>OY997266.1:437576798-442576798 GCA_963921465.1 Triticum timopheevii | reverse complement strand
TTCGGTCTATGAGGATACGTGGACACACTCTCCCCTCTCGTTGCTATGCATCACCATGATCTTGCGTGTGCGTAGGATTTTTTTTGAAATTACTATGTTCCCAACAGTGGTATCAGAGTCAGGTTTATGCGTAGATGTTATATGCACGAGTAGAACACAAAGAGTTGTGGGCGATAATAGTCATACTGCTTACCAGCATGTCATACTTTGATTCGGCGGTATTGTTGGATGAAGTGGGTCAGACCGACATTACGCGTACGCTTACGCGAGACTGGTTCTACCGACATGCTTTGCACATAGGTGGCTGGTGAGTGTCTGTTTCTCGAACTTTAGTTGAATCGAGTGTGGCTATGCCCGATCCTTGTTGAAGGTTAAAACAGCACACTTGACGAAAAATCATTGTGGTTTTGATGCGTAAGTAAGAACGGTTCTTGCTAGAAGCCCGTAGCAGCCACGTAAAATTTGCAACAACAAAGTAGAGGACGTCTAACTTGTTTTTGCAGGGATTGCTCTGATGTGATATGGTCAAGCATGATGCGATATAAATTGTTGTATGACATGATCATATTTTGTAACAAAGTTACCGGCAACTGGCAGGAGCCATATGGTTGTCGCTTTATTGTTTGCAATGCAATCGCCATGTAATTGTTTTACTTTATCACTAAGTGGTAGCGATAGTCGTAGTAACAATAGGTGGCGAGACGACAACGATACTATGATGGAGATCAAGGTGTCGCACCGGTGACGTTGGAGATCATGACGATGCTTCGGTGATGGAGATCATGAGCACAATATGATGATGGCCATATCATGTCACATATTTTGATTGCATGTGATGTTTATCCTTTATGCATCTTATTTTGCTTAGTACGTCGGTAGCATTATAAGATGATCGCTTACTAAATTTCAAGGTACAAGTGTTCTCCCTGAGTATGCACCGCTGCTACAGTTCGTCGTGCCGAGACACCACGTGATGATCGGGTGTGATAAGCTCTACGTTCACATATAACGGGTGCAAGCCAGTTTTGCACACGCAAAATACTCAGGTTAAACTTGACGAGCCTAGCATATGCGGATATGGCCTCGCAACACTGAGACCGAAAGGTCGAGCGTGAATCATATAGTAGATGATCAACATAGTGATGTTCACCATTGAAAACTACTCCATCTCTCGTGATGATCGGACATGGTTTAGTTGATTTGGATCACGTGATCACTTAGATGATTAGAGGGATGTCTATCTAAGTGGGAGTACTTAAGTAATATGATTAATTGAACTTTAATTTATCATGAACTTAGTACCTGATAGTATTTTGCATGTCTATGTTGTTGTAGATCAATGGCCCGTGCTACCGTTCCTTTGAATTTTAATGTGTTCCTAGAGAAAGCTAAGTTGAAAGATGATGGCAGCAACTACACGGACTGCGTCCGTAACTTGAGGATTATCCTCATTGCTGCACAGAAGAATTATGTGCTGGAAGCACCGCTGGGTGCCAGGCCTGCTGCAGATGCTACTAATGATGTTAAGAACGTCTGGCACAGCAAAGCTGATGACTACTCAATAGTTCAGTGTGTCATGCTTTACGGCTTAGAATTGGGACTTCAAAGACGTTTTGAACATCATGGAGCATATGAGATGTTCTAAGAGTTGAAGTTAATATTTCAAGCAAATGCCTGAGTTGAGAGATATGAAGTCTCCAACAAGTTCTACAGCTGCAAAATGGAGGAGAATAGTTCTGTTAGTGAACACATAGTCAAAATGTACGGGTATCATAATCACTTGACTCAACTAGGAGTAGATCTTCCAGTTGTTTGTGTCATTGACAGAGTTTTTCAATCACTGCCACCAAGCTATAAAGGCTTCATGGTGAACTATAATATGCAAGGGATGGACAAGACTATTCCCGAGCTCTTCGCAATGCTAAAGGCTGTGGAGGTAGAAATCAAAAAGGAGCATCAAGTGTTGATGGTCAATAAGACCACTAGTTTCAAGAAAAAGGGCAAAGGGAAGAAAGGGAACTTCAATAAGAACGACAAAAAGTTTTCTGCTCAAGAGAAGAAACCCAAGTCTAGACCTAAGCCTGAAACTGAGTGCTTCTACTGCAAAGGGACTGGTGATACGTCTCCAACGTATCTATAATTTTTGATTGTTCCATGGTATTATATTATCTGTTTTGGATGTTTAATGGGCTTTATTATACACTTTTATATTATTTTTGGGACTAACCTATTAACCGAAGGCCCAGTAAAAATTGTTGTTTTTTGCCTATTTCAGTGTTTCACAAAAAAGTAATATCAAACGGAGTCCAAAAGGAATGAAACCTTCGGGAGAGTTATTTTTGGAACAAACGCAATCCAGGAGACTTGGAGTGGATGTCAAGAAAGCAACGAGGTGGCCACGAGGCAGGGAGGCGCGCCCCCACCCTCGTGGGCCCCTCGTGGCTCCCCTAACTGACTTCTTTCGCCTATATATACTCATATACCCTGAAAACATCCAAGATCACCACGAAACCCTATTTCCACCGCTGCAACCTTCTGTACCTGTGAGATACCTCTTGGGGCCTTTTCCGGCGCTCCTCCATAGGGGGGATCGATCACAGAGGGCTTCTACATCAACACCATAGCCTCTCTGATGAAGTGTGAGTAGTTTACCTCATACCTTCGGGTCCATAGTTATTAGCTAGATGGCTTCTTCTCTCTCTTTGGATCTCAATACAAAGTTCTCCTCGATCTTCTTGGAGATCTATTCAATGTAATTCTTTTTGCGGTGTGTTTTTCGAGATCCGATGAATTGTGGGTTTATGATAAAGATTATCTATGAACAATATTTGAATCTCCTCTGAATTCTTTTATGTATGATTTGTTATCTTTGCAAGTCTCTTCGAATTATCAGTTTGATTTGGCGTACTAGATTGATCTTTGTTGCAATGGGAGAAGTGCTTAGCTTTGGGTTCAGTCTTGTGGTGTCCTTTCCCATTGACAGTAGGGGCAGCAAGGCATGTATTGTATTGTTACCATCAGGGATAAAAAGATGGGGTTTATATCAAATTGCTTGAGTTTATCCCTATACATCATGTCATCTTGCCTAATGCATTACTCTGTTCTTATGAACTTAATACTCTAGATGCATGCTGGATCGCGGTCGATGTGTGGAGTAACAGTAGTAGATGCAGAATCGTTTTGATCTACTTGTTGCGGATGTGATGCATATATACATGATCATGCCTATATATTCTCATGACTATGCACTTTTCTATCAATTGCTCGACAGTAATTTGTTCACCCACCGTAATACTTATGCTATCTTGAGAGAAGCCACTAGTGAAACCTATGGCCCCCGGGTCTATTTTCCATCATATAAGTTTACGATCTATTTTATTTTGCAATCTTTACTTTCCAATCTATATCATAAAAATACCAAAAATATTTGTCTTATTATCTCTATGATATCTCACTTTTGTAAGTGGCCGTGAAGGGATTGACAACCGCTTTATCATGTTGGTTGCAAGGTTCTTATTTGTTTGTGCAGGTACGAGGGATTTGAGTGTAGCCTCCTACTGGGTTGATACCTTGGTTCTCAAAAACTGAGGGAAATACTTATGCTACTTTGCTGCATCACCCTTTCCACTTCAAGGGAAAACCAACGCATGCTCAAGATGGAGCAAGAAGGAATTCTGGCGCCGTTGCCGGGGAGTCTACGCACAAGTCAAGACATACCAAGTACCCATCATAAAATCTTATCCCTCGCATTACATTATTTGCCATTTGCCTCTCGTTTTCCTCTCCCCCACTTCACCCTTGCCGTTTTATTCGCCCTCTCTTTCCCGTTCGCCTCTTTTTCGCTTGCTTCTTGTGTTCTCGTTCATCGTCATGGCTAGTCCTTCTATCATTGTTAGTACTCCCGATCATGAAGTTCTTAATTTTAAACAAAGGGAGGGAGAAAATCTAAAAGATGCTTGACATAGAATTTGCAATGCTCAAAATAGATCTGCTAGGAAGCAATCTACTTCCGTTCTTCTTCGCAATTTTTATGTAGGCATTACACCTTGGAACAGATATGTTCTTGATACCATTACCAGAGGGAATTTCTTGGGTAGCCATACTTTTGATTCTTATAATGCTATGATTGATTTGTTTGGTCGACCACCTCTTTTGGTTAATGGAGCTGTTTTAACTTTGGAACATGTGATGCAAAGGCTTGAAATATGGATCTAAGGTTGGAGTTACTCTGATTTTTTTAAAGAAAAGGAACCTATAGTTAACGAAAGAATAGATCAAGATTCCACAAGAATCGGTAAACTTGAGGATATTATTACCAATTTTGGGTCTGCCTTTTCATTCGTGAAAAATACTCCAAATCCTATTATTACCAAAATTTCCAAATTAATGTATGTTCCTAAAAATAAGGGATAATTAGATTTATGCCCCTAGTTGTGTTCCACTCGTCTGTTTTACCCCTAATTCCCAAAAGTCACCGGTTCTGTCCAAGTCAGTTTGCTCCTCTTATGCTTTTGCCCTTTGACCGTTTGACTGTCAGTTTGAAAACCTCATAACTAATTCATACTAAATCAGAAAAATGCAAATAAGATACCAAAATGTTCAGAAAAACATCACCTATATGTCAGTGTCATTTGCATTCATGAAACAAAGTGTTGGAAAGTGCACATCCGAGTTTTAGCTCTTTTGATACCACCACCAATTTTTTTTGATTTTTTTGAACTTTTTTAGATTTTACTATTCATGGTGGTAGCATAAGAGCTAAAACTCGGATGGGCACTTTCCAACACTTTTTTCATGAATGCAAATGACACTGACATATAGGTGATGTTTTTATGAACATTTTGGTATCTTATTTGCATTTTTCTGATTTAGTATGAATTAGTTATGAAGTTTTCAAACTGACAGTCAAACGGTCAAAGGGCAAAAGCATAAGAGGAGCAAAGTGACTTGGACAGAACCGATGACTTTTGGAAATTAGGGGTAAAACAGACGAGTGTGACATAACTAGGGGCATAAATCTAATTATCCCTAAAAATAAGGGTGAATCTTCTAGTAAGGAAAATGCGGATATCAAATCATTAAGTGTTCACCCCAGTTTTTTCGCTATCATTAAGGAACCTTCTACTACAAACGAGTTTCTTGATTTCTTGCCTAGGAGTTTGATCATTAATAAAAAAGGAAACTCCTAAGGGTTATAAGTGTTCTATTGAAGAATTGAATACCAAAGATGGCAATACTTAGATCTATTCTCGCTTTTATGCCTAGCTAGGGGCGTTAAACGATATCGCTTGTTGGGAGGCAACCCAATTTTATTTTTGTTCTTTGCTTTTTGTTCCTGTTTAGTAATAAATAATTCATCCAGCCTCTGGTTAGATGTGATTTTATGTTTTAATTAGTGTTTGTGCCAAGTAAAACCTATAGGATCTTCTTGGGTGATAGTTAATTTGATCTTGGTGAAAAACAGAAACTTTTGCACGCACGAGAATAATTTTCATAAATCACAAAAACGTGATTTTCAGTTGATTATTTTTTTCAGAAGATTAATAGACGAATTATCTAGGACTTCCTATTTTGGTAGAATTTTTGGGGTTCCATAAGCATTCCAAAGTTACAGATTACTACAGCCTGTTCTGTTTTTGACAGATTCAGTTTTTCGTGTATTGTTTGCTTATTTTGATGAATCTATGACTAGTATAGGGGGGTATGAACCATAGAAAAGTTGGAATACAGTAGGTTTAACACCAGTATAAATAAAGAATGAGTTCATTACAGTACCTTAAAGTGGTGGTTTGTTTTATTTCGCTAACGGAGCTCATGAGATTTTCTGTTGAGTTTTGTGTTGTGAAGTTTTCAAGTTTTTGGGTAAAGATTTGATGGATTATGGAATAAGGAGTGACAAGAGCCTAAGCTTGGGGATGCCCAACGGACCCCAACTTAAAATTCGAGGACAACCAAAAGCCTAAGCTTGGGGATGCCCCGGAAGGCATCCCCTCTTTCGTCTTCGTCCATCGGTAACTTTACTTGATGCTATATTTTTATTCACCACATGATATGTGTTTTGCTTGGAGTGTCTTGTATGATATGAGTCATAGATTTTTAGTTTACCATAATCATCCTTGCTGTACACACCTTTTGGAGAGACACACATGAATCGGAATTTATTATAATACTCTATGTGCTTAACTTATATCTTGTGAGCTAGATAATTTTGATCTAATACTTCACTTATATCTTTTTAGAGCACGGTGGTGGTTTTATTTTATAGAAATTATTGATCTATCATGCTTCACTTATATTATTTTGAGAATCTTTTAGAACAGCATGGTAATTACTTTGGTTAAAATTTTAGTCCTAAAATGATGAGCATCCAAGATAGGTATAATAAAAACTATCATATAAAGTGCATTGAATACTATGAGAAGTTTGATACTTGATGATAGTTTTGAGATATGAGGATGATAATATTAGGGTCATGCTAGTTGATTATTTGTGAATTTGAGGAATACTTGTGTTAAAAGTTTGTGATTCCCGTAGCATGCACGTATGGTGAACCGTTATGTGATGAAGTTGGAGCATGATTTATTTACTGATTGTCTTCCTTATGTGTGGAGGTCGGGATCGTGCGATGGCTTACTCCTACCAACCCTTCCCCTAGGAGAATGTGTGTAGTACTTTGTTTTGATAACTTGTAGATTTTTGCAATAAGTATGTGAGTTCTTCATGACTAATGTTGAGTCCATGGATTGTACTCACTCTCACCCTTCCACCATTCCTAGCCTCTCTTGTGCCGCGCAACTTTCGCCGGCATCATACACCCACCATATACCTTCCTCAAAACAGCCACCATACCTACCTATTATGGCATTTCCATAGCCATTCCGAGATATATTGCAATGCAACTTTCCACCGTTACGTTTATTATGACACGCTCCAGCATTGTCATATTGCTTTGCATGATCAGGTAGTTGACATCGTATTTGTGGCAAAGCCACCATTCATAATTGTTTCATACATGTCACTCTTGATTCATTTACCCGGTACACCGCCAGAGGCATCCACATAGAGTCATATTTTGTTCTAAGATTCTTGAGTTGTAAGTAGATAAAAGTGTGAAGATCTTCATTATTAGACCATTGTCCCATGTGAGGAAAGGATGATGGAAGAAATGATTCCCTCACAAGTTGGGATGAGTCTCCGGACTTCATGAAAAATAAAAGAGGCCAAAGAAGCCCAAATAAAAAAAGAGGCCAAAGAAGCCCACCCAAAAAATGAGAGAAAAAGAGAGAAGGGACAATGTTACTATCCTTTTACCACACTTGTGCTTCAAAGTAGCACCATGATCTTCATGATGGAGAGTCTCCTATGATGTCACCTTCATATGCTAGTGGGAATTTTTTATTATAGAACTTGGCTTGTATATCCCAATGATGGGCTTCCTCAAATTGCCCTACGTCTTCGTGAGCAAGCAAGTTGGATGCACACCCACTTAGTTTCTTTTGATGAGCTTTCATACACTTATAGCTCTAGTGCACCCATTGCATGGCAATCCCTACTCACTCACATTGATATCTATTAATGGGCATCTCCATACCCCGTTGATACGCCTACTTGATGTGAGACTATCTTCTCCTTTTTTGTCTTCTCCACAACCACCATCCTATTCCACCTATAGTGATATGTCCATGGCTCACGCTGATGTATTGCGTGAAGGTTGAAAAAGTTTGAGAATACTAAAGTATGAAACAATTGCTTGGCTAAAACCGGGGTTGTGCATGATTTAAATATTTTGTGTGATGAAGATAGAGCATAGCCAGACTATATGATTTTGTAGGGATAACTTTCTTTGGCCATGTTATTTTGAGAAGACATGATTACTTTGTTAGTATGCTTGAAGTATTATTACTCTTATGTCAATATAAACTTTTATCTTGAATCTTTCGGATCTAAACATTCATGCCACAATAAATAAAATTACATTGAGAATTATGCTAGGTAGCATTCCAAATCAAAAATTCTGTTTTTGTCATTTACCTACTCGAGGACGAGAAGGAATTAAGCTTGGGGATGCTTGATACATCTCCAACGTATCTATAATTTTTTATTGTTCCATGTTCTTATATTATCTGTTTTGGATGTTTAATGAGCTTTATTATACACTTCTATATTATTTTTGGGACTAACCTATTAACCGGAGGCCCAGTCCAAATTGTTGTTTTTTGCCAATTTTAGTGTTTCGCAGAAAAGGAATATCAAAGGGAGTCCAAACGGAATGAAACCTTCAGGAGAGTTATTTTTGGAACAAACGCAATCCAGGAGACTTGGAGTGGACATCAAGAAAGCAACGAGGTGGCCACGAGGCAGGGAGGTGCGCCCAGGGGGTAGGCGCGCCCCCACCCTCGTGGGCCCCTCATGGCTCCCCTGACCGACTTCTTTCGCCTATATGTACTCATATACCCTAAAAACATCCAAGAGCACCACGAACCATATTTCCACCACCGCAACCTTTTGTACCCATGACATCCCATCTTGGGGCCTTTTCCGGCGCTTCGCCGGAGGGGGGATCGATCACGGAGGGCTTCTACATCAACACCATAGCCTCTCCGATGAAGTGTGAGTAGTTTACCTCAGACCTTCGGGTCCATAGTTATTAGCTAGATGGGTTCTTCTCTCTCGTTGGATCTCAATACAAAGTTCTCCTCGGTCTTCTTGGAGATCTATTTGATGTAATTCTTTTTGCGGTGTGTTTGTCGAGATCCGATGAATTGTGGGTTTATGATAAATATTATCTATGAACAATATTTGAATCTCCTCTGAATTCTTTAATGTATGATTTGTTATCTTTGCAAGTCTCTTCAAATTATCAATTTGGTTTGGCCTACTAGATTGATCTTTCTTGTAGTGGGAGAAGTGCTTAGCTTTTGGTTCATTCTTGCGGTGTCCTTTCCTAGTGACAGCAGGGGCAGCAAGGCACGTATTGTATTGTTGCCATCAAGGAAAAAAGATGGGGTTTATATCATATTGCTTGAGTTTATCCCACAACATCATGTCATCTTTCCTAATGCGTTACTCTGTCGGTGGGAAACGACACCTATGGGATTACTAGAATCCCTACTACAGTTGGTGAGCGCGAGGTTGTGGAAAGAGCGGGTCTAGGAGCCAGCACAAAGATCGTTTACCCAGGTTCGGGCCGCGAGGATGCGTAATACCCTAGTCCTGCTTTGGCGTATATTTGAGTGTTCTTGAGCTAGCTACGGCGTGTGCGTCGTCCAAAGGATGGGAATCCTTCTCCAGTATGCCTCGGGCCTCCTTTTATAGTCAAAGGGGTCGCCACAGTGGCACACAGCAGGTGGAAAGGTATACGGAGTACAAGCTTATCGCCTGTCATTACGAGACAAAACGCATTCAATGCGCTCCTTAGGTGTCCCCTTGCTTTATTGGGGATGGTAACGAGGCCCGTCCCGTCCGTCGCTGCTTTGTCTTGCTTCGACATGCGTCTAGGACAACAAGGCGTGCTGTGCCATGTAGGCTGGCAGGCTGCTGAGCTGATGTGGTGGCAGGGTCTTCACGAAGATTTGCATGCCACCATGCAGGTGCTTGCTGAGTCGGTATAGAGGTTGCATGTTGCCACGCAGGTGCCTGGCTGGCTGGCTGAGCTGGCAGTTGCATGGGAACGGTGGTGGAGTCTTAGCAGATGTGGGCCTGGCCACGGCCCCACTGATGTCCTTGGCAAGGGTCTTGCCGTGACATCATGGTCGTCCCCGGCAAGGATCTTGCCGGAGCTCTCGTGGATTTCCTCGGCAAGGATCTTGCCGAGGATCGTCATCTTCTGGTCCTCATCAGATCTTGTGTGTTTATGATCTTCACGAAGATCTGCATGCCACCATGGAGGTGCCTCCCGAGCCTTGGTTCTTGTGTGGTTGATGGTGTTGGGACCCTTGGCCTCAAGGGTGGCGCGCTCTGCTGGCATTGGGCAAGTTGCCCAGGCAAGGCTCTTGCCGGGGCTGCGGGGGCCGCGCCCGGCAAGGGTCTTGCCGGGGGAGTCCACCTTGCCCTCTTGCTCTTTGCGTCTCTGTCTTGTGGTTTTGCTCATCTTGTGCCTTTGGCCTCCCTCCTCTGCCCTGCTAAGTGTGGCCACGGGCGCGGCTCAGACTACCCGTGCACAAGTAAAGGGCTACAAAAGAGAGCCCCTACTTTTGTACACCGACAGGAGCCCCCGGGCCTGGGCCACACATAAGCACGACGCGTTGTTGGGCCAGGCCCAGAACGGTGTGCGGGCAGGCGGGGCGGATTTTTACCGCTGTAACTTTTTTGTCCGCTGTGCTTCCCCACGACCCGCATTGAATGCATGACATGGAGGGTCGTGCGTGACGTGGGGGTCATGCGTGGGGCATCTGCTACACGCATGCGTTATATCGCAGTAAATGGTAAAGAGGCGGCCGCGCCTTCCCCATAAAAAGGATAACCGTAGGCGCCTGCTCATTTAGTTACCCTCTGCGCCTCTCCCAATCTCAGGACCACCGTTCCTCTCTTCTTCCTCGGGCGAAAGATTCGAAGCTCTTGCTTCTGCTTGCTGCCACTGTGCCCCCATTGCTCTTGATCCTTCGCCTCCTTCCACCCGCCATGGCGCCCAAAACCAACAGGGGCAAGGGAGCGGCCAAGGATGCCAGGGAGAGGGAGGCGCCGGAGAGTGAGGCGGCGGTGCGGCGGACGCAGCTCGCCTACTTCCCATCGACGGTCGATGCGGTCCACCTCAAGAACTTCTTATTGCCCCTGTGGGGGAGGAAGACGACGGGGCACCTTGCCACACGCGTCATCCCCGCCGATTGCGCCACGGCCGGCGCAAATCGGTACCCCTTTTTCGTTGATTTATTCTCCTGCAGGCTCTGCCCCCCATTCTCTGACTTCTTCAACGACGTCATGTGCACCTAAGGCTTCCATCTTTTGGATCTCACGCTGAGCGATGTGACGTGCATGGCTCTCTTTGCCCACCTCTGTGAGGGCTTTGCCGGGGTGCTGCCCAACACGGCGCTCTTCCTCCACTACTTCTCCCCTCGCATCCAACCAGGGGGTGCCATCTCTGGGAGCATCTCCTGGATCCCGAGGGCCCAAGAGAAAGGCACGTATCCGGAGGGTGCCCAGAAGGAGAGGTGGGAGGAGTGGTGGGGCCGGTGGTGCTGGATCGAGGAGAAGAACCCGTCGGAGTTCTGTTGGGTTCGTCAGAGCCCGCTGACCTGCCGCAGGGACTGGAGCAACCTCGACGCCAATGACAAGAAGCTTTCGATTGCCACCACCAGGATCCATCACCTCACCACGGCCGGGCTCACCCATGAGATGATTGGGACGGACTTCATCTGTCGCCGAATCGCCCCACTGCAAAACAAGGGGAGGCCAGCCTGCGACTTCAGAAATGCGGCCGACGTCATGAGGCTCTGCCCTGGCCTGAAGCATAACTTCACGGTGATGGGGCACGCCTATTTCTGTCAAAGGCTCTTTCAGCTCGACGTGTACAGCAACGGCAGGGTGGAGAGGACCGGCAGGGCCGTGAAGGCCGGCAAGGCCATCAAGGGGCCCCTGTTTGGGTTGCCGGCAGGAGTGGTCCCGCTGAGCAACAACTCTTGTCAGTCCGCCATTATTGCCATGATGCCGGACTTCAACCGCACCGCCTCAACCCGTCCTGGGCTGAGCCCCCGGCACGTGAAGTGCAAGAGTTCTTTGACAACTTGTCGGAGGGCTATGACCACGACGAGACGCTGCTCATCCAGGACACCACCGAGGCGGAGATGGACTACATTGCCACTAGGGTGGCGGAGGCGGAGCTTGCCAGGGAGGCCGGCAGTGCTGACGGCATGGAGGACGAGGCCGACGCGGCCGTGAAGGAAAGGGAACTCGCCCAGTGGGCGGGGTCTGCCAGGGAGGCCAGCGGTGTCAACACTGAGGCCCCCCTTGTTGAGGATGTGGTCGAGGAGTCGACCGAGGAAGAGGTCGAGCCCGACAACCCTTCGGCCACGGGAAAAAGGCGTGCCCTACGGCGGGCCAGCTCTGGCGAGCCGGTCCAGCCCGGCAGGACCAAACTGCGGCAAGAGGTCCAGGGGGAGTCCATGCGCCTGACAAGGGCGCGACAGCGAAGAAGGTGGTGAAGGCCGTGGTGGCGAAGAGGAAAGCGATCGCCTCTTCTTCGTCCAAGCGTTGCCGGACTCCATCCCCTTCCCCTCCTCCCGCAGATGTTGACATGGAGGTCATCTTCGACTTTGGGTCTCTCAGCCCAAGGAGGAAAAGGAAGGCAGCGGAAGAGGAGGTGGAGGACGAGTAAGTATCTTGCCCTTCATCATCTCCGTCCTTTCAGGCCGCGCCGCTTTTCTTGACTTGTTTTCATCTTCGCAGGGACAGGGAGACGCTGGCCCAGAGGGTGGCGAAGAGGGCTAGGGCCTCGGCGGGTGACCAGCCCCCGGCAGGAGCTTCACGCACGCCGGTGGTGGAGATCAGCCCGAACAGCAGCCCCCGGTGCAACCCCCGTCTCATACCCAGCGTGCGTTCACCACTCACTCCTCATCAACGTGTGTTGGGGTACGATCCCTTGGCTCTGACCTTTCCGTGGCTCCAGGAGGAGGACGACAGCAGGAGGAGCCACCGAGGGCCACCCCCAACATACCGCCCCCATCAACCACACCGCCCAGAGGGGCGTCCCAGGCAAGGGCGCCAAGCACCGAGCCCATGCGCACGGAGGAGGAGGAGGAGGAGGCGAACTTGAGCGCTGGTGGCTTCGTCCCGGCGACGGATGTTGGCGGGGAGGGGGCCACCTATTTCCAGGCCGGCACGGGTAAGTTATTCGATTTCTGTCCCTGTTCTTTCTTCTTCTTCTTTTTGAGTTTTGACCTTGGCTCCGTCTCGATATCCTTCTTGGTATCCAGATCCTTCCACGGCTGACCGGGAGGGTGTTGACACCATCATCAAGGAGGTCGCCAGGGACGCTGAGGCAGAGGCCGACAAGATCGCCGCCGAGGAGGCCGCCAAGACCGCTGCTGAGGATGCCGCCCAGACCGCTGCTGAGGATGCCGCCAAGGGGCCTGCCGGAGGGACGAGCAAGGCTTCTGCCGAGGAGGCCGGCAAGGGGCCTGCCGGGGAGGCAGGCAAGGCTGCTGCCGAGGAGGGGGTGGTCGACGATCAACCCTCCTCCTCCGCCGCCTCTGGCTCAGGCAGGTATTTGAAGGTGGGCGATGACCTGTTCGTCCACCTTCCAGGGACGGCGGGCACCAGAGCACCGGCTGAGGGGGAGGTGTTTGACGACAAGGCGCTCGCCTCCACTGGGCTCCAGGTTGTTGACGAACCGAGCGCCGGTGGTGGCGGTTCTCAAGAGGAGCGGCTTCTTCGGGCCATGAGCGCCGACTTCCAGAACTCCAGGCACTTCACGGTGCCCGCTTGGACAAGGCAAAATCCAGGATGGCAGCGGTGGACAAGGCAGAGGTGGACCTCGAGGAGCACGTCGCTGAGGCGCAGGCCTGGTTCCGCCAGGCCCATGAAGAGCTGAAGGCTGCCCAGGATCTGTTGGCTGAGCGCAAGCAAGAACTCATCTTGAAGCAGGCTGACATCAAGAAGGCCTAGCAGGCGGCGAGGGAACAGGCCGCCAAGGCCGAGGCCGCCCGGCACCAGCACCAGGCCGAGATGAACTCCCAGGAGGAGGACCTCGCCGCTCGTGAGGAGGCGCTCGCCGCCACACTCCGCGGCAAGGATGAGGAGGTCGAGAGGCTCATCGCACAGCAGACCCAGGAGCTGAAGCAGAGGCACAAGGAGGCACTCGATGCTTAAGCCCTAGTCCACGACGACAAGGTGAAGGAGCTGGAGGTGGAGCGGGACGGCCTGAAGAACAAGGCCCTAGAGCTGGTGAAGGAGAAGGACACGATCAACAGCGCCTTGGTGGAGGCGCAGGCCGCAGTCCTCGGCAAGGCCGAGCTACTCACCCAAGCCAATGACTCCATCAAAGACCTGAAGCTGAAGCTGGAGGGTCTTGAGGGGACGCTTTCAGAGATCAGGGCCCGGGAGGAGACCCTGGCCAAGAATCTGGAGGAGGAGAGGCAGCTGCGGAAGAATGATGCCGCCAACCACGAGGATTATGTGAAGGGCGAAAATCTCTAGATCAGCCGCCTCGCTGACGTCGCCGGCAGGATCAGCATGAAGCTGGCTACCATGGGGATGCCGAACATGAGGTACGCCCCGGAGCCGAACGTGAGTCCCAACACCAAGCTGACCCTGTTCTTCGAGGGCGTTCTTGGAGCCTTGGAGCAGTTTTGCTCTAACAAAGCGAGCTCTCTAGCCAATGAGGCCCGGCAGCTTTGTCGGGGTGCCCTGACCAAGGTCCTCACCAAGGTGGTGTACTGGAACCCCAACCTCGACTTCGACGCCGTGCTGGAGAGCTTGCCGGAGGATGTGGACCTCGCGACGCTTCGAGGAGCGTATCGAGCCCATCATCAGCCGCGTCGACGGAATTCAGAGGGTAGAAGGTCAGCACCGGGACTAGGCACCCCGTTTCTCATCACTGCTACAGGTTCACGACCAAGACAACTTTTATCTTTAGTTAGAACTGCAGCAACAATTGATGCAATATAACTCTGCAGTACTTTGAAATGATGCATGTTATTTTCCAGTTTGACCTCCCTTTGTATGTCCACCCTACGTTAATTGGGTAGGCTTGCCGGTGCGTAAACCCAAGCCATGGCGCCTCGAGGACGGATACCCAATAGCCTGCCGGGTGTGCTTGCTACCAGGTGAACCACCTTACTGTTCTCAGCGCGTCCGCTCGAACTGTCGAGCGGACTTGAGACAGAACGAGAGCGTTGCCAATAGCGAAAGGCCACCCTGCCGTTCTCGACGCAGCCGCTCAAACTGTTGAGCAGACTCAAAACAGAACAAGGGCGTTGCCAATAGTGGAAGGGCCCCATTGCGTGCAGATTTCTCATACAGAGGGAAAGATCTCCAAGGAGAATAATCTTATATAAAAAGAGTTGCTCAAAGTTTTGTGTGACTTAGATTTTCTATCGCTGCGCGAGCGTTAACTGCATCCGCAAATGTTGCCACTGGTTCGGTCGCCTTCTTCCTTGGAAGCCATGGCGATGAAGAACTGCTAAACTAACTGCTAAACAGGATTTTCACAACTGCGCCCCCTACCTGGCGCGCAGAGATGTCGGTGGGAAACGACACCTATGGGATCACTGGAATCCCTACTATGGTCGGCAGGCGCGAGGTTGTGGAAAGAGCGGGTCTAGGAGCCAGCACAAAGATCGTTTACCCAGGTTCAGGCCGCGAGGATGCGTAATACCCTAGTCCTTCTTTGGCGTATATTTGAGTGTTCTTGAGCTAGCTACGGCGTGTGCATCGTCCAAAGGATCCGAATCCTTCTCCAGTATGCCTCGGGCCTCCTTTTATAGTCAAAGGGGGCGCCACAGTGGCACACAGGAGGTGGAAAGGTATACGGAGTACAAGCTTATCGCATGTCATTACGGGACAAAACGTATTCAATGTGCTCCTTAGGTGTCCCCTTGCTTTATTGGAGACGGTAATGAGGTCCGTCCCGTCCGTTGTCGCTTTGTCTTGCTTCGACATGCGTCTAGGCCAACGAGGCATGCAGTGCCATGTAGGCTGGTAGGCTGCTGAGTTGGTGTGGTGGCAGGGTCTTCACGAAGATTTGCATTCCACCACGCAGGTGCTTGCTGAGTCGGTCTAGAGGTCGCACGTCGCCACGCAGGTGCCCGCCTGGCTGGCTGAGCTAGCAGCTACATGGGAACGGTGGTGCAGTCTTGGCAGATGTGGGCCTGGCCGCGGCCCCGCTGATGTCCTCGGCAAGGGTCTTGCCGGGGTCCCTGCAAGGTTCTTGCCATGACATCGCTGTCATCCCCGGCAAGGATCTTGCCGGAGGTCTCGTTGATTTCCTCGGCAAGGATCTTGCCGAGGATCGTCTTCTTCTGGTCCTCATCTGATCTTGTGTGTTTATGATATTTACAAAGATCTGCATGCCACCATGGAGGTGCCTCCCAAGCCCTGGTTCTAGTGTTGTTGATGGTGTTGGGACCCTTGGTCTCAAGGGTGGTGCGCTCTGCTGTCGTTGGGCAAGTTGCCCTGGCAAGGCTCTTGCCGGGGCTGCGGGGGCCGCGCCCGACAAGGGTCTTGCTGGGGGAGTCCACCTTGCCCTCTTGCTCTTTGCGTCTCTGTCTTGTGGTTTTGCTCGTCTCGTGCCTTTGGCTTCCCTCCTCTGCCCTGCTAAGTGTGGCCACGGGCGCGGCTCAGACTGCCCATGCACAAGTAAAGGGGTAGAAAAGAGAGCCCCTACTTTTGTACACTAACACTGTTCTTATGAAATTAATACTCTAGATGCATGCTGGATAGCGGTCGATGTGTGGACACTACAGGAATCCAGTATTTTGCCGTCTGCCATGGCGGACGGCAAAGAGCTTTGCCGTCAGCGGCGGACGACAAAGAGTGACGGCAAAGACAGGGTCGGCAAACAGGTCCTTTGCCGTCTGCTTCTCATTGCGGACGGCAAAGAGTCCTTTGCCTACAGCGGCGAACGGCAAAGGGGACGGACGGCAAAATACTTGACGTCCGCCAGCGTTAGTCCGTTAGGTGGCTAACTGCTCCCTTCCAGCGGACGGCAAATTTGACCACCCCTTTGCTGTCCGCTAGTTGACGTCAGCAGTACGTCAACGCCCACGGTGGTTTGCCCAAATGGCACAGGTGCCAGGAAGCACAGGTGGGCGCCACGTGTCCCCTTTGCCTACAGTGGCGGACGGCAAAGGGCTCTTGCTGTCAGTGGCGGACGGCAAAGAGCCTGCACTGCCTCTTTTGAATTCTGTTTTTCTTTTATCCAACAATTATCACAGCACACAGCAAATATATATCCATCACATAAATATCACAACACATATATATATATCACATCACATATATATCCATCACATAATTATCCAGCACATATATATCCATCCATACATACATAGTAGGTTGCACATAGTCCCATCAATCCATACATATTACAATATGCAAAGTTTCATCATAGCAAGCGAGCAGAATACAAGAAGTGCATCAAAGGAAAAAACAAGCAATCCATCATATGATGCTGGCTTCCGTGAAGTGAATGAAACCTGCAAAATGACAAATAAGAAAGTTAGAAAAAGAATAGAAGAAGAAAAGAAGACTAGAAGAAGAAGTATATGCCATTTATTAGCTAACTTAGGTGAACTGGATCATTTATGAGCAAAATTAGTTGAAATGGATCGTTTATGAGCTAAGTTAGGTGAAATGGATCGTTTATGAGCTAAGTTAGGTGAAATGGATCGTTTATGAGCTAACCTAGGTGAAATAGGTCGTTTATGAGCTAACCTAGGTGAAATGGGTCGTTTATGAGCTAACCTAGGTGAAATGGGTCGTTTATGAGCTAACCTAGGTGAAATGGGTCGTTTATGAGCTAACCTAGGTGAAATGGGTCGTTTATGAGCTAACCTTGGTGAAATGGGTCGTTTATGAGCTAACCTAGGTCAAATGCATCATTTATGAGCTAACCTAGGTGAAATGGATCATTTTGGAGCTAACTTAGTTGAAATGGGTCGTTTATGAGCTAACTAAGGTGAAATGCCACGTTTTTGAGCTAACTAAGGTGAAATGGGTCATTTTGGAGCTAACCTAGGTGAAATGGGTCATTTAGGAGCTAACGTAGGTGAAATGGGTCATTTTAAAGCTAACGTAGGTAAAATGGATCATTTAGGAGCTAATCTACGTAAAATGGGTCATTTTAGAGCTGACTTGGATAAATTGGATCACTTGTAAGCTAACTAAGGTAAAATGAGTCATTTTAGAGCTAACTTAGGTAAACTGGATCGTTTATGAGCTAACTAAGCTAATTATGCAATTTTTGACATAAGTAAGCTTATTAAGTCATTTTGAAGGAAAAGAAGCTAATTCTAGGTCATTATGGTAAGCATATTGGAGGAAATAAAGCTAAGTGTAAGTCTAGAGAAACTTACCGTGATCAGGGAGGTGTAGGAGCGGGCTGGCTCGTGCCGGTAGCTGGAGAAGGATCGTGCGATGTGTTTCTGGAGTTAAGCTGCACCAAAGATCATTTCCAATGTCTCGTTAGCATTATGACACTCAAATGTTAAGACTAGCAAGTAATGTCCATTCAAATTAAACTCACCGTGCTCCCAGGAGCAATCACTGGCATCGGCGGAGCGGTCTGACCGGACTTCTCGCACACAGACTGCACATTTGGTTTTCACAACAGAGTCAACTAGTTAGTAATGAGACTCAAATGTTAAGACTAGCAAGTAATCTGCAGAAGAAACTTACCACAAGGAGCTCATACATGGCCCTTGCCTGCATGTCATTCCGTGCCCTCTCCTCCTCCAACATCTTTGTCATCCTCTCCTCCAACTCCCACTGCCTCTCCGCCGCCTCCGCCAGAAGTTTCTCCGTTCTATCTCTCTCACTCTGTATAGCAGCCTGCAACACCACTCACATGACCATTTGTAATCATTGATGGAAGCGCACACAATGTAATGGACAAAGATAGCTGAGTACGTATAACTAACCTTGATGGCGAGTTGGACTGGCCGTTCACGAGGCCTTATCTCAGGAATGGAGCTCGACTGGCGCGCCTTGATCTCCGGGAGAGTGCTAGGACAACGGATAAGTCCATCTCCCATGGCTATGGAGCCATGGGACCTACCACCACCAGATATCATCAGCAACTATGTATCAATGGGACCCTGGCTCGGGTTAAAGTCCTCCCCTTTCCTCGCCTTCCCCTGATCTCTATATTTTATGAGCTTGTCATGGGCGGAGATGTTGGTGAAGTTCTTTGGATCATCGAGGTCAGACGCAGAGAATGCCTTGACTTTCTTGTAAGAGCCAGTGTGGGCCATGGCATACAGGTCGTACACCTCTGGCACCTTATCCGCCTTATTGTAGCGTGCCTGAAAGAGAGAAACAAAGTAAATTAGTAATTAAAGGGCTAAAGCTAGCATGATGAATGAATTGCATGAATCATGAAGCAAACCACATACCCAGTTCCGCCCGTACTGAAATAAGTTGGAGTTGCCTTGGTGGTGTGGCACACCTTCCATTTGGGCACATTTGTCCTTGGCCTCATTGTGGGTGGCCCGCCATTCTTTTGAGCACCACGCATTGACCAACACCTCCCAACAATCCATCCGATCCGCACACCATCTCTGAGGGGCCTAAGTAAGCAAATAGAAACTTCAGCGCTACGGCTATGAATTACTAAATGAAGGAATTAAGTACAAGGCCTTAAGAATTACCTTCATGTACTGCTCCTTACTCAAGAACTTATCGTGGCACTCCTGCTTGGACTTCTTGATACCACGCTCGGCGTAGTAGTCTCGAACAGCCTACACCCGAGCCTCATGCCGTAAATTCTGAAGTAGGCACTTGCACTCCTTGTGGATAACATCTGCCGCCTCCTCCTCGTATCCCTCCTCACACTTGTAGAATCTCTGCAATCAAATGAGACAATATTGATTAGTACAATTAATAACTAGCTAGTTGAAGATTTTTAATTGTGTAAAGGAGAAATTACCCAGAACTTTCTGATCACCACGTCTGCCCTCGTCTTGCACAAGACACCGTCGATAATCTCACCCGGCGGGGCCGGGGCAGCCAAGTAGTGCTCCCAACTCAATCCAACCTCTGGAAGCCGACCCTCACCAGGCAGCGTGACAAACCCCGGAAAGTTTTGCCGAATCAGAACTCCAAGGACGGAGTTGGGCCGGCGGACACTTTCATGGTGGTCCCAACCCCTGCAGCATGACAAGGCCAACGCATTAGTTATTTGAAGAAATGTGAATGCAGAAGGTACAAAAAGATTAAATGCACTTACCTCTACCCATTAGGGAAAATTAACCACCTTTGCTCGCGGGTCGCTGGCACGGACGGGAGCCGTGTAGCACCACGCTGGTAGACGTCGCCCCCCTCCTCCCCCTCCTCCTCAAAATCAGTCGGCTCCCTGCCATCATCAGCATGGCCACTCGGCTCCCCGCCATCATCAGCATGGCCACTCGGCTCCTCAGGCTGACCCGACCAAGTACCCCATCCAGACGTGTGCTCCTCCGGGGTCTCGTGGGCCCAACTCTCGTGGGCCGAAGGCCCGTCGACCCGAGGCTCATGGGCCGAAGACCCGTGGACCGGAGGCTCGTGGACCGGAGTCCGTGTAGCCTCCTCCTCAGACGAGTCCACCCTAGCAGTCACGTGCTCGGGTGAAACAGCTGGGGGCGGCAGCGAGGAAGGCGCCGTAAGAGTCACCCTACCTCCTCTCCCGCGACCACGTGCTCCACCTCCTCTCTTCTTCTTACCTCGTCCCCTGCTGGGCACCGCGGCCGATGAAGAAGGGCCCGGCGGTGTCGCCATACTGTCCAGCAACGCTCGGCGGAGAGGTGCGTGTGGAATGGAAGACCTCACACTACGCGCCAACGAAGAAGGGGCCTCGGCGCGCTCCCGACCAGCGCCCACCATCTTTCAACACCTGCCATGACAAAGAATAAACGAAATTAGTACAACATGAAAAAAGTACCGACATGAATAATAATATGTATATACATTAAGTGTATCATCATCAAGTACAACATAAACAACTGCACATTTAAAACTACCCGATCAACACAATTATATATGATGTTTTTCATAACAAAATCGAAAAATATATGACCTAACTAATAATTCACAAATATATGACCCCGTCGACCTCTGGAAGGCCAAAGAACACCTTTTCGGGAGGTGTCGGGGGTCGGGGTGTCGTGTCGGTGTCGGGGTGCCGTGTCGGGGTCGGGGTCGGGGTCTCGGGGTCGGGGTGCCGGGTCAGGGTCGGGGTGCCGTGTCGGTGTCGGGGTCGGGGTGTCGGGTCAGGCTCGGGGTCGGGGTGTCGGTGTCGGGGTCGGGGTCGGGGTCGGGGTCTCGGGGTCGGGGTGTCGGGTCGGGGTGCCGGGTCGGGGTCGGGGTCGGGGTGTCGGTGTCGGGGTCGGGGTGCCGTGTCGGTGTCGGGGTCGGGGTGTCGGGTCAAGCTCGGGGTCGGGGTGCCGGGTCGGTGTCGGGGTGCCGTGTCGGTGTCGGGGTCGGGGTGTCGGGTCAGGCTCGGGGTCGGGGTGTCGGTGTCGGGGTCGGGGTCGGGGTCGGGGTGTCGGGGTCGGGGTCGGGGTCGGGGTCTCGGGGTCGTGGTGTCGGGTCGGGGTGCCGGGTCGGGGTCGGGGTGCCGTGTCGGTGTAGGGGTCGGGGTGCCGGGTCAGGCTCGGGGTCGGGGTGTCGGTGTCGGGGTCGGGGTCGGGGTGTCGGGGTCGGGGTCTTGGGGTCGGGGTGTCGTGTCGGGGTGCCGGGTCGGGGTCGGGGTGCCGTGTCGGGTCGGGGTTTTTTCCTCTTTTTTCCTTCTCTTCTTCTTCCTCTTCTTCCTTTTCTTCCCTTTCTTCCTTTTTTCCTTCTTCTTCTTCTTCTTCTTCTTCTTCTTCTTCTTCTTCTTCTTCTTCTTCTTCTTCTTCTTCTTCTTCTTCTTCTTCTTCTTCTTCCTCCTTTCCTTTTTCCTCTTCTTCTTCTCCTCCTCTCCTCTTTTTTCTTCTTCTTCTTTCTCTTCTTCTTTTTCCTTCTCCTCCTCCTCCTCTTCTTCCTCCTTTCCTTTTTCCTCTTCTTCTTCTCCTCCTCTCCTGTTTTTTTCTTCTTCTTCTTTTTCTTTCCTAAAACTGAACTAAACCTAAAACTAAACCTAAAACTAAACCTAAATCTAATCTAAACATAAACCTAAAACTAAAAAACAGAAAAAAAGGAAAAAACTAAATCTAAACCTAAAACTAAACTAAAACTAAACCTAAACCTAAAACTAAACCTAAAACTAAAACTAAAACTAAATCTAAACGAAACATAAACCTAAAACTAAAAAAACAGAAAAAAAAAGGAAAAACAGAGGAGAGGTAGAGCTCACCTGGGCCGGTGGAGGAGGTGGCCAGTGGAGGAGGGGGGCGGGGTGGCCTGGGGCGGCGGCACCGGGCCCAGGGCGGTGGGGCGTGGGGGGGCCGGGGCGCCGGGGGGCCGGGGCGCGGCGGCGGCGAGACGGTAGGGCGGCGGGAGCAACGGGCCGGGGGGCCGGTGGGGCGACGGCGCCTGGCGGCAGTGGCAACGAGGCGGGGGCCGGTGGAGGAGGGGGGCGGGGCGTCGGCGCCGGGCCCGGGGCGGTAGGGCGCGGTGGGGCCGGGGCGCCGGGGGGGCGGGGCGCGGCGGCGCCGAGACGGCAGGGCGGCGGGGGCGACGGGGCGGGGGGGCGGTGGGGCGACGGGGCGGGGGGCCGGTGGGGCGGCGGGGCGGCGCTGCGACCGGGCGGCGGCGAGTGGTGGGGCCTGCGGCGTGCGTGTGGGAGCAGGGGAGAGAAACAGAGAGAGAGGGGTGGGGTGGGGGGCGTGCCGTTAGATATGTTTAATCTTTGCCGTCCGCCACCTTTGTCGTCCGCTAATGTGCTCTTTGCCGTCCGCTAGCGGACGGCAAAGAGGGGGGCCGTTAATTATTTTTTAACCAGCTCCTCAGTGGGGCCCCCTCCCTCTTTGCCGTCTGCTAGCGGACGGCAAAGAACAGGCTGAGGGCACAGGCTTTCTTTGCCATCAGCCAGTTCTTTGCCGTCTGCTTTTGGGTAGCTGATGGCAAAGAGCTTCTTTGCCGTCTGCTAGCTGACGGCAAAGAGCTGGCAGATGGCAAAGTAGCTGATTCCAGTAGTGGGAGTAATAGTAGTAGATGCAGAATCGTTTCGATCTACTTGTCACAGACGTGATGCCTATATACATGATCATGCCTAGATATTCTCATAACTATGCACTTTTCTATCAATTGCTCGACAGTAATTTGTTCACCCACCGTAATACTTATGCTATCTTGAGAGAAGCCACTAGTGAAACCTATGGCCCTGGGTCTATTTCCCATCATATAAGTTTCCGATCTATTTTATTTTGCAATCTTTACTTTCCAATCTATATCACAAAAATACCAAAAATATTTATCTTATTATCTCTATCAGATCTCAGTTTTGCAAATGGCCATGAAGGGATTGACAACCCCTTTATCGCATTGGTTGCAAGGTTCTTATTTGTTTGTGCAGGTACGAGGGATTTGAGTGTAGCCTCCTACTGGATTGATACCTTGGTTCTCAAAAACCGAGGGAAATACTTACGCTACTTTGTTGCATCACCCTTTCCTCTTCAAGAGAAAACCAACGCATGCTCAAGAGGTAGCAACTGGTCACTGGAAGCAGAACTACCCCAAGTATTTGGCGGATAAGAAGGATGGCAAAGTGAAAGATTGTAACATCCCAAATTTCCAATTTGGCATGTTATACATAGGTCATCCATGCACATCATATTTTATTGCTCTTTCGTTTGCAATCCTCGAAATCCTAAGCAACTCAAGGACCTTCGGAGAGAGTTGGGGATTTTCCAATTTTCATATTTGAAATTTTTATCAAATAGTGAAGACGGGGATTTTGATTTTAATTATTTTCTCTCCGGAAAATATTTCATTTTAAAATAATAAATGAGGGGAGATAATATGACTTCTCCAAAACAATTTAAATATCGGAGGAAAAATGTTAAAATCATTATTTGGATTTTATTTGAGTTTATTCGGAATTTTATTTGCCCTAGAAAAATTTGCATGTTTTAAAAATTGCATTTTAGGGGCCAAGAAAAGTTCATCTTGTTCTAAATATTTTATTTAGACGGAGAAAACTTGTTTTGGAATTTTTAGATTTTTATTTATTTTTCTAGGATTTTTCTAATCGGCGGAATGTTAAAAAAAATCCCCGCGCCCGACTGGGCCAAAGGCCCAGCCGAGCCGCCGCCGCCACCTCCTGCGTGCGCGCGCGCCGCCGCCGCCGACCCGGACTCCGGAGTCCGAGCCGGACTCCGCCGCCGCGCCTTGCCCCCTCCTCCAAGGCGCCCCACCCCGCTCCCTTTATATAGCGCCGCCCCGCCCCCTCTAGCCACCACCACCACCGTCGCCACCTCCCGGAGCCCGGAGCCGAGCCCCGAGCCGCCGCCGCCGAGTCGCCGCCGCCGCCCTATCGCCGCCGCCGCCTCCCGCCGCCACCCCGCGCCCTCCCCAAGCCCCGCCGCCCCTCGCCGAGCCGCCGGAGCCGCCCGCCCCGCCGGACGACCTCGCCGGAGGTAGCAACCCCCCCTCGCCGCCGGTTTTTCTTTAAAAAAATTAACCCCTTCGTTTTTTTTTAGAAAAACCCTAGTTCATTTTTTTATATAGATCGGTTTTATTTTTCGGTTTATTTACTTAGCGAACGTTCGCTCGTCCGTTCGTTCTAACGAACGCGTTCATCGTTTAGTTTCTGTTAACGAACGTTCGTTCGTTTAGCCGTTCGTCGTTTTTCTTTTTATCGGATTTATTCCGTGATTTTTCTGATCGCGATTTCTGATCCGATGTTCAAACCTGTTTATCTTTTCGCTCGTTTATCGGAATCAGGCGATTCAAGCGCCTGGAGTTGCATCTCAAAACCCTCTTTCCGAATAATCAACTCAAACAAGTTTTTATCTTTGTAAAATTTGACGCTAGTCCAGATTAGTTAACGGATCTTGTTTCTTTTGCCGTTTGAGTTTCGTTGCTCCGTTTGATTTGATTCTTTTTGCAAAACCGGAGTTCTTAAGTTGAACTCTCCGGCCAAATTCTTTTATTTGGAGTTCTACTTGTGCATCTTTGATTGTTGCTTATGTATGTTATTGTTTGCTTGCGATAGAATTCCTGGAGTGCGAAGCGTGTTACTACGAGTCTTTAGGATTCACGGATCGTCAGCAAGGCAAGTAACACATTGACCATACTCTTTTCATACTTAGTTTTTATGCATTAGTTTCAATCCTCAAACATTGCATGACTAGGATGCCTTTAATATGTGGGTATTGGGAAGTAGTTGCTGAGGTAGAACCTATTGCCCTATTTATTATCAAACCCTTGGGAGTTACTTCTACGTTATGCTTATTTTGCCATGCTATGCTCGTAGACGTGGATTGGGTTTGAGTGATTTCCATGACAGATGTGAGATTGTTAATTAATGGTTTACTTAAGGTGGCAACTTTAATACACATCTGGGTGGATTGAGGCACCTGGGGTATCCAGTGATTGCCTGTTTTTTTGGAAATCCCGGGGTTACCGTGTGATCTTCCTATGGACCGCCACCCAGGCTCAAAGGGAACTGAGTCTATTCATGCTAGAAACTTCCGTGTGCAGCTGCAAGCTATTATGGGCTCTAGCATAGTTGAGTAAGTTACGTGAAGCTCTTGAAGAGGTGGATCAGCAGGTAGTGGGTTTGTAGGTTTGGTATGGTCTACCCAGAGTAGAGAGTTAATGTTTCTGAAAGACTGTGTCTCGGTCATCCGTCTCTCAAACACCATGTAGTGCGAGAAATCAACGGAGGTAATCGAGTCTTGCGGGGAAAAGTGCGCAAACCTCTGCAGAGTGTACAATCTAATCATGGTTAGCCGTGTCCCCGGTTATGGACAATTCTGAGTATCTAGTACTTGAGTATTCGCATGTATCTCAACACTCTTAAATAATCTTGCTGGGTTGATAACTATTTTAATTGGGATCATTGAGTTGGGGTTACCTTCTAAAATGATGTTTCAACCACCATGATAGTTAAATTAAAATTTATTCCTTTGTATTAGGGAAAAATTGGCTTTTCGCAAAATTGTAACCATAGAGCTTTCCACCAGCCAAATATGCATGTAGTGGTAGCATTATTCTGTTATTGCTCTTTTGTGTTACATTGCCAGCATATTCCATGTGCTGACCCGTTCTCGGGCTGCAACGTATTATGTTGCAGACTTTTCAGACGAGGAGTAAGGTTCGTAGGTCATTGCCGTTCAGCTCAGCTATGCTGTTGGAGTTGATGGACTCACTTTATCTTCCAAGCCTTCCATTGTTATCGCATTAGATGGCCTTAAGCCATATTATTGTAATAAGTTCTCTTTTGAGACATTCGATGTAATAAGTGTGTGATTGGCTCTCTGTTATAAATCCTTCGAGTACTGTGTGTGTCAGCATTACCGATCCAGGGATGACACGGAAGCACAGAGACTTGACCATCTGAGGTCGGGTCGCTACAAGATGGTATCAGAGCACACGCTGAGTGTAGGACACGCCCACTAAGATAAACCATAGGTCACTCTTCTCTTCTCATTTCTGACTCCTCTTCCTTTTCCACTCTTTAGGATGAAGGAGATGAAGAACAAGTTTGCACAACTGGATGAAGACACACCTTTTGGACGCCACTTGAAGGAAGTCACTAGGTACTTGAATATTGGAATACCAAGCTTCACCGGGACGTACAACGCCACTCTACCGGAAGAAGAGCGCTGGATGATTCAAGTTCGAGTTCCAGGAAGAACGTTCTCGCCAAATTCTAAACCCATAGAGTTTTCTTTCGAAGCACCCACTTGGAGCCTTGGCAAGAGTATGGCAGCTCATATTACCATGGGACGCATTGGAGAAATCTACAACAAGGAACTTGAGGATACCACCTATCAAATATGTGGGCGCCGAGATGAACAATGGGAGATGATTAGCACCAGGAAGGATAGATCTGTCGCAGCCTTCATCCAGGAGCAAAACCAGCACATTGTACGTCAGGAAAACCAGATGTGCGCAGACATGATCGAGTTGAAGAAGGCGAAAACTAGGATCATTGAGCTGGAGGAAGAACTTAAGTTCACACGCCATGGATATGAGGAGGAAATCAAGACCCTATTGGAGAAGAATGACGACCTAGTCGAGAAGATCGGAATTTTCATGGGAGGACCAGTTCCAAGAGAAGATGACGGAGACCCCATTCGTCCGGACAACTACATCATCATCGACGACACCGATTCAGATTCAAGTGATGATGACTACGAATATGAAGCTGGAGCAGACATCATGGAGTCTTCCACCGATCAAAATTTCTAGATGACCACCATATAATAATAGTATTCCCCCATGTAACTAGTAGTAGTGAGCACTTTTGCGATAGTCCTAGACCATTTTGTATGCCCTTGCTTGATTGATTGAATGAATGCTTGTGTTTGCCTCATATACATATGGGTAGTGTTTCTCCCCTAGATCTTTTCTATTCTAATCTCTTCCATCTAAACCCATCAGATGCCTCCGAGAAGAGACCCCGATTTTGTTTTCCCACCGGAGATCACCCAGTTGATCCAGCAGCAGAATGCCTTGATGCAATTGCTAGTTCAGAACCAGGGCAATGCCAATAACAACAATGCCAACAACAACCCGCCGCCAGTGGATAACCTCGCCCGTTTCTTAAGGTTACAGCCGCGGGTGTTCTCCAGTAGCATCGAGCCAATAGTTGCAGATGATTGGCTACGTCGTATTGGAAGGGAGTTAACCACTGCAGGATGCACAGATGCTGAGAAGGTGCGTTTTGCCGCACACCAACTGGATGGACCTGCAGCAGCATGGTGGGAGAATTTCACAGCCACCTATCCTATCGACACTGTCACATGGGCTCAGTTTCAGCAGGCTTTTCGTACTGCCCATGTCTCGACTAGAGCTATGCAGATGAAGAAGCGTGAGTTTCGCAATCTATGCCAGGGGAACCGTACTGTTGGCCAGTACGTGGATGAGTTTAGTAAGTTATCACGTTATGCCCCTGATGATGTGGCCACAGATGCCGTGAAGCAGGAGAAGTTTATGGAAGGGCTGAATGATGAGATGAGTATGCAGTTGATGGTAGCAACCTTCAACAACTATCAGGAGTTGGTAGATAAGGCCCTAATGATTGAAGGAAAGCAGCAGCAGATTGATAATCGTAAGAGGTAGTATGGACAAGGGAAATACAACTCAGGAGCTCACCAGAAGCCTCGCTTAACCCCGAACTCGGGAGGACTTGTTCATAACCATGGAGGTCATAACCATGCTGGAGGAGGATCGCATAACCATAATGGTGCGAAGAACGGGAATGAGAATGGAGCCAACAATAATCAGAATCGCTCTAACCCATCTACACCCGCAAAGAGGGACTTAAGCCAAGTTGTTTGCTACAAGTGCGGGAAGACAGGGCACTATGCCAATGACTGCTCTGAAGGAAAGAATGGAAACGGAAATGGGAGCGCAGGGAAGAAGCCCAATCCATTCAACAAAGGACAAGTGAACCACGTTAACGTGGAGGAAGTTGAAGAGCAGCCAGACGCGGTAATAGGTAAGTTTTTGGTTCAGTCATTTACCGCAATTGTTCTTTTCGATACTGGTGCATCGCATTCATACATATCAAGGGGATTTGTGGAAAAGTTCAAGCTACCAACCCAAACCCTTAGGACACCTCTTTTAGTGAGCTCGCCTGGAGCAGAGTACATGGCTAGCAGATGGTGCACCCAGATACCCCTAATCATTGGCACACATGTATTTCCGTCTGACCTAATTATCTTGGAGTCGCAAGGATTGGATGTGATATTAGGTATGGACTGGATGTCAAAGTATGGAGGAAGTATTGACTGTGCTAGTAAGTCAATTTATCTTACCACCCCGGAGGGAAAAAGGATTAAGTATGTATCTAGGCATGTGCCTAGGAGGAGCCAAGTAAACGCCCTCACGGGAGTTGTACAGGAGGAAGTACCTGTAGTAAAGGATTTTCCGGATGTTTTCCCCGAAGAGTTACCAGGTATGCCACCGGATAGAGACATCGAGTTTTTGATAGAGCTCTTGCCAGGTACAGGGCCGATATCCAAGAGACCCTATCGGATGCCAGCAAATGACCTGGAGGAAATTAAGAAGCAGATCAAAGAGTTGTTGGAGAAAGGTTACATTCGTAGAAGTTCATCACCTTGGGGAGCCCCAGTACTTTTGGTGGAGAAGAAGGATAAATCCCTGAGGATGGTTGTTGATTACCGAGCTCTGAATGAAGTAACGATAAAGAACAAGTATCCCTTACCGATGATTAATGATCTGTTTGATCAGTTACAAGGAGCTAAGGTGTTTTCAAAGATTGATCTACGATCAGGATACCATCAGTTGAAGATCTGAGAGAAGGATATACCAAAGACAACGTTTACCACGCGGTATGGATTATATGAGTACACGGTCATGTCATTTGGACTGACTAACGCCCCTGCCTATTTCATGAGTATGATGAACAAGGTGTTCATGGAGTATTTGGACAATTTTGTTGTGGTATTTATTGATGATATTATGATATACTCGAAGAACGAAGAGGAGCACGCGGAACACTTGCGTTTGGTTCTCGAGAAACTCAGGGAACACCAGTTATATGCCAAATTCAGCAAGTGCGAGTTTTGGTTGAAAGAAGTTGGATTTCTTGGGCATGTTATATCAGGAGAGGGTATAGCAGTGGATCCCAGTAAGGTTCAGTCGGTCACTGAATGGTTGGCACCCACTTCAGTTGGCGAGATCCGCAGTTTCCTTGGACTGGCAGGATATTATCGGAGATTCATGGAGAATTTTTCCAAGATTGCTAAACCAATGACTGAATTGTTAAAGAAGGATACTAAGTTCAAATGGACAGAGGATTGCGAGACAAGTTTTCAAGAGCTGAAGGAACGATTGACTACAGCCCCAGTACTGACCTTGCCAGATATACGTAAGGAGTTTCAAGTGTATTGTGACGCCTCTTGCTTGGGACTTGGATGTGTGCTTATGCAGGAAGGAAAAGTTGTTTCGTATGCCTCACGACAACTGAAGCCACACGAGTTGAACTATGCCACACATGATCTGGAGTTAGCAGCCGTAGTACATGCGCTGAAGACCTGGAGACATTATCTTATTGGAAACCGTTGTGATGTGTACACGGATCATAAGAGCTTGAAGTACATTTTCACACAGAAGGAGTTGAACCTCAGACAGAGGCGATGGTTGGAACTTATAAAAGATTACGATATGAAGCTACACTATCATCCAGGAAAAGCCAACGTCGTAGCAGACGCTTTGAGCCGGAAGAGTTATGCTAATGTTCTTGTGAGCAAAGGAATGCCAAAAGAGTTAGCTGCGGAGATCATGGAACTTCGGTTGGAGATTGTTCCAAAAGGCTTTCTTGCAGCAATGTAGGTTCAGTCGACGTTGTTGGACAAGATTCGAGAGCACAGAAGGAGGACAAAGAGATTGCTGAGATAAGAGAGAAGATGGGCGAAGGTAAAGCCAAAGGTTTTCGCGAGCATGAGCACGATACCTTGTGGTTTGAGGACCGGATTTATGTGCCCAACAATTCGGAAATCAGGAATTTGATACTTCAGGAGGCCCATGACTCACCATACTCGATTCATCCCGGAAACACCAACATGTATTTGGACTTGAAGGAACGTTTCTAGTGGACTGGTATGAAGAAGGATATTGCCGAGTATGTAGCCGTATGTGATGTATGCCAGAGAGTGAAGGCAGAGCATCAGAAACCAGCAGGACTGTTACAGCCTATGCCAATACCCGAATGGAAGTGGGACAAACTTGGTATGGACTTTATTACCGGATTACCCAGAACCAAGGCAGGATATGATTCTATATGGGTAGTTGTGGATCGATTAACTAAAGTAGCTCACTTCATCCCAGTGAAAACAACGTATACAAGCGCAAAGTTGGCCAAGATATATATGACCAGGATCGTATGTTTACATGGGGTTCCGAGGAGCATCGTGTCAGATAGAGGAACCCAGTTTACTTCAAAGTTTTGGCATCAGTTACACCAGACTTTGGGTACCCGATTGGAATTCAGTACCGCTTTTCACCCTCAGACAGATGGACAGACAGAAAGAGTCAATCAGATTCTGGAGGACATGCTAAGAGCCTGTGCGCTAGATTATGGATCTAGTTGGGATGACAATTTGCCGTACGCAGAGTTCTCTTATAACAACAGCTACTAGGCCAGTTTGAAGATGGCACCGTTCGAAGCTCTGTATGGACGCAGATGTAGAACACCATTGATGTGGGATGAGGTAGGAGACCGTCAGTTGTTTGGACCAGATTTGATCAAGGAATCAGAAGAGAAGGTTAAACTGATCAGAGACAGACTAAAGATTGCTCAGTCCAGACAGAAGAGTTATGCAGATTCAAAACGCTTATTTACGAGTATCACCCTTGAGGGGAGTAAACGTTTTGGAGTTAAGGGAAAGTTAGCCCCGAGATTTGTAGGACCGTATCGTATTCTGGGACGGATGGGAGAAGTTGCCTACAAACTGGAGTTATCTGAAGGGTTGACAGGAGTTCACGATGTGTTTCACGTATCACAGCTGAAGAAGTGCCATGCTGAGATGGCCGATATACCGTTGAATGATACAGTACCTTTGGAGGCGATTCAGCTGGATAATAGTCTGACCTATGAGGAGAAGCCAGTAAAGATTCTTGAGTTTGATAGTCGAGTCACTCGCAACAAGGTGATCAAGTTTTGCAAAGTTCAGTGGAGCCACCTGGGAGCGAGAAGAGGATATTCGCAAGGACCATCCGCACCTATTTTCTAGCCAACCCGAATCTCGAGGGCGAGATTCATCTTAAGGGGGGTAGGTTTGTAACATCCCAAATTTCCAATTTGGCATGTTATACATAGGTCATCCATGCATATAATATTTTATTGCTTTTTCGTTTGCAATCCTCAAAATCCTAAGCAACTCAAGGACCTTCGAAGAGAGTTGGGGATTTTCCAATTTTCATATTTGAAATTTTTATCAAATAGTGAAGACGGGGATTTTGATTTTAATTATTTTCTCTCCGGAAAATATTTCATTTTAAAATAATAAATGAGGGGAGATAATATGACTTCTCCAAAACAATTGAAATATCGGAGGAAAAATGTTAAAATCTATATTTGGATTTTATTTGAGTTTATTCGAAATTTTATTTGCCCTAGAAAAATTTGCATGTTTTAAAAATTGCATTTTAGGGGCCAAGAAAAGTTCATCTTGTTCTAAATATTTTATTTAGACGGAGAAAACTTGTTTTGGAATTTTTAGATTTTTATTTATTTTTCTAGGATTTTTCTAATCGGCGGAATGTTTAAAAAAAAGCCCCGCGCCCGACTGGGCCAAAGGCCCAGCCGAGCCGCCGCCGCCGCCGCCGACCGGGACTCCGGAGTCCGAGCCGGACTCCGCCGCCGCTCCTTGCCCCCTCCTCCAAGCCGCCCCACCCCGCCCCCTTTATATAGCGCTGCCCCGCCCCCTCTAGCCACCACCACCGCCGCCGCCGCCTCCCGGAGCCCGGAGCCGAGCCCCGAGCCGCCGCCGCCGAGTCGCCGCCGCCGCCCTAGCGCCGCCGCCGCCTCCCGCCGCCACCCCGCGCCCTCCCCAAGCCCCGCCGCCCCTCGCCGAGCCGTCGGAGCCGCCCGCCCCGCCGGACGACCTTGCCGGAGGTAGCCACCCCCCCTCGCCGCCGGTTTTTCTTTAAAAAAAATAAACACCTTCGTGTTTTTTTTTAGAAAAACCCTAGTTCGTTTTTTTATATAGATCGATTTTATTTTTTGGTTTATTTACTTAGCGAGCGTTCGCTCGTCCGTTCGTTCTAACGAACGCGTTCATCGTTTAGTTTCTGTTAACGAACGTTCGTTCGTTTAGCCGTTCGTCGTTTTTCTTTTTATCGGATTTATTCCGCGATTTTTCTGATCGCGATTTCTGATCCGATGTTCAAACCTGTTTATCTTTTCGCTCCTTTATCGGAATCAGGCGATTCAAGCGCCTGGAGTTTCATCTCGAAACCCTCTTTCCGAGTAAGCAACTCAAACAAGTTTTTATCTCTGTAAAATTTGACCCTAGTCCAGATTAGTTAATGGATCTTGTTTCTTTTGCCGTTTGAGTTTCGTTGCTCCATTTGATTTGATTCTTTTTGCAAAACCGGAGTTCTTAAGTTGAACTCTCCGGTCAAATTCTTTTATTTGGAGTTCTACTTGTGCATCTTAGATTGTTGCTTATGTATGTCATTGTTTGCTTGCGATAGAATTCCCGGAGTGCGAAGTGTGTTACTACGAGTCTCTAGGATTCACGGATCGTCAGCAAGGCAAGTAACACATTGACCATACTCTTTTCATACCCAGTTTTTATGCATTAGTTTCAATCCTCAAACATTGCATGACTAGGATGCCTTTAATATGTGGGTATTGGGAAGTAGTTGCTGAGGTAGAACCTATTGCCCTATTTATTATCAAACCCTTGGGAGTTACTTCTACGTTATGCTTATTTTGCCATGCTATGCTCGTAGACGTGGATTGGGTTTGAGTGATTTCCATGACAGATGTGAGATTGTTAATTAATGGTTTACTTAAGGTGGCAACTTTAATACACATCTGGGTGGATTGAGGCACCTGGGGTATCCAGTGATTGCCTGTTTTTTTGGAAATCCCGGGGTTACCGTGTGATCTTCCTATGGACCGCCACCCAGGCTCAAAGGGAACTGAGTCTATTCATGCTAGAAACTTCCGTGTGTAGCCGCAAGCTATTATGCGCTCTAGCATAGTTGAGTAAGTTACGTGAAGCTCTTGAAGAGGTGGATCAGCAGGTAGTGGGTTTGTAGGTTTGGTATGGTCTACCCGGAGTAGAGAGTTAATGTTTCTGAAAGACTGTGTCTCGGTCATCCGTCTCTCAAACACCATGTAGTGCGAGAAATCAACGGACGCGATCGAGTCTTGCGGGGAAAAGTGCGCAAACCTCTGCAGAGTGTACAATCTAATCATGGTTAGCCGTGTCCCCGGTTATGGACAATTCTGAGTATCTAGTACTTGAGTATTCGCATGTATCTCAACACTCTTAATTAATCATGCTGGGTTGATAACTATTTTAATTGGGATCATTGAGTTGGGGTTACCTTCTCAAATGATGTTTCAACCACCATGATAGTTAAATTAAAATTTATTCCTTTGTATTAGGGAAAAATTGGCTTTTCTCAAAATTGTAACCATAGAGCTTTCCACTAGCCAAATATGCATGTAGTGGTAGCATTATTCTGTTATTACTCTTTTGTGTTACATTGCCAGCATATTCCATGTGCTGACCCGTTCTCGGGCTGCAACGTATTATGTTGCAGACTTTTCAGACGAGGAGTAAGGTTCGTAGGTCGTTGCCGTGCAGCTCAGCTATGCCGTTGGAGTTGATGGACTCACTTTATCTTCCAAGCCTTCCGCTGTTATCGCATTAGATGGCCTTAAGCCATATTATTGTAATAAGTTCTCTTTTGAGACATTCGATGTAATAAGTGTGTGATTGCTACTCTGTTATAAATCCTTCGAGTACTGTGTGTATCAGCATTATCGATCCAGGGATGACACGGAAGCACAGAGACTTGACCATCTGAGGTCGGGTCGCTACAAAGATATATTTGATATACATGTTATTGATGTGTACTTAACTAATGCTCGCAGTAGCGCCTGGGTACTTGATACTGGTTCTGTTGCTCATATTTGCAACTCGAAATAGGGGCTACGGATTAAGCGAAGATTGGCTAAGGACGAGGTGACGATGCACATGGTTAATGGTTCCAAAGTCGATGTGATCGCGGTCGGCACGCTACCTCTACATCCACCATCAGGATTAGTTTTAGACCTGGATAATTGTTATTTGGTGCCAACGTTGAGCATGAACAATATATCTGGATCTTGTTTAATGCGAGACGATTATTCATTAAAATCAGAGAATAATGGTTGTTCTATCTATATGAGTAATATCTTTTATGGTCATGCACCCCTGCTGAGTGGTCTATTTTTCTTGAATCTCGATAGTAGTGATACACATATTCATAGTGTTGAAGCCAAAAGATTGAAGATTAATAATGATAGTGCAACTTATTTGTGGAACTGCCATTTGGGTCATATCGGTATAAAGTGCATGAAGAAACTCCATACTGATGGACTTTTGGAATCACTTGGTGCTTGCGAATCGTGCCTTATGGGCAAGATGACTAAAACTCCGTTCTCCGGAACAATGGAACGAGCTACTGACTTGTTGGAAATAATACATACCGATGTATGCGGTCCAGTGAGTATTGATGCTCGTGGTGGGTATCGTTATTTTCTTACCTTCATAGATGATTTGAGCAGATATGGTTATATCTACTTAATGAAGCATAAGTCTGGAACATTTGAAAAGTTCAAAGAATTTCAGAGTGAAGTGGAAAATCATCGTAACAAGAAAATAAAGTTTCTACGATCTGATCATGGAGGAGAATATTTGAGTTATGAGTTTGGTCTTCATTTGAAACTGCATGGGATAGTTTCACAATTAACGCCACCTGGAACACCACAGCGAAAAGGTGTGTCCGAACGTCGTAACTGTACTTTATTAGATATGGTGCAATCTATGATGTCTCTTACTGATTTACCGCTATCGTTTTGGGGTTATGCTTTAGAGATGGCTGTATTTACTTTAAATAGGGCACCATCTAAATCCGTTGAGACGACGCCTTATGAACTGTGGTTTGGCAAGAAACCAAAGTTGTCATTTCTTAAAGTTTGGGGTTGCAATGCTTATGTGAAAAAACTTCAACCTGATAAGCTCGAACCCAAATCGGAGAAGTGTGTCTTCATAGGATACCCAAAGGAAGCTGGTGGGTACACCTTCTATCACAGATCCGAAGGCAAAATCTTTGTTGCTAAGAATGGATCCTTTCTAGAGAAGGAGTTTCTCTCGAAAGAAGTGAGTGGGAGGAAAGTAGAACTTGATGAGGTAACTGTACCTGCTCCCTTATTAGAAAGTAGTTCATCGCAGAAATTATTTCCTGTGATTCCTACACCAATTAGTGAGGAAGCTAATGATGATGATCATGAAGCTTCAGATAAAGTTACTACCGAACCTCGTAGGTCTTCCAGAGTAAGATCCGCACCAGAGTGGTACGGTAATCCTGTTCTGGAAGTCATGTTACTAGACCATGATGAACCTACGAACTATGAGGAAGCGATGATGAACCCAGATTCCGCGAAATGGCTTGAGGACATGAAATCTGAGATGGGATCCATGTATGAGAACAAAGTGTGGACTTTGATGGACTTGCCCGATGATCGGCAATCCATAAAAAATAAATGGATCTTTAAGAAGAAGACCGACGCAGACGGTAATGTTACCGTTTACAAAGCTCGACTTGTTGCGAAAGGCTTTCGACAAGTTCAAGGAGTTGACTACGATGAGACTTTCTCACCCGTAGCGATGCTTAAGTCTGTCCGAACCATGTTAGCAATTGCTGCATTTTATGATTATGAAAATTGCCAAATAGATGTCAAAACTGCATTCCTGAATGGATTTCTGGAAGAAGAGTTGTATATGATGACACCAGAAGGTTTTGTCGATCCAAAGGGTACTAACAAAGTGTGCAAGCTCCAGCGATCCATTTATGGACTGGTGCAAGCCTCTCGGAGTTGGAATAAACGCTTTGATAGTGTGATCAAAGCATATGGTCTTATACAGACTTTTGGAGAAGCCTATATTTACAAGAAAGTGAGTGGGAGCTCTGTAGCATTTCTGTCCTTATATGTAGATTCCAAAGGGATACCTGAATAAGAGTTTTTCTATGAAAGACCTTGGATATTATTGACTGGAAATGATATAGAATTTCTGGATAGCATAAAGGGATACCTGAATAAGAGTTTTTCTATGAAAGACCTTGGAGAATCTGCTTACATATTGGGCATCAAGATCTATAGAGATAGATCAAGACGCTTAATTGGACTTTCACAAAGCACATACCTTGATAAAGTTTTGAAGAAGTTCAAAATGGATCAGCCAAAGAAAGGGTTCTTGCATGCATGTGTTACAAGGTGTGAAGTTGAGTTAGACTCAAAGCCCGACCACCGCAGAAGATAGAGAGAAAATGAAAGGCCCTATGCTTCAGCCATAGGTTCTATCATGTATGCAATGTTGTGTACCAGACCTGATGTATGTCTTGCTATAAGCATAGCAGGAAGGTACCAAAGTAATCCCGGAGTGGAGCACTGGACAGCGGTCAAGAACATCCTGAAATACCTAAAAAGGACTAAGGATATGTTTCTCGTTTATGGAGTTGAAAAAGAGCTCGTCGTAAATGGTTACGTCGATGCAAGCTTTGACACTGATCCGGATGACTCTAAGTCGCAAACCGGATACGTATTTTTATTGAATGGAGGAGTTGTCAATTGGTGCAGTTCCAAGCAGAGTGTCATGGTGGGATCTGCGTGTGAAGCGGAGTACATTGCTGCTTCAGAAGCAGCGAATGAAGGAGTTCATATCCGATCTAGGTGTCATACCTAGTGCATCGGGTCCAATGAAAATTGTTTGTGACAATACTGGTGCAATTGCCTTGGCAAAGGAATCCAGATTTCACAAGAGAACCAAGCACATCAAGAGACGCTTCAATTCCATCCACCATCAAGTGTCGGAAGGGGACATAGAGATTTGCAAGATACATACGGATCTGAATGTTGCAGACTCGTTGACTAAGCCGCTTCCATGAGCAAAACATGATCAGCACCAAAGCTCCATTGGTGTTAGAATCATTACTATGTAATCTAGATCATTGAATCTAGTGCAAGTGGGAGAGTGAAGGAAATATGCCCTAGAGGCAATAATAAAGTTATTATTTATTTCCTTAATTAATGATAAATGTTCATTATTGATGCAAGAATTGTATTAACCGGAAACTTAGTACATGAGTGAATACATAGACAAAACCTATAGTCCCTAGTATGCCTCTACTTGACTAGCTCGTTAGTCAAAGATGGTTATGTTATCTAACCATAGACATGTGTTGTCATTTGATGAAATGGGATCACATCATTAGGAGAATGATGTGATGGACATGACCCATCCGTTAGCTTAGCATTATGATCGTGTTAGTTTCATTGCTACTGCTTTCTTCATGACTTATACAAGTTCCTTAGACTATGAGATTATGCAACTCCCGAATACCGGAGGAACAATTTGTGTGCTACCAAATGTCACAACGTAAAAGGGTGATTATAAAGGTCCTATACAGGTGTCTCCGAAGGTGTTTGTTGGGTTGGCATAGATCGAGATTAGGATTTTTCACTCCGTGTTTCGGAGAGGTATCTCTGGGCCCTCTCGGTAATACTCATCACTATAAGCCTTGCAAGCATTGTGACTAATGAGTTAGTTGCGGGATGAAGTATTACAAAACGAGTAAAGAGATTTGCCGGTAACAAGATTGAACTAGGTATTGAGATACCGACGATCGAATCTCGGGCAAGTAACATACCGATGACAAAGGGAACAACGTATGTTGTTATGCGGTTCGACCGATAAAGATCTTCATAGAATTTGTAGGAACCAATATGAGCATCCAGGTTCCACTATTGGTTATTGACCGGAGACGTGTCTCGGTCATGTCTACATAGTTCTCGAACCCGTAGGGTCCGCATGCTTAAAGTTCAGTGACGATCGGTATTATGAGTTTATGTGTTTTGATGTACCAAAGATAGTTCAGAGTCCCGGATGTGATCACGTACATGACGATGAGTCTCGAAATGGTCGAGACATAAAGATTGATATATTGGATGGCTATATTCGGACACCGGAAGTGTTCCGGGTGATTTCGAAGAAAATCGGAGAGCCGGAAGGTTAGAGGACCCCCCCCCCCCCGGGAGAACTAGTGGGCCACATGGGCCTTAGTGGAGAGAGAGTGGGCCGGCTAGGGCAGGCCGCGCGCCCCCTCCCCCTCTGGTCCGAATTGGACTAGGGAAGGGGGGCGCCCCCCTTTCCTTCTCCCTCTCCTCTTTCCTTTCCCCCTCCTAGTAGGAGTTGGAAAGGGGAGTCCTACTCCTACTAGGAGGAGGACTCCTCCTCTCCTGGCGCGCCCCAAGGGCTGGCCAGCCTTCCCCCTTGCTCCTTTATATATGGGGGAAGGGGGAACCTTAAAACACACAAGTTGACAATGTTTAGCCGTGCGCGGTGCCCCCCTCCACAGTTACACACCTCGATCATATAGTCGTAGTGCTTAGGCGAAGCCCTGCGCCGGTAACTTGATCATCACCATCACCATGCTATCGTGCTGATGAAACTCTCCCTCGGCCTCAACTGGATCAAGAGTACGAGGAACGTCCCGGAGCTAAATGTGTGCTGATCGCGGAGGTGCCGTACGTTCGGTACTAAGATCGGTCGGATCGTGAAGACGCACGACTACATCAACCGCGTTGTCATAACGTTTCCGCTTTCGGTCTACAAGGGTACGTGGACACACTCTCCCCCCTCATTGTTATGCATCACCATGATCTTGCGTGTGTGTATGAATTTTTTTGAAATTACTACGTTCCCCAACTATCATGGAAACGTCACGGCATATGTCCTAGTGTGAGTACTTAGTCGTGAGGCCAACGCATCTATGTGGTAGCTTCAGAGGGGTTGATCGGGACGAGAGTTGCAACACACAAAACAAGGATTTAGATAGCTTCGGGCCCCGGGAAACATCATCCGGTAATAGCCTACATGTTGTTTGTGGCTAAGTCTCATTATGCTCATCAGGGAGACGCCGCATCACCGGCTCTCCTCTAGTTGTGTCTAGCCTTAACGATTGTTTTCCTGCTCTCCCCTCTTGTGGTGCCCCGCCCCTCCTTATACAAGTTGAAGGGGTGGGTTACATGTAGAGTCAAACTCGGATTAGGACTTAACCTATTTTGACGTCTTACCACGGGCTTCTTAACGTCTTGGGCTTCTTAAAGTAAGCCGGCTTACAATCCGTCTTACAATCTGACTTACAATCTGGCTTAACTGTCTGGCTTATCTGTCTGGCTTAACTGTCTGCCGGCTTACCATGCTTAACTGTCGACCAGCTTACAATGCTTAACTATCCGTCGGCTTAACCTGCTTAACAGTTTGTCGGCTTAACCTGCTTAACTGTCCGCCGGCTTACAATGCTTAACTGTCTGTCGGCTTACCATGCTTAACTGTCTGCCGGCTTATAATCTGCCGGGTCACTAATGAAGCACCAAGTCCCAGCCAGGTCATATCTCCAGCCGGGTCACACCGCGGGGTATATCCATGAACTTAGCCCCCAATTTAATTTGGATTCATCCATGTTAAACTAATCCTGTAAAACAAACACAAGAACAATTTTGACAGATTATGCTTCGGGTTAAGAACTCTTGTAAGCCGACACCTGATCATCCTTAACTCCTTGGTATTTCCTTCTTCTAGAAAATCTGGGTCAATAGGCCAACTTCATAATCAATTTGCTGACACTGGTTTCTCACAGAAAAAACATTGGTCATGAAATACTCATCTGATTTTCAGCCAGCTTGAAGATGTAGAACTTGCCGGTTTATCATTGCCAAAATATCCGGTTTGTAAATATTGATAGCACCGGGTCATAATTGTTGCTAACATCAAACTTGAAAATGTACCTCCCTTATATGCATATCACTTGTAGCCCCCAAGTTTTAAGAAGGTAGCATAGTAACAGCTTAAGACTTGCTTCAATATAAAAGTTGCAACATTGAAGAAATCCAAGTTGTGCAGCTCAGTCACTAGTCAAAACTGAATATGCCACATATGTAGCCCCCAAGTGCCGGGTTGTCATGCTTGCAGCAACCTGGGACTTGTAATTGCCTGATGCTCATTAAAACTTCAACCAGTGTAGCCCCCAAGGGCCAGGTCATTATGCAATAATGAGCAGGGACTTTGTAGATATAATTATGTAGACTTGAATAGCAACGTGTAGCCCCCAAGGGCCGGCTCAGTAAGATAATACTGAGCTGGGACTTTGTATATAATTCATTGATAACAACATCATATGATGTAATGTCCACCATGGGGCTTGAACCCACGTCCACAAGGTTAAGAACTTTGTACTCTACCAATTGAGTAGTGGACCTTTCAATATAATGGATTAAGGCTTGTGTACCTTGAATTTTTGATAGGAGCAATTGGTAGCACCCAAGGGCCGGCTCATTACAATGGGATGAATCGGGTCTTCAATAAGTTGAGGAAAAAATGACTTTGCATTAGCCCCCAAGTGCCATGGTGCATGCTGGCAGTGACATGGGACTTGCATATTTGATGTAATTTCAACTTGAATTATGTAGCCCCCAAGTGCCGGGTCGTAAGCCTGCAGCGACTCAGGACTATTTCCTCCATTGTAAAATAAATCATATCCATTGATAAAATAATAGCCATTGCGCTGAAGCGACTTTGAAGACCTCCATCGTAATATCAGTTATTGATAACCATAATAAAAATCCAGCCAAGTTTTGAATAATATGACCCGGTTTGAAAACCAGTTCCCGTGACATGCGATTAAACTGCGAGCTTACCATATCAATGCAGTAAGGGTGATAACCCAAAACTTAGAAGACAATACTTCAAAGTGTTTAATATCATCATATACTGGCGACTTATCGTCTAAAGCCAGGCCGAGTTAACAGAAATCACGGGTATGCTTCAAATATGAGCTGTGAGATTGAAGGCTACATGGCCGAAATCACTTTAAACCAAAAGGATATTATCAACAAGAAACGGAAAAAATCTTCCAAAAAATCAAGTCAAATGAGAAAAGGCAAGGCTATGCTTCGAATACGAGCAGGAAGCCGGGCCATAAGGGTTAATAGCTATGATTCGAATACGACCAGGAAGCCCCCAAATGGTTTTTGGCATTGCGCCGATCAAAGGGGTACCGACAGCTATGATTCGAATACGATCAGGAAGCCCCCAGTGAAAAAAGTATTTAATGGCTATGATTCGAATACGATCAATAAGCCGGACCAAGAGGGTTAACGGTTGTGATTCGAATACGATCCAGCCCCCAAGTGATATAGGTGTTTAACGGCTATGGTTCGAATACGACCAGGAACCCGAACCAAAGGGGTTAACTACTATGATTCGAATACAATCAAGCCCCCAATGATCTAAGTGTTTAACGGCTCCAATTGGAATACGATCAGTAAGCCAGACCAAAAAGGGTTAGTAGCTATGATTCGAATACAATCAAGCCCCTAAGTGATCAAAATGTTTTACGTCTATGATTCGAATACGATCAGGAAGCCAGACTAAAGGGGTTAATAGCTATGATTCGAATACGATCAAGCCCCCAATGATCATGGAAGCAGAGTACCTATGTTTGAGTTGTGCTTTGCAACAGACTCTTTTTGGTCCCTTTAATTTTCTCTGAGAACTCGAACTTTGCGAGAGATAAATTCTTCTTGAGCCGGAATTTGAAACCGAATATTGAGAGCTCCAGTGAGAGACAATTTTCCCTTGAGCCGGATTTTAAACCGAATATTATTCATTTTGAGCCGGAAATTTTCTGACGGCCTTTAAATTGGCAACATTTACTGAGCCATGTCCATGTAGCCCCTGAGTTTTAAGACTACTCGCGGAGTTGGCTTGAGATTCTCCATATTTGGCCGTGACATAAACCGGTATGAGTCATTTGACAGCTCAGTGATATAATAGTCCTTTTTTTGTAGTAGATAACTTGTCCTGCATTGGAGAACTCTTTAAAGAAAACAATATATAATATAAAAATATACTGGATGGATTTCACCTGCTACGTCAGGCCAGTAAATATCCACCGCGGAGTTGATGATCACCATGGTGAAGCTGAAATCAATCACGGCCGAGTCGGCCGAGGGAGCAGTCAGATGAACCGGCCATGGCGTTTTAAGACGGTGCGGACGGGAGAATCAATTGTAGGCGCGGTAAGCCGCGTGGTCAGCGAGTCAACCGCGGGTGCGGTCCTGGCGAGTTGATGTAAACTGAGCCGTAGAGACCACATTTTATTGGCAGATGATATGTGCACCACCCAGAAATTAACTGGGATATACAGAAACCTAGCAGCGGAAAATCACACTTTCTAGGATGCTATCTGCGTGCACAAATAGTACAAGTCAAAGCAGAAAAAATTGAAATATTTAATATCCAGATCAAACGGAAAGGATAAATAGCACCTGGTAGTGTCGTGCAGCAGGCGTAGCAACTCACAGCAACCAGTACCAGACCAGCCAGCTAGTACTAGTATTTCTGCATCAACAGTAGTAGCACTAGCAACCAAAGGGCACGTATCCTTGGTCTCACATGGAGTAAATAACACCAATAGTTGACGTGACTCGTCTTTGATCAATGCAAGCAGCAGTGGCCCTGACAAAATCCAAAGAAAAGAACGCAGGAACCAGTGACTCTCTCTCGCCTAATCCCTTTTCACTCGGGTCAGCGCGGCAGGAGCGGCGGCTCATCGCACCGAAGGTGAGGCGGAGCAGGGCGAGGGTGGCTCTCCGGCGTCCCAGAGCAGTAGCAGAAGCGGGGGCTGCAGGGGGCGACTGAAGGCAGGAGTGGTCCGGAACAGAGGTGAAAACGGCCGCGGCGGTGGGTCAGAGCCTGTTGGGGCAGTGTCGAAGCCGGTGAGGAGCGGTGACTTGGGGCAATCCCCTGCGAGGCAGAGGCGACACGGTCTGGATTCAACCGCTCAGGACCGTGACAGCGCACAGCAAATGGAGGCGGCCCGGAGTGAAACCGGATCGAATCCGTGTCAGCAGGGGTGGGCCGCATCAGCAGCGGTTTATTGGCGGCTCGGAGTGATGGAGGGTCATGGCGGCGGTGACTTGAGGCAACGGGGGCCCGATGAGGCTTGAGCATGTGGCGGCTGTCGGTGTCAAAACCGGCGGATCTCGGGTAGGGGGTCCCGATCTGTGTGTCTTAGGCTGATGGTAACAGGAGACAAGGGACATAATGTTTACCCAGGTTCGGGCGCTCTCGATGGAGGTAAAACCCTACTTCCTACTTGATTGATATTGATGATATGAGTAGTAGAAGAGTTGATCTACCACGAGATCGTAGAGGCTAAACCCTAGAAGCTAGCCTAGGATGATTATGATTGTGATCGTCCCTCTAAGGACCAACCTCTATGGTTTATATAGACACCGGAGAGGACTAGGGTTTACACGGAGTCGGTTACAAAGGAGGAAATATAATATCTGGATCGCCAATCTTGTCTTCCACGCAAAGGAGAGTCCCATCCTGACACGGGACGAAGTCTTGAGTCTTGTATCTTCACGCTCCAATAGTCCGGACAAATTATATAGTCCGGCTGTCCGGATACCCCTTAATCCAGGACTCCCTCAGTAGACCCTGAACCAGGCTTCAATGACGATGAGTTCGGCGCGCAGTTTTGTCTTCGGCATTGCAAGGCGGGTTCCATCTCTGAATAGTAATCATCGAACACCTGAACCGTGTCCAAATCTGCAAGATGATTTTCACATACCACCGTAGAGAGCGTAGCTTAAATCTGATCTGCTGGCAATTTTTGGTACGTCGTGTTCCTGCATCGTGGCCCGGCCTAACACGAACCGGTTTCTCTTAGCCCACTTCGATACGCGTTGCGAGGCGATTTTATTGGCACGCCCTGCCAAAGCAGAGATCGTGTTCCCCTTATTGCGGGGTCTTCCATCAATACGGGTGTGCGCAACCCCACGACGACTGTTGGTATGACTCTGTGTTTTTAAATAAGTCTGAAGCGGTCACACTGAGGACTCTTGATATTCACCCCCCTTATAAAGGGGTCGAGGCCTACACCTCTTTTCCACCACCCTTGCGACCTTTCGTATCTCGAGTTCTAACACCCGAGACCCAAACTCAAACACCCCAGATCCTCCAATATGTCCGGATCCAACCTTCAAGGCCGATGGGTGGCCTCCTCGGTCAAAGAGGAGGATATTGCGAGGCTTAGGGAGGTCGGATATCTGACTGCCGACATCCAGCACAGGCTTCCTGCTCCAGGGTAGGTCATCCCTGAAGGAAATATTCCCTAGAGGCAATAATAAAGTTATTATTTATTTCCTCATATCATGATAAATGTTTATTATTCATGCTAGAATTGTATTAACCGGAAACACGATACATGTGTGAATACATAGACAAACATATAGTCACTAGTATGCCTCTACTTGACTAGCTCATTAATGAAAGATGGTTATGTTTCCTAACCATAGACATGTGTTGTCATTTGATTAATGGGATCACATCATTAGGAGAATGATGTGATTGACATGAACCATTCCGTTGGACTAGCACTTGATCGTTTAGTATACTGCTATTGCTTTCTTCATGACTTATACAAAGTTCCTGCAACTATGAGATTATGCAACTCCCGTTTACCGGAGGAACACTTTGTGTGCTACCAAACGTCACAACGTAACTGGGTGATTATAAAGGTGCTCTACAGGTGTCTCTGAAGGTACATGTTGGGTTGGCATAATTTGGGATTAGGTTTTGTCACTCCGATTGTCGGAGAGGTATCTCTGGGCCCTCTCGGTAATACTCATCACCTAAGCCTTGCAAGCATTGTAACTAATGAGTTAGTTATAAGATGATGTATTACAGAACGAGTAAAGAGACTTGCCGGTAACGAGATTGAACAAGGTATTGGATACCGATGATCAAATCTCGGGCAAGTAACATACCGTTGACAAAGGGAACAACGTATGTTGTTATGCGGTTTGACCGATAAAGATCTTCGTAGAATATGTAGGAACCAATATGGGCATCCAGGTCCCACTATTGGTTATTGACCGAGAATGGTTCTAGGTCATGTCTACATAGTTCTCGAACCCGTAGGGTCCGCACGCTTAATGTTACGATGACAGTTTTATTATGAGTTTATAAGTTTTGATGTACCGAAGTTTGTTCGGAGTCCCGGATGTGATCACGGACATGACAAGGAGTCTCGAAATGGTCGAGACATAAAGATTGATATATTGGATGACTATATTCGGACACCGGAAGTGTTCCGGGTGATTTCGGAGAAAACCGGAGTGCCGGAAGGGTTACCGGAACCCCCCGGGAGAGTATTGGGCCTTATGGGCCTTGGGGGAAAGGAGAGAGGGGCGGCCAGCATGGGTCGCACGCCCCCTCCCCCCTCTGGTCCGAATTGGATTAGGAGGGGGGGCGGCGCCCCCCCTTTCCTTCCCCCTCTCCCCCTTCCTTCCCCCTCCTAGTAGGAGTAGGAAAGGAGGAGTCCTACTCCTACTAGGAGGAGGATTCCTCCTCCCTTGGCGCGCGCGAGGGGCCGGCTGGCCTCTCCCCCTTGCTCCTTTATATACGGGGGCGGGGGGGCGCCCCATAGACACACAAGTTGATCTACGGATCGTTCCTTAGCCGTGTGAGGTGCCCCCCTCCACCATATTCCACCTCGGTCATATCATCACGGAGTTTAGGTGAAGCCCTGCGCCGGTAGAGCATCATCATCGTCACCACGCTGTTGTGCTGACGGAACTCATCCCCGACACTTTGCTGGGTCGGAGTCTGGGGATCGTCATCGAGCTGAACGTGTGCTGAACTCGGAGGTGCCGTACGTTCGGTACTTGGATCGGTCGGATCATGAAGATGTACGACTACATCAACCGCGTTGTCATAACGCTTCTGCTTACGGTCTACGAGGGTACGTGGACAACGCTCTCCCCTCCCGTTGCTATACATCACCATGATCTTGCATGTGCGTAGGAATTTTTTTGAAATTACTACGTTCCCCAACAATGGCATCCGAGCCAGGTTTTATGCTTTGTTGTTATATGCACGAGTAGAACACAAGTGAGTTGTGGGCGATATAAGTCATACTGCTTACCAGCATGTCATACTTTGGTTCGGCGGTATTGTTGGATGAAGCGGCCTGGACCGACATTACGCGTACGCTTACGCGAGACTGGTTCTACCGACGTGCTTTGCACACAGGTGGCTGGCGGGTGTCAGTTTCTCCAACTTTAGTTGAACCGAGTGTGGCTACGCCCGGTCCTTGCGAAGGTTAAAACAACACTAACTTGACGAACTATCATTGTGGTTTTGATGCGTAGGTAAGAACGGTTCTTGCTAAGCCCGTAGTAGCCACGTAAAACTTGCAACAACAAAGTAGAGGACGTCTAACTTGTTTTTGCAGGGCATGTTGTGATGTGATATGGTCAAGACGTGATGATATATTTTATTGTATGAGATGATCATGTTTTGTAACCGAAATTATCGGCAACTGGCAGGAGCCATATGGTTGTCGCTTTATTGTATGAAATGCAAACGCCCTGTAATTGCTTTACTTTATCACTAAGCGGTAGCGATAGTCGTAGAAGCAATAGATGGCGTAACGACAACGATGCTACGATGGAGATCAAGGTGTCGCGCCGGTGACGATGGTGATCATGACGGTGCTTCGAAGATGGAGATCACAAGCACAAGATGATGATGGCCATATCATATCACTTATATTGATTGCATGTGATGTTTATCCTTTATGCATCTTATCATGCTTTGTTTGACGGTAGCATTTTAAGATGATCTCTCACTTAAAATTATCAAGAAGTGTTCTCCCTGAGTATGCACCGTTGCCAAAGTTCGTCGTGCCCAGACACCACGTGATGATCGGGTGTGATAAGCTCTATGTCCATCTACAACGGGTGCAAGCCAGTTTTGCAAACGCAGAATACTCAGGTTAAACTTGACGAGCCTAGCATATGCAGATATGGCCTCGGAACATGGAGACCGAAAGGTCGAGCGTGAATCATATAGTAGATATGATCAACATAGTGATGTTCACCATTGAAAACTACTCCATCTCACGTGATGATCGGTTATGGTTTAGTTGATTTGGATCACGTGATCACTTAGATGACAAGAGAGATGTCAGTCTAAGTGGGAGTTCTTAAGTAATATGATTAATTGAACTTAAATTTATCATGAACTTAGTCCTGGTAGTATTTTGCAAATTATGTTGTAGATCAATAGCTTGCGTTGTTGCTTTCATATGTTTATTTTGATATGTTCCTAGAGAAAATTGTGTTGAAAAATGTTAGTAGCAATGATGCGGATTCGATCCGTGATCTGAGGTTTATCCTCATTGCTGCACAGAAGAATTATGTCCTTAATGCACCGCTAGGTGACAGACCTATTGCAGGAGCAGTTGCAGAAGTTATGAACGTCTGGCTAGCTCAATATGATGACTACTTGATAGTTTTGTGCACCATGCTTAATGGCTTAGAATTAGGACTTCAAAGACGTTTTGAACGTCATGGACCATATGAGATGTTCCAGGAGTTGAAGTTAATATTTCCAGCAAATACCCGAGTTGAGAGATATGAAGTCTCCAACAAGTTCTATAGCTAAAAGATGGAGGAGAATCGCTCAACTAGTGAGCATGTGCTCAGACTGTCTGGGTACTTCAATCGCTTGAATCAAGTGGGAGTTAATCTTCCAGATAAGATAGTGATTGACAGAATTCTCTAGTCACCATCACTAAGTTACTAGAACTTCGTGATGAGCTATAGTATGCAAGGGATGACGAAAACGATTCCCGAGCTCTTCGTGATGTTGAAATCGACGAAGGTAGAAATCAAGAAAGAGCATCAAGTGTTGATGATTGACAAGACCACTAGTTTCAAGAGAAGGGCAAAGGGAAAGAAAGGGAACTTCAAGTGGAAAGACATGCAAGTTGTCACTCCTGCGAAGAAGCCCAAAGCTGGACCATAGCCTGAAACTGAGTGTTTACACTGCAAAGGAAATGGTCACTGGAAGCGGAAATGCCCTGAATATTTGGTGGATAAGAAGGATGGCAAAGTGAACAAGAGTATATTTGATATACATGTTATTGATGTGTACTTTACTAGTGTTTATAGCAACCCCTCGGTATTTGGTACTGGTTCAGTTGCTAAGAGTAGTAACTCGAAACAGGAGTTGCAGAATAAACAGAAACTAGTTAAGGGTGAAGTGACGATGTGTGTTGAAAGTAGTTTCAAGATTGATATGATCATCATCGCACACTCCCTATACTTTCGGGATTAGTGTTGAACCTAAATAAATGTTATTTGGTGTTTGCGTTGAGCATGAATATGATTTGATCGTGTTTATTGCAATACGGTTATTAATTTAAGTAAGAGAATAAACTGTTGTTCTGTTTACATGAATAAACCTTATATGGTTACACATCCAATGAAAATGGTTCATTGGATCTCGATCGTAGTGATACACATATTCATAATATTGAAACCAAAAGATGCAAAGTTAATAATGATAGTGCAACTTATTTGTGGCACTGCCGTTTAGGTCATATTGGTGTAAAGCGCATGAAGAAACTCCATGCTGATGGGATTTTGGAATCACTTGATGCTTGTGAACCATGCCTCATGGGCAAGATGACTAAGACTCCATTTCTCCGGAACAGTGGAGCGAGCAACTGACTTATTGGAAATAATACATACTGATGTATGCGATCCGATGAGTGTTAAGGCTCGCGGCGGGTATCGTTATTTTCTGACCTTCACAGATGATTTGAGCAGATATGGGTATATCTACTTGATGAAACATAAGTCTGAAATAGTTGAAAGGTTCAAAGAATTTCAGAGTGAAGTGGAAAAATCATCGTAACAAGAAAAATAAAGTTTCTACGATCTGATCGCGGAGACAAATATTTGAGTTACGAGTTTGGTCTTCAATTAAAACAATGTGGAATAGTTTCACAAATTCATGCCACCTGGAACACCACATCATAATGGTGTGTCTGAATGTCACAACCGTACTTTATTGGATATAGTACAATCTATGATGTTTCTTACCGATTTACCAATATCGTTTTGGGATCATGCATTAGAGACAACTGCATTCACGTTAAATAGGGCACCATCTAAATCCGTTGAGACGACACTATATGAACTGTGGTTTAGCAAGAAACCAAAGTTGTCGTTTCTTAAAGTTTGGGGCTGCGATGCTTATGTGAAAAAGTTTCATCCTGATAAGCTCAAACCCAAATCGGAGAAGTGCGTCTTCATAGAATACCCAAAGGAAATTGTTGGGTAGACTTTCTATCACAGATCCAAAGGCAAAACATTCGTTGCTAATAAATGAATCCTTTCTAGAGAACGAGTTTCTCTCGAAAGAAGTGAGTGGGAGGAAAGTAGAACTTGATGAGGTAACTGTACCTGTTCCCTTATTGGAAAGTAGTTCATCACAGAAATTTGTTCTTGTGACTACTATACCAATTAGTGAGGAAGCTAATGATGATGATCATGTAACTTTAGATCAAGTTACTACCGAACCTCGTAGGTAAAACAGAGTGAGATCCGCACCAGAGTGGTACAGTAATCCTGTTCTGGAGGTCGTGTTACTTGACCATGACAAACCTACGAACTATGAGGAAGCGATGATGATCCCAGATTCCGCGAAATGGCTTGAGGCCATAAAATCTGAGATATGATCCATGTATGAGAAAAAAGTATGGACTTTGATTGACTTTCTCGATGATCAGCAAGCCATGTTAAATAAATGGATCTTCAAGAGGAAGACGGACACTGATAGTAGTGTTACTATCAACTAAGCTCGACTTGTTGCAAAAGGTTTTCAACAAGTTCAAGGTGTTGAATACGATGAGATTTTCTCACTCGTATCGATGCTTAAGTCTGTCCGAATCATGTTAGCAATTGCCACATTTTATGAAATCTGGCAAATGGATGTCAAATCTGCATTCCTTAATGGATTTATTAAACAAGAGTTGTATATGATGCAATCAGAAGGTTTTGTCAATCCTAAAGGTGCTAACAAAGTGTGCAAGCTCCAGCAATCCATCAATGGACTGGTGCAAGCATCTCGGATTTGGAATATACACTTTGATGAGTGGATCAAAGCATATGGTTTTATACAGACTTTTGGAAAGGCCTGTATTTACAAGAAAGTGAGTGGGAGCACTACAGCCTTTCTGATAAGTATATGTGAATGACATATTGTTGATCGGAAATAATTTAGAATTATTCTGCAAAGCATAAAGGAGTGTTTGAAAGAAGTTCTTTAAAAGAAAGACTTCAGTAAAGCTACTTACATATTGAGCATCAAGATCTATTGAGATAGATCAAGACGCTTGATAAGATTTTCAATGAGTACATACCTTGACAAGATTTTGAAGTAGTTCAAAATGGAACAGTCAAAGAAATAGTTCTTGCCTGTGTTGCAAAGGTATGAAATTGAGTAAGACTCAAATCCCGACCACAGCAGAAAATAGAAAGAGAATGAAAAGTCATTCCCTATGGCTCATTCATAGGTTCTATAAAGTTTGCTATGCTATGTACCAGACCTATTGTATACCTTGCTCTGTATTTGGCAAGGGAGTACAATAGTGATCTAGGAGTAGATCACTGGACATTGGTCAAGAATATCCTTAGTGAGGACTAAGGAAATATTTCTCGATTATGGAGGTGATAAAAGAGCCCGTCGTAAAAATTTACCTCGGTGCAAGTTTTCACACCAATCCAGACGACTATAAGTCTCAATCTGGATAAATATTGAAAGTGGGAGCAATTAGCTAGAGTAGCTCCATGCAGAGCATTGTAGACATAGAATATTTGCAAAATACATACGGCTCTGAATGTGACAGACCCATTGACTAAGCTTTTCTCACAAGCAAAACATGATCACACCTTAGTACTCTTTGGGTATTAATCACATAGCGATGTGAACTAGATTATTGACTCTCGTAAACCCTTTGGGTGTTGGTCACATGATGATGTGAACTATGGGTGTTAATCATATACAGATATGAATATTGGTGTTAAATCACATGGCGATGTGAACTAGATTATTGACTCTAGTGCAAGTGGGAGACTGAAGGAAATATGCCCTAGAGGCAATAATAAAGTTATTATTTATTTCCTCATATCATGATAAATGTTTATTATTCATGCTAGAATTGTATTAACCGGAAACACGATACATGTGTGAATACATAGACAAACATATAGTCACTAGTATGCCTCTACTTGACTAGCTCATTAATGAAAGATGGTTATGTTTCCTAACCATAGACATGTGTTGTCATTTGATTAATGGGATCACATCATTAGGAGAATGATGTGATTGACATAACCCATTCCGTTAGACTAGCACTTGATCGTTTAGTATACTGCTATTGCTTTCTTCATGACTTATACAAAGTTCCTGCAACTATGAGATTATGCAACTCCCGTTTACCGGAGGAACACTTTGTGTGCTACCAAACGTCACAACGTAACTGGGTGATTATAAAGGTGCTCTACAGGTGTCTCTGAAGGTACATGTTGGGTGGGCATAATTTGGGATTAGGTTTTGTCAGTCCGATTGTCGGAGAGGTATCTCTGGGCCCTCTCAGTAATACACATCACCTAAGCCTTGCAAGCATTGTAACTAATGAGTTAGTTATAAGATGATGTATTACAGAACGAGTAAAGAGACTTGCCGGTAACGAGATTGAACTAGGTATTGGATACCGACGATCAAATCTCGGGCAAGTAACATACCGATGACAAAGGGAACAACGTATGTTGTTATGCGGTTTGACCGATAAAGATCTTCGTAGAATATGTAGGAACCAATATGGGCATCCAGGTCCCGCTATTGGTTATTGACCGAGAATGGTTCTAGGTCATGTCTACATAGTTCTCGAACCCGTAGGGTCCGCACGCTTAACGTTACGATGACAATTTTATTATGAGTTTATAAGTTTTGATGTATCGAAGTTTGTTCGGAGTCCCGGATGTGATCACGGACATGACGAGGAGTCTCAAAATGGTCGAGACATAAAGATTGATATATTGGATGACTATATACGGACACCGGAAGTGTTCCGGGTGATTTCAGAGAAAACCGGAGTGCCGGAAGGGTTACCGGAACCCCCCAGGAGAGTATTGGGCCTTATGGGCCTTAGGGGAAAGGAGAGAGGGGTGGCCAGCATGGGCCACGCGCCCCCTCCCCCCTCTGGTCCGAATTGGACTAGGAGGGGGGCGGCGCCCCCACTTTCCTTCCCCCTCTCCCCCTTCCTTCCCCCTCCTAGTAGGAGTAGGAAAGGAGGAGTCCTACTCCTACTAGGAGGAGGATTCCTCCTCCCTTGGCGCGCCCAAGGGGCCGGCCGGCCTCCCCCCCTTGCTCCTTTATATACGGGGGCGGGGGGGCACCCCATAGACACACAAGTTGATCTACGGATCGTTCCTTAGCCGTGTGCGGTGCCCCCCTCCACCATATTCCACCTCGGTCATATCGTCGCGGAGTTTAGGCGAAGCCCTGCGCTGGTAGGGCATCATCATCGTCACCACGCCATTGTGCTGACGGAACTCATCCCCGACACTTTGCTGGATCGGAGTCCGGGGATCGTCATCGAGCTGAATGTGTGCTGAACTCGGAGGTGCCGTACGTTCGGTACTTGGATCGGTCGGATCGTGAAGATGTATGACTACATCAACCGCGTTGTCATAACGCTTCCGCTTACGGTCTACGAGGGTATGTGGACAACGCTCTCCCCTCTCGTTGCTATACATCACCATGATCTTGCGTGTGTGTAGGAAATTTTTTGAAATTACTACGTTCGCCAACAATCCCAACTCTTGAGCCTAATGAGATCGTCGTATTTGTTCCTCACTTCCTCCGCGGCTTGGGCCTCACCCTTAATCCCTTTGTGAGGGGGCTCATGTTCTATTACGGGTTAGATTTTCACGATCTAGCTCTGGACGCTATCCTCCATATCTCGTCGTTCATCATTGTGTGCGAGGCTTTTCTCCACGTCACTCCACACTTCGGCTTATGGCTCAAGACCTTCAATGTGAAGCCGAAGATGATCGAGGGGCGACATGCGAAGTGTGGAGGTGCCATAATAAGCAGGAACGCCGATGCCCCATGGCCAGAGGGTTCTTTCCCAGAGGTATCAGATTTATGGCATCGGAGGTGGTTTTACGTTAGGCTCCTAGAGGCACAAAGTGGGTGGCTGCCCCTGACTTCCGCTCGGGCCCTCCATTGCAACTAGCGTCATGGACCAACGTAGGACGGGATTGGGAGTCTATTAGTGATGTACCAACACTGCAGAGCCGTATTCGGGAGCTTCCTGAGAGGGACATTAACCTCGTCAGCATAATTCAGGTAATGCTAATCCGACGGATGTTGCCGTGTAAACGCCGGCCTCTCCGGATGCGGGAATTCAATCCGGAGGGTCCGCAGACTATTCTGCACTTCTTCGGCCTGACGCCCGAAGGGATGTGTAAATTATTCTTTGGACCACAGGTAAAGTGTCCGGACACCACCGAGGATGCGGGCCTGAGCTACAATCGCCTAGATACCCAAGTAAGTAACCCCGAAACCGAACACTTTGTTTATATTTATCATAATCATTATTCTGAAAATCCTCCGTGGCCAGGAATGGCTCAGCAAGGCGGAGAGAATCAGGTGTCCGGCGCCACTTCCCGAAGGCTCGCCTAGTCCCACCATAGCCAAGATGCTTGGCCGGGTGCTTAGCAAAATGCCCTCAAAGAAAGGCAAAGGGAAGAACAGAGAAGCCGAACTTCACACACTGCGCATCCAAACCGGGGGAATTGCTACCTTCCCAAAGGAGGGTAGTCGAGGAGGGGAATCTAAGGCCTCCTCCCCGCGCGGGAAGAAGAGGGTCGCCTCCGAAGACTTGGAGACAGAGATACCCAAACAGGGAAAGGAAGCGTCACCAGGGGGCCCTGCCCCGAAGGGCGCCCTCACCGCGCCATGCCCACCAACGGGCCAGCCCTCAACCGAGCTGTAAGTTAACCGTAAATTTGAAGGTATTGCTTTTCTCCGAGTACAATAACCAGCATCCATTCTTTGCAGTCCGACTAGCAGCTCTTCTCGACAGAGTTCGTCTTCGGGGGACCTCCCTCCGGAGATGATGGAGTGTGAGACCCCACCAACCTCTCCGCCTCATGAGGTGGGCGACCCCGAGGTGTCATCACGGAGGAGTCCGGATCTGCCAAAGCCAGAAGCTACTCCTTCGGCCGCCCTGAGCCCGGAGTGTTTGGTTCCCACGGGGGCGATGAGAAGGGTCTGACACAGGTCGGTGTCCAGGCGGACACACTGACGGGCCTTCTGGAGCGAGCCGCTCTCTCAGAGGAGCACCATTCATTAATGAGCACGGTGCTCAAGAAGATTTCATCCGCCACAAGCGGTTTGAACGAAGCATTTGTGAGCCTGCTCAGAGGCTTTGAGGTATGTAAAAAATACCTAATTTTTTGGCTGTGAGGCACATGCTAGGTGTGCTCCATATGGATAGTAGCCCCTGAGACTCTGGTTGCCCGCCCTAGGCAGCAAACGGAGGATCATATTCTGTAAGTAATGATTGCACTGTATATATGCGCAGGTGTCTAAGGATCCGGCAGCTGACCGGTCCATTGAAGTTGCCGAACTAAGGAGGCAGATTGGAGCTATTGATGCCGATATCACGCTGGTGAACGAGCGGCTTAACGAGTCACAAGGTATGTGCTCTGCTTTCCTTATTATGTTATATAGGAAAAATTGAGAGGAGCATAATATTAATGCGATATGCTTGGACTGCAGACGGTGCTGCTGCCATGGAAGCCCTGAGCGCGGAACTTGCCCAGTCCAAGGAACAAGCTTGGGCTAGCAATGCGGCAGCCCTAAAGGCGGCCGAAGAGTTGAGAGCCGAACAGGCTGCTCATCGCCGAAGTGGAGACACGATAGGCAAAATGGCTGTGGAGATAAAAATGCCGCCGACCGGTATGAGCTCCTTGAAAAGGAGAATCAGGTGAATTCGGCTGACCTGAACAAGGCACTTAATGCGGCCAAGGAGATGCGGACCGAAATAAGGGATGTGCGGGAGGAGCTTCGACAGGCCGGAAAAATCGCGGCTGGAAACCCCTGCCTATTGTGGATGAAGTTTTTGGATTCGAAGTATGCTCCCCTGGATCGACACTGGAGTCCTGCAGACGTGTATGTGGACTTGGCGAAGAGTACGGCTGATGCGGCAAAGTTTTTCGAGGATCAAGGTGACAAGGAAGTGGAGAAGTTGTTTTGGTCGCAATTCAATGCTCCCACATGCCCAATGCCGTTGAGTGAGAAAATGGTTGTTGTGGCTGAGCTTCATAGGCTGTCCGGGCTTGCAATGCGGTCTGTAATAGACCATCTTTGGCCAAAGGAGCTGAAGCCGGACAATTATTTTGGTTTAGTGCAACAATTCCTTGGTGTCGTATCATGGATTGATGCCATGAGAAGGTCAGCGTGTATAGAGGGTGGACGAATGGCTCTTGCCCACGTTAAAGCATATTGGACAGATATGGAGGCCACCATCGTTGCGACCCAGAATCCGGCGGGACGCCAGGATCCGGGCAAGCACTACTTGGAGCAGGTAACAGAAGGTGCTCGTTTAATAGAGGCGCAGTGCTCGAAGAATGTCTTGTTCGAGTGACAAATCATGTCATTGTAAAAACAATGTTATTTTTATTACAAGGCTATATTTATACTTTTTGCCCAAAAGTATTATTGTGCCTCCTGTGCGGCCGTTTTTATGTATATGTGTAATCTGAAAGTTAGCAGTCGTTGGTTTCAGCCCCCATGCATAAAATGCGGGGCTGTTGGCAAAAATTATGCATAATCACACTTGATCCAACGTCTTGGTCCATTAAGGAGGTGATCGCACGTCGAACTAGGCAACCGGACTACATAGCTGTAACACTTTCACTTAGCCATGGGAGTTTGACGGTGGGGCTACTATGTAGCCCCTGGTACCTTCGCGTGCATCCGAATACAGGCGCGTGTGTACATGACCGACAAACGGTCCTTCGTTAATGCGGAGGAATCCTAAAGATTCTGGTAAGTCTTCGAGTGGTTGAACAGTCTCTCGCTGTATCATGACAGTTAGTTTTCGGCTTTCTCTACTGAGGTGCTCATCCGAAATAACCAGGGCACAATCGCAGTAGTTCTCCTTTGGCCGCCTTAGCCGATAAGAACGGAATGTAAGGTGGCAAACCCAGGAGCCGGGCAAACCCAACATTTGACCAAAGACATGATTTGGAGCTGATGCATATAAGGCCAAACTCGTGACGCCGAACACTCCCGAAGGTGTTCGGACTTTGCAACATAAAATGGGCTGAAGAATGCCCTTTCATTATGAACCCTGTAGTTCCAGGTACGTGCATTAATCTGTCGTGGCGAAATGCCAATAATGACAGTACCCTCTATGGGTATAGTACCCATGGGGTGTGGAAACAACAAGAGACAATAAAAAGGTTTACACAGGGGCTTAATCTAAAGAGAAACCTGTGAGCGGGGCCCTGCTGCACGTCTGCGCCTTTGTCTGTTGTGCTGTTTCCTGCTAATAAGGTCAAGCCAAAAGTGGGGTTGTATTAAATATCTATAGCCCCTGGTGTCCTAGCTCAGGTCCATTCGAGCTGCCAGACTCGTCTAACCGTGTCTGTGGTCTTAACGACTAGTTATGCTTTCTGGTGTTAGAGGCCCCTTAGAGTCCGGCTGCTAGAGCCGTCGCGTATTCCTCCGCGCGTGAGGAGCGCTCTGTGTTTCCGTTAACGGTGATGACGCCGCGTGGACCGGGCATCTTGAGTGTGAGGTAGGCGTAATGCGGTACTGCGTTGAAGCGGGTGAATGCCGTTCTCCCGAGCAATGCTTGATAGCCGCTTTGGAGGGGGGCGATGGTTAAGAGTAGTTCTTCGCTTCTGGAGTTGCCGGGGGAGCCGAATGTTACCTCCAGTAGGATGGAGCCCCTGCTGTGGGCTTCAACGCCTGGTATCACCCCTTCAAAGGTGGTGTTGCTTTGGCTGATTCTGGATGGGTCTATCCCCATCCTGCGGACAGTTTCCTGGTATATTAAATTGAGACTACTACCGCCGTCCATGAGGACGTGAGTAAGATGGGATCCATCGATTATTGGGTTGAGCACCAAGGCATCCGATCCTCTGCGCCGAATACTAGTCGGGCAGTCTGTGTGATCGAAAGTGATCGGATAAGCCGACCAGTGGTTAGGCTTGGGTATGACAGGCTCTATAGCGTATGCGTCACTGAGCACGCATTCGTGCCTTCTCGTGGATGTGTGGGTTGCGTGGATCATGTTTACTGTTTTTACCTCTTGTGGGAATTTTTTCTGTCCCCCAGTGTTCGGCTGGCGAGGCTCCTCTTGATCTTCACTTGGTGTTTCCCTTCCCTTGTGTTCGGCTTTTAATTTGGCGGCCTGCTTGAAGACCCAGCATTCTCTGTGAGTGTGGTTCGCAGGTATGTTGGGGGTGCCATGAATTTGGCATAGTCTGTCCAGGACTCTGTTCAGACCGGACGGTCCCTCTTTGCTGCCTTTAAATGGCTTCTTTTGCTGACCGGGTCGAGAGCCCCTGAATCCGGCGTTGACCGTTGTGTTGTCCGGGCTCTCTTCCTTGTTTTGACATCTGTTTTAATTGCACCATGGCTTCCCGTTGCCATCCCTTATTTCGGATGTGCTTGGGTCGCTGGTGCCTTTACGGGCCAACCAGCTATATTCACCCGCGCAAAAGCGGGTCATAAGGCTTGTTAAGGCTGCCATTGTCCTCGGCTTTTCTTGTCCGAGGTGTTTGGCGAGCCACTTGTCTCGGATGCTGTGTTTGAAGGCCACTACGGCTTCGGCATCCGGACAATCGACAATTTGATTCTTCTTAGTGAGGAATCTGTTCCAAAGCTTGCGGGCGAACTCTTCGGGCTGTTGGATTATGTGACTTAAATCGTCCGCATCCGGAGGCCGGACATAAGTCCCTTGAAAATTGGCCCTGAAAGCGTCCTCGAGTTCCTCCCAACTTCCAATTGAAATTTCGGGGAGGCTTTTCAACCAGTGTCGAGCTGGCCCCTTCAACTTGAGGGGAAGGTATTTGATGGCGTGGAGGTCGTCCCCATGAGCCATGTGTATGTGCAGGATAAAATCCTCGATCCAGACCCCTGGGTCTGTCATTCCGTCATATGCCTCTATGTTCACAGGTTTAAAACCCTGTGGAAATTCATGGTCCGGTACTTCTTCAGTGAAGCACAGGGGGTGAGCAGCCCCTCTATATATGGACGTGCTGTGGCATGCCGTCGGCTATTGTTGTTTCATGTGTTGATTCCAGACTGGTATCCCATCGGTATGATCGTTTTGGTGACCATAGTCCTGCGCTGGGGTGTGTCCTTTAGATCCGTAGATGGACCTGGCCGCGCCGGCTTTCTTATCCAGGAGCTCGCGTAAATCGTGTGCGGCGTCGGTGGCTGCTCTGTTGCAGTTATGAAGTGGTTTGTATGGCCTCCTGGCTATGTTATTCTTTGGTGGAAGGGACTCGTCGTCGAATTCTGGCAGCAGCTTGCGTTTTGGGTAGATCTTTGTATGGCGATCGTGGCTGTACTTTTCTTCAGTGTCTAGCACTTTATTCCATCTGTGATTGAGCGTTTCCTGTGCGGCCTTTAGCCGTTGCTTCTGCTTCTTTAGACTTCTTGCAGTGGCCATAAGCCTTCTGTGGAGGTTTTCTCATTCCAAGCGTGTTTCCGGGATGATGAATGCATCGTCATCCGGACTGTGTTCTTGTCCCGGGGCGGTTTGATTAATTCGTCCCTCGGGATCATTGTGATCAGGCGTCTGCTCTGAGCTGTGTTCGGCGTGACCTGGCTCATCCTGCTCCATTGCTGGGTCCATATGGTCGTTGTTGCCTTCGGAGTTGACTGGGGTGTCGATCTTTCTGGCGCTCTTATCGCTATTTTTACTGTTTCTAGACTTGGAGCGGCGTCTGCGTTGTTGTTTTGGCTTTTGCCCGGGAGTTTTATCTTCCGGATTGTCGCCGTCGTCCTCCTTAGGCATATCCACCATGTATATATCGTATGACGAGGTGGTAGTCCAGCGCCCCCAGTGATTCTGAATCTTCTCCTGCATCGTCGTCCATACCATCGATGTCTTCGGAGTCTAAGTCAAGCACATCTAATACATCATCGATAGTGGCAATGAAGTGGGTGGTGGGTGGGCAACGAATTCCTTCGTCGACTGCTTCCCACTCGAGTCGGACATAGTTCGGTCATGAGTTTCCTGACAAAGAGAGAGACTTTAACGAGTTCAGCACGTCGCCAAGGGGCGAGTGCTGGAAGATATCCGCGGTGGTGGACTCCATTACCAGAGCCCAACCAGGTTCGGCGGGCTCGGGAGCGCGCGGACTGGAACCTACAGCCGGATACGAGTCCGGGGGTCCGGCGTCACAGGCTTCTTTAGGGGTGAGGCCTGTGTTCGGCTCTACCACCGATGAGTGTGCGGCCTGCGGGACGGGGTCCATCCACCCGTCATTGGGCAATGCAATCTGCTCCGGATTTAGGTCCGTGGCTTCTGCAGGGGTGATATCCCAAGCATTGTCCGACAGCAGGTCTAGGCCGTGGTCATCGTGACTGTCCGGCGCTCCCGGCACAGGCCCGAATCCGTGGAAGATCAAGTCTCCGCAGATATCTGCCGTGTAGTTCAGGTTTCCGAACCTGACCTGGTGGCCAGGAGCGTAGCTGTCGATCTGCTCCAGTTGGCCAAGCGAATTGGCCCGTAGTGCGAAGCCACTGAACACGAAGATCTGTCCGGGAAGAAAAGTCTCCCCCTGGACCGTGTTGTTGACGATTGAAGGAGCCATCAAGCCTTGCAGCGACGACACAGAGAAACTCTCAATGAAAGCACCAATGTCGGTGTCAAAACCGGCGGATCTCGGGTAGGGGGTCCCGATCTGTGCGTCTTAGGCTGATGGTAACAGGAGACAAGGGACACAATGTTTACCCAGGTTTGGGCCCTCTCGATGGAGGTAAAACCCTACTTCCTGCTTGATAGATATTGATGATATGAGTAGTACAAGAGTTGATCTACCACGAGATCGTAAAGGCTAAACCCTAGAAGCTAGCCTAGGATGATTATGATTGTGATCGTCCCTCTAAGGACCAACTTCTCCGGTTTATATAGACACCGGAGAGGACTAGGGTTTAGACAGAGTCGGTTACAAAGGAGGAAATATAATATCTGGATCGCCAATCTTGTCTTCCACGCAAAGGAGAGTCCCATCTGGACACGGGACGAAGTCTTGAGTCTTGTATCTTCACGCTCCAATAGTCCGGACAAAGTATATAGTCCGGCTGTTCGGATACCCCCTAATCCAGGACTCCCTCAGCGGCTTTGAAGCGGAGGCTGGCGGCTTGCGGCCACTGCAGGAGTGGTGCAGGCAAGACATGGCGCATGTAGACAGAGCTACGGCTTGATGTGCGGCCACAGCTGAGGCGAGGCCGGGCTCGTCGGCGAGTCCGCGGTGGTGGAACTATGGACGCAGAGATGAGCCGGCAAGGGCGACGGCGGAAACGAGACCGCTGTTGTGAAAGTTGCTTGAAGCAGCTGTCGGGCGGGTTAGAAGCAAGCATGGGCGGCTCGGAGGTGACTCTGCCGGTTTGACGATGAGGCCAAGGCCAAAGCTGAAGTGAGAGAGGCCGATGTAGTTGATTTACAGGCAATGGCGTCTCATGGTCGACGAGGCAAGGACGGATTGGTATGGTACGAGTGGCCATGGAGACGGCTTGAAGGAGCAAAAGTAGAGGCGTAGAACAGCGGACTAGCGCCGGTGAGGCGAGCATCAGTCGAGCGGCAGCCGGAGGCAGGGCAGTTTGAGGAAAACCACTGCAGCGACTCCGGGTTGCAGCCGTATCCATATCCGGGTCATTGCAGAGACACCACGATGGTCGCGTATGACCAGGTAGCGCAGCTTTTTCCTTGCAGTTTCAAAAACAGGAGATTGATCTGATCTTGCATTGGTTAATCATGTGCAAGAAAAACTCCGTCTTCGATTTTCACTAGATATTGGGGCGTCGATTCATTAGCCATTGGAGGCTGTACTCAACGTGGCTACAGCGGCTTAGACGCAACACTGGAGAGATGGCGGCTTGTGGCAGAGGCTCTGGCGGCTCAACGCGGCCCAGGCAGCTCAACATAGCAGCAAAACGGAGGCAACCATGGCAACGGCTCACAGTGAATCAACGGGCAGCTCCCGGTAGCGGGGGTAGAAGCAGGCCATGATGGCTAAAAGAGGCCGCATCGGCGGCTCAAGGACAGCTAGAAAAACAGCTCAAGCAGAGACGTGGCAACCCCGGGTCAGCTCAACACGGCTGAGCCACAGTGGGAGTGACGAAGCGGCGCAGGAACCTACTCCAGGGCGGCTCAACATGCGATGATACGTCCATTTTGCATCATGCTTTATATTGATATTTATCGCATTATGGGTTGTTATTACACGTTATGTCACAATACTTATGCCTATTCTCTCTTGTTTTACAAGGTTTACATGAAGAGGGAGAATGCCGGCAGTTGGAATTCTGGGCTGGAAAAGGAGCAAATATTAGAGACCTATTCTGCACAACTCCAAAAGTCCTGAAACTCCACGGAAGTTATTTTTGGAATTAATAAAAATACCGAGCGAATAAAGTAATAGAGGGGGCCCACACACTAGCCACGAGGGTGGGGGGAGCGCCCTACCCCCCTGGGCGCGCCCCCTGCCTTGTGGGCCCCCTGGCGGTCCTCCGGTGGCCATCTTCTGCTATATGAAGTCTCTTACCCTGGAAAAAAATCATAAGCAAGATTTCGGGACGAAACACCGCCGCCACGAGGCAGAACCTTGGCGGTACCAATCTAGGGCTCCGGCAGAGCTGTTCTGCCGGGGAAACATCCCTCCGGGAGGGGGAAATCATCACCATCGATCCTCTCAATGGGAGGGGGTCAATCTCCATCAACATCTTCACTAGCACCATCTCCTATCAAACCCTAGTTCATCTCTTGTATCCAATCTTTGTCCCAAAACCTCAGACTGGTACCTGTGGGTCGCTAGTAGTGTTGATTACTCCTTGTAGTTGATGCTAGTTGGTTTATTCGGTGGAAGATCATATGTTCAGATCCTTTATGCTTATTAATACCCCTCTGATTATGAACATGAATATGATTTGTGAGTAGTTACGTTTGTTCCTGAGGACATAGGAGAAGTCTTGCTATAAGTAGTCATGTGAATTTGGTATTCGTTCGATATTTTGATGAGATGTATGTTGTCTTTCCTCCAGTGGTGTTATGTGAACGTCGACTACATGACACTTCACCATAGTTTGGGCCTAGAGGGAGGCATTGGGAAGTAATAAGTAGATGATGGGTTGCTAGAGTGACAGAAGCTTAAACCCTAGTTTATGCGTTGCTTCATAAGGGGCTGATTTGGATCCATATGTTTCATGCTATGGATAGGTTTACCTTAATACTTCTTTTGTAGTTGCGGATGCTTGCAATAGGGGTTAATCATAAGTGGGATGCTTGTCCAAGAAAGGGCAGTACCCAAGCACCGGTCCACCCACATATCAAATTATCAAAGTAACGAACGCGAATCATATGAGCGTGATGGAAACTAGCTTGACGATAATTCCCATGTGTCCTCGGGAGCGTTTTCCTTCATATAAGAATTTGTCCAGGCTTGTCCTTTGCTACAAAAAGGATTGGGCCACCTTGCTGCACCTTATTTACTTTTGTTACTTGTTACCCGTTACGAATTACCTTATCACAAAACTATCTGTTACCGATAATTTTAGTGCTTGCAGAGAATACCTTACTGAAAACCGCTTGCCATTTCCTTCTGCTCCTCGTTGGGTTCGACACTCTTACTTATCGAAAGGACTACGATAGATCCCCTACACTTGTGGGTAATCAAGACTCTTTTCTGGTGCCGTTGCCGGGGAGTGAAGCGCCTTTGGTAAGTGGAACTTGGTAAGGAAAAATTTATATAGTGTGCTGAAATTTACTGTCACTTGAACATAATCCTTTGAGGGGCTTGTTCGGGGTATCTTAACCCCGACTAGTAGAGCAAAGAGTTGCTCCTAAACCTACTGAACCTACTGAAAATGTTTACTTTGAAATTCCTTCGGGTATGATAGAGAAACTGCTAGCTAATCCTTTTACAGGAGATGGAACATTGCATCCCGATCTTCACCTAATCTATGTGGATGAAGTTTGTGGACTATTTAAGCTTGCAGGTATGCCCGAGGATGTTATCAAGAAGAAGGTCTTCCCTTTATCTTTGAAGGGAGAGGCATTGACATGGTTTAGGCTATGTGGTAATATGGTTTCATGGAACTACAACCAATTGAAATTGGAATTTCATCAGAAGTTTTATCCTATGCATCTTGTTCATCGTGATCGTAATTATATATATAATTTTTGGCCTTGCGAAGGAGAAAGCATCGCTCAAGCTTGGGGGAGGTTTCAGTCAATGTTATATTCATGCCCCAATCACGAGCTCTCGAGAGAAATTATTATTCAAAAATTTTATGCTCGGCTTTCTCTCAACAATCGCTCCATGCTCGATACTTCTTGTACTAGTTCTTTTATGATGAAGACTATTGAATTCAGATGGGATTTATAGGAAAGAATTTAACGCAACTCTGAAGATTGGGATCTCGACGAAGGTAAGGAGTCAGGTATGATACCCAAGTTTGATTGTGTTAAATCTTTTATGGATACCGATGTTTTCCATGAATTTAGCACTAAATATGGACTTGACTCTGAGATAGTAGCTTCTTTCTATCAATCATTTGCTACTCATGTTGACCTCCCTAAGGAGAATTGGTTTAAATATAATCCTCCCGTTGAAATAAAAGTAGTTGCACTACAAAAAAAATACACTTCCGTGATGATACGTGTTTGTCACAGTAGGTCGCGTTTTTTGTCATGCATGTACATCCATGACGATTTTATGACAGAATCAAGATAGTCATACATGTGTTGTCGTAGAAGTGTTCCATGACATTACCAAAATTATCATCACGCTTCACAGAAGTGCTTTCGTCAAGGGTGACCGACACGTGGCATCCACCGTAACGGAACGCCGTTAAGCTATCGGGTTCTGTTTTGGATCCGATAACCCGTTAACAGCCTAGACCAATGGGGATTTTCCACGTGTAAAATCATCATTGGCCACAGGAAACACGTGTTGCCTCACCGTTGGGACAGATGTCATCCACTCATTGGACAGGAGGCGCCTATGATAGGTCGACACGTGGCACGGCCCAACAGTGGCCCATTCCGGTGAAAAAGGCCAGCCCAGTAAAAATTAGTAGGCCGGCCCATATAAGGCCTACTTGTGTCAGGTCCATTTAAGCCCACGGCCCATATGAGATGTGCCAATTCGGCCCGTCAACGACCCGTTAAAGATTTGACACCATTGCAGCCCATCGTCAGTTCGAGCCCGTTAACAGTCCGCTATATATTTGGGGTCAATATCGGCCCGATGAGATTTCGGCCTGTTAACGGCCCATTTAATGGATGGACCAATTTTCAGGATGTACATCTTTCGGCCTTTTAGCGACCCATTTAAATGTTGGGCTAATTTCTGGCCCGGTGTGTCTTTCAGCCTGTTGACGGCCCATAAATCTGATGGGCCATTTGTAGTCAGACCTGAGTTTTGGCCTTTTAGCGGCCCATTTAAGTGTTGGGCCAATTTCTGGCCCGGTGTCACTTTCAGCCTGTTGACGGCCCATAAATTAGTTGGGCCATTTGTAGTCGGACCTGAGTTTTGGACTTTTAGTGACCCATTTAAGTGTTGGGCCAATTCCCGGCAATGTGTGCCTTTCGGCCTGTTAACGGACCATAAATGAGTTGGGCCATTTGTAGTCGGACCTTAGTTTTGGCCTTTTAATGGCCCATGCCCTTCATGGTCCAATACCAACCCTGTTTCTCTTTTGGCCTGCTAAAGGCCCACAACACAGTTGGGCCATTTACAATACGACCTGACTTTCGGCCTCTTAGCAGCCCATGCTCTTCATGGTCCAGTACAAGCCCGCTGTCTCTTTCGGCCTGCTAATGGCCTACAGTATAGTTGGGCCATATGTAGCCCAAACTTAGTAACGGCCTGTTAACGGCCCGTGAAATAAATTGGGGCCACCTGTTGCCCGCTTCAATGTCGGCTTGTTAACGACCCGGGAGGTAAGAGGGCCGACCATTAACTTTCGGCCTAGTAACGGCCCATTAACTTAATGGGCCCACTACAGTTCGTACATGTCTTTAGGCCAAATTAGATAATTTGAGCCCATTACGACGAGCAATTATGCATAGGACCAAAACCGATCAAGCAAAGGTACGGCTTACAGGGAATAACGTTGCACATCCAGCATATATTACAGGAAATTACATCCACTGGGCAATCAAAGATTGATGCCAGTGCAAATAAATGAGCAAAACCTAACCATCTACAACGTCACAATCTGCAACCTCAGCACAGGAGACGACCATAAGCATGTGGGCAAGTTCTTGCTGCTTTCTACATGGTCTGAAAACATTGATCAGTTGTTGTGTCACACGACTTTGCACCTATGATTCATCCACCATTTCCATCATTGCTTCAGCCATTAATTGGTTCACAAACATACATTTATTCCGTTGCATTTGAGAAAGAGGATACTGAACAGATTCAGATGGCGATTTTGGCAGGCCTGTATTATTGATAGTGGAGAGTGTCTCGACCACTGCATCATAACATAAATTAGGACGGGAACCAAACAGATTAATCATGAGTTATTGCCATATTACCTGGCCTAGATTTACTGGAAAGAAACAATGGGGTTGCCTTGCTGTTTTCAGAGTTTGTCTTCTTATCTTCAGCAGCCTGCACAAAATTAACACACTAGCATTGCTATCATTGGCCAAGTCAGGTAATAGGAAAGCAACATTGACACAACGAACGTTTGGGCAACTAGCCTACACCAAATTAACACAATATGGCACAACTATCATCAGCCAGGTAAGGTAGTACGAAAGCAACATTGACACAATGAATGAATGGGCAACCAGAGAAGCACTACAATTCAGTAATGTGCGTGATATGACATAGTACATTCATGCAGCTCAGTATGCAAAACTACCAGGCAGTTTTCCTTACAAAAATCGACATTGGCGCCTTTAACATTTTGCTACAACTAATTTTAGATCAGATAAAGGTTAGATTCACGCTGATTAACAAAATACATGTTGATGTAAAAATATAGTGATATACAACAGGTACTTACATCAGCATTGGAGCGCAGAGAATTCCCGCAAGATATTTTCCTCGAATACGATCCCAATGGAGGAAGTCTTCTATTGTTTAACCTTATTTTCTAAAAGAGAGATGGGTAAGAAACATGTAGAAAATATGATCAGAATGCTATAAAAATTCATGATGCGAGGATACGCACACGCTTCTTAGAATGGAGTTGACATTCTTTTGCTGGACTGGAGCGGACTAGTTCTTTGGCCACTGGAATCTGCTTATTATTAGTGGGAGTTGGGTTTCTCTGTGCTGGAGCAGTATCTATGAAAAATGGAGTTGGTTTATTATCTCCTGGCGTTTGGATCTTTTGCAAAGACCTGGTTTGTAACCCTTCAGATTCTAACATAGCCGTCTTCCCCTTGCGTGCCTTATATAGAAGAATGGTTGAGGGAGTCCTGGACTAGGGGGTGTCCGGACAGCCGAACTATCATTATCCGCCGGACTCCAAGATTACGAAGATACAAGATTGAAGACTCCGTCCCGTGTCCGGATGGGACTTTCCTTGGCGTGGAAGGCAAGCTTGGCGATACGGATATGTAGATCTCCTACCATTGTAACCGACTCTGTGTAACCCTAGCCTCCTCCGGTGTCTATATAAACTGGAGGGCTTTAGTCCGTAGGACAACATACATTACAACAATCATACCATAGGCTAGCTTCTAGGGTTTAGCCTCCTTGATCTCGTGGTAGATCCACTCTTGTACTACCCATATCATCAATATTAATCAAGCAGGACGTAGGGTTTTACCTCCATCAAGAGGGCCCGAACCTGGGTAAAAACATTGTGTCCCTCGTCTCCTGTTACCATCCGCCTAGACGCACAGTTAGGGACCCCTTACCCGAGATCCGCCGGTTTTGACACCGACATTGGTGCTTTCATTGAGAGTTCCTCTGTGCTGTCACCGATAGGCCCGATGGCATCTTCAACCAACAACGCTGTCCAGGGTGAGACTTTTCTCCCCGGACAGATCTTCGTATTCGGCGGCTTCGCACTGCGGGCTAATTCGCTTGGCCATCTGGAGCAGATCGAAAGCTACGCCCCTGGCCGTCAGGTCAGATTCGAAAGCCTAAACTTCACGGCCGATGTCCACGGAGACTTGATCTTCGACGGACCCGAGCCACAACCAAGCGCGCCGCACTGTTGCGATGGGCATGATCTAGCTCTGCTGCCGAACAGTGCCTTGGTGGCCGCACACGAATACGTTCCGGCCATTAGTCCGGAGCCGATCGCCCAGATCGAGGGCCGGTGGATAGACGCCGCCCTGGGGGCTTCAACATCCACGGCGATGGAGCCGAACACTAATCTTGTCCCCTGCGAAACTCGTGATTCCGAGGCGCCGGACTCCTTGCGGGACTCCGAACCTCCCGCGCCCCTACCAATCGATTCGGATTGGGCGCCGGTTATGGAATTCACCGCCGCGGACATCTTCCAATACTCGCCTTTTGGCGACATCCTGAATTCACTAAAGCATCTCTCGTTATCAGGAGAGTCCTGGCCGGACTATGGCCAGGATGGCTGGGGTACAGACGACGAAGAAATTCAGAGCCCACCCACCACCCACTTTGTAGCCACTGTCGACGATCTAACCGACATGCTAGACTATGACTCCGATGACATCGACGCTATGGACGACGATGCCGGAGACGAACAGGAACCAACGCCTACAGGGCACTGGAAGACCACCTCGTCATACGACATATATATGGTGGACACCCCAAAAGACAGGGATGGCGAAGAAGCAGCGGAGGCAGACTCTTTAAAGAAGCAGCCCAAACGCCGGCGTCAGCGGCACCGCTCTAAATCCCGCCACAGCAAGAATGGAGATTCCGGCACAGGAGATAATAATACTCTAGAGAGTGCCGAAGACAATCCCCTCCAGCAAGACTCAGCGCAGGAGGATGCAGAAGCAAGCCCTCACAAGAGGGCGGCAGACGAAGAGGTTGAGGATCATAACTATATGCCTCCCTCCGAAGACGAAGCAAGCCTCAACGATGATGAATTCGTCGTACCTGAGGATCCCGTCGAACAAGAGCGCTTCAAGCGCAGGCTTATCGCCACAGCAAACAGCCTAAAGAAAAAGCAGCAACAACTTCAAGCTGATCAGGACCTGCTAGCCGATCGATGGACCGAGGTCCTCGCGGCCGAAGAGTATAAACTCGAACGCCCCTCCAAAAGTTACCCAAGACGCAAGCTGCTCCCCCGATTAGAGGAGGAAGCATACATACCTCCATCACCAGCGCACGATATGGCTGACCGACCACCCCGTGGTCGTGACAGAGAGGCATCCAGGCCCCCAGCCAAGACTGTACCCCGGCATCGCTCCAAAAGTACGAAGCCAAGAGGGAACGCGCCGGACTTGCGAGACATATTGGAGGAGAAAGCAAGGCAATCCAGATCCATCTACGGATCACGTGGGCGCCCCACGACCCACGACGAATACCGTCGTGTCGGATACAATAACCCCGGCCGGGCCGAACACAGCAGACAGCGCTCTCTCGAGCTGCGTCGTGATATTGCTCAATACAGAGGCGCCGCACACCCACTATGCTTTACTGACGAAGTAATGGATCATCAAATCCCCGAAGGGTTTAAACCCGTAAACATCGAATCTTACGATGGCACAACAGACCCCGCGGTTTGGATCGAAGACTATCTTCTCCACATCCATATGGCCCGCGGCGACGATCTCCATGCCATCAAGTATCTCCCACTCAAGCTTAAAGGACCAGCTCGGCATTGGCTAAATAGCTTGCCCGCAGAGTCAATTGGGTGCTGGGAAGACCTGGAAGGCGCATTCCTCGACAACTTCCAGGGCACGTATGTGCGACCACCAGACGCCGATGACCTAGGCCACATTGTTCAGCAGCCAGAGAATCGGCCAGACAATTCTGGACACGGTTCTTGACAAAGAAAAACCAAATCGTCGACTGTCCGGATGCAGAGGCCCTTGCAGCCTTCAAACATAACATCCGGGACGAATGGCTAGCCCGGCACCTGGGGCAGGAAAAGCCGAAATCCATGGCAGCCCTCACATCGTTAATGACCCGCTTTTGCGCGGGAGAGGACAGCTGGCTAGCTCGCAGCAACAATCTCCGTAAAAATTCTGGCAGTCCGGATACTAAGGACAACAACGGCAGGTCACGTCAAAACAAAAACAAGCGCCGCATTAACGGCGACGATAAGGAGGATACGGCAGTCAACGCCGGATTCGGAGGCTCTAAACCCGGTCAGCGGAAGAAGCCATTCAAAAGAACCACTCCGGGTCCGTCCAATTTGGACCGAATACTCGACCGCTTATGCCAGATACATGGCACCCCTAAAAAACCAGCTAATCACACTAATAGAGATTGCTGGGTGTTCAAGCAGGCAGTCAAGTTAATTGCCGAAAACAACGACAAGGGGCTGCAGAGCGACGACGAGGAAGAGACCCGACCGCCGAACAATAGAGGACAGAAGGGTTTTCCCCCACAAGTGCGGACGGTGAACATGATTTACGCGACTCATATACCCAAGAGGGAGAGGAAACGCGCACTAAGGGACGTCTATGCGATGGAGCCAGTCGCCCCGAAGTTCAATCCATGGTCCTCTTGTCCGATCACTTTCGATCGAAGAGACCATCCGACCAGCATACGCCATGGCGGATTCGCCGCATTGGTTTTAGACCAAATCGTCGATGGATTTCACCTCACGAGAATCCTGATGGACGGCGGCAGTAGCCTAAACCTGCTTTATCAGGATATAGTGCGCAAAATGGGCATAGACCCCTCAAGGATTAAACCTACAAAGACAACCTTTAAAGGTGTCATACCAGGAGTGGAAGCCAACTGTACAGGCTCAGTCACACTGGAAGTGGTCTTCGGATCCCCGGATAATTTCCGGAGCGAAGAGTTAATCTTCGACATAGTCCCGTTTCGCAGCGGCTATCACGCTCTGCTCGGACGAACCGCGTTTGCAAAATTCAACGCGGTGCCGCATTATGCATACCTAAAGCTCAAGATGCCAGGCCCTCGCGGAGTCATCACGGTCAATGGGAATACAGAATGCTCCCTCCGAACGGAAGAACATACAGCGGCTCTCGCGGCAGAAGTACAGAGCAGCCTTCTAAGGCAATTCTCGAGTCCGGCCGTTAAAAGGCCGGATACAGCAAAACGCGCCCGGAGCAATGCCAACCAAGACCACCTGGCGCGATCAGAGCACGCGTAGCAATGCGGCCCCAACCCTCGCCCGCGCATGTTCGCAAGAATAACACTCCGCGTACATCATTACGCTTTGGATATACCATGGGCACAGGGGAAGGGGCACGATCGCAACGGACCCAGAGTGCGGTTCGACCACACCGGGGGCTCGCAAGTGTGCCCCCCTTTTTTTTATTTATTATTTCTCTTCTATGTGTACACATGACTCCGTTAACCAGAGGCCCTGTCCGGCAATGAACCTGCCGAACTCATGATACAACAGTCAGGGATGAAAGAAGGCTGCGACGAACACTCAGGTGGTCTCAATTACGAGCATTAAATTCGATTATATACACCAAGTCCGCAGCTCACCCCTGAAGGGGGACATGTTTACTTAGTCCAAATCCCTTGCTTACCGCACTATTTGTATCAGTCCGCACTCATAGCAGATTTCCTTTAATAAATAATGCAGCACTTTTCGACTGCAATTACATCACCTTTTTATTTATATGTTCATTACATGACATCTTGCACCCGTATATTTTGGTACGGCCGAATACGCCAGGGGCTTCTATTCCCCAAATTATGGTGTGATAAAGTCCGAACACTTTCATAAGTGCGGCACCCCGAACTTATAGCATTATATGAAACGGCTCCGAATCATGTCTTGGGTCAATAGTTGGGTTTGCCCGGCTCCCACGTTTTGGTGCCTTACGTTCCGTTCTGTCGGCTAAGGTGTCACTGGGAGAACCACTGCGATTGCGCCCCGGTTGAGCCGGGCGAGCGCCTCAGTGGAGAAAGCTAAAACTGACTGGCATGATAAGGCGAGAGACTGGTCGCTGTTCGAGAGGTTTTTTCGGGTCCTTAAAGACTCACGCCGCTTCGAGCGAAGTTCCGGACAATGTCCGACGAAGGCGTGGATAGCGCCCCGGATTCGGTCTTCCGAATACCAGGGGCTTCGTCGAAATTTTAAATTATAGAATTCTATGGCTAAGTGAGAGTGTTCAAGCATTATAAGTCCGGTAGCCTTGTTCGTTGTGTTGAGTGCCTCCCTAGATGGACCCAAAAATGGGAACAAGAGTGCTCAAGTTTATCCCAAACACCCCAACACTCGTGGCTTGGGGGCTGAAGCCAACGACTTGCCATCTCTCAGATTTTATAAACGGCCGCACAGAAGGTAATATTTTAAATTAAACAAGCGTTGCTTAAACGCGCACATGAACAAAGTTTCAGCGCGCAGAATAATACATAACGAGTTACCTCAAAGATTACATTTCGGGGGCACTCATCCGCAATATCGCGGGCTCCCTTCAGGACAGTTTTATAATACATCTCGGGCGTGCGATACTCCTTGCCCGGTGGCGGTGGGTCCGTGAGAAGCCTCTCCGCATCCAACCTGCCCCATTGCACCTTTGTGCGGGCGATGGCCCGGCGAGCGCCTTCAATACAGGCGGAGCGCTTGATGACATCCACCCAGGGGCATGCATCCACCAGCCGCCGCACGAGGCCAAAGTAGCTCCCAGGCATGGCCTGTCCAGGCCACAGCCGGACTATAAGGCCCTTCATGGCCTCTTCAGCTACCTTGTGGAGTTCGACCAGCTGCTTCAGCTGGTCGCTTGGGGGCACCGGGTGTCTGGCCTCAGCATACTGAGACCAGAAGACTTTTTCCGTCGAGCTCCCCTCCTCGCCATGATAGAATGCGGCGGCATCGGACGCACTACGCGGCAGATCTGCAAACGCCCCTGGAGAGCTCCGAATGCGGGTAAGTATCAGGTATTTTACATTAACATGCTTGCTTTGCATGAAAAATGCCTTACCCGCCGCTATTTTCTTTACATCTTCAACCTCCTGAAGGGCCTTATGGGCTTCGGCCTTGGCGGACTTGGCACTTTCGAGAGCCGAGGCAAGCTCGGACTCTCGAGTCTTGGAGTCACGCTCCAAACTCTCATGTTTCTCCATGAGAGCCTGGAGCTCTTGCCGTACTTCCGCCACCCGTGCCTCCTGCTTTTCTCGCTCTGCCCGTTCCGCGGCCGCACTGCATTCGGCCGCGGACACAGCCTCCTTCAGGGCCGCCACCTCGTTAGTGGCCCCTGCAATACACATATTATCCTTGTTAATTTTATTGCAACCAAAATCCTTTTCTGTAAGGTAACCATTCAAAGTGGTGTTACTCACCTTCTTTGTCCTCGATCTGCTTCTTCGCATGGCCGAGCTCTCGCTCGGACTGCTCAAGATCCTGCTTTAGCACATCGACCTCCGCCATTAGTGCGGCAGAGGTCAGCAGCGCAGCCTGCAAACCCATATTGACATATTTTAGGCAACCATGCGTATATCTTGTTAGATCCTCAGTCCGGCTTTTCTTTCCGAACACCGAACTAAGCATCAGGGGCTACTATCTATGCGGTATTACATTACATAATTTTAACTTCTTACCTCAAAGCCTGTTAGAAGGCTGCTGCAGGCTTCGGTCAGCCCGCTTTTGGCGAGCTGAACCTTTTGAATCACCGCACTCATGATAGTGTGGTGTTCTTCCTCGATGGAAGCGCCTTTAAGCGCCTCCAACAAGTTATCCGGCACCTCCGGTTGGACGGAGGCCGCCGGTGTCACGGTCTTGCCCTTCTTTCGAAGGGGCCGCTTGCCGGACTCTGGAACCACTGCGGGTTCCGATGTAGAGTCCGGCGCAAAGTCCGGGAGGCTGCCTGACGGCGCCTCCGGAGCCTCCTCCTGATGGGTCCCTCTCTGGGATCCCACCTCGGCATCCTCGTCGGCGCATGGGGTAGAGGCTGTCGGAAGTGAATCCACATCCGACGGGGCCAACGACCCGCTTGATGAGTCGGGGAGATCGTCATTGGCCGGACTATGGACAGAATGCGGCATTAAGGACACTACGCGACATAAAATATATTGCATATCAAGGATCCAGATACTTACGGTCTCGCCGGACGCCTGGCCCTTGGAGGCCACTCATCCTCGCCAACGCTGGTGTTGGCGAAACTGTCCGGGGGGATAGTTCTCCCCCTCTTGGACCCTTCGGCCTCCCCTATTGGGGAAGCCTTCCTCTTCTTCTCTCCCCCCTCCGGGAGAGAGTACTCCTCCTCCTCCTCGTCTTCGGGGGAGGAGTCCGCGTCGTCGTCAGACGCCTGATTGCGGGAACTCTTTCGAGTCCCCGCGGCCACCTTCTTGGCCTTCTTCTCCGGCACCACGTGCGGTGCCGGAACCAGCAGCCCTGCTAAACGGGCGTCCACTAGGTCTTCTGGCATGGGAGCCGGGCTGATAAGCTGCTTGGCCTTCTCCATCCATTCCTGTCAAAGGAAAGGGAAGAATGAAACCCTCTTATAATCAATTCGATTACTACAAAGTGTCCCGTAATGGGGTTGAATCACTTACCTCGTCAGTTGGATGTTCGAGCTGAATCCGCGATCTTCCGTCGTGGATGCGGGGGCTTCGGCGCCCTTAAACAACACCCTCCAGGCGCCTTCGTATGTCGTATCGAAGAGCCTGCTCAGCGCCTGGTGCTGTTCCGGATTGAACTCCCACAGATTGAATGCCCGTTCTTGGCACGGGAGAATCCGGCGGATGAGCATGACTTGGACCACGTCGACGAGCCTGAGCTTATTGCTCACCAGCTTCTGGATGCAGGCTCGGAGTCCAGTCACCTCCTTCGGATCGCCCCACAGAAAGCCCTTCTCTTTCCAGGAGGTGAGCTGCGTGGGGACGCCAGATCTAAACTCGGGGGCCGCCGCCCATGTGGGCTTGCGCGGCTCGGTGATGTAGAACCACCCCGAATGCCACCCCTTGACGGAGTCCACAAAGGCCCCTTCGAGCCAAAGGACGTTGGGTAGTTTACCCAACATGGTGCCTCCGCATTCCGCTTGCGTGCCCTTCACAACCTTCGGCTTGACGTTGAAGGTCTTGAGCCACAGGCCGAAGTGGGGCCGGATGCAGAGGAAGGCCTCACACACGACGATGAACGCCGAGATGTTGAGGATGAAGTTCGGCGCCAGATCGTGGAAATCCAGGCCGTAATAGAACATGAGCCCCCGGACGAATGGATGGAGCGGAAAGCCCATACCGCGGAGCAAGTGGGGAAGGAAGACGACCCTCTTGTGAGGCCCAGGGGTAGGGACGAGCTGCCCCTCGTCGGGCAGCCGATGCGCGATATCGCCGGAAAGATATCCGGCGCTGCGCAGTCTGGTGATGTGCTCCTCCTTAACGGTGGAGGCCGGCCATTTGCCTCCCGCTCCAGACATATTCGGAGAAGGTCGAGGCGAGATGCACGAGCTTGGGCGTTGGAGCTTGAGTACGCGGAGGTGGATAAGCAAAGGAGGAAGAAGGCGTAGGTGAGAAGGTAAATCCTTATCCCTTGTATATAGGCGGACGAAAACTATGCATCCCACTGGCCTGGTAAAACTCGCTTATCTCCCAAGCGCCACCATCAATGGCGCGGTTGGGTTACCCACGTCCGTATTGATGAGAATCCCGGAATAAGGGGAACACAATCTCTGCTTCGACAAGACGTGCCAAGGAAACCGCTTCGCTAAACGCGCTGAGGTGGTATAGTAAAAAATGATTCAAACAGTGGCTTGGTAGCGGTGTGATGTCACGCCGCATAATACGTCAGCAGATTGAACTAAGTGTACATTTTATTCTCTCTACGGTGGAATATGGAATTTATTTTGCAGAGCCGGACACTATCCTGGTGTTCATGATCTTCTCTGGATTATTCAAGGGAGGAACCCGCCTTGCAATGCCGAACATTATGCGCGCCGGACTTATCATCATTGAAGCCTGGTTCAGGGGCTACTGAGGGAGTCCTGGACTAGGGGGTGTCCGGACAGCCGGACTATCATTATCCGCCGGACTCCAAGATTACGAAGATACAAGATTGAAGACTCCGTCCCGTGTCCGGATGGGACTTTCCTTGGCGTGGAAGGCAAGCTTGGCGATACAGATATGTAGATCTCCTACCATTGTAACCGACTCTGTGTAACCCTAGCCTCCTCCGATGTCTATATAAACCGGAGGGCTTTAGTCCGTAGGACAACATACATTACAACAATCATACCATAGGCTAGCTTCTAGGGTTTAGCCTCCTTGATCTCGTGGTAGATCCACTCTTGTACTACCCATATCATCAATATTAATCAAGCAGGACGTAGGGTTTTACCTCCATCAAGAGGGCCCGAACCTAGGTAAAAACATCGTGTCCCTCGTCTCCTATTACCATCCGCCTAGACGCACAGTTCGGGACCCCCTACCCGAGATCCGCCGGTTTTGACACCGACAATGGTGATTCAGTTATAAAACATGCTACAGTAGAGATGGAATAGGTACTAAAGAATAGAAAGGCATGACATATTGACATGTATTCCCTCCATCCGGAAATAAATGGATGGGTCTAGGCGTATTTCAGTTCTAGATACATCCAGTTTTATCCATTTCTGCGACATTTAATCCGGACGGAGGGAGTATGATGTAAGACCTAGGGATACGACAAGACAACACAGTAAAAAAACACTGAAAACCCCACTGCAGAACCAAAGTATTCAAACCCACTGATATGAGATAGTACACTCATGCAGCTCAGGATGCAAAACTACCAGGCAGTTTTCCTTACAAAAATCAACATTGTGGCCTTTAATCATACATTTTGCTACAACTAAATTTAGATCAGATAAAGGTTGGATTCACGCCGATTAACAAAATACATGCTGATGTAAAAATATAGTGATATACAACAGGTACTTACCTCTACATTGGAGCATAGAGAATTCATGCAAGAATCTTTCCTCATAAACGATACCATAGCAGAAATTCTTCTATCTGTTAAGCTTATTTTCTAAAAGAGAGATAGGTAAGAAACATGTAGAAAATATGATTAGCATGCTATAAAATTTCATGATGCAAGGATACGCACACGCTTCTTAGAATTGAGTTGATATATTTTTGCTGGACTGGAGCGGACTAGTTCTTTGGCCACTGGAATCTGCTTATTATCAGTAGGAGTTGGGTTTCTCTGTGCTGGAGCAGTATCTATAAAAACTGGAGTTGGTTTATTATCTCCTGGCGTTTGGATCTTTTGCAAAGGCCTTGTTTGTAACCCTTCAGATTCCAACATAGTCGGTTTCCCCTTGCATGCCTTGTATAGAAGAATGGTGCTTTAATTATAAAACATGCTATAGCAGAGAGATGGAATAGGTACTGAAGAATAGAAAGGCATGACATATTGACATGTATTCCCTCCATCCGAAAAAAATGGATGGGTCTAGGCGTATTTCAGTTCTAGATACATCATTTTTTATCCATTTCGGCAACATGTAATCCGGACGGAGGGAGTATGGTGTAAGAGCTAGGGATACGACAGGACAACACATCAAAAAAACACTAGTTGAATGTAAAACTATATGCTAGCGGAATACGTACAGAAATAACTAAGGCAACATACACGTGTATGATTGGGAAAATAAGATGGCATTGCAACAGAGCACTAGAACAGGACTTCAATGTAAAAAAACATGGTATGGCAGACAGATGTAGTACATACTGATGAATAACAATGCATAAGATAATCAGAAGCATGATGTCCAAATTAAGCAGATGGCATTGTAATAGAGTAGAATGACAGTACTTGAATTTGAAAACATGTTATCATGAATGGAATAGGTACTGAAAAACAGGAAGGCATGACATATTTACATGCATGATCAGCATGCTAAGCACATGGCATTGCAACAAAGTAGATACACTCCAGGACATTATATGCATGTTGTACCCATATCACAGGCCAAGTTAGAGAAAGGACCTTGTGGGGTGAAGAGGATTCATCATCTTTCTGCAAGTCTTCTGAAGAACTGCCTTTACATGTTCCATCATATTGGGTATCATTGGCATCAAGTTTATTGGCCTTTACATTGCTCCATGAGGTTCTTGTAGATATATCAGTGTCTGCAATTATATCTGACATGCATGGAAGACAAATAGTAGTTAGATTTATGTAATGAGTGCCTGTAGGAGACGACATAAATAGTAGGACTGGGGTTAACTAGCAGCAACAGGTCTCATAAACTAAAGAGAGAACACAGATGAAAGCTACAGAATATGTATTGTTTGTACTTGAGATTAACTAGATGGCACACAAAAGTATTAAAGAACAACATAGGTAATACTAGAAGTGGCATAATACTATAATCACCAGCCTGTGGGATAGCATTGGCTGATGGATGATAACTATGGAACAACGTTACCTAAAGAACAAGTATCTTAGCTGAACTATGGAACAGCGTGAACTCCTGAACAAGACCCCTAAGAGATCAGCATGAATATACAGTGAAATGTGATGACCTATTTTCCATGCTTAGATGAATAACAAAGCCATAAATATTGCACACAAGTAAGATGAGGGTACAACCTATCTGGCTGCCATCCATAGGAGTGAGCATCATGTGCTGAGTTGTCGATGGTCCTGCAGTTGTTGTGGCTGTCCATGTTGGGCACGCGCATTTGATGCAGGGAACTATTGAGTGGGGACTATAGCTCCCTTCTAGTGTATGCTTCCCTTGTTGGAGCAGCTGCACTGAGTCGGAAGACGGTGTGTCTGAAGATGCAGATAAGGCATAATGTTAAGAATGACATATCTCTTTGATCTGAAGAAATACACTAAGAGATCAACAGCAAGGTACGAGAGTGGTCACACGTCTGTTGACTCAAGACTAAATTGGGGTCACACGATTTTATTTTATTTTGGTACTGTCCGATCTACACCGAATGGCTTGATGGCCGTCTTGTGCCTCCTGGCTGACACTGTTTGGAATCTTCCCCGAAGAGCCAGCGACCAACGGCAGAGCAGCCTGCGTCCGCCGTCCGTGGCCCCGGCCAAAACCCCGCTCCCCGCCCCACCGCACTACCGTGGTTGTGCCGCCCCCGGGCCAATCCACAAAGACTCCCCGTCATCCAGATCTGGCGGCGGTAGTACCTTCAACCCACGCAACTCTAAAAGATAGCCATCTAAGCGCTGCTTCCGCGGTGAACTTGCGGCCCCGCACCCCTACGTTAGACACCAGCCAACCGGTAGCCTAGGAGCTCCGCTGCCTCGAGGGGTGCTGCTTCCCATTGGGAATCGATTGGCCCAGAAAAAAATTCAGACAACTGACGCCTAAATAAAGTGATTTGAGATGAGGGTGCGACCTATCTGGCAGCATGGTGAAGTAGCCAGGTCCAGCTGCCGAGTCGGTGAGGCCGGCGCGGTTGCGGTGGCGACCGACGGCAGGGAAAGAGCGATGTCGCGACGGTCTACGGCTACGCGGAAGCAGCGCCAGGACTCTAGACGGACCCGAAGTTGGAGCCGCTTCGGCGCCGTGAACAATGGCGGGGGTGAATCGGCTCCGGTACGGTTCACACGGCCGTCGTCGAGGCAGCACCAGCAGCACGGAGTAAGAGGCACACGGCCTAGTGCACGACGGCAAATGGACAGCGTCTCTGGCAGTAGGGAGGAGGGCGGCTGTGAAATTAGTGCGGTGGGGGCGCCATGGAGGTGGGGCTGAGGTTTCGCGGCTCGGGAGAAGGGAGCTTCCCGGGGAGAAGGTGATTTGGCGCCCACGAGGTATGAATGGGGGCGGGCGAGGGGAGGGGGAATTGGGAGGGGAGTGGAACCATGTCTTACGGACGCATTTGTCTCAAATGTGAGGGGGAGTTACAGTTCTACCCTTGCCTATAGGCTTCTCGGCTTGGGTCTGTGTACTGAGGGTCGGGGATAGTAGAGTAACTTTGCTTCTCCCCAAATAGTGGGCGGGAGCGATTTCGGGCGAGGAGGGCGTGTTTTGAACTATAGTGGGCGCGAGCGATTTCGGGCGAGGAGAGCATGTTTTGAAATAGTGGACGCGAGCTATTTCGGGCGAGGAGAGCATGTTTTGCCGACCATGGTTTATGAATTCGGCACATGTCATTTCGGCCGAGGAGAAGGCGCGCTTGGATGAAGTTACGAACCTACCCTCAATGTACAACGGGCGAATTGATGCGTGTCCCACATAGGATGGTAATTTCGCGTCTCCCATTTATTTGCTCGGGTGAATTCCACCGAGCACAGAGGATGTTTAACGGTTCGTTCAAATTTTGGGAGAACGAGCATCCACGTCTACCAAGTTGATTCGAATCAAATTTTGAAATATTAGCTTGCCACTTCTTTTTTAGATGGAGAGATGATGCTCGGGAGTAATGTGTTTTTACATGCTCGTTGCTAGCGATTTACTATATGACAAATAGTTGACCCACTCAAAAACGCGAATCAAACCCAAAATGAAATATCTCGATTCAATGAAATAGCTCATTCAGTAGGTCAAAATAGTGAACTAAATCCAAAATTGAACACCTCAATCGAGTAGCATGTTGTACAGTATTATAGTACTCCATGAACATGTTGAAAGTCAAATTAATGAACTTGTTTGATATACGCATATATCCGTTCATGTGTGGATTGCAGACAACATGTTCTCCAATTTAAATATTTGAATGCAAGTTTATATTGAAACATTGTTTATATAAGTCTTTGATGCATAAAACGCGACCACCCCCTCTCCCGCACTCCTGTTCTCTCTCTCTCTCTCTCTCTCTCTCTCTCTCTCTCTCTATCTATCTATCTATCTATCTATCTATCTATCTATCTCTCTCTCTCTCTCTCTCTCGCCAACAATCTTCAATTCTGTCGCACGCATCCGACACAAAAACCTTGTTGGTCCCTCTCCCTTTCTCTCCATCTCTCTTTGTGTGTGTGTTGGGGGGGGTCTTTCTAGTTCGCATGCATATATACACCATCTATAGGTCTCTTTCGCACACTACGTATGATACTCTAGCTAGTCCAAGCTAGATATCTTGGGTGCACTCATCGTACACACACAAATTCCTTGGCTCTTTGCCCGTAACTCTCTCACGCACCACTATGTCGTCTCGGAGCTCTTCCCCCCTCTCTCAAACTCTCCATACACCTGGGTCACACATACACATGCATATCTCACTCACACTCGATAGGCCCATCTAAAACTCTATCTATCTCCCTCGTTCTCTCTCCATCTCACATGCACACACACACAATCTCATGCCCAGCTAGCCAAGTATGATGGTCTCTCACTCAATTGTAGGCACATGCAGTCCCCCCTATATGTATATGACTAGCTAATCTTTGTCTCCATCACAAACATGTGCATGGTCTATCTTCTCTCGGGACATTTTTCTATCACGCACGCACTCCCTCGATCTCCCACCCATATAGTCCCCTCACGATCTCGAGGGGATCTCTCTATCACAAACACACCCTCTCTCCCTCCACATACGTCCATGCCATCCATGTGTCCCTCTCGACCTTTTTTCCTTGTTGGCCAGACCTGTATTGGACATGTGCTACATGGGTGTCTCTCTCCGTTGCAAACAATCACTCACTAGCTATCTTCATGTATCTCCTCACCCCGCTTTTCCATTTCGGAGATGCATGCGTGATATGTTCGCATAAGAAACGAAAAAACACACACTCTCTCTCTAATTTATCGTTTGTTGTCACTTTCTCTTTCACACACATACTCTTTTTGCACACTTACTCATTCTCCTTCACACGCACTTGATCTGTCTCGACTGAGGCACTCTCCTCGGTCCATAGCATATAGATTTATTGAAAAGTCAAACATCACAAAGTTTGACCATGTACGTGTGGGGACCCCGACTCATGAGTCGAGATCACCGAATGCACGTGTACAGTGATCCCAGAGATCAATGCTCACTGAACACACAGAAGCTGAATAACAAGACTCTTACATCCATACATACCGTCTTACACAAATTATGACCATTATGGTCAAGTCTTACATTGATAAAGCCTTAAGGGCTGAACATCAAATGAAACACAAGCAGCGGAAATCTTCGTCGATAAGTAGAACCCATGCCATCTGCCTTAACCCTACAGGCATTCTGACTGGGAAACGTCCTAGTTCGCATGTTCGTCTCCAAAGAACTCTTCTTCGAACTCCGGTTCTTCCATGCCTGGTCAATTAAATAACCAGTGGCAAGCCAATGAGTACTTTGAATGTACTTGCAAGCAACCCATGTTTTGGTTCAGGATACAACAGTGCATGATATAGGTAAATTTTTGCGGAAAGCTAGTTTTGAGTGCAATGACATGTTCAACAACTTGTAAGACATGCATCAAGTAACCATGAGGACATGTTTACAGATATCAACATAAATAGAGTGGGCACCAACCCAACTCAATCGTGTCAAGTCCTTTGACTTGTCCCAAGTAGTTATGTCAACACACACACACGCACGTTTGTAAGAATCTGGACATAGTTTAAGAAGCACCGCCCAACTGTCCTTGACCGTGGACACGGCTATTCGAATAGTTTTACACTCTGCAGAGGTTGCACACTTTACCCACAAGATCCGGGGAACTTCCGTGTCATCCACGACCCGCGGTACCTCAAGTACCCGGGGTAAGCACCCGATCACTACCTTTCCCTAGACGACACTAAGATGGAGTCCACTCGTTGTTCCGTATCCTCTCGATGTACGTCATACGAGACTCACTCGAGATCGTAACATCCGAGAGGGGACACAACAGTGTGTCCGGTGCCCTGTAAAGACAGTCATGGCTGCCCTACCTGGCACGACCCCGTCCCGAGAGAGCGCACCAACAACTCTCCCGTCACTAGTAATGCGGGCTCCAAGCTAGTATCGGTCTAGGTAATCAATAATGCCCTTTCCCATATAAGGGTAGAGTGGTTGCGCATGTAAGGTTGGGACAGTCATCAAATCTTAAATCTAATCCGTTTTCGAAAACAACACACATACTTTCCTCGGTACACCACTTCGTCATCAAGTGGTTACCCATCTCAACATCTCCCTGGGGCATAAGTGGCACCCGTCGGGGTTTTCGAAAAGTTCTTTGAAAACACTTTGCCTCCATCACCATGCATATTCCCGTCCCTATTTGCGTAGCACTACTTTAGCATCCTATCTACTCCCACCGGCATAACCCTCATAAGGAGGTAGGGTCATGCACAATGCAAGTATCAACGAGGAAGTAACAGAGGCAACCCATCAAAGTGGTTACTATCTCATCATGATTCCGATGCAACACTAATAAAGTGCTATATGACATGCAATAAAAAGGGCTTCATAGGTATGGTCAAAGGGCTGCTTGCCTGGCTCAACAAAGTCTTCGGGGTCTTCAAAGTCTTCTGGTCCAACTCCTTCGTCAGCAACGCAATCTATCGTCGCAAAATAACAACGAGAAAATAAGGCAAAAATAAAACAGAAAAACTAAAGTGCTCAGAAAAATGTCAACACACTTTTGTAAAATACTAGGTTGAAAACTAAGAAGGGGAAAATTCCTAGTTTTGGATTTGGTGTAGCAGAATGGGAGAAATGGATTTTCAAGGATATATTTAAATGCTAAAAACCACATTTAAATATTTATAGTGAAGGAAAGGTTGTTGGATTAGAATGGAAGTTGCACCATTAAATAGGTTGTAATATTCTAGGAATTTAGGAATTGGAATTAATTCATTTGGATAAATATTTAATCCTGTGGAATTTTTGGAAAACTGACAGAAAAAGAAAAAGGAAAAGGGCACTGTGCCACTGGGCCAGAACAGCCGCAGGCCAGCAGGCCCAGCCAGCGAGGCGGCCCAGCGCACAGGTGCACGCGCGCGCTAGGTTTTTAAACCTGACGAGCGGGGCCCAGCTGCCAGTGGGAGAGAGAGGGGGCGAGAGAGAGGTGAGGATGACAGGTGGGGCCCGCCTGTCATCTCTGACCTCGCGACCAGAGGGCCGGCATGCTCACCGGCGGTGATGCAGGGCATGGCGGGTCGAGCTGATAGCACGGTTGGGCTTAGCGTGGAGTCGCCGTTCGGGTGGTGGTGGTGGACGTCGCCGGAGTTGCCTGGTTCGCCGGCGACGAGGAACTGCGGTGGAGGAGCTTCAGGAGGCGGTAGCTCCGGCCGTTTCCAGCAGCTACAGAGAGGGGAAACGAGGGGAAAAGGGTCAGGGGGATGCAGGGGTTCCAGATCGAGGCAAAGGAGGAGCGGGGGAGGCTTATACCTCGCGAACTCCGGTGTGCCGACGCGGCGGAGCTTGAACTCGATCTCGAGCTCGGGTGGCTTTGGAGGCGAACTGGGGGTGCAGGGGGAGGTTTTGGTGGTGCAGAGAGCGAGGGGTGAGGGCGGAAGGGCTCGGGAAGGCGAACGGCGGTCCATCGTGGGCTCATGCGCCGGCGGGCTCGTGCTCGTCGCTACGGGCCTCGGGAGGGCGCTGCACCGTGTCTAGGGTGCTTGTGGGGGTCGACTACGCCCAGGGGAAAGAAGAGAGGGAGCAAGGAGAGGTCAGAGACGCCGCGCGTGTGAGCCGCACCATTGGCGCGCTCGGGTGGCCGGTGTCCGTTAGCGCGGAGGCGCGGGGAGGAGGAGAGAGGAGGGGGCCGACCGCGTAGCATGTCGCGGACGCCGAGGCGCATCGGCAGGCGCGCGGGGAAGGCCCGAGGTGGCCGGAAGCATCGGGCAGAGGGCGGCTACAGTGCCTAGCCGCACTGTAGCGCGCTCTGGAGCGCGCGTTTGGCATGCCATGGCATATTATATGCCCTGTGGGCGCGGCCACTGGTGTCCAGTAGTGCTAGGGAGTAGTAAAGAAGGGGAGAGGGGCATTGGATGCCCTGGAGAGCCAGTAGAGTGAGGGGAGAGGAAGAAGAAGTGTGCAAATGGGCTGACCAGAGAGAGGAAGTGGGGTTTTACCCATCCAATAAGTGAGCTATGGACTTGCCATTGTTACTAGAGGTGAAAGGGGGCTAGGAGGAGCTGTGTTAAAAATTTGAGCTCTCCAAGAATAGTGGAAGGGGTCAAAATAGTGGTTTTTGCAAAATGTCAGAAGGTGTTTGATAATGGTTTGGGCAAGCAAATGAACTTTAATTTCCATGAGACTTCACAGGGTGAAATGACACATATAAATATGGCCTTCCACCAATTTGGTGATTATTTGGGCAAAGTTGCCAATGCAACTTTTGTGAACCCTAGAAATGAGCAGAAATAGACTTGAGTAGATCTAGTTGAGCAAATCACTTCTCCTTGATGCACCACTTGGTGTAGTTGCCTCATTTGGTCATGTGAACATGCTCACAAAAGTTGGGGTCAAGGGGAGAAAGTTGGTAGTACAAACTTGATCAAATTTGACTCTGGTCAGAGAGGGTTTTGGGGCATTTTGGTGAACCAAAATGACTTTAATTGGCATGAGCCTTTGCAAGGTGATCACAATATTCATTTGTGACTTGCTGGATTTTTCTTGGATTTTTATGAAAATATTTCCTGTAGAAATACTTCAAATCCTTGAAATAGGTAGGAATGGTTTTGGGAGGTTTTGTCCAATATTTTGATCATAACCATATGTTGAAACTCTTATATATGGAAAATATATGTCCACTGAGTTTCCCTGATTTTTGTCAAATATTTTTGAAACAATAAAATAATTTTTCCCTATCAAAGACCATTTCTGGCCTTAAGAAAAAGCTTTTAAATAAAATAGAAAAATAGCTTTTAAAATTATATTTTTGTGGTTTCTGGGTATCCTATATCTAATAGGAGTCAAATATATTTTTGGAAAGATTTTTACTGCCCTTAATTAAGTACTTGCAGTGCAAACCTCAATTCAGGGGTTTTTGGAAAACTAATTTTTTGAAAATACTTTTTGGCCAAATTATTTTTGTAAGAAAATACTATATTGTTCTATACACATGGCATGATCATTGGACAGAAGTTTGGGGCAAGGAGATGAAGTATAGAAGGTGAAGTAGTTGACTATTAAGAGCGCTTGAAAAACACAGAGAGAAAATGAACTCCAAAATAAAAGCCAAATAATGCAAAAGTTTTTGTTGGTCCAAATTTTCATGCTTTATTAATGCAAATGAAGTGTTACAAAATGCAGGGTGTGACAGACCTACCCCCCTTACAAGAATCTCGTCCCCGAGATTCCTAAACTAGGCTTTAAAGAGATACGGAAACTCGGATCTAAGGTAGTCTTCACGTTCCCAGGTGGCTTCTGCTTCAGTGTGGTTGCTCCACTGGACCTTGAAGTACTTGATCTTGCGGCTTCGAGTGCATCGCTCAGCCTCATCCAGAATGCAGATGGGCCTCTCACGGTAGGTCAAATCAGGCTGAAGGTCAATGGCTTGGTGATTGACGTCCTTGTAGAGATCGGGCTTGTCTGGAACTTGGAGACACTTCCGGAGTTGTGATACGTGGAATACGTTGTGCACATCGGATAGTTCAGGTGGCAGTTCCAACTGGTAAGCCACTTCTCCTCGTCGTTCAGTGATCTTGAAGGGGCCGATGTATCTTGGTGCGAGCTTTCCTTTGACGTGGAAGCGCTGGGTTCCCTTGAGAGGGGTGACCCGGAGATAGACATGGTCTCCAACTCGAAAGTTTACGTCTCTATGATGTGAGTCAGCATAGCTCTTCTGCCTTGACTTGGCAATCTTCAAACGCTCTCTAACAAGCTGGACTTTCTCTTCTACTTCACGGAGGATATCGGGCCCAAAGACAAGTCCTTCTCCGGTCTCCGACCAATTGAGGGGTGTGCGGCACTTCCGTCCGTATAATACCTCAAATGGTGCCATCTGAAGGCTTGACTGATAACTATTGTTGTAGGAGAATTCGGCAAAAGGGAGGCAATCTTCCCACTTAGCTCCATATGCTAAGACACAGGCGCGGAGCATGTCTTCGAGTATCTGATTCACTCGTTCTGTCTGGCCTCCGGTCTGCGGGTGGAAAGCAGTGCTCAAGGACAACTTGGTTCCCAGGGCCTCTTGGAACTTCTTCCAGAACCTTGAGGTAAACTGAGTTCCTCGGTGTGACACAATCTCCTTGGGAACACCATGAAGGCTTACGATTCTGTTGATGTATAGAGTTGCTAGCTGATTGCCATCATGGGTAGTCTTAACAGGAATGAAATGGGCTACCTTGGTCAAGTGATCGACTATGACCCAGATGGAGTCATGTCCCTTGTTCGACCTACGTAGTCCAGTGATGAAATCCATTCCGACTTTATCCCATTTCCACTCGGGAACCTTGAGTGGTTGGAGCAATCCAGCAGGTCGCTGATATTCAGCTTTGACCCTTTGACATACATCACACTTTGCAACATAGGTGGCAATCTCCCTCTTCATGCCATGCCACCAGAATCTTTCCTTCAGGTCTTGGTACATCTTGGTTCCTCCGGGGTGAATGGAATACGGGGTGTCATGAGCTTCTTGCAAGGTCAAATTCTTGAGCTCAATCTTGTTGGGTACGCAAATGCGATTCCCAAACCACACAATTCCTTGCTCATCCTCTGAGAATCCGGGGGCTTTGCCTACCTTGATCTTCCTCTTGATGCCTTCAATACTTTCGTGTCCCTTTTGAGCTTCCTTAATATCATCCATCAGGGTAGGCTTGACTTCAAGGTTGGCTAAGAATCCTGGTGCAACCAGTTCCAACCCGAAGCTTTCAAGTTCTGCATACAAGGCGGGTAGCCTTCCCTTAAGCATAGCATTCAAGGAACAAGCCTTCCTGCTTAATGCATCAGCTACCACATTGGCCTTCCCAGGGTGGTATTGAACACTGAGGTCATAATCCTTGATCAACTCTAGCCATCTTCTTTGCCTCATGTTCAATTCCTTTTGAGTGAAAATATACTTCAGACTTTCGTGATCTGTGTATATCTCACACCGCTTCCCTAGGAGGTAATGTCGCCATGTCTTCAGGGCATGAACCACAACTACTAACTCAAGGTCATGAGTAGCATAGTTCTCTTCATGAGGCCGTAGTTGCCTTGAAAGGTAAGCTACGACTCTGCCCTCTTGCATCAGAACACTTCCCAGTCCGGTCCTTGACGCATCACAATATATCACAAACTCCTTGTGTATATCTGGTGTGGCCAGAACTGGGGCGGTGGTCAGTCTCTTCTTCAGCTCCTGAAAGCTCTCTTCGCACTTCGGCGTCCATTCAAACTTCTTGTCCTTCTTCAAGAGCTGAGTCATGGGTCGGGCAATGCTTGAGAATCCTTCAACGAACTTGCGGTAATATCCCGCGAGTCCGAGGAAGCTTCTGACTTCCTTCACATTGCTTGGGGATTGCCATTCAGTCACGGCTTCAATCTTAGCGGGATCGACTGACAATCCTTCCTCGGTCATAACATGGCCCAAGAACCCAACTTCACGCAGCCAAAATTCGCACTTGCTGAACTTGGCATACAGTTGGTGCTCTCGAAGCTTGTCTAGGACCATCCTCAGGTGTTGCTCGTGCTCTTCTTCTGTCTTCGAGAAGACAAGAATGTCATCAATGAAGACAACAACAAACTTGTCCAAATATTCCATGAAGACCTTATTCATGAGGTACATGAAGTAAGCTGGGGCATTGGTCAACCCAAAGGACATGACCGTGCACTCATACAGGCCATATCTGGTTACAAATGCCGTCTTCGGAATATCTTGGGGTCTGATTTTCAGCTGGTAGTACCCAGATCTGAGGTCGATCTTGGAGAACACCTTGGCCCCATTGAGTTGATCAAACAGATCTTTAATCTTGGGAAGTGGATACTTGTTCTTGATTGTAACTTCATTGAGGGAGCGGTAGTCAATGCATAAGCGGATGGTATCGTCCTTCTTTGCCACAAACAGAATAGGTGATCCCCAAGGGGAGGCACTAGGGCGGATGAATCCCTTCCTCAACTGCTCTTCCAGTTGCTTCTTCAGCTCTGCTAACTCTTCCGATCCCATTCTATAAGGCTTCTTATAGATGGGTCCTGCTCTGGGCATGAGCTCGATGATGAACTCAATGTCTCGATCAGGAGGCATTCCCGGTAGCTCATCAGGAAAAACATCGGGGTATTCGCATACTACCGGCACTTGTTCCAATCCAACTTCAGTCAGACAGTTGACTTGGTTGGCTTGAGCAGAGGAGGGGTTGGAGGCAAATTTAACTTCGACTCCTAGCTCATTGGTCACCGTGACAGTCCGGTTGGCGCAATCTATCAAGCCTTGGTGCTTGATGAGCCAGTTCATTCCTAAGATCACATCCAAGTCTTGTGATCCTAAGATGATAAGGTCTGCTAGGAAGTCTACCCCGTTAATAATAATCCCGACTCCTCTACATCCTATCTTGGCTCTCATCTCTGCTCCGGGGGTTTGTACCACCATAGGGTTATTCAGGGGTGTAGGGGTCATGCCACTTTTTAATGCAAACTTTTGAGTGACAAATGAATGCGTGGCTCCAGAATCAAACAAGACAGTTGCGGGTGCTGAATTGACAAGGAACGTACCCAGCACGACGTCCGGGTCTTCCTGGGCTTCTTCTGCAGTGACATGATTCACACGACCCTTGCCATTGTTGGGCAGGTTGCGGGGAGCTTGGTTCCTTGGTGGCATTCCACGGCCTTGCCTTGGGTTCTGCGCATTGGGGCGCGGGGCGTCGGGCTTCTTGTTGGGGCAATACTTGGAGTAGTGTCCTGGCTGTCCACAACCGAAGCAAGTGGCTTGGTTGGGGTTGCTGCTTTTGCCAGCATTTTTATTGGGGTTGTTGTAAGCTGGCCTGGGGTTGGCATACTGCTGAGGTGGATAGTTGGTGCGGGGTGCAGGAGCTCGTGGCTGCTGATAGGTTGGCTTGACTGGGGCTGGCTGCCACGGGTGAGGCTTCTGGTTGCTGGAGCTACCCTTGCTGATCATCTTGCGCTTGTGGGTATCATCCAAAGCGCATCGCTTGTCCTCAAGCATGAGTGCCTTGTTCACCAGATCAGGAAAGGTCGGGCAGTCACACACAACTAGTGAGTATTGCAGAGTCTGGTTAAGGCCTTCCATGAAGCGCTCCTTCTTGGCAGCATCAGTGCTGACATCCTCAGGAGCATACCTTGAGAGAACACTGAACTTCTGCATGTACTCCTTGACAGTGCTACTACCTTGCTTCAGGGCTCGGAACTCACGCTTCTTGATGGCCATGATTCCAGAAGGAATGTGGGCCTTGCGGAATTCTGCCTTGAAGTCATTCCAAGTGATGTTTTGCTCAGCATGCATGGCCTTGAATCCATCCCACCAAGCTCTGGCAGTTCCTCCGAGACAGTGGGCAGCATATGCCACCCTCTCACGGTCTTCGGTGCAGCCGACTAGGTCCAACAAGTCCTCAATGGTGCAGACCCAGTCGTCTGCATCCAGAGGTTCAGCAGTCTCGATGAAGGTGGGTGGTGCATGCTTCTTGAACTCCACCAACCTGGACCGTCCATTGCCGTGTCCCGCCGGCTGGCGATTGACAGCTTGAGCAATCACCTGAAGGGCTGCAGTGTTGGCTTGGCGTTCCTCTCGGAAGGCTTGGAGAAGCTGAGCCATGTCCATGATTGGAGGAGGTGGTGGGGGTGGAGTCTGTCCTTGGGCTTGGTCCTGGTTGACTCCTGCTTCAGCAGAACCTCCGGCTTCTTGCTGCTGGGTAGAGGTACCAGTACGTGTTACAACAGGCATCCTGTTGGAGTGGTCAAGGTCTCATGATTGGGAAAAGATGGGGAAAGCAACATAGATGGGATGCCTAGTAAGGGGGTTGGTATGATACTAATTGTTTTCATGCAAGGGCCAAAGGCCAAACACATTCATTAAAATCCAAATGGGTGATGTAGTCACTTACAAGTTCCCGAAGGAAAGCACGACATCCATCAAACACAACAAAAGCAAACACAACACTACATGGTTTCATATGAACCATTACAGGGACTCGACTTCGCATAGGGGTACATGACCTATCCTACCGTAGGGTTACTAACGGGCATATCCAAGTTGTGAATGATGCCTAAGTGGTGGAATGCTCGGTTGCGTAGTCTGGCTCTTCTGGGTCTTCCTCCTCATCATCAGTAGCACGGCTTCCTTCATTGCTTGAAGGGGTGGGGGAGTGGAGGAGCTCAACACGGCGTTGCTTTGCTGGTGGGGTGAAGAGCTTGCGGTAATCCCTTGCGCTCATGCGGTGTTGCTGTGGTGGTTCTCCATCCTTTGGGGGTCTTCCGCCTCTGTATGCGATTGCGGGCTGTCCAGGGGGAGCACCTTCCTTCTTGATCCTATCCGTCTTCTCTTGTGCTTGGCGAAGAAGTGCCTTGGTCTCATGAAGTTCCTTTCGGAGTTCCATTGATTCCGTGGCCAAGTGTTGTGCCAAACTATCGGCACAAAGGCTGAAGTAGGTCTGGAATCGGAGTGGAAGTCCTTCTTCTAATGGTGGAGCTGGTGCACTGCTCTCATCCTCACCTCCCTTCCGATAAGGCAAGAAGCGGGTTGACAACTCGTCTACCATCTCTAGAAGAAGGTCTCGGAGGCGGGTGAGTGCCTTGAGGGTTGCCGTCTCGACGGCAAGAACTAGTGTTGCCATCTGGGGTCCCTCGAAGAACCAGCTTGTTGGAGAGTCATTGGCCTTCACGATCACTTCCACATGATACTCCGTCTCGGTGTCATTGATCCAATGCTCATGGTAGGTGAAAATGGGGGCTCGGTGGTACTGGCACTTCTTGAGGCTATCCTCGAGAAGCACGGGAAATCCGGTGGTCAGGAAGTCTTCGGGTACGGCAGCCATCTACAAAGGTTGAGTGGGAGAGGTCAATAAGGGAAAAGTATCTTGGGTGGGGTAAGCTTTATAAAAGAAGAGAAGTTTAGATGGTCTCAAGCTAACTAACGTCCATGCTAACTAAGGCTTCCTACAGTCAGGATGGCTCTGATACCAGCTCTGTGGGGACCCCGACTCATGAGTCGAGATCACCGAATGCACGTGTACAGTGATCCCAGAGATCAATGCTCACTGAACACACAGAAGCTGAATAACAAGAGTCTTACATCCATACATACCGTCTTACACAAAATATGACCATTATGGTCAAGTCTTACATTGATAAAGCCTTAAGGGCTGAACATCAAATGAAACACAAGCAGCGGAAATCTTCGTCGATAAGTAGAACAAATGCCATCTGCCTTAACCCTACAGGCATTCTGACTGGGAAACGTCCTAGTTCACATGTTCGTCTCCAAAGAACTCTTCTTCGAACTCCGGTTCTTCCATGCCTGGTCAATTAAATAACCAGTGGCAAGCCAATGAGTACTTTGAATGTACTCGCAAGCAACCCATATTTTGGTTCAAGATACAACAGTGCATGATATAGGTAAATTTTTGCGGAAAGCTAGTTTTGAGTGCAATGACATGTTCAACAACTTGTAAGACATGCATCAAGTAACCATGAGGACATGTTTACAGATATCAACATAAATAGAGTGGGCACCAACCCAACTCAATCGTGTCAAGTCCTTAGACTTGTCCCAAGTAGTTATGTCAACACACACACACGCACGTTTGTAAGAATCTGGACATAGTTTAAGAAGCACCGCCCAACTGTCCTTGACCGTGGACACGGCTATTCGAATAGTTTTACACTCCGCAGAGGTTGCACACTTTACCCACAAGATCCAGGGAACTTCCGTGTCATCCACGACCCGCGGTACCTCAAGTACCCGGGGTAAGCACCCGATCACTACCTTTCCCTAGACGACACTAACATGGAGTCCACTCGTTGTTCCGTATCCTCACGATGTACGTCATACGAGACTCACTCGAGATCGTAACATCCGAGAGGGGACACAACGGTGTGTCCGGTGCCCTGTAAAGACAGTCATGGCCGCCCTACCTGGCACGACCCCGTCCCGAGAGAGCGCACCAACAACTCTCCCGTCACTAGTAATGCGGGCTCCAAGCTAGTATCGGTCTAGGTAATCAATAATGCCCTTTCCCATATAAGGGTAGAGTGGTTGCGCATGTAAGGTTGGGACAGTCATCAAATCTTAAATCTAATCCATTTTCGAAAACAACACACATACTTTCCTCGGTACACCACTTCGTCATCAAGTGGTTACCCATCTCAACATCTCCCTCGGGCATAAGTGGCACCCGTCGGGGTTTTCGAAAAGTTCTTTCAAAACACTTTGCCTCCATCACCATGCATATTCCCGTCCCTATTTGCGTAGCACTACTTTAGCATCCTATCTACTCCCACCGGCATAACCCTCATAAGGAGGTAGGGTCATGCACAATGCAAGTATCAACGAGGAAGTAACAGAGGCAACCCATCAAAGTGGTTACTATCTCATCATGATTCCGATGCAACACTAATAAAGTGCTATATGACATGCAATAAAAAGGGCTTCATATGTATGGTCAAAGGGCTGCTTGCCTGGCTCAACAAAGTCTTCGGGGTCTTCAAAGTCTTCTGGTCCAACTCCTTCGTCAGCAACGCAATCTATCGTCGCAAAATAACAATGAGAAAATAAGGCAAAAATAAAACAGAAAAACCAAAGTGCTCAGAAAAATGTCGACACACTTTTGTAAAATACTAGGTTGAAAACTAAGAAGGGGAAAATTCCTAGTTTTGGATTTGGTGTAGCAGAATGGGAGAAATGGATTTTCAAGGATATATTTAAATGCTAAAAACCACATTTAAATATTTATAGTGAAGGAAAGGTTGTTGGATTAGAATGGAAGTTGCACCATTAAATAGGTTGTAAAATTCTAGGAATTTAGGAATTGGAATTAATTCATTTGGATAAATATTTAATCCTGTGGAATCTTTGGAAAACTGACAGAAAAAGAAAAAGGAAAAGGGCATTGTGCCACTAGGCCAGAACAGCCGCAGGCCAGCAGGCCGAGCCAGCGAGGCGGCCCAGCGCACAGGTGCAAGCGCGCGCCAGGTTTTTAAACCTGACGAGCGGGGCCCAGCTGCCAGTGGGAGAGAGAGGGGGCGAGAGAGAGGTGAGGATGACAGGTGGGGCCCGCCTGTCATCTCTGACCTCGCGACCAGAGGGCCGGCATGCTCACCGGCGGCGATGCAGGGCACGGCGGGTCGAGCTAATAGCACGGTTGGGCTCAGCGTGGAGTCGCCGTTCGGGTGGTGGTGGTGGACGTCGCCGGAGTTGCCTGGTTCGCCGGCGACGAGGAACTGCGGCGGAGGAGCTTCGGGAGGCGGTAGCTCCGGCCGTTTCCAGCAGCTACAGAGAGGGGAAACGAGGGGAAAAGGGTCAGGGGGATGCAGGGGTTCCGGATCGAGGCAAAGGAGGAGCGGGGGAGGCTTATACCTCGCGAACTCCGGAGTGCCAACGCGGCGGAACTCGAGCTCGATCTCGAGCTCGGGCGGCTTTGGAGGCGAACTGGGGGTGCAGGGGGAGGTTTTGGTGGTGCAGAGAGCAAGGGGTGAGGGCGGAAGGGCTCGGGGAGGCCTTTATATAGGCGAACGGCGGTCCACCGTGGGCTCGTGCGCCGGCGGGCTCGTTCTCGTCGCTACGGGCCTCGGGAGGGCGCTGCACCGTGTCTAGGGTGCTTGTGGGGGTCGACTACGCCCAGGGGAAAGAAGAGAGGGAGCAGGGAGAGGTCAGAGACGCCGCGCATGTGAGCCGCACCATTGGCGCGCTCGGGTGGCCGGTGTCCGTTAGAGCGGAGGCGCGGGGAGAAGGAGAGAGGAGGGGGCCGACCGCGTAGCGTGTCGCGGACACCGAGGCGCATCGGCAGGCGCGCGGGGAAGGCCCGAGGTGGCCGGAAGCATCGGGCAGAGGGCGGCTACAGTGCCTAGCCGCACTGTAGTGCGCTCTGGAGCGCGCGTTTGGCATGCCATGGCATATTATATGCCCTGTGGGCGCGGCCACTGGTGTCCAGTAGTGCTAGGGAGTAGTAAAGAAGGGGAGAGGGGCATTGGATGCCCTCGAGAGCCAGTAGAGTGAGGGGAGAGGAAGAAGAAGTGTGCAAATGGGCTGACCAGAGAGAGGAAGTGGGGGTTTACCCATCCAATAAGTGAGCTATGGACTTGCCATTGTTACTAGAGGTGAAAGGGGGCTAGGAGGAGCTGTGGTAAAAATTTGAGCTCTCCAAGAATAGTGGAAGGGGTCAAAATAGTGGTTTTTGCAAAATGTCAGAAGGTGTTTGATAATGGTTTGGGCAAGAAAATGAACTCTAATTGCCATGAGACTTCACAGGGTGAAATGACACATATAAATATGGCCTTCCACCAATTTGGAGATTATTTGGGCAAAGTTGCCAATGCAACTTTTGTGAACCCTAGAAATGAGCAGAAATAGACTTGAGTAGATCTAGTTGAGCAAATCACTTCTCCTTGATGCACCACTTGGTGTAGTGGCCTCATTTGGTCATGTGAACATGCTCACAAAAGTTGGGGTCAAGGGGAGAAAGTTGGTAGTACAAACTTGATCAAATTTGACTCTGGTCAGAGAGGGTTTTGGGGCATTTTGGTGAACCAAAATGACTTTAATTGGCATGAGCCTTTGCAAGGTGATCACAATATTCATTTGTGACTTGCTGGATTTTTCTTGGATTTTTATGAAAATATTTCCTGTAGAAATACTTCAAATCCTTGAAATAGGTAGGAATGGTTTTGGGAGGTTTTGTCCAATATTTTGATCATAACCATATGTTGAAACTCTTATATATGGAAAATATATGTCCACTGAGTTTCCCTGATTTTTGTCAAATATTTTTGAAACAATAAAATAATTTTTCCCTATCAAAGACCATTTCTGGCCTTAAGAAAAAGCTTTTAAATAAAATAGAAAAATAGCTTTTAAAATTATATTTTTGTGGTTTCTAGGTATCCTATATCTAATAGGAGTCAAATATATTTTTGGAAAGATTTTTACTGCCCTTAATTAAGTACTTGCAGTGCAAACCTCAATTCAGGGGTTTTTGGAAAACTAATTTTTTGAAAATACTTTTTGGCCAAATTATTTTTGTAAGAAAATACTATATTGTTCTATACACATGGCATGATCATTGGACAGAAGTTTGGGGCAAGGAGATGAAGTATAGAAGGTGAAGTAGTTGACTATTAAGAGCACTTGAAAAACACAGAGAGAAAATCAACTCCAAAATAAAAGCCAAATAATACAAAAGTTTTTGTTGGTCCAAATTTTCATGCTTTATTAATGCAAATGAAGTGTTACAAAATGCAGGGTGTGACAGTACGTGGAGAAAAAGAATTACATCTAGTACGACAAACATATACCATTAGATTCACCATGAGATGTAGTTTTGTATGATGTATCTTTGGTATTGTAGATATAAATAACATTTGCATAAACCTGATCAAAGTTTCCAAAGTTTGACTTCTAAAAAATTTACATGCACTGCATTATTGAGCAGATGGAATATCTCTTTCCTCCTCTCAGCTATCTGGCGCACCACTCAACCTTATCGGGGCTCCTCAATCTCTCTCAAACTTTATTGGTCAATTTGGTTAGTGACCTGACCCTCATGCCTTGATGGCCGGTACTGCCTGGTGTGGATGTGAGATGTAAAATATTTCTGTCTGGCTAAGCTTGTGTGGTGCTGAAGCGTTTGGTTCATGCCTGGGCCAGGCAAAGCATCAACGTCCCATCAATCAATCCATGTATCAATTATTTAATGCTAATATCCATCCATCTTGCTGTTACCCTCATGGCCGCACGACCAGGCACGGCCAGGCGTTCGAAATCGGTCGCCTAGGCCAGGCTACTTGTAGTGTCTGGAGTTCAGCCAGGCTAATTAAAGTGCAAGGGAACCCAGGCCAGGCAGGCTTTCTTTTTCACAGGGTAGCAACCAAACAAGCGTGCATGAAATCCAGCCACAACCCCAGGCCAGGCAAAATATGCTCAGGACGCAAGCCAAACTGGCCATATATCTCCCTGGTTCACACATACACATGTCTCGCTCGCGCTATACATATAGAACCATCCAACACTCTCCGCCCTTGTTCTCTCTCCATGTGAAACACACCCCCCTAAGTACCATAACCCCTCACTCCATACGTCTATCTCGATATCTCTCGGGGCAAGCACTCCCCCCCTCCAAAGTATGATTATCTCTTACTAGCCATCAGGAACACAAGTATTGTCTCCTTCCATCCATACGTCTATCTCGATATCTCTCGGGGCATCTTCTATCGCGCACACACCTTGTCACTCGATCTCCCACCCATGTAGTCCCATCACGATCTCTAGGGGATCTCTCTATGACAAACATACACTCTCTCCTCCCCATGTCTGCATTTTCTCCGTACGTCTCTCTCGACCTCTCTCCCTTGTTTGTCAGACCCCTCTTGGCCACGTTCTAGGGGTCTTGCTCTCTCAGTTCCAAACAACCACACACTATCTCTTCACCTTGCCTCCGTTGTCGAAGATGCATGTGTGATATGTTTGCATAAGACACACATACTTTTTCTCTACTTTTATCGTGTGTTGTCCATGTCTCTCTCACACACGCACACACACTTTTTTCACTCTCTCTCTCTCTCTCTCTCTCTCTAGTTAGGGACTCTGTCACGTCCATAAGCATATGGATGTTTTGAAAAGTCAAACCTCACAAAAGTTTGACCAGGTATATGTGGAAAAAACATTTAGATCTGGAATGATCATTAGATTCATCACAACATGTACTTACTTCATACTATCATTTATCTTTGGTATTGTAGATATAAGTAATTTCTTTATAAACTTGGTCAAAGTTTCAAAAGTTTGACTTAAAAAATGTTGGAACTACATTATCGAACGGAGGGAGTAGCTCTTTCTCTCTCTCTCTCTGCTATCTCTCACGGGCCTCCCCTCTCACTCGAACTCTCTATACCGACGGATTATACGCTCACTGTGTCAGCGTATGGCTATGTATATTGTTTAGTTGACCGGTCAACCAATCCATATGCTGCCTTGTCAACTCGCGTTTTGTATCTTCGTGTGCTGGCCCATGTGGCAGTGGGTGAAAATAAGTAAACCAGATGCCCATCTGACACGCGTTGAAGTAAACAAAGTTGAAACCACTCGGGGTAGCACCCCGCACGCTAGTAAATTGATGGCGCATTGAGGACAAACTACTTGCGCGCGAAGGACGCACTCACGCACCATTCACCACTGCGCGGCGGCATGCACAGAAAGACGCACTCGTGCACACCCAACACACAACACACACCAGCACACGTGTACACCGGCGTCACCGCCGGTTGAGATGGACGGCGAGGCATCCAACAAGTGGAGGCGGCTCGAGCCAAAACCGCATCCGGCGAGCCTGGACTTCATCAGCAGCCTCCCCAATGACATGCTGATCGTCATCATCGGCCTCCTCCCCACCAAATCTGCCGTGCGGACTGCCCTGCTCTCCCAGCGGTGGCGCCCCCTCTGGCGCTGCGTCCCCCTCAACCTCACCGTCGATGGCTGCCTCTGCAGTGGGGATTGCAAACGCATGGCCGCAGTCTCCAAGATCCTTTCATCGCACCCTGGGCTAGCCAGATGCCTTGACATCCGCATGTTCAGTACAAACTGCAAGGTCCAACCCAAGTTCGTCGAGTGGTTCTTATCCCCCGCCCTAGATCAGCTCGAGGAGCTTAGCTTTAAAGTTGGACGATGTCGCTCTCTGCCGCCGTCCGTGCTCCGCCTCACGCCAACGCTAGGCCATGCCAGCTTCAACTCCTGCTATCTTCCCTAGATTAATGCCGCGCCCGCCCTTCTTCTCCCTCAACTCAAGCAGCTCGACCTCTTTGACGTTGTCATCTCGAAGAAGGCTATGGAGCACCTGCTCCGCAGCTGTACTGCGCTCAAGTACCTTCGTCTTGATAGATCCACGGGTTCATTAGCCTCCACATCGCCTCGACGAATCTCCGACGGATTTATGTGTCTTGCTGGCCCCGCAACAAGACATCAGTTGGGAAGAGATCACTCCAGCTGTTCCACGTTATGGTCATTGAGAATGCGCCTTTCCTTGAGAGATTGCTTGTATCGGATCTAGAAGGTCCAACAAAAATCAGGGTCATTGACGCGCCGAAATTGACAGCATTGTTGTACTCGTCTGCCAAATTCTCTGAACTCTTTATTGGATCCGTAATCGTTCAGGTACAGCACTCATCTTCTTCTCCGTCTTCTTGAAATTCACATTTTTAAATTTCTTCTTGATGTATTTACGACCGTCTTCCAGAAAATGATTCCCACAAGCTTGACCCAGTCCATGCGCACAGTGAAGATCTTAGCACTAAAATCTATCGGCCCCAATCTGGATCAAGTTGTTGGATTCCTTACATGCTTTCCGTGCACGGAGAAGCTACTCATCGAGGTGAAACTTCTTTCCTATATGTAAATGGTAATCACAACGTAGCTCAATTTTTTCGTAATTTTCCCAAATTACGATGACAAGTGTAGTGTTCAAAACTGCATCTACGCACTTCACCGAAAGAAATGTTTTTAGTATTTTTTCTCACGTGATCACCTGCATCGTTTTTATGTTGTACTACTATATTAGCCTAGGCTAGTCATAGTGGAAAGTGACTTAGACTACTCCAGTAACTCTATGGTTACCCTAAGAGCAAGTACTACCTCCGTCCTGGTTTACTCTTCCAATTTTGTAGTATCAAAATTTGACCATAGATTTAACTGACAAAATGTTAATGCATGTCACTAAGAACTATATCGTTGGATTCGTATTTGAACATAATTTCAAATGATGTAATTTTTAGTGACATGCATTGGCATTTTTTAGGTAAATCTATGGTCAAAATTTTATACTAAATACGAGGTAGTATTCCCTCCGTCCCAAAATTCTTGTCTTACATTTGTTTAGATACGGATGTATCTAACACTAAAATGTAACTAGATACATCCGTATTTAGACAAATTTAAGACAAGAATTTTGGGACGGAGGGAGTACAAAAGTGGGCTATGTAGGCCAAAACATGTGCCAAATTCACTTGTGATGCATTTGGCATCGATGCCCCGCCATTGCTCACCTGGTGCCCCAATCTGGATCACCTACTTTGCTCTGGTGCCAAATTAGCTCACGCAATGAAAAAACACTGCATCGGAGAGAGAAAGGACTGAGGCAATAAAAAACACTTGTTTGGGAGAGTGAGAGGATGGTGTAGTTGGTTTGATTTATTTGTTTATACGTGTGGGTCTGTGTGCACAGCGGTGCCAACTCTCTCACATCGCGAGAGCGGTGCCAAAATCTTTTGATTTGACATCGATGTGTATTATATGGCATACTTTTGCGAAATATGGCATCGGCCACATAGTGGAAGGCAACAAATGCCCAAGCTCTTCACGTGCTCCTAGTTAAATGAGAGGAAACAGAAAGAGAGAGAGAGAGAGAGAGAGAGAGAGAGAGAGAGAGAGAGAGAGAGTGAGTGAAAAAATATCACTAGCCAGCCAACCCTATCGTATGAGCGAATGATATTGGTACCTCTTGATGACACGGCAATCTTATGCAGTAAGCTGCTCTAATATGTTCTCTTCTTTTGCAGATAAAAAAAGACCCGAAAGTGAAAAATGTGCTGCACTATAACAATCTCATCGAATGCCTTGATCTCCATCTTACAAAAATTGATTTGATCGACTACCGAGGCAGCACATCTGAGATTAAATTGGCCAGGTTCTTTGTTCTGGAGGCAAGTGTGCTCAAGGTAATAAGGTTTGGCGTTCTCTGGTGCAACAATGAATGGCGTGCTGATCACCGCAAGCGTCTAAGCCTAAATGACAAAGTCTCCGCAGAAGCTGAATTTGTTTTTGAAACATCAAGTGGCCAGAGACTCGAAAACGTATTTGCCCATTAGTGACTTGTCAGAGCGGTGGATTTTAGTTTGTACGATAATGCTGCATCCACCTAAAGTAACGAAAGTTCTTACGTAAACTTCCTAGTAATTCCCTCTTCGTAGGTGCAGCATTACTCCTAACATTTGTAATATCAGTTTGAAACTTGTAATATTGCCGTGTCCTATTCCTGCGTTTTCAAAATCCTGCGAATCAAACAGGTCCTGAGTTGGTGATGATGTTGTGCCTCCCATCTTTCACCAATAGCCATCGGATCTAGATCTGATGCATACAAACCAAGCTTCTCCATTTTTGCAAAAAGATGCCCGCACTTGTTCCCTATTTACAAACAACTCCTTGTCTCTCACAATCAGCCTTATCTCCTCCCCACCACATCTAGAAGGCCGTGGAAAAATCTGGCGCGATGGCCACTGCTGGAGCCGTCCACCCCAATCTTGGTGTTCCGTGCAATGCATGGGCATCTACACACGGGAAATTATGTCGAACAGGGCTAGTTGTAAGCAGGCTAGCTCTACAGCCATGATGATAGTGACTGCAGACGGTGAGGTTGACTATGGTATGCCGAACACGGCGCCTATACTCAGGTGTCATCTCCAGCGCAGGGTCTCTTCACTTCACTTTGAGGAGGAGCACGTAATAACTTGACCAACGGGTAGTACAGTGGTAGTACTACTACTAGTACTAGTAGCACAACCATCTGGATTTAGGAGTACTACCACGTCCATCTGGATTTTAGTATTTGACTAGCAATATCTAGTAATGCATGTCACAAAAAATGTACTACTCCCTCTGTAAATAAATATATGGTGTTTTATTCCTATCGGCGAGAGAACTTAATGTTTTTTTGCTAACTAGAGTATTGATAGGATTACATGCAATGAACTAAACACTGCATGTCATGTTTGGTAGTCTCAAGTCAATGAAAGCATGCACGGCCCACATCTCTCATTGGTTGATATGTCACGAAATAAGAAACAAGGAGGGAGTTAATTCATCGTGCCTAAGTGTTTTGGGATTATTTGGTTTTCGTAAGGTGACTTACACGACATTTTTGTTTACATGCATTAGCATTTTATTAGTTAGATCAAAGGTCAAAACTTGGCACAAAATGCAAAGGGGACCAATAAACCAGTAAACATCAAACTTCTCTCATTTGGCCCCAACTAGAGATCCGGTGAGATGACTATACTGCACCGGCACGGAGGGGGACGCAGCTTCATTGACTTACGGCAACTGCCTTTGGGTGAATGACACGTGGGCCCAGGGGGTGGCTGGCCCACCTATCATACAGCCAAAAGCAGGTGCAGTAGAGGGCCGAGGAGTAGTACGAAATCCTACGCACCTACGCACGCTAACCAAGGGCAAGAGTGATCACTCGAATCGCAAGATCAGTTGACTAGAAGCTAAGCTAGACCCATGGAGGCGATGAGCGCGAGCATCAGCCGGCTATGCTAGATGGTCGACGACGCCGGCCTGCGGCCCGGCACCGAGGAACGTCTCTAGGTAGTATTGCTTGAGGACGCCAGGGCGAAGGGCCGCTTGGACGACAGCTTCATCTCCTTGTTCGACGAGGTCCTCGTCGGTTTCCTCGACAAGTTCACTGTCGTCGAGAAGCTCGCGGACGACTTTGATGTAAGCCTCCAGCCGACGCGCCCAGGCTCTGCGATGCCCGCCATCCTCAACGGCCACTATGGTGACAACCTCTTCGATGCACTGGTGGCCTTGCGACTGCCCGCTGTCGCACCGGAGAATGTCCACCTCGAGGTCGCGCTCGCCGCGCAGCGCCTGGTGTAGCAAGACACCATCGACATAATCACCCACGTCTACGTGCAAATCATCCACAAGGACTACTACATGCAAGAGGAGGAGATAGGATGCTGTCCTTCTTGGACCGCGGGGCAACCTTGGACAGCACAGTTCGGAAGCACGTTGAGCTCGCCGCCAATGCCGCTACTCCTCACACGTCGGTTGGTGACCCGGCGCACTAGGGCGTGAGGATGTCGTTGATGGATCCGTATGTATTTTTATCTTTCCGTCAAATCCATGTAGTAGTATATTATACTATAGTAATTATCTTACCTTTCGCATCAAGTTCATAATTCTCGTACGTACTCCAGGCATGAACGGCGCCAGAACCAAACTTCTCATTACTCTAGGCAAAATCGTTATTTTCTATCTATCGGTCGCGCCATGGAGCAGAACCAAATTTTACCAGTTACGAGTTCAAAAGGAAAAGCTTGCCGTGTTCGTGTCGCACCCCCACATGGTTGGTCCGGAACGCCGCTCAAGAGGGAATGTGTGCGGTGTTGCATTTTCACTTACAAGTGGGACCGCAGTTAAGCAAGCCGACTATCGGCAAACCCCCACCCCGCCCACCGCGCGATGGATGAGAAAACAGGAGGGAGAAGAGATGGTTGTAGCACGGACTCCAAGAAAATTGGTGTCGAATGGGACTTGTGTGGGTGGCGTGTGCCGTACTGCTAGACGTGAATGCTAGTTATGGCCCATGCCACCCCACTATATCGAGCCTATATCGAGGTACGTAGAACAAATTTTCTGCAGTCCATGCTCAGCCCTCCTCTATCTCTCTTCTCAGCCAGCCAGCGGACGCGTGGAGCCCGTCGTCTATTTGCTCACATGCGGTCCCACATGTCAGTGAAAATGCAAGCGGACCCACTGAACCTGCACATCTTTCACCTCGACGTGCTGGTGATGAAAAACAAATCCAAGAAAGATCTTCAGTGGCCGCTTTTGGAGTTACTCAAGAGTAGTAAGATTCTATTTACAGTTTAACCCAAGATGCACATCTCGTGGCTTCAACTACCACTCTATTTTCTTTCATGACACGACCTGGATGCTGGATGTCCCACGTGTCGGCAAAAGGAGGAAGAACCCGACCAAATCTTCGGTTGTGCTCTCGGATTAGACTAGTTGTGCTAACTTAAAAGTTCTATTGTGTACTCCCTCCGTTCCAAAATACTTGACTTCCATTTGTCCAAAAATGGATGTACCTATATACTAAAACATGTCTAGATACATATATATTTTGACAAATAGAAGGCATGTATTGTGCAACGGAGGGAGTAGAATGGATGCAAGTTTTTGTATTGGGAAGAAGAGTACATCCATACATTGATAGAGTGCAATTTAGTAGATGTTCTATCACTTTTAGCTAGCACAGAGGCTAGAGATGAGATTAGTGCACTTGTTGATACTCCTACTAGAATAGAGGCTAGACATGAGACTAGATGCTAGGAAGCAACATCTACTTCTTTACACTCGGAGAAGAAAGAAGCACGCAAGATCGAGCCTCCGCAGCTCAACAATGAATGCATCGAGAAGGCACTAATCCAACTTACAGGAGTAGTAAAATGTATACTTGTGGTTCTTGTTTTCTTTGGTCTTGCTTTTCTAGTCAAAACTATCATTGGAGTTTGTGCAAAACGGAGGTCCGTTTGGGGTCGTGCGTTGGAGTTGGTCTTGCAAGTGGGACCGCAGTTGAGGAATCCGAGTATCGGCAAACCCCCACCTCGCCCGCCGCGTGATGGCTGAAGTTAGAGAAATGACGAGGTTGAAGAGATTGCTCTAGCACGGACTCCAAGAAATAATATGGTGTCAGATGGAAGTCATGTTGGTTGCGTGTGCCGTACTCCTGGACGTGAATGCTTGTTCTGGCCCATGCCACCCTACTCCTCCTACTACTTACTCCTACTATATAGTACTAGTATCGAGGATTCGAGGTACTGGTTACGTACAACGAACACATTAACATATGGCTACAGTAAAAACACCCGCCCGACGCGTGAAGCATGTGAAGCTAGTACAAATAGTGTACTACTGTTGTTGATTGGCCTCATCCGATAACCTATTGCAATGCACGTACAATTATGTATTCAGAAAATATTTTTTGCCTCGTCGCACCACTCACTCAGAGAAGCGACTCGAAAGCCATTCATAAATTTAGTAAGTTTATCACAGGCATATCATTTTATTACATACAATAGGTCATCAACCCACATCGACAACGAGGATACATTATAAATACTGAAGTTTTCACCACACAACAAATAACAAGCAATGAAATGAACTTCAACTCAACCATTCCTCGGCGTTGGAAACGCTTGCTTTGAACCACAAGTGATTCTCTGGGACGGGCCATCCATTGTCGATCTGGAGACCAACGCGGGACTGATCATCCAGGCTGAAGCGGCCTACTATATCAGTACCAGGGTAGGGAACCACCCGAATGTCCGAGGTATAGACATAGTTGCTTCTCATAAATGGTAGTAACATTGTGTCAACAGCAGTTGGGTCGCCTTTCACCATCATTGGATAGTTTTGTCCAAGGAAGAGCAAGTTTTCTCCAAGACTATCAATTCTGTACCAGGAAGAAGGAGTTGGCGCTAGCACACTAGTATCCATCCCGAATACCATGCAATGGGTCTTGGAATAGGTCCGGAGAGTGCAACCATGGGAGACTACACCTGCTTCCTTAGCAGTAACATCATCAGTGGGTTGTATACACACAAGAAGAGGTGATCCACCAGAATTAGTTGCCAGGCGCCAAAGAGTATATGGGCGCTGCTCGTCCTCATGCTCGTGATCATCACCATCGTCATCTCCCCCTTGGTTATAAAAATTTTCAAGTATAGGTGGTGGAATGTTCACAGGACCTTGGAAACACCAGAAGAAGGTTAATTAGTAAAGGGAAACTTGATAACCCGCATGCATGTGGATGAAACAATTATAATTACGGTGGAAGACAAACGTACCGAAACTACGAGATGCCATGCAAAAACAGTGCCACGAGTGGTGGCAGCAAACACAAGGCCCTCGTATTGAATGGCATCACAGTACTCATCCGTGTATAGAAACTAATTTTTGAGAAGTATCCATCGAGTCAAACCACCAAGGATGGCAACAAGCTTGTCGAAGATAGCAACAACTTCATAGTTGTTGTAATTCCAAGAGCGGTTGGGAACTCGACAAATTGCTATCTTCCGTAGAAGACAGTCACCATGATTGTATTTGAACGTGCGTACAATACCAGTGTGCTCAACCTCTGGGCAGTCTGCTGAGATTTTTGGAAGTGGAACCCGGTCACGAGTGTACACATTCACAAGTTCCCACTCGTAGTTGGACCCAATGTAAACAAACCAATCTCCATTTGCGCCTGCCCAAGCCTTACCCTCAAGCGATGGCATCTTAACATCATACGTATCATTATCTAGCAGCATCAACTTGCACAGGGTGAGGCCTCTGTCGTGCCGGCGCCAGTCATCAGGGTCACGGCAAAGAAGATAGGGGAGATCAAACTGCTCCTTAACTCTTGGGTTCCTTGTAATGATGTTATTAGTTGAGTCGACAATGGGCTTGAACAAACCTGCCATGCTAGCCGAGGTGATGACGTCGCACCGATCAATGAGTTCCTCCACCACGTCATCTTTTAGATCGGGGCAAGAATAACGGGGTCGTTTCCGGCCTGTTCCCTCCATGGAGAAGACGATCGAACAAAGGCAGAAGAAAGGGTGAAGGGCTAAAAGAAAATGGAGGAGGGAGAGGAAGAGCGTGCGACAGCAGTTCCAAATCGAGAGGGAAAGGCGAAGAATCGGTGGACGGTTGCCAGTTTGCCACGGTTCACGAAGAGGCGCCCCGGCCTACATGTTCGTTCGGAAATACTCCTACTACCCGCCGTCGTCTCACTGATATGTTGGAACGGGACCACATGTCAACGAAACATGGTGTGTAATTTCTCGTGCAAAATGTGATCTGGCCGCGTTGGCCCGAGGTGCCGCATTAGTTATCGACCTTTATTTTTTTAATGGCGTGTCGTTCAGTTGTGAAGCATGACTAACTGGTACTGTACGCAGAAAAATATAAACTACTCTACCACTACTCCACCTCAAGTACTAGTAGTATAAAAAAGATATATAGGCTGGAGCCTCAGCGCTTTCTTGCCAAGGGCTGCCTACTTGCTTCTCACACTACCACCCTCTCTCTACATCTAAAAAAGACGGCCCCTCTCTCCCTCCTCACCGGTGGTCACAGATCCACCGGGGAAGAAAAGGACGTGCAGCATTGACGCAGTCATCGTCGGCGAGCGAGGTCACGCACTGACGACAAGGCCGTCCTCTCAGACCTAGAGCCCGCGCGGGATGGCCTCCGTCCCCAAGCTCGCTGCTGTAGTGTGTGCGGAGGACGACGACCACGAGCGAAGCCACTTCCCGCCAACCCTCAGGTATGCTACCTCTTTTCGAACCATACCCTTGTTCTATTGCCCCATCTTCCACGTCGTTGCATGTGGATCTTTTTCCACTCCACCATCTTCCCAATTTGCTATCCTCTGCTCTGTTGGCCACGCAGACGAAAACCATAATTTGCACAATTAAAGGAAACCCTACTTCATGCAGACTAATCCATGTCTAGGTTGAATAAGGAAAGGAAGGGAGACTGTACTGTCCAAGAGAGTAGGCATCGAACCCGCATCTAGGTTGAAAAGGGGAAAATCAGTAGCTAAGGAACAAGTCTTGTGTCTCTTGTTGAAGAAGGGTAGAAAGGCATGACAACGCAATAGAGAATGACCAGGCCGATTGGTTTGTTGTCCTCACATAGGAAAAAGGTGGCTAAAGAGAACAAAAATGGGACGTAATCCACACATGCTGCCTGGATATTTGTTGCTCTGGGCAACCAAACCTCCCTCACCACTCTGCGTCCATGGAGGTACATCGTACTGGTGCGCCCACTCTCCGAATGGGCCTCCCATGCTCTTATTGCCACTTTTTTTTGCTGTTAGTATAACGCCAGCAGTCAAGTCAAGCAATGCTACTGCTAAAGTGATGCCACACTTAACTAATGCCGCTCTCAGTCTAATGCCACCGATAAATTTAAGCAATGCCATTTAATGTCACTGGATTATTTCAGGGTTAGCTGTTGATTGTGGATGTATTAAAGATTTTTCAGCTAAGGCATTCTAATGCCGTTGCACAGCCAGTATACCAACGATGAAACTTGTTACTACCTTCAGATTTTTGCACTGTTAATGCTTATAGATTACATACCTCACTTTCATGAGATAAGTTAATTTTTTTGTACAGTGTCACCAAAATGCCAAGGCGCTGATGTCATTTTATTTTGGTTAAACTGCACATACAATTATGAAGACAAGAGGAAAGGTCAAGAGTGGGCACCTCCTCCTCCGGCAGTTCTCTTGATTCGTTCGATCAAGTTTTTATGTTTGATCGATTATCAAGATTGGGATAGCAATTTTTAAGGTCTCCCCGAGTTCGAAATGATATTTACCTTGGAGGTACATGGTTTGCAGTTTTTTTATACTGTCATTAGTTAATAATGCTAGTTACCTTCAGACTTTTGTATTTGGTTTAATGCTCATGCACAGCTAGTATACCAATGCTGAAACTTGTTACCTTTACATTTTGTATTGTTAATTCTTATAGAAACCTTCCAGTGCTAGCGTATGGACATAAATAAAGTGTGGCAAGATTTCCCAGATATGTGCTCAAGAAAACTACTACCTGTTTTTCTAAATACTAGATGTTTGGGTACTTTAAATTGAACCGCGAAAACATCTTATATTAAGGAACAGAGGGTGTAGAGTTCACTCAAATTATCCCGGTAAAGCTAGTCACACCTTTGTTAAAATTAATGTTCATTATGTTATCAGAGGAGGTCTGTATGTTTGTCTCTAATGCATGTCGACTACATACCTGACATCATGATGTAATGTTAAGTCATTTCCTTTTGTACAGTGTCACTGAATTGTCAAGGCGGTGATGGCATTTTATTTTAGTAGAACTGCACAAAATTTGCTTAGAAGAAGAGGAAAGGTCAGGAATTGCTCAGTTTTTCAGAAAAAACTATGTATGCCTTCCTGACATCAGCCGTTGTTGCTTTATTTATTCCTTCAAATAGGTGGTTAGAAACAGTCTTGCTACCTTTTCCCATTAAGAAATTGGAATGCTTATATTTGTGAGTCTATGCTTCAAGTAGTGCCACTTTTATAGTAATCACACTTTCAATATCTATGCAAACAGGGATGCTCAATTTTAGTGGAACTGCACAAAAAGTCCAACTGGTTCAACATTAGGAGCATGTTTTTTCCAAACCTTTATATCCAATTGGTGGCACTATGAGCTGTTCATTACGAAGGTACATGGTTTGCTACTATCTTGCTACTCTTTTTGTACTATCATTAGATAGTAATACTAGTGGTTTGCATGTGAATTTATTGGCAGGGTGGACCTACATTGGAGGTGCAGGACAGGATTCAATGATTGGATGCTCAATTTTGGTTGTATCGATTTCACCTGTTCCATCACTGCGAACATGGTGTGGTGTATGTTTACTAGCTGCTTGATATTTGTGCAGACGGAGATGTCTGCCCGTTGCTATTTGGCAAACAAACAAAGTGTCCGCAATTTTGGTTGAACTGCACAAGAGAATAGTATAGTCACTGCATGCAGTGCCATTTGAAAATAGACACAAAGATTGGATAGTCACTTCATGGACTGCAGAAAAGTAGTACTGTACTATTTACTGGCCAACACTAGGTGCTTCATTGCTTTGGTCTGATTATACAATGGGCATCATTTTGCCTAAGTTAAAGTTTGTATTCCGAAAATAGTCTCGCGGTGTGATCGAGAGAAGACCAAATCATATTGCAGTGGATGTTCCTCCATCATGTGTAGTTCATTCTCATGGTTCCAGCTGTTGGTTGAACCACTTACGTTTGCAAGAGGAATTGTAGACTTCACAAACAAATTTGTCTTTCAGTCTATATTTAATGTTGGCCAAGAGAAGCATCCATGTTAGTAGGAAGAACAGTTGTTTTTTCTAGATCTTTGCTTTTGGAGCTACATATTTGTATATGATCTGTGAATCATTGAGATGCATTAACATGTTGATCTTATGTATGGGAATCGTACTAGTTAGTTTTAGTTGCGACGCAAGATCCAAAGTGGCTGATCTTTGCTTTTGGAGCTACATATTTGTATATGATCTGTGAACCATTGAGATGCATTAACAATTACTTATTTCTGTTCACTCAGTGTTTACAAGTTACTAATCGATCACTAGCTAGCCTACAAATGCGCTCCTGGCAGTTTTATTTGCGACGCAAGATGCAAAGTGGCAGTTTTTTGAATAAAAATGCCTACCTCTGAAGAAACTGACAAGCTACACTATCGATCCTACACGGATAAAAATGCCTACCTCTGAAGAAACTGACAAGCTACACTATCGATCCTACACGGATAAATAGCGGATCACGCACGTACTACCTCCTTTCCGGTTTGCAGGGCTCAATTCAAGAAACGACCTACTCGATCCTACACGAATAAATAGCGGATCACGCACGTACTAGTACCTCCTTTCCTGTTTGCAGGGCTTAATTCAAACCTCTCACCAACCAAGGTACTCCCTCCGTCTGGGTTTATTAGTCCCTTGAGCAAAGCAGCAAGACCAAGGCATGGCAATAATTAACGGCATGCAGAAGTTTAAGCCTAATTAATTCCAGCGATTTAAGTGGCTGCATGCGTGCCCTCGGCTGCGACTCGTTGCATGCTGCTTTGTGTACTGCCTGCAAGCGATTCTGAGTGCCTGCATGCAGCCAGCCATAATTAAGGCAACTAACTAATGCAAAAAAAGATACGCTTTAATTGTTGCGGGCTTTTTAAATCCGTGGAATCATTATTGACAAGGAGGGAGATGATTCGAGTGCACTCGTTTGACCGCCAAGCCGGCGTGCGACCCAGACGGGACGGGACGGCATAGTCATAATTTCAGTTTCTCTAGTTTTCCACGGCAAACTGGCACGCTAAGCCATTATGCATTGGATTCCGATGACCGTCGCGCTACCTTCCCCCTATAAGTAATGTTTCCCGGCCTTCTCTGGTGCCACCATGACCCAACTCTCCATATCCTCATAAGCCCCCACCAGCCCGACGTCGCTCGCCACGTCCGCCATGCCCCCGCCCATCCGCGGTAGGCGACGCCGGAGGCGGTCACCGCCGGAACTAGTGTTCGGTTTTTCACCGGAAGGCAGACGGGGGGAGGAGGCATTCTATCTGCCTTTAGATGGCAATGTGGAGATCGAGGAGTTGTTGGAGCGCGACCGCATGGAGGAGGAGCAGGAGTTGTTGGAACGCGACCGCCTGGCGGAGGAGCAGCATATCGCCGATTTGCGCCGCCAGCGGGACATGGAGCAGCAGTGCACCGACGCTCTGAGTCGTGAGCAGAGCGCCCGCAACTAGGCCGACTACATGGAGGCCGGCGCCCAGCAAATAGCCCTGGAGGCTGTCGGGCACGCACGCATTTGCGATGCCGATTTTTACTACCAGCTTGTCAAGTGGGTTTCCCGCTTGGAAGCCGAAGCGTCGGTGGACCACGCCGGCATGGAAAGGGCCAACGCGCGCGAGCAACACGCCCTGTCGCACCTCTTACAAGTCCGAGGCGAGGCGTAGGACGCCGGTGCCGACATTTAGCGTGTACCACGGATGGCGGCCGGCATCGTCTAGTTAGCTAAGAGTAAGTTAGTACTTGTACGCTACTAGAGTATTAGTGGGAGTAGATAGTTAACTTGGCTATGATGGTTGTCAATGTGGAAGTTCAGTACTCTATATGTGGATCAGACCTGTTACTTTGCTCTGAATGTTGAACTTTCCATTTGAACGTATGGAATGGGCTGTTATTTTTTTAAATGGGTTGTATTTGTCCTCCACAGGTTTAGAGGCTGACTTGTGGGCCTAGCAAGTTGACGCGTACACAATCAGGAGCTGATTGTATGTGGAGAGGATGACAGCAGGGACCCGCCAAGGTCATGGCAGTACGCAAGCAAGTGCCTCCTTATTTCAAGCCAATAAAAAAATGGCTCCTCCTAGTGGATTTCTGACATCTGGGTCCCATGCCATTGTCAACGTAGTCAATAAACGAGAGAATTGCACAACGAGCGGCTGACACCAAGGACCCAGCAGCTCGCCCAGTTATTTTTGTTTGGGGTTAATTTGATAAATGCCACTCCAAATCTGGTGTATCCGAGAAATGCCACTGCAATTTCCAAACTTTGAAAATGCCATTTCATGCCATTTCTAGTGGCATTTTTCAAAGTCTGGAGTGGCATTTTTCAAAGTTTGCAAACTGCAGTGGCGTTTTTCAAAGTTTGCAAAAAAATTTGCGGAATTTTTCAAAGTTTGGAAATTGCAGTGGCATTTTTATGAATCGCCATAATTGGAGTGGCATTTATCTAATTTGTTTTTGAGACGGAAGCAGGGTGTCAACTGGGCTGTGTGGGACACTCTGGCCTGTCTAGACAGCCTTTTCTTTTATGTTTACCACAAACCAGCCCAGTAGTTTTTTTTTCTTTCTGAAAATGGCTAGCCCCGCTTTTTTGTGATTTGTCAAGTAAGTCACTTTATCAGGCCTGTTGGGCTGCAATTCTTTCAAGACGAGGAGAGCTTCATTCGGCTGGCCAAGAAAATGGCTATCAGTAATGAGAAATGGGCTGTACATTTTTAAAACACATCAAACCGACAATTAGTTTCAAATATCTTTTTTTCATTTCGAGATTTTAAATTGCATTGATTTTTATGCGTGGACAATTTATTGGATTTTATATTGATATACATTTATTTTTAAAATTAGTCTAAATGGACTCGAAATTTCGGGATTAAAAACAATTCAGACCGCACCGACATATGCAAAATTTCGTATAATTTTTTAACCATGGCCACAATATGGGCTGTAATGCTAACAAAAAGAATATGGGCTCCAAAAAAACCCATAAGAATTAGCAAATGGGCTGTAAATTATCTGAAATAATGGCAGATGGGCTGTATGCTGTTTTCCAAAGATTTGAGGCTTTCCACAGATGGCATGTATACTATTGGATGTCCATCCAACGGCCGTCGTGCTTCATCAATCTCTGCTCTTCCTGCTCCAGCCGCTCAAACAAGCGCCGGCGGGACTGCCTGCTCCCTCCTCCCCGCGGCCAGCTGTGCTGCCGCGCAGGCCTCACCGCCCCACCGTACTCCCATCGCTGGCCTAGTCATCCCTCTACTCACCCACAGTCCCACACCTGCTGTTATTCTCCGGCGACGGCAAACGAACCAGTAAACCCTCATACAGTCGTACTCCTCTCCACGTGGGAAACAACTGCCGAGTCTTCCCTGCCTCCGTGTCATTCCCTTCCTAGGCCTCGCCGTCGTCCACCGCCCTGGTGCTCTCGGCGTGGCGTGGTCAAAGTGGTCAACGACCGACATGCATCTGAAGTGGACTGTACGTGGAGAGGCTGACAGCTGGGTCCACGGCTGCACGCAAGGAAATGCCTCCTTATTACGCGCAAAATAATGATTCCTCCACCAGACATCTGGGACCCACCGAAAGGGCCTCTGCATTTCGCGAAAAAAATGTTACCGTCGCTGACAGCTCGGACCCACCAGCTATATCTTCACACGCAAGGAAGTGCCTCCTTATTACGCACAAAAAAATGAATACTCCCCCTGCTAGCTGGAACCCAGTATAGTGGGCCTACTAAGTTGACGGGGACGAAGGGCTTTGTCAACTTAGTCAATATGCACGACTCTAGCTTGACTGACCGTACGATGTCCATCCAACGGCAGTAGTGCTTCTTCAACCTCTGGTCTTCTTGCTCCAGCCGCCCAAAGCAGCGCTGGTCGTGCCGCCTGCTCCTGCCTCCCGTGGCCGGTTGTGCTGTCGCGGAGGCCTCACCGCCCCCATACTACTCCCACCGCTGGCCAGGCCATCCCTCCACTCCACTCACCCACACCCCCTGTTATTCTGTGGTGACGGTAGCGCTGCCGAACCAGTGAACCCTCATACTCCTCTCCGCATGGGCATCCACTGCCGCGTCTTCCCTGGCTCCACGTCGTCCCCTTCCTAGGCCTCACCGTCGTCCACCGCCGTGGTGCTCTCGGCGCGGCGTGGTCAATGTGGTCAACGACCGAATTCCATCGGAAGAATACTGTACGTGGAGAGGCTGACAGTTGGGTCCACGGCAGCAGCAAGGAAGTGCCTCCTTATTACGCAGAAAATAATTATTCCTCCACCTGACACCAAGGACCCACCGAACGGGCCACTAGTATTTCGCGAAAAAAATGTTTGCCCCTGACTATTGGGACCCACCCGATAGGCCACCGTATTTCGCGAAAAAACGTTCCCCCTGCTGTTAGCTCGGACCCACCGGAAGTGCCTCCTTATTACGCACAAAAAACTGAATACCCCCTACTAGCTGGGACCCACCTTGGTGGGAGGCTGACTTGTGGGCCTACTAAGTTGACGGGGACGGAGGGCTTTGTCAACTTAGTCAATATAAATGATTCTAGCTCTAGTGACCGTACGATGTCCATCCAACGGTCGTAGTGCTTCTTCAACCTCTGGTCTTCTTGCTCCAGCCGCCCAAAGCAGCGCCGGTCGTGCCGCATGCTCCTGCCTCCCGAGGCCGGATGTGCTGCCGCGGAGGCCTCACCGCCCCCTACTATTCCCACCGTTGGCCAGGCCCTGCGGCGACGGCAGCCTCACACCACAGCCGAACCAGTGAACCCTCGTACTCCTCTCCGCGCGGGCTTCCACTGTCGCGTCTTCCACGGCTCCCCATCGTCCCCTTCCTAGGCCTCGTCATCGTCCACCGCCCTGGTGCTCTCGGCGTGGCATGGTCAACGTGGTCAAGGAACGACTTCCATCGGACGTGGACTCTACGTGGAGAGGCTGACAGCTGGGTCCACGGCCACAACAAGGAAGTGCCTCCTTATTACGCGGAAAATAATTATTCCTCCACCTGACAGCGGGGACCCACCGGACGGGCCACCGTATTTCATGAAAAAACGTTTCCCCCTGACTGCTAGGACCCACCAGCTACATCTTCGCACGCAAGAAAGTGCGTCCGGGCAAAAAAAAAAGATTCGCCCCCCTGACTGCTGGGACCCACCAGCTACATCTTCGCACGCAAGGAAGTGCGTCCAAGCAAAAAAAACGACTCGCCCCCTGACTGCTGGGACCCACCAGCTACATCTTCGCACGCAAGGAAGTGTGTCCAGGCAAAAAAAACGATTCACCCCCCTGACTGCTGGGACCCACCAGCTTCATCTTCGCAGGCAAGGAAGTGCCTGACGGTCGGGACCCACCTGGTCGAAGCGTACGTAGCGTTGTCATTCTGGTCGTGAACGTGTACGTACATATATACTGGTGGATGTAGAGGTGCGCACGTGTCATAGTAGAGGCGCGCACATAGCATGTACATGTACGTACAGCGGTCAGGGTGCAAGAAAGAAAATACGGCCACATATGTGTACATACGGGCGGGGTCTCGAACGCCTACTCACGCATACATACGGCGAGGGCTCGTGTACATGGCTGGGTCAGAACGGAGAAACAGCGTCATCGTCGTGTTCATGGGAAGACAACAAAATGCGTCGTGTTCATGGGGAGGCAATGGAATGCATCGTGTTAATCGGGAGGCAACGGAACGCGTGGGAGCCAACCGGCTGGGTCGTGCGTGGTCGTGTTCATCGGGAGGGCTTGGACGGAACAGGCGATCGAAACGAGGCCTGGCGTACCGCACAACGGAGGAACGGACCTCCTACGTTCGGAACGGGGTCCTGTTGATCGGGAGGGGTGTGGCGTACTGCAAAACGGAGGAAACGGACCTCCTATGGTCAAAACGGGGGTCCTGTTGATCGAGAGGGGTGTGGCATACCGCAAAACGGACGAAATGGACCTCCTACGATTGAAACGGGGGTCCTGTTGATCGGGAGGGGTGTGACGTACCGCAAAACGAACGAAACGGACTTGCTACGGTCAAAACGGGGGTCCTGTTCGTCGGGAGGGGTGTGGCGTACCGCAAAACGGGACTCCACGGGATACTGTTCATCTCCACCGTCGACCTCCTCCGGCCTCCATGGGCTACCATCGACCTCCTCCAGCCTCCACGGGCTCCTGTTCATCCAGCCTCAACCGCACGCTACTCCACCAGCTACTGTTCAACCACCCCTCCACCGTCTACTGTTCATCCAGCCCTCCACACCACGGGGTCCTGTTCAACCACCCCTCCATGGGCACCCCTCCACCGTCTACTGTTCATCCAGCCCTCCACACCACGGGGTCTTGTTCAACCATCCCTCCATGGGCACCCCTCCACCGTCTACTGTTCATCCAGCCCTCCACCACACCACGGGGTCCTGTTCATCCAGAGGCAACTCCATTGCTCACTGTTCATCCAAACCCCCCCCCCCCCCTGCAACGCTCCCTGTTCATCCAATCGATCGGCTTCAGTTAGCAGCAGTAGCGAAGGAATCGCTAGATCGGGTTCAGTTAACAGCCATCGATCGATCGCTCGGGTTCAGTAACGCGTTGCCTGCAGTGCAATCGCTCGGGTTCAATTAGAGCCCAACGCCTCGCTCGGGCTCAGTTAGAGCCAATGCCTCGCACGTGTACGAGAGAAACACGCATCGCTCGGCCCCCGACCTCCCACCGTAACCGGGAACTCCCCGAAATTTTCCTCCCCCTCGCTTCTACCACGGTTTTTCCGTCATGGACGGCCCAAAGAATGTCATGCAGCTGCGTCTCCGGCCCGCCCAGGACGAAAAACCCATTTTCAGTCATGATTTTTTGTCATAGAAGTAGGAGCCCACCACATCTATGATGATACCGGGTTTTGTCACAATTATCGTCATAGAAGTGTCATATGTATGACAGGAAAAAAATTCGTTCGGCCCAAAATGTCACGGATGTGTCTTTTTTTGTAGTGTTGCACCTATTGAAGTTGAAGAAAAGACTATCACTTATAATGATCCTATTGTTCCAACTACCTATATTGAGAAACCACCTTTCCCTATTAGGATAAAGGATCATGCTAAAGCTTCAACTGTGGTTCGTAAGAGTAATATGAGAACATCTACACCACCTGAGCAAATTAAAGTTGAACCTAGTATTGCTATGGTTAAAGATCTCTTGGCTGATAATATTGATGGGCATGTTATTTACTTCTGTGATGAAGCTGCTAGAATTGCTAGACCCGATACTAGGAATAAACATAGACCTGTTGTAGGTATACTTGTTATTTCTGTTAAATTAGGAGATCATTGTTATCATGGCTTATGTGATATGGGTGCTAGCGCTAGTGCAATACCTCATTCCTTGTACAAAGAAATTATGCATGATATTGCACCTCTTGAGATAGAAGAAATTGATGTTACAAATAAGCTTGCCAATAGAGATACTATTTCACCAGTTGGGATTGTTAGAGATGCTGAAGTCTTGTGTGGGGAAGTTAAATATCCTGCTGATTTTCTTGTTCTTGGTTCCCCACAAGATAGCTTTTGTCCCATTATATTTGGTAGACCCTTCTTGAATACTATTAATGCTAAGATAGATTGCGAAAATGGTATTGTTATGATTGGTTTAGGGGATATGTCTCATGACTTTAATTTTGCTAAATTTCATAGACAACCCCATGATAAAGAATTACCTAGTAAGGATGAAATTATTGGTCTTGCTTCTATTGCCGTGCCTCCTAATGATCCTTTAGAACAATATTTGCTAGACTATGAAAATGATATGTTTATGAATGAAAGAAGGGAGATAGATGAAGTATTCTATAAATAGGGACCCATTTTGAAACACAACTTGCCTGTTGAAATTCTAGGGGATCCCCCGCCACCCAAGGGTGATCCCATGTTTGAGTTTAAACCACTACCTGATACTCTTAAATATGCTTATCTTGATGAAAAGAAGATATATCATGTTATTATTAGTGTTAACCTTTCAGAGCAGGAAGAAGAAATAATATTGAAAACTCTGAAGAAGCACCGTGTTGCTATTGGATATATTCTTGATGATCTTAAGGGCATTAGTCCCACTCTATGCCAACACAAAATAAGAAGGCGCTAAACCGGTTGTTGATCACCAACGACGGTTAAATCCTAAGATGAAAGAAGTGGTAAGAAAAGAAATACTAAAGCTCCTGGAGGCAGGTATAATTTATCCCCTTGCTGATAGTCAGTGGGTAAGTCATGTCCATTGTGTCCCTAAGAAGGGAGGTATTACTGTCGTTCCTAATGATAAAGATGAATTGATCCTGCAAAGAATTATTATCGGTTGCAGGATGGTAATTGATTTCCACAAATTAAATAAAGCTACTAAAAAGGATCATTACCCTTTGCCTTTTATTGATCAAATTCTAGAAAGATTATCCAAACATACACATTTTTGCTTTCTAGATGGTTACTCTGGTTTCTCTCAAATACCTGTGATAAAGAGGATCAAGAAAAGACCACTTTTACTTGCCCTTTCGGTACTTTAGCCTATAGACGTATGCCGTTTGGTTTATGTAATGCACCTGCTACCTTTCAAAGATGCATGATGGCTATATTCTCTGACTTTTGTGAAAAGATTGTTGAGGTTTTCATGGATGATTTCTCCGTTTATGGATCTTCTCTTGATGATTGCTTGAGCAACCTTGATCGAGTTTTGCAGAGATGCGAGGATACTAATCTTGTCTTGAATTACGAAAAGTGTCACTTTATGGTTAATGAAGGAATTGTCTTGGGGCATAAAATTTCTGAAAGAGGTATTGAAGTTGATAAAGCTAAAGTGGATGGTATTGAAAAGATGTCGTGTCCTAAAGACATTAAAGCTATAAGAAGTTTCCTTGGTCATGCCGGTTTTATAGGAGGTTCATTAAGGACTTCTCTAAAATTTCTAGGCCTCTAACTAATCTCTTACAAAAAGATATTCCTTTTGTCTTCGATGATGATTGTGTAGAAGCATTTGAAATACTTAAGAAAGGTTTGATTTCTACACCTATAGTTCAGCCACCTCATTGGAATTTACCCTTTGAAATTATGTGCGATGCTAGTGATTATGCTGTAGGTGCTATTCTCAGACAAAGAGTTGATAAGAAACTAAATGTTATTCAATATTCTAGTAAAACTCTAGACAGTGCCCAGTGAGGGAGTCCTGGATTAGGGGGTCCTCGGACAGCTGGACTATGTACTTGTGCTGGACTGTTGGACTATGAAGATACAAGATTGAAGACTTCAACCCGTGTCTGGGTGGGACTCTCCTTTGCGTGGAAGGCAAGCTTGGCAATTCGGATATGTAGATCTCCTTCTCTGTAACCGACTCTGTGTGACCCTAGACCCCTCCGGTGTCTATATAAACCGGAGGGTTTAGTCCGTAGGACGAGAACAATCATAATCATAGGCTAGCTTCTAGGGTTTAGCCTCTACGATCTCGTGGTAGATCAAATCTTGTAATACTCATATCATCAAGATCAATCAAGCAGCAAGTAGGGTATTACCTCCATAGAGAGGGCCCGAACCTGGGTAAACATTGTGTCCCCCACCTCCTGTTACCATTAGGCTTAGACGCACAGTTCGGGACCCCCTACCTGAGATCCGCCGGTTTTGACACCGACATTGGTGCTTTCATTGAGAGTTCCACTGTGTCGTCACCATAAGGCTTGATGGTTCCTTCAATCATCCACAACGAGGCAATCGAGGGTGAGGTTTTCCTCCCCAGACAGATCTTTGTATTCGACGGCTTCGCACTGCGGGCCAATTCGCTTGGACATCTGGAGAAGATCGATAGCTACGCCCCTAGTCATCAGGTCAGGTTTGGAAGCATGAACTACACTGCCGACATCCACGGAGACTTGATCTTCGATGGATTTGAGCCCATCACAGGTGCGCCGAACAGTCACGATGAGCATGACTTAGATCTGCCATCAGACGGTGTTCAGGGGATCAACCTACAGCTGCCCCGGCTCTCAATCCGGAGCAGATCGTGCCGTCTGAGGACGGGTGGATAGACCTTGCCACGGAGGCCGCACACTCATCGGCGATAGAGCCGAGCACAGGCTTCGCCTCTAATCAGGTCCGCGTCATCGGACCCTCGGACTCATCCCCGGCCGCAGGCTCCAAACCGCGTACATCAATGCCCATCGAGTCTGATTGGCACCGATCATGGAGTTCACCTCCGCGCATATCTTTCAGCACTCGCCCCTTGGCGACGTGCTAAATTCATTAAAATCCCTCTCCCTGTCAGGAGACTCTTGGCCGAACTATGTACGGCTTGAGTGGGAAGCGAACGACGAAGAAATTCGTTCCCCACCCACCACCCACTTGATAGACACTGTCGATGACTTAACCGACATGCTTGATTTCGACTCCGAAGACGTCGACGGTATGGACGACAACGCTGGAGAAGAACAGGAACAACCGCCCACAGGGCGCTGGACAGCCACCTCATCATATGATATATATATATATATATATATATATATATATATATATATATGGTGGACACGCCCAAAGAAAGCAATGGCGACGAGGCAACGGAGGATAATCCCCTCAAGAAGCAATCGAAGTGCCAGCGGCGCCGCTCCAAGCCCCGCCATAGCAAAAATGGTGATACCGGCACAAGAGACAATTGCACTCCGGATGGTGCCGAAGACGAAAACAATCCCGCCCAGCCAAACTTCATGCAAGCCGAACGGGAGGATAGGCAAGCTAGTCCTCATAAACAGGCAATGGATGGAGATTCGGAGGCTAACAATTACATGCCCCTCTCCAAAGACGAGGTGAGCCTCGGCGATGAAGAATTCATCGTGCCTGAGGATCCCGTCGAGCAGGAGCGCTTCAAGCACCGGCTTATAGCCACTGCAAAAGGCCTGAAGAAAAAGCAGCAGCAGCTTCAAGCTGATCAAGATCTGCTAACTGATAGATGGACTAAGGTCCTGGCAGCTGAGGAATACAGACTCGAGCGCCCAACCAAAAGCTACCCAAAGTGCAAATTGTTACCTCAATTCTAGGAGGAGGCATTAGAGCCTACACTACCAGCGCAGGATGCGGCCGACCGGCTGCCTCATGGTCGAGACAAAGCGGCATATCAGCCCGCACCCCGTCCCCAATCAAACAAAAACACGAAGGCCTGGGGCTACACGCAGGACCTACGAGACGTGTTGAAAAACAAAGCAGGACAGTCAAGATCGATCTACGGATCACGGGGGCGCGCCCCCATGCGTGACGATGATCACCATGCCGGATACACTAAATACAAATCCGGCCGGGCCGAATACAACCGACCAGACTCATTTGAACTACGTTGTGATGTAGCCCGGCATAGAGGTGCCGCACACCCCCTATGCTTCACTGACGAAGTAATGGATCATGAGTTCCCAGAAGGGTTTAAACCCGTGAACATCGAATCATATGTTGGGACAACAGACCCCGCGGTATGGATTGAAGATTTCCTTCTCCACATTCACATGGCCCGCGGCGATGATCTACATGCCATCAAGTACCTCCCACTAAAGCTCAAGGCACCAGCTCGGCATTGGCTGAATAGCCTGCCGACAAACTCCATTGGCAGTTGGGAGAACCTAGAAGACGCATTCCTTGACAACTTCGAGGGCACTTATGTGCGACCACCGGATGCCGATGACTTAAGTCACATAACCCAACAGCCCGGGGAGTCAGCCAGGAAATTCTGGACTCGGTTCCTAACTAAAAAGAACCAAATAGTCGATTGTTCGGATGACGAAGCCCTAGCGGCATTTAAGCATAACATCCATGACGAGTGGCTTGCCCGACACCTCGGCCAAGAGAAGCCGAAGACCATGGCAGCCCTCACGACACTCATGACCCACTTTTGTGCGGGAGAGGATGGCTGGTTGGCTCGTAGCAACAACAAAGTAAGCAATCCTGGCACCCCAGACACCAGAGATAGCAACGGCAAGCCCCGACGCAATAAACACAAGCGTCGCAATAATGGTGATAACGCCGAAGACACGGCAGTCAATGCCGGATTCAGTGGCTCTAAGTCCGGTCAGCGGAAAAGGCCATTCAAAAGGAACAATCCGAGCCCGTCCAGTCTAGACCGTATACTCGACCGTCCATGCCAAATTCATGGCACCCCAGGAACACTAGCTAATCATACCAACAGAGAATGTTGTATCTTCAAACAAGCCGACAGGTCAGGTGCCGAACACCAGGAGAAGGGGTCTCAAAGCGATGACAACAACGAGGAGCCCCGGTCATCAAACACAGGAGGGCAAAAGAAATGCCCCCCGCAAATCAAAACAGTGAATATGATAAACGAAACCCACATTCCCAAGCTGGAACGGACGTGCACTCTTAGGGATGTCAACGCAACGGAGCCAGTCGCCCCAAAATATAACCTACGGCCGATCACCTTTGACCGTACGGATCGTCCGGCCAATACCGGTCAGGGCGATTCAGCCACACTAGTCCTTGACCCAATAATCTACGGATTCCACCTCACACGAGTCCTTATGGATGGTGGCAGCAGTCTCAACCTGCTGTATCAGGACACAGTGCGCAAGATGGGTATCGATCCTTCAATGATCAAGCCCACTAAAACCACCTTTCAAGGTGTTATACCAGGTGTGGAGGCCCGTTGTAAAGGCTCCATCACTCTGGAGGTAGTCTTTGGATCACCGGACAATTACCATAACGAAGAGTTAATCTTCAACATCGTCCCTTTTTGTAGTAACTATCATGCACTGCTCGGACGAACCGCATTTGCTCGATTCAACGCGGTGCCACATTATGCCTGCCTTAAGCTCAAGATTCCCGGTCTGCGCGGTGTCATAACAGTTAATGGCAAGGCCAAATGCTCCCTCCGTGCCGAAGAATGCACCGTCGCCTTAATAGTAGAAGCAATGAGTGGCATCTTTCAATCGAACCTCGAATCGACGGCTAAGCTCTCGGACACCGTCAAGGGAGTCCGAACTACTTCGCGGCAGGATAGCCCGGCTCGTCAGGAGCTCAATCAAACCCTCCGGCTATAGACGGAGGCAAAGCTAGGATAGGCCACACAATGCGGCTTAACCGCTCCATGGCCCACAAACATCTTTTTGCACTTCCTTTGCAGGTCCACTTTTTGTGTAGGCCATCACTGGTGCATGGCGACCAGACCCTCGAAGGGACGAATACACCAAGAAGGGAAACAGCTCAAAACGTGTAAGGGAATCCTTAGATATTCCCCTTGATGATCATCCGATTATTACCCGGATCCGCACACGGCTTCCCTCCCCCGGTCACAGCAGGTTCTGAAGTCATATTTCCTTTAATCACACTATTTTGTACTCATACGCATTGACGTATTATTCAAATTACAATATGTGGCTTTATATGACGCTTACTTACTGCTCTTTTTTATTGATATCATTTGTCAAATGGCATTCGTACACTACGATATGCCCTAATATGCCAGGGGCCTCGTTGTACCCATAATACGGCAATAAAGTCCAAACACCCTCACGGTCGTTCGCTACCCTGAACTTATAGCATTATATGCATCGGCTCCGAATCATGTCTTGGGTCAACAGTTAGGTTTGCCTGGCTCCCGTGTTTTGCTACCTTACGTTCCGCTCTATCGGCTAAGGTGGCACCGGGAGAACTACTGCGATTGTGTCCCGGTTCTTCTGGACAAGCGCCTCAGTAGAGAAAGCTCCTCTGAAGTACTCCTTTCTTCGGCTCGATAGAATTGTGCGGCATCAGATATGCTGCATGGCAGCTCTGCAAATACCCCTGGAAAAATCCGAACTCAAATTAGTAAAACGTGATTTTCTCCCTTCAAATACCTGCTTTGCATAGAAAAAGCCTTACCAGCCGCGATCTTCCTCGCCTCCTGAATTTCCTGCAGAGTGCCTTGGGCTTCCCCCGGGCATCGCGTGCGGCTTGATGAGCCTTGGTGAGTTCGGACTCTTTCTCCGTCAAACTCTGCTCCAAGGTCTCGCATTTCTTCACAGCCTCTTGGAGCTCTTGCTCAGCTTCGATAACCCTGGCCTCGTGCTTCTCGCGAAGAGCCTGCTCTGCGGCCGCTGTCGGTGTCAAAATCGGCGGATCTCGGGTAGGGGGTCCCGAACTGTGCATCTAGGCGGATGGTAACAGGAGACAAGGGACACGATGTTTTTACCCAGGTTCGGGCCCTCTCAATGGAGGTAAAACCCTACTCCTGCTTGATTAATATTGATGATATGGGTAGTACAAGAGTAGATCTACCATGAGATCAGAGAGGCTAAACCCTAGAAGCTAGCCTATGGTATGATTGTTGTTCGTCCTACGGACTAAAACCCTCTATATAGGCACCAAAGAGGGTTAGGGTTACACAGAGTCGGTTACAATGGTAGGAGATCTACATATCCGTATCGCCAAGCTTGCCTTACACGCCAAGGAAAGTCCCATCCGGACACGGGACGAAGTCTCCAATCTTGTATCTTCATAGTCCAGGAGTCCGGCCAAAGGCTATAGTCCGGCCATCCGGACACCCCCTAATCCAGGACTCCAGTAGTAGCCCCTGAACCAGGCTTCAATGACGACGAGTCCGGCGCGCATATTGTCTTCGGCATTGCAAGGTGGGTTCCTCCTCCAAATACTTCATAGGAGATTTTGAACACAAGGATAGTGTCCGGCTCTGCAAAATAAGTTCCACATACCACCATAGAGAGAATAATATTTACACAAATTCAATCTGCTGACGTATTCCGCGGCGTGACATCACACCACGGCCAAGCCTTTATTCGAATCGTTTTTACCGTCCCACCTCAGCGCCTTTTGCGAGGCAGTTTCCTTGGCAGGTCTTGTCAAAGCAGAGATCATGTCCCCTTATTCCGAGATTCTCATCAATACGGGCATGGGTAACCCAACCGCGCCATTGATTATGGCACTTGGGAGATAAGCGAGTTTTACCAGGCTGGTGGGGACGCATAGCTTCGTCCGTCCATATAAGGGGATAAGGATCCACCTTTTTACCTACGCCTTCTTCCTCCTTTGCTCATCCATTTCCACGCACTCGAGCTCTAGCGCCCAAATCCGCACATCTCGCCTCAACCTTCCCCGGCCATGTCCGGAGCGGGAGGCAAGTGGATGGCCTCCTCCATCATGGAGGGGCACATTAAAAGGCTGCTGAAGGCCGGATACTTGTCCAGCGACATCGCGCATCGGCTCCCCGACAGGGGGCAACTTATCCCCACCCCAGGCCCCATGAGAGGGTGCTGTTCCTCACCCACTTTCTTCGCGGACTAGGTTTTCCACTTCACCCATTTGTCCGGGGGCTCATGTTCTACTACAACCTGGATTTCCACGATCTGGCCCCGAATTTCATCCTCAACATCTCGGCGTTCATTGTCGTGTGCGAGGCCTTCCTCTGCATCCAGCCCCACTTCGGCTTATGGCTGAAGACCTTCAATGTCAAGCCGAAGGTAGTGGGCGGCCGCCAAGTGGAGTGCGGAGGTGCCATGGTGGGCAAGATGGCCAACGTCCTATGGCTCGAGGGCTCCTTCGTGGAGACCATAAAGGGGTGGCAATCGGGGTGGTTCTACATCACCGAGCCGCGTGACCCTAAATGGGTGGCGGCCCCCGAATTCCGATCTGGCTTCCCTACACGGCTCACCTCCTGGAAGCAGACGGGCCTGACATGGGGTAATTCGAAAGAGCTAACCGGACTCCAATCCTGCGTCCAAAACCTGGTGAACAAGAAGCTCAAGCTTGTCAACGTAGTCCAGGTCATGCTCATCCACCGGATCCTCCCGTGCCAACAACGGGCCTTCAACTTGTGGGAGTTTGATCCGGCACAACACCAAACCTTGAGCAGGCTCTTCGACACTACGTACGAAGATGCCTGGAAGGTGTTGTTCAAGGGCGCCGAGGCTCCCGCGTCCGCTATCGAAGATCGCAGATTCAGCTCGCAGCGTCAAGCCAGCGAGGTAAGCTATTTTACCCTTTACAGGACACTTGTTTTTCATAGTTTGACTCTATGCGGGATCTAAACTCCCTTACCTTTGACAGGTCTGGCAAAAGACGTCTGGGCAGGTTAACTGTCCGGCTCCTTTGCCAGAAGACCCAGCGGACGCCCGATTAACGGGGCTGCTGGTTCCGGCACCTCACGTGGTGCCGGAGAAGAAGGCCAAGAAGAAGGCCATGGGAACTCGAAGGAGTTCCCGGCGCCAGGTGTTTTCGGACTCATCGTTCGATGACTCCGAGGTTGACTCCTCCCACGAAGATGAGGAGGAGGAAAAAGAGGCCTCTCCCCCAACGGGGGAGAGAAGAAAAGGAAGGCCGCCCCAACTGGGGAGGCCGGAGGGTCCAAGAAGGGAAGGAACCTTCCTCCGGACGACTCTACCAACGCCGATGACGGCGAAGAGGAGTGGCCACCGAGGGCTAAGCCCTTGGTGAAATCGTAAGCGTCCGGATACCAGAATAACTCATGGCGTTTCATTTGTCGCACAGTATCTCCTAACGCCGAATATAACCCTGCAGCCCGCCCAAGGACGAGCTCGACGCTTCAACGAGCGGCTCCCTGGATTCGTCGGACGTGAATAGCACCTCACTTCCGGCTGCCTCCTCTCCTCGCGCTGTGGATGATGCCGAGGTGGGGTCCCAACAGGGGCCCGGCCAGGAGGAGGTGGTCCAGAAGGCGCCGCAACCTCCCGGACTCCAGGCGCAAGGGGGATAAAACCCCAAAGGGCTCTAAGTCCGGCCCTGGGCCGGATTCCGTACCGGAACCTTCAGCGGTTCCGGAGTCCGGCGGGCGGCCCCTTCATGAGAAGGGCGAGACTGCGATGCCGGTGACCTCCGTCCAACCGGAGGCACCGGATAATTTGCTGGAGGCACTTAATGGCGCCTCCATCGATGAGGAGCACTGCACTGTTATGGGTGTGGTGATCCAGAAAGTTCAGTCCACCAAGAGCGGGCTGACTGAAGCCTGTGCCAGCCTTCTAACAGGCTTTGAGGTATGTATTTAAGATATGTAAAAATATTACCGCATAGACAGTAACCCCTAATGCTCAGTTTGGTGTTCGGAAAGAAAAGCCGAGCTGAGGATCTAAAAAAGATGTACGCAGGAGTCTAACATAAGTATGTCAATATGGGGAATGCAGGCTGCGCTGCTGACCTCTGCCGCACTGACTGCGGAGGTAAATGCATTGAAGCAGAGCCTCGAGCGGTTCGAGAACGAGCTCGGCCTTGCCAAAAAGCATCTCAAGGACAAGGAAGGTAAGTAATACCTTATGGAAGTATATAAAAGATGTGGTTGCAAAAAATGAGAGGAATAACATGAGTATTGCAGGGGCCATGAACGAGGTGGCGACCCTGAAGGAAGCAGTGTCCAAGGCCGAAAGCAATGCGGCCGTGGAGCGCACGAGCGAGAGAAGCAGGAGGCGCGCGTGGCGGAGGTGCGGCAAGAGCTCCAGGCTCTCGTGAAAAAACACAAGAGTTTGGAGCGTGACTCAAAGACTCGAGAGTCCGAGCTCGCCTCGGCCCTTGAGAGCGCCAAAGCCGCTAAGGCCGAAGCCCAAAAAGCCCTCCAAGAAATTGAGGCGATGAAGAAGATAGCGGCGGGTAAGGCATTCTTCATGCAAAGCAAGCACGTGAAAGTGAATTACTTGTTACTTACCCGAATCCGGAGCTCTCCAGAAGCATTCGCAGATCTGCCCCACAGTGTGTCCGATGCTACCGCATTCTACCGGGCCGAGGAGGGGGGCTCGACGGAGAAGGTGTTCTGGTCTCAGTATGCTGAGGCCGGACATCCGGTGCCCTTAAGCGACCAGCTAAAGCAACTGGTTGATCTCCATAAGGTGGCCGAACAGGCCATGAAGGGCCTCATAGTTCGGTTGTGGCCTAAGGAAGCCATGCCTGGGAGCTACTTCAGGCTGGTGAGGCGGCTGGTGGATGCCTGTCCATGGATTGAAGTCGTCAAGCGCTCCGTCTGTATCGAAGGTGCCCTTAGGGCCCTTGCCCGTGCTAAAGTGCACTGGGGCAAGATGGACGCTGAGAAGCTTGTGACGGACGCTCCACCGCCGGGCAGGGAGTATCGCAAGCCCGAGATGTATTATGAGGGCGTCCTGAAGGGTGCCCGCCTTATAGCGGGTGAATGCTCCAAAGATGTAATTTTTTAGTAAACTCGCATTTGTTATCATGTACGCTTGAAAACTTGTTCATATGCACGAAGCAACTCTTGTGAATTTAAAATATTACCTTCTGTGCGGCCGTTTATGAAATTTGAGAGATGGCGAGTCGTCGGCTTCTGCCCCTATGCCACGAGTGCTGGGGTGTTCGGGATAAACTTGAGCGCTCTTTTTCCCATTCTTGGGTCCTTTGAGGGAGGCGCTCAACGCAACGAACAAGGCAACCGGACTATAATGCTTGAACACTCTCACTTAGCCATAGAATTCTATAATTTTAAATTTCGGCAAAGCCCCTAGTATTCGGAAGACCGAGTTCGGGGCGCTATCCACGCCTGGGCCGGACAAAGCCGACTCCTTGCTCTAAGCGGCATAAGTCTTTAGGGACTCGAAAACCTCTCGAACAGCGACCGGCTCTCACCCTATCATGACGGTCAGTTTTAGCTTTCTCCACTGAGGTGCTTAACCCAGCTCAACCGGGGCACAATCGCAGTGGTTCTCCCAGCGCTACCTTAGCCGATATAACGGAACGTAAGGTACCAAAACATGGGAGCCGGGCAAACCCAACTATTGACCCAAGACATGATTCGGAGCCGATGCATATAATGCTATAAGTTCGGGGTGCCGCACTTGTGAAAGTGTTCGGACTTATCACACCATATTTTGGGGTACTTAAGCCCCTGGTGTATTTGGCCGTACCAAAGCGTACAGATGCAACATGTCATAAGTGAACATATATAGATAAAAAAGGAATGCAATAATAGGCAGAAGCTATGTATTGTTTATTCAAAAAGGCTGCGATAAAAGCAGAACGATACAAATAGTGCGATAAGCAAGGGACGGGACTATTTGACATGTCTCCCTCCAGGAGCGAGCTGCGAAATGATATGTAAAACAAGTATACTGCTCATTATAGAGACCACCTGAATACTCGACGTAGCTTTCTGCTTCCCTGGCTGTTGCATCGTGTGTTCGGCGATTCTACTGCCGGATAGGGCTTGTTGAGAAAGGAGTCCTGAAAGTAAGAGAAAAAAGAAGAATGACACAATTGGGAGCCCCTGGTGCGGTTGAGCCGCATTCTGGGCCTGCCGTGGTCGTGCTCCTCCCCCTATGCCCATGGTATTTCTAGAGCGTAATTATGTACGTGTAGTACTGGTTTCGCAATTTCGTGAGGGCTGGGGTTGGGGCCGCATTGCTACGCATGCTCGAGACGTGCCAGGCGGTCTTGTTGTAGGTTACTTCGGGCGCGCTTGATGGTGTTCGAACGTTTAATAGCCGGACTCGAGAATTGCCTTGAGAGGCTGCTTTGTACTTCCACCGTGAGGGCCGCCGTATGCTCCTCCGTTCGGAGAGAGCGTTCGGTGTTTCCGTTGACCGTAATGACTCCTCGAGGGTCTGGCATCTTGAGCTTGAGGTATGCGTAGTGCGGCATCGCATTGAACTTTGCAAATGCGGTTCGCCCGAGCAGTGCGTGATAGCCGCTGCGGAACGGGACTATGTCAAAGATTAACTCCTTGCTTCGGAAGTTATCCAGGGATCCGAAGACCACTTCAAGTGTAACTGAGCCTGTACAGTTGGCCTCTACACCTGGTATGACGCCTTTGAAGGTTGTCTTTGTGGGTTTAATCCTTGAGGGGTCTATGCCCATCTTGCGCACTGTATCCTGATAAAGCAGGTTCAGGCTGCTGCCGCCGTCCATCAGGACTCTAGTGAGGTGAAATCCGTCAACGATTGGGTCTAGAACCAATGCGGCGAATCGCCATGGCGGATGCTAGTGGGGTGGTCCCTTCGATCAAAAGTGATTGGGCAGGAGGACCACGGATTGAACTTTGGGGCGACTGGCTCCATCGCATATACGTCCCTTAGTGCATGATTCCGCTCCCTTTTGGGTATGTGGGTTGCGTATATCATGTTCACTGTCTGCACTTGTGGGGGGAAGCCCTTCTATCCTCTATTGTTCGGCGGCCGGGGCTCCTCCTCGTCGTCGCTTTGCAGCCCCTTGTCATTGTTTTCGGCATTTAACTTGCCTGCCTGCTTGAACACCCAACAATCCCTGTTGGTGTGATTGGCTGGTTTTTCGGAGGTGCCGTGTATTTGGCACGATCGATCGAGTATTCGGTCCAAATTGGACGGGCCCAAAGTATTTCTTTTAAATGGCTTTTTCCGCTGACCGGGTTTAGAGCCTCTGAATCCGGCATTGACTGTCGTATCTTCAGCATTGTCGCCATTAATGCGGCGCTTGTGCTTGTTGCGACGCAACCTGCCGTTGCTGTCCTTGGTATCCGAATTGCCAGGGCTCTTGGTCATATTGTTACTACGAGCTAGCCAGCTGTTCTCTCCCGCGCAAAAGCAGGTCATGAGTGTTGTGAGGGCTGCCATGGATTTCGGCTTTTCCTATACTAGGTGTCGGGCAAGCCACTCGTCGTGGATATTGTGTTTGAAGGCTGCAAGGGCCTCTGCATCCGGACAGTCGACGATTTGATTTTTCTTGGTTAGGAACCGTGTCCAGAATTGTCTGGTCGATTCCTCTGGCTACTGAATTATGTGGCTTAGGTCATCGGCGTCTGGTGGTCGCACATAGGTGCCCTGGAAGTTGTCGAGGAATGCGGCTTCCAGGTCTTCCCAACAACCAATTGACTCTGCTGACAAGCTGTTAAGCCAATGCCGAGCTGGTCCTTTAAGCTTGAGTGGGAGGTATTTGATGGCGTGTAGATCATCACCACGGGCCATGTGGATATGAAGGAGATAGTCCTCGATCCAGACCGCAGGATCTGTTGTGCCATCGTATGATTCAATGTTTATGGGTTTGAAACCCTCAGGGATTTGGTGATCCATCACTTCATCTGTGAAGCATAGTGGGTGTGCGGCGCCTCTATATTGGGCTATATCACGACGCAGCTCAAATGAGCTTTGTCTATTGTGTTCGGCCCGGCCGGAATTTCCATAGCCGGCATGATGGTTATCATCACGTATCGTAGGGCGCCCATGCGATCCGTAGATCGATCTTGTTTGCCTTTCCTTGTCCTCCAATATATCCCGCAGGTCTGGCGCATTTTCCCGAGCCTTGGTATTTTTTGAGCGGCGCCGGGGTGCGGCTTGAGTGGGGGGCCGAGAGGCCTCTCTGTCGCGGCCACGAGGTGGCCGGTCGGCCGTATTATGCGATGGTGATGTAGGTTTAGGTGCTTCCTCCTCTAATCGGGGTAGCAGCCTGCGTTTTGGGTAGCTCTTGGAGGGGTGTTCGAGTTCGTACTCTTCGGCCGCCAGGACTTCAGTCCATCTGTTGGCTAGCAAATCTTGAGCAGCTCTAAGATGCTGCTGCTTCTTCTTGAGGCTGCTTGCCATGGCCATAAGCCTGCATTTGAAACGCTCTTGTTCGACGGGATCCTCAGGCACGACAAATTCGTCATCGTCGAGGCTTGCCTCGTCTTCGGAGGGAGCATGTAATTATCGTCCTCTACCTCTCTGCCTGCCGCTCTCTCATGAGGGCTGGCTTCTCCATCCTCCTGCACTGAATCCTGCTTCAGGGGGTTGTCTTCGGCACTGTCCGGGGTGTTATTGTCTCCCGTGCCGGAATCACCGCTTTTGCTGTGGCAGGATTTAGAGCGGCGCCGCTGACGCCGGCGCTTAGGTTGTTTCTTGGAGGGGTCATCCTCCGTTGTTCTATCGCCATTCCCATCTTTTGGGATGTCCACCATGTAAATGTCGTATGACGAGGTGGCCTTCCAGTGCCCTGTAGGCGCTGGTTCTTGGTCGTCTCCTGCATCGTCGTCCATACCGTCGATGTCTTCGGAGTCGAAGTCGAGCATGTCGGTTAAATCATCGACAGTGGCTACGAAGTGGGTGGTGGGTGGGCTTTGAATTTCTTCATCGTCCGCATCCCAACCTTCCTGACCATAGTCCGGCCAGGGCTCTCCTGATAAAGAGAGAGAGACTTTAGTGAATTCAGGATGTCGCCAAAGGGCGAGTGCTGAAAGATGTCCGCGGTGGTGAACTCCATGATCGGTGCCCAATCGGATTCGATTGGCGAGGGCACGGAAGGTTTGGAGTCCGGAGAGGAGTGCGGCACCTTGGAGTCACGAGCTTCGCAAAGGACAGGGTTGGTGTTCGGCTCAATCGCTGTAGAGATCGCAGCCCCCGAGGTGGAGTCCAGCCACCCGTCCTCGATCGGCGCAATCGGCTCCGAACTAAGGATCGGAGTGGGCACTGGCGCGGCCCCCAAGGCACTGTTCGGTTGCAGAGCTAAATCATGCCCATCATGACAGTGCGGTGCGCTTGGCTGTGGCTCGAGCCCGTCGAAGATCAAGTCTCCACGGATGTCAGTCGTATAGTTCAAACTTCCAAATCTGACCTGATGGCCAGGGGCGTAGCTTTCAATCTGCTCCAGATGGCCAAGCAAATTGGCCCGTAGTGCAAAGCTGCCGAATACGAAGATCTGTCAGGGGAGAAAAGTCTCACCCTAGACCACATCGTTGTTGATGATCGGAGGAGCCATCGGGCCTAAAGATGACGACACAGAGGAACTCTCAATGAAAGCACCAATGTCGGTGTCAAAACCGGCGGATCTCGGGTAGGGGGTCCCGAACTGTGCGTCTAGGCGGATGGTAACAGGAGACAAGGGACACAATGTTTTTACCCAGGTTCGGGCCCTCTCGATGGAGGTAAAACCCTACTCCTGCTTGATTAATATTGATGATATGGGTAGTACAAGAGTAGATCTACCACGAGATCAGAGAGGCTAAAACCTAGAAGCTAGCCTATGGTATGATTGTTGTTCGTCCTACAGACTAAAACCCTCCGGTTTATATAGGCACCGAAGAGGGTTAGGGTTACACAGAGTCGGTTACAATGGTAGGAGATCTACATATCCGTATCGCAAAGCTTGCCTTCCACACTAAGGAAAGTCCCATCCGGACACGGGACGAAGTCTCCAATCTTGTATCTTCATGGTCCAGGAGTCCGGCCAAAGGCTATAGTCCAGCCATCCGGACACCCCCTAATCCAGGACTCCCTCAGCCGCCTTTTTCTCGGCCTCGGCCACAGCCTTCTTAAGAGCCTCGACTTCGGTCATCGCCCCTAGTGCACATTATGAACATATTTTTATCATACTAAATTATTCATTTGCGCTGAACGCGAGCAAGGTTTTTGCATACCTTGGTTATCCTCCACCTGCTTCTTCACTCGGCCGAGTTCTTCTTCGGCCCACTCCAGACTCTGCTTCAGTCCGGAGACTTCCATAGTATGAGAGGCGGCAGTCGCCACAAACGCCTGCTTATAAAAAAAGAGGGAGAGATGCAATAAAGTAAGTCTCCTGCGAACATATATTTGATCCTCTGTCCGGTTCTTTCACCGAACAGTGTATCAGGGGCTACTACGTATACTATGACACTCTTCGAAACCTCACAAAACATACCTCAAAGCCTGTTATAAGGCTGACACAGGCTTCATTCAGTCTACTCTCAGCGGATTGAATCTTCTCAATCACCGCACCCACAAAGGCGCGGTGTTCTTCAATGATGGAGGTGCTCTTCAGTGCCGCCGATAAAGTATTCGGCACCTCTGGTTGGACAGAGGTTGCCGGTGGAACAGGTGCACCCCCTCCAGACGAGGGAGGCTGCTTGCCTGATTCCAGAGTCGTATCGGTCTCCGGAATTGTGTCCGGCGGGGGGCCGAATTTGAGATAGCCCCCGCTATCAGTGTCCACGGGAGCCTTTTCTCCCGTGTGTCCGGTCACCAAGGTTTGACCCCCCGGCGCTGCCTTGACATTCTTGTCGCCCCCTCCTTGGCCTAGGTCCCTTTGGGACGATGCCTCGGCCTCACTCACGTGTTTTGGGAAGGGGGCCTTCGAGGGTGTCCCATTGTCCATAGCATCTGAGCTCAATAAATCCTCCGATGAGGATTGTTCGGTGCGGGACCTTGTCGGACTACAAAAAGTATGGCTCAATGATTAAAGTGTCATGCCATAGTGAATCTGGATGCGCAACCGTGTTCGGATTTTACACTCACAAGTTCACCAGGGGCTGGGCCCTGGGATCCCATTCTGGGCTACTGTCGGCAGCGGCAGTAGACTCCTCCGGAAGGGGAGTTTTTCCCTTCTTAGGTCACTCAGCCTCCAAGGATGTGGAGGCCGTCCTTTTCATCCTTCCCCTCGCTGGGGATTGGTTTTCCTCCTCTTACTCATCCTCTCCGGAGGAAGAGCGGGCTTCGGAGTCTTCGGATATTGTGTCCGAAGTGCCGCGGCGACGAAGGCTGCCCCTGGTCTCTTTGGCCTCCTTCTTGGCCTTCTTCTTCGGCGCCTTGTAAGGCACCGGGACCAGCATCTTCGTCAGAAGTGGGCCGGCCGGTTCTTCTGGCAGCGGGGCCAGACAGTAGATCCGCCCCGCCTTCTACATCCATCCCTAGGAGAGTTGTGGAAAGCACATTAAACATTTCCCTTGGGTTATGCAAATAAAATGTGTGACTTGCCAACCTATAATGGCTAACCGAACTTGCAGGACGGGACAGTTGGTACCCACGGTCTTCGGCTGAGTCCAGCCACGATTTGCCGGACTTAAAGAGCACCTTCCAGATTTCCTTGCGAGGAGCCAAAGAACTCCAGCAGGGTCTGGTGCTTGGCCGTGTCGAATTCCCACAAATTGCAGGCCCTGTGTTGGCAAGGGAGAATCCGGCGAACTAACATCACCTGGACTACATTGACAAGTTTGATATTCTTGTCTTCCATATCCTTGACGCGCGTCTGGAGCACCGACAACTCATCGGGCGAAGACCAGTTCAGGCCCTTCTTGGGCCAGGACGTAAGCCGCAGGGGAGCTCCGGATCAGAATTCGGGAGCGGCGGCCCATTCCGTGCCGCGCGGCTCAGTGACGTAAAACCACTACTGCTGTCACTCATTGAAAGTACCTGATGGCCATGTGACGTTGGGCATCTTGCTCACCATGGCGCCTCCACACTCGGTGTGCTCGCCGCTCACTACCTTGGGATTCACATTAAAAATCTTCAACCATAAGCCGAAGTGTGGCGAGATGCGGAGAAAGGCCTCGCACACAACGATGAATGTCGAGATGTTGAGGAAAGAATTGGGGGATAGATCGTGAAAATCGATCCCGTAGTAATACATGATGTCGTGAACGAATGGGTGGAAGGGAAACCCTAGCCCGCGGACGAAATGCGGGAGGAATACAACCCTCTCGTGGGATTGCGGGGTTGGGACGATCTGTCCCGCCGTCGGAAGACGATGGCTGATTTTCTTGGAAAGATACCCGGCCTCCCGAAGCTTTTTGATATCCTTCTCCCGGACGGTAGAGGCCATCCACTTGCCTCCTGCTCCGGATCCGGACATTTTTGGAGGGCCTTTATGGGCGGAGAAGACGAACACTTGGGTGCTGGAGCTCGAGTGGGAGAGAATGGATGAGCAGAGGAAGGAGAAGGTGTGGGTGAAAAAGGAGGAGTCACTATCTCCTTATAAAGGCAGTAGGGATCCTGCGCCTCCCACTTTCCCGATAAACTCGCTTATTCCCCAAGCGTCACGTTGATAGCGCAGTTGTGTTACCCACACCCATATTGATGAGAATCCCGTAATAAGGGGACACGATCTCTGCTTCGACAAGATGTGCTAGTAAAACCACCTCGCAAGATGTGCAGTAGCGGGTTGAGAAAAATGGTTCGAAAAATGACCGTGCCGTGGCGTGATGTCACGCTGCGAAAGGGTGTCAGTAGATTAGATTGGTGGAATACTGTTCTCTCTACGGTGGTATGTGGAATTTATTTTGTAGAGCCGGACACGATCCTTATGTTCAAGATCTTCTTTGATGTATTCGGAGAAGGAACCCGCCTTGCAATGCCGAAGACAATCTAAGCACCGGACTCATTGTCATTGAAGCCTAGTTCAGGGGCTACTGAGGGAGTCTTGGATTAGGGGGTCCTCGAACAGCCGGACTATGTACTTGTGCCGGACTATTGGGCTATGAAGATACAAGATTGAAGACTTCATCCCGTGTCCGGGTGGGACTCTCCTTTGCGTGGAAGGCAAGCTTGGCAATTCAGATATGTAGATTTCCTTCTCTGTAACCAACTCTGTGTAACCCTAGCCCCCTCCGGTGTCTATATAAACCGGAGGGTTTAGTCTGTAGGACGAGAACAATCATAATCATAGGCTAGCTTCTAGGGTTTAGCCTCTACGATCTCGTGGTAGATCAACTCTTGTAATAGTCATATCATCAAGATCAATCAAGCAGGAAGTAGGGTATTGCCTCCATAGGGAGGGCCCGGACCTGGGTAAACATTGTGTCCCCCGCCTCCTGTTACCATTAGCCTTAGACGCACAGTTCGGGAACCCCTACCCGAGATACGCCGGTTTTGACACAGACAGCAAGAAAAATTATGCTACTACTGAAAAAGAATTTTTAGCAGTTGTATTTTCTTGTGATAAGTTCAGACCTTATATTGTTGACTCTAAAGTAACTGTTCACACTGATCATGCTGCTATTAAATATCTTATGAAAAAGAAAGATGCTAAACCTAGACTTATTAGATGGGTTCTCTTGCTACAAGAATTTGATTTGCATATTATTGATAGAAAGGGAGCTGAGAACCCCGTTGCAGACAACTTGTCTAGGTTAGAGAATGTTCTTGATGACCCATGATAACCCACAAGTATAGGGGATCGCAATAGTTTTAGAGGGTAGAGTATTCAACCCAAATTTATTGATTCGACACAAGGGGAGCCAAAGAATATTCTCAGGTATTAGCAGTTGAGTTGCCAATTCAACCACACCTGGGTAACTTAGTATCTGCAGCAAAGTATTTAGTAGCAAAGTAGTATGGGAGTAACGGTAATAGTGGCAAAAGTAACAGTAGCAGTTTTGTAGTAGTTGTAACAGTAGCAGCGGTAAAGTAACTAAGCAAAGAGCAATATGTGAAAAGCTCGTAGGCATTGGATCAGTGATGGATAATTATGTCAGATGCGATTCGTCATGTAATAGTTATAACATAGGGTGACACAGAACTAGCTCCAGTTCATCAATGTAATGTAGGCATGTATTCCGAATATATTCATACGTGCTTATGGAAAAGAACTTGCATGACATCTTTTGTCCTGCCCTCCCATGGCAGCGGGATCCTAATGGAAACTAAGGGATATTGAGGCCTCCTTTTAATAGAGTACCGGACCAAAGCATTAACACTTAGTGAATACATGAACTCCTCAAACTACGGTCATCACCGGTAAGTATCCCGATTATTGTCACTTCGGGGTTAACGGATCATAACACATAATAGGTGACTATAGACTTGCAAGATAGGATCAAGAACTCACATATATTCATGGAAACATAATAGGTTGAGATCTAAAATCATGGTACTCGGGCCCTAGTGACAAGCATTAAGCATAGCAAAGTCATAGCAACATCAATCTCAGAACGTAGTGGATACTAGGGATCAAACCCTAACAAAACTAACTTGATTACATGGTAAATCTCATCCAACCCATCCCGTCCAGCAAGCCTACGATGGAATTGTTGGGGAACGCGGTAATTTCAAAAAATTTCCTACGATCATGCAAGATCTATCTATGTGATGCATAGCAACGAGAGGGGGAGTGTATCTTCATACCCTTGAAGATCGCTAAGCGAAAGCATTTATCAACGTGGTTGATGTAGTCGTACACCTACATGATCTGCCCCGATCAAATACCAAACATACGGCACCTCCGCGTCAACACACGTTAAGCTCGATGACGTCCTTTCCTTCTTGATCTAGCAAGACGGGCAAAGTAGTAGACGAGTTCCTGCAGCACAACGGCGTGGTGACGGTGTTGGTGAAGGACAATCTCCGCAGGGCTTTGCCTAAGCACTATGGAAACTATGACAGAGGATAAACTAGAGGGGACGGGGTTGCCGACACACGGCTTGGTGTTTCTTGATGTGTCTTTGGTGCTAGCCCTGCCCCTCTATTTATTTGTTGAGCCTTGGGGTCGAAACTTGGAGTAAAAGCTTCCAAAAAGTCGGTTTCACCCAAAAGGCAAGAGTCCTTCTCGGACTCCAGGGCCGACACCAGGGTTCCTGGCGTCTGGACCCAAACGCCAGGGACCCTGTCTTCTGGCCCCTGGACTCCACAAAACTTCCTTTTGCGCTTTCCAAAAACCTTGTGGGATTTCCCCTTTGGCCCAAATAAAGTGATCTCGTACCCAAACATTTCGGGAAACATCAAGAACTCCTTCCGGTGAATTCTGGAACCCTTCTGGAGACCAAACACTATTATACCATATATCAACCTTGATCTCCGGACCATTCTAGAGTTCCTCATCATGTCTGTGATCATATCCGGGACTCCGAACAACATTCGGTCACCAACATACATAACTCATATAATACTATATCGTCAACGAACGTTAAGTGTGCGGACCCTACGGGTTCGAGAACTATGTAGACATGACCGAGACACCTCTCTGGTCAATAACCAATAGCGGAACCTGGATGCCCATATTGGCTCCTACATATTCTACGAAGATCTTTATCGATCGAACCGCATAACAACATACGTTGTTCCCTTTGTCATCGGTATGTTACTTGCCCGAGATTCAATCATTGGTATCATCATACCTAGTTCAATATCGTTATGGGCAAGTCTCTTTACTCGTTTCGTAATACTTCATCCTGCAACTAACTCATTAGTCACAATGCTTGCAAGGCTTATAGTGATGAGTATTACCGAGAGGGCCCAGAGATACCTCTTTGAAACACAGAGTGACAAATCCTAATCTCGATTTATGCCAACCCAACAAACACCTTCAGAGACACATGTAGAGCACCTTTATAATCACCATTTTATGTTGTGATGTTTGGTAGCACACAAAGTGTTCCTCCGGTATTTGGGAGTTGCATAATCTCATAGTCTGAGGAACATGTATAAGTCATGAAGAAAGCAGTAGCAATGAAACTGACACGATCATAATACTAAGCTAATGAATGGGTCATGTCCATCACATCATTCTCCTAATGATGTGATCCCATTTATCAAATGACAACACATGTCTATGGTTAGGAAACATAACCATCTTTGATTAACGAGCTAGTCAAGTAGAGGCATACTAGGGACTATATGTTTTGTCTATGTATTCACACATGTACTAAGTTTCCAGTTAATACAATTCTAGCATGAATAATAAACATTTATCATGAATTAAGGAAATAAATAATAACTTTATTATTGTCTCTAGGGCATATTTCCTTCAGTCTCCCACTTGCACTAGAGCCAATAATCTAGTTCACATCACCATGTGATTTAACACAAATATTCACATCTATATGTGATTAACACCCATAGTTCACATCGTCATGTGACCAACACCCAAGGGGTTACTAGAGTCAATAATCTAATTCACATTGCTATGTGATTAACACCCAAAGAGTACTAAGGTGTGATCATGTTTTGCTCGTGAGAGAAGTTTAGTCAATGGGTCTGTCACATTCAGAGCCGTATGTATTTTGCAAATATTCTATTTCTACAATGCTCTGCATGGAGCTACTCTAGCTAATTGCTCCCACTTTCAATATGTATCCAGATTAAGACTCAGAGTCATCTGGATCGCTGTAAAAGCTTGCATCGACGTAACTCATGAGCTCTTTTATCATCTCCATAATCGAGAAATATTTCCTTAGTCCTTGCTAAGGATAATTTTGACGTTGTCCAGTGATCTACTCTTAGATCACTATTATACATCCTTGCAAAAACTCATGGCAAAGTACACAATAGGTCTTGTACACAACACAACATACTTTATAGAACCTATGACTGTGGCATAGGGAATTACTTTCATTCTCTTTCTATTTTCTGTTGTGGTCGGGCTTTGAGTCTTACTCAACATTACACCTTGTAATACAGGCAAGAACTCCTTCTTTGACTGACCCATTTTTTAACTCTTCCAAAAACTTGTCAAGGTATATACTCATTGAAAAAACTTATCAAGCGTCTTGATTTATCTCTATAGATCTTGATGCCCAATATGTAAGTAGCTTCACTGAGGTCTTTCATTGAAAAACTTTTATTCAAGTATCCCTTTATGCTATCCGTAAATTCTATATCATTTCCAATCAACAATATGTCATCCACATATAATATTAGAAATGCTACAGAGCTCCCACTCACTTTCTTGTAAATACAGTCTTCTCCAAAAGTCTGTATAAAACCATATGCTTTGATAACATTATCAAAACGTTTATTCCAACTCTGAGAGGCTTGTACCAGTCCATAAATGGATCGCTGGAGCTTGCACACTTTGTTAGTACCTTTAGGATTGACAAAACCTTCTGGTTGCATCATATACAACTCTTCTTTAAAAAATATCCATTTAAAGAATGCAGTTTTGACATCTATTTGCCAGATTTCATAAAATATGGCAACTGCTAACATGATTCGGACAGATTTAAGCATCACTACAGTTGAGAAAATCTCATTGTAGTCAATACCTTGAACTTGTCAAAACCCTTTTGCGACAAGTTGAGCATTGTAGATAGTAACACTACTATCAGTGTCCGTCTTCCTCTTAAAGATCCATTTATTTAATATGGCTTGCCGATCATCGGTCAAGTCCACCAAAGTCCACAATTTGTCTCATACATGGATCCCATCTCAAACTTCATGGCTTCAAGCCATTTCGCGGAATCTGGGCTCATCATCGCTTCCTCGTAGTTCGTAGGTTCATCATGGTCTAGTAACATGACTTCCAGAACAGGATTACCATACCACTCTTGTGCGGATCTTACTCTGGAAGACCTACGAGGTTCGGTAGTAACTTGATCTGAAGCTTCATGATCATCATCATTAGCTTCCTCACTAATTGGTGTAGGAATCACAGGAACTGATTTCTGTGATGAACTACTTTCCAATTCGGGAGAAGGTACAATTACCTTATCAAGCTCTATTTTCCTCCCACTCACTTCTTTCGAGAGAAACTCCTTCTCTAGAAAGGATCCATTCTTAGCAACGAATATCTTGCCTTCGGATCTGTGATAGAAGATGTACCCAACAGTTTCCTTTGGGTATCCTATGAAGATGCACTTCTCCGATTTGGGTTCGAGCTTATCAGGTTGAAACTTTTTTACATAAGCATCACAGCCCCAAACTTTAAGAAATGACAACTTTGGTTTCTTACCAAACCACAGTTCATAAGGCGTCGTCTCAACGGATTTTGATGGTGCCCTATTTAAAGTGAATGCAACTGTCTCTAATGCATAACCCAAAAACAATAGTGGTAACCCGGTAAGATACATCATAGATTGCACCCTATCCAATAAAGTGCGGTTACGACGTTCGAACACACCATTACGCTGTGGTGTTCCATGTGGCGTGAGCTGTGAAACTATTCCACATTGTTTTAAATGAAGGCCAAACTCGTAACTCAAATATTCTCCTCCCCGATCAGATCGTAGAAACTTTATTTTCTTGTTACGATGATTTTCCACTTCACTCTGAAATTCTTTGAACTTTTCAAATGTTTCAGACTTATGTTTCATTAAGTAGATATACCCATATTTGCTCAAATCATCTGTGAAGGTCAGAAAATAACGATACCCGCCACAAGCATCAACACTCATCGGAATGCATACATCGGTATGTATTATTTCCAATAAGTCACTAGCTCGTTCCATTGTTCCAGAGAACGTACTTTTAGTCATCTTGCCCATAAGGCACGGTTCGCACGCATCAAATGATTCATAATCAAGTGATTCCAAAAGTCCATCTTTATGGAGTTTCTTCATGCGCTTTACACCGATATGACCCAAACGGCAGTGCCACAAATATGTTGCACTATCATTATCAACTTTGCATCTTTTGGCATCAATATTATGAATATGTGTATCATTACGATCAGGATTCAATAAATCATCAACATTGGGTGTATGACCATAGAAGGTTTTATTCATGTAAACAGAACAACAATTTATTCTCTGTCTTAGATGAATAATCGTACCGCAGTAAACATGATCTAATCATATTTATGCTCAACGCAAACACCAAATAACATTTTTTAGGTTCAACACTAATCTTGAAAGTATAGGGAGTGTGCGATGATGATCATATCAATCTTGGAATCACTTCCAACACACATCGTTACTTCACCCTCAACTAGCCTCTGTTTATTCTGTGACTCCTGTTTCGAGTTACTAATCTTAGCAACCGAACAAGTATCAAATACCCAGGGGTTACTATAAACACTAAGGTACATATCAATAACCTGTATATCAAATATACCCTTGTTCACGTTGCCATCCTTCTTATCTACCAAATATTCAGGGCATTTTCGCTTCCAGTGACCATTTCCTTTGCAGTAGAAGTACTCAGTTTCAGGCTTTAGTCCAGCTTTGGGCTTCTTCACGGGAGTGAAAACTTGCTTGCCATTCTTCATTGAAGTTTCCTTTCTTTCCCTTTGCCCTTTTCTTGAAACTAGTGATCTTGTTTAATCATCAACACTTGATGCTTTTTCTTGATTTCTACCTTCGTCGATTTTCAGCATCACGAGGAGCTCGGGAATCATTTTCGTCATCCCTTGCATACTATAGTTCATCACGAAGTTCTAGTAATTTGGTGGTGGTGACTAGAGAACTCTATCAATCACTATATTATCTGGAAGATTAACTCCCACTTGATTCAAGAGATTGTAGTACCCAGACATTCTGAGCACATGCTCACTAGTTGAGCAATTCTCCTCCATTTTTTAGCCATAGAACTTGTTGGAGACTTCATATCTTTCAACTCGGGTATTTGCTTGAAATATTAACTTCAACTCCTGGAACGTCTCATATGGTCCATGACGTTCAAAACGTCTTTCAAATCCCGATTCTAAGCCGTTAAGCATGGTGCATTAAAATATCAAGTAGTCATCATACTGAGCTAGCCAAACGTTCATAACGTCTGCATCTGCTCTGTCTCCTAGCGGTGCATCAAGGACATAATTCTTCTGTGCAGCAATGAGGATAAACCTCAGATCACGGACCCAGTCCGCATCATTGCTACTACCATCTTTCAACTTAGTTTTCTCTAGGAACAATTAAAAAAACATAGGGAAGCTATAACGCGAGCTATTGATCTACAACATAATTTGCAAAATACTACCAGGACTAAGTTCATGATAAATTAGAGTTCAATTAATCATATTACTTAAGAACTCCCACTTAGATAGACATCCCTCTAGTCATCTAAATGATCACGTGATCCAAATCAACTAAACCATGTCCGATCATCACGTGAGATGGAATAGTTTTCAATGGTGAACATCACTATGTTCATCATATCTAGTATATGATTCATGCTCGACCTTTCGGTCTCAGTGTTCCGAGGCCATATCTGCATATGCTAGGCTCGTCAAGTTTAACCCAAGTATTCTGCGTGTGCAAAACTGGCTTGCACCCGTTGTATGTGAACGTAGATATTATCACACCCGATCATCATGTGGTGTCTCAACACGAAGAACTGTAGCAATGGTGCATACTCAGGGAGAACACTTATACCTTGAAATTTAGTAAGGGATCATCTTATAATGCTACCGCCGACCTAAGCAAAATAAGATGCATAAAGGATAAACATCACATGCAATCAAAATATGTGACATGATATGGCCATCATCATCTTGTGCTCATGATCTCCATCATCGAAGCATCGTCATGATCTCCAATGTCACCAGCGTGACACCTTGATCTCCATCGTAGCATCATTGTCGTTTGGCCACCTATTGTTTCTATGACTATCGCTACCGCTTAGTGATAAAGTAAAACAATTACACGGCGATTGCATTGCATACAATAAAGCGACAACCATATGGCTCCTGCCAGTTGCCGATAATTAACTTTGATACAAAACATGATCATCTCATACAACAATTTATGTCACATCATGCTTGACCATATCACATCATAGCAAGCCCTGCAAAAACAAATTAGACGTCCTCTACTTTGTTGTTGCAGGTTTTACGTGGCTGCTACGGGCTTAGCAAGAACCGTTCTTACCTACGCATCAAAACCACAATGATTTTTCGTCAAGTGTGTTGTTTTAACCTTCAACAAGGACCGAGCGTAGCCACACTCGATTCAACTAAAGTTGGAGAAAAAGACACTCACTGGCCACCTGTGTGCGAACCATGTCCGTAGAACCAGTCTCGCGTAAGCGTACGCTTAATGTTGGTCTAAGCCGCTTCATCCAACAATACCGCCAAATCAAAGTATGACATGCTGGAAAGCAGTATGACTATTATCGCCCACAACTCTTTGTGTTCTACTCGTGCATATAACATCTACGCATAGACCTTGCTCGGAAGCCACTGTTGGGGAACGCGGTAATTTCAAAAAAATTCCTACAATCACGCAAGATCTATCTATATGATGCATAGCAACGAGAGGGGGAGTGTATCTTCATACCGTTCAAGATCGCTAAGCGGAAGCATTTATCAACATGGTTGATGTAGTCGTATACCTTCACGATCTGCCCCGATCAAGTACCGAACGTACGGCACCTCCGCATTCAGCACACGTTCAGCTCGATGATGCCCTCGCCTTCTTGATCTAGCAAGACGGGCGAAGTAGTACATGAGTTCCGGCAGCACGACGGCGTGGTGATGGTATTGGTGAAGGACAATCTCCACAGGGCTTCGCCTAAGCACTACGGAAACTATGACGGAAGATAAACTAGAGGGGACGGGGTTGCCGGCACAAGGCTTGGTGTTTCTTGATGTGTCTTTAGTGCTAGCCCTACCCCTCTATTTATATGTTGAGCCTTGGGGTCGAAACTTGGAGTAAAAGCTTCCAAAAAGTCGGTTTCACCCGAAAGGCAAGAGTCCTTCTCGGACTCTAGGGCCAGACGCCAGGGTTCCCGGCATCTAGACCCAGACGCCAGGGACCCTGGCATCTGGCCCATAGACTCCGCAAAACTTCCTTTTGTGCTTTCCAAAAACCTTGTGGGCTTTCCCCTTTGGCCCAAATAAAGTGTTCTCATTCCCAAACATTTTGGGAAACATCCGGAACCCCTACCGGTGAATTCTGGAACCCTTCTGGAGACCAAACACTATTATCCCATATATCAATCTTTATCTCTGGACCATTCCGGAGTTCCTCGTCATGTCTGTAATCATATCCGGGACTCCAAACAACATTCTATCACCAACACACATAACTCATATAATACTATATCGTCAACGAACGTTAAGCGTGCGGACCCTACGGGTTCGAGAACTATGTTAACATGACCGAGACACCTCTCTGGTCAATAACCAATAGCGGAACCTGGATGCCATATTGGCTCCTACATATTCTACGAAGATCTTTATCGGTCGAACCGCATAACAACATACGTTGTTCCCTTTGTCATCGGTATGTTACTTGCCCGAGATTCGATCGTGGTATCATCATACCAAGTTCAATCTCGTTACCGGCAAGTCTCTTTACTCGTTCTGTAATACTTCATCCCGCAACTAACTCATTAGTCACAATGCTTGCAAGGATTATAGTGATGAGTATTACCGAGAGGGCCCAGAGATACCTCTCCGAAACACGGAGTGACAAATCCTAATCTCGATTTATGCCAACCCAACAAACACCTTCGGAGACACCTATAGAGCACCTTTATAATCACCCTTTTACGTTGTGATGTTTGGTAGCACACAAAGTGTTCCTCCGGTATTCAGGAGTTGCATAATCTCATAGTCTGAGGAACATGTATAAGTCATGAAGAAAGCAGTAGTAATGAAACTGACACGATCATGATGCTAAGCTAACGGATGGGTCATGTCCATCACATCATTCTCCTAATGATGTGATCCCATTTATCAAATGACAACACATGTCTATGGTTAGGAAACATAACCATCTTTGATTAACGAGCTAGTCAAGTAGAGGCATACTAGGGACTATATGATTTGTCTATGTATTCACACATGTACTAAGTTTCCGGTTAATACAATTCTAGCATGAATAATAAACATTTATCATGAATTAAGGAAATAAATAATAACTTTATTATTGCCTCTAGCGCATATTTCCTTCAGGAATTACTCGCCCACGGCGGTGAGCATCATGAAATTGGTGATGGAGGATGGTTGATGATGATGACGGCGATGAATCCCCCTCTCCGGAGCCCCGAACGGACTCCAGATCAGCCCTCCCGACAAAGTTTAGGCTTCGTATCGTAAAACGTGATGAATCTTTCTCTCTGATTTTTTTCTCTGTGAAGGCAAATATATGGAGTTGGAGTTGAGGTCGGTGGAGGTCCAGGGGGCCCACGAGGCAGGGGGGGCGCGCCCCCCACCCTCGTGGATAGGGTGTGGGCCCCCTGGTGCTGATTGTTTCACCAGTATTTTTTATTAATTCCAAAACGTTGCTCCATGGATTTTCGGGTCATTCCGAGAACTTTTATTTCTGCACAAAAGTAACACCATGGCAGTTCTGCTAAAAACAGCGTCAGACCGGATTAGTTCCATTCAAATCATGCAAGTTAGAGTCCAAAACAAGGGCAAAAGTGTTTGGAAAAGTAGATACGACGGAGACGTATCAACTCCCCCAAGCTTAAACCTTTGCTTGTCCTCAACCAATTCAGTTGACAAACTGAAAGTGATAAAGAAAAACTTTTACAAACTCTGTTTGCTCTTGTTGTTGCAAATATGTAAGCCAGCTGATACGTCTCCAACGTATCTATAATTTTTGATTGTTCCATGCTATTATATTATCCGTTTTGGATGGTTATGGGCTTTACTTTACACTTTTATATCATTTTTGGGACTAACCTACTAACCGGAGGCCAAGCCCGAATTGCTATTTTTTTTCCTATTTCAGTGTTTCGAAGGAAAGGAATATCAAACAGAGTCCAAACGGAATGAAACCTTCAGAAGCGATCTTTTTGGAACAAACGTGATCCAGGGGACTTGGAGTGGACGATAACAACAGAGGAGGCGGCCACGAGGGTGCCTGGCGCGCCCCCCACCCTCGTGGGCCCCTCGAGCATCCACCGACCTACTTCTTCCTCCTATATATACCCACGTACCCTGATACCATCAAGGAGCACCACGAAAACCTAATTCCACCACTGCAACCTTCTGTATCCGCGAGATCCCATCTTGGAGCCTTTGTCGGCGCTCCGCCGAAGGGGGAATCGACCACGGAGGGCCTCTACATCATCTCCAAGGCCCTTCCGATGAGTTGTGAGTAGTTTACCACAAACCTTCGGGCCCATAGTTATAGCTAGATGGCTTCTTCTCTCTCTTTGAATCTCAATACAAAGTTCTCCTTGATCTTCTTGGAGATCTATTTGATGTAACTCTTTTTGCGGTGTGTTTGTCGAGATCCTATGAATTGTGGGTTTATGATCAAGTTTATCTATGAGAAATATTTGAATCTCCTCTGAATTCTTTTATGTGTGATTAAGTTATCTTTACAAGTCTCTTCGAATTATCAGTTTGGTTTGGCCTACTAGATTGATCTTTCTTGCAATGGGAGAAGTGCTTAGCTTTGGGTTCAATCTTGCGGTGTCCATACCCAATGACAGCAAGGGCAGCAAGGCACGTATTGTATTGTTGCCATCGAGGATAAAAATATGGGGTTTATATCATTTTGCATGAGTTTATCCCTCTACATCATGTCATCTTTCTTAATGCGTTACTCCGTTCTTTATGAACTTAATACTCTAGATGCATGCTAGATAGCAGTCGATGTGTGGAGTAATAGTAGTAGACGCAGGCAGGAGTCAGTCTACTTGTCACAGACGTGATGCCTATATACATGATCATGCCTAGATAATTTCATAATTATTCGCTTTTCTATCAATTGCTCGATAGTAATTTGTTCACCCACCGTAATACTTATGCTATCTTGAGAGAAGCCACTAGTGAAACCTATGGCCCCCGGGTCTATCTTTTATCATATAAGCTTTCAATCTACTTTTATTTGCATCTTTACTTTTCCAATCTATATCATAAAATACCAAAAATATATTTATCTTATCATATTATCTCTATCAGATCTCACTTTCGCAAGTGGCCTTGAAGGGATTGACAACCCCTTTATTGCGTTGGTTGCGAGTTCTTGTTTGTTTGTGTAGGTGCGTGGGACTTCTGAGGAGCCTCCTACTGGATTGATACCTTGGTTCCCAAAAACTGAGGGAAATACTTACGCTACTATTGCTGCATCACCTTTCCTCTTCAAGGAAAACCAACGCAAGCTCAAGACGTAGCAAGAAGGATTTCTGGCGCCGTTGCCGGGGAGGTCTTCGCTCAAGTCAAGACATACCAAGTACCCATCACAAACTCATCTCCCTTGCACTTACTTTATTTGCCATTTGCCTCTCGTTTTCCTCTCCCCCACTTCAGCCTTGCCGTTTTATTCGCCCCCTCTTTCCCAATCTCCTCTCTCTTTCGCTTACCTTTTTGTTTGCTTGTGTGTTGGATTACTTGTTGTGATGGCGCAAGATAATACCAAATTGTGTGACTTTTCCAATACCAATAATAATGATTTCCTTAGTACTCTGATTGCTCCTCTTAATGATGTTGAGTCTTGTGAAATCAATGCTGCTTTGCTGAATCTTGTTATGAAAGATCAATTCTCCGACCTTCCTAGTGAAGATGTCGCTGCCCATCTAAACAAGTTGATTTGTGTGAGATGCAAAAGAAGAAATATACGGATAATGATATTGTTAAATTGAAGTTATTTCCGTTTTCATTTAGAGATTGTGCTAAAGTTTGGTTTTCGTCTTTGCCTAAGAATAGTATTGGTTCATGGAATAAGTGCAAAGATGCTTTTATCTCTAAGTATTTTCCTCCTGCTAAGATCATCTCTCTTAGGAACGATATTATGAATTTTAAACAACTTGATCATGAGCATGTTGCCCAATCTTGGGAAAGAATGAAATTGATGATTCGCAATTGCCCTACTCATGGTTTGAATTTATGGATGATCATACAAAAATTTTATGCCGGCTTGAATTTTGCTTCTAGAAACCTTTTAGATTCGGCTGCGGGCGGCACTTTTATGGAAATCACCTTAGGAGAAGCTACTAAACTACTTGATAATATTATGGTTAATTATTCTCAATGGCACACCGAAAGATCTACTAGTAAAAAAGTGCATGTTATAGAAGAAATTAATGTTTTGAGTGGAAAGATGGATGAACTTATGAAATTGTTTGCTACTAAGAGTGCTCCTATTGATCCCAATGATATGCCTTTGTCTACTTTGATTGATAATAATAATGAATCTATGGATGTGAATTTTGTTGGTAGGAATAGTTTTGGTAACAATGCTTATAGAGGAAACTTTAATCCTAGACCGTTCCCTAGTAATTCCTCTAATAATTATGGAAATTCCTACAATAATTCTTATGGTAATAATAATAAGATGCCCTCTGATTTTGAGAATAGTGTTAAAGAATTTATGATCTCTCAAAAGAATTTCAATGCTTTGCTTGAAGAAAAATTGCTTAAAGTTGATGGTTTGTCTAGGAACGTTGATAGACTTTCGCTTGATGTTGATTCTTTGAAACTTAGATCTACTTATCCTAAGCATGATATCAATGAGTCTCTCAAATCAATGAGAGTGTCCATTGATGAGTGCAAAGAAAGAACTGCTAGATTGCGTGCTAAGAAAGAGTGCTTTGTAAAGGCGTGTTCTTCTAGTTTCCATGAAAATAATGATGAAGATCTGAAAGTTATTGATGTGTCCCCTATTAAATCTTTGTTTTGCAATATGAATCTTAATAATGATGGAACTGGAGATGAGTCAACTTTAGTTAAAAGGCGTCCCAATGATTCGGAGTTCTTAGATGTTGATGCTAAATTTGGTAAAAGTGGGATTGGAGAGGTCAAGACTTTAAATAGCAGAACCCACTACCTTGGATTTCAAGGAATTTAAATATGGTAATTGTTCTTTAGAAGGTTGTATTTCCTTGTTGCAATCCGTTTTGAATTCTCCTCATGCTTATAGTCAAAATAAAGCCTTTACCAAACATATTGTTGATGCCTTGATGCAATCTTATGACGAAAAACTTAATTTGGAAGTTTCTATACCTAGAAAACTTTATGATGAGTGGGAACCTACTATTAATATTAAAATTAAAGATCATGAGTGTTATGCTTTGTGTGATTTGGGTTCTAGTGTTTCCACAATTCCGAAAACTTTATGTGATATTCTAGGTTTCCATGATCTTGATGATTGCTCTTTAAATTTGCACCTTGCAGATTCCACCATTAAAAAGCCTATGGGAAGGATCAATTATATTCTTATTGTTGCAAATAGGAACTATGTGCCCGTAGATTTTATCGTTCTTGACATAGATTGCAATCTTTCTTGTCCTATTATTCTTGGTAGACCTTTCCTTAGAACGATTGGTGCAATTATCGATATGAAGGAACGGAATATTAGATTTCAATTTGCATTAAGGAAAGGCATGGAGCACTTTCCAAGAAAGAAAGTCAAATTACCTTATGAATCTATCATGCGAGCTACTTATGAATTGAGTGCCAAAGATGGCACTACTTAGATCTATCCTCGTTTTTATGCCTAGCTAGGGGCGTTAAACAATAGCGCTAGTTGGGAGGCAACCCAATTTTATCTTTGTTTTTGGACAATGCTAACGCCCACACGTGTGGTGGGAGCCAAACCCGCCCACACACCCTATAACACACAGACTATGCCATGTCACCTCATGGATGCATGTTGAAATCTTTTTGGATTTTCTATTTTTAAAATGTTTTAACACTTAAATGAAAAATCCGATTGAAGATCCGTTTTCACCATTAAATCCCTCGCGACGAGATCTTCGAAACTAGATCTCATATTAATATATTTCGACAAAATTGTTTTTTGGTTAAAAGTTGTCGTGTCTATTGCACATGAATTGCCATGATGTTTATACTAAAGTTGCCATGATATGTTTCAGCTATTTTCTTCTACATTTAAAAGTAATTTTTGACATATTATAAAACGGGGAATTAAGAAATTAGACTTGTCATGCACCATAAACTAAAATTGCCATGATACATGCACTTAAAATTGCCATGGTTCATACAAAAAAATATTTTCATGGTCAAAGTACTGGAATTGCCATCATAAAAAAACTAAAATTGCCATGATCTACAAACTAAAATTGCCACATGGCAACTTTAGTTTAAGCACTATGGCAACTACAGTGTAAACATAATGGCAACTTTTGGGCAAAAAAAATTCGTCAAAACATATCAACATGGGGCCTAGTTTTGAAGTCTCATCGAGACGGATTTAATGGTGAAAACGGATTTTTAATTTGCTTTTTTAATTAGGAGATAAAACATTTTTAAGCCGAAAATCAAAAAGATTTCTGCTGATGTCATCTGTTCATACATGGCAAAATAAGTGGTGATGGATATGTGTGGGCGATGTGCAAACGCCCACACGTGTGGGCGTTAGTTTTTCCGTTGTTTTTTGTTTTTGCTTCTGTTTAGTAATAAATTTTTCATCTACCATCTGTTTAGATGTGTTTTTATGTTTTAATTAGTGTTTGTGCCAAGTAGAACCTATAGGATAACCTATGGTAATAGTTAATTTGATTCTGCTGAAAAACAGAAACTTTGCACGCACGAAAATAATTTTAGTAATTCACGGAAACGTGCTTTTGCATTGATTATTTTTTCTGTAGATCAATAGACAAATTGCCCAGGACTTCCTAGTTTGGTAGGATTTTTAGAGTTGGATAACTATTTGAGAGTTACAGATTGCTACAGACTGTTCTGTTTTTGACAGATTCTGGTTTTCGTGTGTAGTTTGTTTATTTTGATGCATCTATGGCTAGTATTAAGTGATATGAACCATAGAGAAGTTGGAATACTGTAAGTGCATCTAGTGCCCCTTAGTGATTTTGGTGTATTGAAGACTTATAGGTTAAGTGACTGATGCGTTTGTGAGTGTACACAGGTCTATAAGTCTATGAGGAGTTTGATATTTACAGAGAAAGTCGACCCCTAAAAATGAAGTTCTTCGACTGAAGACTTTGATATTCTGAAGACTTTGAAAGTGAAGAAATTGGTGTGACCTTGAAGACTTGGTATTCATTCGAGGAATATGGAGCGTGAAGACTTTTGTTTTCGTAGTTTCATTTTCTCTTTCTTGAGTCATAGGAAACAGCGTACTGTTAAAGGGGGTCGAGGAAATACTAAGGAAAAATTTCCATGTGATGCTCAACTCAAAATCCTACACCTACCAATCCCTTCGAGTGAAGCCATTGGAAATCTCATACAGTTCATTCAATTTCTTTAGTGACAGAGACGCAGTTCTTCTGGTCACTAAGGACTTTGCTCTGACTGAGGAGTTAGGAATTCGCCAGTGCGAATTGCCTACACAGTGAGGAACATGATAGCCCTGAGGAATTTGAGAGTCAAATTTCTGACCGTTGCTGTGCTGCGCGCCGGCTGTCCAAAATATCTTATCCACCTAATGGTCATATCATTGAAGGGCATTTATGTCTTATCATGTCGGGCTGCTCCCTAGGCTATAAATAGCCGCCCCCTACAATCACTAGTTAGTTGGCTACTCCGAGAGAACTTGACACTTGTCATCTGAGAGCAACCCATCCTCCAAGGACTTCCAGCGAAAATCATCAAGTGAGGAAAATCCCAAAACCAAACCCCCACAAACCCAAAGTGATTGAGCATCACTGAAGAAATTGATCCTGCATGGATCCGACGCTTGTTACCTTTGAAGAGTGTGCTTCTTCCAGACGGTTAGGCGTCAAGGTCTAGAGCATCCAAGAGGAATTGTGGATCGCCGAGTGACCAAGTCTGTGAAGGTTTGGAAGTCACCTGAAGACTTACCACGAGTGATTGGACGAGGCCTGCGTGGTCTTAGTTCAAGGAGAATACGGTGAGGACTGGGTGTCCTGAGTTGCGGCTCAGAGACTGGGTGTCCGGGACTGCGTGTCCTCGAGTTTAAATACTCAGCCGCTCCAACCAGACGTACAACTGAGACAGCAGTTGGAACTGGTTTACCAAATCATTGTCTTCACCAACTAACTGGTTCTATTTCCTCAACTCTTTCATTTCCTCATTACTGTGTTGTACATTATTCATATCTGTGCTTGAAGACTTTGACTGAAGACTTTCACAAATTCCTCAGTTCAATTTCTTTAGTCTGTCTGTCTTCATCTTGTTATCCTGTGTTTACGCTTTCTGTACTCTGTGCTAGTTTTCATTTCTTCATGATGACTATGTTTGTATCCTGTTATGTTTACTTCTGAGTACTTATTCTGCTGCAAGTAGTTCTTCGCTAAGGAATTTCCTCACCAGCAAATTCCTCAGTGAAGAATTCATAAAAATCGCCTATTCACCCCCCCTCTAGTCGATATAACGCACTTTCAAATACAGTAGGTTTAACACCAATATAAATAAAGAATGAGTTCATTACAGTACCTTATGTGATGGTTTTTCTTTCTTGCACTAACGGAGCTTATGAGATTTCCTATTGAGTTTTGTGTTGTAAAGTTTTCAAGTTTTGGGTAAAGATTTGATGGACTATGGAATAAGGAGTGGCAAGAGCCTAAGCATGGGGATGCCCATGGCACCCCAAGATATTCAAAGATAACCAAAATCCTAAGCTTGGGGATGCCCGGGAAGGCATCCCCTCTTTCGTCTTCGTCTATTGGTAACTTTACTTGGATCTATATTTTTATTCGCCACATGATATGTGTTTTGCTTGGAGCGTCTTGTATGATATTAGTATTTGCTTTTTAGTTTACCATAATCATCCTTGATGTACACACCTTTTGGGAGAAGCCCACTTGATTAGAATTTATTAGAATACGCTATGTGCTTCACTTATATCTTTTGAGCTAGAAAGTTTTGCTCTAGTACTTCACTTAAATCTTTTAGAGCACGGCGGTGGATTGATTTTCAAGAAATTGTTGATCTCTCATGCTTCACTTATATTATTTTGAGAGTCTTTAAGAGCAGCATGGTATTTGCTATGGTTATAAAATTGGTCCTAGAATGATGGGCATCCAAGTTGGGTATAATAAAAACTATCATAGAAAGTGAATTGGATGCTATGATCAATTTGATACTTGATAATTGTTTTGAGATATAAAGGTGGTAATATTAGAGTCATGCTAGTTGGGTGATTATGAATTTAAATAATACTTTTTTGAAGTTTGTGATTCCCGTAGCATGCACGTATGGTGAACCGCTTTGTGATGAAGTTGGAGCACAATTTTATTTATTGATTATCTTCCTTATGAGTGGCGGTCGGGGACGAGCGATGGTCTTTTCCTACCAATCTATCCCCCTAGGAGCATGCGCGTAGTACTTTGTTTTCAATGGCTTGTAGATTTTTGCAATAAGTATATGAGTTCTTTATGACTACTGTTGAGTCCATGGATTATACACACTCTCACCTTCCACCATTGCTAGCCTCTCTTGTGCCGCGCAACTTTCACCTGTACCATAGACCCACCATATACCTTCCTCAAAACAGCCACCATACCTACCTATTATGGCATTTCCATAGCCATTCCGAGATATATTGCCATGCAACTTTCCACCGTTCCATTTATATGACATGCATCATCATTGGCATATTTCTCTTTGCATGATCATGTAGTTGACATCGTATTTGTGGCAAGGCCACCTTCAGAATTTTCATACATGTCACTCTTGATTCATTGCATATCTCGGTACACCGCCGGAGGCATTCATATAGTCATATCTTGTTTTAAGTATTGAGTTGTAATCTTGAGTTATAAGTAAATAAAAGTGTGATGATCTTCATTATTAGAGCATTGTCCCAGTGAGGAAAGGATGATGGAGACTATGATTCCCCCACAAGTCGGGATGAGACTTCGGACTTTACAAAAAAAAAGAGGCCAAAGATCCCACCAAAGAAAAAGAAGAAGAAGAAAGGCCAAAAAAAGGCCAAAAAAGAAAAAGAAAAAGAAAAGGAAAAAAATGAAATGAGAGAAAAAGAGAGAAGGGGCAATGTTACTATCCTTTTTACCACACTTGTGCTTCAAAGTAGCACCATGATCTTCATGATAGAGAGTCTCCTATGTTGTCACATTCATATACTAGTGGGAATTTTCATTATAGAACTTGGCTTGTATATTCCAATGATGGGCTTCCTCAAAATGCCCTAGGTCTTCGTGATCAAGCGAATTGTATGCACACTTATACTTCTCCAACGTATCTACTTTTCCAAACACTTTTGCCCTTGTTTTGGACTCTAACTTTCATAATTTGAATGAAACTAACCCGGACTGACGCTGTTTTCAGCAGAACTGCCATGGTGTTGTTTATTGTGCAGAAAACAAAAGTTCTCGGAATGACCTGAAAATCTACGGAGATAACTTTTGGAAAATATAAAAAATATTGGCAAAAGAATCAAGGCCAAGGGGCCCACACCCTGTCCACGAGGGTGGGGACGTGCCCTCTCCCCCTGGGCGTGCCCCCTGTCTCGTGGCCCCCTTGATGCTCCACCGACCTCAACTCCAACTCCATATATTTCATTTCGCGGAGAAAAAAAATAAGAGAGAAAGTTTCATCGCGTTTTATGATACAGAGCCACCGCCAAGCCCTAATCTCTCTCGGGAGGGCTGATCTGGAGTCGGTTCGGGGCTCTGGAGAGGGGGATCCATCACCGTCGTGATCATCAACCATCCTACATCACCAATTTCATGATGCTCACCGCCGTGCGTGAGTAATTCCATCGTAGGCTTGCTGGACGGTGATGGGTTGGATGATATTTACCATGTAATCAAGTTAGTTTTCTTAGGGTTTGACCCTAGTATCCACTATGTTCTGAGATTGATGTTGCTATGACTTTGCTATGCTTAATGCTTGTCACTAGGGCCCGAGTGCCATGATTTCAGATTTGAACCTATTATGTTTTCATGAATATATGTGAGTTCTTGATCCTATCTTGCAAGTCTATAGTCACCTATTACGTGTTGTGATCCGACAACCCCGAAGTGACAATAATCGGGATACTTCTCGGTGATGACCGTAGTTTGAGGAGTTCATGTATTCACTATGTGTTAATGCTTTGGTCTAGTACTCTATTAAAAGGAGGCCTTAATATCCCTTAGTTTCCACTAGGACCCCGCTGGCATGGGAGGGTAGGACAAAAGATGTCATGCAAGTTCTTTTCCATAAGCACGTATGACTATATTAGGAATACATGCCTACATTACATTGATGAACTGGAGCTAGTTCTGTGTCACCCTATGTTATAGCTATTACATGAGGAATCGCATCCGACATAATTATCCATCACTGATCCAATGCCTACGAGCTTTTCACATATTGTGTTTCGCTTATTTACTTTTCCGTTGCTACTGTAACAATTACTACAAAACTATTAACTTTACTTTTGCCACCGTTACTATTACTATCATACTACTTTGCTACTAAATACTTTGCTACAGATACTAAGTTATCCAGGTGTGCTTGAATTGACAACTCAACTGCTAATACTTAAGAATATTCTTTGGCTCCCCTTGTGTCAAATCAATAAATTTGGGTTGAATACTCTACCCTCAAAAGCTGTTGCGATCCCCCTACACTTGTGGGTTATCAAGACTAATTTCTGGTGCCGTTGCCGGGGAGCATAGCTCTATTCCTTGAGTCAGTTGGGATTTATATCTACTGATCACTATGAGGAACTTGAAAGATGAAATAACTAATATTTTTTCCTCAACTACGAGGGGAGGTAAGGAACTGCCATCTAGCTCTGCACTAGATTCTCCTTCTGTTTTGAGTAAGCTTGCGACACCTAAACCTGCTACTGCTGTGAATTCTGATATGTCGCATGTTATTGATGATGCCACTTCTGCTATGCATGATACTTATGATGAAACTACTTCTGTGCGTGATACTACTTTGCCATTAGGTGAATTTCTTGATGAACAACTTGCTAGGGTTAGAGAGAATGAAATTATTAATGATGATATTATTGAGGATAGTGATGATGAAAGTTCTCCCCCTGATTATGAATTGCCTGTTGTCCTTGAGGGTTATGTTATGGATGAAGAAGCTGCTAGAGCTATTTTTGCTTGCAAAGATAGATATGATCTTAAGAAGTTATTAGCTAAATGGAAGCAGCAATCTCTTAATGCTAGAATGAAACCTGACCCCGCTTTTTCTACTTCACCTATCTGTATTACTGATAAGGATTATGAATTCTCTGTTGATCCTTTTTATGGCTATGAATCTAAAACTGTTGTGGCACATCTTACCAAGTTAAATGATATAACCACCCTGTTTACTAATGATGAGAAGTCTCGCTATTATTATATCCTTAAGATATTTTCGTTCTCATTAAAGGGTGATGCTAAAACTTGGTTTAATTCTCTTGATCCTGGTTGTGTGCATAGTCCCCATGATATGATTTATTACTTCTTTGCTAAATATTTCCCTACTCATAAGAAACAAGCTGCCTTGCGGGGAATATATAATTTTGTGCAAATCGAAGAAGAGAGTCTCCCACAAGCTTGGGGGAGGCTTCTCCGATTACTTAATGCTTTGCCTGATCATCCTCTTAAGAAAAACGAAATACTTGATATCTTTTATAATGGACTGACCGATGCTTCCAAGGACTACTTGGATAGTTGTGCTGGTTGTGTTTTCAAGGAAAGAACAGTCGACCAAGCAATTACTATTGAATAATATGTTGACTAATGAAACTAATTGGACTCTTCCTGAGCCAATTCCTGAGCCAATTGAGCCAACCCCTGAGCCTATTCCTAAACCAACTCCAAAGAAGAGAGGCGTTCTATTTCTCAGTCCTGAAGATATGCAAGAGGCAAAGAAATCAATGAAAGAAAAAGGTATTAAAGCTGAAGATGTTAAGAATTTACCTCCTATTGAAGAAATACATGGTCTTAATTTACCGCCTGTTGAAGAAACACATTGTCTTGATAACCCGACATAGGTAGTAAAGGTAAATTCTCTCTATAGATATGATAAAGTTGAAATCCTGTCTACTAAATTTCATAGACAATGAATTTGATGACTTTATGGCTAGACAAGAAAGTTTTAATGCTTATGTTGGTAGAGAATTATAGAATAATGCTTTCAAAATAGGACGCTTGAGTGATTATATGGCTAGAGTTAAAGGTGAACTTAAACTCATTAGCAAATATGCTTCTATGGTTACCACTCAAGCTGAGCAAGTACTTAAAGCTCAAAGTGATTTGCTCGATGAATTAAATAATAAACATGACTTTGCTGTTAGAGTGGCTACTAGAACTGGTAGAATGACTCAGGAACCTTTGTATCCTAAAGGCCACCCTAAGAGAATCGAGCAGGATTCTCAGAGAAATAATTTAGAGGCACCTAGTTCTTCCAAAAAGAAAAAAAAGAAAAACGATAGGACTTTGCATGCTTCTAGTGAACCTGTTGTAGACACACCTGAGAATCCCAATGATATTTCTATTTCTGATGCTGAAACACAATCAGGTGATGAACATGAACCTAGTGATAATGTTAATGATAATGCTCATGTTGATGCTCAACCTAGCAAAAATAATGATGTAGAGATTGAATCTGCTGTTGATCTTGATAACCCACAATCAAAGAATCAACGTTATGATAAGAGAGATTTTGTTGCTAGGAAGCATGGTAGAGAAAGAGAACCATGGGTTCAGAAACCCATGCCCTTTCCTCCTAAACCATTCAAGACAAAGGATGATGAGGATTTTGAGCGCTTTGCTGAAATGATTAGACCTATCTTCTTACGTATGCGCTTAACTGATATATATATATATATATATATATATATATATATATATATATATATATATATATATATATATGAAGGATATCATTACAAATAAAAGAAAGATACCGGAAGCTGAAATTTCCACCATGATTGCTAATTACACTTTTAAGGGTGGAATACCAAGGAAACTTGGAGACCCCGGGGTACCAACTATACCATGCTCTATGTTAGAACTGCCTTCTGTGATCTTGCAGCCAGTGTTAGTGTTATGCCTCTCTCTTTATATCGTAGACTTGAATTGAATAAGTTGACACCTACTAAAATATCTTCGCAAATGGCTGATAAATCAACTGCTATACCCATCAGTATTTGTGAGGATGTGCCTGTTGTGGTTGCAAATGTCACTATCTTAACGGACTTTGTTATTCTTGATATTCCCGAGGACGATAGTATGTCGATTATCCTTGGTAGACCCTTTTTGAATACTGCAGGGGCTGTTATTGATTGCAACAAAGGCAATGTCACTTTTTATGTTAATGGTAATGAGCATACGGTACACTTTCCGAGGAAACAACCTCAAGTTCATAGCATCAATTCTATTGGAAAAGTTCCAACTATCATTATTGGAGGTTTTGAATTTCCTCTTCCTACTATCAAGAAAAAGTATGATATTCTTATTGTTGGGGATGTTCATATCCCCGTTGAGGTAACCTAGTGTTATTCGAAATTTCTCCGGTTCCATGTTATTCGGAATGAGCTTGTTAACAAGACTTTATCAACCTTGTTAGTGGATTCATTTTGATGATCATGAGATGGATGAAACTAGAAGGCACAACCTTCTGTACCCTCTTTTTACTTTCTGTTATTTGGAATAAATAAAGCAAAAATATTATTATCTGTCTGTTTTCTGAATTATCCGTGCAATAAAAAATATCCCGAAAATAGAAGTGCTCCAAATGCCTTGCAAACTAATATGATTTTTTATGGAATATTTGAGGATTTTAGGCACTGAAAACACTGCAGGGATCCCCATCCAGCTCAAGCACGAGTTCTACCTCATTTTGCTACGATTTTCAATCTCCTTGCTCAAAGCTCCATTCACAAAACTGCTTTGGGAGATTGTTGCTTGGTATGTGACTCATCCATTGGTCCAATTAGTTTTTGTTCTAGTGCTTTATTCTTTGCAAATTTTTGCTGCATAGGTGACCCTGTTCTTGAGCTTGCATGTCAAATTTATGAGGTCCCAAGTAATTCTAATGCATGATATAGGCTTTAGGCACTTGTAGGAGTAGTTGCTACCAATCTTGTTTAGTTTTATTCACTTTTATTTTGAAGTTACTAAAAATTTCAGAAAAAGAAATATGTCTAGGAGAATGTACCAAGGTGGTTCCTCAACAAATAGAGGACCTAGGCATGCTATGCGCGAGCAAGACGATGAACCACCAAGGGATGCCGAAGTGTGAGCTTGTGAGTAGCCATCAGATGAGTTTATGGTCAATGCAGGCATTAAGGATGAATTTGATGCATATGTGCGTAATGCCAATCTTGAGGACTTCTTACAAGATAAGTGTCCTCGGTACTACCAATTGATTGATTCATTCGTAAGAAGGTTTAAATATACATCTTCGCGTAATTCTCAGAGTGTCATGTTTGATATTTATGATGAATCTTATATCATGGACTTAGAAGATTTTATGACTGCTTGCAAACTCCCGTAGTGGGGCAATGTTAATGAACCCCACCGATCTGAATATAAAGACTTTCTTGCTAGTATTACTGTGGGAGAATCTAGGGATATAGCACAAGCTACCATAGGGAGCATTCATTTTCCTGCTATACATTATTTTGCTCTCTTCATTGGTAGATGCATTAACGGTAAAGATGAAGCATGTCACATGTGTGTCCCTGATCTTTGTGTCCTCAAGAGTGCTGTGTTAGGTAATAAAGATTACAACTTGGGGCAATAGTTGCACATAGGTTGCATAATAATGGTATATCTGGAGATTTATTTGGAGGAATTTATGCAACCCATGTTGCTAATTATCTTGGTATATCCCCACGAGAGGAGGATATGGAGTTGCTTCCTGCTTATTTAGATTATGATGCGATGGTCAAACATCGTTTTCTTTTGAGGAACGAACAATTCCTCCAGTATCGACTAATCTTTGACAGACGTGGCGCTGTCCATGTTACTCTCCCTGCTCCTTCCCTTTTTGATTACCAGTCAAAACGAAGATATGTTGTTACCAGGGAGGAGGCAGCTAAACACGAGGGGAAAGCGGAGGCGGCTCGCCAACATGCAGCTGCTCAGGATGCATTTGTTGCTGCATCTTAGTACGACCCCAGTTATAACTTCGGATATCAGCCAGGCTATCCTTGGCATTAGACCAACTTAGGCCAAAAGCCTAAGCTTGGGGGAGTACGTATTTCTCACTGACTTTACATTCATGTTCACACACTATTCTAGTTGTCAGTGCTCATACTCTTTCATTGTATTATCCATGCTAGTTTAATTTTCTTTTTCTAGCTTTCTTCTTGTGTGTTTGATAAACCTTAAGAAAAAGCCAAAAAAATAGTTAGTTTAATTTCCATGCTTGTAGTAGTAATTAAAAAGAAAACCAAAAAAGATTTCTCATTCTTCTTTTACTTTTTGGGAGCTTTCCCGTGTAAATAATTTTATTTTATTTTCTTTGGGGGTCAAGAGTAGAAGACCATATTGAAAATGTTTAGTGGCTCTCATATGCATCATTGTTGATTTAACTTGGAGCCCATATTACTTTGTCTTCTCTCTTGAGTTGAATGCTTGCAGATTCCAGCTTAGTCCAATGCACGTGCACTATTATTATTATACACACCGTTCGGTTGTGCAAGTGAAAGGCAATAATGATGATATATGATGGACAGATTGAGATGAGAAAAGCTGGTATGAACTTGACCTCTTTTGTTTTTGTAAATATGATGAGTTCATCGTTCCTGATTCAGCATATTATGAAGTAAACATATTTGCAATGACATTTAGAGATTATAGTTACTTGTGCCATGCTTAATTAGCTATGAGTTATAATGGTATTAGCTATGAGTTATAATGGTTTACCTTGCATGTCAACATGCTATTAAAATGATTATGATGTGGTATGATGGGATGGTATCCTCCTTTGAATGAATTGAGGGACTCGACTTGGCACATGTTCATGCATGTAGTTGAAACAAATCAACATAGCCTTCACGATATTTATGTTCATGGTGGATTATATCCTACTCATGCTTGTACTTGGTGTAAATTAATTTTAATGCATGTTCATGACTGTTGTCGCTCTCTCAGTTGGTCGCTTCCCAGTCTTTTGCTAGCCTTCACCTGTACTAAGCGGGAATACTGCTTGTGCATCCAAATCCCATAAACCCCAAAGTTGTTCCATATGAGTCCACCATACCTTCCAATATGCGGTATTTACCTGCCGTTCCAAGTAAATTTGCATGTGCCAAACTCCAAACCTTCAAATGAAATTCTGTTTTGTATGCTCGAGCAGCTCATCTATCAACTAGGGTTGTCTGTATCTTCCATGCTAGGTGGGTTATTCTCAAGGGGAGTGGACTCCGCTCCTCATTCACGAGAAAAATGGCTGGTAGCCGGGATGCCCAGTCCCATGATCAAAAAGATCAAAGCAAATCAAAATAATTAAACAAAACTCCCCAAGGCTGTTGCTAGTTGGAGGCACTCGTTGTTTTGAGCAAGCCATGGATTGATGCTTGTTGGTGGTGGGGGAGTATAAACTTTTACCATTCTGTTTGGGAACTGCCTATAATGTATGTAGCATGGAAGATATCGCCATCTCATAGTTGTTGCGTTGACAATGAAAGTATGCCGCTCAAAATGCTATTCATCTCTATTTTAAAATCGAGCTCTGGCACCTCTACAAATCCCTGCTTCCCTCTGTGAAGGGCCTATCTATTTACTTTTATGTTGAGTCATCCCCTTCTTATTAAAAAGCACCCACTGGAGAGCACACTGTCATTTGCATTCATTACTATTAGTTTATATTGGGTATAACTTGACTGGATCTCTTTTACCATGAATTACAAGGTTTAGCCAGTCCTTGATCTTCAAAGGTGCTCTGCATTTATGTTTTGCGGTCTCGGAAAGGGCTAGCGAGATACCATCTTGTTATATCATATTATGATTGTTTTGAGAAAGTGTTTCCATCCGAGTTTTATTATTATTGCTCGCTAGCTGATTATGCCATTGATATGAGTAAAGATGAGACCTAAGTGTTTTTTGAATTTGGTTAGTTCATATTCTTTGCTGAAAACTTGAATGCTGCCTTTACATATTTACAGCAACAAGAGCAAATAGAGTTTGTAAAAGTTTTTCTTTATCACTTTTAGTTTATCAACTGAATTGCTTGAGGACAAACAGAGGTTTAAGCTTGGGGGAGTTGATACATCTCCAACGTATCTACTTTTCCAAACACTTTTGCCCTTGTTTTGGACTCTAACTTGCATAATTTGAATGAAACTAACCCAGACTGACGCTGTTTTCAGCAGAACTGCCATGGTGTTGTTTATTGTGCAGAAAACAAAAGTTCTCGAAATGACCTGAAAATCCATGGAGATAACTTTTGGAAAATATAAAAAATACTGGCGAAAGAATCAAGGCTAGGGGGCCCACACCCTGCCCACGAGGGTGGGGGGCGCGCCCTCTCCCCCTGGGCGCGCCCCCCTGTCTCGTGGCCCCCTGATGCTCCACCGACCTCAACTCCAACTCCATATATTCTGTTTCCCGGAGAGAAAAATCAGAGAGAAAGTTTCATCACGTTTTATGATACGAAGCCGCCGCCAAGCCCTAATCTCTCTAGGGAGGGCTGATCTGTAGTCCGTTCGGGGCTCCGGAGAGGGGATTCGTCGCCGTCGTCATCATCAACCATCCTCCATATTGTTTTTCACATATTGTTTTTCACTTATTTACTTTTCCATTGCTACTGGTACAATTACTACAAAACTATTATCTTTACTTTTGCCACCGTTACCATTACTATCATACTACTTTGCTGCAGATACTAAGTTATCCAGGTGTGGTTGAATTGACAACTCAACTGCTAATACTTAAGAATATTCTTTGGCTCCCCTTGTGTCGAATCAATAAATTTGGGTTGAATACTCTACCCTCGAAAGCTGTTGCGATCCCCTACACTTGTGGGTTATCACACACCCACTTAGTTTATTTTGTTGAGCTTTCATACATTAGCTCTAGTGCATCCGTTGCATGGCAATCCCCACTCACTCACATTGATATCTATTAATGGGCATATCCATAACCCGTTGATACGCCTAGTTGATGTGAGACTATCTTCTCCTTTTTTGTCTTTCCACAACCACCATTCTATTCCACATATAGTGCTATGTCCATGGCTCACGCTCATGTATTGCGTGAAAGTTGAAAAAGTTTGAGATTACTAAAGTATGAAACAATTGCTTGGCTTGTCATCGGGGTTGTGCATGATTAAATACTTTGTGTGATGAAGATAGAGAAACAGCCAGACTATATGATTTTGTAGGGATAACTTTCTTTAGCCATGTTATTTTGAGAAGACATGATTGCTTTATTAGTATGCTTGAAGTATTACTATTTCTTATGTCAATATGAACTTTTATTTTGAATCATTTGGATCTGAACATTCATGCGACAATAAAGAAAATTACATTGAGAATTATGCTAGGTAGCATTCCACATCAAAAATTCTGTTTTTATCATTTACCTACTCGAGGACGAGCATGAATTAAGCTTGGGGATGCTTGATACGTATCCAACGTATCTATAATTTTTGATTGTTCCATGCTATTATATTACCCGTTTTGGATGTTTATGGGCTTTACTCTACACTTCTATATCATTTTTGGGACTAACCTACTAATCGGAGGCCCAGCCCGAATTGTTGTTTTTTTGCCTATTTCAGTGTTTCGAAGAAAAGGAATATCAAAGGGAGTCCAAACGGAATGAAACTTTCGAGAGCGATCTTTTTGGAACAAACGTAATCCAGAGGACTTGGAGTGGAAGTCAAGAAACAAGCGAGGCGGCCACGAGGGTGCCCGGCACGCCCCCTACAGGTGGGCGCGCCCCCCACCCTCATGGGCCCCTCGAGCGTCCACCGACCTACTTCTTCCTCCTACATATACCCATGTACCCCGAAAACATCATAAGCGACCACGAAAAACTATTTCCACCGCCGTAACCTTCTGTATCCGCGACATCCCATCTTGGAGCCTTCACCGACGCTCTGCCGGAGGGGGAATCGACCACGGAGGGCCTCTACATCATCTCCAAGGCCTCTCCGATGAGTTGTGAGTAGTTTACACAGACCTTCGGGTCCATAGTTATTAGCTAGATGGCTTCTTCTCTCTCTTTGAATCTCAATACAAAGTTCTCCTCGGTCTTCTTGGAGATCTATTCGATGTAACTCTTTTTGCGGTGTGTTTGTCGAGATCCAATGAATTGTGGGTTTATGATCAAGTTTATCTATGAGAAATATTTGAATATCCTCTGAATTCTTTTATGTGTGATTAAGTTATCTTTGCAAGTCTCTTCGAATTATCAGTTTGGTTTGGCCTACTAGATTGATCTTTCTTGCAATGGGAGAAGTGCTTAGCTTTGGGTTCAATCTTGTGGTGTCCTTTCCCAGTGACAGCAGGGGCAGCAAGGCACGTATTGTATTGTTGCCATCGAGGATAAAAAGATGGGGTTTATATCATATTGCATGAGTTTGTCCCTCTACATCATGTCATCTTTCTTAATGCGTTACTCTGTTCTTTATGAACTTAATACTCTAGATGCATGTTGGATAGCGGTCGATGTGTGGAGTAATAGTAGTAGATGCAGGCAGGAATCGGTCTACTTGTCACGGACGTGATGCCTATATACATGATCATGCCTAGATAATCATGCCTAGGTAATAGTAGTAGATGCGGGCAGGAGTCGGTCTACTTGTCACGGACCCAGCAGCGTGCGCAGTAATTTTGTTTTTTTGGGACGGAGAAGGGTATCAACTGGGTTGTGCGGGACCCGTGGCCCGTCTAGCCCAGTTTGTTTTTTTCCTTTCTAAAAAATGGTTAGCCAGCTATTTTGTTTTTTGCAGAATAACCAACATAGGCCTACTTGCTTTTCTATGCCCTGCTGGGCCGGAAATCTTTCAAGACGCTGAGTGATGCATTTTGCCCAGAAAATGGGCTATAAGTAATAAGAAATGGGCTATAAGTAATAAGAAATGGGATGTAAAATGAAAAAATACAGCAAACATGCAATTAGTTACAAAATACTGTTTTCTTTTGGATTTTGATATTTTAAATTTCATTGTTTTTGTGCGGGTAAAATTTCATTGAATTTAAATTAAGGTATATTTAGATTTGAAATTAATTTGAATCTGGCTAGAAATTTCGGGTTGTATGCTGTTTGGGACAGATTTGGAGGCTGACTTGTGGTCTACTAGGTTGACGTGTACTTTGGCTTTGTGAACTTAGTCCACAAACGATTCTAGCAGCAGTGACCGTTGGATGTTAATCCAACGGCCGTGCTGCTTCTTCAATATCTGATCTTCTTGCTCCAGCCGCCCAAACCAGCTCCGGTGGGACTGCCTGCTCCCGCCTCCCGTGGCCGGCTGTGTTGCCGCACAGGCCGCACCGTGATGACCCACAAGTATAGGGGATCTATAGTAGTCCTTACGATAAGTAAGAGTGTCGAACCCAACCAGGAGTAGAAGGAAATGATAAGCGGTTTTCAGCAAGGTATTCTCTGCAAGTACTGAAATAAGTGGTAACAGATAGTTTTGTGATAAGATAAGTTATAACGAGCAACAAGTAACGAAAGTAAATAAAGTGCATCAAGGTGGCCCAATCCTTTTTGTAGCAAAGGACAAGCCTGGACAAACTCTTATAATAGGAAAAGTGCTCCCGAGGACACATGGGAATATCGTCAAGCTAGTTTTCATCATGCTCATATGATTCGCGTTCAGTACTTTGATAATTTGATATGTGGGTGGACCGGTGCTTGGGTGCTGTTCTTACTTGAACAAGCATCCCACTTATGATTAACCTCTATTGCAAGCATCCGCAACTACAACAAAAGTATTAAGGTAAACCTAACCATAGCATGAAACATATGGATCCAAATCAGCCCCTTACAAAGCAACGCATAAACTAGGGTTTAAGCTTCTGTCACTCTAGCAATCCATCATCTACTTATTACTTCCCAATGCCTTCCTCTAGGCCCAAATAATGGTGAAGTGTTATGTAGTCGACATTCACATAACACCACTAGAGGCTAGACAACATACATCTTATCAAAATATCGAAAGAATACCAAATTCACATGACTACTAATAGCAAGACTTCTCCCTTGTCCTCGGGAACAAACGTAATTACTCACAAAGCATATTCATGTTCATAATCAGAGGGGTAATAATATGCATAAAGGATCTGAACATATGATCTTCCACCAAATAAACCAACTAGCATCAACTACAAGGAGTAATCAACACTACTAGCAACCTACTAGCACCAATCCCGGACTTGGAGAGAAGAATTGGATACAAGAGATGAACTAGGGTTTGGAGATGAGATGGTGCTGGTGAAGATGTTGATGGAGATTGCCCTCTCCCGATGAGAGGAGCGTTGGTGATGACGATGGTGATGATTTCCCCCTCCTGGAGGGAAGTGTCCCCGGCAGAACAGCTCTGCCGGAGCCCTAGATTGGTTCCGTCAAGGTTCCGCCTCGTGGCGGCGGAGTCTCGTCCCGAAAGGTTGCCTTCTATTTTTTTTCTCATCGAAAGACTTCATATAGGAGAAGATGGGCGTCGGAGAGCCACCAGGGGGCGCACGAGGTAGGGGGGCGCGCCCCAGGGGGGCGCCCCCCACCCTCGTGAGCAGGGTGTGGGCCCCTGGCCTTCATCTTTGGCGATGATTTTTCTTTATTTATTTTAAGATATTCCGTGGAGTTTTAGGACTTTTGGAGTTGCGCAGAATAGGTCTTCAATATTTGCTCCTTTTCTAGCCCAGAATTCCAGCTGCCGGCATTCTCCCTCTTCATGTAAACCTTGTAAAATAAGAGAGAATAGCCATAAGTATTGTGACATAACGTGAAATAACAGCCCATAATGCAATAAATATTGACATAAAAGCATGATGCAAAATGGACGTATCAAGTCCCCCAAGCTTAGACCTCGCTTGTCCTCAAGCGAAAAGCCGATAACAATAAATATGTCCTCATGTTTAGAGGTAGAGGCGTCGATAAAAATAAAAAACGGACATGAAGGCATCATGATTATTTCCATAACAGCAACATATATAGATTTTGTCATAAGATTACTTATGTTCAATTGATGGTCTTTTCACAAAGCCAAAGTATGAATCAGAAACCTTATTGAGCACCAACAAATTATAACCTCAGTCATTGAAACAATTGTAATTTATCATAACATTGGAAAGAGTCTATGTCAGAGCTTAAAAGCAAGTCCACATACTCAACTATCATTTAGTCCTTCATAATTGCTAACACTCACGCAATACTTGTGGTTACGGAGTTTTAATCGGACACAGAGAAAGATAGGGGCTTATAGTTTTGCCCCGCAACCTTTTACCTCAACAGTAATGTCAACAATAATAATTCATGCTCCCCCACATCCAATTAGATATATATATATATATATATATATATATATATATATATATATATATATATATATATATATATATATATATATATATAGGACAAATTTTTCCTACTACCGGGTGTAGTTACTCCCACTTTTATTTCATACGTTCTAGGTAGTATCTATCATATCGGAGAGTATGTACGCATAGTATGTAGTATATAAGAATGTTTAGGTAGTATATATACTATTTTTTAGGTAGTACGTAGTAGATTTTGAGCATACTCCTTTTTACATACAAATATGTACGTATTTGACAAATATTATAAAAACATGGGCTCACATGCAATTTTTTCACATAACTCGCTTTGTAGTATCTTAGATATAGTATATGTATATAGTAAAAATAGTAAAGTAGAATATATACTATCACATAGTAGTATATGAGAAATGGGTGTAACTACACCCGGTAGTAGGATGCATTTTCCCTATATATATATATATATATATATATATATATATATCATGTCCTTTCCGACATGCTGAGCTTGCCAAAGGATAAAATTAAAAAGGAAAGGTGAAGATCACTGTGACTCTTGCATAAGGTAGAGGATAATAATAAAAGATAGGCCCTTCGCAGTGTTGGGGAACGTAGTAATTTCAAAAATTTCCTACGCACACGCAAGATCATGGTGATGGCATAGCAACGAGAGGGGAGAGTATTTTCCACGTACCCTCGTAGACCGTAAGCGGAAGCGTTAGCACAACGCGGTTGATGTAGTCGTACGTCTTCATGATCCGACCGATCCAAGCACCGAACGTACGGCACCTCCAAGTTCAGCACACGTTCAGCTCGATGACGATCTCCGGGCTCCGATCCAGCAAAGCTCCGGAGATGAGTTCCGTCAGCACGACGGCGTGGTGACGATGATGATGTTCTACCGGCGCAGGGCTTCGCTTAAACTCCGCGACGATATGACCGAGGTGGAATATGGTGGAGGGGGGCACCGCACATGGCTAAGGAACGATCCCTAGATCAACTTGTGTGTCTATGGGGTGCCCCCTGCCCCCGTATATAAAGGAGTGGAGGAGGGGAGGGCCGGCCCTCTCTATGGCGCGCCCTAGGGGAGTCCTACTCCTACCGGGAGTAGGATTCCCCCTTTCCTAGTCCAACTAGGAGTCCTTCCAAGTAGTAGGAGTAGGAGACAAGGAAGGGAAGAGGAAAGGGAAGGAAGGAGGGGGTGCGGCCCCTCCCCCTAGTCCAATTCGGACTAGGCCTTGGGAGGGCACGCAGCTTGCCCTAGGCAGCCCCTCTCTCTTCCCCGTATGGCCCAATAAGGCCCAATACTTCTCCCGGCGAATTCCCGTAACTCTCCGGTACTCCGAAAAATACCCGAATCACTCAAAACCTTTCCGAAGTCCGAATATAGTCGTCCAATATATCGATCTTTATGTCTCGACCATTTCGCGACTCCTCGTCATGTCCCCGATCTCATCCGGGACTCCGAACACTTTTGGTACATCAAAACTTATAAACTCATAATAAAACTGTCATCGTAACGTTAAGCGTGCGGACCCTACGGGTTCGAGAACTATGTAGACATGACCTAGAACTATTCTCGGTCAATAACCAATAGCGGAACCTAGATGCCCATATTGGCTCCTACATATTCTACGAAGATCTTTATCGGTCAAACCGCATAACAACATACGTTATTCCCTTTGTCATCGGTATGTTACTTCCCCGAGATTCGATCGTCGGTATCCAATACCTAGTTCAATCTCGTTACTGGCAAGTCTCTTTACTCGTTACGTAATGCATCATTCCGTAACTAACTCATTAGCTACATTGCTTGCAAGGCTTATAGTGATGTGCATTACCGAGAGGGCCCAGAGATACCTCTCCGACAATCGGAGTGACAAAACCTAATCTCGAAATACGCCAACCCAACATGTACCTTTGGAGACACCTGTAGTACTCCTTTATAATCACCCAGTTACGTTGTGACGTTTGGTAGTACCCAAAGTGTTCCTCCGGTAAACGGCAGTTGCTTAATCTCATAGTTACAGGAACATGTATAAGTCATGAAGAAAGCAATAGCAACATACTAAACGATCAAGTGCTAGGCTAACGGAATGGGTCATGTCAATCACATCATTCTCCTAATGATGTGATCCCGTTAATCAAATGACAACACATGTCTATGGTTAGGAAACATAACCATCTTTGATTAATGAGCTAGTCAAGTCGAGGCATACTAGTGACGTTATGTTTGTCTATGTATTCACACATGTATCATGTTGCCGGTTAATACAATTCTAGCATGAATAATAAACATTTATCATGATATAAGGAAATAAATAATAACTATATTATTGCCTCTAGGGCATATTTCCTTCAGTCTCCCACTTGCACTAGAGTCAATAATCTAGTTCACATCGCCATGTGATTTAACACCAATATTCATATCTGTATATGATTAACACCCATAGTTCACATCGTCATGTGACCAACACCCAAAGGGTTTACTAGAGTCAATAATCTAGTTCACATCGCTATGTGATTAACACCCAAACAGTACTAAGGTGTGATCATGTTTTGCTCATGAGAGAAGCTTAGTCAACGGGTCTGTCACATTCAGAGCTGTATGTATTTTGCAAATATTCTATGTCTACAATGCTCTGCACGGAGCTACTCTAGCTAATTGCTCGCACTTTCAATATGTATCCAGATTGAGACTTAGAGTCATCTGGATTGGTGTAAAAGTTTGCATCGTTGTAACTTTTTACGACGGGCTCTTTTATCACCTCCATAATCGAGAAACATCTCCTTAGTCCTCACTAAGGATATTCTTGACCGCTATCCAGTGATCTACTCTTAGATCAAAATTGTATTCCTTTTGTCAAACTCAGAGCAAGGTATACAATAGGTCTGGTTCACAGCATAGCATACTTTATAGAACCTATGACTGAGGCATGGGGAATGACTTTCATTCTCTTTTCTATTTTCTGTCGTGGTCCGGATTTGAGTCTTACTCAGTTTCATACCTTTGCAACACAGACAAGAATTCTTTCTTTGACTGTTCCATTTTGAACTACTTCAAAATCTTGACAAGGTATGTACTTATTGAAAAACTAATCAAGCGACTTGATCTATCTCAATAGATTTTGATGCTCAAATGTAAGTAGCTTAGCCGAGGTCTTTCTTTGAAAAAACTCCTTTCAAACACTCCTTTATGCTTTGCAGAATAATTCTACATTATTTACGATCAACAATATGTCATTCACATATACTTATCAGAAATGTTGTAGTGCTCCCACTCACTATCTTGTAAATACAGGCTTCACCGCAAGTCTGTATAAAACTATATGCTTTGATCAACTTATCAAAGCGTATATTCCAACTCCGAGATGCTTGCACCAGTCCATAGATGGATCGCTGGAGCTTGCACATTTTGTTAGCACCTTTAGGATTGACAAAACCTTCTGGTTGCATCATATACAACTCTTCTTTAAGAAAACCATTAAGGAATGCAGTTTTGACATCCATTTGCCAGATTTCATAAAATGTGGCAATTGCTAACATGATTCGGACAGACTTAAGCATCCTACAGTTGAGAAAATCTCATTGTAGTCAACACCTTGAACTTGTCAAAAACCTTTTTGCGGCAAGTCGAGCTATGTAGATAGTAACACTACTATCAGTATCTGTCTTCCTCTTGAAGATCCATTTATTTAACATGGCTTGCTGATATCGAGCAAGTCAATCAAAGTCCATACTTTGTTCTCATACATGGATCATATCTCAGATTTTATGGCCTCAAGCCATTTCGTGGAATCTGGGCTCATCATCGCTTCCTCATAGTTCGTAGGTTCATCATGGTCTAGTAACTTGACTTCCAGAACATGATTACCGTACCACTCTAGTGCGAATCTTACTCTGGAAGACCTACGAGGTTTGGTAGCAACTTGATTTGAAGTTTCATGATCATCATCATTAACTTCCTCACTAATTGGTGTAGGAATCACTGGAACTAATTTCTGTGATGAACTACTTTCCAATAAGGGAGAAGGTACAATTACCTCATCAAGTTATACTTTCCTCCCACTCACTTCTTTTGAGAGAAACTTCTTCTCTAGAAAGGATCCATCTTAGCAACGAATAACTTGCCTTCGGATCTGTGATAGAAGGTGTACCCAATAGTTTCCTTTGGGTATTCTATGAAGATGCACTTCTTCGATTTGGGTTCGAGCTTATCAGGTTGAAACTTTTTCATATAAGCATCGCAGCCCCAAAATTTAAGAAACGACATCTTAGGTTTACTGCTAAACCACAGTTCATATGGTGTCGTATCAATGGATTTAGATGGTGCCCTTTTAACGTGAATGCAGCAGTCTTTAATGCATAACCCCAAAATGATGGTGGTAAATCAGTAAGAGACATCATAGATCGCACCATATCCAATAAAGTGCGGTTACGACATTCGGGCACACCATAACGTTGTGGTGTTCCAGGTGGCCTGAGCTGTGAAACTATTTCACATTGTTTTAATTGAAGACCAAACTCGTAACTCAAATATTCGTCTCCACGATCAGATCGCAGAAACTTTATTTTCTTGTTACGATGATTTTTCCACTTCACTCTGAAATTCTTTGAACCTTTCAACTATTTCAGACTTATGTTTCATCAAGTAGATATACCCATATCTGCTCAAATCATCTTGTGAAGGTCAGAAAATAACGATACTTGCCACAAGCATCAATACTCATTGGATCGCATACATCGGTATGTATTATTTCCAACAAGTTAGTAGCTCGTTCCATTGTTCCGGAGAACGGATTTTTAGTCATCTTGCCCAAAAGGCACGGTTCACAAGCATCAAATGATTCATAACCAAGTGATTCCAAAAATCCATCTTTATGGAGTTTCTTCATGCGCTTTACACCGATATGACCCAAACGGCAGTGCCACAAATAAGTTGCACTATCATTATTAACTTTGCATCTTTTGGCATCAATATTATGAATATGTGTATCATCACAATCGAGATCCAACAAACTATTTTCATTGGGTGTATGACCATTGAAGGTTTTATTCATGTAAACAGAACAATAATTATTCTCTGATTTTAAATGAATAACCGTATTGCAATAAACATGATCAAATCATATTCATGCTCAACACAAACGCCAAATAATATTTATTTAGGTTTAACACTAATCCCGAAAGTATAGGGAGTGTGCGATGATGATCATATCAATCTTGGAACTACTTCCAACACTCATCGTCACTTCCCCTTCAACTAGTCTCTGTTTATTCTGTAATTCCTGTTTCGAGTTACTAATCTTAGCAACCGAACAAGTATCAAATACTCAGGGGCTACTATAAACACTAACAAGGCACACATTAATAACATGTATATCAAATGTACCCTTGTTCACTTTCCCATCCTACTTATCTACCAAATATTCAGGGCATTTCCGCTTCCAGTGACTATTTCCTTTGCAGTGTAAGCACTCAGTTTTAGGCTATGGTCCAGCTTTGGGCTTCTTCGCAGGAGTGACAACTTGCTTGTCTTTCCACTTGAAGTTCCCTTTCTTTCCCTTTGCCCTTCTCTTGAAACTAGCGGTCTTGTCAATCATCAACACTTGATGCTCTTTCTTGATTTCTACCTTCGTCGATTTCAACATCACGAAGAGCTCGGGAATCATTTTTGTCATCCCTTGCATACTATAGTTCATCACGAAGTTCTAGTAACTTAGTGATGGTGACTAGAGAATTCTGTCAATCACTATCTTATCTGGAAGATTAACTCCCACTTGATTCAAGCGATTGAAGTACCCCAGACAATCTGAGCACATGCTCACTAGTTGAGCGATTCTCCTCCATCTTTTAGCTATAGAACTTGTTGGAGACTTCATATCTCTCAACTCGGGTATTTGCTTGAAATATTAACTTCAATACCTGGAACATCTTATATGGTCCATGACGTTCAAAACGTCTTTGAAGTCCCGATTCTAAGCCGTTGAGCATGGTGCACTAAACTATCAAGTAGTCATCATATTGAGCTAGCCAGACGTTCATAACGTCTGCATCTGCTCATGTAATAGGTCTGTCACCTAGCGGTGCATTAAGGACATAATACTTCTCTGCAGCAATGAGGATAAACCTCATATCACGGATCCAATCCGCATCATTGCTACTAACATCTTTCAACACAGTTTTCTCTATGAACATATCAAGATAAACATATGAAAGCAACAACGCAAGCTATTGATCTACAACATAATTTGCAAAATACTACCAGGACTAAGTTCATGATAAATTTAAGATCAATTAATCATATTACTTAAGAACTCCCACTTAGATAGACATCCCTCTAGTCCTCTAAGTGATTACGTGATCCATATCAACTACACCATGTCCGATCGTCACGTGAGATGGAGTGGTTTCAATGGTGAACATCAATATGTTGATCATATCTACTATATGATTCACGCTCGACCTTTCGGTCTCCGTGTTCCGAGGCCATATCTGTATATGCTAGGCTCGTCAAGTTTAACCTAAGTATTCTGCGTGTGCAACTGTTTTGCACCCGTTGTATTTGACCGTAGAGCCTATCACACCCGATCATCACGTGGTGTCTCAGCACGAAGAACTTTCGCAACGGTGCATACTCAGGGAGAACACTTCTTGATAATTAGTGAGAGATCATCTTAAAATGCTACCGTCAATCAAAGCAAGATAAGATGCATAAAGGATAAACATCACATGCAATCAATATAAGTGATATGATATGGCCATCATCATCTTGTGCTTGTAATCTCCATCTTCAAAGCACCATCGTGATCACCATCGTCACCGGCGCGACACCTTGATCTCCATCATAGCATCGTTGTCGTTACGCCATCTATTGCTTCTACGACTATCGCTACCGCTTAGTGATAAAGTAAAGCAATTACAGGGCGTTTGCATTTCATACAATAAAGCGACAACCATATGGCTCCTGCCAGTTGCCGATAACTTCAGGTACAAAACATGATTATCTCATACAATAAAATATAGCATCACGTCTTGACCATATCACATCACAACATGCCCTGCAAAAACAAGTTATACATCCTCTACTTTGTTGTTGCAAATTTTACGTGGCTGCTACGGACTGAGCAAGAATCGTTCTTACCTACGCATCAAAACCACAACGATAGTTCGTCAAGTTAGTGCTGTTTTAACCTTCGCAAGGACCGGGCGTAGCCACACTCGATTCAGCTAAAGTGAGAGAGACAGACACCCGCCAGCCACCTTTAAGCACGAGTGCTCGTAACGGTGAAACCAGTCTCGCGTAAGCGTATGCGTAATGTCGGTCCGGGCCGCTTCATCTCACAATACCGCCGAACCAAAGTATGACATGCTGGTAAGCAGTATGACTTGTATCGCCCACAACTCACTTGTGTTCTACTCGTGCATATGACATCTACGCATAAAACCAGGCTCGGATGCCACTGTTGGGGAACGTAGTAATTTCAAAAATTTCCTACGCACACGCAAGATCATGGTGATGGCATAGCAACGAGAGGGGAGAGTATTGTCCATGTACCCTCGTAGACCGTAAGCGGAAGCGTTAGCACAACGCGGTTGATGTAGTCGTACGTCTTCATGATCCGACCGATCCAAGCACCGAACGTACGGCACCTCCGAGTTCAGCACACGTTCAGCTCGATGACGATCTCCGGGATCCGATCCAGCAAAGCTCCGGAGATGAGTTCCGTCAGCACGACGGCATGGTGACGATGATGATGTTCTTCCGGCGCAGGGCTTTGCCTAAACTCCGCGACGATATGACCGAGGTGGAATATGGTGGAGGGGGCACCGCACACGGCTAAGGAACGATCCGTAGATCAACTTGTGTGTCTATGGGGTGCCCCCTGCCCCCGTATATAAAGGAGTGGAGGAGGGGAGGGCCGGCCCTCTCTATGGCGCACCCTAGGGGAGTCCTACTCTCACCGGGAGTAGGATTCCCCCTTTCCTAGTCCAACTAGGAGTCCTTCCAAGTACTAGGAGTAGGAGACAAGGAAGGGGAAGAGGGAAGGAAGGAAGGAGGGGGTGCGGCCCCTCCCCCTAGTCCAATTCGGACTAGGCCTTGGGAGGGCGCGCAGCTTGCCCTAGGCAGCCCCTCTCTCTTCCCCGTATGGCCCAGTAAGGCCCAATACTTCTCCCGGCGAATTCCCGTAACTCTCCGGTACTCCGAAAAATACCCGAATCACTCGGAACCTTTCCGAAGTCCGAATATAGTCGTCCAATATATCGATCTTTACGTCTCGACCATTTCGAGACTCCTTGTCATGTCCCCGATCTCATCCGGGACTCCGAACTCCTTCGGTACATCAAAACTTATAAACTCATAATAAAACTGTCATCGTAACGTTAAGCGTGCGGACCCTATGGGTTCGAGAACTATGTAGACATGACCTACAACTATTCTCGGTCAATAACCAATAGTGGAACCTGGATGCCCATATTGGCTCCTACATATTCTACGAAGAACTTTATCAGTCAAACCGCATAACAACATACGTTATTCCCTTTGTCATCGGTATGTTACTTCCCCGAGATTCGATCGTCGGTATCCAATACCTAGTTCAATCTCGTTACTGGCAAGTCTCTTTACTCGCTACGTAATGCATCATTCCGTAACTAACTCATTAGCTACATTGCTTGCAAGGCTTATAGTGATGTGCATTACCGAGAGGGCCCAGAGATACCTCTCCGACAATCGGAGTGCCAAAACCTAATCTCGAAATACGCCAACCCAACATGTACCTTTGGAGACACCTGTAGTACTCCTTTATAATCACCCAGTTACGTTGTGACGTTTGGTAGTACCCAAAGTGTTCCTCCGGTAAACGGGAGTTGCATAATCTCATAGGTACAGGAACATGTATAAGTCATGAAGAAAGCAATAGCAACATACTAAACGTTCAAGTGCTAGGCTAACGGAATGGGTCATGTCAATCGCATCATTATCCTAATGATGTGATCCCGTTAATCAAATGACAACACATGTCTATGGTTAGGAAACATAACCATCTTTGATTAATGAGCTAGTCAAGTAGAGGCATACTAGTGACGTTATGTTTGTCTATGTATTCACACATGTATCATGTTTCCGGTTAATACAATTCTAGCATGAATAATAAACATTTATCATGATATAAGGAAATAAATAATAACTTTATTATTGCCTCTAGGGCATATTTCCTTCACGTAGAGGGAAGCAGAGGTTGTCATGCGCGTTTAGGGTTGATGCACAAAATCTTAATGCAAAAGAACGTCACTTTATATTGCCCCTTGTATGTGGACCTTTATTATGCAGTCCGTCGCTTTTATTACGTCCCCAACAAGTTTGTACAAAGTTTATTTTCTCCGCACTAATAAGTCATGCATATTTAGAGAGCAATTTTTATTGCTTGCACCGATGACAACTTACTTGAAGGATCTTACTCAATCCATAGGTAGATATGGTGGACTCTCATGGCAAACTGGTTTAAGGATATGTGGAAGCACAAGTAGTATTTCTACTTGGTGCTGAGAATTTGGCTAGCATGAGGGGAAAGGCAAGCTCAACATGTTAGAGGATCCATGACAACATACTTTATCTCAGATATAAGAAAACATAACTCATTATGTTGTCTTCCTTGTCCAACCTCAACTCTTTAGCATGTCATATTTTAATGAGTGCTCCCAATCATAAAAGATGTCAATGATACTATATCTATATGTGAAACCTCTCTTTCCTTATTACTTCCTATTAATTGCAACGATGACCAAAGCTATATTTGCCAACTCCCAACAACTTTTAATCATCATACTCTTTCTATGTGAAGTCATTACTTTCAATAGGATCAATATGAACTCTTTGATTCTTTTTATTCTTTTTCTTCTACTCACCCAAGATCATGGCAAAATAATCAAGCCCTTGACTCAACACTAATCTTTATTATATAGCTCACGGACTCGATTACAAAGAAGGATAATAAAGCAAAACTCGAGACTAGATCGTGCCATGACTTTATTCTACTAAATCAAGATACTACTAAAAGGATCGAACTAAGAAAAAGGGTAAAGATAGGAGTTGTGATGGTGATACGATACCAGGGCACCTCCCCCAAGCTTGGCAGTTGCCAAGGGGAGTGCCCATACTCATGTGATTATATCTCCTTCTTTGTTGTTGGCAGTGGAGGTGTTGTTGATGATGCAGACTTGTCGTCCACCTTCCATGGCATAGGCTCACCATCATAGAAGGATGATCGAGTCTCCGGGATCCTCAAATCTGCAGCCAAACTCATCCTTTTGAATCTATATTCATACTCATAGTTTTGATTTTGCAGATCATAGATTTGGGCTTGGAGGTGCTCGATCTTCTCATGTAGCTTGAAGATGGCCTCCTCGGTGTTCTTGGCATCCGGCTCGTAGTTGTTGGTGAACTCCGCGAGCATCTTGTGGCAAGCGTTGATTCCACGCTCCACCATCCCCTGGCACTTGAAAACTTGTTGCCCCATTGCTTCGAGCCTCGACTCCATGCTTCCGGTTCCCTTTGGTCCCTCAACATCGCGGATGTGCAGCAACCCATCACGCATCTCAATGGTTTGAGGGTGTCGCAGCACCTCCGCGAGGTAAGGGTTGATCACCTTCTCGAAGAACTTGTCCTTGGAAGCACTTGGGGTCGTCATGATGATCTAGATTTGTCAGAAAAATAGCTCGAAACAAGAAACAGGGGAGATTTGCGTGATACGAGAGTCAAAACCTTCGGGAGAATATATAATGAAATTTTATCGACGAAAATATGTATCGTGCAAGAAAACGGAGTCCAGAGGGCACACGAGGTGCTCACGAGGTAGGGGGCGCGCCCAGGGGGGTAGGGCGCGCCCTCCACCCTCGTGGAGGCCTCGTGTCCTCCCTGGACTGCTACTTATTTTTCTATTTTTCTAAATATTCCAAAATGGAGAAATATTGCCTTAAAAATTGTTTTGGAGTTGGTTTACTTACCGTACCACATACCTATTCCTTTTCGGAGTCTGGAACGGTCTGGAAGGTGTCCCTTATGTATTCCTCTGGGGTTACGGTTTCAATAATATTGGTTTCAACATTTATAGGATTATCTGAGATATAGTGTTTGATTCTTTGACCGTTTACCACCTTTGGATTTGTGCCTTCGAAGTTGTTGATTTTTATGGCACCGGAACAATAGACCTCCTCGATAACGTAGGGACCTTCCCATTTAGAGAGAAGTTTTCCTGCAAAAAATCTTAAACGAGAGTTGTATAGCAATACATAATCACCTACATTAAACTCACGCTTTTGTATCCTTTTGTCATGCCATCTTTTAACTTTTTCTTTAAACAACTTAGCATTTTCATAAGCTTGGGTTCTCCATTCATCAAGTGAGCTAATATCAAATAACCTCTTCTCGCCGGCAAGTTTGAAATCGTAGTTGAGCTCTTTAATAGCCCAATATGCCTTATGCTCTAGTTCGAGAGGTAAGTGACATGCTTTTCCATAAACCATTTTATACGGGGACATACCCATAGGATTCTTATATGCAGTTCTATAGGCCCATAATGCATCATCAAGTTTCTTGGACCAATTTTTCCTAGACCTATTGACAGTCTTTTGCAAAATTAATTTGAGCTCTCTATTGCTCAATTCTACTTGACCACTAGACTGCGGGTGATAAGGAGATGCAATTCTATGATTAACGTCATATTTAGCAAGCATTTTACGAAAAGCGCCATGAATAAAGTGTGAACCACCATCAGTCATTAAATATCTAGGGACTCCAAACCTTGGAAAAATAACTTCCTTAAGCATTTTGATAGAGGTGTTATGATCAGCACTACTAGTTGGAATAGCTTCTACCCACTTAGTAACGTAGTCAACAGCAACTAAAATATGTGTATATCCATTAGAGGCAGGAAAAGGTCCCATATAATCAAAGCCCCAAACATCAAATGGTTCAATAACAAGTGAATAATTCATAGGCATTTCTTGACGTCTACTAATATTACCAATTCTTTGACATTCATCGCAAGACAAAACAAACTTACGGGCATCCTTGAAGAGAGTAGGCCAATAAAAACTGGATTGCAATACCTTATGCGCAGTTCTATCTCCAGCGTGGTGTCCTCCATAAGCTTCGGAGTGACACTTGCGTAGGATATGTTCCTGTTCATGCTCAGGTACACAACGTCTAATAACACCATCTACTCCTTCTTTATAAAGATGTGGGTCATCCCAAAAGTAATGTCGCAAATCATAGAAAAACTTTTTCTTTTGTTGGTATGTGAAGCTAGGTGGTATAAATTTAGTAACAATATAATTGGCATAATCAGCATACCATGGAGTGCTACGAGAAGTGCTTATGACATTTAATTGTTCATCAGGAAAGCTATCATCAAGAGGTAGTGGGTCATCAAGAACATTCTCTAACATAGATAAGTTATCCGCAACGGGGTTCTCAGCTCCTTTTCTATCAACAATATGCAAATCAAATTCTTGCAGCAAGAGAACCCATCTAATAAGTCTAGGTTTTGCATCTTTCTTTTCCATAAGATATTTAATAGCAGCATGATCAGTGTGAATAGTTACTTTAGAATCAACAATATAGGGTCTGAATTTATCACAAGCAAATACAACTGCTAAAAGTTCCTTTTCGGTAGTAGCATAATTTATTTGAGCATTGTCTAGAGTCTTACTAGCATAATGGATAACATTTAATTTCTTATCAACTCTTTCCCTAGAACAGCACCTACAGCATAATCACTAGCATCACACATAATTTCAAAGGGTAAATTCCAATCAGGTGGCTGAACAACAGGTGCAGAGACTAATGCTTTCTTAAGTATTTCTAATGCTTCTACACAATCATCGTCAAAGACAAATGGTACATCTTTTGTAGTAAATTAGTCAGAGGCCGAGAAATTTTTGAGAAGTCCTTAATGAACCTCCTATAAAATCCAGCGTGACCAAGGAAACTTCTTATACCTTTGATGTCCTTGGGACATGGCATCTTTTCAATAGCATCAACCTTGGCTTTATCAACTTCAATACCTCTTTCAGAAACTTTGTGCCCCAAGACAATACCTTCATTAACCATAAAGTGGCACTTTTCCCAATTCAAGACAAGATTAGTTTCTTCACATCTCTGCAAAACTCGAGCAAGATTGCTCAAGCAATCATCAAAAGAGGAACCATAGACGGAAAAGTCGTCCGTGAAAACCTCACAAATTTTCTCGCAGAAGTCAGAGAATATAGCCATCATGCATCTTTGAAAGGTAGCAGGTGCATTACATAAACTGAAAGGCATACGTCTATAAGCAAAAGTACCAAAAGGGCATGTAAAAGTAGTCTTTGATTGATCTTTAGCCGACACAGGTATTTGAGAGAAAACCAGAATAACCATCTAGAAAGCAATAATGTGTATGTTTGCATAATCTTTCTAGCATTTGATCAATAAAAGGTAAGGGGTAATGATCTTTCTTAGTAGCTTTATTTAATTTGCGGAAATCAATTACCATCCTATAACCTGTGATAATTCTTTGCGGAATCAATTCATCTTTATCATTAGGGACAACAGTAATACCTCCCTTCTTAGGGACACAATGGACATGACTTACCCACTGACTATCAGCAACGGGATAAATTATACCTGCCTCCAGAAGCTTGGGTATTTCTTTTCTTACCACTTCTTTCATTTTAGGATTCAAACGTCGTTGAGGGTCACGAACTGGTTTGGCATCCGCTTCCAAATTTATTTTATGTTGACATAGAGTGGGACTGATGCCCTTAAGATCATCCAGAGTATATTCAATAGCGGCACGGTGCTTCTTCAGAGTTTTCAATAATCTTTCTTCTTCATGCTCTGAAAGGTTAGCACTAATAATGACATGATATATTTTCTTTTCATCAAGATAAGCATATTTAAGATTATCAGGCAACGGTTTAAGCTCAAACACGGAATCACCCTTGGGTGGAGGAGGATCCCCTAGGATTTCAACAGGCAAATTGTGTTGCAGAATAGGTTCCTGTTTAAAGAATACTTCATCTATTTCCCTTCTTTCATTCATGAACATATCATTTTCATGGTCTAGCAAATAGTGTTCTAAAGTATCACTAGGAGGTACGGCAATAGAAGCAAGACCAATAATTTCATCCTTACTAGGCAATTCTTCCTCACGATGTTGTTTACTAAATTTAGAGAAATTAAACTCATGAACCATATCATCCAAGCCAACAGTAACAACATTCTTTTCGCAGTCTATCTTAGCATTAACAGTATTCAAGAAGGGTCTACCAAATATAATGGGACAAAAGCTATCTTGTGGAGAACCAAGAACAAGAAAATCAGCGGGATATTTGGTTTTTCCACACAAGACTTCAACATCTCTAACAATTCCCATTGCAGATATAGTATCTCTATTGGCAAGTTTAATTGTAACATCAATATCTTCTAACTCAGCAGGTGCAATATCATGCATAATTTCTTAAGTCAATGGGTATAACACTAGCACTAGCACCCATATCACATAAGCCATGATAACAATGATCTCCTATTTTAACAGAAATAACAGGCACGCCTACCACAGGTCTATGTTTATCTCTAGCACAAGGTTTAGGAATTATAGCAGTTTCACCACAGAATTGAATAACATGCCCATCAATATTATCAGACAAGAGATCTTTAATAATAGCAATATTAGGTTCTACTTTGACTTGCTCAGGAGGTGTATAAGTTCTAATATTGCTTTTACGAACAACAGTTGAAGCTTTAGCATGATCCTTCATTCTAACAGGGAAAGGTGGTTTCTCAACATAAGAAGTGGGAACAATAGGATCATTGTAAGTGACAGTCTTTTCTTCAACTTTAATAGGTGCAGGTACTTTTACTTCTATGGGAGGATGATATTTAAACCACTTCTCCTTGGGGAGATCAACATAAGTAACAAAAGATTCACAGAAAGAAGCTACTATCTCATAGTCACGTCCATATTTAGTGCTAAACTTACGGAAAATATCGGTATCCATAAAAGATTTAACACAATCAAACTTAGGTGTCATACCTGACTCCTTACCTTCGTCGAGGTCCCAATCTTCAGAGTTGCGTTTAATTCTATCCAATAAATTCCATCTAAATTCAATAGTCTTCATCATAAAAGAGCCAGCACAAGAAGTATCGAGCATGGTGCGATTGTTATCAGAAAGCCGAGCATAAAAACTTTGCATAATTACTTCTCTTGAGAGCTCATGATTGGGGCATGGATATAACATTGATTTAAGCCTACCCCAAGCTTGAGCGATGCTTTCTTCTTCGCGAGGCCAAAAATTATATATATAATTGCGATCACGATGAACAAGATGCATAGGGTAATACTTTTGATGAAATTCCAATTTCAATCTTTTATAGTTCCATGATCTCATATCATCACATAGCCTATACCATGTCAATGCGTCTCCCTTCAAAGATAAAGGGAGGGCCTTCTTCTTAAAAACATCATCGGGTATACCTGCAAGCTTAAATAGTCCACAAACATCATCCACATAGCGTAGATGTTCATCAGGGTGCTTTGTTCCATCTCCTGTAAAAGTGTTAGCTAGCAGTTTTTCCATCATACCCGAAAGAATCTCAAAAGGAGTTTCATTTTCAATAGGTTCGGTAGGTTGAGGAGCAACTCTTTGCTCTACTGGACGGGGTGAAGATACCCGAACAAGCCCCTCAGACAATTACTTTCCACAGTAACAAGTGACAGAAAATTTCAGCACACTAAATAAATTTTTCCTTACCAAATTCCACCTACCAAAGGCGCTTCACTCCCCGGCAACGGCGCCAGAAAAGAGTCTTGATGACCCACAAGTATAGGGGATCTATCGTAGTCCTTTCGATAAGTAAGAGTGTCGAACCCAACAAGGAGCAGAAGGAAATGATAAGCGGTTTTCAGCAAGGTATTCTCTGTAAGTACTGAAATAAGTGGTAACAAATAGTTTTGTGATAAGATAAGTTATAACGAGCAACAAGTAATGTAAGTAAATAAAGTGTAGCAAGGTGGCCCAATCCTTTTTGTAGCAAAGGACAAGCCTGGACAAACTCTTATAATAGGAAAAGTGCTCCCGAGGACACATGGGAATATCGTCAAGCTAGTTTTCATCACGCTCATATGATTCGCGTTCGGTACTTTGATAATTTGATATGTGGGTGGACCGGTGCTTGGGTGCTGTTCTTACTTGAACAAGCATCCCACTTATGATTAACCTCTATAGCAAGCATCCGCAACTACAACAAAAGTATTAAGGTAAACCTAACCATAGCATGAAACATATGGATCCAAATCAGCCCCTTACAAAGCAACGCATAAACTAGGGTTTAAGCTTCTGTCACTCTAGCAACCCATCATCTACTTATTACTTCCCAATGCCTTCCTCTAGGCCCAAATAATGGTGAAGTGTTATGTAGTCGACGTTCACATAACACCACTAGAGGCTAGACAACATACATCTTATCAAAATATCGAACGAATACCAAATTCACATGACTACTAATAGCAAGACTTCTCCCTTGTCCTCAGGAACAAACGTAATTACTCACAAAGCATATTCATGTTCATAATCAGAGGGGTAATAATATGCATAAAGGATCTGAACATATGATCTTCCACCAAATAAACCAACTAGCATCAACTACAAGGAGTAATCAACACTACTAGCAACCTACTAGCACCAATCCCGGACTTGGAGACAAGAATTGGATACAAGAGATGAACTAGGGTTTGGAGATGAGATGGTGTTGGTGAAGATGTTGATGGAGATTGCCCTCTCCCGATGAGAGGAGCGTTGGTGATGACGATGGTGATGATTTCCCCCTCCCGGAGGGAAGTGTCCCCGGCAGAACAGCTCTGCCGGAGCCCTAGATTGGTTCCACCAAGGTTCCGCCTCGTGGCGGCAGAGTCTCATCCCGAAAGGTTGCCTTCTATTTTTTTCTCATCGAAAGACTTCATATAGGAGAAGATGGGCGTCGGAGAGCCACCAGGGGGCCCACAAGATAGGGGGGCGCGCCCCAGGGGGGCACCCCCCACCCTCGTGAGCAGGGTGTGGGCCCCTTGGCTTCATCTTTGGCGACGATTTTTCTTTATTTATTTTAAGATATTCCGTGGAGTTTCAGGACTTTTGGAGTTGTGTAGAATAGGTCTTCAATATTTGCTCCTTTTCCAGCCCAGAATTCCAGCTGCCGGCATTCTCCCTCTTCATGTAAACCTTGTAAAATAAGAGAGAATAGCCATAAGTATTGTGACATAACATGAAATAACAGCCCATAATGCAATAACTATTGACATAAAAGCATGATGCAAAATGGACGTATCACACCGCCCCACCCTACTTCATTGCTGGCCAGGCCATTCCTCTACTCACCCACACCTCCTGTTATTTTCCGGCGACGGCAGCCAGACCAGTAAACCCTCGTACTCCCCACCGCGTGGGCAACCATTGCCAAGTCTTCCCCGGCTCTGTGTCGTTCCCTTCCTAGGCCTCGCCGTCGTCCACCACCATGGTGCTCTCGGCGCGGCCTGGTCAACGTGGTCAACGAACGACATCCATCAGCCGTGGACTGTACGTGGTGAGGCTGACAGCTGGGTCCACGACCGCACACAAGGAAATGCCTCCTTATTACGCGCAAAATAATGATTCCTCCACCTGACAGCTGGGACCCACCGGAAGGGCCTCTGTATTTCGCGAAAAAACCGTTCCCCCCGCTGACATGTCAGACCCACCAGCTATATCTTCGCACGCAAGGAAGTGCTTCCTTATTACGCACAAAAAAATGAATACCCCCTGCTAGCTGGGACCCACCATAATGGGAGGATGACTTGTGGGCCAACTAAGTTGACGGGGACGGAGGGCTTTGTCAACTTAGTCAATATGAATGATTCTAGCTCCAGTGACCGTACGATGTCCATCCAACGGCCGTAGTGCTTCTTCAACCTCTGGTCTTCTTGCTCCAGCCGCCCAAAGCAGCGTCGGTTGTGCCGCATGCTCCTGCCTCCCGTGGCCGGCTGTGCTGCCACGGAGGCCTCACCGCCCCCTACTATTCCCGCCGCTGGCCAGGCCCTGCGGCGACGGCAGCCTCACACCGCAGCCGAACCAGTGAACCCTCGTACTCCTCTCCGCGCGGGCTTCCACTGCCGCGTCTTCCCCGGCTCCGCGTCGTCCCCTTCCTAGGCCTCGCCGACGTCCACCGCCGTGGTGCTCTCGGCGCGGCCTGGTCAACGTGGTCAAGGAACGACTTCCATCGGACGTGGACTGTACGTGGAGAGGCTAACAGCTGGGTCCACGGCCGCAGCAAGGAAGTGCCTCCTTATTACGCAGAAAATAATGATTCCTCCACCTGACAGTTGGGACCCACCGGACGGGCCACTGTATTTCGTGAAAAAAACGTTTCCCCTGACTGCTGGGACCCACCAGCTACATCTTCGCACGCAAGGAAGTGCGTCCGGACAAAAAAAATGATTCCACCCCTGACTGCTGGGACCCACCATCTACATCTTCGCACGCAAGGAAGTGCGTCTGGGCAAAAAACGATTCGCTCCCCTGACTGCTGGGACCCACCAGCTACATGTTCGCACGCAAGGAAGTGCATCCGGGGAAAAAAAGATTCGCCCCCTGACTGCTGGGACCCACCAGCTACACCTTCACACGCAAGGAAGTGCGTCCGGGCAAAAAAAACAAAATGATTTGCCCCCCTGACTGCTGGGACCCACCAGCTACATCTTCGCATGCAAGGAAGTGCTTGATAGTCGGGACCCACCTGGTCGAAGCGTATGTAATGTTGCCATTCTGGTCGCGAACGTGTACGTACATATATACTGGTCGATGTAGAGGCGCGCACGTGTCGTAGTAGAGGCGCGTACATGTCGTAGTAGAGGCGCGCATGTAGCATGTACACGTACATATAGCGGCCAGTGTACAAGAAAGAAAATACGGCCACATATGTGTACATATGGGCGGGGTCTCGAACGCCTACTCGCGCATACATACGGCCAGGGCTCGTGTACATGGCTGGGTCGGAACGGAGAAACAACGTCATCGTTGTGTTCATGGGGAGGCAACGGAATGCGTCGTGTTCATCGGGAGGCAACAGAACGCGTGGGAGCCAATCGGCTGGGTCGGAACGGAATGCGTTGTCGTCTTCATCAAGAGGGCTTGGACGGAACAGGCGATGGAAACGAGGCCTGGCGTACCGCACAACAGAGGAAACGAACCTCCTACGGTCGAAACGGGGGTCCTGTTGATCGGGAGGGGTGTGGCGTACCGCAAAACGGAGGAAACAGACCTCCTACGGTCGAAACGGGGGTCCTGTTGATCGGGAGGGGTGTGGCGTATCGCAAAACGGAGGAAACGGACCTCCTACAGTCGAAATGGGAGTCCTGTTGATCGGGAGGGGTGTGGCGTACCACAAAATGGACAAAACAGACCTCCTACGGTCGAAATGGGGGTCCTATTGATCGGGAGGGGTGTGGCGTACCGCAAAATGGACGAAACGGACTTGTGTTGGAGCGCTATGGTCGAAACGGGGGTCCTGTTCATCGGGAGGGGTGTGGCGTACCGCAAAACGGGACTCCACGGGACACTGTTCATCTCCACCGTCGACCTCCTCCAGCCTCCACGGGCTACCGTCGACCTCCTCCAGCCTCCACGGGCTCCTGTTCATCCAGCCTCCACCGCGGACTACTCCACCGGCTACTGTTCAACCACCCCTCCACGGGCACCCTGTTGGGGAACGTAGTAATTTCAAAAAAATTCCTACGCACACGCAAGATCATGGTGATGGAATAGCAACGAGAGGGGAGAGTGTTCGTCCACGTACCCTCGTAGACCGTAAGCGGAAGCGTTAGCACAACACGGTTGATGTAGTCGTACGTCTTCACGATCCGACCGATCCAAGCACCGAACGTACGGGGCCTCCGAGTTCAGCACACGTTCAGCTCGATGACGATCTCCGGCCCTCCGATCCAGCAAAGGCTCCGGAGATGAGTTCCGTCAGCACGACGGCGTGGTGACGATGATGATGTTCTACCGGCGCAGGGCTTCACCTAAACTCCGCGACGATATGATCGAGGTGGAATATGGTGGAAGGGGGCACCGCACACGGCTAAGGAATGATCCGTAGATCAACTTGTGTGTTCGTGGGGTGCCCCCTGCCCCCGTATATAAAGGAGGGAGGGGGGAGGTGCGGCCGGCCCCCTAGGGGTGCGCCTGGAGGAGTCCTACTCCCACCGAGAGTAGGACTCCCCCTCTTGCCTTGGTGGAGAAGGAAAGGGGGGAGGGGAAAGAGGAAAGGGGGCGCCGCCCCCCCTTCCTTGTCCTATTCGGACTAGGGGGGGAGGGGGGGCGCAGCCTGCCCTGGCCGGCCCTCCTCTTCTCCCTCTTGGCCCACTAAGGCCCAATATCCCCCGGGAGGGTTCCGGTAACCCCCCAGTGTTCCGGTAAAATCCCGATTTCACCCGGAACCATTCCGATGTCCAAACATAGGCTTCCAATATATCAATCTTTATGTCTCGACCATTCCGAGACTCCTCGTCATGTCCGTAATCACATCCGGGACTCCGAACAAACTTCAGTACATCAAAACTTATAAACTCATAATAAAACTGTCATCAAAACGTTAAGCGTGCGGACCCTACGGGTTCGAGAACTATGTAGACATGACCTAAAACCATTCTCAGTCAATAACCAATAGCGGGACCTGGATGCCCATATTGGTTCCTACATATTCTACGAAGATCTTTATCGGTCAAACCACATAACAACATACGTTGTTCCCTTTGTCATCGGTATGTTACTTGCCCGAGATTTGATCGTCGGTATCCAATACCTAGTTCAATCTCGTTACCGGCAAGTCTCTTTACTCGTTCTGTAATACATCATCTCATAACTAACTCATTAGTTATAATGCTTGCAAGGCTTAAGTGATGAGTATTACCGAGAGGGCCCAGAGATACCTCTCCGACAATCGGAGTGACAAAACCTAATCTCGAAATACGCCAACTCAACATGTACCTTTGGAGACACCTGTAGTACTCCTTTATAATCACCCAGTTACATTGTGACGTTTGGTAGTACCCAAAGTGTTCCTCCGATAAACGGGAGTTGCATAATTCTCATAGTTACAGGAACATGTATAAGTCATGAAGAAAGCAATAGCAGAATACTAAACGATCAAGTGCTAAGCTAACGGGATGGGTCATGTCAATCACATCATTCTCCTAATGATGTGATCCCATTAATCAAATGACAACACATGTCTATGGTCAGGAAACATAACCATCTTTGATTAATGAGCTAGTCAAGTAGAGGCATACTAGTGACTATATGTTTGTCTATGTATTCACACATGTATCATGTTTCCGGTTAATACAATTCTAGCATGAATAATAAACATTTATCATGATATGAGGAAATAAATAATAACTTTATTATTGCCTCTAGGGCATATTTCCTTCAGTCTCCCACTTGCACTAGAGTCAATAATCTAGATTACATAGTAATGATTCTAACACCCATGGAGTCTTGGTGCTGATCATGCTTTGCTCGTGAGAGAGGCTTAGTCAACGGGTCTGCAACATTCAGATCCGTATGTATCTTGCAAATCTCTATGTGTCCCACTTGGACTTGGTCCCGAATGGAATTGAAGCGTCTCTTGATGTGCTTGGTCCTCTTGTGAAATCTGGATTCCTTTGCCAAGGCAATTGCACCAGTATTGTCACAGAAGATCTTCATCGGTCCCGATGCATTAGGTATGACACCTAGATCAGAAATGAACTCCTTCATCCAGACTCCTTCATTCGCTGCTTCAGAAGCAGCTATGTACTCCGCTTCACATGTAGATCCCGCCACAACGCTTTGTTTAGAACTGCACCAACTTACAGCTCCACCGTTTAATATAAACACGTATCCGGTTTGCGATTTAGAATCGTCCGGATCAGTGTCAAAGCTTGCATCGACGTAACCTTTTACAACTAGCTCTTTGTCACCTCCATATACGAGAAACATATCCTTAGTCCTTTTCAGGTATTTCAGGATGTTCTTGACCGTTGTCCAGTGATCCACTCCTGGATTACTTTGGTACCTTCCTGCCAAGCTTATTGCTAAGCATACGTCAGGTCTGGTACACAGCATTGCATACATGATAGAGCCTATGGCTGAAGCATAGGGAACATCTTTCATTTTCTCTCTATCTTCTGCTGTGGTCGGGCATTGAGTTTGACTCAACTTCACACCTTGTAGCACAGGCAAGAATCCTTTCTTTGCCTGATCCATTTTGAACTTTTTCAAAATTTTGTCAAGGTATGTGCTTTGTGAAAGTCCTATTAAGCGTCTTGATCTATCTCTATAGATCTTGATGCCTAATATATAAGCAGCTTCTCCAAGGTCTTTCATTGAAAAACTTTTATTCAAGTATCCCTTAATGCTATCCAGAAATTCTATATCATTTCCAATCAACAATATGTCATCTACATATAAAATTAGAAATGCTACAGAGCTCCCACTCACTTTCTTGTAAATACAGGCTTCTCCAAAAGTCTGTATAAAACCATATGCTTTGATCACACTATCAAAGTGTTTATTCCAACTCCGAGATGCTTGCACCAGTCCATAAATGGAACGCTGGAGCTTGCACACTTTGTTAGCACCTTTTGGATCAACAAATCCTTCCGGCTGCATCATATACAACTCTTCTTCTAGAAATCCATTCAAGAATGCAGTCTTGACATCCATTTGCCAAATTTCATAATCATGAAATGCAGCAATAGCTAACATGATTCGGACAGACTTAAGCATCGCTACAGGTGAGAAAGTCTCATCGTAGTCAACCCCTTGAACTTGTCGAAAACCTTCCGCAACAAGTCGAGCTTTATAGACAGTTACATTACCATCAGCGTCAGTCTTCTTCTTAAAGATCCATTTATTCTCAATAGCTTGCCGATCATTGGGCAAGTCAACCAAAGTCCATACATTGTTTTCATACATGGATCCCATCTCAGATTTCATGGCCTCTAGCCATTTTGCGGAATCTGGGCTCATCATCGCTTCCTCATAGTTCGTAGGTTCATCATGGTCAAGTAACATGACTTCCAGAATAGGATTACCATACCACTCTGGTGCGGATCTTACTCTGGTAGACCTACGAGGTTCTGTAGAAACTTGTTCTGAAGTTTCATGATCAATATCATTAGCTTCCTCACTGATTGGTGTAGTTGTCACAGGAACCGGTTCTTGTGATGAACTACTTTCCAATAAGGGAGTAGATACAGTTATCTCGTCAAGTTCTACTTTCCTCCCACTCACTTCTTTCGAGAGAAACTCCTTCTCTAGAAAGGATCTGAATTTAGCAAAGAAAATCTTGCCCTCAGATCTGTGATAGAAGGTGTACCCAATAGTCTCCTTTGGGTATCCTATGAAGACACATTTCTCCGATTTGGGTTCGAGCTTATCTGGTTGAAGTTTCTTCACATAAGCATTGCAGCCCCAAACTTTAAGAAACGACAACTTTGGTTTCTTGCCAAACCACAGTTCATAAGGCGTCGTCTCAACGGATTTTGATGGTGCCCTATTTAACGTGAATGCGGCCGTCTCTAAAGCATAACCCCAAAACGATAGTGGTAGATCAGTAAGAGACATCATAGATCGTACCATATCAAGTAAAGTATGATTACGACGTTCGGACACACCATTTCGTTGTGGTGTTCCAGGTGGCGTGAGTTGCGAGACTATCCCGCATTGTTTCAAGTGTAGACCAAACTCGTAACTCAAATATTCTCCTCCACGATCAGATTGTAGAAACTTTATTTTCTTGTTACGATGATTTTCCACTTCACTCTGAAATTCTTTGAACTTTTCAAATGTTTCAGACTTGTGTTTCATTAAGTAGATATACCCATATCTGCTTAAATCATCTGTGAAGGTGAGAAAATAACGATATCCGCCACGAGCCTCAACATTCATTGGACCACATACATCTGTATGTATGATTTCCAACAAATCTGTTGCTCTCTCCATAATACCGGAGAACGGTGTTTTAGTCATCTTGCCCATAAGGCACGGTTCGCAAGTACCAAGTGATTCATAATCAAGTGATTCCAAAAGCCCATCAGTATGGAGTTTCTTCATGCGCTTTACACCGATATGACCTAAACGGCAGTGCCACAAATAAGTTGCACTATCATTATCAACTCTGCATCTTTGGTTTCAACACTATGAATATGTGTATCACTACTATCGAGATTCAATAAAAATAGACCACTCTTCAAGGGTGCATGACCATAAAAGATATTACTCATATAAATAGAACAACCATTATTCTCTGATTTAAATGAATAACCGTCTCGCATCAAACAAGATCCAGATATAATGTTCATGCTCAACGCTGGCACCAAATAACAATTATTTAGGTCTAAAACTAATCCCGATGGTAGATGTAGAGGTAGCGTGCCGACCGCGATCACATCGACTTTGGAACCATTTCCCACGCGCATCGTCACCTCATCCTTAGCTAATCTTCGCTTAATCCGTAGTCCCTGTTTCGAGTTGCAAATATTAGCAACAGAACCAGTATCAAATACCCAGGTGCTACTGCGAGCATTAGTAAGGTACACATCAATAACATGTATATCACATATACCTTTGTTCACTTTGCCATCCTTCTTATCCGCCAAATACTTGGGGCAGTTCCGCTTCCAGTGTCCAGTCTGCTTGCAGTAGAAGCACTCAGTTTCAGGCTTAGGTCCAGACTTGGGTTTCTTCTCTTGAGCAGCAACTTGCTTGCCGTTCTTTTTGAAGTTCCCCTTCTTCTTCCCTTTGCCCTTCTTCTTGAAACTAGTGGTCTTGTTGACCATCAACACTTGATGCTCCTTCTTGATTTCTACCTCCGCAGCTTTTAGCATTGTGAAGAGCTCGGGAATAGTCTTGTTCATCCCTTGCATATTATAGTTCATCACAAAGCTCTTGTAGCTTGGTGGCAGTGATTGGAGAATTCTGTCAATGACACTATCATCAGGAAGATTAACTCCCAATTGAATCAAGTGATTATTATACCTAGACATTTTGAGTATGTGTTCACTGACAGAACTATTCTCCTCCATCTTGCAGCTATAGAACTTATTGGAGACTTCATATCTCTCAATCCGGGCATTTGCTTGAAATATTAACTTCAACTCCTGGAACATCTCATATGCTCCATGACGTTCAAAACGTCGTTGAAGGCCCGGTTCTAAGCCGTAAAGCATGGCACACTGAACTATAGAGTAGTCATCAGCTTTGCTCTGCCAGACGTTCTTAACGTCGTCAGTTGCATCAGCAGCAGGCCTGGCACCCAGCGGTGCTTCCAGGACGTAACTTTTCTGTGCAGCAATGAGGATAATCCTCAGGTTATGGACCCAATCCGTGTAATTGCTACCATCATCTTTCAACTTTGCTTTCTCAAGGAACGCATTAACATTCAACGGAACAACAGCACGAGCCATCTATCTACAAACAAACATAGACAAGCAAAATACTATCAGGTACTAAGTTCATGATAAATTTAAGTTCAATTAATCATATTACTTAAGAACTCCCACTTAGACAGACATCTCTCTAGTCATCTAAGTGATCACGTGATCCAAATCAACTAAACCATGTCCGATCATCACGTGAGATGGAGTAGTTTCAATGGTGAACATCTCTATGTTGACCATATCCACTATATGATTCACGCTCGACCTTTCGGTCTCCGTGTTCCGAGGCCATATCTGTATATGCTAGGCTCGTCAAGTATAACCTGAGTATTCCGCGTGTGCAACTGTTTTGCACCCGTTGTATTTGAACGTAGAGCCTATCACACCTGATCATCACGTGGTGTCTCAGCACGAAGAACTTTCGCAATGGTGCATACTCAGGGAGAACACTTCTTGATAATTAGCGAGAGATCATCTTAAAATGCTATCGTCAATCAAAGCAAGATAAGATGCATAAAGGATAAACATCACATGCAATCAATATAAGTGATATGATATGGCCATCATCATCTTGTGCTTGTGATCTCCATCTCCGAAGCACTGTCGTGATCACCATCGTCACCGGCGCGACACCTTGATCTCCATCGTAGCATCGTTGTCGTTTACGCCATCTGTTGCTTCTACGACTATCGCTACCGCTTAGAGATAAAGTAAAGCAATTACAGGGCGTTTGCATTTCATACAATAAAGCGACAACCATATGGCTCCTGCCAGTTGCCGATAACTTCGGTTACAAAACATGATCATCTCATACAATAAAATAGAGCATCACGTCTTGGCCATATCACATCACAACATGCCCTGCAAAAACAAGTTAGACGTCCTCTACTTTGTTGTTGCAAACTTTACGTGGCTGCTACGGGCTTAGCAAGAACCGTTCTTACCTACGCATCAAAAACCACAACGATCGTTCGTCAAGTTGGTGCTGTTTTAACCTTCGCAAGGACCGAGCGTAGCCACACTCGATTCAGCTAAAGTGAGAGAGACAGACACCCGCAGTCACCTTTAAGCACGAGTGCTCGTAACGGTAAAACCAGTCTCACGTAAGCGTACGCGTAATGTCGGTCTGGGCCGCTTCATCTCATAATACCGCCGAACCAAAGTATGACATGCTGGTAAGCAGTATGACTTGTATCGCCCACAACTCACTTGTGTTCTACTCGTGCATATAACATCAACGCATAAAACCTAGGCTCGGATGCCACTGTTGGGGAACGTAGTAATTTCAAAAAAATTCCTACGCACACGCAAGATCATGGTGATGGCATAGCAACGAGAGGGGAGAGTGTTCGTCCACGTACCCTCGTAGACCGTAAGCGGAAGCGTTAGCACAACGCGGTTGATGTAGTCGTACGTCTTCACGATCCGACCGATCCAAGCACCGAACGTACGGGGCCTCCGAGTTCAGCACACGTTCAGCTCGATGATGATCTCCGGCCCTCCGATCCAGCAAAGGCTCCGGAGATGAGTTCCGTCAGCACGACGGCGTGGTGATGATGATGATGTTCTACCGGCGTAGGGCTTCGCCTAAACTCCGCGACGATATGACCGAGGTGGAATATGGTGGAAGGGGGCACCGCACACGGCTAAGGAACGATCCGTAGATCAACTTGTGTGTTCATGGGGTGCCCCCTGCCCCCGTATATAAAGGAGGGAGGGGGGAGGTGTGGCCGGCCCCCTAGGGGTGCGCCTGGAGGAGTCCTACTCCCACCGGGAGTAGGACTCCCCCCTCTTGCCTTGGTGGAGAAGGAAAGGGGGAAGGGGAAAGAGGAAAGGGGGGCGCCGCCCCCCCCCCCACCTTCCGTGTCCTATTCAGACTAGGGGGGAGGGGGCGCACGGCCTGCCCTGGCCGGCCCTCCTCTTCCCCCTCTTGGCCCACTAAGGCCCAATATCCCCCGGGAGGGTTCCGGTAACACCCCGGTGTTCCGGTAAAATACCGATTTCACCCGGAACCATTCCGATGTCCAAACATAGGCTTCCAATATATCAATCTTTATGTCTCGACCATTCCGAGACTCCTCGTCATGTCCGTAATCACATCCGGGACTCCGAACAAACTTCAGTACATCAAAACTTATAAACTCATAATAAAACTGTCATCAAAACGTTAAGCGTGCGGACCCTACGGGTTCGAGAACTATGTAGACATGACCTAAAACCATTCTCAGTCAATAACCAATAGCGGGACCTGGATGCCCATATTGGTTCCTACATATTCTATGAAGATCTTTATCGGTCAAACCACATAACAACATACGTTGTTCCCTTTGTCATCGGTATGTTACTTGCCCGAGATTTGATCGTCGGTATCCAATACCTAGTTCAATCTCGTTACCGGCAAGTCTCTTTACTCGTTCTGTAATACGTCATCTCATAACTAACTCATTAGTTATAATGCTTGCAAGGCTTAAGTGATGAGTATTACCGAGAGGGCCCAGAGATACCTCTCTGACAATCGGAGTGACAAAACCTAATCTCGAAATACGCCAACTCAACATGTACCTTTGGATACACCTGTAGTACTCCTTTATAATCACCCAGTTACGTTGTGACGTTTGGTAGTACCCAAAGTGTTCCTCCGGTAAACGGGAGTTGCATAATTCTCATAGTTACAGGAACATGTATAAGTCATGAAGAAAGCAATAGCAGAATACTAAACGATCAAGTGCTAAGCTAACGGGATGGGTCATGTCAATCACATCATTCTCCTAATGATGCGATCCCATTAATCAAATGACAACACATGTCTATGGTCAGGAAACTTAACCATCTTTGATTAATGAGCTAGTCAAGTAGAGGCATACTAGTGACTATATGTTTGTCTATGTATTCACACATGTATCATGTTTCCGGTTAATACAATTCTAGCATGAATAATAAACATTTATCATGATATGAGGAAATAAATGATAACTTTATTATTGCCTCTAGGGCATATTTCCTTCACACCCCTCCACCATCTACTATTCATCCAGCCCTCCACACCACGGGGTCCTTTCATCCAGAGGCAACGCCACCGCTCACTACTCATCCACCCCCCCCCCCCCCCGCAACGCTCACTGTTCATCCAATCGATCGGCTTCAGTTAGCAGCAGTAGCAAAGGAATCGCTCGATCGGGTTTAGTTAACAACCATCGATCGATCGCTCGGGTTAAGTAACGTGTAGCCTGCAGTGCAATTGCTCGGGTTCAGTTAGAGCCCAATGCCTCGCTCGGGTTCAGTTAGAACCAATGCCTCGCACACACGCGCGTACGTGTAGGAGAGAAACGCGCATCGCTCGGCCCCCGACCTCCCACCGTAACCGGGAACTCCCCAAAATTTTCCTCGCCCTCGCTTCTACCATGGTTTTTTCCGTCATGGACGGCCCAAAGAATGTCATGCAGCTGCGTCTCCGGCCCGCCCAGGACGAAAAGCCCATTTTCCGTCATGATTTTTTGTCATAGAAGTAGGAGCCCACCACATCTATGATGATACCAGGTTTTGTCACAATTATCGTCATAGAAGTGGCATATGTATGACAGGAAAAAAATTCGTTCGGCCCAAAATGTCACGGATGTGTCTTTTTTTTGTAGTGAGTCGGTCGACTTGTCACGGACGTGATGCCTATATACATGATCATGCCTAGATAATCTCATAATTATTCGCTTTTCTATCAATTGCTCGACAGTAATTTGTTCACCCACCGTAATACTTATGCTATCTTGAGAGAAGCCACTAGTGAAACCTATGGCCCCCGGGTCTATCTTTTATCATATAAACTTTCAATCTACTTTTATTTGCATCTTTACTTTTCCAATCTATATCATAAAATACCAAAAATATATTTATCTTATCATATTATCTCTATCAGATCTCACTTTCGCAAGTGGCCTTGAAGGGATTGACAACCCCTTTATTGCCTTGGTTGCGAGTTCTTGTTTGTTTGTGTAAGTGCGTGGGACTTCTGAGGAGCCTCCTACTGGATTGATACCTTGGTTCTCAAAAACTGAGGGAAATACGTATGCTACTATTGCTGCATCACCCTTTCCTATTCAAGGAAAACCAACGCAAGCTCAAGACGTAGCAATGAATAGGAACAGATCCTACGCAAGTGTCACTCCGAGGCTTATGGAGGACACCACACTAGAGATAGAACTGCACATAAGGTATTGCAATCCGGTTTTTATTGGCCTACTCTCTTCAAAGATGCTCGTATGTTTGTCTTGTCTTGCGATGAATGTCAAAGAATTGGTAATATTAGCAGATGTTAAGAAATGCCTATGAATTATTCTCTTGTTATTGAACCATTTGATGTTTGGAGCTTTGATTATATGGGACCGTTTCCTTCCTCTAATGGGTATACACATATTTTAGTTGCTGTTGATTACGTTACTAAGTGGGTAGAAGCTATTCCAACTAGTAGTGCTGATCATAATACCTCTATTAAGATGCTTAAAGAAGTTATTTTTCCGAGGTTTGGAGTCCCTAGATACTTAATGACTGATGGTGGTTCACATTTTATTCATGGTGCTTTTCGTAAAATGCTTGCTAAGTATGATGTTAATCATAGAATTGCATCTCCATATCACCCACAGTCTAGTGGCCAAGTAGAACTGAGTAACAGAGAGCTTAAATTGATTTTGCGACAGACTGTTAATAGATCTAGAAAGAATTGGTCCAAGAAACTTGATGATGCATTATGGGCTTATAGAACTGCATATAAAAATCCTATGGGTATGTCTCCATATAAAATGGTTTATGGAAAAACATGTCACTTACCTCTCGAACTAGAACACAAGGCATATTGGGCCACTAAAGAGCTCAATTATGATTTCAAACTTGTCGGTGAGAACAGGTTATTTGACATTAGCTCACTTGATGAATGGAGAACTCAAGCCTATGAGAATGCCAAACTGTTTAAAGAAAAAGTTAAAAGATGGCATGACAAAAGGATACAAAAGCGTGAGTTTAATGGAGGTGATTATGTGTTGCTTTTCAACTCTCGTTTAAGATTGTTTGTAGGAAAACTCCTCTCTAAATGGGAAGGGCCTTACGTTATCGAGGAGCTCTATCGTTCCGGTGCCATAAAAATCAACAACTTCGAAGGCACAAATCCAAAGGTGGTGAACGGTCAAAGGATCAAACATTATATCTCAGGTAATCCCATAAATGTTGAAACTAATGTTATTGAAACCGTAACCCCGGAGGAATATATAAGGGACACTTTCCAAAACGTTTCAGACTCCGAAAAGGAAGAGGTATGTGGTACGGTAAGTAAACCGACTCCAAAATAGTTCTAATAGCAATTTTTCTCTGTTTTGGAATATTTAAGAAAATAGGAAAATAAGAAGTAGTTCGGGAAGGACACGAGGCGTCCACGAGGGTGGAGGGCGCACCCTACCCCCTGGGCGTGCCCCTGCCTCGTGGGCACCTCGTGTGCTCTCCGGACTCCGTTTTCTTGCACGATACTTCTTTTGGTCGGTACAAATTCATTATATAATCTCCCGAAGGTTTTGACCACCGTACCATGACAAAATCCTCTGACAGATCTAGATCACCATGACGTCTTCAAGCGCCCCCAAGGACAAGTTCTTCGAGAAAGTCATCAACCCCTACCTCGCGGAGGTGCTGCAACACCCTCAAACCATTGAGATGCGTCAGGGGGTGTTGCACATCCGCGATGTTGAGGGACCAAGGAGAACCGGAAGCGTGGAGACAAGACTCGAAGCAATGGAGCAGCAGGTTTACAAGTTCCAAGCGTTGGTGGAACGCGGACTCGATGCTAACCACATGATGATCGCGGAGTTCACCAACAACCACAAGCTGGATGCCAAGAACATTGGAGAGGCTGATACGTCCATTTTGCATCATGCTTTTATATCCATATTTATTGCATTATGGGCTGTTATTACATGTTATGTCACAATACTTATGCCTATTCTCTCTTATTTTACAAGGTTTACATGAAGAGGGAGAATGCCGGCAGCTGGAATTCTGGGCTGGAAAAGGAGCAAATATTAGAGACCTATTCTGCACAACTTCAAAAGTCCTGAAACTCCGCGGAAGTTATTTTTGGAATTAATAAAAAATAATGGGCGAAGAAAGTACCAGAGGGGCCCACACCCTGGCCACGAGGGTGGGGGGCACGCCCTACCCCTGTGGGCGCCCCCCTGCCTCGTGGGCCCCCTAGTAGCCCTCCGGTGACCATCTTCTGCTATATGAAGTCTTTTATCCTGGAAAAAAATCATAAGCAAGCTTTCGGGACGAGGCACCGCCACCACAAGGTGAAACCAATCTAGGGCTCCGGCGGAGCTGTTCTGCCGGGGAAACTTCCCTCCGGGAGGGGGAAATCATCATCACCGTCATCACCATCAATCCTCTCAGCGGGAGGGGGTCAATCTCCATCAACATCTTCACCAGCATCATCTCCTCTCAAACCCTAGTTCATCTCTTGTATTCAATCTTTGTCCAAAACCTCAGATTGGTACATGTGGGTCGCTAGTAGTGTTGATTACTCCTTGTTAGGGCTGGAATTCGAGCCGAGTCGAGCCAGCTCGGCTCGACTCGCTAGAGCTCGTTTCGTTAACGAGCTAGCTCGACTCGACTCGTTACTATAACGAGCTCCAACCCAAGATTGGCTCGACTCGTATAACTCGCGAGCTGGCTCGTTTAGCTTGTTAAGCTCGTTTAAGATATAAACATAAAGCCCTCAAATATGATAAAAATGATTATGTATATATTAAACATATATATCACTATACAATTGTAATTTTCTTGTAACGCATGAGTCTCCTAGGAGGCTGGGCCTTCAACTGCTCGGCCTTGGGTTGTGCAACTCGGACGTAGGTTGTTTAGTGGCTGATCTTTCTTTGTATTGGGAGTGGCTGATCTATTGTATCGAGCCTAACGAGTTACGCGAGTACTCATGAGATTGGCTCGTTTAACTTGGTCTATAAACGATCTTAAACTAAAGCTCGGCTCGACTTGTTATTCTTCGAGTTCGAGTCGATTCGAGCCGAGTCACGAGCTACTTGTTTAGCTCGCGAGCTTCGAGCTTTTTTTCCAGCCCTACTCCTTGTAGTTGATGCTAGTTGGTTTATTCGGTGGAAGATCATATGTTCAGATCCTTTATGCATATTAATACCCCTTTGATTATGAACATGAATATGATTTGTGAGTAGTTACGTTTGTTCCTGAGGACATGGGAGAAGTCTTGCTATAAGTAGTCATGTGAATTTGGTATTCGTTCGATATTTTGATGAGATGTATGTTGTCTTTCCTCTAGTGGTGTTATGTGAACATCGACTACATGACACTTCACCATTGTTTGGGCCTAGAGTAAGGCATTGGGAAGTAATAAGTAGATGATGGGTTGCTAGAGTGACAGAAGCTTAAACCCTAGTTTATGTGTTGCTTCGTAAGGGGCTGATTTGGATCCATATGTTTCATGCTATGGTGAGGTTTACCTTAATACTTCTTTTGTAGTTGCGGATGCTTGCAATAGGGGTTAATCATAAGTGGGATGCTTGTCCAAGAAAGGGCAGTACCCAAGCACCGGTCCACCCACATATCTAATTATCAAAGTAACGAACGCGAATCATATGAGCATGATGAAAACTAGGTTGGCAATAATTCCCATGTGTCCTCGGGAGCGTTTTCCTTCATATAAGAATTTGTCCAGGCTTGTCCTTTGCTACAAAAAGGATTGGGCCACCTTGCTGCACCTTATTTACTTTTGTTACTTGTTACCCATTACGAATTACCTTATCACAAAACTATCTGTTACCGGTAATTTCAGTGCTTGCAGAGAATACCTTACTGAAAACCGCTTGTCATTTCCTTCTGCTCCTCGTTGGGTTCGACACTCTTACTTATCGAAAGGACTACGATAGATCCCCTACACTTGTGTGTCATCATGCAACAAGAGTGGTTCAACGCGGCCACTGCAGTTCTGACACGGAGCCGACGATGACTTGAAGTAAGGTCGTGGCGGGTGAAGCCACACAGGCGTTTTCAAGGAGGAGGTGACTCGCCCACGGCAACTCGCAACAGAAACGAGGCCAGCTCAGAACCACAGGGGCGAGCTCGCGTGAGGGCAGGCCGATACGGTTGAAACAGTGGCGACTCAAGAGCAAAGAGCAAAGGTAGTGCTTGACAGATGCATTGACTTTAGTCTTCACGTGGAGGAAAAATAGCGGCAACAACTATTGTTAATATTCCCAGGCGCGTTCCATCAGCTCAAAAAACCATAGTTAAAGACAAAGGAAACAGCCTCGGCGACTTGATTCCTGCGCTGGTCATACTCAGAAACCTATTCTCCGCACGAAATAGCGGTCGGCGACTCGAAACGAGGCCGGGTCGATTTGGCGTGGCAGGGCGGCTCATCGCGAGACACTGTAGCGGAGCAACGACCCACGCACAGGCGAGATCACAGCGACAGAGACTGGCGATGACTCGTGGCCAGCTCTTATGGCGATTCAACCAGAGACAAGCAGAAGGCCGACTCAGGTCGCTATTGATGAAGATTGAACTTGCAATTCATGTACAATTATCCACTCCAGCTCTTCTTCAACCAGAAACTTGCAAACTTCTCGAACCCTAGGAGTGATCCCTCCAAGAACTCAACACCACCGTGCGCGGCCCCATGGTGGGCGCCAACTATCATGGAAACGCCACAACAGATGTCCTAGTGTGAGGACTTAGTCGTGAGGCCAACGCATCTATGTGGTAGCTTGAGAGGGGTTGATCGGGACGAGAGTCGCAACACACAATACAAGGATTTAGACAGCTTCGGGCCCCGGGAAACATCATCCGGTAATAGCCCTACATGTTGTTTGTGGCTAGGTCTCATTATGCTCATCAGGGAGATACTCTCCTCTAATTGTGTCTAGCCTTAACGATTGTTTTCCTGCTCTCCCCTCTTGGGGTGCCCCGTCCTTCCTTATATAAGTTGAAGGGGAGGGTTACATGTAGAGTCAAACTCGGATTAGGACTTAACCTGTTTTAACGTCTTACCATGGGCTTCTTAACGTCTTGGGCTTCTTAACGTAAGCCAGCTTACAATCCGGCTTACAATATGACTTACAATCTGGCTTAACTGTCTGGCTTAACTGTCTGCCGGCTTACCATGCTTAACTGTCCACCGGCTTACAATGCTTAACTGTCCGCCGGCTTAACCTGCTTAACTGTCTGCCGGCTTAACCTGCTTAACTGTCCACCGGCTTACAATGCTTAACTGTCTGCCGGCTTACCATGCTTAACTGTCCGTCGGCTTATAATCTGCCGAGTCACTAATGAAACACCAAGTCCCAGCCGGGTCATATCTCCGGCCGGGTCACACCGTGGGGTATATCCCCGACACCAACACTTATAACTTTTCATGTCATTAGCATAATTGATATTTATGTAATACATATTAAAAACATTGCACTAACGCTGATAATTCAAGGAACTCTTGTCAATCACTTTATAAAATTCTGTTTTTAATACTTCATAACAATTTTCAGATTCACAATTTTTGAGAAAAACTTCATAAAGATAAAGAAGCGCACTCAACTCCATCTTTTCTTTCAAAGAGCTTGTAGCAATAGCATTTCCACCACTAGACATTGGTTTATTATAACTAGAATTTTTGATAAGTCCGGCTAGTGGAGAAGGATCCATGTCGATATCTTTTAGCAAGCGAAGATGCAAGCAAAAGAAGGCAGATAAAAAACAAAGGCAACTAGACAAGAAAATAAACCAAGCAAATAATAGGGTTTGTGTGCAGGCACCTGATCTGGTAGATGATGACTCCCCGACAACGGCACCAAGAATTCTTCTCCTACTCCCATAGGAGTTGTTGGATTTCCCCGAAGAGGAAGGGTGATGTGGCACATCAGTAGAAAGTATTCCCCTCAGTTAAGAACCAAGGTTTATCGCACCGGTAGGAGTCACTAAGCTAACAACATTGGCGATACCTGCACACAAACAAATAAATTGCTTGCACCCAACAAAGGCAAGGAGGTTGCCAATCCCCTTGTTCTTGCTATTACAAGATTAAAAGCAAATAGTGATACGGTAAATAAGCTGCAAGAAAGTAAAAGAGCAATAAGAGCAATTGTAGGAGTTTCTATATTGATGGAAAATAGACCCATGGGCCATAAGTTCACTAGTGGAATCTCTCTCGAAAACATGTAGTGGCATAAGCAACACTCGTTTTCTTCTTCATCGTTCTCATGTTGCGCTACTTTGTCGTTGCTCCCCCGCCTCAATCTCCATGATCCCGGCGCTGCTGCTACAGACCAACCGCCGCCACTGCTGCAGATCAACCACCGCTGCCTGCTGCTAGGACGAGCTACCGCGGGCGGAAAAAACATCCATAACCAACCCCTCCTTCCTCCTGATCTCAAGCAACCTACTACATCTCTAGGCCGTGTGTGCCCGGAACGCATGCCGTAACGGCGATGGACGGGTGCAGCGACCAACGGCGAGCGTTGGCCCGTGACTGGCGGATGCAATGTTGGAACCGTCGTTGATCCCGTGATACAATCGCTGACAAAATAGCTTCAACCTCTAGATGGAAAAGCTTCTACTGGCTAAAGAGAAAGCTTCAACCCGACACTGCCAATCAGGGGAAAGCTACAACCGTTGGCATATAGGGCTCCAACCTAGATGAAAAAAGCTTCAACCAAACGATAGAGAAAGCTTTAACCAGGCGAGCTGATAAAATGAAAAGGTTGCAACCATTGCCAGAAAAGCTTCAGCCGTAGATGATAAAAGCTCCAACCTGCAAGAGAGAAACTTCAACCAGAGACACTGCTCAACCAGAAAAACTGCAACCATTGACAGAGAAAGCTTCAATCGTACATGGGAAAAGCTTCAACCGGGAACAGAGAAAGCTACGACCGACAACTGGGGTGTGGGCGAGACCAAGATGCTACATACCATTTTTTGCTGGAATTGGTGACCGCGGTGACCACGTCCGCCAGATGTTGCAACCGCTATCGCTAGATGTTGGAACCGGCATAATTTTTTGCTACTACGGGCGGGGACCGTGGTGACCACGCCCGCCAAGTGTTGCACCGCTCTTGCTAGATGTTGGAACCGTGTCGGGCGTTGCTGCAACCACGGTGACCACAACCCGCCAGATGTTGGACCATAGACAATGGCGACGCCGACGAACCCCAACGGCGAGGTGGCGGGGCGAGCCAGGCAGGAGGAACACGTGCTGGGGAGGGAGGACGACGAGCGGCTACGTTGGAAACGGGCGAGCTGCAGCCTCGCGAGTCGCTACCCGTGCTGGAAGACGACGACGCGCGACGCTGCGAGCCGCGAGGGTCTCACTGGAGATGCGCGGTGCTGTGAGCGCCAGCAGCGGCAAGAGCGGAGTCCACCATGGACCGAAGTTGACTAACTGCGGCAGCCTCAGGTCTCGCCGTTGACTTCTCCTATGCGTGCGTCGTGTGTATGTTTATTTTTCGTGAGACAAGCAGAGCAGATCCAATGGTTAGGACCACTCCAATCGAACGATGCGGGAGCGACTGGCCGAAAGCTGGCACCGGTGCACCGGCGCCCAGCACTCGCCTAAAAACAATTATATGAATCATATAGCTCGTCTAGTTTCCATTTCCCCCTAAAAACTATGCCCATTTTTTTTGGAATTGCTTTTAATTGAAGAAACACGCAAGTTTGAAAGAGACAGTTTTCACTATTGTTTGCTCGATTTCCAGCCTTCTCAATATAAATAAAGGAATACTGATAAAGTAACCAAAAGAAAGCAAAAAAGAGATAACCCGTCGCTATACAAAACGTAGTCTAGTCTTATCGTCTCAACCGGGACGCCATGGCCTTTGCTTAATCAACACACCAGAGGGCCCTAAAAACAAACAGCACATACTAATCAATCGATCCGTCCTTCTTCCTCCTCTCTCCTCACCTGCAACCTATCAACCGCCCTCCCCTCCCCTCCCCTTCGCTTCCCCTCCAAGCAAGCTTCCCATCGCGACCAAAACCCTAGCCCTACGATGTCCGGCTCAGGCGGGCCCTCAGGCCGCGGCTCCGCAGGCGGCACTCGGAGCTTCGACTTCGGCACCGACGACGTGCTCTGCTCCTACGACGACTTCGCCGCCCCCTCCGAGCCCAACCGACCCGATCCAGTCGACAAGGTATCCATCGCTCCTTCCCTCCCTTAGATCCCTTCCGCGAGCAGTATTGGCTGGTGTGCCAAGCTCTTGTAGAAGCTTGGGGCCGTTCTGGTCTGCGAATCCCTCCGTTCCGTTGGGGGAATTTGGGACGAAGGATAACGAAACTCGGTTAAAGTGTCCCATGACGAGTTCGCATGGGAAAATCTCTATTTTCACTGTTATTACGTGTCAGTTGTGTTTCTGCCCAGGGTATTGTGCGCCCTACGTTTTAAGCAATTTTGATTGATTTATGTATCGTGATTGAGGGAAACTCGCGACATGTTTATACCTGTATAGAAATGTTACAATCCAGTGTTTTAGACTTTTGGGTCATATGCTTTAACCTACTGGGATATATCACCTATTTGTTCAAACCCTGCACAGGTTATTGTTTCTACAATGCTAGTCAATAGATAGGAAAAATTAAGGGACCGGCTCCAAAACAATTTGAATCATGCCGGAAATTTCATACCAATGCCCTTTATATTGCTGGATGCTGAAGGGTTTTGTTTTGGTTATAATGTTTAACTTTCATTCATTACTTCCAGCGATGAACTTATTTCATAATCCTGTGGTTATAATGCTCAACCTTCATTCATTACTTCCAGTACTCATTCTTGTACTTTTGCAACAGGATTTTCATGAGAGCAGATTTGGGAGACCATCTGTTAAAGTTTATGAACAGGAGAGTTATGCCAAAGAGGATGTACTTTCTGCTGTTGAGAAATGCATGAAGAAATATGCTGATAATTTGCTAAGGTCTCTCGAAGGAATCACCAGCAGGCTTTCACAGCTGGAGATTTATTGCTATAAGCTTGAGAGGTCCATAGGCGAGCTTCGAGCTGATGTGCTTCGCGACGAAACTGATCTAAGATTAAAGTCTCTTGAGAAACATCTACATGAAGTAAGTAAATACTACTCCCTCCGTTTACAAATATAAGATGTTTTGGATATTTCAGTATGGACCACATACGGACTGAAACGAGTGAACAAACACACGAAAACGTGCCTGTATACATCCCATTCACAAAAAAGTTAGAACATCTTATATTTGTGAACGAAGGGAGTATTATTTAAAGTAAGTCCGTTTGATAATCTAGTTCTTTCAGGTGTATTATCAGTACAATCATGCCATATGTTCATTCATATATACTAATATCATCATATGTATGAATTTATTTGATGTGTATGCACTTATTGTGTCTCTGAATGAAACTACCTTGGATATTATTACGTCAGAACATTTTGTTAGGGAGTAAAAGGTGGATGCACACAAGCCACACACACCACCACCACCATGTGTGTGTGTGTGTGCGCGCGCGCGCGCACGGCACATTTCATCAATCATAGGGATCAAATCGTGTGGATGGCAATGAACACTCGCTCTCCCACCGTTGGCCAACGGGCCATCCATGATCCGTTGCATCAAACATCTTATATCACTTACACGTGATGTTTACTCCTTTGCCTGTAAATGTTTGCTCCAGTTTGTTGCTCCGATGTGTTTATTTATGCTCTTGATCATCTAGTAATTGTGAGTTCAGACTAAGTAGCGAAAGTCATCGGTATAGGAAGTATAAGGTTCAGATATATTTAATCTATATTACATCGTCTGTTTTTCTGCTGTGGTTTTTTCTAGCTTATGTTTCTGTAGTATTACCTCATGTGATTTCTTTTGTTCCACTCCAACCAGTTTTTCTTGGTTAGTTGAAACAAATTGCAGTTACACTTATGTTCAATCTTTAGAACAATGCATCAGGCTGTTTCATTCTTCAATTTAGAGGCATTTCTAAAATATTTTGAAATGGTTATCGACTGTAACTGTATACTCTGTGCTTATATGCCTCAGTGAAGATGCAGCACAAGTTCGAATGTGTACTTACTGATTGCCAACCAGTATGATTTCCTAAATGATCTGAGACTCTTGGCAGTTTGATTTTGATGAGCCAGCGAAGTAGCCAACCCAGGCATCTCTCATCTGAGGTTGAAGTTGATCAAGCCCAAAGTTCAGGGTTTGGCTGGGCCTATCCTACACTGATCTGATATTTCCAGTTATTTAGAAATCCCAAGCTAAGCTGAACTGAATGTTCAATATGGTTACTAAAACCTATTAGGTCCGAACCATGATGATTTTCTGCATACCATAGTCTTGTTTTTTTGGGCATAGGCGGTTTATCTTAGAGGAATAGGTGAATAATCTGAAATCTGAGGTCACTTTGGTTGCATGCATGGGAAGTTTCGCGCATGCTCCAAAATTTATCACTCCTTTGGTCCTACCTGAATCACTAAGTCAGAAGTGAATCATCATAAAGACACTTGGAGTAGCACACTGCATGGTTGGAAGCCAGTTTATATGAGTAAAAGGACAATCAGCTAGGATGTCTGGACTTGCTTTGCCCTTCACCTTACTGTGGCCTGTCCATGGACAGGCCCTTATATAAGTTGTATTTGAGCCAATTATCAACCTGTATCACTTTATGTGCCTAATCTGCACCTTCCAGATTCTAACCATTGGTATCTTAACATGGAGCTGGAACAACCGATGATCTTTCTCTGAAAGAAACACATTTAAGCCAACCCATGGACAGTGACACCAGAGGATATAAGCGTCCCTGTCGCTGAGATCTGAATGCACATGAAGAATGATATTTTTCTACTTTATGATGAACCTGTTTTCGTTGCCTGTTATGCGCTCCGCTCCTCCGCTAAATATATTTATGTCTCGGTAGACAAATTTGTAGCTGCAGTTGAAGCATACACAGTACACATAACTTGTGATGGTAGCTGCAGTTGAAGCATACACAGTACACATAACTTGTGATGGTTCTAACTCTTAACATCTACATTGTTTTGTTAAGAAATACTGTTAAAAATCTGAGACGATCTAGCCAGTACGTTGTTGTACTTTAATTTTCATATGCGCATTGTGTTACTGCTTATGTGTGTGACAGATCTTGAGTGTTAATCTGTTAAGAAATTTCTAACCGTGACTAAAATTTGAAACGGTGCAGGTGCACAGGTCTATTCAAATCCTTCGAGACAAGCAAGAGTTAGCGGATACTCAGAAGGAGCTAGCCAAGTTTCAACTTACACACGATGAATCTAAAAAGAAAGAAGATGTGCTGACACCTTCTTTCCCTGAGCCAAAGAAGCCTGAAGAAAAGCGAGATGCAGCAAGTCAGCAGCTGGCACTTGCTTTGCCTCATCAGGTGAACTCATCGGCACTTGTACCTAGAGCTTCTGGACCAGTCCAACAGTACAATGATCAACCTGTGCAGCAGACAGCCCCTAGCTCTCTTGTACCACAGCAGGACCGTTATGCCGTTAGCCAAGCCATTGTTTACTACCCACAACACCAAGCTCCAGGCAACCAGGACACACAAGGTCAGCAAGTACAACAAGAGGTCCAATACCTGCCAGTGAGGGCTCAAGCTCCAGATGTCCATGTTTCATCCCAGCCTCAGTCAGCAAATCAATCCCAGCCCCAGTCTTACACTCCTTACCAGCAGCAGTGGCAGCAACAGCAACCTTCTCGTTCATCTCCTGCACCAGTGGCTCAGCAACAGCAGCCTTTCTCCCAGCCATTTCCTCCACCTGTGCAGCAGCCCCAACTATCTAATGCTCACCAGTTTCCAACACAACCAGCACAGCAGTCCCAGCTGTCTAATGTTCAGCAGTTTCCAACACAACCAGCGCAGCAGTCCCAGTTGTCTAATCCCCAACAGTTTCCTCCACAACAGCTGCAACCACAGCAATCCAACCCTCATCTTCCTCAGACAACGCAACCACAACATCCTCATGTGCAAACTCAGATGAGACCCCCCACTCCCCCACCAAACTACTCTGGTGGCTATCCACCCCACCAGCCGTTGAACCCTTCCCCTGAAACTCTGCCCGGCAGCGCGGCTATGCAAGGACCATACAACACTGTTGCTCCATCAGGTGGGAGTCATTCTGAAGTGCAATATTCATACGGTGGACCTGGCATCCCGCCGTCTCAGCCGCCACCGCAGCACAACATGCAAAGGCAACAGCTTCCTCCTCCAGGCCAGGGCTCTTTTGGGCCGCCTCCAAGTAAGGGGGCCTATCCTCCGCAGTATGCGCCGCAGGGGCATCCGCAGGGTTACAACACATCGTATGGCGGCTACCCGCCCAATGGTCCTTCTGCAGCCCAGGCTCTGCAGATGCCTCCAGGTGGTGCTGGTGTGAGCCATCCAGGTTCATCACATCATCACATGATGCGCGGCCATCCATATGGAGATATGATCGAGAAGGCAATCACCATGGGATATCCAAGGGACCAGGTGCTGAATGTGATCCAGAGGATGACCGACAGCGGGCAGCAGATAGATTTCAATGCATTGCTCGACAGGCTGAACGAATCAGGGTCCGGAGCACCCCCTCGTCCGTGGTGATTTCGTCTTCGCTGGAAGCCGTGTGTGTGCCACAGGGGTGGTGTCGTGATAACTAAATCAATCTAAATAAATAAGATTTGATATGATGCCGTCTATTGATTCTGTCCGTACAATGTACATACAAACATCGAGCTTGAATTTCATGTGCCCCCCTGACTCGTGCACGTGCACAACTGGATTACGGTGATCTGTTCTGAAGCAAATTATTTTCAGTTATCTTGTCATTTTGTAGTGTGCAATGTCAGGTGATGTTTGCTAGTATGTTTTGAATTTTATTAGTGTTTGTCTGTCCATCATGTTGATGTGTTGTCCTGATCTTATCATAGTGTGTACTACAGTCTACAGTGAACGGTACGCTCTTCCAGCTGGAGCCGCGCCTTTTTCGTACAAGTATTTTTTGTCCTTTACAATATTGCCCAGCCTACGAAAATCGCGGGAATATCAGAGTATGGACGCCAACCTGTCTTTCCAGAAACATTTTCTTTTCGAACTGTAGATCGGAAATTGGAGTTAGAGACTGGATGAGGACAGTTGGGACTGTTAAGAATCAATTGTAAAGGAACAAGAGTATCGAACAAATGATCGAATCAGTGGTCTTTATTGATGATTGACATGATATATATACAATCACAATGGACGCGATGGTTCGCTAGAGGCGTCTCCACGGGAACCGTCATGGACGGTTGTTGGCCTTTTGGAACCGCCGAAGAGATGGGAGCGGGGATTATCCCTAATAACCATAAGGGTTATTATTTAACACTCCTCCTAATCACCGCTTGATTGCATAGTAGTCCATCATCTGATAAAGTCTCCTCCAAAAACTCTGTGGGAAAAATATGAGGAATAGTGTAGGATATGCTGGTAAAACTCCTTCAAACCCATTGGGAAAATAAGGAGAAAATGATCTAACATATAATGATTATTGTCTCTTTTAACTCAATACGAGAAACTCATAGAGTTTAGAGGACAATAAATATGTCACATATACTTTCTTAAAAACCCCGGTGAGGAAAACAGAAAATATGACATATGGTCTTGTGTTGATATTACCTCATTAAAAATCTTTATGAGAACCTATAAAATAAACTCATGAAGGGTAAAAGAGTATAATATGATGTTTTCAACAGGAACAATTCAGAAAGATATTCCCCCTGATTCTTGCATATTCCGAATTCGTCATGTACCAATTCCATTAACACAGTTCTGCAACATAGAAGTTGGTAGAGACCTGGTGAACAAATCAGTCGCATGATTTTACTTGCAAGATAATCAATATAGTGATATTGCTTATTACGTAACTTGTTTGCATCCGGACAACACAAAAAACATTATCATTGAGATAATGGTTGGTGGATGTAGCCATGAGGTCTGTTTCGAAGACTCTTCATGAGAGGGCTACCACACCTAGTAGGAACACCAAGCTTGTCTACGATCTGACATTGTGGGGATCTGATTGATGTATCCAATGATATCGGTGTTCACATTTCTGTGAAACTGGAAAATCAGGACAAGATGTTTGATGCCTTGGAGATATCAAAAGATATTCTTGAGTACCGACCAATTGTGTTTGGTGGATCCAATGACATTATGGAACGTTGAGTCCCAATATCTCATTTCCATCATCTCTTGGTCTAAATAGATCTTTCTCTACGTCTAGAGAATGAACTACCATGAGAGTTATGGATGGATAAGATTTGTCCACAATGAATTTCTCCAATATATTATGGATATAGACAACATAGTATACCATAATGTATGAATGAAGGTGCTCAATTTGTAGTAACGAGCGGTATTTTGGTTTATCCAAATCCTTCATTTTAAACTCCGTCACTTAGATGATTACATGTGTCTTAATTGTAGACACACAAGCATGGATAATCATCGTTGTAGGATTAATCCTTGTGTATAAGGATCTCACTACGTCAGTTGTACCATATGTACTGACACCAATAAGTCGTACGGCGACTTACTGATTTTACACAATGTATGTTGCATTTTGTATTTCGATTCAGAATTGAGATTCCATCGGAATCAATCATATATGTCTGAATCTAGTGATCCACATGGATATGTAATCACTACATCTATCAACTGCAGAGATAGATGATTTTGTACTGCCAATGATATAAGTTATCAGAAAGAGATTCCACCTCTGGAGAATAGTTGGGTATCTGCGTGAACCCTTGTGCTACAATACTTGCTCTTTGTTTCACCACCTCGTTGTTCTCGTTTCCGTTTCCAGAAGAAAACTGGTGTAGGTATTGCTTATGAATACTTTCCCATTATTGAGCAAGATCATTTCTACCTAGATTATACCCTTTGCTTGAGTTCAGTTTGAGTGTTGTTCACACTTTGCCATGGCCATGGTCTTTAGATCTGAATCATTCGAAAGGTTTTGCAATCTAGTTGAGAAATGTATGTCGACAATTGTAGACTTTTGGTTACTCCTATATGTTTCTCCAAAATCTATATATCAATATAGAGTTGACGGAAAAATCATTACCCATGGTGACTGCTCGCGATTTCCCAATGCGGCTGAGTTGGGTATTCCAATGACCCGGTCATTGTGTGCATTATGACCTGGGTTGGTGGAGGTTTCCCATCCACTGGGTGTATACTACCCATTAGGTGTCTGCCAACGTGAAGTTGACTTGCATTTACTGATTCACAGGCCTTGATATCTTTGCTTGCGAGAAGCTGAATCCTGATGTACTTCTGCCATACATCTCCCCCTGTTGCTTTGAACGGGGAGTGGAGTGGATTTTGTTGGTACCTCCACTCTTTCAGGCGTACTTTTGCAGGATTGTAGGATTGTGTGTCACTTTTATAGTCAGTAAATGAATCTGGCAGGTTATTTGCAATATGTTGCAAATCTTCTGAACGCATGGTTCAACTCTTTGAGTACGTGGATATGAGGCAGAAATGTGTTGAACATTCCACTAATTTCCTAGCATTCTTTATGGTACTTGAATTCTCCCCTAATGCCTGGAAATGTTCCTCATTGAATCAGCATACTGGCCTTGAATAACTCCCCGTGTGAGGGGCTTGAGGTATTGACGGTAATACAGTTATTCCTCACATAGATCCCAACTATATGTTGAGGGGCCAATGATGCATGCCGCGTGGTGATATAGGTATGCAACCGAATTACCGCAGATAGGAAATACTTGGTAGATATCCACATATCAAAGATAGAGGGGAATAACATTATGCAGTTCTGTCATGAGCGTGTAAATTGCATGACTCTAATGTAAAATTGGTAAGTTGCAATTCTAAAATAAAGATAATGCAACGAGCTTAACTCTTTGGATAGGATTCTACCAAACCATTTTGAGTCTAGACATTAGGACAAATTGCTAAACTTCAATCCAAGGGCCATAGAAAAAGCACTCAAGGAGAATTTTGCAATGTTATCCATTCGATTTGCTTGAATTTCATGTGGCCCCCTGACTCGTGCACGTGCACAACTGGATTACGGTGATCTGTTCTGAAGCAAATTATTTCCAGCTATCTTGTCATTTTGTGGTGTGCAATGTCAGGTGATGTTTGCTAGTACGTTTTGAATTTTGTTAGTGTTCTGTCCATCATGTTGATGTGTTGTCCTGATCTTATCATAGTGTGTATTACAGTCTACAGTGAACGGTACGCTCTTCCAGCTGGAGCCGCACCTTTTTCGTACAAGTATTTTTTTTGTCCTTTCCAGTATTGCCCAGCCTACGAAAATCACGAGAATATCAGAGTATGGACGCCTACCTGTCTTTCCAGAAACATTTTCTTTTCGAACTGCAGATCGGAAATTGGAGTTAGAGACTGGATGAGGACAGTTGGGACTTGTGCAGCGTTTAGGAGAGAATAACCAAAGTTCCCGAGTGACGGCCCGGCCCCACGCAAGAGCATCTCCTGCCCCCCGCGGCGGCCGAGAAGGGGAGAAACGTCTCAAATGCGCTAGCGGCTGGAACGCCGAGCAAGTGGCCATTCGTGAGAAGCCGAGCGGGAGGCGGCACAACAACGGCAGCGGGAGAGGGGAGATCGAGGAAGGCCAGACAAACGCCTTGGGTAATGAATCCATCTCGATTGCTCCGGCGATTCCTTCTTCTCCCCCTCCCTGCGTGGTCTTATCCAAAATTTCTTCCTAATTCTGCCTATGCAGACATATTTTGATTCCCAGATTTTGTCTTCCATCCCTTTCGTATCAGCTGTGATATAAATAAAGAAGAAAAAAGGGGAAGATTGAGCCGCCGCAGCGGAAGCCGAGGGTCTCGACGGAGACGGCGGGCGGCAGCTCCTCGCCGCCGGTCGATTGATCAGGTGACAGTTCTAAATCCTCCCCCGCGAACACCTTGGTGCCGGAATTTACTACTGCTCCCGCAGATCGCCGTTAGCAGTCCGCAGTCGAGGTTCGCCGAGCTCGAACGGGTCGCGCCGTCGCCCGAGCCGAGCGGAGCGGGGGCTCAGTCAGTGGCAGTCCCGTAGTTTTCTCCCGCTGATGATGCCGTTGCTGCTCGTCTCGTGGGGCCTCACCAAGCGAGGACTGACGAGTTTATCTCCCGGAAGGAAATATCGCCTATAGCCTCTGCTGGTTACCAGGGCCCGCCACGTGCTCCTGCGGGGCCCACGTCTCAGTGTCGTTCAGCTAGCCCGCATCGCGTTGATCTGGCGGCACATGGCCGCCTCTGATGGAACTGAGACGTGGCGGGTCCACTTGCCATGCGCCTGCGTGCGTCCCCCTGCGGCGTGCGTTGCACCTTTTTGGCATGGCGTCAAGCTACGGAGAGGACGCAAGCCAGCAGCGGCGTGCGACTGATAAGTAAAAAAACTGGTGTCACTCACTAGGAGTACTAGTAGTAACGTCTACTCCCCTCAAAAAAAACTGGTGTCACTCACTAGGAGTAGTTTAGAGGGTCATGGATTCAAATTTACTAGAGCACACCATAGCTAGGGTTTTGTGCTAGCTTATCGTTAGTGGTCTTTTGTATTGCGGGGTGCCTATCGTTAGTGGTTTTCCAATTTATTCATTTTTGGGAAAACTTTCGATTTTCATCATCGGGTAAAACCAGAAATAACAAAAATTACATGGCCTTTGGGGGCTGTGCAGAAAAAAGGCAACGAGTTAGATCTAATTTTTTCCTTCCATCAGGCGAAAAAGGCGACGTGTTTTGAGCCCAGAAATTACGAAAGGCAAATTGGTCTTTATCTGAGCCTCTTTTCGCTTTGACGGGAGATGCGGGGAGGTCTGACTGGTTGCTCTCTAGTGCGGCACAACACAAACAGCGACGGGTGAAAGCAAAACAGAAAGCGTCGCTCTTAGGGCATCTTCAGCCGCGCCCCAGGAAGGCCTCCCCAGGCGTTTTTTTCGCGTCGGTGCCGAAAAAACGGCCCAGTCGCGTCCAGCCCGATTTTCGCCGGCTTGGGCCGAAAACAGCGCCAGCGGACCCAGCCCGAACCCGGCGCGCTAGGGGCGCCCGGGGGCGCCGGGCGAACTGTTTTGGCGCGAAAAAGCCGCGGGCCCGCCGCGTCAGCGACACGACTCTCTTCTCGACCCTTCGTCGTCCTCATCGCCTCGTTTCCCGCGGCGAATCAATGCCAAAGCTGCCGCGCGCTGCCGCGCCGGTCAGCCTGCGCCATTGATGCCTCACGGGCAGTGCAGTGAAGACCGGACGACGCGCGTCCCTCGGCATGTAGAACCGCGTGGGCGGGCGGCGAGGGAGACGGCGGGGTAGCCCGCGGTAGTTTTTTTTTCTTTTTTTGTAAAATATGTTTAAGTTTGAACGAACTCGCCGATGTTTGCGTTAAATTTGAGTCGTTTTTGCGCCGTATTTGACTTTTTTGACTAACCGTGGGCGCCGCGACTGGGGGCATCACGCCCCCAGTGCGCGGTTTAGCGCCGGTGCGCCTCCGGGGGGCGATTTTTTGCCCCTCCCGGGGGGCCAACGGCTGAAGATGCCCTTAGAGGCCTTAAACACAAGGAGCTACTAGCAAAAAATTATGCCCCAAACACAAGTGTCACGACCACAGGTTCCCCCAAAAAGCAGCTGCTGGCCATCGGCGATGGATACTCTACACCACCAACTTTCGGATTTTGTCCTGCCTTTTTCTCCTCTGAATTTCTTCAGCCTTGCGATATTGCTTCACGTTGATCTTAATCTTAATAATAAGATAAATAAATAAACGAGATATTGATGCTGATTCATTTGGCTACATGTGCTGCTGCTGCTGCTGCACCCCGGTGCTGGCGATCTGGTTGTTTCAGTGGGTAATAAGGGGGAACACCGCACGTGAGCGGCATGTAGCCAAATGTTTCCAATTGTGGGATGGGAGTAAACAAAAAAGTCCGATGGACTCATATGCCATATGGCTCCAAATCTCCGAATATTAAAAGCTCTTATGCTTTCTCACCCACAATTCAAAAGTTGTCACGCCTTTAGCCCTTTTTCCGCTCATCTCGTCTGCTATACTGGAAATGGGCTGAAACGGCTCTCCAGCAGAATTAACGCGCGCCTATATCGATCACCAAAAGATATCTAAAATTAATCCCCTAGATTTTCCAAACAGCGGGTCAGTTGAGTGCCAATTCTGTTGGCTCCATGGCTTCACCGAGACGAAACCTAGGATCAGAATTTAGAACTGCTGTTGAGTGTTGAGTTGTACATCACCGAACTCTCGTTCATTCATCATTCTTATCGCCGTCATCATTGTCCCACCGGGAAGTACAGCGCACGGAAACACTAGCGAGCGAGCGGGTCGAGTCGAGCAGTCGTGGTTGGAAACCCCAGAAGCAAAGCAAACCCCTCAAACCCCACGCCGGAGAAACCAGACAAACGCCGCATGATTTCCCCCTCCCTCGCCGCCGCCGCCGCCGCCGCCTCCTTCTCCTCCTCATGTGTGTAGAGTGCCTCCTCCTCCGGGTCGCTACCTTAATTCGCCGGAAATGATGGTGACTAGTAAGTACTAACGCCTCCTCCTGTTTTGCAGCTGCGTGAGACGGATGAGCCACCTGCGCAACCGCCGCCCCACCGCCGCGGCGGCGGCGGCGGCGGCGGCGGAGCAGCCGCCGGTCCAGGCGTCCTACAACATCATCCCGATCCAGGACGTGGTCATGCACGGGCAGCACCCGTCGCTGCGGTTCCCGGAGGTGCGCGCGGCGGTGGAGGCGATGGCGCACGCGGAGGACCTCCCGCAGCCGCCGCTCATGCGCGCCTGGGACTTCCGCCGCGCCGACCTCTTCGACTGGCTCGGCGCCACCTTCGGCTTCCAGCTGCACAACGTCCGCAACCAGCGGGAGCACCTCGTGCTGCTCCTCGCCAACGCCCAGCTCCGGGCCGGCGGCACCCTGCCCGCCGACCACCCCGCCGACGTCCTCCACTCCTCCGTCGCCCGGAACATCCGGAAGAAGCTCCTCAGGAACTACACTGCCTGGTGCGCCTACCTCGGCCAGAGGCCGCACGTCCACGTGCCCAGCGCCGGCCGCCGGACCGGTGCCTCGGCCACCGTCGGAGTCGACACCCGCAGGGACCTCCTCTACACGGCGCTGTACCTGCTAATCTGGGGGGAGGCTGCCAATTTGAGGTTCATGCCGGAGTGCCTCTGCTACATCTTCCACTACATGGCCCTCGACCTCAGCCATGTCATGGACTGCTCTATCGATATTGAGACAGGGCGCCTTGCAATCCCTGCTGTGTGCGGTGAGGAGGCTTTCCTGAACCGTGTTGTCATTCCGATTTATAGTGTGCTCAAGGCCGAGGTGGAAGCAAGCCGCAATGGGACCAAGCCACACTCAGCGTGGAGAAATTATGATGATGTGAATGAGTACTTCTGGAGCCGGCGAGTTTTCAAGAAGCTCCGGTGGCCACTGGATACATCAAGGGGCTTCTTTGTGCCGCCGGGGAAGCTTGGCCGTGTTGGGAAGACTGGTTTTGTAGAGCAGCGGTCTTTCTGGAATGTCTACCGCAGCTTTGACCGGTTATGGGTGATGCTTATTCTGTTCTTTCAGGCAGCGATGATCATTGCATGGAATGGTAGCGGTATTCCATGGGAGACCCTCAGGCACCGTGACATCCAGGTCCGGGTGCTGTCAGTGTTCATCACCTGGGCTGGGCTGCGCTTTATGCAGGCGTTGCTTGATGCCGGCACTCAATACAGTCTTGTGTCGAGGGAGACTAAGCTGATCTCTGTACGGATGGTGCTCAAGGCGTTTGTTGCTGCAGGGTGGACTATCACATTCAGCGTGCTTTATGTGCGGATGTGGGATCAGCGGTGGCGAGATCGCAGGTGGTCCTTCGCCGCCGAAACCAGGGTGTTAAATTTCCTTGAAGCAGCTGCTGTGTTTGTCATCCCACAGGTGCTTGCGTTGGTGCTGTTCATCATTCCTTGGGTTCGGAATTTTACAGAGAAAACCAACTGGAGAATTCTATATGTGCTCACCTGGTGGTTCCAGACGCGCACATTTGTAGGCCGTGGTCTGAGGGAGGGGCTAATAGATAACATCAAGTATTCTCTATTCTGGATCTGCCTTCTTGCTGCTAAGTTTAGCTTCAGCTACTTCCTCCAGATTAAGCCGATGGTGTCCCCCACGAAGACAATATTCAGCCTTCATGACATCCGACGTAACTGGTTTGAGTTCATGCCCCACACGGAGCGGATTGCTGTAATCATCCTGTGGCTCCCGGTTGTCCTCATTTACCTCATGGATATCCAGATATGGTATGCAGTCTTCTCATCACTTACAGGGGCACTTATCGGGCTTTTCTCGCATCTGGGGGAGATTCGCAGTGTTGAGCAGCTGCGGTTGAGGTTTCAGTTTTTTGCAAGTGCGATGCAGTTCAATTTGATGCCAGAGGAGCACCTGGACAAGTTGCATGGTGGCATCCGGAGTAAACTGTATGATGCGATTCACCGGCTCAAGCTGAGATACGGTTTTGGCCGGCCATATAGGAAAATTGAAGCAAATGAGGTCGAAGCAAAGAGATTCGCACTGATTTGGAATGAGATCATTCTGACATTTAGGGAAGAAGACATTGTTAGTGACAAGGAAGTTGAGCTTCTTGAGCTTCCACCAGTTGTTTGGAAAATTCGTGTGGTACGGTGGCCGTGCTTGCTGCTAAACAATGAGCTGCTTCTTGCTCTCAGTCAAGCAAAAGAGCTAGTGGCTGATGACAGGACACACTGGGGTAGGATATCTAGCATAGAGTACAGGCGATGTGCTGTGATTGAAGCTTATGACAGCATACGCCAGTTGCTGCTGGAGATCATTGAGGAGAGGACGGATGAGCACGTTATTGTCAATCAGCTGTTCCTTGCATTTGATAGCTCAATGGGATACGGGAAATTCTCTGAAGACTACAGGCTAGACTTGTTACCTAAAATCCATTCATCTGTAATCACCTTAGTGGAACTGCTACTGAAGGAAAAAAAAGATCAGACCAAGATAGTCAACACCTTGCAAACTCTCTATGTCCTTGCAGTTCATGATTTTCCAAAGAACAGGAAGGGTATTGAACAGCTCCGGCAAGAGGGGCTAGCACCGTCAAGGTTGACTGAATCTGGGTTGCTCTTTGAGGATGCCATAAAATTCCCTGGTGAGAGTGATCTTAGCTTCTACAAGCAGGTGAGGCGCCTCCATACGATCCTCACATCCAGGGATTCCATGAACAATGTCCCAAAGAACCCTGAGGCTAGGCGGCGTATAGCTTTCTTCAGCAACTCCCTATTCATGAACATGCCTCGTGCTCCCACAGTTGAGAAGATGGTGGCATTCAGTGTTTTGACTCCATATTACAACGAAGACGTCATGTACAACAAGGACCAGCTTCGTCGTGAAAATGAAGATGGAATCTCAATCTTGTTTTATCTTCAGAAGATTTATGAAGATGACTGGGCGAACTTTTTAGAACGTATGAGGAGGGAGGGAATGGTTAGTGATGATGATATTTGGGCTGGGAAATTTCAGGAGCTCCGACTTTGGGCCTCGTATAGGGGTCAGACCTTATCACGGACTGTTAGGGGAATGATGTACTATTACAGGGCTCTCAAGATGCTTGCTTTTCTTGATACTGCCTCTGAGATAGACATTACCGAAGGAACAAAACATCTGGCTAGCTTTGGTTCCATTAGGCATGAAAATGATGTGTATCCTATGAACAATGGTTTGCAACAACGGACTCAAAGGAGGTTGAACAGAGGAGCCAGCACTGTCAGTCAGTTGTTTAAAGGCCAGGAAGATGGTGCTGCTCTTATGAAGTACACCTATGTGGTCGCTTGCCAGATATACGGAAACCAGAAAAAGGGGAAAGATCCACGTGCTGAAGATATCCTGTCTCTTATGAAGAAAAATGAGGCCCTTCGTGTTGCTTATGTTGATGAGGTGCATCACGAGATGGGTGATATACAATATTATTCTGTCCTTGTAAAATTTGACCAGGACTTGCAGAAAGAGGTTGAGATATACAGGATCAGGTTGCCAGGCCCACTGAAACTTGGAGAAGGTAAACCTGAAAACCAGAACCATGCCATCATATTCACAAGAGGTGATGCAGTGCAAACAATTGACATGAACCAGGATAATTATTTTGAGGAGGCTCTCAAGATGCGCAATCTATTACAACAGTACAACTATTATCATGGGAGCCAAAAGCCAACCCTGTTGGGAGTTCGAGAACATGTTTTCACTGGATCTGTCTCTTCACTTGCTTGGTTCATGTCTGCACAAGAGACAAGCTTTGTTACCCTTGGGCAGCGGGTGCTAGCTAATCCACTGAAGGTTCGGATGCATTATGGGCATCCTGATGTATTTGATCGCCTTTGGTTTCTGACCCGGGGTGGTTTAAGTAAGGCATCGAGAGTAATCAATATCAGTGAGGACATATTTGCAGGTTTCAACTGCACCCTGCGTGGTGGAAATGTTAGCCACCATGAGTACATCCAGGTTGGCAAGGGGCGTGATGTTGGGCTTAATCAGATATCGATGTTTGAAGCTAAGGTATCCAGTGGCAATGGTGAACAGACATTGAGTAGGGATATGTACAGACTGGGTCATAGAACTGATTTTTTTCGGATGCTTTCTGTGTTTTATACAACAGTGGGATTCTACTTCAACACAATGCTGGTGGTCTTGACGGTTTACACATTTGTTTGGGGGCGCCTGTATCTCGCTCTGAGTGGTCTGGAGGCTGGAATTCAGGGCAGTGCTAATGCTACTAACAACAAAGCCTTGGGTGCTGTGCTAAATCAGCAGTTTGTCATACAGCTCGGATTCTTCACTGCCCTGCCAATGATTTTAGAGAATTCTCTTGAACTGGGTTTTCTACCTGCTGTCTGGGATTTTTTCACAATGCAGATGAACTTTTCATCTGTCTTCTACACATTTTCCATGGGAACAAAAAGCCATTACTATGGCCGAACAATTCTTCATGGTGGCGCAAAGTATCGGGCTACTGGCCGTGGCTTTGTTGTGCAGCATAAGAGTTTTGCTGAAAATTACAGGCTATATGCTAGGAGCCACTTCATAAAGGCTATAGAGCTCGGAATAATATTGACCGTGTATGCCGCTCACAGTGTGATTGCCAGGAACACACTTGTTTACATAGTCATGATGATATCTAGCTGGTTTCTCGTGGTGTCCTGGATCATGGCTCCATTTGCATTTAATCCTTCTGGCTTTGATTGGTTGAAAACCGTGTATGATTTCGAGGATTTCATGACCTGGATCTGGTTTCCAGGAGGTATATTTTCTAAGGCTGAGCACAGCTGGGAAGTGTGGTGGTATGAGGAGCAAGATCATCTGCGGACTACTGGCCTTTGGGGAAAGATTTTGGAGATAGTGTTAGATCTCAGATACTTCTTTTTTCAGTATGGGGTTGTATACCAGCTCAAAATCGCAGACGGAAGCAGAAGTATTGCGGTGTATCTGCTTTCCTGGATATGTGTGGCAGTGATCTTTGGTGTTTTTGTCCTGATGTCCTATACCAGGGACACGTATGCTGCAAAGCAACATCTTTACTACCGGGTTGTCCAGACTGCTATCATCATTCTGGGAGTGCTGGTGCTGATATTATTCCTGAAGTTTACTGAGTTTCAAATCATTGACATCTTCACTGGCCTTTTGGCATTCATTCCTACTGGCTGGGGCTTGATTTCCATTGCTCAGGTGATCAGGCCATTCATCGAATCCACTGTGGTGTGGGGCAGTGTTATTTCTGTGGCGCGTTTGTATGAGATACTGCTTGGAGTGATTGTTATGGCACCAGTTGCATTGCTGTCCTGGTTGCCAGGATTTCAAGAAATGCAGACAAGGGTACTGTTCAATGAAGGTTTCAGCAGAGGCCTCCAAATATCCCGCATTCTTGCTGGCAAGAAAACGAACACAGTTTGAGGTACTCCATAATAAACTTTTTCGATTTATCTGGCCTATTTGCAATGTACTGTGCATCCACTTATATTAGTAGACTTACCTACTGGCATCTTTACTTTGAATTGTGATGCTTCTGGGAGCAGTGGAACTTAGGGCTTAGTCTCATGGTGAATCATACTATTTCGACAAATAGCATTGGACAAGTTTAAACTTGCCGCTTTCTAATTGTCCAATTGTGTTTTCAGTAATGATAAATAGCTCCATTGATGATTTAGATTACCGTGTTGGGCTGGTGTCACTGATGAGCTTAAATTGTGCTGAAAACAAAAAATGCTGCGGTCATGTGATTGATCTAATGCTCTATTCTTTACTATCAATTTACCATCTGTTTTATCCTTGTCTAATGGGATGAGTGCATCTGAAGTTAGCTTCCTTGTGTTTCCCCTTTTCTGTCCGTCCACGTGTCGATACCACCAAGTTTCATTCAGCACAGCAGTCGTTAATTTAGCGCTCTAGTAGAATAATAATACCAATGAAGTGTGTCTGGTGTCTTTGCATGAAATTCAAGGTAGCATGTACAGCCTGTTCTATTTTTGCACCGAATTTTCTTCAAATTGTGCACTTTCTGATTCAGAGATGTAACTGCTGGGTTTTTTCCCTTGATTTTTTTGGCAGGTGGTAACCAGGTTGTCGCGGTTGCAGTTAGGCAGTGATCCGGTCATCTCTGTACAGCATCAATGCGGAAAGCTTTTCGTGACATAGCTTAGCTCCATATTGCAATCTTTTGCTGCCTACTGGCGATTTCTCTAGTTTAGATGTTCTCAGATTCGTATAACTTTGGCGATTTAGGCATTGAGTCTTGCACTAGCTGCGTGTTAGAGTAGATGATGATTGCGCTTCAGCTTACCCGTGAGTTCTGATGATATATTTGTTGGCCTGGCTAGAAGTTCCATCTCCTGTGCTGAAAAGAGGTCGTGTAATTGAGGATTGATGGAAATTCCCCGGTGTGGTTGATCAGATCTAGGTCTGCGCCTCAGTTATGTGCGCGCTATTTCTTCCGTTCCATTCTCTCTCCATGTGATTATCTATCGCCTGGTGCCGCGCAAAAACGACAAAAGAAGATTGGCGATTTGCAGTCCGTGCGAGCACAGTCGGAGTGGACTCGTAACGAAGTGGGCTAGTTTTGGAAGTTCAGTTCGGCTCTTGGGAGGCTCCTGCGCATCAAAAGTGCTTTTTTTTGCAAATGTTAAGTTTTTTTTGAAGAAAATAGATGGGTTCATTGTCACACTCAAATGCTACCCGTAAAATTTTAGGGGGAAAACTTAAACATTTTGATCTGTAAAAACAAAATAAAAAAATTTAGAGGAAAAACTTAAACATTTTGATCTGTGCAAAAATAAAATAAAAAGATGAACACCAAATGTTACCTTCAAATGAAGGTAAAATTTTGTTTTTGCCACTCTAGATTTTCCAATTTTCCTTGTGCCACTCTAGATTTTGACATTTCACTTTCGCCACTCTTAGTTTTTGACAATTATCACAATTGCCATTACTGTGGCAAAAACAAAATTTTCAGAATGGTAATTGTGATAATTGTCAAAAGCTAAGAGTGGCAAAAATGAAACAAAATTATTTTGCTTTTGCCACATAATGGCAATTGTGGTAATTGTCAAAAACTAAGAGTGGCAAAAGTGAAATGTCAAAATCTAGAGTGGCATAAGAAAAATTGGCAAAGTCTAGAGTGGCAAAAACAAAATTTTGCCTCAAATGTTAGGATGCGTGTGGAAGATGGTGCCTGATTTGGTTCTCTCGGTCTGTTTTTTTTTCATGTGTGTTTGTCTTGGTTGCACCGTCCAACGGAGCGGACACCGTGGCTATGCGTCTTGATTCTTCGGTTCCATTTTCGATCTACGAAAGGCTGGTCAGTCTCAGCCTCGTCAAGTATGGTGTGAAATTTGTGTTCCCCAACTCCAGGCAGAAATCACATACTTGACCTGGGGACGAAATCAAATCACGATCTAACCTGGTCTCGAAAAAATTTCACATAACAGACCGTTTTGTGTGGCGCCTGATAGCCGGGCGCTGCACTGCACTATGCAGCGTCCTTGGCTAAGGCGTCACACGCCCGGCCAGCGTGGCAGCCCGGGGCCAGGTGCGGCCTCACAGCCAGTTGTGCAGTGCCTAAGGACTGGGCGCCACACTTGTAATGTGCAGCGCCTAGCTCTTAGGCGCTGCATAGTCTGTTTGTCACTTAGGCTGGCCCCACCCTCTCTCCCCTCCCACCCCCACCCCACACACCCCACCCCACCCAATCCCTAAGCCTTGCGGCCCTCCTCTCTTCCCCTCTCCCCCCCTCTCAAATCCTTCTCAAATCTTGCAAATCCGGGTATTTGACCGTGGATTTCGAAGCCAACCCCTCCCTTAAGGTAATCTCCTCCGACCCCCTCGTCTTCATCCATAGGAATTGTCACATTTGCTCAAAACTTGCTAGTTGGGGAAACCCTAGTTTTGGCTTGGATTTGGAAATTTGTGTTGATGTTGGTGTTAGGGTTATGGTTAGGCTTCATACTATGCTAGGGTTAGGGTTATGTGTGTTTGATGTTGGTGTTAGGGTTATGCTATGGTTAGGGTTGTGGTTATTGTTAAGTGGGGGTTAGGCTTATTGTTTCATATATATGTTAGGGCTTATGTATTTTGTGCAAATATTTTGTTAAGTACTTGATATATGTGTGTTTTTTGCTTATTGTAGGGATGGGAAGAACATGTGTTTATGTTCATCATGTGGATAAAGAGGCCTTTTTGAAAGGCAATGTTGAGCCGGACCCGGATGAGCTTGACATGGTGTTTGAGAGTAGTCCTAGCTATGCGGATGTCTTGGAACAAGTGAGGAAGGGTTTGAATTGGATGGACCCAAGTGACGTTGTTGAGTTCGAGGGAAGGCATAATGTTGGTTTTGGAATGCACATCCATTGGAAGACAATGCGTGTGAACTCGGAGCAACGTTGGGTTGCATACAAGGAGACGGTTGCAGAATCTCTAGACAAGGCTCTTGAGTTATTTGCCTCCAAGAAGGTTGAGTCTAGTTTGCATTTGGATTTGAACCGGAACCCCTCCCCGTTGGTTGCTAGTACTCCCCCACCCATGAACCAAGATTAAGTTAATGAACCTCATTTGACTCAACAAGTTTGGCCAACATTGAGCCCGGTTTCAAACAACCAAAATGAAGCTTTTGAAGAGGACAATTATGAGTACGAGGAGGATGACAACGAAGTTGATCTCCATGACAACAATGTGGGTGATCTCGAGCAATATCATGTGCAAGAGACAATGGACCAATCCATCCCTTTTTCTCGTGCATATGCATCGGACTCCGATGACGATGGTCCTGATGAAGAAGTTGATGAGGAGGGGTTCACGCCCAAGGAGGCCCAAGCATTTAAGAAGGTACTCGGGTGGGATCACAAGACACCATTGTTCAAGGATCTTAGTCTTGCGGTGTTGGGGAACGTAGTAATTTCAAAAAATTTCCTTCGCACACGCAAGATCATGGTGATGCATAGCAACGAGAGGGAAGAGTGTTGTCCACGTACCCTAGTAGACCGAAAGTGGAAGCGTTAGCACAACGCGGTTGATGTAGTCGTACGTCTTCACGACCCGACCGATCAATCACCGAAACTACGGCACCTCCGATTTCTTGCACACGTTCAGCTCGATGACGTTTCCCGTACTCCGATCCAGCAGAATGTCGGGGAAGAGTTCCGTCAGCACGACGGCGTGGTGACGATCTTGATGTTCTACCGTTGCAGGGCTTCGCCTAAGCACCGCTACAATATTATCGAGGAGAACTATGGTGGAGGGGGGCACCGCACACGGCTAAGAGATCAAGAGATCAATTGTTGTGTCTATGGGGTGCCCCCCCTCCCCCGTATATAAAGGAGTGGAGGAGGGGGCCGGCCAAGGGGGGTGGTGCGCCCTAGGGGGGGAGTCCAATCCCCACCGAGAGTAGGACACCCCCTTTCCTATTAGGAGAGGGAGAGGGAAGGAAGAGGAGGGAGGAAGGAAAGGGGGGCCGGCAACCCTCCCAATTCGGATTGGGCTTGGGGGGGGGGGCTCCTTTGCTCCTTTCCCCTCCTTTCCACTAAGGCCCAATAAGGCCCATATACCTCCCGGGGGGTTCCGATAACCTCCCGGAGCTCCGGTATTGTCCCAATCTCACCCAGAACCTTTCCGGTGTCCAAATATAGTCGTCCAATATATCGATCTTTATATCTCGGCCATTTCAAGACTCCTCGTCATGTCCGTGATCACATCCGGGACTCCGAACAACCTTCGGTACATCAAAACTCATAAACTCATAATAAAACTATCAACGAAACCTTAAGCGTGCGGACCCTACGGGTTCGAGAACTATGTAGACATGACCGGACACCTTACCGGTCAATAACCAATAGTGGAACCTGGATGCTCATATTGGCTCCTACATATTCTACGAAGATCTTTATCGGTCAAACCGCATAACAACATACGTTGTTCCCTTTGTCATCGGTATGTTACTTGCCCGAGATTCGATCATCGGTATCTCAATACCTAGTTCAATCTCATTACCGACAAGTCTCTTTACTCGTTACGTAATGCATCATTCCGTAACTAACTCATTAGCTACATTGCTTGCAGGGCTTATAGTGATGTGCATTACCAAGAGGGCCCAGAGATACCTCTCTGACAATCGGAGTGACAAAACCTAATCTAGAAATACGCCAACTCAACATGTACCTTTGGAGACACCTGTAGAGCTCCTTTATAATCACCCAGTTACGTTGTGATGTTTGGTAGCACACAAAGTGTTCCTCCGGTAAACGGGAGTTGCATAATCTCATAGTTTTAGGAACATGTATAAGTCATGAAGAAAGCAATAGCAATATACTAAACGATCAAGTGCTAAGCTAATGGAATGGGTCATGTCAATCACATCATTCTCCTAATGATGTGATCCCGTTAATCAAATGACAACTCATGTCTATGGTTAGGAAACATAACCATCTTTGATTAATGAGCTAGTCAAGTAGAGGCATACTAGTGACATTAAGTTTGTCTATGTATTCACACATGTATCATGTTTCCGGTTAATACAATTCTATCATGAATAATAAACATTTACCATGATATGAGGAAATAAATAATAACTTTATTATTGCCTCTAGGGCATATTTCCTTCAGTCTCCCACTTGCACTAGAGTCAATAATCTAGATTACACAATAATGATTCTAACACTCATGGAGTCTTGGTGCTGATCATGTTTTGCTCGTGGAAGAGGCTTAGTCAACGGGTCTGCAACATTCAGATCCGTATGTATCTTGCAAATCTCTATGTCTCCCACCTGGACTTGGTCCCGGATGGAATTGAAGCGTCTCTTGATGTGCTTGGTCCTCTTGTCAAATCTGGATTCCTTTGCCAAGGCAATTGCACCAGTATTGTCACAGAAGATCTTCATTGGTCCTGATGCACTAGGTATGACACCTAGATCGGAAATGAACTCCTTCATCCAGACTCCTTCATTTGCTGCTTCCGAAGCAGCTATGTACTCCGCTTCACATGTAGATCCCGCCACGACGCTTTGTTTAGAACTGCACCAACTGACAGCTCCACCGTTCAATATAAACACGTATCCGGTTTGCGATTTAGAATCGTCTGGATCAGTGTCAAAGCTTGCATCGACGTAACCATTTATGACTAGCTCTTTGTCACCTCCATAAATGAGAAACATATCCTTAGTCCTTTTCAGGTATTTCAGGATATTCTTGACCGCTGTCCAGTGATCCACTCCTGGATTACTTTGGTACCTCCTTGCCAAACTTATTGCTAAGCATACGTCGGGTATGGTACACACCATTGCATACATGATAGAGCCTATGGCTGAAGCATAGGGAACATCTTTCATTTTCTCTCTATCTTCTGCTGTGGTCGGGCATTGAGTCTGACTCAACTTCACACCTTGTAATACAGGCAAGAACCCTTTCTTTGCCTGTTCCATTTTGAACTTTTTCGAAACTTTATCAAGGTATGTGCTTTGTGAAAGTCCAATTAAGCGTCTTGATCTATCTCTATAGATCTTGATGCCCAATATGTAAGCAGCTTCACCTAGGTCTTTTATCGAAAAACTTTTATTCAAGTATCCCTTTATGCTATCCAGAAATTCTATATCATTTCCAATCAATAATATGTCATCTACATATAATATCAAAAATGCTATAGAGCTCCCACTCACTTTCTTGTAAATACATTCTTCTCCAAAATTCTGTATAAAACCATATGCTTTGATCACACTATCAAAGCGTTTATTCCAACTCCGAGAAGCTTGCACCAGTCCATAAATGGATCGTTGGAGATTACACACTTTGTTAGCACCTTTTTGATCGACAAAACCTTCCGGTTGCATCATATACAACTCTTCTTCCAGAAATCCATTCAAGAATGCAGTTTTGACATCCATTTTCCATATTTCATAATCATAAAATGCGGCAATTGCTAACATGATTCGGACAGACTTAAGCATCGCTACATGTGAGAAAGTCTCATCGTAGTCAACCCCTTGAACTTGTCGAAAACCTTTCGCAACAAGTCGAGCTTTGTAGACAGTTACATTACCATCAACGTCGGTCTTCTTCTTGAAGATCCATTTATTCTCGATGGCTTGCCGATCATCGGGCAAGTTAACCAAAGTCCATACTTTGTTCTCATACATGGATCCCATCTTAGATTTCATGGCCTCAACCCATTTTATGGAATCTGGGCTCATCATCGCTTCCTCATAGTTCGTAGGTTCATCATGGTCAAGTAACATGACTTCCAGAATAGGATTACCGTACCACTCTGTGCGGATCTTACTCTGGTTGACCTACGAGGTTCGGTAGTAACTTGATCTGAAGTTTCATGATCAGTATCATTAGCTTCCTCACTAATTGGTGTAGTTGTCACAGGAACCGGTTCTTGTGATGAACTACTTTCCAATAAGGGAGCAGGTACATTTACCTCATCAAGTTCTACTTTCCTTCCTCCCACTCACTTCTTTTGAGAGAAACTCCTTCTCTAGAAAGGATCCGAATTTAGCAACAAAAGTCTTGCCTTCATATCTGTGATAGAAGGTGTACCCAATAGTCTCTTTTGGGTATCCTATGAAGACACATTTCTCCGATTTGGGTTTGAGCTTATCTAGTTGAAGTTTCTTCACATAATCATCGCAGCCCCAAACTTTAAGAAACGACAACTTTTGTTTCTTGCCAAACCACAGTTCATAAGGTGTTCTCAACAGATTTTGATGGTGCCCTATTTAACGTGAATGCGGCCGTCTCTAAAGCATAACCCCAAAACGATAGCGGTAAATCAGAAGAGACATCATATATCGCACCATATCTAGTAAAGTACGATTACGACGTTCGGACACACCATTTTGTTGTGGTGTTCCGGGTGGCGTGAGTTGCGAAACTATTCCGCATTGCTTCAAATGTAAACCAAACTCGTAACTCAAATATTCTCCTCCACGATCAGATCGTAGAAACTTTATTTTCTTGTTACGATGATTTTCCACTTCACTCTGAAATTCTTTGAACTTTTCAAATGTTTCGGACTTGTGTTTCATCAAGTAGATATACCCATATCTGCTCAAATCATCTCTGAAGGTGAGAAAATAACGATACCCGCCGCGAGCCTCAATATTCATTGGACCACATACATCAATATGTATGATTTCCAACAAATCAGTTGATCGCTCCATAGTTTCGGAGAACGGCGTTTTAGTCATCTTGCCCATGAGGCATGGTTCGCAAGTACCAAGTGATTCATAATCAAGTGATTCCAGAAGTCCATCAGTATGGAGTTTCTTCATGCGCTTTACACCAATATGACCCAGTGCCATAAATAAGTTGCACTATCATTATCAACTCTGCATCTTTTGGCTTCAACATTATGAATATGTGTATCACTACTATCGACATTTAATAAAAATAGACCACTCTTCAAGGGTGCATGACCATAAAAGATATTACTCATATAAATAGAACAACCATTATTCTCTGATTTAAATGAATAACCGTCTCGCATCAAACAAGATCCAGATATAATGTTCATGCTCAACGCTGGCACCAAATAACAATTATTCAGGTCTAAAACTAATCCCGAAGGTAGATGTAGAGGTAGCGTGCCGACCGCGATCACATCGACTTTGGAACCATTTCCCACGCGCATCGTCACCTCGTCCTTAGCCAATCTTCGCTTAATCCATAGTCCTTGTTTCGAGTTGCAAATATTAGCAACAGAATCAGTATCAAATACCCAGGTGCTACTGCGAGCATTAGTAAGGTACACATCAATAACATGTATATCACATATATCTTTGTTCACCTTGCCATCCTTCTTATCTGCCAAATACTTGGGGAAGTTCCGCTTCCAGTGACCAGTCTGCTTGCAGTAGAAGCACTTAGTCTCAGGCTTAGGTCCGGATTTGGGTTTCTTCTCTTGAGCAGCAACTTGTTTGCTGTTCTTCTTGAAGTTCCCCTTCTTCTTCCCTTTGCCCTTTTTCTTGAAACTGGTGGTCTTATTGACCATCAACACTTGATGCTCCTTCTTGATTTCTACCTCCGCAGTCTTTAGCATCGTGAAGAGCTCGGGAATAGTCTTGTCCATCCCTTGCATATTGTAGTTCATCACGAAGCTCTTGTAGCTTGGTGGTAGTGATTGAAGAATTCTGTCAATGACACTATCATCAGGAAGATTAACTCCCAGTTGAATCAAGTGATTATTATACCCAGACATTTTGAGTATATGTTCACTGACAGAACTATTCTCCTCCATCTTGCAGCTATAGAACTTATTGGGGACTTCATATCTCTCAATCCGGGCATTTGCTTGAAATATTAACTTCAACTCCTGGAACATCTCATATGCTCCATGACGTTCAAAATGTCGTTGAAGTCCCGGTTCTAAGCCGTAAAGCATGGCACACTGAACTATCAAGTAGTCATCTGCTTTGCTCTGCCAGATGTTCTTAACATCGTCAGTTGCATCTGCAGCAGGCCTGGCACCTAGCGGTGCTTCCAGGACATAATTCTTCTGTGCAACAATGAGGATAATCCTCAAGTTATGAACCTAGTCCGTGTAATTGCTACCATCATCTTTCAACTTAGCTTTCTCAAGAAACACATTAAAATTCAACGGAACAACAACACGAGCCATCTATCTACAACAAACATAGACAAGCAAAATACTATCAGGTACTAAGTTCATGATAAATTTAAGTTCAATTAATCATATTACTAAAGAACTCCAACTTAGACAGACATCTCTCTAGTCATCTAAGTGATCACGTGATCCAAATCAACTAGACCATGTCCGATCATCACGTGAGATGGAGTAGTTTTCAATGGTGAACATCACTATGTTGATTATATCTACTATATGATTCACGTTCGACCTTTCGGTCTCCGTGTTCCGAGGCCATATCTGTATATGCTAGGCTCGTCAAGTTTAACCTGAGTATTCCGCGTGTGCAACTGTTTTGCACCCGTTGTATTTGAATGTAGAGCCTCTATCACACCCAATCATCACGTGGTGTCTCAACACGAAGAACTTTTGCAATGGTGCATACTCAGGGAGAACACTTCTTGATAATTAGTGAGAGATCATCTTAAAATGCTACCATCAGTCAAAGCAAAATAAGATGCATAAAGGATAAACATCACATGCAATCAATATAAGTGATATGATATGGCCATCATCATCTTGTGCTTGTGATCTCCATCTCCGAAGCACCGTCGTGATCACCATCGTCACCGGCGCGACACCTTGATCTCAATCGTAGCATCGTTGTTGTTTCGCCATATATTGCTTCTATGACTATCGCTACCGCTTAGTGATAAAGTAAAGCAATTACAGGGCCCTTGCATTTCATACAATAAAGCGACAACCATATGGCTCCTGCCAGTTGCCGATAACTCGGTTAAAAAACATGATCATCTCATACAATAAAATATAGCATCACGTAGTGACCATATCACATCACAACATGCCCTGCAAAAACAAGTTAGACGTCCTCTACTTTGTTGTTGCAAATTTTATGTGGCTGCTACGGGCTAAGCAAGAGCCGTTCTTACCTACGCATCAAAACCACAACGATAGTTCGTCAAGTTAGTGCTGTTTTAACCTTCGCAAGGACCGGGTGTAGCCACACTCGGTTCAACTAAAGTTGGAGAAACTGACACCCGCCAGCCACCTGTGTGCAAAGCACATTGGTGGAACCAGTCTCGCCTAAGCGTACGCGTAATGTCGGTCCGGGCCGCTTCATCCAACAATACCGCCGAACCAAAGTATGACATGCTGGTAAGCAGTATGACTTGTATCGCCCACAACTCACTTGTGTTCTACTCGTGCATATAACATCTACGCATAAAACCTGGCTCGGATGCCACCGTTGGGGAACGTAGTAATTTCAAAAAATTTATTATGCACACGCAAGATCATGGTGATGCATAGCAACGAGATGGAAGAGTGTTGTCCACGTACCCTCGTAGACTGAAAGCGGAAGCGTTAGCACAACACGGTTCATGTAGTCGTACATATTCACAGCCCGACAGATCAAGCACCAAAACTACGGCACCTCCGAGTTCTTGCACACGTTCAGCTCGATGACGTTCCCCGTACTCCGATCCAGCAGAATGTCGGGGGAGAGTTCCGTCAACACAACGGCGTGGTGACAATCTTGATGTTCTACCATTGCAGGGCTTCGCCTAAGCACTGCTACAATATTATCGAGGAGAACTATGGTGGAGGGGGGCACCGCACATGGCTAAGAGATCAAGAGATCAATTGTTGTGTCTATGGGGTGCTCCCCTCCCCCGTATATAAAGGAGTGGAGGAGGGGGCTGGCCAAGGGGGGTGGCGCGCCCTAGGGGGGGAGTCCAATCCCCACCGGGAGTAGGACTCCCCCCTTTCCTATTAGGAGAGGGAGAGGGAAGGAAGAGGAGGGAGGGAGGAAGGAAAGGGGGGGGGGCGGCCCCCCTCCCAATTCAAATTGGGCTTGGGGGGCGCCCCCTCCTTTGCTCCTTTCCCCTCCTTTCCACTAAGGCCCAATAAGGCCCATATACCTCCCGGGGGGTTCCGATAACCTCCCGGAGCTCCGGTATTGTCCCAATCTCACTCGGAACCTTTCCGGTGTCCAAATATAGTCGTCCAATATATCGATCTTTATGTCTCGACCATTTCGAGACTCCTCGTCATGTCCGTGATCACATCCGGGACTCCGAACAACCTTCGGTACATCAAAACTCATAAACTCATAATAAAACTATCAACGAAACCTTAAGCGTGCGGACCCTACGGGTTCGAGAACTATGTAGACATGACCGAGACACGTTACTGGTCAATAACCAATAGCGAAACCTGGATGCTCATATTGGCTCCTATATATTCTACGAAGATCTTTATCGGTCAAACCGCATAACAACATACGTTGTTCCCTTTGTCATCGGTATGTTACTTGCCCGAGATTCGATCGTCGGTATCCCAATACCTAGTTCAGTCTCGTTACTGGCAAGTCTCTTTACTCGTTACGTAATGCATCATTCCGTAACTAACTCATTAGCTACATTGCTTGCAAGGCTTATAGTGATGTGCATTACCAAGAGGGCCCAGAGATACCTCTCCGACAATCGGAGTGACAAAATGATGTAGGGTGGAACCCTATAGCGACGATCTTTCACGTTTGGAGTGGATCCTACGGGAGAAACACGAAGAACACGAGGAAATCACGGGGGAAGAACGAGAGAGACACTCAACCGACAAGAGATCAATCACACAAGGTCTAGATCATCGTGGCACGAGTAATACATGGTCCAAAATCAACAAAGGAAAGATACAAAGGTAGCCGTTCTTCTCCGAGAGGAGGTCTTGAGTCCACGAGGGGATCTTCCCGTAAAGGGGTCTTGAATCCGAGAGGATCTTCTCCAAAGAGGCCGCGGTCTCTCACGAGGAGGAGATCCGATGGATGAGCGAGGCTCTATCTCAAAAACGAGCTAAATCAACGCTAAGTCTCAAAGTCAGGAGATGGGGTCATATATATAGAGTTGGGGGGCGAAGGGGTACATGGGCTCAGCCCAACACGCGCGCGCAGGCGCTGGCCGGATGATCCGGACGAGGGTCCGGATGATCCGGGCTGGTCCGGATGATCCGGGTGGAGGCCCGGATGAGCCGGAGGGTCAGCTGGAGGTCGCGCAGGGCCGGATGTCCGGCTGGAGGTCCGGATGTCCGGGCCGGGTCCGGATGATCCGGGACGGGGTCCGGATGATCCGGCTTCAGGGTGGAGCTTCTGTTGCCTTCGGTTGATTTAGCCGGATCGTCCGGACCGGGGTCCGGATCGTCCGGCCTCTGTCCGGATCGTCCGGGCCGCCGTCCGGATCGTCCGACCCTCCTGGTCCTTGGTGATTTTTGCTCTCCGTCTTCATGCGTGTCTTCCGCTTCCGGTTCTCCTTGCCTCCTTGCTTCTTCATGGTTGACTCCTTGGTACCTGAGTATGCATAGCGTTTCCGTTTGAGGTAGTAACCATGTCTCATGTGAATCGAAAGGGAATTGTGAGAGGAGTGATGTCACCTCAGTTTCAAGAGCTCTTGCACGTGCTCGAGTCATCGGTCCTTGGGGTGTTGGAGGTGTTGATGTAGAGTCCATGGGGATGATGGAAGGATGCTCCGCATCATATCCCCTCCCTTCGAAAGGATCCGACCTCGGATCTAGATCTTCATCACCATGGAAAGGCGAGAGGTCTTTGACGTTGAATGTGTCGCTCACGTTGTACTTGTCGCTTGGTAGGTCGAGCTTGTAGGCGTTGTTGTTGTAGCGTGCTAACACCTTGAAGGGTCCATCCGCTCGAGGTAGAAGTTTGGACCTGCGTTCATTGGGGAAGCGTTCCTTGCGAAGGTGTAGCGACACGAGATCGCCTATGTTAAAGATCATGGGTTGCTTGTTGATGTTGAGCTTGGTCGCTAGTCGTTGTACTTGGCGCTCGATGGTGTTTCTTGTATCTTCATGCATCTTCTTGATGTAGCTTGCACGGGCACTTGCGTCGAGGTTGGTGCGCTCTTGTAGGGGTAGAGGTAGAATGTCCAATGGGGACAATGGGTTGAAGCCGTAGACGACCTCGAAAGGGGACTTGCCGGTCGTCGAATGTCTTGCGCGGTTGTATGCGTACTCGGCGATGGGTAGACACGCCTCCCACTCCTTGATGTTCTTCTTGATCAACACGCGAAGTAGAGTGGAGAGCGTCCGGTTCGTCACCTCCGTTTGGCCGTCGGTTTGAGGATGGTATGCGGATGAGAACAAGAGCTTGATTCCGAGCTTGGCACATAGGGTCTTCCAAAAGTAACTCAAGAACTTGACGTCGCGGTCGGATACGATTGTCTTTGGTACTCCATGGAGGCGCAAGATTTCCCTACAAAAGAGATTTGCAATATGTGAAGCATCGTCTACCTTGTTGCAAGGAATAAAATGTGCCATCTTAGAAAATCTATCCACAACAACAAACACGGAATCCTTTCCATTTTGAGTTCTAGGCAAACCAAGTACAAAGTCCATGCTAATGTCTTCCCAAGGTTGATATGGAATTGGAAGAGGCATGTAAAGACCATGAGATTGGGCTTTTGACTTAGCTTTGCGGCATGTAGAGCATCGGGTGGTGAAGCGTGAGACGTCTCGAAACATCTTGGGCCAAAAGTAGTTCTTGGAGAGCGTGGCAAAGGTCTTGTCGCGTCCAAAATGTCCCATGAGTCCACCTCCATGAGCCTCGTGCAAAAGGAGCAAACGAAGAGAAGACTCGGGTATGCATAGTTTGTTAGCTCTCATAAGATAACCATCCTTGAGGTAATATTGTTCCCAAGATGTATGCGTCAAACATTTAGCATAATGAGGTGCAAAATATGGATCACTAACATACAAATATTTGATGTGCTCAAAGCCAATAACATTCAACTCAAGTTGGGTGACAAGCGTACATATGCGTGAAAGTGCATCGGCGACTACATTATCCTTGCCCTTAATGTACTTGATCACATATGGGAAAGATTCAATAAATTCACTCCATTTGGCATGACGCTTGTTCAATTTAGTTTGACCTTTTAAGTATTTAAGCGTTTCATGATCGGTATGGATTACAAACTCATGAGGTCTAAGATAATGTTCCCAAACATGTAGGACACGCACTAAAGCATACAATTCTTTGTCATAGATGGGATAGTTAAGTTGAGCACCGGAGAGTTTTTCACTAAAATAAGCAATGACTCGTTTTTCTTGCATTAAAACTCCGCCAATTCCGGTACCACTTGCATCACAATGAACCTCAAAAGTTTTGTCAAAATTGGGCAAAGCAAGTATCGGAGCATGAGTAAGCAAAGACTTGAGCTCATCGAAAGTGTTGGATTGCAAAGGTCCCCAAACAAAAGGAGTATTCTTCTTACTCAAAGCATGCAAAGGAGCTGCAATAGTGCTAAAGTTTTTCACAAAGCGACGATAAAAACCTGCAAGACCAAGGAAACTTCGCACTTGTTGCAAATTGGTGGGTTGGGGCCAAGTTTTAATTGCTTTGATTTTATTTTCATCAACATGGACACCCTTGGAAGAGACAACGAAACCCAAGAAAACCACTTTGTCAATGCCAAAAGTGCATTTTTTCAAGTTGGCATAAAGACTTTCTTTTCAAAGTGTTTGCAAAACAAGCTTAACATGATCAAGATGTTCTTTCATGGTTTTGCTAAACACAAGAATATCATCGAAGTAAACCACAACAAAGATTCCAATGTATGGACGGAGTACATGATGCATGAGACGCACAAAAGTTCCGGGTGCTTCTGACAAACCCATAGGCATAACCAACCATTCATATATGCCAAATTTTGTTTTGAAAGCAGTTTTCCATTCATCACCCTCATGAATGCGGATTTGATAATAGCCACTTTTAAGATCAATTTTTGAGAAAAAGTTGGCTCCACTAAGTTCATCAAGCATATCATCTAAGCGAGGAATGGGATGCCTATAGCGCACGGTGATAGCATTTATAGGTCTACAATCGGAGCACAAGCGGAAACTTCCATCGGGCTTAGGCACAAGTATAACTGGTACGGCACAAGGGCTTAAGCTTTCGCGTACATGACCGTTGTTGATTAGTTGTTGTACTTGCCGTTGAATCTCCTTGGTTTCTTCGGGGTTGACACGGTAGGGAGCTTTGTTTGGAAGTGGTGCTCCGGGAATGAGGTCGATTCGATGCTCAATGCCTCGTAGAGGAGGTAGACCCGGAGGTAGCTCATCAGGGAAAACATCTTGAAATTCCTGCAAAAGAGATTGAAACACCAAAGGTAGATCATGAGTGGTGTTAGTTTTTGGTTCTCCATCCTTGCACACAAGGACAAAGTGCATCACACTCGATGGGTTCTCACACACTTCTCTCATCTCATGTTTGGTGGCGAATAGTATGAGGTTTTTCTCTCTAGGCGAAGAGGCGCTCAAATTTGGCTTGTGGCTCTCACTCACTTTTTGGTTGCTCACTTTCTCACTCTTCTCTCTTTGGTTGGTGGCTTGCTTGTCGGCTATCACTTGACTAGGAGACATGGGTCGTAAGACATATTCTTTGCCTTTCATCTTGAAGCTATAGTGGTTTGTACGCCCATTGTGGTAGACACCACGGTCGAATTGCCATGGCCGACCAAGGAGGAGGTGGCAAATGGTCATTGGGACCACATCACACTCCAAAGTGTCCTCATATGCACCGATTTTGAAAGATACTTTGACCGTATGCTCAACTCTTATAGTGCCGGAGTCACTTAGCCATTGGACCTTGTAGGGTTGCGGATGCTTCTTCTTGACCAATTGAAGCTTGGAGCATAGTTCTTCACTTGCCAAGTTGTGGCAACTACCTCCATTGATGATGACCTTGACGGATCGTCCATTGATGCCGGCCTTTGTGTGAAAGATGTGGCATCGTTGGTCTTCTTCTTGTTGATGTTGAAGTGTCAAGACTTTGGAGACAACAAGAGCGGGACTCGTATCTTCATCACAAAAGACTTGATCATCTTCATCCTTGTTGATGTGTCGGTGCATGGCCACTTGCTCAATAGCGTCCATTTCATCTTCACTCATTGAGTCGTAGGTGCCATCGTCGTTGAGTATCATGGTGCGCTTGTTGGTGCATTCATATGACTTGTGGCCTCGGCCACCGCAAGTGAAACACTTGAAGGAGCTTGTCTTGACGGTCTCATCGGTTGGAGTAGATGATGAAGCACGCGGCTTGAGGTTGCTTGTAGTAGGAGGAAGACGACTTGAACTTGAGGAAGTTTTCTTGTAACTTGACTTGTCGTCGTTGCTTGGAGAAGGCTTTGTTGATGTCGAAGTTGGAGTAGTTGTTGAAGCTTGGTTGTTGGAGAAGCCGTATGTCTTGGATGAGTACTTGGCGTACTTGAAGTCATCTTGCACTTGACGTTCCGCCTTTGTAGCTTGATGCACGAGCTCAATGAGGTTGGAGTAGGGTTGGAAGTCGGCGATCTTCTTGATGGGATGGTTGAGTCCATTCAAGAATCGTGCCATTGTTTGCTCATCATCCTCCGTGACATTGGCTCGAATCATGGCAATCTCCATTTCTTTGTAGTATTCTTCAACACTCTTTGTTCCTTGCTTGAGGAGTTGTAGCTTCTTGAAGAGATCACGGTTGTAGTAGGTGGGCACAAAGCGTGCTCGCATGACATCCTTCATTTGAGCCCAAGTGGTGATTGGAGGTTCACCTCTTGCTTGTCGTCGCTCAAGGACTTGTTACCACCATATGAGCACATAGTCTTGGAACTCAAGTGATGCCATAGCGATCTTCTTCTCTTCCTCATAGTTGTGCAAACGAAAGATTTTGTCGACCTTCAATGCCCAAGAGAGGTACTCTTCGGGATCATTGGTTCCATTGAACTTGGGCATTGTGAACTTGAGCTTGCCATAGCGTTGTTCTTCATTGTATTGAGGTCGATGTTGATGATGACGTTCTTGACGTGGAGGGTAATCATCCTCATGTTGCTCTTGGCGAGGAGGAAGTCCATGATCAACTTGCTCTTGTTGGCCTTGAGGTTGTGGATGAGCTTGAGGAACTTGCGGAGGGGCTTGTGGGGCTTGACGTTGCGCACGCGGATGGTAGTTCCTCTCTTGTATTTCTTCTCGAAGGGATTCCTCTTGAGTGCGCCTTTCACGATTGCGGTTGGCGAGAGCTCGACTTGATGCTTGAAGGGCACGTTCCGCCTCAAGAGCTTGTGCTTCTCGTTGTTGTTGTTGAAGACGTTGAGCCTCGGCGTCTTGTTGCTCTTGGTGTAGGCGCGCTCGTTCTTGTTCTTGTTGGCGACGAAGATGTTGTCGTTCTTGAGCTTGAGCAAACGCTACTTGGTTTGATTGAGGACGAGGAACTTGTTCATCAACTTGCTCTTGGGAATGCTTGTCGTGTAGCGGGTTGCGAGATGCATGACGGTCTTGACGCGCGGCTCGTCGAAGAGTGTTCGATGACGGTGTACTTGTGTCGGAGAAGGAGTCATCGGAGTGGCGACTTGAGTGGCTCCGTCTTGAGTGTGAGGAAGTAGAAGGACGCCGGTTCACTAACAAGGCGCGGATCTTGTCCATTCTTGCATCGTTCTCTTTCTTGTGCGCGTTGAGTTTGTTGTCGAAGTAGTCTCTTGTACGTTGCTCGGAGAGTCGCAAGTCGGTGGCAAGGTTGTCGATGCGTTCGCTCATTGCTTGTTGCTCTTGATGGAGAGCTCGTTGTGCGCCAAAGAGGTGGCTCTTGGTGACGTATGATGACATGTCGTCGTCTTGCTCGATGAAGAGTGGATTTGTAGAAGAGCTTGGCCTATCCATCATTTCAAGCAAATTGTGAGTGGTAGAAAGAGAAGAACTAATACCAATGTACCTTTGACCGAAGTTGATAATGAATCAAGTTCACTCAAAAGCGGACAATGAAATAGCACTATTGGTACCGATCCTTGTCGATTCTCACACCTACACAAGTAAAAGCTTTTGGTGGAGCTTGGTTAGGATGGTGGCACAAAATTGATTGCAATCGTTAGCTTGACTCAAAAATGTTGAAGAAGATTCGCAAATTCGCATATGCAACAAGTAGACCAAGCAAGTAGTGGTACATGGAAACACACACGCAAATAGATAAATGGGATTGTGCAAACCAAAAGTGAGCCAAAATGTGGAATCCACGAAAATGCTCTTGTTGCACAATACTAGAGAGACGCTAGCACGATTGCACAATAGGCGGATACGGAGCTTGTGCACAACCTACTAGGCAAAAATGCAACGATCTCTATCCCAATTATGCTATATGTATGGTATTTCGGTGCAATGATCCAAGATGATCTTATATGACAATCTTAATGTTGTATGATGCTATGCTTGTTGCTTATAAGCTCTTTGCTTATCTTTCCTTTTTGCTTAAAAGCTTGAGTGGCTCTTTCTCTTTGAGCTCTTTTCTTATGCAAACTTGAAGAACCAAGATAGCAATTGTGTATGCGATGACAACTTTGTGACACACAAGTTGATTCCGAGATATGCACCACGATGGTATGTATGATATGTTGTATGCAACTAATGTGCACAAGTCACGTTGCCGGCAATACTCAATGGCTAGTCTCGATGGGTAAGAAACGCAAAAGATGGTCTATGATGGTTATCAATGCAATTGGAAGGTATGACAAAGATGTCGTCGATGTTACCGTCCGTAGCGAAGATGAGTAGTCGACCAAAATGAGCGTTTGTTGTTGATGTCGCACCGCGCCTAAATAGCCGAAACACAAAAGGACACGGAAATCTCACTCAAATTGTCGAACCCAAAGTCGAATGGTGGTATGGAGGTTGTGTTGCTGGGGTTTGGCAAGTGGAAGTGGTGGTGGTTGGGGTGGGAATGTGGTATGTAGGTGTAGGTGGTGGTGGTGGTGGAGGGGGACTGCACAAGTGCAGTTTCGGCAGAGGAAGCCGGATGATCCGGGCCAGGAGCCGGATGATCTGGGCACGTCCGGATGATCCGGGTCAGGGTCCGGATCGTCCGGGCAGGTCAAACGCGATCGGGACTGCTCGAGAAAACACGAAAACGGGAAAAAATTTGACGATTTCGGGGATTTTGGATGGATTTCGAGGGGGAGAAGGTGGGGAAAAGCAAGATCCACGAGTTACACACTGAATCCACGGATCAAAAACAACAAAACATCATCAAAACTAACAAATCACAAAAAAAATTGGGGGGTATTTTTGGTGGGGATTTTCGGATTTAGGACGAAATCAACAAAATCAAGCTAGAAAAAGAGGGGTAGGGGCTCCAAAAACGTGATCAACGTGGCTCATGATACCATATGATGTAGGGTGGAACCCTATAGCGACGATCTTTCACGTTTGGAGTGGATCCTACGGGAGAAACACGAACAACAGGCGGAAGAACACGAGGAAATCACGGGGGAAGAACGAGAGAGACACTCAACCGACAAGAGATCAATCACACAAGGTCTAGGTCATCGAGGCACGAGTAATACATGGTCCAAAATCAACAAAGGAAAGATACAAAGGTACCCGTTCTTCTTCGAGAGGAGGTCTTGAATCCACGAGGGGATCTTCCCGTAAAGGGGTCTTGAATCCGAGAGGATCTTCTCCGAAGAGGCCGCGGTCTCTCACGAGGAGGAGATCCGATGGATGAGCGAGGCTCTATCTCAAAAATGAGCTAAATCAACGCTAAGTCTCAAAGTGAGGAGATGGGGTCATATATATAGAGTTGGGGGGCAAAGGGGTACATGGGCTCAGCCCAACACGCGCGCGCAGGCGCTGGCCGGATGATCCGGACGAGGGTCCGGATGATCCGGGCTGGTCCGGATGATCCGGGTGGAGGCCCGGATGAGCCGGAGGGTCGGCTGGAGGTCGCGCAGGGCCGGATGTCCGGCTGGAGGTCCGGATGTCCGGGCCGGGTCCGGATGATCTGGGACGGGGTCCGGATGATCCGGCTTCAGGGTGGAGCTTCTGTTGCCTTCGGTTGATTTAGCCGGATCGTCCGGACCGGGGTCCGAATCGTCCGGGCTCTGTCCGGATCGTCCGGGCCGCCGTCCGGATCGTCCGGCCCTCCTGGTCCTTGGTGATTTTTCCTCTCTGTCTTCATGCGTGTCTTCCGCTTCCGGTTCTCCTTGCCTCCTTGCTTCTTCATGGTTGACTCCTTGGTACCTGAGTATGCATAGTGTTTCCGTTTGAGGTAGTAACCATGTCTCATGTGAATCGAAAGGGAATTGTGAGAGGAGTGATGTCACCTCGGTTTCAAGAGCTCTTGCACGTGCTCGAGTCATCGGTCCTTGGGGTGTTGGAGGTGTTGATGTAGAGTCCATGGGGATGATGGAAGGATGCTCCGCATCACAAAACCTAATCTCGAAATACGCCAACTCAACATGTACCTTTGGAGACACCTGTAGAGCTCCTTTATAATCACCCAGTTACGTTCTGATGTTTGGTAGCACACAAAGTGTTCCTCCGGTAAACGGGAGTTGCATAATCTCATAGTTTTAGGAACATGTATAAGTCATGAAAAAAATAGCATTATACTAAACGATCAAGTGCTAAGCTAATGGAATGGGTCATGTCAATCTCATCATTCTCCTAATGATGTGATCCCGTTAATCAAATGACAACTCATGTCTATGGTTAGGAAACATAACCATCTTTGATTAATGAGCTAGTCAAGTAGAGGCATACTAGTGACATTAAGTTTGTCTATGTATTCACACATGTATCATGTTTCCGGTTAATACAATTCTAGCATGAATAATAAACATTTATCATGATATGAGGAAATAAATAATAACTTTATTATTGCCTCTAGGGCATATTTCCTTCACGCGGATGAAGCCATTGTAGATGGTGGCAAATGTATATCTCTTTGAGCTAGGCCAAGTTCTCACCGTGATTTGGAAGATGGCAAGAATGGGATATATCCCGGTTGTGAGTTTCAATCCTTCTTGGAATTGAAGGTGTGGCTCGAAACTACTCAGTTACGCATTATCGTCCACATAAAGTGGCCAACTTGGACATCAAAGTGGGTTACATGGTTAAATGTGAAGTGCCAAGATGTCCATGGATTATGCGTGCAAGGCCATGGAAAGGAGGTCTCACTTGGCGCATAGTGAGTTGTACGCCAAGTCACATGTGCCGACACAGAATGCGGATGGTGAGCTTGTGTACCAACAACACAGACAACTCACGTCCGAGTTCATTGCTTATAGGTTATCCAACTAAATATCCACACTTCCAATAATGAGCATCAAGAGTGTCATTGACCTTGTGAAAGCCATCTTTCATTTACAATATGAAGTACGGCAAGGCATGGAAGGCGAAGAAAGCCGCATTCAAGATGTTGTATGGCAATTGGGAGGAAGCATACAACCGACTCCCTAGGTTGTTGTTAGCTATGGCCGCTAGAAACCCAGGCATGGTTCACGTGGTTGAGCCTCATGGGCACCAAACATTGATTCACAACGGGTGGACCGTCCGAGTATTTGGCCATGCATTTTGGGCCTTTGAGCAATGCGTGAGGCTTTTGAGCATTGTCGGCCCGTCATCGCCATTGATGTCACGTTCTTGACGGGACAATAGAAGGGCAATTTATTGGTTGCAATAGCAAGTGATGCCAATAACCGGGTGTTGCCTTTGGATTTCGCTTTGGTTGAGGTGGAGAACAATGATAACTGGGAGTGGTTCTTGTGTCAACTGAGAACAAGGGTATTACCGGCTGAAAAGGAAATTTGTGTCATATCGGATCACCATCCAGGAATTCTAATTGCGGTGGTGGTTGACATTCCCGGACATACAAAGTTGCACCATCGATGGTGCATGAGGCACTTTTGTGCAAACTTCTATAGGGCATGTGGTATCAAGGAGTTGGCTGATGATCTTCAAGATTGTTGTCTCGCTTTCACCAACAAGCGGTTTGCCACATTGTTCAATGCATTGCTCAGACACAAGAAACTTGACCCCGGCGGTCTTGAATTTCTCAATAGGAACATTGCCGAAAGGAATATGTGGGCACGTGCTTTCGATGAAGATGGCCGGAGGTACGGTCAAATGACAAGCAATATGGCAGAATGCTTCAATAAGGTTCTCAAGGGTGTACGTGCATTACCCGTGACGGCAATAGTTCAATACACATTTGACAAGACGAATGCATACTTTTTAAAGTACTCAATGGAGACGGATAAGTAGATTGATGGTGAGAACAAGGAAAAGCACAAGTACAATTTCCCACCAAAGGTTGAAGAATGGTTGGAATTTCAATCAAGAAAGGCAAACTCCCAAGAAGTTGTACTATATGACGACAACGATTGGAAGTTTGAAGTGAAAGAGCCTGGAGGAACCACAAACGATGGCCACCAACACGGAGGCCGGGATTTCAAGGTCTCCCTAACACGGTGTGATTGCACTTGCACTTGCATGAGGCCATCCTTGCTTCATCTCCCATGCTCGCACTTGTTAAACGCATCTCGTGTTAGGAATGTGGACGCCAATCACCCTCTTACCGTGCGGTCCGAGTTCTCAATCATGACAGTCAAGAATACATGGGCTTCCCGGTTTCAGCCATACTTGGAACAATCACAATGGCTGGAGTATCATGGAGTTCAACTATGGCCGAACCCGGAATTGAAGGTCGTTAGACGGGGAAGACGCCAGACAAAGCGTCTTAGAGGTGACATGGACGGAAGGGCGGAGATATTTTGTATGCCCGAACTATGCTTATGATCGTGCACTTCCAACTAACGCCTATGACCAACCACCGGTAAGCTTGAAAAGTCAAATTTTACTCTCAAATGTGTGTCAACACTAACAAAAAATTTATATGCAGTCACCGCCTCCCCTGCGCAAGTACTTCACGTGGATAGATCATGAAGTGCCAGAAGATTTCCAAAAGGACCAATATCAAGATTGTCTTAGGTGGCAGCGGCGGTTCAAAGAATCATTTCGAAGAGGCTTGGAGGAAGAGCGTCGTCAGAAGGAGAGGATGGAGCGGAAGAAACGAGAGGAGGAGAGGGCACGCCAAGCAAAACTTGCTCGTGAGGAGGAGAGGGCAAGAAAGCTTGCAAAGGCTCGCGAGACACAAGAGGAGGACTCCGCACGTGACAAGAAGGGGAAATGGCCTCACTCTACTCAGTAGGGACTTCACTTCGATGCGCTAGTCATGAAACCGGATGTATCCATGCCGTATTTGTCATGAACTTTCTTCTAGGGCAAGATGCCATTTGTAGTCAACTATGTCGTACTAGGCAAATTTGTCATTTCTAATGAATGTGTCGTGAACTATGTCGTAGTAATGTTTGAATTGTCTTAAGTGATGAACTCATCGGCATAAAATTTGTGTTTGTTCAAATTGCTGTGATGCTCAAGTCATTGTAAGTGTTGGGATGTTCCGGTTAATTGCCATTTGTAGTCAACTTTGTGTTAGCAGTAAACGGCTGTGCAACGCCCAGAGCATAGGTGCTGCACTCTAGAGTGCAGCGCCCAAGCCAGAGGCGTCACACGGTAGAGTGCAGCGCCTGACTCTAGGGCGCTGCACAGTGACTTAGCAATTTCTGGGTATGGCCAGTGCTGCAAAGTTTCTGTATGCACAGCCAGATGTGCAGCGCTTAGGGTGCAGGCGCTGCACTATACAGTGTAGCGCCCAAGCCAGAGGCGTCACACAGTAGAGTGCAGCGCCTGAATCTAGGGCGCTGCACAGTGACTTAGCAATTTTTGGGTATGGCCAGTGCTGCAAAGTTTTTGTATGCACAGCCAGATGTGCAGCGCCTAGGGTGCAGGCGCTACACTATACAGTGCAGTGCCTAAGCATTGGGCGCTGCACAGTATAATGCAGCGCCTGTCTGTTGGGCGCTGCAGTGCTGTTAACTGCTAAAATGCAGAAACTTGATGCATTTTTTGCTGCAAACTGAACTCAACAAAGATATAGTATGAATGTAGTGCTGTAAACTGCAGAAACTCAACAAAGATAACTAATAACTAGAACATCACATAATTTAGGACAATTCAACATTACTACAAGTTCGTAAACACAAGTACCACACTAATAAGAGTTCACCAACCTCACAAGTTCATCAACCTAATGTAACGGCTACAAGAGCACTAATGCCTTCCGCGCGTGTTCTTGGTGCCACGCCTGCAGGCAATCTTCTTCTTCCTGTTAGGACGAGCCTCCTCTTCCTCCACTTCCTCCTCAGCCTCATCATCCAAGGTAGCCATCCGCGATGTCCCTACGACCACCTTTGGGTTGCCTCTGTTGTCAAAGTCGGTGGGCGTGTACCAGCGTATGGGCTGCCTAGGCTTTAACATATATGCGGACCGAACTTGAGCGTCCGCCAAAGTCATGTCATCATCAAGCTCATGGCCCTATCACACAATGAAACAATATGGTAAAGACCGACGTCGTAATCAAGTGAGAATCACATCTAAAGGATTAGTCATACCTCTTGGGTGACCACACCCTCATCATCTAGATAAGCATGTGAGGAACTCACATCGTCCCCCTGATGGTGAGATAAGGGGTCTGATGGTGTACCAGACGTAGAGGCATATGGTTCATCAAATTCGGGATCACAGCAACCGAGAAGATTCAAAAACCACCTTAATTTCTTGGCCTGACGCTGTAACATGGACAAGTGTATAAGATATCAAACTCCGCAACATATGTAACATGGACACCTGAATGTGATATGTACCTTGAGGAATGCTCGTAGTGAACCATCATCATTTCCTTCTGCAACCGAAGTCTTTTCCAGAATAGACTGGCCTTCATCAGCTGATTTCTTGATCTGGTCGCGCTGCGGATGAGAAGGAATGAACACGTTAGCCATTCAAACATGTGTAATACGGCCAACGGGAAAGTAAAGAAGGGAACACTTTACCACATAGTTAATCACCGGAACAGCAGGGACTCCTTGCCCTTCCCTGATATCTTTGTTGTACCGCCGCTTCGATACAGCCTCAAAGTTTATGGGCTCTTCAAGAATATCATCGCTGTATGCCGGCCGGCATATCTCAACTCGAGTATTTTCAAGAAACCATCATAGGTAGTTATCGAAAGCAAGTGAGCTATGCTCACGAAGCTGGGCGCGTGCACTGTTACGAGCTTGCTCCACACTAAGATGGAAACGGGTAACATACTGTACATGATGCTTGTCCCAGTCCTTTATCTTCCGTCGCTTTCTCCTGTCCAACCTACATGGTACAAAACCAAACATTAGCACAATCAAGAAGGAGTGGCGATGCTTAGTCAATATGGTTCATGCTCTCTTACCTATGAAGTGCTTTGTCCGTGTCCACCCAATCCGGCGGGTGAGGCTGGAACAGACCAAACTGACGATACACGTGATGTGGCAAATGAAAGTCAACCGCCCAGTTGCATATTAGTGGGCACCGCATAAGCCAGAGATCCTTATCCCGCAAGCACATCGGGTTGATGCGGAACTCCTCGGTGTACCCAAAGCTCTCACTCGCGCCATATGGCTGCCATACCACCTATGAAATAGGGCAACAATGCAAAATTGATGACTATTTTTCAGGCAAGCATGAGAAATGACTGAAGTAATGACCTCCACTGCTCAGGCGTAATCATGTCCAACTCGGCAATGTACTTTTGGTACATGAGATTGACATCGTTCGTCATCTCAGATACCACATCCCACTTGTAAGCCCAAGTGGGGCACCGTAATTCACCATCTTCATCCCAAGGATTAAACGTGACGCTCTTCGAGCGTCCAACAGGCAGACACTCCCAGCTCCATACAGAAAGCAGAAGCATATTACCACCAATGCCTGCACTACCTGTGATCCTACAACACGCATCGTCCAGCTACATATGAAACAAAAACAATGTTAACTTGACAGCAAGGTTGCATTGCTAATGAAGAAATGACTTGATAGCAAAACAAACCAAGTACCTGTCGGTACAAGTAAGCAAGAGTCACTGAACCCCAGCTCCATCCGCTATCGAAGACAGTCAACGCCTTCAGCCACATCCATGGAGCATTCTTGCCTGTCGAGTCAGGAAACAAAGTCCTCGAGACAACATACCACATATAGACACGAGCATGTGTCTGTATCACATCATCAGTGGCATCCGCAGGGCAATCTGCAAAGTTCCTTTGAATCCACGTGAAAGCAGCTCCGACTGCTTTCCTTTCCTTCTTCTTCTGCTCTTCTCCCTCCTCTACATCAGCCTCAGCCTCGGTAGGAGCCATACTGATAAGAGCAATCATCTGCTTGCGCCACCCATCAGAATCGGTGCTCATACATAGAGGCCTCCCGTCGATAGGAAGCCCGGTGATCAAGGCGACATCGTCGAGCGTCACGGTCATCTCCCCAGTCCGAAGATGGAAACTGTGCGTCTCCGGCCTCCACCGATCAGCAAGAGAGGTCACCAGTGGAGCGTTGAGGTTCGGCGTGGACCGGCTGACCAACTGAATACACGGGACGAGTCCTGCCTGCTGGATGTAGGGTGTGTACCGCTCATCATAGGGCATGGCAGGGCCAGAGACCCCGTGATACCGAATCTTCAGAGGTTCAAGTTTCTGCAAAAAACAAGTAATGACAAATCTTAGGGCATGTCAATTTCAACTAAAGGCAAATTTGCAAAATATTTAGAGTACTCATTATTACGATCTCCTTCTCACGCATCATGTAGGCCCGGTGTCGTGTGTCGTAGGCATCGTCGAGAAGCCAAACCATCCTTACAAAGTTCAAACAATAAACATATATGAGTTCATTTTCATCTCAAATATCGGTATACACTAAACATCTCATATGTGTTCAACTACAACAATCTCAACATGTTCTTCTCGCACAATGAATAAATGATTGTAAATTCTTGTATATATCTAAAAAAACTCAACATCTCATATTTCAAATAAACTCAACATCTAATATATATCTAAAAAAACTAAACATCACATATATGTCTGCAAAACTCTACATCTAATATATATCTAAAAAACTAAACATCACACATATGTCTACAAAAATAGGCATCTCATATATATCTAAAAAAACTAAACAATCTAGGGTTTCACTAACAAGAATAATATATTGTGAACTAATGAACAACACTACGGTAGTACCACTATTACTACACATCCTAAACCAAGCAAATCAAGCAAATCGAGGGTTCCACCAAATCTTGGACAAATCTCTTCAATGGCAACAAATTTACGAAGGAAAAGAAAGGGAACGAAGGAGTTTACCTAGTAGGAGGGATTGGAGATCGAATCCACGGATCAAATCTTCAGATCTGAGAGGGAAGGGGAGGGATCTGATGGGGCGCCGCCTCCGCTGCTCTCTGTCCAGAAAGCAACTTCCTGGAGAGGGGAAGAACTGCCTGGGAGGGTTGGCCCGATGCGGCTTAAGTCAATGTCCAGCGCCTAAGCGCTAGGCGCTGCACATTACACTATGTGGCGCCTAACGCTTAGGTGCTGCACTGCAGGCTGTGGGGCCGCACCTGGCCCCGGGCTGCCGTCTTGGTTTAGAAGACCCCTCCACATTGGAGCTACAAAGTGTTACATAATCCAACTCCACTCCCAATGCCTAGGCTAACTACTCGCGTCATTGCCCACCTCAATGGCCGCAATGGCACTATCCATGTCTGATCTAAATAGGCCTGCCACCATCCATGCCCTACGCTCAACGGCAATCCTGTTAATTACAAAAGAGCTCGAGGGAGCATATTCATCAAAAACAACCCTATTTCTATGCTTCCAAAGCTCCCATAAGACCAACACCAACATGGCCCTTGCATCCTTGCCTCCCGCGGCCCTTCCCATGTTGCTCAAGCACCATGCTCCCAAGTTTGACGTAGAGGTTGGAGCCTAATCTGGTCTGCCCCAAGCAGCGCAGATGCGCGCCCACACTTCCCTCGCAAAGACGCATTGGAGTAGGATATGGTTTATGCTCTCTTCCTCTTGATCACAGAACGGGCATGTCTCCTGGTGGTCCAACCCTCGTCTTGCCAACCGGTCAGAAGTCCTGCAGCGGTCCTGCAATGCCAGCCAAGCAAAGAAACGACATCTAAGTGGTGCTCTGGACTTCCAAGTGAATTCCGCCGTTGGCACTGTTTCCTTTGCCCAAAACTTCACCTTATATGCTGATCTTGTGGAGTAGGATCCACCTTCCTCCCAAGTCCACCGAATCGTGTCCACCACATCTGGTTGAAGTTGCACCATTGCAAGTCTATCCCAAAAGCCACAAGCATTCCTGAAGCATTTGCGTATTAACCTCCGGCCCGACGTCCAGCGCCCAAGCTCCATTTGCAATCCCTTGGCTGACCGTGCGATTGTCGCGAATTCTTTTCCTCACTGAACTGTATAGCGATGGCACCAATTCCTCCACCCTGAAGCCATCCAACCAACGATCTTCCCAGAATAGGGTACCTTCACCATTTCCTATCATTGCATGGGTGGCCTCCTCGAATAGTTGCAACAATTTCTTCGGCACTGCAATATTGAACTCCGCCCAGGGCCTCGCCTGGTCCACCCGTCTGAGCCAAGGCCACCTTGCCTGCATGGTAATGTTAAGACACTTTAAATTGGTGATGCCCAAGCCACCTGCCCATCTTGGCGAGCACACGGTCTCCCATGCCACACGGCACTGCCCTCCATTCGCCTGATCTTTGGCGCACCACAGGAAGCCTCTGCAGGTTTTATTCGTGGCCGCAATCGTCTTCTTGGGTATGTCGAGAGCCATCATCACATGTACAGGTATCGCACATAGAACGGATTGAACCAAAACCATTCGCCCACTCTTCGACATATTTGCCGCTTTCCACCCTAGGAGACACCGCGCGAGCTGATCCACAAGGCTTGAGAGCTGCGCGGTCGTCGGCTTCCGAAGGGTGACCGGGAGTCCCAAGTATTTGCAAGGAAAAGAGCCTGCTGGGCATCCTAGAACTTGGGTCACCTCTGCTATCACGTCTGAGTTGCACCGAATTGGTATAGCCGCACACTTCCGGAGGTTGGCTTTGAGGCCGGAAGCCTCCCCAAAAAGCCTCAGAACTGATGCACAAGCATTGAGATCTCTCACCTCCGGCTTCAGAAATATCATGACGTCGTCAGCAAACATAGAAACCCTCTTCGTAAGCCCTCTTTGCGCCAGTGGCGATAGGGCACGACGCTCCGCCGCAAGGTCAAGCATCCGCTGCAAAGGCTCCATGGCGAGGATGAAGATCGTTGGAGATACCGGATCGCCCTGACGCAGTCCTTGGCAGTTGTAGATCAGCTCACCCGGCACCCCATTCACCATTATTCGGGTTGACAATGTTGCTAGGAGTCCACAAAACCAATCAATCCACCTCCGGCTAAAACCCATGCGCTGCATAACTTCCAGAATGAACGACCACTGGACCGAGTTGAAGGCCTTAGAAATATCGAGCTTTAGCATGACAGCTAGCTCCTTTAGTGCATGCAGCTTTATTGCCGTGCCTCGGACAAGCATGAAGTTATCATGGATGGAGTGACCTTTCACAAAAGCACTCCGGTGATTACCCACCAGACTCGGTAACTCCACTGCCAACCTAGTTGAGAGAACTTTGTTGAAAATCTTTATGGCCCCATGAACCAAACTGACGGGTCTAAAATCTCACACATCCGAGGCACCATCTATCTTTCGCAGTAGAGAAACAATGGCCATGTTGATTGCATGAAGTCCACGCATATCTCCACGGTAAAATGACTCCAAAGCGGCCATGAAATCCACCTTAATAATTTCCCAGCACGTCGCATAGAAGCGACCGGTGAACCCGTCCGAACCCGGGGCCTTGTCCAACATCATTGACTTGACAATTTTCCTTACTTCCTCCTCCGTGAATGGAGCATCAAGGTCAGGCATGTGTCGGTGCGGAAGCCCAAGAATATCCAGGTTGATAGAATGAGCCCTGAGTGGGGCCGTTCCAAGAAGCTCATTGTAGTAGCTGTCCACCATGGTTGCAATTTCCTCCTGGCTCGTCGCCAACTCACTGCCATTTGTCAGGCTGGTGATCATGTTCCTACGCTGCTGATGGCACGCAAACTGGTGAAATAACCTCGTGTTGCCGATACGTCTCCAACGTATCTATAATTTTGATCGTTCCATGCTATTATATTATCTATTTCGGATGTTTAATGGGCTTTACTATGCACTTTTATTTTATTTTTGGGACTAACCTATTAACCAGAGGCCCAGTGCAAATTGTTTTTTTGCCTATTTCAGTGTTTCATAGAAAAGGAATATAAAACGGAGTCCAAATGGAATGAAACCTTCGGGAGAGTCGTTTTTGGAACAAACATAATCCAGGAGACTTGGAGTGTATGTCAAGGAAGCAACGAGGCGGCCACGAGGCAGGGAGGCACGCCCAGGGGGTAGGCGTGCCCCCCACCCTCGTGGGCCCCTCGTGGCTCCCCTAACCGACTTCTTTCGCCTATATATACTCATATACCCTGAAAACATCCGAGAGCACCACGAAACCCTATTTCCACTGCTGCAACCTTCTGTACCCGTGATATCCCATCTTGGGGCCTTTTCCGGCGCTCCGCCGAAGGGGGCATCAATCACGGAGGGCTTCTACATCAACACCATAGCCTCTCCGATGAAGTGTGAGTAGTTTACCTCAGACCTTCGGGTCCATAGTTATTAGCTAGATGGCTTCTTCTCTCTCTTTGGATCTCAGTACAAAGTTCTCCCCGATCTTCTTGGAGATCTATTCGATGTAATTCTTTTTGCGGTGTGTTTGTCTAGATCCAATGAATTGTGGGTTTATGATTAAGATTATCTATGAACAATATTTGAATCTCCTCTGAATTCTCTTATGTATGATTTGTTATCTTTGCAAGTCTCTTCGAAATATCAGTTTGGTTTGGCCTACTAGATTGATCTTTCTTGCAATGGGAGAAGTGCTTAGCTTTGGGTTCAACTTGCGGTGTCCTTTCCCAGTGACAGCAGGGGCAGCAAGGCACGTATTGTATTGTTGCCATCGAGGATAAAAAGATGGGGTTTATATCATATTGCTTGAGTTTATCCCTCTACATCATGTCATCTTGCCTAATGCGTTACTCTGTTCTTATGAACTTAATACTCTAGATGCATGCTGGATAGCGGTCGATGTGTGGAGTAATAGTAGTAGATGCAGAATCGTTTCGATCTACTTATCACGGACGTGATGCCTATATACATGATCATGCCTAGATATTCTCATAACTATGCACTTTTCTATCAATTGCTCGACAGTAATTTGTTCACCCACCGTAATACTTATGCTATCTTGAGAGAAGCCACTAGTGAAACCTATGGCCCCCGGGTTTATTTTCCATCATATAAGTTTCCGATATATTTTATTTTGCAATCTTTACTTTTCAATCTATATCACAAAAATACCAAAAATATTTATCTTATTATCTCTATAAGATCTCACTTTTGCAAGTGGTCGTGAAAGATTGGCAACCCCTTTATCGCGTTGGTTGCAAAGTTCTTATTTGTTTGTGCAGGTACGAGGGATTTGAGTGTAGCTTCCTATTGGATTGATACCTTGGTTCTCAAAAGCTGAGGGAAATACTTACGCTACTTTGCTGCATCACCCTTTCCTCTTCAAGGGAAAACCAACGCATGCTCAAGAGGTAGCAAGAAGGATTTCTGGCGCCGTTGCCGGGGAGTCTACACACAAGTCAAGGCATACCAAGTATCCATCACAAACTCTTATCCCTCGCATTACATTATTTGCCATTTGCCTCTTGTTTTCCTCTCCCCCACTTCACCCTTGCCATTTTATTCGCCCTGTTTTTCCCTTTCGCCTCTTTTTCGCTTGCCTCTTGTGTGCTTGTGTGTTGGATTGTTTGTCACGATGGCTCAAGATAATACTAAATTGTGTGATTTTTCCAATACCAATAACAATGATTTTCTTAGCACTCCGATTGCCCCTATTACCGATGCTGAATCTTGCGAAATTAATGTTGCTTTGTTGAATCTTGTCATGAAAGATCAATTCTCTGGCCTTCCTAGTGAAGATGCCACTACACATCTAAACAACTTTGTTGATTTGTGCGATATGCAAAAGAAGAGAGATGTGGATAATGATATTGCTAAATTGAAGCTATTTCCGTTTTCACGTAGAGATCGTGCTAAAACTTAGTTTTCGTCTTTGCCTAAAAATAGTATTGATTCATGGAATAAGTGCAAAGATGCTTTTATCTCTAAGTAGTTTCCTCCCACTAAGATAATCTCTCTTAGAAACGATATTATGAATTTTAAGCAACTTGATCATGAACATGTTGCACAAGCTTGGGAGAGAATGAATTTAATGATAGGTAATTACCCTACACATGGTTTGAATTTATGGATGATTATACAAAAATTTTATGCCGGATTGAATTTTGCTTCTAGAAATCTTTTAGATTCGGCCGCGGGAGGCACTTTTATGGAAATCACTTTAGGAGAAGCTACTAAACTCCTAGATAGTATTATGATTAACTATTCTCAATGGCACACAAAAAGATCTACTAGTAAAAAGGTTCATGCAATAGAAGAGATTAATATTTTGAGTGGAAAGATGGATGAACTTATGAAATTGTTTGCTAATAAGAGTGTTTCCTCTGATCCTAATGATATGCCTTTATCCACTTTGATTAAGAATCATAATGAATCTATGGATGTGAATTTTGTTGGTAGGAACAATTTTTGTAACAATGCTTATAGAGGAAACTTTAACCCTAGGCCGTTCCCTAGTAATTCCTCTAATAATCATGGTAATTCCTACAACAACTCTTATGGATATTTTAATAAGTTGCCCTCTGATTTTGAGATTAGTGTTAAAGAGTTTATGATTTCTCAAAATAATTTCAATGCTTTGCTTGAAGAAAAAATGCCTAAGATTGATGAGTTGGCTAGGAACGTGGATAGAATTTCTCTTGATGTTGATTCTTTGAAACTTAGATCTATTACACCTAAGCATGATATCAATGAGTCCCTCAAAGCCATGAGAATTTCCATTGACGAGTGCAAAGAAAGAACCGCTAGAATGTGTGCAAAAAATATTGCTTTGTAAAAGCGAGTTCTTCTAGTTTTCATGATAATAAGGATGAAGATCTAAAAGTGATTGATGTGTCTACTATTAAATCTTTGTTTTGTAATATGAATCTTGATAATGATAGGACTAGAGATGAGTCAACTTTAGTTAAGAGGCGTCCCAATGATTCAGAGTTTTTAGATCTTAATGCAAAAATTGGTAAAAGTGGGATTGAAGAGGTAAAAACTTTACATAGCAATGATCCCACTATTTTGGATTTCAAGGAACTTAATTATGATAATTGTTCTTTAATAGATTGTATTTCCTTGTTGCAATCTGTGTTAAATTCTCCTCATGCTTATAGTCAAAATAAAGCTTTTACTAAACATATCATTGATGCTTTAATGCAATCTTATGAAGAAAAACTTGAATTATAAGTTTATATCCCTAGAAAACTTTATGACGAGTGGGAACCTACTACTAAAATTAAAATTAAAGATCATGAATGCTATGCTTTGTGTGATTTGGGTGCTAGTGTTTCCACGATTCCAAAAACTTTGTGTGATGTGTTAGGTTTCCGTGAATTTGATGATTGCTCTTTAAACTTGCACCTTGCGGATTCCACCATTAAGAAACCTATGGGAAGGATTAATGATGTTATTAGTGTTGCAAATAGGAATTATGTGCCCATAGATTTTATTGTTCTTGATATAGATTGCAATCCTTCATGTCCTATTATTCTTGGTAGACCTTTCCTTAGAACAATTGGTGCAATTATAGATATGAAAGAAGGAAATATTTGATTCCAATTTACATTAAGGAAAGGCACGGAACACTTTCCTAGGAATAAAATCAAATTACCTTATGAATCTATTATGAGAGCCACCTATGAATTGAATACCAAAGATGGCATACTTAGATCTATTCTCGCTTTTATGCCTAGCCAGGGGCGTTAAACGATAGCGCTTGTTGGGAGGCAACCCAATTTTATTTTTGTTCTTAGATTTTTGTTCCTGTTTAGTAATAAATAATTCATATAGCTTCTGGTTATATGTGGTTTTATGTTTTAATTAGTATTGGTGCCAAGTAAAACCTATAGGATCTTCTTGGGTGATAGTTAATTTGATCTTACTGAAAAACAGAAACTTTTGCATGCACGAGAATAATTTTAGTAAATCACAGAAACGTTAATTTCAGTTGATTCTTTTTGAAGAATATTAATAAACAAATTATCTAGGACTTCCTATTTTTGTAGAATATTTGGGGTTCCAGAAGTATTCGAAAGTTACAGATTGCTACAGACTGTTCTGTTTTTGACAGATTCTGTTTTCTTGTGTTGTTTGCTTATTTTGATGAATCTATGGCTAGTATCGGGGGGTATGAACCATAGATAAGTTGGAATACATTAGTTTTAACACCAATATAAATAAATAATGAGTTCATTACAGTACCTTAAAGTGGTGGTTTGTTTTATTTCGTTAACGAAGCTCATGAGATTTTCTGTTGAGTTTTGTGTTGTGAAGTTTTCAAGTTTTTGGGTAAAGATTTGATGGATTATGGAATAAGGAGTGGCAAGAGCCTAAGCTTGGGGATGCCCAAGGCACCCCAAGGTAAAATTCAAGTACAACCAAAAGCCTAAGCTTGGGGATGCCCCGGAAGGCATCCCCTCTTTCGTCTTCGTCCATCGGTAACTTTACTTGATGCTATATTTTTATTCACCACATGATATGTGTTTTGCTTGGAGCGTCTTGTATGGTTTGAGTCTTTGATTTTTAGTTTATCACAATCATCCTTGCTGTACACACCTTTTGGGAGGGACACACATGAATCGGAATTTATTAGAATACTTTATGTGCTTCACTTATATCTTTTGAGCTAGATAATTTTGCTCTAGTGCTTCACTTATATCTTTTTAGAGCACGGCGGTGGTTTTATTTTAAAGAAATTATTGATCTTCATGCTTCACTTATATTATTTTGAGAGTCCTTTAGAACAGCATGGTATTTGCTTTGGTTATAAAATTGGTCCTAATATGATGGGCATCCAAATTGGGTAAAATAAAAACTTTCATATAGAGTGCATTAAACACTATGATAAATTTGATACTTGGTAATTGTTTTGAGATATAAAGGTGGTAATGTTAGAGTCATGCTAGTTGGGTAATTATGAAATTGAGAAATACTTGTGTTAAAGTTGGCAAGTCCCGTAGCATGCACGTATGGTGAACGTTGTGTGACAAATTTGAAGCATGGGGTGTTCTTTGATTGCCTTCCTTATGAGTGGAGGTCGGGATCGCGCGATGGTTAACTCCTAACAACCCTTCCCCTAGGAGCATGCGTAGTAGTACTTTGCTTCAAGGGCTAATAAAATTTTGCAATAAGTATATGAGTTCTTTATGACTAATGTGAGTCCATGGATTATACGCACTTTTACCCTTTCGCAATTTGCTAGCCTCTACGGTACTGTGCATTGCCCTTTCTCACCTTGAGAGTTGGTGCAAACTTCGCCTGTGCATTCAAACCCTGTGATACGATACGCTCTATCACACATAAACCTCCTTATATCTTCCTCAAAACAGCCACCATACCTACCTATTATGGCATTTCCATAGCCATTCCGAGATATATTGCCATGCAACTTTCCACCGTTCCGTTTATTATGACACGCTCCATCATTGTCATATTGCTTTGCATGATCATGTAGTTGACATCGTATTTGTGGCAAAGCCACCTTTATATTTCTTTCATACATGTCGCTCTTGATTCATTGCATATCCCGGTACACCACCGGAGGCATTCACATAGAGTCATATTTTGTCCTAAGTATTGAGTTGTAATTCTTGAGTTGTAATAAATATGAGTCATGTCGCTCTTGATTTCCATTATTAGAGCATTGTCCCATGTGAGGAAAGGATGATGGAGACTATGATTCCCCCACAAGTCGGGATGAGACTCCGGACGAAATAAAAAAAGAGAGAAAAAAAAGAAAGAAAAAAATAGAGGCCAAAGAAGCCCAAATAAAAAAATGAGAGAAAAAGAGAGAAGGGACAATGTTACTATCCCTTTTCCACACTTGTGCTTCAAAATAGCACCATGATCTTCATGATAGAGAGTTTTTTATTTTGTCACTTTCATATACTAGTGGGAATTTTTCATTATAGAACTTGGCTTGTATATTCCAATGACGGGCTTCCTCAAAATGCCCTAGGTCTTCATGAGCCGGCAAGTTGGATGCACACCCACTTAGTTTCTTTTTGATGAGCTTTCATACATTTATAGCTCTAGTGCATCCGTTGCATGGCAATCCCTACTCCTCGTATTGACATTAATTGATGGGCATCTCCATAGCCCGTTGATTAGCCACGTCAATGTGAGACTTTCTCCTTTTTTGTTTTCTCACATAATTCCTATCATCATACTCTACTCCACCCATAGTGATATGTCCATGGCTTACGCTCATGTATTGCGTGAGGGTTGAAAAGGCTGAAGCGCGTTAAAAAGTATGAACCAATTGCCTGGCTGAAACCGGGGTTGTGCATGATGGGAGCATTTTGTGTGAAGAAAATGAAGCATGGCCAAACTATATGATTTTGTAGGGATAAGCTTTCTTTGGCTATGTTATTTTGATAAGACATAAACTGCTTGGTTAGCATCCTTAAAGTATTACTATTTTTATGTCAATATTAAACTTTTATCCTAAATCTTTTGGATCTGAAAATTCATGCCACAATAAAGAGAATTACATTGAGAATTATGCAGGTAGCATTCCACATCAAAAAATTCTGTTTTTGTCATTTACCTACTCGAGGATGAGCAGGAATTAAGCTTGGGGATGCTTGATACGTCTCCAACGTATCTATAATTTTTGATTGTTCCATGCTATTATATTATCTGTTTCAGATGTTTAATGGGCTTTACTATGCACTTTTATATTATTTTTGGGACTAACCTATTAATCGGAGGCCCAGTGCAAATTGCGTTTTTTTTTGCCTAATTCAGTGTTTCGCAGAAAAGAAATATCAAACGGAGTCCAAACGGAATGAAACCTTCGGGAGAGTCATTTTTGGAGCAAACGCAATCCAGGAGACTTGGAGTGGACGTCAGGGAAGCAACGAGGCGGCCACGAGGCAGGGAGGCGCGCCCAGGGGGGTAGGCGCGCCCCCACCCTCATGGGCCCCTCGTGGCTCCCTTGACCGACTTCTTTCGCCTATATATATACTCATATACCCTGAAAACATCCGAGAGCACCACGAAACCCTATTTCCACCGCCGCAACCTTCTGTACCCGTGAGATCCCATCTTGGGGCCTTTTTCGGCGCTCCGTCGAAGGGGGAATCAATCACGGAGGGCTTCTACATCAACACCATAGCCTCTCCGATGAAGTGTGAGTAGTTTACCTCAGACCTTTAGGTCCATAGTTATTAGCTAGATGGCTTCTTCTCTCTTTTTGGATCTCAATACAAAGTTCTCCTCGATCTTCTTGGAGATCTATTCGATGTAATTCTTTTTGCGGTGTGTTTGTCGAGATCCGATGAATTGTGGGTTTATGATTAAGATTATCTATGAACAATATTTGAATCTCCTTTGAATTCTTTTATGTATGATTTGTTATCTTTGCAAGTCTCTTTGAATTATCAGTTTGGTTTGGCCTACTAGATTGATCTTTCTTGCAATGGGAGAAGTGCTTAGCTTTGGGTTCAATCTTGCGGTGTCCTTTCCCAGTGACAGTAGGGGCGGCAAGGCACGTATTGTATTGTTGCCATCGAGGATAAAAAGATGGGGTTTATATCATATTGCTTGAGTTAATCCCTCTACATCATGTCATCTTGCCTAATGCGTTACTCTGTTCTTATGAACTCAATACTCTAGATGCATGCTGGATAGCGGTCGATGTGTGGAGTAATAGTAGTAGATGCAGAATCATTTCGATCTACTTGTCACGGACATGATGCCTATATACATGATCATGCCTAGATATTCTCATAACTATGCACTTTTATATCAATTGCTCGACAGTAATTTGTTCACCCACCCTAATACTTATGCTATCTTGAGAGAAGCCACTAGTGAAACCTATGGCCCCCGGGTCTATTTTCCATCATATAAGTTTCCGATCTATTTTATTTTACAATCTTTACTTTCCAATCTATATCACAAAAATACCAAAAATATTTATCTTATTATCTCTATCAGATCTCACTATTGCAAGTGGCCGCGAAGGGATTGACAACCCCTTTATCGCATTGGTTGCAAGGTTCTTATTTGTTTGTGCAGGTACGAGGGATTTGAGTGTAGCCTCCTACTGGATTGATACCTTGGTTCTCAAAAACCGAGGGAAATACTTACGCTACTTTGCTGCATCACCCTTTCCTCTTCAAGGGAAAACCAACACATGCTCAAGAGGTAGCAGTTGCCGTCTCCTTCCTTGAGATACAGAATCCGGGACCATTGACGCGCGATGGATCTCTCAAGAGAACATAAACCAAGCAGTTTCTATTTCAAAAGCCTGCGTAGTTTCCTCTCGCCCACAGAGAGGTTTCTCAGCTCCATCGCCTTATCCAGCCGAAAGATGATCTCCAACGCCACCGTGATCTTGAGTTTTACGTTACCAATCCAGCGGTCGCTCCACTTTTTAAGACTTTTTGCCGTCGCTCATAGCTTCAAGTCTAGAACCTTGAAGGGATTGCCTTCCCTCGGCACCGATCCCCAGGCCTCAGCTACCGTGTCCAAGAACCCTTCGGCCTTGGTCCAAAAGGCCTCAAATTTGAATCGCTTCCCCATACACAAGTTCGCATTGAGGTCCAGAAGTAACAGACAGTGGTCCGAGACAGCATAACCCACCGCCGTGAGACAGTAAGTTGGGTGCAAATCCTCCCAGGATGACATACAAAAGATGTGATCCACCTTCTCCAGAGTAACTGCATCACGCTCATTCGACCATGTGTGACGCCTGCCGTTTAGGTATACCTCTTTTAGCTCAAGAAAGTTGAGCTTGACTCGGAATCGGCTCACCATTCGACGGTTGATCCTGCTGTTGCTTTTGTCTTCCGGGTTAACCAACAAGTTGAAATCTCCAGCCACCAACCATGGTCCGGTGTGCAACTCCCTCATGTCCACTAGTTCTTGCAAAAACAAGAGCTTCTCATGATCAAGTTGTATCCCATAGATGCCAGTGAACCACCAATGTGGCCCCTCTCTTGGCTTCACCAGAGCCGTAAGAATGCAATCCCTGTAATGTGGGTTGGAAACATGAACCACCGAAGCATCCCAAGCCAACATGATTCCACCCTGTGTACCAACTGCCGGCAAATAGAAAAAGTTCTCAAAATTATTCCCCATGCAATGCCGCACTACATCGGGTGATATGTTTTCCATCTTAGTTTCTGGCAAGCAGACTACACTCGGGCATGCCGCGTTTATCAGCTGGGCGATGACATTCCTACGTGCTGGGCTGTTGAGGCCCCGCACATTCCACACCAGGGATTTGAATGGTTGGCTATTCATTTCCAAGCCCCACCCTGACCACCAAAGACCTGCTCTACTATACAACATCGCCCAGGGCCTCCTCCGCAATCACCGACAGGATCGTCGGGTGCCACCCGAACAACGCTAGAATTGCCTCATGTGAGCATCGGAGAGTGGCGTCTCGAAAAGCTGGACGTATGCTTGCAGGGCCTCATCACTGATCGTATCTCCTTCATTTGCTAGACATAACTTGCGTATGATCATATTTTGCTGCTTAGACGCCTTAGAACCTTGTGCACCGCGCTTGGCAAAGCGCACACTCCTCCTAGGGTTTGAAACCGGCTGCCGCTTTTGTCTTGGGCGTTTGTTGGTGGTGCACGGCCTCCGGGCTGCAGGCCGGATAGGACTGGGGACAACGTACGCCTCAGATTTGCGCAGAGCGAATCGACGTGGCTCCGACTTGAATTTACATTGCATGGCATGCATGGCTCATCGCGAGTAGGAGCTAGACAAGTGTCCAGCAGTGGCATGCATGGCGTGCATGGCATGCATTCATTTGCAGCCACGGGGATTGGTGAAGATGCCACCACGGGCTCCACCTAGAGGCTCACGACAAAAGTGTCCATCTGCACAGCCTGCCCTGGGGCCACCAAATCACAAACAGGAACCGCGCCCATCCGCTCACAATGTTGGGGTCTGCACACATCCGCTCCTGTACCAGATCAACTTCGGCCTCCGTGCCCAGCTGGGGATCCACCACAGTGTAGGAGATATGCCCTAGAGGCAATAATAAATGATATTATTTATCTCCAAGTTCATAATTATGTTTATGTTCCATGCTATAACTGCAATGATTCTCGAGTCTACAATATCCACGAGGCTCGGAGGAAGACTCATATGCACGTGTGGAATAATAAATGGTAAGAAGTATTCCTAGTTTGGCCTCTAAGACTAGCTCAAGTGTTGCATGATGGTTCTGTTTTCCTGATCATGGGCATGTCTATGCCAGCAACTTTGAGGGCACAATGTTAAGAAAACATTTGTGTTGAATCGACCCGGTTTGATGTTATGCTATGAGATTCATTCGTCACAAGTTAATGTTAAATAACACAGAGATGGTTAACGTTTGCATGATTCCTTAGACCATGAGAGTATCGAGTTTCTTCATGCTTGCTTCATGAACTTTGGGGTTTGTTAAACGTCATTCGTAAATGGGTGGCTATTACGGCAGTTTACGGGTTCATGGAAAAGTGTGTCAAGTAACTTGATAGCTCAAGATTGGGATTTGCTCCTCCAACGATGGAGAGATATTCTCGGGCCCTCTCGATGTTAAGGTATCCATCATCGTCTGGCCAGACACAGTGTGATTTGATCACAGGGATGCCGGAACACGGAAACGAGAAAAGAGAACAAAACTAGTAACGAAGTAACTAGCATAGTGGACAAGTTGTTGATCCACGGGGATGCAAGTAAATCTCACCTCGGGTCTTTGTAACATATTGCGAAGCAACGGGAATAGCACACGACAACTGGAGATTCACTCGAATATTCATTCGTATGGGTATAGGGGTCAATATGGGTGTCCACGGCTCCGATGTTGATCATTGATCGGAAGGGATTCCGGGTCATGTCTATACTTCACCGAACCTATAGGGTCACATGCTTAAGGGTCATCTATCTGTTGAATACTAGACAAGGAGTCTGAGAGAAAATCACCGAAAAAGTTTCGGACACCGGAAAAGTTTCGAACAGCGGAAAAGGTTCCGCAGAGAGAGGTCATCAGATGAGTTTCGGTGAAACTGAAAAGTTGTTTCAGGGGATACCGTTAAGTCAAATTGGTTTCAGCACATGCCTGATAATTCTTGGAGGGTGCCAAAATCATTCTAGAAGCTTTCTGGAATTTTCCGGGATAATAACCGGATATGCTCCGGAGCTGCCGGAACCACTTCAGATGTTTTTCGCAGAAGAAATTCACTAATCTGAAATTGTTTCAGAACAAATCCAAAATCATTTTACTGGGTACTGGAATTATTCTAAGACTCACAGAAATATTTTCGGATTTAATGGACGCGAAAAATTGTCTTCATGAATAGTAAAAACGCATTCTTGTTTGCTTTGCGCAGATGAAAATCACTAAACCGAAATTGTTTCGGAACGCGTTGAAAATTATTTTAGTGGGTACTAGAAATGTTCTGAGCTCACATAAATATTTTCAGTTCGAACGGACGCTGAAAAATGCCGCCATGAATAGTGAAAGTGCTTTTTTGCTTGGCTTCTTGGAGAAGCCACCTTGAGGGCCTTTTGGTATTATCCCCTTGGCTTCTTGGAGAAGCCACCCTTGGGATTGGCCTATAAATAGGGGTGGAGGGGGCTGCCTAAAGATCATCCCTTGCTCTCATACACATGCCATACATTATCTGGCTTCTTCTCTCTCTCCCACGAAAAGAGTTTCGTAGAGCCGTAAGGCTGTCTGGGTTCCGGCAGGAACTAGTTCTGGACGACGAAGCCCTGCCAGATAGATGACACCGTATGTGTGCAAGTCTGTAGAGAGATCATAGTTTCGGTCTTAGTTCGTGAGTGCCTCCCAAAGGGTTGTCCATGTGATCGTCCGAGTTTCGAAGGTCCTCCCGAAGGGCTGTCCGAGTGACCGTTCGAGTTTCGAAGGTCCTCCCGAAGGGCTATTCGCGACACCGTCTGGGGGGCCGTTCGACCGCCTCCTGGAGGGTTGTCTGAGGAGCAGATGAGGGTATACATCCTCGCGGTTGGGAGGTTGTAAATCCTAGCTGCGGGGATCAGCACCGCCGTTCGTCATCGACTCTACTTCCCGCTGCGCTATGAGTCGGTAACGAAAAAGATCAAACCATGTATGCAGTCTCCATAGTGGTCCTGGGCTGGTGCGTCGGTCGGAAATTTTTTGTTTTCTGCTGTGTTCCCCTACAGTGGCATCAAGAGCCGTGCTATGTGTATATGCAGGTTACGATCTAGAATACATGGAGATGTATGGGTATTGCATAATATAATTTTGGAGTAGATGAGATCTATTGCTGGAAATTATTTATGCGGGTGACAGATGAAATCTGTTACCCGACGTTCTTGTTGCTTCCCTAGAATTTGCGTTTGCTCAATCTCGAGACAGCATGGTGGAATTTGATAAAGTTCTGGCAATCCGTGATCCTGATTGATCATGGAAGTGATATCAGTTCTTTGGGTTCTGCCATAGTCAAAAGAAAGATGAAATTCGCAGATGAAAGGGCATTGCAGATATGATCTGCACGGGGGTCACGCGTATGACGAAGTTTAGTATGGGGTTCGAGATTTTATTATCTCGTGCTTCATACATCCCTAGATGTTAATCTAGCAACTTGAATTATCATACTTGATGATGGACGTAGGTAGCTTCGGTTTGTTTCGAAACCTTAGAAGCCACGTAAAACCTTTTTTGTATGAACCAATTAGAGGCGTCTAACTTGGTTTTGCAGGATGGTTTGCATGTGATGTGGTATAGCAGTGCTCATAATAATCTGATTATGTATGAGATGACTATATGATGTAATTAACATGACCTGCGTGTCATGATTCGGCATGATGGCTGGAGCCATATGATTGCACTTTAATGACTTGCATGTCAACCTTAAGTAATGCATTTATTTTATCCGCTATGGAGATAGTGATATTATCTGGTGCACCGACAAGGTGGTGGCAATCTTCACGAAGGTGAATGCCGACGCGAATGCCGAAGACGAAGAAATGAAAGACTTCTCCGTTAGAAAGGGCTATACCATATCATGCTAATTATGAATTGCCTGAGATGTTTATCCCTTTGATGCACCCTTCTTGATTGCGCTGTAGTCGCTTTTTATTAGGGTGATCTCTCACAAAAATATCAAGTAGTTAGTGTTCTCCCAAGTGTAGCACCGTCACGGCACCTAACTTTTTGGGGTGCGCCATGTCCACATGGGTACGAATGATTAGGGATGTGTGAGGCGGGTGAGGTCAGACCTCGCAGCGTGATCACTTGGTTGTCTTGACGTTCTAGCTTGATCGTCCTGAGCTCGGAACACAAGCATCGAAAGATGAACAAGAGTCACATAGAGATGTGATCGGCATGTTTGCCCACCAATTGAAATTCTCGTCATCAGTGATGTCCACATCAATGGCGTTGAATTGAAATGTGGATCTTGAATCACTCACAATCAATTATGAGAGATATTGATTTGAGTGGGAGCACACTGTAGAATTAACTTGTTTAATTCTCAGTGCAATTAATTTTGAACACTGTAAAGTGTGATTTGCTAATAGTTATAGAATAATGGCTCGTGTTTCCACCTTCCCTATTAAAATTGAATAGCTGTTAAATATCTGGTTAAAACTTTACGGTTGGTAACGTAATGTGAGGATTGTCCTCAAGAGTGCCGAGAAGGACTTTATCCTATCGCATACTTTCGGTATTCTCCCGTTAATGTTATGGATCATGTGACTCTCATCCTTCGGTCCAAAAGCTAGAATTCCTTTTTCAGTCAAGTGCAATATGTTTGCTTCCATGAGACCCGAACTTCGAAAGTTTGGATAGTTATGTGATATTCATGGAATCTGAAAATCATTTTCAAACACAAACAAAGGCTAACAGATATGTGATATCCAAAGCAATGTTTGTTTTGCAAACTATTAGTAAAAGTGTTTACTAGGCATTTGACTGATAAGAGAGGGATCCAGAAGAAAGCCTTTCATATGATGAAGTTGGATGCTTTTTCTGGAAGTAGGAGAAATACTAAAAGTTAAACTGTTAGAAGTAAAATGGCAAAAAGAAAAGAAGTCTGGAATATCCAGCTCATGTATGAATGTCATACAAGTTTTTGATGTATAGTAGGCTGGTCAAAGATATAGTTCTTGGGAATTATGGTTAAACATGTTAATCACTAATTCTTGGGTATTGTGAGTTAATCACAAAGATATCCGCTCGATTGCATTCTGTTACGAATCAATGTAAGAGCTACTATGGACTAAAAGGCTGGCCAGAAATGAGGTTAAGGTATACACAGGGAACATAGTAAATGTTACTATACCGGTGTATTGTCGTCTGTATTTATTTTCATAATTCATTTAGAGTTTTTCAAACTCTAGCCCATTGCATAAGGTATCTTGCAAGAAGGTTGTTCATAAGAGAACTTTTTATGTTCGATGTTATGAATAACACAAGGGCCATACTTTCATTATGAATGAGATGTATGTTATGAATATTGATAATAATACAATACCTCTGGGTTTACTTTCATAATTCATTTTAGAGTTTCATACACTCTAGCCCACTGCACAATGTTTGTTGCAAAAGAATTGTTCATAAAAACAACAATTGTTGCTAAGTATTATGAATAACATGAAGGGCCATGCTTCCATCCAAGATGGGATGTATGTTATGAATATTTATGGTAATATGATACATCCATAACACTGACACTAAATGTCGCAAGACTAAAAGAATACCACACAAGTGTGGCACTACATTTGGTCACATCGGAGAAACCCGCATGGAAAATTCCATTATGATGGATTTTGAAGTCGTTTGATTTTGAATCATCTGACACTTGCAACTTTCCTCCGAAAAGTGAAGTGACTAATACCATTCACAGGCCATAAGGAATGAACAACAAACTTATTGGTGATCATACATTTGATGTGTGTAGTCCGATAAGTGTTGTTAGTAGTGGATTTATCTATCTTCAGAAATGACTCAAGTAGATATATGGATATTTACTTGATGAGACGTAAGTCTGGATCTTTTGAAATCATTTGAAAGGTTTTCAAAAATGAAGTAGAAGTTATTGCAACAAGAAAATTACGTTTCTACAATTTGATTGCAGAAAGGAATATTTGAGTTACAAGTTTAGCGAATGTCTGATGAGTTGTGAAAGGGGTTTCATAAACTTGCACCTCCCGGAACACCACTGCAAGTGGAAAGTCCGTGGAGATGTAATCAAACCATTTATGACATGGTAAGATCAAAGATGACATAAATAAAATTGCCATTATCCCTTTTAAAGAGTGATGCTTTAGAGATTGCGGCTTTTACACTCAAAAGAGCTCTGTCGGGTCTGTTGAAATGACACCATGGTATGGTACGCCCAACCATGTTATATCTTTTCTTAAACATTTGGAATATGGGGTTTGTATAAAGGTTACAGACCTATTCCAAATCAGACAAGTGCTACTTTGTAGGTTATCCCAAGTCATTGGGTATTCCCCCACCACTATACCGAGGCAAATAGTTTTGCCACGAAACGGTATGCTTTAAAAGAGAATGGTTTTTTCAAAAAGGGTGAGTGGGAGGACAGTGCAAACTCGACGAGATAACAGTATCTTTGTCATCAGGTCAAAGGAAAGGAACCTTGGAAGTAATTCCAGAGTTTCCTATTGCGACTGATACGGAAGTCTCTACAATAAAATGTATGGACTTCGGTCGAACTTGCAGCTGAACCACGTAGGCAAGGCTCGTGAAAACCTCTCAGGTGCGCAGACGAGATATTGTTGTTGAACAACAGTATACCTATGATACACAAGGAAGCGTTGATGGGCCCTGACTCCAGAATTGGCTAAATGCCAATACAAACCGAGTTAGTTTCCATATAAGTGATTCAAGATTAAAACCTTGATACACCTTTCGGAAGACTTAGAGTCTAACGAATATTTATGGAACTTAAAACTGATATGGATAAAAATGTTTATCCATAAAGCTCGACTTGTTGCAATAACAAGTTCAAGGAGTTGACTACGATGAGGTTGTTTCATCGTAGCAATGCTTAAAGTCGGTTCTGGTTGAACTAGCAATTAATACATATTTCAATCTTGAGATATGAAACATGGATGACAAAAGGATTTCCATCTGATGGAAATGAAACCTAGGACTTGTATGTGATACAGTTCAAAGTAATTTGTCGATCCAGAGGATGCTAGTAAGGATGCAAACTTCAGAGTTCCAGCGATGGACAGAAGAGAGCAAAATGGAGTTGGAATCTTCGTGTTTTGATGAAATGCTCAAAAGGGGTTTTGACTTCATCAATGGGTAACAAAGATGCTTGTAATTCAAGAAAGTAAGTGGGAGCACAATAATATTTCTAAAAACCTTGTGTGCTTGACACATTGGTAATTGGAAATAAATTTCTTGACACGAATTAGGACTTCATTTGAAAATACTTTTTCGATGAAGTGCTTAGGCTAAATAGCCTTGATATTAGGCATGATGATCTATGGAGATAGATTTACCTAATAGGGCTAAGCAATAAATACATATTGACAAGAACGACAAGGAGTGATTCTTGCCGAAGTCACATGGAAAGAGTTTTTGCAAGAATCAGTGTCCCAAAACACTAATGAGCAAAATACATGATGCAGATTCCACGCACTTTTGTGTTTGGATTAATCATGTATTCCATGGTATGTAAAACAACCAGATATGTCCAATACTCCCAAGATGTGGCGAGTATGGATACTAAAGTGATCAAAGTACTGATCATGGGACAACAGTGAAAGATGTCATTGAGTACTAGAGTAAGTACTGATGATATGTTTTCTCGCAAGCGTAGATCATGAAGAGTTCATTGTAAAATGTTACATCGATACGGTCTTCATCTTTTCTCCACGCGATTTTCGATTTAAGTTAAGGGTTTTGTGTAATACACAATATGGTGGCACGGTAGTTCGAAATTTTTCCAAACAAGTTACTGTGGCGAATTCTATAACAAAGGCTAAGTATGTTGACGCTTTAGAAGCGACAAAGAAGATGTTGAATCATATAGTTCATCCAAGATGACTTTTGTCAATGGGACACTACTGCGGGTAGTTGCTCCATAACTCAGTCTGAGGAATCCAGGTTCGACCTGTGATTCACATACATACAAAACCAAGTCCACACAAAATATGAATTTTGTGAAAGCATGAAGACGCGAGGATATGCAAAGATACACAAGGAGCTGAAGTCGTCAGATCCGTTGGACATCAGGCTATACCACAAGCGAAGCATATTTACACCAATGTGCCATAGGTGTAAAGTGCATTAGCATTGACTAGATTATTGACTCTAGTGCAAGTGGGAGTCTGTAGGAGATATGCCCTAGAGGCAATAATAAATGATATTATTTATCTCCGAGTTCATAATTATGTTTACGTTCCATGTTATAACTGCAATGATTCTCGAGTCTACAATATCCACGAGGCTCGGAGGAAGACTCATATGCATGTGTGGAATAATAAACGGTAAGAAGTATTCCTAGTTTGGCCTCTAAGACTAGCTCAAGTGTTGCATGATGGTTCTGTTTTCCTGATCATGAGCATGTCTATGCCAGCAACTTTGAGGGCACAATGTTAAGAAAACATTTGTGTTGAATCGACCCGGTTTGATGTTATGCTATGAGATTCATTCGTCACAAGTTAATGGTAAATAACACAGAGATGGTTAACGTTTGCATGATTCCTTAGACCATGAGAGTATCGAGTTTCTTCATGCTTGCTTCATGAACTTTGGGGTTTGTTAAACGTCATCCGTAAATGGGTGGCTATTATGGCGGCTTACGGCTTCATGGAAAAGTGTGTCAAGTAACTTGATAGCTCAAGATTGGGATTTGCTCCTCCGACGATGGAGAGTTCTCGGGCCCTCTCGGTGTTACGGTATCCATCATCGTCTGGCCAGACACAGTGTGATTTGATCACAGGGATGCCGGAACACGGAAACGAGAAAAGAGAACAAAACCAGTAACGAGGTAACTAGCATAGTGGACAAGTTGTTGATCCACGGGGATGCAAGTAAATCTCACCTCGGGACTTTGTAACATATCGCGAAGCAATGGGAATAGCACACGACAACTGGAGGTTCACTCGAATATTCATTCGTGTGGGTATAGAGGTCAATATGGGTGTCCACGGCTCCGATGTTGATCATTGATCGGAAGGGGTTCTGGGTCATGTCTATACTTCTCGAACCTATAGGGTCACACGCTTAAGGGTCATCTATCTGTTGAATATTAGACAAGGAGTCTGAGAGAAAATCACCGAAAAAGTTTCGGACACCGGAAAAGTTTCGGACAGCGAAAAAGGTTCCGCAGAGAGAGGTCATCGGATGAGTTTCGGTGAAACTGAAAAGTTGTTTCAGGGGATACCGTTAAGTCAAATTGGTTTCGGCACATGCCTGATAATTCTTGGAGGGTGCCAGAATCATTCTAGAAGCTTTCTGGAATTTTCCGGGATAATAACCGGATATGCTCCGGAGCTGCCGGAACCACTTCAGATGTTTTTCGCAGATGAAATTCACTAATCTGAAATTGTTTCAGAACAAATCCAAAATCATTTTAGTGGGTACTAGAATTATTCTAAGACTCACAAAAATATTTTCGGATTTAATGGACGCAAAAAATTGTCTTCATGAATAGTAAAAACGCATTCTTGTTTGCTTTGCGCAGATGAAAATCACTAAACCGAAATTGTTTCGGAACGCGTTGAAAATTATTTTAGTGGGTACTAGAAATGTTCTGAGCCCACATAAATATTTTCAGTTCGAACAGACGCTGAAAAATGTCGTCATGAATAGTGAAAGTGCTTTTTGCTTGGCATCTTGGAGAAGCCACCTTGAGGGCCTTTTGGTATTATCCCCTTTGTTGGGGAACGTACTAATTTCAAAAAATTTCCTACGCACACGCAAGATCATGGTGATGATATAGCAACGAGAGGGGAGAGTGTTGTCTACGTACCCTCGTAGACCGAAGCGGAAGCGTTGACGCAACGTAGAGGAAGTAGTCGTACGTCCTCCCGGTCCAACCGATCCAAGCACCATTACTCCGGCACCTCCGAGTTCTTAACACACGTACAGCTCGATGACGCACCCCGAACTCCGATCCAGCAGAGGCACGGGGAGGAGTTCCGTCAGCACGACGGCGTGGTGACGATCTTGATGTTCTCCTGTCGCAGGGTTTCGCCTAAGCACCGCTACAATATGACCAAGGTGTAATCTCGTGGAGGGGGGCACCGCACACGGCTAAGGAACGATCTCAATGATCAACTTGTGTGTCCATGGGGTGCCCCCTGCCCCCGTATATAAAGGAGTGGAGGAGGGGAGGGCCGGCCCTCTACTATGGCGCGCCCTGGGGAGTCCTACTCCCACCGGGAGTAGGATTCCCCCTTTCCTAGTCCAACTAGGAGACCTTCCATGTATTAGGAGTAGGAGACTAGGAAGGGGAAGAGAGAAGGGAAGGAAGGAGGGGGTGCGGCCCCTCCCCCTAGTCCAATTCGGACTAGGCCATGGGGGGGCGCGCGGCCTGCCCTAGGCAGCCCCTCTCTCTTTCCCGCAGGGCCCAATAAGGCCCAAAACTTCTCCCCGGCGAATTCCCGTAACTCTCCGGTACTCCGATAAATACCCGAATGACTCAGAACCTTTCCGAACTCCGAATATAGTCGTCCAATATATCAATCTTTACGTCTCGACCATTTCGAGACTCCTCGTCATGTCCCCGATCTCATCCGGGACTCCGAACTCCTTCGGTACATCAAAACTCATAAACTCATAATATAACTGTCATCGAAACCTTAAGCGTGCGGACCCTACGGTTCGAGAACAATGTAGACATGACCGAGACACGTTTCCGGTCAATAACCAATAGCGGGACCTGGATGCCCATATTGGTTCCTACATATTTTACGAAGATCTTTATCGATCAAACCGCACAACAACATACGTTGTTCCCTTTGTCATCGGTATGTTACTTGCTCGAGATTCGATCGACGGTATCCAATACCTAGTTCAATCTCGTTACCGGCAAGTCTCTTTAATCGTTCCGTAATACATCATCTCGCAACTAACTCATTAGTTGAAATGCTTGCAAGGCTTAAGTGATGTGTATTACCGAGAGGGCCCAAAGATACCTCTCCGACATTCGGAGTGACAAATCCTAATCTCGAAATACGCCAACCCAACAAGTACCTTTGGAGACACCTGTAGAGCACCTTTATAATCACCCAGTTACGTTGTGACGTTTGGTAGCACACAAAGTGTTCCTCCGGTAAATGGGAGTTGCATAATCTCATAGTCATAGGAACATGTATAAGTCATGAAGGAAGCAATAGCAACATACTAAACGATCGGGTGCTAAGCTAACGGATTGGGTCATGTCAATCAGATCATTCAACTAATGATGTGACCTTGTTAATCAAATAACAACTCCTTGTTCATGGTTAGGAAACATAACCATCTTTGATTAAGAAGCTAGTCAAGTAGAGGCATACTAGTGACACTCTGTTTGTCTATATATTCACACATGTATTATGTTTCCGTTTAATACAATTCTAGCATGAATAATAAACATTTATCATGATATAAGGAAATAAATAATAACTTTATTATTGCCTCTAGAGCATATTTCCTTCAGTCTCCCACTTGCACTAGAGTCAATAATCTAGATCACATCACCATGTGATTAACATCGATAGTTCACACCATCATGTGATTAACACCCATAGTTCACTTCGCCATGTGACCAACACCCAAAGGGTTTACTAGATTCAGTAATCTAGTTCACATCGCTATGTGATTAACACCCAAAGAGTACTAAGGTGTGATCATGTTTTGCTTGTGAGAGAATCTTAGTCAACAGGTCTTTCACATTCAGATCCGTTATGTATTTTGCAATTTTCTATGTCTACAATGCTCTGCACGAAGATACTCTAGCTAATTGCTCCCACTTTCAATATGTATCTAGATCGAGATTTAGAGTCATCCAGATCGGTGTCAAAACTTGCATCGACGTAACCCTTTACGACGAACCTTTTGTCACTTCCATAATCGAGAAACATATCCTTATTCCACTAAGGATAATTTTGACCGTTGTCCAGTGATCTACTCCTAGATCACTATTGTACTCCCTTGCCAAACTCGGTGCAGGGTATACAATAGATCTGGTACACAGCATGGCATACTTTATCGAACCTATGGCCAAGGCATAGGGAATGACTTTCATTCTCTTTCTATCTTCTGCCGTGGTCGGGTTTTGAGTCTTACTCAATTTCACACCTTGTAACACAGGCAAGAACTCTTTCTTTGACTGTTCCATTTTGAACTACTTCAAAATCTTGTCAAGGTATGTACTCATTGAAAAAACTTATCAAGCGTCTTGATCTATCTCTATAGATCTTAATGCTCAATATGTAAGCAGCTTCACCAAGGTCTTTCTTTGAAAAACTCCTTTCAAACACTCCTCTATGCTTTGCAGAATAATTCTACATTATTTCCGATCTACAATATGTCATTCACATATACTTATCAGAAATGCTGTAGTGCTCCCACTCACTTTCTAGTAAATACAGGCTTCACTGCAAGTCTGTATAAACTATATGCTTTGATCAACTTATCAAAGCGTATATTCCAACTCCGAGATGCTTGCACCAGTCCATAGATGCACATTTTGTTAACACCTTTAGGATCGACAAAACCTCTTGGTTGCATCACATACAACTCTTCTTTAATAACTCCATTAAGGAATGCAGTTTTGTTTATCCATTTGCCAGATTTCATAAAATGTGGCAATTGCTAACATGATTCGGACAGACTTTTAAGCATCGATACGTGTGAGAAAATCTCATTGTATTCAACATCTTGAACTTTGTCAAAAACCTTTTTCGACAAGTCTAGCTTTGTAGATAGTAACACTACTATCAGCGTCCGTCTTCCTCTTGAAGATCCATTTATTTTCTATGGTTTGCCGATCATCGGGCAAATCCATCAAAGTCCATACTTTGTTCTCATACATGGATCATATCTCAGATTTCATGGCCTCAAACCATTTTGCGGAATCTGGGCTCATCATCGCTTCCTCATAGTTCGTAGGTTCGTCATGGTCAAGTAACATGACCTCCAGAATGGGATTACCGTACCACTCTGGTGCGGATCTCACTCTGGTTGACCTACGAGGTTCGGTAGTAACTTGATCTGAAGTTACATGATCATCATCATTAGCTTCCTCACTAATTGTTGTAGTAGTCACAGGAACATATTTCTGTGATGAACTACTTTCCAATAAGGGAGAAGGTACAATTACCTTATCAAGTTCTACTTTCCTCCCACTCACTTCTTTCGAGAGAAACTCCTTCTCTAGAAAGGATCCATTCTTAGCAACGAATGTCTTGCCTTCGGATCTATGATAGAAGGTGTACCCAATTGTCTCCTTTGGGTATCCTATGAAGACACATTTCTCCGATTTGGGTTCGAGCTTATCAGGATGAAACTTTTTCACATAAGCATCACAGCCCCAAACTTTAAGAAACGACAACTTTGGTTTCTTGCTAAACCACAGTTCATATAGTGTCGTTTCAACGGATTTAGATGGTGCCCTATTTAATGTGAATGCAGCTGTCTCTAATGCATGATCCCAAAACGATATTGGTAAATCGGTAAGAAACATCATAGACCGCACCATATCCAATAAAGTGCGGTTACGACGTTCGGACACACCATAACGTTGTGGTGTTCCAGGTGGCGTGAATTTGTGAAACTATTCCACATTGTTTTAATTGAAGACCAAACTCGTAACTCAAATATTCGTCTCCGCGATCAGATCGCAGAAACTTTATTTTCTTGTTACGATGATTTTTCCACTTCACTCTGAAATTCTTTGAATCTTTCAACTATTTCAGACTTATGTTTCATCAAGTAGATATACCCATATCTGCTCAAATCATCTTGTGAAGGTCAGAAAATAACGATACTTGCCACGAGCCTTAACACTCATCGGATCGCATACATCAGTATGTATTATTTCCAATAAGTCAGTTGCTCGCTCCACTGTTCCGGAGAATGGAGTCTTAGTCATCTTGCCCATGAGGCATGGTTCGCAAGCATCAAGTGATTCATAATCAAGTGATTCCAAAATCCCATCTGCATGGAGTTTCTTCATGCGCTTTACACCAATATGACCTAAACGGCAGTGCCACAAATAAGTTGCACTATCATTATTAACTTTGCATCTTTTGGTTTCAATATTATGAATATGTGTATCACTACGATCGAGATCCAATGAACCATTTTCATTGGGTGTGTAACCATATAAGGTTTTATTCATGTAAACAGAACAACAATTTATTCTCTTACTTAAATGAATAACCGTATTTCAATAAACACGATCAAATCATATTCATGCTCAACGCAAACACCAAATAACATTTATTTAGGTTCAACACTAATCCCGAAAGTATAGGGAATGTGCGATGATGATCATATCAATCTTGAAACTACTTTCAACACACATCGTCACTTCACCCTTAACTAGTTTCTGTTTATTCTGCAACCCCCGTTTCGAGTTACTACTCTTAGCAACTGAACCAGTACCAAATACCGAGGGGTTGCTATAAACACTAGTAAAGTACACATCAGTAACATGTATATCAAATATACCTTTGTTTACTTTGCCATCCTTCTTATCCGCCAAATACTTGGGGTAGTTCTGCTTCCAGTAACCAGTCCCTTTGCAGTAGAAGCACTTAGTCTCAGGCTTAGGTCCAGACTTGGGCTTCTTCACTTGAGCAGCAACTTGCTTGCCGTTCTTCTTGAAGTTCCCTTCTATTCCTTTGCCCTTTTCTTGAAACTAGTGGTCTTGTTAACCATCAACACTTGATGTTCTTTCTTGATTTCTACCTTCATCGATTTCATCATCATGAAAAACTCGGGAATCATTTTCATCATCCCTTGCATACTATAGTTCATCACGAAGTTCTACTAACTTGGTGATGGTGACTAGAGAATTCTGTCAATCACTATCTTATCTGGAAGATTAACTCCCACTTGATTCAAGCGATTGTAGTACCCAGACAATCTGAGCACATGCTCACTAGTTGAGCGATTCTCCTCCATGTTTTAGCTACAGAACTTGTTGGAGACTTCATATCTCTCAACTCGGGTATTTGCTTGAAATATTAACTTCAACTCCTGGAACATCTCATATGCTCCATGATGTTCAAAACATCTTTGAAGTCCCGATTCTAAGCCATAAAGCATGGTGCACAAAACTATCAAGTAGTCATCATATTGAGCTAGCCAAACGTTCATAACGTCTGCATCTGCTCCTGCAATAGGTCTGTCACCTAGCGGTGCATTAAGGACATAATTCTTCTGTGCAGCAATGAGGATAAACCTCAGATCACGGATCCAATCCGCATCATTGCTACTAACATTTTTCAACACAATTTTCTCTAGGAACATATCAAAATAAACATATGAAAGCAACAACGCGAGCTATTGATCTACAACATAATTTGCAAAATACTACCAGGACTAAGTTCATGATAAAATTAAGTTCAATTAATCATATTACTTAAGAACTCCCACTTAGATAGACATCTCTCTAGTCATCTAAGTGATCACGTGATCCAAATCAACTAAACCATAACCGATCATCACGTGAGATGGAGTAGTTTTCAATGGTGAACATCACTATGTTGATCATATCTACTATATGATTCACGCTCGACCTTTCGGTCTCCGTGCTCCGAGGCCATATCTGCATATGCTAGGCTCGTCAAGTTTAACCTGAGTATTCTGCGTGTGCAAAACTGGTTTGCACCCGTTGTAGATGGACGTAGAGCTTATCACACCCGATCATCACGTGGTGTCTGGGCACGACGAACTTTGGCAACGGTGCATACTCAGGGAGAACACTTCTTGATAATTTTTGTGAGAGATCATCTTAAAATTCTACCGTCAATCAAAGCAAGATAAGATGCATAAAGGATAAACATCACATGCAATCAATATAAGTGATATGATATGGCCATCATCATCTTGTGCTTGTGATCTCCATCTCCGAAGCACCATCATGATCACCATCTTCACCGGCGCGACACCTTGATCTCCATCGTAGCATCGTTGTCGTTTACGCCATCTATTGCTTCTACGACTATCGCTACCGCTTAGTGATAAAGTAAAGCAATTACAGGGCGTTTGCATTTCATACAATAAAGCGACAACCATATGGCTCCTGCCAGTTGCCAATAACTTCGGTTACAAAACATGATCATCTCATACAATAAAATATAGCATCATGTCTTGGCCATATCACATCACAACATGCCCTGCAAAAATAAGTTAGACGTCCTCTACTTTGTTGCTGCAAGTTTTACGTGGCTGCTACGGGCTTAAGCAAGAACCAATCTCACCTACGCATCAAAACCACAACGATAGTTTGTCAAGTTGGTGCTGTTTTAACCTTCGCAAGGACCAGGCCTAGCCACACTCGGTTCAACTAAAGTTGGAGAAACTGACACCCGCTAGCCACCTGTGTGCAAAGCACGGCGGTAGAACCAGTCTCGCGTAAGCGTACGCGTAATGTCGGTCCAGGCCGCTTCATCCAACAATACCGCCGAACCAAAGTATGACATGCTGGTAAGCAGTATGACTTATATCGCCCACAATTCACTTGTGTTCTACTCGTGCATATAACATCAACGCATAAAACCTGGCTCGGATGCCACTGTTGGGGAACGTAGTAATTTCAAAAAATTTCCTACGCACACGCAAGATCATGGTGATGATATAGCAACGAGAGGGGAGAGTGTTGTCTACGTACCCTCGTAGACCGAAGCGGAAGCGTTGACGCAACGTAGAGGAAGTAGTCGTACGTCCTCCCGGTCCAACCGATCCAAGCACCGTTACTCCGGCACCTCCGAGTTCTTGACACACGTACAGCTCGATGACGCACCCCGAACTCCGATCCAGCAGAGGCACGGGGAGGAGTTCCGTCAGCACGACGGCGTGGTGACGATCTTGATGTTCTCCTGTCGCAGGGCTTCGCCTAAGCACCGCTACAATATGACCGAGGTGTAATCTCGTGGTGGGGGGCACCGCACACGGCTAAGGAACGATCTCAATGATCAACTTGTGTGTCCATGGGGTGCCCCCTGCCCCCGTATATAAAGGAGTGGAGGAGGGGAGGGCCGGCCCTCTACTATGGCGCGCCCTGGGGAGTCCTACTCCCACCGGGAGTAGGATTCCCCCTTTCCTAGTCCAACTAGGAGACCTTCCATGTATTAGGAGTAGGAGACTAGGAAGGGGAAGAGAGAAGGGAAGGAAGGAGGGGGTGCGGCCCCTCCCCCTAGTCCAATTCGGACTAGGCCATGGGGGGGCGCGCGGCCTGCCCTAGGCAGCCCCTCTCTCTTTCCCGCAGGGCCCAATAAGGCCCAAAACTTCTCCCCGGCGAATTCCCGTAACTCTCCGGTACTCCGATAAATACCCGAATGACTCGGACCCTTTCCGAACTCCGAATATAGTCGTCCAATATATTAATCTTTACGTCTCGACCATTTCGAGACTCCTCGTCATGTCCCTGATCTCATCCGGGACTCCGAACTCCTTCGGTACATCAAAACTCATAAACTCATAATATAACTGTCATCGAAACCTTAAGCGTGCGGACCCTACGGTTCGAGAACAATGTAGACATGACCGAGACACGTTTCCGGTCAATAACCAATAGCGGGACCTGGATGCCCATATTGGTTCCTAAATATTCTACGAAGATCTTTATCGGTCAAACCGCACAACAACATACGTTGTTCCCTTTGTCATCGGTATGTTACTTGCTCGATATTCGATCGACGGTATCCAATACCTAGTTCAATCTCATTACCGGCAAGTCTCTTTACTCGTTCCGTAATACATCATCTCGCAACTAACTCATTAGTTGAAATGCTTGCAAGGCTTAAGTGATGTGTATTACCGAGAGGGCCCAGAGATACCTCTCCGACATTCGGAGTGACAAATCCTAATCTCGAAATACGCCAACCCAACAAGTACCTTTGGAGACACCTGTAGAGCACCTTTATAATCACCCAGTTACGTTGTGACGTTTGGTAGCACACAAAGTGTTCCTCCGGTAAATGGAAGTTGCATAATCTCATAGTCATAGGAACATGTATAAGTCATGAAGGAAGCAATAGCAACATACTAAACGATCGGGTGCTAAGCTAACGGAATGGGTCATGTCAATCAGATCATTCAACTAATGATGTGACCTTGTTAATCAAATAACAACTCCTTGTTCATGGTTAGGAAACATAACCATCTTTGATTAAGAAGCTAGTCAAGTAGAGGCATACTAGTGACACTCTGTTTGTCTATATATTCACACATGTATTATGTTTCCGTTTAATACAATTCTAGCATGAATAATAAACATTTATCATGATATAAGGAAATAAATAATAACTTTATTATTGCCTCTAGGGCATATTTCCTTCACCCGTGGCTTCTTGGAGAAGCCACCCTTGGGCTTGGCCTATAAATAGGGGTGGAGGGGGCTGCCTAAAGATCATCCCTTGCTCTCATACACATGCCTTGCATTATCTGGCTTCTTCTCTCTCTCCCATGAAAAGAGTTTCGTAGAGCCGTAAGGCTGTCTGGGTTCCGGCATGAACTAGTTCTGGACGGCGAAGCCCTGCCGAATAGATGACACCGTATGTGTGCAACTCTATAGAGAGATCGTAGTTTCGGTCTTAGTTCGTGAGTGCCTCCCGAAGGGCTGTCCATGTGACCGTCCGAGTTTTGAAGGTCCTCCCGAAGGGCTGTCCGAGTGACCGTTCGAGTTTCGAAGGTCCTCCCGAAGGGCTGTCCGCGACACCGTCCGGGGGGCCGTTCGACCGCCTCCCGGAGGGTTGTCTGAGGAGCAGATGAGGGTATACATCCTCGCGGTTGGGAGGTTGTAAATCCTAGCTGCGGGGATCAGCACCGCCGTTCGTCATCGACTCTACTTCCTGCTGCGCTATAAGTCGGTAACGAAAAAGATCAAATCATGTATGCAGTCTCCATAGTGGTCCTGGGCTGGTGCGTAGGTCGGAAAAATTTTGTTTTCTGCTGCGTTCCCCTACACACAGGGGATAGCTCGTGGCCCTGGCTCAACTTGTCGCTGTCGCTTCTGTTTGCAACACCACCAGACCGATCGTCCTCTTGGGCATTGCCAGTTGGCTCCACCTGCCCTTCCCCGTCGAGAGACAGGGAAAGCGACCCAATCCGGACGCGAGTCCCAATCGGTTCCCGTGATTCTGCATCCATCCTGTTGCCTTGACCTGCATTCTTGGCCGCATGGGCTGCCGTTGGCCAATGACCTTTCTCTCCAAATATCCAACTGCACCAAAACAGGCGACACCGGCTCCACACCCGAGACCCTCGGATCCTCCTAGCACTGGGGCACCGCGTTGGACCCACACGACGATCCCCGATGCAGCAGATTGGGTTGCCCCCTCTTACTCTGGCCAGTCAAAGGCTGCCCGAGCCCACCGTCTCCACGACAGACCTGATGTCAGCGCACCTGCTGGAAGACTCGACAGACAGTTGTTCCTGAGCCACCAACCCAGCCAGCCTATGGCCGGCGGCGCCGCCGATGAGGCCACCGACGAGCCACCAACCCCACTCTCGCCACCATGATCCCGAACAGCCCCGGCCGGCCGCACATCACCCAGCGACCGCCGGGCCTCCACCATTGCCCGAGCCTGACGGCGGCGCAGGCGCGTCCGCCCCAGCCTCCACAACCTGCGCACCCAGAATGTTGATTGTGACTGGGTACCATAACGCCCCCGGCGCACCTTCCACCCGAGCATCACGCGGCTCCTCGACGAACAGGAGGCAACGGCCCGGGATTCTAGCCGGGTCGTCAGTGCGAAGCCAAACTCTTAATCCAGCCATGTCGAAATGATTCTCCGTGTTGCTCGAGACCTGCACAACGAACCCCATGCCACACAGAACCACCTTCGCGGTCCGCCTCGTCCACGCATGCGCAGGCACACCCTGGAGCTCCAGAGGCACTGAGAAAGGCATGGTGGTGCCGGAGGCCTGCCCCTGCTGGAGCCAAGGACGCAGGAAGAGGGAGAACCAGCTGGAAGAAGCCTCACCCCGCTCCACCATCAGCTGCCTAACGAACGACAGCTCGCAAATCACCAGGAAATCCTCAGGGAAGTATGGGCGGATAGACATGTCGACCGGCCCGATTCCAAACTCTGCGTGTAATGCCGCAACCGCCGAAGCGAGGTCCACCTCCGGCCTGTCACCGGTTACAATCACCATGACCGCGCGCGCGAGGTCGGCCTCCATGCGGGCGAGCTCCTCAAAGGCCCCAAGGAAGCACCTTTCCACCGGCGCTGGCCCCTGCGCCTGCAGCGGCAGGGCGCCGACCACCGCCTGGCCCGAGAAGGGGACGGAAAACCCCGGCCCGGCCACCACCCGCTCCGTAGAAGGGCGGACCACCTCACTCCACGGACGACACGGCCGCACCGCCCCAGATGGAGGCCGTCCCGGTGGCGGCGGCGGTAGGGCAGGCGCCGAGCGACCCGAATCCACCGAAACACGCACGGATGGCGGGGAGTCCGACGGCGATAGGACGCGGGAGGGGAACCCACCAGATGGGCGCGGTGCCAGAGGGGCCTGCCTAACCACAGCCACCGGCGAGGAGCTCCGTGGCCTGCTGCACTCACGTGCAATGTGACCCTGGCCATTGCATCGCACGCACTTGGTGGGGTTTCTGCAATTGGCCGAGATGTGGCCTTCTTCCCCACAGTTGTAGTAGCACCCATGAAGGACCGCGGGGATGCATGTCTTGGGAGGTCTCGAAGTGGGCAGGACCTCCAACGACACGCGGCGTCGGCGAGTGGCGGGCGGGTGGGGTGGGGAGGCTGGGCTGCGCGGCCGGCAGCCCACCGGGTGCGCCACGCCAATGGATCCACCGCAGCATGCCGAGAGGGGCCCGCTGCACCACCTTGCAGGATGGGCCCGAACACCGTGCCTAGCACCTCCGGCCCGACGACGATAGACCGGAGAGGGGGGCGAGCAGGGGGCTGGGCGGGCGACCCCGAGGAGGCCGAGGAAGACGAGGCCCCGGAGAGAGAAACCCTGGAGGCCATCTTGGGTGGACGCCGGCGCCGGAGCGGCGGCCGGCGGGGGAGGCGGTGGGCGCCGGGGCCGGAGTGGCGGCTGGCGCGCGGGGAGGGAGGAGGTGCTCAGGGGTAGGGCATTCTTGTAATAAAACTTAAAAAATACTGACATAGAGTACAATTTTATATGGTTGAAGAAAACCAGACGAAACGCAAGCCAAACGTCTAGAGCAGGGATTTGTCACTGAAAGAAAAGAAATGCGGCTAGTAGCAGCGTAGTACTAGTACTAGTTTTTTTTTTTTTGAGAAGATAGTAGCTGGTAGGCAATCACGGCAAGCAGGCTATATTCCGCACTGACGGGCTGCCGTGGCTTTTCAGTTTTCACCTTTTTGGAAAGGAGAAACGGATAAGCACCATTTGACTATCTTGCCACGCTATTCGCCCTTCCACCTCGTAATGGTAAGCAACGCCTAATTTAACGACTCCTCCGCATCATTAGTGGCCTCCTCGATCGCAGGCTGAGACTCGCGCAACCTTCCCATCCCATATTAAACTCGCCCCCACCCCATCTAGGGTTTGGCCCTGCCAAGAGACCCGCGACCCCCTTAATCCTTCTCCCAACCCTTATCTGCATCCCTCTCCATGGCCACGGCGGCGGCGGCGAAGCGGAAGCCGGTGTTCGTCAAGGTGGACCAGCTCAAGCCCGTCAGCAGCGGCCACACGCTCGTCGCCAAGGTGCTCAGCTCCAAGACCGTCCTCCAGAAGGCCCGCGCCGCTGGCGGCCCCGGCCCAGCCGCCAAGCCCACCAGGATCGCCGAGTGCCTCATCGGCGACGAGACCGGCTGCGTCCTCTTCACCGCCCGCAACGACCAGGGTACGATCTGTTCTCCTGCTTCTCTGTCGTAATTTGCCCTCTCTTTTTTGGCGTCATGCGCGAGTACTCGTGACCGATAGACACATTGACTTGACTTGAGATTCTCGCGCTCTGCATACATCTTGGATTGGCACATGAAAGTACCGTATACTATGTTTTTTTTATCTGTTAGTACTTATCACGGAGGTCCGTGTATGCGGCAGAACACATTTATGTTGTATTATGCTCCTAGAATCGGATTGTGAAAAACTGAAGATATAAAACAAATCCAAAATACATCCCAAGTGGCAAGTGAACTGGAAAGTGTCGATGTGCTGTAAAATGTTTAATCCATCATGCAGTATAGTACTCCCTCTGTAAAGAAATATAGGAGCGTTTAGACACCTACTTTAGATTACTACTTTAGTGATCTATTAACGCTCTTATATTTCTTTACTTGGGGATTAAGTGTTTTTTGTGTGTATATATTTGTGGAAGTGCGTATGAAACAGAAATGCCCTGGTTGGCTGTTTTTTTTTTGTTAAATTCAACTAAGTACTACTAGGAATATCTATCTTATTGAAAACTCTCTGTGCACTGAAAATGGAGCTCTTCCCTAAGTTCACGCGGGCTCATTTACCAATCAATTGTTATACAGGTTTCTTTAGATTGATACAGAGGCTTTAAGGCACACCTGGTCAAGTCGATTGGTAGATTGTTGTTACATTATATGGGTAGACAGATCATGATTCAAAAGAGTGTAAAATCGATTCACATTATGCTTTAATCATATTAATTTTGTATTATGTGCATCATGTTTTCCCGCTTATTGTATTGTCACTTATGGCAATAAGCATTAACGCATTATGCATAATTAAATGATCATATGATGAATCTACTTTGTATGCTTAGGAACAGGAAATTAAATCTGTACATAATATATTCCTTTTATGCTTTACTGAAATTTGTTGATCCTCAACTCATGTGCTCGAGCACAAATGCTCTATCATAAATGCATGATTACATGACTGGTTTGATAAACATTGGTTCACTTGGGCGATATAACAAGCATATACCTTTTCACAGTTGATGTTTTGAAGCCTGGCAACACTGTCATTATCCGCAATGCAAAGATTGATATGTTCAAAGGTTCAATGAGGCTTGCTGTTGACAAATGGGGCCGTGTTGAAGTAACTGAACCAGCAAGCTTCGGTGTAAAGGAGGACAACAATCTTTCACTTGTGGAGTATGAACTTGTCAATGTTGAAGAGTGAAAATCACATCGATCTTAATCAGAAGAATTGCTTTTCCAAGCCTGTTGGTCAAATCTACTTGTTGAGTTGTCTAGAATGTGAAAGATGGATCTTCTGAGTTCATATTGGAATTGTTCGCTCGAACTACCGCAAGTTCCTTCTTATCAAGCATTTCTATCTATGAGTGATTGTTAGTTGCTGCAGCAGTTGTGTTTCTGAGAACGAATGTGATGTGCTGAGCAGTAATATACAATTTGATCTCCTAAATGGATTATGCACATTTCAGCTTGCAATTTTTATTTTATTTTAAACACTGATGATGTGAACATTTTGTTCTTGCGATGATTAACACACTGATGCTGGATAAAGGCTTGATACTACCACAAAAGGAGGATTGTTGAGTTACGATTGGGTGATGGAAAGAACCATATTTGTATTCTCAACAGAAAATAATTATTTGAATTTGAAACCACATGTTTTCTACGAACTATCAAAGTGCATGTGGCTTGCATCGCTCACAAACTTGAAAACTCTCTATTTATGGTATATATAACTAAAAATATATTAGTAGCTCTGACCCAAAATTCATTCCTCTTATTTGTTTGGATGAGGCGGGGGGAGGCATGGGTTTGTCGCAAATGAGGGGCGGACAGGTGGGTCTTTATGCAAATATACCACATCTTACTTCACATCACCAAGGACGCGCTTGGTAGTCTGCATCATTTTTTATGCATTTACATATGTGATTGAGGTCGGGCCTCGCGTCGGGCCAGTTCTTTTGGGAGGCTTAAAATTTAAGCTGCCTCTTCCCAGTTTAAGAAATAAGCCTCCCTCTAAGAGCACCTCCAACAGCCGCCCAACGCGCGGCGCGCTAAAATCTGGTTTGCGACGCGCCCATCGCAGCGCTCGCTCCAACAGCCGCGCTAAAATGCAGCGCGCGCGCGAGCAGCCGACGCATCACATTTGTTGCATTTTGTACACAACACACCCATAAAACAAAGACATGTCATATAATTTAAATCACAAATATCATTCAACCAAGTTTAAAATAAATAGTTCAATTTATTACAACTCAAACAAATAGTATCTTTCATGTACAACATCAAATGCACAAATCATGATGCTCTTTGGCGGCCATTCCAAGCCCACCACTCCTCAATGAGATCCTTCTTGAGTTCATTATGCGCTGCCGGACGTCGAATGGCATGATAGGAGGCAACAAAACGGGCCACCCTTTCAGCCCTCCGCCGCACTCGCACGGTATGTCCCAAGAGCTCATAGTGAGAGTAGTCTACATCTTGGCCACGCTCATTCTCGATGATCATGTTGCGCATGATCACACAAGCATGCATTATGTACCAAAGCATCTCCTGATCCCAAAATCTAGCCGGTCTTCTCACAATAGCAAATTGGGCTTGCAAAATCCCAAAAGATCTCTCCACATCTTTTCTAGCCGCCGCCTGAGCATTGTGGAAATCAAGATATTTCTTACCTTCTGTTTTTTTTCAACGGCTTCACAAATGTTTGCCACTTTGGGTAGATGTCATCCGCAAGATAGTAGCCATGGTTGCATGTACGCGCATTAGCTACAAACTCCATCGGTGGCAGTTCACCATTTGCAATCTTACTCATCAGTGGTGACCGGTTGACAATGTTGATGTCATTCAAAGATCCAGGTATTCCAAAAAAAGCATGCCAAATCCAAGTCTCTTCATCAGCCACCACTTCAAGGATTATAGTGGAACCCTTTTTTTGTCCGTGGAAATTGGCCATGTCATGCCTTTGGACAATTCTTCCAACTCCAATGCATGCAATCTATTGAGCCAAGCATATCTGGGAACCCGCGAGCTTTGTTCATCTTCAATAGCCTTGCGACGTCTTCAACATTGGGAGTTCTCAAGTACTTCGGGCCAAACACTTGCACAATTCCGGCTGTGAAGCGCTTGACACACATGATGGCTTGGCTCTCACCCATGGCCAAGTGATCATCAACTAGATTAGCAGGGATACCGTATGCCAACATCTGCAAAGCGGCTGTCACCTTCTGAAAGGTGCTATGCTCGAGCTCTCCGGCGGCATTCATCCTCTGCTGAAAAAACGGGTCATGGCTCGCTAGTTTCTCTGCAATGCGCCCGAACAACTCGGTGCTCATCCTAAACCGGCGATGAAAGTACGGCTCGGGGTATGTGGGATTCTCCACAAATAGTGCCTCATCAATCTGTTGTGGTCATCAATCCTATCCCTCCAAATTTTCTGCCGACCCATAACCGAACCACCGTGCTTCGGTTTTTTATTGATGTGCATAGCTAGGATCATTGCAAGATCCTCCTCCTCTTCCATATCAAATTCTTCTTCGAAAGAATCATATGAAGAACTCATCTAAAATGTTCAAAACTAGGCTATAAACATGCACCAAATTTCATGTAAAAATGTGGAAGTTGGAAGCAATACATACCCTGCAGGCCTTTTGTCGAACACCTTGCGGGCGCCAAGCGGTGGTGGGCGGCCGGGCGCTATTCGTCGGGGGACTGCCGCGCGCGACTGGCGGCGCTGACTAGAGAGAGAGGGAGAAAGCCGCGGCCGCGCAGGAAGAGATCGGGGAAGCGCCGGAACGATCGCCGAAAAAATGGGGTGGCGCGGGCGGCGCGACTGGATGGGTAGGTGGAGTTGCGCGCGAGCGCTCGAGAGTCCAGAGTGCGGGAGCGGGTGCAGCAAATAAGCGGCGCGCGATGGCCGCCCCCGCGCTGAATTATATATGCCGCGCGCGCGGTTTTTGCGCGTCCGCTGGAGCGCCCGGAACGGTAGCGCGCGCGCTAAAACCACTACTTTTTCAGTGCGGCGCGTATATAGCGCGGCTGTTGGAGATGCTCTAAGTTTGTTGAGACTTCTATATTAGTTATCCCATAACTAGTTTAGAAGAATAAGAGAGTCGGCTTATGGAAAAAGCTGGGGAGGGGGAGGCTTTTTTTAAGCTCCCCAAAGAACTAGCCCTTAGTGCTAAAATCCATGTTTTGCACATATTTTGTTTGCCTGCATCCTTCCTAGGCTGAGTAGAATCGCATGCATGGTGTCAGGCTATTTTAGGAAGATGCAGAGTGTGGGTGTTTGATTACATGCAACAAATTTGTTCTGATAATCTATTGTTGGAGTGATGAGGTTAAAGTACACAAATAGGCACAACGTAGACAAACATGCATAGCATATAACCGTAAACCGGTATCATAAACACATGCTCATATGCAGTTAAATGATAAACAGTTTCGGCAAAGTCTTAAACATCCTATGCAAAACCCTTAAAGGTGCCTAGATATTCACGGCAAAGGCCCCCTCGTGCCTCTTGCGCTTGGCCACCACCTCGACGTTGTCGTCTTTGAAGACGATCATCTTCAGGGTGACGGGAGTCACCACCTTGAAGGCGACGAGGTACCCAATCCTGACCTTGTGAGCAATGGTGAGGCGGGACATCCTTATCAATGGTGAACGTGTCGGTGATTGTCCGGATCGTCACTCTCCAGGCGCAACCGATGTTTGTCCTCAACACGAATTCTTTTGGGGCGGTGGTGAAGTGCTTGGTGAACTCGGCTCGCATCGGCAGGCACTTCAGCTTGGGTGCAAGGATGACCTTGCAGAAGTGGCTTGGGCCGACGTCCTTATGGAAATGGTTGTAGTTCTTCGGCTTATTGGGGGTGCTACCGAGCTCCACCGCCGCCTTGCCCTTCTTGCCGACCACAACTACCTCTCCCTTTGAGGAGTTCCTCGAAGCAACCTGATCGATCTGCATCGAACATATGAACAAGAGGTATAAATAAAGGGACAAAATGCAATACACATATGGACAGGAGGTATGACACAACCAAAGCCTCTATATTTAGTGGACATACTGTTGTGGGCGATAGACGAGCCCGAGTCGGCTGATCCAGGTCAGAGAGTTAGATGGTGGATGCTGGCAATGCCGAAGCAGTGGAAATGAGGATGCTGACAATGCTGAGTAAGTGGTGGAGATGGTGAATCTATTGCTTGTTGGGTTGGATTTGGATGGATGTAAGCTCCATTTAACCCCCCCACCCTAGTGAAAATCCTACTCAATCCCGTTTGAACGTCTGAAATCTCTAATTGGGTATGCCTAAATTAAGTCCCACATTGAAGTTGAGAGGTAGATTTGATGCCTAAATCAAGTACGCAAAGCGTATATTGAATGCGGGCATGGTATAAATCTTTGCCACTGGGGTCAAAGGGCTTACCACCATTGACGAATGCCTGCCGGTGCAGTTATGAATCTGGTGCTCGACGTCCAAATCTTCGCTCCGTTGCTAGCCGTCTAGATCTTGTGCTTGATGCCACTGGTGTGAGGGTGGAAAGTGGGGAGAGTGACGGTGATAGAAGGGTGAGGGGAGTTATCGCGATGCCTCGGGAAACAACTTGTCGTCTCGCTCATGCAACCGCCTACTCTCACGTGCGTCTGATTCGAGCGTTTCTCTAGAGCCAGGCTCAAAGGTGCTTTAAGGTTCATGTGTGTCAAGATTCCGGTGCAACTCAGATAATAACCAAAATTACATCCAGCGGGCTTGGCTGACCCTAATGCACGTCCCAATTGAGTCTTTTATAGGACTTGTATAGACACTATACAATGAGTACTCCATCTATGAAGAAATATAGGACGTTTTAGATCAAAATTCTTGTCTTATATTTGTCTAAATACGGATGTATCAAGTCACAGTTTAGTATTAGATACATCCATATCTAGGCAAATTTAAGACAAGAATTTTGGGACGGAGGGAGTATATTAGTACATATGAATTTCCTTTCTCATAATTGCTAACAGATTAATTTTCCGAAATATAGATTACCATTTTAATGGCTACACATTCATGCGTGGTTTCATTTTCACATGAGCTCAGTGTCGTGCAGGATGCACCCGATGATTGCCAACACCTGCGCTTTGGGGACCGGCGGATCTGGAGCGCCCATCTGCAAAAATCGGTCCACAAAACAACCCAACTTCCTTATGTGCGCAGGTTCTATCGGCAAGGTACTACCCAGATGGCTCAATTCTGCAAGCCAGTCCTAGAAGCGGCATCTCATACACTTGGCGGAGTATACTAAAAGGGTTAGATCTGCTCAAAAAGGGGATCATATGGAGAGTAGGCAGTGGTAATAACATCAATATCTGGTCTGATCCCTGGATTCCGAGAGGAAGTACTAGAAGAGTCATCACTCAAAGGGGTAGAAATGTTATATCTAAAGTAAAGGATTTGATTGATCATGCCACAAACAATTGGGATGGAGACTTAGTAAGACAAACATTTCTCCCTGAAGATGTGAAGATTATTCTACAAATCCCAATTCATGTGCATAATGATGATTTCATTGCATGGCACTATGATAAAAAAGGTAAATTTTCGGTCAAATCTGCTTATAGAGTTGCTGTAGACACTGTAGCTCGTGAATCCATTTCAGGACTAACTTCTTCCTCAAGTGTAGATGAAGATACATGCGGCTTTAATTGGCTGAAGCTATGGTCGCTTCCCCTTCCAAGCAAGGTTCATCACTTCTTGTGGCGCATGGCTACAAATACCTTACCGTTGCGCATGAAGCTCCAACATAGAGGTATGCATGTTGATACTCAATGTCCTATGTGTTTTCGTCTGAATGAGGATGGTGGGCATTGCTTCATTAAGTGTAAGAGGGTTAAGGAAGTCTGGAGGAAAGCTCAGTTGGAGCATGTCAGATTGCAAATTCTAAATTGTACTGATGCTTTGGGCTGTATGGAGAAAATTTTGAACCTCAATGATGAAGAAAAAATTAAATCATGCCTGCTCCTTTGGTGTTGGTGGCGTGAAAGGAATAGTGCAAATGCGGGAAATGAAATCAAACCTTCTGATGAAATCTGTCATTCTATTGACTATCTTTGTATGCAATTTTCGAAGGTAAAGAGAGAAGGGAGAATACATGAACATCAGCAGAAGGAAAGATGGTCCAGACCTCCACCGGAAATCTTGAAAATCAACACTGATGGGGCCTTCCTGAAGGAATCAAATTCTGGAGGTTGGGGCTTTGCTATCAGGAACAATTCTGGTACGGTAATAGCAGCTGGAGCAGGGAATTTGGAGCAAGTCTTGGATGCCCTTCATTCGGAGGCGTTGGCAATGTTGCATGCTGTTAACACAGCCATCCAGATGGGTTGCCATCGAGTGATTGTCGAAACTGACTCTGTGCAACTGAAGATAGCGGTGAGCAATGAAGACTATGATTTTTCTGCATTAGGAGCTATCTTCAAAGATATTAAGTTTCAACTGAGAGTGGGTTTCAATTATGTAACTGTTGTATCTTGTCCTCGGACTTGTAATTTAGTGCGCATTGTTTAGCTGCGTATGGTGCTAAATTAGAAGCTGGAAGATGCGAGATTTGGTTCGGCCAGTATCCAGAACTTGTAAAGGATGCTGTTGCTGGCGACTTGTCCAGCCCTTGTACTTAATGGAATGCATCGTGTTCCTTTCAAAAAAAAAAACAACCCATAAGGGGGGCGACGAAACCATGGAGGACGGGGGGATAGCACAGACCAGCGCGGGCAACCGGCAAGAACAAAATAGAGCCGCCGAGTTTTACTAACCTGTCGCCCAATGCCGACGTTGTCACCCGGGAATCGCCACGAGCAGATTCAGACACATTCATGCGCGGTTTCATTTTCACATGAGCACAAACTATTTATCTCTTCATGAGAAAAAATTATTCGTTTATTTATTTTACTTTGTGTAATTGTCTAGATTAGCCTCACCTAATAACTTATCAGATGGAGTTCACAGGCTTGTTTGTCAACTGAGCGCTAAGAAATTCTTCAGCTGAGTGTGATAGACACTTGGTACTTCCTCCCATTAAAAAAAATACTCTAGTTGATCACCTTAGGCTATATGGTTCGGCGTGATTTATCTACGGGCGGACATGGCAAAATGAAGGCGAAAGATGGACAAAGTAACAAAAAAAGAAAAACTCACCGCAATACAATCTTACTTTGGTCTTGGTGGACCATAGTCTCTCCAACACAACATATCAATCCATGTCAACTCAGAACTGTAAGTCTAAAGATGCAGTGCATATGATACTATCGTATAATACTCTTTTCACAGTGCATTTTTTTCGAGTCGTACGGGGGGAACAACTCCTCACCGCTTGTTATTATACTCTCGAAAGCCGACGGGGCACCGGATACGTGAAGGAACAATTACATTAAGAGAGGGAGTGTCGAAAGAAGAAGAGCAGGGCCAGCCGCACTAGCAAGGTACTACGAACGAACCTGCTCAAGACCTGCTCTATGGTGGCTATCTCTAAACCGGCAAGACCGGACGCGGGCAAATCACGGAAAGGATGGAATTTGAATCGTGTGTTCCGTTGGAGGCGCCCCGTAGCGACTCGGGCGGCGACTCCGTACCCCCGGGCGATTCCGGCGCGGCGCCGGCTTGGGTTCTGGTGCGACGGGGTCCCTGCGGCGCCCCGGCGCCTGCCGCCTCGGCGTGCTCCCCTGGGGCAGGTCGTGCGGGGTGCGGTGGCCGGTTCTGGGCTCTGTCGGGGGACGCGACCGGCAACGAGGATGGGGATTCCTCTCCGCGGTTGGCTCCTCCCCCGGCGGGGGCGTCGCTGGGCGATTTCGTGCTAGCGGCGGCTCGTGGCGGGGCTGGTCGGGGCGACCGGCGCCGTCGCTTTGCGCCGGGCGGTGGTGGCTCACGGACGACGGCGGTTCGTTGCTGGCGGCCGGAGGCGCATGACTCGAGCGCTCCGGGGGTTCGTTCGGCGCTCCCGCTAACTCCCCGGTGTTCTGGGCCTGCGGTGGCCCCGGCGTCGCCGAAGGAGTGGCCTGCTCTCCCTGCCTTGCCCTCGACGGCGTCGACGGCGACGGAGGCGGCGCGGGTGGCGGAGGGGGCTGAAGCGCTAGGGTTGGCGTCAACTGACCTTTCCTTGGGCCTGCCGGGGGCCTCTGGGCCTGGGACGGCCCCGCTCTGTCCTCAGGTTGCCGGGCCCCAAAGTGTGGGCCCATGCGCTGGTCCTGGACCGATCGGCCCGTAGGGTCGGCCCGACCTGGGGGGGCTGGGGGGGGGGGGGCGGAAGCCTGCTGGCCAGCGCTATATATGGCTGCGCAGGGGCAGCCGTGACCCCTCGCTAGGGTTTCCGACTCGTCTCAGTGAGGTGCGGCGTCACTGTCTCTCCGCCAGATCTCTCGTCCCCATCCCTCCCCCTCCCCCTCTCACTCTGTCCTTTGCCGAGGCGACGGCCATGGACGACCGCCGTGCTGACAAGCGCCCGATGGAGCCTCCGCTCGCTGAGGAGGAATGGCGGCGCGAAAAGGCCCTCCGGGAGCAGGCGAAGCGTGGCCAGCGGGCCAAGGCGGCGGGGCGTGCTGATGGCGGCGGTGGTTCTTATCATGGTCAGGACGGCGGATCTGGGCGCGGCTTCGGTGGCTACCAGGGCCAAGATTCCGGATCTGGCTTCCATGGGCGCGAGGGGGATTGGGGTCCTCCTCCGCCCTGGTGGGGTCAACAAGAGAAGAAGAAGAAGCGCAAGCATGGTGCTCGGCGTCGCGAGCTGGAACGCAAGTCGCAGGACCTCCCCCCTGCAGCGACGGTCATGGGGACCCGCTGGCAAAGAAGCCTCGGGCTGCGGTCGCACCGCTTGCGGTGGTCGCGGCCGATGCGCCGCGGGGCTCGGCGGCTGCCCCCATTCCGGTCGAGGAGGAGGGCGGGGAATGTTTCAAGTGTGGCCGGACCGGGCACTTCCAGGCCAAGTGCTCTTCCCCCCCCCCTTTGTGTGATCTGCAAGCAGGAGGGCCACGCCTCGGCTTATTGCCCTTCGAGGGGCAAATAGCCACACCTCCAGATCATGGGCAGTGCCATTCCGGGCGAGGGTTTCTTTTGCATGGAGTTTGAGGACGATCTGATGGCTGAGGGCGAGGCCCCTAAGGTTGCCAATGGTGCCATCCTATCAGCGGAGCCGGGGAGGCTTTCGTTGCGCTCGCTCAAGCAGGAGCTGAAACACATGGTGGCTGGTGATTGGGACTGGCAGATTGAGCAGGTGGGTGATAATGACTTTGCGATGGTGTTTCCTTCTGCTGATTTGCTGCACATGGCCAAGTCAAGTGGCAAGCTCTTCCTCTCCATCCACGACATTACGGTTCTGGTGCGCGACTCGATTCAGGAGACGATAGTCCCCCTCTCCATGCCTGAGGTGTGGCTCCGCCTCCATGGCATTCCCAAGAAGCACCGTCGTGTTGATCGTCTGATGGAGGGGCTCAAGATGCTGGGTAGGCCGATCGTGGTGGATGATCTTTCCCTTATCCGGGTGGGACCGGTGAGGATGAAGTTTGGTTGCAGAGCTCCTGACAAGATGAATGGTTTTGTGCAAGTTTGGTTCAATCATGAGGGATACGACATCCGGATGGAGGTGGAGAAGCTACCAGTGCGTCCTGGTGACGGGCCGGCGGCGCCTGGTCCCAACAACAACCCCTCTCACCCGGGCGACAAGCGTGTTGGTCCGCCTGGTCCGGGGACCGGTGGGACTGCTGGTCAGCCGGTGCAAGACCCTGGGGCCCAGGGAGGACAACTCAACGGAGGCTCGGGCCGCGCTATGGATGTTGACATGGCCGGCCAGGATGAAGAGCCTGAGGACAGCTTGCCAGACACGTCTATCGACACGGAAACTTGGAACCAACTGGGCATTGAAGAACTGGCGCTTGACGAAGGGAAGGAGAATGCGGAGCCTGGTACTCTGGCGATTGCGGACACGGCTGGGAGCAGCCCGCCCCCGTCCCGCGCTCTGGTGGGGGCTTTCAACCTGGTGGGCTCGGGCCCGCTGTCTGTTGCTGGCCGCAGCGCTTCTGCTAGGTGTATCGCCGCGGCTGTCGCTCCCGCCTCCCCCTGCTTGCCTGGTTCGGACTCAGGTGTGGTGCTCATCGAGCCAGCTATTACCACCCCACTGTCTAGCCGTTGCAGCTCGGGGGGATCCGGGCGTGCCCCTAAGAAGTCGGCCGGGCGGAAGCCTACTGTCAAGCTTGCTATGCTGGCGCTCCCATCGCTTGTGGCGCCGGCCGTGGTGGACCTTCAGGCGGCGCTGGGCTCTGCGGGCATGGTGGCCAAGGCGCGGCACTCTCGGGCTTCCCCGGTTCCTCAGCGTGCTCCAAGTGCTCGGGCCAAGGCGGCGTTGGGCGACCTTTCTTCCCTGGAGAGTGCGCAGCTTCATCTGGCGGATAAGAACATGGAGATCTCAGGTAACCCTCCCCCCTCCTTTAAGATTCTGAACGCTTTCACAGATCCGCAGCTAGTTACTATCTTAGACGACAGCGGTTTCGAATTAGGAGCGGATCGTGGTGAGCTAGTGACTCTTATTCGTGCTCGCGAGGAGGCCCAAGCGGCTTTGGCAGAGGCTGCTGCTGCGGCCAAGGCCAGGGAAGCCGAGGCCACGGCGTGGCCGGCCACTGCCGATCCTGTGACTTCGGGTACCCCCACCTTGCTTGTCCTGTCGGAGGGGGCTGTCGCAACCAGGGAGGTTGCCGCAGCACCATCGACTAGCTGTGCCCAGGCTAAGAAATGCGTGGCAAAACCGGTGACCTCGAGAGGGGTTCGCCTTCGCAACCGCATAATTTGATGCATTACATCTTTTGGAACATTCGGGGTTGCGGGCACTCGGGTCGTCGCACGCAACTTAGGGAGTATATTGCTCGCGAAAGTATCGATGTCGTGGCTCTTCAAGAAACCATCAAAGCGGACTTTACTTATTGTGATCTTGCGGCCTATGATCCTATCCATCGCTTCGTGTGGGGTTGGGTCCCTTCCGCTGGCCATTCGGGCGGTCTTCTCTTGGGATGTAATTCTGATGTATGTGATGTTGTAACCTGGGACGTGGGTTCGTTTTTCATTTCTGTCACGATTAAGCATAGAATCTCGCTCTCCTCCTGGGCGATCGTGTGTGTTTACGGACCGGCCGATCACTCGCGCACGGCTGATTTCCTGAGCGAAATCCAAGTCTTGGTTGGGGCCAAGCAAGCTGCTAACATCCCCATTGTTCTAGGGGCGATTTTAACCTTATTCGTTCAAGCGCAGACAAAAATAATTGCAACATCGACTGGTCTAGGATCTCCCTTTTCAACAACGCCATTGCGGCCTGCGCCTTACGGGAACTCGCTAGGACTGGGGCCAGATATACGTGGACCAATAAACAACTCAATCCGGTCCGCAGTGTCCTTGATCGTGTGTTCGTTTCGGCCGACTGGGAGATGATCTTTTCCATGTGTACCTTGGTCGCTGAAACTCGCATTGGCACTGATCATGTTCCGTTGATTCTGGCCTCTGGGGAGGATAGGATCAAGCGTAGCAAGCGCTTCTACTTTGAATCAGGGTGGTTTGAGGTAGAGGGGTTCATCCCTTTGCTCCTCGCTCGCTGGGAGCTTGACAGGACTGCGGGTGGTCGTTCCAGGGGCCCCCTCGACACTTGGGTTTCGGTGGCCGGGGCCCTGCATGGTTTCCTTTGTGGGTGGGGCGCAAACCATGGTAGCGATGCTAAGCGAGCTAGGGAAGCTCTTATCGAGGAAATCAAAGTTCTTGATGTCCAGGCTGACTCTAGATCCTTTTCGGAGGCAGAGTGGGTTGGCCGTTACGCCCTTGAAAATCAAGTCCTGGCCATCCTCAGGGAAGAGGAGGAATACTGGCGCCGTAGGGGCGGCGTCAAGTGGATCACCAAGGGGGATGCCAATACGGGCTATTTCCACGCCTTCGCCAATGGCCGTAAAAGGAAATGTTCGATTCTGAGACTGCAATCGGACCACGGGGTTCTGGTCAGCCAGGACGATATCTCGAGGCATATTTACGAGTTCTTCCTTACCCTGTTGGGAACGGCGGAAGGGAAGGTTCTGCGACTGCGTGATGACTTTTGGGGGGAAGAATCACGGGTGTCGCACGCCGAAAACGATGGCCTTGCCTTGTCCTTCTCCACGCAGGAGATCGACGATGCGCTTGGCTCGATGAAGAACGATACCGTGCCTGGGCCGGATGGCTGGCCGGTGATCTTCTTCCGGCGGTTTTGGCCAGCGCTCAAGGACATTTTCTACGATATTATCAATGGTTTTGCGCTTGGCATGGTCGACATCTCGCGCCTGAACTACGGCATCATCAGCCTCATTCCTAAAGTGAAGGGGGCCGATTCGATTAAGCAATACCGCCCTATTTCTCTTATTAACGTCTGTCGGTGTCAAAACCGGCGGATCTCGGGTAGGGGGTCCCGAACTGTTCGTCTAGGCGGATGGTAACAAGAGACGAGGGACACGATGTTTTTACCCAGGTTCGGGCCCTCTTGATGGAGGTAAAACCCTATGTCCTGCTTGATTAATATTGATGATATGGGTAGTACAAGAGTGGATCTACCACGAGATCAAGGAGGCTAAACCCTAGAAGCTAGCCTATGGTATGATTGTTGTAATGTATGTTGTCCTACGGACTAAAGCCCTCCGGTTTATATAGACACCGGAGGAGGCTAGGGTTACACATAGTCGGTTACAATGGTAGGAGATCTACATATCCGTATTGCCAAGCTTGCCTTCCACGCCAAGGAAAGTCCCATCCGGATACGGGACGGAGTCTTCAATCTTGTATCTTCGTAGTCTTGGAGTCCGGCGGATAATGATAGTCCGGCTGTCCGGACACCCCCTAGTCCAGGACTCCCTCAGTAGCCCCCGAACCAAGCTTTAATGACGATAAGTCCAGCGTGTTTATAGTCTTCGGCGTTGCAAGGCGGGTTCTCCCTTCAAATTCCATGTACCTGCCGAACAGTGTCCGGCTTCATCTTGAATACTGTGTTCCTCGGCTTCCACGCCAAATAATGGCCCTTTTCCACGCGTCGCACGAATGCGAAAAGCCAGGGTGTCTTTTGCATTTTACCCCCTAATTGTGCGAGTCGTCCGCCTATAAAAGAGGCAAGAATCCAGATCCAAACCACACCGTCTTCCTCCCGCGAACACTCCATCGAAGCGCCTCTGACCTAGAAATCCATTCCATCATGGATCGTTGATGCGGCTCTTCTTCACGCGCTCCCAGCCCACCGCCGGGGAATTGGAGGAGGTGCTCTGTTTCGCACAACGAGCTAGTGAAGCTCCAAACGGGGGGATTTCTCCCTCCGGCCTTCATGGTCCCAGTCCGGACCGGACTGGTTACTTATCAAGGTGGGAGGCAGGCGGAGGACACTCCAAGCCCCAATAAGGGGGAGCGAGTATGCTTTGTCCCCTATCTGATAAGGGGACTCGGATTTCCAATACATCCGTTCCTCCGCGGGCTCCTGAAGTTCTACGGACTCCAGCTCCACCACCTCACGCCCGCCTCTGTTCTGCATATCGCGGGCTACGTAGCTCTTTGTGAGCTATTCCTGGGCATCGAGCCCCATTTTGCATTGTGGAAGAGGCTGTTTTGCCTCGTACCCCGTTCTCACGAGGGGTCCATATATCAAGTGGGCGGTGCTGAAATATGGCGCATCGCCGAGACCGGATACCTATCCGGTACTCCCAAGAAGGCGTCCGAAGACTGGCCCCCGGAGTGGTTTTATATAGGAGACGCTCCGCTACCAGACCCAGTCCGGATCGGCCTCCCGGAGTTTAGTGCTGCTCCCTTGAAGAAACGCCTCAGCTGGCGCCCGCGGAGCCCCCGATTGGAGGAAGACAAGAGCGTCCATTACTTGATGGGCCGGATAAGATTAATGGCCCATTCCGGTTTGACCATGATCGGAGTCATGGCGACATGCATCAAGCGAGGGGTACAACCACTGCAATATAGAGGCCACCCCATGTGGGATTTCAACGGGGAAGACGATGCCACCCAGCACGGCCGCAAGGGGTCGACCGAGGATCTGGTGGAGATCCTGTCCGGCCTGTACAAGGGGGAGAAGGAGGACTTCCTTCGAACGAACCCTTTGAATGGGTTCTCCATGATCAACCCTAGAGGATGGGTAAGTGAACACCTTGAAGGGCTCAACCCATGCTTTCGAAGTTTAAGCTTCTTACATTATGTCTTCGGCATAGGATCTACGCCGGACTGTGGAGGACATGGTGAGTCCTGCTCCGCAACCCGAGGACCCAGAAGGATCCCTAGATCCGGCCTCCGAAGAGGACCCGGACATCGAGGTGGAGCTGATCGACGGGGTGTTTCACCAGCTCAGCATAGACAATGCTTTGGTCGCCATTACGGCGGACTACCCCGGATTGAGTCCGGCTTCCCAGGTGATCGTGACCGAAGTCCGGACACCATTATCTCTTTCCTGCCCATTTCTAACCTTCGCGAACGATGGTATTTTGCAGGAAGTGCCTTTACGGCAGGAAGCCGAGCCCGCGGCAGCTGGCCAACAGAGGCCAGTCCGGACCAGCAGGCGGAAAAGGAGCGCGGTGCAAGCGGAAACGTCGCCGCAAAGGTATAGCTCGTATTTGAATTTTCAGAGCAACGTTCCGAGGAAACGCCTGAGTGCTCATGATCTTTGTAGGAGAAAAAGCGCTCGCCGGACTGCGAGCGCAGGAACTGCCGATCCGACCTACACCAGCCAGGCTCCAACGCCCGGCCTGGGGGGGGGGAGGCAAGCGCAAGATGCGGGCCGGATCCTTCTCCAACGGAGGACACCGACAGACTGTCCGCCACCAAGTCTAAGGTGGAGAGCGCCATGAACCATAGGCGCCGCCGGACAGTGCTTCGTGAAGCGTGCTTTTCCCCTGAGGCATTGGATGCCTTTAACATAGGGGACGCGCATCTCCGTGCCGCTCAAGATGGTTTTACCAGAGCCACGGAGCAGTATGTGAAAGACACACGGGTAAGGGAATTTCAATGGTTGTATATACCAGTAGCCCCCGAGACTTAAAGTAGTTATGCTAACTGATTTAAGGATCATTTAAAAATGCAGGCACTTACCGAAAAGAACGCCCAGCTGTCTAGGGAGCTGCAAGATTGCAAGGCCCAACTTGAGGCCGCACTTGCTGCCGCAGGAGGAGACGCAAAGACCCCTCCTGGTAACACATTTTTATTAATAAATATAAGCGCTGTGCGGCGTGCGCGCGAGTCTAATAATGACATTGCAGGTACCGCCGGACAAGATCCGGACAGGCAAGCACTGCTGCGCCAGTTAAAAGCCGGCGAGAGTGGGCTGAATAGGGTTCAGCAGGAAAGGAACAAACTCCAGGATGCCAATGCCAAGCTCGGAGAAGAGCTGAAAGGCGCTCATGCCGAACTGTCCGGCTCCGTTAAGGAGAACCAGCGGCTTCGTCACGGCATTTATAGTAAGTGCTTGAGCGAACTCTTTTTGAAAAGAAGAGTTCGGCGAGGAAGTATTTTGACATGATATGTCTTGTAGGTATACTCACGGGTCGTCCTGCAGAGGAGATGCCCATATCAACGGGTGATCAACTTCCCGAACTGTTGCAGCTACTCGAACGAGTTCGGCAGGCAATGAGCGGCGTCGTTCAGGCTTTATGGCCATCCCTCACCTTACCCGAGGGCCTCGGGGAGCTTGCGGAGAAGCTGCGTGGAGTGCGGTAGCGCTTCCGTTTGTGGAAGATTTCGGCTTGCCGTCAAGGTGCCAGGGAGTCTTGGGACATGGTGAAGACGCGGTACAAGAAGGCGGATCCCAACCACATGGCCGAAGTTGGACCAGTGGGGCCCGACGGGAAGGAGATCCCTGTGAGTTTAGTGTACAGCCAAGTAGAGTTGGCTGCCAAATTTTCCCAACGGGACTGTAAACTAGACAGCCTGTTAGACGGGATTGAGGAGGAATACAATCAGTAAATTTGACAATGTATGTTATCCTTTAAAGTGACATGTGAAATGCCTTCTAGCCGGATTGTAGATTGTTTGTCTTTGCCGACCTTTTCGCTTCAACCTCGGGACCCTAGAGTCCGGAGTGTATCTGAATACCTCTTTGGTTAAGAAACAACCGTGGTATGCATGGAGACCAGGCGTAGGGGTCATTAGTGCTTTATCAGACAAGTGCCCAACTAGTTATGTTATATTACATGGTTAGTAAGAAACATCTTCCAGGGAGAATAGTTCCATTAAGGGTTCCTTTCCCTGGGAGGCATGCCCTAAAGTGCATGTCCGGACTGCAAAGAAAGCAGTAAAACATCTGGGGGCAAATAGATAAATAGGTAAAAAATCATCTTTTAAGTCACCGACCGAATATTCCCTTAAGAACGCTAGCTTTCGGCTTCACCCAGTCTGAGGTACACATCCGGCTGACCCGGCAGCAACAATTGCAGAGGTGCTCCCTTTACCTCCTAGCCGAACAATCGGGAACATAGGGGTAAGCACAGGAGCCAGGCAACCCAGCTTGGCCAAAACTTAAGTCATATCGATGCATATAATGGCGAGTAAAAGGTACATGTGGAAGCTTGACACATGTGCTGGGTATTAAACCCGTTTAATTGAGCTTCTGTCAAAGAAGCCCCCAGGAAAAATGAGTGCGGATGGCACATCATGCGTATGCAAAAAATGCGAAAATAGGCCCGTAAGGGCTTTTAAATAAAAAGGCATAAAAAGAGAAATGAAAGACAGCTGAAGTGTAAAAGTTTGGACTGGGGAAGGGGACGAACTCTTAGTCCGGCGCTAGGCATATAATCGTCGGAGGCGGGCTGCGTTCCATGGGTTCGGCTCGAGTCGGTTATCTGACGCATTTCGTAGACGGTATGCTCCGCCGGTCAGGACTTGATCGATAATGAAGGGACCCTCCCATTTGGGCTTGAGCTTGTCCTTTTTCTTGTCCGGCAGGCGTAGAACTAGTTCGCCAACGTTGTAAGTCTTGGCCCGTACTTCTCTGCTTTGATATCTTCGGGCCTGCTGCTGATAAAATGCGGAAAGAGCCTTCGCGATGTCACGTTCTTCCTCCAATGTGTCCAAGCTGTCCTGCCGATCAAGCTCGGCCTCTCTTTCCTCATACATGCGCACTCGAGGTGAGTCATGAAGAATGTCACAGGGCAAGACTGCCTCTGCGCCGTATGCCATAAAAAATGGTGTGAATCCGGTAGTACGGTTAGGCGTTGTCCGCAGCCCCCAGAGTACGAAGTCGAGCTCCTCGATCCATTGTGTGTCGGATTTAGTGAGTGACCTCACTAATCTGGGTTTAATGCCGCTCATTATTAGACCATTTGCTCTTTCCACTTGACCGTTGGTTTGAGGGTGATAAACTGAAGCGTAGTCGAGCTTGATGCCCATATTTTTGCACCATGACTTAACCTCGTCGGCTGTGAAGTTCATGCCGTTGTCGGTGATGATGCTGTGGGGGACTCCGTAACGGTGTACCACCCCTGATATAAAGTCTATCACTGGTCCGGACTCTGCCATTTTGACCGGTTTGGCCTCTATCCATTTGGTGAATTTATCCACCATGACCAATAGGTACCTTTGCTTGTGGCTTCCCCCTTTAAGGGGTCCAACCATGTCAAGCCCCCAGACCGCGAACGGCCAGGTAATGGGTATGGTTTTGAGGGCGGTGGGTGGCATATGGCTCTGATTAGCAAAGAGCTGACAACCAACGCATCGCTGGACCAAGTCCTGCGCGCCTGCCCGGGCCGTCGGCCAATAAAATCATGTACAGAATGCCTTTCCTACAAGGGCTCGGGCTGCTGCGTGGTGTCCGCCGAGTCCGGCATGAATTTCAGCAAGGAGGTTTCGCCCTTCCTCTTCGGAGATACACCTGAAGGACTCCGGTGGTACTTTTCTTATAAAGTTCTCCCTCATGGACTTTGTAGGCCTTCGATCGCCGGACTATGCAGCGGGCCTCATTTTGGTCTTCGGTAAGTTCCTGCCTAAGTAAGTAGGCTAGGAAAGGTTCTGTCCACGCGGCGATTACTGCCATTATGGCGTGGGCTGAGGGTGTTATGTCATCTGCCGATTCACCGGTTGGTGCGGTTTTCTCCGGTTTGTCACTACCGGGCTCCTCTTCCCATAGTACGGATGGCTTGAAGAGCCGTTCCAGGAAGATATTAGGAGGGACAGCATCACGTTTCGCACCGATGCGTGCCAGTACGTCGGCCGCTTGGTTATTATCTCGAGCTATGTGATGGAATTCCAGTCCTTCAAACCGAGCTGACATGTTTAGGACAGCGTTGCGATATGCTGCCATTTTCGGATCCTTGGCGTCAAAGTCTTCGTTTATTTGGGATATTGCAAGGTTTGAATCCCCGCGCACCTCCAGGCGTTGAATGCCCATGGAGACTGCCATCCGGAGACCATGTAACAGGGCCTCGTATTCGGCTGCGTTGTTGGAGTCCGTGTACATTATTTGAAGTACGTACTGGACTGTATCTCCGGTTGGGGACGTCAGTACGACGCCAGCCCCCAGTCCGGCCAACATTTTGGAGCCGTCGAAATGCATAGTCCAGTTGGAGTATGCGCCGTACTCTTTAGGGAGTTCGGCTTCTGTCCATTCGGCGACGAAGTCAGCCAGAACTTGTGACTTTATGGCTCGCCGCGGTTTGTAAGTTATGTCGAATGGTAAGAGCTCAATGGCCCATTTTGCAATCCTGCCCGTTGCGTCGCGGTTATTTATAATGTCATTGAGTGGTACTTCAGAGGCCACTGTTATCGAACACTCTTGAAAGTAGTGCCGGAGCTTTCGGGACGCCATGAACACCGCATATGCTATCTTCTGATAGTGCGGGTAACGGGATTTGCAGGGGGTTAACACAGTGGATACATAATACACTGGTTTTTGAAGAGGGAATTTATGCCCTTCTGTCGCTCGTTCGACGATGAGGACCACGCTTACGACTTGATGCGTTGCTGCGATGTATAACAACATTGGTTCGCCCAGAGTGGGCGTAGCCAGGACCGGATTTGTTGCCAATATGACCTTTATTTCTTCGAGTCCGGCAGTGGCAGCATCCGTCCACTCAAAGTGTTCGGTGCGCCTGAGGAGGCGATAGAGGGGCAACACTTTTTCTCCTAGACGGGAGATAAAGCGGCTTAAGGCTGCCACGCATCCTGTTAATTTTTGTATTTGTTTGAGGTCTTTTGGAATATCCAACTGTGACAGAGCTCGGATTTTAGCCGGATTTGCTTCTATTCCTCTACCGGATACAATGAAGCCCAGCAGCTTTCCGGCTGGTACGCCGAAAATGCATTTTTCCGGATTCAGCTTGATGTCATATGCCCTGAGGTTGTCGAATGTGAGCCTCAAATCGTCTACTAGAGTTTCGACGTGTTTTGTTTTGACGACTACGTCGTCTACGTATGCCTCGACTGTTTTGCCGATCTGGGTGGCCAGACATGTTTGAATCATGCGCTGATATGTTGCGCCGGCATTTTTAAGTCCGAAGGGCATCGTGTTGAAGCAGAATGGTCCATATGGAGTGATGAATGCCGTTGCGGCTTGGTCTGCTTCCGCCATCTTGATTTGATGATAGCCAGAGTATGCGTCTAGGAAGCACAACGAATCGTGCCCTGCTGTAGCATCGATAATTTGATCGATGCGGGGAGAGGGAAGGGATCCTTTGGGCAAGCCTTATTGAGGTCTTTAAAATCGACACAGAGGCGCCAGGATTTATCCTTCTTTGGTACCATCACCAGATTTGCTAGCCAGTCCGGATGTTTGATATCTCTAATGAATCCGGCTTCCAATAGTTTGGCTAGCTCTTCTCCCATTGCCTGTCTTTTGGGTTCGAAAAATCGTCGAAGAGCCTGTTTGACTGGCTTAAATCCTTTTAGGATGTTTAGGCTGTATTCTGTCAACCTGCGTGGGATTCCGGGCATGTCCGAAGGATGCCAAGCGAAGATATCCCAATTTTCCCGAAGGAATTCGCGCAGTGCGGCGTCTACTTCGGGGTTCAATTGTGCCCCGATGGAGGCCGTCTTTGTTGAGTCCGTTGGATGGACTTGGAATTTTATTATCTCATCTGCTGGTTTGAAGGAGGTGGACTTGGATCTTTTATCGAGTATCACATCGTCCTTGTTCACCGTAGAGCGCAGCGCGGTGAGTTCTTCTGCCGCTAGGGCTTCGAATAGTGCCTCGAGGGCTAGTGCGGCTGTCTTGTTTTCGGCGCGGAGTGCTATGTCCGGATCACTAGCGAGAGTGATTATTCCGCTGGGCCTAGGCATTTTGAGCTTCATGTACCCGTAATGAGGTACTGCTTGAAAAATTGTGAATGCCTCTCGTCCTAATATGGCGTGATACCCGCTGCTGAACGGGGCCACCTGGAACGTGACTTCTTCGGATCTGTAATTGTCCGGAGAGCCGAACACCACATCGAGTGTGATTTTTCCGGTGCAGCGCGCTTCCCGGCTAGGGATTATTCCTCTAAAGGTTGTGCTGCTTCGCTCAATACGGCTCCAATCGATTTCCATTTTTCGCAGAGTTTCCTCGTAAATGAGGTTTAGTCCGCTGCCGCCATCCATGAGGACTTTTGTCAGTCGAAAGCCGTCCACTATGGGACTAAGTACCAGTGCGGCTGGAGCTCTGGTTGTTCGTAATTTAGGCTCGTCGCTGGCGTTGAAGGTAATAGCTGTGTCGCTCCATGGATTTGCTGTTGCTACTTGGTAGACTTCGGCGAGTTCGCGGATTGTTCGCTTTCGCATATTGTTTGATGCGAAGGTCTCGAAGACTATTGATACCGTGCTGGTATTGTTGGAGTGGTTTCCCGGAGCCAGAAGCTCTTCGCCACTTTTGGCCACCTGCCGTAATATCCAACATGCTCGAAGGCTATGTGTTGGGATGGCTCCCTCTGTACTATGAAGCTTACAGGGTCCATTGAGCCATCCCTCCAGTACGGTTCCGTTTCCCTTATTGGGTTTTTGTTTTTTCGTTTTTGCATCTGGGGCCTGAGTGTAAGGCGCCCTTTTGCTGCGGACTGGGTTTGAGGCCGGATTATCCCAAAATTGATTTTCGGTTTTCCGGAAGCTCTCCATCGCACAGTACTTTCGTACTATGGATGCCAGATCGGTGAAGCGCGTAATTTTGCGGCGATCAATGGCGTTGAGTATTCCCTTGTCCGTGCAGTTATTGCAGAAGATTGATATTGCGTTTTCCTCTCGGCAGTTCTTTATCCTGTCCATAAACAGGAGGAATCTGGCCCAGTAGTGATGTACTGTTTCAGCGGGCTCTTGCCATATTAGAGATAGATCGCATATGTCTGGGCGGGTGGGTGGACGAAAATCCGGATCCCTGCCCATCTTGGGGCTCAAAGGCCGAGGGGTTTCCGAATTCAGAAGTTTGGCTTGCTGGACACAATCCAGCGAGTCCGGAGCGATGCATGATTTTAAGTTCAATGCTCGATCGAAGTCCGTCCCTCCGCGGGAATTCGGCATGGAGGGTTCGGGAATCCGGACATGAATCGTTTTTAGCACGGGCAAAGAGTTGCCGTATTGCTGCTCTACCACTGCGATGTGGTGGGTGGCCTGGGGGGAGTTAATCTCTCTCAGATCGGTTTTAAGCCCAATCTGGTTGTAGTCCGTAGCGACTCCCAGGGCAGCGATGCGATCCAAGAGCTCATTAACAGACGAGAGCTCTATTGGGTCCAACTGTTCGGCAGCTTTAGGGGTGACGCGAAGATTGCTTCTAACGACTTGCGAAGTCATTGTTGAAGCGGCGGCTGGACAGGCGGTCATAAGAAAACCACCAAGCCGGATAGTTTGGCCGGCGGCTAAGGCCCCTTCGGTGAAAACACCGTCTTTGAAGACGGGTGGAGGCATCCGCTCTATCGGTGACGACACAGAGGAACTCTCAATGAAAGCACCAATGTCGGTGTCAAAACCGGCGGATCTCGGGTAGGGGGTCCCGAACTGTGCGTCTAGGCGGATGGTAACAAGAGACGAGGGACACGATGTTTTTACCCAGGTTCGGGCCCTCTTGATGGAGGTAAAACCCTACGTCCTGCTTGATTAATATTGATGATATGGGTAGTACAAGAGTGGATCTACCACGAGATCAAGGAGGCTAAACCCTAGAAGCTAGCCTATGGTATGATTGTTGTAATGTATGTTGTCCTACGGACTAAAGCCCTCCGGTTTATATAGACACCGGAGGAGGCTAGGGTTACACAGAGTCGGTTACAATGGTAGGAGATCTACATATCCGTATTGCCAAGCTTGCCTTCCACGCCAAGGAAAGTCCCATTCGGATACGGGACGGAGTCTTCAATCTTGTATCTTCGTAGTCTTGGAGTCCGGCGGATAATGATAGTCCGGCTGTCCGGACACCCCCTAGTCCAGGACTCCCTCAACGTCCCTTTCAAATTATGCTCCAAGGCATACACTACGCGTCTTGCCCCGGTTGCTCAGCGTGTGATTGACCGCAGCCAGTCCGGTTTTCTCAAAGGCCGTAACATCCTGGAAGGCCCGGTGGTATTGCAAGAGATCGTTCACGAGCTTAAGCGCACGCGTCATCCGGCCGTGCTCTTTAAGCTCGATTTCAAGAAAGCCTATGATCGAGTGAACTGGGAGTTCATCCGTGAGGTACTCACTCGGAAGGGTTTCGAGTCGGGTTTCATTCATCGCATAATGCAACTGGTCTCGGGGGGCCAGACTGCGGTGTCGATTAACGGAGAAGTAGGGAACCTCTTTCGCAACAAACGTGGACTCAGACAAGGAGATCCCTCCTCACCTTTGATCTTCAACTTTGTTGCTGATGCCCTCTCGGCCATGGTGAATATGGCCAAGACCGCCGGTCACATTCGCGGTGTGGTGCCACACTTATGCCCCGGAGGGATCACTCATCTTCAATACGCGGACGACACCTTGCTTCTCTTCGAGCCTGACGACCATAGTGTAGCCTCGATTAAGCTCATCCTTCTCGCTTTCGAGATCATCTCCGTCCTGAAGATTAACTTTTTGAAGAGTGAGGTGATTGCCATAGGGATGGACAATCACCTGGCCACCCGCATTGCCAACCTACTTAACTGCAAACTAGGGAGTTTTCCATTTAAGTACCTAGGCCTTCCCATTTCGGACAAACACATCTCGATTCTCGAATGGGAACCTTTATACGGCAAGGTGGCGAATCAGGTTAGCCCCTGGCGCGGCAGGTTCTTATCCTCTGCGGCCAGGTTGATTCTGACTAACTCCAGCTTGTCTTCCCTGCCCTTGTTTACTATGGGCATGTTCCTGCTGGCTGACGGTGTCCACGCCAAGTTCGACACCCCCAGGTCTAAGTTCTTCTGGGAAGGAACTGGGACCAAAAAGAAATACCACCTAATCAAGTGGGCGACGCTTTGCCGTCCAAAGAAATTTGGTGGTCTTGGGATCCTTAACTCTAAACTCATGAATGTGGCGCTTCTCGTCAAGTGGATCTGGAAACTCTCCCAGAACGAACAAGGGCTTTGGGCTGATATCCTTCGTGCCAAATATTTCCCCGATGGGAATTTCCTTACCTCAAAGGCGAAGGGATCGCCTTTCTGGAATGGAATTCAGTCTGTTAAGCCTACCTTCACGTTAGGGGCCAAGTTCTGCATTAGGAACGGGGACTCCACGCGGTTCTGGCTCGACCATTGGCTTGGGACGGAACCTCTTTGGCGTAGTCACTTTGGCATCTACCAACTGGCCACTAACGTCGACATTTTGGTGGCTGATGCGCTTAGATCCAACCCCCCGCCATATCTTTCAAAAGGCCACTTCTCACCCACGAATGAGCTAGCTGGGACGGGCTCCTAGCTACTCTGCAGGGTATTTCTCTCCTCCCTGAGGACGACACGGTCTCGTGGTCCCTCTCGAGCTCCGGGAAGTTCTTGGTCCAATCCCTCTACAATAAGCTGACCGAGGGACCGACTCTCGACATAGCTAGGGGGCTATGGAAAGCGTCCATCCCTTTGAAGATCAAAGTGTTTCTATGGCAACTATTCCGTGATCGTCTCCCTTCTTCGAACAACATTGCCATTAGACATGGCCCTTCGGATGGCTCTTGCGCGCTTTGTGGAGCGCATGAAGATGCCAACCACATCTTTTTCAAGTGCCATCTAGCCCGCTTTGCCTGGAGTGCCATCCGTAAGGCTTTTGCGCAGACCTGGAATCCCAATTCGGCCTTAGACCTTCGTAGGATCCTTCTTGCTCAGAGGGGTAGCTTCGGGCGTGCGTTGTGGTGCTGCGTAGGGGCGCTGTGCTGGTCTCTTTGGACCACCCGCAATAAGATGACTATCGAACACAAGTTCCCTAACCATCCTGCTGACATTATTTTCAAATGCCACGTGTTCCTCCAGACATGGACAACGTTGGGGAAATGGCGTGATGCAGATCGGATGATGGAGGCCATGGAGCGGATCCGCACGATTCAGGTGGAAGCCCGTACCTAAGATGCTGCTCATGGTGCTATTTTGGTGTTTTATTTGACTGGCTGCCTGTGTGCTAGTATTTATGTCCTTTCCTCTCAGGCTGAGGCCGGTTGCATGTTTAATACTTTTGGCTTCGGCCAGTTTATCCTTTAGGATGTTTCTCCTGTATTGCACTCTGTGGATGCTGCCTGTCGGTGGGCTTTATTAATTTAAAGCTGGACGCATCGTGCGTCTTCGTTCAAAAAAAAACCCGGCAAGACCAGAGGTCAAGATCACCAACAGCTCTCATTAGCACGTCGCGCACATTGCAGTTTTTGTGGTTGAATACCAGATCGTTTCTGGCCTTCCAAATCTGCCAGGGTAGCACCATGCAGCCCGCCTCCTAGGACGGAAGAGGCACATTCAGAGGCGGCTGCGCATTCAGGATCAGCCCAACCCTTGCCGGTGCCGACCGCAGGCCAACAGCAGCCCACTTAGAGACACTAAAAGAGCATCCAACAAACAGGTGATCGCCATCTTCTAGCCCCGCACAACACTCACATTGGTCGGAGGGAGAGCAGTTTTTCTGGGCTAGGTTCGCCCGCGTGTTCAGCCTGTCTGCAGTCACCAGGAGCATGAAGATCTTGATCTTCCGGGGAAGGTGCGATCCCCAAATTTTGCCGGCATAGCAGGACTGGATCCCATGTTGAGCCGTGGCCCGGTACAGGGCGCCAGTAGACACAGTAACGTCCGCCCCCCAGGCCATGGACCGAGAGTCGTCATGTTCAGAGAGCACCGAACCGGCGAGGGATTCAGAGAGATCATCCAGCTCCATCTCAGCAGCAGCCGAAAGCCTATTGCGCATCATGCTGCACACTCCCTCCCTGAGAACATCAACAACCGAAGCGTTCGGTCTCACATAGTGCGAGAAGAGCGCCGGGAAGGAGAAAGCAAGCACACCGCGGGTATGCCAGCGGTCCAGCCAGAAGGATGTCCGCTTGCCGTCCCCGACGGCCACTCTGGTAACCGCTCTGTACATCCCAATCTATCAACCACAAGCTGCTCGATGACAAAGGGCTTGGAGGGGAGATCACCAAGATCGCCCCGATGCCACTGTCGGTACCAGATCGCCAAGGAGCTGTCGGAGTACCCATGGAGCTTGTGGACGAAGCGCAGGAGAAGGCATTGATTCTGTCGCCGGAGATCCTTCATGCGGAGCCCATCTTCCCATCTAGAAAAGCACAACTTATCCCAAGAAATTAGACACTTTGAGACGGAGCACCGCTCCATTCCAGACCAGAAAAACGACCGACGGTTTTTAGCAATTGACTCAAGCATTCCAGGGGGCAGCACAAGGCAAGTCATGCAATAGGAAGGGAGAGAATTTAGAACAGAGTCACAGAGGACCATCCGCCCACCGAACGACAGAAGATGCGCTTGCCAGCCAGCCAAGGTTCTATCCACCTTTGCAATGAGAGGAGCGAAGGCCAAGGCTGGGAGTTTGATAGGGGAGAGCGGGAGAGCAAGGTACGTTTGAGGAAAGGAGGAGACAACACACCCAAGGATAGCTGCAAGGTGGGTTGCAGCATCCGTGGAGACAAGCATAGGGACGAAGGTGGACTTAGCGAAATTGATCGAAAGCCTAGTGGTGGCGGCGAACCCGTCGAGGCCTCGCTTGAGGGAGAGCATGGCCGCCTCGTCAGTGTTGCAAATGATGAGCGCAGCATGAGCATATTGCAAATCAAGACACGCCGCACCAGCCACAAGGGGGTGATAGAGCACTCCCTCTCCACACGCTTGCCTTACCAGACGTTGGAGAACCTCGGCGACAATGATGAACAGGTAGGGGGAGAGCGGGTCTCCTTGTCGAAGACCATTCCGGCAACGAATCCAATCGCCAGGGACCCCGTTGAGGAGGACAACAGTATGGCCGGTCGAGAGGATCGAGTGAATCCAGGCACACCACACAGGGGGGAAACCACGGGCATGCAAGATACAAGCAAGACTATCCCAACTAACGGAGTCAAAGGCTTTGCGGAAGTCAAGCTTGAGGACCGCAGTGGGCATTTTCTAGAGTGGCAGGAGCGAAGAATATCAGCCGCATAGACAAAATTCCCAAAGATGCACCGTCCGGATAGGAACCCAGATTGGTCAAGATCAACGAGAGAGTGGATGACTTTCTGAAGCCTGGAGGTTAGCACTTTAGTGATGGCCCTCATGATACCGTTCTCAGCAAGATCGGTCTAAAATTGGCGGGAGAGATCGAGGTTGTGATTTTTGGGAGGAGGACGAGGTAAGCCCTGTTAATGCGGCTTAGATCAGACCTACCATGGAAAAAATCCTCAAAAATGGCCACCACATTGTGCTCTACCAAATGCCAAAAGCGGCGATAAAACCCAGGGCCGAAGCCATCAGGGCCAGGGGTTGGCTTTAAAAAACGCATCATTAATCTCATCACGAGAGGAGGGAGAGCACAGCTCATCCAGGACGGGCGCTGATGACCCACAAGTATAGGGGATCTATCATAGTCCTTTCAATAAGTAAGAGTGTTGAACCCAATGAGGAGCAGAAGGAAATGACAAGCGGTTTTCAGTAAGGTTTTCTCTACAAGCACTGAAATTGTAGGTAACAGATAGTTTTGTGATAAGATAAATTGTAACAAGTAACAAGCAATGAAAGTAAATAAAGTGCAACAAGGTGGCCCAATCCTTTTTGTAGGAAAGGACAAGCTTGGACAATTTCTTATCATGAGAAAAGAGTTCCCGAGGACACATGGGAATTATCGTCAAGCTAGTTTTCATCACGCTCATATGATTCGCGTTCGGTACTTTGGTAATTTGATATGTGGTGGACCGGTGCTTGGGTACTGCCCTTACTTGGACAAGCATCCCACTTATGATTAACCCCTATTGCAAGCATCCGCAACTACAAAATAAGTATTAAGGTAAACCTAACCACAACATTAGACATATGGATCCAAATTAGCCCCTTACGAAGCAACACATAAACTAGGGTTTAAGCTTCTGTCACTCTAGCAACCCATCATCTACTTATTACTTCCCAATGCCTTCCTCTAGGCCCAAATAATGGTGAAGTGTCATGTAGTGGACGTTCACATAACACCACTAGAGGAAAGACAACATACATCTCATCAAAATATCGAACGAATACCAAATTCACATGACTACTAATAGCAAGACTTCACCCATGTCCTCAGGAACAAACGTAACTACTCACAAAGCATATTCATGTTCATAATCAGAGGAGTAATAATATGCATTAAGGATCCGAACATATGATCTTCCACCAAGTAAACCAATTAGCATCAACTACAAGGAGTAATCAAGACTACTAGCAACCCACAGGTACCAATTTGTGGTTTTGATACAAGATTGGATACAAGAGATGAACTAGGGTTTTGAGAGGAGATGGTGCTGGTGAAGATGTTGACGGAGATTGACACCTTCCCAATGAGAGGATCGTTGGTGATGACGATGGTGATGATTTCCCCCTCCCGGAGGGAAGTTTCCCTGGCAGAACAGCTCTGTCGGAGCCCTAGATTGGTTCCGCCAAGGCTCCGCCTCGTGGCGGCGGAGTTTCGTCCCGTAAGCTTGCTTCTGATTTTTTTTCCAGGGTAAAAGCCTTCATATAGCAGAAGATGGGCACCGGAGGGCCACTAGGGGGCGCGCCCAGTAGGGGTGGGCGTGCCCCCCACCTTCCTGGACAGGGTGTGGGCCCCCTCTGGTGTTTTCTTCGCTCAATAATTCTTATTAATTCCAAAACTGACTACCGTGGAGTTTCAGGATTTTTGGAGCTGTGCAGAACAGGTTTCCAATATTTGCTCCTTTTCCAGCCAGAATTCCAGCTGCCAGCATTCCCCCTCTTCATGGTAAACCTTGTAAAATAATAGAGAATAGCCATAAGTATTGAGATATAATGTGTAATAATAGCCCATAATGCAATAAATATTGATATAAAAGCATGATGCAAAATGGACGTATCAACTCCCCCAAGCTTAGACCTCGCTTGTCCACAAGCAGAAGCCGATATCGAAAAATATGTCCACATGTTTAGAGATAGAGGTGTCGATAAAAATAAAATACGGACATGAGGGCATCATGATCATTCTTATAACAGCAACATATATAGATTTTGTCATATGATTTCTTATGCTCAAGTAACAATCAATTCACAATGTCAAGTATGTTTCAGAAACTACATTGGCAACTAACAAACTATAACCTCAGTCGTTGAAGCAATTGCAATTTATCATAACATCAGAAAGAGTCAAGAATAGAGCTTTTCAGCAAGTCCACATACTCAACTATCATATAGTCTTCTACAATTGCTAACACTCACGCAATACTTGCGGTTATGGAGTTTCAACCGGACACTGAGAAAGATAGGGGCTTATTGTGTTGCCTCCCAACGTATTCACCTTTGGGTGATGTCAACAATAATAATTCATGCTAACTTACATCCAATTGGATATATATATATATATATATATATATATATATATATATATATATATATATATATATATATATATATATATATCAAGATATTTCAAACACGAGGAGCTTGCTGATGACCCACAAGTATAGGGGATCTATCGTAGTCCTTTCGATAAGTAAGAGTGTCGAACCCAATGAGGAGCAGAAGGAAATGATAAGCGGTTTTCAGTAAGGTTTTCTCTGCAAGCACTGAAATAGTAGGTGATAGATAGTTTTGTGATAAGATAAATAGTAACGAGCAAAAAGTAAATAAAGTAAATAAAGCGCAGCAAGGTGGCCCAATCCTTTATGTAGCAAAGGATAATCCTGGACAAATTCTAATAATGAAGAAGGAGCTCCCGAGGACACATTGCGAATTATCGTCAAGCTAGTTTTCATCACATTCGTAAGATTCGCGTTCGGTACTTTGATAATTTGATATGTGGGTGGACCGGCACTTGGGTACTGCCCTAACATGGACAAGTATCCCACTTATGATTAACCCCTATTGCGAGCATCCGCAACTACAAAAAGGAGTATTAAGGTAAACCTAACCACAGCATTAAACATATGGGTCCATATCAACCCCTAACGAAGCAACGCATAAACTAGGGTTTAAGCTTCTGTCACTCTAGAACCCATCATCGACTTATTACTTCCCTATGCCTTCCTCTAGGCCCAAATAATGGTGAAGTGTCATGTAGTCGACGTTCACATAACACCACTAGAGGAAAGACAACATACATCTCATCAAAATATCGAACGAATACCAAATTCACATGACTACTAATAGCAAGACTTCACCCATGTCCTCAGGAACAAACGTAACTACTCACAAAGCATATTCATGTTCATAATCAGAGGAGTAATAATATGCATAAAGGATCTGAACATATGATCTTCCACCAAGTAAACCAATTAGCATCAACTACAAGGAGTAATCAACACTACTAGCAACCCATAGGTACCAATTTGTGGTTTTGATACAAGATTGGATACAAGAGATGAACTAGGGTTTTGAGAGGAGATGGTGCTGGTGAAGATGTTGATGGATATTGACCCCCTCTCGATGAGAGGATCGTTGGTGATGATTTCTCCCTCCCGGAGGGAGGTGTCCTTGGCAGAACAGCTCCGCCAGAGCCGTAGATTGATTCCGCCAAGATTCCGCCTCGTGGCGGCGGAGTTTCGTCCCGTAAGCTTGCCCACTATTTTTCCAGGGTAAAAGTGATGATATATCAGAAGATGGACTCCGGAGGCCCACCAGGGGGCCCAGGAGATAGGGGGCGCGCCCTACAGGGGGGGCGCCCTCCTATCTCCTGGACAGGGTGTGGGCCTCCTGGCCTATTTCTTTCTCTCATAAATTCTTATTAAATCCAAAAAGTTGTTTCGTGGAGTTTCAGGTCTTTTGGAGTTGTGCAGAATAGGTTTCCAACGTTTGCTCCTTTTCCAGCCAGAATTCCAGCTGCCGGCATTCCCCCTCTTCATGGTAAACCTTGTAAAATAAGAGAGAATAGCCATAAGTATTGAGATATAATGTGTAATAACAGCCCATAATGCAATAAATATTGATATAAAAGCATGATGTAAAATGGACGTATCAACTCCCCCAAGCTTAGACCTCGCTTGTCCTCAAGCGGAAGCCGAAATCGAAAAATATGTCCACATGTTTAGAGATAGAGGTGTCGATAAAAATAAAATACAGACATGAGGGCATCATGATCATTCTAATAATAGTAACATATATAGATTTTGTCATATGATTTCCTATGCTCAAGTAATAAGCAATTCACAATGTCAAGTATGGTTCAAAAACTTCATTGGGAACTAACAAACTATAATCTCAGTCATTGAAGCAATTGCAATTTATCATAACATCAGAAAGAGTCAATAATAGAGCTTTTCAGCAAGCTCACATACTCAACTATCTCGTAGTCTCCTATAATTGTTAACACTCACGCAATACTTGTGATTATAGGGTTTCAGCCGGACACTGAGAAAGATAGGGGCTTATTGTGTTGCCTCCCAACGTATTCACCTTTAGGTGATGTCAACAATAATAGCCTATGCCAACTTAAATCCAATTGGATATATATATCATGATCTTTCAAACACGAGGAGCTTGCCAAAGGATAAAAAGAAAAAGGGAAAGGTGAGGATCACCTTGACTCAAGCATAAAGTAAAAACATAAAGTAAAAGATAGGCCCTTCGCCGAGGGAAGCAGAGGTTGTCATGTGCGTTTAGGGTTGATGCATAAAGTCTTAGTGCAAAAGAACGTCACTTTATATTGCCCCTTGTATGTGGACCTTTATTGTACAGTCCGTCGCTTTTATTACTTCCACAACAAGTTCGTACAAAGTTTATTTTCTCTGCACTAATAAGTCATACATATTTAGAGAGCAATTTTTATTGCTTGCACCGATGACAACTTACTTGAAGGATCTTACTCAATCCATAGGTAGGTATGGTGGACTCTCACGGCAAAACTGGGTTTAAGGATATTTGGAAGCACAAGTAGTATCTCTACTTGGTGCAAGGAATTTGGCTAGCATGAGGGGGAAAGGCAAGCTCAACATGTTTGGAAGGTCAATGACAATATACTTTAACTGAGATGTCGGAAAACATAAACCATTACGTTGTCTTCCTTGTCCAACGTCAACTCTTTTAGCATGTCATACTTAATGAGTGCTTCACAATCATAAAAGATGTCCAAGATAATGTATTTATATGTGAACCCCTCTTTCCTTATCACTTCCTATTAATTGCAACGATGACCAAGGCTACACTCATCAACTCTCAACAATTTTTATGCCTCATACTTTCTATGTGTGAAGTTATTACTATCCATAAGATCAATATGAACTCTTTTGTTCTTTCTACTTTCTCAAGATCATAGCAACATAGCAAAGCCCTTGACTCAACACTAATCTTTATTATAGATAGCACACGGCCTTGCTTACATAAACAGATCACAATGCAAAACTCAAAACTATTTGATATCAAAACTTCAATCTACTAGATCAAGATACTACTAAAAGGATCGAACTAAATAGAGCGGTAAAGATAGGAGTGTGATGGTGATACGATACCGGGGCACCTGCCCCAAGCTTGGCAGTTGCCAAGGGGAGTGCCCATACTCATGCGATTATTTCTCCTTCTTCACGGTTGGTGTTATGATCTTCTTGGCGATGATGCCCTTCAAGATACGGTTCTCCTCCTCGAGCTTATTGACTTGTTGTTTGAGGTCCATAATTTCTTTACAAAGTTTGCCCGTAACGGCCAAAGCTCCTTTTACCCAAGGATCCTGCATAGCTTCTGGAGAACACGTGAAACTCTTTTTCATATTTTCATAAGAAAGAAATCTAGAGTTGGAAGGGATGACCGAAGCAGGGACAGCCAGGCTAGGTACTTCCCCCATAGGGAACTCTGCTTGGAGACGAGAGGTAACTTCTTGATCTTCCTCCATGGCATCTATCCTTTTCAAATCAGCCTCCATCTCATTCTCCGTTGACGGTCCAAAGTGATAGGCATCGCTATTTGCTCCTGGACCTGGCGTTGGGTGAGACACCCGGCTCTCCCCAACTGATTCCGGAGAAGACATCTTGCTCCAAATCTGCAACAAGAACAGCTCAAAACGAAAACAGAGGATATTTGCGTGATACGGTGGTCAAAACCTTCGGGAGTATATATAATGAATTTTTACCGACCAAAATACGTAACATACAAGAAAACGGAGTCCGGGAGGCACACAAGGTGCCCACGAGACAGGGGGCGCGCCCTACCGGGGGGGGGGGGCTCCTCTCTCGTGGGAGCCTCGTGTCCCTTTCGGACTACTTCTTCTTTCTAAAATTCTTAAATAATACAAAACTGATAAAAATTGCCATTAGAGTTGTTTTGGAGTCGGTTTACTTACCGTACCACGTACCTATGCCTTTTCGGAGTCTGGAGCATTCTGGAAAGTGACTCTTATGTGTTCCTCAGGGGTTATGGTTTCAATAATATTAGTTTCAACATTGATAGGATTACCTAAAATATAATGTCTAATTCTTTGACCGTTTACCACCCTCGGATTTGTGCCTTTGAAGTTGTTGATTTTTATAGCACCAGAACGATAGACCTCCTCGATAACGTAGGGACCTTCCCATTTTGACAGAAGTTTTCTTGCAAAAAATCTTAAACGAGAGTTGAACAATAACGCATAATCTCCTACGTTAAACTCACGCTTTTGTATCCTCTTATCATGCCAGCGTTTGACTTTTTCTTTGAAAAGCTTGGCATTTTCATATGCTTGGGTTCTCCATTCATCAAGTGAGCTAATATCAAACAACCTCTTCTCACCGGCAAGTTTGAAGTCATAATTGAGCTCTTTAATAGCCCAATATGCTTTATGTTCAAGTTCAAGAGGTAAATGACATGCTTTTCCATAAACTATCTTATATGGAGACATACCCATAGGATTTTTGTATGCAGCTCTATAGGCCCATAATGCATCATCAAGTTTTTTGGACCAATTGTTTCTAGATCTATTCACAGTCTTTTGCAAAATTAATTTGAGCTCTCTATTGCTCAACTCTACTTGACCACTAGACTACGGGTGATAAGGAGATGCGATTCTATGATTGACATCATACTTAGCAAGCATCTTACGGAAAGCACCATGAATAAAGTGTGTACCACCATCAGTCATAAGATATATAGGGACTCCAAACCTCGGAAAAATAACTTCTTTAAGCATTTTAATAGAAGTGTTATGATCAGCACTACTAGTTGGAATAGCTTCTACCCACTTAGTAACGTAATCAACAGCAACTAAATATGTGTATAACCATTGGAGGCAGGAAAAGGTCCCATATAATCAAAGCCCCACACATCAAACGGTTCAATAACAAGAGAATAATTCATAGGCATTTCTTGATGTCTACTAATGTTACCTATTCTTTGACATTCATCACAAGATAAGACAAACTTACGGGCATCTTTGAAGAGAGTAGGACAATAAAAACCAGATTGTAGTACCTTGTGTGTAGTTCTATCTCCAGCGTGATGTCCTCCATAGGATTCAGAGTGACACTTGCGTAGGATTTGTTCCTGTTCATGCTCAGGCACACAACGTCTAATAATACCATCTACTCCTTTATAAAGGTGTGGGTCATCCCAAAAGTAATGTCTTAAATCATAAAAGAACTTTCTCTTTTGCTGGTATGTGAAACTAGGCGGTATATATTTAGCAACAATGTAATTAGCATAATCATCATACCAAGGAGCAGTACGAGAAGCATTGACGACCTCTAATTGTTCATCAGGAAAGCTATCATTAATAGGCAGTGGGTCATCAAGTACATTCTCTAACCTAGACAAGTTGTCTACAACGGGGTTCTCAGCTCCCTTTCTATCAATAATATGCAAGTCAAATTCTTGGAGCAAGAGAACCCATCTAATGAGTCTAGGCTTAGCATCTTTCTTTTCCATAAGATATTTAATAGCAGCATGATCAGTGTGAATAGTAACTTTGGAATCAACAATATAAGGTCTAAACTTATCACATGCAAACACAACTGCTAAGAACTCTTTTTCAGTAGTACCATAATTTCTCTGGGCAGTATCAAGAGTCTTACTAGCATACTGGATAACATTCAATTTCTTATCGACTCTTTGCCCTAAAACAGCACCTACAGCATAATCACTAGCATCACACATAATTTCAAAAGGTAAATTCCAATCAGGTGGCTGAACAACAGGTGTAGTGATCTAGGCTTTCTTAAGTGTTTCAAATGCTTCTAAACAATCATCATCAAAGACAAAAGGAATATCTTTTTGCAATAAATTAGTCAGAGGCCTAGAGATTTTAGAAAAGTCCTTAATGAACCTCCTATAAAAGCCAGCGTGACCAAGGAAACTTCTTATACCTTTTATGTCCTTGGTGTTAAACATCCAATATTATGGGCCGCCAAGAGTTATTCTTGGGCGCCACTTCTAGTAGATAGAGATAGTTTTCTTTCCTGTTTAAGTTACATCTATCTCTATTCCCCAATCTTCTATAAACTCTTCCGGTTAGTCCTCTAACCGTACGCTATGTAATCTCCTCGAGAGGTTTTCTCTCGCTATCAATATATAAGCACGTGGGCTCCCGTCCAGGGGGTTGAGACGCTTCGACAATACTTTACATGGTATACAGAGCAGGCCTTTTCCATCGCATCTAGCTCATCTACCTCCATCGATCATCCCCATCGACCTTCATCGATCAACTCCATGCCGCCATGTCCTCCTCCTCCGCTGTTCCCTCCTCCGGCCTAAACTACAACATCTCCGAGGCTCTCACCAGGACGAACTATGTCCTTTGGCGAGCTCAAGCCCGATCCCAAATACTGGGCTCCGGCTTGTATGGCTACGTCGACAAAACCATAGCGGAGCCTCCCAAGACAATCATCGCCAAGGATAAAGATGGCAAGGATCAGGAGATGCCAAACCCTGCCTATGCCCCCTGGCTAGTCCAGGATCAGCAAATCGTTGCCTACCTTCTCCGAAACCTCTCCAAGGAGGTCCTCATCCAGGTGGCTTCGCTGGAGACCTCGCATGCAATATGGACGGCGCTCTCCAACATGTTTGCTGCGGTCTCCCTCTCTCGCGTCAACAATCTTCGTGCTGCCCTCACCAACGCCCAAAAGGGCACACAATCTGCCTCAACATACTTCGGCTATATGCGTTCCCTCTCTGACGAGCTCGCGGCGGCGGGCAGACCTCTTGGAGAGCCGGAACTCATCTCGTTCATCGTCGCCGGCCTTGATATGGATTACCACCCACTTATCTCCGCGCTTGATGTCCGCACCGAGCCTATCACGGTCGATCTCCTTTTCTCTCTGGTGGCCAATTTTGATCAGCGGGTCGAACTATACCACGGCAACAACGGAGGCGGGTTCAAATCCTCAGCAAACTCCATTTCCCGAGGCAGGCAGGGAGGCAGAGGTGGCTATCGCAACCAGAAGAATAGCCCTGGCAACAGATCCCGTGGAGGCCCTGGCAGCGGCGGCCACTCTGGTGGCGGCGGTGGCCCTCCTGGTGGTGGTGGCGGCTACCAAGGGAGTGGTGGTGGCGGCGGCTACCACAGCAATGGTGGTGGCAGAGGCTACAGCGGCGGCTATCACCATAACAATGGTGGTGGCGGCTATCAGGGTGGTGGTGGCAGCAGCTACTATCACTCCTCCAACAACAATGGTATCAACAACAATCGACGACCCCCCTCCAACAACAACCGGCGCCCCTTCCAAGGCTATGAGGGCTATGAAGGCAAGTGCCAAATATGTAAGAAAACAAACCACATTGCTAAGGACTGTGATTGGCGCTATGCCGATGACAACTCCCAGAAAAAGAAAATTGCAGCTGCAGCAGAAGGATCATATGGTGTCGATACCAATTGGTACATGGACACGGGTGCAACAAACCACATTACTGGAGAGTTGGAGAAGCTGACCATGAATGACAAATATCGTGGCCACGATCAGATCTACACCGCCGCTAATGGTGCAGGTATGGAGATTAATCGTATTGGTCAATCAATTATCAAAACCCCACATAAAGATCTTGTCCTAAAAGAAATTTTGCATGTTCCTAATGCTTCCAAAACTCTTCTTTCAGTCCATCGCATTGCTCTTGATAATAATGTCTTTCTAGAATTTCACCCCTATTTCTTTTTGATCAAGGACCAGGCAACGAAGAGAGTTCTCCATAGGGGTGTCTATATTCAAGGGTTGTATGCGTTGCTTCCTCAATACTGCAAGTTTAATAAACAAGTCTATGGTGCCATCAAACTCTCCGCTGAAAGGTGGCACAGTCGTTTAGGTCATCCGTCTTTTTCCACTGTTCATCAAATTCTTAGTAGAAATAAACTCCCAGTTGTTGGTGAGAGAGATTCAGAAACTATTTGTGATTCATGTCAAAGAGCAAAAAGTCATCAATTACCGTACCCTGTTTCCACTAGTATATCTACCAAACCTTTACAACTTATTTTTTCTGATGTATGGGGTCCTGCACCCACTTCGGTTGGTAGACATTCTTACTATGTAAGCTTCGTTGATGATTTTAGCAAGTATACCTGGATTTATCTTCTTAAAAAAGCTCGGATGTTTTTGAAGTCTTTCACAATTTCCAAGCTCTAGTAGAACGCAAGTTTGATAGAAAAATCATTACTGTGCAATCTGATTGGGGTGGGGAATATGAGAAGCTGAATTCTTTTTTTCAAAAGATAGGTATTTCTCATCATGTGTCCTGCCCCCACGCCCATCAGCAAAATGGTTCCGCAGAACGGAAACATAGACACATTGTTGAGGTAGGCCTACCTCTCCTAGCTGCGGCCTCCATGCCTTTGAAATTTTGGGACGAAGCTTTTCTTACTGCTGTCCATCTTATCAACATGTGGCCTAGTCGCACTATTGCCAATGAAACTCCTACTGAATGTCTTCTTCAAGTCACCCCTGATTATACTACACTTCGTGTTTTTGGGTGTGCGTGTTGGCCTAATCTTCGTCCCTACAATGCTCGCAAACTCATGTTCCGCTCACAACAATGCGTTTTTCTTGGCTATAGTGCTCAACACAAGGGTGTCAAATGTCTAGATATTCCAACTGGTCGTGTGTATATTTCTCGCGATGTTGTCTTTGATGAAACCCAGTTTCCCTTTGAAAAACTACATCCCAATGCCGATGCCCTTCTACGAAAGGAGATTCTTCTCCTCCCTTCTAATCTATACGGAGTTGATTGTGTGGGCAATGATGATTGTATTGATTCAATTACGACTAATTCTTCTAATTCTGCATCTGAGTGTGCTGCTAAAGGTGCACTACAGTATTTGACCCTTACTAGACCTGACATTGCTTTTTCAGTCAATAAAGTCTGCCAGTTTCTTCATGCACCCACTACTGCCCATTGGACTGCAGCAAAACGTATATTGAGATATGTGAAACACACTTTGAGTGTTGGATTGACCTTCAGCAAGTCCTCATCCACGCTTGTGAGTGCTTTTTCAGACTCTGATTGGGCAGGCTGTTTGGATGACAGACGGTCAACAGGATGGTTTGCAGTTTTCCTTGGTCCTAATTTGATCTCATGGTGTGCAAAGAAACAGGCTACAGTTTCAAGGTCAAGTACTGAGGCGGAGTATAAGGCATTGGCAAATGCAACATCAGAAGTTATTCGGGTGAAAGCTGTTCTTAAGGAACTTGGCCTTCATCACACACAAACTCCTTGTCTTTGGTGCGACAACCTTGGTGCCACATACTTATCTGCTAACCCTGTGTTTCATGCAAGAACTAAGCATATTGAGATAGATTATCATTTTGTTAGAGAACGAGTTGCCGACAAGGAACTGGACATTCGTTTTGTACTCTCAAGAGATCAAGTTGCGGATGGTTTCACGAAAGCTTTGGCCACAAGACCGTTTGAGGAGTTTAAACGTAATCTCAACTTGAGGAGTTTAGATTAAGGGAGGGTGTTAAACATCCAATATTATGGGCCGCCAAGAGTTATTCTTGGGCGCCACTTCTAGTAGATAGAGATAGTTTTTCTTTCCTGTTTAAGTTACATCTATCTCTATTCCCCAATCTTCTGTAAACTCTTCCGGTTAGTCCTCTAACCGTACGCTATGTAATCTCCTCGAGAGGTTTTCTCTCCCTATCAATATATAAGCACGCTGGCTCCCGTCCAGGGGGTTGAGACGCTTCAACAATACTTTACACTTGGGACATGGCATCTTTTCAATAACATCAACTTTGGCTTTATCAACTTCAATACCTCTCTCGGAGATCTTGTGCCCCAAGACAATGCCTTCATTAACCATAAAGTGACACTTTTCCCAATTCAGGACGAGACTAGTGTCTTCGCATCTCTGCAAAACTCGATCAAGGTTGCTCAAACAATCATCAAAAGAGGATCCATAGACGGAGAAGTCATCCATGAATACCTCACAAATCTTTTCACAAAAATCAGAAAATATAGCCATCATGCATCTTTGAAAGGTAGCAGGTGCATTACATAAACCAAAAGGCATACGTCTATAAGCAAAAGTACCAAAAGGGCAAGTAAAAGTAGTTTTAGATTGATCCTTCGCGGACACAGGTATTTGAGAGAAGCCAGAATAACCATCTAGAAAGCAAAAATGTGTGTGTTTGGATAGCCTTTCTAGCATTTGATCAATAAAAGGTAAAGGGTAATGATCTTTCTTAGTAGCTTTATTTAACTTACGGAAATCAATTACCATCCTATAGCCTGTAATAATTCTTTGCGGGATCAATTCATCTTTATCATTAGGAACAACGGTAATACCTCCCTTTTTAGGGACACAATGGACAGGGCTTACCCATTCACTATCAGCAACGGGATAAATAATACCTGCCTCAAGGAGCTTTAGAATCTCCTTTCTTGCCACTTCCTTCATTTTGGGATTTAATCGTCTTTGAGGATCTCTAACTGGTTTGGCATCTTTCTCCACTGAAATTTTGTGTTGACATAATGTGGGACTAATGCCCTTAAGATCATCCAGAGTATATCCAATAGCAGCTCAGTGCTTCTTCAGAGTTTTCAATAATCTTTCTTCTTCTTTCTCTGAAAGGTTAGCACTAATAATAACAGGATATATTTCTTTTTCATCAAGATAAGCATACTTAAGATTATCAGGTAATGGTTTGAGTTCAAACACGGGATCACCCTTGGGTGGAGGGCGATCCCCAAGAATTTCAACTGGAAGGTTATGTTTTAGCATAGGTTCTTGTTTAAGGAACACTTCATCTATTTCTTCCCTTTCCTTCATAAACATATCGTTTTCATGGTCTAACAAATAATGTTCTAACGGATCAGTTGGAGGAACAGCAATGGAAGCAAGACCAATAATTTCATCCTTACTGGGTGGTTCCCTTTCACGAGGTTGTCTACTAAACTTAGCGAAATTAAACTCATGAGACATACCATCTATGCCAACAGTGACAATATTCTTTTCACAATTAATCTTAGCACTAGCAGTATTCAAGAAGGGTCTACCAAAAATAATGGGACAAAAATCATCTTGTGGGGAGCCAAGAACAAGAAAATCAGCATGGTATTTAATCTTCCCACACAAGACTTCAACATCTCTAACAATCCCAATAGGTTTAATGGTGTCCCTATTAGAAAGCTTAATAGTAACATCAATGTCTTCTAATTCAACAGGTGCAATATCGTGCATAATTTCTTTATAAAGATCATAAGGTATCACACTAGCACTAGCACCCATATCACATAAGCCATGATAACAACGATCTCCTATTTTAACAGAAATAGCAGGCGTGCCTACAACAGGTCTACGTGTCTTAGTATCAGGTCTAGCAATATTAGCAGTTTCACCCAAGAAAGAGATAACATGCCCATCTAAGTCCTCATCCAAGAGATCTTTAATCATAGCAATACCAGGTTCAACATTAATTTGCTCAGGAGGTATATAGGTCCTAGTATTACTCTTACGAACAACAGTCGAAGCTTTAATATGATCTTTTATCCTAACAGGAAAAGGAGGTTTTTCGACATAAGCAGTAGGAATAATAGGATCACTATATGTAATAGTCTTTTCTTCGACCGTAATAGGTGCAACTACTTTCACTTCAACAGGAGGATTATATTGAAACCACTTCTCTTTAGGGAGATCAACGTGAGTAGCAAAAGTTTCACAAAAAGTAGCTACTATCTCAGAGTCAAGTCCATACTTAGAGCTAAATCCACGGAAAGCATCGGTATCCATAAAAGATTTAACACAATCAAACTTAGGTGTCATACCTGACTCCTTACCATCATCGGAACCCCAATCTTCAGAATTGCGTTTAATTCTTTCCAACAAGTCCCATTTGAAATCAATAGTCTTCAGCATATAGGAACCAACACAGGAAGTATCGAGCAAGCTGCGATTATCAAGAGAAAGCCGAGCATAAAAATTCTGAATAATCATTTCCCGAGAGAGCTCATGATTGGGGCATGAATACAACATTGACTTCAGCCTCCCCCAATCTTGAGCGATGCTTTCTCCTTCACGAGGCCAGAAATTATATATGTAATTACGATCACGATGAACAAGATGCATAAGATAGAACTTCTGGTGAAATTCCAACTTCAATCGCTTATAATTACAATATCTCGTATCATCACATAGCCTATACCATGTCATTGCATCTCCCTTCAAAGATAAAGGGGAGACCTTCCTTTTAACAACATCATCGGGAATACCTGCAAGCTTAAATAATCCACAAACTTCATCCACAAAGATAAGGTGTAAGTCGGGATGCAATGGTTCGTCTCCTGCAAAAGGATTAGCTAGCAGTTTTTCTATCATACCCGAAGGAATCTCAAAGTGAATATTTTCATAAAGTTCAGTAGGTTGAGGAGCATCTCTTTGCTCTTCTGGTTGGGGTGAAGATACCCCAAACAAGCCCCTCAAAGGATTAGTTTCCATAGTGAGAACTAACAGAAAATTTCAGCACACTATATAAATGTTTCCTTACCAAGTACCACTCACCAAAAGCGCTACACTCCCCGGCAACGGCGCCAGAAAAGAGTCTTGATGACCCACAAGTATAAGGGATCTATCGTAGTCCTTTTGATAAGTAAGAGTGTCAAACTCAACGAGGAGCAGAAGGAAATGATAAGCGGTTTTCAGTAAGGTTTTCTCTGCAAGCACTGAAATAGTAGGTGATAGATAGTTTTGTGACAAGATAAATAGTAACGAGCAAAAAGTAAATAAAGTAAATAAAGTGCAACAAGGTGGCCCAATCCTTTATGTGGCATAGGATAAGCCTGGACAAATTCTAATAATGAAGAAGGAGCTCCCGAGGACACATTGGGAATTATCATCAAGCTAGTTTTCATCACGTTCGTAAAATTCACGTTCGGTACTTTGATAATTTGATATGTGGGTGGACCGGCACTTGGGTACTGCCTTAACATGGACAAGCATCCCACTTATGATTAACCCCTATTGCAAGCATCCGCAGCTACAAAAAGGAGTATTAAGGTAAACCTAACCACAACATTAAACATATGGGTCCATATCAACCCCTAACGAAGCAACGCATAAACTAGGGTTTAAGCTTCTGTCACTCTAGCAACCCATCATCTACTTATTACTTCCCTATGCCTTCCTCTAGGCCCAAATAATGGTGAAGTGTCATGTAGTCGACGTTCACATAACACCACTAGAGGAAAGACAACATACATCTCGTCAAAATATCGAACGAATACCAAATTCACATGACTACTAATAGCAAGACTTCACCAATGTCCTCAGGAACAAACGTAACTACTCACAAAGCATATTCATGTTCATAATCAGAGGAGTAATAATATGCATAAAGGATCTGAACATATGATCTTCCACCAAGTAAACCAATTAGCATCTGTTGGGGAACGTAGTAATTTCAAAAAGTTTCCTACACACACGCAAGATCATGGTGATGGTATAGCAACGAGAGGGGGAGTGTATCTTCATACCCTTGAAGATCGCTAAGCGGAAGCATTTATCAACGCGGTTGATGTAGTCCTACGTCTTCACGATCCGACCGATCCAAGTACCGAATGCACGGCACCTCCGAGTTCTGCACACGTTCAGCTCGATGACGTCCTCGCCTTCTCGATCTAGCAAGACGGGCGAAGTAGTAGATGAGTTCCGGCAGCACGATGGCGTGGTGACGGTGTTGGTGAAGAACAATCTCCGCAGGGCTTCACCTAAGCACTACGAAAACTATGACGGAGGATAAACTAGAGGGGACGGGGTTGCCGGCACACGGCTTGGTGTTTCTTGATGTCCCTTTGGTGCTAGCCCTGCCCCTCTATTTAAATGTTGAGCCTTGGGGTCGAAACTTCGAGTAAAAGCCTCCACAAAGTCGGTTTCACCCGAAAGGCAAGAGTCCTTCTCGGACTCCAGGGCCAGACGCCAGGGTTCCCGGCGTCTGGACCCAGACACCAGGGACCCTGGCGTCTGGACCCTGGACTCCGCAAAACTTCCTTTTGCGCTTTCCAAAAACCTTGTGGGCTTTCCTCTTTGGCCCAAATAACGTGTTCTCGTACCCAAACATTTCGGGAAACATCCGGAACCCCTTCCGGTGAATTCCGGAACCCTTCCGGAGATCAAACACTATTATCCCATATATCAAACTTTATCTCCGAACCATTCCGGAGTTCCTCGTCATGTCCATGATCTCATCCGGGACTCCGAACAACATTCGGTTACCAACATGCATAACTCATATAATACTATATCGTCAATGAAACGTTAAGCGTGCGGACCCTACGGGTTCGAGAACTATGTAGAAATGACCTAGAACTATTCTCGGTCAATAACCAATAGTGGAACCTGGATGTTCATATTGGTTCCTACATATTCTGCGAAGATCTTTATCGGTCAAACCGCATAACAACATACGTTGTTCCCTTTGTCATCGGTATGTTACTTGCCCGAGATTCGAATGTCGGTATCCAATACCTAGTTCAATCTCGCTACCGGCAAGTCTCTTTACTCGTTCTGTAATGCATCATCCCGTAACCAACTCATTGGTCACATTGCTTGCAAGGCTTATAATGATGTGCATTACCGAGAGGGCCCAGAGATACCTCTCCGACGATCGGAGTGACAAAACCTAATCTCGAAATATGCCAACTCAACATGTACCTTCAGAGACACCTGTAGAGCACCTTTATAATCACCCAGTTATATTGTGACGTTTGGTAGCACACAAAGTGTTCCTCCGGTAAACGGGAGTTGCACAATCTCATAGTTGCAGGAACTTTGTATAAGTCATGAAGAAAGCAATAGCAACATACTAAACGATCAAGTGCTAAGCTAACGGAATGGGTCAAGTCAATCACATCATTCTTCTAATGATGTGATCCCATTAATCAAATGACAAAACATGCCTATGGTTAGGAAACATAACCATCTTTGATCAATGAGCTAGTTCAAATAGAGGCATACTAGTGACACTATGTTTGTCTATGTATTCACACATGTATCATGTTTCCGGTTAATACAATTCTAGCATGAATAATAAACATTTATCATGATATGAGGAAATAAATAATAACTTTATTATTGCCTCTAGGGCATATTTCCTTCAGTCTCCCACTTGCACTAGAGTCAATAATCTAGATTACATAGTAATGATTCTAACACCCATGGAGTCTTGGTGCTGATCATGTTTTGCTCGTGAGAGAGGCTTAGTCAATGGGTCTGCAACATTCAGATCCGTATGTATCTTGCAAATCTCTATGTCTCCCACTTGGACTTGGTCCCGAATGGAATTGAAGCGTCTCTTGATGTGCTTGGTCCTCTTGTGAAATCTGGATTCCTTTGCCAAGGCAATTGCACCAGTATTGTCACAGAAGATCTTCATTGGTCCCAATGCACTAGGTATGACACCTAGATCGGAAATGAACTCCTTCATCCAGACTCCTTCATTTGCTGCTTCCGAAGCAGCTATGTACTCCGCTTCACATGTAGATCCCGCCACGACGCTTTGTTTAGAACTGCACCAACTTACAGCTCCACCGTTTAACAAAAATACGTATCCGGTTTGCGATTTAGAATCGTCCGGATCAGTGTCAAAGCTTGCATCGACATAACCATTTACGACTAGCTCTTTGTCACCTCCATATACGAGAAACATATCCTTAGTCCTTTTCAGGTATTTCAGGATGTTCTTGACCGCTGTCCAGTGACCCACTCCTGGATTACTTTGGTACCTCCCTTCCAAACTAATAGCAAGGCACACATCAGGTCTGGTACACAGCATTGCATACATGATAGAGCCTATGGCTGAAGCATAGGGAACTCCTTTCATTTTCTCTCTATCTTCTGTAGTGGTCGGACATTGAGTCTGACTCAACTTTATACCTTGTAATACAGGCAAGAACCCTTTCTTCGCCTGATCCATATTGAATCTTTTCAACACGTTATCAAGGTACGTTCTTTGTGAAAGTCCAATCAAGCGTCTTGATCTATCTCTATAGATCTTAATACCCAATATGTAAGCAGCTTCACCGAGGTCTTTCATTGAAAAACTTTTATTCAAGTATCCCTTTATGCTATCTAGAAATTCTATATCATTTCCAATCAACAATATGTCATCCACATATAATATTAAAATGCTACAGAGCTCCCACTCACTTTCTTGTAAATACAGGCTTCTCCAAAAGTCTGTATAAAACCATATGCTTTGATCACACTATCAAAGCGTTTATTCCAACTCCGAGAGGCTTGCACCAGACCATAGATTGATCGCTCGAGCTTGCACACTTTGTTAGCTCCTTTAGGATCGACAAAACCTTCTGGTTGCATCATATACAACTCTTCTTCCAGAAATCCATTTGTAACGCCCCGGATCCGATGCGCCAGGTGTCTGCCAGTTATTCGCCGCCGTTGCCATGTCATTTGCTTGAGTGTTGCATTTTATCATGTCATCATGTGCATCTCATTTTGCATACGTGTTCGTCTCATGCATCCGAGCATTTTCCACGTTGTCCGTTTTGCAATCCGGCACTCCTATGTCATCCGGCGTTCCCTTTTTGTCTTCTGTTGTGAGCGGGTATTAAACTTTCTCGGAATGGCCCGAGGTTTGCCAAGTGGCCTTGGTATCGCACCGGTAGACCGCCTGTCAAGTTTCGTGCCATTTGGAGGTCGTTTGATACTCCAACGGTTAACCGGGTAACCGTAAGGCCTCTGTTGTCTTGCAGCCCAACATCCTTCCAAAGTGGCCCAAAACCCAGCAAACTCCCCTCCATGCTCTCGGTCGTTCGATCACGATCGCATGGCCGAAAACCGCTCCTCGTTTGGACTCTCCTAGCTCCCTCTACCTATAAATTAGTCCCCTCCCCCGAATTCGCGGTGCAAACCCTAACAGTCTTCCTCCTCGCGCCGCCGGACATGTCCATCCGCGCCGGACATGTCCGCCGGACACCTCACCCGAGCCAATCAGGGCGCGCCACGTCAGCATCGCCGCCCCCGCGCCCAATCCCGCGCCGCCACCTCACCCCACCGCGCCTCTCTCTCCTCCCCGCACCGCTGCGGCCCTGCGGGCCCACGGCCGGCCCGCCCGACCCGCTCCGCCGCCGCTGCCCGTCCGCGGGACGCCCGCGCGCCCGCCGCCGCGCCCGCGCCGGCGCCCCGCCTCCGGTCGCCGCCCGCCGCCGCCTGTCCGGCCCCGCGCCGGCGCCCGCCGCCGCCGTCGCCGGCGCCGCCTTCGCGCCCGAAGCCGCCTCCTCCCGGCCGCGTCGCGCCCACCTCCGCCGCCGCCGGCCAGGGCCGCGCCCGGCCTCGCCGCCACCTCGCCGGGGTGCGCCCCCGCGCCGCCCGACCCTGTCGCCGCAGCTCCGCCGCCGCGGCCCCGTCGCCGGCCAGATCCGGCAAGGGGCCGGCCAGATCCGGCGCCCCCGCGTCGACCCCGGCCGGATCCGCTCGTCCCCGGTCGTCTCCCTCCTCTCCGGCGTCCCCCACGTCCATCTTCGGCGAGCCTCCCCGGCGAGCCTCGATAACCGTGCAGACCCAGAGGTTGTCCCCGAATCCACTAAGTCCCAGATTTTTGTCATTATCATGCCATGTTCATCATGCTGTATCTCTGCATCCGTAGCTCCGTTTCGTGCGTGTAATATGTCAAATTGTTCATCTCGACGAGTACTTCATTTCATTGCATTGCATCATTTTCATTTGAGCTCATCTTGATGCCCGAAATGCTGTTGGAAGAATGCATGTTGATGTTAATCTGCTGAAACTGTTATAACTTGCTCATTTGTCATTTTTGCCATGATTGATGTGTGCATCCTATGAGGTTGATGTCTACATGTGTTTTGATCTATGCTATGCCATCTTTCCAGGGGGTGTATTTCATGTATTTTTGTGATCAATGTGGTGACTAGCACAAGCATGCAAACTAGGCTTCGTGATATTGCTGATTTTAGTCCCTGTTCTGCTGTTATTTTGATGCCATGTAAACTTGATGCTACAGAGAGATCCATGCTTATTTTGAGATACTTTAGTAAGGGTGTTTTGAACATATGGTTATTGTCTATCCATTCATGCCATTGTTTGCAATTATGGAGTAGTCTAGCATGTCATTTTGGTGCTCTACTTTTGCTTCAAAATGTTTCCTGGCAGATTGTTTACTTGTTATTCAATTTAGCCAAGGTTGCTATAGTTGATCCTTGCATGCTATGGACTTGTTCTTGCCTTGGTTGATTACATAAACATGTATTCTTGATGATGATATGCTTATCTTATCATTCAATGACTTTTGGTGAGTGAATCGAGCTTTTTAAGTAGTGTACTTGCTGTTTCTGTTTTGCTAGACAGATTCTGCTATATTTTGTTGCTATGTTAACATGCTTCTACTAATCATTCTAAGCATAATCTGGAGATGCTCTATAAACATGTTTTGAACTACATGTCTTGCTCTATCCATTAATGCCCTTGGTTGCAATTATAGCCTGCTGGAACATGTTGTTATCTTGCTCTAAAGTTTGCTAAATGATGTTGCTGTCAGCCTGTTAACATTAAGTTCAATGTTTTCATGATTGTTTGCTAGTGATCCATGCACCCTATGACCATGATCTTGCCATGCTTAGCTTCATAAACATTTCTTCTTACTGTTGGTTGCCTTGCCATGCCATGTGTTGCTCTGTGGTGAGTGGTACAAGCTCACCAACATGCCTACTTATTGTTGTTCCTGCCATGTATGAATCTGTAATATAACTTGCCATGTTTACATGGGTGCCATCATATTTTCCGTGCCCTTTTGGCTCATGGTCAGTAAGGGACTTTTGATCTATGCAATTAGTAGATTCATGCCATGCCTTTGTTTGCCATGTTAAGTTCCTGTAACATGTTGTTTGATAGCTCTAAACATTGCAACCTGATGTTATTTCTGCTAAAGTCTGAAACTGTTATAATTTGCAATCTTTCCATGTCTTTTTGAGCATGTTCTAGTCTTTTCTGGAGATAGCTCAGTGTTCATGTTTTGTTGTGCTTTACCTGTACTTTATGCTCATGCCTTTTGTTATTATGTTGGAGTGCTGTAGCTTGTTGTTTTGATGCTTGTAAGATGCCTAGTTGCTGTTATGGACAGATTGTTGCTATGCCTTGTATAGAGTGTATGTGTTGCACCGTTGCTCCGTTTTGAGTGTGCTCTATATGAAACTTGCTTGATTTTGCATGTAGTTTCATATTATCATGTCGCATCCTTGTTTTGAGGTGTTTGCTTGATGTTTGTATGCATTTTGCATCAATGCCATGCTTAACTTGTTTTGCTCATATCTTCTAGGCCGTAGCTCCGAATTAAATGAACTTTACATGTAACTTGACTAGAATTTCATGTAGATCATCTTGGTGCATCTTTAACTTGATGTTTAACAACTTGAACATAAGGTTTATTTAGTTCTGGACCAATTTTGAAATATGCATATGAGGACTTACCGGAATTGTTATATGTTGTTTCCGGCCTCATTTAAACTTCCCTTGATGTGTTGTTCTTGTTTGCATCATCTCTTGCCATGAGTAACTTCATGTAGCTTTGTCATGCATCATGCTTGTTGTGCATCATGTCTTGTCTATGTGTGGTGTGTTTACTATGTTGTGTGCTTCTTCTTGTTAGTTCCCGTTTCGTTGCGATTGTGAGGATTCGTTCGTCTACGATTGGTTCGGCTTCATCCGTTCGTCTTCTTCATGGACTCGTTCTTCTTCCTAGCGGGATTTCAGGCAAGATGACCGCTACCCTGGATCTCACTACTATCATTGCCATGCTAGTTGCTTCGTTCTATCGCTTTGCTGCGTTACCTATCTTTTGCTCTTCAAGCCTCCCAAATTGCCATGAACCTCTAACCTTTGACACCATTCCTAGCAAACCATTGCTTGGCTATGTTACCGCTTTGCTCAGCCCCTCTTATAGCGTTGCTAGTTGCAGGTGAAGTTCAAGATTGCTCCATGGTGGACAGGGTTATGTTGGGATATCACAATATCTCTTATATTATTAATGCATCTATATATTTGGTAAAGGGTGGAAGGCTCGGCCTTATGCCTGGTGTTTTGTTCCACTCTTGCCGCCCTAGTTTCTGTCATACCGGTGTTATGTTCCCGGATTTTGCGTTCCTAACGCGGTCGGGTGATTTATGGGACCCCCCTGACAGTTCGCTTTGAATAAAACTTGTCCAGCAAGGCCCAACCTTGGTTTTACCATTTGCCTCACCACCACCTACCTTTTCCCTTGGGAGTAATTAACCCAAGGGTCATCTTTATTTTAGCCCCCCCGGGCCAGTGCTTGTCTAAGTGTTGGTCCGAACCGAGCAACCTGCGGGGCCACCTCGGGGAAACTCGAAGTCTGGTTTTACTCGTAGCTTGACTTATCCGGTGTTGCCCTGAGAACGAGATATGTGCAGCTCCTATCGGGATTGTCGGCGCATCGGGCGGCTTTGCTGGTCTTGTTTTACCATTGTCGAAATGTCTTGTAAACCGGGATTCCGAGACTGATCGGGTCTTCCTGGGAGAAGGTCTATTCCTTCGTTGATCGCGAGAGCTTGTCATGGGCTAAGTTGGGACACCCCTGTAGGGTATAAACTTTTGAGAGCCGTGCCCGCGGTTATGTGGTAGATGGGAATTTGTTAATGTCTGGTTGTAGATAACTTGACACCTGATCCGAATTAAAATGCATCAACCGCGTGTGTAGCCGTGATGGTATCTTCTCGGCGGAGTCCGGGAAGTGAACACGGTTTCTGTGTTATGTTTGACGTAAGTAGGTGTTCAGGATCACCTCTTGATCATTGCTAGCTTCACGACCGTTCTGCTTGTTTCTCTTCTCGCTCTCATTTGCGTATGTTAGCCACCATATCATGCTTAGTCGCTGCTGCAACCTCACCACTTTACCCCTTCCTTTCCCATTAAGCTTTGCTAGTCTTGATACCCATGGTAATGGGATTGCTGAGTCCTCGTGGCTCACAGATTACTACAACAACAGTTGCAGGTACAGGTTTTGCGATGATCCTGACGCGAGAGTGATGCTTGCTTGCTTGAGTTCATCCTCTGCTTCTTCTTCGATCAGGGGATAGGTTCCAGGTCGGCAGCCTGGGCTAGCAGGGTGGATATTGTTTGAGTTTCTGTTTATGGTTCATCCATAGTCGGATGTTGTTCTTGTATGTTGTATTGTTGTATTCATGTGACATTGTATGTTTTGGATGTATCCCCATCTATTTATGTAATGTTGATGTAATGATATCCACCTTGCAAAAGCGTTCCAATATGCGGGTTTATCCTTGGTGGGACCTTCGAGTTCCTTTTGGATAGGGTCGCATATTGGGCGTGACAAGTTGGTATCAGAGCCTCGACCGACCCTAGGAGCCCCCCTCGATTGATCGTGTAGTTTGACCGTTGTTGAATCTAGAAGAAAACTGTTTTCGGAGTCTAGTTATATCGGAGAGTAGGAATTCTTTTTACTCCTCAGCCCCTTTGTCGCTTTGGTGAGGAATCTTGACATAGGTGTTTTGAACTACTCCTCTTCCCCTTCAAATTTTTCTTTAGGTTCACGTGGTTAGTTTTCGCTCGTTGTCCATCCTCTTTTGTCCGGCGCATTCCTCGTCAAGCTGATTCGAACCTCTCTCTCTTTGGGACATCAATCCTCAGTTCTTTTCGATCGAAGTTGTTTTTTCCATCCTCAGTTGTTTTCTTTTCCCACCCGCCCACCCTTCTTATTCTCGAAACCGGAATCCGTAATCGAGTATCCATCCTACTCGTGTGAAGCCTTTGCTTTCTTTCCTCAATGATTTCAACCGGTGTTTCTCTTCAAGATATTCGGCGATTCCCCTTCCAAGTTGTCTTTGTTTTCCCGCCCTCCCACCCTCTTCTTCCCGGAGTCTGAGTCTCTTTCGACCATCAATTTCATTCATGTGGAGCCTCTTCAGTGTTTTGTCAATTAGTTCAACCGGTGAATTCTCGTCTTGTTTGGCATTCTTCATCTCTTTTCTTCTCCGGTGGTTTCAACTCTAATTTCGGTAGTGATTATATTCTTTTCCGTCGGCTCAAATGTTTTCCCCTTGCTCGTTCGCCTCTCGCCAGTTTATCCTTCCGGAGTGCTCAAGACATCTCAGGAGATTCGTCTGTGTTTGAATTAATTCGAGGTTGTCACCTCATTCAAATATTTAAATTGTTCCGGTGCTTCATCCATCTGTTCAACAATCCTTTTCAACGGTGTTTTCTCTTTAGTGGACCCTAACCCACAGGTCTTTTCCCAGGATCTTACCTGACTCTTCTGATTCCCCGGAGTTATTCTCATTTCTTTTCAAGTGTGACGTAAGAATGGATTCCATCAGTCACATGCCTTCTCCAAGATCTCATTCAAATTCTTCTCGAGTGCTCTCGATTCTTTGTTTCCTCTCTTGAATTCTTGTTTCACCTCATCCCTTTTTCCCTTCCGTCTCGGTCCTAAGATCTCGGGACGAGATCTCTTGTTAGTGGAGGAGTGTTGTAACGCCCCGGATCCGATGCGCCAGGTGTCTGCCAGTTATTCGCCGCCGTTGCCATGTCATTTGCTTGCGTGTTGCATTTTATCATGTCATCATGTGCATCTCATTTTGCATACGTGTTCGTCTCATGCATCCGAGCATTTTCCCCGTTGCCCGTTTTGCAATGCGGCACTCCTATGTCATCCGGCGTTCCCCTTTTGTCTTCTGTTGTGAGCGGGTATTAAACTTTCTCGGAATGGCCCGAGGTTTGCCAAGCGGCCTTGGTATAGCACCGGTAGACCGCCTGTCAAGTTTCGTGCCATTTGGAGGTCGTTTGATACTCCAACGGTTAACCGGGTAACCGTAAAGGCCTCTGTTGTCTTGCAGCCCAACACCCTTCCAAAGTGGCCCAAAACCCAGCAAACTCCCCTCCATGCTCTCGGCCGTTCGATCACGATCGCGTGGCCGAAAACCGCTCCTCATTTGGACTCTCCTAGCTCCCCCTACCTATAAATTAGTCCCCTCCCCCGAATTCGCGGTGCAAACCCTAACAGTCTTCCTCCTCGCGCCGCCGGACATGTTCATCCGCGCCGGACATGTCCGCAGGACACCTTACCCGAGCCAATCATGGCGCGCCACGTCAGCATCGCCGCCCCCGCGCCCAATCCCGAGCCGCCACCTCACCCCACCGCGCCTCTCTCTCCTCCCCGCGCCGCCGCGGCCCTACGGGCCCACGGCCGGCCCGCCCGGCCCGCTCCGCCGCCGCCGCCCGTCCGCGGGACGCCCGCGCGCCCGCCGCCGCCCGTCCGGCCCCGCGACGGCGCCCGCCACCGCCGTCGCCGGCGCCGCCTTCGCGCCCCGCCGCCGGAGGGCGACGCCCCGCGCCCGAAGCCGCCTCCTCCTGGCCGCGTCGCACCCGCCTTTGCCGCCGCCGACCAGGGCCGCACCCGGCCTCGCTGCCACCTCGCCGGGGCGCGCCCCCGCGCCGCCCGACCCTGCCGCTGCAGCTCCGCCGCCGCGGCCCCGTCGCCGGCGAGATCCGGCAAGCGGCCGGCCAGATCCGGCGCCCCCGCGTCGACCCCGGCCGGATCCGCTCGTCCCCGGTCGTCTTCCTCCTCTCCGGCGTCCCCCACGTCCATCTCCGGCGAGCCTCCCCGGCGAGCATCGATAACCGTGCAGACCCTGAGGTTGTCCCCGAATCCACTAAGTCCCAGATTTTTGTCATTATCATGCCATGTTCATCATGCTGTATCTCTGCATCCGTAGCCCCGTTTCGTGCGTGTAATATGTCAAATTGTTCGTCTCGACGAGTACTTCATTTCATTCCATTGCATAATTTTCATTTGAGCTCATCTTGATACCCGAAATGCTGTTGGAAGAGTGCATGTTGATGTTAATCTGCTGAAACTGTTATAACTTGCTCATTTGTCATTTTTGCCATGATTGATGTGTGCATCCTATGAGGTTGATGTCTACATGTGTTTTGATCTTTGCCATGCCATCTTTCCAGGGGTGTATGCCATGTATTTTTGTGATCAATGTGGTGACTAGCACAAGCATGCAAACTAGGCTTCGTGATATTGCTGATTTTAGTCCCTGTTCTGCTGTTATTTTGATGCCATGTAAACTTGATGCTACAGAGAGATCCATGCTTATTTTGAGATACTTTAGTAAGGTTGTTTTGAACATATGGTTATTGTCTATCCATTCATGCCCTTGTTTGCAATTATGGAGTAGTCTAGCATGTCATTTTGGTGCTCTACTTTTGCTTCAAAATGTTTCCTGGCAGATTGTTTACTTATTATTCAATTTAGCCAAGGTTGCTATAGTTGATCCTTGCATGCTATGGACTTGTTCTTGCCTTGGTTGGTTACATAAACATGTATTCTTGATGATGATATGCTTATCTTATCATTCAATGACTTTTGGTGAGTGAATCGAGCTTGTTAAGTAGTGTACTTGCTGTTGCTGTTTTGCTAGATAGATTCTGCTATATTTTGTTGCTATGTTAACATGCTTCTACTAATCATTCTAAGCATAATCTGGAGATGCTCTATAAACATGTTTTGATCTACATGTCTTGATCTATCCATTCATGCCCTTGGTTGCAATTATAGCCTGCTAGAACATGTTGTTATCTTGCTCTTGCCATGCTTAGCTTCATAAACATGTCTTCTTACTGTTGGTTGCCTTGCCATGCCATGTGTTGCTCTGTGGTGAGTGGTACAAGCTCACCAACATGCCTACTTATTGTTGTTCCTGCCATGTATGAATCTGTAATATAACTTGCCATGTTTACATGGGTGCCATCATATTTTCCGTGCCCTTTTGGCTCATGGTCAGTAAGGGACTTTTGATCTATGCAATTAGTAGATTCATGCCATGCCTTTGTTTGCCATGTTAAGTTCCTGTAACATGTTGTTTGATAGCTCTAAACATTGCAACCTGATGTTATTTCTGCTAAAGTCTGAAACTGTTATAATTTGCAATATTTCCATGTCTTTTTGAGCATGTTCTAGTCTTTTCTGGAGATAGCTCCGTGTTCGTGTTTTGTTGTGCTTTACCGTACTTTATGCTCATGCCTTTTGTTATTATGTTGGAGTGCTGTAGCTTGTTGTTTTGATGCTTGTAACATGCCTAGTTGCTGTTATGGACAGATTGTTGCTATGCCTTGTATAGAGTGTATGTGTTGCACCGTTGCTCCGTTTTGAGTGTGCTCTATATGAAACTTGCTTGATTTTGCATGTAGTTTCATATTGTCATGTTGCATCCTTGTTTTGAGGTGTTTGCTTGATGTTTGTATGCATTTTGCATCAATGCCATGCTTAACTTGTTTTGCTCATATCTTCTAGGCCGTAGCTCCAAATTAAATGAACTTTACATGTAACTTGACTAGAATTTCGTGTAGATCATCTTGGTGCATCTTTAACTTGCTGTTTAACAACTTGAACATAAGGTTTATTCAGTTCTGGACCAATTTCTAAATATGCATATGAGGACTTACCGGAATTGTTATATGTTGTTTCCGGCCTCATTTAAACTTGCCTTGATGTGTTGTTCTTGTTTGCATCATCTCTTGCCATGAGTAGCTTCATGTAGCTTTGTCATGCATCATGCTTGTTGTGCATCATGTCTTGTCTATGTGTGGTGTGTTTACTATGTTGTGTGCTTCTTCTTGTTAGTTCCCGTTTCGTTGCGATCGTGAGGATTCGTTCGTCTACGATTGGTTCGGCTTCATTCGTTCGTCTTCTTCATGGACTCGTTCTTCTTCCTAGCGGGATTTCAAGCAAGATGACCGCTACCCTGGATCTCACTACTATCATTGCTATGCTAGTTGCTTCGTTCTATCGCTTTGCTGCGTTACCTATCTTTTGCTCTTCAAGCCTCCCAAATTGCCATGAACCTCTAACTTTTGACACCATTCCTAGCAAACCATTGCTTGGCTATGTTACCGCTTTGCTCAGCCCCTCTTATAGCGTTGCTAGTTGTAGGTGAAGTTGAAGATTGCTCGATGGTGGACAGGGTTATGTTGGGATATCACAATATCTCTTATATTATTAATGCATCTATATATTTGGTAAAGGGTGGAAGGCTCGGCCTTATGCCTGGTGTTTTGTTCCACTCTTGCCGCCCTAGTTTCCGTCATACTGGTGTTATGTTCCCGGATTTTGCGTTCCTAACGCGATCGGGTGATTTATGGGACCCCCCTGACAGTTCGCTTTGAATAAAACTTGTCCAGCAAGGCCCAACCTTGGTTTTACCATTTGCCTCACCACCACCTACCTTTTCCCTTGGGAGTAATTAACCCAAGGGTCATCTTTATTTTAGCCCCCCCCCCCGGGCCAGTGCTTGTCTAAGTGTTGGTCCGTACCGAGCAACCCGCGGGGCCACCTCGGGGAAACTCGAAGTGTGGTTTTACTCGTAGCTTGACTTATCCGGTGTTGCCCTGAGAACGAGATATGTGCAGCTCCTATCGGGATTGTCGGCGCATCGGGCGGATTTGCTGGTCTTGTTTTACCATTGTCGAAATGTCTTGTAAACCGGGATTCCGAGACTGATCGGGTCTTCCTGGGAGAAGGTCTATTCCTTCGTTGATTGCGAGAGCTTGTCATGGGCTAAGTTGGGACACCCCTGCAGGGTATAAACTTTCGAGAGCCGTGCCCGCGGTTATGTGGTAGATGGGAATTTGTTAATGTCCGGTTGTAGATAACTTGACACCTGATCCGAATTAAAACGCATCAACCGCGTGTGTAGCCGTGATGGTCTCTTCTCGGCGGAGTCCGGGAAGTGAACACGGTTTCTGTGTTATGTTTGACGTAAGTAGGTGTTCAGGATCACCTCTTGATCATTGCTAGCTTCACGACCGTTCCGCTTGTTTCTCTTCTCGCTCTCATTTGCGTATGTTAGCCACCATATCATGCTTAGTCGCTGCTGCAACCTTACCACTTTACCCCTTCCTTTCCCATTAAGCTTTGCTAGTCTTGATACCCATGGTAATGGGATTGCTGAGTCCTCGTGGCTCACAGATTACTACAACAACAGTTGCAGGTACAGGTTTTGTGATGATCCTGACGCGAGAGCGATGCTTGCTTGCTTGAGTTCATCTTCTGCTTCTTCTTCGATCAAGGGACAGGTTCCAGGTCGGCAGCCTGGGCTAGCAGGGTGGATATTGTTTGAGTTTCTGTTTATGGTTCATCCATAGTCGGATGTTGTTCTTGTATGTTGTATTGTTGTATTCATATGACATTGTATGTTTTGGATGTATCCCCATCTATTTATGTAATGTTGATGTAATGATATCCACCTTGCAAAAGCGTTCCAATATGCGGGTCTATCCTTGGTGGGACCTTCGAGTTCCTTTTGGATAGGGTCGCATATTGGGCGTGACACCATTCAGGAATGCAGTTTTGACATCCATCTGCCAAATTTCATAATCATAAAATGCGGCAATCGCTAACATAATTCGGACAGACTTAAGCATCGCTACGGGTGAGAAAGTCTCATCGTAGTCAACCCCTTGAACTTGTCGAAAACCTTTCGCAACAAGTCGAGCTTTATAGACAGTTACATTTCCATCAGTGTCAGTCTTCTTCTTAAAGATACATTTATTCTCAATGGCTTGCCGATCATCGGGCAAGTCAACCAAAGTCCATACTTTGTTCTCATACATGGATCCCATCTCAGATTTCATGGCCTCTAGCCATTTTGCGGAATCTGGGCTCATCATCGCTTCCTCATAGTTCGTAGGTTCATCATGGTCAAGTAACATGACTTCCAGAACAGGATTACCATACCACTCTGGTGCGGATCTTACTCTGGTAGACCTACGAGTTTCAGTAGACACTTGATCTGAAGTTTCATGATCAATATCATTAGCTTCCTCACTAATTGGTGTATTTGTCACAGGAACTGATTTCTGTGATGAACTACTTTCAAATAAGGGAGCAGGTACAGTTACCTCATCAAGTTCTACTTTCCTCCCACTCACTTCTTTCGAGAGAAACTCCTTCTCTAGAAAGGATCCATTCTTAGTGACGAATGTCTTGCCTTCGGATCTGTGATAGAAGGTGTACCCAACAGTCCTTTTTGGGTATCCTATGAAGACACATTTCTCCGATTTGGGTTCGAGCTTATCTGGTTGAAGTTTCTTCACATAAGCATCGCAGCCCCAAACTTTAAGAAACGACAACTTTGGTTTCTTGCCAAACCATAGTTCATAAGGCTTCGTCTCAACGGATTTAGATGGTGCCCTATTTAATGTGAATGCAGCCGTCTCTAAAGCATAACCCCAAAACGATAGCGGTAAATCAGTAAGAGACATCATAGATCGCACCATATCTAGTAAAGTACGATTACGACGTTCGGACACACCATTTCTTTGTGGTGTTCCAGGTGGCGTGAGTTGCGAAACTATTCCGCATTGTTTCAAATGTAAACCAAACTCGTAACTCAAATATTCTCCTCCACGATCAGATCGCAGAAACTTTATTTTCTTGTTACGATGATTTTCCACTTCACTCTGAAATTCTTTGAACTTTTCAAATGTTTCAGACTTATGCTTCATTAAGTAGATATACCCATATCTGCTTAAATCATCTGTGAAGGTGAGAAAATAACGATATTCGCCACGAGCTTCAACATTCATCGGACCACATACATCTATATGTATGATTTCCAACAAATCTGTTGCTCTCTCCATAGTACCGGAGAACGGTGTTTTAGTCATCTTGCCCATGAGGCACGGTTCGCAAGTACCAAGTGATTCATAATCAAGTGATTCCAAAAGTCCATCAGTATGGAGTTTCTTCATGCGCTTTACACCGATATGACCTAAACGGCAGTGCCACAAATAAGTTGCACTATCATTATCAACTCTGCATCTTTTGGCTTCAAAATTATGAATATGTGTATCACTACTATCGAGATTCAATAAAAATAGACCACTCTTCAAGGGTGCATGACCATAAAAGATATTACTCATATAAATAGAACAACCATTATTCTCTGATTTAAATGAATAACCGTCTCACATCAAACAAGATCCAGATATAATGTTCATGCTCAACGCTGGCACCAAATAACAATTATTTAGGTCTAAAACTAATCCCGAAGGTAGATGTAGAGGTAGCGTGCCGACTGCGATCACATCGACTTTGGAACCGTTTCCCACGCGCATCGTCACCTCGTCCTTGGCCAGTGCTCGCTTATTCCGTAGTCCCTGTTTCGAGTTGCAAATATTAGCAACAGAACCAGTATCAAATACCCAGGTGCTACTACGAGCTCTAGTTAGGTACACATCAATAACATGTATATCACATATACCTTTGTTCACTTTGCCATCCTTCTTATCCGCCAAATACTTGGGGCAGTTCCGCTTCCAGTGACCAGTCTGCTTGCAGTAGAAGCACTCAGTTTCAGGCTTAGGTCCAGACTTGGGTTTCTTCTCTTGAGCAGCAACTTGCTTGCTGTTCTTCTTGAAGTTCCCCTTCTTCTTCCCTTTGCCCTTTTTCTTGAAACTAGTGGTCTTGTTGACCATCAACACTTGATGCTCCTTCTTGATTTCTACCTCCGCAGCCTTTAGCATTGCGAAGAGCTCGGGAATAGTCTTGTTCATCCCTTCTATATTATAGTTCATCACAAAGCTCTTGTAGCTTGGTGGCAGTGATTGGAGAATTATGTCAATGACGCTATCATCCGGAAGATTAACTCCCAGTTGAATCAAGTGATTATTATACCCAGACATTTTGAGTATATGCTCACTGACAGAACTATTCTCCTCCATCTTGCAGCTGTAGAACTTATTGGAGACTTCATATCTCTCAATCCGGGCATTTGCTTGAAATATTAACTTCAACTCCTGGAACATCTCATATGCTCCATGACGTTCAAAACGTTGTTGAAGACCCGGTTCTAAGCCGTAAAGCATGGCACACTGAACTATAGAGTAGTCATCAGCTTTGCTCTGCCAGACGTTCATAACATCTGGTGTTGCTCCTGCAGCAGGCCTGGCACCCAGTGGTGCTTCCAGGACGTAATTCTTCTGTGCAGCAATGAGGATAATCCTCAAGTTACGGACCCAGTCCGTGTAATTGCTACCATCATCTTTCAACTTTGCTTTCTCAAGGAACACATTAAAATTCAACGGAACAACAGCACGAGCCATCTATCTACAACAAACATAGACAAGCAAAATACTATCAGGTACTAAGTTCATGATAAATTTAAGTTCAATTAATCATATTACTTAAGAACTCCCACTTAGACAGACATCTCTCTAGTCATCTAAGTGATCACGTGATGCAAATCAACTAAACCGTAACCGATCATCACGTGAGATGGAGTAGTTTTCAATGGTGAACATCTCTATGTTGATCATATCTACTATATGATTCACGCTCGACCTTTCGGTCTCCGTGTTCTGAGGCCATATCTGCATATGCTAGGCTCGTCAAGTTTAACCTGAGTATTCTGCGTGTGCAAAACTGGCTTGCACCCGTTGTAGATGGACGTAGAGCTTATCACACCTGATCATCACGTGGTGTCTGGGCACGACGAACTTTGGCAATGGTGCATACTCAGGGAGAACACTTCTTGATAATTTTTAGTGAGAGATCATCTTAAAATGCTATCGTCAATCAAAGCAAGATAATATGCATAAAGGATAAACATCACATGCAATCAATATAAGTGATATGATATGACCATCATCATCTTGTGCTTGTGATCTCCATCTCCGAAGCACCGTCATGATCACCATCGTCACCGGCGCGACACCTTGATCTCCATCGTAGCATCGTTGTCGTTTACGCCATCTATTGCTTCTACGACTATCGCTACCGCTTAGTGATAAAGTAAAGCAATTACAGGGCATTTGCATTTCATACAATAAAGCGACAACCATATGGCTCCTGCCAGTTGCCGATAACTTCGGTTACAAAACATGATCATCTCATACAATAAAATATAGCATCACGTCTTGGCCATATCACATCACAACATGCCCTGCAAAAACAAGTTAGACGTCCTCTACTTTGTTGTTGCAAGTTTTACGTGGCTGCTACGGGCTGAGCAAGAACTGTTCTTACCTACGCATCAAAACCACAACGATAGTTCGTCAAGTTGGTGTTGTTTTAACCTTCGCAAGGACCAGGCGTAGCCACACTCGGTTCAACTAAAGTTGGAGAAACTGACACCCGCTAGTCACCTGTGTGCAAAGCACGGTGGTAAAACCAGTCTCGCGTAAGCATACGCGTAATGTCGGTCCGGGCCGCTTCATCCAACAATACCGCCGAACCAAAGTATGACATGCTAGTAAGCAGTATGACTTGTATCGCCCACAACTCACTTTTGTTCTACTCATGCATATAACATCAACGCATAAAACCTGGCTCTGATACCACTGTTGGGGAATGTAGTAATTTCAAAAAAAATTCTACGCACACGCAAGATCATGGTGATGGTATAGCAATGAGAGGGGGAGTGTATCTTCATACCCTTGAAGATCGCTAAGCGGAAGCGTTTATGAACGCGGTTGATGTAGTCATACGTCTTCACGATCCGACCGATCCAAGTACCGAACGCACGGCACCTCCGAGTTCTGCACACGTTCAGCTCGATGACGTCCTCGCCTTCTCGATCCAGCAAGACGGGCGAAGTAGTAGATGAGTTCCGGCAGCACGACGGCGTGGTGACGGTGTTGGTGAAGAACAATCTCCGCAGGGCTTCGCCTAAGCACTACGAAAACTATGACGGAGGATAAACTAGAGGGGACGGGGTTACCGGCACACGGCTTGGTGTTTCTTGATGTCCCTTTGGTGCTAGCTCTGCCCCTCAATTTATATGTTGAGCCTTGGGGTCGAAACTTGGAGTAAAAGCCTCCACAAAGTCGGTTTCACCCGAAAGGCAAGAGTCCTTCTCGGACTCCAGGGCCAGACGCCAGGGTTCCCGGCGTCTGGACCCAGACGCCAGGGACCCTGGCGTCTGGCCCCTGGACTCCGCAAAACTTCCTTTTGCGCTTTCCAAAAACCTTTTGGGCTTTCCCCTTTGGCCCAAATAACGTGTTCTCGTAACCAAACATTTCGGGAAACATCCGGAACCCCTTCCGGTGAATTCCGGAACCCTTCCGGAGATCAAACACTATTATCCCATATATCAAACTTTATCTCCGGACCATTCCGGAGTTCCTCGTCATGTCCATGATCTCATCCGGGACTCCGAACAACATTCGGTTACCAACATGCATAACTCATATAATACTATATCGTCAACGAAACGTTAAGCGTGCGGACCCTACGGGTTCGAGAACTATGTAGACATGACCTAGAACTATTCTCGGTCAATAACCAATAGTGGAACCTGGATGTTCATATTGGTTCCTACATATTCTGCGAAGATCTTTATCGGTCAAACCGCATAACAACATACGTTGTTCCCTTTGTCATCGGTATGTTACTTGCTCGAGATTCGATCGTCGGTATCCAATACCTAGTTCAATCTCGCAACCGGCAAGTCTCTTTACTCATTCTGTAATGCATCATCTCGTAACCAACTCATTGGTCACATTGCTTGCAAGGCTTATAATGATGTGCATTACCGAGAGGGCCCAGAGATACCTCTCCGACGATCGGAGTGACAAAACCTAATCTCGAAATATGCCAACTCAACATGTACCTTCGGAGACACCTGTAGAGCACCTTTATAATCACCCAGTTACATTGTGATGTTTGGTAGCACACAAAGTGTTCCTCCGGTAAACGGGAGTTGCACAATCTCATAGTTGCAGGAACTTTGTATAAGTCATGAAGAAAGCAATAACAACATACTAAATGATCAAGTGCTAAGCTAACGGAATGGGTCAAGTCAATCACATCATTCTTCTAATGATGTGATCCCATTAATCAAATGACAACACATGCCTATGGTTAGGAAACATAACCATCTTTGATCAATGAGCTAGTTCAAATAGAGGCATACTAGTGACACTATGTTTGTCTATGTATTCACACATGTATCATGTTTCCGGTTAATACAATTCTAGCATGAATAATAAACATTTATCATGATATGAGGAAATAAATAATAACTTTATTATTGCCTCTAGGGCATATTTCCTTCAGCATCAACTACAAGGAGTAATCAACACTACTAGCAACCCACAGGTACCAATTTGTGGTTTTGATACAAGATTGGATACAAGAGATGAACTAGGGTTTTGAGAGGAGATGGTGCTGGTGAAGATGTTGATGGAGATTGACCCCCTCTCGATGAGAGGATCGTTGGTGATGACATTGGTGATGATTTCCCCCTCCCGGAGGGAAGTGTCCCCGGCAGAACAGCTCCGCCAGAGCCCTAGATTGATTCCGCCAAGATTCCACCTCGTGGCGGCGGAGTTTCTTCCCGTAAGCTTGCCCACTATTTTTTCCAGGGTAAAAGTGATGATATATCAGAAGATGGATGCCGGAGGGCCACCAGGGGGCCCAGGAGATAGGGGGCCACGCCCTACAGGGGGGCGCCCTCCTGTCTCCTGGACAGGGTGTGGGCCCCCTGGCCTATTTCTTTCGCTCATAAATTCTTATTAAATCCAAAAAGTTGTTTCGTGGAGTTTCAGGTCTTTTGGAGTTGTGCAGAATAGGTTTCCAATGTTTGCTCCTTTTCCAGCCAGCATTCCAGCTGCCGGCATTCCCCCTCTTCATGGTAAACCTTGGAAAATAAGAGATAATAGCCATAAGTATTGAGAAATAATGTGTAATAACAGCCCATAATGCAATAAATATTGATATAAAAGCATGATGCAAAATGGACGTATCACTTGCCAAAGGATATAATGAAAAAGGGAAAGGTGAAGATCACCTTGACTCAAGCATAAAGTAAAAACATAAAGTAAAATATAGGCCCTTCGTAGAGGGAAGCAGAGGTTGTCATGTGCTTTTAGGGTTGGATGCACAAAATCTTAATGCAAAAGAGCGTCACTTTATATTGCCACTTGTATATGGACTTTTATTATGCAGTCCGTCGCTTTTATTGCTTCCATAACAAGATCGTATAAAGCTTATTTTCTCTGCACTAATAAGTCATACATATTTAGGGAGCAATTTTTATTGCTTGCAACATGATAACTTACTTGAAGGATCTTACTCAATCCATAGGTAGGTATGGTGGACTCTCATGGCAAAAATTGGGTTTAAGGATATTTGGAAGCACAAGTAGTATCTCTACTTGGTGCAAGGAATTTGGCTAGAATGAGGGGGAAAGGCAAGCTCAACATGTTGGGAAGATCAATGACAATACACTTTAACTGAGATGTGAGAAAACATAAACCATTACGTTGTCTTCCTTGTCCAACCTCAACTCTTTTAGCATGTCATACTTAATGAGTGCTCACAATCATAAAAGATGTCCAAGATAGTATATTTGTATGTGAAAACCTCTCTTTCCTTATTACTTCCTATTAATTGCAACGATGACCAAAACTACGTTTGTCAACTCTCAACAACTTTTATGCCTTCTATGTGTGAAGTCATTACTATCCATAAGATCAATATGAACTCTTTTATTCTTTTTGTTCTTTCTACTTTCTCAAGATCATGGCAAGATAGCAAAGCCCTTGACTCAATACTAATCTTTATTATAGATAGCTCACGGACTCGACTACATAAAGAGATCACAAAGCAAAACTCAAAAACTACTTGATACTAAAACTTCAATCTACTAGATCAAGATACTACTAAAAGGATCGAACTAAATAAAACGGTAAAGATAGAAGTGTGATGGTGATACGATACCAGGGCACCTCCCCCAAGCTTGGTAGTTGCCAAGGGGAGTGCCCATACCCATGTGATTATGTCCTCGGAGGTGATGGAGGTGGTGATGATGATGGTGGATAATCGCACATTGAGCGTAAAAGCTCCTCCAACTTGCGGATAATGCCCTTGAGTCCGACGATATGATCCTTCAACAAAATATTCTCCTATGTGAGATACTTATTCTGTATGCGAGCTAACTCAATCATCTTGAAAGCTTCAATTTCAGTTGGAGTAAAGAGGTTAGGTAAGGGTTGAGGGATGTCATCTTCTTTCACCGCCGGAGCTTGAACCTCCATGGCCTTCTTGATCACTTCATCCTTGTTGATCTCTTCCGGTTCTTCTCTTTTCAGCTCTATCTTCAATAGCCAAGCATCCTTGTCTTCATTGTTGAAGGAGGGCGAGGTCATGGTGCTCTAGATCTGTCAGAAAAACAGCTCGAAATGAAAACAGAGGATATTTGCGTGATACGGTGGTCAAAGCCTTCGGGAGATTATATAATGAATTTTTACTGACCAAAATACGTAATGTGCAAGAAGACGGAGTCCGGGAGGCACACGAGGTGGCCACGAAACAGGGGGGCGCGCCCAGGAAGGGTGGGCGCTCCCTCCACCCTCGTGGAGGCCTTGTGTCCTTCCCGGACTACTTCTTTCTTTCCAAAATTCTTAAATATTCCAAAACGGATAAAAATTGCCATTAGAATTGTTTTGGAGTCGGTTTACTTACCGTACCACATACCTATTCCTTTTCAGAGTCTGGAACGTTCTGGAAAGTGTCCCTTATGTATTCCTCCGGGGTTACGGTCTCAACAATATTGGTTTCAACATTGATAGGATTACCTGAGATATAATGTTTAATTCTTTGACCGTTCACCACCCTCGGACTTGTGCCTTCAAAGTTGTTGATTTTTATAGCACCGGAACGATAGACCTCCTCGATAACGTAAGGACCTTCCCATTTAGAGAGAAGTTTTCCTGCAAAAAATCTTACACGAGAGTTTAATAATAACACATAATCACCTACGTTAAACTCACGCTTTTGTATCCTTTTGTCATGCCAGTGTTTGCCTTTTTCTTTGAATAGCTTGGCATTCTCATAGGCTTGGGTTCTCCATTCATCAAGTGAGTTAATATCAAATAACCTCTTCTCACCGGCAAGTTTGAAGTCATAGTTGAGCTCTTTAATAGCCCAATATGCTTTATGTTCAAGTTTAAGAGTAAGTGACATGCTTTTCCATAAACCATCTTATACGGAGACATACCCATAGGATTTTTGTATGCAGTTCTATAGGCCCATAATGCATCATCAAATTTTTTGGACTAATTCTTTCTAGATCTATTCATAGTCTTTTGCAAAATTAATTTGAGCTCTCTATTGCTCAACTCTACTTGACCACTAGACTGCGGGTGATAAGGAGATGCGATTCTATGATTAACATCATACTTAGTAAGCATCTTGCGGAAAGCACCATGAATAAAATGTGAACCACCATCAGTCATAAGATATCTAGGGACTCCAAACCTCGGAAAAATAACTTCTTTAAGCATTTTAATAGAAGTGTTATGATCAGCACTACTAGTTGGAATAGCTTCTAGCCACTTAGTAACGTAATCAACAGCAACTAAAATATGTGTGTAACCATTAGAGGCAGGAAAAGGACCCATATAATCAAAGCCCCAAACATCAAATGGTTCAATAACAAGAGAATAATTCATAGGCATTTCTTGACGTCTACTAATATTACCGATTCTTTGACATTCATCACAAGATAAGACAAACTTACGAGCATCTTTGAAGAGAGTAGGCCAATAAAAACCGGATTGCAATACCTTATGTGCAGTCCTATCTCCAGCGTGGTGTCCTCCATATGATTCAGAGTGACACTTGCGTAGGATCTGTTCCTGTTCATGCTCAAGTACACAATGTCTAATAACACCATCTACTCCTTCTTTATAAAGGTGTGGGTCATCCCAGAAGTAATGTCTTAAACCGTAAAAGAACTTTTTCTTTTGCTGGTATGTGAAACTAGGTGGTATAAATTTAGCAACAATGTAATTAACATAATTAGCATACCAAGGAGGAGTACGAGAAGCATTAACGATCGCTAATTGTTCATCAGGAAAGCTATCATCAATAGGTAGTGGGTCATCAAGAATATTCTCTAACCTAGACAAGTTGTCTGCAACGGGGTTCTCAGCCCCCTTTCTATCAATAATATGCAAATCAAATTCTTGGAGCAAGAGAACCCATCTAATAAGTCTAGGCTTAGCATCTTTCTTTTTCATAAGGTATTTAATAGCAGCATGATCAGTGTGAATAGTAACTTTAGAATCAACAATATAAGGTCTGAACTTATCACATGCAAACACAACTGCTAAGAACTCTTTTTCAGTAGTAGCATAATTTCTTTGGGCAGTATCAAGAGTTTTACTAGCATACTGGATAACATTCAATTTCTTATCAACTCTTTGCCCTAGAGCAGCACCTACAGCATAATCACTAGCATCACACATAATTTCAAAGGGTAAATTCCAATCAGGTGGCTGAACAATAGATGCAGTGATCAAAGCTTTCCTAAGTATTTCAAATGCTTCTACACAATCATCATCAAAGACAAAAGGAATGTCTTTTTGCAATAAATTAGTCAGAGGCCTAGAGATTTTAGAAAAGTCCTTAATGAACCTCCTATAAAAACCGGCATGACCAAGGAAACTTCTTATACCTTTTATGTCCTTGGGACATGGCATCTTTTCAATAGCATCAACTTTAGCTTTATCAACTTCAATACCTTTCTTAGAAATCTTATGCCCCAAGACAATGCCTTCATTAACCATAAAGTGGCACTTTTCCCAATTCAAGACGAGACTAGTGTCTTCGCATCTCTGCAAAACTTGATCAAGGTTGCTCAAGCAATCATCAAAAGAGGATCCATAAAGGGAGAAATCATCCATGAATACCTCACAAATCTTTTCATAAAAGTCAGAGAATATAGCCATCATGCATCTCTGAAAGGTAGCAGGGCATTACATAAACCAAAAGGCATACGTCTATATGCAAAAGTACTGAAAGGGCAAGTAAAAGTAGTTTTTGATTGATCCCCCGTTGACACAGGTATTTGACAGAAACCAGAATAACCATCTAGAAAGCAAAAATGTGTATGTTTGGATAGTCTTTCTAGCACCTGATCAATAAAAGGTAAAGGGTAATGATCTTTCTTGGTAGCTTTATTTAATTTACGGAAATCGATTACCATCCTATAACCTGTAATAATTCTTTGCGGGATCAATTCATCTTTATCATTAGGAACGACAGTAATACCTCCCTTTTTAAGGACACAATGGACAAGGCTTACCCAATCACTATCAGCAACGGGATAAATTATACCTGCCTCAAGAAGCTTTAGTATCTCCTTTCTCACCACTTCTTTCATCTTAGAATTCAATCGTCATTGAGGATCTCTAACTGGTTTGGCACCTTCCTCCAATTTAATTTTGTGTTGGCATAGCGTGGGACTAATGCCCTTGAGATCATCCAGAGTATATCCGATAGCAGCACGGTGCTTCTTCAGAGTTTTCGATAATCTTTCTTCTTCTTGCTCTGAAAGGTTAGCACTAATAATAACATGATATATTTTCTTTTCATCAAGATAAGCATACTTAAGATTATCAGGTAATGGTTTGAGTTCAAACACGGGATCACCCTTGGGTGGAAGGGGATCCCCTAGAATTTCAACGGGTAGGTTGTGTTTCAGAATAGGTTCCTGTTGAAGGAAAACTTTATCTATTTCCCTTCTTTCATTCATAAACATATCATTTTCATGGTCTAGCAAATATTGTTCTAACGGATCAGTAGGAGGCACGGCAATAGAAGCAAGACCAATAATCTCATCCTTACTAGGTGATTCTATATCACGAGGTTGTCTACGAAACTTAGCAAAATTAAACTTATGAGACATATCCCCTAAGCCAATTGTAACGGTATCCTTTTTGAAATCAATCCTAGCTTTAACAGTATTCAAGAAGGGTCTACCAAAAATAATGGGACAAAAATCATCTTGTGGGGAACTAAGAACAAGAAAATCAGCAGAATATTTAACCTTCCCACACAAGACTTCAACATCTCTAACAATCCTAACTGGTGAAATAGTATCTCTATTGGCAAGCTTGATAGTAACATCAATACCTTCCAATTCAGCGGGTGCAATATCATGCATAATTTCTTTATATAAGTCATAGGGTATTGCACTAGCACTAGCACCCATATCACATAAGCCATGATAACAATGATCTCCTATTTTAACAGAAATAACAGGCATGCCTACAACAGGTCTATGTATCTTAGCATCTGGTCTAACAATATTAGCAGTCTCACCATAGAAATAAATAACATGCCCATCTAAATCATCATCCAAGAGATCTTTAACCATAGCAATACTAGGTTCAACTTTGATTTGCTCAGGAGGTGCATAAGTCCTAGTATTACTCTTACGAACAACAGTTAAACTTTTAGCATGATCCTTTATCCTAACAGGAAAAGGAGGTTTCTCAACATAAGTAGTAGGAACAATAGGATCACTATAAGTGACAGTCCTTTCTTCAACTGTATAGGTGCAACTACTTTTACTTCAATGGGACGATTATATTTAAACCAATTCTCCTTAGGGAGATCAACGTGAGTAGCAAAAGATTCATAAAAAGTAGCTACTATCTCAGAGTCAAGTCCATACTTAGCGCTAAATCCACGAAAAGCATCGGTATCCATAAAAGATTTAACACAATCAAACTTAGGTGTTATACCTGAATCCTTACCATCGTCGGAACCCCAATCTTCAGAGTTGCCTTTAATTCTTTCCAATAAGTCCCACTTGAATTCAATAGTCTTCAGCATATAAGAACCAGCACAGGAAGTATCAAGCATGTTGCGATCATTTGGGAGAAAGCTGGGCATAAAAATTTTGAATAATCATTTCTCTGGAGAGCTCATGATTGGGGCATGAATATAACAGACTTAAGCCTCCCCCAAGCTTGAGCGATGCTTTCTCCTTCGCGAGGCCAGAAATTATATATGTAATTACGATCACGATGAACAAGATGCATAGGATAGAACTTCTGGTGAAATTCCAACTTCAATCATTTATAATTCCAAGATCCCGTATCATCACATAGCCTATACCATGTTAATGCATCTCCCTTCAAAGATAAAGGGAAGACCTTCCTTTTGACAACATCATCGGGAATACCTGCAAGCTTAAATAATCCATAAACTTCATCCACAAAGGTAAGGTGTAAATCAGATGCAATGTTCCATCTCCTGCAAAGGGATTAGCTAGCAGTTTCTCTATCATACCCGAAGGAATCTCAAAGTAAATATTTTCAGTAGGTTCAGTAGGTTGAGGAGCAACTCTTTGCTCTTCTGGTCGGGGTGAAGATACCCCGAACAAGCCCCTCAAAGGATTAGTTTCCATAGTAACAAGTGACAGAAAATTTCAGCACGCTATATAAATGTTTCCTTACCAAGTTCCACTCACCAAAGGCGCGTCACTCCCCGGCAACGGCGCCAGAAAAGAGTCTTGATGACCCACAAGTATAGGGGATCTATCGTAGTCCTTTTGACAAGTAAGAGTGTTGAACCCAACGAGGAGCAGAAGGAAATGACAAGCGGTTTTCAGTAAGGTTTTCTCTGCAAGCACTGAAGTTGTAGGTAACAGATAGTTTTTGTGATAAGATAAATTGTAACGAGTAACAAGCAATGAAAGTAAATAAAGTGCAGCAAGGTGGCCCAATCTTTTTGTAGCAAAGGACAAGCCTGGACGATTGTTTATAATGAGAAAAGAGCTCCCGAGGACACATGGGAATTATCGTCAAGCTAGTTTTCATCACGCTCGTATGATTTGCGTTCGGTAGTTTGATAATTTGATATGTGGGTGGACCGGTTCTTGGGTACTGCCCTTACTTGGACAAGCATCCCACTTATGATTAACCCCTATTGCAAGCATCCGCAACTACAAAAGAAGTATTAAGGTAAACCTAACCACAACATTAGACATATGGATCCAAATCAGCCCCTTACGAAGCAACGCATAAACTAGGGTTTAAGCTTCTGTCACTCTAGCAACCCATCATCTACTTATTACTTCCCAATGCCTTCCTGTAGGCCCAAATAATGGTGAAGTGTCATGTAGTCGACGTTCACATAACACCACTAGAGGAAAGACAACATACATCTCATCAAAATATCGAACGAATACCAAATTTACATGACTACTAATAGCAAGACTTCATCCATGTCCTCAGAAACAAACGTAACTACTCACAAAGCATATTCATGTTCATAATCAGAGGATTAATAATATGCATTAAGGATCTGAACATATGATCTTCCACCAAGTAAACCAATTAGCATCAACTACAAGGAGTAATCAACACTACTAGCAACCCACAGGTACCAATTTGTGGTTTTGATACAAGATTGGATACAAGAGATGAACTATGGTTTTGAGAGGAGATGGTGCTGGTGAAGATGTTGATGGAGATTGACCCCCTCCCAATGAGAGGATCGTTGGTGATGATGATGGTGATGATTTCCCCCTCCCAGAGGGAAGTTTCCCCGGCAGAACAGCTCTGCCGGAGCCCTAGATTGGTTCCGCCAAGGTTCCGCCTCGTGGCGGCGGAGTTTTGTTCTGTAAGCTTGCTTCTGATTTTTTTTCCAGGATAAAAGCCTTCATATAGCAGAAAATGGGCACCGGAGGACCACCAGGGGGCCCAGGAGACAGGGGCGCGCCTAGTAGGGGTGGGCGCGCCCCCACCCTCCTGGCCAGGGTGTGGGCCCCCTCTGATGTTTTCTTCGCTCAATAATTCTTATTAATTCCAAAACTGACTTCCGCGGAGTTTCAGGATTTTTGGAGCTGTGCAGAATAGGTTTCCAATATTTGCTCCTTTTCCAGTCAGAATTCCAGCTGCTGGCATTCCCCCTCTTCATGGTAAACCTTGTAAAATAAGAGAGAATAGCCATAAATATTGAGATATAATGTATAATAACAGCCCGTAATGCAATAAATATTGATATAAAAGCATGATGCAAAATGGACGTATCAGGCGCCTCATTCTGGTATAAAGCAGCAACATCAAAGTTCCATGAGCTAATCGGGACCGTGCCCAACAAAGTCGTGTAGAAGTTTTTGAGAATTTGGGCTTTGTGGGAGTGGGTGGTGTAGCGCACGCGGCACGCCACTATCTTCCAGGACCGGGATAAGGATCTTCTTTCACCGACCCGACGCCGAGATATGGAAGAAGCAGCTTTTTTCATCGCCCTCCAGGGCGCCGCGGGTCTTGGCACGAGCGCGCCAGTAGGCAACCTGCTCCCTAATCGAATTTTGGAGAGCACAAATGGTAAGCGAGCGCAAGCGACGCTCCAGCTCAAAGAGAGGACGCACTTCCTCAGCGATGTCCAAAAGATTGATCACCATGCGGTAGTTGTCCTCCCTCTGCCGATCAGACAAAGATCTCCGAGCCCAGTCTGTAGCACGCACCCGGCATCGTCGGAGTCAAGCCACAAGCCTGGCAGTAGCGTCATGGCGAAAGGTATCTGCCCAAGGAGTCGAGATAGCGGCCCGGAAAGAGGCGTGAGCCGCGAACGCTGGCTCGAAGCAGAAGACAGACGTTCAGGGGATGTTGCAGGAGAAACGACCCACAAGCGGAACATGGTCAGAGACATGACTGGGAAGGGAGGTCAAGGAGCTATCAATAAACTTTTCCTCCCATAAAGCATTAACAAACATACGGTCCAGCCAGACAAGCGTGGGTTGGTCCCTTCTGTTGGACCAAGTGAAAGCGCGATCAAGCAAGGGGAGCTCGATCAGGCAGAGGTCGTCTATCCTTTCGTTGAAGGAGGCGGCTTCTAGATCAGAGAAGCGCGAGTTGTTCCGGTCCTCCGGGATTCTGGTAAGATTGAAATCGCCTACGAGGAGCCAGGGGACCGCGGTCGGAGCATGAAGGCGCAGCTCCTCGAGGAAGGCAATTTTTTCCGCCCTCTCAGTAGGCGCGTACACATTAGTCACACGGACGGTGGTCAGATCGTGAGTGCTAACCAGGTCCACGGAGAGGATATGGTCAGTGCACAAGGACGAGGAGAGGGAGAAGAGAGCGCCACTCCAAGCAGTGACGATCCCACCTGAAGCGGCGATCGAGTCGACTAGGGATAAGTTAGAGGGACTGGGGGAGGAAGGACTGCATTTTGGCCAGAGGAGGGGAGGCAAGTTTTGATTCCTGGATAGCAACCAAGCAGGGGTTGAGCCGAGAGAGCTCAGACCGGATGTCGGAGCATTTGTCAGGGTCACCAAGCCCTCTTACATTCCAAGAACAGAATACATGTTGAGAAGAGCTAGGCATGGATCACAGAAGAAGGACACCAAGTGAGACAGATAACCCGAGCAAAAGTAATCATGAGCCCCACAACAGTTGGAACAACATTCGTTACATACGGCTTAAGGCCGTGAGCGGATCCACCGGGGGATCGGAGGGAAACACAAGAATAAAAAGAAAAGGGCGACTCGGTGATGGAGGTTGCACGCAGGCAGGAATCCAAAAGAGGGCTCATGGGAATCATGAGGCCTAAGCCTCCGGCGTGGTCACCGCCCTGCGAGATCAGCAGGGCAACTCCACACGGCTCAGCAAGCCCCTGGAGCACCACGAGCGGCATCGGCTGACGGGGAACATCTTCAAGGCGCGCCTCATGGATAATGTTCTTGAGGGACGCCGAGGCCTTGGAGAAGTCGAACTTGCGCGCTTTGAGGCTGGCCGCGCGGGTCACCATAGGCACATACTGGGTTGGCTCCTTGGCAGCAAGACGCGCGCTGCGGCGGTCACGCACATGCTGCTTGCGGGCGACATCCTCGTGCACCTCCTCCGGTTCAAGGCACACGGGAAAAGCATCTGCCTTTTCCAGGGAGGCATCAGCAACAGGTGCAGGAGGCTACTCCTGCAGAACAGAGGAGGGGAAGACAGACGGCAGGCACACCGGGTGAGACAAAACCAGGGGAGAGAGGAAACAGAAGGAGGAGACTCGAATCACAAGACGAACCTGGGCAGGAGGGGGAACAGGCCGCGCAGAGGACGTGCAGATGCGCCAGGCGATGAGCCGCCCGAGCCAGTCAATGGAAGCCTGGGAGTAGGGGCGGTAGCCAAAGAGCTGATCCATGCCCCCAGGGAAAGGCGGGTCGCCGTGGAGGCTATCCATGTCGATGTCGTCCATGCGGCGCCCCGACATAGTCTCAGGCCCCACCAAAGGATCGCGCCACAGCCCACCCATGGAACAGCGGGGGGAGTGGGAGCTGGAAGGCGACCCGCGCGGCGTGACGGAGAAGGAGTGCGACGACCCATCCTCGTCGGCCGTCCACGAGCGGATGACACGAAGCGGGACATCGGCCGCCTCGTCGCCAGAGAAGTTGCGCACGAGGAGCCCGAACGGGACATCCGCAATGTGCTCCAGCTTGATGATGAACCGGACAACAAAGAAGTCGAAGCCGGAGAGGTGGTGGGGGTGGATGCAACAGATGTTGCCGATGGAGCGGAACGCCGTCCTGATGCCCGCTTCCGTCTAGTGCTCCAGAGGGAAGCCACCGGCAGACAACTCAGCGAAGTACTCGTACTGCCAGCCGAACCGGTTGGGGCCATGCTCAGGCCGCTCGAGGTTGATGTTGTGGTCGTTGAAGGTGAGGGGAAAGAAGCACATGGTGGCCTCTCTCTCGCCTTCCGACGAGAAGATGACCATCATGGCCCCGTAGTAGGAGGGCGCCAGCTCCACTTCAGGGTTGCCCGCCCTCTCCTCCAGGGCTTGACGCAGCAGCGGGGAGGGCGCCGGCGGTTCGCCCACGCCTTCACAAAGCATATTATAAGTTACTCCCTCTCCCATAATGTAAGACGTTTTTTGGCGTTATTATGGAACGGAGAGAGTAGTATGTTAGATTGTCTCATTTATTATCAAGCATGACACAACATAAGACAACATTTTATATAATATCATGATATGGTACAAATCCTTTCTTTTCTCATTTAATTGTGTATCGTCTATAAAAAATGTCTAGTTTAATTGTGTGTCATCTTATAAAAAATGTCTAGTTGATATGAATGATACACTTTTGATACTCTGATTTGCGGGCAGCCTAAAGCTTATAATCTTACCGGCAATCTAAACGCAAAAGCCCCCCACCCAAACCTCTCAATTTTCCACCAACGCCCCCGTTAACGACGCCATAGCCAGCCACGTCGCCCCCGTCTTCGGTGCGGTCCTGGCTCGGCTGCGGTCTCCCCCACTCATCCTCGTGGGCTATGCGGATTGACTGATGCGGAATTTTTTATTCGGCTGCTTTTTTTTTACATCTACAGAAACAACCGAGTGAAAAATTAGGCATCAGTCAATTTTTTTTTCACTCGGCTGCTTAATAGCCAAGGCGGATCAAATCAACTGACGTAAGTTCCCGCAAAAAAAAAAAAAATCGACTGAGGTAAGCAGCACGAAGACTATACGGTGCAAAATCGTCCATCGTTGTGTAGCTGAGAGCCTGAGACTCAAGGGATCCTCAAGACGTTGGATTCGATGAGCCTTTTTCACCTTTTGCAGATTAAAGCAAAACAGATAACAATGGCAACGTCTGATGCAATAACAACTCCTCCGCCCCATCGTTTGTGTCCTCCTCGACCACGGACTGAGACTCGTAACCATCCATAATAAATTCACAGCATCGCGTCTGCGTTTTGGCAGACCAAAGTCCCAACTCGTCGTAATCGTAGCATCAACTCTCTATCGTCCGTCCTCGAGTTTCTGTCTGTTTGCTTGTTCCGTTTCCATGGCTACGGCGGCGGCAGAGCGGACGCCAGTGTTCATGAAGGTGGGTGATCTCAGGCCCGGGACGTCGACCGGCCACACGCTTCTCGTTAAGGTGCTAAGCTCCAAGATCAAGACCGGGACCAAGACCGTGGTGACCCGCTTTGGCCCGGCGGCGAGGCCCACGAGGATAGCCGAGTGCCTCGTCGGCGATGAGACTGGATGCATCCTCTTTACCGCCCGCAACGACCAGGGTAATACATCCCCCCTTTTCTGTAGTAATTAATTAATCTGCTAAATACGTAGCATCTGGTAACCGGCATCATGTGTTGTTGTGTTTAAATCTTTGACTCGGGGTGTCTCGCGCTTATGCTTTGTAAATTAATGTGCAAAATTGCGCTCCTAGTTATCAAGAATGAGTACTTGATCAATGGTCAGTAGCTAGAATCTAGTGCAGAGTAGACTCCCGCTATTTCGTTTACCCAGCATGCAGTAGCTACATCGCCTTCTCTGAGTCCGTTTAGGAACAACAATTGTTAGTTCATTGATGGGATCAGTACGTGCGTGCTATACTGCTGTGAGTATGGATACGGGCAGAGACGCAGAGTATTGTCCTTGATTGATCACATTGACCATCCTAGACAATACTAGACGCAGAGTATTAAATAAAAAAATGTTTATTTGAGGAGTCTACTTTGTATACGGTTATAATTTCTGAACGTAGCAAATTAGATCCTTCCGTAATCTGTTCATTTCATAGAGTTAGACAAATGCATGATTGTCTTACTGAGTTTGGTTAGCATGGTTTTACATGGCAAACATCTAATCTAACAACAGAAATTACATATGTTTGACAGTTGACATGCTGAAGCCCGGCAACACCGTTATTCTTTGGGATGCAAAGCTTGGCATGCCCAAGGGGATAATGAAGCTAGCTGTTGACAAACGGGGGCTTGTTGAAGTCACTGAACCGGCAAGCTTCGATGTGAAGGAGGACACCAATTTCTCACTTGTGGAGTACGAGTATGTACAGGTCTACGTGTAAGAGTGGACTTATTTCGCTCTTAATCAGAACAAGTGCTTTCCAAACCCGCTGATCAAACTGTACTTGCCTTTTTTTAGCATCTCAACACCCCTTTATTAGATACTCCCACTGTAACATACCACTTTTCAAACCCTAGCCTGGTTGTTGTCACCATTTAGGCTAGGATTTTTTTTCACATGGAATAAAATAAATGTTTGCACAATTTATTTTGTCTTTAGCATTTTTATATCTCTTGGGTCAAGTCCATTGAAAGCGCACTAGTACTTGAGCTAGGAGTTACTTGGACTCGTCTCCATCTTTTACTCGAAATCAAGTCCACTCATCACCATTTTCCTCTAAACCGGGATCCATATTCACTATGAATTTCATCCAAACATCTTTGCCTCTGCTCCAACACGTTTACTTGGCTCTGGAAGGTTCTTTGGGCGACCAAATAAAACCAACTTGTGTCAAACTTGTATTCCAGCGTTGGCTTTGAATACAAGAAAAGAAAGAAACACAATCCCTATCCAATTCTAGTCAACCTAGGGCAGCTCCAACCGGACCCTTATAATTACCTCTCCTATACTCCTAGGCTCCAAACCCACGAAACCATAGCTCATGAGTCACCCAAAGTCGCCACAAAGTTGATATCGCGAAACTCGTGAAACAGCAGGAAACTGTCATGTAATCCGTCTGTTCTCGGTGACTCGAACATCTTCTTGAAGAATCCTCCTGTGGAATTCTGAGGAATTGAGTCTACTCTGCGCGTGCAAAATTTGAGGGTGATCCAACGGTGCAAACTTCCGTGACGTCCAATCTACCGGGACCTGTTCAGGCAAGTTTTTCTGCAAGTTCAAACCTCCGATTTGCATATCAAGTTATATCCTTAGGTTTGGTAATTTTTTGAATCGTTAGACCTTTCTAATATGGTGTTAGGGTGTCTTCAATCTCTCCCTATTACATTTCTCCAATCCATGCAGCCAAATTCGATCACCGAGGTCATCTCCGAGCCACTATCTCTGTAAAGCAAATTTGTCCAAATTTCCACCGGTTTTGCAAGCTGCCTAGCGGTCGACTCGGTATGCCAAACATCAAACTTTTTGTTCACTATCAAGCCCTATATGTCTATTCTAGTCTAGTTTACGGATCACCCAAAGTGGTAATCAAAGCCACGTCGCTTTGGAAGATCCGTAAACTAGACTAAATAGACATAAAGGGTTAAATTATGACCAAAGGGTTTGAAGCTTGGCATACCGAGTCGTTCGCTAGGCTACTTGCAAAACCGGTGAAAATCTGGACAGTTTTATCAGATATAGTGGCTCGAAGCAGACCTCAGTGATCGAATTTGGTTGCACGGAGTAGAGAAACGATTTAGGGAGAGATTGATGACTCCCTGGAGATTAGATTAGAAAGATCTAGCGATGCAAAAAAAAACCTAAGGATATAATTGCAAATCGGAAGTTTGAACTTGCAGAAAAATTGCGTGGACAAATCTCAATAGAACGTCACGGGAGTTTGCACCGTTGGATCGCCCTCAAATTTTACAAGCACGGAGTAGACTCAATTATGTATAGAAATCTAATGGAGGATTCTTCAAGAAGATGTTCGAACAGACAGGTTACGGGACAATTTCCTGTTGTCTCACGATTTTTGCGAGATCAACTTTGTGGCGACTTTGGGTGGCTTGCGAGCTATGATTTCGTCTATTTGGAGCCTAAGGGTGTAGGGGAGGTATTTATAAGGGTCCTAGGTCGGGAGGATGTATCCAATGCACCGGCCTAATTCATGCACCCAATGCACCGATGCTAGATGAGCCATTGGATAGAAAATAGAGGAAGATGAGCTGGCTAGAGAGATGGATGGTTGGTACATTTGCAAAATAGTCCTTCTATTGTTTAGAAATTAACCCGCACTCCATATCACACATTCTCAGTCTTCCATAATAAAACTGTTTGCTTATTGTTTTCTTTCCAAATAAAAATAAGTCATATGTTTTGAATCGGATGCCTGAATTCGAACTGTTTTGACTGACATCTTTGTTTTAATGAGATGTTTTGCCATACATCAAGTTTGAGTATAGTTTAAAAAGCAACAAAAAATATGTTTTCAAAATATATTCAACATTGATATTGTTTCAAGGGATAATCGGTTTTATACCCTTAGTTGGGTACCACCCGTCAGGATTGCCCCTACTTTTGGAAAACACACGGTTTTGCCCAACTCAGCTCGCTTGTCTTGTGCTTTTGCCCTTCCGGCACGGCTCCGTCCAGTCAGCGCCGTTTGACCGTAAGCGGTGCTAGATTTTGGACATTTTTGCCCCTATCGGTGCTACACTTAGTACCCTTTCGTCCTTAGTGAGCTCGCGCTGAACAAAACAGAGGAGCGGAGCCTGCGGCGCGAGGCCTGACGAGGAAGAAGATGAAGCGGCGCAGCACGGCAAGCTCAGGCTCGTCCAACTGCTCACAAGCGGCTGGTGAGGTAAGTGAACATGAGCTTGGGCGGCTCCTCCACCCCCAATTTGTTCTAGGATTTCTAGGGTTTGTGAGATTTGGGGGAAATTTTGACCTTCCTTCCCTTCCATTTGGTTTAGGTTGATGGGGTCGGGATTGTGCAGAATGTCTCCGAGTTCTATCTTCCCGATGACACCTATTGTGTATTGGAGTATCGTTCAAAGCATCGTTGCCCTGGTCACGGCCTTGTTCAAGCCCGCCATGTTTCCTGGGGAGGGACAGGCACTGGCCACCGGTTTTTAGGGTGTCCTTTAGACGTAAGAGATTGGGAATTTGAGCATGTTTTAGTTCTTTTGTATGAAAAAACTAATTTTTGGTTAATGTGATGTGCAATCAGTTACCACAGGAGTGTGAGTGGGTGGTGTGGGTTGATCCTCCTCCTCCATTGCGTGTTGCCCTGGCTTTTGAAGACCTGCACGCAGAGGTAGAATAGAGCTGGATCAAAAGTCACAAGTAGAAGAAGGAAAACATGGAGCTGTCAAGAAAGAATCATGTTTTGAAGAAGAAGCTGAGAGAAAGAGATGAGATGATGCTTCTTTTAGCAATGTTGTTTGTAGGAATTTGTGTTGTAATGTTGTTCGTGTTGTAGTTGTATCGGTTTGTGCTTGTTAACCGAATGGTACAACCTAGTATGATGTATCTGAAGACGATGATGCACTGTTGTGGTCAAGATGAACATGCTATTTTGTCAATGCAAACTAGATGATGGTGTGGATGGATGCAAAGTAGATGTTGGTTCAGATGGCCTAAGTAGAAAGAAGTGTGCCAAAGTAGATGTAGGTTTTGTCGTCGACGACGTCGATGACAAAACTATGCCAAGGTAGATGTAGGTTTTGTCGTCGACAACGTCGATGGCAAAACTATGGAAAGGTAGATGTAGGTTTTGTCGTCGACGACGTCGATGACAAAACTATGCCAATGTAGATGTAGGTTTTGTCGTCGACGACGTCGATGAAAAAACTATGCTAAGGTAGATGTAGGTTTTGTCGTCGACGACGTCGATGACAAAACTATGCCAAAGTAGATCAACAACAATCCCAACTTATTAGACACCATAGTGAGCACAAAGCATTAAGAATAAGAAGTTGATCATCACACATGTACCAAAGACTGGGCATAACTAGTGCATAAAGCATTAAGAAGTTGATCATCACAGTGCACAGACAACAACATCAAGTGCATAAAGCACTAAGAACATAAAAGTACTGGTATCACAGTGCACACAATAACAACATCAAGTGCATAATAGTTTCAAACATAAAACTGAAGTAACAAGACTAAAACTAAAGTTTCTTGCTCCTGGTGTTCTTGGCTGGGTTTGGAGCCAGCTTTGCCTTGCTTCTAGTGTTCTTTGCTGGATTGGGGGCAGTGGGTGGAGCTTTAACTGTTGTTGCTTCTTTTTTGACTGGAGAGACACCCTTGCTGTCAACACTGCTTCCAGTAACACAGAGCAAAATGTATTGTTGGTCCATTTTTCTTCTGCTTGCAACACCTTGGAGAAGCTCCCCTCTCTGCTCCTCTTTTATAATTCTTTCTAGGACTAAAACAAGTTCAAACATAACACAAATTTTAAGATATGAACTAATGAATACTAAAACAAGTTCAATATAAAACTGAAACAAGTTGCTGGCACACACCTCACTACACTAGCTTGTGTAGATGCCTCATGTGAGGTTTCCTTTGGTGGTGGCATCTGCTGCTGAAGAACATCAACTTCTAGCTCTTCATCCTCCTCCTCATCTTCTACTTCTGCTTCTGCTGGCTGATTAGCTGTTGGATGACCATCTGCATTATTTGCTCCCCAATGTTCTTCTTCTCCAAAGGCTGGATCAACAGATTCTTTGCAGCCTTTGGTTTTGTGTCCACATCTTCCACATCTCTTGCACTTAAACTTCCTAGGACCAAGGCCCTTTCCTTCATTGGTAGATCTTATCATCTGCTTTCTTGGTCTTCCTGGTGGTCTGTTTTGAACAGGAGCACACAGCTTGAATCCTGGATCTACACAGTCCCACTGTTGTTTGCCTTCTAGAGCTGGTAGATTCTCGGCATAAGTTGCTCTAAACATCTCAACTGAGTAATATTTGTGGACATACTGATATATTCCACCAGCTTCACCTCTTAGAGCAGTGATGAAAAAAAGGGCATGGATGCAGGGTTTACCAGTGATCTGCCACTGCCTACAACTGCAAGACCACTTCTCTATGTCAACAGGGCACCTCCATTCTCTTTTCTCTCTGTCAGTAGCAGTCTCCTTAGCCTCTGTTGGGCTTCTCCTAACTATACTCATCTCCAAATCTTTTGTCTTCTCCATCAAAACCTTCATTATTGCTGGTATGATGTAGTGCCCAATGAAATGGTTAGTGGCAATTCTGTTTCTTAAGTCAAATTTCTCCATGATGTATTGCCTAATCTTGTCTAGCAGGTCAACTATGTGAAGACTCTTGTATTTACTGATTCTTGAGTTGAATGATTCAGCAAGGTTGTTGTTCACATAGTCAACCTTGGACATCTCATTGAACTCTGCTCTTGCCCAGATTTTTGTGTGGTGCTCCTCCAGATATTCCTTAACTTTGGGTTTGCTTTTGAGTTGGTTGAGATGATAATTATGCTTCTTGATACTGTAGGTTAGTGAACAAGTCCATAAGTTATCATCAAAGAACTTTCCCTTAAATTTCTTACTGAAATTCTGAGCCAAGTGTTTCATACACTCTCTATGTTCCACTCCAGGGTACACATCATCAACAACAGTTTCCAATCCCTTGCAAGCATCAGTATGCATCACTAAACCTTCTGGATGACCTACCATTTTCTTCAGGTTTGTGAAAAACCATGTCCAACTCTCAGTAGACTCCACTTCTAGAACACCATAAGCAACTGGAAACAACCAGTTGTGTCCATCCAGTGTACAAGCTGCTACAAGTTGGCCTCTAAACCTACCATTCAATGTTGTAGCATCTACAGGTAGGTATGGCCTGCACCCCTCCAGAAAACCCTTCTGGCAAGCTTTGAAGCAAACAAACACTCTTCTAAAACACTCCTTGTAATACTTCTTACCTTTAATCTGATACTCAACTGTGTGCATGCCAATTTCTACAAGACTGCCTGGTGATGCCTTCTCCACTTCAGCTTTGAAAGAATAGAGAAGTTGGAAACTATCACTGTACTTGCCATATATTTTGTCCAGTGCAATCTCTTTGCCATTGTAGCACCTTTCATATGGCACCTCCACACCATACTTCTCTAACAACTTCATCTGAATTTCCTTAGGACCAATAGATGTATTTTTTTCTAATCCAGGGCATAGAAGCATCTGCAATCCACCTTCTTTTTGCAGCTCTCAATCTCTGAGATCTGTTGACACTAGGACAAGTATGCTGGTGTTGGTTCACTTTAATCTGAAACAAAACAACACAACAAACAGCAAGTACATATAACAGCAGTGAGTGCAGAAAATATAACACATTTCAGAGATCACAACATTTACTACCTAAAACAGTGTGCTCCTCCTCATTAAAGAGGCATGTAGCCTCCATTTACACCTGTCATAAGAACATTTGACAGTAAACCTAGTTGGGTCACTTTTCAGAATACAGAACTTAGTTTCAGCTTTGATTGAGTAGGTTGCAACCGCATTTCTGCAATCAACTGCACAAGAGAAGACCACACCTTCCTCAATAGATGGATTTTCCCTGTCATACATCATGACAGGTCTGTCCTCATCTGCATCTTCAAAAGCTCCCATTTCATGATCCTCTTGCATCTCATCAGCATCTGTATCTGAGAATTCTGCAGGGATATAATCTTCGTCTGCTTTTTCTTCTTCATTGTTGTGTTGAATATATCCAGGATAAAGTATCTCATCCTCCAGGCCTAGTGCATCAGGAAATGCCTCCTCCATAGCCAGATCACCTGTTTTGTTTGCTTGTTCCTGACTTTCATTAACACTTGGAGTTCCAGGAGCAGTAGAGGTGTCACTTGCTGCCCTGCTTCTACTGCTAGCCCTAGTTCTAGCCCTTGTCCCTCCAGCAGTGGGATTAAAACAAGATGGCCTAGATGCAGAGGGCCTAGAAGTTGATGGGTTTTCAAACCTTTGTGCTCTAGTTCTTTGTATCACTGTGATTTCCAAGTTGCATGACATAGTTTGTGCATTACTTGCAAACATCACACCTAACTCTGAATCACACTATACAGGGACCCAACAAAGGTTGCTACTATCCCAATATCTCATCTCAACAGCATCAAACAATCCCTATGGATACTTAGCACAAATGGAAGCCCTAAGATCCTGGTATGAAGTAGTGTTGTCCACAAACAATGGAAAAGTGAAGCCACAGTCTTTTCCTTTAGTACCCGTAGAAACAAGAACAACGGTCTCCATTCTAATAGATAGTATTGGGGAACATAGTAATTTCAAAAAAATTCCTACGCACACGCAAGATCATGGTGATGCATAGCAACGAGAGGGGAGAGTGTTGTCCACGTACCCTCGTAGACCGAAAGCGGAAGCGTTAGCACAACGCGGTTGATGTAGTCGTACGTCTTCACGATCCGACCGATCAAGTTCCGAACGTACGACACCTCCGAGTTCAGCACACATTTAGCTCAATGACGTCCCTTGAACTCCGATCCAGCCGAGCTTCGAGGGAGAGTTCCGTCACCACGATGGCGTGGTGACGATGATGATGTTCTACCGATGCAGGGCTTCGCCTAAGCACCGCTACGATATTATCGAGGTGGAATATGGTGGAGGGGGGCATCGCACACGGCTAATAGATCTCAAGGATTAATTGTTATCCCTAGAGGTGCCCCCCTGGCCCCCTGCCCCCGTATATAAAGGAGCAAGGGGGAGGGAGCGGCCGGCCAGGAGGAGGCGCGCCAGGGAGGAGTCCTACTCCCACCGGGAGTAGGACTCCCTCCTTTCCTTGTCCAAGTAGGTGAGGGGGAAGGAAGGGGAGAGAGGAGAGGAAGGAAAGGGGGGCGCCGCCCCCCCCCCCTCCTTGTCCTATTAGGACTAGAGGGGGAGGCGGTGCGCGGCCTGCCCTGGCCGCCCCTCCCCTGCTCCACTTTGGGCCCATGAGGCCCATTAACCCCCCAGGGGGCTCCGGTAACCCCCCGATACTCCGGTATACATCCGATAACCGCCGGAACCATTCCGGTGTCCGAATATAGTCGTACAATATATCAATCTTCATGTCTCGACCATTTCGAGACTCCTCGTCATGTCCGTAATCACATCCGGGACTTCGAACTATCTTCGGTACATCAAAACATATAAACTCATAATACAACTGTCTTCTAACTTTAAGCGTGTGGACCCTACGGGTTCAAGAACTATGTAGACATGACCGAAACACGTTTCCAATCAATAACCAATAGCAGAACATGGATGCTCATATTGGCTCCTACATATTCTACGAAGATCTTTATCGGTCAAACCGCGTAACAACATACGTTGTTCCCTTTGTCATTGTTATGTTACTTTCCCGAGATTCGATCGTCGGTATCTCAATACCTAGTTCAATCTCGTTACCGGCAAGTCTATTTACTCGTTACGTAATGCATCATTACGTAACTAACTCATTAGCTACATTGCTTGCAAGGCTTATAGTGATGTGCATTACCGAGAGGGCCCAGAGATACCTCTCCAACAATCGGAGTGACAAAACCTAATCTCGAAATACGCCAACTCAACATGTACCTTCGGAGACACCTATAGAGCTCCTTTATAGTCACCTAGTTACGTTGTGACATTTGGTAGCACACAAAGTGTTCCTTCGGTAAACGGGAGTTGCATAATCTCATAGTTGTAGGAACATGTATAAGTCATGAAGAAAGCAATAGCAACATACTAAACGATCAAGTGCTATGCTAACGGAATGGGTCAAGTCAATCACATCATTCTCCTAATGATGTGATCCCGTTAATCAAATGACAACTCATGTCTATGGTTAGGAAACACAACCATCTTTGATCAACAAGCTAGTCAAGTAGAGGCATACTAGTGACATTATGTTTGTCTATGTATTCACACATGTATTATGTTTCCGGTTAATACAATTCTAGCATGAATAATAAACATTTATCATGATATAAGGAAATAAGTAATAACTTTATTATTGCCTCTAGGGCATATTTCCTTCAGTCTCCCACTTACACTAGAGTCAATAATCTAGATTACACAGTAATGATTCTAACACCCATGGAGCCTTGGTGCTGATCATGTTTTGCTCGTGGAAGAGGCTTAGTCAACGGGTCTGCAACATTCAGATCCATATGTATCTTGCAAATCTCTATGTCTCCCACCTGGACTTGGTCCCGGATGGAATTGAAGCGTCTCTTGATGTGCTTGGTCCTCTTATGAAATCCGGATTCCTTTGCCAAAGCAATTGCACCAGTATTGTCACAGAAGATTTTCATTTGTCCCGATGCACTAGGTATGACACCTAGATCGGATATGAACTCCTTCATCCAGACTCCTTCATTTGCTTCTTCAGAAGCAGCTATGTACTCCGCTTCACATGTAGATCCCGCCACGATGCTTTGTTTAGAACTGCACCAACTGACAGCTCCACCGTTCAATATAAACATGTATCCAGTTTGCGATTTAGAATCGTCCGGATCAGTGTCAAAGCTTGCATCGATGTAACCATTTACGACTAGCTCTTTGTCACCTCCATAAACGAGAAACATATCCTTAGTCCTTTTTAGGTATTTCAGGATATTCTTGACCGATGTCCAGTGATCCACTCCTGGATTACTTTGGTACCTCCCTGCTAAACTTATTGCTAATCATACATCAGGTCTAGTACACAGCATTGCATATATGATAGAGCCTATGGCTGAAGCATAGGGAACATCTTTCATTTTTTCTCTATCTTCTGCTGTGGTCGGGCATTGAGTCTGACTCAACTTCACACCTTGTAATACAGGCAAGAACCCTTTCTTTGCTTGATCCATTTTGAACTTTTTCAAAACTTTTTCAAGGTATGTGCTTTGTGAAAGTCCAATTAAGCGTCTTGATCTATCTCTATAGATCTTGATGCCTAATATGTAAGCAGCTTCACCGAGGTCTTTCATTGAAAACTTTTATTCAAGTATCCTTTTATGCTATCCAAAAATTATATATCATTTCCAATCAATAATATGTCGTCTACATATAATATCAGAAATGCTACAGAGCTCCCACTCACTTTCTTGTAAATACAGGCTTCTCCAAAAGTCTGTATAAAACCATATGCCTTGATCAGACTATCAAAGTGTTTATTCCAACTCCGAGAGGCTTGCACCAGTCCATAAATGGATCGTTGGAGCTTGCACACTTTGTTAGAAACTTTTGGATCGACAAAACCTTCTGGTTGCATCATATACAACTCTTCTTCTAGAAATCCATTCAGGAATGCAGTTTTGACATCCATTTGCCATATTTCATAATCATAAAATGCGGCAATTGCTAACATGATTCGGACAGACTTAAGCATCACTACGGGTGAGAAAGTCTCATCGTAGTCAACCCCTTGAACTTGTCGAAAACCTTTCGCAACAAGTCGAGATTTGTAGACAGTAACATTACCATCAGCGTCAGTCTTCTTCTTGAAGATCCATTTATTCTCGATGGCTTGCCGATCATCGGGCAAGTCAACCAAAGTCCATACTTTGTTCTTATACATGGATCCCATCTCACATTTCATGGCCTCAAGCCATTTTGTGGAACCTAGGCTTATCATCGCTTCCTCATAGTTCGTAGGTTTGCCATGATCAAGTAACATGACCTCCAGAATAGGATTACCATACCACTCAGGTGCGGATCTTACTCTGATTGACCTACGAGGTTCGGTAGTAACTTGATCTGAAGTTTCATGATCAATATCATTAGCTTCCTCACTAATTGGTGTAGTCGTCACAGGAACCGGTTTCTGTGATGAACTACTTTCCAATAAGGGAGCAGGTACAGTTACCTCATCAAGTTCTACTTTCCTCCCACTCACTTCTTTCGAGAGAAACTCCTTCTCTAGAAAGGATCCGAATTTAGCAAGAAAAGTCTTGCCTTCAGATCTGTGATAGAAGGCGTACCCAATAGTTTCCTTTGGGTATCCTATGAAGACACATTTCTCCGATTTGGGTTCGAGATTATCTGGTTGAAGTTTTTTCACATAAGCATCGCAGCCCCAAACTTTAAGAAACAACAACTTTAGTTTCTTGCCAAACCACAGTTCATAAGGCGTCATCTCAACAGATTTTGATGGTGCCCTATTTAACGTGAATGTGGCCGTCTCTAAAGCATAACCCCAAAACGACGGCGGTAAATCAGTAAGAGACATCATGGATCGCACCATATCTAGTAAAGTACGATTACGACGTTCGGACACACCATTACGTTTTGGTGTTCCAGGTGGTGTGAGTTGCGAAACTATTCCGCATTGTTTCAAATGTAAACCAAACTCGTTACTCAAATATTCTCCTCCACGATCAGATCATGGAAACTTTATTTTCTTGTTACGATGATTTTCCACTTCACTCTGAAATTCTTTGAACTTTTCAAATGTTTCAGACTTATGTTTCATTAAGTAGATATACCCATATCTGAGAAGGTGAGAAAATAACGATACCCGCCGCGAGCCTCAATGTTCATTGGACCACATACATCAGTATGTATGATTTCCAACAAATCTGTTGCTTGCTCCATAGTTCCGGAAGAACGGCGTTTTAGTCATCTTGCCCATGAGGCACGGTTCGCAAGCACCAAGTGATTCATAATCAAGTGATTCCAGAAGTCCATCAGTATGGAGTTTCTTCATGCGCTTTACACCAATATGACCCAAACTGCAGTGCCACAAATAAGTTGCACTATCATTATCAACTCTGCATCTTTTGGCTTCAACATTATGAATATGTGTATCACTACTATCGAGATTCAATAAAAATAGACCACTCTTCAAGGGTGCATGACCATAAAAGATATTACTCATATAAATATAACAACCATTATTCTCTGATTTAAATGAATAACCATCTCGCATCAAACATGTCACACCCTGATTTTCATGCCACAACACTTAAGCTAATAAATCATGATAAAATGTGTTTTGACAAAAACTTTTGAGTGTTTTGGACCTTGCTTGATTGGATTTTTGTTTGCTGTTTGCAAGTGCTCTAAAAATCAAATAAATCCTCCAACTTCTATAGTTCATCTCCTTGCTCCAAAAACCTTTCCCAATGATAATGCCATGTGTATAGGATATAAAAATAATTTCTTGCAAAAATAATTTGGCCAAAAAGTATTTTCTAAAATTAGTTTTTCAAAAACCCCTGAATTGAGGTTTGCACTGCAAGTACTTAATTAAGGGCAGTAAAAATCTTTCCAAAAATATATTTGACTCCTATTAGATATAGGATACCCAAAAACCACAAAAATATAATTTTAAAGGTTATTTTCCTATTTTATTTAAAAGCTTTTTCTTAAGGCCAGAAATGGTCTTTAATACGGAAAAATTATTTTATTGCTTTAAAAATATTTGACAAAAACCTAGGGAAACTCAGTGGACATATATTGTCCATATATAATAGTTTCAACACATGGTCATGTTCAAAATATTGGTCAAATCTCTCAAAAACCCTTTCTGGATATTTCAAGCTTTTGAAATATTTACAAAGTAAATATTCTCCAAAAATTCCAAGAAAATTCTAGCATGTCACATATGACATGTTTGATGATCTTGACAAGTATCATGTCATGGAGAATAGTAAAACTCCATGAAATCCCCTCAAAACCATTTCTATCCATTTTGAAGTTTGGGCAACTTTACATTGCCAAACATGTCCAAATGCTCTCAAACCTTGTGAACATGCTCAAATGGTGTAATAATGCATCTAGAACAAATAGTCACAAGTTGGAGAGAATGTTATCTTGATCAAAGTACCCCAAAACCTTTTCTGTCCAGAATCAAATTTGAACAAGTTTGTACTACCAACTTCCTCTCCTTGACCCCAACTTTTGTGAGCATGTTCACATGACCAAATGAGGCCACTACATCAAGTGGTTCATCAAGGTGAAGTGATTTTATCAACTAGATCTACACAAGTTTATTTCTGCTAATTTCTAGGGTTCACAAAAGTTGCATTGGCAACTTTGCCCAAATGAGCTCTAACTTGGTGGAAGGACCTAATCTTATGTGTCATTTCACCCTGTGGAGTCTCATGGCAAATGGAGATCGTCTACTTGCCCAAACCAGCATCAAACACCTTCTGCATTTTTAACTAAAACCCTGTTTGGGCCTCTTCCACTTATCCAAATGAGTTCTCCTCTTTACCACACCTCCTCCTAACCTCCCTCTACCTCTGGCATTCAGCACAAGTCAATGCTTATTGATCAAGGGGATGGAACCACCAATTTTCTATTCTGGACAGCCCCATTTCCACTCTTCTCCTTCCTCTCTCTTCACCCACTAGCCATCCAAAGCATCCAAGGCCAAGATCCCTTCCTTAGCACCCCCCAAATACTATTGGACATGCAAGGGCGCGCCCACAAGCATAGAAAATGGCCTGGACAGCCATATGGGCACTCTGGAGCGCGCTACAGTGCGCTCCCGCACTGTAGCTCACCCATGCCAAGGGCATACGACAGCCTTGGGCGTCGGGGTGATGTCTCCTGAGGTGGCCTCGGCGTCCGGGACACGGCACGCTGCCGGCCCCCTCCAGAACCTCTCTCCTCTCCCCTCTATGAGCTTACCCGAACGCGTCCATGGGCGCTGCCCACGGTGCACCACGGCCACGCCCATATAAGCCCCTCCTGACCTATTCTATGGCTTCTCCCCGCTCCCCCTCTCTCGCTTACACCTCCCTAACAACCTCCCTCTCCCTCTCGCGCCCTCTTCCCACCTCCACGACCGGGGTGCCGCCGCCGTGCCCTCGGGCGTAGCCGAGCCATCGTTGCTTTCCCACTCCCACTGACCCATCCCGAGGACTCCCACGACCCCAAGAAGCCTTTCCCGCACGCTAGAACCTCCTCCCCATGCCTGCCTCGCCGTGCCCGTCCTCGCCATCGCCGGTCTCCGCCATGGCCGACGCTCCGCCCAAGTCTGGTGCTCCCTGCATCCAGCGCGACCACTTCTGGGCGCGGCGTGGAACGGGGCATCCGCCCAGACCACCGGCCTGGCCCCGGGCGCAGCGGAGCGGCTGGAATCGTCGCCGGCGCGCTCGCCGTCTGTCCCCTGCCTCTGCCCATCGGGGGGAAGAAGGAGGAGGCGGGAGAGAGAGAGAGAGAGTTGGTGCGGGACCCGCAGGTTAGCGACCCAGCAGGCGGGCCCCGCCCGTTTAAGTGGAGACGGACCGGGTGTAAAGCCGCCTCCTGCGCAGCGAAGGCGTACTCCGTCCGGGGCGCCTCCGACGTCACCCTCCTCGCCCGCGCGGCTGAGCCAGCGGGCCGGCCCACTTCTATCCTGCGCCCTGTGCACGCTTTGGGTAAACCCTAAACCTTTTTCCCTTTTTCTTTTTTTTCCAGTTAACTTCAGAAATTCATAGACAATTCAAATTAACTCCAAATTTGATGATTCAAATTTTTAAATGTTTCTAAAATCATTCCCTATCACATGGTGCTATTTGCACATTTTTCCAGAATCATTTCCTTCACAATTATGTATCAAAATCCCATTTTTCTATTTTTGTGATGAACTTTAGAAAATCACAGAGAGCCCATTTTTGATCCAAATTCCATGATTCAAAATCCTAGATGTCTATAAGTTCAAAACTTAGTTTTTGAACATTTTTGCTAATACTTTCTGTATCACCTCAAATAATGGTCTATTTCTTCATGTATAGCCAACTTTGCAAATTCATAGGAAAATCATCTCAACTCCAAATCCAGTGAAACCAATTCCTAGATGCTTCTAAAATCATCCTTTGTTAAATGGGTGCTTTGCTCATTTTTCCAAAATATATTTCTGTACACTTCTTGCAAACCCATTAATCCCTTGATTCCATCATATTGAAATGTTCAGAGATGTCCATTGATCAAATCCTAATGAAACCACTTTGGTCATCCCTCATATGACCAGAGGTATCCCAGAAAAGTCCAACTCATATTTTTAGAGCACTTTTATTTTTGCCTTGTTGTGTTGCTTATTATGATTGTTTCCGACGTTAGTTGACGAAATAGACGGAGTACTTGGAGAAGGACCAGAAGACTTGAAGACTCTGAGGAACCAAGCAAGCAGCCCTTTGACCATGTCTATGAAACTTTTTTTATGCATGTCATATAGCACCATATTGTTGTTGCAACGGAATCATGATGAGGTGATAACCACTTCGATGGTTGCCACCATACTTCCTCGTTGATACTTGCATTGTGCATGACCCTACCTTCCTATGAGGTTTATGCCTGTGGGAGTAGATAGGATGCTAAGGTAGTGCTACGCAAAAAGGGACGGGTATATGCATGGTGAAGGAGGCAAAGTATTTTCAAGAGACTTTTTCGAAAACCCCGTCGGGTGCCACTTATGCCCGAGGGAGATGATGAAATGGGTAACCACTTGATGACGAAGTGGTGTACCGAGGCAAGTGTGTGTGTTGTTTTTGAAAACGGATTAGATTTAAGATTTGTCGACTGTCCCAACCTTACATGCGCAACCACTCTACCCTTATATGGGAAAGGGCATTATTGATTACCTAGACAGATACTAGCTTGGAGCCTGCATTACTAGTGACGGGAGAGTTGTTGGTGCGCTCTCTCGGGACGGGGTCGTGCCAGGTAGGGCGGCCAAGAACATTTTTATGGGGCACCGGACACACCGTTGGTACCCCGTGCCAGTATGTGATGAATATCGGAGCGATGCTCCACAATTTTAAGATGTGAAATGTTAGGCACGGGGGTTACTACCAATCGAGTGGACTCCATGTTAGTGTCGTCTAGGGAAAGGTAGTGATCGGGTGCTTACCCCGGGTACTTGAGGTATCGCGGGTCGTGGATGACACGAAAGTTCCCCAGATCTTGTGGGTACAGTGTGCAACCTCTGCAGAGTGTAAAACTATTCGAATAGCCGTGTCCACGGTCAAGGACAGTTGGGCGGTGCTGCTTAAACTATGTCCAGAGTTTTCAACCGTGTGTGTGTGTGTGTTGATAAAACTACTTGGGTCAAGTCAAGGGACTTGACATGATTGAGATGGGTTGGTGCCCACTCTATTTATGTTGATATCTGTAACCTGTCCTCATGGTTACTTGAATTCTCTTGATGCATGCCTTACAAGTTGTTGAACATGTCATTGCACTCAAAACTAGCTTTCTGCAAAAAATTATCTATATCATGCATTGTTGTGCCTTGAACCAAAACATGGGTTGCTTGCGAGTACATTCAAAGTACTCATTGGCTTGCCACTGGTTATTTAATTGACCAGGCATGGAAGAACCGGAGTTCGAATAAGAGTTCTTTGGAGACGAACATGCGAGCTAGCACGCTTCCCAGTCAGAATGCCTGTAGGGTTAAGGCAGATGGCATGGGTCCAAGTTATCGACGAAGATTTCCGCTGCGATGTTATACTCAAGACTCGACCATAATGGTCCTACTTGTGTAATACGGTATGTATGGATGTAAGACTCTTGTTATTCAGCTTCTGAGTGTTCAGTGAGCATTGATCTCTGGGATCACTGTACACGTGCAATCGGTGATCACGACTTATGAGTCGGGGTCCCCACAAAACAAGATCTAGATATAATGTTCATGCTTAACGCTGGCACCAAATAACAATTATTTAGGTCTAAAACTAATCCCGAAGGTAGATGTAGAGGTAGCGTGCCGACTGTGATCACATCAACTTTGGAACCATTTCCCACGCGCATCGTCACCTCGTCCTTAGCCAATCTTCGCTTAATCCGTAGTCCCTGTTTCGAGTTGCAAATATTAGCAACAGAACCAGTATCAAATACCCAGGTGCTACTGCGAGCATTAGCAAGGTACACATCAATAACATGTATATCACATATACCTTTGTTCACCTTGCCATCCTTCTTATCCGCCAAATACTTGGGGCAGTTCCGCTTCCAGTGACCAGTCTGCTTGCAGTAGAAGCACTCAGTCTCAGACTTAGGTCCAGACTTGGGTTTCTTCTCTTGAGCAGCAACTTGTTTGCTGTTCTTCTTGAAGTTCCCCTTCTTCTTCCCTTTACCCTTTTTCTTGAAACTAGTGGTCTTGTTGACCATCAACACTTGATGCTCCTTTTTGATTTCTACCTCCGCAGCCTTTAGCATTGCGAAGAGCTCGGGAATAGTCTTGTTTATCCCTTGCATATTGTAGTTCATCATGAAGCTCTTGTAGCTTGGTGGCAGTGATTGAAGAATTCTGTCAATGACAGTATTATCAGGAAGATTAACTCCCAGTTGAATCAAGTGATTATTATACCCAGACATTTTGAGTATATGTTCACTGACAAAACTATTCTCTTCCATCTTGCAGCTATAGAACTTATTGGAGACTTCATATCTCTCAATCCGGGCATTTGCTTGAAATATTAACTTTAACTCCTGAAACATCTCATATGCTCCATGACGTTCAAAACGTCGTTGAAGTCCCGGTTCTAAGTCGTAAAGCATGGCACACTGAACTATCGAGTAGTCATTAGCTTTGCTCTGCCAGACATTCTTAACGTCGTCAGTTGCATCTGCAGCAGATCTGGCACCTAGCGGTGCTTCCAGGACATAATTCTTCTGTGCAACAATGAGGATAATCCTCAAGTTACGGACCCAGTCCGTGTAATTGCTACCATCATCTTTCAACTTAGCTTTCTCAAGGAACGCATTAAAATTCAACGGAACAACAGCACAAGCCATCTATCTACAACAAACATAGACAAGCAAAATACTATCAGGTACTAAGTTCATGATAAATTTAAGTTCAATTAATCATATTACTAAGAACTCCCACTTAGATAGACATCCCTCTAATCATCTAAGTGATCACGTGATCCAAATCAACTAAACAATGTCCGATCATCACGTGAGATGGAGTAGTTTTCAATGGTGAACATCACTATGTTGATCATATCTATATATGATTCACGCTTGACCTTTCGGTCTCAGTGTTCCGAGGCCATATCTGTATATGCTAGGCTCGTCAAGTTTAACCTGAGTATTCCGCGTGTGCAACTGTTTTGCACCCGTTGTATTTGAACGTAGAGCCTATCACACCCGATCATCACGTGGTGTCTCAGCACGAAGAACTTTCGCAATGGTGCATACTCAGGGAGAACACTTATACCTTGAAATTTAGTGAGAGATCATCTTATAATGCTACCATCAATCAAAGCAAAATAAGATGCAATAAAGGATAAACATCACATGCAATCAATATAAGTGATATGATATGGCCATCATCATCTTGTGCTTGTGATCTCCATCTTTGAAGCACCGTTATGATCACCATCGTCACCAGCGCGACACCTTGATCTCCATCGTAGCATCGTTGTCGTTTCGACACCTATTGCTTCTACGACTATCGCTACCACTTAGTGATAAAGTAAAGCAATTACAGGGCGATTGCATTGCATACAATAAAGCGACAACCATATGGCTCCTGCCAGTTGCCGATAACTCGGTTACAAAACATGATCATCTCATACAATAAAATATAGCATCACGTATTGACCATATCACATCACAACATGCCCCGCAAAAACAATTTAGACGTCCTCTACTTTGTTGTTGCAAGTTTTACGTGGCTGCTACGGGCTGAGAAAGAACCGTTCTTACCTACGCATCAAAACCACAACGATAGTTCGTCAAGTTAGTGTTGTTTTAACCTTCTCAAGGACCGGGTGTAGCCACACTCGGTTCAACTAAAGTTGGAGAAACTGACACCCGCCGGCCACCTATGTGCAAATTACGTCGGTAGAACCAGTCTCGCGTAAGCATACGCGTAATGTCAGTCCGGGCTGCTTCATCCAACAATACCGCCGAACCAAAGTATGACATGCAGGTAAGCAGTATGACTTGTATCGCCCACAACTCACTTGTGTTCTACTCGTGCATATAACATCTACGCATAAAACCTGGCTCGGATGCCACTGTTGGGGAACGTAGTAATTTCAAAAAAATTCCTACGCACACGCAAGATCATGGTGATGCATAGCAATGAGAGGAGAGAGTGTTGTCCACGTACCCTCGTAGACCAAAAGCGGAAGCGTTAGCACAACGCGGTTGATGTAGCCGTACGTCTTCACGATCCGACCGATCAAGTACCGAACGTATGGAACCTCCGAGTTCGGCACATGTTCAGCTCGATGACGTCCCTCCAACTCCGATCCAGCCGAGCTTCGAGGAAGAGTTCCGTCAGCACGACATCGTGGTGACGATGATGATATTCTACCGATGCAGGGCTTCGCCTAAGCACCGCTACGATATTATCGAGGTGGAATATGGTGGAGGGGGCACCGCACACGGCTAATAGATCTCAAGGATCAATTATTGTCCCTAGAGGTGCCCCCCTGCCCCGGTATATAAAGGAGCAAGGGGGAGGGGGCGGCCGGCCAGGAGGAGGCGCGCCAGGGAGGAGTCCTACTCCCACCGGGAGTAGGACTCCCTCCTTTCCTTGTCAAAGTAGGAGAGGGGGAAGGAAGGGGAGAGAGGAGAGGAAGGAAGGGGGGGCGCCGCCCCCCCCCTCCTTGTCCTATTCGGACTAGAGGGGGAGGGGGCGCGCGGCCTGCCCTGGCCGCCCCTCCTTTGCTCCACTTTGGGACCATGAGGCCCATTAATCTCCCGGGGGGTTCCGGTAACCCCCCGGTACTCCGGTATACATCCGATAACCCCCGGGACCATTCCGGTGTCCGAATATAGTCGTCCAATATATCAATCTTCATGTCTCGACCATTTCGAGACTCCTCGTCATGTCCGTGATCACATCCGGGACTCCGAACTATCTTTGGTACATCAAAACATATAAACTCATAATACAACCGTCATCTAACTTTAAGCGTGCGGACCCTACGGGTTTGAGAACTATGTAGACATGACCGAAACACGTTTCTGGTCAATAACCAATAGCGGAACCTAGATGCTCATATTGGCTCCTACATATTCTACGAAGATCTTTATCGATCAAACCGCATAACAACATACGTTGTTCCCTTTGTCATCGGTATGTTACTTGCCCGAGATTCGATCGTCGGTATCTCAATGCCTAGTTCAATCTCATTACCGACAAGTCTCTTTACTCGTTACGTAATGCATCATTTCGTAACTAACTCATTAGCTACATTGCTTGCAAGGCTTATAGTGATGTGCATTACCGAGAGGGCCCAGAGATACCTCTCCGACAATCGGAGTGACAAAACCTAATCTCAAAATACGCCAACTCAACATGTACCTTCGGAGACACCTGTAGAGCTCCTTTATAATCACCCAGTTACATTGTGACGTTTGGTAGCACACAAAGTGTTCCTCCGGTAAACGGGAGTTGCATAATCTCATAGTTGTAGGAACATGTATAAGTCATGAAGAAAGCAATAGCAACATACTAAACGATCAAGTGCTAAGCTAACGGAATGGGTCAAGTCAATCACATCATTCTTCTAATGATGTGATCCCGTTAATCAAATGACAACTCATGTCTATGGTTAGGAAACACAACCATCTTTGATCAACGAGCTAGCCAAGTAGAGGCATACTAGTGACATTATGTTTGTCTATGTATTCACACATATATTATGTTTCTGGTTAATACAATTCTAGCATGAATAATAAACATTTATCATGATATAAGAAAATAAATAATAACTTTATTATTGCCTCTAGGGCATATTTCCTTCAGATAGATAGAACGCGGTCGCTGGATTCATCCTACGATAAAAAAAATGCCATCTCCTGTGAAAAAACGAACAAAACCTAGCCTAAAGCATCGTTGAATCAACCCTACAGCAGTAAGCACGAGCAAATCTAGGTTTAATACTTACCCCGCAGGAATTTCTCGTGCAGATCCGTTGCCCTTGTCGACGTGGGAGCCACTGATGTCGCCTTCTCTGCGCTCCCGTGCAGATCCGCTGCCCTTGCCGCCGTGGGCGCCGCCAGCGTCGCCTTGTACGCGCTCCCGTGCAGATCCGCTGCCCTTGTCGCCGTGGGCGCCGCTAGCGTCGCCTTGTATGCGCTCCCGTGCAGATCAGCTGCCCTTGTCGCCATTGGCTCCAGTAGCACCGCCGCCTCCACGCTGAAGTGAGGATGTGGTGTCCCTACGGCGGCGGCCGCGTCCGCCGACGCTTTCTCCGGTCTCCCCCACCGCCTGCCAATGGATCTGGCGGTGCGGGTTTCGCCGCCGCCGAGCGAGCTAGGGTTAGTGAGAGAGAAAGAGAGACAGTGGGGAATGAGAGAGTGTGAGCTGGTTAGGTCGACCGGGGGGCTGCGGGGGCAAGACCTGTCCAAAATCTAGCGCCGCTTACGGTCAAACGGCAATGACTGGACGGAGCCGTGCCGGAAGGGCAAAAACACAAAGCAAGGTAACTGAATTGGGCAAGACCGCGTGTTTTACAAAACTAGGGGTATTCCTGTCGAGGGTGACACAAAGCAAGGTAACTGAGTTGGGCAATACCATACATCAAGTTTTAATGAGATGTTTTGCCATACATCAAGTTTGAGTATAGTTTAAAAAGCAACAAAAAAAATGTTTTCAAAATATATTCAACATTGATATTGTTTCAAAGGTCTTGGCAAGACAAATACCACAGTCAAAATTGATCCAAAATCAGACATTCGGTCACCCTTTTTGTGTTTGAGCCAAAAAATCTGAACGTACATGTTTATAGAAGTGAGAGATGTGGAGTGCGGGCCGATTTTTATAAAGTGAAGGGTGGCCTATGCAAAAATGGTATAGTCTAATTGGTAATCAAATCCGGGCCATTCCTTTTTCATCTATTGGCCCAAAACCTACGGGTGCATTGGGTGCACAGATTTGCCTGGTGCATATATGTTCTCCCTAGGTCGGTTGGAGCTACCCTAGGTCGACTAGAATTCCATGGGATTGGGTTTCTTTCTAGAATTCGAAGCCAAAGCTGGAATCTGAATTTGACACAAGTTGGTTTGTATTTGGTCACCCAAAGGAACCTTCCGGACCCAAGGAAACGTATTGGAGCTGAGCAGGACGTTTGGCTATCCTTGGGTCGTTGGGCTTGAGTCCGAATGAAATTAAAAGTGAGTTTGTAACGCCAGTTTAGAGGAAAAGGATGAAGAGTGGGCTAGATTTCGAGTAGAAGATGGATACGAGTCCATGTAACTCCTAGCTAGTACTAGTGCACTTTCAATGGGCATGAACCCAGATATGAAAATGCTAAAGATAAAAATAAATTGTTCAAACATTTATTTTATTCCACACAAAAAAATTCCTAGCCTAAACGGTAACAACAACTAGGCTAGGGTTTGAAAAGTGGTACGTTACACCCTCCGTCCCATAGTTTCATATGCATCGCTTGCAATAACAAGTGCGAAGTTATGGTGGCTCTTTTTTGAAAAAATAAAAACATATTTAGAAGTTAAAAAAATCAGAAAAATATCCATGGAAACTTGTATGCATTCACTACGGATTCATGAAATTTTGTTTTGAAAATAAATAATTTGTAAACTGTAAAAAAACAAAATTTCGACCAAAAACAAAATGTTGAAAAAATAATATTTCTCTTTTCTTTGTACGCCACGTGTGAAAGTAAAATGTTGAGAAAATTTGCACATACATAGTATGCACATCTGTGTGTACAAAAAAAATCAATTTTTTTACCTTTCAGAATTTTTTTTGGAAAAGGGCACCATGGTGCCCATTATACCTGGCCATGGGAAGCCCGGCCCGGCCTGACTCGGCCCGGCCCGACGCTGCCCCCGGGCCGGGCTCGGGCTTGGGCCTAGATTTTGAGCCCAAAGGCCGGGCCGGGCCCGGGCCCGTCGTTTTTGCGTTTTTCTGAAGGTCGGGCCGGACCGGCCCGGAGCCCGACGGGCTTTTACGTGTTCGGGCCGGGCTCAGTCCTAGAAAACATGCCCGATGGCCGGGTCGGGTCGGGCCCGGGCCTGGGTTTTTTGTGTCGGGCTTGGCTAGGCCTGGCCCGGCCTGAGGTATGGCCAGGTATAGTGCCCATGCACCATTTGCAATTTCGTTGCACTAGGAGTGCAGAGCGGCGCGAACCCATACCGCTTCATATACAAAACTACCATATTCTGGTTTTTTTTTGCGGGAAACCATATTCTGTTCTATCTGGATTATACCCCGAGCCTCCATCAAGCTTGCATCAAGCCTGCATCGAGTAGACACGGGACTTCGACTACACCAATGGCTGCTTCCATTGGTTGTAAGATCCTAATCTACCTCTCTGCTCATTATGCAATTAGGTGATCTAATGACTAGGCATGCAATCCTGTTAAGTAGATCCTACGGGATTAAATCAAACAATGGTAATTTGCTACTGGATCAGTGCTAGATTTTTATGATTATTAACAAGTTTTGTTAGTTTAACTATGTCATGTTTCCGCTTCAAGATGTAAATTAGCGCTGGTTTTACTTCCTGTTAGCAATTAGAACATGATGAAATAAAAAGAAAGTCTCAATTTTTTTCCCAATTCAGACGAACCCTAACCCTAGAAACCGAAAGTTTGAAACCCTAACGGGCTGTTTTAGCGGCTTGGTTTTGGCCCAAGTTCTCTTGGCCCATGGAAAAGTTTTTTCTTTGCTTATATGAGTTTTTTCTCTGCTAGGCCGAATGGTGATGGGTAGCCGTGGGCTATGGGGCTAAAATTGAAGTTTTGTGCATTTTCTATTTATTTAATGCATTATAGTATTATGATTCTTCCCAAAATGTTTTGCATTGTTATAAATAAAATTGCCAGAAAAATGATGTTAAATTACATTTAGTTTTCTGAATGAAATGGAACCGACGAGAAATTTTATTTAGAAAACTCTTATGAAATTAATGTTTGTGTCATTTTATGGCATATTAATGTGATCATTTTGTATACAAACCAATGTTGTTTTACAATTTTGAATCAGCCCGTTCATTCCTTATTATTTTCTGCCTAACAGTGATATAATTTGGAGTTAAATTTTGCATGAAAATTGATCGAACCAACGTAATTTAATTTTTGTGCAATTTAATTTAATTATGATGTTCTTTTCCTTTACCTATGATATTTTAATTCATGACAGCTTCCAGTCTTCGTCCTTACTGGAAACAACTTCCAAACATGTTAGGACTCATTGCTGTTGCACCTCGGCTGGCATGAGGTTGACCTCGCGCTGAGGGAAGGTAAACCAGTGGAACCTAAAAAGGATGCCACTGTGTATGCTGAGCTTAAGAAAGCCTATGATGCTAAAGTTGAGAAGTGGGAGAGGTCAAACAGAATGGCGCTCCTAATTGTGAACTTCTCCATCTCGACTGAGATTAAAGGGGCTATTTCCGCTAATGAAAGTGCCGCCGAATATTTGAAATTGGTGGAAGAACAATTTAAGGGCTCAGAATAAGTGTATGCAGATGAGATTTCGCACAAGCTGCTTGCAAAATACAATGAGCACGAAAATGTGAGGGAGCATATTTTAAGTATGGGCAATGCTGCGGCAAAGCTTAAAACCATGAAGTGTGACTTGAGCAAAGAGCTTCTTGTGCTCCTAATTTTTAGGTCACTACCCTCACAGTTCAATCCATTCAAAATAAACTATAATTCTCTTGAAATCAAATGAAAAATACTTGAACTCATTGCACATTGAGTTCATGAGGAAGAGAGAATGAAGAGTGAGCAGAAAGATAAAGGTTTCCATGTTAAACTCTACAAAAAGGAAGCATGAGAACAATGTTCATAGCAATAATGTGCCTAACATAAAGCAGTTTTCCAAAAAGAATCCTCCAAAGCCTAAGCAATGAAATGAGGAAAGTTGTTCACGTTCCGCTCCTTCAATAGCTGCTCCAGTAAATCTTACAAATACCGCTGGAGAAAGACTTTGCAATTTTTGCAAACAGCCAAATCATGTCAAAGAAGTATCTCTACTTTACTCAATCGTTCCATTCTCCCCTCGAAATGTGGCCCAAGCGACGATGCCACAACTTCGAAGAAGGATTGATACTTCTTGAGTATGAATGATTTGCATGTTTGCAAAAATTGCAAAGTCTTTCTCCAGCGACATTTTTAAGATCTACTGGAGCAGCCGTTGAAGAAGCGGGACGTGAACAACTTGCCTCATTGCATTGCTTAGGCTTTGAAGGATTCTTTTTGAAAAACTGTTTTTGTTGGGCATATTATTGCTATTTACATTATTCTCATGCTTCCTCTTTATAGAGTTTACACGAAAAGCTTGATCTTTCTGCTCACTCTTCATTTTCTCTTACTCCTAAACGCAATGTGCAATGAGTTCACATACTTTCCATTTGATTTCAAGAGAATTATAGTTTATCTTGAATGGATTGAACTGTGAGGATAGCGACCTAAAAACTAGGAGCACAAGAAGCTCTTCGCTCAAGTCACACTTCATGATTTTAAGCTTTGTCGCGGCATCGCTCATACTTAAAATATGCCCCCTCACACTTCCGTGCCCATCATATTTTGCAAGCAACTTGTGCGAAAGCTCATCTACATACACTCTTACTCCGAGCTCTTAAATTGTTCTTCCACCAATTTCAAATATTCTACGGCACTTTCATTAGCGGGAATAGCCCCTTTAATCTCAGTCGAGATGGAGAAGTTCATAATTGGGAGCGCCATTCTGTTTGACCTCTCCCACTTCTCAACTTTAGCATGATAGGCTTTCTTAAGCTTAGCATACCCAGTGGCATCCTTTTTAGGTTCCACTGGTTTATTTTCCCTCAGCGCAAGGTCAACCTCATGCCAGCCAAGATGCAATAGCAACGAGTCCTTCCATGTTTGGAAGTTGTTTGTAGTAAGTGGCTCGATCTCGAGACCACGAGGACTGGAAGTTGTCATGAATTCAAAATAACATAAGTAAAGGAAAAGAACATCATAATTAAATTAAATTGCACAAAAATTAACCTACGTTGGTTTGATCAATTTCCATGCAAAAATTAAGTCGAAATTATATCACCATTGGGCAGAAAATAATAAGGAATGAATGGGGTGATTCAAAATTGTAAAACAACATTGGTCTGTATTACAAAATGATCACATTAATATGCCATAAAATGGCACACATTAATGTCATAAGAGTTTTCTAAATAAAATTTCTCGTTGGTTCCATTTCATTCAGAAAACTAAACGTAATTTACAACATCATTTTTCTAGCAAATTTATATTTATAACAGTGCAAAACATTTTGGGAATAATCATAATACTAAAATATACTGAATAAACAGAAAACGCACAGAACTGTAATTTTAGCCCCATAGCCCGCGGCTACCCATCACTCATTTGGGCCAGCAGCTTAAAACTCATATAAGCAAAGAAAAGACTTTTCTGTGGGCCAAGATAACTTGGGCCGAAACCCAGCCGCTAAAACAGCCCGTTGGGCCAAAACCCACTCTGGCACTAAGGGCCTCATCAAAAGTACCACGAGAGGAAAAGCTAGCTAATCTAGCCAACTCATGAGCTAGCTCGAACAATTGGCAAGTTGCTCTTTATCATGTCTATTTACAAGTGATCGTTAGATCGACTGGAACTATAGACTGAAAATGGTCCAGTTAAGGCCAGGTTGCATAATTTGCTGAATACATTAAAATTAAAAGTAAGCAGGTACGGAGAGCTAGAGATAGGATTGGAGTACATTTTCTCCAACGACTTGATAACATAAGAACAGAAGCAAAACAAAGCAGAAAATTCCAACTAAGCATTATTATTTTTCTCCACGAAAGGCATAATCAGACCAAGTCGGTTAAATCTTGGCACAATCAGGTATAACAATCCCGTAGATACTTATACAAACGAAAATCCCAGGATAGTACAGACTGAGAAGGCGACCAAAGAGTACTTTCAAATTCAATTTGGCAGGTCCGTACCAGGTACCATCACAGCAGGCTCCGACAAGAAGAAATCATCCATCTACAAATAGAAACGAATAATCTAAGCTCCAACTCTTCAACTGACATTATAAATGTAACAGCCGTAATAACTACTTTGCGTCGTGTCCATGAGTTCCACTTTGCAAAATAAAGCAGATACATATCGTAAAAATAAAAAGCATGTGTTCTTCATCCCAGAGAACCTCCATTGTCACTACTCACAAGTCTACAGAGATAAAAAAGAATGGGTCAAACAAACATTCTTTTGGCTACAAGGAAAGGCACACATGTTTTTTTTGCGGACAATAATCATAAAAGTACTCCCTCCGTAAACAAATATAAGAGCGTTTCGAGCACTAAAGTAGTGATCTAAACACTCTTATATTTCTTTACAGAGGGAGTAATATGTATCCAGCATCTGTTAAGTATGTAGATTTGCATTGTGTTGCAAGAGGTCGACGTATAATTGCTAGCATTTCTTCAAATAATGGAGGCAAAATCCCAACAGATTAATGTTCTTCTTATATTCGGTAAAGTAACTTCTATAAACTCATCGAATGATACTAATGACTAAATTCAAAAGAAGCTTGATCAAGATGCAATAGCTTTCAGATGAACGGGGAAGTGAGGAGTGGACCCAAGTCCAAATTTCTATGTTGCTATGTCCATGGCTGAGTACAGTTTTTATCTACCACGTGAAAAAAATGACATGGTTTTTCAGATCTGATTTTTTTAAGCATCTTCACCTTGCATTCTTGTGCAAGTCAAACGGTAGAAGAATTTATGAAACACACTACAAACATATACTATTATGGATACTCCTTAAAATATGATCAGACCTGAATATTTGAGGTGAGGAGATTATAATCTGCTACATTCCACCTAGAAACTGTCACACGTCATCATTGCCAGCTGGGTCAATACAAAAGAATCAGTGACCCTTTTGCCTCAAATGTGTCACTCATGACTATGTGAATATTCAAAACAATATTTGCTTAAAGACTAAATATACATACAGCTTCACCTAATCAAAGGGAAACTTTTGCAAAGCAAATGATCTCTGGTATAGCCAAACGGTCGACAACTATAATAATAGCCAAAAGGTATTTTGAAGTTTTTGTTGCCGTGCACCATTTTTTTTGTGATGGCAACACACTTTGCAGGGCTTCTATGATTTTCATTTACAAACAATCTATTCAATAACCGACCCCTTCAAATAAGTGCAGTGGTCTCCTCTTTCCACGAATTCCTCTGAACTATAAATTAATGAAGGTACTTAATCATCAACAGCTATTAGTAAGTACTTAAGGTTTATTCACCTTTTGGGGCTTGATGTTCATCTAGTTTCGTCCTGACCTACAACAAGGACCATGTGGAAGTATAAGATTGGTTTCAACACGACAAATTTAATCATCAGATTTTGAAATTTTTTTATCTACAGAAAAATGAATCCCATCACATAAGTTTGTCGACTCTCCCCCTAGATATAATTACAGTATGGTTATGAAATGGGCACTTGAGAGTTGCAACACTCTAAAAATATGGTGTCAAAATGTAATGACAGCATGAGAATGCAACATTAGCCTGTTTTAGGACAGGTTTAAAAGCACAATTACAACTAACACACATCAAATTCATATTACCATCAGACTGATTATGAAGACAAAATTGATCTAACCCGCAGATACTGACGCGCTTGTGATCAGCCCAAAACTACTCTACTCTGCAGTCCGTAGCAACTAAAACTAGTCTGCTCAACAGTAGATAGCAACAGACAAACATGCATCGTGATATAAGCCATCTAAGATTGCGAAAAAAAACATAGAAATGTGAAAATCACCTTCTGTGAGCCAACCAAACCCAGTGCGAGCCGGGGTGGCAAGGAGCGACGTCATGAGCGCCGACGCCGTGGCACTGTGCATGGGCATCAGCGACTCCACGCAGAAGCTGGTCATCTCCACTGGTGACCTACAGATGCCGAAACATGGACACCAAACTTTTCATCCAGCTCAAGTGGCAAAACGAATGCTCCTAGAGAACCACTAACCAAGAGCGCTCGTACCTTAGGAGGACGCGGGGAGCAGAGGCCGGGAGTCGCCTCGGGAGCGGAGCTGAGCCAGCGCGGGGGGCGGCTCTGGCGGCAGCCCCGCGGAGAGAGGAGGCAGCAGATCCGGATCGGAGGAAGGATCTTGCGGCGGCGACGGCGGCCATTGCGGCTGGGTGTGTGCGATGGGGCACGGCAGGGGGGGAGGGGAGACGGGGGCTAAACCCTACACTGCTTAGCTGGGCTGTACGCGGCGGCGTGTTGGAATGGAGCGCCGCAGCTTCGCCTTTTTGATCGGCCCGTTTACAACCAAGCGCCTGGCACCCCCGCCTTCTCAGTTTGGCCCAAGTGAGTTATGGGCACCACAGCTGCTTAACCCATTTGCTAAAATAAAAAGCTGCTTAGCCCATACTTATCTCTAACAAAAAAAAGCCTAGTTATGGCTCTCTCTCTCTCTCTCTCTCTCTCTCTCTCTCTCTCTCTCTCTCTCTTTTTGAAGCCTGAGAACCGAAGTAGCCGTTCGCTATTCTGGTCTAATTGCAGTGTCTAAAGGGAAGTGGAGTATCGCTCGAACTCAAATAAGCTTGGAAGAACAGTAGAATAAAAAATCTGGAATTTTTTTATGGTAAACTTTGACAAATTTTCTAAGTGCTTGAATTTTTTTATCATGAGATCACATTTGTGGAAGGCGTGAAAAAAAAGATGCTCCAAAAATGCTACGCCTTCCTTGAATGTGATCTCATTACCATAGAAAAAATTCAGAATGTTTTGATTTTTTTTCAAAAAAAAGATTTTACTGTTCATACAAGCTCATTTTGGCTCAAGCTCACAAGGGTACTTTCAAGTCTAAAGTGTCTTTGTTAATAATTTGTCTTCAAAAGTTTATTATCACAAGGAAGGTGTATCTAAGAGATTTTATTGTAATTCTTAGTTTTAGAAGTTGTATCGTAGTTTATTGAATTTTTTATCCAAAGCATTGCACTTTGTAATGATCTCATGTTTGAATAAAGTTACGGGTATTTCTTTAAAAAAATCCTCTCAAAATATTAGTATTACTTTTTCCTGCAAAAATAAGTTGTTTTTTAATTAAAATAGTATGCGAACGTACGCTCTATTATGCTCCAGCACGATTCAATAACATTGTAATTTGCATGCATACAAAATAGGATGTATCAACTGATATTATCTTGACTCTTCTGAAGATTGGATTTTTAAAAAAATTTAACTCCTAAAATGTGAACGGTAGTTACAACCCGTCTTCATAGTTGGCTTTGTCTCAACAAGAACTTCATTACGTGAACTTTATCTCATATCCATATGTTTCCATAAAAAAATCACCATCCAATGATTTACGAAGTTGCCCCTGTATTGTACCAAAGTTCTTTTTTTTCGAGAGCACGCCAAAGACGTACCTTATCTTTATAGAAGAGGGGAAAAAATCATGTACAAGAAGCCAAAGGATGGAACAAACCTCCACCTTAAGCACACACCCTTACACCCCACACTTACCCTATACCTACACTCTCACAAAACGTAGTGAAACCTCCTCCACCTAGATCCGCCGCCTTCCACTCCTTGATCTCATCTAAAATGGCAGTGGCCAGGCCATGCGCCTACAGTTGCTGACGAGTCCTGTTGAAAACTCTCGCGCCCCATTGCTTCCATAACGCCCAGATTGTGGCAATAACTAGGGTATCAAATCCACGTTTCCCACTCCTCCTAAAGAAGCTCCTGCCCGCAAGCCACCATTCCAACAAAGTGTCCTGAGGCTCCGGGATGCGGCCTTGCAGACCTAGCGTGTTCCGTGCCACACTTCTCTGGCATACACGCACTGCACTAAGATGTGTTCCGCATTATCTTCCTCTTGGAGACACAGGTAGCAGGCCAAGGGTTCCTCATGCAGACCATGTTGCGCCCTCCTATCGGACGTCCAAATCCGATGCTGCACCGCCAGCCAGGCAAAGAGTTTACACTTGAGGAGCGCCCAACTTTTCCAAATGCAAGAAGCAAATGGCACCCTCTCCGTCCCAAGGCATAATCTATGATAGGTGGACCGAGCAGTGTATCGGCCGGACGGATCCGCCGGCCAAGAGAACACATCATCACTGGTAGGGTCCCTGATTACCGTGCTAACAGCCAAGTTAAGGTGCAAGAGTTGCAGGTGATTCCCAAAGTTTAGCTCCCCGTTTAGATCCGATAGCCACCTTCCATTGGTCAACCCCTCCTGCACCGTCCTTCTGTTAACGGTGCGCGTGTCCACACGAGCGTACAAAAGCGGCACAATGTCCTTGACGGCAAATCCATGGATCCATCTATCTCGCCAAAACAACACCTTATCCCCTCTGCCCACGGCAATGTGAATGAGGTTGTCAAATACCGCTCTCGCATCTCGGTCAACCAACATCGACAGCCCTTGCCACGGCCTCCCAGGGTCAGTACATCGAAGCAACTCCCATCGGACGTGCAGGGCGAGGCTTTGGAGCCGTAAGTCCCGTACCCCGAGACCACCAAGCCAGGTAGGCTTGCACACCAAGTTCCAAGCAACCAGACATTGACCTCCATTCACCTTGTTTTTACCCGCTCAAAAGAAGCCGTGCATCCACTGATCAATCTCTTCGAAAACCCAGAGCAGAGCATCATCAATCATGAAGTGGTGGATTGGTTTTGCAGCGATCACCGACTTCACCAGCATGAGCCTACCGGGTCGGTGCAATAGCCCTCTTTGCCACGCCGGGGCAAATCCCTTAGCATGATCCAACATGGGCTGCCATTCCGCTCTCGTCAACTGCCGTATAGCCAATTGCAGCCCAAGATATTTACAAGGGAAGTTCCCCATGCGGCATCTAAGCATCGACTCCACCCGGTTTCTATCCTCCTCATCCCCATGTATCATGACCGCCAGAGATTTGTTGTAGTTCACTCTCAATCCCGATGCATCCCCAAACGCCTTGAGAGCAGCCATGATGAAGTTGAGGTCCGACACCCTTGGTTTAACAAATAGAGCGACATCATCAACATAAATTGAAACCGATTGTTGAGCCGCGATGCCCGAAAATGTGCTTATCACTCCCAAGTTCGCCGCCTTCACCATGATCTTGGAGAGAACATCCATAGCAATCACAAACAACAAGGGCGAAACTGGATCACCTTGCCTCAAACCTTTGACATGAACGAAACTTCGGCCTGGCACACCATTAACGAGCACTTTGCTGTTGGCAGTCCTAAGGAGAATGCCAATCCACTCACACCATTTATGACCAAAGCCTTTACTTCTCATCACTTCAAAAAGGAATGGCCAAGCGAGGGAGTCAAATGCGCGTGATATGTCCAACTTAAGGAAAACTCCTGCCTCCTTTCTCGCATGAATTTTCCTCGCCACTTGTCTTACTAAGAGAAAGTTATCATGTAAATGCCTCCCACAAATAAATGTATTGTACCAAAGTTACCATGCGTTAACTTGTTACAAGAATGATGGTGGTGAGAGTGTTATTGCATGGTAATAGAAGAATCCAGTTATCAAAACATATCTTACCACCAAATGATTTACGAACTTACGAGTGCTAATGTATTGGTACTAAAATCGGCACATGTTCATTAGAAAAAGATCCATAGCTAGTGTGCAAAATATAAGATGAATCATGCCCCACGTGAAATGTTAGTTTACAAAGGAATGCTACATAGTAACAAAAGAGTCCCAAGCAAACCAACCTGTGGTTGGATGGTTAGAGGGACTGTGGTATCCCCGACTCACGGTGCTCGCATTTATTTCAGGATTTTCGGCGATGCACATTCAGTGGGAGGAGACGTTCCCGTCGACAACTAGGTGCCTATGATGACTTCATCAATTTCAAGATGATATGCCGGCTCAGTCTTTCAGAGGTGCTCATAGGGATAGGGTATCCGTGTATGCGTTCATAGGGGTGAGTGTATGCGCGTGTATATGAGCGCCTGCGTCTGTACTGTGTTAAAAAAAGAGTCCCAAAAAGGTTGTCGAAACATACCCCAGGTGAAATTACGAAGAGACGACAGCGAACAAGGCTTTTTCAATCAAGCCAATTTCAACAATTTTTCATCTACGATCTTTGGGTCCATTCTTGTTGTTCAGAAAACATAAATGTCACCTTGTGAAGTGAGGCCATAACGTAAGTACAAACCACTTCAAATACTTAAATATTAGTTCAAGTGAAATAACATGTGAAATGTCTAGTTCGAAGTTACTCTTCGGGTTTCACCTATTCATTAAGGATTGTTTACCGATATTAGAGAAACCTTGTTTCCTTATGTGTTTTCAAGTTAAACACTTTTGGAAGGGCTTGAAGAATATTGGGATGATAGAGGAGGAGATGGGTGACTTTCTCATTGAAAAGATATTCATCTACTGTCAGCAGAACAGAATACGACGAGCGGTACGAGCAGCCCCACTCGTACCACTAGTCATACCAAGAGCCGCTGCCTCCCTTTTATCTATAGAAGCAACTTTCGTATTAAGGATTTATAGAGAAGAAGAACAGAACACCCTCAAACCATAACCAGAGCAGGGAAACAGAGATCCAGAGGAGAATCGCTTCGCTTAGATCCGTTCCGGTTCCCTCAGCAGACCAATTTTCCATTCTGTCGTGGAAACGTCACGGCAGACGTCCTAGTGTGAGGACTTAGTCATGAGGCCAACGCATCTATGTGGTAGCTTGAGAGGGGTTGATCGAGACGAGAGACGCAACACACAAGACAAGGATTTAGACAGCTTCGGGCCCCGGGAAACATCATCCGGTAATAGCCCTACATGATGTTTGTGGCTAGGTCTCATTATGCTCATCAGGGAGACGCCACATAACTGGCTCTCCTCTAGTTGTGTCTAGCCTTAACGATTATTTTTCTGCTCTCCCCTTGATGTGCCCCACCCTCCTTATATAAGTTGAAGGGGCGGGTTACATGTAGAGTCAAACTCAGATTAGGACTTAACCTATTTTGACGTCTTACCATGGGCTTCTCATCATGGGCTTCTTAACGTCTTGGGCTTCTTAACGTCTTGGGATTCTTAACGTAAGCCGGCTTTTTACAATCCGGCTTACAATCTGAGTTACAATCTGGCTTAACTGTCTGGCTTAACTGTCTGCTGGCTTACCATGCTTAACTATTTGACTTAACTGTCTGCCGGCTTAACTGTCTGCCGGCTTACAATGCTTAACTGTCTGCTGGGTCACCAATGAAACACCAAGTCCCAGCCAGGTCATATCTCCGGCCGGGTCACACCGTGGGGTATATCCCTGACATTAGCCCCCAGTTTAATTTGGATTCATCCATGTTAAACTGATCCTGTAAAACAAACACAAGAACAATTTTGATAGATTATGCTCCGGGTTAAGAACTCTTGTAAGCCGGCACCTGATCATCCTTAACTCATTGGTATTTCCTTCTTCTAGAAAGTCCGGATCAATAGGCCAACTTCATAATCAATTTGCTGACATTAGTTTCTCATAGAAAAAACATTGGTCATGAAATACTCATCTGATTTTCAGCCAACTTGAAGATGTAGAACTTGCCGGTTTATCATTGCCAAAATATCCGGTTTGTAAGTATTGATGGCACCGGGTCATAATTGTTGTTAACATCAAACTTGAAAATGTACCTCCCTTATATGTAGCCCCCAAGTACCAGGTTGTCATGCTTGCAGCAACCTGGGACTTGCAATTACCTTTAAGCTCATAAAAACTTCAACCAGCGTAGCCCCCAAGGACCAGCTCAGTAAGATAATACTGAGCTGGGACTTTGTATATAGTTCACTGACAATAACATCATATGGTGTAATCTCCACCATGGGGCTTGAACCCATATCCATAAGGTTAAGACCTTTATACTCTACCAACTAGATAGTAGACCTTTCAACATAATGGATTAAGGCTTGTGTACCATGAATTTTTTGACACGAGCAATTGGTAGCCCCCAAGGGCCGGCTCATTACAATGTGATGAGTCGGGTCTTCAATAAATTGAGCAAAAAATGACTTTGCATTAGCCCCCAAGTGTCATGATGCATGCTGGCAGTGACATGGGACTAGCATATTTGACGTAATCTCAATTTAAATAATGTAGCCCCCAAGTGCCGGGTAGTAAGCCTGCAGCGACTCGGGACTATTCCATCCATTGTAAAAATAAATCATGTCCATTGATGAAATAATAACCATTGCACTGAAGCGACTTTGAAGACCTCCATTATAATATTGGCTATTGATAGCCATAATAAAAATCCAGCCATGTTGGCTATTAAAGATTTGAATAATATAATCCGGTTTTGAAAACCAGTTCTTGTGATATTGAATCGTGCTGCCGGTTTAGGATACCTGTGCAGTAAGGGTGAGCACCCAAAGCTTGAGAAGCCAATATTTCCAAGTGCTTGATATCATTATGTATGGGCGACTTGTCGCCTCTCATTAAGCCGGGTAATAGAAACCACGGGTATGCTTCAAATATGAGCTGTGAGATTAAAGGCTACATGGCCGGCATCACATTAGACCAAATGCATGATAATATCAAGAAGAACTGGAAAAAACATCAAAAAACTCAAGCCAAATGAGAAAAAACGAGGCTATGCTTCGAATACGAGCAGGAAGCCAAACCATAAGGGTTAATAGCTATGATTCGAATACGATCAGGAAGCCCCCGAATGGTTTTTGGCATTGCGTCGATCAAAGCGGGTACCAACAGCTATGGTTCGAATACGATCAGGAAACCCCCAAGTGACCAAAGTATTTAACGGCTATGATTTGAATATGATCAATAAGCCGGACCAAGAGGGTTAACGGCTGTGATTCAAATACGATCCAGCCCCCAAGTGATCTAAGTGTTTAACGGCTATGGTTTGAATACGACCTGGAAGTCAGACCAAAGGGTTAACAACCATGATTCGAATACGATCAAGCCCCCAAGTGATCAAAGTGTTTAACGGCTATGATTCGAATACGATCAATAAGCCGGACCAAAAGGGGTTAATAGCTGTGATTCGAATATGACCAAGCCACCAAATGATCAAAATGTTTAACGGCTATGGTTCAAATACGACCAGGAAGCCGGCCAAAAGGGGCTAATAGCTATGATTTGAATATGATCAAGCCCCCATTTGGTCTTTGAAGCAGGGTATCTATGTTTGAGTTGTGCTTTGTAACAGACTCTCTTTGGTCCCTTTAATTTTCTCTGAGAACTCGAACTTTATGAGAGATAAATTCTTCTTGAGCCAGAACTTAAACCGGAATTCTTCATTTTGAGCCGGAAATTTTCTGACGGCCTTTAAACTGGCAACATTTACTGAGCCATGTCCATGTTGCCCCCGAGTGTTAAGACTACTCGAGGAGTTGGCTTGAGACTCTCCATGCTTGATCATGATGTGACCAGTGGGTTGCTGGAATACGTTGAATTTCGGTGGGTTATAATCGACCCTGTCCATTGACCCAGCCGGTGTAAGCAAGGGCCATAGTTTGATGGTGTCTTTTGCAATTATGAATTCTGCATAAGAATCTGCACAAACAAGAGTAATTGTTCTCGAAAACGATAAAAATGTATCAATAGAAATTTGACAGGATGGATTTCACCTGATATGTTTGACCGAAAATTATCGGTTGTATTGTTGCAACAATGATGACGGAGATGGCGGCTTAAAGCGCGGCACATGGCGACTTTGCAGAGATCCTCCGGGTCATGTATAATCATCAGATTTTTTTCAGCACTTTGTCCGCTTTGTCTTTTCTTTTCTATTGCTTCAATTAGTGCAGGCGCACAGGAAGAGAGCAGCCTACAGGGCCGTGATCGGCCGGGTCAGCACCTGCTGGCTGGGCGGGGCGTCTCAAAAGAAGCCAGGACAAGGGCGAGGCCCGAGGCGACGAGGAAGAGCTGGCATAGCGGCTGGCCATGAAAGCGGCCAGGACGACTCGAGGTGGCTCGGAACAAGACGACAGAAGGGTGCCGGCATCCACAGGAGAGAAGGACTCAGCGCGGGGGGCGACTGAAGTGTCGGGCGTGACCCGGCAGGACGTCTCACAGCGATGGAGCGGCTCCCCGTGGTTGCAGCTGAGGCAGACTCACAAGGCGGAGGCCGACAACTCACGGCGGTGTCTTGGCACAGATACATCAGAGGCGGGGAGCAGCGGCGGCTCAGTGGGGCCGCTGGCGGGTCACGGCCTTGGCGGCTTTAATTGAAGGGCGGCTCGTCTCGGACGGGAGGCACAGTGGCAGCGGCTCAAGGCGAGGCCAAGGCAGGCACAACTGCAGAGGCGTAGGCAGGGCCAGTTCAAAGCCAGTTCGGAGACGGCCACGAGGCCGGACCGGCTTGAGGCACGGCGGCGCGGGCCAGGGTGGAGATGGCCGCGGGGCAGGGCTGGCTTGAGGAGCGGCGACGCAGGTGAGGCCATGGAGGTGCAGGCCACGAGGGCGGTTCAGAGCGAGGGAGACTCTCTGCAGGGAGGCGAATCTGCAGGCGGCTCGGTTGGGCCGGTGGCTCAGGCTCTGAACTTCGGCGGGCGTCATTGAGGTGATGCGGGTAAAGCCGCAAGAGACTTGAAGGCGACGATGAGTAGAACCATGGCAGCGGGGCGGCTCAACGCGCGGCGAGGTCGCAGACGGCTCGACGGCTATCACGAGGCCACAGAGGCGGCTCGGTGCAGGCGGGCCCGCAGCGGTGCGACGGTTTGCTGGTTTGAGGCGAGGGCCAGACGACGATAGAATTGCACTTTTAGACGCAGCAGCGGAGTGAATCGAGGCCATAGCAACGTCGGGGCCGCGACCGAGCTGCAGTTGGAAATGCAGTTAGCGATGAAGTTGCTCGGGGGCGACTTAAGAGGCGACAAGGTCGCGAGCGGCTTGGCTGCTCAAGATGTAGCAGAGGTCGAGGTGGGCGGCTGACTCGCCGACGGTGGCTCGCGAGCAGTGGCCACCGTCAGCATTTGACTCAGAGATGGAAACGGAGTCCGTGGGAGATTTGGACAGGATGCTAGACCGGGCGGGTCAGACCGATGGTGGTTCACAGGTGACCTTGGCAAGGCGAACAAGGGCCGGTGCGAGCGGCTTTGAGTCGTCTCGCGGTGGCGGAGGCTGAAGCAGGCCCGCGGTGGTAGCTTTAATGAGACGGCGATGGCCACTTGACGAGGCGCGACAGCGACTTTGCCGGAGACCCGTGGCTTTGATGCGGGACTCGGGTGAGGGCGGATCACTACAGCAAAGGTGGAGCAAGGCCAAACGGCTTCAGAGGCGGCCGGCGGCTTCAGCGCTCGAGGCGTCACAGGCGGCTTACAGTCCACGCCGGTGAGACGACGAGGCTGCGGTGGCTTGATGGTGTCCTGGGGAAACCGGCTAGAGCGGCGACTCAATCTGGGCACGTGAGCGGCGAGTGGAGCCATCCAGGCGCGGGTTTGGAGAGACACTGAGGTCGACAGAGTGACTCAACCGCAGGCAGACGGGCACTCCGATGGTGCAGAAGCCATTGTTGGTGATTTGGCGCTGGGTAGAGGTACTGGAAAAACAAGGCGAGCGGCTTGGGCTCAGCGTGTGGTGGCGTGCTTGGAGACTGCAGCGACTTGCCGACTTCATAGACGCAGAACGAGGCGACTCAGGGAGGCCGTGAGGGCGAGTTCGGCGGGATGGTGTCTCAATTTGAGATTGAGTGGATATGGTGGCTTGGAGTCTGCTCCGGCTCAAGGCGACCAACGACGGTTTGACGTGGCCACGATAGAGGAGGCCCCAGTACATGGTAGTAGCAACTTGGCGGCAGCTCGACGTTGATCCGCCGCAGATGAGGTGATTCCAGTTTTAAGGCGAACCTGTGATGGCGTTGGTCACGGAAGTAGACGCGGGGCCGTCTTAAACACCACGGCGGGGGCGACTTGTAGCAAAGGACCGAAGCCGTGGTTGATGTAGTGGCTTAAAGATGGCACCATGGCAGCTGCGGACACGACAACGGGACCGGCGGCTTGGCGCGAAAACGAGCAGGGGGCGGCCTGAGAATGGTACGGCAGCGAGGCCTCAGCTTAGGGCCATAGCAGGAGCGGCAGGCCGGAGCGGTAACGGGGCGACTCACAGTTAGCTGTCGGCGACTCACCAACCTCGGCCGGGCTCGAGCAAGAATGGCTCGGAGTAGATGAACAGAACACTTCTACTCGGATTTGGAAGCTGGTGCAAACAGGGCACTTTTTCAATTAGCACATCATGACAACCAGATTTTTTTGAACAGACAGATCGGAGATTGATCTCCTCGAGACTTAAAGTAAACATCTGTGACTTGGCGGCTCATGAGCATATCTTTTCCTTTGGTTCAACATGGAGGCGACCCGCAATAGGAACTCAGCCGTTGACTCCATCCTGGGTGATTTGTGTGTGCATGAAAAAACATCCCTTGTATCAGTCTCGTAGTAATACTATATATGAAACGCCAGTGCAGCTGTCCCTATCTCGGACTCGGCATTGCAATGATGCTGGAAATCCTACCGACGGTCTCGGCGACTTGGCATCGGCAACAGAACAACTGTAACCCTAATTTCTCCTCTTTGACTTGAATCTCATGGATTGTAAAATCTGAATCAATGACCTTGATGCAGATCCTTTCTAGCTGAGTCTTTCTCATCCGAAGAATTGCGAACTTCTCGATCCCTGGGACAGGTCCCTCCAAGAACTCAACACCACCGTACTCAGGCCCCACGGTGGGTGCCAACTGTCGTGGAAATGTCACGGCAGATGTCCTAGTGTGAGGGCGTAGTCGTGAGGCCAACGCATCTATGTGGTAGCTTGAGAGGGGTTGATCGGGACAAGAGACGTAACACACAAGACAATGATTTAAACAGCATCGGATCCCGGGAAACATCATCCGGTAATAGCCCTACATGTTGTTTGTGGCTAGGTCTCATTATGCTCATCAGGGAGACGCCGCATAACCGACTCTCCTCTAGTTGTGCCTAGCCTTAACGATTATTTTTCTGCTCTCCCCTTGATGTGCCCCGCCCCTCCTTATATAAGTTGAAGGGGCGGGTTACATCTAGAGTCAAACTCGGATTAGGACTTAACCTATTTTGACGTCTTACCATGGGCTTCTTAACGTCTTGGGCTTCTTAACATCTTGGGCTTCTTAACGTAAGCCAGCTTACAATCCGGCTTACAATCTGACTTACAATCTGGCTTAACTGTCTGGCTTAACTGTCTGGCTTAACTAGCTGCCGGCTTACCATGCTTAACTGTCTGACTTAACTGTCTGCCGGCTTAACTGTTTGCCGGCTTACAATGCTTAACTGTCTGCCAGGTCACCAATGAAACACCAAGTCCCAGCCGGGTCATATCTCTGGCCAGGTCACACCGCGGGGTATGTCCCTAACACATTCCATCATTGACAACACCGTTGTAGATAAAGAATGCGACTTATAAGGCTAGGGTTTGTAAACTCTATTCTTACTTTGATCCAAAGACTAAGATTGGTTTTATTAATCTTATTGCCGTAAACTACGATATTATTGATATGGTCTGATTGCTTGTATCTGCGTTGGTGTTTCCCCAAAGAGAAGAGGATGATGCATCACAAAAATGATAAGTATTTCCCTTAGTTATGAAACCAAGGTTATCAATCCAGTAGGAGAACCAAGCAACACTATGTAAACAACACCTGCACAAAAATAACAAATACTTGCACGTAAGAGGGGTTGTCAATCCCTCCTCGGTATTGAGATAGATTAAATTGTATGAGATTGGATAAATAGATCTATCAAAAACACAAAATAAAATAAAGAAAGAAAAAGTGCAGCAAGGTATTTTGGGGTTTTTGGAATAATAGATCTGAAAATAATATGATAGGAAATAGACCGGGAGGCCGTAGATTTCACTAGTGGCTTCTCTCGAGAAAATAGCATACGGTGGGTAAACAAATTACTGTTGCGCAATTGATAGAAGAGAAAATAATTATGATGATATCCAAGGCAATGATCATGTATATATGCATCACGTCCAAGATTAGTAGACCAAAATGATTCTGCATCTACTACTATTACTCCACACATCGACCACTATCCAGCATGCATCTAGTGTATTAAGTTCATGGAGAAATGGAGTAATGCAATAAGAATGATGACATGATGTAGACAAGATCTATTAATGTAGGAATAGACCCCATCTTTTTATCCTTAATGGCAACGATACATGCGTGTCACTTCTCCTTCTGTCACAGAGATTGAGCATTGCAAGATCGAACCCATCACAAAGCACCTCTTCTCATTGTAAGCAAAATCAATCTAGTTTGCCAAACCAAACCAATGTTTCGGAGAAGAAATACGAGGCTATAATAATCATGCATATAAGGGAACAAAGGAGACTCGATTAATATTCATAGATAGATCTCCAAGAACATCAAGGTGAACATTGTATTGAGAATCAAAAAGAGAGAAGAAGACATCTAGCTACCCTACGGACCCGTAGGTCTGTAGTAAACTACTCACGCATCATCAGAGGAGCACCAATGAGGATGATGAACCCCTCCATGATCGTGTTCCCCTCTGGCAAGGTGCCAAAATAGGGCTCTAGATTGGATCTCGTGGTTCTGGAACTTGCGGCGACTGGAATTGTGTTTCGCCGACTTCCCTAGGGTTTCTGGAATATTTGGGTATTTTATAGAGCTGAGAGGCGGTGGAGATAACACATGTGAGCCCCCACTACCCACCAGGGCACGCCATGGGCATCTGGCGTGCCCTGGTGCCTTGTGGGCTCCATAGGCCTCCCCTCCTATATTTCCTTGGCTCCCAAGTTGTCTTCTGGGCAGAAAAAATCTCCAAAAAGTTTCGCTGCGTTTGGACAGTAAAAAACAAGCAAAAAAGCAACAACTGGCACTGAGCACTATGTCAATAGGTTAGTCCCAAAAAATGATATAAAGTTGCTATAAAATGAATATAAAACATCCAATAATAATAATATAACAGCATGGAACAATCAACATGAAGGAAATATGCCCTAGAGGCAATAATAAAGTTGTTATTTTATATTTCCTTGTTCATGATAAATGTTTATCATTCATGCTAGAATTGTATTGATCGAAAACCTTAATACATGTGTGAATACATAGACAAACATGAAAGCACAAGTGCTCCCTAGGTGGTTTTGGTAATTAATGTCAACATATCTCTTGTTGGACTAACACCTTTATCTAGTATATTTCAGATAAGTTCAACAATGGAGTGGCATGGACTAAAGGATGTGGGAACTCCTTCAAGATGCTAAGGACAAAGGATTGGCTCAAGCCTCAAGCTCAAGACTCTTCATTTTACATTTTAGTAATCCAAGATCACATTGAGTCTATAGGAAAAGCCAATACTATCAAGGAGGGATGAGGTGTTGCTTAATGAGCCTCTTGCTTCATGTGCTTAGTGATATGCTCCAAAACCCTCAGCTACTTTCCCACTTCCACAAATGACCTAAACCTAAAGCCAAAATAAGTCACATCGATTCTTCCTATCCGGCGCCACCGATTTCATATGTCTTAGCCACTGCCACAAACCCTAAGAAAATCGGTCCTACCGATAGGGATCTCGGTCTCACCGAGATGGGATTGTAATCTCTCTGTGTATCTCCATTACCAAAATCGGTCTCACCGAGTTTGAGCAATCGGTACTACCAAGATTACAATGCAAACTCTTTGGTTAACTTATTACAAAAATCGGTCCCACCGAGTTTGTGTAATCGGTCAAACCGAGTTTGCCTGACCAACTCTCTGGAAAGCTTATTACCAAAATCGGTCTCACCGATTTTGTGTAATCAGTCTTACCGAGATTACGTTATGCCCTAACCCTAACCAGATTGGTCTCACCGAGTTGCATTTCGGTCCCACCGAAAATCCTAACGGTCACATTATTTGCTAAATCGGTCTGACCGAGTTTAACGATTCGGTCCCACCGAGTTTGGTAGATTGTGTGTAACGGTTAGATTTTGTGTGGAGGCTATATATACCCCTCCACCTCCTCTTCATTCGTGGAGAGAGCCATCAGAACAAACCTACACTTCCAACTTACCATTTCTGAGAGAGAACTACCTACTCATGTGTTGAGGCCAAGATATTCCATTCCTACCATATGAATCTTGATCTCTAGCCTTCCCCAAGTTGCTTTCCACTCAAATCTTCCTTCCACCAGATCCAAAACCTATGAGAGAGAGTTGAGTGTTGGGGAGACTATCATTTGAAGAACAAGAGCAAGGAGTTCATCATCAACGCGCCATTTGTTACTTCTTGGAGAGTGGTGTCTCCTAGATTGGCTAGGTGTCACTTGGGAGCCTACGACAAGACTGTGGAGTTGAACCAAGGAGTTTGTAAGGGCAAGGAGATCGCCTACTTCGTGAAGATCTACCGCTAGTGAGGCAAGTCCTTCGTGGGCGACGGCCATGGTGGGATAGACAAGGTTGCTTCTTCATGGACCCATCGTGGGTGGAGCCCTCCGTGGACTCGCGCAACCGTTACCCTTCATGGGTTGAAGTCTCCATCAACGTGGATGTACGATAACACCACCTATCGGAACCACACCAAAAACATCCGTGTCTCCAATTGCGTTTGAATCCTCCAAACCTTTCTCTTTACTTTCTTGCAAGTTGCATGCTTTACTTTCCGCTGCTCATATACTCTTTGCATGCTTGCTTGATATGTATTGTGAATGTTAAACTTGTGCCTAAACTCCACTTAAACTTAAGGAAACTTAAAAATTGCAACTTTGGTACTTAGTGTCTAATCACCCCCTCTCTAGACACCTCTTCTCAAGGTCCTACAAGTGGTATCAGAGCATTGGTCTCCATTGCTTTGGTTTAATCACCATTGGAGGAAGATGGATGAGTCTACTATTGGGAGTCTTAGACATAGAGTGCCTATTCTTGATGGAGAGTATTTTCATGAGTGGAAAAATGAGATGCTTGTTATTTTCAATCAATATCATTTGAACAAGTACATTGCTAGACCTTGTGCTCCTTATATTGATCCTATGCATCCTACCCATGATGAGTCAATTGACATGATTAGGAATCTTAGAACTGCCGAACTTATCATTAGAGGATTGCCTAGAAACTTGATTGGATGCTTGCCTACTTTCAAGTGTGCCTACACTATTTGTAAATTTCTTGAGGAACGATATCCAGACTATTCCTTGAAAAATCTTGATGAAATTCTTCATAAGTCTATTGCTTTGAGTAATATGAATGCTAGTGATCCTATGTTTGGTGATCGTCTATTTGAGCTTACAAACCTTATGCATGCCAAAGGAAATGTTGGTATTATTAGTGACATTATTTCCGAAGCTAGAAAAATTCATAAGCAAGATCATTGTCAAACTCATTCTAATGAATCACCCTCTCTAGGACTTGATCCACCACATGACGATGTTGAACATGGATACTATGATGAGGATGATGATAGTGACTTCGATCTTGATGATGCAATGAGACACTTTGGTCTTATGGCAAATCTTCGGGGATATATGTCAGGAGGAAAGGAATGGGTTCTTGATAGTGGATGTACCGATCACATGACCGGAGATAAAGACATGTTTCACGAGCTTGCTGATAATGATAGTCCTCGAAAGTATGTCAATTTCGGTGACAACTCAAAGGGTAAGGTGGTTGGCCTAGGTAAGGTGGCCATATCACATGATAGCTCCATACAAAATGTTATGCTCGTTTAATCTCTTGGATACAACTTACTTTCAGTATCTAGACTTGCTGATTTCGGTTTCAATGTTCTATTTACTGAAGTAGATTACCAAGTGTTTCGTCGAGACAATCATAAAATGGTCTTTACCGGTGTGCGTAGAGGTGATCTATACATTGTTGATTTCACTAAAAAGGCTCAACCTAAAACTTGCTTCATTGCTAAATCCTCAAAAGGTTGGTTATGGCATAGACGACTAGGTCATGTTGGTATGCGAAACCTTGACAAGCTCATTAAAGGACTTCACATCCTTGGAGTTAACGATGTCATATTTGATAAGGATAGACTTTGCAGCGCTTGCCAGGCAGGTAAACAGGTTGGAGGAAGGCATCCCGTGAAGAACATCATGACCACAAGGAGGCCACTCGAGCTACTACACATGGATCTCTTTGGTCCCAACTCTTACAAGAGTCTCAGTGGAAATTCTTTTGGTCTAGTTATTGTTGATGATTTTTCAAGATATACGTGGGTGTTCTTTCTCGATGATAAATCGCAGGTCCAAAATATCTTCAAAAACTTCGCAAGGAAGGCTCAAAATCAATTTCTAGTGAAGATCAAGAAGGTTCGCAGCGACAATGGAACGGAGTTCAAGAACGCAAATGTGGACACCTTTCTTGACAAAGAAGGGATTTCACACGAGTTCTCGGCTACGTACACACCTCAACAAAACGGAGTTGTTGAGAGGAAGAACCGGACGCTCATTGAAATGGCGAGAACGATGCTTGATGAGTACAAGACGCCAAATCACTTTTGGGCAGAAGCGGTTGAGACAGCTTGTCATGCAACAAATCGCTTGTATCTTGACAAGCTACTCGGCAAGACAGCATACGAGCTCCTCACCGGTAACAAACCCCAAGTTGGATACTTTCGAGTATTCGGCTCAAAGTGCTACATTCTTGATAAGCATCGTCGTTCTAAATTTGCTCCTAAGTCTCATGAAGGTTTCCTACTAGGTTATGGCTCAAACTCTCACACTTACCGTGTCTACAACAATTTCACCCGAAAGGTTGAAGAGACGGTAGATGTGAAGTTTGATGAATCTAACGGCTCACAAGTAGAGCAATTGCCAATTGATGTAGGAGACAAAGATCCTTCGGAAGCAATTCAAGACTTGTCCATTGGCAAGGTTCGTCCAATGGAGGTGAAGGAGAGTACCTTGTCCGTCCAAGTGGAAGCTTCAACTTCACGACAAGGTGAACCAAGAGTTGATACAGAAGCATCCACAAGTGGGACACACCAAGATGAAGAAAACGAGGAAGTGCATCAAGATGAACGTCAACAACCTCCTTCTCCACCACGACAAGAACAATGCCAACAATGATGAAGGCCAAGAAGAAGAACAAGATGAAGAAGATGTTCAACGAAGACCCAAGCAAAAGCTTTCACGAGTTCGAGCAAGAATTGCTAAACATCATCCCGTCGAGCAAATCTACAATGACATTCAAACCGGGAGAATCACTCGCTCTAAAACTCGTTTAGCTAACTTTTGTGAAAACTATCCTTTCATCTCTAGCATTGAACCTATGAAGGTTGAAGAAGCATTGGAAGATCCGGATTCGATAAATGCCATGCATGAAGAGCTACATAACTTTGAGAGGAACCAAGTTTGGACATTGGTTGAGAAGCCCGACAACAACCACAACGTCATCGGTACCAAATGGGTGTTTCACAACAAGCAAGATGAAGATGGACAAGTAGTTCGCAACAAAGCGCGTCTCGTCGCCCAAGGCTACACACAAGTCGAAGGTATGGACTATGGTGAGACTTACGCTGCCGTTGCTAGACTTGAGTCCATTCGCATCTTACTTGCCTATGCTAATCATCATGATATCACCTTGTACCAAATGGACATTAAAAGTGCTTTTCTAAATGGTGAAATAGAGGAGGAAGTTTATGTTAAGCAACCTCCCGGCTTTGTCAATCCTAAGAAACCCAATCATGTTTACAAACTTCACAAAGCTCTTTATGGTCTTAAACAAGCTCCTAGAGCATGGTATAAATGCTTAATCAAGTTTCTTATTGAAAAAGGCTTTGAAATTGGGAAAATTGATTCTACTCTTTTTACTAAAAGGGTTAATGGAGAACTATTTGTGTGCCAAATCTATGTTGATGATATTATATTTGGTTCGACTAACCCTCATTTTAGTGAAAAGTTTGGGAAGCTAATGTCGGAGAGTTTGAGATGTCTATGATGAGTGAACTCAAATTCTTTCTTGGGTTGCAAATCAAGCAAACTAAGGAAGGTACCTTTGTTTCTCAAACGAAGTACACCAAGGACTTATTCAAGAAGTTCAATATGCAAGAATGCAAAGGTATGTCTACACCCATGCCTACTAGTGGACATAATGACTTGACCAAAGTTGGTGAACCAGTTGATCAAAAGGTTTATGCTCTATGATTGGTTCATTGTTATATCTCTGTGCTTTGCATCCCGATATCATGCTAAGTGTGTGCATGTGTGCACGATATCAAGCTGCTCCTAAAGAATGCCATCTTAAGGCCGTGAAAAGGATAGTGAGATACTTAATCCATACACCAAACTTTGGCATTTGGTATCCTAAGAGGGCCTCTTTCGATCTTGTTGGCTATTCCGACTCAGACTATGCCGGAGACAAGGTTGATAGAAAGTCCACTTCGGGTACTTGTCAATTTCTTGGTAGATCTCTTGTGTCTTGGTCCTCCAAGAAACAAAACTCGGTATCCTTGTCCACTGCCGAAGCTAAATATATTGCCGCTGGTTCATGTTGTGCTCAATTACTTTGGATGACCCAAACTCTTAAAGATTATGGGATATATGTGAGACATGTTCCATTACTTTGTGACAATGAAAGTGCTATCAAAATTGGTCATAATCCTGTGCAACATTCTCGAACTAAGCATATTGAAGTTCGTCATCATTTCATTCGAGATCATGTTGCTAAGGGTGACATTGATCTTAAGCATGTTCGCACCGAAAAGCAATTAGCGGATATATTCACTAAACCTCTTGATGAGAAAGTGTTTTGCAGGCTAAGAGGAGAATTGAACATCATTGATGCTTCAAACTTGGAGTAGAAACTCCATTGGATACATGCAAGACATGAGCTTATGACTAATCCTTGATATTTCTCTTATGATGGAAATCTTATGTCTTGGATTTATTTGTATCTTGCATGTTATCTAACCCATGTAGGTACTTGGTGGAATCCAACTCCATGAGATTGTAATCTACTCACATCTTGAGCAATCTCTACATCACCAAGTCTCTACACTATGGTGGATGAAGTCAAGGAAGCACCAAATCATTCAAACATATCCTTTGACAAATTCTATGTTGAGCTTCATGATTTTCATTTTTGGATACACAAGCGCTCTTCCTTGCAAGAACTAACCCATGTAGGTAGATGGACTAAAATTCCAAGTGGTGCTCCAAATTCTTGATGAGCTACATCAACCTTGAGCAACCCACACAAGTTCAACTACATGGACTACACCACCAACCAAGGTATGTCATTCCATCTTAGAGAAGCTTTACTCCAAGACATGAGCTAAAGCAACTCAACAAGATGTGAATACATCAAGATGCTTAAACGAAAAATGGCAACCCCATTTTGAGCTTAAACGATGAGTATGACCTATGATCAAGTGATCTCACTTGACTCCTAAGTCAATATACTCTAACATAGGTGACTTTGTCGCCGACCATCTCTAGATGAAGTTCTCTTGTGTTCTTTTCTGTGTTTTTGCATTTGTCTCATGCATATTTGTTTCCCCTTTCAAAAAAAAACTTCAACCAGATTTCTGTTTGTTTGCTCTACATTTTCTGCCTCCAATTCATTGCACATCTTTCAGTAAATTCCTTGCAAATCTTTGTGAGATCTTACTAGTCTAAGTGAGCTGAGGTGACAAGTGTTTTCTCTATGATGAACTCGGTTTCACCGATTTGTTGTCTTCGGTCCAACCGAATCCTTCCGGTACAACCAAAGCGTACAACTCGATACCACCGATTTCACAACAGGAAAACAGTTTGCCACATATTCTATGTTTTCTTTTGATCCAGCTCCACTCAATGAATCTTGTCCTCTACAAGCACCACATTTTTATCATTGCTTTGTGCTGTGTCTCAAGGACCAAACCCATTCGACGGATTCCAGAAAACCCTTCTTGGAAATTGATGTCAAAGGGGGAGAGAGAGAACATCAAAGCTTATCATTTAGAAAGAGATCCTTAAGGGGGAGAGAGATCTTCTAGGGGGAGAGACCCTCAAAGGGGAGAAAGAGATCTCCAGGGGGAGAGAATACTTAAGTAGAAAGTATTTCTCAAGGATCCAAGATGCTTGGTGTTCAAGAGGAGAGATGCTCACATGTCTTCTTGAGGAGAGAGACATGTTCATATTATCTATTGTGCTTATTTGCATTAGCATACATTAGCTCTGTTCATCATTCATATCTTTCAGCTCTGATTTTTCAGCTCTGATTTTCCATTCCCTATCTTCTCCCAGTATCCCATGTTAGATTCAGGGGGAGCAAGACATCTAAGGGAAAGAAATCATTTAAATTCATTGCATATCTTTACTCTTGGGGACATGTCTAATCCGATGTGGTACTTAGTACTCACTCTCTACATGTCATCCCAATCATGGTATTCTTGTGGTTTCTTCTGTTTGCTCTGGCTAGTAGATGCATCTGTGTTATCTAACCTTATTTGCGCAGGTTCATTTCATCCTAAGCCAACTCAAGACTACAAGGTAAGTATATGCATCACAATCATGTGTATGAGGAATTCTTGCTGATGTACATATTGTTTGCAAGAAGGACTCATGAGCATGAAGGTACTTTCTTTAACATTCTTTGCTCTGATGCATATGGCCAAGATACATGTAACACATTGTGTCAGTGTCAAAACCGGCGGATCTCGGGTAGGGGGTCCCGAACTGTGCGTCTAGGCGGATGGTAACAGGAGACAAGGGACACGATGTTTTTACCCAGGTTCGGGCCCTCTCGATGGAGGTAAAACCCTACTCCTGCTTGATTGATATTGATGATATGGGTAGTACAAGAGTAGATCTACCATGAGATCAAGGAGGCTAAACCCTAGAAGCTAGCCTATGGTATGATTGTTGTTCGTCCTACGGACTAAAACCCTCCGATTTATATAGACACCGGAGAGGGCTAGGGTTACACAGAGTCGGTTACAATGGTAGGAGATCTACATATCCGTATTGCCAAGCTTGCCTTCCACGCCAAGGAAAGTCCCATCCGGACACGGGACGAAGTCTTCAATCTTCTATCTTCATAGTCTTGGAGTCCGGCCAATGATGATAGTTCGGCTATCCGGACACCCCCTAGTCCAGGACTCCCTCAGTAGCCCCTGAACCAGGCTTCAATGACGACAAGTCCGGCGCGCATATTGTCTTCGGCATTGCAAGGCGGGTTCCTCCTCCGAATAATTCATAGAAGACTTTGAACACCAGGATAGTGTCCGGCTCTCCAAAATAAATTCCACATACCACCATAGAGAGAATAATATTTACACAAGTTCAATCTGCTACGTATTTCGCGGCATGACGTCACACCACGGCCAAGCCTTTACTCGAATCGTTTTTATTGTTCCACCTCAGCGCGTTTAGCGAAGCGGTTTCCTTGGCACGTCTTGTCACAGCAGAGATCGTGTCCCCTTATTTCGGGATTCTCATCAATACGGATGTGGGTAACCCAACCGCGCCTGTTGGCACACCCCCTCCATCGAAAGCGAGTCCCAAATGGTTACGGGGATGGCTCTTGGTATTCAACCCCTTTATAACGAGACCAAGGCCTGTTCCTTTTCTTCAATCTTCAAATCGAATCCGCCCCTCGCCCCGAGTTCCAACACCCAAGGCTCCAGATTCAGGCGCTTCGGACCTTCGACAATGTCCGGCTCCTACCTACAGGGCCGGTGGATGCCCTCTTCCTTACGGAAGAAGACGTGCTAAAGCTGAGAGACGCCAGGTACCTAACCGGCGAGATTTCGCATAGGCTGCCCACCCAAGGGCAAGTCATTCCTACTCCCGAGCCTTGTGAGAGCGTGGTGTTCGTGTCTCACTTCCGTCGGGGTTTAGGCTTCCCGATGGACCCCTTCGTGAGGGGGCTCATGTTTTATTATGGGCTGGAATTCCATGACTTGGCTCCGGAGTCCATCCTCCACATCTCATCATTCATTTTTGTATGCGAAGCCTTCCTCCACACCACCCCTCACTTCGGATTGTGGCTCAAGACCTTCAACGTGGAGCCGAAGATGATCGAGGAGCGGCAGGCAGAGTGCGGAGGGGCAGTTATAAGCAAGAGAGCTGACGCTCCGTGGCCCGAGGGCTGTTTTCAAAAGGAGCTCGGTTTGTGGCAACAGGAGTGGTTTTACATCACCGCTCCCAGGGGCACCAGATGGGTGGCGCCGCCTGCCTTTCGCTCGGGCCCTCCACAACGGCTGGCGTCAAGGGTCAACAAAGGGCTTGACTGGGGGCCGTCCAAGGACGTGCCATTATTGCGGGGCCGCATTCGAGACCTCCAAGAGAGGGAGATCAATCTAGTTGTAGTGGCGCAGGTCATGCTGATTCAGCGCCTTCTACCCTGCAAATGTCGCCCCCTCCGCCTGTGGGGATTCAATCCGGAGGGACCGCGAGCTCTCCAACACTTCATGGGTGCGACCCCCGTGGAGATGTATAAACTGTTCTTCGGATCACAAGAGATGTGTCCGGACTTGACCGAGGACGCAGGCCTGAGCTGCAATCGCCCGGATACTCAAGTAAGTGGCCCTGTGTCCGGACATGCTGTCCGTATATTTATCATAAACTTGCCCTTTAACCAGCTACCCTTGAACAGGAGTGGATAGCAAAAGTAAAACTGATACGGTGTCCGGCTCCCCTCCCTGCCGGATCCCGTGTTAGTCAAGATGCTGGAGGCTGCGCCTTCGGAAGAGGGCGAAGGGGAAAATAGGAAAACTACCGCCTCCGCTAAGGAGGCTCTCAAGAAAGGGGGGGGGGGCGAGAATCCCTCCCTCCCGGGGGAGAAGAGGACCACTTCTGAAGATCCGGAGGCCAAGGCCTCAAAGCGGGGGAAGACATCTTCACCAGAGGGTCCTGCGCCAGGAGAAGCCCCGGCCACACTATTTCCCCAAGGGAATCAGCCCTCCAGCGAGCCGTAAGTAGAAAGGGGAGTTTTGTAGTAAGGGACATCCCTGTTTTTATTTCTGAAGATAACCGATGTTTTACCTTGTAGTTCGGATCTCAGCCCTTCTTAGCAGAGCTCATCTTCGGGGGATCTTCGTCCGGAGATGATGGGGAGCGAAACGCCTCCATCTGCCGCACCGTCAAGCGGGGCGGACGACCCTGAGGTGTCGTCGCGGAGGGTCTCCCCGAGTCCGGCGGGGCCGGAGAGTTCGGCACCAACTGGTATACGGCCGGAGGAGCTGAAGGATCTTCTCGGGCGGGCGTCTATCTCAGAAGATCATCGTACGTTGATGAGTACGGTGATTGAAAGGATTTCATCCGCTGAGAGTGGGTTGCATGAGGCCGTCAGAAGTTTACTGACGGGGTTTGAGGTACGTGAAAATGATATACCTTTTGATAGTTTTGCACATGTATAGATAGTAGCCCCTGAGACTCGGTACGTTGTCAAAAGCAACAGCGTGCCGAGGATCATAATCTCAGTTATTAGATGTCGCCCTTCCTATCAGGTGGCGGAGCATTCGGTGGCCAGCCGGGCTGATAGAGTTGCCGAACTGAAGTGGCAACTTGACGTTGCGGATGCGGACATTGTGCTGGTCAATAAACGACTTGACGAGTCACAAGGTATGTGGCTTCTCCGTGGACACCTTGTAAGGGAGCTTGACGCCCACGCCTTACAACATGTATGCTTAATGCATATGGCACCGCTGCTATGGAGGACCTTCGGGGGGAGCTTGCCCGAGCCAAGGAGCAAGACAGAAAAAGTAATGCGGCTGCCTTGAAGGCGGTCGAAGAGCTAAAGGCCGAACAGGCTCCTCACTGCCGAAGCAGGGAGGAAATGGCCGAAATGGCCGTGAAGCTGAAGGATGCTACCGACCGCTATGAGTTTCTTGAAGGAGAACGCCGAGCGGAGCAAGAGGACCTGAAGAAGGCCACCGCCGAAGCCAAGGATGCCCGCTCCGCGATGAGAGCTATAAAGGAGGAGCTACGTCAGGCCGGGGATATTGCGGCTGGAAAGCCCTTTCTGCTGCGTAGGAAGTTCACGGATCCGAAGTATGCTCAGTTGGGCCAGTTGTGGGGTGTGGAGGATGCTTATCTAAATTTGGCAGCGAGTGCGGCGGACGTAGTCGCACACTTCCGAGGCCAAAAAGATCACGGAATGGAAGAGCTTTTTTGGTCTCAATTCCATAGTCCGGAGCATCCACTTCCATTAACCAATCGGTTGGCTGAGTGGGCTGAGCTGAATAGGTTGTCCGGACTTGCCATGAAGGATGTTGTGGCTCATCTGTGGCCGAAAAGGCCCGAGCCGAAGAGTTATTTTGGCTTGGTGCAGCAGTTCCTTGATGCGGTGCCGCATATCAAGGCGATGAAGCGGTCGGCATGCATAGAGGGTGCACGGATGGCTCTCGCCCGTGTCAAAACATACTGGGCAGAGATGGAGGCCACCGACGTTGCTCCCGGGATTCGGACAGAAGCCGATTACCAGCCGAGCACTATTTTGAGGAAGTCCTGCAGGGCGCTCGTTTAATAGAGTCGCAGTGCTCGAAAAACATTATGTTCAAATGACATGTACGATTTGTGAAACCATGTTTCAAATATAATATAAGGGCTTTTTACACTTGTGCGTTCAAGTATTGAAATTCCTCCTGTGCGGCCGTTAATGTATATGTGTATATAACCTGAAAGATGGCAGTCTTCGGCTTCAGCCCCCACGCACATAGTGCGAGGGTGTTTGCAAAAAAGCGCGTTTTCACACTTAATCCAACGTCTTGGTCCTGTGAAGGAGGTGATAGCGTAGCAAACTAGGCAACCGGACTATAATGCTTTATCACTTCCACTTAGCCATAGGAGTTCGATGGTGGGGCTACTATATAGCCCCTAGGGGCACCGCGCTCTCCGAATTCGGGGCGCGTATGTGCCTGGCCGGGAAACGGTCCTTCGTCAAAGCGGAGGAATTCTAAACATTCCGGTGGTCGATTGAGTGGTTGACCAGTCTCTCGCTATATCATGACAGTCATTTTTCGGCTTTCTCTACTGAGGTGCTCACCAGGCCGAACCGGGGCACAATCGCAGTAGTTCTCCTGGTGCCGCGTTAGCCGATAGAATGGAACGTAAGGCAGCAAAACACAGGAGCCGGGTGTCGGTGTCAAAACCGGCGGATCTCGGGTAGGGGGTCCCGAACTGTGCGTCTAGGCGGATGGTAACAGGAGACGAGGGACACGATGTTTTTACCCAGGTTCGGGCCCTCTCGATGGAGGTAAAACCCTACGTCCTGCTTGATTAATATTGATGATATGGGTAGTACAAGAGTGGATCTACCACGAGATCAAGGAGGCTAAACCCTAAAAGCTAGCCTATGGTATGATTGTTGTAATGTATGTTGTCCTACGGACTAAAGCCCTCCGGTTTATATAGACACCGGAGGAGGCTAGGGTTACACAGAGTCGGTTACAATGATAGGAGATCTACATATCTGTATTGCCAAGCTTGCCTTCCATGCCAAGGAAAGTCCCATCCGGACACGGGACGGAGTCTTCAATCTTGTATCTTCGTAGTCTTGGAGTCCGGCGGATAATGATAGTCCGGCTGTCCGGACACCCCCTAGTCCAGGACTCCCTCAGTAGCCCCCGAACCAGGCTTCAATGACGATAAGTCCAGCGTGTTTATAGTCTTCGGCATTGCAAGGCGGGTTCTCCCTTCAAATTCCATGTACCTGCCGACCAGTGTCCGGCTTCATCTTGAATACTGTGTTCCTCGGCTTCTACACCAAATAATGGCCCTCTTCCATGCATCGCACGAATGCGAAAAGCCAGGGTGTCTTTTGCATTTCACCCCCTAATTGTGCGAGCCGTCCGCCTATAAAAGAGGCAAGAATCCAGATCCAAACCACACCGTCTTCCTCCCGCGAATACTCCATCGAAGCGCCTTTGACCTAGCAATCCATTCCATCATGGATCGTCAACGCGGCTCTTCTTCACGCGCTCCCAGCCCACCGCCGGGGAATTGGAGGAGGTGCTCTATTTCGCACAATGAGCTAGTGAAGCTCCAAACGGGGGGATTTCTCCCTCCGGCCTTCATGGTCCCAGTCCGGGCCGGACTGGTTACTTATCAAGGTGGGAGGCAGGCAGAGGACACTCCAAACCCCAATAAGGGGGAGCGAGTATGCTTTGTTCCCTATCTGATAAGGGGACTCGGATTTCCAATACATCCGTTCCTCCGCGGGCTCCTGAAGTTCTACGGACTCCAGCTCCACCACCTCACGCCCGCCTCTGTCCTGCATATCGCGGGCTACGTAGCTCTTTGTGAGCTATTCCTGGGCATCGAGCCCCATTTTGCATTGTGGAAGAGGCTATTTTGTCTCGTACCCCGTTCTCACAAGGGGTCCATATATCAAGTGGGCGGAGCCGAAATATGGCGCATCGCCGGGACCGGATACCTATCCGGTACTCCCAAGAAGGCGTCCGAAGACTGGCCCTCGGAATGGTTTTATATAGGAGACGCTCCGCTGCCAGACCCAGTCCGGATCGGCCTCCCGGAGTTTAGTGCTGCTCCCTTGAAGAAACGCCTCAGCTGGCGCCCGCGGAGCCCCCGATTGGAGGAAGACAAGAGTGTCCATTACTTGATGGGCCGGATAAGATTAATGGCTCATTCCGGCTTGACCATGATTGGAGTCATGGCGACATGCATCAAGCGAGGGGTACAGCCACTGCAATACAGAGGCCACCCCATGTGGGATTTCAACGGGGAAGATGATGCAACCCGGCACGGCCGCAAAGGGCCGGATTCGACCGAGGATCTGGTAAAGATCCTGTCCAGCCTGTACAAGGGGGAGAAGGAGGACTTCCTTCGAACGAACCCTTTGAACGGGTTTTCCATGATCAACCCTAGAGGATGGGTAAGTGAACACCTTGAAGGGCTCAACCCATGCTTTCGAAGTTTAAGCTTCTTACATTATGTCTTCGGCGCAGGATCTACGCCGGACTGTGGAGGACATGGTGAGTCCTGCTCCGCAACCCGAGGATCCAGAAGGATCCCTGGATCCGGCCTCCGAAGAGGACCCGGACATCAAGGTGGAGCTGATCGACGGGGTGTATCACCAGCTTAGCATAGATAATGCCCTAGTTGCCATTACGGCGGACTACCCCGGACTAAGTCTGGCTTCCCAGATGACCACGACCGAAGTCCGGACACCATTATCTCTTCTCTGCCCATTTCTAACCCTCGCGAACGACGGTATTTTGCAGGAAGTGCCTTTACGGCAGGAAGCCGAGCCTGCGGCGGCTGTGCAACAGAGGCCAGTCCGGACCAGCAGGCGGAAAAGGAGCGCGGTGCGGGCGGAAACGTCGCCGCAAAGGTATAGCTCCTATTTGAATTTTCAGAGCAACGTTCCGAGGAAACGCCTGAGTGCTCATGATCTTTGTAGGAGAAAAAGCGCTCGCCGGACTGCGAGCGCAGGAATTGCCGGTCCGACCAACACCGGCCAGGCTCCAGCGCCCGGCCTGGAGGGGGAGGCAAGCGCAAGACGCGAGCCGGATCCTTCTCCAATGGAGGATACCGACAGACTGTCCGCCACCAAGTCTGAGGTGGAGAGCGCCATGAACCATAGGCGCCGCCGGACAGTATTTCGTGAAGCGTGCTTTTCCCCTGAGGCATTGGATGCCTTTAATGCAGGGGACGCGCACCTCCGTGCCGCTCAAAATGGTTTTACCAGAGCCACGGAGCAGTATGTGAAAGACACACTGGTAAGGGAATTTTAATGGTTGTATATACCAGTAGCCCCCGAGACTTAAAGCAGTTATGCTAACTGATTTGAGGATCATTTGGAAACACAGGCTCTTACCGAGAAGAACGCCCAGCTGTCTCGGGAGCTGCAAGATTGCAAGACCCAACTTGAGGCCGCACTTTCTGCCGCAGGAGGAGACGCAAAAACCCCTCCTGGTAACACATTTTTACTAATAAATATAAGCGCTGTGCGGCGTGCGCGCGAGTCTAATAATGACATTGCAGGTACCGCCAGACAAGATCCGGACAGGCAAGCATTGCTACGCCAGCTAAAGGCCGGCGAGATTGTGCTGAATAGGGTTCAGCAGGAAAGGAACAAGCTCCAGGATATCAACGCCAAGCTCGGAAAAGAGCTGAAAGGCGCTCAGGCTGAGCTGTCCGGCTCCGTTAAGGAGAATCAGCGGCTTCGTCGCGGCATTTATAGTAAGTGCTTGAGCGAACTTTTTTGAAAAGAAGAGTTCGGCAAGGAAGTATTTTGACATGATATGTCTTGTAGGTATACTCACGGGTCGTCCTGTAGAGGAGATGCCCATATCAACGGGTGATCAACTTCCCGAACTGTTGCAACTACTCGAACGAGTTCGGCAGGCAATGAGCGGCGTCGTTCAGGCTTTATGGCCATCCCTCACCCTACCCGAGGGCCTCGGGGAGCTTGCGGAGAAGCTACAGGGAGTGCGGCAGTGCTTCCGTTTGTGGAAGATTTCGGCTTGCCGCCAAGGTGCCAGGGAGGCTTGGGCCATGGTGAAGACGCGGTACAAGAAGGCGGATCCCAACCACATGGCCGAAGTTGGACCGGTGGGGCCCGACGGGAAGGAGATCCCAGTGAGTTTAGTATACAGCCAAGTAGAGTTGGCTGCTAAATTTTTCCAACGGGACTGTAAACTAGACAGCCTGTTAGATGGGATTGAGGAGGAATACAATCAGTAAATTTGACAATGTATATTATCCTTTAAAGTGACATGTGAAATGCCTTCTAGCCGGATTGTAGATCGTTTGTCTTTGCCGACCTTTTCACTTCGACCTCGGGACCCTAGAGTCCGGAGTGTGTCCGAATACCTTTTTGGTTAAGAAACAATCGTGGTATGCATGGAGACCAGGCGTAGGGGTCATTAGTGCTTTATCAGACAAGTGCCCAACTAGTTATGTTATATTACATGGTTAGTAAGAAATATCTTCCAGGGAGAATAGTTCCGTTAAGGGTTCCTTTCCCTGGGAGGCATGCCCTAAAGTGCATGTCCGGACTGCAAAGAAAGCAGTAAAACATCTGGGGGCAAATAGATAAATAGGTAAAAAGTCATCTTTTAAGTCACCGACCGAATATTCCCTTAAGAATGCTAGCTTTCGGCTTCACCCAGTCTGAGGTACACATCCGGCTGACCCGGCAGTAACAATCGCAGAGGTGCTCCCTTTACCTCCTAGCCGAACAATCGGGAACGTAGGGGTAAGCACAGGAGCCAGGCAACCCAGCTTGGCCAAAACTTAAGTCATATCGATGCATATAATGGCGAGTAAAAGGTACATGTGGAAGCTTGACACATGTGTTGGGTATGAAACCCGTATAATTAAGCTTCTGTAAAAGAAGCCCCCAGGAATAATGAGTGCGGATGGCACATCATGCTTATGCAAAAAAAGACGCGAGAATAGTCCCGCAAGGGCTTTTAAATAAAAAGGCATAAAAAGAGAAATGAAAGACAGCCGAAGTGTAAAAGTTTGGACTGGGGAAGGGGACGAACTCTTAGTCCGGCGCTAGGCATAGAATCGTCGGAGGCGGGCTGCGTTCCATGGGTTCGGCTCGAGTCGGTTATCCGACGCAATTCGTAGACGGTATGCTCCGCCGGTCAGGACTTGATTGATAATGAAGGGACCCTCCCATCTGGGCTTGAGCTTGTCCTTTTTCTTGTCCGGCAGGCGTAGAACTAGTTCGCCAACGTTATAAGTCTTGGCCCGTACTTCTCTGCTTTGATATCTTCAGGCCTGCTGCTGATAAAATGCGGAACGAGCCTTCGCGACGTCACGTTCTTCCTCCAATGTGTCCAAGCTGTCCTGCCGATCAAGCTCGGCCTCTCTTTCCTCATACATGCGCACTCGAGGTGAGTAATGAATAATGTCACAGGGCAAGACTGCCTCTGCGCCGTATACCATAAAAAATGGTGTGAATCCGGTAGTACGGTTAGGCGTTGTCCGCAGCCCCCAGAGTACGGAGTCGAGCTCCTCGACCCATTGTGTGTCGGATTTAGTAAGTGACCTCACTAATCTGGGTTTAATGCCGCTCATGATTAGACCATTTGCTCTTTCCACTTGACCGTTGGTTTGGGGGTGATAAACTGAAGCATAGTCGAGCTTGATGCCCATATTTTTGCACCATGACTTAACCTCGTCGGCTGTGAAGTTCGTGCCGTTGTCGGTGATGATGTTGTGGGGGACTCCGTAACGGTGTACTACCCCTGATATAAAGTCTATCACTGGTCCGGACTCTGCCGTTTTGACCGGTTTGGCCTCTATCCATTTGGTGAATTTATCCACCATGACCAATAGGTACCTTTGCTTGTGGGTTCCCCCTTTAAGGGGTCCAACCATGTCAAGCCCCCAGACCGCGAACGGCCAGGTAATGGGTATGGTTTTGAGGGCGGTGGGTGGCATATGGCTCTGATTAGCAAAGAGCTGACAACCAACACATCGCTGGACCAAGTCCTGCGCGTCTGCCCGGGCCGTCGGCCAATAAAATCCTGTACGGAATGCCTTTCCTACAAGGGCCCGGGCTGCTGCGTGGTGTCCGCCTAGTCCGGCATGAATTTTAGCCAGGAGGTTTCGCCCTTCTTCTTCGGAGATACACCTTTGAAGGACTCCGGTGGTACTTTTCTTATAAAGTTCTCCCTCATGGACCTTGTAGGCCTTCGATCGCCGGACTATGCAGCGGGCCTCATTTTGGTCTTCGGGAAGTTCCTGCCTAAGTAAGTAGGCTAGGAAAGGTTCTGTCCACGCGGCGATTACTGCCATTATGACATGGGCGGAGGGTGTTATGTCATCTGCCGAATCACCGATTGGTGCGGTTTTCTCCGGTTTGTCACTACCGGGCTCCTCTTCCCATAGTACGGATGGCTTGAAGAGCCGTTCCAGGAAGACATTAGGAGGGACGGCATCATGCTTTGCACCGATGCGTGCCAGTACGTCGGCCGCCTGGTTATTATCTCGAGCTATGTGATGGAATTCCAGTCCTTCAAACCGAGCTGACATTTTTAGAACAGCGTTGCGATATGCTGCCATTTTCGGATCCTTGGCGTCAAAGTCTCCATTTATTTGGGATATTGCAAGGTTTGAATCCCCGCGCACTTCTAGGCGTTGAATGCCCATGGAGACTGCCATCCGGAGACCATGTAACAGGGCCTCGTATTCTGCTGCATTGTTGGAGTCCGTGTACATTATTTGAAGTACATACTGGACTGTATCTCCGGTGGGGGACGTCAGTACGACGCCAGCCCCTAGTCCGGCCAACATTTTGGAGCCATCGAAATGCATAGTCCAGTTGGAGTATGCGCCGTATTCTTTAGGGAGTTCGGCTTCTGTCCATTCGGCGACGAAGTCAGCCAGAACTTGTGACTTTATGGCTCACTGAGGTTTGTAAGTTATGTCGAATGGTAAGAGCTCAATGGCCCATTTTGCAATCCTGCCCGTTGCGTCGCGGTTATTTATAATGTCATTGAGTGGTACTTCAGAGGCCACTGTTATCGAACACTCTTGAAAGTAGTGCCGGAGTTTCCGGGACGCCATGAACACCGCATATGCTATCTTTTGATAGTGCGGGTAACGGGATTTGCAGGGGGTTAACATAGTGTATACATAATACACTGGTTTTTGAAGAGGGAATTTGTGCCCTTCTGTTACTCGTTCGACGATGAGGACCGTGCTTACAACTTGATGCGTTGCTGTGATGTATAACAACATTTGTTCGCCCAAAGTTGGGCGCAGCCAGGACTGGATTTGTTGCCAATATGGCCTTTATTTCTTCGAGTCCGGCGGTGGCGGCATCCGTCCACTCAAAGTGTTCGGTGCGCCTGAGGAGGCGATAGAGGGGCAACGCCTTTTCTCCTAAACGGGAGATAAAGCGGCTTAAGGCTGCGATGCATCCTGTTAATTTTTGTATTTGTTTGAGGTCTTTTGGAATATCCAACTGTGACAGAGCTCGGATTTTAGCCGGATTTGCTTCAATTCCTCTACTGGATACAATGAAACCCAGCAGCTTTCCGGCTGGTACGCCGAAAACGCATTTTTCCGGATCAGCTTGATGTCATATGCTCTGAGGTTGTCGAATGTGAGCCTCAAATCGTCTACTAGAGTTTCGACGTGTTTTGTTTTGACGACTACGTCGTCTACGTATGCCTCGACTGTTTTGCCGATCTGGGTGGCCAGACATGTTTGAATCATGCGCTGATATGTTGCGCCGGCATTTTTAAGTCCGAAAGGCATCGTGTTGAAGCAGAATGGTCCATATGGAGTGATGAATGCCGTTGCGGCTTGGTCTGCTTCCGCCATCTTGATTTGGTGATAGCCAGAGTATGCGTCCAGGAAGCACAACGAATCGTGCCCTACTGTAGCATCGATAATTTGATCGATGCGGGGGAGAGGGAAGGGATCCTTTGGGCAAGCCTTATTGAGGTCTTTAAAATCGACGCAAAGGCGCCAGGATTTATCTTTCTTTGGTACCATCACCAGATTTGCTAGCCAGTCCGGATGTTTGATGTCTCTGATGAATCCGGCTTCCAATAGTTTGGCTAGCTCTTCTCCCATTGCCTGTCTTTTGGGTTCGGAAAATCATCGAAGAGCCTGTTTGACTGGCTTAAATCCTGTTAGGATGTTTAGGCTGTGTTCTGCCAACTTGCGTGGGATTCCGGGCATGTCCGAAGGATGCCAGGCGAAGATATCCCAATTTTCCCGAAGGAATTCGCGCAGTGCGGCGTCTACTTCGGGGTTCAATTGTGCCCCGATGGAGGCCGTCTTTGTTGGGTCCGTTGGATGGACCTAGAATTTTATTATCTCATCTGCTGGTTTGAAGGTGGTGGACTTGGATCTTTTATCGAGTATCACATTGTCCCTGTTCACCGTAGAGCGCAGCACGGTGAGTTCTTCTGCCGCTAAGGCTTCGGATAGTGCCTCGAGGGCTAGTGCGGCTGTCTTGTTTTCGGCGCGGAGTGCTATGTCCGGATCACTAGCGAGAGTGATTATTCCGCTGGGCCCAGGCATTTTGAGCTTCATGTACCCGTAATGAGGTACTGCTTGAAAAATTGTGAATGCCTCTCGTCCTAATATGGCGTGATACCCACTGCTGAACGGGGCCACCTGGAACGTGACCTCTTCGGATCTGTAATTGTCCGGAGAGCCGAGCACCACATCGAGTGTGATTTTTCCGGTGCAGCGCGCTTCCCGGCTAGGGATTATTCCTCTAAAGGTTGTGCTGCTTCGCTCAATACGGCTCCAATCGATTTCCATTTTGTGCAGAGTTTCCTCGTAAATGAGGTTTAGTCCGCTGCCGCCATCCATGAGGACTTTTGTCAGTCGAAAGCTGTCCACTATGGGACTGAGTACCAGTGCGGCTGGAGCTCTGGTTGTTTGGAATTTAGGCTCGTCGCTGGCGTTGAAGGTGATAGCTGTGTCGCTCCATGGATTTGCTGTTGCTACTTGGTAGACTTCGGCGAGTTCGCGGATTGTTCGCTTTCGCATATTGTTTGATGCGAAGGTCTCGAAGACTGTTGATACTGTGTTGGTATTGTTGGAGTGGTTTCCCGGAGCCAGAAGCTCTTTGCCACTTTTGGCCACCTGCCGTAATATCCAACATGCTCGAAGGCTATGTGTTGGGACGGCCTCCTCTGTACTATGAAGCTTACAGGGTCCATTGAGCCATCCCTCTAGTACGGTTCCGTTTCCCTTATTGGGTTTTTGTTTTTTCGTTTTTGCATCTGGGGCCTGAGTATAAGGCGCCCTTTTGCTGCGGGCTGGGTTTGGGGCCGGATTATCCCAAAATTGATTTTCGGTTTTCCGGAAGCTCTCCATCGCATAGTACTTCCGTACTATGGATGCCAGATCGGTGAAGCGCGTAATTTTGTGGCGATCAATGGCGTTGAGTATTCCCTTGTCCGTGCAGTTATTGCAGAAGATTGACATTGCGTTTTCCTCTCGGCAGTCCTTTATCCTGTCCATAACCAGGAGGAATCTGGCCCAGTAGTGATGTACTGTTTCAGCAGGCTCTTGCCGTATTAGAGATAGATCGCATATGTCTGGGCGGGTGGGTGGAATAAAATCCGGATCCCTGCCCATCTTGGGGCTCAAAGGCTGAGGGGTTTCCGAATTCGGAAGCTTGGTTTGCTGGACACAATCCAGCGAGTCCGGGGCGATGCATGCTTTTAAGTTCATTGCTCGATCGAAGTCCGTCCCTCCGCGGGGATCCGGCATGGAGGGTTCGGGAATCCGGACACGAATTGTTTTCAACACAGGCAAAAAGTTGCCGTATTGCTCCTCTACCACTGCGATGTGGTGGGTGGCCTGGGGAGAGTTAATCTCTCTCAGATCGGTTTTAAGCCCAATCTGGTTGTAGTCCGTAGTGGCTCCCAGGGCAGCGATGCGATCCAAGAGCTCATTAACAGATGAGAGCTCTATTGGGTCCAACTGTTCGGCAGCTTTAGGGCTGACGCGAAGATTGCTTCTGACGACTTGCGAAGTCATTGTCGAGGCGGCGGCCGGACAGGCGGTCATAAGGAAACCACCAAGCCGGATAGTTTGGCCGGCGGCTAAGGCCCCTTCGGCGAAAATACCGTCTTTGAAGACGGGTGGAGGCATCCGCTCTATCGGTGACGACACAGAGGAACTCTCAATGAAAGCACCAATGTCGGTGTCAAAACCGGCGGATCTCGGGTAGGGGGTCCCAAACTGTGCGTCTAGGTGGATGGTAACAGGAGACGAGGGACACGATGTTTTTACCCAGGTTCGGGCCCTCTCGATGGAGGTAAAACCCTACGTCCTGCTTGATTGATATTGATGATATGGGTAGTACAAGAGTGGATCTACCACGAGATCAAGGAGGCTAAACCCTAAAAGCTAGCCTATGGTATGATTGTTGTAATGTATGTTGTCCTACGGACTAAAGCCCTCCGGTTTATATAGACACCGGAGGAGGCTAGGGTTACACAGAGTCGGTTACAATGATAGGAGATCTACATATCCGTATTGCCAAGCTTGCCTTCCACGCCAAGGAAAGTCCCATCCGGACACGGGACGGAGTCTTCAATCTTGTATCTTCGTAGTCTTGGAGTCCGGCGGATAATGATAGTCCGGCTGTCCGGACACCCCCTAGTCCAGGACTCCCTCACCGGGCAAACCCAACATTTGACCAAAGACATGATTCGGAGCTGATGCATATAAGGCCTAACTCGAGACGCCGAACACTCCCTAAGGTATTCGGTCTTTATGAAAATGGGCAGAACAATGCCCTAAGCCCCTAGTGTCTAGGTACGCGCGAAAACTTCTGACGCGGCCAATGCCAAAACTCCAGCCTCCTCCTCGGTTATGTTAAGAAACCGGTTGATGTGTATCAACAAGAGACAGTAAAAAAGGTTTACATAGGGTCTTAATCTGAAAAGAATACTTGCAACGGGTCCCTACTGCACGTCTGCGCCTGTGTCTCCGTTGTGCCGTATCCTGGACGGGTGTAGCACGTTGTTCATCTGTAAAAGAGAAGAACTTAGTTTGAAAAAAGATCGTGCGAAAAATGTATTTTTTAAAATAAACATAGTATGATTCAAAAAGTGAATAAAATTGAGCTTTATTGGCTCTTATTGTACATGCGTGCAGCCCCTTGTAGGGGGGGGTACGCGGCTAGTAAGCCCCTTGTTTATTTATGCCGGACTCGCCTAACCGTGTCCGGGGTCTCAACAACCTGTTTAGGTGCTTCGATCAGCAAGGCTGGATGAATGCGTGGCTGTCAAGGCAGTCTCACGTTCTTCCGTATTCGAGGAACACTCGAAATTTCCTTTTAATGAGATGATGCCACGTGGACCAGGCATTTTAAGTGTAAGAGATGCATAATGCGGTATTGCGTTAAAGCGGGCGAAAGCTTCGCGTCACAATAGTGCTTGGTAGCTACTTTTAAATGGGGCGATGTGGAAGACTAACTTTTCGCGACGGAAGTTGTCGGATGAGCCGAACACAACTTCTAGTAGTAGACAGCCCGTACAATGGGCATATGGGCCTGGCATCACTCCTTTAAAGGAAGTGTTGCTATGGCGAATTTTGGTTGGGTCTATCCCCATTCTGCGGATTGTGCCCTGGTATAACAAGTTTAGATCACTGCCGCCGTCTATTAGGACTTGTCTAAATTGCAGTCCATCGATTATAGGATCTAATATCAAAGCAGTCCATCCTGCGTTCTGGATGCTTCCGGAGTAGTCCTGATGGTCGAAGGTGATTGGTTTTGACAACCAGTGTTGGTACTCCGTTGGGGTAGACCGTGCGGCGCGTACTTTAGTGGGTGCCGCTCTATTTTTCCCTATTATCACTTGAAGTGAATTTACTGTTTTGACCTCTTGTGGGAATTCTTTTGTTTTCCGGTGCTCTGCTTGTGGGGTTTGTCATCGTCCTCACTTGGTGTGTCGAGCCCCTTGTGTTCGGCGTTAAGTCGGCCGAACTGCTTGAAAACCCAACAATCTCTATGGGTATGGTTTGCAGGCTTCCCAGGGGTACTGTGGATTTGGCATATCATGTCCAAGATTTTGTTTAGGTTAGATAGCTCGTCGCTATTGTCCTTCAGAGGCAATGTTTTGTTGTTCTACCGAGAGCTTTTGAATCCGGCGTTGACTGCCGTGCTCTTTGGGTCATTTCCCTTAGTCCGGCGCTGGTCCTTTCTGCGTCGTGGTTTCCCATTTCCATCCCTGACCTTGGATGTACTTGGGTCACTGGTGCTGCATCTTGCCAGCCAGCTATCCTCTCCCACGCAAAAGCGGGTCATGAGGCTTGTTAGTGCGGCCATTGTTCTTGGCTTTTCCTGGCCGAGGTGTCTGGCGAGCCATTCGTCTCGGACGTTATGTTTGAAGGCTGCTAAGGCTTCGGCTTCCGGACAGTCGACTATTTGGTTCTTTTTGGTGAGGAACCTGTTCCAGAATTTGCGGGCTGACTCTCCGGGCTGTTGAGTTATGTGACTTAAATCGTCTGCATCCGGAGGGCGGACATAAGTCCCCTGAAAATTTGCCCGAAAAGCATCCTCGAGATATTCCCAACTTCCAATGGTATTTTCTGGGAGGCTTTTGAGCCAATGCCGGGCTGGCCCTTTGAGTTTGAGGGGTAAGTATTTTATGGCGTGGAGGTCATCTCCTATAGCCATATGTATGTGCAGGATGTAATCCTCAATCCAGACTCCGGGGTCTGTTGTTCCGTCGTATGCCTCTATGTTGACGGGCTTGAATCCCGCTGGAAATTCATGATCCAGTACCTCATCGGTGAAACATAGGGGGTGTGCGGCGCCCCTGTATTTGGGTGTGCCGTGATTTTTGAATACTCGACGTGTTGTGTTGCTTTCTGGAGCTTGCTTTCTTGGCCCATAGATGGACCGGACCGGGCCATCCTTTTTGCGAGGATCCTTATGTGGATCACGTGCCATCTTCTGTGCGGCGCCGCTTGCCGCTCTTTGTTTGTCATGCGGTCATATATCCGACCGGGCGGCCTCTTTGTTTTTTGATTGTGGGGGCTCTACGGCCTCCTCGTCAAATTCGGGCAATAATTTGCGCTTTGGGTAGCTCTTTGCTTGGCGACTGTTGCCATATTTGTCTGCGGTCTTGAGTACTTTGCTCCATCTCATTCTGAGTACGTCTTCCGCTGTTTTGAGCTTCCGCTTCTGCTTCTTCAGACTTCGTGCAGTGGCGACGAGCCTTTTGTGGAGGTTCTTCTGCTCCGACGATGTGTCTGGCGTGAGATCATCCGGACTGTTGTTTTCGCCGGGGATGGGTTGCTTGTCCAATTCATCCTGTTCGGATGGTTGCTTGGGGGTATGTTTGTCGTCCACTGGTTCTCCCTGCTCTATGGCTGGGTCGTTGTCGAGGCGGGACTTTGGGCGGCGCTTGCGTCGCCGTTTTGGCTGTTTTTCGGGGGAATTATCCTTCGCAGCGTCCCGTTGTTCCTCGTTATCGCTTCCTTTAGGTGTATCCACCATATATACATCGTGAGTTGAGGTGGCTTTCTAGTGCCCTGTGGGTGCTGGTTCTTAGTCGTCTCCGGCATCGTCGTCCATACCGTCGATATCTTCGGAGTCGAAGTCTAGCATGTTGGTTAAGTCGTCGACAGTGGCTACAAAGTGGGTGGTGGGTGGGCTTTGAATTTCTTCATCGTCCGCATCCCAACCGTCCTGACCGTAATCCGGCCAGGGCTCTCCTGATAAAGAGAGATACTTTAGCGAATTCAGGATGTCGCCAAAAGGCGAGTGCTGAAAGATGTCCGCAGCGGTGAACTCCATGATCGACGCCCGATCGGATTCGATTGGTAGGGGCGCGGGAGGTTCGGAGTCCGGCGAGGAGTCACGAGCTTCACAAGGGACAGAGTCGATATTCGGCTCCATCGCCGTAGAGGTAGCAGCCCCCGAGGCGGTGTCTAGCCACCCATCCTCGATCGGTGCAGTCGGCTCCGAGTTAAGGGTCGAAGCGGATTCTTGTGCGGCCTCCAGGGCACTGTCTGGCAGCAGAGCTAAATCATGCCCATCATGACAGTGTGGCGCGCTTGGCTGTGGCTCAAATCCGTCGAAGATCAAGTCTCCGTGGATGTCGGCCGTATAGTTCAAACTTCCAAATCTGACCTGATGGCCAGGGGCGTAGCTTTCGATCTGCTCCAGATGGCCAAGCGAATTGGCCCGCAGTGCAAAGCCGCCGAATACAAAGATCTGTCTGGGGAGAAAAGTCTCACCCTGGACCGTGGCGTTGTTGATGATCGAAGGAGCCATCGGGCCTATGGGTTATGAAACAGAGGAACTCTCAATGAAAGCACCAATGTCGGTGTCAAAACCGGCGGATCTCGGGTAGGGGGTCCCGAACTGTGCGTCTAGGCGGATGGTAACAGGAGACAAGGGACACGATGCTTTTACCCAGGTTCGGGCCCTCTCGATGGAGGTAAAACCCTACTCCTGCTTGATTGATATTGATGATATGGGTAGTACAAGAGTAGATCTACCACGAGATCAAGGAGCCTAAACCCTAGAAGCTATCTTATGGTATGATTGTTGTTCGTCCTACGGACTAAAACCCTCTGGTTTATATAGACACCGGAGAGGGCTAGGGTTACACAGAGTCGGTTACAATGGTAGGAGATCTACATATCCGTATTGCCAAGCTTGCCTTCCACGCCAAGGAAAGTCCTGTCTGGACACGGGACGAAGTCTTCAATCTTCTATCTTCATAGTCTTGGAGTCCGGCCAATGATGATAGTTCGGCTATCCGGACACCCCCTAGTCCAGGACTCCCTCACATTGCCTGCTCTATCATGTTTATGCTCTCACATGCTTTTACATTCCATATTCACATGATTGCATACATGTAGGGGGAGCCTATGTCTGTTACATGTCTTTCCAAAGCTTTACTTGCTATTTCTTATATCTTTATCTAAAGCTTTGATGTATGTTGTCATCAATTACCAAAAAGGGGGATATTGAAAGCACAAGTGCTCCCTAGGTGGTTTTGGTAATTAATGTCAACATATCTCTTGTTGGACTAACACCTTTATCTAGTATATTTCAGATAAGTTCAACAATGGAGTGGCATGGACTAAAGGATGTCGGAACTCTTTCAAGATGCTAAGGACAAAGGATTGGCTCAAGCCTCAAGCTCAAGACTCTTCATTTTACATTTTAGTGATCCAAGATCCCATTGAGTCTATAGGAAAAGCCAATACTATCAAGGAGGGATGAGGTGTTGCTTAATGAGCCTCTTGCTTCATGTGCTTAGTGATATGCTCCAAAACCCTCAGCTACTTTCCCACTTCCACAAATGACCTAAACCTAAAGCCAAATCGGTCACACCGATTCTTCCTATCCGGCGCCACCGATTTCATATGTCTTAGCCACTGCCACAAGCCCTAAGCAAATCGGTCCTACCGATAGGGATCTCGGTCTCACCGAGATGGGATTGTAATCTCTCTATGTATGTCCATTACCAAAATTGGTCTCACCGAGTTTGAGCAATCAGTACTACCGAGATTACAATGCAAACTCTCTGGTTAACTTATTACCAAAATCGGTCCCACCGAGTTTGTGTAATTAGTCAAACCGAGTTTGCCTGACCAACTCTCTGGAAAGCTTATTACCAAAATCGGTATCACCGAGTTTGTGTAATCGGTCTTACCGAGATTACGTTATGCCCTAACCCTAACCATATCGGTCTCACCGAGTTGCATTTCGGTCCCACCGAAAATCCTAACGGTCACATTATTTGCTAAATCGGTCTAACCGAGTTTAACGATTCGGTCCCACCGAGTTTGGTAGATTGTGTGTAATGGTTAGATTTTTTGTGGAGGCTATATATACCCCTCCACCTCCTCTTCATTAGTGGAGAGAGCCATCAGAACGAACCTACACTTCCAACTTACCATTTATGAGAGAGAACTACCTACTCATGTGTTGAGGCCAAGATATTCCATTCCTACCATATGAATCTTGATCTCTAGCCTTCCCCAAGTTGCTTTCCACTCAAATCTTCCTTCCACCAGATCCAAAACCTATGAGAGAGAGAGAGTTGAGTGTTGGGGAGACTATCATTTGAAGCACAAGAGCAAGGAGTTCATCATCAACGCACCATTTGTTACTTCTTGGAGAGTGGTGTCTCCTAGATTGGCTAGGTGTCACTTGGGAGCCTCCGACAAGATTGTGGAGTTGAACCAAGGAGTTTGTAAGGGCAAGGAGATCGCCTACTTTGTGAAGATCTACCGCTAGTGAGGCAAGTCCTTCGTGGGCGACAACCATGGTGGGATAGACAAGGTTGCTTCTTCGTGGACCCTTCGTGGGTGGAGCCCTTCGTGGACTCGCGCAACTGTTACCCTTCGTGGGTTGAAGTCTCCATCAATGTGGATGTACGATAGCACCACCTATCGGAACCACGCCAAAAACATCCATGTCTCCAATTGCGTTTGAATCCTCCAAACCCTTCCCTTTACTTTCTTGCAAGTTGCATGCTTTACTTTCCGCTGCTCATATACTCTCTGCATGCTTGCTTGATATGTATTGTGAATGTTAAACTTGTGCCTAAACTCCACTTAAACTTTAGGAAACTTAAAAACTGCAACTTTGGTACTTAGTGTCTAATCACCCCCCCTCTAGACACCTCTTCTCAAGGTCCTACAAAATACCGTGTCCCTAGTGAGCCTCTACTTGACTAGCTCGTTGATCAAAGATGGTTAAGGTTTCCTAACCATGGACATGAGTTGTCATTTGATAACGGGATCACATCATTAGGATAATGATGTGATGGACAAGACCCATCCGTTAGCTTAGCATTATGACCGTTCAGTTTTATTGCTATTCCTTTATTCATGTCAAATACATATTCCTTCGACTATGAGATTATGCAACTCTCGGATACTAAAGGAATACCTTGTGTGCTATCAGACGTCACAACGTAACTGGGTGATTATAAAGATGCTCTACAGGTATATCCAACGGTGTTTGTTGAGTTGGCATAGATCGAGATTAGGATTTGTCACTCCGAGTATCGGAGTTGTATCTCTGGGCCCTCTCTACACATCATAAGCTTGCAAGAAAACTACTAAGGAGTTATTCATGAGATGATGTATTATGGAATGAGTAAAGAGACTTGCCGGTAACGAGATTGAACTAGGTATAAAGATACCGACGATCGAATCTCGGGCAAGTAACATACCGATGGATAAAGGGAATTATGTATGTTGTCATAACGGTTCGACCGATAAAGATCTCCGGAGAATATGTAGGAGCCAATATGGACATCAAGGTTCCTCTATTGGTTATTGACCAGAGAGGTGTCCCAGTCATGTCTACATAGTTCTCGAACCCGTAGGGTCTGCACGCTTAATGTTCGATGACGATATAATATTATATGAGTTATGTGATTTGGTGACCGAATGTTGTTAGGAGTCCTGGATGAGATCACGGACATGACGAGGAGTCTTGAAATGGTTGAGAGGTAAAGATTGATATATAGGACGATGGTATTCAGACACCGGAAGTGTTCCGGAGGTACAGGGTACTTATCGGGTCACTCGAAAGGAGTTTCGGGCACCCCCGGCAAAGATATGGGCCTTATGGGCCAAGTGAGGGAACACACCAGCCCTGGTGCGCCCCTATAGAGGCCAGCCCTTTGAGGAGGAGAAGGAAATAGGGAAGGGTAAAGAAAGTGTGGATTAGGATTCCTACTTCCTTCCCTCTCCCCCCCCTCGTTCCTTCCCCCTTGGTTATATATGGCAAGGGGGGCGCGTGGCTTGGGAGGGACTCCAAGTAGCATTCCTCCTACTTGGAGGTCTCCTATGGCTGCTCCTCCCTCCCACCTATATATATTAGGAGGGGGGGTGCCTACCACACAACAGAGAATTGCCTAGCCGTGTGCGGCGCCCTCCTCCACCGTTTACAACCCCGGTCACATTTTCGTAGTGCTTAGGCGAAGCCTTGCAGAGATCACTTCACCATCACCATCACCACGCCGTCGTGCTAACGGAACTCATCTACTACCTTGACGTCTTGTTGGATCAAGAAGGCAAGGGACGTCACCGAGCTAAACGTGTGCAGAACACGGAGGTGTCGTGCGTTCGGTACTTGATCACTTGAAGCGTGAAGAAGTTCGACTACATCAACTGCGTTGTGAAATGCTTCCGCTTACGGTCTACGAGGGTACATATACACACTCTCCCCCTCATTGCTATGCATCTCCATGGATAGAGCATTGCGTGTGTGTAGATTTTTTTGAAATTGCATGCTAAATTTCCCAACAGTGGTATCAGAGCGAGGTCTATGCGTAGATGATATGCACGAGTAGAACACAAAGAGTTGTGGGCGGTGATAGTCATACTGCTTACCACCAACGTATTATTTTGATTCGGCGGTATTGTTGGATGAAGCGGCCCAGACCAACCTTACATGACCACGTTCACAGGACCGGTTCCACCGACAGACATGCAACTAGTTTTGCATAAAGGTGGCTGGTGGGTGTCTATTTCTCCTACTTTAGTTGAATCGAATTTGACTATGCCCGATCCTTGAAGAAGGTTAAAACAACAAACTTAACAAAACACCGTTGTGGTTTTAATGTGTAGGTAAGAACGGTTCTGGCTAGAAGCCCGTAACAGCCACGTAAAACTTGCAACAACAAAGTAGAGGACGTCTAACTTGTTTTTGCAGGGCATGCTATAATATGATATGGTCAAGACATGATGTGATATACGTTATTGTATCAGATGATCATGTTTTGTATAAGTTATCGGCAACCGACAGGAGCCTTATGGTTGTCTCTTTATTGTATGAAATGCAAACGCCATGTAATTGCTTTACTTTATCACTATGCGTTAGCGATAGTTGTAGAAGCAATAGTTGGCGAGACGACCACGATGCTACGATGGAGATCAACGTAACAGCCTGGCTTTTGGCCCTTTTCTTTTTCTTTTGACTTATTTGGTTTTTGCTCTGTTTTTCTTTTTGGAGTGGTTATGTGGCCTTGCCACCTTGGAAATCATCCTCATCCCCCTCCCAAGTGGCTCATCGTTCTCAAAACCTTGCCAAGATCATGTCATTTCACTTCTTGACCAAACCCTAAAATCTTTTTTAGGGAATATTCCTTTTTCTATTAAAGGAATAACCCTATCTGCCCTAGGTTATGAAGCAACCTATATTTTTGTCCATCCAAAAATCCTCAAATAATTCTAATAATTCCTTTGGGTCATATATTGCTCAAATATGCCCAAACATTTCCTTGGCCAGTTCAAAAATAATTCCCCAATTATTATTCTTCATTTTTGTCCTGAATGGCACTTTGTGAAGGAAGTGTCATTTATATTTTCCTAGTGGCTCCCGAACTTTTCGGTCATGCTTATATGTCCAAATAATTGCCTCATGCAAGAATTCAACTTTATTTGCTTAGCCAATCTTCCTCAGTGATTTTTCAAAGTTTTTGCTAAACAGAAGCTTTGTGAAGGAAGTACTAGCTAGGTGTATCCAAATGAGTTGAACTTTTGAACACTCCTTCATGTGCTCATATTAACCCCTTCCACCCAGTTTCAGCCCCATCCAATCATCTATGTGAGCACAGGAGCAAATCTTTGATTCTAGCAATATTTTCAGGTTGTGAAGCAAGTGTATTTTATATTGCTTTAAAAATTCTAATAAATTACCAGATCATTCTTCTACCCATAAAACATCTCTCCACCTAATATTGCATCATTTCATTGAGCCATTTGATCACCAAAATTATTCCAAATTTCTGGACAAAATGATGTTTGTGAAGCAAGTACCATTTCGGCTTGTCCATCTGGTATGGACTTTTTACAGCATCTTTATATGTCCATATCATGAGGCTTTGCCCAATTTCAGCCCAAGTTGCTTCTCCATGTGAGTGCATCATGCTGATCAAGTTTCTGGACCAAAAATGCAGTTGCAAAGCAACTATATTAATCCTTGGTCCATTTCTTCTCTAAACCTCCAGGACTGTAGTCCTTCCATAGATAAATACCCCATACAAACTATTTGACCCCAATCAAGTTCTTGTTGATCACTAGTGCACGGCCAAGATTACTGCAGCAAACTTCAGAGCTTCATTCCAACCCAACCATAGTGCCTCAGGTCAAGCCAATGCTTCATTTATGATCCACCTTGGAAGGACATAGCGCTAGACACCACTTCCCTGCCTCTCGTGACCTCCCTGTGCATTGTCCCATGGTGACCGCGCAACTGGCATGCAGTTTCATGCGCACTGTGCATTGTGGCGTGTACAAAGCACTGTTTGTGCTTTGGCACCGCTCCCTCTCGTCGTCTTAGACCGCGTGACCATGTCCCTTGTCTTACTCTCGTCGTCTCCGTTCCCCTGGACCCCTCTTCCCCTCCGGCAGCTTCCTCACCGATGCAAACTGTCGCGTGCTCATGGGCGAGCAATGGTGATTTGGCTCGGTTTGTCGCCGTCATCATACTCCCCGTGCTCCCTTGGTCGCCTCTGCCCCGTGAGTTTCTCTCTGTGCCTCCCCCATCGCCTACCTCCAACCTCAAGCGCACGCACACGCGTCCGTGGCTCCGGCCACGCGTCCGCGGCGACGCCAGCTCGACCCCATTCTCCCCTGCCTATATAAGGCCACCCGGAGGCATTCATATAGAGTCATATTGTGTTCTAAGTATCAAGTTGTAAGTAAATAAAAGTGTGATGATCATCATTATTGAGCATTGTCCCAGTGAGGAAAGGATGATGGAGACTATGATTCCCCCACAAGTCGGGATGAGACTCCAGACGAAAAAAAAGAAAAAAAGAGGAAAAAAAAGAGAAAGGCCCAAATAAGAAAATAAAAAATGAGAGAAAAAGAGAGAAGGGGCAATGCTACTATCCTTTTACCACACTTGTGCTTCAAAGTAGCACCATGATCTTCATGATAGAGAGTCTCCTATTTTGTCACTTTCATATACTAGTGGGAATTTTTCATTATATAACTTGGCTTGTATATTCCAATGATGGGCTTCTTCAAAATGCCCTAGGTCTTCATGAGCAAGCAAGTTGGATGCACACCCACTTAGTTTCTTTTTGAGCTTTCATACACTTATAGATCTAGTGCATCCGTTGCATGGCAATCCCTACTCACTCACATTGATATCTATTGATGGGCATCTCCATAGCCAGTTGATACGCCTAGTTGATGTGAGTCTATCTTCTCCTCTTTGTCTTCTCCACAACCACCATTCTATTCCACCTATAGTGTTGTGTCCATGGCTCACGCTCATGTATTGCGTGAAAGTTGAAAAAGTTTGAGAATACTAAAGTATGAAACAATTGCTTGGCTGAAACCGGGGTTGTGCATGATTTAAATATTTTGTGTGATGAAGATAGAGCATAGCTAGACTATATGATTTTGTAGGGATAGCTTTCTTTGGCCATGTTATTTTGAGAAGACATGATTGCTTTGTTAGTATGCTTGAAGTATTATTGTTTTTATGTCGATATTAAACTTTTGTTTTGAATCTTATGGATCTGAATATTCTTGCCACAATAGAGAAGATTACATTGATAAATATGTTAGGTAGCATTCCACATCAAAAAAAATGTTTTTATCATTTACCTACTCGAGGACGAGCAGGAATTAAGCTTGGGGATGCTTGATTGTTCCATGCTATTATATTATCCATCTTGGATGTTTTATATGCATTTATATGCTATTTTATATGATTTTTGGGACTAACCTATTAACCTAGAGCCCAGTGCCAGTTTCCGTTTTTTCCTTGTTTTTGAGTTTTACAGAAAAGGAATACCAAACGGAGTCCAATTGACGTGCCAATTTTTGATGATTTTTTATGGACCAAAAGAAGCCCCCGAAGTAAAAGAGTTGGGCTAGAAGAGTCCCGAGCCGTCGACGAGGGTGGATGGCGTGCCCTACCCCCCTAGGCGCGCCCCCTGCCTCGTGGACGACTCAGAGACCCCCCTGACGTGAGACCGACACCAAAAATTCCTATAAATACAGAAACCCCCAGAAATAAACCTAGATCGGGAGTTCCGCTGCCGCAAGCCTCTGTAGCCACCAAAAACCTCTTGGATCCCATTCTGGCACCCTGCCAGAGGGGGAATCCATCACCGGTAGCCATCTTCATCATGCCGGCGCTCTCCATGACGAGGAGGGAGTAGTTCACCCTCGGGGCTGAGGGTATGTACTAGTAGCTATGTGTTTGATCTCTCTCTCTCTCTCTCTCTCGTGTCTCTCTATGGAACAATCTTGATGTACCGCGAGCTTTGCTATTATAGTTGGATCATATGATGTTTCACCCCCTCTACTTCTTGTAATGGATTGAGTTTTCCCTTTGAAGTTATCTTATCAGATTGAGTCTTTAAGGATTTGAGAACACTTGATGTATGTCTTGCATGTGCTTATCTGTGGTGACAATGGGATATCACGTGATCTACTAGATGTATGTTTTGGTGATCAACTTGCGGGTTCAGTGACCTTGTGAACTTATGCATAGGGGTTGGCACATGTTTTCGTCTTGACTCTCTGGTAGAAACTTTGGGGCACTCTTTGAAGTTCTTTGTGTTGGTTGAATAGATGAATTTTAGATTGTGTGATGCATATCGATTAATCATACCCACGGATACTTGAGGTCACATTGGAGTATCTAGGTGACATTAGGGTTTTGGTTGATTTGTGTCTTAAGGTGTTATTTTACTACGAACTCTAGGGCTGTTTGGGACACTTATAGGAGTAGCCTAATGGATCGATCGGAAAGAATAACTTTGAGGTGGTTTCGTACCCTACAATAATCTATTCGTTTGTTCGCTGCTATTAGTGACTTTGGAGTGAATCTTTGTTGCATGTTGAGGGATAGTTATATGATGCAATTATGTTATTATTGTTGAGAGAACTTGCACTAGTGAAAGTATGAACCCTATGCCTTGTTTCCTAGCATTGCAATACCATTTACGCTCACTTTTACCACTTGCTACCTTGCTGTTTTTATATTTTCAGATTACAAAAACCTATATCTACCATCCATATTGCACTTGTATCACCATTTCTTCGCCGAACTAGTGCACCTATACAATTTACCATTGTATTGGGTGTGTTGGGGACACAAGAGACTCTTTGTTATTTGGTTGCAGGGTTGCTTGAGAGAGACCATCTTCATCCTACGCCTCCCGCGGATTGATAAACCTTAGGTCATCCACTTGAGCAAAATTTGCTACTATCCTACAAACCTCTGCACTTGGAGGCCCAACAACGTCTACAAGAAGAAGGTTGCTTAGTAGACATCATTTATCCCGGGGATTTCTTCCTCCCCAGGCAAGCCACACCCTCCATTTGCATCACTGTAATGCAGTGAAATGGTTTAAATTATTTGAACTTGTTTAAAATATTGCTTTAGCTACATGACTTTGTGCATGGCATTTTCTTAGAGTATTATTTTGATCTTGCTGTTGCCATGCTATTGTTTGGATTACTAGGAGTTATGCTTGCAGTTGATGAGTATCATGTTGTCATTGGATTATTAGTGGCTGGTATTATGATTACTTTAATGTTGGTATCTGGTATTATATTTTGGAGTATTACTTTGGATGTCATGCTGCCTTTGGATTATTAGTGGTTAGTATGATTATCATTATGATGATAGTTGATGTTCTGTTGCTTGGAGTATTATTTTCGGAGATGATGTTTACATGTGGATCTTAGCTGGATAGCTTTGTTCTTGTTATGGAGTAGTAGGATTATTGTTTTCGGATTCATCATGATAGAAGTGTTATGCTATCCTCGGAGTATTTTGATATGATGATAGTATGCTTTATATTATTTGTTAGATATTGCTATGACTTGGATTACAGATTGATAGTTGATATCGAAGTATCAGTTATCACAGTTATATTTTGGGGATAAATTCCGTCATTAAGTTGGTCAGGTGCCACTGAAACAGGCTTTTTCCAGTGCAACCACATTTGCCTTAGTACGGGGAGGCCCTAACGCGATCTATTGTCATGCCTCTCGTCAGTGCCTCCAACTAGGGAAGGTTATGGGCACGCGCTAGCCTGATCAGTTAGGCGGACATAAACCTTGTGGACCTATTGTTGTTATGGTACCTTGTCCCTGTTTGGAACCATTTATTTGCCACGACGGTGGCTGTTTTGCCTTTGGTAGGCTCGGTCACCCAGGACTGAACCCAAAAAGGGGTGTTAGTCGGAGTGGCCGGGAGAGTGTCATGGCAGTAGATCGGTTTAATCAGAATGCCGTTGGTCCACCCAAATGGGAGTGCGAGGCCATGGGTTCTGTGGTGTGGGTAAAGTGCGCTACCTCTACAGAGAGAGAGTGTGTGTGTTTAATCTATCGATAGCCGCGTCCTCGGTCATGGGCACAAGTTTGTACTAGGTCACACCGTTCGATCAATACTCACATGACGGAATGACTTATAGATGATTTGTATGATGTATATGAGCAGTAACAGTTTGGCAGGATGTTGATGATGATGTTGAGATGATATTGAGGATGATCATTCAGTTTGTGATGTGGTCACGAGGTGATCATGTGGATGTTCCGTTTGTGATCCGTGAACGATCACCATTTGGTTTTGGTCACGAGGTGATCAGGATGGTATGTTGCTTGGCCGGTTAGCCAAGAGTGAGATTGTTGTTGGGAATGAGATGTTGGTTTATCAGTATTGTAGTAGGTTCATATCATGCTTAGTAGTTGCTTTCGTATCATGGTAGCTGTTAATTTAATTAACCTGCTTAATGCTATGTTGTTGTCTTTCCTTGATGCTTTTGGTTGTTGTGAGCTTGCAAGTACATCCAATGTACTGACCTGGTGTGTCATGCTAGATTGCAGGTGATGCCGTGATTGCTTGATTGCTTGTCGTGGTTTCTTTTTATGCAAGCTAGATCGTGTCCCAGCTAGAGTCCCTGCAGAGTGGAGTTCACCACCTTCATCGTTGTTCCGCTACTACGAGTTGTTCCAATGCTAGCATAGAGCAAGTGTAGTATTGCAGGCGTAGTGTCGCCGTGCTGATGTGAACCTTTGTAACATCAGACCTTTGTATTTATCCTTTGTAATAAGAGCTGATTTGTTCTATGTCAAGCAGTGTCGTATTCCAAAAGACTTCATCTCGATCTCTGGGCTGGAATATGGGGCGTTCTGGTTTCTCTGAGCCGGGGTGCTACAATCAAGGTGTCAAGCCGGTGGCGATGGAGATCATGACGATGCTTTGGAGATGGAGATCAAAAGCACAAGATGATGATGGCCATATCATGTCACATATTTTGATTGCATGTGATGTTTATCTTTTATGCATCTTATTTTGCTTAGTATGGCGGTTGCATTATAAGATGATCCCTTAACTAAATTTCAAGGTATAAGTGTTCTCCCTGAGTATGCATCGTTGTGATAGTTCGTCGTGTTGAGACACCACGTGATGATCGGGTGTGATAGACTCCATGTTCACATACAACAGGTGCAAGACAATTTTGCACATGTGGAATACTCGGGTTAAACTTGACGAGCTTGGCATGTACAGACATGGCCTCAGAACACTGGAGACCAAAAGGTCGAACGTGAATCATATAGTAGATATGATCAACATAGAGATGTTCACCATTGATGAGTACTCCATATCATGTGATGATCGAACATGGTTTAGTTGATTTGGATCACGTATCATTTAGATGACTTGAGAGATGTCTATCTAAATGGGAGTTCTTAAGTAATTTGATTAATTGAACTTTAATTTATCATGAACTTAGTCCTCATAGTATTTGCAAATTATGTTGTAGAACAATAGCTCGCGTTGTAGCTCCCTATGTTTTTTGATATGTTCCTAGAGAAAACTAAGTTGAAAGATGATAGTAGCAATGATGCGGACTGGGTCCGTGATATGAGGATTATCCTCATTGCTGCACAGAAGAATTATGTCCTTAATGCACCGCTAGGTGACAGACCTATCAGGAGCAGATGCAGACATTATGAACGTTTGGCAAGCTCGATATGATGACTACTTGATAGTTTAGTGCACCATGCTTACGGCTTAGTGTAGGATCGAAAGTATGTCTAGAGGGGGGGGGGGTGATTAGACTACTTGACTAAATAAAAATATATCCTTTTCCCAATTTTAGTTCTTGGCAGATTTTAGCAACTTAGCATGGTTCAAGCAATCTTAACACAATTCAAGCAAGCATGCAAAGAGTATAAGAGCAGAAGAAAGTAAAGCATGCAACTTGCAAGAATGTAAAGGGAAGGGTTTGGGGAGTGCAAACACAATAGGAGACACGGATGTTTTTGTCATGGTTCCGATAGGTGGTGCTATCGTACATCCATGTTGATGGAGACTTCAACCCACGAAGGGTAACGGCTGCGCGAGTCCACGGAGGGCTCCACCCACGTAGGGTCCACGAAGAAGCAACCTTGTCTATCCCACCATGGTCGTCGCCCACGAAGGACTTGCCTCACTAGCGGTAGATCTTCACAAAGTAGGCGATCTCCTTGCCCTTACAAACTCCTTGGTTCAACTCCACAATCTTGTCGGAGGCTCCCAAGTGACACCTAGCCAATCTAGGAGACACCACTCTCCAAGAAGTAACAAATGGTGTGTTGATGATGAACTCCTTGCTCTTGTGCTTCAAATGATAGCCTCCCCAACACTCAACTCTCTCTCATAGGATTTGGATTTGGTGGAAAGATTATTTGAGTGGAAAGCAACTTGGGGAAGGCTAGAGATCAAGATTCATATGGTAGGAATGGAATATCTTGGCCTCAACACAAGTGTAGGTGGTTCTCTCTTAGAAAATGTAGGTTGGAAGTGTAGGCAGGTTCTGATGGCTCTCTCCACGAATGAAGAGGAGGTGGAGGGGTATATATAGCCTCCACACAAAATCTAACTATTACACACAACTTGCCAATCTCGGTGGGACCGAATTGAGAAACTCGGTCGGACCGATTCAGCAAATCTAGTGACCGTTAGGATTTTTGGTGGGATCGACATGCAACTCGGTAGGACCGATATGATTAGGGTTAGGGCATAACGTAATCTCGGTGTGACTGATTACACAAACTCGGTGAGAGCGATTTTGGTAATAAGCTAACCAGAGAGTTGGTCAGGTAAACTCGGTGGGACCGATTCGCTCATTTCGGTGAGACCGAAATGTTACGAAAGGGAAACAAAGAGTTTACATTGCAATCTCGGTGGGACCGATCGCTCATCTCGGTGGGACCGAAACGTTAAGAAGGGAAACAGAGAGATTGCAACCCCATCTCGGTGAGACCGTGATCCCTATCGGTGAGACCGATTTTCCTAGGGTTTGTGGCAGTGGCTATGACATCTGAACTCGGTGGCGCCGCATAGGAAGAATCGGTGGGGCCGAGTTTGACTTTTGGTTTAGGTCATATGTGGATGTGAGAAAGTAGCTGAGTGCTTTGGAGCATATCACTAAGCATTTTGAGCAAGAACCTCATTAAGCAACACCTCATCCCTCCTTGATAGTATTGGCTTTTCCTATAGACTCAATGTGATCTTGGATCACTAAAATAGAAAATGTAGAGTCTTGAGCTTTGAGCTTGAGCCAATCCTTTTGTCCTTAGCATTTTGAGGGGTCCACTTTTCTCACCCATGCCATGCCAATCATTGAGCTTTCCTGAAATATTTATCTTGAGATAGCATTAGCTCAATGAGCTATATGTTGTTAGGAATTACCAAAACCACCTAGGGACAGTTGCAATTTCAATCTCCCCCTTTTTGGTAATTGATGACAACATATGGATCAAAGCTTCGACAAATGAAAATAAGAGTGAAAAACATTGTCGCTTTGAGAAGTATGTGAAAAGCAAGAGCTCCCCCTAAATTTGTGCATAGTTTAAGATTTGCTTTGGACTGCAAATGCACAAAGAGTTAGGATCATGGGTTACTCTTCCATGTCACATACATCTTGGTGGAGCGCTCAAAATGATAATAATTAAATACATGCACTCATCACCAAGCAAAATGAATGATCATATAGAGATATAAAAGGATAATGTCATCCAACAAGCATTAAGGTAGCATATGATCAAACACATGATCATCCAAGTATCACACAAAAGCATAAAGTATCTCAAACAAGCAAATAACAAAGTTCAACCACCAAAAAGCAAAACAAGAGAGAACAAAAGCAACACTCTCTCTCGAAGCCTATGATCTATACATTTTCTCCCCCTTTGGCAACAAGTTACCAAAAAGTTCATAAAAATGCATAGTGCTAGATCGACTCTCAGGCTTGGTCTTCAAGTGGTGGTGTAGATAGAACTCCAAGGACGAAGGCATCAGTTGATGTAGATGGAGCTGGTGGAGTAGGTGCTGGAGCTGGATGCACTGAAGCTGTAGCTGGTGCAGATGAAGTTGCTCTGGTGTCTGGAACAGGCACTACAACAGATCTCTGACTCCTGGGCACTCTAGCAAAAGCATCAGTGGTAGACTTGTCCTTCTTCTCCTGCACTTCATCCTGAAGTTGCTCAACAACTGACTGTATCTCAGTGACCTTCACATCTAAGTCATAGAACTTCTGCTCCATGATCCTCTCCAAGCTCTCCTGGTTTTGAGTCAGGGTGGCCAATCCCTTCTCAATCCTCAGAGTGGAGGCAATCAAGTAGCCAAGCTGATCTTGCTTGCTCTTCAGAAGATACTGAGATGCCTCATCAATGGTTGGCATCTTTGCAGCCTTTTCAGTCCTTGCCTTCTCCTTCTTTGCTTGTGCTTGCACAGAAGATGGTTCATTATCATCCATTAACACAGTGTTATCCTCAAAGTCTGGGTAGATGGGCATGTGATCCTTGTCCAAGAGATATGTGCCAGTGCCCATCTTGGAGTTGATTAGCTCCTGGATTTCTGGGGCATACCCACAACTTCTCTTCTGATCTGCAGCTGTCCTCTTGATAGTTTCCACAATTAGGCTCATGACTTTGAACTTTCGAGGCACATCAAATATGTGAAGCATATTAATTGCATGGCCTCTGATCATCTTGTGATCACCTGACTTTGGCAATAGAGTATGCGTGAGGATCCAGTTGATTGTTGGCAAACCTGACAGAAGGTAATGTACTGATCCAAATTTGTGTGTCTCAAGAGCACCATCTGGGATCTCTCTGTACATATGTGCCATGGAGTTGTGATCCTTCTTCTTCGTTGTGACCCCTCTTCTTCTTGGCATAGACATCCAAGTCATCCTCATTTTCCTTAGGAGCATTGATCAATTTTGCCCATTCTTCAACTGATGACTGGTACCTAGTACCTTCGGACATCCAGACAATCCTTCCATCTGGGTAGAAATGAATTGTGGAGTAGAATTGCATAATAAGCTCATCATTCCACTTTGTGAGCTTCTGCCCAACAAAGTCCTCTACTCCGCAAGACTTGAAACTATCATAGACTCCAGGATAGTGCTCTTCATTTTCCCTGATGTACTTCCAGTCCACCCATCTCATATCACAGACTATTGGCTTCTTGTCAAGCAACACTGTCTCATAGATGTCCTGCTGTTCCTTTGTATGGAACCTGTAGTCCACAACAGTTCTTCTCCTGACTGCATAGGGATTAGTCAACCTCCACTGTCTGAGTCCTGCATCCTTCCTGAGCTTCATGTCCTCAGCTATTAGATGAGCATCATTGTGATCTGGAATTTTGGGCTTCAACTTCCTCAAGACATGTGACTCATCATCTTCTTCTTTAATAGCAGCTTCAGGCACTGGGGCCTTGTTCTTCTCTCCAGCAGGAGTATTCCTTGTATTCCTCTTGGGTGCAGCTTTGGGATTTGGAGTAGCAGCTTTGGGTTCTTTGGGCTTGGATGGAGCAGCCCCTGACCTTATGGCATCTCCCATAAGCTTTTGAGCTTTAGGTGCTGGTGCAGCAACCTCTTCCTCTTCCTCTTCAGAGTCTCTCCTCATAGAGGGCTTGCCAAGTACCTTGGCAGTAGTGGTTCTGACTCTCTCTTTCTTCTTGTCTTGGCCAGCAACTTCGTCTTCAGAATCAATGGTGAACTTCATGGTTTCACCAGTGGCAACCTTCCTAGGTTTGGAAGTGGGAATCCTTCTTGCATGTGCCTTCTTCTGCATTCCTGGCTTGGTGGCAACAACTGTGCCATATTCCTTCTTCAGAACTTTCTTCTTGGAAGTGGCCTCATCCTCAACAGCCACATAGTCCTCATCCTCAGAATCTGAGGTTCTGTTCTTTCTGGCCCTGGTGGCTGCCTTAGGCAAGTTGCTAGGTGTGCTTCTGCTTCCTTCATCATAGCTGCTAGAGGGACTAGTGCCCTCACTCATCTGAACCTGCTCCTCAGACTTGTTCTGACTGTCACTTAATCTGACATGATGCAAACACTGACAACAGACCTTGTGAATAGATATAGATGAGATAGATAGGATGAGCATCAAAAAGTACAGAGGTTTTTGTAAAAGAATGTGTCAAAATCTTAGTTTTAGTTTTCCACAAAAAGCATTTTGGATCTACCGATTTGAAAACTCAGTGAAACTGAAGCAGCTTTTGGAACCTAAACTAGTGAACTCGGTCAGACCGAGTCACAGTTCGGTGGCACCGAGACTGCTAGGGTTTCACAAAGTCCTGAACTCGGTCTCACCGATTTGCAATTCTCGGTCAGACCGAGAATCACATGTGCAATGGCCTTAGCCAAATCGGTGGCACCGAGTTCTACAACTCGGTTGGTTCGCGATGATTTCGGCGGAAACCTAACCCTAAATTTTCAATCCACGACTAAACTACGGAGTGATTTCGCTGGATAGAGATATCAATCGTGGCAAGATTCATGGGAAAACAATGTGCTAGGAATCGGAGTGAGATTAGCACAAGGATCAAGTCCATACCCTAAGTGCAGCGATGGACCTGCTACGGCGGCAACCGCGGAGATGATTCCCGTTGACGGCGGTGGAGACGAGCGGCGGGAGGCAGCTGGCGACGAGGAGGACGACCGAAGACCCAGGTAGGCAGAGCAGGCTGAGCGCGGGCGAAGGGGTTCGGAGAAATTTCCAAATTTTGGCCTGGGGATATATATAGCCTGACCCTGTTGGTGTGACCGAGTGGAACAACTCAGTGGCACCGAGATGCATAACTGCAAGCAGTTACTGCAACTCGGTGTGGCCGAAAAGTTCAAATCGGTTGCACCGAGATTGAAAACCTAGATCGACTTAGTGATCTTGGTATGACCGAAATGGATGAATCGGTCAGACCGAAACGCACAAAGAAGTTTTGGAAGTTTAAGTCTATGATGAATCGGGGACTCCGAGTGCTCCTCACACAGAGTGGTTCGAATCTGACTTGATCAAACTTTGTGATGTAGCATGAATAGAGTTTGAGACAAGAAAGCATAGATAGCTAGAGAAGGTTCTTAGGCATTCTTGTCCATCCACTTGGCAAAAGAAAATAAACCAAACAATCAAAACAACAAGTGGATGTCCTCGAATGAGTAAAATATGAACCAACATGCTCACACAATAAAATGGCAAACGAAATATGTGGCAAAGCATGCACAACCAATTCTAGCATCTATCAAGCAATTGGCGATGACTAGGTCATCTATATATGAGTATATTGACTTAGGAGTCAAATCAGAACATGTGATCATAGGTCATACTCATCATTTAAGCACAAGTGGGGTTACCACTTTTACATAAAGCATTGTTGTGTTCACACGATTAGAGTTGCTTTGACTCAATTCTTAGAGTAAAGCTCCCCCTAGATGTGAGATCCCCCCTGTCGGTGTCAAAACCGGGAATCTCGGGTAGGGGGTCCCAAAATGTGCGTCTAGGCGGATGGTAACAGGAGACAAGGGACACGATGTTTTTACCCAGGTTCGGGCCCTCTCGATGGAGGTAAAACCCTACTCCTGCTTGATTAATATTGATGATATGGGTAGTACAAGAGTAGATCTACCATGAGATCAAGGAGGCTAAACCCTAGAAGCTAGCCTATGGTATGATTGTTGTTCGTCCTATGGACTAAAACCCTCCGGTTTATATAGACACCGGAGAGGGCTAGGGTTACACAGAGTCGGTTACAATGGTAGGAGATCTACATATCCATATCGCCAAGCTTGCCTTCCATGCCAAGGAAAGTCCCATCCGGACACGGGACGAAGTCTTCAATCTTGTATCTTCATAGTCTTGGAGTCCGGCCAATGATGATAGTTCGGCTATCCGGACAACCCCTAGTCCAGGACTCCCTCAGTAACCCCTGAACCAGGCTTCAATGACGACGAGTCCGGCGCGCATATTGTCTTCGGCATTGCAAGGCGGGTTCCTCCTCTGAATAATTCACAGAAGATTTTGAACACCAGGATAGTCTCCGGCTCTACAAAATAAATTCCACATTCCACTGTAGAGAGAATAATATTTACACAAGTTCAATCTGCTGACGTATTTCGTGGCATGACGTCACACCACGGCCAAGCCTTTACTTGAATTGTTTTTATTGTTCCACCTCGGCACGTTTAGCGAAGCAGTTTCCTTGGCACGTCTTGTCAAAGCAGAGATTGTGTCCCCTTATTCCGGGATTCTCATCAATACGGACGTGGGTAACCCAACCGCGCCCGTTGGCACGCCCCCTCCATCGAAGGCGAGTCCCAAACGGTCACGGGGACGACTCTTGGTATTCAACCCCTTTAGACCAAGGCATGTTCCTTTTCTTCAATCTTCAATCGAATCCGCCCCTCGCCCCAAGTTCGAACACCTAAGGCTCCAGATTCAGGCGCTTCGGACCTTCGACAATGTCCGGCTCCGACCTGCGAGGCCGGTGGATGCCTTCTTCCGTCACGGAAGAAGACATGCTAAAGCTGAGAGACACCAGGTATCTAACCGGCAAAATTTCGCATAGGCTGCCCGCCCAAGGGCAAGTCATTCCTACTCCCGAGCCTGATGAGAGCGTGGTGTTCGTGTCTCACTTCCGTCAGGGTTTAGGCTTCCCGATGGACCCCTTCGTGAGGGGGCTCATGTTTTATTATGGGCTGGAATTCCATGACTTGGACCCGGAGTCCATCCTCCACATCTCATCGTTCATTGTTGTATGCAAAGCCTTCCTCCACAATACCCCTCACTTCAGATTGTGGCTCAAGACCTTCAACGTGGAGTCGAAGATGATCGAGGGGCGGTAGGCAGAGTGCGGATGGGCAGTTATAAGCAAGAGGGCTGACGCTCCATGGCCCAAGGGCTTTTTTCAAGAGGAGCTTAGTTTGTGGCAACAGGAGTGGTTCTATATCACCGCTCCCAGGGGCACCAGATGGGTGGCGTCGCCTGCCTTTCGCTCGGGCCCTCCACAACGGCTGGCGTCATGGGTCAACAAAGGGCTTGACTGGGGGCCGTCCAAGGACGTACCATTGTTGCGGGGCCGTATTCGAGACCTCCAAGAAAGGGAGATCAATCTGGTTGTAGTGGCGCAGGTCATGCTGATTCGGCGCCTTCTGCCCTGCAAACGTCGCCCCCTCCGCCTGTGGGAGTTCAATCCGGAGGGACCGCGAGCTCTCCAACACTTCATGGGTGCCACGCCCGTGGAGATGTATAAACTGTTCTTCGGATCACAAGAGATGTGTCCGGACTTGACCGAGGACGCAGGTCTGAGCTGCAATCGCCCGGATACTCAAGTAAGTAGTCCTGTGCCCGGACATGCTATCCGCACATTTATCATAAACTTGCCCTTTAAAGAGCTGTCCCTTGAACAGGAATGGATAGCAAAAGCAAAACTAATAAGGTGTCCGGTCCCCCTCCCTGAGACCATGCCGGATCCTGTGTTAACCAAGATGCTGGAGGCTGCGCCCTCGGAAGAGGGCGAAGGGGGGAACAGGAAAGCTACCGCCTCCGCTAAGGAGGCTCTTAAGGAAGGGGGATCGAGAATCCCCCCTCCAAGGGGAGAAGAGGACGACTTCTGAAGATCCGGAGGCCAAGGCCTCAAAGCGGGGGAAGAAATCTTCACCAGAGGGTCCCGCGCCGGGAGGAGCCCGGCCGCACTGTTTCCCCAAGGAAATCAGCCCTCTACCGAGCCGTAAGTAGAAAAGGGAGTTTTGTAATAAGGGACATCCCTGTTTTTATTTCTGACGATAAACGAAGTTCTTACCTTGTAGTTCGAATCTCAGCCCTTCTCAGCAGAGCTCATCTTCGGGGGATCTTCGTCCGGAGATGATGGAGAGTGAAACACCTCCATCTGCCGCACCGTAAGGCGGGGCAGACGACCCTGAGGTGTCGTCGCGGAGGGTCTCCCCGAGTCCGGCGGGGCCGTAGAGTTCGGCACCAACTGGTGTACGACCGGAGGAGCTGAAGGATCTGCTCGGGCGGGCGTCTATCTCAGAAGATCACGACACGTTAATGGGTACGGTGATTGAAAGGATTTCATCCGCTGAGAGCGGGTTGCATGAGGCCGTCAGAAGTTTACTGACGGGGTTTGAGGTACGCAAAAATGATATACCTTCTGACAGTTTTGCACATAGAATGCGCCCTGTATAGATAGTAGCCCCTGAGACTCGGTACGTTGTCAAAAGCGACAGCGTGCCGAGGATCATAATCTCAGTTATAAGATGTCGCCCTTCCTATTCAGGTGGTGGAGCATTCAGTGGCCAGCCGGACTGATAGATTTGCCGAACTAAAGCGGCAACTTGACGTTGCGGATGCGGACATCGCGCTGGTCAATAAGCGACTTGACGAGTCACAAGGTATGTGGCTTCTCCGCGGACACCTGGTAAGGGAGCTTGATGCCCGTGCCTTACTACATGTATGCTTAATGCAGATGGTGCCGCTGCTATGGAGGAGCTTCGGGCAGAGCTCGCCCGAGCCAAGGAGCAATCCAGAAAAAGTAATGCGGCTGCCTTGAAGGCGGCCGAAGAGCTAAAAGCCGAACAGGCTGCTCATTGCCGAAACAGGGAGAAAATGGCTGAGATGGCCGTGAAGCTGAAGGATGCTTCCGACCGCTGCGAGTTTCTTAAAAGGGAACGCCGAGCGGAGCAAGAGGACCTGAAGAAGGCTACCGCTGAAGCCAAGGATACCCGCTCCACGATGAGAGCTATAAAGGAGGAGCTACGTCAGGCCGGGGACATTGCGGCTGGAAAGCCTTTTCTGCTGCGTAGGAAGTTTGCGGATCCGAAGTATGATCAGTTGGGCCAGTTGTGGGGTGCGGAGGATGCTTGTCTGAATTTGGCGGCGAGTGCCGCAGACGCAGTCGCACACTTCCGAAGCCAAAAGGATCACGAATGGAAGAGCTTTTTTGGTCGCAATTCCATGGTCCGCAGCGTCCACTTCCATTAACCGACCGGTTAGCCGAGTGGGCAGAGCTGAATAGGTTGTCCGCACTTGCCATGACGGATGTCGTGGCTCATTTGTGGCTGAAAAGGCCCGAGCCGAAGAGTAATTTGGCTTGGTGCAGTAGTTCCTTGATGCGGTGCCGCATATCGAGGCGATGAAGCGGTCGGCATGCATAGAGGGTGCACGGATGGCTCTCGCCCGTGTCAAAACATACTGGGCAGAGATGGAGGCCACCGACGTTGCATCCCAGGATTCGGACAGAAGCCGATTACCAGCCGAGCACTAATTTGAGGAAGTCCTGCAGGGCGCTCATTTAATAGAGACGCAGTGCTCGAAAAATGTTACGTTCAAATGACATGTATGATTTGTGAAACCATGTTTCAAATATAATATAAGGGCTTTTTATACTTGTGTGTTCAAGTGTTGAAATACCTCCTGTGCGGCTGTTAACGTATATGTGTATATAACCTGAAAGATGGCAGTCTTCAGCTTCAGCCCCCACGCACATAATGCAGGGGTGTTTGCAAAAAAAGCGCATTTTCACACTTAATCAAACGTCTTGGTCCTGTGAAGGAGGTGATAGCATAGCAAACTAGGCAACCGGACTATAATGCATTATCACTTTCACTTAGCCATAAGAGTTCGATGGTGGGGCTACTATATAGCCAATAGGGGCACTACACTCTCCGAATTTCGGGGCGCGTATGTGCCTGACCGGGAAACGGTCCTTCGTTAAAGCGGAGGAATTCTAAACATTCCAGTGGCCGATCGAGTGGTTGACCAGTCTCTCGCTATATCATGACAGTCAGTTTTCGGCTTTCTCTACTGAGGTGCTCACCTGGGCGAACTGGGGCACAATCGCAGTAGTTCTCCTGGTGCCGCGTTAGCCGATAGAGCGGAACGTAAGGCAGCAAAATACAGGAGCCGGGCAAACCCAACTGTCGGTGTCAAAACCGGCGGATCTCGGGTAGGGGGTCCCGAACTGTGCGTCTAGGCGGATGGTAACAGGAGACAAGGGACACGATGTTTTTACCCAGGTTCGGGCCCTTTCGATGGAGGTAAAACCCTACTCCTGCTTGATTGATATTGATGATATGGGTAGTACAAGAGTGGATCTACCACGAGATCAAGGAGGCTAAACCCTAGAAGCTAGCCTATGGTATGATTGTTGTTCTGTCCTATGGACTAAAACCCTCCGGTTTATATAGACACCGGAGAGGGCTAGGGTTACACAGAGTCGGTTACAATGGTAGGAGATCTACATATCCGTATCGCCAAGCTTGCCTTCCACGTCAAGGAAAGTCCCATCCGGACACGGGATGAAGTCTTCAATCTTGTATCTTCATAGTCTTGGAGTCCGGCCGATGATGATAGTTTGGCTATCCGGACACCCCCTAGTCCGGGACTCCCTCAGTAGCCCCCGAACCAGGCTTCAATGACGACGAGTCCGGCGTGTACATTGTCTTCGGCGTTGCAAGGCGGGTTCCCCTCCAAATTCCACGTGCTTGCCGAATAGTGTACGGCTTCCTTATAAATGTTGCGCTCCTCGGCTTCCACGTCCAATAATGGCCCTCTTCCACGTGTCGCATGGATGCGAAAAGCCAGGGTATTTTTACGTTTTCCCCCAAAGCTGCACGAATAAGCTGCCTATAAGAGAGGCAAGGATCTAGATCCAAATCACACCATCCTCCTTCCGCGAGTACTCATCGGAGCACCTCTGACAAAAATCCACTCCATCATGGACAGTCGACTTGGCTCCTCCTATCGCGCTCCCAGCCCTCAGCCAGGAGATTGGAGGAGATGTTCAGTTCCACACAGCGAGCTGGTGATGCTCCAAGCGGAGGGATACCTTCCTCCGGCCTTCATGGTCCCGGTTCGAGCCGGACTGGCCACCTACAAAGGTGGAAAGCAGGCGGAGAACACCCCCAATCCCTCCAAAGGAGAGCGGGTGTTCTTCGTCCCTTATCTAATAAGGGGGCTCGGATTTCCCATACATCCGTTTCTCCTGGGGCTCCTGGAGTTCTACGGACTCCAGCTTCATCACCTTACACCTGCCTCCATTTTGCACATTGAGGGTTTTGTAGCTCTTTGCGAGCTGTTCTTGGGCATCGAGCCCCATTTTGGGCTGTGGAAGAGATTGTTCTGCCTCGTACCCTGTTCTCACGAGCGGTCGATATATCAAGTGGGCGGAGCCGAAATATGGCGCATCGCCGGGACCGGATATCTATCCGGAACCCCGAAGAAGGCATCCGAAGACTGGCCTTCAGAATGGTTTTATATGGAAGACGCTCCACTGCCGGACCCAGTTCGGATCGGCCTCCCGGAGTTCAGCAACGCTCCCCTGAAGAAGCGCCTGAGTTGGCGCCCGCGGAGCCCTCAACGGGAAGATGATAGGAGCGTCCAATATCTGATGGGCCGGATAAGGTTGCTGGCCCATTCCGGATTGACCATGATTGGAGTCATGGCCACGTGCATTATGCGAGGGGTGCAGCCGCTCCAACATAGGGGCCACCCCATGTGGGATTTCAACGGGAGAATGACGCCACCCGTCATGGCCGCAAGGGACCGGGATCGGTCGCCGATCTGGTGAAGATCATGTCCGGCTTGTACAAGGGGGAGAAGGAGGACTTCCTCCGCACGAGTCCATTAAATGGATTCTCCATGAATAACCCTCGGAGCTGGGTAAGCGGACGTCTATATATCCGATCCGTGCTTTCAAAGTTAAGTGTCTTACTTTATGATTTCGACGCAGGAACTGCGCCGGGATGTGGAGGGCATACACAGTCCGACTCCACAACCAGAGGATCCGGGAAGATCCCTTGATCTGGCCTCCGGAGAGGATCCGGACTAATTGACGGGGTGTTCCACCAACTCGGCATGGACAATGCTCTAGTCGCCATTACGGCTGACTACCCCGGTTTATCTCTGGCTTCCCAGGTAACTATGACCGGAGTCCTGACACCATTACTTCATCCGTGCTTATCTCTGACCACCGTATACCAACGGTGTCTCGCAGGAGGTGCCTTCAAGGCGGGAAGCCGAACCCGCGGTGGCTGACCGACAAGGGTCAGTTCGGCCCAGCAGGCAGAAGAGGGGTGCGGTGCGAATCGAAACATCGCCGCAACAGTATAGCACACCACCATTTTTAAGGGAAAGATTCCTGGGAGGTGTATTAATGCTCATGACTTTTCCAGGAGAAAGAGCGCTTGCCGGACTGTGCCCGGAGAGGTTGCCAACCAAGCCTCCGCCAGCCAGGCTCCAACTCCTAGTCCGAAGGGGGAGGCGAGCGCAAGGCGCGAGCCGGATGCTCCTCCAACGGAGGATGCCGACAGGCTGTCCGCCACCAGGTCTGAGGTGGAGAGCGCCATGAATCACAGGCGCCGTCGGACAGTTCTTCGTGACGTGTGTTTCTCCCCAGAGGCGTTGAATGCCTTTAATGCGGGAGACGTGCACCTCCGTGCCGCTCAAGATGGTTTAACCAGAGCCACGGAGCAGTATGTGAAAGACATACGAGTAAGGAATTTTAATAGTTATATATGCCAGTAGCCCCCGAGACTTAAAGTAGTTAGAATAACTGATTTAAGGATCATTTGATATGCAGGATCTTACGGAGAAGAATACCCAATTGTCCCAGGAGCTTCAAGAGTGCAAGGCCCAACTTGAGGCCGCACTAGCCGCTGCAGGAGGAGACACAGAGATCCCCTCTGGTAACACATATTTCAAAAAGATAAGCGGTTTATGGCGTGCGGCGTGCATATAAGTTTGATAATAATATTGCAGAGGGCGCCGGACTAGATCCGGACAAGCAACATCTACTACGCCAGCTGAGGGCCGGCGAGAAGGTGCTTATGAGGGTGCAGCAGGAGCGGAACAAACTCCAAGATGCCAACACCCAGCTGGGCAAAGAACTAAAAGATGTTCGGGTCCAGCTGTCTGACTCCGTAAAGGAGAATCAACGGCTTCGTCGCGGCATCTACAGTAAGTGCTTGAGCAAACTCTTTTGAAAAGAAGAGTTCGGCGAGGAAGTCGTTTGACAGAAATGTGTCTGTAGGTGTGCTCACAGGTCGCCCTGCGGAGGAAATGCCCGGTTCAACGGGTGACCAACTTCCCGAGCTGCTGCAACTGCAGAATGTGTTCGGCAGGCGATGAGTGGCGTCGCCCAGGCCTTATGGCCGTCCGTCTCCCTACCTGAGGGTCTTGGAGGGCTTGCGGAGAAGCTTCAGGGAGCACGGCAGTGCTTCCGTCTGTGGAAGATATCGGCCTGCCGTCAAGGCGCCAGGGAGGCCTGGGCCATGGTGAAGACGCGGTACACGAAGGCGGATCCGAACCACATGGCCGTGGTCGGACCTGTGTGGCCCGATGGGAAGGAGATCCCTGTGAGCTTAATGTATGGCCAAGTAGAGTTGGCCGCTAAGTATTCCCAACGGGACTGTAAATTAGACAGCCTGTTAGATGGGATTGAAGAGGAGTACAATCAGTCAATTTGACGATGTATTTTAAAATGACATGTATAATGCCTTCTAGCCGGATTGTAGATCGTTTGTCTTTGCAGACCTTTTCGCTTCAACCTCGGGACCCAACAGTCCGGAGTGTGTCCGAATACCCTCGCGGTTATGCAAAAACCGGGGCATGCATGGAGACCAGGCGTAAGGGTCATTAGTGCTTTATCAGACAAGTGCCCAACTAGTTATGTTATATTACATGGTTAGTAAGAAACATCTTCTAGGGAGAATAGTTCCGTTAGGGGTTCCTTTCCCTGGGAGGCATGCCCAAAAGTGCATGTCCGGACTGCGAAAAGAGCAGAAAAGCATCTGGGGGCAGACAAATAGATAGGTAAAAAAGAATCATCTTTCAAGTCACCGACCGAATATTCCCTTAAGAACGCTAGCTTTCGGCTTCACCCAGTCTGAGGTACACATCCGGCTGACCCGGCAGTAACAATTGCAGAGGTGCTCCCTTTACCTCCTAGCCGAACAATCGGGAACGTAGGGGTAAGCACAGGAGCCAGGCAACCCAGCTTGGCCAAAACTTAAGTCATATCGATGCATATAATGGTGAATAAAAGGTACATGCGGAAGTTTGACACATGTGTTGGGCATAAAGCCCGTATAAATAAGCTTCTGTTAAAGAAGCCCCCAGGTATAATGAGTGCGAGTAGTACGTCAAGTGTGTGCGGACAATGCGCAGATCAGCCCGCAAAGGCTCTATCAAAAAGGGAGGAGAAAAGAGAGAAACAAAAGACAACTGAAGTATAAAATGTGGACGGAGGAAGTAGAAGAACTCTGAGTCCGGCGCTAGGCGTAGAATCTTCGGAGGCGGCCTGTGTTCCATGGGTTCGGCTCGAGTCGGTTGTCCGATGCGTGTCGCAGATGGTATGCTCCGCCGGTCAGGACTTGGTCGATGATGAAGGGACCTTCCCATTTGGGCTTGAGTTTGTCCTTTTTCTTGTCCGGCAGGTGTAGAACTAGTTCGCCAACATTGTAAGTTTTGGCCCGTACTTCTCTGCTTTGATATCTTCGAGCTTGCTGCTGATAGAATGCGGAACGAGCTTTTGCCATGTCGCGCTCCTCTTCTAGGGCGTCCAAACTGTCTTGCCGATCCAACTCGGCCTCTCTTTCCTCGTACGTGCGCACGCGTGGTGAGTCATGAATTATATCGCAGGGCAAAACTGCCTCTGCGGATACCATAAAAAATGGTGTGAATCCGGTAGTACGGTTTGGCGTGGTCCGCAGCCCCCAGAGTACGGAGTCGAGCTCCTCTACCCAGTGCGTGTTAGATTCCGTGAGGGACCGCACTAACCTGGGTTTGATGCCGCTCATGATTAGACCATTTGCTCGTTCGACTTGACCGTTAGTTTGAGGGTGATAGACTGAAGCGTAGTCGAGCTTGATGCCCATATTTTGCACTAGAGTTTAACCTCGTCGGCCGTGAAGTTCGTGTTGTTATCGGTGATGATGCTGTGGGGGACGCCATAACGGTGTACTACCCCGGATATGAAGTCTATCACAGGTCCAGATTCGGACGTTTTAACTGGCTTGGGCTCTATCCATTTGGTGAATTTGTCCACCATGACCAATAGGTACTTTTGCTTGTGGGTTCCCCTTTAAGGGGTCCAACCATGTCAAGACCCCAGACCGCAAACAGCCAGGTGATGGGTATAGTTTTGAGGGCGGTGGGTGGCATGTGGATTTGATTAGCAAAAAGCTGGCACCTGACGCATCGTTGGACTAAGTCCTGAGCATCTGCCCGGGCCGTCGGCCAATAAAATCCTGTACGGAAGGCCTTGCCTACAAGGGCCCGGGCTGCGGCATGGTGCCCGCCGAGTCCGGCGTGAATTTCAGCCAGCAGATTTCGCCCTTCCTCTTCGGAGATGCACCTTTGAAGGACTCCGGTTGTGCTTTTCTTATAAAGCTCTCCCTCATGGACCTTGTAGGCTTTAGATCGCCGTACTATGTAGCGGGCCTCATTTTGGTCTTCGGGGAGTTCCTGCCTAATTAAGTAGGCTAGGAATGGTTCCGTCCATGGGGCAATGACTACCATTATTTCGTGGGCTGAAGGTGTTATTTCATTGGCTGAGCCACCAGTTGTGTTTGAATGTTCGGTGTTGCGCGGTGCAGTTGGTTCCGGATTATTATTTCCGGACTCCTCTTCCCATACTACGGATGGCTTAAAGTGCCGCTCCAGGAAGATATTTGGAGGGACGGCGTCGCGCTTTGCGCCAATGCGTGCCAACACGTCGGCCGCGTGGTTATTATCCCGGGCTACATGGTGGAATTCGAGACCTTCGAACCGAGCTGACATTTTTAAGACGGCGTTACGGTAGGCTGCCATTTTCGGATCCTTGGCATCAAAGTCTCCATTTACTTGGGATATTGCGAGGTTTGAATCCCCGCGGACCTCTAGGCGTTGAATGCCCATGGAGATTGCCATCCGGAGAGCATGTAGAAGGGCCTCGTATTCGGCTGCGTTGTTGGAGTCCGTGTACATTATTTGAAGTACGTATTGGACTGTATCTCCGGTTGGGGATGTCAAGAAGACGCCAGCCCCCAAGCCGGCCAACATTTTAGAGCCGTCGAAGTGCATGATCCAATTGGAGTATGCGCCGTACTCTTTAGGGAGTTTGGCTTCAGTCCATTCAGCGATGAAGTCTGCCAAAACTTGCGACTTTATAGCTCGCCTTGGTTTGTAGGTTATGTAGAATGGTAAGAGCTCGATGGCCCATTTTGCAATCCTGCCCGTCGCTTCACGGTTGTTTATAATGTCGTTGAGAGGTACTTCGGAGGCCACTGTTATCGAACACTCTTGAAAGTAGTGTCGCAGCTTCCGGGATGCCATGAACACCGCGTACGCTATCTTTTGATAATGTGGGTACTGAGACTTGCATGGAGTTAAGACAGTGGATACGTAGTACACTGGTTTTTGAAGAGGGAATTTGTGCCTTTCTGTTTCTTGTTCGACGACGAGCACCGCGCTTACAACTTGATGTGTTGCTGCGATATATAACAACATTGGTTCTCCCAAGTTGGGTGCGGCCAGGACTGGATTTGTTGCCAATATGGCTTTTATTTCTTCGAGTCCGGCCATGGCAGCATCCGTCCATTCGAAGTGTTTGGTGCGCCTAAGGAGGCGATAGAGGGGCAATGCCTTTTCTCCCAAACGGGAGATGAAGCGGCTTAGAGCCGCCACGCATCCAGTCAATTTTTGTATTTGTTTGAGGTCTTTTGGGATATCCAACTATGACAGAGCTCGGATCTTGGCTGGGTTTGTTTCAATTCCTCTACCGGATACAACGAAGCCCAAGAGCTTTCCGGCTGGTACGCCGAAAACGCATTTTTCTGGGTTGAGCTTAATGTCATATGCTCGGAGGTTGTCGAATGTGAGCCTCAAATCGTCTACTAGAGTTTCGACATGTTTGGTCTTGACGACCACATCGTCTACGTATGCCTCCACGGTTTTGCTGATCTGGGTAGCCAGACATGTCCGAATCATGCGCTGATATGTTGCGCCGGCGTTTTTGAGTCCGAAGGGCATTGTGTTGAAGCAGAATGGTCCGTATGGAGTAATGAATGCCGTTGCGGCTTGGTCTGTCTCTGCCATCTTGATTTGATGGTAGCCGGAGTATGCGTCGAGGAAGCACAATGAGTCGTGCCCTGCGGTAGCATCGATGATTTGATCGATGCGGGGAAGGGGGAAAGGATCCTTTGGACAAGCCTTGTTTAAGGTCTTTAAAATCGACACACAGGCGCCAGGATTTGTCCTTTTTTGGTACCATTACCAGGTTTGCTAGCCACTCCGGATGTTTGATGTCTCTGATGAATCCGGCTTCTAATAGTTTGGCTAGCTCCTCTCCCATTGCCTGTCTTTTGGGTTCGGAAAATCGCCGAAGAGCCTGTTTGACTGGCTTGAATCCTTTAGGATGTTTAGGCTGTGTTCTGCTAACCTGCGTGGGATTCCTGGCATATCTGAAGGGTGCCAGGCAAAGATGTCCCAATTTTCCCGAAGGAATTCGCGTAGTGCGGCGTCTACATCAGGGTTTAATTGTGCCCCAATGGAGGCCGTCTTTGTGGGGTCCGTTGGATGGACTTGAAATTTGACTATTTCGTCCGCTGGTTTAAAAGAGGTGGACTTGGATCTCTTATCGAGTATCACATCGTCCCTGTTCACCGTGGAGCGCAGCACAGTGAGTTCCTCTGCCGCTAGGGCTTCGGATAGTGCCTCAAGGGCTAGTGCTGCTGTCTTATTTTCGGCGCGGAGTGCTATGTCCAGATCGCTGACAAGAGTGATGATTCCATTGGGCCCGGGCATTTTAAGCTTCATGTACCCATAATGGGGTATAGCTTGAAAAATTGTGAATGCCTCTCGCCCTAATAAAGCGTGATATCCGCTGCTGAACGGGGCCACTTGGAATGTGACCTCCTCGGACCTGTAGTTGTCCGGCGAGCCGAACACCACATCTAGTGTAATTTTTCCTGTGCAGCGTGCTTCCCGACTAGGGATTATTCCTCTAAAGGTTGTGCTGCTTCGCTCAATGCGGCTCCAGTCTATTTCCATTTTTCGAAGGGTTTCCTCGTAGATGAGGTTTAATCCGCTGCCGCCATCCATGAGTACCTTGGTAAGACGAAAGCCGTCCACTATTGGATTGAGGACCAATGCTGCTGGTGCTCGGGCTATTTGGAATTTAGGTTCGTCGCTGGCGTTGAAGGTGATAGCCGTGTCGCTCCATGGATTTGTTGTTGCTACTTGGTATACTTCGGCGAGGCTGCGGATTGTTCGTTTCCGCATATTATTTGATGCGAAAGTCTCGAAGACTGTTAATACCGTACTGGTACTGTTGGGCTGGTTCTCCGGGGCTAGAAGCTCTTCGCCACTTTTGGCCACCTGCCGTAGTATCCAACATGTTCGAAGGTTATGTGTTGGAGTGGCGCCCTCTGTACTATGGATTTTACAGGGTCCGTTGAGCCATCCCTCTAGTACGGTTCCGTGCCCTTTATGGGGTTTTTGCTTTTTGGTTTTTGTCCCAGGTGCCTGAACATGATGCACCCTTTTGTTTCGGATTAGGGTTGTGTTCGGAGCCGGATTGTCCCAAAACTTAGTTTCGGTTTTCCAGGTACTCTCCATCGCACAGTACTTTCATACTATGGACGCCAGGTCAGCGAAGCGTGTAATTTCGCGGCAACTTATGGCGTTCGTGATTCCCTTGTCCGTGCAATTGTTGCAGAAAATTGAGATTGCGCTTTCCTCACGGAAGTCCTTTATCCTGTCCATAACCAGGAGGAATCTGGCCCAGTAATGATGTACTGTTTCGGCAGGCTCTTGCCGGATTTGAGATAGATCGCTTATGTTTGGGTGGGCGGGTGGAATTAAGTCTGGAACCCTGCCCAACTTGAGGCTCAAGGGCCGAAAAGTTTCCGAATTTGGAAGCTTGGATTGCTGGATGTTGTCCAACGAATCTGGTCTGCTGCCTGACTTTAGGTTCAGTACTTGATTGACGTCCGTCCCTCCGCGGGAATCCGGCATGGAGGGATCAGGAGTCCGGACATAACTGCTCTTTAATATAGAAGAAGAGTCGCCGCGTTGTTCCTCTACCACCACAATGTGGTGGGTAACCTGGGAAGAGTTAATCTCTCTCAGATCGGTTTTAAGCCCAATCTGATCGTAGTCTGTAGCGACTCCCAGGGCGGCGATGCGATCCAAGAGCTCGTTTACGGAAGAGAGCTCCATCGGATCCAGTTGCTCGGTGAATTCTGAGTTGACGTGAAGATCGCCTTTGATGACCCGAGAGGTCATCGTCGAAGAGGCGGCCGAACAGGCGGTCATAAGAAAACCACCTAGCCGGATAGTTTGGCCGGCGGCCAAAGCTCCTTTGGCAATGGTACCGTCTTTAAAGACGGGAAGAGACATTCTTCCTGATTGTGACGGCACAGAGGGACTCTCAATGAAAGCACCAATGTCGGTGTCAAAACCGGCGGATCTCGGGTAGGGGGTCCCGAACTGTGCGTCTAGGCGGATGGTAACAGGAGACAAGGGACACGATGTTTTTACCTAGGTTCGGGCCCTCTCGATGGAGGTAAAACCCTACTCCTGCTTGATTGATATTGATGATATGGGTAGTACAAGAGTGGATCTACCACGAGATCAAGGAGGCTAAACCCTAGAAGCTAGCCTATGGTATGATTTTTTTCTGTCCTATGGACTAAAACCCTCTGGTTTATATAGACACCGGAGAGGCCTAGGGTTACACAGAGTCGGTTACAATGGTAGGAGATCTACATATCCGTATCACCAAGCTTGCCTTCCACGCCAAGGAAAGTCCCATCCGGACACGGGACGAAGTCTTCAATCTTGTATCTTCATAGTCTTGGAGTCCGGCCGATGATGATAGTTCGGCTATCCGGACACCCCCTAGTCCGGGACTCCCTCACCAACATTTGACCAAAGACATGATTCGGAGCTGATGCATATAAGGCCTAACTCGAGACGTCGAACACTCCCTAAGGTATTCGGTCTTTATGAAAACGGGCAGAACAATGCCCTAAGCCCCTAGTGTCCAGGTACGCGCAAAAATTTCTGACACGGCCGATGCCAAAACGCCAGCTTCCTCCTCGGTTATGGTGAGAAACCGGGGGATGTGTATCAACAAGAGACAGTAAGAAAGGTTTACGCAGGGTCTTAATCTGAAAAGAATCCTTGCAACGGGTCCCTACTGCACGTCTGCGCCTGTGTCTCCGTTGTGCCGTATCCTGGACGGGTGTAGCACGGTGTTCATCTGTAAAAGAGAAGAACTTAGTTTGAAAAAGGGATCGTGCGAAAAATGTATAAACAGAATATAAGTCAAAAAACGAATAAAATTGAGCTTTATTGTCTCTTATTGTTCATGCGTGCGTCCCCTTGTAAGGGGGGACGCGGCTAGTAAGCCCCTTGTTTATTTGTGCCGGACTCGCCTAACCGTGTCCAGGATCTGAATGACCTGTTTGGGTGCTTTGATCAGCAAAGTCGGATTAATGTGTGGCTGTCAAGGCAGTCTCACTTTCTTCCGTATTCAAGGAACACTCGAGGTTTCCCTTTAATGAGATGATGCCGTGTGGACCAGGCATTTTAAGTGTAAGAGATGCATAATGCGGTATTGCGTTAAAGCAGGCGAAAGCTTCGCGTTCCAATAGTGCTTGATAGCTACTTTTAAATGGGGTGATGTGGAAGACTAACTTTTCGTGACGGGAGTTATCGGATGAGCCGAACACAACTTCTAGTGGTAGAGAGCCCGTACAATGGGCATATGGGCCTGGCATCACTCCTTTAAAGGAAGTGTTGTTATGGCGTATTTTGGTTGGGTCTATCCCCATTCTGCGGATTGTATCCTGATATAATAGGTTTAGATCACTGCCGCCGTCCATTAGGACTTGTGTAAATTGTAGTCCGTCGATTATAGGATCTAATATCAGGGCAGTCCATCCTGTGTTCCGGATACTTCCGTAGTAATCCTGATGGTCGAAAGTGATTGGTTTTGACATCCAGTGTCGGGACTCCGCTGGGGTGGACCGTGCGGCACGTATTTTAATGGGCGCCGCTCTATTTTTGCCTGTTGTCACATGAAGTGAGTTTACTGTTTTGACCTCTTGTGGGAAATTCCTTTGTTTGCCGGTTCTCTGCTTGTGGAGTTCATCATTGTCCTCACTTGGTGTTTCGAGCCCCTTGTGTTCGGCATTAAGTCGGCCGGACTATTTGAAGACCCAACAATCTCTGTGGGTATGGTTTGCAGGCTTCCCGGAGGTGCTGTGGATTTGGCATATCTTGTCCAAGATTTTGTTTAGGTTGGTCGTCGATGTTGTCCTTGAGAGGCATTGTTTTGTTGTTCTGCCGAGAGCTTTTGAACCCGGCGTTGACTGCCATGCTCTTTGGGCCATTTCCCTTAGTCCGACGCTGGTCCTTTCTGCGTCGTGGTTTCCCATTTCCATCCCTGACCTCGGATGTACTTGGGTCGCTGGTGCTGCATCTTGCCAGGCAGCTATCCTCTCCCGTGCAAAAGCGGGTCATGAGGCTTGTTAGTGCGGCCATTGTTCTTGGCTTTTCCTGGCCGAGGTGTCTGGCGAGCCATTCATCTCGGACGTTATGTTTGAAGGCTGCTAAGGCTTCGGCGTTGGGACAGTCGACTATTTGGTTCTTTTTGGTGAGGAACCTATTCCAGAATTTGCGGGCTGACTCTCCGGGCTGTTGAGTTATGTGACTTAAATCGTCTGCATCCGGAGGGCCAACATAAGTCCCCTGAAAATTTTCCCGAAACGCATCCTCGAGCTCTTCCCAACTTCCAATGGTATTTTCTGGGAGGCTTTTGAGCCAATGTCGGGCTGGCCCTTTGAGCTTGAGGGGTAAGTATTTTATGGCGTGGAGGTCATCTCCTCTAGCCATATGTATGTGCAGGATGTAATCCTCAATCCAGACTCTGGGGTCTGTTGTTCCGTCGTATGCCTCTATGTTTACGGGCTTGAATCCCGCTGGAAATTCATGATCCAGCACCTCATCGGTGAAACATAGGGGGTGTGCGGCGCCCCTGTATTTGGGTGTGCCGTGATTTTCGAATACTCGACGTGTTGTGTTGCTTTCTGGAGCTTGCTTTCTTGGCTCATAGATGGACCTGACCGGGCCATCCTCTTTGCGAGGATCCTTATGTGGATCACGTGCCGGCTTGAGTGCGGCGCCGCTTGCCGCTCTTTGTTTGTCATGTGGTCGTCTATCCGACCAGGCGGCCTCTTTGTTTTTTGATTGTGGGGGCTCTACGGCCTCCTCGTCAAATTCGGGCAGTAGTTTGCGCTTCGGGTAGCTTTTTGCTTGGCGACTATCGCCGTATTTGTCTGCGGTCTTGAGTACTTTGCTCCATCTCATTCTGAGTACGTCTTCCACTGTTTTGAGCTTCCGCTTCTGCTTCTTCAGACTTCGTGCAGTGGCGACGAGCCTTTTGTGGAGGTTCTTCTGCTCCAACGATGTGTCTGGCGTGAGATCGTCCGGACTGTTGTTTTCGTCGGGGACGGATTGCTTATCCAACTCATCCTGTTCGGATGGTTGTTCAGGGGCATGTTCGTCGTCCACTGGTTTGCCCTGCTCTATGGCTGGGTCTGTATGGGTGCTGTCGTTGTCGAGGCGGGACTTTGGGCGGCGCTTGCGTCGCCGTTTCGGCTGTTTTTCGAGGGAATTATCCTTTGCAGCGTCCCGTTGTTCCTCGTTATTGGTTCCTTTAGGTGTATCCACCATATATACATCGTGAGTTGAGGTGGCCTTCCAGTGCCCTGTGGGCGCTAGTTCTTGGTCGTCTCCGGCATCGTCGTCCATGCCGTCGTTGTCTTCGTAGTCGAAGTCTAGCATATCGGTTGAGTTATCGACAGTGTCTATAAAGTGGGTGGTGGGTGGGCTTTGAATTTCTTCGTCGTCCGCATCCCAACCGTTATGACCATAATCCGGCCAGGGCTCTCCTGATAAAGAGAGGCACTTTAGCGAATTCAGGATGTCGCCAAAAGGCGAGTGCTGAAAGATGTCCGTGGCGGTGAACTCCATGATCGGCACCCAATCGGGTTCGATTGGTAGGGGCGCGGAAGGTTCGGGGTCCGGAGAGGAGTCCGGCACCTTGGAGTCACGAGCTTCACAAGGGACAGGATCGGTATTCGGCTCTATCGCCGCAGAGGTAGCAGCCTCCGAGGCGGCGTCCAGCCACCCATCCTCGATCGGCACAGTCAGCTCCGAGCTAAAGGTCGGAGCGGACTCTTGTGCGGCCTTCAGGGCACTGTCCAGCGACAGAGCTAAATCATGCCCATCGTGACAGTGTGGCGCGCTCGGCTGTGGCTCGAATCCATCAAAGATCAAGTCTCCGCGGATGTCGGCCGTATAATTCAAACTTCGGAATCTGACCTGATGGCCAGGGGCGTAGCTTTCGATCCGCTCCTGATGGCCAAGTGAATTGGCCCGCAGTGCGAAGCCGCCGAATACGAAGATCTGTCCAGGGAGAAAAGTCTTGCCCCAGACCGTGTTGTTGTTGACGATCGAAGGAGCCATCGGGCCTATAGGTGACGACACAGAGGAACTCTCAATGAAAGCACCAATGTCGGTGTCAAAACCGGCGGATCTCGGGTAGGGGGTCCCGAACTGTGCGTCTAGGCGGATGGTAACAGGAGACAAGGGACACGATGTTTTTACCCAGGTTCGGGCCCTCTCGGTGGAGGTAAAACCCTACTCCTTCTTGATTAATATTGATGATATGGGTAGTACAAGAGTAGATCTACCACGAGATCAAGGAGGCTAAACCCTAGAAGCTAGCCTATGGTATGATTGTTGTTCGTCCTATGGACTAAAACCCTCCGGTTTATATAGACACCGGAGAGGGCTAGGGTTACACAGAGTCGGTTACAATGGTAGGAGATCTACATATCCGTATCGCCAAGCTTGCCTTCCACGCCAAGGAAAGTCCCATCCGGACACGGGACGAAGTCTTGAATCTTGTACCTTCATAGTCTTGGAGTCCGGCCAATGATGATAGTTCAGCTATCCGGACACCCCCTAGTCCAGGACTTCCTCACCCTCTAAGAGGGGTGAACTAACCTTGGGTTTTGTCGATGATGACTTCATGTAGGTGTTGAAGATGTGGATGCTCAATGTTGATGTGGATCATTTAGAGCAATCCTTTGGAGTGAGTTGCACTTTCAATACCTACACAGGTTAGTCCCACAAGGAACAAACAAGGATATCCATAGACATATAGTGATGCACACACAAGATGATGTCCATGAAAGCATTAGGTTACCTTGTCCCTTGTCTTACCAACAAGAGGGTTTGTGACTCCTTGAACTAGTGCAAGATGTGGAAGTTGGTTGCACTTGTCCTTGCCAAAATGATTAGAGTGAAGTATGTTGGCGGAGTCACCCTCAAGAACTCTCTAGTTCTTCTTCTTCGGGATCCACATCATCTTGATGGGAATCCTTGGAGTTGTAGTTGTACTTGATGAAGTACAACTTGATGTAGTCTTGGGAACCCACTTGACCAAGGCCTTTGGAGCTTCTTCAAATGCATCAATCTCTTCTTGAAGCTTGTCCTTGCCTTTTTGCTTGTGGTCTTGTGGTGGAAGATCATCTTGAGCTTGTGTCCCTTTGAAAGAAGTAGGATCATACTTCTCTTGTTGAGGAAAAAACTTTGTCTTGGGGTGTTGATCTTCTTCCCACTCAACTCCATTGGCATTGAACTTTCGTTCAAAACCAACACCTTGGTTCTTCCGGTGCCTTCCTTGCTTGCGTACAATTTCCTCGAATTGCTTACTCCCAGCAAGGCACTTGTAAACACCTCTCTCTATAATTCCCTTAAATAAGCTATTTTCTTGCTGTAACTTGGCTAAGAGAATCATTAGTGGAATCAAGAGAACTACTAGAAGCAACAACATTGGATTTAGCATGATTATTGTTACTACTAGAGGAAGAATCTTTCTTGTTCTTGTTACTAGACTTGACTTGAGGCATGTAAGTAGATAAGAGTAAACACTTGGAAATGTAAGAAGAACTTTTCTTGCGAAGATCATCATTGATTGCCTTTAAGAACTCATGCTCTTGCTCAAGGTTGAGCTTTTCAAAGCGTAACTTCTCATGAGTCCTTAAAAGTTCTCGATGATCTTCTAAGATAGTTTCATGAGCTAACTTAAGAGTGTTTAGTTCTTTAGTTAGAATCTCAATCTTCTCCTTATCATTGTCATTCGTTTTATCTTGATTAGCATGATTAATTGACGTTTCATCATAGTATTCATCACTAGAGTTGTTAACAAGTAAATCATCATCACCTAACAAGTCATCTTCATCACTATTGAAATCAACATACTCGGGGTGTGATACCTTTGGGCCTTTAGCCATGAAGCATCTTCCAAGTCCTTCATTTGGTGAATCAAATATGTCGTAGGAGTTGGTTGACACAAGTGCTAGACCGACAACACCTTCATCTTGAGTATATTCGGAGTCCGACTAATAGCTTCTCTCGGAGTGATTGTCAGAGTCGGAGCCAGATACCCATTCACCAACATGAGCTTGATGTCTTCGTTTTGTGTAGCTCCTTGATGACTTGTCCTGCCTTTCCGAATCCTTCTTCTCCGGGATGTTCTTTGTTCATAACGATCATCTCTACTCCTTCTCTCTCTTGGTGGTGATTCTTCTCTTCTACTCCTTTTTGGAGAATCTTCTTGTCAGGACCCCGACTCAAAGGCACACCGATCTAGCATATAACACCTCATATCACTTTGCGGCCTCACGCATGGTATTTCCACGGGTGTTTCCTTACCAGGCCCGGGACCGTTTGCGCCTTTTGGCACACGTATATGATAGTGTCGCTAGCATCCATATGACAAGGAGCCCGGGCTGACATGGCTAGTCGTGAACCCAAAGTGGCACTAACTTATAGGGACAGGCATACATGACCCAACAATGAACGTGTCGGTCATCAGCGAGTGAATCCGGGCTGTAGCAACTGGGCTACGAGGACTCCGGTAGACACCGCGTGACATTTCCCCGAAGGGACAGACACAGGAACGAAGAAGGACACATGCGGGCCAGCCTAAGTGTTCCGGAGCAGTAGCAAGCTACCAAGGCTCAGTGGAAGCACTAGGAGACATTTCCCGGTAAGAGAGGCTACTAAGGATAAACAACTAGATAGTCAGATCCCACACATACCAAGCATTTCAATAACATACACACAATATGCTCGATATGTGCAAATACAACATGGCATCACAACATGACTCTACAACTCAAGTATTTTATTCAATAGGCTCCGAGGAGCGAGATATTACAAACATGGGTCTCATGACCCAACATTCAGAGCACACAAATCAAAGCACAAGCGGAAGCTTAACATGTCTGAGTACAGACATTTACAAATCGAAAAGGCTGAGAAGCCTGACTATCTACAAGATCCTGCCGAGGGCACAAGATCGTAGCTGAGGTAACAAGCTAAACGTCAAAGTTCACGCGGAACTACTAGTGAGACTGAAGTCTCTCTGCAAAAACATAAAATAGGCAAACGTGAGTACAAATGTACCCAGCAAGACTTACATAAGAACTAATTACATATGCATCATTATCAACAAAGGGATGGTGGGGTTTAACTGCAGCAAGCCAGCTTTGACTTGGTGGCTATCCTGAACTACGACTGCAAGTAACTCTTTTGCGATGGCACACACAAGTACACATATTCACCAACCAATACACCACTATGGATCCGCTCCTGTCTTCCTATGAGAACGCCATCCATAGCACTCACGCTTATCTTGCGCATTTTAGAGTGTCATCTTTCACTTTTCTATGAACTGTACAGGCAACCCAGAAGTCCTTTACCGCGGACACGGCTATTCAAATAGATGGTGTTAACCCTGCAGGGGTGTACTTCTTCACACATGCTCTCACCACTTATCGCCGTTTACATGACATGTACTCGGCAACCTTCAAGCAGAAGCCCAACAAGGGTGTCGACCACGACCTGACTAACCACACAAGTCTCTCGTCCAGGTTTATCGCCCATTCGGGTTCCATCCACAAGGAGATCCGGCCGGGGTGTCGCTCACGGCCCCAAACGATGTGAGCAGGGTTCCCAAGCCCACCATCCGGGTGCCACTTGGTACACCGTGCCACTGCACCTAGTCTGTCCCAAGCCCACCTGTATCGGGTGCCACTTGGTAGACTACTAGCACTACCTACAAACACCAAAAACTAGTTGCAACTCCTGGACAGAGATCGAGTTGATTAATAAGTCGAGAGGGGCACTTAAGCATTCCAATGCGTGGTAGTAGCTCTTCATGGATCTCAAACACAGAACTCAGTTCCTGAGGACGGCTTCAATGAGACAACCCACCATGTACTCCTACATGGCCTCTCACTGCTACCTTTACCAAATCGTGTTCACACACTTAGCTCACAGACACAGTAGGACATGTTCATCACTATTCCAATTCATCCCCGATGAATCAGACCTGACTCAACTCTAAGCAGTAGCAGGCATGACGAACAAGCATAAATGAGTAGGCACATCAGGTCTCAAACAACTCCTACTCATTCTAGTGGGTTTCATCTATTTACTATGGCAATGACAGGTCATGTAGAGGAAAGGGGTTCAACTACCGCAGCATGTAACAGTTGAATCGCTGTTGTCCTAATGCAGTAAAAGAGAGCAGGAGCGAGAGAGTGGGATTGTATCGGAATGAACAAGGGGTTTTTGCTTGCCTGGCACTTCTGAAGATAGTAATAGTTCTTCATCGGTGTCATTGAACTCATCGTCGGAACCACGTCTACTGAGAGGGAACAATTGCCGGAAACAGAGAAGGAAACACAATCAATGCAATGTCGCAATATGATGCATGAATATGACATGGCAATATGTTGTTGATTGGGCTAATGCAACTAACAACAAGTTAAATGAAGTTGCTTTGAACACCAGGTTCAAATTCAAACTCCATATGTGATTTCTTAAATGCCATTTAATTGAATTGTCCTAAACAGAGGACATAAGTTGCTCTAACATGCATGCAAATGCCATAAATAGATTCTTTGGATTTTTCTGATCATTTTTCATATATAAATTATTTAATTTGGAGTTACAGTTGAATTTCTATGATTTTTAGAAGTTTTGGGCATTTTTTGGAATTATTTTAAATCCAGAAAATTATTAACTGCGTCAGCATAGCGTCATTGTGACGTCAGGAAGTCAACTGTGGCTGACCAGGTCAAACCTGAGCAGTGGGGTCCACTGGTCAGTCACACAGTGCTGTCTGGGTCACCGACAGGTGGGGTCAGGTCAACAGCCACGTCAGCAGAGTCAATGCTGACGGGTGGGTCCCACTGTTTATGAATTAATCTAAACAGAAAATAAAACTAACCTAAACAGGTACATGGGCCCACATGGTAGTGGCTCTAGGGGGCTGGTTAGGGCGTCATTACTGGCTAATGACGTGCCATGTCAGCACTGCCGGCGACCTCAAGTCGCGGGTGGCGGGCGAGGGCACCAGGAGGAAGCCCAGGCCCGTGCGCATCTAGGGGAGGTCGCGGGGCTATTGGGGATGGCCTGTTGCAACGGCGGCGGCGAGGTTAGCGGCGGCCGGAGCTTCGGCGTTCGTGCAACTACGGCCTAGAGGACGCGGAGAGGCCGGGGAAGAGGGGGAGTCGAAGCGGGCGCTCATAGGGAGGCGGCAGGGTAGCTCAGGGGCTCGGGGATGCTCCAGTTGTTGCGGATCAACGGTGATGGCCGGCGTTGCCGAAGCTTGAAGACGAGGAAGATGCCGGTGATGCAGGGCGTCCGGCGATGCTTGGCTTGGCGAGGAGGTCGAGGATGGAGTGACGGAGCTCGTGGTCAGCTCAAAAGGTCGAGGGGGAAGCGCGGCCATGGCGCTCAGTAAGCTGCGGGGAGAGAGCGGAGGAGGGGAGAGGAGTGGGTAGACCAGAGGGGTCGGGGGGTGTTTGCGTGGTGTCTCCAGGGAGTAGCGGAGGCAAGCAGGGAGGCAGGAGGTGGCCGAGCGTGTGCCGGCGTGCGTCGGCCATGCGCGCTGCCCACTGGCACGAGGAAGACGACAGGGGGGAAGGCTGCTAGGCTAGGCCAACAGTGTTGGGCCGCCAGCGGGCCGGCCAGGTAAGGGCAGGTAAGTTTCCTTATTTTTTTCACATTTCTGTTTCTATTTTCTAATATTTCAATTCTGTTTTGATTTGATTCACAGCCCAAATCATTTAGTAGCTTCTGAAAATATTTATGTGGCTTGATGTAATATATTCAAAGCCACTCACAGGTTTTTCAGAATTGTTGGACTTGCAATTCTTTATAGAAGAATTAAATCCAACTCAAATATTTATTGGTTTAAATCCAAATGGCCAAAATAATTCCTCAAAAATGTTCCATATTTTTGGTTTGGACCAAAACCCTTGCCAAAAATATTAAGCATCATTGAAGAGTGTGGGGGATATAACTATTTGTGTAAGCCGCCCAGGAGGGGCCGGGTTACACAAAGAAGACTCATCAGAGAGAAGCCCAAGACCAAGCATGACGATGGCGATTCAACAAAGGGCTTAAGGCCCACAGGCGACCTAAGGCCCGTTGTAGTAAACCGCCATGATGGCATGACTTGTAACATAAGGTAGATTTAACTAGTCACGGAGCCAGACACTGTTTATAAGCCGGCCGGGACTCTGCAAGCCATAGGGCGTCAACCCATGTATATAAGGGGACGACCTGCTGGCGGCTTAGAAAAAAGAAACAACTCATCGGGAGCCGGACATAGCGTATCTCGCTCCCTGGTCATCGAAACATCAATACCAAACCCAACTAGACATAGGCCTTACCTTCACCGTAAGGGGCCGAACTAGTATAAGCTTCCTAGTTGCGATGGCTCCACAACTAAGTCCTTTCACGAGGACATCTGACGTGACAATTCCACGACAGTTGGCGCCCACCATGGGGCCAGCGCACGGTGGATTTGAGTTCTTGAAGGGCAACTTCGAAGGGCTCAAGGGATACGTGGTGGGCCGGATGACCAAGAGTCCCCGCGGCAATATCTACATCGACGACGAAGGCTGGGGTCCCAACGCCGGCTCAATTGAGTACGGATACCGGGTCTTCATCGGCCGGATCGGTGAGCCGGGCCCTGAGCTGGACAACTGCACCGACCTCGTCGAGATGGCTCAGCATGCGAGGAAGACCCGGACTCAACCTATCATGAGGCGTGCCTTCGTGGGCTGCATCCACGGAGAGGAACTTTCCGAAGGATCTGAAGATAGGGGTGAGACGGCCGTCCTCTCAGACGGTGATTCGTCCGCCGGTTCAACAGATTCGTGCTCAGGTGCTGAGACGGCGTGCTCGGGGGCTGTTCCGATGGCATCAGTATTCCGGACCCCTGTGAGCCGCCAAGATGGGCCGGAGTCTTCATGGCTGGGACTCAGCCCGGCTCAAACTCTACAGCTGCTGCAGCGGTAACGTCCGGGTTAGGAGCAGCCGGGGCAGGTGGCCCCGTACGCCCACCGGCTTAGGTGCTGCTAGATCTCATGGACAACCTTACGGCCCTGTTAACTGCCACGGTTATTCCTGCAGACAAAGATGAGCATGACGCAGCGGTAGCACAGGTGCATGAGGAGATAGCTCAGGCCAAGGAGGTCTTGGCAGCTGAGGATACTAGACTAGCTACAGAGCAGGCGGCTCCCGACGCCCGGGCACAGCGCTTGCAGTCAGAAGCTTACCAGCTCACGATGAGCCTAAACGCATCCAATGAGGTAATGAGGAGGAGGCATCAGAAAACTTAGTCCCTTTTACCTCTGAATTACGACCCTCGGGTTCTTTTTGCTACACCCGGAGCCGACCCAAGTAACCCGCCAGAGGCCAATCAGCTTATGACAGCCGGAACAGGAGGGACGACTCAGCCTCTGGAGATGGCACCACCTCACGTGAGCATGCCACCGCCGCGTTATGTGCCAATTCCACCGGGTCACTTTTCCAACCCCATGGAGAACTTAATTGCAGCTTCAACACGTTTGGCGGCTCTTCCTATGGACGGTGATGACCCGACGGCAGTGGAGACCCAGAGAGTCAGAGAACTCCTCCAGACGGCCTTAGCTCAGTAGGAGACCTATTCTTACAGCCGGGACAGAATTCACTCAACTCCCCCACCTTGGTTAGCACCGCCTCGCCAGAACCGGAACCCGAGTTACAGCAGGCACATGGAGTCGGAATGTCACGCCCAATATGCGATACTATCCTAAAGAGACTCAAAGGTCCCACCAAGGATAGAACCGCATATTGACACGCTTTTGCAAGGTGGATATCATTACATCAACGTTACATAATAGATGGGGATACATACATAAGGCATACAATGCCACACGAATACAACATCATCTTACATAAGAGCACCATCCGACTACGGATGAAACACAAACAAGAACTGAAACGACATCCACCCTGCTAGCCCAGGCTGCCGACCTGGAACCTATCCCCTGATCGAAGAAGAAGCAGAAGAAGAACTCCAAAACAAGCAAACATCACTCTCGCGTCACGATCATCGCATAACCTGTACCTGCAACTGTTCTTGTAGTAATCTGTGAGCCACGAGGACTCAGCAATCCCATAACCATGGGTATCAAGACTAGCAAAGCTTTATGGGAAAGGAAGGGGTAAAGTGGTGAGGTTGCAGCAGCGACTAAGCATGATATGGTGGCTAACATACGCAAATAAGAGCGAGAAGAGAAGCAAAGGAATGGTCGTGAAACTAGCAATGATCAAGAGGTGATCCTGAACTCCTACTTACGTCAAACATAACCCAAAGACCGTGTTCACTTCCCGGACTCCGCCGAAAAGAGACCACCACGGCTACACACGCGGTTGATGCGTTTTAATTCGGATCTGGTGTCAAGTTATCTACAACCGGATATTAACAAATTCCCATCTGCCACATAACCGCGGGCACGGCTCTCGAAAGTTTATACCCTGCAGGGGTGTCCCAACTTAGCCCATGATAAGCTCTCGCGATCAACGAAGGATATTCCTTCTCCCAGGAAGACCCGATCAGTCTCGGAATCCCGGTTTACAAGACATTTCGACAATGGTAAAACAAAACCAGCAAAGCCGCCCGATGTGCTGACAAATCCCGATAGGAGCTGCACATATCTCGTTCTCAGGGCAACACCGGATGAGACTAGCTACGAGTAAAACCAGACCTCGAGTTTCCCCGAGGGGGCCCTGCAGGCAGCTCAGTTCGGACCAGCACTTAGAGAAGTACTGGCCTGGGGGGGGGGGGGCTAAAATAAAGATGACCCTCGGGTTGGCCGACCCAAGGGAAGGGTATAGGTGGTGGTGAGGCAAATGGTAAAACCAAGGTTGGGCCTTGCTGGAGGAGTTTTATTCAAAGCGAACTGTCAAGGGGTCCCATAAATCACCCGACCGCGTAAGGAACGCAAAATCCGGGAACATAACACCGGTATGACGGAAACTAGGGCGGCAAGAGTGGAACAAAACACCAGGCATAAGGCCGAGCCTTCCACCCTTTACCAACTATATAGATGCATTAATAATATAAGAGATATTGTGATATCCCAACATAACCCTGTCCACCATGGAGCAATCTTCAACTTCACCTGCAACTAGCAACGCTATAAGAGGGGCTGAGCAAAGCGGTAACATAGCCAAACAATGGTTTCCTAGGAATGGTGTCAAGGGTTAGAGGTTCATGGCAAATTGGGAGAATTGAAGAGCAAAAGATAGGTAATGCAGCATAGCGATAGAATGAAGCAACTAGCATAGCAATGATAGTAGTGAGATCCAAGGTGAAGGTCATCTTGCCTGAAATCCTGCAAGGAAGAAGAACGAGTCCATGAAGAAGATGAAGCCATGTAGACGAACCAAGCGTAGACGAACGAATCCTCACGATCGCAACGAAACGGGAACTATCGAGAAGAAGCACACAACATAGTAAACACACCACACATAGGCAAGACATGATGCACAACAAGCATGATGCATGACAAGGCTACATGAAGCTACTCATGGCAAGAGATGATGCAAACAAGAACAACACATCAAGGCAAGTTTAAATGAGGCCGGGAACAACATATAACAATTCCGGTAAGTCCTCATATGCAAATTTCTAAATTGGTCCAGATCTGAATAAACCTTATGTTCAAGTTGTTAAACAGCAAGTTAAGATGCACCACGAGGATCTACACGAAATTCTAGTCAAGTTACATATAGAGTTCATTTAGTTAGGAGCTACGGTCTAGAAGATAAGAGCAAAACAAGTTAAACATGGCATTGATGCAAAACGCATACAAACATCAAGCTAACACCTCAAAACAAGGATGCAACATGATAATATGAAGCTACATGCAAAATCAAGCAAGTTTCATATAGAGAACACTCAAAACGGAGCAACGGTGCAACACATACACTCTATACAAGTCATAGCAGCAATCTGTCCTTCACAGCAACTAGGCATCTTGCAAGCATCAAAACAACATGCTACAACACCCCAACATAATAACAAAAGGCATGGGCATGAAGTACAGGTAAAGCATGACAAAACATGAACACTGAGCTATCTCCAGAAACAAATAGAACATGCTCAAAAGGACATGGTAAGATTGCAAATAATAACAGTTTCAGGCTCGGCAGAAATAACATCAGGTTGCAATGTTTAGAGCTATCGAACAACATGTTACAGGACTCTATAATGGCAAACAAAAGCATGGTATGAATCTACGTATTTCATAGAACAAAAGTCCCTTACCGACCATGAGCCAAAAAGGATCAGAAGATATGATGGCACCCATGTAAACATGGCAAGTTATATGACAGATTCATACATGGCAGGAACAACAATAAGTAGGCATGTTGGTGAGCTTGAACCACTCACCACAGAGCAATACATGGCATGGAAAGGCAACCAACAGTAAGAAGACATGTTTATGAAGCTAAGCATGGCAAGAGCAAGTTCATAGGACGCATGGATCACTAACAACAATCATGGAAACATTGAACTTAATGTTAACAGGATGACAGCAACATTATTTAGCAAGTTTGGAGCAAGATAACAACAAGCTAAAGCAGGCTATAATTGCAACCAAGGGCATGAATGGATAGAGAATGACATGTATAACAAAACATCCTTAGTGAACTTCTCCAGAATAATGCACGAAATGACTTGTAGCAGCAGGTTTACATAGCAACAAAAAATAACAGAATCTATCAGGAAAACAGCAATAGCAAGTACCCCACTTAACAAGCTTGATGAACTCATTACACAACTCACAAAAATACATGGATGGCACCCCTGGAAAGATGGCATGGCATAGATCAAAACACATGTAGACATCAACCTCATAGGATGCACACATTAATCAAGCCAAAAATGACAAATGAGCATGTTATAACAGTTTCAGCAGATTAACATCACATAGTACTCTTCCAACAGAATTTCGGGCATCAAGATGAGCTCAAATGAAAATTATGCAATGGAATGAAATGAAGTACTCGTCGAGACGAACAATTTGACATATTACACGCACGAAACGGAGAAGTATGAACAGAGTTATGATGCGATGAACATGGCATGATTATGCAAAATATTCAGGACTTAGACGAAAACGGGGTCAACCTCTGGGTCTGCACGGTTCTCGAGGCAGGACCGGAGATGCTCGCCGGAGTTTGCGCCGGAGCTAGCGGGGCGCGGCCGGAGGAGTCCCGGGACGGCGGCTCCGGGCGGGGCTCGAGGGCGGCGCCGGTGCGGGGTCGGGCGCGGGGAGGCGCCGGCCGGATCTGGTCCGCTCCGGCCAGATCCGAGGTGGCGGCGCTGGGGTGGCCCGACAGGGCGGAGGCGCACGGGGTCGGTCGCCGGCGGAGGCGGCGGGGATGAGGCTCCGGGTGGGCGGCGGCAGGCGGCGTCGGCGACTCGGGCGTGGAGGCGCGCTGGGGCGGGCGACCGGAGGCGGCGGCCGGGTGCCGGTGACGCATCCCGGTCGGCGGCGGGGAGCCGGGCCGCGGGGCGGCCGGCGGCGGCGATGGCGGAGCGGGGCTGGAGGCACGGGCCTGCGGCGGCGGCGGATGGGCCCGGGCGGGCTCCGCTCGGGCCTGGGCGGGCCGACGGCGATGTGGGCGCGGGGATGCCACGTGGCGCGTTGCGGTTGGACGGGGGGAGCGGCGCGGACGTGTCTGGCCGTCGCGGACGCGTCCGGCGGCGGAGAGGAAGCGGGGCTAGGGTTAGGGTAGGATTAGACCGCGAATTTGGAAGGGGGAGGCACATTTATAGGTAGAGGGCGCTAGGAGAGTCCAAATGGAGTGCGGTTTTTGCCCACACGATCGTGATCGAATGACCGAGAGCATGGAGGGGAGTTTGCTGGGTTTTGGGCCACTTTGCAAGGGGTGTTGGGATGCACACAAAAGAGGCTTTTGCGGTTACCCGGTTAACCGTTGGAGTATCAAACGACCTCCAAATGGCACGAAACTTGACAGGCAGTCTACCGGTGGTGTACCAAGGCCGCTTGGCAAACCTTGGGCCATTCCGAGAAAGTTTAACACCCGCTCATAACGAGAGACAAAAGGAGACACCGGGGAACATAGGAGTGCCGGATGGCAAAACGGACAACGGGGAAAATGGTCGGATGCATGAGACGAACACGTATGCAAAATGAGATGCACAAGATGACATGATATGAAATGCAGATGATGACATGATAAAATGCAACACGCAAGCAAATGACATGGCAAAGACGGGGAATAACTGGCAGACACCTGGCGCATCGAATCCAAGGCGTTACAACACTCCTCCACTAACAAGAGATCTTGTCCCGAGATCTTAAGACCGAGACGGAAGGAAAAAAGGGATGAGGTGAAGCAAGAACTCAAGAGAAGAAGCAAAGAATCGAGAGCACTTGAGAAGAAGAGAGGAACGACAAGGATGACGAATCGAAAGCTCACGAAATCAGATAGACTATGAAACAACTCCTGTTAGAACGAGTTAGAAACGAATAAGACTGAAAGGATTTAGGCAGAACTCTAACTGAACATGGAAAGAATAGAACATGAACTTGAGAGGATGGAAAGATACTTGATGAAGACATGACACAAAACCTCCGGAAAGAATTGAAAGAGTTGAATGAAAAGAACGGAGAAGAAAATGACAACTTGTGCCACGAATGAAATAGATAGCAACCCCAGAAGAAAGGATTGAACGGAGTTGTTGAGAACATCAACAACGAAAAGAATAAGCTTGTTGTGGACTTGTGGTAACATCTCAAGATCATAAGGTGATAACCGGCCACAAACGGAAATGATTGGATAGCTGAGAACAATGAAGAAATGCAAAACTCCACTTGAAAAGAATACGTTGAATTAATTGCACTTCGAGATGCGAGAAGAAAAGATACTTGAATTCCTCCAACAAAATCTTGATGAACTCTTGAAGAATGAATTAAATCGTGAAGAACCACCCTGAAGAACTCCGGTGACAAAAAGATGATGAGATAGAATAAAGGATGAAAGAATAAGATGAGCCTTGCGATGATTTAGATGGAGGTTCCGACGAAATAGCCGAGGAAAATTGAACTCCGGAAAAGAATAGATGAAAGCACTTGGAACTAGAATTTATTCATCAAGAACAAACTCCGAAGGAAGGGATTACTCATTTGGATGAAATAAGAATAAGATTTATTGTATGCTTATATCCTTCATCAAATTAAATTGATGACAAGCAATGGATTTTTGCATACTACTTATTCTTCTTGAAAAAGGATTGAGAAGTGACATATCGCAAACTTGAGAAGGTCTTCATGAACCACCGGTAGGATTGAAAAGAACAAATGAATTAAAATGATAATCAAGGAAAAAGAATCTTGAACGAACCACCATAAGAATTCAAAAATTGAATGACGAAAGAGAATGAATCACCGGGAAGAATCAGAAGAACCAATATGCTCGAGGGGATTTAGATGGAAAAGAACAAAGAGATCATGAGCTGATTAAAGAACACTTGAACGAAGCACGGGGATAAATAGAGAACGATAACTGGAATGATGGCCTCCAGTGAAAGAAATGGAAAAACAACTCCTGACATGCTCTGGATGGGTAAGCAAAGGAATATCTGACAAATGGAATAATTCGAGGGGATAACATGAAGCTAGAACCCCGAATCTTCAAGAGAACGAGCAAGATTTAGAGGAAAAACTCTTCTTCAATCTTCAAATGATGACGGAAAACACCACCAAAATTACTGAGATACTCCGGGAGAATGAGAAACCGAAAAAGGTTGAGCCAACAATGAATTGATTTGAAATCGATCTTGGAAAAGGCATGTGACTGATGAAATTCATTCTTATGTCACACTTGAAAAGAATTTGGGAATAGCTCCGGAATAATTAGAAGAGTCAGGTAAGATCCTGGGAAAAGACCTGTGGGTTAGGGCCCACTAAAAAAAACACTGTTGAAAAGGATTGTTGAACAGATAGATGATGCACCGGAACAATTGAAATATTTGAATGAGGTGACAACCTCGAATTAATTCGAACACAGACGAATCTCCTGAGATGTCTTGAGCACTCCGGAAGGATAAACTGGCGAGAGGCGAACGAGGAGGGAAAACACTTGAGCCGAGGGAAAGAATATAATCACTACCGAAAAATGGAATTAAATCCACCGGAAAAGAAAGAGATGAAGAATGATGAACGAGACGAGAATTCACCGGTTGAAACAATTGATGAAAGACTGAAGATGCTCCACACGAATGAAATTGATGGTCGAAAGAGACTCAAACTCCGGGAAGAAGAGGGTGGGAGGGAGGGAAAAACAAAGACAACTAGGAAGGGGAAACCGACGAATACCTTGAAGAGAAAACACCGGTTGAAATCATTGAGGAAAGAAAGCAAAGACTTCGCACGAGTAGGATGGATACTCGATTACGGACGTTCCAAGGAGAAAAAGGGGAGGGCGGGTGGGAAAATAAAACAACTGAGGATTGAACTTGGCAAAGAAGAAGAGGCTCGAGTCAACTTGACGAGAGATGCACCGGATAAAAGAGGATGGACAACTCACGAAACTAACCACGAGATCCTAAAGAAAAAATTTGAAGGGGAAGAGGAGTAATTCAAAACACCTACGTCAAGATTCCTCACCAGAGCGACGAAGGGGCCGAGGAGTAAAAAGAATTCCTACTCTCCAATATAACTAGACTCCGAAACCAGTTTTCTTCTAGACTCAACAACGGCCAACAATCAAGGGGGCTCCTATGGTTGGTCGAGGCTCTGATACCAACTTGTCACACCCAATATGCGATACTATCCTAAAGAGACTCGAAGGTCCCACCAAGGATAGAACCGCATATTGACACGCTTTTGTAAGGTGGATATCATTACATCAACATTACATAATAGATGGGGATACATACATAAGGCATACAATGCCACACGAATACAACATCATCTTACATAAGCGCACCATCTGACTAAGGATGAAACACAAACAGGAACTGAAACGACATCCACCCTGCTAGCCCAGGCTGCCGACCTGGAACCTATCCCCTGATCGAAGAAGAAGCAGAAGAAGAACTCCAAACCAAGCAAACATCGCTCTCGCATCATGATCATCGCATAACCTATGCCTGCAACTGTTGTTGTAGTAATCTGTGAGCCACGAGGACTCAGCAATCCCATAACCATGGGTATCAAGACTAGCAAAGCTTTATGGGAAAGGAAGGGGTAAAGTGGTGAGGTTGCAACAGCGACTAAGCATGATATGGTGGCTAACATATGCAAATAAGAGCGAGAAGAGAAGCAAAGGAATGGTCGTGAAACTAGCAATGATCAAGAGGTGATCCTGAACTCCTACTTACGTCAAACATAACCCAAAGACCGTGTTCACTTCCCGGACTCCGCCGAAAACAGACCATCACGGCTACACATGCGGTTGATGCGTTTTAATTCGGATCTGGTGTCAAGTTATCTGCAACCGGATATTAACAAATTCCCATCTGCCACATAACCGTGGGCACGGCTCTCGAAAGTTTATACCCTGCAGGGGTGTCCCAACTTAGCCCATGATAAGCTCTCGCGATCAACGAAGGATATTCCTTCTCCCAGGAAGACCCGATCAGTCTCGGAATCCCGGTTTACAAGACATTTCGACAATGGTAAAACAAAACCAACAAAGCCGCCCGATGTGCCGACAAATCCCGATAGGAGCTGCACATATCTCGTTCTCAGGGCAACACCGGATGAGACTAGCTATGAGTAAAACCAGACCTCGAGTTTCCCCGAGGGGGCCCCGCAGGCAGCTCAGTTCGGACCAGCACTTAGAGAAGCACTGGCCCGGGGGGGCTAAAATAAAGATGACCCTCGGGTTGGTCGACCCAAGGGAAGGGTATAGGTGGTGGTGAGGCAAATGGTAAAACCAAGGTTGGGCCTTGCTGGAGGAGTTTTATTCAAAGCGAACTGTCAAGGGGTCCCATAAATCACCCGACCGCGTAAGGAACGCAAAATCCGGGAACATAACACCGGTATGACGGAAACTAGGGCGGCAAGAGTGGAACAAAACACCAGGCATAAGGCCGAGCCTTCCACCCTTTACCAACTATATAGATGCATTAATAATATAAGAGATATTGTGATATCCCAACATAACCCTGTCCACCATGGAGCAATCTTCAACTTCACCTGCAACTAGCAACGCTATAAGAGGGGCTGAGCAAAGCGGTAACATAGCCAAACAATGGTTTCCTAGGAATGGTGTCAAGGGTTAGAGGTTCATGGCAAATTGGGAGAATTGAAGAGCAAAAGATAGGTAATGCAGCATAGCGATAGAATGAAGCAACTAGCATAGCAATGATAGTAGTGAGACCCAAGGTGAAGGTCATCTTGCTTGAAATCCCGCAAGGAAGAAGAACGAGTCCATGAAGAAGATGAAGCCACGTAGATGAACCAAGCGTAGACGAACGAATCCTCACGATCGCAACGAAACGGGAACTATCGAGAAGAAGCACACAACATAGTAAACACACCACACATAGGCAAGACATGATGCACAACAAGCATGATGCATGACAAGGCTACATGAAGCTACTCATGGCAAGAGATGATGCAAACAAGAACAACACATCAAGGCAAGTTTAAATGAGGCCGGGAACAACATATAACAATTCCGGTAAGTCCTCATATGCAAATTTCGAAATTGGTCCAGATCTGAATAAACCTTATGTTCAAGTTGTTAAACAGCAAGTTAAGATACACCACGAGGATCTACACGAAATTCTAGTCAAGTTACATATAGAGTTCATTTAGTTCGGAGCTACGGTCTAGAAGATAGGAGCAAAACAAGTTAAACATGGCATTGATGCAAAACACATACAAACATCAAGCTAACACCTCAAAACAAGGATGCAACATGATAATATGAAGCTACATGCAAAATCAAGCAAGTTTCATATAGAGCACACTCAAAACGGACCAACGGTGCAACACATACACTCTATACAAGTCATAGCAGCAATCTGTCCTTAACAGCAACTAGGCATCTTGCAAGCATCAAAACAACATGCTACAGCACCCCAACATAATAAAAAAAGTCATGGCATGAAGTACAGGTAAAGCATGACAAAACATGAACACTGAGCTATCTCCAGAAACAACTAGAACATGCTCAAAAGGACATGGTAAGATTGCAAATAATAACAGTTTCAGGCTTGGCAGAAATAACATCAGGTTGCAATGTTTAGATCTATCGAACAACATGTTACAGGAAGCTATAATGGCAAACAAAAGCATGGTATGAATCTACGTATTTCATAGAACAAAAGTCCCTTACTGACCATGAGCCAAAAAGGATCAGAAGATATGAGTTATATTACAGATTCATACATGGCAGGAACAACAATAAGTAGGCATGTTGGTGAGATTGAACCACTCACCACAGAGCAATACATGGAATGGAAAGGCAACCAACAGTAAGAAGACATGTTTATGAAGCTAAGCATGGCAAGAGCAAGTTCATAGGATGCATGGATCACTAACAACAATCATGGAAACATTGAACTTAATGTTAACAGGATGACAGCAACATTATTTAGCAAGTTTGGAGCAAGATAACAACAAGCTACAGTAGGCTATAATTGCAACCAAGGGCATGAATGGATAGAGCATGACATGTATAAAAAAACATTCTTAGTGAACATCTCCAGAATAATGCACGAAATGACTTCTAGCAGCAGGTTTACATAGCAACAAAATATAACAGAATCTGTCAGGAAAACAACAACAGCAAGTACCCCACTTAACAAGCTTGATGCAGTCAGTACACAACTCACAAAAATACATGGATGGCACCCCTGGAAAGATGGCATGGCATAGATCAAAACACATGTAGACATCAACCTCATAGGATGCACACATCAATCATGCCAAAAATGACAAATGAACATGTTATAACAGTTTCAGCAGATTAACATCACATAGCACTCTTCCAACAACATTTCGGGCATCAAGATGAGCTCAAATGAAAATTATGCAGTGGAATGAAATGAAGTAATCGTCGAGACGAACAATTTGACATATTACACGCACGAAATGGAGCAGTATGCACAGAGTTATGATGCGATGAACATGGCATGATTATGCAAAATATTCAGGACACGCGAAAACGGGGTCAACCTCTGGGTCTGCACGGTTCTCGAGGCGGGACCGGAGATGCTCGCCGGAGTTTGCGCCGGAGCTAGCGGGGCACGGCCGGAGGAGTCCCGGGACGGCGGCTCCGGGCGGGGCTCGAGGGCAGCGCCGGTGCGGGGTCGGCCGCGGGGAGGCAGGGCGGAGGCGCACGGGGCCGGTCGCCGGCGGAGGCGGCGGGGACGAGGCTCCGGGTGGGCGGCGGCAGGCGGCGCCGACGACTCAGGCGCGGAGGCGCGCTGGGGCAGGTGACCGGAGGCGGCGGCGGGGAGCCGGGCCGCGGGGTGGCCGGCGTCGGCGATGGCGGAGAGGGGCTGGAGGCGTGGGCCTGCGGCGGCGGCGGATGGGCCCGGGCGGGCTCCGCTCGGGCCTGGGCGGGCCGGCGGCGATGTGGGCGCGGCGACACCACATTGCGCGTTGCGGTTGGATGGGGGGGAGCAGCGCGGACGTGTCCGGCCGTCGCGGACGCGTCCGGCGGCGGAGAGGGAGCGGGGCTAGGGTTAGGGTAGGATTAGACCGCGAATTTGGATGGGGGAGGCACATTTATAGGTAGAGGGAGCTAGGAGAGTCCAAATGGAGTGCGGTTTTCGCCCACACGATCGTGATCGAACGACCGAGAGCATGGAGGGGAGTTTGCTGGGTTTTGGGCCACTTTGCAAGGGGTGTTGGGCTGCACACAAAAGAGGCTTTTGCGGTTACCCGGTTAACCGTTGGAGTATCAAACGACCTCCAAATGGCACGAAACTTGACAGGCAGTCTACCGGTGGTGTACCAAGGCCGCTTGGCAAACCTCGGGCCATTCCGAGAAAGTTTAACACCCGCTCATAACGAGAGACAAGAGGGGACGCCGGGGAACATAGGAGTGCCGGATGGCAAAATGGACAACGGGGAAAATGGTCGGATGCATGAGACGAACACGTATGCAAAATGAGATGCACAAGATGACATGATATGAAATGCAAATGATGACATGATAAAATGCAACACGCAAGCGAATAACTGGCAGACACCTGGCGCATCGAATCCGGGGCGTTACACGGAAGCTTTGTCAAGCAACGCCCAACGCCGTAACCAACCCGGTGGCTATAATCTGGTGCAAGATTGAATACGTCAGGAGAACGAGCGGGCGGCTCAGCTAGCGGCTCAACAGACGGCACATCAAGATTTTCCAGAGTATCCAACAACTTCCGTTGAGGCGAGAGTAGCCACTAGAACCGGTGGTGTTCCTTGCCTGGTTCCGGCTTTGCATAATGTGCGGTTGCCCAAGGACTTCAAGGGACCTCGAAAGGTGCTGAATTACACGGCCGACTTGCAGCCCAGAGCATGGATTGAGAGTTATGAGATGGCCATGGAGCTGTTGGAAGTCAGTGACGCGGCGATGGCTAAATATTTCACCATGAAGTTAGATGGAACGGCCCGGTCTTGGTTAAAGGGCTTGCCACCCAATTCCATTGGTTCATGGGAAGAGTTAAAGGCCCGGTTCATCCAAAACTTCAAGGACACCTGTAAGCAATCTATGTCAATTATGGACTTAACGAATTGTAAGCAGGGGGAGGGTGAATCCACCACCCATTGGGTACGCCGGGTCAAGGAGATAATTCATTCATCTAACAAGATGGATGCCGGCTCTGCAGTCCTTATGTTGGAGAAGAATTGCAGCTTTGAGCTGCTAAGGCAGAAACTGGGGTGCCTTAAACGTGACTGCAAGGATATGGGTACGCTGATGGCGGCTTTAGTTAAGTACGCCGATTCTGATAGTACCAAGGATCCTGCGTTTGACGATGAGAAGACCGGGAAGGGAAAGAAGAACGACAATGGAAAGGGTCAGCAGCATAACCTGGGGAATCAAGGCGGCAATAAGCGTAAGGTGGACGGTAACCCGGAATTTGTGGCCAATGCCAATGCGCAGGGTAACAATCAGAGACGTAAGGGTAAACCGCCTCGATCCGGCGGGTCAGGCCCATCTCTTGAACAACTACTCAATGAGCTCTGCCCGAGACACGGCACCAGGGAGCGGCCCGCCACACATGTGTGGAAAGATTGCGCGATCATAAAGGCGTTTAAAAATTCCAACACCTATGATGGTCATAATGGGTCTGGTGGCGGTTCAGGGGCTGGCGGTTTTCATGGCCCGGGTGGCGGCTCAGGCTCCGGCTTTTAGGGACGTCAAGGAAGCTATAATCAACAACAGTCTGGTCAAGGAGAGCAGCAGCAGTCGGGTTATCAAAGTAACCCGAAGCAGTTGAATGGTGGGCAGTACCACGTGTTTACCACTAGCTTATGCAAGCGTGACTAGAAGGTTCATAAGAGGGCCGTGAATTCTGTCGAGCCGGCAGTGCCCCGTTACTTGAGGTGGTCAGAACAACCCATTTTGTGGAGCAGAGAAGATCACCCTCCACGGGTCGATAATCCGGGTCAGTTGGCTTTGGTGGTAGCACCTCAGGTTGGTGGATATAAATTCACTAAGGTACTCATGGATGGGGGTAGTAGCATCAATATCCTCTATTATGAGACCTTTCGACGCATGGGGTTAACTGATAAAAATCTGAGGACGTCCAACACTATTTTCCATGGAGTGGTCCCTGGTAAGTCGGCTTACCCAGTTGGCAAGATTGAGCTGGAGGTGGCCTTCGGAGACGAATATGACTCTAGAGCTGAGAAGTTGACGTTTGAGGTGGTCAAAATCAGGAGCCCATATCATGCTCTGTTCGGGCGGCCGGCTTATGCTAAGTTCATGGACCGGCCGTGTTATGTTTACTTGCAGCTCAAGATGCCGGGTCACAAGGGCACCATCACTGTGCATGGAAGTCGGAAGGTGGCGTTGGAATGTGAAGAAGGCGATGCGGCTTATGCTGAGTCGGCCTGCGCAGCGGAAGAGCTCAAATTTTATCAAGATAATGTTAACCCAGCGGATATGACATCCCTGAAGAATCCAACTACAGAGCACGATCCGGCGTTGAAGTTTAAGTCGGCGGCCGAGACAAAGCTTGTTGACTTTACCCCAGGTGACCCTTCTAAGCAGTTCAGCATCAGCAGCAACTTGGATCCCAAATAGGAAAGCGCGCTCATCGAGTTCATCCGTGAGAACCGGCACATCTTCGCATGGAAACCTTCTGACATGCCGGGTGTACCGAGGGAACTCGCTGAGCACACTCTCAATATTGATCCGAAGTATAAGCCGGTCAGGCAGTTTCTTCAGCGTTTTAACGAGGAAAGAAGAAAAACTATTGGAGAGGAAGTCGCCCAGCTCTTGGCGGCCGGGTTTATTGTTGATGTTTTTCACCCAGAGTGGTTGGCTAACCTGGTGCTTGTCCTCAAGAAGAACGACACTTGGCGGATGTGTGTGGATTACACGGATTTAAACAAGGCTTGTCCGGCTGATCCCTTTGCTCTCCCCCGTATTGATCAAATCATTGATGCTACGGCGGGTTGTGAACGTTTGAGTTTTTTGGATGCTTACTCTGGTTATCATCAGATCAAAATGGCGGTTAAGGACCAGGAAAAAACGGCTTTCATCACTCCGTTTGGGGCCTTCTGCTATGTATCTATGCCATTTGGACTCAGAAGTGCCCAGGCGACTTATCAGCGGTGTGTGCAGAACTATTTGCACGATCAAATTGGGCGTAATGTTCATGCTTACGTGGATGACATTGTGGTGAAGTCCAGAGAAAAGGAAACCTTGATATCTAACTTGAAAGAGACCTTTGATAATCTCCGGGTTTACAAGATGATGCTTAACCCGGCCAAGTGTGTATTTGGCGTACCTGCGGGCAAGCTCTTGGGTTTTCTGGTGTCAAACAGAGGCATTGAAGCTAACCTGGAGAAGATTAAGGCGATTACATCTCTGGCTAAGCCGGCGTGCATCAATGATGTTCAGCGACTGGCGGGTCGTGTTGCCGCCTTAAGCGGTTCATAAGCCGGTTAGGTGAGAAGGCCCTTCCATTGTATCAGATGATGAAGAAAACTGACACTTTTGTCTAGAGCATGGCCGCTGATGCTTCTTTTGAAGACTTGAAGAGACAATTGTCTGAACCGCCGGTTCTCGCGGCTCCAATTGATAAAGAGCCTTTGCTGTTATATGTGGCTGCCAATTCATGAGCCGTCAGCGTTGCCATCATGCTGGAGCGTAAGGAAGCTGGCAAGGAGCATTCGGTTCAACGGCCGGTTTATTATATCAGTGAGGTACTCATTGAGTCTAAACAAAGGTATCCACATTGGCAGAAGCTTGTTTACGGGGTATTTATGGCCAACCGGAAATTGAAGCAATACTTTCAAAGTCATCCTATAACTGTGGTAAGTTCTGCCCCTTTGGGAGACATCATTCAGAACAGGGAGGCCACATGACGAGTTGCCAAGTGGGCCATTGAACTTAGGCCTCACGATTTGAAGTATATTTCACGTACTACTATTAAGTCTCAGGCCTTGGTGGACTTTATCAATGATTGGACAGAGTTACAGGCCCCTGAGGAGAAGCCGGATAACACCTATTGGACGATTCACTTTGATGGGTCCAGGCAGCTAGAAGGCTCAGGGGCTAGAGTGGTGTTAACTTCCCCTCGAGGTGACAAATTTTGTTATGTACTCCGGCTTATGTTTCCATGTACTAACAATGCGGCTGAGTACGAGGCCTTACTCCATGGTCTCCGGATGGCTAAGGAGATGAACTTAAGCCGGGTAAGATGCTTGGGCGACTCAGATCTCGTGGCTCAACAAGTGTTGGGCAAGTGGGATTCCAAGGATCCCCTTATGGCGGCTTATCATCGTGAAGTAGATGCCGTGGCTGGTCACTTCAAGGGTTATCAAGTGGAGCACATTGACCGAAGGAAGAATGAGGCGGCTGATGCTTTAAGCCGGATGGGATCCCAACGTAAGCCGGTGCCGCCTAACACCTTTCTTGATGTTTTACATAACCCTTCTGTCAAGGTGCCTACCGAGGAAGAGCTAGCAGTGCCAGACCCGGAGGCACAGTTGGTGGCAGCTCTTCATGTTATCCCGGATTGGATAGTGCCCTATTTGGCTTATATGACCCGGGGTGAGTTGCCGGAGGATGAGACCTTGGCAAGACAAATCGTCAGGCGCTCCAAATCTATGACGATTGTTAACAGCGAGTTACATCACCTAAGTGTCACTGGGGCATTTCAATGTTGTGTGTCCCCTGCAGAAGGCCAAGAAATACTCTGTGAGATCCATGAAGGGGATTGTGTCCATCATGCCGGGTCAAAATCCCTTGTAGCCAAAGCTTTTCGTCATGGTTCCTATTGGCTGACGGCTCATGCTGATGCGGAGGATCTGGTCAGCAAATGTGACGGTTGTCAAAAATTCTCACGACGAGCTCATGCGCCGGCTCAAGAATTGAGGATGATCCCAATCACTTGGCCGTTTGCAGTCTGGGGGCTTGATATGGTTGGGCCTTTCAAGAGGTCTAAGGATAAAAAGACACATCTCCTGGTGGCAGTGGATAAGTTTACCAAGTGGGTTGAGGCAGAGCCGGTCAGTAAGTGCGATGTAGCCATGGCGGTTCAGTTCATGAAAAAGGTGATATTTCGTTTTGGTTTCCCACATAGCATCATAACTGATAATGGTACTAATCTCTCCAAGGGTGCCATGGAAGAGTTCTGTCAAAGAGAACATATCCGGCTTGATGTTTCGGCTGTTGCTCATCCTTAATCCAATGGTCTAGCAGAAAGAGCTAATCAAGAGATCCTGAAAGGTATCAAACCCCGGCTCTTAGTCCCCTTACAGCGGACTCCGGGTTGTTGGGTGGAGGGGGTTGCCTTCCGTGTTATGGAGCATTAACACTACGCCTAATAGATCTATAGGCTACACGCCTTTCTTTATGGTGTATGGTGCAGAGACGGTTCTGCCAAGTGACATCCGGCACGATTCGCCCCGCGTGGCGGCTTATGTTGAGGCTGACAATGAAGAAGCTCGTCAGAATGCACTTGACTTGCTGGATGAGGAGCGAGACTTGGCAATAGCCCGCTTGGCGATTTATCAACAAGACCTGCGTTGCTATCATAGCCGCCGGGTTAGGAGCAGAACCTTTCAGGAAGGTGACTTGGTGCTCCGGCTCATCTAGGATCAGTCTAATATGCACAAGTTGTCCTCGCCTTGGGAAGGGCCCTTTGTGGTCAGCAAGAATCTGCACAACAGGTCATACTACCTCATCGATGTTCGAGAGCACAAGGACTCACTTAAGTAGGAGGAGGAGACCCGCCGGCCGTGGAATATTGCTCATCTCCGGCCTTATTATACTTAAGCCACCGGCTTTCAGGATGTATATACTTTTTGCCAATGTATATATTATATAAAGAAATAAAGCAGGACCTCTGTCCTTTTTTTTACCTTCAAAAATCTATGTGTCTTTTTTATCAGGTAGTGGAGACAACCAACAGGGAGCGGATCACATCTGAATCCGGCTTTCCCTATGGACTGGCTTATGATCATATCTGAATCTAGCCACAGTCACTTGGGGGCTTCCTGTTCAAACATAGGTCGTATTCGAACCGAAGAGAACATAGCTATCGATACCCACTTGATCGGCATACTGCCAAACCCACTTGGGGGCTTCTTGATCATATTTGAATCACAACTTAACCCCTTTGGGTCTGACGTGGATCGTATTCGAATCAGCGTCATTAAACAACTCTTATGTTCACTTGGGGGCTTCCTGTTCAAACATAGGTCGTATTCGAACCAAAGAGAACATAACTGTCGATACCCACTTGATCGACATCGCCAAAGCCACTGGGGGCTATATGATCGTATCGGAATCTTAGCTTAACCCCTTTGGGACGGCTTTCTGATCGTATTCGAATCAGGAGCCTGTGAACATTGCTCATACATATAGTTACTTTAACTATTTTGAAACCTTCTTAAAGAGATGGTCCTTAATTCTTCCGATTTAATATTGATCATCCTAGGATCGTAGGAGCCAGGTAAAGCATCAAATGAGTCGGGAAGACTATCAAAAGGGTCACAGGTATGCTGTTGTGATTATATTTTAAATAATCATGAACCGGCCTATATATGATGACTTTTGGTCATGTTCCGGGTTATCAATACTCTATAACCCCCTGGTGCAGTAAACCGCCCAGAAAATTTTGCTTGTTTTATGTGCATGGTAAGGTAAAGCAAGTTAAACATCAAGGAAATACATGGTTAACATAAGCCAGCGAAATATAGTGATGGCGGCTTATAGAAGTAATAAGCACCATAAACATGCACAAGGGCATGACCAGCATTAAGAAGTTTTTCTGTCCTATTACAAGACTCCCCGAGTCTGAATACGTGAAGCATTGTTTTGGCAAAGTTATAAAACGCCTGGCGGCTCATTCCTTCGGTGGGCTTGACGACTCGGGGTTATCCTTCTCCGCCTCTCCGTCGGTTGCTTTGTCCTGGAAGGTGGACGAGGAACAGTCAATGCCGCTCAAGGCTTCAAATTCAGCATCATCATCTATTAAACCAGCCGGGTCCACTTCAGGGGCAAAGGTATGCTTATGCATTGGAGGGATCAGGCTGACTTGGTCGTATGGGACGTTTGGGATTCTCCGGTTCTCGCTATCATAGCCCGGCGAATACTTAGTAAGATCAGTATCATTCCGAATGAGAGTCGCCAGGGGACGTACGACTTTGACACAGGCAGTGAAGTCTTGGTCGTCAAATGCAGTGTCGTCCTCCTTCAGGCTTGGATATCCAAGAGAGAGATCAGCCAAGTCAAGTTCTGGCACCCATGCCTTTGCCCGGCTTAATGTGGCCACGGCTCCGGCTCTTGCAGATGCCTGCCTTAAATCCGGAATTCGTTGAGGTAGCACTGCGAGATGCTTCAACACATCTTGTAGAAGGCGAGGAGTGGTATTTGATAAGGCCACCACGGCCAAGGCACGTTGTGACCCGGAGTACAGCTGCTCCACTAAGGTGTAAACCGCCTCAAGCTTGATAAGCATGTTTTGCTTGATGTTGGTACTCCTGGGGCCTGTATGTTCACAAGCATAACAATAAGCCGGAGATAACTATTACAATAATCCTTGGAAGATTACAATGTTTAAGGTTTTTCAGAGTGACTTACCGAAGATGGCTGAGACCATTTGGGATATCTGCCGTTTTAAGTCGGACAGTTCGGTTGTTGCCTCTGCAAGAGATGCTTCTGCCGCCTCGGCCCGAGTCACTAGTGAAGCCCTCTCGTCAACCCAAGCTTTCTTCTCCGATTCAAAAAATTTCTTCAATTTCTCTTGTTCAGAGATGCTAAATTCAAACTTGGAGTTTGCTTTCTGAGTTTCAAGCTCTTGAAGTTTTAGCTGGCTCTTCAGGTCAGCAAGCTCCGACTCAAATTGACTTATGGTGGCCTGCATTGACACCAGATTATGGTAAGGATCACGGTAAGGTAACATTCAAAGTCCCAAGCACTTTACAAGTAAAGATACTTGGCACTTGGGGGCTAATGTATGCTGAAGAAATTTTAAACCTACCATACCAGGTTACACATATTAAGTCTCAAGCACTTTACAAGTAAAGATACTTGACCCTTGGGGGCTAATGTGTATTGCAAATTTAAAACTATCATGTTCTAACCGGGTTACATATATTCTCTTTAAACTGGACAAATTAATAGTAAATAGATTTCTAAGTCTACAACATATTCATTCATAAGCAATAGACTTGGGGGCTGGTACAGTAAGTAAGATTCAAGAAAATAGCATAAAGTTATACCTCAGATTTGTGCTGTATTTTTTTTCACCATGTCAATTTCCAGGTCACGACTGCTATGCACTTGGTTCAGATAGCCCGAGACTATGTCACCAATGCTTAAGTGAGTATAGTCAGTGATGTCCTGTTTGGCTTTTCGACGTTGGGCAAATTCTTCCTTGGCAGTGCATTGGGCAAGAACAGTAGGCCGGCCCGGTTCAACATACTGACTCTTCAGAAATTCAACTTTCGGGTCAGTCGTTTTGGCCGGGCTTGGAGCATCCGGGTTATCAGAGTTGTGGATAACATCTTTAGCAGGCGGGTCAGAAGTTAGCACTGGAATATCAAAAGCCGGTTCAGGCGGCGGTTGATGGGTGGAGCTGTCAGGAACGGACGAATCAAGCGCCGGCTCAGTGACAACCGGGTCTTGGGACGGCTTATTTTTCTTTGCCCTCTTGCTGGGCTTCACTTGCAGGCTGTCAATCGAAGTAGAAGGATGAGTGTTAAGATAAAAGTATGAAAAAGCTTAAAGTAAGAAAGGTTATATTACCCGGGAGCCGTTTTGAAAGCCGGCATGTTTGATTGCATTGATTCATCAGAGGAAGGAGAGGTATCCTGATAGTTGGAGTCAGATGAATTGAGAGGTTGGCGAATCAAACCCGCCAAAGGTAAAGCAGAACATAAATCAGAGATAACCTCGGTCCGACGCTTCCTGGTTACATCTAGTAAGCTGGAGGAGAGTTCTACGTCTTGATTGGCCCGAGTCTGCCTCCGGTTCTCAAGCTGTTGTTGCTTCAAAAGAAATTGAGGATCTTGGTAAGCTAGAGGATGTGTAAATCTTACTTTCCGGGTCGCCCTTTGGATTTTTTGCTTTGGCAAAGGCTCTGAGTCGGAGGAGATTATAGTTACCTCTTCGTCAATTGCTTGACTGTTTCCTGTATCCTCCTGAAAGGATAGAATGTCAGTAGAGTAACAATAAAGGAGTTAAGAAAATCAAAGGATTACCTCTTCATCATCCGAAGAAGAGTCATCCAATTTAAGCATATTGGAGGCGCTGGGTTTCTTCTTCTTTGAGGTGCCCATCTTGGCGGCTTTCCTTTCAGTTTTCTTGGCTGCCCTGGCCTGTTTGGCAGCCTTATGGTCATACTTGACCTTCCAGAAATTATCACCGGCCCGTGGAAAAAGATAAGGAATCATAATTACAAGAAGGTATAACATGTTAAAGAGTATTTATGAAGATTGATGACTTACCGCAGGGGCCGGGTTCTTCTTGCAGAAGGGAAGTAAGCCGAAGGCATTACTGGTTACAGTGTCCTCCTTCAACAGTGACTGGGTCGTAGCATCTACCACATCATCTGGTAAGTCGTCGGGACTGTGACACATTGGATCATCCTTCTCGCCTGAGTAAGTACACATTAAGCCGGAGCGGCGGCTTAATGGTAGTATCCGCCAGGTGACCCAGACTCGAATCAGATCGATGCCGTTTAACCCGTTTCCTAGAAGAGCTTTGATCTTCCTGATGGTGGGGTTGAGAGGCAGGCGCTCAACAGCGGATAACTTATCCGCCAGCAGATGGTTGGATTCAAGGCGCAGGGCACGGAAACCGGGCAGAGGCCTCTCATCAGCCGGTTACGTGTCTTGACAGTAGAACCACGTCTGGTTCCAATCTTTCGGGTGAGTCGGCAGCTCAGCATAAGGGAAAAGACAATCTCTCCGCCGCTGGATTGAGATGCCGCCAAGCTCAAGACTAGGCCCGTTGGCACGTTCATTCTGCCGGTTCAAATAAAAAAGTTCTTTGAACAACAGAAGACTTGGCTCCTCTCCCAGGTATACTTCGCAGAAGACATGGATATTGCAGAGATTTAACACGGAATTGGGTCCGATGTCTTGAGGTCTGAGATCAAAGAAGTTTAGAACTTCCCTAAAGAATTTTGAGCCGGGAGGGGCAAATCCCCGGTTCATGTGATCTGTGAAAACTATCACCTCCTCGTCTTTGGGTTGAGGCTTTTCTTCGGACGGGTCAGGAGCACGATACGACATGACCTCATTTTTGGGCAGGTGGCCAGACTTCACGAGCTCAGCAAGTTTACTCTTAGTAACTGTGGATGGGACCCAATTGCAAGTCACAGGGGCTTTGGCCGCCTTAGGTGCCATGACAACAGTTGGCCTATGACAAAATAAGAAGCTCCAGTTCAAAGTTTAACCCGGGAGAAATATCTACATTATTTAAAGTGGTGGCTTAAGAAGGGGCCTAATGATATAAGGGTGACTGTGCAACAATATTTAAGCTGCTACAAGTATCAAGAGCAGTTCAAAATTCTTAAGGTTATAAGAAGCAAGCAAGGCTCACAGACTAGCATTATTTATTTAAGCCGAATACCTGGACAGTTGTGTTTAAGGACATTTACCAGAAGAAGTTTTCCGGGTGATAGAAACAAGTTTCACAGACGACAACTATTATTCTGGATCAAATTATTGCTCTGAAAGGAAAATTTTCTAGACCTAAAAACAGGGCAGAGAAGTTCATGCACTCGAAGAGGGTTTCCAAATGAGGGAAATGAGATCTATTTCTATGTAAGATAAACACAAACAATTACCGCAGCAGTACTACATAGTTTTTACGATCTAAACAGGGCATTGGAGGTGCAAACTAGCGAGGGTTCACATTGGGCGGTGATGAACGCCGACGAACTCAACAGAGGTTCCAATGCAGATCTACAGAAAGGGAAGGAGAGGAACTCACGGATGTGGACGAGCTGCGGAGGTTCGCCGTTGATTTCTGGTCAGGGTCAGGTTGATGCAGCAGCCTGAGTCGATGAAGACGAGGGGTTCGACGGCGGCGGCGGCAGAGCTCGAGAGGAGGCAAGAGTAAGAGGACGACTGAAAGAGGGAAGAATGAAAGACCTAAGTCGCGCCTATTTATAGGGAGAGGGTAACTGAGACGGCGCGGGAAACAAGGAGATAAGAATTACTATCCAGCGGCCCCGACGCCTCGATTTTTGGAGCAATCAATAAAAGCAGAGATTCATTGAAGGATACGAAGGAATAGAAAATGAATTAAAGAAAGGATGACGTCACGCCGGGTTAAGACGGATCTAGAAGATGACATCATGGCGGGTTAAAGAAAACCCTCTGTATAGTTAGAAGACTGAAGATTTATTCTTTAAAAATACTTTTTAAGATTGACATGAACAGGTTCAAATCAATCTGGGGCCTAATGTTGGGGATATAACTATTTGTGTAAGCCACCCAGGAGGGGCCGGGTTACACAAATAAGACTCATCAGAGAGAAGCCCAAGACCAAGCATGACGATGGCGATTCAACAAAGGTCTTAAGGCCCACAGGTGACCTAAGGCCTGTTGTAGTAAACCGCCATGATGGCATGACTTGTAACATAAGGTAGATTTAACTAGTCACCGAGCCGGACACTGTTTATAAGCCGTCCGAGACTCTGCAAGCCATAGGGCGTCAACCCGTGTATATAAGGGGACGACCTGCTGGCGGCTTAGAAAAAAGAAACAACTCATAGAGAGCCGGGCATAGCGTATCTCGCTCCCTGGTCATCGAAACATCAATACCAAACCCAACTACACGTAGGCCTTACCTTCACCGTAAGGGACCGAACTAGTATAAACTCTCTCGTGTCCTTTGTCCCGATTTAACCCCTTCAAGCTTCCTAGTTGCGATGGCTCCACAACTAAGTCCTTTCACGAGGACATCTGACGTGACAATTCCACGACAAAGAGCATTTTGGAAACATTGGATGCATTTTCCAGGGTTATTTGCCCTTCTTTTAATTAAAATTTTGAGGCTTTCAAATTTCCTCAATTCAAGTTTCTTGAATTTAAACATGATGCATGGATGCAATGCCTTGCAGTCGTAGTTCAGGATAGCCACCAAGTCAAAGCTGGCTTGCTGTAGTTAAACCCCACCATCCCTTTGTTGATAATGATGCATATGTAGTTACTTCTAATGTAAGTCTTGCTGGGTACATTTGTACTCACATTTTCCTATTTTATGTTTTTGCAGAGAGACTTCAGTCTCACTAGTAGTTCCGCGTGAACTTCGACGATTAGCTTGTTACCTCAGCTACGATCTTGTGCCCTCGGTAGGATCTTGTAGATAGTCAGGCTTCTCAGCCTTTTCCATTTGTAGATGTCTGTACTCAGACATGTTAAGCTTTCGCTTGTGCTTTGATTTGTGTGCTCTGAATGTTGGGTCATGAGACCCATGTTTGTAATATCTCGCTCCTCGGAGCCTATTGAATAAAATACTTGAGTTGTAGAGTCATGTTGTGATGCCATGTTGCATTTTCACATATCGAGCATATTGTGTGTATGTTATTGAAATGCTTGGTATGTGTGGGATCTGACTATCTAGTTGTTTATCCTTAGTAACCTCTCTTACCGGGAAATGTCTCCTAGTGCTTCCACTGAGCCTTGGTAGCTTGCTACTGCTACGGAACACTTAGGCTGGCCGGCATGTGTCCTTCTTTGTTCATGTGTCTGTCCCTTCGGGGAAATGTCACGCGGTGTCTACTGGAGTCCTGCTAGCCCAGTTGCTACAGCCCGGATTCACTCGCTGATGACCGACACGTTCGTTGTTGGGTCATGTATGCCTGTCCCTATAAGTTAGTGCCACTTTGGGTTCACGACTAGCCATGTCATCCCGGGATCCTTGTCATATGGATGCTAGCGACACTATCATATACGTGTGCCAAAAGGCGCAAACGGTCCCGGACCTGGTAAGGAAACACCCATGGGAATACTGTGCGTGAGGCCGCAAAGTGATATGAGGTGTTACATGCTAGATCAGTGTGCCTTTGAGTCGGGGTCCTGACACTTCTCTTCTTTCGTAGGGTGCCATACACTCATTGGAATAGTGTCCGGGTCTTCCACAATTGTAGCAATTACGCTCTCGACTTGAAGATCTTTTGTCATTGTAGGACCTTGACTTGGAACTTCTTTCCTTGCTTCTACTCTTGTAGAACTTGTTGAAGTTCTTCATCATTAGGCTCAATTCTTCATTGAAGGTTTGTTTCTCACTTGATGATGTGGGAGCTTCACATGAGGCTTTGTAAGCACCACTTGACTTGTTGTGGAGCTCCTCCTTATCCTTGAGTGACATCTCATGAGCAACAATTCTTCCAATGACTTCCGTTGGCTTGAGATCTTTGTAATTGGGCATCATTTGGATCAATGTGCACACGGTATCATATTTTCCGTCCAAAGCTCTTAGGATCTTCTTGATGATGAATTTGTCGGTCATCTCTTCACTTCCTAAGTCAGCAATCTCATTTGTGATAAGAGCAAGCCTAGAGTACATTTCAGCGACACCTTCAGCATCCTTCATTTTGAACTTGTCAAGCTGACTTTGAAGCACATCCAACTTGGATTCCTTGATGGAGTCGGTACCTTCATGCATATCAATCAAAGTATCCCAAATTTCCTTTTCATTCTCAAGACGGCTGATTTTGTTGAATTCTTCGGGGCATAATCTGTTGAAGAGGATATCACAAGCTTGAGCGTTGTATTGTCGCATCTTCATCTCTTCCGTGGTAGCTTCACGGTTCGGTTCTCTCCCATCAAATAATTCACCTTGCAAGCCAATACACACAATAGCCCAAACGGCGGGGTTGTGTCCAAGAATATGCATTTTCATCTTATGCTTCCAACTAGCAAAATTAGTACCATCAATGTAAGGACCTCTACGGTGGTAATTTCCCTCGCTAGATGCCATACTCTCCTAGGTTGTGAAACCAACGCTATGACTATAAAAAGCTATGAAAATCAAAGCAAATGGAGACCAAAGCTCTGATACCACTTGTAGGATCGAAAGTATGTCTAGAGGGGGGAGTGATTAGACTACTTGACTAAATAAAAATCTATCATTTTCCCAATTTTAGTTCTTGACAGATTTTAGCAACTTAGCACGGTTCAAGCAACCTTAACACAATTCAAGCAAGAATGCAAAGAGTATATGAGCAGCGGAAAGTAAAGCATGCAACTTGCAAGAATGTAAAGGGAAGGGTTTGGGGAGTGCAAACACAATAGGAGACACAGATGTTTTTGTCGTGGTTCCGATAGGTGGTGCTATCGTACATCCACGTTGATGGAGACTTCAACCCACGAAGGGTAATGGCTGCGCGAGTCCACGGAAGGCTCCACCCATGAAGGGTCCATGAAGAAGCAACCTTGTCTATCCCACCATGGCCGTCGCCCATGAAGGACTTGCCTCACTAGCGGTAGATCTTCAAGAAGTAGGCGATCTCCTTGCCCTTAAAAACTCCTTGGTTCAACTCCACAATCTTGTCGGCGGCTCCCAAGTGACACCTAGCCAATCTAGGAGACACCACTCTCCAAGAAGTAACAAATGGTGTGTTGATGATGAGCTCCTTGCTCTTGTGCTTCAAATGATAGTCTCCCCAACACTCAACTCTCTCTCACGGGATTTGGATTTGGCGGAAAGAAGATTTGAGTGGAAAGCAACTTGGGGAAGGCTAGAGATCAAGATTCATATGGTAGGAATGGAATATCTTGGCCTCAACACAAGTGTAGGTGGTTCTCTCTCAGAAAATGTAGTTTGGAAGTGTAGGCACGTTCTGATGGCTCTCTGCACGAATGAAGAGGAGGTGGAGGGGTATATATAGCCTCCACACAAAATCTAACCGTTACACACAACTTGCCAATCTCGGTGGGACCGAATTGAGAAACTCGGTCAGACCGATTCAGCAAATCTAGTGACCGTTAGGATTTTCGGTGGCACCGACATGCAACTCGGTAGGACCGATATGATTAGGGTTAGGGCATAACGTAATCTCGGTGTGACCGATTACACAAACTTGGTGAGACCAATTTTGGTAATAAGCTAACCAGAGAGTTGGTCAGGTAAACTTGGTGGGACCGATTTGCTCATTTCGGTGAGACCAAAATGTTACAAAAGGGAAACAGAGAGTTTACATTGCAATCTCGGTGGGACCGATCGCTTATCTCGGTGGAACCGAAACGTTACAAAGGGAAACAGAGAGATTGCAACCCCATCTCGGTGAGACCGAGATCCCTATCGGTGAGACCGATTTGCCTATGGTTTGTGGCAGTGGCTATGACATCTGAACTCGATGGCGCCGGATAGGAAGAATCAGTGGGGCCGAGTTTGACTTTTAGTTTAGGTCATATGTGGATGTGAGAAAGTAGTTGAGGGATTTGGAGCATATCACTAAGCATTTTGAGCAAGAACCTCATTAAGCAACACCTCATCCCTCCTTGATAGTATTGGCTTTTCCTATAGACTCAATGTGATCTTGGATCACTAAAATAGAAAATGTAGAGTCTTGAGCTTTGAGCTTGGGCCAATCCTTTTGTCCTTAGCATTTTCAGGGGTCCACTTTTCTCACCCATGCCATGCCAATCATTGAGCTTTCCTTAAATATTTATCTTGAGATAGCATTAGCTCAATGAGCTATATGTTGTTAGCAATTACCAAAACCACCTAGGGATAGTTGAACTTTCACTTAGAACCGGGATTTCAAAAATGTTTTGAACGCCATGGAGCATATGAGATGTTCCAAGAGCTGAAATTGATATTTCAGACTCATGCCCGTGTTGAGAGGTATGAGACCTCTGACAAGTACTTTGCCTACAAGATGGAGGAGAATAGCTCAGCTAGTGAGCATGTGCTCAGAATGTCTGAGAACTACAATCGCTTGAATCAAGTGGGAGTTAATCTTCTAGATAAGATGACAGATTCTCTAGTCACTATCACCAAGCTACTAGAACTTCATGATGAACTATAATGTGCAAGGGATAATGGAAAAGATTCCCGAGCACTTCGCAATGCTGAAATCGGTGAAGGTAGAAATCAAGAAAGAGCATCAAGTGTTGATAGTTAACAAGACCACTAGTTTCAAGAAAAAGGGCAAGGGACAGAAAGGGAACTTCAAGAAGAACAACAAACAAGTTGTCGCTCCCACGAAGAAGCCCAAAGATAGACCCAAGCCTGAAACTGAGTGCTTCTACTGCAAAGGAAATGGTCACTGGAAGCGGAACTACCCCAAATACTTTGCGGATAAGAAGGATGGCAAAGTGAACAAAGGTATATTTGATATACATATTATTGATGTGTACTTTACTAGTATTCATAGTAGCCCCTGGGTATTTGATACCTGTTCAGTTGCTCAGATTAGTAACTCGAAACAGGAGTAGCAAAATGAACAGAGACTAGTTATGAAGAAATATGCCCTAGAGGCAATAATAAAGTTATTATTTATTTCCTTATTTCATGATAAATGTTTATTATTCATGCTAGAATTGTATTAACCGGAAACATAATACATGTGTGAATACATAGACAAACATAGTGTCACTAATATGCCTCTACTTGACTAGCTCGTTAATCAAAGATGGTTAAGTTTCCTAACCATAGACATGAGTTGTCATTTGATTAACAGGATAAGATCATTAGGAGAATGATGTGATTCAATTGACCCATTCCGTTAGCTTAGCACTTGATCGTTCAGTATGTTGCTATTGCTTTCTGTCGGATTTCGGGTTCCGGCAGACCCTTGAGGTTCGAACACTGGGGTGCGCGCGGAGATTCAACCCTCTGCCGGCTTGCTCTTCGCCGAATCGCTAGGACCTAAACTACCAAACAGAACAACACAACAGACACAAGGTTTATACTGGTTCAGGCCACCATTGTGGTGTAATACCCTACTCCAGTGTGTGGTGTGGTGGATTGCCTCTCGGGCTGATGATGAACAATACAAGGAAGAACAGCCTCGCGAGGGTCTGTTCTTGGCTGGTGCTACTTGGTTCCGGCCCTTGGATTCTCGATCCGGTCTCTAGATGTCTCTACCCTGGGGGTGCCTAGTCCTATTTATAGGCAAAGGCCCTGGGCCTCTTCCCAAATATTGAGCGGGAAGGGCGCCAACAATTGGCCATTTTGAAGGGGAACAGCGGGTACACTTATCCTGACTAAAGTTGGTCCTCGCCTATCAAAGGCTCTGGTGGTGACGCCTGCTTGGGCTCCACAATGACTTCTTCCCTGCCGTTGGCCTGGTCTTGGTCTTGTTGCATCGAAATGGATGCCTTTGCTTGATGCTCTCGCCTGCGCTTGCCCCCTTTGCACCAAAGAGGAAGGGAGGACACTGCGCGGGCTGGCGCCCGACTGGCGCCCTTGGTCATCATGGCTTGCGTCACGGGCACCTCGCGAGGTACCCCGCCTTGAACTCTCCGCCTCCTCGTGAGCCAGCCTGACGAGGTCGTGCCTGAGGAAGCTCCTTGTCGTCCGCCCCGCGAGGCTTGGCCCCTCGTGAGGGTCTTGAACTTGTGTTGATGAAGATGGGCCGCGCTGGGCCCCCTTTCGAGCCACGCCGCAGGCCGCAGGCAGGCAAGTCTGTGGACCTACAGTAGCCCCCGGGCCCACGGCGCGCCCGAACTTGGCTAAGCAGAGAGGCGAAAGGGCAAGCGCGAAGCGTCGCGGGCCCTAACAGCATGCGGCCTTGGGCGCCGCGTGGCGGTTGATTGGACGTGGGCGGCACTGTTCCCCCACACTCCCTTATTTTGTGCCTTGCTAGGCGGACTCGCTGCCGCACACAGCCGCTCCCCTTTCTGCTGCTTGAGCGCTCCCTATCCTTTCTCCTCTCGAACTCCAGCTTCCGCATCCAATCCAATCTCGAATCTTCCCCCTCCCTTTTCTGCCGTCATGGCTCCGCCGAGGAAGGGAAAAGGGAAGAAGCCGGTGCGGCCGCCTCGCTCATCATCGACGGCGGCCCCCGCCGTCGATCGGCCGGTCATAATCAATCAAGAAGGCCTGGGCGAGGTCAGCTCGGCCCTGGCCACCATCTTCAATGAGTGCGGGAGGACAACGGCTTGGCCCGCGTCCCGCTTCGCCATCGACAGGATTGCCACCGAGGTCCGGTACTTCGCCGACGCCCTGTGGGCGGGACTGGTTCCCCCCTTCTCTGATTTCTTCAACGCCATGCTTTCCCATTATCAGATCCATATGATGCATCTGGGTCCTGAATCCATCACCCTTCTCGCGGTATTTGCCTTCGTTTGCGAGGCAATGACGGGCATCCTTCCTTCGGTTGCCTTGCTGCGCCACTTCTTCTCTCTGCGCCTTGTCGACCCCACCCAATGTTCGGGGTGCGTGAGCTTCATCACTGCGCCTGAGACAGCGGCTTCTGGAATTGACTTCGGTCTTCCTCCGCCCGCGCCTGGGTTTCGCGAGTGGTGGCTATATGTGGACGTAGGGGTGCCCAGCCCCCTGCTGACGGAGCCATCTTCACCTGTTGTCCCCTACTCGGGCTGGGGCCAGGAGACGCTCGCGAGCCCCCGGCTCGCCTTCGTCTGGCGTCGCTTCGAGTTCCTGAGGGAGTTTGGTGTGACGGCACCCAAGGTGGTGAAGGAGTTCTTGCTACGCCGCGTCGCCCCTCTCCAGCGCCATTCTCATTGAATGTGGGCCTTCAGCGGTCGTGGGGATCGTATGCGGCTCCAAGAAGAGGACCCGACGCCTGAAGCGCTGAGGAAGGTGCTCTTGGTCTTGACTGGGGATCCTCCCCCGGCGGCATTCGTCAAGGGGGGGCCTTGTTGTACCTCTGCTCGAACAGAGGTGACTTCGTGGGCCAGATGCCCATTTTCAACGAATGGGGGCCGCGCCCTGCTGGCCTCCAGGGGCCTCGCGAGAACCCAGTGGTGGTGGTCGCCCTCGCAGCCGTCTAGGGCGGCTCTTCCTCAAGTGGCAGGGCAGGGAGGCATGAGCCTCCGGAGGCCGAGGGTGCCCTCGCCGAGGAGACAACACTGGGCGGCGCTCGTGAGGGAGCGGCCCCCGGGGCCCGTGCTGCCATGGCTGAGGGTGGCGAGTGGCCGCCCGCAGTGCCTGCGGCTGAGGCCCCCGAGGCCCAAGCCGCTCTTCTTGGTGAGGCGACCGGCAGCACGCATCAGGCGGACGCCCCCGACGCGAGTCGCCTCGATGCTTCCTCTTCGTCGCAAGCTGACCCCTGCGCTCAGCTCTTGGGTCGCTTCCGTGTGGACTTTGAGGCCCTCCGGAAGAGAAGGGAGGCCCTGGGCGATGATTAACCTTGCCGCCTGCTGAAGCGTAGGAAGTACTTCGCCATCGATGAGTAAGCCTTCTCCCTTCCTAGCTCCTGATTCTTCTGTCATCTTTCCTGATCCTTGCTTCGCAGGGGCCTTCCTTCCGAGCTCATGGAGGTGGACGAGGAGCCATCCCCCTCGCCTCCGCCCTTTCCGCCATCTTCGATCGTTCCGAGCAGCAGGGCCCTTGTGGTGAGGCCGGTTGGTGGGGTGAACCTTCCCGAGGCGCAGCGCGGTCCTGCGCTCCCCGCGGCCTTCCTTCGCGGGCCTCCTCGTGGCATGGCTGGCCTGTCGTGGATTCTCGTCTGGCCGTGGACCGTGATTGGCTGGGGTACTCCTGGCGCTCTTCACTTGGAGATGGACTGGCTTTAGGTCGGGCCTCCGGCAGGGCGCGCCCGGTCATCTCAAGGGCGCTAGCCCCCAGCCCCCTGCCCAAGAGGGGAGTGCTGATCGGGGCTCCAAGGCGCTCGCTTGGGGCGGATGATGGTGTGGAAGACGTACTTGAGCCGCCCGGGAGCGTTGCGCTCTTCGCCAAGGGTTCCTTCGGAGGGCGGCTGACGCGGTGAGCCTGCTTGGTGAGGAACTCGCTAATGAGGACGCGCGCCTTGAGGCCGAGGGCCTTCGGCTGGTTGTGGAGAGGCGCAAGCTGGAGGCGGCTGCCGCCCTCGCGCACCGCCGGCGCGATCTCGATGTTGAGGAGGCTAAGGCGTCGCTGGCAGCCTCTCGGGAGGCCCGTTCTCAGGCCGTCGAAGAAGCCCAGGAAGCTGACCAGCGACGAGAGGCCACGAAGGAGCGGGCACGGGAACTCGTGGCCCGGTGCCGCTCACTGGAGGAGCAGGTGGAGCTGTGCGAGGCGGCCCTTGCGTCGATGAAGGTGGTCTCTGGCGACCCAGCAGAGCTCCAGAAGCGTGAGGAGGTGCTGATGATGGAAGCCGCCGAACACGCACGCGAGTACGAGCGCCTGGAGACAAGGGAGCGCTTGGTGACACGAGCGGAGGACGATGTCTCCGCGCGGGAGACCCGTGTCTCGGAGGAGGTCGGACGTCGGGTGGCGACGGCGCGCCTGAACCTCGAGCGCGAGTTCAAGGAGAGGCTGGAGTTGGTCCGGACCGAGGCTGAAGGTAGGACCAACGCCCTCAGGACCAGACTGGAGGAAGCAACGCGGCGGCCGATGCCTTGCGGGTCGCACTTGAGGCGGCGCAGGGGGAGTCAGCTACCTCCCATGCTGAGGTGCTTCTTCTTCGCCAACAGGTGGTTGAGGCTGAGACCGTCGCTCGCCAGAATGCAGATGAGATGCGTCGGTGGCGGCTCTTGGAGCACGAGCATGCCCCCATGCTCACCACGCTTCGAGAGAGGGCCAACACGGCGTTGGGTAACATCTGCGAGGCGGCCGTCGGCGAGCCGCGTGCCATTAACTACGCCGGCAACCTTCAGTTCTTCACCGACATCGTGACGCAGCTGGAGGCGCGGTCGGTTCGTGCCAACAGGTTGGTGGAGGAGAGGAGCCGAGCCCTGTTCGGGCGCTCCTTTTCCCGCGTCTTCAGCCATCTCCGGAATATGGATCCTCATTTTTACTTTGACGCTGCCATCGCCCTAGTCCCCCAGGCCGTCCGAGACGACCTGGCGTATTGTGTGGAAGACAACGTGGACGCCCTTGTCAGGGCCTTCGCTTCAGACAACGATGGTGTGATTGTGGCCGCCGACGAGGGCGGCGTGGTGAACGGCCCTGACGCCGCTGGCCACAACGCGGAGGGCGATGGCGAGGCCAGCGACGCCAGTGACAGCTCGGGCGGCGCTCCCGAGGATGCATTGGGGGATTTATCTGACTGACAGCACGCTGTTCCTGTTTCCTTATCCTGCATGAATAGAACTCAGGCTTTTGTCCTGATGGTTGTAAGAGCATTTTGGGAGGGGGTGCCCCTCATGTAAAACTTATGTTCAGCGTACTAGAGAATGCTACTTTACTCACATGCCCGTGCCAAGTGGTTGGCCATGTGACGAGCCGGCTGGCTAGTTTACCTTTGTCCCGAGCGGGTCCTGAGATAACTTGTTGGAGGCCGTGGTGCCTTGAATGCCTCCTGATCGAATGCGTAGGATCTGCAGTGAAAAACCTCCTGAGGGGATATGACGGCGGCAGTCTGGGCTGCACGCAAGCTAGGCCAGACCCGGCTCGCTAGGGGCTCACGAGCGGAGGCAGCTGAGGCGAGGTTGTAACCGAAACGCGAGAGATTGCTCGAACGAGACTAAGAACCCCTTCCCCAACACACGCAAATCTCAAATTCGAGTTCAACTTAAATCCAGCGGGGGAAAGCAACAACCAAGGGGAAAGCAATGAAAGCAAACAAAAGGCCGCGTCCGGCACCTAGTCTAGTCTTGGACGTCTTCTCACCAGCGCGGAACTAAGTGCTACCACTGGGCGTGGGAGGGAGCCCTAGGGCCTAAGGCCGGCACCCCTGAGACTCCGGGGCGTGTACAGCCCCACTCATTATTACGTGAGAGTGTCACGGGGCGGCGGGCTTCACAGGCACTGGGCCTTCTTCACAGGTACCGGCCTTGCTTCATATCGCCAGACGAGGGCCCTGCCTTGCTCCACACTCTAGTGCCATCAACGACGACCAGAAACCAGGACGCCGCTGATGGGGTAGAGCGGTCGCCAGCGGTTCCCCTGACGACCACGGGTCCTCCGCCAGGGGCAGGCCCTGAGGCACCTCCCCAGCGGAGGGCCTACCTCCTGGGAACTCCTTGCTCCGAATGCCGCGGTGGTGATGTCGGATCTCGGCCTCTCTCCTGCAACCCCTGACGCCCTCCTCCTGAGGGGTAAGTGACTGCTGGAGCAGGGCAGCTGCTCGCTGTGGCGAACTGCACCTCCTGCGACCCATGATTAGTGTATGCCTGCTCCTGAGGGATTAGTGGTACCCGATAATCGTCGCTTCCAGCGTGGCCGGTGGGGCCATCCCGGGGTTCCTGGAAGAGCTCAGCTTCTGGCGCCTCGTCCCCCCAGCTTGGGCTGAGGAGCGAGCCTTCTTCGCCCTCGCGCGGGTGCCCTTGATCCATCATGTGGGGCACGTACTCTTCCGGGGCCGTTACCCAGAAGGCTGCGCCAGAGGGCTCCGCGTGCCATGCAGCTCTGCTTGACGTGCCAACCTGGTGATGGTAGCACGGCGGCCCACGGGGGCCGTGGGTCGCGACGAGTCCTTCTTCATTGGCGGGGGAGCGGAGTCAGTGCTGCCGCTGGTTCGGTGCCGACAGCCTCGCTGGTGTTGGAGTAGTCGTGAAGCCCGCGGGTGCGCGCGGGGCCCCCGCGTGGGCCGCCCTGAGCCTGGGGCGAGAGCTGGGTGCAGAAGGGGTGAGCCCCTGAGGCGGCGAAGCCCAGGAGCTCCGCCACCCGCTCAAGTAGCACGTCGCGGCCGCCTTCCAACAGCCTGCACTGCAGCAGCTCTCGGGCCACCGTTAGCGCGGCCCTTGAGTTCGCCTGCTCCCGGCGGGTGTACGGCGTCGTGGCCGCGGCGTGGTTGGAGGCCCTTGCTGCCGACCGCGTCTGCCGTGGCGTTAGAGCTGTCGAGGCCTGTCCTTGCTGCGGACCGAGAGCTGCCCTTGCTGCGGACCGAGAGCTGCCTGGGGCATGGGGTCGCCCGGGGCGAGCGGCTCTGTGCGGGCGGGCCAAGCCGCCCAGGGATCAGGGTTGCCCGCCTGGTCGCCGGACATGGTGATGACGATGCGACGGGACGCGAAGCGGCAGAAGGAGGATCCCGACGCACCCCTACCTGGCGCGCCAAATGTCGAATTTCGGGTTCCGGCGGACCCTTGAGGTTCGAACACTGGGGTGCGCGCGGAGATTCAACCCTCTGCCGGCTTGCTCTTCGCCGAATCGCTAGGACCTAAACTACCAAACAGAACAACACAAGAGACACAAAGTTTATACTGGTTCAGGCCATCATTGTGGTGTAATACCCTACTCCAGTGTGTGGTGTGGTGGATTGCCTCTCGGGCTGATGATGAACAATACAAGGAAGAACAGCCTCGCGAGGGTCTGTTCTTGGCTGGTGCTACTTGGTTCCGGCCCTTGGATTCTCGATCCGGTCTATAGATGTCTCTACCCCGGGGGTGCCTAGTCCTATTTATAGGTACAGGCCCTGGGCCTCTTCCCAAATATTGAGCGGGAAGGGCGCCAACAATTGGCCATTTTGAAGGGGAACAGCGGGTACACTTATCCTGACTAAAGTTTGTCCTTGCCTGTCAAAGGCTCTGGTAGTGACGCCTGCTTGGGCTCCACAATGACTACTTCCATGCCGTTGGGCTGGTCTTGGTCTTGTTGCACCGAAATGGATGCCTTTGCTTGATGCTCTCGCTTGCGCTTGCCCCCTTTGCACCAAAGAGGAAGGGAGGACACTGCACGGGCTGGCGCCCGACTGGCGCCCTTGGTCGTCATGGCTTGCGTCACGGGCACCTCGCGAGGTACCCCTCCTTGAACTCTCCGCCTCCTCGTGAGCCAGCCTGACGAGGCCGTGCCTGAGGAAGCTCCTTGTCGTCCGCCCCGCGAGGCTTGGCCCCTCGCGAGGGTCTTGAACTTGTGTTGATGAAGATGGGCCGCGCTGGGCCCCCTTTCGATCCACGCCACAGGCCGCACGCAGGCAAGTCTAGGGACCCCCGTTCCCAGAACGCCGACACTTTCTTCATGACTTATACACGTTCCTATAACTCTGAGATTATGCAACTCCCGTTTACCAGAGGAACACTTGTGTGCTACCAAACGTCACAACGTAACTGGGTGATTATAAAGGTGCTCTACAGGTGTCTCCAAAGGTACTTGTTGGGTTGGCGTATTTCGAGACTAGGATTTGTCACTCCGATTGTCGGAGAGGTATCTCTGGGCCCACTCAGTAATGCACATCACTATAAGCCTTGCAAGCATTGTAACTAATGAGTTAGTTGCAGGATGATGTATTACGGAACGAGTAAAGAGACTTGCCGGTAACGAGATTGAACTAGGTATTGAGATACCGACGATCAAATCTCGGGCAAATAACATACCGATGACAAAGGAAACAACGTATGTTGTTATGCGGTTTGACTGATAAAGATCTTCGTAGAATATGTGGGAGCCAATATGAGCATCCAGGTTTCGCTATTGGTTATTGACCGGAGACGTATCTCGGTCATGTCTACATTGTTCTCGAACCCGTAGGGTCCGCACGCTTAAAGTTCGATGATGGTTATATTATGAGTTTACATGTTTTGATGTACCGAAGGTAGTTCGGAGTCCTGGATGAGATCGGGGACATGACGAGGAGTCTCGAAATGGTCGAGACATAAAGATCGATATATTGGACGACTATATTCGGACACCGGGAAGGTTCCGAGTGATTCGGGTATTTTTCGGAGTACCGGAGAGTTACGGGAATTCATCGGGGAGTATATGGGCCTTATTGGGTTTTAGGGGAAAGAGAGAGGAGAGGTTGGGCGCCCCCAAGGCCTAGTACGAATTGGACTAGGGGGAGGGGCTGCGCCCCCTCCTTCCTTCTCTTCTCTCTCCCCTTTCCTTGACTTCTACTACTACTACTACTACTGGGCAGGGGGGAATCCTACTCCCGGTGGGAGTAGGACTCCTCCTAGGGCGCGCCATAGAGAGGGCCGGCCCTCCCCCTCCTCCGCTCCTTTATATACGGGGAGGGGGGCACCCCTTGGAGACACAACAATTGATCCTTGAGATCTCTTAGCCGTGTGCGGTGCCCCCCTCCACCATAGTTCACCTCGATAATATTGTAGCGGTGCTTAGGCGAAGCCCTGCGTCGGTAGAACATCATCATCGTCACCACGCCGTCATGCTGACGGAACTCTCCCTTAAATCTTGGCTGGATCGGAGTTCGAGGGACGTCATCGAGCTGAACGTGTGTAAGAACTCGGAGGTGTTGTGCGTTCGGTACTTGATCGGTCAGATCATGAAGATGTACGACTACATCAACCGCGCTGTGCTAACGCTTCCGCTTTCGGTCTACGAGGGTACGTGGACACACTCTCCCCTCTCGTTGCTATGCATCACCATGATCTTGCGTGTGCGTAGGAATTTTTTCGAAATTACTACGTTCCCCAACAATTTAAGGGCAAGGTGACGATGTGTGTTGGAAATGATTCCAAGATTGATATGATCACAATCGCACACTCCCTCTACCTTCGGGATTAGTGTTGTAACATCCCAATTTTCAATTTGGATGTTATACATAGATCATGATATGCATATCATATTTATTCTTGCATTTTGTTGTGATCCTAGAAATCTTAAGAAACTCAAGGACCCAAGGAGAGAGTTGGAGGTTTCACAAAATTCATATTTGAATTTATTTCAAATTTGAAGAAATGATCAATTTGATTTTATTATTTTTTTCTCTCCAATTATTTCCAATATTAAAAATAAATGACAGAAGAAAATATGACTTCTTCAACCTAAGAGAAATATTGGAGAAAGAATTTTAAAATCAAATTATTTTTTATTGGTATTTTATTTGCTATTTTATTTGAATTAGAAAAATATTGCATTTTTAAAAATTGCATATTAGTCCAGAAAAATGTTCATCTTGTCCTAAATATTAGGTTTGGATGGTGAAAATTGTTTCTGGAATTTTTAGAAAATTTTTTATATTTATTTAGGATTTTTTTCCTTTGCAGCGAATTTTTTTTTTAAAAAAAATTCGGACCGACTGGGCTGAAGCCCAGCCGGCCCAGCAGCGGCCAGGCCCAACATCGCCCGCGCCCGAACTGACTCAGGACCGAAGTCCCGAGCGCCGTCGCTGCCGTTCACCGGAGGAGTCCGAGCCGGACTCCTCATCCGCGCCGCCGCTGCGTGCCCCCTCCTCCAGGCCGCATCCCCCCGAGGCCCTTTATAAGCACCACCACCCCACCCCGCCTCCACCACAGCAACAGCAGTTCGCGCCGCCGCCGCGCCGCTTCCCGCCGCCAGCAGACGCAGCGCCGCGCCGCCGCCGCCCGCGTTGCCACCCGCCACGCCGCAGCTCCGCACCGCCGCCCCACATCGCCGTTGCCGCCATTGTTGACCACCGCCGTCGAACCGGTACGAACCGGTCAATCTCGGTTTATTCTCTGGTTTTTCTTTGGTTCGGTTTAGTCAGATCGGGTTTTTTAGGTTTTCCTTTTTAACGAACGTTTGTTTGTTCGTTCGTTTTAATGGACGGTTTTCGTCGTATAAGTTCTGTTAGCGAATGTTCCGCCATAGGTTTTTCTTTTTAGCTTATTTTTGGCCAGGGAGCTATCCGCGAATAGTTTTATCGCGATTTAGCCCCTGATCTTTAAACTAGCATAACTTTTTACTCGTTTATCCAAATTAGATGAAACTAGCGCCTAAATCTTCATATCGTTCTGTTCTTTCCAGTTAACCAACTTGAACATGGTTTTGGTACTGTAAAAATTGAGTTTAGTCCAGATTAGTAAACGATCTTGTTTCGTTCGTATTTTGAGTTTCGTTTCTCCGTTTGAGTTGAATCTTTTTGCAAATCGTAGCTAGTCCACATGATAATATTGCTGTTAGGTTTGACTTTTGTTAGTTTAAGCCGTTTGCTTGTTTCGTGTTTGATTTGGATCGTTTCTCGGTTTTCTCATTGTTTCGTTTGAGTGATTGCTTATGTATGCTATTGTTTTTCTACGCTAGATTAACCGGAGTGTGAAGCTTGTTACTATGAATCTCTAGAGTTTGCAGATCGTCAGCAAGGCAAGTTACACTTTGATCATACTCTTCCATACCCGGTTTTTACAATGCATTAGTATCACCCCTCAAACAATTGCATGAGTAGGATTTGGGAACATGTGGTTTGGTTCTAGTGCTTGAGGTAGGAACCTAATACCTTTTGATCACCCCGGGAATATACGTTATGCTTATTATTGCTTAGCCATGCTCGTAGACGGGGATTGGATCGTGATTTACACATGGAAGTTTAAGAGTTATTTAATCATGGATAACATTAAGGTGGCAACTTTAATATACATCTGGGTGGATTTGTTGAGGCACCTGGGGAACCTAGTGTTGCCTATTTTGGGAAATCCCGGAGTACCCGTGTGATTTTTCCTACGGTTCGCCACCTAGGCTCAAAGGGATCATAAGATTATTCATGCTAGAAACTTCCGTGTGCAGCCACAAGCCATTATGGGCTCTGGCATAGTTGAGTAAGTTGTATGAGCTCTCGAAGAGGTGGACTAGCAGATGTAGGGGAACGTAGGTGTACCGGTCCGCCCGGAGTAGAGAGTAAGTGCTTCAGAAAGACTATGTCTCGATCATCCGATCATGGATGCGGTTGAGTCTTGTGTGGAAAAGTGTGCAAACCTCTGTAGAGCGTATAAACTAATCATGGTTAGCCGTGTCCCCGGTTATGGATATCTTGAGTATCTTGTATTTGAATTATTGATGTGATCTCATCACTTTACTTAATGAATTTATTGAGTTAATGATGATACTTTTAATTGGGATTTGAGTTGGGGTTACCTTCTCAAATATTGGGCAACTTGGGAGTAGTTAAATAAATGTATTCCTTTGTTGTAGGAAAAAACTAGCTTTATGAAAATCCAAAACTTACAGCTTCCACCAGCCAAATATTACATGTAGAGATAGTTCTTGCATTTCATTGCTTTGCAGTGTAACTCTGCCAGCATATTCAATGTGCTAACCTACATGGCTGCAACGTCTCATGTTGCAGACTATTCAGACGACGAATAAGGTGCGATAGGTCATTGTTTTGCACTCAGCTATGCCATTGGAGTTGATGGACTCATTTACCTTTGAAGCTTATGCAATTATTTAGTTTTAGATGACCTTCAGCCATGATATTTTGTGTAATTATACTCTTTATGAGGACTCTATGTAATAAGTGTGTGATTGAAATCTGTTATAATTCCTCGAGTATTGTGTGTGTCAGCATTACCGATCCAGGGATGACACTGATGCGCAGAGGCTTGACCGTTTGGGGTCGGGTCGCAACAAGTGTTGAACCTAAATAAATGTTATTTGGTGTTTGCATTGAGCATAAATATGATTAGATCATGATTATTGCAATACGTTTATTCATTTAAGTCAGAGAATAATCGTTGTTCTGTTTACATGAATAAAACCTTCTATGGTCATACACCCGATATGAATGGTTTATAGAATCTTGATCATAGTGATACACATATTCGTAATATTGATACCAAAAGATGCAAAGTTGATAATGATAGTGCAACATACTTGTGGCACTTCCATTTAAGTCATATTGGTATAAAGCGCATGAAGAAACTCCATGCAGATGACTTTTGGAATCACTTGATTATGAATCATTTGATACTTGCGAACCATGCCTCATGGGCAAGATGACTAAAACTCCGTTCCCGGAACAAGGGAGCGAGCCAATGACTTATTAGAAATAATACATATCGATGTATGTGGTCCGATGAGTGTTGAGGCTTGCGGCGGGTATCATTATTTTCCGACCTTCACAGATGATTTGAGCAGATATAGGTATATCTACTTAATGAAACACAAGTCTGAAACATTTGAAAAGTTCAAAGAATTTCAGAGTGAAGTGGAGAATCATCGTAACAAGAAAATAAAGTTTTTGTGATCTGATCACAGAGGCGAATATTTGAGTTGCGAGTTTGGCATTCAACAATGTGGAATAGTTTCACAACTCACGCCACCTGGAACACCATAGCGTAATGGTGTGTCCGAACATCGTAACCACACTTTATTAGATATGGTGCGGTCTATGATGTCTCTTAACGATTTACCACTATTGTTTTGGGGTTATGCATTAGAGACAGTTGCATTCACGTTAAATAGGGCACCATCTAAATCCGTAGAGATGACACCGTATGAACTATGGTTTGGCAAGAAACCTAAGCTGCCGTTTCTTAAAGTTTGGGGTTGCGACACTTATGTCAAAAGGCTTCAGTCTGATAAGCTCGAACCCAAATCGGAGAAGTGCATCTTCATAGGATACCCCAAAGAAACAATTGGTACACCTTCAACCACAAATCCGAAGGCAAGATCTTTGTTGCCAAGAATGGAAACTTTCTAGAGAAGGAGTTTCTCTCAAAAGAAGTGAGTGGGAGAAAGTAGAACTTGATGAGGTAACTGTACCTTCTCTCGAATTGGAAGGTAGCTCATCACAGAAAACCGTTCTTGTGATGCCTACACCAACTAGAGAGGAAGCTAATGATAATGATCATGAAACTTTGGATCAAGTTACTACCGAACCTCATAGGTCAACCAGAGCACGATCCGCACCACAGTGGTACGGTAATCCTGTTCTGGAAGTCATGTTACTTGACCATGATGAACCTACGAACTATGAAGAAGCTATGATGAGCCCAGATTTTGATAAATGGCTTGAGTCCATGAAGTCCGAGATAGAATCCATGTATGAGAACAAAGTATGGACTTTGGTGGACTTGCCCGATGATCGGGGAGCCATAGAGAATAAATGGATCTTCAAGAAGAAGACAGACGCTGATGGTAATGTTACTGTCTACAAAGCTCGACTTGTTGCAAAAAGTTTTCAACAATTCAAGGAGTTGACTATGACGAGACCTTCTCACCCGTAGTGATGCTTAAGCCTGTCCGAATCATGTTAGCAATTGCCGCATTTTATGATTATGAAATCTAGAAAATGAACGTGAAAAGTGCATTCATTAATGGATTTCTTAAAGAAGAGTTGTATATGATGCAACTGGAAGGTTTTGTCGATCCTAAAGGTGCTAACAAAGTGTGCAAGCTCCAGCGATCCATCTATGGACTGGTGCAAGCATCTCGGAGTTGGAATATATGCTTTGATGAGGTGATCAAAGCATATGATTTTATATAGACTTCCGGAGAAGCCTGTATTTACAAGAAAGTGAGTGGGAGCTCTATAGCATTTCTAATATTATATGTGGATGACATATTATTGATTGGAAATGATGTAGAATTTCTGGATAGCTGATACGTCTCCAACGTATCTATAATTTTTTATAGTTCCATGCTATTATATTACCCGTTTTGGATGTTTATGGGCTTTACTTTACACTTTTATATCATTTTTGGGACTAACCTACTAACCGGAGGCCCAGCCCGAATTGCTGTTTTTTTTGCCTATTACACTGTTTCGAAGAAAAGGAATATCAAACGGAATCCAAACGGAATGAAACCTTCGGGAGCGATCTTTTTGGAACAAACGCAATCCAGGAGATTTGGAGTGGACATCAAGAAGCAGCCGAGGCGGCCACGAGGCAGGAGGGCGCGCCCTAGGGGGGTAGGTGCGCCCCCACCCTCGTGGGCCCCTCGTGGCTCCCCTAACCTACCTCCTTCGCCTATATATATCCAAGTACCCCGAAAACATCCAGGAGCACCACGAAAAACTATTTCCACCGCCGCAACCTTTTATATCCGCGAGATCCCATCTTGGAGCCTTCGCCGGCACTCCGTCGGAGGGGGAATCGACCACGGAGGGCCTCTACATCATCTCCAAGGCCTCTCCGATGAGTTGTGAGTAGTTTACCACAGACCTTCGGGTCCATAGTTCTTAGCTAGATGGCTTCTTCTCTCTCTTTGAATCTCAATACAAAGTTCTCCTTGATCTTCTTGGAGATCTATTCGATGTAACTCTTTTTGCGGTGTGTTTGTTGAGATCCGATGAATTGTGGGTTTATGATCAAGTTTATCTATGAGAAATAATTGAATCTTCTCTGAATTCTTTTATGTGTGATTGGTTATCTTTGCAAGTCTCTTCGAATTATCAGTTTGGTTTGGCCTACTAGATTGATCTTTCTTGCAATGGGAGAAGTGCTTAGCTTTGGGTTCAATCTTGCGGTGTCCTTTCCCAGTGACAGCAGGGGCAGCAAGGCACGTATTGTATTGTTGCCATCGAGGATAAAAAGATGGGGTTTATATAATATTGCTTGAGTTTATCCCTCTACATCATGTCATGTTTCTTAATGCGTTACTCTGCTCTTCATGAACTTAATACTCTAGATGCAGGCAGGAGTCGGTCGATGTGTGGAGTAATAGTAGTAGATGCAGAATCGTTTCGATCTACTTGTTGCGGACGTGATGCCTATATACATGATCATGCCTAGATACTCTCATAACTATGCACTCTTCTATCAATTGCTCGACAATAATTTGTTCACCCATCGTAATACTTATGCTATCTTGAGAGAAGCCATTAGAGAAACCTATGTCCACCAGGTCTATCTTTTATCATATAAGTTTCCATCTACTTTTATTTGCATCTTTTACTTTCCAATCTATATCATAAAAATACCAAAAATATTTATCTTATCTTATTATCTCTATCAGGTCTCACTTTCGCAAGTCACCGTGAAGGGATTGATCCCCCTTTATCGCGTTGGTTGCGAGGTTCTTGTTTGTTTGTGTAGGTATGAAGGACCTTTGAGGAGCCTCCTACTGGATTGATACCTTTGTTCTCAAAAACTGAGGGAAATACTTATGCTACTTTGCTGCATCACCCTTTCCTCTTCAAGGGAAAACCAACGCAGTGCTTAAGAGGTAGCAAGAAGGATTTCTGGCGCCGTTGCCGGGGAGGAGTTCGCTCAAGTCAAGACATACCAAGTACCCATCACAAACTCATCTCCCTCGCACTACATTATTTGCCATTTTCCTCTCATCTTCCTCTCCTCCACTTCACCCTTGCCGTTTTATTCGCCCTCTCTTTCCCGTTCGCCTCTCTTTTTCGCTCGCCTCTTGTGTGCTTTTGTGTTAGATTGCTTGTCATGATGGCGCAAGATAATACCAAATTGTGTGACTTTTCCAATACCAATAATAATGATTTCCTTAGCACTCTGACTGCTCCTCTTAATGATGCTGAATCTTGTGAAATCAACGCTGCTTTGTTGAATCTTGTTATGAAAGATCAATTCTTCGGCCTTCCTAGTGAAGATGCCGCTACTCATCTAAACAACTTTGTTGATTTGTGTGATATGCAAAAGAAGAAAGATACGGATAATAATATTGTTAAATTGAAGTTATTTCCGTTTTCACTTAGAGATCGTGCTAAAACTTGGTTTTTCTCTTTGCCTAAAAATAGTATTGATTCATGGAATAAGTGCAAAGATGCTTTTATCTCTAAGTATTTTCCTCCCGCTAAGATTATCTCTCTTAGAAACTATATTATGAATTTTAAACAACTTGATCATGAGCATGTTGCCCAATCTTGGGAAAGAATGAAATTAATGATTCGCAATTGCCCTACTAATGGTTTGAATTTATGGATGATCATACAAATTTTTTATGCCGGATTGAATTTTGCTTCTAGAAATCTTTTAGATTTGGCCGTGGGAGGCACTTTTATGGAAATCACTTTAGGATAAGCTACTAAAGTCCTAGATAATATTATGGTTAATTATTCTCAATGGCACACCGAAAGATCTACTAGTAAAAAGGTTCATGCGATAGAAGAGATTAATGTTTTGAGTGGAAAGATGGATAAACTTATGAAATTATTTGCTACTAAGAGTGCTCCTATTGATCCTAATGATATGCCTTTGTCTACTTTGATTGAGAATAATAATGAATCTATGGATGTGAATTTTGTTGGTAGGAATAATTTTTGTAACAACGCGTATAGAGGAAACTTTAATCCTAGGCCGTTTCCTAGTAATTCCTTTAATAATGGTAATTCCTACAACAACTCTTATGGAAATTTTAATAAGATGCCCTCTGATTTTGAGAATAGTGTTAAAGAATTTATGATCTCTCAAAAGAATTTCAATGCCTTGCTTGAAGAAAATTACTTAAAGTTGATGAATTGGCTAGAAATGTTGATAGATTTTCTCTTGATGTTGATTCTTTGAAACTTAGATCTATTTCACCTAAGCATAATATCAATGAGTCTCTCAAATCCATGAGAATTTCCATTGATGAGTACAAAGAAAGAACCGCTAGGATGCGTGCTAAGAAAGATTGCCATATAAAAGCATGTTCTTCTAGTTTCCATGAAAATAATGATGAGGATCTAAAAGTTATTGATGTGTCCCCTATTAAATCTTTGTTTTGCAATATGAATCTTGATAATGATGGGACTGGAGATGAGTCAACTTTAGTTAAAAGGCGTCCCAATGATTCGGAGTTTTTAGATCTTGATGCTAAATTTGGTAAAAGTGGGATTAGAGAGGTCAAAACTTTACATATCATTGAACCCACTATTATGGATTTTAAGGAATTTAATTATGATAATTGTTCTTTAATAGATTGTATTTCCTTGTTGCAATCTGTGTTGAATTCTCCTCATGCTTATAGTCAAAATAAAGCTTTTACCAAACAAATTGTTGATGCTTTGATGCAATCTTATGAAGAAAAACTTGAATTGGAAGTTTCTATACCTAGAAAACTTTATGATGAGTGGGAACCTACTATAAAAATTAAAATTAAAGATCATGAATGCTATGCTTTGTGTGATTTGGGTGCTAGTGTTTCCACGATTCCGAAAACTTTATGTGATGTGCTAGGTTTCCATGATTTTGATGATTGCTCTTTAAACTTGCACCTTGTGGATTCCACCATTAAGAAACCTATGGGAAGGATCAATGATGTTCTTATTGTTGCAAATAGGAATTATGTGCCCGTAGATTTTATTGTTCTTGATATAGATTGCAATCTTTCATGTCCTATTATTCTTGGTAGACCTTTCCTTAGAACGATTGGTGCAATTGTTGATATGAAGGAAGGGAATATTAGATTCCAATTTCCATTAAGGAAAGGCATGGAACACTTCCCTAGAAATAAATTCAAATTACCTTATGAATCCATTATGCGAGCCACTTATGAATTGAATGCCAGAGATGGCAATACTTAGATCTATTCTCGCTTTTATGCCTAGCTAGGGGCGTTAAACGATAGCGCTTGTTGGGAGGCAACCCAATTTTATTTTTGTTCCTTGATTTTTGCTTCTGTTTAGAAATAAATATTTAATCTAGCCTCTGTTTAGATGTGGTTTTATGTTTTAGTTAGTGTTTGTGCCAAGTAGAACCTATAGGATAACCTAAGGTGATAGTTAATTTGATTCTGCTGAAAAACAGAAACTTTTGCACGCACGAGAATAATTTTAATAAATCAGAGGAACGTGCTTTGGCATTGATTCTTTTTGTAGTATATCAATAGAAAATTTTCACAGGACTTCCTATTTTGGTAGGATTTTTAGAGTTCCATAAGTATTCGAAAGTTACAGATTGCTACAGACTGTTCTGTTTTTGACAAATTCTGTTTTTCGTGTGTTGTTTGCTTATTTTGATGCATCTATGGCTAGTATCGGGGGGGGGGGGGGTATGAACCATAGATAAGTTGGAGTACAATAGGTTTAACACCAATATAAATAAAGAATGAGATCATTATAGTACCTTATGTGGTGGTTTTTCTTTCTTGCACTAACGGAGCTTATGAGATTTCCTCATGAGTTTTGTGTTGTGAAGTTTTTAAGTTTTGGGTAAAGATTTGATGGACTATGGAATAAAGAGTGGCAATAGCCTAAGCTTGGGGATGCCCATGGCACCCCAAGATATTCAAGGACAACCAAAAGCCTAAGCTTGGGGATGCCCCGGAAGGCATCCCTTCTTTTGTCTTCGTCTATCGGTAACTTTACTTGGAGCTATATTTTTATTCGCCACATGATATGTGTTTTGCTTGGAGCGTCTTGTGTGATATGAGTCTTTGATTTTTAGTTTACCACAGTCATCATTGTTGTACACACCTTTTGGGAGAGACACACATGATTTGGAATTTATTAGAATACTCTATGTGCTTCACTTATATCTTTTGAGCTAGATAATTTTGCTCTAGTGCTTCACTTATATCTTTTAGAGCACGGCAGTGGCTTTATTTTGTAGAAATTGTTGATCTCTCATGTTTCACTTATATCATTTTGAGAGTCTTTTAGAATAGCATGATATTTGCTATGGTTATAAATTTGGTCCTAGAATGATGAGCATCTAAGTTGGGTATAATAAAAACTATCATAAAAAGTGCATTAAACACTATGATCAATTTTATGCTTAATAATTGTATTGAGATATAAAGGTGGTAATGTTATAGTCATGTTAGTTGGATAATTATGAAATTGAGAAATACTTGTGTTAAGGTTGGCAAGTCCCGTAGCATGCACGTATGGTAAAAGTTGTGTGACAAATTTGTTGCATGGGGTGCTCTTTTAATTTTCTTCCTTATGTGTGGAGGTCGGGATCGTGCGATGGTTAACTCCTACCAACCCTTCCCCTAGGAGCATGCATAGTAGTACTTTGCTTCGAGGACAAGTAGACTTTTGCAATAAGTATATGAGTTCTTTATGACTAATGTGAGTCCGTGGATTATACACACTCTCACCCTTCCACCATTGCTAGCCTCTATTATACCGCGCAACTTTCGCCGGTATTATACACCCACCATTTACCTTCCTCAAAACAGCCACCATACCTACCTATTATGGCATTTCCATAGCCATTCCGGGATATATTGCCATGCAACTTTCCACCGTTCCATTTATTATGACATGCCCCATCATTGTCATATTGCTCTTTGCATGATCATGTAGTTGACATCACATTTGTGGCAAGGCCACCTTCATAAATTTTCATACATGTCACTCTTGATTCATTGCATATCCCGGTACACTGCCGGAGGCATTCACGTAGAGTCATATTTTGTTCTAAATATTGAGTTGTAATTCTTGAGTTGTAAATCAATAAAAGTGTGATGATCTTCATTATTAGAGCATTGTCCCAAGTGAGGAAAGGATGATGAAGACTATGATTCCCCCACAAGTCGGGATGAGACTTCGGACTTTATAAAAAAATAAAAGAGGCCAAAGAAGCCCAAATAAAAAAAAGGCCAAAGAATCCCACCAAATAAAAAAAGAAAAAAAGGAAAGAAAAAAAGAAGAAAGAAAAAAATGAGAGAAAAGAGAGAAGGGACAATGTTACTATCTTTTTTCCACACTTGTGCTTCAAAGTAGCACCATGATCTTCATGATAGAGAGTCTCCTATGTTGTCACTTTCATATACTAGTGTGAATTTTTCATTATAGAACTTGGCTTGTATATTCCAATGATGGGCTTCCTCAAAATGCCCTAGGTCTTCGTGAGCAAGCAAGTTGGATGCACACCCACTTAGTTTCTTTTGTTGAGCTTTCATATATTTATAGCTCTAGTGCATCCGTTGCATGGCAATCCCTACTCATTCACATTGATATCTATTAATGGGCATCTCCATAGCCCGTTGATATGCCTAGTTGATGTGAGAGATTATCTTCTCCATTTTTGTCTTCACAACCACCACCCTATTCCACATATAGTTCTATGTCCATGGCTTGCGCTCATGTATTGCGTAAGAGTTGAAAAAGCTGAAGCGCGTTAAAAAGTATGAACCAATTGCTTGGCTGAAACCGGGGTTGTGCATGATAGGAGTATTTTGTGTGATGAAAATGAAGCATGGTCTAACTATATGATTTTGTAGGGATGAGCTTTCTTTGGCTATGCTATTTTGATAAGACATGATTACTTGTTAGTATGCTTGAAGTATTACTATTTTTATGTTTTATGGACCTTTATCTTGAATCATTTGGATCTGAACAATCATGCCACAATAAAGAAAATTACATTGAGAATTATGCTAGGTAGCATTCCACATCAAAATTTCTGTTTTTATCATTTACCTACTCGAGGACGAGCAGGAATTAAGCTTGGGGATGCTTGATACGTCTCCAACGTATCTATAATTTTTGATTGTTCCATGCTATTATATTACCCGTTTTGGATGTTTATGGGCTTTACTTTACAATTTTATATCATTTTTGGGACTAACCCACATAAGGCATCTCCGAAGGTGTTTGTTGAGTTGGCATAGATCGAGATTATGATTTGTCACTCCGAGTATCGGAGAGGTATCTATGGGCCCTCTAGGTAATACACATCATAAGATTGCAAGCAAACGACTAAGGAGTTAGTCACGAGATGATGTATTACAAAACGAGTAAACAGACTTGCCGGTAACGAGATTGAACTAGGTATAAAGATACCGACGATTGAATCTCGGGCAAGTAACATACCGATGGTCAAAGGGAATTACATATGTTGTCATAACGGTTCGACCGATAAAGATCTTCATAGAATATGTAGGAGCCAATATGGGCATCCAGGTTCCGCTATTGGTTATTGACCGGCGAGGTGTCTCAGTCATGTCTACATAGTCCTCGAACCCGTAGGGTCCGCACGCTTAATGTTCAATGACGATATAGTATTATATGAGTTATGTGATTTGGTGACCGAACGTTGTTTGGAGTCCTAGATGAGAACACATACATGAAGAGGAGTCTTGAAATGGTCGAGAGGTAAAGATTGATATATAGGACGATGGTATTCGAACACCGGAAGAGTTTCGGAGGGTACCGGGTACTTATCGGGTCACTGGAAAGGAGTTTCGGGCACCCCCGGCAAAGATATGGGCCTTATGGGCCAAGTGAGGGAACACACCAGCCCTGGTGCGCCCCTACAGATGCCAGCCCTAAGAGGAGGAGAAGGAAAGAGGAAAGGGAAAAGAAAGTGTGGATTAGGATTCCTACTTCCTTCCCTGTCCCCCCTCTTTCCTCCCCCCTCGGTTATATATGGCAAGGGGGGCGCGCGGCTTGGGTGGGACTCCAAGTAGGATTCCTCCTACTTGGACTCATCCTATGGCTGCTCCTCCCTCCCTCCCACCTATATATATGAGGAGGGGGCACCTAGCACACAACAAAGAATTGCCTAGCCGTGTGCGGCGCCCTCCTCCACTGTTTACAACCCCGGTCATATTTTCGTAGTGCGTAGGCGAAGCCCTGCCGAGATCACTTCACCATAGCCGTCACCATGCCATCGTGCTGACGGAACTCATCTACTACCCCGATGTCTTGCTGGATCAAGAAGGCGAGGGACGTCAACGAGCTGAACGTGTGCAGAATACGGAGGTGCCGTGCATTCGGTACTTGATCGGTTGAAGCGCGAAGAAGTTCGACTACATCAACCGCTCTGTGAAGCGCTTCCGCTTATGGTCTACGAGGGTACGTAGACACACTCTACCCCTCGTTGCTATGCATCTCCATGGATAGATCATTGCGCGTGCGTAGATTTTTTTGAAATTGCAAGCTACGTTTCCCAACACAAATTATAGATATGTTGGAGACGTATCATGGTCTCCTTTTGCATAATCTCTGCATTTGGTTGTCATCTCTCATGTGTGGGTAATCCCGAAGGTGTGGTGAGGTTCCTTTGTGCCTAACCCTTATGTTGATATTTGTGGTATTACTTCTATTATTAACTAGCTAATTGTATGTGCGTTGCAACGAGGGCATACAGATTCTAGTGGTTCAAGACCAATCATGTCTGATATAAATCTTACAGCCACCATATTCTAGGTTTTTAGTAAGATTTTTTTATTTGAGTATGAGTATGGGTAGGTAAGGCAAGGTAAGTTTTGATTTAGGTGAGGTTCTAGTAAGATTTGATTTGATTTGATTGGGTTAATGTAGGACGTGGGGAGGAGGTGGAGGCGAAGGTGAACATACAACGACCAGCCCCCCTTTAATAGTAGAGATTAATAGGTTTATTATCTATGGTGAGTGCAATGCTTCTTGTCCAATTTAAAGGCGCATAAAACATGATCTGAAGACCTACACAGGTAACCACATATATTTTAGTGAATCCAAGACCACCATGTGCCAGGTGTTGGTATCTGTTGGGGAAGTTGCATGGAAAACAAAAAAATTCTACGCACACACAAGATCTATCCGTGGATATGCATAGCTACGAGAGGGGGAGAGCATCTACATACCCTTGTAGATCGCTAAGCGGAAGCGTTTATCAACACGGTTGATGTAGTCGTACACCTTCATGACCCGTCCCGATCAAGTACCGAACGTACGGCACCTTCACATTCAGCACACGTTCAGCTCAATGACGTCCTCGCCTTCTCGATCCAGCAAGAGAGGCGAATTAATAGATGAGTTTCGGCAGCACGATAGTGTGGTGACGGTGGTGGTAAAACTATTCCATAGGACTTCGCCAAGCACAACAGACGTGGACGGAGGAGGAACTAGAACTAGAGGGAGAGGGGGCGCCGCACATGGCTTGCAATCATGGTGTGTGTTTCCCCTCCCCTCCTTACATATATATAGGTGGAGGGGGAGGGGAGGTAGCCCTAGGGCGTGCCCAAAGGGGCCGGCAACTAGGCGCCTACCTTGGCACCTCCCCCCTTTCCATATTTGGGCGCGGAGGAGAAGGCAGGAGGGGGGCCGGCGGCTGCCCTACCTTAGGCGCCCCCTTTCCTTCCTGGTGCGCGGGCAGGGGAGGTGGAGCACGCCCAGTCCCCTAGTGGGCTGGTGCGCCTCCCTCCTTTGGCCCATGAGGCCCACCAAGTACCGATGGCCTCCCGGAACCCCTTCCGGAACTCTCATAAAACTCCAGTGCATTCTGAAACCTTTCTGGAGACCAAATAGTATCATTCTATATATCGATCTTTTCCTCCGGACCATTTCGGAGTTCCTCATCATGTCCGTGGTCTTATCCGGGACTCCAAACAACATTCGGTCACCAACTCACATAACTCATATAGTATTATATCATCAATGAGCGTTAAGCGTGTGGACCATACGGGTTCGAGAATGATGTAGACATGACCGAGACGCTTCTCCGGTCAAACCTGGATGCCCATATTGGTTCCTACATATTCTACTGAGATCTTTATCGGTCAAACCTTTATGACAACATACGTAGTTCCCTTTGTCTGTCGGTATGTTACTTGCCCGAGATTCGATCGTTGGTATCGCCCTACCTAGTTCAATCTTGTTACCGGCAAGTCTCTTTACTCGTTCCGCAAGACATCATCTTGTAACTAACTCCTTAGTCACTTTGCTTGCAAGCTTCTTGTGATGTTGTATTACTGAGAGGGCCCGGAGATACCTCTTCGTCATACAGAGTGACAAATCCCAATCTCGACATGCCAACTCAACAGACACCTTCGAAGATACCTGTAGAGCACATTTATGATCACTCAGTTACGAAGTGACGTTTGATAGCACACAAGGTATTCCTCTGATATTCGGGAGTTGCATGATCTCATGGTCAAAGGAATATGTATTTGACATTAAGAAAGCAATAGCAATAAAATGAACGATCATATGCTAAGCTAACGGATGGGTCTTGTCGATCACATCATTCTCCTAATGATGTGATCCCGTTATCAAATGACAACTCATGTCTATGGCTAGGAAACCTTAACCATCTTTTTATCAACGAGCTAGTCTAGCATAGGCTTACTATGGACTTGGTATTTGCTTATGTATTCACACATGTATTTAAGTTTCCAATCAATACAATTATATCATGAATAATAAACCTTTATCATGATTAAGAAAATGTAATAATAACCACTTTATTATTGCCTCTAGGGCATATTTCCAATAGTATCAACAAGGTGCAAAGACAATACAAGGAGAACAGCGAAGCCACGATGCTTACAACGCTGGTCCTGTCTAATGACCTTAATTTGATGAGATGACCATTGTTGATGCTAACAGAAGGTGGGACAACAGAGTTAAAAACTTCTGGCAGGAGGAGTTTGGCTATTAGCTCGCCCACTGAACATAGAATATGAGGGGTATAATCACATGATTATGCAACTCCATGACCGATGCACTATTGTTGCCGATTTGTTGGTTTTTATTTCATGAATTTCTATCAGACTTTCGGATTTGGTTGTGTGCATCCTAGTTATGCGGAGGTTGATTATTACTCATAATTCTTTATATCCGTTTGATGCTACATTTTGAGATAATAAAATCGCCCATTATTGAAAAATGTTACCGCTGCATTATCACATTCATGATTCACCAAGAATTGAACCTCTTTGCGTCTAACTTTTCCATTGCAGAAAACCACAATTTATTTTATGTTCTTTATTTGTAAATTTAACTTTAAACCATTTATTTGACCATGTAGCTACTTGTCTACCACCATCACCATAATTCTAGAATATACCAAAATAATCAATTCACACGAGACTTGTGACGCCTCGTGTGTGACGATACACTCGCATGAACACTCGCCTCTCGCTCTTCATTGGAAACAATCTAAATTGCGATTATACTTCCACGAGAGTGCTTCAACCAACCCCGTGGGACATCAAAACTCAACGCAATTTTTATTGTGTTTGGGGTGCTTTATATTGGTGAACTTTTATAGTAGATCGTGGTATTTCAAAAAAAGAGAAGAGAGTGCCCTATGAGATAGCTAAACTAATGCACCAGATGTCAAAGCTAAATCCGACAGATCTCCGGATGGGGGTCCCGAGCGGGTGGTCTCGGGTAGATGGTAACAGGAAGAAGAGGGACATTGTGGTTACCTAGGTTCGGGCCCTCTCAGAGAGGTAATACCCTGCTCCGTTGTTGTTGTTGTTGTTGTTGTTGTTGTTGTTGTTGTTGTTGTTGTTGTTGTTGTGAATATTTTGTGCATGTAGTACAAAGTACAGATGATCTACCTCAAGAACGTATGAATGAGTCTAAAAGCCTTGCCTCTACGGACTAAACCCCTCAGCTTATATAGGGGTCGGGGGTACCTAGGGTTACACATGGTCAGTTGCATCTAGAGATAAACATGCCAAATATTTCAATAAGCCTTGAAGTGTATGTCAAGTCTTCGAAAGATCTTATTTTGAGTGCGTCGTGTTGGGAAATGTAGTAGAAAACAAAAACAATCGCCCTACGATCACCCAGGAACAATATGAAGATGCATTAACAATTTGGACTCGAACGTTACCGACTCCGAGTTGCAGCGAAGAAGATGAGTCAGTGTAGATCATACTTGGAGTCCCTCGAACGTAGATGAATGATCCTGCAAACCACGCACGAATAGTCCCTCGAATGGAAGATCGAAAGCACGACCTCTCTACGAGTTGCGAGCGTACGTCTTCACGATCCGCTAGTGCTTTGTTGTCCAGAGCTAATCGCCGCTGAAGAATTGGAGGGAGGGTATTAGAACCACACTGAGCTTCTAATTACAAGGAATAGAGGATCTAGGTCAAGCTCTAATTGATCAACTAGAATCAACTAGAACTAGAACTAGTGAACTAGTGGAGGCTCCAAAACTTGTGTGCCCAAAAGGTGCAAACGCCTCTAGTGTATATAGGTTGAGATGGGAGGAGGGGGCACCACACAAGGGGAGGGAGGAATCCCTCCCCTCGTACAATTCGGCCTCGACGCCAGCCCCTATTGGGCCTATATGGCCCAATTCTCCTTCCACCACTTGGCCTTTTAAGATCTCTTGATATTAAATTAAATATAAAAGCCTCCTAACAATTACTAGAGCCTTTTACTATTAATTTAACATCACCAGAAACATTTTTCACCTATATATGATTTATCGAAAATGCCCGGTATTGCCCAATAAACTCCGAAAACCTTCCGGTGACCCCAGAACGCTTCCAGTTCCTTGAAACTATTCCAAATATTAATGAAATAATTCCACAAATATATTCTCATTATTCCCGTCCCACTAACACTCAGCAGATCGTGATTACCTTAAGCTTGTGACCCTCTAGGTTCGGTAAAACATAGACATGAATGGAACCCCTTCGTTCAATGACCGATAGCGGAACCATGGACGCCCATATAGATCCCTATGCATACACGAATAGACATTCTAGTGAATCTTTGGTTATCATGTGATGTTCCCTTTGCTTTGTGATACTTTAAAAAAACGAGGTGAGATGTATCAGTATCCTCTTGAGTCATACACATGCTCACTATACCGTTCTCCTCATTACCAATTTTGTTCTTCTTTCTCGTTGACGTGTTCCAGCATCCCCGTGACATAGTCACCTATGCGTGGCCAAATGATGATGGATTATGGGTCATTGAAGGGGAAATAGAGGGACTGTATGTTAATGGAGGTGGGCTACTGATGACCCACAAATATAGGGGATCAATCGTAGTCCTTTCGATAAGTAAGAGTGTCAAACCCAACGAGGAGCAGAAGGAAATGACAAGCGGTTTTTAGCAAGGTATTCTCTGCAAGTACTGAAAGTAGCAGTAACATATAGTTTTGTAGCAAGGTAATTCGTAACAAGTAACAAGTAGCAATAGTAACAAAGGTGCAGCATGGTGGCCCAATCTTTTTTATAGTAAAGAACAAGCGGGAAAGTTCTCTTATATAAAGCAAAGCGTTCTCGAGGAAACATGGGAATTATCGTCTAATCACATTCATCATGTTTAGTTGATTCGCGTTCCCTACTTTGATAATTTGATATGTGGATGGACCAGTATAGCTCCCAAGATGCAATTCTATCCCGATCACGTGATGAAATGATTGGGGCAGAATCGTATTTCAAGCGCATAACAAGGTGGATATCATCACACCATACCATATACTGAATATATGAGAATACCAGATAAAGGCTTACACTCGCCGCAAGCTACAACACGAATACATCAATACATAACAATCATCATATAGAAGAGTAGGATCCGACTATGGATGGAATCAAACGAAAAAGAAGAACGACAGCCATCCTGCTAATCCCGGGCTCCCAACCCGGAACCCATCCTATGATCAATGAGGAAGAAGAAACAGAATAAGAACTCCAAACAGATCAAGCATCGATCTCACGTCAAATCATCTCTTTACTTGTACCTGCCGTTGTAGTAATATGTGAGCGAATTGCGGAGATCCAACAAATCTCACCGTTGATTCTAAAAAAAAACTCACCCGTTCAACCGCATTTATCCAACGGTCTATGTAATAGCATGCCTAATATCAATGTCAACATTAACCAAGTAGTTATATCTTAAATAACATTAGCATGCACTTTATATATTACCTAATACTAATGTGCAATACAATTAATATCTTGCCTAATATTAACCTGTATTGCACGTATACAATTACTAGTACACAAGTAAACTAAAGAAAGAAGAGCGATCGGCCGGTAAAACTTTTAATTTTGTGTGGGGTGAAAGAAATTTATCCCAAGACAATAGAGTTACGATCAAGATGTAGAAACTCCTCGATACACGATGGTCCTCTATGTAGCCGGCAAAACTTACCGTGGTGGCACCATGAAGTTCAATGCGCATCAACTTTTGAACAAAAGGTACTGAGCTTTGGACGCTAGGTTTAATGAACCGAAGGTCTTGTTGCACCGAACAAAGTGGTACAGTGCTCCAGCTGTAGGTACAGACACACCCAAAGGCCATGATCGATGGCCCCGTAGGTCGTTGTTTGGTAGGTGCCACCAGCATCCAATGCAAAGCAGCGGTCGACACTGCCGTTTCGCCATGCACCTTGTCCTTTGAGGAGGACAAATTGTGGCCTACGTGGTAATGTGGTTTGTCTGCTGAAATAAATTATGGCGCGCCACTTTGTGATCCATCACCCATGCATCGACGTGAAGGGAGTAAATCAATCGATCTCACAAGGACACGAGGTGGGTGGGTGGGTAGGTAGATACCCATGGGGATGAACAGGTTTAATTTGAAATTTTTGGTGCGAATCTAGCTCAGCAAAAGACGAAAGTGCCATTCTAATTCCTAGCTCAAACGTTCCACGTCCAAAGGCGGACACAGGAAATATACATGCGACTAAACCAATCATGCCTTTCAGAATGAGGCTTGATTGCCTCACTATTTTCTTCATTCTGGCACACGAACTGGGTCCGTGCACCGACAGAAATGAACAGCGAAGTAGAGAAGCACTTGTTAACAACAGTAGACATTGCATTACTCACACAGATTATTCATCCGTACGTAATATGTTTCACCACCATTCCACACCGGCAGCTAGATAGCTCATCCTTCAGCATAGTAGAAGTAGCAAGTAGTAACGACGTCGTGCTAGCTTGCAGCACGCAAGCAAGGAGCATTATACTCCTACCACACAGCGTATCTGACGATCGCAAGCAGAAACAAACCCCTCGTATACGTCTTACTCATGGATTGTACTGCCCGTTCTGGTTTTCCTGGACGCTGCCGCCGTTGTTCTGCTTCTCTGCCACCCCGTTGTCGTTCTCGTCTCCGGCAGCGTCGCCGTACCTCCGCTCGCGGCCGGGGCGGCCGTACCCGGAGCCGTTGTCCTCGGGCTCGGGGCGCGCCGTCCGCACCGGGTTGGACTCGTAGCCGTACCCGTACTTGTCGGTCTCCACGTCGTAGTAGTACCGGCCGTTCTGGTACAGCCTCGTGTCGCTCATCCCGTAGTAGTCGCGCTCGTGCTTGCCGCCGTGGCGCATGTACGACAGCGGCCGCCCCCTGCCGCTGCCGTCCGCGGGGAACGCCGGCTCCTCCTCGCCCGAGGATTGTTCTTCCTGCACCGGGACGGCCGCCTCCTCCCCGTGCCTCGGCTCTGTCTCCGGCACGACGTTGGTGGTCGTCAGCTTCTCGGCGTCGCGGTGCACGCCGCGGCGGAAGTAGGCCGGCGGGTACTTCTCGTTCTCCTCCGGGCGGCCGTAGAGACCGTAGCCGCGGTTGCTGGACGGCCGCGAGAATGCCGCCGGCGCGCTGTTGGTGTCGAGCGCCTCCGTCGCCACGGTGGCCGTGTCCGCCGCCTTGTCGGCCTCGACGACTGCCCCGGGGCGCGTCATCTTGCTGAAGAAGAAGCGGCCGCCCCACGCGTCGACGCGGGGTGCGGCGACGGCGAGGAGGAACGCGATGGCGAGAAGGCAGAGGCGGGAAGCAGAGGCAGCCATGGAAGCGTCGTGGTCGATCGTCGGTGGCACCGTGGCGGTAGGCGGCAACGCTGCAGCGCGGGCCGTGTGTGATTGTCTTGTCTCCGTGCGCGCCCTCCCACCTGTATATATAGCCGTGCCGGCATGTGGCCGCTAGAGTCTGAGAGGCGTCGGATAATTGGACCGCTTTGGTAGCAAGCGATGGTAGATTGGAAAGGGCCCCGGCGATGGTCGATGCGCGGATTGCGGGGTGGGCGGAGAGCGCGAGTGCACGGCGCAGTGCGCATGATGCATGGAATTGCGTGCGAGATCCAGCAGACATTTGCGTAAGTCTCGCATTGATGGAAGTCATGAGCTGCGAGCGATCAAGTTTGCTCCCGAACCAGCATTTTGGCAGCGTGAGTTCTTAAATACCTATCGAATCTCGATCCGTGTGGTGATTCATCAGCTTCGGCATTTCGAATGGTTAGAAGGACAGTGTTATCGTGGGTGCGTTTCGCCTCTCACCTCACCCGGATCAAGTGTCGTGGGACCTTGCAGCCTCGAGCAAATTTTCAGTCAAGTTACTCTACGATAGACTTACTAAAGTACGGCGCTGGGCATAGCTATGGGTCTATGAAAAGTGCACGCTTAAAGTTAAGAAATAGGTAAATCCCGAACGTTTGATTTTTAAGCATGCTAATCCGGACTCTTTTCATGGCAACTTTAGTCAAGGCGTTGTTGACAAACATGGCAATTTTCTGACAAAAAACGAACTAGAACAAAGTTGCCATGTGTTAACAACTAAAGTTGCCACCTCACTGCAACTAAAGTTGCCATCAAAAAACGTTCGAGATGACATGCTTAAATTCCGAATGTTCGGGACTTATTGAGGTCCTAAAGTTAAGGTTCTTCTCTGACAAGTGTTCCGTAACAAGCTTCCAACCTCGATTAACATCGCTAAGCGCCATGGCCCTTCTGTGGGTTTGTGTGTCGTGTGCGCAGTTCCAGAAAATGCTAACCACGTATTATTTAGATGTCATTTTGCTAAATTTGCTTGGAGCGCCGTCGGTGAGGCGGCCGGGGTCAGCTGGAACCCCAACTTGTGTGTGGAACTCAACCCTGGTTGTAGAATGCGATTCACAAGAATTGTCCAAGCTATTCTGGATCCATCAAATTATCGTGCTTCTAGGGCTGTAGTGACAGATGACTGTTGGCAGATTATGAGTCTCTTCGCCAGGGCAACCATAGAGCATTGTGCCTGAGAAAGCAATGGCACAGCGCACACGTTAGCTCGAGCAAGTTATAGAAGGAAATCCTCAGACGTGTGGCGAGAGAAACCTCCTGATTTTCTTATTCCTTCACTTGGAATAGATATGATCATCATTTAATAAAGGTTGCCAAAGTTCAAAAGAAAGTACATGAGTAACATACCCAGCCGAGAAGCGCATGAGACAAGTCACTAGAAGAGGAGTCGTGTCTCCGCGAGGGGATTTGTGCACGCAAGGGCAGGTGCAGGCGGATTGTGGGTCGCCAATCTGTGTCGACGTTCGTAACTATGTGTTCAAGTACCATCTGCTTCTCTTCTTAGAACCCTTGTGTTCTAGCAACACTACTGTAGACGAGAAGCGACCAAAGTTATTCTATTGCAAATTGCTCATAGATAACAACGACTAAATGACAGTAGGATATGTATTATTTAAGCTTATCCGGCACAGGTTAGTCGATGTTGTGTGTTTGATGTTCTTTGAATGTTCTTGTAAGCACAAGTTCTGCATATGGTTGCTAGGTATTCGATCTTCTTTTCTTTTACAGGCTTTTACTCGTTTGTCATGTTTCAAGAAGTCGAATCATTGGCTTACCCACCCTTGCTAGTAAGGGAAATTTTGAGGTTGGATCTTAGAATACAAATAATCACGTACTTATGTAATTTACGAGTCTAGGAAGTGATTGTAAGTACAGGAAATTATAACTCAAAAACTTGGGAGGACGTTAGTCAAGGAAAGTCAACTTACATCACATGAACTTTCTTGTACCCTTGCAAGAATCTGGATCACAGAGTTATTAAATATTTGTACAACAAAAATTTCTAGTATAGATTACTATATCGAAAATAAAAATAGATGTACTCAGATATGTATGTAAAACATGATTTAAGTTCGCGAAAAATAGTTATTAAATTTAACATGAATGTTACATACAGAAAGATAATTACTTTATGAACTTGAATTCTGAAACTTTAATTTACTTATAAATATAATGTATAAATTTTGACAGACTTAAATGATTGATAGTTTGATGCAAAGTTAAACGTATGCATTAGTTATAAAATTTGCAAGCCATCTTATGCACTGGTATAGTAGGACATGAATGTATTTGTTAAGTTACTTGGATCTATAAATATATTTTTATTTAATGTTTATTTCATAATGTATAATCTTGATTTGTGCCTTACTAATCGTTATGTTAAGAACCACTTGATTGAATTACCGTATTTTGTTGTATTAGGTGTCATATTAAATTATTTATTAATGTTATGTGGTCCTATTATTTAATGTCAATGGTTGAAAGGACATGCGGTGCCCCATGTTTGGTTTTGGTAATTTATGACAATCTCTATGGACTAATGGTTGCCTTGAGTTATATTCATAGGTTTTGTCCATAGGCTTTTCTTGAAGTCCATTTGTTGGTTTCAAGGAGTTTATGTGTTGGCCAAGGTGATTTTCAAGGAATTATCCAAAGATTGGTCATGTCAGAGTTGAGCTTATTGCAAGCATGCCTTGAAGAAGAAGATTGTGTGATCATTCATGTTTACCTTCAAGACATCATCCAAATGAAGAGAGTTGGAAAGATTCAAGGTTGATCAAGACTAAGAACAGAGAGTGATTCAAGTTGATCAACACACAAAGCATAGAAGATGTACCGAGTGGGATCATGTGATCCCACGGTATGGTAAGTATTGTCCATTACGCTTTGTGTACTAACCCATGGTCTATGTGAGAGTTTTATGTGGGGTTAGGTATGTTTCCATGGGCTTGCGTCAAGAGGAAGATATCATACAACCCATGGAGAGGATGACATCAAGTAGTGATCGTCATCAAGATTGCGGTGTGCAAGTTCAAGTGGAGCAGCACGAAGAGATCAAGTGCTTGAAGCTTGCCGTCCATTGTGGTGACCATGGACTTGTGAAGATGTGCCAAAGAGTGGCTCACCCATAGTGGAGTATGGGGAGCAATCATCTAGTCTTCATTGACCCAACGCAATCAAGAAAGGTGGTCCATCTTGAGGAGGACAAGATAGTCATCATCTAGCTCAAGTGGATCATGCACAAGGCAAAGGTTTGCCCTTGATAGGTTTTCTATTTTATCTGTCTCACGGTGGTAGTTGGGAGACCGGGTTATATGATCGATTGTCGTACTATCAGGGGGGCTCTCAAGTTACTAGCTTGATCGTATCGTTCGTAGAGAGCTCAAACCATTGCAGCCTTGCATCATCTTTCTTGGCTCTTGTTTGGTGTTTCTCTTTGTAAGTTTTAGAGCTTATGGTCATCTTCATGACAAGCTCGAGTTCATCTAAAACGGAGTTCACATGCATCTTCTATGATGTTTTCGATGTTGGAGGTTATGTCGGTTCTTCTCTGTTGAAGGTTTCACTCTTATATATCTTAGGCATACCTCCCTGCCTCTTCTTACTATAACCAACAAGCTTGAGTTTGCTCAATTCAGAGCTCATTTGCAAAAGTTGTGGCAGCTCTGGTTTTCCTGGAGCATCTATTTTGCTTGGAAGTGGCATTGGATGGAGCCAGCGGTAGTACCGTGGCTTGGAGCGGCAATACCGCCGAGGGCCATAGGAGGTAGTACTACTATAGTAGCGGTAGTACCGCCGAGAGCCTCAAGCGGCAGTGTAATACGTCCATTTTGCATCATGTTTTCCTACTGTTATTTATAATGTTTTTATGCATAATAATGCTTTTGGGAGTAACTCTAATACCTTTTCTCTCATAATATGCAAGGTTTACACAAAGAGGGGGAATACCAGCAGCTGGAATTCTGGACCTAAAAAAGCACGTCAGAGCTACCTATTCTGCACAACTCCAAATAAGCTAAAACTTCACGAGGATTTTTTATGGAATATTTAAGAATTATTGGAGCAATAACTACCAGAGGGGGCCCACCAGGTGGGCACAACCCACCTGGGCGCGCCAGGGCCCCCAGGCGCGCCCTGGTGGGTTGTACCCTCCTCGGCTCACCTCCGGTGCCCATCTTCTGGTATATAAGTCATTTTGACCTAGAAAAATCAGAGGAGGACTTTCGGGACGAAGCGCCGCCGAGGCAGAACTTGGGCAGGAGCACTTTTGCCCTCCGGCGGAGCGATTCCGCCGGGGGAACTTCCCTCCTGAAGGGGGAAATCATCGTCATCGTCATCACCAACAACTCTCCCATCTTGGGGAGGGAAATCTCCATCAACATCTTCAACAACACCATCTCCTCTCAAACCCTAGTTCATCTCTTGTGTTCAATCTTTGTACCAGAACCTTAGATTGGTGCTTCTGGGTGACTAGTAGTGTTGATTACATCTTGTAATTGATTGCTATATGGTTTATTTGGTGGAAGATTATATGTTCAGATCCATTATGATATTTAATACCCTTCTGATCTTGAGCATGATTATTATCTGTGAGTAGTTACTTTTGTTCATGAGGTCACGGGAGAAATCTTGTTGCAAGTAAGCATGTGAACTTGATATGTGTTTGATATTTTGATGATATGTATGTTGTGATTCCCTTAGTGGTGTCATGTGAACATAGACTACATGACACTTCACCTTATTAGGGTCTAAGGGAATGCATTGTGGAGTAGTTACTAGATGATAGGTTGCGAGAGTGACAGAATCTTAGACCCTAGTTTATGCGCTACTTCGTAAGGGCTGATTTGGATCCAAAGGTTTAATGCTATGGTTACATTTTTATCTTAATACTTTTCTCGTAGTTGCGGATGCTTGCGAGGGGGTTAATCATAAGTAGAAGGTTTGTTCAAGTAAGAACAACACCTAAGCACCGGTCCACCCACATATCAAATTATCAAACTAGCGAACACGAATCGAATCAACATGATGAAAGTGACTAGATGAAATTCCCGTGTACCCTCAAGAACGCTTTGCTTATTATAAGAGACCATTTTGGCATGTCCTTTGCCTCAAAAGGATTTGCCTACTTTGCTGCACTTTTGTTACCATTACTTTTACTTGCTTGTTACAAATTATCATAATATCAAACTACTCGTTACTTATAATTTTAGTGCTTGCAGAGAATACCTTGCTGAAAACCACTTGTCATTTCCTTCTGCTCCTCGTTGGGTTCGACACTCTTACTTATCGAAAGGACCACGATTGATCCCCTATACTTGTGAGTCATCACAGTGCCGCTCCTATGCCGCTCTAGTACCGTCACGACTCGGAACATGCAGTTCTCGTGTCAGGTTCAGCGGCAGTATGAGTGGTAGTACCGCTCATTAGCGGTAGTACTGCTCCTACCTCCGCTACTAGTGCCGCTCGAGGGTTCTCTCCTGTATCTCTACTAGTGCACATGTTAGCTGCTAAGCGCGGCCCAGTGGTAGTACCACTGGACCAAGTGGCAGAGTACCGCCCGTCCGGGCAAGCGGTAGTACCACCCGCTGCGGGCTGAGAATGGGGATAACGGTTGGATTTTTCCCACCTATAAAAGGGGGTCTTATTCCCCATTCAACCTTATCCCTTGAGCTCGTGTTCTTCCCCCATTGTTGACCTTCTTCGAGCATGCTATCTCTCAATCCCTCCATGGATTCTTGAGAGTTTTTGGGGGAAAAGAGAGAGGAGATCTAGATCCACATTTCCGCCAATCACTTTCTCCTCTATGTGAGGGGAACTCCTTGGATCTCAATCGTGGAGTTCTTGGTGTTCTCCTTCTTGTTCTTCCTCTCATTTTCCTCCCTGGCATTAGTTGCTTCGGTGGGATTTGGGAGAGAATGACTTGGGCACTCCGTGTGCCCTTGCCATTGCATTTGGTGCACCGGTTTGAGTTATCCACGGTGATACGTGGAAGTTACAAGTTGAGAATCTTATTACTCTTGGGTGCTTGGTACCCTAGAGCTTGTTCCTCTTGGGTGCTTGGGCACCCTAGACGGTTAGTGGTGTTCGGAGCTCAATCATTGTGGTGTAAAGATCTGGGCAAGCGTCGGATCTTCAATTAGGTTGTGGAGATCGCCCCGAGCAATTTGACGGGTAACAGTGACCACCCCCAAGGGTTGCCAAAGTGTACGGGTTCGGTGACCGCCCCCGAGGGTTGCCATTTGTACGGGTTCGGTGACTGCCCTCAAGGGTCCCTTAGTGGAATCACGGCTGAGGGAGTCCTGGACTAGGGGGTTTCCGGATAGCCGAACTATCATCATTGGCCGGACTCCAAGACTATGAAGATACAAGATTGAAGACTTCATCCCGTGTCCGGATGGGACTTTCCTTGGCGTGGAAGGCAAGCTTGGCAATACGGATATGTAGATCTCCTACCATTGTAACCGACTCTGTGTAACCCTAGCCCTCTCCGGTGTCTATATAAACCGGAGGGTTTTAGTCCATAGGACGAACAACAATCATACCATAGGCTAGCTTCTAGGGTTTAGCCTCCTTGATCTCGTGGTAGATCCACTCTTGTACTACCCATATCATCAGTATCAATCAAGCAGGAGTAGGGTTTTACCTCCATCGAGAGGGCCCGAACCTGGGTAAAAACATCGTGTCCCTTGTCTCCTGTTACCATCTGCCTAGACGCATAGTTCGGGACCCCCTACCCGAGATCCGCTGGTTTTGACACCGACATTGGTGCTTTCATTGAGAGTTCCTCTGTGCCGTCGCATATAGGCCCGATGGCTCCTTCGATCATCAACAACGACGCGGTCCAGGGTGAGACTTTTCTCCCCGGACAGATCTTCGTATTCGGCGGCTTTGCACTGCGGGCCAATTCGCTTGACCATCTGGAGCAGATTGAAAGCTACGCCCCTGGCCATCAGGTCAGATTTGGAAGTTTGAACTTCACGGCTGACATCCGCGGAGACTTGATCTTCGACGGATTCGAGCCACAGTCGAGCGCGCCGCACTGTCTCGATGGGCATGATTTAGCTCATCTGCCGGACAGTGCCCTGGAGGCCGCGCGAGAGTCCTCTCCGACCCTTAATCCGGAGCTGACTGCGCAGATCGAGGATGGGTGGCTAGACACCGCCTCGGGGGCTGCTACCTCTACGGCGATGGAGCCGAATACCGACCTTGTCCCTTGTGAAGCTCGTGACTCCGAGGTGCCGGACTCCTCGCCGGACTCCAAACCTCATGTGCCCCTACCAATCGAATCTGATTGGGCGCCGATCATGGAGTTCACCGCTGCGGACATCTTTCAGCACTCGCCTTTTGGCAATATCCTGAATTTGCTAAAGTATCTCTCGTTATCAGGAGAGCCCTGGCCGGGTCACGGTCAGGATGGTTGGGATGCGGACGACAAAAAAATTCCACGGCCGATGCCAAAGGATGGGAATGGCGATGAAACAGCGGAGGAAGACCCCTCCAAGAAATAGCCTAAGCACCGGCGTCAGCGGCGCCGCTCTAAATCCCGCCACAGCAAGAATGGAGATTCCGGCACCGGAGACAATAACACCCCGGACAGCGCCGAAGACAATCCCCTCTAGCAAGATTCAGCACAGGAGGATGAAGAAGCCAGCCCTCTTGAGAGAACGGCAGACAAAGAGGTAGAGGACGATAACTACATGCCTCCCTCCGGAGACGAGGCAAGCCTCGACGACGACGAATTCGTCGTGCCTGAGGATCCCGTCGAACAAGAGCGTTTTAAATGCAGGCTTATGGCCACGGCAAGTAGCCTCAAGAAAAAGCAGCAACAGCTTAGAGCTGACCAAGATTTGCTAGTTGATAGATGGACTGAAGTCCTTGCGGCCGAAGAGTATGAACTCGAACACCCCTCCAAAAGCTACCCCAAACGCAAGTTGCTCCCCCGATTAGAGGAGGAGGCATATAAACCTACATCACCAGCGCACAATACGGCCGACCGGCCACCTCATGGCCGCGACAGAGAGGCCTCTAGGCCTTCCCCTAAAGCCGTACCCCAGCATCGCTCGAAAAGTACAAAGCCACGGGGGAATGCGCCGGACTTGCGAGACATATTGGAGGATAAGGCAAGACAATCAAGATCGATCTATGGATCGCACAGGTGCCCCACGATGCACAACGATGACCGTCGCGCCGGATACAGCAACTCCGGCTGGGCCGAACATAGTAGACAAAGCTCGCTTGAGCTATGTCGTGACATGGCACAATATAGAGGCGCCGCACACCCACTATGCTTCACAGATGAAGTAATGGATCATCAAATCCCCAAAGGGTTCAAACCCGTGAACATTGAATCCTATGATGGCACAACAGACCCCGCCATTTGGATAGAAGACTATCTTCTTCATATCCACATGGCCCGCGGTGATGATCTTCACGCCATCAAATATCTCCCACTCAAGCTTAAAGGACCAGCTCGGCATTGGCTCAACAGCCTGCTAGCAGAATCAATTGGGTGTTGGGAAGACCTGGAAGCCGCATTCCTTGATAACTTATAGGGCACATATGTGCGACCACCAGACACCGATGACCTAAGCCACATAATTCAGCAGCCAGACGAATCAGCCAGACAATTCTGGACACGGTTCCTAACCAAGAAAAACCAAATCGTCGACTGTCCGGATGCAGAGGCCCTCGCAGCCTTCAAGCATAATATCCGCGATGAGTGGCTTGCCCGGCACCTAGGACAGGAAAAGCCGAAATCCATGGCAGCCCTCACATCACTCATGACCCGCTTCTGCGCGGGAGAGGACAGCTGGCTAGCCCGCAGTAACAACCTCAGTAAAAATTCTGGCAGCCCGGATACTAAGGACAGCAATGGCAGGTCGCGTCGCAACAAGAACAAACGCCGCGTCAATGGCAATAATACTGAGGATACGGCAGTCAACGCCGGATTCAGAGGCTCCAAACCCGGTCAGCGGAAAAAGCCATTCAAAAGAACTACTCTGGGTCCGTCCAATTTGGACCGAATACTCGACCACTCGTGCCAGATACACGACACCCCCGAAAAGCCAGCTAATCACACCAACAGGGATTGTTGGGTATTCAAGCAGGCAGGCAAGTTAATTGCCGAAAACAATGACAAGGGGCTGCATAGCGATGACGAGGAAGAGACCCGGCCGCCGAACAATAGAGGACAGAAGGGTTTCCCCCCCACAAGTGCGGACGGTGAACGTGATATACGCAACCCACATACCCAAAAGGGAGCGGAAGCATGCACTCAGGGACGTATATGCGATGGAGCCAGTCGCCCCAAAGTTCAATCCATGGTCCTCCTACCCGGTCACCTTTGATCGAAGGGACCACCCCACCAGCATCCGCCATGGCGGGTTCGCCTCATTGGTTCTAGACCCAATCGTCGACGGATTTCACCTCACTAGAGTCCTGATGGATGGCGGCAGCAGCCTGAACCTGCTTTACCAGGACACAGTGCGCAAGATGGGCATAGACCCCTCAAGGATTAAACCCACAAAGACGACCTTCAAGGGCGTCATACCAGGTGTAGAGGCCAATTGTACAGGCTCAGTTACACTGGAAGTGGTCTTCGGATCACCGGATAACTTTCGAAGCGAGGAGTTAATCTTCGACATAGTCCCGTTCTGTAGCGGCTACCATGCACTGCTCGGACGAACTGCGTTTGCAAAGTTCAATGCGGTGCCGCACTACGCATATCTCAAGCTCAAGATGCCAGGCCCTCGAGGAGTCATCACGGTCAATGGAAACACTGAACGCTCTCTCCAAATGGAGGAACATACAGCGGCCCTCGCGGCAGAAGTGCAGAGCAGCCTCTTAAGGCAATTCTCGAGTCCGGCCGTTAAGAGACCGGACAACGCCAAGCGCGCCCGGGGTAACCTACAACAAGACCACCTGGCACGTTCCGAGCACGCGTAGCAATGCGGCCCCAACCCCAGCCCTTGCAAAATTGCAAAACCAGTACCCCGCGTACATCACTACGCTCTGGAAATACCATGGGCAAAGGGGGAGGGGCACGACCACGGCAGGCCCAGAGTGTGGCTCAACCACACAAGGGGCTCCCAAGTGTGTCATCCTTTTTTCTTTCTCCTTTTTTCTTATCCTCAGGACTCCATTTACCAGAGGCCCTGTCTGGCAGCAGACCTGCCGAACTTACGATGCAACAGCCAGGGAAGGAGAAAAGCTACGACGAGTATCCAGGTGGTCTCCATTATGAGCATTATACCTGTTTTATACACCATTCCGTAGCCTACCCCTGGAGGGGGACATGCTAAATAGTTCCACCCCTTGCTTATCGCACTATTTGTATCGTTCTGCATTCGAGGTAGTATTTTTTTGAATAAACAATGCATCGCTTTTTGCCTATAATTGCATTCCTTTCTTATACATATGTTCATTCATGACATGTTGCATCCGTACACTTTGGTACGGCCAAATACACCAGGGGCTTAAGTTCCCCACATCATGGTGTGATAAGTCCGAACACTTTCACAAGTGCGGCACCCCGAACTTATAGCATTATATGCATCGGCTCCGAATCATGTCTTGGGTCAATAGTTGGGTTTGCCCGGCTCCCATGTTTTGGTACCTTACGTTTCGTTATATCGGCTAAGGTAGCACTGGGAGAACCACTACGATTGTGCCCCAGTTGATCTGGGCGAGCACCTCAGTGGAGAAAGCTAAAACTGACCGTCATGATGAGGCGAGAGCCGGTCGCTGTTCGAGAGGTTTTTTCGAGTCCCTAAAGACTTATGCCACTTAGAGCGAGGAATCGGCTTTGTCCGGCCCAGGCGTGGATAGCACCCCGAATTCGGCCTTCCGAACACTAGGGGCTTCGCCGATATTTAAAATTATAGAATTCTATGGCTAAGTGAGAGTGTTCAAGCACTATAAGTCCGGTTGCCTTGTTCGTTGTGTTGAGCGCCTCCCTAGATGGACCCAAAAATGGGAACAAGAGCGCTCAAGTTTATCCCGAACACCCCAGCACTCGTGGCGTGGGGGCTGAAGCCGACGACTTGCCATCTCTCAGATTTGATAAACGGCCGCATAGAAGGTAATATTTTAAATCAATAAGCGTTGCTTAGCGCATACGAACAAAGTTTTCGGCGCACAGGATAACAAAATGCGAGTCTAATCAAATATTACATCTTTGGAGCACTCACCCGCAATGATGCGGGCACCCTTCAGGACACCCTTATAATACATCTCGGGTGTGTGATACTCCTTGCCCGGCGGCGGCGCATCCGTCACAAGCTTCTCAGCATCCATCCTGCCCCAGTGCACCTTGGCACGGGCAAGGGCCCGACGGGCACCTTCAATGCAGGCGGAGCGCTTGATGACTTCAACCCAAGGACACGCATCCACCACTGCACCAGGCCGAAGTAGCTCCCAGGCATGGCCTCTTTGGGCCATAGCCAAACTATAAGGCCCTTCATGGCCTGTTCGGCCACCTTGTGGAGCTCGACCAGCTGCTTCAGCTGGTCGCTAAGGGGCACCGGATGTCTGGCCTCAACATACTGAGACCAGAACACCTTCTCCGTTGAGCTCCCCTCCTCGGCTCTGTAGAAAGCGGCAGCATCGGACATGCTGCGGGGCAGATCTGCGAACGCTCCTGGAGAGCTCCGAATTCGGGTAAGTAACAGGTAATTCACTTTAACATGCTTGCTTTGCATGAAGAATGCCATACCCGCCGCTATTTTCTTCAATTCCTCGATTTCCTGGAGGGCCTTGTGGGCTTCGGCCTTAGCGGCTTTGGCACTCTCAAGAGCTGACGCAAGCTCGGACTCTCGAGTCTTCGAGTCACGCTCCAAACTCTCGTGTTTTTCCACGAGAGCCTGGAGCTCTTGCTGTACCTCCGCCACCCGCGCCTCCTGCTTCTCTCGCTCGGCTCGTTCCGCGGCCGCATTGCGTTCGGCCGTGGACACCGCCTCCTTCAGGGTTGCCACCTCGTTCGTAGCCCCTGAATTACCCACGTTATCCTTGTTATTTCACTGGCAACCAAATCCTTTTCTGTAAGGTACAACTTATATAAGGCGTTACTCACCTTCCTTGTCCTCGAGCTGCTTCTTGGCACGGCCGAGCTCGCTCTCGGACCGCTCGAGGCCCTGCTTCAAGGCATTGACCTCCGCCGTCAGTGCGGCAGAGGTCAGCAGCGCAGCCTGCATTCCCATATTGACATATTTTTGTTAAGACTCCTGCGTATATCTTTTTAGATCCTCAGTCCGGCTTTTCTTTCCGAACACCGAACCGAGCATCAGGGGCTACTGTCTATGTGGTACTACTTTACACATATTAAAATTCTTACCTCAAAGCCTGTTAGAAGGCTGCTGCAGGCCTCGGTTAGCCCGCTCTTGGCAAGCTGAACCTTCTGAATCACCGCACTCATGACGGTGTTCTTCTTCGATGGAAGCGCCATTGAGTGCCTCCAGCAAGTTACCCGGCGCCTCTGGTTGGACGGAGGCCGCCGGTGTCACAGTCTTGCCCTTCTTACGAAGGGGCCGCCCGCCGGACTCTGGAACCACTGCAGGTTCCGGTGCGGAGTCCGGTGCAAAGTCCGGGAGGTTGCCCTGCGGCACCTCCGGGGCCTCCTCCTCCTGGTGGGTCCATTCCCGGGATCCCACCTCAGCGTCGTCAGCATCGCGGGGGGTGGAGGCAGTCGGAAGAGAATCCATATCCCACGTGCCCAAAGACCCGCTCGACGAAGCGGGAACATCGTCCTTGGGCGGACTACAGGGTTGTATGCGGCATTAGAAAGACACCATGTGACAAAAAGAAAGATTATAAATCATTTAGAAGTCCTGATACTTACAATCTCGCCAGGGGCTTGGCCCTTGAGGGCCACTCCTCGTCGCCATCGCCGGCGGTGGCGGAACAGTCCGGGGGAAGGGTCCTTCCCTTCTTGGACCCTTCGGCCTCCCTCGTTGGGGAAGCCTTCCTCTTCTTCTCTCCCCCCGCTGGGGGAGAGGCCTCTTTCTTCTCCTCCTCGTCCTCGTGGGAGGAGTCCGCCTCGGAGTCATCGGATGATGAATCCGATACCACCTGACACCGGGAACTCCTTCGGGTTCCCGTGGCCTTCTTCTTGGCCTTCTTCTCCGGCACTACGTAAAGTGCCGGGACCAGCAGCCCTGTCAAATGGGCATCCGCTGGGTCCTCTGGAAGGGGAGCCGGGCAGTTAACCTGTCCGGACGTCTCCTGCCAGGCCTGTTAAAGGTATTGGGAGTTTAGATCCCACATAGAGTCAAACTATGAAAAGCAAGTGTCCCATAAAGGATAACATGGCTTACCTCGCCAGCCGGACGCTGTGAGCTGAATCCGCGATCTTCAGTAGCGGATGCAGGGGCCTCGCCGCCCTTGAACAACACCTTCTAGGCATCTTCGTACGTAGTGTTGAAGAGCTCGCTTAAGGTTCGGTGCTGTGCCGGATTAAACTCCCACAAATTGAAGTCCCGCTGTTGGCAGGGGAGAATCCGGCGGATGAGCATGACCTAGATTACATTGACAAGCTTGAGCTTCTTGTTCACCAGGGTTTGAAGACAGGATTGAAGTCCGGTCAGCTCTTCCGAACTGCCCCACAGCAGGCCCTTCTCTTTCCAGGAAGTGAGCCGCATGGGGATGCCAGATCTGAATTCGGGGACCGCTGCCCATTCAGGGTCACGCGGCTCGGTGATGTAGAACCACCCCGATTGCCACCCTTTGATGGTTTCCACAAAGGCACCCTCGAGCCAGGTGACGTTGGGCATCTTGCCCACCATGGCGGATCCGCACTCCGCTTGGCTGCCCTTCACAACCTTCAGCTTGACATTGAAGGTCTTTAGCCACAAGCCAAAGTGGGGCTGGATGCAGAGGAAGGCCTCGCACACGACGATAAACGCTGAGATGTTGAGGATGAAATTCGGGGCCAGATCGTGGAAATACAGGCCGTAGTTGTTGTGGTTCTAAGTCTGACAGTAGAGTGGGGGGTAGGTATGGAGAGGCAAGGTCCTAGCTATGGAGAGGTTGTAAACACAAGCGATGTACGAGTTCAGGCCCTTCTCGGAGGAAGTAAAAGCCCTACGTCTCGGAGCCCTGAGGCGGTCGAGTGGATTATGTGTATAGGTGTTACAAGAGTGCGAACCCTTCTGCCTGTGGAGGGGGGTGGCTTATATAGAGTGTGCCAGGACCCCTGCCAGCCCACATAATGAAGGGATTTAAGTACATTAAGTCAGGGACATTACTGGTAACGCCCCACATAAAGTGCCTTAACTATCATTAAGTCTATTCAATTATAGGCCGTTGCAGTGCAGAGTGCCTTCTGACCTTCTGGTGGTCGAGTGTATCTTCATGGTCGAGTGAGTCTCTATGGTCGAGTCCTTCTAGTCAGTCGAGTGAGTCCTTCTTCGTTGGTCGACTGGAAGGTGATCTCTTCTAAGGGTGCCCTTGGGTAGGACATCTAGGTCAGGCCTATGACCCTACCCTAGGTACATGAATCCATCATTAGCCCCCTAATGGATTGAGGCTTGAATGAGGAAGGAGTTGATGCTGTTTCCGATTGATTTTTGGTATACAGGCTATGCGTCGTTCGTGACCAAGATCTTCTTTGTTGATAACGAGCAACTTTTCTTCAGTCGACTCGATCCAAATATTCTTGTCTTTCGTTGAGTGATCTTTTAGACTTTGCCGGTTCCCCAGCGACGGATCGCAGGAAATCTTGCGTCTGACAGACCGATCTACCGCTCGCGGATTCCACGGGATACGAAATTTGGGGAAGCGCGCGAAGCGGAACGAACCGCGGCGCTCGGACGGGACAGGACATAGACGCCTCGATCTCCGCGCCACTTTTTCCGCCACGTATCGTGTCAATGCAACTGTTTCGGGATATGATTAGGTTGACTGGGTCCACCTGTCATCCACTCGGAAGGGATGTTATAAATGTGACTAGCGAGGGTTTCTGAACAGTGCTCCATTCTTTCTCCTCTGCTCTCCTCGTCTCCGCCCAACACATCCGCTTTCGCCTCCGCAAAGCTCTTCTTCGCGCACCTCGCCGACAGCCATGGTCAAGGAGAAGACGGCGGCGCTGGAGCGTGCAAAGAAGGCGTCGGCGGCGGAGAAGGCGCCGGCGGCGGAGAAGGCGAAGGGGAGATCCACCAGCCGCAGCGGGTCTTCGTCGAGATCCCGCCTGCCGAAGGGCTGGGTCCAGGGAGATTGGATCCAGTCGACCATCAGGGAGAAGGATCTCCTCGACATGGCCGACGACGGGCTGATCCCTCATGGCGTAGCAAGACTTCCAGGAAAAGAGTGGCAACCCCAGCCAAAAGAGGGTGAGTGTGTGCTCCTGGCCACTCATATCGATCGAGGATTTTCTCTGCCACCGAGCGTTTTCTTTCATGGTTTTTTGAACTTCTTTGGAGCCCAACTTCACCACTTTACTCCGAACTCCATCGCGTATCTTGCTGCGTTTGTATCCATGTGCGAGAGCTTCCTGGGCTGTCGACCGCACTGGGGCTTGTTCAAGCACATCTTCACATGTCATTCTCAGAATGTGAAGAAGGCGAGTCCAGGCGATGAGAAAACCCAAGTTGTCCAAATGTGCGGGGGCCTGGGAATTCAAGTGAGGAATAAGAGCACCTTCCCAGCTATGACATTTCCCGAGTCGGTCAGGGGCTGGCAGTCGACCTGGTTCTACTGCCAGAATGAGCCGACGCCGGGGCAGTCGAGTGGACTCCCTCCATTCACCATGAGCCGAGTGAACAAGCCCTCCTCTTTGAAGGTGGTTCCGGAGGAGAGAGCCGACGTGAAGATGTTGATGGATCGTGTGGTGCAGTTGGTTCGGGACGGCGTGACTGGCATGGACCTTCTGGAGGTTTTCCTTCGGCGGCGTATCCAGCCTCTTCAGTTCCGGAGCCACTGCATGTGGTTGTACTGCGGAACTGAAGACGAGACTCGAGTCCACCCGGAATCAGTCGACGACGCCACGGTGGAAAGATGGATGGCCGCGGTCACTGGGAACAAGGATAATCCCCGTGGATCCAGGAGGATTCCTCCACTCGACCATCACAGCGTTCCAGACAAGGTACATTTGCTCTGCCTTCTATTGTATATTTGTCGAATTTGTTTCTGTATGTTCTGCAACTTGGTCGATTGATCTCTGTCTTGACGTCTTCCAGGCCCTTACCGAGTTGTATTCGATGCCCAATGGAGCTCAGGCTCCGACTGAGGAGGGAGAAGCCAGCGGGGGCGAGAGCCAGGATGAGTGGGATTCAGACGCTGCCGAAGATGACGACGATGACGACGACGATGATGAGGACGAAGAAGAGGAGGAGGAGGAGGTTGTACCACCGCACTTGGAAAGGCGGTTGAAACTTGTCCATGACCCCGTGACTGAACGCGGTAAGGGGGTGGCGACTACCCCGCAGTCGACCAAACGCCCTCGGACCGCTTCTCCGGTGCCGAGTGAAAAGGCGCCGAAGCAGTCGAAGGTGGCTCCGTCGAAACCCACCAAGCTCCTGCCGAAGATGAAGGTGTCCATCCCCACCATATCCGGGTAAACATGTTACTTGAGTCTCCTTGTTTTGTATAAGCTTTATCTCTGGTTGATACTTGAGTTAGTCGACTGATTCTTTGGAACTTCAGTGCTGCAACTTCTGAGACCTCAGGCAAGGTTGACGACCATGAGATGGAGGACGCATCAACCTCAAATCCTGGTACTATACTCTCAATTCTGTTCTTAGTCGACTGACTCATGATTTCTAACTTTGATTCTTTTTCTGAAGCTCCACCCCATGACATTATCACCCTTCCTGAAGATGATGATGATGAGGATGAAGAACCGCTGAGGCACAGGAGGAGCAGGAAGGCGTCTACTGGTAAGGCAACCCAGGATGCGACGGCGCCCGAGATTGTGGTCACGGAGGGGGAGAACCCCACTCGACACACCGTGTCTTTCGCGGTGCCGTTGACGAGTGCTCATCCTACTTCATCGAGTGCTGCACAACCTTCACTCTTCACAACACATCACGTCCCAGAGGACCAAGCCAGCGCTGCTAAGGAGGCGATACGCCAAGCGGGGATCATGATGGAGCAGGTGAAGATCATCCGGGATGCAAGCCAAGCAGCTTATGATGCTAGCTCCGCCCTTCAAAGCAATGTTCAGGTCAGTCGACCACCGCCTGTTCTGTGAGGATATGCTATCAAAACTTTTTCTTTCTGAAATCCATAGCAATCACCCAGTGGGTGTGTCGATAAAAAACTCCGTGTTAGCGGGGGAACGCTGAGTGCACCTGCTGGGTGTAGTCCCCAAGGCTAAGGTCGACTGCTGGCAGTCGGCCTTAGGCTTTATAAGTAAAGGCTTTTCGTCATTCGACTGGATCGAATGGATTTCTGAAACCGGTGGGGGCACGCTGAGTGCACCCACTGGGTGTAGTCCCCGAGACTGTGGTCGATTGCTTGCAGTCGACTACAGTCTGAAGAGCACGTCTTCTTTTTTTTTTGGGGGTCGACTGGTCGACTCTGTCTTGAACAGAATTAGTGGGGGCACGCTGAGTGCACCCACTGGGTGTAGTCCCCGAGACTACGGTCGAATGCTTGCCTTCGACTGTAGTCTTAGAAACGTGTGATTTTCTCTTATCCACTCGGAAGTGAATTATCTTTGATATTTTGTCGATTGGTTCTTCGTAGAAATCCTGTGACCTTGCGGCTCGCTATACCGAACTGGAGCAGAAGCACATTCAGCTCGAGCTGGATCTGAAGCTGGTGCAGGAGAATCTGACGAAGGCGAAGGAGGAGACCAAAGGTATGTTCGGTGAGACCTCGACGACTCCTTTTTCCTTCCATTTGTTTCAGAATCTGACTTTGCTGTAACTTGCAGACAAGGTGAAGGAGGCCCAGAAGAAGAAGGACCTTGAGCTAGCTGAGAAGACCAAGCTTGCTGACGAGAAGTTAGCTTCAGTCACCAAGCTTGAACAGGAAAATACCAATCTGAAAGCTGCTCTGGCGATTGCCGCCAAGGATGTCGACCGACTGAAAACTGACAAGACTACCTTGACCGAGAAGATCAACCAGTTGACTGGGAAGAAGAATGACCTGGAAGGCTTCCTGGGTGGTCTTGCCAAGAAATTGTTCCGTATGCTCGAAGGTAATCTTTTACACTCGACCAACATTTTCAACTGTGATACTTCCATTCGACCATTGTCTTGATTGGCGTTTTGTCCTTGCAGAATTCTGTCGAAACTTTGAAGAAGAGACTAGCCAGTTGGAGCCGAACCTTGACCCTGTCAATTCTCCGGTGAATGATGAAGTTGCCATGAATGTCTTCCGACTGGAGTCCCGCGTTGCAGCTGTCGTGGACTATCTTGCGAGGCTGAAGGCCGCCACTTCTCGCATCGACTCGACGCTTTGGCCCGGGGCGACACTTCAGAATGACCTCGAGTCATTGATGGCTCGACTAAACGCGGTCCCCGACCGTGTGCAAGAGTGGAAGAAGTCCTCGGCTCGGTGTGGCGCAGATGTTGCCCTGTGTCTGGCCCGAGTCCACTGCAAGGACGCGCGAGAAGAGAAGCTGGCGGCTCTCTGAGTGGCCAACACCAAGAAACACGACTTCAGGTCCTTCATGGAAACTTTCATCGCTGCTGCTACCCGGATCGCAGACGGGATCGACCTCGATGAGTTCGTTGCTCCTTCCAGCCCTCCACAGGAGGGGTAAAAAACTTTCTTTAAGCCCGACACTTTAAATTTGCCTCGGTATGCCGAGTGGAATTGTAACCGATAAACCTTAACAGGCTTAGTGCCTGAGCACTCTCGGTTCCTTTAGGTATCGACCTAAACTTGGATTTGATGTTTGGATATGATTGCTCTTGGCTCGAATTATCCTTTGCAGGTTCACAGCAAGATGCCCACTGCAGTCGACTTATTCCTTAGGCGAGCACTGGGCTGCAGCTAAGCCCCCGAGTGAGAGGTTTACTCTTCACTCGGTAGGATTTTTTATACCTTAGGCGAGCACTGGACTGCAGCTAAGCCCTCGAGTGAGAGGTTTGCTCTTCACTCGGTAGGATTTTTTTTATAACTTAGGCGAGCGCTGGGCTGCAGCTAAGTCCCCGAGTGAGAGGTTTGCTCTTCACTCGGAAGGATTTTTTGTAACTTAGGCGAGCGCTGGGCTGCAGCTAAGCCCCCGAGTGAGAGGTTTGCTCTTCACTCGGTAGGCTTTTTTATAACATAGGCGAGCGCTGGGCTGCAGCTAAGCCCCCGAGTGAGAGGTTTGCTCTTCACTCTGTAGGATTTTTTATAACTTAGGCGAGCGCTGGGCTGCAGCTAAGCCCCCGAGTGAGAGGTTTGCTCTTCACTCGGTAGGATTTTTTATAACTTAGGCGAGCGCTGGGCTGCAGCTAAGCCCCCGAGTGAGAGGTTTGCTCTTCACTCGGTAGGATTTTTTATAACTTAGGCGAGCGCTCGGCTGCAGCTAAGCCCCCGAGTGAGAGGTTTGCTCTTCACTCGGTAGTATTTTTTATAACTTAGGCGAGCGCTGGGCTGCAGCTAAGCCCCCGAGTGAGAGGTTTGCTCTTCACTCGGTAGGATTTTTTATAACTTACGCGAGCGCTCGGCTGCAGCTAAGCCCCCGAGTGAGAGGTTTGCTCTTCACTCGGTAGGATTTTTTATAACTTAGGCGAGCGCTGGGCTGCAGCTAAGCCTCCGAGTGAGAGGTTTGCTCTTCACTCGGTAGGATTTTTTATAACTTAGGCGAGTACTTGGACTGCAGCTAAGCCCCCGAGTGAGAGGTTTGCTCTTCACTCGGTGGGATTTTTATAACTTAGGCGAGTACTTGGACTGCAGCTAAGCCCCCGAGTGAGAGGTTTGCTCTTCACTCGGTAGGATTTTTTATAACTTAGGCGAGTACTTGGACTGCAGCTAAGCCTCCGAGTGAGAGGTTTGCTCTTCACTCGGTAGGATTTTTTATAACTTAAGCGAGCGCTGGGCTGCAGCTAAGCCCCCGAGTGAGAGGTTTGCTCTTCACTCGGTAGGATTTTTTATAACTTAGGTGAGCGCTGGGCTGCAGCTAAGCCCCCGAGTAAGAGGTTTGCTCTTCACTCGGTAGGATTTTTATAACTTAGGCGAGCGCTGGGCTGCAGCTAAGCCCCCGAGTAAGAGGTTTGCTCTTCACTCGGTAGGATTTTTATAACTTAGGCGAGCACTGGGCTGCAGCTAAGCCCCCGAGTGGAAGTCTGGCTTACCACTCGGTAGGATTTTTATAACTTAGGCGAAACGGATTTGTGTCTAAGCCTCCGAGTGGAAGTCTGGCTTACCACTCAGTAGGATTTGTACAAACTTAGGCGAAACGGATTCGCGACTAAGCCACCCACTGGGGGAAAAAGTGACAAAAATTATGAAGGAATTATGGCACTATTATTTCGAAATCCATGAACTACAGAAGTATTTTATTACAGCTCATCCGAGTGGAAATCTTTAAGTGTAAAACGGGCGGAGCAGATCCGCATTCCAAGCTCGGGGCTCTTCGATATTGTGTTCGACGTTGTAGAGACGATATGCCCCGTTGTGGAGAACTTTGGTGATGATGAAGGGTCCTTCCCAAGAAGGAGCGAGCTTATGTTGTTTCTGCTGATCCACTCGGAGAACTAGATCTCCTTCTTGGAAGGCTCGACCCCTCACATTCCTGGCGTGAAAGCGACGCAAGTCCTGTTGATAGATGGTCGATCGGATCAGAGCCATCTCCCTTTCTTCCTCTAGAAGGTCGACTGCGTCCTGACGCGCTTTCTCAGCTTCTGCTTTGTTGTAGAGTTCAACTCGAGGAGCATTGTGAAGAAGATCACTCGGCAAGACTGCTTCAGCTCCATAGACCAAAAAGAATGGAGTTCTTCCGGTCGACCGATTGGGTGTGGTCCGCAAACCCCAAAGCACCGAAGGGAGTTCGTCGACCCATGCTCCAGCCGCGTGCTTGAGATCACGCATCAGTCGGGGTTTTAAACCTTTGAGGATTAAGCCATTGGCTCGCTCTGCTTGTCCATTCGACTGCGGATGCACGACCGAAGCGTAGTCGACTCGTGTGCCTTGAGCGTTGCAGAAATCCTTGAATTCTTCCGAGTCAAAGTTCGACCCATTATCCGTAATGATGCTGTGCGGGACTCCATATCTGAACGTCAGCTCCCTGATGAAGGTAACCGCAGTACCGGCGTCAAGATTCTTGATTGGTTTAGCCTCAATCCACTTCGTGAACTTGTCGACTGCGACCAGTACGTGCGTGAAGCCACTTCGACCTGTTCTCAAGGGACCGACCATGTCCAACCCCCATACTGCGAACGGCCAGACGAGTGGAATGGTCTTTAGAGCTGATGCGGGCTTGTGTGACATATTGGAGTAGAACTGACATCCTTCGCACTTGTCCACTATTTCCTTTGCCATCTCATTCGCCCTTGGCCAGTAAAATCCAGCTCGGTATGCTTTGGCTACAATGGTCCGAGAGGACGCATGGTGACCACAGGTCCCCGAGTGGATATCATTGAGAATGATTCAACCTTCTTCTGGCGTTATGCATTTTTGACCAACCCCAGTCGGGCTTTCTCTATACAGCTGTCCTTTGATAACGGTAAAGGCTTTGGATCGACGGACGATCTGCTGAGCCTCTTCCTCATCCTCTGGGAGTTCTTTTCTCAGGATATACGTGATATAGGGAATTGTCCAGTCGGGAGTGACCACTAAAACCTCCATGACCAAGTCGACCACTGCTGGGACCTCAACCTCAGTCGGATCTGTGGCACTCTTGGGCTGTGGAGCTTCCTCTATGAAGGGATCCTCTTTAACTGACGGAGTGTGTATATGCTCCAAAAACACACCACTCGGAATGGCTTCTCTTTTGGAACCTATCTTTGCCAGATCATCTGCTGCTTGATTTTTCAGTCGGGGGATGTGATGGAGCTCCAACCCCTCGAACTTCTTTTCCAGCTTCCTCACTGCATTGCAGTATCTAGTCATGGCTGGGCTTCTCACGTCCCACTCCTTCATCACCTGGTTGACCACTAAATCTGAATCGCCATAAACCATCAGGCGACGGACGCCGAGTGAGATGGCCATGCGTAATCCATATAAAAGGGCCTCATACTCTGCCTCATTGTTGGAGGAATCAAAGTGAATCTGGAGCACATACCTAAGCTTATCTCCTCTGGGGGAAACCAGAACAACCCCAGCACTAGAACCATTCAGCATCTTAGAGCCATCGAAGAACATGGTCCAATGCTCCGAGTGAACTTCAGTCGGCTGCTGTTGTTCAATCCACTCGGCGAGGAAATCTGCTATTGCCTGGGACTTAATGGCTTTCTTTGCCTCAAACTTGATATCAAGGGGAATAAGTTCAATCGCCCATTTCGCCACTCGACCAGTTGCATCTCTATTGTGCAGAATCTCTGATAGTGGGGCGTCGCTGACGACTGTGATAGAATGATCAGAGAAATAATGAGCAACCTTCTTCGTGGTCATGTATATTCCATACACAAGCTTCTGATAATGAGGATATCTCTGCTTGGATGGAGTCAAGACTTCAGACAAATAATACACCGGGCGCTGAACTTTGAAGGCTTTTCCTTCTTCTTCCCGCTCGACCGTAAGTACTGTACTGACGACTTGTCCTCTGGCTGCAATATAAAGCAACAGAGGCTCTTTGCTGATTGGAGCAGCAAGCACCGGCTGGGTGGAGAGCAGAGCTTTTAGCTCGGCAAACGCTGCATCAGCTTCTGGAGTCCACTCGAACTTGTCTGCCTTCTTCATCAGTCGGTAAAGAGGCAATGCCTTTTCACCGAGTCGTGAGATGAATCGACTTAATGCGGCCAAGCATCCAGTAAGCTTCTGGACATCGTGCACTCGCACAGGGCGTTTCATTCGGAGAATAGTGCCGATCTTCTCTGGATTAGCGTCGATCCCTCGCTCGGAAACGAGAAAACCGAGTAACTTTCCACCAGGAACTCCGAATGTGCACTTCGATGGATTGAGCTTGATATCATACCTTCTGAGGTTGGCAAATGTTTCGGCGAGGTCAGCAAGCAGGTCGGAACCTTTTCGCGACTTAACAACGATATCATCCATATACGCTTCCACATTCCGACTGATTTGAGTGAGAAGACACTTCTGAATCATTCGCATAAATGTGGCTCCGGCATTCTTGAGGCCGAATGGCATGGTGATATAGCAGAAGCACCCGAATGGAGTGATGAAAGCTGTTTTTATTTCGTCGGGTCCATACAGACGGATCTGATGATACCCGGAATATGCGTCTAGAAAAGACAACCTCTCACATCCCGCGGTCGAGTCAACAATTTGATCTATGCGAGGGAGAGGAAAATGATCTTTCGGGCAGGCCCGATTGATGTGCTTGAAGTCAATGCACATGCGGAGTGAGTTGTCCTTCTTGGGAACCATGATGACATTAGCGAGCCACTCGGAGTGGTATATCTCTCGGATAAATCCTGCCGCCAACACTCGAGCCACTTCCTCACCAATAGCTTTTCTCTTCTGGACAGCGGACCGCCGAAGATGCTCTTTGACTGGTTTTGCTGATTTGTCGACTCTGAGGCGATGCTCAACCAGTCCCCTGGGAACACCTGGCATGTCAGCTGGCTTCCATGCAAAAATGTCCCAGTTCTCACGGAGGAACTGGATGAGCGCTTCTTCCTATTTCGGGTCGAGTGTCGTGGAGATGTGGGTCGGGGCTGCATTGGGGTCGGTCGGGTGAATGTGAACAGGCTTCGTCTCACCAGACGACTGAAATGCAGACTCTGTGGCTGGTTTCTTGGATCGCAACAAATCACTCGGATCTGCGTTTTTCTTGTATTCTTCGAACTCGACCGCTGTCACCTGGGAATCGGCAATCTTCGAGCCCTTCTGAAAGCACTCTTCTGCCTTTTTCCGATCGCCAGTGACAGTGATCACTCCTTTGGGACCTGGCATTTTCAGTTTGAGGTACACGTAACATGGTCGAGCCATGAACCGTGCATAGGCGGGCCTCCCCAAAATGGCGTGGTACGCGCTCTGAAAATCCACAACCTCAAAGGTCAACTTTTCCTTGCGAAAATGCTTTGAGTCGCCAAAAACCACGTCCAGAGCTATTTGGCCGAGTGAGTTGGCTTTCTTCCCTGGTATGACTCCGTGGAAACTCATGTTGCTGGTGCTCAGTCGGGACATCGGGATGCCCATTCCTTTCAGTGTGTCTGCATACAACAAGTTCAACCCACTACCACCGTCCATCAGCACTTTCGTCAGTCGAGTGCCTTCGACAACTGGATCGACCACCAAAGCTTGCCTCCCAGGGGTGGCAATATGAGTCGGGTGATCAGATTGGTCGAATGTGATGGGTGTTTGGGACCATTTCAGATAACTTGGTTTTGCTGGGGCAACCATATTCACCTCACGGTTAATGACTTTCAGTCGACTCTTGCTTTCCACATCCGCGAAGATCATTAGAGTGGAGTTGATATGCGGATATTATTCCTCACTGTCCTCTTTGTCTCCGGCCTTGTCTGACTCCTTCTCCTTGTCCTTAGACTGTTTTCCCTGAAACTGCTGGATCAGGAGTCGACACTGGTGAGTGGTGTGCTTTGGGTAAATGATATTGCCCTCTTCATCTTTCTTCGTGTGGATGTGGCATGGCATATCCATCACGTCGTTTCCTTCTTTATCCTTTACTTTCTTAGGATTCCAGGATCCTTTTGGCTTCCCTTTGAACTTTCCCTGAGTCACGGCCAGGGCCTCTCCAGGAGCTGCTGGCTCAGCTTTCCGCTTCTGTTTCCGACTTGAATTTCCCTTCTCCGACTGACTTGGCTTATACTTGCCGCTTCGGAGTCGGTCCTCTTCCTCGCCATTGGCGTACTTGGTAGCAATCTCCATCATTCGACTCAGGGTCATGTCCCCGGTTCGACCAAACTTCAGACTCAATTCCCTGTTCTTGACGCCATCTTTGAAGGCGCAAACTGCTTGATGATCAGACACATCTTCCACAGTATGGTGCAGAGTGATCCACCTCTGAATGTACTCTCTGAGAGTCTCATTGGTCTTCTGCACACAAACTTGCAGCTCTGTCAAACCAGCTGGTCGCTTGCAAGTTCCTTCAAAATTTTTGACGAACACTCAGAACAAATCTTCCCAAGTGTAAATACTGCTAGGAGGTAACTGATTCAACCACGCTCTGGCTGAACCTTCCAGCATGAGGGGCAAATGCTTCATGGCCACCTCGTCATTCCCACCACCAATCTGAACAGCCACTCGGTAGTCCTCAAGCCAAGTTTCAGGTTTGGACTCTCCAGTGAATTTGCTGACTCCTGTCGCCAACCTGAAATTGGGGGAAATCACTGCGGCTCTGATAGCCCTGCTAAAACACTCTGGACCAGAAACATGCACTCGACTGCTCGTGGGTGCGTCTCTCTTGGGTCCACCTCGATGGGCTCTGTTCCGGTCGACCAAGCTTTGCACGATAATGGATCGCGCGTTGAAGCCTGGTTCCCTAGGGTCAACTGGAACTCTTCGCCCCGCACTGAACTGACGCCTGTCATCCTGTCACCGAGGAGCATAAGACCCTTCCCTCGGAGGGGAAACGGGCACTCGACGCCTGTCATCTCGGTCGTGTCGGTCTCCATACTGATCTCGCTAGTTGTCGCGCCCTTCCCGCCGCGGAGGCGATCTGGGACTGTGAGCCGACTGAACCGTATTCGCAGCGATGGATCGACTGTGAATTCTGTTGCGCGACTGTGACACGGCTGAGTTCTGGTCCCCTGCTGCTCGGAGCAAATCTCTGATCTGCATCAAGCCTCTCCCAGCTTCCGACTATGAAGGCTGGATGGACTCTGCTATACGGGTTGCAGCTGCTAAATTCTGAATTGGCGTGCGGTATACCTGAGTCGGCGGGAAGAGTCGACTGGCTTCGGGAACTCGTCGCCGCGCGCGCTCGTCAAGTGCTCGCTGAAGGTTCTCCAGACGAGCGCGTTCAGCCACATTGGCCAAACATGCCTCCTCCAAGGCGCGAGCCTCGGGGGTTTCTCCTGCAATGGGAGTATGCAGGGCATCCATGTTCCTGCGGCGAAGCTCTTCTCTCTGCAGAGAGTCGAGTGTCTCGGGCTCGTACTCTTCGTGGTCCTGTGCGGGGTCACCTCCACCGCCTGCTCCGCCACCATGGGCGAAGCCGGGAGGACTGCGGGGCCCGTCGACCATGAGAATTTCCGCCGCTGGATCACTGCTATCGCATTCGGATGCAGTCTCTACGGAGCCAGTCGACAGATCGAACAGGCCGTAGAGAGATTCATCGGGCTCGATTGCCGCAACTTGTGCGATGGATGTCTGGCGAGCCACCGCGTGCTTCACCCACCGCTGAAGCCTCGACCGACCAGAGCGCTTGCGCTGGTGGGAAACCGGACGGGTGACCGATAAAGGAGTCGACCAATAGGGGGCCGACGGTTGCCGCAGCAGAACGCCGCGGACACCTGCGCGAAAATGCGTCGCACCGCGGACGGGGAGCGCATCAACGTCGAGTGGAGCCTCCTGGAGCCACGCGGAGTCGTCGGCAACAAAGGTGAGAGCGCCAAGACGGATCTCGCGCCCCTCGACCAAAACTCCAGCAGTCATCATGATGAAAGTACTCGAAAATACCGCAACTTCTCCACAAAATCGCTAAAACACCAGCCTCACGGTGGGCGCCAACTGTCGTGGTTCTAAGTCTGACAGTAGAGTGGGGGTAGGTATGGAGAGGCAAGGTCCTAGCTATGGAGAGGTTGTAAACACAAGCGATGTACGAGTTCAGGCCCTTCTCGGAGGAAGTAAAAGCCCTACGTCTCGGAGCCCTGAGGCGGTCGAGTGGATTATGTGTATAGGTGTTACAAGAGTGCGAACCCTTCTGCCTGTGGAGGGGGGTGGCTTATATAGAGTGTGCCAGGACCCCTGCCAGCCCACATAATGAAGGGATTTAAGTACATTAAGTCAGGGACGTTACTGGTAATGCCCCACATAAAGTGCCTTAACTATCATTAAGTCTATTCAATTACAGGCCGTTGCAGTGCAGAGTGCCTTCTGACCTTCTGGTGGTCGAGTGTATCTTCATGGTCGAGTGAGTCTCTATGGTCGAGTCCTTCTAGTCAGTCGAGTGAGTCCTTCTTCGTTGGTCGACTGGAAGGTGATCTCTTCTAAGGGTGCCCTTGGGTAGGACATCTAGGTCAGGCCTATGACCCTACCCTAGGTACATGAATCCATCAGTAGTAGAATATGAGCCCCCGGACAAAGGGGTGGAGTGGGAAGCTCAGTCCGCGGAGGAAATGGGGAAGGAATACCACCCTCTCATGGGGCCTGGGGGTAGGGATGAGCTGCCCCTCGTCGGGGAGCCAGTGCGCGATATCACTGGACAAATATCCGGCGCTGCGCAGCTTCTTGATGTGCCCCTCCGTAACAGAGGAGGCCATCCACTTGCCTCCTGCTCCGGACATTGTTGGAGAGGGTCGAGGTGAGATGTGCGGACTTGGGCGCTGGAGCTCGAGTGCGCGGAGATGGATAAGCAAAGGAGGAAGAAGGCGTAGGTGAAAAGGTGGATCCTTATCCCCTTATATATGGGTGGACGAAATCATGCGTCCCCACCAGCCTGGTAAAACTCACTTATCTCCCAAGCGCCACAATCAATGGCGCGGTTGGGTTACCCACGTCCGTATTAATGGGAATCCCGGAATAAGGGGAACATGATCTCTGCTTCGACAAGACGTGCCAAGGAAACCGCTTCGCTAAACGCGCTGAGGTGGTATAATAAAAACGATTCGAGTAAAAGCTTGGTTGTGGTGTGACGTCACGCCACAAAATCCGTCAGCAGATTGAACTTGTGTAAATATTATTCTCTCTATGGTGGTATGTGGAATTTATTTTGTAGAGCCGGACACTATCCTGGTGTTCACAATCTTCTATGAATTATTCGGAGGAGGAACTCGCCTTGCAATGCCGAAGACAATATGCGCGCCGGACTCGTCGTCATTGAAGCCTGGTTCAGGGGCTACTGAGGGAGTCCTGGACTAGGGGGTGTCCGGATAGCCGAACTATCATCATTGGCCGGACTCCAAGACTATGAAGATACAAGATTGAAGACTTCGTCCCATGTCCGGATGGGACTTTCCTTGGCGTGGAAGGCAAGCTTGGCAATACGGATATGTAGATCTCCTACCATTGTAACCGACTCTGTGTAACCCTAGCCCTCTCTGGTGTCTATATAAACCGGAGGGTTTTAGTCCATAGGACGAACAACAATCATACCATAGGCTAGCTTCTAGGGTTTAGCCTCCTTGATCTCGTGGTAGATCCACTCTTGTACTACCCATATCATCAATATCAATCAAGCAGTAGTAGGGTTTTACCTCCATCGAGAGGGCCTGAACCTGGGTAAAAACATCATGTCCCTTGTCTCCTGTTACCATCCGCCTAGACGCACAGTTCGGGACCCCCTACCCGAGATCTGCTGGTTTTGACACCGACAACGACATCTTTTATTGTGTGAGGGCGCTAGGAGATTATGGTGGCCCTAGTGGCTTCTTGGGGAGCATTGTGCCCCCACACCACTCCAAACGGAGATTAGCATCTGCAAGGGTGTGAACTTAGGGATACATCATCGTCTCCGCATGCCTCGGTTATCTCTTACCCGAGCCCTTTACTTATGCACTTTACTTTGTGATATCCATAGTGTTTCATGTCATATATCTTGCTATCACATAGTTGTTTATCTTGCTTACCATAAGTTGTTGGTGCACATAGGCGAGCCTAGTCATTTTAGGTTTTGTGCTTGACAAATTAAACGCTAGTTTTATTCCGCATTTATTCAAGCCTAAACCATAATTATTTTAAAGCACCTATTCACCCCCCTCTAGGCGACATCCACTATCTTTCAATGGTTGAATTGATGATAAATATTTATATGATATATGAATACAACTATATGTATGGTATATTGACTTCTTTTATGTTTTAGTGATAAAATACGTCGTCTAAGTCAAGTTATTCAGCAAGTGGCACGTCAAAATGTAACAGAGATTTAAGGTATTATTACACTGAAGAGATGACTCAAGCAGAGAAAATGACTATTAAAAGTGTAACTATGTATCTAGATTGAAGGTACACCATGTTCGTGTTGTTTTGAATGGATTTACGAACTACAAGAAATTTTTCCTCTGGGAAATCAAATGCGATGGGTTGTTAAACTTGCCTGTAATTAAAAATGTTCATCTTAATTTAGTACATTTCTTGTAAGTGCAAGATGTCAAGGATCGGTGCATTAAGATGTCTCAAGATAGGAAACTCAAATTCTAGGCCGGAGATATGCAAAATGTTTTTGGGATTTCTTCTGGATCTAGAGGTATTGATGGTTAGACAACTGTTGCTTCTTTATATTTCTTGAAGAAAAAGATAGGTATTATTGGAAATGATTCTCACAGCTAGTAGCCAACAAAATTATTTTTAGCCAGAGATATAATAGAGTTGTCAAATGAAGCAGAAAAGACATGCTTTAAGGTAGCATGTGTTATATTTATTATGGGTCATTTGGGAACGCATTCTTCTAAACATGAATACATTACCATTGGTTATTGAGGAACCCTATGTAGTATTGATTACATAGGAGAATATCATTGGTGTGTGTATGTAATGAATTATCTATTAGATGATATTACAAAGGCACAACAACAGATTCAGTCAAATAGCCCAGTCGTATATTGTATGGTTATCACTTATTTCTACAAGTATGTTATCATGCGAATCTCAGTTACCATATTAAATGTTGGATGATTCTATAATTATATACACAATGTATGCATATATTCTACCTTGATAATCATTGCCAAATATATCAAAGAGACACAACAACCTGCCTAGGATTGCAGACTATGATTACCACCACATAAATCCTATGATTTTATCTCGTAAGAAAATAAGAGATGGAGTCACAACATATGATGCATGCACGGTTCATAGTGTGTTGTTCGATTAACTATTCGCCTTAAGTGTTGTTATAACTAATCTAGAAAACTCAATTTTACCTTTCTTTGTAGATTGAAAGCCTTAAACTTGTATGTTATATGCGGAACATGATTGATAGTAAGCGAGAAAATTTTTGTTGTTGACAAGTTTGAAAGGACAATGGTTCCACATTAATCATAGTCAGTAACATTTTCTCTAAAGAATCACTGAAGAATAATGGAAATGCCAAAGGCTGAAGTTGTTCGAAAGAATGTGCAGTTTTGCTTACCTTCAACAAATCCACAACATATATCAAATGGAAAAATTCAGTGATCATATAAGAGATACTTATTAACCAATGGTAAAATTTTCATTTATATATTTTAAAAATTCAAAATGTTGTTCATTTTTATGGACTCATCTAAACTATATTTGAAGGTGAGGCATTCTATAACTCAAGAATTCAAATTGAGGCATGTTGAAAGAATTCATGAATGAAATATGAAGGAGGATGATATAATTAGAGGATATATTGAATTTATAAATAAAGGCTTGTTGTTGTTAAAGCAAACCTGTATGTGTTTCACTCATAGAGGTTTGAGGCCATGCTTGCTTGAGAGAACAAATAACATGACAAATATTGCCAAAGGAAATGAGTTATATATGCATTATACTTCACTTTTTTAGACGTATTATACTTCACTTTTGAAATAATTGTTGGTAGATATCTATATTATTTTATTTTCTCGGGTAATTAAATTCGGCCAAACATTTTGAAACAAGTTTTTGTTCTCGGTAATGTTGTTGCAAGGTGAGAAGGTAATAATTTTTTGAATCGCATATTTTGTTCACCATGTTAATATAGTTATGATTAATTATTGTTGGTTGCCCACATGAAGGTTCTATTTGTAACAATGCAAGTGGTTCAAAGAGAAAATTCATTAACAAAGTTGAGCCAAATGTGGAAGAAACCATTGGACGGGAAAGTACGATAAGGGTGAAAGATAGAAAATGTCTTTTTCGCTATAATTAGTAGTTGTTTTCTCAACAAGGACATTATCTTAGGTAATTGTTGGATTTCAAGTTTAGATGCTAAAAGGTCAATTACTAAGTGTGATCCAACTGAAAATCTAAGTACCTGAAGTGTTGAGCACGATCATTGCAATCCTGATACATCAAGTCTGTCAATTATGAAACAAAATGTTTACAATTTTCCTCTAGACTTTTACAAGAAGGTCAAGCGACATTAAAGAGAAATTAAAATAACTTGAGTGCATCATGTTGATCTTGTTGATTTCTCTAATTGTGAGATTATTCATAGACAAGTTAATTTGGTTCAACTGAAATGTAATATAATGTTTGATACTATGTGGTTCAACCTGCTAACCAAATTACAGAGAGAATCTTTTGAGGAATCTATTTTAACAACAGAAAATATGAATTTGTCAGGCAAGCAATTTTTTTCATCATTTTCATATTTTATTATGTTAATATTACTGCTAATTATAAGTGTTGTTACAGCTTATGGAAAACATTATGAACCAAGGTATCTCAAAGTTTATCGAATTGATGTAGAAGAGCGACTAGTTGGCACAAAGACAATGGATCATGAGGTATACAGATAATGTATTTGAAGGGTAAGTCAAATCTTCTATATCTAAATAGGGGCACCCCACTAGGTGATTTTCCTGCCTTCTCATGAAGCCACGTGACTCCAGTTATTATAGTCGTTGATTCGGTAAAGCTGAGGAGTGTGCAGCCGTCTGACCAAAGGTTGAGAAAATTACTAAAAGCTGCCACCGCTAACTGCAGATACCGTTTCGTTCTCAGCCTTACCGCTTGCTGCTTTGCTTTTTTCCGACACCGTAGCACTCGCTGGTAAGCCTCCGAATCGATTTTTTTTCTTGGGCTTTACACATACACCTAACTGGACACTAAAGGCCATCGGAAGCCCATAGGTTAAGGCCATCGTTCCAGCCTTTCCTTCCAATCGCGACTGCCATGACCCCACACATTTATCATCTCCATAATTAACTCCTTGATGTTCGGCCACTCAAATCAAACCAGCGCGATCGCTAATTAATTCCTTGGTCGATTGATTTCCCATCAATCTCTCCATCTCTATACAGCTGTCGTTTCTTCTTCTCCGCCAGATAAATGGAGTAGTAATAGATGGGGTTGTTCGTCCCACAACAAGTATTTTCGGACCAGTCGGCGGCCTGTGGGAGACACTGAAGGAAATATGCCCTAGAGGTAATAATAAAGTTATTATTTATTTCCTCATATCATGATAAATGTTTATTATTCATTCTAGAATTGTATTACCTGGAAACATAATACATGTGTGAATACATAGACAAACATAGTGTCACTAGTATGCCCCTACTAGACTAGCTCGTGAATCAAAGATGGTTAAGTTTCCTAACCATAGACATGATTTGTCATTTGATTAATGGGATCACATCATTAGGAGACTGATGTGATTGACTTGACCCATTCTGTTATCTTAGCACTTGATTGTTTAGTATGTTGCTATTGCTTTCTTCATGACTTATACATGTTCCTATGACTATGAGATTATGTAACTCCCGCTTACTGGAGGGACACTTTGTGTGCTACCAAATGTCACAACGTAACTGGGTGATTATAAAGGTGCTCTACAGGTGTCTCCAAAGGTACTTGTTGAGTTGACATATTTCGAGATTAGGATTTGTCACTCCGATTGTCGGAGAGGTATCTCTGGGCCCTCTCGGTAATGCACATCACTATAAGCCTTGCAAGCAATGTAGCTAATGAGTTAGTTACGTGATGATGCACTGCGTAATGAGTAAAAAGACTTGCCGGCAACGAGATTGAACTAGGTATTGAGATACTGACGATCGAATCTTGGGCAAGTAACATACCGATGACAAAGGGAACAATGTATGTTGTTATGCGGTTTGACCGATAAAGATCTTCATAGAATATGTAGGAGCCAATATGAGCATCCAGGTTCTGCTATTGGTTATTGACCGGAGACATGTCTCGGTCATGTCTACATAGTTCTCGAACCCGTAGGGTCAGCACGCGTAAAGTAAGATGATAGTTATATTATGAGTTTATGTGTTTTGATGTACCGAAGGTTGTTCGGAGTCCCGGATGTTATCACGGACATGACGAGGAGTCTCGGAATGGTCGAGACATGAAGATCGATATATTGGACGACTATATTTGGACACCGGAAGGTTCCGGGTGAGATTGGGACAATACCGGAGCTCCGGGAGGTTATCGGAACCCCCCCCCCCCCCCCGGGAGGTATATGGGCCTTAATGGGCTTTAGTGGAAAGGAGGGATAAGGAGCAAGGGATGGGGCGCCCCCCCCCCCCCCCCCAAGCCCAATCTGAATTGGGAGGGGGGCCGGCCCCCCTTTCCTTCCTTCCTCCCTCCTTCCTCTTCCTTCCCTCTCCCTCTCCAAATAGGAAAGGGAGGAGTCCTACTCCCGGTGGGAGTAGGACTCCCCCCCTTGGGCGCGCCTCCTCCCCTTCGCCGGCCCCCTCCTCCACTCCTTTATATACGAGGGAGGGGGCACCCCATAGACACAACAATTGATCATTGATCTCTTAGCCGTGTGTGGTGCCCCCCTCCACCATAGTCCTCCTCGATAATATTGTAGCGGTGCTTAGGCGAAGCCCTGCGTCGGTAGAACATCATCATCGTCACCACGCCGTCATGCTGACAGAACTCTCCCTCGACACTCGGCTGGATCGGAGTTCGAGGGACGTCATCGAGCTGAACGTGTGCAAGAACTGAGAGGTGTCGTGCTTTCGGTGCTTGATCGGTCGGGCCGTGAAGACATACGACTACATCAACCGCGTTGTGCTAACACTTCTGCTTTCGGTCTACAAGGGTACGTGGACAACACTCTCCCCTCTCGTTGCTATGCATCACCATGATCTTGCGTGTGCGTAGGAATTTTTTTGAAATTACTACATTCCCCAACAGTGGTATCAGAGCCAGGTTTTATGCGTAGATGTTATATGCACGAGTAGAACACAAGTGAGTTGTGGGCGATACAAGTCATACTGCTTACCAGCATGTCATACTTTGGTTCGGCGGTATTGTTGGATGAAGCGGCCCGGACCGACGTTACGTGTACGCTTATGCGAGACTGGTTCTACCGACGTGCTTTGCACACAGGTGGCTGGCGGGTGTCAGTTTCTCCAACTTTAGTTGAACCGAGTGTGGCTACGCCCGGTCCTTGAGAAGGTTAAAATAGCACTAACTTGACGAACTATCGTTGTGGTTTTGATGCGTAGGTAAGAACGGTTCTTGCTAAGCCTGTAGCAGCCACGTAAAACTTACAACAACAAAGTAGAGGATGTCTAACTTGTTTTTGCAGGGCATGTTGTGATGTGATATGGTCAAGACGTGATGCTATATTTTATTGTATGAGATGATCATGTTTTGTAACCAAGTTATCGGCAACTGGCAGGAGCCATATGGTTGTCGCTTTATTGTATGCAATGCAATCACCCTGTAATTGCTTTACTTTATCACTAAGCGGTAGTGATAGTCGTAGAAGCAATATTTTGCGAGACGACAACGATGCTACGATGGAGATCAAGGTGTCGCGCCGGTGACGATGGTGATCATGACGGTGCTTCGGAGATGGGGATCACAAGCAGAAGATGATGATGGCCATGTCATATCACATATATTGATTGCATGTGATGTTTATCTTTTATGCATCTTATCTTGCTTTGATTGACGGTAGCATTATAAGATGATCTCTCACTAAATTTCAAGATAAAAGTGTTCTCCCTGAGTATGCACCGTTGCCAAAGTTCGTCGTGCCCAGACACCATGTGATGATCGGGTGTGATAAGCTCTACGTCCATCTACAATGGGTGCAAGCCAGTTTTGCACACGCAGAATACTCAGGTTAAACTTGACGAGCCTAGCATATGCAGATATGGCCTCGGAACACTGAGACCAAAAGGTCGAGCGTGAATCATATAGTAGATATGATGAACATAGTGATGTTCACCATTGAAAACTACTCCATTTCACGTGATGATCGGTTATGGTTTAGTTGATTTGGATCACGTAATCACTTAGATGATTAGAGGGATGTCTATCTAAGTGGGAGTTCTTAAGTAATATGATTAATTGAACTTAAATTTATCATGAACTTAGTACCTGGTAGTATTTTGCTTGTCTATGTTTGTTGTAGATAGATGGCCCGTGTTGTTATTCCGTTGAATTTTACTGTGTTCCTTGAGAAAGCAAAGTTGAAAGATGATGGTAGCAATTACACGGACTGGGTCCGTAACTTGAGGATTATCCTCATTGCTGCACAGAAGAATTACGTCCTGGAAGCACCGCTAGGTGCCAAACCTGCTGCAGGAGCAACACCAGATGTTATGAACATCTGGCAGAGCAAAGATGATGACTACTCGATGGTTTAGTGTGCCATGCTTTACGGCTTAGAACCGGGACTTCAACGATGTTTTGAATGTTATGGAGCATATGAGATGTTCCAGGAGTTGAAGTTAATATTTCAAGCAAATGCCCAGATTGAGAGATATGGAGTCTCCAATAAGTTCTACAACTGCAAGATGGAGGAGAATAGTTTTGTCAGTGAGCATATACTCAGAATGTTTGGGGTATAACAATCACTTGATTCAACTGGGAGTTAATCTTCCGGATGATAGCGTCATTGACATAATTCTTCAATCACTGCCACCAAGCTACAAGAGCTTCGTGATGAACTATAATATGCAAGGGATGGATAAGACAATTCCCGAGCTCTTCGCAATGCTAAAGGCTGTGGAGGTAGAAATCAAGAAGGAGCATCAAGTGTTGATGGTCAATAAGACCACCAGTTTCAAGAAAAAGGGCAAAGGGAAAAAGAAGGGGAACTTCAAGAAGAACAGCAAACAAGTTGCTGCTCAAGAGAAGAAACCCAAGTCTGGACCTAAGCCTGAGACTGGGTGCTTCTACTGAAAGCAGACTAGTCACTGGAAGCGGAACTGCCCCAACTATTTGGCGGATAAGAAGGATGGCAAGGTGAACAAAGGTATATGTGATATACATGTTATTGATGTGTACCTTACCAGAGCTCGCAGTAGCACCTGGGTATTTGATACTGGTTCTGTTGCTAATATTTGCAACTCGAAATAGGGACTACAGATTAAGCAGACACTGGTTAAGGACGAGGTGACGATGCGCGTGGGAAATGGTTCCAAAGTCAATGTGATCGCCGTCGGCATGCTACCTCTACATCTACCTTCGGGACTAGTTTTAGACCTAAATAATTGTTATTCGGTGCCAGCGTTGAGCATGAACATTATATCTGGATCTTGTTTGATGCGAGACGGTTATTCATTTAATTCTGAGAATAATGGTTGTTCTATTTATATGAGTAATATCTTTTATGGTCATGCACCCTTAAAGAGTGGTCTATTTTGATGAATCTCGATAGTAGTGATACACATATTCATAATGTTGAAGCCAAAAGATGCAGAGTTGATAATGATAGTGCAACTTGTTTGTGGCACTGCTGTTTAGGTCATATTGGTGTAAAGCGCATGAAGAAACTCCATACTGATGGACTTTTGGAATGACTTGATTATGAATCACTTGGTACTTGTGAACCATGCCTCATGGGCAAGATGACTAAAACGCCGTTCTCCGGAACTATGGAGCGAGCAACTGATTTGTTGGAAATCATACATACTGATGTATGTGGTCCAATGAATGTTGAGGCTTGCGGCGGGTATCCTTATTTTCTCACCTTCACAGATGATTTGAGCAGATATGGGTATATCTACTTAATGAAACATAAGTCTGAAACATTTGAAAAGTTCAAAGAATTTCAGAGTGAAGTTGAAAATCATTGTAACAAGAAAATAAAGTTTCTACGATCTGATCGTTGAGGAGAATATTTGAGTTACGAGTTTGGTTTACATTTGAAGCAATGCGGAATAGTTTCGCAACTCACGCCACCCGGAACACCACAGCGTAATGGTGTGTCCGAACGTCTTAATCGTACTTTACTAGATATGGTGCGATCTATGATGTCTCTTACTGATTTACTGTTATCGTTTTGGGGTTATGCTTTAGAGACGGCCGCATTCACGTTAAATAGGGCACCATCAAAATTTGTTGAGACGACGCCTTATGAACTGTGGTTTGGCAAGAAACCAAAGTTGTCGTTCCTTAAAGTTTGGGGCTGCGATGCTTATGTAAAAAAGCTTCAACCCGATAAGCTCGAACCCAAATCGGAGAAATGTGTCTTCATAGGATACCCAAAGGAAACTGTTGGGTACACCTTCTATCACAGATCTGAAGGCAAGACATTTGTTGCCAAGAATGGATCCTTTCTAGAGAAGGAATTTCTCTCGAAAGAAGTGAGTGGGAGGAAAGTAGAACTTGATGAGGTAACTGTACCTGCTCCTTTATTGGAAAATAGTTCATCACAGAAACCGGTTCCTGTGACAACTACACCAATAAGTGAGGAAGCTAATGATATTGATCATGAAACTTCAGATAAAGTTACTACAGAACCTCGTAGGTCAACCAGAGTAAGATCCGCACCAGAGTGGTACGGTAATCCTATTGTGGAGGTCATGTTACTTGACCATGGTGAACCTACAAACTATGAGGAAGCGATGATGAGCCCAAATTCCGCAAAATGGCTTGAGGCCATGAAATCTGAGATGGGATCCATGTATGAGAACAAAGTGTGGACTTTGGTTGACTTGCTCGATGATCAGCAAGCCATCGAGAATAAATGGATCTTCAAGAAGAAGACTGACGCTGATGGTAATGTTACTGTCTACAAAGCTCGACTTGTTGTGAAAGGTTTTCGACAAGTTCAAGGGGTTGACTACGATGAGACTTTCTCACCCGTAGCGATGCTTAAGTCTGTCCGAATCATGTTAGCAATTGCTGCATTTTATGACTATGAAATTTGGCAAATGGATGTCAAAACTGCATTCCTGAATGGATTTCTGGAAGAAGAGTTGTATATGATGCAACCAGAAGGTTTTGTCGATCCAAAGGATACTAACAAAGTGTGCAAGCTCCAGCGATCCATTTATGGACTAGTGCAAGCCTCTCGGAGTTGGAATAAACGCTTTGATAGTGTGATCAAAGCATATGGTTTTATACAGACTTTTGGAGAATCCTATACTTATAAGAAAGTGAGTGGGAGCTCTGTAGCATTTCTAATATTATATGTGGACAACATATTATTGATTGGAAATGATATAGAATTTCTGGATAGCATAAAAGGATATTTGAATAAAAGTTTTTCAATGAAAGACCTGGTGAAGCTGCTTACATATTGGGTATCAAGATCTATAGAGATAGATCAAGACGCTTAACTGGACTTTCACAAAGTACATACCTTGATAAAGTTTTGAAAAAGTTCAAAATGGATCAAGCAAAGAAAGGGTTCTTGCCTATAATACAAGGTGTGAAATTGAGTCAGACTCAATGCCCGACCACTGCAGAAGATAGAGAGAAAATGAAAGAAGTTCCCTATGCTTCAGCCATAGGCTCTAGCATGTATGCAATGCTGTGTACCAGACCTGATGTGTTCCTTGCTATTAGTTTAGCAGGGAGGTACCAATGTAATCCAGGAGTGGATCACTGGACAGCGGTCAAGAACATCCTGAAATACCTGAAAAGGACTAAGGATATGTTTCTCGTTTATGGAGGTGACAAAGAGCTAGTCGTAAATGGTTACGTCGATGCAAGCTTTGACACTGATCCGGACGATTCTAAATCGCAAACCGGATACGTGTTTATATTGAATGGTGGAGCTGTCAGTTGGTGCAGTTCTAAACAAAGCGTCGTGGCGGGATCTACATGTGAAGCGGAGTACATAGCTGCTTCAGAAGCAGCAAATGAAGGAGTCTGGATGAAGGAGTTCATATCCGATCTAGGTGTCATACCTAGTGCATCGGGTCCAATGAAAATCTTTTGTGACAATACTGGTGCAATTGCCTTGGCAAAGGAATCCAGATTTCACAAGAGAACCAAGCACATCAAGAGACGCTTCTATTCCTTCCGAGACCAAGTCCAGGTGGGAGACATAGAGATTTGCAAGATACATACGGATCTGAATGTTGCAGACCCGTTGACTAAGCCTCTTCAACGAGCAAAACATGATCAGCACCAAGGCTCCATGGGTGTTAGAATCATTACTATGTAATCTAGATTATTGACTCTAGTGCAAGTGGGAGACTGAAGGAAATATGCCCTAGAGGCAATAATAAAGTTATTATTTATTTCCTCATATCATGATAAATGTTTATTATTCATGCTAGAATTGTATTACCCGGAAACATAATACATGTGTGAATACATAGACAAACACAGTGTCACTAGTATGCCTCTACTAGACTAGCTCGTGAATCAAAGATGGTTAAGTTTCCTAACCATAGACATGAGTTGTCATTTGATTAACGGGATCACATCATTAGGAGAATGATGTGATTGACTTGACCCATTCCATTAGCTTAGCACTTGATCATTTAGTATGTTGTTATTGCTTCCTTCATGACTTATACATGTTCCTATGACTATGAGATTATGTAACTCCCGCTTACCGGAGGAACACTTTGTGTGCTACCAAACGTCACAATGTTACTGGGTGATTATAAAGGTGCTCTACAGGTGTCTCCAAAGGTACTTGTTGAGTTGACGTATTTCGAGATTAGGATTTGTCACTCCGATTGTCGGAGAGGTATCTCTGGGCCCTCTCGGTAATGCACATCACTATAAGCCTTGCAAGTAATGTAGCTTATGAGTTAGTTACGGGATGATGCATTGCGTAACAAGTAAAGAGACTTGCCGGTAACGAGATTGAACTAGGTATTCAGATACCGACGATCGAATCTCGGGCAAGTAACATACCGATGACAAAGGGAACAACGTATGTTGTTATGCGGTTTGACCGATAAAGATCATCATAGAATATGTAGGAGCCAATATGAGCATCCAGGTTCCGCTATTGGTTATTGACCGGAGACGTGTCTCGGTCATGTCTACATAGTTCTTGAACCCGTAGGGTCCGCACGCTTAAAGTAAGATGACAGTTATATTATGAGTTTATGTGTTTTGATGTACGGAAGGTTGTTTGGAGTCCCGGATGTGATCACGAACATGACGAGGAGTCTCAAAATGGTCGAGACATGAAGATCGATATATTGGACGACTATATTTGGACATCGGAAAGGTTCCGGGTGAGATTGGGACAATACCGGAGCTCCGGGAGGTTATCGGAACCCCCCGGGAGGTATATGGGCCTTAATGGGCTTTAGTGGAAAGGAGGGGAAAGGAGCAAGGGAGGGGGCGCCCCCCCAAGCCCAATCCGAATTGGGAGCCCCCCCTTTCCTTCCTCCCTCCTTCCTCTTCCTTCCCTCTCCCTCTCCAAATAGGAAAGGGAGGAGTCCTACTCCCGGTGGGAGTAGGACTCCCCCCCGTGTGCGCGCATCCTCCCCTTTGCCGGCCCCCTCCTCCACTGCTTTATATACGGGGGAGGGGGCACCCCATAGACAAAACAATTGATCATTGATCTCTTAGCCGTGTGCGGTGTCCCCCTCCACCATAGTCCTCCTCGATAATATCGTAGCGGTGCTTAGGCGAAGCCCTGCGTCGGTAGAACATCATCATCGTCACCATGCCGTCGTGCTGACGGAACTCTCCCTCGACACTCGGCTGGATCGGAGTTCGAGGGACGTCATCGAGTTGAACGTGTGCAAGAACTCGGTGGTGTCGTGCTTTCGGTGCTTGATCGGTCGGGCCGTGAAGACGTACGACTACATCAACCGCGTTGTGCTAACGCTTCCGCTTTCGGTCTACGAGGGTACGTGGACAACACTCTTCCCTCTCATTGCTATGCATCACCATGATCTTGCGTGTGCGTATGAACTTTTTTGAAATTACTATGTTCCCCAACAGACGCTGCCTCCGCCGTGCAACCATCGCCTGTAGCGTCGCCCTCATCTCCTACCCGGACGTGTTTGGTAACTCACCGATTCAGAGGACTCCATCAGAGGTATGTAGTGGTGGTGCGAGGTGGCGTTGGAGTAGGGCATGTTCAGGGGCCGGAGGAGGCCGTCGACGACACTGGTGGCCACGCCGTCGAATATGTGTGGTCCAGATCATGCAGAAGGAGGGGAGGAGATGAGCATAGAGGTGCTTTCTCTCTCCCCTACATATCTCTTCCACGACGGGCACTAGCTACACGTTCCTCTGGATCAACGCCGCCTCATCACAAGGTAATCACCATCATTTGCCGCAGCTGGAAATCTTTCTGCTTATATCTTTGTCTGATCGATGTTCTTGCTCTTCATTTCATCTCTCCCTCTTCTATCAATCGGCAGATGCCTTTAGATCTTCGTTACCCAATGGCTATGACTCCGCATCTAACCTCACAAGAATCAATGGCAAGGAGTAGCGATAATCCCCTGCCAATCTTCTTCAAATTTTGTGTAGTGTAGTAAAATCGTGATCATATACAATTTGAGAAGGTGAGATATCCGGGGTTTTTTTGAAGAACACGTGTTAAAAAAGTGCATGGTTTAAGCCATTGTTTGTCTCGATAGCAGGTTATCAAAGGTATTGCAGGTTTTAAACCATGTTGACATATTGCAGGTTATGAGAAAGTGAAAGTGCGTTACGTAGACTAGAGGGGGGTGAATAGGCGATTTTTATGAATTCTTCACTGAGGAATTTTAGGGTGAGGAAATTCCTAAGCGAAGAACTACTTGCAGCGGAATAATTACTCAGGTATAAGGATAACAGAGCAACAACATAGTCATCATGATGAACTGAAAGACAAACACAGAGTACAGAAAGTGTAAACATAGGATAAGCAGGATGAAGACAAAATGACTGAAGAAATAGGATTGAGGAATTAGAGAAAGTCTTCAGTCAAAGTCTTCAAACAGTAATGATCAGGTTCATTAACACATAACTGAGGAAATGAAAGGGTTGAGGAAATAGAACCAGTTTGCTTGGTGAAGACAATGATTTGGTAGACTAGTTCCAAATGCTGTGACAGTTGCACGTCTGGTTGGAGCGGCTAAGTATTTAAACTCAAGGACACACAGTCCCGGACACACAGTCCTCACCGTATTCTCCTTGAGCTAAGATCACACAGACCTCGCCCAACAGTAGTGGTAAGTCTTCACAGGTGACTTCCAAACCTTCACAGACTTGGTCACTCGGCAATCCACAATTCCTCTTGGATGCTCAGACCATGACACCTAACCATCTAGAGGATACACAGTCCTCAAAGGTAACAAGCATTGGTTCCACACAGGAACAATCTCTTCAGTGATGCTCAATCACTTTGGGGTTTGTAGGTTTGGGTTTGGGATTTGGGTTTTCCTCACTTGATGATTTTCTCTCAAAGTCCTTGGAGGAATGGGATGCTCTCAATTGACAAGTGTCAGTTTCTCTCGGAGCAGCCAACCAGCTAGTGGTTGTAGGGAGCGGCTATTTATAGCCCTAGGGAGCAGCCCGACATGATAAGACATAAATGCCCTTGGCTGATATGACCGTTAGTGTTGGGGAACGTAGTAATTTCAAAAAATTTCCTACGCACACGCAAGATCATGGTGATGATATAGCAACGAGAGGGGAGAGTGTTCGTCCACGTACCCTCGTAGACCGTAAGCGGAAGCGTTAGCACAACGCGGTTGATGTAGTCGTACGTCTTCACGATCCGACCGATCCAAGCACCGAACGTACGGAGCCTCCGAGTTCAGCACACGTTCAGCTCGATGACGATCTCCGGCCTCCGATCCAGCCGAGCTCTGGAGATGAGTTCCGTCAGCACGACGGCGTGGTGACGATGATGATGTTCTACCGGCGCAGGGCTTCGCCTAAACTCCGCGACGATATGACCGAGGTGGAATATGGTGGAAGGGGGCACCACACACGGCTAAGGAATGATCCGTAGATCAACTTGTGTGTCTCTGGGGTGCCCCCCGCCCCCGTATATAAAGGAGGGATGGGGGAGGTGCGGCCGGCCCCCTAGGGGTGCGCCTGGAGGAGTCCTACTCCCACCGGGAGTAGGACTCCCCCCTCTTGCCTTGGTGGAGAAGGAAAGGGGGGAGGGGGTAGAGGAAAGGGGGGCGCCGCCCCCCCTTCCTTGTCCTATTCGGACTAGGGGGGAGGGGGCGCGCGGTCTGCCCTGGCCGGCCGTCCTCTTCTCCCTCTTGGCCCACTAAGGCCCAATATCCCCCAGGAGGGTTCCGGTAACCCCCCGGTGTTCCGGTAAAATCCCGATTTCACCCGGAACCATTCCGATGTCCAAATATAGGCTTCCAATATATCAATCTTTATGTCTCGACCATTTCGAGACTCCTCGTCATGTCCGTGATCACATCCGGGACTCCGAACAAACTTCGGTACATCAAAACTTGTAAACTCATAATAAAACTGTCATCGTAACGTTAAGCGTGCGGACCCTACGGGTTCGAGAACTATGTAGACATGACCTAGAACCATTCTCAGTCAATAACCAATAGCGGGACCTGGATGCCCATATTGGTTCCTACATATTCGACGAAGATCTTTATCGGTCAAACCGCATAACAACATACGTTGTTCCCTTTGTCATCTGTATGTTACTTGCCCGAGATTCGATCGTCGGTATCCAATACCTAGTTCAATCTCGTTACCGGCAAGTCTCTTTACTCGTTACGTAATACATCATTCTATAACTAACTCATCAGCTACATTGCTTGCAAGGCTTATAGTGATGTGCATTACCGAGAGGGCCCAGAGATACCTCTCCGACAATCGTAGTGACAAAACCTAATCTCGAAATACGCCAACTCAACATGTACCTTCGGAGACACCTGTAGCACTCCGTTATAATCACCCAGTTACATTGTGACATTTGGTAGTACCCAAAGTGTTCCTCCGGTAATCGGGAGTTGCATAATTCTCATAGTTACAGGAACATGTATAAGTCATGAAGAAAGCAATAGCAGAATACTAAACGATCAAGTGCTAGGCTAACGGGATGGGTCATGTCAATCACATCATTCTTCTAATGTTGTGATCCCACTAATCAAATGACAACACATGTCTATGGTTAGGAAACATAACCATCTTTGATTAATGAGCTAGTCAAGTAGAGGCATACTAGTGACTATAGTTTTGTCTATGTATTCACACATGTATCATGTTTCTGGTCAATACAATTCTAGCATGAATAATAAACATTTATCATGATATGAGGAAATAAATAATAACTTTATTGTTGCCTCTAGGGCATATTTCCTTCAGTCTCCCACTTGCACTAGAGTCAATAATCTAGATTACATAGTAATGATTCTAACACCCATGGAGTCCTTGTGCTGATCATGTTTTGCTTGTGAGAGAGGCTTAGTCAACGGGTCTACAACATTCAGATCCGTATGTATCTTGCAAATCTCTATGTCTCCCACTTGGACTTGGTCCCGAATGGAATTGAAGCTTCTCTTGATGTGCTTGGTCCTCTTGTGAAATCTGGATTCCTTTGCCAAGGCAATTGCACCAGTATTGTCACAGAAGATCTTCATTGGTCCCGATGCACTAGGTATGACACCTAGATCGGTAATGAACTTCTTCATCCAGACTCCTTCATTTGCTGCTTCAGAAGCAGCTATGTACTCCGCTTCACATGTAGATCCCGCCACGACGCTTTGTTTAGAACTGCACCAACGTACAGCTCCACCGTTTAATATAAACACGTATCCGGTTTGCAATTTAGAATCGTCCGGATCAGTGTCAAAGCTTGCATCGACGTAACCATTTACGACTAGCTCTTTGTCACCTCCATATATGAGAAACATATCCTTAGTCCTTTTCAGGTATTTCAGGATGTTCTTGACCGCTGTCCAGTGATCCACTCCTGGATTACTTTGGTACCTTCCTGCCAAGCTTATTGCCAAGCATACGTCAGGTCTGGTACACAGCATTGCATACATGATAGAGCCTATGGCTGAAGCATAGGGAACATCTTTCATTTTCTCTCTATCTTCTGCTGTGGTCGGGCATTGAGTTTGACTCAACTTCACACCTTGTAGCACAGGCAAGAATCCTTTCTTTGCCTGATCCATTTTGAACTTCTTCAAAATTTTGTCAAGGTATGTGCTTTGTGAAAGTCCTATTAAGCGTCTTGATCTATCTCTATAGATCTTGATGCCCAATATGTAAGCAGCTTCACCGAGGTCTTTCATTGAAAAACTTTTATTCAAGTATCCCTTTATGCTATCCAGAAAATCTATATCATTTCCAATTAATAATATGTCATCTACATATAAAACTAGAAATGCTACAGAGCTCCCACTCATTTTCTTGTAAATATAGGCTTCTCCAAAAGTCTGTATAAAACCATATGCTTTGATCACACTATCAAAACGTTTATTCCAACTCCGAGATGCTTGCACCAGTCCATAAATGGATCGCTGGAGCTTGCATACTTTGTTAGCACCTTTTGGATCAACAAAACCTTCTGGCTGCATCATATACAACTCTTCTTCTAGAAAGCCATTCAAGAATGCAGTTTTGACATCCATTTGCCAAATTTCATAATCATGAAATGCAGCAATAGCTAACATGATTCGGACAGACTTAAGCATCGCTACGGGTGAGAAAGTCTCATTGTAGTCAACCCCTTCAACTTGTCGAAAACCTTTCGCAACAAGTCGAGCTTTATAGACAGTTACATTACCATCAGCGTCAGTCTTCTTCTTAAAGATCCATTTATTCTCAATGGCTTGCCGATCATCGGGCAAGTCAACCAAAGTCCATACTTTGTTCTCATACATGGATCCCATCTCAGATTTCATGGCCTCTAGCCATTTTGCGGAATCTGGGCTCATCATCGCTTCCTCATAGTTCGTAGGTTCATCATGGTCAAGTAACATGACTTCCAGAATAGGATTACCGTACCACTCTGGTGCGGATCTAACTCTGGTAGACCTACGAGGTTCAGTAGAAACTTGATCTGAAGTTTCATGAGCAATATCATTAGCTTCCTCATTGATTGGTGTAGTTGTCACAGGAACCGGTTCTTGTGATGAACTACTTTCCAATAAGGGAGTAGATACAGTTATCTCATCAAGTTCTACTTTCCTCCCACTCACTTCTTTCGAGAGAAACTCCTTCTCTAGAAAGGATCCGAATTTAGCAACGAAAATTTTGCCCACAGATCTGTGATAGAAGGTGTACCCAATAGTCTCTTTTGGGTATCCTATGAAGACACATTTCTCCGATGTGGGTTCGAGCTTATCTGGTTGAAGTTTCTTCACATAAGCATCGCAGCCCCAAACTTTAAGAAACGACAACTTTGGTTTCTTGCCAAACCACAGTTCATAAGGCGTCGTTTCAACGGATTTTGATGGTGCCCTATTTAACGTGAATGCGGCCGTCTCTAAAGCATAACCCCAAAACGATAGCGGTAAATCAGTAAGAGACATCATAGATCGCACCATATCAAGTAAAGTACGATTACGACGTTTGGACACACCATTTCGTTGTGGTGTTCCAGGTGGCGTGAGTTGCGAGACTATCCCACATTGTTTCAAGTGTAGACCAAACTCGTAACTCAAATATTCTCCTCCACGATCAGATCGTAGAAACTTTATTTTCTTGTTACGATGATTTTCCACTTCACTCTGAAATTCTTATAACTTTTCAAATGTTTCAGACTTGTGTTTCATTAAGTAGATATACCCATATCTGCTCAAATCATCTGTGAAGGTGAGAAAATAACGATATCCGTCATGAGCCTCAACATTCATCGGACCACATACATCTGTATGTATGATTTCCAACAAATCTGTTGCTCTCTCCATAGTTCCGGAGAACGGCGTTTTAGTCATCTTGCCCATAAGGCACGGTTCGCAAGTACCAAGTGATTCATAATCAAGTGATTCCAAAAGCCCATCAGTATGGAGTTTCTTCATGCGCTTTACACCGATATGACCTAAACGGCAGTGCCACAAATAAGTTGCACTATCCTTATCAACTCTGCATCTTTTGGTTTCAACACTATGAATATGTGTATCACTACTATCGAGATTCAATAAAAACATACCATTCTTCAAGGGTGCATGACCATAAAAGATATTACTCATATAAATAGAACAACCATTATTCTCTGATTTAAATGAATAACCGTCTCACATCAAACAAGATCCAGATATAATGTTCATGCTCAACGCTGGCACCAAATAACAATTATTTAGGTCTAATACTAATTCCGATGGTAGATGTAGAGGTAGCATGCCGACCGCGATTACATCGACTTTGGAACCATTTCCCACGCGCATCGTCACCTCGTCCTTAGCTAATCTTCGCTTAATCCGTAGTCCCTGTTTCGAGTTGCAAATATTAGCAACAGAACCAGTATCAAATACCCAGGTGCTACTGCGAGCATTAGTAAGGTACACATCAATAACATGTATATCACATATACCTTTGTTCACTTTGCCATCCTTCTTATCCGCCAAATACTTGGGGCAGTTCCGCTTCCAGTGTCCAGTCTGCTTGTAGTAGAAGCACTCAGTTTCAGGTTTAGGTCCAGACTTGGGTTTCTTCTCTTGAGCAGCAACTTGCTTGCTGTTCTTTTTGAAGTTTCCCTTCTTCTTCCCTTTGCCCTTCTTCTTGAAACTGGTGGTTTTGTTAATCATCAACACTTGATGCTCCTTCTTGATTTCTACCTCCGCAGCTTTCAGCATTGCGAAGAGCTCGGGAATAGTCTTGTTCATCCCTTGCATATTATAGTTCATCACGAAGCTCTTGTAGCTTGGTGGCAGTGATTGGAGAATTCTTTCAATGACACTATCATCAGGAAGATTAACTCCCAGTTGAATCAAGTGATTATTATACCCAGACATTTTGAGTATGTGTTCACTGACAGAACTATTCTCCTCCATCTTGCAGCTATAGAACTTATTGAAGACTTCATATCTCTCAATCCGGGCATTTGCTTGAAATATTAACTTCAACTCCTGGAACATCTCATATGCTCCATGACGTTCAAAACGTCGTTGAAGACCCGGTTCTAAGCCGTAAAGCATGGCACACTGAACTATCGAGTAGTCATCAGCTTTGCTCTGCCAGACGTTCTTAACATCGTCAGTTGCATCAGCAGCAGGCCTGGCACCCAGCGGTGCTTCCAGGACGTAACTTTTCTATGCAGCAACGAGGATAATCCTCAGGTTACGGACCCAGTCCGTGTAATTGCTACCATCATCTTTCAACTTTACTTTCTCAAGGAACGCATTAAAATTCAACGGAACAACAGCATGAGCCATCTATCTACAAACAAACATAGATAAGCAAAATACTATCAGGTACTAAGTTCATGATAAATTTAAGTTCAATTAATCATATTACTTAAGAACTCCCACTTAGACAGACATCTCTCTAGTCATCTAAGTGATCACGTGATCCAAATCAACTAAACCATGTCCGATCATCACGTGAGATGGAGTAGTTTCAATGGTGAACATCGCTATGTTGATCATATCTACTATATGATTCACGCTCGACCTTTCGGTCTCCATGTTCCGAGGCCATATCTGTATATGCTAGGCTCGTCAAGTATAACCTGAGTATTCCGCGTGTCCAACTGTTTTGCACCCGTTGTATTTGAACGTAGAGCCTATCACACCCGATCATCACGTGGTGTCTCAGCACGAAGAACTTTCGCAACGGTGCATACTCAGGGAGAACACTTCTTGATAATTAGTGAGAGATCATCTAAAAATGCTACCGTCAATCAAAGCAAGATAAGGTGCATAAAGGATAAACATCACATGCAATCAATATAAGTGATATGATATGGCCATCATCATCTTGTGCTTGTCATCTCCATCTTCGAAGCACCGTCATGATCACCATTGTCACCGGCGCGACACCTTGATCTCCATCGTAGCATCGTTGTCGTTACGCCATCTATTGCTTCTACGACTATCGCTACCGCTTAGTGATAAAGTAAAGCAATTACAGGGCGTTTGCATTTCATACAATAAAGCGACAACCATATGGCTCCTGCCAGTTGCCGATAACTTCGGTTACAAAATATGATCATCTCATACAATAAAATATAGCATCACGTCTTGACCATATCACATCACAACATGCCCTGCAAAAACAAGTTAGATGTCCTATACTTTATTGTTGCAAATTTTACGTGGCTGCTACGGGCTTAGCAAGAACCGTTCTTACCTACGCATCAAAAACCACAACGATAGTTCGTCAAGTTGGTGCTGTTTTAACCTTCGCAAGGACCAGGCGTAGCCACACTCGATTCAGCTAAAGTGAGAGAGACAGACACCCGCCAGCCACCTTTAAGCACGAGTGCTCGTAACGGTGAAACCAGTCTCGCGTAAGCGTACGCGTAATATCGGTCCGGGCCGCTTCACCACACAATACCGCCGAACCAAAGTATGACATGCTGGTAAGCAATATGACTTGTATCGCCCATAACTCACTTGTGTTCTACTCGTGCATATAACATCAACGCATAAAACCTAGGCTCTGATACCACTGTTGGGGAACGTAGTAATTTCAAAAAATTTCCTACGCACACGCAAGATCATGGTGATGATATAGCAACGAGAGGGGAGAGTGTTCGTCCACGTACCCTCGTAGATCGTAAGCGGAAGCGTTAGCACAACGCAGTTGATGTAGTCGTACGTCTTCACGATCCGACCGATCCAAGCACCGAACGTACGGAGCCTCCGAGTTCAGCACACGTTCAGCTCGATGATGATCTCCGGCCTCCGATCTAGCCGAGCTCCGGAGATGAGTTCCGTCAGCACGACGGCATGGTGACGATGATGATGTTCTACCGGCGCAGGGCTTTGCCTAAAGTCCGCGACGATATGACCGAGGTGGAATATGGTGGAAGGGGGCACCGCACACGGCTAAGGAACGATCCGTAGATCAACTTGTGTGTCTCTGGGGTGCCCCCCGCCCCCATATATAAAGGAGGGAGGGGGGAGGTGCGGCCGGCCCCCTAGGGGTGCGCCTGGAGGAGTCCTACTCCCACCGGGAGTAGGACTCCCCCCTCTTGCCTTGGTGGAGAAGGAAAGGGGGGAGGGCGAAGAGGAAAGGGGGGCGTCGCCCCCCCCCCCTTCCTTGTCCTATTCGGACTAGGGGGGGAGGGGGCGCGCGGCCTGCCCTGGCCGGCCCTCCTCTTCTCCCTCTTGGCCCACTAAGGCCCAATATCCCTCGGGAGGGTTCCGGTAACCCCCCGGTGTTCCGGTAAAATCCCGATTTCACCCGGAACCATTCCGATGTCCAAATATAGGCTTCCAATATATCAATCTTTATGTCTCGACCATTTCGAGACTCCTCGTCATGTCCGTGATCACATCCGGGACTCCGAACAAACTTCGGTACATCAAAACTTGTAAACTCATAATAAAACTGTCATCGTAACGTTAAGCGTGCGGACCCTACGGGTTCGAGAACTATGTAGACATGACCTAGAACCATTCTCAGTCAATAACCAATAGCGGGACCTGGATGCCCATATTGGTTCCTTCATATTCTACGAAGATCTTTATCGGTCAAACCGCATAACAACATACGTTGTTCCCTTTTTCATCGGTATGTTACTTGTCCGAGATTCGATCGTCGGTATCCAATACCTAGTTCAATCTCGTTACCGGCAAGTCTCTTTACTCGTTACGTAATACATCATTCCGTAACTAACTCATTAGCTACATTGCTTGCAAGGCTTATAGTGATGTGCATTACCGAGAGGGCCCAGAGATACCTCTCCGACAATCGGAGTGACAAAACCTAATCTTGAAATACGCCAACTCAACATGTACCTTCGGAGACACCTGTAGCACTCCTTTATAATCACCCAGTTACGTTGTGACGTTTGGTAGTACCCAAAGTGTTCCTCAAGTAAACGGGAGTTGCATAATTCTCATAGTTATAGGAACATGTATAAGTCATGAAGAAAGCAATAGCAGAATACTAAACGATCAAGTGCTAGGCTAACGGGATGGGTCATGTCAATCACATCATTCTTCTAATGATGTGATCCCACTAATCAAATGACAACACATGTCTATGGTTAGGAAACATAACCATCTTTGATTAATGAGCTAGTCAAGTAGAGGCATACTAGTGACTATAGTTTTGTCTATGTATTCACACATGTATCATGTTTCCGGTCAATACAATTCTAGCATGAATAATAAACATTTATCATGATATGAGGAAATAAATAATAACTTTATTATTGCCTCTAGGGCATATTTCCTTCAGTTAGGTGGTAGGATATTTTGGACAGCTAGCGCATGGCACAACAACGGTCGGATTTGAGGTTCGAATTCCTCAGGGCTATCATGTTCCTCACTGTGTAGGCAATTTGTACTAGCGAATTCCTAACTCCTCAGTCAGAACAAATTCCTCAGAGACCAAAAGATCTTCGTCTCTGTCACTGAAGAAATTGATTGAACTGATATGAGATTTCCAATGGCTTCACTCGAAGGATTAGGTAGGTGTAGGATTTTGAGATGAACATCACTTGGAAATTAGTTTCCTTAGTATTACCTTGACCCCCTTTAGCAATACGGTGTTTCCTATGACTCAAGAAGAAGAAAATGAAACTACAAAAACAAAAGTCTTCACGCTTTAGATTCCTCACATGAATATCAAGTCTTCACGATCACACCAATTTCTTCACTTTCAAAGTCTTCAGGAGAACCAAAGTCTTCAGCCGAAGACATTCATTTTTAGGGGTCGACTTTAACTGTAAATATCAAACTCCTCATTGACTTATAGAGCCTGTGTACACTCAGAAACATATTAGTCCCTTAACCTAAAAGTCTTCAATACACCAAAATCACTAAGGGGCTGAAAGCACAAGTGCTCCCTGGGTGATTTTGGTAATTTATGTCAACATATCTCTTGTTGGACTAATACTTTTACCTAGTATGTTTCAGATAAGTTCAACAATGGAGTGGCATGGACTAGAGGATGTGGAACCCCTTCAAGATGCCAAGGACAAAGGATTGGCTCAAGCTCAAAGCACAGGACTCTACATTTTACTTTTAGTGATCCAAGATCACATTGAGTCTATAGGAAAAGCCAATACTATCAAGGAGGGATGAGGTGTTGCTTAATGGCTTGCTTGCTCAAAGTGCTTAGTGATATGCTCCAAAGCCCTCAACCACTTTCTCACATCCATATATGTCCCAAACCAAAAGTCAAACTCGGCCCTACCGAATCTTTCTATCCGGTGCCACCGAGTTCTCATGACATAGCCACTACCACAAAACCCTAGTCTTTTCGGTCTCACCGGTAGGGATCTCGGTCTCACCGAGATGGGATTGTAATCTCTCTATGTATGTCCATTACCAAAATTGGTCCATGTAATCGGTCCTACCGAGATTACAATGCAAACTCTCTGTTCCTCTTCGTAACATTTCGGTCTAACCGAGATGAGCGAATCGGTCCCACCGAGTTTTCCTGACCAACCCTCTGTGTGTCTGTTACCAAAATCGGTCTCACCGATTTTGTGTAATCGGTCTCACCGAGATTATGTTATGCCCTAACCCTAACCATATCGGTCCCACCGAGATGACATGTCGGTCCCACCGAAAATCCTAACGGTCACATTATTTCCTAAATCGGTCCGACCGAGTTTCACGATTCGGTCCCACCGAGTTTGGTAAGTTGTGTGTAATGGTTAGATTTTGTGTGGAGGCTATATATACCCCTCCACCCACTCTTCATTCATGGAGAGAGCCATCAGAACGTGCCTACACTTCCAGCATACATTTTCTGAGAGAGAACCACCTACACTTGTGTTGAGGTCAAGATCTTCCATTCCTACCACATAAATCTTGATCTCTAGCCTTCCCCAAGTTGCTTTCCACTCAAATCTTCTTTCCTCCAAATCCAAATCCTGTGAGAGAGAGTTGAGTGTTGGGGAGACTATCATTTGAAGCACAAGAGCAAGGAGTTCATCATCAACACACCATTTGTTACTTCTTGGAGAGTGGTGTCTCCTAGATTGGCTAGGTGTCACTTGGGAGCCTCCGACAAGATTGTGGAGTTGAACCAAGGAGTTTGTAAGGGCAAGGAGATTGCCTACTTCGTGAAGATCTATCCCTAGTGAGGCAAGTCCTTCGTGGGCGACGGCCATGGTGGGATAGACAAGGTTGCTTCTTCGTGGACCCTTCGTGGGTGGAGCCCTCCGTGGACTCACGCAACCGTTACCCTTCGTGGGTTGAAGTCTCCATCAACATGGATGTACGATAGCACCACCTATCGGAACCACGGCTCAAAAATCTTCGTGTCTCCAAATTGCGTTTGCACACTCCAATCCCATCCCTTTACATTCTTATAACTTGCATGCTTTACTTTCCGCTTGCTTGATATGTATTGTGAATGTTAAACTTGTGCCAAAACTCCACTTCGACTTAAAGAAATTAAAAACTGCAACTTTTCTTGCTTAGAGTCTATTCGCCCCCCTCTAGACACCTCTTCTCGATCCTTTCAATTGGTATCAGAGCTTTGGTCTCCATTGATTTGGTTTAAACACCATTGGAGGAAGATGGATGAGTCTACTTTGGGGAGTCTTAGACATAGATTTCCTATACTTGATGGAGAGTACTTTCATGAGTGGAAAATGAGATGCTTGTGATTTTCAATGAATATCATTTGAACAAGTACATTACTAGCCCTTGTGCACCTCATATTGATCCTATGCATCCTACCCTTGATGAGTCAATTGACATGATTCGCAATCTTAGAACTGTTAATCTTATCACTAGAGGCTTGCCTAGAAACTTGATTGGATGTTTGCCTACTCTTGAGTGTGCCTACACTATATGGAAATTTCTTGAGGAATGTTTTCCAAACTATTCCTTGAAAAATCTAGATGAAATTCTCCATAAGTCTATTGCCTTGAGTAAGATGAATTCCAATGATCCTAAGTTTGGTGATTGTCTATTTGAGCTTACAAACCTTATGCGTGCCAAAGGAGATGTTGGAATTATTAGCGATATTATTTCCAAAGCTATTAAAATTCATAAAGAAGATCATTGTCAAACTCATTCCAACGAATCACCCTCTCTAGGAATTGATCCATCACATGACGATGTTGAACATGGATACTATGATGAGGATGATGATAGTGACTTTGATCTTGATGATGCAATGAGACACTTTGGTATTATGGCAAATCTTCGGGGATACATGGCAGGAGGAAAGGACTGGGTTCTTGATAGTGGATGTACCGACCACATGACCGGACATAAAGATATGTTCCACGAGCTTGCTGCAAATGACGGCCCTCGAAAGTATGTCACTTTTGGTGATAACTCAAAGGGTAAGGTGGTTGGCCTCGGTAAGGTGGCCATCTCACATGATAGCTCCATACAAAATGTCATGCTCGTTGAATCTCTTGGGTACAATTTACTTTCAGTTTCTAGACTTGCTGATTTCGGTTTCAATGTCCTATTTACGGAAGTAGATTGCTAAGTGTTTCGTAGAGATAATCATAAAATGGTCTTTACCGGTATACGTAAAGGTGATCTTTACATTGTTGATTTCACTAAAAAGGCTCAACCTAGAACTTGCTTAATTGCTAAATCCTCTAAAGGTTGGTTGTGGCATAGACGATTAGGTCATGTTGGCATGCGAAACCTTGACAAGCTTGTTAAAGGAAATCATATCCTTTGCGTTAACAATGTCATATTTGATAAGGATAGACTTTGCAGCGCTTGTCAAGCAAGTAAACAGGTTGGAGGAAGGCATCCTGTGAAGAACATCATGACCACAAGGAGGCCACTCGAGCTACTTCATATGGATCTTTTCGGTCCCAACGCCTACAAAAGTCTCAGTGGAAACTCTTTTGGTCTAGTTATAGTTGATGATTTTTCATGATTTACGTGGGTGTTCTTTCTCGATGATAAATTGCAGGCCCAAAATATCTTCAAAAACTTCGCTAGGAAGGCCCAAAATCAATTTGAAGTGAAGATCAAGAAGGTTCGCAGCGACAACGGAATGGAGTTCAAGAACGCAAATGTGGACGCCTTTCTTGACGAAGAAGGGATTTCACATGAGTGCTCGGCTACGTACACACCTCAACAAAATGGAGTTGTTGAGAGGAAGAACCGAACGCTCATCGAAATGGCGAGAACAATGCTTGATGAGTACAAGACGCCAAAGCACTTTTGGGCGGAAGCGGTTGAGACAGCTTGTCATGCAACAAATCGCTTGTATCTTCACAAGATACTCGACAAGACGGCATACGAGCTCCTCACCGGTAACAAACCCCAAGTTGGATACTTTTGAGTATTCGGCTCGAAGTGCTACATTCTTGATAAGCATCGTCGCTCTAAATTTGCTCCTAAGTCTCATGAAGGTTTCCTACTTGGTTATGGCTCAAACTCTCACACTTACCGTGTCTACAATAATTTCACCCGAAAGGTTGAAGAGACGGTAGATGTGAAGTTTGACGAATCTAACGGCTTGCAAGTAGAGCAATTGCCAATTGATGTAGGAGACAATGACCCTTCGGAAGCAATCCAAGACTTGTCTATTGGCAAGATTCGTCCAACGGAGGTGAAGGAGAGTACCTCGTCAGTCCAAGTGGAAGCTTCCACCTCACGAAAAGGTGAACCAAGAGTTGATACGAAAGCATCCACAAGTGGGGCACACCAAGATGAAGAAAACGAGGAAGTACACCAAAATGAACGTCAAAAACCTCCTTCTCCACCACGACAAGAGAACGACAACGTCAACAATGAAGAAGGCCAAGAAGAAGAACAACATGAATAAGATGTTCCACCAAGATCCAAGCAAAAGCTTTCACGAGTTCGAGCAAGAGTTGCTAAAGACCATCCCGTCGCGCAAATCTACAATGATATCCAAACCAGGAGAATCACTCACTCTAAAACTCGTTTAGCTAACTTTTGTGAACATTATTCATTCATCTCTAGCATTGAACCTATGAAGGTTGAAGAAGCTTTGGAAGATCCGAATTGGATAAACGCCATGCACGAAGAGCTACACAAATTTGAGAGAAATCAAGTTTGGACATTGGTTGAGAAGCCCGACAACAACCACAACATCATCGGTACCAAATGGGTGTTTCGCAACAAGCAAGATGAAGATGGACAAGTAGTTCGCAACAAAGCACGTCTCATCGCCCAAGGCTACACTCAAGTCGAAGGTATGGACTATGGTGAGACATATTCCCCCGTTGCTAGACTTGAGTCCATTCGCATCTTACTTGCCTATGCTAATCACCATGATATCACCTTGAACCAAATGGACATTAAAAGTGCTTTTCGAAATGGTGAAATAGAGGAGGAAGTTTATGTTAAGCAACCTCCCGGTTTTGTTAATCCTAAGAAACCTAATCATGTTTACAAACTTCACAAAGCTCTTTATGGTCTTAAACAAGCTCCTAGAGCGCGGTATAAATGCTTGACCAAGTTCCTTATTGAAAAAGGCTTTGAAATTGGAAAAATTGATTCTACTCTTTTTACTAAACGAGTTAATGAAGAACTATTTGTGTGCCAAATCTATGTTGATGATATTATATTTGGTTTGACTACCCTCACTTTAGTGAGAAGTTTGGAAAGCTAATGTCGAAGAAGTTTGAGATGTCGATGATGAGTGAACTCAAATTCTTTCTCGGTTTGAAAATCAAGCAAACCAAGGAAGGTACCTTTTGTCTCTCAAACAAAGTACACCAATGACTTATTCAAGAAGTTCAATATGCAAGAATGCAAAGGTATGACTACACCCATGCCTACTAGTGGACATCTTGATTTGACCAAAGATGGCGAACCAGTTGATCAAAAAGTTACCGCTCCATGATTGGCTCATTGTTATATCTATGTGCTTCACGTCCCGATATTATGCTAAGTGTGTGCATGTGTGCACGATATCAAGCCGCCCCTAAAGAATGTCATCTTAAGGCCGTGAAAAGGATAGTGAGATACCTAATCCATACACCAAATTTTGGCATTTGGTATCCAAAGAGGGCCTCTTTCAATCTTGTTGGCTACTCCGACTCAGATTATGCCGGTGACAAGGTTGATAGAAAGTCCACTTCGGGTACTTGTCAATTTCTTGGTAGATCTCTTGTGTCTTGGTCCTCTAAGAAACAAAACTCGGTATCCTTATCCACCGCCGAAGCGGAATACATTGTCGCTGGTTCATGTTGTGCTCAATTACTTTGGATGACCCAAACTCTTAAAGATTATGGGATATATGTGAAACATGTTCCATTGCTTTGTGACAATGAAAGTGCTATCAATATTGCTCACAATCACGTGCAACACTCCTGAACTAAGCATATTGAAGTTTGTCATCATTTCATTCAAGATCATGTTCCTAAGGGTGACATTAACCTTAAGCATGTTCGCACCGATAAGCAATTAGCGGATATTTTCACTAAACCACTTGATGAGAAAGTGTTTTGCAGGTTGAGAGGTGAATTGAACATCATTGATGCTTCAAACTTGGAGTAGGAACTCCATTTTGGAAACATGCAAGACATGAGCCTATGACTAATCCTTGATATTTCTCTTATGATGATAATCTTATGTCTTGGATATATTTGTACCTTGCATGTTATCTAACCCTTGTAGGTACTTGGTGTTGGGGAACGTAGTGATTTCAAAAAATTTCCTACGCACACACAAGATCATGGTGATGACATAGCAACGAGAGGGGAGAGTGTTGTCCACGTACCCTCGTAGACCGTAAGCGGAAGCGTTAGCACAACGCGGTTGATGTAGTCGTACGTCTTCACGATCCGACCGATCCAAGCACCAAACATACGTCACCTCCGAGTTCAGCACACGTTCAGCTCGATGATGATCTCCGGGCTCCGATCCAGCAAAGCTCCGGAGATGAGATCCGTCAGCATGACGGCCTGGTGACGATGATGATGTTCTACCGGCGCAGGGCTTCGCCTAAACTCCGCGACGATATGACCGAGGTGGAATATGGTGGAGGGGGGCACCGCACACGGCTAAGGAATGATCCGTAGATCAACTTGTGTGTCTATCGGGTGCCCCCCCCCCCCCCCCCGCCCCCGTATATAAAGGAGCAAGGAGGGAGGCCGGCCGGCCCCTTGGGGCGCGCCAAGGAGGAGGAATCCTCCTCCTAGTAGGAGTAGGACTCCTCCTTTCCTACTCCTACTAGGAGGGGGAAGGAAGGGGGAGAGGGGGGAAGGAAAGGGGGGGCGCCGCCCCCCCCCCCCCTCCTAGTCCAATTCGGACCAGAGGGAGAGGGGGCGTGCGGCCCACCCTGGCCGCCCCTCTCTCTTCCCACAAAGGCCCATGTGGCCCATTAACTCTCCCGGGGGCTTCCGGTAACCCCCCCCCCCCCGGCACTCCAGTTTTCTCCAAAATCACCCGGAACAATTCCGGTGTCCGAATATAGTCGTCCAATATAACGATCTTTATGTCTCGACCATTTCGAGACTCCTCGTCATGTCCGTGATCACATCCGGGACTCCGAATAAACTTCGGTACATCAAAACTTATAAACTCATAATAAAACTGTCATCGTAACGTTAAGCGTGCGGACCCTACGGGTTCGAGAACTATGTAGACATGACCTAGAACTATTCTCGGTCAATAACCAATAGCGAAACCTGGATGCCCATATTGGTTCCTACATATTCTACGAAGATCTTTATCCGTCAAACCGCATAACAACATACGTTGTTCCCTTTGTCATCGGTATGTTACTTGCCCGAGATTTGATCGTCGGTATCCAATACCTAGTTCAATCTCGTTACCGGCAAGTCTCTTTACTCGTTACATAATGCATCATCCCGTAACCAACTCATCGGTCACATTGCTTGCAAGGCTTATAGTGATGTGCATTACCGAGAGGGCCCAGAGATACCTCTCCGACAATCGGAGTGACAAAACCTAATCTTGAAATACGCCAACTCAACATGTACCTTCGGAGACACCTGTAGCACTCCTTTATAATCACCCAGTTACGTTGTGACGTTTGGTAGTACCCAAAGTGTTCCTCCGGTAAACGGGAGTTGCATAATTCTCATAGTTACAGGAACATGTATAAGTCATGAAGAAAGCAATAGCAATATACTAAACGATCAAGTGCTAGGCTAACGGAATGGGTCATGTCAATCACATCATTCTCCTAATGATGTGATCCCATTAATCAAATGACAACACATGTCTATGGTTAGGAAACATAACCATCTTTGATTAATGAGCTAGTCAAGTAGAGGCATACTAGTGACTATATGTTTGTCTATGTATTCACACATGTATCATGTTTCCGGTTAATACAATTCTAGCATGAATAATAAACATTTATCATGATATGAGGAAATAAATAATAACCTTATTATTGCCTCTAGGGATTATTTCCTTCAGTCTCCCACTTGCACTAGAGTCAATAATCTAGATTACATAGTAATGATTCTAACACCCATGGAGTCTTGGTGCTGATCATGTTTTGCTCGTGAGAGAGGCTTAGTCAACGGGTCTGCAACATTCAGATCCGTATGTATCTCGCAAATCTCTATGTCTCCCACTTGGACTTGGTCCCGAATGGAATTGAAGCGTCTCTTGATGTGCTTGGTCCTCTTGTGAAATCTGGATTCCTTTGCCAAGGCAATTGCACCAGTATTGTCACAGAAGATCTTCATTGGTCCCGATGCACTAGGTATGACACCTAGATTGGAAATGAACTCCTTCATCCAGACTCCTTCATTCGCTGCTTCTGAAGCAGCAATGTACTCCGCTTCACATGTAGATCCCGCCACGACGCTTTGTTTAGAACTGCACCAACTTACAGCTCCACTGTTTAATAAAAATACGTATCCGGTTTGCCATTTAGAATCGTCCGGATCAGTGTCAAAGCTTGCATCAACGTAACTATTTACGCTAGCTCTTTGTCACCTCCATATACGAGAAACATATCCTTAGTCCTTTTCAGGTATTTCAGGATGTTCTTGACCGCTGTCCAGTGATCCACTCCTGGATTACTTTGGTACCTTCCTGCCAAGCTTATTGCTAAGCATATGTCAGGTCTGGTACACAGCATTGCATACATGATAGAGCCTATGGCTGAAGCATAGGGAACATCTTTCATTTTCTCTCTATCTTCTGTTGTGGTCGGGCATTGAGTTTGACTCAACTTCACACCTTGAAGCACGGGCAAGAACCCTTTCTTTGCCTGATCCATTTTGAACTTTTTCAAAATTTTATCAAGGTATGTACTTTGTGAAAGTCCTATTAAGCGTCTTGATCTATCTCTATAGATCTTGATGCCCAATATGTAAGCAGCTTCACCGAGGTCTTTCATTGAAAAACTTTTCTTCAAGTATCCCTTTGTGCTATCCAGAAATTCTACATCATTTCCAATTAATAATATGTCATCTACATATAATATCAGAAATGCTACAGAGCTCCCACTCACTTTCTTGTAAATACAGGCTTCTCCAAAAGTCTGTATAAAACCATATGCTTTGATCACACTATCAAAACGTTTATTCCAACTCCGAGATGCTTGCACCAGTCCATAAATGGATCGCTGGAGCTTGCACACCTTGTCAGCACCTTTTGGATCAACAAAACCTTCTGGATGCATCATGTACAACTCTTCTTCCAGAAAGCCATTCAAGAATGCAATTTTGACATCCATTTGCCAAATTTCATAATCATGAAATGCAGCAATAGCTAACATGATTCGGACAGACTTAAGAATCGCTACGGGTGAGAAAGTCTCATCGTAGTCAACTCCTTGAACTTGTCGAAAACCTTTTGCAACAAGTTGAGCTTTGTAGACAGTTATATTACCATCAGCGTCAGTCTTCTTCTTAAAGATCCACTTATTCTCAATGGCTTGCCGATCATCGGGCAAGTCAACCAAAGTCCATACTTTGTTTTCATACATGGATCCCATCTCAGATTTCATGGCCTCTAGCCATTTTGCGGAATCTAGGCTCATCATCGCTTCCTCATAGTTCGTAGGTTCATCATGGTCAAGTAACATGACTTCCAGAATAGGATTACCGTACCACTCTGGTGCGGATCTTACTCTGGTAGACCTATGAGGTTTAGTAGAAACTTGATCTGAAGTTTCATGATCAATATCATTACCTTCCTCACTAATTGGTGTAGTTGTCACAGGAACCGGTTCTTGTGATGAACTACTTTCCAATAAGGGAGTAGATACAGTTATCTCATCAAGTTCTACTTTCCTCCCACTCACTTCTTTCGAGAGAAACTCCTTCTCTAGAAAGGATCCGATTTTAGCAACAAAAATCTTGCCCTCAGATCTGTGATAGAAGGTGTACCCAATAGTCTCTTTTGGGTATCCTATGAAGACACATTTCTCCGATTTGGGTTTGAGCTTATCTGGTTGAAGTTTCTTCACATAAGCATCGCAGCCCCAAACTTTAAGAAACGACAACTTTGGTTTCTTGCCAAACCACAGTTCATAAGGCGTCGTCTCAACGGATTTTGATGGTGCCCTATTTAACGTGAATGCGGCCATCTCTAAAGCATAACCCGAAAACGATAGCGGTAAATCAGTAAGAGACATCATAGATCGCACCATATCTAGTAAAGTACGATTACGACGTTCGGACACACCATTTCGTTGTGGTGTTCCGGGTGGCGTGAGTTGCGAAACTATTCCGCATTGTTTCAAGTGTAGACCAAACTCGTAACTCAAATATTCTCCTCCACGATCAGATCGTAGAAACTTTATTTTCTTATTACGATGATTTTCCACTTCACTCTAAAATTCTTTGAACTTCTCAAATGTTTCAGACTTGTGTTTCATCAGGTAGATATACCCATATCTGCTTAAGTCATCTGTGAAGGTGAGAAAATAACGATACCCGCCGCGAGCCTCAACATTCATTGGACCACAAACATCAGTATGTATGATTTCCAACAAATCAGTTGCCCGCTCCATAGTTCCGGAGAACGGCGTTTTAGTCATCTTGCCCATGAGGCACGGTTCGCAAGTACCAAGTGATTCATAATCAAGTGATTCCAAAATCCCATCAGTATGGAGTTTCTTCATGCGCTTTACACCGATATGACCTAAACGGCAGTGCCACAAATAAGTTGCACTATCGTTATCAACTCTGCATCTTTTGGTTTCAACACTATGAATATGTGTATCACTACTATCGAGATTCAATAAAAATAGACCACTCTTCAAGGGTGCATGACCATAAAAGATATTACTCATATAAATAGAACAACCATTATTCTCTAATTTAAATGAATAACCGTCTCGCATCAAACAAGATCCAGATATAATGTTCATGCTCAACGCTGGCACCAAATAACAATTATTTAGGTCTAAAACTAATCCCGATGGTAGATGTAGAGGTAGCGTGCCGACCGCGATCACATCGACTTTGGAACCATTTCCCACGCGCATCGTCACCTCGTCCTTAGCCAATCTTCGCTTAATCCGTAGTCCCTGTTTCGAGTTGCAAATATTAGCAACAGAACCAGTAACAAATACCCAGGTGCTACTGCGAGCATTAGTAAGGTACACATCAATAACATGTATATCACATATACCTTTGTTCACTTTGCCATCCTTCTTATCCGCCAAATACTTGGGGCAGTTCCGCTTCCAGTGTCCAGTCTGCTTGCAGTAGAAGCACTCAGTTTCAGGCTTAGGTCCAGACTTGGGTTTCTTCTCTTGAGCAGCAACTTGCTTGCCGTTCTTTTTGAAGTTCCCCTTCTTCTTCCCTTTGCCCTTTTTCTTGAAACTGGTGGTCTTGTTATCCATCAACACTTGATGCTCCTTCTTGATTTCTACCTCCGCAGCTTTTAGCATTGCGAAGAGCTCGGGAATAGTCTTGTTCATCCCTTGCGTATTATAGTTCATCACGAAGCTCGTGTAGCTTGCTGGCAGCGATTGAAGAATTCTGTCAATGACACTATCATCAGGAAGATTAACTCCCAGTTGAATCAAGTGATTATTATACCCAGACATTTTGAGTATGTGTTCACTGACAGAACTATTCTCCTCCATCTTGCAGCTATAGAACTTATTGGAGACTTCATATCTCTCAATCCGGGCATTTGCTTGAAATATTAACTTCAACTCCTGGAACATCTCATATGCTCCATGACGTTCAAAACGTCGTTGAAGACCCGGTTCTAAGCCGTAAAGCATGGCACACTGAACTATCGAGTAGTCATCAGCTTTGCTCTACTAGACGTTCTTAACGTCGTCAGTTGCATCAGCAGCAGGCCTGGCACCCAGCGGTGCTTCCAGGACGTAACTTTTCTGTGCAGCAATGAGGATAATCCTCAGGTTACGGACCCAGTCCGTGTAATTTCTACCATCATCTTTCAACTTTGCTTTCTCAAGGAACGCATTAAAATTCAACGGAACAACAGCACGAGCCATCTATCTACAAACAAACATAGACAAGCAAAATACTATCAGGTACTAAGTTCATGATAAATTTAAGTTCAATTAATCATATTACTTAAGAACTCCCACTTAGACAGATATCTCTCTAGTCATCTAAGTGATCACGTGATCCAAATCAACTAAATCATGTCCGATTATCACGTGAGATGGAGTAGTTTCAATGGTGAACATCGCTATGTTGATCATATCTACTATATGATTCACGCTCGACCTTTCGGTATCCGTGTTCCGAGGCCATATCTGTATATGCTAGGCTCGTCAAGTATGACCTGAGTATTCCGCGTGTGCAACTGTTTTGCACCCGTTGTATTTGAACGTAGAGCCTATCACACCCGATCATCACGTGGTGTCTCAGCACGAAGAACTTTCGCAACGGTGCATACTCAGGGAGAACACTTCTTGATTATTAGTGAGAGATCATCTTAAAATGCTACCGTCAATCAAAGCAAGATAAGATGCATAAAGGATAAACATCACATGCAATCAATATAAGTGATATGATATGGCCATCATCATCTTGTGCTTGTGATCTCCATCTTCGAAGCACCGTCGTGATCACCATCATCACCGGCGCGACACCTTGATCTCCATCGTAGCATCGTTGTCGTTACACCATCTATTGCTTCTACGACTATCGCTACCGCTTAGTGATAAAGTAAAGCAATTACAGGGCGTTTGCATTTCATACAATAAAGCGACAACCATATGGCTCCTGCCAGTTGCCGATAACTTCGGTTACAAAACATGATCATCTCATACAATAAAATATAGCATCACGTCTTGACCATATCACATCACAACATGCCCTGCAAAAACAAGTTAGACGTCCTCTACTTTGTTGTTGCAAATTTTACGTGGCTGCTACGGGCTTTAGCAAGAACCGTTCTTACCTACGCATCAAAAACCACAACTATAGTTCGTCAAGTTGGTGATGTTTTAACCTTCGCAAGGACCGGGCGTAGCCACACTCGATTCAGCTAAAGTGAGAGAGACAGACACCCGCCAGCCACCTTTAAGCACGAGTGCTCGTAACGGTGAAACCAGTCTCGCGTAAACATACGCGTAATGTCGGTCCGGGCCGCTTCATCTCACAATACCGCCGAACCAAAGTATGACATGCTGGTAAGCAGTATGACTTGTATCGCCCACAACTTACTTGTGTTCTACTCATGCATATAACATCAACGCATAAAACCTAGGCTCGGATGCCACTATTGGGGAACGTAGTAATTTCAAAAAATTTCCTACGCACGCGCAAGATCATGGTGATGACATAGCAACGAGAGGGGAGAGTGTTGTCCATGTACCTGTTGGGGAACGTTGCAGAAAATTAAAATTTTTCCTACGGCTTCACCAAGATCCATCTATGAGTTCATCTAAGCAACGAGTCATGGGAGAGAGTTTGCATCTACATACCACTTGTAGATCGCGTGCGGAAGCTTGCAAGGTGATGATGTAGTCGTACTCGAACGTGATTCAGATCACCGATGCCAAGTGCTGAACGGACAGCACCTCCGTGTTCAACACACGTACGGGACGAGCGACGTCTCCTCCTTCTTGATCCAGCAAGGGGGAAGGAGAGGTTGAGGAAGACAGCTCCACCGGCAGCACGACGGCGTGGTGATGGTGGAGAAGCAGTACTCCGACAGGGCTTCGCCGAGCTCTTACGGAGGAGGAGAGGTGTTGGGGAGGGAGAAGGAGGCAACCAAAGGCCAAGGACTCAAGGTATGAAGTCCCTCCTCTCCCCCACTATATATAGGAGGGCCAAGGGGGGGTGGCCGGCCCTAGGAGATCCAATCTCCTAGGGGGGCGGCGGCCAAGGGGGGTTTCCCTCCCCCCCAAGGCACCTAGGAGGTGCCTTCCCCTCCTAGGACTCTTCCCCCTTGAACCCTAGGCGCATGGGCCTATGTGGGGCTGGTGCCCTTGGCCCATGCAGGCCAAGGCGCACCCCCTACAGCCCATGTGGCCCCCCGGGGCAGGTGGCCCCACCCGGTGGGCCCCCGGGACCCCTCCGGTGGTCCCGGTACAATACCGATAACCCCGAAACTTGTCCCGATGCCCGAAACAGGACTTCCCATATATAAATCTTTACCTCCGGACCATTCCGGAACTCCTCGTGACGACCGGGATCTCATCCGGGACTCCGAACATCATTCGGTAGTCACATACTTGACTTCCTACTAACCCTAGCGTCACCGAACCTTAAGTGTGTAGACCCTACGGGTTCGGGAGACACGCAGACATGACCGAGACGACTCTCGGGCAATAACCAACAGCGGGGTCTGGATATCCATGTTGGCTCCCACATGCTCCTCGATGATTTCATCGGTTGAACCACGATGTCGAGGATTCGATCAAACCCTGTATACAATTCCCTTTGTCAATCGGTACGTTACTTGCCCGAGACTCGATCGTCGGTATCCCAATACCTTGTTCAGTCTCGTTACCCGGCAAGTCACTTTACTCGTACCGTAATGCATGATCCCGTGGCCAACACCTTGGTCACATTGAGCTCATTATGATGATGCATTACCGAGTGGGCCCAGAGATACCTCTCCGTCATACGGAGTGACAAATCCCAGTCTCGATCCGTGTCAACCCAACAGATACTTTTGGAGATACCTGTAATGCACCTTTATAGTCACCCAGTTACGTTGTGACGTTTGATACACCCAAGGCACTCCTACGGTAACCGGGAGTTACACGATCTCATGGTCGAAGGAATAGATACTTGACATTGGCAAAGCTTCTAGCAAACGAACTATACGATCTTTTATGCTATGCTTATGATTGGGTCTAGTCCATCACATCATTCTCCTAATGATGTGATCCCGTTATCAACGACATCCAATGTCCATAGTCAGGAAACCATGACTATCTATTGATCACAACGAGCCAGTCAACTAGAGGCTCACTAGGGACTTATTGGGTCTAAGTGTTCACACGTGTATTACGATTTCCGGATAATACAGTTATAGCATGAACAAAAGACAATTATCATGAACATTGAAATATAATAATCTTTTATTATTGCCTCTAGGGCATATTTCCAACAGTCTCCCACTTGCACTAGAGTCACCAATCTAGTTACATTGTGATGAATCGAACACCCATATTGTTCTGGTGTTGATCATGTTTTGCACGCGAGAGAGGTTTAGTCAACGGATCTGCGACATTCAGATCCGTGTGCACTTTGCAAATCTCTATGTCTCCATCTTGAACATTTTCACGGATGGAGTTGAAACGACGCTTGATGTGCCTGGTCTTCTTGTGAAACCTGGGCTCCTTGGCAAGGGCAATAGCTCCAGTGTTGTCACAGAAGAGTTTGATCGGCCCCGACGCATTGGGTATGACTCCTAGGTCGGTGATGAACTCCTTCATCCAAATCGCTTCATGCGCTGCCTCCGAGGCTGCCATGTACTCCGCTTCACACGTAGATCCCGCCACGACGCTCTGCTTGCAGCTGCACCAGCTTACTGCTCCACCATTAAACATATACACGTATCCGGTTTGTGACTTAGAGTCATCCAGATCTGAGTCGAAGCTAGCGTCGACGTAACCCTTTACGACGAGCTCTTCGTCTCCTCCATAAACGAGAAACATGTCCTTTGTCCTTTTCAGGTACTTCAGGATATTCTTGACCGCTGTCCAGTGTTCCTTGCCGGGGTTACTTTGGTATCTTGCAACCAAACTTACGGCAAGGTTTACATCGGGTCTGGTACACAGCATGGCATACATAATAAATCCTATGGCTGAAGCATAGGGGATGACACTCATCTCTTCTTTATCTTTTGCCGTGGTCGGTGACTGAGCCGAGCTCAATCTCACACCTTGTAACATAGGCAAGAACCCCTTCTTGGACTGATCCATTTTGAACCTCTTCAAAATCTTATCAAGGTATGTGCTTTGTGAAAGACCTATGAGGCGTCTCGATCTATCTCTATAGATCTTGATGCCTAATATATAAGCAGCTTCTCCAAGGTCCTTCATTGAAAAACACTTGTTCAAGTAGGCCTTAATGCTGTCCAGGAGTTTCGTATCATTTCCCATCAAGAGTATGTCATCTACATATAATAGGAGAAATGCTACGGAGCTCCCACTCACTTTCTTGTAAACGCAGGCTTCTCCATAAGTCTGCATAAACCCAAACGCTTTGATCATTTCATCAAAGCGAATGTTCCAACTCCGAGATGCTTGCACCAGTCCATAAATGGATCGCTGGAGCTTGCATACTTTGTTAGCGTTCTGAGGAACGACAAAACCTTCCGGCTGCATCATATACAGCTCTTCCTTAAGATGTCCATTAAGGAATGTCGTTTTGACGTCCATCTGCCATATCTCATAATCATAGTATGCGGCAATTGCTAACATGATTCGGACGGACTTAAGCTTCGCTACGGGAGAGAATGTCTCGTCGTAGTCAATCCCTTGAACTTGTCGATAACCCTTAGCGACAAGTCGAGCTTTATAGATGGTAACATTACCATCCGCGTCCGTCTTCTTCTTAAAAATCCATTTATTTTCTATTGCTCGCCGATCATCGGGCAAGTCTGTCAAAGTCCATACTTTGTTTTCATACATGGATTCTATCTCGGATTTCATGGCCTCAAGCCATTTGTTGGAATCCGGGCCCGCCATTGCTTCTTCATAGTTCGAAGGTTCATTGTTGTCTAGCAACATGATTTCCATGACAGGGTTGCCGTACCACTCTGGTGCGGAACGTGTCCTTGTGGACCTTCGAAGTTCAGTAGCAACTAGATCTGAAGTACCTTGATCATCATCAACGTTTTTCTCTTCAGTTGGTGTGGGCATCATAGGAACGGTTTCCTGCGCTGCACCACTTTCCCGTTCGAGAGGTAGTACTTCATCGAGTTCTACTTTCCTCCCACTTACTTCTTTCGAGAGAAACTCTTTCTCCAGAAAGCATCCGTTCTTGGCAACAAAGATCTTGCCTTCGGATCTCAAGTAGAAGGTATACCCGACAGTTTCCTTAGGGTATCCTATGAAGATGCATTTTTCCGACTTGGGTTCGAGCTTTTCAGGTTGAAGTTTCTTGACATAAGCATCGCATCCCCAAACTTTTAGAAACGACAGCTTAGGTTTCTTCCCAAACCATAATTCATACGGTGTCGTCTCAACGGATTTAGACGGTGCCCTATTTAAAGTGAATGTAGCTGTCTCTAGAGCGTATCCCCAAAATGATAGCGGTAAATTGGTAAGAGACATCATAGACCGCACCATATCCAATAGAGTGCGATTACGACGTTCGGACACACCATTTCGCTGAGGTGTTCCAGGCGGCGTGAGTTGTGAAACGATTCCACATTTTCTTAAGTGTGTACCAAATTCGTGACTTAAGTATTCGCCCCCACGATCTGATCGTAGGAACTTTATCTTACGGTCACGTTGATTCTCTACCTCACTCTGAAATTCCTTGAACTTTTCAAAGGTCTCAGACTTGTGTTTCATTAAGTAGACATACCCATATCTACTCAAGTCGTCAGTGAGAGTGAGAACATAACGATATCCTCCGCGAGCCTCAACTCTCATTGGACCGCACACATCGGTATGTATGATTTCCAACAAGTTGGTTGCTCGCTCCATTGTTCCGGAGAACGGAGTCTTGGTCATTTTGCCTAAGAGGCAAGGTTCGCATGTGTCAAATGATTCATAATCAAGAGACTCTAAAAGTCCATCAGCATGGAGCTTCTTCATGCGCTTGACACCAATGTGACCAAGGCGGCAGTGCCACAAGTATGTGGGACTATCGTTATCAACTTTACATCTTTTGGCATCCACACTATGAACATGTGTAATATTACGCTCGAGATTCATCAAGAATGAACCATTGACCATCGGAGCATGACCATAAAACATATCTCTCATATAAATCGAACAACCATTATTCTCAGACTTAAATGAGTAGCCATCTCGTATTAAACGAGATCCAGATACAATGTTCATGCTCAAACTTGGCACTAAATAACAATTATTGAGGTTTAAAACTAATCCCGTAGGTAAATGTAGAGGCAGCGTGCCGACGGCGATCACATCGACCCTGGAACCATTCCCGACGCGCATCGTCACCTCGTCCTTCGCCAGTCTCCGTTTATTCCGCAGCTCCTGCTGTGAGTTACATATGTGAGCAACGGCACCGGTATCAAATACCCAGGAGTTACTTCGAGTACTGGTAAGGTACACATCAATTACATGTATATCAAATATACCTTTGGTGTTGCCGGCCTTCTTATCCGCTAAGTATTTGGGGCAGTTCCGCTTCCAGTGCCCCTTCCCCTTGCAATAAAAGCACTCAGTCTCAGGCTTGGGTCCATTCTTTGACTTCTTCCCGGCAACAGGCTTACCGGGCGCGGCAACATCTTTGCCGTCCTTCTTGAAGTTCTTCTTACCCTTGCCCTTCTTGAACTTAGTGGTCTTATTGACCATCAACACTTGATGTTCTTTCTTGATTTCAGCCTCTGCTGACTTCAGCATCGAGAACACTTCAGGAATGGTCTTTACCATCCCCTGCATGTTGTAGTTCATCACAAAGCTCTTGTAGCTTGGTGGGAGCGACTGGAGGATTCTGTCAATGACCGCCTCATCTGGGAGGTTAATGTTCAACTGGGTCATACGTGCGTGCAACCCAGACATCTTCAGGATGTGTTCACTGACAGAACTGTTCTCCTCCATCTTACAACTGTAGAACTTGTCGGAGACATCATATCTCTCGACCCGGGCATGAGCTTGGAAAACTAGTTTCAGCTCTTCGAACATCTCATATGCTCCGTGATGCTCAAAACGCTTTTGGAGCCCCGGTTCTAAGCTGTAAAGCATGCCGCACTGAACGAGGGAGTAATCATCAGCACGAGTTTGCCAAGCGTTCATAACGTCTTGGTTCTCTGGGACGGGAGCGGCACCTAGCGGTCCTTCTAGGACATATTGCTTCCTGGCAGCTATGAGGATGATCCTCAGGTTCCGGACCCAGTCCGTATAGTTGCTGCCATCATCTTTCAGCTTGGTTTTCTCTAGGAACGCGTTGAAGTTCATGTTGACATTAGCGTTGGCCATTGATCTACAAGACATATTTGCAAAGGTTTTAGACTAAGTTCATGATAATAAAGTTCTTAATCAAAATTATGAACTCCCACTTAGATTAGACATCCCTCTAGTCATCTAAGTGTTACACGATCCGAGTCGACTAGCCCGTGTCCGATCATCACGTGAGACGGACTAGTCATCGTCGGTGAACATCTTTATGTTGATCGTATCTTCCATACGACTCGTGTTCGACCTTTCGGTCTCCGTGTTCCGAGGCCATGTCTGCACATGCTAGGCTCGTCAAGTTAACCCTAAGTGTTTTCGCTGTGTAAAACTGTCTTACACCCGTTGTATGTGAACGTAAGGATCCATCACACCCGATCATCACGTGGTGCTTAGAAACGACGAACTGTAGCAACGGTGCACAGTTAGGGGAGAACACTTCTTGAAATTTTGTAAGGGATCATCTTATTTACTACCGTCGTCCTAAGTAAACAAGATGCATAAACATAATAAACATCACATGCAATTATATGGTTGTGACATGATATGGCCAATATCATCAAGCTCCATTGATCTCCATCTTCGGGGCTCCATGATCATCTTGTCACCGGCTTGACACCATGATCTCCATCATCATGATCTCCATCATCGTGTCTTCATGAAGTTGTCACGCCAACGACTACTTCTACTTCTATGACTAACGCGTTTAGTAATGAAGTAAAGTAGTTTACATGGCGTTCTTCAATGACACGCAGGTCATACAAAAAATAAAGACAACTCCTATGGCTCCTGCCGGTTGTCATACTCATCGACATGCAAGTCGTGAATCCTATTACAAGAACATGATCTCATACATCACAATTCAACATTCATCACAACTTCTGGCCATATCACATCACATGATCAATCGCTGCAAAAACAAGTTAGACGTCCTCTAGTTGTTGTTGCATCTTTTACGTGGCTGCGATTGGGTTCTAGCAAGAACGTTTTCTTACCTACGAATCACCACAACGTGATTTTGTCAACTTCTATTTACCCTTCATAAGGGCCCTGTTCATCGATTCCGCTCCAACTAAAGTGGGAGAGACAGACACCCGCCAGCCACCTTATGCAACTAGTGCATGTCAGTCGGTGGAACCGGTCTCACGTAAGCGTACGTGTAAGGTTGGTCCGGGCCGCTTCATCCCACAATACCGTTGAGCAAGAAAAGACTAGTAGAGGCAAGTAAGATGACAAGATCAACGCCCACAACTAAATTGTGTTCTACTCGTGCATTAGAGAACTACGCATAGACCTAGCTCATGATGCCACTGTTGGGGAACGTTGCAGAAAATTAAAATTTTTCCTACGGCTTCACCAAGATCCATCTATGAGTTCATCTAAGCAACGAGTCATGGGAGAGAGTTTGCATCTACATACCACTTGTAGATCGCGTGTGGAAGCTTGCAAGGTGATGATGTAGTCGTACTCGAACGTGATTCAGATCACCGATGCCAAGTGCTGAACGGACAGCACCTCCGTGTTCAACACACGTACGGGACGAGCGACGTCTCCTCCTTCTTGATCCGGCAAGGGGGAAGGAGAGGTTGAGGAAGACAGCTCCACCGGCAGCACGACGGCGTGGTGATGGTGGAGAAGCAGTACTCCGACAGGGCTTCGCCGAGCTCTTACGGAGGAGGAGAGGTGTTGGGGAGGGAGAAGGAGGCAACCAAAGGCCAAGGACTCAAGGTATGAAGTCCCTCCTCTCCCCCACTATATATAGGAGGGCCAAGGGGGGGTGGCCGTCCCTAGGAGATCCAATCTCCTAGGGGGGCGGCGGCCAAGGGGGGTTTCCCTCCCCCCCAAGGCACCTAGGAGGTGCCTTCCCCTCCTAGGACTCTTCCCCCTTGAACCCTAGGCGCATGGGCCTATGTGGGGCTGGTGCCCTTGGCCCATGCAGGCCAAGGCGCACCCCCTACAGCCCATGTGGCCCCCCGGGGCAGGTGGCCCCACCCGGTGGGCCCCCGGGACCCCTCCGGTGGTCCCGGTACAATACCGATAACCCCGAAACTTGTCCCGATGCCCGAAACAGGACTTCCCATATATAAATCTTTACCTCCGGACCATTCCGGAACTCCTCGTGACGTCCGGGATCTCATCCGAGACTCCGAACATCATTCGGTAGTCACATACTTGACTTCCTACTAACCCTAGCGTCACCGAACCTTAAGTGTGTAGACCCTACGGGTTCGGGAGACACGCAGACATGACCGAGACGACTCTCGGGCAATAACCAACAGCGGGGTCTGGATATCCATGTTGGCTCCCACATGCTCCTCGATGATTTCATCGGTTGAACCACGATGTCGAGGATTCGATCAAACCCTGTATACAATTCCCTTTGTCAATCGGTACGTTACTTGCCCGAGACTCGATCGTCGGTATCCCAATACCTTGTTCAGTCTCGTTACCCGGCAAGTCACTTTACTCGTACCGTAATGCATGATCCCGTGGCCAACACCTTGGTCACATTGAGCTCATTATGATGATGCATTACCGAGTGGGCCCAGAGATACCTCTCCGTCATACGGAGTGACAAATCCCAGTCTCGATCCGTGTCAACCCAACAGATACTTTTGGAGATACCTGTAATGCACCTTTATAGTCACCCAGTTACGTTGTGACGTTTGATACACCCAAGGCACTCCTACGGTAACCGGGAGTTACACGATCTCATGGTCGAAGGAATAGATACTTGACATTGGCAAAGCTTCTAGCAAACGAACTATACGATCTTTTATGCTATGCTTATGATTGGGTCTAGTCCATCACATCATTCTCCTAATGATGTGATCCCGTTATCAACGACATCCAATGTCCATAGTCAGGAAACCATGACTATCTATTGATCACAACGAGCCAGTCAACTAGAGGCTCACTAGGGACTTATTGGGTCTAAGTGTTCACACGTGTATTACGATTTCCGGATAATACAGTTATAGCATGAACAAAAGACAATTATCATGAACATTGAAATATAATAATCTTTTATTATTGCCTCTAGGGCATATTTCCAACAGTACCCTCGTAGACCGTAAGCGGAAGCGTTAGCACAACGCGGTTGATGTAGTCGTACGTCTTCATGATCCGACCGATCCAAGCACCAAACGTACGTCACCTCCGAGTTCAGCACACGTTCAGCTCGATGATGATCTCCGGGCTCCGATCCAGCAAAGCTCCGGAGATGAGATCCGTCAGCATGACGGCGTGGTGACGATGATGATGTTCTACCGGCGCAGGGCTTCGCCTAAACTCCGCAACGATATGACCGAGGTGGAATGTGGTGGAGGGGGGCACCGCACACGGCTAAGGAACGATCCGTAGATCAACTTGTGTGTCTATCGGGTGCCCCCCCTCCCCCCGCCCCCGTAAATAAAGGAGCAAGGGGGGAGGCCGGCCGGCCCCTTGGGGCGCGCCAAGGAGGAGGAATCCTCCTCCTAGTAGAAGTAGGACTCCTCCCTTCCTACTCCTACTAGGAGGGGGAAGGAAGGGGGAGAGGGGGGTAGGAAAGGGGGGCGCCGCCCCCCCTCCTAGTCTAATTCGGACCAGAGGGAGAGGGGGCACGCGGCCCACCCTGTCCGCCCCTCTCTCTTCCCACAAAGGCCCATGTGGCCCATTAACTCTCCCGGGGGGTTCCGGTAACCCCCCCCCCCCCCCCCGGCACTCCAGTTTTCTCCGAAATCACCCGGAACAATTCCGTTGTCCGAATATAGTCGTCCAATATATCAATCTTTACTTCTCGACCATTTTGAGACTCCTCGTCATGTCCGTGATCACATCCGAGACTCCGAACAAACTTCGGTACATCAAAACTTATAAACTCATAATAAAACTGTCATCGTAACGTTAAGCGTGCGGACCCTACGGGTTCGAGAACTATGTAGACATGACCTAGAACTATTCTCGGTCAATAACCAATAGCGGAACCTGGATGCCCATATCGGTTCCTACATATTCTACGAAGATCTTTATCGGTCAAACCACATAACAACATACGTTGTTCCCTTTGTCATCGGTATGTTACTTGCCCGAGATTTGATCGTCGGTATCCAATACCTAGTTCAATCTCGTTACCGACAAGTCTCTTTACTCGTTACGTAATGCATCATCCCGTAACCAACTCATTTGTCACATTGCTTGCAAGGCTTATAGTGATGTGCATTACCGAGAGGGCCCAGAGATACCTCTCCGACAATCGGAGTGACAAAACCTAATCTCGAAATACGCCAACTCAACATGTACCTTCGGAGACACCTGTAGTACTCCTTTATAATCACCCAGTTATGTTGTGACGTTTGGTAGTACCCAAAGTGTTCCTCCGGTAAACGGGAGTTGCATAATTCTCATAGTTACAGGAACATGTATAAGTCATGAAGAAAGCAATAGCAATATACTAAACAATCAAGTGCTAGGCTAACGGAATGGGTCATGTCAATCACATCATTCTCCTAATGATGTGATCCCATTAATCAAATGACGACACATGTCTATGGTTAGGAAACATAACCATCTTTGATTAGTGAGCTAGTCAAGTAGAGGCATACTAGTGACTATATGTTTGTCTATGTATTCACACATGTATCATGTTTCCGGTTAATACAATTCTAGCATGAATAATAAACATTTATCATGATATGAGGAAATAAATAATAACCTTATTATTGCCTATAGGGCATATTTCCTTCACTTGGATGAATATAAATCTATGAGATTGCAACTCACTCACATCTTGAGCAATCTCTACATCACCAAGTCTCTACACAATGGTTGTTGAAGACGAGGAAGCACGAAACCATTCAAACATATCCTTTGACAAATTCTACATTGAGTTTCATGATTGTCATTTTGGATACACAAGTGCTCTTCCTTGCAAAAACTAACCCATGTAGGTATATGAACTCAAATTCCAAGTGGTGCTCCCAACTCTTGATGAACAACATCAACCTTGAGCAACCCACATAAGTTCAACCACATAATCAAGATCAACACCACCACCCAAGGTATGTTATTCCATTTTAGAGAAGCTTTACTCCATGTCATGAGTCAAAGCAACTCGACAAGATGTGAATACATCAAGATGCTTAAACGAAAAATGGTAACCCCATTTTGAGCTTAAACGATGAGTATGACCTATGATCAAGTGTCCTCACTTGACTCCTAAGTCAATATACTGTAACATAGGTGACTTTGTCGCCGACCAATTCTAGATGAAGTTTTCTTGTGTTCTTTTCTGTGCTCTTGCATTTGTCTCATGCATATTTGTTTCCCCTTTCAAAAAAATCATCTAGATTTATTTTCTGTTTCTTTTCTATTCTGCATTCCCTGCATCCAATTCATTGCAAATCTTTTAGTTAATTCCTTGCAAATCCTTGTGGGATCTTAATTGTCTAGTGAGCTGAGGTGACAAGTATTTTCTCTGTGATGAATTCGGTCACATCGGTCCGTTGCCTTCGGTCCAACCAAAATCTTTCGGTGCAACCGAAGCACACAACTCGCTGCCACCGACTTCACTACAGGAAAAACAGCTTGCCACTTGTTCCTGCATTCTTTTTTGATCCAGCTCCACTCAATGATCTTGTCCTCTACCAGCATCACATTTGACTTGCTGCTTTGTTCTATGGCTCAAGGACCAAACCCATTTGTAACAAAAATCCAGAAGAACCCTTCTTGGAAATTGATGTCAAAGGGGGAGAGAGAGATCACATCAAAGCTTAATCATTTCTATAGGGGGAGAAAATACTCAGGAGAGAGACCCCAGATGCTTTGTGTTCAAGAGGAGATAAGTCACATGTCTTTAAGAGGGGAAAGACATGTTCATATTTGATTGTTTCAGCTCTCTTTCCTTTCTCTGGTTTTCTGTTCCCTATCTTCTCCCAATATCCCATGCTAGATTCAGGGGGAGAAAGACATCTAAAGGAAGGAAATCTTTGAATTCATTGCACATCTTTACCTTTGGGGACATGTCTATATCCAATGTGGTACTCAGTACTCACTCTCTACATGTCATCACAGTCTTGGTACTCTTGTGGTTTCTTTTGTTTGCTCTGGCTAGTAAGTGTATCTGTGTTATCTAACCTTGTTTACGCAGGTTCATTTCTTCCTAAGCCAACTCAAGACCACAAGGTAAGTATATGCATCACAATCATGTGTATGAGGATTTCTTGCTGATGTACATACTGTTTGCAAGAAGGACTCATGAGCATGAAGGTACATTTCCCATATTCACATCATTTGCTCTGATGCATATAGCCAAGATACATGTAACACATTGCCTACTCTGTCATTCTTATGCATACACATGCTCCTATACTCAATATTTACATGATTGCATACATGTAGGGGGAGCCTATGCATGTTACATGTCTTTCCAAAGCTTTACTTGTTATTCTCTATATCTTTATCTAAAGCTTTGATGTATGTTCTCATCAATTACAAAAAAGGGGGAGATTGAAAGCACAAGTGCTCCCTGGGTGATTTTGGTAATTTATGTCAACATATCTCTTGTTGGACTAATAATTTTACCTAGTATGTTTCAGATAAGTTCAACAATGGAGTGGAATGGACTAGAGGATGTGGAACCCCTTCAAGATGCTAAGGACAAAGGATTGGCTCAAGCTCAAACCACAAGACTCTACATTTTACTTTTAGTGATCCAAGATCACATTGAGTCTATAGGAAAAGCCAATACTATCAAGGAGGGATGTGGTGTTGCTTAATGGCTTGCTTGCCCAAAGTGCTTAGTGATATGCTCCAAAACCCTCAACCACTTTCTCACATCCATATATGTCCCAAACCAAAAGTCAAACTCGGCCCTACCGAATCTTTCTATCCGGCACCACCGAGTTCTCATGACATAGCCACTGCCACAAAACCCTAGTATTTTCGGTCTCACCGATAGGGATCTCAGTCTCACCGAGATGGGATTGTAATCTCTCTGTGTATGTCCATTACCAAAATCGGTCCAACCGAGTTTGTGTAATCGGTCCTACCGAGATTACAATGCAAACTCTCCGTTCCTCTTCGTAACATTTTGGTCTAACCGATATGAGCGAATCGGACCCACTGAGTTTGCCTAACCAACCATCTGTGTGTCTGTTACCAAAATCGGTCTCACCGATTTTGTGTAATCGGTCTCACCTAGATTATGTTATGCCCTAACCCTAACCATATCGGTCCCACCGAGATGACATGTCAGTCCCACCAAAAATCCTAACGGTCACATTATTTCCTAAATCGGTCCGACCGAGTTTCACGATTCGGTCCCACCGAGTTTGGTAAGTTGTGTGTAACGGTTAGATTTTGTGTGGAGGCTATATATACCCCTCCATCCACTCTTCATTTGTGGAAAGAGCCATCAGAACGTGCCTACACTTCTAGCATACATTTTCTGAGAGAGAACCACCTACACTTGTGTTGAGGTCAAGATCTTCCATTCCTACCACATAAATCTTGATCTCTAGCCTTCCCCAAGTTGCTTTCCACTCAAATCTTCTTTCCTCCAAATCCAAATCCTGTGAGAGAGAGTTGAGTGTTGGGGAGACTATCATATGAAGCACAAGAGCAAGGAGTTCATCATCAACACACCATTTGTTACTTCTTGGAGAGTGGTGTCTCCTAGATTGGCTAGGTGTCACTTGGGAGCCACCGACAAGATTGTGGAGTTGAACCAAGGAGTTTGTAAGGGCAACGAGATCGCCTACTTCGTGAAGATCTACCCCTAGTGTGGCAAGTCCTTCGTGGGCGATGGCCATGGTGTGGATAGACAAGGTTGCTTCTTCGTGGACCCTTTGTGGGTGGAGCCCTCCGTGGACTCGCGCAACCGTTACCCTTCGTGGGTTGAAGTCTCCATCAACGTGGATGTACGTTAGCACCACCTATCGAAACCACGGCCCAAAAATCTCCGTGTCTCCAAATTGCAATTGCACACTCCAATCCCATCCCTTTACATTCTTGCAACTTGCATGCTTTACTTTCCGCTGCTCATATACTCTTTGCATGCTTGCTTGATATGTATTGTGAATGTTAAACTTGTGCCAAAACTCCACTTCAACTTAAAGAAATTAAAAACTGCAACTTTTCTTGCTTAGAGTCTATTCACCCCCCTCTAGACACCTCTTCTCGATCCTTTCAGGGGCACTAGATGCACTTACAGAAAGCCATGGCAGTACAATAGGGGATCCAACACATGGCTCACATGAGTATCATATTTTGCATTTGTTTGAGGGCGTGTGTACACTTTGATCGCTTCTGGATTCAATAAGAAAAGGAAAAAAATACATTGGCATTAAACAGTCTATGGTCGTCAATTTATTTGATGTAAGATTGTTTATTCTAAGATATTTACATTATTGATTCTCAAGTCACCGGGCCAGGTAATACCAGGTTATGATGTTATTTTTTCATTGACATTAATGTTTCAGTTGACGTTAATAAAATTATTCACTTTGGACATATTTGGGAGAAGTATGCAAACAACATGTTTTTTATCATGATTGCACAATCTGCATCCAAAAACTATTGCATCAAGTTTAATTTATATATCTGACAAAAAGTAGTGCAGTAGCATATACCATTAATAAAAATTACACTGAAGCAACTAATAACTTCTGAAGCAACTAATAACTTCTGACTGACCCTATTGCCATCTTCTCATTTGTAAAAGTACATATATTTCTCTCATCAGAATTTACGCAATTGAATAACAGTGCACCAACTACTTTGTTGGAGATTGTCGTCGAAACATGCTATTTTGGGGTTTTCTCAAGATGACATATTTATGATTTCCTCATGGTGTTTGAGCATGACTTTGCTCCGTAACTAAGTTCATATATTTTTAGTCATTTCACATTTTTTGTTGTTCCGTGGAATTGACAAGTCGAAGACCCTCTCGAATGTATCGCCATTTATTGTAAATAGAAGGGACCCTAAATCAAATGATGAATTTGAAATAGAATAGGGAATTTGTTTGTATGCTCAATAGAAAAGTTAATTGTATAGACAAGTCCAGAAATTTTCGCAATGTACCCACCATTTTATGCTTTCTTCTCCTTTGAATCGTCAGATTTTAATATATTGTCTCTTTAGGTAGTTTGGCATACTAATGTACCACAACATTGTTCAAACCTTTTGCTATATATTGGTAAGAAAAATCACAACAAGTTCCCGTAGCAACGTGCGGGGTATCACCTAGTGGATAACAGACACTATACATGGACTGATCATGATCGCACAAGGTTTTTCAATGAGCTAGAATTTGTTGTAAGTATTCCTATTATAATATATCAATACTTTATCATAAATACATATTACTAAATGGTACTTATACTGGAAACAACATCCATACTTTGGCTTTTGCTATGATTGATGTAACAAAAATGAAGTCGGTGCAAAATGTGTTTATTGGAAATAATGTGGAGTATGACATTACATCTGCAAGAATGGTATTTCCTTATTATGTTCCTTTATCAAATGGTTGTTTTAACCTATGGAACTCTAATGAATATTTTTCATTGTGCAAAATACTTCCAGTTCATAATTGTTGTGCCGATCCACCAGGGTTGGTCAACTTATGTGTGGGATATGTGTTGGAAATATGACCTAGATGCAATAATAATTATGTTACTTCCTCCGTTCCAAAATATAGTGCTTCCGCTATTTCCGTGCTTCAACTTTGACCACAAATTTAACCAACGAGACCGATTGCGGCTGGAGCAAAAATTATACCAGTGAATTCGTTTTCAAAAGAAGTTTCAATTATATAATTTTTTCTCCCGCCACAGTCGGTCTCGTTGGTTAAATTTATGGTCAAAGTTGGACCTGGAGAAGCGCGGGTGCACTATATTTTGAAATGGAGGGAGTATTATTTATTTTCAAGTTTATAATTAAGATTTATATTCTATGCTATAACTGCTATGGCTCTCGGACCTGTGAAAACCAAGAGATTCAGAGGAATACTCATGTGCATGTGTAGAGTTATAAATTCATATGGCATAATCTAATGGCGGCATAATCTAATGGTGGCAAAATGGAACATAGTCTCTAATGTGGTGTTTTTTGTAACTATTAATAGTGTTCGTGCTATTTATGTTAATATTCAACAATATTTTTGAACGAGAAATTAGACAATATATTAACTGCATCACACACTAATATTTGGCAAGATCTTAATTGCACGTTGATATTAGATATAATATATAACTAAATTGGTTGACACTAACATTGATATTAGGTAATATATAAGTAACTGGTTTGGCACTGACGTTGATATTAGGTATGTCATGAATTAAGAGAGTATGCTAACATTACTTAGTACTAAACACATTTAGCGGTAAACACTGGGACAATACTGACCATTGGATAGACACACTTGAACGGATGATATATGTTGGATCTCGCAACTCACTCTTTTGTATTCGTATAGATATAGATATAGATTTACTCGTGGAGCTTAATGGGAGCAAAACTAGAACGTGTCCACCCATCCAACAACAAATTACTTAATTGTAGCAATAAAATTGATAATAAAGGTAGAAAATTTGTGGTTTCCTTTAGCATGGCCGTCTAGTCTATTCCCTTTATATCCGCCATTGTGTGCATAGACCATACTATCCAAATGCAGAATCCCCTGAAGATTCATGCCACACTTCCTGGCTTTGTAAGAGTTTGTTTTATAGATTATGCCATAATGTTTTGTTGGGTTTCTTCATGTTTCTTCATGTGATCACAATATTTCATCATACCCATAGAGGCACAATGTATCAGCAGGTTGGTTCCATCTTGCTTTAGAGTGTACGATAAAGTTTCATCATGTATCATTATTTCTACGAATTTCCTACACAATAAAAGGCGGATCTACGCATGCCGACCATTTTTTATTTTCCCTTTACATTACTATTTTTAACTACTTTTTCCTAAATATCATACATATTTCATTGAATTCATTTTATATAAAATTCCATGTAATACATTATATTGTTCATACATATGTTTTGTCTAGAGATCTATGTTTTCTTGCAGAATTTTTAAAAATAAATTTTGTGTAATGGATTTAGTTATTATCCTTACATAATTTGTTAAATAGGCAAAAATATTCATGGCGAAATTCTGATACATGGACATTTTTCGGCAGAAATATAGATTTTTTGCACAAAAAGTATTTTACTCAAAGGGTTTTTTAAAGTTGCATCGTCATTTAATCTTACACACATAAGCATTTATTTTAGAACATATGGACATATATTTAATAATAATAAACAATTTCCATAGACCATAGTACATTTGAAAAGTGATTTCTGGAAAATCAACTACAACAATTAACTCGATTTTATAAATAAATTACTTTATATTTGTCGAGAAGAATGAAGTTTGGTAAAAATGGGCCAATTGGCCCCACTCTATTTACCCATCAAGGCGGGCCTCCCTCTCATCAAGTTGGCAAACGGTGGGCGTCAACTCCCAATTCCTACTAGGGCGCTTAAGGCGCCGGTTGTAGGGTTAACTGTACGTAGCACACACCCTCCAATTCAAGCCATTAGGGCATGTCCAATGGGAGGCGTCTAATCAGGTGCTTGATTAGAAATAAAATAGTATTCTGGTCCTAGCGCCTGGCTAAGAGTCTCTACTTGTAACGCTGAGAGCTGTGTACCAGCGGTATACTCACAAAATTAGAACGGGAAACAGGGTTAGCGCCCGCGCGACTTGTATGGCATTGATGCCAGCCGAATTCCCAGATTTGGACGAGAACTGAGCAAAACGACCGGGATCCTGACCCTAGCGGCCGCCTTAGCGCTCTGCATTGTAAATGCCCTTAGTAGGCCATGGCCTGCTAGCATCGTACTTGAGTGCCAACAAACCGTTTGGACACATAAGTTGCCGAACAACGGGTGCGACAACTCGGCGTATATTCGCCCGCAGCGAGTCACAATGGGCCTGCCGAGTTTGCGGCTTCGCTGCGAGCTTCTTCTTTTATTGTCAGTCTTTATCGAAAACAATTGTGGTTTCATAGTTTCATTTTGTTTCGTATTTGGTTTTCTTTCATTGCCGGAATTTTTTTTCTCCTTTTCCTTTTTGGCTTTGTTTTTCAGGTTTTGCAATTTATATTTTTCTATGGCTTTTGTACTATAGTATTTTTATTAATATACAGTGAATATTTTCAACTACACGTTGAACATTTATTTAATATACAGTAGAACTTTCATACAGTAATCAAATTTGTAATGTATATGATGATAATTTTGAAAAATACAGTCAATTTTTTTAAAGCAGGCTGATTTTTTTAATATATTCTGAAATGTTTTAATATACATTTTAGAAAAAAACACACACCGAATATCTTTTGAAGAAAATAACAGAAATAAAATCAAAGCGAAATACTTCCAACATCCAGTTTTAAAAAGAATCACATAAGTGGAGCTCACTAGAATTGGGCCGGGCCCATTGGTGGAACTTTCAGGCGTTGGCTACACTGTTTGTTGGCAATGAGCGACGGAAAATGCTACTCGCCGCTTGTTGCGTCAAGTTGTCGACGTTTCGCCCAGAGGAGGTGCGAGCGAGCGAACCGAGTGGGCCGGCCCGTTTTAGCGTTTTCAGCAGACGATTTTGGGAACCTTCTATAATGTTTCCAGACGGTTTTTTCCCGGTTTTGGGAACCTTTTAGAAGGTTCCTGAACCGGCTTTTTCTTTTTCTGTTTTTTTTTCGTTTTCCTTTTTTCTATTTCTCTTCTTTTTCGTTTTTTATTTTCTTTTTTCTTTTTTGTTCTTCCCTTTTTTTTCTTTTCAAGTTTATTTTGAAATTTTGTTTCCTAATTTCAAAAAATGTTCCTGTTTTTCAGATTTTGTTCAAAAATTCAAAAATGTTCCCATTTTTCAATATTTGTTCACAAATTCAAAAAATGTTCCCCGTTTCAAAATTGTTCCGAATTTTCAAAAAATATTGCTGTTTTTTTTCATTTTTTGAGAAATTTGTAAATAATGACATGGATTTAAAAAAATGTTCCTGTTTCAAAACATTATTCAAAAATTTCAAAAAATGTTCTTATTTTTTCAAAGATCTCAAAATTTTTTTTTTCTTTTCTTCTCTTTTTTCTTCACAAAAATAGAAAATTTGAAATTTTGTTCATGTTTTCAAAAAATGTTCGTGTTTTATAAAATTTGTTCAAAGATCTCAAAAAAGTTTATGTATTTAAAATTTTTGTTCGTGTATTCGAAAAATGTTTCTACTTCCATATTTTTTCAGGATTTTCGAAATTGTTCTATAAAAATTCTTGCTTTAGAAAATTGTTCACAAATTCTGAAAATGTTCATGTTTTCAAAAAATGTTCGTGCTTCCATATTTGGACAGGATTTTTGAAATTGTTCTCCCTCTCAAAATTTGTTTTCAAATTTTTAAAAATGTTCTTGCTTTAGAAAATTGTCCAGAAATTCTTGAAATGTTCATGCTTTCAAAAAATATTTGTTCTTCCATATTTGTTCAAGATTTTAGAAATTGTTCTCCATTTCAAAATTTGTTCTCAAATTTAAAAAAATGTTCTTGCTTTAGAAAATTGTTCACAAATTCTGAAAATGTTCATGTTTCAAAAAATGTTTGTGCTTCCATATTTGTTCAGGATTTCGGAAATTGTTCTCCGTTTCAGAATTTGTTCTCATATTTTCAAAAAAAATTCTTGCCTTCGAAAATTGTTCACAAATTCTGAAAAATGTTCATGTTTTCAAAAAATGTTTGTGCTTCCATATTTGTTCAGGATTTTAGAAAATGTTCTCCATTCCAAAATTTTATTTCTGAAACTTTAAAAAATGTTCTTGCTTGAGAAAATTGTTCACAAATTCTGAAAATGTTCATGTTTTCGAAAAATATTTCAGAAATTCAAAATTTGTTCATCATATCATAAAATTGTTTGCTCTTGTCAAAACAAAATCGTACGTTCAAAATTTAATTAAAATTTGGAAAATCATAAATGATTTTTTTCAAATAGTGTTAAGTCTTATACTTTCTTTAGTTCTTATAGTTTTGCGCTGTATAATGGTCAACCTAGCCCTTCCGTCGTAGTGGCTACTAGCGTGCGAGCATAAGTAGGCAGTCCTGTGTTCGATTCCCATCGTCTGTGTATTTTTGCAATTTTTCACCTGCTATTTTTGGCGCACTGGAATGGGCCGGCCCAATCGTCGCCCTGGGACGACATGCCTGTGCGAAAGGGCAGCGTTTTGACGCAGAACGCGTCATATAGGAACTCCCATGAGCGACGAACAGGAGAGACTCCTAATCAGCGCCAACTAACGAAATTTGCGCTCACGCACATGCAATATGGGTCAACCTGGTTGACTATTGCCCAGCTGACTTTCAAAAAAAAGTATCGATCTGGAAAGATTGTAAAATTGAAGGAGAAATTCATAAAGTTTGCGAAACAAATCATGCATTCGGAAGAAATTCATAAATAAAGGAAAACAAATTTGAGAAATCATTAAAGAAAACAGTTCACAGATTTAAGACAAATCACGAATTTGGAAATTGTTCATGATTTTCAGAAAAACTTCATGAAATTATGAAAACATTCTCGAGTTTGAAAAAAATTCATCTTTTGAAAATAATGGTGAATTTGGAAAATTTTCATGAATTTTAGAAAAAGTTCACAGTTTTAAAATTGTCCACGATTTTTTAAAAAATATGATGAAATTTCGAAAAAGTTCATGAAATTGTACAAGCTCATGAATTTGGAAAAGTTCACTAATTTGAAAATTGTTAATGATTTTCAGGAAAAGTTCATGCAAACTTACAAAAGGTTCAAAAGTTCATGAAAATTGTTAATGATTTTCAGGAAAAGTTCAGGAAAAGTTCATGCAAACTTACAAAAGGTTCGGTAGTAAGTGGGCCGGCCCAGTTAGCTCTTTGTTAAGTGGGATGGAAACTTCTGGTTGGTTCCTGGCCGGTTTTGTGAACATTCCAGAAGGTTCTTGAACCAGGTTTTCTGGTTTTTCTTTTCTTCTTCTTTTCGTTTTTCGTTATTTCTCTTTTTTTGTTTTCTTTTTTTCGTTTTTTCTTTTGTTTTCTTTTTTTGGGCTTTTATTTCTTTCTCTTTTCTTATCTTTATTCCATTTTTCTGGAAATATTCAAATTTTTGTTTGTGTTTCAAAAAAAAAAAATCAGTTTTAGAAATCTTTCTCAAAGTTCAAAAATTGTTCTCGTTACATGAAAAAGTTCAAAAAACTTCAAAATTCAAAAAATGTGCTGGATTTTATTTTTTGTTCATGTATTCAGAAAATGTTCACGCTTCCAAATTTGTTCGGGATTTTTAAAAATTTGTTCTCAAGGTTCAAAAAATGTCCGTGCTTCCCAATTTTCCATGGAGATGTTTTACTCTGCAAAATATGCCATATTTTTGGAGAACAGTTTTTCGTTATTTTTTCCATGCGTAAAAAAATGCCCATGTGTAAATTTTTGCCTTATTGGGTCCATTTTGCAAAAAATCATTAAAAAATACCATGTTAATGGAAATAAAATAAAATGCCAAGGCAATAAAAATAAAATCACCATCCTCTTAGTAAAAAAACTGACATTCTCTTGATAATAAAAATGCCATCCTCTCAATAATAAAATTGTCATCCTGTTAATAGTAAACTGTCATGCTCTTAACAATAAAGTTGTCATCATCTTAACAATTAAAATGTCATGTTATCAATAATAAAAATGTCATACTCTTAATAATAAAACTGTCATACTCTTGATAATAAAAATATGATGTTATTAATTGTTAAAATGCCATACTCTTAATAATAAAATTGCCATGTGAGAAAGTAAAAAAACAATTCCAAAATTGCCATGAATCTATACCAATATCAAAAAGACCCAAGGGGGCAGATCCAACTGATCTCGGCCATCAAACTAAGTCAATCCAATGGCCTAGACTGCTCCTATGGCGATCGTTTAATGTGTTTAACATGCAATTAATATCATATCAAATATTGCACTAATCACATAATTAACACACAAATAATAGCATACCTAATATCCGCATGCTATTAATATATTGCCTAAATAATAACGTGCATTCCACGTGCGCATTTACTATTAAGTGATAAAATTTCCCAAAAACTTGCCATGGGGCTTTACAAAAAAGACCTAAAAGTTCCCAAGTTTTGAAACACAAAAATATGGCAAGGATCATAATAGAACGAAATTACCATACTACTTATAATAAAAAAATGTACTTGCCAAGTTTAGGAAAAAATCCCACTAAATAAATGGGGACTTTTGTTTCAAAAAAAGGAAAACTTCCAAGAGTTTTGAAAAAAAAAATCAAAAGAAAAATTAAAGTAAATTTAAATTTAGCTTCCAAGGACATATCCGGACGCATCTGTTCACAGTAATCAGTCACCCTTCATATCTGGGTATCTCATTAACAGATCCTCAAGTCCATGCGATCACATGCATCGAAAACTATCTCTACGAAAATACATCTTGATCCCATATACATAGCGTCCGACTATTTTATCATGCATGCCGTCAGACTATAAAGAATTGACATGCTGTACTACGACATAGTACATGACATTGGACTATAAAAAATTAACATGTTTTGTTGGCATGTTCTGCACACTAAACAATGGAGAAAGATCATCTACGGCTGCTCTCAGAAAAAAAACGTCCAAGCCCACCCGGCCATCCCGCCGCTCTCAAAGCTACACCACCACTCCACTGTTCACCTTGGTGTCTTTTCGTCGCACGTGAACTCCGATTCCTACACGGGCCATGACGACCAGCTCCGCTCGGGGCCTACAAAAAGGGTTTGATTGAACACCAGGGATCCGAAGAAAAAGGGGGAGAGAAGAGCAGAGAGCCAAGGCGACGACGCAAGCCGATGAATGAATCCTCCGCCAGGAAGCAAGAAAAATCGACGGCCCGCCGGGCCCCCGCGAAAAGCAGAACGGCTCTACGTCTTGTCACACCGACGTGCCACCGCGTGCCGTGCCCCACCGTGCATGCCATTAAAAAACCACAGAAAGAAAGAGAGAGGCCCAAGCAGCGCAGCGAGGCGAGCTCACTTCACTCGGTGCAAAAGGAGAAAGGCCCAGCCCCTACGCTTCAAAAGACGAGCAACGGGCCACAGACACAGAGGGGGAGGGAGAGGGAGATGGAGCACCCGAAGAGGACGTTTGTGCCTCTGTGGTGGTGTACTGGTGTGATTTGAGACTTGAGGCCAACTACTGCGCGTGATTCCATCCCATCCGGTCCCGTTTGTTTGGAGCAAACCGTACAGACCCCACGATCTAGTGCGCGACGGTCTGGACCCATCTTGTTTGTTTTGTGTTCGGCCAAACCCATTTCGAGCGTAAACATGCGTCCACTTTGAATCCAGACGGACAGCAAACGGACGCGCCGCTCGTCCGCATCAGAGCCGCGTGACAGGCGGCCATCTACCTCCCACCGCCCAACATAAATGCGCACGCGTGGTCGGCCCCACCTGTCATCCATCAGGCACGCGGTAGGCGTCCTACTTAAATGGGAAGCCGTGGACCGGTCGCAGTCCACGCTCCCACTCGAGTCGCCGCGGTCTCCTCGAAATCCGACGCCCAAACCCTAGCTCTCCCTTCCCCTTCCTCGAGCTCGCCGGCCACCGACGGCCATGGGGTGGTGGAACACCGGCAGCAAGGGGGCGCATGGCCATGAGGCTGGCTCGTCCTCGGGCCGCCGCCGCATCAAAGCAGAGCCCGCATCACCCCCACGGCACGCCCCACGGAGGGCCCCCCGCCTGCCCATTCACCATCGGCCCTATGGCCGGCGACGAGCGCGACCGGCAGTACATCCATGTGGATGTTTGTCGTCGTTATTGGGAGAGGAGGACGCCGCTCCCCTGGAGCGACGTTCACCTCCCCAATAACTGGCATCTGTCCGCCGACCGAGTGCCGATCCCGCCGGTCCTGACGAGCCGTCGTGCGCGTCGCGAGGAGATCGAACGCCGCCGTCGCCTCCTGCCAGACGACCTCTACTACGACCCAGGTACGCCGTCGACTCCGACCTCTGGGACACGTGGTTTCGGGACGAGCACGACACGCTGCACGCGTCCTTCTTTGCTGGCACCTCATCGGGGCCGCGACGGCCACATGAGCGCCGCGCGCGTGCTCCGAGCCCTCACCACGTGCGCGGGCGTACGCGGGTGCGCGGCATCACGTCGTCGCCCTCTCTGTGGCCACCACCACCTCCTCGCATGATAGAGGAGGAGGCAGCGTGTCATGGAAGACTCCATGAACACGCACGATGAGCGCGAATGGGAGGGCCTGGAGACCATGATTGCCCTCTCTGCGGCCGGCGACGTGGTCGTGCCGGAGCTGGAGATGAGGGACGTCAAGGAGGAGGTGAGGGAGGAGGTGCTGGAGGACCTGCGTGTCGCCACATTCCACCCGGGCTTGGTGGGCCAGCGGTGGAGCTGGTCGTGCACGGCCACGGACATGGCCGACGGCGTGGGGGCCGCGAACTGGTGCCCTACACCACCGCGGTCACCAGAGCGCGAGACGTCACCACGGGGTGAGGTGGTGCAGGCGTCTCCCGCCTTCCAGAGACCGGCCCACTTGTGGACGCCGCCGCCCTACATCGACCTCACTGGTGACGACGACGACAACGGCGACATGTGAGAAGACCGCAACTGACACGGCAGGAGAGCGCGGGCAGCGTTATTTTTATGTTAATTATGTCTATGTGAACTATAGAACGGGGCCGTTCTAGGCCGTGATGTTTAATTATGTTTTTATGTTTGCATTTTTTTTTAATTTTTTTGGCATTTTTTTTTATTTTTTGATTTTTTTAATCATGCCTCCCCGAATATGATTTAAGGTGCGGTCGCGCGTTGGGGGCACCGACACGGCAACGGCCCCAAGCGGACATGGGCGACCCCATTGCCGCCCAAACGGACAAAAGCGCGCCAAAACAGACGCCCGTTTGGGGTCGTGCGCTGGAGTTGGCCTGAGAACGGAGCAACCCTCGGGATAGCTGCTGACGCCGCAGAGGCAGTGCGGCCATGGCCCGCGCGGCCTGTAAATCGTAAGAACTGATGGGTGAAACTGAAAGCAGCCACGTACGATACATTGAGCTTGCTGCTTCCGGTCCATGCGTGAGAGTTGGCTCGCAGCTGCGCTGTCATGCTCAAAATTGAGGTAATATCATCTGTAGGTCACAAACTTGTCACACTATTCATTCTCAAACTCGCAAAAGTGACACTGCACGCCCACAAGCTTGGTAAGAGCATCTCCACTAGGGCCCCCAGGACGTCCCCCAGGTACTTTTTTTAGCACCGACGGGTAAAAAATGTCCCAGTCAGGCCCTCAAGACGTCGTTTTGCGCCGGATTTTGCAAAAGTTAGCGCCAGCACGCCCACCCCGCACGCAGCCCGCCGGGGGCGGGGGGGGGGGGGGGGCAGCTAGGGACGCTGGCATTAGCATTTTGCAGGCGCTGCCCCACTTGCCAGCCTCTCTCTCCCCCCTTTCTTTTCTCCAGGCCCACCCACGTGCAGCACACTCCCTCTCTCCTCTCCACGCCCACACTCCCTCTCTCCCTGGCGACTTCTACTCTCCATGTACTACCGCTGGCGAGGCCGGGGCGGGCGCGGGCCGGAGCTAGCGAGGCGGGGCCGTGGCCGGAGCAGGCAAGGCCGGGGCTGGCGAGGTCGGAGCAGGCAAGGCCGGGGCAGAGGAAGAGCGTGCGTGGCCGGGGCAGAGGTGGAGCGGTGCGGAGCGGGCGGAGGTGGGGCACGCCGATGCGGGTGGCTTCCGGATCTGGCCGGTCTTCTCATGTGCGACGACAGTTCTTGCAGTGGCCGGACGTCCTTTCGGTCGCCTCGTCGAGTTCCTGGACGGGGAGCTCCTCCGGCTGCTCCCCAAGTGTGAGCAGCAGCGGCCAGGCCACGGGCGGTCACGGGCGCGGCCACGGGCTCCTGTGGTGACTCTTCCTAGACGGGGAGCTCCTCCGGCTGCTCCCCAAGTGCGAGCAGCAGCGGCCAGGCCACGGGCGGGCACGGGAGCGGGCACGGGAGGGCGTGGCCACGGGCGCGGCCACGGGCTCTTGTGGTGACTCTTCCTGGATGGGGAGCTCCTCCGGCTTCTTCCCAAGTGCGAGCAGCAGCGGCCAGGCTACGGGCGGCCACGGGCGCGGCCACGGGCTCCTGTGGTGACTCAGCATGTGTGTGTGTGGGGGGGGGGGGGGGGTGGGGGCAACGACTGGAAGAGATTTGAGCCCCGGAGTAAAATTCTCGCCGGCAGCCCCCCAAGCGGCGAGAAAAATGCCTCCTGGGGAGGCCAACGGCTGGAGATGCTCTAAGAGCATCTACGGTCGGACTCAGGTCAGAGACGGAGGGCCATGGCTCCCATGATGAAAAAACTCCTTAAATTACCTCTATAGAATGAGTATGTGGATTTACAGAGTTAATGTCTAAATTTTTTTGTATGGCCCTCTCCAAAGCGGTCCATCTCCTGTCAATGGGCTTTATTCTCTTGGCTGCAATATGGCGTCGCGGGCCCTCAGTTCTTCCGCGTGCACGTCGTACATCGTCGGCGGAAAACCGGATCATGGAGCTCAAGGTGGAGGACGAGACACTTTCTGATAACGTTGGTATGGCAGATGCGGATTTTTGGCACTTCACCAACATCCTTGGAACCGCCGAGGCGCAGCGTTTCTCCCTCGACCTTCTATCATGCATGTTGGACCATTTGCGCCGTCGGACTTCGATGAGCCGTTCTCAGAGGAGGAAATCCGGACTGCCATCAAGAGCTTGCCTCTGGGCAAAGTGCTGGGCCGTGATGGTTCCAACATCGAGTTCCTTTGCAGTGCTTGGGATGTCATCAAGCACGATTTTTGCGACGTCTTTGCTAAACTTCACTCTCTCAATGGACGACGATTTAAATGGTTGAATGAGGCGCTCATCACCTTGCTACTCAAGAAGCAAGACACTCGCCCTTCTTCTTTCATTGCTCGATCAGTCTCATCCACCTCATCGTGAAGCTGTTTGCGAAGGAGTTATCCCTACGGATGGCCCCACACTTAAGCACCATGGTTTTCACTTACCAAAGTGCGTTCATTATCGACCATAGCATTCACGACAACTTCCTCCTCGTCTAGAGTATAGGTAGTGGGAAGTAAAGACATGCAAGTGCTAGTAACTAAAAGGTTGAGTTTAGAGATACACACACAATGTTGACACAGTGAAGATTTTTGACCCGTAATTTAGATAGGTGGTGTTATATATACATTGTTGGAGGCTTCGATCCACAGAGGATCTAAGATCATGATATCTCGGTTGGGAGATTCCACGGAGGAACTGAATCCACGAAGGGCTCATGCCCACGAAGAAGCAATTTTGCCTATCCCACGATGGTTTACGCCCATGAAGGATTAGTCTCACTCGGTTAGATCTTCATGAAGTAGGCGATCTCCAAGCCCTCACAAACTTTTTGGGCTTCTCCACAACAATTGGAAACTTCCAAAAACGCCTAGTCGATCTAGAAGGCACCACCCTCCAAAACGTAATATATGGTGTTGATGATGAACTCCTTGCTCTTTTGCTTAAAAAGATAATCTCTTCAACACTCAAACTCTCATAGATTCTGGCTTTGGTAGGAGATGATTTGAGTTTAAAGCAATAAGGTGATTAGAAGTCAAAGGGCTAATGGTTAGAGTGGAACCCCCTTTGAAATCAGCACAAGGAAGTGGAGCTCTCTCTCAAAAACATGGATATGAGTGGTGTTTGCTTCGAGAGACAATGGTGGAGTGGGTGGGGTATATATAGGCACGACAAAAAATTGATGGTTACACACATTTTTCTACACATCGCTGAGACCGACTGGTTTACTCGGTCAGACCTGATATATACAAAAGGTGAGAACTTTGGATCGTTCGGTCACACCAGGTGAGACTAATCGGTGGTTCCGACATGCGATGGCCTAAGAAACGGGTACTATCAGATCGGGTGAATTAGAGAATAGACAGAGGTCCGTTGGCATTTCAGCCTTTCTTCTCCTTTCAGGGCCTATCCGAAAGACAATCCAGTACCTCTTGGTCCTGAATATCAGAATAGGACGAACGAACCGGCCTCCGCGGATATCTTTGCTTCGGAACAAAACCCTGCAATCAAATAGATTGTCCCAAGGGCGCCATATTCTAGGAGCCCAAGTTATGCTATTGAAAATTCGTTCCTCTAGCAGTTCGCTGTTCATCTACCTTTATCCTTGGAAGCTCAGGCAGAAGCCCGTTTACTTATGTTTTCTCATATGAATCTCTTATCTCCCGCTATTGGGGATCCTATTTGCGTACCAACCCAAGACATGCTTATCGGGCTTTATGTATTAACGATTGGAAAGCGTCGAGGTATTTGTGCAAATAGATATAATAGTTGCAGAAACTATCCAAATCTAAAAGTAAATTACTTTTTTTAAACGAGGTCCTCGATAACGGGACATGAAGACTCCTTTTTTATTTTATTGAAATTTCATTTTACACAATTAATTTCATTGTATTTACATTACAGGAAGGGAATTTTTTTTTCTAATCCAGATCTCTCTCATTCCTTTCTTACAAACAAAAGAGTTTTTCTTATTGAAGGATGGATTATTATCCATTTTTAGTGATAAAAAATCACGACATACTAGTTATGTCACTCTCACTATACCCACGTATAATATGTGGGTATGTAGTATATGATTCGTCTATTTCTTAGAGTACGAAAGACGAATCGAATCTATTTTGAACACTTCAGCGAGTGTCACCGACTGAGACCATTCCAAAATTCTGAATGAATTATAAAAGGTTGGCACAATTTCTTCGGTGAGTCCGAATGGACATCTTGGTGGGACCGATACAACTAGGGTTTAGGATAGCGGCTATATCTTTTTGGCCCGGTGACTCTGATAGAGATGGTTCGGTGAGTCAGATTAGCATTTTTGGTTTGATATAGTGGAAGCTTGTAATTTTGTCTGAGGCTTTTGGAGTTTGATCTCTCAGCACTTGAGTAATGAACTATCATCTTTTCAACCTCGTCCCCTTTCAATAGTATCGACATACCTATGGACTCAATGTGATCTTTGATCACTTAGGTATAAAATGAAGAGTCTTGAGGCATAAACCAACACTTGTCCTTAGCATTTTGAGGGGTCCAGTTTCACTTCCCAAGTTGCACCTAAAATGAACTTTCCTGAAATATTCTTTGAATAGGCATCAGTTTATATATATATATATATTGACATGAATTACCAAAACCACCCAGGGGATTAGATGCACTTTGAATGATTGAAATCGCATATCAAGGACTGCATTATAGAGGAATCAAGGATCAGGAAACGCTCCCCAGGATCCTGCATCGCTCCCAGAAGGCGAATCGGGTGGCGAGTAGATCGGGCATCGCCACCTTCCTCCCCTTGTCACCGTTAGAGAGGGTCATCGAGAAAGCCCTCAAGGCTCCCGAGGATGGTGGTGGTGGGGCCCCCTCGGAGTGCTGCGTGTGGTCACATGGAGTGGCGCATTCGTGAGGCCAAATCTGGAGTGGCGACATTGCCGGGGAGGCTCACACAAGCAAGTCAACCATACCAAGTACCCATCGCAATCCCTATCTCTCGCATTACATTATTTGCCATTTGCCTCTCGTTTTCCACTCCCCCACTTCACCCTTGCTGTTTTATTTGCCCTCTCTTTTCCCAATCTCCTCCTCTCTTTCCTGTTTGCCTTTTCTCGTTGCCTTTCTATTTGCTTGTGTGTTGGATTACTTGTTGCCATGGTGCAAGATAATACCAAATTGTGTGATTTCTCGAATACCAATAATAATGATTTCCTTAGTACTCCGATTGAACCTCTTAATAATGATGAGTCTTGTGAAATCAATACCGCTTTGTTGAATCTTGTTATGAAAAATCAATTCGTCGGCCTTCCTAGTGAAGATGCCGCTACTCATCTAAATAATTTTGTTGATTTGTGTGATATGCAAAAGAAGAAAGATATGGATAACAATATTGTCAAATTGAAGTTATTCCCGTTTTCACTTAGAGATCATGCTAAAGTTTGGTTTTCGTCTTTGCCTATAAATAGTATTGATTCTTGGAACAAGTGCAAAGATGCTTTTATCTCTAAGTATTTTCCTCCCGCTAAGATTATCACTCTTAGGAACGATATCATGAATTTTCAACAACTTGATCATGAGCATGTTGCCCAATCTTGGGAAAGAATGAAATTAATGCTTCGCAATTGCCCTACTCATGGTTTGAATTTATGGATGATCATACAAAAAATTTATGTCGGATTGAATTTTGCTTCTAGAAATCTTTTAGATTCGGCCGCGGGAGGCACGTTTATGGAAATTACGTTAGGAGATGCTACAAAATTGCTTGTTAATATTATGGCTAATTATTCTCAATGGCACACCGAAAGATCTTCTAGTAAAAAAGTGCATGCTATAGAAGAAATTAATGTTTTGAGTGAAAAGATGGATGAACTTATGAAGATGTTTGCTCCTAAAAATACTCCTCTTGATCCCAATGATATGCCTTTATCTACTTTGCTTGAGAATAATAATGAATCTATGGATGTGAATTTTGTTGGTAGGAATAGTTTTGGAAACAACGCTTATAGAGGGAATTTTAATCCTAGGCCTTATCCTAGTAATCCTTCTAACAATTATGGAAATTCCTACAACAACTCTTATGGAAATTTTAATAAGATGCCCTCTGAATTTGAGAGTAGTGTTAAAGAGTTTATGAATTCACAAAAGAATTTTAATGCTTTACCTGAAGAGAAATTGCTTAAAGTTGATGATTTGGCAAGGAACGTTGATATAATTTCTCTTGAAATTGATTCTTTAAAGCCTAGATCTATTCCTCCTAAGCATGATATCAATGAGTCTCTCAAAGCCATGAGAATTTCCATTGATGAGTGCAAGGAAAGAACCGCTAGGATGCGTGCTTCCAAAGATGCCTTTATTAAAGCGTGTTCTTCCAATTCCTATGAAAATCAAGATGAAGATCTAAAAGCTATTGATGTGTCCCCCATTAAATCTTTGTTTTGCAATATGAATCTTGATGAATCTGAATATGATCTTCCTTTACCTAGAAGGCGTTCTAAGATTTCGGAGTTTCTAGATCTTGATGATGAAATTGATGAAAGTGGGATTGAAATAAATAAAAACCGAGATGTTGCTCAACCCACTATTTTGGATCTCAAGGAATTTAATTATGAAAATTGCTCTTTGATTGGTTGTATTTCCTTGTTGCAATCCGTGCTAGATTCTCCTCATGCTTATAGTCAAAATAAGGCCTTTACCGAACATATTGTTGATGCTTTGATGCAATCTTATGAAGAACAACTTGAGTAGAAAGTTTCTATCCCTAGAAAACTCTATGATGAGTGGGAACCTACCATTTAAATTAAAATTAAAGATTATGAGTTTCATGCTTTGTGTGATTTGGGTGCTAGTGTCTCTACTATTCCCAAAACTTTATGTGATTTGCTAGATTTCCGTGATTTTGATGATTGCTCTCTAAACTTGCATCTTGCGGGTTCCACTATTAAAAAGCCTATGGGAAGAATTAATGATGTTCTTATTGTTGCAAATAGGAATTATGTGCCCGTAGATTTTATCGTTCTTGATATAGATTGCAACCCTTCATGTCCTATTATTCTTGGTAGACCTTTCCTTAGAACTATTGGTGCAATTATTGATATGAAGGAAGGGAATATTTGATTCCAATTTCCCTTAAAGAAGGGCATGGAACACTTCCCTAGAAAGAAAATAAAATTACCATATGAATCTATCATGAGAGCCACTTATGGATTGCCTACCAAAGATGACAATACCTAGATCTATCCTTGCTTTTATGCCTAGCTAGGGGCATTAAACGATAGCGCTTGTTGGGAGGCAACCAAATTATATTTTGTGTTTTTTGTTTTTGCTTATGTTTAGGAATAAATAATCCATCTACCTTCTGTTTGGATGTGGTTTTATGTTTTAATTAGTGTTTGTGCCAAGTAGAATCTATAGGATAACCTACGATGATAGTTGATTTGATTCTGCTGAAAAACAGAAACTTTGCGCGCACGAATATAATTTTGTTAAATCACAAGAACGTGCTTTTGCGTTGATTCTTTTTGCTGCTGTTCAATAAACAAATTGTCCAGGACTTCCTATTTTGGTAGAATTTTTATAGTTCCAGAAGTTTGCGTTAGTTACAGATTGCTACAGACTGTTCTGTTTTTGATAGATTCTGTTTTACGTGTGTTGTTTGCTTATTTTGATGAATCTATGGCTAGTAAAATAGTTTATAAATCATAGAGAATTTGGAATACAGTAGGTTTAACACCAATATAAATAAAGAATGAGTTCATTACAGTACCTTGAAGTAGTCTTTTGTTTTCTTTCTCTAACGGAGCTCACGAGATTTCTGTTGAGTTTTGTGTTGTGAAGTTTTCAAGTTTTGGGTGAATTCTTTTGATGGATTGGAACAAGGAGTGGCAAGAGCCTAAGCTTGGGGATGCCCACGGCATCCCCAAGATAATCCAAGGACACCAAAAAGTCAAAGCTTGGGGATGCCCCGGAAGGCATCCCCTCTTTCGTCCACTTCCATCGGTAATTTATTTGGAGCTATATTTTTATTCACCACATGATATGTGTTTTGCTTGGAGCGTCTTGTATTATTTGTGTCTTTGATTGTTAGTTTACCACAATAATCTTTGCTGTACACACCTTTTGAGAGAGCCATACATGAATTGAAATTTTTTAGAATACTCTATGTGCTTCACTTATATCTTTTGAGCTTGATAGTTTTGCTCATAGTGCTTCACTTATATCTTTTGAGCGTGATAATTTTTGCTCTAGTGCTTCACTTATATCTTTTAGAGCACGGTGGTGGATTTGTTTTAAAGAAACTATTGATCTCTCATGCTTAACCTAGATTATTTTGAGAGTCATTAATAGCATGGTAATTTGCTTAATGTTAATATACTTGGTGTTCAAGATATGTGAAACTTTCTTTTGAGTGCGTTGAATACTAAGATAAGTTTGATGCTTCATAATTGTTTAGAGATATGGAGGTGATAATATCAAAGTCGTGCTAGTTGGGTGATTATGAATTTGAGAAATAGTTGTGTTGAAGTTTGCAAGTCCCGTAGCATGCACGTATGGTTAAAGTTGTGTAACAAATTTGAAACATGAAGTGTACCTGGCTTGTGCATCCTTATGAGTGGCGGTCGGGGACGAGCGATGGTCTTTTCCTACCAATCTATCCCCCTAGGAGCATGCGCGTAGTACTTGATTTTTGGTGGCTTCTAAATTTTTGCAATAAGTATATGAGTTCTTTTGACTAATGTTGAGTCCATGGATTATACGCACTCTCACCTTTCCGCCTTTGCTAGCCTCTTCGGTACCGTGCATTGCCCTTTCTCACCTTGAGAGTTGGTGCAAACTTCTCCGATGCATCCAAACCCCGTGATACGATTCGCTCTATCACACATAAACCTCCTTATATCTTCCTCAAAACAGCCACCATACCTACCTGTCATGGCATTTCCATAGCCATTCCGAGATATATTGCCATGCAACTTCCACCATCATCATCACGACATACATTACTTTTGTCATATTTCCATTGCATGATCATGTAGTTGACATCGTATTTGTGGCAACGCCACCATGCATTATTTTCCATACATGTCACTCTTGATTCATTGCACCATCCCGGTACACCGCCGGAGGCATTCATATAGAGTCATATCTTGTTCTAAGTTTCGAGTTGTAATCCTTATGTTGTAATCAATAGAAGTGTGATGATCATCATTATTGGAGCATTGCCCAAATAAAAAAAGAGAAAGGCCAAAAGAAAAAAATAAAGGCCCAGAAAAAAGAAAAGAAAAAGGGCAATGCTACTATCTCTTTTTTCCACACTTGTGCTTCAAAGTAGCACCTTGTTCTTCATGTAGTGAGTCTCATATATTGTGCTTCAAAGTAGCACCTTGTTCCTCATGTAGTGAGTCTCATAAAGTTGTCCTTTTCATACTAGTGGGAATTTTTCATTATAGAACTTGGCTTGTATATTCCTACGATGGGCTTCCTCAAATGCCCTAGGTCTTCATGAGCAAGCGAGTTGGATGCACACCCACTAGTTTTCTTTTGTTGAGCATTCATAGCTCTAGTGCATCCGTTGCATGGCAATCCCTACTCCTCATGTTGACATCAATTGATGGGCATCTCCATAGCCTGTTGATTAGCCTCGTCAATGTGAGACTTTCTCTTTTTTTGTCTTCTTCACACAATCCCCATCATCATATTCTATTCCACCCATAGTGCTATATCTATGGCTCATGCTCATGTATTGCGTGAAGGTTGAAAACGTTTGAGATTATTTAAGTATGAAACAATTGCTTGGCTTGTCATCGGGGGTATAGAAGTTGGGAACATCTTTGTGTGACGAAAATGAAGTATAGCCTAACTTTATGATTTTGTAGGGATGAACTTTCTTTTGCCATGTTATTTTGAGAAGACATGATTGCTTTGATTAGTATGCTTAAAGTATTATTATTTTTGTGTCAATATGAACTTTTGTCTTGAATCTTTCGGATCTGAATATTCATATCACAATTAAGAAGATTTACATTGAAATTATGCCAAAGTATCACTCCGCATCAAAAATTCTTTTTTATCATTTACCTACTCGAGGACGAGCAGGAATTAAGCTTGGGGATGCCTGATATGTCTCCAACGTATCTATAATTTTTGATTGCTCCATGCTACTTTATCTACTGTTTTGGACTATATTGGGCTTTATTTTCCACTTTTATATTATTTTTGGGACTAACCTATTAACCGGAGGCCCAGCCCAGAATTGCTGTTTTTTTTTGCCTATTTCAGTGTTTCGAAGAAACGGAATATCAAATGGAGCCCAAACGGAATGAAACCTTCGGGAACGTGATTTTCTCACCGAACGTGATCCAGGAGACTTGGACCCTACTCCAAGAAGTGCCAGAGGCCGTCACGAGGGTGGAGGGCGCGCCCCCTGGGCGCGCCCCCCTACCTCGTGGGCCCCCTGATGCTCCACCGACGTACTCCTTCCTCCTATATATACTTACGTATCCCCAAACGATCAGAACAGGAGCCAAAAACCTGATTCCACCGCCGCAACCTTCTGTATCCATGAGATCCCATCTTGGGGCCTATTCCGGAGCTCCGCCGGAGGGGGCATCCACCACGGAGGGCTTCTACATCATCACCATAGCCCCTCCGATGAAGTGTGAGTAGTTTACTTCAGACCTTCGGGTCCATAGCTAGTAGCTAGGTGGCTTCTTCTCTCTTTTTGGATCTCAATACAATGTTCTCCCCTCTCTCGTGGAGATCTATTCGATGTAATCTTCTTTTTGCGGTGTGTTTGTTGAGACCGATGAATTGTGGGTTTATGTTCCAGTAATTATCTATGGAAAATATTTGATTCTTCTCTGAATTCTTTTATGTATGATTGAGTTATCTTTGCAAGTCTCTTCGAATTATCCTTTTTGGTTTGGCCAACTAGATTGGTAGTTCTTGAAATGGGAGAAGTGCTTAGCTTTGGGTTCAATCTTGCGGTGTCCTTACCCAGTGACAGAAAGGGTTGCAAGGCACGTATTGTATTGTTGCCATCGAGGATAACAAGATGGGGTTTTTATCATATTGCATGAATTTATCCCTCTACATCATGTCATCTTGCTTAAGGCGTTACTCTGTTTTTAACTTAATACTCTAGATGCATGCTGGATAGCGGTCGATGAGTGGAGTAATAGTAGTAGATGTAGAATCATTTCGATCTACTTGTTTTGGACGTGATGCCTATATACATGATCATTGCCTAGATATACTAATAACTATGCTCAATTCTGTCAATTGCTCAACAGTAATTTGTTCACCCACCGTAGAATATCTATGCTCTTGAGAGAAGACACTAGTGAAACCTACGGCCCCCGGGTCTATTCTCATCATATCAATCTCTATCACTTTATTTACTTGCATCTATCTATCAAAAATACCAAAAATATTATTTATCATCTCTATCATATCTCACCCTCGTAAGTGACCGTGAAGGGATTGACAACCCCTAATCGCGTTGGTTGCGAGTAGCTATCGTTTTGTGTAGGTACGAGGGACTTGTGCGTGGTATCCTACTGGATTGATACCTTGGTTCTCAAAAACTAAGGGAAATACTTACGCTACTTTGCTGCATCATCCTCTCCTCTTCGGGGAAATCCAACGCAGTGCTCAAGAGGTAGCAACAACCCCTAGGGGTCGAGAAAAATCCCGCCCTTCGACAACGGGCATCTGCCGACGGAGGTGTCATACACATTTCTGAGTAAATCCTTTCTGCACAAATTATTTGACTTCCTTTGTTCTTTGCGCTTCGCAGGAGTTTCAGCTGATGTTCTCGCCTGTGCCAAACAGAGACCACCTCTTCAGGAATGCGGAGAGTGTTCGTGGCAGTGTTGATGGTGAAGATCCGCCAGAGGACAGCTTTGCAAAAGACAGCGATGAGGGGGGAGATGAATCAGAGGTGAGCGACGAGGTCAAGTCCTCCTTGTCCGTCGAGGTGCGCACAGAATGCCGTACAAAGCAGACTCAAGATCTGAGTGTTTGCCAGGCCAAGGTTGCAGCTCTGTGTGCTACGAACCCAAAACGCACTCGGACTGCGACGCTGGAGCCGACAGAGAAGACCGCCAAGTAGCTCAAGGTCGCCTCACCCAAACCTCGGAAGGCTCTGCCCAAGACCAAGGTCGTTGTGCCCATTGCATCAACATGAGTGCTGCACCTTCTCTTCTTATTTCTGTGAACTTATCGACCCTTCTGACCGAGTGAATCTATGAACTAGGGCTGCCACTTTGACGACGTCACCGATGTAGGTCGACGGGGACCGTGTCAAGGGCGAATCAGCGGATGCGACCACCTCCAAGAAAGGTATTGATTGTTTCTTTTTGGCTTTGTCTTGCGATTCAGCTGAATTTTGGTTGATGTGTGACGATGTTGAGTGATCGCATCGTCTACAAAGGTCATCCATGTCAGGGACAATGATGAAGAACCACTACAGAAGGATGCTAAGAAGGGGAGCAAGGCTCCTACTTCCTCAAGGGTCACCGCTTAGAATACGCCGCCCAGCAAAATGCCTCGAACTCTGCTTGTGCCTGACACAACTGCACCACAGGGGCACGCGGCTCTTCCTGGGCTGGCACCAATCATGTCGTGGCTGCGTCAACTGATCTGGCCTCGGCACCGACCCCTCCTATTAGCACATAGAGTGCTAGAGAACCAGACTGGAGACAGCAAAGAGGCGATGATCCAAGCGGAGCTGATGAACAAGCGCTTGAAGGAGGTGCACGACGCCGGCAAGGAGGCATACGATGCCAGCACGGCTCTCCAAGCGAACATTCGAGTAAGTGCCATCGTAAGTTAGTCTCTGACTGGACTTTCTTATGTAAGATTTTGCGTTGAATAACTAATTGAATTTTCAGTCGGTAGGTTTCGAGTACACCCACTGGGGATGCCTGTCCTGTGGGGACACGCTGAGGGCACCTACAGGGTGTAGTCCCCGATACTACCATCGGTTGCTGGCAATCTGCGGGAGTCTTAGAAATTCTTGTATTTCGGTTCCTGGCCGTCACTCAGATTAGGCGGACCATTCTGAGTGGATACCATTCGAGTGGGGGCACGCTGAGTCCACCCACTGGGTGTAGTCCTCGAGACCGTCATCTATTGCTAGTAATCGACGGGAGTCTAGAACTTGCTGTATGCTTTTTTTAGCTCATCAACATGAGTCACTTTTCAGTGGGGGCACGCTGAGTGCACCCACTGGGTGTAGTCTCCGAGACTACCGTTATTGCCGGCAATCATCGCTAGTCTTTAGAACTGTGTCTTTTGTGTAGTACTTAGGGTGCGTGTGACGCCCCCGCTTGATCGTGCACTAATCATATACACAAATGCGCACGATCAAGATCAGATACTCATGGTAAGATAATACAACACAACTCTAAACATAAAATAAAGTCATGCAAGCTTTATATTACGAGCCAGGGGCCTCGAGGGCTCGAATACAAACCATTCAGTGGAAGAAACAATGTCTGAGTACAGACATAATTAAATAAGTCTGCCTTAAGAAGGCTAACACAAACATCAACAACAATTGAACAGGCAATGCCTCCTACCTGGGAGCCTCCTAACTACTCCTGGTCGTCGATAGTAGGCACCGTCGGGGTAGTAGTAGTCGTCAGTGGAATCAGCTGGCTCCTGAACTCCCTCATCTGATCGCAGCAATCGGGCATAGGGGGAAAATGGGTAGCAAAGCAACCGTGAGTACTCATCCAAAGTACTCGCACAACTTACATCAGAATTAAACTAAGTATGCATCATTATCAAGGGAATGGGGCTATATCTTTGGACTGAACTGTAGAAATGCCAGAAGAGAAGGGAAAGCCTAGCCTAAAGACTAACATCTTGAAGCATCTTGTAGCATTAGAAGAGTGCAGATTAGCATATTATAAGTAGCAAGTATATTTAGTAAAGCCCAGAGATTCTTCCTCGACTCCCCGTGAGAAAGCAATCCCGGATCCATCATATCCAGTTATCATCTCCATCATCCAGTTTGAGTTGTATAGATCGGAATACAACTCCGAGCGCCCGTTACCGTGGAAACGACTATTCGAATAGAGTAACTTCCCTGCAGGTGAGGAGTCCTGGATTAAGGGGTCCTTGGGCCGCCGGCCCATTGCTTATGGGCCGGACTGATGGGCTACGATGGAGCCGAGCTAAGGTGTGGACCTTTGACCGGATAGAAGAACTTCGGAGCCTTGGTGTGTCCACCAAGTCAAGATTTAGCATGATCTTCCCTTTATTGTAACCAACCATGTGTAACCCTAACCCTACCTGTGTCTATATAAACTAAAGGGCTTTAGTCTTTAGGGTTAGAGCAACATCCAGTACCCTACCAACCTAGAGTTTAGCTCACCTGATCTCGAGATAGATCGACTCTGTAATCATACCATACACATTAATACAATCAAGCAGGACGTAGGGTTTTACCTCCTCATAGGGCCCGAACCTGGGTAAGCATTGTGTTCTTCGTCCCTTGTTCCCCATCGATCCTGGATCCATAGCTCGGGACCCCTACCCGAGATCTGCCGGTTTTGACACCGATATTAGTGCTTTCATTGAGAGTTCCGTTGTGGGATCGTCGAAGGATCAATGGCCCAACCATTTGTTGGAAACCCCGCTCGCGCCAGGGACATCTTTGTGGCCAGATCTTCATGTTCGACAACATCACGTTACGCATCGACCTTGCCAGTAGTCTGGACCAAGTTGAGAATGCCACCGCCGATCACGGAGCCAGCCGCCGGAACTTAGAGTCCAGCGCTGGCCCTCGGGAAAATCCTGCCCCTGTAGAGTCCGCGACTCCCGCGGAAAAACCCGCCGAGCCCGACGCCTTAACCTCGGACTCGGCGGGCATGAAGGGAGCAAATATTGTCCGGGATCTTGCCTTAAAGCTGGATCCTGCCGAAATAACCGAAGAGTGCCCCGCCAAATATCCAGAAAGCATGGCCCCAACGGGAACCTCTTCGGTAGACAACTTGTTGGATCGATTCCTCGCCATGGGAATCTCCATCAGCAGGCCTACGGCCTATGACCAGGCCGGGCTTAAACCTGACAACAGAGAGATCTGCACCCCACGGATCACACATCTCATCGCCACCATCGAAGAAACGGCGGAAGGATTACGATCTTCGAAGTTGAAAATGGTGTATACCCGGGTCTCTAGCCTGGAGGTGGACACCCATCAAGAGAAGAGCTTGTACTCGACCCATGATGCGGGATCCGACCTTGAGTCGGCCCAACCGCAAACTGGCACAAGCCTGAAAACTATGCAACCAGATCCAGACATAACCGAGGCACACTTTGCCGCCGCCGACGCTCCAGACTCACGGCAAATGGGAATGATAAAAAAAATCCCACCCACCTCCCACACCGAATACTCCCTAGATGCAGGAAGTCCGGACGTATGGGACCTAATGTACATCAAGCAGCAACCCGAAGAAACGGTCCATCATTACTGGGCAAGATTCCTCTTGGTCCAAAACAAGATGACGGACTGCCGCGACGAGGAAAAAATCGTGGCCTTTCGGTTCAACTGCCGGGACGTGGGAATCCTAAACGCCCTCGCCCGCCGCCACGTACTAATCTTCACCAAATTATCGGACATGGTATGCAAATATTGCACCATGGAAAATGCTTGGAAGTTACATCAATCAGTCCCTGCCGCACAGCCTAAAAAACCGAAACAAAACAAGCATACACGCGGCGATCGCCTGAGCACGAACACACCAAAAAGATAAACAGATCCAGAACTGTCCTAGATGAGTTGTTGGATAAACCATGCCCCATACACTCAGCCCTGCTTAACACAAATCCGACCCAAAGCTTCGAGCTTGCTCGGTAGTGAGACAAGTGGCCAAAAGTGGCGAGAATATCCTCGGTCTCAAACCACCTGATGGACGATCAACAACGCCACCTCATGACAACAACATTCTGACAGTCTACGAGACGGTTCTCCTCAAACAATCAAAGGAAAATAGCCCTTCGAGAGCTCGACCAGGTATACCAGGTGACGGCTTCACAGCCATGGGTGGATACACCTATCACCTTCGATCAAAAAGACAAGCCAAGGTCCCGCCCCACCCATGCACCTACCGCACTAGTCCTTGACCCCATAATCGATGGCTTCCAACTAAGTAAAGTGTTGATGGACGGGGGCAAACCTCATTTACGAGGACACGCTTGATAAAATGCAGTTCAACAGATCCAATGTCAAGCACAGTCACATCACATTACAAGGAATTATCCCCGGCAGGGAGGCACACTGTTCCGGATGCATAACCTTGGACGTCGTGTTCGGTACCCCCGACAACTATAGATCCGAATCCCCATTATTCCACATTGTGCCCTTCCATTGCGGATACCACGCCCTATTGGGACGTGAGGCATTCTCGAGGTTCCAGGCTATAGCACATTACGAGTACAGGAAACTCAAAATGCCAAGGCCCAACGGTGTGATCTCGCTCACCAGCGATCCGAATAAAGACCTCCGAGCTGAAAACAAAACGGCATCGCTCGCCCTTGAGGCACTGTCTGAGGCTATCACAGCCGAAGAATTAACAACGCTCCGCACTACGGTCAATAGGGATGAGGTGGCCCTTAGTAAAAGGTCAAAATCCATGTCATTTAAACTGGCTGATGAAATAGTAAAATTCCAAGTGCATCCGACAGACCCAAACAAAACGGCGTCCATTGGAGCACAGCTGGACCCCGCAGTTGACGAAGCACTACAAACATTCCTACGCATGAATTGGGACATATTCGCTTGGCATCCTTCAGACATGCCAGGAATCCCACGAAGGCTAGCGGAACATAGCCTAAACATCATAAAAGGCTTCAAGCCTGTAAAACATACACTACGTCAATTTTCCAAACCAAAATGACATGCTATGGGTGAGGAATTGGCCAAGCTAATGGAGGCCAGATTCATCTACGAAATCAAACATCCAGAGTGGCTAGCAAATCTGGTCATGGTACCCAAGAAGGACAAATCCGGGCAGTTCTGCGTCGATTTCAAAGACTTGAACAAGGCCTGCCCCAAGGATCCCTTCCCTTTGCCCCGCATAGATCAGATCATCAATGCCACCGCGGGACATGACCATTATGCTTCCTCGACGCATACTCCGGATACCACCAGATAAAGATGAAGGAGTCGAACCAAGCTGCAACCGCATTCATCACCCCTTACGGGCCATTCCACTTTAACACGATCACTGGTACAGCGAGGTTCTATACAAACGGTTTTTAACCCCTTTCCGCGATGGCATTTTGAACCGTCGCCAAGTGAGTGTGTGTGATAGGGGGGTCCTTCCCACACGACCCAGAAACCATCGGGGATAGGGAGCCTTGGTGCATATAGTTGTCCCTATAAAATTGTTTCTGATATCTCGAATATCCCAAACGCTCCATCCTTGCTACTCATTTATGCTCGCATTGCCATCGCAGTCGGCCTTTTGTGGTGCTATATTTACGATGTGCGGCTCGTCACAAACAGTTCACGATTATAGAACGTGTATGATTATCAGACAATCACACACATTCACTTTTCCTGAATCGTATGCGATAACTAACTAAGAAGATTAGCTAATCATCGTACGAGTGTCGGATAGGATTACGAAATGTCGGACCATCGTAACATCATCGTACATGATAACTATCACACACGCTATTCTGTGGTGCAACATTTACGATGCGTACCACATCAAAAACAGTTCATGATTGCAAATCGTGTACGATAAGGAAACTATCAGAAACATTTAGTTTGCTTGCACCGTTTGTGATATTGTCTGACATCACACACGCTTTGCAAACAGCAACTGTGTGCATGATCGCACACATTTCCTCTATGTGAACCATGTCGGATTATGGTTTATATCACAAGTGTCTGTGTTTGTGCGCTGTAAAGACCTGCAGACCGTAATTTCACCGTAATTTAATTGCTGCTATTTAAAATTGTACCGGATTTGAATTTCAAAGTATGTTATAGCTTTATTCATATCCATGAGGTTCAAACAACCAATGCATTATTCGATTCACAGGTACACATGTTCAAGAATTACATAAGCACCAAATAAAGAATGATGAACCACAGTTGTATGCTTGTACTATTAAAGACAGTAAAGAAAGAGGCAAAATATATTCTGGTTGCTGAACAAGGTGAAGCGGAATGCCCATATTGTGTCGTCCTCCATGCAGAAGGCACACATGACTCTACTCCAACCCCTTGTGATGGCCGACCGCCCATCCTTCACCGTCTTCGTGAACACATCTAGATAGTCATCGTGTTCTGGTAGAAATACTTTAACCTTTGCATGCCCACCAATCATGTAGTTTGAGAGGTAATCTTGAGTAAATTAATTTGGGAACCACTGCAAAGGAAAAAGGTTCAGACATTGTCATCTAACCCAACTCATCATGGGTAGTAAAAAGAAGGCTGCAGAGTTCTTACTTACCATCATGCAGTTCACTGTTGTCTTGGATAAAGTGTAAACAAATAGTTTAATTGCCATCTTTTGACACATTCACTACAAGAAATATGTCAACTAGTGACCTCCACTATTGGTCACTGAAAGGTCATAGTTTTCAATTTGTGACCTTTTTGTGACAAAAAACATAAGGTCAAAAGCTGGGGGTCGTTAATTGACTCTAGCGACCTTTCTTCTGGAATGGTCGTAGATGTTTATGACCAAAAAAAGGTCGTAGATTTTACAACCAATTATTTTGGTCACTAGCAATCCGACCACACCACGTCAGATCCACCGTGGCAAGCTGACGTGGCAGAATTACGACCAAATGAAAAGGTCGTAAAATAGAATCAGCCCGGTCCATTTGAGCCGTCTACATGGGCCAAGCCCAATAATTCGGCCCATTTAATTTATTTTTTCCTCTTTATTTTGCTTATGTGTATGGGCCTAGCCCAGTAATTAGGCCTTTTATTTTCTGGGAATGGAGCCTTTTTCTGATGAATTTTTTTATAGTCCACTATTGTTTTGGGCCACAGCCTTTTTGGTCTAGTTCGAATTTGGGCCTTGGCCTTTTTACAGCCTTCTATAATTTTTTTTCTTACAGTCATATCTTTTTTAGGCCCAAGCCTTTTTGGTCTAATTCTTGTTTGGGCCTTGGCCTTTTTAGAGCCCAAGTTCTCATTTTGCATAACTATAAACAGAAAGGCCCAGGTGCACAAGTGATCCACAAGCCCAGGTTCAAACAACAAGGCCCAGGTGCACAAGTGATCCACATAACTTCATAGAAAATAAACATAGGTTCACAAGATCATAACTTCACAAGTTCACATAACTTCACAGGTTCATAAGATCACATAACTTCACAGGTTCACATAACTTCACAGGTTCAAACTAGACAGCAATGCAACAAAATGCTCAAAGACAAACTGCACAAGAGGTTCACAGCCATCAAACTAGGCAGCAATGCAACTACCTGCTCAAACTGCACAGCCATCAAACTGCCTTAGCTCCAAAGAGAGCCATCAAGTGGGCTAACTTCTCTTCCTGTTCTTGAGACTTCTTGCGCAGCAGCTCAAGCTCCTTGTCGCGTGCAGCTTCAGATTCTTCCGTCTTCATCTTGATTGCCGTCAATTCTTCTTGCACCAGTTCAGCTTGAAGCTCGGACCTCTCCAGCTTCTGCTCAAGGTCACGAACATGAGCAAACACTTCAGCAGTTGCTTTGTGGGAGTTGTTCCTAGATGACTAGAGCCCAACATTCGTGAGGAATGTGCTTTGCTTGACAGATTTCAACAGCACTTCTTCGACAATTCGAACAGTAGACTTTGGCTCTTCACCTTCTGGTACCGGCGTGTCCTTCATTTCTTCCATCTCAAGCTAGCATATGGAGGAAAATGATAGACATTAGTGGAGAAACCAAACCAGCACACAAATGGATTATTTGAAGTAACCAAACCAGCACACAAAATCTATACAAGATGATGACTAGTGACCTGGAGACATGCAATTGGAACAATATGATCGCTTCATTAAGCCTAGAATGGTGGTTCTATTTAAGATGGCTTCCTGACTAACATTCAGATCAAATTTCATCATGTCATAAAAAATGCAACAAATAGCATCAAAGCATGGAACACAGCGTGTGTGAATCAAACAGCATGGAACTATCTTCATTAAGCTATTCTAATATCTTCATTAAGCCTAGCATGGAACTATAAGCATGGAACTATCAAACAACATCAAAGCATGGAACTGGCTCCGAATCAAACAGCATCAAATCATCAAAGCATCAAACATCATCAAAGCTGGCTGTGAATCAAACAGGGCATGGACAAAGCATGGAGTGACTTACTATAGCAGTCTTGACTGGCTCCGAAAACCCGTGCTTCTTGCTGTTGTGGGTGGCCTTAAACAAGTCAATCACAGACAGCTCCTCGCCCTTACGCTCTTCTTTCTGAAATGTTTTTCAACAAAAATCAAAATGTTATTCAGCAAGAATCAGAAATGTTAATCAACGAGGATCAAACGGTAAGGTCTCTAGAGAAAAGTTCTCACAGTGGCAAAAATGTGTGCTGTGTAGTGCCTGGAACCAGTTCTCTGATTGTACATGACATTTTCTCGATTCATCTTGTTCGACACACAGGTTCCTACAAAAAAGCATACTGTCAGCATGATCTAGCACTAGCATATCATGTGTAGAAAATAAAGCATCAAACAAAGCAGAGACAAACCTTGTGTCTTGGGGTAGACCACATCTCCACCAGAGCTTGCCATTCACCATCCGTCAGATCAGGTACCGGAGACTTGATGCTGACTTTATTTGCGGCTACGGTATCAGAATACTTCTTCTTGAGCTGATGGCGTCTGTTCTTTGAACTTTTCTGCAGAATATCTTTGCACGCGGTCTTTATGGTCTCTGAGTCCGTGTTCATCTCAAAATTTGCCTACCAAGACAGCAAACAAGGTAGGAACAATATTAGTGATCATGCATAGGTGTAACAGAAAATGGATAGCACATTAACTATGAAACAAGTAGCTTACAGCAACTTTCCCAATGTAGTTCTCCAATAGACTAGCATTTTTTTGTATAGCTTGAAGTGAGGAAGAACCAGAAGATGGCTTCTTGCAACGAGTCCACACTCAGAAGCAAGCTTTGCTGACTACAGAGGCTTCTCTGGACGCTTCAACCCTTCGGCAATTTGGATATGCACCTTGCTACCAAGCGACTTGGTGATCCTCTCTAGCCCTTTGCCCTTTCTATGTCTAGTCTTGGTAGTCATTGCATCTGAAAATGAAATTGAACTCATAAATTAGAATAGAAATTGACAAATGCAGGAATCGACAAAAGCATACATGATCATTCCATTTGGAAAATGCACTAGTAAAAGATAGCATTGCAAAGGTCAACTTGCCTGATTGAAGCACAAGCTGCTGTTCTTCTTCATTGATGACAACATTCCTGTCAATAGAAGGTGCAACAGGGCTGAGCTCTGTGTGGACAGTGCCTGCTTCATCAATGCAGATGGTTCCTCCTTCATCTAGGGAGACAGTGCCACTTCCATCCATGCTGAGAGTGGTTCCTTCATCCATGGGCGGCAACTCATCACCCATTTGCACCGAGGTCTCAGAGTCCATGCGCAGCAGACTTTCCTGATGGTCCATCGCAGTCGCCATCTTTGCTTTCTGCCTTGTGACTCTATCAAGGGCAGGTTCATCAGGTTCCAGGATCCTCTTTTTTTGTCCTGGAGCTGGGGCCATCACCCTTCCTGGAGGCATTGCGACAGATGTTTCTGAGCTCTTCTTCTTGCTGACTGTCTTCTTAATACCAGGCCTCTTCGTCCTAGATTCCTTCAGTACCTCGTATAAACAGCACGGGAAAAAGCATTAGATCACAAGAGAAATATGTGAGCACAAGGAATAACATAGCATAAAAGAACCCCAGCCCTCCAAGCAAGACAGAGTTTGCACCTTAGCAGTCTTTCTCACTACAACATCATCCACTTCCTCTCCATCAATAACTTCATCCTCCTTAGGATTGTACTCTGGGTCATCATTGATAACTCCACTACCTTCTTGAACCTCATCACTTCTACCTTCTCGTACATCATTTGTTTTCCTAATCATCGACGCTATTGCACCGATGCCAAGGGTCTGGAACATCCGATTGTTCCTCATGATATTTCTAGCCCTAACCCTCTCGTACTCGGTGAGAGGCTCTTCTTTGCATGATAAATGAAACGTAACTATTAGGTGAATGTTTGGAATGTTTGGAATGCATGAATGTTTGGAATACATATCTTATGAAATTTTATTATCATTTAATCCTAGTTATTCAGGTAAGGAAGACTAACAGCACATAGGCACAATTAAGCCAGCTTATTCAGATTGCAGCAATACATTTCACTTAGCATATTAAGACACATATTTTATGAAACTGACAGTATAACCACAAGGAGCAAGTTGCATACCAACGGTTGGCCTCACGTTTGACCTTGTCATCCTTGCCATGGATGATCTTGAGGTGGTGCTTGCAAAATAGAATAAACAACAATCAGATACAACAGGCATAAAGTAAAATGATGCACTTGTATCAATAAAGGAAAGCATTTGGACCATCATGCACATACATGTAATACATGTGAAACAAACTTGATGGATCAAGAATACAGTGATCTAGTGTTATTAATTAAGCAAACATGTAAGTGCACTAAACAAGCATGCATCTACACTGGAAAGATATGAAGCATCTCTTAATATCTTCACTACATCAAGCAGGAGGTAGTAATGTACATCAAGAAATCTTCCTAGTGCCTCATATAAAGTACACAACAAGCAAGCAAAGTGCTAGTAGTACTGCTGATGCAAACCCTAACCATATGTATGCTAGCAAGCAACTGAATTGAAGCAAACTATATATGTGAAGCAATGCATTAGCAGTAGTATATGTGAAGCAAACTACATCAAGCTAAGTGAATTAAGGTTGTGGTACCAGAGACAAGAACAGAACTCACATGTATTACAATTATATATAGTTGGATACAAATACAGTGCACACGAATTATACTTCAGTAATGTGGATTAGCAAAAACAACTATTTACAACAATTACTTTTATGTTTTAACTTGCAATTTTATCCATGTACCTGCAATCATCTATAAGCAAATGAATTACTCAATTGTTTTCCCTAATGGAGGCAAGCTTATGCATTCAGAGCAACCGATTGCCCAACAGTTGATGAATAAAGAAGCAAGCAGTGTTAACAATAATAGTAGGCCTTGAAATCATGCTTATGCAGGCAATTTAGAAGAGTATATTAAAACACCAAAAATTATCTAGCACCAATATGGTATATATTAAAATTAGTCATACTGCCTTAACACACCAGGAATTCCAATACCACATTAAGTACTAAGCATTCTCTTTTTCACTGGAAAGAAGAACACAAGCTTCATGCACATATCATAAAAGAAGAACACTGCTACAAACCCCATGGGCACAACATAAAAGAAGTCTTCTACTTGAACAATCAGGATGGGCGTGCACCAAGAACCCTAACCCCATCATGTTCTAGCCATGAACCAGAGGGAGATCATCCCCACGAACCCCATGAAACCTAACCCTGACCCCATGAACCCTAACCCTAACCCCATGAACCAGACGGAGATCCTAACCCTAGAAGATCCTAACCCTAGAAGATTCACCGAACCAGAGGGGAGATGGATCCAGCAGAGGAAGGGAGATGGAGAAGTACCTAGGGGCGGATGGTGTTGATGATGCAGCGGTGGTCGTCGTCGATGTAGCCGCCGTCGTCGTCGATGTAGTCGATGTAGCCACCGCCATCGTCGATGTAGTCGATGTAGCCGAGGGGAGGGGATTCGTCGTCGGGGAGGGCGGCGCGATGCGGCGTGGTGGCACGGAGCAAGGGAGGGAGGGAGTGGGGCGGCGGGGCGGCGTGGAGCAGGGGGGAGTGGGGAGAAGCTAGGGTTCCGTGGGGAGGGGAATGGAATGGGAAATTTTGGGGAGTGGGAGGGGAGGATCCCGCGTGTTTAGTGGGAGAGGGGTGGTGGGTCCCGAATGGTAGTGGGAGAGAAGTGTTGGGAAATTTTCGTGGGGTGGGAGGGAAAATTTGGTGCTAGGAGGGAAATTTTGGAGGGAAATTTTCACCAGTTTTAAGAGGTTTTGAGGCAGAAAAATAGGGTTTTTTTGTAAACTTTGTAGAAATCATGGTTAAAATCATACCGAGTAGCTCAAGAAAACATCTATGTTGCAAGTTTAGTATTTTTGCTAGTTGGTAGGCCACATTTGATGATGTGACGCTGAGGTCTCCCATTTTTTTGTTTTTTTTGAATTTTTTACGGTGTTTTCAAAAACCGGCCGATTTCGTCACGGCGGCCGTCCGTGGCTAGGGTTTGATCCGTGCCAATCTGTTGTCGATTTTGTGATGAAATGCCTACCTGTGAAGCTAAAAAACATTTTTGGCAAAAATAACGGGCAAGCTATGGAGGACCCGCAGTTCAAATTCTAGCCGGTTCCAGCTGAATCGGCCGAAGGTGGTCTGAATTGCCGGGAGTAGCTACGAGGGTCAGAAATGCATGCTTTTTGGCGACCGTCCGTAAAATAGGGTCTACTTTGAGATAGACATGGAATGCCGCCGTTAGGGGTGACCCTCCTTGTAGCCGCTTCACGAAAAACGCATGTCTTTAGCATTCAAAAAATGAAAAACGGTTTTTCTTGTTAAACAAGTTGGAACCTTGCTTTGGCAACATTGTTTGCCATCACAAGACGGAGGCATGCACCAAATTTGGGCATATTATCAGAAACTATTCATTGGATGCAGCCATATCATTGCTAGTTTGGCTTGAAAGCCATGAATCTTCGTTCATGGTAGGTCGTTTTTGAGAACACTTTTTCAAGAAAACATCCATATTGCAAGTTTAGTATTTTTGCCAGTTGGTAGGCCACATTTGATGAGGTGATGCGGAGGTCTCCCATTTTTTTTGAATTTTTTACGGTGTTTTAAAAAACCGGCCGATTTCGTCGCGGCGGCCGTCCGTGGCTAGGGTTTGATCCGTGCCAATCTGTTGTCGATTCTGTGATGAAATGCCTACCTGTGAAGCTAAAAAGCATTTTTGGCAAAAATAACGGGCAAGCTATGGAGGACCCGCACTTCAAATTCGAGCCGGTTCCAGCTGAATCGGCCGAAGGTGGTCTGAATTGCCGGGAGTATCTACGAGGGTCGGAAATGCATGCTTTTTGGCGACCGTCCGTAAAATAGGGTCTACTTTGAGATAGACATGGAATGCCGCCGTTAGGGGTGACCCTCCTTGTAGCCGCTTCACGAAAAACGCATGTCTTTAGCATTCAAAAAATGAAAAACGGTTTTTCTTGTTAAACAAGTTGGAACCTCGCTTTGGCAACATTGTTTGCCATCACAAGACGGAGGCATGCACCAAATTTGGGCATATTATCAGAAACTATTCATCGGATGCGGCCATATCATTGCTAGTTTGGCTTGAAAGCCATGAATCTTCGTTCATGGTAGGTCGTTTTTGAGAACACTTTTTCAAGAAAACATCCGTATTGCAAGTTTAGTATTTTTGCTAGTTGGTAGGCCACATTTGATGATGTGACGCGAAGGTCTCAATGATAGGCCACGCACGGTCATGGGTTTGAGCCCCCGCACGCGCATATTTTTGGTAGGTTGGGTACAATAGCAAAATGGCCCACTTTTTAGCGAGTGGGTCGAGTGGCCCACTTGTTAGTGAGGTGTGTGCTTGATACTTGACTAGTTTGATATATTCAAAAAGGTTGGCATAGAGTGGAAGACTAGTAGCCTCGTCCTAGCCCAGTGGTAGAAACATAGTGAAACAAGCGCATGGTCGTGGCTTCGAGTCCCCGCTGGCGCATAATTTTTTTGCTCACAATGAAAATGGGTTCAGTTGAAGCAAAATTCAGTTGAAATAGCATCTTCAGTTCTGACCAAAATTCAGTTAAAACAGTATGATCACAACAACTACTAAATGATCAAAACATTCTGTATTTTTTTGTATGATCAAAACAGCAAGCATAACATCTCAATTCTGTATTTTTTTTGCAATCTTTTGCATTACAAGACAACATTCATAACAGCTACTAAAGCTGTGATCACCAAAACTTGAAGGATTTTGCATCACATCACAACCATAACAATCACAACAAGTGTTCTCAACCAGCATCATAACAATCACATAACTACATAACAAAAGAAAACTTGTTCATCATTACAAAAGCAAACTTGTTCAACATAAGAAAAGCAAACTTGTTCAACCACATAACTACAAACTGAGACACAGTAGTAGGGGTCATCCCAATACCACAAACAACTCAATATTCCCAGTAGTAGGGGTCATCCCAATGATCCTCTGCCTCTTGCCAGAGATCCAAACCTTCTTTGGTGATTTCAATTTTCTTCCATGCCTCGTAGGTGACGTACACATCTTTCGCGGCGTACTCGATGAGCTTGTTTGGCAGTGGGCTGTCCCCCAATAGTAGGTGGTCCGATTTCCTGTCGATCTTCTGCTTCATTTCCTTGTAGGATGGGTGGATGAGGCTGCCTGCAAACTGAGCCAAAGACTGCCACTTCTTTCCATTGTTTGGAACTCTCCATTTGCGCTGCAAGTTGACGTACTTGTCGGGGTTGATCTCCAAACCAGACAACTTCAGCTTCTCCTTGTCGCCTCCAATGTAGAAGCCAACAAAGGTGTACAGCTTCTTCTCCTGCAGGAGCGGGCGGAGTTCCTTGGGCCTGCATCAAATTAATCTGGTGCATCAAATTCATCTACTTCAAAAACTTCAGAAACTACAGAATTAAAATGGGTTCAGTTGAAGCAAAATTCAGTTAAAATAGCATCTTCAGTTCTGACCAAAATTCAGTTAAAACAGTATGATCACAATAACTACTAAATGATCACAACAACTACAAGACAACATTCTGTATGATCAAAACAGCAAGCATAACATCTCAATGATGTATATTTTTTGCAATCTTTTGCATTACAAGACAACATTCATAACAGCTACTAAATGATCACAAAAACTTCTAGACAACATTCTGTATGATCACCAAAAAACTACTAATTAGACAGAAACTTCATAACTTCAGAACTCGTATCGCATCTACTTCAGAACTTCAGAACTATTGCATCTACTTCAGAAACTTCAGAAACTTCAGAAACTTCAGAAACTACTAATTAAAACGAAACTTCAGAACTTCAGAAACTTCAGAACTTCAGAACTAGTATTGCATCTACTTCAGAACTTCATAACTATTGCATCTACTTCAGAAACTACTAATTAGACAGAAACTTCAGAACTGGATGTTTTTACCATTTGGTTGCCGTGGTGATGTGGTATACCAGGACGAGATCCTCCACACATAACTGCAGAACTGCAGCTATTTGCGGAGGTCCGTCTTCCCTGGTATACTCGACATCAACACCGATATTCCGAGAAAGCATGCCGCCGAGCCTCCTCCTCATCTGGTGGATCATCTTGTCGGCTTCGTCTGGATTGCTGGTGCATACGACATCCAGCGGCTCCTTTAGGTGGATATCAACCTTGAGCGGCACGGTGTAGTCCAGCTTCTGCCCGGGGACCGGAACGTCGTCGTCGACCACCAGCGGCTCCTTGCCAGACGCCTCACCACGGTGATGCTTGGCAGACAGAGGGGAGTTGCTCCACGATGCCTCCGCCATTCTCTTGGCAGACGGAGGGGAGTTGCTCCACGATTCCTCCGCCATTGCCCTCCTGGCCAGCGATGGTGGAGGCAGAGGGGAGTTGAGGGAGGAAGATGGAGCGGCAATGGAATAAGGAGGGAGGCAGAGGGAGGAAGATGGAGCGGCAATGGAATAGGAGGGGAGTTACCTGGACGTGGGAAGAAAACCCCCTCTGCGTCGTGGGGAGTTGCCAGTGGAGGGGAGACGTGAGGAGTTGCCTCGAAAACTCAAACGTCCTGCCCTTTGGCCCTCGAAAACTCTGGAGGGGAGACGTGGGCCCTTTGGTTTCTCCTGTTTCTGAAACAAAAAAAATAACAGCCATATTTTGCTCTAAAATTAATGATCACTGCAACCATATTAAGAGATCAATCTTCAAGCATTAAAACAGCACCAAAACAGTCACTGCAGCCATCCAAAATGGCACAAAAATAGCACCAAAACAACATCAGCCAAAACAGCAAAAAATGCCACCAAAATGGCACCAAAGTATCAGCCAAAATGGCACCAGAGTTTTAATGCATTGTATCTTCACCATCAGCCTCTTCATCACCAAAGTCTCATGCATTTTGCTACTTGGAGAGAATTGTAGTAGAAAAACTACATCAGGATCACATCAACAAAAACTACAGAGAAGGTTGATCACCAATCAAAACAAGGAACATGCAGTAATAGTATAACCTTCATGTCCATTCGCTACTCATCGTCATCGATACGAAACCAAGGAACTTTATGCCCACTCCTGTTTTCCTCATCATCACTACAATATTGCAGCATAGTATGATCAGTCCGGTCTTCCTCATCCTCGCTCTCATGTCCATCCACTACCACCTTTCTTCTTTTCTTGATGCCTTCAACTGTTGCAGCACCAACGATCACACGTTCCCGGTCCCTTCGCACTCTGCTTTGCACCGGAACTTCCATAGAGTCATCATCAGCTTGCAACGGAACTTCCGTAGAGTCATCATCTTAGTATGTTAGTCCACCATCACCGGGGCCCTTTTCCACTTCAGTTTCAGTCACACTCCACAAGTGTCTGTGCTGAAAGTTTTGCACAACTTGCCATTTTCCGTGAAAAAGAGTGTCTGGCAGATGAAACACCATTGTTGCTTGTGTTGTTAGAATAAAGGGATCACTCTTATACCAGCACCTTGCAGTGTTGATGCTTTTGAAGTGGCCATCATATTTGACAAAAGAGTCTCTCTTCTTCTTGCTACCAAGCTCAAACCAGTCACAGCGAAATAAGACTACCGAGCGATGGATGCCTCCACTAGAGTTGTACTGCAACTCTACGATGCTTCTCAACTGACCATAGAAGTCAATGATCTTACCATCATGTGACCCCTCAGTGACGATTCCACTATTCTGTGTCTTCCTTTTTTCCTCGCGGTCAACGGCGTGGTACCGGACACCGTTAGCAATGCATGCTGAATACACTCTCACTCGCTTATCCGGTAAACATGCCAAAGCAAATAGATCATCACTGACCTTCTTCTCCTCATGCAACTTTCCAATCTGCACAATTAAACCATTTAGCAAACAATGGTATTTAACAATTGGTGAATAACACAGAAAACATAAAACATGTGGCTAAATATCTCACATGATTCTTAAACCACTTAGCAAACCCCTTGGCAACCCTTTTATCAACATGGATATTGCTTTCTTCCTGATTTAACTCTTCCTTGCATTTCCTGCAATGCCAACAAAACATGTGAATTAAAACATTAGGCTGGTGCCAACCCAAGCAAAAAATATATATGTAATGAGTGCACAAGATATAACGTACTCGATATATGGTAGAACCTCGGCGCAATTGCTGAGCACAAACCAAACCATCTTGTCATACTCATCACCAGCCTCCAAGTATTGCGAGGCTCCAAGAAAGTTCACACCATGGTTGAAAACAGAGACATCACCACTTTGTGAATCAGACCGCTCTCTATTTCTGCCCGGCCGGTTCCATCTTGTTTCCACATCGCCAAAGTATCTAGAGCAAAAAGTCAAGCACTCGTCAACGACATATGCTTCAGCAATAGAACCTTCAGGTCTTGCCGTGTTTCGCACATAACGCTTACAAGTAAGCAGCCTTCTTTCGATTGGGTACATCCAACGGTATTGCACAGGGCCTCTAAGCATTGCCTCTTTTGGTAAGTGCACCGCCAAATGGACCATCACGGTGAAGAAAGCTGGAGGGAAAATCTTCTCGAGCTTGCAAAGAATAATTGGGATTTCTTTTTCAAGTCTTTCCAGGACAGTTAACTTGAGTGTTTTGCAGCACAGTTCTCTAAAGAAATTTCCCAGCTCAGCAACCGCTTCATATACATCCTTGTGCATGATTCCTCGGAGGCCCGCCGGTAAAATCCTTTGGAGGAGGATGTGACAATCATGGGTTTTCAGTACTGAAAGCTTGAATCCATCAGAAGTAACACACTTTGCTAGGTTAGCGGCATAACCATCTGGAAATTTCACTGCTCTTAGGAATTCACAGAATGCAAGCTTTTGTTCTTTACTCATTGTATACCATGCTCGTGGCATTTCAAATGAATCTTCATATTCATTGTGCTGTAGATGCAAATCTTCTCTTATGCCCATGTCCTCCAAATCAAGCCTAGAACTAACCATGTCCTTTGTCTTCCCTTCAATGTTTAGAAACGTCCCTAGCAGATTCTCGCATATGTTTTTCTCAATGTGCATTACATCGAGATTATGCCTTAATTTCAGATCAGCCCAGTATGGCAGGTCCCACAAACAAGACCTCCGGTCCCAACATTGACCTTCCTCACGCTTTCTTTTCTTCGCCAGCTTTCCTGGTCTCACATCTTTCACCTTTTCAAGTTGCTGCTCCAGCTCTTCTTTAGTGAATTCAGCTGGCTTGTCACGGGTTTCATTCTCACCATTAAAATCTTTGCTTCTTCGCCAGCGATGGTTTCGGGGAAGAAAGCGGCGGTGCCCAATATAGCAGATCTTTCTCCTATTTCTCTTTGAGCAAGGGTCTTTGTCACAATGGACACAAGCCTGCTAACCCGCTGTGATCCTCCCAGATAGAGTGTGTAGAGCCTGGAAATCATGGATGGACCATATGATTGCAGCACGTAGATTGAACTTTTCTTACGGACTCAAGGCATCATATGTAGGTACACCAGTCCAGAGCTGGAGCAGTTCTTCTACGAGGGGCTCCATAAAGACATCAAAATCCTTTCCTGGAGACTCTGGACCCGGGATAAGCAATGACATCATGAAGTTGGACTGATCCATGCATGCCCATGGTGGCAGGTTGTACGGCACCACAAAAACTGGCCACATGCTATAAGACGTGCTCATGTTCCCAAATGGATTAAACCCATCTGTGGCAATGCCAAGTTTTATGTTCCGTGGATCTGCAGCAAAATCTAAATGTATACTGTCAAACTCTTTCCATGCCTCTCCATCCGCTGGATGACTCAGCTCATTGTCCACAGGTTACCGCTTCAGCTTGTGCCACTGTACCTCACGCGATGATTCCTTCGAGATGAACATCCGCTGCAGCCTTGGTATCAAGGGAAAGTGCCTCAGTACCTTCTTCGGTATTGACTTCTTCCCATCAGCATCTTTCCACCTAGATGTATTGCATTTTGGACAGTTGTCATGCTTTGCTAAATCCTTCTGAAACAAGACACAATTATTTGGGCACACATGTATTGACACATAACCTAACCCCAGCCTGCGGATTATGCTCAATGCTTCATCATATGATCTGGGAACACAACTATCAGGGAATTGCAAGCTCAAAAGACGGAGTATTGCGTTGAATGCGGCATTGCTAATCCGGTAGAAAGACTTGATGTGGAGTAACTTCACGGTGAAGGTAAATCTTGAAAATTTACCCCCTTCATGAGCTGCGCGCTTCGCCTCCTCTAACACCTCAGCAAACAATGACTTTTGTCCATCAGCACGATCTTTAGCATCATACAAATCCTTCAATAGGTCAGGAATCCTATCATCTTCATGCCCATCCTCTTCCTCCAAAACAACATTATATCGCAAAACCTTTTCCATGAAATCAATGCTAGCATCACCACCACCCATCATATGAGGGGCCTCCGTATCAGCTTCAAAATGTTGAGGTTGACTGTCCAAAGGTTCTCCATGATATATCCATCTATCATATGTGCTGGACATCCCATTAAGAAGCAGATGCTATTTTAACTGAATTTTGCTTCAACTGAACCCATTTTCATTGTGAGCAAAAAAATTATGCGCCAGCGGGGACTCGAACCCACGACCATGCGCTTGTTTCACTATGTTTCTACCACTGGGCTAGGACGAGGCTACTAGTCTTCCACTCTATGCCAACCTTTTTGAATATATCAAACTAGTCAAGTATCAAGCACACACCTCACTGACAAGTGGGCCACTCGACCCACTCGCTGACAAGTGGGCCATTTTGCTATTGTACCCAAGCTACCAAAAATATGCGCGTGGCTAAAAAATATGCGCGTGCGGGGGCTCGAACCCACGACCGTGCGTGGCGTACCATGTAATTTTTATCTTCTTACAGAGATTGGGCGTTAGACCAACAATGGATATGTGCCATGCTTCGGTTAAGCAACAAAGCGGCAACATTAATTATCAAAATAGAAACACAATATATGTGCCGCCACAGCACACCTGTGTCGTGCGAGCAGGCGTGAGTTGACGGGATGCATGCGACCAGTCCACCGTGCAGGCAGACCTGGAGGCGAGCGTGCAGGTGTGTGAATTGATGGGAGGCGTGCTCGCTGCACAGTGTCCGGGAGGCATGTGAGTAGCTGTGTGAAATAACCGGAGAGGTGTCTCGGTCATGTCTACATAGTTCTCGAACCCATAGGGTCCACACACTTAACGTTCGTTGACGATATAGTGTTATATGAGTTATATGATTTTGTGACCTAATATTGTTCGGAGTCCCGGATGAGATCACGAACATGACGAGGAGCTCCAGAATAGTCTGGAGGTAAAGATTGATACATAGGACGATACTATTTGGACACTGAAAGAGTTTCAGAGTGTACCGAGTAGTCATCGGATCACCGGAAGGGGTTCCTGGCACCCCCGGGAGGTTAATGGGCCACATGGGCCAGAAGAGAGGAGCACACCAGCCCACAAGGGCCTGGTGCACACCTCCTAAGGCCGCAACCCTTGGGAACAAAAGGAAAGGGGGGAGTCGGCCTCCCCCTTCGTTCCCTCTCCTCCCCTTTTCTTCCCCCCTTGTGCAAACAAGGTAAGGGGGGCCGCCACAGGGCTGGAGCCCAAGGGGCTGGCGGACACCCTTAGGGCGCCACCTGACTGCCTCCCCTCCCCCACCTATATATATGAGGGAGGGGTGTCACACAAAGGGCACGATAAAATCTTAGCCGTGTGCGGCGCCCCTCTCCATAGTTTTGTCCCTCGGTCATATTTTCGGAGTGCCTAGGCGAAGCCCTACGGAGATAGCATCACCACCACCGTCACCATGCTGTCGTGCTACCGAAACTCATCCACTACTTCGCCCGTCTTGTTAGATCAAGAAGGTGAGGACGTCACCGAGATGAACGTGTGCTGAATGCGGAGGTGTCGTACACTCGGTACTTGATCAGTTGGATCGAGAAGAAGTTCAACTACATCAACCACGTTAATAAACGCTTCCGCTTACGGTCTACGAGGGTATGTAGACACACTCCCCCCTCTTGCTTCTATGCATCTCCATGGATAGATCTTGCGTGTGCGTATATTTTTTTTGTTTTCCATGCAACGTTCCCCAACAATGAGTATAACGCTGTAGTGGAAGCTACCTGTCTCACGGAGGAGGCAGCACAACGTGCCTCCACGAGCTACCATTATGATTATCATCCTGATCAGTGATGGTGATTACCAAGCTAGACTAAAATCCTAAGCTTTGGGGAGTACATTTTCTCACTGACACTACATTCATGTCCACACATTCATTCCAGTTATCAGTGTTCATCCTTTTTCATTGTATATCCATGTTGGTTTTATTTTGCTTTCTTCTTGTGTGTTTGAAAAATTTCGAAAACCCAAAAATATTTCTCGCTTATTTTTGTTTTCTTTCCTATTTATTTAGTTTGTAGTATTGAAAGAAAACCCAAAAAGATTTCTCATTTATTCTTTTGCTTGTTGGGAGATTTCCTGCGTAAATAGTTTTTCTCATTTTTATTTTTCCTTCGTTAGTTGCTTTCCTCAGAAAATATAAACTCCAAAAATATTTCAGTGTGTTTCTCTGAAATTCTTTATTTTTATGCATTATTGTTGATCTAGCGAATAACCAATATTACCTCTTCTCCCTTGAATAAAATGTTTGCAGATTCCAGGTTAGTCCCCAACACTTTTGCACTATTATTATTTTCATATCATTCGGTCATGCAAGTGAAAGGCAATAATGATGATGACTTGATGAAGTGACTGTGGCAAGGAAAAGCTAGTATGAACTCTCCTAGTTTTTGTTTTTGTAAATATGTTTAACTCAATGTCCATGATTTAGCATATATGAGTAAATATGTTCGTGATAACAATTAGAGATTATAGTTGCTCATGCCATGCTTAAGTAGCTAGGAGTGGATAATGATTTTATCTTGAATGTCAACATGCATTAAAATGGTTATGATGTAGTATGTTAATATGGTATCCTCCTCTAAATGTTTCAAGTGGCTTGACTTGGCACATGTTCACACATCTAGTTATTCAAAACCAACATAGCCTCCATGATATTTATGTTCAGGGTGGTTTATGTCCTACTCATGCTAGTATTCAACATTACTTATGCTCAATGCATGATTATGACCATTTTCGCTGTCTAGTTGGTCGCTTCTCAATCTATTTGCTAGCCTCCACCTGTACTAAGCGGGAATGTTGTTTGTGCATCCAAATCCTTAAACCAAAGTTGTTCCAAATGGCTCCACCATATCTACCAATATGCGGTATTAAGCTGTCGTTCGAAGTAAATTTGCATGTGGCACCTCTAATCATTCAAATAATCATCAGTTTTGTGTGCATATACCGCTCATGGAGGGACACGGGGCGGTCAGTATCTTCCATGCTAAGTGGGTTATTCTCAAGATGGGTGTTAATTTACTTGCCATTGCACGAGAGAGGCTAGTAATTGGGATGCCCAGTCCTATAATGAAAAATGAAAAAAAAAATAATGAAACCAACTCACCTGGAAGGTTGATTCTTTGTAGGGCACCTGTGGACTCGGCTAGCCATGGGTTGTGTTTGTATGGTGGAGGGGGGGGGGTAAACTTTACCTTTTTGCTTGGGAACAGCCGATAATGTCTTTAGCATGGAAGATATTGAAAATCCTCGGTGGTAACATTGATAGGAAAAGCACACCTCTCAAAATTGTATTTATCTCTGATTTAAGCTTCGAGCTCTAGCACCTCCGCAAATCCATGCTTCCCTCTACGAAGGGCCTATCTATTTACTTTATTGTTGAGTCGTCACCTTCTCAATTAAAGCACCAATCCTGAGAGCACTATTGTCATTCTTATGCATTGAGTATCGTTAATGTTGTGTGCATCACGACTGGATCTCTTCTACTCTGATTACAATGTTTAGTCGGTGCTTGAACTTTGGAGGTGCTCTGCATTTATGTTTTGCGGTCTTAGAAAGGGCTAGCGAGATACCATGTTATCATATAATATCATGATTATTTTGACAAAGTGTTGGCATTTGAGATATGTGATTATTGCTCGCTAGTTGATTATGCCATTAATATGAGTAAATATAAATTCTAAGTGTTATAACTTACATGGTTAGTTCATGATCTTCGCTGAAAACTTGGGTGCTATTTAAGCTTATATATAGATACAAGAATAAAAGAGTTCGTAAAAGTTTTTTTTATCACTTTCATTTTGTCAACTGAATTGCTTGAGGACAATCAATGAGTTAAGCTTGGGGGAGTTGATACGTATCCATCGTATCTACTTTGCCAAACACTTTTGCTCTTGTTTTGGACTCTAATTTTCATGATTTGGATGAAACCAACCCGGACTAACACCCTTTACAGCAGAACTAGCATGGTGTTGTTTTTGCATAGAAATAGAAGTTCTCCAAATTCGATGAAACATTTTAGAGATTTTTTATGGAATATATAAAAATAGTAGAGTGAAGATCCATCGGAGGGGGGCCACCAGTTGCCCACAAGGCAACAGGGTGCGACCACCCCTCGAATGCGTCCTGTTACCTTGAGGGGCCCACATGGCTCCGTTGACCCTAATCTCAAGCCTATAAATTCATTTTCCCTAAGAAAAAGAATAAGAGAAGAAGTTTCATCACGTTTTATGATATAGAGTCGCCGTCGCCTCCTGTTCTTCATCGAGAGGGCTGATTTGGAGTTTGTTCGGGGCTCCGGAGAGGGGCATTTGTCACCATCATCTTTACCAACCCTTCTTCATCGCCAATTCCATGATGCTCACCACCTGGAGTGAGTAATTCCTTCGTAGGCTTGCTGGACGATGATGGGGTTGGATGAGATTTGTCATGTAATCGATTCAATTTGTCAGGGCTTGATCCCTAATACCCACTATGTTCTGAGATTGATGTTGGTATGACTTTGCTATGCTTAATACTTGTCACTTGGGCCCGAGTGCCATGATTTTAGATTTGAATCCTTTATGTTTTCATGAATATATTTGAGTTCTTGATCCTATCTGCTAGTTATATGTGCACTTTTTATTGTTCTGATCCGTAGACCCCAAAATGACAATAGTTGGGATACTCTCGGGGATGACTGTAATTCGAGGAGTTCATGTATTCACCATTTGTTAATGCTTTGTTTCGGTTCTCTATTAAAAGGTGGCCTGGATATCCCTTAGTTTCCTCATGGACCCCGCTGCCACGGGAGGGTAGGACAAAATATTTCATGCAAGTTCTTATTATAAGCACGTATGACTATATATGGAATACATGACTACCTTACATCAACGAATTGGAGCTATTGTGTGTCGCTCTAGGTTGCGACTGTTAAATGAATGTTATCCAACAAAATTATCCCTCACTGATCCAATGCCTACAATTTTCACATATTGATCTTTCCTAAGTTACTTTTGTTGCTACTGCTGTTACAATCACTATAAAACCGCTACTGTTCATTTTACAGTTATTATTGCTACCGTTACCACTGCTATCAAAACTATCATACTACTGTGCTACTAAACACTTTGCTGCAAATATTTAGTTCTCGAGGTGTGGTTGAATTGACAACTGAACTGCTAATACCTAGAAATATTCTTCGGCTCCCCTTGTGTCGAATCAATAAATTTGGGTGAAATACTACCCTCGAAGAATTTCGCGATCCCCTATACTTGTGGGTTATCAAGGGGCGACAAAATCATGCATGCCCGTGCATGGATAATGATTCCAAACGAACACCATGTTGACATCCAAGAGTAGTTCTTATCAAAGGTGGTGGGGAAAGGGACTCCATGCACTTCAAAAAAATTCACTTCCGCGATGATACGTGTTTGTCACAGTAGGTCGCGTTTTTTGTCATGCATGTACATCCATGAAAAATTTATGACATAATCAAGATAGTCATACCTGTGCTGTCGTAGAAGTGTTCCATGACATCAAAATTATCATCACGGAAGTGTCCACTTCCATGACGATAAATCGCGCGTTACAGAAGTGCTTTCGTCAAGGGTGACCGACACATGGCATCCACCGTAACGGAACGTCGTTAAGCTATCGGGTCGGATTTTGGATCCGATAACCCGTTAACAGCCCCGACCAATGGGAAATTTCCACATGTAAAATTCTGATTGGCCGAAGGGAACACCTGTCAGCTCGTCAGTGGGCCAGATGTCGCCCGTCCATTGGAGGAGACATGCCTATGGTACGTCGACACATGGCTGCGCCCAACAGAGGCCCATATAGGTTAAAAAGGCCGGCCCAGTCAAAGGCTCGTAGAACTTAATCAGGTACTAGTGGGCCAGCCCAATAACGGCCTGCTTAATAAAGGCCCATTTACGGCCCGAAACTAGATCGGCCCGTTAATTGTTCACCCAATATTTGGGCCCATGTACGTCCCGAAGCTAGATCTGGCCCGTTAATTGTTCACCCAATATTTGGGCCCATTTGCATCCTGAAGACATATTTGGCCCGTTAATTGTTCACCAAATATTCGGGCCCAACTACAGCCCAGTGACTTTCGGCCTATGAGAGGCCTGATGTAGACATGGGCCCATTTCAGCCCGGTGTGACTTTCGGCCTGGGAATGGCTCGTGCTGCCCATGGGCCATATATGGTCCGATGGGACATCGGGCCCACTAACGGCCCGTGCTAAAGGTGGCAACAGTTAAGCCCAACGTGGCTTTGGGCCTGTTAAAGGCCTGTCGCATAATTCGGCCCATTCATGCCTGTACTAAGCTTTCGGCCTCTTAAAGGCCCATGATATCAGTGGGCCAACTAAGGCCCAAGATATGTTTCGGCCTGGTAACGGCCCATGAGCTAACTGGGCCCATAATGGCCCGGTCTACATTTCGGCCTGCTGAAGGCCCGTCGACGACTAGTGAAAATTGAGGCCCAACATGCATTTTGGCCTGCTAAAGGCCCGTGGTTTCATCTCGGCCATAACAGGCCAGTACAATATTCAGCCTGTTAATGGCCCAACGCTACCTGGGCCAAACTAAGCATTGGGTCGACAAAAGGCCCAACTAAAATATAGGCCGGTGTAAGTTTGGGCCTGGCGCAATGTGTGAAGGCCCCAATCATTCAGGACCAAGAAAGACGCAGGCTGGCCTAATTGTGGCCCGCTAAAAACCTGGCCCGTTAGAGTCGAATGTTTCGGCCCGGTCGACTACATCTGATTTTTTTTCAGATAGCGAATGATGGCAGTAACTAGTAGGAATTAAAAACAAACCTACTCTATACAATAAAAAATTACGGCATAGTAACTAAGAATAAACCCACACTATACAATAAAGGATTTAAGGTATATTACATCCACTTGGCATCGAAGTTCGCTACCAGTGATCATAAAGCGCAACGAAGAAGCAGATTGCAAAAACTGGGCACCATTGCAGCGTATAAAAATAATACTGAACTGAGACCACTTCCAAGACAGTTCAAGAAAGGTTAGCCTTTTGCGGGAACTGCTACGCAGACTGCTGAGCAAGGCTGTGAGACCGGCCTAGCATGCCGGTCATGTTGGGGAACGTAGCAGAAATTCAAAATTTTCTACGCATCACCAAGATCAATCTATGGAGATTCTAGCAACAAGAGAGAGGGGAGTGTATCTTCATACCCTTGAAGATCGCGAAGCGGAAGCGTTACAAGAACGCGGTCGGTGGAGTCGTTCACGAAGCGATTCAGATCGCGGCCGAATCCAATCTAAGCACCAAACAACGGTGCCTCCGCGTTCAACACACGTATACCCCGTGGACGTCTCCTCCTTCTTGATCCAACAAGGGGAGAGGATAAGTTGAGGGAAAACTCCGACAACACGATGACATGGTGGTGATGGAGCTCGTGGTTCTCCGGCAGGGCTTCGCCAAGCACTACGGAGGAGGAGGAGGTGTTGGAGGAGGGAGAGGGCTGCGCCAGGGGAAGGGTGCGGCTGCCCTCTCTCTCCCTCACTATATATAGGGGGAAGGGAGGAGGGGGAGGCGCCCTAGGGTTCCCTAGGGGAGGGGCGGGGGCCACAGGGCTTGATCCGAAGTTTCATGATCACTATCATAAGCTTCTACTTCAATTGGTGTAGGTGCCACAGGAACAACTTCCTGTGCCCCGCTACACACTGGTTGAAGTGATGGTTCAATAACCTCATTAAGTCTCCACCATCCTCCCACTCAACTTTTCGAGACAAACTTTTCCTCGAGAAAGGACCCGATTCAAGAAACAATCCCTATTGCTTTCGGATCTGAATTAGGAGGTATACCCAACTGTTTTGGGTGTCCTATGAAGATGCATTTTATCCGCTTTGGGTTCGAGCTTATCAACCTGAAACTTTTTTACATAAGCATCGCAGCCCCAAACCTTTAAGAAATGACAGCTTAGGTTTCTCTAAACCATAGTTCATACGGTGTCATCTCAACAGAATTACGTGGTGCCCTATTTAAAGTGAATGTGGTTGTCTCTAATGCCTATCCCATGAACGATAGTGGTAATTCGATAAGAGACATCATGGTATGCCCCATATCCAATGGGGTGCATCTATGATGTTCGGACACACCATCACACTATGGTGTTCCAGGCGGTGTTAGTTGTGAAACAATTTCCACAATGTCTCAATTGTGTACCAAACTCGCAACTCAGATATTCATCTCTATGATCATATCATAGACATTTTATCCTCTTGTCACGATGATCTTCAACTTCACTCTGAAATTACTTGAACCATTCAATAATTCAGACTTGTGTTTCATCAAGTAAATATACTCAGTATCTACTCAAATCATCTGTGAAGTAAGAACATAACGATATCCACTGCATGCCTCAGCACTCATTGGACTGCACACATCAAAATGTATTACTTCCAACAAGTTGCTTTATTGTTCCATTTTACTGAAAACGAGGCTTTCACTCATCTTGCCCATGTGGTATGATTTGCATGTCTCAAGTGATTCAAAATCAAGTGAGTCCAAACGGTCCATCTGCATGGAGTTTCTTCATGCGTATATACCAATAGACATGGTTCACATGTCTCAATCTTTTCAAAAATGAGTGAGTCCAAAGATCCATCAACATGGAGCTTCTTCATGCGTTTTATACCAATATGACTCAAATGGCAGTGCCACAACTAGGTCGCACTATATCATTACTATCTTATATCTTTTGGCATGAACATGTGTATCACTATGATCGAGATTCAATAAACCATTCATTTTAGGTGCAAGACCATTGAAGGTATTATTCAAATAAACAGAGTAACCATTATTCTCCTTAAATGAATAACCGTATTGCGATAAACATAATCCAATCATGTCTATGCTCAATGCAAACACCAAATAACAATTATTTAGGTTTAACACCAATCTCGAAGGTAGAGGGAGTATGCGATGCTTGATCACATCAACCTTGGAAACACTTCCAAACCATATCATCATCTCACCTTTAGTTAGTCTCCGTTTATTCCGTAGCCTTTTATTTCGAGTTACTAACACTTAGCAACTGAACCGGTATCAATTACGATGGTGCTACTAGGAGTACTAGTAAAGTACACATCAATATAATGTATATCCAATATACTTCTGTCGACCTTGCCAGCCTTCTCATCTACCAAGTATCTAGGGTAGTTCTGCTTCAGTGACTGTTCCCCTCATTACAGAAGCACTTAGTCTCAGGTTTGGGTTCAACCTTGGGTTTCTTCACTAGAGCAGCAACTGATTTGCCATTTCATGAAGCATCCCTTCTTGCCCTTTCCCTTCTTGAAACTAGTGGTTTCACTAACCATCAACAATTGATGCTCCTTCTTGATTTCTACTTTTGCGGTGTTAAACATTCGAATATTTCAAGGATCATCATATCTATCCCTGATAGGTTATAGTTCATCACGAAGCTCTAGTAGCTTGGTGGCAATGACTTTGGAGAAACATCACTATCTCATCTGGAAGATTAACTCCCACTCGATTCAAGTGATCTTTGTACCCAGACAATCTGAGTACAAGCTCAACGATTGAGCTTTTCTCAATTAGTTTGTAGGCTAAGAAACTTGTCGGAGGTCTCATACCTCTTGACGTGGGCACGAGCCTGAAATCCCAATTTCATCCGTCGAAACATCTCATATGTTCCGCAACATTTCGAAATCGTCTTCGATGCCTCAATTCTAAACCGTTTAACATTACTGAACTATCACATAGTTATCAAAACGTGTATGTCAGATGTTCGCAACATCCACAGACGACGTTCGAGGTTCAGCACACCGAGTGGTGCATTAAGGAGATAAGCCTTCTACGCAGCAATGAGGACAATCCTTAGTTTACGGACCCAGTCTGCATAATTGCTAGTATCAACTTTCAACTAAATTTTCTCTAGGAACATATCTAAAACAGTAGAACTAAAGCGCGAGCTATGACATAATTTGCAAAAACCCTTTGACTATGTTCAGGATAATTAAGTTCATCTTATGAACTCCCACTCAGATAGACATCCCTCTAGTCATCTAAGTGATACATGATCCGAGTCAACTAGGCCGTGTCCGATCATCACATGAGACGGACTAGTCATCATCGGTGAACATCTTCATGTTGATCGTATCCACTATACGACTCATGTTCGACCTTTCGGTCTCTTGTGTTCCGAGGCCATGTCTGTACATGCTAGGCTCGTCAAGTCAACCTAAGTGTTTTGCTTGTGTAAATCTGGCTTACACCCGTTGTATTCGAACGTTAGAATCTATCACACCCGATCATCACGTGGTGCTTCGAAACAACGAATCTTCGCAATGGTGCACAGTTAGGGGGAACACTTTCTTGGACTTATTATGAGGGATCATCTTATTTACTACCGTCGTTCTAAGCAAATAAGATACATAAACATGATAAACATGACATGCAATCAAATAGTGACATGATATGGCCAATATCATTTTGCTCCTTTTGATCTCCATCTTCTGGGCTCCATGATCATCATCGTCACCAGCATGACACCATGATCTCCATCATCATGATCTCCATCATCGTGTCTCCATGAAGTTGTCTCGCCAACTGATTACTTCTACTACTATAGCTAACGGTTTAGCAATGAGGTAAAGTAATTACATGGCATTATTTAGTGACACACAGGTCATACAATAATTAAAGACAACTCCTATGGATCCTGCCGGTTGTCATACTCATCGACATGCAAGTCGTGATTCCTATTACAAGAATATGATCAATCTCATACATCACATATATTTCATTCATCACATCCTTCTTGGCCATATCACATCACACGGCATATGCTGCAAAAACAAGTTAGACGTCCTCTAATTGTTGTTGCAAATTTTTTATGTGGCTGCTATAGGTTTCTAGCAAGAACGTTTCTTACCTACACCAAAACGACAACGTGATATGCCAATTTCTATTTACCCTTCATAAGGACCCTTTTCATCGAATCCGATCCGACTAAAGTGGGAGAGACTGGCACCCGCTAGCCACCTTATGCAACAAGTGCATGTCAGTCGGTGGAACCTGTCTCACGTAAGTGTACGTGTAAGGCCGGTCCGGACTGCTTCATCCCATGATGCCGCCGAATCAAGATAGGACTAGTAACGATAAGAAAATTGAACAAACCAACACCCACAACTACTTGTGTTCTACTCGTGCATAGAATCTACGCAATAGACCTAGCTCATGATGTCACTGTTGGGGAACGTAGCAAAAATTCAAAATTTTCTACGCATCACCAAGATCAATCTATGGAGATTCTAGCAACAAGAGAGAGGGGAGTGTATCTTCATACCCTTGAAGATCGTGAAGCGGAAGCGTTACAAGAACGCAATTGGTGGAGTCGTTCACGAAGCGATTCAGATCGCGGCCGAATCCAATCTAAGCACCAAACAACGGTGCCTCCGCGTTCAACACACTTATAGCCCGTGGACGTCTCCTCCTTCTTGATCCAGCAAGGGGAGAGGATAAGTTGAGGGAAAACTCCGACAACACGATGACATGGTGGTGATGGAGCTCGTAGTTCTCCGGCAGGGCTTCGCCAAGCACTACGGAGGAGGAGGAGGTGTTGGAGGAGGGAGAGGGCTGCGCCAGGGGAAGGGTGCGGCTGCCCTCTCTCTCCCTCACTATATATAGGGGGAAGGGAGGAGGGGGAGGCGCCCTAGGGTTCCCTAGGGGAGGGGCGGGGGCCACAGGGAAACCCTAGATGGGTTTGGGCGCTCCCACCCCCTAGGGAACTTGCCCCCCAAGCCGGGAGGGGCGGCTGCCCTAGGGGTGGCGCCCCCACCTCTCCTGGTTACGTGAGATGGGGTGGGAGGAGCGCTCAGCCCCTTAGTGGGCTGATGTGTTCTCTCCCCTTGGCCGATAAGGCCCCCCCAACGCTTGCCGGGGCCTCCGAAACCCCTTTCGGACACGCTGGTCATCACCTGGTACCCCCGAAACAATTCCGGACTCCAATACCCTTCGTCCAATATACCGATCTTCACCTTCGGACCATTCTGGAGCTCCTCGTCATGTCCGGGATCTCATCCGGGACTCCGAACAACCTTCGGTAACCACATACTATTTCCCATAACAACTCTTGCGTCACCGAACCTTAAGTGTGTAGATCCTACGGGTTCGGGAACCATGCAGACATGACCGAGACGTTCTCCGGTAAATAACCAACAGCGGGATCTGGATACCCATGTTGGCTCCCACATGTTCCATGATGATCTCATCGGATGAACCACGATGTGAAGGATTCAAGAAATCCCGTATGCAATTCCCTTTGTCAATCGGTATGTTATTTGCCCGAGATTCGATCGTCGGTATCCCAATACCTCGTTCAATCTCGTTACCGGCAAGTCACTTTACTCGTTCCATAATGCATGATCCCGTGACTAACTACTTAGTCACATTGAGCTCATTATGATGATGCATTACTGAGTGGGCCCAGAGATACCTCTCCGTCATACGGAGTGAAAAATCCCAGTCTCGATTCGTGCCAACCAAACAGACACTTTCGGAGATACCTGTAGTGCACCTTTATAGCCACCCAGTTACGTTGTGATGTTTGGTACACCCAAAGAATTCCTACGGTATCCAGGAGTTGCACAATCTCATGGTCTAAGGAAATGATACTTGACATTAGAAAAGCTTTAGCAAACGAACTACACGATCTTGTGCTATGATTAGGATTGGGTCTCGTCCATCACATCATTCTCCTAATGATGTGATCCCGTTATCAATGACATCCAATGTCCATGGTCAGGAAACCATGACCATCTGTTGATCAACGAGCTAGTCAACTAGAGGCTCACTAGGGACATGTTGTGGTCTATGTATTCACACATGTATTACGGTTTCCAGTTAATACAATTATAGCATGAACAATAGACAATTATCATCAACAAGGAAATATAATAATAACCATTTTATTATTGCCTCTAGGGCATATTTCGAACAGGTCATAGCTTCCAGGTTTAGCTGTTTAGCGATGAGGTTCTCATTGGTGTTCTCCGCAATCTTTCTTAGAGATAGGACTTCAAGTCGAAGTTGAGTTGTAGAATGCCTTTCTGCTAGAACTTGGGACTGAAGAAGTCGAACTGATTCAGACAACGAATTCTGTGAGCTTGTTTGACTGTTAGTCTCAAGTAACTTGAACACTGCATCAAGACAAGACTTTGGGGTTGTCTCTCTATCTTCAAGATGTTTTGCCTTCTTTGCTGCAATATATGTTGGGTTCGTCTCACAGCCTTCAGCAGACTTGTGCATGCCATCAGGCATATCACCCTGAAACAAAGCAGAGAGATGACAGGTTTTGCACGTGTATAAACAAAGATGATAACTGTTCTGTCAGTTCTATCCAATTTCAAATTAGAAAATAAAGAGTAAGTTCAAAATATCAATAGCATAATTTGGCATTGTTCATAATGCGGGGAGCTTCACCACACTACTGGATTACCATGTCAACATAACAAGCATAGATGAAGGGCAAAGAAAATCATTGTATCTATTTTGGATAATGTGCATGGCATGTTGTTCATATCATCAGCCACATCAGTAAGATAAAACAGGAGATGACAAGGTGCAAACGTGGGCTGCTTCACCACACACTGGATTATAGATCCACAAAACCAAGCATACATATAGGGAGTATTAAGTAATGTGCATGGTATGAATAAGAAATTTGGTTTTACAAGTAAAACTTAGAACTTACGGTTCTTACGAACATGCATTTTGGTAGAAACAACAAACTAAACAGTAGTAAATGATAGGGAGTATGAGAAAATTAAACAGCAGTTGAGGATAAAGGCTTTAGAAGGACTGACTTACATTAACAGTTAACACCAGCTTTATAATGCCCTTCTCCATGTCAAGGGAAGGATAACTCAAGAATTTCAGCACAGAATCTTCTTCATAAGCATTGCATGTACTCTACATTTTGTAGAGAGTAATTATAGATATGATAATACTAGAAGGGATAGAGGATAATGAAGATAAGATGCAGATTGATGGCTACATAATCAACTACCAATCCCTGGAAGTACCAGCGTTACAGGACAAAATGTACTGACAAGAGCAATGGGCTACACTTCTGCACTGGCATTGTCTGTGTATTCTACTTGTTGGTAAGATTAAATATAGATCTGATCTTTTTTAGTAAATGGTGGGCGAGGGAGATAAGATGTAGAATGCTACAAAATGAACCAATCCCTCTTCCCATAATACAAGAGTGTTTTGAACACTGGTGTACTGTACAAAATGTTCTTATATTATGGGACGGAGGGAGTAGCTGTTAATGTAAGTACAGTGATAGACCACGTTCAGTCCTTACAAGAGGACTGCAGAGCTAAACCTCTTCAAAAGCATTGGGTTGATTCTAAATTTGTGTAAGAGTCCATACGGATCTTATAATGTCCACCAAATGGACGATTACGAGGCTAACATGTGCAGTGATGCTACATAATCAAACAGCTATGAAAGTAAGTATGGTCATACAGGGCAAGAGGTACTCACAAGAGCAATGCAGTGTGCAGTATAGTTGCAAGATTCTGTGGTCCCTTGAGAACGAATGTTCTTTTGCTAACAGTTTTCGTAGAAGTGAGACATTAAGGCAAATGCAGAAATGTAGTTCAAATTGTGATGTGATATCATAGACAGTACCTTACGCTGCAGCCGAGACCAATGTGTAACAAGATTATTCCAGTCACCGTCGGATAAATGTAGCACCGGAGACTTTACAGAAATTTCGTTCAGAGGCTTGCCATCGAAGTGCGCTTGCCTCAGGTAGGAACGATACTTCATCAACGAGTGCTTGAAAAGCGCAACCAACTCTTGCTCGTCATCACAATCTAGTTTGCTCCTCGCCTATTTAAAATAATGAAATCTTATGTCTTTTGTTAGCAGAAACATATGCAGTAATGACCATGAATAACATTAGTACATTACTTACGCGTAAGTTGCGGAGGAAGACTGGAAATTGTTCTGTGTCTGCGGTATAATCTTTCCATGAAGGAAAGATGCGCACAAAGTTCCTGACAACAACATAAGCTTCGTCTTCTAAACTGGGAAGAAATGGAACAGGGGTCCTATTTGCTGCAATTGGGGCTCTCTCTGGTTCAAAAAGGGATTTGGCAACTGGATTTGGTGTACTCTTTGCTGGAATGGGGGGTTTTGCATCGTACAGCTGGTGCTATGTCAATTGGCATAATCATACTGTTTACTGCAGTTGGGGTCTGCTGAGTTGGGGCATCAGAAATGACCAGTGTAGTAGGGCTAGAGTCTGCTAGAGTTGGGGTATTTTGTGGGTCAGGTGATATTGCAACTACACCTAATGGGCTATTTGATTTATCAGGTGCCACTACCTTTTCCAAATACTTTGCTTGTGCTCCTCCACGATCAGCAATTGCCCTCTTCCTTTTGAATGTCTGATACACAAGAACAACATTTGAATGGATAAATATGGTATGATGACAGATGGAATATGTACTGAAAATGGATAGGCAGGGCGTATTCACATACACGATGTGTAAACTAAGCTAATGGCAGTTCAACAAAGTAGAAGCAATGCAAAGCATCAGTTGCAAGATATGTGCGAGCAATGTAACCTTGGAAAGTTAGAGCAAGTACCTTGATGAGTGAATAAGATAGGGCATCTTCCTCTGACTCCTCCACTAGGGAGCTACATTGACTTAGGTCTCCCTCTAGCTCAGAATCACTGTTAGGATCATATTCTGAGCATGAATCTGTAGGTGGAGAGCATTTGCATTGCATTGCATCCAGACTTGATTTCAGTCCCTTAATGCCAAGTTTGACAGCCATGGCATTGTTCTGCTTTATTCTTTTCATGCGCGCAAGCTCACAATCATTATGATGTTGTTCAGAATCTAAGATTCATGAAAACGTAAAAAGTAGTCAGATTATCTATGGAATGCATTGCGGATTCAACTCGGAGAGTTTCTCCCTATAAACCCTTGCATATGCAAAGTTCACCTCCCCAACCGTGCTGACCAGACCACACACAGAAATACAAACCCCTTATGTCTCTATAACAGGCAGGCACACATTTCAAAACTGAAGTAGGAACATTAGAATCATATGAAATTCGTATTTGAACAAATAAACTAAGCAATTATGAGCGGCGTAATGTTTAGATTCAAGGGTGGAGTGTTGGTAGTGCGACACAAAGCAAGTAGGCAGATTGTATTCCATGTAAAAGATCAAAACCTATGTAAAAGCTGGAAATGACACTTTATTTCTATACAATGCAGTGTTCGTTACCCACACATGATGGAAGAGATCACATAGAGAAATACTATTCACTCATGTCTACGGTTCCAGTATTTAGAAACAGGGTGGTCCACCCTAAAAGAATATTGACAACAAATATGACAAGGCAAGCATAGATGTAGTGAATCAAGCATTTACTTGTGAGCTTATTAGGACAAGTATGCAGAATTGTAACTGCAGTAAGAGACCGTCCAAAATCAGAATGAAGAAGTTTGTCTAGCACTTATTGTTTGCAACTAATCGACGTGAATAATTGGATATTATATCAAATGAGTAAGAAAGAAAAATAAAATTGTCAACAAACCTAGCTTGCAGTAGTAATCTGGGTCAATGTCACTACGACCAACAATCCAAAATGACTAGTTTCTGTTCTGAGGGCCGGAATTTTGAAAACCCTGTGAACTTTAGAGGTACTAAAGATTACCGAAATACATCTAAACCATTAAGTGTAGGTAGCACTAAGCACACAACAAACCCTAATGATAGTCCTGCCTAATGAGTAATGAATCAATTAGAAAATGGGTGATGAGGAGTGGCTGCTGAGTGTTGAGGACGTATCTCAAGATAAATCGGGTTGGCTTGGTGGGTGCTCCATGCCTGAGCCCTGAACGGACTGGGAAGGTAGGCACGGTGGCGTGCCCGGGCAGCGGTGACGCTGTTGGGCGAGCGGCTCCTGGCCTCCTGTTAGTCCGGCGTCTCCTCCTAGAGTCATGCTGTCCGGGGACGGCAAGTCGCCGGCGAGGCAGGCGGCTGGGGGCGAGTAGAGATCGTAAGCGCGCAACAGAACAGAGGGGAATTGGGGCCTGGGATGACCCAAAATCCCAGGGTGGGCCGGCCCACCATGGGCACCCCGTAGAGATACACACCCGAGCGGCGAACATGCATTTTCGAAACTAATTTAGGAACATTTAGCTGACCAATTAAACAACTCTGTTTTAATAATATCAGATTCGTATTTGAACATCTAAGCTTGTTTAACTTGATGGGTGGAGCAGTGTTATTATGACACGAAGCACGTATTCTGATCGTATAGTGATCATCAAAGGGGGAAACTCTAAGCATATTTCTTTAGCAAAATAGGGTTTCCCCTCCGATTTCTATTAAAGAAACCACCACGGAACCAACATGATCAATTAAACCCTAAGCATGATCAATTAAACTGTATTATGGCTGTGCCATGGCAGATTTGAAGCTGCAAACCGGAGAAATGATATTTAGCATCCATTGTTTGCTTCGAACTAAGAACTAAATTCTAAGAGCTGAAAAGAAAGTAGAGTAACCAAGTTAAGATCTATTTTCTAGTTGAGATCAAAAAGTTGAGGAGATATGAAGTACCACCTCTCTTGCGGCGCCGTGTAGGCATCGGGGGTGCGATGGTTGTCGGTGGCGTTGAAGCAGATCTGCGACGGTAGACGAGTGCATCGGGGGATAAGTCCCGTTGCAGTGGAAGAGAAGGTCGTGTGAGCGGCCCCGACAAAGAGGACGACGCCGCCGATGAAGCGAGAGGACGTGATGCAAGGCTATTGGTCCGTCGCCGTGGATGAGAAACATCCATCTCTAGCAGTGAACGACGCGGTCTTGGTAGGCGCTCCAGCATGGTGGAGGACGGTGGCGATGGATGTGGTGGAGGACGGCGGCGATGGATGGGATGGCGGACGGAGGCTGGTGTGGGGATGGGGTGTTCTAGCGCGGACGGTGTATGAATGGGAAAATGGAGGGAGAGGTACGGGGAACCATGTTTTTGGGACACGCCTGTCTGAAATATGGGAAAGTTACGAACTTAGCCCCCGTTTAAAATTTGGACGTCTCGTCGGTTGGGGTTAGGATGGTAATCTCGCATCTCGCCAATATTTGTCCAGAGCGATTTCGAGCGAGGAGAGGGTGGTTGGCGCCCATGGTTGGCGCCCACGGTGTATGAACAGGGCTGACAGGTAGGGCGGTTGTGTCACGTCTGAGTGAAGTTACAAACCTGCCCCTATTGAAAATATTTGCCAACATCGATTTCGGCCGAGTCGAGTTTGTTTTGCCGCCCACCGTGTATGAATGGGGAATGGAGGGAGAAACAGAGGTCTTTCGGATGAGCTTGAATAAAATGTGTTTTGCCGCCCATGTTTGATGCCCACCGTGTCGGAATGGGCTCAGAGGCGGTCGTGTCATGTCTAATTGAAGTTACTAACCTACCCCTATTTAGAGCAGTGGAAATCGGGCCGATGGATTGTCCGTGTAATGGGTAGACAGTAATTTCCATCTCCCAAACACTTGGCTTCGGGCAGCCGACGTGGGAGTGGACATTTTGCTGCTTCTTTCGAATTTTGGGACAATAAGCATCCACGTTTACCCTGGCAACTAAATTCGAATCCATTTTGTATTCCTATATGAATCTTTATAAATCATTCTATGTGTTTTTATATATCTTCAAAAGGACGACAAAGATGTATTCCACTGTCATATATGAATATGGTTTACAAATGCCGATACTCAAATTCAGAAACTAGAATCCAGTTTAAGGTGAATTCGAATATTTGGAACACTTCATGTCCAACTCAAATGTCTCACGCAGCATAATGTGTACTCCCATTTAGATATGTACACAACCGATGTATCAAGATTCAAATACTGAGTCAATCAACCAAGAATGTACAGAACTAACAGACATATAAACACTTATAGAGTATAAGGATCAATAATATCAACTAACAAACATAAGCCAGGCCAATGTACTTTTTTTTGGCTACAACAACATCCTTTTTTTAGCCAGCATCTTGGCCCTTTCCGATGCGTGCCACTTATGGTCCATCTATACTACTACTATTGCTGAATGCACATTCAGCCCGATTGGCATATTTGTAGGTCTGGCACACCAATCCAAATGAAATGTCTCCGAGTCTTATCAATTAATACAGACTTGTGCTCAAATAAAATTACAAACCAAAAAACACAAAAAAAACAATTATTACATGATCTCTAAAACAAATGGTTTGATTGATTACATGAACAGACAACACAAAGGTTATTCAAATATGGAAAGAACATTTCACCTATGATTTACCAAGTAGGAATTTAATTTCCTTTTTTCCTTCAGGACCTTAACAGTCTGGTCAGTCTCAGCTTGCTTCGTTTTGAAATCCACCAAATATTTAATGGTTGTCTTGAGTACTGCTTGTGATTGTGCCGTTTGCTTCCTCAACATGTCAACTTCATCTCTAAGTGCAGAAGCAGAATCTCTTTCTACCACTAGTTTAGCCTCTAGAGCATTAGCAGTTGGCAATTCATAATGCACGATTGGGCCGGTGCCACTTCTGTGGGATGATGCAACGTCCATGGGGACCTCGCTCTTTGATCTTGGGCTAACCTGTTTTGCCATTAAAGTTTCAATTGGCTTCAGAAAAGTTGAAGTTAGCAAAACATCTCAACTGGGAGTTATAACAGCAAACCAGTTAAACAAACAAGGAATTAAAGAGTTTCAATTGGATGCTGAAAAGTATAGTAGTTATTAACATCATTGTAACCCGTTGTTGCAGCAGCAAAGCAGTTAAACAAACAAGTAGATATTTAAGTTAAGGCAAAAAGGTAATTCTTAACAGTAAGTATCAAACACATAGATAGGCGTAGTCTACAATATGATTAACAGGTTGTGCCATTATGTAATCAGTAGCAAATTAAATTAAGCCAAGCAACATAATTGAACAATTTTGCAATAAGTGGCTAACTAAAATTCCGAGAAGCAGGTAACTAAACTTATGCTAGTTCTTTGTACAGGCACATTGCAACTTCTTTTTCGCTTACAAGGTTGTACAAAGGAGTCCATGGCATCAATTGCTTGGATACGTAGTCCCAATACTTCTTTCTTCCCACACTGCATGGGTAAGTCGAATGGTTAATCTGGTAAGATGGTGCGTCCTTGATATGTTATATGAGGACGTGTAGTCAGACTAGTTGTAGCCAAACACATCACACTGGCTTTTACTGTATATTTCATGCGATTACTTTTGGCATATCGAGATCTAAGAATTCTACAATAGGATGAAAAGACTGGCATCCTTCACATTATTAGCGAACTTAGTTCATAGAAACAAGCAATTCAACCATTCTGTGGGTAAATCAAAAGCGCCACTAGAATATTTCTCACTATCCAATCATACACGTAAAAAGGGGCGACGCCACCATAGGGGCTGGTATGGGCGGCCGCCTCAGGTGGCTGGAAAGTGTGCACCTAGTTTGAGTCGTCCAGGTTGGCCCATGCTAGTTTTGTTCGTCCCAACGCACGAGCAGGCAATGTAAAAAATGAAGAAAAATGTTTCAATTTGGATGGGCCAATAACATAAGTGCAAGGCAGGCCCTATAGCAGGCTCGCGGCCCATACGAGCGCCTCCCATATCGATGAACGGCAGGAAAAATCCCAATTCATTCGCTCTAGCCTCCAGTCTGGTTCGCTCCTAACCTAGCCGCCGCTGGACATACTGACACAGCACTTCCTCACGCCCTCGTTGGAGGGCGGTCGCCGGGCTTCAAGCGAACGGAAGGACAAGAAGATGAAGATCCAACCCTGGGTGTAGCCTGCGTGGGAGGTAGCGGCGACAGCACGGGCATGGCATCGAGCTTGCGCAAACAGACAGTCGCAGCTTGCAAGAGTAGCATGCGCAACGAGCAGGTACATCACATCCCTGATTATATCTAATTCAACTCTTCAATTTCTGGCCAATAGTTAAACCTGACGGTATTGTAAAACTGCTTGTATGTAGGGAATCTATGAGAAAATGAAACCAATTTCTACTTATTTTATAACTCCCCCAATCAATACTGAACTGACTGAATCTGATGTATCTAATCAAGTTTCCGGTGCAAACATACAAGCTCATGTTGTTCTTGAGCCTGAAGTGTCTAATGAACAGACTGCTAATGAAGGATTTGATGCAAACATTTTACATGCTCCTGGTGATGAACATATAGTGTCTAATGAGGGATCTAATGCAAGCATTTTGCAAGCTCATTGAAGGATTTAGTGTCTAACAATGATCTACTATGTTGAGAGAGACAGAGATTTGCAGGCATTGATGACAAGCAAATTATAGAGCATTTTCATAGCTTGAGGAAACGTCGAGGCCATCTACAAGAAAGTCCCCGTATCATGACAACATAGCGTAAATACTTTTCTAATCTTTTGTTTGAAACTATTGGCATACTTGTGCAGGATAGATATATTGATATGTAGTTTGCGCACTGGTTATACGTGCAATTAGACTTCAATATTTTCAGCCAGAGAACGAATAATTCAAGCAGGTACAGACCATGTTTGTAGTCCTTGTACACCATGTTGCATTTTGTCTTTTTTGGTGCTTGCATCATTTAGTGTTTATAATCTGAACTACTTTGGATCATTAGCTGGTTTTCAAAGTGTATGTAGCTTCACATTTCTCAAGTTATGTTGATTTCCGGAGTGCAAGTGCCTTCGTATTTTTTAAGTTAAATGTTCGCCCCTGGTAACTTGAATTCGTGGATCAGCCACTGCACACAAATCATACACGAATGCCAGTACGCATTAAATGAAATGCAGGGACTTACACTAGCTTGTTGTAACGGCTCACTGCAGCTCTGCTTGCGCTTGGGATGTTCCATGTACAAGTCCATGTTACCACTTGCTTGGATGTGCAGGCCTTGTGCTCCTTGCATCCCCCTCTGCATTTTTGACACGACGAATGGTTGATTAAATAAGAGGAATCGACCTTGATGTTGTACCAGAGGACAGATACTTACAAGGTTATACGGGTGTGCAGGATGTGTACCAGATCCTGTAGCACCGTCATGCTTCGCTAAAAAATGGATTTGCTTGTTTCAGATGATATCTCCAGAAGAAATACGAGTTAAAGTCAGAGTTGCATAGGCGTGTAAGCTAAGAGAGCACTGAAAGGATATCCAAACATCGTCGGAACAGTGCACAAGGGAGTGATGTGTGGATACCTAGTTCGGGCCGGTGTTTGGGCATGCTCGCCTAGCTAGAGTGCGAGTCACTTCAGAGCCGTTGAGGGTGATGCGCTGGCGTTGGCTGGCCGTGCACGGATGCAGATCTTGAGTGGCAGCGGAGCGCTACGATGCGGTGGACGAGACCGTTGGTGAAGCCCCAACGACCTCGGGGGGCGGAGGTGCGACGATGTGCTCGGTGAAGTAGCCCCGGTGAGCTCGGAGACGGCGTCGGTGAAGCGCACCTGATGCGGTGGAACTCGGTGTTTGTGAGGCACGTCGGTTGCAGCGGCCGACGTTGTCGGTGGACCACCCGGTGCGGTGGACGAGGGCGTAGATGAGGTAGCTCTGGTGCGGTGGTGAAGCGTGACCGTCGTCTTCGTCGTCGTCGTCCAGCACAGAGGTGGGGAATGGTGGTGAAAGAGATGAGACGAAGGGCGATTCGAGGGGGACGGTGGAGAAGAGAGATTTTGTAGGGCTGGAATTAGGGATTTGAGCAATCTGGGCGCGGAAGGGGACGGTGGAGAAGAGAGATTTTGTAGGCCTGGAATTGGGGCCGACAGATATTTCAATCTGAAACGTGGAAGCGCGAATTTATATTGTCGTCATCCTTTTTTGGGGGGGAGGGGGGTGGGTGGCTGGGTGCTACGCGTCCGTCCGACACACGCGACCACCCCGACAGGACTATGCTTCGGTGCCTTAAGGCACCTGCCTTTGTGTCCATGACATGTGGGCCCAACAGGTGGCTGGCCCACATGTCAGTCACCCAAGGGCAGTTGCCTTTAAGGCACCGAAGCAGCGTCCACCCCGACATGACCCTGGTCTGCCTGGTGCGCCTACATTTGAGAATGCAGACGAATCTTCTTTCATTTGCAAACGAATCTATATGTATTACCATGCCCGTGTTTTCCTTGCAATAATTAGTCATTCGAAACGAGATACTCCATCCATTCACTTTTGTAAGTCGTTTTAGACAACTTAAAATGAACTGTTTTGCACATTGTCTGAAATGTCTTCAAGGTCTTATAAAAGTGAACAGAGGGAGTACTATAAATTAATTAATGAGGAGTTATTTGAATTTTTTTTGAAACAGTACCCATGCTAACGTGGATTAGAGTGTGTCACATAATTATTTATTTGAATTAGAGTGTGTGTCACGTAGTTAGTTATTTGAATTAGAGTGTGTGTCATGTAGCGATCTCCAATTCTAACGTGGATTTCGCATTTCACTGTATCCACGCTACTTTTTTTAATACAAATTCATATGTATATGATGAACACCATGGTAGTGAGAAAACTTTTGGATGGATTCAAACATATGACCTACAAAATAGCACAACAAATTGAGTCAATGTCAACTTTTCGAAACTTAGTATGGCACGAATTCGAAATAATTACCCATATGCCTGGTCCTCGGTTCAAATCTTACAATGTACACCGAATTGAAACATCGATATTAAGTCTCGTACTATGTACATTCAAATGTTGTTTTTAGCCCCCCCCCCTCGCGCACAAACGCTACATACTTCCTGTATCGGTCAATCTTCCTCTCCTAACCACCTTAGCAAGCTATCGGTTTCCAACACACGTTCATTCTTTCTCTCCATCTTTCGATCTCTAAGTCTCTCAACTACACAACCCCTTTTTCCACCCCTGTTACCAAATGTATTTACCTCACACACCCGCCATTGCACCCCATGCCAAGCTCTCTCTCCCCCCTCTCCCTCTCACCCTCTCACGCTAAATACATGCATTGCCTATCTAGCCCCCCCCCCCCAACCTCTCGTGCGCACACACGCACGTTGTATATCTAGGTCACTCCCTCGAGACTGTCTCACTCTTTCTTCCGCACGGCGGACCACACTCGCTCAATCTCGCTCTCTTTATCCGAGTCTCGTTTAACCTCATTTTCTTTCACACACAAATGATATATCTCCCTGTTCGGGCCTCGATCGACACACTCTATACTCTCTCACGCAGATTGTCTATCTAGGTCAGTCCATCCAAGCCGATGCCACTCTTTCGACCTCATGGTGGGCCACGCTCACTCAATCTCTCTCCGTATGTCTCGATTGACCTCGCTCTTTCTCGGACAAAAATGATATATCACCATGTTTCAGCCCAATTCGACCTATTCACATTGTATACTCTCTCACGCACATTGTCTATCTAGGTCACTCTCTCCAACCCGTCTCACTCTTTCGATTGCATGGCGACCCTATGTGATCGGTTGACCTTGCTTCCTCCCACGCACAAAATATATCTACACGTCTATGACTAGATTATCTCTCAAGCTCTATCTTACAGCCCTCACCCTCACCAAAAGCTCAATCGGACAATATCTCTCCGGAGCATATATATATTTGTTCAATGAATGTCGGACCACACTCACTTTGTCTCTCTATCTATATGTCTCTCGATTGACCTCGCTTTCTCACACCGTATCTTCCACGCGTTGAAGCTACTACCTCTCCATCCCTCACAAAGCCGGAGCTATTTACATTGCGAGGGGCACTCCAACCTTGGATTAATTTGTGTAGGCATTTATTCCGGTCGGTTTAGATTATATTTTCGTAGCATTCGGCCCACAACTACTCCAAACACCGTTACAACCCACGCAACTCCCCTAGTTGATTTCCCTCTGGCTCGGTCATCGCTCTCTCGCACGTCCTTTCTCACCTTCAACGTCGCATCATGGTATTATTGAAAAACTATGTTGTTCTCTTTAATTATTATAAATAAGCTACAAAACTACACACCGATAGTCCACTTGGAATGGAACAAATTTCGACCCACAAATTAAAGTGCTACAAACTACACAGCGAGGGGCCCACATGTCATGAAACAAATTTAGACCCATATACAAATTAAAAAATAAAGGACGAGGATCGAACATGCGACCGGGCCTTCAACCCGCACGTGGGAAGCGGCTCCTCTGCCGTGCTCTGTGTGTCGTCGGGCCACTGACTGACGGCGATGGCGGCGTCTTGCACCGTTGTTGGCGTACTCCTAGACGTTGGCCTAGCTTCAAGGAAGGCCAAAATGTTCTGGACTTTGGAGCGAGTCAACTGGCGGGAGGAGGCGACTGGCGTTGGTGCAAGGAAGCGGTCGACGGCGGCCATCCATGCCGCTGAGGGGGGCACTGGTACCCGCGCGGGGAGAGGCACTGTCAATGGCGCGGCAGAGACATTCATGTGCACAGGCACCGGCACGGGCGCGCACGTCAGTGCACATGCAGGCGCATGCGCTGGCAGGTGCACGGGCACCGACACGGGCGTGCGCGTCAGTGCACGCGCAGGCGCATGCGCTGGCAGGTGCACGGGCGCGTGAAAGTCGGCGGGGACCTCATGGAACCCCGTGGCATCAAGCTCGGCGACAATGTGCGGCTCCCAGCCCATCAATGCCACGGGGATGGGCGCTGGCGCAGTCGGGGCGACGGGAGCCGGAACGGGAGCGGGGACAGGCGCGGCGTCTTCCCGCAAGGCCAGCTCAAGCTCGTCCCAAAGCGCCTTATGTTCTTGAGACTCCGGCTGGGTGTCTTCCTCATGAAACTAGAACACTAAGGGCAGACCATCATGATGCGGTATGGCGTACGTTTAGGTCAGGCTAGTTGGAGGTAGACGACAGGAGAATCGGAGAGGAAGATAGAGGATTGTAGCGATACCGGGTAGTGCGGGGTTGATTGTAAACTACGGCGCCGACGACATTAAAAGTGGGAGCAGTTGGGATGACGGTGGGCGGCGGAGCCTGGTCAAAGGGCTCGCCTTCCGGTGAGTCTGCACAGCGGTCTGCTCGCACGCCTCCCTGACAGCCGGCGCAGCGGTTTGCTCGCACGCCTCCTGTCGACTCACACGCTTGCTGGGACGGCACCTGCCGATGAGAAGCGGGGACTCGTGGCGGCACGTAAACGCCCACGGTTTCAATAGTGAAAGCGTTCGCCTTAACGTGACAGGTCTTTGTTCCAAAATACCTTGGCTCTTCATTTGTGCAACTTGTCATAAGCAGCTTGTCTCGAATTGAAGAAAAAACTTACGAAGTAATATTTGTGCCATATCACGTGACCATGCTCAGTTTCAAGAATTTATGCTCACTTTTGGATTTTCTGAAATTTAAGATCCAGGATTTGAAACAATATCATAACTTGCATTATGCAATAAATTTTCAAGCCGTACATCTGTCTTGTTGTATTTCTTAAGAACGGATTTGATCAAACAATTTTCTTAGTTAAACCTCCTTTCCGGTTTATAGGGCTCAATTCAAAAATCTCACCAACCAAGGTAGATGGTGAGTGGTGGAACAATTGTTGTAGTTTGCAAAACCACTCAATTAATGCGCTTGTTTTCCTCAAAAATTGTGTTTACGAATGCATTAATTGCAATGCATGCATGCATAAAGTACATGCATTGGTCAATTTTCTCTTAATACTTGCATGTAATGATTTATTGCACCTTGAAATCTAAACATGTGATGGGGAACAACCAAATTGACACTTATAAATGGGAAAACTAAAATTTGAGATAAGCCCTATAAACCGGTCAGGAGGGAGTAAAAGGAGAATCCCTCCGTATCAGTGCATTGCCTGATATATTAACTCAAGTACTAGGCACGAACAAACGGGCTCAATTTTGTGCTCATCCTGGTGTAGTAGTAGTAGTACTAGGCAATGCAGTTGACGGGTGACCTTGACGAGCGGCGACCGAGGGAATTGAACCATGCTCGGCATGGTAGGTAATGTTGTCTAGTTACTAAAGCATCCCTCCGTTGTTCATCAGTAGTCATTATGGACTGGGGACATGAGAGGAATTTCCTAGGGCTGGTATTCTAGCCGCCAGATATTTCGACTTGAAACGCTGAGGCTCGACTGGTTGGGGTTGCCTAATGTGTATACCACGCACGCCACCGAAGGACACGAGCCCGTTTTTTAGGATCAACACGAGCCAAGGTCTGGCTGGAACGCCGTTGGGTCCTACCATTCGAGAATACGAAAGGAACCTTTTAAATTGCCGAACGAATCTATGTGTATTACAATACCCGTATTTTCCTTGCAAATACTAATCTCAACGTGGTAACTGATTTATGATGAGTTGTTGAATTAGAGTGAGTTTGTGATATAGTGATCTCAACGTGGATTTCACATTTCATGGTATCCCTAGTAAGTTTTCCAATGCAAATTCAAATTTAAAAGATGAACAATATGGAGGTGAGAAAACTTTGTATGTATCAAGCATAGACCACACACACACACACAGACACACACGCATGAACACAACAACAATCCAATAAGTATAGTGCATCTATTTTTCCAACCCATGCATGTATGACACGAATTTAAAAATACTCCTTCTATTTCTAAATATTAGTTTTTTAGAGAGTTCAAAAAGTGACTACATATGGAGCAAAATGAGTGAATCTAGACTCTAAAATATGTCTATATACATCCGTATGTGCCAGTCCATTTGAAGCCTCTAAAAAGACTAATATTTAGGAAGAAAGGGAGTAAAATGTAAGACATCCATGGTCCTCAGTTCAATATTTAAAATGAACATGAAACTGAACCATGAATATTAAGTCTAGTACTACAGTACATGCAAATGTTGTGTTTAGGCGGAGCTATGATTGTCAGGGGTCAACCCCTCGACCTTAGATAAAATTGTGGAGCTCTGTTTAGGGTTGTTTAGATTATATTTATCCCCACCCTCCCAACCACCGATTGGTTGTGCACGCCCCACCCCTCCTCCCCGGGAGAATATCATGTGCCCCCATACCTTACATGCTATATGCCGATACGAGTTGCTTGGAGCTTGTAGATCTGAGATATAGCAGCTCACATGATGTGTCTTAATTTTTTTGCAGGAAACCTTGATGAGTTTCAGAATTGCACACAATTTGTACAAAAACTACTTAGATGCCCTTTGATCCCATATCCAACGACCTCGAAGCTCGTATCAACGTAGCATCTAAGATGAAGGAGGACATCATATTCTCCTGTATGTAAGAATATCATGTGCTACCACACCTTAGATGCTTTGGTGATACAAGCTCTTCGGAGGCGTTGGATTTGTGACCCAACACCTCCTCGGTGGTTCGAATGGTTATTTGCAGAAAAGCCCCAAAAGAGTTTGGCCACTGCTTACAAGCACAAGGACTGCTTAGATGCCATTGGATCTCAGATCAAACGACCTCCAAGCTCGTATCACCGTAGCATCTAAGCTGCGATAGCACCTTATGTTTTCTCGCACGGGAGAGTGTGAGGTGCTCCCGCACCGTAGATTCTATGGTGATACGAGTTCACATAGACCTAACGGCCCACAGTAGGAGGTTTGAATGTTTTTGCAATATACGGCTGATAGAGTTTGGGAAATGCGCAGAAAGTACAAGTACAATGCATGTGCCATCTGATCACTGATCATACGACCTAGATGCTCATATCACCGTAGCGGGTAATTAAGCTACGGGGAGCACCTAATATGAGCACCAGGGAGCCGTTGGATCAAAGATGCAGCGGCACACACGAGGCCTAAATGTTTTATTTGCAAAAAAAACTTTGGAGAGTTTGGAAATTACGCATAATTACAAAGACTACTCCCAAGCCATTGGATCTCACTTCCAACGGTGTAAAAACTCGTATCACCATAGTATCTAAGCTGCGGGGTGGATGTGATATTCTATGCCGCTATCATATTTGTTCGTAAACTTGCAAAATACGTGTAACTCGTGCCGTTACTTGTCTAACCGTGCAAAGTGTTTGTTCAGAAAAACCATCCTACACTGAAATATTGGAACAACACACGGGGGTCCCACTTGTCATTAGTCAAATTTGGACCTAAAACTAACAAATCTGAAAGACGAGATTCGAACTGGCATGGACTACAAAGCGTAAGTCGATAGCCTGAAAAAATGAACGGTTGTTGGCTTTGTCCCATAACTTGATTTTATACAGTACTTGCGTTGAGTAGAGTAGAGGGAGTGCCTCATCAACACGTGCATGACCGTTGTCTCACTTACTGGTGGGTCCCAGGTCTGCGATCTCAATCTCTCTTCTCTCCATTGTCTAACCTTTGCATGGGCACACACGAAGAGCGGCGCTAGCTTGCCGTGGTGTTATTACAACTAAAAAAAGCTTGGAAAATAGAAGAATCGCCTAGAACAAGAGACGTTATGGCTGGTCGAGACGGAGCTAACCGTGCCACGTTTGCATGATGAAGATGTGTGGCTAGTGGGGTGTTTTCGACCGACTGGCTGGGTCCCGAGGTCGAACCGTAGGTACTACGTCTGATACAGTATATTTTTACACGCACATTTTTCCTCCGTGCCGAGACGTGGCACACCCTACCGCGCGGTTTCGGGGTCCTCCCAGGTGGTGCACGCATATATTCTTCCTGACGTGGGATGCCTACCACGCTTTTTCTGGGTCCTCCTCGGTCGTAGTGCCAAAGAAAGTAAATGAGTTGTCAAATCACGAAAGACGACCTTTCCCGCCGAGTACATCAGTGAAGCACGGTGGCTAGCTAGTTGGGCTAGTTCAGCCGATTAGCTAGGCCGCCGCCACATTTGTTTTTTCACCCCTTTTTTTATCTACTTGCTGGCAGGTAAATTTAAATATCCAGCGCAGCGTTGCTCTGGTGTTTGGGTGCGGCAGGATTTTTAATTTTTTGATTGACGAGAGCAGGCACGACAGGATTTTTAATTTTTGGATTGACGGGAGCAGGCGCGGCAGCAATTAGTCACGGTGACTCTGTCTGTAAAAACCCACTGCTCCCTGATGTGAGAAGTCGTCGACTGGTGTTTTACCGTGGTGAAAACCAAAAAATTCCCCGCTCCTCGGCTGGCTCCCTCCGCCTTCCCGTAGATTGCATTGCCTTTCAGCCGTTTCGCCCCTTTGCTTCCTCTCCCCATTGCTTCTACCTGGCGCCATGGCGGCATAGCAGATCACGGAGTCTGAGGTGAGGCGCCTGACACAGGAGCTCCATGCCAAGCATGCGGAGCTCGGGGCCAAGGACGTGGAGCTCCGTGAGCTCAAGGGGGAGAGGAGTGCCATGCTCCTCCATTATATGCGGGAGTTCACAGAGCTTCAAAAGCGGCAGGTGTCCACCACAAAGATGCTTGAGGCGTCGGCGGCGTTGCTACAGAAGGCGGGAGATACAATAGGCCGTTAGGGGAGCCGGCTGGAGCGCGAGCGGGCGGATCGTGACGAGGTCCAGGATCGCCTCAGCCACTTGGTGAACCAAGTTGCCACGCACGTGTTGCGGCTGCGTGATCCCTACCGTCGTGCCAGCGCGACGATGCCGGCCGTCGGGCTAAACCCGTTCGACCACCCGGTCGACTTCAACGAGCTGCGGCTTCCTGACCTGGTCTCCTTCTTCACCTATATCTTCGAGGAGCTGAGACGTCTCCGCGCAATGGTGGGGGCTGAGCTGGACAAGGAGGGGTTGCGGGCTTCCATCGCTGTTGCCGGGCGAATCCTTTCAGGGCTCCGTCACTGGAATCCATTCGTGCCATTGGACGCCGTCTTTGACGAGCTGGCTCCCGTCGACCGGGAGCGGGCTCCGTGGGCGGTTGCACCCTGCGTCACCAATGTCGTGCACCTCGAGAAGCAGAGGGACTTTGGTGGTGTTTAGGCGCCCTCTGCATGGGCATGTCCATGTCTCGGCGCAACATGACCGTTGGATCAAACTCAGACGATGCAGATCAGTCACTGTAGCACAAAGCGTGTGGGTGTGTTTGGTTGCATTCTCATCTCAATATAGTTGTTTCCTCTTCGTGTATTTTTGTCAACCTACTAGTGTGGACTCATGCACCCTTCATGGTTCATGCACTCTGCCAAACACCCAAAAGTTGGTCGAGAAGGGAACTTTTGCTCCCATCCTGTGCACCCTTCATACACCATGTCTAACAATATAGGATGTGCTTCATATGGTTCATGTTTCGTCGAGTACTGTAGCACCGTACTCTCTGTGCGTTGTGGACCTAGTTCTGTTAACATTGTTCTCACCGTTCATTCTCGACCGGACAGTCGAAAAAGTGGTACTATGTTACATATAGGAGTAGTTGACATGCACACAACATCATTTGTTATCGTCATATCTTACTACACTAGCAACAAGATTGTGTAGTACTGACGTATGAACCACTCCACATGCCTAGTAATAGGAGCACTGTGTATGTTCAAGTGGCTGCCGTGTTTCGCACTCCTCCGTCGTAAGAGTGGAAACGCTTGCTGTAATCATTTTTTTCTTCAGAATGAAAAACAGTGGACATGCTCTATCGTGCGGATCCTCCTCCAGCCATGCACTAAATTACTCACTTTCACCGACGTGTGGGACAGCCAGCACCTGGGTCCACCAGCCATGCACTAAATTACTCCGTAGTAGAGTGACGGTAGACTACCCCGATCGAACTGCCATAGTAATGCCCAATGAACCGTCAAATCTAAAAACCCCTCCTTTCCAGCAGTAAGTTGGACGGACGAAGCAACCATCATTTCACTCTTCTCTCTCAGCTTCCTCTCTTGAAGAAAACCCCCACTCGCTTCGCTTCTCCCTCATCTCGTTCCTCCTTTCACTCTTCTCTCTCATCTTCCTCTCTTGGATGGACGCCGGAGCACCGACCGACGTGATGTCTATGGCTCTGGCCAAAACCATCGAGGCTCATGGTACGAAGAAGCGCAAGCACCCTGCCGAGACTACCGCAGACAAGCTCAAAGCCATCGCCCTGTCCAAGCCCCCCTCTCCGGGATCCCTCATTAAGCAAATCTAGGTAATGTCTCTTGTTAACGATCTTTTTCTCGATCTTGATCGTGTTTTTTCATCTAACATGCAGTACTTGTACTGGTAGTACAACTTTCTGGGTGATCTTGCATGTGATTTTAGTGTGCCAAATGATGGTTCTAAATTCCTCTTTTGACCAAAACATGCGAGAGATTGACACTGATTTCTTATAGATTACTTTCAACTACTCCCTCTGTCCCAAATTTCTTGTCTTAGATTTCTCTAGATACGAATGTATCTAATACTAAAATGTGACTTGATACATCCGTATCTAGACAAATCTAAGACAAGAATTTTGGGACGGAGGGAGTACTTTATGAACATCAATGCTACCTTTTAAGAGGGTACATTTGCCTTAGTAACTTGTGTTATGGATATTGCATGTAATCCCTCTGCTCTCATGCCTTTGAAGACATGTTCTAGTGTCTTTGTTCACTCATTTCTGTGCGTATATGTTGTCATATATGGAGTATAATATCGAAAATCATCTTTTATTTCTGAACGGAGGTAGTAATAAAATATGATTTCTGTTTGAATTAGAACCAGGTCCACGGTGGAGATGAAGTTCTCAAAGTCATGCCGTGTGAACTGGAAGACCTGATGATGAGTTCTACTGCTGAACTATCCAGCTGCTATGTCCTTGTCGCCACGTGTCCTGAACTAGTGTTTTCCTGTAGCATTGTTGTCAGGCGTGTTCTCGAGGTTGTACTTGACCACAACAATTTCCTGGTTGTGCCTTCGATTACGAAGGGTGTGGTTCTTGTAAAGCTTCCCAACAAATCTGATGCGGCCTGTCTTCATCATCATGTTTATGAGCGGAAAGACCACTCTGTTAGGTTCTCCATGGTTGACAAGATGGTGATGGTGCATGTAGACATCTCACACGAAGTCCATGGCCTAGTCAGTTATGCGGGGTTCATCCCGTAGGTCGGTGGCAAGAAATAGTCTGCAGAGTTCAGTTAGTGCAACTTTGCTTGTCTGTAGTAAGTACTATTGTTCAGTACTTGATTTGTGTTTGTGAACCCTGTATTGTTTATTAGTATTGCCGCTTTTGGTGTGTGGTCAGTCCTGAGAACGGTCTATGTTAATGTCTGTCCACTCAATTCAATTTGTACATTTTGAAGTATCCAGATCATATTTTTTGTGAGGATGGTTTATCAATTATGGTTACACTCCAATATCTGTATGCATTGCAGGGTTTATCGCACCCACCAGGATTTCCAGTCCCATGGATGTTCGGTCCATACGATTTGTCACGACCTTTGGACTGTCCTGCTTGTGGGAGTAGGCAGGGCCCCTGCATGCCACGCGTAGTTGGACGATCAATCTTCTGTTTAGTACTTCAACATAGTGATTTCCTGGTAAGGATTCACTCGTGTCACATCAAGTAAATCTTATTGATTTACTGTCTAAATCTTATTGATTTAATGTCATGTTTTCTTTCTTTTCCTGCAATTTTACGATGCAGGTTTTGCCATGTGACATTCATCACAGAATAAACCGTTTGGTTTGCTCTACGATGGCTATTTTTGCAGGATTCACTTCTTATGTTGTGTCAGTAACGAATGCATTGTCCATCACTTATATTACTGGAAAAAATTGGATCAGTCTGTTGTCTGAGTACAAGCTGAATCCCTATGATGAACTGCAGTTTGGTTTAACAAAAATTCCACAATTAGTCCTTCTCGCGTTTAAAAGAAATGAAGAAAAAAAACTGGATCACGGTCACGAATCCTAGTCAAGTTAGAAAGCTGATCATAGCAGACCAGACACGATCGCTGCTGTCTTGCACAGATCGAGCACCGGCAGTTGCTCTAGCACTGACAGCGGCAGCAGCTCTGTCTGATCCAACTGAGTATTGGGCACCGACCTCGTCAGCGGATCAGTCTGATCTACCGGAGGATCGGGCATCGACACCGGCACCAGCTCTACAAGGAGCACCATCTTCGGCAGCAACAGTGGCTTCGGCACCTGCACCAACACTTGCACTTGCATTTGGTCCGGCGTGTGCAGTTGCACCGGCAACAGACTGGGCTGCAGTTCGCACTTCATATACCAAAGTCCTTACAAAAACCAACATGTCCACCTTCTTGGTAAGCATTGGCCGCCCAAGTGCTTCGTTCTTTTTTCTTTCCATGTTGTTTCACATGATTCACTGTGTTGATCTAACTGTTTGGGTATGTCTTCTTGTTTGCAAACAGAGAATTCCTAGAGCAACGAGGGAGTCGTTCAACAATCCGGGCGACCGCGGCCAAGTTTCTCTTACCATGCGCAACCTTGGTGTGAATGAACCTGCTCAATATACCGTAAGTACAAAGGATGGTCGCATGATGATTGATGCTAAAGGATGGTCAGGGTTCAAATCTAAATCATATCTTGCGGTAGGCGATGATGTCAAAATCAAACTTTCTAGGCAAGGAGAGCTGGTCCAAATCAACTTTGAAATTCTTCAGTAGCAGCACGCAACTGCCGAACTGATCTATCCTCCGAGAGATTTTGATGTAATAATCTAGCATGGTGAAACAAGTGTCCTGTGTGTATAAGTAGTACAACAGTATTATTTATCACATGGCATATCGTTGATAGAATTGCAACTCTGATTCCTGGTTAGGAACTGTTGTTCGATTTCATTCCAACAGCTGCCGTGCTTTATTCAATTTTGTGTATTCGCCTTGCGACAGCATCTAAACCAGCGCAGTACCGATCGCTTGCAATATGAAAAGCGCTGAGGTAGGACACATGGGCCCCCAAACATGCAGGGTCGGCCTGCAGCCTAAAGTCCAGAACCGTGAGACTATCTGAGTATTATATTCTTAGCTGAACCCCCATAAAAAAAGTTGAACCCCCATAATGCCCGTGCGTTGCAGAGGGAGTATATTTCCCGGCAAGGTGAGCCTGTGATATAAAAGATATGTATATTTCTTTATAGAGGGAGTATATGTGTGTCAAAAAATATATTTATGTGTAACTAGTTACTCCTGTCTTTCTACTTCCTTTTGCTGATATGTGGGGCAACCGGCAACGGGGTCCACGTGCCATATGCACAAATTAGAGTGCACAACTTCACGGTAGACACACCCCGGTCGTAGCGCTGCAGTAATGCCCAATGAGCCATCAAATCACAACCCCCTTTCCAGCTTTAGCAGTAAGCTGGATGGACGAAGTGGCAATATTTCACTGGGCCTGAATCCCCTTCTCCCTCGTCTGCTTGTTTAGAGAAAACCCCCGCTCGGCGATTGCATAGGGTTTTCTCATGGAGAACCAGGCACGAATTCTTCATCCATCCCAGATAAATCCAAGTCCCTTGGTCGCAGGTAATCCTAGGATGGCAACCGCCGCCGTTGATGCATTTTTCTTCATACTGAATCTAGTGTGTTTCAGTTGTAGTGCCCAAAGTGCGAGTACCCTACAGATTTGTGCGCCCTCGGCGAGACGCCACACTTGTTCCTTCTCATCCTACCACAGCATTTTGAAACACGCACAATATGTTCCTAGAATCCGCTTCTCTATCCGGGAGGGTGGTTTTTTTTTGAACATGCTGTGTTCTCATATTATTTTTCCTGTAGTGTATTATTTGCTCTGCTAGAACACATGTACTCAAGATGCTCGGCCTTGCCATAACTGAATACACTAGTTTAATGGTCACAGTGAAGACAAGCCATGGATATTACTTCCAAGTTGGGTTCATGAACTAAGAAGATTGCTGCTTTTTTTATGGCCGAACTTGGATAAACTTTCTCAAGTGTTACAGACTGAAAGTTGGCGCACGAATGTTGATGGAAATAGCAGAACCTGGTCTCATCTTCACTGCGATCTTCCACCCCGACGTCGTTCCAATTGTTCATCCATGTTAGTTTTGTATCTGGTTCTTGCTTGTTGCCTCGATTACTTTTTAATCCACCTATTATGTGTAACTAATCACAATTTAACTTTAGAAGTAGCAACGAATCTCTCACGAAGATGCTACTTCTAACTAATATTTTCTTATAATTGGTGGCACGTGTAGGTTTTTCAGAGTTAAGCAGTCTGCTCGTTTGTTACTCTGTAATAACTCGGCTGTTACTAAAGGCACTGAAGTTGACTGGATCGGCATCCACAAGTTCCTACACTTTATTGATCGTCTTGAGGTCCTTGTGGGGGGGCAGGGGGGCGGCTGGGCCTCATGCAGCACTCTGGAACGTACGCACGCAGCGAGGCAGGAGGCAGCGATCAATTCCTCCTAAGTTGAGTACGTGCACGCGAAAATATAGGAACTGATTGATCTCCCTTGATTCCCTTCCTATTCCATCACGCATTCACGCAGTAGTTCCCAATTTCCCATCTGTGGCCCCGAGGCTTCGTCTCTTCGCTCAGCGCTCCTTTTCCCCTTTCTCTGAATCGAATATACCTCCCTAATTCAGATCGTTAACCGATTTTAATTCTCCGACGCCTTCGCAACACCGCTTTGCTCTTCGTCCATAAAAGATTCAACCATCCGAGATATATCTTATATTATTCTTGGGGTTCCTAGTATTCTATAGATGAATAGCCGGCACATAGCCATTGTTCAACAATTCTCAATTCTTGCAAATTTTTATTTATTTTCAGCGTTGTCAATCACAGCACGGAAATATTCATAATATTTTCAAGACAAATAATGGTGCTTCAACAACATGATCATTGAACCTAAGGATAAAAGTGATGCAAAAACATTTTTTTGATGCACTTGGTTGCTTTGAGTTCTTAGTTGGTATGATTATTTGGCATGGTATTGTATTTGCTGTAAATAAAGTGAGCAATCTGTTGCAATCATCAGCCATGTGCTTTGGCTCTACTTTGAATCAAATACAAGGTATTTTTGAGAAGTGCAATGAGGGGTTTTCTTCTAGTTTAATCATTGCTAAAGGTATTGCAACTGAAATGGGTGTAGAGCCATTGTTTCGAATAAAACATCATGCTACGTGGAAAAAATAGTTTGACGAAAGTGATTATCAAGGAAAAAATTCTAGAAACTGAGAATACTTTCCAAGTTAAATAATTTTTTTGTTCTGGTTCATATATCAATCACTTCTTTGACAGATAGATTTAAAGAACACATAATATTTAAAGATATATTTAGTTTTTATTGATCTCGGGCACCCTGAAGTCACTGAATCATACTGAACCTGAGAAATTGAAGATCATGAGATTCACTTTGCCGAATGGTGTAACGTCATCTATGAAGATTTTTGAGCATGTTAGAGAAGTTGATTGTCACCCTAATATCTCAACTGTTTATCGCACCTTATTTATTGTGCATATGACGGCTCACAGAAGCTTTTCGAAGGCGAAATTACCGAAGAACTATCTAAGGTCAACAATGATTCAAGTGAGGTTAAATTGTTTTGCAACATTATGCATCAAGAAGAAACTATTGGATTATATTGACGTCGACCTCAGTGACTTTGCATCGAGGAATGTTAGAAGAAATTTTTAAGGTAATATGTATAAATTATTTGGTATACATACTGATTTTGAATGCATTTAATGAAGTGTATTTGATAATATTTCAAAAACATATGTATATTCATTTTCATTGTTATGATGTCTATATTAAAGGCCCCATGTATAAGTCTCGCCCTGGGTCCCCAAAAATGTCAGGACCGGCCCTGTGTGCCACTGCTGCACTCGTTGAACAGGTCCAGCTGTGTAGAGAAACTTATGGTACGAGCTGTTTTCTGTTATATATGTTGTTCATAAACTATTGCTTATACACAGTTTTACAGTTGTGATCTTCTTGAAACAGGAACTGCCGAGTTCTATTATTCCTATACAGATGCTTGACCATGGTCGGGTCAGACTTGTGCTTGGTCACAACATGATGTTTATGTCGACCTACTCAATTCCCCTTGGAGGTGAAAAGATACTTATTCGTGGGTGGTCTCAAATAATGAAGGCTCGTCCATCTTGGAGAATAGGACAGAAGATTATGTTCATGCTTTTCCATGGCTCTAAAGCGAATATCCTGTTCATTGACCACGTTGCGAGATGAAGACGCTTTCAGAAGGTTGTGGATGCGCGGGGTGGCGCCTGGGCCTTGTCCTGGGGCTTGGCGGCCTCACCCTTGGTTAACTGTAGGCAAAGTAGCACTGTTCGAGGCGTGCTTTGTATGGTTGAACCTGTATAAGTACTCATACTGCTCTCAGCTTTGGTTGTTAAGTGCCCCTGCTGGTTTCAGTTAAGGTTGTTAAGTACTCCTGCTGCTTTTACAGTCTGTCGTGTTTCTTCAGTCCTGTCTTCCTCTAGCCGCCAAAACCAAACCAGCGCCAGCGGGGCCGCCTGCTTCCGCCTCCCACAGCTGGCTGCGCCTCAGCGCACGCATCACCGCCCCACCGTCTCCCAAATCGTTATCACCGACGTCCTCCGCGCGCTTTGGTGCGCTCGCCGCGGCGCCGCCCTCTCGCGTTGTCAACATGGTCAATAAACAACAGGAATCGGCAGAAGTACGTGGAGAGGACGACAGTAGGGGCCCACCACGTCAGCGTATGGAAAAATAAAATGCTTCCTCCTAGTGTTTTCCTCACATCTAGGACCCACGACATTGTGAGCGTATATAGTCAATAGACAAGAGAACAACACAAGATCGGCTGACACCGGGACGTAGCTACTCGAGCAGTATTTTTTTTGTTTGGTATTGTTGAGACGGAGTAGGGTTTGAACTGGGCTGTGGCCCGTCTAGCCCAGGCTTATATTTTATGTTCACCATGTGACCAGCCCAGCTATTTTTTCTTTGTGAAAATGAGCCCAGTTTATTTTTTCTGAAGAATACCCAATCCAGGCCTACTTATTTTTCTGCGCCCTGATAGGCTGCAACTCTTTCAAGATGCCTGCAAATCTTGAAAGTAATATGAAATGGGTTGTAAATATAAAAACAGATGACAAAGTGGCAATTACTTTATAATTTCTGATTTTTTTCACATTTTCAGATTCCTATTTCACTGGGCATTAACCTAATTTAAATATATATTCAAAGTACTTTAAATCTGGCTCGACATTTCGGTATTAAAAATAGTTTGGAACCCACAGAAATATGCGAAATTGGCCCTGGCCAACCAAACAAAACGACTGCAATAAATTGCATAAGAAGTTGCCATGAGCTATATATAAATTATTAAAAGAAAAGAGGGAGTGGTCTGACTTGTGGGCCTGTTTAGTTGACGCGTATGCAAGATTTTTTTAGTTATTATATACTACTCAACAAATGATTCTAGCAAACGTAACCGTTGGATGTCAATCCAACGGCCGTCGTGTTTCTTCAATCTCTGATCTTCTTGCTCCAGCCGCCAAAGCAGCGCCGGCGGGACCGCCTGCTCCCGCCTCTCGTGGCCGGCTGTGCTGCCGCGCAGGCCTCAGCGCCCCCTACTACTCCCACCATTGGCCAGGGCATCCCTCTACTCACCCACACCCCCTGTTATTCTGTGGCGACGGCAGCGTCACACCGCAGCCGAACCGGTGAACCCTCGTACTCCTCTCCGTGCGGGCTTCCACTGCCGCGTCTTCCCTAGTTCCGTGTCGTCCCCTTCCTAGGCCTCGCTGTCGTCCACCGCCGTGGTGCTCTCGGCGCGGCGTGGTCAATGTGGTCAATGACTGACTTCCATCGAAAGAGTACTGTACGTGGAGAGGCTGACAGTTGGGTCCACGACAGCCGCAAGGAAGTGCCTCCTTATTACGCGGAAAATAATTATTCCTCCACCTGACAGCAGGGACCCATTGGATGAGCCACCAGTATTTCGCGAAAAAAAACGTTTCCCCTTGACTGCTGGGACCCACAGGATGGGCCATCGTATTTCGCGAAAAAATGTTCCCCCCGCTGTTAGCTCGGACCCACCGGAAGTGCCTCCTTATTAAGCACAAAAAAATGAATACCCCCTGCTAGCTGGGACCAACCTTGGTGGGAGGCTGACTTGTGGGCCTACTAAGTTGACTGGGACGGAGGCCTTTTTTGAAGCAAAAGGGGGTTTCCCCCCACGGACGGAGGCCTTTGTCAACTTTAGTTAATATATGAACGATTCTAGCTCCAGTGACCGTACGATGTCCATCCAACGGCTGTAGTGCTTCTTCAACCTTTGGTCTTCTTGCTCCAGCTGCCCAAAGCAGCACCGGTTGTGTCGCCTGCTCCTGCCGCCCGTGGCCGGCTGTGATGCCGTGGAGGCTCAACCGCCCCCTACTACTCCCACCGCAAGCCAGGCCATCCCTCTACGCACCCACACCCCCTGTTATTTGCGGCGACGGCAGCCTCACACCGCAGCCGAACGAGTGAACCCTCATACTCCTCTACGCGTGGGCATCCACTGCCGCGTCCTCCCCGGCTCCGCGTCGTCCCCTTCCTAGGCCTCGCTGTCGTCCACCACCGTGGTGCTCTCGGCGTGGCGTGGTCAATGTGGTCAACGACCGACTTCCATCGGAAGAGTACTGTACGTGGAGAGGCTGACAACTGGGTCCACGGCAGCCGCAAGGAAGTGCCTCCTTATTATGCGGAAAATAATTATTCCTCCACCTGATAGCAGGGACCCATCGGACGGGCCACCAGTATTTTGCGAAAAAACATTTCCCCCTGACTGCTGGGACCCACAGGACGGGCCATCGTATTTCACGAAAAAAACATTCCCCCCGCTGTCAGCTCGAACCCACCGGAAGTGCCTCCTTATGACGCACAAAAAAATGAATACCCCCCTGCTAGCTGGGACAAACCTTGGTGGGAGGCTGACTTGTGGGCCTACTAAGTTGACTGGGACGGAGGCCTTTTTTTGAAGCAAAAGGGGTTTACCCCCACGGAAGGAGGCCTTTGTCAACTTTAGTCAATATATGAACGATTCTAGCTCCAGTGACCGTACGATGTCCATCCAACGGACGTAGTGCTTGTTCAACCTCTGGTCTTCTTGCTCCAGCCGCCCAAAGCAGCACCGGTCGTGCCGCCTGCTCCTGCCGCCTGTGGCCGGCTGTGATGCCGCGGAGGCCTCACCGCCCCCTACTACTCCCACCGCTGGTCAGGCCATCCCTCTATGCACCCACACCCCCTATTATTCTGCGGCGACGGCAGCCTCACACCGCAGCTGAACGAGTGAACCCTCATACTCCTCTACGCGTGGGCATCCACTGCCGCGTCTTCCCCGGCTCCGAGTCGTCCCCTTCCTAGGCCTCGCCGTCGTCCACCGCCCTGGTGCTCTCGGCGCGGCGTGGTCAAGTGGTCAAGGAATGGCTTCCATCAGACGTGGACTGTACGTGGAGAGGCTGACAGCTGGGTCCACAGCCGCAGCAAGGAAGTGCCTCCTTATTACGCGCAAAATAATTATTCCTCCACCTGACAGCGGGGACCCACCGGATGGGCCACCATATTTCACAAAAAAAAAACGTTCCCCCTGTCTGCTGGGACCCACCAGCTATATCTTCGCACGCAAGGAAGTGCTTTCGAAAAAAACGATTCACCCCCCTGACTGCTGGGACCCACCAGCTACATCTTCGCACGCAAGGAAGTGCGTCCGGGCAAAAAAAACGATTTGCCCCCCTGACTGCTGGGACCCACCAGCTACATCTTAGCATGCAAGGAAGTGCGTCCGGGCAAAAAAACGATTCGCCCCCCTGACAGCTGGGACCCACCAGCTACATCTTCGCAGGCAAGGAAGTGCCTGACAGTCGGGACCCACCTGGTCGAAGCGTACGTAGCGTTGTCATTTTGGTCGTGAACGTGTACGTACATACTGGTCGATGTAGAGGCGCGCACGTGTCATAGTAGAGGCGCGCACATGTCGTAGTAGAGGCGCGCACGTAGCATGTACACGTACGTACATCAGCGAGGGTGCAAGAAAGAAAATACGGCCACGCACGTACATACGGGCAGGGTCTCGAACGCCTACTCGCGCATACGTACATGGCTGGGTCGGAACGGAGAAACATCGTCATCGTCATGTTCATGGGGAGCCAACCGGCTGGGTCGGAACGGAATGCGTGGTCGTGTTCATCGGGAGGGCTTGGACGGAACAGGCGATGGAAACGAGGCCTGACGTACCGCACAACGGAGGAAACATACCTCCTACGTTCGGAACGGGGTCCTCTTGATCGGGAGGGGTATGGCATACCGCAAAATGGAGGAAACGGACTTCCTACAGTCGAAACGGGGGTCCTGTTGATCGGGAGTGGTGTGGCGTACCGCAAAACGGACGAAACGGACCTCCTACGGTCTAAACGGGGGTCCTGTTAATCGGGAGGTGTGTGGCGTACCGCACAAAGGACGAAACAGACTTGTGTTGGAGCGCTACAGTCGAAACGGGGGTCCTGTTCATCGGGAGGGGTGTGGCATACCGCAAAACGGGACTCCACGGGATACTGTTCATCTCCACCGTCGACCTCCTCCAGCCTCCACGGGCTACCGTCGACCTCCTCCAGCCTCCACGGGCTCCTGTTCATCCAGCCTCCACCGCGCGCTACTCCACCGGCTACTGTTCAACCACCCCTCCACCGTATACTGTTCATCCAGCCCTCCACACCACGGGGTCCTGTTCAACCACCCCTCCACGGCCACCCCTTCACCATCTACTGTTCATCCAGCCCTCCACACCACGAGGTCCTGTTCATCCAGAGGCAACGCCACCGCTCTCTTTTCATCCACCCCCCCCCCCCCCCCCCCCCCGCACGTTCACTGTTCATCCTAGAGGCAGCATCGATCGGCTTCAGTTAGTAGCAGTAGCAAAGGAATTGCTCCATAGGGTTCAGTTAACAGCCATCGATCGATCGCTCGGGTTCAGTAACGTGTAGCCTGCAGTGCAATCGCTTGGGTTCAGTTAGAGCCCAACGCCTCGCTCGGGTTCAGTTAAAGCCAACGCCTCGCACACACGCACGTACGTGTACAAGAGAAACGCGCATCGCTCGGCCCCCGACCTCCCACCGTAACCGGCAACTCCCAGAAATTTTCCTCCCCCTCGCTTCTACCACGGTTTTTTCCATCATGGACGGCCCAAAGAATTTCATGCAGCTGCGTCTCCGGCCCGCCCAGGACGAAAAGCCCATTTTCTGTCATGATTTTTTGACATAGAAGTAGGAGCCCACCACATATATGATGATACCGGGTTTTGTCACAATTATCGTCATAGAAGTGTCATATGTATGACAGAAAAAATTGTTCGGCCCAAAATGTCACGGATGTGTCTTTTTTTGTAGTGATGGGTGACCTTGCAGCGGCCATCATCGACCCGTCGTACAAGAACATGAAGAAATCATTCCCAAGGGACAAGCACTAGTATTGGGAGTGGAAGCCGCTTTCCCTGCTACACCTCGAGTAGACAACAAAAGATGGGTACGTTAGCTACCAGTTGTATCGTAGGATGCTAATCATTAAAGGCGGGCTACGTCACCTTGTCCAACCACCAATGAAGGAACGACTCCGCGCCCGTAAGAACAAAGACGAGGGATCTTCGAGTGGCTAAAAGCACTGGAAGTGAAACAACGGGTGGTGAATTGCAAAAACATGGGTGTCTACATTCAACTAGTAGTATGTTCATTAGATTGAGCAAATATATGCTATAACTATGATTGCAGTAGGTCAAAGATGGTGTGTGTTATTTCAAGAACTTAGGTGTCTACATTCAACAAGTAGTATGTTAATTTAGGTATGAGCGATCATATGTTCTAACTATGATTGTACTAGGTCAAAGATGCCGTGTGTTATTGTATTATACATATTTATGTAGAGTAAGTGGTGTGATGATGTACAAATTCATGGTGCCAATGTAAAAATATGTGATTGTATCTTTGTTAACTTTCTACAAATGTTTTTTTGTGAATAGTGTGAGCACTTCCAGAAATACTAGCAAGGGCTTTCAAATTGCCTGACCACCTTTCGGAAACAAATAGAGCACTTCCACAATACACCGAGAGCACTTTCATAGTCCTTGCGCATTGAAAAAAAGCAATATACTATCACATCTTCGTGTGTAGAAAAAACATACAGTTAAGTCTTCCCGTGCCTCCTCGTCTGCCTCGTATGAACGGGGTGCCTTCAGATCGTGGCTACATGGTGCATGCTTGGTTTGGCCGTCATTCGAAGTGCTTCGGCAACCTCCTCGTCCCCCACCATGATTTAAGTGGTTGCTCCCCTTTCCATCACCTTCCCCATTCCACTCTCAATATCTCCCTGCATGTTTCTATCACTGGCACCATGTCTCAGGCTGGATCTTTCGGTGCCCTTGGCGGCGATAGGACGGTAAAGTCGGGCTTACTAGCACCATTCACTCGGGTACATTGTGTCGACCTCCACGGCATCTGCACCATCCGCACCATCTACACCAACGAGATCAGCAACGTCGGCACGTGGATACAAGAGAGCAAGGCATATATGCGAGCATATGAACTGGTCTTTGTCGGCATAGACCTTGAGTACACTCCCTCGCAGGATAAGAAGTAGTCCTCCAGCATTGTGATGGCTCTAGTTGTGTCGTTTGCCTGGTATGTCAGTCACCAAGGGTGAGCACACACCTGTGGAAGTTCCGCCTCAAGGAATAGTATACAAGTTTTTTCCATTGGGCGTGACAAAGAACTGTTGGAGCTCTTAGGCTTAAGGGTCACAAACTACAAGGACATCCACACCAAATGGGCTATTCCGGATGATGCAAACAAGCCTTTGAATTTGCTTGGGGAAGTAGCCGGATTGATCATTAATGAATTCTACGAGGAGATGAAGAATCTGTTCGATAAGGAGTATCACCAATGCTGGGCTGTGGAGCTCTATGATGCACAAATTGCGTAAGCGTGCATGGACGCGTACACATGCTTAGCCGTATGGATACAGATCTACCTCATCGAGCAGGGTTGGCTAGAAGCAAAAGAAAAGCAAGTGATGCTGGCCATCCATGAAAACATCAAGAAGACGGAGAGGATGCAATGCAAAATGGAGAAGGCGCACCATGGGAGATATTAGTTTTGAATAGGTTAGTTTCATTATGATTTATGTAATTTAACTGAACTTGGACGATTTTTGCTGAAGTTGTTTGCTCCAATGTTATGAACATTTGTGTTATCATACTGTTAAGTCAATTAATGTACCTGTCGGCCTTTAAAAGCGGCACCTATGAAACAACCTTGTCAAATCTTTATCTTTCCTGTTCACCATCATGCCCCGAGCGAAACCCTAGCCTCCAAGGGGTAAAAGATGACCGTGCTTGGAGTCAAGAAGGAGGTTCACCGGGTTGTAGGATCGAGAGGGGGCAATAAGCAATCCTCATCCCGCACCGGTAGTAACGACAACATCACGGGCGGCATCGTCGGCGAAAGCATCACGGGCGGCAGTGGCGACGATGACTTGCCTGGCGAATGGAAGATCACGGGCGACGGAGTTGCTGTTTGAAATGAAAAAGGCAACACAGGTAAGTCAACCCAGCACCCATGTCCCTCATGAAACGCGGTGCTTTATTTGTTCACTGAATGATCTAGTATCTACGAATAGGACGGTGAAATCCTCCCTGTGGTAAACCGTAGTATTCTGATGTTCGAGCAATGTCCTTAGTTCAGCGAAATACATAACACAGAGACATGCGGGCACCTGTGTACCCCAATCAGTAGAGTCTACACAGACATATTTGATTTCGGGCATAGGTTTTTGTTCTGCCGAAAAGAGGTTTGAAATAAAACAAATTGTTTTCTATGTTATGAGTTCATCAGTTACATCCACAATTTAACTCCACTTTTTCCTATACTACATGGATATGACATGTGTGGATATTTGAAGTGGATGGACGAACAATGGAAGGGGAGGGCAAGGACTGTAATCCACAAGATCGCTAAAGAAAATTTGGTACTACGGAAATCAAATATAGAGAAAGACAAGCAGATAGCTTGCATGAAAGAAGAGAGGAAGGTGGCAAATGTCTACCTTAAGCATGCCGTTCAGAGTAGGGATATAAGGGATTTAGCTGCACTGTTTGTCATAGGTGGATGTGTACTTATGTATGCTCTCCTGCAGTTCTTTGTCAAGTGAATTATATAGAATAATCTCATTACTTTCTAAACTTTTTGTAAACCCTTTTGGAAATAAAATGGATACATTTCGGAACTAGTTTCAAGCACTTCCATAAATATATGATAAAAAAATTCAAGAAATGTCTGCGATATTCAACACGAGTCTCCCTAATATGACATTACATCTGCATCTTAAACAGCCAAGCAACATGCTAGTAACACGACTTTTAATCAAGATCACTGTCCATCTCATCTGGACCGATTTCCTCCTTGTCAACCAGTTCATTCTCGCTCATGTCATAGTCTTCATTTCCCAGCTCAAATTTACGCCGAATTTCTTCCACAACACTAGCAGGAACTGAAACCCCGAATGCTTCATCTCTTTTGCAGTGAACATTTGGTACAACATCATCTTCCTCCTCTTCATCCTCAACATCTTTAGTAGGATCATGATCCTACACTCCATCCTCAACATCCGCAGCAAAACGATGTGGTGAAGAATGCACATCTTCTTGATAGGCTTGTTCAGTCCCGCCCTGCTTACTATCAAAAATTTCTGGAACATAATATGTGCCTCTGGATGCAATAGGCACAACCACCTTCCATGGGTGACCAAACTTTGTGTCCTCCAACATGTGGTAGCTTGGGAAGCCAGCATGAATGGACCATCCTGGTACCAGAATGTGGAAGTATTCACGGTTCTAAAAACACATCACACTTCATCTTCATGCTTTTCTTTTTTAGGCCATCAAGGTCAAACCAATCACATCTAAACAGAAATACTGATCTATCTCCATAGTTGACCTCAAGAACTTGCTTCAGCACCCATATAGTTCCCCCTCTTCTTTAGAGTTTTCAACACCTAAATTCATCATGACGCCCGAATTTTGAGACCTTCGGTCCTTTTCATAATCCACTGTATGGAACCTAACAACATTGACGGTGCATGCATCCCACAGACGTACACGCATGACTGGCCCTTTTGATAGCAGTTTTATATCTTCGGGTGCATTTCTTAACTTCCTTAGATGATTTGCAAACCAACGAACCCCACCATGTACTTCTGCTCCAAGTTCTGCACACCCCTTTTCTATAATTCTCCCTTCTAAACCCCGTGGAAAAGAAGTAAAATAGTCATGAACTTAGTTAAGATATACTCGTTCGCAATGTTGTAGCACGACTTAATTAGGTGATTAAAAATTACTCCATGTACTTCTCTACTTCTGACTATTGTCAAGTATATATCTATGCATTTTGCCCCAATCCTCAAAGCATTTTTCTTGTGGGAGGCCCCAATGCCAACAAGACCACCATCTAAAAATATGCATAGGCTTCTGCTCATAGATTTCTGCTTTTTCTTCTTCTTATCATTCTTACTCTTGTTCCTATCTGGCTTGTTAAAACTGGTCTCTATGTCTTATTTCAAATATCTGGAGCAAAATATCAAGCACTCATCACTGATATAGGACTCCTTAATTGAGCCTTTGGGCCTTGCTTTCTTACGCATAGTTCACTTGAGGTACCCAAGCCTTCTCTCAACTGGAAACACCCAACTATACTGGACAGGCCCCCTTAGTAGTGCCTCATCCAGAAGGTGTACAGCTAGGTGCACCATTACATCATAGAAAGGAGGTGGGAGGAGCTTCTCAAGCTTGCAAATAATTTCAGGAATGTCATCACTCGATTTCTTCAAGACGTTGATTTTTAATGCATGTCTTGGCACACTACTCCATAAAGAATCTTCCTAGTAAAGGGTGATAACCCACAAGTATAGGGGATCGCAACAATTTTCGAGGGTAGAGTATTCAACCAAATTTATTGATTCGACACAAGGGGAGCCAAAGAATATTCTCAAGTATTAGCAGCTGAGTTGTCAATTCAACCACACCTGAAAGACTTAATATCTGTAGCAAAGTGTTTAGTAGCAAAGTAGTATGGAAGTAACGGTAACGGTGGCAAAAGTAACAATAGCAGTTTTGTAGCAATCGTAACAGTGGCAATGGAAAAGTAACTAAGCAAAGTTCAGTATGTGAAAAGCTCGTAGGCAATGGATCAATGATGGATAATTATGTTGGATGCGATTCCTCATCCAACAGCTATAACATAGGGTGACACAGAACAAGCTCCAATTCATCAATGTAATGTAGGCATGTATTCTGAATATAGTCATACGTGCTTATGGAAAAGAACTTCCATGACATCTTTTGTCCTACCCTCCCGTGGCAGCGGGGACCTATTGGAAACTAAGGGATATTAAGGCCTCCTTTTAATAGAGTACCGGACCAAAGCATTAACACTTAGTAAATACATGAACTCCTCAAACTACGTTCATCACCGAGAGTGGTCCCGATTATTGTCACTTCGGGGTTGTCGGATCATAACACATAGTAGGTGACTATTGACTAGCAAGATAGGATCAATAACTCACATATATTCATGAAAACATAATAGGTTCAGATCTGAAATCATGGCACTCGGGCCCTAGTGACAAGCATTAAGCATGGCAAAGTCATCGCAACATCAATCTTAGAACATAATGGATAATAGGAATCAAACCCTAACAAAACTAACTCAATTACATGGTAAATCTCATCAAATCCATCACCGCCCAGCAAGCCTACGATGGGATTACTCACGCATGGCGGTGAGCATCATGAAATTGGTGATGGAGGATGGTTGATGATGACGATGGCGATGGATTCCCCTCTCCGGAGCCCCGAATGGACTCCAGATCAGCCCTCCCGAGGAAGATTAGGGCTTGGCGGCGGCTCTGTATCGTAAAACGCGATGAATCCTTCTCTCTGATTTTTTTTCTCCCCGAAAGTGAATATATGGAGTTGGAGTTGAGGTCCGTGGAGTTCCAGGGGGCCACAAGGCAGGGGGCGCGCCCCGGGGGGTGCCCTGCACCCTCGTGGACAGGGTGTGGGCCCCCTGATGTTGATTCTTTCGTGAATATTTTTTATTAATTCCAAAACGTGTCTGCGTGGATTTTCAGGTCATTCCGTGAACTTTTATTTCTGCTCAAAAATAACACCACGGCAATTCTGCTGAAAACAGCGTCAGTCCGGGTTAGTTCCATTCAAATCATGCAAGTTAGAGTCCAAAACAAGGGCAAAAGTGTTTGGAAAATTATATACATTGGAGACGTATCAACTCCCCCAAGCTTAAACCTTTGCTTGTCCTCAAGCAATTCAGTTGAAAAACTGAAACTGATAAAGAAATCTTTTACAAACTCTGTTTGATCTTGTTGTTGCAAATATGTAAGTCCAACATTCAAGTTTTCAGCAAAGATTATGAACTAACCATATTCACAATAACATTTAGGTCTCATGTTTACTCATATCAATGGCATAATCAACTAGTGAGCAATAATAATAAATCTCGGATAACAACACTTTCTCAAAGCAATCATAATATGATATAACAAGATGGTATCTCGCTAGCCCTTTTTGAGACCGCAAAACATAAATGCAGAGCACCCCTGAAGATCAAGGACTGACTAGACATTGTAATTCATGGTAAAAGAGATCTAGTCACAGTCATACTCAATGTAAATTAATAGCAATGCATGCAAATGACAGCGGTGCTCTCCAACTTGTGCTTTTTAATAAGAGGATGATGAACATAAAAGTAAATAGATAGGCCCTTCTCAGAGGGAAGCATGGATTTGCAGAGGTGCCAGAGCTCGAGTTTTGAAACAGACATAAATAATATTTTGAGTGGCATACTTTCATTGTCAACATAACAACCAAGAGATCTCGATATCTTCAATGCTACACACATTATAGGCGGTTCCCGAACATAATGGTAAAGTTTATACTCCCCCACCACCAACGAACATCAATCCATGGCTGGCCCGAAACAACGGGTGTCGTCCAACTAACAACAATCATGGGGGAGCTTCGTTTGTATTTATTTTGATTTGATTTGAGCATGGGACTGGGCATCCCGGTTACCGGCCATTTTCTCGTGCATGATGAGCGGAGTCCACTCATCGTGAGAATAACCTGTCGTGGTACTAAGACTGACAATAGAATAGGGGGTAGGTATGGAGAGGCAAGATCCTAGCTATGGAGTAGTTGTATACGCAATGGATTTACGAGTTCAGGCCCTTCTTGCAGGAAGTAATAGCCCTACGTCTCGGAGCCCGGAGGTGGTCGACTGGATTATAAGCATATGAGTTACAGGGGTGCGAACCCATCTGTCAGTGGAGGGGGTGGCTTATATAGTGTCTGCCAGGACCCAGCCAGCCACGTAGCCGAGGGTTTAAAGTACATTAATGCCCGGCATTACAGGTAACGCCTTACATAAAGTGTCATCATGGCCATAAAGACTACTTAATTACAGACCGTTTGGATACAGAGTGGCTCTTGGACTCCTGGTGGTCGAGTGAATCTTCATGGTCGAGTGTCTTCAAGTCCGTCGAGTGGAATCCTTCCAGGTCGACTGGAAGGGAGTTTCTTCTAAAGATTCTCTTGGGAAGGGTACCTTGGACAGGTCAATGACCCTACCCTAGGTACATGACTTCATCATTAGCCCCCGAATGGATCAAGGTTTGAGTGAGGAAGGAGTTGATAATATTTCTGACCTGATTTTTGTGCTGCGAATGTGTCTCACTATGGATCAATGACTTCTTAGTGATGGCGTCAACTTCTCTTTCAGTCGCCTTGATCCATTATTTATAATTGTCGAGTGAACTTTATGAGCTTGGAGATTTCCGAGCGATGGATCGTAGGAGATCTTCCGTCTGACAAGTTGCTCTGCTGTTAGCGGATTTAGTGGGATCCGAATTTCGGGAAGCGCACGAAGCGGAGAAGGCCGCGGTACTCGGACGGGATAAGGCAGAGACGCCTCGATTTCCGCACTGCTTTTTTCGCCACGTATCGCTCGCGCGATTGTTGCGGGATTTGACAGGATTGCCCGGGCCTATCAGTCAGCCACTCGGAAGCGACTCCATATAAGGCGCCAGGCGGAGGTTTTTGAATAGTGCGCTCTCATTTTTCCCCTCTCCCATCTTCAGATTCATCTGCTGCGCTCGCCACCTGCTCTGCACCGCTGCTCCGTGCCTGTCTCGCCGGCGACAATGGTGAAGGCGAAAACGGCGGCTTTGGAGCGGGCGAAGAAGGCGACGGCGAAGGCGAAGGGGAGAGCGACCAGTCGGGGCGGATCCTCGTCGCGGTCCAGCCTGCCGCAAGGTTGGATCCAGGAGGATTGGATTCGCTCGACCATCACCCAGAAGGATCTCGACAACCTGGCCAACGAAGGGCTGATCTCCCACGGGTCAGCGAGGCTACTGGGGACGGAGTGGCAGCCTCAGCCTCAGGAGGGTGAGTGTGTGCTCTTAGCCACCCATATAGATCGCGGGTTTTCTCTGCCGCCGAATCTTTTCTTTCGGGGGTTTTTGAATTTCTTTGGGGCACAACTTCATCACTTCACACCCAATTCCATCGCCTACCTCTCCGCTTTCGTGTCTTTGTGCGAAAACTTCTTGGGTTGTCGGCCGCACTGGGGCCTCTTCAAGCACATATTCACTTGTCGTTCTCAGACGGTGAAAATGGCTAGTCCAAATGACGAAAAGACCCAAGTAATCCAGATGTGCGAGGGTCTTGGGGTCCAGATGAGAAGCAAGAGTGCCTTTCCAGCCATGACCCTTCCCGAGTCAGTTAGAGGGTGGCAATCGACCTGGTTCTACTGCCAAGATGAGTTGACGCCAGGGCAGTCGACTGGCCTCCCTCCATTCTCCATGGACCGAGTGAACAAGCCGTCTTCTCCAAAGGTGCTTCCGGAGGAGAAGGCTCAGGTTAAAATGTTGATGGAACGCGTAGTCCAGCTCATTCGGGATGGAGTGACTGGCATGGATCTTCTGGAGGTTTTCCTTCGACGGCGTATTCAACCGCTCCAATACCGAGGCCACCCGATGTGGCTGTACTGTGGTACTGAAGATACCACTCGGGTCCATCCAGAGGCGGTCAGTGACGCCACACTGGAGAGGTGGATGACTGCCATCACAGGGAACAAGGATAACCCTCGTGGGGCTAGGAGGATCCCACCACTCGACCATACCTACGAACCAGACACGGTATGACCACTTATCCCCGGTTGCGATCTTGTTTCATTCATTCTGTTTCACTGAAAATCGGTCGATTGACCTTTGTCTTGTTTTGTTGTCTTCCAGGCTACCACTGAGTTGTATTTGATGCCCAATGGGGCGCGGGCACAGACTGGGGAGGAGGAAAGAAGTGGAGGTGAAAGTCAAGAGGAGTGGGAATCGGATGGTGATGAGGGTGATGAAGATGCTGGCTCTGATGAGGAAGAGGAGGAGGAAGAGGATGAGGAAGTCGCTCCTCCCCGTTCTGAAAGGAGATCCAAACTTGTCCATGATCCTGCAGTCGAGCGTGGCAAAGGAGTCGCGCCTGTTGTTCAGTCGACCAAGCGTCCTCGGACGACCTCTCCGGTGCCGACTGAGAAAGCGCCGAAGCAATCTCGAGTGGCACCGTCAAAGCCGACGAAGGCCTTGCCTAAGATGAAGATGGCGATTCCCACTATTTCTGGGTAATGACGTAACGTGCGTCTCCTTGTTTCTCAGGGATTTACTCTTGGTCGATACGTTAGCTGACCGACTGATTTCTGAAACTGTAGTGCTGCTACTTCTGATACCTCGACCAGACCTGAAGACCACGAAATGGAAGATGTTGTCACTTCAAACCCTGGTATGACCTTTGTAGTTCCGTCTTCAGTCGGTAAGATCTTTGTCCTTAACTTTGACTCTTTTCTGCAGCTCCAACTAACATCATCATTGACCTTCCTGATGATGATGATGAGGAACCACTGAGGCAGAGGAGGAATAGGAAAGCATCTGCTGGCAAGGCAGCTTATGTCGTGTCCGCAACCGAGACGTTGGTTGTGGAGGGGGACAACGTCACTCGGCCTACCGTATCCTTTGCGGTGCCGCTGACGAGTGCACGCCCTTCATCGTCGAGTGCTAATCAGCCTTCACTTTTCTCGACCCACCACGTCCCAGAAGACTAAGCAAGCGCTGCTAAAGAAGCCATACGCCAGGCGGGGGTCATGATGGAGCAAGTGAAGGCGATCCGAGACGCCAGTCAAGCGGCTTATGACGCCAGTTCAGCTCTTCAGAGCAATGTTCACGTTAGTCGATCACCGCCTGTTTTGTTAGGATATGATACCTGAAAACTTTTCTTTCTGAAAATCTTAGTATCTGTTGTACACCCACTGGGTGCGTCGATTGAAATTCTGGATTGGTGGGGGCACGCTGAGTGCACCCACTGGGTGTAGTCCCCAAGGCTACGGTGGACTGCTGGCAGTCGACCATAGTCTTTATGTCTTAAGTTATTTCTCGTTATTTTCTTTACTCGATCAGGTCGAATGGAATCATAGACCGGTGGGGGCACGCTGAGTGCACCCACAGGGTGTAGTCCCCGAGACTGTGGTCGACTGCTGGCAGTCGACTACAGTCTGAAGAACACCTCTTTTTTTGCGGCTATCTGCTGGTGGTTAACCTTTCTGTCTTTTTTGGTCGACTGATCGACTCTAGCTGATAGAACTAGTGGGGGCACGCTGAGTGCACCCACTGGGTGTAGTCCCCGAGACTACAGTTGAATGTTTAGATTCGGCTGTAGTCTTAGAAATGCTATGATTTTTCCTTAGTCACTCGGAAGTGACCTACCTTTGACGTCTGTCGATTGGTTCTTCGTAGAAATCTTGCGAGCTTGCAGCTCGTTATACTGAGTTGGAGAATAAGCATATCCAGCTCGAACTTGATCTGAAGCTTGTCCAGGAGAACTTTACGAAGGCGAAGGAGGAGGCAAAAGGTATGTTTGGTGAGAACCTTGACGACTGCCTTTGTTTCTTGTTCATTCCTGAGTCTGATCTCACTGTGATTTTGCAGATAAACTGAGGGATTCTCCGAAGAAGAAGGATCTTGACCTCGTTGAGGCGCAGAAAGCAGCTTCAGAGAAAACCAAGCTCACAGAAGAAAAGCTGGCCTCAATCACCAAGCTTGAAGAGGAGAATACCAATCTAAAAGCTGCTCTTGATGCGGCCAACAAGGAGGTCAGTCGACTGAAGAATGACAAGATTGCTTTGAGTGACAAGGCCAGCGAGTTGGCGGGAAAGAAGAATGATCTGGAGGCTTATCTGGGAGGACTCGCCAAGAAGCTATTCCTCATGCTCGAAGGTAATCCTTTGTATCAGACAGGCTTTTTAACCATGATCTTGCCATCAAACTGCTACCTTAACTTTGGGGTTGTGTCTGCAGAGTTCTGCCAGAACTTCGAGGAGGAGACTGGTCGACTGGAGACGAGCCTAGATCCCATCAATTCTCCTGTGAAGGACGAAGCCGCCATGAATGTGCTCCGACTCGAGTCTCGCGTCACTGCTGTTGTCAACTATCTTGCAAGGCTGAAGGTTGCAACTTCTCGCATCGACACAGCACTCTGGCTAGGAGAAACACTTCAGGATGACCTTGAGTCTCTGATGACTCGACTGAACAAAGTTCCAAGTCGAGTGCAAGAATGGAAGAAGTCTTCTGCCAGGTGCGGTGCGGACGTTGCTCTCTCTTTGGTCCCTGTTCACTTCAAGGATGCGCGAGAGGACAAGCTGGCAGCTCTCAAGGTGGCCAATACTAAGAAGCATGACTTCCGATCCTTCATGGAGACCTTCATCGCTGCTGCCACTCGGATCACAGATGGAATCGACCTGGACGAGTTCATTGCACCTTCCAGCCCTCCACCGGAGGGGTAAAAAACTTCTATGCTTGATACTTTAAATTTGCCTCGGTATGCCGAGTGGTTTTTGTAACCGATAAACTTTAACAGGCTTAGCGCCTGAGCACTTCTGGTTCCGTAAGACGTTATCTGAACTTGGATTCGACGTTGAATATGTTTGCATCTGCCTCCGAACCAACACCGTCTTTTGCTTGGTCTATACCCTAGTGTTTGAGATGCCCTTTCGCAGGCTAGGATGAAGCACATATTGCAATCGACTTGTACCTCATCATTCTTAGGCGAGCACTGGGCTGCAGCTAAGCCCCCGAGTGGGAGGTTTGCTCTCCACTCGGTAGGATTTTCAAAAACTTAGGCGAGCACTGGGCTGCAGCTAAGCCCCCGAGTGGGAGGTCTGCTCTCCACTCGGTAGGATTTTCAAAAACTTAGGCGAGCACTGGGCTGCAGCTAGGCCCCCCGAGTGAGAGGTCTGCTCTCCAGTCGGTAGGATTTTCAAAAACTTAGGCGAGCACTGGGCTGCAGCTAAGCCCCCGAGTGAGAGGTCTGCTCTCCACCTGGTAGGATTTTCAAAAACATAGGCGAGCGATGGGCTGCAGCTAAGCCCCCGAGTGAGAGGTCTGCTCTCCACTTGGTAGGATTTTCAAAAACTTAGGCGAGCACTGGGCTGCAGCTAAGCCCCCGAGTGGGAGGTCTGCTCTCCACTCGGTAGGATTTTCAAAACTTAGGCAAGCACTGGGCTGCAGCTAAGCCCTCGAGTGGGAGGTCTGCTCTCTACTCGGTAGGATTTTCAAAACTTAGGCGAGCACTGGGCTGCAGCTAAGCCCCCGAGTGGGAGGTCTGCTCTCCACTCGGTAGGATTTCTGTGGCGTACCTCTAAAGAAGAAGGTATCAATCGACCTGCACCTTGTCTTCCTTGCGGAGCGCACATTATACTTGTGGCATAGCTCGGAAGGAGAGGGTAGAAGTCGACCTGCACCTAGTCTTCCTTGCGGAGTGCAAGTTATACTTGTGGTGTAGCTCGGAAGAAGAGGGTAGCAGTCGACCTGCACCTCGTCTTCCTTGCGGAATGCATGTTATACTTGTACTTAGGCGAGCGCTATGCTGCAGCTAAGCCCCCGAGTGGGAGGCTGGCTCACCACTCGGCAGGATTTCGTTGAAACTTAGGCAAGTACCTGGACTGCAGCTAAGCCTCCGAGTGGGAGGCTGGCTCACCACTCGGTAGGATTTTATTGAACCTAGGCGGGTACTTGGACTGCAACTAAGCCTCCGAGTGGGAGGCTGGCTCACCACTCGGTAGGATTTTATTGAACTTAGGCGAGTACTTGGACTGCAGCTAAGCCTCTGAGTGGGAGGCTGGCTCACCATTCGGTAGGATTTTATTGAACTTAGGCGAAATGGATTCGCAGCTAAGCCTCCGAGTGTGAGGCTGGCTCACCACTCGGTAGGATTTTTACAAACTTAGGCGAAACAGATTCATAGCTAAGCCACCCACTGGGGGGACCTTTATGTGAACAAAAGTAACAACAATCACTGGGAAAATTATAACACTATTGTCTTTGAAAAATGAACTACAGAAGTACTTTTATTACATTTCCGAGTGGATAATTAAGTGTACAAGGGGCGGAGTAGTTCTGCGTTCGAAGCTCGGGGCTCGTCGATCTGGTGCTCGACATTGTAAAGATGGTATGCTCCATTGTGGAGAACCTTGGTGACGATGAAGGGGCCTTCCCAAGAAGGAGCAAGCTTGTGTGGCTTCTGTTGATCCACTCGGAGAACCAAATCTCCTTCCTGGAAGGCTCGACTCTTTACGTTTTTGGCGTGGAAGCGATGCAAGTCCTGCTGATAAATGGTCGATCGGATCAAGGCCATCTCCCTTTCTTCTTCTAGAAGGTTGACTGCGTCTTGCCGGGCTTGCTCTGCTTCAGCTTCGGTGTAGAGTTCGACCCGGGGTGCGTTGTGAAGCAGGTCACTCGGCAAAACTGCTTCAGCTCCGTAGACCAAGAAGAACGGAGTTCTCCCAGTCGACCGGTTAGGTGTGGTCCTTAATCCCCAAAGCACTGACGAAAGTTTGTCGACCCATGCACCAGCTGCGTGCTTGAGATCGCGCGTCAATCGGGGCTTCAACCCTTTGAGAATCAAGCCATTTGCTTGTTCTGCCTATCCATTCGACTGAGGGTGAGCGACTGAAGCATAGTCGACTCGTGTGACCTGAGATGTGCAGAAAGCTCTGAATTCCTCGGAATTGAAGTTTGACCCATTGTCAGTGATGATGCTGTGTGGAACTCCATATCTGAATATCAACTCCCTGATGAAGCTGACAGCAGTGCCGGCATCAAGATTCTTGATGGCTTTAGCCTCAATCCACTTGGTGAACTTGGTTACTGCTACCAGCACATGGGTGAAGCCGCTTCTGCCTGTTCTCAGAGGTCCAACCATATCCAATCCCCATACAGCGAAAGGCCAGATGAGTGGTATGGTCTTTAAGGCTGAGGCGGGCTTGTGTGACATATTGGAGTAAAATTGACATCCTTCACACTTGTCAACTATCTCCTTTGCCATTTCATTCGCTCTTGGCCAGTAAAATCCTGCTCGGTATGCTTTGGCCATAATGGTCCGAGAGGACGCATGATGGCCACAGGTCCCCGAGTGGATATCGTCAAGGATTATCCGACCCTCTTCTGGCGTTATACATTTCTGACCAACTCCAGTCGCGCTTTCTCTGTACAACTGTCCCCTTATCACGGTAAAGGCTTTAGATCGGCGGACGATCTGTCGAGCCTCTTCTTCATCCTCCGGGAGCTCTTTCCTTAAGATATACATGATATACGACACTGTCCAATCGGGAGTGATCACCAACGCTTCCATGATCAGGTCGACCACTGTTGGAACTTCAACTTTAGTCGGATCTGTGACACTTTTAGGCTGCGGAGCTTCTTCGGTAAAAGGATCTTCTTTAACTAATGGAGTATGGATATGCTCCAAGAACACGTCACTGGGAATGGCTTCTCTCTTGGAACCTATCTTCGCCAAATCATCAGCCGCTTGATTCTTCGGTCGGGGTATATGATGGAGCTCTAACCCTTCAAATTTCTTTTCAAGCTTTCTCACTGCATTGCAGTATCCAGTCATGGCTGGGCTTGTAACATCCCACTCCTTCATCACCTGATTGACCACCAAATCTGAGTTGCCATAAACCATAAGGCGACAGACGCCGAGTGAAATGGCCATGCGCAACCCATATAAAAGTGCCTCGTATTCTGCTTCATTATTAGAGGAATCAAAGTGGATCTGGAGCACATATCTGAGCTTATCTCCTCGGGGGGAAACCAATACTACCCCATCACCGGAACCATTTAACATCTTAGAGCCATCAACGAACATGGTCCAATGCTCTGAGTGAACTTGAGTCGGCTGCTGTTGTTCAATCCACTCGGCAAGAAAATCTGCTATTGCTTGGGACTTAATGGCTTTCTTTGCTTCAAACTTGATATCAAGGGGAAGGAGTTCAATCGCCCATTTCGCCACTCGACCAGTTGCATCTCTGTTGTGCAAAATCTCTAACAGTGGGGCGTCACTGACGACTATAATGGAATGATCAGAGAAATAATGAGCAACCTTCTTCGTGGTCATGTAGATCCCATACACGAGCTTCTGATAATGAGGGTATCTTTGCTTCGATGGGGTCAAAACTTCGGAAAGATAATATACTGGGCGCTGAACTTTGAAGGCTTTCCCTTCTTCTTCCCGCTCAACCGTAAGTACTGTACTGATGACTTGTCCTGTGGCTGCAATGTAAAGCAACAGAGGCTCTTTGCTGATCGGAGCAGCAAGCACCGGCTGGGTGGATAGCAGAGCTTTTAGCTCGGCAAATGCTGCATCAGCTTCCGGAGTCCACTCGAACTTGTCTGACTTCTTCATCAGTCGGTAAAGAGGCAATGCCTTTTCACCAAGGCGAGAGATGAATCGACTTAACGCGGCCAAGCATCCAGTAAGCTTCTGGACATCGTGCACACGCACAGGGCGTTTCTTCAGAGTATAGTGCCAACTTTTTCTGGGTTAGCGTCGGTTCCTCGTTCGGAAACGAGAAAACCGAGTAACTTTCCACCGGGAACTCCGAATGTGCACTTTGATGGATTGAGCTTGATATCATATCTCCTGAGATTGGCAAATGTTTCAGCGAGGTCAGTAAGAAGGTCGGAACCCTTCCGTGATTTGACCACAATATCATCCATGTACGCTTCCACGTTCCGACTGATTTGAGTGAGGAAACCCTTCTGAATCATCCTCATAAACGTGGCTCCGACATTCTTGACGCCGAATGGCATGGTGACATAGCAGAAGCACCCGAATGGAGTGATGAAAGCTGTTTTGATCTCATCGGGTCCATACAGACGAATCTGATAGTACCCGGAATAGGCGTCTAAAAAAGACATTCTCTCACATCCCGCAGTCGAGTCGACAATTTGGTCGATGCGAGGAAGAGGAAAATGATCTTTCGGGCAGGCCCGATTGATATGTTTGAAATCGATGCACATGCGAAGTGAATTGTCCTTTTTGGGGACCATGACAACATTGGCGAGCCACTCGGAGTGGTAAACCTCCCGGATAAACTCCGCTGCCAGGAGCCGAGCCACCTCCTCGCCAATGGCCTTTCTCTTCTGGACGGAAGACCGTCGAAGATGTTCTTTGACAGGTTTTGCTTTTGGGTCGACTCGTAAACGATGCTCAGCCAGCCCCCTGGGAACACCCGACATGTCGGCAGGCTTCCATGCAAAGATGTCCCAGTTCTCACAGAGGAACTGGATGAGCGCTTCTTCCTATTTAGAGTCGAGTGTTGTGGAAATATGAGTCGGAGCAGCACTGGGGTCGGTCGGGTGAATGTGAACAGGCTTCGTCTCGCCAGACGACCGGAATGCTGACTCTGTGGCGGGCTTCTTGGCCGGCAATAAATCACTCGGATCTGCATTTTTCTGATATTCTTCAAGCTCCACCACTGTTATCTGAGAATCGGCAATCTTTGAGCCCTTCTGAAAACACTCTTCTGCCTTTTTCCGATTGCCAGTGATGGTGATCACGCCCTTGGGGCCAGGCATCTTCAGTTTGAGGTATACGTAACACGGTCGAGCCATGAACCGTGCATAAGCTGGCCTGCCCAAGATAGCGTTATAAGCGCTCTGGAAATCCACAACTTCAAATGTTAGCTTCTCTTTACGGAAATGCTTCGAATCGCCGAAAACCACATCTAGAGCTATTTGGCCGAGTGACTCGGCCTTCTTTCCAGGAATGACTCCATGGAAACTCATGTTGCTGGAACTCAGTCTGGACATCAGAATGCCCATTCCTTTTAGCGTCTCCGCATATAATATATTCAATCTGGTGCCACCATCCATCAGAACCTTAGTCAGTCGAGTGCCTTCGACGACTGGGTCGACCACCAAAGCTTGCCTCCCAGGGGTGGCTATGTGTGTCGGGTGATCATACTGGTCAAATGTAATGGCGGTCTGAGACCATTTCAGATAGCTGGGTGTCGTCGGAGCGACCATATTCACCTCACGGTTGATAACTTTCAATCGACTTTTTCTCTCCACATCAGCAAAGATCATCAGGGTGGAATTGACATGGGGGTACCCTTCGTCACTGTCCTCTTTGTCCACAGCCTTGTCTGACTCCTTCTCCTTATCCTTGGACTGTTTTCCTTGAAACTGCTTTATTAAGAGCCGGCACTGGCGAGTGATATGTTTTGGGTAGATGAAGTTACCCTCTTCGTCTTTCTTCGTGTGGATGTGACATGGCAGATCCATCACGTCGTTTCCTTCCTTATCCTTTACCTTCTTGGGGTTCCAGGATCCTTTGGGCTTCCCTTTGAATTTGCCCTGAGTCACGGCCAGGGCCTCTCCAGGAGCTGCTGGCTCGGCTTTCCGCTTCTGCTTCCGACTGGAATTTCCTTTTTCCGACTCACTCAGCTTGTACTTGCCACTCCGGAGTCGATCCTCTTCTTCACCATTGGCGTATTTGGTGGCAATCTCCATCATTCGACTCAGGGTCATATCTCCGGTCTGACCAAACTTCAAACTTAACTCTCTACTCTTAACGCCTTCCTTGAAGGCACAGACTGCTTGATGATCAGATACGTTCTCCACCGTATGATGCAATGTGATCCATCTCTGGATGTAATCTCTCAGTGTCTCATTCAACTTTTGCACACAGACCTGCAACTCTGTCAGTCCTGCTGGTCGCTTGCAAGTTCCCTCAAACGTCCTGACGAACACTCGGGCAAGATCTTCCCAAGTGTAAATGCTGTTAGGAGCCAGCTGATTCAACCAGGCCCTGGCCGAACCCTCCAACATGAGTGGTAGGTGTTTCATGGCCACCTCATCATTGCCACCGCCAATCTGCACAGCTACTCGGTAGTCCTCGAGCCAAGTATCGGGCTTGGACTCACCAGTGAACTTACTTACCCCAGTCGCCAACCTGAAGTTGGGAGGGATCACCGCGGCTCTGATGGCTCTGCTAAAACATTCTGGTCCTGAAACATGGACTCGGCTGCTGGTGGGCGCATCTCTGTCATGGCCTTCTCGATGAGCTCTGTTCCGGTCGACCAAACCTTGCACGATGATGGATCTCGCGTCAAAGCCTGGTTCCCTGGGGTCGACCAGAGCTCTCCGCCCAACACTGTGCTGACGCCTGTCATCTTGCTGCCGAGGGGCGTAAGACCCACCCCTTGGGGGAGGAGTGGGCACTCGACGCCAATCATCACGATCGAATCGGTCACCCCCACGTCCCTCACGCCGCGGAGGCGATCTTGGGCTATGAGCCAACTGGACTGTATTCGCAGCGACGGATCGGCTGTGAATCCTATTGCGTGACTGTGACACAGCTGAATTCTGATCTCCTGCTGCCCGGAGCAAATCTCGGATCTGCATTAAGCCTCTGCCAGCCTCCGACTGAGAGGGCTGAATTGACTCTGCTATACAGGCTGCAGCTGCTAGATTCTGAATCGGGGTTCGATATACCTGAGTTGGTTGCGGAAAGAGTTAACGTCGACTGGAGTCGGGTACTCGTTGCCGTGCGCGTTCATCGAGTGCTCACTGGAGGTTCTCCAGTCGAGTGTGCTCAGCCAAGTTGGCCAAACGCGCATCCTCCAAGGCACGAGCCTCGGGGGTTTCTCCTACGATGGGAGTATGCAGAGCATCCACATTCTGGCGGTGAAGATCTTCCCTTTGTAGAGAAGTGAGTGGCTCAGGTTGATATTCCTCATGGACCTGAGCGGGGTCGCCTCCGCCGTCCGCCCCGTCAGTGTGGGGGAAGCCGGGAGGACTGCGAGGCCCATTGACCATCAGGACCTCCGCCGCTGGATCACTGCTGTCGCACTCGGATGCAGTCTCTACGGAGCCAGTCGACAGATCGAACAGGCCGTAGAGAGATTCATCGGGTTCGATTGCCGCGACTTGGGTGGTGGCCGATTGGCGAGCCACTGCGTGTCTCACCCACCGCTGAAGCCTCGACCAACCAGAGCGCTTGCGCTGGCGGGAGACAGGGAGGGAGGACGACACAGGAGTCGACCGATACGGAGCCGACGATTGCCGCAGCAGGACGCCGCGGACACATGCACGAAAGTGCGTCGCCCCGCGGACGGGAAGCACGTCGGTGTCGAGTGGAGCCTCCTGGAGCCAAGCGGAGTCGTCGGCGATGAACGTGAGCGCGCCGAGACGGATCTCGCGGCCCTCGACCAGAACTCTGCCAGAAACCATGATGAAGGCGATCGGAACAATTGCAACTTCTCCAATAAGTCGCTAAGACACCTGCCCCACGGTGGGCGCCAACTGTTGTGGTACTAAGACTGACAATAGAATAGGGGGGAGGTATGGAGAGGCAAGATCCTAGCTATGGAGTAGTTGTATACGCAATGGATTTACGAGTTCAGGCCCTTCTCGGAGGAAGTAATAGCCGTACGTCTCAGAGCCCGGAGGCGGTTGACTGGATTATAAGCGGATGAGTTACAGGGGTGCGAACCCTTCTGCCAGTGGAGGGGGTGGCTTATATAGTGTCTGCCAGGACCCAGCCAGCCCACGTAGCGGAGGGTTTAAAGTACATTGAGGCCTGGCGTTACAGGTAACGCCTTACATAAAGTGTCATCATGGCCATAAAGACTACTTAATTACAGACCATTTGGATACAGAGTGGCTCTTGGAGTCCTGGTGGTCGAGTGAATCTTCATGGTCGAGTGTCTTCGAGTCCGTCGAGTGGAATCCTTCCAGGTCGACTGGAAGGGAGTTTCTTCTAAAGATGCTCTTGGAAAGGGTACCTTGGACATGTCCATGACCCTACCCTAGGTACATGACTTCATCATAACCCACCTAGCATGGAAGATATAGACAACCCTAGTTGATACATGAGCTATTCGAGCATACATAACAAAATTTCATTTGACGGTTTAGAGTTTGGCACATACAAATTTACTTGGAACGGCAGGTAAATACCGCATATAGGAAGGTATGGTGGACTCATATTGAATAACTTTGGGGTTTATGGAAGTGGATGCACAAGCAGTATTCCCGCTTAGTACAAGTGAAGGCTAGAAAGAGACTGGGAAGCGACCAACTAGAGAGCGACAACAGTCATGAACATGCATTAAAATTAATCAACAATGAGTGCAAGCATGAGTAGCATATAAATCACCATGAACATAAATATCGTGGAGGCTATGTTGATTTTGTTTCAACTACATGCGTGAACATGTGCGAAGTCAAGCCACTCGAATCGTTCAAAGGAGGATACCACCCTATCATACCACATCACAACCATTTTAATAGCATGTTGGCATGCAAGGTAAACCATTATAAACTCCTAGCTAATTAAGCATGGACTGAGCAACTATAATCTCTAATTGTCACTACAAACATGTTTCAACCATAATAGGCTGAATCAGGAACGATGGACTAATCATATTTACAAAAACAAGATAGGTCGAGTTCATACCAGCTTCTCTCATCTCAATCAGTCCATCTTATATCGTCATTATTGCCTTTCACTCGCACGACCAAACGGTGTGGAAAATAATAATAGTGCACGTGCATTGGACTAAGCTGGAATCTGCAAGCATTTAATACAAAGGAGAAGACAAGGTAATATGGGCTCTTGGTTAGATCAGCAATAATGCATATGAGAGCCACTCAATATTTTCATCGTGGTCTTCTCCTCTTGACCCACAAAGAAAATAAAAGAAATAAAACTATTTACACAGGAAAGCTCCCAACAAGCAAAAGAAGTGCGAGAAATCTTTTTGGGTTTACTTTTAATTTTACGACTACACGCATGGAAAGTAAACTATCTAAAGGCTACAATTAAATTTTTTTTTTGTTTTTTCTCAAGGTTTTTCAAACACACAGGAAGAAAGCAAGAAAAGAAAATAAACTAGCATGGATAGTACAATGAAAAAGTATGAGCACCGGCAACTAGAATGAATGTGTGAACATGAATGTAATGTCGGTGAGAAATTCGTACTCCCCCAAGCTTAGGCTTTTGGCCTAAGTTGGTCTATGGCCATGGCTGGCCTGGCGGATTTCCAAAGTCGTAGTTGGTGTTGTACTGAGATGTAGCAGCTACTGCCTGAAGAGCTGCAGCTTGGAGGCGAGCTGCATCCATCCTCCTCTCATATTCGTTCGCCTCCTCCCTGGTTATAAAATATCTCCTTTATGCCTGAAAGTTAAAGAAAGTAGGAGCAGGAGAGCAACATGGACAGTACACGGTCTGTCAAAGATTAGTCGGTACTGGAGGAACTGTTCATTCCTCTCAAGAAACTGATGTTGAACCATAGCACTATAATCTAGATAAGTAGGTGGCAACTCCATATCATTTCCATTTATGGGTACACCAAGATAATAACTACACAAGTTGCATAAATTCCACCAAACAAATCTCCACTTGTACCATTAAGATGCAACCTCCGTGCAACAATGGCCCCCAAGTTATATTGTTTATCACCTAATATCACACTCTTGAGGACACTAAGATCTAGAACGCACATGTGACAATCCTCATCTTTACCGTTAATGCATCTACCTACAAAGGGAGAAAAATAATGTTTGGAAGGGAAATGAATGCTCCCTATGGTGGCTTGTGTGATATCTCTAGTTTCTCCCACAGTGATACTAGCAAGAAAGTCTTTATATTCAGATTTGCGAGGTGCACTAACATTGCCCCACTACGGGATTTTACAAGCAGTATTAAAATCTTCTAGGATCCATGGCATATGATTTATCATAAAATCAAATAAAACAGTGTGAGAATTGTGTGTGGATGAAAATTTAAAGCTCCTCACAAAGGAATCAGTGAGGTAGTAGTACAGTCGGCACTTATCTGACACGAAGTCCTCAAGCTCAGCATTACGCACGTACGCGACAAAATCACCCTTGAAGCCTGCTTGGGCCATAAACTCTTCCGACGGCCATTCACAAGGCCGCACTTGAGCTTCCCTCGGTGGTTCATCGTCCGGCTCATGTATCGCGAGCCTTGGTTCTTGCTTCCTTGAAGAACCAACTTGGTACATTTTCCTAAACATTTTTTTTTCCTGAAAAATTTGTGAAAATTTTAGTGACTCAAAATAAAAGTGAACCAAACTCAACAAGATTGATAGCAACTACTCCCACAAGTGCCTAGAGGCTATATCATGCATTAAAACTACTGTGGACCATATAAATTTGACATGCAAGCACCAAGAATAGGGTCACCTCAACAGCAAAAATTTGCAATAAATAAAGCACTAGAACAAAAACTAATTGGACCATTGGAGGAGTCACATACCGAAGAACAATCCCCCACAACAGTTTTGTGAATGGAGCTTTGAGCAAGGAGATCGAAAATGGCAGCAAGATGAGCTAGAACAGGGGTTTGAGCTATGGGAGAATTTTTTCTGGAGGAAGACGAAGTGAGTGGGTGGTGGAATAAGTGGAGGGAGCCACGTGGGGCCCATGAGGCAGGGGCGCGCCCCAGGGGGGTGGGCGCGCCCTGTGCCCTGTGGCCAAATGGTGGGTCCTCCTGGTGTGTTCTGAGTGCCAGAAATTCTTAAATATTCTACAAAAAATCATACTTCATTTTTAGGACATTTGGAGAACTTTTATTTTAAGGATATTTTTTTATTGCAAGGATAAATCAGAAAACAGACAAAAAAATACTATTTTTGCTTTATTTAGTCTAAATAACAGAAAATAAAAAGTGGGTATAAAGAGTTGTGCTTTCTAGCTTCGTCCATCTCATGCTCATCACAAGGAATCCACTAACAAGGTTGATCAAGTCTTGTTAACAAACTTCTTCCGAATAACAAGAAACCGGAGAACTTTCGAATAACACTAGGTTACCTCAACGAGGATATGCATGTCCCCAACAATAAGAATATCATATTTCTTTTTGACAGTAGGAAGAGGGAATTCAAAACCTCTAATAGTAATCGTTGAAATTTTTCCAATAGAATTGATACTATCAACTTGAGGTCGTTTCTTCGGAAAGTGTACCTTATGCTCATTGCCATTAACATGAAAAGTGACATTGCCTTTGTTGCAATCAATAACAAACCCTGCAGTATTAAGAAAAGGTCTACCAAGGATGATCGACATACTGTCGTCCTCGGGAATATCAAGAATAAAAAAGTCCATTAAAATAGTAACATTTGCAACCACAACAGGCACATCCTCACAAATACCGACAGGTATAGCAGTTGATTTATCAGCCATTTGCAAAGAGATTTCAGTAGGTGTCAACTTATTCAAATTAAGTCTATGATATAAAGAGAGAGGCATAACACTAACACCGGCTCGAAGATCACATAAAGCTGTTTTAACATAGTTTCTTTTAATGGAGCATGGTATAGTTGGCACTCCCGGATCTCCTAGTTTCTTTGGTACTCCACCCTAAAAAGTATAATTAGCAAGCATGGTGTAAATTTCATCTTCCGGTGTCTTTCTTTTATTTGTAACAATATCTTTCATATACTTAGCATAAGGATTCATTTTAAGCATATCAGTCAAACGCATACGCAAGAAGATAGGTCTAATCATTTCAGCAAAGCGCTCAAAATCCTCATCATCCTTTTTCTTGGATGGCTTAGGAGGAAAAGGCATGGGTTTGTGAACCCATGATTCTCTTTCTTTACTGTGCTTCCTAGCAGCGAAGTCTCTCTTATCATAACGTTGATTCTTTGATTATGGGTTATCAAGATCAACAGCAGGTTCAATCTCTACATCATTATTGTTACTAGGTTGAGAATCAATATGAACATCATCATTAACATTATCACTAGGTTCAGGTTCATTACCAGATATTGTTTCAGCATTAGAAATAGAAATATCATTGGGATTCTCAAGCGTGTCTATAACAGGTTCACTAGAAGCATGCAAAGTCCTATCATTTTTCTTTTTCTTCTTCTTAGGACTATGTGCATCAACATTAGTTCTCTGAGAATCTTGCTCAACTCTCTTAGGGTGACCCTTAGGATACAAAGGTTCCTGAGTCATTCTACCACCTCTAGTCATAACTCTAACAACATTATCACTATTCTTATTATTTAACTCATTGAGCAAATCATCTTGTGCTTTAAGCACTTGTTCTACTTGAGTTGTAACCATGGAAGCATGTTTACTAATAAGATTAAGTTCACCTTTAACTCTAGATATATAATCACTCAAATGTTCAACCATATAAGCATTACATTTCAATTGTGTACCAACATAAGCATTGAAGTTTTCTTGTTTAGCAATAAAATTATCGAACTCATCCAGGCATTGGTTAGCAGACTTATAACGAGGGATATCACCTTCATCAAATCTATAGAGAGAATTTTGTCGGAGACAATGACACCTACGGGATCACTCGAATCCCTACTACGGTCGGCGGGCACGGGGTTATGCAAAGAGCGGGTCTAAGAGCTAGCACAGGGATCGTTTACCCAGGTTCGGGCCGCGAAGATCGCGTAATACCCTAGTTTTGCTTTGGTGTATATTGGAGTGTTCTTGAGCTAGCTATGGTGCATTACTTGCTCAAAAGAGCTGAATCCCTCTCCAGTAGACCTCGGGCCTCCTTTTATAGGAAAAGGGGGATGCCACAGTGGCACACAGGAGGTCGAAAGGGTACAGTGTACAAGCTTATCACCAGTCATTACGGGACAAGACGCATTAAATGTGCTCCTTAGGTGTCCCCTCGCTTTATCAGGGATGGAAACGAGGCCCGTCCCGTCCGTCGCTGCCTCACCTTGCCTTGACACGCGCCCTGTCTAGCGAGGCGTGTGGCGCCATGCAGGCTGGCAGGCTGCTTAGCTGTCGCGGTGGTAGCGTCTTCACGAAGATCTGCATGCCACCACACAGGTGCTTGCTGAGTTGGCCTCGGGGACGCACGTTGCCACGCAGGTGCTCGCTTGGCTGGTTGGGATGGCAGCTGCATGGGAACGGTGATGGAGCCTTGGCGGGCGCGGGCCTGGCCGCGGCCCCGCTGATGTCCTCGGCAAGGGTCTTACCGGGGTCCCGGCAAGGGTCTTTCCGCGGCACCGTGGTCGTCCCCGGCAAGGATGTTGTCGGAGGTCTCGTCTTCTGGTCTTCATCTGACCTTGTGTATTAATGATCTTCACAAAGATCTGCATGCCATCATGGAGGCGCCTCCCAAGCCTTGGTCCCAAATGGGATTGACGGTGTTGGAACCCTTGGGCTCAAGGGTGGCGTTCTCTGCTGGCATTGGGCAAGTTGCCCCGGCAAGGCTCTTGCCGAGGCTACGGAGGCCGCCCTGGCAAGGCTCTTGCCAGGGGAGTCCACCTCGCCCTCTTGGTCTTTGTGTCTCCGGTCTTAGCGTTGCTTGATTGTCTTGTGGCTTCGGCCTCCCTCCTCTGCCCTGCTAAGTGTGGCCGCGGGCATGGCTCTGACTGCCCGTGCACAGGTAAAGGGGTACAAAGTAGAGCCCCTACTTCTGTACACTGACAGGAGCCCCCAGGCCTGGGCCACACATAAGCGCGACGCGTTGTTGGGCTAGGCCCAGAACGGTGCGCGGGCAGGCGGGGCCGATTTTTACCGCGGTAACTCCTTCGTCCATTGCGCTTCCCCACGACCTGCGTTGAATGTGTGATGTGGGAATTGCATGTGGGGTGACCGAAGCATGCCTGCGTCATCCTGCGGTGAATAGTAAAGAGGTGGCTTGCGTGTCCCTTTAAGACTGCTGGGCCGCTGCTCATTTACTTTCTCCGCCTTGGAACCGTCGTTCCATGTTTCCCACTATGCCCGCCCCTTGCGCCACGTACGCTGCATGCACGGCTTGGGGTAGGTGATAGACACACGGGATACGGGAAGGCGCACGCGTGGGTCGATACCCACGCGCCTTCAATTGGGCAAGGAGGGCGGTCGACGGTCTCGCCTGCTGCCATCTTAATGAGTCGGAGTGGTTGAGAGAGGCGGTCGAGCCCCGATCCCGCCCCTTTATAAGGAGGGAAGGGGGATGGATGGCACCCTTCAACCTTTCGCCATCCGCCTCCTCCCACCTTGGCTTCTTTCTTCCTTCTTCTATGACGAGAGGGCGCGTCTTTGCTTCGACGATGGCGACGAGGGTCGCCGCCCAACAACGCGTCCCTCCTCCCCAAGAGTTTGTGGCGGAAGAGCCGGCCACGAGGGGAAGGGGGAGGGGGTGAGGCCGATGTCGTTGTGGTGCTCGGGGAAGAGGAGGACAGAGCGGCGCACCGGCCTCGCCTCTGCCGGCGATCCCTCCCCCAATGGAGGGCCACGTCAGGGACCAGCCTCGCGAATTCTTCATCAGGCTGCACCGGCCGATGCGTCGTCGTCTTCGTCTTCCTACTCTATTTGCTCGGGAGATGGAGCTCGACCCGCCACAGTCTCTGAGATTGCATATGAGGGGTTGCGAGAATAGCGGCACGCGGGTTGATGCCGATTTCCCAGCCGCTCATGACATGTATCTTCGTCGCGGATGGAAGACCTTCGCTCGTATCCACAGCCTGACGGCGGGGCTCATTCTCTATTTCAAACTAATGGAGAACGGCCTGCTCTCCGTCAAGGTCTTTCGAGACTTTGGAACTCGCCTAAAGTGATGCATGGAGAGCTCCTCTGATGATGAAGACTCTTCCTCGAGCGGGAGCGATGATGAGGACAGCGACAATGACGATGAGGGTAGCAGGCGAGAGGATGACGGGTCTGACTAGGCGCCGGACCCGCCGTCCCTAGGCGGCGCCGGCAGCAGCAGCATCTGCACCCGGCCCCTTCTCCCGGTGGGGCCAGCCCCTTGAACTTCTCGCGGTTGTCTCCTTGGGCGGCTGGCGTGGGGGGGGGGGGGCAGAGAAGGCGAAGAAGGCAGGTGGTGGGCCGTCAAGTCGGAGTACGATGGCACCGACGCCTTCGTAGCGTATTGGCGACCCGCTGCCTCATCTTCTAGCTCTTCTCGCGGCACCATCATCACCAGCCCTCTCCTGGGCGGCCGTTGATATGTTCTCTTGGTGCCTTCTGCTGCTCGTACCTCGCCTAGGCGCTCCTTTTGCCCTCTTGCTTTCTTGTTCTGTTTCCTGAGGAGAAGGACAATAAAGGGATTACGGGCACCTTATCTCTTTTTAGTTTTTAAGCCCACGGGCCTTACTCGAATTTAAAACTTGTAATCCCCTTGCTCATGTTTACATTCTATACGAACTGTAGCTGTATGGGACGTTTTAATGAAAAAGGGTGCTTGCCGGGTTCTTTGTGTGTGAGCGAAGCCCATACCAAGGAATGAATCCTTGTTATTTTTAATATAAACATTGTCACCCGGCAACAGGCCTTGCTGCTCCCTTACTTTATTCGACCACACTCATGCTTTCGGCGGAGGCGGGGGCGAAGTAGGGTTAGGCCCTATGCTTGCTTCCTTGTCACCGCGGCTACAACCAGACTCCGACTAAAGAAAAAGGGAGCACGGTAGCCTAGGAATAAAACGAGGTTTCATATGCCCCAATTTCATACGGAAATTCAAAACAGGGGACGAAGGACTTATCTGAATCTGCAGCCCCCCGGCAACCTTGGGTTGCCGGGGTTGGGTCCTTGTGTCTTCGGCCCCCGGTATGCTTGGCTTGCGGGGACCGGAGCACTGGCTTGTTCTCTTTCTTCCAAACAGCTCAACAGAAATGTCCATGTAACCTGCGAACCAAAGAGGACGGAAAGGAGCAGAGAGACGCACACTCGACCTCTATGCTAGGGGTTATTTGCCGCTAAGCACTATCAACCCTTACCGAGGGAGAGACTTAACCTAGCATGCATGCTATAACTTAGGGCGCCAACGCTTCATTTATTTATCCTCAGGGTCTGCGCCTGGCTTTGTACAAAGGGTTACATGCCATGCCGGCAAGGCTTGTACAAAAGGTGGTCTGCCGGGAGGCCCGGCAACCGCGCCTTATGGGTAAACCTTTCGAAGATGCTCGATGTTCTAGGAGTTGCTCACTAGAATGACATCTTCGGTCTCCAGGCGGACTGCGCCGGGCCTGGTGACTCGTATTACCCAATAAGGGCCTTCCCACTTTGGCGTCAACTTGTTGGAATTCTTGGCCGATTGAACGCGCCGAACAACAAGGTAGCCTTCCTCAAAGCTTTGGGCATGAACCTTGCGGCTATGGTAGCGGCGCAAGGCTTGCTGGTAGCATGCTGCTCCCACAGCCGCCCGAAGACGATCTTCCTCGAGGAACGTTGCGTCATCTTGCCGCAATCGCTCTTGCTCAAGATCGTCATAAGCGAGCACTCCAGGTGACCCGTATATGAGTTCCATGGGGAGAACTGCCTCTGGCCCGTACACCAGGGCAAAGGGTGTCTGGCCGGTGGCTCGATTTGGCGTCGTTCTGATCGACCAAAGAACCGCCGGCAACTCATCAATCTAGCACATTCCTCAGGCCTCACAGTACTTCAGCATTTGCCCTCTTCGCGTGGTCGTTGCTCCGTGGGTGTACCACGGAAGCGAAACAGACCTTGCTGCCGAGGTCCTCAATGTATTGCATGAAGGTGTGGCTTGTGAACTGTGTGCCGTTGTCGGTGATGAACCTGTTTGGCACACCAAAACGGCAGACTAGCCCCTTGAAGAATTTGACGGCTGACTGTGCTGCCACCTTCCTCAGTGCTTCCACCTTCGGCCACTTTGTGAACTTGTCGATTGCAACGTACAAGTACTCAAAGCCCCCGACGGTGCAGGGGAAGGGGCCCAGTATGTCGAGCCCCCAGACCAAGAATGGCCAGGAGAGAGGGATTGTTTGAAGGGCTTGAGCTGGCTGATGAAGCTTCTTTGAATGGAACTGACACGCTTCACACATAGTTACTAGTGCCGTCGCATCCTGAGGGCAGTGGGCCAAAAGAAACCTTGCCGGAAAGCCTTGCCGGCAAGGGCTCTCGACCCTATGTGGCAGCCACATATGCCTCCATGTATCTCTGCCAACAACTCCAGTCCTTCCTCCCAGGGTAGACCGGCGGGCTACTTTTTTTGTATAGAACGTTGTCAATGAACTGGTACAGGGCAGACCGGCGGGCTACTTTCTCTGCTTCTTCCTGCTCCTCAGGAAGCTCCCCTGTTTGGAGGAATTGAACGGTATGTTGCGCCCATGCCGGAGCCTAGGGCTCGACGGCAAGGACTAAAGGCATCTCCTCTGCCATGTGAGCGACTGTCTCTACGGCCAGGGCTTGACGCCCTGCCAGAGTCAGTTGCTCCATGCCAGGCTCAGTGTCCACGGCAACATCTTCGCCAGCGGCTCCAGGGAGCTCGGTGGGAAAGTACTTGTCGGGGCCTGACTTCCACCGCCTGTTTTGCTCTGTATCGAGTTGTAATCTTGAGTTGTAAGTAAATAAAAGTGTGATGATCTTCATTATTAGAGCATTGTCCTAGTGAGGAAAGGATGATGGAGACTATGATTCCCCCACAAGTTGGGATGAGACTTCGGACTTTAAAAAAATAGAGGCCAAAGAGCCCACCAAATAAAAAAGAGAGCCAAAGAGCCCATCAAAAAAATAAGAGAAAAAGAGAGAAGGGACAATGCTACTATCCTTTTTACTACACTTGTGCTTCAAGGTAGCACCCTGATCTTCATGATAGAGAGTCTCCTATGTTGTCACTTTCATATACTAGTGGGAATTTTTCATTATAGAACTTGGCTTGTATATTCCAATGATGGGCTTCCTCAAAATTCCCTAGGTCTTCATGAGCAAGCGAGTTTGATACACACCCACTTAGTTTCTTTTGTTGAGCTTTCATACATTTATAGCTCTAGTGCATCCGTTGTATGGCAATCTACTCACTCACATTGATATTTATTAATGGGCATCTCCATAGCCCGTTGATACGCCTAGTTGATGTGAGATTATCTTCTCCTTTTTTGTCTTCTCTACAACCACCATTCTATTCCACATATAGTGCTATGTCCATGGCTCACGCTCATGTATTGTGTGAAAGTTGAAAAAGTTCGAGATTACTAAAGTATGAAACAATTGCTTGGCTTGTCATCGGGGTTGTGCATGATTAAATACTTTGTGTGATGAAGATAGAGCAACAGCCAGACTACATGATTTTGTAGGGATAACTTTCTTTAGCCATGTTATTTTGAGAAGACATGATTGCTTTGATTAGTATGCTTGAAGTATTACTATTTCTTATGTCAATATGAACTTTTATTTTGAATCATTTGGATCTGAACATTCATGCCACAATAAAGAAAATAACATTGAGAATTATGCTAGGTAGCATTCCACATCAAAAATTATGTTTTTATCATTTACCTACTCGAGGATGAGCAGGAATTAAGCTTGGGGATGCTTGATACGTCTCCAACGTATCTATAATTTTTTATTGTTCCATGCTATTATATTACCCGTTTTGGATGTTTATGGGCTTTACTTTACACTTTTATATCATTTTTGGGACTAACCTACTAACCGGAGGCCCAGCCCAAATTGCAGTTTTTTGCCTATTTCAGTATTTCGAAGAAAAGGAATATCAAACGGAGTCCAAATGGAATGAAACCTTTGGGTACGATCTTTTTGGAACAAACGTGATCCAGAGGACTTGGAGTAGAAGTCAAGAAACAAGCGAGGCGGCCACGAGGGTGCCCGACGCGCCCCCCACCCTCGTGGGCCCCTCGAGCGTCCACCGACCTACTTCCTCCTATATATACCCGCGTACCCCGAGAACATCAGAAGCGACCACAAAAAACTATTTCCACAACCGGAACCTTCTATATCCGCGAGATCCCATCTTGGAGTCTTCGTCGGTGCTCCGCCGGAGGGGGAATCGATCATGGAGGTCCTCTACATCATCTCCAAGGCCCTTCCGATGAGTTGTGAGTAGTTTATACCACAGACCTTCGGGTCCATAGTTATTAGCTAGATGGATACTTCTCTCTCTTTGAATCTCAATACAAAGTTCTCCTCGATCTTCTTGGAGATCTATTCGATGCAACTCTTTTTGCGGTGTGTTTGTCAAGATCCGATGAATTGTGGGTTTATGATCAAGTTTATCTTTGAGAAATATTTGAATCTCCTCTGAATTTTTTTTATGTGTGATTAAGTTATCTTTGCAAGTCTCTTCAAATTATCAGTTTGGTTTGGCCTACTAGATTGATCTTTCTTGCAATGGGAGAAGTGCTTATCTTTGGGTTCAATCTTGCGGTGTCCTTTCCCAATGACAGCAAGGGCGGTAAGGCACGAATTGTATTGTTGCCATCGAGGATAAAAAGATGGGGTTTATATCATATTGCATGAGTTTATCCCTCTACATCATGTCATCTTTCTTAATGCGTTACTCCGTTCTTTATGAACTTAATACTCTAGAAGCATGTTGGATAGCGGTCGATGTGTGGAGTAATAGTAGTAGATGCAGAATCGTTTCGGTCTACTTATCACGGACGTGATGCCTATATACATGATCATGCCTAGATAATCTCATAATTATTTGCTTTTCTATCAATTGCTCGACAGTAATTTGTTCACCCACCGTAATACTTATGCTATCTTCAGAGAAGCCACTCGTGAAACCTATTGGCCCCTGGGTCTATCCCTTATCATATAAGCTTTTAATCTACTTTTATTTGCATCTTTTAATTTTCCAATCTATATCATAAAAATACAAAAAATATTTATCTTATAATATTATCTCTATCAGATCTCACTTTCGCAAGTGGCCATAAGGGATTGACAACCCCTTTATTGCGTTGGTTGCGAGTTCTTGTTTGTTTGTGTAGGTGCATAGGACTTTGAGGAGCCTCCTACTGGATTGATACCTTGGTTCTCAAAAACTAAGGGAAATACTTATGCTACTATTGCTGCATCACCCTTTCCTCTTTAAGGAAAACCAATGCAAGCTCAAGACGTAGCACTAACTTACATGGCGTTGCACGCCTCGTTGGCCTGGACGCGTGTCGAAGCAAGGCGAAGCGGCGACGGATGGGTCGGGCTTCATTGCCGTCCCCGAAAAAGTAAGAGGATACCTAAGTAGCGCATTTAATGCGTTTTGTCATATGATGTCAGGCGATAAGCTTGTACACTGTACACCGTTCCACGTCCTATGTGCCACTGTGGCGTCCCCTTTGACCTATAAAAGGATGCCCGAGGCATACTGAGAAAGGATTTGGATCTCTTGGACTACGCACACACCATAGCTAGTTCAAGAACTCAAGAACCCTCAAATATACACCAAAGTAGGACTAGGGTATTACGCATCCTCGCGGCCCGAACCTGGGTAAACGATCTTTGTGCTCGCTCCTAGACCTGCTCTTTCCACAACCTCATGCCTGCTGACCGTAGTAGGGATTCCAGTGATCCCATAGGTGTCGTTTCCCGCCGACATCTCTGGTGTGCCAGGTAGGGGGCGCAGTTGTGAAAATCTGGTCCGACAGTTAGTTTAGCTGTACTTCATCGCCATGGCTTCCAAGTAAGAAGGCGACCGAACGAGCGGCATCATTTGCGAATGCAGCGAACGCTCGCGCAGCGATAGAAAAGCTAAGTCACGCAAAACTTTGAGCAATTCTTTTTATATAAGATTATTCTCCTTGGAGATCTTTCTCTTTGTATGAGAAGCATGCACGCAATGGGGCCCTTCCACTATTGGCAACGCCCTTGTTCTGTTTCGAGTCTGCTCAACAGTTCGAGCGGTTGCATCGAGAATGGCAGGGTGGCCTTCTGCTATTGGCAAGCTCTCGTTCTGCTTTGAGTCTGCTCAACAGTTCGAGCGGCCGCGCTGAGAACGGTAAGGTGGTTCGCCTGGCAGCAAGCACACCTGACAGGCTATTGGGGATCCGTCCTCGAGGCACCGCGGCTTGGGTTTACGCGCCGGCAAGCCTACCCAATTAAGGTAGGGTGGACATACAAAGAGAGATCAAATTGGAAAATAACATGCATCGTTTCAAAGGACTGCAGAGTTATATTACATCAATTGTTGCTGCGGTTCTAACTAAAGATAAAAATGGTCTTGGTCGTGAACTTGCAGCGGCATTGAGAAATGGGGTGCCTAGTCCCGGCGCTGGCCTTCTATCCTCTGAATTCCGTCGACACGGCTGATGATGGGCTTGATACGCTCCTCGAGCGTCGCGAGGTCCACATCCTCCGGCAAGCTCTCTGGCGCGGCGTCGAAGTCGAGGTTGGGGTTCCAGTACGCCACCTTGGTGAGGACCTTGGTCAGGGCACCCCGGCAAAGCTGCCGGGCCTCATTGGCCAGCGAGCTCGCTCTGTTAGAGCGAAACTGCTCCAAGGCTCCAAGAACGCCCTCGAAGAACATGGTCATCTTGGTGTTGGGACTCACATTCGGCTCCGAAGCGTACCTCACGTTCGGCATCCCCATGGCAGCGAGCTTCATGGTGATCCCGCCGACGACGTTGGCAAGGCAGTTGATCCAAAGGTTTTCGCCCTTCACATAATCCTCGTGGTTGCCAGCATCATTCTTCCGCAGCTGCCTCTCCTCCTCCAGATTCTTGGTCAGGGTCTACTCCCGGGCCCCGACCTCCGAAAGCGACCCCTCAAGACCCTCCTGCTTCAGCTTCAGGTCTTTGATGGAGTCGTTGGCTTGGGAGAGTAGCTCGGCCTTGCCGAGGGTTGCGACCTGCGCCTCTACCAAGGCGCCGCTGATCGTGTCCTTCTCCTTCACCAGCTCCAGGGCCTTGTTATTTAGGCCGTCCCGCTCCACCTCCAGCTCCTTCACCTTGTCGTCATGGACCAGGGCTTGAGCATCGAGTGCCTCCTTCTGCCTCTGCTCCAGCTCCCGGGTCCGCTGCACGACGAGTTTCACAACCTACTCATCCTTGTCGCGGAGTGTGGCGGCGAGCGCCTCTTCACCAGCAACGAGGTCCTCCTCCTGGGAGTTCAGATCGGCTTGGTGCTGGTGCCGGGTGGCCTCGTCCCTGGCGGCATGTTCCCTCGTTGCCTCCTGGGCCTTCTCGACGTCGGCTTGCTTCAAGATGAGCTCTTTATTGCGCTCGACCAGCAGATCTTGGGCAGCCTTCATCTCTTCATGGGCCTGGGGGAACCAGGCCTGCGTCCAACGTGTTCCTCAAGGTCTGCCTCCGCCTTGTCCGCCACCGCCACCCTGGACTTCACCTTGTCCAAACGGGTGCGGTGGAGCGCCTGGAGCTTCTGGAAGTCGACGCTCATGGCCCGAAGAAGCCGCTCCTCTTGAGAACCACCACCACTGGTGCTCGGTTCATCAACAACCTGGAGCCCGACGGAGGCGAGCGCCTCGTCGTCAAACACCTCCCCCTCGGTCGGTGCTCTGGTGCCCGCCGTCCCTGGAAGCTGGACGAACAGGCCGTCGCCCACCTTCGAGTACCTGCCTGAGCCAGAGGCGGGGGAGGAGGAGGGTTGATCGTCGACCACCCCCTCCTCGACAGCAGCCTTGCCGGCCTCCCCGGCAGGCCCCTTGCCGGCCTCCTCGGCGGCGCCCTTGCCGGCCTCCTCGGCAGTAGGCTTGCTGGGCCCTTCAGCAGGCCCCTTGCCGGCCTCTTCGGCGCTGGTCTTGGCGGCCTCGTCGGTGGGATACTGTGGGCCTCAGCCTCGGCACCCTTGGCAACCTCCTCGATGACGGTGTCAATATCCTCCCGGTCCGCAGAGGAGGGATCTGGATACCAAGAAGGAGAGTGAGATGGAACCAAGACCAAAACTCAAAAAGAAGAAGAAAGAACAGGGACAGAAAGCGAATAACTTACCCGTGCCGGGTTGGGAAGAAGCGGCCCCCTCCCGCCAACATCCGTTGCCGGGACGAAGCCACCGGCGCCCAAGTTTGCCTCCTCCTCCTCCTTTGTGCGCATGGGCTCAGTGCTTGGCGCCCTTGCCGAGGACGCCCCTCGGGGCGGCGTGGTTGGTGAGGGCGGCGTGTTGGGGGTGCCCTTAGTGGCTCCTCCTGCTGCGTCCTCCTCCTGCAGCTACGACAAGGTTAGTGCCAAGGGATCATATCCCAACACACGTTGATGAGGAGTGAGTGGTGAACGCACGTTGGGGGCTGAGATGGGGGCTGCGTCGGGGCTGCTGTCTGGGCTGATCTCCACCACCGGCGTGAGCGAAGCACCGCCGGGGGCTGGTCGCCTGTCGAGGCCCTGGCCCTCTTCGCCACCCTCTGGGCCAGCGTCTCCCTGTCCCTGCGAAGAGGAAAACAAGTCAAGAAAAGCAGCGCGGCCTGAAGGGACGGAGATGACAAAGGGCAAGATACTTACTCGTCCTCCACCTCCTCTTCCGCTGCCTTCCTCTTCCTCCTTGGGCTGAGAGACCCAAAATCGAAGACGGCCTCCATGTCGACATCTGCGGGAGGAGGGGAAGGGGATGGAGTCCGGCAACACTTGGACAAAGAAGAGGCGGTCGTTTTCCTCTTCGCCACCGCGGCCTTCACCACCTTCTTCGCTGCCGCGGCCCTCGTCAGGCACACGGACTCCCCCTAACCTCTTGCCATAGTTCGGTCCTGCCGGGCCGGACCGGCTCGCCAGAGCTGGCCCACCGCAGGACACGCCTTTTTCCCGTGGCCGGAGGGTTGTCGGCCTCGGCCTCTTCCTTTGTTGACTCCTCGACCACATCCTCAACAAGGGGGGCCTCGGTGTTGACGCTGCTGGCCTTCCCGGTAGACTTCGCCCACTGGGCGAGATCCCTCTCCTCCGAGGCCGCGTCAGCCTTGTCCTCCATGCCGCCAGCGCTGCCGGCCTCCCTGGCAAGCTTCGCCTCCGCCGCCCTGGCGGCGATGTATTCCAGCTCTGCCTTGGTGGTGTCTTGGATGAGCAGGGGCTCCTTGCGGACATAAGCCTCCGACATAGTGTCAAAGAACTCCTGCACTTTGAGTGTCGGGGGCTCGGCCCAGGTCGGGTTGAGGCCGTGCGCATTGAAGTCCAGCATCATGGCAATGATGTCGGACCGGCAAGAGTTGTTGCTCAGCGGGACCACTCCCGCTGGCAACCCAAACAGGGGCCCCTTGACGGCCTTGCCGGCCTTCACGGCCCTGCCGTCGCTGTACACGTTGAGCTGAAAGAGCCTTTGACAGAAATAAGCGTGCCCCATCGCCATGAAGTTATGCTTCAGGCCAGGGTGGAGCCTCATGACATCGACCCCATTCCTGAAGTCCCAGGCCGGCCTCCCCTTGTTATGCAGCGGGGCGATTCGACGACGGATGAAGTCCGCCCCAATCATTCTCAAGAGTGAGCCCGGCCATGGTGAGGCGATGGATCCTGGTGGTGGCGATCAAAAGCTTCTCGTCATTGGCGTCTAGGTTGTTCCAGTCCCCGCAGCGGGTCGGCGGGCTCTGACGAACCCGGCAGAACTCCCGCGGGTCCTTCTCCTTGATCCAACACCACCGGCCCCGCCACTCCTCCCACCTCTCCTTCTGGGCACCCTCCGGATACGTGCCTTTCTCCTGGGCCCTCGGGATCCAGGAGATGCTCCCAGAGATGGCGCCCCCTGGTTGGATGCGAGGGGAGAAGTAGTGGCGGAAGAGTGTTGTGCTGGGGAGCACCCCGGCAAAGCCCTGACAGAGGTGGGCAAAGAGATCCATGCACGCCACGGCGTTCGGCATGACATCCAAAATATGGAAGTCATAGGTGTGCATGACGTCATTGAAGAAGTCAGAGAAAGGGGGACAGAGCCCGCAGGAGAAGAAATAAACGGAAAAGCGGTACCGATTTGGGCCAGCCGTGGTTATTCCTTTTTGGGTAGGCGAGCTGCGTCCGCCGCACCATCGGCTCGCTCTCTGGCGCCTCCCTCTCCCCAGCATCCTTGGTCGCTCCCTTGCCCCTACTAGTTTTGGGCGCCATGGCGGCTGGAAGGAGGCGAAGGATCAAGAGCAATTGGGGCACATCGGCAGCAAGCAGAGGCAAGAGCTTCGAATCTTTCGCCTGAGGAAGAAGAGAGGAACGGCGGTCCTGAGATTAGGAGAGGCGCAAAGGGTAAATGAGCAGTGCGCCTGCGGTTATTCCTTTTTATGGGGAAGGCGTGGGCTGCTTCTTTACCATTTACTACGATATGAGGCATGCGTGCAGTAAGCGCCCCATGCATGACCCCCACGTCACGCACGACCCTCCACGTCCCGCACTCAACGCGGGTCATGGGGAAGCGCAGCAGACGAATAAGTTACCGCGATAAAAATCCGCCCCACCACCCCGCACACCGTTCTGGGGCTAGGCCAACAACGCGTCACGCTTATGTGTGGCCCAGGCCCGGGGGCTTCTGTCGGTGTACAAGAGTAGGGGCTCTCCTTTGTACCCCTTTACTTGTGCACGGGCAGTCAGAGCCACGCCCGCGGCCACACTTAGCAGGGCAAAGGAGGGAAGCCAAAGGCGCGAGACAATAAAAGCAACGCCAAGATCAAGAGGGCGAGGTGGAATCCCCCGGCAAGACCCTTGCCAGGCGCGGCCCCCGCAGCCCTAGCAAGAGCCTTGCCGGGGCAACTTGCCCAACGCCAACAGAGCGCGCCACCTTTGAGCCCAAGATTTCCAACACCGTCGACCACATTGGAACTAAGGCTCGGGAGGCACCTCCATGGTGGCATGCAGATCTTTGTGAAGACTAGAAGCCTGCAAGATCAGGTGAGAATCAGAAGACGACATTCCTCGGCAAGATCCTTGCCGAGGATACCCACGAGACCTCCGGCAAGATCCTTGCCAGGGTCGACCGCGATGTCACGGCAAGACCCTTGTCGGGACCCTTGTCACGGCAAGACCCTTGCCGAGGACGTCAGCGGGGCCGCGGCCAGGCCCACATCCGCCAAGACTCCACCGTCGTTCCCATGCAGCTGCCAGCTCGGACAGCTAGGTGAGCACCTGCGTGGCGACAAGCGGCCTCCAGGCCGACTCAGCAAGCACCTACGTGGTGGCATGCAGATCTTCGTGAAGACACTGCCACCGCGCCAGCTCGGAAGCCTGCTAGCTTACATGGCACTGCACGCCTCATTGGCCTAGACGCATGTCGAAGCAAGGCGAAGCAACGACGGGACGGGCTTCGTTGACGTCCCTGATAAAGCAAGAGGACACCTAAGTAGCACATTTAATGCATTTTGTCCTGTGATGTCAGGCGATAAGCTTGTACACTATACACCTTTCCACCTCCTGTGTGTCACTATGGCGTCCCCTTTGACCTATAAAAGGAGGCCTCAGGCATACTGAGAAAGGATTCAGATCTCTTGGACTACGAACACACCATAGCTAGTTCAAGAACTCAAGAACACTCAGATATACACCAAAGCTGGACTAGGGTATTACACATCCTCGCGGCCCGAACCTGGGTAAACAATCTTTGTGCTGGCTCCTAGACCCGCTCTTTCCACAACCTCGCGTTCACCGACCGTAGTAGGGATTCCAGTGATCCCATAGGTGTCATTTCCCACCGACAGAGTGTCGTGTTAATATTTGAAATTTTTGGGGGTTCGTTTGGACATTTTTATACATAACTGAGTTTTTTAGGCATTTTGTGTGCATAATTGAAATTTGCACTACAGTCTATAGGCACATGCTCTAGTGCAGAAAAATGGATTAAAAATCAAATGTGTGTCCTTGGGTGTATGCTTAGGTCCCATGCAAGAAATGATAATGAATTTCAAACACCTCAACACCGTTGCTCGGCCGCAAACATTGAGATACTTGGTTTTTAAATTCTTGTAAATCCAAAACTCGTCTTAAATTCATGAAACTTGGCATGTTATCATGGAATGGCACCAGCATGTTGTGGTATTTTTCATGTCCAATTTGAGAGAAGGTGCACGAATTAACAGTTAACAAAAGCATTTTGAAAACAAATAGTTGCCACGTTATCATCTCAAATGGTTGTATAATTTAAATCATGGGTGTGCTGCTAACTATTCACGCTACACAACGCGTCACACTTTTAATGGCTAGGAGGTGTCGTGCGGACAACAACTTGAGTAGACGGGAGGCATGCGAGCGCAGCCCACTGCACAGGCTGGCCGAGAGGCATGCAAGCAGTCATCCGCTGCGTAGCTCACTGGGAAGCTTCCGAGCTGTACGCCGCGCAGGCTCACTCGGAAGCTAGCCCTTTGACTTCCATGGTCATCCGCCTCGCTCCCAACCTCTCCATTAATGGCTCCCGAGCCACTATTTAATATGGGCGGCCTTACTCTTCGCCTCGCATTCCCCTCCCGCAGACCTCCACCAACGCCATGGCGCAGAAGGATCATTTGCCACTAGCCTTCCAGTTTCGTGAAGTCGACTTTGAGTCGGTGGAGATAGAAAATAAGGAGGAATGGGGCCTCATGGACATGGCCCTGAACGAGCTAGCCGCGACAGATGCTGCCCCCACGCCCGTCAAAGCTCCCATCCCACGCCTGCGCCAGCGACCATCCCCGTAGCATTGACGAGCTGGTCGCCGAGCAGTATTGTAGCACTGGAAGTCGCGGGTGTCAACGAGGTCCCTGTTGACCTGCACGAGCTCGTGTACATACCAGCGCCAACGCCCCCGCATGTACCTATGCGCACCCCTGCACCCACTACGACGCCGGTCCCTGTCCGTTTTCCTGCACCTACCGCGCCCATGGCCATGCACGCGCCCCCTTAGTGTCATGGGACGCCACCGCTGACTGCTACCTTGCTGCGCCGCGAGTCTCCGTCCTCCCGCGCCCCGCCCGTTGATCACGCGACGATGGGGTCTTTGATTTCCAAGTCAAGAAAATTCTAGGTTGGCTTGAAGACTTCAACAATGGCATTCCAAAGGACGAAGACGACAACGACAACGTCGGGGTAGCGCACCGCCTCCACTATCGCAACAATTAGTTTTTTGGTTTAATATTGTATCTCGATCATATGAATGTAAAGTCACAGTGTGACTTTCTGAAACCTATGGTTTGAACAAACTTGTGTTTTCTCTCTGAATGTATAGTCTTATCAAATGATTTTTTTTAAAGCATCAACATTTTTTAAATTTAAAACACTCATTGCAAAAGTTTTAGATAGAACACCCGTATGCAACCGAGTGCTTCCCAGTAAGCTAAGGGAAAATTCGTCATGCGGGACTTGTGCATCTCTTCATCACAAATGTTTTAGATAGAACACCCGTATGCACAGCGAGAGCTATGGTCCTTCCCCACTAAGCCAAAGGAAAATTTGCCGCGGAGGATTTGTGCATCTCTTCATCGCAAACAGTTCAAATTGAACACGATATGCAAAGGGAGACCTATGGTTCCTTCGCCACTAAGCCAAGAGAAAATCTGGCACACAGGATTTGTACATCCTTTCATCGCAAATGGTTCTTTATAATGACCCGTGTGCAACCACATACAGACAATATGGTAAGATTTGCATCTGTCATATTGTGTATATTGCCATTTGTCCAAGTGCAAACATTTACATTTGTCGATCTAGTAACATTGCCCTTTGTTTACCTTGTAACACTGTCATTTGTCAAAAATTGTAGCTAAAAATCACTAGCACTGTCTAATTTTGCAACTGAAACTCAGTAAGCATAGATTTCATTCATAGATTAAGCATTCGTTCTTTATACAAATAGTTCAACTCGACAACTAAACGGAACAAACTTTTCCCCAATTGTTGCTAACCACATACTGAAATAGCTAGTTCAACTATATATACGAGCTAATTTTAAATATGAAGTACAGTTCAACCATATCTATAGTCAGATGAACTGAATAAAGTAGCCCCTAAATACTACTACGGAGGGGCTTTGTACTACTTCCAGCAGCCTCTCCTCTGCCGAGCATGCTAAGAGGCAGAGGAGGATGAGCCTACCGATGAGCTGGAGAACTGGAATTCGATGCCTGCTGCTGCTGCACCTTTAGCGACGCCCACCTTGAAATGCCCTCTGCCGCTCCAGACGATCCCTCCCGAAGTGGCGGGACTCCTCGTAGATCTCCTCATTATGCGCCTCTGCGGCGACGTGTCCTGAGGCCATGACGGTGGTGAAACTCTTTGCATGCTTGACCAGGCGCTCCTCCTCCTCCCGCAGGAACTCGATGTAGCGCCCAATGTCGCTGACACACATGCGGGGCTCCACCTCAACCTCCCTCCTTCGGGCGGCTGTGGTGGACGGGTGATGAACCCAGCGGTCGACGGTGGGGTGGCAGCCATGGTGGACAGGATGACCACCTCCCACCTTCGGGTCGCGGTGGCGGAGCGGGTGATGGCCATGGTGGCCAACAGTGGGGTGGCAGCCACGACAACCACCTCACACCCTCCGGCTGCAGTGATGGAGCGGGTGATGGCCCTGGCTTTCGACGGTGGTGTGGTGGCCATGCCGGCAAACAGTGGGGTGGCGGCAACGACGAGCGGCAACCGCTGCCGATGGGCAGCGATGGTGGAGCGTGTGATGGGTGTTGTGTGCACACCCAACAGGGACATCACAAGCAGTACACGGCGTCGGGGATTGCGTCGCCACTGCGGTGTAGCCTCCCAACTGGAGCTGTCCTCTGATGATGGCGGAGTGGCTGAGCACCGATGATGAACCAGTCCCATTGGCGATTGTGGGAGAAGCAGACATGATAAGCTACAAGGAGGGAGGGGATAATGCAACGCAGGACTCGCCGGCCGTGAGGGTTTATATAGCAGGCAGGTAAGCATTGGGATTTTGGGGGATTTCGCCGAGTCCGGCGGGAAGCTTGTGCGGCCGTGCGTAGGAACCTGCATGGTTGCGAGGGAACAGGCTCACCGATGATTCATTGGAGCCACTTAGAGACACTGTTTGGCCAAAAGAATGCATGTGCGGTGCTCAAGCTTGCACTCGAAGCCTTCTGCAACAGCAGGGTGACAAGACGTGTGAGAGGAGGGCGAAATGACACGTACACATACAGTTAATAAAAAACGTTTTCAATTTAATTACCTAGAACACGACCGCTCTCTACGCAGCGCTACAAACGATTGCTCGCCCATCATGTGATGTGGAACACGACGTAGTTTCACATCATGCTGCCGGCTCGACTGTCGGTCGACTTGTAGACGACCATTCTCTGCATGTTCAACTACTCTATGCGTGTGGTTGCTCACGGTTGAGGCGGCAGTAGCGCGCTCTGCTCGCGTCCCGCCGCACGCGCTCTGCTCTCGCGTCCCTCCACCGCTCTGCCTGCGTCCCTCCGCATGGCATACCAACGTTTGGGGCCGGCACACGATCAAGTACGTTCGTGATGCCATTATGCATGCGGTTGCACCAGGCGCGGCGCCACGATGCAGTTACCCACTGCAAAAACTGTCATGCAGACGTGCCGAGAATCCAGGCCGCCCGGCCCCCATTTATTCCCGAGGCCATTTACCTTTATCTCTCACGCCCACGGCACAATAAGCACATCCACGAGGACACATGCAGAGAGGTTATCCAGCGGCTCCAATGGCGCTCCCCGTGGCTCCAATGGCACTCCCAACGGCTGACGATGACAAACGGTGGCTGAGGGAGTCCTGGACTAGGGGGCGTCCGGACAGCCGGACTATCATCGTCAGCCGGACTCCCAGACTATGAAGATACAAGATTGAAGACTTCGTCCCGTGTCCGGATGGGACTTTCCTTGGCGTGGAAGGCAAGCTTGGCAATACGGATATGTAGATCTCCTACCATTATAACCGACTCTGTGTAACCCTAGCCCTCCCCGGTGTATATATAAACCGGAGGGTTTTAGTCCGTAGGAGAACAACCATTACAACAATCATACCATAGGCTAGCTTCTAGGGTTTAGCCTCCTTGATCTCGTGGTAGATCCACTCTTGTACTACCCATATCATCAATATCAATCAAGCATGAGTAGGGTTTTACCTCCATCGAGAGGGCCCGAACCTGGGTAAAAACATCGTGTCCCTTGTCTCCTGTTACCATCCGCCTAGACGCACAGTTTGGGACCCCCTACCCGAGATCCGCCGGTTTTGACACCGACATTGGTGCTTTCATTGAGAGTTCCTCTGTGTCATCACCGATAGGCTTGATGGCTTCTTCAATCAACAACAACGCCGTCCAGGGTGAGACTTTCCTCCCCGGACAGATCTTCGTGTTCGGCGGCTTTGCACTGCGCGCCAATTCACTTGGCCATGGGAGCAGATCGAAAGCTACGCCCCTGGCCATCAGGTCAGGTTTGGAAGCCTAAACTTCACGGTCGACATCCGTGGAGACTTGATCTTCGACGGATTCGAGCCACAGCCGAGCGTGCCGCGCTGTCACGATGGGCATGATTTAGCTCTGCCGCCGGACAGTGCCCTGGTGGCCGCACCCGAGTCCGCTCTAACCCATGGTTCGGAGCAGACCACGCAGATCGAGGACAGGTGGTTGGACACCGCCTCGGTGGCTGCGACTTTTACGGCGATGGAGCCGAATACCGACCTTGTCCCTTATAAAGCTGGTGACTCCGAGGCGCCGGACTCCTTGCCGGACTCCAAACCTCCTGCGCCCCTGCCAATCGAATCCGATTGGGCGCCGATCATGGAGTTCACCGCCGCGGACATCTTTCAACACTCACCCTTTGGCGACATCCTAAATTCGCTAAAGCATCTCTCGCTATCAGGAGAGCCCTGGCCGGACTGCGGCCAGGATGGTTGGGATGCGGACGACGAAGAAATTCAAAACCCACCCACCACCCACTTTGTAGCCACTGTCGACGATCTAACCGACATGCTAGACTACGACTCCGAAGACATCGACAGTATGGACGACGATGCCGGAGATGATCAAGAACCAGCGCTTACCGAGCACTGGAAGGCCACTCCAGCCCATGACGTATATATGGTGGACACCCCAAAAGGAAGCGATAACGAGGAACAACGGGGCGCGACAAAGGATAATCGCGCCGACAAACAACCAAAACGGTGATGCAGACGCCGCCCTATGTCCCGCCTCGACAAAAACAGCACTACTAATGACCCAACAATAGAACAGGGCAAACCAGTGGACGGTGAACATGCAACCAAGCAACCGTCCGAACAGGACGAATCGGATAATCAATCCATGCCCGGCAGTCCAGACGACCTCACGCCGGACACACCACCGGAGCATAAGAACCTTCACAAAAGACTCGTCGCCACTGCAAGAAGTCTGAAGAAGGAAAAACGGAAGCTCAAAATAGCGGAAGACATACTCAGAATGAGGTGGAGCAAAGTACTCAAGACCGCGGAAAAATATGGCAATGGCCACCAAACAAAGAGCTACCCGAAGCGCAACCTGCTGCCTGAATTCGACGAGGAGGCCATAGAGCCCCCACAATCAAAAAGCAAAGAGGCCGCCTGGCCGGATAGACGACCAAATGACAGGCCAAAAGCGACAAGCGGCACCGCACACAAGACGACACATGACCCTCGTAAAACAGATGGCCCGGTCAGGTCCATTTATGGGCCAAAAAAGAGGGGCCCAGGAAGCAACACAACACGCCGCATGTTCGAAGATAACGGCACGCCCAAATACAGGGGAGCCACACACCCACTATGTTTCACCGATGAGGTGCTGGATCATGAATTTCCAGCGGGATTCAAACCCGTAAACATAGAGGCATACGACGGAACAACAGACCCTGGAGTCTGGATTGAGGATTACATACTACACATACACATGGCTAGAGGAGATGATCTCCACGCCATAAAATATCTACCCCTCAAGCTCAAAGGGCCAGCTCGGCATTGGCTCAAAAGCCTCCCAGAAAACACTGTTGGAAGTTGGGAAGAGCTCGAGGATGCGTTCAGAGCAAATTTTCAAGGGACTTATGTCCGCCCTCCGGATGCATACGATCTAAGTCATATAACTCAACAGCCCGGAGAGTCAGCGCGCAAATTCTGGAACAGGTTCCTCACCAAAAAGAACCAAATAGTCGACTGTCCGGACGCCGAAGCCTTAGCAGCTTTTAAACACAACGTCCGAGACGAATGGCTCGCCAGACACCTCGGCCAAGAGAAGCCAAGAACAATGGCCGCGCTAACAAGCCTCATGACCCGCTTTTGCGCGGGGGAAGACAGCTGGCTAGCAAGATGCAGCACCAGCGACCCGAGTACATCCGAGATCAGAGATGGAAACGGAAAATTACGGCGCAGAAAGGATCAGCGCCGAAATAAAGAAAAAAGCCCAAAGAACACGGCGGTCAATGCCGGATTCAAAAGCTCGCGGCCAAACAATAAAACACTGCCCCTTAAGGACAACAGTGATGAGCTATCCAACTTAAACAAAATTTTGGACCGGATATGACAAATCCACAGTACCTCTGGAAGGCCTGCAAACCACACCCACCGAGATTGTTGGGTTTTCAAACAGTCCGGCCGACTCAACGCCGAACACAAGGGGCTCGACGCGCCAAGCGAGGATGATGATGAACCCCACCAGCAGAGCACCGGAAAACAAAAGACTTTCCCACAAGAAGTCAAAACAGTAAATTCACTTCATGTGATAGTACGGAAAAACAATGCGGCACCCGCTAAAATAAGTGCCGCACGGTCCACCCCAGCGGAACCTCGAGGTTGGATGTCAAAACCAATCACTTTCGACCACCTGGATTATTCCAGAAGCATTCGAAACGCAGGATGGACTGCTCTGATATTGGATCCTATAATCGACGGACTACAATTTACACAAGTCCTGATGGACAGCGGCAGCGATTTAAACCTGCTATATCCGAACACAATCCGCAAGTTGGGGATATACCTTACTAAAATTCGACATAGCCGCACTTCCTTTAAAGGAGTGACGCCAGGCCCTTACGCCAAGTGCACAGGCTCCTTATTACTAGAAGTTGTGTTCGCGTCACCCGACAACTTCCAACACGAAAAGCTAATCTTTCATCTCGCCCCATTCAAAAGTAGCTATCAAGCACTCTTGGGACGTGAAGCTTTTGTCCGTTTTAACGCAATACCACATTACGCGTCTCTTACACTTAAAATGCCCGGTCCACGTGGCATCATTTCATTAAAAGGTCGTTCAAAGACCCCGGACACGGCTAGATGAGTCCGGCATAAATAAGCTAGGGGCTCCCTAGCCGCACACCCCTCCACAAGGGGCTGTGTGTATAAGCAACAATGAGCTAATATAGGCTCAGCTTTATTCATTCATTAATATTTCAATTTTTTATGCACTTTTCGCACGATTTCCTTTCAAACTAAGTTCCTCTCAATTTACAGATGAACAATGTGCACACCCGTCCAGGATAATGGCACAACGTAGACACAGGCGCAGACGTGCAGTAGGGACCCGTTGCAAGGATTCTTTTCAGATTAAAACCCTGCGTAAACCTTTTTTACTGTCTCTTGTTGCTATAATCCCCTGGTTTCTCATTATAACCAGAGAGGAGACTGACGTTTTGGCATCGGCCGCGTCAGAGGACATTGCCCGTACCTGGACACTAGGGGCTTAGGGCATTGTTCTGCCCGTTATTATAAAGACCGAACACCTTAGGGAGTGTTCGGCGTCTCGAGTTAGGCCTTATATGCATCAGCTCTGAATCATGTCTTTGGTCAAATGTTGGGTTTGCCCGGCTCCTGTGTTTTGCTGCCTTATGTTCCGTATCATCGGCTAACGCGGCACCAGGAGAACTACTGCGATTGTGCCCCAGTTCGGCTGGGCGAGCACCTCAGTAGAGAAAGCCAAAAACTAACTGTCATGATACAGCGAGAGACTGGTCAACCACTCGATCGACCACCGGAATGTTTAGAATTCCTCCGCTTTGACGAAGGACCGTTTCCCGGTCAGGCACATACGCGCCCCGACTTCGGAGAGCGCGGTGCCCCCAGGGGCTATATCGTAGCCCCACCCTCGAACTCCCATGGCTAAGTGAAAGTGATAAAGCATTATAGTCCGGTTTCCTCGTTTGCTATGCTACCACCTCCCTCACAGGACTGAGACGTCGGATTAAGTGTGAAAATGCGCTATTTTTGCGAACACCCCCGCACCTTGTGCGTGGGGGCTGAAGCCGACGACTGCCATCTTTCAGGTTATACACACGTATACATAAACGGCCGCATAGGAGATATTTCAATACTTGAACGCACAAGTACAAAAAGCGCCTACATCATAAACATCGTTTTAGAAAATAAAATGTTCATTTGAACGTGACATTTTTTGAGCACTGCGACTCTATTACACGAGCACCACGCAGAACTTCCCCAAAATAGTGCTCGGCGGGTAACCGGCTCTCGTCCGAACCCTGGGTCGCAACAGCGGTGGCATCCATCTCTGTCCAATGTGTCTTCACACGGGCGAGGGCCATCCATGCACCCTCTATGCAGGCCGACCGCTTTATCGCCTTGATATGCGGCACCGCCCCAAGAAATTGCTGCAATAAGCCAAAATAGCTCTTCGGCTTGGGCCTATCCGGCCAGACATGGGTCACGAAATCCGTCATGGCAAGCCCGGACAACCTATTCAGCTCAGCCCACTCGGCCAACCGGTCGGTCAGCGGAAGTGAACACTCCGGACTATGGAATTGAGACCAAAATAGCTCTTCCGTCTTGTGATCCTTCTGGCTTCGGAAGTGCACATCGGCATCCGCCGCACTCGCTGCTAAGTCCATATAAGGATCCTCCAGACCCCACAGCTGGCCAAGCTGAGCATACTTGGGATCCGTAAACTTTTGGCGCAGCAGAAAGGGCTTGCCAGCCACAATATCTCCGGCCTGGCGCAGCTCCTCCTTTATAGCCCGCATTGCAGAACGGGCATCCTTGGCTTCGGCGGTGGCCTTTCCCAGGTCTTCTCGCTCCGCTAGGCGCTCCTTTTCAAGAACCTCCTTGCGGTCGGTAGCATCTTTTAACTTCACGGCCATTTCGGCCATCTCCTCCCTGCTTTGGCAGTGTGCAGCCCTTTCGGCTTTTAAATCCTCGGCCACCCTCGAGGCAGCCGCATCACTCCTTCTGGCTTGCTCCTTGGCTTGAGCAAGTTCTGCCCGAAGGCTCTCCACAGCAGCGGCACCATCTGCGTCAAGCACACATATTGTAAGAGGTGGGCTTCGGCTCCCTTACTAGGTGACCACGAAAAAAAACTTACCTTGCGACTCAGCAAGTCGCTTGTTGACCAGCGCGATGTCCGCATCCGCAACGTCGAGTTGCCGCTTCAGTTCAGCAACACTATCAGTCCGGCTGGCCCCCGGACTATCCGCCACCTGCATAGGAAAGGCGAAAGTTAATACCTGCAATTTTGATCCTCGGCACGCTGTCGCTTTTGACAAACCTACCGAGTCTCAGGGGCTACTATCTATACAGGGTGCACTTTATGTGCAAAACTATCAAGAAGGTGTGTCATTTTTACGTACCTCAAACCCCACCAGCAAACTCCTGACGGCATTACGCAATCCGCTTTCGGCGGACAGAATCCTTCCAATCACCATACTCATCAATGCATGGTGATCTTCTAAGATGTACGCCCTCTCAAGCAGATCCTTCAGCTCCCCCGGCCGAACACTAGTCGGTGCCGAACTCTTCGGCTCTGCCAGGCTCGGGGATACCCTCCGTGATGACACTTCAGGCTCGTCCGCCCTATCCGACGGCGCAGCGGACGGAGGCGTCTCGCTCTCCACCATCTCCGGACGAAGGTCCCCCGAAGACGAGCTCATCTGAGAAGGTCGGAGATCCGAACTACAAGGTAAAAACTTCAGTTATCCTCAGAAGCACAAATAGGGATGTCTCTTATTACCAAACTCCCTTCTTTCTACTTACGGCTCGCTGGAGGGCTGATTCTTTAGGGGAGACTGTGCGGCCGGGGCCTCCCCGGACGCAGGACTCTCTGGTGAAGATTTCTTCCCCCGCTTAGGGGCTTTGGCCTCCGGGTCTTCGGAGGCGGTCCTCTTCTCCCCTGGGAGGGAGGGATTCTCGATCCCCCCTTTTTCAAGAGCCTCCTTTGGCGAGGCGGTAGCTCCTCTATTTTCCCCTTCGCCTTCTTCTGAAGGCGCAACCTCCAGCATCCTGACTAGCACGGGATCCGGCGCGGTCTCTGGGAGGGGGGCCAGACACCGTATCAGCTTTGCTTGCACTATCCACTCCTGTTAAAGGACAACGGGTTAAAAGGCGAATTGTAGAAAGGCAAACAAATGGTATGTCTGAACACAGAGCTACTTACTTGAGTATCCGGGCGATTGCAGCTTAGGCCGGCGTCCTCGGTCAATTCCGGACACACCTCCCGTGATCCTAAGAACAATTTGTACATCTCCACGGGTGTCGTACCCATGAAGTGTTGGAGCATCAGTGGTCCCTCCAGATTAAACTCCCATAGCCGGAGAGGACGGCGTTTGCAGGGCAGGAGACGCCTAATCAGCATGACCTGCATCACCACGACCAGATCGATCTCCCTCGCTTGGAGGTCTCGAATCTGGCCCTGCAATAGGGGCACGTCCTTTGACGGCCCCCAGTTGAGCCCTTGGTTGACCCACGACATCGATCATCGTGGAGGTCCCGAGAAGAATACGGGCGGCGGCTTCTGCCTGCTGCCCCTGGGAGCGGTAATATAGAACCACTCCTGTTGCCACAAGCCAGGCTCCTCTTGGAAGGAGCCCTCGGGCCACGGGGCATCGGCCCTCCTGCTTACGGCCGCCCCGCCGCACTCTGCTTGACGCCCCTCGATCATCTTCGGCTCCACATTGAAGGTCTTCAGCCACAGGCCGAAGTGAGGGGTGATGCGGAGGAAGGCTTCACAGACGACGATGAATGAAGAAATATGGAGGATGGACTCCGGAGCCAAGTCGTGGTATTCCAACCCATAGTAAAACATGATCCCTCTCACAAAAGGATCCATCGGGAAGCCTAAACCCCGACGGAAGTGGGATACAAAAACGACGTACTCACCGGGCTCGGGGGTGGGGATAGCCTGCCCTTCGGTGGGCAACCTGTGTGAAATCTCGTAAGACAGGTACTTGGCCTCTCGCAGCTTTAGCACGTCCTCCTCCATGACGGAGGAGGGCATCCACCGGCCCTGAAGGTCGGAGCTGGACATTGTTGAAGGTCCGAAGCGCTCGAATCTGGGGCTCTGGGTGTTGGAACTTGGGGCAAGGAGAAGATTCGATGGAGGATTGAAGAAAAGAAACAGGCCTTGGTCCCATTATAAAGAGGGAGAATACCAAGAGCCGTCTCCGTGACCGTTCAGGACTCGCCTTCGATAGAGGGGGCGTGGCGACGGGCGCGGTTGGGTTACCCACGTCCGTATTGATGGGAATCCCGGAATAAGGGGAACACGATCTCTGCTTTGACAAGACGTGCCAAGGAAACCGCTTCACTAAACACGCTGAGGTGGTATAATAAAAAACGATTCCAGTAAAGGCTTGGTAGTGGCGTGACATGATGCCACAAAATACGTCAGCAGGTTGAACTTGTGTACATATTATTCTCTCTACGGTGGAATGTGGAAATTATTTTGCAGAGCCGGACACTATCCTGGTGTTCACAATCTTCTATGAATTATTCGGAGGAGGAACCCGCCTTGCAATGCCGAACATTATGCGCGCCGGACTCATCGTCTTTGAAGCCTGGTTCAGGGGCTACTGAGGGAGTCCTGGACTAGGGGTGTCCAGACAGCCGGACTATCATCGTCAGCCGGACTCCCAGACTATGAAGATAAAAGATTGAAGACTTCGTCCCATGTTCGGATGGGACTTTCCTTGGGGTGGAAGGCAAGCTTGGCAATACGGATATGTAGATCTCCTACCATTGTAACCGACTCTGGGTAAAAACATCGTGTCCCTTGTCTCCTGTTACCATCCGCCTAGACGCACAGTTCGGGACCCCCTACCCGAGATCCGCCGGTTTTGACACCGACAGTGGCAGTTCACCATGCCTCATGTTATAACATCCCAAAATTCTAAAATTTGGAATGTTATATTAAATAGATAGTTTTGATTGCTTGTGTGATGTGTTGTGTGAAACTGAGTGAAATTTGGAACTTTTTGAAAGTTAAATGAGAGGGAATGAAAGGACTTTCCCAAACTTTCATCTTGCTTTTATGGTCTCCATGAGTTCAAATTCTTGTCAAATACAAAACCCTAGAGAGCAGATGACATGACTTCTTCCATTTAAATAAATGAAAAGGGTTTTGAAAAGATTTGAATTTCATTTGGAAATATTTCCAGTTCAGAAACTTTATGCAACTCAATGATTTTCATGAGAGAAGATAAAATGACTTCTTCAAATCATATGAAATATGAGTTGGAAGTTTAAAAGAATCATATTTAAAGTCCCTTTAAAATTATTTTCAATTTGGAGTTATTTGGGTTTTATTCAAATTATTTTTCTCCAAAAATAAAATATATGGAAAATAGGGTAAAATGATTCCCTACAATAGAAAAGTGGAGAGAAATAAATTTGAAATCATTTTGTTTTTAAATGATTTTTATTGGGTTTTATAGCAACAATAGCACTCTTTGCTTTATTTTAATTTTTGTGGATATTACTTGATGATAGAAAAATGTTTCAAGATGTAGAAAATCTTTTTGTGAAAATTTTGATATGTAATGTACCTAACTCTAATTTTTATTGCCTGTTGTTTTTATTTTATTTTTTGTTGTCTGTTTGAGAGAGAGAGAGATAGAGTGAGAGAGAGAGAGAAGCCCACCAACCGCGCCAGGCCAGGCCACCCGGCCCAGCCCAGCAGCGGCCTCCCTGCGCAGCGCCCGCGATCCCGCTCGCTCGCCCGCTCGCAGCCCCGATCGGCCGCTGCCTCTCTCTTTCACCGACAGGTGGGTCCCACCTGTCGGGTTCGTCAGCGACCTTCCGCCGGAGTCCCGCACGCGCATGCTTCGCCGGCTGACGCCGTGCTCAACCCGGACGCCTTCCCCATCTTGTCCCCTCGCCCAAGGCGACCCCCTTTATAGGCCAAGGCCCCGGCCTCGTTTTGCCCCAAACTGCAGTGCTCGAGCCCCTCTCCACGCCCGCGCGAACTCGCCGGAGTTCGCGAGATCCGCCGGGCTCCGCCACCAAGCCCCACATCATTCCGACTCCGCAGCTGAGCGCCGACACCGCCACCGCCTTCCCCTCGTCGCGCTGCACCTCCCCAATTACTCCGACGTCCGCTGACCATCGGAGCCGCCGCCCCATTCATCGCCGAGCCGCCGCCGTCGTCTTCTCCGGCGACGTCGACGCCCACCACCGCGGTAAGCCGCTGCTACACCTCGTCCGTCCGATCTAGGTTAGATGGATAGGATTAGATTACATTCGTTTTTTTAATTCGAACTAGTACTCGTTAGATAGTGAACGTTCGCTGGTTCAGACTTTGCAGTGAACGAATTCATTATTTTAGGTTCTATAGCGAACGTTCGTTCATTAAGTTTTTCTTTTTTTAGTTTTCTTCCAGGGACCTATCCATGAATAGTTTCTTTACAGATTAGTCCCTGATCTTCAAACGATCACAACTTTTTACCTGCATATCCAAATCCAACGAAACCAACGCCCACTTCTTTGTTATGACCCTCTCTATCTAGTAAAACAACTTAAACATGTTTTTGAAAGTTTAAAATTCGATTTCAAACAGTTTTGAATTCAAACTTCTTTTGCTCATAACTTGAGTTCTATAACTCCGATTTAGTTGATTCTTTTTGCAAATCGAAGCTCTTGACCTAAACTTCCTGATAAGGCCAAATTCACAAAATTTTGGTACTGTTAGAACTCGTTTTGTGTTGCAAGAGTTATTTGTTTGGTTTGGAAGTTTTCGAATTGTTTTCTTCGTTCTTTCCTACCTTTTGAGTGATTGCTTATGTGTGCTTACTATTGCTTGCTTACGATTGATTGATCGGAGTGTGACGAGTAGACCTATCAGGAGTTATGAGTGCAAATCATCTTCATCAACAGTACAAGGCAAGTTCACACTTTGATCATACTTTTCATTACCCAGTTTTTATGCATTAGTTTCAATCCCTCAAACATTGCATGGTTAGGATTTGATAACATGTGGGTATTGGGAATTAGTTGATGAGGTAGGAACCTATTGTCTTGCTTTCAACCCCTGGGTATTACTATGTTATGCTTACTGCTATGCTATGCTCGTAGACGTGGTTTGATTTTGAGAGAATTCATGAAAGATGTGAGAGTTATGTTAACTAAGGTTTAACTTAAGGTGGCTACTTTACTACACATCTGGGTGGATTGGTTGGGGCACCCTGGAGCATCCAGTGGTTGTCCGGGCACCTGGAGAACCTAGTGCTTGCCCAAGGGGATCCCGGAGTACCCGTGTGATCACCCTATGGAATGCCACCCAGGCTCAAAGGGGTCATAAGATTATTCATGCTAGAAACTTCCGTGTGCAGCCACAAGCCATTATGTGCTATGGCATAGTTGAGTAAGTTGCATGAGCTCTCGAAGAGGTGGACTATTGGATGTAGGGGGGTTGTAGGTGTACCGGTCTGCCCGGAGTAGAGAGTTAATGTTTCTGAAAGACTGTGTCTCGGTCATCCGTTTCTCAAACACCATGTAGTGCGAGAAATCCAACGGAGGAGATCGAGTCTTGTGGGGAAAGTACGCAAACCTTTGCAGAGTGTACAAACTAATCATGGTTAGCCGTGTCCCCGGTTATGGACATCTTGAGTATCTGGTACTTGAATTATTGATTTGATCTCATCATCTATTTAATGAAATTGTTGGGTTATAACTATTATTTGGAATTGAGTTGGAGGAACCTTCTCAATAATTTTCAACCAACTTGGTAGTTAAATAAAATATATTCCTTTGTTGTAGGGGAAAATTGGCTTTATGCAAAATTAAACTTAGAGCTTCCACCAGCCAAATATGCATGTAGTGATAGCTATTATTCATCATTATCCTATGGTATGAATTTGCCAGTACATTCAATGTACTGACCTACATGGCTGCAACGTCTCATGTTGCGGGATTCTTACGATGAGTAAGTGATACGTCCCCCGCAAAAAAGAGAGTAAGTGATACGTTAGGGTTACGATTTCTACACTCAACTTTGTCGTTGGTGTTGATGGGAATCCACAACCTTGTTGTTTCTTTCGCTTTATGGATTGAGGTAATAGTATTTATGTTACTTTATACATGTGATTTACCTCTGTTATAAATCCTTTAGTACTGTGTGTGTCAGCATACCGATCCAGGTATGACACTTAGGCATAGAGACTTCGATCCATTCGGGTCGGATCGCTACAAGATGGTATCAGAGAACATGTTGACTATAGGACGTGACCCTAGAGACTGGCAAGCCCATAGGAAAGATTTTCTCTAAAAACTTTATTTTCAAAAAGATCTTTTACCTCTCTTCTTTTCTGAGATTTATCAAATATTCCCTTTTAGTTAGACCATACCCCTTTCCCCTTTTGACCACACGAAGATAGACTGATGAGACCACTCCAAGAAGTACAAGGTATCGGACAAATAAGACCACTTTGGAATAAAGAGGATTTTTATCGCGCATTACAATGATGGAAACTACAACGGTTGAAGACTCCGAAGACTAGGAGTATTGATAACCCACAAGTATAGGGGATCGCAACAGTTTTCGAGGGTAGAGTATTCAACCCAAATTTATTGATTCGACACAAGGGGAGCCAAAGAATGTTCACAAGTATTAGCAGTTGAGTTGTCAATTCAACCACACCTGGATAACTTAGTATCTGCAACAAAGTATTTAGTAGCAAAGTAGTATGATAGTAACAGTAACAGTGGCAAAAGTAACGATAGCAGTTTTGTAGGAATTGTAACAGTAGCAACGGTAAAGTAAATAAGCAAAGCACAATATGTGAAAAGCTCGTAGGCATTGGATCAGTGATGGATAATTATGTCGGATGCGATTCCTCATGCAATAGTTATAACATAGGGTGACACAGAACTAGCTCCAGTTCATCAATGTAATGTAGGCATGTATTCCGAATATAGTCATACGTGCTTATGGAAAAGAACTTGCATGACATCTTTTGTCCTACCCTCCCATGGCAGTGGGGTCCTAGTGGAAACAAAGGGATATTAAGGCCTCCTTTTAATAGAGTACCGGACCAAAGCATTAACACACAGTGAATACATGAACTCCTCAAACTACGGTCATCACCGAGAAGTATCCCAATTATTGTCACTTCGGGGTTATCGGACCATAACACATAATAGGTGACTATAGACTTGCAAGATAGGATCAAGAACTCACATATATTCATGAAAACATAATAGGTTCAGATCTGAAATCATGGCACTCGGGCCCTAGTGACAAGCATTAAGCATAGCAAAGTCATAGCAACATCAATCTCAAAACATAGTGGATACTAGGGATCAAACACTAACGAAACTAACTTGATTACATGGTAAATCTCATCCAACCCATCACCATCCAGCAAGCCTACGATGGAATTACTCACGCACGACGGTGAGCATCATGAAATTGGTGATGGAGGATAGTTAATGATGACGACGGCGATGAATCCCCCTCTCCGGAGCCCCGAACGGACTACATATCAGCCCTCCCAAGAGAGATTAGGGCTTGGCGGCGGCTCCGTATCGTAAAACGTGATGAAACTTTCTCTCTGATTTTTTTCTCCGCGAAAGCAAATATATGGAGTTGGAGTTGAGGTCGGTGGACGTTCAGGGGGTCCACGAGGCAGGGGGCGCGCCTAGGGGGAGGGGGTGCGCCCCCCACCCTCGTGGACAGGGTGTGGGCCCCCTGACGCTAATTCTTTCGCCACTTTTTTTTATTAATTCTGAAAAGTTGCTCTGTGGATTTTCAGGTCATTCTGAGAACTTGTATTTCTGCACAAAAATAAAACCATGGCAGTTCTGCTGAAAACAGTGTCAGTCCGGGTTAGTTCCACTCAAATCATGCAAGTTAGAGTCCAAAACAAGGGCAAAAGTGTTTGGAAAAGTAGATACGATGGAGACGTATCAACTCCCCCAAGCTTAAACCTTTGCTTGTCTTCAAGCAAATCAGTTGACAAACTGAAAGTGTTAAAGAAAAACTTTTACAAACTCTGTTTGCTCTTATTGTTGTAAATATGTAAAGCCAGCATTCAAGTTTTCAGCAAAGATTATGAACTAACCATATTCACAATAACACTTAGGTCTCATGTTTACTCATATCAATGGCATAATCAACTAGCGATCAATAATAATAAATCTTGGATGACAACACTTTCTCAAAACAACCATAATATGATATAACAAGATGGTATCTCGCTAGCCCTTTCTGAGACCGCAAAACATAAATGCAGAGCACCTTTAAAGATCAAGGATTGACTAAACATTGTAATTCATGGTAAAAGAGATCTAGTCAAGTCATACCCAATATAAAGTAATAATAATGCATGCAAATGACAGCGGTACTCTCCAGTGGGTGCTTTTTAATAAGAGGGTGATGACTCAACATAAAAGTAAATAGGTAGGCCCTTCGCAAAGGGAAGCAGGGATTTTTAGAGGTGCCAGAGCTCGATTTTGAAATAGAGATGAATAACATTTTGAGCGGTATACTTTCACTATCAACATAACAACTATGAGATCTCGATATCTCCCATGCTACACACATTATAAGCGGTTCCCAAACAGAATGGTAAAGTTTATCCTCCCCCACCACCAACAAGCATCAATCCATGGCTTGCCCGAAACAACGGGTGCCTCCAACTAGCAACTATCCTGGGGGAGTTTTGTTTAATTATTTTGATTTGATTTGAGCATGGGACTGGGCATCCCGGTTACCAGCCATTTTCTCGTGAATGAGGAGCGGAGTCCACTCCTCTTGAGAATAACCCACCTAGCATGGAAGATACAGACAACCCTAGTTGCTACATGAGCTGCTCGAGCATACAAAACAGAATTTCATTTGAAGGTTTTGAGTTTGGCACATACAAATTTACTTGGAACGGCAGGTAAATACCGCATATATGAAGGTATGGTAGACTCATATGGAATAACGTAGGTTTTATGGAGTTTGGATGCACAAGCAGTATTCCTGCTTAGTACAGGTGAAGGTTAGCAAAAGACTGGGAAGCGACCAACTAAGAGAGCGACAACAGTCATGAACATGCATTAAAATTAATCAACACCGAGTGTAAGCAAGAGAAGGATATAATCCACCATGAACATAAATATCGTGAAGGCTATGTTGATTTTGTTTCAACTACATGCGTGAACATGTGCCAAGTCGAGTCACTCAATTCATTCAAAGGAGGATACCACCCTATCATACGACATCACAACCATTTTAATATCATGTTGGCATGCAAGCTAAACCATTATAAACTCATAGCTAATTAAGCATGGCATAAGCAACTACAATCTCTAATTGTCATTGCAAACATGTTTATTCATAGGCTGAATCAGGAATGATGAACTAATTATATTTACAAAAACAAGAGAGGTCGAGTTCATACCAGCTTCTCTCATCTCAATCAGTCCATCGTATATCGTCATTATTGCCTTTCACTCGCACGACCGAATGGTGTGGATAATAATAATAGTGCACGTGCATTGGACTAAGCTGGAATTTGCAAGCATTCAACTCAAGAGAGAAGACAAAGTAATATGGGCTATTGGTTAAATCAACAATCATGCATATCAGAGCCACTTAACATTTTCATTATGGTCTTCTCCTCTCGACCCCCAAAGGAAAGAAAAGAAATAAAAGTATTTACACGGGAAAGCCCCAACAGGCAAAAGAAGAACGAGAAATCTTTTTGGGTTTTCTTTTAATTACTACTACAAGCATGGAAATTAAACTAACTAATTTTTTTGGTTTTTCTTAAGGTTTATCAAACACACAAGAAGAAAGCTAGAAAAATAAATTAAACTAGCATGTATAGTACAATGAAAGAGTATGAACACAGACAACTAGAGTGAGTGTGTGAACATGAATGTAATGTCGGTGAGAAATACGTACTCCCCCAAGCTTAGGCTTTTGGCCTAAGTTTGTCTATGGCCATGGATAGCCTGGCTGATATCCGAAGTTGTAACTGGGGTCGTACTGAGATGCAGCAGCCATTGCCTCCTAGGCTGTGGCATGGCGGCGAGCTGCCTCCGTCCTCCTCGCGTACTCGGTTGCCTCCTCCCTGGTTATAACATATCTTCTTTTTGCCTGATAATCAAAAAGGGTAGGAGCAGGGAGAGTAACAAGGACAGCGCGACGTATGTCAAAGATTAGTCGATACTGGAGGAATTGTTCATTCCTCTCAAGAAAATGATGACTGACCATAGCATTATAATCTAAATAAGCGGGAGGCAACTCCCTATCATCTTCATGTGGAGGTATACCAAGATAATTAGCCACAAGGGTCACATAAATCCCTCCAAACAAATCTCCAACTAAACCATTATTATGCAACCAACATGCAACAATTGCCCCCAAGTTGTATTCTTTATCACCTAATACAGCACTCTTGAGAACACAAAGATCAGGAACACACACGTGACATGCTTCATATTTACCATTAATGCATCTACCAATGAAGAGAGCAAAACAATGTATAGCAGGAAAATGAATGCTCCCTATGGTAGCTTGTGTTATTTCTCTAGATTCTCCCACGGTGATACTAGCAAGAAAGTCTTTATATTCAGATTTGCGGGGTTCATTAACACTGCCCCACTTAGGGAGTTTACAAGCAGTAGTGAAATCTTCTAAGTCCATGGTATATGATTTATCATAAATATCAAGCAGGACAGTTTGAGAATTACGCGAAGATGTAAATTTAAACCTTCTCACGAATGAATCAGTCAAATAGTAGTACTGAGGACACTTATCTTGCATGAAGTCCTCAAGATCGGCATTACGCACATATGCATCAAATTCATCCTTGATGACTGCATTGACCATAAATTCTTCTGACGGCCATTCACAAGGCCGCACGTCAGCTTCCCTTGGTGGTTCAACGTCCTGCTCGTGCATTGTGTCGGGGGTTGGGTGCGACATATGCCAAAGGATGGCTTATCATGGTGGGGGCGAGTAGAACATCGCCGGTGCCTGGAAACGGGATGAGGCGAAGGCATGCACGCCGGCGAATCTTACCCAGCTTCAGGGCTCTCCGAGGAGATAACACCCCTACTGCTGCTCTGCGGGGTCTCCGCATGATCACTAAGGCAAAGTGACTACAATGGTGCTCCTGGAGCTGTATCGGGAGGCAGGAGAGGGCGAGGCTAGCTCTCTCCTCCCTATGCTATTTGGTCTATCTCTATTAAGGTCCGAACCCTTTGCATGGGTGCCCCGGGGGGTTTATATAGGCCTACCCCCTGGGGGTACAATGGTAACCCGGCTGGGTACGGGTCCCAGCCGTCTGTCTCTCAGACCGCCGTCCTTCCCGCCGGCTTCTAGGGCCCGCCGACTGGCGGGTCCCGTGGACAGGTTTGATACTGTAGCGACACTCCTGATGACGCAGGCTTGGTCATTGGGTCGTGGCAACAGTGCCGCCGTCTATCGGGCGATCACTGTCGCCATTCCCCATCCTATCTGGTTAATGTCTCGTGGGGCCCTGGAGTGGAGTCGGCCAACTCCAGGGAGGCCGACTCCCACAGGTCCGTCTTCGGGGCGCTCAGGCCACCTTCGATCCACCCACTGACAGGCGGCCCTGCGGTCTTCGGGTCGTACAGGCCGGCGTCGTGGGCACAGTGCGTTGCGCACTGTGGCTGAGGTCAGGGCAGGCATGGCAACAGTGTCGCGCCTCGCCGGAGATCTTCCAGCGATACGGCTCACTGTAGCCATGCTGGTCCTTCGTAAGCAGGGGGAACGGCCACGCCGTGACCATACCCCGCATCGTGCTTCGCGATGAGGGAGGAGTAATGGGCCGACTCTCCATAGTCGGCCTCTCTAGAGGTCGCCAGCTTGGAGTCGGCTTATCTCGGAGTCGCCGTCTCGGACTCGGCTTGTCTTGGAGTCGGCTCCTGGGACTCGGCCTGAGGGGCGCGGCCTGCCCCAATGTCTTGAAAGGTCCTAGGACTCGGGTTAGCCTACCCGTGGCCCATTACTCTGACAGTAGTTCCCGAAGCTGGTGAAGCCCCGCGGACGCTGCATTGTGGGGCTTCAACAGTTTCAACCTCCCCGGAGCGGACTCTGGAACTCGGCTGCCGTCTTCTCTTGGGCCGACCGTCGAGAGTCTGATTTTTTCTAGCGAGGAGCCGCAGATTGAAAGTCGCGGTGGGAAACCAGGCGGCGTGCCTGGTACGCATCCCTGCTGCCATCGAGGCAGTCCTATCGCGTGGCGCCACGTGGAGAGGTCAGTCTGCCTGCCCACGCGCGCGACGAGATGGGCCGTCAGGCGGGGCCCGCCACTACTGTGCCTCGGCATATGAACGGATCCGTTGCGGCCGTGGACGGTTGGTTTCCCCACGTTGTTACTGCGCGCAGTAACTTCGTGGGGTAAATCGTGGGGCGGCGTGGGGCATCGTGCGCAGTTAATCCCACGCCCGCCCCCTCGGCTTCTCAGCCCATAGGGCTATAAGTAGGCGGGGGGGAGCGGGGCGGCACCGCACACGCACCCTTCTCCCCCATTCCCCCGCCTCATCTTGCCTTCTCTCCCTCCTGCCTCCGCCGTTGAGCGAGAGCACTCCACACCACAGCGATGAGCTCTTCCTCCGCCGCGGCCCCCGCTGTGCGCTCCGGCGTGTGGGACGGCTCGAAGGTGGAAGAGGAACACATCGAGTTCCTCCACCAGACATGCCGTCTCCCCAGCGCGGACCTCATGCGCGCCCGCCCCGCGCCGGAGGGGGAGACCCGACCGGCGCCGGAGGAGGGCGAGCGGGTCATCTTCCGCTCGCACCTCATGCGCGGCCTGGGGCTGCCGGCGAGCGGCTTCTTCCGCTCGTTCTTGGAGTTCCACAGCCTTCAACCGCACCACCTCACTCCGAGTACGCTGGTGTTGCTCTCCGCCTTCGCCACTCTGTGCGAAGGTTTCCTCGGCGTTCTCCCCACCCTCGAGCTGTGGGGAGAATTCTTCTCTTCTAAGCTCAGCACGCAAGTCGCCGGCATACCGGCTCAGTGCGGCACCTACATCGCGGTGCGGCGCTCAATAGCCGACAACCCTTTTCCTCCCATTGCGCTGATCAAGTTGGTGAAGATGTGGCAGCGCTCATATTTCTACGTAAAGAACCTCTCCTCCGACGGCGACTGGGTCAACCTGCCGCCTTACAATGCCGCCCCCCTAACTGGGAGGCTCCCCAGCTGGTCCCACCAAGTCAAGACGCTGACTCCCGCCAGAGCCGCCGCCATAGCGCGACTCCGAGTCTTGGCGCAGTCGGAGGGTCTTGTCGGGGCCGACTTGCTGGCTGCCTTCCTGGCGCGCCGAGTTCTCCCGCTCCAAGGCCGGCCTCACCTGATCTGTCAGATGAGCGGCCTCCGAGACCCAAGTCGGATGAGCACCAAGGAGATGCCCCGCAAGGAGGTGGCGAACTTGGTGAACCATATCGCGCACTATGAGTTCGAGGAGGACTGGCAGTTCGGCAAGGAGCCATACTCGCGCGACAACCCCCCACCAGTGGTAAGTCGCGTCCCCCTATTGTTTTGTCTTCTTTGCGGCCGACTCCGGCTTCTGACTCTTGTCGGTTTCTTCTGAGCTAGAACCCCCTCATGCAGCCTGCAGCCGGCGCCACGAGACAGCCCCGCGAGTATGTTCCCAATCGTGCGGACAGCGACATCGACGACCCCGACTTGGGGGCGGCGGCGATGGAAGCCGACGCCGAAGGCGAGGGAGAAGGAACAGAAGGCGGCTTCAGGCCCTCGGCCACCTTCACCGACTGGCCTGATGACGACACCGACGGGGAAGTCGCCCGCGCCACCAGCCGAGGGCCGGCTTGACGGGCGCCGGCTCCTCCGCCGGCCTGGCTGGTCAAGGCGGCGTGAAGAGGTGTCATGCCGGGCCGAGTGCGCCCGGCGGCAAATTGAAGAAGCTCAAGGGGGCGGCCGCCGCGACTAAACGGGAGGAGGCGGCCGCGAAGGCCAACCGCTTCCGAAGGGAAGTGAGAAGGCCGCCGCTAGTCTCTGCGTAAGTCTTTATGCTCTTTATTTTCCTTTGTTGAATCTTGTCCGAGTCTTCTTTTATTCTCCATCCGTTCTTCTTCAGGGCCCCTCTTTCCCTTGAGAGAGTCGCCGTCCCCTCTGTCATGGGGTCGGCAGAGACATCTGCCAATACTCGGCGGGCCGATCCCGCCGCCGACCTCCGGGAGGCGACGGAGCAAAATGCGCGGGAGAAGAGCGACGAGGAAGAGGCCGACCGCCTGGAGAAGGCGCAGGCTGAGAAGGCGGCCGCCAACACCCAGAAGAAGCTGGAGGATGCCGAAGCCGCCCTTGCGGCGAGACGGCGTGCTGAGGAGGCCGCTCGTCACCGATCGGCGATGCTCGTCCCCCCATTGTCGTCTGCGCCGCCGCCTCCGGAGTTCACGGGGCAGACCGGGGAGGCCGGCACCGAGAACCCCTTCGTGGAGAAGGAGAGCGGCGAGGATTCTATGTCGGACACTCTCGTGCCGCCACCGCCGCCTCCGCCGCCATCTGGGAGACCGCACGGAAAACAGCCAGTGGGTCAGTCGGAGCCGCCGATCGCGGACGAGGCTGAGGCGCGGCTGCTTCTTCAAGTCGTCTCACCGGTGCGCCATCGTCTTGAGAGGGCGACCTTGGCGCCGCGACCTCGGGAGACGGGCGTTGCCAGCTCGGCAACCCTAGACGCCAAGGCCACAAGCGCCGTGCCCACCGGGTGGTTGCGCGGAGGCGGCACCGGGCCGCTGAACCAAGCGCTCCTGGACGTTCAGGCGAAGCTGCGCGCTGAAGGCGACGCCCTTCAAGCCTGCACCAGGGCGCATCCGGCCGCGCGGACATATGTCCGAGTACGTTTCCCTCTTCTTTTTTATTCTTGTTTTTCTCTGTGGGGGCGCACCAGCGCACCCACTAGGTGTAGTCCCCGAGTTCCGGGCCGACTACTGAGCAGGCGGTTCGGAACTCCCTCTGGCGAGTTCCAAATACTAACTTTGTCTCCATCGACTTATTACAGGAGTATCATAACCTCCGCGCCACTGCCTTCAACCGCAATGTTGAGGAGTTGAACAAGCAGACCTCCGACTTGACGGAAAGCCGGAGTAAGCTCTTTTTCCTTTTCTTCGCGGGGGCGCGCTGGCGCACCCGCGGGCTGTAGTCCCCGAGATTCGGGCCGACTGCTGAGTAGTCGGGCCGGATCTTCCCGACGATCTACTTTGCTGACTACTTATTTGTCTCTTCTTTCGTTCTTCAGGCACCAACACCGCTCTTCAGGAGCAGCTAGGCGCGGCCAATACCTCCCGGCGTGCCAAGGAGGAGGAGTGTGGCAAGCTTGCCACGGAGCGCGACCTGCAGGCAGCGCAGCTAGCCGAGCAGAAGGAGCTGCTCAAGAAGGCGCAGGACGAGGCCGAGAAGCGGGAGACCGCTCTCCTGGCCGAGTTTGAAAGTGAGCGCTCCTCCTGGACTGACAAGGAGGCAATGCTGACCTCCCGCTTCCATGAGATCGAGGATATCGTTGATGGTAAGTTTCTTTCGTTTCTTCGGGCTTCCGACTATGCGTCAGGCCGACTTCTGATTTTTCGACTTGCTTTTTTTTTGTCTTGGCAGACTTCTTCCCTGGTCACTCACAGGGAGTCCCTCTGGCCATCGAGGCTGCTCGAGAGGCGCGAAGGGCAACCGGTGAGGAGATCGCCGCTAACGCCCCCCGAACCATCGATGAGCAGCTTCTGAGCATTGAAGCCCGTCTTCGTCCGGCTCACCGGCTGTTGCGCTGGCTTCAGCGTGCCGGTGCCCAGGCGGTTGCCGCCCTGTGGCCAGACATGCCGGCTCTGCGCACCGCCAGTCGGACCGCCGACTGGCTGGAAGTCGCCGTCGGCCGTCTTGAGGCTTGGAAGGGCTCCTCGGCCTGGGCCGGAGCGCGCCGGGCCTTGGAGTTCGTCAAGGCGTGGTATCGACCTGGACCGTCTGGCCGCGTTCCGGTCAGAAGCCCAGGCCGAGCTGGAGGCCGTGGAGGGCGCCCTTATCGAGCGTGCGGCGGCCATCGCCGAGTACACGGACACCAGTGTCTTCATGCCCGAGCGGGCTGAAGGCGGCGAGGAAGTGCCGCCAGAGTGGTTCGGGATGAACCCGGAGTATGGCGAGGACTCGGCGGAGGTGATCGACTCCAGCACCGAGGAGGAGGACGAGGCGGAGGACGGAGGCGAGGCAGAGGTGCCAGAAGACGGAGCAGGTGGCCAGCCTCAGCTCGACCGTGCCTCCAGCAACGAGCCACGTGGAGAGAAGGCGACTGCCGCCGGAGGCGACTAAACTGAGACCGCCCAGCCGACTACCCCGGCGCCTGACACCGCCGTCTCCTCCGACCCTCCGATCCCAGATGCCGCCTCCTAGGCTGCATTTTCCGCCTTTGTTTGTCTGTCTTTATAATGTTTTGAAAACTTTGTTAGATTCAAACAATTCCACCCGCGGGGTGTATCTTGAACTTCTATTCGAAGATTCGGCCAAGGGCCTATGTAAATATTTATCCGATTTCCGCCTTTCCTTGCTTACTGCTCTTTAGGCTTTTCCCTTTGCCGCCTTCCTTTAGTTTCTGCCTTGCCAGTTGGATAGCTGCTCTGCGGACTGTCACTGGGTCAAGTGCTTGGCTACTTCGGGAAGGCAAGTACTTGGCCATTTAGAGTTTCTTTAGCAAGTCGGCTAGAAAGCGACAGGCCGACTACCCAAGAGTCGGCTTTCTGTTTCAGAAATGCTGGAGGCCGTCTTACGCTATGTCCGTGCTTTAGGTCCTTAGCCATTTTTGTGTGGGCGCCCGTTCTTCCTCACTCCTTCCTGCCTCACAGTCGCTCTGCGAGCTGCGGCTTTGGCAGGAGGCGGATTGGGGCACAGCGCACTACTTGTCTGATTGCAGGAAAGCGCCTCATAGCGCAAGGTGGCGAGTCCCCGGGCCGACTAGTCTGGCCCGGTGCCAAGCGGTTTGTAATGAAAGTAATGTACTCGAAGGCATAATTCTTATCATACAGATAACAAAAAAGGGCAGTCCCCGACCTCGTCTCGGGGGGCCCAAGGTCTTTGGTACTTTTAATACAAAGGGGGTAGTGCGATACATACTGCATCAACTGTAAAATCTTCGAAGAAGATTTGCATTCCATGGGCGCTCTGTTTCTTTGCCGGGGTCGTCCCTCTTGCGCGCTCGAGGCTTCTGAGCGTCGATTAGGTAGTAGGAGCCATTGCCCAGGACTTTGCTGATGACGAAGGGGCCTTCCCAAGGCGCCGACAACTTGTGCTGGTCGGCTGTTCTCTGAATCAGCTGGAGCACAAGGTCGCCCTCTTGAAACGATCTCGGCTTGACCTTTCGGTTGTAGTATCGGCGCAGACTCTGCTGGTAGATGCCGGACCGGCTGAGTGCTAACAGCTGGCCCTCTTCCAGCAGGTCAACGCTGTCTTGGCGTGCTTCTTCAGCTTCCTCTTCGGTGTACATGGTGACTCGTGGAGAGTCGAACTCTATGTCCGTCGGGATGACGGCTTCGGCACCGTAGACGAGGAAGAAAGGCGTGAAGCCGGTTGACTTGTTTGGAGTCGTGCGCATACTCCAGAGGATGGATGGTAGCTCCTCAACCCAATAGCCGGCCGAACGCTCGAGTGGTTCGACCAGCCGAGGCTTGATGCCGGACAGGATGAGGCCATTTGCTCGCTCCACCTGGCCGTTTGACTGCGGATGGGCAACGGACGCTAAGTCCAGTCGGATGCCCTGCGTCGCGCAGAAACGGGCCAAGGCGCCTTTGGCAAAGTTTGTGCCATTGTCGGTGATGATGCTGTGCGGCATGCCATACCGCACCGTGATGTTAGCGATGAAAGTCACCGCAGTCGGACCGTTCAACTTCTTGATGGGCTTTGCTTCTATCCACTTGGTGAACATGTCCACCGCGACAAGCAGATGAGTTAGGCCGCCTCGGGCCGTCTTGAATGGTCCCACCATGTCCAGGCCCCAAACTGCGAAGGGCCAGGCGATGGGGATTGTTTTCAGCGCGGAAGCCGGCTGAAGTGGCTTGGAGCGGAACTTCTGGCACCCCTTGCATTTTTGGACTAACTCTTTAGCCTCTTCCAGGGCAGTCGGCCAGAAGAAGCCGTGCCGAAAGGCTTTGGCGACGAGTGCTCTTGAAGCTGCATGGTGGCCGCACTTGCCCTGATGAATGTCTCTAAGAATTGCTTGGCCTTGTTCTGGCTCTACGCAGCGCTGGTAGACACCAGTGACACTATGCCTGACCAGCTCTTTGTTGACTATGGTGTATGCTGCCGCTCGGTGTTGCACTTGCCAAGCCAAGATCTCATCAGTCGGTAGCTCTCTGTTCACTAGAAACTTGAGGATGGGCTGTGCCCATGAGGGTGCTGCTATTTCTTCAACTGCTACCACAGCGACTTGGACAAGGGTGGCTGGGCTGGGAGGCAGCGGGCCGGAGTCTGTGGCCGCTTGCTGGATCGACGGAGTCCCCGGGCCGACTGGCGCAGTCCCCGGGCCGACTGGCGCAGTCCCCGGGACGGGTGGAGCAATCCCCGGGCCGGGTTCTGAAGTCCCCGGGCTGGCTTCGACTGTGATTTCCTTGGGGCCATCTGTTGGGGCTCTTGAGTCGGATCTGACTTCTTTGGGGGAGCTGGCACAAAGATGGAGTCTGACTCTGGTGAAGGCTTGATAGACGGCTTGAGGAGGCGCTGAAGAGCGACTCCGGATGGTATCGCTTGGCGGGTGTAGCCGACTCGTGCCAAGGCGTCTGCTTGGTCGTTGTCGTTCCTTGGCACGTGGAGGAACTCGCACCCCTCGAAGTATCTGCTGAGTTGCTGCACCAGGAAGCGGTAGCTCGCCATGTTTGCGTCTTTGGCATCCCAGTCGCCAGATGACTGCTGGACCACCAAGTCGGAGTTGCCATAGCACAGGATCCGGCGAATGCCGAGTTCTTGGCAAGCCGGAGCCCATGAATGAGCGCCTCGTATTCGGTGACGTTGTTGGAGGCGACAAAGTGGATCTGCAGCATATACTTGAGCTTGTCGCCTTTAGGGGAGGTGAGGACAACGCCGGCTCCCAGTCCGGTGCGCATCTTGGAGCCGTCGAAATGCATCCGCCAATGGGTGGAGTCGGGTGCTGGCGGCAGGTACTGAGTCTTGGCCCAGTCGACGAGGAAGTCGGCCAGCGCCTGCAACTTGATGGCGGTGCGGGGCTGGTAGTAGATGGTGTAAGGAGCCAGATCTATAGCCCATTTGGCTACTCGGCCGGAGGCGTCTCGGCTTCCAATGATCTCGGCCAGCGGAGCCGTGCGAACCACGGTGATTGGATGCTCTTGAAAGTAAGGCTTCAGCTTCTTAGCGGCGAAATGCACACCGTAGCACATCTTCTGGTAGTGAGGGTAGTTCTGCTTGGAGGTCGACAGTACCTCGCTCAGGTAATATACCGGTCTCTGGACAGGGAGCGCCTTGCCTTCCTCTTCGCGTTCGACTACGATGACTGTGCTGACTACTTGGCTGGTGGCGGCAATGTACAAGAGCATGGGCTCTTTAGGAGTCGGAGCCGCCAACACAGGGGGAGTAGTCAACATCTTCTTCAGCTGGAGAAATGCTTCATCCACCTTGTGGTTCCACTCGAAAAAGGTGGTCTTCTTCATCAATTGATACAAAGGCAGAGCTTTCTCGCCCAGTAAACTGATGAATCGGCTGATGGATGCCAGGCAGCCGGTGAACTTCTACACATCTAACAGTCGGCTGGGCACCTCCATCCTCTCGATGGCCTTGATCTTCACGGGGTTGCACTCTATGCCGCGTTCGGAGACCAGGAAGCCAAGGAGTTGGGCGGCCGGTACTCCGAAAACGCACTTTCCAGGGTTGAGCTTGATCTGGAATCGGCGCAGGTTCTCAAAGGTCTCCTTGAGGTCTTCCAGCAGTGTCCCATGCTTCTCCGTCTTCACCACCACATCATCCACGTAGACATGGGCATTTCTGCCGAGTTGCTTGAGGAGGCACTTCTGCATGCAACGCTGAAAGGTGGCGCTGGCATTCCTCAAGCCGAACGTCATCGTCAGGTAGCAGAAGGCTCCGAACGGTGTGATGAAAGCGGTCTTCAGTCTGTCTGCTGGGTTCAGCTTGATCTGGTGATATCCTGAATATGCATCTAAGAAACTCAGCAGCTCGCATCCGGCTGTGGAGTCTATCACCTGATCGATTCTTGGTAGGGCAAACGGATCCTTTGGGCAGGCTTTGTTCAGGCTTGTGTAGTCAATGCACATCCGCCATTGCTTGTTTTTCTTCAGTACCAAAACCGGGTTTGCCAGCCACTCTGGAAAAAACACCTCCATGATGAAGCCGGCTGCAAGAAGCCGGGCTATCTACTCTCCAACAACTCTTCTCTTCTCTTCTGACAGGCGGCGCAAGGGCTGCCTGACGGGTTTCACATCTGGCCTGACATGTAGCTTGTGCTCGGCGAATTTTGTCGGTACACCTGGCATGTCTTTGGGGGACCATGCAAAGATGTCTCGATTCTCACGGAGGAAGTCGATGAGCTCGCCTTCCTATTTGCTGTCAAGGTTTGCACCCACGACAGGGTACCTCTCTGGGTGCTCCGGGTCCAAGGGTATCTTCTTGGTCTCTTTGGCCGGCTTAAACGAGCCCTCAGCTTCCGACCCCTTGGGGTCGGGCGACATCTCTGGCTGCTTTCCGGCCATTGCCATGACCCGGTCAAGGAGCCGCTTCTCAGCTGCGATCACTAGGGACTCGGCCAGCCGGCTGCTCTCGGCCGCGCAGGCGGACGACTTCCTGTAGTCGCCGGCTACGGTCAGGATTCCCTTGGAACTCGGCATCTTCATCTTCAGGTAGGCGTAGTGAGGGACCGCCATGAACTTGGCCAAGGCAGGTCGGCCAAGTAGTGTGTGGTATGGGCTTTCAAGGTCCACTACTTCGAACTAGACCGGCTCTCCGCGGAAATGATCTTTGTCTCTGAAGAGGACGTCTATCAGGATCTTGCCGATTGGCGAGCAGGAAGGGCCGGGTACAATACCATGGAACACAGTCCGGCTGCTCTGCAACTGTCTCTGCTTGATTCCTAGCTTCTCCATGGTATCTTTGTACAAGATGTTGATGCTGCTGCCTCCGTCTATCAGTACTCTCGAAAAGCGGGCGGCCCGCCTATCAGTGGCCAAGGTGGCACCTAGGACCAGCGCATAGGAGCCCGGATTCGGCATCACCTATGGGTGATCCGCTCTGCTCCAACTGATAGGCTTCTCGGACCAATGCATGAACTCTAGGGTATATGTTGCCACTGCATTTACTTCTTGCTACTGTTGCCGTCTGCTGCGCCGATCGTCTGCCACACTGGTGAACACCACGTAGGCTCCATGTTCTTCTGGGTACTCGTCTTGCACTGCGCCGACTGGCCGAGCGGCCGGCTGCGGGGGCGGCGGTGGAGGCGGTGGCCCAGCAGGCGGCGGAGGAAGGAGGCCGTCTCCCTTGGCGATTTTGGTGAGCCAGTGGCACTTTCGGGTGGTATGATTCGACGGCTTCGCGCCACTGTGGAATTTGCAGGGACCATCCAGAGTCTGCTCATAGGAAAAGGCCGGCAATCAATTGGATTTGCCGCCTTTCTGCCATTTGGCCGGAGGCTGCCCCTCCGGTTGTTGATCTTCAACTGTCGCAACCTGCCGACTGTTGGAAGCCGGCTGTTGGGCCTTGCGTTTGTTGTCGCTCTATTGTTGGAGCCGACTGGTGTCTCCAGCTCGAGTTCTGGGAGCCTGGGGGGTCACCTTGCCAGCTGCATTGACTTGAATCTCCGTCTTCATGGATGAGTCGGCTGTGGTGTACTTGTCTGCTATAACCAGCAGTTCGTCGAGGGTTTCTGGCTCGTCGCAGAGGAGCCTGTGCTTGAGGAGGGTGCCTTCTCGGCACCCGGCAGTGAAGTACTCGATAGCCTGCACCTCGTGCACGCCCTCGCAGGAGTTCCGAAGCTCGCCCCAGCGCGTGAGGTAGTCGCGTGTTGACTCGCCAGGGCCTTGTACGCACAGGGAAAGCTTGCGCGGCTTGGGAGGCCGCTTGTACGTGCTCATGAAGTTGCGGATAAAGGCTTCGGTGAAGTCGACCCAGCTGTTGATGCTGCGGGGCTTCAGACTGTTCAGCCATGTCCGGGCCGTGCCCTGGAGCATGAGTGGAACGTACTTCACGTCAACCCGCTTGTTGCCATTCGCTATGCTGACGGCCGTGGAGTAGTCTATCAGCCAGTCTTCTGGCTTCACAGAGCCAGTGTACTTGGGTGTGTCTCGGGGGAGCGTGAACCCTTTGGGGAAGGGCTCGTCTCGGATGAGGGGCCCAAAGCAAGGCGGACCCAGCTCATCTTCTTCTTCCAGCGCCAGGGATCGGTGGAGTCGGTCGATCCGATGGCGGGCGTCGTTCTCTCCAACTCCTTCTCGACGGCCAAGGCGGCCTCCGAGAGTCGGATACTCAACAGGCGGCGGGGAAACTCGCCGTTCTCTTCTGGGTGGGGGGAGGCAGGTAGTCGTCCCGCCGCTCCACTGCTCTCGGCCGGCCGTCTTGGTCGTGCTCAATGGTGAGGCGAGTCCGACTGTGACTGGCAGCCGGCTCCTTTTCTTTCCTTCCGCAGACTCCGCCAGTCGGCGTCCGAGAAGTCGCGCCTTGTTCTCGGCGGGGAGGCAAGTCGTCATTCGGTTGCTGCAGCGCATCCGCGCGGCCGCCGGCCGCGTTCTGCACAGCAACTGCATCGAGGATCTGCTGGACTAGCTCCGTCATCAAACGGCGCTCTTCGCCCTCGAAGTTCTTCAGCTCGTCAGTCGCCGCTTGGGCAGCGCGGATGTTCTCCGTAGGGGTGGCGTATACGGGGCGTTTAGCTCCGAACAAGTCGGCGATGGTCACGCCGCGTTGCCGGACCGCGCCTAGGCGGCTTGGCCCAGTCGGAGCCGGCGAGCCGCCTATGGCGCGATCCATCTCGCGCTGGTATGCTTCTGACAAGCGCCTCATGCTCGCCAGCTTCTTGGCGCCTTCGATGATCTGAAGGCGGCGTGTCTCCAGCGTCTCGGCGTCTGCGTCCTCTGGAATGGGCGCAGCTAGGTCTTGCAGGGCCGCGGCGAGCGGGTCCTGAGCTTCTTCACCGGAGCGCTCATCGTGACTAATGACGAGCACCTCCGTGACGGCGCTTCCGCCACTCTCCTCGTAAGGAAGCGGCTCGTCGTAGACCACCACGTTGGTGGGGAAATTGTCAAGCGACACGGCGTCGGAGTCGACCAGCATCGGGTCGGTGGATCCTACAGACTCCAAGTCCACGGCAGGCTCGCCGGCGACGTGGAGTTGGTCGAGGAGGCCCGCGAGAAGACTCTCGGGGCCACCCGTGCCTGCGTCGGATGCAGGCTCGTCGGAGAGTCGAACCTCGCCGACAAGTTCGGCGTCGCTGCTTGCTGCGCATGCGGCCTCAACACCGCGCAGCGCGTCGATGCAGACGCCATCTGGCGAGCCTGGCTGGCTGCACTCGCCAGGAAGGAAGAGGGTTCCCGTCCAGAACAGATCTTCGGACAACGGTGCACCTCGCCGCACGGTGGGCGCCAAATGTCGAGGGTTGGGTGCGACATATGCCAAAGGATGGCTTATCATGGTGGGGGCGAGTAGAACATCACCGGTGCCTGGAAACGGGATGAGGCGAAGGCATGCACGCCGGCGAATCTTACCCAGCTTCAGGGCTCTCCGAGGAGATAACACCCCTACTGCTGCTCTGCGGGGTCTCCGCATGATCACTAAGGCAAAGTGACTACAATGGTGCTCCTGGAGCTGTATCGGGAGGCAGGAGAGGGCGAGGCTAGCTCTCTCCTCCCTATGCTATTTGGTCTATCTCTATTAAGGTCCGAACCCTTTGCATGGGTGCCCCGGGGGTTTTATATAGGCCTACCCCCTGGGGGTACAATGGTAACCTGGCTGGGCGCGGGTCCCAGCCGTCTGTCTCTCAGACCGCCGTCCTTCCCGCCGGCTTCTGGGGCCCGCCGACTGGCGGGTCTCGCGGACAGGTTTGATACTGTAGCGACACTCCTGATGACGCAAGCTTGGTCATTGGGGCGTCGCAACAGTGCCGCCGTCTATCGGGCGATCACTGTCGTTCCCCATCCTATCTGGTTAATGGCTCGTGGGGCCCTGGAGTGGAGTCGGCCGACTCCAGGGAGGCCGACTCCCACAGGTCCGTCTTCGGGGCGCTCAGGCCGCCTTCGATCCACCCACTGACAGGTGGCCCCACGGTCTTCGGGTCATACAGGCCGGCGTCGTGGGCACAGTGCGTTGCGCACTATGGCTGAGGTCAGGGCAGGCATGGCAACAGTGTCGTGCCTCGCCGGATATCTTCCAGCGATACGGCTCACTGTAGCCATGCCGGTCCTTCGTAAGCAGGGGGAACGACCACGCCGTGACCATACCCCGCATCGTGCTTTGCGATGAGGGAGGAGTCATGGGCCGACTCTCCATAGTCGGCCTCTCTGGAGGTCGCCAGCTTGGAGTCGGCTTATCTCGGAGTCGCCGTCTGGGACTCGGCTTGTCTTGGAGTCGGCTCCTGGGACACGGCCTGAGGGGCGCGGCCTGCCCCGATGTCTTGAAAGGTCCTGGGACTCGGGTTAGCCTACCCGTGGCCCATTACTCCGACACATTGCGTGCCTGGGTCCTTGCTTCCTTGAAGAACCACCCTGGTACATTTTCATAGACATAATTCTTCTTCTGAAAAATTTCTGAATTTTTTAGTAACTCAAAATAAAAGTGAATCAAACTCAACAAAACTAATAGCAACTACTCCCACAAGTGCCTAGAGCCTATATCATGCATTAGAATTACTTGGGACCTCATAAATTTGACATGCAAGCTCAAGAACAGGGTCACCTAGGCAGCAAAAATTTGCAATGAATAAAGCACTAGAACAAAAACTAATTGGACCATTGGAGGAGTCACATACCAAAGAACAATCTCCCAAAGCAGTTTTGTGAATGGAGCTTGAGCAAGGAGATCGAAAATGGCAGCAAAGTGAGCTAGAACTCGTGGTTGAGCTGGATAGTAATTTTTTGGGAGGAAGATGAAGTGTGTGGGTGCAGGAATAAGTGGAGGGGGGCCACCATGGGCCCACGAGGTAGGGGGCGCACCCTGTAGGGGTGGGCGCGCCATGGACCCTCGTGGCCAGGTGCCAGCTCCCCCTGCTGTGTTCCCAGTGCCAAATATTCTCAAATATTCTAGAAAAAAATCATACTAAATTGGCAGGGCATTTGGAGAACTTTTATTTTCTGGTATTTTTATTGCATGGATAATTCAGAAAACAGACAGAAAATACTATTTTTGCTTTATTTATTCTAAATAACAGAAAGTAAAAAGAGGGTACAGAAGGATGTGCCTTCTAAGTTCATCCATCTCATGATCATCAAAAGGAATCCACTAACAAGGTTGATCAAGTCTTGTTAACAAACTCATTCCGAATAACATGGAACCGAAGAAATTTCAAATAACACTAGGTTACCTCAACGGGGATATGAACATCCCCAATAACTTCTTGATACTAGGAAGAGGAAATTCAACACCTCCAATAATAATAGTGGAATTTTTCCAATAGAATTGATGCTATGAACTTGAGGTTGTTTCCTCGGAAAGTGTACCGTATGCTCATTACCATTAACATGAAAAGTGACATTGCCTTTGTTGCAATCAATAACAGCCCCTACATATTCAAAAAGGGTCTACCAAGGATAATCGACATACTATCATCCTCGGGAATATCAAGAATAACAAAGTCCGTTAAGATAGTGACATTCGCAACCACACCAAGCACATCCTCACAAATACCGACAGGTATAGCAGTTGATTTATCAGCCATTTGCAAAGATATTTCATTAGGTGTCAACTTATTCAATTCAAGTCTGCGATATAAAGAGAGAGGCATAACACTAACACCGGCTCCAAGATCACATAAAGCAGTTTTAACATAGTTTCTTTTAATGGAGCATGGTATAGTTGGTACTCCTGGATATCCTAGATTCTTAGGTATTCCACTTTTAAAAGTATAATTAGCAAGCATGGTGGAAATTTCAGCTTCCAGTATCTTTCTTTTATTTGTAATAATATCCTTCATATATTTAGCATAAGGGTTAACTTTAAGCATATCAGTTAAACACATATGTAAGAAGATAGGTCTAATCATCTCAGCAAAGCGCTCAAAATCCTCATCATCCTTTTTCTTGGATGGCTTAGGAGGAAAAGGCATGGGTTTCTGAACCCATGGTTCTCTTTCTTTACCGTGCTTCCTAGCAACAAAGTCTCTCTTATCATAACGCTGATTCTTTGATTGTGGGTTATCAAGATCAACAGCAGGTTCAATCTCTACATCATTGTTATTGCTAGGTTGAGCATCAACATGAACATTATCATTAACATTATCACTAGGTTCATGTTCATCACCTGATTATGTTTCAGCATCAGAAATAGAAATATCATTTTAGGTCTGTCTACAACAGGTTCACTAGAAGCATGCAAAGTCCTATCATTTTTATTTTTCTTCTTTTTAGAAGGACTAGGTGCATCTAAATTATTTCGCTGAGAATCTTGCTCAATTCTCTCAGGGTTACCTTCAGGATACAAAGGTTCCCGAGTCATTTTACCAGTTCTAGTAGCCACTCTTACAACAAAATCATGTTTATTATTTAATTCATCGAGCAAATCACTTTGAGATTTAAGTACTTGTTCTGCTTGAGTGGTAACCATAGAAGTATATTTACTAATGAGTTTAAGTTCACCTTTAACTCTAGCCATATAATCACTCAAGTGTCCAATCATGTAAGCATCTCTACCGACATAAGCATTAAAGTTTTCTTGTCTAGCCATAAAGTCATCAAATTCATCTAAACATTGGCTAGGAAACTTAGTAGACGGGATTTCAACTTTATCATATCTATAGACAGAATTTACCTTTACTACCTGTGTCGGGTTATCAAGACAATGTGTTTCTTCAATAGGTGGTATATTAAGACCATGTATTTCTTCAACAGGAGGTAAATTCTTAACATCTTCAACTTTAATACCTTTTCCTTTCATAGATTTCTTTGCCTCTTGCATATCTTCAGGACTGAGAAATAGAACACCCCTCATCTTCGGAGTTAGTTTAGGAGTTGGCTCAGGAGTTGGCTCAGGAATTGGCTCGGGAAGAGTCCAATTATTTTCATTAGTCAACATATTATTCAATAGCAATTCAGCTTGGTCGACTGTTCTTTCCCTGAAAACACAACCAGCACAACTATCCAAGTGGTCCTTGGAAGCATCGGTTAGTCCATTATAAAAGATATCAAGTATTACATTTTTCTTAAGAGGATGATCAGGCAAAGCATTAGATAATCAGAGAAGCCTCACCCAAGCTTGTGGGAGACTCTCTTCTTCAATTTGCACAAAATTATATATTTCCCTCAAGGCAGCTTGTTTCTTATGGGCAGGGAAATATTTAGCAGAGAAGTAATAAATCATATCCTTGGGACTACACACACAACCAGGATCAAGAGAATTAAACCAAGTTTTAGCATCACCCTTTAATGAGAATGGAAATATCTTAAGGATATAATAGTAGCGAGATTTCTCATCATTAGTGAATAGGGTGGCTATATCATTCAATTTAGTAAGATGTGCCATAATAGTTTCAGATCCATTGCCATAAAAAGGATCAGATTCAACCAAAGTAATTATCTCAGGATCGACAGAGAATTCATAATCCTTATCAGTAACAAAGATAGGTGAAGTAGAAAAAGTAGGGTCATATTTCATTCTAGCATTTAGAGATTTCTGTTTCCATTTAGCTAATAACTTCTTAAGATCAGATCTATCATTGAAAGCAAGAATAGCTCTAGTAGTTTCTTCATCCATAACATAACCCTCTCGAACAACAGGCAATTCATACTTAGGGGGAGAACCTTCATCATCACTATCTTCAATAATTTCATCTTCAATAATTTCATTCTCTCTAGCCCTAGCAAGTTGTTCATCAAGAAATTCACCTAATGGCACAGTAGTATCAAGCACAGAAGTAGTTTCATCATAAGTATCATGCATAGCAGAAGTGGCATCATCAATAACATGCGACATATCAGAATTCATAGCAGTAGCAGGGTTAGGTGTCGCAAGCTTACTCAAAATAGAAGGAGAATCTAGTGCAGAGCTAGATGGCAGTTCCTTAGCTCCCCTCGTAGTTGAGGGAAATTTTTTAGTTCTTTCGTCTTTCAAGTTCCTCATAGTGACCAGCAAATATAAATCCCAAGTGACTCAAAGAATAGAGCTATGCTCCCCGGCAACGGCGCCAGAAAATAGTCTTGATAACCCACAAGTATAGGGGATCACAACAGTTTTCGAGGGTAGAGTATTCAACCCAAATTTATTGATTCGACACAAGGGGAGCCAAAGAATATTCTCAAGTATTAGCAGTTGAGTTTTCAATTCAACCACACCTGGATAACTTAGTATCTGTAGCAAAGAATTTAGTAGCAAAGTAGTATGATAGTAACGGTAATAGTGGCAAAAGTAACGATAGCAGCTTTGTAGGAATTGTAACAGTAGCAACGGTAAAGTAAATAAGCAAAGCACTATATGTAAAAAGCTCGTAGGCATTGGATCAGTGATGGATAATTATGTCAGATGCAATTCCTCATGCAATAGTTATAACATAGGGTGACATAGAACTAGCTATAGTTTATCAATGTAATGTAGGCATGTATTCCGAATATAGTCATACGTGCTTATGGAAAAGAACTTGCATGACATCTTTTGTCCTGCCCTCCCGTGGCAGCAGGGTCCTAGTGGAAACTAAGGGATATTAAGGCCTCCTTTTAATAGAGTACCGGACCAAAGCATTAACACATAGTGACTACATGGACTCCTCAAACTACGGTCATTACCGAGAAGTATCCCGATTATTGTCACTTTGGGGTTGTCAGATCATAACACATAATAGGTGACTATAGACTTGCAAGATAGGATCAAGAACTCACATATATTCATGAAAACATAATAGGTTCAGATCTGAAATCATGGCACTCAGGCCCTAGTGACAAGCATTAAGCATAGCAAAGTCATAGCAACATCAATCTCAGAACATAGTGGATACTAGGGATCAAACCCTAACTAAACTAACTTGATTACATGGTAAATCTCATCCAACCCATCACCGTCCAGCAAGCCTACGATGGAATTACTCATGCACGGCGGTGAGCATCATGAAATTGGTGATGGAGGATAGTTGATGATGACGACGGTGTCGGTGTACTAAAGTAGGGGTACCTTAGTACCCCGAACTTGTGCACGGGCAGTCGCAGCGTCCCGCGGCAACGCTTGCCGGGCGTCCGCCAAGATCCTCCGCTTTTCCTATTTACTGCCATTCAAGAACAAAGTGTTAGCTGAGAAGACAGAACCCCGGCAAGAGGAGCTTGCCGGGAAGGACAAGACCCCGGCAAGAGGAGCTTGCCGGGAAGGCCAACCAAAGCACTTCAAGAGACTTGCCGTGACGCACCGTGTGTCCCGGCAAGACTCGGCGAGCAGCAAGCTTGCGGGTGCGACAAGACAACGGCCGCGGCAAGGCGCTTGCCGCGGCAAGGCTGCCACTCTGCACCCTAGCTCCAGAGCATCTGACGACGTGTCACCCCAGGACCATCCCAGGAGCACGTGGCGAGGCGCTGTGCAGCCGAGCGGTGCGAGGTGGCAAGAGGAGATGACGAGAAGGCCATCGTGGCAGACGGTGGCGCTCCTAACGGTCGCTTCCTTGCACTGTTTGAGCGACCAGATGGGCATTAAATGCCCTTGTCCCCTGCCGTTAGAGTTAGGTAGGGGCACTGTTGATAGCGGTTGTACCAACCTGCGTTTTTACTTTTTTACCCCTCTCTCTACGCGGCCACCTGTCGGTGACCCCCTTTAGACTATAAAAGGGAGGCCCATGCGCACGTAGAAGGGGTTCGGTTCAGTTCGACTCACTCGACACCACAACATACCCACGCTTTCAAGCAAGAACAGAATAGAAACTCAAAGCAGCAGTAGGAGTTTTATCTCTCGGGAGAGCTCCGAAGCTGGGTAAAATCCCCCGCGTGCTTTCGCCTCGATCTGCTCTGCGTGCGCCACCTCCGCTCCCTTGTCGTACCGAGAAGGGGCCCCCTGCCCCATAGGTGCTCGTTCCCCATGACATCATTGGCGCGTCAGGTAGGGGGGCGTCGAGGTCGTGCATATCTGATCCGGCGTCCGCGCGCGCTACATCAACATCAACATCGACATGCCACCGAAGAAGAAGACTTCGGAGGTGGCCGCTCCGTCTGCGACTATCCTGCCGCCACCGGAGCAAACGGGCAGTGGGGTGGACGCCGGCGGAGGAGCGGGCGCCGACGGTGGGACTCGCATCGTCACCAGGTCCAAGGACAAGGCCCCGCAAGCTTCAATGTCTGTACATCCACCGCAACCCTCCTAGGAGGTGCAGGATCGACAACGCCACGGTGCTCCTAGCACCGTACTCGCGTTGGAACAAGGCCAAGCTGGTGGGTCGCGGGACGCTCAAGACCAACGTGCGCGTCAACACGCTGGCATGAGCGCAGTGCGGTCGCCTGGACGAGATGTTGCTCCTTCTAACACTGTTAGGTGTTTGAGCATATCCCGCACCTCGCGTCGCTCACCACCGCCACCCAAGACTCCAGAGGAAGCGCTGGCCCGAGCCCAGCTGCTTCTAGATTACCCTCCAGCGCCGGACAAGATCGATGACTGGAGGGCCGCCATTTATAGCCTCATTGGCTTCACCAACGGCGACAAGCCCCGGCAACCGAGCACATCGAAGCCCCGGCAAGACGCCCAGGCGCAAGCCGACGCCGACAAGACCGCTGGGGGGGGCCACCACCGTGCACTCCCCGCCCCGAAGGCCAAGATCGCCGACTCGCCGGGCCAACCTCGACACCGACTCCACCGCGTCGTCGGACCCGCGAGCTCGCCGCGATCAACGCCAAGTTCTCCAAGAATGATGACACGAAGACGCTCGCACTCGCATCGAGCGCCGAAGAGAAGCGCGACGTCAATCTGACCAGCGCGCTGGGCCCACTGTCGATATGCATGCGCCAGGGGAACCAGGCGACTTGCCGTACGCGGTAGGTTGCCCTGCATTCACCCGTGAGCTGCGGCAGGTCCAGTGGCCCAGTACCAAGAACTTCAAGCCAGACGTGCCCGAGAAGTATGATGGCAGGATACATCCGTCAGAGTTCCTCAGCGTCTACACCATCGCGGTGCAGGCTGCCGGGGGGCGCGACGACAAGATCCTCGCCAACTACTTCCCGCTGGTGCTCAAGCCCAACGTCAGATCTTGGCTCATGCACTTGCCGGACAACTCCATCTCTTCGTGGGCGGACCTGTGTCATCAGTTTGTCGGCGCCTTCACAGGCGGCCACAAACCCCATGGCCAGGAGAGCGATCTTCATCTGCTCGCCCAGAAGGAAGGAGAACCCCTGCACAACTATATACAGAGATTCAGTAAGGTGCAGCGCAACATCCCAGACGTCCACCCTGCCGCAGTTATCAGCGCGTTCCATCAGAACGTGCGTAACCGCAGGATGAGGGAGGAGATGGCGATGTGCAAAATCAGAGATGTCAGCGAGCTATATGCTCTGGCCGACAAGTGTGCACGGGCTGAAGAGGGGAGGAGACTCCCCGGAGAGAACGCAGGAGCGGAAGGATCTGACAGTGAGGACGCCCCTCCGGCAAAGAGGAACCGGAGGCAGAATAACAGAAAGAGGAAAGCTAAGGATGTGCTAGCTGTTGAGCAGTCCGGCAACGGGGGCGGTTCCGAGAAGGCCAAAGCTGGTGACTCCGGCGAGGCTGTGGTAGCCGCCGACAAGCAGGACGGCTCCGGCAAGCAGTACTGCAAGATCCACCGCACCAAGGGCCACGACCTCCAAGCTTGCAAGAAGGTTGAGCAGATGGCAGAGCTACAGAAAGCTGAATACGAGCGCCGCGACAAGGAGAAGGCCCAGGAAGGTGGCGGAGGATCCGGCAAGAAGCGTCCCGCCCGGGGAGGGCGCCGCGGCAAGTCCAAGCAGCGGCAAGGGGATAGGCCTCCCCGTGACCGCGACAAGGACGAAGACAAAGATGAAGATGATGAGATGGAGGAAGATGAGACTGACGAGCAGGAGTTCCAGAAGGCAACAGAGGTCTTGTGCATCGACGGCGGTGCTTCTCTGCACACCTCGCACCGCCAACTCAACTAGTGGGTGCGGGAAGTGAACGCAGCAGAACCGTCCGTTGAATCGCGCAAGCCCCTGAAGTGGTCCAGCACGCCCGTCATCTTCGACGTTGAGGATCACCCTGATCGCATCACTGCGGTCGGGTGCTTGCCGATGTTGGTTTCGCCAACAATACGCAACCCCAAGGTCACGAAGATGCTGGTTGACGGCGGGGCCGGCCTAAATCTAATCTCCTCCGCAGTGCTCAAGAAGCTCCAGATCCCCGACAGCGAGCTCGAAGAGACTGGTACCTTTCAAGGAATAAACCCGGGAAGGAGCAAGCCGAAGGGGAAGATCACACTGCCAGTAACTTTTGGCAGCGAGCTGAATTTCAGAACAGAGAGAGTCACATTTGACGTTGCTGATTTCCCATTGCCCTACAATGGGATACTTGGCCGTCCAGCGCTTGCCAAGTTCATGGCAGCCTCTCACTACGCCTACAATGTACTCAAAATGCCTGGTCCGATAAGTGTTATTTCTGTCCATGGCGACAAGAAAGATGCACTTATCTGTACCGACAAGATCTACCGGGAAGCAGCAGTCGCAGCAGAACGCAAACCACTTGCCGCTGAAGCTCCCAGGGGGAAGAAGAAGACCAAGTCCGGCAAGAGTAGCTCTGATGCCCACTCCGGCAAGCGCACCTCTTCGGAGTGCTGCGCTACCATCGAGGACGCACCATCGAGCTCCACCGGCAAGTGCAAGAAGGCAAAAATAGCTTCACCAGAGATCAAGAAAGTGGCCGCCAAGGAGGACGGCACTGGTGGTACCTTCACCATCAGTGCCACGCTTGACCCTAAATAGGAAAGCACGCTCGTTGCTTTCCTGCGGGCGAATGTCGATGTGTTTGCATGGCAACCATCTGACATCCCCGGTGTTCCCAGGAAAGTAATTGAGCACCACCTTGCCGTATGCCCTCACGCGCGGCCCGTCAAGCAGGGAGTCAGGAAGCAAGCAGTAGAACGCCAAGAGTTCATTGCAGAAGAGATCAAGAAGTTGGAAGCAGCAGGCCTGGTCCGAGGAGTACTCCATCCAACGTGGTTAGCCAATCCAGTAGTCGTGCGCAAAGCGAACGGGAAGTGGAGACTTTGTATTGACTTCACTGATGTTAATAAAGCTTGTCCCAAGGATCCATTTCCCTTGCCGCGCATTGACCAGATTGTCGACTCCACGGCAGGATGTGATCTACTTTCATTCCTTGATGCATACTCAGGATATCATCAGATCTTCATGGCTGAAGAGGATGAAGAGAAAACCGCATTCATTACTCCATGTGGCACGTACTGTTTTGTACGGATGCCCTTCGGACTAAAGAATGCCGGTTCAACATTTACAAGAGTAGTCAGTCATGCTTTTGAGCCACAGCTGCACAGAAATGTAGAATCTTACATGGATGACATAGTGGTCAAGAGCAAGGACAAAGAGACTCTAATCCAAGATTTGGACGAGACTTTTGCGAATCTGCGCAAGATCAATCTCAAGTTGAACCCCGAGAAGTGCGTGTTTGGAGTTCCTTCCGGCAAGCTTCTCGGGTTCTTTGTGTCCCAGAGGGGGATTGAAGCCAATCCCGACAAGATCAAGGCCATCGAGCAAATTGAAGCACCGAAGCGAGTCAAGGACGTACGAAGGCTTGCCGGCTGCATTGCTGCTCTCAGTAGGTTCATCTCTAAGTCTGCTGAGCACGCCCTGCCGTTTTTCAAAATTTTGAAAAAGGCAGGTCCAATGAAATGGACTCCGGAGGCGGAGGCTGCGCTGCAAGACTTGAAGAAATATTTGTCTTCCACTCCAACACTTGTCGCACCTAAGCCACAAGAGAAGTTGCTGCTGTATCTGGCGGCAACCAATCAAGTGGTTAGTGCTGCGTTAGTAGCGGAGAGGGAAGTGGATGATGAGCCAGCGACCGCGGCAAGCGAATCCAGCGACAAGCAGGGGGCTTCCCCGACAAGCTCTGGTTCCGACAAGGATGGATCTGCGCAGCCACAAGAAGAGAAACAGAAGAAGATGGTGCAGCGCCCAGTTTACTTTGTCAGTTCCCTTCTGCAGGGGGCTAGATCAAGGTACTCTGGTGTGCAGAAGTTGCTTTTCGGCCTTCTCATGGCCTCGAGGAAACTGCGCCATTACTTTCAAGCACACGAGATCACAGTGGTCACTCGCTTTCCGTTGAAGAGGATATTGCAGAATCCAGAGGCAACAGGCAGGATTGTCGAGTGGGCACAGGAATTATCAAGCTTTGGCCTCAAGTTTGAGAGTAATTCAACTATTCAAAGCCGAGCATTGGCAGAATTCATAGCAGAATGGACGCCAACACCCGATGAACAAACTCCAGAGAGGAGCATCCCCATCAAGGAAGCAAGCAAAGAATGGATCATGTACTTTGACGGTGCCTTCTCGCTGCAAGGCACCGGTGCGGGCGCACTACTTGTCACACCCACCAGAGAGCACCTCAAGTACGTGGTCCAGATGCACTTTCCCAAGGAGCAAGCAACAAACAATACTGCAGAGTATGAAGGCTTGCTTGCCGGACTCAGGATCGCGGCAGACCTTGGGATCAAGAAGCTTATTGTCAGGGGTGACTCGCAGCTTGTCATCCTTCAAGTTAACAAAGATTATCAGAGTCCAGTGATGGAAGCATACATTGATGAAGTGAGGAAACTAGAAGAGCATTTTGACGGCCTGCAAATGGAACATGTTCCAAGAGCTCAGAATGACATTGCAGACGGCCTATCAAAATGCGCCGCACTCAAGTTACCTGTGGAACTAGGAATTTTTGTGCTCAAGCTGACTCAACCATCTGTAACACCACCAACTGGACAGAGCAAGAAGAGGAAGTTAGTTACTGGCGACTACTTTCCGGCAGAGCTCCCCGGAGCCGCCGTCAAGAAAGTCCCCAAGATCAACACAAAGAATGCTGAGGAGCAGTCTGCTCCAACAAGCCCTAGGGTTTGTTTCGTTGACGCAGACGCTCCCAACAAGATGTGTCCCGACACGCTTGCCGGGGAGCATCATGCTCCGGCAGAATCGCAGATTCTTGCCGTGGAAGCAGATGTTCCCGCAGCAGCATTTGCGCCTTTAGTCCTTGTTGTCGAGCCACAAGCTCCGGCATGGGCACAGCAGATCGTCCATTTCCTTCAAATAGGAGAACTTCCCGAAGAGCAAGAAGAAGCGGAGAGAGTAGCCCAGCAATCAAGTATGTACCAATTTGTCGATGACATACTGAACAGAAGAAGATTCAACGGAGTGAAATTGAAGTGCATTTCCCGGGAAGATGGACAAGAGCTGTTGGCAGAGATACATGGAGGCATATGTGGTCACCACATTGGCGCAAGAGCACTTGCCGGCAAAGCTTTCCGGCAAGGTTTCTTCTGGCCGACAGCCCTCCAGGATGCAGCTGCACAAGTAACCAAGTGTGAAGCGTGCCAGTTCCACTCCAAACAGATACATCAACCAGCTCAAGCTCTCCAAACAATCCCTTTATCCTGGCCATTTTCGGTCTGGGGGCTCGACATCCTCGACCCTTTTCCCCCGAGCTGTCGGGGGCTTCGAGTACTTGTACGTTGCAATCGACAAGTTCACGAAGTGGCCTGAAGTGGAAGCAGTGAGGAAGGTGACAGCACAGTCAGCAGTCAAGTTCTTCAGGTCAATTGTTTGCCGTTTCGGAGTCCCTAACAGGATCATCACCGACAATGGCACACAATTCACGAGCCGCACCTTCATGCAGTACATCCAAGATCTTGGCACCAAGATCTGCTTCGCTTCTGTTGCTCACCTGAGAAGCAACGGTCAAGCAGAGAGGGCAAACGCTGAAGTGCTGCGCGGGCTCAAGGCCAGAACTTTCGACAGGCTGCGCAAGTGCGGAAGAAATTGGATCGAGGAGCTGCCGGTGGTTCTTTGGTCGATCAAGACGACGCCAAATCGAGCCATAATGAAGTGGATATGGCGTCGTTCAAAGAAGTACGGCCTTGCCGGGACAAAGACGACAGAAAAGCTAAGTTGCCAAAGTTTGAGCACAGTCAATTTTTTAAATTTTTATGTTATACTCCTTGAACGACCGTGCCTTGTATGGAAAACCTATGCGCGGAGGAATCGACTCGTGGCTAAGTTGCGCCCTTAATTTGTTTCGAGTCCGCTCAACAATGAAAGTGTGCTGCAACTAGCCCCGACAAGGTTTCTTGCCGGAAGCAACGCCGCCGGCAGGCTGCTGACGTTCCGCACTCAGCGCTCGCGGCAAGTGTGTTCCCACCGGCAAGTTCCCTAAAAGCGTAGGGTAAAAACATACAAGGGATGGAATTGAGTAAAGGATATAACATAACAAGCATTCCTTTTTCATTAAAAAAAACATCCCACTTAGGTACAGTCCAGAGAGGATGAAAAACATGAAAGAGAGGGTTACAAGTTTTAAATGCGGCTAAGGCCCGGAGGCTTACAGATTAAAAAGATAAGATGCCCGTAATCCCTTTCCTGTCCCTCTCTTCAAGAGGTAGGTCAAGGAGGCGAAAAGGGCAAAAGGGGCGCCTAGGCGAGCTACAGGTGCCAGAAGACACCAAGAGAACATCCCGGGGGCTATCCGAAGGCTGGACGGTGATGGCGGCGCCGGAAGCGGGGCTCGAAGACAGGGCGGCAGGACGTCAGCACGCTGTCGAGGGCACTACGCCCTCGTACTCCGACTTGACGGCCTTGTCGCCAGCCCTCTTCCCCTTCCGCAGCCTCCCTACGCCAGCCGCCCGAGGAGACGACTCCGGGAAGTTCAAGGAGCCGGTGACACGGATGATGGGGTCGCCGGTGACGCACGAATCGGCGCCCGACACCTAGTCGGGCCCTCCATCCCGCTGCCCGCTACCCTCATCGTCGCTGTCGCTCTCCTCCTCGTCACTCTCGCTCGAGGGGGAGTCTTCGCTATCGGAGGAGCTGTCCACGCAGCACTTCGCCCGAGTGCCGAAGCACCCGAAGACTTTGACGGAGAGGAGATCGCCCTCCATTAACTTAAAATGGAGGGTAAACCCCGCCATCAGGCTGTGGATACGGGCGAACGTCTTCCACCCACGATCAAGATACATCACATTAGGGGCTGGGAATACAACGTGGACTCGCGTGCCGTTGATCCCACAGCCCCTCATGTGCAGTCTCAGTGTCTCGGGCGGGTCCAACTCCATTGCGCTCGCAAACGGAGCTGGAAGCCGGAGGCGACGACGAGGCGCCCGGCGCAGCCTGACGAAGAACTCGCAAGGGTCGTCCCCTGTATGGACCGCCGTGGGGAGAGGAACCGTCGGCGGAGGCGGAGATGGCGTGCCGCCTCGTCCGCCTCTTCCCCGAGCGCCTCGACCTCGTCCTCGACCTCGTCCACGACCTCGCCCCCTCCCTCTTCCCCTTATGGCTGGCTCTGCCACCACGGGCGCGGGATAGGAAGGGATGCGCTGCCTGGCGGCGACCCTCGCCGCCACCGATGAAGGACCAGGGTTCCCTTCCTCCATGGCGAATGAGAGAAAGAGGAGCAGAAGCTGAAGGAAGGAGAAGATGAGAGAGTGCGAGCTTCTGCGCTCCCCTCCCGCTCTTCTTAAAGGAGCGAGGTGGGGGCTCGGCCGCCCCGCTCAACGAATCAGGGCACGGGAAGAGCAGGGAGTCGGGGCCGACCCGCTGCCTCTGCTCGCAACGGCCCAGTCTTCCGCTTCCACTGTCCGCGACCCCAAGTGCATGGAAGCCGCGTGGCGGGGAGGCAGAACCAAGGTGAACGTTACGCATTTCCTGGATTTAAGTATTGCCCACGATCTCCCCCACGACGCCGTGATTGACGCGTGCCGTTACGGGAGGACGCGGTGGATATGGAGTGGATTTGGTTTGGACCCAGGCCGCGCGTGCCCGTGCCCCGTTTTGGGCCTGGCCCAACAGCGCTCGGCACCGTGTGTGGCCCAGGCCCGGGGGCTCCTGTCGGTGTACTAAAGTAGGGGTACCTTAGTACCCCGAACTTGTGCAGGGGCAGTCGCAGCGTCCCGCAGCAAGGCTTGCCGGGCGTCCGCCAAGATCCTCCGCTTTTCCTATTTACTGCCATTCAAGAACAAAGTGTTAGCTGAGAAGACAGAACCCCGGCAAGAGGAGCTTGCCGGGAAGGACAAGACCCCGGCAAGAGGAGCTTGCCGGGAAGGCCAACCAAAGCACTTCAAGAGACTTGCCGTGACGCACCGTGTGTCCCGGCAAGACCCGGCGAGCAGCAAGCTTGCGGGTGCGACAAGACAACGGCCGCGGCAAGGCACTTGCCGCGGCAAGGCTGCCACTCTGCACCCTAGCTCCAGCGCATCTGACGACGTGTCGCCCCAGGACCATCCCAGGAGCACGTGGCGAGGCGCTGTGCAGCCGAGCGGTGCGAGGTGGCAAGAGGAGATGACAAGAAGGCCATCGTGGCAGACGGTGGCGCTCCTAATGGTCGCTTCCTTGCACTGTTTGAGAGACCAGACGGGCATTAAATGCCCTTGTCCCCTGCCGTCAGAGTTAGGTAGGGGGCACTGTTGATAGCGGTTGTACCAACCTGCGTTTTTACTTTTTTACCCCTCTCTCTACGCGGCCACCTGTCGGTGACCCCCTTTAGACTATAAAAGGGAGGCCCATGCGCACGTAGAAGGGGTTCGGTTCAGTTCGACTCACTCGACACCACAACATACCCACACTTTCAAGCAAGAACAGAATAGAAACTCAAAGCAGCAGTAGGAGTTTTATCTCTCCGGAGAGCTCCGAAGCTGGGTAAAATCCCCCGCGTGCTTTCGCCTCGATCTGCTCTGCGTGCGCCCCCTCCGCTCCCTTGCCGTACCGAGAAGGGGCCCCCTGCCCCATAGGTGCTCGTTCCCCATGACAGACGGTGATGAATCCCCCTCTCCGGAGCCTCGAACGGACTCCAGAGCAGCTCTCTCGAGAGAGATTAGGGCTTGGCGGCGGCTCCGTATCGTAAAACGTGATGAAACTTTCCCTCTGATTTTTTTTCTCCATGAAAGCAAATATATGGAGTTGGAGTTGAGGTCGGTGGACGTTCAGGGGGCCCATGAGGCAGGGGGGCACCTAGGGGGAGGGGGCGCGCCCCCCACCCTCGTGGACAGGGTGTGGGCCCCCTGACGCTAATTCTTTCGCCAGTTTTTTTATTAATTCTGAAAAGTTGCTCCGTGGATTTTCAGGTCATTCTGAGAACTTTTATTTCTGCACAAAAATAACACCATGGCAGTTCTGCTGAAAACAGCGTTAGTCTGGGTTAGTTCCATTCAAATCATGCAAGTTAGAGTCCAAAACAAGGGCAAAAGTGTTTGGAAAAGTAGATACGACCGGAGACGTATGAAGTATGAAGGCTCTGAAGAATTTCCAGATTAGTATGACCTAGGAAGGCTACCCTTATGGAATTTGTCAGACTATTGAAGCTGTCAATACCCGAGATCATGGTATGTCGGAGAAAGACCGAAACATGGAGCGTAAAACTCAAAGTTTTGTCAAGAAAACCCTAAGGCAGGAGATATCTACTATGGAATGATAGTTCATGTCAATGAACAGGGCAGAAACATGGATATCCAAGATGATGTTGCTCACTTATGCTATTGTCACCATCCTGAGTTAAGCATGCATTTCTTCGGAAGGATTGGATTGTAGAAGGCTAATGGAGCACCTGTCAGCAAAAGATGAAGTTTTAACCTTAGCTATGTATCACCGGGATCTAGAGTATTACATCAAGAAGTTTAGGGTGGAACTTTAGGAAGCCGTATTTGACAAGGGAGCATTTCTTGAAGAACTCGGGACCCAAAAGCTGGAAGTAGCCAAGCTGGAGGAGCAAAACCTCGAGATACCGGAGATCCGTCAGGAACTGAAGGACAGTAGGACCATGGCTCATGCCAAGGATGTTGAAACCCAGAAGTTTGGAATGCACCTCGAGAATATTAAAGGACGTCATGAGAGACTTCGCGTCAACATAGATGATCTGGCAAAAGAACTTGAGAAGGACAAGCACGATCGGAAGAAGCCATCGGAGACATGAACAAGAAGAGTTTGGCCAATTTGAAGATTTATTGACCTTTAGAAGACCAAACCCCTGTTACATACTTACGTTAGATGAGACAATTGTGAGCTGTCATTTGTTTGATGTTTTTTCGACAGCCACAAAATAAAATTTGTCTTTTCAAAACTATTGTTTGTATTATGTGTATCCCTCCCTATCTCTCTCTCTCTCACCCCCAAAGCCCTTGGAACCAATAGAGGATGAATGGAGATGAACTCATATTTTCTGGACTGATGAGTCAATTGGAGACGGACGATGGATTCAGAACATGGAGGATCACATGAAGAATAACCCTATAGTCGGAAAGGATATGACCCAGCATGCTCTTCAGTGCTTTGAAAGAGGTGCTGCAACTTGGTGGAGGATATACCAAACTATCAATGGATGGCAAAGAGTAACCACTTGGGAAGAATTTAAGTTAACTCTGCAAAGGTCTCGTCTTGTGTCCCAGAAATCGAAGTCTTATGGAAATGATATGAAGAAACCTTGTGCATGCAAGCTTTGTGGAGCAATAGGACACAACCATAAAGAACACAAGGATGAATGCCCTAATTGTGAAGGAAGACACCCAGCTGAAGAATGCACAACTAGGCAGATTACTTGTTTCTTGTGTGAAGGAACTACCCACTACCCTGCTCAGTGTCACATTTACCCCATGGTACAAAGAACCATCCAGCAAAAGAAAGAAACAATGAAAGGAGCCCCCAAGGAAACTTTAGAAGAATCTGTGATGAAGGAAGAGGTGGAGGACACACCCGAAGAAGACCCAATTAAACCCTGCACCAAGTCATGCTATTCATGTGGAGAAGGACACATCTCCCAGAATTGTTTGAAGGGGGATCTAGTAGAATTCCCAATAAAGGAAGTAGAGTATGACCCACAGAAAATAGAAGCCCTGATTGGAATGAAAAAGTCCAGAAAGAGAAGTAGATTGGATACCAAGAAGGACCCGACTCATATCACCTGTTTCAGGTGCAAGGAGTCAGGGCACTACTTCAACGGTTGCCCAAAAAGGAAGCTGAGGACCCAAGGAGGCTTTGTAGTCACAAGGAAACCTCGAGACTTGTCAGAAATAATGTGTTTCTGCTGTAATGAAGCAGGGCACTTTGCCAGGGATTGTCCCAAAGAGAAGGAGGCTTGTGCGAAATAGTTGAGTTTGCGACAAAAGAAATGTAGTAGTAGTAGTGAGAGCATTTTTGCTGTTTTGAGATGTTGAGTTGAGGCATGTAATGGAAATGCAGAAGATTGTAATAATTTGAGAATCAATAAAGTTAGCATCGTGGGTACTGAATTGGATGTATGAGTTGTTACTCCATGAAGAAATATTTTGACCATTCTCGAGGATATGAGAAATATGGTCTATGGGTGAATTTGTGCATTTCAAGGGTGGTAGTACCCTATGAGGATATTTGACCCTTAGAAAAGATAATGATATTCCACTAGAAGAGGATATGCCTTTATCAACAGATGATCTTATAGGAATAACACAAAACCCGAGAGTTGTGAAGAAACGATAGATTGTTTGTCTGGCTTGCAGAATCAATGGATTATCCGAACTTGGTTCGTTGACAAGAGAAATTCTGCAATGCTTGTGAGGATGACCGAGTGTTAGAATGCGAGATTCGCTAAACCATATACAACGTAATGATTTGGGTGCGGGATGGATTGATCACCATGCCAACTTACTCTTATTATTCGCCTTGCTATGTGGGATGGTAAATCTGAGTGACTTACCTATAGGAGAGCGACGACGATCAAAACCTTGTTTGAGCCTTAGAATGGTATGACAATTTCCCCTTGTACGAGGCAGCTGTTGCCAAACATAGGTCATATGGTGAGAAATGAAGCCTAGACCCATTTCCTACAGGAGAAACCATAAATTGATGACCACCATGAGATATCGATAGTTGTTTAGTACGGGCACCAGACCTGTCATCTAAGAAGACCCAGTCTAGGAAGAACCTTACCAAGATAAAAGGACAGAAGAATTGAGGAAAAAGGTTATGCCATTACTGGAAGATCCCCAGAGAAGGGATTATCCTGAAGATCTGAGAAGATCGACACTGTCAACAATAAGGATGGAGTGTATGAGTTTTGATGGAACCGTAACCATGCTTCTAAGGGTGGTAGCACCCTAGACCCTTTGTAACCATCAAAGGATTTTGAGGAGACCCCTGAACCCAACCTAATTCTTGCTAGCCTCTCCGAATCTCGAGACGAGATTCATTTTAAGGGTGGTAGGTTTGTAACATCCCAAAATTCTAAATTTTGGAATGTTATATTAAATAGATAGTTTTGATTGCTTGTGTGATGTGTTGCGTGAAACTGAGTGAAATTTGAAACTTTTTTAAAGTTAAATGAGAGGGAATGAAAGGACTTTCCCAAAATTTCATCTTGCTTTTATGGTCTCCATGAATTCAAATTCTTTTCAAATACAAAACCCTAGAGAGAATATGACATGACTTCTTCCATTTAAATAAATGAAAAGGGTTTTGAAAAGATTTGAATTTCATTTGGAAATATTTCCAATTCAGAAACTTTATGCAACTCAATGATTTTCATGAGAGAAGATAAAATGACTTCTTCAAATCATATGAAATATGAGTTGGAAGTTTAAAAGAATCATACTTAAAGTCCCTTTGAAATTATTTTCAATTTGGAGTTATTTGGGTTTTATTCAAATTATTTATCTCCAAAAATAAAATATATGCAAAATAGTGTAAAATGATTCCCTACAATAGAAAAGTGGAGAGAAATAAATTTGAAATCATTTTGTTTTTTTAAAATGATTTCTATTGGGTTTTATTGCAACAGTAGCTCTCTTTGCTTTATTTTAATTTTTGTGTATTTTACTTGATGATAGAAAAATGTTCAAGATGTAGAAAATCTTTTTGTGAAAATTTTGATATGTAATATGCCTAACTATAATTTTTATTGTCTGTTGTTTTCATTTTATTTTCCATTGTGCGTTTAACAAAGAGTGAGAGAGAGAGAGAAGCCCACCGACCGCGCCAGGCCAAGCCACCCGGCCCAGCCCAGCAGCGGCCAGCGCCCGCCAGCCCAGCAGCGGCCTCCCTGCGTAGCGCCCGTGAACCGCCTCCTGCTCGCTCACCCGCTCGCAGCCCCGATTGGTCGACGCCTCTCTCTGCCACTGACAGGTGGGTCCCACCTGTCAGGTTCGTCACCGACCTTCCATCGGAGTCGCGCACGCGCATGCATCACCGGCCGACGTCATGCTCAACCCGGACGCCTTCCCCGTCTTGTCCACTCGCCCAAGGCGACCCCCTTTATAGGTCAAGGCCCCGGCCTCGTTTTGCCCCAAACTGCAGTGCCCAAGCCCCTCTCCACGCCCCACGCAAACTTGCCGGAGTTTGCGAGATCTGCCGAGCTCCGCCACCAAGCCCCACGCCGTTCTCACTCTGCAGCCGAGCGTCGACACCGCCACCGCCTTCCCCTAATCGCGCCGCACCTCCTCGACTATTCCACCGTCGCCGCCGACCACCGGAGCTGCCACCCCGTTCATCGTCGAGCCGCTGCCCTCATCTTCTCCGGCGACATCGACGCCCACCACCGCGGTAAGCCGCCGCTACACCTCGTCCGTCCGATCTAGGTTAGATGGATAGGATTAGATTAGATTCGTTTTTTTAGTTCGAACCGGTACGCGTTAGATAGTGAACGTTCGCTGGTTAAGACATTGTAGCGAATGAAATCATTATTTTAGGTTCTATAGCGAACGTTCGTTCGTTAAGTGTTTTTTTAGTTTTCTTCCAGGGACCTATCCGTGAATATTTTCTTTACAGATTAGTCCCTGATCTTCAAACGATCACAAATTTTTACCTGCTTATCCAAATCCAACGAAACCAATGCCCACTTCTTTGTTATGACCCCCTCTATCCAGTAAAACAACTTAAACATGTTTTGGAAAGTTTAAAATTTGATTTCAAACAGTTTTGAATTCAAACTTCTTTTGTTCATAACTTGAGTTCTATAACTCCGATTTAGTTGATTCTTTTTGCAAATCGAAGCACTTGACCTAAACTTTCTGATAAGGCCAAATTCACTCAATTTTGGTACTATTAGAAATTGTTTTCTGTTGCAAGAGTTATTTGTTTGGTTTTGAAGTTTTCGAATTGTTTTCTTCGTTCTTTCCGATCTTTTGAGTGCTTGCTTATGTGTGGTTACTATTGCTTGCTTACGATAGATTGACCGGAGTGTGACGAGTAGAACTATCAGGAGTTGTGAGTGCAAATCATCTTCATCAACGGTACAAGGCAAGTTCACACTTTGATCATACTTTTCATTACCCAGTTTTTATGCATTAGTTTCAATCCCTCAAACATTGCATGGTTAGGATTTGATAACATGTGGGTATTGGGAAGTAGTTGATGAGGTAGGAACCTATTGTCTTGATTTCAACCCCTGGGTATTACTACGTTATGCTTACTGCTATGCTATGCTCGTAGATGTGGTTTGGTTTTGAGAGAATTCATGAAAGATGTGAGAGTTATGTTAACTAAGGTTTAACTTAAGGTGACTACTTTAATACACATCTGGGTGGATTGGTTGGGGCACCCTGGAGCACCCGGTGGTTGTCCGGGCACCTGGAGAACCTAGTGCTTTCCCAAGGGGATCCCGGAGTACCCGTGTGATCACCCTATGGAATGCCACCCAGGCTCAAAGGGATCATAAGATTATTCATGCTAGAAACTTCCGTGTGCAGCCACAAGCCATTATGGGCTTTGGCATAGTTGAGTAAGTTGCATGAGCTCTCGAAGAGGTGGACTAGAAGATGTAGGGGGGTGTAGGTGTACCGGTCCGCCCGAAGTAGAGAGTTAATGTTTCTGAAAGACTGTGTCTCGGTCATCCGTTTCTCAAACACCATGTAGTGCGAGAAATCCAACGGAGGAGATCTAGTCTTGTGGGGAAAAGTACGCAAACCTCTGCAGAGTGTACAAACTAATCATGGTTAGCCGTGTCCTTGGTTATGGACATCTTGAGTATCTGGTACTTGAATTATTGATTTGATCTCATCACTCTATTTAATGAAATTGTTGGGTTATAACTATTATTTGGAATTGATTTGGAGGAACCTTCTCAATAATTTTCAACCAACTTGGTAGTTAAATAAAATATATTCCTTTGTTGTAGGGAAAATTTGGCTTTATGCAAAATTAAACTTAGAGCTTCCACCTGCAAAATATGCATGTAGTGATAGCTATTATTCATCATTATCCTATGGTATGAATTTGCCAGTACATTCAATGTACTAACCTACATGGCTGCAACGTCTCATGTTGCAGGATTCTTACGACGATTAAGTGATACGTTAGGGTTACGATTTCTACACTCAACTTTGCCGTTGGTGTTGATGGGAATCCACAACCTTGTTGTTTCTTCCGCTTTATGGATTGAGGTAATCGTATTTACGTTACTTTATACATGTGATTTACTGATTTACCTCTGTTATAAATCCTCGAGTATTGTGTCTGTCAGCATACCGATCTAGGGATGACACTTAAGCACAGAGACTTTGATCCATCCGGGTCGGATCGCTACACACGTAGTGGACACCCATGTGATGGGGAAGGACCTCTCGGTGGTGTACACGAACTAGTCGGTCTTGGTGGAGAGGTACATCCACACTATGGAGTAGTTGCTTGTTGAGGACAAGTACCAAATGGTTGTCTTCGACCTCGAGTTCACCGGCGATCGTGCCGGGTATGATCAGAAGGTTGTCGTAGCCCAGTTGTGCGTGTGCCATGAAGTCCTCATCAACCACTACCACCTGGCCACAAGGCCTTGCGAGCATTTGTTCAAGTTTATCAATAGCCTCGACTACAATTTCGCTACGGTGGACACCAACAATGATCTAAAAGCGCTCAAGGTTCCAGGCTTGGCCTGCCAGAATCTTGTCCAAATTTGTGACCACTACACAGTCTGGGGCAAGACAGAGAACAATCAGGACTCCCTGGTTGACCTCGCCTCGGCCATTATCGACCCCTACTACATGAATATGAAGAATGAGAGCAAGAAGGACAAGATCGGCTGGCATAGTGTCTGGGAGCAAAGACTGGATGAAGAACACGTCAAGTACGCGACCAAGGATGCGTACACAAGCTACGGGATGTGCATGTGGATCGTTGACATGAGGAAGTGCCTTCGTCCTGCCCCAAGCGAGGGATCGTCAAGCCATAGAGCAGTGGTGGCAGCGTCACAAGAAGTAGATGATTAGATGATCGTTTCTCCTAGTTTAGAATGCATGTAATTATTTATTGAGGTATGTGTGGATGTTTGTTATAGTCAGTTATGTAATTGAATATTTATTTTGGTTATATATGTTGTTCTTCTATAGACAGAGTAAATCACATCGCACATGGAGTAAACTAGGGAACCCGTCGGTGATGATTTTAGTAATCGCTATCAATTGTATACTAGCAAGCGCTTGCCCACAATGCACATGTCTTATTAGCAGCAATCATCTGTGTTATTATCGGTCTTCGCACACACTTCTAATGATGGACCTGTTTGCCGCGTATCACACCCATCTTGTTAAGTTGAACCGTTTTTCTTGTCTTGGCTCATCGCAAACAGTTCAATCAAGTGAACTGTATGTCATATATCGCACACACCTTGATCTGGCTGCTCGTTTCTGTTGTGTTGCATAATCACAAACATTTCATTCGAGTGAACTGTATGCCGTATACCACAACACACCCTCATCTGGCTAACAGTTTCTGTTGTTATGCTCATCGCAAACAGTTTGTATGGACCAACTGTCGTGGTATTAAGTCTGACAGTAAGAGTAGGGGGTACGTATGAGGAGGCAAGGCCCTAGATACAGTGAGGTTGTACACACGAGTTTACGAGTTCAGGCTCCTCTCGGAGGAGGTAAAAGCCCTACATCTCGGTGCCCTGAGGCGGCCGACTGGAATATGGGTGTGTGTTTTGCAAGGGGTGCAAACCCTTGTGCCAGAGGAGGGGTGGCTTATATAGAGTACGCCAGGACCCCAGCCATTCCCCATTATAGAGTTCAATGTACATTAAGACAAGGCGTTACTGGTAACGCCGGCTATAAAGAGCTATTAATGATCTTTAAGACTACGGAGTAAACGCCTGAACATTGCCATCCTGAGTGACTCTAGGTCTTCTATACCCAAGTGGTTTCTTGTACGGTCAAGTGACTTCATCTTGGTCGAATGGAATTGGGGTATCCGAGTGAGATAATTGCTCGAGTGGATTGCACTCCAAGGATACTTCACTCGGTATCTCTTGTTACACTTTGAATGTCCTTGATTTTAGGGTAGTGACCTTGGGTAGGGCATCTAGGTCAGGCCTATGACCCTACCCTAGGTCCATGGCATCGTCACCAACCATATGCCACATATCGCACACGCAACTCTAATATGAATCGTGTGTGATGTCTCCGCCATCGCAAACAGTTCGTATCGTTTTTGACGGTTTTCTTACACCACCGTTTGCGATTAATGCATCACACACAATTTCACCGAAGAGTCTTTGATTGTGCTATGGCGTTAGGACCATCCTGCAGTAGTGACTGCTCATGCGTCCAAAGGGATTGAATCTACCAGTTGCAAATCGTAACCTCAAGTTGCGGGCATCTTTAGTAAATCGTTCATGTTTTTCATCGAAGTACTTCCATGCATCGCCATCAGCGGGGTGCCTCATTAGATTAGCCTCTTGAAACCTCTTTTCCTTGTGCCACCGGGTGTGCTATGTTATTTCCCTCAAAGAAAAAAACTTTGTAACCGTGGGATTATCAGAAAGTATCGAACGATCTTGTGAGGAATCTTTTTGTTCCCATCGACGTGTCTCCGCCTTGATGTACCATAGTGGGGACAGTGAGTACTGTCGGTGTCAAAACCGGCGGATCTCGGGTAGGGGGTCCTGATCTGTGCGTCAAGGCTGATGGTAACAGGAAGCAAGGGACACAGATGTTTACCCAGGTTCGGGCCCTCTCGATGGAGGTAAAACCCTACTTCCTGCTTGATCAATATTGATGATATGGGTAGTACAAGAGTAGATCTACCACGAGATTGTAGAGGCTAAACCCTAAGAGCTAGCCTATGATGGTATGATTGTAATTGTGATCGGCCTTCTAAGGACCAACCTCTCCGGTTTATATAGACATTGGAGAGGGCTAGGGTTTACATGGAGTCGATTACAAGGAAGGAAATATAATATCCGGATTGCCAAGCTTGCCTTCCACGCCAAGGAGAGTCCCATCCGGACACGGGCCGAAGTCTTGAGTCTTGTATCTTCACGCTTCAATAGTCCAGACGTTGTACACAGTCCGATTGTCCGGATACCCCCTAATCCAAGACTCCCTCAGTAGCCCCTGAACCAGGCTTCAATGACGATGAGTCCGGCACGCAGTATTGACTTCGGCATTGCAAGGAAGGTTCCTCCTCCGAATACTCCAAAGTGGTTATCGAACACGTAGACCGTGTCCGGATTCTGCAAGATGATCTTCATATGCCACCGTAGAGAGAATGATATTTCACAAATTCAATCTGCTGACAATATTTTCCTGATGATGTGATATGTTATTACGGTCGGATCATTATTCGATCCGTTTTCCCACAACCAGCTACAACGCGTATTGCGAGGCGGTTTCTTTGACATGTCTCATCAAAGCAGAGATCGTGTCCCCTTATCACGGGATTCTCATCAATACGGGTATGGGTAATCTAACCGTGCCGCTAACCGCGGTGAGTGGGAGGCAGATGGGTTCCACCAGGCAAGTGGGGAGGCACAAAAAGCCTCTATTGCCTTTATAAGGAGGTCAGGTTCCTTTCTCTTTTACCCACGTCTTCTCCTCCCGCTAGCTCATTCCCCTCTTTGCGAGCCCTAACGCCAAGCACTCTTCTTCCCCACTGAAGGGAAGTTTCCCAAAGATGTCCGGATCCGGAGCAGGAGGTAGATGGATGGCCTCAACTGTCCAGGAGAAGGACATCAAGAAGCTCCGGGGAGCTGGGTATCTGGCCCAGAAGACCGGCCACCGTCTTCCACCAGTGGGCAGGTCGTCCCTACTCGCAATCTCATGAGAGAGTTGTGTTCCTTCCCCATTTCCTCCGCGGGCTCGGGTTTCCCCTTCACCCGTTCGTTCGGGGGGTCATGTATTACTATGGGATCGATTTTCATGATCTTTCCCCCAACTCCTTCCTCAACATCTCGACGTTCATCATCGTGTGCGAGGCTTTTCTCCGGATCCCACCTCACTTCGGCCTATGGCTGAAGATCTTCAATGTGAAGCCCAAGGTGGTGAGTGGCGAACACGCCGAGTGTGGAGGCACCATGGTAAGCAAGATGCCCAAGGCTGTTTGGCCGAAAGGCACTTTCAATGACTCCGTCAAGGAGTGGCAGCAGCAGTGGTTCTATATCACCAAACCACGCGGCAAGAAGTGGGCGGCAGCTCCAGAGTTCAGATCCGGAGCTCCATTGCAGCTCACGTCCTGGCCCGAGAAGGGCTCGAACTGGTGCTCGTCTGATGAGCTGTTACTGCTCCAGACGCGCATTCAGGGCGTGGTCGATAGGGACGTCAAACTCGCCGACGTAGTCCAGGTGATGCTGGTTCGCCTGGTTCTCCCTTGTCAGCGTCGAGCTTGTACCCTATGGGAGTTCGACCTGGCTGAGCACCAAACCCTTCGGGAGCTTTATGATTCCTCCCACAAGGATATCTAGAAGGTGCTCTTTAAGTCCGGCAAATCGTGGTCGGGCCCCACCGAAGACCGTGGGTATCGATCATCCCATTCTCCAAGCTTGGTAAGTCACAGCCGCACTATGTCTATTCATGCCTCAGCTGTCATGTCATGCGGGAGACACCTTAATCGTGTTTCATTGCGACCTCAGGGATGGATAAAGAAGGTGGAGCGGATACATTGTCCAGCCCCCCTGCCGGAGGAACCGGCCGGACCTCTTCTGACAAAGATGCTGGTCCCCGCGTCTTACAAGGCGCCAAAGAAAGAGGCCTCCAAGAAGGTCAAGAAGACCCGGGGTGGCCTTCGCCGTCGCGAGGCTTCAGACGCCAAATCCGAAGACTCCAGCGACGATCCTTCATCCGAGGGCGAGGAGGAGGAAGCAGAGGAGGATGAGCCTCACTCTGACGGTGGGAGGAAAAGCACGGTCTCCACCTCTCTGGAGGTCGGATTGCCCAAGAGGGGGAAAAAATTCCCTCCCAAGGGCATCCCCCACGGCTGTCGATAGCAGCCCGGAGTGGGATCCCAGGGCCCAGCCCCTGGAGAAGTCGTAAGTATCCGAACATGCATATGCGTCCGGGATTGTTTTTGGGTGTAGTAGTTTTGACTGTTGCCTATGTATTGCACAGTCCGGCAAGGTCCTACGCCGGCCAGTCCTCGTCGGAGGATTCACTGGGCTCGGATGCTTTGGCGAGCGAGACGCCTCCGCAGGCCCCTACCCCCAAGTCTGGGCGCGACACCGAGGTGTCATCTCGACAAGACCCGGACCAGGGAGGAAATATCCCTGGTGCCCAACACGCGGGGATGGATACGGCCCCCAGGACCTCTAGGGTTCCGGGATCGAGCGAGCGGCCACCCCTGACGGTGGGGGCCCTGCCTACACCGCCGGCGTCCTCTGTTCGAGCAGAGCTGCCTGGTGATCTATCGACAGCGTTGAAGAACGCGTCTATTGTCTATGAGCATCGCGCCCTTATGGGCGCGGTGGTTGAAAGGATTCAGTCCACCAAGAGCGGGCTGAACGAGTCCTGCCTTAGCCTTATAAAGGCTTTTGAGGTATGTTTCCTAGGAAACCCTTGAGGAATTGTCATAATATGAGTAGTAGCCCCTGATGCACTGTCCGGTGGAGGAGACAGAGCCGGGCAGGGGATCAAATCCTCTGCCCTCGCAGGAGCCTATGTAAATAATTTTATACCCTTTTGTGTGAAAACAGGCATCCGCAGAGAGGACGGCCGCTTACAATGCGGAAGTGTCCGAACTGAAGCAGAGCCTTGCATGGGCCGAGGAGGAACTCGGCCGTGTGAGGAAGCAACTGGAAGACAAGCAAGGTATGTTGAAAACATTTGTCTCGGAGTTGGCACGAACGAATGGTTGTGCAGAATAAAAAATATTAGTATTGTGTGCTCTAGGAGCGGGTGCCGAATATGAGGCACTAAAGAAAGCTTTGGCTGATGCCAACAAGAAGGCTGAGGCCGAATAGGCGCTTCGTGAAAAACACGAGGCCAGGGTTATCACAGCTGAGCGAGAGCTCCAGGAAGCTGTGAAGAAAAGCGAGGGCTTGGAGCAGAGTCTAGAAGGGAAAGAATCCGAGCTCGCCCAAGCTCTCGAGGCTGCAGAAGGTGCTCGGGAAGAAGCCTGAGGTGCTGCACGGGACATTCAGGAGGCCCGGAAAGTGGCGGCTGGTAAGGCCTTCTGTATTCTTAGCTCTTTATATGTTAGAATGTGAAGAATCCAAGCGGCAAGCTGAATTCTTATTTTTCTAGGGGCTTTTGCGGATCTTCCTCGCAGCATATCAGATGTCGCTCAATTCTACCGCACCGAGGAGAAGAAGACTGCGGAGAGGGATTTATGGTCGCAGTATATGGCGTCGAACTATCCGGTGCCATTTATCGATCAGCTGAAACAACTGGTCGAACTGCACCAGGCGGCCGAACTAGCCATGAAGGACTTAGTTGTCCGGCTGTGGCCCGCGGAGCCGATTCCAAGCAGCTACTTCGCACTCGTCAAGCGGATTGTGGGTGCCTGTCCTCGGCTTGATGCTATCAAGCGATCAGTCTGCATAGAAGGCGCACGGATGGCGTTTGCCCGTGCGAAAGTGCATTGGGGGAGGCCTGATGCGGAGAAGCTGATGACTGAGGGGCCGCCGGAGGGTAAGGAGCATCGCAAGCCCGAGCTGTATTATGAAGGTGTAATGAAAGGGGCCCGCCTTGTGGCGGACAAGTGTGGTAAAGACATCATATTTCCCTGAGGGCATTTGTGCCGCTTGTTGTCATGTCGAATAATGGCATGTTTATTATATATTGCCTATTTTATTTGAACATATGTTCTTCCTATGCGGCTGTTTATTGTATGAAAATTCTGGGAGTTGGCCAGTCGTCGGCTTCTGCCCCCTCGTAAAAACGATACGAGGGTGTTCGGGATATATCTGAACGCTCTTTATCTCATAGTTGGGTCCTTTTAAGGAGGTGTATCTTTCCGCGAACCAGGCAATCGGACTATAAGGCTTTATTACTCTCACTTATCCATAGGAATTCGAGTATGGTCGGCGCAGCCCCTAGTGTTCGGAAGGCCGAACTAGGGGCTCTATTGGCGCCTGATCAAAAGACCGATCCGTCGCACGCAACATTTATAATGGCGTTGTGCAGAATAAATCTTTAAGGATTTTATAACCTCTCGAACAGCGGACCGGCTCTCGCTTCATCATGACAGTCGGTTTTCAGCTTTCTCTACTGAGGTGCTCATCCGGCTGAACCGGGACACAATCGCAGTAGTTCTCCCAGCGCTACCTTAGCCGATAGGACGGAACGTAAGGTACCAAAACATGGGAGCCGGGCAAACCCAACCAATGACCCAAGACATGATTCGGAGCAGATGCATGTAGTGCTATAAGTTCGGGGTGCCGAACGACCGAAAAGGTGGTCGGACTTTATTGTCATACTGTGAAGCCCCTGGTATAACCGGGCGAACGTGAAGCATGGCTATCGTTTTCGGCAAAGAGGCGTCGGCGATAAACGACAACCGATAATTGCTATTTAAGTCTACGCATTGTAGTAGGATGATATGTCTATGCATATGAGTATGATGTATGGAAAGAGGTGTTATTTGGCGGAACCTGTTGTGGCCGGACTGGAGGGGGTTGTGAGTGGATCAAGAATGAATCCGAACTGCCTTCTACCTGCATGTTCCTTCCTTTGTGTGTCCGGGATAATTCCATGCCGCTAGTCCTGTTCTGCGTCAATCGTTAGTTTGCAAATGCGAAATGCTTGAAGGCAGCTAGGTGTCCTCTTGTTGTTGGTCCCAGGGTCCCTAATCGGGCCCTGGTGTGCCCAGCCCTTAGACCGTGAGGTAGTGCGGACTCCGCAATGGGTGTCCGGATAGTTGGCCTGGGTAATTTACCACGTGGAATCTAGTCGATGTGGTTTTTAGCATACGGTAAACTATCGTATGGTGGGAAGGCGCCGAAGATTTATTCTTTGGCGTAGCATCCTTTGGGTGATCCGAAGACAACTGTTTAGAGTGGTGGGCCAATAAAACTTGGCCTTTGCGCCTTACATCTTTTAGGAGATTTTTTTCGTGGCATCATACCCTTGTGGGCTTTGTGTGTTATGGAGCCCCCAGACTACTATTGTCTTGCTGTGGTTTATGTGGTCCTGGGCGGTCGGCCGTACTGTTACGCTCTGGGGAGGGGGTCTTGACGAGGTATCTTCCCTTATTGCTTCCGGCGTGCGACCAGCCGCTTTGTTTTGAGGATCCTGCATTCTCTATTGGTATGCTTTGCCGTCCTTCTAGGGGTACCGTGAATTTCACACGGCTGATCCAGCGTGTGGCTTCGGTCGAGTAGGCTTGTGCTGTTCTTTGTCTGTTTAGCAGACTGAGAGTTGCCGGACTTGACACCAGCTTCCTTGTTTTGATGTTTATGACCTTTGTGTCGAGGCCTGAGGGTGCCTCTTCGTGTATGCTTCTTGCCGTCTTGGACCGTAGTGATGCGTGGGCGTTTGTGTGCGTGCCCGTGGTTTTCCTGCTCGAGTTGAGGTAGCCAGTTGTGCCGTGTGTGCCCTTTATTGGGGCTGTCGAGTTGGTACTTTTCGGCGGCCAGTATCTTGGTCCACCTATCCTCTAGCACGTCTTGGTCAGCTGTAAGCTACTCTTGCTTCCTTTGCAGGCTCCTTGCGGTAGCCATGAGACGTCGCTTGAAGTGAACTTGTTCCACTAGGTCTTCAGGTACGCCGAATTCGTCATTGTCGAGGCTTGCGTCGTCATCGGAGGGGGTGTGTAATTGTCCCTCTCCAAGCATCCCATCGTCATCGGTCCGGCCTGCTTAAGTGTAGGCTGACTAGGGTTGTATTCCTCTTCGGCACCATCCGGACTACTCTTGTTTCCGGGGCCGTTTTTGATGTGGCGGGGCTTGGAGTGGCGCCGATAACACACATGTTTTGCTTGTCTCCCTGAGGGGTTATCCTCCATTGCCTCACCGCCACTAGTTTCCTTTGGGGTGTCCACCATATATATATATCGTATGAGGAGGTGGTCGCCCACCGCCTTGTACGCGGTGGTCCCTGTAGTTATCCTGCATCGTCGTCCATACCGTCGATGTCTTCGGAGTCGAAGTCAAGCACGTCGGTTAAATCGTCGATCGTGGCAATGAAGTGGGTGGTGGGTGGGCAACGAATTCCATCAATGTCTGCTTCCCACTCAAGCCGGACATAGTTCGGCCCGGAGTCTCCTGACAAAGAGGGAGACTTTAGTAAGTTCAGCATGTTGCCGAAGGGCGAGTGCTGAAAGACGTCCGCCGCAGTGAACTCCGTCACCGGAGCCCAGCCAGGCTCGGTGGGTTCGGGGACGTGCGGACTGGAACCTACAACCGGATACAAATCCGGGGGTCCGGAGTCACAGGCTCCCTCAGAAGTGAGGCCTGTGTCCGGCTCCATCGCCGATGAGGGTACGGCCTGCGGGGCGGGGTCCAGCCCTCCGTCCTTAGGCAACGCAATCTGCCGGATTTAGATCCGAGGTTTCTGCCGGGATGATGTCCCGAGCATCGTCTGACAACAGGTCTAAGGCCGTGCTCATCATGACTGTTCGGCGCTCCTGTTGCTGTCCCGAATCCATCGAAGATCAAGTCTCCACGGATATCTGCCGTGTAGTTCAGGTTTCCGAACCTGATTTGACGGCCAGGGGGATAGCTGTCGATCTGCTCCAGATGGCCAAGCGAATTGGCCCGCAGCGTGAAGCCGCCGAACATGAAGATCTGTCCGGGGAGGAAAGCCTCACCCTGGACGGCGTCGTTGATGACAATTGAAGGAGCCATCGAGCCTGACAGCGACGACACAGAGGAACTCTCAATGAAAGCACCAATGTCGGTGTCAAAACCGGCGGATCTCGGGTAGGGGGTCCCGATCTGTGCGTCAAGGCTGATGGTAACAGGAAGCAAGGGACACAGATGTTTACCCAGGTTCGGGCCCTCTCGATGGAGGTAAAACCCTACTTCTTGCTTGATTAATATTGATGATATGGGTAGTACAAGAGTAGATCTACCACGAGATCGTAGAGGCTAAACCCTAAGAGCTAGCCTATGATGGTATGATTGTAATTGTGATCAGCCTTCTAAGGACAAACCTCTCCGGTTTATATAGACACCGGAGAGGGCTAGGGTTTACATGGAGTCGATTACAAGGAAGGAAATATAATATCCGGATCGCCAAGCTTGCCTTCCACGCCAAGGAGAGTCCCATCCGGACACGGGCCGAAGTCTTGAGTCTTTTATCTTCACGCTTCAATAGTCCGGACGTTGTACACAGTCCGACTGTCCGGATACCCCCTAATCCAGGACTCCCTCAAGTACTATTGGCATAGCCCCCAATACAAAATGCAGTCATACTTGCATACATGAATTGTCTGGTATCCAAGACCAAGATCAGAAAGAGCTCTCTTAGCATCAGCGTAATTTTTCAGAATGTCCACCTTAGGCAAAGCAGTATTCAACAACTGACAAAGCATATTGAATGTCTTATTGGTCATACACGTATATGTTTTGATATGAAGCACCCTGATAATGAATGTCATCCGTGTCATACTGCTACATTCCTTGTGAAGGGGTGCCATTGCATCTTTGTTGAGCTTCTTAAAAATGTCCAACCCACCAGATGCATCTTCTTTATTTCCAGCTATTCCACCCATGTCATCCACTAGAGCTCCCACCGTATCAAACACAGACTGTTGGTACATCTCAAAATCATCAGAGTCATCTGATTCATAACCATCATCATTGGCAGTACAATTGCGTGCACCGATATACCCTGATTCCCCATGATAGATCCACATCTTATAGGACCTGAGCATATGAGTGATATTTACATGACATCTGGCAACACCAATAGTTCATGGATTCCACTACGGCAATTTCTGCATGGGCACAACATATCTTTGACCCCGTTGTTGTGAGCGGGCGCGAATTCCATAAACTGATTCATGCTAGCCATGTATGGTGGCGTGAGGACCGCTCCATGAGTAATCCAACCACGATCCATTGCCTGTACAACATGAAAAGTAAATAGAACGCACCTGATATTTGCTATGATGTTTTTCAGTAAACAGATCTCACCTGAAATCGCCCCTGTTTAACGCTGCAACTATTGCACGTGACTTCACCCTTCAAGAGTGGCGCGTGGCCTCGTCGTACCTTCGCAACACGTTCACCTCGTCGTACCCTCGCAGCATGTTCACCTCGCCGTATCCTTGCAGCCACGTTCACCTCGCCGTGCCAACCTCTCGACTAGCTTCTGGGGGCGTGGTATGATGGGGGGCCCTAAACCGACGATCCCAATTCCTTTGTTAGGAGGGAACCAGACGATCCCAATTCCCTTTGCTAGGAGGGAACCGGACGATCCTAATTTCAAGTTCCCGCTATTATGAAAATAGATCCCGCTAAATGAGTTAGCTGAAAACAATTACTCGTTATTTTTATGTTTACATTTACAAAAAATTACCCACCAACATTAACTGTGACACTGAGACTCGTCCCAGAAAATGGACAAGCATAGTGACGGCCCAATACGTCGCCAAAAATCAGCCCGGAATGTTGCGAAAGTTGGCTAGGGCCCTGCTCCGGGAGGAAAACACCTCGTGACGGTGGGCTGTCACAGAAAATGTTTTTATGCGACGTTTCCTGTTTTGTCACCAGTTTTTCCCACTAAATAGACCAAATTTTGTAGTGGAAGAATATGAAGTGGACACCGGGGGGGGGGGGGGGGTCTTCATTTTTTTGCCGACGAGCTCGCCACCCAGGACAATGCAAACAAGAAGCGCCAAAGCATTCAGACGAAGGCATACACAAAGGATGAGGACAAACTCCTTTGTGAATGTTGGAGGGACATTGGACAAGACCCCAAGATCGGCGTCGAGCAAAAGGCATCAACCTTTTGGCTAAGAGTTCATCGCCAATTTCATGAGTGCAAGAAGTTTGCGCCGTACAAGATGGAGAGCAAGCGTGGGTGGGTGTCCCTCTCAAAGCGTCGAAGGGTCATACAATAAGAGTGCAATAAGTTTTGTGCCACCCTTGAGCCCTCAAAAGGCCGTCTCGTGAGTGGCCTCGGCATCAAAGACATGGTATATATTCCTCCATCTTCGTTTTTGTTGTTTCATGCTTGCCTGACCGTTGCCCATATGCATATGCATTCTTGTCTTCATTTGTAGGCATTCCAAGCTTTGGAAGCATTTAAGGCCCAACATGGGAACAAGCCGTTGACCCTCACCCATTGTTGGATGGTCATAAAGGACGACGAGAAATTCAAGGAGCAATATGCGGCCCTCTGGAAGAATGGAGGCCTGGAAGCCGTCGAGGAGCACGGTGAGGGAGAGAAGCCGTGACCGCGGGGAAAGACCAACTCCAAGGAAGAGAACAAGCATGATGCAGCGTCGATTGCGTTGCAAGCAACTTTGCAAGGCATGATGACCCAAAAGAATACAAGGGAGGAGAAGCGTCGGCAAGACAAAGAAGAGCAAATGAAGACCCGCATGGAGATATAAAGCAAGAAGCTCGAGATGGAGGCGAAGATGCAAGCGAAGAAGCTCGAGATGGAGGTGAAGAGGCAAGCGAAGATGCTCGATCGAGGCGACCAAAGCAAAAGAAGTGGCGCTCTCTTCCATATTGAAGGGGATGGAGATCATGAAGGTTGACTTGAGCACGATATTCCCGAGGAAGAGGCCTTGGTTCAAGAAGATGCATGCCGATATGCTCAAACTTGATTATTGATCTATCGTGAAGAGGGCCATCTTTTTGTATGTCGACAAGCGTGCCGTTATGACTACGGTCGAGATGGCGTGATTGAACTCCCGCCATTTTTTATGTGTTGGCATGTGTGCCGACCGCAGGCAAGCGCGCCGACATGAATCGTGTGGTGTTTTTTGGAGGCTTGCATGTATGTCAGGCCGCTGGCATGGCCGTCGACATGAACTCTGGGCGATGTCATGGCCGTTGGCATGATCTCTAGCCGCGGGCCGCTGGCATGGCCGTCGGCATGAACTCTGGCGATGTCATGGCCGTTGGCATGATCTCTAGCCGCGGGTCTTCTTTAAATTTAAATTATACGCGAACGAAAATTGGGTCAGGTTGGGTGCACTTGTCCGACACAGACGGACGATGAACAGGCAGCCAGTCCAAATGAACAAAAAGCAAACAAAATGCGCGTCTGTTTGGATCAAATCGGAGGAAAATGTTTGATGAGCTAGCCTGCCGTGCCTGATCACGGACTGGACTGGACTAGCATGGGCACACGATTATAAATAGCAAGCAGCTGGCGCAGCAGGGAAATGGCCACGGCACGGCCTGTTCCGGTTTGACCGCACCACGCCCTGGCGCGCTGCGACGCTGCCCGGAGCTGGACGGACCGGTTTCCAGTCGTTTACAGCTCCCTGTCTTCCGCCGAGAGGAGATGAAACGGGCAGGCCTGCGACTGTGACTGTGGCCGTGTCCGTGGCCGTGAGCCCGGGGGCGGGCGGTAGGGCAATCACTGCGTGCTTATCGGCCATTGATTGCAGCAGAGCAGAGTCAGTCAGCCACTCAGTCAGATCGGTCGACTGCATGCTTAGCATTGAAGCGGATCGACGACGGACGCACGCATTGATACGTGCCGCGACACGACAGCGCCGAGATGTATGCATGGATAGGTAGGAACCGAACCACCTGTCCTAGTAGAGGAGAGGACCCAGGGCCATAAACGCACGCTTTCATTTCATCACCTACGGCCAGCCGTCCTCCTACGCCCTCAGCATCACCACATGCACGCACGCACGTAAGTAAGTAGCCACATGTGTCCATCCACAACCAAACGAACGGGCACAGGTAAGTTCGGGCACACAAGGCGGGCGTCTCAATTTGTTCAGAACGAAGGTTGAACGGCCGTTTTCGTTTAGCACCGTTGGAAAAAAGGCGTGGCGTGACGACAGACAGGTACGGTGGAGGAAAGGAGGCTACCGTTGGTGACGGCTGACGGGGTACGGTGGCAGGGCACTGTACGCTCCCTACCCGAGGCGCTGGCGCCTGGGCCTGGGCCTGGCGGTGGCCTCCTGGTGGGGGAACAGTGGTTCCGAAAGCGGCAGCCGCTGCGGCCGCGAGCAGTAGCCACTGAGCGGGCGGGCAGCGGGCAGCGGAGCAGAGCACCGCACCGTGCCACTAAAGTCTTGAGGAGAACGGCCAAGGACGAGGGAAAAGCCCCGCCCAATCCGTCCCCGGGCACGCCCACGCCTCACGCCTCACGCCCGCGTCATAAAATCGTGGGCGACTCGTGTCCCAGTCCCAGCAGGCTCAGCCACAGCCCACAGCGACGCGGCAGCAGGAACAGCACCCCAACAGCGACCTTGCTTCCGCGCGCGGCAGCCGAGGGGGGAGGAGGAGGAGATCGAGGGGGGGCAGCGGGGCAGGGCGGCATGGGGACGGGGGGCTAGAACAAGGAGATGGCTGCAGAGCGACGCCCTCGGGGGCATTAATGGGGCCCTCCCTCTGCTCCACATCCTGCTGCTCCCACATCCTCCCCGCGGCCGCGGTTGATTCCTCGTCCGCCTACTTTTAACCGCGCCCCCCCTTTTCCGGACGGGACGGCTGGGCTGTGGGCGGGCGCCATGGGCATCGATCTCAACGCGGCGGACGAGCCTGGCAAGGCGGCGGCGGCGGTGTCGGTGTGCCGGGACCTGTGGCACGCCTGCGCGGGGCCGGTCGTGGCGCTGCCGCGCCGGGGCAGCGCGGTCGTCTACCTGCCGCAGGCGCACCTCGCCGCGGCCGGCGGCGGGGGGGACGTGCCGGTGGCCCTGCCGCCGCACGTGGCGTGCCGCGTGGTGGACGTCGAGCTATGCGTGAGTCTTCCGGAGCACGCCGTGCTGCTCGTGTCATTGCTCGTTTTTGGCCTCTTCCTGGCTGTGGTGCTGATCTGGTGAACCGGGTCGCGTGTGTGTCTGTGCTGCAGGCGGATCCGGCGACCGACGAGGTCTACGCGCGACTGGCTATGGTGGCGGAGGGCGAGGTAAGAACAGATGCTGCTCCATCCAGTCACTTTGCTGGATTCATGTGTGTGCCCCCATGGTTTTTCCATGGGATTTTGGGGGCGTGAGGTGAAATGTGTGGCTGCTTCGGTTGGTTTTCAGGTTTCCGCATGCTGCAATGATGCAGTGTAATTAATAATGCCTACATTTTGTTTACATGTGTAAATAAACTAGGCGTTTTTAGCAATTCCTTAGTACATCACTTATCTACGGAGTACTTCATTTACTGCATGCATCTGAATCCACGGAAGACCTTTCGTCGTGCAATGTATCTTGATTTAGCATGCCTAGGCCTATTAAGCCAACTAAGAATACTTGCTGTCAAAAAAAAGCTAACTATGGATGCCAGTTCTATAATCTATCAACTTAAGTCACCAATGCAAAACGACAAACTTCTGGGGTTTGTTAGTTCTCCTCTGTTAGAAAGGAGAGAAATGGGATGTTCTGTTTTTGAAGTTGAACTGTTGATTATTCATATGGACATGTCGGATGCATCTTAACCGCACATTCTCGATTGGTTCAGGTCTTTGAGAAGAACATGGGAGGTGGTAGGTTTGAAGGCGAAGATGACATGGAGGATGGAGATGGAGAAAGGAAGTCCCGGATGCTGCACATGTTCTGCAAGACACTAACGGCCTCTGATACGAGCACACACGGGGGATTCTCTGTTCCCCGCCGTGCTGCCGAGGACTGTTTCCCTCCACTGGTGATTGAGTTTGGAAATTCTGTTTGGGCCATTTGGCTCTTGAAATGGTTCCTTGTTTTCATGGTTTGTATTGCGCCTCTGACCACATTAATTATATTGTTTCTTTTTAGGACTACCAGCAGATCAGGCCTTCCCAAGAGCTTGTTGCAAAGGATTTGCATGGAGCGAAGTGGAGGTTCCGCCATATCTATAGAGGTGAGATCAGTGCTGAATGTACTGCTTGACCAGGAGTATGCACTGCTGTTTTTTGCATTATGTATTATTTCTATGTTGCTGGTAAACTTTACACTTGATGCTTCAATTGGAAGATTATGTATAATATTTCCATCTAATCATTTATTTGGAGGCAAAGAAAGCCAACTGAAGAAAGCTCTCTGTAACTGCTTTTTAGTCTTCAAACACACATACCTAATACTCCCTCTGTCCCAAAATAAGCGACTCAACTTTGTACTAATTTTGGGACGGAGGGAGTATAATTTTGGAGGACTCCTTTAGTGGGCATTGTTAAATATATGGAAGATGTAGCCTCAACTCTAAATTTCCACTTTCAGCTCATAGGTAGTTCTTTTTTGTAAGCTGGGCATTGTTATTGTTCTCCTTTTCTGTTTAGCCCTTTGATGAACTGGCATAAGTTCCCTTGGTAACCTTTCCCAGCACCACATCCTATGCTTCATAAGCAGGTTTATTTACACTGCCCAAAATTTACTAATATGAGTTAGATTATGCATTTGCAACTTACATTATTTTTCTGTTTATTGCGCTATTAATTAACACAGCGCCTTACATTTTTTTCTTCAAAATAATGGTCAAACTGCTCCCGGCGGTCCTATCATTCATTCTGATATTGAAGCAAATATATCAGTATCTTGTTGTTCTAGCAACGTACATGTGTGATGTTATGAAAATGTTCCTTTGCTTCCAGGTCAACCACGTAGGCATCTTTTAACGACTGGATGGAGTTCATTTGTCAATAAAAAGAAACTTGTCTCTGGGGATGCAGTCTTATTTCTCCGGTAAGCAAATGAACAATAATGAACTTCAAATCTTTCTGTCCTTATTTCTCTTATTCATAAAGTGCTTTCCCTTTTATAGTGGTGATGATAGTGAACTACGACTTGGTGTAAGGAGAGCCATTCAGCTTAAAAATGAGGCCCTTCTGAAAGCTTTCAGTAGCAACAGCTCAAAGATGCACACACTGTCTGCTGTGGCTAATTCCTTGAAACATAGAAGTGTTTTTCACATCTGTTACAATCCAAGGTTTGTTAATTAAGCATATAATTTCATTCTTAAGTAGTATAAGGTTGCCCTAAAATTGGACATATAATTCTGGATGATACATTATTGGTGCTATTAATGAACACAGCGCCTTCCCATACATTAAGTAGTATAGTGGTCAAGTGGTGATGATGGTGAACAAGGAGGCTATTGGTGCTCGCTAAAAAATAGCAGTATGATACAACCCTGTTTGTATTTGTAGGTTTTTAGTTTGAGCACATATATAAGTCATATTCAAGAAAATACATTATAATATGTAACTACAAAAGGACAGTAAAACCTGTTCACTGAAACCATAGAAAAGCTATTCCTTTTAGGTTGTGCGAGCATAAAACATGTACATACATACTTTGAATCTGAATATATTAAACTCTCTACAGGGCTGCTGCATCTGAATTTATTGTTCCGTACTGGAAGTTCCTGAAGAGCCTGAATCGTCCATTTTGTATTGGAAGGAGGTTTAAGATTCAGTATGGGAGTGAAGATGTTAATGAGAGGTCTGTCCCTTTCAACTCAACTAAAATTTAGTTATGTACAATATGTACTGAGTTTTACTTCCTGTTTTGTAGGCGATCTGGAATGATTACAGGTATTAATGAAGTAGACCCCATTAGGTGGACTGGTTCAAAATGGAAAAGCCTGCTGGTAGGCATTTCAGTCGATTGCATTAAGCATTTAGGTCTTAGCAATTCAGAAAGCCATTATCTTCCTGCTGCCTTACAGTAGTATTTTTTTTTCTGGGCCTTTTATATTGCCTGACCATGAATCTGACTTAAAATGCTCTAATGAGGCTTGAAAGACTTGACAGTGCTCACAATGTGCTATAAGACACATCCTCACATTCAGGTTTACTCACCCTTAAATTTATGCACAGCGACTTGCCAATCCACTTGTCCTTACCCAAAAATAGTGTTTACACATAGCCTGAAAATGCAATTTTTACACACATAGCCTGAAATGCAATTTTTTAGATACTAGATAATTGCCCGTGCATTGCAACGGGATATAAATATTCTAGTATGTTAGCCTGTGATTTACCTGCCCATATTAATGTGATTGTGTAAATAAATGTTTATAAAATTCTGCCCGTGATTTACCTACCTTAAAAAACACTTATTTGGTACTCCTTCGTTCCAAAATAATTGTCGTGGTTTTAGTTCAAAAATAATTCTAAGACCACGACAATTATTTTAGAATGGAGGGAATAAGAATTTTTGTTTTTTCCAAAGTAGGGCTTATAGCCATAATAATGAAGTTTTTGGGGTTATTTTCCATTGCTTTCTCAAGTTCCACGCTAATACTAGTATTGTTTAACTAAGCTTGGCTTTTCATAGCTAATAACCGATCTTATTGTTTATAATTAATCTATCAACAATGTCAAAAACTCTATACCATGATTTTCGGAGACGAGCTCCGTATCGTCGTTGAGTATATTTTACGCATGAATTTCAAGTCGATCCAATCAGCCTTATTTTCGAATGAATCTTCATTGGTACCAAGAGTAATAGCACGATCAATTAGATTATTAATTATTAATTTATTAATGATAATTATTGGCTTGCCAAAGAAAACATAATTTTATTTGGTAATTCTATATGGTGGGACAATTAATGCGGTTTTCAAGGAACAGTGGTGAAAAAACCAAAGATACGAGGGGTGGGTAGGGGTACTTTTTAAAACATAGCATGGTGATGAAAATGTCTTTTTAGAAAATGAATTGATGATAGGTAGTTATGTCCTAATTTGCTCTAGCTGTAGAGTCACTGAAGATGCATTAAGAGTTGTACTGTATCTTTTATATCAAGCATTAATTTATAGCTGACTGGTTCACTGATTATCTGTGAGCTGAAATGATGCCATCTTGTTCAGGTAAGATGGGAGGATGGCACAGACTGTGATAGCCAAAATAGACTATCTCCGTGGGATATCGAGATAGTTGGTGGCTCGGTCTCTATTGCTCAGTCTCTGTCAGCATCCAGTTCTAAACGAACTAAACTGTGCCCTCAGGGCAATGTGGACGTCCCAACTCTGTGTAAGTCCCCACTTCCCACGGCACAGTGCTGACGTTTTGTAGGTAACCACGTATGCTTGGTATTCTACGGTTCTTAACCATATGTTAACTGACTTGGCCATAAAATGTTGTAGATGGGAATGGTCGTCCGGACTCCGTGGGAGCTGATAAACTCCCCAGGGTCTTGCAAGGTCAAGAATTGATGGGTTCTGGAACTCATCGTGTTACATGTCCTCCTCAGCCAGGTGGCGCCACAGAATTCAGGCGTTCTGATGGTGCGGGGTTCCTTGCTGATACACGAAGCTGCATGCTGAGTGGTCCAGCAAGCAGGCTTCCACCTCAAAGCCCCTATTTCGCCTACCAACCTGTAGGCTTCGGTGAATCCGTTGGGTTCCCGGAGGTCTTGCAAGGTCAAGAAGTTTCTCAGACGGTTCCTCTGTACCAAGGAATGGTGTCTGATACATGTTCCGCCAAAGCGGGATACGGGATGTACAATTACATGCGCACCTCGTCTGCCATGAACGGAGGGTTTTCATCTGCACCTCAGGGTTATCCTCTCTCCCTGTCTACTCCGCCCCGAGCAGAGGCGGCTTCGCCCTCATCCGCAGCGGTTCCACCACAGCTTTGGCTGGCAAGCAAGAGCAATGAAGAAGCTGCGAATGGCAGCCAGCTTAACCCATTTGGAATTCGAAAGGCTCCTGGTGATGGTGCTGCTAAGCTTGGTGATGGTGCTGCTAAGCTTGGATCTGATGGAAGGAAGGTTGCCAGAACCAGTTGCATGCTTTTCGGGTTTTCCTTGACCGAGAAGATGTTGCCAACGGAAGAAGACTGTGCCAAGGAAGGGAACCATGAAGTCGACTGTCAGAATCCGCGGATGCTAGACTTGTTTGGATACAACCGCGCCACTCCCGGCACTCTTCACGCCCTCTGCGCCGCTCCCCTGGGAATATGATGCCACTCCAGTTCCAGTATGATCCAAGTACTTTGTAGTGCTTTTTCTAAGAAACTTTAATAATCAGTCTTTGCGCATTCAGGGACCTCCGGTGAATATGCATGTGAGCATGCAGCTGCCGCTCCTTGCATCGCCCCAGGGACAATCAGCATTTTCCCTCGGTCGTTCAGTCCCAGCCGTATTCCTGATGCACACCAGTTGTCGTTCTAGTCCATCCAATCCCCCATCCCTATATGTATTTTAGACGATTTTACTGTGTCGCTTCTGTATCTGTATCGAACCTTGATTTGCTATCTCCTTGGACATGGCTGTATCACAGCTAGTACTCAATTTATGATATATGTGTCTAATGGACCCTATTTCGTGTTTTTGCCTTATCTTTGTCCAATACAGCAACGTTTACAGTAGTGTTAGACGGAGATATTTTGAATATTTTATAAAGCTCAGTCTGATTGATCAAACCATCAATTTTGTCAAGTCTGTCGCATGAGAATTTCCTAGCTCTCTGTTAACATTGAGAGCAACTCCAACGGGAGAGCGACCCATTTCGTTCGCGGACGTCCGTTTGGATCGGCGCGGGCAGAAAAATCGACCCAACACGCCGACCCAAACGGATGCGCGTCCGCTTTTCGTCCGTCTGCCGATCCATTCCTGGCCCATTTTTGAGTTGGATTTGCGTCGGCGCGGACACGAGACGGACTCGTGCGTACTCGCCTTCTCCTTCCCCTGTGGCCTGCTGGTCGGTGGCAGCCTTCACCATTTCCCTTCATTTCCCTCAAAAACCCTCCCGCCCGCGCGCGCTCCCGCCGATCTTCATGGATTACGACCTTGACGTCGCCGCCGGCCTCGCCTCCCTCGCCTCGTCCGGCATGACGACCGCCCCCTCCGACAAAGGCAAGCCTCGCACTCCCCGCGAGACTGCCGCCGCGCCCAAGCCGAAGAAGACGCTGACGCCTGAACATCGGGCAAGGGAGTCGGCGAAGAGAAAGAGCAGGAGGCACGCGACAGACGTGAGGGACGAAGCCATCGCGGCGGCTGCCGCCGTCGCCACCGCGCAGCGGGAGGTCACCAACGCCCGCGTCGCGGCGGCAACGAGGGAGGCGCTATATATGCTAGGGTTAAACCCTGGCCAGCACGGCCTCATCAACGCCGATGTGGCTGCGGCCAGCACCGGCTCATCCGCGTTCCCTCGGATGGTGCTGCCAGACTCGCCCCGCGCGTCGGCGACGCAGCCGATACCCGACTTCCACGTCTACCCGCAGGCCTCCCGCCCCTCCGGGGAGTGCTCGCCCGAGGTAAGCATAGTGGCGCCTTCCACGCCCGCGCCCACGCCCATCGACCTCAACGCCACATCGGTGGCTGGTGGCTCGTCATATGGAGGCGCGAGGAAACGCACGCGGCACATGCCAGCCGATGTGCTGTCGGGCGCACGCAACCTGTTCGACGGAATGCCGGCCTCCAGCGACGACGACTACATGCAAAACATCATCTTCGAGGGTGGTGCGGCGGCCGCTGGCGACGCCGGCTACGATCGCGAAGAGACACAAAGCCAGAACGGCCGAGGGGCGTTCACGCCGTCCACCTTTGATCAAGATCAGGTGGCCTTCATGCATGATCAGGTCGGCCTGGACCTGGACGGCTTCCCACTCGACCACGAGTTTTCGGAGGACTATGGGCATGAGGAAGAGGATAAGTGCGACATCGAAGGGGAGCCTTTGTTCGAGGACGAGCTCGCCAACCAAGCCGCCGAGGCGAAGCCAAAGCGCAAGAGCAAGCGGACGAAGGCATGCACGATGGCCGAGGACAAGCTCCTTTGTGAGTGTTGGAGAGACATTGGGCAAGACCCCAAGGTCGACGCCGAACAGAAGGCATCAACCTTTGGGATTCGTGTCCACCGTGAGTTCCATGAGTGCAAGAAGTTTCCGCCGTACCAAATGCTAAGCACGCGCGGGTGGGTGTCCATTTCGAAGCGATGGAGGGTGATCCAACAAGGGTGCAACAAGTTTTGTGCCACTCTTGAGAGCATCAAGGCCCGCCCCGTGAGCGGCATCGACATGCAAGACATGGTATGCAAGTGGCCCTCTTTTGTGTCATTCCGTTTATGCTTGCATGTCCATTTCCATATCCATTTTGCCAATATGCTTGCATGCAATACATTTGTAGGCATTCCAAGCTTTTGAGGCATTCAAGGTCCAACACGACGACAAGTGCTTAAACCTCTCCCATTGTTGGAGGGTCATCAAAGACGAGGAGAAGTTCAAGGCGCAATATGCCGCCCTCAAGTCGCGTGGGGGGAAGAGGGCCATGGAGGAGGAAGATGGCGAGAAGCCACGCCCGCGGGGGAAGACCAACTCCAAGAAGGAGGACAAGCAGGATGCGGCGTTGAATGCCTTGATCGCAAGCGTGGAGGGCATGATGAGCAAGGACTCAAGGGAGGAGGAGCGTCGGCGATACAAAGAAGAACAAATGAACAACTTCATGGAGATCCAAAGGAGGAGGCTTGAGATGGACGCGGAGAAGCAAGCCAAGATGCTTGAGATGGAGGCAGAGAAGCAAGCCAACATGCTAGAGATCGAGGCCGCCAACGGCAAGACAAAGGCGAAAGAAGTGGCTCTTGCGAGCATGACGACCGGGGTGGAGATCATGAAGGTGGATCTCAACACCGTGTCGCCAAGGAAGAGGCCGTGGTTCAAGAAGATGCAAGTCGACATGCTCAAGTTCGATGACAAGTGACCTATGGCGGCGAGTGCCATCCTTTTTTGTATGCCGACAAGTGTGCTAACATGACCACGTCCGTGATGGCGTGGTTGAACTCCCGCCATTTTTGTGTGTTGGCATGTGTGACGGCCGCTGGCAAGTGCATCAGCCGAACTGTGTGAAGGAAATATGCCCTAGAGGCAATAATAAAGTTATTATTTTATATTTCCTTATTCATGATAAAGGTTTATTATTCATGCTAGAATTGTATTGATCGGAAACCTAGATACATGTGTGAGTACATAAACAAACACCATGTCCCCAGTGAGCCTCTACTAGACTAGCTCGTTGATCAAAGATGGTTAAGGTTTCCTAACAATGGACATGAGTTGTAATTTGATAACGGGATCACATCATTAGGAGAATGATGTGATGGACAAGACCCATCCGTTAGCTTAGCATAATGATCGTTCAATTTTATTGCTATTGCTTCCTTTATGTCAAATACATATTCCTTCGACTATGAGATTATTCAACTCCCGGATACTGGAGGAATACCTTGTGTGCTATCAAACATCACAACGTAACTGGGTGATTATAAAGATGCTCTACAGGTATCTCCGAAGGTGTTTTGAGTTGGCATAGATCGAGATTAGGATTTATCACTCCGAGTATCGGAGAGGTATCTCTGGGCCCTCTTGGTAATACACATCATAAGTTTGCAAGCAAACGACTAAGGAGTTAGTCACGAGATGATGTATCATGGAATGAGTAAAGAGACTTGCTGGTAATGAGATTGAACTAGGTATAGAGATACCGACGATTGAATCTTGGGCAATAACATACCGATGGACAAAGGAAATTACGTATGTTGTCATAATGGTTCGACGATAAAGATCTTCATAGAATATGTAGGAGTCAATATGGGCATCCAGGTTCCACTATTGGTTATTGACCAGAGAGGTGTCTCGGTCATGTCTACATAGTTCTCGAACCCGTAGGGTTCGCACGCTTAATGTTCGATGTCGATTTGGTATTATATGAGTTATGTGGTTTGGTAACTGAATGTTGTTCGGAGTCCCGGATGAGATCACAGACATGACGAGGAGCTCCAGAATGGTTCGGAGGTAAAGATTGATATATAGGACGATGTTATCTGATCTCCGGAATGGTTTCGTAATGCACCGAAAAGTTATCGGAATACCGGAAGGGGTTCCAGAGGCACCGGGAGAGTATTGGGCCTTAGTGGGCCAAGTGGAAGGGAACACACCAGCCCACATGGGCCGGTGCGCCCCCTTAAGGAGAGCCACACCTAATACATGGTAAAAGGGGGCTCCACCCCCTCTTACCATATCCCAGAGAAGGGAGGAAGGAAAGAAGGGGGTGCCTCGCCCCTTTCCTTCCCCCTTGTGCCATTATTTGGCAAGGGGGCGCACCAAAGGGAGGAGCCCTAGGGCTGCCGCCACACCTATTGGGGTGCCCTAGGGGCTGCCTCCTCCCCTCCCACACCTATATATATGTGGGGAGGGGTGCCACACAATACACAACTTATTCCACACCGTGTGGCGGCACCCCTCCGCCTCTAGTTTACTCCTCCGCTCTATATTCTCACGGTGCTTAGGCGAAGCCCTCAGGATTACTTGACCACCACCGTCACCACGCCGTTATGCTGACGAAACTCATCTACTACCTCGCCCCGCTTGCTGGATCAAGATGGCAAGGACGACACCGAGTTGAACGTGTGCAGAACGCGGAGGTGCCGTGCGTTCGGTACTTGATCGGGCGGATTACGAAGGTGTACGACTACATCAACCGTGTTGAATAAACGCTTCCGCTTACGGTCTACGAGGGTACGTAGACACACTCTCCCCCCTCGTTGCTATGCATCTCCATGGATAGATCATTGCGTGTGAGTAGAAATTTTTTGTTTTCCATGCAACGATTCTCTATAGTGGCATCATGAGCCAGGTCAATGCGTAGATGATATGCATGAGTAGAACACAAAGATTTGTGGGCGGTGATAGTCATACTGCTTACCACGAACGTATTATTTTGATTCGGCGGTATTGTGGGATGAAGCGGTGATACGTCTCCAACGTATCTATAAGTTTTGATTGTTCCATGCTATCATATTATCTGTTTCGGATGTTTTATATGCATTAATATGCTATATTATATTATTTTTGGGACTAATCTATTAACCTAGAGCCCAGTGCCAGCTTTTGTTTTTTCCTTGTTTTTGAGCTTCGCAGAAAAGGAATACCAAACGGAGTTCAAACGAAATGAAACCTTTGCGATGATTTTTCTTCGACCAGAAGACACCCAGGAGACTTGGAGATCAAGTCAGAAGAGCCACGAGGCGGCGACAAGGGGGGAGGGCGCGCCCCCTGCCTTGTGGACCCCTTGTGACTCCCCTGACCTAATTCTTCATCTTATATATTCCCAAATATCCCCAAACCACCAGAAGCATCCACGAAAATACCTTTCCGCCGCCGCAACCTTCTGTACCCGTGAGATCCCGTCTAGGGGCCTTTTTCAGCATCCTGTCGAAGGGGGATTCGATCATAGAGGGCTTCTACATCAACTCTATTGCCCTTCTGATGAAGCGTGAGTAGTTTACCTCAGACCTACGGGTCCATAGCTAGTAGCTAGATGGCTTCTTCTCTCTCTTTGCTTCTCAATACCATGTTCTCCTCGATGTACTTGGAGATCTATCTGATGTAATCTTCTTTTGCTGTGTTTTTGTGGAGATCCGATGACTTGTGAATTTATGATCAGCTTATCTATGAATATTACTTGAATCTTCTGTGAATTCTTATATGCATGATTTGATATCTTTGTAATTCTCTTCGAACTACCGGTTAGTTTGGACAACTAGATTGGTTTTTCTTGCAATGGGAGAAGTGCTTAGCTTTGGGTTCAATCTTGCGATGTCCTTTCCCAGTGACAGTAGGGGAAACAAGGCACGTATTGTATTGTTGCCATCGAGGATAAAAATATGGGGTTTACATCATATTGCTTGAGTTTTTTCCTCTACATCATGTCATCTTACTTAATGCGTTACTCTATTCTCCATGAACTTGATATTCTAGATGCAGGCAGGAGTCGGTTGATGTGTGTAGTAATAGTAGTAGATGCAGGCATGAGTCGGTCTACTTGACATGGACGTGATGCCTATAGTTCATAATCATTGCCTTAGATATCATCATAACTTTGCGCTTTTCTATCAATTGCTCGACAGTAATTTATTCACCCACCGTATTATTTGTTATCTCGAGAGAAGCCACTAGTGAAACCTATTGCCCCCGGGTCTATTTTCCATCATATAAGTTTTGATCTACTATTTTGCAATCTTTTACTTTCCGATCTATAAACCAAAAATACCAAAAATATTTACTTTATCTTTTGTTTAGTTTCATGTATCTCTATCAGATCTCACTTTTGCAAGTAACTGTGAAGGGATCGACAACCCCTTTATCGCGTTGGGTGCCAGTTGTTTGATTGTTTGTGCGGGTCTTGGTGATTTGTGCGTTGTCTCCTACTGGATTGATAGCTTGGTTCTCTAACTGAGGGAAATACTTATCTCTACTTTGCTGCATCACCCTTTCCTCTTCAAGGGAAAAACCAACGCAAGCTCAAGAAGTAGCAGGAACAATTTCTAGTGCCATTGTCGGGGAGATCTACGCCAAGTCAAGACATACCAAGTACCCATCATAAAAATCTCATCTCTTGTATTACATTATTCGCCATTTGCCTCTCGTTTCCTCTCCCCCACTTCTAAAACGATTTTCAAAAAGATTCACCCTTTTCTTCACCCGTCCAAAAAGATTCGCCCTTTTCTTCGCCCTTCCAAAAAGATTCGCCCTTTTCTTTGCCCTTTTTCTTCGCCCCTCTTCCCTCCGTCTTCTTTGTTACTTTTTGTATGCTCATGCGCTAGTTCGCTTGTCTTGCTTTCATGGCTAGTCCTTCCATTATTGTTAGAACTCCTGATAACGAGGTTCTTAATTTTAAACAAAGGGAGGGATAAAATTTAAAAGATGCTTGGTATAGAATTTGCAATGCTCAGAATAGATCTACTCGAAAGCAATCTACTGCCATTCTCCTTTGCAATTTTTATGTGGGTGTTACTCCTTGGAATAGATATGTTCTCGATAATATTACCGGGGGAATTTTTTGGGGAGCCAAACTTTTGATTCATATAATGCTATGATAGATTTGTTAGGCCCGCCACCTCTTTTGTTCAGTGGAACTGCTTTAACCTTGGAACATGTGATGCAAAGGCTTGATTTTACTGAGAATAAAATTGCTACTGTAGGAGTTACTTTAAATAATCTTAAAGAAAAGGAACCTATAGTTAATGAAAAGATAGATCAAGATTCTGCTAGAATTGGAAAACTAGAGGACATTATTACCAACTTGGGTTCCGCTTTTTCCTCCGTTAAAACTACTCAAAATCTTCCTCCTACTAAGACTGGCAAGTTTATTTACATTCCTAAGAATAAGGGTGAATCTTCTAGTAACGAAAATGAAGATCTCAAAACAATTAGTGTCCACCCAAATTTTCTCGATATTATTAAGGAACCGTTTGCCACGAATGAATTTCTTGATTTCTTGCCTAGGAGTTTGATCATTGATAAAATCAAAGAATCTCCTAAGGATTATGCGTGTGCAATTGAAGAATTACAAACAAAGATGACAATACCTAGATCTATTCGTGTTTTTATGCCTAGCTAAGGGCGTTAAACAACAATGCTTGTTGGGAGGCAACCCAATTTTATTTTTGTTCTTTGCTTTTTGCTCCTTCTTTGCTTTGAATAATTCATCTAGCCTCTGGTTAGATGTGGTTTTGTGTTTTAATTAGTGTTTGTGCCAAGTAAGACCTTTGGGATGGCTTACGGTGATAGTTGTTTTGATCTTGCTGAAAAATAGAAACTTTTGCACCCAGGAAAATAATTTTCATAATTCACTGGAGCGTGTTTTCGATCTGACTATTTTGCAAAAGAATGGTACACAAATTTCCCAGGTTTTCCTAATTTTTCAGAATTTTTGGAGTTACATAAGTATTCAAAGTTTCCACATTGCTATAGACTGTTCTGTTTTTTACAGATTCTGTTTTCTATGTGTTGTTTGCTTATTTTGATGAATCTATGGGTAGTATGGTGGGGGGTATGAACCATGGAAAAGTTGGAATACAGTAGATATTACAACAATATAAATAAAGAATGAGTTCACAACAGTACCATAAAGTGGTGATTTATTTTCTTATACTAACGGAGCTTATGAGACTTCCTGTTGAGTTTTGTGTTGTGAAGTTTTCAAGTTTTGGGTAAGGATTTGATAGACTATGGAATAAGGAGTGGCAAGAGCCTAAGGTAATATTTGAGGACAGCCAAGAGCCTAAGCTTGGGGATGCCCTGGAAGGCATCCCCTCTTTCGTCTTCGTCTATCGATAACTTTACTTGAGGCTATATTTTTACTCGCCACATGATATGTGTTTTGCTTGGAGCGTCTTGTATGATATGAGTCTTTGCTTTTTAGTTTGCCACAATCTCCTTGATGTATACACCTTTTGAGAGGGACACACATGAATCGTGATTTATTAGAATACTCTATGTGCTTCATTTATACTTTTTAGAGCATGGTAGTGGTTTTATTTTATAGAAATTGTTGAAATCTCATGCTTCACTTATATTATTTTCAGAGTCTTTTAAACAACATGGTAATTTGCTTTGGTTATAAATTTAGTCCTAATATGATAGGCATCCAAGAGGGATATAATAAAACTTTCATATAAAGTGCATTGGATACTATGAGAAGTTTGATTCCTTACGATTGTTTTGAGATATAAAGATGGTGATATTAGAGTCATGCTAGTGAGTAATTGTGATTTTGAGAAATACTTGTGTTGAGCTTTGTAATTCCTGTAGCATGCACATATGGTGAACCGTTATGTAACAAAGTTGGAGCATGAGGTATTTATTGATTGTCTTCCATATGAGTGGCGGGCGGGGACGAGCGATGGTCTTTTCCTATGAATCTATCCCCTAGGAGCATGCACGTAGTACTTTGTTTCGATGACTAATAGATTTTTGCAATAAGTATATGAGTTCTTTATGACTAATGTTGAGTCCATGGATTATACACACTCTCACCCTTCCACCATTGCTAGCCACTCTTGTGCCGCGCAATGTATGCCGGTACCATACACCCACCATATACCTTCCTCGAAAGAACCACCATACCTACCTATTATGGCATTTCCATAGCCATTCCGAGATATATTGCCATGCAACTTTCCACCGTTCCGTTTATTATGACACACTTCATCATTGTCATATTGCTTTGCATGATCATGTGGTTGACATCGTATTTGTGGCAAAGCCACCTTTCATAATTCTTTCATACATGTCACTCTTGAGTCATTGCACATCCCGGTACACCGCCGGAGGCATTCATGTAGAGTTATATTTGTGTTCTAAGTATCGAGTTGTAATTTTTGAGTTGTAAGTAAATAGAAGTGTGATGATCATCATTATCAGAGCATTGTCCCATGTAAGGAAATAAAAAAAGGAGGCCAAACAAGCCAAACAAAAAACTGAGAGAAAAAGAGAGAAGGGGAAATATTACTATCCCTTTTCCACACTTGTGCTTCAAACTAGCACCATGGTCTTCATGATAGAGAGTCTCCTATTTTGTCACTTTCATATACTAGTGGGATTTTTTCATTATAGAAATTGGCTTGTATATTCTAGCGATGGGCTTCCTCAAATCGCCCTAGGTCTTCATGAGCAAGCAAGTTGGATGCACACCCACTTAGTTTTTCTTTTTGAGCTTTCATAAACTTATAGCTCTAGTGCATCCATTGCATGGCAATGCCTACTCACTCACATTGATATCTATTGATGGGCATATCCATAGCCCGTTGATATGCCTAGTTGATGTAAGACTATCTCCCTCTTTTTGTCTTCTCCACAACCACCATATTCTACTCCACCTATAGTGCTATGTCCATGGCTCACACTCATGTATTGCGTGAAAGTTGAAAAAGCTTGAGAACACTAAAAGTATGAAACAATTGCTTGGCTTGTCACCTAGGTTGTGCATGATTTGAGTATTTTGTGTGATGAAGATGGAGCATAGCCAGACTATATGATTTTGTAGGGATAACTTTCTTTGGCCATGTTATTTTGAGAAGACATAATTGCTTGTTAATATGCTTGAAGTATTATTGTTTTTATGTCAATATTAAACTTCCGTTTTGAATCTTATGGATCTGAACATTCATGCCACAATAAAGAAAAATTACATGGACAAATATGTTAGGCAGCATTCCACATCAAAAATTCTGTTTTTATCATTTACCTACTCGAGGACGAGCAAGAATAAAGCTTGGGGATGCTTCATACGCCTACAACATATCTATAATTTTTGATTGTTCCATGCTATTATATTATCTATTTTGGATGTTTTATATGCATTAATATGCCATTTTATATTATTTTTGGGACTAACCTATTAACCTAGAACCCAGTGCCACTTTTTGTTTTTCCTTGTCTTTGAGCTTCGCAGAAAAGGAATACAAAATGGAGTCCAGACGGAATGAAACCTTCGCGATGATTTTTCTTGGACCAGAAGACACCCAGGAGACTTGGAGATCAAGTGGGAAGAGCCACAAGGCGGCGACAAGGAGGGAGGGCGCGCCCAGGGGTAGGCCCCCTGCCTTGTGGGCCCCTCGTGACTCCCCTGACCTAATTCTTCGTCCTATATATTCCCAAATATCCCCAAACCACCAGAAGCATCCACGAAAATACTTTTCCGCCGCCGCAACCTTTTGTACCCGTGAGATCCCATCTAGGGGCCTTTTCCGGCATCCTGCCGGAGGGGGATTCAATCACAGAGGGCTTCTACATCAACTCTATTGCCCTTCCGATGAAGCGTGAGTAGTTTACCTCAGACCTATGGGTCCATAGCTAGTAGCTAGATGGCTTCTTCTCTCTCTTTGCTTCTCAATACCATGTTCTCCTCGATGTTCTTGGAGATCTATGTGATGTAATCTTCTTTTGCGGTGTGTTTGTGGAGATCCGATGACTTGTGAATTTATGATCAGCTTATCTATGAATATTATTTGAATCTTCTCTAAATTCTTATATGCATGATTTGATATCTTTGTAATTCTCTTCAAACTATCGGTTAGTTTGGACAACTAGATTGGTTTTTCTTGCAATGGGAGAAGTGCCTAGCTTTGGGCTCAATCTTGTGGTGTCCTTTCCCAGTGACAGTAGGGGCAGCAAGGCACATATTGTATTGTTGCCATCGAGGATAAAAAGATGGGGTTTACATCATATTGCTTGAGTTTTTTCCTCTACATCATGTCATCTTACTTAATGTGTTACTCCGTTCTTCATGAACTTAATACTCTAGATGCAGGCAGGAGTCGGTCGATATGTGGAGTAATAGTAGTAGATGCAGGTAGGAGTCGGTCTACTTGACACGGACGTGAAGCCTATAGTTAATAATTATTTCCTTAGAAATCGTCATAACTTTGTGCTTTTCTATCAATTGCTCGACAGTAATTTGTTCACCCACCGTATTTTTTTGACCCGAAGTTCACCCATCATATTACTTGCTATCTCGAGAGAAGCCACTAGTGAAACCTATGCCCTCGGGTCTATTTTCCATCATATAAGTACCCGATCTACTATTTTGCAATCTTTTACTTTTCGATCTATAAACCAAAAATACCAAAAATATTTACTTTATCTTTTGCTTAGTTTTATCTATCTCTATTAGATCTCACTTTTGCAAGTAACCATGAAGGGATTGACAACCCCTTTATCATGTTGGGTGCAAGTTGTTTGATTGTTTGTGTAGGTCTTGGTGATTTGTGCCTTGTCTCCTACTGGATTGATACCTTGGTTCTCTAACTGAGGGAAATACTTATATCTACTTTGCTGCATCACCCTTTCCTCTTCAAGGGAAAAAACAACACAAGCTCAAGAAGTAGCAGGCGGCCTGGACCAACCTTACATGTCCACGCACATGAGACCTGTTCCACCGACTGACATGCAACTAGTTTTGCATAAAGGTGGCTGGCAGATGTCTGTTTCTCCTACTTTAGTTGAATCGAATTTTACTACGACCGGTCCTTGAAGAAGGTTAAAATAGCAAACTTGACGAAACACCGTTGTGGTTTTTGCCGTAGGTAAGAATGGTTCTTGCTAGAAACCCGTAGCAGTCACGTAAAACTTGCAACAACAAAGTAGAGGACGTCTAACTTGTTTTTGCAGGGTATGTTGTGATTTGATATGGTCAAGACATGATGAGATATACGTTATTGTATGAGATGATCATGTTTTGTAAGATATCTGGCAACCGCAGGAGCCTTATGGTTGTCTCTTTATTGTATGAAATGCAAACGCCATGTAATTGCTTTACTTTATCACAATGCGTTAGCGATAGTTGTAGAAGAAATAGTTGGTGAGACGACCACGACGCTACAATGGAGATCAAAGTGTCGAGCCGATGACGATGGAGATCATGACGATGCTTTGGAGATGGAGATCAAAAGCACGAGAAGATGATGACCATATCATGTCACATATTTTGATTGCGTGTGATGTTTATCTTTTATGCATCTTATTTTGCTTAGTATGGTGATAGCATTATAAGATGATCCCTTCATTAAATTTCAAGGTAAAAGTGTTCTCCCTAAATATGCACCATTGCTACAGTTCATCGTGTTGAGACACCATGTGATGATTAGGTGTGATAGACTCTACGTTCACATACAACGGGTGCAAGACAGTTTTGCACATGCGGAATACCTGGGCTAAACTTGACGAGCCTAACATGTACAAACATGGACTCAGAACACTAGAGACCAAAAGGTCGAACGTGAATCATATAGTAGATATGATCAACATAGAGTTGTTCACCATTGATGACTACTCCGTCTCACGTCATGATCAGACATGGGTTAGTTGATTTGGATCACGTATCACTTAGATGACTTGAGGGATGTCTATCTAAGATGGAGTTCTAAAGTAATTTGATTAATTGAACTTAATTTATCATGAACTTAGTCCTGATAGTACTTGCATATCTATGATGTAGACCAATAGCTCGCGATATAGCTCCCTTATTTTTTGATATGTTCCTAGAGAAAAATAAGTTTGAAAGATGATAGTAGCAATGATGCGGACAAGGTCCGTGATCCGAGGATTATCCTCATTGCTGCACGGAAGAATTATGTCCTTGATGCACCGCTAGGTGACAGACCTATTGCAGGAGCAGATGCAGACGTTATGAACGTTTGGCTAGCTCGATATGATGAATACTTAATAGTTTAGTGCGCCATGCTTTATGGCTTAGAACCAGGACTTCAAAAACGTTTTGAATGCCATGGAGCATATGAGATATTCCAAGAGCTGAAATTGGTATTTCAGACTCATGCCCATGTTGAGAGGTATGAGACCTCTGACAAGTACTTTGCCTACAAGATGGAGGAGAATAGCTCAGCCAGTGAGCATGTGCTCAGAATGTCTGGGTACTACAATCGCTTGAATCAAGTGGGAGTTAATCTTCCAGATAAGATAGTGCTTGACAAGAGTTCTCTAGTCACTATCACCAAGCTAGTAGAACTTTGTGATAAACTATAATGTGCAAGGGATGACGAAAACAATTCCAAAGCTCTTCGCGATGCTGAAATCGATGAAGGTGGAACTCAATAAAGAGGATCAAGTGTTGATGGTTAACAAAACCACTAGTTTCAAGAAAAAGGGCAAGGGACAAAGGGAACTTCAAGAAGAACAACAAACAAGTTACCGCTCCCATGAAGAAGCCCAAAGCTAGACCCAAGCCTGAAACTGAGTGCCTCTACTACAAAGGAAATGGTCACTGGAAGCGGAACTGCCCCAAATACTTGGTAGATAAGAAGGATGGCAAAGTGAACAAAGGTATATTTGATATACATGTTATTGATGTGTACTTTACTAGTGTTCATAGTAGTCCCTGGGTATTTGATATCAGTTCATTTGCTAAGATTAGTAACTCGAAACAGGTGTTGCAAAATGAACAGAGACTAGTTAAGGGCGCGGTGACGATGTGTGTTGGAAGTGATTCCAAGGTTGATAAGATCACCATCAGACACTCCCTCTACCTTCGGGATTAGTGTTGGACCTAAATAAATGTTATTTGGTGTTTGCTTTGAGCATGAATATAATTGGATCATGTTTATTGCGATATGGTTATTCATTTAAGTCAGAGAATAATTGTTGTTCTGTTTACATGAATAAAACCTTCTATGGTCATACACCCAATGTAAATGGTTTATTGAATTTCGATCGTAGTGATACACACATTCATAATATTGATGCCAAAAGATGCAAAGTTGATAATGATAGTGCATCATATTTGTGGCACTGCCGTTTAGGTCATATTGGTGTAAAGCGCATGAAGAAAATCCATGCAGATGGACTTTTGGAATCACTTGATTATGAATCATTTGATACTTGCGAACCATGTCTCATAGGGAAGATGACTAAAACTCCATTCCCTGGAACAATGGAGCGAGCTAATGACTTATTGGAAATAATACATACCGATGTATGCAGTCCGATGAGTGTTGAAGCACGCGGCGGGTATCGTTATTTTCTGACCTTCATAGATGATTTGAGTAGGTATGCGTATATCTATTTAATGAAACACAAGTATGAAATATTTGAAAAGTTCAAAGAATTTCAGAGTGAAGTGGAGAATCATCGTAACAAGAAAATAAAGTTTCTATGATCTAATTGTGGAGGAGAATATTTGAGTTACGAGTTTGGCCTTCATTTAAAACAATGTGGAGTTGTTTCACAACTCACACCACCTGGAACACCACAATGTGACGGTGTGTCCGAACGTCGTAACCATACTTTATTAGATATGGTACGATCTATGAAGTATCTTACCAATTTACCACTATCATTTTGTGGTTATGCATTGATAACCCACAAGTATAGGGGATCGCAACAGTTTTCGAGGGTAGAGTATTCAACCCAAATTTATTGATTCGACACAAGGGGAGCCAAAGAATATTCTCAAGTATTAGCAGCTGAGCTTTCAATTCAACCACACCTGAAAGACTGAATATCTGCAACAAAGTATTTAGTAGCAAAGTAGTATGGAAGTAATGTTGGGGAACGTAGTAATTTCAAAAAAATTCCTACGCACACGCAAGATCATGGTGATGGCATAGCAACGAGAGGGGAGAGTGTTCGTCCACGTACCCTCGTAGACCGTCAGCGGAAGCGTTAGCACAACGCAGTTGATGTAGTCGTACGTATTCACGATCTGACCGATCCAAGCACCGAACGTACGGGGCCTCCGAGTTCAGCACACGTTCAGCTCGATGACGATCTCCGGCCTCCGATCCAGCAGAGCTCCGGAGATGAGTTCTGTCAGCACGACGGCGTGGTAACGATGATGATGTTCTACCGGCGTAGGGCTTCGCCTAAACTCCGCGACGACATGACCGAGGTGGAATATGGTGGAGGGGGGCACCGCACACGGTTAAGGAACGATCCGTAGATCAACTTGTGTGTCTATGGGGTGCCCCTCGCCCCCGTATATAAAGGAGCAAGGGGGGAGGCCGGCCGGCCCTTGGGGCGCGCCAAGGAGGGGGGGAGTCCTCCTCCTAGTGGGAGTAGGACTCCCCTTTCCTAGTCCAACTAGGAAGGAGGAAGGGGAAAGGAAAGAGGGGGAGAGGGAGAGGGAAAGAGGGGCCGCGCCCCCTCCCCTAGTCCAATTCGGACTCCCCTTGGGAGGGGGCGCGCCACCTCCTGGGCTGCTGCCCTCTCTCTCCCCTCAGGCCCACTTAGGCCCAATACTTCCCCGGGGGGTTCCGGTAACCCCTCCGGCACTCCGGTTTTCTCCGAAATCACCCGGAACACTTCCGGTGTCCGAATATAGTCGTCCAATATATCAATCTTTATGCCTCGACCATTTCGAGACTCTTCGTCATGTCCGTGATCACATCCGGGACTCCGAACAAACTTTGGTACATCAAAACTTGTAAACTCATAATAAAACTGTCATCGTAACGTTAAGTGTGCGGACCCTACGGGTTCGAGAACTATGTAGACATGACCTAGAACCATTCTCGGTCAATAACCAATAGCGGGACCTGGATGCCCATATTGGTTCCTACATATTCTATGAAGATCTTTATTGGTCAAACCGCATAACAACATACGTTGTTCCCTTTGTCATCGGTATGTTACTTGCCCGAGATTTGATCGTCGGTATCCAACACCTAGTTCAATCTCGTTACCGGCAAGTCTCTTTACTCGTTCCGTAATACATCATCTCATAACTAACTCATTAGTTACAATGTTTGCAAGGCTTAGGTGATGAGTATTACCGAGAGGGCCCAAAGATACCTCTCCGACAATCGGAGTGACAAATCCTAATCTCGAATTATGCCAACTCAACATGTACCTTTGGAGACACCTGTAGAGCACCTTTATAATCACCCAGTTACGTTGTGACGTTTGGTAGCACACAAAGTGTTCCTCCGGTAAACGGGAGTTGCACAATCTCATAGTTGCAGGAACTTTGTATAAGTCATGAAGGAAGCAATAGCAGTATACTAAATGATCAACTGCTAAGCTAACGGAATGGGTCAAGTCAATCTCATCATTCTCCTAATGATGTGATCCCGTATGTTAATCAAATGACAACTCATGTCTATGGTTAGGAAACTTAACCATCTTTGATTAACGAGATAGTCAAGTAGAGGCATACTAGTGACACTATGTTTGTCTATGTATTCACACATGTATCATGTTTCCGGTTAATACAATTCTAGCATGAATAATAAACATTTATCATGATATGAGGAAATAAATAATAACTTTATTATTGCCTCTAGGGAATATTTCCTTCAGTCTCCCACTTGCACTAGAGTCAATAATCTAGATTACCTAGTAATGATTCTAACACCCATGGAGTCTTGGTGCTGATCATGTTTTGCTCTTGAGAGAGGCTTAGTCAACGGGTCTGCAACATTCAGATCCGTATGTATCTTGCAAATCTCTATGTCTCCCACTTGGACTTGGTCCCGAATGGAATTGAAGCGTCTCTTGATGTGCTTGGTCCTCTTGTGAAATCTGGATTCCTTTGCCAAGGCAATTGCACCAGTATTGTCACAGAAGATCTTCATTGGTCCCGATGTACTAGGTATAACACCTAGATCGGAAATGAACTCCTTCATCCAGACTCCTTCATTTGCTGCTTCCGAAGCATCTATGTACTCCGCTTCGCATGTAGATCCCGCCACGACGCTTTGTTTAGAACTGCACCAACTTACAGCTCCACCGTTTAATAAAAACACGTATCCGGTTTGCGATTTAGAATCGTCCGGATCAGTGTCAAAGCTTGCATCGACGTAACCATTTACGACTAGCTCTTTGTCACCTCCATATACGAGAAACATATCCTTAGTCCTTTTCAGGTATTTCAGGATGTTCTTGACCGCTGTCCAGTGATCCACTCCTGGATTACTTTGGTACCTTCCTGCCAAGCTTATTGCTAAGCATATGTCAGGTCTGGTACACAGCATTGCATACATGATAGAGCCTATGGCTGAAGCATAGGGAACATTTTTCATTTTCTCTCTATCTTCTGCTGTGGTCGGGCATTGAGTTCGACTCAACTTCACACCTTGTAGCACATGCAAGAATCCTTTCTTTGCCTGATCCATTTTGAACTTTTTCAAAATTTTGTCAAGGTATGTGCTTTGTGAAAGTCCTATTAAGCGTCTTGATCTATCTCTATAGATCTTGATGCCCAATATGTAAGGAACTTCACCGAGGTCTTTCATTGAAAAACTTTTATTCAAGTATCCCTTTATGCTATCCAGAAATTCTATATCATTTCCAATTAATAATATGTCATCTACATATAAAATTAGAAATGCTACAGAGCTCCCACTCACTTTCTTGTAAATACAGGCTTCTCCAAAAGTCTGTATAAAACCATATGCTTTGATCACACTATCAAAGCGTTTATTCCAACTCCGAGATGCTTGCACCAGTCCATAAATGGAATGCTGGAGCTTGCACACTTTGTTAGCACCTTTTGGATCAACAAAACCTTCCGGCTGCATCATATACAACTCTTCTTCTAGAAATCCATTCAAGAATGCAGTCTTGACATCCATTTGCCAAATTTCATAATCATGAAATGCAGCAATAGCTAACATGATTCGGACAGACTTAAGCATCGCTACGGGTGAGAAAGTCTCATCGTAGTCAACCCCTTGAACTTGTCGAAAACCTTTTGCAACAAGTCGAGCTTTATAGACAGTTACATTACCATCAGCGTCAGTCTTCTTCTTAAAGATCCATTTATTCTCAATGGCTTGCCGATCATCGGGCAAGTCAACCAAAGTCCACACTTTGTTTTCATACATGGATCCCATCTCAGATTTCATGGCCTCTAGCCATTTTGCGGAATTTGGGCTCATCATCGCTTCCTCATAGTTCGTAGGTTCATCATGGTCAAGTAACATGACTTCCAGAATAGGATTACCGTACCACTCTGGTGCGGATCTTACTCTGGTAGACCTACGAGGTTCAGTAGAAACTTGATCTGAAGTTTTTTGATCATTATCATTAGCTTCCTCACTAATTGGTGTAGTTGTCACATGAACCAGTTCTTGTGATGAACTACTTTCCAATAAGGGAGTAAATACAGTTATCTCATCAAGTTCTTCTTTCCTCCCACTCACTTCTTTCGAGAGAAACTCCTTCTCTAGAAAGGATCCATTCTTAGCAACGAATGTCTTGCCTTCGGATCTGTGATAGAAGGTGTACCCAACAGTCTCTTTTGGGTATCCTATGAAGACACATTTCTCCGATTTGGGTTCGAGCTTATCTGGTTGAAGTTTCTTCACATAAGCATCGCAGCCCCAAACTTTAAGAAACGACAACTCTGGTTTCTTGCCAAACCACAGTTCATAAGGCGGCGTCTCAACGGATTTTGATGGTGCCCTATTTAACGTGAATGTGGCCGTCTCTAAAGCATAACCCCAAAACGATAGCGGTAAATCAGTAAGAGACATCATAGATCGCACCATATCAAGTAAAGTACGATTACGACGTTCGGACACACCATTTCATTGTGGTGTTCCAGGTGGCGTAAGTTGCGAAACTATTCCACATTGTTTCAAGTGTAGACCAAACTCGTAACTCAAATATTCTCCTCCACGATCAGATCGCAGAAACTTTATTTTCTTGTTACGATGATTTTCCACTTCACTCTGAAATTCTTTGAACTTTTCAAATGTTTCAGACTTGTGTTTCATTAAGTAGATATACCCATATCTGCTCAAATCATCTGTGAAGGTGAGAAAATAACGATACCCGCCGCGAGCCTCAATATTCATTGGACCACAAACATCAGTATGTATGATTTCCAACAAATCAGTTGCTCGCTCCATAGTTCCGGAGAACGGCGTTTTAGTCATCTTGCCCATAAGGCACGGTTCGCAAGTACCAAGTGATTCATAATCAAGTGATTCCAAAAGTCCATCAGTATGGAGTTTCTTCATGCGCTTTACACCGATATGACCCGAACGGCAGTGCCACAAATAAGTTGCACTATCGTTATCAACTCTGCATCTTTTGGTTTCAACACTATGAATATGTGTATCACTACTATCGAGATTCAATAAAAATAGACCACTCTTCAAGGGTGCATGACCATAAAAGATATTATTCATATAAATAGAACAACCATTATTCTCTGATTTAAATGAATAACCGTCTCGCATCAAACAAGATCCAGATATAATGTTCATGCTCAACGATGGCACCAAATAACAATTATTCAGGTCTAAAACTAATCCCGAAGGTAGATGTAGAGGTAGCGTGCCGACCGCGATCACATTGACTTTGGAACCGTTTCCCACGCGCATCGTCACCTCGTCCTTGGCCAGTGCTCGCTTATTCCGTAGTCCCTGTTTCGAGTTGCAAATATTAGCAACAGAACTAGTATCAAATACCCAGGTGCTACTACGAGCTCTAGTTAGGTACACATCAATAACATGTATATCACATATACCTTTGTTTACTTTTCCATCCTTCTTATCCGCCAAATACTTGGGGCAGTTCCGCTTCCACTGACCAGTCTGCTTGCAGTAGAAGCACTCAGTTTTAGGCTTAGGTCCAGACTTGGGTTTCTTCTCTTGAGCAGCAACTTGCTTGCTGTTTTCTTGAAGTTCCCCTTCTTCTTCCCTTTGCCCTTTTTCTTGAAACTAGTGGTCTTGTTGACCATCAACACTTGATGCTCCTTCTTGATTTCTACCTCCGCAGCTTTTAGCATTGCGAAGAGCTCGGGAATAGTCTTGTTCATCCCTTTCATATTATAGTTCATCACAAAGCTCTTGTAGCTTGGTGGCAGTGATTGGAGAATTCTGTCAATGACGCTATCATCCGGAAGATTAACTCCCAGTTGAATCAAGTGATTATTATACCCAGACATTTTGAGTATATGCTCACTGACAGAACTATTCTCCTCCATCTTGCAGCTGTAGAACTTATTGGAGACTTCATATCTCTCAATCCAGGCATTTGCTTGAAATATTAACTTCAACTCCTGGAACATCTCATATGCTCCATGACGTTCAAAACGTCGTTGAAGGCCCGGTTCTGAGCCGTAAAGCATGGCACACTGAATTATAGAGTAGTCATCAGCTTTGCTCTGCCAGACGTTCTTAACGTCGTCAGTTGCATCAGCAGCAGGCCTGGCACCCAGCGGTGCTTCCAGGACGTAACTTTTCTGTGCAGCAATGAGGATAATCCTCAGGTTACGGACCCAGTCCGTGTAATTGCTACCATCATCTTTCAACTTTGCTTTCTCAAGGAACGCATTAAAATTCAACGGAACAACAACACGAGCCATCTATCTACAAACAAACATAGACAAGCAAAATACTATCAGGTACTAAGTTCATGATAAATTTAAGTTCAATTAATCATATTACTTAAGAACTCCCACTTAGACAGACATCTCTCTAGTCATCTAAGTGATTACGTGATCCAAATCAACTAAACCATAACCGATCATCACGTGAGATGGAGTAGTTTTCAATGGTGAACATCACTATGTTGATCATATCTACTATATGATTCACGCTTGACCTTTTGGTCTCCGTGTTCCGAGGCCATATTTGCATATGCTAGGCTCGTCAAGTTTAACCTGAGTATTCCGCGTGTGCAAAACTGACTTGCACCCGTTGTAGATGGACGTAGAGCTTATCACACCCGATCATCACGTGGTGTCTGGGCACGACGAACTTTGGCAACGGTGCATACTCAGGGAGAACTCTTCTTGATAATTTTAGTGAGAGATCATCTTAAAATGCCACCGTCAATCAAAGCAAGATAAGATGCATAAAGGATAAACATCACATGCAATCAATATAAGTGATATGATATGGCCATCATCATCTTTTGCTTGTGATCTCCATCTCCGAAGCACCGTCGTGATCACCATCGTCACCGGCACGACACCTTGATCTCCATCGTAGCATCGTTGTCGTTTACGCCATCTATTGCTTCTATGACTATCGCTACCACTTAGTGATAAAGTAAAGCAATTACAGGGCGTTTGCATTTCATACAATAAAGCGACAACCATATGGCTCCTGCCAGTTGCCGATAACTTCCGTTACAAAACATGATCATCTCATACAATAAAATATAGCATCACGTCTTGGCCATATCACATCACAACATGCCCTGCAAAAACAAGTTAGACGTCCTCTACTTTGTTGTTGCAAGTTTTACGTGGCTACTACGGGCTGAGCAAGAACCGTTCTTACCTACGCATCAAAACCACAATGATAGTTCGTCAAGTTGGTGCTATTTTAACCTTCGCAAGGACCGGGCGTAGCCACACTCGATTCAACTAAAGTGAGAGAGACAGACACCCGCTAGCCACCTTTAAGCACGAGTGCTCGTAACGGTGAAACTAGTCTCGCGTAAGCGTACGCGTAATGTCGGTCCGGGCCGCTTCATCTCACAATACCGCCGAACCAAAGTATGACATGCTGGTAAGCAGTATGACTTGTATCGCCCACAACTCACTTGTGTTCTACTCGTGCATATAACATCAACGCATAAAACCTAGGCTCGGATACCACTGTTGGGGAACGTAGTAATTTCAAAAAATTTCCTACGCACACGCAAGATCATGGTGATGGCATAGCAACGAGAGGGGAGAGTGTTCGTCCACGTACCCTCGTAGACCGTAAGCGGAAGCGTTAGCACAACGTAGTTGATGTAGTCGTACGTCTTCACGATCCGACCGATCCAAGCACCGAATGTACGGGCCTCCGATCCAGCAGAGCTCGGAGATGAGTTCTGTCAGCACGACGGCATGGTGACGATGATGATGTTCTACCGGCGCAGGGCTTCGCCTAAACTCCGCGACGACATGACCGAGGTGGAATATGGTGGAGGGGGGCACCGCACAAGGCTAAGGAACGATCCGTAGATCAACTTGTGTGTCTATGGGGTGCCCCCCCGCCCCCGTATATAAAGGAGCAAGGGGGGAGGCCGGACGGCCCTTGGGAGCGCCAAGGAGGGGGGGAGTCCTCCTCCTAGTGGGAGTAGGACTCCCCTTTCCTAGTCCAACTAGGAAGGAGGAAGGGGAAAGGAAAGAGGGGGAGACGGAGAGGGAAAGAGGGGCCGCGCCCCCCTCCCCTAGTCCAATTCGGACTCCCCTTGGGAGGGGGCACGCCACCTCCTGGGCTGCTGCCCTCTCTCTCCCCTCAGGCCCACTAAGGCCCAATACTTCCCTGGGGGGTTCTGGTAACCCCTCCGGCACTCCGATTTTCTCCAAAATCACCCGGAACACTTCCGGTGTCCGAATATAGTCATCCAATATATCAATCTTTATGTCTCGACCATTTCGAGACTCCTCGTCATGTCCATGATCACATCCGGGACTCCGAACAAACTTTGGTATATCAAAACTTGTAAACTCATAATAAAACTGTCATCGTAACGTTAAGCGTGCGGACCCTACGGGTTCGAGAACTATGTAGACATGACCTAGAACCATTCTCGGTCAATAACCAATAGCGGGACCTGGATGCCCATATTGGTTCCTACATATTCTACGAAGATCTTTATCGGTCAAACCGCATAACAACATACGTTGTTCCCTTTGTCATCGGTATGTTACTTGCCCGAGATTTGATCGTCGGTATCCAATACCTAGTTCAATCTCGTTACCGGCAAGTCTCTTTACTCGTTCCATAATACATCATATCATAACTAACTCATTCGTTACAATGCTTGCAAGGCTTAGGTGATGAGTATTACCGAGAGGGCCCGGAGATACCTCTCCGACAATCGGAGTGACAAATCCTAATCTCGAATTATGCCAACTCAGCATGTACCTTTGGAGACACCTGTAGAGCACCTTTATAATCACCCAGTTACGTTGTGACGTTTGGTAGCACACAAAGTGTTCCTCCGGTAAACGGGAGTTGCACAATCTCATAGTTGCAGGAACTTTGTATAAGTCATGAAGGAAGCAATAGCAGTATACTAAACGATCAAGTGCTAAGCTAACGGAATGGGTCAAGTCAATCTCATCATTCTCCTAATGATGTGATCCCATTAATCAAATGACAACTCATGTCTATGGTTAGGAAACTTAACCATCTTTGATTAACGAGATAGTCAAGTAGAGGCATACTAGTGACACTATGTTTGTCTATGTATTCACACATGTATCATGTTTCCGGTTAATACAATTCTAGCATGAATAATAAACATTTATCATGATATGAGGAAATAAATAATAACTTTATTATTGCCTCTAGGGCATATTTCCTTCAAGTAACGGTAACGGTGGCAAAAGTAACAGTAGCAGTTTCATAGCAATCATAACAGTGGCAGCGGCAAAGTAACTAAGCAACAATATGTGAAAAGCTCGTAGGCCATGGATCAATGATGGATAATTATGTCGGATGGCATTCATCATGCAATCATTATAACCTAGGGTGACATAGAACTAGCTCTAATTCCTCAATATAATGTAGGCATGTATTCCGAATATAGTCATACGTGCTTATGGAAAAGAACTTGCATGGCATCTTTTGTCCTACCCTCCCATGGCAGCGGGGTCCTATTGGAAACTAAGGGATATTAAGGCCTCCTTTTAATAGAGAACCGGACCAAAGCATTAACACTTAGTGAATACATGAACTCCTCAAACTACATTCATCACCGGCAAGTGTCCCGACTATTGTCACTCCGGGGTTGTCGGATGATAACACATAGTAGGTGACTATAACTTGCAAGATAGGATCAAGAACACATATATTCATGAAAACATAATAGGTTCAGATCTGAAATCATGGCACTCGGGCCCTACACTACAAAAAAAAAACACATCCGTGACATTTTGGGCCGAACGAATTTTTTTCTGTCATACTTATGACACTTCTATGACGATAATTGTGACAAAACCCGGTATCATCATAGATGTGGTGGGCTCCTACTTCTATGAAAAAAAATCATGATAGAAAATGGGCTTTTCGTCCTGGTCGGGCCGGAGACGCAGCTGCATGACATTCTTTGGGCCGTCCATGACGGAAAAAACCGTGGTAGAAGCGAGGACGAGGAAAATTTTGGCGAGTTCCCGGTTACGGTGGGAGGTTGGGGGCTGAGCGATGCGCGTTTCTCTCGTACACGTACGCGCGTGTGTGCGAGGCGTTGGCTCTAACTGAACCCGAGCGAGGCGTTGGGCTCTAACTGAACCCGAGCGATTGCACCACAGGCTACGCGTTACTGAACCCGAGAGATCAAGCGATTCCTTTGCTACTCCTGCTAACTGAAGCTGATCGATGCTGCCTCTGGATAAACAGTGAGCGTTGCAGGGGGTTTGGATGAACAGTGAGCGTTGTGGGGGGTTTGTATGAATAGTGAGCGGTGGGGGTGGATGAACAGGACCCCGTGGCGTTGCCTCTGGATGAACAAGACCTCGATCGATCGAGCCGGTTGGGGCTGGATGAACAGGACCCCGTGGAGGGCTGGATGAACAGGACGACCCCGTGGAGGGCTGGATGAACAGTAGACGGTGGAGGGGTGGTTGAACAGTAGCCGGTGGAGTAGCGCACGGTGGAGGCTGGATGAACAGGAGTCCATGGAGGCTGGAGGAGGTCGATGGTAGCTCGTGGAGGCTGGAGGAGGTCGACGGTGGAGATGAACAGTATCCCGTGGAGTCCCGTTTTGTGGTACGCCACACCCCTCCCGATGAACAGGACCCCTGTTTCGACCGTAGCGCTCCAACACAAGTTTTTTTCGTCCGTTTTGCGATAAGCCACACCCCTCCCGATCAACAGGACCCCGTTTCGACCGTAGGAGGTCCGTTTCCTCCATTTTGCGGTACGCCAGACCCCTTCCGATGAACATGATCCCGTTTCGAACATGGTCGGTCGAACACAAGGCTGTTTCCTCCATTCTGCGGTACGCCAGGCCTCATTTCCATCGCCTGTTCCATCCAAGCCCTCCCAATGAACACAACGACGCATTCCATTCCGACCCAGCCGGTTGGCTCCCCATGAACACGACGACGACGTTGTTTCTCCGTTCTGACCCAGCCATGTACACGAGCCCTGGCCGTATGTATGCGCGAGTAGGCGTTCGAGACCCTTCCCGTTTGTATGTATGTGGCCGTATTTTCTTTCTTGCACCCTGGCCGTTGTACGTACGTGTACATGCTACGTGCGTGCCTCTACTACGACATGTGCGCGCCTCTACATCGACCAGTATATATGTACATACACGTTCGCGACCAGAATGACAACGTTACGTACACTTCGACCAGGTGGGTCCCGACTGTCAGGCACTTCCTTGCGTGCGAAGATGCAGCTGGTGGGTCCCAGCAGTCAGAGGGGCGAATCATTTTTTTTGCCCGGACGCACTTCCTTGCGTGCGAAGATGTAGCTGGTAGGTCCAAGCAGTCAGGGGAAATGTTTTTTCATGAAATACGGTGGCCCGTCTGGTGGGTCCCCGCTGTCAGGTGGAGGAATAATTATTTTGCACGTAATAAGGAGGCACTTCCTTGCTGCGGCCGTGGACCCAGCCGTCAGCCTCTCCACGTACAGTCCACGTCCGATGGAAGCCGTTCCTTGACCACGTTGACCACGCTGCGCCGAGAGCACCAGGGCGGTGGACGATGGTGAGGCCTAGGAAGGGGACGACGCGGAGCCGGGGAAGACGCAACAATGGATGACCATGCGTAGAGAAGTATGAGGGTTCACTCGTTCTGCTGTGGTGTGAGGCTGCCGTCGCCGCAGAATAATAGGGGCTGTGGGTGAGTAGAGGGATGGCCTGGCCAGCGGTGGGAGTAGTAGGGGGCGGTGAGGCCTCCGCGGCATCACAGCTGGCCATGGGAGACAGGAGCATGCGGCACGACCGATGCTGCTTTGGGCGGCTTGAGCAAGAAGACCAAAGGTTGAAGAAGCACTACGACCGTTGGATGGACATCGTACGGTCACTGGAGCTAGAATCGTTCATATTGACTAAGTTGACAAAGCCCTCCGTCCCCGTCAACTTAGTAGGCCCACAAGTCAGCCTCCCACCAAGGTGGGTCCCAGCTAGCATGGGGAGTATTCATTTTTTTTGTGCGTAATAAGGAGGCACTTCTGGTGGGTCCGAGTTGACAGCGGGTGGAACGTTTTTTTCACGAAATACGGTGGCCCGTCCGGTGGGACCCAGCAGTCAGGGGGGAAACAATTTTTTTCGCGAAATATGATGGCCCGTTCGGTGGGTCCCTGCTGTCACGTGGAGGAATCATTATTTTGCGCGTAATAAGGAGGCACTTCCTTGCGGCTGCCGTGGACCCGGCTGTCAGCCTCTCCACGTATAGTACTCTTTCGATGGAAGTCGGTCGTTGACCACATTGACCATGCCACGACAAGAGCACCACAGCGGTGGACGACGGCGAGGCCTAGGAAGGGGACGACGCGGAGCCGAGAAGATGCGACAGTGGATGCCCACGCGGAGAGGAGTACGAGGGTTCGCTGGTTCGGCTGCGGTGTGAGACTGCCATCGCCGCAGAATAACAGGGGGAGTGGGTGAGTGGAGGGATGGCCTGGCTAGCGGTGGGAGTAGTATGGGGGCGGTGAGGCCTCTGCGGCAGCACAGCCGGCCACGGAAGGCAGGAGTATGCGGCACGACTGGCGCTGCTTTGGGCGGCTGGAGCAAGAAGACCAGAGGTTGAAGAAGCACTACGGCCGTTGGATGGACATCGTACAGTCACTGGAGCTAGAATCATTCATACATTAACTAAGTTGACAAAGCCCTCCGTCCCCGTCAACTTAGTAGGCGCACAAGTCATCCTCCCACTATGGTGGGTCCCAGCTGGCAGGGGGGTATTCATTTTTTTGTGCGCAACAAGAAGGCACTTCCTTGCGTGCGAAGATATAGTTGGTGGGTCTGACCTGTCAGTGAAGGGAACTTTTTTTCACGAAATACAGAGGCCCTTCGGGCGGGTCCCAGATGTCAGGTGGAGGAATCATTATTTTGCGCATAATAAGGAGGCATTTCCTTGTGTGCGGCCGTGGACCCAGCTATGAGCCTCTCCACATACAGTCCACTTCCGATGGATGTCGTTCATTGACCAAGTTGACCACGCCGCGCCGAGAGCACCAGGGCAGTGGACGACGGGGAGGCCTACGAAGCGAACGACACGGAGGCGGGGAAGACACGGCAGTGGCTGCCCACGCGGTGGAGAGTACGAGAGTTGACTGGTTTCGCTGCCGTCGCCGAAAAATAACATGAGGTGTGGGTGAGTAGAGGGATAGACAGGCCAGGGATGCGAGTATGATGGGGCCGTGAGGCCTGCCCGTTAGCATAGCCGGCCACGGGAGGCAGGAGCAGGAGGTTCCGACGGCGCTGGTTTGGGCGGCTGGGGCAGAAAGATCAGAGACTGAAGAAGCACGATAACGGTCTGACGCTGGTAGAGTCGATTGTTGACTAAGTTTCTTTTTTGAGAAACCTTGTGTACGCATGAACTTAGTAGGCCCACAAGTCAGCCTCCAAATTTGTGGCAGACAACATAAAGCCCATTTGCTATTTTTTATAATTTGCAATCCATTTGCTAATTCTTAAGTAATTTATTACAACCCATTTTCTGCCCAGGACCACGGTCAAAAAGTTCAACCTTATTTTGCATATTTCGGTGGAGTCCGAACTGTTGTAATCCCGAAATGATAAACATTTTTTTAAGAACTTATTGATTTGCCAAAAAAATCGTTTTGTTTTTGTGGGACAATTGACTTGGTTTAAGGGAAAACTAGTGGTAAAAAAATCAGCGCCGGGTGGGAAAAAACAACAAAAATAAGGATGTAAATATGAAAAGGGAATTTTATGTGTTTTCAATATAATGATACGTGTATAGGAACTAGTAAAACTATAGGTAGAGATTAGAAAACGGATGTAGGACATGCGTTTCAAGAGGAAAATAGAACTGGGCTGTGTGTTTGATTCAGTAAAAAAACTGCATGCGGATATTGTAAGACAAAATATAACTAACTCTGGCGGGCCAGAGGCCATTAGATACCTGTTGGATCTTTGTGCCCCGTTGTCGTCATGGGTTGGGCCTGTTAAAGACAAAACCAAGCCTGGGCAGTCTACAACGCAGTTGAAACTTGCTCGACCTGAAAAAACAATATACATGTTCAATAAACGAGAGAATTCTGCAAGTACATACTGATAACTGGGATGCAGCAGGGATATTGTTTTTTCATCATGATAATAAGTGCATGCACTTGTTTCGAAAAAATTGGAGAACTGGGAATTCGAACGGCAGGTGCGTATGCTACCCATCAAATAAAAATCAGGTGCCTGAAAATTCGTTTCGAAACAAATGATTCAGCTTTATATCCACGTCGACCGTCGGCATGATGGTTGGAAGCAAATGCAAGTTCATATCGAAAGATCGTTAACAACAATACCAACTTGCGTACGACAAGGTAGTACAACTACCAATACCAAACTGACTTATAATCTTTTTACTCCTGGCCCTAGTATTCGTCTGGTACAAAATCTTGCAGAGGACCAGCTCCCACTCCTTCTCTTGCTCCAGGTCCCCGAGGTGGTACTGGTGCATCACCCAGTTGGTCCTCTGCTGGTCGAAGTTCTTGTTGGTGTGCAACACCAGAACCTTTTTGCTTCCCGTCTGCCGGCCGTTGACCATCACCGGCAAGGTATTGCCGGTCTTGTGCCACATCGCGTGCATGCCGCACTCCGACTGTATCTTGCGACGCGTCCACGTGCCCCTTTTGAACGCCCGGGAATTGCGCTGGAAGAAATGCTTCCTTAGGCCACTCAGTGTGATACCTGCAGTATTGTCGAATACAGGTTTTAGTGTACGTAGTTGGCATTTTCATAACATCTTTGGCATGTTGCAATCACTTGTTTCACTTTTTATTAACTGTCAAATTGTAATTGCTTCACCAGGTCTGCGACTAAAAAGAAAAATAGAGCTATAAACAAAGGAATATGTTTGTGCAAGTAGACGGCCGATCGGTGTCTTACCTGGAAGTTTTTCAGGTTGGGTGTAGCATATGCCATGCTCGCTATTGATGGTTGTTATGAACAAATTGATGAGAGGGTGAGATCTCGCACTGTCAGCATTCACTTTGGCCTAAAGGTGCTCGATCAGCCCCTGATCCGTGGGATCGAACTTGACGCCAGTCGGCAGCACCGGCCAATCCTTCTTCGACTTGCATCGGTAATTCCAGTTATCTGGTACTCAATGTATGGTCAGTCGACTGTTTTAAGTGGATGATGAAAGATTTCAACAGATAAGTGGTACTCCAAATCTGAAGTCCAGAATAACCGAACACGCCTCCGGGATTCTTGTGTCACCTCACGCGCAGCGTGTTGTCACCTCAATTCAATGTGTGGACATGATGAATTTTTTTTTTGAAAATGGACATGATGAATAATTTGACCGACATATACTAGTACTACTACTGTACTACTTACTAGTCGTATTTAGTGTCACAATTTATACATAGGTTTAACTAATAAGTACGCACTTGAAGCCTAATTGATATATATATATATATATATATATATATATATATATATATATATATATATATATATATATATATATATAGGAAAATGGGTTGGTACTCTTGAGTACATACTCCTGCACCCATTTAGCTTTTACTTAAAAAAGAATAAGTGAAAAAAGATCCATCTAAAACAAACAGAGGTTATTGGTCCTATTTTTTAGGCGTTTTTATATGCGATGCGCTTATCCATCTCTCCTCCCGTTTCATTGGCGTTATGCGGCGGCGCGCGACGGCGGCGCCGGCTCGCACGCCTGGAGCTTGGAGGTCTACATCGGCCTCCAGGAGAAGGAGCTCGGTCCGCAGCAGCTTCCATTGGCAGCGCCTCATCTTCTCACCAGCCAACAACAGCCTGACCGACCAGGTTTGTTTCCGGCCGGCGCCTGACTTTCATGTTTGAAACCAGATCGACAAGGCACTCAACTCTCGTTTTCTTTGTAGGTGGCTGGAATCCGGTGATCGTTGCCTTCCGCGTCGCCAACAACCGAATGCCATCCATGAGAACAATGGAACCCAGTTCTTACTGGTGGGCGTAAAAAGTCTACTCCAAGTTCTCCAACCGCAAGGAACTTTGGAGTCCACCAATCACTGGTTAGATCTAGCTGCTCTTCTTCTTCTAAATCTTTCTTTGAGTCAACAGTGCGTAAACCATCATAGATCTGGTACGAATTGGTTGCATGCAGTATTTTCTGCATTTTTTTCTTCTAATAATGGAGTAGTCAATGTATTAGCGAGACCAAATAATGGCTATATTCATCTCAAGTTTAGTCAGGATATGAGACCCATTCATCATCCCGTTAATGCAAATTCTAGTAAATCAAGTGAGTATGTTCGTCAGTATATTGAGCATATTGTCCAGTTCACTATTTAACTGTCACGGCCACTGCCCAAACTGATTGTAGAACTAGATGAGAAGCACCTTCTCTCACCCAATCTACCTAATTATTTTTTTATCCTTAAACACCTTAACAAAGTCTATACATCAGATTACTTACAGTTCCTGGTGTAAACAATTTTTTAAGCTCTTTTTTTCTGTTTCTTTTCTCTTATTACCCAGTTCAGTACACCCGCAAAAAAAATAAAAAAAGTACCCAGGTCAATATTTTTTTCTATATAGCTAGATATTAGGTATGTACACTTGTACAATGTTTCTTGAATCCAGTCTACCTTATGTTGCTAATTGTTTTCCATTGAATATCCATGTATGTAAAACTTGTAGACTTGTTTGACTGAGGAGCACCTCCAGAAGTACATGTGGTGTTATCTGAAGCTTGCTGGAACATATACCTCTTTTTTCTTCTGCAGTTTGTTTTTTAGCATTAAACCTTTTTCAAGATGTAACTAAAGTAGCTGCATAGTCTAGTTTGCTTTAGGCAGTGTACATGTTTTTATCAAGATGCAAATTTCTGTACATGATGTACAAATGTATCAAGTATCTTGTTAACCATGGTGCCACTTGATAGATCTCTGAAGAAGCAGTGACTTTTGTTTACATGTATATAACACACAGAGCGAACAGTACTGTGATACCGTTTGTTCAGTTCAAAAAATATGGATAGTTCTTTTTGAAGTATATCAGAGAAATTCCATTGTGTATTCTGCTTGCTTGCAAAAATTACATAGCATATATACTACTAATCGACGATCCTCTGTTTGCTAAGTAAATATACACTCTTAGCAAAAAAGAGAGTAAATTTACACTACTTTGTTACAAACTAGTATGCATACTCAGACGATCTTAAAAACTGACCAGACCTTTATTGTCCATCAAATTATAGTATACTCATTTGTTTTGAAAGTAGCATATACCCATTAGATTAACATACATGGATAAAGTTGCCAAGCAGTAAATACTTCTTTCAGTTTTTGGCGATGAAGTACTAGTGTACAAGGTCCTTCCGATGGACAAAAAATCTCAGTATATGCCTATTATGGAACCAATCAGTATATACTCTATCCCCGCCCAAAAAAGCAGTATATACTGATATAAAAGGCAGTACACACTCATTTGTATAAAAGTAATATATGCTCAATAAAACCACTACATACCTCTTTTGATTACAAGCAATTAATACCAACTCATTCTAAATGAAAAAAGCCCCAGTATATGCGTATTATGAAACCAAGCAGTATATACTGTACATGCAAAAGAAAAATAGTATATACTCAATTAAAAAGGACAGTACACACTCGTTTGGATAAAAGGAGTCAATTCGTAAAACAGTATATATCCCTTTCTTCATGTGGCGACATGAAAAATATATGGTTCTATTTTTTGGTTGAACGGTACATGCACATCAATGGATTAGGCATCTGGTATTGAATCCCTTAATTTTAGGATCAACCAGACGCATGCATGTGTGTGGTCTTGCATGCATTGGCTGTTTGTTTCCTGCGATTGGGTATATCCAAACTGAATCATCGGTTAAGAGGTGGGAGTATGTACTCTTGGGAGAATAAAAGAGGAGTCCTATATATATATATATATATATATATATATATATATATATATATATATATATATATATATATATGTGTGTGTGTGTGTGTGTGTGTGTGTGTGTGTGTGTGTGGCTTTTGTACATCATATCCATCATCATTATCAGTACATCCTACGCAGGTGAGTTAGGATGCACTTGATCCCAGGAAGGTATCTATCCTTCAAACCAGAGGAGTGCTTCAAACTAACAACGGTACATAATATCCAACAAAAGAGGGTCGTGCTACAGCAGCAGAATACATGGTTCAGTCTAGATATCAGGACGAATCAAGTTGTGCATATTTGCTGTTCGCATGGACCACATCGCTGCATGTCGGGTTTGCAAGAGCCATCCATCGCATGGAAGCTTGATGCCTTTCACACACTGAAGATTATCTGGCAACAAGCTGTGTTGACGAATCTCTGGATATGGTGATTCATGAAACCCATGGTATGATGTGTAAACATAGTCCCCCCTGGCGAATGGAAGTTGCATAGCACGGTAATCATCGCCGGTGATATGATCGATGATTGGTTGGATGATCGGATAATTGAGCCCGAGGAACAAGGAGTGGTTGCCGAGGCTGTAAACCCGCCTCCAGTTGAATACGCCTGGCCCAACGGAGCTGGGATCTTTCTCGAACACGAAGCAGCCATAGCCATCAATGTCACGAACGCCCCACGCATTGTACTGCATGTGGTTTGATGTAATGATTTGGTCAATTTGGTACGTGCAAATGAGCATCAAATGACCGCCGTCAGCTGAACGAGCGATAAACCACCACCCATCGGCTGGTATGATTCCAAGTCCTGGAATCATGAAGGCCAGCGCATTTGCGACTGCTGCAACAATTCAAATTGGAGACCAAAAGGACAAAAATAAATAATCATGTTCAGAGTATGTGTGGAATTAAGATTATTATAACAGTGACACATATCATAGACTGATAATTGCAATGCCGTGGTCATAATCATACCCCAAGTTAAAAAAAATAATCCAATGGCTTTCATATTCTAGAAATATGTCATGGTTCAAACATCATGTAACAATGAGAGGAAAACAACTATGACAGAGCCTACTCATATTCTACCATAGCACTTACTACTACTGTTCTCATATCAACTCTAAGCAATAACATGCGTGGTTATAAAAATCTTGGAAACGAGAGTAACATATAGCAATCATGATGTTATGCTCATAATATGTATTCTAACAATCATTATATGCCAATTGTTCTCATATCAACTCTAACAATAACATGTGTGGTCATAAAAATCTAGGAAATGAGAAGAACATATACTCCCTCCGTCCCAAAATAACTGTCTTACGCTTAGTACAACTTTCTACTAGAGCTAGTACAAATTTCAGACACTTATTTTGGGACGGAGGGAGTAGCAATGATGTGGTTATGGACATACTATCTATTCTAAATTTGTAACAATGAACAGGCAATCGTATTCATAAGGTAAAGATGAGATGAGATAGAACAATTACACGACGATAGATTCCACCAGTATAGGCAGCCAATCTGTGCGTCGACCGCGTAAATGATGCCATCATGCACTATAGCATCAGACAGAAATGTTTCCTCAATAGGATTGATGATGAGCCATAAGCATGTATGGCGACCGGATTCCAAATAGACTAATCCCATGTCGAACAAGGCAATGAGCTTGTAATCCATGTAGTCTTCTAATGGTGTGGGCACGGCACTTCGCAGATTACAACTTTCAGCAAAGAGAGGTCGAGCCAAAAGCTTGACGCGTCTCGTGCGTAGTAGGCAGGAGTGTCCGGCGGGCCGTGAGGCTCGATGGCGGCGGTATCCAACGATGGAAGGGTGATCTCTCGCTGGGTGTAGATATCCACGAGACGCCACGGACTACTGGATTGGTGGATGAGGACGATCCAGTTGGCCTTCATGCCCGCCCAGTAGTGGTCGCGCATGAAGGACATGTGGACGGGTAGTGGTAGCATGTCGAGGGGCACCACGGCAACCTCCGTAGGATCGTCAAGTCGGTGTCTGGGCTACCTGCGAGGATCGAGCATCAGCAAGCAGGGTGTCTTGAAAAGAGCCGGTCGGTTCAAGACGAGTAGACGGTACAAAGACACCGAGCATGCGGCCAGACGGACGGTGCTGAGTAGGTCCATACGATTACAGATCTGCTCCAAGAGAACATTGGGGAGGGAATTCCAATCGCGGCTCTGCGTGTCAGTCGGTTCTGCCAGTGGGGTTTTCGGTGCTTGCGAGCCAGCGGGGAAGTGGATTCGTGCGGGCGAGCGAAGAAACTTCTCCTCGTGTGGCCGAGCAGTGAGCGGGGGGATATGGTACGCGCGAGCTACCAAGGAAGATGGCGCGGGCAGGCAAGCAGTGAGCGGGGGTAAATGGTGTGCGGCTGACAATGGGGAAGAGAGGAGGAAGAAGGAGAGAGGAGGAAGAAGAGTGGAAGACGGGGAAGAAAGTGCATTAAATCTCAATTCTACTAGTACTACTACCAGGATATACCATCCTTCGGAGTGTAAATAGTTATACCGATGACATGTGGGTCTACCAAAAGAGGGCCCATATGTCAGTTAATGGAGGACAGAGGTGCGTAGGCGTATTTGCGGAAGCGTGCTCTACTGGTAAACATGATGGCAGTACTGGGTAAGGCTGATTTAGTAACACCAACACGCTGGTTCAGCTTATTAATTACGTGTCCCATCTGCTGCAGTGTGTATTGTCACTTCACTGTGAAGACTAGTTGAATAGTTCTATCTGACTGAGATGGGGAATAATGGATCGCGAAGACTTCCTTTCTACAATATCCCTATGCCTCTACGCCCACTTCACTCATTTTGATCCGTACCTAGTCACTTGTTGAAATCTGTAGAAAGATAAATACTCCATATTTGGGAACAGAGGGAGGCTGTTACTCTGCATTTGGGAACAGAGGGAGTATCACCATATGGAGGGAATAGAGGAAGCTTGAAAGATGAACATGTCAATGGGAGGGAGTAAGCCCCATGCATGCATGCAACATGCAACACTCACACGTACACATGGACACACGCAACACTCACGCACCCATGCGGCACACAGCACACGATGCAACACACATGCTCACGCTCAAGTGCTCAACCTACTCCCTACGTCCGTGAAATACTGTACATTTAGAGATTTACACATTGACCATGGCATAATTAACGCCCAAAAGTAGCAGACTTATGTGTGCATGCGACCTTTGAGAGAAGAAGATTAAATGAAGGCCGTTGCATGCTGTAATTAAGGATAGACATGTAGCCTATACCTACAGCACAAGTTGGTGCATTAGTCAATCAATATCGATTTAGATTAAAGGCTAAATGCATTGGAAGTGTAGAAAGACATCATGTACTACACTCTTTGTTTTATAGCCGATGTACACTCTTTGTTAGAAGACCGAGGGAGTACACGTGCATGCACTCACATACACAGCCAGGGTGGTTCACGTGCAAGGGTTGGACTCCTGTCGCGCCTGCGTAAAGTTTTGTTTAACTAATTTCTTTGCTCTGCCAACTGACAGGTGGGACCCAGAAACCAGGTGACAATTTAACCAGTCAACAAAGTGCCACATCGACTATGTGGTCGGTCAGTAGGGTGCAATACGCTGCTCTACGATGAGCTAGTGATCGTATAATCACCGCAAAACTATATATAGTGACCGTAAAGAGCGTATTGTTACATACGTTGACCGCCAGTGTATTTTTCTCATTTCAAATTAAGCCATATTAATCGGAAAGGACGCAGTATGGACTAGTGCTGCTTTGATGTGTCCCGTCAACTCGCCAAACGAGGAGAAGCTTGCTTACTACGCCTCTCCCTCGCCCACATGCGCGGTGGTTCGCAGGACGAGGAGATGGTTTTGACTACAGCGCCCTCTCCCTCTCCCTCTCCCTCGCCCTCGCCCTCGCCCTCGCGGTGGACGTGCAGCAGTTCAATCGGTGTCAGATTGCCAGAAGCATATTGTACTGTAGTATCATCATTGTTGGACCTTCCGAAGAGGCGAAGAGCCAAGTGCAAGGTTCACACGAGTATGAACTGTTGAACCTCCCGAAGAGGCAAAGAGCCAAGAGCAAGGTTTTATAGGAGTTGTCGTCCTAGTAGGAGTGTACTACAACTATAGTGAAAGATGCTACTGTATGATGCCGCCACGTCACCTATATCCAAAGCTGTGCCACCTTTTTTTTTTCTCAAAGAGCGTGTTGGAGCCCATGCAACAACCACACAAGTTGCACGTACACATAACACATTTACTAGTAATAAATTCTAAAGGACAAATGCCAGTATGACACACAAGTTCATCTCCAATTCATGTGATAAATTTGTGCACGACTAGTCTACATATATTCACGGCGCTACCATTCACAATTAGGTATTCCACTTACACGTTATAGATGGGCTACATGTCCTCCTCCAGGTTCCAGTCCCAGGTGTTCTTCATGGATGGCACGATCCATAGCAGTGGGCAACGTGAATCATTCTTGCAGCTTTCTAGTCCGGTTCCACACGATGGAGACTCATCCAAGCTGAAGCGGCATAAATCAGGGATAGCGTGTCCCATCATGTCGTTTATCTGGCGGTGCGCACTGAAGACACAACCATGCTTCATGAACGGCAGGCCTTCCTTGTCGTGCACGGAAGGTGGCATCCTCTTCACAATGGGGTAGCTGTCCCCGATGAAAAGCAAGTACTCTCCAAGAGTGTTCCTCGGCACCCACGTAGCATCACGGGGGTCAAACTCGGTGCCGTTCATCTGGTACACGCGGCATCTCAGATCTAGACACATGGTGATGTACATAGTCCAGGTCCATGCATAATAATGCTGTGCTCAAATATGGCGGTCAGTAATACTATGCAACAAATAGTACTACTCCGGTATAGAGGAAGTAAAATAATCGGCTTATTATATATAGCCACTCTTGGCTACATGGATGAGATAGTAAGACATGGAAAAACAAAAATGGTGGCAGCTAGTGGGTTCAAGTCTTCAAGGGCCTAGCTAGCTATACGCGTCCTCCAAGGTAAAAATTACTCCTACTAGTACTACTAAGAATACTACTAGTACAACAATAAAAGAGAAGACGAGAGGGTTAAAAAATGGGATACCTGGGTAGATGGTGATGGTCCGATCGTGGTAGATTATAAGACCATATTGCACATCAGTGGTACCATGGGTAACGACTGCTAAGATAGTTGAACCCAATATGCCAAAGTCAGCTACAAGGTTCCATGTTAGACCGAATCGCGGATGCAAATGCACATCCAGGATCAGTGATCTTATTTTGATCGGGGGATGACCCCTGCAAAATAATGGAGTACCGTTAGGGATGCAAACGATGGTTTGTGCATTCCGTTTGTAATCTCCCGTACCGTAGGATGGCAACTAGATGAAACAAGTCCCCTGGCTTGTCACCACAAAGATGCGGCCTAGATGGCGCATGGCGTCTTCGAACGTGTAGGGGTACAAATCTGCCGTCGCCAACATGCACCAGCCTCTGCCGTTACTGCCTCTTGCATTGATGGCAATCCTTATGTTGAACACAGCGATGAGATAGTAATCATCGTAGCCACGTTGCTTTGTCGGCGGGTCCGCAATTGCTATCTTCTTCAATTTCATGTAGGCATCATCATACGTATTCAAGCCCATCCAGTCTAGAAGGCCGATCCCAATGGTGGAGAAGGGGTCTACCGGAACGGCCGCACTGCTGTGGATGTTGTGCTAGATGATGGTGGTATCCGGTCGGAGGTATGCAAGCCAATCTTTGTTGGCACCGACCCAGACCTATATATAAGACGGTGGGCAGTGGAGAAATTACGGGATGGAAATGGAATAACTAAGTACTACATGATCAAACTCCATTACTGACCTGCTCATCGGACAAAATCCGACTACCTCACAACGTCGGCAACTCTAGCGGAGTCAACGTGCAACCATGGCCAGGGAGCGGTAGACTATTCGAAGGATTGTCCCATAGAAGAACCTTCTCCTCGAGGACGCATGGAAGACCAACAAGCATGGACTTTTCCCAAGCCTGTTTAAGCACCGTCTTCGAAAAGTTGGTGCAGGAAGCACCGAGTCTTGCGGCGGTGAGGACGTCAGAGCGGCGTGCGATTTCTCCCAGAGGATCGTCGTCCAAGGTCTCCAAGCCCCGACGAGGAGGAGAACCGCTTGGCGAATCCATGGGAGCAGCGATAAACTGCCTTCTCTTTGGGGGGAGGGGAACTGGTGAGGAGGAGATAAGAGCGTAGTAACCGCAGGGCCTCGTCCCTTCCAACTGTAGATCGTTCCTTAGTGAAGGGGTGAGGCTACTATTTACTACTAGTACTAGCATTATGGAACGTTATGGGATTGCATTATACTGTAAATAATAGCACTAGTAAGAAATTTTTGGCACTAGGTAGTAGTTTTTGGCGTGAATTATGAAATTTTGCGTCTGTTTTTGCTATCTTTTGTACACGCCAACTAGTGTCAAAAAACGTCTTACATTATGTGACAGAGGAGTACATACTCATACTGTAGCAGTACTAGTACTACTTTTTCTCAACTAGTAGTGCGATGTACTGTACTTCTAGTCTAGTCTAGTGCAGTGCACCAGTTTTGAACTCTTGAATCTCAGGGCCAAGGAGCTACAGTTGGAAGTGGAGGGTACTACTGTTCTCTAGAACCATCGTTGTACTATCAATGCAGGCAAAGTACACCTGCGTAGTGGCCTAGTGGGTACTCTCGGTGCTCTATTCAGCCGCTCCTCTCACGTAGCTGGCCTACTCAGCCGCTCCTCTCACGCACACACTAGCAGCCTGTTTACCAACGACGGTTACGGCGGGGGCAGAACATTTGAGTTATTTGATACAGCGAGACTAGGCTTTTCTCTTCCATTTGTGGAGGTGTAATGGATCTCGTCGAACTTTGTTAGTAGTTGCTTGTTTATGAATGAGATGAAGTGAAGCTTTTGCCTCCGTTTAAAAAAACGTTAAGAGGAATTTCTTTTATAGTAGAGCGGATAATGGAGTGAAGTCCATGCGTGCAACGCCACAAGCTACAGAGTAGTAGTAGAGCACTTTACGTACAGAGCCATATTGCACATTTCCCAATGCCCCGCCAGGCTTTTCCGGCTCCTCGGGCTTAACTGGGAGGCGCTAGTTTAAATTTAAATATGCTAATAGCTAATGAGGAAGCCGCAAGCGAGGTGCGGCTAGGTCGAGCACGCGAGCCACGGGATGCTGGGAAGGAAAACCCGTTCACGTGGCTAGGCTATCCAGTGCACCCAGATTGTGGTGCCGCACGTACATTTGACTTCAAAACTCAAACTACCCGTGTAAAATATTGGCTCGCAGCGAAGTTACTATTTAAAAAAAAGGCCGCCGTGCGTTCGACCGAGATTGAACCCACAAAATGAGGTATACACTCCCGCGACCACTAGTAGTACTCGTTGGAGTACAACGCAACCTAGAATCGCCTTTTGTCCCTAGTAGTACGTACATTGTTCCTTACAAGAAACCCCTAATAATGCAGGAAACCACTAAAATGCCAAGAAACTACTACCACTTGCATACGTGGCAGACTTAAGATAATACTACCTTATCAACCGTTGTACATGCTCTTACCAACCAGCCCTACCAAGAAACGACTACTCTACAAAGTGTCGTTATAGGCACGTTTCAACCCATGGCCCTGTTTGGATACATTTGTTGTCAATCTAACCCTGCCATCCAAACACCACTTTGGTTAGAGTTAGTTCAGGGTTAGAATCTAACTCTAACCTCTGATAGGGCCCATGTCGCCCATTAAGTCAACGCCTTCTATTCGATCGGGCGTTATGACTTGTGGGACCTACATGTCAGTCTGCACAAAAATCCCCGAGTGACCTCCTACCTCCGGCCCATCCACCAAGTCATCCTCGGCCATGGGACATAGCTACCGCCGCCGGTAGAAGGCAAGGTCAAAATCGCCAGCGGTGCGGAGCCCATGTTGCGGCAGCCCGGATGCTAGCTCCATCCAGCTGCTTGTCTGCAAGGTTTGCTAGCTAGATTGGCACGGCAGCGCAGCGGCTTGCTCACGCGTGCCGCGCTAAGGCCAGCCATCTGGCTCGAGCGAAGGCCAGCGCGGCAGCTTGCTCGCTCGTGAGTCACGCTCGGGCCAACCTGCCAACCCGTGCGGAGGCCAGCGCAGCGTTCGGCCCGTCCGGCGGAGCGGCGGCCAACTCGCTCATCACCGGCGCCGCCGACGAGCACGCATCAGTACTGTTTGAAGTAATGTTCAGGAAAAATAATGATTTGAGGGGGAATAACAGGATAGAAGGTCAGATGTGGGTCCCTCGTGTCAACGGTCAAACAAAATGTGTTGGTTTAAGCTGCCTCGTCAGCATGGACGTGTGGGCCAACCCTGTCATAAATGGGTTTAAATGAACCTAATCGGTAGGAGTACTAGGTAGTAGTTTTTGGCGTGGATTAAGAAATTTTGGGTATGTTTTTGCTATTTTTTGTACAATAGATTCTTCCTAGGGCTGGTTGAAAGTGGTAGTTTTTTGTTAAATACTCTACATATTGTAAGTAGGAGTGAAAGTTAAGCTTTGGAAGCCAATAAGCAAGGCTAGTTACATAGTGCATATGTGTACATGATTGAAAGTAAATATCAACCATGAGTGACTAATATCTTGATGGAAAACTCGAAACTATGGAATACTAGGAAAATAAATGCATGGTTGGAAATACTAGCAATGTTCATGTGCGTTGCAACGAATCATAATTAGAATAATACTTATTCACAAACTTGATACAAAACTCTCTAATTTTGATATACATATGTCACTAGAGATATATTATGTTTCAATTAGAATATATTCATTGGGCTATTTTGGTGAGGTCAGGGAGGGATGTGGTTAGTTTTAAGATACTAATTATGGATTTTTCTCCAAATTGGTAGACAAGTGGGATGTTGGTGAGAAAAGGCAACAAACTTACCTCACAGTCGTTAGATGTAGATCTAATGGTCAGAAACAACGGATGGCAAACACACCATCATCACCAACTTAGTCTTCTGTAGGAGTACTAGCAAGATCCGTGCATTGCACGGAACATCAAAATGCATTTTTTTATAAAACACTTGTTGTGATTGACCCTTGCGGGAGTAATCCCATGTGTAAAAACTAATGATATCTCGAGAAATATGACATAAGGTGAAGAGGAGTGGGGTGTGGTGGTGATTGGTGGTGGGACTGAGCGGAGGCATGGGGATTGACGACGCCGGCAGCGGGCACCAGGCCAGTTTGTTCCAGAGGCTTCCTTTCTTAATTGCTCAACAATGAGGTTTGTTGGAGATAAGGATGAACGAGGGAAGGCCTTGTCTGCAAAAGTGGAGAGAGGTGCGGGTATCTTTTAGTTTAATTTCCATCCGTCAGATATAGATCGGAAGGTCTATATTGCAAGATGGCACACGTACCATCATCACCAACTCGGTTTTTTATAAGAGAAGAAATATAAGTATGGAGATACAAATTTATTATCGATACTTGCTTCCATAAACTAGCATCTACATTCTATTAAATGCCTTGGCATGTTGGGCCTTAGCACAATGACTTCTCGACTGTGTAAAACAAAGATTTTCCCGTCGCCAATAAGGAGGGGGTGACGGCGGCGCGATTTTTGGCTTGCTCTAGTCCTAGTAGTCATACTAGGTGGTCTAAGCACGTGTAGATTTATTCTTTTTCACGTCTCGTGTTCACCTTACTGCCACGACTGTTGATGAATAGACGGTAAGTTATTCATGGGGAAACCCTCGTTGAGCGTGTTTGCAAGAGAGAGAGAGACAGTGTGCGTGTGTGATATGTTAGAGACTGAGGCAATGATAACAGATTCTTTGTGTCTATGTGTGTGGAGGATAGAGAGAGACATGTACATGGGGCTTTGTGTTGTGTAACATGGAGACACATATACATAATTAGAGAGTGAGTGTGTGAGATACACATGCGGACATGGGGAGAGATGAGGATCCAGATAAATGGATGTTTGTGCGTGTATGTGTGTGTTTGTGCACGCGTTTGTGTGTGAGAGGGAGTGTGTGTATGTGGAGTAGAGAGACCACTAATGATGTAAACCTAGTATAAGGGAAGGGGGAATGGTGTGACATGTTCAAAGGATCGAGAAGAGGTGTCTACAGGGGGGGGGGGGTGATTAGACACTAAGTGAGAAAAGTTGCAGTTTTTAAATTCTTTAAGTTTAAGTGGAGTTTTGGCACAAGTTTAACAATCACAATACATAACAAGCAAGCATGCAAAGAGTATATGAGCAGCGGAATGTAAAGCATGCAACTTGCAAGAATGTAAAGGGATGGGATTGGAGTGTGCAAACGCAATTGGGGACACAAATGTTTTTGTCGTGGTTCCGATAGGTGGTGCTATCGTACATCCACGTTTATGGAGACTTCAACCCATGAAGGGTAACAGCTGCGCGAGTCCACGGAGGGCTCCACCCATGAAGGGTCCACGAAGAAGCAACCTTGTCTATCCCACTATGGCCGTCGCCCACGAAAGACTTGCCTCACTAGGGTAGATCTTCACGAAGTAGGAAATCTCCTTGCCCTTACAAACTCCTTGGTTCAACTCCACAATCTTGTCGGAGGCTCCCAAGTGACACCTAGCCAATCTAGGAGACACCACTCTCCAAGAAGTAAAAATGGTGTGTTGATGATGAACTCCTAGCTCTTGTGCTTCAAATGATAGTCTCCCCAACACTCAACTCTCTCTCACAGGATTTGGATTTGGTGGAAAGAAGATTTGAGTGGAAAGCAACTTGGGGAAGGCTAGAGATCAAGATTCATATCGTAGGAATGTAATATCTTGGTCTCAACACATGAGTAGGTGGTTCTCTCTTTGAAAATGTATGCTGGAAGTGTAGGCACGTCCTGATGGCTCTCTCCACGAATGAAGAGTGGGTGGAGGGGTATATATGGCCTCCACACAAAATCTAACCGTTACACACAACTTACCAATCTCGGTGGGACATAATCGTCAAACTCGGTCGGACCGATTCAGCAAATAATGTGACCGTTAGGATTTTCGGTGGGACCGACATATCAACTCGGTGGGACCGATATGGTTAGGGTTAGGTCATAACGTAATCTCGGTGAGACCGATTACTCAAACTCGGTGGGACCGATTTTGGTAATAAGCTAACCAGAGAGTTTGTCAGGCAAACTCGGTGGGACCAATTTGCTCATCTCGGTTGGATCAAAATGTTACGAAGAGGAACCGAGAGTTTGCATTGTAATCTCGGTAGGACCGATTACGCAAACTCGGTGTAACTGATTTTGGTAATGGATACATATAGAGAGATTACAATCCCATCTCGGTGAGACTGAGATCCCTATCAGTGAGACCGACTTGATTAGGGTTTGTGGCAGTGGCTATGACATCTGAACTCGGTGGCGCCGGATGGAAAGAATCGGTAGGGCCAAGTTAGACTTTTAGTTTGGGTCATATGTGGATGTGAGAAAGTAGTTGAGGGATTTGGAGCATATCACTAAGCACTTTGAGCAAGCAAGCCATTAAGCAACATCTCATCCCCTCTTGATAGTATTGGCTTTTCCTATAGACTCAATGTGATCTTGGATCACTAAAATAGAAAGAGTAGAGTCTTGTTCTTGGAGCTTGAGCCAATCCTTTGTCCTTAGCATCTTGAAGGGGTTCCACATCCTCTAGTCCATGCCACTTCATTGTTGAACTTATCTGAAACATACTAGGTAAAAGTGTTAGTCCAACAAGAGATATGTTGACATTAATTAACAAAGCCACCCAGGGAGCACTTGTGCTTTCAGTCTCCCCCTTTTTGGTAATTGATGACAACATACATCAAAGCTTTATATAAAGATATAGAGAATAACAAGTAAGGTTTTGGAAAGACATGTAACATGCATCGGCTCCCCATACATGCATGCAATCATTTAAATATGGAATATGGGAGCATGTGAATGCATATGCATGACAGAGTAAGCAATGTGTTACATGTGTCTTGGCTATATGCATCAGAGCAGAAGGTGTGAATATGGGAAACGTACCTTCATGCCAATGAGTCCTTCTTGCAAACAGTATGTACATCAGCAAGAGATCCTCATACACATGACTGTGATGCATATACTTACCTTGTGGTCTTGAGTTGGCTTAGGATGGAATAAACCTGCGTAAAAGAGGTTAGATAACACAGATGCACCAACTGGCCAGAGCAAACAAAAAAAACCCACAAGAGAACCAAGACTGGGATGACATGTAGAGTAAGTACTAAGTACCACATTGAACATAGACATGTCCCCAAAGGTAAAGATGTGTAAGGATTTCCTTCCCTTAGATGTCTTGCTCCCCCTGAATCTAGCATGGGATACTGGGAGAAGATAGGGAACAGAAAATCAGAGCTCAAAGAAAAGAAACAGAGCTAATGCAAGCAAACAAATATGAACATGTCTTTCCCCTCTTGAAGACATGTGACTTCTCTCCTCTTGAATACCAAGCATCTGAGTTCCTTGATGATTAATCTTTCTCCCCTTGAGTATCCTCCCCCCTATAGATGTGATTAAGCTTTGATGTGATCTCTCTCTCTCCCCCTTTGACATCAATTTCCAAGAAGGGTTCTTCTGGATTTTTGTCACGGATGGGTTTGGTCCTTGAGTCACAGAACAAAGCAGCAAGTTGAATGTGATGCTCGTAGAGGACAAGAATCATTGAGTGGAGCTGGATTAAGAAGAATGCAGAAACTAGTGGCAAACTGTCTTTCCTGTAGTGAAATTGGTGACACCGAGTTTTATGCTTTGGTTGAACCGAAAGGTTTTGCTTGGACCGAAGGCATTTGACCCGTGGGACCGAGTTCTTCACAGAGAAAACACCTGTCACCTCAGCTCACTAGACAAGTAAGATCGCACAAGGATTTGCAAGGAATTATCTGAAGGATTTGCAATGAATTGGATACAGGGAATGCAGAACAAAAATAAAAGAAAAGAAATCTAGATGAAGTTTTTTTGAAAGGGGAAACAAATATGCGTGAGAAAAATGCAAGATCACAGAAAAGAACACAAGAAAACTTCATCTAGAGTCGGTCGATGACGAAGTCACCTATGTTAGAGTATATTGACTTAGGAGTCAAGTGAGATCACGTGATCATGGGTCATACTCATCATTTAAGCTCAAAATGGGGTTACCATTTTTCGTTTAAGCATCTTGATGTATTCACATCTTGTTGAGTTGCTTTCACTCATGACTTGGAGTAAAGCTTCTCTAAGATGGAATAACATACCTTGGATGGTGGTGTTGATCGTGATCATGTAGTTGAACTTATGTGGGTTGCTCAAGGTTGATGTTGCTCATCAAGAGTTGGGAGCACCACTTTGGAATTTGAGTTCATCTTCCTACATGGGTTAGTTTTGCAAGGAAGAGCACTTGTGTATCCAAAATGACAATCATGAATCTCAATAACAAATTTGTCAAAGGATATGTTTGAATGGTTTCGTGCTTCCTTGTCTTCAACCACCATTGTGTGGAGACTTGGTGATGAAGAGATTGCTCAAGATGTGAGTGAGTTGCAATCTCATAGATTTAGATTCATCCAAGTACCTACACGGGTTAGATAACATGCAAGGTGCAAATATATCCAAGACATAATATTATCATCATAAGAGAAATATCAAGGATTAGTCATAGACTCATGTCTTGCATGTATCAAATGGAGTTCCTACTCAAAGTTTGAAGCATCAATGATGTTCAATTCACCTCTTAACCTGCAAAACACTTTCTCATCAAGTGGTTTAGTGAAAATATCCGCTAATTGCTTATCGGTGCAAACGTGTTTAAGATTAATGTCCCCTTTGGCAACATGATCTCGAATGAAATGATGACGAACTTCAATATGCTTACTTCGAGAATGTTGCACGGGATTGTGAGCAATCTTGATAGCACTTTCATTGTCACAAAGAAATGGAACATGTTTCACATATATCCCATAATCTTTAAGAGTTTGGGTCATCCAAAGTAATTGAGCACAACATGAACCAGCGGCAATGTATTCCGCTTCGGCGGTCGATAAGGATATCGAGTTTTGTTTCTTGGAAGACCAAGACACAAGAGATCTACCAAGAAGTTGACAAGTACCTGAGGTGGACTTTCTATCAACCTTATCACCGGCATAGTCCGAGTCGGAGTAGCCAACAAGGTTAAAGAGGCCCTCTTTGGATACCAAATGCCAAAATTTGGTGTATGAATTAAGTATCTCACTATCCTTTTCACGGCCTTAAGATGACATTCTTTAGGAGCCGCTTGATATCGTGCACACATGCACACACTTAGCATAATATTGGGACGTGAAGCACATAGATATAACAATGATCCAATCATAGAGAGATAAAACTTTTGATCAACCGGTTCACCATCTTTGGTCAAATCAAGATGTCCACTAGTAGGCATGGGTGTAGTCATACCTTTGCATTCTTGCATATTGAACTTCTTGAATAAGTCCTTGGTGTACTTTGTTTGAGAGAGAAAGGTACCTTCCTTAGTTTGCTTGATTTGCAAACCAAGAAAGAATTTGAGTTCACTCATCATAGACATCTCAAACTTCCCTGACATTAGCTTTCCAAACTTCTCACTAAAGTGAGGGTTAGTTGAACCAAATATAATATCATCAACATAGATTTGTCACACAAATAGTTCTCCATTAACCCTTTTAGTAAAAAGAGTAGAATCAATTTTTCCAATTTCAAAGCCTTTTTCAATAAGGAACTTGGTCAAGCATTTATACCATGCTCTAGGAGCTTGTTTAAGACCATAAAGAGCTTTGTGAAGTTTGTAAACATGATTAGGTTTCTTAGGATTAACAAAACCGGGAGGTTGCTTAACATAAACTTCCTCCTCTATTTCACCATTTAGAAAAGCACTTTTAATGTCCATTTGGTACAAGGTGATATCATGGTGATTTGCATAGGCAAGTAAGATGCGAATGGACTCAAGTCTAGCAACGGGGGCATATGTCTCACCATAGTCCATACCTTCAACTTGAGTGTAGCCTTGGGCGACAAGACGTGCTTTATTGTGAACTACTTGTCCATCTTCATCTTGCTTGTTGCAAAACACCCATTTGGTACCGATGATGTTGTGGTTGTTGTCGGGCTTCTCAACCAGTGTCCAAACTTGATTTCTCTAAAAGTTGTGTAGCTCTTCATGCATGGTGTTTATCCAATCCAGATCTTCCAAAGCTTATTCAACCTTCATAGGTTCAATGCTAGATATGAATGAATAGTGTTCACAAAAGTTTGGTAAACGAGTTTTAGAGCGAGTGATTCTCCCGGTTTGGATATCATTGTAGATTTGCTCGACGAGATGGTCTTTAGCATCTCTTGTTCGAACTCGTGAAAGCTTTTGCTTGGATCTAGGTGGAACATCTTCTTCATCTTGCTCTTATTCTTGGCCTTCTTCATTGTTGACGTTGTTGTTCTCTTGTCGTGGTGGAGAAGGAGGTTGTTGATGTTAATCTTGGTGTACTTCCTTGTTTTCTTCATCTTGGTGTGTCCCACTTGTGGATGCTTCCGTATCAACTCTTGGTTCACCTTGTCGTGAGGTAGAATCTTCCACTTGGACGGACGAGGTACTCTCCTTCGCCTCCGTTGGATGAATCTTGCCAATAGACAAGTCTTGGATTGCTTCCGAGGGGTCTTTGTCTCCTACATCAATTGGCAATTGCTCTACTTGCGAGCCGTTAGATTCATCAAACTTCACATCTACCGTCTCTTCAACCTTTCAGGTGAAATTATTGTAGACACGGTAAGTGTGAGAGTTTGAGCCATAACCAAGTAGGAAACCTTCATGAGACTTAGGAGCCAATTTAGAATGATGATGCTTATCAAGAATGTAGCACTTTGAGCCAAATAATTGAAAGTATCCAACTTGGGGTTTGTTACCGGTGAGGAGCTCATATGCCGTCTTGCCAAGTACTTGTGAAGATACAAGCGATTTGTTGCGTGACAAGCTATCTCAACCGCTTCTGCCCAAAAGTGCTCCGGCGTCTTGTACTCAGCAAGCATCGTTCTCGCCATTTTGATGAGCGTCCGATTCTTCCTCTCAACCACTCCATTTTGTTGAGGTGTGTACGTAGCGGAGAACTCATGTGAAATCCCTTCTTCGTCAAGAAAGGTGTCCACATTTGCATTCTTGAACTCCATTCCATTGTTGCTGCGAACCTTCTTGATCTTCACTTCAAATTGATTTTGGGCCTTCCTAGCGAAGTTTTTGAAGATTATTTGAACCTGCGGTTTATCATCGAGAAAGAACACCCACGTAAATCTTGAAAAATCATCAACTATAACTAGACCAAAAGAATTTCCACCAAGACTTTTGTAGGCGTTGGGACCAAAAAGATCCATGTGAAGTAGCTTGAGTGGCCTCCTTGTGGTCATGATGTTTTTCACGGGATGCCTTCCTCCAACCTATTTACCTGCTTGACAAGCACTGCAAAGTCTATCCTTATCAAATATGACATCGTTAACGCCAAGGATATGATTTCCTTTAATAAGCTTGTCAAGGTTTCACATGCCCACATGACCTAATCGTCTATGCCACAACCAGCCTTTAGAGGATTTAGCAATAAAGCAAGTTCTAGGTTGAGCCTTTTTAGTGAAATCAACAATGTAAAGATGACCTCTACGTATACCGGTAAAGACCATTTATGATTATATCTCCGAAACACTTGGCAATCTACTTCAGTGAATAGGACATTTTAACCAAAATCAGCAAGTCTAGATACTAAAAGGAAATTGTATCCAAGAGATTCAACGAGCATGACATTTTGTATGGAGCTATCATGTGAGATGGCCACCTTACCAAGGCCAACTACCTTACCCTTTGAGTTATCACCGAATGTGACATACTTTCGAGGGCCATCATTTTCAGCAAGCTCACGAAACATATCTTTATCTCCAGTCATGTGATCGGTACATCCACTATCAAGAACCCATTCCTTTCCTCCTGCCATATATCCCCGAAGATTTGCCATAAGACCAAAGTGTCTCATTGCATCATCAAGATCAAGGTCACTATCATCATCCTCATCATAGTATCCATGTTCAACATCGTCATGCGGTGGATCAATTCCTAGAGAGGGTGATTTGTTAGAGTGAGTTTGACAATGATCTTCTTTATGAATTTTAATCGCTTCGGAAATGATATCACTAATAATTCCAACATCTCCTTTGGCACACATAAGGTTTGTAAGCTCAAATAGACAATCACCAAACATAGGATCATTGGAATTCATATTACTCAAGGCAATAGACTTATGAAGAATTTCATCTAGATTTTTCAAGGAATAATTTGGAAAACGTTCCTCAATAAATTTCCATAGTGTAGGCACACTCAAGAGTAGGCAAACTTCCAATCAAGTTTCTAGGCAAGCCTCTAGTGATAAGATTATCAGTTCTAAGATTTCGAATCATGTCAATTGAGTCATCAAGGGTAGGATGCATAGGATCAACATGAGGTGCACAAGGGCTAGCAATGTACTGTTCAAATGATATTCATTGAAAATCACAAGCATCTCATTTTTCCACTCATGAAAGTACTCTCCATCAAGTATAGGCACTCTATGTCTAAGACACCCCAAAGTAGACTCATCCATCTTCCTCCAATGGTATTTAAACCAAAGCAATGGAGACCAAAGCTCTGATACCAATTGAAAGGATCGAGAAGAGGTGTCTAGAGGGGGGGGGGTGATTAGACACTAAGTGAGAAAAGTTGTAGTTTTTAAATTCTTTAAGTTTAAGTGGAGTTTTGGCACAAGTTTAACAATCACAATACATAACAAGCAAGCATGCAAAGAGTGTATGAGCAGCGAAATGTAAAGCATGCAACTTGCAAGAATGTAAAGGGATGGGATTGGAGTGTGCAAACGCAATTGGGGACACAAATGTTTTTGTCGTGGTTCCGATAGGTGGTGCTATCGTACATCCACGTTGATGGAGACTTCAACCCACGAAGGGTAACGGCTACGCGAGTCCATGGAGGGCTCCACCCACGAAGGGTCCACGAAGAAGCAACCTTGTCTATCCCACCATGGCCATCGCCCACGAAGGACTTGCCTCACTAGGGTAGATCTTCACGAAGTAGGCAATCTCCTTGCCCTTACAAACTCCTTGGTTCAAGTCCACAATCTTGTCGGAGGCTCCCAAGTGACACCTAGACAATCTAGGAGACACCACTCTCCAAGAAGTAACAAATGGTGTGTTGATGATGAACTCCTTGCTCTTGTGCTTCAAATGATAGTCTCCCCAACACTCAACTCTCTCTCACAGGATTTGGATTTGGTGGAAAGAAGATTTGAGTGGAAAGCAACTTGGGGAAGGCTAGAGATCAAGATTCATATGGTAGGAACGGAATATCTTGGTCTCAACACATGAGTAGGTGGTTCTCTCTCAGAAAATGTATGCTGGAAGTGTAGGCACGTTCTGATGGCTCTCTCCACGAATGAAGAGTGGGTGGAGGAGTATATATAGCCTCCACACAAAATCTAACTGTTACACACAACTTACCAATCTCGGTGGGACCGAATCGTCAAACTCGGTCGGACCGATTCAGCAAATAATGTGACCGTTAGGATTTTTGGTGGGACCGGTATATCAACTCGGGGGGGACCGATATGGTTAGGGTTAGGGCATAACGTAATCTCGATGAGGCCGATTACTCAAACTCGGTGGGACCGATTTTGTTAATAAGCTAATCAGAGAGTTGGTCAGGCAAACTCGGTGGGACCGATTCGCTCATCTCGGTTGGACCGAAATGTTACAAAGAGGAACCGATAGTTTGCATTGTAAACTCGGTAGGACCGATTACGCAAACTCAGTGTAACCGATTTTGGTAATGGATACATATAGAGAGATTACAATCCCATCTCGGTGAGACCGAGATCCCTATGGGTGAGACCGACTTGATTATGGTTTGTGGCAGTGGCTATGACATCTGAACTCGGTGGCACCGGATAGAAAGAATCGGTAGGGCCGAGTTAGACTTTTGGTTTGGGTCATATGTGGATGTGAGAAAGTAGTTGAGGGCCCTGGAGCATATCACTAAGCACTTTGAGCAAGCAAGCCATTAAGCAACACCTCACCCCTCTTGATAGTATTGGCTTTTCCTATAGACTCAATGTGATCTTGGATCACTAAAATAGAAAGAGTAGAGTCTTGTGCTTGGAGCTTGAGCCAATCCTTTGTCCTTAGCATCTTGAAGGGGTTCCACATCCTCTAGTCCATGCCACTTCATTTTTGAACTTATCTGAAACATACTAGGTAAAAGTGTTAGTGCAACAAGAGATATGTTGACATTAATTACCAAAACCACCCAGGGAGCACTTGTGCTTTCACATGTGTAGTAGCGGGATAGCATGGGTGCAGGCTGGGGGAGCAGACTATTTGGAAGAGACATCGAGTGTGTGTGTGGGAGAGGGGTGTGAGAGCGCGCGCGCGAGAGAGGGAGAGCTAGCGAGGGAGAGAGAGCGAGAGAGGAAGAGAGGGGGCGATAGGGGTCGTTTGTGTCCATAAATGGCGTATAGATAGGGAGACAATGTTGATGTTGTTCGAAATTGGCCTATGTATGGAGACGCAAGGGAAGTGAGTCATCGTGTGTGTGATAGGGACTTCATGAGAGATCTAGAATATATGGTGTAGAGAACAATGTGCGAAATCGAGAATGATGATACATTAGGGAGCTATGGAAAGAGTCACGACATATATGTATACAGGGAAGGAGCTGGGGCGGGTCCGCATGTGGGAGAGATAGAAAGAGGAGAGTGGTGCACAAGGAGACAAAGTGTGCTTGTTTGCAGTGGGGGTGGTGTGTGAGGTGAGTGCGCGAGAACCACATAACTAGGGAGATAGACGTTTGGGGGCGACATTTCGTGTGTATGGGAAATATACACTCTACATAGTGCGTCTGCTTGGGAAAGAGAGATAGCGGGAGACCTAGAGAGTGAGGGAAGAGATGTGTGCATGCTCGAGAGACAAAGTGATATAGACCTATATTGGGGTCCGGACTTTAGAAGAGAGACGGGTGTTAATGTGCTCGTGTGTTGGTGTTTGGGGGAGAGAACGACTTCTCTATGTGTGTGTGTGGGGGGGGGGGCGAGGGGGTGGGGTTGGCTTCAGATAAAGAGTGAGGTGTCTATATTTGAGGGACTTTAGCGTAATTGAGATATTGTGCACTCATGGTTGATCAATTTGTTTCATAGTTTGGACTATGAGATAACGATACTTTTGAACATGCGTGATATACCTTGATGTACCAGAATTACAAACCTAAGATTGGAATTTTGGAATTCGACTCCATCATTAGCTTTTGTAATTCATTTAAACGGAGGTACATTTTTTAAGCCGGGATTTTGTGATTTCAAATTCATATATCAAACCTATAGATATACACATACGGGCATGTTCAAACTTTATAATCATCCACTTTATTCATACACATACACATTTTTGCTTTTGTCATCATATTTAGGATAAACACATTTGGAATTTCATTTGAATTGGACCGTATGATGGCATTTTCTTGTAGTATCTCAATGATCCATATTTGAATTGAATGGACAATCTAAGTTTCGAGTTGGAGACATTGATTTTCAAAACTTGAACTTTTTTTTGCGTGCAAAACAAACAAATTGTCGGCCATGATATCATAGTCGGTCGTACAAGAGCAGAACACTTATAATTTTAGGCGCCAAAAGCTTTCAAACTTCCCGCTCACATCGAAATATCACGCGCCCGAAAGTTTAGCCCTGCGATATTCCTGTTTTACCCCTGCCACATGAATGGAAAGGGCTGCTTTGGTAACTCCATTGTTTTCCCCTCTTTGCCCGCAACATTCTTCCCCAGAGCCCCTCCCCTTCCCCTCCCAAACCCCCCAACCACGACAAGCCACCGAATCTAGTCCTCCGCCGCAGCGGTGGACCTCACACCCCGCCGGATCTACCTTCCGCACCTTGGAACCCCCAACTGCCAACTCACCACTTCATCGGAGCCACTTCAATGACTGGCTTGTCCACCGCTCTAGATCTCCTTGACCGCCCTCATGGTCCACCGCACCGGATCTCCTTAACCGGCGCCCTCGTCCACCACAGTGTAGGCCCTTCACTGACTCCCTCGTCCGTCCCTTCGCTGGCCCTTCATACAAGCCCTCGTCCGCCGCAATAGATTCGCCTCACTGAAAGCACTGTACAACGCGCCCGCCGAAGCCTTCGTCCACTACACTGGACCCGCTCCACGGACGCCATATTCAACTCCACCGGCCCTGCTTTACCGACGCCGCAGCCTCATCAGGTTATTTTGATTTGTACTCCTTCGGTTTTTCTCTTTATCGTGCAACTGTTCACTTACCACAGGTGAGCTTTCTTTTATGTCGACAGGCGCCGCAATCGTAGCACCGAAGCCGCTTCAGCAACGGCGACAGCCGGCCCAAACTCAACCAACACGAACACCATCGACGATCCTTAGCTATCAAGTATGACAACGATACCCATACGTCGGCGAGAACCAGGTACTATTATCCAACGGCCGGCGCCTACGTTCACTTTCCTAGCATAAGCACCACACATTTGAATTTCTTCAGGGCATCATTCAGTTTTTCATGAGGCACGTTATTCTGCTTGCACCTGTAGGGCCATACTTCTGGCAGTGAACATGTTACATGTGCTAAATTACATACCAGTGCACATATAGTTAATATGCTTTAGTTTTGTCCTAAGTACTCCCTCCGTTCCAAAATAGATGACCCAACTTTGTACTAACTTTGTACTGAAGTTAGTACAAAGTTGAGTCATCTATTTTGGAACGGAGGGAGTATTACTGTACTTCCTAGATATCATTGCCTACTATTTTACTTCTTGAATGCTATATTTATGATAATGGTGTTGTTCTGATGCCACCTGTTGGTTCCATCAGACTGCTTAATGTTCTCTATGCTTAATTACACATCAGCAAACTAGCATGTGGTTCCGTTGCTTTTTGTTCGTTTTACCCTACATTTTCTGATGCTAGCTATTACATCACTGCTCCGATCCTCTGTTCATTACTTGTTTGTGTGTTCTTGATCTTCCCAAGTTGCATGACTAATTTGATGCTTCTATTAATTATGGAGATGCCAACCCCATCAAGCAAAATATTTGTTCTTTTGGGGCTGGCACCTCGAACAAGCATAAAAATAGAGGGAAGCAGATATATTGTCGTGTATGCACACACCCTTCTTTCATTAGTTTAGATGAACCATTGATGATCAATTCGGACCAGTGCATGCGATTAAAATTAATTTTACCTAAATAGAGGGTGTAGAATAAACTACAACAACTAGATTTGCAACCACGGGATGCTGACGATATCTTCAAAGAACATTGCAACAGCAGCGAGGCTTCACAGCAACATATGGTAAGTCAGTGTGTTTTAGTACATGTGAAATGTAATGCGAGTGGGCTGCTTTCTTGGCTTGTGCCCTCAACCGGTAATCCTATTGAATTACAAATAGTTCAGTTGTCTGCTTTGTTGTATTGCTTGATTCGAATGCTTGTTTGTTGTTACTCTATACCTGAGTTGGCCAATATGTCAGCAGTGCCTGTTGTACTATCATAAAGAAATGCATGCCTATTTCATTTGAGTCCTTAACTTTTCCTCTCAACTTCATAACAAGATTGTCTTCTTAGTTTATATGAGGCCACATTGTTAAGTGCTTTCTCAGATTATTTCAACTGCTTAGATGCCTTGGCAACTTAAATATAGTGGTGGTACACTCCCTTTCAACTAGGGATGTCAACTGGGTCCCGTTTAATCCCGATTAAAGTCCACTAGTGGTATGATAGTTCAAAAGAGTTTTTGTTTTTTGAGGAAAATGAACTAGGGAGCTAGCAAAAACTAACTAGATGGGACTGGCGGATGTCGTTTATTTGCCACTTACATCCCTAGTTTCATCTTACCATTTTAATTTCTTTTCGGCTGATGCTGCTTCGAACCATTTAAATATAGCTTGCCATGCTCGGCAATAATTCATCTGTCGTTTACCATGTAAGCTTACTGCCTGGATCATACGATAACTATCTCTTACTCATGTCCAGTGGAAACCTTTCAGGATGCCGTTCACACTAGGACACAATGTACAACCCTAGAATCTATTTGTGGAAGCAGTGCACCATCCATGTTACCAGATGGTAGCAGTTCAGAGGCAACACTGCCAGAGAGCAGTCTGAGCACAGATATTATAGTGCTTGAGGCTCTACTAGAGGCAGAAAGAGATGGTGTGGCTGCCATGAATGAGGTAATCATTATCTTGAGGCTGGAAATTGCGGAATTAGCGGCACACATTGTGCAAGCAACCCAAGAATTGGAGGAAGCAAGAATGTTGCATTTGAAGACAGAGGAGGTCCTGCTGTTTCTGCTATCTCAAGCCCAGGATAATCCCGGTTCTTCTTTAGATACCAGTTGAAATTGTCATTAGATTATTGTTCTTGCATGTTGTGTCATGTCTCTGAATGGATTATGTTGCAAGACCCCCTATGTTGTCCATGTGTTGTAATGATCCGAATTTTTTAGGTGAGGTAATCCTCAGTACTTGTATGATTGACATAAGGTGAACTGTTTTTCGTGTGAGCCTATTGTATTGGATGAAATAACTGTTTGACTCAGAGTGTATCCAACCTACTAAATTCTAAGATCATGGCATCTCTGAATCATAATCATATATAAAGGTGGAATAAATCTTTGTTGTGGTTTTGAAGAAATAAATAACAAAACATAGAATTATCTGTGGATATTCGTATCAAATACAAATTGGATTTGAATTTAGTTTGCCAGGGCCCAGGGCAAACGTGAATGCTAATTCTCCCAAGTTTTGAACGAAGCGGCTAAACACCCGCTATAATTTGTGGGCTGCCCGAAGCAAGTGTTTGCGAGATGGAAATTACTGTCTACCCTTGACACTTGACATCCTTATCGACCGGATTTACACTACTGTTGATAGGGGTAGACTAGTAACTTCAATCAGACGTGACACGATGGCCTCTGAGCCCATTCACACACGGTGGGCGCCAAACATGGGCGGCAAAACACATTTGATTCAAGCTTGTCCGAAAGACATGTGTCTCTTCCTCCATTTCCCCATTCATACACGGTGGGCAGCAAAACAAATTCTCCTTGTCCGAAATCGATGTAGGCTAATATTTTAAATAGGGGCAGATGTGTAACTTCCCTCAGACGTGACACAACAGCCCTACCTGTCAGCCCTGTTCATACACCGTGGGCGCCAACCGTGGGTGGCAAAACACCCTCTCCTCGCCCGAAATAGTTACCGGCAAATATTTGAGAGATGCGAGATTACCGTCCTATCCCCAACTGACGCGATGTCCGAAATTTTAAACGGGGGATAAGTTCATAACTTTCCCACATTTCAGACAAGCACGTACCAAAATTTGAGATCCCCCCTCCCCTCCATTTCCCCATTCATACACCATCGCGGCACGACAACCTCCGCACTGCGGCTAGCCTCCTCTGTCCGCCACCCCATCCTCCACCTTGCCAGAGCCGCTACCCCTACCCCATCGTCCACTGCAAGAGATGGACGTCTCTCATCCACGGCGCTGGACCAGGATCCTTTCTTCGCCTTCTCTTGCTTCATCGGCGCCATCATCCACCTTGCCGTTGCCGCTCCTACGACCGCCTCGTCCACGACAACAGGATTTATCCCCCGACCCGGCCGTCTGCCGTCTAAAGTCTTCTTCCCCACCGCCGACAGCCATCGCACTCGCAGCACCCTCAATGTATCAGCATAGGCCTACACGGCGTCGCAAGAGAGGTGGTACTCTTCCATATGTGCTTAAGTTATTGATCTGACCCGGAAAATAGATCATAATTTGTTTACTGTACTTTTCTTGTCCGTATCAAATCGTAGTGGCTAGTTGAAAGCAAACATTGGTTGCGAAGTAGCTTTGTCCGATTTGCACCTTCAGATCCGCCATGGCACGGGCACTATACTCGTAAAGCTTATGGTTTCCCCCTTTATATTCATTACCATCATCGTAGGTTCTTTGTGTCGTGCTAGCACTGCTCCTCAAGACCTCAACCCAAAGCTTACGTGTTGAAATATGAATCTGATATGATGCTCATATCACTAAAATAGAGAACGTTTAATTGGTCACCTAATGTTCCTATATTCGTTTTGAAAAGCATGTGCGCCACCCACTGGTCCAGCTAGTTCCACTTTCCTGATTTTTTCTCTTGATGCTTAGGGTTTTCCCCTTTTTTCTACTCTACTATGATCTGCGTAGGTGCTTTCTGTCATAGTAGCATTACTCTACCCTTCAAGCTAAACAACACAACACTCAGAATTCAAAAGCTTAGTTGTTCAAATATGATTGTGATATGATACTGATATTAGTTAACCGACACATTTAATTGGTTAGCTAAAGGTCCCACTTGAGTTTCCAAATGCATGTCGCGACATATAGAGAGACAGCATAATTGCATTTCTTTGTCACTTGTTGACCGTACTTTCTTGTCCATACCAAATCTTAGTTGTTATTTCAAAGCAAACATCGGTTGCTAACTACCCTTTGCGTGGTTTGCAGCTTCAGATCTGCCATCCCACTGCCACAGTCAACACTGTACTCATCATGCTTATGGTTTCCCCATTTTATGATGACCACAATCAGCCTACATGGTTCGTGTCGTAATAGCACTGCTCCACCCATCGAGCTAAACAAGCTTAGTTGTACAAATTCATATATGATATTGTTGTTGATATAAGTAAAACTGAGAGATGTTTAATTGGTTAGCTAAATGTTCCTACTTTAGTTTCAAAATGCATGTGAGCCACATATGGAGAGACCGGAAAGAATAGTATTTCTCTATGCGCTCTGGTTCATCATGGGTGGCCAACCGACATTGTATTGAAAGACTTGTAATATCTTCAATCTGCTTGCTCTTCTACTCTTCTTTAAGATGATCCTCTTCTCTTGCGGTCGACTGGTCAGGTCGAGTTGTTCTCCCTTAGTATATTTTGAATCTGCCAGGTCAGGTCGACTTGTTCTTCTTTACTATATGTTGAAGCTATCATCTGCGAAGTGTCATCACTTCTGGAGCTCTCATATTTTGAGTAGTAGGCCATATTATATTAATGCACACAACAAATTACAGCATGCATGGCATCTCTTAAAAGAATTGCAGAGATAGCACAAAGGGGTTTACAGGGAGGCGGTATTGGATTAGAATCACTTCTGCATTACAAAGAAAATCTCACTTGTTTTTATGTTTTCATGCATGCCAGATATTGAACATTATCAAAATGAATATGAGAATGGGCGCACGAGAGGAATATGGCAGAACAATCCACTGGCTAACAAACTTGGCATGGTGGAGGATGGCCTATCTTATTCACCCATCAAGGTGCTTGCTCTAACTTTGCAAAGTTGTATTGGTCGCACATATTTTGCATCTGACCTCTTGCATTACTTCTACTTTGTTACACCATCTGCTAGTTTAAGCATCATATATGAGTATATGCCATACCTATCCATTTTTTGTACCTATTCCATGTGTCGTCACACTATGTTTTTTCAGTCAAATGTTGTTCTTTCGTAATAGATGCCCAAAAGGAAGAGGGTGAGTGCAGATCCTCAAGGAGTACAAACTAGGTATTTGGAAAAGGTAGTGATACCTGTTAAATTAGATAGATCAGCAGCCACAGAAAACACAGGCCCAACTGTACCACACTTTACCCCTACTCCAGTGGCCAAACCCCTATTAGAATTGGTGAGAGCCGAGCGTCAGGTATTGTATATGATATCAATTCAAAATTTGAACTCCTAAATTTCTGCATGTGCCTTACCTTCTCTCTTGTATGAAAACTAATTTCAGATGAATGTCCTTGCTCAAAGGATCATACGATCTCACAACAATACTGGGCTCTGCATTGCTCTTGTCAGTACCTCTCTCCCTTTTGCCTTGTAACGTTGTACTTAATTAATTGCTATTTGATTATGTATCATCAGTCTACACCCGAGCTTCATTATCCTCTGTTTCTTCCAACATTATTTGATCTATATTTACTCTTTGCAAAATGTAGAATAATGGCAACGCTTATAAAGAATTTTCTTTGGTGAATTTATTGAATTATCCTTCCATCAACATGGAGAAGGGCTTTGTCCAGCCCGTGTTAACATGTAATGTAAGTTCATGCTTCTCAAGCCTTCAAACTTTGTTCTAGTATAGATTTGGATAGGCATCATTTCGTCCACTGTTGTTTGCCTTGTTGTTTACATTTGATTGGATGTTTGCAACAACTACCAGTTTCAAATTGTAGTTGTGAAAACATGTTCCTTATGCAGAACAGATCCATTTATTTGCTTATATAATTGTGAAACCTGTTACGTGTCTCCTTGTTTCTCTTTCAGAGTCGTATCTCTTATGCCAGGCAGAACTTTAGGGAAGATAGTGAGCCAAACCATCTTGAGGACAGTGAGATGACCCCAAGGTCCTGTCTTGATGAAGACAATGAGTTGAAGGTACTCACCAGCAGGTGTGGGACAACCTCTGTGCAGTCGCTGCCTCAATCAGTTCGACTTCTTCAGTCTCAACTTAAAGCGGAAAGGCTTGCTTCAGCTCAGACCCGACTTGAAGTCAAAGATGCAATGAAGATGTCAGAGGACTGCCTTGCGCACCATCATGCCATACAGCTACGGGTGTTGCATCTATCGTTGACACAACTAAGGTCTACTCAGCTTCTTCAGCTGTTTGGGGGCCCGACCTGGCCAGGCCTATTGCCTTTTGAAGTGCTCTCCATTTTGTATATTCTTTGGTCGGCGTGTTTATTTGCACTGGTGGCGAACTTTGATGCCCAGTGGATGTAATATGTGTGATAGCCGTGATAGCCTAGCGTAAGTTGCTTGCTTATTTATTTCCTTGTTGTCTTGTTTATTTGTTTTCTTGTAGTTATTGCAGTTCTTTTTCCGCGGTTTGCTAGTGGCTGCAATAACCTATTTTTTAAAACTAGGCCACAATAACCATGGGCTAATATTTACTGTAGTGACACTGGGCCTCCTATGGGCCGTAGAAACAGTGGGCCTTCTACGGGCCGTAGAAACAATGGTCCTTCTACGGGCCGTAGAAACAATGGGCCTTCTACGGGCCGTATCATCAATGGGCCATATACGGGCTGTATGATCGATTGGCCAAACATGGGCCAAACAGACCGCATTATGGCCGTAAACGGTCTAGAGTTGGAATCGTCCGTTCATGGGCCGACCATAATGGGCCATTGTTAATAGGCCGTATTTGATGATGCTATGAAAACGGCCCAACGTGTTAACGGACCACAAACGGGCCGACTGTAACCACGGGCTGAATTTGGCCCACAAGCAGAAGATGACAGTAACGGGCCGTAAGTAAACGAATGCTGGAAATGAGCCCATGAATTAATGGGCTCTAAGAAGGCCGAAAGATAACATGGGCTGGAAACGGCCCAACGGAATAACGGGCCGTTAATGGGTATAAAGTGATACACTATTCATTACGGGCCAGTTTCACCACGGGCCGTTAATGGGTGTAAAGTGATAAGCTGTTCAATACGGGCCAGTTTCACCACGGGCCGTTAATGGGCCAAGAGTTACAAAGGGCCTCATATGGGTCGAAAAACGTCATGGGCCATACATGGGCCAGAAGTGAAAATGGGCTGGAATCATATTAGATGGCCTAGATGACGCTACTGGGCCTAATTTGGATAGGGCGTTAACAGGCTTTCCATGGGCCGGCCCGCCACCATTTGACCAAGTCAAATGGGCTGGCCTTTTCACAGGAATGGGCCTCTGTTGGGCCGTGCCACGTGTCGACGTATCATAGGCGCCTTCTGTCCAATGATGGATGACATCTGTCCCAACGATGAGCCGACACATGTTTCCTCTAGCCAATGATGATTTTACACGTGGAAAATCCCCATTGGTCGGGGCTGTTAACGGGTTATCGGATCCAAAACCCGACCCGATAGCTTAATGATACGTCTCCAACGTATCTATAATTTATGAAGCATTCATGCTATTTTATTATCTGTTTTGAATGATTATGGGCTTTATTATACACTTTTATATTACTTTTGGGACTAACCTATTAACCGGAGGTCCAGCCCATATTGCTGTTTTATTGCCTGTTTCAGTATTTCGAAGAAAAGGAATATCAAACGGAGTCCAAATGGAATGAAACCTTCGGCAGCGTTATTTTTGGGAAGAATATGATCCTGGAGACTTGGAGTTCACGTCAGAAGATCCCTGAGGACTCCACGAGATAGGAGGGCGCCCCCCCCTGTAGGGCGCGCCCCCCTGTCTCGTGGGCCCCTCGAGCACCTCCTGACCGACTTCTTTCGCCTATATAAGCCTACGTACCCTAAAACCATCAAATATCAAGATAGATCGGGAATTCCGCCGCCGCAAGCCTCTGTAGCCACCAAAAACCTATCGAGAGCCCGTTCTGGCACCCTTCCGGAGGGGGAACCCATCACCGGTGGCCATCTTCATCATCCCGGCGCTATCCATGACGAGGAGGGAGTAGTTCACCCTTGGGGCTGAGGGTATGTACCAGTAGCTATGTGTTTGATCTCTCTCTCTCGTGTTCTCTCCATGGCACGATCTTGATGTATCGCGAGCTTTGTTATTATAGTTGGATCTTATGATGTTTCTCCCCCTCTACTCTCTTGTGATGAATTGAGTTTCCCTCTTGAAGTTATCTTATCGGATCGAGTCTTTGATTTAAGAACACTTGATGTATGTCTTGCCGTGTTTATCTGTGGTGACAATGGGATATCACGTGCCACTTGATGTATTTTGTGGTGACCAACTTGCGGGTTCCTCCCATGAACCTATGCATAGGGGTTGGCACACGTTTTCTTGACTCTCCGGTAGAAACTTTGGGGCACTCTTTGAAGTACTTTGTGTTGGTTGGATGAATTTGAGATTGTGTGATGCATATCATATAATCATGCCCATGGATACTTGAGGTGACAATGGAGTATCTAGGTGACATTAGGGTTTTGGTTGATTTGTGTCTTAAGGTGTTATTCTAGTACGAACTCTTGAATAGATCGATCCGAAAGAATAACTTTGAGGTGGTTTCGTACCCTACCATAATCTCTATGTTTGTTCTCCGCTATTAGTGGCTTTGGAGTGACTCTTTGTTGCATGTTGAGGGATTGTTATTTGATCTATCTATGTTATTATTGTTGAGAGAACTTGCATTAGTGAAAGTATGAACCCTAGGCCTTGTTTCCTATCATTGCAATACCGTTTACGCTCACTTTTATCCTTAGTTACCTTGCTGTTTTTATATTTTCAGATTACAAAAACCTATATCTACTATCTATTTTGCACTTGTATCTTCATCTTTTCGCCGAACTAGTGCACCTATACATTTTACCATTGTATTGGGTGTGTTGGGTACACAAGAGACTTTTTGTTATTTGGTTGCAGGGTTGTTTGAGAGAGACCATCTTCATCCTACGCCTCCTACGGATTGATAAACCTTAGGTCATCCACTTTAGGGAAATTTGCTACTGTCCTACAAACCTATGCATTTGCAGGCCCAACAACGTCTACAAGAAGAAGGTTGTGTAGTAGACATCAAGCTCTTTTCTGGCGCCGTTGTCGGGGAGGCTAGGTAAAGGGCACTCACTCACACCCCGTCAACTAAGCTCTTTTCTGGCGCCGTTGCCGGGGAGATGAGTGCTTGAAGGTATATCTTTAGATCTTGCAATCGAATCTTTTTGTTTCTTGTTTTATCACTAGTTTAGTTTATAAAAGAAAACCAAAAAAATGGAGTTGAGTTTGTCTCATACGTTACGTCTTTTTAATATCTTTCATGAGAATGATTGAAAGGAAAATTGTGCTCAAGTGCTAGAACAATAATTGACATTGGGAACCTATGCATAGGGGTTGGCACACGTTTTCTTGACTCTCCGGTAGAAACTTTGGGGCACTCTTTGAAGTACTTTGTGTTGGTTGGATGAATTTGAGATTGTGTGATGCATATCATATAATCATGCCCATGGATACTTGAGGTGACAATGGAGTATCTAGGTGACATTAGGGTTTTGGTTGATTTGTGTCTTAAGGTGTTATTCTAGTACGAACTCTTGAATAGATCGATCCGAAAGAATAACTTTGAGGTGGTTTCGTACCCTACCATAATCTCTATGTTTGTTCTCCGCTATTAGTGGCTTTGGAGTGACTCTTTGTTGCATGTTGAGGGCTTGTTATATGATCTATCTATGTTATTATTGTTGAGATAACTTGCACTAGTGAAAGTATGAACCCTATGCCTTGTTTCCTATCATTGCAATACCGTTTACGCTCACTTTTATCGTTAGTTACCTTTCTGTTTTTATATTTTCAGATTACAAAAACCTATATCTACTATCTATATTGCACTTGTATCACCATCTCTTCGCCGAACTAGTGCAGCTATAAAATCTACCATTGCATTGGGTGTGTTGGGGACACAAGAGACTCTTTGTTATTTGGTTGCAGGGTTGTTTGAGAGAGACCATCTTCATCCTACGCCTCCTACGGATTGATAAACCTTAGGTCATCCACTTGAGGGAAATTTGCTACTGTCCTACAAACCTGTGCACTTGCAGGCCCAACAACGTCTACAGGAAGAAGGTTGTGTAGTAGACATCAAGCTCTTTTCGGGCGCCGTTGCCGGGGAGGTGAGTGCTTGAAGGTATATCTTTAGCTTGCAATCGAGTCTTTTTGTTTCTTGTTTTATCACTAGTTTAGTTTATAAAAGAAAACTACAAAAAATGGAGTTAAGTTTGTCTCATACGCTTCATATTTTTAATCGTGAGTATGATGGAAAGGAAAATTGTGCTCAAGTGCTAGAAGAAGAATGCATTAAAATGCTTGGTACTAAATCTTTGAATGATGAGCATGATTGCAATGTTGTTTGTATGAATTCCTTGAATATCCATGATGCTAATGATATGCAAAGCCACAAGCTTGGGGAAGCTATGTTTGATGAATATGATATATTTTGTCCCCCAAGCTTTGATGGGCAAATTTATTTTGATGATAGCATGCCTCCTATTTATGATGATCATATTGATTAAAGTGGGTTTGGAAGAGTGTTAACTTTAGAAAGTAGTGATCCCACTATTTTGGAGGATGTTGAATCTTATTGTGATGAATACGAAAGTGGATTTGGAAGAGTGTCAACTTTATTTAGTGATTCCACTATCTTGGGAGAGGTTTCAATCGATTATGATGAGAACAAAGTTGCTACTTATGATGATTATTGTGATGAAACTTATGCTATAAAGAGTAGTGATGATTATATTTACAAATCTGGTCATGATTATGATTACGCTTTTTCTGAACATTACTCTTTTAATGTGGAAACAATTTTTAGTGTTCAAGTCTCTTATGATACTCCCGCCATTCCGAATGAGAAGAATTTTGCTTATGTGAAGAGTAGTAAATTTTCTATGCTTGTAGATCATGAAAAGAATGCTTTAGGTGCTGGTTATATTGTTGAATTCATTCATTATGCTACTGAAAATTATTATGAGGGAGGAATATATGCGTGTAGGAATTGCAATAATGTCAAGTTTCCTCTCTATGTGTTGAAAATTTTGAAGCTATGCTTGTTTTACCTTCCTATGCTAGTTGATTATTGTTCCCACAAGTTGTTTGCTCACAAAATCCCTATGCATAGGAAGTGCGTTAGACTTAAATGTGCTAGTCATATGCTTCATGATGCTCCCGTTATGTTTCAATTCTTATCTTTTATGTGAGCATCATTGCCATCATCATGCCTAGCTAGAAAGGCATTAAAGAAAAGCGCTTGTTGGGAGACAACCCAATATTTATCCTTACTGTTTTTGTGTGTCCACGTGATTATGCTACTGTAGTAATCATGTTTTATATCTTTTGTTTCAATAAAGTGCCAAGTAAGACCTTTAGGATAGCTTACGGTGATAGTTGTGTTGATCCTGCTGAGAATCAGAAACTTTTGTACCCAGTAAATTAGTTTTGTTAATTCACAGAAACGTGATTATGATCTGATTCTTTTTGCTATGGATTTTTACAAAAATTGCTTAGTACTTCCTAATTTGGTATGATTTTTGGAGTTCCAGAAGTATACGTTTGATACATATTACTACAGACTGTTCTGTTTTTTACAGATTCTACTTTCTATGTGTTGTTTGCTTGTTTTGATGAATCTATGAGTAGTATCAGAGGATATGAACCATAGATAAGTTGGAATACAGTAGATATTACACCAATATGAATTTAGAATGAGTTCATTACAGTACCTAAGTGGTGGTTTTATTTTCTTATACTAACGGAGCTTACGAGTTTTCTGTTGAGTTTTGTGTTGTGGAGTTTTCAAGTTTTGGGTAAAGATTCGATGGACTATGGAATAAAGAGTGGCAAGAGCCTAAGCTTGGGGATGCCCAAGTCACCCCAAGGTAATATTCAAGGACAACCAAGAGCCTAAGCTTGGGGATGCCCCGGATGGCATCCCCTCTTTCATCTTCGTCCATCGGTAACCTTACTTGGAGCTATATTTTTATTCACCACATGATATGTGTTTTTCTTGGAGCATCATTTTATTTTGTTAGTATTAGCTTGATGTTATTATAATAATGTTTTGCATCTTTAGTTTCAATAAAAAAGTCAAGGATAGCCTTTGCCATGCTTATTTTGCTAGTATACATGTTGCTGTTTGAAAACAGAAAGTTTACCGCTGTTGCAAAAAGTCCCTAGAAAAGTCAGAGAATGGTATAATGTTGAAACTTTTTTCATATTGAGATCTGATAAATTTACTACAATGGGAATTTTATTTCATAATTTTTGGAGTTAGGGAAGTATTGTTACTCTTGCATTCTTTACAGACTGTACTGTTTGGGCAGATTGCTGTTATGTTTGCATTGTTTGCATATGTTTGCTTGTTTAATGATTCTATTTGAGGATAGGTGTAGCGACCCGACCTCAGACGGTCAAGTCTCTGTGCTTACGTGTCATCCCTGGATCGGTATGCTGACACACACAGTACTCGAGGATTTATAACAGAGGTAAATGACATGTATAAAGTAACGTAAATACTATTACCTCAATCCAAATAGCGGAAGCAACAAGGTTGTGGATTCCCATCAACACCAACGGCAAAGTTGAGTATAGGAAATCGTAACCCTAACGTATCACTTACTCGTCGTCTGGAAAGTCTGCAACATGAAACGTTGCAGCCCGAAAACGGGTCAGCACATGGAATATGCTGGCAATGTAACACATAGAGAATAATGAATGATAAGCCTATACTATATGCATTTATGGCTGGTGGAAAGCTCTATAGTTACAGTTTTGCGTAAAGCCAATTTTTCCCTACTGCAAAGGAATAAATTTATTTAACTATCATGGTGGTTGTTAAACATTGAGAATGGTTGACAGCATTCTCAATCCCAATTAAAAAGTACTCATTAACAAACCCATCAATATTAAATTAGAGTAACATGTTGAGATTCAACAGAATATTCAAGTACTAGATACTCAAGATGTCCATAACCGGGGACACGGCTAATCATGATTAGTTTGTACACTCTGCAGAGGTTTGCGCACTTTTCCCCACAAGACTCGATCGCCTCCATTTGGTTTCTCGCACTACATGGTGTTTGAGAAACGGATGACCGAGACACAGTCTTTCAGAAGCGCTAGCACCTTACGATGGGTAGACCGGTACACCTACATCCCCTACATCTGCTAGTCCACCACTATAAGAGTTCGCACGACTTAGTCAACTATGCCAGAGCCCATAATGGCTTGTGGCTGCACACGTAAGTTACTAGTATGAATTATCTTATGATCCCTTTGAGCCTGGGTGGCGGTCCATAGGAAAATCACACGGTACCCCCGGGATTTCCAAAAAAAAAACAGGCAAGTCCTGGTAACTCCAGGTGCCTCAATCCACCCAGATGTGTATTTAAGTTGCCACCTTAGATAAACCATTAATTAACAAACTCACATCTGTCATGGATATTCACTCACCCAATCCACGTCTACTAGCATAGCATGGCATAACAAGCAAACGTAGAAGTAACTCCCAAAGGTTTCATAAGTAAAACAGGTAATAGGTACTACCTCATGTACTTCCCATCCCACAATTTAATTAGATCCTAATCATGCAATGTTTGAGGATTGATCTAATGCATAAAAACTGGGTAGTAGAAAAAAAGGTATGATCAAGTGTTACTTGCCTGCAATGTTGATGAAGATGATCCGCACTCAAAACTCTTGATAGATCTACTCGTCACACTCCGGTCAATCTATCGTGAGCAAGCAATAGTAACCACACATAAGCAATCACTCAAAAGATCGGAAAGAACAAAGAGAACAACTCAAAAAACATCAAAATCAATCAAATAACTCTTGCAACATAAACAATTTCTAACAGTACGAAAATTATATAAATTTGGCCTTATCAGAAAGTTTAGGTCAAGAGCTTCGATATGCAAAAAGAATCAACTCAAACGGAGTTATAAAACTCAAGTTATGATCAAATGAAGTTTGAATTCAAATCTGATCTAATTCAAATTTTAAACTTTCAAAAACATGTTCAAGTTGTTTATCTGGATAGAGGGGGTCATAACGAAGAAGTGGGCGTTGGTTTCGTTGGATTTGGATAAATGAGCAAAAAGTTGTGATCCACTGAAGTACAGGGACTAATCTGTGATGAAAAATTATCACGAATAGGTCCCTGGCCGAAATTTAAAAGAAAAGAAAAATCTAAATAGCGAACGTTCGTTTACGAACGCTAACGAACGAACCGTTCGCTAGATTGGGTAAACAGAGAGCAAATCCGATCCGTTGGCTCGAGATCCAACGGACGAGGACAGATCGGGCTAGGGTTTACCAAACTCCGGCGACGAATCCGGCGAACGGCGGCGGTGGCTCCGGCGAACGGGGCGTCGGTGGCGTCGGTGGCTAGGGGCTCCGGCGGCAGCGGCGGATCGGCGGGACGGCGCGGCAGCAGCGGCAGCGGCGACGGCGCGCGGCACAGGGCGGCGGAGCTCGTCGGAGGCGGCGGCGGATTTGCGGCGAGATGCGGCAGTAGGCGGCGGCGGCCAGATCCGCGGCGGCGGCGCGAGGCGAGGGGAGAGAGAGAGTCGGGGCCCGGGGCTCCGGCTTATATAGAGGGGAGGGGGCGGCGCGAGGCTTGGAGGAGGGGGCAGCGGGCGACGTAGGAGCGCCGGACTCCGGCGAGTCCGTGACGCGCACGGGAGGAGGAAGGCGGCGCTGTGTCTGGGCCGTGGCCTGGCCTGGTGCTGGGCCGGCCCAGTACGGAGGTGGATAATTTTTTTTAAAGAAACATTTATCCGCACAAACCAAAATAAAACAAAATAAACAGAAATATTATATAGGCATATAATATATCAAAATTTGCAGAAAAAGATTTCCTACAACATGGACATTTTTATAAATTCAAATAAAATCCTCACAAATTAAGATAATTCAAAGAGTGCTACTTCTCTAATAAAATCCAACTAAAATAATTTAAAAAAATACCAAAATGACTTCAAATTAATTTCTCTCCAATTTTATGATGTAGGGAATCATGTTACCCTATTTTCCATATATTTTATTTTTGGAGAAAAATAATTTGAATAAAACTCAAATAACTCCAAATTGAAAAATAAATTCAAAAGAACTTTGAATTTAATTATTTGAAACTCCCAACTCATATTTCATATGTTTTGAAGAAGTTATTTTATCTTCGCTCGTGAAAATCATTGAGTTGCATAAAGTTCCTGGGTTGGAAATATTTTCCAAATGAAATTCAAATATTTTCAACACCCCTTGTCATTTAAATAAATGGAAGAAGTCATGTCATCTTCTCTCCAGGGTTTTGTGATGAAAATAATTTGAATTCACGGAGATCATAAAAGCAAAAATGAAAGTTTTGGGAAAGTCCTTTTATTCCCTCTCATTTAACTTTCAAAAAGTTTCAAATTTCACTTAATCAATAACACAACAATCAAACAAACAATCATTCTATCTATTTATTATAACATTCCAAAATTTAGAATTTTGGGATGTTACAAACCTACCACCCTTAAAATGAATCTCGTGCTCGAGATTCGGAGAGGCTAGCAAGAATTTGGTTAGGGTTTGGGGGTCTTCAGAATCCATCGATCATCTCCGGGGTCTCGGGTGCTACCACCCTTAGAAGCATTGTTAAGGTTCCAGCAAATGTCATATACTCCATCCTTATTGTTGACAGTGGCAGTCTTCTCAGATCTTGGGAAAATTCCATCTCTGGGCTTTTCCGGTAGTGGCATAACTTTTCCTCCATACTTCTGTCCTTTCATCTTGATACAATTATTCCGAGACTGGGTCTTCTTAGCTGACGGGTCTGGCGCCAATACTAAACAAATATCGACATCTCATGGCGGTCAACAATTTATGGTTTCTCCTGCAGAAAATCCGTCTGGGTTGAACCTCACCGTATATCCTACGATTGGCAACAACTGCCGTGTACAAGGGGAAAATACTTATACCATTCTAATGTTTAAACAAGGTTTTGATCGTCGTCTCTCTACTATAGGTAAGTCACTCAGATTTACCATCCCATATAGCAAGGCGAATAATAAGAGTAAGTCGGTATGGTGATCAATCCATCCCGCACCCAAATCATTACCTTGTACACGGTTTAGCGAATCTCGCATTCTAACACTCGGTCATCCTCACAAGCATTGCAGAATTTTCTCTTGTCGACGAACCAAGTTCGGATAAATCCATTGATTCTGCAAGCCAAACAAACATCTATCGTTCCTTCTCAAATCTCAGGTTTTACGTTGCTCCTAGAAAATCGTCGGTTGATAAAGGCATATCCTCTTCTTCCAGGGTTTCTCCTTTAGCAAGAGTGTGCTTGCTTCTTGGTAGGTCCTGGGGCCTGTGGGTTATGGCCCATATCATCACTTGTAAACCTTGATCTCATCATCGCGGGCAACTGATCGATATTCCATCATCCAACTTCCAGCTTCCTAGCATACTTAAAATCCATCCAATTGTATTGTCTCCCTTCCTTCGGTTGTACCAAACCAAGGACATGAATACTCAGACTCATCATGGAATTTCCATTGATCCATATTTCCATCATCATACCTCCTTTATATCCAATAACACTTCATCTCTTCATACTCCTGGGATATCTCACATACCGAGATAAAAACTTATACTTATGAAGTCCATACTTCACTTCGTAGAAAATCATTATCCTTTCCAGGGTCAAGCATCCTTACAGGGGAATATTGGCCATCTCTGCATGGCACTTCTTCAACTGGGAAACGTGAAACACATCATGAACTTCTGACAGTCTTTTGGGTGACTCCAACTTGTTGGCCACTCCTCCCATACGCTTCCAAAACTCGGTATGGTCCTACAAATCTCGGGGCTAACTTTCCCTTAACTCCAAATCATTTAACTCCTCGCAGAGGGGACACACGAAGACATGCTCTGTCTCCAATTTCATAGACTACCTCCTTGCATTTTTTAGTCTGCATAACTCTTCTGCCTGGACTGAGCTACTTTCAGTCTATCTTGAATCAACTTTAACATTCTCTTATAACTCCTTGATCACATTTGATCCAAACAACTGACAGTCTCCAACTTCATCCCACATCAATGGTGTCTGGCTCCTTCTTCCATACAAAGCTTCAAAAAGGGGGCCATCTTCAAACTGGCTTGGTAACTGTTGTTGTATGAGAACTCAACGTAAGGTAGATTATCATCCCTACTAGGTCCATAATTTAGCGCACAAGCTCTCAACATGTCCTCCAGAATCTGATTGACTCTCTCTCGGTCTATCCATCTGTCTGCGGATGAAAGGCTGTACTGAACTCTAGCCTATTACCCAAAGTGTGGCGCAACTGATTCCAAAACTTTGGGGTAAACCGTGTTCCTCTATCGATGGTCCTCGGAACTTCATGCAGACATACGATCCTGGTCAAATATATCTTGGCCAACTTCGCACTTGTATAGGTGGTTTTCACTGAGATAAAGTGAGCCACTTTGGTCAAGCGAATCAACTACTACCGAGACAGAATCATATCCCAATCGGGTTCTGGGAAATCTGGTAATGAAATCCATGCCAAGCTTATCCCACTTCCATTCGGGTATCGGCATAGGCTGTAGTAATCCTGCTGGCTTCTGATGCTCTGCTTTTACTCTCTCTGCATACATCACCTACGACTATATACTCCGCAATATCCTTCTTCATACCAGTCCTACCAGAAACACTCCTTCAAATCCAAATACATCTTGGTGTTTCCAGGGCGAATCGAGTATGGTGAGTCATGAGCCTCTTGAAGTATTTACTTCCTGATCTTTGCATTATTGGGAATATATACACGGTCCTCGAACCATAAGGTGTCGTGCTCATCCTTATGAAAACCTTTGGCCTTTCCTTTGCTCATCCTCTCTTTTATCTCAGCAATCTCTTTGTCATACTTCTGAACTTCACAAATCTTTCCCAACAATGTAGACTGAACTTCCATTGCTACAGCAAAACTTTCGGGAACAATCTCCAACCAAAGTTCCCTGAGATCCTCTGCTAACTCCTTTGTAAATCCTCCGCTTATGAGGGTATTCGTCCTTGTTTTCTTTATGGATGTGTCCTATTTCTCCACAAAGCTTGCATGCACTTTCTCCATATCATTTCCATAAGGCTTCAACTTCTGGGGCACAAGCCGAGACTTTAGCAGAGTTAACTTAAATTCTTCCAAGTGGTTACTCTTTGCAATCCGTTGATGGTTTGATATATCCTCCATCAAGTTTGCAGTACCTCTTTCAAGGTCTATAGAGTATGCTGGGTCATATCCTTTCCGACTATAGGGTCACTCTCCATATGATCCTCCATGTTCTGAATCCATTGGTCCATCTCCAATTTTACTCATCGGTCCAGAAAATATAAGATCATCTCCATTCATCCTCTATTGGGTCCATGGGTTTTGGGTGGGATAAGAGAGATCGAGCGGGATGCACACAATACAAACAATAGTTTTGAAAAAGCAGATTTTATTGTGGCTGTCGGAAAAACCACAAACAAATGACAGCTCACAAACATCGCATCTAGCGTAGGTATAAAACAGGGGTTTGGTCTTCTAATGGTCTATAGATCTCAACGTCATCAAACTCTTCGAGTCTTGGTCGTGTCTCCGATAGCTTCTTCTGATCATGCTTGTCCTTCTCAAGTTCTTTTGCCAAATCATCTCTGTTGATGCGAATTCTCTCATGACATCCTTTAATATTTCCGGAGTTGCGTTCCAAACTTCCGGGTTCAACATCCTTGACATGATCCATGGTGCTACTGTCCTTCAGTTCCTGACTAATCTCCGGTATCTTGAGGTTTTGCTCCTCCAGCTTGGCTACTTTTAGCTTCTAGTTTCCTGAATTCTTCACGAATTGCCTCCTTGTCAAATATGACTTCCTGCATGTCCATCTTAAACTTCTTGATGTAACACTCCAGATCCTGGTGATACACCAGCTAAGTTTAAAGCTGCATCCTTTGCTGACAGATGATCCATCAGCCTTCTACCATCCAATCCTTCCTAGCACCTACATGCTAAACTTCACACGGTGACAATAGCATAAGTGGCAATAACACCATGAATATCCATGTTTCTGCACTTGTCATTTCCATGAGCTACCATTCCATAATTGATATCTCCTGCCTTGGAGCTTTCTTGACAAAACTTTTGAGTTTTTAAATCTCCATGCTCCGGTCTTTCTCCGATACACCTTGATCTCGGGTATTGTCAGCTTCCATAGTCTGTCAAGTTCCATAAGTGTAGCCTTCCTTGGTCATACCAAATCTGGAAATTCTTCAGAGCCTTCAAATGCTCCTAGTCTTCAGAGTCTTCAACAGTTGTAGTTTTCCAATTATAACAAATGCTCGGTAAAATACTCTTCATTCCCAATGGTCTTAGTTGTTCGATATCTTGTACTCCTTGGAGTGGTCTCATCAGTCGAATCTTCGAGTGGTCAAAAGGGGAAAAGGGGTATAGTCTCACTAAAAGGGAATATTTGAATAAGCGCAGAAGAGAAGAGAGGTAAAAGATTCTTTTGAAAAGAAAGTTGTAGAGAAAAATCTTTCCTATGGGCTTGCCAGTTTCTAGGGTCACGTCCTACAGTCAACATGTGCTCTGATACCATCTTGTAGCGACCCGACCTCAAACGGTCAAGTCTCTGTGCTTACGTGTCATCCCTGGATCGGTATGCTGACACACACAGTACTCGAGGATTTATAACAGAGGTAAATCACATGTATAAAGTAACATAAATACTATTACCTCAATCCAAATAGCGGAAGCAACAAGGTTGTGGATTCCCATCTACACCAACGACAAAGTTGAGTATAGGAAATCGTAACCCTAACGTATCACTTACTCGTTGTCTGGAAAGTCTGCAACATGAAACGTTGCAGCCCAAAAACGGGTCAGCACATGGAATATGCTGGCAATGTGACACATAGAGAATAATGAATGATAAGCCTATACTATATGCATTTATGGCTGGTGGAAAGCTCTATGGTTACAGTTTTGCGTAAAGCCAATTTTTCCCTACTGCAAAGGAATAAATTTATTTAACTATCATGGTGGTTGTTAAACATTGAGAATGGTTGACATCATTCTCAATCCCAATTAAAAAGTACTCATTAACAAACCCATCAATATTAAATTAGAGTAACATGTTGAGATTCAACAGAATATTCAAGTACTAGATACTCAAGGTGTCCATAACCGGGGACACGGCTAATCATGATTAGTTTGTACACTCTGCAGAGGTTTGCGCACTTTTCCCCACAAGACTCGATCGCCTCCGTTTGGTTTCTCGCACTACATGGTGTTTGAGAAACGGATGACCGAGACACAGTCTTTCAGAAGCGCTAGCACCTTACGATGGGTAGACCGGTACACCTACATCCCCTACATCTGCTAGTCCACCACTATAAGAGTTCGCACGACTTAGTCAACTATGCCAGAGCCCATATTGGCTTGTGGCTGCACACGTAAGTTACTAGTATGAATTATCTTATGATCCCTTTGAGCCTGGGTGGCGGTCCATAGGAAAATCACACGGTACCCCCGGGATTTCCAAAAAAAACAGGCAAGTCCTGGTAACTCCAGGTGCCTCAATCCACCCAGATGTGTATTTAAGTTGCCACCTTAGATAAACCATTAATTAACAAACTCACATCTGTCATGGATATTCACTCACCCAATCCACGTCTACTAGCATAGCATGGCATAGCAAGCAAACGTAGAAGTAACTCCCAAAGGTTTCATAAGTAAAACAGGTAATAGGTACTACCTCATCTACTTCCCATCCCACAACTTAATTAGATCCTAATCATGCAATGTTTGAGGATTGATCTAATGCATAAAAACTGGGTAGTAGAAAAAAAGGTATGATCAAGTGTTACTTGCCTGCAATGTTGATGAAGATGATTCGCACTCAAAACTCGTGATAGATCTACTCGTCACACTCCGGTCAATCTATCATGAGCAAGCAATAGTAACCACACATAAGCAATCACTCAAAAGATCGGAAAGAACAAAGAGAACAACTCGAAAAACATCAAAATCAATCAAATAACTCTTGCAACATAAACAATTTCTAACAGTACCAAAATTATATGAATTTGGCCTTATCAGAAAGTTTAGGTCAAGAGCTTCGATATGCAAAAAGAATCAACTCAAACGGAGTTATAAAACTCAAGTTATGATCAAACGAAGTTTGAATTCAAATCTGATCTAATTCAAATTTTAAACTTTCAAAAACATGTTCAAGTTGTTTATCTGGATAGAGGGGCTCATAACGAAGAAGTGGGCGTTGGTTTCGTTGGATTTGGATAAATGAGCAAAAAGTTGTGATCCACTGAAGTACACGGACTAATCTGTGATGAAAAATTATCACGAATAGGTCCCTGGCCGAAATTTAAAAGAAAAGAAAAATCTAAATAGCGAACGTTCATTTACGAACGCTAATGAACGAACCGTTCGCTAGATTGGATAAACAGAGAGGAAATCCGATCCGTTGGCTCGAGATCCAACGGACGAGGACAGATCGGGCTAGGGTTTACCGAACTCCGGCGACGAACCCGGCGGACGGCGGCGGTGGCTCCGGCGAACGGGGCGTCGGCGGCGTCGGTGGCTAGGGGCTCCGGCGGCAGCGGCGGATCGGCGGGACGGCGCGGCAGCAGTAGTAGCGGCGACGGCGCGCGGCACAGGGCGGCGGAGCTCGTCGGAGGCGGCGGCGGATGTGCGGCGAGATGCGGCAGTAGGCGGCGGCGGCGAGATCCGTGGCGGCGGCGCGAGGCGAGGGGAGAGAGAGAGTCGGGGCCCGGGGCTCCGGCTTATATAGAGGGGAGGGGCGGCGCGAGGCTTGGAGGAGGGGGCAGCGGGCGACGTAGGAGCACCGGACTCCGGCAAGTCCGTGACGCGCACGGGAGGAGGAAGGCGGCGCTGTGTCTAGGCCGTGGCCTGGCCTGGTGCTGGGCCGGCCCAGTACGGAGGTGGATAATTTTTTTTTAAACATTTATCCGCACAAACCAAAATAAAACAAAATAAACAGAAATATTATATAGGCATATAATATATAAAAATTTGCAGAAAAAGATTTCCTACAACATGGACATTTTTATAAATTCAAATAAAATCCTCACAAATTAAGATAATTCAAAGAGTGCTACTGCTCTAATAAAATCCAACTAAAATAATTTAAAAAAATATCAAAATGACTTCAAATTAATTTCTCTCCAATTTTATGATGTAGGGAATCATGTTACCCTATTTTCCATATATTTTATTTTTGGAGAAAAATAATTTGAATAAAACTCAAATAACTCCAAATTTAAAAATAAATTCAAAAGAACTTTGAATTTAATTATTTGAAACTCCCAAGTCATATTTCATATGTTTTGAAGAAGTCATTTTATCTTCGCTCGTGAAAATCATTGAGTTGCATAAAGTTCCTGGGTTGGAAATATTTTCCAAATGAAATTCAAATATTTTCAACACCCCTTGTCATTTAAATAAATGGAAGAAGTCATGTCCTCTTCTCTCCAGGGTTGTGTGATGAAAAGAATTTGAATTCACGGAGATAATAAAAGCAAAAATGAAAGTTTTGGGAAAGTCCTTTTATTCCCTCTCATTTAACTTTCAAAAAGTTTCAAATTTCACTTAATCAATCACATAACAATCAAACAAACAATCATTCTATCTATTTATTATAACATTCTAAAATTTAGAATTTTGGGATGTTACAATAGGAGTATTAAATATGCAGAGGCATTTACTATGCAATGTTGAATAATAATTTTAGTGATTTGTTACAGTGGAAAATGATAAGGTTTTGCATTGGTTTATACTAACCTATCTCACGAGTTCTTGTTGAGTTTGTTGTGGATGAAGCTTTTGAGAAATAGAGAAACCATGATATGAGAGGAATTAAGGAGATACAAAAGTTCAAGCTTGGGGATGCCCAAGGCACCCCAAGATAATATTTCAAGAAGTCTCAAGCATCTAAGCTTGGGGATGCCCCGGTAGGCATCCCATCTTTCTTCTTCAACAACTATCGGTTAGTATCGGTTGAGCCTAAATTTTTGCTTCTTCAAATGAGTTGTGCTATCCTTGCAATGTTATTTTATTTTGTTTTGCTTGATGTTTGAATACAATACCAAGATCTGAAATTCTTTAATGAGATAGAGTCTTTGCATAGTTACATAATTATTTAGCTACTCATTGAGCTTCACTTATATCTTTTTGGAGTAGTTTGTCATTTACTCGTGTACTTGACTTATATCCTATGAGTAAATTGTTGAATGAGTTGAATGTCATAAATCTTAAATTATATATGTTTCATTTGCTTATCCCATGGGGAGTAATGACTTCACATCTAAGAAGTAGAGGTTGTAAATTTATTGAAGGTTAGCATGCATTGTTTTGGTCATTTGAACAATTCATGAAAGAATATTGAAGGAAGAGAGATTTCATATATAAATACACTATCCTAGACATCTTTTATAATTGGGAGCACTCATTAAGTATGACATGCTAAAGAGTTGATGTTGGACAAGGAAGACAACGTAATGGTTTATGTTTTCTGACATCTCAGTTAAAGTATATTGTCATGGATCATTCAAACATGTTGAGCTTGCCTTTTCGCCTCATGCTAGCCAAAATTCCTTGCACCAAGTAGAGATACTACTTGTGCTTCTAAATATCCTTAAACCCAGTTTTGCCATGAGAGTCCACCATACCTACCTATGGATTGACTAAGATCCTTCAAGTAAGTTGTCATCGGTGCAAGCAATAAAAATTGCTCTCTAAATATGTATGATCTTTTGGTGTGAAGACAATAGCTTTATACTATCTTGCTATGGAAGCAATAAAAGCGACGGACTACATAATAAAGGTCCATATACAAGTGCAATATAAACTGACGTTCATTCGCATTAAGATTTTGTGCATCCAACCCTAAAAGCGCATGACAACCTCTGCTTCCCTCTGCGAAGGGCCTATCTTTTACTTTATGTCTTTTACTTTATGCAAGAGTCAAGGTGATCTTCACCTTTCCCTTTTTCATTTTATCCTTTGGCAAGCACTTTGTGTTGGGGTGATCCTGATATATATATCCAATTGGATGTAAGTTAGCATGAACTATTATTGTTGAACTTCACCCAAAGGTGAATACGTTGGGAGGCAATACTATAAGCCCCTATCTTTCTCAGTGTCCGATTGAAACTCCATAACCATTACTATTGCGTGAGTGTTAGCAATTGTAGAACACTATATGATAGTTGAGTATGTGGAGTTTGATATTCCTGAAAATAAGATGAATTGCAATTGTTTGAATGACTGAGAATGAAGTTTGCTAGTTTTCAAGAAAGTTTATGGTCTATGCTTTGACATGTGAATTGCTTGTTACTTTATCAAACTACTATTATGACATATTATCATGCTAGGAAAGGTGATTGAAATTATCATTGATCAAACTTGTGCAACTTCTAGCATTCACACTTCATAAATTCTTTCTTTATCATTTACCTACTCGAGGACGAGTAGGAATTAAGCTTGGGGATGCTGATACGTCTCCAACGTATCTATAATTTATGAAGCATTCATGCTATTTTATTATCTGTTTTGAATGATTATGGGCTTTATTATACACTTTTATATTACTTTTGGGACTAACCTATTAACCGGAGGCCCAGCCCATATTGCTGTTTTATTGCGTGTTTCAGTATTTCGAAGAAAAGGAATATCAAACGGAGTCCAAATGGAATGAAACCTTCAGCAGCGTTATTTTTGGGAAGAATGTGATCCTGGAGACTTGGAGTTCACGTGAGAAGATCCCCGAGGACTCCACGAGATAGGAGGGCGCCCCCCTGTAGGGCGCACCCCCATGTCTCGTGGGCCCCTCGAGCACCTCCCGACCGACTTCTTTCGTCTATATAAGGCTACGTACCCTAAAACCATCAAATATCAAGATAGATCGGGAGTTCCGCCGCCGCAAGCCTCTGTAGCCACCGAAAACCTCTCGGGAGCCCGTTCCGGCACCCTGCCGGAGGGGGAACCCATCACCAGTGGCCATCTTCATCATCCTGGCGCTATTCATGACGAGGAGGGAGTAGTTCACCCTCGGGGCTGAGGGTATGTACCAGTAGCTATGTGTTTGATCTCTCTCTCTCTCTCGTGTTCTCTCTATGGCATGATCTTGATGTATCGCGAGCTTTGTTATTATAGTTGGATCTTATGATGTTTCTCCCCCTCTACTCTCTTGTGATGAATTGAGTTTCCCTCTTGAAGTCATCTTATCGGATCGAGTCTTTGATTTGAGAACACTTGATGTATGTCTTGCCGTGTTTATCTGTGGTGACAATGGGATATCATGTGCCACTTTATGTATGTTTTGGAGACCAACTTGCGGGTTCCGCCCATGAACCTATGCATAGGGGTTGGCACACGTTTTCTTGACTCTCCGGTAGAAACTTTGGGGCACTCTTTGAAGTACTTTGTGTTGGTTGGATGAATCTGAGATTGTGTGATGCATATCATATAATCATGCCCATGGATACTTGAGGTGACAATGGAGTATCTAGGTGACATTAGGGTTTTGGTTGATTTGTGTCTTAAGGTGTTATTCTAGTACGAACTCTTGAATAGATTGATCCGAAAGAATAACTTTGAGGTGGTTTCGTACCCTACCATAATCTCTATGTTTGTTCTCTGCTATTAGTGGCTTTGGAGTGACTCTTTGTTGCATGTTGAGGGCTTGTTATATGATCTATCTATGTTATTATTGTTGAGAGAACTTGCACTAGTGAAAGTATGAACCCTACGCCTTGTTTCCTATCATTGCAATACCGTTTACGGTCACTTTTATCATTAGTTACCTTGCAGTTTTTATATTTTCAGATTACAAAAACCTATATCTACTATCTATATTGCACTTGTATCACCATCTCTTCGCCTAACTAGTGCACCTATACAATCTACCATTATATTGGGTGTGTTGGGGACACAAGAGACTCTTTGTTATTTGGTTGCAGGGTTGTTTGAGAGAGACCATCTTCATCCTACGCCTCCTACGGATTGATAAACCTTAGGTCATCCACTTGAGGGAAATTTGCTACTGTCCTACAAACCTGTGCACTTGCAGGCCCAACAACGTCTACAAGAAGAAGGTTGTGTAGTAGACATCACTTAACGGCGTTCCGTTATGGTGGATGCCACGTGTCGGTCACCCTTTGATGAAAGCACTTCTGTGACACGCAATTTATCGTCATGGAAGTGGACACTTCCGTGATGATATTTTTGGTAATGTCATGGAACACTTCTTCGACAACACAGGTATGACTATCTTGATTTTGTCATAAAATCGTCATGGATGTACATGCATGACAAAAAACGCGACCTACTGTGACAAACACGTATCATCATGAAAGTGCATTTTTTTGTAGTGCTAGTGACAAGCATTAAGCATAGCAAAGTCATAGCAACATCAATCTTAGAACATAGTGGATACTTGGGATCAAACCCTAACAAAACTAACTTGATTACATGATAAACTCATCCAACCCATCACCGTCCAGCAAGCCTACGATGGAATTACTCATGCACGGTGGTGAGCATCATGAAATTGGTTATGGAGGATGGTTGATGATGATGAGGGTGACGATTTCCCCTCTTGAGATCCCAAAACGGACTCCAGATCTGCCCTCCCAAGGAAGAACAGGAGGCGGCGATGGCTCCGTATCGTAAAAACGCGATGAATCCTTCTCCCTGATTTTTTTTCTCCTCGAACGTGAATATATGGAGTTGGAGTTGAGGTCGGTGGAGTTTCATGGGACCCCAAAACCAGGGGGTAGGGAACGCCCCCACCCTTTTGGGTAGGTGGTGGGTCCTCTCTGGTTGATTCTTTCGCCAATATTTTTTATTTATTCCAAAAGTATTCTCCATGAAGTTTCAGGTCATTTCGAGAACTTTTATTTCTGCACAAAAATAACACCATGACAATTCTGCTGAAAACAACGTCAATCAGGGTTAGTTCCATTAAAATCATGCAAATTAGAGTCCAAAACAAGGGAAAAAGAGTTTGGAAAAGTAGATACGATGGAGACGTATCAACTCCCCCAAGTTGAACCCATTGCTTCTCCTCAAGAAATTCAGTTGATAAACTGAAAGTGATAAAGAAAAACTTCTACAAACTCTGTTTGGTCTAGTTATTGCAAATATGTAAAGCCAGCATTCAAGTTTCTAGCAAAGATTACGAACTAACCATATTCACAATAACATTTAGGTCTCACATTTACTCATATCAATGGCACAATCTGTTGGGGAACGTAGTAATTTCAAAAAAATTCCTACGCACACGCAAGATCATGGTGATGATATAGCAACGAGAGGGGAGAGTATTCGTCCATGTACCCTCGTAGACCGTAAGCGGAAGCGTTAGCACAACGCGGTTGATGTAGTCGTACGTCTTCACAATCCGACCGATCCAAACACCGAACATACGGAGCCTCCGAGTTCAGCACACGTTCAGCTCGATGACGATCTCCGGCCTCCGATCCAGCCGAGCTCCGGAGATGAGTTCCGTCAGCACGACGATGTGGTGACAATGATGATGTTCTATCGGCGCAGGGCTTCGCCTAAACTCCGCGACGATATGACCGAGGTGGAATATGGTGGAAGGGGGCACCGGACACGGCTAAGGAACGATCCGTAGATCAACTTGTGTGTCTATGGGGTGCCCCCCGCCCCCGTATATAAAGGAGCCAGGGGGGAGGAGGCCGCCGGCCAAGGAGGGCGCGCCAAGGGGGGAGTCCTACTCCCACCGGGAGTAGGACTCCCTCTTTCCAAGTAGGAGCAGGAGAAGGGGGAAAGAGGAGGAAGAGGGGAAGGAAAGGGGGGCGCCCCCCTTCCCTTGTCCTATTCGGACTAGGAAGGGGAGGGGCACGCGGCCCCCTCCTGCCTCCTTCCCTCTTCTCCCTCGAGGCCCATGTAGGCCCAATAACCCCCCGGGGGGTTCCGGTAACCTCCCGGTACTCCGGTAAAATGTCGATTTCACCCGAAACTATTCCGGTGTCCAAACATAGGCTTCCAATATATCAATCTTTTATGTCTCGACCATTTCGAGACTCCTCGTCATGTCCGTGATCACATCCGGGACTCCGAACAAACTTCGATATATCAAAACTTATAAACTCATAATAAAACTGTCATCGAAACGTTAAGCGTGCGGACCCTACGGGTTCGAGAACTATGTAGACATGACCTAGAACCATTCTCAGTCAATAACCAATAGCAGGACCTGGATGCCCATATTGGTTCCTACATATTCTACGAAGATCTTTATCGGTCAAACCGCATAACAACATACGTTGTTCCCTTTGTCATTGGTATGTTACTTGCCCGAGATTCAATCGTCGGTATCCAATACCTAGTTCAATCTCGTTACCGGCAAGTCTCTTTACTCATTACGTAATACATCATTCCGTAACTAACTCATTAGCTACATTGCTTGCAAGGCTTATAGTGATGTGCATTACCGAGAGGGCCCAGAGATACCTCTCCGACAATCGGAGTGACAAAACCTAATCTCGAAATACGCCAACTCAACATGTACCTTTGGAGACACCTGTAGTACTCCTTTATAATCACCCAGTTATGTTGTGACGTTTGGTAGTACCCAAAGTGTTCCTCCGGTAAACGTGAGTTGCATAATTCTCATAGTTACAGGAACATGTATAAGTCATGAAGAAAGCAATAGCAGTATACTAAACGATCAAGTGCTAGGCTAACGGGATGGGTCATGTCAATCACATCATTCTTCTAATGATGTGATCCCACTAATCAAATGACAACACATGTCTATGGTTAGGAAACATAACCATCTTTGATTAATGAGCTAGTCAAGTAGAGGCATACTAGTGACTATAGTTTTGTCTATGTATTCACACCTGTATCATGTTTCCGGTTAATACAATTCTAGCATGAATAATAAACATTTATCATGATATGAGGAAATAAATAATAACTTTATTATTGCCTCTAGGGCGTATTTCCTTCAGTCTCCCACTTGCACTAGAGTCAATAATCTAGATTACATAGTAATGATTCTAACACCCATGGAGTCTTGGTGCTGATCATGTTTTGCTCATGAGAGAGGCTTAGTCAACGGGTCTGCAACATTCAGATCCGTATGTATCTTGCAAATCTCTATGTCTCCCACTTGGACTTGGTCCCGAATGGAATTTAAGCGTCTCTTGATGTGCTTGGTCCTCTTGTGAAATCTGGATTCCTTTGCCAAGGCAATTGCACCAGTATTGTCACAGAAGATCTTCATTGGTCCCGATGCACTAGGTATGACACCTAGATCGGAACTGAACTCCTTCATCCAGACTCCTTCATTTGCTACTTCAGAAGCAGCTATGTACTCCGCTTCACATGTAGATCCCGCCACGACGCTTTGTTTAGAACTGCACCAACTTACAGCTCCACCGTTTAATATAAACACATATCCGGTTTGTGATTTAGAATCGTCTGGATCAGTGTCAAAGCTTGCATCGACGTAACCATTTACGACTAGCTCTTTGTCACCTCCATATACGAGAAACATATCCTTAGTCCTTTTCAGGTATTTCAGGATGTTCTTGACCGCTGTCCAGTGATCCACTCCTGGATTACTTTGGTACCTTCCTGCCAAGCTTATTGCTAAGCATACGTCAGGTCTGGTACACAACATTGCATACATGATAGAGCCTATGGCTGAAGCATAGGGAACATCTTTCATTTTCTCTCTATCTTCTGCTGTGGTCGGGCATTGAGTTTGACTCAACTTCACACCTTGTAACACAGGCAAGAATCCTTTCTTTGCCTGATCCATTTTGAACTTTTTCAAAATTTTGTCAAGGTATGTGCTTTGTGAAAGTCATATTAAGTGTCTTGATCTATCTCTATAGATCTTGATGCCCAATATGTAAGCAGCTTCACCGAGGTCTTTCATTGAAAAACTTTTATTCAAGTATCCCTTTATGCTATCCAGAAATTCTAAATCATTTCCAATTAATAATTTGTCATCTACATATAAAACTAGAAATGCTACAGAGCTCCCACTCACTTTCTTGTAAATACAGGCTTCTCCAAAAGTCTGTATAAAACCATATGCTTTGATCACACTATCAAAACGTTTATTCCAACTCCGAGATGCTTGCACCAGTCCATAAATGGATCACTGGAGCTTGCATACTTTGTTAGCACCTTTTGGATCAACAAAACCTTCTGGCTGCATCATATACAACTCTTCTTCTAGAAATCCATTCAAGAATGCAGTTTTGACATCCATTTGCCAAATTTCATAATCATGAAATGCATCAATAGCTAACATGATTCGGACAGACTTAAGCATCGCTACGGGTGAGAAAGTCTCATCGTAGTCAACCCCTTGAACTTGTCGAAAACCTTTCGCAACAAGTCGAGCTTTATAGACAGTTACATTACCATCAGCGTCAGTCTTCTTCTTAAAGATCCATTTATTCTCGCTGGCTTGCCGATCATCGGGCAAGTCAACCAAAGTCCATACTTTGTTTTCATACATGGATCCCATCTCAGATTTCATGGCCTCTAGCCATTTTGCAGAACCTGGGCTCATCATCGCTTCCTCATAGTTCGTAGGTTCATCATGGTCAAGTAACATGACTTCTAGAATAGGATTACCGTACCACTCTGGTGCGGATCTTACTTTGGTAGACCTACGAGGTTCAGTAGAAACTTGATCTGAAGTTTCATGATCAATATCATTAGCTTCCTCACTGATTGGTGTAGTTGTCACAGGAACCGGTTCTTGTGATGAACTACTTTCCAATAAGGGAGTAGATACAGTTATCTCATCAAGTTCTACTTTCCTCCCACTCACTTCTTTCGAGAGAAACTCCTTCTCTAGAAAGGATCCGATTTTAGCAACGAAAATTTTGCCCTCATATCTGTGATAGAAGGTGTACCCAATAGTCTCCTTTGGGTATCCTATGAAGACACATTTCTCCGATTTGGGTTCGAGCTTATCTGGTTGAAGTTTCTTCACATAAGCTTCGCAGCCCCAAACTTTAAGAAACGACAACTTTGGTTTCTTGCCAAACCACAGTTCATAAGGCATCGTTTCAACGGATTTTGATGGTGCCCTATTTAACGTGAATGCGGCCGTCTCTAAAGCATAACACCAAAGCGATAGCGGTAAATCGGTAAGAGACATCATAGATCGCACCATATCAAGTAAAGTACGATTATGACGTTCAGACACACCATTTCGTTGTGGTGTTCCAGGTGGCGTGAGTTGCGAGACTATCCCGCATTGTTTCAAGTGTAGACCAAACTCGTAACTCAAATATTCTCCTCCACGATCAGATCGTAGAAACTTTATTTTCTTGTTACGATGATTTTCCACTTCACTCTGAAATTCTTTGAACTTTTCAAATGTTTCAGACTTGTGTTTCATTAAGTAGATATACCCATATCTGCTCAAATCATCTATGAAGGTGAGAAAATAACGATATCCGCCACGAGCCTCAACATTCATCGGACCACATACATCTGTATGTATGATTACCAACAAATCTGTTGCTCTCTCCATAGTTCCGGAGAACGGCGTTTTAGTCATCTTGCCCATAAGGCACGGTTCGCAAGTACCAAGTGATTCATAATCAAGTGATTCCAAAAGCCCATCAGTATGGAGTTTCTTCATGCGCTTTACACCGATATGACCTAAATGGCAGTGCCACAAATAAGTTGCACTATCGTTATCAACTCTGCATCTTTTGGTTTCAACACTATGAATATGTGTATCACTACTATCGAGATTCAATAAAAACAGACCATTCTTCAAGGGTGCATGACCATAAAAGATATTACTCATATAAATAGAACAACCATTATTCTCTGATTTAAATGAATAACCGTCTCGCATCAAACAAGATCCAGATATAATGTTCATGCTCAACGTTGGCACCAAATAACAATTATTTAGGTCTAATACTAATCCCGATGGTAGATGTAGAGGTAGCGTGCCGACCGCGATCACATCGACTTTGGAACCATTTCCCACGCGCATCGTCACCTCATCCTTAGCTAATCTTCGCTTAATCCGTAGTCCCTGTTTCGAGTTGCAAATATTAGCAACAGAACCAGTATCAAATACCCAGGTGCTACTGCGAGCATTAGTAAGGTACACATCAATAACATGTATATCACATATACCTTTGTTCACTTTGCCATCCTTCTTATCCGCCAAATACTTGGGGCAGTTCCGCTTCCAGTGTCCAGTCTGCTTGCAGTAGAAGCACTCAGTTTCAGGCTTAGGTCCAGACTTGGGTTTCTTCTCTTGAGCAGCAACTTGCTTGCTGTTCTTTTTGAAGTTTCCCTTCTTCTTCCCTTTGCCCTTCTTCTTGAAACTGGTGGTTTTGTTAACCATCAACACTTGATGCTCCTTCTTGATTTCTACCTCCGTAGCTTTCAGCATTGCAAAGAGCTCGGGAATAGTCTTGTTCATCCCTTGCATATTATAGTTCATCACGAAGCTCTTGTAGCTTGGTGGCAGTGATTGGAGAATTCTATCAATGACACTATCATCAGGAAGATTAACTCCCAGTTGAATCAAGTGATTATTCTACCCAGACATTTTGAGTATGTGTTCACTGACAGAACTATTCTCCTCCATCTTGCAGCTATAGAACTTATTGGAGACTTCATATCTCTCAATCCGGGCATTTGCTTGAAATATTAACTTCAACTCCTGGAACATCTCATATGCTCCATGACGTTCAAAACGTCGTTGAAGACCCGGTTCTAAGCCGTAAAGCATGGCACACTGAACTATCGAGTAGTCATCAGCTTTGCTCTGCCAGACGTTCTTAACGTCGTCAGTTGCATCAGCAGCAGGCCTGGCACCCAGCGGTGCTTCCAGGACGTAACTTTTCTGTGCAGCAATGAGGATAATCCTCAGGTTACGGACCCAGTCCGTGTAATTGCTACCATCATCTTTCAACTTTGCTTTCTCAAGGAACGCATTAAAATTCAACGGAACAATAGCACGAGCCATCTATCTACAAACAAACATAGACAAGCAAAATACTATCAGGTACTAAGTTCATGATAAATTTAAGTTCAATTAATCATATTACTTAAGAACTCCCACTTAGACAGACATCTCTCTAGTCATCTAAGTGATCACGTGATCCAAATCAACTAAACCATGTCTGATCATCACGTGAGATGGAGTAGTTTCAATGGTGAACATCGCTATGTTGATCATATCTACTATATGATTCACGCTCGACCTTTCGGTCTCCGTGTTCCGAGGCCATATCTGTATATGCTAGGCTCATCAAGTATAACCTGAGTATTCCGCGTGTGCAACTGTTTCGCACCCGTTGTATTTGAACGTAGAGCCTATCACACCCGATCATCACGTGGTGTCTCAGCACGAAGAACTTTCGCAACGGTGCATACTCAGGGAGAACACTTCTTGATAATTAGTGAGAGATCATCTTAAAATGCTACCGTCAATCAAAGCAAGATAAGATGCATAAAGGATAAACATCACATGCAATCAATATAAGTGATATGATACGGCCATCATCATCTTGTGCTTGTGATCTCCATCTTCAAAGCACCGTTATGATCACCATCGTCACCGGCGCGACACCTTGATCTCCATCGTAGCATCGTTGTCGTTACGCCATCTATTGCTTCTACGACTATCGCTACCGCTTAGTGATAAAGTAAAGCAATTACAGGGCGTTTGCATTTCATACAATAAAGCGACAACCATATGGCTCCTGCCAGTTGCCGATAACTTCGGTTACAAAACATGATCATCTCATACAATAAAATATAGCATCACGTCTTGACCATATCACATCACAACATGCCCTGCAAAAACAAGTTAGACATCCTCTACTTTGTTGTTGCAAATTTTACGTGGCTGCTACGGGCTTAGCAAGAACCGTTCTTACCTACGCATCAAAAACCACAACGATAGTTCGTCAAGTTGGTGCTGTTTTAACCTTCGCAAGGACCGGGCGTAGCCACACTCAATTTAGCTAAAGTGAGAGAGACAGACACCCGCCAGCCACCTTTAAGCACGAGTGCTCGTAACGGTGAAACCAGTCTCGCGTAAGCGTACGCGTAATGTCGGTCCGGGCCGCTTCATCTCACAATACCGCCGAACCAAAGTATGACATGCTGGTAAGCAGTATGACTTGTATCGCCCACAACTCACTTGTGTTCTACTCGTGCATATAACATCAACGCATAAAACCTAGGCTCGGATACCACTGTTGGGGAACGTAGTAATTTCAAAAAATTTCCTACGCACACGCAAGATCATGGTGATGATATAGCAACGAGAGGGGAGAGTATTTGTCCACGTACCCTCGTAGACCGTAAGCGGAAGCATTAGCACAACGCGGTTGATGTAGTCGTACGTCTTCACGATCCGACCGATCCAAGCACCGAACGTACGGAGCCTCCGAGTTCAGCACACGTTCAGCTTGATGACGATCTCCGGCCTCCGATCCAGCCGAGCTCCGGAGATGAGTTCCGTCAGCACGACGGCGTGGTGATGATGATGATGTTCTACCGGCGCAGGGCTTCGCCTAAACTCGGCAACGATATGACCGAGGTGGAATATGGTGGAAGGGGGCACCGCACACGGCTAAGGAACGATCCGTAGATCAACTTGTGTGTCTATGGGGTGCCCCCCACCCCCGTATATAAAGGAGCCAGGGGGGAGGAGGCCGCCGGCCAAGGAGGGCGCGCCAAGGGGGGAGTCCTACTCCCACCGGGAGTAGGACTCCCTCTTTCCAAGTAGGAGTAGGAGAAGGGGGAAAGAAGAGGAAGAGGGGAAGGAAAGGGGGGCGCCGCCCCCTTCCCTTGTCCTATTCGGACTAGGAAGGGGAGGGGCGCGCGGCCCCCTCCTGCCTCCTTATCTCTTCTCCCTCGAAGCCCATGTAGGCCCAATAACCCCCCGGGGGGTTCCGGTAACCTCCCGGTACTCCGGTAAAATGCCGATTTCACCCGGAACTATTCCGATGTCCAAACATAGGCTTCCAATATATCAATCTTTTATGTCTCGACCATTTCGAGACTCCTCGTCATGTCCGTGATCACATCCGGGACTCCGAACAAACTTTGGTACATCAAAACTTATAAACTCATAATAAAACTGTCATCGAAACGTTAAGCGTGCAGACCCTACAGGTTCGAGAACTATGTAGACATGACCTAGAACCATTCTCGGTCAATAATCAATAGCGGGACCTGGATGCCCATATTGGTTCCTACATATTCTACGAAGATCTTTATCGGTCAAACCGCATAACAACATACGTTGTTCCCTTTGTCGTCGGTATGTTACTTGCCCGAGATTCGATCGTCGGTACCCAATACCTAGTTCAATCTCGTTACCGACAAGTCTCTTTACTCGTTACGTAATACATCATTCTGTAACTAACTCATTAGCTACATTGCTTGCAAGGCTTATAGTGATGTGCATTACCGAGAGGGCCTAGAGATACCTCTCCGACAATCGGAGTGACAAAACCTAATCTCGAAATACGCCAACTCAACATGTACCTTCGGAGACATCTGTAGTACTCCTTTATAATCACCCAGTTACGTTGTGACGTTTGGTAGTACCCAAAGTGTTCCTCCGGTAAACGGGAGTTGCATAATTCTCATAGTTACAGGAACATGTATAAGTCATGAAGAAAGCAATAGCAGTATACTAAACGATCAAGTGCTAGGCTAACGGGATGGGTCATGTCAATCACATCATTCTTCTAATGATGTGATCCCACTAATCAAATGACAACACATGTCTATGGTTAGGAAACATAACCATCTTTGATTAATGAGCTAGTCAAGTAGAGGCATACTAGTGACTATAGTTTTGTCTATGTATTCACACATGTATCATGTTTCCGGTTAATACAATTCTAGCATGAATAATAAACATTTATCATGATACGAGGAAATAAATAATAACTTTATTATTGCCTCTAGGGCATATTTCCTTCACAATCAACTAGTGAGCAATAATAATAAATCTTGGATGACAACACTTCTTCAAAACAATCATGATATGATATAATAAGATGGTATCTCGCTACCCCTTTCTGAGACCACAAAACATAGATGCAGAGCACCCCTGAAGATCAAGGACTGACTAGACATTGTAATTCATGGTAAAAGAGATCCAATCACAGTCATACTCAATATCAATTAATAGCAAAGCATACAAATGATAGTGGCACTCTCTAACTGGTGCTTTTTATAAGAGGATGATGACTCAGCAATAAAAGTAAATGGATAGGCCCTTCGCAGAGGGAAGTAGGGATTTGCAGAGGTGCCAAAGCTCGGGTTTTTGAAACAGAGATAAATAATATTTTGAGCGGTATGCTTTCATTATCAGCATAACAACAAAGAGATCTCGGATCTTCCATACTACATACATTATAGGCAGTTCCCAAACAGAATAGTAAAGTTTATACTCCCCCACCACCAACAAGCACACTCCATGGCTGGTCCTAAACAACGGGTACCGTCCAACTAACAACAATCATGTGAGAGTTTTGTTTGAAATCATTTTAATTTGATTTGAGCATGGGACTGGGCATCCCGATTACCAGCCATTTTCTCGTGAATGATGAGCGGAGTCCACTCATCATGAGAATAACCCACCTAACATGGAAGATACTGACAGCCCCCAGTTGCTACATGAGTGATTCAGGCATACAAACGAGATTATCATTTGAAGGTTTAGAGTTTGGCACATGCAAATTTACTTGGAACGGCAGGTAAATACCGCATATAGGTAGGTATGGTGGACTTATGTGGCATAACTATGGGGTTTATGGAAGTGGATGCACAAGCAATATTCCCGCTTAGTACAAGTGAAGGCTAGAAAGAGACTGGGGAGCGACCAACTAGAGAGCGACAATAGTCATAAACATGCATTGAGATTAACCAACATTGAGTGCAAGCATGAGTAGGATATAAATCACCATGAACATAAATATCATGGAGGCTATGTTGATTTTGTCTCAACTACATGCATGAACATGTGCCAAGTCAAGCCACTCGAATCATTCAAAGGAGGATACCATCCTATCATACTACATCACAACCATTTTAAAAGCATGTTGACACGCAAGGTAAACCATTATAAACTCCTAGCTAATTAAGCATGGCATGAGTAACTTTAATCTCCAATTGTCATTGCATACATGTTCCATTCATAATAAGCTGAATTAGGAATGATGAACTAATCATATTTACAAAAACAAGATAGGTCGAGTTCATACTGGCCTTTCCTCATCTCAATCATTTCATCATATATCGTCATTATTGCCTTTCACTTGCACGACCGAACGGTGTGAATAATAATAATAATAGTGCACGTGCATTGGACTAAGCTGGAATCTACAAACATTTATTTGAAGGAGAAGACAAGGTAATATGGGCTCTTCATTAGATCAACAATAATGCATATGAGAGCCACTTGATGACCCACAAGTATAAAGGATCTATCATAGTCCTTTCGATAAGTAAGATTGTCGAACCCAACGAGGAACAGAAGGAAATGACAAGCGGTTTTCAGTAAGGTATTCTCTGCAAGCACTGAAATTATCGGTAACAGATAGTTTTGTGATAAGGTAATTTGTAACGAGTAACAAGTAACAAAGTAACTAAAGTGCAGAAAGGTGTCCCAATCCTTTTTTTAGCAAAGGACAAGCCTGGACAAACTCTTATATAAAGCAAAGCGCTCTCGAGGACACATGGGAACTATCGTCAAGCTAGTTTTCATCATGCTCATATGATTCACGTTCATTACTTTGATAATTTGATATGTGGGTGGACCGGTGCTTGGGTATTGCCCTTCCTTGGACAATCATCCCACTTATGATTAACCCCTCTCGCAAGCATCCACAACTACGAAAGAGGAATTAAGGTAAACCTAACCATAGCATGAAACATATGGATCCAAATCAGCCCCTTACGAAGCAACGCATCAACTAGGGTTTAAGCTTCTGTCACTCTAGCAACCCATCATCTACTTATTACTTCCCAATGCCTTCCCCTAGGCCCAAATAATGGTTAAGTGTGATGTAGTCGACGCTCACATAACACCACTAGAGGAGAGACAACATACATCTCATCAAAATATCGAATGAATACCAAATTCACATGACTACTTATAACAAGACTTCTCCCATGTCCTCAGGAACAAACGTAACTACTCACAAATCATATTCATGTTCATAATCAGAGCAGTGTTAATGTGCATAAAGGATCTAAACATATGATCTTCCATTGAATAAACCAACTAGCATCAACTACAAGGAGTACTCAACACTACTAGCAACCCACAGGTACCAATCTGAGGTTTTGAGTCAAAGATCGGATACAAGAGATGAACTAGGGTTTGAGAGGAGATGGTGTTGGTGATGTTGATGGAGATTGACCCCCTCTCAATGAGAGGATCAATGGTGATGATGATGGCGAAGATTTCCCCCTCCCGGAGGAATGTTTCCGCGGCAGAACTACTCCGCCAGAGCCCTAGATTGGTTTCGCCAAGGTTCTGCCTCGAGACGGTGGTGCTTCATCCCGAAAGATTCCTTATGATTTTTTCCATGGCAAAAGACACCATATACTAGAAGATGCGCATCAGGGGGCTGCCAGGTGGCCCACGAGGCAGGGGGCGCGCCCAAGGGGTAGGGCGCGCCCTCCACCCTCGTGGATAGTGGGTGGCCCCCTCAGGTGCTTTCTTCGCCCAATATTTTTAATATATTCCAAAACTGACTTTCATGGAGTTTCAAGACTTTTGGAGTTGTGCAGAATAGGTCTCTAATATTTGCTCCTTTTCCAGCCCAAAATTCCAACTGCGGGCATTCTCCCTCTTCATGTGAACCTTGCAAAATAAGAGAGAAAAGGCATAAGTATTGTGACATAATGTGTAGTAACAGCCCATAATGCAATAAATATCGATATAAAGGCATGATGCAAAATGGACGTATCAACTCCCCCAAGCTTAGACCTCGCTTGTCCTCAAGCGGAAGCCGATATCAAAAAATATGTCCACATGTTTAGAGATAGAGGTGTCGATAAAATAAAATATGGACATGAGGGCATCATGATCAATCTCAGAATAGCAACATATATTGTCATATGATTTCTTATGCTAAAGTAACAATCTATTCACAATGTAAAGTATGAATCAGAAACTTCATTGAAAACTAGCAAACTATGATCTCAGTCATTGAAGCAATTGCAATTTATCATAACATTGGAAAGAGTCAATATAAGACCTTTTCAGCAAGTCCACATACTCAACTATCATTTAGTCTTTCACAATTGCTAACACTCACGCAATACTTATGGGTATGAAGTTTTAATCGGACACTGAGAAAGATAGGGGCTTATAGTTTCACCTCCCAACCTTTTACCTCAAGGGTAATGTCAACAATAATAATTTATGAAAACTTACATCCAATTGGGCATATATATCAGGATCTTTCCAACACATAGTGCTTGCCAAAGGATAAAGTGTAAAAAGGAAAGGTGAAGATCACCATGACTCTTGCATAGGGTAAAGACAAAAATAAAAGATAGGCCCTTCGCAGAGGGAAGCAGAGGTTGTCATGCGCTTTTAAGGTTGGATGCACAAAATCTTAATGCAAAAGAACGTTACTTTATATTGCCACTTGTGATAGGGACCTTTATTATGCAGTCCGTCGCTTGTATTTCTTCCATATCACAAGCTCGTATAAATCTTATTTTCTCCACACTAATAAGTCATACATATTTAGAGAGCAATTTTTATTGCTTGCACCGATGACAACTTACTTGAAGGATATTACTCAGTCCATAGGTAGGTATGGTGGACTCTCATGGAAAAACTGGGTTTAGGGATGTTTGGAAGCACAAGTAGTATCTCTACTTGGTGCAAAGAATTTGGCTAGCATGAGGGGGAAGGCAAGCACAACATGTTGGATGATCCATGACAATATAATTTGTTTCGGATATAAGAAAACATAACCCATTACATTGTCTTCCTTGTCCAACATCAACTTTTTAGCATGTCATATTTTAATGAGTGCTCACAATCATAAAAGATGTCCAAGATAGTATATTTATATGTGAAAACCTCTCTTTCTTTATTACTTCCCATTAATTGCAACGATGACCAAAACTATGTTTGTCAACTCTCAACAACTTTTATTCATCATACTCTTTATATGTGAAGTCATCACTCTCCATAAGATCAATATGACCTTTTTATTTATTTTTATTCTTTCTCTTTCTTTTATTCCCTCAAGATCATAGCAAGATAGCAAATCCCTCAACTCAAAACTAATATTTATTATATATAGCTCACAAACTCGATTACATAGATAGGGATCAACACAAAAACTCAAAGCTAGATCATACTAAACTTTATTCTACTAGATCAAGATATAACCAAAAGGATCGAACTAAGAAAAACGGCAAAGATAGAAGTGTGATGGTGATACAATACCGGGGCACCTCCCCCAAGCTTGGTAGTTGCCAAGGGGAGTGCCCATACCCATGTGTTTATGTCTCTTTCTTCGGGGGTGGTGATGATGGAGTTGTTGATGATGTAGGCTTGTCGTCCATCTTCCAAGGCATAGGCTCACAATCATAGAAGGATGATCGAGTCTCTAGGATCCTCAAATCTGCAGCCAAACTCATCCTCTTGAATCTATATTCATACTCACAGTTTTGGTTTTGCAGGTCACAGATCTGGGCTTGGAGGTGCTTGATTTTCTCGTGAAGCTTGAAGATGGTCTCCCCAACGTTCTTGGCATCCAACTTGTGGTTGTTGGTGAACTCCGCGATCATCATGTGGTTGGTGTTGAGTCCGCGTTCCACCATCCCTTGGCACTTTAAAACTTGTTGCTCCATTGCTTAGAGTCTTGTCTCCACGCTTCCGGTCCTCCTTGGTCCCTCAACATTGCGGATGTGCAGCACCCCCTCACGCATCTCAATGGTTTGAGGGTGTTGCAGCACATCTGCGAGGTAGGGGTTGATGACCTTCTTGAAAAACTTGTCCTTGGGGGCGCTTGAAGACGTCATGGTGATCTAGATCTATCAAAAATCAGTTCAAAACATAAGCAGAGGATTTTGTTGTGGTACGGTGGTCAAAACCTTCGGGAGATTATATAATGAATTTTTACCAACCAAAAGAAGTAGCGTGCAAGAAAACGGAGTCCGGAGGACACACGAGGTGTCCACGAGGCAGGGGGCGTTCCCAAGGTGGTAGGGCGCGCCCTCCACCCTCGTGGATGCCTTGTGTCCTTTCCGGACTACTTCTTATTTTCCTATTTTCTTAAATATTCCAAAACGGAGAAAAAAATGCTATTAGAACTCTTTTGGAGTTGGTTTACTTACCGTACAACATACCATTCCTTTTCAGAGTCTGAAACATTCTGGAAAGTGTCCCTTATGTACTCCTTCGGGGTTACGGTGTCAATAACATTGGTTTGGACATTATGGGATTACTTGAGATATAATGTTTGACTCTTTGTCCGTTCACCACCTTCAGATTTCTGCCTTCGAAGTTGTTGATTTTTATGGCACCAGAACGATAGACCTCCTCGATAACGTAAGGACCTTCCCATTTAGAGAGGTGTTTTCCTGCAAAAAATCTTAAACGAGAGTTGTATAACAGAACATAATCACCTACATTAAACTCATGCTTTGTATCCTTTTGTCATGCCATATTTTAACTTTTTCTTTAAACAATTTGCCATTCTCATAGGCCTGTGTTCTCCATTCATCAAGTGAGCTAATTCAAATAGCCTCTTCTCACCGGCAAGTTTGAAATCATAACTGACCTCTTTAATAGCCCAATATGCCTTATGTTCTAGTTTGAGAGGTAAGTGACATGCTTTTCCATAAACCATTTTATATGGAGACATACCCATAGGATTTTTATATGCAGTTCTATAGGCCCATAATGCATCATCAAGTTTCTTGGACCAATTCTTTCTAGATCTATTAACAGTCTTCTGCAAAATTAATTTAGTCTCTCTATTACTCAATTCTTCCTGACCACTAGACTGTGGATGGTATGGAGATGCAATTCTATGATTGACATCATACTTAGCAAGCATTTTACGAAAAGCACCATGAATAAAATGTGAACCACCATCAGTCATTAAGTATCTAGGGACTCCAAACCTCGGAAAAAAACTTCTTTAAGCATCTTAATAGAGGTGTTATGATCAGCGCTACTAGTTGGAATAGCTTCTACCCACTTAGTAATGTAATCAGCAACAACTAAAATATGTGTATACCCATTAGAGGAAGGAAATAGTCCCATATAATCAAAGCCCCAAACATCAAATGGTTCAATAACAAGTGAATAGTTCATAGGCATTTCTTGACGTCTACTAATATTACCAATTCTTTGACATTCATCACAAGACAAGACAAACTTACGGGCATCTTTGAAAAGAGTAGGCCAATAAAAACCGGATTGCAATACCTTATGTGCAGTTCTATCTCCAGCGTGGTGTCCTCCATATGTCTCAGAGTGAAAATTGCGTAGGATCTGTTGATGTTCATGCTCAGGTACAGAACGTCTAATGACACCATCTACTCCTTCTTTATAAAGGTGTGGGTCATCCCAAAAGTAATGTCTTAAATCATAGAAAACCTTTTTCTTTTGCTGGTATGTGAAACTAGGTGGTATAAATTTAGCAACAATGTAATTAGCATAATCAACATACCATGGAACAGTACGAGAAGCATTTATGACAACCAATTGTTCATCAGGAAAGCTATCATCAATAGGTAGTGGGTCATCAAGAACATTTTCTAACCTAGACAAGTTGTCTGCAACGGGGTTCTCAGCTCCCTTTCTATCAATAATATGCAAATCAAATTCTTGTAGCAAGAGAACCCATCTAATAAGTCTAGGTTTAGCATCTTTATTTTCCATAAGGTATTTAATAGCAGCATGAGCAGTGTGAACAGTTACTTTGGAATCAACAATATAAGGTCTGAACTTATCACAAGCAATACAACTGCTAAAAATTCTTTCTCAGTAGTAGCATAATTTCTCTGGGCACTGTCTAGAGTTTTACTAGCATATTGGATAGCATTTAATTTCTTATCAACTCTTTGACCTAGAACAACACCTACAGCAGAATCGCTAGCATCACACATGATTTCAAAGGGTAAATTCCAATCAGGAGGTTGAACAATAGGTGCAGAAATCAAGGCTTTCTTAAGTATTTCAAATTCTTCTACACAATCATCATCAAAGACAAAAGGCAGATATTTTTGTAAGAGATTAGTCAGAGGCCTAGAAATTTTTGAGAAGTCTTTAATGAACCTCCTATAAAAACCGGCATGACCAAGGAAACTTCTTATACCTTTGATGTCCTTAGGACATGGCATCTTTTCAATAGCATCAATTTTAGCTTTATCAACTTCTATACCTCTTTAAGAAATCTTATGCCCCAAGATAATACCTTCATTAACCATAAAGTGGCACTTCTCCCAATTCAAGACAAGATTAGTTTCTTCACATCTCTGCAGAACTCGATCAAGGTTGCTTAAGCAATCATTAAAAGAAGTTCCATACACGGTGAAATCATCCATGAAAACCTCAACAATGTTTTCACAAAAGTCAGAGAATATAGCAGTCATACATCTTTGAAAGGTAGCAGATGCATTACATAAACCAAAAGGCATACTCTATAAGCAAAGGTACTGAAAGGGCAAGTAAAAGTGGTCTTATCCTGATCCTCTTTTGACACAGGTATTTCAGAGAAACCAGAATAACCATATAGAAAGCAAAAATGTGTATGTTTGGATAATCTTTCTAGCATTTGATCAATAAAAGGTAAAGGGTAATGATCTTTTCTAGTAGCTTTATTTAATTTGCGGAAATCAATTACCATTCTATAACCTATAACAATTCTTTGTGGGATCAATTCATCCATGTCATTAGGAACAACAATAATACCTCCCTTCTTAGGGACACAATGGACAAGACTTACCCACTGACTAGCAGCAACAGGATAAGTTATACCTGCCTCCAGCAGCTTTAGTATTTCATTTCTTACCACTTCTTTCATCTTAGGATTTAACCGTCATTGGTGATCAACAGCTGGTTTAGCATCTTTCTCCAATTTTATTTTGTGCTGGCATAGAGTGGGACTAATGCCCTTAAGATCGTCAAGAGTATATCCAATAGCAGCACGGTGCTTCTTCAGAGTTTTCAATAATTTCTATTCTTCTTGCTCTGAAAGGTTAGCACTAATAATAACAGGATATATATCTTCTTTTCATCAAGATAAGCATATTTAAGAGTATCGGGTAATGGTTTAAGCTCAAACACGGGATCACCCTTGGGTGGAGGAGGATCCCCTAGGATTTCAATAGGCAAATTGTGTTTCAAAATAGGTCCCTATTTAAAGAATACTTCATCTATTTCCCTTCTTTCATTCATAAACATATCATTTTCATGGTCTAGAAAATATTGTTCTAAAGGATCATTAGGAGGCACGGCAATAGAAGCAAGACCAATAATGTCATCTTTACGAGGAAATTCTTTATCCTGGGGTTGTCTACAGAATTTAGCAAAATTGAAATCATGAGACATGTCCCCTAAACCAACAGTAATGATATCCTTCTTGCAATCTATCGTAGCATTACCAGTATTCAAGAAGGGTCTACCAAATATAATGGGACAAAAGTCATCTTGTGGGGAACCAAGAACAAGAAAATTAGTAGGATATTTAACTTTCCCACACAAGACTTCAACATCTCTAACAATCCCAACTGGTGAAACAGTATCTCTATTGGCAAGCTTAATTGTGACATCAATATCTTCTATCTCAGCAGGTGCAGTATCATGCATAATTTCCTTGTATAAGGAATGAGGTATTGCACTCGCGCTAGCACCCATATCACATAAGCCATGATAACAATGATCTCCTATTTTAACAGAAACAACAGGCATGCCAACAACAGGTCTATGTGTATTTTTAGTATCGGGTCTGCCAATTCTGGCAGCTACATCACAGAAGTAAATAACATGCCCATCAATATTGTCGACCAAGAGATCCTTAACCATACCAATACTAGGTTCAAATTTATTTTTCTTAGGGGGGGTGTAGGTGTTCTAGCATTACTCTTACGAACCACAATTGAAGGCTTGAAGCTTTAGCATGATCCTTTATTCTAACAGGGAAAGGTGGTTTCTCAATATAAGTGGTAGGAACAATAGGATCAACATTATAAGTGATACTCTTTTCTTCAACTTTAATAGGTTCTACTACTTTTACTTCAATGGGAGGATGATATTTAAACCCCAAACTCATCCTCTTGAATCTATATTCATACTCACAGTTTTGGTTTTGCAGGTCACAGATCTGGGCTGGGAGGTGCTTGATTTTCTCGTGAAGCTTGATGATGGTCTCCCCAATGTTCTTGGCATCCAACTTGTGGTTGTTGGTGAACTCCGCGATCATCATGTGGTTGGTGTTGAGTCCGCATTCCACCATCCCTTGGCACTTTAAAACTTGTTGCTCCATTGCTTAGAGTCTTGTCTCCACACTTCCGGTCCTCCTTGGTCCCTCAACATCGCGGATGTGCAGCACCCCCTCACGCATCTCAATGGTTTGAGGGTGTTGCAGCACATCCGCAAGGTAGGGGTTGATGACCTTCTTGAAAAACTTGTCCTTGGGGGCGCTTGAAGACGTCATGGTGATCTAGATCTATCAAAAATCAGTTCGAAACATAAGTAGAGGATTTTGTTGTGGTACGGTGGTCAAAACCTTCGGGAGATTATATAATGAATTTTTACCGACCAAAAGAAGTAGCGTGCAAGAAAACGGAGTCCGGAGGACACACGAGGTGTCCACGAGGCAGGGGGCGTTCCCAAGGTGGTAGGGCGCGCCCTCCACCCTCGTGGATGCCTTGTGTCCTTTCCGGACTACTTCTTATTTTCCTATTTTCTTAAATATTCCAAAACGGAGAAAAAAATGCTATTAGAACTCTTTTGGAGTCGGTTTACTTACCGTACAACATACCATTCCTTTTCAGAGTCTGAAACATTCTGGAAAGTGTCCCTTATGTACTCCTTCGGGGTTATGGTGTCAATAACATTGGTTCGGACATTATGGGATTACCTCAGATATAATGTTTGACTCTTTGACCGTTCACCACCTTCAGATTTCTGCCTTCAAAGTTGTTGATTTTTATGGCACCAGAACGATAGACCTCCTTGATAACGTAAGGACCTTCCCATTTAGAGAGATGTTTTCCTGCAAAAAATCTTAAACGAGAGTTGTATAACAGAACATAATCACCTACATTAAACTCATGCTTTGTATCCTTTTGTCATGCCATATTTTAACTTTTTCTTTAAACAATTTGGCATTCTCATAGGCCTGTGTTCTCCATTCATCAAGTGAGCTAATTCAAATAGCCTCTTCTCACCGGCAAGTTTGAAATCATAACTGACCTCTTTAATAGCCCAATATGCCTTATGTTCTAGTTTGAGAGGTAAGTGACATGCTTTTCCATAAACCATTTTATATGGAGACATACCCATAGGATTTTTATATGCAGTTCTATAGGCCCATAATGCATCATCAAGTTTCTTGGACCAATTCTTTCTAGATCTATTAACAGTCTTCTGCAAAATTAATTTAGTCTCTCTATTACTCAATTCTTCCTGACCACTAGACTGTGGATGGTATGGAGATGCAATTCTATGATTGACATCATACTTAGCAAGCATTTTACGAAAAGCACCATGAATAAAATGTGAACCACCATCAGTCATTAAGTATCTAGGGACTCCAAACCTCGGAAAAAAACTTCTTTAAGCATCTTAATAGAGGTGTTATGATCAGCGCTACTAGTTGGAATAGCTTCTACCCACTTAGTAATGTAATCAGCAACAACTAAAATATGTGTATACCCATTAGAGGAAGGAAATAGTCCCATATAATCAAAGCCCCAAACATCAAATGGTTCAATAACAAGTGAATAGTTCATAGGCATTTCTTGACGTCTACTAATATTACCAATTCTTTGACATTCATCACAAGACAAGACAAACTTACGGGCATCTTTGAAAAGAGTAGGCCAATAAAAACCGGATTGCAATACCTTATGTGCAGTTCTATCTCCAGCGTGGTGTCCTCCATATGTCTCAGAGTGAAAATTGCGTAGGATCTGTTGATGTTCATGCTCAGGTACAGAACGTCTAATGACACCATCTACTCCTTCTTTATAAAGGTGTGGGTCATCCCAAAAGTAATGTCTTAAATCATAGAAAACCTTTTTCTTTTGCTGGTATGTGAAACTAGGTGGTATAAATTTAGCAACAATGTAATTAGCATAATCAACATACCATGGAACAGTACGAGAAGCATTTATGACAACCAATTGTTCATCAGGAAAGCTATCATCAATAGGTAGTGGGTCATCAAGAACATTTTCTAACCTAGACAAGTTGTCTGCAACGGGGTTCTCAGCTCCCTTTCTATCAATAATATGCAAATCAAATTCTTGTAGCAAGAGAACCCATCTAATAAGTCTAGGTTTAGCATCTTTATTTTCCATAAGGTATTTAATAGCAGCATGAGCAGTGTGAACAGTTACTTTGGAATCAACAATATAAGGTCTGAACTTATCACAAGCAATACAACTGCTAAAAATTCTTTCTCAGTAGTAGCATAATTTCTCTGGGCACTGTCTAGAGTTTTACTAGCATATTGGATAGCATTTAATTTCTTATCAACTCTTTGACCTAGAACAACACCTACAGCAGAATCGCTAGCATCACACATGATTTCAAAGGGTAAATTCCAATCAGGAGGTTGAACAATAGGTGCAGAAATCAAGGCTTTCTTAAGTATTTCAAATGCTTCTACACAATCATCATCAAATACAAAAGGCACATCTTTTTGTAAGAGATTAGTCAGAGGCCTAGAAATTTTTGAGAAGTCTTTAATGAACCTCCTATAAAAACCGGCATGACCAAGGAAACTTCTTATACCTTTGATGTCCTTAGGACACGACATCTTTTCAATAGCATCAATTTTAGCTTTATCAACTTCAATACCTCTTTCAGAAATCTTATGCCCCAAGATAATACCTTCATTAACCATAAAGTGGCACTTCTCCCAATTCAAGACAAGATTAGTTTCTTCACATCTCTGCAGAACTCGATCAAGGTTGCTTAAGCAATCATCAAAAGAAGTTCCATACACGGTGAAATCATCCATGAAAACCTCAACAATGTTTTCACAAAAGTCAGAGAATATGGCAGTCATACATCTTTGAAAGGTAGCAGATGCATTACATAAACCAAAAGGCATACTCTATAAGCAAAGGTACTGAAAGGGCAAGTAAAAGTGGTCTTATCCTGATCCTCTTTTGACACGGGTATTTGAGAGAAACCGGAATAACCATATAGAAAGCAAAAATGTGTATGTTTGGATAATATTTCTAGCATTTGATCAATAAAAGGTAAAGGGTAATGATCTTTTCTAGTAGCTTTATTTAATTTGCGGAAATCAATTACCATTCTATAACCTGTAACAATTCTTTATGGGATCAATTCATCCATGCCATTAGGAACAACAGTAATACCTCCCTTCTTAGGGACACAATGGACAAGACATACCCACTGACTAGCAGCAACAGGATAAGTTATACCTGCCTCCAGCAGCTTTAGTATTTCATTTCTTACCACTTCTTTCATCTTAGGATTTAACCGTCATTGGTGATCAACAGCTGGTTTAGCATCTTTCTCCAATTTTATTTTGTGCTGGCATAGAGTGGGACTAATGCCCTTAAGATCGTCAAGAGTATATCCAATAGCAGCACGGTGCTTCTTCAGAGTTTTCAATAATTTCTATTCTTCTTGCTCTGAAAGGTTAGCACTAATAATAACAGGATATATATCTTCTTTTCATCAAGATAAGCATATTTAAGAGTATCGGGTAATGGTTTAAGCTCAAACACGGGATCACCCTTGGGTGGAGGAGGATACCCTAGGATTTCAATAGGCAAATTGTGTTTCAAAATAGGTCCCTATTTAAAGAATACTTCATCTATTTCCCTTCTTTCATTCATAAACATATCATTTTCATGGTCTAGAAAATATTGTTCTAAAGGATCATTAGGAGGCACGGCAATAGAAGCAAGACCAATAATGTCATCTTTACGAGGAAATTCTTTATCCTGGGGTTGTCTACAGAATTTAGCAAAATTAAAATCATGAGACATGTCCCTTAAACCAACAGTAATGATATCCTTCTTGCAATCTATCGTAGCATTACCAGTATTCAAGAAGGGTCTACCAAATATAATGGGACAAAAGTCATCTTGTGGGGAACCAAGAACAAGAAAATTAGTAGGATATTTAACTTTGCCACACAAGACTTCAACATCCCTAACAATCCCAACTAGTGAAACAGTATCTCTATTGGCAAGCTTAATTGTGACATCAATATCTTCTATCTCAGCAGGTGCAGTATCATGCTTAATTTTCTTGTATAAGGAATGAGGTATTGCACTCGCGCTAGCACCCATATCACATAAGCCATGATAACAATAATCTCCTATTTTAACAGAAACAACAGGCATGCCAACAACAGGTCTATGTGTATTTTTAGTATCGGGTCTACCAATTCTGGCAGCTACATCACAGAAGTAAATAACATGCCCATTAATATTGTCGACCAAGAGATCCTTAACCATACCAATACTAGGTTCAAATTTATTTTTCTTAGGGGGGTGTAGGTGTTCTAGCATTACTCTTACGAACCACAATTGAAGGCTTGAAGCTTTAGCATGATCCTTTATTCTAACAGGGAAAGGTGGTTTCACAATATAAGTGGTAGGAACAATAGGATCAACATTATAAGTGATACTCTTTTCTTCAACTTTAATAGGTTCTACTACTTTTACTTCAATGGGAGGATGATATTTAAACCACTTCTCTTTAGGGAGATCAACATGAGTAGCAAATGATTCACAAAAGGAAGCGACTATCTTAGAGTCAAGTGCATATTTAGTGCTAAATTCACGAAAAGCATCGGTATCCATAAAAGATTTAACACAATCAAACTTAGGTGTTATACCTGACTCCTTACCTTTGTCGAGTTCCCAATCTTCAGAGTTGCGTTTAATTCTTTCCAATAAATCCCATCTGAATTCAATATTCTTCGTCAGAAAAGAACCAGTACAAGAAGTATCGAGCATGGAGCGATTATTAAGAGAAAGCCGAGCATAAATTTTTTGAATAATAATTTCTCTTGAGAGCTCATGATTTGGGCATGAATATAACATTGACTTAAGCCTCCCGCAGGCTTGAGCGATACTTTATCCTTCGAGAGGCCAAAAATTATATATATAATTACGATCACGATGAACCAGATGCATAGTATAAAACTTCTGATGAAATACCAATTTCAATCGGTTGTAGTTCCATGATCCAATATCATCACATAGCCTAAACCATGTTAATGCCTTTCCCTTCAAAGATAAAGGGAAGACCTTCTTCTTGATAACATCCTCGGGCATACCTGCAAGCTTAAATAATCCTCAAACTTCATCCACATAGATTAGGTGCATATCGAGATTTCAGTAGGTGTCAACTTATTCAAATCAAGTCTACGATATAAAGAGAAAGGCATAACACTAACACCGGCTCCCAAATCACATAAAGTGGTTCTAACATAGCTTCTTTTAATGGAGCATGGCATAGTTAATATTCCTGGGTGTCCAAGTTTGTTTGGTATTCCACACTTAAAAGTGTAATTAGCAAGGATGGTGGAAATTTCAGCTTCCGGTATCTTTCTTTTATTTGTAACAATATCTTTCATATACTTAGCATAAGGGGATATTTTCAACATATCAGTCAGACGCATACGCAAAAAGATAGGTCTAATCATTTCAGAAAAGTGCTCAAAATCCTCATCATATTTTTTCTTGGATGGCTTAGGAGGAAAGGGCATGGGTTTCTGAACCCATGGTTCTCTTTCTTTACCATGTTTTCTAGCAACAAAGTCTCTCTTATCATAATGTTGATTCTTTGATTGTGGGTTATCAATATCAACAACATGTTCAATCTCTACATCATTATCATTACTGGGTTGAGCATCAACAGAACATCATCATTAACATTATCACTAGGTTCATGTTCATCACCAGATTGTGTTTCAGCATCAGAAATAGAAATATCATTTGGATTCTCAGGTGTGTCTATAGCAGGTTCACTAGACACATGCAAAGTCCTATCAGTTTTCTTTCTCTTTTTACTACTATGACTAGATGCATCAGTTTTAATTCTCTGAGAATCTTGCTCAACTCTCATAGGATGGCCCTCATGATACAAAGGTTCCTGGGTCATCTTACCACCTCTAGTCATAACCCTAACAATATTATCATTGTTCGTACTATTCAACTCATTGAGCAAATCATCTTGTGCCTTAAGTACTTGTTCTACTTGAGTTCTAACCAGGGAGGCATGCTTACTAATAAGCTTAAGATCATTAACATTTCTACTCATATAATCACCCAAGTAGTCAAGCATGTGAGCATTACCTTTCAATTTTCTACTAACATAAGCATTGAAGTTTTCTTGTTTAAAAGTAAAATTGTCAAACTCATCCAAGCATTGACTAGCAGACTTATTATGAGGAATATCACCTTCATCAAATCTACAGGGAGAATTTACCTCTACTACCTGTGTAGGGTTATCAAGACCATGTATTTCTTCAATAGGTGTAACTTCTTAACATCTTCAGATTTAATACCTTTTTCTTTCATAGATTTCTTTACCTCTTGCATATCTTTAGGAATGAGAAATGGAATACCTCTTATCTTCGGAGTTGTCTTAGGAGTTGGTTTAGGAAGTGTCCAATCCTTATCATTATTCAATATATTATTCAAAAGCAATTCAACTTGCTTAACAGTTCTTTCCTTGAAAACCCAACTAGCACAACTATCTAGGTGGTCCCTAGAAGCATCGGTTAGTCCATTATAAAAGATATCAAGTATTTCATTTTTCTTCAGAGGATGATCAGGCAAAGCATTAAGTAATTGGAGAAGCCTCCCCCAAGCTTGTGGGAGACTCTCTTCTTCAATTTGCACAAAGTTAAATATTTCCTGTAAGCCAGCTTGTTTCTTATGGGTAGGAAAATATTTTGTAGAGAAGTAGTAAATCATATCCCGGGGACTACGCACACAACCAGGAGCAAGAGAATTAAACCATATCTTAGCATCACCCTTTTATGAGAAAGGAAACAACTTAAGAATATAGTAATAGCGATCTTTTTCCTCATGAGAAAATAGGGTGGCTATATCATTCAATTTAGTAAGATGTGGCACAACAGTTTCAGATTCATAACCATGGAAAGGATCAGATTCAACCAAAGTAATTAACTCAAGATCGACACAGAATTCATAATCCTTATCAGTGACACAGATAGGTGAAGTAGCAAACTTAGGATAATATTGCATTCTAGCATTCAAAGATTTTTCTTTCAGCTTAGCTAACAGTTTCTTAATATCATCTCTATCATTGCAAAAGTCTCTAGCAGTTTCTTCATCCATAATATAATCCTCAGGTACAATAGGCAATTCATATCTAGGGGGAGAATCATAATCTTCAGTTTCAATAATACCATCAGTTTCAGTGATTTCATTCTCTCTAACCCTAGCAAGTTGTTCATCAAGAAATTCACCTAGTGGCACAATATTATCAAGCAAAGAAGTAGTATCATCATAAGCGTCATGCATAGAAGAAGTGGCATCATCAATAACATGCGACATACCAGAATCAATAGAAGGTGTAGGTGTCACAAGTTTACTTAAAACAGAAGGTGAATCAAGTGCAGAGCTAGATGGCAATTCCTTACCTTCCCTCGTAGTAGAGGGATATATCTTGGTTTTGTTATCTTTCGGATTCCTCATAGTGATCAACAGATATAAATCCCAAGTGACTCAGAGAATAGAGCTATGCTCCCCGGTAACGGCACTAGAAAAAGGTCTTGATAACCCACAAGTATAGGGGATCGCAACAGTTTTCGAGGGTAGAGTATTCAACCCAAATTTATTGATTTGACACAAGGGGAGCCAAAGAATATTCTCAAGTATTAGCAGCTGAGTTGTCAATTCAACCACACCTGAAAGACTTAATATCTGCAGCAAGTATTTAGTATCAAAGTAGTATGGAAGTAACGGTAACGGTGGCAAAAGTAACAGTAGCAGTTTCGTAGCAATCGTAACAATGGCAGCGACAAAGTAACTAAGCAAGGATCAATATGTGAAATGCTCGTAGGCAATTGATCAATGATGGATAATTATGTCGGATGGCATTCATCATGCAACAATTATAACCTAGGGTGACACAGAACTAGCTCCAATTCATCAATATAATGTAGGCATGTATTCCGAATATAGTCATACGTGCTTATGGAAAAGAACTTGCATGGCATCTTTTGTCCTACCCTCCTGTGGCAGAGGGGTCCTATTGGAAACTAAGGGATATTAAGGCCTCCTTTTAATGGAGAACCAGACCAAAGCATTAGCACTTAGTGAATACATGAACTCCTCAAACTACGGTTATCACCGAGAAGTGTCCCGACTATTGTCAGTCCAGGGTTGCCGGTTCATAACACATAGTAGGTGACTATAACTTGCAATATAGGATCAAGAAAACACATATATTCATGAAAACATAATAGGTTCAGATCTGAAATCATGGCACTCGGGCCCTAGTGACAAGCATTAAACATAGCAAAGTCATAGCAACATCAATCTCAGAACTTAGTGGATACTAGGGATCAAACCCTAACAAAACTAACTTGATTACATGATAAATCTCATCCAACCCATCGCCGTCCAGCAAGCCTACGACGAAATTACTCATGCATGATAGTGAGCATCATGAAATTGGTGATGGAGGATGGTTGATGATGATGACGACGATGATTTCCCCTCTCAGGAGCCCAAAACGGACTCCACATCTGCCCTCTCGAGGAAGAACAGGAAGCGGCGGTGACGACGATGATTTCCCCTCTCAGGAGCCCAAAACGCGATCAATCCTTCTCCCTGATTTTTTTCTCCCCGAACGTGAATATATGGAGTTGGAGTTGAGGTCGGTGGAGCTTTGTGGGACCCACAAGCCAGGGGGCGCGCCCAGAGGGATAGGGCGTGCCCCCACCCTTGTGGGCAGGTGGTGGGTCCCCTCTGGTTGATTCTTTCGCCAATATTTTTTATTTAGTCCAAAAGTATTCTCCATGAAGTTTTAGGTCATCCCGAGAACTTTTATTTCTGCACAAAAATAAAACCATGGCAATTCTGCTGAAAACAACGTTAGTCCGGGTTAGTTCCGTTCAAATCATGCCAATTAGAGTCCAAAACAAGGGCAAAAGAGTTTCGAAAAGTAGATACGATGGAGGCGTATCATGCATTAGAGACAGCTGCATTCACATTAAATAGGGCACCGTCTAAATCCGTTGAGACGGCACCGTATGAGTTGTGGTTTGGCAAGAAACCTAAGTTGTCGTTTCTTAAAGTTTGGGGTTGCGACACTTATGTCAAAAGGCTTCAGCCTGATAAGCTCGAACCCAAATCGGAGAAGTGCATCTTCATAGGATACCCTAAGGAAACAATTGGGTACACCTTGTACCACAGATCCGAAGGCGAGATCTTTGTTGCCAAGAATGGAACCTTTCTAGAGAAGGAGTTTCTCTCAAAATAAGCGAGTGGGAGGAAAGTAGAACTTGATGAGGTAATTGTACCTTCTCTTGAATTGGGAAGTAGCACATCAGAGAAATCTGTTCCCGTCATGCCTACACCAACTAGAGAGGAATCTAATGATAATGATCATGAAACTTCAAATCAAGTTACTACTGAACTTCGTAGGTCAACCCGAGCATGATCCGCACCAGAGTGGTAAGGTAATCCTATTCTAGAAATCATGTTACTAGACCAAGGCGAACTTACTAACTATGAAGAAGCTATGATGAGCCCAGATTCTGACAGATGGCTTGAGGCCATGAAATCTGAGATAGGATCCATGTATGAGAACAAAGTGTGGACTTTGGTGGACTTGCCCAATGATCAGCAAAATATAGACAATAAATGGATCTTTAAGAAGAAGACTAATGCTGATAGTAATGTTACTGTCTACAATGCTCGACTTGTCACAAAAGGTTTTCGACAAGTTCAAGGGGTTGACTATGATGAGACTTTCTCACCCGTAGCGATGCTTAAGTCTGTCCGAATCATGTTAGCAAATTGCCGCATTTTATGAAATCTGGCAAATGGATGTCAAAACTGCAATCTTTAATGGATTTCTTAAAGAAGAGTTGCATATGATGAAACCAGAAGGTTTTGTCGATACTAAAGGTGCTAACAAATTGTGCAAGTTCTAGTGTCAATCTATGGACTGGTGCAAGCATCTCGGAGTTGGAATATACAATTTGATGAGGTGATCAAACCATATGGTTTTATACAGACTTACGGTGAAGCCTTTATTTACAAGAAAGTGAGTGGGAGGTCTGTAGCATTTTTGATATTATATGTGGATGAAATATTGTTGATTGGAAATGATATAGAATTTCTGGATAGCATAAAAGGATACTTGAATAAGAATTTTTTAATAAAATACCTCGGTAAAGCTACTTATGTATTGGGCATCAAGATCTATAGAGATAGATCGAGATGCTTAATAGGACTTTCACAATGCACATACCTTGAAAAAGTTTTGAAGAAATTCAAAATGGATCAATCAAAGAAAGGGTTCTTACCTGCGTTGCAAGGTATGAAGTTGAGTAAGAATCAAAACCCGACCACGGCATAAGATAGAGAGAGAATGAAAGTCATTCCCTATGCCTCAGCAATAGGTTCCATAAAGTATGCCATGCTGTGTACCAGACCTATTGTGTACCTTGCCATGAGTTTGGCAAGGGGGTACAATAGTGATCCAGGAGTAGATCACTGGACAACTGTCAAATTTATCCTTAGTTACGTAAGAGGACTAAGGAAATATTTCTTAGTTATGGAGGTGATAAAGAGTTCATCGTAAAGGGTTATGCCGATGCAAGCTTTGACACCAATTTGGATGATTTAGAGTCTCAATCTGGATACATATTGATAATGGGAGCAATTAGCTAGATTAGCACCATGCAGAGCATTGTAGACATAGAAATTTGCAAATATACATACGGATCTGAATGTGACAAACGTGTTGACTAAACTTCTCTCACGAGAAAAACATGGTCACACCTTAGTACTCTTTGGGTGTTAATCACATGGCAATGTGAACTAGATTACTGACTCTAGTAAACCCTTTGGGTGTTGGTCACATGGTGATGTGAACTATGGGTATTAATCACATGACGATGTGAACTATTGGTGTTAAATCACATGGCGATGTGAACTAGATTATAGACTCTAGTGCAAGTGGAGAATGAAGGAAATATGCCCTAGAGGCAATAATAAAGTTGTTATTTTAAATTTCCTTATTCATGATAAAGGTTTATTATTCATACTAAACTTGTATTTATCAGAAACCTAGATACATGTGTGAATACATAAACAAACATCGTGTCCCTAGTGAGCCTCTACTAGACTAGCTCGTTGATCAAAGATGGTTAAGGTTTCCTAACCATGGACATGATTTGTCATTTGATAATGGGATCACATCATTGATGACCCACAAGTATAGAGGATCTATCATAGTCCTTTCGATAAGTAAGAGTGTCGAACCCAACAAGGAGCAGAAGGAAATGACAAGCAGTTTTCAGTAAGGTATTCTCTGCAAGCACTGAAATTATCAATAACAGATAGTATTGTGACAAGGTAATTTGTAACGGGTAACAAGTAACAAAGTAACTAAAGTGCAACAAGGTGGCCCAATCCTTTTTGTAGCAAAGGGCAAGCCTGGACAAACTCTTATATAAAGCAAAGCGCTCCCGAGGACACATGGGAATTATCGTCAAGCTAGTTTTCATCATGCTCATATGATTCGCGTTCGTTACTTTGATAATTTGATATGTGGGTGGACCGGTGCTTGGGTACTTCCCTTTCTTGGACAAGCATCCCACTTATGATTAACCCCTCTCACAAGAATCCGCAACTATGAAAGAAGAATTAAGGTAAACCTAACCATAGCATGAAACATATGGATCCAAATCAGCCCCTTACGAAGCAACGCATAAACTAGGGTTTAAACTTCTGTCAATCTAGCAACCCATCATCTACTTATTACTTCCCAATGCCTTACCCTAGGCCCAAATAATAGTGAAGTGTCATGTAGTCGACGTTCACATAACACCACTAGAGGAAAGACAACATACATCTCATCAAAATATCGAACGAATACCAAATTCACATGACTACTTATAACAAGACTTCTCCCATGTCCTCAAGAACAAATGTAACTACTCACAAATAATATTCATGTTCATAATCAGAGGGGTATTGATGTGCATAAAGGATCTGAACATATGATCTTCCACCTAATAAACCAACCAGCATCAACTACAAGGAGTAATCAACACTACTAGCATCCCATAGGTACCAATCTGAGATTTTGAGACAAAGATCGGATACAAGAGATGAACTAGGGTTTGAGAGGATATGGTGCTGGTGAAGATGTTGATGGAGATTGACCCCCTCTCGATGAGAGGATCGATGGTGATGATGATGGTGACGATTTCCCCCTCCCGTAGGGATGTTTCCCCGGCAGAATGATACGTCTCCAACGTATCTATAATTTTTTATTGTTCCATGCTATTATATTACCTATTTTGGATGTTTATGGGCTTTACTTTACACTTTTATATCATTTTTGGGACTAACCTACTAACCGGAGGCCCAGCCCGATTTGTTGTTTTTTTTGCCTATTTCAGTGTTTCGAAGAAAAGGAATATCAAACAGAGTCCAAATGGAATGAAACCTTCGGGAACGATCTTTTTGGAACAAACACAATCCAGGAGACTTGGAGTGGACGCCAAGAAATAACCGAGGTGGCCACGAGGGTGCCCGGTGCGCCTCCCACCCTCGTGGGCCCCTCGTGGCTCCCTTGACCTACCTCCTTGCCTATATATATCCACGTACCCCGAAAACATCCAGGAGAAACACGAAAAACTATTTCCACCGCTGAAAACTTCTGTATCCGCGAGATCCCATCCTGGAGCCTTCGTCGGTGCTCTGACAGAGGGGGAATCGACCATGGACGGCCTCTACATCATCTCCAAGGCCTCTCCAATGAGTTGTGAGTAGTTTACCACGGACCTTCGGGTCCATAGTTATTAGCTAGATGGCTTCTTCTCTCTCTTTGAATCTCAATACAAAGTTCTCCTCGATCTTCTTGGAGATCTATTCGATGTAACTCTTTTTGCGGTGTGTTTGTCGAGATCCGATGAGTTGTGGGTTTATGATCAAGTTTATCTATGAGAAATAATTGAATCTTCTCTGAATTCTTTTATGTGTGATTGGTTATCTTTGCAAGTCTCTTCGAATTATCAGTTTGGTTTGGCCTACTAGATTGATCTTTCTTGCAATGGGAGAAGTGCTTAGCTTTAGGTTCAATCTTGCGGTGTCCTTTCCCAGTGACAGCAGGGGCAGCAAGGCACATATTGTATTGTTGCCATCGAGGATAAAAAGTTGGGGTTTATATCATATTGCATGAGTTTATCCCTCTACATCATGTCATCTTTCTTAATGCGTTACTCTGTTCTTATGAACTTAATACTCTAGATGCAGGCAGGAGTCGGTCGATGTGTGGAGTAATAGTAGTAGATGCAGAATCGTTTCGATCTACTTGTTGCGGACGTGATGCCTATATACATGATCATGCCTAGATACTCTCATAACTATGCACTTTTCTATCAATTGCTCGACAGTAATTTGTTCACCCACCGTAATACTTATGCTATCTTGAGAGAAGCCACTAGTGAAACCTATGGCCCCGAGGTCTATCTTTTATTATATAAGTTTTCCATCTACTTTTATTTGCATCTTTTACTTTAAATACCAAAAATATTTATCTTATCTTATTATCTCTATCAGATCTCACTTCCGCAAGTTACCGTGAAGGGATTGACAACTCCTTTATCACGTTGGTTGCGAGGTTCTTGTTTGTTTGTGTAGGTGCGTGGGACTTTTGAGGAGCCTCCTACTGGATTGATACCTTGGTTCTCAAAAACTGAGGGAAATACTTACGCTACTTTGTTGCATCACCCTTTCCTCTTCAAGGGAAAACCAATGCAGTGCTCAAGAGGTAGCAAGAAGGATTTCTCGCGCCGTTGCCGGGGAGGTCTTCGCTCAAGTCAAGACATACCAAGTACCCATCACAAACTCATCTCCCTCGCATTACATTATTTGCCATTTGCCTCTTGTTTTCATATCCCCCACTTCACCCTTGCCGTTTTATTCGCCCTCTCTTTCCCGTTCGCCTCTCTCTTTTGCTTGTCTTTTGTGTGCTTGTGTGTTGGATTGCTTGTCATGATGGCGCAAGATAATACGAAATTGTGTGACTTTTCCAATACCAATAATAATGATTTACTTAGCACTCCGATTTCTCCTCTTAATGATGTTGAATCTTGTGAAATCAATGCTACTTTGTTGAATCTTGTTATGAAAGATCAATTCTCCGGCCTTCCTAGTGAAGATGCCGCTACTCATCTAAACAACTTTGTTGATTTGTTCGATATGCAAAAGAAGAAAGATATGGATAATGATATTATTAAATTGAAGTTATTTCCATTTTTACTTAGAGATCGTGCTAAAACTTGGTTTTTGTCTTTGCCTAAAAATAGTATTGATTCTTGGAATAAGTGCAAAGATGCTTTTATCTCTAAGTATTTTCCTCCTGCTAAGATCATCTCTCTTAGAAACGATATTATGAATTTTAAACAACTTGATCATGAGCATGTTGCCCAATCTTGGGAAAGAATGTAATTAATGTTTCGCAATTGTCCTACTCATGGTTCGAATTTATGGATGATCATACAAAATTTCTATGCCGGATTGAATTTTGCTTCTAGAAATCTTTTAGATTCGGCCGCGGGAAGCACATTTATGGAAATCACTTTAGGAGAAGCTACTAAACTCCTTGATAACATTATGGTTAATTATTCTCAATGGCACACCAAAAGATCTACTAGTAAAAAAGTTCATGCTATAGAAGAGATTAATGTTTTGAGTGGAAAGATGGATGAACTTATGAAATTGTTTGCTACTAAGAGTGCTCCTATTGATCCCAATGATATGCCTTTGTCTACTTTGATTGAGAATAATAATGAATCTATGGATGTGAATTTTGTTGGTAGGAATAATTTTGGTAACAACGCATATAGAGGAAACTTTAATCCTGGACCGCTTCCAAGTAATTCCTCTAATAATTATGGTAATTCCTACAACAACTCTTATGGAAATTTAATAATATGCCCTCTAATTTTGAGAATAGTTTTAAAGAATTTATGATCTCTCAAAAGAATTTTAATGCTTTGCTTGAAGAAAAATTGCTTAAAGTTGATGAATTGACTAGGAACGTTGATAGACTTCCGCTTGATGTTGATTCTTTGAAACTTAGATCTATTCCACCTAAGCATGATATCAATGAGTCTCTAAAAACCATGAGAATTTCCATTGATGAGAGCAAAGAAAGAACCGCTAGGATGCGTGCTAAGAAAGATTGCTTTGTAAAAGCGTGTTCTTCTAGTTTCCATGAAAATAATGATGAAGATCTAAAAGTTATTGATGTATCCCCTATTAAATCTTTGTTTTGCAGTATGAATCTTGGTAATGATGGGACTAGAGATGAGTTAACTTTAGTTAAAAGGCGTCCCAATGATTCGGAGTTTTTAGATCTTGATGCTAAATTTGGTAAAAGTGGGATTGGAGAGCTCAAAACTTTACATAGCATTGAACCCACTATTATGGATTTCAAGGAATTTAATTATGATAATTGTTCTTTAATAGATTGTATTTCCTTGTTGCAATCCGTGTTGAATTCTCCTCATGCTTATAGTCAAAATAAAGCTTTTACCAAACACATTGTTAATTCCTTGATGCAATCTTATGAGGAAAAACTTGAATTGGAAGTTTCTATACCTAGAAAACTTTATGATGAGTGGGAACCTACTATAAAAATTAAAATAAAATATCATGAATGGTATGCTTTGTGTGATTTGGGTGCTAGTGTTTCCACAATTCCGAAAATTTTAGGTGATATGCTAGGTTTCCATGAATTTGATGATTGCTCCTTAAACTTGCACCTTGCGGATTCCACCATTAAGAAACCTATGGGAAGGATCAATGATGTTCTTATTGTTGCAAATAGGAATTATATGCCCATAGATTTTATCATTCTTGATATAGATTTCAATCTTTCATGTCCTATTATTCTTGGTAGACCTTTCCTTAGAACGATTGGTGCAATTATTGATATGAAGGAAGGGAATATTAGATCCCAATTTACATTAAGGAAAGGCATGGAACACTTCCCTAGAAATAAAGTCAAATTACCTTATGAATCCATTATGTGTGCCACTTATGAATTGAATGCCAAAGATGGCACTACTTAGATCTATTCTCGCTTTTATGCCTAGCTAGGGGCGTTAAACGATACCGCTAGTTGGGAGGCAACCCAATTTTATTTTTGTTTCTTGCTTTTTTGCTTCTGTTTAGTAATAAATATTTCATCTAGCCTCTGTTTATATGTGGTTTTATCTTTTAATTAGTGTTTGTGCCAAGTAGAACCTATAGGATAACCTACAGTGATAGTTAATTTGATTCTGCTGAAAAACGGAAACTTTTGCGCACACGAGAATAATTTTAATAAATCACAGAAATGTGCTTTTGCGTTGATTCTTTTTGCAGTAGACCAATAGAAAAATTGCACAGGACTTCCTAGTTTGGTAGGATTTTTAGAGTTCCAGAAGTATTCGAGAGTTACAGATTGCTACAGACTGTTCTGTTTTTGACAGATTCTGTTTTTTGTGTGTTGTTTGCTTATTTTGATGCATCTATGGCTAGTATCGGGGGGTATGAACCATAGATAAGTTGGAATACAGTAGGTTTAACACCAATATAAATAAATAATGAGTTCATTACAGTATCTTATGTGGTGGTTTTTCTTTCTTGCACTAACGGAGCTTATGAGATTTCCTGTTGAGTTTTGTGTTGTGAAGTTTTCAAGTTTTGGGAAAAGATTTGATGGACTATGGAATAAGGAGTGGCAAGAGCCTAAGCTTGGGGATGCCCATGGCACCCCAAGATAATCCAAGGATAACCAAAAGCCTAAGCTTGGGGATGCCCCGGAAGGCATCCCCTCTTTTGTCTTCGTCTATTGGTAACTTTACTTGGAGCTATATTTTTATTTGCCACATGATATGTGTTTTGCTTGGAGCGTCTTGTATGATATGAGTCTTTGCTTTTTATATTGCCACAATAATCCTTGCTGTACACACCTTTTGAGAGAGACACACATGATTTGGAATTTATTAGAATACTCTATGTGCTTCACTTATATCTTTTGAGCTAGACAAGATTTGCTCTAGTGCTTCACTTATATCTTTTAGAGAATGGCGGTGGCTTGATTTTGTAGAAATTTTTGATCTCTCATGCTTCACTTATATCACTTTGAGAGTCTTTTAGAACAACATGGTATTTGCTATGGTTATGAATTTGGTCCTAGAATGATGAGCATCCAAGTTGGGTATAATAAAAACTATCATAGAAAGTGCATTAAACACTATGATAAATTTGATGCTTGATAATTGTTTTGAGATATAAAGGTGGTAATGTTAGAGTCACGCTAGTTGGGTAATTATGAAATTGAGAAATACTTGTGTTAAGGTTGGCAAGTCCCGTAGCATGCACGTATGGTAAAAGTTGTGTGACAAATTTGTTACATGGGATGCTCTTTTAGTTGTCTTCCTTATGAGTGGAGGTCGGGATCGCGTGATGGTTAACTCCTACCAACCCTTCCCCTAGGAGCATGCGTAGTAGTACTTTGCTTCGAGGGCAAATAGACTTTTGCAATAAGCATATGAGTTCTTTATGACTAATGTGAGTCCATGTATTATACGCACTCTCACCCTTCCACCATTGCTAGCCTCTATTATGTCGTGCAACTTTCACCGGTATTATGTACCCATTATTTACCTTCCCCAAAACAGCCACCATACCTACCTATTATGGCATTTCCATAGCCATTCCGAGATATATTGCCATGCAACTTTCCACTGTTCCATTTATTATGACACGCCCCATCATTGTCATATTGCTCTTTGCATGATCAAGTAGTTGACATCGTATTTGTGGCTAGGCCACCTTCATAATTTTGCATACATGTCACTCTTGATTCATTGCATATCCCGGTACACCGCCGGAGGCATTCACATAGAATCATATTTTGTTCTAAGTATTGAGTTGTAATTCTTGAGTTGTAAATCAATAAAAGTGTGATGATCTTCATTATTACAGCATTGTCCCAAGTGAGGAAAGGATGATGAAGACTATGATTCCCCCACAAGTCGGGATGAGACTTCGGACTTTATAAAAACAAAAGAGGCCAAAGAAGCCCATACAAAAAAAGAGGCCAAAGAAGCCCACTAAATAAAAAAAGAAAAAAAAGAAGAAAAGAAAAAAATGAGAGAAAAGAGAGAAGGGACAATGCTACTATCTCTTTTCCACACTTGTGCTTCAAAGTAGCACCATGATCTTCATGATAGAGAGTCTCCTATGTTGTCACTTTCATATAGTAGTGGGAATTTTTCATTATAGAACTTGGCTTGTATATTCCAATGATGGGCTTCCTCAAAATGCCCTAGGTCTTCGTGAGCAAGCAAGTTGGATGCACACCCACTTAGTTTCTTTTGTTGAGCTTTCATATATTTATAGCTCTAGTGCATCCGTTGCATGGCAATCCCTACTCACTCACATTGATATCTATTAATGGGCATCTCATATCCTATTGATACGCCTAGTTGATGTGAGACTATCTTCTCCCTTTTTTGTCTTCACAACCACCACCCTATGCCACATATAGTGCTATGTCCATGGCTTGCACTCATGTATTGCGTAACAGTTGAAAAAGCTGAAGCGCGTTAAAAAGTATGAACCAATTGCTTGGCTGGAACCGGGGTTGTACATGATCGGAGTATTTTGTGTAATAAAAATGAAGCATGGCCTAACTATATGTTTTTGTAGGGATAAGCTTTCTTTCGCTATGCTATTTTGATAAGACATGATTACTTGTTAGTATGCTTGAAGTATTACTATTTTTATGTTTTATGGAATTTTATCTTGAATCATTTGGATCTGAACAATCATGCCACAATAATTAAAGATACTTTGAGAATTATGCTAGGTAGCATTCCACATCAAAAATTCTGTTTTTATCATTTACCTACTCGAGGACGAGCAGGAATTAAGCTTGGGGATTCTTGACACGTCTCCAACGTATCTATAATTTTCTATTGTTCCATGCTATTATATTACCTGTTTTGGATGTTTATGGGCTTTACTTTACACTTTTATATCATTTTTGGGACTAACCTACTAACCGGAGGCCCGGCCCGAATTGCTGTTTTTTTTTGCCTATTTCAGTGTTTCGAAGAAAAGGAATATCAAACGGAGTCCAAACAGAATCAAACCTTCGGGGGCGATCTTTTTGGAACAAACGTAATCCAGGAGACTTGGAGTGGACGTCAAGAAGTAACCGAGGCGGCCACGAGGGTGCCCGGCGTGCCCCCCACCCTCGTGGGCCCCTTGTGGCTCCCCTGACCTACCTCCTTCATATATATATATATATATATATATATATATATATATATATATATATATATATATATATATATATATATCCACGTACCCCGAAAACATCTAGGAGCACCACGAAAAACTATTTCCACCGCCGCAACCTTCTGTATCCGCAAAATCCCATCTTGGAGCCTTCGTCGGCGCTGCGCCGGAGGGGGAATCGACCATGGAGGGCCTCTACATCATCTCCAAGGCCTCTCTGATGAGTTGTGAGTAGTTTACCACAGACCTTCGGGTCCATAGTTATTAGCTAGATGCCTCCTTCTCTCTCTTTGAATCTCAATACAAAGTTCTCCTTGATCTTCTTGGAGATTTATTCGATGTAACTCTTTTTGTGGTGTGTTTGTTGAGATCCGATGAATTGTGCTTTTATGATCAAGTTTATCTATGAGAAATAATTGAATCTTCCCTGTATTCTTTTATGTGTGATTGGTTATCATTGTAAGTCTGTTGGAATTATCAGTTTGATTTGGCCTACTAGATTGATCTTTCTTGCAATGGGAGAAGTGCTTAGCTTTGGGTTCGATCTTACGGTGTCCTTTCCCAGTGACAGCAGGGGCAGCGAGGCACATATTGTATTGTAGCCATCGAGGATAAAAAGTTGGGGTTTATATCATATTGCATGAGTTTATCCCTCTACATCATGTCATCTTTCTTAATGCGTTACTCTGTTCTTATGAACTTAATACTCTAGATGCAGGCAGGAGACGGTCGATGTGTGGAGTAATAGTAGTAGATGCAGAATCGTTTCGATCTACTTGTTGCGGACGTGATGCCTATATACATGATCATGCCTAGATACTCTCATAACTATGCACTTTTCTATCAATTGCTCGACAGTAATTTGTTCACCCACCGTAATACTTATGCTATCTTGAGAGAAGCCACTAGTGAAACCTATGGCCCCGGGGTCTATCTTTTATCATATAAGTTTTCCATCTACTTTTATTTGCATCTTTTACTTTCCAATCTATATCATAAAAATACCAAAAATATTTATCTTATCTTATTATCTCTATCAGATCTCACTTTCGCAAGTTACCGTCAAGGGATTGACAACCCCTTTATCGCATTGGTTGTGAGGTTCTTTTTTATTTGTGTAGGTGCGTAGGACTTTTGAGGAGCCTCCTACTGGATTGATACCTTGGTTCTCAAAAACTGAGGGAAATACTTATGCTACTTTGCTACATCACCCTTTCCTCTTCAAGGGAAAACCAACCCAGTGCTCAAGAGGTAGCACAGAACAGCTCCGCCGGAGCCCTAGATTGGTTCCGCCAAGGTTCCGCCTCGAGACGGTGGTGCTTCGTCCCGAATGCTTCCTTATGATTTTTTTAGGGCAAAAGACACCATATACCAGAAGATGGGCATCGAGGGGCTGCAAGGTGGCCCACGAGGCAGGGGGTGCGCCCAGGGGGTAGGGCGCGCCCTCCACCCTCATGGACAGTGGGTGGCCCCCCTCTGGTGCTTTCTTTGCCCAATATTTTGAATATATTCCAAAACTGACTTTCGAGGAGTTTCAGGACTTTTGGAGTTGTGTAGAATAGGTCTCTAATATTTGCTCTTTTTCCAGCCAAGAATTCCAGCTGCCGGCATTCTCCCTCTTCATGTGAACCTTGCAAAATAAGAGAGAAAAGGCATAAGTATCGTGACATAATGCGTAGTAACAACCTGTAATGCAATAAATATCGATATAATAGCATGATGCAAAATAGACGTATCAATCATTAGGAGAACGATGTGATGGACAAGACCCATCTGTTAGCTTAGCATAATGATCGATCAGTTTTATTGTGGCACCCCGGCTCAGAGAAACCGGAACGCCCCGTATTCCAGCCCAGAGATCGAGGAGAAGTCTCTGGAATACGGCACTGCTTGGCATAGAACAAACCAACTCTTATTACAAGAATAATAACACAAGGGTCTGATGTTACAAAGAAGCACATCAGCACGGCGACACTATACCTGCGATAGTACACTTGCTCTATGCTAGCAGCAGAACAACTCGTAGCAGCGGAATACTTCTAGCAGTGGAACAACGACGAAGGTAGTGAACTCCACTCCGTAGGGACTTTGGCTGGGACACGATCTAGCTCGCACGAACGGAAACCACGACAAGCAATCAAGCAATCACGACATCACCTGCTATCTGGCATGACACGCCAGGTCAGTACATTGAATGTACTTGCAAGCTCACAACAACCAAAAACATCAAGGCAAGACAACAACATAGCATTAAACAGATTAATTAAATTAACAACTACCATGATGAAGCGACTAATAATAACGATATGTAATACTGATAAGCCATCATCTCAGATCTCAAGTACCACATGAACCATCTCACACTTGGCAAACCGGCCAAGTAATATACCATCTCGATCACCTTGTGACCAAAACAAAACGGTGATCACTCATGGATCACAAACGTAACCACACCGGGTTCAACGGGTTACCTCGTAACTGAACGGTGATCACTCACGGATCACAAACGGAACCACACCGGGTTCAAGGGTTACCTCGTAACCGAATGGTGATCATTGACAGATCACAAACGGAACATCCACATGATCACCTTGTGACCACATCACAACTGAGTGATCCTTCCCAAGATCATCCCAACATCATCATCATCATGCCAAACTGTTACAGCTCACGATATCAACATATACATCACCTATAAGTTATTCTGCCATGTGAGTGTTGATCGAACAGTGTGACCTAGTACGAACTTATGCCCATGACCGAGGATGCGGCTATCGATAGATTAAACACACACACTCTCTGCAGAGGTAGCTCACTTTACCCACACCACAGAACCCATGGCCTCACACTCCCTTTCGGGTGGACCAACGGCGTTCCGACAAAACCGATCTACTGCCATGACACTCTCCCGGCCACTCGGACTAACTCCCCACTCAGCTAAATCATGGGTGGCCCCGTGTCTACCCCAAACACCAACGGCCACCGTCGTGGCAAAACGGTCCCATACAGGGACAAGAGATCTCAATGCCAACTACGGGCACACAAGGTTATGTCTGCTTACCGGGCCAGGGTACCGCATGCACATAACCTTCCCTCGTCGGAGGCACCGGCGAGAGGCACGACAACAGCATCGCATTAGGGCCTTCCCATAAAAGGCAAATGTGGTTGCACTGGAAAAGCCCGGTTTGGTGACACTTGACCAACTTAATGATGGAATTTAACCCCAAAAATATAACTGTGATAACTGATACTCCGATATCAACTATCAAACTATAACCAAGTCATAGCAATATCCCACAAATAATCCAAGCATAATATCATCATCTCAAAATACTCCAAGGGTAGCACACACTACTGTCTTGATGACTCCGAAAACAATAATCCTACTACTCCAATAACAAGAATAAAGCTATTCGGTTAAGATCCACATGTAAACATCATCTTCGAAATATAATACTCCAAGCAACAAAACAGAAACTAGCATCATGAAAATAATCATACTAACCACTAACAATCCAAAGGCAGCATGATACCCAAAGTAATACTCCCAAATACAATAACAGATGCCATCATGGAAATAATCATAATACTAACCACTAATATTCCAGTGACAACATGTTACTCATCAATTGCAAGCACAACTCCTAGTAATCCAAACAATAGCACGTCAACAGCAAGATCAAAGTAATACTCCGAGAAAATGCCATGCACAAAGTCAGGTAGCTAAAGCAATATTTTAAACAAGTTCAAATAGATTAAACCATGTCACTACATTACAGTGATGCAAATGGAGGGTGTGGCTTTCCTGCGGTGGAAGAAATCACTAGGAGAAAGTGCGAGAAGCTCGCAGAAGGAATCGCCGGAAATCATGCTCTCTCGGAGGGGACTGAATAAGGGCAAGGGCATAATGGTCATTTTCATAATGTTAACACATGGTGAAAATGATTCCATTAGAACAGGCTCGACGAAACAAAGAAGTGGGCTTTGGATTCACCTGATTTGGAGCTACGGTTAAAAAGATATGAGGTGATGAAGATCATGGACTTTTCTGCAAAAATATCATCACAAACAAGTCCCTGAGTGGATAAGGCAGAAACGGGTTCTCAGAAATATGCTTTCCGAATTAGAAAACATACTCTGCGGGGTGACGCTTCCACCTATCCACGTGATCAGATGCGGGGCCGGGGCGCGTGCGGGTCCCACGGGGTGGGGCCCGTCACTTATCCACGTGGGCAGGGCGGGGTCAACGCCGTGTGGCTGACTGGTGGGACCGAGGGAGTCGCGGGGCCCACCTGGCCTCGTCTTCTTCCTCCTCTCCCTACCCCCGATAGGAACAGAGGAGGCACGGGAGGGGCGCGCGGCCGGCGATGGGCCTGCGGCCTCCGGCCACCTCCGGCAGCGGCAGAGACACCGGCGAGCGCGGGGCAAGGTGGTGCGGCCGTCCAGCCCGGTCATTGTTGTTGGGGAGGGCTGCAAAGCGGCGGCGCCACGCGGGAATAGGAAGCAGCGATGGCGACGGTCGAACGTGGGGGCGGCGGCCACCGCAACTCTGGTCACGAGGCGAGGATCTGGGAAAGGTTGCCGGAGCATGGGGAAGATGTGGGTCGGGTCAGGGAGCAAAGGGGTGGCTCGGGTAGCTCCAATTTAGGAGGACCGAGACGGCAGCCATGGTGGCATTGGGCAGCGAGGAGATGCCCTAGAGCTTGGGCGAGAGGCTGTGTGGGGTCCGGGGAGTGAGAGGAGGCGATTGGAGTGCTCGAGCGACCTCGGGGTGGCCTTATATAGGCAGGGGTGGAGGGGGTCGAGCTGGCATTGCCGCGGATGCGTGGCCGGCGCCACGGACGCATGTGCTCGCGCATGAGCTTGGGGAAGGCGACGGGGAGGCACGAACGAGCTACAGAGGGGCACAGGGACGAGTAGAGCTCGGGGACAAGAGGAGGAAGATGACGCGGCGCGAACAGAGCTAGTCGGCTACAGCTCGCCCGTGGGCGTGCGGCGATGAGCACCGATGGAGAAGCGGACGGAGGGGGAGAGGGGTCTAGGGGAACAACCACGAGGAGGGGAAGACAAGGGACATGCCCGTGCTCGCTGGGACACACAGAGCAGAGGAGGGGCCCGAGCAAGAAGACGTTCTGGGCACGGCCATTGCATGCCAAAGCGGTGGTCACCGTGCTGACTTGCATCAAGAAGAGACAAATGGCTGGCAATTGTTGTCTAGGGGTAAGTCCTTCCTGGGGCAGTTTCAACTGCGGTGGTAGCTCGGTGAAAACTGCTCTGGTTAAATAGTAAGCAACCTTTGAAGTTTACTGCAATAAACATGATCAACTAAGTGTGATCAATAGAGAGATGCTATGGGTCAAATGTTATGTCTGGGGTGTTTAGGCTAGGTCGAACTACAATACTGGAGATTTTGGCAGGAAATGGACCAAGATTTAATATAGTTGCTTTGCAACTGCCAAATCTGGTCAGAAACTAAATTTTGATGATGCACTCACCTGGAGTTATAGAATGGGATGCAACTTGGCAAATCCTCATGATATGGACATATAAATATGCTGTAAAAAGTTCATACCAAATGGACAGGCTAAAATGGCACTTGCTTCACAAACATCATTTCTGTCTAGAAACTTGGAATAATTTTGGTGATCAAATGGCTCATTGAAATGATGCCAAATTGGGTGTAGATGTGTTTTATGGGTATAATAATGGTATGGTAATTTATCAGGATTTTTGAAGCAATATAAAATACACTTGCTTCACAACTTGAAAATATTGCCAGAATCAAAGATTTGCTCCTGTTCTCACATAGATGATTGGATGGGGCAGCAAATGGGTGGAGGGGGTTAATATGAGCACATTAAGGAGTGTGCAAAAGTTCAACTCATTTGGGTACTCCTAGCTAGTACTTCCTTCACAAAGCCTTCTGTCTGACAGAAACTTTGAAAAATCACTGAGGAAGATTAGCTAGGCAAATAAAGTAAAACTTGTGCGTGAGGCAATTATTTGGACATATAAGCATGCCCAAAAAGGTTGGGAACCACTAGGAAAAATATAAATGACACTTCCTTCACAAAGTGCCATTCAGGGCAGAATAGAACAAGGAATATTGGGGAATTATTCTTGAACTGGCCAAGGAAATGTTTGGACATATTTTAGCTAAATATCACCCAAAGGAATTATGAGAATTATTTGGGAGTTTTGGATTGACAGAAATATAGGTTGCTTCACAACCTAGGGCGGATAGGATTATTCCTTTAATAGAAAAAGGAATATTCCCTAGAAAAGGATTTTAGGGTTTGGTCAAGGAGTGAAGTGACATGATCTTGGCAAGGTTTTGAGAATGATGAGCCACTTGGGATGGGAATGAGGATGATTTCCTAGGTGGCAAGGCCACAGAACCACTCCAAAAAGAAAAACAAAGCAAAAACCAAATAAATCAGAAGAAAAAGAAAAGGGCCAAAATCTAGGCTGTTACAATCCTTACCCACTTAAAGAAATCTCGTCCTCGAGATTTAGCTGCTCTGGGAACAAGTATGACTTGAGTACACCGTTTCCACCTTGGGCATCCTTTTTCCTTTATTTATTGTTCCCCCAAGAATTTCAGATGATCAACTTACGTTGCTCTGGGGGGTCTTGCTTTACCTTTCCCCAAATTCTGACGGGTTTTTGCTCACATACCAAATCCTTTTTATTGACGTAAATTTTCTCATATGTGCGGTGATATCCAATGGATCTGAGCATAGATTTTCCTTCGGTCATGAAACCTTTTTACTTCTGTCATGGGGTTGCTTCAAATGAATGCAAACCTTATGGTTTCAATAAATGGTGAGAATTATCATGACCATCTTCTGACGGGATCTAACTGCTCATATGTGGCACTGATTTATCTTGATTTATTTGTTTGGCTCGAGCATGAGATATGTACCAAAGATTTAACTGCCTTCTGTCGTGAGCATTATAACGGTGTATGGAGTTATAGTTGTGTTATTCCTCAAATATTTACATCTTGAGACTGGCCCGACAGGGGGCTGACGGACTAATGCTTTTCCTGACAGACTGACCATGTACTTGATTTCGTCGGTGAGTATACTGGGTCTGAGTTGATTGTCTGGCTTTTGATTTTTCTCATGTGGTCGATATACCCGTCTATGGTAATAGGCTGTGATATGATTTAACACTGCCGCTGAGGTCAGACTACTGAGGTTGCAAATGAATCTTGGATCTGACAGAACAGACTTGGATATTCCACACAAACCATGTCAAGCGGGTCAGCGGGATATGAAAATCCCTTTGCTGTCAGTCTCATCCTTTTTACGGTCATGGTTTTCTTTGTTAGGATACCTTACTGAAATAACTTGGCCACACATGTCCTTGATTCTTCGTATGACCATGGACGTGATTAGTGCAATATTTTTAACATTATTCCTTGTGCTTGTTTTTCAGACCTGTGTCCGCACACGTATGACATATACCTGGGGTTTGTAGCTGTACGGAGCTCATTGCTGGGGCTAATCATACAAGAAGGTGACAAGATTTCATGATATCACCTTGTCAGTTGCGGGAATAATGACTAAGGGAGTCTTGGATTAGGGGGTATCCGGATAGCCGGACTATATACATCGTCCGGACTACTGGAGCGTGAAGATACAAGACTCAAGACTCCGTCCCATGTCCGGATGGGACTCTCCTTCACGTGGAAGACAAGCTTGGCGATCTGGATATTGTATTTCCTTCCTTGTAACCGACTCCGTGTAAACCCTAGCCCTCTCCGGTGTCTATATAAACCGGAGAGGTTGGTCCTTAGAAGGCTGATCACAACTACAATCATAATCATCATAGGCTAGCTTCTAGGGTTTAGCCTCTACAATCTCGTGGTAGATCTACTCTTGTACTACTCATATCATCAATATTAATCAAGCAGGAAGTAGGGTTTTACCTCCATCAAGAGGGCCCGAACCTGGGTAAACATTGTGTCCCTTGCTTCCTGTTACCATCATCCTAAGACGCACAGATCGGGACCCCCTACCCGAGATCCGCCGGTTTTGACACCGACATTGGTGCTTTCATTGAGAGTTCCTCTGTGTCGTCACTGCAAGGCTCGATGGCTCCTTCAATTATCATCAACAACACGGTCCAGGGTGAAACTTTTCTCCCAGGACAGGTCCTTGTGTTCGGCGGCTTCGTACTGCGGGCTAATTCGCTTGGCCATCTGGAGCAGATGACAACTATGCCCCTGGCCACCAGATCAGGTTTGGAAATCTGAACTACACGGCGGATATTGGTGGAGACTTGGTCTTCGACGGATTCGGGCATGTGCCAGGAGCACCGGACAGTCACGATGAGCACGGCTTAGACCTGCTGTCGGACAATGTTCGGGATATCACCCCCGCAGTAGCCCCGGACCTAAATCCGGAGCAGGCTGCGTTGCCTAAGGACGGAGGGATGGGCCCCGCCCCGCAGGCCGCACACTCATCGGCGATGGAGCCGAACACAGGTCTCACCTCTGTGGAGGCCTGTGACTCCGGACCCCCGGACTCGTATCCAGTTGTTGGTTCCAGTCCACGCACTCCCGAGCCAGCCGAGCCAGGTTGGGCCCCGGTAATGGAGTCTACCGCTGCTGATATCTTCCAGCACTCGCCCTTTGGCGACATGCTGAACTCGTTAAAATCTCTCTCTTTGACAGAAGGCTCTTGGCCGAATTATGTCCAGCTCGAGTGGGAAGCAGGCGACGAAGGAATTCGTTGCTCACCCACCACCCACTTCATTGCCACGGTTGATGATTTAACCGACGTGCTTGACTTCGACTCCGAAGGCATCGACGGTATGGACGACGATGTAGGAGAAGATTCAGAATCTCTGGGGCGCTGGACTACTACCTCATCACACGATATATACATGGTGGATACGCCCAAGGAGGACGACAGCGAAAATCCGGAAGATAAAACCCCCGGGCAAATGCCAAAACGACGGTGCAGACGCCGCTCAAAATCCAGCAACAGTAAAAATAGCGACAAGAGCGCCAGAAAGATTGACATACCAGTCAACTCCGAAGGAAACAACGACCACATGGACCCAGTGATGGAGCAGGATGAGCCAGGTCACGCCGAACCCAGTTCGGAGCAGACGCCCAATCACAATGATCCCGAGGGACGAGTTCATCAAACCGCCATAGGACAAGAACACAGTCCGAACGATGATGCATTCATCATCCCAGAAAAACGCGTGGAATGAGATAACCTCCATAGAAGGCTTATGGCCACAGCGAGAAGTCTAAAGAAGCAGAAGCAACGGCTAAAAGCCGCACAGGAAACGCTCAATCGCAGATGGAATAAAGTGCTAGACACTAAAGAAAGATACGGTGACGATCGCCATACAAAGAGCTATCCAAAACGCAAGCTACTGCCAAAATTCGACGATGAGGCCGTTCCACCAAAGAATAACATGAACAAGAGGCCAACCGTACCGCTACATAACCGCAATAGAGCAGCTACCGACGCCGTGCACGATCTATGTGAGCACCTGGATAAGAAAGTCGGCGCGGCCAGATCCATCTATGGATCTAAAGGACACACCCCGGCGAGGGACTATGGTCACCAAAACGATCATACCAACCAAATACCTGTTCGGAATAAACACCGGACACAACAACTGCCGACGGCATGCCACAACACGTCCAGATACAGAGGGGCTGCTCACCCCCTGTGCTTCACAGAAGAAGTACTGGACCATGAATTTCCACAAGGTTTCAAACCTGTGAACATAGAGGCATACGACGGAACGACAGACCCAGGGGTTTGGATCGAGGATTTTATCCTGCATATTCACATGGCTCGTGGGGATGACCTCCACGCCATCAAATACCTTCCCCTCAAGTTGAAGGGACTAGCTCGACACTGGTTAAAGAGCCTCCCCGAAAATTCAATTGGGAGTTGGGAGGAACTCGAGGATGCTTTCAGGGACAATTTTCAAGGGACTTATGTCCGGCCTCAGGACACGGACGATTTAAGTCACATAATCCAACAGCCTGGAGAGTTCGCCCGCAAGCTTTCGAACAGATTCCTCACTAAGAAGAATCAAATTGTCGATTGTCCGGACGCTGAAGCGTTAGTGGCATTCAAACACAGCATGCGCGACAAGTGGCTCGCCAGACACCTCGGCCAAGAAAAGCCAAGGACAATGGTAGCCTTAACAAGCCTTATGACCCGCTTTTGCGCGGGTGAAGATAGTTGGTTAGCCCGTAAAGGCACCAGCGACCCAAGCACATACGAAATAAGGGACGGCAACGGGAAGCCACGGTGTAATAAAAAAATGCCAAAACAAGGAAGAGTGCCCGGACAACACAACGGTCAATTCCAGATTCAGGGGCTCTCGACCTGATCAGCAAAAGAAGCAATTTAAAGGCGGTAAGGAGGGACCGTCCAGTCTGAACAGAGTCCTGGACAGACTGTGCCAAATTCATGGCACCCCCGACAAACCTGCGAACCACACGCACAGAGAGTGTTGGGTCTTCAAGCAGGCCGGCAAATTAAATGCTGAACACAAGGGAAGGGAAACACCAAGTGAAGACGAGGATGAACCTCGCCAGCCGAACACTGGGGGACAGATAAATTCCCACTAGAGGTTAAAACAGTAAACATGATCCACGCGACTCACACACCCACGAGAAGGCACGAACTCGCGCTCAGAGACGCGTACAATATAGAACCCATCGTACCTACACCTAACTACTGGATGGCTTGTCCGATCACCTTCGATCACACGGACTACCTAACTAGTATTCGGCGCGGAGGATCAGAGGCCTTGGTGCTTGACCCAATAATCGACGGATACCATCTCACCCACGTCCTCATGGATAGCGGCAGCAGTCTCGATTTAATATACGAGGACACTGTCCACAGGATGGGGATAGACCCATCCAGAATTAGCCAAAGCAACACCACCTTTGAAGGGGTGATACCGGGTGTTGAAGCCTACGGCAGGGGCTCCGTCGTACTGGAGGTAACATTCGGCTCCCCAGGAAACTCTAGAAGCGAAGAACTACTCTTCACCATCGCACCCTTCCAAGGCGGCTATCATGCATTGCTTGGAAGAATGGCCTTCGTCCGCTTCAACGCATTACCGCACTATGCCTACCTTACACTCAAGATGCCCGGTCCACGTGGCGTCATCACCGTTAACGGAAACACTGAGCGCTCTTCACGCGCAGAGGAACACGCGACGGCCCTAGCAGCCGGACTATAAGCGGCCTCCAATATCAGAAAACATGACTGGTCATTAAGACCACAGACACGGTTAGACGAGTCCGGCAGCCCAGATAAAACTGAACCAGGGTACCGTACATGTAATCCCATAGAGGACACCAGGGGCTATAAATACTTAATATAGCCCCACACTTGGCTCAACCTTATTGGCAGGCCAACATCTTACACTTTTACTATCCACCGCATACTTACGTTGTACTCTCCTACACGAGTTTTCTTTTTTACAGACAACATTCGCACGATACCCTTCCAGGATACGGCACAATGGAGACAAAGGCGCAGACATGCAGCAGGGCCCCGCTCAAAAGGTTTCTTTTTAGATTAAGCCCCTGTGTAAACCTTTTCTATTGCCTCTTGTTGTTTAAACATCCCATGGGTTCCATACCCACAGAGGATACTGCCGGTATTGGCATTTCGCCACGACAGACTAATGGACGTACCTGGAAATACAGGGTTTATAATGAATGGGCGTTCTTCAGCCCATTTTCTGCTATAAAGTCCGAATACCTTCGGGAGTGTTCGGCGTCACGAGTTTGGCCTTATATGCATCAGCTCCGAATCATGTCTTTGGTCAAATGTTGGGTTTGCCCGGCTCCTGGGTTTGCGCCTTACATTCCGTTCTTATCGGCTAAGGCGGCCAAAGGAGAACTACTGCGATTGTGCCCTGGTTATTTCGTATGAGCACCTCAGTAGAGAAAGCCGAAAACTGACTGTCATGATACAACGCGAGACTGTTCAACCCCTCGAAGACTTACCGGAATCTTTAGGATTCCTCCGCATTAACGAAGGGTCGTTTCTCGGCCATGTACATATGCGCCCGTATTTGGATGCACGCAAAAGTACTAGGGGCTACATAGTAGCCCCACTGTCAAACTCCCATGGCTAAGTGAAAGTGTTACAGCTATATAGTCCGGTTGCCTAGTTCAATGTGCGATCACCTCCTTAATGGACCAAAACGTTGGAACAAGTGTGATTATGCATATTTTTCGCGAACACCCCCGCATTGTATGCGTGGGGCTGAAGCCAACGACTGCTAACTTTTAGAATTACACATAGACATAAAAACGGCCGCATAGGAGGCACAAATAATACTTTCGGGCACAAAGTATAAATATAGCCTCATAATCAAAATAACATTGTTTTTACAGTGATTCGCTTTGTCACTCGAACAATATATTCTTCGAGCACTGCGCCCCTATTAAGCGGACACCTTCTGTTACCTGCTCCAAGTAGTGCTCGGCCGGATACTGGCCTCCCGCCGGATTCTGGGTCGCTACAATGGTGGCCTCCATATTTGTCCAATAGGCTTTAACGCGGGCAAGAGCCATTCGTGCACCCTCTATGCACGCCGACCTTCTCATGGCGTCGATCTGAGGCACGGCCCCAAAGAATTTTTGCACCAAGCCAAAGTAACTGTCCGACTTAGCACCCTTCGGCCAAAGATGGTCTATTACAGACCGCATTGCAAGCCCGGACAGCCTATGAAGCTCCGCTACAGCAGCCATCTTCCCACTTAACGGCAGCGGGCGTGCGGGAGCATTAAATTGCGACCAGAAAAGCTTCTCCACTTCTTTATCACCTTGATCCTCGAAAAACATGGCTGCATCAACTGTACTCTTCACCAAGTCCGCATACGCGTCTGCAGGACTCCAGCGTCCATCCAGGGGAGCATACTTTGGATCCAAAAATTTTGTCCGCAGTAAGTAGGAGCCCCCAGCCGCGATTTTACCGGCCTGTTGAAGCTCCTCCCGCACACCCCTGACCTCGGTCCGCATCTCCTTGGTGGCATTAAGTGCCTTGTTCAGGTCGGCCGAACTAGCCTTATTCTCCTTTTCAAGGAGTTCATACCGGTCGGCGGCATTTTTCAACTCCACAGCCATTTCGGCTATCTTTTCCTCGCTTCGACGATGAGCAGCCTGTTCGGCTCTCAATTCTTCGGCCGCCTTTAGGGCAGCCGCATTGCTAACCCGAGCTTGTTCCTTGGCCTGGGCAAGTTCCACCATCAGGGCTTCCACGGCAGCAGCACCATCTGCATTGCAAACACATTGCATTAATATTATGCCCTTCTCATCTTTTCCTATACAACATAATAAGGAAAGCAGAGCGCATACCTTGTGACTCGTTCAGCCACTCGTTCACCAGCGTGATATCAGCATCAATAGATCCGATCTGCCTCCTTAGCTCGGCAACTTCAACGGACTGGTCGGCTGCCGGACCCTTAGATACATGCACATATGTACAGCGCAATCATTACTATATGATCCCTCGTTTGCCGCCTAGGGCGGGCAACCAGAGTCTCAGGGGCTACTATCCATATGGAGCACACCTAGCGCGTGCCTCACATCCAAAAAATAGTGTATTTTTCACTACATACCTTAAAGCCTCTGAGCAGGCTCGTAAATGCTTCATTCAAACCACTTGTGGCGGATGAAATCTTTTTTAGCACTGTGCTCATTAATGAGCGGTGCTCCTCCGAGAGTGTAGCTCGCTCCAGAAGGCCTGTCAGTATGTCCGGCTGGACATCGAACTGTGCCGGACCTTTCTCCTTGCCCCCCATGGGAGCCAAACGCTCTGGCCTCAGGGCGGCTGACGTATTAGCTTCCGGCTTCGGCAGATCCGGACTCCTCCGTGACGACACCTCGGTGTCGCCCACTTCATGAGGCGGAGAGGTGGGTGGGGTCTCGCTCTCCATCATCTCCGGAGGAAGATCCCCCGAAGACGAACTCTGTTGAGAACAGCTGCTAGCCGGACTGCAAAAGACGAACCCTGGTCATTGATCTCGGAGAAATGCAGTACCTTTGAATTAACGATTAACTTACAGCTCGGTTGAGGGCTGGCCTGTTGGCAGGCATGACGTGGTGAAGACGCCCGTCAGGGCAGAGCCCCCCGGCGACACTTTCTTCCCTTGTTTGGGCATCTTCATCTCCAAGTCTTCGAAGGCGGCCCTTTTCTTCTCGCGCGGGGATGCGGCTTCAGATTCCCCTCCCCGACTATCCTTCCCTGGGGAGGAAGCAATTCACCCAGTCCGGATGCGCAATGTGTGAAGTTCGGATTCACTACCCTTTCCTTCGTCTTTCCCTGAGGGCATTTTGCTGAGCACCCGGCCAAGCATCTTGGCAATGGTTGGACCAGGCGAGCCTTCGGGAAGTGGTGCCGGACACCTGATTCTCTCCGCCTTGTTGAGACATTCCTGGCCACGGAGGGTTTTCAGAATAATGACTATGACAAATAAAAACAAAGTGTCCGGTTTTAAGGTTACTTACTTGGGCATCTAGGCGATTGCAGCTTAGGCCCGCATCCTCGGTGGTGTCCGGACACTTTACTTGTGGTCCGAAGAATAATTTACACATCCCTTCGAGCTTCAGGCCGAAGAAGTGCTTAATAGTCCGCGGACCCTCTGGATTGAACCCCCACATTCGGAGAGGCCGGCGTTTGCACGGCAACATCCGTCGGATTAGCATTACTTGAATTATGCTAACAAGGTTAATGTCCTTCTCAAGAAGCTCCCGGATACGGCTCTACAGTATTGGAACATCGCTGGCGGGCCCCCAATTCCGTCCCACGTCGGTCCATGATGCCAATTGTGACGGAGGGCCCGAGCGGAACTCGGGGGTGGCCACCCACTTTGTGCCTCTGGGAGCCGTGACATAAAACCACCTCCGTTGCCATACATTGGATACTTCTGGGAAAGAGCCCTCTGGCCATGGGGCATCGGTGTTCCTGGTTATTATGGCACCTCCGTACTCTGCATGTCGCCCCTCGATCATCTTCGGCTTCCCATTGAAGGTCTTGAGCCATAAGCCAAAGTGTGGAGTGACGTGGAGAAAAGCCTCGCACACAATGATGAACGACGAGATATGGAGGATAGCGTCCGGAGCTAGATCATGAAAATCCAACCCGTATAGAACATGAGCCCCCTCACAAAGGGGTCAAGGGTTAGGCCCAAGCCGCGGAGGAAGTGAGGAACAAACACGACGCTCTCATTGGGCTCCGGTGTAGGGATGACCTGCCCTGGAGCAGGAAGCCTATGTTGGATGTCGGCGGTCAGATATCCGACCTCCCTAAGCCTCGCAATGTCCTCCTCTTGGATCGAGGAGGCCACCCACCAGCCTTGAGGGTTGGATCCGGACATATTGGAGGATCTTGGGGTGTTGGAGCTTAGGTCTCGGGTGTTAGAACTCGAGGTGCGAGAAGGCGCAAGGGAGGTGGAAAAGAGGCATAGGCCTCGGCCCCTTTATAAAGGGGGTGAATATGTTCCCTACAATAGTATGTGAGGATCGTCTCGCAGATCCGGACACGGTCTAAGTGTTTGATAATTACTTTGGAGTATTCGGAGATGGAACCCGCCTCGCAATGCCGAAGACAAGACTGCGCGCCGGACTCATCATCATTGAAGCCTGGTTCAGGGGCTACTGAGGGAGTCCTGGATTAGGGGGTATCCGGAGAGCCGGACTATATACATCGTCCGGACTATTGGAGTGTGAAGATACAAGACTCAAGACTACGTCCCGTGTCGGGATGGGACTCTCCTTAGCGTGGAAGACAAGCTTGGCGATCCGGATATTGTATTTCCTTCCTTGTAACCAACTCCGTGTAAACCCTAGCCCTCTTCGGTGTCTATATAAACTGGAGAGGTTGGTCCTTAGAAGGCTGATCACAACTACAATCATAATCATCATAGGCTAGCTTCTAGGGTTTAGCCTCTACGATCTCGTGGTAGATCTACTCTTGTACTACTCATATCGTCAATATTAATCAAGCAGGAAGTAGGGTTTTACCTCCATCGAGAGGGCCCGAACCTGGGTAAACATTGTGTCCCTTGCTTCCTGTTACCATCAGCCTAAGACGCACAGATCGGGACCCCCTACCCGAGATCCGCCGGTTTTGACACCGACAATGACCTTGATGACCATCAAATATTGTCGATCCTTGTAATTCATGATATGTATTTCTGCTCATCTTTATTTTCCTTTGCCTGACTCGCGAGGTGGTGGGATCCTTACTTTCCTTAGGTATATCTGCTGGATCACTTTCGCATCTCGTATGAGTTACTGATATGACTGGGGATGCATGCTCACTGCATATAAGAAGGATATGCCACCGAACACTCGATCCTTGCCGTAGGCATATGTTTGGACTGAATTGTACCTTTGACAAAATTATTGCAAGTCAGGTTCTTGAGCAGTACTGCCATATATTGGCAACTCATCAGCTAATCTCTGAGGACGGTGCAATATTGTGGTACTGACGCGGACTGGGTGGCTTAAGAGAGAAGCCATCTGAGTAGCTTGCGGAGGAAGACTTGTTAACTTCTGCTCAAATCTTTTGTCTGGTTATCGTGCAGAAGAAGGCTTTATAGCTTACACACAAAGCTTGATATGATTATTGTGCTGGAGAAGCCTGAGTTTCGTACTTGAGAAGCTTCTCCTCAGGTTTGCTTGTTGAGAAAAATTCATTTCCGTCTGTCAGAATCTTTTACCGAGGTATCTTGCTGAAAAAGACCGGGTATCGTGGGCCGGAAATTGTTCACATATCATGTTGAGGAAAATTGAGGAGCCTTGCATCATAAATTTCTTCTGATAGCGTGTGGAAGAATACTGGGTTTCTTATATCCAAAACTTCATACTGATATGCAGACTGAGATCCATACACACGCCCATAATATTCTAAGGCTAATTATTTGCATGAGAAAAATGGTTTGACTGTCTCCCTCGAGCATATCACATTCTGACTTTATTTCGGATGATAACCTATTTCAAGCATCATGCATTGCTGAACCAAAATTTTGTATATGATCCATACCTCTGTCTGAAAATATACCATTGATCTTGTACCTGACTGGTCTTCCTGCTGGCTGGATCATAACTGCTGTGAGGATTTGGTACTGATGTAGACTCGATGTTGATAGCCATTCCGAGACGCCATTGTTATTCTGAGCAAATATTAGTGCCATAATGCAGTTGACTGTGTAGACAATAATGTCTAGCTGAGCTTCTTCCAAATATTTCAAATCCTTATTGCTTCTTTGAGTCCGGTGTCAGTTGATGAACAACTCTTTTATAGGGGGAAATAGTGTAACACCGGGGCCCAAAAAGAAAGAAGCAAAAGAAAACTCAACTAAACAAAAGAAAACTCAATTACTGCTAGTCACACAATATGCATGCCTACTTAAGCACACAAATCTCGCGGGATCTTCGGTTCTACGATCTAGCATGCTGTGATGATGTGCACGAGGACGAATAAATGTGTGGGAGAATTGGTGTAAACAACGCTACACCAAGTGCTCGGAGATGAGGACACACTCGGTAATCATGTAGTGGGACACGAAGGTCGTAACCATATTATTATCAAGTGGACTGAAAAAGATCCGTACTCATCCAAGAAATAGGATAGCAGGGGAAAAAGCTGAGGTTGCTAACATTGCCCTTTCTTGATTACTAAGATCATTAAGGGTTGCCAACACGACAAAATAAAAGAACGATCCGGGATAGAAGCATGTCCATCACCGAAACGATAGATGGGACTGAAAGAAAGACATCGGTGCGATACCTGAGCACCATTTTTGCAAACAGTGTCGGGATCACTTGGCATCACTCTGCTGGGACAGAAATGACACCAAACACCGAAAGAAAAAGGAACTGTAGAAATGCAAAGGTTGAGCTGTAGTGGATCCAAACCGATGACAGCTACACTCACCAGATAAACCGTTAGCAACAAATAATAAGACTATATGCATGCTATGCAACAAACAAATGTAGCAACCAAATGCAATCATCAAGCCAGACTCTATACTACCGGTTTCTACTGCTCGCGCTGACTAGGGCGTCCTACAGCTAGACCTGCTCTGATACCAAGCCTGTGGCACCCCGGCTCAGAGAAACCGGAACGCCACGTATTCCAGCCCAGAGATCGAGGAGAAGTCTCTGGAATACGGCACTGCTTGACATAGAACAAATCAGCTCTTATTACAAGAATAATAATAGAAGGGTCTGATGTTACAAAGAAGCACAACAGCACGGCGACACTACGCCTGCGATACTACACTTGCTCTATGCTAGCAGCAGAACAACTCGTAGCAGCGGAACAACGACGAAGGAAGTGAACTCCACTCCGCAGGGACTCTGGCTGGGACACGATCTAGCTCGCACGAACAGAAACCACGACAAGCAATCAAGCAATCACGGCATCACCTGCAATCTGGCATGACACACTAGGTCAGTACATTGAATGTACTTGCAAGCTCACAACAACCAAAAACATCAAGGCAAGACAACAACATAGCATTAAACAGATTAATTAAATTAACAGCTACCATGATGAAGCGACTAATAATCACAATATGAAATACTGATAAGCCATCATCTCAGATCTCAAGTACCACATGAACCATCTCACACTTGGCTAACCGGCCAAGTAATATACCATCTCGATCACCTCGTGACCAAAACAAAACGGTGATCACTCACGGATCACAAACGGAACCACACCGGGTTCAACGGGTTACCTCGTAACTGAACGGTGATCACTCACGGATCACAAACGGAACCACACCGGGTTCAACGGGTTACCTCGTAACCGAACGGTGATCATTCACAAATCACAAACGGAACATCCACATGATCACCTCGTGACAACATCACAACTGAATGATCCTTCCCAAGATCATCCCAACATCATCATCATCATGCCAAACTGTTACTGCTCACGATATCAACATATACATCACCTATAAGTTATTCTGTCATGTGAGTGTTGATCGAACAGTGTGACCTAGTATGAACTTATGCCCATGACCAAGGACGCGGCTATCGGTAGATTAAACACACACACTCTCTGCAGAGGTAGCGCACTTTACCCACACCACAGAACCCATGGCCTCGCACTCCCATTCGGGTGGACCAACGGCGTTCCGACAAAACCGATCTACTGCCATGACACTCTCCCGGCCACTCCGACTAACTCCCAACTCGACTAAATCATGGGTGGCCCCGTGTCTACCCCAAACACCAACGGCCACCGTCGTGGCAAAACGGCCACCTCGTGGCAAAACGGTCCCAAACAGGGACAAGAGATCTCAATACCAACTACGGGCACACAAGGTTATGTCTGCTTACCGGGCCAGGGTACCGCAGGCCCATAACCTTCCCTTGTTGGAGGCACCGGCGAGAGGCACAACAATAGCATCGTATTAGGGCATTCCCATAAAAGGCAAATGTGGTTGCACTGGAAAAGCCCGGTTCGGTGACACTTGACCAACTTAATGACGGAATTTAACCCCAAAAATATAACTGTGATAACTGATATTCCGATATCAACTATCAAACTATAACCAAGTCATAGCAATATCCCACAAATAATCCAAGCATAATATCATCATCTCAAAATACTCCAAGGGTAGCACACACTACTGTCTTGATGACTCCGAAAACAATAATCCTACTACTCCAATAACAAGAATAAAGCTATTCGGTTAAGATCCACACGTAAACATCATCTTCGAAATATAATACTCCAAGCAACAAAACATAAACTAGCATCATGAAAATAATCATACTAACCACTAATAATCCAAAGGCAGCATGATACCCAAAGTAATACTCCAAAATATAATAACAGATACCATCATGGAAATAATCATAATACCAACCACTAATACTCCAATGACAACATGTTACTCATCAATTGCAAGCATAACTCCTAGTAATCCAAACAATAGCATGGCAACAGCAAGATTAAAGTAATACTCCGAGAAAATGCCATGCACAAAGTTAGGTAGCTAAAGCAATATTTTAAACAAGGTAAAATAGATTAAACCATGTCACTGCATTACAGTGATGCAAATGAAGGGTGTGGCTTGCCTGGAGTGGAAGAAATCAACGGGAGAAAGTGCGAGAAGCTCGCAGAAGGAATAGCCAGAAATCGTGCTCTCTCGGAGGGGACTGAATAAGGGCAAGGGCATAATGGTCATTTTTAGAATGTTAACACATGGTGAAAATGGTTCCATCAGAACGGACTCGACGAAACAAAGAAGTGGGCTTTGGGTTCACCTGATTTGGAGCTACGGTTAAAAAGATATGAGGTGATGAAGATCACGGACTTTTCTGCAAAAATATCATCACAAACAAGTCCCTGAGAGGATAAGGCGGAAACGGGTTTTTAGAAATACGCTTTCCGAATGAGAAAACGTATTCTGCGGGTTGACGCTTCCACTTATCCACATCATCAGATGCGGGGCCGGGGCGCGTGCGGGTCCCACCGGGTGGGCCCCGTCACTTATCCACGTGGGCAGGGCGGGGTCAACGCTGTATGGCTGACCGGTGGGGCCGACGGAGTCTTGGGGCCTACCTGGCCTCGTCTTCTTCCTCCTCTCCCTGCCCCCGACAAGAACAGAGGAGGCACGGGAGGGGCGCACGGCTGGCGACGGGCCTGCGGCCTCCGGCTGCGGCAGAGGCACCAGCGAGCGCGGGGCAAGGTGGCGCGGCCGTCCAGCCCGACCGTTGGCGCTGGGGAGGGCTACAAAGCGGAGGTGCCACGCGGGAACAGGAAGCAGCGATGGCGATGGCCGAACGTGGGGGTGGCGGCCACGGCTACTCCGACGACGAGCCGAGGAGCTGGGAAGGGTCGCTGGAGCACTGGGAAGATGTGGGTGGGGTCAGGGAGCGGAGGGGTGGCTCGGGTAGGTCCAATTTAGGAGGACCGAGGCGGCAGCCATGGCGGCATTGGGCAGCGAGGAGAGGCCCTGGAGCTTGGGCGAGAGGCTGGGCGGGGTCCGAGGAGTGAGAGTTGGCGACTGGAGTGCTCGGGCGACCTCGAGGTGGCCTTATATAGGCAGGGGCGGAGGGGGTCAAGCTGGCGTTGCTGCGGACACGTGTGATCACGCATGAGCTCGAGGAAGGCGACGGGGAGGCGCGGACGAGCTATAGAGGGGCACAGGGACAAGCAGAGCTCGGGGACAAGAGGAGGAAGATGCCGCGGCGCGAACAAAGCCGGTCGGCTACAGCTTGCCCGTGGGCGCGCGGTGACGAGCACCGACGGAGAAGCGGACGGAGGGGGAGAGGGGTCCAGGGGAACAACGATGAGGAGGGGAAGACAAGGGACATGCCCGTGCTCGCTGAGACGCCGAGCAGAGGAGGGGCCTGAGCAAGAAGATGTTCTGGGCGCGGCCATTGCACGCCAAAGCGATGGTCACAGCACAGACTTGCATCAAGAAGAGCCAAATGGCTGGCAATTGTTGTCTAGGGGTAAGTCCTTCCTGGGGCAGTTTCAACTGTGGTGGTAGCTCGGTGAAAACTGCTCTGATTAAATGGTAAGCAACCTCTGAAGTTTATTGCAGTAAACTTGATCAACTAAGTGTGATCAACAGAGAGATACTATGGGTCAAATGTTATGTCTCGGGTGTTTATGCTAGGAAGAACTACAATACTGGAGATTTTGGCAGGAAATGGACCAAGATTTAATATAGTTGCTTCGCAACTGCCAAATCTGGTCAGAAACTAAATTTGGATGATGCACTCACCGGGAGTTATATAATGCGATGCAACTTGGCAAATCCTCATGATATGGACATATAAAGGTGCTTTAAAAAGTTCATACCAAATGGACAAGCCAAAATGGCACTTGCTTCACAAACATCATTTCTGTCCAGAAACTTGGAATAATTTTGGTGATCAAATGGCTCATTGAAATGATGCCAAATTGGGTGTAGAGGTGTTTTATGGGTATAAGAATGGTCTGGTAATTTATCAGGATTTTTGAAGCCATATAAAATACACTTGCTTCACAACCTGAAAATATTGGCAGAATCAAAGATTTGCTCCTGTGCTCACATATATAATTGGATGGGGCTGCAAATGGGTGGAGGAGGTTAATATGAGCACATTAAGGAGTGTGCAAAAGTTCAACTCATTTGGGTACTCTTAGCTAGTACTTCCTTCATAAAGCCTTCTGTCTGACAGAAACTTTGAAAAATCACTGAGGAAGATTAGCTAGGAAAATAAAGTAAACTTGTGCATGAGGCAATTATTTGGACATATAAGCATTCCCAAAAAGGTTGGAATCCACTAGGAAAAATATAAATGACACTTCCTTCACAAAGTGCCATTCGGGGCAGAATAGAACAAGGAATATTGGGGAATTATTCTTGAACTGGCCAAGGAAATGTTTGGACATATTTGAGCTAAATATGACCCAAAGGAATTATGAGAATTATTTGGGAGTTTTTGGATGGACAAAAATATAGGTTGCTTCACAAGCTAGGGCAGATAGGGTTATTCCTTTAATAGAAAAAAGGAATATTCCCTAGAAAAAGATTTTAGGGTTTGGTCAAGGAGTGAAGTGACATGATCTTGGCAAGGTTTTGAGAATGATGAGCCACTTGGGAGGGGAATGAGGATGATTTCCCAGGTGGCAAGGCCACAGAACCACTCCAAAAAGAAAAACAGAGCAAAACCAAATAAATCAGAAGAAAAAGAAAAGGGCCAAAATCCAGGCTGTTACATTTATTGCTATTGCTTCCTTCATGTCAAATACATATTCCTTCGAGTACGAGATTATGCAACTCCCGGATATCGGATGAATGCCTTGTGTGCTGTAAAACGTCACAACGTAACTGAGTGATTATAAAGATGCTCTACAGGTATCTCCGAAAGTGTTTGTTGAGTTGGCATAGATCGAGATTAGGATTTGTCACTCTGAGTATCGGAGAGGTATCTCTGGGCCCTCTCTATAATACACATCATAAGCTTGCAAGCAAACGACTAAGGAGTTAGTCACGAGATGATGTATTGCAGAACAAGTAAAGAGACTTGTCGATAATGAGATTGAACTAGGTATAGAGATACCGACGATCGAATCTTGGGCAAGTAACATACCGATGGACAAAGGGAATTATGTATGTTGTCATCACGGTTCGACCGATAAAGATCTCCGTAGAATATGTAGGAGTCAATATGTGCATCCAGGTTCCACTATTGGTTATTGACCAGAGAGGTGTCTCAGTCATGTCTACATAGTTCTCGAACTCTTACGGTCCGCACGCTTAACGTTTGATGTCGATTTGGTATTACATGAGTTATGTGGTTTGGTGACCGAATGTTGTTCGGAGTCCCGGATGAGATCACGGACATGATGAGGAGCTCCGGAATGGTCCGCAGGTAGAGATTAATATATAGGACGATGCTATTTGGTCTCCGGAATGGTTTCGGAATGCACCGAAAAGTTATCGGAATACCGAAAGGGGTTCCAGAGGCACCGGGAGAGTATTGGGCCTTAGTGGGCCAAGTGGAAGGGAACACACCAGCCCACATGGGCTGGTCGCCCCCTTTAGGGCAGCCACACCTAATACATGGTAAAGGGGGGCGCCACCCCCTCTTACCATATCCCGGAGAAGGGAGGAAGGAAAGAAGGGGGCGCCTCCCCCCTTTCCTTCCCCCTTGTGCCATTATTTGCGGGGGGCACACCAAAGGGAGGAGCCCTAGGGCTGCCTCCACACCTGTTGGGGCGCCCTAGGGGTTGCCTCCTCCCCTATCACACCTATATATATGTGGGGAGGGGTGCCACACAATACACAGCTTATTCCACGCCGTGTGTCGGCACCCCTCTGCCTCTAGTTTACCCCTCCGCTCTATATTCTCAAGGTGCTTAGGCGAAGCCCTGCGTGATTACTTCACCACCACCGTCACCACGCGTTATGTTGACGGAACTCATCTACTACCTCGCCCCGCTTGCTAGATCAAGATGGCGAGGACGACACTGAGCTGAACGTGTGTAGAACATGGAGGTGTCGTGCGTTCGGTACTTGATCGGGCGGACCGCGAAGGTGTACGAATACATCAACTGCGTTGAATAAACGCTTCCGCTTACGGTCTACGAGGGTACGTAGACACACTCTCCCCCTCATTTCTATCATCTCCTTGGATAGATCATTGCGTGTGCGTATGTGCGTAGAATTTTTTGTTTTCCATGCAATGATTCCCTACATTTTGTGCTATTTTCTGAAGCTGGCATTGTATGCCAGCGCTGGCATGGTGCCGACATGAACTTTTGGGCGACGACATGGCCTCTGACATGAACTATGGACGAGGGCCTTTTTTCAAAAATTGCGTGCAAACATGAAATGGGTCGATGCATTGGGTGCACTACCAACCCAAATCTCAAACGGGGCGGACGCTGTTGGAGTCATGTACCTAGGGTAGGGTCATAGACCTGATCTAAGTACCCTACCCAAGGACACCCTTAGAAGAGATTACCTTCCAGTCGACCAAGGGGGACTTCACTCGACAGACTTGAAGGAATCGACCATGAAGACTCACTTGACCACCAGAAGGTCAAGAAGCACTCTGTACTGCAACAGCCTGTAATTAAGTAGACTTTATGGTATTTAAGACACTTTATGTGGGGTGTTACTAGTAACGCCCAGACTTAATGTACTTTAAACCCCGCATTACTGAGGGCCGGAGGGGTCTGGCAGGCACTATATAAGCCACCCCCCACCTCAGTGTAAAGGGTTCACACCCTTGTAATCCATACACACATAATCCACTCGACCGCCTCCGGGCTCCGAGACGTAGGGCTGTTACTTCCTCTGAGAAGGGCCTGAACTCGTACATCTCTTGTGTTTACAACCTCTCCATAGCTAGGACCTTGCCTCTCCATACCTACCCCCACTCTACTGTCAGACTTAGAACCACGACAGTTGGCGCCCACCGTGGGGCAGGTGTCTTAGCGATTTTTCGGAGAAGTTGTGATTCTTCCGAGTACTTTCATCATGACTGCTGGTGGAGTTTTTGGTCGAGGGTCGCGAGATCCGTCTCGGCGCCCTCACCTTCATCGCCGACGACTCCGCTTGGCTCCAAGAGGCTCCACTCGACGTTGATGCGCTCCCCGTCCGCGGTGCGACGCATTTTCACGCATGTGTCCGCGGCGTTCTGCTGCGACAACCGTCGACCCCATATCGGTCGACTCCCCTATCGGTCACCCTCCTGGTCTCCCACTAGCGCAAGCGCTCTGGTCGGTCGAGGCTCCAGCGGTGGGTGAGGCACGCGGTGGCTCGCCAGACGGCCACCACCCAAGTTGCGGCAATCGAGCCCGACGAATCCCTCTACGGCCTGTTCGATCTGTCGACTGGCTCCGTAGAGACTGCATCCGAATGCGATAGCAGTGATCCGGCGGCGGAAATCTTGATGGTCAACGGACCTCGCAGCCCTCCTGGCTTCGCCCACAAGGGCGGAGTAGACGGTGGAGGCGACCCCGCACGAGACCACGAAGAGTACCAACCCGAGCCACTCAATTCTCTGCAAAGGGAAGAGCTTCGCCGCAAGAACATGGATGCCCTGCATACTCCCATCGCGGGAGAAACCCCTGAGGCTCGCGCCTTGGAGGAGGCACGTTTGGCCAACTTGGCTGAACGCGCTCGTCTGGAAAATCTTTAGCGAGCACTCGACGAGCGCGCGCGGCAACGAGCACCCGACGCCAATCGACGTCAACTCTTCCCGCCGACTCAGGTATATCGAACCCCGATTCAGAATTTAGCAGCTGCAACCCGTATAGCAGAGTCCATCCAGCCCTCTCAGTCGGAAGCTGGCAGAGGCTTGATGCAGATCAGAGATTTGCTCCGGGCAGCAGGAGATCAGAATTCAGCCGTGTCGTAGTCGCGCAACAGAATTCACAGTCGATCCGTCGCTGCGAATACGGTTCAGTCGGCTCACAGTCCCAGATCGCCTCTGCGGCATGAAGGACGCGAGAATCGGCGAGACCAATACGGTGACCGACATGATCGTGATGATAGGCGTCGAGTGCCCACTCCTCCCCCGAGGGGTGGGTCTTACGCTCCTCGGCAGCAGGACGACAGGCGTCAACTCAGTGTGGGGCGAAGAGCTCTAGTCGACCCCTGGGAACCAGGCTTCGACACGCGATCCATCATCGTGCAAGGCTTGGTCGATCGAAACAGAGCCCATCGGGGCGGCCCCGACAGAGATGCGCCCACAAGCAGTCGAGTGCATGTTTCTGGTCGAGAATGTTTCAGCAAGGCTATCAGAGCCGCGGTGATTCCCCCCAATTTCATGTTGGCAACTGGAGTAAGCAAGTTCACCGGTGAGTCTAAGCCTGAAACCTGGCTTGAGGACTACCGAGTGGCGGTTCAGATTGGTGGTGGAAATGACGAGGTGGCCATGAAGCATTTGCCCCTCATGTTGGAAGGTTCTGCCAGAGCGTGGTTGAATCAGTTACCTCCTAGCAGCATTTACACTTGGGAAGATCTGTGCCGAGTGTTCGTCAGAACATTTGAAGGAACTTGCAAGCGACCAGCTGGATTAACAGAGCTGCAAGTCTGTGTGCAGAAGACGAATGAGACTCTCAGAGAGTATATTCAGAGATGGATCACTTTGCATCATACCGTGGAGAACGTGTCTGATCATCAGGTAGTCTGCGCCTTCAAGGATGGTGTCAAGAACAGAGAATTGAGTTTGAAGTTTGGTCGAACCGGAGACATGACCCTGAGTCGGATGATGGAGATTGCTACCAAGTACGCCAACGGCGAAGAGGAAGACCGACTCCGAAGCGGCAAGTACAAGCCGAGTCAGTCGGAGAAGGGAAACACCAGTCGGAAGCAGAAGCGGAAGGCCGAACCAGCAGCTCCTGGAGAGGCTCTGGCCGTGACTCAGGGAAAGTTCAAAGGAAAACCCAAAGGATCCTGGAACCCGAAGAAGGTGAAGGATAAAGAGGAAACGACGTGATGGATATGCCGTGTCACATCCACACGAAGAAAGATGAAGAGGGTAATATCATTTACCCGAAGCATACCACTCGCCAGTGTCGACTCCTGATCCAGCAGTTCCAAGGGAAACAGTCCAAGGACAAGGAAAAGGAGTCGGACAAGGCCGAAGACAAGGAGGACAGTGAGGGAGGATATCCACATGTCAACTCCACTCTGATGATTTTCGCGGATGTGGAAAGCAAGAGTCGACTGAAGGTCATTAACCGTGAGCTGAACATGGTTGCCCCAGCGAACCAAGTTATCTGAGATGGTCCCAAACGCCCATCACATTCGACCAGTCTGATCACCCGACTCATATTGCCACCCCTTGGAGGCAAGCTTTCGTGGTCGACCCAGTTGTTGAAGGCACTCGGCTGACGAATGTGCTGATGGACTGTGGTAGCGGACTGAACTTGTTGTATGCAGACACATTGAAGGGAATGGGCATTCCGATGTCCCGACTGAGCACCAGTAACATGAGCTTTCATGGAGTTATACCAGGAAAGAAAGCCGAGTCACTCGGCCAAATAGCTCTGGACGTGGTGTTTGGCGATTCAAAACATTTTCGCAAGGAAAAGCTGACGTTTGAGGTCGTGGATTTTCAGAGCGCGTACCACGCTATTTTGGGGAGACCAGCTTACGCACGGTTCATGGCTCGACCATGTTATGTCTACCTCAAACTGAAGATGCCCGGCCCCAAAGGAGTGATCACTGTCACTGGTGACCAGAAAAAGGTAGAAGAGTGTTTCCAAAAAGGCTCAAAGATTGCCGATTCCCAGGTGACAGCGGTCGAGTTTGAAGAATATAAGCAAAACGCAGATCCGAGTGATTTGCTGCGATCCAAGAAGCCCGCCACAGAATCTGCATTTCAGTCGTCCGGTGAGACAAAGCCTGTCCACATTCACCCGACCGACCCCAATGCAGCCCCGACCCACATCTCCACAACACCCGACCCGAAATAGGAAGAAGCGCTCATCCAGTTCCTCCGTGAGAACTGGGACATTTTTGCATGGAAGCCAGCTGACATGCCGGGTGTTCCCAGGGGACTGGCTGAGCATCATCTCAGGGTCGACTCAACAGCAAAACCAGTTAAAGAGCATCTTCGGCGGTCTGCCGTCCAGAAGAGAAAAGCTATTGGTGAGGAAGTGGCTCGACTGTTGGCGGCAGGATTTATCCGAGAGATATATCACTCCGAGTGGCTCGCTAATGTCGTCATGGTTCCTAAGAAGGACAACTCACTTCGAATGTGCATTGATTTCAAGCACATCAATCGGGCCTGCCCGAAAGATCATTTCCCTCTCCCTCGCATTGATCAAATTGTTGACTCGACCGCGGGATGTGAGAGATTGTCTTTTCTAGACGCCTATTCCGGGTACCATCAGATCCGTCCGTATGGACCCGATGAGATAAAAATAGCTTTCATCACTCCATTCGGGTGCTTATGCTATATCACCATGCCATTCGGCCTCAAGAATGCTGGAGCCACGTTTATGCGAATGATTCAGAAGTGTTTGCTCACTCAATCAGTCGGAATGTGGAAGCGTATATGGATGATATCGTGGTCAAGTCGCGAAAAGGTTCCGACCTGCTCACTGACCTCGCCGAAACATTTGCCAATCTCAAAATGTATGATATCAAGCTCAATCCATCAAAGTGCACATTCAGAGTTCCTGGTGGCAAGTTACTCGGTTTTCTCGTTTCCGAACGAGGAATCGACGCTAATCCAGAAAAGATCGGCACTATACTCCGAATGAAACGCCCCGTGCGAGTGCACGATGTCCAGAAGCTTACTGGATGCTTGGCCGCATTAAGTCGATTCATCTCACGACTCGGTGAAAAGGCATTGCCTCTTTACCGACTGATGAAGAAGGTAGACAAGTTCGAGTGGACTCCAGAAGCTGATGCAGTGTTTGCCGAGCTAAAAGCTCTGCTCTCCACCCAGTCGGTGCTTGCTGCTCCAATCAGCAAAGAGCCTCTGTTGCTTTATATCGCAGCCACAGGACAAGTCGTCAGTACAGTACTTAGGTCGAGCGGGAAGAAGAAGGGAAAGCCTTCAAAGTTCAGCGCCCAGTGTACTATCTATCTGAAGTTTTAACTCCATCCAAGCAGAGATACCCTCATTATCAGAAGCTTGTGTATGGGATATACATGACCACGAAGAAGGTTGCTCATTATTTCTCTGATCATTCCATCACAGTCGTCAGCGACGCTCCACTTTCAGAGATTCTGCACAACAGAGATGCAACTGGTCGAGTGGCGAAATGGGCGATTGAACTTCTTCCCTTGATATCAAGTTTGAGGCAAAGAAAGCCATTAAGTCCCAGGCAATAGCAGATTTCCTCGCCGAGTGGATTGAACAGCAGCAGCCGACTGAAGTTCACTCGGAGCATTGGACCATGTTCTTTGATGGCTCTAGGATGTTGAATGGTTCCGGTGCTGGGGTTGTCCTGGTTTCCCCCAGAGGAGATAAGCTCAGATATGTGCTCCAGATTCACTTTGATTCCTCCAACAATGAGGCAGAGTACGAGGCCCTTTTGTATGGGTTGCGCATGGCCATTTCACTCGGCGTCCATCGCCTTATGGTCTATGGCGACTCGGATTTAGTGGTCAACCAAGTGATGAAGGAGTGGGACGTTAGAAGCCCAGCCATGACTAGATACTGCAATGCAGTGAGGAAGCTGGAAAAGAAGTTTGAGGGGTTAGAGCTCCATCATATACCCCGACTAAAAAATCAAGCAACTGATGATCTAGCAAAGATAGGTTCCAAGAGAGAAGCCATTCCGAGTGGTGTGTTCTTAGAGCATATTCACACTCCGTCAGTTAAAGAAGACCCTTTCACTGAAGAAGCCCCGCAACCCAAGAGTGCCACAGATCCGACTGAAGTAGAAGTCCCAGCAGTGGTCGACTTGGTTATGGAGGTCTTGGTAGTCACTCCTGACTGGACAGTTCCATATATCGCGTATATCTTGAGAAAAGAGCTCCCCGAGGATGAGGAAGAGGCTCGACAGATCGTCCGTCGATCCAAGGCCTTTGCCGTAATCAAAGGACAGTTGTATAGAGAGAGCGCGACTGGAGTTGGTCAGAAGTGCATAACGCCAGAAGAAGGTCGAATCATCCTTGATGATATCCACTCGGGGACCTATGGTCATCATGCGTCCTCTCGGACCATCGTGGCCAAAGCATACCGAGCCGGATTTTACTGGCCAAAGGCGAATGAGATGGCAAAGGAAATAGTGGACAAGTGCGAAGGATGTCAGTTCTACTCAAATATGTCACACAAGCCTGCATCAGCTCTGAAGACCATTCCACTCGTCTGGCCCTTCGCAGTATGGGGATTGGATATGGTCGGCCCCTTGAGAACAGGTCGAAGCGGTTTCGTGCATGTAATGGTGGCAGTCGACAAGTTCACCAAGTGGATTGAGGCAAAACCCATCAAGAACCTTGACGCCGGTACTGCTGTTAGCTTCATCAGGGAACAGATATTCAGATATGGAGTCCTGTACAGCATCATTACAGATAATGGGTCGAACTTTGACTCAGAGGAATTCAGGGATTTCTGCAACTCTCAAGGCACACGAGTCGACTACGCTTCAGTCGCCCATCCGTAGTCGAATGGACAAGCAGAGCGAGCCAATGGCCTGATCCTCAAAGGGTTGAAACCCCGACTGATGCGTGATCTCAAACATGCGGCTGGAGCATGGGTCGACGAACTTCCCTCGGTGCTTTGGGGACTGCGGACCACGCCTAATCGGTCGACCGGGAGAACTCCATTCTTCTTGGTCTATGAAGCTGAAGCAGTTTTGCCGAGTGATCTTCTCCACAATGCTCCTCGGGTTGAACTCTACAACGAAGCAGAAGCTGAACAAGCGCGGCAGGATGCAGTCGACCTCTTAGAGGAAGAAAGGGAGATGGCTCTGATCCGATCGACCATCTACCAACAAGACTTGCGTCGCTTCCACGCCAGAAATGTGAAGAGTCGAGCCTTCCAGGAAGGAGATTTAGTTCTCCGAGTGGATCAGCAGAAACAACATAAGCTTGCTCCTTCTTGGGAAGGACCCTTCATCGTCACCAAGGTTCTCTATAACGGAGCATACCGTATCTACAACGTCAAGCACAATATCGACGAGCCCCGGGCTTGGAACGCGGAGCTGCTCCGCCCGTTTTACACTTAAAGTTTTTTTACTCGGACAAGTTGTAACAAAATACTTCTGTAGTTCATGGATTGCAAAATAATAGTGTCATAATTTCCCCATAATTTTTGTCACTTTTTATTTGTCCAGTAAAATTTTCCCCCTCAGTGGGTGACTTAGCTGCGAATCTATTTCGCCTAAGTTTGTAAAAAAATCCTTGTCGAGTGATGAGCCAGACTCCCACTCGGAAGGCTTAGCTGCGAACCCGTTTCGCCTAAGTTTAAATAAAATCCTACCGAGTGGTGAGCCAGACTCCCACTCGGAGGCTTAGCTGCAGTCCAAGTACTCGCCTAAGTTCGAATAAAATCCTACCGAGTGGTGAGCCAGACTCCCACTCGGGGGCTTAGCTGCAGTCCAAGTACTCGCCTAAGTTTAAATAAAATCCTACCGAGTGGTGAGCCAGACTCCCACTCGGAGGCTTAGCTGCAGTCCAAGTACTCGCCTAAGTTCGAATAAAATCCTACTGAGTGGTGAGCCAGACTCCCACTCGGGGGCTTAGCTGCAGTCTAAACACTCGCCTAAGTACAAGTACAACGTGCGCTCGCAAGGAGGATGAGGTGCAGGTCGACTGCGACCCTCTCCTCTGAGCTACGCCATAAGTACAATGTGCGGTCGTAAGGAGGACGAGGTGCAGGTCGACTGCGTTCCTCTCCTCTGAGCTACGCCACAAGTACAACGTGAAAACCCTACCGAGTGAAGAGCAAACCTCCCACTCGGAGGCTTAGCTGCAGCCCAGTGCTCGCCTAAGTTACAAAAATCCTACCGAGTGAAGAGCAAACCTCTCACTCGGGGGCTTAGCTGCAGCCCAGTGTTCGCCTAAGGTACAAAAATCCTACCGAGTGAAGAGCAAACCTCTCACTCGGGGGCTTAGCTGCAGCCCAGTGCTCGCCTAAGGTACAAAAATCCTACCGAGTGAAGAGCAAACCTCTCACTCGGAGGCTTAGCTGCAGCCCAGTGCTCGCCTAAGGTACAAAAATCCTACCGAGTGAAGAGCAAACCTCTCACTCGGGGGCTTAGCTGCAGCCCAGTGCTCGCCTAAGGTACAAAAATCCTACCGAGTGAAGAGCAAACCTCTCACTTGGGGGCTTAGCTGCAGCCCAGTGCTCGCCTAAGGTATAAAAATCCTACCGAGTGAAGAGCAGACCTCTCACTCAGGGGCTTAGCTGCAGCCAAGTGCTCGCCTAAGGTATAAAAATCCTACTGAGTGAAGAGCAAACCTCTCACTCGGGGGCTTAGCTGCAGCCCAGTGCTCGCCTAAGGTATAAAAATCCTACCGAGTGAAGAGCAGACATCTCACTCGGGGGGCTTAGCTGCAGCCCAGTGCTCGCCTAAGGTATAAAAATCCTACCGAGTGAAGAGCAAACCTCTCACTCGAGGGCTTAGCTGCAGCCCAGTGCTCGCCTAAGTCGCGAAAATCCTACCGAGTGGTGAACACACCTCCCACTCAAGAGCTTAACCGCAGTCCAGTGCCTGCCTAAGTGAATTAAAGAGAAAGTCGACTGCAGTAAGCACCTTGCTTTAAAACCTGCAAAAGACATTTCAAGCCAAAAACAAGCGTATTCAAACGTCGAATCCAAGTTCAGATGGATACCTAAGGGAACCGAAAGTGCTCAAGCACTAAGCCTGTTAAGGTTTATCGGTTACAAAATCACTCGGCATACCGAGGAAAATTTAAAGTGTCGGGCTCAAAGAAGTTTTTTACCCCTCCTGTGGAGGGCTGGAAGGTGCAACAAACTCATCAAGATCAATTCCGTCCGCGATCCGAGTGGCAGCAGCGATGAAGGTCTCCATGAAGGACCTGAAGTCGTGTTTCTTGGTGTTGGCCACCCGAAGGGCCGCCAGTTTGTCTTCTCGCGCATCCTTGCAGTGGACTCGAGCCAGACACAGAGCAACATCTGCGCTACACCTAGCAGAGGACTTTTTCCACTCCTGCACTCGCCCAGGAACCATGTTTAGTCGAGCCATCAGAGACTCGAGGTCGTTCTGGAGTGTCTCCCCGGGCCATAGTGTGGTGTCAATGCGGGAAGTGGCGACCTTCAGCCTTGCAAGATAGTCAATGACAGCAGCAATGCGAGACTCAAGTCGGAACACATTCATGGCAACTTCATCGTTCACCGGAGAGTTGACGGGGTCCAGGTTTGGTTCCAGCCGACTAGTTTAATCTTCAAAGTTTTGGCAAAATTCTGCAAATACAATCACTGAGTCAAGGCGATGGTCGAATGGAAAGATCACTGTAAAAATGATTGTTTAACGCAAAGGATTACCTTCGAGCATGAGGAACAACTTCTTGGCGAGTCCACTCAGAAAGGCCTCCAGATCATTCTTCTTCCTAGCCAATTGACTGGCCTTGTCATTCAGAGCAGCTTTGTCGTTTTTCAGTCGACTAACCTCCTTGTTGGCAATATCAAGAGCAGCTTTCAGATTAGTATTTTCTTCCTCAAGCTTGGTGACCGAAGCTAACTTCTCGTCAACAAGTTTAGTCTTCTCAGCTAGTTCAAGATCTTTCTTCTTCTGGGCCTCCTTCACCTTGCCTGTAAAGTTACAACAAGGTCAGATTTTGAAACAGATGAAGGACAAAAACAGTCGTCGAGGTCTCACCGTACATACCTTTGGTCTCCTCCTTCGCCTTCGTCAGATTCTCCTGGACCAGCTTCAGATCCAGCTCGAGCTGGATGTGCTTGTTCTCCAGCTCGGTATAACGAGCCGCAAGGTCGCAGGATTTCTGCGAAGAACCAATCGACAAAATGTCAAAGATAATTCACTTCCGAGTGGATAAGAGAAAATCATGCGTTTCTAAGACTACAGCCGAATACAAACATTCGACCGTAGTCTCGGGGACTACACCCAGTGGGTGCACTCAGCGTGCCCCCACTAGTTCTATTAAAGATAGAGTCGACCAGTCGACCAAAAAAAGAAAAAAAAAACACAAGACGTATTCTTCAGACTATAATCGACTGCAAGCAGTCGACCACAGTCTCGGGGACTACACCCAGTGGGTGCACTCAGCGTGCCCCCACCGGTTTGAGAAATCCATTTGACCTAGTCGACTGACGGAAAAACTTAACTTCTAAAGCCTATGGTCGACTGCCAGCAGTCAACCATAGCCTTGGGGACTACACCCAGCGGGTGCACTCAGCGTGCCCCCGCTAAACCGGAGTTTCAATCAACACACCCAGTGGGTGACTGCTATAGATTTCGGAAAGAAAGATTTTTCAGATAGCATATCCTAACAGAACAGGCGATTCGACTGACCTGAACATTGCTTTGAAGAGCAGAACTGGCGTCGTAGGCTGCCTGGCTTGCCTCCCGGATGGCCTTCACCTGCTCCATCATGACCCCCGCCTGGCGTATCGCTTCCTTTGCAGCACTGGCTTGGTCCTCTGGGACGTGCTGCGTCGTGAAGAGGGAAGGCTGTGCGGAACTCGACGAAGCGGGGTGAGCACTCGTCAGCGGCACCGCGAAGGACACGGTGTGTAGAGTGGTGTTCTCCTCCCCCGCGACCAGAGTCTCGGGTGCCGTCACATCCTGGGCCACCCTGCCGGCAGATGCTTTCCTGCTCCTCCTGTGTTTCAGCGGTTCTTCATCGTCGTCGTCGTCAGGAAGGGTGATAACGATATTGGATGGAGCTGCAGAAAAGAATCAGAATTAGAGGCCAAGAGTCAATCAACTAAAAAAACGGGATTAAGAGAGTGATACCAGGTTTTGAGGTTGCAGCGTCCTCCATCTCATGGTCGTCGGCCCTGGCTGAGGTATCGGAAGTAGCAGCACTGCAATTCCAAAAATTAGTCGGATAACTCAAGAGTCGATCAAAGATAAACTCATGAAAAGCGAGAAGACTCAAGCAGCATTTTTACCCTGATATGGTGGGGATTGACACTTTCATCTTCGGCAGGACCTTGGTCGGCTTCGACGGTGCCACCCTGGATTGCTTCGGAGCCTTTTCAGTCGGCACCGGAGAAGTGGTCCGAGGATGCTTGGTCGACTGTGCGACAGTCGCCACCCCCTTGCCGCGTTCAATCGCAGGGTCATGGACAAGCTTCGACCGCCTTTCCGAGCGCGATGGTGTGACCTCCTCCTCCTCCTCTTCTTCTTCTTCTTCTTCTTCTTCATCATCATCATCATCATCATCATCTTCAACAGCATCCGAGTCCCACTCCTCCTGGCTTTCGCCCCCGCTCGCTTCTCCCTCCTCAGTCGGAGTCTGCGCCCCATTGGGCATCGAGTACAGTTCGGTGAGGGCCTGTTAGACATCAAGACAAAGATCAATCGACCAATTTGATTCAAAAACGGAAATAAGTATGACAAGAATACAATTGGAGGAAGAGTAGACATACCTTGTCTGGAATGCTACAATGGTCGAGTGGAGGAATCCTCCTGGCTCCACGAGGGTTATCCTTGTTCCCGGTGACCGCAACCATCCACCTCTCCAGCGTGGCATCGTTGACTGTTTCTGGGTTGATTCGAGTCTCATCTTCGGTCCCGCGGTACAGCCACATACAATGGCTCCGGAACTGAAGAGGCTGGATACGTCGCCTAAGAAAAACTTCCAGGAGATCCATACCCGTCACTCCTTCCCGAACCAACTGGACTACGTGCTCCATCAGCATCCTCATGTCGGCTTTCTCCTCCAGGAGCACCTTCAGAGAGGAGTGCTTGTTGGCTCAGTCCATGGTGAATTGAGGGAGCCCACTTGACTGCCCCGGCGTCGACTCGTTTTGGCAGTAAAACCAAGTCGACTGCCAACCTCTGACCGACTCGGGGAGCATCATGGCTGGGAAGGTGCTCTTGTTCTTCATCTGGATCCCCAGACCTCCACACATCTGGATGACCTTGGTTTTATCATCATCTGGACTCGCCTTCTTCACGGTCTGGGAGCGACACGTGAATATATGCTTGAACAGGCCCCAGTGCGGTCGGCAACCCAGAAAATTCTCACACATGGACACAAAGGCAGCAAGATAGGCGATAGAATTCGGGTTGAAGTGGTGGAGTTGCGCTCCGAAGAAGTTCAAGAAACCACGGAAGAAAACACTCGGTGGCAAAGAAAACCCGCGGTCGACGTGGGTAGCCAGAAGAACACACTCACCCTCTTCCGGCTAGGGTTGCCACTCGTTCCCCGGGAGACTTGCTGCTCCGTGGGGAATCAGACCGTCGTTGGCCATGTCGAGGAGATCCTTCTCTGTGATGGTCGACCGGATCCAATCTCCTTGGACCCAGCCGTTCGGCAGACGAGATCTGGACGAAGACCCGCCTCGACTGGTTGTTCTCCCTTTCACCTTCCCCGTCGCCGACGCCTTCTTCGCGCGTTCCAGCGCCGCCGTCTTCTCCTTCACCATGGCGAGGAAATCTGCTATTGCATGGGACTTAATGGCTTTCTTTGCCTCAAACTTGATATCAAGGGGAAGAAGTTCAATCGCCCATTTCGTCACTCGACCAGTTGCATCTCTGTACTGCAACGGCCTGTAATTAAGTAGACTTTATGGTATTTAAGACACTTTATGTGGGGCGTTACCAGTAACGCCCAGACTTAATGTACTTTAAACCCCGCATTACTGAGGGCCGGAGGGGTCTGGCAGGCACTATATAAGCCATCCCCCACCTCAGTGTAAAGGGTTCGCACCCCTGTAATCCATACACACATAATCCACTCGACCGCCTCCGGGCTCCGAGACGTAGGGCTGTTACTTCCTCTGAGAAGGGCCTGAACTCGTACATCTCTTGTGTTTACAACCTCTCCATAGCTAGGACCTTGCCTCTCCATACCTACCCCCCACTCTACTGTCAGACTTAGAACCACGACAGACACCGAGCGGGCATCCGACCCAAATCTCAAACGGGGTGGACGCCGAGCGGGCAGCCAACCCAAACGGACGAAAAGCAGACAAAAGTGTCGTTCATTTGGATCGACGGTTGGAGTTGATATGAGATCCCTACAAAATAATCATAGCTCCGAGAACAAACACTATGTGCGTCCAAATTTACACAAACCAGATGTAAAGTTGTGGGAGGTTTGCAGAGTGCGGAAAACGGCTGCTATTTGGCAAAAAGCAGCTTCTACTTGACGGAAATCGGCTTTATTTGACGCAATTTTTTTAAGTTAATAGAAGTGAATATTTGAGGAGTAGAATTGGATGACCGACCTGTACGTGCCAGCGGACGCGTCCGGGCGTATCCGTCGACGAATACTGTGTCCGTTTTATGGCACGCCGTTGAAGATGCCCTTAATACTTAATTTTCAAATAGTTTTTAAATGGTATGGATTACTTACCACATGTATCACATGCCCTTAATACTTAATCTTCAGATAGTTTTAGTCGACCAAGACAATATTACATATTTGTTGTACTAGACAAACACCTTTTTATGACACCGGGTGAACATTTTTTATACATGTATAAACAAATATGTAAACTCTGCAAAGAATTGGCCAAGTGGGGTTTGCGGCATATCAAATGCTCAACCCCTAGCTCCATGTTGTTGTTTCTTACCCCTACCTGTATGAGGCATGTCACATGATATCATGTTTCAAAATTTAAATTTTTAATGTTTCAAACAATTGTGATTGTTCACAAGACCCGTGTGTTATGTGTACAATCCTTAAAAAAATTCAAATCCAAATTCAAAATACACATGAAGAAACAAAAAATAGAAATTTAACATGAATAGTCCATACGTGTTCGTCTCGCAACCCTCCGGTGGCTAGGCGATTTAGGGTTTTCTGCCCCCCGTCGGTGCCGGCGCCATCTGTCTTGTTCCCTACAGCCTTAGGGCCATGAAGGCATGATGAACCCCGGCCTTTGCCAGCAGGAGGGCTACTTCGTTTTTAGATCTTTGTTTGTGTTCAGTTAGGGCTGGTGTCTTGATTAGGAAGACGAGGCGACGACGGCTCCTTGAAGATGGAATAAGGTTCTCCCCGCATAGGCTCCGTCCCGATGGTGTGCCTAGCGTTGTCGGAGGGCGTATGAAGGTATGTCTCCGGCGGACCATGCGGGATTCTATCGGTGTTTGTTGGGTCTGCATGGATCCGATCTTTGTCCGTGTGTTTGTTTCTCTGCGGGTTGAAACCTTCTAATCTACGGTTCTCTTCATCCACGACGGTTGCTATTCTGATGTGTTGGTCCTTGGACCTTAACTCGTCAACTTTTCGATTGTCTACTACAACAAGTTTGCTCGACTTCGATGAGGGAGGGATGATGACAGCGGCGCGCCTTCGCCTCGTCGCTAGGTGGTCTACAAACCTGGATGTAATTTGTTACTTTTGGTGTCCTTTGTTCTTTGCGACAATTGATGAATAGATTGAAAGTTTTTTTTGAAAAATAAGACAAAAATCAAATCTGATACTATTAACCTATGGCTTTTTCTTTTTTCTTCTCCATGTATATTTTGAATTTGGATCGAAATTTCTAGAGGTAAACGTATGTCTTATGATCGTTCATAATTCTTTTCAGTCTTTTATGAAAAATATAAAACTAATTATTATGGCATGGCATCATGGTTTCATGTGATGGTTGATATCCCATGATACCCCCCTCCCTCCCCACCACCACCACCACACACACACACACACACACACACACAATAGGAGACACCACCTCATTTAATCCCCGGTGATTGACCCCTCTCCTTCCACATGTATCATGGTCTTTTAGTAGGGCCGCCCATGCCTTGCCTTCGGGTCTAGCATTATATCCTCTAAATTCCAATTTGCAACGCTCACCGTGGTCTCCTTGCCCCCACACTCTAGCATCGGCCAAACAATTGATCCTCCGCCTCTCAATCCCTAATCCAAGCACATACATATATCCACCGGAGGATAAAGCTCGGAATCGAAACAATGTGGAAAGTCCAAGAACTAGCAAAACCAAGTGTATTTTGCTCAAATTCCAGACGATTGCGAAATATTAGGAGTGAAAGGGGTACAATTCTCTTTAACACCTCACCCCAATGATTGTAGAAATGACAAGGAATATCCCATCTAAGGATGCGCCAAATATACCGACTTTAAAATGGGGAAAACACAATTTAACCATCTTTACCTCTATTACCCCCAAACTGATAGGATTAGCCCATCAATAATGGTCGTTTAGTTGACACCTAAGACAACACATCAAGGCGCATTCCGAATTGAGCTTAGCTCAGATGGTTAGGTTCTTTGTGGTGGAACTAGCTCACTAGGCACTGGCAGAGGCTCTTGGAGACAATCCCGGGTTCTGGCCACCCCTTACCAAGGTGCAATTTTCTTTACACAAGATATATGACCTACTGTATTAGTTAGCTGAATTTCATGGGTTAGAATTAAAGGCTGAGAGGTTGTTTCTTAACTAACCGGGCAATCACCCCCCTCTAATATTTGGTTCACCCTGAGCTACTGCCACCGGGGATCAAGTTCTAGACTTGACATTGGTGCTCATATTTTCTTAGATTTATTTCAGACTTTCTAGTGATGCTCGTTTAGGGGGAGGCGATGTTTCCGTCGACTATGTACTTTGCATTTCATATGAGTTGCACAATTTATCAGGAGGGAGGGAGGGGAGGGGGGGGGTTCCCAACGATGGTTCACAGATGGTTTATTACATAATTAACTTGCGGATTACGTGTAAGCCCACCAAGAAATCAGGGTGGGGGCGTTGGAAGTTAGCATAGTTGGGGACATCCCTCCTGGGCTGGGTCAGCTATGGGAGATGTTCACTTTTAGTTTTGGCCTTCAACAAGTTTAATTAATATCGCATGATAGTGACATCGAATATGGGTATTTGTTAGCATGACACATAATAAAAAGGTTAATTTGATCAGCTCCTAACAAGATTTCATGGCATATACTCATGATGATGATAGTTTTGGTAAACACAGACAAATGGTTTTTGCTGGAACATTGGAACGTAAAAGAAACCCAGAGGGAAACTGAAAAGACTTTTTTTTTGAAAGATCCAGCAATTGCTGGCATTTCATTTCATTAGCAGGAAGCAGTGGGAGAAAAACATGGGGTGGTGGGGATCAAGCCCTAGGGCCAAGTACAGGAAAGGTGTACATCATACAACGGAGAACCAAAAATCCAGCCGTTTTGAAATAGTGCAAAAAACTACTTCCTCACGGTGGATCCCAGAAGGGGCTCTGCAGGGCGATGGCACCTGCCTGGCGCCATAGTTGGACAGAGTTGTCGATGGCCCAGAAGATGGCATCCGTCACTGGTTGCTTGCCATTGAAGGTGCACTCGTTTCGCTCTTTCCAGATTTCCCAGCAAGTCAGAAGGATGATTGTTTTTGCCCCTTTTCTGGAAGCCATTAGCGTTGCCTGAACCATCTTCTGCATGATCTGCATGGGGTTGGAGGCCATCCATGAGTCGCACGGGAGGAGGTTTGAGCATCCTTTCCGGAATCCCACCGATCGCCAGACGGCGAGGGCGGCTGGGCAATCCCATATGAGATGGTGCACTGACTCAAGGCTGCGAACACACAGTTGGCAGAAATAGCTGTTTGGCCAGCTCCTTCGTTGGAAGCGATCATTTGTCCACAGGCGATCCATCAGCAGCAGCCAGGCAAAAAATTTGATGTTTCCGGGTGCCCATGTCTTCCAAACTAGGTCATCCATGGTTGATCGCAGTCTGCCCTGGAATTGCATCGCGTATGCTGATTTTGCTGTGTATTGCCCCTTTGCCTCCTGGTTCCAGTGGATGGTGTCCTTGGTTTCCTCGCTGAACTCAATTTCAGTTGTGGCAATCTGGCGGTGCAGCCTAATGAACTCTGGCAGCAGAGGCAAGGTGTCCCCGTGCCTAAGGTCCTTTATCCAGTTTTCATCCCTGATCGCATCGCGCACTGTCCGCTTCTTTCTCTTGGAGTGGTTGTAGAGGCCTGGGAATGCCGCTGCAAGGGTGCAGGTTCCAAGCCACCTGGAGTGCCAGAACACTACCGTCAAACCATCACCAATTGTCGCTGTGGTTGCCGCTGCGAACAGGGCCATGTCCTCGGCGTTGCATGGCGGTGGGGTACCGCACCAAGGCTGGGCAGGGTTTGTCCAGGCAATCCAAAGCCATCTGAGCCTCAAGGCGCGACCAAAACGCTCAAGATCAGGGATTCCCAGGCCTCCATGCATGGTCGGCGAGCAAACCGTTGACCAGTTCACCTTGCAACTAGCTCCGGTGATCTCCTCCTGCTTCCACAAAAATTTCCTTCTGCACTTATCAATGTCTTTCAGTAGCTTCTTGGGGATCCGCAGGACTGTTAGTGCAAAAGTTGGCATGGCACTGAGCACACATCTAACAAGAATCCTTCTGCTAGCAATAGGCAGCAGTCTGCCTTTCCATCCCGCTAGCCTTGCCCTAAGCCTATCAATGATGAATTGTAGATGTACTAGCCTTAATCTAGAAGTGGTAATGGGCAGACCAAGGTAGGTGGCTGGGAAGGTGCCTATTGCACCTCCAAAATTCTGTAGCACGCTCTCGAGGTCGACGTTGTCACATCTGATAGGAAGGGCTGATGACTTTGAGGGGTTTATATGAAGGCCCGTGGATTCGCCGAAGTTCTGAAGAATGTCGAGTAGCGCATCGATCTCCTGTTGTATTGGGTTTGCAAAGATTACAGCATCGTCAGCATAGAGACTAACTCTAAGCTTGAGCTCTCTGCCAGGCAAGGGGGCAAGGAGCTGTCGGTGCGTGGCTTCTTCTAAGAGATGATGGAACGGGTCAATCGCCAATATGAACAGGAATGGCGATAGGGGGTCTCCTTGCCGTAGTCCTCGGCGGTGCCTGATCTTGCATCTCGGCGAGCCGTTGAGGAGGAAGGATGAGGATGAGGTGGCAAGGAGTAGAGCTATCCAGTCTCTCCACCGGGCACTGAATCCCAACTTTTGCATCAGTTCAAGAATGTACTCCCAGGACACATTATCAAAGGCTTTGGCAATGTCAAGCTTAAGCAGAATTGCAGGGGTCTTTTTCCTATGGAGAGTTTTGACGCAGTTTTGTACGTACAGGAAACTATCATGGATGCATTTGGTGCGAAGGAAAGCCGACTGGGCCGGGGAGACTAGGGTGTGGATGACCGTGGCTAGCCTCATCGACAGTACTTTGGAAATAAGCTTGGCGATGGAGTGGATCAGACTAATGGGCCTATAATCGCTAATGGTGGATGCCCCATCTTTTTTTGGCAGGAGGGCAACTACGGCTGTGTTGAGCATGGCAAAGTTTCTGCCAGCGAGGTTGTAGAACTGAGAGAAGGCCACCATGATGTCACTTTTGATCAACGCCCAACAGGATCTGAAGAAGGTGCCGGAGAAACCATCCGGTCCCGGCGATAGCTCGGCCGGGGAGGACCTGATCGCCAGCCACACTTCTTCCTCGGTGAAAGGGTTGTCGAGGCCACCACTGTGGATTTGTGGTAGTTGTAGTGCATTCCAGTTGATGGTGGCGCTCCGCGGTGCAGTGGAGCCTAGCAAGGAGTGGAAATGATCATGGATCATCTTCTCCTTGTCCTCCTGTGTAGTGACCGTCCCCCCTGGCCCGTGCAACGCATGGATGAAGTTTTTGCGTGCTCTGGAGCTAATTTTTGCTTGAAAAAAGGCCGTCGGTGCATCACCAGCCCGGAGCCAGGTTATGCGGGACGCCTGCCTCTTTCGTGCCCTCTCTACTGCAGCCAGTCCAAGGATTTTAAGCTTAAGTGCCTTGCGCAGATGGAATTCATCATCGGAGAGGGTCCTAGATTCCTGTGCTATGTCTAATCTCAGGACGATTTCCGAGGCCAGGTGCAACTGGAGGCGCGCATCACTGAACAATGACTTGCTCCAAATCTTCAGGTCCTTAGCCACTCTATTCATTTTTGTGTTAAGCCTAGCAAAAGCACAACGCTCCGTCGTAGGTCGATTCCATGCCCTGTCTACTGTCTCATGGAAGTGTGGGTGTTGGGGCCAGAAGGACTCGAATCTGAATCTAGCCCGTCGTCGAGGGGCAGCCGCAGCTGCAAGCAGCAAAGGGTAGTGGTCGGAGCACGAGGTGGACGCGGCATGCAGCAGGTGCGTAGGAAATAGGCTTTCCCATGCAATCGTACAGAAGAACTTGTCAATACTAACAAGGGTCGGGTTTCTCCGCTCGTTGCTCCAAGTGAAGCGGCGATTCTTACACTTTATCTCACGAAGACCCCCTGCATCAATGGCCGCTCGGAACTTGCCGATGATCCTACGATTTATGTTGCTATTGTTTTTGTCCCTAGTCTCATATATAATGTTGAAATCGCCATTAATCAGCCAAGCCTCTCCTGGCTGTGGAGCTACCCTAGCGATTTCGGCAAGGAAATCATCCTTACGAGTGTCATCCACTGGCCCGTAGACCGTTGTCAGCCAGAAGCAGTTCTGGGTTTCAATTAAACTAACTTTCGCCGTGATGGAGAATTGGCCTATTGCGTGGGTTTGAACAGAGACGGTGGTGGAATTCCAGAAAATGGCGATTCCGCCTCGTGTTCCCATGGCAGGCAACACAGCGCAATCATCTAGCCTACTACCTCCGATTTCCTTTGCTATCGCTGACGACCAGTTTTCGATCTTTGTCTCCTGGAGACAGAGAATCGCTAACCTATGTGTGCTTGCAGCCTCACAAACTACAGAACACCAAGCTGGAGTGTTTAGGCCTCTAACATTCCAGCTCATTATTGGGCATGGTGCGTTATCCATTGGCAAACGGAGGGGCGCTCATGAGAAGAAAAACTACAGGTGCAACGCGCAAGTGAAACCATCAACGACTGTTGATCATTGAAAGGAAGCACGAGTACACCTGCCATCTATCCTGGGGTTGCCGGCGGCCACCAATAGGCCCAAGACCCCGCCGGCAAACTCTAAACCTCCTACTGCAGCTACTATTACATAGTCTCAGAGACATAACTAGAACTAACATTACCAGACGCATGGCTGGCCGTCGTCGACGGGGAAGACTAGCATAGACTACTGGCATGGCGCATTGGATGGCCCCGGGGCCTCATCCTCTCTGGCCCCCGCGATGACTTTGAGAGCACGAGCGTCGAGGCGGGTGAGCTTGGCAATGGCGGCAATGTCGGCGTCTGAGAGCGGCTCGTCGAAACGGCAGATGAGAGCTTCTGCCGCCTGAGCCGTCATCTTCTCCTTTGGGCCAAGAATCCCCAGCCCGTGCACGATGCGAAGCGTGGCCCTCTGCGAGACCCGCACTGTTGAGGGGTTGCCAGCCTGCCTTGCACTCTGCCTGGTTGGCTTTGGGGTGACTCGAGCCTTTGCAAGCGTCTTGTCCCTGGCCGGCGGCTTGCCAATCACCGCGCGAGGCAGGGGGTGAAGAGGGGTTGTGTCTCCATTTCTTCTTCTTCACCAAGCAGCTGCATCTCCGTGACCTTCTGGGTGACCTCTCCCAGTTGCAGCTCGTGCGTGCGTGCTCCCTGGGGCGTGTGGCATGCAAGTGAGAGCGCAGGCCCCAGGTCGATGGATTCGTCAGAGCCCTCGCCGTCGTCCTGGGTGAAGGTGAGCGGCCTGTCGAGCTTGGCGGCAATGATCTTGTCGATCTTCGAGGCTTGGTCATCGGGCCGGGGCGGGGGCGTCAGGGTCTTCTTTTCGCCTTCAAAGAAATCAGCCACCGGGTCCGCCGCAGGTGCCGGGGCAGGAGGCGGGGCTAGCTTGCGTGGCGGAGCTGACAGGGAGATGGAAGCCGAGCCCCCCCCCCCCCCCCCACACACACCGGACGGCATGCGTACAACCGGCTCCTTGCGTCTGGTCTTGGACGGGCGGGCATGCGCGTCAGGCTGCGCCGTCGTACTGCGCCTAGCGGGGGCTAGCGGCAGCTCTTTGTCCTGGCACAAGTGCCTGCCGCGAGGTGCACCCTGACGGTGGCGAGAGGTGGGGGTGCGGCTGCGATGGCGATCGCGGGGCACCGGGGCGGCCGTTGGAGCAGGGTCTCGTGCGCGCCCCATGCCCAGGAGCGTGTCCTTCCAGGACCGTCGCCTGTGCGCAGGGTCATCTCCATCATGGTCGCGCCTGGCTCCGCCCGTAGGCATGTCCCGGCAGCCTCCAGTTGCCGCACGGGACCGCGAACGCATGGACGGCGCAGGCTCCGCGCCGCGCCGGTCGTCCTCCACCCGCGGTGTCTAGACGCCCGTCTCGATATGGGGGTACGGGCGCTCGTCAGGCTCGTCGTCGTCGAAGGGGATGCCTCTCCGGGGGGAGCGGGACGAGCGCGGGGAGAGCGGTGTCCAGTTCTCCACGCGATCAAGGTGGAGTAGAAGATCGTACTGCAGCAGCTCGGGGGGTGGCGCCACCGCACGGCTCGGGGGGGAGTAACCTAGCATCTCGTCGACGCGGCCCGCTCCCCTGGCGTGCTTCTAGATAGTGCGCTTGGTTGGGATGTGGGCTGTGTCCCAGCACCAGACCCAGCAGGCAAAAAGCTTGGTGTCGGCGCGCTCGTGCGTGCGGCTGTCGAGGCGGTCCACGATCACCTTGTCTCCGATGGCCTCCACCGCGCCCTCTAGCGTCCAGAGGGTCATGGGCAGCTTCTCGATGACCACACGGACGTGCAGCATCCACTTGAGGCGGACGGCATGGGCATCCTCCCGCCATGGCTCGAGGAGGAATGGCACACCGTCCACAGACAGTGAGCCGCGCTGCACCACGACATCCTTGTGGGCAGGCATGGTGAGGAAGACGAAGAAATCCTCGGGGTCATGGTTGGTGACGCGCAGCAGGTGAGGCGGTATCTTGAACTCCTTCTCGAGCGCGCGGCCAATGGAGTGGGGGCTGGCCGCGTGCGCAGTCGTGCCCACCGCCGTGACCACCACGGCGTGCTGGTGTAGAAGGAACGCCTGGTGCTCCAGCGCCGGGGAGGAGGCAATGACCTTGTGGCTATTGCGCGGCCGGTGGGAGTGGTCGATGAGGGCCGTAGGCTTCATGGGTGCGCTGCCGGCGGCAGGGAGCGCCGGCCACAGGTGCGCGGGTGGGGGGAAAGTGAGTCGCTCGTGGACTGGTCGGCGAGGAGCACTATCACCCCGACCCTTGTTTCGTGGATTTTGTGGGCATTCACGGCCATAATGGCTTTGCAGCTTGCAGATAATGCAGCGGAGAGGATCTCTGCAGTCTATTCTACGATGGCGGGTGCTGAGGCAGCGAAGGCAGAGGCCTTTGAATCTACTTAAGAAGGCGTCTCTACCCGTCGACGAGCGGTGGCCGTGGTGTGGATGGGGCCTCTTGCCCTGCAGGCGCGACCCTGCTACCGCCGGATCGAGGCTAGCCTTCCTATTCTTGCGGGACTTGTAGACGGACCAACCCTCATCAATGGCGCCGGAGGCCGGAATTGGCAGAGTGTCACATACCACAATGGACTTGAGGCGCGGCCGCTCGCAGGGAGGGGGGCGGCACTGTCCATCGGTCCAGAGGCCTCCGCATCAAGATCCCCACCAGATCCGCGCGGGGGGCGAGGCGGGCTCCTGAGGATTCGCGGCGATGGGATCGGCGATGTCTCCAGCACCCCCGACGGACCGCAGGGAGCGGCCAAGGGGGTCGCCGGCACCTCGGACGGACCGCTGGGCGAGGCAGGGATCTCCGCCCCATCCGGAGAGCTCCATTGAAGGCTTGCAGCCGGAGAAGCCGGGGCAGGCGCAGAGGGGCAGCTCGGCATGGCCTCCCGCGGGCGCCCGGGGCGGCAGTGGCCGGAGTAAAGGCTGCGTTAAGGATGGTGGGTGGCCGCCGCGGCCGGAGTGGCCAGCGGCGGGGAGGGGCGAGGGGAGGGGCTGTGTGCCAGTATCAAACTGTATCACAACAACTGAAAAGACTGAAATGCCATGTAGCCGCCGGCGCCCCATTTGCCATCATAGATTGATTCCTTTTTTTCTTTTCCTCGTCGATTTTCATCAAAGAAACCACCACAAGCCACCCTAGACTGAATAGTCAACAGAGATCCCTTGGCCGTCGTAGTGCGTCCATTCGCAGTGAGCACAATACATACCAGAGACAAAAGGAAATCTAAGGGTACACCTCGATCACTGATCGGATCCCGAGGATAGCCAGGATCTTGTAGCCGCTGAATCCCGCGTCGTCGAATATCTTGCGCCACTCGCCCTCGTCCCGCTCTGGGCTCCCCACCACTCCCATCATCATCACGTCCCACAGCAGCTGCGTCTCCGTGGCCCTCGCGTCCGCCGGGCTCGACCCCACCACCAGGTCCATCACGATCACTCTGCCGCCGGCCGGCACCGCCTCCCTGCACCGCCGCAGTATCTTCACGCACTCCTCGTCCCCCCACCCGTGCAAAATCCACTGCGAACAAAAGTCCCGAAGTAAACGCGACGTCATGGATCAGTCAAGTCCGTCCATGAGCCGAGGAAGGCGCCTGGGCCTAACCTTGAGGAGGACGGCGTCGGCCTTCGGGACGCGCTCGAACATGTCCCCGGCGACGAACTCCACGCCCCCGTCGCCAGGCGGGACGCTCGCGACGACGTGCGGCAGCTCCAGGACGCTGCACTTGACGTGGGGGAACGCGGCGGCGATGGCCTTGGCAGCGGCGCCGGACCCGCCGCCGACGTCCACCAGCGAGGCGATCCCCCGGAACAGGTCTTGCCCGTGGCCGCGCACGATCAGGTCCATCACGAAGCGGCCGTCGCACGCCATGGTCCATCACGAAGCGGCCGTCGCACGCCATGGCCTCGTTGAACGCCGCGCCGAACTCCGGGTTCTCCTTCGCCACCGCATAGAACTCGCGCCCGCCGTGCGCGGTCGCGAACGGCACGCGCGCCGCGTCGTCAGCCGCGCGGAACCACGCCGCCAGCGACATGGACGGGGACACGACGATGGGGTGCAGCATGGCGAGCGCGAACGGCGAGAGGCCCTGCCCCGCGCCGGGCGCCGAGACGAGGAGGCGCGAGAGCAGGGTGAGCCCGTAGGCGTCTGGCGCTGACCCGTCGGCGAAGAAACCGGCGTGCGCGAGCAGACGCATGAGGCGGCGCAGGTAGGGCGTCCTGGAGGGGGGCAGGGAGAGCTCGGCGACGAGGTCAGGCACAGTGATGGAGCCGCCGCGGCGGTGGACGGCGTCGGGGATGCCGAGCTGGACGGCGCACCGGAGGGACATAGACTTGGTGTACGCGAAGACGTGGTTCCACAGCTCGACCTGCGCTTGGAGGAGCTCGTCGTCGGTGGCGAGGCTGGAGTCACGGTTAGCGTCCATGACAATGGGCTTGATTGGTGTTGGACTTGGGAGGGAGAGCTAGAGTTTGGTTAATTTAGAGGCGCCACCACGCCCTTAACTATGAATTGCCGTCCGGCCGAGCGTCTGAATAGTTGATAGTTTAAGTTGCATTGCGTAACTTGTGTTGCTGTGCCTACAAACTACGAAGGTTCCTAAAGCCCCCGACCCTCCAGTCTCCACTCTCCACTGACCTCCTTCCACAAAATACTTAATTTTTTGCGAGAAAGAGAACCATTGATTAAATATCAGGGTTACAGTCGTTGACCACCTCCCATGTACGAGGTCCTCAGGGAAGTTTCCCAATCAGCGCACAGGGCGCCGCTGACATCGCGTTACATTAGCGAGGTGATGTAATTATCCAAATATCCCTTTCAGCTCACAACAAGCTCAGATTGTTAGTTTTCATGCGGTGGAACTTGTCCATTAAGATTCAAGTCCTAAACTTAGTACCGGTGCTCACATTTTTTTGAATTTATTTTAGTCTCCCGTCGATGATCATTCAGTGGAAGACAATCCCGTCGACGAGGGGTCTGTGGTGAGCGCATCAAGCTGAAACCAACCGGTGTATGTTTCCAACAATCAATCGATTCCGGTCAAACCAAGACGAAAAAGGGTTTCCCTCGCTTTATATTATAAAGCAACCATCACCGCACCGAGAATACCGATACAAACTAACGCCACCACCGCACTCAACGCACACACCCAAAACAAGATACAAAGGTGCCGGGCACCGACAAACCACCCCAATGACTATCAAGCATACTACGAAATGAGCAAAGAAGAACCGTTTCTAGCCAATGGAGACCACCACATGAGCAATCCATCGAGGAGAGGTGAGACGGCCAACGCCGGAGCGCGGACTCCAAAACGGTGCCCAAGAAGGGCACGGCCACGGATAGCCGCCACCGCCTAATCCACAGATCAAGTTTTCACCCAGAGCAACAGGGGTGGAATGAGAGCACCGCGACGGAGCCTGGAAGGAGGAAACGACGTCAGCGGACGCCGCTGTCATCGGCCATTACAAAGACTAGGAAGTGATCAACCCTGGTGCTCCGACTCCTCCGTCGCTCCCCCGCTCCGCCAACCACCCGCATCCATGCCGCCCGAGCGGCCATTGTCTGCTCGCCCGCACCCGAGCCACACAATCCTCCAAAGACCAATGCGCATCCCACCGCCAGGGCCGCTGCCATGCACCCAGACCGCTCCGAGAACATCAAAGGGGGTGGCTTTGAAAGCTCCGCCAACCCCAGCCACTGCCAGAACCGGCAGCGACCGTCCCGCCTCAAGCATCGCCAAGTCGGCGAGCAAAAAGCAGCAGGCGGGGGAAAGGGGAAGGGGGAGGAGCGGCACACGGCCACGACCGACACCCCATGTGTCGGCGACGGGCGGCTTGACCACATCGGAGCCCCCATCCCTCCTACCGACCAGACCCCCCCCCCCCCCCTCCCGAAGCACCTCTGCTTCGTCCCACCACGGCTACAGGCACGGACCGGCGAGAGGCCACCAACAGCCGCCCGTCCGTCGAAGAGGGGGGTAGATTCGTTGCCACCACTTCAAGGATGGGCCCAAGAGACACCCGCCCGCGCCGCACGTCATCGTCCAGAGGCTGGGGAGAAAGGCCAAACCATACTCCAGGACGCGTACGCACCTCCACCACCTCAGCCATGCCACCGACACTATCCACCAATCCACGGCAGAACCGGCCTCCCGCAACCCTCGCTGATGGCGCCAGATCCGGCCGGATCAGACCGGGACCTTCCCCCATGATCCACCCGAAGGACGAAGCCCCGCCTCCACAGCACAGCCGCGGCGGCACCGACGAGCGCCCATGCTACTAGCACCGTGACCCACATCCACGCCACCACGCCCCCGCAGGATTTGCCGCACCCCGCCCCGAGACAGACGGGGAGAAGAAAGCCCCTGCCACCACCCACCTAACCAAGCTTTGGCCGGTGCCCCGCGATGGGCGGTGACGAGGAGGGCAAAGAAGGGAGGAGGCGAGGGGAGTGTCGGGTGGTAGGTGCGACATATGCCAAAGGATGGCTAATCATAGTGGGAGCTGGTAAGACGTCGCTGGTGCCTGTAAACGGGATAAGGCGAAGACATGCACGCCGGCGGATCTTACCCAGGTTCGGGGCACTCCTAGGAGATAACACCCCTAGTCCTGCTCTGCGGGGTCTCCGCATAATCACTAGATCGACAAGTAGCTACAAGGTGCTCCTTGAGCTGTTCGGCTAGAGGAGGAGGAAGAGCAAGGCTAGCTCTACTCCTCTCTCTATGTGGGTGTATGTAATCTAAAAGCTGAACCCTTTGCATGGGTGTCCTGGGGGTTTATATAGGCCTACCCCCTAGGGGTACAATAGTAATTCGGCTGGGCGTAGGCCCAGGCCGTCAGTGTCTATGATCGTCGGCTTCTTCGCCGGCCATCGGGGCCCACCGACTAGTGGGTCCCGCCGGCTGTCGGGCTCTCGGCCGGCAGGTTGGGCCCGCAGCTTGTGGGCCCTCTTGGCTGCTCGTTACTGTAGCCTTGTCCCTGATGACGATGGCCTGGTCGGGCGAGCGTGGCTACAGTGTCACCGCCTGGTGGGCGCTCACTGTAGCCATACCCGTCTTATCTGGTTAATGGTGCACAAACATCTAGGGAAGGGGAGGGCCGACTGTTGGGAGTCGGCCTCCCCCTCTGCCGACTGGTGTAGGCCGGCCGCCTTCTGGTATCTCACTGGTAGGCTGGGCCCGCCGCTTGCGGGCCATACCGACAACCCGTCGTGGGAGTATGGTGGCTCCGCCAGGGGTGATGTCATGGTCAACGTGGCAATAGTGTCGCGCCGGGCTAGGGATGGCCGTCCGGTACGTTGCACTGTGGTCACGCCTGCACTGGGATTCGGGGGTGGCAGGCCGCATTGTAGCCACGCCTCGTCTTGTCGTTGTTATGTGGGTGCAAACTTTGAGGATGCGAGGGTGGCCGTCTGCTAGGGGTCGGCCACTCTCGTGGCCGTCTGCTAGGAGTCGGCCCTCTTTGGGACCGCTCGTTGGGCCTTGCCGCCTTCCTGCAGCCGGCCGCTTGGACCAGCCGGCCCCAAGAAGGCGGCCCTTCGTCTTGAATGCTTGAGGGGCGCAACCAGCCCCGATGTTTCGAAATTTCATGGGGAGCAGATGAAGCTACCCGTGGTCATTTACTCCGACAGTAGTCCCCGAAGCTGGTGGGGTATCACGGCTAAAAAAGGCGAGAGGCCTCAGCAGCTTCCTACTCTGAAGAGCCGACAACTAGGAGTCGGCCGCGACTGAGTACGCCGTTTGGTGATTTTGAAACGTGAAGGCGGGAGCCAGATGGCACGTGCGCCGGGTGTCGAGCCAGCCGCTTGTTGCCCGCGTGCCACGTGGTGCCAGCTGGCTGGACCAGCCTACCAGCCCACGCGCGCGACGGGGCGTCACCGCAGGACGGGGCCTGCCACTACCGTGCCTCGGCCCACGCGCGGATCCGTTGTGGCTGAGGCGGACGGTTGGCATTCCGCGCGTGGTTAATGCACACAGTTTATGGCGCGATAAACGCGGGGTCGTGGGGGTGTGGGCGCAGTTAATCCCACGACCCCCACGCCCCGTCCCCTCGGCTTCGCCGTCTAGGGATATAAGTAGGGAAGGAGGGGGCCGCAGACGCACGCGCGCCCTCCTCCCTTCTCGCCATTCTCTTCTTCCTCTCGCTCTCTGCCGCTGCAGCTCGCCGCCGCACTGCATCTCCGGCAACCCCGCCGCGCTGCTGCTCTGCCGTGGGTCTGCGTGATGAAGTCATGTACCTAGGGTAGGGTCATGGACCTGTCCAAGGTACCCTTCCCAAGGACATCTTTAGAAGAAACTCCCTTGCAGTCGACTTGGAAGGATTCCACTTGACGGACTCGAAGACACTCGACCATGAAGATTCACTCGACCACTAGGAGTCCAAGAGCCACTCTGTATCCAAACGGTCTGTAATTAAGTAGTCTTTATGGCCATGATGACACTTTATGTAAGGCGTTACCTGTAACGCCTGGCCTTAATGTACTTTAAACCCTCCGCTACGTGGGCTGGCTGGGTCCTGGCAGACACTATATAAGCCACCCCCCTCCACTGGCAGAAGGGTTCGCACCCCTGTAACTCATACGCTTATAATCCAGTCGACCGCCTCCGGGCTCCGAGACATAGGCCTGTTACTTCCTCTGAGAAGGGCCTGAACTCGTAAATGCATTGCGTATACAACTACTCCATAGCTAGGATCTTGCCTCTCCATACCTACCCCCAATTCTACTGTCAGTCTTAGTACCACGACAGTTGGCGCCCACCGTGGGGCGGGTGTCTTAGCAACTTATTGGAGAAGTTGCAATTGTTCCAATCGCCTTCATCATGGTTTCTGGCGGAGTTCTGTTCGAGGGCCGCGAGATCCGTCTCAGCGCGCTCACGTTCATCGCCGACGACTCCGCTTGGCTCCAGGAGGCTCCACTCGACATCGACGCGCTTCCCGTCCGCGGGGCAACGCACTTTCGTGCATGTGTCCGCGGCGTCCTGCTGCGGCAACCGTCGGCTCCGTATCGGTCGACTCCTGTGTCGTCCTCCCTCCCTGTCTCCCGCCAGCGCAAGCGCTCTGGTCGGTCGAGGCTTCAGCGGTAGGTGAGACACACAGTGGCTTGCCAATCGGCCACCACCCAAGTCGCGGCAATCGAGCCTGATGAATCTCTCTACGGCCTGTTCGATCTGTCGACTGGCTCCGTAGAGACTGCATCTGAGGGCGACAGCAGTGATCCAGCGGCGGAGGTCCTGATGGTAAATGGACCTCGTAGTCCTCCCGACTTCCCCCGCACTGACGGGGCGGACGGCGGAGGCGACCCCGCTCAGGTCCACGAGGAATATCAACCCGAGCCACTCACTTCTCTTCAAAGGGAAGATCTTTGCCGCCGGAATGTGGATGCTCTGCATACTCCCATCGTAGGAGAAACCCCCGAGGCTCGTGCCTTGGAGGATGCGCGTTTGGCCAACTTGGCTGAGCGCACTCGACTGGACAACCTCCAGCGAGCACTCAACGAACGCGCGCGGCAACGAGTACCCGACTCCAGTCAACGTCAACTCTTTCCGCAACCAACTCAGGCATATCGAACCCCGATTCAGAATCTAGCAGCTGCAGCCCGTATAGCAGAGTCAATTCAGCCCTCTCAGTCGGAGGCTGGCAGAGGCTTGATGCAGATCCTAGATTTGCTCCGGGCAGCAGGAGATCAGAATTCAACGGTGTCACAGTCTCGCAATAGGATTCACAGTCGATCTGTCGCTGCGAATACAGTCCAGTCGGCTCATAGCCCAAGATCGCCTCCGCGGCGTGAGGGACGTGGGGGTCGACGTGATCAGTATGATGACCGATTCGATCGTGATGATCGGCGTCGAGTGCCCACTCCTCCCCCAAGGGGTGGGTCTTACGCCCCTCGGCAGCAAGATGACAGGCGCCAGCACAGTGTTGGGCGGAGAGCTCCGGTCGACCCCAGGGAATCAGGCTTTGACGCGAGATCCATCATCGTGCAAGGTTTGGTCGACCGGAACAGAGCTCATCGAGAAGGCCACGACAAAGATGCGCCCACCAGCAGCCGAGTCCATGTTTCAGGACCAGAATGTTTTAGCAGAGCCATCAGAGCCGCGGTGATCCCTCCCAACTTCTGGTTGGCGACTGGGGTAAGTAAGTTCACTGGTGAGTCCAAGCCCGATACTTGGCTCGAGGACTACCGAGTAGCTGTGCAAATTGGCGGTGGCAATGATGAGGTGGCCATGAAACACCTACCACTCATGTTGGAGGGTTCGGCCAAGGCCTGGTTGAATCAGCTGACTCCTAGCAGCATTTACACTTGGGAAGATCTTGCCCGAGTGTTCGTCAGGACATTTGAGGGAACTTGCAAGCGACCAACAGGACTGACAGAGCTGCAGGTCTGCGTGCAAAAGTCGAATGAGACCCTGAGAGATTACATCCGGAGATGGATCACATTGCATCATATGGTGGAGAACGTATCTGATCATCAAGCAGTCTGTGCCTTCAAGGAAGGCATTAAGAACAGAGAGTTAAGTTTGAAGTTTGGTCGGACCGGAGATATGACCCTGAGTCGAATGATGGAGATTGCCACCAAATACGCCAATGGTGAAGAAGAGGATCGACTCCGGCGTGGCAATTACAAGCCGAGTCAGTCGGAAAAAGGAAACTCCAGTCGGAAGCAGAAGCGGAAAGCCGAGCCAGCTGCTCCTGGAGAGGCCCTGGCCGTGACTCAAGGCAAATTTAAAGGGAAGCCCAAAGGATCCTGGAATCCCAAGAAGGTAAAGGATAAGGAAGGAAACGACGTGATGGATCTGCCATGTCACATTCACACGAAGTAAGACGAAGAGGGTAACTTCATCTACCCAAAACATACCACTCGCCAGTGCCGGCTCTTAATCCAGCAGTTTCAAGGAAAACAGTCCAAGGATAAGGAGAAGGAGTCAGACAAGGCTGTGGACAAAGAGGACAGTGATGAAGGGTACCCCCATGTCAATTCCACCCTGATGATCTTTGCTGATGTGGAGAGCAAAAGTCGATTGAAAGTTATCAACCGTGAGGAGAATATGGTCGCTCCAGCGACACCCAGCTATCTGAAATGGTCTCAGACCTCCATTACATTCGACCAGTCTGACCACCCGACACACATAGCCACCCCTGGGAGGCGAGTTTTGGTGGTCGACCTAGTCGTCGAAGGCACTCGACTGACTAAGGTTCTGATGGATGGTGGCAGTGGATTGAATATATTGTATGCGGAGACGCTAAAAGGAATGGGCATTCCGACATTCAGACTCAGTTCCAGCAAGATGAGTTTCCATGGAGTCATTCCTGGAAAGAAGGCTGAGTCACTCGGCCAAATAGCTCTAGATGTGGTTTTCAGCGATTCGAAGCATTTCCGTAAAGAGAAGCTAACATTTGAAGTCGTGGATTTCTAGAGCGCCTATCACGCTATCTTGGGCAGGCCAGCTTATGCATGGTTCATGGCTCGACCATGTTATGTATACCTCAAATTGAAGATGCCTGGCCCCAAGGGTGTGATCACCATCACTGGCAATCAGAAAAAGGCAGAAGAGTGTTTTCAGAAGGGCTCAAAGAATGCCGATTCTCGGATAACAGTGGTGGAGCTTGAAGAATATCAGAAAAATGCAGATCCGAGTGATTTATTGCGGGCCAAGAAGCCCGCCACAGAGTCAGCATTCCAGTCGTCTGATGAGACGAAGCCCGTTCACATTCACCCGACCGACCCTAGTGCTGCTCCGACTCATATTTCCACAACACTCGACTCTAAATAGGAAGAAGCGCTCATCCAATTCCTCCGTGAGAACTGGGACATCTTTGCATGGAAGCCTGCTGACATGCCGGGTGTTCCCAGGGGGCTGGCTGAGCATCGTTTACGAGTCGACCCAAAAGCAAAACCTGTCAAAGAACATCTTCGACGGTCCGCCGTCCAGAAGAGAAAGGCCATTGGCGAGGAGGTGGCTCGGCTCCTGGCAGCGGAGTTTATCCTGGAGGTTTACCACTCCGAGTGGCTCGCCAATGTTGTCATGGTCCCCAAGAAGGACAAGTCACTTCGCATGTGCATCGATTTCAAACATATCAATCGGGCCTACCCGAAAGATCATTTTCCTCTTCCTCGCATCGACCAAATTGTCGACTCGACTGCGGGATGTGAGAGATTGTCTTTTTTAGACGCCTATTCCGGGTACCATCAGATCCGTCTGTATCGACCCGACGAGATCAAAACAGCTTTCATCACTCCATTCGGGTGCTTTTGCTATGTCACCATTCCATTCAGCCTCAAGAATGCCGGAGCCACGTTTATGAGGATGATTTAGAAGTGTTTACTCACTCAAATCAGTCGGAACATGGAAGCATACATGGATGATATTGTGGTCAAATCACGGAAGGGTTCCGACCTGCTGACTGACCTAGCTGAAACATTTGCCAATCTCAGGAGATATGATATCAAGCTCAATCCATCAAAGTGCACATTCGGAGTTCCCGGTGGAAAGTTACTCGGTTTTCTCATTTTCGAACGAGGAATTTACGCTAACCCAGAAAAAGTTGGCACTATACTCCGAATGAAACGCCCTGTGCGTGTGCACGATGTCCAGAAGCTTACTGGATGCTTGGCCGCATTAAGTCGATTCATCTCTCACCTAGGTGAAAAGGCATTGCCTCTTTACCGACTGATGAAGAAGTCAGACAAGTTCGAGTGGACTCCACAAGCTGATGCAGCATTTGCCGAGCTAAAAGCTCTGCTATCCACCCAGCCAGTGCTTGCTGCTCTGATCAGCAAAGAGCCTCTGTTGCTTTACATTGCAGCCACAGGACAAGTCGTTAGTACAGTACTTACAGTCGAGCGGGAAGAAGAAGGGAAAGCCTTCAAAGTTCAGCGCCCAGTATATTATCTTTCTGAAGTTTTGACCCCATCGAAGCAAAGATACCCTCAATATCAAAAGCTCGTGTATGGGATCTACATGACCACGAAGAAGGTTGCTCATTATTTCACTGATCATTCCATTACAGTCGTCAGCGATGCCCCACTGTCAGAGATTTTGCACAACAGAGATGCAACTGGTCGAGTGGCGAAATGGGCGATTGAACTCCTTCCCCTTGATATCAAGTTTGAGGCAAAGAAAGCCATTAAGTCCCAAGCAATAGCAGATTTCCTTGCCGAGTGGATTGAACAACAGCAGCCGACTCAAGTTCACTCGGAGCATTGGACCATGTTCTTTGATGGCTCTAAGATGTTAAATGGTTCCGGTGCTGGGGTAGTATTGGTTTCCCCCCGAGGAGATAAGCTCAGATATGTGCTCCAGATCCACTTTGATTCCTCCAATAATGAAGCAGAATACGAGGCACTTTTATATGGGTTGTGCATGGCCATTTCACTCGGCGTCCGTCGCCTTATGGTTTATGGCGACTCAGATTTGGTGGTCAATTAGGTGATGAAGGAGTGGGACGTTAGAAGCCCAGTCATGACTGGATACTACAATGCAGTGAGAAAGCTTGAAAAGAAATTTGAAGGGTTAGAGCTCCATCATATACCCCAACTGAAGAATCAAGCGACTGATGATTTGGCGAAGATAGGTTCCAAGAGAGAAGCCATTCCCAGTGACGTGTTCTTGAAGCATATCCATACTCCATCAGTTAAAGAAGATCCTTTTACCAAAGAATCTCCGCAGCCTAAAAGTGTCACAGATCCGACTGAAGTTGAAGTTCCAGCAGTGGTCGACCTGATCATGGAAGCGTTGGTGATCACTCCCAATTGGACAGTGCCGTATATCGCGTATATCTTAAGGAAAGAGCTCCCGGAGGATGAAGAATAGGCTCGACACATCGTCCGCCAATCTAAAGCCTTTACCGTGATAAAGGGATAGTTGTACAGAGAAAGCGCGACTGGAGTTGGTCAGAAATGTATAACGCCAGAAGAGGGTCGGATAATCCTTGACGATATCCACTCGGGGACCTGTGGTAATCATGCGTCCTCTCGGACCATTGTGGCTAAAGCATACCGAGCAGGATTTTACTGGCCAAGAGCGAATGAAATGGCAAAGGAGATAGTCGACAAGTGTGAAGGGTGTCAATTTTACTCCAATATGTCATACAAGCCCGCCTCAGCCTTAAAGACCATACCACTCGTCTGGCCTTTCGATGTATGGGGATTGGATATGGTTGGACCTCTAAGAACAGGCAGAAGCGGCTTCACCCATGTGCTGGTAGCAGTCGATAAGTTCACCAAGTGGATTGAGGCTAAACCCATCAAGAATCTTGATGCCGGCACTGTTGTCAGCTTCATCAGGGAGTTGATATTAAGATATGGAGTTCCACACACCATCATCACTGAAAATGGGTCAAACTTTGATTCCGATGAATTCAGAGCTTTCTACACATCTCAGGGCACACGAGTCGACTATGCTTCAGTCGCTCACCCTCAGTCGAATGGACAGGCAGAACAAGCAAATGGCTTGATTCTCAAAGGGTTGAAACCCCGATTGATGCGCGATCTCAAGCACGCAGCTGGTGCATGGGTCGACGAACTTCCGTCAGTGCTTTGGGGATTAAGGACCACACCTAACCGGTCGACTGGGAGAACTCCGTTCTTCTTGGTCTACGGGGCTGAAGCAGTCTTGCCGAGTGACCTGCTTCACAACGCACCCCGAGTCGAACTCTACACCGAAGCTGAAGCAGAGCAAGCCCGGCAGGACGCAGTCGACCTTCTAGAAGAAGAAAGGGAGATGGCCTTGATCCGATCGACCATTTATCAGAAGGACTTGCATCTCTTCCACGCCAAAAACGTGAAGAGTCGAGCCTTCCAGGAAGGAGATTTGGTTCTCCGAGTGGATCAGCAGAAGCCACACAAGCTTGCTCCTTCTTGGGAAGGCCCCTTCATCGTCACCAAGGTTCTCCACAATGGAGCATACCGTCTTTACAACGTCGAGCACCAGATCGACGAGCCCCGAGCTTGGAACGCGGAGCTGCTCCGCCCCTTTTACACTTAAGTATGCACTCGGAAATGTAATAAAAGTACTTCTGTAGTTCATTTTTCAAAGACAATAGTGTTATAATTTTCCCAGTGATTGTTGTTACTTTTGTTCACATAAAGGTCCCCCAAGTGGGTGGCTTAGCTGCGAATCTGTTTCGCCTAAGTTTGTAAAAATCCTACCGAGTGGTGAGCCAGCCTCACACTCGGAGGCTTAGCTGCGAATCCGTTTCGCCTAAGTCCAACAAAATCCTGCCGAGTGGTGAGCCCGTCTCCCACTCGGAGGCTTAGCTGCAGTCCAAGTACTCGCCTAAGTTCAATAAAATCCTACCGAGTGGTGAGCCAGCCTCCCACTCGGAGGCTTAGCTGCAGTCCAGGTACTCGCCTAAGTTTCAACGAAATCCTGCCGAGTGGTGAGCCAGCCTCCCACTCAGGGGCTTAGCTGCAGCATAGCGCTCGCCTAAGTACAAGTATAACGTGCGCTCCGCAAGGAAGACGAGGTGCAGGTCGACTACTACCCTCTCCTTCCGAGCTACGCCACAAGTATAACGTGCACTCCGCAAGGAAAACGAGGTGCAGGTCGACTTCTACCCTCTCCTTTCGAGCTACGCCACAAGTATAACGTGCACTCCGCAAGGAAGATGAGGTGCAGGTTGACTGCTACCCTCTCCTTCCGAGCTACGCCACAAGTATAATGTGCGCTCCGCAAGGAAGACGAGGTGCAGGTCGATTGATACCTTCTTCTTCAGAGGTACGCCACAGAAATCCTACCGAGTGGAGAGCAGACCTCCCACTCGGGGGCTTAGCTACAGCCCAGCGCTCGCCTAAGTTTTTGAAAATCCTACCGAGTGGAGAGCAGACCTCCCACTCGGGGGCTTAGCTGCAGCCCAGTGCTCGCCTAAGTTTTTGAAAATCCTACCGAGTGGAGAGCAGACCTCCCACTCGGGGGCTTAGCTGCAGCCCAGTGCTCGCCTAAGTTTTTGAAAATCCTATCGAGTGGAGAGCAGACTGCTTTTCACTCTTGTCTAGATCTTGCTTTTGCTTAGAGGGCAGGCCGCAGGACAAAGCAAGAGCTTGAATGCGAGGGGCACTCCCACTCGGGGGCTTAGCCGCGGCCCAGTGCTCGCCTAAGTTTTTGAAAATCCTACCGAGTGGAGAGCAGACCTCCCACTCGGGGGCTTAGCTGCAGCCCAGTGCTCGCGTAAGTTTTTGAAAATCTTACCGAGTGGAGAGCAGACCTCCACTCGGGGGCTTAGCCGCGGCCCAGTGCTCGCCTAAGTTTTTGAAAATCCTACCGAGTGGAGAGCAGACCTCCCACTCGGGGGCTTAGCTGCAGCCCAGTGCTCGCCTATGTTTTTGAAAATCCTACCGAGTGGAGAGTAAACCTCTCACTCGGGGGCTTAGCTGCAGCCCAGTGCTTGCCTAAGAATGATGAGGTACAGGTTGATTGCAATATGTGCTTCATCCTAACCTGCAAAAGGGCATCTCAAACACCAGGGTTTAGACCAAGCGAAAGACGATGTTAGTTCGGAGGCAGATGCAAACATATTCAATGTCGGATCCAAGTTCAGATAACGTCTTACAGAGCCAGAAGTGCTCAGGCGCAAAGCCTGTTAAAGTCTATCGGTTACAAAAACCACTCGGCATACCGAGGCAAATTTAAAGCATCAAGCATAGAAGTTTTTTACCCCTCCTGTGGAGGGCTGGAAGTCGCAACAAATTCGTACAGGTCGATTCCATCTGCGATCCGAGTGGCAGTGGCGATGAAGGTCTCCATGAAGGATCGAAAGTCATGCTTCTTGGTATTGGCCACCTTGAGAGCTGCCAGCTTGTCCTCTCGCGCTTCCTTATAGTGAACACGGGCCAGAGATAGAGCAACGTCCGCACCGCACCTGGCAGAAGACTTCTTCCATTCTTGCACTCGACTTGGAACTTCGTTCAGTCGAGTCATCAGAGACTCAAGGTCATTCTGAAGTGTTTCTCCTGGCCAGAGTGTTGTGTCGATGCGAGAAGTTGCAACCTTCAGTCTTGCAAGATAGTCGACAACAGCAGCAACGCGAGACTCAAGTCGGAGCACATTCATGGCGGCTTCGTCCTGCATAGGAGAGTTGATGGGATCTAGGCTCGTCTCCAGTCGACCAGTCTCCTCCTCAAAGTTCTGGAAGAACTCTGCAGACACAACCCCAAAGTTAAGGCCCTGTTTGGTTCGGCTATTGATTTCTAAAAGCAGCTGTGGAAAATCTGTTGTGGAAAAACAGTTGTGGAAAATCTGATGTGAAAAAGATGTAAGTCATTTGGCAAACCAGCTAATACAGTTTTTTCAGATTTTGGCCCACAGCGGAATCAGATTTTGAAAAGCACGTCCTGGGCTGCTTCCGCTTTTGGTTCAGATTTTGGCAGCGGATTTCTGGAATCGGATTCTACTGGGTTCGCCCTTTGGCTGAGATTCTGCTGCGCGGCAGCGGAATCCATCGATAAAAGCTGAACCAAACAGGGCCTAAGACAGCAGTTTGATGGCAAGATCATAGTTAAAGGGCCTGTCTGATACAAAGGATTACCTTCGAGCATGAGGAATAGCTTCTTGGCTAGTCCTCCCAGATAAGCCTCCAGATCATTCTTCTTTCCCGCCAACTCGCTGGCCTTGTCACTCAAAGCAATCTTGTCATTCTTCAGTCGACTGACCTCCTTGTTGGCCGCATCAAGAGCAGCTTTCAGATTGGTATTCTCCTCTTCAAGCTTGGTTTGAGGCCAGCTTTTCTTCTGCGAGCTTGTTTTTCTCTGAAGCTGCTTTCTGCGCCTCAGCGAGGTCAAGATCCTTCTTCTTCAGAGAATCCCTCAGTTTATCTGCAAAATCACAGTGAGATCAGACTCAGGAATGAACAAGAAACAAAGGCAGTCATCAAGGTTCTCACCAAACATACCTTTTGCCTCCTCCTTCGCCTTCGTGAAGTTCTCCTGGACAAGCTTCAGATCAAGTTCGAGCTGGATATGCTTGTTCTCCAACTCAGTATAACGAGTTCCAAGCTCGCAAGATTTCTGCGAAGAACCAATCGACAGACGTCAAAGATAGGTCACTTCCGAGTGACTAAGGAAAAAATCATAGCATTTCCAAGACTACAACCGAATCTAAACATTCGACTGTAGTCTCGGGGACTACACCCAGTGGGTGCACTCAGCGTGCCCCCACTAGTTCTATCAGCTAGAGTCGTTCAGTCGACCAAAAAAGACAGAAAGGCTAACCACCAGCAGATAGCCACAAAAAAAGAGGTGTTCTTCAGACTGTAGTCGACTGCCAGCAGTCGACCACAGTCTCGGGGACTACACCCAGTGGGTGCACTCAGCGTGCCCCCATCGGTCTATGATTCCATTCGACCTGATCGAGTAAAGAAAATAACGAGAAACAACTTAGGACATAAAGACTATGGTCGACTGCCAGCAGTCCACCATAGCCTTGGGGACTACACCCAGTGGATGCACTCAGCGTGCCCCCACCAATCCAGAATTTCAATCGACGCACCCAGTGGATGTACGACTGATACTAAGATTTTCAAAAAGAAAAGTTTTCAGGTATCATATCCTAACAGAACAGGCGGTGATTGACTAACCTGAACATTGCTCTAAAGAGCTGAAATGGCGTGATAAGCCGCTTGACTGGCGTCTCGGATCGCCTTCACTTGCTCCATCATGACCCCCGCCTGGCGTATGGCTTCTTTAGCGGCGCTTGCTTGGTCTTCTGGGACGTGGTGGGTCGAGAAAAGTGAAGGCTGATCAGCACTCAACGACGAAGGGCGTGCACTCGTCAGTGGCACCGCAAAAGATACGGTAGGCCGAGTAACGTTGTCCCCCTCCACAACCAACGTCTTGGGTGCTGACACGACCTGAGCTGCCTTGCCAGCAGACGCTTTCCTATTCCTCCTTTGCCTCAGTGGTTCCTCGTCATCGTCATCAGGAAGGTCAATGATGATGTTAGTTGGAGCTGCAGAAAAGAGTCAAAGTTAAGGACAAAGATCCTACTGACTGAAGACGGAACTACAAAGGTCATACCAGGGTTGGAAGTGACAGCATCTTCCATTTCGTGGTCTTCAGGTCTGGTCGAGGTATCAGAAGTAGCAGCACTACAGTTTCAGAAATCAGTCGGTCAGCTAACGAATCGACCAAGAGTAAATCCATGAGAAACAAGGAGACGCAAGTTATGTCATTACCCAGAAATAGTGGGAATCGCCATCTTCATCTTCGGCAAGGCCTTCGTCGGCTTTGACGGCGCCACTCGAGATTGCTTCGGCGCTTTCTCAGTCGGCACCGGAGAGGTCGTCCGAGGACGCTTGGTCGACTGAACAACAGGCGCGACCCCTTTGCCACGCTCGACTGCAGGGTCATGGACAAGTTTGGACCTCCTTTCAGAACGGGGAGGCGCGACTTCCTCCTCCTCTTCCTCCTCCTCCTCTTCCTCATCGGAGCCAGCATCTTCATCACCCTCATCGCCATCCGATTCCCACTCCTCTTGACTCTCACCTCTACTTCCTTCCTCCTCCTCATTCTGTGCCTGTGCCCCGTTGGGCATCGAATACAACTCAGTGGTAGCCTGGGAGACAACAAAACAAGACAAAGGTCAATTGACCGATTTGCAGTGGAACAGAATGAATGAAACAGGATCACAACCGGGGATAAGTGGTCATACCGTGTCTGGTTCGTAGGTATGGTCGAGTGGTGGGATCCTCCTAGCCCCACGAGGGTTATCCTTGTTCCCTGTGATGGCAGTCATCCACCTCTCCAGTGTGGCATCGCTGACCGCCTCTCGATGGACCCGAGTGGTATCTTCAGTACCACAGTACAGCCACATCGGGTGGCCTCTGTATTGGAGTGGTTGAATACGCCGTCGAAGGAAAACCTCCAGAAGATCCATGCCAGTCACACCGTCCTGAATGAGCTGGACTACGCGTTCCATCAACATTTTAACCTGAGCCTTCTCCTCCAGAAGCACCTTCAGAGAAGACGGCTTGTTCACTCGGTCCATGGAGAACGGAGGAAGGCCAGTCGACTGCCCTGGCGTCGACTCATCTTGGCAGTAGAACCAAGTCGACTGCCACCCTCTAACTGACTCGGGAAGGGTCATGGCTAGAAAGGCACTCTTGCTTCTCATCTGGATCCCAAGACCCCCGCACATCTGGATTACTTGGGTCTTTTCGTCATTCGGACTAGCCTTTTTCACCGTCTGAGAACGACAAGTGAATATGTGCTTGAAGAGGCCCCAGTGCGGCCGACAGCCCAAGAAGTTTTCACACAAAGACACGAACACGGAGAGGTAGGCGATGGAATTGGGTGTGAAGTGATGAAGTTGTGCCCCAAAGAAATTTAGAAACCCCCGAAAGAAAAGATTCGACGGCAGAGAAAACCCGCGATCTACATGGGTGGCTAAGAGCACACACTCACCCTCCTGAGGCTGAGGCTGCCACTCTGTTCCCGGAAGCCTCGCTGACCCATGGGAGATCAGCCCTTCATTGGCCAGGTCGTCGAGATCCTTCTGGGTGATGGTCGAGCGAATCCAATCGCCCTAGATCCAACCTTGCGGCAGGCTAGACCACGACGAGGATCCGCCCCGACTGGTCGCTCTCCCCTTCGCCTTTGCCGTCGCCTTCTTCGCCCGCTCCAAAGCCGCCGTCTTCTCCTTCACCATTGTCGCCGACGAGGCAGGCATGGAGTAGCGGCGTAGAGCAGGTGGCGAGCGTAGCGGATGAATCTGAAGATGGGAGAGGAGAAAACGAGAGCGCACTGTTCAAAAAACCACCACCCGGCGCCTTATATGGAGTCGCTTCCGAGTGGCTGACTGGTAGGCCCGGGCAATCTTGTCAAATCCCACAACAGTCGCGCGAGCGATACGTGGCGAAAAAAGCGGCATGGAAATCGAGGCCTCTCTGCCTTATCCCGTCCGAGTACCGTGGCCTTCTCCGCTTCATGCACTTCCCGAAATTCGGATCCCACTAAATCCGCTAATAGCAGAGCAACTTGTCAGACGGAAGATCTCCTACGATCCGTCGCTCGGAAATCTCCAAGTTCATAAAGTTCACTCGACAATTATAAAGAATGGATCAAGGTGACTGAAAGAGAAGTTGACGCCATCACTAAGAAGTCATTGATCCATAGTGAGACACACTCGCAGCACAAAAATCAGGTCGGAAATACTATCAACTCCTTCCTCACTCAAACCTCGATCCATTCAGGGGCTAATGATGAAGTCATGTACCTAGGATAGGGTCATGGACCTGTCCAAGGTACCCTTCCCAAGGACATCTTTAGAAGAAACTCCCTTCCAGTCGACTTGGAATGATTCCACTCGACGGACTCGAAGACACTCGACCATGAAGATTCACTCGACCACCAGGAGTCCAAGAGCCACTCTGTATCCAAACGGTCTGTAAATAAGTAGTCTTTATGGCCATGATGACACTTTATGTAAGGCGTTACCTGTAACGCCAGGCCTTAATGTACTTTAAACCCTCCGCTACGTGGGCTGGCTGGGTCCTGGCAGACACTATATAAGCCACCCCCCTCCACTAACAGAAGGGTTCGCACCCCTGTAACTCATACGCTTATAATCCAGTCGACGCCTCCGGGCTTCGAGACGTAGGGCTGTTACTTCCTCTGAGAAGGGCCTGAACTCGTAAATCCATTGCGTATACAACTACTCCATAGCTAGGATCTTGCCTCTCCATACCTACCCCCTATTCTACTGTCAGTCTTAGTACCACGACACTGCGCACTTGTCGCCGCACCGCCCCTCCGTCATGCTTCAAAGGCTTCATGGCGCGCTCCGGTGCGTGGGATGGCTCCAACGTCCACGAGGACCACATCACCTTCCTCCGCCAGACGCGGCGGCTCCTCGGCAAGAATTTCGTGAAGGTACGCCTGGCCCCAGAGAGGGAAATCTCGCCGGCGCCGGAAGAGGGCGAGCGCGTCGTCTTCCGGTTGCACTACTTGCACGGCTTCGGCCTGCCGGCAAGCGGCTTCCTCTGTTCTTTCCTCCAGTTTTACGGCCTCCAGTCGCACCACCTCACGCCAAACACTGTGGTGCTGCTGTCTGCCTTCATCACCCTCTGTGAAGGCTACCTCGGCATCCTTCCCACCCTCGAGCTCTGGGGCGAGTTCTTCTACACGAAGCTCGGCACCATCATCAAAGGGGTAGCGGCTCAGTGTGACACGTCTCCAACGTATCTATAATTTTTGATTGTTCCATGCTATTATATTACCTGTTTTGTATGTTTATGGGCTTTACTATACACTTCTGTATCATTTTTGGGACTAACCTACTAACCGGAGGCCTAGCCCGAATTGTTGTTTTTTTTGCCTATTTCAGTGTTTCGGAGAAAAGGAATATCGAATGGAGTCCAAATGGAATGAAACCTTCGGGAGCGATCTTTTTGGAACAAACGCAATCCAGGAGACTTGGAGTGGATGTCAAGAAGCAGCCGATGCGGCCACAAGGGTGCAGGGCGCGCCCTAGGGGGGTGGGCGTGCCTCCCACCCTCGTGGGCCCCTCGTGGTTCCCCTGAACGACGTCCTCCGCCTATATATACTTGCATACCCTGAAAACATCCAGGAGCACCACGAAACCCCATTTCCACGGCCACAACCTTCTGTACCCGCGAGATCCCATCTTGGGGCCTTTTCTGGCGCTCCGTCGGAGGGGGAATTGATCAAGGAGGGCTTCAACATCAACACCATAGCCTCTCCGATGAGTTGTGAGTAGTTTACCACAGACCTTCGGGTCCATAGTTATTAGCTAGATGGCTTCTTCTCTCTCTTTGAATCTCAATACAATGTTCTCCTCGATCTTCTTGGAGATCTATTCGATGTAACTCTTTTTGCAGTGTGTTTGTCGAGATCCCATGAATTGTGGGTTTATGATCAAGTTTATATATGAGAAATATTTGAAACTCCTCTGAATTCTTTTATGTATGATTGGTCATCTTTGCAAGTCTCTTCGAATTATCAGTTTGGTTTGGCCTACTAGATTGATCTTTCTTGTAATGGGAGAAGTGCTTAGCTTTGGGTTCAATCTTGTGGTGTCCTTTCCCAGTGACAGCAGGGGCAGCAAGGCACGTATCGTATTGTTGCCATCGAGGATAAAAATATGGGGTTTATATCATATTGCTTGAGTTTATCCCTCTAGATCATGTCGTCTTGCCTAATGCATTACTCTGTTCTTATGAACTTAATACTCTAGATGCATGCTGGATAGCGGTCGATGTGTGGAGTAGTAGTAGTAGATGCAGAATCGTTTCGATCTACTTGTCACGGACGTGATGCCTATATACATGATCATGCCTAGATATCCTCATAACTATGCACTTTTCTATCAATTGCTCGACAGTAATTTGTTCACCCACCATAATACTTATGCTATCTTGAGAGAAGCCACTAGTGAAACCTATGGCCCCCGGGTCTATTCTCCATCATATAAGTTTCCGATCTACTTTATTTTGCAATCTTTACTTTTCTATCTATATCATAAAAATACCAAAAATATTTATCTTATCTTATTATCTCTATCAGATCTCACTTTCGCAAGTGGCCGTGAAGGGATTGACAACCCCTTTATCCCGTTGGTTGCGAGGTTCTTGTTTGTTTGTGTAGGTACGAGGGACTTACATGGAGCCTCCTATTGGATTGATACCTTTGTTCTCAAAAACTAAGTGAAATACTTACGCTACTTTGCTGCATCACCCTTTCCTCTTCAAGGGAAAACCAACACAGTGCTCAAGAGGTAGCACAGTGCGGCGCCTTCGTCGCGGTGCAAAGGCCGGCTGCTGACAACCCCTTCCCGGCCATCACCTTAATGCAGTCGGTCAAGCTCTGGCAGCAGTCCTACTTCTACGTCAAGAACGTTCACTCGGAGGCCGACTTCATCAACCTGCCGGCCTACGCAGCCGGCCCGCCGGCTGAACCCCGCGTCAACTAGTCGTACCGGCCCAAGACGCTATCGGTCACCGGTGTCACCGCCGTGGCGTGGCTCAAGGTGATGGTGAAGACGGAGGGCCTCACCGGGATGGACTTGCTGACTGCCTTCGTGGCGCGTCGGGTGCTCCCCCTCCAAGGCCTGCCCCATATGATATGCCAGATGAGCGGGCATCGGGACCCGAGCCGGATGTGCACCAAGGAGATGCCACACGCGGAGGTGGCTCACTTGGTGAACTAAATCTCGAACTGCAAGCTCCCGGAGGAGGAGTGGCGGTTCGGCAAGGAGCCGTACTCGCGCGTGCATCCGCCGCCTGCGGTAAGTGTCCAGCTCCTTCTCTTTTCTTTTAGTTGTCAGGTTCTCTTTTGCCGTCTTGACCAGTCGGCTATGAAACAGAGCTCCCTCACCCAGCCGGCGGCCGATGCCTCCGGGCAGGGCCGTGAGTATCGCCTCGCCCGGGCGGAGAGCAATGTGGACGACCCTGACTTGGGGCGGCCGCCCTGGAAGACGACGCCATGGGCGGTGGCGGTGAGGCACGCGGCTCCAGAGCCGGAGGCGGCCTCGAGGATTGGCCGAACGATGATGATGGAGAGGTCGCGCCACGCCGCCAGCCGGTCGCCGACCAGGCGGGAGCAAGCTCATCCGCCGCACCGACTACCCGGGGCGGCGCACATAAACGTCGGGCCACGCCGTTAATGTATGGCAGCCGGCCGAAGAAGCCCAGGAGCTCGGCGGCGACCACCAAGTGGGAGGAGGCGGCCGCAAAGGCGAGCCGCTTTCGGAAGGTCGTGAAGGAGCCCCCAACGGTGTCCGCGTAAGTGCTTATTCCTTGTTATATCCTTTCTTCTTTTTTCTTGCAAATGCCCTTCTGAGCTTTTTTCTGCTTGCTTGATCAGGGCCCCGCTCCCTCTTGAGCGGCCGGCCGCCGCCTCCGTGGTAGGGACGGTGGAAGTGTAAGGGCATGTTTATCCCTAAGGTGTTTTGGTGATTGATGACAATGCTTTTGCGGACTAATCGTGTGCCTTGAGTATTTCAGTTGGTTCGTCGTTAGGCACAAGACGGTTTGGTACCCCTCGAAGACTATTGAAGACGATGGTGTTCTACGTCTCTTTTGGTGGATTTGAGTCGTAGGATAGCCGTACTATTAATAGGGGGTCCACGGTGGAAAGGTTTGGGTGGAATCATCACGTACACATTTTTTCCTTTACCCCGCCTTTCCCTTTGCGCTTTGGAGCATCCTCTGTTATCTCCTTTATTGTGCAAAAAGAAGGATTCCTAAGTGCTGCTATTTGAGGCATGCGGTAGTACTGCTCCTAGGAGCGGTAGTACCGCAGGCCCCTGCGGTAGTATTCGCGGTAGTACCGTAGGCGCACACGGTAGTACCGCTCCTATGGAGTTGCAGTACCGTGGCCTCAGGCCAGGCTCAGCCTCTCTTGCGGCTGTAGGGGCGGATGTAATTTTTTACATCCGCGCCCTACGCGGTAGTACCGCCCCAGGTGCGTGGTAGTACCGTGAGTCCTGGTCCGGCTCAGTAGCACGAGCGGTAGTAGGGGCGGATGTAATTTTTTACATCCGCTCCCTGCGCGGTAGTACCGCAAGCCAGGCGCGGTAGTACCGTGTCGGATTTTTGCACTGTTCGGCTTTCAGCGGAAGTAGACACGGATGTATTTTTATTCATCCGTGCCCTTCCCAGCCTAGTCCATCCTGGCCTTGCGGTAGTACCACAAGGGGGAGCGGTAGTACTGCGTCAGCGGCAGTACCGCTCTCAGCCTTGGCGGCTCTGGCCTGGACTAGCCCCTGCTGCTGCAGCGGTAGTACCGCGGCCCATCACGGTAGTACCATGAGCCCCTGCGGTAGTACCGCTTGTCTGGAGCGGTAGTACTACAGGTCGCGGGCTGAGTAAGTGGATAACGGTTGGATTTGTCTCTCCACTATATTAGGGGTGTCTTCTTCCTCTAGTTGACTACCTCTTCCATCCCCAAGCTCCATTGTTCCTCCAAGCTCCATTTTCGCCAGATCTCTCTCCCTAGCCAATCAAACTTGTTGATTTGCTCGGGATTGGTTGAGAAGGCCCCGATCTACACTTCCACCAAGAGAAATTTGATTCCCCCCACTAATCCCTAGCGGATCTTCTTACTCTTGGGTGTTTGAGCACCCTAGACGGTTGAGGTCACCTCGGAGCCATAGTCCATTGTGGTGAAGCTTCGTGGTGTCGTTGGGAGCCTCCAATTAAGTTGTGGAGATTGCCCCAACCTTGTTTGTAAAGGTTCGGTCGCCGCCTTCAAGGGAACCAATAGTGGAATCACGGCATCTCGCATTGTGTGAGGGCGTGAGGAGAATACGGTGGCCCTAGTGGCTTCTTGGGGAGCATTGTGCCTCCACACCGCTCTAACGGAGACGTACTTCCCCTCAAAAGGAAGGAACTTCGGTAACACATCCTCGTCTCCACCGGCTCCACTCTTGGTTATCTCGCGCCTTTACTTTTGCAAGCTTACTTGTGTTATATCCCTTGCTTGCTTGTGTGCTTGTTGTTGTTGCATCATATAGGTTGTTCACCTAGTTGCATTTCTAGACAACCTACTTTGTTGCAAAGTTTAATTTGGTTAAGAAAAGCTAAAAATTGTTAGTTGCCTATTCACCCCCCCTCTAGTCAACTATATTGATCCTTTCAGGAAGGCTCTACCAACACTCACCGCGTGGACCCGTGCACCGAGCTCCTGGCGGCGACAGAGAGGAATGCGCAGGAGGCGCGCGAGGAGCAGGAGGCGGAGCGGCATAAGGCAGCGGCAGCCAAGGCGGCACAGGACAAGGCGGACGAGCCCGCGAAGCCACAAGCCGACGCCGTCGCCAAGGCTCAGGCGGATGCCACGGCCGAGGCGCAAGCGGAAGAGGCCACACGTGGCCGACCCCCACAACTCATCGTCCCCGTCCGCGTCGTGCCACCCGCACCTGAGGAAACGGCAGTGCCGCCTGAAGGAGCCGACGACGACCAGCCGGTCATGGAGAGGGAGGGGGCGATGACATCGCCCTGTGGACGGAAGTGCCTCCGCCGGCGCCGACCGCTTCAGACCAAGGCAGACAACCCAACGCACCACTGGTGCCGCCGGCATGCGGTGGGTAGGTGGCGGGGGCGGACCCCGCGGTCCTCTCTCCGGCACGTTGGTGCACGGAGAAGGCGGCCTCTTCGCCGCAACAGGAGGCCAGGAACGCAAGTTCGCAGCAGCTGGAGCTGGAAGCCACCAGCATCAGCTCACCAGGGTGGGCACCCGGAGGCGGGACGGTCGTGCTGAATGCGGCAACACAGGACGTTCGGGCCCGGCTCCAGTCTCAGGCTGCCGCCCTTCACAACTACAACCAGAAGTTCCTGGCGTCGCGAACGGCCATCTGGGTAAGTTTCTTGCTTCTTGCTTCTTGTTCTTGTACCCTTCCGTGGGGGCACGTCAGCGCACCCATTGGGTGTAGTCCCCGAGTTCCGTGTCGGCTGCTGAGTAGGCGGCCTGGAACTGCTAGGTAGGTTCGGGTACTGACTTGCTTTCTCTTGTCCGTTGTCCTTATTGCAGGAATATCATAATCTCTGCGCGGCTGCCTTCAACTACCATGTCCGGGAGCTGGCCCTGCGGACCGCTGACTTGTCCAAAAGCCAGAGTAAGTATTCCACCGTCTTTATCTTGCGGGGGCACGTCAGCGCACCCGCTGGGTGTAGTCCCCGAGATTCGGGCCGACTGCTGAGCAGTCGGGCCGGATCTCTTCTGGCAACTTCTCGTTTTCTTTCTTGCTTGCTGATCACTCTTCTTTGCAGTCTTTTGCAGAGGCCAACGCCGCCTTGCAACAGCAGTTGGCGAGGCCCAAACCGCGCTGCGCGCCAAGGAGGAGGAGTGCAGCGCGGTGGCCCAGGAGCGCGACCGCCTGTCCAAGAAGCTGGCTGACCAGGAAGAGCTTCACAAGGCGGCCCTTCAGGCGGTGAAGGATAGCGACGTCGCCCTCCAGGCTGAGTATGAGACTCAGGCGACGAACTGGGCCGATGCAGAGAGGGCGCTAAACAACGGCTACAGCCGGATTGAGGACATGGTCGACGGTGAGTTGCTTTCCTCCTCTTTCTTTCTCCTGCCGACCGTTTGTGCTATTCGGCTTCCGACTTCATGTTTCCCCTTTTCTTTTATTCTACACAGACTACTTCCCTGGCTACACCGTTGCCTCCAGCCAAGCCATTGAAGCCGACCGTGAAAAGCGAAGGCAGGCTAGCGCTGAGATCGCGCCGAACGCACGTCGGACGCTCGACGAGCAGCTTCTGTCCATCCAGGCCCGTCTCCAGCTGGCTCAGCAGATGCTCCGCCGGCTGCAGCGCGTCGGAGCTCAGGTGATCTCTGCCCTCTGGCCCAACGCCCAGGCTCCGCGCACCCCAAGTCGGACTGTCGACTGGCTGGATGTGGCAGTTGACCGCATCGAGGCCTGGAAGGCCTCCTCGGCCCGGGAAGGCACCAGGTGGGCATTGGATTTTGTCAGGGCGTGGTACCCTAGGCTGGATCTAGCCCAGTTAGCCACGTTTCGGTAGGAGGCCAACGAGGAGTTGGTGGCGGTGAGGCCCGCTATTATTCATCGTGCCGCAGCGATCGCCGACTACACCAACACCAGCATCTTCGTCCCCGAGCTGAACGAGGACGGTGTTGAGGTGTCAGCGGACTTGTTCGGGCTGAACTTGGAGGACGGCGAAGACTCGGCGGAGGAGATCGACTCCAGCGACGAGGGCGAGGACGAGGAGGACGAGGACGGCGAAGACTCCGCGCCAGATGGTGGAGCAGACGGCCATCCTCAACCCGACCGTACCTCCAGCAATGAGCCGCATGCAAACACGCCGACTGCTGCTGGGGACGACCAAGCCGAGACTCGCCAGCCGGCCACTCTACCAGCCAGCACTGCCGTCTCCACCGACCTGCCGGACTCACCTGCTGCTCCCTTGGCTTAGGCAGCCAGTTTTATCTTCCTGCACAGAAGTCTTTTGAGCAATATTTTGTTAAATTCGCGCAATTCCACCCACTGGGGGTGTATTCAAACTATGTTGAATTCCGTCTTGAAAGCCTTTCTTTATGTAAATATCACTCTGCATGTGTTATGCTTGTGGTGGGTTCCAACTTTGCTTGCTTTTTGATCCTTTTGGCTTTTTTCTTTGCCGCCCTCCCTTGGCTACCGCCTTCTCAGCCGAACAGCCCCTCTGCGGACTGTGGCTAGAAAAAAACACTTAGCCGTTTGGGAGGACAAGTACTTCAGCCTTTTTAGGACGTAGCAAGGTAAGTGAGAAGCCGGACGGTCGGCTGCTTACCAGCCGGTCGGCAAGGCGGGGAGCCGGCTTATGTTATGTAAGCGTGTTGGTCCTTAGCCGTTTTTCGTGTGGGCACCGTTTCCTGCCTTTGACTCTTGCCAGCCGGACAGCCGCTCTGCGAGCTGCGGCTTGTGGCAAGAGAGGGCTTAGGTCCCAACACACTACTTGTCCGACTGCAGGTAGCACTAACATAATACAAGGTGGCAAGTCCCCGGGCCGATTGGTCGAACCCGGTGCAGGACGAAAAAATGTAGTAACACATTCATAGGCATAAAACTTATCATATAGATAAAAAGGGTAGTCACCGAGTGCACCTCCGGGGACCCGGTGTCTTGTACTTAATACAAAAGGTGGCGTGGTACATACTGCATCAACTATAAAATCTTCGAAGGAGATTTGCGTTCCATGGGCGCTCTGTCTCCTTGTCGGAGTCATCTCTCTTGCGTGCCTTGGGCTTCTGTGCATCGATCAGGTAGTAGGAGTCGTTGCCCAAGGCCTTGCTGATGACGAAGGGGCCTTCCCAAGGGGCTGAGAGCTTGTGCTGGCCGGTTGTTCGCTGGCTCAACCGTAGCACAAGGTCACCCTCTTGGAAGGATCTTGGCTTGACCTTCCAACTGTGGTAGCGGCGCAGGCTCTGCTGGTAGATGGCGGACCGACTGAGTGCCAACAGCCGGCCTTCTTCCAGTAGATCGACACCGTCTTCTCGCGCTTCCCTCGCCTCTGGTTCCGTGTACATGGTGACGCGAGGTGAGTCAAACTCGATATCGGTTGGGACGACGGCCTCGGCACCATACACAAGGAAGAAGGGAGTGAAGTCGGTTGACTTGTTTGGAGTGGTGTGCAGGCTCCAGAGGACGGCCGGCAGCTCATCGAGCCAGAGATCGGCCGAGCGCTCCAGTGGCTCGACCAGTCGAGACTTGATGCCGAAGAGGATGAGGCCGTTTGCTCGTTCGACTTGGCCGTTTGACTGCGGATGGGCAACGGACTCTAAGTCCAGTCGGATGCCCTGCGTCGCACAGAAACGGGCCAATGCTCCCTTGGCAAAATTTGTGCCATTGTCGGTGATGATGTTGTGTGGTATGCCATACCGGACGGTGATTTCAGCGATGAAGGTCACAGCAGTCATCCCATTCAGCTTCTTGATTGGCTTTGCCTCAATCCACTTGCTAAACTTGTCGACGACGACAAGCAGATGAGTCATGCCGCCGCGTGCCGTCTTGAATGGGCCCACCATGTCCAGCCCCCAGGCGGTAAAGGGCTAGGTGAGGGGGATGGTCTTGAGTGCAGAAGCCGGCAGATGCTGCTTGGAGCTAAACATTTGGCATCCCTTGCAGTGCTTGACCAAATCTTTGGCATCTTCCAAAGCAGTCGGCCAGCAGAAACCGTGGCGGAAATCTTTGGCAACAAGTGATCTTGAAGCCGCGTGGTGGCCTCACTCGCCTTGGTGGATATCTTTGAGGACCGCCATGCCTTTCTCTGGCTCTACGCATCGCTGGAAGACTCCAGTCACGCTTGAAGGAAATATGCCCTAGAGGCAATAATAAAGTTATTATTTATTTCCTCATATCATGATAAATGTTTATTATTCATGCTAAATTGTATTAACCGGAAACATAATACATGTGTGAATACATAGACAAACTTAATGTCACTAGTATGCCTCTACTTGACTAGCTCATTAATCAAAGATGGTTATGTTTCCTAACCATAGACATGTGTTGTCATTTGATTAACGGGATTACATCATTAGGAGAATGATGTGATTGACTTGACCCATTCCATTAGCTTAGCACTTGATCGTTTAGTATATTGCTATTGCTTTCTTCATGACTTATACAAGTTCCTATAACTATGAGATTATGCAACTCCTGTTTACCGGAGGAACACTTTGTGTGCTACCAAACGTCACAACATAACTGGGTGATTATAAAGGAGCTCTACAGGTGTCTCCAAAGGTACATGTTGAGTTGGCGTATTTCGAGATTAGGTTTTGTCACTCCGATTGTCGGAGAGGTATCTCTGGGCCCTCTCGGTAATGCACATCACTATAAGCCTTGCAAGCAATGTAGCTAATGAGTTAGTTACTGACTGATGCATTATGTAACGAGTAAAGAGACTTGTCGGTAACGATATTGAACTAGGTATTAGGATATCGACGATCGAATCTCGGGCAAGTAACATACCGATGACAAAGGGAACAATGTATGTTGTTATGCGGTTTGACCGATAAAGATCTTCATACAATATGTAGGAGCCAATATGAGCATCCAGGTTCCACTATTGGTTATTGACTAGAAACGGTTCTCGGTCATGTCTACATAGTTCTCGAACCCATAGGGTCCGCACGCTTAAGGTTTTGATGACAGTTATATTATGAGTTTATGAGTTTTGATGTACCAAAGTTTGTTCGGAGTCCCGAATGTGATTACGTACATGACGAGGAGTATCGAAATTGTCGAGACATGAAGATTGATATATTGGAAGCCTATATTTGGATATCGGAAGTGTTCCGGGTGAAATCGGGATTTTACCGGAGTACCGGGAGGTTACCGGAACCCCCCGGGGTCTTAATGGGCCTACATGGGCCTTAGTGGAGAAGAGGAGAGGAGGCAAGGGCTGGGCCGCGCGCCCTCCCCCCTAGTCCGAATAGGACAAGGAGAGGGGGCGGCGCCCCCCTTTCCTTCCTCTCTCTCCCTCCTCTTTCCCCCCCTTCTCCTAGTCCAACAAGGAAGGAGGGAGTCCTACTCCCGGTGGGAGTAGGACTCCCCTTGGCGCGCCCCCTCCTAGGCTGGCCGCCCCCTCCCCCCTTCCTCCTTTATATACGGGGGCAGGGGGCACCTCTAGACACAACAATTGATCTCTTGATCTCTTAGCCGTGTGCGGTGCCTACCCCCCCCCCCCCCCTCCACCGTAGTCCTCGATAATATTGTAGCGGTGCTTAGGCGAAGCCCTGCGACGGTAGAACATCAAGATCGTCACCACGTCGTCGTGCTGACGGAACTCTTCCCCGACATTCTGCTGGATCGGAGTATGGGGAACGTCATCGAACTGAGAACGTGTGCTAGAACTCGGAGGTGCCGTAGTTTCGGTGCTTGATCGGTAGGGCCGTGAAGACGTACGACTACATCAACCGCGTTGTTCTAACGCTTCTGCTTTCGATCTACGAGGGTACGTGGACAACACTCTCCCCTCTTGTTGCTATGCATCACCATGATCTTGCGTATGCATAGGAAAATTTTGAAATTACTACGTTCCCCAACAGTGGCATCCGAGCCTGGTTTTTTGCGTAGATGTTATATGCACGAGTAGAACACAAGTGAGTGTGGGCGATACAAGTCATACTGCTTACCAGCATGTTATACTTTGGTTCGGCGGTATTGTTGGATGAAGCAGCCCGGACCGACATTACGCGTACGCTTACGTGAGACTGGTTCTACCGACGTGCTTTGCACACAGGTGGCTGGCGGGTGTCTGTTTCTCCAACTTTAGTTGAACCGAGTGTGGCTACGCCCGGTCCTTGCGAAGGTTAAAACAGCACTAACTTGACGAACTATCATTGTCGTTTTGATGCGTATGTAAGAACGGTTCTTGCTCAGCCCGTAGCAGTCACATAAAATTTGCAACAACAAAGTAGAGGACGTCTAACTTGTTTTTGCAGGGCATGTTGTGATGTGATATGGTCAAGACGTGATGCTATATTTTATTGTATGAGATGATCAAGTTTTCTAACCGAGTTATGGCAACTGGCAGGAGCCATATGGTTGTCGCTTTATTGTATGAAATGAAAACGCCGTGTAATTGCTTTACTTTATCCCTAAGCGGTAGCGATAGTCGTAGAAGCAATAGATGGCGTAACGACAATGATTCTACGATGGAGATCAAGGTGTCGCGCCGGTGACGATGGTGATCACGACGGTGCTTCGGAGAAGGAGATCACAAGCACAAGATGATGATGTCCATATCATATAACTTATATTGATTGCATGTGATGTTTATCCTTTATGCATCTTATCTTGCTTTGATTGACGGTAGCATTTTAAGATGATCCCTCACTAATTATCAAGAAGTGTTCTCCCTGAGTATGCACCGTTGCGAAATTTCTTCGTGTTGAGACACCACGTGATGATCGGGTGTGATAGGCTCTACGTTCAAATACAACGGGTGCAAAACAGTTGCACACGCGGAATACTCAGGTTAAACTTGACGAGCCTAGCATATACAGATATGGCCTCTGAACACGGAGACCGAAAGGTCGAATGTGAATCATATAGTAGATATGATCAACATAGTGATGTTCACCATTGAAAACTACTCCATCTCATGTGATGATCGGACATGGTTTAGTTGATTTGGATCACGTGATCACTTAGATGACTAGAGAGATGTCTGTCTGAGTGGGAGTTCTTTAGTAATATGATTAATTGAACTTAAATTTATCATGAACTTAGTACCTGATAGTATTTTGATTATCTATGTTTGTTGTAGATAGATGGCTCGTGTTGTTGTTCCGTTGAATTTTAATGCGTTCCTTGAGAAGGCTAAGTTGAAAGATGATGGTAGCAATTACATGAACTGGGTCCGTAACTTGAGGATTATCCTCATTGCTGCACAGAAGAATTACGTCCTGGAAGCACCGCTAGGTGCCAGGCCTGCTGCATATGCAACTGACGACGTTAAGAACGTCTGGCAGAGCAAAGCTGATGACTACTCAATAGTTTAGTGTGCCATGCTTTACGGCTTAGAACCGGGACTTCAACGATGTTTTGAACGTCATCGAGCATATGAGATGTTCTAGGAGTTGAAGTTAATATTTCAAGCAAATGCCCGGATTGAGAGATATGAAGTCTCCAATAAGTTCTATAGCTGTAAGATGGAGGAGAATAGTTCTGTCAGTGAACATATACTCAAAATGTCTGGGTATAATAATCACTTGATTCAACTGGGAGTTAATCTTCCTCATGATAGTGTCATTGATAGAATACTTCAATCACTGCCACCAAGCTACAAGAGCTTCATGGTGAACTATAATATATAAGGGATGGACATGACTATTCCCGAGCTCTTCGCAATGCTAAAGGCTACGGAGGTAGAAATCAAGAAGGAGCATCAAGTGTTGATGGTCAATAAGACCACCAGTTTCAAGAAAAATGGTAAAGGGAAGAAGAAGGGGAACTTCAAGAAGAACAGCAAGCAAGTTGTTGCTCAAGAGAAGAAACCCATATCTGGACCTAAGCCTGAGACTGAGTGCTTCTACTGCAAGCAGACTGGACACTGGAAGCGGAACTGCCCCAAGTATTTGGCGGATAAGAAGGATGGCAAGGTGAACAAAGGTATATGTGATAAATATGTTATTGATGTGTATCTTACTAATGCTCACAGTAGCACCTGGGTATTTGATACTGGTTCTGTTGCTAATATTTGCAACTCGAAACAGGGACTACGGATTAAGCGAAGATTGGCTAAGGACAAGGTGACGATGCGCGTGGGAAATGGTTCCAAAGTCGATGTGATCGTGGTCGGCACGCTACCTCTACATCTACCTTCGGGATTAGTTTTAGACCTGAATAATTGTTATTTGGTGCCAGCGTTGAGCATGAACATTATATCTGGATCTTGTTTGATGCGAGACGTTTATTCATTTAAATCTGAGAATAATGGTTACTCTATTTATATGAGTAATATCTTTTATGGTCATGCACCCTTGAAGAGTGGTCTATTTTTATTAAATCTTGATAGTAGTGATACACATATTCATAATGTTGAAGCCAAAAGATGCAGAGTTGATAATGATAGTGCAACTTATTTGTGGCACTGTTGTTTGGGTCATATTGGTGTAAAGCGCATGAAGAAACTCCATACTGATGGACTTCTGGAATCACTTGGTACTTGCGAACCGTGCCTCATGGTCAAGATGACTAAAACGCCGTTCTCCGGAACTATGGAGCGAGCAACTGATTTGTTGGAAATCATACATACTGATGTATGTGTGACAGCCTGATTTTTGGCCCTTTCTTTTTCTTTTGTTTTTCCGAGGTTCTTGCCTGAGTTTTCTTTTTCTGTGGCTTTGTGGTCTGGAAACTGAAGAAGATGACCTCTTCTTTGCTTCCAGAGTGGCTTGTCATTCCCAAATATTTCCCTAGACCCTGTCATTTCCATCCTAGCCCAAGTCCCAATATTCTTTTTATTGGGAATATTCCTTTTCTATTAAAGGAATAGCTCAATTTGCCCTAGGTTGTGAAGCAACCTATATCTCCCTCACTCCTAAAATTCCCAAATAATTCTCATAAATTTTTTGGGTCATATCTTGATCAAATATGGCAAAAAATTTCATTGTCATGTTCAAAATTAATTCCCCAATATTCCTTTTTCTATTCTACCCTAAATGGCACTTTGTGAAGGAAGTGTCATTTATATTTCTCCTATTGACTCCCAACCTTTTTGGGCATGTTTATGTGCCAAAATAATTGCCTCATGCACAAGTTCAAATTTATTTGCCTAGCCAATCTTCCTCAGTGAATTTTCAAAGTTTCTGTCAGACAGAAGGCTTTGTGAAGGAAGTACTAGCTAGGAGTACCCAAATGAGTTGAACTTTTGCACACTCCTTAATGTGCTCATATTAAACCCCACCACCAATTTGCAGCCCTATCCAATTATATATGTGAGCACAAGAGCAAATCTTTGTCTCTAGCAATATTTACAGGTTGTGAAGCAAGTATATTTTGTATTGCTTCAAAAATCCTCATAACTTACCAGATCATTCTTATACCCATAAAACATCTATCCAACCATTTTGGCATCATTTCATTAAGGCATGTGACCACCATAATTATTTCAAGTTTCTGGTCAGCAGAGATGTTTGTGAAGCAAGTGCTATTTTGGTTTGTCCATTTGGCATGAGCTTTTTACAGCATCATCATATGACCTAATTACTAAGCCTTGCCCAATTTGAGCTCAAGTGGACACTCCATGTGAGTGCATCTTGCTGATCTTCATTTCTGGACCAAGTATGCAGTTGTGAAGCAACTGCAGTAAATCTTGATCCTTTTACCCTCAAAACCTCCAGGATGTAAGTCCTTTACCTCAATATCCCAGACAACTTATTTGGCCTCAAGCATTTCCCTGTTGATCACCAGTGCACAGCTAAGTTTACTGCAGTAAACTTCAGCAGTTGATAACCATTTAACCAGAGCCTGTTTAACCTTGTTACCACCTCAGTTCAAACCTATCTTCGAAGGACTTACCACTAGACACCGTTTTGGGTGTTGTAGAGCATTTAATGTGCCATGTCTCGTGGTGACCACGCAGCTGGCATGCCTGTTGGCGCGCTCTGTGCACTGTGGCGTGTCCAGAGCACTGTTTGTGCTTTGCCACCGCTCCCTCTCGTCGGCTTTGCGCCCGTGATGATGTCCAGTAGGTAGCTCTCGTGGTCGCCGCTCCAATGGACCCCTCTCCCCCTCCGGAAGCTAGCTCACCGATGCTCGCCACCGCGTGAGCACGAGAGCATAGTAGAGTTCTGGATCCATTCGACACCGTCGTCTTCCTCCCTGCGCCCCTTGGCCTCCTCTACCCCGTGATAGCTCTCCCCTGTGCCCTCTCCGTCGTTTGCCCCGAGTTCATGCGCGCGGGCACGCGTGGCGCCGGCCACGCTTCCACGGCGACGCCAGCGCAGCAGCTCCTCGCCCATGGCTATTTAAGCTATCCCCAAGCCCTCTCGAGCTCACCAGTAGCCTCCCCGCTCTCCTCTAGCCCCGCCTAGCCAACAGCCCGAGCTCCTGGAGCACTCCCTGCCCGCCATCGCCGCCTTGGCCGCCGTCGGCTCAGCTCAAATCCAAGCAGCCCCGAGCTCCTCCCCTCTCTCCACCACCACCAGTAGAGCACCACCACTCCGGCGACCTTCCCCATGCCCTTTTCCCCTCGCCAGAGCCACTATGGCCTCGAGTCCCGTCTCCTCCCGAAGCCCCCTCCGCCGGAGTCCAATCCGCCGTCGCCTCGACCCGTCCCGGCGGCCGCGACCTGTCCCTCTGGATGCGACTCTCCTCGACGAGCTCATCCATGGGCGGAGCCTCGCCGGAGGTGCCCTGTAGCCCCGGCGACCGTCGCTGGAGCGCTCGGCCTCCTCTGCTCTGTGGGCACGCATTGGGGAAGAAGGAGGAGGAGCCAGGAGGAGAAAGAAGGATAAGGTGGGGCCCACCTGTCGGCCCCTCAGGCGTTGACCAGCCCCGGCCCCACCTTTGCCCTTTTTGACCGGTCCACGCCATGTCAGCGTAAGTGGAGACGTATTTTGTCAAATGTGTTTTCACTTTTTCTGTTCAGGCCCCTGGTTGAATATATTTTCATTACAGATGGGTCCCTGGCAGTAAAACCCTTATATCTTTTTAACCGTAACTCCAAACGAGGTGATTCCAAAGCCCACTTATTTTTTTCGTCGAGCCCGTTCTGTTGGCCATGATTTCACTATGGTTTGACACTGTGAAATGACCTTTATGCCCTTGCCCTTATTCAGCCCCCTCCGAGAGAGAACGATTTCCGGCGAATCTTTCCACGGCTTCACCGCACTTCTCCCCGATGCCTTCTTCATCCCAAGCAAGCCACAATACCCACTTGCATGATAATCCTGTAGTAGCCATCGTTTTCAACTTGAATCTTTATTAAATGTTTGCTTGTTGAAAAGATGGTTATCGTTGTTCCGGTGATGTTCAGATTTGCATGTTCACTTTTGTGCTATGTTGACTTATACTCTGTGATCATGTTATACCTGCTAGTATTACCTCTCATATGTTTATGCTTGTTAGTAGTACATGTTGATGTTGGAGATGGTCATGCTAGTCGGTATGCGATGTTTAGTGGATATGATTTATTGTTGATATGGTGGAAAGTTATGTGATACTCTCATGATGATGTTGATATCATGTTCATGCATTTTATCATGGCTCAGCATATTTGCATTCAAGTTAACCGAATTAAATTGAACTTGAACAATTGTTGGCTGAGTCATGGTGTTGCTGAATCGATGCTGACCAGTGCAACCACGCTTACCGGTATGGGACGGTCCTAACTGGGTCTATTGTTGTGCCTCTCGCCGGTGCCTCCAACGAGGGAAGGTTATGGGCGCGTGCTACCCTGATCAGGTAGGCGGAGCATAACCTTGTGTGCCCGTAGTTGTTATAGCCGGCGGATCCCCGTGTGAGATCATTTATGTTTTGGGCCACGACGGTGGTCGTTGTGTCTGGAGGTAGGCACGGGGCCACCCATGACTTAGCTCAGTGAGGAGTGAGTGAGAGTGGCCGGGAGAGTCTCATGATAGTAGATCGGTTTGTCGGAACGCTGTTGGTCCACCCAAATGGGAGTGCGAGGCCATGGGTTCTATAGTGTGGGTACAGTGTACTAACCTCTGTAGAGTGTATATTAAATCTATCGATAGCCGCACCCGCGGATAAGGGCCCAGGTCGAGAGAAGGTCACACCATGAGTCAACAGTAATAAGAATAATGTGCTTAATAACAATGAGATAAGTTGGTAGTGATCGCCGTAAGGATCACGAGCCATTTAGTGGTCGGATTGTGATCGCCGTAAGGATCACGGTTTGGGACCAAGTGTTGGTCGGGTTGTGATCGCCGTAAGGATCACAATGGTATCGAGGATACCGAGTTGTTGTATATTCGTGATGTTGTACGAGAATCGTGGGTAAAGGTCAAGCTCCTTGTGGTCGTTTAATGATTACTACGGTATTGTTTATACCAAGCTTGACTTGATCCTGAGATGATCGTGTGATGTTCGAGGTTGGTAAGTGATGCATGTGTTGGTTACGAGGTAACCGAACAGAATAAGTGGTGCATATGGTGTCATCATGTTGCATGCTAGTATTGTCGGATTAATATGTTCATGTTGTGTTAACTGTATCATGTTCAAGTTGTTCATGCTATATTGTTCTGATGATATCATGTTAATTCCTGTTTAACCTGTAATTGCCATGCTGTTGTTTGTCTTGAATGCTTCTGGACTATTGTGAGCTTGCAAGTACATTCAATGTACTGACCTGGCGTGTCATGCCAGCTTGCAGGTCATGCCGGATTTGATTACTTGCTTGTCGTGGTTTCCATTTGTGCGAGCTAGGATAAGCGTTCCAGCCAGAGTCCCTGCAGAGTGGAGTTCACCACCGTCGTCATTGTTCCCCTGCTAGAGTTATTCCGCTGCTTCGAGTTGTTCTGCTGCTTGCATAGAGCAACTGAGGATGGCGTAGTATCGCCGTGCCGATGTTATTCATTGTAATATCGGAGACCTTGTAATCATATTCGTGTAATAATAGAAGGCTGGTTTGTTCTATGCTAAGTAGTGCCGTATTCCAGAAGACTTCTCCTCGGTCTCTAGGCTGGAATACAGGGCGTACTGATTTCCTCTGAGCCAGGGTGCCACAACGCTTGGTATCAGAGCAGGTCTGGCTGTAGGACGCCCTAGACCGCGTGAACGTTAGAAAGCGGTAGTATAGACCCCAGTTTGTTTGTTGCAATTGATTGTTGCATTTGTTTGTCGCATAGCATCCATACAGCCTTAGTATTTGTAACTAACGGTCTATCTGGTGAGTGTAGCTGGCATTGGTTCGGATCCACTATAGCTCAACCTTTGCATTTCCCTAGTCCCTTTTTCTTTCGGTGTTTGGTGTCATTTCTGTCCCAGCAGAGTGATGCCAAGTGATCCCGACACTATTTGCAAAAATGGTGCACGGGTATCGCGCCGATGTCTTTCTCTCAATCTCGTCTATCATTTTGGTGATGGACATGCGTCTATCCCGGATCGTTCTTTTATTTCGTCGTGTTGGCAACCCTTAATGATCTTAGTTATCAAGAAAGGGCAATGTCAGCAGCCTCAGTTTTCCCCGCTATCCTATTTCTTGGACGAGTACGGATCTTTTTCCGTCCGCTTGATAATAATGTGGTTGCGACCTTTGTGTCCCACTGCATGGCTACCGAGTACGTCCTCGCCTCCGAGCTAGTTCAGGTTGCCACATGGCTAAGCTAGCACTTGGTGTAGCGCTGTTTACACCAATTCTTCCACACATTTATTCATCCTCGTGCACATCATCACAGCATGCTAGATCGTAGTACCAGAGATCCGCGGAATTTGTGTGCTTAGGTGTGCATGCATATTATTGTGTGAGTAGCAGTAATATGTGATGATTGCTTGATTAATTATATTAGTAGTATGCTTTTGTGCTTTTGTTTTAGTCATTTCTGTTGTTCCTTTCTTTGGGCCTTCGGTGTTACAAATTCTTCCCCTATTAAAGTTGCTCGTCAGCCGACACCGGACCCGAAGAGTCAGCAAGAAATGCTTATATTTGGAAACTCAGCTAAACAGAATGGAATTATTAGCTAACTACAGTGAAATTGAGAATACCTTGTCCGGATGCAAAAGAAATCCTGGATGGACCATCAGTATCGAGTTTGCATTAGCGTGCACTCATCACAACAAAATGATTAAATCAGCAAGAAGATAAATTGTGTGCAAGGTTGGCAGAAGATTATCAAAGGTATGGCTCAGATATAAGTTTAATTTTTCGTTGAGGATGATTTTGGAACTCGATGTACCTGGAAGCAAGCAAAACTATGGCATATACTCAGAAAAGAGCATAGTCCAGTAAAACCCTGTTTCATGCAAGAAATCAATAGCAAAAATATTAAGATGGTATGTATATGTGGAAATCGGTCCGCATATCACAATAAGAAGTTTCTGGTGTAAGCAACCCAATCTTCCCTCCCAAAATACCAGAGAAGCTTTCAAGGCAAGATTCATCTATCTTCCTCAGTACGATACATGGATGACTTCTCGCGCACGGTACTCTGCCTTCTTCAGTAAGCAACCGCAAAAGCTTCTGGCATAAGGTACTGAGTCTTTCCCCGGCAAAGTCTTTAAGGGGGTAAGCTTCTGAAGCACGATACCTAGTCTTCTTCAGCAAGCTGACCGATGAAAGTTTTGAGCACAAGCCAACAAATATTCCTCAGTATGACATTGGTACAAGGTAGTACGCTGTGAATTGACAGCATATGGCAGTGAATCCCAAGAATCAGATCTGCAACATTTTGGTCGGAATCAAGAATCAGTCAGAATGCACGTCTGTCTCGGAAACCAGTTTCTCATATATATGCAATGAGCATACCATCAAGATCTTACAAGTCACTCGGATAAGGATCTGACAACCACGTGAGGATGGTTAATAGAAGAAAGCCAGTATACACCGCAGTGTGACAAAGAATTATGAGAATTGACGACATCAATGAGCTCAATACAAGTACTCGTGAACCTGGAAAATGATCCTGATGAGCCCTTGTCCCCTTTTCTCCAATGATGGCACCACGCCTGTGATCTAAGCTATTTATAGCTATCCGGGGTGGATGCCGATTTTTGTTTCTCTCCTCAACGACTGCCACGAGTCTGAGCTGCTTTTCGGCCGTCTCATACAGCTGTTGAGTTTCTTTTTGTGACAGTAGCCCTATAGCTGCTTTTTGGCTATTTTAGGGAGCTGCCACCTTCTTCTTATCGACCTAGTCTCATGCTCTGAGCTGCTTTTCGAACGTCCTAAGCTGTGGTTGAGTTATTTCAGTAATGTCCCAGATCTGAGTTGTAAAGACCGTTCTGGTGTCTACTGATTTATTTGTCGATTTCTTGCAAGGGTTTCGGATGATCATTTCCTAACAATGAGAACTTGAGAGGTGTTGAACCTGCCATTTAATGGGTTACCCTATCAGAAAAATGAGGATAAGCTACAATTGCCGAAAAATTGCACTGACAGTACCTATGGTCATACGAAGAAGCAATATGACCCAGCTCTTTCAGCCAAGGATCTAGACCAAGAAAACAATAATGAAGGAGCAAGACCAGTGATGCAGGTATGAAAATTGTACACGACCCCCATGGTGCAGATCCCCCGGACAGTCTAAGTCATTATTGATCCACATGGATATGCCTACAGCATGAGGAATAACAGTCTGGAAGCCTGAGTCCTCACTTATATGAATCATCATGGATAGCCTGTCGTGAACAAAAAAAATCCGCCAGAACCGCCGTCAGTCAAATCTGCAGATATTATGATACAAGCCAAACCCTTTATGCTGGCTGCGACAGGAGACAATCAAATGTTTGGTACGGATTCGATACTCACGGCAGTGGAACCAGTTAAGATGATTCTAAAACTTCTGCGATGAGTCAGAATCTGTCAGGAAACGGTTATGTTTTAACTCACGGTTTGGAACCCGAAGGACTTGCATTTAGTGGAGAAACCCAATGCAATGAGTCAGAGCTTGAGTTTTCATCAGAAAATTCTGATCATCATTACATGAAAGGTTGTCAGTGCCGGGTGGCACACCCAGCGGAAATTACTTTTGGATTTGTGAGACGGACGTGTATTCAGTCGTGATAATTAAATCACACTCAGCTAGTCGGCAGATCTAAAAAGAAATTGGAGCCTATATAAGCATGAACAAGCAAGGTAAGATCTGCCAGAGTGTGGATACAGTAAATAAAACCACCCCAGGGCCAGTCAGATAAAAATTTAATGAGAACAACAATAAAGGAAAAAGGATACCCGAGTTGGAAAACGGTTTCCTTAAGTCAGAATATTCATACTTGTTCCCTGAGCAACCAAATCTCGAGGCGGAGATTTCTTTAAGGGGCTAAGGTTTGTGACAGCCTGATTTTTGGCCCTTGCTTTTTATTTTGTTTTTCCGAGGTTTTTGCCTGAGTTTTCTTTTTCCGTGGCTTTGTGGTCTGGAAACTGAAGAAGATGACCTCTTCTTTGCTTCCAGAGTGGCTTGTCATTCCCAAATCTTTCCCTAGACCTTGTTATTTCCATCCTAGCCCAAATCCCAATATTCTTTTTATTGGGAATATTCCTTTTCTATTAAAGGAATAGCTCAATTTGCCCTAGGTTGTGAAGCAACCTATATCTCCCTCACTCCTAAAATTCCCAAATAATTCTCATAAATTGTTTGGGTCATATCTTGGTTAAATATGGCAAAACTTTTCATTGCCATGTTCAAAAATAATTCCCCAATATTCCTTTTTCTATTCTGCCCTGAATGGCACTTTGTGAAGGAAGTGTCATTTATATTTCTCCTATTGACTCCCAACCTTTTTGGGCATGTTTATCTGCCCAAATAATTGCTTCATGCACAAGTTCAAATTTAGTTGCCTAGCCAATCTTCCTCAGTGAATTTTCAAAGTTTCTATCAGACAAAAGGCTTTGTGAAGGAAGTACTAGCTCGGAGTACCCAAATGAGTTGAACTTTTTCAAAATCATTAATGTGCTCATATTAAACCCCTCCACCCATTTGCAGCCCCATCCAATTATCTATGTGAGTACAGGAGCAAATCTTTGTCTCTGGCAATATTTTCAGGTTGTGAAGCAAGTATATTTTGTATTGCTTCAAAAATCCTGATAAATTACCAGATCATTATTATACCCATGAAACATCTATCCACCCATTTTGGCATCATTTCATTGAGACATTTGACCACCATAATTATTTCAAGTTTCTGGTCAGCAGAGATGTTTGTGAAGCAAGTGCTATTTTGGTTTGTCCATTTGGCATGAGCTTTTTACAGCATCATCATATGACCTAATTACTAAGCCTTGCTCAATTTGAGCTCAAGTGGACACTCCATGTGAGTGCATCTTGCTGATCTTCATTTCTGGACCAAGTACGCAGTTGTCAAGCAACTGCAGTAAATCTTGATCCTTTTACCCTCAAAACCTCCCGTATGTAAGTCCTTCTTTACCTAAACATCCCATACAACTTATTTGGCCTCAAGAATTTCCCTGTTGATCACCAGTGCACGGCTAAGTTTACTGCAGTAAACTTCACCAGTTGATAACCATTTAACTAGAGCCTGTTTAACATTGTTACCACCTCAGTTAAAACCTATCTTCGAAGGACTTACCACTAGACACCGTTTTGGGTGCTGTAGAGCATTTAATGTGCCATGTCTCGTGGTGACGACGCAGCTGGCATGCCTGTTGGCGTGCTCTGTGCACTATGGCATGTCCAGAGCACTGTTTGTGCTTTGGCACCGCTGCCTCTCGTCGGCTTCTCTCCCGTGATGATGTCCAGTAGGTAGCTCTCGTCCTCGCCGCTCCGATGGACCCCTCTCCCCTTCCGGAAGCTAGCTCACCGCCGCTCGCTGCCGCGTGAACACGAGAGCATAGTGGAGTTCTGAATCCATTCGACGCCGTCGTCTTCCTCCCTGCGCCCCTTGGCCTCCTCTACCCCGTGATAGCTCTCCCTTGTGCCCTCTCCGTCGTTTGCCCCGAGTTCATGCGCGCGGGCACGCGTCCGTGGCGCCGGCCACGCGTCCACGGCGACGCCAGCATGGCAGCTCCTCGCCCGCGGCTATTTAAGCCATCCCCGAGCCCTCCCGAGCTCACCAGCAGCCTCCCCGCTCTACTCTAACCCCGCCTAGCCACCAGCCCGAGCTCCTGGAGCACTCCCTGCCCGCCATCGCCGCATTGGCCGCCGTCGGGCTCAGCTCGAATCCGAGCAGCCCCGAGCTCCTCCCCTCTCTCCACCACCACCAGTAGAGCACCACCACTCCGGAGACCTTCCCCATGCCCGTTTCCCCTCACCGAAGCCACTATGGCCTCGAGTCCCGTCTCCTCCCGAAGCCCCCTCCGCCGGAGTCCAATCCGCCATCGCCTCGACCCGTCCCGGCGGCTGTGACCTGTCCCTCTGGATGCGGCTCTCCTCGACGAGCTCATCCATGGGCGGAGCCTCGCCGGAGGTGCCCTGTAGCCCCGGCGACCGTCGTCGGAGCGCTCAGCCTCCTCTGCTCTGCGGGCGCGCGTCGGGGAAGAAGGAGGAGAGAGAAGGATAAGGTGGGGCCCACCTGTCGGCCCCTCAGGCGTTGACCAGTCCCGGCCCCGCCTCTGCCCTTTTTGACCGGTCCACGCCACGTCAGCTTAAGTGGAGACGTATTTCATCAAATGTGTTTTCACTTTTTCTGTTCAGGCCCCTGGTTGAATATATTTTTATTACAAATGGGTCCCTGGCAGTAAAACCCTTATATCTTTTTAACCGTAACTCCAAACGAGGTGATTCCAATGCCCACTTCTTCGTTTCGTCGAGCCCGTTCTGTTGGTCATGATTTCACTGTGGTTTGACACTGTGAAAATGACCTTTATGCCCTTGCCCTTATTCAGCCCCCTCCGAGAGAGAACGATTTCCGGCGAATCTTTCCGCGACTTCACCGCACTTCTCCCCGGTGCCTTGTTCATCCCCAGGCAAGCCACAATACCCACTTGCATGATAGTCATGCAGTAGCCATCGTTTTCAACTTGAATCTTTATTAAATGTTTGCTTGTTGAAAAGATGGTTATCGTTGTTCCGGTGATGTTCAGATTTGCATGTTCACTTTTGTGCTATGTTGACTTATACTCTGTGATCATGTTATACCTGCTAGTATTACCTCTCATATGTTTATGCTTGTTAGTAGTACATGTTGATGTTGGAGATGGTCATGCTAGTCGGTATGCGATGTTCAGTGGATGTGATTTATTGTTGATATGGTGGAAAGTTATGTGATACTCTCATGATGATGTTGATATCATGTTCATGCATTTTATCATGGCTCAACATATTTGCATTCAAGTTAACCGGATTAAATTGAACTTGAACAATTGTTGGCTGAGTCATGGTGCCGTTGAATCGATGCTGACCAGTGCAACCACGCTTACCGGTATGGGACGGTCCTAACTGGGTCTATTGTTGTGCCTCTCGCCGGTGCCCCCAACGAGGGAAGGTTATGGGCGCGTGCTACCCTGATCAGGTAGGCGGAGCATAACCTTGTGTGCCCGTAGTTGTTATAGCCGGCGGATCCCCGTGTGGGATCATTTATGTTTTGGGCCACGATGGTGGTCGTTGTGTCAGGAGGTAGGCACGGGGCCACCCATGACTTAGCTTAGTGAGGAGTGAGTCGGAGTGGCCGGGAGAGTGTCATGACAGTAGATCTGTTTTGTCGGAACGCCGTTGGTTGATACGTCTCCAACGTATCTATAATTTTTGATTGCTCCATGCTACTTTATCTACTGTTTTAGGCAATATTGGGCTTTATTATCCACTTTTATATTATGTTTGGGACTAACCTATTAACCGGAGGCCTAGCCCAGATTTGCAGTTTTATGCCTATTTCAGTGTTTCGAGGAAAAGGAATATTAGACGGAGTCAAAACGGAACGAAATCAACTGGAGAAGTTAATTTTGGAAGGAAACCAACCAGATGGGCTTGGAGTGCCCGTCAGGGGATCCCCGGGCTGCCCACGAGGGTGGGGGGCGCGCCCCTCCCCCCTGGGCGTGCCCCCCTACCTCGTGAGCCCCCTGGTGGTCCACCGAGATACCCCTTTCACCCATATATACCTACGTACCCTAAAACTTCCATAACAGAAGATAGATCGGGAGTTCTGCCGCCGCAAGCCTCTGTAGCCGCCAAAAACCAATCGGGACCCTGTTCCGGCACCCTGCCGGAGGGGGATCCCATCACCGGAGACCATCTTCATCATCCCGGCGCTATCCATGACGAGGAGGAAGTAGTTCACCCTCGGGGCTGAGGGTATGTACCAGTAGCTATGTGTTTGATCTCTCTCTCTCTCGTGTTCTCTCTCGTGTTCCATCTATGGCACGATCTTGATGTATCCCGAGCTTTGCTATTGTAGTTGGATCTTATGATGTTTCTCCCCCTCTACTCTCTTGTGATGAATTGAGTTTCCCCTTTTGAAGTTATCTTATTGGATTGAGTCTTTTATGAACACTTGATGTATGTCTTGCATGGGATAACCGTGGTGACAATGGGTTATTCTATTGATCCACTTGATGTATGTTTTGGTGATCAACTTGCGGGTTTCGTGACACTTGGGAACCTATGCATAGGGGTTGGCACACGTTCTTGACTCTCCGGTAGTAGCTTTGGGGCACTCTTTGAAGTACTTTTATGTTGGTTGGATGAATCTGAGATTGTGTGATGCATATCGTATAATCATGCCCACGGATACTTGAGGTGAAAATGGAGTATCTAGGTGACATTAGGGTTTTGGTTGATTTGTATCTTAAGGTGTTATTCTAGTACGAACTCTTTTATAGATCGATCCGAAAGAATAGCTTTGTGGTGGTTTCGTACCCAACCATAATCTCTACGTTTGTTCTCCACTATTAGTGGCTTCAGAGTGACTCTTTGTTGCATGTTGAGGGCTTGTCATATGTTCTATGTATTTTATTGTTGTTGAGAGAACTTACACTAGTGAAAGTATGAACCCTAGGCCTTGTTTCCTATCATTGCAATACCTTTTACGCTCACTTTTACCGCTTGTTACCTTGCTGTTTTTATTATTTCAGATTACAAAAACCTTTATCTACTATCTATTTTGCACTTGTATCACCATCTCTTCGCCGAACTAGTGCACCTATACAATTTACCATTGTATTGGGTGTGTTGGGGACACAAGAGACTTTTTGTTATTTTGTTGCAGGGTTGCTTGAGAGAGACCATCTTCATCCTACGCCTCCTACGGATTGATAAACCTTAGGTCATCCACTTGAGGGAAATTTGCTACTGTCCTACAAACCTGTGCACTTGCAGGCCCAACAACGTCTACAAGAAGAAGGTTGTGTAGTAGACATCAAGCAGTTTCTGGCGCCGTTGCCGGGGAGGCTAGGTAAGTGAAGGTATATCTTTAGATCTTGCAATTGAATCTTTTTGTTTCTTGTTTTAGCACTAGTCTAGTTTATAAAAGAAAATTACAAAAAAATGGAGTTAAGTTTGTCTCAAACGCTTCGCCTTTTTAATATCTTTCGTGAGTATGATGGAAAGGATAATTGTGCTCAAGTGCTAGAAGAAGAAATCTCTAAATTGTTTGGCACTAAATATTTGAATGATGAGCATGATTGCAATGTTGTTAGTATGAATTCCTTGAATATCCGTGATGCTAATGATATGCAAAGCCACAATCTTGGGGAAGCTATGTTTGATGAATATGATATATTTTGTCCCCCAAGCTTTGATGAGCAAATTTACTATGATGATAGCATGCCTCCTACCTATGATGATTATTGTGATGATACGTATGCCATAAAGAAGAAGTTTGCTTATGAGGAGAGTAGTAAAATTTCTATGCTAGTAGATCATGAAAAGAATGTTCTAGGTTCTGGTTATATTGTTGAATTCATTCATGATGCTACTGAAAATTATTATGAGAGAGGAACATATGCTTGTAGGAATTGCAATAATGTCAAGTTTCCTCTCTGTGTGCTTAAATTCTTGAAGTTATGCTTGTTGTGCCATCCTATGCAAGATGATTATTGTTCCCATAAGTTGTTTGCTCACAAAATCCCTATGCATAGGAAGTGGGTTATTCTTAAATGTGCTAGTCATATGCTTCATGATGCTCCCATTATGTTTCAATTCTTATCTTTTATGTGAGCATCATTATCATCATCATGCCTAGCTAAAAGGCATTAAAGAAAAGCGCTTGTTGGGAGACAACCCAATATGTATCCTTACTGTTTTTGTGTGTCCACATGATTATGCTACTGTAGTAATCATGTTTTATTGCTTTTGTTTCAATAAAGTGCCAAGTAGAACCTTTGGGAAGACTTGGGTGAAGTTTATATGATCTTGCTGTGAAAAACAGAAACTTTAGCGCTCACGAGTTTAGCTGCCATTTTTTACTGGAGAGTGATTTTAGGTTGATTCTTTTTGCAGATGATTAATAGAGAAATTTCTCAGGTCCAGAAATTTATTTCATAATTTTGGGGGTTCAGAATTATACGTTTGATACAGATTACTACAGACTGTTCTGTTTTTGACAGATTCTGTTTTCTATGTGTTGTTTTCTTATTTTGATGCATCTATGGCTAGTATTAAGTGGTATGAACCATAGAGAAGTTAGAATACAGTAGATATTACACCAATATGAATTTAGAATCATTTCATTACAGTACATAAGTGGTGGTTTTATTTTCTTATACTAACGGAGCTTACGAGTTTTGTTTTGAGTTTTGTGTGGTTGAAGTTTTCAAGTTTTGGGTAAAGATTCGAAGGACTATGGAATAAGGAGTGGAAAGAGCCTAAGCTTGGGGATGCCCAAGGCACCCCAAGGTAATATTCAAGAATAACCAAGCGTCTAAGCTTGGGGATGCCCCGGAAGGCATCCCCTCTTTCGTCTTCGTTCATCAGTAACTTTACTTCGAGCTATATTTTTATTCGCCACATGATATGTGTTTTGCTTGGAGCGTCAATTTCTTTTGTTAGTTTTTGCTTGCTGTTAGTTAGAATTGTGTTTTGACTCTTTAGTTTCAATAAAAAAGTCAAGGATAGCCTTTGACATGCTTATTTTGCTAGTTTACATGTTGCTGTTTGAAAACAGAAAGTTTACCGCTGTTGAAAAAATTGCCTAGAAAAGTCAGAGAATGGTTTAACGTTGAATATTTTTGCATATTGAGCTATGATAAATTTATTACAGTGGGAATTTTAGTTCATAATTTTTGGAGTCAGGTAAGTATTGATACTCTTGCATTCTTTACAGACTGTACTGTTTTGACAGATTGCTGTTATGGTTGCATTGTTTGCGTATGTTTGCTTGTTTAATGATTCTATTTGATGATAGGACTATTAAATATGCAGAGGCATTTAGTATGCAATGTTGAATAATAATTTTAGTGATTTTTTACAGTAGAGAATGATAAGTTTTTGCATTGGTTTATACTAACCTATCTCACGAGTTCTTGTTGAGTTTGTTGTGAATGAAGCTTTTGATAAAAAGAGAAACCATGATATGAGAGGAATTAAGGAGACACAAAAGCTCAAGCTTGGGGATTCCCAAGGCACCCCAAGATAATATTTCAAGAAGTCTCAAGCATCTAAGCTTGGTGATGCCCCGGTAGGCATCCCACCTTTCTTCTTCAACAACTATCGGTTAGTATCGGTTGAGCCTAAGTTTTTGCCTCTTCACATGAGTTGTGCTATCCTTGCATTGTAGTTTCCTTTAGCTTTTCTTGCTGTTTGAATAAGTATCAAGATCTGAAATTCTTTAATGAGAGAGAGCCTTACATGAATTGGAATTTGTTAGAATACTCTATGTGCTTCACTTATATCTTTTGAGCTTGATAGTTTTGCTCATAGTGCTTCACTTATATCTTTTGAGCATGATAATTTTTGCTCTAGTGCTTCACTTAGATCTTTTAGAGCACAGTGGTGGATTTGTTTTAAAGAAACTTGATCTCTCATGCCTCACTTAGATTATTTTGAGAGTCATTAATAGCATGGTAATTTGCTTAATGTTAATATACTTAGTGTTCAAGATATGTGAAACTTTCTTTTGAGTGAATTGAATACTAAGATAAATTTAATGCTTAATAATTGTTTTGAGATATGGAGGTAATAATATCAAAGTCGTGCTAGTTGAGTAGTTGTGAATTTGAGAAATACTTGTGTTGAAATTTGCAAGTCCCGTAGCATGCACGTATGGGTAAAGTTGTGTAACAAATTTGAAGCATGAAGTGTACCTGGCTTGTGCATCCTTATGAGTGGCGGTCGAGGACGAGCGATGGTCTTTTCCTACCAATCTATCCCCCTAGGAGCATTGTGCGTAGTACTTGATTTTTGATGGCTTCTAAATTTTTGCAATAAGTATATGAGTTCTTTTGACTAATGTTGATTCCATGGATTATACGCACTTTTACCTTTCCGCATTTGCTAGCCTCTTCGGTACCGTGCATGGCCCTTTCTCACATTGAGAGTTGGTGCAAACTTCGCCGGTGCATCCAAACCCCATGATATGATACGCTCTTTCACACATAAACCTCCTTATATCTTCCTCAAAACAGCCACCATACCTACCTATTATGGCATTTCCATAGCCATTCCGAGATATATTGCCATGCAACTTTCCACCATTCCGTTCATCATGACATACTTTACTTTTGTCATATTGCCATTGCATGATCTTGTAGTTGACATCGTATTTGTGGCAAAGCCACCATGCATTATTTTTCGTACATGTCACTCTTGATTCATTGCACCATCCCGGTACACCGCCGGAGGCATTCATATAGAGTCATATATTGTTCTAGTTTCGAGTTGTAATATCAAGTTGTTGTAATAAAAGTGTGATGATCATCATTATTAGAGCATTGCCCCAGTGAGGAAAAGGATGATGGAGACTATGATTCCCCCACAAGTCGGGATGAGACTCCAGACAAAAAAAAAGAGAAAGGCCAAATGAAAAAAAAGAAAAGGCCCAAAAAAAGAGAAAGGCCAAATGAAAAAAAAAGAAGGCCCAAAAAATGAGAGAAAAAGAGAGAAGGGGCAATGTTACTATCCTTTTACCACACTTGTGCTTCAAAGTAGCACCTTGTTCTTCATGTAGTGAGTCTCATATATTTGTGCTTCAAAGTAGCACCATGTTTTTCATATAGTGTGTCTCATATATTGTCTTGTTCATACTAGTGGGAATTTTTCATTATAGAACTTGGCTTGTATATTCCTACGATGGGCTTCCTCAAATGCCCTAGGTCTTCATGAGCAAGCAAGTTGGATGCACACACACTAGTTTTCTTTTGTTGAGCATTCATAGCTCTAGTGCATCCGTTGCATGGCAATCCCTACTCCTCATGTTGACATCAATTGATGGGCATCTCCATAGCCCGTTGATTATCCTCGTTAATATGAGACTTTCTCCTTTTTTTGTCTTCTCCACACAATCCCCATCATCATATTCTATTCCACCCATAGTGCTATATCCATGGCTCGCGCTCATGTATTGCGTGAAGGTTGAAAAAGTTTGATATTATTTGAGTATGAAACAATTGCTTGGCTTGTCATCGGGGGTATAGAAGTTGGGAACGTCTTTGTGTGACGAAAATGAAACATAGCCTAACTATATGATTTTGTAGGGATGAACTTTCTTTGGCCATGTTATTTTGAGAAGACATGACTGCTTTGATTAGTATGCTTGAAGTATTATTATTTTTGTGTTGATATGAACTTTTGTCTTCAATCTTTCGGATCTGAATATTCATATCACAAGTAAGAAGATTTACATTGAAATTATGCCAAAGTATCACTCCGCATCAAAAATTCTTTTTTATCATTTACCTACTCGAGGACGAGCAGGAATTAAGCTTGGGGATGCTTGATACGTCTCCAACGTATCTATAATTTTTGATTGCTCCATGCTACTTTATCTACTGTTTTAGGCAATATTGGGCTTTATTATCCACTTTTATATTATTTTTGGGACTAACCTATTAACCGGAGGCCCAGCCCAGATTTGCTGTTTTATGCCTATTTCAGTGTTTCGAGGAAAAGGAATATCAGACGGAGTCAAAACGGAACGAAATCAACTGGAGAAGTTAATTTTGGAAGGAAACCAACCAGATCGGCTTGGAGTGCACGTCAGGGGATCCCGGGCTGCCCACGAGGGTGGGGACGCGCCCCTCCCCCCTGGGCGCCCCCCTACCTCGTGAGCCCCCTGGAGGTCCACCGACGTACCCCTTTCACCCATATATACCTACGTACCCTAAAACTTCCAGAACAGAAGATAGTTCGGGAGTTCCGCCGCCGCAAGCATCTGTAGCCACCAAAAACCAATTGGGACCCTGTTCCGGCACCCTGCCGGAGGGGGATCCCATCACCGGAGGCCATCTTCATCATCCCGGCGCTATCCATGACGAGGAGGGAGTAGTTCACCCTCGGGGCTAAGGGTATGTACCAGTAGCTATGTGTTTGATCTCTCTCTCTCGTGTTCTCTCTCGTGTTCCATCTATGGCACGATCTTGATGTATCCCGAGCTTTGCTATTGTAGTTGGATCTTATGATGTTTCTCCCCCTCTACTCTCTTGTGATGAATTGAGTTTCCCCTTTTGAAGTTATCTTATTGGATTGAGTCTTTTATGAACACTTGATGTATGTCTTGCGTGGGATAACCGTGGTGACAATGGGTTATTCTATTGATCCACTTGATGTATGTTTTGGGGATCAACTTGCGGGTTTCGTGACACTTGGGAACCTATCCATAGGGGTTGGCACACGTTCTTGACTCTTCGGTAGTAGCTTTGGGGCACTCTTTGAAGTACTTTTATGTTGGTTGGATGAATCTGAGATTGTGTGATGCATATCGTATAATCATGCCCACGGATACTTGAGGTGACAATGGAGTATCTAGGTGACATTAGGGTTTTGGTTGATTTGTGTCTTAAGGTGTTATTCTAGTACGAACTCTTTTATAGATCGATCCGAAAGAATAGCTTTGTGGTGGTTTCGTACCCGACCATAATCTCTACGTTTGTTCTCCACTATTAGTGGCTTCGGAGTGACTCTTTGTTGCATGTTGAGGGCTTGTCATATGTTCTATCTATGTTATTATTGTTGAGAGAACTTACACTAGTGAAAGTATGAACCCTAGGCCTTGTTTCCTATCATTGCAATACCGTTTACGCTCACTTTTACCACTTGTTACCTTGCTGTTTTTATTATTTCAGATTACAAAAACCTTTATCTACTATCTATTTTGCACTTGTATCACCATCTCTTCGCCGAACTAGTGCACCTATACAATTTACCATTGTATTGGGTGTGTTGGGGACACAAGAGAATTTTTGTTATTTTGTTGCAGGGTTGCTTGAGAGAGACCATCTTCATCCTACACCTCCTACGGATTGATAAACCTTAGGTCATCCACTTGAGGGAAATTTGCTACTGTCCTACAAACCTGTGCACTTGCAGGCCCAACAACGTCTACAAGAAGAAGGTTGTGTAGTAGACATCATTGGTCCACCCGAATGGGAGTGCGAGGCCATGGGTTCTGTAGTGTGGGTATAGTGTACTAACCTCTACAGAGTGTATATTAAATCTATCGATAGCCGCGCCCGCGGATAAGGGCCCGGGTTGAGAGAAGGTCACACCATGAGTCAATAGTAATAAGAATAATGTGCTTAATAACAATGAGATAAGTTGGTGGTGATCGCCGTAAGGATCACGGGCCATTTAGTCGTCGGGTTGTGATCACCGTAAGGATCACGGTTTGGGACCAAGTGTTGGTCGGGTTGTGATTGCCGTAAGGATCACAATGGTATCGAGGATACCGAGTTGTTGTATATTCGTGATGTTGTACGAGAATCGTGGGTAAAGGTCAAGCTCCTTGTGGTCGTTTAATGATTACTACGGTATTGTTTATACCAAGCTTGACTTGATCCTGAGATGATCGTGTGATGTTCGAGGTTGGTAAGTGATGCATGTGTTGGTTACGAGGTAACCGAACAGAATAAGTGGTGCATATGGTGTCATCATGTTGCATGCTAGTGTTGTCGGATTAATATGTTCATGTTGTGTTAACTATATCATGTTCAAGTTGTTCATGCTATATTGTTCTGATGATATCATGTTAATTCCTGTTTAATATGTAATTGCCATGCTGTTGTTTGTCTTGAATGCTTCTGGATTATTGTGAGCTTGCAAGTACATTCAATGTACTGACCTGGCGTGTCATGCCAGCTTGCAGGTCATGCCGGATTTGATTGCTTGCTTGTCGTGGTTTCCGTTCATGCGAGCTAGGATAAGCGTTCCATCCAGAGTCCCTGCGGAGTGGAGTTCACCACCGTCGTCGTTGTTCCGCTGCTAGAGTTATTCCGCTGCTTCGAGTTGTTCTGCTGCTTGCATAGAGCAACTGAGGATGGCGTAGTGTCGCTGTGCCGATGTTATTCATTGTAATATCGGAGACCTTGTAATCATATTCGTGTAATAATAGAAGGCTGGTTTGTTCTATGCTAAGCAGTGCCGTATTCTAGAAGAATTCTCCTCGATCTCTGGGCTGGAATACGGGGCGTCCCGGTTTCCTCTGAGCCGGGGTGCCACAGTATGTGGCCCAATGAATATTGAGGCTCGCGGCGGGTATCGTTGTTTTCTCACCTTCATAGATGATTTGAGCAGATATGGGTATATCTACTTGATGAAACACAAATCTGAAACATTTGAAAAGTTCAAAGAATTTCAGAGTGAAGTGGAAAATCATCGTAACAAGAAAATAAAGTTTCTACGATGTGACCGTGGAGGAGAATATTTGAGTGACGAGTTTGGTTTACATTTTAAACAATGCGGAATAGTTTCGCAACTCACGCCACTCGAAACACCACAACGAAATGGTGTGTCCGAACGTCGTAATCGTACTTTACTAGATATGGTACGATCTATGATGTCTCTTACTGATTTACCACTATCGTTTGGGGGTTATGCTTTAGAGACGGCCGCATTTAAATAGGGCACCATCAAAATCCGTTGAGACGACGCCTTATGAACTGTGGTTTGGCAAGAAACCAAAGTTGTCATTTCTTAAAGTTTGGGGTTGTGATGCTTATGTGAAGAAACTTCAACCAGATAAGCTCGAACCCAAATTGGAGAAATGTGTCTTCATAGGATACCCAAAAGAGACTATTGGGTACACCTTCTATGACAGATCTGAGGGCAAGATTTTTGTTGCTAAATTCGAATCCTTTCTAGAGAAGGAGTTTCTCTCGAAAGAAGTGAGTGGGAGGAAAGTAGAAGTTGATGAGGTAACTGTACCTGCTCCCTTATTGGAAAGTAGTTCATCACAAGAACCGGTTCCTGCGACAACTACACCAATCAGGGAGGAAGCTAATGATATTGATCATGAAACTTCAGATCAAGTTACTACCGAATCTCGTAGGTCAACCAGAGTAAGATCCGCACCAGAGTGGTATGGTAATCCTATTCTGGAAGTCATGTTACTTGACCATGGCGAACCTACGAACTATGAGGAAGCGATGATGAGCCCAGATTCAGCAAAATGGCTTGAGGCCATGAAATCTGAGATGGGATCCATATATGAGAACAAAGTATGGACTTTGGTTGACTTGCCCGATGATTGGCAAGCCAGCGAGAATAAATGGATCTTCAAGAAGAAGACTGTCGCTGATGGTAATGTAACTGTCTACAAAGCTCGACTTGTTGCAAAAGGTTTTCGACAAGTTCAAGGAGTTGACTACGATGAGACATTCTCACCCGTAGCGATGCTTAAGTCTGTCCGAATCATGTTAGCAATTGCCGCATTTTATGATTATGAAATTTGGCAAATGGATGTCAAAACTGCATTCCTGAATGGATTTCTGGAAGAAGAGTTGTATATGATGCAGCCGGAAGGTTTTGTCGATCCAAAAGGTGCTAACAAAGTGTGCAAGCTCCAGCGATCCATTTATGGACTAGTGCAAGCCTCTCGGAGTTGGAATAAACACTTTGATAGTGTGATCAAAGCATATGGTTTTATACAGACCTTTGGAGAAGCCTGTATTTACAAGAAAGTGAGTGGGAGCTCTGTAGCATTTCTGATATTATATGTAGACGACATATTGTTGATTGGAAATGATATAGAATTTCTGGATAGCATAAAGGGATACTTGAATAAAAGTTTTTTGATGAAAGACCTCGGTGAAGCTGCTTACATATTGGGCATCAAGATCTATAGAGATAGATCAAGACACTTAATTGGACTTTCACAAAGCACATACCTTGATAAAGTTTTGAAAAAGTTCAAAATGGATCAGGCAAAGAAAGGGTTCTTGCCCGTATTACAAGGTGTGAAGTTGAGTCAGACTCAATGCCCGATCACAGTAGAAGATAGAGAGAAAATGAAAGATGTTCCCTATGCATCAGCCATAGGCTCTATCATGTACGCAATGATGTGTACCAGACCTAACGTATGATTAGCAATAAGTTTGGCAGGGAGGTAACAAAGTAATCCAGGAGTGGATCACTGGACAACGGTCAAGAATATCCTGAAATACCTGAAAAGGACTAAGGATATGTTTCTCATTTATGGAGGTGACAAAGAACTAGTCGTAAATGGTTACGTCGATGCAAGCTTTGACACTGATCCGGACGATTCTAAATCGCAAACCAGATACGTGTTTATATTGAACGGTGGAGCTGTTAGTTGGTGTAGTTCTAAACAAAGCGTCGTGGCAGGATCTACATGCGAAGTGGAGTACATAGCTGCTTCGGAAGCAACAAATGAAGGAGTCTGGATGAAAGAGTTCATTTCCGATCTAGGTGTCATACCTAGTGCATCGGGACCGATGAAGATCTTCTGTGACAATACTTGTGCAATTGCCTTGGCAAAGGAATCCAGATTTCACAACAGGACCAAGCACATCAAGAGACGCTTCAATTCCATCCGGGGTCAAGTCCAGGTGGGAGACATAGAGATTTGCAAGATACATACGGATCTGAATGTTGCAGACCCGTTGACTAGGCCTCTTCCACGAGCAAAACATGATCAGCACCAAGACTCCATGGGTGTTAGAATCATTACTGTGTAATCTAGATTATTGACTCTAGTGCAAGTGGGAGACTGAAGGAAATATGCCCTAGAGGCAATAATAAAGTTATTATTTATTTCCTCATATCATGATAAATGTTTATTATTCATGCTAGAATTGTATTAACCGGAAACATAATACATGCATGAATACATAGACAAACTTAATGTCACTAGTATGCCTCTACTTGACTAGCTCATCAATCAAAGATGGTTATGTTTCCTAACCATAGACATGTGTTGTCATTTGATTAATGGGATTACATCATTAGGAGAATGATGTGATTGACTTGACCCATTCTGTTAGCTTATCACTTGATCGTTTAGTATATTGATATTGCTTTCTTCATGACTTATACAAGTTCCTATAACTATGAGATTATGCAACTCCCGTTTACCGGAGGAACACTTTGTGTGCTACCAAACGTCACAACATAACTGGGTGATTATAAAGGAGCTCTACAGGTGTCTCCAAAGGTACATGTTGAGTTGGCGTATTTCGAGATTAGGTTTTGTCACTCCGATTGTCGGAGAGGTATCTCTGGGCCCTCTCGGTAATGCACATCACTATAAGCCTTGCAAGCAATGTAGCTAATGAGTTAGTTACGGAATGATGCATTATGTAATGAGTAAAGAGACTTGCCGGTAATGAGATTGAACTAGGTATTAGGATACCGACGATCGAATCTCAGGCAAGTAACATACCGATGACAAAGGAACAATGTATGTTGTTATGCGGTTTGACTGATAAGATCTTCGTAGAATATGTAGGAGACAATATGGGCATCCAGGTTCCGCTATTGGTTATTGACCAGAAACGGTTCTCGATCATGTCTACATAGTTCTCGAACCCGTAGGGTCCGCACGCTTAAGGTTTTGATGACAGTTATATTATGAGTTTATGAGTTTTGATGTACCTAAGTTTGTTCGGAGTCCTGAATGTGATTACGGACATGACGAGGAGTCTCGAAATGGTCGAGACATGAAGATTGATATATTGGAAGCCTATATTTGGATATCGGAAGTGTTCCGGGTGAAATCGGGATTTTACCAGAGTACCGGGAGGTTACCGGAAACCCCTGGGGGCTTAATGGGCCTACATGGGCCTTAGTGGAGAAGAGGAGAGGAGGCAAGGGCTGGGCTGCGCGCCCTCCCCCCTAGTCCGAATAGGACAAGGAGAGGGGAGCGGCGCCCCCCCCTTTCCTTCCTCTCTCTCCCTCCTCTCCCCCCCTTCTCCTAGTCCAACAAGAAGGAGGGAGTCCTACTCCCGATGGGAGTAGGACTCCCCTTGGCGCGCCCCCTCCTAGGCCGGCCGCCCCTCCCCCCTTACTCCTTTATATACGGGGCAGGGGGCACCTCTAGACACAACAATTGATCTCTTAGCCGTGTGCGGTGCCCCCCCTCCACCATAGTCCTCGATATATTGTAGTTGTGCTTAGGCGAAGCCCTGCGACGGTAGAACATCAAGATCGCCACCACGTCGTCGTGTTGATGAAACTCTTCCCCGACATTCTGCTGGATCAGAGTACGGGGAGCGTCATCGAGCTGAACGTGTGCTAGAACTCAGAGGTGCCGTAGTTTCGGTGCTTGATCGGTCGGGCCGTGAAGACGTACGACTACATCAACCGCGTTGTTCTAATGCTTCCGCTTTCGGTCTACGAGGGTACATGGACAACACTCTCCCCTCTCGTTGCTATGCATCACCATGATCTTGCGTGTGCATAGGAAAATTTTGAAATTACTACGTTTCCCAACAACACTGCGCCTGACGAGCTCTCTGTTTACTATTGTGTAGGCTCCTGCTCGACGCTGAACTTGTCCGGCTGAGATCTCATCAGCCGGCAGCTCTTTGTTCACCAGAAAATTGAGGATGGGCTGCGCCCATGAGGGAGTTGCAACTTCTTCTATTGTCAGCACGGCCACTGTAACTAGGGCGGTTGGGCTCGGAGGTGGTGGGTTGGAGTCGGCCACCACCTGTTGTGTCGTTGAAGTCCCCGGGCTGACTGTCGCAATCCTCGGGTCGGGCTCTGAAGTAACCGGTTCGGGTGCGGCTGCTGCAATCCCCGAGTCACCTGCCGAAGTCCCCGGGCCGCCTGTCGAAGTCCCCAAGTCGGATCCGACTGCTTCGGGATCAGCCGGCACGAAAATGGAATCTGATTCTGGTGAAGGCTTGACAGACGTTTTGAGGAGACACTGAAGGGAGACGCCGGCTGGTATGGCTTGCCGAGTGGAGCCGATTCATGCCAGGGCATCTGCTTGCTCGTTGTCAGCCCGTGGCACATGAAGGAACTCGCACCCTTCTATCTGCTGAGTTGGTGGACGAGGAAGCGGTAGCTTGCCATGTTTGCATCTTTGGCATCCCAGTCGCCGGACGACTGTTGGACCACTAAATCCTAGTCACCATAGCATAGGATCCGGCGGATGCCGAGCTCTTTGGTCAGCCGGAGCCCGTGTATGAGTGCTTCATACTTGGCCACATTGTTGGAGGCGGCGAAGTGGATTTGCAATGTGTATATGAGCTTGTCGCCTTTGGGAGAGGTGAGGACGATGCCGGCTCCCAAACCAGTGCGCATCTTGGACCCGTGAAAGTGCATCCACTAATGGGTGGAGTCTGGTGCTGGCGGCAGGTACTGGTCTCGGCCCAGTCGACAAGGAAGTCGGCCACCACTTGGGACTTGATGGTGGTGCAGGGCTGGTAGAACATGGTGTAAGGGGCCAGCTCGATGGCCCACTTGACCACTCGGCCTGAAGCATCTGGGCTGCCCATGATCTCGGCTAGTGGGGCAGTGCAAACAACCATGATGGGGTGCTCTTTAAAATAAGGCTTGAGCTTCTTGGCGGCAAAGTACACGCCGTAGCACATCTTCTGGTAGTGCGGGTAGTTCTGCTTTGAGGCTGACAGTACTTCACTCAAATAATACACGGGCCTCTGGACCGGCTGTGTCGTGCCGTCTTCTGGGCGCTGAACCACGATGACAGTGCTGACCACCCGGCTGGTCGCGGCAATGTAAAGGAGCATGGGCTCTTTGTCAGTCGGAGCTGCCAGGACAAGCGACGTGGTCAGCATCTTCTTCAGCTGGTGGAAAACTTCGTCTGCCTGGTCATTCCACTCGAAGTGAGTGGTTTTCTTCATGAGCTGGTACAGGGGAAGAGCCTTTTCTCCCAGCTGACTGATGAAGCGGCTAAGGGAAGCCAAGCACCCGGTAAACTTCTGGACGTCCCGCAGCCGGGTGGGAATCTCCATCCTCTCGATGGCCTTGATCTTCACAGGGTTGCACTCAATGCTGCGTTCAGAGACCAGGAAGCGGAGAAGCTAGCCAGCTGGTACTCCGAAGACGCATTTCTTAGGGTTGAGCTTGATCTGAAAGCGACCCAGGTTGTCAAATGTTTCTTTGAGATCTTCCAGCAAGGTGCCGCGCTTCTCCGTCTTCACCACAATATCGTCTACATAGACGTGGGTATTTCTGCCGAGTTGCTTGAGGAGGCACTTCTGCATGCAACGCTGAAAAGTGGCACCGGCATTTCTCAAGCCGAATGTCATAGTCAGGTAACAGAAGGCTCCAAATGGTGTGATGAAGGTGGTCTTCAGGCGGTCGGCTGGGTCCAACTTGATCTGGTGGTGCCCTGAGTAGGTATCCAAGAAACTCAACAACTCGCATCCAGCTGTGGAGTCTATCACTTGATCTATCCGAGGCAAAGCAAACGGATCCTTTGGGCAGGCCTTGTTGAGGCTGGTATACTCAATACACATGCGCCACTTGTTGTTCTTCTTTAGTACGAGGACTGGATTGGCTAGCCACTCTGGAAAGAACAGTTCCATAATGAAGCCGGCTGCTAGCAGCCGGGCTATCTCTTCACCAATAATTCTTCTTTTCTCCTCCGACAGTCGGCGGAGGGGTTGCTTGACTGGTTTCGCATCTGCTTTGACATGTATCTTGTGCTCGGCGAAATCCGTCAGAACACCCGGCATGTCCTTGGGGGACCATGCAAAGATATCCCGGTTCTCACGGAGGAAATCGACGAGCTCGCTTTCCTATTTGTTGTCCAGGTTGATTCCCACAAGAGAGAACCTCTCCGGGTGGTTTGGGTCCAAAGGTATCTTCTTGGTTTCCTTGGATGGCTGGAAGGAGCCCTAAGCTTCCGACTCCTTGGGGTCTGATGACAAGTCTGGCTGCTTGCCGGCCACGGCCACAACCCGGTCAAGGATCTTCTTTTCTGCAGCAATCACAAGGGACTCGGCCAGCCGGCTGCTTGCTGCAGCATAGGCGGACGACTTCTTGTAGTCTCCGACTATGGTGATGACGCCCTTGGTGCTTGGCTTTTTCATCTTGAGGTAAGCATAGTGGGGCACAACCATGAACTTGGCCAAAGCAGGTCGGCCAAGTAATGCATGATAGGGGCTCTCCAAATCCACCACTTCAAACCAAACTGCTTCACGGTGAAAGTGATCTTTGTCTCCAAAGAGGACATCCATCTTGATCTTGCCGATTGGCGAGCAGGAGAGGCCTGGCACAATGCCATGGAAGACGGTCTGACTAGACAGGAGCTGCTTAGTCTTGATGTTCAACTTCTCCATGGTATCGCGGTAAAGGATGTTGATGCTGCTACCGCCATCTATCAGGACTAGGGAGAATCGAGCTGCACACCTCTCTGTAGCAAAGGTGGCATCCAACACCAATGCATAGGAACCCGGGGAAGGCATCGCTTCCGGGTGGTTAGCTCGTCTCCAGTTGATGGGCTTCTCAGACCAGTGCATGAACTCTGGAATCTTGGAGGCGACAGCATTGACCTCTTGGTGCTGTCGGCGCCGGCTGCGCCTGTCATCAGCTTGGCTTGTGGAGACAACATAGGCTCCATGCTCTTTCGGGAACTCGTCTTGGATGGCGCCGACTGCTGAGGAGCCGGAGGCGGCTGGCCAGCAGGCGGAGGAGGCAGCAGTCCTTCGCCATTGGAAATTCGGGTGAGCTAGTGACACTTTTGGGTTGTGTGATTGGATGGCTTCGTGATACGTCCATTTTGCATCATGCTTTTATATCAATATTTATTGCATTATGGGCTGTTATTACACATTATATCTCAATACTTATGGCTATTCTCTCTTATTTTACAAGGTTTACCATGAAGAGGGGGGATGCCGGCAGCTGGAATTCTGGCTGGAAAAGGAGCAAACGTTGGAAACCTATTCTGCACAACTCCAAAAGACCTGAGACTCCACGAAACAACTTTTTGGATTTAATAAGAATTTATGGGCAAAAGAAATAGGCCAGGGGGCCCACACCCTGTCCAAGAGACAGGGGGCGCCCCCCCCCCCCTAGGGCGCAACCCCCTATCTCCTGGGCCCCCTGGTGGGCCTCCGACGTCCATCTTCTGCTATATCATCACTTTTCCCCTGGAAAAAATCATGGGCAGGCTTACGGGATGAAACTCCGCCGCCACGAGGCGGAACCTTGGCGGAATCAATCTAGGGCTCTGGCGGAGCTATTCTGCCAGGGACACTTCCCTCCGGGAGGGGGAAATCATCACCAACATCATCACCAACGATCCTCTCATCGAGAGGGGGTGAATCTCCATCAACATCTTCACCAGCACCATCTCCTCTCAAAACCCTAGTTCATCTCTTGTATCCAATCTTGTACCAAAACCACAAATTGGTACCTGTGGGTTGCTAGTAGTGTTGATTACTCCTTGTAGTTGATGCTATTTAGTTTACTTGGTGGAAGATCATATGTTCAGATCCTTTATGCATATTATTACTCCTCTGATTATGAACATGAATATGCTTTGTGAGTAGTTACGTTTGTTCCTGAGGACATGGGTGAAGTCTTGCTATTGGTAGTCATGTGAATTTGGTATTCGTTCGATATTTTGATGAGATGTATGTTGTCTTTCCTCTAGTGGTGTTATGTGAATGTCGACTACATGATACTTCACCATTATTTGGGCCTAGAGGAAGGCATAGGGAAGTAATAAGTAGATGATGGGTTGCTAGAGTGACAGAAGCTTAAACCCTAGTTTATGTGTTGCTTCGTTAGGGGTTGATATGGACCCATATGTTTAATGTTGTGGTTAGGTTTACCTTAATACTCTTTTTTATAGTTGTGGATGCTTGCAATAGGGGTTAATCATAAGTGGGATGCTTGTCCATGTTACGGCAGTACCCAAGTGCCGGTCCACCCACATATCAAATTATCAAAGTACCGAACGCGAATCTTACGAACGTGATGAAAACTAGCTTGACGATAATTCCCAATGTGTCCTCGGGAGCTCCTTCTTCATTATTAGAATTTGTCCAGGCTTATCCTTTGCTACATAAAGGATTGGGCCACCTTGCTGCACTTTATTTACTTTATTTACTTTTGCTCGTTACTATTTATCTTATCACAAAAACTATCTATCACCTACTATTTCAGTGCTTGCAGAGAAAACCTTACTGAAAACCGCTTATCATTTCCTTCTGCTCCTTGTTGGGTTCGACACTCTTACTTATCGAAAGGACTACGATAGATCCCCTATACTTGTGGGAGGGTGCATCAAGGGTCTGCTCGTAGGAGAAAGCGGCCAAGCCGGCTTACCGCCTTTCTGACACTTGGGTATGGGCTGCACTTCTGGCTGCTGATCTTCAACTGTTACCACCTGCCGGCTGGTGGAAGCCGGCATCGGGGCCTTGCGCTTGTTGTCGTTCTGCTACGGACGCCGACTGGTGTCGCCAGCCGGCGTTCTGGGAGCCGGAGGGAGCACCTTCCCAGAGGCGTCCACTCAAAGCTCCGACTTCATTGAGGAGTCGGCAGTGGCGTACTTGTCTGCTATGATCAACAGCTCATCGAGTGTAGTCGGCTCGTCGCAGAGGAGTCGGTCCTTGAGGAGGGTGCCTTCTCTGCACCCGGCGGTGAAGTACTCTATAGCTTGCACCTCGTGCACCCCTTCGCAAGAGTTGCGAAGCTCGGCCCACCGTGTCAGGTAGTCGCGACTGGACTCGGTAGGCCCTTGGACGCACACAGAGAGATGGCGAGGCTTGGGCACCCGCTTTTGTACGTGCTGGTGAATTTACGGACGAAGACTTCGGTGAAATTTACCCAGCTGTTAACGTTGTAGGGCTTGAGGCTATTCAGCCAAGTGCGCGCCATGCCCTGAAGCATGAGGGGGAAGTACTTCACGGCAATGCGCCTGTTGCAGTTTGCTATGCTGACTGCAGTGGAGTAGTCGATCAACCAGTCTTCCGGCATCACCGAACCATTGTACTTGGCGTGTCTCTTGGGAGCGAGAACCCTTTGGGGAAGGGCTCGTCACGAATGCAGGGGCCAAAACAAGGCGGACCAACCGCATCCTCTTCTTCTAGCGCCAGGGATCTCGCCAGGCGGTCGATCCGCTGGCGGGCATCGTTTTCTCCGATTCCTTCGCGACGGCCCTGCCGGCCACTGAGCATCGGGTGCTCAACACGCGGCAGGAAGGCATACCTCTCCCTCCGGGGCGAAGGAGGAGGCAAGTAGTCACCTCACCGCTCCATAGCTCGTGGGCGGCCTTCTTCGTCGCGCTCAATGCTGATGCGTGTCCGGCTACGGCTAGCAGCCGGCTCTTTGTCCTTTCGGTCGCGGGCGCCGCCAGTAGGGAGGTCGCGCCATGCTCTCGACAAGGGGGGGGGGGGTATTATCGACGTGGGTGCCGGCTTCTTGCCGTTCAACGGACATGTCGATGAGATGCTGGACGCGCCCTGTCATGCAGCGTAGCTCATCACCTTCCAGGTTTTCCAGCTCGTCCGCTGCCACCTGGGCAGCACGCAGGTTCTCGAGGGGCGTGGCGTAGACTGGGCGGTCGGCCCCCAGCATGCTGGCGATGGCGGCGCCACGCTATTTGACAGCGCCCAGGCGGCTAGGCCCGCCAGCAGCCGGCGTGCCGCAGGCGGCACGATCAACCTCGCGCTGATAGGCCTCGGTGAGGCGTCTCATGGAGGCTATTTTCTTGCCGCTCTCGACGAGCGCAAGGCGGTGGGCCTCCAATGTCTCGGCGTCGGCGTCGTCTGGAATGGGTGCAGACAGGTCGCATATCGCCGCCTGCAGCGTGTCGCGGGCATCCGCGCCAGATGCTGCGCCATGGCTGATGACGAGCACCTCAGGTGACGGTGCTTCCGCTGCTATCGGCACAGGAAGCGGGTCATCGATGACCACCACGTTGGTGGGGAAGGCGTCGAGGGATGCCGTGTCGGAGTCGACGAGCATCGGGTCGATGGAGCCGATCAACTCCAAGTCGGAGGCAGGCTCGTTGGCGATGTCAAGCTTGCCAAGGAGGTCGATGAGGAAGCTCTCGGAGTTGGTTGCGCCCGTGTTTGTCGCGGGCTCGTTGGAGAGGTGGATCTCGCCAATTAGATTGGCGAGGCAGCTCGCTGGACAGGTGGCTTTGACGCCGAGTAGCACGTCGGTGCAGGCGCCATTGGGCGTGCTGAGCTTGCTACGCTCGCTGGGAAGGAACAGGGTTCCCGTCCAGAGCAGGTCTCCGGCGATGGTGCACCTAGCCCCATGGTGGGCGCCAAATGCCGGGTGGTAGGTGCGACATATGCCAAAGGATGGCTAATCATAGTGGGAGCTAGTAAGACGTCGCCGGTGCCTGGAAACGGGATAAGGCGAAGACATGCACGCCGGCGTATCTTACCCAGGTTCGGGGCTCTCCTAGGATATAACACCCCTAGTCTTGCTCTGCGGGGTCTCCCGATGATCACTAGATCAACAAGTAGCTACAAGGTGCTCCTTGAGCTGTTTGGCTAGAGGAGGAGGAAGAGCAAGGCTAGGTCTACTCCTCTCCCTATGTGGGTGTATGTAATCTAAAAGCTAAACCCTTTGTATGGGTGCCCTCGGGGGTTTATATAGGCCTACCCCCCAGGGGTACAATAGTAATCCGGCTGGGTGTAGGCCCAGGCCGTCAGTGTCTATGATCGCCGACTTCTCCGCCGGCTACCGGGGCCCGCCGACTGGTGGGTCCCGCCGGCTGCCAGGCTCTCGGCCGGCAGGTTGGGCCCGCTGCTTGTGGGACATGTCGGCTGCTCATTACTGTAGCATTGTCCCTGATGACGATGGCCTGGTCGGGCGAGCGTGGCTACAGTGCCACCGCCTGGTGGGCGCTCACTGTAGCCACACCCGTCTTATCTGGTTAATGGCGCACAAACTTCTAGGGAAGGGGAGGGCTGACTGTTGGTAGCCGGTCTCCCCCTCTGCCGACTGGTGTAGGCTGGCCGCCTTCTCGTATCTCACTGGCAGGTTGGGCCCGCCGCCCGCGGGCCGTACCGATAGCCCGTCGTGGGAGTATGGTGGCTTTGCCAGGGGTGATGTCATGGTCAACGTGGCAACAGTGCTGCGCCAGGCTAGGGATGGCCGCCCGGTACATTGCACTGTGGCCACGCCTGCTCCGGGATTCGGGGGTGGCAGGCCGCACTATTGACACGCCCCGTCTCGTCGCCGTTATGTGGGTGCAAATTTTGAGGATGCGAGGGAGTCGGCCACTCTGGTGGCCGTCTGCTAGGAGTCGGCCCTCTTTGGGACCGCTCGCTGGGCCTTGCCGCCTTCCTACAGCCGGCCGCTTGGACCAGCCGGCCCCAAGAAGGCGGCCCTTCGTCTTGAATGCTTGAGGGGCGCAGCCAGCCCCGATGTTTCGAAATGTCATGGGGAGCAGATGAAGCTAGCCGTGGTCATTTACTCTGACAGGGAGCCGGGGAGGAAGAGGCCCGCCCAGTCGTCATGGGGTGGCGGCGCGGACGAGCGGGAGGGCGGAGTCGCGGGAGCCCTCCCCTCACGTTTTTTCCACCTCCCAAATGATTTGACGTGCCAAACCAAGAAATGACATCTGTTCGCATGTGTGTTCTTCTCCGAGAACCTAGCATTCAGCGGAGGAGGGTTTTGATCGGAGGCGGGGATCACAGCCGTGGGGGACAGTCAGAGCCGGCAGATCTCGCAGAGAGAGGCGAAGGCATTGGTGTCTAGCCGACTCTGGGCGCTTGTTCTGGCGGTAATAGTAGTCGTCCGGTTGCTCAAAATCTCGATGTAATTTTTATTATGTTTGAGATGCTTTGTAGTTTAAGTGAATTTTTGTAATATATCAGATCCTTTTCTTTGAAAAAGAAATCATCCCACCTGCAAACGTTGTTTTCACATATGCTTCGCTGGAACGTGCAAAACTACATACCCACAAGGACGATTTCATAATATAATTTTGAGTTAATTACACAAAACCACAACTTCAGGATATCTTATAACACTTTACCACAACATTTGAGTTTTTTAACACAAAACCACAACTTCGCGGCAACTTATAACACTTTACCACAACTTTTGAGTTTTTTAACGCAAAACCACAACTGTTGGCCTAATTCTCAACGTTGAGCCCAAATCTACCGGTCAACTTCTTTTAACAGCCAATCTGAATGATTGGGCCCTCATGTCAGGATCTAGGCGACAAGTTCCCTCCTATGTGGCGCTGACTGAATGTGTGTAACATAGCAGTGTGCATACAACATCGTCGTCTCCTCGACGACGCGTTCACTTGCAGCTTCTACGCCATCTACCCCGAAAAAGAAAAAAGATCTGTCATCTTCACCTTCTTTGTCTGGCGCACTCCGCCCAACCATGTTGTCGTCTGGACAATCGCAGCTAACACATGCACTATACCACGTCGTGCATAGACAAGGCTCTTGCCTTGTGCTCCACCGCCGTAGAGACGCACTCGTCCTCCCCAGGACCTCTCTGTCTAGTTCGCGCGCCCCGCCCGACCATGCCATAGTCCGGACGGGCGCTGCCAGCACATCCGTGCCGCCACGTTGTGCACAATCAGGGCTGCCACCTCATGCTTAACGACCACTGCAACGTGCTCGTCCTCACTGATTACGATGTCGAGATCATTTTGGAACTCCACCGCCAACGATAGTGACATGCGGGTGCGGCTTTGCGACACTAGGAACCTCGCCATTGAGGACGCTTGGAGTGATTATCCTGTGGCAGAATTTTGACCACCCCCAACAACACCCAGCTCCCTGCTCAATGCGTCGGTGGAGTTTATAGCGCCGGTATGGGATTGCAAGAGGAGGAAATGGTAGGCCACATCGGAGATGCGCACATGCCACCTTTTTCCTGCTTAGTTCCTAACATGTGGGTCCAGTCAATCAGATTGTATATTAAAAGAAGTTGACTGATAGATTTGGGCTCAGTGTTGAGAATTAGTTCAGAAGTTGTGGTTTTGTGTTACAAAAACTCAAAAGTTGTGGTAAAGTGTTATAAGTTGACCTGAAGTTGTGGTTTTTTGTTAAAAAACTCAAAAGTTGTGGTAAAGTGTTATAAGTTATTCTGGAGTTGTGGTTTTGTGTAATTAACTCTATAATTTTACTAAAATAACAATGGAGCCGAGCGACGACAGAGAGAGTCAAGGATAAACACGAGCAGCCGGAGGATAGCCTGCCTGCGCGGCTGCGACGACTTATTTCCCGGCGATGTCGGCGGCGCAGGCTGCGAGTGCCATCTTGCGGCCGTCCGCGAGTGCGCCGCTCAGGGAAGCGGCGTTCTTCTTCACCGATAACCACAACCCCTCCCCGGCTCGCCTCTGCATCCGACGACGCAGTGCGGAGAGAACCTTGTGAGGCCCCTTTCTTGGCTATTGTTCTCGATTTCTTGGTCTGATTGCTTAAGCCCACGCAGTAATCCCCTGGTTCTTGCTCCAACCACTCAATTTGGTTGGGATTTTTTTTCCTTTCCGGTTCTCGCACCGTCGGGCGCCCCGCCCGTTCCATGTTTCAGCAGTTCTGGGGCATAATTTGTTTCTGTCAGACTTTAGTTCTGCAGCTATGGAATTGGATTGTGTAGTGTAGGTACCAATATGCGCTTGTGTGGTGCCATATTAGCACTGTCTCATATGATCTTATATAACTGGCCTAACTTACAGAAGACCTAGACAAGAGTTAGATGAACGTGAACTTACTCGAGCAAATTAGAGGTTTACTACTCCCTCTGTAAACTAATATAAGAGCATTTAGATAACTAAAGTAGTGATCTAAACGCTCTTATATTAGTTTACGGAGGGAGTAGAAGATAACATCAATTGCTAATGTGTCTAGCTCCACTTGTGAACCTAGAAAGCTAGAATGTGCAACTTGTGTTTTTCTGATGCTACAGAGTATTTCTGAGAGTAGTAATTTTCTGCATAAGTTAGAACGTTCGGAACTGTAATTCTGAATGAGCCATTTTCTGATACTTGAATCTAGCCGAAAGTGGTCATGGCTGATATAGTACTTTTCAATAGGAATTAAGTAGAAACACGACCATGTGCAATTCTCATAATGCCACACATTCAGTGCAGGGCTTCAAATTGCAGCCTCCAACTTTAACAGATCCAGAATTTGCCATGTTAAAAGTGGGGAGGCTGATGGCTATCCAAAAACTGAAGAAGATAAGTTAGCTGACGAAGAAACCCTTCAGCGTAATTTGGACAGAGCTATCCGGGAAGAAGATTATGCCCGTGCTGCCAAAATCAGGGACGATCTGCGCGTCCTCCATGAGGATACTGAAGCTTCCGTCCTTGCAGCAAATACACGATTCTACGACGCTTTCAAGAATGGAGATTTTACTGCAATGTACTCTATCTGGGCTAAAGGGGACCATGTGTATGTTGTCCATCCCGGTGCAGGTCGGATATCCGGTTACGATGTGGTCTTGCAAAGCTGGGAGATGGTGTGCAACGCGGACTATGCGTTCCCTCTAAACATTGATCTTAAGAACATAGAGGTTCATGTGCGTGGTGACCTTGGTTATGTTACATGCTTGGAGTTGGTCAAGACCAAAGGAAAATCTTGGGGGAAGCAAATTGCCACCAACGTCTTCGAGAAGATAGATGGCACATGGTATATCTGCATTCACCATGCTTCACACATTGAAGAATGAAATGACACTTTCTGGTGGTTTATGTTGTATATTCCAGAGCCGTTGGCGATGTCATTCCATGTGGGGTTATATATGACTGGAATTTACTATTGCTCATGGACTTGACACCTCAAGGAGGTGAAGTCATATTCCATATCCGAGCTACTTAAACATAACTCTGATTGACATTGATCCTTGTTGTTAATATGCAGTTAAATGTTTCATGCTTTGCTTGTTGCGGCCAATGTTCTGCCAGGGAGTGCTGGAATTGGCAATTTGGCATTAATTTTGCGTGCTAACTTTATATTGGACATCAGGTGGTACTATTGTTTTTGTTTAACAATTTTCATTTTTCTGCATTAGGCCTTCATTTGGAATTCCTTCTAGTAGTTTCATTCTCTGCTTTCTATGTGGAGGTTAGTTTCTTCTGTACTTTTTGTTCTGCTTGTCGGGTAAGTGCCACTCTGCCATTCCGGTGGACTTTTCTTAATCCAATTTATTTGTGTTTTAGGATTGTTAAAAGAAGAAAATTCGTTTATAATATTTTGTGCTATCCAGCTCAGGTAGTGTACCGGGCACTCGTTCCCCATGAAACAGAACACGGGTGTACATGAGCACCCAGGTTTGATATCCCAAAATTTCAGAATTTTTTAAAATTTCCTGGTGTGGCTCTCGGGTGCCACACAACCCTATATGAATATAGCATTAGGAAAATATCAGGAAATTTCAAAAAAATCTGAAATTTTGGGATATCAAACCTGGGTGCCCAGTGTACACACATTTTCAGTTTCATGGGGAAATGGGTCCCCATGTTAATCTCGGTAAAAAAAGTTAAAAATTCCTATGTATGGAAAACATTATGTGGATAGATCGTATGTCAGACCGTATTTCCTTCGCCATGGATACCACGGTCACCCATTTCCCATGAAACTGAACGCAGGTGTACAATGGGCACCCAGGTTTGATAACACAAAATTTCAGAATTTTTTGAAATTTCCTGATATTTTTCTTAATGCTATATTCATATAGGGGTGTGTGGTACCTGGGAGCTCCAATGCATCTCCCCATATATTGGCCACTATTTTCTAAATTCATGAACTTTTTAAAATTCATGAACTTCTTTCAAATTTGTGATTTTATTAAATTATAATTATTTTGAATCTATAAAAAAAAGTCAGCATCTGTCGGCTTTCTATGTACAGTGAGGGAGTCTGGTGAGTGAGCAAGACTGGCAAGTGAGGCGAGGCTAGTGCTAAGGAAACATGGAGTGAGTCTATAAGACCCCACTAAGTTGTCTAGGTTGGTTTAGGCTAGAGATTTACTTGAAATCCAACTCAATTTCAACCCTACTTCGAAACCAAGGCTTGATGCGTAAATAAGGATCCATGGGCCTAAGAGCAACTCTAGCGGACCCCGCAAAAAACGCAAACTTGCAAAATTCCGGCGAGTATGCGGGCTCGGCCCATTTTTTTGGTCAGAACAGAGCCTGCATACTCACCTGGCCCGCAAATTTTTTTGCCGCGGCCCGCAAACCGCACGCCCCGACCGCTATAACTGCGGTTCCGTGACTCATTTGGGGGTCCAAACCCTATCCCTCGCCGCCGCCGAGCCACGCGATTCCCCTTCCCCCTCTCCACATTTCTCGCCGCCGGCGACCACCCGCCCCGCCTCTAGCCGCCATGTGGGGCCGAATGTGGAGTTCCGGACGCGGCTCCAGCAGCAGATCCGGCGGTAGAAGGGACCCGGAGCGCGAGCGGCGCGTTCGATCCAACGGCGCGCGGAAGCGCGGGGCCCGGAGGTGGACCAACCGTGGCCTCTCGCCGCCGGCGAGCTTCCAGCGGAGTGAGACGGCGGAGTACGACCGTCGGCGCGCGTCCTTCTCCTCCGCGAGGTCCTCGTATGCCGGGAGCTCCTCCTCCTCCGGCGCGGGCAATCGCCGAGCGAAGCGTGCGCGAGGAGTTGGAGTGCCAGCGCCATGCCGAGGAGCTCAAAGCCCTCCAGTGGCGGAAAGCGGTCGCCGCCAACCTCGCCGTCAAGGAGAAGGCCGAGGAGTGGCGCCGCATCCGTGCGGAGCAGACGGCTGTGTACGATGTGCAGCTCCGCGCGAGGAGGACTGAGCGTCCGGCTCCTCCACGGCGTCGTCCATTTTGCCGCGACCTCGCCGCCGTCAGATCCGACCCCTCTAGTACTAGTTTAACTTAGTATGTAGTATAACTATGCTTGTAGTTTGTTGATCATGTGATGAACTATGTAGTATGTGATGAACTATGTTTGCGCAATTTCTTCCGCGAAAGTGTTTTTTCAAATTATGCAGGTTTAGATACGGGTTCTGTTCGGTCGCGCTAGTTTTCGAGCCGCAAACGCGATCTTCGTGGAACAGCAAACGCGTTTTGCGGGTCAAATTTATGCGGGATCTGCTAGAGTTGCTCTAAGCAAAAACTTTACGTGCCAACCTCTCTCGAAGAGGCAGAAGCACACTAAAAACACATATCGAGTCGAGAGCTCTAGCCGCAAGGGTTTTTAACTCTTTTAACCATCGAATGCTCTTGTAATTTGTTTAGAGATAATAAGAGATCGACCAAGGTAGGAAATAGGGTTGTTACCCACCTCCGCGGTCTTACCAATCGTTGTGTGCATTGTCTCTTCCTTCAAGATTCCTGGAACGTATGAACACTATTTGCGCCTTATCCCAAAATTCTTGCGCCATTAGGTCCATTTGGTTCGGATCCAACATGTTAAACCGATTCTCCAACTCAATGCGTTCAATTATCGCCCGATTCTCCTAAATTTGGAGCCTAGGCGCCTCCATCTCTTTCTGACATCGCCTGCACTCTTGCATCGCATCTCATCTCGCCCTCTTCTCTTGGTTCTTCTTCTCCTTCATCGGTGGTTTTTCTTGCTTCTTCTTCTCGGCGTACTCGGTTCTTGTCTTCCCCAACTCATCGACATTTTTTTCATCACCTCCATCTCTCCTCTCTCTTGAGCTTTTTATTTCTTCTCTTCCTCTCATCGGGTCGACCCGTGCTAGACACCAGAGTGGGACTTCTAGGCACCTTTTCCCTTGCCTCTCCATCACCATTGTCCATGTCCGGAGAGGTATTGTTGCACTTCTCAGATTTTGGATTGTCGTCGTCATACCTCGACTTCCACTTCTCGTGGCCTTCCAAAAATCCAACAATGTAGGAGGCCAAATGATTTTCCTTTTACTTTCTCATCTATCGACACCTTTCTTGTGCTATGCTTTCCTATAACAAACAAATACTCAAGTTGATAAGAATGCTCAAAGTGATGCAAATGTGGCTTAAAAAACAATAAATTGTCTTACATATTGGTCAATTATGACACCGCTAGGAGGAGCGTGCTTCACTTGGTCCAAGTAACCTGCCCAACGGTTGCACATCTTTTGAATCATACCCCATTGGTTTCTGAGAGATTTGATGCTACACTTTATTCTCCACCCAAGATAACATTTGAAATGCTCCTCAATGTGCTTGCAATACTTTTGGCGACGACATTGAGAGAGTTATCTTCCAATCCCTTAGCAAGCATAATATCCTCATCCGAGGTGAAGTTTGCTTCCTGAATTGCTTTCTTCTTCGACGAGCCAGAGGATTCGAGTTGATCAAATTCCGTATCTTAGCTGGACACATCCATTTGCTCAAAATGCGACAACGATGCACCCTCAAGTTCGAAATCATTTGTCCCGTCGGAATCACCAATCACACTCTCGAGGAATGCTTCTTTGTTGACCGTCGATGTCTCAAAATCACATAATCATCGCTAAATTACAAATATTGCACATTTGCCAATACTTTTCCGCAGTCACCTTGCATTCAATCAAACAAAACAACATATAAGGCAAAGGATGTCTTTTTTTACCTCACCGTTGTGTCTGGTCCGGCGTAGGAATGGGAAGGTGCCCTAGTTTTTCCCGCCGCTGGAACAAAGGAGGAAGGGCAACGGCTCGGCCCTTCCTCGTCTTGTTCTTCGGTCCCTTTGGTACCGGCGGGGGGAGGCCACCGCTTGCACGTGGCGGCAGGATTTGCCACCTCCATGGCCGGCAGTGAGGGTGAGGTGTCGCCCTAGGCGGTGGCGGCCGACCGTCAGAGGCGCAAGCACTGTCGAAGTCATGAGATCTGACCCCAAACTGATGGAAATTGGACGCGTGGGTTACGTCCATGGCATCCTCGCCCTACCACCAAATACGATGGCTCGGGGGCTCAATTTGGAGCCCCTCTAAAAACTATAGCGATCAATGGTGGGATGAAAAGGCCGCTCTACCAAATATCCTCAGCCAAGATCGTCATAATGGCGGTTATTATGACGATTGGACCGTTTTTGTGGATTTATTTTGTGCTATCTTATAAAAGATAAATAAATAATGTGTTTATCCTGAAGTGAAGATTTTTTTTTTGCGGGAATCCTGAAGTGAAGATCGAGCCTCCAATAATACGACCAAAGAGGGCGCATACGTACGTGAGTGTCGTCATATAGTACTGGGATTCTGCTCCGTACGCTCTATGGAAGCAGAACCAAACTTGGGCAGTAATTTTATTGATGAATTGTTCACGGACACGGGAAAACTAGCGACCAACTTGGCCAACAAGCGAACAACTGCCCGTCCTTCCTCAAGAGTCCCCTCTCCTTCCTCTCCAAGAAAAGTAGAGCCAAACCAAACCAGCAACAAACTCCGCCGCGCCGCCGCCTGCGCCCCCACACCCACGCCGCCTCCTCTCTCCCCTTCGCGAGGACCGGCGGAGGACCGCGGAGCGCGACGATGGTGCTGCCACTGATGAAGCTCGGCTTGCTCGCGTTCCGGACGCTGAGCAAGCCCGTCGCCAATAAACTCAAGCGCAACGCCGGCATCCACCCCAGGTTCCGCGGATTCATCATCGACGTCGCGCAGGTGACGTTCCGTCAGTTCATCCCCCATATTGACTCGCCCGTGCCTTCGATCCTGGTGTCTGGAAGTTGGGGCGGCGCTTGCACTTCTTGATCGCTTCTGTCCAGTACGGTCTGGAGGACCCGAGCGGATCTTCCCTCCGTGTTTCTTGGCTCTCTCTCTCTCTCTCTTGATGATTTCAAGCGGGGGAAGTGCATGGCAAAATGCTTATTAGGAAAGCCGTGAGGACCTGCCTCTGTTTTTACTGGTTAGTTATAAGTTGGTGACGGCATTGGTCTGATATGTCGCAGAATCGAATCGATTTCATGCTTGGGCGTGTGGGATAATTGGCGATTTAGGTCACCCTGTTTCTATGATAATGATAATGGTATCAATCATTCGCACTGTTGTTTCGGGGGGGGGGGGGGGGGGGGGGGGGGGGGGGGGTTTGATTCCTGTGAACGCCAATGTAGTGGTGCAACCTTATCTGACGCCAAAAGTTCTGTAATGTGGACACACTGTAGTTCTTTGAGGTTCTGAAATTCTGAATGCTGGTGTTAATATCACAAAAGGATTATCTAAGCGATGACAGTTTACAGTGATTCCATATAGTCTTACAGATCAGTTTAGAATGATCATGGAACTCTGTGTGAACAACATTTGTCGATGATCACCATCAAAATGTCACATTACTTCTTGCTGACAGTGAAAGGACTTATGTATACGCTATTTATGTGGATAGAGCGTATGTGTCACGAAGGAAATAGATGTGAAGTATTGTTAATGATGATGTTCAATCCTTGTGGAACACTTCAAAGAAGTTCTCGGTTGAGATTTACTCATACAAGAACTTTTTAACAATTTTGCTTACAGTTTATTTTTTTTTTTTTTTTGAAAAGGGGGTTTACCCCGGCCTCTGCATCAGATCGATGCATACGGCCTCTCTTATTAATGAAATAAAGAGGTTCAGAACATAAGTCTTACAAACAAATGAAAAAAGGTAGCACGTGATCAGCGCCGTCCAAACCGGTTGAAGATATCCCGCGCAACCGTCTCCCACCGGACAGATCCAGTAACCAAACGCTCCCTGGCCTCCGTCGGAGTGAGTAAGGACCAAGTACGGATCAGCGCCGTAGCCCGGAACAACACCTGCAAAAAATGAGTATTTGATGTCCTGTTAAAAACCAAGTCATTCCTGCAGTTCCAAATTGCCCATAATAACGCACATACTCCTACACGAATTTGTCTGGCTGTTTCGGGCTCCGTCCCGAGCAACCACGCCCCAAAAAGCGTGTTTACCGATCTCGGTGGAGTAATATTAAAGGCAATTTGCACGGTGCGCCACAACCCTTGTGCCAACGGGCAATCAAAAAATAAATGTTTGATAGACTCATCCCGATCACAGAAGCTACACCTAGTAGATCCTGTCCAGTTGCGCTTAACTAGATTGTCCTTTGTAAGAATTACCTGTTTATGCACAAACCACATAAACACTTTAATCTTCAAAGGAACCTTAACGTTCCAGACTACATTGGACGTAGGTATCACGGATGAATTAATGATATCAAGATACATAGACTTGACCGTGAACACCCCAGTTCTAGTTAGCTTCCAATACAACTGGTCGGGCTGAGGATTTAGCTGCACCTCCATCAGCCTACGGACCAAGTGAAGCCATGCTTCCCATCTCGGTCCAGCAAGCACTCTTCTAAACTGGATGTTAAGGGGAATCGTCTGCATTACTGTGGCCACAAGGGCATCCCTATGCTGAACAATACGATACAGCGCTGGATACTGAGAAGCCAGAGGCGTGTCACCCAGCCACGTATCCTCCCAGAATCGCGTATCAGCTCCATTCCCAACAATACATTTCGTTCTGTTAAAGAAAGCGGATTTAGCCCTCATTAGCCCTTTCCAGAACGGCGAGTCTGTAGGTCTCATAGTGACTTGGGATAAAGTCTTTGAGTACAGATATTTACTCCGTAAAATCTGCGCCCATGTTGCCTCTGTCTCACAAGACAGCTTAAACAGCCACTTACTCAGGAGGCACTTATTTTTAACTTCAAGATTTTCAATGCCAAGTCCTCCTTGGTCCTTTGGTCTGCAAATAATATCCCATTTGGCCAATCTATACTTCCTCTTAGATTCATCACTCTGCCAGAAGAAGCGAGACCGATAAAAGTCTAGTCTCTTCCTCACCCCAACTGGTACTTCGAAGAAAGATAGCAGAAACATAGGTAAACTCGTGAGCACCGAGTTAATGAGAATCAACCGGCCTCCATAAGACATGAGTTTTCCCTTCCAACAACTTAGTTTTTTCTCAAATCTATCCTCGATGCTCTTCCACTCAGCATTCGTTAACTTACGATGGTGTATTGGAATACCGAGATAAGAGAAAGGAAGAGACCCACTCTCACATCCGAACAATTGTGTATAAGCTTCCTGTTCGTCTTTGGCTCTACCAAAACAGAACAACTCACTTTTATGGAAATTAATCTTCAGCCCAGACAATTGTTCAAAAAGGCATAATACTAGTTTCATGTTCCTCGCCTTGGCCAAATCATGTTCCATAAAAATGATTGTATCGTCAGCGTATTGCAGGATGGATAAACCACCATCAACCAGATGAGGCACCACTCCCTCCACCTGACCAGCCTCTTTGGCCCTCCCAATCAGGATCGCTAACACATCAACCATACAGTTTATAATTTATTGATCTGTTCAAAGAAATATAAATTTGGATGTGCTCTGTTTGTCTTGTATAGAGTACTAAACAATAGTATATATAATACATAATGTGAATGTGATTGCTGTACTGACAAGGTGTATACCACACTATGTTCAGGCAAACCATCGTTTAGCAACAAACATGCAGAGGCGACTTATTGGACGCGCAACTGACATTCACATTCGGCCCTTGAATGAAGAGAAAGCTATTCAAGCTGCTACAGATCTTCTTGGTGAACTGTTCATTTTCTCGGTAAGTACTCTAGACCTGAATGGACTGTTGAGTTGTTAACAGCTTTCTGTAATGCATATGGAAGAATTAAAAACCCAACAAGTCCAAGGATCTGCTTTCTGTTATCATTGACTGTCCTAGATCTTCAGACCCCTAGAAATACTTGATGATTGTACGATGGCAGATGATTACAACTGACATGGACTCGCACGTAATTTCTCAGGTTGCTTGTGGTGCAATAATCTTTGAGGTTCATAGAAGTGGCAAGTCAGAAGCCAGAAAAGAAGAGGCCCGTAAGAAGGCACTGGAGGTATGATGATTGGTTCATGGTCCGATCGGTTGTGGTCGTGTTCTCTTTTTATTTCCATCACTCTCTGGTACTCGTGAATGTTTTTCACTTTTAATAAAATGGTTGTGTGCACCACGTGATGCAGAGGCCGGGGTATTCCCCCCTTTTGAAAAAGAAATGAGATGATTGGTTCAAATTGTTCTCACTGAGAGATTACAGTTTTCACACTTCCATATTTAGAGATTTCTAGGACATATCACGAACAAGTACACGACAGGAAGTGCTCATCTGTGTTGTGGACTCTACTCTTTAGAATTCAGATTTATCTCAGTAATTGACAGTTACTTTTTTCCTGCACTTACATATCGAGAGACAAAATATATCGCTGACAGTTAATTTGGACCATGCCCTACATACAATCTTGTCAAGAGCTGTGCAGAGATGATCAACTCTTTTTCATGTTTATAAAATGGCAGGAAATAAAGGAGAAGATGGAGGAGCTCGAGAGGGAAAAGCAGATGATGAAGCTGAGGGTGGCCGAGGTGGAGCGGGTGACCGGGGTAGGGGGCGGGTGGCCGTGGGTTCTTCCAAGGGCCTTCACTTCCGGCGCCGCCCAGGCAGAGCCAGAGCCGGAGCCAGCAGCTCAGCAGCCCACGGCTGCTTAGTTGCCGATGCCAGATGCAGATCGCCTCTGTAGGCAGTTCCTGAATGATTCCATCGCGTTGGCAAACCAGCGCTGAGATTTGTGTAGCGCGTGTTGTGAATAGTGTGTCCCGAGAGGTTTGGTCTGAATTGGAGCTGTCGATGGAGGATGATATCCCTTTCTTTTTTTGACATCAGAGGATGATATGTTCCTGGTGGTAATGAGGTGCCTGGAATTGTAGTTACTTCGTGTTCAGACTTCAGAGTAATACTAATATTAGAGAGCAATCAAGGTAACAACTCAAGTGGTAATTTCTTCTGGCATGAGAGTGATTTTCAAGGACTTGGCAGAACAAGAAGGAACATCGAGAGGAAGCTCGTTTCAAGGACTCAACGTCCATCCACAAACGTATTCTGGCGGGACAAAATGCACCTGAAAATAATAATGATTGGGATCCTTCGATTTAAGTCTCTTCGTATTGCATATCATTATTTACTGCATTTACACTAGATCCTGACAAAATAACCTTTAGAGTACTACCTAAAGAACGAGCAAATTAAGCCGCACAACTTTTTTTGAAGAAAGGCAAAAACAAACATCATGGTACAATCAAGAAGGAACGTCGGTCCTTCCGTGGCTGTCGGACAAAACCCTGTTAACACTAGTCGAACTCTAGAACCACCTTGCCAGGCACCAGCCTTTTCTCCTTGGCCTCATGAGCTTCTCTTACTTGGCTGATAGGAAAAGTCTTCTCGACCGGTATCTGTAGTTTTCCAGCTCCCGACAGCCTCTGGATCTCATGGAGACCGTCAGGATCAGCTCTCATGTATGTCCACCAGTACTCTGAAATTATATTAGATTGGATGGGAACAGCGTTAAGACCAACATCTTACACAGATAATGGAATATATGTATGCTACCTACTCCCTCCGTTCCTAAATATAAGTCTTTTTAGGCATTTCAAATGGACTACAACATACGGATGTATGTAGACATATTTTAGGGTGTAGATTCACTCATTTTGCTCCGTATATAGTCACTTGTTGGAATCTCTAGAAAGACTTATATTTAGGAACGGAGGGAGTAGATAGCTAGGTAAAGCATTTTATAAAACTACAACAACCAAATCCTAGTAGTGTTTGTAATAACTCAACTAAAGAAAGCACTTTGTATTTCTTGCTTCTTCTTCTTCTTTTTTGTTGCAAAAACAGCATTTTCTTTGCCAGTTACTGACCAAGTTCTAGATGGCATCAATCAGCTTGTGACTGGAAGTGTGGGCCTCGACAGATTATAAACAGTTACCACATAATCTATAGTGATTAAATAGGTTTCCTCAGACTCAGACATAACAAGTTCCTAAACGAATTATACGAATGGATCAAAATATACATGTCAACGGAGCTCTTTACCTATTCCATGAGAACAACGATACTGCATCTGTTTCTTCAGTAAAGTAGCAGTAGCAGCAGGAAGTCCCACATATAATCCATATCTATCTGCTAGTGAAGCTGCTTCTCCCTAATCACGTAAAAGGAAAGACAATAAGGAAAGGAGAAACAAAAGAAAAACACCGAAAGATTAAACGTGCAGATTGATTACCTGAAGGGTCATATAATGCCCGCCTCTTCTCAGAAGATTAATGCCAATTCTTTCAGTTTCAGCTACTCCTATTGTGTCTAACACAGCATCAAACTTTCCTGTAACCGTTGATTCAGTATCCTGTAGTGTACAATGTATAAAACATAAAAATCATGGAGCAAGTGGTATTCAAGGCTAGGAATTTCTTGAAAAGAGAATCAAAATATATGAGAGGGTAGCGGCTTTAACTATTTCATCAAACTGCAGAAAGATTCCTTACCCCTGACACAAAGTTCTTTCATGCTTTCTCAGATATGGAGAATAACTAACAATTTCAGAATGTTATGTTTATATTTATACAGCAGATCACACAGACACATGGAGTTGCATGACTGCTCAAGCTCACATACAGAACTACTGGCACACAAGAGCATGATTGATAAATCTGCAAGTATTGCCGTACTGCAATTTTGCAAAAAAAGAAATAGTAGTAACAATAGATCTAAGTAAAGCCACTCTGTACGTACTAACCACATCCTGCCAAATTGCATAATTAATTTTGCTGCTTCATAGCCTCGAAGAGAAATGGGAGATCCAGCAAAAACATAAAAGGAGATAATGATACACAACAGCTAGCAGTCCCTTGTGTTCAGCATCACAGAGCAAAGTGGAGTTGAAAAAGTGGTGATTCTAGGTTCCCCTTTTTTTTCCATTTATGCATGAATTTACCAGCTCATGTGGCAATAAAAACAACAGTGCTAGATAAAAGCGACAGAAATGAAATGTCGTGTCTTGAGTACCATACTACTATATGCATTCCTATTCTGTTAAGACAAAGAATGATCATTGTACAGTGAAATATCTACACGAACCAGGGACATACATGACTTCGCTATGTTGTTGAGGTCAAAATATTAGAAGGTCAAGAGACTTTACTGCATCATTATGGATAACGACAAGAGTTCTGACTTCTGAAGGATTTTTACCTCAGTGGCGTAATCAATAGCCTTTTCAGCACCGGCTGCCAAAACTTGCTCAATACTTTGGGCTCCACAGGTAGCTGAAACACTACACCCTGCAGCTACCGCAAGCTGAACAGCAGAAAGCCCAACTGCTCCTCCTCCACCAAGCACAAGTAATCTTTGTCTAAAATAAAAATTGATTGCAACCAGTTCGTAAGAATGGAAAAATAAACTTTAATATGCTGGCATTTAATCAGGAATGTTGGCCTAACTAACAGATTGGTTTTCAGAACAATCAAAAGGGAAGCAGGAACTGTAGCGCAAAATATAACAAATATTCCTAAAACTTCAAATGAATTAACTTTTGACAGTGGCATGCTTCTGGTTAGCTGCTGAATACGCAAATGGGAGGAGGACAAATATAACTGCCAAAGAAATTCAGCATAATTCAGAAACCATCTAATGCATACGTACCTAGATCATGAACATAGCAGTAGATAGTGGCCATATTAACAATATTCAGTAAATCAACCAATGTGCGACCAATGCACAAGAAACAGCAACAAAGGCAACTTGTCAAACTGTGGTGTGCAATAGAACATACCCTTTAGAAATTCCAGCAGTACCATATAAAGCACGCCACGCTGTCAACGCAGCAAACGGAATTGCACTGGCCTCCTGTAATATAAACAAAAATTAGCACTCGCTGCTCGTAAGGAGCCTTTTTCAAGCAGGCAATCAAACTAAACACTATGTCTTCAGTCATCAACTTCAGAAAAAGTAAAATTCCTCTCTCCATCACCAAATGTAAAAAATAACAGACCCTTTGCTGGAACTACCAATGTGCAACCTTGAAACTGATTAAAAAAATGTCTTGTATATATTAGAGACTGAAACAGGGTATATGCCCAAAACTAGATCAAATCATTATAGTAAAACTATTGAGTAATCTAGGTGGACAAACTGAAAGTAATCCTGAATTAGACTTTTGAAGAAATGGTAGACTGCAAAGGATAGGATTTCAGTGAGCTCATACCACATGAGTGAGCGTAGATGGTTTAGAAGTAAGCTCATCCTGTGAAAGAACTGCATAATCAGCACATGTCCCTCTAATCGCTGTTGGATGCAAGGCACCAAACACTTCTTGCCCAATATAGAATGACGACACGGAAGTCCCTGTAGCTGCGACTTCACCACTGATGTCCCGGCCAATGATGAGAGGTAGGAGTGGCTCGAATATGCAACGGCCATAGCCAGCCCGCATCTGCCGACAAACAATACATTTACCAAGTATAAACACTCCAACAATTAGCAATGGAATGATATAATATGAAAGCAGATTCATTTATTCTGAGAACAGAATAATACATCTCATATTCTGAGAACACACATTATATGTCATCTGGTACCTAAAATGTATAGCTCTAATGTGTATTATAGCAATCTTTCATTCACATGGCCGTAATCCTCACACTGTTCAGTAGCAAGCACCGCAACGAATGAGTGAGTGGCCAATAAATTCCTACAATGCGATCGGTTCAGATAACACAGGCGCCCAACGACCCAAGCTAATCCTAATTCCCAGCATGTCATCAGAAACGAAAAAGAAAACGACTGTTTCACCAGACAGTTCCACTAAGTCCCAAGGTGGGGAGGGGGTGTCCAAAATGGGGGGGGGGGGGGGGGGGGGGGGGGGGGGGGGGGGGGGGAGTGCTCACTCGCAGGTCGAGGGGGTTGATGGAGACGGCGCGCGCGCGCACGAGCACCTCCCCAGGCTTCAGATCGGGCGCGGGCACCCCCTGCCTCACCTCCAGCACCTCCGTCCCGCCGAACCGCGGCACCACCACCTCGCGGCCGCTCTTCCCCGCCGCCGCCGTCGACACGGGCCGCGCTCCCGGGATCCGGCGGCGAGCCCTGGCCACCGCCCTCCACCACATCGCGGCGAGGTCACAGCGAGGGGGGCGGGGGATCCTAGGTCTCGTGGCCTAGTGACGGACGCGGAGGCGGCCTGCGAGAGAGAGGCGACAACAATGGCGACACCCCTGCTCGGTTGGGCGACCGGAGAAGGAGACGGAGGGGAGGCGGGGGGAGAGGGTTAAGTATAATCGAGCCTCGTGGTTGTGTGACATGTGGGGACATGGGGAGGGAGGCTTTACGTGTCCTCACGCGGGCAGACGTGGCTGGAGGGGAATTCGAGCTCGCGGCGACGGTGGACGCACGGGCGAGGTGGGTGCGATGTGTCCGGCTCTCAGCCAGGGGTCGCGGCGTCGGAGGATGGAGAGATCTCGTCCGTCCGCTGGGACTTCACTCTTTGTACGGCTCTAGGCTCGTGCTACGGTGCTTTTCCATAAATTCAGCAGGTTAGAGCAACTCCAACGGGCGGACCCAAACGGACGGCGATTTCGTCCGTTTTTTGTCCGTTTGGGTCGGTCGCCCCCCGGCGTCCGTCCTGTTTTTTATATGGGTCGGCAGCGCGCCCAACGCGTTGACCCATATGTGCAGGCGTGGCCGGCTGGCCACCCAATTTTGCATTGCATTCAACATATTGTGAAATAGAAATTTAACAAACAAAATAGTCCGCCCAAATAAATACTCCCTCCATCCGAAAATACTTGTCATCAAAATGGATAAAAAGAGATGTATCTAAAACTAATATATGTAGATACATCCTCTTTTATTCATTTTGATGACAAGTATTTCCGGACGGAGGGAGTAGTATAGTTTTACAGGCCAAATAAAAATAAAAATGTTTCACATAGTTTTACGAACGAATAAAAGTAGATACATTTATTGGTTGCCAACATGAGTCCACATATGTTCAACCAAATCATTTGGCAGTTGCACGTGAGTTTCCCAATCACGCATGTCTGCATGAAACTGGGTGAACTGCTCAAATGTTGCCGCTACTCCATGCTTAGGCACAACATTCTCGCCCTGAAACCGAAAGCCTTGATCGTACAGACGTTCCGGGTGCTCGTCTTCTACGATCATATTGTGCATGATCACACAAGCAGTCATCATCTCCCATAGTTTCTGCGTGCTCCAAGTATTAGCAGGATACCGAACGATGCCCCATCGAGATTGCAAAATACCAAAGGCACGCTCGACATCCTTTCTAGCACTCTCTTGCTCTTGGGCAAATCTTTTCCTTTTCTCTCCAACAGGGTTGGGTATTGTCTTTACAATAGTGGTCCACTGATGATAGATACCGTCACCCAAATAGTACCCTTTGTCGTAGTTGTAGCCGTTGACAGTAAAGTTCACCGGTGGGCTGTTGCCTTCGGCAAGCCTAGCAAACACCGGCGAGCGCTGAAGCACGTTGATATCATTGTGTGATCCAGCCATACCAAAGAAAGAGTGCCAGATCCAGAGATCTTGAGACGCCACGGCCTCTAGTATGACAGTGCAAGCCCTGACATGTCCCTTATACTGCCCTTGCCAAGCAGAAGGACAGTTCTTCCACTCCCAGTGCATGTAGTCTATGCTGCCAAGCATCCCCGGGAAGCCCCTGCTAGCATTCATCGCCAACAAAACGGGTTGTATCTACAGCTGTCGGCTCTCTCAAGTACTCAGGGCCAAACACAGCAATCACAGCCTTGCAGAACTTATACAGGGACTCTAGGCATGTAGACTCGCTCATACGGACGTACTCATCAATGAGATCACCGGGCACTCCGTATGCAAGCATTCGGATGGCGGCAGTGCATTTCTGATAAGAGGAGAAACCAATCTTGCCGACAGCATCCTCTTTGCACTCGAAGTAGTCATCATAGCCGACCACTCCCTCTCTAATACGGTTGAAAACATGCCTACTCATACGAAACCGGCGGCAGAATTTGTGATGTTTGAACAACGGGTTTGTTGTATTAAAGTAGTCCTTCCAAAGAAGGAAATGCCCGCTCTCTCGGTTACGATTCAACGCCGGAAGGTGGCCCGAAATGGAGCCACGGAACAACGGCCGCTGGTTGTTGAGGTGGTGATGGACCAACACGGCAGCCAATATCTCCTCCTCCTCGTCGGACGACGAATCGTCGGAGTCGCAAATGAAATTGTGGAAAAAGAACTCGTCGGCGGAGTCCATTTTCGTACCTTGGCAAACTGTCGAACAGCTTGCGGGCGTCGAAGAAGGAGACGGCCGGCGAGGGGAGACACGGCGCCCACAGACCAGTTAGCTGCCCGGCCGGCGTCTGACGAGTATGACGGCGTCCGACGAGTGTGCCGGTCGTATGTGGCGGGGGCGGCGAGGTGTCTTCTTGGTTGCAGGCTGCTGTGCGGTGGGGGAAGCGGCGGCGGGAACTAGTTTGCTCCCCAGCGGCGGCGGGCGACTGGAGACAGGGGCGACGTTGCTGGGCGGATGTGGAGGTGGCGGCAGCTGGAAGAGTCGCCGCAAAAATGGGCGGCGGCGTCGGTGACGGAGGAGGCGGGGGGCGAGGGTTGCTTGTTGGCCGGCGGGAGGGAGGCCAATGTGCCACGGACCAGCGGGCCCGGGGACAGGAGTAAGCGACCGTGCGCGCGTCCGTCGCGTGTCCGCACCGACGCAAATCAGGCTCAAAAATGGGCCAGGAATGGGTCGCCCACGGACAAAAAACGAACGCGCGTCTGTAGGACCTTGAAGTATGTCTAGAGGGGGGGTGATTAGACTACTTGACCGGTTTGCTCTTTTCGGTGAGACCGAAATGTTACAAAAAGGAAACAGAGAGTTTACATTACAATCTCGGTGGGACCGATCGCTCACTTCGGTTAGACCGAAACGTTACGAAGGGAAACAGAGAGATTACAATCCCATCTCGGTGAGACCGAGATCCCTATCGGTAAGACCGATTTGCTTAGGGTTTGTGGCAGTGGCTATGACTTTTGGAATCGGTGGCGCCGGATAGGAAGATTTGGTGTGACCGATTTTGGCTTTGGGTTTAGGTCATTTGTGGATGTGTGAAAGTAGTTGAGGGTTTTGGAGCATATCACTAAGCACATGAAGCAAGAGGCTCATTAAGCAACACTTCATCCCTCCTTGATAGTATTGGCTTTTCCTATAGACTCAATGTGATCTTGGATCACTAAAATATAAAATGAAGAGTCTTGAGCTTTTGAGCTTGAGCCAATCCTTTGTCCTTAGTATTTTGAGGGATCCATTTTCATCATCCATGCCATGCCATTCATTGAGCTTTCCTGAAATAATAGTCTTGGAATAGCATTAGCTCAATGAGCTATATGTTGTTATGATTACCAAAACCACCTAGGGATAGTTGCACTTTCAATCTCCCTCTTTTTGGTAATTGATGACAACATATAGATCAAAGCTTCGACAAATGATAATAAGATTGAATAACATTGTCGCTTTGAGAAGTATGTGATAAGCAAGAGCTCCCCCTAAATTTGTGCATAGTTTAAGATTTGCTTTGGACTGCAAATGCGCAATGAATTAGGCTCATGGGTTACTCTTCCATGTCACATACATCTTGGTGGAGCGCTCAAAATAATAAACAATGAATACATGCACTCATCACCAAGCAAAGTGAATGATCACATAAGATAGATAGGATAATATCATCAAACATGCATAAGTGTAGCTTATGATCAAACAAATGATCATCAATGTCTCACAAGCATAATATCTCAACCAATCAAAGCAAACAAAGTTTTAAAACCACCAAATAAATCAAGAGAGAACAAAAGCAACACACACTCTCTCTCTCTCTCGAAGCCTATGATCTATACATTTTTCTCCCCCTTTGGCAACAAGTTACCAAAAAGTTCATAGAAAATGCAGAGTGCTAGATCGACTCTCAGGCTTGATCTTCTGGTGGTGGTGTCCTGATGACTCCAAGGACGAAGGCTTCAGTTGAAGTAGAGGGTGCTGGAGTGGATGTTGGAGCTGGTTGCACTGGAATTGTATGTGCTGTGGCTGGTGCAGATGTTGTCGCTCTAGTGTCTGTCACAAGCACTGCAACTGACCTCTGGGCTCTGGGCACTCTGGCAAACACATTAGTTGTTGTCTTGCCCTGCTTCTCCTGCATGTCCTCCTGCAGCTGCTCCACAACTGACTGAATCTCAGTTACTTTGACATCAAGGTCGTGGAATTTGAGTTCCATGATTATCTCAAGGCTCTCCTGATTCTGAGTGTGGGTGGCCAGTCCCTTCTCAATCCTCAGTGTAGATGCTATCAAGTAACCAAGCTGCTCCTGTTTGGTCTTCAAGAAATATTCAGATGCCTCCTCTTGAGTTGGCATCCTGGCAGCCTTCTCCTTCTTTGCCTTCTCCTTCTTCTCCTGAGCTTGAACTGATGTTGGATCATTCTCATTCATGACAACCTCATTGTCCTCAAAGTCTGGATAAAGTGGAAAGTGTTCCTTATCCAACTGATATTTCCCTATGCTCATCTTTGAGTTGATCAATTCCTGAATCTGAGGTGCATATCCACAGCTCCTCTTCTGATCTGCTGTAGTCCTCTTAATTGTTTCAATCATCACGCTCATGACTTTGAATTTCTGTGGCACATCAAACACATGCAACATGTTGATGGCATGCCCTCTGATCATGTTATGGTCACCAGACTTGGGCAACAAAGTATGCCTCAGAATTCAATTTATGGTTGGCAACCCTGACAGCAGAAAGTGAACTGATCCAAATTTGTGAGTCTCAACTGCCTTGTCTGGGATCTCCTTGTACATGTGAGCCATTGAATTGTGATCCATCTTCTTCTTTGCATAGATATCCAGATCATCATCATTTTCCTTAGGGGCATTTATCAGACTTGCCCATTCTTCAACAGTTGACTGGTACCTTGTACCTTCAGACATCCAAACAATTCTTCCATCTGGGTAAAAGTGTGTTGTGGATTAGAACTGCATGATAAGCTCATCATTCCAGTGAGTGAGCTTTTGTCCAACAAAATCAACAACTCCACAAGCAACAAAGCTCTCTTGCACTCCTGGATAGTGCTCTTCATTGTCCTTGATGTAGGTCCAGTCGACCCACCTCATGTCACAAACTATGGGCTTCTTATCCAATAGAATTGTCTCATAGAAGTCCCGATGTTCCTTTGTGTGGAACCTGTAGTCAACAACAGTTCTTCTCCTTGATGCATATGGATCTTCCATCCTCCACAGTCTTATCCCTGAATCCTTCCTGATCCTCATGTCCTCAGCCACAGGATGGGCATCATTGTGGTCTGGTATCTTAGGCTTGAGCTTTCTTAGGACTTGACCTTCTTCATCTTCTTCTTCAGCAACATTGGGCACTGGGGCCTTGTTCTTCTCAGCAGATGGAATACTTGTAGTATTCCTCTTTGGAACTAGCTTGGCCTTGGAGGAAGCTTTGGGTGCTTCTTTGGGCTTAGATGTTGCAGCCCCTGATCTGATTGCATCACCCATAAGCTTAGGTGCCTTAGGTGCTGGTGCAGCAACCTCTTCCTCTTCTTCAGAATCTCTTCTCATCGAGGGCTTTCCAAGGACCTTGGCAGTTGTGGTCCTTGCTCTCTTCTTCTTCTTGTCCTAAGCACCTTCATCCTCTGATTCAATTGTGAATTTCATAGTCTCTCCAGTGGGGACTTTCTGAGGTTTGGAAGAAGTGACTTTCTTCTCAGGTGCCTCTTTGGGTTCTGTCTGGGTTGGCACTTGAGTGGACTTTCTGGCTTTAGGCATTGATGCCCTCTTGGCAGGAACTTTCTTCTCCAGTCCAGGCTTAGTGCTGTGTGCAGAGCCATATTCCTTCTTGAGCACCACTTTCTTGGAATTAGCCTCATCTTCCTCAGCTTTATAATCTTCATCCTCTGAGTATGATGTTCTTTTCCTTCTCTGCCTGGTAGCAGCCTTGGGCAGGTTGCTAGGAGTGCTTCTGCTCCCTTCATCTGTAGTTGAGGGACTAGTGCCCTCACTCAAATCCATCTGCTCTTCTGACCTGTTCTGGCTGTCACTCTGGTCTGACATGCTGTAAAAAGCTGACTGCTGACCCTGTGAAGAGTTATAGATGAGATAGAATAGATGAGCATCACAAAATGCAGAGATTTTTGCAAAAGAATGATTCAAAAATTCAGTTTTAGTTTTCCACAGAAAGCATTTCGGATCAATCGATTTTCAAACTCGGTGATACCGAAGCAGTTTTGGAACCTAAACTAATGATCTCGGTTGGACCGAGTCACAGTTCGGTGGCACCGAGACTGCTAGGGTTTCACAGAATCCTCAAATCGGTCGCACCGATTAGTAATTCTCGGTCAGACCGAGAGTCACTAGTGCAATGGCATAAGCCAAATCGGTGAGACCGAGTTTTTCAACTCGGTGGTCCGAGATGGTTTCGGCGGAAACCTAACCCTAAAATTTTGAATCTAATCTACTCTACGGATTACTTTGGCTGGATAAGAGTGTTTCAATCGTGGCAAGAATCCTTAAGAGTACAATGTGCTAGGAATCAGACGTGGATAGCACAAATATTGAGTCCATACCCTAACTTGGCGGTGGACTCGCTAAGGCGGCAACGGCGGGGGCGAAATCCATTGACGGCGGCGGAGACCAGCTATTGGAGGCTGCTGGCGACGAGGAGACGATCCGAAGACCTCCCATGGCAGAGCGAGCTATTGCGCGGGCGAAGGGTTTTGGAGAAATTTCCAAAATTTTGCCCGTGACTATATATAGCCCGACCCTGTCGGTGTGACCGAGTGGAACAACTCGGTGGCACCGAGATGCATAACTGTGTACAGTTACAGCAAATTGGTGTGACCGAAAATTTCAAATCGGTTGCACCGAGATTGAAAACTCAGATCAACTTAATGATCTCGGTAGGACCGAAATGGAGGAATCGGTCTGACCGAGAGTCACAAAGAGGTTTTGGAAGTTTAAGTCTATGACGAATCAGGGACTCCGAGTGCTCCTCACACAGAGTGGTTCGAATCTGACTTGATCAAATTTTGTGATGTAGCATGAATAGAGTTTGAGATGAGGAAAACATAGATAGCTAAAGAAGGTTCTTAGGCATTCTTGTCCATCCACTTGGCAAAAAGAAAAACCAAACAATCAAAACAACAAGTGGATGTTCTTGAATGAGTAAGATATGCACCAACATGCTCACACAATAAAATGGCAAATGAAATATGTGGCAAAGCATGCATAACCAATTCTAGCATCTATCAAACAATTGGCGATGACTAGGTCATCTATATATGAGCATATTGACTTAGGAGTCAAATGAGAACATTTGATCATAGGTCATACTCATCGATTAAGCTCAAGTGGGGTTACCACTTTTACATAATGCATTAATGTGTTCACACCATTAGAGTTGCTTTGACTCAATTCTTAGAGTTAAGCTCCCCCTAGATGTGAGATCCCCCCTTAGAGGGATGAACTAACCTTGGGTTTTGTCGATGATGACTTCATGTAGGTGTTGAAGATGTAGATGCTCAATGTTGATGTAGATCATTCGGAGCAATCCTTTGGAGTGAGTTGTGTTGGGGAACGTAGTAATTTCAAAAAAATTCCTACGCACACGCAAGATCATGGTGATGATATAGCAACGAGAGGGGAGAGTGTTCGTCCACGTACCCTTGTAGACCGTAAGCGGAAGCGTTAACACAACGCGGTTGATGTAGTCGTACGTCTTCATGATCCGACCGATCCAAGCACCGAACGTACGGAGCCTTCGAGTTCCGCACACGTTTAGCTCGATGACGATCTCCGGCCCTCCGATCCAGCAAAGGCTCCGGAGATGAGTTCCGTCAGCACGACGGCGTGGTGACGATGATGATGTTCTACCGGCGCAGGGCTTCGCCTAAACTCCGCGACGATATGACCGAGGTGGAATATGGTGGAAGGAGGCACCGCACATGGCTAAGGAACGATCCGTAGATCAACTTGTGTGTCTATGGGGTGCCCCCCGCCCCCGTATATAAAGGAGGGAGGGGGAGGTGCGGCCGGCCCTCTAGGGGTGCGCCTGGAGGAGTCCTACTCCCACCGGGAGTAGGACTCCCCCCTCTTGCCTTGGTGGAGAAGGAAAGGGGGGAGGGGAAAGAGGAAAGGCCCCCCCCCTTCCTTGTCCTATTCGGACTAGGGGGGAGGGGGCGCGCGGCCTGCCCTGGCCGGCCCTCCTCTTCTCCCTCTTGGCCCACTAAGGCCCAATATCCCCCGGGAGGGTTCCGGTAACCCCCCGGTGTTCCGGTAAAATCCCGATTTCACCCGGAACCATTCCGATGTCCAAACATAGGCTTCCAATATATCAATCTTTATGTCTCGGCCATTCCGAGACTCCTCGTCATGTCCGTGATCACATCCGGGACTCCAAACAAACTTCGGTACATCAAAACTTATAAACTCATAATAAAACTGTCATCGAAACGTTAAGCGTGCGGACCCTACGGGTTCGAGAACTATGTAGACATGACCTAAAACCATTCTCGGTCAATAACCAATAGCGGGACCTGGATGCCCATATTGGTTCCTACATATTCTACGAAGGTCTTTATCGGTCAAACCGCATAACAACATACGTTGTTCCCTTTGTCATCGGTATGTTACTTGCCTGAGATTTGATCGTCGGTATCCAATACCTAGTTCAATCTCGTTACCGGCAAGTCTCTTTACTCGTTCTGTAATACGTCATCTCATAACTAACTCATTAGTTATAATGCTTGCAAGGCTTAAGTGATGAGTATTACCGAGAGGGCCCAGAGATACCTCTCCGACAATCGGAGTGACAAAACCTAATCTCGAAATACACCAACTCAACATGTACCTTCGAAGACACCTGTAGTACTCCTTTATAATCACCCAGTTACGTTGTGACGTTTGGTAGTACCCAAAGTGTTCCTCCGATAAACGGGACTTGCATAATTCTCATAGTTATAGGAACATGTATAAGTCATGAAGAAAGCAATAGCAGAATACTAAACGCTCAAGTGCTAAGCTAACGGGATGGGTCATGTCAATCACATCATTCTCCTAATGATGTGATCCCATTAATCAAATGACAACACATGTCTATGGTTAGGAAACATAACCATCTTTGATTAATGAGCTAGTCAAGTAGAGGCATACTAGTGACTATATGTTTGTCTATGTATTCACACATGTATCATGTTTCCGGTTAATACAATTCTAGCATGAATAATAAACATTTATCATGATATGAGGAAATAAATAATAACTTTATTATTGCCTCTAGGGCATATTTCCTTCAGTCTTCCACTTGCACTAGAGTCAATAATCTAGATTACACAGTAATGATTCTAATACCCATGGAGTCTTGGTGCTGATCATGTTTTGCTCGTGAGAGAGGCTTAGTCAACGGGTCTGCAACATTCAGATCCGTATGTATCTTGCAAATCTCTATGTCTCCCACTTGGACTTGGTCCCGAATGGAATTGAAGCGTCTCTTGATGTGCTTGGTCCTCTTGTGAAATCTGGATTCCTTTGCCAAGGCAATTGCACCAGTATTGTCACAGAAGATCTTCATTGGTCCCGATGCACTAGGTATGACACCTAGATCGGAAATGAACTCCTTCATCCAGACTCCTTCATTCGCTGATTCAGAAGCAGCTATGTACTCCGCTTCACATGTAGATCCCGCCACGACGCTTTGTTTCGAACTGCACCAACTTACAGCTCCACCGTTTAATATAAACACGTATCCGGTTTGCGATTTAGAATCGTCCGGATCAGTGTCAAAGCTTGCATCGACGTAACCTCTTACGACTAGCTCTTTGTCACCTCCATATACGAGAAACATATCCTTAGTCCTTTTCAGGTATTTCAGGATGTTCTTGACCGCTGTCCAGTGATCCACTCCTGGATTACTTTGGTACCTTCCTGCTAAGCTTATTGCTAAGCATACATCAGGTCTGGTACACAGCATTGCATACATGATAGAGCCTATGGCTGAAGCATAGGGAACATCTTTCATTTTCTCTCTATCTTCTGCTGTGGTCGGGCATTGAGTTTGACTCAACTTCACACCTTGTAGCACAGGCAAGAATCCTTTCTTTGCCTGATCCATTTTGAACTTCTTCAAAATTTTGTCAAGGTAAGTGCTTTGTGAAAGTCCTATTAAGCGTCTTGATCTATCTCTATAGATCTCGATGCCTAATATATAAGCAGCTTCACCGAGGTCTTTCATTGAAAAACTTTTATTCAAGTATCCCTTTATGCTATCCAGAAATTCTATATCATTTCCAATTAACAATATGTCATCTACATATAAAACTAGAAATGCTACAGAGCTCCCACTCACTTTCTTGTAAATACAGGCTTCTCCAAAAGTCTGTATAAAACCATATGCTTTGATCACATTATCAAAGCGTTTATTCCAACTCCGAGATGCTTGCACCAGTCCATAAATGGAACGCTGGAGCTTGCACACTTTGTTAGCACCTTTTGGATCAACAAAACCTTCCGGCTGCATCATATACAACTCTTCTTCTAGAAATCCATTCAAGAATGTAGTCTTGACATCCATTTGCCAAATTTCATAATCATGAAATGCAGAAATAGCTAACATGATTCGGACAGACTTAAGCATCGCTACGGGTGAGAAAGTCTCATCGTAGTCAACCCCTTGAACTTGTCGAAAACCTTTTGCAACAAGTCGAGCTTTATAGACAGTTACATTACCATCAGCATCAGTCTTCTTCTTAAAGATCCATTTATTTTCAATAGCTTGCCGATCATCGGGTAAGTCAACCAAAGTCCATACTTTGTTTTCATACATGGATCCCATCTCAGATTTCATGGCCTCTAGCCATTTTGCGGAATCTGGGCTCATCATCGCTTCCTCATAGTTCGTAGGTTCATCATGGTCAAGTAACATGACTTCCAGAATAGGATTGTCGTACCATTCTGGTGCGGATCTTACTCTGGTAGACCTATGAGGTTCAGCAGAAACTTGATCTGAAGTTTCATGATCAATATCATTAGCTTCCTCACTAATTGGTGTAGTTGTCACAGGAACCGGTTCTTGTGATGAACTACCTTCCAATAAGGGAGAGAGATAGTTATCTCATCAAGTTCTACTTTCCTCCCACTCACTTCTTTCGAGAGAAACTCCTTCTCTAGAAAGGATCCGAATTTAGCAACGAAAATCTTGCCCTCAGACCTGTGATAGAAGGTGTACCCAATAGTCTCCTTCGGGTATCCTATGAAGACACATTTCTCCGATTTGGGTTCGAGCTTATCTGGTTGAAGTTTCTTCACATAAGCATCGCAGCCCCAAACTTTAAGAAACGACAACTTTGGTTTCTTGCCAAACCACAGTTCATAAGGCGTCGTCTCAACGGATTTTGATGGTGCCCTATTTAACGTGAATGCGGCCATCTCTAAAGCATAACCCCAAAATGATAGCGGTAGATCGGTAAGAGACATCATAGATCGCACCATATCAAGTAAAGTACGATTACGACGTTCGGACACACCATTCCGTTGTGGTGTTCCAGGTGGCATGAGTTGCGAGACTATCCCGCATTGTTTCAAGTGTAGACCAAACTCGTAACTCGAATATTCTCCTCCACGATCAGATCGTAGAAACTTTATTTTCTTGCTACGATGATTTTCTACTTCACTCTGAAATTCTTTGAACTTTTCAAATGTTTCAGACTTGTGTTTCATTAAGTAGATATACCCATATCTGCTCAAATCATCTGTGAAGGTAAGAAAATAACGATATCCGCCACGAGCCTCAACATTCATTGGACCACATACATCTGTATGTATGATTTCCAACAAATCTGTTGCTCTCTCCATAGTACCGGGGAACGGTGTTTTAGTCATCTTGCCCATAAGGCACGGTTCGCAAGTACCAAGTGATTCATAATCAAGTGATTCCAAAAGCCCATCAGTATGGAGTTTATTCATGCGCTTTACACCGATATGACCTAAACGACAGTGCCACAAATAAGTTGCACTATCATTATCAACTCTGCATCTTTTGGTTTCAACACTATGAATATGTGTATCACTACTATCGAGATTCAATAAAAATAGACCACTCTTCAAGGGTGCATGACCATAAAAGATATTACTCATATAAATAGAACAACCATTATTCTCTGATTTAAATGAATAACCGTCTCGCATCAAACAAGATCCAGATATAATGTTCATGCTCAACGCAGGCACCAAATAACAATTATTTAGGTCTAAAACTAATCCCGATGGTAGATGTAGAGGTAGCGTGCCGACCGCGATCACATCGACTTTGGAACCATTTCCCACGCGCATCGTCACCTCGTCCTTAGCTAATCTTCGCTTAATCTGTAGTCCCTGTTTCGAGTTGCAAATATTAGCAACAGAACCAGTATCAAATACCCAGGTGCTACTGCGAGCATTAGTAAGGTACACATCAATAACATGTATATCACATATACCTTTGTTCACTTTGCCATCCTTCTTATCCGCCAAATACTTGGGGCAGTTCCGCTTCCAGTGTCCAGTATGCTTGCAGTAGAAGCACTCAGTTTCAGGCTTAGGTCCAGACTTGGGTTTCTTCTCGTGAGCAGCAACTTGCTTGCCGTTCTTTTTGAAGTTCCCCTTCTTCTTCCCTTTGCCCTTCTTCTTGAAACTAGTGGTCTTGTTGACCATCAACACTTGATGCTCCTTCTTGATTTCTACCTCCGCGGCTTTCAGCATCGCGAAGAGCTCGGGAATAGTCTTGTTCATCCCTTGCATATTATAGTTCATCACGAAGCTTTTGTAGCTTGGTGGCAGTGATTGGAGAATTCTGTCAATGACACTATCATCAGGAAGATTAACTCCCAGTTGAATCAAGTGATTATTATACCCAGACATTTTGAGTATGTGTTCACTGACAGAACTATTCTCCTCCATCTTGCAGCTATAGAACTTATTGGAGACTTCATATCTCTCAATCCGGGCATTTGCTTGAAATATTAACTTCAACTCCTGGAACATCTCATATGCTCCATGACGTTCAAAACGTCGTTGAAGGCCCGGTTCTAAGCCGTAAAGCATGGCACACTGAACTATAGAGTAGTCATCAGCTTTGCTCTGCCAGACGTTCTTAACGTCGTCAGTTGCATCAGCAGCAGGCCTGGCACCCAGCGGTGCTTCCAGGACGTAAATTTTCTGTGCAGCAATGAGGATAATCCTCAGGTTACGGACCCAGTCCGTGTAATTGCTACCATCATCTTTCAACTTTGCTTTCTCAAGGAACGCATTAAAATTCAACGGAACAACAGCACGAGCCATCTATCTACAAACAAACATAGACAAGCAAAATACTATCAGGTACTAAGTTCATGATAAATTTAAGTTCAATTAATCATATTACTTAAGAACTCCCACTTAGACAGACATCACTCTAGTTATCTAAGTGATCACGTGATCCAAATCAACTAAACCATGTCCGATCATCACGTGAGATGGAGTAGTTTCAATGGTGAACATCTCTATGTTGATCATATCTACTATATGATTCACGCTCGACCTTTCGGTCTCCGTGTTCCGAGGCCATATCTGTATATGCTAGGCTCGTCAAGTATAACCTGAGTATTCCGCGTGTGCAACTGTTTTGCACCCGTTGTATTTGAACGTAGAGCCTATCACACCCGATCATCACGTGGTGTCTCAACACGAAGAACTTTCGCAACGGTGCATACTCAGGGAGAACACTTCTTGATAATTAGTGAGAGATCATCTTAAAATGCTACCGTCAATCAAAGCAAGATAAGATGCATAAAGGATAAACATCACATGCAATCAATATAAGTGATATGATATGGCCATCATCATCTTGTGCTTGTGATCTCCATCTCTGAAGCACCGTCGTGATCACCATCGTCACAGGCGAGACACCTTGATCTCCATCGTAGCATCGTTGTCGTTTATGCCGTCTATTGCTTCTACGACTATCGCTACCGCTTAGTGATAAAGTAAAGCAATTATAGGGCTCCTGCCAGTTGCCGATAACTTCGGTTACAAAACATGATCATCTCATACAATAAAATATAGCATCATGTTTTGACCATATCACATCACAACATGCCCTGCAAAAACAAGTTAGACGCCCTCTACTTAGTTGTTGCAAATTTTACGTGGCTGCTACGGGCTCAGCAAGAACCGTTCTCACCTACGCATCAAAACCACAATGATAGTTTGTCAAATAGACTCCGTTTTAACCTTCGCAAGGACCGGGCGTAGCCACACTCGGTTCAACTAAAGTTGGAGAAACTGACACCCGCCAGCCACCTGTGTGCAAAGCACGTCGGTAGAACCAGTCTCGCGTAAGCGTACGCGTAATGTCGGTCCGGGCTGCTTCATCCAACAATACCGCTGAACCAAAGTATGACATGCTGGTAGGCAGTATGACTTATATCGTCCACAACTCAGTTGTGTTCTACTCGTGCATATAACATCAACGCATAAAACCTGGCTCGGATACCACTGTTGGGGAACGTAGTAATTTCATAAAATTTCCTACGCACATGCAAGATCATGGTGATGATATAGCAACGAGAGGGGAGAGTGTTCGTCCACGTACCCTTGTAGACCATAAGCGGAAGCGTTAACACAACGCGGTTGATGTAGTCGTATGTCTTCACGGTCCGACCGATCCAAGCACCGAACGTACGGAGCCTCCGAGTTCAGCACACATTTAGCTCGATGACGATCTCCGGCCCTCCGATCCAGCAAAGGCTCCGGAGATGAGTTCCGTCAGCACGACGGCGTGGTGACGATGATGATGTTCTACCGGCGCAGGGCTTCGCCTAAACTCCGCGACGATATGACCGAGGTGGAATATGGTGAAAGGGGGCACCGCACACGGCTAAGGAACGATCCGTAGATCAACTTGTGTGTCTATGGGGTGCCCCCCGCCCCCGTATATAAAGGAGGAAGGGGTAGGTGCGGCCGGCCCTCTAGGGGTGCACCTGGAGGAGTCCTACTCCCACCGGGAGTAGGACTCCCCCCTCTTGCCTTGGTGGAGAAGGAAAGGGGGGAGGGGAAAGAGGAAAGGGGGGCGTCGCCCCCCCTTCCTTGTCCTATTCGGACTAGGGGGGGAGGGGGCGCGCGGCCTGCCCTGGCCGGCCCTCCTCTTCTCCCTCTTGGCCCACTAAGGCCCAATATCCCCCGGGAGGGTTTCGGCAACCCCCCGGTGTTCCGGTAAAATCCCGATTTCACCCGGAACCATTCCGATGTCCAAACATAGGCTTCCAATATATCAATCTTTATGTCTCGACCATTCCGAGACTCCTCGTCATGTCCGTGATCACATCCGGGACTCCGAACAAACTTCGGTACATCAAAACTTAAACTCATAATAAAACTGTCATCGAAACGTTAAGCGTGCGGACCCTACGGGTTCGAGAACTATGTAGACATGACCTAAAACCATTCTCGGTCAATAACCAATAGCGGGACCTGGATGCTCATATTGGTTCCTACATATTCTACGAAGGTCTTTATCGGTCAAACCACATAACAACATACGTTGTTCCCTTTGTCATCGGTATGTTACTTGCCCGAGATTTGATCGTCGGTATCCAATACCTAGTTCAATCTCGTTACCGGCAAGTCTCTTTACTCGTTCTGTAATACGTCATCTAATAACTAACTCATTAGTTATAATGCTTGCAAGGCTTAAGTGATGAGTATTACCGAGAGGGCCCAGAGATACCTCTCCGACAATCGGAGTGACAAAACCTAATCTCGAAATACGCCAACTCAACATGTACCTTCGAAGACACCTGTAGTACTCCTTTATAATCACCCAGTTACGTTGTGACGTTTGGTAGTACCCAAAGTGTTCCTCCGGTAAACGGGAGTTGCATAATTCTCATAGTTACAGGAACATGTATAAGTCATGAAGAAAGCAATAGCAGAATACTAAACGATCAAGTGCTAAGCTAACGGGATGGGTCATGTCAATCACATCATTCTCCTAATGATGTGATCCCATTAATCAAATGACAACACATGTCTATGGTTAGGAAACATAACCATCTTTGATTAATGAGCTAGTCAAGTAGAGGCATACTAGTGACTATATGTTTGTCTATGTATTCACACATGTATCATGTTTCCGGTTAATACAATTCTAGCATGAATAATAAACATTTATCATGATATGAGGAAATAAATAATAACTTTATTATTGCCTCTAGGGCATATTTCCTTCAAGTTGCACTTTCAACTTACCTACATGGGTTAGTCCCACAAGGAACAAACAAGAATATCCATAGACATAGAGTGATGCACACACAAGATGATGTCCATGAAATCATTAGGTTACCTTGTCCCTTGCCTTACCAACATGAGGGTTTGTGACTCCTTGAACTAGTGCAAGATGTGGAAGTTGATTGCACTTGTTCTTGCCAAAATGATATGAGTGAAGAATGTTGGCGGAGTCACCCTCAAGAACTCTCTAGTTCTTCTTCTTCGGGATCCACATCATCTTGATGGGAATCCTTGGAGTTGGAGTTGTAGTTGTACTTGATGAAGTAGAACTTGACGTAGTCTTGGGAACCCACTTGAACGAGACTTTAGGTGCTTCTTCAAATGCATCAATCTCTTCTTGAAGCTTGTCCTTGCCTTTGTTCTTGTGGTCTTGTGGTGGAAGATCATCTTGAGCTTGTGTTCCCTTGAAGGAAGTAGGATTATACTTCTCTTGTTGAGGAACAAACTTCGTCTTGGGGTATTGATCTTCTTCCCACTCAACTCCATTGGCATTGAACTTTCGTTCAAAACCAACACCTTGATTCTTCCGGTGCCTTCCTTGCTTGCGCACAATTTCCTCGAATTGCTTACTCCCGGCAAGGCTCTTGTAAACACCTTTCTCTATAATTCCCTTCAATAAGCTATTTTCTTGCTCAAGTGTAACTTGGCTAAGAGAGTCATTAGTGGCATCAAGAGAACTGCTAGAAGCAACAATATTGGATTTGACATTATTATTGTTACTACTAGAGGAAGTATCTTTCTTGTACTTGTTACTAGACTTGACTTGAGGCATGTAGGTAGATAAGAGTAAACACTTGGCAATGTAAGAAGAACTTTTCTTGCGGAGATCATCATTGATTGCTTTTAAGAACTCATGCTCTTGCTCAAGATTGAGCTTTTCAAAGCGTAACTTCTCACGAGCCCTTAAAAGTTCTCGATGATCTTCGTAGATAGTTTCATGAGCTAACTTAAGAGTGTTTAGTTCTTTAGTTAGAAGCTCAATCTTCTCCTTATCATTGTCATTCGTTTTATCTTGATTAGCATGATTAATTGACGTTTCATCATAGTATTCATCACTAGAGTTGTCAACAAGTAAATCATCATCCACAAGCAAGTCATCTTCATCACTATTGAAATCAACATACTTAGGATGTGTTACCTTTGGACCTTTGGCCATGAAGCATCTTCCAACACCTTCATTTGGTGAATCAAATATGTCGTAGGAGTTGGTTGACACAAGTGCTAGACCAGCAACACCTTCATCTTGAGTATATTCGGAGTCGGAGTGATAGCTTCTCTCGGAGTGATTGTCGGAGTCGGAGCCGGATACCCATTCACCAACATGAGCTTGATCTTCGTTTTGTGTAGCTCCTTGATGACTTGTACTTCCTTTCCGAATCCTTGCTTCTCCGCGAGGGTCTTCGTTCATAACGATCATCTCTACTCCTTCTCTCTCTTGGTGGTGATTCTTCTCTTTTGCTCCTTCTTCTTAGAGAATCTTCTCTTCTTTTGTAGGGTGCCGTACACTCATTGGAGTAGTGTCCGGGTCTCCGGGTCTCCCACAATTGTAGCAATTGCGCTCTCGACTAGAAGACCTCTTGTCATTGTAAGATCTTGACTTGGAGCTTCTTTCTTTGCTTCTACTCTTGTAGAATTTGTTGAAGTTTTTCACCATTAAGCTCAATTCTTCATTGAAGGTTTGTTTCTCACTTGATGATGTGGGGGCTTCACTTGAGGCTTTGTAAGCACCACTTGACTTGTTGTGAAGTTCCCCCTTATCCTTGAGTGACATCTCATGAGAAACAATTCTTCCAATGACTTCCGTTGGCTTGAGATCTTTGTAGTTTGGCATCATTTGAATCAATGTGCACACGGTATCATACTTTCCATCCAATGCTCTTAGGATCTTCTTGATGAGGAATTTGTCGGTCATCTCTTCACTCCCTAAGCCAGCAATCTCATTTGTGATAAGAGCAAGCCTAGAGTACATTTTAGCGACACCTTCACCATCCTTCATTTTGAACTTGTCAAGCTAACTTTGGAGCACATCCAACCTGGATTCCTTGACGGACTCGGTACCTTCATGCATATCAATCAAAGTATCCCAAATTTCCTTTGCATTCTCAAGACGGCTGATTTTGTTGAATTCTTCGGGGCACAATCCGTTGAAGATGATATCACAAGCTTGAGCGTTGTATTGCAGCATCTTCAATTCTTCCGCATTAGCTTCATGGTTCGGTTCTCTCCCATCGAAAAATTCACCTTGCAAGCCAATACAAATAATTGCCCAAACGGCGGGGTTATGTCCAAGAATATGCATTTTCATCTTATGCTTCCAACTAGCAAAATTAGTAACATCAAAGTAATGACCTCTACGGTGATAATTTCCCTCGCTAGACGCCATACTCTCCTAGGTTGTGAAACCAAGGCTATGACCACCAAAAGCTATGGGAATCAAAGCAAATGGAGACCAAAGCTCTGATACCACTTGTAGGACCTTGAAGTATGTCTAGAGGGTGGAGTGATTAGACTACTTGACCAATAAAAACTTAACCTTTTCCCAATTTTAGAGTTTGGCAGATTTTAGCTACTTTAGGACAAGTCAAGCAATCATCACTCAATTCAAGCAAGCATGCAAAGAGTATATAGGTAGCGGAAATTAAAGCATGCAACTTGCAAGAAAGTAAAGGGAAGGGTTTGGAGGATTCAAACGCAATTGGAGACACAGATGTTTTTGGCGTGGTTCCGATAGGTGGTGCTATCGTACATCCACGTTGATGGAGACTTCAACCCACGAAGGGCAACGGTTGCGCGAGTCCACGGAGGGCTCCACCCATGAAGGGTCCACGAAGAAGCAACCTTGTCTATCCCACCATGGCCGTCGCCCACGAAGGACTTGCCTCACTAGCGGTAGATCTTCACGAAGTAGGCGATCTCCTTGCCCTTACAAACTCCTTGGTTCAACTCCACAATCTTGTCGGAGGCTCCCAAGTGAAACCTAGCCAATCTAGGAGACACCACTCTCCAAGAAGTAACAAATGGTGCGTTGATGATGAACTCCTTGCTCTTGTGCTTCAAATGATAGTCTTCCCAACACTCAACTCTCTCTCATAGGTTTTGGATCTGGTGGAAAGAAGATTTAAGTGGGAAGCAACTTGGGGAAGGCTAGAGATCAAGATTCATATGGTAGGAATGCAATATCTTGGCCTCAACACATGAGTAGGTGGTTCTCTCTCAGAAATGGTAAGTTGGAAGTGTAGGTTCGTTTTGATGGCTCTCTCCACGAATGAAGAGGAGGTGGAGGGGTATTTATAGCCTCCACACAAAATCTAACCGTTACACACAATTTACCAAAGTCGGTGGGACCGAATCATTAAACTCGGTCAGACCGATTTAGTAAACCTAGTGACCGTTAGTGATTTTCGGTGGGACTGACATGCATCTCGGTGAGACCGATTCGGTTAGGGTTAGGGCATAACGTAATCTCGGTAGGACCGATTACACAAACTCGGTAAGACCGATTTGGTAATAAGCTTTCCAGAGAGTTGGTCAGGTAAACTCGGTGGGACCTATTTGCTCTTTTCGGTGAGACCGAAATGTTACAAAAAGGAAACAGAGAGTTTACATTGCAATCTCGGTGGGACCGATCGCTCACTTCGGTTCGACCGAAACATTACGAAGGGAAACAGAGAGATTACAATCCCATCTCGGTGAGACCGAGATCCCCATCGGTAAGACCGATTTGCTTAGGGTTTGTGGCAGTGACTATGACTTTTGGAATCGGTGGCGCCGGATAGGAAGATTCGGTGTGACCGATTTTGGCTTTGGGTTTAGGTCATTTGTGGATGTGTGAAATTAGTTGAGGGTTTTGGAGCATATCACTAAGCACATGAAGCAAGAGGCTCATTAAGCAACACCTCATCCCTCCTTGATAGTATTGGCTTTTCCTATAGACTCAATGTGATCTTGGATCACTAAAATATAAAATGAAGAGTCTTGAGCTTTTGAGCTTGAGCCAATCCTTTGTCCTTAGTATTTTGAGGGATCAACTTTCATCATCCATGCCATGCCATTCATTCAGCTTTCCTGAAATAATAGTCTTGGAATAGCATTAGCTCAATGAGCTATATGTTGTTATGAATTACCAAAACCACCTAGGGATAGTTGCACTTTCAGCGTCCTTTTGGGTCGGCGCGTTGGGCCGCCTTTTCTGTCCGCGCCGACCCAAACGGATGGCTGCGGACGAAATGGGTCGCCCCATTGGAGTTGCTCTTACACACATAAGATGTTATATTTTGGAGCAAAAGAGTCTGGATGATACTTCATGCAAAAAAAAGAGTCTGGATGATAGTCCTATACTTTTCTAAAGGAAAAAAAAGTCTAGGTGATACATATTCACTTCTTTTCTTCTTTTGCCGAAAAGGCTCAAGGCCAGATACTTTATTCATTTCATCCTTTGGTTGCCATCGACAAACTTCAGTCGGGTTGTATGTTCGGTTTGGTGGGTATCAAGGGGGGTCGAAGGGACTGAGGGGGTTAAATCCCTTATACATGTCAAAATCTCCCCTCGATTCTCTCCAATCCCCTATGATCTCCTTGCAAGCTAAAATCCCCCTCAATTTTTCATTGCATATCTTTTTCTAAATGCAAAATATTTTTTCTAGAAAAAGAAGACACCACTTTTTTTTCTGTTGACCAGGAGGCCCTTTCTCTACTTTTATCGATAGGTCATCGGTTCGTCGTTACCTCGACGTGCTAGGCACGCCCAATCAAACGACAAAATAGCTACCATTGACGTTTTCCCACTTAGCATGAATACACGTAACTGCACGGTAATCCAAGGGCCAGAGATGACCAGGGTGCAAAGTCTGATGGTCGAAATTGCTGAGAGCATTAAAGGACGCCCAGACTACCCAGTTTCAATGTTATAAAATTAATAAAAGACATATTTTAAGTACTATGGGTCCACAATGCCCAAAAGCTGCTAGGTATTGTTATATAAAAGTGATGACAATGCTTCTCTTACGCAAAATAAAGGGACCATCAAGAAAAAGGGAAATTTGCACACAAATTATTGGTCACTACAGTACAAAAGGACCTCAAAAAAGGAAAGGAAAAAATTAGTAATTTTGTTTTGGGCGACTTCGCCTCAAAGATGAACCCTCAGTGCAAGGCTATGATAAGGTGCATGGGATCACTCTCGATGGTCACACTGCCCTACTAGGGTATCATATCACCCCGAGAGTGAGGGCCTTCTAGGACTCCCACATACAGCTTGCGGACGTTTGAATGGATGTTCAAAGAGAGGCAAGCATATTGACAAAAATATCCACCTAGATCATGCAAGACAAGTGACCGGATAGCATACATTCATGTTGACATTGACAAAGTGGTAGTCTTTGGTGGAGAATACACTCAATTAAGCTTTACAGGAGGAAAGGAGGAGATATGGACCCACCAGGAAGGGGCAACAAGGCAGTTGGCAAGGTGAAACATGACAAATCCAAAAGAGCAATTTATTCAATGGGGAGGGCACTCATACGGAGATGAACATATATATATATATAGACGGTCTATTCTGCTAATATTAGCAGAATAACTATTCTGCACACCACTTCGGCACTTCACGCTCAACAGAAGCGCACTGCATCATTTTGACGACGAGCACTGCAATAGAGACTAGTGAACTTCTCGTCGGAAAAAACTGCACGTGTTATTTTTTCGGTACTGTTTTCATTCTAATTTTTTAATCGTTTATTGGAATGAGGCATGTAATATACCGATGAAAAGCTATGGATTAGGCGCAACTTCGACATGTTGAACACTTTTCGAGATTCCACACGGTTTAAGAGCAGTTTTGAAAATGGTGCGGCGAATGACGAGTGGCAGCGAGCTTATTTTGCGTTTTTTCTAAACCGCTTGTCGGAATGAAGCAAATGATACGCCGTTGGATAGATATCGTCGAGGCGCATATTTTACATATATAAATCTTTCTCTAATTCGTTACGGTTTAAGAGCAGTTTCAAATTTACTAAATCGCGGAACTCTGTTTTTCAAGTTTTTTAAAATTTTCGGTACTGTTTTCGCTCCTGTTTTTAAACCGTTTGTCGAAATGAGGCGTGTGATACGCTGTTGGAAAGATATGGACAAGGCGCAACTTTCGTATGTAGAACTTGTTTTCAGATTCCTTGCGGTTTTAAATTAATTTTGAAAATCGTGCGGCGGACGACGAGTGGCAGCGGCCATTTTTTGCGAAATTTTTGCGAACCGCTGGTTGGAATGATTCAGACGATACGCCGTTGGAAAGATATCGACGATACACAACTCTTTCATGTAGAACACTCTCTCTAATTCTTTACGGTTTAAGAGAAATTTCGAATTTACCGAAATGCGGACACTCTGTTTTTCGCGACACTCAAATCGACGTGGGGACTTCATCCGACTGAAAACAGCACTGCAACGGGCGAAAAACCGCACTGCATCACACGGGTAAGAGAACTGCATGGTTTGTTTTATTCAAACGTAATTTTTTCAAGGCCGAGAAAGTAGAGTGCACTTCACATCGGGTGTAAATGAACCACAACACTATCAAGAAGTGAACCGCATTACTTTTTTGCTCCCGTAACAATTTTTTTCACTTATAGGATGAACAACATCATACGGCCGACCGCACTGCTTTAGAATGAAAACTGCACTGCATCGGATGAGCAAGCGAGCTGCATAATTTCTTTTGTCGGGTGTAATTTTTCTCATACGAGTTTTTGTTGTCTTTTTTTCAACTTTTTTTGAACGATAGTGGATCGCAACACTCCCGAAAGTGAACCACAACACTACCCAAAGTGAACCTCATGAGGTTTTGTTGTCTTTTTTCATACTTATTAATTTTTTACGTGCGTTGACCAAGCGAGTGGACCACAAGAACTTAGCAAACTGCATGGGACAACAAAGTGAGCTTCAAAGCCACATCTATAAGTTTTATAGCAAACTGCATGAGACAACAAGACTCCTCGTTGAATCCAGTGAACCACAAGACTCCTCGAAGTGGGCTGCATCAACCCGTTTTTCTCTTGAAAATGAACCGTTGATGCTTGTTAAAATGAACTTCTCAACAAATAATATTTTTTACACACAATACATCATATACCAGCCAGATACATTTGATACACACACACACCAAAAAACCACAAACAGCGAGATAGACTTCATGCCCGCTTGCTCCGAGCTGCACGCCACACACACCACACGACACCACATCAAATGCATTGCACGCGTGCAGACTGCACCACCAATGATTGAGGTGCAATGCTGGGGCGTCCAGGCTACCATGGCAAAGTGAACCTCATGTCGGCGGCGGTCGAACTACATAGAGAGATTTAATAAACTTCATTAGAAACTGAGTTCACCCAAATCAACAACAATAATCTGAAAAAATACACAAAAATTGTTTGGCAAACAGCAAGCCGCTATCTCGGAGATGCCACGGCGGTGAGAGAGAGGCGCTCCCCGGGCCCCTGCTGCTGGAACCGCGCGCTGGAGACGATGACTGTGCGCAGCCAGTGAAGCGGCAGCCTAGGATGCCCTACGATACAGACGGACCTGACGTCCCTTTTTGATCTGGTCGCCGTCGGGGGTCGGGGCAGCTCACTGTTGATAATTATCGCGGGCTGAGGATGGAGGCGCCGGCCATGGGGGTTGTTGGGAGGCAGAGGGGTGCTCATCGGCTCGCCATCCATGGAGAAGAGTGCAGAGAGGAGGGGGATTCCGCCCCGATGCCGCGGTGGCCAGTGTCCACAAGGACAAAACTAGCTGCATATGGTGGGGCAACCGAGCTGCACTAGTGCGGCGGTTGCCGGCCCGGATCCGCCGCGGGAGGCACACAGGAGGCACGCTGGTGACGATTGCGGGCCCGGATCCGCCGCCGGGAGCATGCACTGGCGAGATGAATCGGTGTGTACCGATCTCAACAGGGAGAGGAGGCCTGCAACAGAGGAGGGGAGAAGGTGGAGCCAGATCTGGCTACCGGGGCGTGCCTGGTCGTCACCGGTCGATTTCGTGGCCGTTGAGCCGCGGGGAGGCAGGTGAGGCGCGTCGGTGTGTGGCACAGGGAGCTGGGCAGGTGCATGGAGAGGAGGCAGCATGGGGAGTTGGGCTGGTGGCGCTGGCAGCCGAGGCCACACTGGTCGGCGACGGAGGGAGGTCGTCGTCGGAGGTAAAAGGAGGAGACGGAGGGGAAGGGGATCCCGACCTTGTGCGCCGGCAGCGGTTAGTGCATTTTTTTATACCGTGATAAACATTTAAGAATTTGCGTCCAGTGCATTTTTTCCGTTTTATCCCTGTAATGAACATCAAATTGTTTTGCGTTTCAGAGTCGTTACTTTTTTTTCCTTTCTAACAATTAATATCTGTTTTTCCCTAGTGGCATTCTTTTGGGTGCTACGTCTTTAAAAAATGCCAATAACACAGTATAATGGGTTTTAAACTCCGTAAGCACACGCACTCTGGTGCTTGCGCCGTCGTGCTTTTTTTCACAATTTGATCGTTTATTAAAAAAATGACATATAATTAGCCCACTTAACAATTTTCGCATGTCTTGGAAATTAAATTCAGAGGAGATGGAATTGTACTTTAAGAACTAGGTTTGAACTAGTGGCACGAGCTGCGAGCATGCAGAACTTATGAAAAAAAAATTCAAAACGGTTTGGGTCGGACAATAACGAGGGACGGTTGTCGCTCTCGATATGGCAGGGACTTGGTGGCGGGAATGCACACAGGGGGGATGGGTGCGGCACGGTTCTTTCCGCGCAAAGAAAGGGTTCCCAATTCAGAGCGGCATGAGGTTCCGACAGGAGAAAGGAGTTTCCTATCCCATCTGAAGACGCCCCCGGGGGGGGGGGGGTCAATATGGGAAGGCATGTAGGAGGTTGGGTAGTCATATTCATAGCGAAGGAGGATATAGTTGCACATCCATATACATGTGTTTATCACATGTCTCGTTCAGCAACCGGAAATGACATGGGGGGGGGGGGGGGAGGGTGCGAATGGGTGCTACGGTATCAACTGTCTATGAAGCCAACATCTGTTTCTGGTTTCGCCGGCACGCGAATGTTCCTTACCCTTCTCATGTCGTTCCTCAACCGAGGTGCTTGAGGTTATAACAAAATGAAATGTAGTCTCCTCCATCGGTGAGGTTGCAGGTTTGTTTTGTTCTTCTGGGGCTATGCCTAAACAATGCGCACGTGATGTTTGCTTTATAATGGAATGGAATGGGCAACTCTTCCATGGGTGGCCCAGATTAGTTTACAGAGCTACCTGAAAGTTCCTCGCGCTCAACGGAGGGTTCCCTTTCTCGGGAGCGGGTGGGGTTCGTGCAGTAAGGAAGGGTGGTTCTCACCCTTTATACTTTGCGTGACGAGATTCCCGCAATAAGAACGAGGGTTCTATATCTCATGGCGGTTGGACCGGGGGGGGGGGTGCGAATGCGTATAGGATGTCCGTGCGTCATATTTGTAGCGTCTAGTTCAAGTACAAAAATGACATGACAGGGGTGTTGATTCCGTGGTACGGGGTAAAATGTGTATGGAACCAACATCCGTTCCTGGTATCGCCGTCCCGGGAGTGTTCGTCACATATCTCAGAGGGGTTCCTCGGCCCGGGGTTTCTCAGGTTATAACACAATTAGAGTGAGGGTCCCCATCGGTGAGAAGGGGAATTTGTTTTGTTTTTCTGTGGAGATGCCTAATCATGCACGCGCGTGGCCGATTTTTGTAATGCTGCACAGTTCCTTGCGCGCAAAAAAAGGGGTTCTACCGTATACGTGGGTGAGGTTCCCACAACATATACGAGTGTTCTTTTCTCTATCAAGGCGGCGAGTACTCGAGGTTGGGTGCGGGAATGCATATAGGAGGTTCGTGCGTCGTATTCACATCGCCTCATTCAAGTCCATAAATGACATGACAGGGGGGGGGGGGTTGATTCGGTGCAACTGATTCAAATGTTTATGAAACCAACATCCTTCCCTTGTATCACCGTCCGCGAATGTTCCTCAAACCTCAGAGGGGTCCCTCAGCTTGGTTCACTTGAGGATATAACACAATTAAATGTATTGTTGTCCATTAATGAGATGGGGGATTTGTTTTGTTCTTGGGGGGAGATGCCTAAACATGCACGCGCGAGGCTGCTTTCGTAATGCTGCATGGTTCCTTCCGCGTAGAAAGAGAGTTCCTCCTTCGGCACGGGTTGAGGTTCGTCAAATACAAATGATGGTTCTCTCTCTCTCTCTCTCGAGATGGCATAGCCCGGTGTGTGGGTATGGAATACATATAGGAGGTCTCGCGTCGTATGCGTATGGTTTTGACCGTGCCAGGGAAAAGACTCGCCAATCCATATACATATGTTTTGACACGTCTCGGCCAAGACGAACAAACAAATGATAGGGATCGATTTCGGCCTCATGTCGTATGCGTATGGTTTTGACTGTGCGAATGAGATGACTCCCCCATCCATAGACATATGGTTTGGTTGCGTCTCGGTGAAGACAACATATGTCATGACTTGGGGGTGGCTTAATGTTACAACACAATAAAAAATGAGTGTTCTCCGCCGGTGACATGGTAAGTTTGTTTTGTTTTCTTGGGGGAGATTCCTAAGCATGCATACGCGAGGCATCTTCTGTAAATGCTGCATGGTTCCTTCCTTGAAAAAAGAGGGTTCCCTTGTCGGTGCGTGGTGAGGTTCCGACATTAAAAAGGATAGTTCTCTCGCTATCTCGAGACGGTGGAGACCGGTGTGGGTGTATTGGAATACATATAGAGGGCCCGCGTTACATTCGTATGATTTTGATAGTGCAAAGGAGAGGACTCGCCCGTCCATAAACATATAGTTTGTCGTGCCTTGTTGAAGGCAAAAAAATTACATGACAGGGGGGATCCATTCAGCGCTACGGTATAGGACGTCTGTGAAACCAACATCCATTTTTGCCATGGTGGAGGTTCGGCGTCATATGCATATGGTTTTGACCGTGCCAGGGAGAAGACTCGCTCATCCATATACATATTGTTTTCGCGCGTCTCGACCGAGATGAGAAAACAAATGATAGGGGGAACGATTTCGGTTCTACCAAAGGATTCTGTTATTGCCGTCTCGCGAATGTTCCCTCAGTCGTGTTGCTTGAGGGTATATCAGAATTAAATGTTGCATCCTCCATCGGTGATGTGGTTTTTTTGTTCTATTTTCTGGGGTAATTCCTAAATGTGCACACACGAGGTTGCTTTATAAATTGAATATAAGGGGCAACTATTCCATGTGTTGCCCGATGAATGTTCCTCAAGCGCAAACGAAAGGTTCCCTCGTTCGAAGCGGGTGGGGTTCCTGCAATAATGAAGGACGGTTCTCGCCTTCTATATTGTGGGGCAAGGGTCCGATAGCAAAATACGAGTGTGCTCTCTCTTTGGGCGGCGTTAACCGAGGTTGGGGGTGTGGGAATGCATATCCGTGCATTGTATTCATAGCATCTCGTTCAAGTCAAAAAATGAGATGACCACGGGGTTGATTCGGTGCTACTGCTTCAAATGTGTATGAAACCAACATCCTTTACTTGTATCACCGTCCCACGAATGTTCCTCACAAACTCAGAGGGGTCTCTTAGCCCATGTTGCTTGAGGATATAACCAAATTAAATGGAGGGATATCCATCAGTGATATGGGGTGTTCTTCAGGGGGGATGCCTAAACTTGCACGCGCGAGGCGTGCTTTCGTAATGTTGCATGGTTCCTTCCGCGCAGAAAGATAGTCCCCAGCTTCGGCACAGGGTGAGGTTCCGACAAAAATGAATGACAGTTCTCTCTCTGTCGAGACGGTGTAGACCGATGTGTGGGTATTGGAATACATATAGGAGGCCCCGCGTCGTATGCGTATGGTTATGACAGTGCGAAGGAGAAGACACCCCAATCCATAGACATACGTTTTTGTTCGGTCTTGCTGAAGACAACAAATGACAAGACATGGGGGGTGATTCGGTGCTACGGGATCAGATGTGTATGAGAACAACATCCGTTGCTGCTGGGTGGGGGTCCGGTGTCATATGCATATGGTTTTTCCCGTGCAATAAATAAGACTCACCCATCCATATACATATTGTTTTGACACGTCTCTACCAAGACGGAAAATCATATGATAGGGGATCGATTTCGGTGCTACTACGCGATTCCCTGTGTTTGCCCGATGAGTGTGCAGAACTTCTTCAAGGTTCCTCGCACGCTAACGGAAGGTTCCCTCGTTGGGAGCGGCTGGGGGTTCCTGTAGTAATGTAGGACAGTTCACGCCCTCTATATATAAGGACGATCTTCCCACTGTAAATATGAGTGTTCTCTCTCTCAAGGCGGGGGGCACCGTGGTTGCAGTGTGGGAATTCATATAGGAGGTCCTTGCGTCATATTCATAGCGTCTCGTTCAAGTAAAAAATTGAGATGACATGGTTCGAATGTTTATGAAACCAACATCCTTTCATTGTATCGGCGTCCCGCGAATGTTCCTCACACATCTCAGGGGGGTTCCTCAGCGGGGGGGGGGGGGGGTGGTTGTGATGGCTTCATGATACAACACAATTAAAAATTGAGTGTTCTCCATTGGTGACATGGTGAGTTTCTGTCATGGTAAGTTCCTTTGGGGGAGATGCCTAAGCATGCACGCACGAGGCATGTTTTGCAGATGCTCCACGGTTCCTGTCGGGGATATACCCCGCGGTGTAAACCGGCCGGAAGTTAACCCGGCCGGACTTGGCGGTTTATTTGAGGTCCTGCTGGCACTTGGCGATATTCATCTGGTGACCCGCCCAGACCTGGCGATTTACCAGCAACCCGCCAGGATGTTGCAACTCACTGGTGACCCGGCGGACAGGTCAGAGGAGCGACAAGACCCGGTGGCCCGTCTGGCGGTTCATGAAGGCCGGTTCAACTATTGTGGGCCGGTTTAAGAGGAAAGGCATGAGGAATATTTACCTTACAAGGAGTTAAGACCAGGACTTGTATCCGGTTTGTATTAGAGATAGACTAGTCCTAATCCTAATAGGGCTCCACATGTAACCCGCCCCTTCAACATATATAAGGAGGGGCAGGGCTCCCCAAAGGGGGACAGGCTACAAGCTACAAGCAAGAAGAAACAATCGTAGGGCTAGACACAAAGAGGAGAGCCGGTTTACGGCGACTCCCTCGTGATGATAATGAGACCTAGCCTCAAACAACATGTAGGGTTATTACGGGATGATGTTTTCCGGGGCCCGAAGCTGTCTAAACCCTTGTCTTGTGTTGCGTCTCTCGATTCCGCTCAACCCCTCTCAAGCTACCACACAGATGCGTTGGCCTCACGACTAAGTCCTGTCACTAAGGACATCTGCCGTGACAATTCCATGACAGTTGGCGCTCACCGTGGGGCCTGCGCACGGTGGTGTTGAGTCCTTGGAGGGATATCTTTTAGGGATCGATGAGCTCGCAATTTCAGGAGATGAGGAAGAGCCAGCAAAATTATCGTTGGAAGATCAGAGTTATGGTTAGAGCTTTGGGAACCGGCAGATACGAGATTTGTAGAGACGTTAGGGTTTGCGTGCGGCGCCTCACGCGTTGCACGGCGACCCATCGAATCCAAGCACAGTTCGTTTTTCCCACTACAGATGAACCGGACAAGAATCTGATTCGATGTTATCGAGTAATCGGGTCAATGCATCGGTTTTAAACAGTTGCCGTAAATCGCCGAGTTCGATATGCAGCCGCAGAGATCCCAGGCAATAAACAATTGTTGCATGGCAGGACTCCCGAGGATTGATGGAAAACTACTCTCGTTTGGGAATCAAGAAATATTAATACTAGTATATCCGTTACTGCTATCAATAGTACATCATGTAGACATGTACTCAATCGATCTATCCATCTGGATTCAGCCGTCGAGTCGTCAGAAAAAGTAAGAGAGAAGAAGAAAACACTCCACGGCCCGGAAGCGAGTTTGGACAGTAACTCGGTTTCGAGCCAATCTCCGACCCGGCGATCGGTTTCGAGCCGCCACCATCGGGCTGTCTGCTTTGCCTGCGAGCCGCGCTCAGCCTCTGCCGCAAGTCGCCACAGCCCGGAGCCGCTGGCCTCAAGTCGCCGTCCTCGCAGAACTACTACGAGCCGTTGCGCTGGCTCATCTCCGCCATCTCGGGCTCGCCTCGCCGGCTTCGTCCATAAACCATCTCCAATCGCCAGATTTGCCGCTGCTTGAGCTGCCCGTGCCTCTGTTTTGAACCGCCGCCGGTTCAGTAGTGCCTCGCCTCTGGGTCGTTGTCGCCGATCCGCGGCAGCGCCTCTCCAACCCGCCGCTGTGGCGAACGCGCTTCAAACGACTCCCCGGAGCGCCCTCGTCGCAACGCGAACCGCCCTCGTCAGAACGGCCTTACCTCCAAGTCGCCATGCCATGACCATGAGCCGGTCCTTGGCAGCAGCCAACCTGCGCCATCGCCTCCGAGCCACAGCCGCTTTCCGCCTCTACGCAATTATTCCAGTGGCCGGATCAAGTTGCCTTGCCTTCATCGTACTTTGGGCCGGACTCCACCTCAAACCGCCGTCAACGCCGCGGCTCTCCAGCCCCGCCAAATCGCCGCCGGGTCACCGCGGAGCGGCCTCGCTTAATCGCCGCCGGATCACCGCTGAGCGCCTCGCCAAATCGCCACCGGATGTTCTGCTGCCTTCGCTGTTGCGCTACACGCAATCGGGCCGCTCTGATCCGTCACCCGCCGGTCCGACCTTGCTTTGCCTCTCCGATAAGTTGCCCTGGCCGCTGAGTGGCCGCAGGCGCTATCTCCAGTCTAAATCCCGCCGGTTCACCATTGCCTCCACCAGCCTGCCGCTGCACCAAGGGTACCTCCGCGGCCGTCCGAGCTACAGCTGCTGCCGCCGGTTTTTCTAATGTTTATGACAACCTCCAAGTTTAAGTGGTGTTAGCAGTGGGAAATCTCAGATGAGCAGACGTGCCGTAGCTGGAATTACAGTAAAATTGCAAATACTACTGTTGCTTGGGCGTTCGAGCGGTGGAGAATGTCAAGGAATATCCATATGATGACAAAAGTGTACCAAAGGATGACTACAAACGCTACTGTTACTAAAGCGTTGCATAGTATTGCTAGTACTCCCTCCGATTCTTTTTACCCTGCGCATAAGTCTTGACCCGCATACCAAGGAGAGAACTCGGTGGACAATTTTGGACCAATTTACCCCTCGGTTCGCATGGAAAGAGCTGCAGCGTTTTAATTGCTTTAAATACTGCATGCAACGGATTGGCTAATCCCTCGTCAGTGCCGCATGCGCGCAGCCTGTGTCCCTTGCATGGCGGCCCTGATTGGCTTAACTGCAGCGGGGAGGTAGGGGCAGAGAAGGACAGCATCCCTTAAGAAGTGGATCGCGCAGAGCAATTAGGAAAAAACGAGAAAAAGTTATGCGCAAAGAAAATAGAAACGGAGGGAGTACTACTTATACATGGAGATCAAGGGCCACTGCCGTTTCTTCATCACATCAAGACAAAGAAAAAGAAAGAGACAAAAGAGGACCGAGGAATTTGGCTGAGTAAAAAACAAGGGCCGAATATTTTTAACTGGCCAAGGGAACTTGGAAAGAGGGTCTGCGTACGGAGCTTTCGCCTAAATAAATCAGGTGATATCCGTCCGATTTGTTTTCATAGCACATATTAATTTTTGTGTGAACAATTATTTTGGCGTGTGATATTTTTTGACGCAGGACAATTGTTCATCACAAATAAAGGCGTTATATTACGGAATCGGAGCACACGATATCAGCGTTCTGCACCGGCGTTTCGTCCATACCATACTACCCGGTGAACGAACGTGTGCAAGTCGCCGTCCTTGTGACCCGGTTTACATCAACTAATCGGACCGTGCCCGCGATTGACTCGCCGTCCGCACGACTTACTACGCTTGTGATTGATATTTTCATCTGCACCGTTTGCAATGCTGCGGCTGACTGTACCTACCGGCTGATTTTTATGGTCGCCATTGTTATCACAACTGGATCAACCTCCGACAAAAACCAGGTGCTATTTACCTTATTTTTAAGCACATATTAATTCATCCGAGAAAAGCTACTTTGCCCTGTTGTATTTTATATGCAGGAAAATTATCCATCACAAAGTGGTATTATAACGCGGAGATGGAGACACGCCAAACATTATTTGGCACAGGTGGTTGTCCTTACTCAACGGATTCCCCCACCGGTTTACAACGCCGTGGCCATCTCTTGCGCCTGTGCCGGTTTACAACGCCGTGGCCGTCTCTCGCGTCCGCACCAGCTACAACGAGGACGACTCGCCCGTCCGCACCGGTTTACAAACGGTGCGGTTGATTCATCTGTCTGCTCCCGCGGCCGACTCACCCGTGAGTGATTTCAACTTAACCTAGTGATCATCAACTTCATGGCGGATTATTTCTGGCCTGACACATCAGGACAATTGTTCACTACATCAAAACGACGTGGTTGACTCGCCTGCGCCGGTTTACAACACCGCGGCCGGTTCATCTATCTGAGCGGCCTCTGATGCTGAGGTCGTCCTTTTCATCCGCCTCTCGCGGCCTGGTCTACACCAGCATACCGGGCCGCACCTGTTTGCATGAGCTGTTTACTGAGTATGAGCAAGTCACTATTTGGGAAGCCCGGTTTTCTTTCAAGCAAAATGGAGGCAAATTATCATATACTATCGACCGCTGTCTGCACTGGGTGGTTCAATGGGCAGGCGCACAAGTCGCCGCCATTACAGTTTGGTTAACTTCAAATCACCAGTTGGAAGGAACCATTGGCCGAGTTGCTGACACGGCTCATACGGGATCATTTATAACCCACCGCAGTCACCTCAACCTTCTGTGGATTCACATCGTGCTATCAACACCGATGATATACAAGTTATGCCGGTTTATATCACGGTCAAATATGGAGAGTTTCAAGCCAACTCCTCAAGTCACCTTGAGACTCGGGGGCTACGATGACATGACTCAGCAAATCTTGCCAGTTTTTAGCAAATTTAAGAACCCCAGGACGATGGAGGGAAAGATAACCCGGTCCAGGAGGCTACTGTTATTTGAAGGCCGTCAAAAAATTTCCGGCTTAGAAAGTATATGACAATTACAAAATCCCGGCTCAATGAAGAAGTTCCGGGTCATCAGAAAAGATTCCGGTTTAAAATCCGGTTCAAGGGAAGCCCGTCTCACTGAAGCTCTCAAATCCGGTATAAGAATTTCCGGTTCAAAAAGGAATTAACTTCTCGCAAGTTCGAGTTTAAAGACCGTCAGAAAATTTCCGGCTGAAAATGAAGATTCCGGTTTAAAGTCCGGGTCAAGGGAAAGATATCTCCCACAAAGCTTTGAAGCTCTCAATATCCGGTTCAAGAAAAATTTATTTCTTGCAAAAAAGTTAAAAATTACCGAAGAGGACCTGCTGCCATGATGCGCTGTTCAAACATGGGTATCATGCCTTATTGGCCTAACATATTATTGATCACATGGGGGCTTTTGCTTCATAAAGCGGGGTCTCTGTTCTTTTTTACATCATGCGTGGTTACACGGAGGTTCTGTCTTAAAGCGGCTTCCGGTTTACCCCTTGGAATTTGCTTTTCATATCACTTGGGGCCTTGGTCGTATGTGAACCAACGCGACGCCTTTTGATAGGCGAAAGCCACCAGATCACTTGGGGACATGGTCAAGTCTGAACCAGTCACGCCTCTTGATTGGCCTAAGGCCACAAAATCACTTGGGGGCTTGGTCGAACCCGAACCATTGCCACGCCTTTTGATTGGCATATATGCCACGGTTTCATTTGGGGACCTGGCTGACTTGAACCATTGTCACTCCAATTGGGGGCTTGGTCCTGTCCGACCATGGTAACACCATCTGATCAGCTCAGTATAGCATGTTTTTTGCAAACGGTTTTATCATTGCCTTTGCTTGAAATTTTCTTTAATAAATATTTCTTCTTTGTTGCGTTCTTAAACCGACAAAATTCGCAGACCGGTTTGACTGTCAATTGACGGAACACGGTCAATTCTTAATCCGGAGACTATTTGCTCGGTTTGATTTTTTGATTTTATGTTACCATCTTATTATGGAGTAAACCGGTGTTCATTAACCCGGCTTGACTTTCAATTACAAGTTGTCAGTATATAATCAAATCATAATCCAGAGACTATCAGCCCGGTCTGGTTTGACTACGAGTCGCCAGTATTATATATGGTTAAACCGGTGTCTATCATAACCCGGTACGGTTTTATCATAAACCGGCACAATATGGAAGGAGTTATCAGTACTCAAGATTGGGATTATCACCCTTACTACAAAAAGTTGGTAAACCAATGATGTGATTCAATGTCACAGGTATGATATATTTCATATTTGATTATTTTTAAGTGCAGCCTTGGTTATAAACCCAGGTTATATGTTGGGCATTATGACCCATCCAGCGGTAAACCACCAGGACACTTTAAACTTGTTGTATGCAGAAACAGGTTGAATAAAGCGTGATTATAAATTATCCGGTGTTTATTAAACCGGCCTGGCTTTGGACTATATGTCACCAGTATATATTTGGATTGTGCCATTGGAATCATGCGCTTATAAATGATTGGGTTATATTATTCAAATAGCCAAACTTGGCTGAATTTTCATTATGATATTGGATGAATAAGGTTTTCATACCGGATTATATTATCTTGAATAGCCAACATGGCTGGATTTTTATTATGGTTATTAATATTATGATTGAGGTTTTCAAAGTCGCTTTAGCGCAATGGATATTATTTTATCGATGAATATGATTTATTCTGCAATGGAAGGAATAGTCCTGAGTCGCTGCAGGCTTACGACCCAGCACTTGGGGGCTACATTATTCAAATTGAGATTACATGCAAGTCTCATGTCGCTGCAAGCATGCACCATGACACTTGGGGGCTAATGCAAAGTCATTCTTTGTTCATCTTATTTGAAGACCCGACTCATCACATTATAATGAGTCGGCCCTTGGGGGATACCAATTGCTCCTGTCAAACAATTCAAGGTACAAAGTTTTTTATTCATTATATTGAAGGGTCCACTGCTCAGTTGGTAAAGCACAAGGCTCTTAACCTTGTGGACGTGAATTCAAGCCCCATGATGGGGGTTACATAATATAATATTATTCTCAATGAAGTATATATAAAGTCCCAGCTCAATATTATCTTACTGAGCCGGTCCTTGGGGGCTACACGTTGCTGTTAAAGTCTACATGATCATATTTTCAAAGTCCCTGATCATTATTTACATAATGACCCAGCCCTTGGGGGCTACACTGGTTGAAGTTTTTTATGAGCATCAGGAAATTACAAGCCCCAGGTTGCTGCAAGCATGACAACCCGGTACTTGGGGGCTACATAATATGGAGTATTCAGTTTTTACTAAGTGATTGAGATGAACAACCTGGATTTCTTCAAGATTGTGATATTTATATTGAAGCAAAGTCTTAAGCCACCACTTTGTTCCGCTCAAAGACTTGGGGGCTACAGGTATTATATTATTATCGAAGAAATATTTTCAAATTCTCTGATTGAGCAAACTAGGTTGACCCGGCGTCTCCAATCATTATGACCCTGTGGCTGCAACTCAGCGTCATTAATAATCATGAACCGGCATTGGCAACAATCATGAACCGGTGTCTGCAACAATCATGACTCGAAATTATCAAGTTTTTATAACACGACAGTCTTTGGCAATGATAAAACCGGCAAGTTCGGCATCTTCAAACCGGTTGAATATCAGATGAGTGTTTCAAGACCAATATTTCTTAAACCGGCGCTTTGGAAGCCGATTCAAGTGGATTATTCTTCACAATATTTTTTCTATAAGAAGCCAACATCAGCAATTTGAGTATGAAGCTGGTTATTGACCCGGATTTTCTAGAAGGAGGAAATGACAAGGACTTAAGGACGATCAGGTGCCAGTCTACAAGAATTCTTGACCCGGAGCACAACCTGCCAAATTTGTTCTGGTGTTTATTTTGCAGCATAAGTTTACCATGGATAAATCCAAGCTAAACTTGGGGGCTAATGTCAGGGATATACCCCACGGTGTAAACCGGCCGGAAGTTAACTCGGCCGGACTTGGCGGTTTATTTGAGGTCCCGCTGGCACTTGGCGATATTCATCTGGTGACCCGCCCAGACCTGGCGATTTACCAGCAACCCGCCAGGATGTTGCAACTCACTGGTGACCCGGCGGACGGGTCAGAGGAGTGACAAGACCCGGTGGCCCGTCTGGCGGTTCATGAAGGCCGGTTCAACTATTGTGGGCCGGTTTAAGAGGAAAGGCATGAGGAATATTTACCTTACAAGGAGTTAAGACCAGGACTTGTATCCGGTTTGTATTAGAGATAGACTAGTCCTAATCCTAATAGGGCTCCACATGTAACCCGCCCCTTCAACATATATAAGGAGGGGCAGGGCTCCCCAAAGGGGGACAGGCTACAAGCTACAAGCAAGAAGAAACAATCGTAGGGCTAGACACAAAGAGGAGAGCCGGTTTACGGCGACTCCCTCGTGATGATAATGAGACCTAGCCTCAAACAGCATGTAGGGTTATTACCGGATGATGTTTCCCGGGGCCCGAAGCTGTATAAACCCTTGTCTTGTGTTGCGTCTCTCGATTCCGCTCAACCCCTCTCAAGCTACCACATAGATGCGTTGGCCTCGCGACTAAGTCCTGTCACTAAGGACATCTGCCGTGACAATTCCACGATAGTTCCTCCCTTGAAAAAAGAGGGTTCCCCCGCCGGCGCCAGGTGAGGTTCCGACAGGGGTGTCCGTGCGTCATATTTGTAGCGTCTAGTTCAAGCACAGAAATGACATGACATGGGTGTTGATTCGGTGGTACGGGGTAAAATGTGTATGGAACCAACATCCGTTCCTGGTATCGTCGTCCCGCGAATGTTCGTCACATATCTCAGAGGGGTTCCTCGGCCCGGGGTTTCTCAGGTTATAACACAATTAAAGTGATGGTTACCCATCATTGAGAAGGGGAGTTTGTTTTGTTTTTCTGGGGAGATGCCTAATCATGGACGCGTTTGGCCGATTTTTGTAATGCTGCACAGTTCCTTGCATGCAAAAAAGGGTTCTACCATATACGTCGGCGAGGTTCCCAGAACATATACGAGGGTTCTTTCTCTATCAAGGCGGCGGGCACCCCAGGTTGGGTGCGTCGTATTCACATCGCCTCGTTCAAGTCAAAAAATGACATGACAGGGGGGGGGGTTGATTCGGCGCTACCGCTTCAAATGTTTATGAAACCAACATCCTTTCCTCGTATCGCCGTCCGCGAATGTTCCTCACAACCTCAGAGGGGTCCCTCAGCCGGGTTCTCTTTAGGATATAACACAATTAAATGTACTATTGTCCATTAATGAGATGGGGGGTTTGTTTTGTTCTTGGGGGAGATGCCTAAACATGCACGCGCGAGGCTGCTTTCTTAATGCTGCACGGTTCCTTCTGCGTAGAAAAAGAGTTCCCCCTTTGGCGCGGTTTGAGGTTCGACAAATACAAATGACGGTTCTCTCTCTCTTGAGATGGCGCTGAAAGAGAGTTCCCCCTTCGGCCCGGTGTGTGGGTACGGAATACATATATGAGGTCTCGCGTCGTATGCGTATGGTTTTGACCATGCCGGAGAAAAGACTCGCCAATCCATATACATATGTTTTGACACGTCTCGGCCAAGACGAACAAACAAATGATAGGGATCGATTTTGGTTCTATAGATCGATTTTGGCCTCATGTCGTATGCGTATGGTTTTGACCGTGCGAATGAGATGACTCCCCCATCCATAGACATATGGTTTGGTTGTGTCTCGGTGAAGACAACAAATGTAATGAGTTGGGGTGGCTTCATGTTATAACACAATAAAAAATGAGTTTTCTCCGTCGGTGACATGGTAAGTTTGTTTTGTTTTCTTGGGGGAGATGCCTAAGCATGCACACGCGAGGCGTCTTTTGTAAATGTTGCATGGTTCCTTATGCGGAGCATCCCTCAACTACCTGCACCAACACTCCATCACCACCGCAAGCACCGAGAGGATCATTGACAAGACCACGCGCATGCGCCATCGAGAACGAGGTGAACTCTTTCCTCTTCGAACATCTTTCGGATTCACAAGAGAGTCGGGTCCTACCTCAAATAGAAACTTGCACCTTGTTAGGTACCAAGGATTTGATCATGAAGATGCTAGGACGGAGATACAAGCGACCATGGAGAAGGAAGGGATGGAAGAAGAACACGCGGAGCACAAAGAGGCGGAGGTCTCGGACTACCCCGGGTGCCCGGCCACCTGCAGCTCCGAGGGCCCGGCCTCCCAGGCGCCGGTTGGCAGCATCCCTGGCCGCCCCGAGTGCCCGGCCACTTGGCCCCCGGGTGCCCGGCTGCTGCCTGGGCGAGGCCCCTGCCCACCCCGGGTGCCCGGGCCTTGGCCAGCGGGGTGCCCGGCCCCCACTCCTCCAGCCGCTGGGCGCTGCCCCGGGTGCCCGGGCTTGAGACCCTGGGTGCCCGGTCACTCCTCCTGTTGGCCTCTAGCGCACCCCCGGGTGCCCGGGCCTTGGGCCCCTGGGTGCCCGGTCCCCCCTCCAGCCGCCCCTGAGCAAGCCGGGTGCCCGGCCCATGTTGCCCGGGTCCCTCCGATCCAGCCACGTGTATTTGGCCTTTGGCCTTTGTACCCCCTCTCTCAACTTGTTTCGTCCCTAAACTATATAAGGGCATCTCCTAGGTCATTTGTAGGGTTAGCAAAGTATTAGACTAAATCTTGTGAGCTTTGCTCCTTGTATCCCCTCGTCTTTGGAGATCAAGCCCCCACCTAGGGAAGAATCCTTTGGATTGTCAAGGCCTCCTCTTGGAGAAGATCATCAAGACCTCAACTAGTGGGAAGAACTTACCTAGTGCTACTCTCCTTGAATTGATCTTGTAATCTTGTGGATCTCATGTATGCTACTCTAGTGGATGTGATATTTAGGTTTGTTTGAGAGTTTTGTTCTTGGTGTTCTTGAGTGTTTTTCCTCCTTTTCCCCCTCCAAGTGTGAAAAGATCCCACCTAGGGTTTGACCCTACAACATCTTGGTATCATGAGCAAGGTTTCTTCACATCTTGGAGTCCCATCCCCCCATTTGCTAGCTTGATTTTGTTGTTTTTCGTCCAAATCCGAAAATCCCCACAAAAATAGCTCCAAAATTTTTTCTTGCAATTTGTTGGATCTTGTGAGATTTGGTTGTTTTGGTCCATGGATTTGATGTTTGGCAAGTGTATCTAGCCCCTCCCCAACAATCCCCACCCTTCCCACCATGAAATCCACCGAATTTGGCCTTTCCCCAAAGATTTATGCCCAAATCGGCCACCACCGGGTGCCTGCACCTCGAACCCCTGGGCACCCGCACCCCCGGGCCATTTCCCCCTGACCACCCCGGACACCCGCACCACCCACCCCCGGGTGCCCGCACCCCCCCAAATCAGCCCACTTCCAACACCCTTTTGGCCATAATTTCCACCTCCCAAGTCCGTTTTTCGTGTTCTTTAGCTCGTTTGGAAGCTCTTGACATCCCCCATCCACATATATCATTACCACCACCATTAGCCCCCATCCAAAAAATCATCACAAAAACACCCAACTTCCGCATTTGACCGATTTTGTGTTGCCATTTCTGTTTCCTAAGGTGTTTCGGCTACTTAGGAGCGTGTGACATCGTCATCACCATCTTCGACTCGGAGCCATCTTCACCACTAACCGTGAGAAAGGACGGTAACCTCGATGACACTTACTTCTTACCGTGCCTTTTGCATTGATAGGCCGAGCCACTTCGCGTTACTTACCCATTGAGACTAGCAAGTTGAGAATTGTCGGGCCACGCTATTGTGCATCGTAGTGATCGTGTTATCATCCTTGTGCAATAAGTCTCTCCTGTGCATATCATATATACTTGTCTCATATCATACTCGGCTCGAGCATCAAGCATAGAGAAAAAAAGAGAAGAAAAGCTTTTAAGAAAAAGAGGAGAAACAAAGAGCTTGTAAGCAATAGAGTTGAACCATTTGCATAGTTATATCATCTTGGTCATCGCATATATACCATAGTTGGGATTGAAGACGACACGGTTCTCTCATAGGTAGGTGCACAAGCGTATCTTGCCCATTTGAGCAATCAAGCTAGTGTCTCTCGAGCATTCGCACAACAAGAGCATTTTCCGTGGTTGCACATTTTGAGCTCGCCCCTTGGTTGTGCGGATCCCATCTATCTTCCGTGCGTGTGTACCTAGTGATCCTTTGGGTTTGATCTATTTGCTTTACTTGCATCTTTGTGAACTTTCTCAACCTTATCGATATCTTGACTAACATTTTCTTGAAAATTTTGCCACCATTCTAACCGAGCTACTCCATAAGCCTCTTACTTGTAGGTGTGAGAAACAAACCCGATTCCAATTCTCCTATTATGGCATTACATTGAGTGATACTTGTTACACCCTCAATCCTCGGAGAAGGTAACTTTGGTATTGTTCTCTCACTTTCCTACTCACCCCACTTGGTTATGATGGATAGGCCACACTCGTCGGCGAACCCATTTTTCGAGGAGCAAGGTGGTGATATCGGCTACGTCACCAAGAACCACTTCATCGCGCAACGAGCACTACATCAAGAGAAGCTCCCCAAGCTCAAGTCCGCGACTTCCATGAGCTACTACGACCTCAACACCGACCACGAGCTTCCTTTCTATGGGACTCTAGACCCCGAGGAGTATCTCGAGTGGGAGTGCAAGATGGACGACTACCTCAAGCTACATCAAGTCCCTTCTGAAGACCAAGTGAAGCACGCCTCAAGTACCTTCCACAATTACGCATCGACATGGTGGCTTCATACACCTTCGACGACCTTCTTCACGAGTTGGCCCAAGATGAAGAAAGCTATGCGGCGAGCGTTTTTGCCTTCCACCTACACGGAACATCTTCAACGCCAATTGGAGAACACCATCCAAGGATCCAAGTCCCTCGACGAGTACTTCCTCGATATGAAGAAAGCCTTGCAATGAGCCGGTGTGGACGACCCCATTTGGATGAAGTTCTACTTCATGATGGGATTGAACAACGACATCTCCAAGATTATCTTCCTCGAGAACTACAAGTCCCTCGATGACAACTACATTGGTGCTCTCACGGCGGAACAAGAACTTATGAAGGCCAAGACTTCTCCACCCCAAGCACACTTATCGAAGACCAACCTCAAGGACGGCGAGCATGAGGCTAGTACCACCATGTTGTCTAAGCCTGACAAGTTCCAAGACTACGCTCCCAAGTTCGACTCCACCGCCATCCCTCTTTGAGGCATTGATGACGCCGATTCTACTTCGACTCTTTTTCAAGACGGTGCGGCGACGAGTACAACTATGGAGACACTCAAGGAGAAAGCTTTGACGGCAAGCGACACGGTGGCGAGCAAGGATGATGCTTCCATCTTTGGAGGCAAGAGTGATGATGTGCCATCTTCGGCCTTCATCCACGGCGACGACGGCGAGACGGTTGAGCATGGGACTATCCCTTCAACCAAGGCGGCGATAGGCATTGAGCATGGAGACATTTGCACCATCATCTCTCCGACACCCACATACGAAGAGATGCCCCAACTCCCATGTGAGGAGAGCCACTACCACATGAGTGACATGAGTGACTCCACCATATGTGACATTGAGTGCATTTCCTATGAGAGGATGCGTGTGACCACCACTAGCCCCACACATGAAAGCATGCCACACACCCTATGTGAGGTTGAGAGCCATTTGAGTGACTCCACCAACCATACGAGTGAGAGCATCCAAGAGGGAGTGAGTGAGCCACAACACTTAGTGAGTGAGGTAGTTGAGAGGGCACATGAGGCCACTATGATTTCTAACAACTTAACCTCTACTCCGAGTGTGTTTTCTTTGGTGCTAGGTCTCCTACATGACGACATGCCTATACTCGACAAGTCCATACTTCCAATGGAGATGACGATGGCCATGGTGGATGATGATGCACCCCCCACATGGTTCCATCAAGATGAAGATGACAACGAGTGGATCTTCTACACCTCACCTACAACACATGAGAGACACTCCAAAGGTAACATAGGTGACGGTGCTTCTCTTGTCCCACTAGTGGACTCTCTTGACATCGATTTCTCCCATGATGATGATCAACTTATGGAGTCACCACATACTATGTCTCCTACATGCTTAGATATGCCACCTATTTATGATGAATATGATGATGAGCATGTTGATTTGCGTAGTTGTGATACCATGCTTCATAGGATATCTTGTGAAAATTATAGAGGTCACGTCATGTTTGACAATCCATTAAACTTGTCATATGCTATGGGTGAGATTTCCCATAATTGTTTGCATCATATGCATACAATTCATAACAATGCTCTAGATATCACTAATGATGCATTCCACAATTTGGGTCTCCATTATGCTATACATAATAACAAACCTTTCATGATGGATGACATGTTTCTATATCACGCATCTCATTTATTTGAGCAGTGGATATTTTGTGCTAACCGACACATGCACGTGCGCATCATGATGGATGATGTGTACATATACCACACACACACATTTTTTCCTTTGCCTTTGTTTTGTGTAGGTACTCACATATACTCGTCAACCTCTCAATCCCAAGAGTTGACGAAACGAGCTTTTGAGAGCAACGATGACTTGGGATCCCGTGGTCTATCCTTACCACCACTCCCTTCGCGCAAGGACTACGCGCATCTATTTTAATTGGCTCTCACACGGCTATGGGCTATCTACCACTTGTCACCTTATGCCCATACTATCGTGTTCAATTTGCATGTTATGCCTCTTTACATGACTTTGCCATGCAATTGTGACCCTTGCTTGCATGTACCCATGATGCACCATTATGATATTCCTATGTGTATTTGCATGCTTGGTGGAGATCGTTGTTGCTTTTGCCATGTTTATCATGTGCCTCATGCTATTGTTGATTCTTGTGTTGGGAGAGTCATGATGTTACATTGCTATTTACATAGGACTTCTTGCCAACACCATGAGCCTACTTTCCTCATATCTTGTTTTCATGATTGTGATATGTCATGTGCATTATATATGCCCACTATTTGCACTCATGACATGCTTGCCATGATTCCTCCTGGTATGTTGCATCTTCGCACTACTAGCTTGCTTGACTTGATGGCTATGATTGCTTGCTTGGTTGCATCACCCATGTTCCACTCTTACTCGCTTTCTTGGGTTGATGACATATATGTTCATGCCTCTCACATGATATATCTTGATCATTGTCTCTTGTGTCCATTAGTTGCCTCTTTCATATCCACTTGTATTGAGTGCAACCATACTATGCTTATTGATCTTGGAGACTTTGACACCTTACTTGTGATGCATGATTGTTTGATTGAGCCTGTTGCATTTGGTTGTTTTCACATCATATGCCTCCATACTATGCAATACTACCTTGTCATTTCTTATGATGAGCATTATGCATACACTTGCTGGGTATCTTACCACATGAATGATAGGTTTGGCCCTTCCGCTAACCTCATTTGTTTTTCCAAGTGTTTGTCATGTTCTTTCATTTTGAAGGATTTACAAGGTGGTACCACCACGAGACATATTGGTTATGTGAAGTCATACAAGATGCGCGACTCCATCATCCTTGAGAAACTCCTAAAGGTGACCTCCTTCCCTTTGAGCCATCCTCAAATACGCACATTGGATGGGTCACTCTTTCATTGTTGTTTCCTTCTTGTTATCTACATGATACATCTCACAAACGGAGGAGCGACATTGGATATTGGCTCTATGGACCTTCAAGTTGAGGAGTGCTCGCACTTATTGGATGCACCTTCGGAACTCCACTCATGCGACGACATCGAGCTTTGGTACATCAACACTCCTTTGACTTTTTGTACCACAACCTCCATATTGGTTGATTATGCTTCCACATGTCATGCTCGATGGACATCTCATACTCACCGCAAGTTTGCACCCTATGCATGGATTAACACACATTATGATTGCCTTGTTGCATCTCGTATTCCCATGATATTTGAGCTTGTGCATTTCCTTAGCAAATTTGTTGTGATCTTTCTTGATGGCATATTCATACATCATGATCTTATTGCCTACCATCAATTACATGATAACTTTTTCATATTGAGCTTCCATTGCTATATTCATTCTATTGATAAACCATCTCACTATGACATCATTTTGCACCGTGGTTGCATTGATCATAATCACAACACATTTGTGTGCACAATGAATGCTTTTGCTCCCATGAACGCTTTGCATCTCATTCTTTATCATCTTGATAAGCTTCATGCGCTTTGCCACGAACAATCTTGCCGCACAGACTTATTCTTCCTTAATGGACACTTTGTATGCGCTAACCATTGTATTTCTGAGTGTCGTTTGTGTTTGCTCTTTTTGCACGTATACTCCTCCGGCGACACCTTGGAGTACTTGGATTGCGCCATGACTTCCACTTCGTCCAACTACAAGTACATCCATGACAACCGTTTCCGTGGTGATGAGGATCACGATCCGAGGTCGAATCTTTCCCAAGGGGGGGAGATGATGCGGAGCATCCCTCGACTACCTGCACCGACACTCCATCACCACCGCAAGCACCGAGAGGATCATTGACAAGAGCACGCGCATGCGCCATCAAGAACGAGGTGAACTCTTTCCTCTTCAAACATCATTCGGATGAGTCGGGTCCTACCTCAAATAGAAACGTTGCACCTTGTTAGGTACCAAGGATTTGATCTTGAAGATGCTAGGATGGAGATACAAGCGACCATGGAGAAGTAAGGGATGGAAGAAGAACACGCGGAGCACGAAGAGGCGGAGGTCCCGGACTACCCCGGGTGCCCGGCCACCTGCCGCCCCGGGTGCCCGGCCTCCCAGGCGCCGGTTGGCAGCGTCCCTGGCCACCACGGGTGCCCGGCCACTTGGCCCCCGGGTGCCCGGCTGCTGCCTGGGCGAGGCCCCTGCCCACCCCGGGTGCCCGGGCCTTGGCCAGCCAGGTGCCCGGCCCCCACTCCTCCAACCTCTGGGCGCTGCCCCGGGTGCCCGGGCTTGAGGCCCCGGGTGCCCGGCCACTCCTCCTGTTGGCCTCCAGCGCACCCCCGGGTGCCCGGGCCTTGGGCCCCCGGGTGCCCGGTCCCTCCTCCAGCCGCCCCTGAGTAGGCCGGGTGCCCGACCCATGTTGCCCGGGTGCCCGGATCCCTCCGGTCCAGCCACGTGTATTTGGCATTTTGGCCTTTGTACCCCCTCTCTCAACTTGTTTCGTCCCTAAACTATATAAGGGCATCTCCTAGGTCATTTGTAGGGTTAGCAAAGTATTAGACTAAATCTTGTGAGCTTTGCTCCTTGTATCCCCTCCTCTTTGGAGATCAAGCCCCCACCTAGGGAAGAATCCTTTGGATTGTCAAGGCCTCCTCTTGGAGAAGATCATTGTCGGTGTCAAAACCGGCGGATCTCGGGTAGGGGGTCCCGAACTGTGCGTCTAGGCGGATGGTAACAGGAGACAAGGGACACAATGTTTTTACCCAGGTTCGGGCCCTCTCGATGGAGGTAAAACCCTACTCCTGCTTGATTGATATTGATGATATGGGTAGTACAAGAGTGGATCTACCACGAGATCAAGGAGGCTAAACCCTAGAAGCTAGCCTATGGTATGATTGTTGTTCGGTCCTATGGACTAAAACCCTCTGGTTTATATAGACACCGGAGAGGGCTAAGGTTACACAGAGTCGGTTACAATGGTAGGAGATCTACATATCCGTATCGCCAAGCTTGCCTTCCACGCCAAGGAAAGTCCCATCAGACACGGGACGAAGTCTTCAATCTTGTATCTTCATAGTCTTGGAGTCCGGCCGATGATGATAGTTCGGCTATCCGGACACCCCCTAGTCCAGGACTCCCTCAGTAGCCCCTGAACCAGGCTTCAATGACGACGAGTCCGGCGCGCATATTGTCTTCGGCATTGCAAGGCGGGTTCCTCCTCCGAATAATTCATAGAAGATTGTGAACACCAGGATAGTGTCCGGCTCTGTAAAATAAATTCCACATACCACCGTAGAGAGAATAATATTTACACAAGTTCAATCTGCTGACGTATTTTGTGGCGTGACGTCACACCACTACCAAGCCTTTACTCGAATCGTTTTTATTATACCACCTCAGCGCGTTTAGTGAAGTGGTTTCCTTGGCACGTCTTGCCGAAGCAGAGATTGTGTTCCCCTTATTCCGGGATTCCCATCAATACGGACGTGGGTAACCCAACCGCGCCCGTTGCCACGCCCCTTCCATCGAAGGCGAGTTCCAAACGGTCACGGGGACGGCTCCTGGTATTCTCCCTCTTTATAATGAGACCAAGGCCCGTTCCTTTTCTTCAATCCTCAACCGAATCCGCCCCTCGCCCCGAGTTCCGACACCCAGGGCTCTAGATTCGGGCGCTTCAGATTTTCGACAATGTCAGGCTCTGACTTACACGGCCGGTGGATGCCCTCCTCCGTCACGGAAGAGGACGTGCTAAAGCTGAGAAACGCCAGGTACTTAACCTATGAGATTTCGCATAGGTTGCCTGCCCAAGGGCAAGTCATTCCTACTCCCGAGCCCGGCGAGAGCGTCATGTTCGTGTCTCACCTCCGTCGGGGGTTAGGTTTCCCGATGGATCCCTTCGTGAGGGGGCTCATGTTTTACTATGGGCCGGAATTCCACGACTTGGCTCCGGAGTCCATCCTCCACATCTCATCATTTATTGTCGTCTGCGAAGCCTTCCTCCGCACTACCCCTCACTTCGGTTTGTGGCTCAAAACCTTCAACGTGGAGCCGAAGATGATTGAGGGGCGTCAGGCAGAGTGCAGAGGGGCGGTTGTAAGCAAGAGGGCCGATGCTCCATGGCCCGAGGGCTCTTTTCAGGAGGAGCTCGGCTTGTGGCAATAGGAGTGGTTCTACATCACCGCTCCCAGGGGCAGCAGGCAGGTGCCTCCACCCGCTTTTCGCTCGGGCCCTCCACAACGGCTGGTATCATGGGTCAATATAGGGCTTGACTGGGGGCCGTCCAAGGACGTACCAATATTGCAGGGCCGGATTCGAGACCTCCAAGAGAGGGAGATCAATCTGGTCGTAGTGACGCAGGTTATGCTGATTCGGCGCCTTCTGCCCTGCAAACGCCGCGCCCTCCGTCTGTGGGAATTCAATCCGGAGGGACCTCGAGCTCTTCAACACTTCATGGGTACGACACCCGTGGAGATGTATAAACTGTTCTTCGGATCACAAGAGATGTGTCCGGACTTGACCGAGGACGCCGGCCTAAGCTGCAATCGCCCGGATACTCAAGTAAGTAGCCCTGTGTCCGGACATATCGTCCATTCATTTATCATGGATTTGCCTTTTAACCAGCTATCCCTTGGACAGGAGTGGATAGCGCAAGCAAAACTGATACGGTGTCCGGCCCCCCTCCCTCAGACCACGCCGGATCCCGTGTTAGTCAAGATGCTGGAGGTTGCGCCTTCAGAAGAGGGCGAAGGGGAAAATATAAAAACTACCGCCTCTACGAAGGAGGCTTTCAAGAAAGGGGGGATCGAAAATCCCTCCTTCCAGGGAGAGAAGAGGACCGCTTCCGAAGATCCGGAGGCTAAGGCCTCAAAGCGGGGGAAGAAATCTTCACCGGAGGGTCCTGTGCCAGGAGAAGCCCCGGCCGCACTATGTCCCCAAAGGAATCAGCCCTCCAACGAGCCGTAAGTAGAGAAAAGGGGAGTTTTGTAATAAGGGACATCCCTATTTTTATTTCTGAGGATAACCGAAGTTCTTACCATATAGTTCGGATCTCCACCCTTCTCAGCTGAGCTCATCTTCGGGGGACCTTCGTCCGAAGATGATGGAGAGCGAGACACCTCCATCTGCCGCGCCGTCAGGCGGGGCGGACGACCCTGAGGTGTCTTCGCGGAGGGTCTCCTCGAGTCCGGCGGGGCCGGAGAGTTCGGCACCAACTGGTGTACGGCCGGAGGAGCTGAAGGATCTGCTCGAGAGGGCGTCTATCTCAGAAGATCACCGTACATTAATGAGTATGGTGATTGAAAGAATTTCATCCGCTGAGAGCGGGTTGCATGAGGCCATCAGAAGTTTGCTGACGGGGTTTGAGGTACGTAAAAATGACATACCCTTTGATAGTTTTGCACATAGAGTGCGCCCTGTATAGATAGTAGCCCCTGAGACTCGGTACATTGTCAGAAGTGACGGCGTGCCGAGGATCATAATCTCAGTGTTAAGATGTCATCGTTCCTATTCAGGGGCGGAGCGTTTGGTGGCTAGCCGGACTGATAGAGTTGCCGAACTGAAGCGGCAACTGGACGTTGCGGATGCGGACATCGCGCTGGTCAATAAGCGACTTGACGAGTCACAAGGTGGGTGGTTTCTCCGCGGTCACCTGGTAAGGGAGCTGATGCCCATGCCTTACAACATGTATGCTTGATGCAGATGGCGCCGCTGCTATGGAGGGCCTTCGGGCAGAGATTGCTCGAGCCAAGGAGCAATCCAGAAGGAGTGATGCGGCTGCCTTGAAGGCAGCTGAAGAGCTAAAAGCCGAAAAGGCTGCTAACTGCCGAAGCAGGGAGGAGATGGTCGGAATGGCCGTGAAGCTGAAGGATGCTACCGACCGCTATGAGGTTCTTGAAAGAGAACGCCGAGCGGAGCAAGAGGGCCTGAAGAAGGCCACCGCCGAAGCCAAGGATGCCCGTTCTGCAATGCGGGCTATAAAGGAGGAGCTGCGTCAAGCCAGAGACATTGCGGCTGGAAAGCCGTTTCTGCTGCGCAGGAAGTTCACGGATCAGAAGTATGCTCAGTTGGGCTAGCTGTGGGGTGCGGAGGATCCTTATCTGGATCTGGCGGCGAGTGCGGCGGACGCAGTCATGCATTTCCGAAGCCAGAAGGATCACGAGATGGAAGAGCTTTTTTGGTCTCAATTCCACAGTCCGGAGCGTCCACTTCCGTTGACCGATCGGTTAGCTGAGTGGGCTGAGCTGAATAGATTGTCCGGATTTGCCATGATGAATGTGGTGGCTCATCTGTGGCCGGGAAGGCCCAAGCCGAAGAGTTATTTTGGCTTATTGCAGCAATTCCTTGGGGCGATGCCGCATATCAAGGCGATGAAGCGGTCGGCATGCATAGAGGGTGCACGGATGGCTCTCGCCCGTGTTAAGACATACTGGGCGGAGATGGATGCCACCGATGTTGCATCCCGGGGTTCGGACAAGAGCCGGTTACCCGCCGAGCACTATTTTGGGGAAGTCCTGCAGGGCGCTCATTTAATAGAGTCGCAGTGCTCGAAAAATGTTATGTTCAAATGATATGTATGATTTATGAAACCATATTTATAATATAACGGCTTTTTATACTTGTGCGTTCAAGTATTGAAATATCTTCTGTGCGGCCGTTAATGTGTATGTATGTATAACCTGAAAGATGGCAGTCTTTGGCTTCAGCCCCCACGCACATGGTGCGGGGGTGTTTGCAAAAAAAAAGCGCATTTTCACACTTAATCCAACGTCTTGGTCCTGTGAAGGAGGTGGTAGCGTAGCAAACTAGGCAACCGGACTATAATGCTTTATCACTTTCACTTAGCCATGGGAGCTCGATGGTGGGGCTACTATATAGCCCCTAGAGGCACCGCGTTCTCCGAACTCGGGGCACGTGTGTGCCTGACCGGGAAGCGGTCCTTCGTCAAAGCGGAGGAATTCTAAAAATTCCAGTAGTCGATCGAGTGGTTGACCAGTCTCTCGCTATATCATGACAGTCAGTTTTCGGCTTTCTCTACTGAGGTGCTCGCCCGGCCGAACCGGGGCACAATCACAGTAGTTCTCCTGGTGCCGCGTTAGCCGATGGAGCGGAACGTAAGGCAACAAAACACAGGAGCCGGGAAAACCCAACATTTGACCAAAGACATGATTCGGAGCTGATGCATATAAGGCTTAACTCGAGACGCCGAACACTCCCTGAGGTATTCGGTCTTTATGATAACGGGCAGAACAATGCCCTAAGCCCCTAGTGTCCAGGAACGGGCGAGAACTTCTGACGCGGCTGATGCCAAAACGCCAGCCTCCTCCTCGGTTATGGTAGGAAACCGGGGGATGTCTATCAACAAGAGACAGTAAGAAATGTTTACGCAGGGTCTTAATCTGAAAAGAATCCTTGCAACGAGTCCCTGCTGCACGTCTGCGCCTGTGTCTCCGTTGTGCTGTATCCTGGACGGGTGTAGCACGCTGTTCGTCTGTAAAAGAGAAGAACTTAGTTTTGGAAAGATATCGTGCAAAAAATGTATTTACAACAAAGTATTTTTTTTAAATGAATAAAGTTGGGCTCTCATTGTTTATGCGCGCAGCCCCTTGTAAAGGGGTGTGCGGCTAGGAAGCCCCTAGTTTATTTATGCCGGACTCGCCTAACCGTGTCCGAGGTCTGAATGACCTATTTTTTAGGGGCTTTGATTAGCAAGGCCGGATTAGCGTGTGGCTGTCAAGGCAGTCTCACGTTCTTCCGTGGTCGAGAAACACTCGAAGTTACCTTTTCATGAGATGATGCCGCGTGGACCGGGCATTTTAAGTGTAAGAGACGCGTAATGCGGTATTGCGTTAAAGCGGGCGAAAGCTTCGCGTCCCAATAGTGCTTGATGGCTAGTTTTAAATGGGGCGATATGGAAGATTAGCTTTTCGCGTTGGAAGTTGTCGGATGAACCGAACACAACTTCTAGTAGTAAGGAGCCCGTGCAATTGGTGTAAGGGCCTGGCGTCACTCCTTTAAAGGAAGTGCTGCTATGGCGAATTTTGGTAGGGTCTATCCCCATTCTGCGGATTGTTTCCGGATATAGCAGGTTTAAATCGCTGCCGCCATCCATTAGGACTTGTGTAAATTGTAGTCCGTCGATTATGGGCTTCAATATCAGAGCAGTCCTTCCTGCGTTTTGAGTACTTCTGGAGTAATCCTGATGGTCGAAAGTATTTGGTTTTGACATCCAATTTCGGGACTCCGCTGGGGTGGACCGTACGGTGCGTATTTTAGTAGGTGCTGCACTATTTTTCCTTGCTATCACTTGAAGTGAGTTCACTGTTTTGACTTCTTGTGGGAAGGTCTTCTGTTTTCCGGCGCTCTGCTTGTGGGGTTCGTCATCGTCTTCGCTTGGTGTGTCGAGCCCCTTGTGTTCGGCGTTAAGTCGGCCGGACTGCTTGAAGACCCAGCAATCTCTGTGGGTATGGTTTGCAGGTTTCCCGGGGGTACTGTGGATTTGACATATCCTGTCCAAGATTTTGTTTAGGTTGGATAGCTCGTCACTGTTGTCCTTAAGAGGCAGTGTTTTGTTATTCGGCCGAGAGCTTTTGAACCCGGCGTTGACCGCCGTGCTATTTGGGCCATTTTCCTTATTCCGGCGCTGATCTTTTCTGCGTCGTGATTTCCCATTTCCATCCCTGACCTCGGATGTACTCGGTTCGCTGGTGCTGCGTCTTGCTAGCCAGCTATCTTCCCCTGCGCAAAAGCGGGTCATGACGCTCGTTAGCACGGCCATTGTTCTTGGTTTTTCCTGGCCGAGGTGTCTGGCGAGCCATTCGTCTCGGACGTTATGTTTGAAGGCTGCCAAGGCTTCGGCGTCCGGACAGTCGACTATTTGGTTCTTTTTGGTGAGGAACCTGTTCCAGAATTTGCGTGCTTACTCTCCGGGCTGTTGAGTTATGTGACTTAAATCGTCTGCATCAGGAGGGCGGACATAAGTCCCCTGAAAATTTGCTCAAAACGCGTCCTCGAGCTCTTCCCAACTTCCAATGGTATTTTCTGGGAGGCTTTTGAGCCAATGCCGAGCTGGCCCTTTGAGCTTGAGGGGTAGGTATTTTATGGCATGGAGATCGTCTCCTCTAACCATATGTATGTGTAGGATATAATCCTCAATCCAGACTCCGGGGTCTGTTGTTCCGTCGTATGCCTCTATGTTTACGGGCTTGAATCCTGCTGGAAATTCATGATCCAGTACCTCATCTGTGAAACATAGTGGGTGTGCGGTGCCCCTGTATTTAGGTGTGCCATTATCTTCGAACATTCGGCGTGTTGTGTTGCTTCCTGGAGCCCTCTTTTTTGGCCCATAGATGGACATGATCGGGCCATCCTTTTTGCGAGGATCCTTATGTGGATCGTGTGCCGGCTTGTGTGCGGCGCCGCTTGCCGCTCTTAGCCTGTCATCTGGTCGTCTATCCGGCCAGGCGGCCTCTTTGCTTTTTGACTGTGGGGGCTCTACGGCCTCCTCGTCGAATTCGGGCAACAGCTTGCGCTTCGGGTAGCTCTTTGCTTGGTGACTATTGCCATATTTATCTGCGGTCTTGAGTACTTTGCTCCATCTCATTCTGAGTACGTCTTCTGCTGTTTTGAGCTTCCGCTTCTGCTTCTTCAAACTTCTTGCTGTGGAGACAAGCCTTTTGTGAAGGTTCTTATGCTCCGGTTGTGTGTCCGGCGTGAGATCGTCTGGACTGTTGTTTTCGCCGGGGATGGGTTGCTCGTCCAATTCATCCTATTCGGATGGTTGCTTGGTGGCATGTTCGTCGTCCACTGGTTCGCCCTGCTCTACGGCTGGGTCATTATGGGTGCTGTTGTTATCGAGGCGGGACTTCGGACGGCGCTTGCGTCGCCGTTTTGGTTGTTTTTCGGGGGAATTATCCTTCGCCGCATCCCGTTATTCCTCGTTATCGCTTCCTTTTGGTGTATCCACCATGTATACGTCGTGAGTTGAGGTGGCTTTCCAGTGCCCACTAGGCGCTGGTTCTTGATCGTCTCTGGCATCGTCGTCCATACCGTCGATGTCTTCGGGGTCGAAGTCTAGCATGTCGGTTAGGTCGTCGATAGTGGCTACGAAGTGGGTGGTGGGTGGGCTTTGAAATTCTTCGTCGTCCGCATCCCAACCATTCTGACCGTGATCCGGCCAGGGCTCTCTTGATAACGAGAGATACTTTAGCGAGTTCAGTACGTCGCCCAAAGGTGAGTGCTGAAAGATGTCCGCAGCGGTGAACTCCATGATCGGCGCCCAACCGGATTCGATTGGTACGGGCGCGAGGGGTTCGGAGTCCGGCGAGGAGTCCGGTACCTCGGAGTCACGAGCTTCACAAAGGACAAGGTCGGTATTCGGCTCCATCGCCATAGAGGTAGCAGCCCCCGAGGCGGTGTCTAGCCACCCATCCTCGATCTGCGCAGTTGGCTCCGAATTAGGGGTCGGAGCAGACTCATGTGCGGCCTCCAGGGCACTGTCTGGCGGCAGAGCTAAATCATGCCCATCGTGACAGTGCGGCGCGCTTGGCTGTGGCTCGAATCCATCAAAGATCAAGTCTTCGCGGACGTCGGCCCTGAAGTTCAGACTTCCGAATCTGACCTGACGGCCAGGGGCGTAGCTTTCGATCTGCTCCAGATGGCTAAGTGAATTGGCCCGCAGTGCGAAGCCGCCGAATACGAAGATCTGTCCGGGGAGAAAAGTCTCACCCTGGACTGCATCGTCGTCGTTGATGATCGAAGGAGCTATCCAGCCTATCGGTGACGACACAGAGGAACTCTCAATGAAAGCACCAATGTCGGTGTCAAAACCGGCGGATCTCGAGTAGGGGGTCCCGAACTGTGCGTCTAGGCGGATGGTAACAGGAGACAAGGGACACGATGTTTTTACCCAGGTTCGGGCCCTCTCGATGGAGGTAAAACCCTACTCCTGCTTGATTGATATTGATGATATGGGTAGTACAAGAGTGGATCTTCCACGAGATCAAGGAGGCTAAACCCTAGAAGCTAGCCTATGGTATGATTGTTGTTCGGTCCTATGGACTAAAACCCTCTGGTTTATATAGACACCGGAGAGGGCTAGGGTTACACAGAGTCGGTTACAATGGTAGGAGATCTACATATCCGTATCGCCAAGCTTGCCTTCCACGCCAAGGAAAGTCCCATCCGGACACGGGACGTAGTCTTCAATCTTTTATCTTCATAGTCTTGGAGTCCGGCCGATGATGATAGTTCGGCTATCCGGACACCCCCTAGTCCAGGACTCCCTCAATCATCAAGACCTTACCTAGTGGGAAGAACTTACCTAGTGCTACTCTCCTTGAATTGATCTTGTAATCTTGTGGATCTCATGTATGCTACTCTAGCGGATGTGATATTTGGGTTTGTTTGAGAGTTTTTTTCTTGGTGTTCTTGAGTGTTTTTCCTCCTTTCCCCCCTCCAAGTGTGAAAAGATCCCACCTAGGGTTTGACCCTACAACAGTTCCTTCCTTGAAAAAAGAGGGTTCCCCCGTCGGGGCGTGGTGAGGTTCCGACAGTAAAAAGGATAGTTCTCTCGCTATCTCGAGACAGTGGAGACCGGTGTGGGTGTATTGGAATACATATAGAGGGCCCGCGTTCCATTCATATGATTTTGACCATGCGAAGGAGAAGACTCGCCCGTCCATATACATATGGTTTGTCACGTCTTGTTGAAGGCAAAAAAATGACATGATAGGGGGGATCCATTGAGCGCTACGTTATAAGACGTTTGTGAAACGAACATCCATTTCAGCCATGGTGGAGGTCCGGCGTCATATGCATATGGTTTTGACCGTGCCAGGGAGAAGACTCGCCCATCCATATACATATTGTTTTCACGCGTCTCGACCAAGACGAGGAAACAAATAATAGTGGGAACGATTTCGGTTCTACCAAAGGATTCTATATTTGCCGTCTCGCGAATGTTCCCTTAGCCGTGTTGCTTGAGGATATATCATAATTAAATGCTGCATTCTCCATCGCTGATGTGGTTTTTTTGTTCTATTTTCTGGAGTAATTCCTAAACATGCACACACGAGGCTGCTTTATAAATTGAATATAAGGGGCAACTATTCCATGTGTTGCCCGATGAATGTTCCTCAAGCGCAAACGGAAGGTTCCCTCATCAGGAGCGGGTGGGGTTCCTGCAATAGTACAGGACAATTCTCGCCTTCTATATTGTGGGGCAAGGGTCCGACAGCAAACACGAGTGTGCTCTCTCTTTGGGCAGCGTTAACCGAGGTGTGTGTGTGTGTGTGGGAATTCATATAGGAGATCCGTGCGTCGTATTCATAGCATCTCGTTCAAGTCAAAATTTGAGATGGCCCGGGGGTTGATTCGGTGCTACTGGTTCAAATGTGTATGAAACCAACATCCTTTCCTTGTATCACCATCGTGCGAATATTCCTCAAAAACTCAGAGGGTTTTCTCAGCCCGCGTTGCTTGAGGATATAACCAAATTAAATGGAGGTATATCCATTAGTGATTTGGGGTGTTCTTTGGGGGAGATGCCTAAACATGCACGCGCGAGGCGTGCTTTCTAATGTTGCACGGTGCCTTCCACGCAGAAAGAGAGTCCCCCCTTCGGCACAGGGCGAGGTTCCGACAAAAATGAATGACAGTTCTCTCTCTGTCGAGACGGTGTAGACCAGTGTGTGGGTACTGGAATACATTTAGGAGGACCCGCGTCGTATGCGTATGGTTATGACAGTGCGAAGGAGAAGACACCCCAATCCATAGACATACATTTTTGTTGGGTCTCGCTGAAGACAACAAATGACAAGACATGGGGGGAGGGGATTCGGTGCTACGGAATCTGATGTGTATGAAAACAACATCCGTTGCTGCTGGGTGGGGGTCCGGTGTCATATGCATATGGTTTTTCCCGTGCAATAAATAAGACTCACCCATCCATATACATTTTGTTTTGACACGTCTCTACCAAGACGGAAAATCATATGATAGGAGGTCCGTGCATCGTATTCACATCGCCTCGTTCAAGTCAAAAAATGACATGACGGGGGGGGGGGGGGGGGAGGGGGTTGATTCGGCGCTACCGGTTCAAATGTTTATGAAACCAACATCCTTTCCTTGTATCGCCGTCCGCAAATTTTCCTCACAACCTCAGAGGGGTCCCTCAGCCGGGTTCTCTTGACGATATAACACAATTAAATGGACTGTTGTCCATTGATGAGATGGGGGGTTTGTTTTGTTCTTGGGGGGAGATGCCTAAACATGCACGCGCGAGGCTGCTTTCGTGATGCTGCACAGTTCCTTCCGCGCAGAAAGAGAGTTCCCCCTTCGACGCGGGTTGAGGTTCGACAAATACAAACGATGGTTCTCTCTCTCTCGAGATGGCACAGTCCGGTGTGTGGGTATGGAATACATATAGGAGGTCTCGCGTCGTATGCGTATGGTTTTGACCGTGCTAGGGAAAAGACTCGCCAATCTATATACATATGTTTTGACACGTCTCGGCCAAGACGAGCAAACAAATGATAGGGATCGATTTTGGTTCTATAGATCGATTTCGGGCTCATGACGTATGCATATGGTTTTGACCGTGCGAATGAGATGACTCCCCCATCCATAGACATATGGTTTGGTTGCGTCTCGGTGAAGACAACAAATGTCATGACTTGGGGGTGGCTTAATGTTATAACACAATAAAGAATGAGTGTTCTCCGTCCGTGACATGGTAAGTTTGTTTTGTTTTCTTGGGGGAGATGCCTAAGCATGCACACGCGAGGCATCTTTTGTAAAATGTTGCACAGTTCCTTCCTCGAAAAAAGAGGGTTCCCCCATCGGGGCGTGGTGAGGTTCCGACAGTAAAAAGGATAGTTCTCTCGCTATCTCGAGACGGTGGAGACCGGTGTGGGTGTATCGGAATACATATAGAGGGCCCGCGTTACATTCGTATGATTTTGACTTTGCGAAGGAGAAGACTCGCCCGTCCATATACATATGGTTTGTCGCGTCTTGTTGAAGGCAAAAAAATGACATGACAGGGGGGATCCATTCAGCGCTACGGTATAAGACGTCTGTGAAACCAACATCAATTTCTGCCATGGTGGAGGCCCGGCGTCATATGCGTATGGTTTTGACAATTTCGAAAAAATGAAGGACGGTTCTCGCTCTCTCGAGACGGCGTGGCCGAGGGCGGGGTTCCGACAATAACGAATAATGGTTCTCGCTCTTGATATAAGCTCGTGGGTTTTGCACGGTGCCCTCCGAGCAAAAAGATGGTTCTCTGTTGGCGCGTGTGAGGTCCCGACAAAATAAAAATGAGTGTTCTATCTATCTTTGCACGGCGAGGACCGGGTGTTGGGGTGTGCGAATGCATATAGGAGGTCCGACGTCATATGCGTTTTGATAGTTCGAGGGGGGCAACTATCCTATCCATAGAGGATGCGGCTTGTTCCCATGAATCACTAGTCGGTTTAGTCTACGAGACCACCCCGCGACGTATTGTTCATGCGCGGACGTGGGAAAAACGGGTTGCCGTGATGTTTGAGGAGAGCCAGCGAAAAAGTGTTGGTGAACATGTTATGGCTAATATTTATGGTTATAATCCATCTATGAAATGGACCTGTACTTGTATAATAAGTACCAATGATTAGCATATCATTGGTGCACGAAAACAGGTTAAACCTCAAAGCACTGCCAAGTCATCTCCAAAGTGGTTACATGCATGCTCACCAAAAAGTTTGGTTGCTTGAGAAAACAGTGACTGTGCATTTTCGATGGGGTATGTTGTTTGTGTGCCTCCCCCGTTTAAGAACTTGCTGCTTATGATTCCATTTCTGCACAAAATGGGTCGCCATGAGCAACGAATATATTAAAAACGTTGACTTTTTGTTCCTGGAAAAAAGGCGTGCATGCCGGCCGGCAATCGCTCGTGCGAGTGAGCAAATCCCTCCCATTGAAACTAAGGAATGGGCACCCAGAGTAGGTGCATGGCCGATCTTACTACATCGACGTCAGAGCACCATTAGTCTCGCGCACATACCCCATCTATCTGTGCGACCCAAATAACAAGGCAATCACAATCAAACGCCTCCCCCCAACACCCCCACCCCACCCCCTACCCCCCTCTATGGTGCTCGCCCACCCCTCTGCTTCCTCACGGCTTGTTCTTCGCTAGATCTGCAAACAGATGGCGAGAGGCGCGCCCGTACACCCGACATTGGGCAACGTGGATGTCTTCCACGAGATCTTCATCCAGCTTGGCAGCTGCGCAGACCTGGTGAGGGTGTCGGCAGTGTCGCCGGCGTGGTGCACCGCTGCCAACTTGCCTGCCTTCCTCAAATCCTTCAGAAAAAGGTTGGCCCCTCCTCTGTTAGGCTATGTGGTGGAGTTAGAAGAGCTTGGTTGGAACTACTCGATATACTTCTCTGCGCCTAGCATCGGCCACGCCCTTGAGGAAGCTTCCATGCGCGTAGGAGCGGCTTTCATTAACCCCGAAAGTACACTGCTTGTGTTGGATACTTGCGATTCCCGCATTTTTGGGAGAGAGCAGCCGCCGGCTCCTGGCTATTTAGAGCTGAAGCCCGCTGCGGACGGGGTTGAATTGGGATCAATTATTCCTTTTGAACATCCGTTTGAGCCTGTCAGTAAGAACACGTGGGGGCACTTCTCTGTCGTCAACAGGGAGTTCTCCTTCTTCCTGGTCTGTCCGGCGGACAGGGTGAAGTTGGACTGCGGCGCGGTATGCGTGGACATCGACGAACCCGTGCACTACCACGTAAGTCTTTATTTGAGTTGCATCTGTCAATGTATAAGTCTGGATCACATTCATACAAAAAATCATGGCATGCATTTTCCCTAGCAGGTGAATGTATTCACTGATGGGGCATGGGGACTTGCAGTTTCTGAAGCCATGGAGGGGGGAGAGCCAACGTTGTTCCTCCGACACCCATACTCTGTGATACATCATGACATGCTGTATATGATGTATGAGATGGGTAAGGTTGTTTCCTACAACCTGAAAACGAGAACATTCTTAGCCGTAGCTCTTCCTCCAGACTTCGCCTCCAACCGCTTGACGGGAGGGATGGACTACCAAGTCACCACCTCTACCACTGGGATGATATGCATGGCGTAGGTCCAAGGCGTCCATCTCTATGTGTGGGACATGGAAGCATCAGGAAGATGGCATCGTAAGGCAACGCTGTCTGTTCCGGCAATTTTTGGCGACAGTGATGATCACCTGTATGGACACGTGTAGCCTCTGGATCGTTTTCGCTGTGGACTGCTATGTTTTATTTTGTCAGGATACTTGCAGCCACTGACGACGCGCAGCACATTGTGGTGAGGATTGGATTCACAGGGCACGTCTACTCAATCAACACCAGAACTATGCATGCAGAGCACATGTTGTAGGACACTAGGACCGCATATGTGTGCAAGGTGGCGCCCGTAACCGTGACATGGCCGCCAAAGATACATGTCAACTTTCTCCCTGTCCAGATAAAGTAGACTGTGTTGTACTATTCAGGCATTGCTATTAGAAAGTACAATTTCACTTCGACTTGAGTTTTTTTATCCCGCGTTCTTATGTGAACAACAGACGGTGACTAAGTTGTAATCCTTTAATTCCGTTTCCAATGCCAAGAGAACAATGACGTCCTTTTTTATATAAAAAATTCAGTGCGCTGGTGAACGGGGATTTGCGAGCGGAAAATCCTGTAAATGAAAATGCATGTGACACGCCTCATGGCTTTGTTGTTTTTTCTTGTTAAAACTACACGCGACATGCAAATGCCGCCTCAAATTTCGTTGCACAGACTTGTCACACTCGTAAAAACCTACATGCCATTAAAAAAGAAAATGTTGTCGCCGCCGGTTCCGAGGTTTATCAAAAAAAACTTTTTATGTTTACGAAACCTTGCTTTTTAAGAACAGTTCGCTTGTTTGTTGAACTTGGAGGCACACAGTAGATAATGGCACACGTACAGCAGGGGCGAAAGCGGCGAATGGCTATAGCAAGCGCAGTGCGGTACCTGTTCGCTATTGCTGGATTCCTGGCGAACGCCAGCGATGTAACCTCTCAAAAAAAATATAAGAAGCAGGACGCGCGGGCGAACATCACTCTTCGCTCACTCTCTTGCCTGCCGTACCCGCACTCATCCGTTTTCCTCTCTCCCGAGCCAGTGTCTAGGGCAATAATGGTTGGCTGCTCTTCGGTGGAAGCTGTCCTGGGAGACCTGGAGCTGCTGCGGGAGATATTCATGCGAGTTGATGGTGCGGCTGACCTGGTTCGAGCGGCCGCTGTATCCCCGACCTGGTGTGCGGTGGCGAAGCTGCCAGGCTTCCTCATGGCCTTCCGGGGGAAGGTCACCCTCCGATCATAGGGTATGTGATGGAGTTCGATCATATTCTATGGAATTTCTCTTGCTACTTTGCTTTCCCTGGTATCGGCAATGGCCTGGCGCAAGCTTCCCAGACCGTGGCGCAGCATTTCTTGGACCCCGAGCGTAGCATCATTGCTCTGGTCTCCGGCGACTCCGGCCTAATGGCGAGGGAGCAACTCCCAAATCCTAGCTATATGGTGATACAGCCGAGGGGGGTCGCCGGGGCGATGGGCGTGGCCCTGGCTCTGTCCCCTACGGTGGCCGCGGCGATGCCCAACACTTGGGGGCACTTCACGAAGGTGGGCGGCGAGCACGGGTTCTTCGTACAGGATCCGGTCATCGGCTACAAGTTGACGCGCAAGGCATTTCAATGCATGACAACTCTGACGTTCATTACCACGTAAGCGCATGCACACCATCAATTTTCCGCTGCTTTATCTGTTTCTAGATCATGCTTTTGTTTGGGTTGATTAGTAAACTTAATTGCCTGACGCCATGGCACCTTTTTTTGGATTGAGCAGGTGAACATGTTCAACAATGGGGGGTGGCAGCACGCCATTTCGGGAGCCATGCACAGCGGCAACGACGTGCGATTCCTCTAGCACCTGTACGCCGTGGTGGTGAATGCCGTCATGTACATGGTGTACGTGGTCGGCAGTGTGGTGGCATAAAACACCAACGAGCAGACGTTCGAGGCCGTTGAGCTGCTGGGAGACTTCGCCGTCGTCCCAGACGCTGCAGGTACGGCGAGCTGTGCATCGCTCAGATCCAGGGCGTGCGCGTGCGCGTATGGGACCGCGAACCAGTGGGTGGGTGGGTTGAGAGGTACTCCATGTCGATCCCTGAGATGTTTGGTGTCCCAAGCACCAATGTTATGTGGATCAGAGTTGCTCCACAGGGAGGGATCGACTTTCCAATATGGGACACCCAGTTTTTCTGTATTAAGCTAGTGGCTGTTGACGAGGGTGCTCGTCGTCTCTTCATGAGTTTCGGCATCGACACTCATGTACTGCATCGACATGGAGGCGGGGCAGGCGCAAAACCTCTTCGACTCAACCCAGCATGCCTTCATGAACAACATAGTCCCCATGACAGTCGTCTGGCCGCCCCATTTCCCCGCTCATCTTTGAATTTTTGTCATCCTAGCACTGGTTGAAGGAATGACTTGTATCCCGCGCTGTGATTGTGCCTTTTATTTTCTATGTAATGTTGTAGCTGCATTAACAATTTGCAGTACCAGGACGACTGCGTCCGGATCATCAATTGATCCATGTATCTTTTTTATCATGTCTTAGAAATCCATTCGTACTTTGCACTGTACTACTATTTGATATTATTTGAATGTAACAACAGACTTGATACCTTTATTTCTTCAGGGGAGAAGAATGTTGAGCTAAGTGTTTGCCGCGTTATTTTCCATCGAAATGATCATTCTTCTCATTCCAATCCATGGATTTAGAATTTGACTCTGCGTATGTTGATTATATACCATCAAATGACAAAATGCTCATCTCGTTTATACCTTGGCCCAATCAGAGGTTGATGATGGCAGAGAACAATGGTACACAGTGTTTGGGCGGGAAAAAAAGGGAACGACATCATGCCCACAACACAAGCCACTATGATTATACGAGCGGAAAACAAATATGAGACACGAATTGTGCTGCGGATTGATGTCTACTACAAAACCTTTTTCTTGTAGATGTTGTTGGGCCTTCGAGTGCAGAGGTTTGTAGGACAGTAGCAAATTTTCCTTTAGTGGATGACCTAAGGTTTATCAATCCGTGGGAGGCGTAGGATGAAGATGGTCTCTCTCAAGCAACCCTGCAACCAAATAACAAAGAGTCTCTTGTGTCCCCAACACACCCAATACAATGGTAAATTGTATAGGTGCACTAGTTTGGCGAAGAGATGGTGATACAAGTGCAATATGGATGGTAGATATAGGTTTTTGTAATCTGAAAATATAAAACCAGCAAGGTAACTAATGGTAAAAGTGAGCGTAAACGGTATTGCAATGGTAGGAAACAAGGCATAGGGTTCATACTTTCACTAGTGCAAGTTCTCTAAAAAATAATAACATAATTGGATCATATAACTATCCCTCAACATGCAACAAAGAGTCACTCCAAAGCCACTAATAGTAGAGAACAAACGAAGAGATTATGGTAGGGTACGAAACCACCTCAAAGTTATCCTTTCTGTTCTATCTATTCAAGAGTCCGTAGTAAAATAACATGAAGCTATTCTTTCCGTTCAATCTATCATAGAGTTCATACTAAAATAACACCTTAAGACACAAATCAACCAAAACCCTAATGTCACCTAGATACTCCATTGTCACCTCAAGTATCTGTGGGCATGATTATACGATATGCATCACACAATCTCAGATTCATCTATTCAACCAACACAAAGTACTTCAAAGAGTGCCATAAAGTTTCTACCGGAGAGTCAAGACGAAAACATGTGCCAACCCCTATGCATAGGTTCATGGGCGGAACCCGCAAGTTGATCACCAAAACATACATCAAGTGGATCACGTGATATCCCATTGTCACCACAGATAAGCACGGCAAGACATACATCAAGTGTTCTCAAATCATTAAAGACTCAATCCGACAAGATAACTTCAAAGGGAAAACTCAATTCATCACAAGAGAGTAGAGGGGGAGAAACATCATAAGATCCAACTATAATAGCAAAGCTCGTGATACATCAAGATCGTGCCATAGAGAGAACACGAGAGAGAGATCAAACACATAGCTACTGGTACATACCCTCAGCCCCGAGGGTGAACTACTCCCTCCTTGTCATGGATAGCGCTAGGATGATGAAGATAGCCACCGATGAGGGATTCCCCCTCCGGCAAGGTGCCGGAACGGGCTCCCGAGAGGTTTTTGGTGGCTATAGAGGCTTGCGACGGTGGAACTCCCGATCTATCTTCGTCTTTGATGTTTTTAGGGTATATGGGAATATATAGGTGAAAGAAGTCGGTCGGGGGAGCCTCGAGGGGCCCACGAGACAGGGGGTGCGCCCAGGGGGGTGGGCGCGCCCTCCTATCTCCTGGCCTCCTCGAAGGTTCCCTAGCTTGTACTCCAAGTCTCCCAGATCATGTTCGTTTCAAAAATAATGCTCCCGAAGGTTTCATTCCGTTTGGACTCCGTTTGATATTCCTTTTCTTCGAAATACTGAAACAGGCAATAAAACAACAATATGGGCTGGGCCTCCAGTTAATAGGTTAGTCCCAAAAGTAATATAAAAGTGTATAATAAAGCCCGTAATCATTCAAAATAGATAATAAAATAGCATGAATGCTTCATAAATTATAGATACGTTGGAGACGTATCAACATCCCCAAGCTTAATTCCTGCTCGTCCTCGAGTAGGTAAATGATAAAAGAAAGAATTTATGAAGTGTGAATCCTAGAAGGTGCACAAGTTTGATCAATGATAATTTCAATCACCTTTTGTAGCATGATTATATGTCATAACATTAGTTCATCTCATAAAACTTCTCACGAACAAGTAACAATCAATTCACATGTTGAAGCATAGACCATAAACTTTCTTGAAAACTAGCAAACTATGTTCTCAGTCATCAAACAATTATAATTCATCTTATTTTCAGGAAGGGTCTATGTCAGAGCTTTGATTTAGCAAACTCCACATACTCAACTATCATATAGTCTCTACAATTGCTAACACTCACGCAATACTTATGGTTATGGAGTCTTAATCGGACACTGAGAAAGATAGGGGCTTATACTGTTGCCTCCCAACGTATTCACCTTTGGGTGATGTCAACAATAATAGTTCATGCTAACTTACATCCAATTGGATATATATATCAGGATCTTTCCAACACGAGGTGCTTGCCAAAGGATAAAATGAAAAAGGGAAAGGTGAAGATCACCTTGACTCAAGCATAAAGTAAAAGATAGGCCCTTCGCGGAGGGAAGCAGAGGTTGTCATGCGCTTTTATGGTTGGATGCACAAAATCTTAATGCAAAAGAACAGCACTTTATATTGCCACTTGTGTATGGACCTTTATTATGCAGTCCGTCGCTTTTATTGCTTCCATAACAAGATCATATAAAGCTTATTTTCTTCACACTGATAGATCATACATATTTAGAGAGCAATTTTTATTGCTTGCACCGATGACAACTTACTTGAAGGATCTTACTCAATCCATAGGTAGGTATAGTGGACTCTCATGGCAAAACTGGGTTTAAGGATATTTGGAAGCACAAGTAGTATCTCTACTTGGTGCAAGGAATTTGGCTAGCATGAGGGGGAAAAGCAAGCTCAACATGTTTGAATGATCCATGACAATATACTTTAACTGAGATGTGAGAAAACATAACCCATTACGTTGTCTTCCTTTGTCCAACATCAACTCTTTAGCATGTCATACTTAATGAGTGCTCACAATTTAAAAAGATGTCTAGGATAGTATATTTGTATGTGAAATCTCTCTTCCTTCAATATTCTTTCATGAATTGTTCAAATGACCAATACAATGCTTGTTAACCTTCAATAAATTTACAACCTCTACTTCTTAGATGTGAAGTCATTACTCCCATGGGATAAGCAAATGAAACATATATAATTTCAGATTTATAACATTCAACTCATTCAAACATTTACTCATAGGATATAAGTGAAGCACACGAGTAAATGACAAACTACTCCAAAAATATAAGTGAAGATCAATGAGTAGCTAAATTATGTAACTATGTGAAGATTCCCTCCCATTAAAGAATTTCAGATCTTGGTATTGTATTCAAACAGCAAGCAAGACAAAATAAAATGACATTGCAAGGATAGCACAACTCATGTGAAGAAGCAAAAACCTAGGTTCAACCGATACTAACCAATAGTTGTTGAGGAAGAAAGGTGGGATGCCTAACGGGGCATCCCCAAGCTTAGATGCCTGAGACTTCTTGAAATATTATCTTGGGGTGCCTTTGGCATCCCCAAGCTTGAACCTTTGTGTCTCCTTAATTCCTCTCATATCATGGTTTCTCTTTTTATCAAAAGCTTCATCCACACAAAACTCAACAAAAACTCGTGAGATAGGTTAGTATAAACCAATGCAAAACCTTATCATTTTCTACTGTAACAAATCACTAAAATTATTATTCAACATTGCATACTAAAAGCCTCTGCATATTTAATACCCCTATCCTTAAATAGAATCATTAAACAAGCAAACATATGCAAACAATGCAAACATAACAGCAATTTGCCAAAACAGTACAGTCTGTAGAGAATGCAAGAGTATCAATACTTCCCTAACTCCAAAAATTATGAGAAAAATACTACGTTGTAGAAGATTTATCAGAGCTCAAAATGCAAAAAGTGTCAACATTATATCATTTCTGACGTTTCTAGGGAATTTTTGCAACATCGGTAAACTTTCTGTTTTCAAACAGCAACATGTATACTAGCAAAATAAGCATGGTAAAGGCTATCCCTGACATTATTATTGAAACTAAAGATGCAAAACATTATTCTAAATAACAGCAAGCAAATACCAACAAAATAAAATGACGCTCCAAGCAAAACACATATCATGTGGTGAATAAAAATATAGCTCCAAGTAAAGTTACCGATGAACGAAGACGAAAGAGGGGATGCCTTCCAGGGCATCCCCAAGCTTAGGCTCTTTTTTGTCCTTGAATATTACCTTGGGGTGCCTTGGGCCTCCCCAAGCTTAGGCTCCTTCCACTCCTTATTCCATAGTCCATCGAATCCTTACCCAAAACTTGAAAACTCCACAACACAAAACTCAACAGAAAACTCGTAAGCTCCGTTAGTATAAGGAAATAAAACCACCACTTAGGTACTGTAACGAACTCATTCTAAATTCATATTGGTGTAATATCTACTGTATTCCAACTTATCTATGGTTCATACCCTCTGATACTACTCATAGATTCATCAAAATAAGCAAACAACACATAGAAAACAGAATCTGTCAAAAACAGAACAGTCTGTAGTAATCTGTATCAAACGTACACTTCTGGAACTCCAAAATTCCTGAAAAATTAAGAAGTCCTAAGAAATTCGTGTACCAATCCATAGCAAAAAGAATCATATCAAGAGCACGTTTCTGTGAATTAACAAAACTAATTTACTGGGTGCAAAATTTCTGATTCTCAGCAGGATCAATACAACTAACACCGTAAGCTATCCTAAAGGTCTCACTTGGCACTTTATTGAAACAAAAGATATAAAACATGATTACTACAGTATCATAATCATGTGGACACACGAAAACAGTAAGGATAAATATTGGGTTGTCTCCCAACAAGCGCTTTTCTTTAATGCCTTTTAGCTAGGCATGATGATGACAATGATGCTCACATAAAAGATAAGAATTCAAACATAACGGGAGCAATCATGAAGCATATGACTAGCACATTTAAGTCTAACCCACTTCCTATGCATAGGGATTTTTTAAGCAAACAACTTATGGGAACAATAATCAACAAGCATAGGAAGGCAAAACAAGCATAACTTCAAGATTTTAAGCACATAGAGAGGAAACTTGACATTATTGTCATTCCTACAAGCATACGTTCCTCCCTCATAATAATTTTTAGTAGCATCATGAATGAATTCAACAATATAATCAGAACATAAAGCATTCTTTTCATGATCTACATGCATAGAAATTTTACTACTCTCCACATAAGCAGATTTATTCTCATGAATAGTAGTGGGAGCAAACTCAACAAAATAATTATCATGTGAGGCATAATCCAATTGAAAACTAAAATCATGATGACAAGTTTCATGGTTATCATTATTATTAATAGCATACAAGTCATCACAATAATCATCATAGATAGCAACTTTGTTCTCATAATCAATTGGAACCTCTTCCGAAATAGTGGATTCATCACTAAATAAAGTCACGACCTCTCCAAATCCACTTTAATAATTGTCACAACAATACTCAACATCTTCCAAAATAGTGGGATCATTACTTCCTAAAGTTGACACTCTTCCAAACCCACTTTCATCAATATGATCATCATAAATAGGAGGCATGCTTTCATCATAAAAAATATTCTCATCAAAACTTGGGAGACTAAAAATATCATCTTCATCAAACATAGCTTCCCCAAGCTTGTGGCTTTGCATATCATTAGCATCATGAATATTCAAGGAATTCATACTAACAACATTGCAATCATACTCATCATTCAAAGATCTACTACCAAGTATTTTAAAGCATTCTTCTTCTAGCACTTGAGCACAATTTTCCTTTCCATCATACTCACGAAAGATATTAAAAAGATGAAGCGTATGAGACAAGCTTAACTCTATTTTTTTGTAGTTTTTCTTTTACAAACTAAACTAGTGATAAAACAAGAAACAAAAAGATTCGATTGCAAGATCTAAAGATATACCTTCAAGCTCTCACCTCCCCGGCAACGGCGCTAGAAAAGAGCTTAGTGGACGGGGCGTGAGTGCCGCTTACCTAGCCTCCCCAGAAATGGCGCCACAAAAGAGCTTGATGTCTACTACACAACCTTATTCTTGTAGACGTTGTTGGGCCTCCAAGTGCAGAGGTTTGTAGGACAGTAGCAAATTTCCCTCAAGTGGATGACCTAAAGTTTATCAATCTGTCGGAGGCGTAGGATGAAGATGGTCTCTCTCAAGCAACCCTGCAACCAAATAACAAAGAGTCTCTTGTGTCCCCAACACACCCAATACAATGGTAAATTGTATAGGTGCACTAGTTCGACAAAGAGATGGTGATACAAGTGCAATATGGATGGTAGATATAGGTTTTTGTAATCTGAAAATATAAAAACAGCAAGGTAACTAATGATAAAAGTGAGCGTAAACGGTATTGCAATGGTAGGAAACAAGGCATAGGGTTCATACTTTCACTAGTGCAAGTTCTCTCAACAATAATAACATAATTGGATCATATAACTATCCCTCAACATGCAACAAAGAGTCACTCCAAAGCCACTAATAGTAGAGAACAAACGAAGAGATTATGGTAGGGTACGAAACCACCTCAAAGTTATCCTTTCTGTTCTATCTATTCAAGAGTCCGTAGTAAAATAACATGAAGCTATTCTTTCCGTTCAATCTATCATAGAGTTCATACTAGAATAACACCTTAAGACACAAATCAACCAAAACCCTAATGTCACCTAGATACTCCATTGTCACCTCAAGTATCCGTGGGCATGATTATACGATATGCATCACACAATCTCAGATTCATCTATTCAACCAACACAAAGTACTTCAAAGAGTGCCCCAATGTTTCTACCAGAGAGTCAAGATGAAAACGTGTGCCAACCCCTATGCATAGGTTCATGGGCGGAACCTGCAAGTTGATCACCAAAACATACATCAAGTGGATCACGTGATATCCCATTGTCACCATAGATAAGCACGGCAAGACATACATCAAGTGTTCTCAAATCATTAAAGACTCAATCCGACAAGATAACTTCAAAGGGAAAACTCAATTCATCACAAGAGAGTAGAGGGGGAGAAACATCATAAGATCCAACTATAATAGCAAAGCTCGTGATACATCAAGATCGTGCCATAGAGAGAACACGAGAGGGAGAGAGAGATGAAGCACATAGCTACTGGTACATACCCTTAGCTCCGAGGATGAACTACTCCGTCCTCGTCATGGATAGCACCAAGATGATGAAGATGGCCACCGGTGAGGGATTCCCCCTCTCGCAGGGTGCCGGAACGGGCTCCCGAGAGGTTTTTGGTGGCCACAGAGGCTTGCGGCGGCGGAACTCCCGATCTATCTTCGTCTTCGATGTTTTTAGGGTATATGGGAATATATAGGCGAAAGAAGTCGGTCGGGGGAGCCTCGAGGGGCCCACGAGACAGGGGGCGCGTCCAGGGGGTGGGCGCGCCCTCCTATCTCCTGGCCTCCTTGAAGGTTCCCTGGCTTGTACTCCAAGTCTTCCGGATCATGTTCGTTCCAAAAATAACGATCCCAAAGGTTTCATTCTGTTTGGACTCCATTTGATATTCCTTTTCTTCGAAATACTGAAACATGCAATAAAACAGCAATATGGGCTGGGCCTCCTATTAATAGGTTAGTCCCAAAAGTAATATAAACGTGTATAATAAAGCCCGTAATAATTCAAAATAGATAATAAAATAGCATGAATGCTTCATAAATTATAGATACGTTGGAGACGTATCACGGATTCATCGAGCCATCTTGTATTCTAGAAAGAAAAAATAATTACTTGAAAGTGAAACTTACCCAACTTCACCCCAATCGAAATATAGGTTGTTGCCGATTGCCTAGCCATCTTTTATTGCCGTCAATCCCATTGTTAAATGCCATAGCCATCTCTTATTTCCATGTAATGCCTTTTGTTGTTGTAGCATAAATTACAGACCCTAATGCAAGGTTGTAAAAAGCAAATGATAGTTTCATATGATATATGACGGACCCTCATTAAGGTTAAATCATCGGATAAAACAGAAAACGTAGGTGCTTTAGTGTTCATTGTTAATGTGGATCATTTGTAAGAAAAAACATGTAGAAACGAAGAGGAAAAAGGTTTTTTAGCAGACGCGCCGCGGATTAAGTTGATTTGATCTGTCCGTTTGAACTAAAAAAAGTAAGTACATGAAAAGTAATACAAGTGCCGATGTGGTTTAAGGTGTAAAAAATGAAAATATGGAGAGTAATTCAAATTGCTGATGTGGTTTGAAAACAATTTGAACATAAAAACAAATAATAGGGCCGCCTGTTTTGAGTTGACCGGTTTGTCCGCCGATACGGTTCGGTATTTCAATATACAAAATACATTTGGTAGAGGATACGGTAATGGTTAAAGTCATGTAATGACTCCTAGGGCTTCATTGTCGCCGATCCAACTCCAAGGCGCGCCCGGGAAAGGGCACGACTTTCATACTTAATTTGATAAAAAGACCACTTCCACATGAAAAATGGACGATAAAGTCCGTACTTATTTTTTCAGGGATGCGCAAAGAAAACATGTCATCGACTCAGCAAAACAGATACACAATTCGACCAATAACTAGACGACCAACATCACCGAAGTCATCAGCGAGGACGCCTCCAGCGAACCAGCCAACACCTTCATCAAGGATAATGACACGAGGCGTCTACGTCATCCGATCTGGAAAGCCGGACCTAAGGTTTTGCCTGTTGCCCGTAAAGGGGCCCAGGTAGTGCCAATATCAGTCCCTCCAAGAAAGGAAATGTCCCCCACCGGCCAAACACCCCGCTCTCCCCGCCGCAAGTGTTCGCAGCGCCGTCCTATAATCCGGGTATTTGTAGTGACGCCGATGGAGCCACGGAGCGCCACCGGACTTGCGAGCTTCGTTACAGGGCGTGGGTTATGTGGCCCAGCATAATGAAAGACAACGATATGTGACGGTGGCCGGAGCCCCGCACAAACTAGGGACTGGAAATCGCAGATGAAAGGACTTCCGAGAGCAGGGTAGCGGAGTGCCAGCTAAAACTATGAGCTGGAAGGGGGTGTAGCTCCCGGGTCGAGCCGGTCAACTCAAAACTGGCGGCCTTATTTTTTTACATGGCCACATTGTTTTCAAACCACATCAGCACTTTGAATTACTCTCCGTATTTTCATTTTGTACACCTTAAACCACATCGGCGCTTGTATTACTCTTCGTGTACTTAGTTTTTTTTAGTTCAAACGGAGATGTGAAGGGATTGATGGTGGGGCGATGCCAATCAGACAACGAGCTAGGGAGGCCGGAGAAGAGAGAAAAACAGAATTTTCAGTCGTCTAATTTTTTTTTCTAAATAATGAACAAAAATGCATGCATGTTCAAGTTGTTGTACAAGCACAGGGGGCAACTTTCTATTGAATGGAGCGTGTACATGTGTTCACTGCCGGTCCGTGAGGTGGGCACAGTTGAATCCATGCAGTAGATGTTTGGAGGGGTGAGGTGCAGTGATTCATGCTTACTCATGTTTTGAGAGTGGTTTTTTGCATGGACGAATGTATTTTTTTACAGTGAAAAACGAACTACCGAGCTAGCAGGACATTTGCAGAATGGAACGCTGCTTGGTCAATATTTTTGCGTGGCTGTCGTCGGGATGTAGGCAGTGGCGGGTAGTGATGAGGTCTTAGCCGGTTGGTTGGCTTCTGAAAACATGACAAGGTTTTTACTGTGCGCTCCGGTAAAACACAAGCCGATGCAAAATGTTTTTTGTCTTGTACTGTATGGTCATATTCACCTTTCTGCCCATCGGCCCATGCTTTCAGCTTTTGGGTTTCTTTATGACGGCCCGTGCTCGTCTGGTCACTTCTCGCTCTGGCGATACACAGGGATCTCACGGTGCGCGAGGATCTGGGCGTCACTACAAAACCGTCCAAAATCCATCAGGCCAAACGGCACACACACAACCCCCAACCCCCTCCTCCCCCACCGGTCCTCCTAGCCCTATCTTCTGCAGTTAAGCAGCTTGCAGCCATGTCCAGCTCCACCGCGCCTCGGTTGGCGAGTGGTAGAAGACCGCCTCTGCCGTACGTCGTCAACCCGCTGGACTACGAGCCAACCGTTTTCTGCAGCTGTGGCGCCAAGGCAGCACGACTGACCTCGTGGACAGACGCCGACCTAGGGCGTAGGTACTTGTCTTGCAAACGGGCGGCGGTAAGTGGCAGATCATCTTTCTCTCTTGCGGGTCTTGGTTACCGGACGACAATGTGCCTCAAACGACGAGCTTGTATATGTTTGCAGGTTTGCCGCCGACCTCTCTGGTACTGGCTTGATCCCAGGCCGAGCCCATACATGCGAGAGTTGTTGGTGGATCTTCGTGACATGATTCTTCAGCTTGAGGAAGAGAATGATGAACTGCGCCGGTCAGGATTACGCAACTTTGGTCCTCTTGAACAACATGACCTTGGGTGGCGTTCCCGTCTCCGCACCGCTGTTGTTTGGGGGGTGCTTTTTGCCGGGGCTGCACTTTCCTTCCGTCTGACTGTTGGTTGATTTGTCTAAAGGATCTTTATTTTGTTACTTTGTTTCGAAGCTTGTATCCTAGTTCTAGACCAGTTTGAATACGCTATCAGCTGACGGACAGGCCCTCGTGTTGTTGTTGATCGAGTTCTATCTTCTGGTTTTTGTAATAATATGTTGTTTAACCGGAAGACAGAGTGGTCACCGCTGCCTGGCGTGCTGCGTTTTTTTTGTTGATTTGCTTTCGTCTCGTCTCTGCCGTGCATGTGTCATCAGAGAACAGATGGGTTGCGAGGCAAAAGATAGTGCAGGCAGACGGTGCGCGGAACCAAGTTCTTCGTCTCCACAATGTATGATTCGTGCGCAGATGCATGGTCTGAACGGTCATCAATCCCCAATGGTAAAGTTCAGACACACATCCGTGTGCCATTGATATGCGGACAGTACCCATTTCGAGCATTCCTGGCAGTACAGTACTCTGTACGTCCGGTACAGACGCCGACACGTGAGCCCGCGTGCCCACTTTTCATGGGGCGTAATTAAGACTACCGTGTTCCCTAGTGCACGCCGTCGGGCTGTAGCCGGGCATCGTCAAATCCAATGACGTTAGGCGTGCATGTTCCTACCACAACATGTGTAGTTGGGTGGAGCGTTAAGAGTCGAAGACGTGCATGTTGATATAAAGTAGACCGCGGGTAGTGCCAAAATCACAAAATCACATTTCGGCGTTGAGCTAGCGTGTGAGGAAACAACCAAAACCACCCTCCCCATGGAGAACGTGTCGTCCCCGATGTTCTTCTCCTCCGAGCCAAACAGCCGTCCGTTCATGTCTCACTGCGTGATTGAGCGCACCCCTACCATGGTGGAAGAAGAAAACCGTCTCCGAGCGACGGCTGTGGTGGTAACTGGCCCATGCGTCAACCCGGCAGAGGTGAAGGAAGCCATCCTCGCCAAGTTCGACGACATCCCGAGAGCAGCAGTCGACGTCTCCATCATCTTGTGCGGCTCCCACCTCGTCCGTTTCTCGGATGAGGGGTGGCGCGATCGAGTTGCGTCTGCGAGGGTGTTCCACGACGGCCGGGCCACACCATTCCGCGTCCAGGAATGGATGCCTGACTTCGACGTCGAGCTGGTGCGTCCATGTTACCAAGTGCGTGTTCTCCTCGAGGGGGTCCCTAAGCAGGCGTGGTCGCTTGAGACGGCGAAGAAACTCCTACCCATGTGCAGGATCGTCTCCATGGAGCTTGATACGTACATGGAAAGGGAAGTAGCCTTCTACGTGCTGCACGCGGAGGTTGATCACCCAGACATTATTCCTCGCGTTTCGTGCCTCGACCTTGCAGATGGTTGTGACCTGGATGAAGATCTTGGTGACATCGACCTGCCACCAAGCTTTTTGGAGGTCGAGCAGCTGCACATCCTTGTCTACGGCTGTGGTCTTCTTCAAAGGTGGCACGTGCTCATCCATGTGGACGGAGTGCAGGAGATACCACCGGCTCCAGAAGCACTGTCCGCTCGGCGCCGTCTGGGGAGACGTGGATATTGCCCGTTGGTCAGCAAAGCAGTGCCGTCTACATGTGCATGGGTCCCTGGATGTGTTGACGGGACAACGATCCACTAGTCAATGCTCGGGTAGCAACAACTTTACACCCTGTATTATGTTTCTGGGGAGGGGGCGCGATGGTGCCGTGCGTGGCCCCGCTGGTGGATGCCACGCCGGCGGCTTACTCGCTGTCGCCCAATCATCTGTAGCTGTGCCGTCGTTTGTTGTGACCGTCTTGCTGCCTTGATGCTTTCCCTTCCTGCGCCGTGATGCATCATTGTATCTTGAATTCAAGCATTAGTTCAGTTTGTTTCTTTTTTATTGCGTCAGTCCAGAGACGGCTTCTAATCTTTCCAGTTTGTTCCTTCATCAGTTTGTTAAGCTTGTAAGTGAGGATTCTGACAAGACTATTACAGTTTAATATAAATGTGGTGTTTGCCTTTGTCGAACTAGGCCGTCTTGTATGAATTTTTTTATCATTTTTGGGCGCGTCCCCCTCTGGGTAGCAAATATGGATCACAACTTTTGTTCTAAATCTCGTTTGCACAGAAGTCTGTTTGCCGCAAGCAAGAGACTGCAGTGTCATTAAGGCTACGGCGTTATGTGAACCCCCCACATTTTAGTGCGGTTTCAACAGGCCCTTTGACATGGGGCGGCGATGCACGGGGGGGGGGGGGGGGGGGGGGGGGGGTGGATGCGCCGCAGCCGCCGTCCTTGACTGGGCCGCCCGCTGTGCCAAACCGTCACCGTCCGAAGACGGGCCGGCCTCCCACCATGTGCCACAGCCATCTGCCGCACCACATATCCCAGATCGTACGCGCAAACACACACCTTGGAAACATGTGTTGGCCGCGTGGAACAAAAATATAAGAAGCATGAATCTCCAGAAGCTCTTTAGATGGAATTCCATAAACTTAGTAAGAAAGATAGAAACCCGCTATTGGTGGGTGTTTTTCGTCATCTCTATTTCACTGATGTTGTTTGTGCACAAAAATGGCTTGCAACCACCAAGCATTAGAAAAGCAGCGTCCTTGTGGTGGTAGGTTTATTTTTTGTTGGTTTCAATGGGCCTTACCACATTGGGTGGTGGTACAACCTTGCACAAGGGTGGAAATTAAAACCACCTACATTGCCCGCGTGCTCAAATTTTTAAGAAATATACAAGTCCGCTCATGGTGGGCGTTTTTTCATCATTTTTGGTTTCCGCACGACGTGCCTTGCAAAACCCAATCACTATAAAAGCAGTGTCCCCATGGCTGCCAGGTTTCTTTGTGTTGGTTTCAATGGCCCATTGGACTTTGGGCGGCGGTTCAACCGTGCACTATGGTGAAAACCACCGAATTGTAAAACCACCGACGGTGACGCGCGTGGCGAAATGTAAAAAAGACGAATCTGCAGAAGTTCTTTGACTGGTAATGCATAAACTTGGTGGGAAAGGTATAAACTCCGCTCATAGTCGGGTCTTCTTCGTCATCCGTGGTGTCTTTATTATAAAATTGTTTAAAACAAGAACAATATGTAAAATGGCGACATATCATAATTGAAAAATCGTAGTTGTAAAACACAAAAAAATGAACCATTTCGATCAAAAACAAAATTCGAAAAAAAATTGATGTGCCTGGACCAGAAAAATCGACATACGAACTCTTCCTGCCACTCTTCTTGACGTATGCCCATTTGTTGTTTGGTAAGAAAGGTGTAGATCATATTGTAAGCAAAAACATGAAAACATAATATAGCGAAAAAGAAGTGCTTAATCCGACAGCAAAACTAAAAAAATGAGGATAGTGGTTTCTACCATACAGAATAAGAACCATGTGCCAATATATATTTAGCTTACAACTAAAAAAAGTGCAAACAAGTACACAGTTTTAAATATGGGAAAACATAATCTTAGTAAGAAAGGAATGATTACGCTAATGGAAAAGTTCTTATTGCGGCAGCAAAACTCCAGAAGTGCCACATGTGGGCAGTTTGTCGTCATCGGGAGGTGTGTCGCAAAACTTTCAAGTGCTCTGATGATCTAAGGATCATGCTTGCGCTTGTAGGTTGTGTCACCGCCGCAAGTGGTGTGGTAGTGTCCCCCAAGCTCGCATTTTGTGCATCTGACCTCTTGGGGTGGCTTCTTGGGGCAATTGTATGTCGGACAAGTGCTCACATAGTGCCCAGTTAGCCCACGGTTCTTGCATTTCCTGGCAGGCGGCGTGAGGCCGGTCCATCCTTGGACGGTGACTGCTTGGTGCAGCGGGCATCCCAGTCAAGGGCGGCGGCCAGGGCTACGGGGGCATCATCTGGCTCTTCAGGGTAGTGGCGGCGGTTGTGGTCGGCGGCGGATGGCTTGGCTGCGGTGGAGTGGATGTTGCCTTCAGATCGACGACGGCGACATGGAAGCCCTGGTGATCACGTCGGCGTCACATCCGATAAGATCTGTTTTGACCGGTATAACCAGCGGTGGTGGTCTTCTCTTTCGTCATAGGTTGTCATCCTGATACTGGGAGTTCAGATCTCAGGGTCTGTCGTCTAGTACCGGATATAAAACGGGGAGACCTAGTTGCCGGTGAAAACTGAGCCGACCACGGGCGATGGCGGCGTTCCGCGTCGTTACCTTGATGAAGGCATCGTCACTTGACTACCGTCGACCAATTCGTACTGCTGCAGGGGAAAGACTATGATCTAGTCTTCTAGATCGGGCGATGACGGCATTGCGGTGTTCTTTCTCTCTTGTGAGCATTTTTTGTGGAGCGGCGCTGGAAGCATGGAGGCAGACGATGTAGCGGCTATTGTGCACACAATGGTTGGGTGGGAATGTCAAGTCATGTCTGCCCAACAGGTGCTAAACTTTGTCTTGGCGGTTCACCAGGTTCTACGCAAAGACAGCTCTTCCAAAGATTTCAACCTGTGTCGACTGGTGGGTACTTGGCGGCATGGTGCTAAGGTGTACCAGCGGGGCAATGATGTGCTCAGCAATTCACCCGCAGGGAGGTGGTGTCATTTGGACACATGGTGTCGTCGGTGGTAGCTATACCGGCGAAGGATGATGCGTGAGTACAGATCTGAAGAAGGAGTTGTCACAGTTTGCGGCGGCGGCATCTGAGAAAGCGGTAGACGAGCGTGTGCCCAATACCACGGCAAGTCCTTTGTTGGGGACTTGGGTCTTAGATGCCGGGTTTTGCTGCGTTGAATTATAGTTGGTATTAGGCCTGGCCACTAAATCGTCTGTGCTCTTTCATAGTTCTTCTGGGAAAAGGGAAGCCCTACGCGGTGCGATGGAACGACACAAGACGTTTTCATTGGTAGCAAGAAAAGTTAAACTTCATCCTGGGGGGGGGGGGGGGGGGGCAGTTACGCATGTCCGACCCCTTCGTACCTTCGCGAGACACAATACATGTCCTACTACACACTCGACAAAACCGAACTGCCTATGGTATTCACTTACTGGGGGGGGGGGGGGTATGTCCGTTTTTAGGCGCCGGAAATGGACAAAAGTTCATTTATGTCGGTAGCTTTGCTGGTGAAGGGGTACAAACCGCTAGGGCCAATGAGTGCGCAGGAGGGGAACCACACATACTAGTCGATGCTGAAGGGGGGGGGGGGGGGGGGCAAGTTTCTCTAATGTGCTCGTGTGCGTGTCTCACTCATGTTGGTGCCAGAGGACTAACAACGGGGGAGAAAACAAAAAATGAACGTATTATGAAGCATTTGGGGGTTGTCTGGTTTCTGAGCAAGAAGGGGCGAGGGATAAGAAAAAAATGCATGTGATCTTCTTCTAAAATCCAAATGCTGGTTGGCGGAACATCGACAAAACAGATTAGTCGTTTCGGATTGACTTGAAAGGCGGACAGCTCCACTACCGAGGGCTCCCGCATGAGGAACTTATATAGGGTGGAGGGGATATACAAAGCTTCATTTCTCCTCGGATGTTTTTCTGGCGAAGGGGGCAAGCCCCGACGGTCTGTTATATTATTTTATAGTAGGGGGAATTGAAAACCGTTCATTTTATAAGTTGGATGTTCAAAACGATGAGATTCGTCATGACTATGTGAAAAAAACTTTCGAGTTGCGTGATCGTTTAGTTTTCAATGAAGTTGCGTTTTAATCTTTCTCTATTACACCTCTCTGACCACCTTTGTGCCCCTGCGACACAAGAATTATGACGACTACCCCCCCTCAGGTTCACAACCGGGGGAATGTTGGGGCGGCTGAAGAACGACAAAACGTTCACTTGTTCATAATGTGTGTCTCCGTATGTCGGGGAGCGCCTTAAAGTCTGTTGGTAGGCGGGATGGAGACATTTTGGGAGATGCTCCGATTACCGGGAACAAAATGACGCCTGGACTGGGGGCTCGGTTATACTTGTAGAAGTACGTAATGAACAACTTGGGGGATTGTCTAGTGCAGGCCCCAAGGTTTAGGGTTTGAAATGGTCCTGAAAACGCCGCTAGGCTGACCGTGCACATTCTCTCACATTTACATTCCTTCTTTAATGCAAAGGCGTAGCTCGGGGGAAGGGGGGTGGGTTTGTAGGCTCGATCACCTCTAGGGCGGAGTTCTCGCCCCTAGGATCTGGAGCTTACGATGATCTCCACCTGCTACACACGGCAGCTGATTAGCGAACGCATGCTCTTCTTCTGCTTCTGGTAGCTACGATGCAGGCCCGGATTTGCGCCTTGCCCAAATATTATCGGGCAAAAACTGTGGGCGACGTATCCATTGTCCTCGTGAATCAGTGAGGGAGCCATGGTTCCGGGCTAGAAATGGTTTTCTGGCATGAACAATACGCATTGGGAACATCTTCAGCCAAAAAAGGAAAAAAGACTTCCTAATGTTCCCCGTTTTTTTAGTGTTTAGTTTTTACTTTGTACAAAAAAATTGTGTACACCAAAATTAACAATTCGGCGTTAATGAACATATTCGTCTCTTCTTGTCCTTGAAAACACCGTATCTTGTAGCATCCACTAAGCGGCCGCCTCCGACTCGGGTTTAAACATTGTGGCGGGGCGCCGGGGTGCATTACGGTCATGACAAAAGAACACCCCGGCGCCTCAAACGGCCCGGACTGACCGACGCTGTTCATATCCAGCAAAATCAACCCTCGGACAGACGCCTCCAATGGTCCGCAAATGTCCCCTACTGACCATGCAGCCCCGATAACTGGCCGCACGACGCGGCTGCGCCCCCCTGCGACGACGGAGTGACATTCTCCTGTGCCTCGTATGCTGGAAACAATCTGTGCGCCGCAAAAACGTGGTGTACGTGGTGGGCAGCGTCGGCTTGTACCGTGACGTATCCATCATAGATCTGACATCGACCATCACCATTTGAGGGTTTGTGTGCTGATGAGGAAGAGAGTGGCATGGATGATGGCGGCGACTTTGAGACCAACGACAAAAGTTTTTCGCCGTAGATAGACATTTCCACGTCGTTCAACATGGCGGATTTTTCCCATCACGACTATAGATGCTACAGTTATGTTTGAGGAATTCCTCGAATGCATTCCTCGATGTTTTCACTTGCTCACCGGCCAAAAAAAAAGAGTCCAAAACTTGCACGGTATAAACAAACGTTGGCCCGAGTCCGTAGGGCGTGGCAGCAACCCCCATGCAAGCAAGCGGTGCATGTCTACGCGCACCTCACGAATGTATCAAACGGGGCACGCCTAGTCGTATGTTAGATTCCGTTGGTTATAAACCAAGCACTTTCGTGCGTGCGCCCCTGTTCAACAACAGTGCTTCGAAAGTCGACGGTCAACTTTCCGGTAAAAAGATTGCGGCATGCTAGCTGACGGGAAAATGATGGAGATTGCCTCCACTTCGTTCGTCCCATGCTGCAGCCCTGTTCTGTTCATTCTAGACCTGAAGCTGCCAGAAGGCCTAGCGCGCGATTTAATCCAGCTGGCCCTGCTTTCTTGCACCGGCCAAACCAACTGTACAAGATCACCGTGGATGCAGAGGCTTTTCCTCTCCGCGCCCATTGCTTCTTCTTCCTTGAGCATACACTTCCTGGGCAAAAAAAGCAGGCGAGCAATGGGCACCGTCCCCATGTCCCAAGTTCATGTCCGCAGCCGAGCAACTGACCACCTCCTACCATCCATCCCCAGCGGCGGCTTTGAGGACTCCACCTCCCAAGTTTTAGGCCTAGACTATTTGGTAGAAGTTGTTCTTGTTAGGGTTGACAGTGTCAAAAGCATCCTTCATTCTGATGTAGTCTCTAAGGCGTGGGCAGCGCTGCTCTGAGGGAGGAGATGCTTGTCAAGTTCATGGAGGAAAGATCGCCTCCTCTTCTCGGCATCGTCGTCGAGTACGGCATGTGGGGTCACGAGATGAGGTATGTCGAGTTTACCCCCATGCCGGGCATCAACTCGGCCCTCCGTGCGCATGCCTGGGAGGTGGGGGCTGCATTCGCCGGCGACTTCAGCCTCGACACCGTGCTCTTCTCCGGCTACGGCGAGGTTGTCGTGAGGGAGAAGGTGGCGCCGAGAGGGTACGCCAAGCACTCATTCCTTGATCCTATTACCACAGCTCCCCACCTTCTGCCTTTCGATGATTTCTTCCAAGAAGCACCCGCAACTGTTTGTGCATGCTTCGCCGTCATCGACGACATCAAGGCTTTCTTAGATGGCTACCCACAGGTACATGATGGTCCGTACATCCATCCCAGTGCTTACTGTCTTCGCGTTTGCACACTCATCGAGGACATATGGTGGGTCAATGTGTCCTTCCCTATCATGCATGACCCCCCTGCATTCCTCATGAAACCCCGCGGGCTCTCGTTATAGACGGAGTGCTGTATATGATGTATGTTGTGGGTGTACTTTTTTCGTGTGAGCTGTCAACGGGGGCGTTCGGGATAGTAAAGCTGCCTGAATCATTTAGCTCGGCCGTGGACATGGATTACATGATTGCAAGGTGTGGGAAGTCGGAGCTTTGCTTGGTTCGTCTGTTTGGTGATAGCATGCAGCGATGGTCCTGTGACATGGCTAGCCAAGAGAAGAACTGGATCTTGCGCAGTACATGCAACCTGCGGCGGTTGTTCGATAGCCATATTCTGGCATCATTCTGGGAGACAAGGGGCTGTGGGGTGAATCTTCTGATGGCAAGACTGCTTCTAACAGCATGAAGATTAGAGCTCTTGGAGAGAACTTTGCATACGCAATAATGACGTTTGATTTTTGCCCATGGATATACCTGCTTGATACAGACAAATGGCATGTTGTTAAAGTCATCAACTCATTCAACCCAGAGTCTGTGGTGTCGGTGACCACGGTCTGCATGCCATGGCCCAAAACATTCCCACGTGCGTAGAATTACCAAATCAGTTGATATCTAGTTGCTGAGCTATGTATCCATGAAAATTATTACTTTGTGGCGGACGAGGTTTTATTTTTCATATATAATTTAGCTCTTGATGAGCGTGTAAGCCGGAATGTGACATTGACATTTCTGTTATGAAGCATCTTTTCAAAAATATGTTCATGTGCATGCTACTTTTTTTGGAAATTAGGTGGCATGCTTGCGAAATTCATTTTGTTGAATTGATGCTTTTATATACAAAGGAACTTGCCTACTCTCTATATCTCGTCTTGCGTTCATGTAATCAAACATACAAAAAAGGTTTTTTTGGGGTATATGGATGGTGGAAGAGACAACAGAATCTATCCGGTCATGAAAAAGGAATAAACTTCTTAGTGTTTTTGGATAAACGATGAACAAATCACCCTGATTAAGACGCTACAAGCTTATTGTGGTTAACCACCAAAAAAAGCCATGCTATTGCAAGAACTGAGAAACAAAAAAAATTAGTGTGCACTACAACATCAGCTGTCATTTCCCTTCTCGCCCTCATCCCTTGCTTCAAAACTACAGGTTATAGCCCTCCGTTTGCTGGTCGCCAAAGACGAGAGCTTCGCCTTTGGAAGCGCCAGTAGCGTAGGGCTACAGGACCAGCCGAGCACCTCTGAATTAGTTGACGGCTTAGATGACTCGACGGTTCTCCCAGTGATCTAGGCGTATGCACACTGGCGCAATTGGCCTGGCCCGTATGCGGGCTACTAGCACAGACGCGCGAAAACACGGGTGCAAAAAAGTACCCCCCCCCCCCCCCCCCCCACAAACAAAAGGGAAGAACAAGTGGTCTAAGCTAAAATGTGCTTCATTTTTTGGGCAAGTGCGAGTTACATGTCCACTTTATATTTCTCCAAAGTGCACAATCCTTTTGCGATCGTCCGTCCGTCTGTGCGACCAACCGTCGGGTGAATTCCATATAAAAACGATGAGATGGAATCGGGACTAAAATTAAAAAAATAGTAGTTGTTGCGTAAATGTAAAAGAATATGGCACACTATTTGATAAAATACAGATCATTGTGGGCGCAATGCTGAATAAAAAACATGAATTTTTTAAAACAAAAGTTGATCATTCGAAACATACTTGTGTGCGTTTGAGCTCGTTTGTTGCGTCTGTCTCGGACAAAAATACGTGATCGGTCAGCAACTATATAAAACGACTATTGTGCCCTCGTGAGAGAAAATGGCATACTTCAGTTTTGTTGGCATGCAGAAATTGAAAAAGCTACTACCGTTAGGAGTGATGGCTGACTCTTCGGATTCCGGTGGAGAAAATGCATGTCCGCTCACCTGGGTTCCCCGCTTAACTATGCGCGACCCCTATGTTCTCCTCCTCTGTGTCTATAATTACCGCTGGTTGTCCGTTCACCAACACAAGAATCCGTTCAAATCAGAGAAACAGCAACAACAAACCACCTTCCGCCCCCAGGAAATGCAAGAACCGCGGGCTAACTGGGCACTATGTGAGCACTTGTCCGATATACAATGGCCCCAAGAAGCCACCCAAAGAGGTCAGATGCACAAAATGCAAGCTTGGGGGACACTACCACACCACTTGCGGCGGCGACACAACCTACAAGCGCAAGCATGATCCTTAGATCATCAGAGCAGCTGAAAGTTTCGTGACGCACCTCCCGATGACGACAAACTGCCCACATGTGGCACTTCTGGAGTTTTGCTGCCGCAATAAGAACTTTTCCATTAGCGTAATCGTTCCTTTCTTACTAAGATTATGTTTTCCCATATTTAAAACTGCATACTTGTTTGCACTTTTTTTTAATTGTAAGCTAAATATATATTGGCACATGGTTCTTATTCTGTATGGTAGAAACCACTATCCTCATTTTTTTAGTTTCACTGTCGGATTAAGCACTTCTTTTTTGATGTATTATGTTTTCATGTTTTTTGCTTACAATATGATCTACACCTTTCTTACCAAACAACAAATGGGCATACGTCAAGAAGAGTGGCAGGAAGAGTTCGTATGTCGGTTTTTCTGGTCCAGGCACATCAATTTTTTTTGAATTTTGTTTTTGATCGAAATGGTTCATTTTTTTGTGTTTTACAACTACGATTTTTAAATTATGACATGTCGCCATTTTACATATCGTTCTTGTTTTAAACAATTTTATAATAAAGACGCCACGGATGACAAAGGAGACCTGACTATGAGCGGAGTTTATACCTTTCCCACCAAGTTTATGCATTACCAGTCGAAGAACTTATGTAGATTCATCTTTTTACATTTCGCCACGCGCGTCACCGACGGTGGTTTTACAATTCGGCGGTTTTTACCATAGTGCACGGTTGAACCGGCGCCCAAAGTCCAATGGGCCATTGAAACCAACACAAAGAAACCTGGCAGCCGTGGGGACACTGCTTTTATAGTGGTTGGGTTTTGCAAGGCACTTCGTGCGGAAACCAAAGATGATGAAAAAACGCCCACCATGAGTGGACTTGTATATTTCTTATAATTTTTAGCACGCGGGCAATGTAGGTGGTTTTAATTTCCACCCTTGTGCAAGGTTGCACCACCGCCCAATGTGGTAGGGCCCATTGAAACCAACAAAAAATAAACCTACCGCCGCAAGGGACGCTGCTTTTCTAATGCTTGGTGGTTGCAAGCCATTTTTGTGCGCAGACAACATCAAAGAAATAGAGATGACGAAAAACACCCACTAATAGCGGGTTTCTATCTTTCTTACTAAGTTTACGGAATTCCATCTGAAGAGCTTCTGGAGATTCATGCTTCCTATATTTTTGTTCCACGCGGCCAACACATGTTTCCAAGGTGTGTGTTTGCGCATATGATCTGGGATATGCGGTGCGGCGGATGCCTGTGGCACACGGTGCGAGGCCGACCCGTCTTTATACGGTGACGGTTGGCGCGGCGGGTGGCCCAGTCAAGGACGGCAACGGCGATGCATCCACACACCCCCCCCCCCCCCCCCCCCCCCGTCCCCGGTGCATCGCCGCCCCGTGTCAAAGGGCCTGTTGAAACCAACACAAGAAAGCACCAAAATGTGGGGAGTTTGCAGAACACCGTAGCCTTAATGACACTGCAGTCTCTTGCTTGCAGCAAACAAGCTTCTGTGCAAACGAAATTTAGAACAAAAGCTGCGATCCATATTTGCTACCCAGAGGGGCCATGCCCAAAAATGATAAAAAAATTCATACAAGACGTCCTAGTTTGACAAAGGCAAACACCACATTCATATTAAACTGTAATAGTCTTGTCGGAATCCTCACTTACAAGCTTAACAAACTGATGAAGGAACTACAGTACTGAAAAGATTAGAAGCCGTCTCTGGGCTGACGCAATAAAAAAAAAGGAACAAACTGAACTAATGCTTGAATTAAAGATACAATGATGCATCATGGCACGGGAAGGGAAAGCATCAAGGCAGCGAGACAGTCACAACAAACGACGACACAGCTACAGATGATTGGGTGACAACGAGTAAGCCGCTGGCGTGGCGTCCACCAGTGGGACCATGCACGGCACCATCGCGCCCCCCTCCCCGGAAAAATAATACAGGGCGTAAAGTTGTTGCAACCCGAACATTGACGAGTGGATCGTTGTCCCGTCAACATATCCTAGGACCCATGCACATGTAGACGGCACTGCTTCGCTGACCAACGGGCGATATCCACGTCTCCCAAGACGGCACCGAGCGGACAGTGCTTTTGGAGCCGGTGGTATCTCCTGCACTCCGTCCACATGGATGAGCACATGCCGCCTTCAAAGAAGACCACAACCATAGACAAGGCTGTGCAGCTGCTCGACCTCCACAAAGCCTGGTGGAAGGTTGATGTCACGGATATCTTCATCCAGGTCACAACCATCTGCAAGGTCGAGGCACGAAACACGAGGAATGATGTCCGGGTGATCAACCTCCGCGTGCATCACGTAGAAGGCTACTTCCCTTTCCATGTACGTATCAAGCTCCATGGAGACGATCCTGCACATGGGTAGGAGTTTCTTCGCCGTCTCAAGCGACCACGCCTGCTTAGGGACCCCCTCGAGAAGAACACACACTCGGTAACGTGGATGCACCAGCTCGACGTCGAAGTCAGGCATCCATTCCTGGATGCAGAATGGTGTGGCCCGGCCGTCGTTGAACACCCTCGCAGACGCAACTCGATCGCGCCACCCCTCATCCGAGAAATGGATGAGGTGGGAGCCGCACAAGATGATGGAGACGTCGACTGCCACTCTTGGGATGTCGTTGAACTCGGCGAGGATGGCTTCCTTCACCTTTGCCGGGTCGACACATGGGCCGGTGACCACCACAGCCGTCGCTCGGAGACAGTTTTTGTTTTCCACCATGGCAAGGGTGCGCTCAATCACACAGTGAGACATGAACGGACGGTTGTTTGGCTCGGAGGAGAACAACATTGGGGACGACACATTCTCCATGGGGTGGTTGTTTTTGGTTGTTTCCTCACACGCTAGCTCAATGCTGAAATGTGATTCTGTGATTTTTGCACTACCCGCGGTCTACTTTATATCAACATGCACGTCTTCAATTCTTAATGCTCCGCCCAACTACACATGCTGTGGTAGGAACATGCACGCCTAACGTCATTGGATTTGACGACACCCGGCTACAGCCCGACGGCGTGCACCCGGGAACACGGTAGTCTTAATTACGCCCCATGAAAAGTGGGCACACGGGCTCACGCCTCGGCGTCTGTACCGGACGTACAGAGTACTGTACTGCCAGGAATGCTCGAAATGGGTACTATCCGCATATCAATGGCACACGGATGTGTTTCTGAACTTTACCATTGGGGATTTGTGACCGTTCGAACCATGCATCTGCGCACAAACCATACATTGGGGAGAGGAAGAACTTGGTTCCGTGTGCCATCTGCCTGCACTATCTTTTGCCTCGCAACCCATCTGTTCTCTGATGACACATGCACGGTAGAGACGAGATGAAAGCAAATCAACAAAAAAATGCAGCACGCCAGGCAGCGGTGACCACTCTGTCTTCCGGTTAAACAACATATTCTTACAAAAACAGAAGATAGAACTCGGTCAACAACAACACGAGGGCCTGTCCGTCAGCTGATAGCGTATTCAAACTGGTCTAAAACTAGAATACAAGCTTAGAAACAAAGTAACAAAACAAAGATCCTTTAGACAAATCAACCAACAGTCGGACGGAAGGAAAGCGCAGCCACAACAAAAAGCACCCCCCAAAGAACAGCGGTGCGGAGACGGGAACGCCACCCAAGGTCATGTTGTTCAAGAGGACCAAAGTTGCATAATCCTGACCGGCGCAGTTCGTCGTTCTTTTCCTCAAGCTGAAGAATCCTGTCACGAAGATCCACCAACAACTCTCGCATGTATGGGCTCGCACTACAAAAAAAAGACACATCCGTGACATTTTGGGCCGAACGAAATTTTTTTCTGTCATACATGACACTTCTATGACGATAATTGTGACAAAACTCGGTATCATCATAGATGTGGTGGGCTCCTACTTCTGTGACAAAAAAATCATGACAGAAAATGGGCTTTTCATCCTGGGCGGGCCGGAGAAGCAGCCGCATGACATTCTTTGGGCCGTCAATGATGGAAAAAACCGTGGTAGAAGCGAGGGCGAGGAAAATTTCGGGGAGTTGCCGGTTATGGTGGGAGGTCGGGGGCCGAGCGATGCGCGTTTCTCTCATACAGGTACGCGCGTGTGTGCGAGGCATTGGCTCTAACTAAACCCGAGTGAGGCGTTGGGCTCTAACTGAACCCGAGCGATTGCACTGCAGGCTACATGTTACTGAACCCGAGCAGTTGATCGATGGCCGTTAACTGAACCCGATTGAGTGATTCCTTCGCTACTGCTGCTAACTGAAGCCGATCGATGTTGCCTCTGGGATGAACAGTGAGCGTTGCGGGGGGGGGGGGGGGGGGGTGGATGAACAGTGAGCGGTGGCGTTGCCTCTGGATGAACAGGACCCCGTGGTGTGGAGGGCTGGATGAACAGTAGACGATGGAGGGGTGCCCATGGAGGGGTGGTTGAACAGGACCCCGTGGTGTGGAGGGTTGGATGAACAGTAGACGGTGGAGGGGTGCCCGTGGAGGGGTGGTTGAACAGTAGCCGGTGGAGTAGCGCGCGGTGGAGGCTAGATGAACAGGAGCCCGTGGAGGCTGGAGGAGGTCGACGGTGGAGATGAACAGTATCCCGTGGAGTCTCGTTTTGCGGTACGCCACACCCCTCCCGATGAACAGGACCCCCGTTTCGACCGTAGGAGGTCCGTTTCATCCGTTTTGCGGTACGCCACACCCCTCCCGATCAACAGGACCCCTGTTTCGACCATAGGAGGTCCGTTTCGTCCATTTTGCGGTATGCGACACCCCTCCCGATCAACAGGACCCCGTTTCGACCGTAGGAGGTCCGTTTCCTCCGTTTTGCGGTACGCCAGACCCCTCCCGATCAACATGACCCCGTTTTGAACGTGGACGGTCGAACACAAGGCCGTTTTCTCCGTTCTGCGGTATGCCAGGCCTCGTTTCCATCACCTGTTCCGTCCAAGCCGGTTGGCTCCCACGCGTTCCGTTGCCTCCCGATGAACATGACGCATTCCGTTGCCTCCCCATGAACACGACGCATTCTGTTGCCTCCCCATGAACACGACGACGACGTTGTTTCTCCGTTCCGACCCAGACATGTACACGAGCCCTGGCCGTACGTATGCGCGAGTAGGCGTTCGAGACCCCGCCCGTATGTACGCACGTGGCCGTATTTTCTTTCTTGCACCCTGGCCGCTGTACGTACGTGTACATGCTACGTGCGCGCCTCTACTACGACACGTACGCGCCTCTACTACGACACGTGCGCGCCTCTACATTGACCAGTATATATGTACGTACACGTTCGTGACCAGAATGACAATGCTACGTACGCTTCGACCAGGTGGGTCCCGACTGTCAGGCACTTCCTTGCCTGCGAAGATGTAGCTGGTGGGTTCCAGCAGTCAGGGGGGCGAATCGTTTTGGTTTTTCTTTCGCCCAGACGCACTTCCTTGCGTGCGAAGATGTACCTGGTGGGTCCCAGCAGTCAGAGGGGCGAATCGTTTTTTTTTGCCCGGACGCACTTCCTTGCGTGCGAAGGTGTAGCTGGTGGGTCCCAGCAGTCAGGAGGGAAAAGTTTTTTTCACGAAATACGGTGGCCCGTCCGGTGGGTCCCTGCTGTCAGGTGGAGGAATCATTATTTTCCGCGTAATAAGGAGGCACTTTCTTGCTGCGGCCATGGACCCAGCTATCAGCCTCTCCACGTACAGTCCACGTCCGATGGAAGTCGTTCCTTGACCACGTTGACCACGCCACGCCGAGAGCACCAGGGTGGTGGACGACGGTGAGGCCTAGGAAGGGGACGACGCGGAGCCGGTGAAGACGCGGCAGTGGATGCCCACGCAGAGAGGAGTATGAGGGTTCACTCGTTCGGCTGCGGTGTGAGGCTGCCGTCGCCGCAGGGCCTGGTCAGCAGTGGGAATAGTAGGGGGCGGTGAGGCCCCCGCGGCAGCACAGCCGGCCACGGGAGGCAGGAGCAGGCAGCACGACCGGCGCTGCTTTGGGCGGCTGGAGCAAGAATACCAGAGGTTGAAGAAGCACTACGGCCGATGGATGGACATCGTACTGTCACTGGAGCTAGAATCATCATATTGACTAAGCTGACAAAGCCATTCGTCCTCGTCAACTTAGTAGGCCCACAAGTCAGCCTCCCAACAAGGTGGGCCCCAGCTAGCAGGGGGGTATTCATTTTTTTGTGCGTAATAAAGAGGCACTTCCGGTGGGTCCGAGCTGACAGCGGGGGGAACATTTTTTTCGCAAAATACGGTGGCCCGTCCGGTTGGTCCCAGCAGTCAGGGAGGAAACATTTTTTTCAATAAGGTGGCCCGTCCGGTGGGTCCCTGCTGTCAGGTGGAGGAATAATTATTTTGCGCGTAGTAAGGAGGCACTTCCTTGCGGCCGCCGTGGACCCAGTTGTCCGCCTCTCCACGTACAGTACTCTTCCGATGGAAGTCGGTCGTTGACCACGTTGACCATGCCGCGCCGAGAGTACCAGGGCGGTGGACAACGGCGATGCCTAGGAAGGGGACAACAGGGAGCCGGGGAAGACGCAGCAGTGGAAGCCCACGCGGAGAGGAGTACGAGGGTTCACTGGTTCGGCTGCGGTGTGAGGCTGCCATCGCCGCAGAATGACAGGGGGTGTGGGTGAGTGGAGGGATGACCTGGCCAACGGTGGGAGTAGTATGGGGACGGTGAGGCCTCCGCGGCAGCACAGCCGGCCACGAGAGGCAGGAGCAGGCGGCACGATCGGCACTGCTTTGGGCGGCTGGACCAAAAAGACCAGAGGTTGAAGAAGCACTACGGCCGTTGGATGGACATCGTACAGTCACTGAAGCTAGAACCGTTTATATTGACTAAGTTGACAAAGTCCTTGGTACGCTCCAACTTAGTAGGCCCACAGGCCAGCCTCCGAAATGGTGCGCCCCAGATGTCAGGGGGAGGAAACATATTTTGGGCGGCCGAAGCTAAGAATATCCGAGATTGAAGAAGAAGCACGACATCCGTTGGATAGACATCCAACGGCCACTACTGCTAGAACCGTGTGTTGACTATAATAAGTTGACAAAGCCTTGCATACCCGTCAACTTATTTTTTTAGGGGACGCGTCACTTAGTAGGCCCACAAGTATGTGGCAGAGAACTTATAGCCCATTTGCGTTTTGTAAGAATGTACATCCCATTTTTGAATTCTAATGGAATTTACAACATCCCATTTACAGTTTGTTAAAAGTACATGCCATTTTCTAGCTAGGATAACGATTAATAATTTCAACCAACCGTTGAAGACAGAATTCAATAAAATTTCCCACATTTTGATGGGATCCGAAATATTTTTATCCCGAAATTTCTAGTCAGATTAAATATAAATTTGTATTACGTAAAAATCCAACGAAACATTGCGCGCGCAACAATGAAAATTTAAGATTTTCAAAATCCATAAATAATATTTTATAAACTAATTTCGTGTTTGGTGCATTTTTTTATAGTTACTGCCCAGTTTTTATAATTACATCCCATTTATTATTTTGTAAAGCCCATTTTCTTTTTAAGCCTAATGCATCCCTCCTAGGAAAGATTTGCAGCCCAGCGGGGCGGAGAATAACAAGTTGACCTTGCCTGAGTATTCCTCAAAAAGACGTATAGCTGGGCTAGCCATTTTCATCTTGAAAAAATTAGTATCTGGGCTGGATATCTGGCCTGGGCTAGACGATCCACAACCCGCCCAGTTAATACCCTACTCCCCTCTGAACAACAACGAAATCATCGCCAAGAAAAATGCTACAGTGCTCACGCCTCAAAAACACAAATATTGCTCGAGCTGCTTGGTCCCAGTTGTCGGCCGCACCTTGTGCAATTCTCTCATTTATATTGACTACATAGGTGTGGGACCGTGATGTCAGGAAACCAGGAGAAAGCAAAAAAAATATAGTTGTACATAATAAGGAGTCACTTGCGTACGTACGGCTATGGCCCTAGTGGGTCCCTAGTGTCATCTAGTCAAATAAAGTCATCTCCTGAATCCTCATGTTCGTTGACCATGTTAACAATGCTCGGCGCCATGGCAAGCGCAACAACTCGAAGGACAACAGAGAGGGCCTCGCGGCCCCTACGGAGGTCTGATATAGCGCCCGCTGCTCATTCAGGAATCCAGGATCATCGGACAACTATGAGCACCTTCGAGAAACTGAGACAACATGAAACCATAAGGCCGCGCTTGGGAGCTCTGGTTTATTTCAAACCTGTATTAACATACAAGTGTAATTTACTCATCATCGGAAATAACGCGTAAAATATAGGCGTAGTGAAACCGAGGGCCCGAGGTCTGTAAGTAAAACCGGCGGGTTACGCGTGTAATTTGAGAGACCAGTGTATATTCTACAAGCATTGCTATATGGACGACATTACCAGACGATACATGCACGACGTGCGTATCATGCCATCCATGGGCAAGGCTGAAACAGCAGCTAACGGCTGGATTAGCAATCGTCCAAGTATCGTTCAGCGTTTTTATCGTGTGTGAAGTACTTCCGATATTTTACTAGTCAAAATCGACCAACCAAGAGCCTTCGCCCGAGACCATCTGCTTTAATTTACAAGCGTCAGTTTTACAAGCGGTTTTGGTTGGAAAATGACGATCCAATCACGGCCTAATATCATGAGTTGGTCGGAAGATCATATGGTTTCACGTCTAACCTACCCGACATGTCGTATAGGCTATGAATGAAACATCAGACGATGAACTTCTTACGCACGGAAACAACAGAAGAGGATGATCTTCTTAACAAGCAAATCACTGGCATTAGATCAACATGCAAAACAATACGAAGCATTATTCTCAGGAGGCACGGTGAACAACTCGTGATGCCGCATGCCACAACATTCCAAGCTCAACTTTGCAATCAAACACAAGGCCTGGCATTACATAGAAATATTCAGAACAAACTCTTAACACAGGAATATCTCAGCAGAGTAACTATTTACTTCTAAACTGAACACAGGAATAGGAAAAAACACTCGACGCTGCTCACAGCAAGGGCGTCCCACTCCAAAATATCAAATGCATGTCTTCTGGCTAACATCAATGAGCAAATTTTGACAAGGTTTTCCAATTCCAATATATTAAACTAACGTCTTCTTGCTAACATCAATGATTAAACTTTGACAAGCTTTTCCCATTCAAAATATGCAATGCCTATGATCGTGGAGTCTTGTCATAGCTTCTTGTACTTGTTTGGGCACTTTTTGCCCAGGGCACTCCACGTGTTGTTAAATTGCCAATGGTCTCTACAGACTAGTCATGTCACCGGTGTCTAATAATACTCTGTAAAGCTTCTTGGTCATTCCTTCTGTAATGTACCGCAAACAGTGGCTGCTTCTTTCTGCAAAGTGGAACGACCAACTGGACCCACTAACGCAGCAGTTTGCCTTGGACACATTGGCTTCTTTTGTGCAGTTCAACTAAAATCGAAGTCGGAATAAAACAGAGCTTTAATTTTGATATCCCTGTAAGCAACAATAGGTATAAGGGAAACAATTACTGAGAAATAACGTTTGATGACTTGTCTTAATGGGAAACAAAGCAGGAGAGTAGCAATTCTCCATCAGTGTGATTCATTCATATTGACTGAGACATTATCTTAACAATGCCTTGTTTCAACATGTATAAAGAACGACAAAGCAGAAAAGTACCATTCCTAAAACAATGCAGCTGATTCATTTTAACAGAGACATTATCTTAACAATACCTTGGTTAAACATGTAGAAAGAACTACAAAGCAGGATAGTACCATTCCTAACAAGTGTTGCAGTTTTGAACTAAGATTCAGTAGTTAATTAATTCTGAGAGTGGCATTGCTTAATTTTACCAGCGGCATTAGATTAACAAAAAGCATAAATAGTTCCAGGGGAGAGTGGGCGCAACAACAATATGTGCTTCCATCTACTTATAAAGGGGGTGATGCAGAGTTTGTTGTAACAAAGCAACAAGCATCATGTCTGGGTTGGTCCCATTTTTGTTCACTACTTAATGGGAAAAGACAGCAATACAATAGCTTCAATTCAACATTTATTTAAAACAGTACCAATACAAGTAGCACAATATCTCAAAGCACACTACACAATCATGTGGATGAAGGCCTGTACTGACCTTTCATGAGAACACCAGGATAAAATACGAATCTGCCAACACGAATGGGAAATCCAATCTCGTTTTGTGTAGTTGCACTGAAATCAAGCAAAGTGTTTTGCGTAGCGAAGCAAAATGTCGCAATAGCAACAAGTTGAATAGATATCCCTATTTAAACAGAGGCAAAAAAGGAATCAATTACTGGCTAATAAAGGAGGATGAAACATGCGGCCACAAAAATGGTAATCCCGCCAATCCCTAACAAGTGTTGCAGTTTTGAAATAAGATTCAGTAGTTAATTCTGAGAGTGGCATCAATTACTGGCTTATAAAGGGGGTGATGCTGAATTTGTTGTAATAAAGCAACAAGCATCATGTCTGGGTTGGTCCCATTTTTGTTCACTACTTAATGGGAAAAGACAACAATACAATAGCTTCAATTCAACATTTATTTAAAACAGTACCAAAACAAGTAGCACAACATCTCAAAGCACACTGCATATCATGTGGTTGAGACCAAGATTTGAAACAACTCGCCACGAAGACTGGAAACAAATCTCGATCTCCTTTTGTGCAGTTCCACAAAAATTAAGCAAAGTCACCGGTGTGACATTCAAGTTGAACTGCACAAAACACTCTTGAAACATAAGTGTTTCGAGTAGCGAAGCAAAATGTCGCAATAGCAACAAGTTGAATCGATACCCCTGTTTCAACAGAGGCAAAAAAGGAAACAATTACTTGCCGATAAAGGAGGATGAAACAAACGGTGACAGAAAGAAGCATCTAACTTATCTTGGATGGAAAACAAAGTAGGATAGTAGCATTTCTAAAACGGTTGCATTGATTCATATTAACAGAGACATTCTCTTGAAACAACATTCGTTAAAAAATGTAATTTAGTTTTAACAGTGGCATTGCTTCAATTTTCGGCGGCATTCTTAGATTAACAACAGCAAAATAGTTGTATGGGACATGCTATCACCATGTGCGTCCACACGTATAAATGAGTGATGCAGAGTATGTAGCCAAGCAGCATATCTTGTTGGTCCCATATTTGTTCTCTTTGAACTTTTTTCCTATGTGAGGGCAGCAAATCTAGTCCTGCACAAACTACCCGACCCCCCCCCCCCCAATTTCTTTCCCTTTTCAACAAAGAGATCGGTTCCTTATAGATGTGTGTACTGGGTTACCCCCTTCTTCCCTTTTCGACCAACAAAGCGGCTGGATAGCCAGTCTATACTACTTTTCCTCCCTCCTTTCCTCATTGATCCACGTCCTAGATTGATGCTCCACCCCACCGCACCTTTCTTTCCTCTTTGAACCAAGACCTAGATTCGACTACAGATCGAAAAAGATCCACATGCAGCTAGAGCAACGACGGTTTCAAAGAAACTTATACCTTAGGGTCGTCGGGATGTGGCAAGGCGTGCGGCGGGAGGCCGGATCTTCCCACACTACATACGGCAGCGAGGAAGAAGGGGTCGGTGGCCCTCCTGCACAGGCGCTGGGTGAAAGAGAACAACGCAGCCGGCAGTGGATTGCCTCCCTCGCCGAAGGCGATAGAGTTAAGTTGCACCTCCTCCCCTTCCCGGTGCGACGGGATATGGACGCCTCCTTCACCAGCTGTGAAGGGGAAGAGAGAGACAAGAGGCCAACGCATTCTTGTTTAGATCTGGTGAAGAGAGGGTGAGAGACTGTGAATATAGCAAACCCTAGCAAATGAATGCTGAGCCTCCAGCGTGTAACATATATGTATTACGGCGAGTGTGTGGAGAGTGCAAACCCTAGCGAACAAGCGCTGAGGCTCCCGCTTATATATATACTAATGTAGTACGGACTGAGCTCCGGTGCCTTCACTGCATCTGCTTTTGGCTATATGAGAGGTGAGCCAGCCACATTTTGGGCCCACATGTCATAAACCCAAAGGCAGGTGCACTAAGTCAATGAAGCTGCGTCCATATAGTACTCTCGTGTGTATACGACTAATATATAGTGGAGTGGTTTTCTTATTCTCTCCATAACAATCGTTTTAAATTGTGTAAGTACGAAACGAAACTCTTTATTTAATGTACAGTGAAGAAAACTAGTACTACTTCCGATGAACTAACGATCCACGCCCACGCGTCCTGGTCGCACTTCCTGTCCTTCACGTGTGGTACACTACCCTCCCTTAAGTGAACAACCATACATGCGCCAAATTATCGGAAACGTGTGAGAGTGTGTACAAATAAAGAATTTTAATTTCAATTATCGGAAAGGTTTGAGAGTATTACAAAGTTTGACTTCAGTCAAATCTAATATGCGGAGTAAATAAAAATGGAGGGCTACTACGTCCATCCGGGTTTTTAGTCCACACCATTTTTTAAATCAAAGTTAATAGCTGGACAAATAATATTACGAGGGAGCTGGAGACAAAGTTGTGAGAAGGCTTAGAAATCAATACAAAACTTATGCTCTTAGTACCAACGTCGATCCTTCTCCGAGGAAACATTTGGTTCATAGCCAATTGTGTGATAAAATTGCACCAACGTGAAAGACGACTGCGTCTCCAATGCAACCAAGGTGAACTGACGAAGGATATCATCTTTGTGCATAACAAGCAAAGAGCACTGATGGAAGACAACTTGTTTTTCATTGAAAATCGATCAGCTTCACCAACCGACGCAACCATGAGGCGCAACCGTGAGCATCGTTAGGTCATCGTGGTGATGCATCATCCATTTGGCATGAAGTTGGAGTGAGGCACCTATGAAGTTCGACAAGCTCGAGGAAGGAAGAACCACGTGCCAGAGGACAGTGAGGCGGAACAACAATGGCCATCCAATTTTGTGCAGTTCCACTAAAATTGAGGAAGACATGTGATGACCCGCAAGTATACGGGATAGTTGTCGCCTCTTTCGATAAGTAAGAGTGTCGAACCCAACGAGGAGCTAAAGGTAGAACAAATACTCTCTCAAGTCCTATCGGCCACTAATACGACTCTACGCACGCTTGACGTCCGCTTTACCTAGAACAAGTATGAAACTAGAAGTACTTTGAAGGTGTGATAGGATAGGTTTGCAAGATAATAAAGAACGCGTAAATAAAAAGTAGGGGCTGTTTAGATAAAGATGCAATAAAGTAAATATAGCGAGTGTGAAAAAGTGGTGGTAGGAGTTGTGAAATTGCCCCTAAGCAATTGACTATGTTACTAGACCGGTAATCACTATTGCAATTCTATTTGAGGGAGAGGCATAGGCTAACATATCATCCCTTAACTGGAATTCTATGCACTTATGATTGGAACTCTAGCAAGCATCCGCAAATACTAAAGATTCATTAAGGTAAAACCCAACCATAGCATTAAAGCATCAAGTCCCCTTTTATCCCATACGCAAACAACCTACTTACTCGGGTTTGTGTTTCCGTCACTCACGCAACCCACCATAAGCAAATCATAAACATATTGCAAACCCTACAGCAGGAATCCCTCACGCTTGCGCGACACAGAGGGCACCATAGGACATCACCAATAATAAAACATGCAACTCAAACCAATCATAGCAATTCATCAATCACCGATAGGACAATAGAAATCTACTCAGACATCATAGGATGGCAACACATCATTGGATAATAATATGAAGCATAAAGCACCATGTTCAAGTAGAGGGTACAGCGGGTTGTGGGAGAGTGGACCGCTGGATATAGATGGGGGAAGGTGATGGAGATGTTGGTGAAGATGACGGAGGTGTTGGTGAAGATCGCGGTGATGATGATGGCCCACGGCGGCGTTCCGGCGCCACCGGAAGCAAGAGGAGAGAGCCCCCCTTCTTCTTCTTCTTCCTTGACCTTCTCCCTAGATGGGAGAAGGCTTTCCCCTCTGGTCCTTGGATCCCATGGCGTGGGAGGGGCTAGAGCCCCTCCGAGATTGTATCTATCTCTCTGTTTCTGCGTTCTCAGATTCTACCCCTTCACCGTTTCTTAAATATCCGGAGATCCGTAACTCCGGTTTGGGTGAATCTTTCGCCCAGATTTTTCTCATAAAATTAGATTTCTTGCACCAGAAGAAGAGCGTCAACCGCCTCACGGGTGGCCCACGAGAGCCCAGGGCGCGCCCAGGGGGGGAGGGCGCGCCCCCCTGTCTCGTGGCCACCCTGGACACCATTTCACGTTGATTTTACTTCCCAAAAATCATAAATATTCCAAAAAAGATCTTCGTCCGTTTTTATCCCGTTTGGACTCCGTTTGATATTGGGTTTCTGTGAAACAAAAAACATGCAATAGACAGGAACTGGCACTGGGCACTGGATCAATATGTTAGTCCCAAAAATAGTATAAAAAGTTGCCAAAAGTATATGAAAGTTGTAGAATATTGGCATGCAACAATCAAAAATTATAGATATGACGGAGACGTATCAGCATCCCCAAGCTTAATTCCTGCTCGTCCTCGAGTAGGTAAATGATAAAAAAGATAATTTTTGATGTGGAATGCTACCTAGCATAATCTTGATCATATATCTAATCATGGCATGAATATTAAGACACGAGTGATTCAAAGCAATAGTCTATCATTTGACATAAAAATAATAATACTTCGAGCGTACCAATAAAGCAATCATGTCTTTTCAAAACAACAAGGCCAAAGCAAGCTTATCCCTACAAAATTATACAGTTTGGCCATGCTTCATTTTCGTCACACAAAATGCCCCCATCATGCACAACCCCGATGACAAGCCGAGCAATTGGTTCATACTTTTTAACACGCTTCAGCTTTTTCAACCCTCACACAATACATGAGCGCAAGCCATGGATATAGCACTATAGGTGGAATAGAATATAATGATGGAGGTTATGTGGAGAAGACAAAAAAAGAAAGTCTCACATCGACGCGGCTAATCAACGGGCTATGGAGATGCCCATCAATTGATGTCAATGCGAGTAGTAGGGATTGCCATGCAACGGATGCACTAAGAGCTATAAGTGTATGAAAGCTCAACAAAATAAACTAAGTGGGTGTGCATTTGAGGAAGCCCGTCGTCGGAATATACAAGCCAAGTTCTATAATGAAAATTCCCACTAGTATATGAAAGTGACAACATAGGAGACAATATATATGAAGAACATGGTGCTAATTTGAAGCACAAAATATGAGACTCACTACATGAAGAACATGGTGCTACTTTGAAGCACAAGTGTGGAAAAAGAGATAGTAACATTGCCCCTTTTTATTTTTTTATTTTTTTTCTTTTTCTTTTTTTCTTTCTTTTCTTTTTTTCTTTTTTTTCTTTGGCCTTTTTTTTATTTTTGGCCTTTCTTTTTTTTTTCTTTTTGGGGACAATGCTCTAATAATGATGATCATAACACTTTTATTTACTTACAACTCGATACTGGAACAAAGATATGACTCTATATGAATGCTTCCGGCGGTGTACCGGGATGTGCAATGATCTAGCGTAGCAATGACATCAAAAAACGGACAAGCCATGAAAACATCATGCTAGCTATCTTACGATCATGCAAAGCAATATGACAATGAATGCTCAAGTCATGAATATGATGATGATGGAAGTTGCATGGCAATATATCTCGGAATGGCTATGGAAATGCCATGATAGGTAGGTATGGTGGCTGTTTTGAGGAAGATATAATGAGGCTTATGTGTGATAGAGCGTATCGTATCACGGGGTTTGGATGCACCGGCGAAGTTTGCACCAACTCTCGAGGTGAGAAAGGGCAATGCACGGTACCGAAGAGGCTAGCAATGATGGAAAGGTAAAAGTGCGTATAATCCATGGACTCACATTAGTCATAAAGAACTCATATACATATTGCAAAAGTTTATTAGCCCTCGATGGAAAGTACTACTATGCATTCCCCTAGGGGGATAGATTGGTAGGAAAAGACCATCGCTCGTCCCTGACCGACACTCATAAGGAAGACAATCAAAGAAACACCCCATGCTTCAAATTTGTCACACAACGGTTACCATACGTGCATGCTACGGGACTTGCAAACCTCAACACAAGTGTCTCTACAATCCTCAACCACCCACTAGAATGACTCTAATATCACCATCTTTATATCGCAAAACTATTGCAAGGAATCAAACATATCATATTCAGCGATCTACAAGTTTATGTAGGATTTTATGACTAACCATGTGAATGACCAATTCCTATCGTCTCTCTAAAAATATATAAGTGAAGAAAGAGAGTTTAATTCTTTCTACAAAAGATATGACCACGCTCTAACAAATATAAGTGAAGAAAAGGAGCATTCTACAAATGGCAGTTTTCTATGTGAAGAGAAACAGGCAATCCAAACTTCAAATGATATAAGTGAAGCACATGAAGCATTCTATAAAGCCATACTCAAAAGATTTAAGTGAAGTGCAATGAGCATTCTATATATCAACCAAGGACTATCTCATACCAGCATGGTGCATAAAAGAAAAATGAAAACTAAATGCAAAAGACGCTCCAAGACTTGCACATAATGCATAAATGAAACGAATACGAAAACATACCGATACTTGTTGAAGAAAGAGGGGATGCCTTCCGGGGCATCCCCAAGATTAGACGCTTGAGTCTCCTTGAATATTTACTTGGGGTGCCTCGGGCATCCCCAATCTTGAGCTCTTGCCGCTCTTCCATTTCCTGATATCGAGACCTCCTCGTTTACACTTCATCCACACAAAACTTCAACAGAAAACTCGGTAAGATCCGTTAGTATAATAAAGCAAATCACCACTCTAAGTACTATAGTAGACCAATTCATATATTGTTTTTGCATTGTGTCTACTGTAGTATAACTTTTCCATGGCTTAATCCATTGATATAAATTGATAGATTCATCAAAACAAGCAAACTATGCATCAAAAACAGAATCTGTCAAAAACAGAACAGTCTGTAGCAATCTGAACATCCACCATACTTTTGGTACCCCAAAAATTCTCCCAAAATTAGGAAAAATAAACAAGTTGTATATCAAGACAGTTCAAAAGTAATCAGAACCAATTGACGTTCCAGTTAAAAATTTAAAATCAGGCACTACAACCAAAGTTTCTGTCCTGCACCGTACAAACCAACAAGCATTGTAAACATCCTAAAGGCAAACCTTAGCACATTATTTTTATAATACAATGGAATTGTACAAGGGGATAATTATTTTTGTTGAAAAGTTTCTGTAATTAAGATTCACAAAGTTTCTGTGAACATGAACAAAGTTCAAGGCTAGCTCCCACTTCAACAATGCTTGTCTTTCTCACTTTCACTTTCCTTTTTGAAAAGTTTTTGGTTTCCCCTCTTTTTTTTTAAACTATATAAAAGCACTCAACAGAAATAAATGACTCTCTAAAACTTCCGGGTTGTCTCCCTGGCAGCGCTTTCTTTAAAACCATTAAGCTAGGCATTTAGTGCTCAAGTAATGAATCCACCCGGATCCCAAGGTATATCAAATCCAATTTTAATTAACAATGCTTGGTAATTTAGTAGTGAGCACAAAGTAACATATATCATGCAACAACAAAGTCTAACTCTCTTCCTATGCATCGGCATGTCATAAAAGAACAATTCATGCACACCAAGTAAAGGCCAAAGCATAGCATAAGCAGTTTCTTGCAATTCTATCGTGTTGGAAACATAAAGAGGCGGATATATAGTTCCTCTCTCATAATAATTGCAAGTAGGAGCAGCAAGCACATGCATATTACATTCATCAAAATCATCATGTGCAATGGTAAAAGGCAACCCATCAATATAATCCTTACTAAGCACAAACTTCTCTGATATAGTGTAGTTTGGAGAATTCAAAAAGATAATAGGACTATCATGTGTGGGTGCAATAGCAAAAATTTCATGTTTAACATAAGGAACTATAGCAAGTTCATCTCCATAAGCATAATTCATATTGGCATCTTGGCCACAAGCATAGCAAGCATCATCAAAAAGGGATATTTCAAACAAATTCAAGGGATCATAGCAATCATCCTTCGGTAAGCACGAAGGGGAATTAAATAATGTATGAGTTGGAGGGTTACTCTCATTAGAAGGTGGGCATGGGTAGCTAATCCTCTCTTCCTCCTTTTGTTCTTCGCTCTCCTCATCATCTTTTTCATCCAATGAGCTCACAGTTTCATCAATTTCTTCTTCCATAGCTTCCTGCAAAATATTAGTCTCTTCTTGGACAGCGGAGACTTTCTCAATAAATGCATTAATATAGTAATTGTATTCATAATTTTCATAGCAATATCTAAGTATAGCAAGATTTTCAGGCCTATAAGCATCATCATCTAAAGCGTCATACTTTTCAAGCAAATATTCAATTTCATAAGCAGCCTTAAAAGCAACAAATTCTTCTATTTGCTCCACATCATAGTAATCATAAATACCATTAGCATAAGAAGCTAAGGTTTCATTATCATTAAATTTGCATGAAAAGGGAAGGTGTGGATCCTCCATCCTAGAGCAACAAGTAATATCATATGTCAAGCATAAGTTCCAGGCATACCAACGCAACATAATAAATTGATCCCATAATAGTTTCCCTTTTTGTGTCGAGCGATAATCCCTAAAGTATTCACGTTGATCCAACGTGTCTCCAATTATAAAGTTGAATGGGGCTTTCTCAGGATTATCAAAGTAGTACACAATATCTTTCGCATAATCAGAATCGAGGGTTTTAGGAGTTACCCCATCCTCATGAGTAGCAAGTACAGCTAATTTTTTTGGTATTTTGCGTTCCATATCCATAACTAAAGATAGAGAACAACTTAGAACAGCAAATAAAAATTACTTAGTGATAAAGCAAACAAGCACACACGAGAATATTCACCCCACGCTATGACTCCCAGGCAACGACGCCAGAAAAAGGTCTTGATGACCCGCAAGTATACGGGATAGTTGTAGTCTCTTTCGATAAGTAAGAGTGTCGAACCCAACGAGGAGCTAAAGGTAGAACAAATACTCTCTCAAGTCCTATCGGCCACTGATACGACTCTACGCACGCTTGACGTTCGCTTTACCTAGAACAAGTATGAAACTAGAAGTACTTTGAAGGTGTGATAGGATAGGTTTGCAAGATAATAAAGAACATGTAAATAAAAAGTAGGGGCTGTTTAGATAAAGATGCAATAAAGTAAATATAGCGAGTGTGGAAAAGTGGTGGTAGGAGTTGTGAAATTTCCCCTAAGCAATTGACTATGTTACTAGACCGGTAATCACTATTGCAATTCTATTTGAGGGAGAGGCATAGGCTAACATATCATCCCTTACTTGGAATTCTATGCACTTATGATTGGAACTCTAGCAAGCATCCGCAAATACTAAAGATTCATTAAGGTAAAACCCAACCATAGCATTAAAGCATCAAGTCCCCTTTTATCCCATACGCAAACAACCTACTTACTCGGGTTTGTGTTTCCGTCACTCACGCAACCCACCATAAGCAAATCATAAACATATTGCAAACCCTACAGCGGGAATCCCTCACGCTTGCGCGACACGAAGGGCACCATAGGAAAGCACCAATAATAAAACATGCAACTCAAACCAATCATAGCAATTCATCAATCACCGATAGGACAATAGAAATCTACTCAGACATCATAGGATGGCAACACATCATTGGATAATAATATGAAGCATAAAGCACCATGTTCAAGTAGAGGGTATAGCGGATTGCGGGAGAGTGGACCACTGGATATAGATGGGGGAAGGTGATGGAGATGTTGGTGAAGATGACGGTGGTGTTGGTGAAGATCGCGGTGATGATGATGGCCCCCAGCGGTGTTCCGGCGCCACCTGAAGCAAGGGGGAGAGAGCCCCCCTTCTTCTTCTTCCTTGACCTTCTCCCTAGATGGGAGAAGGGTTTCCCCTCCGGTCCTTGGCTCCCATGGCGTGGGAGGGGCGAGAGCCCCTCCGAGATTGGATCTATCTCTCTGTTTCTGCGTTCTCAGATTCTAGCCCTTCACCGTTTCTTAAATATCCGGAGATCCGTAACTCCGATTGGGGTGAATCTTTCGCCCAGATTTTTCTCATAAAATTAGCTTTCTTGCGCCAGAAGAAGAGGGTAAACCGCCTTACGGGTGGCCCATGAGAGCCCAGGGCGCGCCCAGGGGGGAGGGCGCGCCCCTTGTCTCGTGGCCACCCAGGACACCGTTTCGCGTTGATTTTACTTCCCAAAAATCATAAATATTCCAAAAAAATCTTCGTCCGTTTTTATCCCGTTTGGACTCCGTTTGATAGTGGGTTTCTGCGAAACAAAAAACATGCAACAGACAGGAACTGGCACTGGGCACTGGATCAATATGTTAGTCCCAAAAAATAGTATAAAAAGTTGCCAAAAGTATATGAAAGTTGTAGAATATTGGCATGGAACAATCAAAAATTATAGATACGACGGAGACGTATCAACATGCCCGGGGTATGCAGACACACATCGCTGTTTCCAAAAATATAAAAAAGGGATAGGAACGACATCTCAATTGTCAATAAGAATTAATGAAAAGTACACCAACAAACAGAAGCATCATAATTATATCTTGATGGGAACTAAACCAGGATACCCGAGAAAAAAAACATTTCTTCATTTAAGCAGTGATAGTACTACCACCATATGGACAATGACCGCACAACCACCATGTACTTTTTGTCGATACAACATGTATACCTCCACCGAGGCATAAATCAGGACAACTTTTCGAGTGGCATTTCCTCTATAATAGTACTAGTAGGTGATGTTGGACCAGCCGATGAACCCTAGCTACTATGCATGGGGAGCTGGGGAGTAGTCGCATAGAAGAAAACCCGCACGCAGCGACCTGGGGAGCTAGACCAGTACAAGAAGTTATACCTTAGGCGGGCGAGATGTCGTTTAGGCGGGCGGGCGGGATCTGCCCACACGACAGCAACGAACAAGGGCATGAAGGATCTTCGTCCGTGCTAGCGCTGGCTCCGAGAGGATGGTGCGCATCGGCTCCCTCCGTCGCCGACGGCGACAACGTCAACGCTGCACCTCCTCACCTACCGCAGCGGATGGGATTCGGCCAGATCTGTGACCACCGGTGAGGAGAGAGATAGAGTGGACACTGTCATCTTGTTTTGATTTGGAGAGGGTGAGAGAGCGATACGCGAGAAACTCTATCAAACAAGAGGCTATAATGGAGTAAAAAATCTCTCCATAGCAGTGGTTTTAAATAGAATACACGCGTTCCCGGAAAAAAGAAACGAAAATTGGTGGACATTTTTTTAAGGGTTTGTCTAGGACACATCTAGATGTGACATAGTTATGTCACATCTAAGTTGATGTCCACTCTGTTTGTGGTCTATTTTTTTGTCCTAGTTTTTTTGTTTCTTGTTGCTACATTATATACTTGTGGGAGCTTAGATGTGATATCCTTAAATAACATTTAGATGTGAATTAGACAAACTGATTTTCTAACGTACCAAGAAAGAAAACTCGATCAAAAACACGCCCCCGCTTCCAGGTTGCGAGAGTCATCGCGCACACACACATAGACATAGATGCATATCTGTGTTTACGTAAAATTCCATTTCCATATCCATCTCCAATCATATTTGTCCAACTGGCACATTATTTACGTTGTTAATTATATATGCAGCAATATTAACATACAACATCTCTTGTTTGCGCACGTACGGACCGCTGCCACGGCCGGTCCTGACCAACCCGAACCCTCTTCATCACCCGCGCGTGCTTCCTGCCCGAAACGGTCAGTGCCGCATTCATGCCCGGCCAGAGCGGACGCGACCTCTCACTGGCGCCGGCATTGAAGCGGCGCGCCGGCCGAGAGAGCGTCGCCCGCGCCGCTTCTGGGTGCACACGGCTGCTCCGTGTTCAAAGGTCGCAATAGCTGGCTACAACATGCATGTAAAAAGTTCTTGGGAGTCCGTGCTATAGCTAGCTGTCCTCCCCCAACTCGTCAATCTCTTCCAGTAGTGCTAGTACTCCATGGCGCAATCCATCAACAAGCAGGCAGGAAAGTTATCGTATACTCGGTTTGCGGTGAGTGGCATGTCGAGCGACCGTGTGGGGTCGAACCGTGGAGGAGGGTGAGACACGAACATGACAGACGTGATTTAAACGTTGGTTTTGCTCGATGGCGCGATCCAACGAAACGAAACATTGGTTTCTCTCCGTTTCCATTTTTTCTCCGAAAAAATGGAAACTTTCCACTCCATTTTCATTCCTATTCCAAGGTTGCCCCGTTACAACATTCCATCAAATACAAAGGAAAACTGACAAGCATGCTGATGCATCTCAATGATTCATAGATCATAGCCAATATTTTCTTCACAACTAAAGAAAAAAGTTGTGAGAGCGTGTACGAAAGAAAAACTACTGATGGGGTCACTACGACTTAAACCCTAAACCCTAAACATGATTTATTTCCCTGGCCAGGTATAACCCGTCGAAGGAAAGACGGCTGGCACCCTCCGATCATACGATGCTTTTGTGCAGTTCCACTAAAATCGACCTGAACATCCCTGATGGCAAAGATATTGAAGAAGTGTGATTAGAATAATAGTACTGGCACTAGTTCATGAGACATAAAGTCATCACAAGTAGAAGTCGGTAGAAGTAGAGAAAGATCGACATGGAGATGGAGCTACGGCAGTGGAGCAAGCCGGCACCAAAAGGAAGATGGACTACCTGGGACGTCAGGCTGTAGCTAGAAGGGCGGTTGGGATGCGGCATCGGCCCATACCGCGGTGACCCCCGATTGGGACGCACCGACTGTGGGTTTTCTCCCTCGCCAATGTCGACCGCGTCTACGCAGAACATTGTTCCCTTCCCCTAGCTATAGGATCAGGCCCGTCATGTTGGGGAATGTAGTAATTTCAAAAATTTTCCTACGCACACGCAAGATCATGGTGATACATAGCAACGAGAGGGGAGAGTGTTGTCTACGTACCCTCGTAGACCAAAGCGGAAGCGTTGACGCAACATAGAGGAAGTAGTCGTACGTCCTCCCGGTCCAACCGATCCAAGCACCGTCACTCCGGCACCTCCGAGTTCTTGACACGCGTACAGCTCGATGACGCACCCTCGATCTCCAATCCAGTAGAGGCTCCGAGGTGGAGTTCCATCAGCACGACGGCGTGGTGACGATCTTGATGTTCTCGTGTCGCAGGGCTTCGCCTAAGCACTGCTACAATATGATCGAGGTGTAATATCGTGGAGGGGGGCACCGCACACGGCTAAGGAATGATCAATGATCAACTTGTATGTCCTAGGGTGCCCCCCTACCCCCGTATATAAAGGAGGGAGGGAGGAGGTGGCCGGCCCTAAGGGGGGCGCGCCATGAGGAGGGGGAAACCTACTCCAAGTAGGTTTCCCTCTCTTTTCCTTATCTTATTTGGAGGGGGAAGGAAAGAGTACTAGTATTAGGAAGTAGTACTAGTAGTAGTAATAGGAAGAGGGGGGAGGAGAAAGGAAAGGGGGGGGCGGGCCCCCTCCCCAATTCGGATTGGGCTTGGAGGGGCGCGCCCCCCTCCCTTGCTCCTTCTCTCTTCCTCCTACATGGGCCCAATAAGGCCCATATACCTCCCGGGGGGTTCCGGTAACCTCCCGGAGCTCCAAACTTCTCTGGAACCTTTCCGGTGTCCAAATATATCCGTCCAATATATCAATCTTTATGTCTCGACCATTTCGAGACTCCTCGTCATGTCCATGATCATATCCGGGACTCTGAACAACCTTCGGTACATCAAAATACATAAACTCATAATATAATTGTCATCGAAACCTTAAGCGTGCGGACCCTACGGTTCGAGAACAATGTAGACATGACCGAGACATGTCTCCGGTCAATAACCAATAGCGGGACCTGGATGTCCATATTGGTTCCTACATATTCTACGAAGATCTTTATCGGTCAAACCGCACAACAACATACGTTGTTCCCTTTGTCATCGGTATGTTACTTGCCCGAGATTCGATCGTCGGTATCCAATACCTAGTTCAATCTCGTTACCGGCAAGTCTCTTTACTCGTTCCGTAATACATCATCCCACAACTAACTCATTAGTTGAAATGCTTGCAAGGCTTAAGTGATGTGTATTACCGAGAGGGCCCAGAGATACCTCTCCGAAATTCGGAGTGACAAATCCTAATCTCGAAATACGCCAACTCAACAAATACCTTCAGAGACACCTGTAGAGCACCTTTATAATCACCCAGTTACGTTGTGACGTTTGGTAGCACACAAAGTGTTCCTCCGGTAAACGGGAGTTGCATAATCTCATAGTCATAGGAACATGTATAAGTCATGAAGGAAGCAATAGCAACATACTAAACGATCGTGTGCTAAGCTAACGGAATGGGTCATGTCAATCAGATCATTCAACTAATGATGTGACCTTGTTAATCAAATAACAACTCCTTGTTCATGGTTAGGAAACATAACCATCTTTGATTAACAAGCTAGTCAAGTAGAGGCATACTAGTGACACTCTATTTGTCTATATATTCACACATGTATTATGTTTCCGGTTAATACAATTCTAGCATGAATAATAAACATTTATCATGATATGAGGAAATAAATAATAACTTTATTATTGCCTCTAGGGCATATTTCCTTCAGTCTCCCACTTGCACTAGAGTCAATAATCTAGATTATACAGTAATGATTCTAACACCCATGGAGTCTTGGTGTTGATCATGTTTTGCTCGTGGAAGAGGCTTAGTCAATGGATCTGCAACATTCAGATCCGTATGTATCTTGCAAATCTCTATGTCTCCCACCTAGACTAGATCCCGGATGGAATTGAAGCGTCTCTTGATGTGCTTGGTTCTCCTGTGAAATCTGGATTCCTTCGCTAAGACAATCGCTCCAGTATTGTCACAAAAGATTTTCATTGGACCCGATGCACTAGGTATGACACCTAGATCGGATATGAACTCCTTCATCCAGACTCCTTCATTGGCTGCTTCCGAAGCAGCTATGTATTCCGCTTCACATGTAGATCCCGCCACGACGCTTTGCTTTGAACTGCACCAACTGACAGCTCCACCGTTTAATGTAAACACGTATCCGGTTTGCGATTTAGAATCGTCCGGATCAGTGTCAAAGCTTGCATCAACGTAACCATTTACGATGAGCTCTTTGTCACCTCCATATACGAGAAACATATCCTTAGTCCTTTTCAGGTATTTCAGGATGTTCTTGACCGTTGTCCAGTGATCCACTCCTGGATTACTTTGGTACCTCCCTGCTAGACTTATAGCAAGGCACACATCAGGTCTGGTACACAGCATTGCATACATGATAGAGCCTATGGCTGAAGCATAGGGAACACTTTTCATTTTCTCTCTATCTTCTGCAGTGGTCGGGCTTTGAGTCTTACTCAACTTCACACCTTGCAATACAGGCAAGAACCCTTTCTTTGCTTGATCCATTTTGAACTTCTTCAAAACTTTGTCAAGGTATGTGCTTTGTGAAAGTCCAATTAAGCGTCTTGATCTATCTCTATAGATCTTAATGCCCAATATGTAAGCAGCTTCACCGAGGTCTTTCATTGAAAAACTTTTATTCAAGTATCCCTTTATGCTATACAGAAATTATATATCATTTCCAATCAATAATATGTCATCCACATATAATATTAGAAATGCTACAGAGCTCCCACTCACTTTCTTGTAAATACAGGCTTCTCCAAAAGTCTGTATAAAACCAAATGCTTTGATCACACTATCAAAACGTTTATTCCAACTCCGAGAGGCTTGCACCAGTCCATAAATGGAACGTTGGAGCTTGCACACTTTGTTAGCTCCCTTTGGATCGATAAAACCTTCTGGTTGCATCATATACAACTCTTCTTCCAGAAATCCATTCAGGAAAGCAGTTTTTACATCCATTTGCCAAATCTCATAATCATAAAATGCGGCAATTGCTAACATGATTCGGACAGACTTAAGCATCGCTACGGGTGAGAAGGTCTCATCGTAGTCAACCCCTTGAACTTGTCGAAAACCTTTTGCAACAAGTCGAGCTTTGTAGACAGTAACATTACCGTCAGCGTCAGTCTTCTTCTTGAAGATCCATTTATTCTCAATTACTTGCCGACCATCGGGCAAGTCAACCAAAGTCCATACTTTGTTCTCATACATGGATCCCATCTCAGATTTCATGGCTTCAAGCCATTTTGCGGAATCTGGGCTCACCATCGCTTCTTCATAGTTCATAGGTTCATCATGATCTAGTAGCATGACTTCCAGAATAGGATTACCGTACCACTCTGGTGCGGATCTTACTCTGTTCGACCTACGTGGTTCTGTATTAACTTGATCTGAAGTTCTATGATCATTATCATCAACTTCCTCACTAGTTGGTTTTGACGTCACAGAAACCGGTTCCTGTGATGTATTATTTTCCAACAAGGGAGTAGGTACAGTTACCTCATCAAGTTCTACTTTCCTCCCACTCACTTCTTTCGAGAGAAACTCCTTCTCTAGAAAGGATCCATTCTTAGCAACGAATGTCTTGCCTTCGGATCTGTGATAGAAGGTGTACCCAACTGTCTCCTTTGGGTATCCTATGAAGACACATTTCTCCGATTTGGGTTCGAGCTTATCAGGTTGAAGCTTTTTCACATAAGCATCGCAACCCCAAACTTTAAGAAACGACAACTTTGGTTTCTTGCCAAACCATAGTTCATAAGGTGTCGTCTCAACGGATTTCGACGGTGCCCTATTTAACGTGAATGTGGCTGTCTCAAGAGCATAACCCCAAAACGATAGCGGTAAATCTGTAAGAGACATCATAGACCGCACCATATCAAGTAAAGTACGATTACGACATTCAGACACACCATTACGCTGTGGTGTTCCGGGTCGCGTGAGTTGCGAAACTATTCCACATTGTTTTAAGTGTAGACCAAACTCGTAACTCAAATATTCTCCTCCACGATCAGATCGTAGAAACTTTATTTTCTTGTTACGATGATTTTCAACTTCACTCTGAAATTCTTTGAACTTTTCAAATGTTTCAGACTTATGCTTCATTAAGTAGATATACCCATATCTGCTTAAATCATCTGTGAAGGTGAGAAAATAACGATATCCGCCATGAGCCCCAACATTCATTGGACCACATACATCTGTATGTATGATTTCCAACAAATTTGTTGCTCTCTCCATAGTACCGGAGAACGGCGTTTTGGTCATCTTGCCCATGAGGCACGGTTCGCAAGTACCAAGTGATTCATAATCAAGTGGTTCCAAAAGCCCATCAGTATGGAGTTTCTTCATGCGTTTTATACCGATATGACCCAAACGGCAGTGCCACAAATAAGTTGCACTATCATTATCAACTTTGCATCTTTTGGCTTCAACACTATGAATATGTGTATCACTACTATCGAGATTCATCAAAAATAGACCACTCTTCAGGGGTGCATGACCATAAAAGATATTACTCATATAAATAGAACAACCATTATTCTCTGATTTAAATGAATAACCGTCTCGCATCAAACAAGATCCAGATATAATGTTCATGCTCAACGCTGGCACCAAATAACAATTATTTAGGTCTAATACTAATCCCGAAGGTAGATGTAGAGGTAGCGCGCCGACCGCGATCACATCGACTTTGGAACCATTTCCCACGCGCATCGTCACCTCGTCCTTTGCCAGTGTTCGCTTAATCCGTAGTCCCTGTTTCGAGTTGCAAATATTAGCAACAGAACCAGTATCAAATACCCAGGTGCTACTGCGAGCTCTAGTAAGGTACACATCAATAACATGTATATCACATATACCTTTGTTCACCTTGCCATCCTTCTTATCCGCCAAATACTTGGGGCAGTTCCGCTTCCTGTGACCAGTCTGCTTGCAGTAGAAGCACTCAGTTTCAGGCTTAGGTCCAGATTTGGGTTTCTTCTCTTGAGCAGCAACTTGTTTGCTGTTCTTCTTGAAGTTCCCCTTCTTCTTCCCTTTGCCCTTTTTCTTGAAACTAGTGGTCTTGTTAACCATCAACACTTGATGCTCCTTCTTGATTTCTACCTCCGCAGCCTTTAGCATTGCGAAGAGCTCGGGAATCGTCTTATCCATCCCTTGCATATTATAGTTCATCACGAAGCTCTTGTAGCTCGGTGGAAGTGATTGGAGAATTCTGTCAATTACGCTATCATCCGGAAGAGTAACTCCCAGTTGAATCAAGTGATTACAATACCCAGACATCTTGAGTATGTGCTCACTGACAGAACTATTCTCCTCCATCTTGCAGCTATAGAATTTATTGGAGACTTCATATCTCTCAATCCGGGCATTCTTTTGGAATATCAACTTCAACTCCTGAAACATCTCATATGCTCCATGACGTTCAAAACATCGTTGAAGTCCCGGTTCTAAGCCGTAAAGCATGGCACATTGAACTATCGAGTAGTCATCAGCTTTGCTCTGCCAGTCGTTCTTAACGTCGTCAGTTGCATCAGCAGCAGGCCTGGCACCTAGTGGTGCTTCCAGGACGTAATTTTTCTGTGCAGCAATGAGGATAATCCTCAAGTAACGGACCCAGTCCGTGTAGTTGCTACCATCATCTTTCAACTTAGCTTTCTCAAGGAACGCATTAAAATTTAACGGAACAACAGCACGGGCCATCTATCTACAAATAACATAGACAAGCAAGATACTATCAGGTACTAAGTTCATGATAAATTTTAGTTCAATTAATCATATTACTTAAGAACTCCCACTTAGACAGACATCTCTCTAATCATCTAAGTGATCACGTGATCCAAATCAACTAAACCATAACCGATCATCACGTGAGATGGAGTAGTTTTCAATGGTGAACATCTTATGTTGATCATATCTACTATATGATTCACGCTCGACCTTTCGGTCTCCGTGTTCCGAGGCCATATCTGCATATGCTAGGCTCGTCAAGTTTAACCTGAGTATTCTACGTGTGCAAAACTGGCTTGCACCCGTTGTAGATGGACGTAGAGCTTATCACACCCGATCATCACGTGGTGTCTGGGCACGACGAACTTTGGCAACGGTGCATACACAGGGAGAACACTACTTGATAATTTTTAGTGAGAGATCATCTTAAAATGCTACCGTCAATCAAAGCAAGATAAGATGCATAAAGGATAAACATCACATGCAATCAATATAAGTGATATGATATGGCCATCATCTTCTTGTGCTTGTGATCTCCATCTCCGAAGCACCATCATGATCACCATCGTCACCGGCGCGACACCTTAATCTCCATCGTAGCATCGTTGTCGTTTACGCCATCTATTGCTTCTACGACTATCGCTACCGCTTAGTGATAAAGTAAAGCAATTACAGGGCGTTTGCATTTCATACAATAAAGCGACAACCATATGGCTCCTGCCAGTTGCCGATAACTTCGGTTACAAAACATGATCATCTCATACAATAAAATATAGCATCATGTCTTGGCCATATCACATCACAACATGCCCTGCAAAAACAAGTTAGACGTCATCTACTTTGTTGTTGCAAGTTTTACGTGGCTGCTACGGGCTTAAGCAAGAACCAATCTCACCTATGCATCAAAACCACAACGATAGTTTGTCAAGTTGATGCTGTTTTAACCTTCGCAAGGACCGGGCGTAGCCACACTCGGTTCAACTAAAGTTGGAGAAACTGACACCCGCTAGTCACCTGTGTGCAAAGCACGGCGGTAAAACCAGTCTCGCGTAAGCGTACGCGTAATGTCGGTCCGGGCCGCTTCATCCAACAATACCGCCGAACCAAAGTATGACATGCTGGTAAGCAGTATGACTTATATCGCCCACAACTCACTTGTGTTCTACTCGTGCATATAACATCAAACCATAAAAACCTAGGCTCGGATGCCACTGTTGGGGAACGTAGTAATTTCAAAAAATTTCCTACGCACACGCAAGATCATGGTGATGCATAGCAACGAGAGGGGAGAGTGTTGTCTACGTACCCTCGTAGACCAAAGCGGAAGCGTTGACGCAACGTAGAGGAAGTAGTCGTACGTCCTCCCGGTCCAACCGATCCAAGCACCATTACTCTGGCACCTCTGAGTTCTTGACACGCGTACAGCTCGATGACGCACCCTCGATCTCCAATCCAGTAGAGGCTCCGAGGTGGAGTTCCGTCAGCACGACGGCGTGGTGACGATCTTGATGTTCTCCTGTCGCAGGGCTTCGCCTAAGCACTGCTACAATATGATCGAGGTGTAATATCGTGGAGGGGGGCACCGCACACGGCTAAGGAACGATCAATGATCAACTTGTATGTCCTAGGGTGCCCCCCTACCCCCGTATATAAAGGAGGGAGGGAGGAGGTGGCCGGCCCTAAGGGGGGCGCGCCATGAGGAGGGGGAAACCTACTCCAAGTAGGTTTCCCTCTCTTTTCCTTATCTTATTTGGAGGGGGAAGGAAAGAGTACTAGTATTAGGAAGTAGTACTAGTAGTAGTAATAGGAAGAGGGGGAAGGAGAAAGGAAAGGGGGGGGGTGGCCCCCCTCCCCAATTCGGATTGGGCTTGGGGGGGCGCGCCCCCCTCCCTTGCTCCTTCTCTCTTCCTCCTACATGGGCCCAATAAGGCCCATATACCTCCCGGGGGGTTCCGGTAACCTCCCGGAGCTCCAAACTTCTCCGGAACCTTTCCGGTGTCCAAATATATCCGTCCAATATATCAATCTTTATGTCTCGACCATTTCGAGACTCCTCGTCATGTCCATGATCATATCCGGGACTCCGAACAACCTTCGGTACATCAAAATACATAAACTCATAATATAACTGTCATCGAAACCTTAAGCGTGCGGACCCTACGGTTCGAGAACAATGTAGACATGACCGAGACATGTCTCCGGTCAATAACCAATAGCGGGACCTGGATGTCCATATTGGTTCCTACATATTCTACGAAGATCTTTATCGGTCAAACCGCACAACAACATACGTTGTTCCCTTTGTCATCGGTATGTTACTTGCCCGAGATTCGATCGTCGGTATCCAATACCTAGTTCAATCTCGTTACCGGCAAGTCTCTTTACTCGTTCCGTAATACATCATCCCACAACTAACTCATTAGTTGAAATGCTTGCAAGGCTTAAGTGATGTGTATTACCGAGAGGGCCCAGAGATACCTCTCTGAAATTCGGAGTGACAAATCCTAATCTCGAAATACGCCAACTCAACAAATACCTTCGGAGACACCTGTAGAGCACCTTTATAATCACCCAGTTACGTTGTGACGTTTGGTAGCACACAAAGTGTTCCTCCGGTAAACGGGAGTTGCATAATCTCATAGTCATAGGAACATGTATAAGTCATGAAGGAAGCAATAGCAACATACTAAACGATCGTGTGCTAAGCTAACGGAATGGGTCATGTCAATCAGATCATTCAACTAATGATGTGACCTTGTTAATCAAATAACAACTCCTTGTTCATGGTTAGGAAACATAACCATCTTTGATTAACAAGCTAGTCAAGTAGAGGCATACTAGTGACACTCTGTTTGTCTATATATTCACACATGTATTATGTTTCCGGTTAATACAATTCTAGCATGAATAATAAACATTTATCATGATATGAGGAAATAAATAATAACTTTATTATTGCCTCTAGGGCATATTTTCTTCACGTCGTTCTATGCTTGTGAAGAGAGCAACCTTAGCAAGCAGGCTTGTAGCTTAGGCTCCTGCTAGCGTATATATAGTGGTTTTCTTTTTCTCTCCATATCAACCATTTTATATTGCGTACGTGTCATTCAAGAGTGAAATTATGGTTGCTTCTTCTGACTAACTTACTGTGTGATTTGACTGCTCCTTAGTGGCCCCTACACGTACTCCCCCCTATGTGTATGCAACAGTCACACGTACACATGGACACAAAAACGCGCGCAACGCCCTAATGCATGCATGTCCGAGCACACGACGGAACACACACGGTCACGCTAAGTGCTCAACCTACACGTGCATGCACACACATACTCAGTCAGGGTGAGCTAGTGACCGTCTAAACACCGGAAAATATATATATTGAGCGCAATGAGCGTATTATGAAGTCCATTGACCGTATTTTTACAAATATACAGTGACAGACAGTGTATTTATCTCGTTTGAAATTAAGCCATATTAACCATAGAGGGGGCAGTATGGACTAGCATTACTTTGTTGTGTCCCGTCAACTTGCCGAATGAGGAGAAGGTTGCAGGATGGGAGAAGCTTGCGCACAGTGTCTTGCAGGACAAGGAGAAACTTTTGACTAATGCAAGCTCTCCCTCGCTCAGGCGATGGACGTGCAACAGTTAATTCGGTGTCAGATTGCCAGAAGCATACACTATACTACTAGTGCTACTATTGTTCGACTTCCCGAATAGGCGAACAGCCAAGCGCAAAGTTTACTAGTACTAGTACTACTACTATAGTCTATGAAGGTACGTACTATACTAGTACTAGGAACCGAATGGAGGAGCGTCTGCACTCTTATTTTAATTTTAAAATGTGATAAAGCAATCTTCAACACATTTGGTTCTCTTCGAGGGTTCTTGCATGTGATAATGGAAGTTGATTGCATGGAACACTCGCCACAATTCTCGCTTAATTCTGGCTCATATCCTGATACAAATAGTAGCGCTTGGTAATATTTCCTCTTTTTTTGTTATTCAGCATGTAAACAGGTCAGCAAACCTTGCGGCGCATCTTCGTGCGAACCGTGCTTGCTGCACTTTGAATGTGGCCGAGAGCTGGCTTGATGAAACACCTCGCTTCCTACTTCTTTTTTTGCGGGGTACCTCGCTTCCTAGTGACCAGTGTCTTGGCTAATCGTCCTAAGAATGCTTATATATGAATAAATCTCTCTCATTTACTCGCAAAAAAGATTAAGCTATATTAACCGGAAAGGAGGGAGTATGGACTAGCACTACTTTTTGGTGTGTCCCGTCAACTCGCAGAACGAGGAGAAGCTTGCAGGATAAGGTGAAGCTCGCTTACGCCTTTTGACTAATGCAACCTACCCTCGGTGGACATGCATCAGTCCATTCGGTGTCAGATTGTCAGAGGCATACACTATAGTACCCAACATGCGGAATACCATCATTGTTCGACTTCACGAAGAGGCGAAGAGCCAAGCGCAGTAGTACGAGTAGTACTACTACTAGAACCGCATGGTGGAGCGTCTGTACTCTTATTTTTTATCTCTGATAAAGTACACGTTTATTCCGGAGAAGGGCGGAAAACGGTAGCCCAACATGTAATGAATGATATCGATCAACCAACCATGCTCGAATATATCTTGGCCTCCATGCGAGCCCGTCTGTGTGTTCTCGCTCCTCGTCTCTCTCAAGGAACGGCGGGTTGGCTCTTTGCCGTCAATTGAGATCGGTTTGCTCACACTCCTGTCCCACATGTCAGTGATATGCCAAGAGGAGGTGCGTTGACCGACTGGCCATACGCGTACTTGGTTTTGCACCTTCATACTACTCTTCCCTCTGTCACAGTTTATAGGGCGCGCTTCATTATAATGCATTTCTCTCAATGCATTTCCACCACCAGAGAGACTTTAGACGCGTTTGATTTAATGCTCAATTAATTAGGGCATGGTAATCGCAATCAAGTCCACAATTTTCTCTCCATGTACTGGCACATACGGATGGAATCATGCACGTGTGTACCCGGGGTGGAAGCACTGCATGCATGTGTGTACGCATTATTCCCTCTAGTAATAGACGACGTGCTATATCTACCAATGCTATTTTTCAGGACGATCGCTAGTCGCCTTGGTCCCATAGATTTTTTTTCTTTTTTCTGAAGCGCGCTGTATAAACACTGACGGATGGAGTAGTATGAGCGGATTCAAAGAAGAGCATATTGATGGTTGCTTCTTCAGAGCAACTTACAGTGGGAAAGGTGGGGCTTACGATTTGACTGCTCATTACTCACTATTAATGCGGCGCAACGACCGGGCTGAGTCTCCCATGCGGTTGTGCACTACCCCCTCGGTTCTTAAATATACTTCGGAGTATATTTGTCTTTCTAGAGATTTCAACGAGTGACTACTCAAATATTTGTCTTTTTAGAGATTTCAAATGGACTGGCACATACGGATGTACATATTTTAGACTGTAGATTCACTCATTTTGCTCCGTATGTAGTCACTTGTTGAAATCTCTAAAAAGACGAATAGAATATTTAGGAATGAAGGGAGTACACATACAAAGCAAAATGAGTCAATCTACACTCTAAAATATGCCCGTTTGAAATTTGTAAAAAGACAAATATTTAGGAACGAAGGAGTATAATTTTGTGCATGGCACATGGACCCGGATGATGAAGAGGCTTCTGGCAATGCTATCAAGCTTTCATCATTTGTTTACATAATTGACGTACTATACAAATAATTTTCCAGCGACATGAAATTGTACAATGGTGTGAGCTTTCAGCTTTTGTTTCGGGTGTCTTGACATCGATGCTCTTTCCGAAACAATAAAAAACTAACTTCCTTGCTAATGCATGTCAATTATTAGCAGATCAGAGCTAATAATTACATCACAATGGAAGACAGAGTTGTGAGAAGGTGTTAAATTAAAATTGATCCATGCTTTCATTGGCAGCAACGTCCCCCCAGCTCTGTCTAAATCAACAAGGCATGTTGGGAAAAAAGTAGCTGTCTGGAGCATGCAACATTCCGATCATTTTGTGCAGTTCCACTAAAATAGAGCTGAGCGTCCCTGTTCCAAAGATATTAAGTGTGATTACGATAATTGAGGACTGCTGATGAAACAATAAAGGGACATTTACATTTGTGCCCCTAACTCGAACCCACTACTCAGAGTTGCCCCTAATTTTGAAGCATGCTCAAATTTGCCCCTCTGCCGTTAAGTCACTACTCAGAAATGCCCTTCCGTACAGTAATATAGCACTTTCCATCCAATACTGTAGCACTTTCGGTCTGCTACAGTACACATGGGCCTTTGATGGTCAAAGGCCTTTGACTAGACGGAAGGGCATTTCTGAGTATTGACTTAACGGCAGAAGGGCAAATTTGAGCATGCTTTGAAATTAGGGGTAAATCTGAGTAGGTGGTTCGAGTTAGGGGCAGAAATGCAAATGGCCCAACAATATACACACAAATAGAAGCCGGTCACCTTTGCAGTCTCTCTTAAGACTAACTAGTTGGAGAAGATTAGGCTCAGAGTTGGATGAGGAGGATAGAGCCAAACCAATCTCCCTTTGTGCACTCGCACTGAAATGTATAGACGTTGCCCGTGTGACATTTTAGTACAACTGCACAAAACACTCTTAAGAAAAAAGTGATTTGTGCAGTTCACCAAAAGGACGCAATAGCAACAAGGTGAAATGGATAGCCCTGTTTGCAAAAAAGAGGTAGAAAGGAAACAATTACTTGCCAATAACAGTTGATGACACATGCGACAACAAAAAAGAAGCATATTCCTTGCCCTAAGGGAAGATAACAACACGGTTGTGTTTGTCTAAAATGGTGTGAGGACGAGAATGCAATATGGAAAGTACGCTGGACGAGCTACGTTTTGGGCAAAGAACTATGGAAGATCCACATGCAGCAACATGGGAAGACGGGCAGTGGAGCAAGGCCGGAGGGGATACCTGGAGGTCGTCGGGATATAACTAGGTGAGCGGCGGCGGGAAGAATCTGCGAGCAGGTGGTGTAGGCCCTGCTGCGCCGGAGCTTGGTCAGAGAGAACGGCGTGTACCGCAGATCGGGACGTGCTGCCTCGGCGCCGTCGAACAGAGAAATGATGCACTTCCTCCCTTTCCCCCGGTGGATGGGATGTAGCGGGTCAGTGACCAACGGTGAGAGAGAGAGAGGCCACTGTTGGAAATATGCCCTAGAGGCAATAATAAAAGATTATTATATTTCAATGTTCATGATAATTGTTTTTTGTTCATGCTATAACTGTATTATCCGGAAATCGTAATACACGTGTGAACACTTAGACCCAATAAGTCCCTAGTGAGCCTCTAGTTGACTGGCTCGTTGTGATCAATAGATAGTCATGGTTTCCTGACTATGGACATTGGATGTCGTTGATAACGGGATCACATCATTAGGAGAATGATGTGATGGACTAGACCCAATCATAAGCATAGCATAAAAGATCGTATAGTTCGTTTGCTAGAAGCTTTGCCAATGTCAAGTATCTATTCCTTCGACCATGAGATCGTGTAACTCCCGGTTACCGTAGGAGTGCCTTGGGTGTATCAAACGTCACAACGTAACTGGGTGACTATAAAGGTGCATTACAGGTATCTCCAAAAGTATCGGTTGGGTTGACACGGATCGAGACTGGGATTTGTCACTCCGTATGACGGAGAGGTATCTCTGGGCCCACTCGGTAATGCATCATCATAATGAGCTCAATGTGACCAAGGTGTTGGCCACGGGATCATGCATTACGGTACGAGTAAAGTGACTTGCCGGGTAACGAGACTGAACAAGGTATTGGGATACCGACGATCGAGTCTCGGGCAAGTAACGTACCGATTGACAAAGGGAATTGTATACAGGGTTTGATCGAATCCTCGACATCGTGGTTCAACCGATGAAATCATCGAGGAGCATGTGGGAGCCAACATGGATATCCAGACCCCGCTGTTGGTTATTGCCCGAGAGTCGTCTCGGTCATGTCTGCGTGTCTCCCGAACCCGTAGGGTCTACACACTTAAGGTTCGGTGACGCTAGGGTTAGTAGGAAGTCAAGTATGTGACTACCGAATGATGTTCGGAGTCCCGGATGAGATCCCGGACGTCACGAGGAGTTCCGGAATGGTCCGGAGGTAAAGATTTATATATGGGAAGTCCTGTTTCGGGCATCGGGACAAGTTTCGGGGTTATCGGTATTGTACCGGGACCACCGGAGGGGTCCCGGGGGCCCACCGGGTGGGGCCACCTGCCCCGGGGGGCCACATGGGCTGTAGGGGGTGCGCCTTGGCCTGCATGGGCCAAGGGCACCAGCCCCACATAGGCCCATGCGCCTAGGGTTCAAGGGGGAAGAGTCCTAGGAGGGGAAGGCACCTCCTAGGTGCCTTGGGGGGGAGGGAAACCCCCCTTGGCCGCCGCCCCCCTAGGAGATTGGATCTCCTAGGGCCGGCCACCCCCCCTTGGCCCTCCTATATATAGTGGGGGAGAGGAGGGACTTCATACCTTGAGTCCTTGGCCTTTGGTTGCCTCCTTCTCCCTCCCCAACACCTCTCCTCCTCCGTAAGAGCTCGGCGAAGCCCTGTCGGAGTACTGCTTCTCCACCATCACCACGCCGTCGTGCTGCCGGTGGAGCTGTCTTCCTCAACCTCTCCTTCCCCCTTGCTGGATCAAGAAGGAGGAGACGTCGCTCGTCCCGTACGTGTGTTGAACACGGAGGTGCTGTCCGTTCAGCACTTGGCATCGGTGATCTGAATCACGTTCGAGTACGACTACATCATCACCTTGCAAGCTTCCGCACGCGATCTACAAGTGGTATGTAGATGCAAACTCTCTCCCATGACTCGTTGCTTAGATGAACTCATAGATGGATCTTGGTGAAGCCGTAGGAAAAATTTTAATTTTCTGCAACGTTCCCCAACAGTGGCATCATGAGCTAGGTCTATGCGTAGTTCTCTAATGCACGAGTAGAACACAATTTAGTTGTGGGCGTTGATCTTGTCATCTTACTTGCCTCTACTAGTCTTTTCTTGGTCAACGGTATTGTGGGATGAAGCGGCCCGGACCAACCTTACACGTACGCTTACGTGAGACCGGTTCCACCGACTGACATGCACTAGTTGCATAAGGTGGCTGGCGGGTGTCTGTCTCTCCCACTTTAGTTGGAGCGGAATCGATGAACAGGGCCCTTATGAAGGGTAAATAGAAGTTGACAAAATCACGTTGTGGTGATTCGTAGGTAAGAAAACGTTCTTGCTAGAACCCAATCGCAGCCACGTAAAAGATGCAACAACAACTAGAGGACGTCTAACTTGTTTTTGCAGCGATTGATCATGTGATGTGATATGGCCAGAAGTTGTGATGAATGTTGGATTGTGATGTATGAGATCATGTTCTTGTAATAGGATTCACGACTTGCATGTCGATGAGTATGACAACCGGCAGGAGCCATAGGAGTTGTCTTTATTTTTTGTATGACCTGCGTGTCATTGAAGAACGCCATGTAAACTACTTTACTTCATTACTAAACGCGTTAGTCATAGAAGTAGAAGTAGTCGTTGGCGTGACAACTTCATGAAGACACGATGATGGAGATCATGATGATGGAGATCATGGTGTCAAGCCGGTGACAAGATGATCATGGAGCCCCGAAGATGGAGATCAATGGAGCTTGATGATATTGGCCATATCATGTCACAACCATATAATTGCATGTGATGTTTATTATGTTTATGCATCTTGTTTACTTAGGATGACGGTAGTAAATAAGATGATCCCTTACAAAATTTCAAGAAGTGTTCTCCCCTAACTGTGCACCGTTGCTACAGTTCGTCGTTTCTAAGCACCACGTGATGATCGGGTGTGATGGATCCTTACGTTCACATACAACGGGTGTAAGACAGTTTTACACAGCGAAAACACTTAGGGTTAACTTGACGAGCCTAGCATGTGCAGACATGGCCTCGGAACACGGAGACCGAAAGGTCGAACACGAGTCGTATGGAAGATACGATCAACATAAAGATGTTCACCGACGATGACTAGTCCGTCTCACGTGATGATCGGACACGGGCTAGTCGACTCGGATCGTGTAACACTTAGATGACTAGAGGGATGTCTAATCTAAGTGGGAGTTCATAATTTTGATTAAGAACTTTATTATCATGAACTTAGTCTAAAACCTTTGCAAATATGTCCTGTAGATCAATGGCCAACGCTAATGTCAACATGAACTTCAACGCGTTCCTAGAGAAAACCAAGCTGAAAGATGATGGCAGCAACTATACGGACTGGGTCCGGAACCTGAGGATCATCCTCATAGCTGCCAGGAAGCAATATGTCCTAGAAGGACCGCTAGGTGCCGCTCCCGTCCCAGAGAACCAAGACGTTATGAACGCTTGGCAAACTCGTGCTGATGATTACTCCCTCGTTCAGTGCGGCATGCTTTACAGCTTAGAACCGGGGCTCCAAAAGCGTTTTGAGCATCACGGAGCATATGAGATGTTCGAAGAGCTGAAACTAGTTTTCCAAGCTCATGCCCGGGTCGAGAGATATGATGTCTCCGACAAGTTCTACAGTTGTAAGATGGAGGAGAACAGTTCTGTCAGTGAACACATCCTGAAGATGTCTGGGTTGCACGCACGTATGACCCAGTTGAACATTAACCTCCCAGATGAGGCGGTCATTGACAGAATCCTCGAGTCGCTCCCACCAAGCTACAAGAGCTTTGTGATGAACTACAACATGCAGGGGATGGTAAAGACCATTCCTGAAGTGTTCTCGATGCTGAAGTCAGCAGAGGCTGAAATCAAGAAAGAACATCAAGTGTTGATGGTCAATAAGACCACTAAGTTCAAGAAGGGCAAGGGTAAGAAGAACTTCAAGAAGGACGGCAAAGATGTTGCCGCGCCCGGTAAGCCTGTTGCCGGGAAGAAGTCAAAGAATGGACCCAAGCCTGAGACTGAGTGCTTTTATTGCAAGGGGAAGGGGCACTGGAAGCGGAACTGCCCCAAATACTTAGCGGATAAGAAGGCCGGCAACACCAAAGGTATATTTGATATACATGTAATTGATGTGTACCTTACCAGTACTCGAAGTAACTCCTGGGTATTTGATACCGGTGCCGTTGCTCACATATGTAACTCACAGCAGGAGCTGCGGAATAAACGGAGACTGGCGAAGGACGAGGTGACGATGCGCGTCGGGAATGGTTCCAGGGTCGATGTGATCGCCGTCGGCACGCTGCCTCTACATTTACCTACGGGATTAGTTTTAAACCTCAATAATTGTTATTTAGTGCCAAGTTTGAGCATGAACATTGTATCTGGATCTCGTTTAATACGAGATGGCTACTCATTTAAGTCTGAGAATAATGGTTGTTCGATTTATATGAGAGATATGTTTTATAGTCATGCTCCGATGGTCAATGGTTTATTCTTGATGAATCTCGAGCGTAATATTACACATGTTCATAGTGTGGATGCCAAAAGATGTAAAGTTGATAACGATAGTCCCACATACTTGTGGCACTGCCGCCTTGGTCACATTGGTGTCAAGCGCATGAAGAAGCTCCATGCTGATGGACTTTTAGAGTCTCTTGATTATGAATCATTTGACACATGCGAACCTTGCCTCTTAGGCAAAATGACCAAGACTCCGTTCTCCGGAACAATGGAGCGAGCAACCAACTTGTTGGAAATCATACATACCGATGTGTGCGGTCCAATGAGCGTTGAGGCTCGCGGAGGATATCGTTATGTTCTCACTCTCACTGACGACTTGAGTAGATATGGGTATGTCTACTTAATGAAACACAAGTCTGAGACCTTTGAAAAGTTCAAGGAATTTCAGAGTGAGGTAGAGAATCAACGTGACCGTAAGATAAAGTTCCTACGATCAGATCGTGGGGGCGAATACTTAAGTCACGAATTTGGTACACACTTAAGAAAATGTGGAATCGTTTCACAACTCACGCCGCCTGGAACACCTCAGCGAAATGGTGTGTCCGAACGTCGTAATCGCACTCTATTGGATATGGTGCGGTCTATGATGTCTCTTACCAATTTACCGCTATCATTTTGGGGATACGCTCTAGAGACAGCTACATTCACTTTAAATAGGGCACCGTCTAAATCCGTTGAGACGACACCGCATGAATTATGGTTTGGGAAGAAACCTAAGCTGTCGTTTCTAAAAGTTTGGGGATGCGATGCTTATGTCAAGAAACTTCAACCTGAAAAGCTCGAACCCAAGTCGGAAAAATGCATCTTCATAGGATACCCTAAGGAAACTGTCGGGTATACCTTCTACTTGAGATCCGAAGGCAAGATCTTTGTTGCCAAGAACGGATGCTTTCTGGAGAAAGAGTTTCTCTCGAAAGAAGTAAGTGGGAGGAAAGTAGAACTCGATGAAGTACTACCTCTCGAACGGGAAAGTGGTGCAGCGCAGGAAACCGTTCCTATGATGCCCACACCAACTGAAGAGAAAAACGTTGATGATGATCAAGGTACTTCAGATCTAGTTGCTACTGAACTTCGAAGGTCCACAAGGACACGTTCCGCACCAGAGTGGTACGGCAACCCTGTCATGGAAATCATGTTGCTAGACAACAATGAACCTTCGAACTATGAAGAAGCAATGGCGGGCCCGGATTCCAACAAATGGCTTGAGGCCATGAAATCCGAGATAGAATCCATGTATGAAAACAAAGTATGGACTTTGACAGACTTGCCCGATGATCGGCGAGCGATAGAAAATAAATGGATTTTTAAGAAGAAGACGGACGCGGATGGTAATGTTACCATCTATAAAGCTCGACTTGTCGCTAAGGGTTATCGACAAGTTCAAGGGATTGACTACGACGAGACATTCTCTCCCGTAGCGAAGCTTAAGTCCGTCCGAATCATGTTAGCAATTGCCGCATACTATGATTATGAGATATGGCAGATGGACGTCAAAACGGCATTCCTTAATGGACATCTTAAGGAAGAGCTGTATATGATGCAGCCGGAAGGTTTTGTCATTCCTCAGAACGCTAACAAAGTATGCAAGCTCCAGCGATCCATTTATGGACTGGTGCAAGCATCTCGGAGTTGGAACATTCGCTTTGATGAAATGATCAAAGCGTTTGGGTTTATGCAGACTTATGGAGAAGCCTGCGTTTACAAGAAAGTGAGTGGGAGCTCCGTAGCATTTCTCCTATTATATGTAGATGACATACTCTTGATGGGAAATGATACGAAACTCCTGGACAGCATTAAGGCCTACTTGAACAAGTGTTTTTCAATGAAGGACCTTGGAGAAGCTGCTTATATATTAGGCATCAAGATCTATAAAGATAGATCGAGACGCCTCATAGGTCTTTCACAAAGCACATACCTTGATAAGATTTTGAAGATGTTCAAAATGGATCAGTCCAAGAAGGGGTTCTTGCCTATGTTACAAGGTGTGAGATTGAGCTCGGCTCAGTCACCGACCACGGCAAAAGATAAAGAAGAGATGAGTGTCATCCCCTATGCTTCAGCCATAGGATCTATTATGTATGCCATGCTGTGTACCAGACCCGATGTAAACCTTGCCGTAAGTTTGGTTGCAAGATACCAAAGTAACCCCGGCAAGGAACACTGGACAGCGGTCAAGAATATCCTGAAGTACCTGAAAAGGACAAAGGACATGTTTCTCGTTTATGGAGGAGACGAAGAGCTCGTCATAAAGGGTTACGTCGACGCTAGCTTCGACTCAGATCTGGATGACTCTAAGTCACAAACCGGATACGTGTATATGTTTAATGGTGGAGCAGTAAGCTGGTGCAGCTGCAAGCAGAGCGTCGTGGCGGGATCTACGTATGAAGCGGAGTACATGGCAGCCTCGGAGGCAGCACATGAAGCGATTTGGATGAAGGAGTTCATCACCGACCTAGGAGTCATACCCAATGCGTCGGGGCCAATCAAACTCTTCTGTGACAACACTGGAGCTATTGCCCTTGCCAAGGAGCCCAGGTTTCACAAGAAGACCAGGCACATCAAGCGTCGTTTCAACTCCATCCGTGAAAATGTTCAAGATGGAGACATAGAGATTTGCAAAGTGCACACGGATCTGAATGTCGCAGATCCATTGACTAAACCTCTCTCGCGTGCAAAACATGATCAACACCAGAACAATATGGGTGTTCGATTCATCACAATGTAACTAGATTGGTGACTCTAGTGCAAGTGGGAGACTGTTGGAAATATGCCCTAGAGGCAATAATAAAAGATTATTATATTTCAATGTTCATGATAATTGTTTTTTGTTCATGCTATAACTGTATTATCCGGAAATCGTAATACACGTGTGAACACTTAGACCCAATAAGTCCCTAGTGAGCCTCTAGTTGACTGGCTCGTTGTGATCAATAGATAGTCATGGTTTCCTGACTATGGACATTGGATGTCGTTGATAACGGGATCACATCATTAGGAGAATGATGTGATGGACTAGACCCAATCATAAGCATAGCATAAAAGATCGTATAGTTCGTTTGCTAGAAGCTTTGCCAATGTCAAGTATCTATTCCTTCGACCATGAGATCGTGTAACTCCCGGTTACCGTAGGAGTGCCTTGGGTGTATCAAACGTCACAACGTAACTGGGTGACTATAAAGGTGCATTACAGGTATCTCCAAAAGTATCTGTTGGGTTGACACGGATCGAGACTGGGATTTGTCACTCCGTATGACGGAGAGGTATCTCTGGGCCCACTCGGTAATGCATCATCATAATGAGCTCAATGTGACCAAGGTGTTGGCCACGGGATCATGCATTACGGTACGAGTAAAGTGACTTGCCGGGTAACGAGACTGAACAAGGTATTGGGATACCGACGATCGAGTCTCGGGCAAGTAACGTACCGATTGACAAAGGGAATTGTATACAGGGTTTGATCGAATCCTCGACATCGTGGTTCAACCGATGAAATCATCGAGGAGCATGTGGGAGCCAACATGGATATCCAGACCCCGCTGTTGGTTATTGCCCGAGAGTCGTCTCGGTCATGTCTGCGTGTCTCCCGAACCCGTAGGGTCTACACACTTAAGGTTCGGTGACGCTAGGGTTAGTAGGAAGTCAAGTATGTGACTACCGAATGATGTTCGGAGTCCCGGATGAGATCCCGGACGTCACGAGGAGTTCCGGAATGGTCCGGAGGTAAAGATTTATATATGGGAAGTCCTGTTTCGGGCATCGGGACAAGTTTCAGGGTTATCGGTATTGTACTGGGACCACCGGAGGGGTCCCGGGGGCCCACCGGGTGGGGCCACCTGCCCCGGGGGGCCACATGGGCTGTAGGGGGTGCGCCTTGGCCTGCATGGGCCAAGGGCACCAGCCCCACATAGGCCCATGCGCCTAGGGTTCAAGGGGGAAGAGTCCTAGGAGGGGAAGGCACCTCCTAGGTGCCTTGGGGGGGGAGGGAAACCCCCCTTGGCCGCCGCCCCCCTAGGAGATTGGATCTCCTAGGGCCGGCCACCCCCCCTTGGCCCTCCTATATATAGTGGGGGAGAGGAGGGACTTCATACCTTGAGTCCTTGGCCTTTGGTTGCCTCCTTCTCCCTCCCCAACACCTCTCCTCCTCCGTAAGAGCTCGGCGAAGCCCTGTCGGAGTACTGCTTCTCCACCATCACCACGCCGTCGTGCTGCCGGTGGAGCTGTCTTCCTCAACCTCTCCTTCCCCCTTGCTGGATCAAGAAGGAGGAGACGTCGCTCGTCCCGTACGTGTGTTGAACACGGAGGTGCTGTCCGTTCAGCACTTGGCATCGGTGATCTGAATCACGTTCGAGTACGACTACATCATCACCTTGCAAGCTTCCGCACGCGATCTACAAGTGGTATGTAGATGCAAACTCTCTCCCATGACTCGTTGCTTAGATGAACTCATAGATGGATCTTGGTGAAGCCGTAGGAAAAATTTTAATTTTCTGCAACGTTCCCCAACAGCCACCGCACTCCCTTTCCCCCGGCGGATGGGATGCAGCCGGATCAGTGGCCAACGGTGAGAGAGAGAGAGGCCACCGCAGCCTTGTGTGAGATACTCTAAAGAGCAACAAACCAGGCACGCAAGGCTCCATTGTATATAGTGAGTGGACTACCTTTTTCTCCATAAAAATTGTTTTATATTCTGTGTACGTGCCATTGAGCGCTATAACTTTATTTAAAAATAATGAGGCAATGCGTCAAGTCGAACTTTGTTTCGTGCAGGCGTGGTACACGACCTCCCTAGGTAAACAACCACTATAGGTGTTCAAATTAGCACGTGGGCTGCCATTTCGTAAAGAAATGAGCTCCACCGTGTACTCGCGCGGGTGTGGCTGGGCACGAAGCGTGAGTACGTGCATGGTGCACCTATTCTCTTCTTGTATATGTACATCACCTACGTGGGGTTGTGTGAGAGAGATACAAACCTAGAGAGATATAGTGTGTGGGTTCTTGAGAGTTTTTTTTTGGGGGGGGGGGGGGGGTCAATCGAAAAATGTAACATATGCAATGTGTGTGAAATAGAGTCCTGGATATAACATATATGTAGAGGGGGCGATCCGCGAGAAGGGAGTGAAGGTATCATTGGCTTGAGGTGTCCATAGAATCGAAAATAGGGATGATGTGTGTGCGTGTGCGCGCGCGATCGATAAAGAGTGCCATCGAATTTGTGTGTGCCCACATCAAAGATATAGAGTGGCTGGCCTACTGGAACATGAGAGGGGACATGTGCAGTTTGTCTCTGTGGCATGGATACCTACCTGCAATGCTTGACTACCGGTGTGTGGTGGGGGAAGAGGGAGGCCCAATTAACTATGGAGGTACAATGGCTGGTATATGAGCGGAGGAGGAGAGAGGCCTACATCATGTATTAAGGAGATCGATCTGCCTCATGTATCAAGGGAGATCGATCGGCATCCATGCATATGTGCAGGAGAGGAATAAGGTTGGGAGAGAGATGGAGCTAGAGTGTTGGAGGGCGTGGTAGTGGAGTTGCTTCTAACAAATGGTAAGATAGGCTTGGTAGACAAATGGATGGCACGCCCGCAATATCAATAAGAGAGGAGATGGCTGCTTGTTGTCTGTGCACGTGCGTGTGAGAGACAGGTCAGGAGGCATGCACGAATGATGAGGGGGGACGATGTGGCTGTGGTAAGCAGACATAACTACATAGGAAGATCAATCGCCCTTTGTTAGAGAAAGGAGAGACATAACTTGTGAGGTACGTCGATCGATGGGGGGGTAGTTAAAGTCAATCTAGGTATATGTTGGGAGATCGATCGGTATACATGCATTTGTGTGTTAGAAGCAAATTAGGCACGAGGAGAAGGATAGAGAGAGAGAGGGATGCATGTAGGAGGTGGTACGAGAGGCATACTATATCGAGCGGGGAGGAGTGTGCGAGTACGAGAACAATGAAAAGAGTGGTGGGAGTGAGGCATGGACGGTGACAAGAGAAGAGGGGAAGCTTGTGTTTGTGCTAGGCACACCTGGCTAGAGAGGCATATCGATCAATGTGTGTCGTAAAGAAGGAGCTGGGGGGCCTACACACACCGTGGGTGAACGACCCAAAGTGAAAAGACGAATTTGCGCGATGGAGCTAGAGAATGCTGAGGGAGGGTGAGAGGGATGCAGGCGTGTGCATGCACAAGAGAAAGTTAGCGCTAGCTACAAAGATAAGAGGGTTGTGTGGGTGTAAAAGACGAATAGAGATCATATATACTTCATTATAAAAAGCGAATTCGAATATTTGAAGAATTTATCATAGTGTTTTAAACCGACGCATGTGTGAATATATATAATGGTGATACACATGGTGTGTTTATGAACATGTTATACTACATTTAATATATTTTATCTCTACTCTTATAAAAAACGGAGTTGTTGATGATGGTGTGCCTGCTATCCTGCATTATCGGCCGTCCGATTTATATCTGGCGGATAGCAAGGAAACTATGATGGTTGAAGTTGGCAGCAATCATGATTGTAGAGTCTTATTGAAATAGAGAAACAAATTCAAATTTAGTTCGAATTGCAGCAGTAGTATAGACATTTGGAATGCACTAAAATGTTGGTATGAGTAGGTTACATGCATTATACAGCAAGCGAAAAAATTTAATCGGACATAACATGGATTCATACTCCCACCTTCCATCTATATAGGGCATAATGAGATTTTTAAGACCGCCTTTGACTATTAACAAGATTAATAGTACATGACATGCATAATGTGAAAATTATATCATTGAAAGAACCTTTCACAGATGAAGTTAACGGTGTGCTTTGTGTAAGTTGCATGTCATATATCATTGCTCTAATATTTGGTCAAAGTTAGCATTGAAAAACGCATTAGGCCCTATATAGATGGAAGGAGGGAGTAGCTTGGAATAGCATTTGTATAGTAAAACGGGGCAAGACTCTCTCTTTGTGTGGTGTGAATAGTTTTATTTTTTTTCATTTTCTTTTTGGTTGAGGGAAGTGCGAATTGATTTGGTATGTACAAGTACAATATTACTACACGTTAGGCTTGTCCCTAATATTCAACCCGCGTCTTGTTATATCCCGAAAATTCAGATATCGTGCTCCCAAAACTGGCGCCTTCACAACCCGCGCCTTGTTATCCCGAAATTACAACACGCGCGAAAACTCCCTCCAGCTGCCAAATCACGACACGCAAAATCCCCCTTCTAACCCCGAGCCGAAAGGGCCGCTAGTTCAAATCGGTGTAGGGTACTTTTGTAACACACCCTACATTTTGGACAAGCGCGTCCCTAAGTCATGCTTCACCCCCTCCCATCGCCCCCTTTTCGCCATTCGAAATCCCAGGCAGCCATAACCTCTCCGCTCCAGCCGCGAAACCCCACCCTCCTCCGTCCGCCACATCACCACTGCCTAGCCGAAGCCTCTTCCCCGACGACGTCGTCCACCGCAACAGCTTGACGTCCCTCATCCACCTCCCCGGATGAGGATCCGTCGTCCATCTCACTGTCCCGCCGGTTTAGCCGCCCCGTCCTCCACCTCCAAGGAGCTGCTCCGACGATCGCCTCGTCTATCACGGCTGCTCCATCCCCATAGCGCCGCCTTAACCTGCTACACCGGAACCGCAGCATCCTCACTGACTCCTTGGACGAAGTCGAGGCCTACTCGGCGCCACCAAAGAGGTTGTACACTCATCGCATCGCACCTTCTCCTTAACTTGACCTCCCGGCGCCGACGGTGCTCCATCCCGCACCCCCATGGAGCGGCTACCTTGAAGCCGGCTCCACGGGCGACATCTCCACGGCAGCTCTCCCCTAGTGCGAGGCCCCTTCGGCGGCGGCCACACCAGCCGGATCTGCTGCTGCTGCTCCGGCTCTCGCTCGCTCGCTCGCACTGCTACTGCTGCTCCGGCTCTCGCTCGATCGCTCGCTCGCCCAGCTGCTGCTGCTGCTCTCCCCCTCGCTCGTGTTGCTGCTCTGCTCCGATTAAGCCACACTTCAGTCGACTGAATCGACTTTTGGGTCAGTCGATTTTCAGGGGTTGGGGGGGCTTGCCGGAGTTAAGGAAGAACCACCCGCAGCGGGGACGAGGGCTTGCCGGAGAGGTACCCCACTATCTATCTTAGGGTTCAGGGTGGGGGCGGGGGGCCTAGAGGGCTGGCCGGGGCGGCGGTGGCGAGTTGTTTTGGGGCGGTGAGGCGGCACTGGGGCCGGCGGTTCGGCCGGTGGTGGCAGGCGGCTCAGGGGGGTGCAGGTTGAAGATGAACTGCAGGCCCTCCCTAAACTACATGTCTAGTGCCTCTCTGCTACCATTGCGTTCAGTTTCGACAGTAGCATTCAGATTCCACAGTAAATTTCAGTTTTGACAGTTAAGTTCAGAGTCAACAGTTTTTACCTCATCTGTTGTAGTCAGGTGGTTTTTGGTGATGTTAATTTTACATCCATTTTACATCATCTATTGGAGATGCTATTAGAATCCCACTTGAGATTGACGATGTCTGTCTTGTGCTGCTTCAGCCTTGACGTCTTACGGCTCACCGGAGCTGCTCCAACGACGGAACAATCCATCACAACAGAGCAGTGCCTTGCACGCCGTCTACAGATTCCTCAGCTCCTCCTCGACACCTCCGACAGCCACCTCTGCCTCAACTGCTTCAGTGACCAACCCAATGATGCTGAGGTCGACACGGCTACAACAAAGAGTTTGTACACTTGTTGCATCACTTATTACTATACATTCACGTCGATCCATTAGGGCTATTTTGGTTCAACGGAAAAACGTCGATCCACTGGTTGTTACCATCACCCTAAATTTCTGCATGTTCTCCTTACATAATCTCACCATATTTTTTTGTATGCATGTCAGATATTGTAAACAGTCATGCTGAACATGTAGAGAAAAAGAGAAGAGTTTTGCGCGGCAATACAATGTCATGCAGACATCGCTTCATGGTGGGTTCAATGGAAAACCCTCCCCACCCCTCTCCAGATTGTAATCCAGAGGAAGATATCTGTTCTGAGGCGGATTCAGACGCCGCTGACCACTCCCATTTACCCCCCAAGGTGTTTGCTCTACCTTGGCATGATGATGTTAGTCATATCATGCATATGTTGCCTTGCAGTGCCTACTTTTGACATAATATATGTCATCTGCTTAGTTTAGACATGTTCTGTAATGCCACTTGTTTAGTTTCTATATCATATATGGGAATTATGCAGTCTCATGTCTTTTAGCCAGCCATAATATATGTGAAATGTGCAATGCCATCCTGTTTAACCAGGCATCATATATTTGAATGATATCTTGCCCATCCTTTTCTTCATTACATTTTCATTTGTTGACAATGTTTGTACATTAAACTACTCTTTCTGTGAATCAGCCATTTGGGTGGGAGATGGAAAAATCTGGAGTGAAAACAAGGCCTTCAGAGCAGACAGTGCTACCTGTCGAAGCAGATCTCTTGTTGGGTCCCGATAGCTCCTCAGAGATGGATTCAGAGACAGATGACCAGTCTGATTCCCCCACTGAGGTGTATGCTCTAACTTGGCACGGTTATACTGCTCATATCATGCATACGGTGTCTTGCATTGCATAGTTTAGACATCATATACACAATATTCAACACCATGTTCTTAGTTCAAACATCATATCGAATGCCCTCTGTTTAGCATATAAATCACATATGTGAATTAAATGATGCGATCCTGATTACTTAGATAACATGTAGGTGAATTATGTCATGCGATCCTGTTTAGTTATTCATCATATCTTTGAATTATGTTATGCTATGCTATCTTGTTTAGATAGACATCATATATGTGAAATTATGTCATGCTATCCATTTTAGTTAAACAATATACATGTTAACTATTTCATGCCCTCTTTTTTCCACACTATCTATTGCATCTGTCTCTCATACAATGTCTGTACATTCAACTATTTTTCCTGTTTATCAGCCATTTGAATTGGAGCGAGTGATGCCAGTATCTAGCGGAATAAAAACACGGTCTTCAAATAAAATAGTGCTACCTCTTGGTGGAGATAGCACCCCGGTTGTACATGCACAAGAACCAGCCCTACCACACATAACCCAAACTCTCGCAGATTGTACCCCTACTGCGATGGACAGAGAACCAGCTTCACCCAATCTAACTCCAACCCCAGCCGATAGTAACCCAGTTCCTGTTGACACAACACCATCTCCACCACAAAGCTCCCAAACAAGAGCAGTTAGTAAGGCAGCTCTAGTGCTCAAAGGGCTAGTACTATCACGGCGAACCCCAACTCCACCAGTTTGTATGCCTATTCCTGTGGAGGAAGCACAACCAGCCAGTCGTAGTTTAGAATCTATTGCATTTGATGTTGTTAAATCGTATGTGCGTATCTTCCCATCTTGGAAATATTATACTTAAGATGAAGGAAAATGCCAGTTGCAGGTGTTTGTTCAGGAGTTATGTGTAAATAATGTTATTCATGGCAATTACTTTGCTTCTTCCCATACATCCTACCTCCATGATGGTTATAATACAGTAAATTTTCCCATTTTTCTCTATAGAGAAGGACCGATTTGGAAACTCAGGATGAGGTAACCTGTGCTAATACCTCTGCTATCTTCAAGAATGCTTGGTGGCAGTATCGGAATTACCTGAAGAAAACGTACTTCACCGGCAAAGAAACTCATCAAATTCCCTTACGTTCTCCTGACACACATTTACTGGACGATGACTGGGAACGCCTTGTTCTGTACTGGTCCCGAACCAAGAATGTGGTAAGGTCTATGAGCTCATTTTCTATTTTTAAGTATTTTATTCTTGCGTCTTACTGTACTCTGTTCATGTAGAACAAGTGCCTAAACCTGAAGAACAACTGTTCTAATTTAAGATTCCATTGCTATCATAGTTCAAAAAAGCGCTAGGCGTTAATTGTGCGTTTTGCCACCACCTTGCACTTTACTGACCAAAGCGCATGTTTATGCGCAGTTATGCATAGATTATGCGTAGTTATGCGCAACGCGTTTTGCCAACGCCTAGAGCCTAGGCGCGCTTAAGCGCTTGCTTAGGCGCACCTTTTTTAACTATGATTGATTTGCTCTTGTATCACTGTATTTACTCATACAAACTTATTTTTTAATTGAAGGATCTAATCGAAACTCCAATGGCACAGCAGGTATGTTCACTCATGTTTCTTTAACAGGTTTGCTCTTATCAATAGCTCTATTAATTTCAATTTCAATTGTGTATACAGTTGACTTTCATATCATGCACATTACTAGCATCACAACAGAGCCAATAGTGTTGTTGTACATGTAGACCCGTGGTACCCATCTGAAATCTTGTTGTGCTGTGTAGTTTCCCACGCTTTGTATTCTTTCACTGCTACTTTGTCTTGAACTGATACAATTTGAACCGTGTCTCTATTTTGATTTGGCAAGACAATGCAGTGACCATAGGACATAGATATATGTTTGTTTGATGCTTTTATTATGTACTAGTACTTGGCAATAGAAGACTTGGTAGTTTAATCCTGTCCACCTTACTAATGAACTGGTTCACTGAAATGAGTTTCATATACTAGTACATGCTAAACTTGTTATGTGTCTGCTTGTTTCTTCTTTTAGAATGCTGAGAGAATATTGGGGAAGAGTGCCTTATTAAGCAATGGTAAAGGAAGTAATGCAGATAAGGTTCAGGATAGTGACACATCCTTGTTGGTCTCCAACAAAGCTGATAAAACAGCTAAGGAAGACTATCTTGAAGACAGCGAGACAATCCCAAAGTCCTGTCTTGGTTTAGTGTTCGAGTTACTGGCCACTACCGGTTGCACAAGCTATTCAAACTCACTGTCTGAATCAGTTTGGTTTCTTGAGTCTCAACTACAAGCTGAAAGACATCGATCAGTTGTGCTGCGACAAGAAGCGGAAGGACTGCAGAAGTCCCTGGAGCATTCACATGCATACTTTCTGGTGCAACAGCAAGCGTTGGAGGATTTTAGCGCCAAACAGGACAAAGCTAATCAGCTTGCTAAGCTTATTGCCAGCATGGTGGATACCCAGGATAACATTTCTTGAGCTCTTCTGAAGTTGTTTCAGTTATGCTCTTGTTTTGCTGCCGTGTTTATTTGCACTGGTGGCCAATTTTGATGGCCAGTGTATGTAATATACTGCTTTGTTCCCTATATTTGCACTGGTGGCGAACTTTGATGCCCAGTGGATGTAATATGTGTAATAGCGGTAATAGGCTAGCGTTAATTGCTTGCTTATTTATTTCCTTATTGTCTTGTTTAGTTGTTTGCTTGTAGTCACTGCAGTTCTTTTTCTGTGTTTTTCTAGTGGCCACAATAGCCTATTTTTGGTAACTAGGCCAAAATAATCATGGCAACACACGGACTGTTGTAACCATGGGCCTCCTGTAGGCCGTATGATCCATGGGCCTTCGTCCGGCCATAGGATCCATTGGCCTTCTATACAGGCCGTAGGATCCATGGGCCTTCTATACGGGCCTTAGGGTCCATGGGCCTTCTACGGGCCGTAGGGTCCATGGGCCTTCTACGGGTTGTACTATCCGTGGGCCTCATATGGGCTGTAGGATCCATGGGCCTTCTACGGGGCGTATCATCATTTCGCCAATCATGGGTTGTACTATTCATGGACCATAACGGGCTGTTAACAGGAAATATTTGATAACTCTATGAAAATAGCCCAACGGGTTTGTTTACATGAAAACGGCCCAACGTATTAACGGTCCGCAAACGGGCCGACTGTAACGACGGGCTGAATTTGACCCACAAGCAGAAAATGACAGTAACGGGCCGTATGTAACTGAATGCTGCAAATGAGCCCAAGAATCAATGGGCCCTGAGAAGGCCGAAAGATAACTTGGGCTGGAAACGGCCCAATGGAATAACGGGCCGTTAAAGGGTATAAAGTGATACACTGTTCATTACGGGCCAGTTTCACCACGGGTCGTTAATGGGCCAAGAGTTACAAAGGTCCTCATATGGGCCGAAAGAAGTCATGGGCCACACATGGGCCGGAAGTTAAAACGGGCTGAATAATATTAGACGGCCCAGATGACGCTATTGGGCCTAATTCGGATAGGGCGTAACGGGCCCTGGGTTAGCAGGTTGTAAATGGGCTATATGCGAACAGGCCGTTAACAGGCTTTCCGTGGGCTGGGCTGCCACCTTTTGAGCAAGTCAAACGGGCCGGCCTTTTCACAGGAATGGGCCTCTGTTGGGTCGTGCCACGTGTCGCCGTATCATAGGCGACTTTGGTCCAATGAACGGATGACATCTGTCCCAACGGTGAGCCGACACGTGTTTTCTCCAGCCAATGATGATTTTACACGTGGAAAATCCCCATTGGTCGGGGCTGTTAACGGGTTATCGGATCCAAAACCCGACCCGATAGCTTATAGGCGTTCCGTTACGGTGGATGCCACGTGTCGGTCACCCTTAACGAAAGCACTTCTGTGACGCGTGATTTATCGTCATGGAAGTGGACACTTCCGTGATGATAATTTTGGTAATGTCATGGAACACTTCTACGACAGCACAGGTATGACTATCTTGATTCTGTCATAAATTTGTCATGGATGTACATGCATTACAAAAAACGTGACCTACTGTGACAAACACGTATCATCACAGAAGTGTATTTTTTTTTGTAGTGTCAGTATGGGATCAAGCCAGTACCAGAGAGGTCGGCGGCAAACCTGCATACATATACAAGCTCGCCGTTTGAGGCATCGTCGTCCGGTAACCAAGAGCCGCAAGAGAGAAAGATGATCTGCCACTTACCGCCGCCCGTTTGCAAGACAAGCACCTACGCCCCGGGTTGGCGTCTGTCCACGAGGTCAGCCGTGCTGCCTTGGGGCCGCAGCTGCAGAAAACAACTGGCTCGTAGTCCAGCGGGTTGAGGACGTACGGCAGAGGCGGTCTTCTGCCAATCGCCGACTGAGGCGTGGTGGAGCTAGACATGGCTGCAAGCTGCTTAACTATGGAAGACAGGGCTAGGAGGATAGGTGGGGGAGGAGGGGGGTTGGGGGTTGTGTGTGTGCCGTTTGGCCTGATGGATTTTGGACGGTTTTGTAGCGACACCCAGATCCTCGCGCGCCGTGCGATCGGTGTGTATCGCTAGAGCGAGAAGTGACCAGACGAGCACAGGCCGTCATAAAGAAACCCAAAAGCTGAAAGCATGGGCCGATGGGCAGAAAGGTGAATATGACCATACAAGACAAAAAACGCTTTGCATCGCCTTGTGTTTTACCGGAGCGCACAGTAAAAACCTTGTCACGTTTTCAGAAGCCAACCAACTGGCCAAGACCTCATCACTGCCCGCCACTGCCTACATCCCGATGACAGCCACGCAAAAATATTGACCAAGCAGCGTTCCATTCTGCAAATGTCCTGCTAGCTCGGTAGTTCATTTTTCGCTGTAAAAAATACATTCGTCCATGCAAAAAACCACTCTCAAAACATGAGTAAGCATGAATCACTGCACCTCACCCCTCCAAACATCTACTGCATGGATCCAACCGTGCCCACCTCACGGACCGGCAGCGAACACATGTACATGCTCCATTCAACAGAAAGTTGCCCCCGGTGCTTGTACAACAACTTGAACATGCATGCATTTTTTGCTCATTATTTAGTAAAATTTTTAGACGACTGAAAATTCTGTTTTTTCTCTCTTCTCCGGCCTCCCTAGCTTTTTGTTTGATTGGCATCGCCCCACCATCAATCCCTGCACATCTCCGTTTGAACTAAAAAATTAAGTACATGAAGAGTAATACAAGCGCCGATGTGGTTTAAGGTGTACAAAATGAAAATACGGAGAGTAATTCAAAGTGCCGATGTGGTTTAAGGTGTACAAAATGAAAATACGGAGAGTAATTCAAAGTGCCGATGTGGTTTGAAAACAATGTGAACATGTAAAAAAATAAGGCCGCCAGTTTTGAGTTGACCGGCTCGACCCGGGAGCTACACCCCCTTCCAGCTCATAGGTTTAGCCGGCACTCCACTACTCTGCACCCGGAAGTCCTTTCATCTGCGATTTCCAGTCCCTAGTTTGTGCGGGGCTCCGGCCACCGTCACATATCGTTGTCTTTCATTATGCTGGGTCACACAACCCACGCCCTGTAACGAAGCTCGCAAGTCCGGCAGCGCTCCGTGGCTCCATCGGCGTCACTACAAATACCCGGATTATAGGATGGCGCTGCGAACACTTGCGGCGGGGAGAGCGGGTCTTCGGCTGGTGGGGGACGTTTCCTTTCTTGGAGGGACTAATATTGGCACTCCCTGGGCCCCTTTTCGGGCAACAGGCGAAACCCTAGGTCCGGCTTTTCGGATCGGACGACATCGGCACCTCGTGTCGTTATCCTTGATGAAGGTGTTGGCTGATTCGCTGGAGGCGTCCTTGCTGATGACTTCGGTGATGTTGGTCGTCTAGTTATTGGTCGGATTGTGTATCTGTTTTGCTGAGTCGATGACGTGTTTTCTTTGCACATCCCCGAAAAATAAGTACGGACTTTATCGTCCATTTTTCATGTGGAAGTGGTCTTTTTATCAAATTAAGTATGAAAGTCGTGCCCTTGCCCGGGCGCGCCTTGGAGTTGGACCAGCGACAATGAAGCCCTAGGAGTCATTACATGACTTTAACCATTACTGTATCCTCTACCAAATGTGTTTGTATATTGAAATACCGAACCGTACCGGCGGACGAACTGGTCAACTCAAAACAGGCGGCCCTATTATTTGTTTTTATGTTCAAATTGTTTTCAAACCACACCAGCAATTTGAATTACTCTCCATAGTTTCATTTTTTACACCTTAAACCACACCGGCACTTGTACTCTTCATGTACTTACCTTTTTTAGTTCAAACGGACATATCGAATCAACTTAATCCGCGGCGCGTCTGCTAAAAAACCTTTTTCCTGTTTGTTTCTGCATGTCTTTTCTTACAAATGATCCACTTTAACAATGAACACTAAAGCACCTATGTTTTCTGTTTTATCCGATGATTTAACCTCAATGAGGGTCCGTCATATATCATACGAAACAATCATTTGCTTTTTACAACCTTGCATTAGGGTCCGTAATTTATGCTGCAACAACAAAATGCATTACATGGAAATAAGAGATGGCTATGGCATTTAACAATGGGATTGACGGCAATAAAACATGGCTAGGCAATCGGCAACAACCTATATTTCGATCGGGTGAAGTTGGGTAAGTTTCACTTTCTAGTAATTATTTTTTCTTTCTGGCATACAAAATGGCTCGATGAATCCGCAGCACAATTCGTCTCATATTTGTTTTCCGCTCATATAATCATAGTGGCTTGTGTTGTGGGCATGATGTCGTTCCCTCTTTTTTCGCGCAAACAGTGTGTACCGTTCCTCTCTGCCATCATCAACCTCTGATTGGGCCAAGGTGTAAACGAGATGAGCATGTTGTCATTTGATGGTACATAATCAACATACGCAGAGTCAGATTCTAAATCCATGGATTGGAATGAGAAGAATGATCATTTCGATGGAAAATAATTCGGTAAACACTTAGCTCAACATTTTTCTCCCCCGAAGAAATAAAGGTATCAAGTCTGCTGTTACATTCAAATAATATCAAATAGTAGTATAGTGCAAAGTATGAATGGATTACTAAGACATGATAATAAAGATACATGGATCAATTGATGATCCGGACGCAGACGTCCTGGTACTGCAAATTGTTAATGCAGCTACAACATTACATAGAAAATAAAAGGCACAATCACAGCGTGGGATACAAGTCATTCCTTCAACCAGTGCCAGGATGACAAAATTCAAAGATGAGCAGGGAAATGGGCCGGCCAGGCGACTGTCACGGGGACTATGTTGCTCATGAAGGCGTGCTAGGTTGAGTCGAAGAGGTCGTGCACCTGCCCCGCCTCCATGTCGATGCAGTACACCCGAGTGTCGAAGCCGAAACTCATGAAGAGACGACGAGCACCCTCGTCAGCAGCCACTAGCTTAATACAGAAAAATTGGGTGTCCCATATTAGGAAGTCGATCCCTCCCTGTGGAGCAACTCTGATCCACATAACATTGGTGCTTGGGACACCAAACATCTCAAGGATCGACAGAGAGTACCTCTCCACCCACTCACCCGCTGGTTCACGGTACCATACGCGCACGCGCATGCCCTGGATCTGAGCGATGCACAGCTCGCCGGACGTGGTTCGTGTGACTCTGTAGTCCGTACCTGCAGTGTCTGGGACGACGTCGAAGTCTCCTGGCAGCTCGACGGCCTCGAACGTCTGCTCGTTGGTGTTGTATGCCACCACACTGCCGACCACGTACACCATGTACATGACGGTGTTCACCACCACGGCGTACGGGTGGCTCGAGGAATCGCATGTCGTTGCCGCTGTGCATGGCTCCCGAAATGGCGTGCTGCCACCCCCATTGTTGAACACGTTCACATGCTCAATCCAAAAAAAGGTGCCATGGCGTCAGGCAATTAAGTTTACTAATCAACCCTAACAAAAGCATGATCTAGAAACGGATAAAGCAGCGGAAAACTGATGGTGTGCATGCGCTTACGTGGTAATGAACGTCAGAGTTGTCATGCATTGAAATGCCTTGCAGCGTCAACTCGTAGCTGGCGGCCAGATCCTGTACGAAGAACCCGTGCTCGCCGCCCACCTTCGCGAAGTGCCCCCAGGTGTTGGGCGTCGCCGCGGCCACCGTAGGACACAGAGCCAGGGCCGCGCCCATCGCCCCGGCGACCCCCCCTCCCCCCCCCCCCCCCCCCCCCCCCCGCCCCCCCCCCCCACACACACACACACACACACACACTAGGTCGAGGATACAACGGCCGCTCGAACCAGGTCAGCCGCACCATCAACTCGCATGAATATCTCCCGCAGCAGCTCCAGGTCTCCCAGGACAGCTTCCACCGAAGAGCAGCCAGCCATCGTTGCCCTAGACACTGGCTCAGGAGAGAGGAAAACGGATGAGTGCGGGTACAACATGCAACAGGACAGCTTCCACCGAAGAGCAGCCAGCCATCGTTCGCCCGCGCGTCCCGCTTCTTATATTTTTTTGAGAGGTTACATCGCTGGCGTTCGCCAGGAATCCAGCAACAGCGAACAGGTACCGCACTGCGCTTGCTACAGCCGTTCGCCGCTTTCGCCCCTGCTGTACGTGCACCATTATCTACTGCTTGCCTCCAAGTACAACAAACAAGCGAACTATTCTTAAAAAGCAACGTTTGGTAAACATAAAAAAAATTGATAAATCTCGGAACCGGCGGCGACAACGTTTTCTTTTTTAATGGCATGTAGGTTTGTACGAGTGTGAAAAGTTTGTGCAACGAAATTTGAGGCGGCATTTGCATGTCGCGTGTAGTTTTAACAAGAAAAAACAACAAAGCCATGAGGCGTGTCACATGCATTTTCATTTACAGGATTTTCCGCTCGCAAATCCCCGTTCACCAGCGCACTAATTTCTTTTTATAAAAAAGGACGTCATTGTTTTCTTGGCATTGGAAACAGAATTAAAGGATTACAACTTAGTCACCGTCCGTTGTTCACAGAAGAACGCGGGATAAAAAAACTCAAGTCGAAGTGAAATTGTACTTTCTAATAGCAATGCCTGAATATTGCAACACAGTATAATTCATCTGGATAGGGAGAAAGTTGACAGGTATCTTTGGAGGCCATGTCACGGTTACGGGCGCCACCTTGCACACATATGCGGTCCTAGTGTCCTGCAACATGTGCTCTGCATGCATAGTTCTGGTGTTGATTGAGTAGACGTGCCCTGTGAATCCAATCCTCACCACAATGTGTTGCGCGTCGTTGGTGGCTGCAAGTATCCTGACAGAATAAAACATAGCAGTCCACAACGGAAACATCCAGAGGCTACACGTGTCCATACGGGTGAATCATCACTGTCGCCAAAAATTGCCGGAACAGAAAGCGTTGCCTTATGATGTCATGTTCCTGATACTTCCATGTCCCACACATAGAGACGGACGCCTTGGACCTGCGCCATGCATATCATCCCAGTGGTAGAGGTGGTGACTTGGTAGTCTGTCCCTCCCGTCAAGCGGTTGGAGGTGAAGTCTGGAGGAAGAGCTACGGCTAAGAATGTTCTCGTTTTCAGGTTGTAGGAAACAACCTTCCCCATCTCATACATCATATATAGCATGTCGTGATGTATCACAGAGTATGGGTGTCGGAGGAACAACATTGGCTCTCCCCCCTCCATGGCTTCAGAAACTGCAAGTCCCCATGCCCCATCGGCGAGTACATTCACCTGCGAGGGAAAATGCATGCCATGACTTTTTTGTATGAATGTGATTCATACTTATACGTTGACAGATGCAACTCAAATAAAGACTTACGTGGTAGTGCACGGGTTCGTCGATGTCCACGCATACCGCGCCGTAGTCCAACTTCACCCTGTCCGCCGGACAGACCAGGAAGAAGGAGAACTCCCCGTTGACGATAGAGAAGTGCCCCCACGTGTTCTTACTGACAGGCTCAAACGGATGTTCAAAAGGAATAATTGATCCCAATTCAACCCCGTCTGCGGCGGGCTTCAGCTCTAAATAGCCAGGAGCCAGCGGCTGCACTCTCCCAAAAGTGCAGGAATCGCAAGTATCCAACACAAGCAGTGTACTTTCGGGGTCAACGAAAGCCGCTCCTATGCGCATGGAAGCTTCCTCAAGGGCGTGGCCGACGCTAGGCGCAGAGAAGTATATCGAGTAGTTCCGACCAAGCTCTTCTAACTCCACCACATAGCCTAATAGAGGAGGGGCCAACCTTTTTCTGAAGGATTTGAGGAAGGCAGGCAAGTTGGCAGCGGCGCACCACGCCGGCGACACTGCCGACACCCTCACCAGGTCGGCGCAGCTGCCAAGCCGGATGAAGATCTTGTGAAGGACATCCACGCTTCCCAACACCGGGTGTACGGGCGCGCCTCCCGCCATCTGTTTGCAGATCTAGCGAAGAACGAGTCGTGAGGAAGCAGAGGGGTGGGCGAGCACCGTAGAGGGGGTTGGGGGTGGGGTGGGGTGGGGGTGTTGGGGGGAGCGTTTGATTGTGAGGGCCTTGCTATTTGGGTCGCACAGATATATAGGGGATGCGCGCGAGACTAATGGTGCTCTGACATCGATGTAGTAAGATCGTCCATGCACCTACTCTGGGTGCCCATTCCTTAGTTTCAATGGGAGGGATTTGCTCGCGCGCGCGAGTGATTGCCGGCCGGCATGCACGCCTTTTTGCCAGGAAGAAAAGGTCAACATTTTTAATAGATGGACTATAACCAAACTTTTTGGTGAGTGTCGGTGTCAAAACCGGCGGATCTCGGGTAGGGGGTCCCGAACTGTGCGTCTAGGCGTATGGTAACAGGAGACAAGGGACACGATGTTTTTACCCAGGTTCGGGCCCTCACGACGGAGGTAAAACCCTACTCCTGCTTGATTGATATTGATGATATGGGTAGTACAAGATTGGATCTACCACGAGATCAAGGAGGCTAAACCCTAGAAGCTAGCCTATGGTATGATTGTTGTAATGGTTGTGTGTCCTATGGACTAAAACCCTCCGGTTTATATAGACACCGGAGAGGGCTAGGGTTACACAAAGTCGGTTACAATGGTAGGAGATCTACATATCCGTATCGCCAAGCTTGCCTTCCACGCCAAGGAAAGTCCCATCCGGACACGGGACGAAGTCTTCAATCTTGTATCTTCATAGTCTTGGAGTCCGGCCGATGTTGATAGTCCGGCTATCCGGACACCCCCTAGTCCAGGACTCCCTCAGTAGCCCCTGAACCAGGCTTCAATGACGATGAGTCCGGCGCGCATATTGTTCGGCATTGCAAGGCGGGTTCCTCCTCTGAATAATTCATAGAAGATTTGTGAACACCAGGATAGTGTCCGGCTCTGCAAAACAAATTCCACATTCCACCGTAGAGAGAATAATATGTACACAAGTTCAATCTGCTGACGTATTTTGTGGCATGACGTCACACCACTACCAAGCCTTTACTTGAATCGTTTTTTATTATACCACCTCAGCGCGTTTAGCGAAGCGGTTTCCTTGGCACGTCTTGTCGAAGCAGAGATCGTGTTCCCCTTATTCCGGGATTCCCATCAATACGGACGTGGGTAACCCAACCGTGCCCGTTGCCACGCCCCCTCTATCGGAGGCGAGTCCCAAACGGTCACGGGGACGGCTCTTGGTATTCTTCCTCTTTGTAATGGGACCAAGGCTTGTTTCTTTTCTTCAATCCTCAATCGAATCTTCTCCTCGCCCCGAGTTCCAACACCAAGAGTCCCAGATTCGAGCGCTTCGGACCTTCAACAATGTCCGGCTCCGACCCACAGGGCCGGTGGATGCCCTCCTCCGTCACGGAAGAGGACGTGCTAAAGCTGCGAGAAGCCAAGTACCTGACTTACGAGATTTCGCATAGGTTGCCCGCCAAAGGGCAAGTCATTCCCACCCCTGAGCCCGGCGAGTATGTCGTGTTTGTGTCCCACCTCCGTCGGGGTTTAGGCTTCCCGATGGATCCTTTTGTGAGAGGGCTCATGTTTTACTATGGGTTGGAATTCCACGACTTGGCTCCGGAGTCCATCCTCCATATCTCTTCATTCATTGTCGTCTGCGAAGCCTTCCTCCGCGTTACCGATCACTTCGGCTTGTGGCTTAAGACCTTCGATGTGGAGCCGAAGATGATCGAGGGGCGTCAAGCAGAGTGCGGCGGGGCGGTTGTAAGCAGAAGGGCCAACGCTCCATGGCCCGAGGGCTCTTTCCAGGAGGAGCTCAGCTTATGGCAGCAGGAGTGGTTCTACATAACTGCTCCCAGGGGCAGCAGGCAGAAGCCGCCGCCCATCTTCCGCTCGGGCCCTCCACAGTGGCTGATGTCGTGGGTCAGCCAAGGGCTCAACTGGGGGCCGCCAAAGGACGTGCCCCTATTGCAGGGCCGGATTCGAGACCTCCAAGCGAGGGAGATTGATCTGGTCGTGGTGGTGCAGGTCATGCTGATTAGGCGTCTCCTGCCCTGCAAACGCCGTCCTCTCCGGCTGTGGGAATTTAATCTGGAGGGACCACGAATTCTCCAACACTTCATGGGTACGACACCCGTGGAGATGTACAAATTGTTCTTCGGATCACGAGAGGTGTGTCCGGAATTGACCGAGGACGCCGGCCTAAGCTGCAATCGCCTGGATACACAAGTGAGTAGCTGTGTGTCCGGACATACCGTTTGTTTGCCTTTCTATGATTCGCCTTTTAACCAATTGTCCTCTAAACAGGAGTGGATAGCGCAAGCAAAACTGATACGGTGCCCGGCCCCCCTCCTAGAGACCGCGCCGGATCCCGTGCTGGTCAGGATGCTGGAGGTTGCGCCTTCAAAGGAAGGCGAAGGGGAGAACAGAGAAACTACCGCCTCAACCAAGGAGGCTTTTGAGAAAGGGGGATCGAGAATCCCTCCTTCCAAGGGGAGAAGAGGACCGCTTCCGAAAACCCGGAGGCCAAAGCCCCGAAGCGGGGGAAGAGATCTTCACCAGAGGATCCTGCGTCCGGGGAGGCCCCGGCCGCACAGTCTCCCTTAAAGAATCAGCCCTCCAGCGAGCCGTAAGTAGAAAAAAGGGAGTTTTGTAATAAGGGGCATCCCTATTTGTGCTTCTGAGGATAACTTAAGTTTTTACCTTGTAGTTTGGATCTCCGTCCTTCTCAGATGAGCTCGTCTTCGGGGGACCTTCGTTCGGAGATGATGGAGAGCGAGACGCCTCCATCCGCCGTGCCGTCAGGTGGAGCGGACGACCCTGAGGTGTCATCACGGAGGGTATCCCCGAGTCCGGCTGAGCCGAAGAGTTCGGCGCCAACTAGTGTATGGCCGGGGGAGCTGAGGGATCTGCTTGAGAGGGCGTCTATCTCAGAAGATCACCATAAATTGATCAGTATGGTGATTGGAAGAATTTCGTCCGCCAAAGGCGGGTTGCATGAGGCCGTCAGAAGCTTGCTGGCGGGGTTTGAGGTATGTAAAAATGACATGCCTTTTGACAGTTTTACACATGAAGTGCGCCCTGTATAGCTAGTAGCCCCTGGTACTCGGTAGGTTGTCGAGAGCGACAACGTGCCGAGGATCAAAATCGCAGGTATTGATTTTCGCCTTTCCTATGCAGGTGGCGGATAGTCCGGTGGCCAGCCGGACTGATGGAGTTGCCGAACTAAAGCGGCAACTTGACGTTGCGAATGCGGACATCGCGCTGGTCAATAAGCGACTTGACGAGTCACAAGGTAGGTTTTTTCTCCGTGGTCACCTAGTAAGGGAGCCGAAGCCCACTCCTTACAACATGTGTGCTCAATGCAGATGGTGCCGCTGCTGTGGAGAGCCTTCGGGCAGAACTTGCTCGAACCAAGGAGCAGGCCAGAAGGAGTGATGCGACTGCCTCGGGGGTGGCCGAAGAGCTAGAAGCCGAAAAGGCTGCTCACTGTCGAAGCAGGGAGGAGATGGCCGAAATGGCCGTGAAGTTGAAAGATGCTACTGACCGCTATGAGGTTCTCAAAAAAGAACGCCGAGCGGAGCAAGAAGACCTGAGGAAGGCCACCACCGAAGCCAAGGATGCCCGTTCTGCAATGCGGGCTATAAAGGAGGAGTTGCGCCAGGCCAGAGATATTATGGCTGGCAAGCCCTTTCTGCTGCGCCGGAGGTTTACAGATCCAAAGTATGCTCAGCTTGGCCAGCTGTGGGGTCCGGAGGATCCTTATATGGATTTAGCGGCGAGTGCGGCAGATGTTGTTGTGCACTTCTGAAGTCAGAAGGATCACGAGACGGAAGAGTTGTTTTGATCTCAATTCCATAGTCCGGAGCGTCCACTTCCGCTGACCGATCGGTTGGCTGAGTAAGCTGAGCTGAATAGGCTGTCCGGACTTGCCATGACAAATATCGTGGCTCATGTTTGGCCGGATAGGCCCAAGCCGAAGAGTTATTTTGGCTTATTGCAGCAATTTCTTGGGGCGGTGCCGCATATCAAGGCGATGAAGCGGTCAGCCTGCATAGAGGGTGCAAGGATGGCGCTCGCCCGTGTGAAGACACACTGGGCAGAGATGGATGCCACCGCTGTTGCGACCCAGGGTTCGGACGAGAGCCGGTTACCCGCCGAGCACTATTTTGGGGAAGTTCTGCGTGGTGCTCGTGTAATAGAGTCGTAGTGCTCAAAAAATGTCATGTTCAAATGAACATTATGGTTTGTAAAACGATGTTTATAATATAAGCGCTTTTTGTACTTGTGCGTTCAAGTATTGAAATATCTCATGTGCGGCCGTTAATGTATACTTGTGTATAACCTGAAAGATGGCAGTCTTCGGCTTCAGCCCCCACGCACATAGTGCGGGGGTGTTTGAAAAATAGCGCATTTTCACACTTAATCCAACGTCTTGGTCCTGTGAAGGAGGTGGTAGCATAGCAAATGAGGCAACCGGACTATAATGCTTTATCACTTTCACTTAGCCATAGGAGTTCGATGGTGGGGCTACGATATAGCCCCTAGGGGCACCGCGCTCTCCATATTTGTGGCGTGTGTGTGCCTGACCGGGAAGCGGTCCTTCGTCAAAGCGGAGGAATTCTAAACATTCCGGAGGTCGATCGAGTGGTTGACCAGTCTCTCGCTACATCATGACAGTCAGTTTTCGGCTTTCTCTACTGAGGTGCTCACCCGGCCGAACCGGGGCACAATCGCAGTAGTTCTCCTGGTGCCGCGTTAGCCGATGATACGGAACGTAAGGCAGCAAAACACAGGAGCCGGGCAAACCCAACATTTGACCAAAGACATGATTCGGAGCTGATGCATATAAGGCCTAACTCGAGACGCCGAACACTCCCTGAGGTGTTCGGTCTTTATGATGACAGGTAGATCAATGCCCTAAGCCCCTAGTGTCCAGGTACACGCAAGGTCCTCTGACGCGGCCGATGCCAAAACGTCAGCCTCCTCTCTGGTTATGATGGGAAACCAGGGGATGTATAGCAACAAGAGACAGTAAAAAAGGTTTACGCAGGGTCTTAATCTGAAAAGAATCCTTGCAACGGGTCCCTACTGCACGTCTGCGTCTGTGTCTCCGTTGTACTGTATCCTGGACGGGTGTAACACGCTGTTCATCTGTAAAAGAGAGGAACTTAGTTTGAAAAGTAATCGTGTCAAAAATGTATTTAAAACAAAGCATGAATAAATGAATAAAGTTGAGCTTTTATTGGCTCCTTATTGCTCATACGCACAGCCCCTTGTAAAGGGGTGTGTGGCTAGGGAGCCCCTAGCTTATTTATGCCGGACTCGTCTAGCCGTGTCCGGGGTCTTAAACGTCCTTTTAATGATATGATGCCGCGTGGACCGGGCATTTTAAGAGTAAGATACGCGTAGTGTGGTACTGCGTTAAAGCGGACAAAAGCTTCACGTCCCAATAGTGCTTGATGGCTACTTTTGAATGGGGCGATATGAAAGATTAGCTTTTCGCGTCGGAAGTTGTCGGGTGACCCGAACACAACTTCTAGTAGTAAGGAGCCCGTGCACTTGGCGTAAGGGCCTGGCGTCACTCCTTTGAAGGAAGTGCGGCTATGTCGAATTTTAGTAAGGTCTATCCCCAACTTGCGGATTGTGTCTGGATATAGCAGGTTTAAATCGCTGCCGCCATCCATCAGGACTTGTGTAAATTGTAGTCCATCGATTATAGGATCCAATATCAGAGCAGTACATCCTGCGTTTCGAATACTTCTGGAATAGTCCAGGTGGTCGAAAGTAATTGATTTTGACATCCAATCTCGAGGTTCCACTGGGGTGGACCGTGCGACACCTACTTTGGCGGGTGCCGCATTGTTGTTCCGTATTATCACGTGAAGTGAGTTTACTATTTTGACTTCTTGTGGGAAAGTCTTTTGTTTTCCGGTGCTCTGCTGGTGGGGTTCGTCGTCATCCTCGCTTGGCGCGTTGAGCCCCTTGTGTTCGGCGTTGAGTAGGCCGGACTGTTTGAAGACCCAACAATCTCGGTGGGTGTGGTTTGCAAGCCTTCCGGAGGTGCTGTGGATTTCACATATCCGATCCAAAATTTTGTTTGAGTTGGATAGCTCGTCGCTGTTGTCCTTAAGAGGCAGTGTTTTGTTGTTCGGCCGCGAGCTTTTGAATCCAGCGTTGACCGCCGTGTTCTTTGGGATTTTTTTCTTTATTTCGGCGCTGGTCCTTTCTGCGCCGTGATTTTCCGTTTCCGTCTCTGATCTCGGATGTACTCGGGTCGCTGGTGCTGCATCTTGCTAGCCAGCTGTCTTCCCCCGTGCAAAAGCGGGTCATGAGGCTTGTTAGCGCGGCCATTGTTCTCGGCTTCTCTTGGCCAAGGTGTCTGGCGAGCCATTCGTCTCGGACATTATGTTTAAAAGCTGCTAAGGCTTCGGCGTCCGGGCAGTCGACTATTTGGTTCTTTTTGGTAAGGAACCTGTTCCAGAATTTGCACGCTGACTCTTCGGGCTGTTGAGTTATGTGACTTAAATCGTCTGCATCCGGAGGGCGGACATAAGTCCCTTGAAAATTTGCTCTAAACGCGTCCTCGAGCTCTTCCCAACTTCCAATGGTATTTTCTGGGAGGCTTTTGAGCCAATGCCGAGCTGGCCCTTTGAGCTTGAGGGGTAGATATTTTATGGCGTGGAGATCGTCTCCTCTAGCCATGTGTATGTGCAGGATGTAATCCTCAATCCAGACTCCGAGGTCTGTTGTTCCGTCGTATGCCTCTATGTTTATGGGCTTGAATCCCGCTGGAAATTCATGATCTAGCACCTCGTCGGTGAAACATAGTGGGTGTGCGGCGCCCCTGTATTTAGTCGTGCCGTTATCTTCGAACATGCGGCGTGTTGTGTTGCTTCCTGGGGCCCTCTTTTTTGGCCCATAAATGGACCTGACCGGGCCATCTGTTTTACGAGGATCATGTGTCGGCTTGTGTGTGGCGCCGCTTGTCGCTTTTGGCCTGTCATCTGGTCGTCTATCCGGCCAGGCGGCCTCTTTGCTTTTTGACTGTGGGGGCTCTATGGCCTCCTCGTCGAATTCTGGCAGCAGCTTGCGCTTCGGGTAGCTCTTTGTTTGGTGGCCATTGCCATATTTGTCCACGGTCTTGAGTACTTTGCTCCACCTCATTCTGAGTATGTCTTCCGCTGTTTTGAGCTTCCGTTTTTCCTTCTTCAGACTTCTTGCAGTGCGACAAGTCTTTTGTGAAGGTTCTTGTGCTCCGGTGGTGTGTCCGGCGTGAGATCGTCTGGACTGTTGTTTTCGCCGGGCATGGATTGATTATCCGATTCGTCCTGTTTGGATGGTTGCTTGGTTGCATGTTCGTCGTCCACTGGTTTGCCCTGCTCTATTGCTGGGTCATTTGGAGTGTTGTTTTTGTCGAGGCGGGACTTAGGGCGGCGTCTGCGTCGCCGTTTTGGTTGTTTGTCGGCGGAATTATCCTTTGCCGCGTCCCGTTGTTCCTCGTTATCGCTTCCTTTTGGGGTGTCCACCATATATACATCATGGGTTGGGGTGGCCTTCCAGTGCTTGGTAGGCGCTGGTTCTTTGTAGTCTCCGGCATCGCCGTCCATACCGTCGATGTCTTCGGAGTCGTAGTCTAGCATGTCGGTTAGATCGTCGACAGTGGCTACAAAGTGGGTGGTGGGTGGGATTTGAATTTCTTCGTCGTCCACATCCCAACCATCCTGACCGCAGTCCGGCCAGGGCTCTCCTGATAACGAGAGATGCTTTAGCGAATTCAGGATGTCGCCAAAGGGTGAGTGCTGAAAGATGTCCGCGGTGGTGAACTCCATGATCGGCGCCCAATCGGATTTGATTGGTAGGGGCGCAGGAGGTTCGGAGTCCAGCAAGGAGTCCGGCACCTCGGAGTCACGAGCTTTATAAGGGACAAGGTCAGTATTCGGCTCCATCGCCGTAGAAGTTGCAGCTCCCGAGGCGGTGTCCAGCCACCTGTCCTCGATCTGCGCGGTCGGCTCCGAACTATGGGTTGGAGCGGATTCGTGTGCGGCCTCCAAGGTTCTGTCCGGCAGCAGAGCTAAATCATGCCCATCATGACAGTGTGGCACGCTTGGCTGTGGCTCGAATCCATCGAAGATCAAATCTCCGCGGATGTCAGCCATGAAGTTTAGGCTTCCAAATCTGACCTGATGGCCAGGGGCGTAGCTTTTGATCTGCTCCAGATGGCCAAGTGAATTGGCCCGCAGTGCAAAGCCGCCGAATATGAAGATCTGTCCGGGGAGAAAAATCTCACCCTAGACTGTGTTGTTGTTGACTGAAGAAGCCATCAAGCCTATCGGTGACGACACAGAGGAACTCTCAATGAAAGCACCAATGTCGGTGTCAAAACCGGCGGATCTCGGGTAGGGGGTCCCGAACTGTGCATCTAGGCGGATGGTAACAGGAGACAAGGGACACGATGTTTTTACCCAGGTTCGGGCCCTCTCGACGGAGGTAAAACCCTACTCCTGCTTGATTGATATTGATGATATTGATGATATGGGTAGTACAAGAGTGGATCTACCACAAGATCAAGGAGGCTAAACCCTAGAAGCTAGCCTATGGTATGATTGTTGTAATGGTTGTTTGTCCTACGGACTAAAACCCTCCGGTTTATATAGACACCGGAGAGGGCTAGGGTTACACAAAGTCGGTTACAATGGTAGGAGATCTACATATCCGTATCGCCAAGCTTGCCTTCCACGCCAAGGAAAGTCCCATCCGGACACGGGACGAAGTCTTCAATCTTGTATCTTCATAGTCTTGGAGTCCGGCCGATGATGATAGTCCGGCTTGATGGGGAACGTAGTAATTTCAAAAAAATTCCTACGCACACGCAAGATCATGGTGATGATATAGCAACGAGAGGGGAGAGTGTTCGTCCGTGTACCCTCGTAGACCGTAAGCGGAAGCGTTAGCACAACGCGGTTGATGTAGTCGTACGTCTTCACGATCCGACCTATCCAAGCACCGAACGTACGGAGCCTCCGAGTTCAGCACACGTTCAGCTCGATGACGATCTCCGGCCCTCCGATCCAGCAAAGGCTCCGGAGATGAGTTCCGTCAGCACGACGGCGTGGTGACGATGATGATGTTCTACCGGCGCAGGGCTTCGCCTAAACTCCGCGACGATATGACCGAGGTGGAATATGGTGGAAGGGGGCACCGCACACGGCTAAGGAACGATATGTAGATCAACTTGTGTGTCTATGGGGTGCCCCCCGCCCCCGTATATAAAGGAGCCAGGGGGAGGAGGCCGCCGGCCTAGGGGGCGCGCCAAGGAGGGAGTCCTACTCCCACCGTTTCCAAGTTGGAGTAGGAGAGAAAGGGGAAAGAGGAGGAAGAGGGGAAGGAAAGGGGGGGCGCCGCCCCCCTTCCCTTGTCCTATTCGGACTAGGAGGGGGAGGGGCGCGCGGCCCCCTCCTGGCTCCTTCCTCTTCTCCCTCTTGGCCCATGTAGGCCCATTAACCCCCCGGGGGGGTTCCGGTAACCTCCCGGTACTCCGGTAAAATGCCGATTTCACCCGGAACCATTCCGATGTCCAAACATAGGCTTCCAATATATCAATCTTTATGTATCGACCATTCCGAGACTCCTTGTCATGTCCGTGATCACATTTGGGACTCCGAACAAACTTCGGTACATCAAAACTTATAAACTCATAATAAAATTATCATCGAAACGTTAAGCGTGCGGACCCTACGGGTTCGAGAACTATGTAGACATGACCTAAAACTATTCTCGGTCAATAACCAATAGCGGGACCTGGATGCCCATATTGGTTCCTACATATTCTATGAAGATCTTTATCGGTCAAACCGCACAACAACATACGTTGTTCCCTTTGTCATCGGTATGTTACTTACCCGAGATTCGATCGTCGGTATCCAATACCTAGTTCAATCTCGTTACCGGCAAGTCTCTTTGCTCGTTCTGTAATACGTCATCTCATAACTAACTCATTAGTTATAATGCTTGCAAGGCTTAAGTGATGAGTATTACCGAGAGGGCCCAGAGATACCTCTCCGACAATCGGAGTGACAAAACCTAATCTCGAAATACGCCAACTCAACATGTACCTTTGGAGACACCTGTAGTACTCCTTTATAATCACCCAGTTACGTTGTGACGTTTGGTAGTACCCAAAGTGTTCCTCCGGTAAACGGGAGTTGCATAATTCTCATAGTTACAGGAACATGTATAAGTCATGAAGAAAGCAATAGCAGAATACTAAACGATCAAGTGCTAAGCTAACGGGATGGGTCATGTCAATCACATCATTCTCCTAATGATGTGATCCCATTAATCAAATGACAACACATGTCTATGGTTAGGAAATATAACCATCTTTGATTAATGAGCTAGTCAAGTAGAGGCATACTAGTGACTATATGTTTGTCTATGTATTCACACATGTATCATGTTTCTGGTTAATACAATTCTAGCATGAATAATAAACATTTATCATGATATGAGGAAATAAATAATAACTTTATTATTGCCTCTAGGGCATATTTCCTTCAGTCTCCCACTTGCACTTGAGTCAATAATCTAGATTACATAGTAATGATTCTAACACCCATGGAGTCTTGGTGCTGATCATGTTTTGCTCGTGAGAGAGGCTTAGTCAACGGGTCTGCAACATTCAGATCCGTATGTATCTTGCAAATCTCTATGTCTCCCACTTGGACTTGGTCCCGAATGGAATTGAAGCATCTCTTGATGTGCTTAGTCCTCTTGTGAAATCTGGATTCCTTTGCCAAGGCAATTGCACCAGTATTCTCACAGAAGATCTTCATTGGTCCCGATGCACTAGGTATGACACCTAGATCGGAAATGAACTCCTTCATCCAGACTCCTTCATTCGCTGCTTCAGAAGCAGCTATATACTCCGCTTCACATGTAGATCCCGCCACGACGCTTTGTTTAGAACTGCACCAACTTACAGCTCCACCGTTTAATATAAACACGTATCCGGTTTGCGATTTAGAATCGTCCGGATCAGTGTCAAAGCTTGCATCGACGTAACCTCTTACGACTAGCTCTTTGTCACCTCCATATACGAGAAACATATCCTTAGTCCTTTTCAGGTATTTCAGGATGTTCTTGACCGCTGTCCAGTGATCCACTCCTGGATTACTTTGGTACCTTCCTACTAAGCTTATTGCTAAGCATATGTCAGGCCTGGTACACAGCATTGCATACATGATAGAGCCTATGGCTGAAGCATAGGGAACATCTTTCATTTTCTCTCTATCTTCTGCTGTGGTCGGGCATTGAGTTTGACTCAACTTCACACCTTGTAGCACAGGCAAGAACCCTTTCTTTGCCTGATCCATTTTGAACTTTTTCAAAATTTTGTCAAGGTATGTGCTTTGTGAAAGTCCTATTAAGCGTCTTGATCTATCTCTATAGATCTTGATGCCCAATATATAAGCAGCTTCACCAAGGTCTTTCATTGAAAAACTTTTATTCAAGTATCCCTTTATGCTATCCAGAAATTCTATATCATTTCCAATTAACAATATGTCATCTACATATAAAACTAGAAATGCTACAGAGCTCCCACTCACTTTCTTGTAAATACAGGCTTCTCCAAAAGTCTGTATAAAACCATATGCTTTGATTACACTATCAAAGCATTTATTCCAACTCCGAGATGCTTGCACCAGTCCATAAATGGAACGCTGGAGCTTGCACACTTCGTTAGCACCTTTTGGATCAACAAAACCTTCCGGCTGCATCATATACAGCTCTTCTTCTAGAAATCCATTCAAGAATGCAGTCTTGACATCCATTTGCCAAATTTCATAATCATGAAATGCAGCAATAGCTAACATGATTCGGACAGACTTAAGCATCGCTACGGGTGAGAAAGTCTCATCGTAGTCAACCCCTTGAACTTGTTGAAAACCTTTCGCAACAAGTCGAGCTTTATAGACAGTTACATTACCATCAGCGTCAGTCTTCTTCTTAAAGATCCATTTATTCTCAATAGCTTGCCGATCATCGGGCAAGTTAACCAAATTCCATACTTTGTTTTCATACATGGATCCCATCTCAGATTTCATGGCCTCTAGCCATTTTGCGGAATCTGGGCTCATCATCGCTTCCTCATAGTTCGTAGGTTCATCATGGTCTAGTAACATGACTTCCAAAATAGGATTGCCATACCACTCTGGTGCGGATCTTACTCTGGTAGACCTACGAGGTTCAGCAGAAACTTGATTTGAAGTTTCATGATCAATATCATTAGCTTCCTCACTAATTGGTGTAGTTGTCACAGGAACCGGTTCTTGTGATGAACTACCTTCCAATAAGGGAGTAGATACAGTTATCTCATCAAGTTCTACTTTCCTCCCACTCACTTCTTTCGAGAGAAACTCCTTCTCTAGAAAGGATCCGAATTTAGCAACGAAAATCTTGCCCTCAGATCTGTGATAGAAGGTGTACCCAATAGTCTCCTTTGGGTATCCTATGAAGACACATTTCTCCGATTTGGGTTCGAGCTTATCTGGTTGAAGTTTCTTCACATAAGCATCGCAGCCCCAAACTTTAAGAAACGACAACTTCGGTTTCTTGCCAAACCACAGTTCATAAGGCGTCGTCTCAACGGATTTTGATGGTGCCCTATTTAACGTGAATGCGGCCGTCTCTAAAGCATAACCCCAAAACGATAGCGGTAGATCTATAAGAGACATCATAGATCACACCATATCAAGTAAAGTACGATTACGACGTTCGGACACACCATTCTGTTGTGGTGTTCCAGGTGGCGTGAGTTGCGAGACTATCCCGCATTGTTTCAAGTGTAGACCAAACTCGTAACTCAAATATTCTCCTCCATGATTAGATCGTAGAAACTTTATTTTCTTGTTACGATGATTTTCTACTTCACTCTGAAATTCTTTGAACTTTTCAAATGTTTCAGACTTGTGTTTCATTAAGTAGATATACCCATATCTGCTCAAATCATCTGTGAAGGTGAGAAAATAACGATATCCGCCACGAGCCTCAACATTCATTGGACCACATACATCTGTATGTATGATTTCCAACAAATCTGTTGCTCTCTCCATAGTACCGGAGAACGGTGTTTTAGTCATCTTGCCCATAAGGCACGGTTCGCAAGTACCAAGTGATTCATAATCAAGTGATTCCAAAAGCCCATCAGTATGGAGTTTCTTCATGTGCTTTACACCGATATGACCTAAACGGCAGTGCCACAAATAAGTTGCACTATCATTATCAACTCTGCATCTTTTGGTTTCAACACTATGAATATGTGTATCACTACTATCGAGATTCAATAAAAATAGACCACTCTTCAAGGGTGCATGACCATAAAAGATATTACTCATATAAATAGAACAACCATTATTCTCTGATTTAAATGAATAACCGTCTCGCATTAAACAAGATCCAGATATAATGTTCATGCTCAACGCAGGCACCAAATAACAATTAGTTAGGTCTAATACTAATCCCGATGGTAGATGTAGAGGTAGCGTGCCGACCGCGATCACATCGACTTTGGAACCATTTCCCACGCGCATCGTCACCTCGTCCTTAGCTAATCTTCGCTTAATCCGTAGTCCCTGTTTCTAGTTGCAAATATTAGCAACAGAACCAGTATCAAATACCCAGGTGCTACTGCGAGCATTAGTAAGGTACACATCAATAACATGTATATCACATATACCTTTGTTCACTTTGCCATCCTTCTTATCCGCCAAATACTTGGGGCAGTTCCGCTTCCAGTGTCCAGTCTGCTTGCAGTAGAAGCACTCAGTTTCAGGCTTAGGTCCAGACTTGGGTTTCTTCTCTTGAGCAGCAACTTGCTTGCCGTTCTTTTTGAAGTTCCCCTTCTTCTTCCCTTTGCCCTTCTTCTTGAAACTAGTGGTCTTGTTGACCATCAACACTTGATGCTCCTTCTTGATTTCTACCTCCGCGGCTTTCAGCATCGCGAAGAGCTCGGGAATAATCTTGTTCATCCCTTGCATATTATAGTTCATCACGAAGCTCTTGTAGCTTGGTGGCAGTGATTGGAGAATTCTGTCAATGACGCTATCATCCGGAAGATTAACTCCCAGTTGAATCAAGTGATTATTATACCCAGACATTTTGAGTATATGCTCACTGACAGAACTATTCTCCTCCATCTTGCAGCTGTAGAACTTATTGGAGACTTCATATCTCTCAATCCGGGCATTTGCTTGAAATATTAACTTCAACTCCTGGAACATCTCATATGCTCCATGACGTTCAAAACATCGTTGAAGACCCGGTTCTAAGCCGTAAAGCATGGCACATTGAACTATCGAGTAGTCATCAGCTTTGCTCTGCCAGACGTTCTTAATGTCGTCAGTTGCATCAGCACCAGGCCTGGCACCCAGCGGTGCTTCCAGGACGTAACTTTTCTGTGCAGCAATGAGGATAATCCTCAGGTTACGGACCCAGTCCGTGTAATTGCTACCATCATCTTTCAACTTTGCTTTCTCAAGGAACGCATTAAAATTCAACGGAACAACAGCACGAGCCATCTATCTACAAACAAACATAGACAAGCAAAATACTATCAGGTACTAAGTTCATGATAAATTTAAGTTCAATTAATCATATTACTTAAGAACTCCCACTTAGACAGACATCTCTCTAGTCATCTAAGTGATCACATGATCCAAATCAACTAAACCATGTCCGATCATCACGTGAGATGGAGTAGTTTCAATGGTGAACATCTCTATGTTGATCATATCTACTATATGATTCATGCTCGACCTTTCGGTCTCCGTGTTCTGAGGCCATATCTGTATATGCTAGGCTCGTCAAGTATAACCTGAGTATTCCGCGTGTGCAACTGTTTTGCACCCGTTGTATTTGAACGTAGAGCCTATCACACCCGATCATCACGTGGTGTCTCAGCACGAAGAAGTTTCGCAACGGTGCATACTCAGGGAGAACACTTCTTGATAATTAGTGAGAGATCATCTTAAAATGCTACCGTCAATCAAAGCAAGATAAGATGCATAAAGGATAAACATCACATGCAATCAATATAAGTGATATGATATGGCCATCATCATCTTGTGCTTGTGATCTCCATCTTCGAAGCACCGTCATGATCACCATCATCATCGGCGCGACACCTTGATCTCCATCGTAGCATCGTTGTCGTTACGCCATCTATTGCTTCTACGACTATCGCTACCGCTTAGTGATAAAGTAAAGCAATTACAAGGCGTTTGCATTTCATACAATAAAGCGACAACCATATGGCTCCTGCGAGTTGCCGATAACTTCGGTTACAAAACATGATCATCTCATACAATAAAATATAGCATCACGTCTTGACCATATCACATCACAACATGCCCTGCAAAAACAAGTTAGACGTCCTCTACTTTGTTGTTGCAAATTTTACGTGGCTGCTACGGGCTTAGCAAGAACCGTTCTTACCTACGCATCAAAAACCACAACGATAGTTCATCAAGTTGGTGCTGTTTAAACCTTCGCAAGGACCGGGCGTAGCCACACTCGATTCAGCTAAAGTGAGAGAGACAGACACCCGCCAGCCACCTTTAAGCACGAGTGCTCGTAACGGTGAAACCAGTCTCGCGTAAGCGTACGCGTAATGTCGGTCCGGGCCGCTTCATCTCACAATACCGCCGAACCAAAGTATGACATGCTGGTAAGCAGTATGACTTGTATCGCCCACAACTCACTTGTGTTCTACTCGTGCATATAACATCAACGCATAAAACCTAGGCTCGGATGCCACTGATGGGGAACGTAGTAATTTCAAAAAATTTCCTACGCACACGCAAGATCATGGTGATGATATAGCAACGAGAGGGGAGAGTGTTCGTCCACGTACCCTCGTAGACCGTAAGCGGAAGCGTGAGCACAACGCGGTTGATGTAGTCGTACGTCTTCACGATTCGACCGATCCAAGCACCGAACGTACGGAGCCTCCGGGTTCAGCACACGTTCAGCTCGATGATGATCTCTGGCCCTCCGATCCAGCAAAGGCTCCGGAGATGAGTTCCGTCAGCACGACGGCATGGTGACGATGATGGTGTTCTACCGGCGCAGGGCTTCGCCTAAACTCCGCGACGATATGACCGAGGTGGAATATGGTGGAAGGGGGCACCGCACACGGCTAAGGAACGATCTGTAGATCAACTTGTGTGTCTATGGGGCGCCCCCCGCCCCCGTATATAAAGGAGCCAGGGGGAGGAGGCCGCCGGCCTAGGGGGCGCGCCAAGGGGGGAGTCTTACTCCCACCGGGAGTAGGACTCCCCTTTTCCAAGTTGGAGTAGGAGAGAAAGGGGAAAGAGGAGGAAGAGGGGAAGGTAAGGGGGGGCGCCGCCCCCCTTCCCTTGTCCTATTCGGACTAGGAGGGGGAGGGGCACGTGGCCCCCTCCTGGCTCCTTCCTCTTCTCCCTCTTGGCCCATGTAGGCCCATTAACCCCCCGGGGGGGGTTCCGGTAACCTCCCGGTACTCCGGTAAAATGCCGATTTCACCCGGAACCATTCCGATGTCCAAACATAGGCTTCCAATATATCAATATTTATGTCTCGACCATTCCGAGACTCCTCGTCATGTCCGTGATCACATCCGGGACTCTGAACAAACTTCGGTACATCAAAACTTATAAACTCATAATAAAACTGTCATCGAAACATTAAGCGTGCGGACCCTACGGGTTCGAGAACTATGTAGACATGACCTAAAACTATTCTCGGTCAATAACCAATAGCGGGACCTGGATGCCCATATTGGTTACTACATATTCTACGAAGATCTTTATCGGTCAAACCGCATAACAACATACGTTGTTCCCTTTGTCATCGGTATGTTACTTACCCGAGATTCGATCTTCGGTATCCAATACCTAGTTCAATCTCGTTACCGGCAAGTCTCTTTACTCGTTCTGTAATACATCATCTCATAACTAACTCATTAGTTATAATGCTTGCAAGGCTTAAGTGATGAGTATTACCGAGAGGGCCCAGAGATACCTCTCCGACAATCGGAGTGACAAAACCTAATCTCGAAATACGCCAACTCAACATGTACCTTTGGAGACACCTGTAGTACTCCTTTATAATCACCCAGTTACATTGTGACGTTTGGTAGTACCCAAAGTGTTCCTCCGGTAAACGGGAGTTGCATAATTCTCATAGTTACAGGAACATGTATAAGTCATGAAGAAAGCAATAGCAGAATACTAAACAATCAAGTGCTAAGCTAACGGGATGGGTCATGTCAATCACATCATTCTCCTAATGATGTGATCCCATTAATCAAATGACAACACATGTCTATGGTTAGGAAATATAACCATCTTTGATTAATGAGCTAGTCAAGTAGAGGCATACTAGTGACTATATGTTTGTCTATGTATTCACACATGTATCATGTTTCCGGTTAATACAATTCTAGCATGAATAATAAACATTTAGCATGATATGAGGAAATAAATAATAACTTTATTATTGCCTCTAGGGCATATTTCCTTCACGGCTATCCGGACACCCCCTAGTCCAGGACTCCCTCAGTGAGCATGCATGTAACCACTTTGGTGATGACTTTGCAGTGCTTTGAGGTTTAACCTGTTTTCGTGCACCAACGATATGCTAATCATTGGTACTTATTATAGAAGTACAGGTCCATTTTCATAGATGGACTATAACCATAAATATTAGCCATAACATGTTCACCAACACTTTTTGGTTGGCTCTCCTCAGACATCACGGCAACCCGTTTTTCCCACGTCCACCCATGAACAATACGTCGTGGGGTGGTCCCGTAGACTAAACCGACTAGTGATTCACGGGAATGAGACGCGTCCTCTATGGATAGGATAGTTGCCCCCCTCAAATTTTCAAAACCATAGGCATATGACGCCGGACCTCCTATATGCATTCCCACACCCCAACACCCGGTCCCCACCGTGCAAAGATAGATAGAACACTCATTTTTATTTTGTCGGGACCTCACACGCGCCAACACAGAACCATCTTTTTGCTCGAAGGGCCCCGTGCAAAACCCATGAGCTTATATCAAGAGCGAGAACCATTATTCGTTATTATCGGAACCCCGCCCTCGGCCACGCCGTCTCGAGAGAGCGAGAATTTTCCTTTATTTTGTCAGAACTGTCAAAACCATACACATATGACGCTGGACCTCCACCATGGCAGAAATGGATGTTGGTTTCACAAACGTCTTATACCGTAGCGCTGAATGGATCCCCCGTGTCATGTCATTTTTTTGCCTTCAACAAGATGCGACAAACCATATGTATATGGACGGGCGAGTCTTCTCCTTCGCACGGTCAAAATCATACGAATGTAAAGCGGGCCCTCTATATGTATTCCAATACACCCACACCGGTCTCCATCTCGAGATAGTGAGAGAACTATCCTTTTTACGGTCGCAACTTCACCACACCCCGATGGGGGAACCCTCTTTTTTTGAGGAAGGAACCATGCAGCATTTTACAAAATATGCCTCGCGTGTGCATGCTTAGGCATCTCCCCCAAGAAAAGAAAACAAACTTACAATGTCACCGACGGAGAACACTCATTTTTTATTGTGTTATAACATTAAGCCACCCCCAAGTCATGACATTTGTTGTCTTCACCGAGACGCTACCAAACCATATGTCTATGGATGGGGGAGTCAAAGAGGGAACTCTCTTTCTGCGCGGAAGGAACCGTGCAGCATCACGAAAGCAGCCTCGCGCTGCATGTTTAGGCATCTTCCCCCAAGAACAAAACAAACCCCCCATCTCATTCATGGAAAACAGTACATTTAATTGTGTTATATCCTCAAGAGAACCCGGCTGAGGGACCCCTCTGAGGTTGTGAGGAAAATTTGCGGACGGCGATACAAGGAAATGATGTTAGTTTTGTAAACATTTGAGCAGGTAGCTCTGAATCAACCCCCCCCCCCCCCCTATCATGTCATTTTTTGACTTGAACGAGGCAATGTGAATACGACTCACGGACCTCCTATTATATGATTTTCCGTCATACGTATATGGATGGGTGAGTCTTATTTATTGCACGGGAAAAACCATATGCATATGACACCGGACCCCCACCCAGCAGCAACGGATGTAGTTTTCATACACATCAGATTCCGTAGCACTGAATTGCCCCCCCCCCCCATGTCTTGTCATTTGTTGTCTTCAGCGAGACCCAACAAAAACGTATGTTTATTGATTGGGGTGTCTTCTCCTTCGCACTGTCATAACCATACGCATACGACGCAGGGCCTCCTAAATGTATTCCAGTACCCACACACCGGTCTACACCATCTCGACAGAGAGAGAACCGTCATTCATTTTTGTCGGAACCTCGCCCTGTGCCAAAGGGGGGGCTCTCTTTCTGCGCAGAAGGAACCGTGCAACATTACGAAAGCATGTCTCACGCATGCATGTTTAGGCATCTCCCCCGAAGAACACCCCATATCACTGATGGATATACCTCCATTTAATTTGGTTATATCCTCAAGCAACACGGGCTGAGAGAACCCTCTGAGTTTGTGAGGAACATTCGCATGATGGCGATACAAGTAAAGCATGTTGGTTTCATACACATTTGAACCAGTAGCACCGAATCAACCCCCTGGCCATCTCAAATTTTGCCTTGAACGAGATGCTATGAATACGACGCACGGATCTCCTATATGCATTCCCACCCCCCCCCCCCACCTTGGTTAACGCCGCCCAAAGAGAGAGCACACTCGTATTTGTTGTCGGACCCTTGCCCCATAATATAGAAGGCGAGAACCATCCTTCATTATTGCAGGAACCCCACCCGCTCCCAATGAGGGAACCTTCCGTTTGCGCTTCAGGAACATTCATCGGGCAACACATGGAATAGTTGCCCCTTATATTCAATTTATAAACCAGACTCGTGTGTGCATGTTTAGGAATTACCCCAGAAAATAGAACAAAAAGACCACATCACCGATGGAGAATGCAGCATTTAATTCTGATATACCCTCAAGCAACACGGCTAAGGGAACATTCGCGAGACGGCAAATATAGAATCCTTTGGTAGAACCGAAATTGTTCCCCCTATCATTTGTTTACTCGTCGGTCGAGACGCGTGAAAACAATATGTATATGGATGGGCGAGTCTTCTGCCTGGCACGGTCAAAACCATATGCATATGACACCAGACCTCCACCATGGAAGAAATGGATGTTGGTTTCACAGATGTCTTATACCGCAGCGCTCAATGGATCCCCCCTGTCATGTCATTTTTTTGACTTCAACAAGAAGTGACAAACCATATGTATATGGACGGGCGATTATTCTCCTTCGCATGGTCAAAATCATACGAATGTAACATGGGCTCTCTATATGTATTCCAATACACCCACACCGGTCTCCACCGTCTCAAGATAGCGAGAGAACTATCTTTTTTACTGTCGGAACCTCACCACGCCCCGACAGGTGAACCCTCTTTTTTCGAGGAAGGAATCGTGCAGCATTTACAAAATACGCCTCGCGTGTGCACGCTTAGGCATCTCCCCCAAGAAAACAAAACAAACTTACCATGTCACTGACGGAGAACACTCATTTTTTACTGTGTTGTAACATGAAGCCACCCCCAAGTCATTACATTTGTTGTTTTCACCGAGATGCAACCAAACCATATGTCTATGGATGGGGGAGTCATCTCATTCGGACGGTCAAAACCATACGCATACGACATGAGGCCGAAATTGATCTATAGAACCGAAATCGATCCCTATCATTTGTTTGTTCGTTTTGGCCCAGACGTGTCAAAACAAATGTATATGGATTGGCGAGCCTTTTCCCTGGCACGGTCAAAACCATACGCATACGATGCGAGACCTCCTTTATGTATTCCGTACCCACACACCGGGCCGAAGGGGGAACTCTCTTTCTGCGCCATCTCAAGAGAGAGAGAGAACCGCCATTTGTATTTGTCGAACCTCAAACCACGCCGAAGGGGGAACTCTTTTTCTGCGCGGAAGGAACCGTGCAGCATTAAGAAAGCAGCCTCGCGCATGCATGTTTAGGCATCTCCCCCCAAGAACAAAACAAATCCCCCATCTCATTAATGGACACCAGTGCATTTAATTGTGTTATATCCTCAAGAGAACCCGGCTGAGGGACCCCTCTGAGGTTGTGAGGAACATTCACGGATGGCGATACAAGGAAAGGAGGATGTTGGTTTCATAAAGATTTGAACCGGTAGCGCCGAATCACCCCCTCCCCCCCCCCCCCCCCCGTCATGTCATTTTTTGACTTGAACGAGGCGATGTGAGTACGACGCACCCAACCTGGGGTACCCACCGCCTTAATAGAGAAAGAACTCTCGTATATGTTCTGGGAACCTCGCCCACGTATGAGGGAGTCCTGGATTAGGGGGTCCTCGGACAGCCGGACTTTATACTTTGGCCGGACTGTTGGACTATGAAGATACAATATTGAAGACTTCGTCCCATGTCCGGGTGGGACTCTCCTTTGTGTGGAAGGCAAGCTTGGCAATTTCGATATGTAGATCTCCTTCTCTGTAACTGACTCTATGTAACCCTAGCCCCCTCCGGTGTCTATATAAACAAGAGGGTTTAGTCCGTAGGACAAGGACAATCATAATCATAGGCTAGCTTCTAGGGTTTAGCCTCTACGATCTCATGGTAGATCAACTCTTGTAATACTCATATCATCAAGATCAATCAAGTAGGAAGTACGGTATTACCTCCATCGAGAGGGCCCGAACCTTGGTAAACATCGTGTCCCCCACCTCCTGTTACCATTAGCCATAGACGCACAGTTCGGGACCCCCTACCCGAGATTCGTCGGTTTTGACACCGACATTGGTGCTTTCATTGAGAGACCCATCAGGGCGCTGGACAACCACCTCATCATATGATATATATATATATATATATATATATATATATATATATATATATATATATATATATGGTGGACACCCACAAAGAAAGCGATGGTGATGAGGCAATGGAGGATAATCCCCTCGAGAAGCAATCTAAGCACCGGCGTCATCGGCGCCGCTCTAAGCCCCGCCGGAGCAAAAATAGCAATCCAGATGGTGCCGAAGACGAAAACAATCCCGCCCAGCCAGGCTTCGAGCAGGCCGAACGGGAGGATGGGCAAGCTAGCCCTAAGGAATAGGCAACAGATGGAGAATCAGAGGATGACAATTACATGCCCCTCTCCAAAGACGAGGTGAGCCTCGGCGATGAAGAACTCACCGTACCTGAGGATCCCATCGAGCAGGAGCGCTTCAAGCGCCGGCTTATAGCCACTACAAAAAGCCTGAAGAAAGAGCAGCAACTTCTTCAAGATAATCAAGATCTGCTAACTGATAGATGGACTGAGGTCCTGGTAGCCAAGGAATACGGACTCGAGCGCCCTACCAAAAGTTACCCAAAGCGTCGGTTGCTACCTCAACTCGAGGAGGAGGCATTAAAGCCCACACTACCAGCGCATGATGCGGCTGACCGACCACCTCGTGGCCGAGACAAAGCGGCATATCAGCCCGTACACCGTCGCCAAGCAAACAAAAACACGAAGGCCCAGGGCTACACGCAGGACCTGCGAGACGTATTGGAAAACAAAGCAAGACAGTCAAGATCGATCTACGAATCACGGGGGCGTGCCCCAATGCGCGACGATGACCGTCACACCGGATATACTAAAAACAAATCCGGCCAGGCTGAATACAGCAGACCAGACTCATTTGAACTGCGTCGTGACGTAGCCCGGCATAGAGGCGCCGCACACCCCCTATGCTTCACTGATGAAATAATGGATCATGAATTCCCGGAAGGGTTTAAACCCGTGAACATTGAATCATATGACGGTACAACAGACCCTGCGGTATGGATTGAAGATTTCCTTCTCCACATTCACATGGCCCGCGGTGATGATCTACATGCCATCAAGTACCTCCCACTTAAGCTCAAAGGACCAGCTCGGCATTGGCTGAACAGCTTGCCGGCAAACTCCATTGGCAGTTGGGAGAACCTGGAAGACGCATTCCTTGACAACTTCCAGGGCACTTATGTGTGACCACCGGACGCTGATGACTTAAGTCACATAACCCAACAGCCCGGAGAGTCAGCCAGGAAATTCTGGACTCGGTTCCTAACTGAAAAGAACCAAATTGTCGACTGTCCGGATGCAGAAGCCCTAGCGGCCTTTAAGCATAACATCCGCGATGAGTGGCTCGCCCGACACCTCGGCCAAGAAAAGCCGAAGTCCATGGCAGCCCTCACGACACTCATGACCCGCTTTTGTGCGGGCGAGGATAGCTGGCTGGCTCGTAGCAACAGCACATCAAGAAATCCTGGCACTTCAGATGCCACAGATAGCAACGGCAAGCCACACGCAACATGCACAAGCGTCGCAACAATGGTGACAACATCGAAGACACGGCAGTGAATGCCGGATTCAGTGGCTCTAAACCGGTCAGCGAAAAAAGCCATTCAAAAGAAACAATCCGGGCCCGTCCAGTTTGGACCGCATACTCGATTGCTCGTGTCAAATTCACGGCACCCCAACCACACCAACAGAGAATGCTGGGTGTTCAAACAGCCCGGCAAGTTGAATGCCGAAAACAAGGAAAAGGGGCTGCATAGCAATGACGACGAGGAGCCCCGGCCGCCGAACATAGGAGGACAGAAGAAATTTCCTCCCCAGGTGAAAACGGTGAATATGATATACGCAAGCCATATTCCCAAACGGGAACGGAAGCATGCACTAAGGGACGTCTATGCGATGGAGCATGTCGCCCCAAAGTTCAACCCATGGTCTTCTTGTCGGATTACTTTCGATCACAGGAACCATCCTACCAGTATCCGTCATGGCAGTTTGGCTGCATTGGTCCTCGACCCCATCATTGACGGATTCCATCCCACACGAGTCCTTATGGACGGTGGCAGCAGCCTGAACCTGCTCTATCAGGATACAGTGCGCAAAATGGGCATCGACCCCTCAAGAATTAAACCCATAAAAACCACCTTTAAAGGTGTCATACCAGGTGTAGACGCCTGTTGCACGGGCTCAATCACACTGGAAGTGGTCTTCGGATCTCCGGACAACTTCCAAAGCGAGGAGTTAATCTTCGATATCGTCCCCTTCTGCAGTGGCTATCACACACTGCTCGGACGAACCGCATTTGCCAGATTCAATGCGGTACCGCATTATGCATACCTCAAGCTCAAAATGCCAGGACCTCGCGGGGTTATAACCGTTAATGGAAACACAAAGCGCTCGCTCTGTACGGAGGAGCACACTGCGGCCCTCGCAGCAGAAGTACAAAGCAGCCTTCTTAGGCAGACCGCCAATTCAGCGATAAAGAACCCAGACACCGTCAAGCGAGTCCGGAGTACCCTGCAACAGGATCATTCGGCATGTCCAGAGCTCACCTAGCAATCGGCCTCCGTCCTAGTCCCAGTCAAGCGGCGAAATTTGTGTCGCGCATACATAATTACGCACTCACAATACCATGGGCATAGGCGAAGGCACGACTATGACACGGCCCAAAAGGCGGCTCAACTGCCCCAGGATCTGTATCTCTTCACATCTTTTCTTTTCAGGTCCCTATTTTTGGGAGGCCCTCCCGATAGTCCGACTATCGGACATATAACGGGATGGAAACACCAAGGAGAATAGAAGCTTTGGCGTACAAGGGAATCCCCACGTGCTCTCTGATAACGATCGTTATACCTATTTTACATACCCACATACAGCTTACCCTTGGCCAGGACATGTCAAATAGTCCTATTTTGCTTATCGCACTACTTGTATACATACGCTTTGACGTATTATTTAAATAACAATGGAAAATAATGTATAGTGTCAGCTTACTGTTACATTTCTTTATCCTTTTTCTTTACTACTTATTTATTACAAATTGCACCCGTACATTTTGGTACGTCCGGCTCGCCAGGGGCTTCAATATACCCCATAACACAGCAAGAAAAGTCCGAGCACTTTCGACAGTGCGGCACCCCGAACTTATAGCATTATATGCATCAACTCCGAATCATGTCTTGGGTCAATAGTTGGGTTTGCCCGGCTCCCATGTTTTGGTACCTTACATTCCGCTATATCGGCTAAGGTAGCACAGGGAGAACTACTGCGGTTGTGTCCCGATTCTTCCGGACGAGCACCTTAGTAGAGAAAGCCGAAAACTGACAGTCATGATGAGGCAAGAGCTGGTCGCTGTTTGAGAGGTCTCAAATCCTTAAAGATTTTTTCCACTTCGGGCGAGGAATCGGTCTTGTCCGATTTAGGCATGCATAGTGCCCCAAGTTCGGTCTTCCGAATACTAGGGGCTTTGCCAAAATTTAAAATTGTAGACTTCTATGGCTAAGTGAGAGTTTTAAAGTTGTATAGTCCGATTGCCTTGTTCGCTGCGCTAAACACCTCCTTAAAGGACCAAAAATGTGGATAAAGAGTGTTTAGATTTATCCCGAACACCACAGTACTAGTTACATGGGAGCAGAAGCCGACGACTAGCCAACTCTCAGACTTTATAAACGGCCGCATAGAAGGTAATATTTTAAATCAAACAAGTGTTATATAGTGCACATGAACTCGTTTTCATATTACAGGATGACATGAGTACGTTCATTCAAATATTACATCCTTAGCACATTCCTCCGCCATAAGGCGGGCACCCTTCAGGACATTGTCATAATACTGTTCGGGGTGGCGATGTTCCTTGACCTTCGGCGGCTCCTCCGTCACTAGCTTCTCGGTGGCCATCTTCGCCCAGTGTACTTTCGCACGGGCCAAGGGCCTGCGTGCACCTTCAATACGGACTGATCGCTTAATGACTTCAAGCCACGGACAGGCATTCATCAGCCGCTTTACAAGGCCGAAGTAGCTGCTGGGCAGGGGCTCGCCAGGCCACAGCCGGACTATGAGGTCCTTCATGGCCAGTTCGGCTGCCTTGTGTAGTTCGACCAATTGCTTCAGCTAGTCGCTCAAAGGCATCGGATGTTTGGTCCCAGTATATTGGGACCAGAACAATTTCTCCGTCGAGCGCCCTTCCTCAGCTCGGTACAACTCTGCAGCATCAGAGATGCTGCGCGGCAGATCTGTGAATGCTCCTGGATAGCTCCAAATTCGGGTAAGTAGATAGAAAGTCTCCTTCACATGCTTGCTTTGCATATTGAATGCCTTACCGCCGCAATCTTCTTGGCTGCTTGAACCTCTTGGAGGGCCTTTTGAGCTTCAGCTTTGGCATCCTGTGCACTCTGGCGGGCCTTCGCAAGCTCGGACTCTTGCGTCTTAGAGTCACGCTCCAAGGACTCGTATTTTTTGACAAAGTCCTAGAGGTCTTGCTGGACCTCGCCAACCCGAGCCTCTTGCTTCTCGCGCTCGGTGCGCTCCTTGGCCGCTTTGTCTTCGGCTTCGGACAGCGCCTTCTTAAGGGCCGCCACTTTGGTCGTGGCCCCTATTGACATTCATGACGCTTCTATTAGCATCAACAACTTTTCCTTTATATCATACAGACAGGGCATCATGTACCTTTGTTTTCTTCGAGTTTCCTCTTCACGAGGCCGAGCTCTTCCTCGCTCCGCTCCAGGTCCCGCTTCAGTCCGGAGACCTCCACAGTGCAAGCGGCAGCGGCCAGCAGCGACGCCTGCTTATTCACATAGACATATTTTGATTAGACTCATGTGGATGTTATTTGATCCTCTGTTCGGTCTTTCTTTCCGAACACCAAACAGAGCACAAGGGCTACTGTCTATGCTGTGATATTCTCTTAAAATTTTATTGCTTACCTCAAATCCTGTTAGGAGGCTGGCGCAGGCTTCGGTCAATTTGCTTTTGGCAGACCAAACCTTCTCAATCACCGTACTCATAAGAGTACGGTGTTCTTCATCAATGGAAGTGCCCTGAAGCACTTCCAGCAAGTTATCCAATGCCTATGGATGGACAGAGGTCATCGGCACATGCGGCTCGCCCCCTTAACGAGGGGCTGCCTGCCTGAATCCGGAACCACTGGAGGTTCCGGCGTAGTGTCCGGCTGGGGGCCAAACTTGCTGCGGCCCCCAGAATCCATGGGGGTCTCCCCCCCCCCATGTGCCCGGCGTCGGGGATCTCGCCTTGGGGCGCCCTCAGAACTGTCTCCCCCTGGCCCGGTATCCTCTGAGACAACACCTCGGTGTCGTCTATGGGCCGGGGGTGGCAGCTGTCGAGAGTGAATCACTGTTCATCACCGACGCGCTCAAAGACCCGTCCGAGGAGGATAAGTCGATGTGGGCTTTGTACGGACTGCACAATCATATTTAACATGATAAGAAGCAATAAAGCAAAACATGTTGAAAAGTATTATAGTATCCAGACACTTACGACTTCGCCAGGGGCTTGTCCCTGGGCAACCACTCCTCGTCGTTGTAGGCGGCTGTTGTGGAGTGGTCTGGAGGGAGGGTCTTCCCCTTCTTGGACCCTTCGGCCTCCCCAGACGAGGCAGCCTTCCTTTTCTTGTCCCCCGGTTGGGGGAGGACTTTCCTCTTCCTCCTCCTCGTTTTCATTGGAGGAGTGCGCCTCGGTGTCTTCGGACGACGAGTCCGATACAACCTTGTGCCGGAGACCTTTCCTAGTCCCCGTGGCCTTCTTCTTGGCCTCCTTCTCCGGCACCTCATAGGGCACCGGAAACAACATCTTCGTTAAGAGAGCCGTTGCTGGATCTTCAGGCAGTGGAGCGGGACAATCAATCCGCTCCACTGTTGCTACTCAGTCCTGCTAAATTGGCATGGTGGCTTAGATTCCTCCCACGAATATACTGGGGAAAGTAACATCTTGTGGAACATAGAGAACTTACCGGATTGGCGGGGCACTTTGCGCTGAGTCCGCGATCCTCGGTAAGGGGAGGAGGTACCTCGGTGCCCTTAAACAGCACCTTCCACACGTCTTTGTGCATCGTGTCGAAGAGCTCTTGCAGCATTTGGTGTTTGGCCGGGTTGAACTCCCACATATTGAATGCCCGTCTTTGACACGGGAGGATCCCGCAGAAGAGCATGACCCGGACCACGTTTACAAGCTTGATTTTCTTGCTTATCATATTTTTGACACTGTTCTGGAGTCCAATGAGCTCCGCCGGCACACCCCAGGCTAATCCCTTCTCTTTCCAGGAGGTGAGCCACATAGGGATGCCAGATCGAAACTCGAGGGCTGCCGCCCAGTTGGCGTCACGTGGCTTGGTGATGTAGAACCACCCCGATTGTCACCCCTTCACGGTCTCCACATAAGAGCCTTCGAGCCAAATGACGTTGGGCATCTTGCCCACCATGGCGCCTCCACACTCCACTTGCTGGCCAACCACTATCTTCGGCTTCACATTGAAGGTCTTCAACCACATGCCGAAGTGGGGCTTGATGAGGAGGAAGGCCTCACGCACGATGATAAACGCCGAGATGTTGAGGATGAAATTGGGGGCCAGATCGTGGAAATCCAGCCCGTAGTAGAACATGAGCCCACGGACAAAGGGGTGGAGGGGGAATCCCAGTCCGCGGATGAAGTGGGCAAGGAATACGACCCTCTCATGGGGTTCTGGAGTAGGGACGATTTGCCCTGCGTCTGGGAGCCGGTGTGCAATGTTTGCGGCCAGGTATCCGGCCTCCCGGAACTTCATAATGTTCTCCCCCATAAGGGAGGAGGCCATCCACTTGCCTCCCGCTCCGGACATGTTTGGAATGGCTTTGAGGAGAAGGTGAGAACTTGGGTGCTGGAGCTCGAGCGTGCGAGAATGGATGGGCAGGGGAAGAAGAAGGCGTGGGTGAAAAAAGAGGAATCATTATCCCTTTATAAAGGCGGTAGAAACTGTGCGCCTCCCCACTTGCCCCGTAAAATTGTTTATTCCCCAAGCGCCGTGATTGATGGCGCGGTTGGGTTACCCACACCCATATTGATTTGAATCCCGTGATAAGGGGACACGATCTCTGCTTCGACAAGACGTGCCAAGGAAACCGCCTCGCAATGTGTGCAGTAGCTGGTTGAGAAAAACGGTTCGAATAATGACCGGGCCGTGGCGTGATGTCACGCTATGAAAATTTGTCAGCAGATTAGATTTGTGGAATATTGTGCTCTCTACAATGGTATGTATAAATTGTTTTGCAGAGCCGGACACGATCCTTGTGTTCAAAATCTTCTATGGAGTATTCGGAGAAGGAACCCGCCTTGCAATGTCGAAGACAATCTGCGCGCCAGACTCATCGTCATTGAAGCCTGGTTCAGGGGCTACTGAGGGAGTCCTGGATTAGGGGGTCCTCGGATAGCCGGACTATATACTTTGGCCGGACTGTTGGACTATGAAGATACAAGATTGAAGACTTCGTCCCGTGTTCGGGTGGGACTCTCCTTTGCGTGGAAGGCAAGCTTGGCAATTCGGATATGTAGATCTCCTTCTTTGTAACCGACTCTATGTAACCCTAGCCCCCTTTGGTGTCTATATAAACCGGAGGGTTTAGTTCGTAGGACAAGGACAATCATAATCATAGGCTAGCTTCTAGGGTTTAGCCTCTACGATCTCGTGGTAGATCAACTCTTGTAATACTCATATCATCAAGATCAATCAAGCAGAAAGTAGGGTATTACCTCCATCGAGAGGGCACGAACCTGGGTAAACATTGTGTCCCCCGCCTCCTGTTACCATTAGCCTTAGGTGCACAGTTCGGGACCCCCTACCCGAGATCCGCCGGTTTTACACCGACAACGTATATGGTAGAACCCTTTTTTGCGCTCAAGGAACTATGCAGCATTACAAAAATTGGCCTCGCGCGTGCATGATTAGGAATCTCCCCAGAAAAACAAAACAAACTCCCCTTCTCAATGATGGGGAACCATCACTTTAATTGTGTTATAACCTGAGAAACCCCGGGCCGAGGAACCCCTCTGAAATATGTGACGAACATTTGCGGGACGGCGATACCAAAAACGGATGTTGGTTCCATACACATTTTACCCCGTACCACCGAATCAACACCCCTGTCATGTCATTTCTGTACTTGAACTAGACGCTACAAATATGACGCACGGACACCCCTGTCGGAACCTCACCTGGCGCCGGCGGAGGAACCCTATTTTTCAAGGGAGGAACCATGGTGCATCTGCAAAACATGCCTCACGCAGGCGAGTCTTTTCCCTGGCACGGTTAGAACCATACGCATACGACGCGAGACCTCCTATATGTATTCCATACCCACACACCGGACTGCGCCATCTCGAGAGAGAGAGAGAGAGAGAGAGAGAGAGAACCGTCGTTGTATTTGTCGAACCTCAACCCACGTCAAAGGGGGAACTCTCTTTCTGCGCGGAAGGACCCGTGCAGCATCACGAAACCAGCTTTGCGCGTGCATGTTTAGTTATCTCCCCCCAAGAACAAAACAAACCCCCCATCTCATTAATGGACAACAGTACATTTAGTTGTGTTATATCCTCAAGAGAACCCGGTTGAGGGACCCCTCTGAGGTTGTGAGGAAAATTAACGGACGGCGATACAAGGAAAGGATGTTGGTTTCATAAACATTTGAACCGGTAGCGCCGAATCAACCCCCTCCCCCCCCCCCCCCCCGTCATGTCATTTTTTTGAGTTGAACAAGGTGATGTGAATACGACGCACCCAACCTGGGGTGCCCGCCGCCTTGATAGAGAAAGAACCCCCATATATGTTCTGGGAACCTCACCCAAGTATATGGTAGAACCCTTTTTTGCGTGCAAGTGCAGCATTACAAAAATCGGCCTCGCGTGTGCTTGATTAGGCATCTCCCCAGAGAAACAAAACAAACTCCCCTTCTCAACGATGGGGAACCGTCACTTTAATTGTGTTATAACCTAAGAAACCCCGGGCCGAGGAACCCCTCTGAGATATGTGACGAACATCCGTGGGACGGCGATACCAGGAACTGATGTTGGTTCCATACACATTTTACCCCATACCATCGAATCAACACCCCTGTCATGTCATTTCTGTGCTTGAACTAGACGCTACAAATATGACGCACGGACACCCCTGTCGGAACCTCACCTGGCGCCGGCGGGGGAACCCTCTTTTTTTCAAGGGAGGAACCGTGGAGCATCTTCAAAACATGCCGCGCGTGTGCATGCTTAGGCATCTCCCCCAAAGGAACTTACCATGTCACCAATGGAGAACACTCAGTTTTTAATTGTGTTGTATCATGAAGACATCACAACCCCCCCCCCCCTGAGGAACCCCCCTGAGATGTGTGAGGAACATTCGCGGGACGCCGATACAATGAAAGGATGTTGGTTTCATAAACATTTGAACCATGTCATCTCAATTTTTTACTTGAACGAGACGCTATGAATATGATGCAAGGACCTCCTATATGAATTCCCACACCGCAACCATGGTGCCCCCCCCCCCCCCGCCTTGGGAGAGAGAACACTCATATTTACAGTGGGAAGTTCGTCCTGATATATAGAGGGCGTGAACTGTCCTACATTACTGCAGGAACCCCCAGCCGCTCCCAGCGAGGGAACCTCCCGTTAGCACGCGAGGAACCTTGAAGAAGTTCTGCACACTCATCGGGCAAACACAAGGAATCGTGTAGTAGCACCGAAATCGATCCCCTGTCATATGATTTTCCGTCTTGGTAGAGACATGTCAAAACAATATGTATATGGATGGGTGAGTCTTATTTATTGCACGGGAAAAACCATATGCATATGACACCGGACCTCCACCCAGCAGCAACAGATGTTGTTCTCATACACATCTGATTCCGTGGCACCGAATCGCCCCCCCCCCCATGTCTTGTCATTTGTTGTCTTCATTGAGACCCAACAAAAACGTATGTCTATGGATTGGGGTGTCTTCTCCTTCGCACTGTCATAACCATACGGATACGACATGGGGCCTCCTATATGTATTCCAATACCACCACACCGGTCTACACCATCTCGACAAATAGAGAACTGTCATTCATTTTTGTCGGAACCTCGCCCCGTGCCAAAGTTGGGGACTATATTTCTGCGCGGAAGGAATCGTGCAACATTACGAAAGCACGCCTCGCGTGTGCATGTTTAGCCCCCCCCCCCCCCGAAGAACACCCCATATCACTGATGGATATCCCTCCATTTAATTTGGTTATATCCTCAAGCAACACGGGCTGAGAGACCCCTCTGAGTTTGTGAGGAACATTCGCGGGACAACGATACAAGTAAAGGATATTAGTTTCATACACATTTGAACCAGTAGCACCAAATCAACCCCCTGGTCATCTCATTTTTTGACTTGAACGAGATGCTATGAATACGACGCACAGATCTCCTATATGCATTCCCCCCCCCCCCACCCCAACCTCGGTTAACACCGCCCAAAGAGAGAGCACACTCGTATTTTGCTGTCGGACCCTTGCCCCACAATATAGAAGGCGAGAACCGTCCTTCATTATTGCAGGAACCCCACCCGCTTCGGACGAGGGAACCTTTCGTTTGCGCTTGAGGAACATTCATCGGGCAACACATGGAATAGTTGCCCCTTATATTCAATTTATAAAGCAGCCTCGTGTGTGCACGTTTAGGAATTACCCTAGAAAATAGAACAAAAAAACCACATCACCGATGGAGGATGCAGCATTTAATTCTGATATACCCTCAAGCAACACGGCTAAGGGAACATTCGCGAGACGGCAATAACAGAATCCTTTGGTAGAACCGAAATCGTTCCCCCTATCATTTGTTTTCTCGTCTCGGTCGAGACGTGTGAAAACAATATGTATATGGATGGGCGAGTCTTCTCCCTGGCACGATCAAAACCATATGCATATGACGCCGGACCTCCACCATGGCAAAAATGGATGTTGGTTTCACAGACGTCCTATACCGTAGCGCTGAATGGATCCCCCTTGTCATGTAATTTTTTTGCCTTCAACAAGACGCGACAAACCATATGTATATGGACGGGCAAGTCTTCTCCTTCGCACGATCAAAATCATACGAATGTAACGCGGGCCCTCTATATGTATTCCAATACATCCACACCGGTCTCCACCGTCTCAAGATAGCGAGAGAACTGTCCTTATTAATGTCGGAACCTCACCACGCACCGACGGGGGAACCCTCTTTTTTCGAGGAAGGAACCGTGCAGCATTTACAGAAGATGCCTCGTGTGTGCATGCTTAGGCATCTCCCTCAAGAGAACAAAACAAACTTACCATGTCACCGACGAAGAACACTCATTTTTTATTGTGTTATAACATTAAGCCACCCCCAAGTCATGACATATGTTGTCTTCACCGAGACGCAACCAAACCATCTGTCTATGGATGGGGGAGTCACCTCATTCGCACGGTCAAAACCATACGCATACGACATGAGACCGAAATTGATCTATAGAACCGAAATCGATCCCTATCATTTGTTTGTTCGTCTTGGCCGAGATGTGTCAAAACATATGTATATGGATTGGCGAGTCTTTTCCCTGGCACGGTCAAAACCATACGCATACGACGCGAGACCTCCTATATGTATTCCATACCCACACACCGGGCTGCGCCATCTCGAGAGAGATAGAACCGTCGTTTGTATTTGACGAACCTCAACCCGCGCCGAAGGGGGAACTCTCTTTCTGCGCGGAAGGAACCGTGTAGCATTACGAAAGCAGCCTCGCGCGTGCATGTTTAGGCATCTCCCCCCCCCCCAAGAACAAAACAAATCCCCCATCTCATTAATGACCAACAGTATTTTTAATTGTGTTATATCCTCAAGAGAACCTGGCTGAGGGACCCCTCTGAGGTTGTGAGGAACATTCGCGGACGGCGATACAAGGAAAGGATGTTGGTTTCATAAACATTTGAACCAGTAGCACCGAATCAACCCCCCCCCCCCCACCCCCCCCCCCACCCGTCATGTCATTTCTGGACTTGAACGAGGCGATGTGAATACGACGCATGGACCTCCTATATGCATTCCCACACCCAACCTCGGGTACCCGCCGCCTTGATAGAGAAAAGAACACTCGTATATGTTGCGGGAACCTCGCCCATGTATACAGTAGAACCCTTTTTTGGCGCGCAAGGAACTGTGCAGCATTACAAAAACCGGCCTCGCGTGTGCATGATTAGGCATCTCCACAGAAAAACAAAACAAACTCCCCTTCTCACCGATGGGGACCCTCACTCTAATTGTGTTATAACCTGAGAAACCCCGGGCCGAGGAACCCCTCTGAGATATGTGATGAACATTCGCGGGACGGCGATACCAGGAATGGATGGTGGTTCCATACACATTTTACCCCGTACCACCGAATCAACACCCATGTCATGTCATTTTTGTACTTGAACTAGGCGCTACAAATATGATGCATGGACATCCTATACGCATTCGCACCCCCCCCCCCCGTGTCCAACCTCCATGAGATAGAGAACCCTTGTTCTTATTGCGGGAACCTCGTCACGCAAAGTATAAAGGGTGAGAACCGCCCTTCCTTACTGCACGAACCCCACCCGCTCCCGATGAAGGGAACCCTCCGTTGAGTGCGAGGAACTTTCAGGTAGCTCTGTAAACTAATCCTGGCCACCCATGGAAGAGTTGCCCATTCCATTCCATTATAAAACAAACATCACGTGCGCATTGTTTAGGAATAGCCCCGGAAGAACAAAACAAACCTGCAACCTCATTGATGGAGGAGACTACATTTCATTTTGTTATAACCTCAAGCACCTCGGTTGAGGAACGGCATGATAAGAGTAAGGAACATTCGCGTGCCGGCGAAACCAGAAATGGATGTTGGCTTCGTAGACAGTTGATACCGTAGCACCCAGTCGCCCCCCTACCCCCCCCCCCCCCCATGTCATTTTCGGTTGCTAAACGAGACGTGTGATAAACACATGTATATGGATGTGCAACTATATCCTCCTTTGCTATGAATATGACTACCGAACCTCCTACATGCATTCCCATATTGACCCCCCCCCCCCCCCCCGGGGGGGCGTCTTCAGATGGGATAGAAAACTCCTTTCTCCTGTCGGAACCTCACGCCGCTCCGAGTTGGGAACCCTTTATTTGCACGGAACGAACCATGTCGCACCCACCCCCCTGTGTGCATTCCCGCCACCAAGTCCCTGCCATATCGAGAGTGACAACCGTCCCTCGTTATTGTCCGACCCAAATCATTTTGGATTTTTTTTCATAAGTTCTGCATGCTCGCAGCTCGTGCCACTAGTTCAAACCTAGTTTTTAAAATACAATTCCATCTCCTATGAATTTAATTTCCAAGACATGCAAAAATTGTTATGTGGGCTAATTATACGTCATTTTTTTAATAAATTATCAAATTGTGAAAAAAGCACGACGGCGCACCAGAGTGCGTGTGCTTACGGAGTTTAAAACCCATTATACTGTGTTATTGCCATTTTTTTTAAAATGTAGCACCCAAAAGAATGCCACTAGGGAAAAAACAGATATTAATTGTTAGAAAGGAAAAAATGTAACGGCTCTAAAACGCAAAACAGTTTGATGTTCATTAGAGGGGATAAAACAGAAAAATGCACTGGACACAAATTCGTAAATGTTTATCGCGGTATAAAAAATATATTACATATCACACGAGTCCACACCAAGCACACTCTACGTCGGTGAGCCAGCCGCCATAGCTGCGTCGAAACTGTGGCTACAGTGTGGACACGGGCATGCAAAGGGCAGCCTGGGTGGCTGTGAAAATGGCTGCATCATGGGCAAGATGTATCTACTGCATCAGGGGGGCTGCGGGCGGCAGCAAAAAGATGAGAAGATCACGCCAAAGGGAGGCGGCATCGTGCATTGGCTGGTTTGACCCGGGAAGGGCCCACTGAAAAGAAGAACATGACTAGGGACTAGGGGCAGCATAAAAGAGACAAAGATTATACTTGGCAAAGTCAAACAAAAAAAACTGCACCGGCCAAACAACGTATCTCGTGAATCCTCGAATCCCGGGTTCAGAGCTTTCCTGGTCTTTCTTGTCGGGATCCACTTGTACTTATTGACCGTAGGCGGGGAGGACAGACCGTGCTCGGATTCATGAGGAGGCTTAAAAAAATATACCCGGCGACTACCTTGCACACGAGGGCGGCCATTTGCTCTCCTACTAAAAGCCCAGATAGCAGATGGAGCTCGACGAACTACGATCTCCCTAGTCCGGCGGCACACAGCAGATCTAAGGTATGATTTTCTCCCTAAAGTGTTTACATCGAAACTAGTTGAGGATTCCAGTCCGAGCAGCTGGAGCTAACATCCAGTGAATGTCGTCGTTGTTTCTCTGGCCTCCCGTGGTCATGCTCCCGTTCGATTTCTTTTCTTGATCCGCAAACTATATTTCCTAAGCATGCACACTACGATCCTGTCATGTAGATCCTTACTTCCTACATTATCCTTTGCCCATTTGCGCCGCGCAAAGGGCTGTCAATTCACAAGTCGGTTGGTGGCCTGTACCGACGAGTGTATTTGTCTTTTGATTGCACGAAACATTTTCTTACGCTTGCATTTTTGGGCCGCCAGGATGGATGGCTACGGGATTCCCGCTTCCGGGCCGAGACCACCCCAACGATTCGATGACGCATCCTCTGAATCGAAAAAAGAGGAGGGGATCGGTTTCCCTGCTAGAGGTGGCGTTGTAGAGTCAGAGTCAGACGAAGAAGATCAGAACCAGCGCAATGGGAAAGCGCCTGCAATCAGCTCGAGATGCAGTGTTAAAAAGCTTCATGATTTGCTGGCGTCTCTTGACGAGGAAAGAAGGCAATATGTCGTCGAGATGGATTTTGGGGGGCTGCCAATTGTTGAAGCAGTGAAGATGACATACGGCCGCCGGATGACTGTTTAGGAGAAGAACAAATTCAAAGTGGGGCTGGTGATATGCGCATGCACATACCTCCTTGCGCCAATGTTGAAGAACGACTACTTCTGCACCGATTACTGGGGCGCGTTGGCCACACCTGATCTCATACATATGCACAACTGGTGCAGATACACACAAGAAGAGCTGGTGGTTGCGGCTAAAAGGGTGAAGGCAGATCTCTTAGGAGGCTGTCAGAAGTGAAACCTGTCGGGGTGCCTGCCATTTATCCAGGTGACGCTTCAACACGGTCATATATAATGCGTAGCTAGATTTTTCATTTTGAATTTGACCTAAGTTTGCCATGTGTTTCCTGATATGCATGTGTCCCCCCCCCCCCCCCCCCCCCCCCCCCCCCCCCCCCCCAGGTTTTATACATTGATAACCTAGACGCTGCAGAGAACAACATCGACCTCACAGTACGGCCTAGGGTGAAAGCATACACCTACGCTCTTATGAAAACAATAATTTAGAAGGATGTCAAATCGTGCAAAGGAGGCTACCCCGTTGTGTATGGCAGACTACTGGTGAGGGTTCCAACTATGCATGTTTTTTCACACCCACGCCCAGTCGTAGTGCAGCGTTCTTACCAAAAAAAATGTTTGCTTAAACCATGTTAACCAAAAGCCAAGGGCGGAAACAGAGGTCTGTTACCATAGAAACCCTATGAACAGGAAACTTGCTATAGGCACATCAATGGGCCCGGCCCACGGGCGCCCAGTCGCATCGAGCTGCAGTTCGATAGACATAAAGGAGGTATAGCACGACACAAAAAAGCCACACACCCTAAATGGTGGAAAATTTGCCATAATGAACAAGAAAGCTGACCTTTTTCCGTGTTAAAAATTGTGTACACCGTGCAGGCATCTTATATTGTCTTAGACAAAATATCAAAGTTCACATCCAGGAGCGAAGATGTGCTTCTTTCAACTGCAAGGAAGAAGGAAGAGAAAAATCACCGCCATTTCAATGCGCTAATTAGCCTTGAAAATTCAACTCAGCACACAATCAAGAGGGAGGCGAAAAGAGTGAGAGATGAGTTCTTTTCGTTCTTCTCAATTATCGAGAGGCAAGATGCCGAGATGAGGACAAGGAGGAGTGACACAAGTAAGTAATGAAAGAAAATTTCTCTTCCTCTCACCTACGACATGTCTGCAGAATATGTTTTTTGTCGACTTTTTGTAAAGGGCTTTCTTTTCTCGTAAATATGCAGGTAACAATGGCAACTCAATGGGATGCCGCGGCGCATCCCCAATAACACACACACACCTACACCAGCAGCTAGCAATGCTGCCGCAACACCTCCAGTCAGCAGCAGAGATCAACGCAACAGTAACATATCGCTGGAAGTCGTTGAGGTTTCCCCCTGACGCTTCAAGAAGACATCCAAGAAACCCAAGAAAGTACGGTTTGAGTGCGAGGCGTCAGATGTCATGGATATCACGGATTCAGAAGATAATACAAACATGGTCAGTTCACCAGTCGCACCAATTAATTCTGCCGCCACACTAGGAGGTTGTCGCATTGAAGGCAACTCGCCAAGCATAAACCTCACTCTAGACAGCTTGATAAGAGAAGCAGAGAGATATAGCAGTGAAGGCAAGCAAATTGGTGAGAGTTCCGCCGCAACAAACAAATCAATAATGGACATTGTACCAGGAACGTCAACATCCGACGTCGTCGGTGCTGCGGATGTTGCTTCAACATACCCCGTTTGTTGCGTTCAAGACCCTAATTACCACCACAACCGCCTATGGAACTACCCTGATGGACACCCGCTTCTTGAGGAGACGCCATCATTCGACTTAGGCATCATCACGCCCTCTTGCAACAAGTCAAAGGGTCCAAGCCTGGTTAGCATTGCTGCCATGAGGGATATCACCAGGAGATACCTTTTTGGGGCAAGCGACTTTGGAACAAGCACTCCAGGTACTTGTTTCTTTCTTGCACACCCTATGACATGTGCTTGTTTCACTTACCTTGTTTTCTTACAGATTAGGAAAAATAAATTTATATCTATTATGAATTAGGGTCCGCCAACCTCGGGACACCATCAACGCCTTTTCACATAGCCAGTGCAAGTCTAGACGGAACTCAGCAACGGCAGATCGTTCATGACATTTCACCGGTTAGCTGCACAAGGTCTATAGCCACTGGTCTCTTGGACTTCAGAGAAGAGGTGGAGGCAGACTGTGTCAATCTCAACAAGTCGGTAGAGAAAAATTCACTGTCTGCACCACCACCGAAAAGGAGAGTGGTGCCCAGACCTGCCGGACGATCGCCATTCGTCATGCAGCACCGTCTGTCTGAAAGGGCGTCCGGAAACGCCACCCACTTATATTTAGTGTTCTCGCAGATGAGCGGTGCAGTGTTAAGCAAGTAAGTTTTCATGTTTGCTTCCTGACCTTTTTCCAATAAAATAGCATGAACATAACGATGACAAAAAGAACTGACTTGCTTACCAATGTGTCCGCAGCAACTGGGTTGTTAGCCCATACCCCAGTTACATAGAATTGACGGGGGCCATACTGAAGAAGCAGCTTAGCATTGGAGGGTTCATAGAGATATATCTAATGAATGTCTTCATGAGAAGGTTCCAACAGCTAGAGAATGTTTGGGCAAGGAAATATGGCGATTCGACCTGGAGGCATTACCTGGAGCCAGATTTCGTGGTAAAAACAGAAAGGTCTTTTTATCATCAATGTTATGCATCCCCCCCTCGGTGAACAGTATCTAACATTTGTTGTTGTATCCACCTTTGGTCAACCATGCAGAGCTACGTGTTGCGCGCCGGTGATTTCATTCGTCATGACTATGTAAGGAACATTTTTGTTGGCCACCATATATCCCATGATGTCAACAGATGCCCTATGGTAACACGCCCACCTTCATTTCTTTATTAGATGTGCATTGCTACAGAGCGATAACGCCCAACGCATCATATTCACATCTTTTTTGTGTTTTAATCTTTGGGGGGTAGATGATTTTGCCAGTGCACCACACACACGCCTGGTCTACATATATCTTTGATTTTCCGAGAAGGAGAACAACAATTCTCGACCCTATGATAAACAACGAAGACAGGGCGGCGGACGAACTCCGCAATGAGCACATAAATATAGTTGATGAGCTACGTGCGGCACTAATGGTTTGCATAGCCGAATACTTTGATGGCTGGACGCCCAAGACGAAAGGGTGGCAGAATTGGTTTCCAAAGCTCACCACTGGACCTTGGGTCTGCAGCCGGTACTATCTCCATGCCACTTAGAAAAACGACTTGATTTTCCAAATCTTTCAGTGCCCATTTCTGACAACATATGTGTGTGGCAACTGAATTTCCAGGGCATCCAGCGGGATCGTTGCGCTGCACTACGCAAGGCAATGGATGGGGACAAAGTTACAGCGCACCCTGTCTCCGGTAATGCATGCCTAAAAGTCTATCTGTTTTGCATAAACTTTTTGATATATGTCACCAGAACGATATTTTATTAACTAGCCTTCTTGATTCACACTATAGATAGGGGATGAATTCGACCAGTCCAGGATGATGATGCTTTATGGAGTTTTGGGACTGGCTGGCAACATCGGGCAACTTCCAACGAAATCCAAAGTTTGTCAGACCGATTGCTGAGGAAGTGAACAAATTGGTATGCTCGTAGTAATGGCACTATCATGAGCAACCGGTACGTCCTGTTGGAATAGTGGTATTCAGAAGAATGAGAGCGATCTGCCGCAATTGCCATGAACGAATTTAGTTCCCACCAAGTGTTTTTTCCCAAGAGGACTCCTTATTATGCATTTGTGTTCCTTCGTTATTTCCATTCGACTCTGCTCTAAACAGAGATTCTACCTAGGGCTCATTTTGGTGGAAACGATTTTCATCTAGACATCATTATCTAAGATTTGTAAAAAAAATCGAATAATCTAGTAAGGTTGAAAAATGTGAGGAACCTTATATATTCCATGCTCGGTGGTGAGGAAAGCAAAAGTTCAGCAAATGCGGAATTTTTAAAGTTTTCGTCAGGCACGTTTCTACAACACAGACTATTTTTGCAAATAGTGCGATGGTTTTTTCGAATTACAGAATATAAAACTTAAGGGGGCATTGAAAAGGAAGGTTGTTGTCATTGCATGGTTTTATCCGTCAGTCTGCTGTTTGGGTGCAAACAAATGGCGAAGATCACCCAGATAGACCATTTTTGCTACCCGTTGAACGAGCATTTGTAGTGATCATCATCGATGGTGGTGAAAAGGTTGCCCATGGCAACATGAGCTCCAATAACAGACCTGAATTCATAACAAGTTATCAAGCACAAGACCGGAAGCTATAGCGTAGCTATGAATAAACAGTGCTGTCCTTTGTCACCTAAGTTGATCCGCTTCCGCGCCGGTTTGTGATTGTATGAGAGCGAAAGAAGCGCCATTCTCCAGCTCACTGTTCATTTTCGTTGGGACGGAGGGGACCGATGCAGGTACATGAAGTAAGTATTGAAACAAATCTAATATTGTACAGAAAAATTTAGGAACACAAACACTTACAGGACCCCTGGATGGTAGAATACTCGCAGCACGTCGTCGAAGAGCCTGCTGTTACCTTCGGAAATAGGAGATGATTGCTCATGGGCAGCTACGGCCAAGTCCATCCGTCTAATATCATTTTCCCTATCCTTGTACTCCACAAACACATGAATACGTGAGTCTAACCTGAAACAAACTTGAGATGCTAAAAACTTGGAAGATCAGCCAAAAATCAGTTGACCATGCCTTTTTCCGAAGATCTAAGTGAACGTATATGCACTGAAGGAAGTGATGAGTGATTGCATTGTAGTTTGTCACCACACTGTAATGACAGAAAGTGAGACATATGTTCTTGTTAATTCAATTACAAAACACATTTCAGACAAAAAACGATGCAACTCCGACCCCAAAAATGCGTAGCTAGGCCGTCGACGCATACCTCAGCGAGTACACCCGAATGTGTTTCAGGCTACCTTCGGCCTTTATAGATCCGTTGACTATCACATAGTCGCCATCGCTATATTTTGTTATTATGGTTTTTTCATGGGGAAGTGGTGAGAGAGAGGTAGATTTGACAACCAACAAATAACAGCAATGTACAGATACAGAAAATCGCAAAACGGGGATTACCTAACTGAACGCAACGCCGACATGTACTCCGACTGGATGGTCCTAAAAAATGGTCACGCCAAACGCTTAGTCGTTTATCGACAGTAGCTCGTAAACTTTTTCAGTGATTTTGTAAGGGGATCTGAATAAGTACCATATCCTGGCCTGAATGGCTCCGGTGCCGTCGACGAGGACGAACTCTATCTCCTCAGGCATATCCCTACGGTTAAGCATCCTACCCAGAAGTTGGGCCTACAACAACACCGTGTGAAGGTTTTTTGATGAGAAAACTAAGAACCCGATCAAGACGGCATCGTGATCATGCATACCGTGCTGACAGGCGTCCCATGAATAGACAGCCCCCCCCCCCCCGCTCCATAGCAGGAACAAGCATGGTCACTTGCTTCACAGTCAGAGGGACCAATGTGTTTGGATGATCAAAGTGCTGCAAAACGAAGATGTATTACTTAGCAGAACAGTCTACATCTCCGAAAACCAAAAAAACCGACAGGTGCAACGTAATTACCTGTTGCCTGCTGCTCTGAATGGCTGGAAAACCGACGACGTCGAATGAAGCAGGGCTGATTGTTCCTACAAACACGCTTTCAGTTCGAACAGCGCCGACGTGCTGGCCTGCCTTGCTTGCACTACGATATCCAGACGGATCCATCAGCGTTCACACAAATGAACCCCGGACAGCATTGCTGGCTGTAGAGAAGGTGGAGGCACTAGCTAAGGGAAGAAATGTTATGACTGAAATAACTTAGAAGAAAAAACAATAAAGCTGGAACGCGGCGTCATTTGTTGCTATCGGATGGACGGTGCGGGTTCAGAGGGCAGGCGCAGTTGGACGGCGCCCCGTACGTTACTACACAATTACTCACGTACGTTGATTCGGTGGCTGGATTAAACGCCCCCTCCCCCCCCCCCCCCCCCCCCCCCCCGCGCGCTGCAACATAAAGAGCCGTCCAAAAACAGTGCGGAACCTTGCATACTGAGTTGAACAATACCCAAAATGACAGTTTTGAACTTCACCACAGGGCAACGCAGCAAGGAACAAGTGGACCCTGCAGCTGTTTATCGAAAATGTTTCCTGTCGCACTCTGCAGCACAAGAAAGGAGCCGCTGCTATCGCCCTAAAATAGACTAACATGTCGCACGCTAGGTTTCAGAACTTTCCGTTTCGATCATGGCGAAAATCAACAAATCGGGAATTCAGAACCTTATCTTCAGAAGGTGCGAATCTCAAAGTGCGTCGACGGTTCCGATAGCACCCACTCTAGTGGTTGTTGATAGCAAATCCATGTTCTATATATATATATATATATATATAGGGTCGCGCTATTCGTCATCCTGGATGAGGAATAGTTTTTTCGAAAAGGAGGATTCCCCGGCCTCTGCATCAGAACGATGCATACGGCCATCTTATTATCAAAATAAAGTAGTGCCAACATGGTTTCAAAGGTCTCCACAAGTCATAGAAAAGCACAAAAAGCTCACAGAGAGCCAAAAAAAGGCTAGAAACATCAACTAGCCAAATCAAGATGCCACAACCGGCTGGCTAAACTAGATAGGGATACTAAATGCCTATCCTATTACATGACCGCCATCCAAACCGGTTGAAGATATCCCGAGCTACCATCTCCCAGCGGAAAGACCCAGTAACCAAATGCCCCCTGGCCTCCGTCTGGGTGAGTAGCGACCACGAACGGATCAGTGCCGTAGTCCGGAATAAGACCTGCAAAAAATGTATACATGATATTCTGTTAAAGACCAAATCGTTTCTGCAATTCCAGATAGTCCACAACAAAGCACAAACTCCAACCCAGATATGTCTCGCTAAGTTAGGCTCAATCCCATTAAGCCATGTCCCAAATAACGCATTAACAGAATTCGGAGGTTTGATATTAAAAGCAATGTGGACCGTCTGCCAAAGTACCTTGGCCAGCGGGCAATCAAAAAAGAGGTGTTTAATAGTCTCATCCCGATCGCAGAAACTACACCTAGTAGGTCTTGTCCAATTACGCTTTATCAAGTTATCCTTAGTTAAAATTACATGTTTATGGACAAACCACATAAACACTTTTATTTTCAAAGGAACTTTGGCATCCCAAACATGTTTGGACGTAGGAATGGAGTTCGAATTAATAACATCAATATACATTGATTTAACCGTGAATGCTCCAGACTTAGTCAACTTCCAGTGTAATTCATCGGGTTGTTGAGAAAGCTGGACTTCCATCAATCTCCTAACTAGACGGAGCCATTCTTCCCAACGATTGCCCGCTAGCACTCGTTTGAACTGGATATTAAGGGGGGTAGATTGAAAGACCGATGCAACGAACACCTCACATCGTTGAACAATGCGGTACAAAGAAGGGTATTGGATGGCTAAGGGTGTGTCACCGAGCCAAGTATCCTCCCAGAAACATGTACTCGTGCCGTTTCCAATAACAAACTTTGTCCTATTAAACAATGCCTGCTTGACCTTCATGAGACCCTTCCAGAAGGGCGAGTCGGTCGGCCGTACTATGACCTGTGACAAAGTTTTTGACTGAAGGTACTTGCCACGAAGGATTTGAGCCCACATAGCATCATTCTCCGAAGAGAGCTTCCACAGCCACTTGCTAAGAAGGCATTTATTCTTAATTTCGAGATTCTCAATACCTAGACCCCCTTGGTCTTTCGGTCTACAGATGATATCCCACTTAGCAAGCCGATATTTTCTTTTAAGCTCATCACCCTGCCAAAAGAACCGCGATCTATAGAAGTCCAGTCTCTTCCTAACACCAACTGGTACCTCAAAGAACGATAGAAGAAACATCGGCATACTCGTAAGCACCGAATTAATTAGGATTAATCGGCCTCCATATGACATGAGTTTGCCCTTCCAGCAGCTCATTTTCTTCTCAAATCGGTCCTCAATGCACTTCCATTCTCTGTTTGTCAGCCTACGATGGTGGATAGGAATCCCCAAGTATGAGAATGGTAGCTCTCCCAACTCACACCCAAACAATTGCCTATAAGCATCCTGTTCATCTTTGGCCCTACCAAAACAGAACAGCTCGCTCTTATGAAAGTTGATCTTTAACCCGGTCAATTGTTCGAATAGGCATAACACCAGCTTCATATTTCTCGCCTTAGCCAAGTCATGCTCCATAAAGATGATTGTATCATCAGCGTACTGTAGGATAGAGACACCTCCATCAATAAGATGAGGCACCAATCCACCTACTTGACCATTTTCCGTAGCCCTTCCTATCAAAACTGCCAACATATCCACCACAATGTTAAACAAGATAGGGGACATCGGGTCTCCTTGTCTTAGGCCTTTATGTGTCTGGAAGTAGTGACCTATGTCATCATTAACTCTAGTTCCCACACTACCTTTTTGCGTAAATGATTCAACCTGTCGGCGCCAGGCTTCATCAAAACCTTTATCAAAACCTTTCATACGCAAAGACTGTTGGAGAAATGGCCATTTGATCTTATCATACGCTTTCTCGAAATCCACCTTAAAAATCACTCCATCTAATTTTTTGGACTGGATTTCATGGAGCGATTCATGCAGGACTACCACCCCTTCAAGGATATTTCTGTCCGGCATGAAAGCGGTTTGGGACTGTTGCACTACAGAATGTGCAATCTGTGTGAGTCTGTTAGTCCCGACCTTGGTGAAAATTTTCAAACTAACATTAAGGAGACAGATCGGCCTGAATTGCTCAATTCTCACCGCATCCGTATTCTTAGGAAGTAGTGTGATAGTCCCAAAATTCAAGTGGAATAATTGAAGCTGTCCAGAGAATAGATCATGGAACATAGGTAGTAAATCCCCCTTAATAATGTGCCAGCACTTCTTATAGAACTCAGCCGAGAAACCATCCGGTCCGGGAGCCTTATTATTTTTCATCTGTGCAATAGCATCAAAAACCTCCTTCTCCGAGAACGGGGCAACCAGAATCTCATTATCAGCAGCCGATAGCTGAGGTACATCCTCAGTTCTAGACTCATCAAGGGACACAGTATTATCCTCCGGAGGTCCAAATAACTGCTTATAATAGTCGGTAATGTATGTTTTTAGGTTATCCTGACCTAAAATAGTACCCTCGTCCTGCTCAAGCTGAAAGATTCGCTTCTTTCTGTGTTTGCCATTAGCTATCAAATGGAAGAACTGAGTATTCGCGTCCCCCTGGACCACTTTGCGTACTTTAGCACGCAAAGCCCACTTCAGTTCTTCTTCGCGGAGTAGTTCTTTTAACCTCTTCTCCGCCTCATTTTTCACCTGAAGCTCTGCTGGTGACAAAATATTGGATTCGGCCTGAATGTCCAGGTCCTGTATAAGAGTCAGGAGTCTATCCTTTTCAATCTTATACACACCGCTAAGGTGCTTAGACCAACCCCGTAAGAAGCTTCTCAAGTTCCTAATCTTATTCTGCCACCGCTCGATAGCAGTTTTGCCTCGTACATCTTTAACCCATTCCCTGGCAATCAAATCTAAGAACCCCTCACGTTCAAACCATGATGTCTCGAAGGAGAAGGTGTTCTTGTTACCCACGTGGTTCAGCTCCCCTGAGTCCACGAACAATGGGGTATGATCAGATATTCCCCTCGAAAGAGCTTGCACCGTAACCAGCGGGAATTTTTGTTCCCACTCCACGCTCGCAAGAACTCGATCAAGTTTTTCGTAGGTTGGGTTTGGCAGAGCGTTAGCCCATGTAAACTTTCGACCAGAGAGCTCTATCTCTCTCAGATCCAAGCTTTCAATAATGGTGTTGAACATGAAGGACCATCTGCCATCAAAGTTATCATTGTTCTTCTCCTCTCTCCTCCTGATGATATTGAAATCACCTCCAACTAAAATTGGCAGCTGCTCTGACCCACAGATTCGAACAAGGTCCGCGAGAAACTCCGCTTTAAGCTCTGGCTACGCGGCACCATATACCGCCACCAAAGCCCAGTTAAAGCCATCAATCCTAGACCTAACTTGAAACTTTACCGCGAAGTCGGCCATCACTACACTACGGACTTCAAGAGAATCGCATCTCACACCTAGTAAGATGCCACCCGATCTTCCTCGCGGAGGGAGGCAATGCCAATCGAAATCAATACCACTGACCAGAGAGGAGAGAAACTGTGGTGCAAAGTTATCTCTACCAGTCTCTGATAGAGCAACAAAATCTAGCTTCTGCTCTAAAGATGTCTCAGCCAGGAATCTTCTTTTAGCCAAGTCCTTCAGACCTCTGCTATTCCAAAAAATTCCTCTCATAGTTCATCACGGAATTTTTTGGTGGTTCGAATCCTAGCACTCCTACGAACTGCAGAATCGGGATAGATCTTCCGTTTCCACTTACGCTTAGGTTTACTAAGCTCAGTCACCCGGTCCTCATGACAGGGTTCACAAATATTACTAGCATCATTCTCTAGGGGTACATCATCTTCCTCAGCGTCATGATTGGGGGGTGCTAGATCCGCACACAGACTATCAAGCACTCTAACCCCTAACGCATCAATCTCATCATCATTCATTGGTTTAACGGCTGCAAGATTGCGAATAGTCTCTAAAGCACGGTCCGCCTCCAAATCTAAAATATCATTCACCGAATTGGTAATCTCACTATCCGTAGCACCTAGTGAAACTCCTAATTGGTTTGCATTATTTATAATGTCCTCATTAGAAAAATGCAATAGGGAATTAGACAAGTTGACGGGCATACCAGAAGATAAAGCAGCCTCCTGAAGCTTGGCCGCCCTCATAGCGCACCACTGCTGCATATCGTCCACCTCAGGGATGTCGAGGATGCGAGCACTCATCCGTCTCCCCTCGGAGATAGGGTCCGGGATCCCACCAAACGCGATCACCTCCTCCCTAGTATAACCTGGCACCGAAACCCTGAAAGGTGGTGCCGAAGTTACCAGAGAAGGCGTCTACGGGCTCCCGATCCCCTTAGACGGGTGGCCCACACCAGGTAGTGGGGAAGAGTGGAAGACGGGGGCCTCCTGCCCGCGCCCTCCTCCCGCCACAGCCGCCAGCTCAGACGGCGTAGCCATCGGCGAGGTGGTCCTCCTGACCATCGGTGTAGAGGGAGGAGACAGGGCCTCCTGCCCCGGCGCCCCCCCAAACGCAGCAGCTGCCATAGTGGTTGTCACCACCATCGGAGTAGGAGTCGAGGCCGCCTGCCTCGGACTCCCTCTCCCAGCAGGAGCTGACCCCCTCGGGGCCGTCGCCACCAACGACACCGGCATCGGTATGGGAACGAGGGAAGACAGGACTCCCTGTCCTGAACCCCCTCCCCCACACCCCATCGCGCCCGCAATCGTCGATACCGAAGTTGCGTCCGCGGGAGGCGGCAGACCAAGAGAACCATCCACCGGCCTCCTCTTCGTAGCGCCGCCCAAAGAACTCGCCTGACGATCAGCAGACAAACCAGGCTCCCCCTCGAACTCCAACGGAGGGAGCGTGTGCTCAAGAAAATCACCAGACTCCACCCGGTCACTCCATAGTCTGGGAGGTGCCGAGGCTGGCTCAAAAGACCCAAAACGCAGAGTAGTCATGGGTACCGCCGGTGAAACTGTGGGCTCAGCCCCGGATCCATTCCCAGGCGACTGAGAGGCTGTGTGAGAACCGTTAGATCCCTCTCGCATGGGCTCATCTGACGGTGCCCCCTTAGCCCCCGCATTACCATCCCTATCGTGCATGTCAACATCATTACCATTAACTGCATCGGCAAATAAATCGGTGTCCTCAAACTCAATATCTAACGGGAACACCTCTCCCTTATAGGTCCAGTTGACCTTATCAGGCACAAACTCAATATCCAGAACGCTTACTAAAAGCCGGGCTACCCCATTGGCACGTGTGAAAGCCATATCCACTTTTTCTGTCTTTCCAACCATGATGCCCAAACTGGCCACCACGCGAGCATCCTGCAGAGGCTTAGAAGGAGCCCCTAAAAACCGCAACCAGACCTGTGTAAGCGGCTTTCCCTTAGGCTCAACCTGTTTCCACTCGTTAAACTCCAGGATACACTTAGTACCGGGAACTTTACACAAGCCAAAACTCAACAATCTCTGCAAGTCATCCACAGATGGGAAATCAACCTTAATAACCCTGTCCTCGATGAGCACCAAATCCCATACAAAATCACCGGGAGCTAGCTCCTGAAGCCTCCTCACAATCTGTGCCTCAGTCACCTCGCCCTAGGTCGCTCTCACAATCCCAGTAGTCAAACTCGGGTTATCCTCCGGGACCTCTCTCGCCGCCGGGGACTCAAAAACATAAGCTCAGCACAGTAGACTCCATAGATATTCAGAGTCGGAGGTAGGTCACGCAATAACGGGCACTCCCCCGATTCATGTGCAAGCTTGCCACATGACTCGCACAGCTGGGCCACACACTCAGCAATGAAGTGGCCCTTCTCACCACAACGATAGCAAATCATCCTCTCCTTCTTACGAGCATATTTGGACGCCCTCTTGGCATCAGACCTGTCGGTAGCCTCATCCACCATCCCAGCCCCAGGAACCTCAACACTTGCCAAAGCATTCACCACCTCCATCGCCTGTGAAGGAAGCTCTGAGGAAGTATGCTGAGCCTCCTCTGTAGCATATGTAAGAACAGCAACCCTAGGCGGGGGCGGGCGGCGAAATCTCCCACGGCCCCCACCCCGACCACCACGATGGCCACGAAATCCTCCTCTCTGACGGTGATCCGGACCGGAGGCCCCCTCAACAAAACCGCCTGCCGGGCCAAGAAACGGTCTCTCAGCCGACCCGTCGCTCTGCCAAGCGTAACCACGCCCTCCTCCTGTAGAAGAGGAGCCTCGGTGCTGTCCTTCACCATACGCATCATACCCATCATCCCCCCACTGTCCTCGGGGCGGATCATTGGGCTCATTGTTGTTCGTCTGATTCTGACCGAACCGGTTTTGCGCCGGCCTTGCAACGTAGTGGGGCGGTGGTTTGCCTGTGGTCACCGGCGCGCCTCCAACAGGCCTAGGTCCTCCGCCGCGGCCAGCCGTGTTCTCAGCATTTGCGCCCGGCGCGGGAGGCCGAGGGCCTCCACGTCCCGTAGCCTGGGGAGCATGTGACACAGCAGCTGGCGCCGGTGGTCTCAAACCACCCCGTCCGGCTGCATGGGCTAAGGGCACCGCGCCCGGCGCCGGCGGCCTTAGGCCACCTCTCCCGGCAGCCTGCTGCAAAGAAGCCTATCCTGGAGGCCGCGCACCCAAGGATGGAGCGCCTCGGCCAGAAGCAGCGGTCACGACAGCCCCCACCGCCGGTGTCCTTTGGCCGTGCAGCACCTGGGCGCCGCGTCCGGCAGCCGCCGCGGGCGGAGGAGCCGCACCACCCCGCCCCGCTGCGCCCGAGGAGGGCCTCTTGGCTGGCGGCGGCGCATCCCCACGGCCAGCCATGCCCGGCAGCGGTCTGACTCTTCGAGCCCGGCGTGATCCACAGGAAGGGAAACCCCTCGTTCCAGCCTTGCGAACCCTAGGACATGGCGGCGCACGAACCAGAAGGATACGATCTTCCTCGTACGTGCATGCGGTGTTACCGGGTCGAGAAGAGGCCTCGACCATACCAGGCACGTCGGGATCAGCGAGCGTAACGCGGCGCTCCTGGGCCACATACCCAGTCGCAGCCTGCCCACCCCGGCCTTCGTGAACACCCCCATGATGGGCCTCATACCCATGCACGGTCTCACCATCGGCCCACTTCTCCACGACACCTTCTCGGCCCAGTAGGAAATTCGAACGAGCCTCCCTGGCCGCCCGGATCTCGGCCGCCGCCCGGATCGCCGGCGCCGGCGGCGCTGGCTCCGGCCTCCCTCTCTTCTTCTTCTTCTTACGCACTAGACTCCAATCATCTTGTGGGAAGAAATCTGACAGAGTAATCGGTTGGATACATACCTTAGGTAAAGGCCCCTTCCAAGGTCGGATCGCCGACGCCGCCGTCCTCTGGTGGATTATTCGGCGAACCACCTCGACCCGATCCTCAGCCCGGAGCCCGATCCGCACCGGATCATCGCCCGGCACAAATTCATCGACCAACGCGGCAACTTCTTCCTCCGAGTATCCAGGTGTGAAGGCTTCGCAGATCACATCCGATGGAGTTGGCAAGTAGTCCGTCGTCGATCCACCCGCCGGATCCTCGTCGTCGTTGTCCTCGTCATCCGAGTCTGCAAGCACCCAAAACCGCCCTCCAACACGGCTCGCAGGCAGAGCCGCAGGGTCCGGCCGCCGGCTAGCGACGGCCGCCGTGGGCGGGTCTCGAGTCGCCGCCCGAGTCGCCTCCATCCCGAGTCGCGGGCGGGTCTCCATACCCTGAGCTAATGTTTATTTAGGTACCTGGTACATTGGCCCATATTAATCTTCCATCTCCTTAACCTCCCGCACGAAGCCAAGGATGGCACGCCACAGACGACTTGGGACACGCACGCAGCCCGTTATTCTTCAGCCCCCTCTATTTTTACATGAATGCACCGTAATTTTATGTTTCGTAAATTTTGTCTTATTTCAGACATAAAGGAGAACATAAGAAAATATATAATCGCCGTAAAAAATATTTTATGTTACGCAAATTTCAAACGTAAAAGCATAGTGTAAAATATACATAAAATGTAATTTTTCTGGTCTTCTGACATTTTTTTATGCCAAATTTTACGCAGTGAATCAATATGACTGTAACTATTTGTATTTGAAACGTAATTTATTTATGAAATGATCGTAAGATTATCTCAGATGAAGAATAACGTATTCTGGACCCTGGGTGATGAATAGTAACACTATATATATATATATATATATATATATATATATATATATATATATATATATATATATATATATATATATATATATATATATATATAGGGATTGACTATTCGTCACCCTGGATGAGGAATAGTTATTCTTCATCCCCCTCTATTTTACTATCAATGGACCGTAATTTTACGTTCCGTAAATTTTGCCTTATTTCTGAAGTAAAAAGAGACCGTAAGAAAATATATAATCGTCGGAAAAAATATTTTATATTATGTAAAATTACAAATTTAAAAACATAGTGTAAAATACACATAAACTGTAAATTTTCTTGTCTTATGACCTATATTTTTATTTTCTTATGTCAAATTTTACGTCGTGAATCGATAGGAATGTAACTATTTGAATTCCAAACGTAATTTAATTATGAAATGATCGTAAGATTACCTCGGGTGAAGAATAACTTATTCTGCACCCTGGGTGATGAATAGTAATACTATATATATATATATATATATATATATATATATATATATATATATATATATATATATATATATATATATATATATATATATATATATATATATAGACACACACTAGTATACAAAGGTTGGGACCCTCCCAAGGTGACGATAAGTAGCCAGATAAGCAAGGAATTGGGTGAACGGAGATGGTGCTAGAAGTTGGAGCCTCCTAGAAGTCATATGATCTTGGTGGTCTCAGAGTGATGTCGGGCGATCTGTTTTGCGTATGGGAGACTCCAAACATGAAATTAATATGAACATATCGTTATTCCATGTAGAATCAGACAGATACGCCATAATTTGTCGACACAAGATTCACTTATGATTAAGTTGCGGCCAAAGACCATGGTGTTAGGTGCCACAACATCGTACTCAAATGACCTCCCTTGTTTGTGTCATACGCACAGAGGTCAAAAATGTTGAGTGAGCAATCTCGCTCATGCATGATATATTGTAGATCGAGGAGAAACAAGAGATACATGTTAAGTACCCATTATACCACATCTATGTAGGTGAGCAAGCAACGATGACAGGAATGATGGTAAAGAACATCTCTTTGCAATAAGCACAAAAAACATCACCATGCAATAATTAGAAAGGGAAGAGAGCCATGAGCATTATGTTTCAAACATTGTAGACTCAGATGTAAGGCGATACACCTTCAAAACATGACATAACAGAGGTGGAGCTGCATAACCTGACAATAACTTGAAGTGGCTAATTCCTATGTCTTTGATCACCAAAGTCGGGCACAGAATGCACACCGAAGACAAATAAGACATAAAATGTTAATAATCCATTTCCCACTATTATGTAGTTAAGCAATCAATGATGAAAGTATGGCACAAACCGAAAACCACCTTGCAACACAATATCACCTTGTAATAGTAAGCCCGGGAGGTAAACCATCAGAACATTACACGGTAGCGATGGAGTTGTTGACCGAATTAGAATATGGAGCGACTAACCTGGTTTGTTTTAGCTTTAGCGGGCTTCAAATTAACTGTGGATCTACTTCACTAGCAAAGCTGAATTCGCATAATCAGCTTTGCCATTGAACTACACAGGGGCGTGCTTCGGGAAAGTACATTGAAAATGGCATGCATCATATTCAAGATTAGCAACTGAAGCTAATTCGAAATAGTTGTTTATTTCGTATTCAACTTTTTGAAAGCCGAAACAGACAGGGACAAGCCCGGTTTATTTCAGGTTTAATGGCTCCGAATCAGATGTGGATTCGCTTCACTCGCAAAGCTAATTTCGACACTGAAGTACATTGAGACATGCTTCAGGGAAATACACTAAAAATGAGTAGAATTGGATTGAAGCTTTGTCACTAAGGTCCAGTTTGTTTCGGCTTCAATGGCCTTTCCAATCATATGTGGATTCGCTTCACTAGTAAAGTTGATTCTCGCACAGAAGCACTTTCAGGAAAAATACACGAAAAATGGAATGAATCGGATTTGAGCTTTGCCATTGAAGCTAATTTGAAATAGTTGTTTGTTTCAGATTCATGTTTTCCAAAGCTAAAGCAAATAGGTCCAGGTCTGGTTTGTTTCAGCTTCAATGGGCTTCAGATCAGATGTGGATTTGCTTCACTGGCAAAAGTTGATTCTGGCATGGAAATACACTAAAAATGGCCTGAATCGGATTTGAGTTTTGCCAGCCATTGAACATGATTGAAATAACTGCTTGTTTCAAGTTCATCTTTTTCAAAGCCGAAACAAACAAGGTCGGGTCCAGTATGTTTCAGCTTCAACGGGCTTCAGATCAGATGTAGATTCGCTTCACTGGCAAAAGTTGATTCTGGCATGAAAATACACTAAAAATGGCCTGAATCGGATTTGAGTTTTGCCATTGAACATGATTGAAATAGCTGCTTGTTCCAGGTTCATCTTTTTCAAAGCCGAAACAAACAAGGCCGGGTCCGGTTTGTTTGAGCTTCAACGGGCTTCGAATCATATATGGATTCGATTCACTTGCAAAGCTGACTCTGGCACTGAACTACACTCAAACATGCTTCAAGAAACTACACTGAAAATGACCCGAATAGGATTTGAGCTTTGCCACTAAAGCTGATTTGGAATAGTTGCTTGTTTCTTATTCAACCTTCTCAAAATCCGAAACAATCAGGGCCAGGTCCGGTTTGTTTCAGCTTCAACGGTGTTTCAAATCAGATGTGGATTCGCTTCACTGGCAAAACTGATTCTGGCACTGAAGTACACCGAGACGTACTCTAGAATAATACACTGAATAATGACCCCTAATAGGACTTGAAGTTGAAAATGGCCACTGAAGTTGGTTCAAAATAGTTGTTTGTTTCTGATTCAATATTTCGAAGCCGAAACAAACATGACAAGGTCCAGTTTGTTTTAGCTTCAAAATTTTGAAAGATGAAACAAACAAGGCCAAACCCGGTTTGTTTCAGCCTCGAAGTAGGAATCCGTTTTAGTGGCAAAGCTAAACCGAAATAGGTCTTCTTTTTTCAGGTCCATAAAGCTGAAACAAACGGGGCCTAACTCTCATGTCTTTGATCACCAAGTCGACACAGAAAAAAGAAAGTTGAGACAGATTGAGAAGGAGAGATTCGAACGAGCAAAGGAGAAACATAAACGTTTCACTCTATTGTCGAGAGCCCACAACCACAAGAACGGAAGAGAGACGCCATAGAGAGACGAGGTGAGCCGAGCCGACGAAGCAAAATCGAAGAGCGAAGACGGGTGAGTCCACGGCATGACACTGTTGCCGCACGACGCTTTCGACTTTGACGAGTCCTGGACTGGATTCCTGCCTATCTACTCCGTCCGGAGGCGGCCCGCCCACCCGCTTCCTTTTTGCCGCGGCCGTCGCTTTTCGCGAGCCGACCCAGCAAAGTGGCAGCCATACCAACATACCAAGCGAGGAAGAAAAACGACACCAAATTATACGAGCATCTCTCTCCCGTCGCGCAAAGGGAGGGAGAGGCCGCCGTACGGCTCCCGTCCACTCCGCCGCGCCGATCGGTCGATCGGTCGGGGACGGCGCGCGCGTCGGCGATGCGGAAGGGGCCGTCGCGGTCCTGGTCGGCGCGGCACCAGCAGTTCCGCGCCCGCGCCAAGACCCGCGTCGACGACCTCCAGGACATGTTCTCCGGCCTCCAGTACGCCCGCAAGGAGGCCCGCTCCACCGACGCCGTCCTCCTCGAGGCGCAGCTCCACCAGATGCTCCGCGAGTGGCGCGCCGAGCTCAGCGTCCCGTCCCCCGCCTCCTCCCTCCAGGTATGCCTGCCCCCTCCTCCATTCCTCTGCGTTTTTCGTTTCTCGCGCCGTGCTGTTTTGCCGCTTGCCGGTGTTTGATTGGGCGGCTGTGGTCGACGGCGCGGCAGGGGAACAACAACCGGGACCCGTCGGATCCGCCGTCCGAGACGCCGCGGCCGCCGCAGCTGGCGCCGGCCGAGGAGGAGGACGACGCCACCAGCAAGCTCGTGGAGCAGAAGCCCCGGCCGTCCGCTAATCAGGCTCACAAGCACGCGCAGGGAGATCACGACATGAAGCCGGAGCCGCACGAGGAGGCGATCGCGGATCCAGTGACGGTGGCGCAGCAGCCGACGTCGCTGGGTCCGGGAGTTATCGCCACTGGTGGAGAGGTGCTGACTCCTGCTACTGCCGTGTTCCACGATCAGGTAGTCTTATTAGGTTGTTGTTAACAGTTTGCTACTTGTGGCTTATACTTTTTAATACCTTTGTGGTTTACTGTGAATGTGTGATCCCTGGTCGTTATAGATTATATTCGTATACTTTTAGTTGTATATATGGTGTGACCTGCTAGCAACTTCCCGTCCAGTTATCATTTGGTGAGGATTTCTGCATTTCGTATGGAAAAAATACTTGCGCGTTGGTGGGGAATGACATGGAGCTCTATATACCGATCAGTTGATCAGAATCACAAATTTTCAAATTTGAACTTGTATGGAGATCTGTGATGGATGTGCATATCAATCTAGGTTGTCTTCAGTCCAGCGGTAAAATTAGATTTCTATATAGTACTATAAGGCTTGAGCTACTGCCTTTTGTGATTTGGCTTTTGTAGCTAATCTCATTGCCTTTATCGAAAAAAAGCTAATCTCATTGCAGTGATACTGATAGATCGGATCTAGTTGGCTTATTACTTTATTTTGGGGTAAAAATATGTGATTTACAACCACAATGGACATCATGTGGCTCCAGGAGTTGCATAGTTCTGACTAATCCTTCTTTTCTTCAACTTATGTTTGTTAATTTAGTTTATATCTTCGATACCGTCAATTAAATCAAGCTCTTACAAGTGTTTTGTGCTTCTGTGGTCAAAATCGTAGCTTAAGGGTAATCTTTTTTATTCTTTCGCAATGCATTTTGCCTTTGAACTAAGCGTAGACATAGTAACGCACTAAACTCTATCATTCTTCTACCCTTTTATTAACATGAGCATGAAAGGGCTGTATGGCAGGAGCTCTTGAAGGATCATCAGGTTAGGCAGTAACATAGGAGAGGACTTACCATGGCTGTGGTCCGGGCCAAATAGATTAATAGCTGGTCGGGCCGGGGGCATCTTCAGATATCGATGAAAGCATAGTGTAGCAGTTTTCACAATGAGTCTATGGATCTATGCTTTCGATGGTCTTGGATAATCTTTATCTACCTAGTCTTACACATTTGCATTACATAACAATAATAGATTCACGCAGACTGCAAAGCCACTGAGCTTTACGCCTGATCCTGCAATCCATGCTCCATTTAGTCAGAGCACAACCTCCAGGTGGTTGCAAATTTTATGTCTAGCATAAAACTGAACTCAAGAATATACTTGTTTATATATCTAAATGGAAGCCGTTCTGTGCTTCGTGTAGTTGGGGTCTAAATGTTGGTTAAGTGGTCAGTTAAGCTGATTTATAATGTATACTTTACTATGCAAAAAGACACATGGAGAGAAAACTAAAGCCTTCTGGTGGTGTACAGGAGTACTTCGCTTTTGTATTATAATTGCATAGCTATGAGCTTACCTGAAATTCTTCATGATTGCTTCTAGTATATGGATCTGAAACCATCGGGGTTAGTTCAGATTATTGTTAGTGTATTTGGTGGGTTCTGAATATTTTGTTTTGTTAAGCTGATTTGTAGTAATATCTGGAGACAAAAAGCAAGCTTTTTTGTTTTTACCATCTTATGGGGTACAAGGGTGCTTTGTTTTTCATCTTAAGTTAGGATATCATCCATTTTGGTTTCCTTTTATGCCTGCTTATGTACCCCCTTAGCATGCTCGTGTGATACCCCTGCTGACGCTTTTTCTTCTGCTGCTGTGTGCTGCCTTATACTAAATTTTGGCACCAGCACATATACGATAAGCGCAGACACTGGTCAAAGTTTTTGTAGAAGTAGCAGTATCTACTTCATTCCGTTAGGGGTGGGAAAAACCCTGCAAACCCAAAAGCAAAGGGTAGTTCTAAAGGATGAGGAGCAAGGAAAAAGGGACCAACCAATGTTGGACCTAAGATTACTGCCTCTAGTAGCCTAGCAAAATCAAATCACCATCACGCCACATTTCAGAGATCAAGGCAATGACGGGATCCTTACTTTCTGCCACCTGCCTTATTCGCTCTAGAAGGATCTTGCACAGGGAGTTTCCTTTTCTGCTCATGAACCACAGGAAGATTGGAGTTGGGTTCTCCCAGTCCAGCAGCCCCAGATGTCCAGACTGAAGCCTGGTGATCTTGACCATAAAAGCCTCCCTGCAAAACATGTCTTACCAAGCTGCATTCAAGAAGAGTGATGATTTCCAGCTTTGTGCGGCGCAGCTGGCAAAAGTAGTTACTCCCTCCGTCTAGGTGAGTAAGTCATCTTAGGATGTGCACCGTGACCAAGGAGGAGGGGAAAACGAGAGACTTTAATGTTTATTTGCTAATTAATAGCATTGCATGCAATGAACTAACCACTGCATGTCGTGTTTGGTAGTCTCAAGTCATTAAAAACATGCACACCCTCATCTCTCATTGGTTGATACTCCCTCCGTCACAGTTTAGAAGGCACAGTTAAATTTGCGTGCGTTTCCACAATAGACAAGGTTTAGGGCGCATTGCATTCATTTCTAGTAGCTAATTATTGCTCCGTTATACTATTTCTATATGCATGTGTAGTGTGAATGCTATTTTTTAGCCCATCTCACAACCAATAGATAACCACCTAGGTCCCAGAGAATTTCCAAGCGCGCCTTCTAAACCGTGACGGAGGGGGTATGTCAAAAAACAAGAAACGAGGTAGAAGTTAATGTACCGCGCCTAAGTGTTTTGGGATTATTTGGTCTTCGTAAGATGACTTACACACCTAGACGGAGGGAGTATTTGATGCAGGCGGACGCGCCCGCGAAGTCCGCATTGATGGTTTTTGTATTAGTTTGGTTTTTAAAGCAGCACCATTTAGCTTATTTTCGGTCTCACGGAGGGTCGTGGACACATCCGCCTGCATCCCTTGCACGAGCTACCAAATGTAGAAGCACTACTTCAAAGACACCCATGCTTTCATTATGTGATTTTTCAATTTGGTTTGAATCAAACCAAGGAAATTCATGCTGTACATTGATTCTTCTTTTATACTTGCGCGCTTCCGCTTAGGGTGAAGAGTCACACAATCTTGTACCTCTGCCCTGGGATTAGTTGGGATTGTGCTGCCTGCAGGCATGCCATAGTGAATTTCTGGAGAAGGGGTCATCCCAGAGCTAAGATCATGGGGCATTTGATGATAACCCCCCCCCCCCCCCCCCCCCAGTTCGCGCACCTTTGATCATATGCCCCCCTTGTGTCACTGACATGTGGGGTCCGGCCCCACATGTCAGTGACACAAAGGGAGGCATATGATCAAAGGCGCGCGAACTGGGGGGGTTATCGTGTATTTTCCCTAAGATCATCAATCATCTTGCATTGTCGAGAACAGCCGCCAGTGCTTTATGCTTTATGCTCCCTCCATAAAGAAATATAAGAGTGTTTAGATCTCTAAAGTAATGATCTAAACGCTCTTATATTTCTTTACAGAGGGAGTACATGACATCTTGTTTAGGTTTGGTGCCAGGTCTTTGGGAGTTTTGCCATCTCTCTGTCACTTCCATTTCTTGAGTTTTACTTTTGACATAACTGAGCTAAATTTAACGAGGTTTTGCCATGTCCTTCCAGATGTACTATGTGAACCAGGAGCTTAGTGTTGAGGATTTTCTTTACGACGATGATTACAAGATAAACCTTCCTGGGTCCAATCCAGAAATCCTCAATAACCTTGAAGGGATTGGTCACCAAGAATATCTGCAGTTCAATTTGCCACAAGAGTTGCCCCCTAATGCATATCTTGATATGAACAACTATGGGCAGAATGCTGGAGATGGTTTCCTCCACATGTCAGACTTGCTCACAACAATGTCTCCAGCACCTGCTTCATTTCTGAGGCCAAAGTGCGCTCTCTGGGACTGCCCTCGGCCTGCTCAAGGATCTGAAAGGTGGCAAGATTACTGCAGCATGTACCATGCTGAATTGGCTGTGAAGGAAGAGGGCCCTCCAGGCACAATGCCCGTGATCCGTCCTAGAGGTATTGATCTAAAAGACGGCCCTTTGTTTGCTGCTCTTAGTGCGAAAATCCAAGGAAAGCATGTCGGTGTTCCTGTCTGTGAAGGGGCTGCAACTACGAAGTCCCCTTGGAATGCACCTGGTAACTTCTTGCCACATAACTCGTGTTCTTACATTTGTATCGGTACCGGTAATTATGTTCTGACTGTTTGTTCATTTCTATCATCTGCAGAACTTTTCGATCTTTACATCTTTGAAGGTGAATCAATGAGAGAGTGGCTTTTCTTTGACAAACCAAGAAGGGCATTCGACAGTGGAAACAGGAAGCAAAGGTCGCTGCCAGATTACAACGGCCGTGGCTGGCATGAATCAAGGAAGCAGGTGATGAAAGACTTTGGGGGTCTGAAGAGATCATACTACATGGACCCACAGCCATCTAGCAGCTACGAATGGCACCTCTATGAGTACGAGATCAACGATCGCGACGCTTTCGCCTTATACCGGCTCGAATTCAAGTCTTCGGAAGCAAAGAAGAGTGCTAAGTCAAAATTCACTTGCAGCCCACTGATTGAAATCCAGCAGCAAATGGTCAGGCTGAGCGCAGACGGTCCCGTGGAGAACAAGCGGACTGCCCGTGCGCGAACACAGGATGTCAGCACAAACGTCTACCCGGTTCAGAGCAACACGGCTCAGGCCAATGCTCCGGACGCTTACCAGGCAGCGTCGCAGGCGGACCAGATGACGTTTTTGAACGGCAGTGTTGTGTATGGACCTCATCTCCCGTATGGTTACTCAACCGAAGGAGGTGACTTCTATTGGAACTCAAATGACGGGGCTTGATAAAAACACCTTCGACTTGTGGCATATTTTCGCCTTCAAGTTCTAACCGTATCAGCTGTAATTAAGGGGTCTTACTCTATTGGCAATGGCCTCCATAATTTCTATTGGGAATGGCCTCCGTGATTCTAACTGTAATGGTTGGGCCAAATTTAAATTTACAGGAAACGTCTCTCTGAGGCAAGGGGTGACTCAGTTCCTGGTGTCTGTGCCGCAGTCCTGTACTCGTGTAGTCCTGTGTCCAGATGGTAGCGTCTCCTTGGTGCACAGCTCATGATGAGAGACAAATTACCACGTTTGATAGGCGTCGGCCTCTGTTTTGTGTGCATGCGCTTTTCTGTTCTGAATCGCGAAATGCTGAATTTTCTGTTCTGAATCTCGGCGAAATGCTGAATTTGCGAATGCCATCATTCAGTTGCAGCTGCAGTTTGCAACCTCTAGAAAGGAAAGCACATATTATTGAGTATCTAGCACGTTTGTGAATCTTTTTGCTGTAGCGTCAAGGGCTATAATTGGTTATTACCAACACAAACTTGCACAGCACAAGTTTCTGAAGAAAAGCACATAGTAATATCTTTTACATGTGCTGCCGGGACATGTAGGCAGCTGGAAAAAAATTGGGTGGAGACCGGCTGCAAAACTCCTCCCCTGCATACCCGATTCGATCTGCCGCCACTTGTCCTACCAATGCATCCCACGGCATCCTCTCATCCCCACCTGCACATACGCTTCTCGGCTTAGTATCTTGCATCGGCTCCAGGAAACAAACTACGCGGCTCCGTATCAATCACTTCCGCGGTAATCAGACTTTCCATGGCCGAGGGATCGGAGCCTTCTTCTCCACGCGATCAGACTGGTGGGCGTGGGATCCCTGGGTCAGCGATGGCTGCACCGCGCCAGAACGCCTCGCCGCCCTCTCTCTCCCATGGCTGCATCGGCCCGGAACGAGAGCCATGGCCGCCGCGGGTCATGCTCCCGCTGCCTAAGTGTTGCCTCCATCGAGAAGGACGGGAGTCGACACGCCGGAGTTCGACCCTGTCGCCGCCTTGGATGATGTAAACCATGCGGATGAGGACGGCCGCTGCTCCACCTCGTACAGCCCGCTGTCGACAGTGGCACCGGAGGCAGCAACATGCGACGTAGACTTACCGCCACCGCACGTATCCCAACATGACTAGAGAAAGAGGCCAGGAAAACGATGTGATCGACAGTGGTCATGGAGCTGACGGAGAGGAGATACAAAAGGTATGGTCGTTGCCTGGTTCTTCGAGATTGTCCCTTACAACAATCTCAGTTTGCATGTGTATAGTACATTGCCATGCCAAAAGGTAGATTAGGAAGTCAAGATAAGATGTTTCTCTGTAACGAACAATTTGAGGATGACATGTTATTAATTTTGCAAACAATGATTTGCTAATATTTGGCTTGATAGTACAATAGCTTATTCAAAACAAAGTAAAACAAAGTATTCCGTCCATGACACACCTAGTGTAAAATTAATGTGTTGTGAAGAACATAAATATATTTTACATTGTGGTAATGTAACGTTAATTCTCAACACTTTTTACTGTAGGTGGTTGATAAAGTTGGGCAAGCTTTGATCGTTCCCACCCAATTTTGCAGCCGGTCTCCACCCAATTTTTTTCCAGTCAGCTACTCCCTCCGTCCGAAAATACTTTCATCAAAATGGATAAAAAGAGATGTATCTAGAACTAAAATATATCTAGATACATCCCCTTTTATTCATTTTGATGACAAGTATTTCCAGACGGAGGGAGTACGTCAAAAGGACCGTATAGAGAGGCGCCTTGGTTCATGTCCATCTGGTCTCCCAAGAATAAATAAACCGAAGGTTCATAAAAATTATCTAAGTGTGAAACTACAATTTTTGGTCAAGTTTTTTGGCTGCAAAAAAATGTGTTTCTAATTTTTTGAGGGAAAGCAAATGTATTTAACATACTCTATATTGTAGATTCACATGTTTTTTAGCACACATGACCATATTTTTACTAAGATTCTACATACACATAGCACAGGTGCTATTATGACTTTCAAGTGTTTTTTATTAGAATTATTATTAGCATTCTTGTTATTATTATTTTAGAAAGGCTCCAAGAGATATACATCCAAGGAACTGACATGGCTAAAACAGTTTATTCATAAGCTTTGGAATATATACCAAATTAAAGCATCAGAAGATACAATGCATAAAAACACGCTCACTCAAGCACCACAAGACAAGAGTTTCACACAGTTCATCAAGTAGAAAAGGGGCAATTAGTAAATATAACAGCATAGTATCGGAATAGATCCATTGTCACCGCAAGAATTTATTCTCAAGTTCTTGAGCCCTGACCATAAATCAACAACTTCTCAAAACATCACCATGGCACCCGATCTTCATTCATCATCTGTGCGCACAGCTGCAACATGAACAACCAAGTTAGTGTTCAAGAGAACAATACATCGTGAAGTAGAACCAAAGCAAGAAAGAGCCTCATTAGGTTCTACTTGGTTTCAATACCCACCAACCACCATGAAGAAAGCAAGACATTAAATATGCAAGTACAAAATCATCACAGAAGCTAGATAAGCAAATTATTCAGAACGGCGTAGATGTTGGATGCAACACTTCATGCAAATCACTCAGAGAGCAAACATAACAGTCACTTAAGCATTCCAAAACAAAACTACATCTACTTTTGCCATTCCTGAAAGAATATCCAGGAGTTGCAATTAAAATATAGATAGTTATGTGATACACCCGATCAGTATTGCTATAGATCACTATTCAGTGTTCACATGCAATCATGCATGCTGCTGAATAGTCTCCCTCTGCTTTGCTACGAGCTCTCTATCATACAAATAGGGCATGACAAATCTTGAGGCATTTGCAGAACTATGAGGTACTGATGCATTGACGCTGAAAAGTGAAAACTACGGGTGCTAATTATTACCACACCAGTCCCTCTATTAGTAGACTTGCACATGCCTTTGCATCATCAGGTTTCTTTATCGTTAGCATGAGTTCGTGAATGCTCTTGTGCACGCAGCAGACGTGGTGCCACGGATTAAGCTCATGATATTTTCCTTGCATCAGGGGAAAGAAGTATATTGCAAAAAGCTTGCAGAGATTAATCAATAACCATGACTGCATAGAAGTTCAGGTGGGGTTCCTACAGTTAATCTTCAAACAGAGCCACCACTACCGAGTTTCTCCTGGTTTTAAAGGAACACAGGTATATTTTTTATCTGGTAAAATTACGCATAAAACAGAGGCGATAAGCACCATCATGTCCACCCAATCCAGCCTATGCAAGGTCAAACTCAGGGTAGGATCCTCGTTATATATTAATTCATGCATTCATGGTTATTCATCTCTATTTTCCAGCAGATAAGTAATACTAAGTTAGTACTCCCTCCGTCCGAAAAAGCTTGTCCCTTAAATGGATGTATCTAGCACTAAGTTAGTATTAGATACATCCATTTGATAGACAAGCCCGAGACAAGTTTTTTCGGACGGAGGGAGTACTAAACTGTAAAACATAATCTTACGATTCTGGCAGCTCCAGGCTATAGGGCGAGTTAAAATTCCCAATACATCTCAAGTGAGCTGATACCAGAGTCCTTAGCAGATGACACAACAATCTTGTATATTACACTGACAGTTAAACTTTAAGAACATCCTTTTGCGTAGGTCAGTTTTTCCCCCTCTTCACAGCACATTTCTACCAACAGGAAAAGAAAAAACGACGCACACTAGATCTGTGCCATCGTCAACGACGCACACATTTCTACGCAGGTGTGGAACAGAATCACGCGACGGCGCGCAGCCCAACCAAACATCGCCGCTGATCAGATCGTATCCAATCCAGCAGATCAACCTAGACAAGTAAACCGCTAGACCTAGACCAAGACCAAGATCCACATCCAACAGTACCAAGCCAGATCCGCGAACCCTAGGATTCATTCCGTGACCAGGCAAATCAAACCGGATCGAGGACGCGGGAGAGGGACTTGACCGGATCGGGGAACTTACTGGGCTTCTGCTGCTTCTCGTCGGTCCACTTGGAGAGGGAGAAGTGGACCTTCTCGCGGGAGGAGACCTCGGTCTTGAAGGGCTCCTTGAGGCAGCTCCGCACCAGCGCCGCGCAGACGTTGGAGTAGCCGATGTAGGTCATCCCCGCCGCGCGCCAGAAGGGCACCGCCGCCGTCATCGCCGACATCGTCGCCTCCGCTTCCTCTCCTCTGCTTTTTTTTCCTCTCTGCTAGGGTAGAAAGCTTCCTTTCCTCTGCTCGAGCCGCCGCCGCCGATGATAGAGATGGGGAAATGGGCCTTGAGGCCTTTTATCTTCTCGCTGGGCTTCTTTGCTTCTGCCCAAACGGTCGGGAACGAGGCGCAGACGGGAAACCTCCAGGTTCGATTAGTCCCACATCGCTTGCGGAGCTCGGCGGGGTAGGGTCAGACGGGTATAAAGGGAGGGGCAGGGCCCCGTTCTGATTCATACTCCCTTCCTTCCAAAGTGATTGATTCCCATTTCACTAGCTACAAATATATTTGTATATCTATATTTGTTTAGATGTTAGATATATCTGTGTCTAGACAAATGGCAATCAATTAATTTGGAATGGAGGATGGAACGGGGTTCACCCCAACCAAAGCTATTATAATTATTTCGATTACCTTATAAGTTTTGACAATAGCGGTGTGGCTCACTAAAGCTGGACTAATTTAATTATTTTGATCAGCTTAAATTATGATGGCTTACTATGGGCTATTAGGTGAATTGGATGGTTATTTTTTAGTAAGCCAGACTTTCTGCTCTGCGTCTGCGTGAAAATAGCGTTATGCTGTGTCAATTTATTCAGAATTAACAAAGCTTTCGAGAGAAAATAATACTCTACATGATTCTATCGTATATTTCAAAAAGGGGTTCCTTATTGTCTTTGACTATCATGAAAAATCTGGACGGGCGTCTTAGTTGTGCGGGCCCTGACACAGGCCGCAACTTACCCAATCATCGCGAGTTCCCCGATTCCTTCCGTGGCCCTTGGGCCCTGGGGCACCCAAAGGCTCCTGAGGGGTCCGCGTCGGGGCGCTCAGCCTGGCCCCGTTCCGCAAGCACGCCACAGGAGCATGATCTAGCTACCTGCGTTTCAAGGTTAGTGCAATATGTTTTGAAGAAACTAATTGTAAATAGCGGTTGTTGTCACCAGTGACGCGGGCGCAGGCACTGCGTCGGCTCATGAGGGGACCTGGTCTTGCGAAGTCTTGACGATCCCGACGAACAAGCCACTGGGAATGGTGAGCTCGATCTTCACTTCTGCCGCGGGGTGAACCCATTGACAGCGGGGCGGGGGCCATGGCGGCCGTTACTCTGACGTCAGCCCTCGATCCTTTCGTCTTATCGACCTCCGTTGCCGCTGGTCGGCCGTGCCGGCCAGGAAGTGGCCTGCGGGGGATTCCTGCCCTGCCCGACATCCGGGAAAGCACCTCATGAGATGGAGGAAAAACCAGATCACGGCCTGGCCCCTGCAGGGCTCCCCAGGTTACCTCCCGAAGGAGGAGCCGACGCGGCAAGGGCAAGCACGGGTCCAGTGTAGGGGTTGCGACTCCTGCAGAGGGCGGAAGAGCTCCGAACCTCCGCAAGCGGCGTCAAGTAGACCGTCAACTCGGTCGAGCTAGGCATCATAGACACCATTGGTGGGATGGTGGCGTAAAAGCTCGCGCGCCACGAGGAGTGCCACCTGGGCGTCCATAGGCTCATGATGAGGTCGAGATGGTGGCGTCGCGGCAGGGTTGAAGGTGGGCGCAGGGGTGTGGCCGCCGCCCAACGCGAAAGGCGATGGTGACAGGTTCTGCCATTGACGAGCGGCGACGCCTGCGGCAGTGTTAGCCGTGGGGCGACCAGGGCGCTGAGGCGTATCGTGGCAGAGGAGTGCCGCCTGGGCAGCGCGAGTGGCCCAGCGCTCAGCGCGGGCTCGGCGAGCCTTGGCCATGTGGTTGTGAAAGCGGAGACAAAGCTGAGGTGGAGGAAGAACTTCGACACGCCCCTACCTGGCGCGCCAAATGTCGGATTCGGGGCTCTGTAAACCCAAGAAGGTTCGAACTCTGGGGCGTGTGCGAAGATCTCAACCTCTCAAGCCCCAAGCTCGCCACCCTACAGCCTAGCCTCGTCAGATTCGCGTGAGCGGGAAGAAGATGAACACGTCAGTTTACCCAAGTTCGGGCCACCTTGCGGTGTAAAACCCTACTCATGCTTTGTGGTGGATTGGCCTCACGAGGGGCTGAGGATGAACAAGTACAGTGGATGAAAAGCCACGCGAGGGTTATGGTGGTGTGGGTGGAAAGGATCTGAACGGGAGGAGCCGGATCCCCTTCTATGGTGATGGCTATCCTATACTTATAGTGGCCTCGGTCGTCTTCCCCAAAACTTAGGCGGAAAGGGATCCCACAACGACCAATTTGAAAGGGGACAAGAGATACATCTAATCCCCACGAAAGGTGGTCTTCTCCTGCAAAGCTTCTGGTCGTGACGCAACGGTGGGCTCGGCAATGACATCCGTCTTGCCGAGTCCATGGTCTTGGTCTTGTAGCACCGGAATGGAAAGCTTTGGGGGATTCCTCGGGAACCCACGTCTGTCCTTGCTCCCTTAGCACCGAAAGGGAAACTGTCTCATCTACGCCCGTTGGCGCCTGCCTGGCCTTGGTTGTCATGGCTCACGTCATCGCAGCCTCGCAAGGCTTGTTACCTGCATAGAAACAACCGCTCCTCGGGAGGCAATCTGGGAAGGCCGCTCCCTCTAGAGGTCTTGGTGTCATCCGCGTCACGAATCCAGGGCCCTCGCGAGGGTCTTGACTTGGAGGTCTTGCCGTTGGGCCGTACCGGGCCATCGAGGAAGACACGTTGTGGGCCGCAGGCAGGCAGATCTGGGTACCCTGGTTCCCAAAACAGCCGACAGTCGTGTAGTGCTCCACCGCAGCCACCACACTCTTCGGGAGCTCGACAAAGACGTCTGTGAAGCGCCAGACCCGTGTCAGCAAGGCGAACCTGTTGCCGCCAAAAACACTCTGCAGTAAGTACTTCTTACCATTGGTGATTTGCTTCACTTGACGAAGCTCCTCCCGGACACCCCGCACCTCCGTCCTGGCCTCCTAGAGTTCCTTGTCCACCTTGGACAGCTTGGAGGACTGTTCCTTTTGTTTCTCCTCAAGGGCCTCACATTTTGTGGCAGCATCCTTGAGCTCCCCTTGCACTTCAGCCGCTCGAGCCTCGTGCCTTTCACCAGCAGTCTTTCTCATCTCCAATTCAGCCACCGCCTTTTCGGCAGCCGCCTTCTTTTCGGCCGCCTTTGTGATGCCTGGATAATTAAACTACAGTAATATCTGCTAATGATGCCATGTCATCATTTTCGCTGTTGATAAATCCCCCTTGGATTCAATCTGGTTCAAATTCAAATTCAAATTTCTCATACATGCAAAATAAAATGTTCAAAGTGTGGCAAATATTCCATAACTAATTATGGCGGTGACCCAACACTTTTGTAAAGTATTTTAATGCTCTTGTGAATATAACAGTGGCTAAAAATAATTATTAAATGCTTTTTAAATTATAAAAATACTATACTATGTTATTAGAACCTTAAACTAAATGTGGCAGTGGTATAATTAGTAAAACCAATTTAGGTGCTCTTCATATATTTTATAAAGCTATTTGCTATTCAAAAAAATAAAACTAAAACTGTAAAAAGAAAAATGACAAAACAGTTAAAACAAGAGAAAAAAAACCCCTCCCCTGGGCAAAGCCCACCTGGGCCGGCCCAACTGGCCACGAAGCCCCCCGGTCGCTCTCCCCTCCTTCCTGTTCATCGGTCTTAGGTCGCTACAGGGGCATGGCTGCCCCCGACCACCTCACCGCCGATGCCGGGAGGGGATAAGGACCCCCCTCGTCCCCTCGATCCCCTCTCCCACTCTCATCCACTCACCCCACCCACCCACTCCCCTCGCCCTCCCGACCTTCCTTCCCTCGCCAGATCCACAAGCCCCACTGTCGCCATGGCCAAGCTCACCGACGTAGCCTCCGTCACCCCCGCGCCATGGTCTCGTGTCTAGCCGGTCTGCTGTGCTCCTCTGCTTCGCCTGCGACCCTGTATCGACGAGGAGGAACACCAGCACCGTCGCCCACTTCGTCTTCTTCCCCGCATCATCGTCGCCCCGTCGCCTTCGACTCCGACCACCCCCTACTGCTACTATACTATCGCCGGCCTCCTTGTGCCACGAGGTGAGCCGCTCGTCGAAAACCCCCTCTGTTCCCCTCGTCCCGAATGCCGTAGGTCACTGTTCCACCTCCCCTGCCCGGAGCTGCACCGTCGCACCCGGCACACGCGCTCGCTCCGGCTCTGACCGCGCTCGCCGCGCACCCGGCGTGCCTCTAGCCCACTCCCCGTGCCCCCACGCGCGCTCCCGCGTCGTCTGCAGCCGCCTGCCATCGCGGCACCCTGAGCCTGCTAACTGCCACTGCTGCTCTGCTGCGCGGCTACCGCTGCTGCCAATGCTGCTCAAGGTCGCAACCATCGACGCCCCGGCATTCCCCGCGGCCTCTGCAACTGCTACCTGCGCCGCGCAGCCGCGCACGACCGCCGCAGACGCGCCCGCGCGCTAGCCGCTACGCCACGCCGCCCACTCCCTCTGCCCGCTGCTGCTCCTCCCACGCGTGGCCTCGCCGCCGCTGCCTAGCGCCCGCACCGCGCCGTTGCACTCTGCTGCCGCTTTGCTACAAAAGTAACATTCAGTTACTGTAGCTATTGCTAGCTTTTCTAATTTTACATTGTCTAACCCTCTAGACAGCCTATAAACAACATCTAAACAGCGGTTAACATGGGTAAAATTAATATGAGTAGAAAGTATATGATGAGGACATCAATACCATTGTTACACCCCACAGCCCCTACTGCTACATATACTGGACCAATTACTAGAGCTCGCACACGCCAATTAAATTATCAGGTACTTCCGTTTCTTGGTAATGATTCTAATGTTCATGAGAATATGATGCTGCCTAAATTGGATACATTTGTTTTGCTTACAAATGAAGGGCCTAGTTTGGAGAAGGATGAACATTGGAGCAAGAACAAGCATGGAGATGATGGCATGCGCAAGGGAACAAGAACGGAGTTACAAGTGATGATTTCAGGACTTTGAAGCCACCATAATGGGTGCATGAAGCCTTGGATGAAATATACAAGATGCCACTTCATAAATTTCGTCCTCGGGCTATTATAGGTGTTGCGTCACCTTATTATTGGGCCAGGCCCATGTAATTTCGAAATACATAAGTATATACTATTTTTAGAGTTTGTATGTGTGGGGAAACAAGAGATAGGGTTGATTTCGGACCCCTCCATCAAGGGCCACGAAATTCCCCCCCTCTTCCTCCATATATACAGCCCTTAGGGCACCGTTTAGACTTTGGGTTATGTTTAGATTAAAGTTCGCCATAGCTGCAACTTCGCGTATTTCGTTTGTGTTCAACGACCAGACAAAGGCGTCACAGAACCCCACCTTGATCAATAAAGCTTTCCTCTTATATTCGCAATATCCAGATTGCAATCTTAGTTTCTTACTTGTTCTTCGTTTGCCTGCAGGAAACAAACCTTCATAGTCAGGTTGATCGTGCTCCGGCGTGGTCATTAACCTCTCGGAGTTGGTTTAGCGATTGCTAAGGCGCGACGTCCTCGCACATTCATAGTCGGATAGTCAAAGTCGACTTCCTCCAAAACGATAGCCACCATCTCATCGAAAGATGGGACACCTTTGCCTCTATCAAGTGGAATCAGATTTTCAGGTTGCTCGGTGAGATTTTATAGTTTTTCGTAGTTTAGATCGAGTCTTTTCTTCATACCTATAGTCCACGAAAAAGCCAAAAAAAAATTAGGGTTAGTTCATCCTATCCGAACCAATCTGAGCCTTTGCATAATCTCTTCTGTATTTGCTTTGTTGAATTTGCGATTGCATCATCGTGTCAATTTGCTGGTCTTAGCGTCTAGTTTCCCTTAGAGTTTCGAGTTCTGTTCACAAGTTGTCACGCCGCCGCCACACCATCGTCATCGCTCCTGCCATCTATCACCACCGCTGATCTGCCACCGCTCTGAATCGGTATCCATATACCACCACCGATCCGTATCCATATACCACTACCACTACCATATACCACCACCGCTGCCATATCCTACCACCATATATCCACCACCAATTCGAGTTACTTTCATATTAGGTTTGTTTTCGAGATCCGTCTAATTTCCTATTTGTGTTTCCTTGCTTGAGTAGGTTTCGAAAAAAAAAGAGTCTGGAGACCCCCGGGTAGTTTTGAGGCTAAAATTTTCGCAGGCAAAAATATTTTTTCCCTATCCTATTTTTAGGCTTTTCTGAGTCTTTTGAGCCACGTGCCATCATAGTGATTTTTTATCGCACTTTTTCATCGTCGCTGCCCTGATTTCTGAAAAAAAGTCAAAAAAGAAATCCGTGTCTATCCTGTCAGTTTGACCTGCGAAGAGTTTTGAGACACTCGCCATTATAGTGATTTTTCGCAAAAAAACAAGAGGAGTGCAAAAAAAACAGAGTAAAAAAAATTCCAGAGTGTGCTTTTCCCTTGTTTACGTGCAGCGTCGTGATTTTGTTAGTGTTGTAGGCTCGCGTCTCTAGCACGGTCTAGCCTAGGACCAGCACAGTACCGTCGTTGAGCGTTTATTCAATTTTGCATATCTGAATTGATTATTGCTGACCCTTTTGCTACCATATTATAAGCCTTCCCAGCTCCACATACATCTACGTCGTGCGTTTGACTCTCCCTTGTAATCGCTCTATCCAAGCTTTGAGAGTTTTGACTACAACGGTTGCCGATCACCGCCTGCTGCTGGGTAAGAACTGGTAAGAATTTAAGTTTTGCTTGACGGATTTGTGACACCCACCACCACCACTTGTTAGTAGTCTGTAGGATCATATTCTTGTGTGTTTCTATTGCTGCTAACCATGCCAGGATCACAAGCCGACGAGATTGACTGGGTGAACTTAACGAACAAGGAACTTCATGATAAGTTTCAGCAAATGATGACTGAATAGGTGCAAGATGTGCTGAACAATTTTGAAGAGACCATGGAGAAGATCACTGACCTTGAGAAGACGTTCGAAACAAAGCTCGATAACAGATTTAATGAACTGCTTGCGCGTCTTCCACCACCGGCTGCACCAGCCGCACCTCTGCAACAACAACAACTACTACCTCCACGTCGCGAAACAGCCCTCCGCCGAGCGAGCCGTGTTCTTCTTCAGCCTGGCCAAACTGTTGGTGCTGCTGTTGATACTTCTGTGGCTCCTGCTGCTGATGTGGAGGATGATTATGCGGGAGATTACGAGGATGAGGTTGATCAAAATCAGAACTACGTGCAACCACCAGCACCACAACCACCAGGTCGTCCACATGCAAATAATCACAATGGTAGGGCTCTCCCTCAGGTACGAGATCATGACCATCTTCCTAAACTAAAATTGAATATTCCACCATTTGAGGGTAGATATGTTCCTGATATATCTTACTTGGGAGTTAGAAACTGAACAACGATTTACATGTTTACAATATCCTGAGGAGAGACGTGTTCCTGCTGCTGTTTGTGCTTTCACTAGCTTTGCATGTGTTTGGTGGTCTGAACATTGTAGATTATATCCTATTCCAGCTACTTGGGCTGCTTTGAAAACTGCTATGCGTACTCGTTGGGTTTCACCATATTATCAACATGAATTAATTCAAAAATTGCAGCGTTTAAGACAAGAAAAAATTCTGTAGAAGAATATTATCAGGAATTACAAACTGGCATGATTAGATGTGGTATTGTTGAGGAGAATGAAGCTATGCTTTCACGTTTTATGGGTGGATTGAATATAGAGATTCATACCATTCTAGAGTATAAGGAGTATACTAGTATCACTCGTTTATTTCATCTTGCTTGTGTTGACGCTGGAACACGTCACACGAACACGTCGATGTGTACCCGCAGCGCCGAGGGAGATGCTCCGGAACTCACACCGCGGGAGGCCGACTTCTAGCGCGATACGCAAAACAGCAAGCCGGCGCTTTTGGGACCCGAAACCCCACACACCCGGGAGGGACCCCGTCTGGGCGCGCGGCAGCTATGGGCTGCCCTAGGTCGACCTGATCGCCCCTAGGGCCTCGAGGTTCGCCGCCCTCCAATGAAGAAGAACGAACGAAGAACGAGGAAGAAGAAGAACTAGTGTTAAGGAGAAAAGATAAAAGATAAAAAGTGGTAGATTGATTGATCGATTGTGTGTTGTTCAATCGGCCGTCACCCCTTAGTTATATAAGAGGCGGCTCGACTTCCCGTGCAAGGAAAAGGCTTGGATTCACGTCCAAAACCCTATTCAAATTCGCATTGGTTTTGTCCGAACTTTTCAAAACTGTTCGGTTTAAACTGGCTGCACCTTGCGGGTCTTTTTTGTGGTGGTAAACGATCTCGGATGGAAACGAGCCCAAAAGCAATCTTGACCGTTTCGACGAGGCGAACAACTTTTATGTTGAACTTTTTTTGATTAGAGGCCATCTTGAGGGTCAAATCGGTCGCGCAAAACTGGCTATCCCTCGCGCTACCCATCAGACAGGGTGTCTTGTGGGGCGCGCCAGTTTTTGCCTCCTGACAGGGCTGTACTCCGATGGCTCTAACTTTTGCATACGAACTCGGATTGGAACGAGTTTTATATCAAAATCAATCGTTTCGACAAGACAAAGACAATCTGTGTAGATAATGTTTCCATTTGAGGTCGTCTTGGGGGCTTAATCAGCCAAACTGTACTCTGAATATAAGATCTTAGTACTTTGAGCATAGTTTTGGCCTTCGAGATGAAATCGGACTGCGATGACCCAAACTTCAAAGATGTTCATATCGACAATACGGAACTCTTTCATGAAGATCACTTCTCCATTTGAGGCCATCTTAAATAAGTTATTGACCGTGCCAAAATCTGGTGTCAACAGCTTGTAAAGCTGAAGTAAAGTGCAAGATCGACAGACATTGGCGCGAACTAACTTTTCTGCAGGTCAACCTTCATCATGGACACCGCGTGCATCTTCTACTTCCATTGCGCCAGCACCTCCATCAGGTGCCTCCTACAGCCGTGATACAAGAAAGCAGGCACAACCACCACTATCTGCCAAGAGCGCACCTGGCGGGCCTGCACAGAGCTCTTCTTCTTCCATGGCATCAACAGGGCACACAAGTGATATTTTTTGGCGTCGCTGTAAGGGAAGAGGACATTATGCGTGAGAATGCAAATCTTAGTGTGTGATGATTTCTAGTGAGGATGGTGGGTATGAGTCCGCTAGTGACTATGATGAGGAGACTTTGGCTCTTATTACACGTGAAGAACACGGTAGAGATGATTCTGATCATGAGACGCAATATATGGCTCCTGAAGACGCTGATAGGTACAAATGTTTAGTTTCTCAACGTGTTTTGAGTGTGCAGGTCACACAAGCTGAGCAAAATCAGAGGCACAATTTGTTCCATACAAAGGGAGTTGTGAAGGAACATTCTGTGTGCGTCATCATAGACGGAGGGAGCTGCAACAACTTGGCTAGCATGGAGATGGTGGAGAAGCTATCTCTCACCACAAGACCACATCCACATCCTTACTACATCCAATGGTTCAACAACAACAGCAAGGTTAAGGTAACATGTACTGTTTGTGTGCATTTTAGTATCTCCACATATGTTGATTATGTTGATTGTGATGTGGTACCTATGCAAGCATTTTCCTTATTACTTGGTCGACCATGGCAATTTGATAAAAATTCTGTACACCATGGTCGAAACAATCAGTATACTCTTGTTCATAAGGATAAAAATATCACTTTGCTTCCTATGACTCCTGATTCCATTTTGAAAGATGATATTAATAGAGCTAATAAAGCAAAACAGGAGGAAAAAAAGAGTGAAAATCAGATTGTGGCAAAAGAATTTGAGCAACAAATGAAGTTTAATAGTAAACCATCTAGTGTTGTTTTTGAAACTAAATTGAAAAGTGCATGTTTACTTGGCACTAAATCTGATATTGATGAGCTAGATTTTAGCAAATCTGTTTGCTATGCTTTTGTGTGCAAAGAGGCATTATTTTCATTCGAGGACGTGCCTTCCTCTTTGCCTCCTACTGTCACTAACATTTTGCAGGAGTTCGCTGACGTCTTTCCACAAGACGTGCCACCGGGATTACCTCCCATTCTAGGGATTGAGCATCAGATTGACTTAATTCCCGGTGCATCATTACCCAACCGTGCACCATACCGTACCAATCCAGAGGAGATGAAGGAGATTATGCGTCAAGTACAAGGAGCTGCTCAACAAAGGTTATATACACAAATCCCTTAGTCCTTGTGTTGTTCCTATTCTTCTAGTGCCGAAAAAGGATGGTACATCATGTATGTGTGTTGATTGTAGAGGCATTAATAATATTACTATTCGTTATCATCATCCTATTCCTAGGCTATACGATATGCTTGATGAATTGAGTGGCTCTACAATATTCTCCAAAGTTGATTTGCATAGTGGATACCATCAAATTCGTATGAAATTGGGAGATGAATGGAAAACAGCATTTAAAACTAAGTTTGGATTATATGAGTGGTTAGTCATGCCTTTTGGGTTAACTAATGCACCTAGTACTTTCATGAGATTAATGAACGAAGTTTTACGTGCTTTCATTGGACGATTTGTGGTAGTTTACTTTGATGACATATTGATTTATAGCAGATCTTTGGAAGAACATTTGGAACATTTACGTGCTGTTTTCATTGCTCTACGTGATGCACGTTTGTTTGGTAACCTTGGGAAGTGCACCTTTTGCACCGACCGAGTATTTTTTCTTGGCTATGTTGTTACTCCGCAGGGAATTGAAGTTGATAAAGCCAAGATTGAAGCTATTGAGAGTTGGCCGCAGCCCAAAATGGTTACACAAGTGAGGAGTTTTCTTGGCCTCGCTGGATTTTATAGGTGTTTTGTGAGAGATTTCAGCACCATTGTTGCACCTCTCATTAAGCTTACAAAGAAAGATGTGCCTTTTATTTAGGGTACCGCATAGGAAGAAGCCTTCACGGTATTGAAAGATAAGTTGACACATGCTCCTTTACTCCAACTTCCTGATTTTAATAAGACTTTTGAGCTTGAATGTGATGCTAGTGGAATTGGATTAGGAGGTGTGTTATTACAAGATGGCAAACCTGTTGCATACTTTTCTGAAAAATTGAGTGGGCCTAGTCTGAATTATTCTACTTATGATAAAGAATTATATGCTCTTGTTCGGACTTTAGAAAGATGGCAACATTATTTATGGCCCAAAGAATTTGTTATACACTCTGATCATGAATCTTTGAAACATATTAAAAGTCAAGCTAAACTGAATCGTAGACATGCTAAATGGGTTGAATTCAATGAGACTTTCCCTTATGTCATTAAACACAAGAAGGGAAAAGAAAATGTTATTGCTGATGAATTGTCTCATCGCTATACTAGCTTTCACAACTTGACTTCAAAATATTTGGTTTGGAGACCATCAAAGATCAATATGTGCATGATGCTGATTTTAAAGATGTAATGCAGATTTGTAAAGAAGGAAGAATGTGGAACAAGTTCGTCATTCATGATGGATTTGTGTTCCGTGCTAACAAGCTATGCATTCCAGCTAGCTCTGTTCGTCTTTCGTTGTTGCAGGAGGCGCATGGAGGAGGATTAATGGGACACTTTGGCGTGAAGAAGACGGAGGACGTACTTGCTACACATTTCTTTTGGCCAAAGATGAGACGGGATGTTGAGCGTTTTATTGCTCGCTGCACTACATGTCAAAAAGCTAAGTCACGACTCAATCCTCATGGTTTATATATGCCTTTGTCTGTACCTAGTGTTCCTTGGGAGGATATATCTATGGACTTTGTTTTAGGTTTACCACGAACAAAGAAGGGAAGGGATAGCATATTTGTTGTCGTGGACAGATTCTCAAAAATGGCACACTTTATACCATGTCATAAAAGCGATGGTGTTGTTAATGTTGCTGATTTGTTCTTTCGTGAAATTATTCGCTTGCATGGCATGCCAAATACTATTGTTTCAGATCATGATACTAAATTTCTTAGCCATTTTTGGAGATGTTTATGGGCTAAGTTGGGGACTAAACTGCTTTTTAGTACTACTTGTCACCCCCAAACTGATGGACAAACTGAAGTAGTCAATAGAACATTGTCTACTATGCTTAGGGCTGTTTTGAAGAATAATAAGAAAATGTGGGAAGAATGCTTGCCTCATATTGAATTTGCTTATAATCGTTCATTGCATTCCACTACTAAGATGTGCCCTTTTGAAATTGTGTATGGTTTCCTACCTCGTGCACCTATTGATTTGTTGCCTCTTCCATCTTCGGAGAAGGTTAATTTTGATGCTAAACAACGTGCTGAATTCATTTTAAAAATGCATGTGTTAACTAAGGAAAACATTGAGCGTATGAATGCTAAATATAAACTTGCTAGAGATAAGGGTAGAAAACATGTTGTGTTTGCACCTGGAGATGTTGTTTGGTTACATTTGCGTAAGGATAGATTTCCTGATTTGCGCAAATCAAAGCTAATGCCTCGTGCTGATGGTCCTTTTGAGGTGTTGGAGAAAATAAATGATAATGCATATAAACTCGAGCTGTCTGCAAATTTTGGGGTTAGTCCCACTTTTAACATTGCAGATTTGAAGCCTTATTTGGGTGAGGAAGATGAGCTTCCGTCGAGGACGACTTCATTTCAAGAAGGGGAGGATGATGAGGACATCAATACCATTGTTAACCGACAGCCCCTACTGCTACATATACTGGACCAATTACTAGAGCTTGCGCACGCCAATTAAATTATCAGGTACTTTCATTTCTTCGTAATGATTCTAATGTTCATAAGAATATGATGCTGCCTAAATTGGATACATTTGTTTTGCTTACAAATGAAGGGCCTAGCTTGGAGAAGGATGAACATTGGAGCAAGAACAAGCATGGAGATGATGGCATGCGCAAGGTGTCGTGGATTTGTCACGGCAGATGTCCTTGTGAAAGGACTTAGTCGTGGAGCCATCGCTACGGGTTAACTTGAAGGGGTTAAAGCGGACACAAAGACACAAGGGTTTATACTAGTTCGGCCCCTTCAATGAAGGTAAAAGCCTATGTCTAGTTGTGATGGAATTGATGTGGTCTCGACGACTAGGGAGCAAACAAGCTTCGCCTAGGCTCGAGTTGTTGTTGTCTGTCCTTGAACCGCCGCCGGGTCGTCCCCTTATATACACGGGTGACGCCCGTCGGTCCATAGAGTCCCACATCGGTTCATACTCGTATCCCGGTTGGTCTCCCTCTATTCCTAACTTACAATGCAAGTTTACATACCAAGCCGGTTTACGGCTACAGGTTCTAAACCGACTACAGGCCTTGGGCCTTCATCTACTTATACTACTAATGAAGTTAACCCGGCCCAGGTAGGCCGGTTCACGCCCAGTGGTAATATCCCCAACATTAGGCCCCAGATTGATTTGAACTGGTTCATGTCAATCCTTCACAAAAATCTTGGTCTTCAACATCTTCTGGTAATTGGTAAACTGCCATGTTGTCATCATCTCTGGTTGTTGTAAACCGGCATGACGTCATCACGAAGTTAACTTTTATGACGCCTTCTTTTATTAATAGATCTGCGATACCCAAGGCATCAGCTCCACTTCCGAAATGTTTGGCTCCTGGATTCGCGCGCCTGACACACGTCCCCTGCCTTATAAATAGGACCGAGGGGTCCTTTCCTTTTCTCCCCTTCGTCTCTTTCTCTTCGTCTTCCTCGCGTCGCCAGCCCCGGAGCTCCGCCACTGCCGTTGACCTCTGCACCGTCTTGGGCCGCTGCATCAACCTGAACGCACCAGAGCACCGCGGTAGCCTTCCGCGTCTTCCTCGATTCTGGTAAACCTTCTGTTCTTCTTAACATAGATCTGTTCTAGGGTTTCGTGTTCTTGCCGTGTTCATCACTTGTTCATGCTCGTATCCAAACTCCTGGATAGATCTGTGAAACCCTGCTCTGACTAGCAGTAGCTTTTTAACATCCGCCTGTAGTTTCGCGCTCAAGTCTATAGATCTCATCCACATACCTGCCCATTGATTTACTTCCGTTCTGCTTTAACCTTTTGAATATTTTCTGTTTTTCTGAACTTGCTTCAGATCCATTGCTGCAATAAGACCTGGTGAAACCTGTTTCTACATACTTAGCCATCCGCAACCTCAATTGCTTTCAATGTTTAGATCAGGCGGTTTAACTTAATATAGAAAAAGTTAATAAACCGGTATATACCATTAGTCCCCTTGTTGAACCGCCAGAACTCTTTAGCCATATGATGCCACTTCATAGAAATCTGGTTTAAATATACTGCCTCCGGTTTAGCATTGTTCATACCAGCGCCTTCTGTTATCCAACATATTCTTGAACCGGAATCACCTGTTTCTTGTAGATCTCACCATGGCCAAACAAGTATATGAGTGCAACTGGGTTCCTTCTCGTGTCACAGAAACTCAGTTGGATAATTTAGTCTCGATCGGCACTTTAGATAGCAAAGAGACTATCCACTGGAGGGTTCCTGGTGATGAATGTCCTCCCACACCTCAAGAGGGAGAGGTTGTGATCTTTGCGGATCATTTAGCCCGGGGCTTCAAACCGCCCGGCTCTAAATTTTACCGGGATGTGTTAGCCAATTTTCAACTTCGCCCGCAAGATACTGGCCCCAACTCTGTTACCAACTTATGTCACTTCCAAGTGCTCTGTGAGGTGTACCTTTAAGAGGAACCCACAGTTGAATTGTTCAGAGACTGCTTCCACTTAAACCGCCGCACAGAATTCACTGATGGTCCCAATACCGAATTGGGCGGTATGGCAATTCAGAAAACGAAAGAGATCACTTATCCCCATGCCAAACTACACAGCCACCCCAAGGAGTGGAATGCAACATGGTTCTACTGCAAAGATACTTCCCCTGATGATGAAAATCCTTTGCCTGGCTTTCGTCCGGAGCGGCTCAGCAATACACACCCCTTCCCACAAAGGTTAAGTGCCAAGGAGAGGAGTAAATATGCTCCGCAATTATCCAAGCTCCGAGCCTTCATGGCCAACGGTTTAACAGGAGTAGATCTCGCACACTGTTGGATATCATGGAGCATACTGCCTCTCAGCCAGCGCTCCGGTTTAATGTGCAAATATACTGGTAGCGTTGATGACCCACTCCAACACACCAACATCCAGCTCTCCGATGATGAAGTCACAGAGGCTGTGAAGAAAATGCTGAACGAACCGGAACATCTCTGCGCTCAAACCGGCCTGCTCCCTTTCTGTGCTACCAACAAACCGCCAGCTGTAAGATTTTGATTGTACTTTTTACTGAACCTTTTATTGCTATCTCTGTCTGACATCAATTGCTGCTTAACCAGGGTGATAATCCATTTTGGAGCAAGAAGCTTCCACAAGACAAACCGGAGAAAACAGAACGGTCAACCCGGCCAAAGACCAAGGTTATCAAGAAGCCTGCTAAAAAGAGGAAAACCACTGCTTCATCTGATCCGGCTGTTGATGACGATGTGGGTAACTCGGACCTTGAGGTAGAACTCGATTCACTAGGCTTACTTTTTACACGCCTTATTGATGATGATACTTGTCAGGACGACGCTGAAGCCAGTAATGCTGATGTCGCTGAGGTAACTATTCTCTCTTCCGATTCAGATCCTTTGCCTTTGCCAAAATTTCGCTAGGCAAACCGGAAAGTTAAATTTTCTCATCCTCTTGCTTACTTGGATCCCAAATTTCTTATGAAGACTCAGCAACATGAAGCTCGCTGCACAACCCGTCACAGCGGCCAGGTAGTTACCTCCGCCGGTTTACCAAACAGTCCGGTTCGAAAACGCCGCTCCGAGGTCTCCGACCTTTTTATTAATTTATATCCTAAAGCGGGTTTCATCCGTCAACCTCTTAATCCGTCCGGCTTCGATTATCAGGTTACTTCTCATTCTTCCTCTGGTGAATCATCGGCCACTCAGCTGCCGCCACTAAAAACGGTTCTTGGGTAAGCTAGGCTGAACATATGCTTCTGGTATACTGTATGATAACTTATGTTGTTCCTTGACTCTTTGTTTCTCTTTCAGGGCTAAACCCAAACCGAGCAAGAAAGCCCGCCTGGATAAAGCGGCTGAGGAAGATGTTGCCCCTGAACAGGACAAAGCACCAGATCTTGAAGCGTTCGTTCATGAGGATATTCCCAATGATCCTCCCTTGCAAGATGATACTATCACTGATAAAAGGCCTATCAATACTTCAGTCCCTGTTGATTAGCCTGCCAGTTCCGTCCGGATTGAAAGATCCCGCTGTCCCTCAAAACCTGCTGATAAACCGATCACGCCGATGCAAACCGGCGAGTCCAAGGATGATGACGTTGTAATTACCGGCGTAGGTCGCTTTGAACCAGGGAATCATGTCGCTTTAGCCAAGCATACTGTGAAAGAAGATTTTTCTGCCACAAACAAAGGCAAATGGGATGTTGATCTGGAAACATATGCCGCTCTGAGTGCCCAAGATCTTCACTCTGGTTACTTGAATCGGCTATATACTAGTCGTGACTGTGAAGCTGGCCTGGTAAAGATGATGAGAGATAAATTTGAGGTAACTTCCTTGTGCTTCTTCTTTCTTTAATTACTGCCACTGTATTAATCCTCCTAGCCCCCAAGGGCCGGTTTGTAACCTTCTTCAAACCGGGACTTAAATATAGTCCTCAATACTTTGAAATCCATCAATGTAGCCCCCAAGGGCCGGTTCAACTTAGTATAGTTAAACCGGGACTCCAATAAAGATTCCAACATCAAAACATAACTGAGCAAATAGCCATTAGCCCCCAAGTGCCAAGTTGAATACCTGTATTGAGCTTGGGACTTTGTAATTTAGTAATAGATGAAGATTGAAGGTGCATTAGCCCCCAAGTATCAAGCGTATAACTTGTTATGTGGTTGGTACTTCAAATTCTTGTACCGTTTATTTAAAGCCAAGCACTGTCTTTATGCAGGCTGAAGTGAAGATCAAAGAGGACCGGATTACTGATCTGCAGGAAACTTTGAAAACCCAACAAGCCGAAACCAACAAGGCAAGGGAAGAATTAACCAGTGCTTTGAGCATCACAGAACAGCTGAAGGAGGGCTTCAAAAAGGAGCGGGCTGATTGGGCCACTGAGAAGGCCGCTTTAATAAAAAGAGCTGAAAACGCTGAAGCTGCCCTTAAACCGGTGGTAGATGAGTTAACCGCCGTAAAGCGGCAAGTACATTCCATGACCGCTGCTATCTTTGGTAAGCTCCTTTTAGTTTCTTTGACAACTCTGGCATGCTTATAATAGATCCGGTTTGTGATCTTTCCTGTATTGTTGCAGGTACACGCATTGGTCACTTAGGGTCAGATGTTCGAAAGAAGTTGAAGGCTGCCTACACTTTAATTGAACAGCTGTATACCGGAGCGCAGCGGATCATCACCACTGCATCTCATAACAATCCGGCACCCACTTTAATCCGAGATACTCTGAATAGGTTGTCAATGCTTCCTGCTCGGATTGAAGAGCTGAAAAAATCTGCTGCTCGAACCGGAGCCATTAATGCCTTGATCCGGGCAAAAGCATGGGTGCCGGATTTCGATCTTGTTGAAGCAGCTCAAGGCTATCCCAGCTTGAAGGAAGATGGCTCAGAGTTCAATGAATATGATTTGAGGGCGATAAACCGTGCAGTGCGCCCTCTGGCTTGTCAATTGGCTGAAGAGGCAGACTTGTCGCATTACCAAGCTCAGTATAATGATCAGAACAAACGAGTGGCTGCACCAATTCCTGAAGTGGAGAATCTGATTCCTCCAATCCGTAAGCATACTTACGCTCCTGATATTGAACCGTCTTCTTTGATCCATGAAGAGGCTGTCTTTCAAGCTTTAATGGGAATTGACTGGACCACTGTTGATTTCCAGCCAATGGATAGAGATGAGGAAGCTGAAGCGGTGCAGGACGATCCACAACCATCAGACCGGGGCAATGAACAGGCTTGAACCGGAGGCCGGTTTAAATAGCTGCTTAATTATGATCCGCCAGAACAACAATGATCTTATTTGGGCACCGCGTTGCCTTGTAATAGAATAGCAAACATTGTTGCTTTAAATATGCCTTCGTGCATAAGTACTGACGCTTTTGCTTGAAATCCTCAATTTATATTTCCTGCAATCAGAAAATCTTGAACTGCGGTGGCGGTTATACCGCCAGCCGGTTTATGACCTTGATATATATATATCATCAATGTATTTAAGACATATAATCAAATATGCGATACAAAATACCTGCCATCGCTGGGCATGAAGTTGGCTTAGCCAGGCTTGAAACGGAGTATTTATAAACCGTTACCATCAAAGGGGAGAAAACAACTCCCATGTAAACCATGCTGGGTCATTATAGGCCCCCCTGCTACTCCATGATATTAACAGGAAAGTTAAACCGGGGATATTTCTTCGGATTAAAAATGAACCGAATTCCGGCAGCTGAACCGGTAAAAAGTGTTGTTGGTTTAAAGGAAACACAACAAAAATTGAAGAATAGTCATAAAAGAAATATGGAAGCAAAGGCAATGACAAAAACCGTTTGCAAAAACATGCTTTACTGAGCTGATCAGATGGTGTTACCATGGTCGGACAGGACCAAGCCCCCAATAGGAGTGACAATGGTTCCAGTCAGCCAGGTCCCCAAATGAAACTGTGGCATTTATGCCAATCAAAAGGCGTGGCAATGGTTTGGGTTCGACCAAGCCCCCAAGTGATTCTGTGGCCTTAGGCCGATCAAGAGGCGTGACTGGTTCAGACTTGACCATGTCCCCAAGTGATCTGGTGGCTTTCGCCTATCAAAAGGTGTCGCATTGGTTCGGACACGACCAAGGCCCCAAGTGATATCACAAAGCTTTTTTGAAAAGCAAATTTCAAGGGGTAAACCAGAGGCCGCTTTAAAACAGAACCACTCCATGTAACCACACATGATATGAAAGGACAGAGACCCCGCTTTAGCTGAGGCTCCGGTTTTATTATATCAATGATAATATATACACTGTCATAATATGTACATAGATAGAGCCGATGGCTCAAGTGTAGTAAGGCCGAAGATGAGCTATGTTCCACGGCCTGTTGGTCTCCTCCTTTGATGTACGTGAGTCTTTATGCTCTCGAATATCAATCAGATAGTACGACCCGTTGTGCAGATTCTTGCTGACCACGAAAGGTCCATCCCAAGGTGGGGATAACTTGTGCATATCCATCTGGTCTTGGATGAGCCGAAGCACCAAATCTCCTTCTTGAAAAGCTCTGGTTCTGACCCGGCGACTGTGATAGCGACGAAGATCTTGTTGATAAATCGCCGAGCGGGCAGCCGCTATGTCATGCTCCTCATCTAATAGGTCCAAAGCATCTTGCCATGCTGTCTCATTGTCTGCTTCAACATAAGCCGCCACACAAGGCGAATCGTGCCGGATATCACTAGGGAGAACCGCCTCTACTCCGTAGACCATGAAAAACGGCATGTATCCTGTAGATCGGTTGGGCGTAGTATTGATACTCCATAGCACAAACGGTAGATCTTCAACCCAACAACCCGGTGTTCTTTGCAACGGAACCATAAGCCGGGGTTTGATGCCTCGCAAGATCTCTTGATTAGCCCGTTCTGCCTGCCCATTGGATTGGGGGTGAGCCACTGATGATACGTCAAGTCGGATGTGCTCATGTTCACAGAATTCCTTCATAGCACCCTTGGATAAATTGGTACCATTGTCAGTAATGATACTGTGTGGAAAGCCAAACCGGAAAATCACCTTTTTAATGAACTGAACCGCTGTAGCTGCATCACACTTGCTAACAGGCTCCGCTTCAACCCACTTGGTAAACTTGTCAACCGCCACCAAAAGGTGGGTTATCCTTGGACCTTTTAAAAGGCCCGACCATATCCAGCCCCCATGTTGCAAACGGCCAAGTTATTGGAATCATCCTTAATTCTTGAGCCGGCACATGAGCACGCCTTGAAAATTTTTGACAGCCATCGCACCGTTTTACCAAGTCCTCCACATCAGCATGAGCTGTTAACCAGTAGAACCCGTGACGAAACGCCTTTGCCACCAGAGACTTTGAACCGGTGTGGTGACCACAATCCCCTTCATGGATTTCACGTAAGATTTCACAGCCTTCCTCAGGAGAGACGCAGCGTTGAAACGCCCCTGATACACTGCAGTGATGCAATTCGCCATTGACAATGGTCATAGACTTGGATCGCCGGATTATCTGCCTGGCTAGAGTTTCATCCTCTGGCAACTCTCCCCGGTTCATGTACGCAAGATAAGGAACTGTCCAATCCGGTATAACATGCAGGGCTGCCAGTAATTGAGCCTCCGGATCAGGAATAGCCAAATCCGCTTCACCCAGGAGCTTGACTGACGGGTTGTGCAACACATCAAGAAAGACATTAGGCGGGACCGGTTTACGCTGAGAGCCCAACCGGCTTAAAGCGTCCGCCGCTTCATTTCGACGATCCCCGTGATCCACCTGATAACCCTTGAAGTGACTCGCAACCATATCCACCTCACGACGATATGCAGCCATAAGTGGGTCTTTAGAATCCCAAGTGCCAGACACCTGTTGAGCCACGAGATCTGAGTCACCGAAGCACTTAACCCGGCTTAGATTCATCTTTAGCCATCCGGAGACCATGGAGCAAAGCTTCATACTCATCTGCATTATTAGTACAAGGGAACATTAAGCGGAGAACATAACAAAACTTATCACCTCGTGGGGAAGTTAATACGACTCCAGCCCCCGAGCCCTCCAATTGCCTGGATCCATCAAAATGGATAGTCCAATATGTGTGATCCGGCTTCTTCTCTGGTGCTTGCAACTCAGTCCAATCATTGATGAAATCAACAAGTGCTTGAGACTTCACCGCCGTCCGAGGCACGTACTTCAATCCGTGCGGCCCAAGTTCTATAGCCCACTTGGCAATCCGGCCAGTCGCCTCCCGGTTCTGTATGATATCGCCCAAGGGAGCTGAGCTGACCACTGTGATGGGGTGCCCTTGGAAATACTGCTTCAACTTCCGGCTTGCCATGAAAACTCCATATACTAGCTTCTGCCAATGCGGATACCTTTGATTGGATTCAATAAGCACCTCGCTGATATAGTAAACCGGCCGCTGAACCGGATACTCCTTGCCCGCCTCCTTGCGTTCTACCACAATAGCCACACTAACTGCGCGAGCATTAGCCGCTACATATAGTAACAACGGCTCTTTGTCGACTGGAGCCGCAAGAACGGGCGGATTGGCTAATTGCCGCTTCAAGTCCTCCAACGCTTCATCAGCAGCCGAACTCCAGATGAATTGATCTGTCTTTCTCAGCATCTGGTATAAAGGGATGGCCTTCTCTCCGAGGCGGCTGATAAACCGGCTCAGCGCGGCAATCCGACCCGCCAAGCGCTGAACATCGTTGATACACTTCGGTTTAGCCAGGGAGGTGATAGCCGTAATCTTCTCCGGATTAGCTTCAATTCCTCTGTTGGATACAAGAAAACCCAGTAACATGCCTGCCGGAACACCAAAGACACACTTGGCCGGGTTAAGCATCATCTTGTAAACCCTCAAGTTGTCAAAGGTTTCCTTCAAATCATCAACCAGCGTCTCCTTCTGCCTTGACTTGACTACAATATCATCCACATAGGCATGCACACTACGGCCGATCTATTTATGCAAGCAGTTCTGTACACACCGTTGATAAGTGGCTTGGGCGCTCTTGAGCCCAAAAGGCATAGATACATAGCAGAAGGCTCCAAAGGGGGTAATAAACGTCGTCTTCTCTTGGTCCTTAACCGCCATTTTGATCTGATGATACCCAGAATATGCATCCAAAAAACTCAAACGCTCACAACCCGCCGTGGCATCAATAATCTGGTCAATGCGGGGGAGGGCGAAAGGATCCGCTGGACATGCCTTGTTCAGATCCGTGTAATCCACACACATACGCCAAGTGCCATTTTTCTTAAGAACCAGCACCGGATTAGCAAGCCACTCTGGATGGAACACTTCAATGATAAAACCAGCTGCTAAGAGCCTGGCCACCTCCTCTCCAATAGCTTTGCGCCTTTCTTCGTTAAACCGGCGGAGAAACTGCTTTACCGGTTTATACTTGGGATCAACATTAAGAGTGTGCTCAGCGAGTTCCCTCGGTACACCTGGCATGTCATAAGGCTTCCATGCAAAAATGTCCCGATTCTCATGGATGAACTCGATGAGCGCGCTTTCCTATTTAGGGTCCAAATTGGCACTGACAGTGAACTGCTTGGACGAATCGCCAGGCACGAAGTCAACAAGCTTGGTCTCAGCCGCTGACTTGAACTTCAGATCTGAACCATGCTCCGTAGTTGGCTTCTTCAAAGGGGTCATGTCCGCCGGATCAACATTGTCCCTATAATATTTCAACTCCTCCGTGGCACAAACCGACTCTGCATAGGCCGTATCACCTTCCTCACATTCCAAAGCAACCTTGCGGCTCCCATGAACCGTTATTTTCCCTTTGTGACCCGGCATCTTGAGCTGCAAATAGACATAACAAGGCCGTGCCATGAATTTGGCATAAGCCGGCCACCCAAACAAGGCGTGATACGGGCTCCGGATTTTCACCACCTCAAAGGTTAGTGTTTCGGATCGGGAATCATGCTCGTCCCCAAAAGCCACCTCCAGGGCTATCTTACCAACAGGGTATGCTGATTTGCCAGGCACCACACCATGGAACATCGTATTAGATGGTCTGAGATCTTTGTCCGTTAGCCCCATGCGGCGGAATGTCTCATAGTACAGGATGTTAATACTGCTCCCTCCATCCATGAGCACCTTGGTGAATTTATAACCTCCCACCTGAGGGTCTACCACTAATGCCAACTGGCCCGGATTGTCAACCCGGGGTGGGTGGTCCTCCCTGCTCCACACGATAGGCTGCTCCGACCAGCGTAAGTAACGTGGTACGGCCGGTTCAACAGAGTTCACCGCTCGCTTGTGGAGTTTCCGGTCGCGCTTATCCAATCTAGTTGTGAAAACGTGATACTGCCCATTGTTCAACTGTTTTGGCTGGCTCTGATAACGCAACTGCTGCTGCTGCTGCTGGTTGTAACCCCCTTGGCCACTCTGATTATTCTGGTTCTTATGACCGCCCTGATTGAAACCTGAACCGGAGGCTCCATCATGACCCGGCCCATGGAAACTGGATCCTGAGCCACCACCTGACCCACGGTCATACCGAAAGGCATTAGAGTTCTTAAATTCCTGCATAATGTAACAATCCTTCCAAAGGTGGTTAGCCGGCGCCTCCTTCGTCCCGTGCTTTGGACAAGGCTGATTCAACAAATAGTTTAAGCGATCCGGGTTAGGATTTGGATCCCCATTACGATTCGCCGCTTTACCTCTGCGCCGTTGACCCTTGTCCTGCGCATTAGTGTTAGCCACAAAGTCCATGCTGCCATCCGCTTTACACTTGCCTCCGTTTCCATGGCCCGCCGGTTTGTACTGATGCCCCTTGGAGTTGCTATTCTTCTTTCCCTTCCCTGCTTCGTCATCGTCAGTCTCGGGATCCTTGGTACTATGAGAATCAGCATACTTCACTAAAGCGGCCATGAGGGTTCCCATGTTGTTGCAGAACCGCTTCATACGCCCCAACTTCAATTTCAGAGGCTTAAACCGGCAGTTGCCCTCCAGGGTTAAGATCGCAGAGTCAGCATTGATCCTGTCAAACGAGTGCAAGACTTCCGAAACGCGGCGTACCCAATGGGTTGTTGACTCTCCGTCCTCCTGATCACAAGCTGCCAAGTCTACTATGGACTTAGGCTGCTTGCACGTATCTTTGAAATTCTGGATAAACCGGGTCCGCAACTGGGCCCATGAACTGATAGAATTAGGCGGCAGGCTCTTCAACCAAGTATGGGCCGTGCCTTCAAGCATCATGGTGAAGTACTTTGCACATGCGGTCTCATCCACATCCAGCATCTCCATGGCCATCTCATAACTCTCTACCCACGCTTCTGGAGATAAATCAACAGTGTAATTCGGCACCTTGCGCGGACCCTTGAAGTCTTTGGGCAGGCGTACATTGCGTAAAGCGGGGACTAAACAGGGCACTCCCAAGCTAGATGCGACCCCTGGCCCAGCAGAGGTGGTAGGACGAACCGGTGTAAGCTGGCCCGCCTCGTTCTATGCTGCTAACTCGGCCTCCCTTCGTGCCCGGGCCCGGTCCACTACATCCTGAGCATCGCGAACACCACCTGCCGGGTTATTGCCACGGGCCGCTTCACGGCCTCGCGCATTGCTCGATATGGCCGGTTCATCCAGGCACCTGCTATAGCTCCGGCTTGGACGAGGTGTGGAATGAATCCGATCGCGGCTGTATGAATATGCCTCCTGTTGAATCAAAGCGGTCCGGAGAAGTTCCTTAACCCGGCGCGTCTCTATTGCTTGTGGAGAATCTCCTTCGACCGGGATAGCCTCTAATCGCGCAGCAGCTGCGACAAGATTGTCCATAGGATTAGAATAATGACCCGGAGGTGTCTGGACTGGCGGAGGAATCACAATGTTCTGCCGAGGAGGTTCCATTAGGCGGGGTTGGACCGTCGCTCCTGGCCCTGGTGCCTCGACCCGGTTTACCTCCAGGTCCCCCGGCGGATTACTGGTTCCAGTTCCCGGAGTGTGAAAGAGGAGGGTCGAACCCTAACGGCAGGCGTGATTTGTGCTTCCGCTTCAAGACCTCCTGTGATGCGTTCTGGTCGAGCATGAGTTTATAGGCCTGGGCGTCCAAAGCGGCCCGTTTTGCGGCCATCCTGTCCTTCTCTGCTGCCAGGTCGGCTTTGGCCTGTATGATCTGCTCTCTCACTTTGCAACCTCTGCATCATGGGCCTCCTGATCTGCCGGATTGGCTTCTGCCATAAGTGCAGCTAGTGCGTCAAATAGGTCAGACAGAACTTGAACCGGTGGGCGCACAAGGCCTCCTGCCCCTGCTGCCGCTGCCGCTGCTGATCCGGAGAGCATTGCTGCTGCGGTCGAAGAGTGATTCGCCGCCTGCGTGCCGGCCATGAATATTCCAACCCGTTGATCTGATCTGGGGGTCCGGAATACTGTCGCCATCGGAACAGCCCCTAATCTGGTCGTCTTGCAACTGGTACAATGATTCGGTCTCTCCGGTTGAAGACTCGTCACCAGAATAGACGACGGTCTCGCTACCGTATTCTGACTCGTCCTCATGCTCTCCTCCGTGGATGACTCCCACGAAGGCATGCTTCACGGCCGGTTTAACCTGGGTAGATCTCGCATGCTGAGCCGTCTCGACGAGGTCAGTGCAGATGTCCAGCTCAGGCCCAGGCTCGCCAATCTTGCCGATGAAAACGTGTATGCCACCAAAGGGGACCCGGTATCCGTACTCGATCGAGCTGGCTTCGGGACCCCATCTTGCATCGTCGATGTAGAGCTTGCCGCGACGACTCTTGGTCATCCGGCCCACAGCATAGCCTTCGAGTCCTTTGAGCTTGCCCTCCAAGATCATCAAACCGTCGTGCGATAGCCCCACGGTGGGCGCCAACTGTTGTGGATTTGTCACGGCAGATGTCCTTGTGAAAGGACTTAGTCGTGGAGCCATCGCTACGGGTTAACTTGAAGGGGTTAAAGCGGACACAAAGACACAAGGGTTTATACTAGTTCGGCCCCTTCAATGAAGGTAAAAGCCTATGTCTAGTTGTGATGGAATTGATGTGGTCTCGATGACTAGGGAGCAAACAAGCTTCGCCTAGGCTCGAGTTGTTGCTGTCTGTCCTTGAACCGCCGCCGGGTCGTCCCCTTATATACACGGGTGACGCCCGTCGGTCCACAGAGTCCCACACCGGTTCATACTCGTATCCCGGTTGGTCTCCCTCTATTCCTAACTTACAATGCAAGTTTACATACCAAGCCGGTTTACGGCTACAGGTTCTAAACCGACTACAGGCCTTGGGCCTTCATCTGCTTATACTACTAATGAAGTTAACCCGGTCCAGGTAGACCGGTTCACGCCCAGTGGTAATATCCCCAACACAAGGGGAACTGGTAATATCCCCAACACAAGGGGAACAAGAACGGAGTTACAAGTGATGATTTCAGGACTTTGAAGCCACCATAATGGATGCATGAAGCCTTGGACGAAATATACAAGATGCCACTTCATAAATTTCGTCCCGAGGCTATTCTAGGTGATGCGTCACCTTATTATTGGGCCAAGCCCATGTAATTTCGAAATACATAAGTATAGGCTATTTTTAGAGTCCGTATGTGTGGGGAAACAAGAGAAATGGTTGATTTCGGACCCCTCCACCAAGGGCCACGAAATTCCCCCCCTCTTCCTGCATATATACAGCCCTTAGGGCACCATTTAGACTTTGGGTTTTGTTTAGATTAAAGTTCGCCATAGCTGCAACTTCGTGTACTTCGTTTGTGTTCAACGACCATACAAAGGCGTCACAGAACCCCACCTTGATCAATAAAGCTTTCCTCTTATATTCGCAATATCCAGATTGCAATCTTAGTTTCTTGCTTGTTCTTCGTTTGCCTGCGGGAAACAGACCTTCGTGGTCAGGTTGATCGTGCTCCGGCGTGGTCAATAACCTCTCGGAGTTGGTTTAGCGATTGCTAAGGCGTGACGTCGTCGTATGTTCGTAGTCGGATCGTCAAAGTCGACTTCCTCCAAAACGATAGCCACCATCTCATCGAAAGACGGGACACCTTTGCCTCTATCAAGTGGTATCATATATTTCGGTTGCTCGGTGAGATTTTACAGTTTTTCATTGTTTAGATCGAGTCTTTTCTTCTTACCTATAGTCCACGAAAAAGCCAAAAAAAATTAGGGTTAGTCCATCCTATCCGAACCAATCTGAGCCTTTGCATAATCTCTTCTGTATTTGCTTTGTTGAATTTGCGGTTGCATCGTCGTGTCAAGTTGCTGGTCTTAGCGTCTAGTTTCCCTTAGAGTTTCGAGTTCTGTTCACAAGTTGTCACGCCGCCGCCGCACCATCGTCATCGCTCCTGCCATCTACCACCACCGCTGATCCGCCACCGCTCTGAATCGGTATCCATATACCACCACCAATCCGTATCCATATACCACCACCGCTACCATATACCACCACCGCTGCCATATCCTACCACCATATATCCACCACCAATCCGAGTTACTTTCATTTTTTTTTCAAGATCCGTCTAATTTCTGATTCGTGTTTCCTTGCCTGAGTAGGTTTCGAAAAAAAAGTCTGGAGACCCCCGGGCAGTTTTTAGGCCAAAATTTTCGCAGGCAAAAACATTTTTCCCTATCCTATTTTTAGGATTTTCTGAGTCTTTTAAGCCACGTGCCATCATAGTGATTTTTTGTCGCACTTTTTCATCGTCGCTGCCCTGATTTCTGAAAAAAAGTGAAAAAGTAATTTCGTGCAACACTACGTTAGAACACCCCTAGCATCACTTATTGTCATGTTATGCATATGTTTGCATGTATTTACTGTTTCTTCCCTCCTTCTCTCCGGTAGACCCCGAGACCGTTGCTGATGCCACTGTGATCAACTACATCACCGACGACCCTTCTTCCCTTTCATCGGAGCTTCCAGGCAAGCCCCCCCCCTTTGATCATCCCGATATCGCCCATTCTATACTCTCATGCTTGCATTAAATTTTGCTACTGTTATTGTTTGTTCCTATTCTGATGCATAGCCTGCTTTTGTACCTGCTATTGTTACCTACCTGCTTATCCTAAACTGCTTAGTATAGGTTGGCTAGTGATCCATCACTGACCCCCGCCTTGTCCTAGTTGCCCTGCTTCATCATCGACGACTCGATCAACGTGATCGACAACTAGAGCCCGACATCTCACATCACATCATGCCCCTTTTTGTTGCTCGACTATGCAGAGTTACCATCGAGTGCCAAGGGTGGAACCTCATACATCACCCATGATGAGATCTCTATAGTGTAGTTATTCGGTCGTGGTCATCAAGGGTGGTTCCTCCTTCACCATTCCTCATATGGCTTTGTCATGCAACACCTCAAGTGTGAACCTCGAGGGTGGTTCCGCTTACGTTCACCTTGATGATTACATCGAGTGGAATCCACCGGGGGTGATTCCTCGGGTTTTCCCCTTGATGTCTGGACACACAGTTACCTTGACTTCACTTGAGACCGTTGTGAAAGCCGAGCAGGCCCGGAGAGCACCCGTGCGATGTGACGGTGGTGGCTAGCTGTTTAGCGGTATCGCCCGGGAGGGGGTGATAGCTCCGGACTTGTCCCGACAGCCGTCAATTCTTTTAATAATGCACTAACAGGTTTGGGTATTTGTTTTGAGTTGGCCTCTGGCCTTTACGCACTAACCACCATGCGAGAATAGTTATGGGCCTTGACGTCGTAGTATCAGCCGAAGCTTTGTCAGACGTCCAGTTCAGCATTGTGGCACGGTCAGATCGTGCTGGCCATCCGAGGCGGTGCTGGTATCCACCCTGCACACAATGACCCGGAGTGCTGCGGGCGATGGGCCCAAGACCCCAGAGTGCTTAGGATGTAGACCGACGGGGACCTCTCTGCTGAGCCTAGGTAGGGCTGCGACGTGTTGATCTTCCGAGGCCGGGCATTGACCCCAGAAAGGTGTGTCCGGCCAGAGTGATCGAGCGTGTTGGGTAACGTGGTGCACCCCTGCAGGGAAGACATATATTCGAATACCGTGTCCACGGTAATGGACGTTCAGACCTGTATCCTGATCTTATAAATCTAGATATGGATACTTGAGACATGTGATGGATATGTGGCTCCGAGATTGCTTTCTCGCAGGGAGTCGAGGAAGGATCTTTGGGTGTTAATGCTACAACATGCTTGTTAATTATAAACTGCTATTCTTTACTCTTCTACATGCTGCAAGATGCTTGGAGCTGCTTGAAGATGCTAGTCTTTGATAGGCTAGGCCTTCCCCCTCTATTCTGGCATTCTGCAGTTCAGTCCACAGATACAAACCTTCCATTTGATACCAATGCATACTTAGTATAGATCCGATGCTTGCGAGTACTTTGGATGAGTACTCACGGTTGCTTTGCTACCCCGTTTCCCCTTCTTTCTTCTTTCCGGTTGATGCAACCAGGTGATGGATCCCTGGAACCAGATGACACCGTCGATGGATGCTACTACTTGGAGGCCGTACTCGACCAGGAGTAGTTAGGAGGTCCCAGGCAGGAGGCCTTGCCTCTTCGATCGTGTTGCTTTTGTGCTAGCCTTCTTACGGCAGTCTTGTTTAACTTATGTCTGTACTTAGATATTGTTGCTTCCGCTGACTCTTGTGTATCGAGCTTTTGTATTTGAGCCCTCGAGGCCCCTAGCTTGTAATATAAAGGTTGTATTACTTTGTTTGTGTCTAGAGTTGTGTTGTGATATTTTCTCATGAGTCCCTGATCTTGATCGTACACATTCGCGTGTATGATTAGTGTACGATTGAATTAGGGGCGTCACAGCCTTGGCCTCAGCTTTCTTAAGTGCCACTTTGATGCCCTCAACCTCCGCGGCAGCAACTGTAGTCACCAAACAGCAGGGGCTCAACATACAATCCGGACCACAAGTATCTGGCAATATCAGCTCTGCACTTTGACATGAGCTCACCTTGTGCCTCGTCAAGCCGCTTGTTGAAAAGGTCAAGCTCTCCATCAGAGCGCTTGAGCTTACGATCCATCTCCTCTAGTAGCGTGGCATTAGCAGCCGTGACCACAAAAGATGCCTGTGACATCAAAAAAAAGTTCACACTTTTTGGCCTAGAGAAATTGGATCCTCTGCAAGTTTCCTTATACTTCTTACATAGTCTTGGGGGCTGCTATACATACGGCCTATTCAAACATTTACAACCAAGGGCTAAAACCACTTTACGGGAAAAGATTATTACTTGACTTACCTCAACGCCTGTTAGAAGGCCTAGGATGGCGTCATTCGGTCCGGATTGGACCGACTGAACTCCCTGCAGAACCGCATCCATAAGGGAGCGGTGCCCGTCCACGATGACGAAGGTTTTCACCAGCTCCTCCAATGTGCCCGGCCAGCCCGTCGCTGCCTGGCAGCTAGTGTCCGGCATGGGCGGCAGGACCTCAATCCCCTCCCCATGGGAGGGCGGAATTGGCACCTGTGAAGGCCTCGAGGGCTCAGGTGCGGCCGGTTGGGAGGGTACGGACGGACCGGATCCGCCCCCCGCATTAGCCAGGAGGGACACATCCTCCTGGTCTTCAGTGATCGAGGCATTAGCCCGGCCATGGTGGCATCTCCCTCCTCCCCCGTGTTCGAGGCCCTTAGAGATAGGACTTCCCCAACCTCTTCGCGGGACTGGGGAGGTGCAGAGCGCGACGCAGACTTGTTGTCCGCCAAATCGGCGGGTGGAGATGTCCCCTCTGAGGTCTGCTCGGGGGGGGGGGCGGTGGGTTGTGACATCATACAATCAACTTCCATCAAACAAAGGGCCATCAAAAATAAAACACTACCAATGCCAAAATATGTACCTGGCAGCAGGGGGCTTGACCCTAGGTTCCCTATCCGGAACCTTCTCGGACGCCATGGACTCCTCGTCGGAGTCCGAGCTATCGGGCAGGACCACCTTGGGCCTGCATTGCCTCTTTGAGGCCCGAAGAGGTTGTTCGTCCTCGACGTCTTCAGACGCCACCCTCTTCTTGGAGTGGGACGAGGCACTTACCTCCTCATCTTCATCTTCTTCCCCATGTTGGGCAGACGAGGCCACATCATCTCCAGCCTGGGAGTCTGGATGAGCTCTGCGGCAGAGGCCATCCCTAGCCTTCAATACATCCTTCTTCTTCTCGCCCTTCTTGTCGGGCGCCTTGTAAGGCACCACGACCAGCAGCCTCTCTAGCTAGGCCGATTGGGGCCCTTCGGGCAGCGGCGCCGGACAGCTGATCTTCTCAGCCTTGTCGTGCCTTGCAAAAATCCACAAAGGGAGGCTTAGACCCAATCATGCACTATATGACTATCCGAACACATGTCAGGAATGGACCACTTACCTCCCTTGGAGGGTTCGCAGCATCAAGGCCGATGTCCTCCTCCTCGACCGGCCACGCCTCTTGAGGCTTGAACAACAGTCCCCACACCTTGTCGTGGGTTGTGCCAAAGAGGCACTGCACCATGGCTCGGTCTTCGGACTTATACTCCCACATTGGCTTGGCCTTTTCCTGGAAAGGGAGGATCCAGCGCTTGAGCATTATTTGGACCACGTTGGTCAGCTTGGTTCCAGTATCCATCACGTTTATAACGCGCTTCTACGGTAGCTTCATGTCAGCAATGGACTCCCAGTCCGGACTCTTTATAGTCCATGAGGCCAATCTGGACGGGGGTCCGAATCTGAATTCGGGAGCCGGCGTCCAGGTGGCATCCCTTGGTTTGGTGATGTAGAACCACTCTTTTTGGCACACCTTGACGGTACCGACAAACCTACCCTCCGGCCACTAGACCCGTGTCAACTTGCTGATCATGGTCCCGCCGCAGTCAGCCTGGGCACCGCCAACCACCTTGGGCTTGACGTTGAACACCTTCAGCCATAGGCCAAAGTGTTGTTGGACTCGGAGGAGGGCCTCACAAACGATAATGAAGGCCGAGATGTGGAGGAGGGAGTTGGGGGCTAGATCATGGAAATCTAGCCCGTAGAAGAACATCAACCCCCTCATGATGTGGTGTAGAGGAAATCCAAGCCCCCGGATTAAATGGGGGAGGAACACGACCCTCTCACCCCGCTTGGGCGTGAGGATGAGTTGGCCCTTTTCAGGGGCCCTATGAGCAATGTCGACCGACAGGTAGCGTACCCGCTTTAGATCCAAGATGTCGTTGTTGGTGACGATGGAAAAATCCCACTAGTCATTAGCACCGGATCCGGCCATGTCTGGGGAGGGCCGGATGGGATTCGCCGCTGAGCAGAAAGACAGGGCACTGGAGCTCTAGAGGGTTGCACAAGCGGCAGCGGGAGGTGGAAGAAGGCGTAGTATGCTAACTGTAGCAGTCCCCCTCTTTATAGGCTAGGGAAGGGCCAAGGGTTCCTCTTTTTACACCATGGGCTTTTCCACTTCCTGATACTCTCACGACGTTATGCGCGGGTGGGTAATTGAAATCATTGATCATATCCCCTAAAAATGGGGCCTGATCTCTGCCTTGATGAGATGTGCCAATAGGGGGGTGGCCTCGAGCCGCACATCGAGGACGGCCAGTGATACGTCTCCAACGTATCTATAATTTTTGATTGCTCCATGCTACTTTATCTACTAATTTGGACCATATTGGGCTTTATTTTCCACTTTTATATTATTTTTGGGACTAACCTATTGAAAGTGCAATTGTCATTCAATTACATTTTGATGATTGATACCAATATGATTCGCGAGGACTAATGTCGGTTGTCAGGTTTATTTCAGGACATTATTGCCTCTTGAGCGTCGCCAGACGTCGGTAACCCTATCAAGTCCAAAGTGAGAGAAGACGGTGTTCTATGTTGGCTCAAGAAGTTTTCGGTTTCTTTTTGAGTCATAGGAACATCCGTACTATCAAGAGGGGTTGCTATGATCTTGGAGTTGGGGAACTAAATCTTCTCTCTTTCTTCCTTGTTATCCGTTTCGAGCATTATCGGGAGTGTCTTCATGTGCCGGGGCATTCTCCTTCTCTCCTCCACCGTCTCATGCTCTTCTCTGATCCGTGCGGGTGCCCGGCCCCTTCGCCTCATCATCCTGGCCCCTCTCTGCTCGGTGTGGGTGCCCGGGGTTTGGGCCCCCGGGTGCCCGGCCCCTCCCTTTGTCCGGCACCTCCCCTCCCTGGTCGGTGCGGGAGCCCGGGGTTGGGGCCCCCGGGTGCCCGGCCACCCCTTTGCCCGGCGCCCCTCCTCCCTGGTCGGTGCGGGTGCCCGGGGTTGGGGCCCCCGGGTGCCCGGCCACCCCTTTGCTCGGCGCCCCCTCCTTCCTGTTCGGTGCGTGTGCCCGGGGTTGGGGCCCCCGGGTGCCCGGTCCTCTTTTGGGCCGGCGCCTTCCCTCCCTGACCAGTGTGGGTCCCCGGGGTTGGGTCCCCCGGGTGCTCGGCCTCCTGGCCTGCCGTCTCTCTGTTCACGCCGGGTGCCGGGGGCCCTGACCCCCCCGGGTGCCCGGACTTCTCTGATCTTGTCCAGGGGCCCGGACCCCTTTAGTCCGGGTACCCGGGGCGGCGGCTGCTCAACGGGCAGAAATCTCTTGGGGGTATTTATACCCCCCTTCTTATTCCTCCCAACCCTAACCTTTGCCCAAGCTTTGCTCCTCCATTCCCAAATCACCAAAAGCTTGAGATCTCCCTCCTCAACCACCAAAACTTCACAATACCTTGAGAATAGGAGGAGGATCCCCCGATCTATACTTCCACCAAACCGATTTGCGTTCCCTGGCTTCTACATCATCATCAACTTGTTACTCTTGGGTGTTTGACACCCTAGATGGAAGAGGTATCCTCGGAGCCACAATCCATTGTGGTGAAGCTTCGTGGTATCGTTGGGAGCCTCCAATTAAGTTGTGGAGATAGCCCCAACCTTGTTTGTAAAGGTTCGGTTACCACCTTCAAGGGCACCAATAGTGGAATCACGGCATCTCGCATTGTGTGAGGGCGTGAGGAGAATACGGTGGCCCTAGTGGCCTCTTGGGGAGCATTGTTCCTCCACACCGCTCCAACGGAGACGTACTTCCCCTCAAAAGGAAGGAACTTTGGTAACACATCCTCGTCTTCACCGGATCCACTCTTGGTCATCTCGTGCATTTGCTTGCTTGTGTGCTTGTTGTTGTTGCATCATATAGGTTGCCCACCTAGTTGCATATCTAGACAACCTACTTTGATGCAAAGTTTAATTTGGTAAAGAAAAGCTAAAAATTGTTAGTTGCTTATTCACCCCCCCCCCTCTAGTCAACTATATCGATCCTTTCAATTGGTATCAGAGCCTCATCTCTTTATTAAGGACTTTGCTGTCCGAAGAGTATGGTTGACACCGTAGACGGTGGGGAGGAGGAGCACTCCAGTGTGAATCCAATCTCGTCTACGGGTAATGGGGAAACCGCGGTGTCTCGTGAGGAATTCAATCTGGCCTTGGACACATTGAAAACCTCCATGACAACAACGGTTGAAAGCATGTTTAATAAATTCTTAGAAGGACTTAAACTACCTACCTCGCCATTGAAAGTGGGTGATCCCTCTAACAAGGTGACGGATGCTAACTCCGACAAGGGGGAAGCTAATAGTGAGAAGGGTCCTTCTACTAGTGGTAGAAATGGCACCGACATCTTTGCCCATGTGGAACCTCCAATTTATGGAGGACCGATTCCCTTTACTCATTTAAATCATGCCGGTCCTCCTCCTAAGATTGTGAAAAATGAGGATTTTGATTCTTGGGTGTATCGCTTCAAGCGTCATGTAAATCATGTGAATACTAATCTTTGGAGAATCATTGAAGAAGGTTTCTATCCACATGACCGAAGCAACTTCACTCCGAGAGAAGTGGTGGATAATCAATTCAATGAGAGTGATCTCTTCATCATCCAAGATGCAATCCTTCTCGAAGATCTCCCTCATCTTCGACCTCATGCCATGGCCAAAGACGCATGGCAATGCATTGTGTCTCTCTATCGAGGAAGTGCTAGCATTCAACGCTCCAACTATGAAGTGGTGCAAGATGAAGCCGATGAGTTTGCAATGAAAGAAGATGAAGAACCTCGTGAGCTCTTTCGAAGAGTGACCAAACTCGCGGTCTCACTCCGAGATCATGGGAGCAAGGACACGGATGACAATTGGATCAAGCGCAAGTTCCTCAAGGCCATGATGCCCTACAACAAGGCCATGTCCTCCGTCATTCGTCAAAGACCGGACTTCCACTCCATGACCTCAAGTGAAGTGTTGGATGAGTTCGTTGCAATGAGCATCTTGGACAAGACCGCCGACAATGCGGTGCTCCGTTCTCAAAGGGCAAAGAAGCCCAACCTTGCCTTGAAGGCCAAGGTTAGTGTCGAAGAAGAGGAAGAAGAGGAAGATGAGGAGAGCAACCCCGAAGACACGAAGTATGATTATCATGAGCACATGGCTCTTGCTTCAAGACAATTTTGGAGCAAGAAGAATACAAGACCCAACTTCAACAAGAACAACAAGTGGCTTCAAGGGCAAGTAACGAGTTAGAACTTGCTTCAACTGTGGCAATGTGAGCCATTTCGTTGCGGATTGTCCTTACGAGAAGCGGGAAGACAATGGTGGCAAGTTCATCCGAAAAGACAAAGCCAAGTCCTTCCCCAACAGGAACAACTTCACCAAGAAGACTCCTACTCATGGGTTGGTGGTTCAAGAAGAATACCATGAGGATGACGATGATGATGAAAATGGAGAAGCAATGGCCATGGCCTCCGTTGCCATTGCTACCACTCCCCGGGTGTCTCTCTTTGATTCACCCAACGAGAACATCACCGCCAAATGCCTCATGGCGAAAGCCTCTAACAAGGTAACCCCCAACATCAAAACCACCATCATTACTAATTCCTCTTTGTAGGGTTGCATTGATGAACATGATGGGTCTAATGAGGAAGTGAATGAATTTGAGTCATTTATGAGTAAGCTCAAGGGCAAATCCAAGAAGCACTTTGTTGCTCTCTTGGAACAACTTGGTGAAGCCAATGACATCATCGAGGCTCACGAAGAAACCATATCTAAGATGGAAGGTCATAGTCGTGACTATGCCGATGAGATATCGGATCTCTCTAATGCTCTTGAAGAAGAGTGTGGGCATCGTTTGACTCTTGAGGAGTCATACAACGATGATCATGCTAAGTTAAAGAAAAATCTTGATCATGCTCTTGTTGTGTCTCGTGTGCTAACTTCCGAGAAGGCTAAACTTGGGGTTGATCATGCTAGACTCAAGGAGGAGTTTGATGTACTTGACAAGGCCCACAAGGTCTTGAAGGGTGCTCACGCTAACCTCAAGGAGTCTCATGCTCAACTCCAAGTTAAGCTAACCAAGGAAAAGGCCACCTTCCCTCATATGGTATTAATTGATAATGCATATGCTACTAACCCGTGTTGTGAGCATGTGCATCTTGTGGAGGAGAATGCCAAGTTGAAGGATCAACTTGAGAAAGGCCTTGTGACATGCATTCAATGTGAGAAGAACCTCAACGACCTTTTGAGCAATCGAAAGGAAGTTGTGGCCAAGAAGGGAATTGGGTTTGCACCTAAGTCCAAGAATAAGAAGAAGAACGACAAGACCAAACGACATCCTCCTCTCAAGCAAACTTTTGTGAAAGAGGGATAGGGTGCTCCTAAGGAGAAGAAGGAAAATGTGAAGGGCGTTGATGTCAAAAAGGGCAAAACCATCTCCTCCAACATAGCCGGCGACTTTAACCCGTCATATGTGTTGTGTCGTGCCAGTGATGGACATGTTTATGCCAAATTTGTTGGTTCTCCTTATGAGTACATTGAGTGGTCTATTTGGGTTCCTAAGACCCTTGTTACTAACATCAGAGGACCCATTACTAAATGGGTACCTAAAACCAAGCATTGATCTCTTGTAGGTGTTTGCTTCCGGTGGGGGGTCATGGTTACTCGATAGTGGAGCAACAAATCATATGACCGGGAGCAAGGACTTGGTGGTGGACGTGCAAAAGATTCCATCTATGCCCACCAATGTCAAGTGGGGTGATGCCTCACATTCTAAGGTATTGGGTCTTGGCAAGGTTGTCATTTCTCATGATCTTACGATCGAGAAAGTCATGCTTGTTGAGTCCCTTGCATACAATTTACTTTCCGTTCGTCAACTTGCACTCATGGGCTTTGCCACTTTCTTTGACATTGATACCGTGGCCCTCTTGTGTAGCAAGACTCTTAAAGTAGCCTTTGTTGGGCATGTCGAGAACGGTCTTTATGTGATAAACTTTTTGGAGCGACCCACTAAGACCGCGACATGCCTAATGGCTAAAGTTGACGTGGGATGGCTTTGGCATCGCCGTTTAGCCCACGTCAATATGAGATCTTTGCAAAGTCTTCTCAAGGGGGACCATGTCCGTGGACTAACAAATGTTAGTTTTGCCGAAGATCGTGCTTGCAGTGCTTGTATTGAAGGAAAGCTTCATGAGAAGGCTCACCCTCCCACGACCATCATCTACTCGAAGAGACCCTTGGAGCTCCTTCACATGGATCTCTTTGGGCCCCCATCATTTGATAGTCTTGTAGGTAGAAAGTATTGCTTGGTGATTGTGGATGATTATTCAAGATACACTTGGGTATACTTCTTCAAGAGGAAGAGTGAGACTCAACAAACCGTCATCGACTTTGCAAATGAAGCTCAACGTCAACATGATGCAAAGATCTTGACAATAAGAAGTGACAACGGCACCGAGTTCAAGAACTACACATTGGATGAGTTTCTTAGTGATGAGGGGATCAAGCATCAATATGCTGCACCATATACCCCTCAACAAAATGGTGTAGCGGAGAGGAAGAACCGGACGTTGATGGATGCGGCAAGGACCATGATGGCGGAGTTTAAGTCTCCATAGAACTTTTGGGCCGAAGCCATCAACACCTCATGTCATGCATCTAATCGGCTCTATCTCCGCAAAGGCTTGAACAAGACTCCTTATGAGATACTCACCGGCAACAAGCCCAATCTCAAGTACTTCCAGGTGTTCGGGTGTAAGTGTTTCATTCTCAAGAAAGGTGTTTGTTTGTCTAAATTTGAGGCTAGAGCTTATGAGGGCATATTTGTTGGTTATGCTACAAACTCTCATGCTTACCGTGTTCTCAACAAGTCCACCGGACTCATTGAGGAGACGTGTAACGTGGAGTTTGACGAAAATAACGGCTCCCAAGTGGAGCAAAGTGGTACTTGTGATGTAGGTGATGAAATTCCTCCCCAAGCCATAAGAATAATGGGTATTGGTCATATTCTACCCATTGAGGAACCCCTTGTGGTCGAAGGAGAAGGACAATGCTCCACTCAAGTGGAGCCATCACCTCCCCAAGACCCACACGCTTCCGAAGAACAAAGTGAAGACCCTCAACCTCGTGAACAAGACCAAGGGCAAGATCAATCTCAAGATGGTGGTCAACCTCCAAATGATGCCCAAGGTCAAGTTCTCCCCCTCGAGCAAGTTCAAGATCATGAGCAAGCTCAAGATCAAGAACAAGCTCAAGAACAAGCTCAAGACCGCGCTCAAGATAATCAAGTTAACCCTCCTCCTTCCACATCCGAGGAGGAATTAGAGCGTCATGCCGTGAAGATTGCTTCCAAGCTCACCACCAAAGGCCATCTCATGGAAAATGTGATTGGAAGCCTAAGAAAGGGGGTAATCACTCGTAGACAATTAGCAAACTAAAGAACATCACGCGTTTGTCTCTTGTGTTGAACCCCAAAAGGTCTATGAGGCGCTCGAAGACTCGGATTGGCTCAATGCCATGCATGAAGAACTCAACAACTTTGAGTACAACAAGGTGTGGAGATTGGTGCCAAGGCCATCGGGGAACCACACCGTCATTGGAACCAAGTGGATTTTCAAGAACAAGCAAGATGCTCATGGGAACATCATTCGCAACAAGGCAAGATTGGTAGCACAAGGCTACTCCCAAGTCGAGGGTATCGACTACGGTGAAACCTTTGCTCCCGTTGCTCGCCTTGAATCCATTCGTTTGTTGATTGCTTATGCTTCCCATCACAACTTTAAGTTACAACAAATGGATGTGAAAAGTGCTTTTCTTAATGGTCCTATTAATGAGTTGGTTTATGTCAAGCAACCCCCCGGGTTTGAGGATCCCTACTTCCCGGATCATGTGTATCAACTCGATAAGGCGCTCTATGGCCTTAAACAAGCCCCACGTGCGTGGTATGACCACCTTACCGAGTTGTTACAAGATCGTGGATTTGAGGTTGGGCAAATCGATCCCACTCTTTTTACTAAGAAGGTCAAAGGGGAGTTGTTTGTATGCCAACTATATGTTGATGATATTATCTTTGGTTCCCCTAACAAAGCTTTCAATGAGGAATTTACCGCTCTCATGACCTCCAAGTTCAAGATGTCTTCGATGGGAGAGTTGAAGTTCTTCCTTGGTTTTGATATCAAACAAAGAAGAGAAGGTACCTTCATCAACCAAGCCAAATACACTCAAGATATGCTAAAAAGATTCAAGCCAAGTGATGTCAAGCCGGCTTCTACTCCAATGCCTACCAAGTGCCAACTTGACATTGATCCCAATGGTAAAGCGGTGGATCAAAAGGTATATCGCTCCATGATTGGCTCCTTGATTTACCTTTGTGCATCTAGACCGGATATCATGTTGAGTGTGGGAATGTGTGCACGGTTTCAAGCCGCACTGAAGGAAAGTCACTATGTGGCGGTCAAGCGAATCTTTTGATATTTGGCTCATACCCCAAACTTTGGCTTATGGTACCCAAGAGGAGCAAACTTCAAGCTTGAAGGATTTACGGATTCCGATTGGGCGGGAGACAAAGTGGATAGGAAGTCCACTTCCGGAGGGTGCCAATTTCTTGGGTGCTCTTTGGTGAGTTGGTCTTCCAAGAAGCAAAGTTGTGTGTCTCTCTCGTCCACCAAAGCGGAATATGTGGCAGCCGGTAGTTGTTGTGCTCAACTCTTATGGATGAGGCAAACTTTAAAGGAGTATGGTGTCATTTGTGACAAAGTGCCTCTTTGGTGTGATAATGAAAGTGCCATTAAGATTTCTATTAAAGGAGTACGGTGCAACATTTCAAGACGAAGCATATTGAGATTCGGTATCACTTCATCCGGGATCACATTAGGCGAGGGGAGATCGAGCTCAAGTATGTCAACACTCATGATAACCTTGCAGATATTTTCACGAAGCCCTTGGATGAAGCAAGATTTTGCGAGTTAAGGCATGAGCTAAATATCATTGATTCAAGCAATGTGGTTTGAACCCCTGCACACCCCACCATACTCATCATGCTATCTTGTTTAGGTGTAGACATGGACATAGGGGGAGTGTTGTTCTCTCAATGAACTCTCTCTCCCCCCATCATGCATAAATCGATCAAGTCTTTCACATTAGCCATTTTTGGATGGTATTTGTGCTTCAAAGATGAGTTTTGGTCATGGGCCCAAGGTTAAAATCTTCGTGGTGCCATACCAAGTGACTCAAACATAGGTGGCCTCGGCCACCGCCCACCGTTTAGCGAGAGTTAGTTACTAGAGTCGGTTGTTGGTGGTCTTCTTTGCCTTTCTCTCGCTTCCTTTGTTCTCTTGTATGGGTCCGTTGGTTGGTTCTTTTTCTTTTGAGTGTTGTTGTGTGTTCCTCTTTGTTTGCGATCCGTTTCTTGCCCTTCCCTTTCCAAAGACATGCTTTTACCCTTGCAAGAGTCCCTTTTGATCATGCTCCTTGCTTGTTTAGACCTCCTTTTTCTTCTTTCTCTCCTTTTGGGTTTTCAAAAAAAAATCTCTCTGGGCGGTCCGGGCACCCGGATGTTTTTGGTCCGGGCACCCAGTAGATCGGGCCTCTGCGCTGGGCTCTCTGAGCTCTCCGGGCACCCGGGCCTGTTTGGTTTGGGCACCCGGACGGGATCTGGGGCCGGCCGCCGTAAGTCGGGCTCGAGGGGCGCGGGGTAAGTGGACTCCCCTCATTTTCCCCCTCACCGCCGCCACCGCCGCCTGCCCTCCGCCGCCGGTGGCCGCCGGAGCCTCTCCGGGGGCCCGGAGCTCCCTCCCCGGAGTGTTTCTTCTCCCCTCCATGGCTTCCTCTAGTATTTTCCTGTTGTCTTGTCTCTTTTTCCTTTTTTTCTTCTTCTTGTCTTAGTTTAGTTTGTTCTAGGTTTGCTTAGTCTCTTTTGGTAGCTTAGTCTTTTGTGCCATTTTTGATGTTTCCCGAGCGGTTGCGGCGTCTCCGGGTGCTGGCCGACCTCCGGCCAGGTGCCCGGGCCGTCGCCCGGGGCTCGCCCCTTCCTCTCCTCGGGTGCCCGGCCCCTGTGTGGCAGGGTGCCCGTGTTGGGGAACGTAGTAATTTCAAAAAATTTCCTACACACACGCAAGATCATGGTGATGGCATAGCGACGAGAGGGGAGAGTGTTCGTCCACGTACCCTCGTAGACCGTAAGCGGAAGCGTTAGCACAACGCGGTTGATGTAGTCATACGTCTTCACGATCCGACCGATCCAAGCACCGAACGTATGGGGCCTCCGAGTTCAGCACATGTTCAGCTCGATGACGATCTCCATGCTCCGATCCAGCAAAGCTCCGGAGATGAGTTCTGTCAGCACGACGGCGTGGTGAATATGATGATGCTCTACCGGCGCAGGGCTTCGCCTAAACTCCGCGACGATATGACCGAGGTGGAATATGGTGGAGGGGGGCACTGCACACGGCTAAGGAACGATCCGTAGATCAACTTGTGTCTATGGGGTGCCCCCCGCCCCCGTATATAAAGGAGCCAGGGGGAAGGAGGCGGCCGACCAAGGACGGCGCGCCAAGGGGGTGTCCTACTCTCATCGGGAGTAGGACTCCCTTCTTTCCAAGTAGGAGTAGGACAAGGGGGGAAAGAGGAGGAAGAGGGGAAGGAAAGGGGGGGCGCCGCCCCCCTTCCCTTGTCATATTCGGACTAGGAAGGGGAGGGGCGCGTGGCCCCCTCCTGCCTCCTTCCCTCTTCTCCCTCGAGGCCCATGTAGGCCCAATAACCCCCCGGGGGGTTCCGGTAACCTCCCGGTACTCCGGTAAAATGCCGATTTCACCCGGAACGATTCCGATGTCCAAATATAGGCTTCCAATATATCGATCTTTATGTCTTGACCATTTCGAGACTCCTCGTCATGTCCGTGATCACATTCGGGACTCCGAACAAACTTCGGTACATCAAAACTTATAAACTCATAATAAAACTGTCATCGTAACGTTAAGCGTGCGGACCCTACGGGTTCGAGAACTATGTAGACATGACCTAGAACTATTCTCGGTCAATAACCAATAGCGGGACCTGGATGCCCATATTGGTTCCTACATATTCTACGAAGATCTTTATCGGTCAAACCGCATAACAACATACGTTGTTCCCTTTGTCATCGGTATGTTACTTGCCCGAGATTTGATCGTAGGTATCCAATACCTAGTTCAATCTCGTTACCGGCAAGTATCTTTACTCGTTCTGTAATGCATCATCCTGTAACCAACTCATTGGTCACATTGCTTGCAAGGCTTATAATGATGTGCATTACCGAGAGGGCCCAGAGATACCTCTTCGACGATCGGAGTGACAAAACCTAATCTCGAAATACACCAACTCAACATGTACCTTCGGAGACACCTGTATTACTCCTTTATAATCACCCAGTTACCTTGTGAAGTTTGGTAGTACCCAAAGTGTTCCTCCGGTAAACGGGAGTTGCATAATTCTCATAGTTACAGGAACATGTATAAGTCATGAAGAAAGCAATAGCAGTATACTAAACGATCAAGTGCTAGGCTAACGGAATGGGTCATGTCAATCACATCATTCTTCTAATGATGTGATCCCACTAATCAAATGACAACACATGTCTATGGTTAGGAAACATAACCATCTTTGATTAATGAGCTAGTCAAGTAGAGGCATACTAGTGACTATAGGTTTGTCTATGTATTCACACATGTATCATGTTTCCGGTTAATACAATTCTTGCATGAATAATAAACATTTATCATGATATGAGGAAATAAATAATAACTTTATTATTGCCTCTAGGGCATATTTCCTTCAGCTCGGCCCTTGTGTGGCAGGGTGCCCGGGCCTTCGCTGGAGCCTCTCTCCCCGGGTGCCTGGTCCCATGTGGCCGGGTGCCCGGCCCTCCGCTGGGCGTCTCCCCGGGTGCTCGGCTGTCTCAGTTTTTTTTGTTTTGTTCTTTTCTTTTTGCTGCATGGACTCTTGCACTCATCTCTCATCCATATCTTATCTTTGCATTTAGACTTGTCAGGTGGGGCTGTTGGTGCTCGTCGCGCTAAGAAGAAGAAAGCTGTTGGAGGCAAAGGCAAGTTTGTTCCTCCGGAATGCACTGGGCAGTGTTCCAAGGTTGCTCCCCCGGGTCGTGCTCGCCGTCAGGCTGCTCGCAATCCCATCATTGAGGCATCTAGCAGTGACGACGATGAAGAAGAGAAGTTCGTGGCCAACTTTGCTGAAGCTCAAGATGCTGATGGTGATGCTATTGATGATGAAGAAGAAGTTGATCAGGAGTTTGATCCCTTAGCCACTGATGATATCAACAAGCTCTCTAAGGCTGAGTATCGACAAGTTCGCAATGAGAATCCGTATGTTCATGGTCGTGATGATGGTATCGATTGGAAGTTCTGGAACAAGTTCCAAAGTCGCACTTTTGATGAGGTTCTGAAGATCAAGAAGTACAAGATGGCTCCTCATTGCAGTGTGGATCTTGAGTACATTCTTTCTCGTGGTGATCTTTTCCCAGGTGTGTTTGAGGCTCTTGACAAGATGGGTTTGCTCCCGTTTCTGCATTTCAACAAGGCATACAATGAGGAGCTCATTATGCAGTTCTACGCCACTGTCTACTTCGAGACTGGCTCGGATTGTTCATTTGTATGGCGATTCGGTGGCTCTACTCTTCGTGGGTCTATGGCTGACTTGGCCTCTATCACTGGTTATCCCTTCTTCCCTGTGCCTCAGGATGAGTTCACCACTGTTGTTCAACATAGTCGCACCAAGAAGGCCCTTGCTTTTGCATATAAGCCAGGTACTCCCGATTACATGGTGGGTACTATTCGTGGTTTGCTGCCCAAGTATGTCGTCGTTCACCAGATTCTTCGTACCTCATTGGCTCCCAAGACAGGCTCTTCTGATACGCTCTGGTGCACTACCATTGACCTGCTCATTTATGCTCATGAAGGACGAAAGTGGATGTTCTCAATTTCATGTATGAGGAGATGAAGTACCGTGAGAAAAACCGGCTCTTGCACAAGTTTCCCATCACTTTGTGAAAGAGGCACGTCAACTACAGGCCACCAGTGCATGAGGATCTGTTATCTTTGGTGGGCAAGGAGCCCAGGCTTGCGAAGGTTTCTGCTGCTGCTCGGGCTATTGAGCTTGGTGGGTCCTCCTCACGAGGTGCTGCTTCAGACGATCCCACTAGTCTTGCTCACTCTATTGCATCTTCGCCTTCTTTTTCTAAGAAGGAGAAGAACATGTTGTTTCGTGGGTTCAATAATTTGTTCAAGTTGTGCCAGTCCACTGCAAGGCGTCAAGTGGTAGAGACCAACTTCCGCAAGAGTCAGATGCGACAGTTGAAGGCTGCCAGAGAGCGTGAGTCTGGGGTGACCGAGCCCAGGGGGCCTGAGGACACTGACAGTGCTGCCACGGTCTACTCCAACCCTTGCCTTGCCTACATTCCTGAGGATGAAGATGATGACGCTGCCAGTGCCCCTCCTCTCGTTTAGGGTGTTTCGGTAGCATCGCCTTTTCCCCTTTTTGGTGTCTCGATGCCAAAGGGGGAGAAGTGTTCTATTAGGATTCGCCTTGTGCTTGGAGAGATTGCAAGCCCTTGCCCCTTCTTTGATCTTTTACGAGCTTGTAATACTTTTATGTGTCTTTTCATTCTTTGGCTGTGAGTACTTTGATTTGAGATCTCGCATCATCCGTGTCTTTTATCTCCTTGACCTCAATCTAATTTGTGCTCTTTTTACTCTCGGTTATTTTTATTAGGTTGCACTTGGTCATTGATGTAGGGGGAGCCATCTTGATGTTGTGATATGGATTCATAGCATTTTTTAAAAAAGATGCACACATCAAGGGGGAGCTTTCTACATCAATAGTTTTGCATGGCTTTAAGTTATATCTCTCTTTGGTAATTGCCATGTGTGAATCATATTGTCATCAATTCACCAAAAAGGGGGAGATTGAAAGTGCAATTGTCACTCAATTACGTTTTTATGATTGATCCCAATATGATTCGCGAGGACTAATGTCGATTGTCAGGTTTATTTCAGGACATTATTGCCTCTGGAGCATCGCCAGACGTCGGTAACCCTATCAAGTCCAAAGTGAGATAAGACGGTGTTCTATGTTGGCTCAAGAAGTTTTCGGTTTCTTTTTAAGTCATAGGAACATCCGTACTATCAAGAGGGGTTGCTATGATCTTGGAGTTGGGTAACTAAATCTTCTCTCTTTCTTCCTTGTTATCTGTTTCGAGCATTATCGGGAGTGTCTTCATGTGTCGGGGATTCTCCTTCTCTCCTCCACCGTATCATGCTCTTCTCTGATCTGTGCGGGTGCCCGGCCCCTTTGACTCATCATCCTAGCCCCTCTCTGCTTGGTGCGGGTGCCTGGGGTTTGGGCCCCCGGGTGCCCGGTCCCTCCCTTTGTCCGGCACCTCCCCTCCCTGGTCGGTGCGGGTGCCCGGGGTTGGGGCCCCCGAGTGCCCGGCCACCCCTTTGCCCGGCGCCCCTCCTCCCTGGTCGGTGCGGGTGCCCGGGGTTGGGGCCCCCGGGTGCCCGGCCACCCCTTTGCCCGGCGCCCCCCTCCTTCCTGTTCGGTGCGGGTGCCCGGGGTTGGGCCCCCCGGGTGCCCGGTCCTCTTTTGGGCCGGCGCCTTCCCTCCCTGACCAGTGCGGGTGCCCGGGGTTGGGGCCCCCGGGTGCCCGGCCTCCCGGCCCGCCGTCTCTCTGTTCACTCCGGGTGCCCGGGGCCCTGACCCCCCGGGTGCCCGGACTTCTCTGATCTTGTCCGGGGACCCGGACCCCTTTAGTCCGGGTACCCGGGGCGGCGGCTGCTCAACGGGCAGAAATCTCTTGGGGGTATTTATACCCCCCTTCTTCTTCCTCCCAACCCTAACCTTTTCCCAAGCTTTGCTCCTCCATTCCCAAATCAACAAAAGCTTGAGATCTCCCTCCTCAACCACCAAAACTTTACAATACCTTGAGAATAGGAGGAGGATCCCCCGATCTACACTTCCACCAAACCAATTTGCGTTCCCCGGCTTCTACATCATCATCAACTTGTTACTCTTGGGTGTTTGACACCCTAGACGGAAGAGGTATCCTCGGAGCCACAATCCATTGTGGTGAAGCTTCGTGGTATCATTGGGAGCCTCCAATTAAGTTGTGGAGATAGCCCCAACCTTGTTTGTAAAGGTTCGGTTGCCGCCTTCAAGGGCACCAATAGTGGAATCACGACATCTCGCATTGTGTGAGGGCGTGAGGAGAATACGGTGGCCCTAGTGGCTTCTTGGGGAGCATTGTGCCTCCACACCGCTCCAACGGAGACGTACTTCCCCTCAAAAGGAAGGAACTTCGGTAACACATCCTCGTCTTCACCGGCTCCACTCTTGGTCATCTCATGCATTTACTTGTGCAAGCTTATTTGTGTTATATCCCTTGCTTGCTTGTGTGCTTGTTGTTGTTGCATCATATAGGTTGCCCACCTAGTCGCATATCTAGACAACCTACTTTGATGCAAAGTTTAATTTGGTAAAGAAAAGCTAAAAATTGTTAGTTGCCTATTCACCCCCCCCCCTCTAGTCAACTATATCGATCCTTTCACCTATTAACCGGAGGCCCAGCCCAGAATTGCTGTTTTTTTTGCCTATTTCAGTGTTTCTAAGAAACGGAATATCAAACGGAGTCTAAACGGAATGAAACCTTCGGGAACGTGATTTTCTCACCGAACGTGATCCAAGAGACTTGGACCCTACTCCAAGAAGTGCCAGAGGTGGTCACGAGGGTGGAGGGCGCGCCCCCCTTACCTCGTGGGCCCCCTGCTGCTCCACTGACGTACTCCTTCCTCCTATATATACCTACGTATCCCCAAACGATCAGACGAGGAGCCAAAAACCTAATTCCACCGCTGCAACCTTCTGTATCCACGAGATCTCATCTTGGGGCCTGTTCCGGAGCTCCGTCGGAGGGGGCATCCACCACGGAGTGCTTCTACATCAACACCATAGCCCCTCCGATGAAGTGTGAGTAGTTTACTTCACGGGTCCATAGCTAGTAGCTAGATGGCTTCTTCTCTCTTTTTGGATCTCAATACAATGTTCTCCCCCTCTCTCGTGGAGATATATTCGATGTAATCTTCTTTTTGCTGTGTGTTTGTTGAGACCGATGAATTGTGGGTTTATGATCCAGTATTATCTATGGAAAATATTTGAATCTTCTCTGAATTCTTTTATGTATGATTGAGTTATCTTTGCAAGTCTCTTCGAATTATCCTTTTTGGTTTGGCCAACTAGATTGGTAGTTCTTGCAATGGGAGAAATTCTTAGCTTTGGGTTCAATTTGGCGGTGACCTTTCCCAGTGACAGAAGGGGCAGCAAGGCACGTATTGTATTGTTGCCATCGAGGATAACAAGATGGGGTTTTTATCATATTGCATGAATTTATCCCTCTACATCATGTCATCTTGCTTAAGGCGTTACTCTGTTTTTAACTTAATACTCTAGATGCATGCTGGATAGGGGTCGATGAGTGGAGTAATAGTAGTAGATGCAGAATCGTTTCAATCTACTTGTCTTTGACGTGATGCCTATATACATGATCATTGCCTAGATATGCTCATAACTATGCTCAATTCTGTCAATTGCTCAACAGTAATTTGTTCACCCACCGTAGAATACTTATGCTCTTGAGAGAAGCCACTAGTGAAACCTATGGCCCCCGGGTCTACTCTCATCATATCAATCTCTATCGCTTTATTACTTGCTTTGTTTTTACTTTGCCTTTACTTTTCACTTTGCATCTATCTATCAAAAATTCCAAAAATATTATTTATCATCTCTATCAGATCTCACTCTCATAAGTGACCGTGAAGGGATTGACAACCCCTAATCGCGTTGGTTGCGAGTTGCTATCATTTTCTGTAGGTACGAGGGACTTGTGCGTGGTCTCCTACTGGATTGATACATTGGTTCTCAAAAACTGAGGGAAATGCTTATGCCACTTTGCTGCATCATCCTCTCCTCTTCGGGAAAACCAACGCAGTGCTCAAGAGGTAGCAAGAAGAATTTCTGGCGCCGTTGCCGGGGAGGCTCGCGCAAGCAAGTCAACAAAACCAAGTACCCATCACAATCCCTATCTCTCGCATTACATTATTTGCCATTTGCCTCTCGTTTCCTCTCCCCCACTTCACCCTTGTCGTTTTATTCACCCTCTCTTTCCCAATCTCCTCCTCTCTTTCCTGTTTGTTTTTTTCCCGTTGCCTTTCTGTTCGCTTATGTGTTGGATTACTTGTTGCCATGGCGCAAGATAATACCAAATTGTGTGACTTCTCGAATACCAATAAAAATGATTTCCTTAGTACTCCGATTGCTCCTCATAATAATGATGAGTCTTGTGAAATCAATACCGCTTTGCTGAATCTTGTTATGAAAGATCAATTCGCCGGCCTTCCTAGTGAAGATGCCGCTACTCATATAAACAATGTTGTTGATTTGTGTGATATGCAAAAGAAGAAAGATACGGATAACATTATTGTCAAATTGAAGTTATTTTCGTTTTCGCTTAGAGATCGTGCTAAAGTTTTGTTTTCGTCTTTGCCTAAAAATAGTATTGATTCTTGGAACAAGTGCAGAGATGCTTTTATCTCTAAGTATTTTCCTCCCGCTAAGATCATCACTCTTAGGAACGATATTATGAATTTTAAACAACTTGATCATGAGCATGTGGCCCAATCTTGGGAAAGAATGAAATTGATGCTTCGCAATTGCCCTACTCATGGTTTGAATTTATGGATGATCATACAAAATTTTTATGCCGGATTGAATTTTGCTTCTAGAAATCTTTTAGATTCGGCTGCAGGAGGCACGTTTATGGAAATTACGTTAAGATGCTACAAAATTGCTTGATAATATTATGGCTAATTATTCTCAATGGCACACCGAAAGATCTTCTAGTAAGAAAGTGCATGCTATAGAAGAAATCAATGTTTTGAGTGAAAAGATGGATGAACTTATGAAGATGTTTGCTCCTAAAAATACTCCTCTTGATCCCAATGATATGCCTTTGTCTACTTTGCTTGAGAATAATAATGAATCTATGTATGTGAATTTTGTTGGTAGGAATAGTTTTGGAAACAACACGTATAGAGGGAATTTTAATCCTAGGCCTTATCCTAGTAATCCTTCTAACAATTATGGAAATTCCTACAACAACTCTTATGGAAATTTTAATGGGATGTCCTCTGAATTTGAGAGTAGTGTTAAAGAGTTTATGAATTCACAAAAGAATTTTAATGCTTTGCTTGAAGAGAAATTGCTTAAAGTTGATGATTTGGCTAGGAACCTTGATAGAATTTTCTCTTGAATTTGATTCTTTAAAGCTTAGATCTATTCCTCCTAAGCATGATATCAATGAGTCTCTCAAATCCATGAGAATTTCCATTGATGAGTGCAAGGAAAGAACCGCTAGGATGCGTGCTTCCAAAGATGCCTTTATTAAAGCGTGTTCTTCCAATTCCTATGAAAATCAAGATGAAGATCTAAAAGTTATTGATGTGTCCCCCATTAAATCTTTGTATTGCAATATGAATCTTGATGAAACTGAATATGATCTTCCTTTACCTAGAAGGCGTTCTAAGAATTCGGAGTTTCTAGATCTTGATGATGAAATTGATGAAAGTGGGATTGAAAGAAATAAAAACCTAGATGTTGCTAAACCCACTATTTTGGATCTCAAGGAATTTAATTATGAAAATTGCTCTTTGATTGGTTGTATTTCCTTTTTGCAATCCGTGCTAGATTCTCCTCATGCTTATAGTCAAAATAAGGCCTTTTCCGAACACATTGTTGATGCCTTGATGCAATCTTATGAAGAAAAACTTGAGTTGAAAGTTTCTATCCCTAGAAAACTCTATGATGAGTGGGAACCTACTATTAAAATCAAAATTAAAGATTATGAGTTTCATGCTTTGTGTGATTTGGGTGCTAGTGTCTCTACTATTCCCAAAACTTTATGTGATTTGCTAGATTTCCGTGATTTTGATGATTGCTCTCTAAACTTGCATCTTGCGGATTCCACTATTAAAAAGCCTATGGGAAGAATTAATGATGTTCTTATTGTTGCAAATAGGAATTATGTGCCCGTAGATTTTATCGTTCTTGATATAGATTGCAATCCTTCATGTCCTATTATTCTTGGTAGACCTTTCCTTAGAACGATTGGTGCAAATATTGATATGAAGGAAGGGAATATTCGATTCCAATTTCCCTTAAAGAAGGGCATGGAACACTTCCCTAGAAATAAAATAAAATTACCATATGAATCTATCATGAGAGCCACTTATGGATTGCCTACCAAAGATGGCAATACCTAGATCTATCCTTGCTTTTATGCCTAGCTAGGGGCGTTAAACGATAGCGCTTGTTGGGAGGCAACCCAATTTTATTTTGTGTTTTTTGTTTTTGATTCTGTTTAGGAATAAATAATCCATCTAGCTTCTGTTTGGATGTTGCTTTATGTTTTAATTAGTGTGTGTGCCAAGTAGAACCTATAGGATAACCTACGATGATAGTTGATTTGATTCTGCTGAAAAACAGAAACTTTGCGCGCACAAATATAATTTTGCTAAATCACAGGAACGTGCTTTTGTGTTGATTATTTTTGCTCTAGTGCTCACTTAGATCTTTTTAGAGCACGGTGGTGGATTTGTTTTAAAGAAACTATTGATCTCTCATGCTTCACTTAGATTATTTTGAGAGTCGTTAATAGCATGGTAATTTGCTTAATGTTAATATACTTGGTATTCAAGATATGTGAAACTTTCTTTTGAGTGAATTGAATACTAAGATAAGTTTGATGCTTGATAATTGTTTTGAGATATGGAAGTGATAATATTAAAGTCATGCTAGTTGAGTAGTTGTGAATTTAAAGAAAGCTTGTGTTGAAGTTTGTGATTCCTGTAGCATGCACGTATGGTGAACCGTTATGTGATGAACTCGGAGCATGATTTATTTATTGATTGTCTTCCTTATGAGTGGCGGTCGGGGACGAGCAATGGTCTTTTCCTACCAATCTATTCCCCTAGGAGCATGCGCGTAATACTTTGCTTTGATAACTTCTAGATTTTTGCAATAAGTATATGAGTTCTTTATGACTAATGCTGAGTCCATGGATTATACACACTTTTTCCCATCCTTCCACCTTTGCTAGCCTCTCTAATACCGTGCACTTTTTGCCGGTATCATACACCCACCATATACCTTCCTCAAAACAGCCACCATATTATGGCATTTCCATAGCCATTCTGAGATATATTGCCATGCAACTTTCCACCGTTCCATTTATTATGACACGCTCCATCATTGTCATATTGCTAGCATGATCATGTAGTTGACATCGTATTTGTGGCAAAGCCACCGTTCATAATTCTTTCATACATGTCACTCATGATTCATTGCATATCCCGGTACACCGCCGGAGGCATTCATATAGAGTCATACTTTGTTCTAAGTATCGAGTTGTAATTGTTGAGTTGTAAGAAAAATAAAAATGTGATGATCATCATTATTAGAACATTATCACAAGTGAGGAAAGGATGATGGAGACTATGATTCCCCCACAAGTCGGGATGAGACTCCGGACGAAAAAATAAAAAAAAGAGGCCAAAAAAGAGAGAGAGAAAGGCCCAAATAAAAAATGAGGGAAAAAGAGAGAAGGGACAATGCTACTATCCTTTTACCACACTTGTGCTTTAAAGTAGCACCAAGATCTTCATGATAGAGAGTCTCTCATTTTGTCACTTTCATATACTAGTGGGAATTTTTCATTATAGAACTTGGCTTGTATATTCCAATGATGGGCTTCCTCAAAATGCCCTAGGTCTTCGTGAGCAAGCGAGTTGGATGCACACCCACTTAGTTTCTTTTGTAGAGCTTTCATATACTTATAGCTCTAGTGCATCCGTTGCATGGCAATCCCTACTCACTCACATTGATATCTGTTGATGGGCATTTCCATAGCCCGTTGATACGCCTAGTTGATGTGAGATTATCTTCCCTCTTTTTGTCTTCTCCACAACCACCCTTCTATTCCACCTATAAGTGCTATATCCATGGCTCACGCTCATGTATTGCGTGAAGATCGAAAAAGTTTTGAGAATGTTAAAGTATGAAACAATTGCTTGGCTTGTCATCGGGGTTGTGCATGATTTAAATATTTTGTGTGGGGAAGATGGAGCATAGCCAGACTATATGATTTCGTAGGGATAACTTTCTTTGGCCATGATATTTTGAGAAGACATGATTGCTTTGATTAGTATGCTTGAAGTATTATTATTTTTATGTCAATATGAACTTTTGTCTTGAATCTTTCGGATCTGAATATTCATACCACGATTAAGAAGATTTACATTGAAATTATGCCAAAGTATCACTCCGCATCAAAAATTCTTTTTTATCATTTACCTACTCAAGGACGACCAGGAATTAAGCTTGGGGATGCCTGATACGTCTCCAACGTATCTATAATTTTTGATTGCTCCATGCTACTTTATCTATTGTTTTGAACCATATTGGGCTTTATTTTCCACTTTTATATTATTTTTGGGACTAACCTATTAACCGGAGGCCCAGCCCAGAATTGCTGTTTTTTGCCTATTTCAGTGTTTCGAAGAAACGGAATATCAAACGGAGTCCAAACGGAATGAAACCTTCGGGAACGTGATTTTCTCACCGAACATGATCCAGGAGACTTGGACCCTACTCCAAGAAGTGCCAGAGGCGGTCACAAGGGTGGAGGGCGCCCCCTGGGCGCACCCCCTACCTTGTGGGCCCCCTGCTGCTCCACCGACGTACTCCTTCCTCCTATATATACCTACGTATCCCCAAACAATCAGATGAGGAGCCAAAAACCTAATTCCACCGCCGCAACCTTCTGTATCCACGAGATCCCATCTTGGGGCCTGTTCCGGAGCTCCGCCGGAGGGGGCATCCACCACGGAGGGCTTCTACATCAACACCATAGCCCCTCTGATGAAGTGTGAGTAGTTTACTTCAGACCTTCGGGTCCATAGTTAGTAGCTAGATGGCTTCTTCTCTCTTTGGATCTCAATACAATGTTCTCCCCCTCTCTCGTGGAGATCTATTCGATGTAATCTTCTTTTTGTGGCGTGTTTGTTGACACCGATGAGTTGTGGGTTTATGATCCAGTATTATCTATGGAAAATATTTGAATCTTCTCTGAATTCTTTTATGTATGATTGAGTTATCTTTGCAAGTCTCTTCGAATTATCCTTTTTGGTTTGGCCAACTAGATTGGTAGTTCTTGCAATGGGAGAAGTGCTTAGCTTTGGGTTCAATCTTGCGGTGACCTTTCCCAGTGACAGAAGGGGCAGCAAGGCACGTATTGTATTGTTGCCTTCAAGGATAACACGATGTTTTTTTATCATACTGCATGAATTTATCCCTCTACATCATGTCATCTTGCTCAAGGCATTACTCTGTTTTTAACTTAATACTCTAGATGCATGCTGGATAGCGGTCGATGAGTGGAGTAATAGTAGTAGATGCAGAATCATTTTGATCTACTTGTCTCGGACGTGATGCCTATATACATGATCATTGCCTAGATATTCTCATAACTATGCTCAATTCTGTCAATTGCTCAACAGTAATTTGTTCACCCACTGTAGAATACATATGCTCTTGAGAGAAGCCACTAGTGAAACCTATGGCCCCGGGGTCTACTCTCATCATATCAATCTCTATCTCTTTATTACTTGCTTTGTTTTTACTTTGCCTTTTACTTTTCACTTTGCATCTATCTATCAAAAATACCAAAAATATTATTTATCATCTCTATCAGATCTCACTCTCGTAAGTGACCGTGAAGGGATTGACAACCCCTAATCGCGTTGGTTGCGAGTTGCTATTGTTTTGTGTAGGTACGAGGGACTTGTGCGTGGTCTCCTACTGGATTGATACCTTGGTTCTCAAAAACTGAGGGAAATACTTACGCTACTTTGCTGCATCATCCTCTGCTCTTCGGGGAAAACCAACGCAGTGCTCAAGAGGTAGCAGCCAGCCACTCGGCATTATGATCGGTCATGACCCTTCATTAAAAAGGAAATAGTTGTCAGATGAAGTCACTATTCACACTGAACGTTTTTTGCCTTCAAAGCTAAGTAAAGTGGACGTTTTAGCTTCCGAATACCACTTGACTCTAAGCATGTATAGGACACACTGAAGAACTTGCCTCGCAAGCCGAAGACCACAAGGTGTGCGGATGCCGAACACATGCCCTATCGATGGAGGCTAGTTCGGGGGCTACCGAGGGAGTCCTGGATTAAGGGGTCCTTGGGCCACCAACCCTTTACATATGGGCCAGACTGGTGGGCCATTATGGGACAAGCTGGAGTGCGGACGCGTGACCGAACAGGCGATCTTCGGAGTCGTGGTGTGCCCTCCAAGTCAAGATTTGTGTGATCTTTCCTTCATTGTAACTGATGGCTTGTAACCCTAACCCTACTGGTGTCTATATAAACCAGAGGGTTTAGGGGCCTTAGGGGGAGCTAAATTCATCACCTCATAACCTTAGGGTTTAGCTCGTCTATCTCGAGGTAGATCTACTCTGTAACCATACCATACATCAAATACAATAAAGCATGGCGTAGGGTATTACCCCTTCGAGAGGGCCCGGGCCTGGATAAATGTCGTGTTCAACGTCCCTTATTCCCCATTGATTCTAGATCCACAGCTCAGGACCCCCTACCCGAGATCCGCCGGTTTTGACACCGACAACAGGCATGCCAACAATAGGTTTCTTCTTATCTTTATCATCGAGCTTAGCAATTCTAGCAGCTTTACCACAAAAGTAAATAACATGCCCATCTATATTATCTACCAAGAGATCTTTAATCGTGGCAACATTAGGTTCAACTTTAATTTGTTCAGAGGGTCTAGGTGCTCTAATATTACTTTTGTTAACCGCAGTTGAAACCTTAGCATGTTCCTTTATCCTTACAGGAGGTGGGTTCTCAATATAAGAAGTAGGAACAATTGGTTCAACATTATAGATGATAGTTTCATCTTTAACTACAGTGGGTTCCTCAATCTTGTCTTTAATAGGGGGTGATATTTAAACCACTTCTCCTTAGGGAGATCAACATGAGTAGCAAATGATTCGCAAAAGGAAGCTACTATCTCAGAGTGAAGTCCATATTTAGTGCCAAACTTATGAAAAGCATCGGTTACATAAAGGATTTAACACAATCGAACTTAAGCATTATACATGACTCTTTACCTTCGTTGATTTCCCAATCTTCAGGGTTGCGTTTAATTCTTTCTAGAAGACCCCACTTTAATTAAATAGTTTTCTTCATAAAGGAACCAATTGAAGAAGAATCGAGCATGGTTCGATCATCATGAGAAAGGCGAGCATAAAAATTATGTAAGGTAATTTGTTTTGGGAGCTCATGATTGGGGCATGTGTACATCATATAATTAAGCCTCCCCCAAGCTTGAGCAATGCTTTCTCCTTCACGAGTCTAGAAAATTATATATATAATCCTGATCACGATGAACCAGATGCATATAGGATAAAACTTTTGATGAAATTCAATCTCAATCGGTTCCAATCCCAAGCTCCAATATCATCACATAGCCTATACCATGTCAACGCCTTTCCCTTTTAAAGATAAAGGGAAAACCTTCTTCTTAACTTCATCTCCGGGTAAACCTACAAGCTTAAATAATCTGCAAACTTCATCCACATAGATTAGGTGCATATCAGGATGCAGTGTTCCATCTCCTACATAAGATTAGCTAGCAGTTTCTCTATCATACCCGAAGGAATCTCATAATAAATATTTTCAGTAGGTGCGGTAGGTTGAGGAGCAACTCTTTGTGCTTCCGGTCGAGGTGAAAATACCCAGAACAAACCCCTCAAAGGATTGTTTTCCATAGTAACAAGTAACAAAAAATTTCAGCATGTAATATAAAAATTTCCTAACCAAATTCCACTCACCAAAGGCGCTTCACTCCCCGGCAACGGTGCCAGAAAAGAGTCGACCCACAAGTATAGGGGATCAATCATAGTCCTTTCGGTAAGTGGCGAACCCAACGAGGAGCAAAAGGAAATGACAAGCGGTTTTTAGCAAGGTATTTTCTGCAGGCACTAAAATTGTCGGTAACAGATAGTTTGATAGCAAGGTGATGTCTACTATGCAACTTTATTCTTGTAGACTCGTGTTGGGCCTCCAAGCGCAGAGTTTTGTAGGACAGTAGCAATTCTCCCTCAAGGGGATGACCTAAGGTTTATAAATCCGTGGGAGGCATAGGATGAAGATGGACTCTCTCAAACAACCCTGCAACCAAATAATAAAAATTCTATTGTGTCCCCAACACACCAAATATAATGGTAAATTGTATAGGTGCACTAGTTCGGTGAAGAGATGGTGATACAAGTGTAGTAATGATAGTAGATATTGATTTTTGTAATAAGAACAATTAAAAACAACAAGGTAGCAATTGATAAAAAAGAGCACAAACGGTATTGCAATGCTTGAAAATGAGGCCCAGGGTTCGTACTTTCGCTAGTGCAAACTCTCAACAATGCTAATCTAATTGGATCACATAACCATGCCTCAACGTGCGGTGAAGAATCACTCCAAAGGTCTTATCTAGCGGAGAACATAAGAAGAAATTGTTTGTAGGGTACGAGACCACCTCAAAGCTATTCTTTCCGATCAATCTATCCTAGAGTTCATACTAAAATAACAACGAGCTATTCTTTCCGATCGATCTAACCAAGAGTTCATACTAAAATAACACCATATGATACACATCAACCAACTCTAATGTCACCTAGATACTCCAATGTCACCGCGAATATCCGCGAGTTGATTATACGATATGCATCAAAACAATTCAGATTCACAATACTCAATCCAACACAAAGAACCTCAAAGAGTGCCCCAATATTTCTACCGGAGAAATAAAGACGAGAACATGCATCAACCCCTCTGCATAGATTACCCCAATGTCACCTCGAGAATCCGTGAGTTGAGTGCCAAAAAATATATCAAGTGAATCAATATGATACCTCATTGTCACCACGGGTATTCATAGCAAGACATAAATCAAGTGCTCTCAAATCCATAAAAGTATTCAATCCGATAAAACGAAATCTCAAAGGGAAAACTCAATTCAAACGAAATCTCACCCAATTTCTCATTGGTCTCCTCCTCTTCTTCCTCTTTATCTTCGAATATTACATCATATGTTTCTTCTTTAGATAAGGAATCATCACTCTCCATGCGCCATGGCCTCTCTCTCTCTCTCTCTCTCTTTCTCTCTCGCTCTCTTCATCCCAAGTGGTGGATTGTGGCCTTCAAGCTCACGGTTCTCCTCTTCCCGAGAAAAAGTTTACTAATCGCCCCATGAACGCACCATGGCTTCTCTGCACACAAACTTGACAAAGGGTTAGAGAGATTTGTTTTGTTATGTGTGAGAAGGAAGGCCTCGGAGCGGTATATAAGAGGGTTAGGCCGTAGGATTTCACGAGATAAGGATGGTTGAAAAAGATTAAGAAACAAACCAAATGAAATCGATCAAATCTGCACCAAATCATTGTGTTAGCACGAAAGACGACACACAGTATGAGAATGTGTGGTCTTACCGGCACTCGTACTTCGTGCTTTGCATGCGTTCGAGACTCCAGAGCGAATGTCAACCAATATCGCTTGTACCCTGGGTCGTACTCCCCTTCGACACGTGAAAAACAAAAACGTTATTTTAAAGAGGCTTTGAACCCAGCGAATGCCAGCCTACAGTCGGAGCTAGATCCAGCAGATCCCTTGGTAGGGTATCTTAGCCAGGTGATTGGGTTGGATGGTAACAGGAAGTAAGGTTTTAACCAGGTTCAGGCTCTCACGGTGGAGATTATACATACTCCTGCTCGTGTATATTGCGATTGGGGTGTGTACAAAGTATAGGTGAATACCAAGGGATTGTAATGTGTCTATCGACGAGCCCGACCCCCAACTTATATAGCATAGCGGGGGTTCTATGGTTACAGTTCCTAGTTGGCTACGTCGGTGGAGGTAGAGTCCTCCACGACCTCGGTATCTTTGGCTTATACATCAACTCTTCTGGAGTCTTTGTATAATCCTCCATGGGTCGCCTTGTTGGGAACGTAGTAATTTCAAAATTTTCCTACGCACACGCAAGATCATGGTGATGCATAGCAACGAGAGGGGAGAGTGTTGTCCACGTACCCTCGTAGACCAAAAGCGGAAGCGTTAGAACAACGCGGTTGATGTAGTCGTATGTCTTCACGGCCCGACCGATCAAGCACCGAAACTACGGCACCTCCGAGTTCTAGCACACGTTCAGCTCGATGACGATCCCCGGACTCCGATCCAGCAGGGTGTCGGGGAAGAGTTCTGTCAACACGACGGCGTGGTGACGATCTTGATGTTCTACCGTCGCAAGGCTTCGCCTAAGCACCGCTACAATATTATCGAGGACTATGGTGGAGGGGGGCACCGCACACGGCTAAGAGATCTTGGATATCAATTGTTGTTATGTCTATGGGGTGCCCCCTGCCCCCGTATATAAAGGAGCAAGGGGAGGAGGCGGCCGTCCAGCGAGAGGCGCGCAAAGGGGGGGAGTCCTACTCCCACCGGGAGTAGGACTCCTCCTTTCCTAGTAGGAGTAGGAGAGAAGGAAGGGGAAGGGAGAAGGGAAGGAAGGAGGGGGCGCAACCCCTCCCCCTAGTCCAATTAGGACTAGGCCTTGGGGGGGGGGGGGCGGCCTGCTCTAGGCAGCCCCTCTCTCTTTCCCGTATGGCCCAATAAGGCCCATATACTCCCCGGCGAATTCCCGTAACTCTCCGGTACTCCGAAAAATACCCGAATCACTCGGAACCTTTCCAAAGTCCGAATATAATCGTCCAATATATCGATCTTTACGTCTCGACCATTTCGAGACTCCTTGTCATGTCCTCGAACTCATCCGGGACTCCGAACTCCTTCGGTACATCAAAAGTCATAAACTCATAATATAACTGTCATCGAAACCTTAAGCGTGCGGACCCTACGGGTTCGAGAACAATGTAGACATGATCGAAACACGTTTCCGGTCAATAACCAATAGCAGAACCTGAATGCTCAAATTGGCTCCTACATATTCTACGAAGATCTTTATCGGTCAAACCGCATAACAACATACGTTGTTCCCTTTGTCATCGGTATGTTACTTGCCCAAGATTCGATCGTCGGTATCTCAATACCTAGTTCAATCTCGTTGCCGGCAACTCTCTTTACTCGTTATGTAATGCATCATCCCGCAACTAACTCATTAGTCACATTGCTTGCAAGGCTTATAGTGATGTGCATTACCGAGAGGGCCCAGAGATACCTCTCCGACAATCGGAGTGACAAAACCTAATCTCGAAATACGCCAAATCAACATGTACCTTTGGAGACACCTGTAGAGCTCCTTTATAATCACCCAGTTACGTTGTGACGTTTGGTAGCACACAAAGTGTTCCTCCGGTAAACGGGAGTTGCATAATCTCATAGTTGTAGGAACATGTATAAGTCATGAAGAAAGCAATAGCAACATACTAAATGATCAAGTGCTAAGCTAACAGAATGGGTCATGTCAATCACATTATTCTCCTAATGATGTGATTCTGTTAATCAAATGACAACTCATGTCTATGGCTAGGAGACACAACCATCTTTGATCAACGAGCTAGTCAAGTAGAGACATACTAGTGACACTATGTTTGTCTATGTATTCACACATGTATTATGTTTCCGGTTAATACAATTCTAGCATGAATAATAAACATTTATCATGAAATAAGGAAATAAATAATAACTTTATTATTGCCTCTAGGGCATATTTCCTTCAGTCTCCCACTTGCACTAGAGTCAATAATCTAGTTCACATCGCCATGTGATTTAACACCAATATTCACATCTGTATGTGATTAATACCCATAGTTCACATTGTCATGTGATCAACACCCAAAGGGTTACTAGAGTCAATAATCTAGTTCACATCGTTATGTGATTAACAACCAAAGAGTACTAAGGTATGATCATGTTTTCTCGTGAGAGAAGTTTAGTCAACGGGTCTGTCACATTCAGAGCCGTATGTGTTTTGCAAATATTCTATGTCTACAATGCTCTGCACGGAGCTACTCTAGCTAATTGCTCCCACTCTCAATATGTATCCAGATTGAGATTTAGAGTCATCTGGATCGATGTAAAAGCTTGCACCAATGTAACTCTTTTTGACGGGCTCTTTTATCACCTCCATAATCGAGAAATATTTCCTTAGTCTTCACTAAGGATATTCTTGACCAATGTCCAGTGATCTACTCCTAGATCACTATTGTACTCCCTTGCCAAATTCAGAGCAAGGTATACAATAGGCCTGGTACATAGTATAGCATACTTTATAGAACCTATGACTGAGGCATAGGGAATGACTTTCATTCTCTTTTCTATTTTCTGCCGTGGTCGGGATTTGAGTCTTACTCAATTTCACACCTTTGCAACACAGGCAAGAACTCTTTCTTTGACTGTTCTATTTTTGAACTACTTCAAAATTTTGACAAGGCATGTACTTATTGACAAACTTATCAAGCGTCTTGATCTATCTCAATAGATCTTGATGCTCAATATGTAAGTAGCTTTACTGAGGTCTTTTTTTAAAGAACTCCTTTCAAATACTCCTTTATGCTTTCCAGAAAAATTCTACATCATTTCTGATCAACAATATATTACACACATATATTTATCAGAAAGGCGGTAGTGCTCCCACTCACTTTATTGTAAATACACGCTTCACCGCAAGTCTGTATAAAACTATATGCTTTGATCAACTTATCAAAGCGTATATTCCAACTCCGAGATGCTTGCACCAGTTCATAGATGGATCGCTGGAGCATGCACACTTTGTTAGCACCTTTAGGATTGACAAAACCTTCTGGTTGTATCATATACAACTCTTCTTTAATAAATCATTAAGGAATGCAGTTTTGACATCCATTTGCCAGATTTCACAAAATGTGTCAATTGCTAACATGATCCGGACAGACTTAAGCATCGCTACAGTTGAGAAAATCTCATTGTTGTCAACACCTTGAACTTGTCGAAAACCTTTTTGTGACAAGTCGAGCTTTGTAGATAGTAACACTATTATCAGCGTTTGTCTTCCTCTTGAAGATCCATTTATACAATATGGCTTGCCGATCATCGGGCAACTCCACCAAAGTCCACACTTTGTTCTCATACATGGATCCCATCTCAGATTTTGTAGCCTTAAGCCATTTTGCGGAATCTGGGCTCATCATCGCTTCCTCATAGTCCGCAGGTTCGCCATGGTCAAGTAACATGACTTCCAGAATAGGATTACCGTCCCACTCTGGTGCGGATCTTACTCTGGTTGACCTACGAGGTTCGGTAGTAACTTGATCTGAAGTTTCATGATCAATATCATTAGTTTCCTCACTAATTGGTGTAGTTGTCACAGGAACCGGTTCTTGTGATGAACTACTTTCCAATAAGGGAGCAGGTACAGTTACCTCATCAAGTTCTACTTTCCTCCCACTCACTTCTTTGAGAGAAACTCCTTCTCTAGAAAAGATCCATTCTTCGCAACGAATGTTTTGCCTTCGGATCTGCGATAGAAGGTGTACCCAACAATTTCCTTTGGGTGTTCTATGAAGACGCACTTCTCCGATTTGGGTTCGAGCTTATTAGGTTGAAACCTTTTTCACATAAGCATCACAACTCCAAACTTTAAGAAACGACAACTTAGGTTTATTGCTAAACCATAGTTCATACGATGTCGTCTCAACGGATTTAGATGGTGCCCTATTTAAAGTGAATGCAGCTATCTCTAATGCATAACCCCAACACGATAGTGGTAAATCGGTAAGATACATCATAGATTGCACCATATCCAATAAAGTGTGGTTACGATGTTCAGACACACCATTACACTGTGGTGTTCCAGGTGGCGTGAGCTGTGAAACTATTCCACATTATTTTAATTGAAGACCAAACTCGTAACTCAAATATTCATCTCCACGATCAGATGCAGAAACTTTATTTTCTTGTTACGATGCTTTTCCACTTCACTCTGAAATTCTTTGAACCTTTCAACTATTTCAGACTTATATTTCATCAAGTAGATATACCCATATCTGCTCAAATCATCTGTGAAGGTCAGAAAATAACGATACCCGCCACGAGTCTTAATACTCATTGGTCTGCATACATCAGTATGTATTATTTCCAACAAGTCAGTAGCTCGTTCCATTGTTCTGGAGAACGGAGTTTTAGTCATCTTGCCCAAAAGGCACGGTTCGCAAGCATCAAATGATTCATAACCAAGTGATTCCGAAAATCCATCTTTATGGAGTTTCTTCATGCACTTTACACCGATATGACCCAAACGGCAGTGCCACAAATAAGTTGCACTATCATTATTAACTTTGCATCTTTTGGCATCAATATTATGAATATGTGTATCACTATGATCGAGATCCAACAAACTATTTTCATTGGGTGTATGACCATTGAAGGTTTTATTCATGTAAACAGAACAACAATTATTCTCTGACTTTAAATGAATAACCGTATTGCAATAAACATGATCAAATCATATTCATGCTCAACGCAAATGCCAAATAACATTTATTTAGGTTTAACACTTATCCCGAAAGTATAGGGAGTGTGCGATGATGATCATATCAATCTTGGAACCACTTCCAACACACATCGTCACTTCACCCTCAACTAGTTTCTGTTTATTCTGTAACTCCTGTTTCGAGCTACTAATCTTAGCAACCGAATACGTATCAAATACCCAGGGGTTACTATAAACACTAGTAAGGTACACACCAATAACCTGTATATCAAATATACCCTTGTTCACTTTGCCATCCTTCTTATCCACCAAATATTTAGGGCATTTCCGTTTCCAGTGACCATTTCCTTTGCAGTGTAAGCACTCAGTTTCAGGCTTTGGTCCAGCTTTGGGATTCTTCGCGGGAGTGACAACTTGCTTGTCATTCTACTTGAAGTTCACTTTCTTTCCCTTTGCCCTTTTCTTGAAACTAGTGGTCTTGTCAATCATCAACACTTGATGCTCTTTCTTGATTTCTACCTGCGTTGATTTCAACATCGCGAAGAGCTCGGGAATCGTTTTCGTCATCCTTTGCATACTATAGTTCATCACGAAGTTCTACTAACTTGGTGATGGTGACTAGAGAACTCTGTCAACCACTATCTTATCTGGAAGATTAACTCCCACTTGATTCAAGCGGTTGTAGTACCCAGACAATCTGAGCACATGCTCACTAGTTGAGCGATTCTCCTCCATCTTTTAGCTATAGAACTTGTTGGAGACTTCATATCTCTCAACTCGGGTATTTGCTTGAAATATTAACTTCAACTCCTGGAACATCTCATATGGTCCATGATGTTCAAAACGTCTTTGAAGTCCCGATTATAAGCCGTCAAGCATGGTGGACTAAACTATCAAGTAGTCATCATATTGAGCTAGCCAAACATTCATAACGTCTGCCTCTGCTCCTGCAATAGGTCTGTCACCTAGCGGTGCATTAAGGACATAATTCTTCTGTGCAGCAATGAGGATAAACCTCAGATCACGGATCCGATCTGCATCATTGCTACTAACATCTTTCAACACAATTTTCTCTAGGAACATATCAAAATAAACATATGAAAGCAACAACTCGAGCTATTGATCTATAACATAATTTGCAAAATACTACCAGGACTAAGTTCATGATAAATTTAAGTTCAATTAATCATATTACTTAAGAACTCCCACTTAGACAGACATCTCTCTAGTCATCTAAGTGATCACGTGATTCAAATCAACTAAACCATGTCCGATCATCACATGAGATGGAGTAGTTTCAATGGTGAACATCACTATGTTGATCATATCTACTATATGATTCATGTTCGACCTTTCGGTCTCCGTGTTCCGAGGCCATATCTGTATATGCTAGGCTCATCAAGTTTAACCTGAGTATTCCGCGTGTGCAACTGTTTTGCACCCGTTGTATTTGAACGTAGAGCCTATCACACCCGATCATCACGTGGTGTCTCAGCACGAAGAACTTTCGCAATGGTGCATACTCAGGGAGAACACTTCTTGATAATTTAGTGAGAGATCATCTTAAAATTCTACCGTCAATCAAAGCAAGATAAGATGCATAAAGGATAAACATCACATGCAATCAATATAAGTGATATGATATGGCCATCATCATCTTGTGCTTGTGATCTCCATCTCCGAAGCACCGTCGTGATCACCATCGTCACCGGCACGACACCTTGATCTCCATCGTAGCATCGTTGTCGTTACGCCATCTATTGCTTCTACGACTATCGCTACCACTTAGTGACAAAGTAAAGCAATTATAGGGCGTTTGCATTTCATACAATAAAGCGACAACCATATGGCTCCTGCCAGTTGCCGATAACTCGGTTACAAAACATGATCATCTCATACAATAAAATATAGCATCACGTCTTGACCATATCACATCACAACATGCCCTACAAAAACAAGTTAGACGTCCTCTACTTTGTTGTTGCAAATTTTACGTGGCTGCTACGGGCTGAGCAAGAACCGTTTTTACCTACGCATCAAAACCACAACGATAGTTCGTCAAGTTAGTGCTGTTTTAACCTTCGCAAGGACCGGGCGTAGCCACACTCGGTTCAACTAAAGTGAGAGAGACAGACACCCGCCAGTCACCTTTAAGCAACGAGTGCTCGTAATGGTAACCAGTCTCGCGTAAGCGTACGCGTAATGTCGGTCCGGGCCGCTTCATCTCACAATACCGCTAAACCAAAGTATGACATGCTGGTAAGCAGTGTGACCTGTATCGCCCACAACTCACTTGTGTTCTACTCGTGCATATGACATCTACGCATAAAACCTGGCTCTGATACCACTGTTGGGAACGTAGTAATTTCAAAATTTTCCTACGCACACGCAAGATCATGGTGATGCATAGCAACGAGAGGGGAGAGTGTTGTCCACGTACCCTCGTAGACCGAAAGCGGAAGCGTTAGAACAACGCGGTTGATGTAGTCGTACGTCTTCACAGCCCGACCGATCAAGCACCGAAACTACGGCACCTCCGAGTTCTAGCACACGTTCATCTCGATGACGATCCCCGGACTCCGATCCAGCAGGGTGCCGGGGAAGAGTTTGTCAGCACGACGGCATGGTGACAATCTTGATGTTCTACTGTCGCAGGGCTTCGCCTAAGCATCGCTACAATATTATCGAGGACTATGGTGGAGGGGAGCACCGCACACGGCTAAGAGATCTTGGAGATCAATTGTTGTTATGTCTATGGGGTGCCCCCTGCCCCCGTATATAAAGGAGCAAGGGGAGGAGGCGGCCGGCCAGGGAGAGGCGCGCCAAGGGGGGGAGTCCTACTCCCACCGGGAGTAGGACTCCTCCTTTCCTAGTAGGAGTAGGAGAGAAGGAAGGGGAAGGGAGAAGGGAAGGAAGGAGGGGGCGCATCCCCTCCCCCTAGTCCAATTCGGACTAGGCCTTGGGGGGCGCACGGCCTGCCCTAGGCAGCCCCTCTCTCTTTCCCGTATGGCCCAATAAGGCCCATATACTCCCCGACGAATTCTCGTAAATCTCCGGTACTCCGAAAAATACCCGAATCACTCGGAACCTTTCCGAAGTCCGAATATAGTCGTCCAATATATCGATCTTTACGTCTCGACCATTTCGAGACTCCTCGTCATGTCCCTGATCTCATCCGGGACTCCGAACTCCTTCGGTACATCAAAACTCATAAACTCATAATATAACTGTCATCGAAACCTTAAGCGTGCGGACCCTACGGCTTCGAGAACAATGTAGACATGACCGAAACACGTTTCCAGTCAATAACCAATAGCGGAACCTGGATGCTCATATTGGCTCCTACATATTCTACGAAGATCTTTATCGGTCAAACCGCATAACAACATACGTTGTTCCCTTTGTCATCGGTATGTTACTTGCCCGAGATTCGATCGTCGTATCTCAATACCTAGTTCAATCTCGTTACCGGCAAGTCTCTTTACTCGTTATGTAATGCATCATCCCGCAACTAACTCATTAGTCACATTGCTTGCAAGGCTTCTAGTGATGTGCATTACCGAGAGGGCCCAGAGATACCTCTCCGACAATCGGAGTGACAAAACCTAATCTCGAAATACGCCAACTCAACATGTACCTTTGGAGACACCTGTAGAGCTCCTTTATAATCACCCAGTTACGTTGTGACGTTTGGTAGCACACAAAGTGTTCCTCCGGTAAACTGGAGTTGCATAATCTCATAGTTGTAGGAACATGTATAAGTCATGAAGAAAGCAATAGCAACATACTAAACGATCAAGTGCTAAGCTAACGGAATGGGTCATGTCAATCACATCATTCTCCTAATGATGTGATTCCGTTAATCAAATGACAACTCATGTCTATGGCTAGGAAACACAACCATCTTTGATCAACGAGCTAGTCAAGTAGAGGCATACTAGTGACACTATGTTTGTCTATGTATTCACACATGTATTATGTTTCCGGTTAATACAATTCTAGCATGAATAATAAACATTTATCATGAAATAAGGAAATAAATAATAACTTTATTATTGCCTCTAGGGCATATTTCCTTCACGCCTAACGTGGCCTAAGAAGTAACCGACCTATGGGACCTCAGCTCGGCCCACCAGACCAGGAATCGACATGGTAAGAGACCCTAGACCGAGACACCGCCACCCTTGAAAGTCATTGCTCGCCCCAAACTATTGCACGTACGCCATTTCAAGGTGCCATTTTAAGACATTAAAATTGAGCATTAATCGAGCCCTCTCAGGCCATTAGCGTCTCGAACCATTGGATGTATGTTGTTGATGTTCGTGGCCGTTAGATTTCACTCTAATCATGACGGGGCATTTTTTTGTTGAGCGACGAGCGCTGCAGGTTAGGGCCGCTACTCCCGTAACAAATTCAGGCATCTGATGTTAGCTTCGGCCAAATGGGCTTGGGGCCTTGGGCCAAGCAATGTTGTAGCCGCAGAGCCACGGTCTCCCCTCCTCCCTCCTGTTCGACAGTCTCCCCTCCCCCGTTCGCATTCTTCTCTCGGATCTCTCTCGTTTGCCTGCTCGCCTCCCTGACCTCTTGCTCTATCAGGCTACGCGAATGAACCAATGCTTCGGACATCAGCATTGCGCCCCTATGGAGATGAAGGAGATTCGAGGGATGGGTTCACAACGAAAGATGATTCTTGTGGTGCATAGACAACACCTTATCTTCCTCTGCACCGTAGGATGAGAAGATCCATCTTCCACAGCGATGGCGGCAGGGAGGTGTTGGTTCTTTTCTTAGCGCTACAGCCGTGCCTTCCCCTGCCGCTCCCCTTCCCTCATCTCCTCAGTCTCTGCTCCCCACACATGCCTGCCAGTACCACTCTAGTCGCCCCCTCCGACATGTGCACCGCTCCTTTTATCTGCTGATTTGGTCCATCCAGATGTTCTCGGATCCACTAATTTCTTACCGAGGGAAAAGTGCATGTAGTATGTTTCTAGGACCATTTATTTATGATTTTGCTGAATCTATGGATTTTATGGTCTGATATGTTTCCCCTTTTCACCTGGTATTTGTGTCCCATGGTACCTCAACATCTGAACCCGACGGTACAATTAGCTTGGCTATTTGTATTGTCTGGAGATGAATATAAAATTCGTCCAACGTGTAGGCTTAGCAATTGGTTATACTAACATTGCATCGTGCTACTACGATATATTTTCTAAAATAAAATTTCTAAGTTCACAATCAGATACTGGGACTGGTTATATTGTCTTGGTCTCCTTTCTTGTGTGTGTCTACATATATAATTTTAGATGCATTGCAAACTGACCTTAATATTTTGCCATACAATTTTGCACTCCTTGAGCTCCGCATTTCTTATAACCATTTTTTTTTTGATTCTTGCATTCCGTTTACTTCTAAATAGGAGAAGTCCCCATAATGCATGTCTCTGGTCCAGACCGTGATATGGACAACTGCCTCAACCAGACCAGGCAAGTTTTTTGAACCTATACTATTTGGCTACAAATTTGCTTCCATGAATGACAACTATGCCAATGTCAAGCTTTGCCACTCGGCTCGCTGTGCAAACATAAATTTCCATTGCAGAATTTACATTTATTTTGGATTTTGGATACAAATATAATTGAATATAGTGTTTGTTCATTTATTTCTCTGATCTCCAAATGTGCTCTAAACGGCATAGAATTCTGATTGTTTTGCCATGAATTCAATACCAAAGATAATAATGGTATTTCAACCTTGCTCAGCAAGTTCTTTCAAAAAAAAAAAAAAACCTTGCTCAGCAACATGTCACCGGTAACACTTCAACTTATTATTCCGGGATTGCAGAACTAGAAATGTTACTATTTTGCTACCATCAATATCCATGTAACTAAGTTACTCCTCCGTTGGTGCTTTTACCGAAACAATATTTTAGTCGGTGTTTCTAATGTGTTGTTGAGTAGCATCTAAGTGCTAGCACGGTTGTTCTAATATCATTGTCAATTTTCAATCTTATCCACTTTCTTTTGTTTGTACTCATATGAAATTGAAATTATTCTTACATATAGAAAACTCTGTCCATCTTTTCTAAATTTAGTAGTTTTACTTACAACAACAATTTAAATATTTTTTCTCTAACCTCTCACATCGCCCCCTCCAATCGTGCTACATATTCCTACCGTTCTATTGAAAAAATAGACGGGTGCGGCAACGCGCGCCGCTATGATTTAGTCCCTATTATGATGCGAGATTCAGTGAGGCGTGTTGCATTGCTGTTCCATCCATAGACAATTTGATATGTAATGTCGAACAAGGATCAGAGAAAATGTCATAGCCAGGCTCTTTCTGGTCACCCAAATAGCCGCAAAGACCAAAACAAGAGAAAGACTTTGTTTTTCGAAATTTATCTTTTAGGAAATTATTGTACTTGCAAACTAAATTGGTCACCCTCACGTCAATATAAATTGTCCCGGAAAACGTTCAATCCGGCATGCCTAAAAATCCGCCATCAGACTTTTAACATTTCCGACTTTTTAAGTATTTATTTCATTTCACAAACTTTTTTTTTCCTCCCGTGGAGCGGTCGCACCCGGGTCCCACCCCAAAAGTCCCAACCCCCGAATTCCCCAATTGGCCATTTCTGCACCGAACGAATCTCATTCCCATCCCAGCCCACCACTGTAAAAAGGCGGTCGTGACAGTAGGGTTTCCCGATTCCCATCCAGCGTACAGACTAGGCGAACCCCGCTTCCCGTCCCCTCTCTCCTCCACACGCCTCGCTCCCTCTCCCCTCGTCCGCCGCCGCCGCCGCCGCCACCACCATGGGCAGGGGCAAGTTTAAGGGCAAGCCAACCGGCCGCCGCAACTTCTCCACCCCGGAGGAGATCGGTAACGAACTGAGCCCTCGCTCCTCCTCGATTCCGTTCGGTCCCGTGGTAGTCAAATTCAGTGCCAGCTCGTCGGCTTTGTCTGCCGCCGTTGTTGAGGCGACTGCTTGATCTGATGTTGCGGCGAGGAGGCTTTTCTTCTTCTTTCGCTTGGTTGCGGTGTTCCGGTAGGATAAGGGTAGCTCGTGGTGACGTCAACATGCTTGGTTTTGCTAGGAGGCACGGCTTAACATAAAACGATTTGATTACATGATGCTATGGGTTGTCGACGATGGGGTGTTCTTTGATCTATCCCGTGCGTCTTTAGTGTTAACGTTTTTGTTTGGTCTGGATGCTCATAGACTACACATTTTGCGTATGTTCCCCCTAAGGTTTAGATGCTTTCTCCATCACATGACTGGAGAACTTCATTTGCTTCTTCCCTTGATTTGTTAATGGAGTTTCCATTCACTTTCACTCTTATCAGAGCTTCACAGAAAAGTTTATTTGTGAAGTTTAAAAGCAGTGAGAAATCAATAGCACCATGTATTTATCTAGTCTCAGACGAATAAGCGTTTTCGAGGCATTATACAGGACAGATGCTACATTTGAATTTGTTTGCATACCTGTACAAAACATTTTTTGGGTGCCTTCTTATATACTTGTTTGCATCTCAGTGACTATTGAGTCATCTGTATTTGGCAATTTTACTTTTGCTATTCTTTCGTGTGTAGCTTTGACTTACATTTGATATTTTAAATGCAGCTTCTGGAACTTCAGGGCGTCCACGCTCGTTTAAGAAGGTTTGCACCTTCCGAAATTGAATTAATTTCATCAACATAATATTAGGCTACCTATGCCTTTGTTGTGCTTGTATTATAAACTTCTGATTATAACATATAGCTACTGAGGTGCTATATTTGCTAATCTGATTGTGTAGTTTTTTTTTCAATTGTTACAGCCGATTTCATAATCACTTGGGAAAAATACCAAGAGTTCTTAAGTGCATATAGATGAAGTGTTTACTTTAATGCAAATCTGATCATGATATACTCCTTTCTGATCATCGATTTATATTTTTTAATATAGAATGTAGCTGAAGCAGAAGAGGAAGAGGAAGAAGTAGAAGAATCTGAAGAGGAAGAATCCGAAGACGACAGTGAAGAGAAGGTTGTATGCACTTATCCATTTGGAAGTACATGTTCATGTACATGATTCATTGTTTACCAATCTGATTCAGTTTATAATATTCCAGAAACATAAAGGAACTGAAGGTGTTATTCAAATCGAAAATCCAAACCTGGTGAAAGCAAAGAATATAAAAGCCAAAGAAGCTGATGTAAGTGTGTTACAACCAGAAGCATTTATGACTTTACTATTGGTAGCTAAATATCATAAAATACCATGCCACACTGGTGATAGTATTAAGTTTCCTCGTCTTTTCCTCCATTGCCTTTTCTATGTTGTCATACAAATGGCATTGCCCAGCTATTTTCAATCATGAAAAGTGAAGTGGAATTCTTTATGAGCTTTAAAATCTTCTTTACATGTTGATACAAAATATTGCCATACATATCTCCAACTAACCAAGCTTGCACGTTTCAGCTTGGAAAGACAACTGAACTCTCGAGGCGTGAGAGGTACTTGTCTTATATCAGCTTGTGCTATTTTCCTATTTGTGAAATGTGATGGTTATTTCATGTTTTCTGTCTTACACTCTGTTTTTGTATCATATCTCGCTGCAAATGCTCGGGCACTGCTTCTGTGTCTACCTTGAGAAATGAAGAAACATTAACTGTAACCTCTGGGCAAGTGGGCGTGCAAAAAAAAAAAACCAATATGATGAATCAGTAGATAAACAAAACCTATGTGGTGGTACATATTAGTGGTCAGCATATTACCTTCTATACATCATTCCCACTGGTTTGCAGGTTCTCATGAGTCTGTAGGTAGCACATCTCAGATTTGTTCTAGTCTCTAGTCACTATGTTGGCACTCACCTTTCTGTAGAGATGGTCTTCATGGTAAACAGTTCCGTGTAAAACTGTAAGAGAGAGTATGTGTGTGAGTGGAAAGAACACAACACCTATTATGTCGAAGTTCGTACCATTGTGATCTGCCCCATTTCATTGTTATAAAAAAACCGTTTCATCAACTCTGCTGACACACTGCTATCATGTTTATTTTTAGAGAGGAGATCGAGAAACAAAAATCTCATGAGCGCTATATGAAGCTTCAGGAGCAAGGCAAAACAGAACAGGCGAAGAAAGATTTGGGTGAGATTTTTTCCATCATGTGCTTACCTATCTTCTCTTGGCGTCTCTTGGCCATGGTTATATATGTACACTTCACATGGACTGCTACAAGATTGGACTCACATAGAAACATACACCACAATAAGGAGAGTAGCGTTTTGTGAATGAACTGAGTGAATAGAGTATTGATATCAGCAGCAGTGAACTCACAGCTACTGCCCAATCATATATAATCATCAACTTTTTAAAGCCCTGAATACATTCAATATTGAAGCATTCGTGGAAGTTGCAGATTGCCATAACTATTGTTTTGCAAATGCAGAACGTCTTGCTTTAATAAGGCAGCAAAGAGCAGATGCTGCAAAGAAACGCGAAGAGGAGAAAGCTGGTATGCCCCTTGATATTTGTCTATTGTTCATGTTAAGCTCAGCATCATTGCCCTACATATCGTATTCACATAGTCTTTGACCTCTACCTGTCTCATCAGTTTCCCATGCTGGATTGTTTGTTCCTTCGATATTTTTTGCTAAAAGGCATTTTAATACCTTTGAATAGCTCCAACTTCTTTATCTATATCGGGGTCTGCAGTTTGGGATTTGTGACGGAATAGGAGTTGTGAATGGTACTTAGTTCTGTATGGTTCAGAGGTAGGGAGGGAGCTGCACTTTTGAAAAATAGCATTGCTTGCCATGATGGACAGAAAGCACACGGGAGGAAGCTGAAGCGTCTGGTCACCATGTAATTTTTGCATTTAGTACCCTGACATTTTTTGCAGTCTCCATGACCAGACCATTCCACCCCTCTTCCCTTCTCTTCCTCAAGGTAGCAGCAGTCCTATATGCCTAGAACCTACTGTCATTACTACTATCAATGCACACATGAGTATCGGAGAGGGAGAGGCTAGCGCCATGATGCTCTGTCCGCATGCTGCCGTCGTCGCACTTAAGTCGCCGCTGCTATTGTGCACGAGATGTAGAGAGGGATTTGGGCCCTAGGATTGCATAAAGTGGAATTTTGGAAGCTAGGGATTTGGCGATTGGGGGTTTTGGAGGTGGTGACGAAATTGGGAGCCTTTCGACAGGAATTGCATACATTTTGCTCTTTTTTTCTCTGCAAATTAGCCAGGCCTGGAAGAGGCGTTGGCTTCCTCACACATGTGGTGTATGTGCACTTGGCAGCATGCCATTGTGGACGAGATTCTCTGACTTGCCTCACTTCGGACTAAACTGATCCTGAAAGCGAAGTTTAAGGGTCACTTTTCTGCACTTTTTATCTTCACATGGACTAAACTGTACAGTGGCATTACCTCGTATTAGAATGCTTAATAATCTGGCTAGGTCATGAGCCACACACTTGTCTACCCGGTCCTTTTTTTTAGGAGAAATCACGTGTTCATTACCCGAGTAGTAAACACAGCATACATGCAGCACTCACTTGAAAGGGCCAGAAACACAGCAGAAAGGCCCCCAAGAAAAATAAGTAAAGCCCGGGGGGCCAAAATGCAAAACACCAACACTCCACGCTGATCCGTACCGCCGTCGGAGTGTCGTCGAGGAAGCGGACGAGTCGCCATCCAACCTTGAACCGGAGAGACGCCATTGCAGTCGAAGCCGCTTTGTGAGCCAAAGAAGCGGTCGGTCGGGGATCCTCCCCACGCTTGCCGGTCCTCGACTCCGTCGTCTCCGTCCGACCACGACAAAGGAGACCACCGAAGCCCCATGCCGCAGACCACAAACCCGACACCGAGCCTCGTCTTATCGCACGGGCCAACACCGCGTGTCGGCCAGATCTCCAGTACACATCTCTCCCATCTTCGCTGACGGCGCTGGAGTAGGCAACACCTGGGCAAACGATGCCCGTCACCGCACACGCCGGCGAGGTAGAACCTAAACTCACCGCCCAAACAGAGCGGCAGGAATCTACCCCAAAGGCTCCTCTTCCATCCTGTAGGACGTCGGCGAGGTAGACGGAGCCCCGGAAGAAACAAAGGCTGATGAGACACCGCCGTCACCAGAGCGCGTTGCCTCGACCAAATCCTAAACCTAACCTATCTACACACCAGGAACGAAGAGCCGGGGTTCCCCTCCCCCCCGCCACCGGAGGGAAGAGGAACTGCCGGGCTCGCCGGCTTTCGACGGTGGAAACGAAGCCTTCTCCCTCTTCACCTCTCGTGGGAGCAGGGGGAAAGGGGAAAGGCGGCTTGTTCCGGGTTGTGTGCTTCTGAGCTGACTTTCCCGTGTTGTCTACCTAGTGTTGTCTACCTAGTTCTCAGGCTCAGGCCAGACATCAATTTTTCCTAGGCAGTGTAACACCAACCAAACTCTGAACGACTACCTGCCAGTAGTACTATGTGGCCTTCGCATAACATCTACTCCCTCCGTTCCAAAATAGATGACCCAACTTTGTACTAACTTTAATACAAAGTTGGGTCATCTATTTTGGAACGGAGGGAGTATTGAAAAGTAGTTAGAAATGGTAATAGACTAATAAATATAGGCGAGTAGAATATTTTGGAGAGTCGTTTGGAGCACGGAGAGAAAAAGAAAGGGAATCTTTTGGGAGGCTCTCCATATGTACTACGTCCTCCGTCCAGAATTAGTTGCCGCTCAAACGGAAGTCTAGATATATCCGTTTGAGTGGCAACTAATTCCGGACGGAGCGAGTACTTTGCACTAACATCATTTTGTCTCTTATGCGCAACAAAGTGTTCGTATTTTCATTTCCCTAAAATTTTGTAAACAGTATCACATTCTTTAGTTCGAGAATATTATGAGTTGCGCACTGAATCATATCTTGTTGTTTGCAGCTAAAGAACAGAGGAAGACTGAAGCGCGCAAATAACTGCCAAGGTGGTGGAGGCATGAGCTAAGCTGAGCTGTGTTGGCTGGATATTTATTTCTATGCATCTTAGTATATTTAAACCCTGGTCTCTATTCCATCATCTACATTTCCATAAAAACCGTGCATTGACAAGTGTAAAGTAGTCCTGTCGGCGTGGCTTGCTGTAAACTTGAGCTTGGCAGGGTACACATTTAGTGAGATCAGCTTATGTGAGATTTGCTTTCACTCAAAAATTGGTATGGAAAATAACTGTTGAAATTTGATGTGTTTGGAGGCCCGAGCTGATACGTGGCTGTATGAGCAGAAGCATATGTGAATATGTGATGGCAGGCGTGGTCTGCGCATTCATTGGGGGCCTCCGTTGTGTGAAGCGCATGTATGCCATCAATCAAATACACAATACTTTTTTTGAGGGCAAAAGGGCGCATGTATGCCATGAACCTAATACACAATACTTCCTTTTGACGGTAACTAAGCAATACCTTTGTGTGATGGAATAACTTCCTTTTGAGGGCAAATACGCAATACCTTGGTGTGATGGAATAACAGAATAGATGTGGCGATTAGGGCATGTACAATTGTCCTTTCTTAGGGGTGCCACATAGAATAAATGCTGAATAGATGTGGCGATTAGGTTTAATGATTTTTATTCTCTTGTACAAGGTCACATGTGAAGTTTAACTTCACATGTGTTAACTTTCACATGTATTAGTCAAAGTTAGTCAAAGTTAGAATGAAAAATTGAAAACACATGTGAAGTTTAATGATTTTGTTAACTGAATAGATGTGGCGATTAGGTTTAACTTCACATGTGTTTTCAACCTAATACACATACGAAGTGACCACATATAAAAACTTTACAAACATGTACTCAAATACATCTATATGCACATGTGGATTGTTTTCAATTTTTTTGAAACTTGAAAATTTTGATTTTTGATTTTTTTAGAACTCCAAACGAATTTCTTATACATCTCCGCCTAATACTGCCCTTGCTCTGTCTTTCATTTTTTTTGAAACTTGAAAATTTGATTTTTGATTTTTCTTCAGAACTCCAAACGAATTTCTTATACATCTCCGCCTAATACTACCCTTGCTCGGCGGGCTATTGTGCAGGAAACGCCCCTAGTACTCCAATAAAATTACTCCCTTCATTCTCTTATACAAGGTCACTTCATATTTTTATATTTAACTTTGACTATTAATTTTTACCAACAAAAAGTTAGTTATATGCCACAAAAAGTATGTCATTAGGTGCACATTTGAAATAACTTTCCAATGATACAATTTTTATGACATATAATCCATATTTTGTTGACCAAAATTACAAGTGAAAGTTTGACACAAAAAAGGAATGAAGGGAGTAGCAAAAATGAAACATCATAATTCATTGTAATGACAAACATTGTAACAACATTGTCAGAGTGAATGCTATAGTTAGCGTGAGATTTTATTTGCTTTAATTTCTCACAAGACGTTTCCAAATGTGTCAACAAAAGCAGCCAATTCAACCAGACTACCTCAGTTTGTTTTTCTCAAACTGCCAAAAGAGCACTATACCCTTCCAGGGTAATATTTGTGTGTTCCCAAAATTCACTATAAAGAAAAGCTATAGATAGCTACAATGCTATACCTTCACGAGGTAATTCTAACTCAAACCCACTCTGTTTTGTTACAACAGCAGCTCAACCTTGGGCTTATTCATCGCTAGCGTCCTACGAAACAATCCTCCCACTGCTGTGTGTAGAAACTGGATGGACCTTGTATGCAAAAACCGGACATGCCTTTTGGAGGATAGCGCAATACCAGTAGTGGCTTTAGCAGTACTAGATAGATGTGATTGGAAGTTTGGAACTTCACTGCATGATTTTGTTTTTCATCATCTTGCGTTTGTTGGCGTCCAGGTATTTCTTCCGAAGCCGTATGACCTTGGGAGTAACCTGATCAGGTTCAAATGCCAAAAACTCAATATAAAGCAGCATAATGTAAGAATTTGCTTCCAGGATGAAACTGGAATAATAGTACACACAAATGGAAAACCAGCTAGACAATAACTCATTTTCTTTAAGAAACAGATGGGTATATTGTTATCCCAACTAAAACCATAGTTTCTGTTTGGACTAATCAGCACCCCAACACATTAGCAGAATTATTTTGGATTTCAATGCTCCCACACTGACTCGCCAATATTGTATAACATATAAACTATATTTTCTTACATTTTTTAGGTATACAAAGTATAGTTCCCTGATTCAGATACAAAGTTATATTTAAAGCATGCTCCTAACCTACTTTGTAAGTAGGTACGGATTTTTATGCCGTCAATTTGTCTAACAAAACATATGTAATATGCCACAAAAAGTACTCCCTCTCTTTCTAAATATAAGCCCTTTTAGAGATTTCAATACGGACTACATACGGATGTATATAGACATATTTTAGAATGTAGATTCACTCATTTTGCTCCATATGTAGTCCATATTGGAGTCTCTAACAGGTCATATATTCAGGAACGAAGGGAGTATATATGTTTAATTTTATTTTATTTTGAAACGGAATATATGTTTAAAATTTCATTGGGCGGCAAATCTACAACTATAACAACAACAAAGCCTTCTAGAGTTTTAGTCGCAAACAAGTTGGGGTAGGCTAGAGTTGAAACTCATAAGATCTCGAAACCTAGTCATGTTCTGGCACGTGGATAGCTAACTTCCACGCATCACTGTACATGGCTAGTTCTTTGGTTATATTCCAGTCCTTTGTCTCTCTTTACGGACCTCTCTTGACATTATCAGCACGCTTTATCCTTCCGCTATGCATCGGCGCTTCTAGAGGCCTGCATTGTATATGCCCAAACCATCTCAGACGACGTTGAACAAGTTTCACTTCAATTGGTGCTACCCCAACTCTATCTCGTATGTCATCATTTCAGACCCAATCCTTTCTTGTGTGGCCGCATATCCATCTCAGCATGCACATCTCTGCTACATCTAACTGTTGGACATGTCACCTTAGTTGGCCAACATTCTGCCATACAACATCACCGGTCCAATAACCATCCTATAAAACCTGCCGTTTAGCTTTTGGGGCACTCTCTTGTCACAGAGGACGCCAAAAGCTTGGAGCCAATTCATCCATCCTTCTTTTATTCGATGGCTCACATCTTCATCGATATCACTATCCTTGTGCAACATCGATATCACATCTTCATCAAGCTTGGTGCCACTTCATCCATCCGGCTTTTAACCTCATCCTCATGCCTAGTAGTACTAAAACTGCACCTCATGTACTCATTTTCAGTTCTACTAAGCCTAAAACCTTTTGATTCTTTCTATTAACCCGTCTAACTATCGTCGACTAACACCATATCATCCGCAAAGAGCATACACCATGTGGTATCTCCTTGTATGACTGCACTCATCACCAAAGCAAAATGACAAGGGCTCAAGCTACCTTTGCCGCAATCCTATTTTAATTGAAAAGTCATCAGTGTTGTAACATTATCGTACATGCCCTTGATGAGGGTAATGTACTTTGTCAGGACATTGTGTTTCTCCGAGGCCCACCACATGATATTCATCGGTATCTTATCGCAGGCATTTTCCGAGTCAATGAACACCATATAAAGGTCCTTCTTTTGCTCCCTGTGCTTGTCCATAAGTTGTCGTACCAAGAAAATAGCTTCCATGGTCGACTGCCAAGACATGAAACCAAACTGATTTTTGGTCACGCTTCAATGTATCACTCATCTGCTTAATTCCATGGTAATCAATACAACTTTGAACATCCCCTTGTTCTCAAATATTGGTACTACACCCTCTGTTACTAAATATAAGTCTTTTTAGACATTTCAAATGGACTACAACGTACAAATGTATGTAGACATATTTAAGAGGGTAGATTCACTCATTTTGCTCCGTATGTAGTCACTTGTTGGAATCTCTAAAAAGACTTATATTTGGGAACAGAGGGAGTAGTATATTCTGCCTTCATTCTTCGGGCACCTTCTTTGACCGAAAAATGAGGCTGAAAATCAGGAACTACAGTCTTGCCTCCTTTCATCTTTTTTAAAGCCTCCCTAACCTCAAGACTCTACTCATGTATCCATCACACAAAATGTTTGTTGGTATCATCAAAGGAGCCATCCAGCTCAATGGCAGAGCTCTAATTCTCACAATTGAATAGATTGTCGAAGTACTCTCGCCATCTACTACAAGGCCACTATAAAAAAATACAATTTGCATCTATACAATGCCTGAGACGAATTGATAAGATTTTTGCCTCATCCAATGGTGCTTATTAATGCAAACGTTGCATGTAGCCACAGAGAAGAAGGCACCACATACAACATGTTTAATTAGTCCAAAACACGAGGGGTTTCCACACAATTAATCATGCTATTTATTATTAATTGGCTTTGTTTTTTTGTACCTGAAAAATGGGATAGTGGCCTTGTATACAAACATAGGCCATCTTATAGATGCCCCTTTCCCCTTCCCTTGTGTTTAAAGCTGGTAGAGGTCCTCATACGCCCGACCCCTTGGTTCACTCACGCTAGTAGAGATCCTTCTGGACATCATCGTTCCTGGTCACCCCAAATCCTCCGAAGCCACCTTCTGAACACAACTCACCATCTTCATCCACATATTGTTTTAAACCGAAAGAAGGCTTTCGCCACATATTGTTTGCATCACCTCCTTCCTCCAAGAGCCCTCCTTAATAACCCTCTCCTTGGAAGCCTGAGCTGCCTCCCCCTTGAGCTTCCACCACCTTGTTCTAGCAATTTTGGCGCGCTTATCCTGCTGGACGCGTATCCGAAATTGGACAGTCAGCCACCACAAGCTTACGTTGAGGTATCACCTTACAATATAGGCAAGCACGCCTGTCTTCTCTTCTCGAGAGGACAATCAATCTGGCTAGAGTGTCGACCAGTACAAAAAGTCGCTAGATGGATTCTCTCTTTTTATAGAGGGTGTTAGCTACGATCATGTCATAGGCTAAAGCAAAGCTTAAGACATCCCCACCTTTTTTTATTCCTGCTGCCATAACCAAAAACCCCATGCACCCCTTCAAACCCTGTGTTAGACACGTGGCCATTGAGATCTCTTCCTATGAGGAGCTTTTTGCCAATAGGTACGCTCCTAAGTCCTAACCATGTCCTTCAGGCCTTCCCACGTGCTCTCACTTTGGCCTACTTGTGGCGCATACTCGCTGATAATACTAAGAACTAAGTTCCCAATGACAAGCTTCATCAGGATGATCAGCTCCCCTTGCCTCTTGACGTCTACCATGCTGTACTTGCGGCTTTTGTTGATCAAGATGCTTACTCCATTTAGTTGTCCCCGTGTACCACAACTTGAAGCCGACATCCTCCACCTCCTTCGCCTTCTGTCTCTTCCATTTGGTTTCTTGGACACATAGGATATCTACACCATTTGGTTTCTTGGACACAGGATATCTGCACCATTTGGTTTCTTGGACATATAGGATATCTACACCATTTGGTTATGGACGCATAGGATATCAACGCCCGCCCTCACCGCTGCATCAACTAACTCCCATAACTTACTTGTCAAGGACCCTATGTTCCAACTACCTAAGCGAATTCTACTTGGCTCAGCTAGCTTCCTTACCCTTCGCACTCGTCGAGTCAACTGAGAAGATCCCTGCTCACTTTTCACTACACCCAAGCGTCGATGTAGAGCGCCACTAAGGATGTGACGAGCCAATCCTTCCTCACTTATCACTGTATCCAGATCAAGATACAGCTATGTTGAGACAACGAATCTAAAGATAATTTTTTTATGGCATATACCCATGTTTCGATCGAAGATTTATAAACCCAAGCCCGACTTATAAACCTGGATAGAGGCAGTAATACCAAGCTGCATGGCAAATGATTATGGCTTACTCTTATCTGGAAGAAATAACATTGCATACCGATCTTTTATTTTGACAGAAGTTCTCATGTAATCATTAAAAATCCAATATAACCAGGTAAGTATCCATTTTTCTAACTTCAATGAAACAGGAATTGGAACAATGCTTCGGAGTCTAGAAGAATCAATTGTTTATCACCATTTACCACACTTAATCCTCAGAAAATAGATCGAGTGGAAATTTTGCTCTAATTAAATGTTTGAAGAACTTAAGAAAACAACTTGCCTCAATAAGCTCATCTACAGCAACATATCCAATTGCCTCTTCCAAAGTCATCTGCATGGTTCAACAGCTTCCATTAAGATTATGCAATAGCTAAGAGTCACTGTGTTTTGTTAGATGAGCCCGAAAGAAGGAATGCTACATTAATTCATCAAAATAAAGCGCATATCTAAAGTTATCCGTCCTCAGCTCCGAAAACCAAGAAAAGTGCTGCCATGATGTTCTAGGTCCGAAATGGGCCCTTGATGGCTGTCAATTAGGTCTTGTAGTATGTTGTGTCTATATCCCACACACACGCGCGCGCACACACACACACACACGAAGTGCAGATATCTCATGATGTCTTGATACACGAGCAAAGGACATACCAAGCGAGGTGGAGACAGGCGGATATTTTCATCCTTTCCAGGAGCTCTGATGTTTGTGAGTTCTTTAGTTCTCACAGGATTGATCTGCCCAACAACATTATTTTCATGTATTAGCGGACAGGAACTGATTCATGCTAAGTAAATAATCAACTTACCTCAAGATCACTATCACGTGAATGCTCGCCAACTATCATGCCTTCATATGTCTTTCAACAAGGAAGAAAGAGAGTTAAGGTAATCTCCTGCACCTAGAAGGTACTATAACAAAATGAAGTGATAACTACCTCCATCCCAGGAGAGACAAAAAGAGTACCACGAGCTTCTAAACTCATGAGTGCATGTGAAGTGATAAATCCTCTGCCAACAGATACCTATATATGAACATGGAGAAAAATTAACTTCCACTTGTAGAGTTCAGAAGCACATAGGTATTGTTCAAAAGTACTGATTCTATTTACTTAAGTTATGCTTGCTTCTTTGCTCACAACGAATATCAGTATTAATAATACCTTATTGCAATGTAAAATATAATTTACGTACAAGGTAAGCAAATAAGCGTAACATAAGAATATAAGATTATGAAGGTGCTGAAATTTGATTTACCAGAACTCCTTTTCTAACAGTGCCTAGTGGACCTCTGTATTTAGCATATGCTGCATTCACAGGGAAACCATCGGTCAGATAACAATGAAGTTTAATTACATGTACTTAGCATATGCTGCATTCATTGGGAAACCATAGGTCAAGAATTCCTGAAATCTAGTTAGGCATGCAAGGCAAATAAACTGCTGCATTTAGCGCACTAATTTTCTCGTGTCATAGCATAAATTTTATTTTGATGGTCTGTGGCAACCGTGTGACATGCATAGCCTGAAAACTGGAGGATCATTGACATCTAGCTAAGGTAAACAGCACAAGGTGGTAATAACACTTTCAGAACGGGCTGTGATCCTTTGACTTATGCAGTTGAAAGAAAATCGAAGACTAACAGCACTAACAGCAAAGTCTGCACAGATCACTACATAATTTGCCTCTACACTGGGAAGACGAGAATTCTGGTTTTGACCATTGTCTATGCACTTCAAGTCTATGAATTCATGACATGACTATTTGGCCTACTATTCACCTAAAAACAACATGTGTGAGTTACAGACTGCAACCGTTATGTAGCACCGAATTATAAATAGCATCATACCCTGGAAAGCACGGTGCATAAATCCAGTTCCACGTGTAAAGCTGTTGAAAACTCCTTTAACACCCACCAAACCCCTGCATCCATAATAGCTCATTTGATATTATCTGAATCAAAACCATAAATGCATATTAAATCGAGTCAAAGGAATCGGTAGCTTCCAAAATTAGGTTCATTTGATTTTACAGTAAATTCTACCAGGGGCATATCCATGAGGTAAACAGGCAATATACAAATACGAAAACGAACATAATTGGCTAAAATTATAGAAGTAAAAGGTGAAATATAACTATATTAAGGTACAAATGGGTAACCAGTCAGCAAGTATTGCATGCTTTTCAAGGTAACAAGTGATGCAACTAGTAATCAGCAGAACAGAGACAACTACTGACCTAGATGGACAGGTCATGAAGACCCGGGTTCTTCCAGTTGTCCCAGGAACAGGGCCCATGTCCAACAATTCCCCCTTCCTGTTGTTAAGGGTTTCCAACACAAATCCGATATGCTCCTCGTCCACCTACAATATCCAATTCATAAATTGAAAATATAAGAATAGAACATGTGAAGATAAAGAAGCTCAAACATAGCTTTCCTGATTTCTACCTCGACAGTTACTTCTTCAATAGGCTCTAGCCGTTCCCCACGCTCTGTTTTATACCTAGTTTTCATAAAGAAACTGGTCAAGCTCATAGTGGACAAAGTGCAGTCAAATTGCGCAAAGAGTTACACGTATTAGAAAGGAAGGAGTGAATATGATTGATTAAAGAAACAAATATGAACGTCTAGCTAAAGAATAGAGACAGTTAGCTTGCCACAAAAAGAGTTTGCATGCAAATGAGACATAATAATGTTTGTGATTGATTGGAACTCACATCACTCTTGGGGGTGAAACTGAAAGCTCAAATCCTTCACGCCGCATGTTCTCAATTAAGATTCCTGTAAGTTAGACAGATCATCCTATGATGTTGATGACTAAATTTCTCATTATATCACAAAAAAAATGGCATGAGGCACTTTTAAATGAGTTGAATAAAATTTCAGTTAGAACAGGAGGGATTTCGTCAAAGTTTCAGACCTAACTGAAGCTCTCCCCTTCCTTGAACTTCATAAGATTCTGACAATGGTCCAGGAAGAACATTAATTGCCAAGTTTGTTTCGGCCTCTGCCATCAAACGGTTCCCAATTTTTGCTCCAGTTACCTGCAAAATTTTAAAATCAAGCCAAGTCGGCCAAGTTAAGATTTTGCAAATTATACACTAAAATATCACCCAACAAATTGACAGATTATGCTCCAACGAGTCCATTTTAGTTGGCACCGGCAACATGTGAAGTTAACCGATAGAAGCGCTATTGGATCTTATGTCATTTAAGCAATGACAAGTCCTCATAAAATTGCACATATGATGATGTAAAATGGCGTAATCAGAATTCACAAATATGTTGGTGTAAGTTTGTTATGTCAAACATTAGAAAATGCCAAAGGAACTTCACAATTAATCTATCATGGTGCATACTGCAAAAAAAAACTTATATTGCATACGATAGTAAGAGACTAGCTCCTTACTCTCACCTACCAATTTAGAAGCACATTCACAAGACTAACTGACAATAGATTTGGGAAAATTTGATGATTCGAGAACAAATTCGTCATCCATCATGTACTGGAGGTCAGCCTTTTCCATCTACCCATGAATTGTAATTGAGCAATGGGTTGTCAACGACATCAAGTTATGTAACTAATTATAAAGTTACACCTGGTCAAATGCTATGCTTCTATTTTCCCCAAGAAATCAAAGGTCAAACAGAGAATATTTTTAGTGTGTAAATACACCAAACAAATCAAATCCAACCTGAAATATCTAGAATTTTTTTTCAAAACCTGCATATGAAATCTACCTACTGAACGAAATTGTTGTGTAATGCGTAGAGTACACTATCATGGTTCCACGACAATTAACAGCTATTAAGGGATTTCTGAACTCTATATGAAATTGCAAGCCAACAATTAACCATACATGATCAGGCACGATAAATTTCACAGCATCATTTGTCATGTCTTGACATTTATAATTGTTGTGCATGTGGGCATGTGGCATACAAAATAAGAACTGGTTGTCAAGCACTCCTGTTCTGACATGTGTAGACACTTTTTTTGTTCCACTCAGTCAAATAGGAGTCGCTCAGGTTTGCTCAGATGGAAAGAGGATCAAGATGAATCATTTACACCGAAAGTGGTGAACTGTTATTTGGTACTTACATGAGTGCCATCACGGCCAGCCAGTGGTGAATCATTCACACCAAAAGTCATAGATATTGTGGGAGGGTCCAACTCAACTGCAGGCAGAGCAGTCAAAACCTACACACAATTACATTCACATATGAAAATTAAGAATTGCTGACAATTAAAAAGGAGAATACGTTCTGTAAAGCAACAAGTAGCCAATCAAAACATAGAGTTACCCTACCTCCGGATTTGCCACGGTGTGTCCAATTGCTGGACCAGACAATCCAGCCATTGAGATTATATCACCAGCTCCCGCAGCCTCTATTACTGCCATGCTTGTGCCTTTCTTTTTCATGAGCTTAACAACCTAAATTTATTTTGTAACATACAAAGGTCGCTAAAGCTTTTAACAAACCCAATTGGCAAACACATATTGGACGGTAAAGAATAGGTTCAGCATCAAAGAGAAAAGGTGCAAGAAGTTCGGTCACACCTTTCCATCCTCAATCTTCTGAACCCCTTCATCCGTGATGCGCAGACCATGAACTTTGTCGCCAACGCGGATAACTCCAGAGGTTACACGCCCAGTGAGTATTCTTCCTAGGTAAAAATCACGCTCCATCATGGAAACCTGTACAGGACCATTACAAACTTATTTGAGTTTACATTTCAAAACATAGATGAATGCTAGATGGAGCATCCTATTTAAACTCCTCTGTTTCGAAATAAGGGGGATTCATGCTCGAGGAGCATTATAGAAATGTAACTGCTGTAAGGATATAAAGGAATTGTCTGTAGAACATAAAATGCGATATGTTGAACAAGAAAAATGAATATGCGCAACAACATTATGCCTCATGATTGTACCTAAGCCATATCTAGGTTAGCTTACGAGGCTAACCTGCATCACCCCATGCATAGCTGACTTGAGAATAAAATCAGCATGTTTCAAGATTGAACTGAGTGTATCCAGCATGGTAGCAAACCACAATTAGCTTATCCATCATGGCTGGCCTTGCTTAACCAGGTGTATTGGATTGAACTGAGTGGAGACTGTATCCAGTTTGGATATTTTTCAAGATGTTATATAACTTGTCTTGGAGCTATTTTACTCCGGTCTAATTAAGATGCATAACCACTTTCCGAAATGGTACAGCTAAGACACATACTGAGCATCTTGCCATCTACAGGAGCTCAAGTAAATAAATTTCATGAAAAGAATGCTGTACGGGTCATTAGTGGTTGGCCAAGAACTATAGCGGCACCAAGTCATGTGAAGCCGGAAGAAATAAAGTACTCCCTCCGATCCATATTACTTGTCGCTCAAACGGATGTATTGAGCGACAAGTAATATGGATCGGAGGGAGTACAGACATCGGAGACACGTTGTTTTGCTTTGTAAGTAGTAGGTCAAACCAATTGATGGTAGTTCTTCGAAGCTAACACTATACGCCATAAAACAATTGAGGTAGGAATCATGTTGTAGTTGCTAATTCGAGTGGAACACTCTTACAGAAAGTAAATGCAGTCCACTTAATGACCACTCATTGTATCGTACACTTTAAAAGCATAGATTCAGGAATAACATAGAAATATAAAATGCTTTCTCATCTTAAACAAATATCATGTTCTGATGATGTTCGGTATACTAACCAACATTTGGAACGGAGCCTCAAGGTCAGCTTTTGGGGAACGAACATGTTGTACAACTGAATCAAGCAAAGGAGACATGTTTTTTTCACTATCAGGCGGACACTTAGTGAATTTCAAGGAAGCCCACCCTTCTTTAGCTGATGCATAAAGAACTGGGAAATCTAGCTGTTCTTCTGTAATATGCAAACAAAACAATGTCACTAAAAAAGAAAAGAAAGTTCTAAGGCAAACCAATTTGAATTGCTAGAAATGCACCTGTGGCGCCCAGATTTGCAAAAAGATCAAAGACCAAGCTCTCAACTTCGTTGCAGGTTTCTTCAGAAACTGTTGGCGTAGAAGAGTTACAACAAATACAAAGTACAAGGAACATATACGTGCCAAAAAATTAATGCACATGTATACCGTCTGCAGTTAGCATACCTTGCGGAGAAAATTTACTTTGCTAGCAGGATAAACAGGACTATAAGGACACGCTAGATTCCTTAGTTGTAAGAAAATTTATCAGATCCGACTGTGCCCTTTGTAATACAAAAATTGCTAGATTTCCAATTATGTGGAGTTAACATAAGAAAAGTGATGGTTTAGCAGCCTCATTGTACAGTTAATTAATGACTACTGTATATTTCTATAGTTTTCTTCCCTTGCCTTCACTAAATTACCACCACTCTAAGTTGACTTTGCATGCACCTAGTCTCCATTTATGTTTTGTGTGTATTATGGCAACTCAACCTATGGACATGTTCATACGGTAACATCCTTGTTTAATGGAACAAACAAGTACAACTTAGTTGCTCAACAACCAAATGATTCTGCTCTCCGTAAAAAATTGGGTTGTTTTTGTTATTTTGTTCAAACTCAAACAGTGCACCCATGAGACGTGGATTACTGTTTAATGGACGGAATTTCTGGTAATGAGCAGACCTGAAGGCCTATCAACCTTGTTGAGGAGGAGGATTGGGCGTAAACCATACTTCAAAGCCTTTGAAAGCACAAATTTGGTTTGTGCTAAAGGTCCCTCCCCAGCATCAACAACCAAGACCGCCCCTTCCACCATTCCAACAACTCGCTCAACCTATAAAAAGGCAATGGCCATCTCAAACACCACATCAAAATCGTCATTTCAGTCTTAGAAGTAAGTATATAATTATACCAAAAGTACTTACTTCGCCACCAAAATCAGCGTGGCCAGGGGTATCGACCATGTTGAGCTCATTCTCCTTCCAAGAGACAGAAGTGACCTGAACATTTAACTCAAAGGAAACAAGAAATGTCACATACGTTGCCACATTATCTAGATCGGAAAACGTTTGTCAACATCTTCCCTGGTATGGCGATGCTTCATTAGGACACTAAAATGGGCCAGACTAGTGTTCTGCTACTTGCGACCCTCATTGCAACACGCCTAAAGAGTATGTAGAACTGCCAGAGAGTTAATGAGTGGGTAACTGAGCACAGGCTCTGAGCTCTAGCCAGCCAGTTGTTGAACCAGACGTGGCATCCATCCTCCCACTAATTCGAATTCATAGAGAAATGCGCACAAGGTGTCGTGACAGGGGCCAACAAAATAGCAAACTGAGTATGGCCTTTGGACCAGATCTCAGTCCTGTGTCTGTGTTCTGACGCCCGCAGTTTGCTCGACAAAATGCCGAGCAGAAATTCCTCGCGCGCAGCCTCAGTAGCCACGCACTAGCCATGCGACCGTGAGAGGGTTACCTTGGAGGAGATGGTGATGCCGCGCTCGCGCTCGAGGCTGATGTTGTCCATGGCGCGCTCGTGGGGGATGTCGGCGCCGCACTGGCGCAGGAGCCGGTCCATCAGCGTCGTCTTCCCGTGGTCGACGTGGGCAATCACCGCCACGTTGCGGATGCGGGCCGGGTCCGTGACGCCTCCCAGCGCGGAGGCGGGCGGGCTGGCCGCGGACGCAGCCGCGGAGGAGTAGAGGCGGTGGAGGAGCGAGGAGGCGAAGGGCGGCGGGGCCGAGACCGGCGAGGGGAAGGCGGGGCGCGCCCGGCTCGCCGACGAGCGGAGGCCGCGGAGCAGAAGCGCTGCGGCCATGTCGTTCGTGGCGGCGGCGGGGGAGGGTGGTGCGTGTGCGAGATTTTGCGCGGTCAGGTCGGGTCGAAGCACGCAGCCGCGGAGGTAGACACGGCCGGTCGAGGGTTTTGGTCGGGTCTGACGGGCTTGACGGGCCCGTGTGCGTGTGGTTCGTTGCACTGGCAAGCCACGATGCCAACGAACTTTTTTTTTAACACCGTGCAATCGAAGTCGCTCACATACACGAGCATATCCTCACCTCTATAAACACACGTACACCATGGGCGTGTTTGGTTGCAGTAGTGAACAGTAGCTGCATTGCATACAAATCTCAACTCAGTCTGGCTCTAAAAAAACAGCCTCATATGCGACATCTGCAAGTTGTTTGGTTGTCTGCATATGGACTTCCTACATAGGAGATCAACTTTGGCATGTTGTTTGGTTGTCTGCATTGTCTTGGCGCATGCAACTACACGATGTTTGGTTGCCCGCATGGGATATGATTAAGAGCTAGCACTTGCACTTAGCGCACAAGGCTAAGAGCTAGCAGAGGAAGGGGGAGAAGAAATGCAGTGTGCGTCGGACCATGGCGACTGCGGTGGATAGTGGCCGTGGCGCCGTGTCTGACATGACGAGCATGGAGTCATGGACGAGCGACCCCGACGGCGGCACGGCGAGCGACACCGTCGACGAACTAGTTGCGGTGCCCGCGCAAAGACAGTCGACAGAGGAGGAGAATGCAGTGCTCGCGCCATGGTATCGCCAGTGCAGTGGACGAGAGAGGAGGCCGAGATGATCGCCGCCGAAAATGACTCCAGTGTAGTAGGGCGAGAGAGAGGAGGCCAAGATGATCGACCCCGTCGGCGGCGCGGCGAACTGCAATGTTCACGGAGGCAGAGGACACAAGAAAGCAGTGTGCGCGCCATTGCAGCGTCAGTGCAGTAGGAGGACGACTGAGAGTAGGCCGAGATGAGCGACGCCGGAAATGACTCTAGTGTAGTAGGACGTGGGCAAGTAGATCAAGGGAAAGGGCTTCGCCGTCGAGAGGGACGAATATGAGGCCTCTAAGCAGATGACAGAGGAGCTCGACATGGCGGTGTCAGTGTAGTAGAATGTTGTTCAAAGAGAGATGAGGCTACGATCGTCGAAACCAAAAACTTACAACACGAATGTTGTGAGAAACTGCGAGATTAGGCTGCTGGTGAAAGAGCTGGTTATCGCTGGAGGGGGGGTGAATAGGCGATTTTTATGAAAGTTTTCAAAACATAGGAGTTTCGAAGACAAACAATAGAAATGACACTATTCGTATGCAGAGGAAGGTAGACTACACTACGCAAGCCATAGTCAAGTATTCAATGAAGTGAAAGCACGAAGGCTATCAGCAGCTAGGTAGTAAGGATCAGGATGGAAGATAGTATGAAGCCAATCAGAACAAGTAGTCACACAGTGAAGTCAAACAGATAATGCAAGCAGGCAATGACTTCACGAAGACAAACTGTAAGTAAAGAGAAGTGAGAAATAGAACTAGTAACTTCGGGAGGACAGAGATTTGTTCAACCAGTTCCAGTTGTTGTGACAACTGTACGTCTGGTTAGGGAGGTTGAGATTCAACTAAGAAGACCGCGTCTTCACCTTATTCCCCTTGAGCTAAGGACACCTAGTCCCCGCCCAATCACTCTGGTAAGTTTTCAAGGTAGACTTCCAAACCTTCACAAACTTTGTTCACGGCAATCCACAATGACTCTTAGATGCTCAGAACGTGACGCCTAACCGGCTGGAGGATTCACAGTCCTCAAGTGTAACAAGTATTCAGATCACGCAGACAGAAAGACTTCAGTGATGCCAAACACTATTTGGGCTCTGGGTGGTTTGGGCTTTGTCCTCGCAAGGATTCTCTTTCAAATGCTTCGGAGGTGGGTTGCTCTCAAACGACAAAAGTCGTGCACTAACTCTGAGCAGCCACCAATTTATGATGTAGGGGGTGGGCTATTTATAGCCACTGGGCAACCCAACCTGATTTGTCCGAAATGACCCTGGGTCACTAGGGAACTAACACGTGTCCCAACGGTCAGATTTCAAACACACACGGCAGCTTGACTTGGGCTACAAGTAAAGCTGACTCATCCGACTCTGGATAAGATTTGCTCTCATTGTATTCGCTCGAAAACATAGGATTTGGTTGAGCATCACGTCAGTCACTCTGACTTTGTTCACTTGGACCCCACTTAACAGTGCGGTGGTTCCTATGACTCAACAAAGAAGAAAAGGAAACAACAAAATAACTAAGTCTTCGCGCTCCATAGTCTTCACGCGATGTCTTCTCATGTCATAGTCTTCAACGTGAATAGCTTCACAGACCACCATTGTCTTCAATGTCTTCACACATTTTTAGGGGTCATCTCCGGTAGGTAAACCGAATCAATGAGGGACTACTATCTGTGTTATCCTGCAATTCTCACGAACACATTAGTCCCTCAATCATGTTTGTCGTCAATACTCCAAAACCAACTAGGGGTGACACTAGATGCACTTACAATCTTCCCCTTTTTGGTGATTGATGACAAACTGGTTGAAGTTTTCAACGGGGATAAAAGTATGTGAAATAGTATAGGATTAAGATATTGTCTTCATAGGTGGCAAAAAGGCTCCCCCTGAATATGTGCATATAAATGTTTTGTGTTGGAATGAAAATGCACATGGCAGGTTGTACTTGTGAAGATCCTCTTCACCTTATGAAGACAATACATCATGCATGAACAGATGTAACAAAAATAATGACATGCATAATTAAAAATGGACGTCTGCAGAATGACTTCATGCAGGATTTATCATCGCACATGCGGAATTTATCGTCGCATCATAGAATAACAAAAAAAGTAGCAGACGACCATCAAGTTTAAGTGTTACAACTCAAAGAACCAAATGTATCAAAAGCGAGAGTTGTAAGCACTTGGCAAAAGTATAGCAACCACCCATATGGACCCGCTTGAAGACTATCAACATATGCTTATCCCCCTTTTGTCAGTAAGGACCAGAAAGGTTTGAAGACATAGTCTCTACTCGTTCCCATGAGGAGTAGGTGAGGCAGCAGGGTCGTTGTTGAGGTTTGGTGGTGCAGACGAACGTGGTGCAGTGTCGATACGCGCCGAATTTGGAGGTGGTGAAGTAGCATCATCGGCCTCATCAAGAACTCTGGCATTAACAGTTGCCGCGGAGGAGGAGTACTCAAAATCTTCGAGTGATGGAGTCCGACGCAAGAGAGCATTCCTGGGAGGAGTGGTATCGAACTTGAATCTCTATGAAGCCATCGTCTTGAAGATCAGCTTCAGCACTGAGCAAAGTCAGACTCTTCCATGACCTCCGACAAGTTTCATGAGTGACAAACGCATTCTTGGTGGCAAGATTGCGAATGCGATTAATATCCACCAAGAGACTTTGCATTTGACGCTTTAGCTAGTAATGATGTTTATCGTGTGTCTGATGCAAGGCCATGAGAAGCTCTTGTCATTAAGTACGCGAGATCTCTTTCGAGGCCTTGGAGCAATAGTGCTTTCAGTGGCTTTAGTACGGGCACGACGAGTATTGCCAGCCAGCGGATAAACATGAGTGGCAGCATGAACTCCTTCAACATGCTGAGAGAAACTCTAATGATCGACATTGTGAAGATAAATTGCCTCCTTGGCAGGCTTTGGGTAAATGGCTTCGACGGACATATCAACCTCTGGCAAGAATATGAGATGGTTACGTGCAGAGGGCTGATAGTCAACCGCAGAGTGAAGCTTGATCAGACGCATTACCCATGGAGCATAGAATTTCAGACCAAATATGTCCGAGCCAGATGCAGCCAATTGGCTAATGAAGAAATCCTGAGCATTGAAGCTGATGCCATTGAGAATATAGAAGACCAAAGTCTTCATTGAGCCTTCAAGCTTAGTTGAGGAAGAATGTCCTTTGATGGGCCAAAGAGTTCGCCTGATAATGTGATAGATGGTGCGGGGCAGATACTCTAGGTCTTCAACAAAGAATTCCTTGGGATATTCAGCATCCTACGGTAGTGGCTTCATCATACTTAGCATTTGGCTCATATTGGGCCCAGGCTTCTGGAAGATGCTTTCCAATGCATTGCGGTGAAGCTGACAACCAGGTTCATACAGTTCACCTGGAGTGGACAGGCCAGTAAGCTCAATGAGATCAAGAGCTTTGGCTTCATGGTGTACATTGCCTGTCATCCACTCAAGGACCCATGTCTTCGAATCCCTATTGTAGCCGCGAATGTGGAGAGTTGCATAGATTTGCAGCAGAAGCTGAAAGTGCTAGTATCGACTAGAAGGGGGGTGAATAGGCAATTTTTATGAAAGTCTTCAAAACTTGGAAGTTTCGAAGACAAACAACAGAAACAACCTAATTGATATGCAGCGGAAGATAAACTACCCTAAACAAGCCATAGTCAAGCATGTCATGATGTGAAAGTACAGGACTAATAGCAGTTAGGTAGTAAGGATCAAGATGGAAGATAGTATGAAGCTAATCAACAATAGTAGTCAAGCAATGAAGTCAAACAGATGAACAGATAAGCAATGACTTCATGAAGACAAACTTAAGTAAGGTTGGAAGGGATAGAACCAGTTGCTTGTTGAAGACACAGGATTTGTTGGACCAGTTCCAGTTGCTGTGACAACTGTACGTCTGGTTAGGGAGGCTGAGATTTAACTCAGAAGACCGTGTCTTCACCTTATTCCCCTTGAGCTAAGGACACCCAGTCCTCGCCCAATCACTCTGGTAAGTCTTCAAGGGAGACTTCCAAACCTTCACAGACTTCGTTCACCGGCAATCCACAATGACTCTTGGATGCTCAGAACGCGACGCCTAACCGGCTGGAGGATTCACAGTCCTCAAGTGTAATAAGTCTTCAGGTCACACAGACAGAAAGACTTCAGTGATGCCTAACACTCTTTGGGCCTGGGTGTTTGGGCTTTGTCCTCGCAAGGATTTCTCTCTCTCAAATGCTTCGAGGTGGGTTGCTCTCAAACGACAAAAGCCGTGCACAAACTCTGAGCAGCCACCAATTTATGGTGTAGGGGGTGGGCTATTTATAGCCACTAGGCAACCCGACCTGATTTGTCCAAAATGACCCTGGGTCACTAAGGAACTGACACGTGTTCCAACGGTCAGATTTCAAACACACGCGGCAACTTTACTTGGGCTACAAGCAAAGCTGACTCATCCAGCTCTGGATAAGATTTGCTCTCATTGTCTTCACTCGAAGACATAGGATTTGGGTTGAGCATCACATCAGTCACTCTGACTTAGTTCACTTGGACCCCACTTAACAGTACGGTGGTTCCTATGACTCAACAAAGAAGAAAAGGAAACAACGAAAACACACAGTCTTCGCGCTCCAAAGTCTTCACACAATGTCTTCTCATGTCATAGTCTTCAATATGAATATCTTCTCATACCACCATTGTCTTCAATGTCTTCATACATTTTTAGGGGTCATCTCCGGTAGGTAAACCGAATCAATGAGGGACACTACCTGCGTTATCCTGCAATTCTCACAAACGCATTAGTCCCTCAACCAACTTTGTCGTCAATACTCCAAAACCAACTGGGGGTGGCACTAGATGCACTTACAGAAGCTCTTCATTCCAATTCTCCTTATGAGTCACAAACTCGAGAAGGCCTGCATCTCTGAAACAGTCTAGGGCTTCTTCTAAGCAAGGCAGGCCAGCAATGGCTTCGCAGTCCAGACGCATATGAGGAAATATGCGCCCTTGGTTGTATAGGACACAAGAGTAATAACTGCGATGCTGATAACTTCAGAACCAGCGTGAGTAATTCCATCGTAGGCTTGCTGGACGGTGATGGGTTGGATGAGATTTACCATGTAATCAAGTTAGTTTTGTTAGGGTTTGATCCCTAGTATCCACTATGTTCTGAGATTGATGTTGCTATGACTTTGCTATGCTTAATGCTTGTCACTAGGGCCCGAGTGCCATGATTTCAGATCTGAACCTATTATGTTTTAATGAATATATGTGAGTTCTTGATCCTATCTTGCAAGTCTATAGTCACCTATTATGTGTTATGATCCGACAACCCCGAAGTGACAATAATCGGGATACTTCTCGGTGATGACCGTAGTTTGAGGAGTTCATGTATTCACTATGTGTTAATGCTTTGGTCTGGTACTCTATTAAAAGGAGGCCTTAATATCCCTTAGTTTCCACTAGGACCCCGCTGCCACGGGAGGGTAGGAAAAAAGATGCCATGCAAGTTCTTTTCCATAAGCATGTATGACTATATTCGGAATACATGCCTACATATGATATTCTTGGCTTGGAATATGGGTTCTTGGCTCTATCAAAGAAGGTGTTTTGCGCAATGAAGCCATTGACATTGAATGATCCTGGTGCAGATGCAATACCTGGAAACCTTGGCGGCCTTGGTTTTGGCTTCTGAACCTGTGGCCTATGCTCCACATGATAATCAAACCGAGGTCCGGGAGCAGGCAGAGGAACCAGAATTGGCCATCTGATAGTGACAATCTCGCCTTGATAAAATGCTTGCTCAATAGTGTGTGGCCTTGGTGGCGGTACAGGAGCAGTGGCATTAGCAAGGGCGTCAGGCTGCACATTTGGTGCAGGTGCATCATTAGCTCCAGGCACGGTGTTTACTGCAGGCGCCACATTAGCGTTAGCCATGACAATGTCATTGGCTTCAGTGGTGTTATTGGTGGCCGCCTCAGCATTTGCAACCTCCGCTTGAGTAGCTGGAGGGTCAGGCACAACCACGTTCTCCTCGAGAACATCTTCTTGGTTGGTAGGGGGTGTGGCAACACATTATTCTTCTTGACGGGGTTCTTGATTTTCATCTACTAATGTAGCCGGTATGTCTTTAGCAGCATTGGCTTCAGACGCGGAGACATTCACAATAGGAGTGGCTTCAGGAAACACTTGTTGTGCTGCCAAGTTGGGTTGCACTTCTCCTTCTGGAACGCTCGATGGAGCGACTTGTGGCCTTGGTCCTTTGCGAAGCCTGCAAAATGCGGGTGATGCCTTTGGAGTAGGAGTGGGATGGTCCACATAGTCGTCATCATCATCAAGCACCGGATTGGTGACTTGAGGTGGGGGAGTTCGCGGTGAGTCTTGACTTGGAGTTGCTGGTTGGGGGCGATCAGCCCATGAGGCATCCTGAGAGATTGGCGTCAAAGGACGACCAATACTGGTGAGTTCATTGTTCGTGAGAACAGGCGATGATACCGTTTGGCGCTCGATCTAAGGAAGGACTTCATCATCATCTACATTGTCTTGGGGACCAATGTCTTCAACTGTGGTGGGGTCAACGGCTGGAACTTCTTCAGCTTCAGGAGCCTCTATGGAAGCAGGCTTGTGAACTATCAACTGACGCTCTTGGTGTTCAGATGCAGGACGAGCAAAAGAGATGGGCTCGACAACGAGGGGCTCTATGGGAGCAGCCCGATCTTTCTTCTTAGTCTTTCTCTTCTTGGTTGGTGGGCATCGTCAGTGGTGTTCTTGAGTTTGCGCTTTCTGGCTTCGACTTCAGCTGCCCTGGTTTTCTTCAGTTCTGAAGCCACTATGGGGACCTTAGGCTTCGAGCCTGTCATACTGGCAGGGAAGACAATGCGAGGTTCTTCCCGCCTTGGTGCTTCAGCTTGGGCCACAACAGGCTTCTTCTTCTTGGCAGCCAGCTTGGGGTCAATGCCAGGACGCCCAAGTGCCTTGCACTTCTCAGCTTCATTGTAAGCTTGAACACACTTGGCAGCTAGATTTTTCATTCGCTCGCGTGAACCTTTGGCTTCTTCGCGCTTCTTGCGAAATGCCTCCTTGAGGTCATGCAACATCAGCTTGAAGTTTTGAACATCAGTCACACTGAGCTTGGCCATGTGCTTCTTGAACTGTTCTTTCTCATAGTCAATTTTGTTTTTCAGTTCAACAATTCTCTGAGCCAAAGCCAGCTCAGGAATAATGGCGCCTTGGAAGGCGACGCTGATGCCAATTGGGAGCTGAAGATCATCAAAGCTGAGATTCGGGTTGTCAATCCACTCATCAATGAAGTTATACAGAATGTTCACATCAAAGAGGGGCAGATCATTGAAGATCTCCGCCTCTTGCTTGCTCTTAATCAGCTGCTCAAGAGCATCATCACCACACTCATCATCTGTTGACAGATCAATAGCTTCAGTTTCGTTCCTCAAAACGGCAGCAGGTGTCAGGGCTTGACCAGAACTTTGGACATTTTTCTTCTGGGGCTTCTTTTTCTTCTTGGAGATGCGAGAGATATCTTCAGAATTGATACCTGGAGCAGGAGGGGCAGTTGCCAATGGCTTCACTCGTGAAGCTTTTGAAGCAGCAGAAGGTTTTGAAGCCTTAGTTTTCTTCTGCTTCTGCGGTTTAGGAGGAGGAGCTGGCGCATCATCAGAATCAACATCATCAGTAGAGTGATCCACATTTGCACCTTGGATGGCAATGTGAGTGATGAGGCCTTCGAGGTTGTAGAAGGGTCAATTCTGTTTTCATTGGCTTCACGGGTGCCATCTTCCCGAGGAGCAGATGGACCTGGGTTGAAGTCAAGTCCAAATGCCTTCTCATTCTTCATGGCAGAGTCTTTGGCGAACTTGAAGTTGCGCTTGAACAAATTGTCTTCGCGACACCACAACAGAGAAGAAGGGTCAGCATTCTCTGGCTGTGGTCCGCGAACCATGCACGGATAGAAGCCTTGATCAATAGCTTTAGTCTTGGACCTAGGAGGAAGATTTTTGTATAGGATATCTCCCCAGGGTTGCTTGATGGCATTCTTCTCGGCATACTCAGTAGTGACAAATCTGTATTTGAACCATTCCTCTGCCCAATATCTTCGAATCCATTGGATTCGATTCTTGCGTTCACCATAGGGTTCTTCGGGGTCTGTCTTGTACAGTTCGTGCAGATCTGGTGGCAAATCTTTGGATGTATTTCCACGACGCTGTCTGCCACCCTTTCTTGCTGACTTCTCAGTTGCCATGAAGCTTAAACTGAATGGCTTCAAAACTAGCAAAGGCTTCCGACGGCTGGTCAGACAAGAACTAGCTTCAGGAGAATTTATGTGACTCTGTAAGAATTCTGCAAATGAATGCAGACTATGAGAACCAAGGGATTCTCCCACGGACATGTACCTGTGACAGCATTAGAGGTGCGAGGGAAGGGGAAGAGGTCATATGCATTCTCTGAAGATTTTAAGATAAATTAGTTTGAAGACATTGACCTCATAACGCGAAGACATTCACTTATTTGTTGTGAGTTGGATCCAGATTTGTACGAATCCAAGAATAAGTACAAGTGAGGAATCTAACTTGTAGAGAAGCATAAGTGAACAGACTAGGCATAATATGAGATGCGGAACGAGATAGATTCAACTTTGGAAGTATAGAAACCACTTTCGGTAAAGGAGGATGAATCTATCAGATCAAAAAAGACGGTAAAAAGTAAGTTTTAATTACCACACAAAGAACTGCTAGACAGAGCTAAGTTGGAGGCCGAGCAGTTTGATCTCCCGTGCCCTAACTTGGCGACGGAAGACACCTACAGCGGCGGCGAAGAAGATGAGGTCCGCGGCCGGCGTGAGGACGGCGTAGATGAGGTCGCGGCAGCTAAGCGCTTGATAACCCACAAGTATAGGGGATCGCAACAGCTTTCGAGGGTAGAGTATTCAACCCAAATTTATTGATTCGACACAAGGGGAGCCAAAGAATATTCTTGAGTATTAGCAGTTGAGTTGTCAATTCAACCACACCTGGATAACTTAGTATCTGCAGCAAAGCGTTTAGTAGCAAAAGTGGTATGATAATAATAGTAGCGGTAGCAAAAGTAAAGATAAATGTTTTGGGGTTTTTGTAGTAGTTGTAACAGTAGCAACGGAAAAGTAAATAAGCGAAGAACAATATGTGAAAGCTCGTAGGCAATGGATCAATGATGGATAATTATGCTGGATGCGATTCCTCATGCAATAGTTATAACATAGGGTGATATAGAACTAGCTCCAATTCATCAATGTAATGTAGGAATGTATTCCGTAAATAGTCATACGTGCTTATGGAAAAGAACTTGCATGACATCTTTTGTCCTACCTTCCCGTGTTCAGCGGGGTCCTTACAGAAACTAAGGGATATTAAGGCCTCCTTTTAATAGAGAACCGGAACAAAGCATTAGCACATAGTGAATACATGAACTCCTCAAACTACGGACATCACCGAGAAGTATCCCAATTATTGTCACTTCGGGGTTGTCGGGTCATAACACATAAATAGGTGACTATAGACTTGCAAGATAGGATCAAGAACACACATATATTCATGAAAACATAATAGGTTCAGATCTGAAATCATGGCACTCGGGCCCTAGTGACAAGCATTAAGCATAGCAAACTCATAGCAACATCAATCTCAGAACATAGTGGATACTAGGGATCAAACCCTAACAAAACTAACTTGATTACATGGTAAATCTCATCCAACCCATCACCGTCCAGCAAGCCTACGATGGAATTACTCACGCACGGCGGTGAGCATCATGAAATTGGTGATGGAGGATGGTTGATGATGACGACGGCGACGAATCCCCCTCTCCGGAGCCCCGAACGGACTCCAGATCAGCCCTCCCGAGAGAGATTAGGGCTTGGCGGCGGCTCCGTGTCGTGAAACGCGATGAAACTTTCTCCTTGATTTTTTTTCTCCTCGAGACGGTATATATGGAGTTGGAGTTGAGGTCGGGAGGTGTCCAGGGGGGCCACGAGATAGGAGGGCGCGCCCTGGGGGGGCGCCCCCTGTCTCATGGACAGCTCGTGGGCCCCCTGGCCTTGATTCTTTCGCCAAAAATTCTTATTAATTCTGGAAAGTGCCTCCGTGGATTTCCAGGACATTCCGAGAACTTTTCTTTTCTACGCATAAAACAACATCATGGCAGTTCTGCTGAAAACAGCATCAGTCCGGGTTAGTTTCATTCAAATCATGCAAGTTAGAGTCCAAAACAAGGGAAAAAGTGTTTGGACAAGTAGATACGTTGGAGACGTATCAACTCCCCCAAGCTTAAACCTTTGCTTGTCCTCAAGCAATTCAGTTGATAAACTGAAAGTGATAAAGAAAAACTTTTACAAACTCTGTTTCTCTTGTTGTTGTAACATGAAAAGCCAGCATTCAAGTTTCAGCAAATATTATGAACTAACCATACTAACAATAACACATAGGTCTCACAATTACTCATATCAATAACATAATTAGCTAGTGAGCTATAATAATAAAACTCGGATGACAACACTTTCTCAAAATAATCATAACATGATATAACAAAATGGTATCTCGCTAGCCCTTTCTGAGACCGCAAAACATAAATGCAGAGCACCTTTAAAGATCAAGGACTGACTAAACATTGTAATTCATGGTAAAAGAGATCCATCAAGTCATACCCAATATAAACCAATAATAATGAATGCAAATGACAGTGTGCTCTCCAGCGGGTGCCTTTTAATAAGAAGGATGATGACTCAACATAAAAGTAAATAGATAGGCCCTTCGCAGAGGGAAGCAGGGATTTGTAGAGGTGCCGGAGCTCGATTTCAAAATAGAGATTGAATAACATTTTGAGCGGCATACTTTTGCTGTCAACGCAACAACTATGAGATGGCTGTATCTTCCATACTACATGCATTATAGGCAGTTCCCAAACAGAATGGTGAAGGTTTATACTCCCCCGACCACCAACAAGCATCAATCCATGGCTTGCTCGAAACAACGAGTGCCTCCAACATACAACAGCCCTGGGGGAGTTTTGTTTAGTTTTTTTGATTTGCTTTGATCTTTTTGGATCATGGGACTGGGCATCCCGGTTACCGGCCCTTTCTCGTGAATGAGGAGCGGAGTCCACTCCTCTTGAGAATAACCCACCTAGCATGGAAGATATAGGCAGCCCTAGTTGAAACATGAGTTGCTTGAGCATACAAAACAGAATTTCATTTGAAGGTTTGGAGTTTGGCACATACAATTTTACTTGGAACGGCAGGTAAATACGGCATATAGGAAGGTATAGTGGACTCATATGGAACAACTTTGGGGTTTAAGGAGTTTGGATGCACAAGCAGTATTCTCGCTTAGTACAGGTGAAGGCTAGCAAAAGACTGGGAAGTGACCAACTGAGGGAGCGACAACAGTCGTAAACATGCATTAAAATTAATTCACACCGAGTACAAGCATGAGTAGGATATAATATACCATGAACATAAATATCATGAAGGCTATGTTGATTTGATTCAACTACATGCGTGAACATGTGCCAAGTCGAGTCACTTAATACATTCAAAGGAGGATACCATCCCATCATACCACATCATAACTATTCTAATAGCATGTTGGCACGAAAGGTAAACCATTATAACTCATAGCTAATCAAGAATGGCACAAGCAACTATGATCTCTAAATGTCATTGCAAATATGTTTACTTCATAATAGCTGACTCAGGAACGATGAATCATCATATTTACAAAAACAAGAGAGGTTGAGTTCATACCAGCTTTTCTCATCCCAATAAGTCCATCATATATCATCATTATTGCCTTTCACTTGCACTACAAGAAAGGAAATTAAACTAACTATTTTTTTTGGTTTTTCTTAAGGTTTAAGAAACACACAAGAAGAAAACTAGAAAAAGAAACTTAAACTAACATGGATAATACAATGAAAGAGTGTGATCACCGACGACTAGTGTGTGAACATGAATGTAAAGTCGGTGAGAAATACATACTCCCCCAAGCTTAGGCTTTTGGCCTAAGTTGGTCTAATACCAATGACTGCCTGGCTGATATCCATAAGAGAAACTGGGGTAGTACTGAGATGCAGAGGCGACCGCCTCCTGAGCAGCAACGTGATGGCGAGCTGCCTCCATTCCCCTCTCGTATTCGGTTGCTTCTTTCCTGGTGACACCATATCTTCCTTTTGCCTGATAATCAAAAAGGTAGGGAGCAGGAAGAGTAACAGGGACGACGTTGTGTCTGTCATAGGTTAGTCGATGATGGAGGAATTGTTCATTCCTCTCAAGAAAATTATGATCAAACATAGCTCCTTTATCCAAATAAACAGGAGGTACAATCATATCCCCCTCTCGTGGGGCTATATTAAGAAAATTAGCCACACGGGTTGCATAAATTCCTCCAAAGAAATCTCCCCTTCTATTATTATTATGCAACCTACGTGCAACTATTGCCCCCAAGTTATAACCTCTATAACTTGACACATCATTCTTGAGGACACAAAGATCAGGGGCACACATGTGACATACTTCGTCCTTACCATTAATGCATCTACCAATAAAGAGAGCAAAGTAATGTATAGCAGGAAAATGAATGCTCCCTATGGTAGCTTGTGTTACGTTCCTAGATTCTCCCACAGTAATACTAGCAAGAAAATCTCTAACTTCAGATTTGGGAGGATCATTAATATTACCCCACTGCGGGAGTTTGCAAGCAGTTGTGAAATCCTCTAAATCCATGGTATAAGATGTATCATAAATATCAAACATAACACTAAGAGAATTACGCGAAGAAATATATTCGAACCTCCGCACAAAGGAATCATTCAATTGATAATATTGGGGACGCTTATCTTGTAAGAAGTCCTCAAGCTCAGCATTATGCACATACGCGTCAAATTCCCCCTTGAAGCCTGCTTCAACCATAAAATCATCGGATGGCCACTCGCAAGCCCGTACATTTGCGTCCCTTGGCAAATTAACATCTTGTTCACGTATAGCAATCCTTGGCCCTTTCTTTGCCGAGGAACCACCTTGGTACATTCTTCTAAGCATATTTCTTTTTCTGAAAATTTCTGAAATTTTAGTAACTTCAAAATAAAAGTGAATAAAACTAAACAAGATTGATAGAAACTACTCCTACAAGTGCCTAGAGCCTATATCATGCATTGGAATTGCTTGGAAACTTAAAAATTTAACATGCAAGCTCAAGAACATGGTCACCTATGCAGCAAAAATTTGCAATGAATAAAGCACTAGAAAAAACTATTTGGACCAATGGAGGAGTCACATACCAAGCAACAATCTCCCAAAGTAGTTTTGCGAATGGAGCTTTGAGCTAAGAGATCGAAAATCGCAGCAAAACGAGATAGAACTCGGGTTTGAGCTGGATGGGGATTTTTTTGGGTAGAAGATGAAGTGTGTGGGTGCTGGAATAAGTGGAGGGGAGCCACTAGGGGCCCACGAGATAGGGGGGCACGCCCTACAGGGGGGGCTCCTCTCTCGTGGCCTGGTGTTTGCCCCTTTTGCAGTGTTTTCAGTGCCTAAAATCCTCAAATATTCCAGAAAAAATCATACTAATTTGCAGGGCATTTGGAGAACTTTTATTTTCGGACTATTTTTTAATGCACGGATAATTCAGAAAACAGACAGATAATACTATTTTTGCTTTATTTAATCTAAATAACAGAAAGTAAAAAGAGGGTACAAAAGGTTGTGCCTTCTAGTTTCATCCATCTCGTGATCATCAAAATGAATCCACTAACAAGGTTGATCAAGTCTTGTTAACAAACTCATTCCGAATAACACGGAACCGGAGAAATTTCGAATAACACCAAGTTACCTCAACGGGGATATGAAAATCCCCAACAATAAGAATATCATACTTTTTCTTGATAGTAGGGAGAGGAAATTCAAAACCTCCAAAAATGATAGTTGGAACTTTTTCAATAGAATTGATGCTATGAACTTGAGATTGTTTCCTCGGAAAGTGTACCGTGTGCTCATTACCATTAACATGAAAAGTGACATTGCCTTTGTTGCAATCAATAACAGCCCCTGCAGTATTAAGAAAAGGTCTACCAAGGATAATAGACATACTATCGTCCTCAGGAATATCAAGAATAACAAAGTCCATTAAGATAGTGACATTTGCAACCACAACAGGCACATCCTCACAAATACCGACAGGTATAGCAGTTGATTTATCGGCCATTTGCAAAGATATTTCAGTAGGTGTCAACTTATTCAATTCAAGTCTACGATATAAAGAGAGAGGCATAACACTAACACCGGCTCCAAGATCACATAAAGCAGTTCTAACATAATTTTTTTTAATGGAACATGGTATAGTTTCTTTGGTATTCCACCCTTAAAAGTGTAATTAGCAAGCATGGTGGAAATTTCAGCTTCCGGTATCTTTCTTTTATTTGTAATGATATCCTTCATATACTTAGCATAAGGATTTACTTTAAGCATATCAGTTAAGCGCATACGTAAGAAAATAGGTCTAAACATTTCAGCAAAGCACTCAAAATCCTCATCATCCTTTGACTTGGATGGTTTAGGAGGAAAGGGCATGGGTTTTTGAACCCATGGTTCTCTTTCTTTACCGTGCTTCCTAGCAACAAAATCTCTCTTATCATAACGTTGATTCTTTGATTGTGGGTTATCAAGATCAACAGCAGGTTCAATCTCTACATCATTGTCTTTGCTAGGTTGAGCATCAACATGAACATTATCATTAACATTTTCACTAGGTTCATGTTCATCACCTGATTATGTTTCAGCATCAGAAATAGAAATATCATTGGGGTTCTCAGGTGTGTCTACAGTAGGTTCACTAGAAGCATGCAAAGTTCTATCGTTTTTCTTCTTCTTCTTTTCAGAAGAACTAGGTGCCCCTAAATTATTTCTCTGGGAATCTTGCTCGATTCTCTTAGGGTGGCCTTCGGGATACAAAGGTTCCAGAGTCATTCTACCAGTTCTAGTAGCCACTCTAACAGCAAAGTCATTTTTATTATTTAATTCCTCAAGCAAATCATTTTGAGCTTTAAGTACTTGCTCAGCTTGGGTAGCAACCATAGAAGCATATTTGCTAACGAGGTGAAGTTCATCTTTAACTCTAGCCAGATTATCACCCACGCGTCCTATCTCGAAAGCATTATTCTTTAACTCTCCACCAACATAAGCATTAAAACTTTCTTGTCTAGCCATAAAGTCATCAAATTCATCTAAACAAGGGCTATGAAATTAGTAGATGGTATTTCAACTTTATCATATCTATAGAGAGAATTTACCTTAACTACCTGTGTCGGGTTATCAAGACAATGTGGTTCTTCAGGCGGTAAATTAAGACCATGTATTTCTTCAATAGGAGGTAAATTCTTAACATCTTCAGCTTTAATACCTTTTTCTTTCATTGATTTCTTTGCCTCTTGCATATCTTCAGGACTGAGAAATAATACACCTCTCTTCTTTGGAGTGGGTTTAGAAATAGGCTCAGGAATTGGCTCAATTGGTTCAGGAATTACTTCAGGAACTGGCTCGGGAAGAGTCCAATTATTTTCATTAGTCAACATATTATTCAATAATATTTCAGCTTCGTCGACTGTTCTTTCCCTGAAAACACAACCAGCACAACTATCCAAGTAGTCCTTGGAAGCATCAGTTAGTCCATTATAAAAGATATCAAGTATTTCATTTTTCTTAAGAGGATGATCAGGCAAAGCATTAAGTAACCGGAGAAGCCTCCCCCAAGCTTGTGGGAGACTCTCTTCTTTGATTTGCACAAAATTATATATTTCCCGCAAGGGATCTTGTTTCTTATGAGCAGGGAAATATTTAGCAAAGAAGTAATAAATCATATCCTGGGGACTACGCACACAACCAGGAGCAAGAGAATTATACCAAGTCTTAGCATCACCCTTTAATGAGAACGGAAATATCTTAAGGATGTATAAATAACGAGACTTCTCATCATGAGTAAATAGGGTGGCTATATCATTCAACTTGGTAAGATGTGCCACAACAGTTTCAGATTCAAGGCCATAAAAAGGATCAAATTCAACTAAAGTAATAATATCAGGATCAACAGAGAATTCATAATCCTTATCAGTAACACAGATAGGTGAAGTAGCAAAAGCAGGATCGTGTTTCATTCTAGCATTAAGAGACTGCTGCTTCCATTTAGCTAATAATTTCTTAAGATCATTTCTATCATTGCAAGCAAGAATTTCCATAGCAGCTGTTTCATGCATAACATAACCCTTAGGAACAACAGGTAAAACATAATCATTGGGGGGGCCTTCATCATCACTATCATCAATAATAGGTTCTTCAATATTTTCATTCCCCCTAAATCTAGCAAGTTGTTCATCTAGAAATTCACCTAATGGCATAGTAGTATCAAGCACAGAAGTAGTTTCATCATGCATAGCAGAAGTGGCATCATCAACAACATGCGACATACCAGAATTCATAGCAGTAGCAGGTTTAGGTGTCGCAAGCTTACTTATAACGGAAGGAGAATCTAGTGCAGAGCTAGATGGCAGTTCCTTACCTCCCCTCTTAGTTGAGGGCAAAATAGTAGTTCGATCGTCTTTCAAGTTCTTCATAGTGATCAACAGATATAAATCCCAAGTGACTCAGAGATTAGAGCTATGCTCCCCGGCAACGACGCCAGAAATTAGTCTTGATAACCCACAAGTATAGGGGATCACAACAGCTTTTGAGGGTAGAGTATTCAACCCAAATTTATTGATTTGACACAAGGGGGGCCAAAGAATATTCTTGAGTATTAGCAGTTGAGTTGTCAATTCAACCACACCTGGATAACTTAGTATCTGCAGCAAAGTGTTTAGTAGCAAAAGTGGTATGATAATAATAGTAGCGGTAGCAAAAGTAAAGATAAATGTTTTTGGGGTTTTGTAGTAGTTGTAACAGTAGCAACGGAAAAGTAAATAAGCGAAGAACAATATGTGAAAGCTCGTAGGCAATGGATCAATGATGGATAATTATGCCGGATGCGATTCCTCATGCAATAGTTATAACATAGGGTGATATAGAACTAGCTCCAATTCATCAATGTAATGTAGGCATGTATTCCGTAAATAGTCATACATGCTTATGGAAAAGAACTTGCATGACATCTTTTGTCCTACCCTCCCGTGTTCAGCGGGGTCCTTATGGAAACTAAGGGATATTAAGGCCTCCTTTTAATAGAGAACCGGAACAAAGCATTATCACATAGTGAATACATGAACTCCTCAAACTACGGACATCACCGAGAAGTATCCCGATTATTGTCACTTCGGGGTTGTCGGATCATAACACATAATAGGTGACTATAGACTTGCAAGATAGGATCAAGAACACACATATATTCATGAAAACATAATAGGTTCAGATCTGAAATCATGGCACTCGGGCCCTAGTGACAAGCATTAAGCATAACAAAGTCATAGCAACATCAATCTCAGAACATAGTGGATACTAGGGATCAAACCCTAACAAAACTAACTTGATTACATGGTAAATCTCATCCAACCCATCACCGTCCAGCAAGCCTACGATGGAATTACTCACGCACGGCGGTGAGCATCATGAAATTGGTGATGGAGGATGGTTTATGATGACGACAGCGACGAATCCCCCTCTCCGGAGCCCCGAACGGACTCCAGATTAGCCCTCCTGAGAGAGATTAGGGCTTGGCAGCGGCTCCGTGTCGTGAAACGCGATGAAACTTTCTCCTTGATTTTTTTCTCCCTGAGACGGTATATATGGAGTTGGAGTTGAGGTCGGGAGGTGTCCAGGGGGCCCACGAGATAGGAGGGCGCGCCCTGGGGGGGGGGGCGCCCCCTGTCTCGTGGACAGCCCGTGGGCCCCCTGGCCTTGATTCTTTCGCTAAAAATTCTTATTAATTCTGAAAAGTGCCTCCGTGGATTTCCAGGACATTCCGAGAACTTTTCTTTTCTACACATAAAACAACATCATGGCAGTTCTGCTGAAAACAGCGTCAGTCCGGGTTAGTTTCATTCAAATCATGCAAGTTAGAGTCTAAAACAAGGGCAAAAGTGTTTGGAAAAGTAGATACGTTGGAGACGTATCAGCCCTTCGTCGCCTGCATCGTCGAGAGCTAGCGGTGACGCTAGGGTTTGTGAGAGGTGGCGAGGTGGAAGAAGGATTTTGACCGTGATGTGACGGGCATTTATAAGGAAAGGGACGGCACAACGCAATTACGCAAGTGCCCCCTGGCGGTTCACATCTGAAGGGCACGTGGCAAGCATGCAACACCTTGGAAGTTGTTCCATGTTCCCACGCACGCCTGGATTGTCGGTGTGGTCGTTCCGAATTCTCCGGCTTTCAGGCAATAAGGATGTAGCATTAAAAATAGATATAAATGTTTGTCAGATTGACTTCAACTGACAAGGTCTTAGTGAAGACAATTGATAGTTTTCAATAGAATGCATATGATTTGGATAGATAGAGTTGAGGTAAAAGCATAGATAGGTTAGGGTCCGATCACATTCACTTAGATCAAAAGATTCAGCAAGAAGTCATAGCTATAAGTGAATGTTGTAGAGGACAGAACACAAATATGTATATAACTAGAATAAGACCAAATCAACAAGATGAAGATAAACCTGAACATAAGTCAAGGATGAAGACAAATCAAATACAGAGACTTTGCAATCATTACGCCAAGGGAAACACTTCAAACAAAAGTTTGGTGGCGGCGTTACCCACTGTATAGGAAGTATTAGACCCAGACACGGCGCACAATTATCGTGGTGCTCCGAAGTCAAATTCCGCATTAATGTATTCACACTTAGAGTGTATGTCTTCAATGATTGAAGATATACATTACTTCGTGTGTTGCACATCTAAGTCATCAAAATGCATAACTGTTAGGATGTGTGTCCAATCACAGGACATTTGAGGATTCGAAGATATTTAGCTCACACCGCAGCCTGCAAAACCTTTTCTCATCCAAGGGCTTTGTGAAGATATCATCCAATTGCTCTTCAGTGTTGACGTGAATGATATCAATATATTCCTTCATGACATGATCTCTGAGAAAGTGATGACGAATTTCAATGTGCTTTGTCTTCGAGTGCTGAACTGGGTTGTTGGCAATCTTGATGGCGCTCTCATTGTCGCAGTAGAGTGACACATTCTTCAGGTGGATACCATAGTCCTTGAGAGTTTGCTTCATCCAGAGAAGCTGAGCACAGCAAGATCTAGCAATAATGTATTCAGATTCAGCACTGGAGAGAGATACACAATTCTGCTTCTTTGAAGACCAACAGACAAGAGATCGTCCCAGAAAGTGACATCTGCCTGATGTGGACTTGCGATCAACCTTTTCACCAGCACAATCAACATCTGAGAATCCAACTAGATCAAACTCTGAGCCCTTTGGATACCATAATCCTAGTGTCGGGGTGTAAGCCAAATATCGAAGAATTTGCTTCACGGCTAAGTGATGCGATTCCTTTGGTGCCGCTTGGAATCAGGCACACATGCAAACACTAAGCATTATATCTGGCGTAGATGCACATAAATAAAGTAAAGAACCAATCATGGAGCGGTATACCTTTTGATTGAACTCTTTACCATTGGCGTCGGGACACAGATGACTTTTGGTTGGCATTGGCATCGTGTATCCTTTGCAGTCTTGCATTCCAAACTTCTTTAGGCAATCTTTGAGATATTTTTCTTGAGATATGAAGATGCCATTGCGCTGCTGACGGATTTGGAGACCCAGGAAGAACTTCAGCTCGCCCATCATGGACATCTGATATTGCTCTTGCATCATGTGACCAAACTCATCACTGTATTTCTTGTTAGTGCAGCCGAATATAATGTCATCCGCATAGATTTGGCACACAAATAGTTCACCATCATATGTCTACGTGAAGAGTGTAGGATCTAGAGAACCAGGTTTGAAGCCTTTGCTCTTCAGGAAGTCTTTGAGTGTGTCATACCAAGCACGAGGGGCTTGTTTGAGGCCATACAATGCCTTGTTGAGTTTGTATACCATATCAGGATGTTTTGGATCTTCAAGTCAGGAGGTTGTGCAACATATACTTCTTCTTCAATTTTTCCATTGAGAAAGGCACTCTTCACATCCATTTGATACAGAAGGATGTTGTGATGATTTGCATAGGCTAGCAGGATGCGAATGGCTTCAAGCCTAGCCACGGGAGCGAATGTTTCATCAAAGTCAATCCCTTCCACTTGAGTGTATCCTTGGGCAACGAGACGAGCCTTGTTTCTAACAACTTGACCATGCTCATCTTGCTTGTTGCGATATATCCATTTGGTGCCAATGATATTGTTCTTACGAGGATCAGGACGCTTGACCAATTCCCACACATTGTTCAACTCGAACTGTTGAAGCTCTTCTTGCATAGCTTGAATCCATTCAGGTTCCATGAGGCTTCAGCAACTTTCTTGGGTTCAGAGATTGAGACGAATGCAAAATGCCCATAGAAATTTGTTAGCTGTGTTGCTCTTTGAGTAGCTCTTGAACGAGTGAGTGGACCAGGTGCATTGATGCTGTCAATTATCTTCTCAATCTGTCTTCATTTGCAACACGAGGATGAACAGGACGAAGATTTTGCTCTTGTTGATCAATGTCATCATTTGGGGGATTGTCTTCAGGCTGGGCATTGTCTTCAGGTTGATTAGGTGCAGAAATGATAAGTTGCTCTTCAGTCTGAGCCTCAGAAGGTATGATCTCTCCAATTCCCATTTGCTTGATTGATTCACTAGGAGGTACTTCATCTAGCACATTTGGCAGGTGCTCTCTTTGTGAGCCGTTAGTCTCATCAAACCGCACATCCACAGTTTCAACCACTTTATAGTGAAAGAGGTTGAAGACTCTGTAGGAGTGCGAATCCTTTCCGTAACCAAGCATAAAACCTTCATGTGTTTTCGGTGCAAATTTTGAAGTGTGATGTGGATCCTTGATCCAGCACCTAGCACCAAATACTCTGAAGTAGCTGACATTTGGCTTCTTACCAATTAGAAGTTCATAGGAGGTTTTATTTAGAAGCTTGTGAAGATAAACACGGTTGATGATGTGGCATGCAGTATCAATGGCTTTAGGCCAGAACTTCCGTGGAGTCTTGTACTCATCGAGCATCGTTCGAGCCATCTCAATAAGAGTTATGTTCTTGCACTCCACGATGCCATTCTGCTGAGGTGTATACGGAGCAGAGAACTCATGAGTGATGCCCATAGTATCCAGATAAAGGACGAGGCTGGTGTTCTTGAATTCAGTGCTGTTGTCACTTCTAATATGCTTGATCTTGACGCCATAGTTCGTCATGGCACGATTGGCAAAGCGTCTGAAGACATCCTGCACTTCATTCTTATACAGGACTATATGCACCCAAGTATATCTTGAATAATCATCAACAATGACAAAGCCATAGAGGCAAGGAGTGGTAGTGAGAGTAGAGTAGTGAGTAGGGCCAGATAAGTCCATGTGTAGCAGCTCGAAGGGTTGAGATGTAGTCATGATTGTCTTCCAGGGATGCTTGGCCCTAGTCATCTTTCCAGCTTCATAGGCACCACACAGATGATCCTTCTTGAACTTGACGCCTTCGATGCCCACGACATGCTTCTTCTTCGCGAGAGTGTGCAAGTTCCTCATGCCAGCATGCCCTAGTCTTCGACGCCAAAGCCAGCACTCTGAAGCTTTTGCTAGAAGACATACGGTCATATGTGGTCCTGCTGAGAAATCTACCATATACAGATCATCTTTCCGATACTCTTCAAAGACTAGAGACTTGTCAGATTCTATTAGAACAAGGCAACAGTATTTTCCAAATAGCACAATCATGTTCAAGTCACAAAGCATTGAGACAGACATTAAGTTGAAACCAAGGGATTCAACAAGCATCACTTTATCCATGTGCTGATCCGTTGATATTGCAACTCTACCTAGACCCAATACCTTGCTTTTACCAGTGTCAACAAATGTGACGTGACTCTTGTCAGATGGACGTAGCGTTGAATCCATCAGAAGACTTCGATCGCTAATCATGTGGTTAGTGCATCCACTGTCCATAATCCATTATGAAGTACAAGGTGTCATAGCCTATAGTGCAGTTTGGGGGATAGGCTTCACCAAGCGAGTTGTGAAGCATAAACATTTGATGAACAAGTGGAACATGGAAATTCAGATCTTGGTTAGGATAGATAGGATGAGTGTCAAGGAATCCCGGGACGAAATACATAGTAAGACCATTTGGACATTTTATCTTGTGCCCCACAAGATGTTTAAGGTCCCCAACATTAGCATCGGACGCCTTTGATTTATGGCTGGAGACCTTTCCCAGCAAGAGAGAGTTAAGTTTTCTTAACCACCCACATTTTCAGGGGTAGATTAGAAGCAATGAGTCTAAGTGCAGCATCTGAGAACTTCGGCTTTGGAGCCCTAGTAAATAGCCTTGCAGGAGGTGAATGATACTCATAGGAATAAGCAGAAAAGTTCTTAGTTCTATGAACATAGCGGATTGAGGAAACACGTTCATATTCATGGGTCTGAGTATGATTTCCCTGCAAAACATTGACGTTAGGGTGACTCGGATGAGTCCTCGGTATGTATGAAGCTTTTGGACCATATGAAGCCTTTGGTATGGGGTTTGTCTTCTTCCCAGGCGGTGTCATGATGACATTCACTATAAGATTCTCAAGAAAACTTTTGGGTACCCATCTCTTCTTCATAGGTGTCCCATTCCTGCAGTTAGTACCAATATACCTGGCAAACACTTCGCCATTCTGATTCTTAAACAGTTTATAGTTTGCATCAAAGGATTCATCAATGATAATAGGGTTATCACAAGTGAAACGAGATAAGGTGGATGGATCTACTGAAGGTTCCTTTGCAGCAACCCATGTGGTTTTGGGGTACTGCTCAGGCTTCTAGTACGACACATCAACATTCATTTTCCTCTCGAACCCAACACCCTCTTTCCTAGGGTTTCGGTTCAGAATCTGCTTTTTGAGGACATCACATAATGTCTGATGCCTTTTGAGACTTTTGTACATCCCTGTCTCAAGCAGTGTCTTCAGCCTAGCATGCTCATCAGCAATAGTAGTGGTATCCTCACCAGAGGGGTTAGTTACCACATCAGCAGTTGAAGATATTGCAACAGTAGTAGCAGTAGAACATTCAGCAACAGAGGCAGCGTTATCACGCTCAATGCATTTTAGACATGGTGGTTCAAATCCTTCCTGAGCGGGACTGATCTGTTGAGCGTGAAGTGACTCATTCTCTTTTTGAAGATCTTCATGAATCGCTCTCAATTTCTCAAGATCTTGCTTCCTTTGAAGATAATTGTAGGAAAGCTTTTCATGAGTTGTTGTGAGCGTTTCATGACGACTTTCAAGTTCTTGGTACTTAACATGAAGATTTTTGATGTCTTAAATTAAGGACTGAGATCGGGTCATTTTCGCGTCCAACAGGTCATCGCTTTTGTCTAACAGTTTTTGAATATGTTCCATAGCTTTCTGTTGTTCAGTTGCAATTTTAGCAAGTGTTTTGTAGCTAGGTTTGGATTCACCATCAGAGTCATCTTCACTTGATGTTTGAAAGTAGGCATCGCGTGATTTTACCTTGGCACCACATGCCATGAAGAAGTAGGTGGGAGCCGAGTCGTCCTTGTCATTATCATCAGCGTTGGTGATGGAGCCATTGTCTTCAGTGTTGAAGATGGACTTTGTTGGGGAACATAGTAATTTCAAAAAATTTCCTACGCACACGCAAGATCATGGTGATGCATAGCAACGAGAGGGGAGAGTGTTGTCCATGTACCCTCGTAGACCGAAAGCGGAAGCGTTAGCACAACGCGGTTGATGTAGTCTTACGTCTTCACGATCCGACCGATCAAGTATCGAACGCACGTCACCTTCGAGTTCAGCACACGTTCAACTCAATGATGTCCCTCGAACTCCTATCCAGCCGAGCTTCGAGGGAGAGTTCCGTCAGCATGACGGCGTGGTGACGATGATGATGTTCTACCGACGCAGGGCTTCGCCTAAGCACCGCTACGATATTACCGAGGTGGAATATGATGGAGGGGGCACCGCACACGGCTAATAGATCTCAAGGATCAATTGTTGTGTCTAGAGGTGCCCCCTGCCCCCGTATATAAAGGACCAAGGGGAAGGGGGCGGCCGGCCAGGAGGAGGCGCGCCAGGGAGGAGTCCTACTCCCACTGGGATTAGGACTCCCTCCTTTCCTTGTCCAAGTAGGAGAGGGGAAGGAAGGGAGAGAGGAGAGGAAGGAAGGGGGGGCGCCTCCCTCCTTGTCCTATTCAGACTAGAGGGGGAGGGGGCGCGCGACCTGCCCTGGCCGCCCCTCCTCTGCTCCACTTTGGGCCCATGAGGCCCATTAACCCCCCGGGGAGTTCCGGTAACCCCCCCCGGTTCTCCGGTATACATCCGATAACCTCCGGAACCATTTCGGTGTCCGAATATAGTCGTCCAATATATCAATCTTCATATCTCTACCATTTCGAGACTCCTCGTCATGTCCGTGATCACATCCGGGACTCCTAACTACCTTCGCTACATCAAAACATATAAACTCATAATATAACCGTCATCTAACTTTAAGCGTGCAGACCTGATACGTCCATTTTGCATCATGCTTTTATATCAATATTTATTGCATTATGGGCTGTTATTACACAATATATCTCAATACTTATGGCTATTCTCTCCTATTTTGCAAGGTTTACCATGAAGAGGGGGAATGCCGGCAGCTGGAATTCTGGCTGGAAAAGGAGCAAACATTGGAAACCTATTCTGCACTGCTCCAAAAATCCTGAAATTCCACGAACTTATTTTTGGAATTAATAAGAATTATTGAGCGGAAGAAACACCTCAAGGGGCCCACACCATAGCCAGGAGGGTGGGGGGCGCGCCCACCCATACTGGAAGTGCCCCCTGTCTCCTGGGCCCCCTGGTGGCCCTCTAGTGTCCATCTTCTGCTATATGAAGGCTTTTACCCTAGAAAAAATCGTGGGCAAGCTTACGGGACGAAACTCCACCGCCACGAGGCGGAACCTTGGCGGAACCAATCTTGAGCTCCGGCAGAGCTATTCTACCGGGGACACATCCCTCCGGGAGGGGGAAATCATCACCAGCGTCATCACCAACGATCCTCTCATCGGGAGGGGGTCAATCTCCATCAACATCTTCACCAGCACCATCTCCTCTCAAAACCCTAGTGTTGGGAAACATAGTAATTTCAAAAAAATTCCTACGCACACGCAAGATCATGGTGATGCATAGCAACGAGAGGGGAGAGTGTTGTCCACGTTTCCTCGTAGACCGAAAGCAGAAGCGTTAGAACAACGCGGTTGATGTAGTCGTACGTCTTCACGGCCCGACCGATCAAGCACCGAAACTACGGCACCTCCGAGTTCGAGCACATGTTCAGCTCGATGACGTCCCCCATACTCCAATCCAGCAGAGTGTCGAAGGAGAGTTCCGTCAGCACGACGGTGTGGTGACGATCTTGATGTTCTACCGTCGCAGGGCTTCGCCTAAGCACCGCTACAATATTATCGAGGAGAACTATAGTGGAGGGGGGCACCGCACACGGCTAAGAGACCAAGAGATCAATTGTTGTGTCTATGGGGTGCCCCCCTCCCCCGTATATAAAGGAGTGGAGGAGGGGGCCGACCAAGGGGTGTGGCGCGCCTGGGGGGGAGTCCAACCCCCACCGGGAGCAGGACTCCCCCCTTTCCTATTAGGAGAGGGAGAGGGAAGGAATAGGAGGGAGGGATGAAGGAAAGGGGGGCACGGCGCCCTTCCCAATTCGGATTGGGCTGGGGGGGGGGTGATGTCTACTACACAACCTTCTTCTTGTAGATGTTGTTGGGCCTGCAAGTGCACAGGTTTGTAGGACAGTAGCAAATTTCCCTCAAGTGGATAACCTAAGGTTTATCAATCCGTAGGAGGCGTAGGATGAAGATGGTCTCTCTCAAACAACCCTGCAACCAAATAACAAAAAGTCTCTTGTGTCCCCAACACACCCAATACAATGGTAAATTGTATAGGTGCACTAGTTCTGCGAAGAGATGAAGATACAAGTACAAAATAGATGGTAGATATAGGTTTTTGTAATCTGAAATAATAAAAACAGCAAGGTAACGAGCGATAAAAGTGAACGTAAACGGTATTGCAATGATAGGAAACAAGGCCTAGGGTTCATACTTTCACTAGTGTAAGTTCTCTCAACAATAATAATATAGATAGAACATACGATAAGCCCTCAACATGCAACAAAGAGTCACTCCAAAGCCACTAATAGCGGAGAACAAACGTAGAGATTATGGTCGGGTACGAAACCACCACAAAGCTATTCTTTCAGATCGATCTATAAAAGAGTTCGTACTAGAATAACACCTTAAGATACAAATCAACCAAAACCCTAATGTCACCTAGATACTCCATTGTCACCTCAAGTATCCGTGGGCATGATTATACGATATGCATCACACAATCTCAGATTCATCCAACCAACATAAAAGTACTTCAAAGAGTGCCCCAAAGTTTCTACCGGAGTGTCAAGAACGTGTGCCAACCCCTATGCATTGGTTCCCAAGTGTCACGAAACCCGCAAGTTGATCACCAAAACATACATCAAGTGGATCAATAGAATAACCCATTGTCACCACGGTTATCCCACGCAAGACATACATCAACTGTTCATAAAAGACTCAATCCAATAAGATAACTTCAAAAGGGGAAACTCAATTCATCACAAGAGAGTAGAGGGGGAGAAACATCATAAGATCCAACTACAATAGCAAAGCTCGGGATACATCAAGATCGTGACATAGATGGAACACGAGAGAGAACACGAGAGAGAGAGAGATCAAACACATAGCTACTGGTACATACCCTCAGCCCCGAGGGTGAACTACTCCCTCCTCGTCATGGATAGCGCCGGGATGATGAAGATGGCCTCCGGTGATGGGATCCCCCTCCGGCAGGGTGCCGGAACAGGGTCCCGATTGGTTTTTGGTGGCTACAGAGGCTTGCGGCGGCGGAACTCCCGATCTATCTTCTGTTCTAGAAGTTTTAGGGTACGTAGGTATATATGGGTGCAGGGGGTATGTCGGTGGACCTCTGGGGGGCTCACGAGGTAGGGGGGCGCGCCCAGGGGGGAGGGCACGCCCCCCACCCTCGTGGGCAGCCCGGGAATCCCCTGACGTGCACTCGAAGCCCATCTGGTTGGTTTCCTTCCAAAATTAACTTCTCCAAGTGATTTCGTTCCGTTTTGACTCCGTCTGATATTCCTTTTCCTCGAAACACTGAAATAGGCATAAAACAGCAAATCTGGGCTGGGCCTCCGGTTAATAGGTTAGTCCCAAAAATAATATAAAAGTGGATAATAAAGCCCAATATTGCCTAAAACAGTACATAAAGTAGCATGGAGCAATAAAAAATTATAGATATGTTGGAGACGTATCAAGCATCCCCAAGCTTAATTCCTGCTCGTCCTCGAGTAGGTAAATGATAAAAAATAAGTTTTGATGCGGAGTGATACTTTGGCATAATTTCAATGTAAATCTTCTTAATTGTGATATGAATATTCAGATCCGAAAGACTCAAGACAAAAGTTTATATTGACACAAAAATAATAATACTTCAAGCATACTAATCAAAGCAATCATGTCTTCTCAAAATAACATGGCAAAAGAAAGTTCATCCCTACAAAATCATATAGTTAGGCTATGCTTCATTTTTGTCACACAAAGATGTTCCCAACTTCTATACCCCCGATGACAAGCCAAGCAATTGTTTCATACTTAAATAATCTCAAACTTTTTCAACCTTCACGCAATACATGAGCGTGAGCCATGGATATCGCACTATGGGTGGAATAGAATATGATGATGGGGATTGTGTGGAGAAGACAAAAAAGGAGAAAGTCTCACATCAACTAGGCGTATCAACGGGCTATGGAGATGCCCATCAATAGATATCGATGTGAGTGAGTAGGGATTGCCATGCAACGGATGCACTAGAGCTATGAATGCTCAACAAAAGAAAACTAGTGGGTGTGCATCCAACTTGCTTGCTCATGAAGACCTAGGGCATTTGAGGAAGCCCATCGTAGGAATATACAAGCCAAGTTCTATAATGAAAAATTCCCACTAGTATAAAAAGACAACTTATGAGACTCACTACATGAAGAACAAGGTGCTACTTTGAAGCTCAATATACGAGACTCACTACATGAAGAACAAGGTGCTACTTTGAAGCACAAGTGTGGAAAAGAGATAGTAGCATTGCCCTTTTTATTTTATTTTTTTTATTTTTTTGGGCCTTTCTTTTTTTTTCTTTTGGCCTTTCCTTCTTTTTTTGGGCCTTTCTTTTTTTATTTGGGCAATGCTCTAATAATGATGATCATCACACTTCTATTGATTACAACATATGAATTACAACTCGAAACTAGAACAAGATATGACTCTATATGAATGCCTCCGGCGGTGTACCGGGATAGTGCAATGAATCAAGAGTGACATGTATGAAAAATAATGCATGGTGGCTTTGCCACAAATACGATGTCAACCACATGATCATGCAATGGCAATATGACAAAAGTAATGTATGTCATGATGATGATGGTGGAAGTTGCATGGCAATATATCTCGGAATGGCTATGGAAATGCCATAATAGGTAGGTATGGTGGCTGTTTTGAGGAAGATATAAGGAGGTTTATGTGTGATAGAGCGTATCATATCACGAGGTTTGGATGCACCGGCAAAGTTTGCACCAACTCTCAAGGTGAGAAAGGGCAATGCACGGTACCGAAGAGGCTAGCAAAGGCGGAAAGGTGAGAGTGCGTATAATCCATGGACTCAACATTAGTCAAAAGAACTCATATACTTATTGCAAAAATTTAAAAGTCATCAAAAATCAAGTACTACGCGCATGCTCCTAGGGGGATAGATTGGTAGGAAAAGACAATCGCTCGTCCCCGACCGCCACTTATAAGGATGCACAAGCCAGGTACACTTCATGTTTCAAATTTGTTACACAACGTTAACCATACGTGCATGTACGGGACTTGCTAACTTCAACACAAGCATTCTTTAAATTCATAATCACCCAACTAGCACGACTTTGATATTATCACCTCCATATCTCAAAACAATTATCAAGCATCAAACTTATCTTAGTATTCAACACACTCATAAGAAAGTTTCACATATCTTGAATACCAAGTATATTAATATTAAGCAAATCACCATGCTATTAACGACTCTCAAAATAATCTAAGTGAAGCATGAGAGTTCAAATATTTCTTCAAAATAAAACTACCACCATGCTCTTGAAAGATATAAGTGAAGCACTAGAGCAAAAACTATCAAGCTCAAAAGATATAAGTGAAGCACATAGAGTATTCTAGCAAATTCTAATTTGTGCAAGGCTCTCTCTCATTAAAGGATTTCAGATCTTGATACTTCATTCAAACAGCAAGCAAAGCTAAAGGAAACTACAATGCAAGGATAGCACAACTCATGTGAAGAAGCAAAAACTTAGGCTCAACCGATACTAACCGATAGTTGTTGAAGAAGAAAGGTGGGATGCCTACAGGGGCATCCCCAAGCTTAGATGCTTGAGACTTCTTGAAATATTATCTTGGGGTGCCTTGGGCATCCCCAAGCTTGAACTTTTGTGTCTCCTTAATTCCTCTCATATCATGGTTTCTCTTTTTTATCAAAAGCTTCATTCACAACAAACTCAACAAGAACTCGTGAGATAGGTTAGTATAAACCAATGCAAAACCTTATCATTTTCTACTGTAACAAATCACTAAAATTATTATTCCACATGTAATACTAAATACCTCTGCATATTTAATACTCCTATCCTCAAATAGAATCATTAAGCAAGCAAACATATGCAAACAATGCAAACATAACAACAATTTGTCAAAATAGTACAGTCTGTAAAGAATGCAAGAGTATCAATAATTCCCTGACTACAAAAATTATGAACTAAAATTCCGCATGTAATAAATTTATCATAGCTCAATATTCAAAAAGATTCAACATTATACCACTCTCTGACTTTTCTAGGGAATTTTTGCAACAGCAGTAAACTTTCTGTTTTCAAACAGCAACATGTATACTAGCAAAATAAGCATGGCAAAGGCTATCCTTGTTTATTGAAACTAAAGATGCAAAACATTATTCTAAATAACAGCAACCAGAAACTAACAAAAGGAAATGACGCTCCAACCAAAACACATATCATGTGGTGAATAAAAATATAGCTCCAAGTAAAGTTACCAATGAACGAAGACGAAAGAGGGGATGCCTTCCGGGGCATCCCCAAGCTTAGGCTCTTGGTTGTCCTTGAATATTACCTTGGGGTGCCTTGGGCATCCCCAAGCTTAGGCTCTTGCCACTCCTTATTCCATAGTCCATCGAATCTTTACCCAAAACTTGAAAACTTCACAACACAAAACTCAACTGGAAACCCGTGAGCTCCGTTAGCGAAAGAAAACAAAATACCACTTCAAGGTACTGTAATGAACTCATTCTAAATTAATATTTGTGTAATATCTACTGTACTCCAACTTATCTATGGTTCATACCCTCCGATACTACTCATAGATTCATCAAAATAAGCAAACAACACATAGAAAACAGAATCTGTCAAAAACAGAACAGTCTGTAGTAATCTGTATCAAACGTATACTTCTGGAACCCCAAAAATTATGAAATAAGTTGATGAACCTGAGTAATTTGTCTATTAATCATCTGCAAAAAGAATCAACCTAAAATCACTCTCCAGTAAAAAATGGCAGCTAATCTCGTGAGCGCTAAAGTTTCTGTTTTTCACAGCAAGATCACATAAACTTCACCCAAGTCTTCCCAAAGGCTCTACTTGGCACTTTATTGAAACAAAAGCTATAAAACATGATTACTACAGTAGCATAATCATGTGTACACACAAAAACAGTAAGGATAAATATTGGGTTGTCTCCCAACAAGCGCTTATCTTTAATGCCTTTTAGCTAGGCATGATGATGACAATGATGCTCACATAAAAGATAAGAATTGAAACATAACGGGAGCATCATGAAGCATATGACTAGCACATTTAAGTCCAACCCACTTCCTATGCATAGGGATTTTGTGAACAAACAACTTATGAGAACAATAATCAACTAGCATAGGAAGGTAACACAAGCATAGATTTAAGAATTTAAGCACATAGAGAGGAAACTTGATATTATCGCAATTCCTACAAGCATATGTTCCTCTCTCATAATAATTTTCAGTAGCATCATGAATGAATTCAACAATATAACCAGCACCTAAAGCATTCTTTCCATGATCTACAAGCATAGAAAATTTACTACTCTCAACATAAGCAAATTTCTTCTCATGAATAGTAGTGGGAGCAAACTCAACAAAATACTATCATGTGATTGAAAATTAAGATCAAGATGACACGTTTCATGGTTATCATTATTCTTTAAGCATACGTGTCATCACAATAATCATCATAGATAGGAGCCATGCTTTTATCATAGTAAATTTGCTCATCAAAGCTTGGGGGACAAAAAATATCATCTTCATCAAACATAGCTTCCCCAAGCTTGTGGCTTTGCATATCATTAGCATCATGGATATTCAAGGAATTCATACTAACAACATTGCAATCATGCTCATCATTCACATATTTAGTTCCAAACATTCTATAGCTTTCTTCTTCTAGCACTTGAGCACAATTATCCTTTCCATCATACTCATGAAAGATATTAAAAAGGTGAAGCGTATGAGACAAACTCAACTCTATTTTTTTGTAGTTTTCTTTTATAAACTAGACTAGTGCTAAAACAAGAAACAAAAAGATTCAATTGCAAGATCTAAAGATATACCTTCACTTACCTAGCCTCCCCGGCAACAGCGCCAGAAAAGAACTTGATGACGGAGTGTGAGTACCCTTTACCTTTGCCTCCCCGGCAACGGCGCCAGAAACTGCTTGATGTATATTACACAACCTTCTTCTTGTAGACGTTGTTGGGCCTGCAAGTGCACAGGTTTGTAGGACAGTAGCAAATTTCCCTCAAGTGGATGACCTAAGGTTTATCAATCCGTAGGAGGCGTAGGATGAAGATGGTCTCTCTCAAACAACCCTGCAACCAAATAACAAAAAGTCTCTTGTGTCCCCAACACACCCAATACAATGGTAAATTGTATAGGTGCACTAGTTCGGCGAAGAGATGAAGATACAAGTGCAAAATAGATGGTATATATAGGTTTTTGTAATCTGAAATAATAAAAACAGCAAGGTAACGAGCGATAAAAGTGAGCGTAAACGGTATTGCAATGATAGGAAACAAGGCCTAGGGTTCATACTTTCACTAGTGTAAGTTCTCTCAACAATAATAACATAGATAGAACATATGACAAGCCCTCAACATGCAACAAAGAGTCACTCCAAAGCCACTAATAGCAGAGAACAAACGTAGAGATTATGGTCGGGTACGAAACCACCACAAAGCTATTCTTTCAGATCGATCTATAAAAGAGTTCGTACTAGAATAACACCTTAAGATACAAATCAACCAAAACCCTAATGTCACCTAGATACTCCATTGTCACCTCAAGTATCCGTGGGCATGATTATACGATATGCATCACACAATCTCAGATTCATCCAACCAACATAAAAGTACTTCAAAGAGTGCCCCAAAGTTTCTACCGGAGAGTCAAGAACGTGTGCCAACCCCTATGCATTGGTTCCCAAGTGTCACAAAACCCGCAAGTTGATCACCAAAACATACATCAAGTGGATCAATAGAATAACCCATTGTCACCACGGTTATCCCACGCAAGACATACATCAACTGTTCATAAAAGACTCAATCCAATAAGATAACTTCAAAAGGGGAAACTCAATTCATCACAAGAGAGTAGAGGGGGAGAAACATCATAAGATCCAACTACAATAGCAAAGCTCGGGATACATCAAGATCGTGACATAGATGGAACATGAGAGAGAACACGAGAGAGAGAGATCAAACACATAGCTACTGGTACATACCCTCAGCCCCGAGGGTGAACTACTCCCTCCTCATCATGGATAGCGCCGGGATGATGAAGATGGCCTCCGGTGATGGGATCCCCCTCCGGCAGGGTGCCGGAACAGGGTCCCGATTGGTTTTTGGTAGCTACAGAGGCTTGCGGCGGCGGAACTCCCGATCTATCTTCTGTTCTGGAAGTTTTAGGGTATGTAGGTATATATGGGTGCAGGGGGCATGTCGGTGGACCTCTGGGGGGCTCACGAGGTAGGGGGGCGCGCTCAGGGGGGAGGGCGCGCCCCCCACCCTCGTGGGCAGCCCGGGGATCCCCTGACGTGCACTCCAAGCCCATCTGGTTGGTTTCCTTCCAAAATTAACTTCTCCAGTTGATTTCGTTCCGTTTTGACTCCGTCTTATATTCCTTTTCCTCGAAACACTGAAATAGGCATAAAACAACAAATCTGGGCTGGGCCTCCGGTTAATAGGTTAGTCCCAAAAATAATATAAAAGCGGATAATAAAGCCCAATATTGCCTAAAACAGTAGATAAAGTAGCATGGAGCAATCAAAAATTATAGATACGTTGGAGACGTATCAGGGGGGCGCCCCCTCCTTTGCTCCTTTTCCCTCCTTTCCACTAAGGCCCAATAAGGCCCATATACCTCCCGGGGGGGGGGGGTCTGATAACCTCCCGGAGCTCCGGTATTGTCCCAATCTCACCCGGAACCTTTCCGGTGTCCAAATATAGTCGTCCAATATATCGATCTTTATGTCTCGACCATTTCGAGACTCCTCTTCATGTTCGTGATCACATCCAGGACTCCGAACAACCTTCGGTACATCAAAACTCATAAACTCATAATAAAATTGTCAACGAAACCTTAAGCGTGCGGACCCTACGGGTTCGAGAACTATGTAGACATGACCGAGACACGTTTCCGGTCAATAACCAATAGCGGAACCTGGATGCTCATATTGGCTCCTACATATTCTACGAAGATCTTTATCGGTCAAACCGCATAACAACATACGTTGTTCCCTTTGTCATCGGTATGTTACTTGCCCGAGATTCGGTCGTCGGTATCCCAATACCTAGTTCAATCTCGTTACTGGCAAGTCTCTTTACTTGTTATGTACTGCATCATTTCGTAACTAACTCATTAGCTACATTGCTTGCAAGGCTTATAGTGATGTGCATTACCGAGAGGGCCCAGAGATACCTCTCCGACAATCGGAGTGACAAGTCCTAATCTCGAAATACGCCAACTCAACATGTACCTTCGGAGACACCTGTAGAGCTCCTTTATAATCACCTAGTTATGTTGCGACGTTTGGTAGCACACAAAGTGTTCCTCTGGTAAACAGGAGTTGCATAATCTCATAGTTGTAGGAACATGTATAAGTCATGAAGCGAGCAATAGTAACATACTAAACGATCAAGTGCTAAGCTAACGGAATGGGTCATGTCAATCACATCATTCTACTAATGATGTGATCCCGTTAATCAAATGACAACTCATGTCTATGGTTAGGAAACATAACCATCTTTGATTAATAAGCTAGTCAAGTAGCGGCATACTAGTGACATTAAGTTTGTCTATGTATTCACACATGTATCATGTTTTCGGTTAATACAATTCTAGCATGAATAATAAACATTTATCATGATATAAGGAAATAAATAATAACTTTATTATTGCCTCTAGGGCATATTTCCTTCAGTCTCCCACTTGCACTAGGGTCAATAATCTAGATTACACAATAATGATTCTAACACCCATGGAGTCTTGGTGCTGATCATGTTTTGCTCGTGGAAGAGGCTTAGTCAATGGGTCTGCAACATTCAGATCCGTATGTATCTTGCAAATCTCTATGTCTCCCACCTGGACTTGGCCCCGGATGGAATTGAAGCGTCTCTTGATGTGCTTGGTCCTCTTGTGAAATCTGGATTCCTTTGCCAAGGCAATTGCACCCGTTTTGTCACATAAGATCTTCATTGGTACCGATGCACTAGGTATGACACCTAGATTGAAAATGAACTCCTTCATCCAGACTCCTTCATTTGCTGCTTCCGAAGCAGCTATGTACTCCGCTTCGCATGTACATCCCGCCACGACACTTTGTTTAGAACTGCACCAACTGACAGCTCCACCGTTCAACATAAACACGTATTCGGTTTGCGATTTAGAATCGTTTGGATCAGTGTTAAAGCTTGCATCGACGTAACCATTTACGACTAGCTCTTTGTCACCTCCATAAACGAGAAACATATCCTTAGTCCTTTTCAGGTATTTCAGGATGTTCTTGACCGCTGTCCAGTGATCCACTCCTGGATTACTTTGGTACCTCCCTGCTAAACTTATTGCTAAGCACACATCAGGTCTGGTACACAACATTGCATACATGATAGAGCCTATGGCTGAAGCATAGGGAACATCTTTCATTTTCTCTCTATCTTCTGCTGTGGTCGGGCATTGAGTCTGACTCAACTTCACACCTTGTAATACAGGCAAGAACCCTTTCTTTGCCTGATCCATTTTGAACTTTTTCAAAACTTTATCAAGGTATGTGCTTTGTGAAAGTCCAATTAAGTGTCTTGATCTATCTCTATAGATCTTGATGCCCAATATGTAAGCAGCTTCACCAAGGTCTTTCATCGAAAAACTTTTATTCAAGTATCCCTTTATGCTATCCAGAAATTCTATATCATTTCCAATCAACAATATGTCATCTACATATAATATCAGAAATGCTATAGAGCTCCCTGAGGGAGTCCTGGATTAGGGGGTATCCGGACAACCGGACTTTGTACAACGTCCGGACTATTGAAGCATGAAGATACAAGACTCAAGACTTTGGACCATGTCCGGATGGGACTCTCCTTTGCGTGGAAGGCAAGCTTGGCGATCCGGATATTATATTTCCTTCATTGTAACCGACTCCATGTAAACCCTAGCCCTCTCCGGTGTCTATATAAACCGGAGAGGTTGGTCCTTAGAAGGCCGATCACAATTACAATCATACCATCATAGGCTAGCTCTTAGGGTTTAGCCTCTACGATCTCGTGGTAGATCTACTCTTGTACTACCCATATCATCTGTATTAATCAAGCAGGAAGTAGGGTTTTACCTCCATCGAGAGGGCCCGAACCTGGGTAAACATCTGTGTCCCTTGCTTCCTGTTACCATCAGCCTTGCCGCACAGATCGGGACCCCCTACCCGAGATCCGCCGGTTTTGACACCGACATTGGTGCTTTCATTGAGAGTTCCTCTGTGTCGTTGCCGCAAGGCTCGATGGTTCGTCTTGTCATCAAGGATGACATTACCTCGGAGGGAGCTCTGGATGTAGGCCAGATGCTCAGACTCGGCGGCTTTATCATGGCCACCCCATCGGCGGTAGCGCCGACGATGGCCTCTCGGGTCATCAATCATAACCTTCGCGTCAGCTCAGAACTGGACGAACAGATGGATCCAATGGAGCTCTCCTCCATTAACGAACTCTTGGATCGCATCGCCGCTCTAGGAGTCGCTACGAACTATGACCGGATTGGGCTTAAACCTGACCGAAGGGACATCCGGTCCCCGCAGGCCACCCATGAGATAGCGATAGTGGAGGAACCACACGCAGATTGTCCCTCAACTTTGAGGATGAATTATGTTTGGATTGCCGAACTCCTTGAGCCGAAAACCTGCTCAAAGGAAAACATGACCCAGGCCCCGGACTTAGAATCGGGCACTGGGCCAAAGGAATTGGGCGATATCCCGGATTCTGAGCTGTTAAGCTCGGAACCGCCCGCGCCCTTGGGCGTTAGATCGGACCAAAATCCGGATTCTGTTAACAACACCTATCTGGACTTAAACTGTCTCTCCCGCATCAGGCAAGAGCCCCAGGAAATGGTACACCATTACTGGGCCAGATTCCTCCTTGCGCTTAACAAGGTCAAGGACTGCCGCGAGGAGAACATGGTCTCACTCTTCTGCAAAAACTGCACAGACAAAGGGCTCCTCAATGTTATAAGTCGCCGCGACATAGTATGCTTCGCGGACTTGACAAACATAGTACGAAAGTACTGTGCGATGGAGAGCGCTTGGAAGACCCAGACAGAATTTTGGGATAGTACTGCTCTCACCAAGACCTTTGTCCGAACTAAACGGACGAACTCTCGTAAGTCGTCCGATCCAATCCCCAAGAAACCAAAGCCCACCCCAGGGCGGGGATCCTTATTGGAAGAATGGCTCGACGGGCCATGTAAGCTCCACAGTACTCCGGATACAATACCAACTCATAGCCTTAGGGCATGTTGGACACTCCGGCAGGTGGCAAAAAGTGGCGAGGATCTTCTTGTGAGCCATAAAGCGGAACATCATCCTGCCAGCGGACACAATACGGTACTAACAGTCTTTGAGACTTTTGCCTCGAACAACAGGCGCAAGCGAGCTCATCGAAGCTCTGCGGAAATTTGCCATGTGGCAAATATAAACCCCTGGAACAACACTACTATAACTTTCAATGCCAGTGATGAACCTCGATTCCAAACTGTCCGGGCTCCGGCCGCTCTGGTCCTTAGCCCAATCGTGGACGGCTTTCGGCTCACCAAAGTACTCATGGACGGCGGAAGCGGGTTAAACTTGATCTATGAAGAAACGCTCAACAAAATGGAAATTTATAAAGGCCGCATTGAGCAAAGCGGCACCATCTTCAGGGGAATCATCCCTACTCGGGAAGCGCGGTGCGCGGGAAAAATCACACTCGATGTGGTATTCGGCACCCAGGAAAATTATAGGTCCGAAGAAATCACATTCCAAGTGGCTCCCTTTAGCATCGGATACCACGCCCTTCTAGGGCGGGACGCGTTTACAAGCTTTCAAGTTGTACCCCATTACGGGTACATGAAGCTTAAAATGCCCGGACCCAACGGAATCATCCCTCTAGCCAGTGATCCGGACGTCGCACTTCGCGCCGAAAATAAAACGGCAGCACTGGCCCTGGAAGCATTATCTGAAGCCGTAGCAGCCGAAGAGTTAACAACACTGCGGGACACAGTGGTAGGGACGATGTGATACTCGACAAACGACCCAAGTCCACCTCATTTAAACCTGTAGACGATATATTCAAATTCCAAGTCCACCCAACGGACCCCACGAAGACAGCATCCATTGGGACACAGTTGAGCCCCGTGATGGACGCCGCACTGCGAGATTTCTTACGCGAGAATTGGGACATTTTCTCCTGGCACCCTTCGGACATGCCAGGCATCCCACGCCGGCTGGCCGAATACAGTCTCAATATACTAAAGGGATACAAACTGGTCAAACAGACCCTAAGGCGGTTTTCAGAACCCAAACGGCAAGCCATGGGGGAAGAGCTAGCCAAACTGCTTGAGGCCGGATTCCTCAGAGATATTAAACATCCGGATTGGCTGGCAAATTTGGTAATGGTACCAAAAAAGGACAAATCTTGGCGCTTACGCGTCGACTTCAAAGACCTCAACAAGGCTTGCCCCAAGGATCCCTTTCCCCTCCCTTGCATCTATCAAATCATCGATGCCACAGCTGGACACGACTTGCTGTGTTTTCTTGACGCATACTCCGGATACCATCAAATAAAGATGACGGAGTCTGACCAAGTTGCAACAGCTTTTATAACGCCATATGGCCCTTTTTGCTTCAACACTATGCCCTTCGGGCTCAAGAATGCCGGCGCAACCTATCAACGCATGATTCAAACATGCCTGGAAAAACAAATCGGCAAAATAGTGGAAACATATGTGGACGACGTGGTCATAAAAACTAGACACGTCGAAACCCTAATAGATGACTTGAGGCTTACATTCGATAACCTCCGGACATACGACATCAAGTTGAATCCGGAAAAATGTGTTTTCGGTGTCCCCTTGGGGAAGCTGCTGGGCTTCAATATTTCCAATAGTGGAATCAAAGCGAATCTAGCAAAAATCCGAGCTCTGTCGCAGTTGGCTATACCAACAGACCTCAAACACATCCAGAGGCTAGCTGGATGCGTGGCCGCTTTGAGCCGCTTTATATCCAGGCTAGGAAAGAAGGCATTGCCTCTTTATCGCCTCCTTCGGCGCACCGAACACTTTGTATGGACGGATGCAGCCGCGGCCGGACTCGATGAGATAAATACCTTATTGGCTAGTAATCTAGTCCTAACAGCGCCAAACATCGGCGAACCTATGCTACTATACATAGCTGCAACACATCAAGTGGTAAGCACAGTGCTCGTCGTCGAACGAGAGGTGAACGGATACAAATTCCCACTTCAAAAGCCAGTTTATTACGTATCCACGGTCCTCACATCATGCAAATCCCGATACCCACACTATCAAAAAATAGCATACGCGGTCTTCATGGCATCTTGGAAGCTAAGACACTACTTTCAAGAGTGTTCGATTACCGTCGCCTCCGAAGTACCACTCAATGACATAATTAATAACCGTGATGCTACGGGCCGGATTGCCAAATGGGCCATCGAGCTCCTCCCGTTCGAAATAATATACAAACCACGGCGAGCCATTAAGTCGCAAGTACTGGCCGACTTTGTCACCGAATGGACAGAAGCCGAACTCCATAAAGAGTACGGTGCGTACTCCAACTGGATCATGCACTTTGACGGCTCCAAAATGTTGGCCGGACTGGGAGCAGGGGTAGTCCTGACATCTCCCACCGGGGACATGGTCCAATATGTCCTACAAATACTATATACGGACTCCAACAATGAAGCCGAATATGAGGCTCTGTTGCATGGTCTTCGGATGGCAGTCTCTATGGGCATCCAACGCTTGGAAGTGCGCGGGGATTCGAACCTCGCAATATCACAAATAAATGGAGACTTTGATGCCAAGGACCCAAAAATGGTGGCCTATCATAATGCCGTCCTCAAAATGTCAGCTCGGTTCAAGGGGCTCGAATTCCACCATGTGGCTCGAGAAAACAATCAAGCAGCGGACATCCTCGCCCGCATCGGTGCCAAACGCGACCCTGTCCCACCTAATATATTCCTGGAAAGGCTGTTCAAGCCATCCGTAGTATGGAAGGGGAGTCCCGCAATACCAGCACGGATCCGAATACACCCCCAGACTCCGAACCATTAGACACAATCGGAGGCTCTGCCACCGAAATAACATCTTCGGCCCATGAAATCATGGTCGTAATCACCCCGTGGACCGAGCCTTTCTTGGCCTACCTAAATAGGCAGGAGCTCTCCGATGACCAAAATGAAGCACGCTGCATAGTCCGGCGTTCTAAAGCTTACAAAGTCCACGAAGGGGAACTCTACAAGAAAAGCACGACCGGAGTGCTCCAAAGGTGCATCTCTGAAGAGGAAGGGTGGCAACTCCTGGCTGAAATCCATGCCGGGCTGGGCGGACACCACGCCGCAGCTCGAGCGCTAGTCAGCAAAGCCTTCCGTACAGGCTTCTATTGGCCGACGGGCCGAGCAGACGCATAGGACCTTGTCCAACATTGCGTCGGCTGCCAGCTCTTCGCCAATCAGAGTCATATGCCCCCTACCGCTCTCCAAACAATCCCCATAACTTGGCCCTTCGCGGTCTGGGGGCTGGACATGGTCGGACCTATTAAAGGGGGAAGCCACAAGAAAAAATACTTATTGGTCATGGTGGACAAATTCACCAAATGGATCGAAGCCAAACCAGTTAAAAACGGCCGAATCCGGACCAGTAATAGACTTCATGTCCGGGGTCGTACACCGGTACGGTGTCCCCCATAGCATCATCACTGATAATGGCTCAAATTCCACAGCCGATGAAGTGAAAACTTGGTGTGGCAAAATGGGCATTGAGCTCGACTACGCTTCCGTCTACCACCCCCAAACAAACGGCCAGGTCGAACAGGCAAATGTTCTCATCATGAGCGGCATAAAACCCAGACTAGTGTGATCTTTAATAGAATCGGATACGCACTGGGTAGAGGAGCTCGACTCCGTACTCTGGGGGTTGCGGACCACACCAAATTGAACCACCGGATATACACCATTTTTTATGGTGTACGGTGCGGAAGTAGTACTACCTTGCGACATAATACATGATTCGCCACGCGTACGCATGTACGAAGAGAAGGAAGCCGAGTTAGATCGGCAAGATAATTTGGATGCCCCGGAGGAGGAGCGTGATGTCGCAAAAGCCCGTTCCGCATTCTATCAGCAGCAAGCTCGATGATATCAAAGCAGAGAAGTGCGGGCCAAAACTTACAATATTGGCGAACTCGTTCTACGCCTGCCGGAGAAGAAGAAGGACAAACTCAAACCCAAGTGGGAAGGTCCCTTCGTCATTGACAAAGTTCTCACCGGAGGAGCGTACCGTCTACGCAATGCATCCAATAACAGACTCGAGCCGAACCCATGGAACGCGGCTAGACTCCGGAGATTCTACGCCTAACGCCGAACTCAGTGTTCGTCTCCTCACCCCTCCTTTTTAATTATGCTCCATCTCTTTTTCTCTCCTTTCTCGACCCTTTTTCTCTTCACGCAAAGTATTTAATACAGTGCAGACTCCCAGATCATTCCGTACGTACTATGGCGTAAGCTGTACCTGGGGCTCCCTATTCGGAAGCTAGACTTAATTACTTTAAATGGCCTTTTGCCCATCGCATATGCGTTCTTTTGCCATATGTGCCTTTTCATCACCATTATATGCATCGCTATGACTTAAGATGTGGCCAAGCTAGGTTGCCTGGCTCTTCTGTTTATGCCCTACATTCCTGTTAATTCGGCTAGGGCATAAGGGGAGCACCTCTGTGATTGTTACTGCCTGTTAAGCCGGATGTGTACCTCAGACCGGGTGAAACCGAAAGCTAGTTTCCTTAAGAGAATATTCGATCGGTGAACAAAGGATGTATTCATTGGTTACAACAAAAAACCCAGAAGCTTTGTATCCTGCGCCGTCGTTCGCAGTCCGGACATGTGCATCGACACATGCATTCCCAGGGAAAGGAACCCCTAACGAAACTATTCTCCCTGGAAGATGTTTCTTGCTATCCATGCAATATAACATAACTAGTTGGGTACTTGTCTGTTCAAGCACCTATGACCCCTACGCCTAGTCTCCACGCATACCCCGATTCTTGTATAACCGAGCGGGTATTCGGACACACCCCAGACTACAGGATCCGGGGGCTGAAGCAAAAAGGTCTGCCATGACAAATGATTTCAATCCGGCTAGGGGCTATTTATGCCAATTAAATTACAGAGTCACTGAGACTGACTATACTCCTCCTCTATACCATCTAACAGGCTATCTAGCCTACAATCTTGTTGAGAATACTTAGCGGCTAACGCTACCTGGTCATATACCAGACTCACGGGAATTTCTTGCCCATCCGGCCCCGCCGGTCCTACTTCGGCCATATGGTTCGGGTCCAGCTTGGTGTAGCGCGTCTTCACCATTGCCCAGGCTTCTCTTGCTCCTTGCCAGCATGCTGATATCTTCCATAGACAGAAGCGCCACCGGGCTCCTTGAAGCAGGTCCACAAGCTCCCCCATGCCATTCGGCAGGAGGCTTGATGGCCACAAGGTCTGAGCAACGCCGTGAATCACCTACCGAGCGCGCTCGTGCAACTGCGGAAGTTCTTGCAGCAAATCACCTGCAGATGAGGGCATCTCCTCTTCAGGGCGACCCATTAACATTCCCGCAGGCAAAAAAATTTCAAAAAACTTCCTCACCGAACTATCAAATAGTTCTCTTGAGCTCTTACCATAAATGCCACGTCGAAGCTTTTTGTTCTCCTTCACGGAGTCCGCCAGTTGAGCGCGGACGTCCTTCAATTCCACGTCCAGACGAATATTGGCATCTTGTAGCTTATTTTTCTCTTGCGTCACCTGCGTAAGGATGCACTCGCCAGCCTTTAGCTGCCATTGAAGATGCGAGTCGTCACCCCTTACGCCCTCCAGATTCACCCCAGGATTGTCTACAAAATTTTCTGTTAGACTAAATGCACCAGCCACTTACTAACTGGTACATCTGCGTATAATAGAGATAAATATTACCAGAGGGGGCCTTTCGGGATACCTCTAACTTGGCTACCGCATCAGTTAGCTGGGCCTTGCATGCCTCCAGCCCCCGCGCCAATTGTTCATTCTTGTCCACAAGGACTTGTGTATATATTGATCCTTCAAACAATTGTCCCAACTATTCCAAGTCTCAGGGGCTACTACTATACATACTTATCAAAATTTCTTACTCGTATGTCTTTGGTATAATGGTTTGTCGCTTGGGCAAGCCCGCCTCGAGCAGCTCGGACATATGCGTCCGCCGAATGAAAAGCATTAAAAGCCTCTTCGAAAAATATGTTGTTCCGGAGCACGGCCCTCCGGCGCCGGTGATTCATGGCGCTCTCCACTTCGGAGTTCGTGGTCGAACACATATCCGCATCCTCCATCGGGGGGCTATGCGGTGCTAGCCCCGTGTCTGCCTCCACCCCCGAAGCCGGTTCTGGAACACGGCTGGTGGAGGCATGATTGGTGGGGTCCCCTGATATAGTCCGGTTATTCCTCTTCCTGCCAGACACAAAGGGCGCTGTCATATTTCAAACTCTATAATTACAGGACAAGTTATTACTTTACCTCTGTAGCGGTGTGTCAACCCTCACCGCCTTCCTCTTGAGCCTACCCTATCCGGACGCCCGTGGTTGACGAGTCCCTAGGGGCTCGGCCCCTCGCTCCGGCCGTCGTTTCTGCAAATAGAACAATTCCTCAAGGGTAAGTTATAATACCTGGGGGAGTCCTCTTCGGAGGATAGGGTTTTTAGCTCGGCTTACACGCGACATGGGGAGCAGTCCAGGGTAGTCGGCCGTAATGGCCACTAGGGCGCCATCCCAGCTCGCCTGATAAAATACCCTGTTGACAAGCTCCACAGTAATATCCGGATCTACTTTGAGTCCCGGATCTAGGGCCCTTCCAGGGTCCTCTGGTTGCGGGGAGGGGCTGAAGATTGCTTCTACGTCCCTCCTCAGTTCCTGCTCAGAAGCATTGATGCAAGTAATCTTAGCGGAAGAACGCTAGAGTAAGTGAAGCTGGGGAAAGAACGGCAACTTACCCACTCTGGGGGGTTGTACATGGAGAATCCGTCCCGCGTCTTTATGCGGAGGAATTCCTCCTCTTCCACTTTGTACAAATCAGACAATATCCTTGCCAAAGCGGCAGCGGAGTCTGGACCCTTACGACCGCAGCGGGTGGCGTCGTCTCCCCCGTTGAAATGCCACATGGGCTTCCCCCGATATTGGAGCGGTTGCACCCCCCGCCTTATGCATATTGCCATAACCTCAACTATCGTCAGTCCGGATTTGGCCAGCAACTTTATCCTGTTCATCAGGAGGAATATTTCCCTTGTGTCCTCTTCTTGAGGGCCTCGGGGGGCGCCAGCTTAAGCGTGCCCTCGGTGGGGCGTTGCTGAACTTGGGGAGACCCATCCGGACTGGATCCGGAAGGGGAACGTCATTTATATAGAACCACTCTGAAGGCCAGTTTTCTGGTGCCTTCTCAGGAGTGCCGGACAGGTATCCGGTCTCGGCAATGCGCCATACTTCGGCCCCGCCCACTTGATATAGGGACTCTCCCTGGGTGCGGGGGACAAGGCAGAACAGCTTCCTCCATAATCCGAAATGTGGTTCGCAGCCTAAAAACAGCTCGCAAAGTGCGACATACCCCGCTATGTGCTGAATGGAGGCTAGGGTAAGATTGTGTAACTGGAGGCCGTAGAACTCCAGAAGCCCGCGAGGAAACGGGTGGATAGGAAACCCGACGCCCCTCAGGAGATGCGAGATGAGGCATATCCGCTCCTCCAGAGACGGGTTAGGAGTTCCCTTAGCTTGTTCCCCTCCGTCATAAGTGGCTATTCCAGCTCGGACGGGGACCATGAATGCCGGTGGGAGAAACCCTTGGGTTTGTAACTTCACCAAACGGCTGTGAGGAACTGAGCACTCTCCCCAATCCCCCGACTTAGAGCGAGGAGGGCAAGCAGAAGGGTTGCGACGGCCGACCATGTTGGAATGGCTTTTCGCGGAGCGCTCTAGGATGCTAGCTCAAGGGAGGAGAGTGAGGTTTGGATCTGAAAATCCCTGTCCCTTCAAATAGACGGTTGGCCCGGAGGATCGAGGGTGGCAAATGCAAAAATACCTCGACTCCTTGCATTCGCTCGACACGTGGAGATGGTCATTACTGAGGCACTGAAGCCGAGGAGCACAACATTGATTGGAGGTTGGACACTATTCGTCGTAACAGGTACCTTGGAGTATTTGGAGAAGGAACCCGCCTTGCAATGCCGAAGACAATACTGCGCGCCGGACTCATCGTCATTGAAGCCTGGTTCAGGGGCTACTGAGGGAGTCCTGGATTAGGGGGTATCCGGACAGCCGGACTGTGTACAACGTTCAGACTATTGAAGCATGAAGATACAAGACTCAAGACTTCGGACCGTGTCCAGATGGGACTCTCCTTTGCGTGGAAGGCAAGCTTGGCGATCCGAATATTATATTTCCTTCCTTGTAACCGACTCCATGTAAACCCTAGCCCTCTCCGGTGTCTATATAAACCGGAGAGGTTGGTCCTTAGAAGGCCGACCACAATTACAATCATACCATCATAGGCTAGCTCTTAGGGTTTAGCCTCTACGATCTCATGGTAGATCTACTCTTGTACTACCCATATCATCAATATTAATCAAGCAGGAAGTAGGGTTTTACCTCCATCGAGAGGGCCCAAACCTGGGTAAACATCTGTGTCCCTTGCTTCCTATTACCATCAGCCTTGACGCACAGATCAGGACCCCCTACCCGAGATCCGCCGGTTTTGACACTAACACTCCCACTCACTTTCTTGTAAATACAGGCTTCTCCAAAAGTCTGTATAAAACCATATGCTTTGATCACACTATCAAAGCATTTATTCCAACTCCGGGAGGCTTGCACCAGTCCATAAATGGATTGCTGGAGCTTGCACACTTTGTTAGCACCTTTTGGATCGACAAAACCTTCTGGTTGCATCATATACAACTCTTCTTCTAGAAATCCATTCAGGAATGCAGTTTTGACATCCATTTGCCATATTTCATAATCATAAAATGCGGCAATTGCTAACATGATTCGGACAGACTTAAGCATCGCTATGGGTGAGAAAGTCTCATTGCAGTCAACCCCTTGAACTTGTCGAAAACCTTTCGCAACAAGTCGAGCTTTGTAGACAGTTACATTACCATCAACGTCAGTCTTCTTCTTGAAAATCCATTTATTCTCGATGGCTTGCCGATCATCGGGCAAGTCAACCAAAGTCCATACTTTGTTCTCATACATGGATCCCATCTCAGATTTCATGGTCTCAAGCCATTTTGTGGAATCTGGGCTCATATCGCTTCCTCATAGTTCGTAGGTTTGTCATGGTCAAGTAACATGACTTCCAGAATAGGATTACCGTACCACTCTGGTGCGGATCTTACTCTGGTTGACCTACGAGGTTCGGTAGTAACTTGATCAGAAGTTTCATGATCAATATCATTAGCTTCCTCACTGATTGGTGTAGTTGTCACAGGAACAGGTTCTTATGATGAAATACTTTCCAATAAGGGAGCAGGTACAGTTACCTCATCAGGTTCTACTTTCCTCCCACTCACTTCTTTCGAGAGAAACTCCTTCTCTAGAAAGGATCTGAATTTAGCAACAAAAGTCTTGCCCTCAGATATGTGATAGAAGGTGTACCCAATAGTATCTTTTGGGTATCCTATGAAGACACATTTCTCCGATTTGGGTTCGAGCTTATCTGGTTGAAGTTTCTTCACATAAGCATCGCAGCCCCAAACTTTAAGAAACGACAACTTTGGTTTCTTGCCAAACCACAGTTCATAAGGCGTCGTCTCAACAGATTTTGATGGTGCCCTATTTAACATGAATGCGGCCGTCTCTAAAGCATAACCCCAAAATGATAGCGGTAAATCAGTAAGAGACATCATAGATTGCACCATATCTAGTAAAGTACGATTACGACGGTCGGACACACCATTTCGTTGTGGTGTTCCAGGTGGCGTGAGTTACGAAATTATTCCGCATTGTTTCAAATGTAAACCAAACTCGTAACTCAAATATTCTCCTCCACGATCAGATCATAGAAACTTTATTTTCTTGTTACGATGATTTTCTACTTCACTCTGAAATTCTTTGAACTTTTCAAATGTTTCATACTTGTGTTTCATTATGTAGATATACCCATATCTGCTCAAATCATCTGTGAAGGTGAGAAAATAACGATATCCGCCGCGAGCCTCAACATTCATCGGACCACATACATCAGTATGTATTATTTCCAACAAGTCTGTTGCTCGCTCCATAGTTTCGGAGAACTGCGTTTTAGTCATCTTGCCCATGAGGCACGGTTCGCAAGTACCAAGTGATTCATAATCAAGTGATTCCAGAAGTCTGCCAGTATGGAGTTTCTTCATGCGCTTTACACCAATATGACCCAAACGGTAGTGCCACAAATAAGTTGCACTATCATTATCAATTCTGCATCTTTTGGCTTCAAGATTATGAATATGTGTATCATTACTACCGAGATTTAATAAAAATAGACCACTCTTCAAGGGTGCATGACCATAAAAGATATTACTCATATAAATAGAACAACCACTATTCTCTGGTTTAAATGAATAACCGTCTCGCATCAAACAAGATCCAGATATAATGTTCATGCTCAACGCTGGCACCAAATAACAATTATTCAGGTCTAAAGTTAATCCCGAAGGTAGATGTAGAGGTAGTGTGCCGACCGCGATCACATCGACTTTGGAACCATTTCCCACGCGCATCGTCACCTCGTCCTTAGCCAATCTTCGCTTAATCCGTAGTCCCTGTTTTGAGTTGCAAATATTAGCAATAGAACCAGTATCAAATACCCAGGTGCTACTGCGAGCATTAGTAAGGTACACATAAATAACATGTATATCACATATACCTTTGTTCACCTTGCCATCCTTCTTATCTGCCAAATACTTGGGGCAGTTCCGCTTCCAGTGTCCAGTCTATTTGCAGTAGAAGCACTCAGTTTCAGGCTTAGGTCCAGATTTGGGTTTCTTCTCTTGAGCAGCAACTTGTTTGCTGTTCTTCTTGAAGTTCCCCTTCTTCTTCCCTTTACCATTTTTCTTGAAACTGGTGGTCTTATTGACCATCAACACTTGATGCTCCTTCTTGATTTCTACCTCCGTAGCCTTTAGCATTGCGAAGAGCTCGGGACTAGTCTTGTCCATCCCTTGCATATTATAGTTCATCACGAAGCTCTTATAGTTTGGTGGCAGTGATTGAAGAATTCTGTCAATGACACTATCATCAGGAAGATTAACTCCCAGTCGAATCAAGTGATTATTATACCCCAGACATTTTGAGTATATGTTCACTGACAGAACTATTCTCCTCCATCTTGCAGCTATAGAACTTATTGGAGACTTCATATCTCTCAATCCGGGCGTTTGCTTGAAATATTAACTTCAACTCCTGGAACATCTCATATGCTCCATGACATTCAAAATGTCGTTGAAGTCCCGGTTCTAAGCCGTAAAGCATGGCACACTGAACTATCGAGTAGTCATCAGCTTTGCTCTGCCAGACATTCTTAACGTCATCAGTTGCATCTGCAGTAGGCCTGGCACCCAGCGGTGCTTCCAGGACGTAATTCTTCTGTGTAGCACTGAGGATAATCCTCAAGTTACGGACCCAGTCCGTGTAATTGCTACCATCATCTTTCAACTTAGCTTTCTCAAGGAACGCATTAAAATTTAACGGAACAACAGCACGAGCCATCTATCTACAACAAACATAGAAAAGCAAAATACTATCAGGTACTAAGTTCATGATAAATTTAAGTTCAATTAATCATATTACTAAAGAACTCACACTTAGACAGACATCTCTCTAGTCATCTAAGTGATCACGTGATCCAAATCATCTAAACCATGTCCGATCATCATGTGAGATGGAGTAGTTTTCAATGGAGAACATCACTATGTTGATCATATCTACTATATGATTCACGTTCGACCTTTCGGTCTCCGTGTTCCGAAGCCATATCTGTATATGCTAGGCTCATCAAGTTTAACCTGAGTATTCCGCGTGTGCAACTTTTGCACCCTTTGTATTTGAACGTAGAGCCTATCACACCCGATCATCACGTGGTGTCTCAGCACAAAGAACTTTCGCAATGGTGCATACTCAGGGAGAAAACTTCTTGATAATTAGCGAGAGATCATCTTAAAATGCTACCGTCAATCAAAGCAAGATAAGATACATAAAGGATAAACATCACATGCAATCGATATAAGTGATATGATATGGCCATCATCATCTTGTGCTTGTGATCTCCATCTTCGAAGCACCGCCGTGATCACCATCATCACTGGCGCGACACCTTGATCTCCATTGTAGCATCGTTGTCGTTATGCCATCTATTGCTTCTACGACTATCGCTACCTCTTAGTGATAAAGTAAATCAATTATAGGGCGCTTGCATTTCATACAATAAAGCGACAACCATATGGCTCCTGCCAGTTGCCGATAACTCGGTTACAAAACATGATCATCTCATACAATAAAATATAGCATCACGTCTTGACCATATCACATCACAACATGCCCTGCAAAAACAAGTTAGACGTCCTCTACTTTGTTGTTGCAAATTTTACGTGGCTGCTACGGGCTGAGCAAGAACCGTTCTTACCTACGCATCAAAACCACAATGATAGTTTGTCAAGTTAGTGCTATTTTAACCTTCACAAGGACCGGGCGTAGCCACACTCGGTTCGACTAAAGTTGGAGAAACAGACACCCGCCAGCCACCTGTGTGCAAAGCACGTTGGTAGAACCAGTCTCGCGTGAGCGTACGCGTAATGTCGGTCCGGGCCGCTTCATCCAACAATACCGCCGAACCAAAGTATGACATGCTGGTAAGCAGTATGACTTGTATCGCCCACAACTCATTTGTGTTCTACTCGTGCATATAACATCTACGCATAAAACCAGGCTCGGATGCCACTGTTGGGAAACGTAGTAATTTCAAAAAAATTCCTACGCACACACAAGATCATGGTGATGCATAGCAACGAGAGGGGAGAGTGTTGTCCACGTACCCTCGTAGATCGAAAGCGGAAGCGTTATAACAACGCGGTTGATGTAGTCGTACATCTTCATGGCCCGACCGATCAAGCACCGAAACTACGACACCTCCGAGTTCTAGCACACGTTCAGCTCGATGACGTCCCCCATACTCCGATCCAGCAAAGTGTCTAAGGAGAGTTCCGTTAGCACGACGGCATGGTGACGATCTTGATGTTCTACCGTCGCAGGGCTTCGCCTAAGCACCGCTACAATATTATCGAGGAGAACTATAGTGGAGGGGGGCACCACACACGGCTAAGAGATCAAGAGATTAATTGTTGTGTCTATGGGGTGCCCCCTCCCTCGTATATAAAGGAGTGGAGGAGGGGGCCGGCCAAGGGGTGTGGCGCGCCCTTGGGGGGGGGAGTCCAACCCCCACCGGGAGTAGGAATCCCCCCTTTCCTATTAGGAGAGGGAGAGGGAAGAAAGAGGAGGGAGCGAGGAAGGAAAGGGGGCCCGGCCCCCTTCCCAATTCGGTCTGGGCTTGGGGGGGGGGCCCCCTCCTTTGCCCCTTTCCCCTCCTTTCCACTAAGGCCCAATAAGGCCCATATACCTCCCAGGGGTTCTGATAACCTCCCGGAGCTCCGGTATTGTCCCAATCTCACCCGGAACCTTTCCGGTGTCCAAATATAGTCGTCCAATATATCGATCTTTATGTCTTGACCATTTCAAGACTCCTCGTCATGTCCGCGATCACAAGCGGGACTCTGAACAACCTTCGGTACATCAAAACTCATAAACTCATAATAAAACTGTCAACGAAACCTTAAGCATGCGGACCCTACGGGTTCAAGAACTATGTAGACATGACCGAGACACGTTTCCGGTGAATAACCAACAGCAGAACCTGGATGCTCATATTGGCTCCTACATATTCTATGAAGATCTTTATCGGTCAAACCGCATAACAACATACGTTGTTCCCTTTGTCATCGGTATGTTACTTGCCCGAGATTCGATCGTCGGTATCCCAATACCTAGTTCAATCTCGTTACTGGCAAGTCTCTTTACTCGTTACGTAATGCATAATTCAGTAAATAACTCATTAGCTACATTGCTTGCAAGGCTTATAGTGATGTGCATTACCGAGAGGGCCCAGAGATACCTCTCCGACAATCGGAGTGACAAAACCTAATCTTGAAATACGCCAACTCAACATGTACCTTTGGAGACACCTGTAGAGCTCCTTTATAATCACCTAGTTATGTTGTGACGTTTGGTAGCACACAAAGTGTTCCTCTGGAAAACGGGAGTTGCATAATCTCGTAGTTGTAGGAACATGTATAAGTCATGAAGAAAGCAATAGCAACATACTAAACGATCAAGTGCTAAGCTAACGGAATGGGTCATGTCAATCACATCATTCTACTAATGATGTGATCCCGTTAATCAAGTGACAACTCATGTCTATGGTTAGGAAACATAACCATCTTTTATTAATGAGCTAGTCAAGTAGAGGCATACTAGTGACATTAAGTTTGTCTATGTATTCACACATGTATCATGTTTCCGGTTAATACAATTCTAGCATGAATAATAAACATTTATCATGATATAAGGGAATAAATGATAACTCTATTATTGCCTCTAGGGCATATTTCCTTCACCTAGTTCATCTCTTGTATCCAATCTTGTATCCAAACCACAAATTGGTACCTATGGATTGCTAGTAGTGTTGATTACTCCTTGTAGTTGATGCTAATTGGTCTACTTGGTGGAAGATCATATGTTCAGATCCTTAATGCATATTATTACTCCTCTGATTACGAACATGAATATGCTTTGTGAGTAGTTACGTTTGTTCCTGAGGACATGGGTGAAGTCTTGCTATCAGTAGTCATGTCAATTTGGTATTCGTTCGATATTTTGATGAGATTTATGATGTCTTTCCTCTAGTGGTGTTATGTGAACGTCGAGTACATAACACTTCACCATTATTTGGGCCTAGAGGAAGGCATTGAGAAGTAATAAGTAGATGATGGGTTGCTAGAGTGACAGAAGCTTAAACCCTAGTTTATGCGTTGCTTCGTTAGGGGGCTGATTTGGATCCATATGTTTAATGTTGTGGTTAGGTTTACCTTAATACTTCTTTTGTAGTTGCGGATGCTTGCAATAGGGGTTAATCATAAGTGGGATGCTTGTCCAAGTAAGGGCAGTACCCAAGCACTGGTCCACCCACATATCAAATTATCAATGTATCGAACGCGAATTATATGAGCATGATGAAAACTAGCTTGACGATAATTCCCATGTGTCGTCGGGAGCTCTTTTCTCATTATAAGAAATTGTCCAGGCTTATCCTTTGCTACAAGAAGGATTGTGCCACCTTGCTGCACTTTATTTACTTTATTTACTTGTTACTCGTTACAATTTATCTTATCACAAAACTATATGTTACCTACAATTTCAGTGCTTGCAGAGAAAACCTTACTGAAAACCGCTTATCATTTCCTTCTGCTCCTCATTGGGTTCGACACTCTTACTTATCGGAAGGACTACGATAGAGCCCCTACACTTGTGGGTCATCAAGACTCTTTTCTGGCGCCGTTGCCGGGGAGTGTAGCATTTTTGGTGAGTGGAACTTGGTAAGGAAACATCTATATAGTGTGCTGAAATTTTCTGTTACTTGTCACTATGGAAACTAATCCTTTGAGGGGCTTGTTCGGGGTATCTTCACCCCGACCAGAAGAGCAAAGAGTTGCTCCTCAACTTACTGAACTCTTTTAAAATATTTACTTTGAGATTCCTTCGGGTATGATAGAGAAACTGCTGGCTAATCCATTTGCAGGAGATGGAACATTGCATCCCGATTTACACCTTATCTTTGTGGATGAAGTTTGTGGATTATTTAAGCTTGCGGGTATTCCTGATGATGTTGTCAAAAGGAAGGTCTTCCCTTTATCTTTGAAGGGAGATGCATTGACATGGTATAGGCTATGTGATGATACGAGATCTTGGAATTATAAACGATTGAAGTTGGAATTTCGCCAGAAGTTCTATCCTATGCATCTTGTTCACCGTGATCATAATTACATATATAATTTCTGGCCTCGCGAAGGAGAAAGCATCGCTCAAGCTTGGGGAAGGCTTAAATCAATGTTATATTCATGCCCCAATCATGAGCTCTCTAGAGAATGATTATTCAAAACTTTTATGCTCGGCTTTCTCTCAATGATCGCAACCTGCTCGATACTTCCTGTGCTGGTTCTTATATACTAAAGACTATTGAATTCAAATGGGACTTAATGGAAAGAATTAAATGCAACTCTGAAGATTGGGGTTCCGACGATGGTAAGGAGTCAGGTATGACACCTAAGTTCAATTGTGTTAATCTTTTATGGATACCGATGCTTTTCGTGGATTTAGCACTAAGTATGGACTTGACTCTGAGATAGTAGCTTCTTTCTATGAATCTTTTGCTACTCATGTTGATCTCCCTAAGGAGAAATGGTTTAAATATAATCCTCCCGTTGAAGTAAAAGTAGTTGCACCTATTACAGTTGAAGAAAAGACTGTCACCTATAGTGATCCTATTGTTCCTACTACTTATGTTGAGAAACCTCCTTTTCCTATTAGGATAAAGGATCATGCTAAAACTTCGGCTGTTGTTCGTAAGAGTAATACTAGGACTTATACACCTCCTGAGCAAATCAAAGTTGAACCAAGTATTGCTATGGTTAAAGATCTCTTGGATGATGATTTAGATGGGCATGTTATCTGTGGTGAGACTGCTAATATTGCTAGACCAGATACTAAGATACATAGACCTGTGGTAGGCATGTCTGTTATTTTTGTTAAAATAGGAGATCATTGTTATCATGGCTTATGTGATATGGGTGCTAGTGCTAGTGCAATACCCTATGACTTATATAAAGAAATTATGCACGACATTGCACCCGTTGAATTGGAAGACATTGATGTTACTACTAAGCTTGCTAATAGGGGTACCATTAAACCAGTTGGTATTGTTAGAGATGTTGAAGTCTTGTGTGGGAAGGTTAAATATCCTGCTGATTTTCTTGTTCTTGGTTCCCCACAAGATGACTTTTGTCCCATTATTTTTGGTAGACCCTTCTTGAATACAGTTAATGCTAAGATTGATTGTGAAAAGGATACTTTTACAATTGGCTTAGAGGGTATGTCTCATGAGTTTAATTTTGCTAAGTTTCGTAGGCAACCTCGTGATAGAGAATCACCTAGTAAGGATGAGATTATTGGTCTTGCTTCTATTGCCGTGCCTCCTACTGATCCGTTAGAACAATATTTGCTTGACCATGAAAATGATATGTTTATGAAGGAAAGAAGGGAAATAGATGAAGTGTTCCTTAAACAGGGACCCATGCTGAAACACAACCTTCCCGTTGAAATTCTTGGGGATCCCCCTCCACCCAAGGGTGATCCTGTGTTTGAACTCAAACCATTACCTGACAATCTTAAGTATGCTTATCTTGATGAAAAGGAAATATATCCTGTTATTATTAGTGCTAACCTTTCAGAGCAAGAAGAAGAAAGATTATTGAAAACTCCGAAGAAGCACCGCGCTGCTATTGGATATACTCGGGATGATCTTAAGGGCATTAGTCCCATGTTATGCCAACACAAAATTAATTTGGAGGCCGATGCTAAACTAGTTAGAGATCCTCAACAACGACTGAATCCAAGATGAAAGAAGTGGTAAGAAAGGAGATACTAAAGCTCCTTGAGGTAGGTATAATTTATCCCGTTGCTGATAGTGATTGGGTAAGCCCTGTCCATTGTGTTCCTAAAAAGGGAGGTATTACTGTCGTTCCTAATGATAAAGATGAATTGATCCGCAAAGAATTATTATAGATTATAGGATGGTAATTGATTTCCGTAAATTAAATAAAGCTACTAAGAAAGATCATTACCCTTTACCTTTTATTGATCAAATGCTAGAAAGACTATCCAAACACACACATTTCTGCTTTCTAGATGGTTATTCTGGTTTCTCTCAAATACCTGTGTCAGCGGGGGATCAGTCAAAAACTACTTTTACTTGCCCTTTCGGTACTTTTGCTTATAGACGTATGCCTTTTGGTTTATGTAATGCACCTGCTACCTTTCAAAGATGTATGATGGCTATATTCTCTGACTTTTGTGAAAAGATTTGTGAAGTATTCATGGATGATTTTTTCGTTTATGGATCCTCTTTTGATGATTGCTTGAGCAACCTTGATCGAGTTTTGCACAGATGCGAAGACAGTAGTCTCGTCTTGAATTGGGAAAAGTGTTACGTTATGGTTAATGAAGGCATTGTTTTGGGGCATAAGATTTCCGAGAGAGGTATTGAAGTTGATAAAGCTAAAGTTGATGCTATTGAAAAGATGCCATGTCCCAAGGACATAAAAGGTATAAGAAGTTTCCTTGGTCATGCTGGTTTTTATAGGAGGTTCATTAAGGACTTTTCTAAAATCTCTAGGCCTTTGACTAATTTATTGCAAAAAGATATTCCTTTTGTCTTTGATGATTATTGTGTAGAAGCATTTGAAATACTTAAGAAAGCTTTGATCACTGCACCTATTGTTCAGCCACCTGATTGGAATTTACCCTTTGAAATTATGTGTGATGCTAGTGATTATGTTGTAGGTGTTGTTCTAGGGCAAAGAGTTGATACGAAATTGAATGTTATCCAGTATGCTAGTAAGACTCTTGATACTGCCCAGAGAAATTATGCTACTACTGAAAAAGAATTCTTAGCTGTTGTGTTTGCATGTGATAAGTTTAGACCTTATATTGTTGATTCCAAAGTTACTATTCACACTGATCATGCTGCTATTAAATATCTTATGGAAAAGAAAGATGCTAAGCCTAGACTCATTAGATGGGTTCTCCTGCTCCAAGAATTTGATTTGCATATTATTGATAGAAAGGGAGCTGAGAACCCCGTTGCAGACAACTTGTCTAGGTTAGAGAATGTTCTTAATGACGCACTGCCTATTGATGATAGATTTCCTAATGAACAATTAGCGATCGTTAATGCTTCTCGTACTGCTCCTTGGTATGCTGATTATGCTAATTACATTGTTGCTAAATTTATACCTCCTAGTTTCACATACCAGCAAAAGAAAAAGTTCTTTTATGATTTAAGACATTACTTCTGGGATGACCCACACCTTTATACAGAAGGAGTAGATGGTGTTATTAGACGTTGTGTACCTGAGCATGAACAGGAACAGATCCTACGCAAGTGTCACTACGAATCCTATGGAGGACACCACGCTGGAGATAGAACTGCACACAAGGTATTGCAATCTGGTTTTTATTGGCCTATCACTTCAAGGATGCTCGTAAGTTTGTCTTATCCTGTGATGAATGTCAAAGAATTGGTAATATTAGCAGCCGTCAAGAAATGCCTATGAATTATTCTCTTGTTATTGAACCGTTTGATGCTTGGGGCTTTGATTATATGGGACCCTTTCCTGCCTCTAATGGTTACACTCATATTTTAGTTGCTGTTGATTACGTTACTAAGTGGGTAGAAGCTATTCCAACTAGTAGTGCTGATCATAACACTTCCATTAAAATGCTTAAAGAAGTTATTTTTCTGAGGTTTGGAGTCCCTAGATATCTTATGACTGATGGTGGTTCACATTTTATTCATGGTGCTTTCCGTAAGATGCTTGCTAAGTATGATGTTAATCATATAATCGCATCTCCTTATCATATGCAGTCTAGTGGTCAAGTAGAGTTGAGCAATAGAGAGCTCAAATTAATTTTGCAAAAGACTGTCAATAGATCTAGAAAGAATTGGTCCAAAAAACTTGATGATGCATTATGGGCCTATAGAACTGCATACAAAAATCCTATGGGTATGTCTCCATATAAGATGGTTTATGGAAAAGCATGTCATTTATCTCTAGAACTTGAACATAAAGCATATTGGGCTATTAAAGAGCTCAACTATGACTTCAAACCTGCCGGTGAGAAGAGGTTGTTTGATATTAGCTCACTTGATGAATGGAGAACCCAAGCCTATGAGAATGCCAAGCTATTCAAAGAAAAAGTCAAACGTTGGCATGATAAAAGGAAACAAAAGCATGAGTTTAACGTAGGTGATTATGTGTTATTATTCAATTCTCGTTTAAGATTTTTTGCAGGAAAACTTCTCTCTAAATGGGAAGGTCCTTACGTTATCGAGGAGGTCTATCGTTCTAGTGCCATAAAAATCAACAACTTCGAAGGCACAAGTCCGAGGGTGGTGAACGGTCAAAGAATTAAACATTATATCTCAGGTAATTCTATCAATGTTGAAACTAATATCATTGAAACCGTGACCCCGGAGGAATACATAAGGGACACTTTCCAGAATGTTCCAAACTCCGGAAAGGAATAGGTATGTGGTACGGTAAGTAAACCGACTCCAAAACAACTCCAATGGCAACTTTTATCAGTTTTGGAATATTTAAGAATTTTAGGAAGAAAGAAGTAGTCCGGGAAGGACACGATGCCTCCATGAGGGTGGAGGGCGCGCCCACCCCTACTGAGCGTACCCCCCTGTCTCGTGGACACCTCGTGTGCCTCCTGGACTCCGTTTTCTTGCACGTCACGTATTTTGGTCGGTAAAAATTCATTATATAATCTCCCGAAGGTTTTGACCACCGTATCACGCAAATATCCTTTGTTTTCGTTTCGAGCTGTTTCTGTTGCAGATCTAGAGCGCCATGATGTCACCCTCCTCCAACAATGAAGACAAGGATGCTTGGCTATTGAAGATAGAGCTGAAAAGAGAAGAACCGGAGGAGATCAACAAGGATGAAGGGAGCAAGAAGGCCATGGAGGTTCAAGCTCTGGCGGTGATAGAAGAAGACATCCCTCAACCTTTACCTAACCTCTTTACTCCAACAGAGAATTGAAGCTTTCAAGATGATTGAGTTAGCTTGCATACAGAATAAGTATCTCACGCAGGAGAATATTTTGTTGCAGGATTCAAGGGCATTATCCGCAAGTTGGAGGAGCTTTTACGCTCGGTGTGTGATTATCCACCATCATCATCACCACCTCCATCACCTCCGAGGACATATTTACATGAGTATGGGCACTTCCCTTGGCAACTGCCAAGCTTGGGGGAGGTGCCCCTTCGTATCACCATCACACTCCTGTCTTTACCGTTTTATTTAGTTCGATCCTTTTAGTAGTATCTTGATCTAGTAGATTGGAGTTTTAATATCAAGTAGTTTTGAGTTTTGCTTTGTGATCTCTTTATGTAATGAGTCCGTGAGCTATCTATAATAAAGATTAGTGTTGAGTCAAGGGCTTTGCTATGTTGCTATGATCTTGAGAAAGTAGAAAGAATAAAAGAGTTCATATTGATCTTATGGTTAGTGATGACTTCACACATAGAAAGTATGAGGCATAAAAGTTGTTGAGAGTTGATAAACGTAGTTTTGGTCATCGTTGCAATTAATAGGAAGTAATAATGAAAGAGAGATTCACATACAAATATATTATCTTGGACATCTTTTATGATTGTGAAGCACTCATTAAGTATGACATGCTAAAAGAGTGATGTTGGACAAGGAAGACAACGTAATGGTTTATGTTTTCTCACATCTCAGTTAAAATATATTGTCATTGACCTTCCAAACATGTTGAGCTTGCCTTTCCCCCTCATGCTAGCCAAATTCCTTGCACCAAGTAGAGATACTACTTGTGCTTCCAAATATCCTTAAACCCAGTTTTGCAATGAGAGTCCACCATACCTACCCAAGGATTGAGTAAGATCCTTCAAGTAAGTTGTCATGTTGCAGGCAATAAAAATTGCTATCTAAATATGTATGACTTATTAGTGTAGAGAAAATAAGCTTTATACGATCTTGTTGTGGAAGCAATAAAAGCGACGGACTGCATAAAAAAGGTCCACATACAAGGGGCAATATAAAGTGACGTTCTTTTGCATTAAGATTTTATGCATCCAACCCTAAAAGCACATGACAACCTCTGCTTCCCTCTGCGAAGGGCCTATCTTTTACTTTATGTTTTTACTTTATGCTTGAGTCAAGGTGATCCTCACCTTTCCCTTTTTCATTTTATCCGTTGGCAAGCCCCTCGTGTTTGAAAGATCATGATATATATATATCCAATTGGATGTAAGTTAGTATGGGCCATTATTGTTGACATCACCTAAAGGTGAATACGTTGGGAGGCAACACAATAAGCCCCAATCTTTCTTAGTGTCCGGCTGAAACTCTATAACCACAAGTACCGCGTGAGTGTTAGCAATTGTAGAAGACTACATGATAGTTGAGTGTGTGGACTTGCTGAAAATCTCTATTCTTGACTCTTTATGATGTTATGATAAATTGCAATTGCTTCAATGACTGAGATTATAGTTTGTTAGCTTCCAATGAAGTTTCTAAACCATGTTTGACATTTTGAATTGATCGTTACTCAAGCATAAGAAATCATGTGATAAACTCTATTTACGTTGTTGTTATAAGAATGATCATGATGCCCTCATGTCCGTATTTTATTTTAATCGGCACCTCTATCTCTAAACATGTGGACATATTTTTCGATTTTGGCTTCCGCTTGAGGACAAGCGAGGTCTAAGCTTGGGGGAGTTGATACGCCCATTTTGCATCATGCTTTTATATCAATATTTATTTGATTATGGGCTGTTATTACACATTATATCTCAATACTTATGGCTATTCTCTCCTATTTTGCTAGGTTTACCATGAAGAGGGGAATGCCGGCAGCTGGAATTCTGGCTAGAAAAGGAGCAAACATTGGAAACCTATTCTGCACTGCTCCAAAAATCCTGAAACTCCACGAAACTTATTTTTGGAATTAATAAGAATTATTGAGCAGAAGAAACACCTCAGGGGGGCCACTCCATAGCCAGGAGGGTGTGGGGCGTGCCCACCTGTACTGGGCGCCCCCCTCTCTCCTGGGCCCCCTGGTGGCCCTCTAGTGTCCATCTTCTGCTATATGAAGGCTTTTACCATGGAAAAATCGTGGGCAAGCTTACGGGACGAAACTCCGCCACGAGGCGGAACCTTGGCGGAACCAATCTTGAGCTCTGGCAGAGCTATTCTGCCGGGGACACTTCCCTCCGGGAGGGGGAAATCATCACCATCGTCATCACCAATGATCCTCTCATCGGGAGGGGGTCAATCTCCATCAAAATCTTCACCAGCACCATCTCCTCTCAAAACCCTAGTTCATCTCTTGTATCCAATCTTGTATCCAAACCACAAATTGGTACCTGTGGGTTGCTAGTAGTGTTGATTACTCCTTGTAGTTGATGCTAATTGGTTTACTTGGTGGAAGATCATATGTTCAGATCCTTAATGCATATTATTACTTCTCTGATTATGAACATGAATATGCTTTATGAGTAGTTATGTTTGTTCCTGAGGACATGGGTGAAGTCTTGCTATCAGTAGTCCTGTGAATTTGGTATTCGTTCAATATTTTGATGAGATGTATGTTGTCTTTCCCTTAGTGGTGTTATGTGAACGTTGACTACATGACACTACATCATTATTTGGGCCTAGAGGAAGGCATTGAGAAGTAATAAGTAGATGATGGGTTGCTAGAGAGACAGAAGCTTAAACCCTAGTTTATGCATTGCTTCGTTAGGGGGCTGATTTGGATCCATATGTTTAATGTTGTGGTTAGGTTTACCTTAATACTTCTTTTGTAGTTGCAGATGCTTGCAATAGGGGTTAATCATAAGTGGGATGCTTGTCCAAGTAAGGGCAGTACCCAAGCACCGGTCCACCCACATATCAAATTATCAAAGTACCGAACGCGAATCATATGAGCGTGATGAAAACTAGCTTGACGATAATTCCCATGTGTCCTCGGGAGATCTTTTCTCATTATAAGAAATTGTCCAGGCTTATCCTTTGCTACAAAAAGGATTGGGCCATCTTGCTGCACTTTATTTACTTGTTACTCGTTACAATTTATCATATCACAAAACTATATGCTACCTACAATTTCAGTGCTTGCAGAGAAAACCTTACTGAAAACCGCTTATCATTTCCTTCTGCTCCTCGTTGGGTTCGACACTCTTACTGATCGAAAGGACTACGATAGATCCCCTACACTTGTGGGTCATCAGGACCCTACGGGCTCGAGAACTATGTAGACATGACCGAGACACGCCTCCGGTCAATAACCAATAGCAGAACCTGGATGCTCATATTGACTCCCACATATTCTACGAAGATCTTTATTGGTCAAACCGCATAACAACATACGTTGTTCCCTTTATCATCGGTATGTTACTTGCCCGAGATTCGATCGTGGAGCTTCGTCGACTGTTCTTTCCCTGAAAACACAACCAGCACAACTATCCAAGTAGTCCTTGGAAGCATCAGTTAGTCCATTATAAAAGATATCAAGTATTTCATTTTTCTTAAGAGGATGATCAGGCAAAGCATTAAGTAACCGGAGAAGCCTCCCCCAAGCTTGTGGGAGACTCTCTTCTTTGATTTGCACAAAATTATATATTTCCCGCAAGGGATCTTGTTTCTTATGAGCAGGGAAATATTTAGCAAAGAAGTAATAAATCATATCCTGGGGACTACGCACACAACCAGGAGCAAGAGAATTATACCAAGTCTTAGCATCACCCTTTAATGAGAACGGAAATATCTTAAGGATGTATAAATAACGAGACTTCTCATCATGAGTAAATAGGGTGGCTATATCATTCAACTTGGTAAGATGTGCCACAACAGTTTCAGATTCAAGGCCATAAAAAGGATCAAATTCAACTAAAGTAATAATATCAGGATCAACAGAGAATTCATAATCCTTATCAGTAACACAGATAGGTGAAGTAGCAAAAGCAGGATCGTGTTTCATTCTAGCATTAAGAGACTGCTGCTTCCATTTAGCTAATAATTTCTTAAGATCATTTCTATCATTGCAAGCAAGAATTTCCATAGCAGCTGTTTCATGCATAACATAACCCTTAGGAACAACAGGTAAAACATAATCATTGGGGGGGCCTTCATCATCACTATCATCAATAATAGGTTCTTCAATATTTTCATTCCCCCTAAATCTAGCAAGTTGTTCATCTAGAAATTCACCTAATGGCATAGTAGTATCAAGCACAGAAGTAGTTTCATCATGCATAGCAGAAGTGGCATCATCAACAACATGCGACATACCAGAATTCATAGCAGTAGCAGGTTTAGGTGTCGCAAGCTTACTTATAACGGAAGGAGAATCTAGTGCAGAGCTAGATGGCAGTTCCTTACCTCCCCTCTTAGTTGAGGGCAAAATAGTAGTTCGATCGTCTTTCAAGTTCTTCATAGTGATCAACAGATATAAATCCCAAGTGACTCAGAGATTAGAGCTATGCTCCCCGGCAACGACACCAGAAATTAGTCTTGATAACCCACAAGTATAGGGGATCACAACAGCTTTTGAGGGTAGAGTATTCAACCCAAATTTATTGATTTGACACAAGGGGAGCCAAAGAATATTCTTGAGTATTAGCAGTTGAGTTGTCAATTCAACCACACCTGGATAACTTAGTATCTGCAGCAAAGTGTTTAGTAGCAAAAGTGGTATGATAATAATAGTAGCGGTAGCAAAAGTAAAGATAAATGTTTTTGGGGTTTTGTAGTAGTTGTAACAGTAGCAACGGAAAAGTAAATAAGCGAAGAACAATATGTGAAAGCTCGTAGGCAATGGATCAATGATGGATAATTATGCCGGATGCGATTCCTCATGCAATAGTTATAACATAGGGTGATATAGAACTAGCTCCAATTCATCAATGTAATGTAGGCATGTATTCTGTAAATAGTCATACATGCTTATGGAAAAGAACTTGCATGACATCTTTTGTCCTACCCTCCCGTGTTCAGCGGGGTCCTTATGGAAACTAAGGGATATTAAGGCCTCCTTTTAATAGAGAACCGGAACAAAGCATTATCACATAGTGAATACATGAACTCCTCAAACTACGGACATCACCGAGAAGTATCTCGATTATTGTCACTTCGGGGTTGTCGGATCATAACACATAATAGGTGACTATAGACTTGCAAGATAGGATCAAGAACACACATATATTCATGAAAACATAATAGGTTCAGATCTGAAATCATGGCACTCGGGCCCTAGTGACAAGCATTAAGCATAACAAAGTCATAGCAACATCAATCTCAGAACATAGTGGATACTAGGGATCAAACCCTAACAAAACTAACTTGATTACATGGTAAATCTCATCCAACCCATCACCGTCCAGCAAGCCTACGATGGAATTACTCACGCACGGCGGTGAGCATCATGAAATTGGTGATGGAGGATGGTTTATGATGACGACAGCGACGAATCCCCCTCTCCGGAGCCCCGAACGGACTCCAGATTAGCCCTCCTGAGAGAGATTAGGGCTTGGCAGCGGCTCCGTGTCGTGAAACGCGATGAAACTTTCTCCTTGATTTTTTTCTCCCTGAGACGGTATATATGGAGTTGGAGTTGAGGTCGGGAGGTGTCCAGGGGGCCCACGAGATAGGAGGGCGCGCCCTGGGGGGGGGGGGGGGCGCCCCCTGTCTCGTGGACAGCCCGTGGGCCCCCTGGCCTTGATTCTTTCGCTAAAAATTCTTATTAATTCTGAAAAGTGCCTCCGTGGATTTCCAGGACATTCCGAGAACTTTTCTTTTCTACACATAAAACAACATCATGGCAGTTCTGCTGAAAACAGCGTCAGTCCGGGTTAGTTTCATTCAAATCATGCAAGTTAGAGTCTAAAACAAGGGCAAAAGTGTTTGGAAAAGTAGATACGTTGGAGACGTATCAGCCCTTCGTCGCCTGCATCGTCGAGAGCTAGCGGTGACGCTAGGGTTTGTGAGAGGTGGCGAGGTGGAAGAAGGATTTTGACCGTGATGTGACGGGCATTTATAAGGAAAGGGACGGCACAACGCAATTACGCAAGTGCCCCCTGGCGGTTCACATCTGAAGGGCACGTGGCAAGCATGCAACACCTTGGAAGTTGTTCCATGTTCCCACGCACGCCTGGATTGTCGGGGTGGTCGTTCCGAATTCTCCGGCTTTCAGGCAATAAGGATGTAGCATTAAAAATAGATATAAATGTTTGTCAGATTGACTTCAACTGACAAGGTCTCAGTGAAGACAATTGATAGTTTTCAATAGAATGCATATGATTTGGATAGATAGAGTTGAGGTAGAAGCATAGATAGGTTAGGGTCCGATCACATTCACTTAGATCAAAAGATTCAGCAAGAAGTCATAGCTATAAGTGAATGTTGTAGAGGACAGAACACAAATATGTATATAACTAGAATAAGACCAAATCAACAAGATGAAGATAAACCTGAACATAAGTCAAGGATGAAGACAAATCAAATACGGAGACTTTGCAATCATTACGCCAAGGGAAACACTTCAAACAAAAGTTTGGTGGCGGCGTTACCCACTGTATAGGAAGTATTAGACCCAGACACGGCGCACAATTATCGTGGTGCTCCGAAGTCAAATTCCGCATTAATGTATTCACACTTAGAGTGTATGTCTTCAATGATTGAAGATATACATTACTTCGTGTGTTGCACATCTAAGTCATCAAAATGCATAACTGTTAGGATGTGTGTCCAATCACAGGACATTTGAGGATTCGAAGATATTTAGCTCACACCGCAGCCTGCAAAACCTTTTCTCATCCAAGGGCTTTGTGAAGATATCATCCAATTGCTCTTCAGTGTTGACGTGAATGATATCAATATATTCCTTCATGACATGATCTCTGAGAAAGTGATGACGAATTTCAATGTGCTTTGTCTTCGAGTGCTGAACTGGGTTGTTGGCAATCTTGATGGCGCTCTCATTGTCGCAGTAGAGTGACACATTCTTCAGGTGGATACCATAGTCCTTGAGAGTTTGCTTCATCCAGAGAAGCTGAGCACAGCAAGATCTAGCAATAATGTATTCAGATTCAGCACTGGAGAGAGATACACAATTCTGCTTCTTTGAAGACCAACAGACAAGAGATCGTCCCAGAAAGTGACATCTGCCTGATGTGGACTTGCGATCAACCTTTTCACCAGCACAATCAACATCTGAGAATCCAACTAGATCAAACTCTGAGCCCTTTGGATACCATAATCCTAGTGTCGGGGTGTAAGCCAAATATCGAAGAATTCGCTTCACGGCTAAGTGATGCGATTCCTTTGGTGCCGCTTGGAATCAGGCACACATGCAAACACTAAGCATTATATCTGGCGTAGATGCACATAAATAAAGTAAAGAACCAATCATGGAGCGGTATACCTTTTGATTGAACTCTTTACCATTGGCGTCGGGACACAGATGACTTTTGGTTGGCATTGGCATCGTGTATCCTTTGCAGTCTTGCATTCCAAACTTCTTTAGGCAATCTTTGAGATATTTTTCTTGAGATATGAAGATGCCATTGCGCTGCTGACGGATTTGGAGACCCAGGAAGAACTTCAGCTCGCCCATCATGGACATCTGATATTGCTCTTGCATCATGTGACCAAACTCATCACTGTATTTCTTGTTAGTGCAGCCGAAGATAATGTCATCCGCATAGATTTGGCACACAAATAGTTCACCATCATATGTCTACGTGAAGAGTGTAGGATCTAGAGAACCAGGTTTGAAGCCTTTGCTCTTCAGGAAGTCTTTGAGTGTGTCATACCAAGCACGAGGGGCTTGTTTGAGGCCATACAATGCCTTGTTGAGTTTGTATACCATATCAGGATGTTTTGGATCTTCAAGTCAGGAGGTTGTGCAACATATACTTCTTCTTCAATTTTTCCATTGAGAAAGGCACTCTTCACATCCATTTGATACAGAAGGATGTTGTGATGATTTGCATAGGCTAGCAGGATGCGAATGGCTTCAAGCCTAGCCACGGGAGCGAATGTTTCATCAAAGTCAATCCCTTCCACTTGAGTGTATCCTTGGGCAACGAGACGAGCCTTGTTTCTAACAACTTGACCATGCTCATCTTGCTTGTTGCGATATATCCATTTGGTGCCAATGATATTGTTCTTACAAGGATCAGGACGCTTGACCAATTCCCACACATTGTTCAACTCGAACTGTTGAAGCTCTTCTTGCATAGCTTGAATCCATTCAGGTTCCATGAGGCTTCAGCAACTTTCTTGGGTTCAGAGATTGAGACGAATGCAAAATGCCCATAGAAATTTGTTAGCTGTGTTGCTCTTTGAGTAGCTCTTGAACGAGTGAGTGGACCAGGTGCATTGATGCTGTCAATTATCTTCTCAATCTGTCTTCATTTGCAACACGAGGATGAACAGGACGAAGATTTTGCTCTTGTTGATCAATGTCATCATTTGGGGGATTGTCTTCAGGCTGGGCATTGTCTTCAGGTTGATTAGGTGCAGAAATGATAAGTTGCTCTTCAGTCTGAGCCTCAGAAGGTATGATCTCTCCAATTCCCATTTGCTTGATTGATTCACTAGGAGGTACTTCATCTAGCACATTTGGCAGGTGCTCTCTTTGTGAGCCGTTAGTCTCATCAAACCGCACATCCACAGTTTCAACCACTTTATAGTGAAAGAGGTTGAAGACTCTGTAGGAGTGCGAATCCTTTCCGTAACCAAGCATAAAACCTTCATGTGTTTTCGGTGCAAATTTTGAAGTGTGATGTGGATCCTTGATCCAGCACCTAGCACCAAATACTCTGAAGTAGCTGACATTTGGCTTCTTACCAATTAGAAGTTCATAGGAGGTTTTATTTAGAAGCTTGTGAAGATAAACACGGTTGATGATGTGGCATGCAGTATCAATGGCTTTAGGCCAGAACTTCCGTGGAGTCTTGTACTCATCGAGCATCGTTCGAGCCATCTCAATAAGAGTTATGTTCTTGCACTCCACGATGCCATTCTGCTGAGGTGTATACGGAGCAGAGAACTCATGAGTGATGCCCATAGTATCCAGATAAAGGACGAGGCTGGTGTTCTTGAATTCAGTGCTGTTGTCACTTCTAATATGCTTGATCTTGACGCCATAGTTCGTCATGGCACGATTGGCAAAGCGTCTGAAGACATCCTGCACTTCATTCTTATACAGGACTATATGCACCCAAGTATATCTTGAATAATCATCAACAATGACAAAGCCATAGAGGCAAGGAGTGGTAGTGAGAGTAGAGTAGTGAGTAGGGCCAGATAAGTCCATGTGTAGCAGCTCGAAGGGTTGAGATGTAGTCATGATTGTCTTCCAGGGATGCTTGGCCCTAGTCATCTTTCCAGCTTCATAGGCACCACACAGATGATCCTTCTTGAACTTGACGCCTTCGATGCCCACGACATGCTTCTTCTTCGCGAGAGTGTGCAAGTTCCTCATGCCAGCATGCCCTAGTCTTCGACGCTAAAGCCAGCACTCTGAAGCTTTTGCTAGAAGACATACGGTCATATGTGGTCCTGCTGAGAAATCTACCATATACAGATCATCTTTCCGATACCCTTCAAAGACTAGAGACTTGTCAGATTCTATTAGAACAAGGCAACAGTATTTTCCAAATAGCACAATCATGTTCAAGTCACAAAGCATTGAGACAGACATTAAGTTGAAACCAAGGGATTCAACAAGCATCACTTTATCCATGTGCTGATCCGTTGATATTGCAACTCTACCTAGACCCAATACCTTGCTTTTACCAGTGTCAACAAATGTGACGTGACTCTTGTCAGATGGACGTAGCGTTGAATCCATCAGAAGACTTCGATCGCTAATCATGTGGTTAGTGCATCCACTGTCCATAATCCATTATGAAGTACGAGGTGTCATAGCCTATAGTGCAGTTTGGGGGATAGGCTTCACCAAGCGAGTTGTGAAGCATAAACATTTGATGAACAAGTGGAACATGGAAATTCAGATCTTGGTTAGGATAGATAGGATGAGTGTCAAGGAATCCCGGGACGAAATACATAGTAAGACCATTTGGACATTTTATCTTGCGCCCCACAAGATGTTTAAGGTCCCCAACATTAGCATCGGACGCCTTTGATTTATGGCTGGAGACCTTTCCCAGCAAGAGAGAGTTAAGTTTTCTTAACCACCCACATTTTCAGGGGTAGCTTAGAAGCAATGAGTCTAAGTGCAGCATCTGAGAACTTCGGCTTTGGAGCCCTAGTAAATAGCCTTGCAGGAGGTGAATGATACTCATAGGAATAAGCAGAAAAGTTCTTAGTTCTATGAACATAGCGGATTGAGGAAACACGTTCATATTCATGGGTCTGAGTATGATTTCCCTGCAAAACATTGACGTTAGGGTGACTCGGATGAGTCCTCGGTATGTATGAAGCTTTTGGACCATATGAAGCCTTTGGTATGGGGTTTGTCTTCTTCCCAGGCGGTGTCATGATGACATTCACTATAAGATTCTCAAGAAAACTTTTGGGTACCCATCTCTTCTTCATAGGTGTCCCATTCCTGCAATTAGTACCAATATACCTGGCAAACACTTCGCCATTCTGATTCTTAAACAGTTTATAGTTTGCATCAAAGGATTCATCAATGATAATAGGGTTATCACAAGTGAAACGAGATAAGGTGGATGGATCTACTGAAGGTTCCTTTGCAGCAACCCATGTGGTTTTGGGGTACTGCTCAGGCTTCTAGTACGACACATCAACATTCATTTTCCTCTCGAACCCAACACCCTCTTTCCTAGGGTTTCGGTTCAGAATCTGCTTTTTGAGGACATCACATAATGTCTGATGCCTTTTGAGACTTTTGTACATCCCTGTCTCAAGCAGTGTCTTCAGCCTAGCATGCTCATCAGCAATAGTAGTGGTATCCTCACCAGAGGGGTTAGTTACCACATCAGCAGTTGAAGATATTGCAACAGTAGTAGCAGTAGAACATTCAGCAACAGAGGCAGCGTTATCACGCTCAATGCATTTTAGACATGGTGGTTCAAATCCTTCCTGAGCGGGACTGATCTGTTGAGCGTGAAGTGACTCATTCTCTTTTTGAAGATCTTCATGAATCGCTCTCAATTTCTCAAGATCTTGCTTCCTTTGAAGATAATTGTAGGAAAGCTTTTCATGAGTTGTTGTGAGCGTTTCATGACGACTTTCAAGTTCTTGGTACTTAACATGAAGATTTTTGATGTCTTAAATTAAGGACTGAGATCGGGTCATTTTCGCGTCCAACAGGTCATCGCTTTTGTCTAACAGTTTTTGAATATGTTCCATAGCTTTCTGTTGTTCAGTTGCAATTTTAGCAAGTGTTTTGTAGCTAGGTTTGGATTCACCATCAGAGTCATCTTCACTTGATGTTTGAAAGTAGGCATCGCGTGATTTTACCTTGGCACCACATGCCATGAAGAAGTAGGTGGGAGCCGAGTCGTCCTTGTCATTATCATCAGCGTTGGTGATGGAGCCATTGTCTTCAGTGTTGAAGATGGACTTTGTTGGGGAACATAGTAATTTCAAAAAATTTCCTACGCACACGCAAGATCATGGTGATGCATAGCAACGAGAGGGGAGAGTGTTGTCCATGTACCCTCGTAGACCGAAAGCGGAAGCGTTAGCACAACGCGGTTGATGTAGTCTTACGTCTTCACGATCCGACCGATCAAGTATCGAACGCACGTCACCTTCGAGTTCAGCACACGTTCAACTCAATGATGTCCCTCGAACTCCTATCCAGCCGAGCTTCGAGGGAGAGTTCCGTCAGCATGACGGCGTGGTGACGATGATGATGTTCTACCGACGCAGGGCTTCGCCTAAGCACCGCTACGATATTACCGAGGTGGAATATGATGGAGGGGGCACCGCACACGGCTAATAGATCTCAAGGATCAATTGTTGTGTCTAGAGGTGCCCCCTGCCCCCGTATATAAAGGACCAAGGGGAAGGGGGCGGCCGGCCAGGAGGAGGCGCGCCAGGGAGGAGTCCTACTCCCACTGGGATTAGGACTCCCTCCTTTCCTTGTCCAAGTAGGAGAGGGGAAGGAAGGGAGAGAGGAGAGGAAGGAAGGGGGGGCGCCTCCCTCCTTGTCCTATTCAGACTAGAGGGGGAGGGGGCGCGCGACCTGCCCTGGCCGCCCCTCCTCTGCTCCACTTTGGGCCCATGAGGCCCATTAACCCCCCGGGGAGTTCCGGTAACCCCCCCCCCCCCCCCCGGTTCTCCGGTATACATCCGATAACCTCCGGAACCATTTCGGTGTCCGAATATAGTCGTCCAATATATCAATCTTCATATCTCTACCATTTCGAGACTCCTCGTCATGTCCGTGATCACATCCGGGACTCCTAACTACCTTCGCTACATCAAAACATATAAACTCATAATATAACCGTCATCTAACTTTAAGCGTGCAGACCTGATACGTCCATTTTGCATCATGCTTTTATATCAATATTTATTGCATTATGGGCTGTTATTACACAATATATCTCAATACTTATGGCTATTCTCTCCTATTTTGCAAGGTTTACCATGAAGAGGGGGAATGCCGGCAGCTGGAATTCTGGCTGGAAAAGGAGCAAACATTGGAAACCTATTCTGCACTGCTCCAAAAATCCTGAAATTCCACGAACTTATTTTTGGAATTAATAAGAATTATTGAGCGGAAGAAACACCTCAAGGGGCCCACACCATAGCCAGGAGGGTGGGGGGCGCGCCCACCCATACTGGAAGTGCCCCCTGTCTCCTGGGCCCCCTGGTGGCCCTCTAGTGTCCATCTTCTGCTATATGAAGGCTTTTACCCTAGAAAAAATCGTGGGCAAGCTTACGGGACGAAACTCCACCGCCACGAGGCGGAACCTTGGCGGAACCAATCTTGAGCTCCGGCAGAGCTATTCTGCCGGGGACACTTCCCTCCGGGAGGGGGAAATCATCACCATCGTCATCACCAACGATCCTCTCATCGGGAGGGGGTCAATCTCCATCAACATCTTCACCAGCACCATCTCCTCTCAAAACCCTAGTGTTGGGAAACATAGTAATTTCAAAAAAATTCCTACGCACACGCAAGATCATGGTGATGCATAGCAACGAGAGGGGAGAGTGTTGTCCACGTTTCCTCGTAGACCGAAAGCAGAAGCGTTAGAACAACGCGGTTGATGTAGTCGTACGTCTTCACGGCCCGACCGATCAAGCACCGAAACTACGGCACCTCCGAGTTCGAGCACATGTTCAGCTCGATGACGTCCCCCATACTCCAATCCAGCAGAGTGTCGAAGGAGAGTTCCGTCAGCACGACGGTGTGGTGACGATCTTGATGTTCTACCGTCGCAGGGCTTCGCCTAAGCACCGCTACAATATTATCGAGGAGAACTATAGTGGAGGGGGGCACCGCACACGGCTAAGAGACCAAGAGATCAATTGTTGTGTCTATGGGGTGCCCCCCTCCCCCGTATATAAAGGAGTGGAGGAGGGGGCCGACCAAGGGGTGTGGCGCGCCCTGGGGGGGAGTCCAACCCCCACCGGGAGCAAGACTCCCCCCTTTCCTATTAGGAGAGGGAGAGGGAAGGAATAGGAGGGAGGGATGAAGGAAAGGGGGGCACGGCGCCCTTCCCAATTCGGATTGGGCTGGGGGGGGGGGGTGATGTCTACTACACAACCTTCTTCTTGTAGATGTTGTTGGGCCTGCAAGTGCACAGGTTTGTAGGACAGTAGCAAATTTCCCTCAAGTGGATAACCTAAGGTTTATCAATCCGTAGGAGGCGTAGGATGAAGATGGTCTCTCTCAAACAACCCTGCAACCAAATAACAAAAAGTCTCTTGTGTCCCCAACACACCCAATACAATGGTAAATTGTATAGGTGCACTAGTTCTGCGAAGAGATGAAGATACAAGTACAAAATAGATGGTAGATATAGGTTTTTGTAATCTGAAATAATAAAAACAGCAAGGTAACGAGCGATAAAAGTGAGCGTAAACGGTATTGCAATGATAGGAAACAAGGCCTAGGGTTCATACTTTCACTAGTGTAAGTTCTCTCAACAATAATAACATAGATAGAACATACGACAAGCCCTCAACATGCAACAAAGAGTCACTCCAAAGCCACTAATAGCGGAGAACAAACGTAGAGATTATGGTCGGGTACGAAACCACCACAAAGCTATTCTTTCAGATCGATCTATAAAAGAGTTCGTACTAGAATAACACCTTAAGATACAAATCAACCAAAACCCTAATGTCACCTAGATACTCCATTGTCACCTCAAGTATCCGTGGGCATGATTATACGATATGCATCACACAATCTCAGATTCATCCAACCAACATAAAAGTACTTCAAAGAGTGCCCCAAAGTTTCTACCGGAGTGTCAAGAACGTGTGCCAACCCCTATGCATTGGTTCCCAAGTGTCACGAAACCCGCAAGTTGATCACCAAAACATACATCAAGTGGATCAATAGAATAACCCATTGTCACCACGGTTATCCCACGCAAGACATACATCAACTGTTCATAAAAGACTCAATCCAATAAGATAACTTCAAAAGGGGAAACTCAATTCATCACAAGAGAGTAGAGGGGGAGAAACATCATAAGATCCAACTACAATAGCAAAGCTCGGGATACATCAAGATCGTGACATAGATGGAACACGAGAGAGAACACAAGAGAGAGAGATCAAACACATAGCTACTGGTACATACCCTCAGCCCCGAGGGTGAACTACTCCCTCCTCGTCATGGATAGCGCCGGGATGATGAAGATGGCCTCCGGTGATGGGATCCCCCTCCGGCAGGGTGCCGGAACATGGTCCCGATTGGTTTTTGGTGGCTACAGAGGCTTGCGGCGGCGGAACTCCCGATCTATCTTCTGTTCTGGAAGTTTTAGGGTACGTAGGTATATATGGGTGCAGGGGGTATGTCGGTGGACCTCTGGGGGGCTCACGAGGTAGGGGGGCGCGCCCAGGGGGGAGGGCACGCCCCCCACCCTCGTGGGCAGCCCGGGAATCCCCTGACGTGCACTCGAAGCCCATCTGGTTGGTTTCCTTCCAAAATTAACTTCTCCAAGTGATTTCGTTCCGTTTTGACTCCGTCTGATATTCCTTTTCCTCGAAACACTGAAATAGGCATAAAACAGCAAATCTGGGCTGGGCCTCCGGTTAATAGGTTAGTCCCAAAAATAATATAAAAGTGGATAATAAAGCCCAATATTGCCTAAAACAGTACATAAAGTAGCATGGAGCAATAAAAAATTATAGATACGTTGGAGACGTATCAAGCATCCCCAAGCTTAATTCCTGCTCGTCCTCGAGTAGGTAAATGATAAAAAATAAGTTTTGATGCGGAGTGATACTTTGGCATAATTTCAATGTAAATCTTCTTAATTGTGATATGAATATTCAGATCCGAAAGACTCAAGACAAAAGTTTATATTGACACAAAAATAATAATACTTCAAGCATACTAATCAAAGCAATCATGTCTTCTCAAAATAACATGGCAAAAGAAAGTTCATCCCTACAAAATCATATAGTTAGGCTATGCTTCATTTTTGTCACACAAAGATGTTCCCAACTTCTATACCCCCGATGACAAGCCAAGCAATTGTTTCATACTTAAATAATCTCAAACTTTTTCAACCTTCACGCAATACATGAGCGTGAGCCATGGATATCGCACTATGGGTGGAATAGAATATGATGATGGGGATTGTGTGGAGAAGACAAAAAAGGAGAAAGTCTCACATCAACTAGGCGTATCAACGGGCTATGGAGATGCCCATCAATAGATATCGATGTGAGTGAGTAGGGATTGCCATGCAACGGATGCACTAGAGCTATGAATGCTCAACAAAAGAAAACTAGTGGGTGTGCATCCAACTTGCTTGCTCATGAAGACCTAGGGCATTTGAGGAAGCCCATCGTAGGAATATACAAGCCAAGTTCTATAATGAAAAATTCCCACTAGTATAAAAAGACAACTTATGAGACTCACTACATGAAGAACAAGGTGCTACTTTGAAGCTCAATATACGAGACTCACTACATGAAGAACAAGGTGCTACTTTGAAGCACAAGTGTGGAAAAGAGATAGTAGCATTGCCCTTTTTATTTTATTTTTTTTATTTTTTTGGGCCTTTTTTTTTTCTTTTGGCCTTTCCTTCTTTTTTTGGGCCTTTCTTTTTTTATTTGGGCAATGCTCTAATAATGATGATCATCACACTTCTATTGATTACAACATATGAATTACAACTCGAAACTAGAACAAGATATGACTCTATATGAATGCCTCCGGCGGTGTACCGGGATAGTGCAATGAATCAAGAGTGACATGTATGAAAAATAATGCATGGTGGCTTTGCCACAAATACGATGTCAACCACATGATCATGCAATGGCAATATGACAAAAGTAATGTATGTCATGATGATGATGGTGGAAGTTGCATGGCAATATATCTCGGAATGGCTATGGAAATGCCATAATAGGTAGGTATGGTGGCTGTTTTGAGGAAGATATAAGGAGGTTTATGTGTGATAGAGCGTATCATATCACGAGGTTTGGATGCACCGGCAAAGTTTGCACCAACTCTCAAGGTGAGAAAGGGCAATGCACGGTACCGAAGAGGCTAGCAAAGGCGGAAAGGTGAGAGTGCGTATAATCCATGGACTCAACATTAGTCAAAAGAACTCATATACTTATTGCAAAAATTTAAAAGTCATCAAAAATCAAGTACTACGCGCATGCTCCTAGGGGGATAGATTGGTAGGAAAAGACAATCGCTCGTCCCCGACCGCCACTTATAAGGATGCACAAGCCAGGTACACTTCATGTTTCAAATTTGTTACACAATGTTAACCATACGTGCATGTACGGGACTTGCTAACTTCAACACAAGCATTCTTTAAATTCATAATCACCCAACTAGCACGACTTTGATATTATCACCTCCATATCTCAAAACAATTATCAAGCATCAAACTTATCTTAGTATTCAACACACTCATAAGAAAGTTTCACATATCTTGAATACCAAGTATATTAATATTAAGCAAATCACCATGCTATTAACGACTCTCAAAATAATCTAAGTGAAGCATGAGAGTTCAAATATTTCTTCAAAATAAAACTACCACCATGCTCTTGAAAGATATAAGTGAAGCACTAGAGCAAAAACTATCAAGCTCAAAAGATATAAGTGAAGCACATAGAGTATTCTAGCAAATTCTAATTTGTGCAAGGCTCTCTCTCATTAAAGGATTTCAGATCTTGATACTTCATTCAAACAGCAAGCAAAGCTAAAGGAAACTACAATGCAAGGATAGCACAACTCATGTGAAGAAGCAAAAACTTAGGCTCAACCGATACTAACCGATAGTTGTTGAAGAAGAAAGGTGGGATGCCTACAGGGGCATCCCCAAGCTTAGATGCTTGAGACTTCTTGAAATATTATCTTGGGGTGCCTTGGGCATCCCCAAGCTTGAACTTTTGTGTCTCCTTAATTCCTCTCATATCATGGTTTCTCTTTTTTATCAAAAGCTTCATTCACAACAAACTCAACAAGAACTCGTGAGATAGGTTAGTATAAACCAATGCAAAACCTTATCATTTTCTACTGTAACAAATCACTAAAATTATTATTCCACATGTAATACTAAATACCTCTGCATATTTAATACTCCTATCCTCAAATAGAATCATTAAGCAAGCAAACATATGCAAACAATGCAAACATAACAACAATTTGTCAAAATAGTACAGTCTGTAAAGAATGCAAGAGTATCAATAATTCCCTGACTACAAAAATTATGAACTAAAATTCCGCATGTAATAAATTTATCATAGCTCAATATTCAAAAAGATTCAACATTATACCACTCTCTGACTTTTCTAGGGAATTTTTGCAACTGCAGTAAACTTTCTGTTTTCAAACAGCAACATGTATACTAGCAAAATAAGCATGGCAAAGGCTATCCTTGTTTATTGAAACTAAAGATGCAAAACATTATTCTAAATAACAGCAACCAGAAACTAACAAAAGGAAATGACGCTCCAACCAAAACACATATCATGTGGTGAATAAAAATATAGCTCCAAGTAAAGTTACCAATGAACGAAGACGAAAGAGGGGATGCCTTCCGGGGCATCCCCAAGCTTAGGCTCTTGGTTGTCCTTGAATATTACCTTGGGGTGCCTTGGGCATCCCCAAGCTTAGGCTCTTGCCACTCCTTATTCCATAGTCCATCGAATCTTTACCCAAAACTTGAAAACTTCACAACACAAAACTCAACTGGAAACCCGTGAGCTCCGTTAGCGAAAGAAAACAAAATACCACTTCAAGGTACTGTAATGAACTCATTCTAAATTAATATTTGTGTAATATCTACTGTACTCCAACTTATCTATGGTTCATACCCTCCGATACTACTCATAGATTCATCAAAATAAGCAAACAACACATAGAAAACAGAATCTGTCAAAAACAGAACAGTCTGTAGTAATCTGTATCAAACGTATACTTATGGAACCCCAAAAATTATGAAATAAGTTGATGAACCTGAGTAATTTGTCTATTAATCATCTGCAAAAAGAATCAACCTAAAATCACTCTCCAGTAAAAAATGGCAGCTAATCTCGTGAGCGCTAAAGTTTCTGTTTTTCACAGCAAGATCACATAAACTTCACCCAAGTCTTCCCAAAGGCTCTACTTGGCACTTTATTGAAACAAAAGCTATAAAACATGATTACTACAGTAGCATAATCATGTGTACACACAAAAACAGTAAGGATAAATATTGGGTTGTCTCCCAACAAGCGCTTATCTTTAATGCCTTTTAGCTAGGCATGATGATGACAATGATGCTCACATAAAAGATAAGAATTGAAACATAACGGGAGCATCATGAAGCATATGACTAGCACATTTAATTCCAACCCACTTCCTATGCATAGGGATTTTGTGAACAAACAACTTATGAGAACAATAATCAACTAGCATAGGAAGGTAACACAAGCATAGATTTAAGAATTTAAGCACATAGAGAGGAAACTTGATATTATCGCAATTCCTACAAGCATATGTTCCTCTCTCATAATAATTTTCAGTAGCATCATGAATGAATTCAACAATATAACCAGCACCTAAAGCATTCTTTCCATGATCTACAAGCATAGAAAATTTACTACTCTCAACATAAGCAAATTTCTTCTCATGAATAGTAGTGGGAGCAAACTCAACAAAATACTATCATGTGATTGAAAATTAAGATCAAGATGACACGTTTCATGGTTATCATTATTCTTTAAGCATACGTGTCATCACAATAATCATCATAGATAGGAGCCATGCTTTTATCATAGTAAATTTGCTCATCAAAGCTTGGGGGACAAAAAATATCATCTTCATCAAACATAGCTTCCCCAAGCTTGTGGCTTTGCATATCATTAGCATCATGGATATTCAAGGAATTCATACTAACAACATTGCAATCATGCTCATCATTCACATATTTAGTTCCAAACATTCTATAGCTTTCTTCTTCTAGCACTTGAGCACAATTATCCTTTCCATCATACTCATGAAAGATATTAAAAAGGTGAAGCGTATGAGACAAACTCAACTCTATTTTTTGTAGTTTTCTTTTATAAACTAGACTAGTGCTAAAACAAGAAACAAAAAGATTCAATTGCAGGATCTAAAGATATACCTTCACTTACCTAGCCTCCCCGGCAACAGCGCCAGAAAAGAACTTGATGACGGAGTGTGAGTACCCTTTACCTTTGCCTCCCCGGCAACGGCGCCAGAAACTGCTTGATGTATATTACACAACCTTCTTCTTGTAGACGTTGTTGGGCCTGCAAGTGCACAGGTTTGTAGGACAGTAGCAAATTTCCCTCAAGTGGATGACCTAAGGTTTATCAATCCGTAGGAGGCGTAGGATGAAGATGGTCTCTCTCAAACAACCCTGCAACCAAATAACAAAAAGTCTCTTGTGTCCCCAACACACCCAATACAATGGTAAATTGTATAGGTGCACTAGTTCGGCGAAGAGATGAAGATACAAGTGCAAAATAGATGGTATATATAGGTTTTTGTAATCTGAAATAATAAAAACAGCAAGGTAACGAGCGATAAAAGTGAGCGTAAACGGTATTGCAATGATAGGAAACAAGGCCTAGGGTTCATACTTTCACTAGTGTAAGTTCTCTCAACAATAATAACATAGATAGAACATATGACAAGCCCTCAACATGCAACAAAGAGTCACTCCAAAGCCACTAATAGCAGAGAACAAACGTAGAGATTATGGTCGGGTACGAAACCACCACAAAGCTATTCTTTCAGATCGATCTATAAAAGAGTTCGTACTAGAATAACACCTTAAGATACAAATCAACCAAAACCCTAATGTCACCTAGATACTCCATTGTCACCTCAAGTATCCGTGGGCATGATTATACGATATGCATCACACAATCTCAGATTCATCCAACCAACATAAAAGTACTTCAAAGAGTGCCCCAAAGTTTCTACCGGAGAGTCAAGAACGTGTGCCAACCCCTATGCATTGGTTCCCAAGTGTCACAAAACCCGCAAGTTGATCACCAAAACATACATCAAGTGGATCAATAGAATAACCCATTGTCACCACGGTTATCCCACGCAAGACATACATCAACTGTTCATAAAAGACTCAATCCAATAAGATAACTTCAAAAGGGGAAACTCAATTCATCACAAGAGAGTAGAGGGGGAGAAACATCATAAGATCCAACTACAATAGCAAAGCTCGGGATACATCAAGATCGTGACATAGATGGAACATGAGAGAGAACACGAGAGAGAGAGATCAAACACATAGCTACTGGTACATACCCTCAGCCCCGAGGGTGAACTACTCCCTCCTCATCATGGATAGCGCCGGGATGATGAAGATGGCCTCCGGTGATGGGATCCCCCTCCGGCAGGGTGCCGGAACAGGGTCCCGATTGGTTTTTGGTGGCTACAGAGGCTTGCGGCGGCGGAACTCCCGATCTATCTTCTGTTCTGGAAGTTTTAGGGTATGTAGGTATATATGGGTGCAGGGGGCATGTCGGTGGACCTCTGGGGGGCTCACGAGGTAGGGGGGCGCGCTCAGGGGGGAGGGCGCGCCCCCCACCCTCGTGGGCAGCCCGGGGATCCCCTGACGTGCACTCCAAGCCCATCTGGTTGGTTTCCTTCCAAAATTAACTTCTCCAGTTGATTTCGTTCCGTTTTGACTCCGTCTTATATTCCTTTTCCTCGAAACACTGAAATAGGCATAAAACAACAAATCTGGGCTGGGCCTCCCGTTAATAGGTTAGTCCCAAAAATAATATAAAAGCGGATAATAAAGCCCAATATTGCCTAAAACAGTAGATAAAGTAGCATGGAGCAATCAAAAATTATAGATACGTTGGAGACGTATCAGGGGGGCGCCCCCTCCTTTGCTCCTTTTCCCTCCTTTCCACTAAGGCCCAATAAGGCCCATATACCTCCCGGGGGGGGGGGTCTGATAACCTCCCGGAGCTCCGGTATTGTCCCAATCTCACCCGGAACCTTTCCGGTGTCCAAATATAGTCGTCCAATATATCGATCTTTATGTCTCGACCATTTCGAGACTCCTCTTCATGTTCGTGATCACATCCAGGACTCCGAACAACCTTCGGTACATCAAAACTCATAAACTCATAATAAAATTGCCAACGAAACCTTAAGCGTGCGGACCCTACGGGTTCGAGAACTATGTAGACATGACCGAGACACGTTTCCGGTCAATAACCAATAGCGGAACCTGGATGCTCATATTGGCTCCTACATATTCTACGAAGATCTTTATCGGTCAAACCGCATAACAACATACGTTGTTCCCTTTGTCATCGGTATGTTACTTGCCCGAGATTCGATCGTCGGTATCCCAATACCTAGTTCAATCTCGTTACTGGCAAGTCTCTTTACTTGTTATGTACTGCATCATTTCGTAACTAACTCATTAGCTACATTGCTTGCAAGGCTTATAGTGATGTGCATTACCGAGAGGGCCCAGAGATACCTCTCCGACAATCGGAGTGACAAGTCCTAATCTCGAAATACGCCAACTCAACATGTACCTTCGGAGACACCTGTAGAGCTCCTTTATAATCACCTAGTTATGTTGCGATGTTTGGTAGCACACAAAGTGTTCCTCTGGTAAACAGGAGTTGCATAATCTCATAGTTGTAGGAACATGTATAAGTCATGAAGCGAGCAATAGCAACATACTAAACGATCAAGTGCTAAGCTAACGGAATGGGTCATGTCAATCACATCATTCTACTAATGATGTGATCCCGTTAATCAAATGACAACTCATGTCTATGGTTAGGAAACATAACCATCTTTGATTAATAAGCTAGTCAAGTAGCGGCATACTAGTGACATTAAGTTTGTCTATGTATTCACACATGTGTCATGTTTTCGGTTAATACAATTCTAGCATGAATAATAAACATTTATCATGATATAAGGAAATAAATAATAACTTTATTATTGCCTCTAGGGCATATTTCCTTCAGTCTCCCACTTGCACTAGGGTCAATAATCTAGATTACACAATAATGATTCTAACACCCATGGAGTCTTGGTGCTGATCATGTTTTGCTCGTGGAAGAGGCTTAGTCAATGGGTCTGCAACATTCAGATCCGTATGTATCTTGCAAATCTCTATGTCTCCCACCTGGACTTGGCCCCGGATGGAATTGAAGCGTCTCTTGATGTGCTTGGTCCTCTTGTGAAATCTGGATTCCTTTGCCAAGGCAATTGCACCCGTTTTGTCACATAAGATCTTCATTGGTACCGATGCACTAGGTATGACACCTAGATTGAAAATGAACTCCTTCATCCAGACTCCTTCATTTGCTGCTTCCGAAGCAGCTATGTACTCCGCTTCGCATGTACATCCCGCCACGACACTTTGTTTAGAACTGCACCAACTGACAGCTCCACCGTTCAACATAAACACGTATTCGGTTTGCGATTTAGAATCGTCTGGATCAGTGTTAAAGCTTGCATCGACGTAACCATTTACGACTAGCTCTTTGTCACCTCCATAAACGAGAAACATATCCTTAGTACTTTTCAGGTATTTCAGGATGTTCTTGACCGCTGTCCAGTGATCCACTCCTGGATTACTTTGGTACCTTCCTGCTAAACTTATTGCTAAGCACACATCAGGTCTGGTACACAACATTGCATACATGATAGAGCCTATGGCTGAAGCATAGGGAACATCTTTCATTTTCTCTCTATCTTCTGCTGTGGTCGGGCATTGAGTCTGACTCAACTTCACACCTTGTAATACAGGCAAGAACCCTTTCTTTGCCTGATCCATTTTGAACTTTTTCAAAACTTTATCAAGGTATGTGCTTTGTGAAAGTCCAATTAAGTGTCTTGATCTATCTCTATAGATCTTGATGCCCAATATGTAAGCAGCTTCACCAAGGTCTTTCATCGAAAAACTTTTATTCAAGTATCCCTTTATGCTATCCAGAAATTCTATATCATTTCCAATCAACAATATGTCATCTACATATAATATCAGAAATGCTATAGAGCTCCCTGAGGGAGTCCTGGATTAGGGGGTATCCGGACAACCGGACTTTGTACAACGTCCGGACTATTGAAGCATGAAGATACAAGACTCAAGACTTTGGACCATGTCCGGATGGGACTCTCCTTTGCGTGGAAGGCAAGCTTGGCGATCCGGATATTATATTTCCTTCATTGTAACCGACTCCATGTAAACCCTAGCCCTCTCCGGTGTCTATATAAACCGGAGAGGTTGGTCCTTAGAAGGCCGATCACAATTACAATCATACCATCATAGGCTAGCTCTTAGGGTTTAGCCTCTACGATCTCGTGGTAGATCTACTCTTGTACTACCCATATCATCTGTATTAATCAAGCAGGAAGTAGGGTTTTACCTCCATCGAGAGGGCCCGAACCTGGGTAAACATCTGTGTCCCTTGCTTCCTGTTACCATCAGCCTTGCCGCACAGATCGAGACCCCCTACCCGAGATCCGCCGGTTTTGACACCGACATTGGTGCTTTCATTGAGAGTTCCTCTGTGTCGTTGCCGCAAGGCTCGATGGTTCGTCTTGTCATCAAGGATGACATTACCTCGGAGGGAGCTCTGGATGTAGGCCAGATGCTCAGACTCGGCGGCTTTATCATGGCCACCCCATCGGCGGTAGCGCCGACGATGGCCTCTCGGGTCATCAATCATAACCTTCGCGTCAGCTCAGAACTGGACGAACAGATGGATCCAATGGAGCTCTCCTCCATTAACGAACTCTTGGATCGCATCGCCGCTCTAGGAGTCGCTACGAACTATGACCGGATTGGGCTTAAACCTGACCGAAGGGACATCCGGTCCCCGCAGGCCACCCATGAGATAGCGATAGTGGAGGAACCACACGCAGATTGTCCCTCAACTTTGAGGATGAATTATGTTTGGATTGCCGAACTCCTTGAGCCGAAAACCTGCTCAAAGGAAAACATGACCCAGGCCCCGGACTTAGAATCGGGCACTGGGCCAAAGGAATTGGGCGATATCCCGGATTCTGAGCTGTTAAGCTCGGAACCGCCCGCGCCCTTGGGCGTTAGATCGGACCAAAATCCGGATTCTGTTAACAACACCTATCTGGACTTAAACTGTCTCTCCCGCATCAGGCAAGAGCCCCAGGAAATGGTACACCATTACTGGGCCAGATTCCTCCTTGCGCTTAACAAGGTCAAGGACTGCCACGAGGAGAACATGGTCTCACTCTTCTGCAAAAACTGCACAGACAAAGGGCTCCTCAATGTTATAAGTCGCCGCGACATAGTATGCTTCACGGACTTGACAAACATAGTACGAAAGTACTGTGCGATGGAGAGCGCTTGGAAGACCCAGACAGAATTTTGGGATAGTACTGCTCTCACCAAGACCTTTGTCCGAACTAAACGGACGAACTCTCGTAAGTCGTCCGATCCAATCCCCAAGAAACCAAAGCCCACCCCAGGGCGGGGATCCTTATTGGAAGAATGGCTCGACGGGCCATGTAAGCTCCACAGTACTCCGGATACAATACCAACTCATAGCCTTAGGGCATGTTGGACACTCCGGCAGGTGGCAAAAAGTGGCGAGGATCTTCTTGTGAGCCATAAAGCGGAACATCATCCTGCCAGCGGACACAATACGGTACTAACAGTCTTTGAGACTTTTGCCTCGAACAACAGGCGCAAGCGAGCTCATCGAAGCTCTGCGGAAATTTGCCATGTGGCAAATATAAACCCCTGGAACAACACTACTATAACTTTCAATGCCAGTGATGAACCTCGATTCCAAACTGTCCGGGCTCCGGCCGCTCTGGTCCTTAGCCCAATCGTGGACGGCTTTTGTCTCACCAAAGTACTCATGGACGGCGGAAGCGGGTTAAACTTGATCTATGAAGAAACGCTCAACAAAATGGAAATTTATAAAGGCCGCATTGAGCAAAGCGGCACCATCTTCAGGGGAATCATCCCTACTCGGGAAGCGCGGTGCGCGGGAAAAATCACACTCGATGTGGTATTCGGCACCCAGGAAAATTATAGGTCCGAAGAAATCACATTCCAAGTGGCTCCCTTTAGCATCGGATACCACGCCCTTCTAGGGCGGGACGCGTTTACAAGCTTTCAAGTTGTACCCCATTACGGGTACATGAAGCTTAAAATGCCCGGACCCAATGGAATCATCCCTCTAGCCAGTGATCCGGACGTCGCACTTCGCGCCGAAAATAAAACGGCAGCACTGGCCCTGGAAGCATTATCTGAAGCCCTAGCAGCCGAAGAGTTAACAACACTGCGGGACACAGTGGTAGGGACGACGTGATACTCGACAAACGACCCAAGTCCACCTCATTTAAACCTGCAGACGATATAGTCAAATTCCAAGTCCACCCAACGGACCCCACGAAGACAGCATCCATTGGGACACAGTTGAGCCCCGTGATGGACGCCGCACTGCGAGATTTCTTACGCGAGAATTGGGACATTTTCTCCTGGCACCCTTCGGACATGCCAGGCATCCCACGCCGGCTGGCCGAATATAGTCTCAATATACTAAAGGGATACAAACTGGTCAAACAGACCCTAAGGCGGTTTTCAGAACCCAAACGGCAAGCCATGGGGGAAGAGCTAGCCAAACTGCTTGAGGCCGGATTCCTCAGAGATATTAAACATCCGGATTGGCTGGCAAATTTGGTAATGGTACCAAAAAAGGACAAATCTTGGCGCTTACGCGTCGACTTCAAAGACCTCAACAAGGCTTGCCCCAAGGATCCCTTTCCCCTCCCTTGCATCTATCAAATCATCGATGCCACAGCTGGACACGACTTGCTGTGTTTTCTTGACGCATACTCCGGATACCATCAAATAAAGATGACGGAGTCTGACCAAGTTGCAACAGCTTTTATAACGCCATATGGCCCTTTTTGCTTCAACACTATGCCCTTCGGGCTCAAGAATGCCGGCGCAACCTATCAACGCATGATTCAAACATGCCTGGAAAAACAAATCGGCAAAATAGTGGAAACATATGTGGACGACGTGGTCATAAAAACTAGACACGTCGAAACCCTAATAGATGACTTGAGGCTTACATTCGATAACCTCCGGACATACGACATCAAGTTGAATCCGGAAAAATGTGTTTTCGGTGTCCCCTTGGGGAAGCTGCTGGGCTTCAATATTTCCAATAGTGGAATCAAAGCGAATCTAGCAAAAATCCGAGCTCTGTCGCAGTTGGCTATACCAACAGACCTCAAGCACATCCAGAGGCTAGCTGGATGCGTGGCCGCTTTGAGCCGCTTTATATCCAGGCTAGGAAAGAAGGCATTGCCTCTTTATCGCCTCCTTCGGCGCACCGAACACTTTGTATGGACGGATGCAGCCGCGGCCGGACTCGATGAGATAAATACCTTATTGGCTAGTAATCTAGTCCTAACAGCGCCAAACATCGGCGAACCTATGCTACTATACATAGCTGCAACACATCAAGTGGTAAGCACAGTGCTCGTCGTCGAACGAGAGGTGAACGGATACAAATTCCCACTTCAAAAGCCAGTTTATTACGTATCCACGGTCCTCACATCATGCAAATCCCGATACCCACACTATCAAAAAATAGCATACGCGGTCTTCATGGCATCTTGGAAGCTAAGACACTACTTTCAAGAGTGTTCGATTACCGTCGCCTCCGAAGTACCACTCAATGACATAATTAATAACCGTGACGCTATGGGCCGGATTGCCAAATGGGCCATCGAGCTCCTCCCGTTCGAAATAATATACAAACCACGGCGAGCCATTAAGTCGCAAGTACTGGCCGACTTCGTCACCGAATGGACAGAAGCCGAACTCCATAAAGAGTACGGTGCGTACTCCAACTGGATCATGCACTTTGACGGCTCCAAAATGTTGGCCGGACTGGGAGCAGGGGTAGTCCTGACATCTCCCACCGGGGACATGGTCCAATACGTCCTACAAATACTATATACGGACTCCAACAATGAAGCCGAATATGAGGCTCTGTTGCATGGTCTTCGGATGGCAGTCTCTATGGGCATCCAACGCTTGGAAGTGCGCGGGGATTCGAACCTCGCAATATCACAAATAAATGGAGACTTTGATGCCAAGGACCCAAAAATGGTGGCCTATCATAATGCCGTCCTCAAAATGTCAGCTCGGTTCAAGGGGCTCGAATTCCACCATGTGGCTCGAGAAAACAATCAAGCAGCGGACATCCTCGCCCGCATCGGTGCCAAACGCGACCCTGTCCCACCTAATATATTCCTGGAAAGGCTGTTCAAGCCATCCGTAGTATGGAAGGGGAGTCCCGCAATACCAGCACGGATCCGAATACACCCCCAGACTCCGAACCATTAGACACAATCGGAGGCTCTGCCACCGAAATAACATCTTCGGCCCACGAAATCATGGTCGTAATCACCCCGTGGACCGAGCCTTTCTTGTCCTACCTAAATAGGCAGGAGCTCTCCGATGACCAAAATGAAGCACGCTGCATAGTCCGGCGTTCTAAAGCTTACAAAGTCCATGAAGGGGAACTCTACAAGAAAAGCACGACCGGAGTGCTCCAAAGGTGCATCTCTGAAGAGGAAGGGTGGCAACTCCTGGCTGAAATCCATGCCGGGCTGGGCGGACACCACGCCGCAGCTCGAGCGCTAGTCAGCAAAGCCTTCCGTACAGGCTTCTATTGGCCGACGGGCCGAGCAGACGCATAGGACCTTGTCCAACATTGCGTCGGCTGCCAGCTCTTCGCCAATCAGAGTCATATGCCCCCTACCGCTCTCCAAACAATCCCCATAACTTGGCCCTTCGCGGTCTGGGGGCTGGACATGGTCGGACCTATTAAAGGGGGAAGCCACAAGAAAAAATACTTATTGGTCATGGTGGACAAATTCACCAAATGGATCGAAGCCAAACCAGTTAAAAACGGCCGAATCCGGACCAGTAATAGACTTCATGTCCGGGGTCGTACACCGGTACGGTGTCCCCCATAGCATCATCACTGATAATGGCTCAAATTCCACAGCCGATGAAGTGAAAACTTGGTGTGGCAAAATGGGCATTGAGCTCGACTACGCTTCCGTCTACCACCCCCAAACAAACGGCCAGGTCGAACAGGCAAATGTTCTCATCATGAGCGGCATAAAACCCAGACTAGTGTGATCTTTAATAGAATCGGATACGCACTGGGTAGAGGAGCTCGACTCCGTACTCTGGGGGTTGCGGACCACACCAAATTGAACCACCGGATATACACCATTTTTTATGGTGTACGGTGCGGAAGTAGTACTACCTTGCGACATAATACATGATTCGCCACGCGTACGCATGTACGAAGAGAAGGAAGCCGAGTTAGATCGGCAAGATAATTTGGATGCCCCGGAGGAGGAGCGTGATGTCGCAAAAGCCCGTTCCGCATTCTATCAGCAGCAAGCTCGATGATATCAAAGCAGAGAAGTGCGGGCCAAAACTTACAATATTGGCGAACTCGTTCTACGCCTGCCGGAGAAGAAGAAGGACAAACTCAAACCCAAGTGGGAAGGTCCCTTCGTCATTGACAAAGTTCTCACCGGAGGAGCGTACCGTCTACGCAATGCATCCAATAACAGACTCGAGCCGAACCCATGGAACGCGGCTAGACTCCGGAGATTCTACGCCTAACGCCGAACTCAGTGTTCGTCTCCTCACCCCTCCTTTTTAATTATGCTCCATCTCTTTTTCTCTCCTTTCTCGACCCTTTTTCTCTTCACGCAAAGTATTTAATACAGTGCAGACTCCCAGATCATTCCGTACGTACTATGGCGTAAGCTGTACCTGGGGCTCCCTATTCGGAAGCTAGACTTAATTACTTTAAATGGCCTTTTGCCCATCGCATATGCGTTCTTTTGCCATATGTGCCTTTTCATCACCATTATATGCATCGCTATGACTTAAGATGTGGCCAAGCTAGGTTGCCTGGCTCTTCTGTTTATGCCCTACATTCCTGTTAATTCGGCTAGGGCATAAGGGGAGCACCTCTGTGATTGTTACTGCCTGTTAAGCCGGATGTGTACCTCAGACCGGGTGAAACCGAAAGCTAGTTTCCTTAAGAGAATATTCGATCGGTGAACAAAGGATGTATTCATTGGTTACAACAAAAAACCCAGAAGCTTTGTATCCTGCGCCGTCGTTCGCAGTCCGGACATGTGCATCGACACATGCATTCCCAGGGAAAGGAACCCCTAACGAAACTATTCTCCCTGGAAGATGTTTCTTGCTATCCATGCAATATAACATAACTAGTTGGGTACTTGTCTGTTCAAGCACCTATGACCCCTACGCCTGGTCTCCACGCATACCCCGATTCTTGTATAACCGAGCGGGTATTCGGACACACCCCAGACTACAGGATCCGGGGGCTGAAGCAAAAAGGTCTGCCATGACAAATGATTTCAATCCGGCTAGGGGCTATTTATGCCAATTAAATTACAGAGTCACTGAGACTGACTATACTCCTCCTCTATACCATCTAACAGGCTATCTAGCCTACAATCTTGTTGAGAATACTTAGCGGCTAACGCTACCTGGTCATATACCAGACTCACGGGAATTTCTTGCCCATCCGGCCCCGCCGGTCCTACTTCGGCCATATGGTTCGGGTCCAGCTTGGTGTAGCGCGTCTTCACCATTGCCCAGGCTTCTCTTGCTCCTTGCCAGCATGCTGATATCTTCCATAGACAGAAGCGCCGCCGGGCTCCTTGAAGCAGGTCCACAAGCTCCCCCATGCCATTCGGCAGGAGGCTTGATGGCCACAAGGTCTGAGCAACGCCGTGAATCACCTACCGAGCGCGCTCGTGCAACTGCGAAAGTTCTTGCAGCAAATCACCTGCAGATGAGGGCATCTCCTCTTCAGGGCGACCCATTAACATTCCCGCAGGCAAAAACAAAAAACTTCCTCACCGAACTATCAAATAGTTCTCTTGAGCTCTTACCATAAATGCCACGTCGAAGCTTTTTGTTCTCCTTCACGGAGTCCGCCAGTTGAGCGCGGACGTCCTTCAATTCCACGTCCAGACGAATATTGGCATCTTGTAGCTTATTTTTCTCTTGCGTCACCTGCGTAAGGATGCACTCGCCAGCCTTTAGCTGCCATTGAAGATGCGAGTCGTCACCCCTTACGCCCTCCAGATTCACCCCAGGATTGTCTACAAAATTTTCTGTTAGACTAAATGCACCAGCCACTTACTAACTGGTACATCTGCGTATAATAGAGATAAATATTACCAGAGGGGGCCTTTCGGGATACCTCTAACTTGGCTACCGCATCAGTTAGCTGGGCCTTGCATGCCTCCAGCCCCCGCGCCAATTGTTCATTCTTGTCCACAAGGACTTGTGTATATATTGATCCTTCAAACAATTGTCCCAACTATTCCAAGTCTCAGGGGCTACTACTATACATACTTATCAAAATTTCTTACTCGTATGTCTTTGGTATAATGGTTTGTCGCTTGGGCAAGCCCGCCTCGAGCAGCTCGGACATATGCGTCCGCCGAATGAAAAGCATTAAAAGCCTCTTCGAAAAATATGTTGTTCCGGAGCACGGCCCTCCGGCGCCGGTGATTCATGGCGCTCTCCACTTCGGAGTTCGTGGTCGAACACATATCCGCATCCTCCATCGGGGGGCTATGCGGTGCTAGCCCCGTGTCTGCCTCCACCCCCGAAGCCGGTTCTGGAACACGGCTGGTGGAGGCATGATTGGTGGGGTCCCCTGATATAGTCCGGTTATTCCTCTTCCTGCCAGACACAAAGGGCGCTGTCATATTTCAAACTCTATAATTACAGGACAAGTTATTACTTTACCTCTGTAGCGGTGTGTCAACCCTCACCGCCTTCCTCTTGAGCCTACCCTATCCTGACGCCCGTGGTTGACGAGTCCCTAGGGGCTCGGCCCCTCGCTCCGGCCGTCGTTTCTGCAAATAGAACAATTCCTCAAGGGTAAGTTATAATACCTGGGGGAGTCCTCTTCGGAGGATAGGGTTTTTAGCTCGGCTTACACGCGACATGGGGAGCAGTCCAGGGTAGTCGGCCGTAATGGCCACTAGGGCGCCATCCCAGCTCGCCTGATAAAATACCCTGTTGACAAGCTCCACAGTAATATCCGGATCTACTTTGAGTCCCGGATCTAGGGCCCTTCCAGGGTCCTCTGGTTGCGGGGAGGGGCTGAAGATTGCTTCTACGTCCCTCCTCAGTTCCTGCTCAGAAGCATTGATGCAAGTAATCTTAGCGGAAGAACGCTAGAGTAAGTGAAGCTGGGGAAAGAACGGCAACTTACCCACTCTGGGGGGTTGTACATGGAGAATCCGTCCCGCGTCTTTATGCGGAGGAATTCCTCCTCTTCCACTTTGTACAAATCAGACAATATCCTTGCCAAAGCGGCAGCGGAGTCTGGACCCTTACGACCGCAGCGGGTGGCGTCGTCTCCCCCGTTGAAATGCCACATGGGCTTCCCCCGATATTGGAGCGGTTGCACCCCCCGCCTTATGCATATTGCCATAACCTCAACTATCGTCAGTCCGGATTTGGCCAGCAACTTTATCCTGTTCATCAGGAGGAATATTTCCCTTGTGTCCTCTTCTTGAGGGCCTCGGGGGGCGCCAGCTTAAGCGTGCCCTCGGTGGGGCGTTGCTGAACTTGGGGAGACCCATCCGGACTGGATCCGGAAGGGGAACGTCATTTATATAGAACCACTCTGAAGGCCAGTTTTCTGGTGCCTTCTCAGGAGTGCCGGACAGGTATCCGGTCTCGGCAATGCGCCATACTTCGGCCCCGCCCACTTGATATAGGGACTCTCCCTGGGTGCGGGGGACAAGGCAGAACAGCTTCCTCCATAATCCGAAATGTGGTTCGCAGCCTAAAAACAGCTCGCAAAGTGCGACATACCCCGCTATGTGCTGAATGGAGGCTAGGGTAAGATTGTGTAACTGGAGGCCGTAGAACTCCAGAAGCCCGCGAGGAAACGGGTGGATAGGAAACCCGACGCCCCTCAGGAGATGCGAGATGAGGCATATCCGCTCCTCCAGAGACGGGTTAGGAGTTCCCTTAGCTTGTTCCCCTCCGTCATAAGTGGCTATTCCAGCTCGGACGGGGACCATGAATGCCGGTGGGAGAAACCCTTGGGTTTGTAACTTCACCAAACGGCTGTGAGGAACTGAGCACTCTCCCCAATCCCCCGACTTAGAGCGAGGAGGGCAAGCAGAAGGGTTGCGACGGCCGACCATGTTGGAATGGCTTTTCGCGGAGCGCTCTAGGATGCTAGCTCAAGGGAGGAGAGTGAGGTTTGGATCTGAAAATCCCTGTCCCTTCAAATAGACGGTTGGCCCGGAGGATCGAGGGTGGCAAATGCAAAAATACCTCGACTCCTTGCATTCGCTCGACACGTGGAGATGGTCATTACTGAGGCACTGAAGCCGAGGAGCACAACATTGATTGGAGGTTGGACACTATTCGTCGTAACAGGTACCTTGGAGTATTTGGAGAAGGAACCCGCCTTGCAATGCCGAAGACAATACTGCGCGCCGGACTCATCGTCATTGAAGCCTGGTTCAGGGGCTACTGAGGGAGTCCTGGATTAGGGGGTATCCGGACAGCCGGACTGTGTACAACGTTCAGACTATTGAAGCATGAAGATACAAGACTCAAGACTTCGGACCGTGTCCAGATGGGACTCTCCTTTGCGTGGAAGGCAAGCTTGGCGATCCGAATATTATATTTCCTTCCTTGTAACCGACTCCATGTAAACCCTAGCCCTCTCCGGTGTCTATATAAACCGGAGAGGTTGGTCCTTAGAAGGCCGACCACAATTACAATCATACCATCATAGGCTAGCTCTTAGGGTTTAGCCTCTACGATCTCATGGTAGATCTACTCTTGTACTACCCATATCATCAATATTAATCAAGCAGGAAGTAGGGTTTTACCTCCATCGAGAGGGCCCAAACCTGGGTAAACATCTGTGTCCCTTGCTTCCTATTACCATCAGCCTTGACGCACAGATCAGGACCCCCTACCCGAGATCCGCCGGTTTTGACACTAACACTCCCACTCACTTGTAAATACAGGCTTCTCCAAAAGTCTGTATAAAACCATATGCTTTGATCACACTATCAAAGCATTTATTCCAACTCCGGGAGGCTTGCACCAGTCCATAAATGGATTGCTGGAGCTTGCACACTTTGTTAGCACCTTTTGGATCGACAAAACCTTCTGGTTGCATCATATACAACTCTTCTTCTAGAAATCCATTCAGGAATGCAGTTTTGACATCCATTTGCCATATTTCATAATCATAAAATGCGGCAATTGCTAACATGATTCGGACAGACTTAAGCATCGCTATGGGTGAGAAAGTCTCATTGCAGTCAACCCCTTGAACTTGTCGAAAACCTTTCGCAACAAGTCGAGCTTTGTAGACAGTTACATTACCATCAACGTCAGTCTTCTTCTTGAAAATCCATTTATTCTCGATGGCTTGCCGATCATCGGGCAAGTCAACCAAAGTCCATACTTTGTTCTCATACATGGATCCCATCTCAGATTTCATGGTCTCAAGCCATTTTGTGGAATCTGGGCTCATATCGCTTCCTCATAGTTCGTAGGTTTGTCATGGTCAAGTAACATGACTTCCAGAATAGGATTACCGTACCACTCTGGTGCGGATCTTACTCTGGTTGACCTACGAGGTTCGGTAGTAACTTGATCAGAAGTTTCATGATCAATATCATTAGCTTCCTCACTGATTGGTGTAGTTGTCACAGGAACAGGTTCTTATGATGAAATACTTTCCAATAAGGGAGCAGGTACAGTTACCTCATCAGGTTCTACTTTCCTCCCACTCACTTCTTTCGAGAGAAACTCCTTCTCTAGAAAGGATCTGAATTTAGCAACAAAAGTCTTGCCCTCAGATATGTGATAGAAGGTGTACCCAATAGTATCTTTTGGGTATCCTATGGAGACACATTTCTCCGATTTGGGTTCGAGCTTATCTGGTTGAAGTTTCTTCACATAAGCATCGCAGCCCCAAACTTTAAGAAACGACAACTTTGGTTTCTTGCCAAACCACAGTTCATAAGGCGTCGTCTCAACAGATTTTGATGGTGCCCTATTTAACATGAATGCGGCCGTCTCTAAAGCATAACCCCAAAATGATAGCGGTAAATCAGTAAGAGACATCATAGATTGCACCATATCTAGTAAAGTACGATTATGACGGTCGGACACACCATTTCGTTGTGGTGTTCCAGGTGGCGTGAGTTACGAAATTATTCCGCATTGTTTCAAATGTAAACCAAACTCGTAACTCAAATATTCTCCTCCACGATCAGATCATAGAAACTTTATTTTCTTGTTACGATGATTTTCTACTTCACTCTGAAATTCTTTGAACTTTTCAAATGTTTCATACTTGTGTTTCATTATGTAGATATACCCATATCTGCTCAAATCATCTGTGAAGGTGAGAAAATAACGATATCCGCCGCGAGCCTCAACATTCATTGGACCACATACATCAGTATGTATTATTTCCAACAAGTCTGTTGCTCGCTCCATAGTTTCGGAGAACTGCGTTTTAGTCATCTTGCCCATGAGGCACGGTTCGCAAGTACCAAGTGATTCATAATCAAGTGATTCCAGAAGTCTGCCAGTATGGAGTTTCTTCATGCGCTTTACACCAATATGACCCAAACGGTAGTGCCACAAATAAGTTGCACTATCATTATCAATTCTGCATCTTTTGGCTTCAAGATTATGAATATGTGTATCATTACTACCGAGATTTAATAAAAATAGACCACTCTTCAAGGGTGCATGACCATAAAAGATATTACTCATATAAATAGAACAACCACTATTCTCTGGTTTAAATGAATAACCGTCTCGCATCAAACAAGATCCAGATATAATGTTCATGCTCAACGCTGGCACCAAATAACAATTATTCAGGTCTAAAGTTAATCCCGAAGGTAGATGTAGAGGTAGTGTGCCGACCGCGATCACATCGACTTTGGAACCATTTCCCACGCGCATCGTCACCTCGTCCTTAGCCAATCTTCGCTTAATCCGTAGTCCCTGTTTTGAGTTGCAAATATTAGCAACAGAACCAGTATCAAATACCCAGGTGCTACTGCGAGCATTAGTAAGGTACACATAAATAACATGTATATCACATATACCTTTGTTCACCTTGCCATCCTTCTTATCTGCCAAATACTTGGGGCAGTTCCGCTTCCAGTGTCCAGTCTATTTGCAGTAGAAGCACTCAGTTTCAGGCTTAGGTCCAGATTTGGGTTTCTTCTCTTGAGCAGCAACTTGTTTGCTGTTCTTCTTGAAGTTCCCCTTCTTCTTCCCTTTACCATTTTTCTTGAAACTGGTGGTCTTATTGACCATCAACACTTGATGCTCCTTCTTGATTTCTACCTCCGTAGCCTTTAGCATTGCGAAGAGCTCGGGACTAGTCTTGTCCATCCCTTGCATATTATAGTTCATCACGAAGCTCTTATAGTTTGGTGGCAGTGATTGAAGAATTCTGTCAATGACACTATCATCAGGAAGATTAACTCCCAGTCGAATCAAGTGATTATTATACCCCAGACATTTTGAGTATATGTTCACTGACAGAACTATTCTCCTCCATCTTGCAGCTATAGAACTTATTGGAGACTTCATATCTCTCAATCCGGGCGTTTGCTTGAAATATTAACTTCAACTCCTGGAACATCTCATATGCTCCATGACATTCAAAATGTCGTTGAAGTCCCGGTTCTAAGCCGTAAAGCATGGCACACTGAACTATCGAGTAGTCATCAGCTTTGCTCTGCCAGACATTCTTAACGTCATCAGTTGCATCTGCAGTAGGCCTGGCACCCAGCGGTGCTTCCAGGACGTAATTCTTCTGTGTAGCACTGAGGATAATCCTCAAGTTACGGACCCAGTCCGTGTAATTGCTACCATCATCTTTCAACTTAGCTTTCTCAAGGAACGCATTAAAATTTAACGGAACAACAGCACGAGCCATCTATCTACAACAAACATAGAAAAGCAAAATACTATCAGGTACTAAGTTCATGATAAATTTAAGTTCAGTTAATCATATTACTAAAGAACTCACACTTAGACAGACATCTCTCTAGTCATCTAAGTGATCACGTGATCCAAATCATCTAAACCATGTCCGATCATCATGTGAGATGGAGTAGTTTTCAATGGAGAACATCACTATGTTGATCATATCTACTATATGATTCACGTTCGACCTTTCGGTCTCCGTGTTTCGAAGCCATATCTGTATATGCTAGGCTCATCAAGTTTAACCTGAGTATTCCGCATGTGCAACTTTTGCACCCTTTGTATTTGAACGTAGAGCCTATCACACCCGATCATCACGTGGTGTCTCAGCACAAAGAACTTTCGCAATGGTGCATACTCAGGGAGAAAACTTCTTGATAATTAGCGAGAGATCATCTTAAAATGCTACCGTCAATCAAAGCAAGATAAGATACATAAAGGATAAACATCACATGCAATCGATATAAGTGATATGATATGGCCATCATCATCTTGTGCTTGTGATCTCCATCTTCGAAGCACCGCCGTGATCACCATCGTCACTGGCGCGACACCTTGATCTCCATCGTAGCATCGTTGTCGTTATGCCATCTATTGCTTCTACGACTATCGCTACCTCTTAGTGATAAAGTAAATCAATTATAGGGCGCTTGCATTTCATACAATAAAGCGACAACCATATGGCTCCTGCCAGTTGCCGATAACTCGGTTACAAAACATGATCATCTCATACAATAAAATATAGCATCACGTCTTGACCATATCACATCACAACATGCCCTGCAAAAACAAGTTAGACGTCCTCTACTTTGTTGTTGCAAATTTTACGTGGCTGCTACGGGCTGAGCAAGAACCGTTCTTACCTATGCATCAAAACCACAATGATAGTTTGTCAAGTTAGTGCTATTTTAACCTTCACAAGGACCGGGCGTAGCCACACTAGGTTCGACTAAAGTTGGAGAAACAGACACCCGCCAGCCACCTGTGTGCAAAGCACGTTGGTAGAACCAGTCTCGCGTGAGCGTACGCGTAATGTCGGTCCGGGCCGCTTCATCCAACAATACCGCCGAACCAAAGTATGACATGCTGGTAAGCAGTATGACTTGTATCGCCCACAACTCATTTGTGTTCTACTCGTGCATATAACATCTACGCATAAAACCAGGCTCGGATGCCACTGTTGGGAAACGTAGTAATTTCAAAAAAATTCCTACGCACACACAAGATCATGGTGATGCATAGCAACGAGAGGGGAGAGTGTTGTCCACGTACCCTCGTAGACCGAAAGCGGAAGCGTTATAACAACGCGGTTGATGTAGTCGTACATCTTCATGGCCCGACCGATCAAGCACCGAAACTACGACACCTCCGAGTTCTAGCACACGTTCAGCTCGATGACGTCCCCCATACTCCGATCCAGCAAAGTGTCTAAGGAGAGTTCCGTTAGCACGACGGCATGGTGACGATCTTGATGTTCTACCGTCGCAGGGCTTCGCCTAAGCACCGCTACAATATTATCGAGGAGAACTATAGTGGAGGGGGGCACCGCACACGGCTAAGAGATCAAGAGATTAATTGTTGTGTCTATGGGGTGCCCCCTCCCTCGTATATAAAGGAGTGGAGGAGGGGGCCGGCCAAGGGGTGTGGCGCGCCCTTGGGGGGGGGGGAGTCCAACCCCCACCGGGAGTAGGAATCCCCCCTTTCCTATTAGGAGAGGGAGAGGGAAGAAAGAGGAGGGAGCGAGGAAGGAAAGGGGGCCCGGCCCCCTTCCCAATTCGGTCTGGGCTTGGGGGGGGGGCCCTCCTTTGCCCCTTTCCCCTCCTTTCCACTAAGGCCCAATAAGGCCCATATACCTCCCAGGGGTTCTGATAACCTCCCGGAGCTCCGGTATTGTCCCAATCTCACCCGGAACCTTTCCGGTGTCCAAATATAGTCGTCCAATATATCGATCTTTATGTCTTGACCATTTCAAGACTCCTCGTCATGTCCGCGATCACAAGCGGGACTCTGAACAACCTTCGGTACATCAAAACTCATAAACTCATAATAAAACTGTCAACGAAACCTTAAGCATGCGGACCCTACGGGTTCAAGAACTATGTAGACATGACCGAGACACGTTTCCGGTGAATAACCAACAGCAGAACCTGGATGCTCATATTAGCTCCTACATATTCTACGAAGATCTTTATCGGTCAAACCGCATAACAACATACGTTGTTCCCTTTGTCATCGGTATGTTACTTGCCCGAGATTCGATCGTCGGTATCCCAATACCTAGTTCAATCTCATTACTGGCAAGTCTCTTTACTCGTTACGTAATGCATAATTCAGTAAATAACTCATTAGCTACATTGCTTGCAAGGCTTATAGTGATGTGCATTACCGAGAGGGCCCAGAGATACCTCTCCGACAATCGGAGTGACAAAACCTAATCTTGAAATACGCCAACTCAACATGTACCTTTGGAGACACCTGTAGAGCTCCTTTATAATCACCTAGTTATGTTGTGACGTTTGGTAGCACACAAAGTGTTCCTCTGGAAAACGGGAGTTGCATAATCTCGTAGTTGTAGGAACATGTATAAGTCATGAAGAAAGCAATAGCAACATACTAAACGATCAAGTGCTAAGCTAACGGAATGGGTCATGTCAATCACATCATTCTACTAATGATGTGATCCCGTTAATCAAGTGACAACTCATGTCTATGGTTAGGAAACATAACCATCTTTTATTAATGAGCTAGTCAAGTAGAGGCATACTAGTGACATTAAGTTTGTCTATGTATTCACACATGTATCATGTTTCCGGTTAATACAATTCTAGCATGAATAATAAACATTTATCATGATATAAGGGAATAAATGATAACTCTATTATTGCCTCTAGGGCATATTTCCTTCACCTAGTTCATCTCTTGTATCCAATCTTGTATCCAAACCACAAATTGGTACCTATGGATTGCTAGTAGTGTTGATTACTCCTTGTAGTTGATGCTAATTGGTCTACTTGGTGGAAGATCATATGTTCAGATCCTTAATGCATATTATTACTCCTCTGATTACGAACATGAATATGCTTTGTGAGTAGTTACGTTTGTTCCTGAGGACATGGGTGAAGTCTTGCTATCAGTAGTCATGTCAATTTGGTATTCGTTCGATATTTTGATGAGATTTATGATGTCTTTCCTCTAGTGGTGTTATGTGAACGTCGAGTACATAACACTTCACCATTATTTGGGCCTAGAGGAAGGCATTGAGAAGTAATAAGTAGATGATGGGTTGCTAGAGTGACAGAAGCTTAAACCCTAGTTTATGCGTTGCTTCGTTAGGGGGCTGATTTGGATCCATATGTTTAATGTTGTGGTTAGGTTTACCTTAATACTTCTTTTGTAGTTGCGGATGCTTGCAATAGGGGTTAATCATAAGTGGGATGCTTGTCCAAGTAAGGGCAGTACCCAAGCACTGGTCCACCCACATATCAAATTATCAATGTATCGAACGCGAATTATATGAGCATGATGAAAACTAGCTTGACGATAATTCCCATGTGTCGTCGGGAGCTCTTTTCTCATTATAAGAAATTGTCCAGGCTTATCCTTTGCTACAAGAAGGATTGTGCCACCTTGCTGCACTTTATTTACTTTATTTACTTGTTACTCGTTACAATTTATCTTATCACAAAACTATATGTTACCTACAATTTCAGTGCTTGCAGAGAAAACCTTACTGAAAACCGCTTATCATTTCCTTCTGCTCCTCATTGGGTTCGACACTCTTACTTATCGGAAGGACTACGATAGAGCCCCTACACTTGTGGGTCATCAAGACTCTTTTCTGGCGCCGTTGCCGGGGAGTGTAGCATTTTTGGTGAGTGGAACTTGGTAAGGAAACATCTATATAGTGTGCTGAAATTTTCTGTTACTTGTCACTATGGAAACTAATCCTTTGAGGGGCTTGTTCGGGGTATCTTCACCCCGACCAGAAGAGCAAAGAGTTGCTCCTCAACTTACTGAACTCTTTTAAAATATTTACTTTGAGATTCCTTCGGGTATGATAGAGAAACTGCTGGCTAATCTATTTGCAGGAGATGGAACATTGCATCCCGATTTACACCTTATCTTTGTGGATGAAGTTTGTGGATTATTTAAGCTTGCGGGTATTCCTGATGATGTTGTCAAAAGGAAGGTCTTCCCTTTATCTTTGAAGGGAGATGCATTGACATGGTATAGGCTATGTGATGATACGAGATCTTGGAATTATAAACGATTGAAGTTGGAATTTCGCCAGAAGTTCTATCCTATGCATCTTGTTCACCGTGATCATAATTACATATATAATTTCTGGCCTCGCGAAGGAGAAAGCATCGCTCAAGCTTGGGGAAGGCTTAAATCAATGTTATATTCATGCCCCAATCATGAGCTCTCTAGAGAATGATTATTCAAAACTTTTATGCTCGGCTTTCTCTCAATGATCGCAACCTGCTCGATACTTCCTGTGCTGGTTCTTATATACTAAAGACTATTGAATTCAAATGGGACTTAATGGAAAGAATTAAATGCAACTCTGAAGATTGGGGTTCCGACGATGGTAAGGAGTCAGGTATGACACCTAAGTTCAATTGTGTTAATCTTTTATGGATACCGATGCTTTTCGTGGATTTAGCACTAAGTATGGACTTGACTCTGAGATAGTAGCTTCTTTCTATGAATCTTTTGCTACTCATGTTGATCTCCCTAAGGAGAAATGGTTTAAATATAATCCTCCCGTTGAAGTAAAAGTAGTTGCACCTATTACAGTTGAAGAAAAGACTGTCACCTATAGTGATCCTATTGTTCCTACTACTTATGTTGAGAAACCTCCTTTTCCTATTAGGATAAAGGATCATGCTAAAACTTCGGCTGTTGTTCGTAAGAGTAATACTAGGACTTATACACCTCCTGAGCAAATCAAAGTTGAACCAAGTATTGCTATGGTTAAAGATCTCTTGGATGATGATTTAGATGGGCATGTTATCTGTGGTGAGACTGCTAATATTGCTAGACCAGATACTAAGATACATAGACCTGTGGTAGGCATGTCTGTTATTTTTGTTAAAATAGGAGATCATTGTTATCATGGCTTATGTGATATGGGTGCTAGTGCTAGTGCAATACCCTATGACTTATATAAAGAAATTATGCACGACATTGCACCCGTTGAATTGGAAGACATTGATGTTACTACTAAGCTTGCTAATAGGGGTACCATTAAACCAGTTGGTATTGTTAGAGATGTTGAAGTCTTGTGTGGGAAGGTTAAATATCCTGCTGATTTTCTTGTTCTTGGTTCCCCACAAGATGACTTTTGTCCCATTATTTTTGGTAGACCCTTCTTGAATACAGTTAATGCTAAGATTGATTGTGAAAAGGATACTTTTACAATTGGCTTAGAGGGTATGTCTCATGAGTTTAATTTTGCTAAGTTTCGTAGGCAACCTCGTGATAGAGAATCACCTAGTAAGGATGAGATTATTGGTCTTGCTTCTATTGCCGTGCCTCCTACTGATCCGTTAGAACAATATTTGCTTGACCATGAAAATGATATGTTTATGAAGGAAAGAAGGGAAATAGATGAAGTGTTCCTTAAACAGGGACCCATGCTGAAACACAACCTTCCCGTTGAAATTCTTGGGGATCCCCCTCCACCCAAGGGTGATCCTGTGTTTGAACTCAAACCATTACCTGACAATCTTAAGTATGCTTATCTTGATGAAAAGGAAATATATCCTGTTATTATTAGTGCTAACCTTTCAGAGCAAGAAGAAGAAAGATTATTGAAAACTCCGAAGAAGCACCGCGCTGCTATTGGATATACTCGGGATGATCTTAAGGGCATTAGTCCCATGTTATGCCAACACAAAATTAATTTGGAGGCCGATGCTAAACTAGTTAGAGATCCTCAACAACGACTGAATCCAAGATGAAAGAAGTGGTAAGAAAGGAGATACTAAAGCTCCTTGAGGTAGGTATAATTTATCCCGTTGCTGATAGTGATTGGGTAAGCCCTGTCCATTGTGTTCCTAAAAAGGGAGGTATTACTGTCGTTCCTAATGATAAAGATGAATTGATCCGCAAAGAATTATTATAGATTATAGGATGGTAATTGATTTCCGTAAATTAAATAAAGCTACTAAGAAAGATCATTACCCTTTACCTTTTATTGATCAAATGCTAGAAAGACTATCCAAACACACACATTTCTGCTTTCTAGATGGTTATTCTGGTTTCTCTCAAATACCTGTGTCAGCGGGGGATCAGTCAAAAACTACTTTTACTTGCCCTTTCGGTACTTTTGCTTATAGACGTATGCCTTTTGGTTTATGTAATGCACCTGCTACCTTTCAAAGATGTATGATGGCTATATTCTCTGACTTTTGTGAAAAGATTTGTGAAGTATTCATGGATGATTTTTTCGTTTATGGATCCTCTTTTGATGATTGCTTGAGCAACCTTGATCGAGTTTTGCACAGATGCGAAGACAGTAGTCTCGTCTTGAATTGGGAAAAGTGTTACGTTATGGTTAATGAAGGCATTGTTTTGGGGCATAAGATTTCCGAGAGAGGTATTGAAGTTGATAAAGCTAAAGTTGATGCTATTGAAAAGATGCCATGTCCCAAGGACATAAAAGGTATAAGAAGTTTCCTTGGTCATGCTGGTTTTTATAGGAGGTTCATTAAGGACTTTTCTAAAATCTCTAGGCCTTTGACTAATTTATTGCAAAAAGATATTCCTTTTGTCTTTGATGATTATTGTGTAGAAGCATTTGAAATACTTAAGAAAGCTTTGATCACTGCACCTATTGTTCAGCCACCTGATTGGAATTTACCCTTTGAAATTATGTGTGATGCTAGTGATTATGTTGTAGGTGTTGTTCTAGGGCAAAGAGTTGATACGAAATTGAATGTTATCCAGTATGCTAGTAAGACTCTTGATACTGCCCAGAGAAATTATGCTACTACTGAAAAAGAATTCTTAGCTGTTGTGTTTGCATGTGATAAGTTTAGACCTTATATTGTTGATTCCAAAGTTACTATTCACACTGATCATGCTGCTATTAAATATCTTATGGAAAAGAAAGATGCTAAGCCTAGACTCATTAGATGGGTTCTCCTGCTCCAAGAATTTGATTTGCATATTATTGATAGAAAGGGAGCTGAGAACCCCGTTGCAGACAACTTGTCTAGGTTAGAGAATGTTCTTAATGACGCACTGCCTATTGATGATAGATTTCCTAATGAACAATTAGCGATCGTTAATGCTTCTCGTACTGCTCCTTGGTATGCTGATTATGCTAATTACATTGTTGCTAAATTTATACCTCCTAGTTTCACATACCAGCAAAAGAAAAAGTTCTTTTATGATTTAAGACATTACTTCTGGGATGACCCACACCTTTATACAGAAGGAGTAGATGGTGTTATTAGACGTTGTGTACCTGAGCATGAACAGGAACAGATCCTACGCAAGTGTCACTACGAATCCTATGGAGGACACCACGCTGGAGATAGAACTGCACACAAGGTATTGCAATCTGGTTTTTATTGGCCTATCACTTCAAGGATGCTCGTAAGTTTGTCTTATCCTGTGATGAATGTCAAAGAATTGGTAATATTAGCAGCCGTCAAGAAATGCCTATGAATTATTCTCTTGTTATTGAACCGTTTGATGCTTGGGGCTTTGATTATATGGGACCCTTTCCTGCCTCTAATGGTTACACTCATATTTTAGTTGCTGTTGATTACGTTACTAAGTGGGTAGAAGCTATTCCAACTAGTAGTGCTGATCATAACACTTCCATTAAAATGCTTAAAGAAGTTATTTTTCTGAGGTTTGGAGTCCCTAGATATCTTATGACTGATGGTGGTTCACATTTTATTCATGGTGCTTTCCGTAAGATGCTTGCTAAGTATGATGTTAATCATATAATCGCATCTCCTTATCATATGCAGTCTAGTGGTCAAGTAGAGTTGAGCAATAGAGAGCTCAAATTAATTTTGCAAAAGACTGTCAATAGATCTAGAAAGAATTGGTCCAAAAAACTTGATGATGCATTATGGGCCTATAGAACTGCATACAAAAATCCTATGGGTATGTCTCCATATAAGATGGTTTATGGAAAAGCATGTCATTTATCTCTAGAACTTGAACATAAAGCATATTGGGCTATTAAAGAGCTCAACTATGACTTCAAACCTGCCGGTGAGAAGAGGTTGTTTGATATTAGCTCACTTGATGAATGGAGAACCCAAGCCTATGAGAATGCCAAGCTATTCAAAGAAAAAGTCAAACGTTGGCATGATAAAAGGAAACAAAAGCATGAGTTTAACGTAGGTGATTATGTGTTATTATTCAATTCTCGTTTAAGATTTTTTGCAGGAAAACTTCTCTCTAAATGGGAAGGTCCTTACGTTATCGAGGAGGTCTATCGTTCTAGTGCCATAAAAATCAACAACTTCGAAGGCACAAGTCCGAGGGTGGTGAACGGTCAAAGAATTAAACATTATATCTCAGGTAATTCTATCAATGTTGAAACTAATATCATTGAAACCGTGACCCCGGAGGAATACATAAGGGACACTTTCCAGAATGTTCCAAACTCCGGAAAGGAATAGGTATGTGGTACAGTAAGTAAACCGACTCCAAAACAACTCCAATGGCAACTTTTATCAGTTTTGGAATATTTAAGAATTTTAGGAAGAAAGAAGTAGTCCGGGAAGGACACGATGCCTCCATGAGGGTGGAGGGCGCGCCCACCCCTACTGAGCGTACCCCCCTGTCTCGTGGACACCTCGTGTGCCTCCTGGACTCCGTTTTCTTGCACGTCACGTATTTTGGTCGGTAAAAATTCATTATATAATCTCCCGAAGGTTTTGACCACCGTATCACGCAAATATCCTTTGTTTTCGTTTCGAGCTGTTTCTGTTGCAGATCTAGAGCGCCATGATGTCACCCTCCTCCAACAATGAAGACAAGGATGCTTGGCTATTGAAGATAGAGCTGAAAAGAGAAGAACCGGAGGAGATCAACAAGGATGAAGGGAGCAAGAAGGCCATGGAGGTTCAAGCTCTGGCGGTGATAGAAGAAGACATCCCTCAACCTTTACCTAACCTCTTTACTCCAACAGAGAATTGAAGCTTTCAAGATGATTGAGTTAGCTTGCATACAGAATAAGTATCTCACGCAGGAGAATATTTTGTTGCAGGATTCAAGGGCATTATCCGCAAGTTGGAGGAGCTTTTACGCTCGGTGTGTGATTATCCACCATCATCATCACCACCTCCATCACCTCCGAGGACATATTTACATGAGTATGGGCACTTCCCTTGGCAACTACCAAGCTTGGGGGAGGTGCCCCTTCGTATCACCATCACACTCCTGTCTTTACCGTTTTATTTAGTTCGATCCTTTTAGTAGTATCTTGATCTAGTAGATTGGAGTTTTAATATCAAGTAGTTTTGAGTTTTGCTTTGTGATCTCTTTATGTAATGAGTCCGTGAGCTATCTATAATAAAGATTAGTGTTGAGTCAAGGGCTTTGCTATGTTGCTATGATCTTGAGAAAGTAGAAAGAATAAAAGAGTTCATATTGATCTTATGGTTAGTGATGACTTCACACATAGAAAGTATGAGGCATAAAAGTTGTTGAGAGTTGATAAACGTAGTTTTGGTCATCGTTGCAATTAATAGGAAGTAATAATGAAAGAGAGATTCACATACAAATATATTATCTTGGACATCTTTTATGATTGTGAAGCACTCATTAAGTATGACATGCTAAAAGAGTGATGTTGGACAAGGAAGACAACGTAATGGTTTATGTTTTCTCACATCTCAGTTAAAATATATTGTCATTGACCTTCCAAACATGTTGAGCTTGCCTTTCCCCCTCATGCTAGCCAAATTCCTTGCACCAAGTAGAGATACTACTTGTGCTTCCAAATATCCTTAAACCCAGTTTTGCAATGAGAGTCCACCATACCTACCCAAGGATTGAGTAAGATCCTTCAAGTAAGTTGTCATGTTGCAGGCAATAAAAATTGCTATCTAAATATGTATGACTTATTAGTGTAGAGAAAATAAGCTTTATACGATCTTGTTGTGGAAGCAATAAAAGCGACGGACTGCATAAAAAAGGTCCACATACAAGGGGCAATATAAAGTGACGTTCTTTTGCATTAAGATTTTATGCATCCAACCCTAAAAGCACATGACAACCTCTGCTTCCCTCTGCGAAGGGCCTATCTTTTACTTTATGTTTTTACTTTATGCTTGAGTCAAGGTGATCCTCACCTTTCCCTTTTTCATTTTATCCGTTGGCAAGCCCCTCGTGTTTGAAAGATCATGATATATATATATCCAATTGGATGTAAGTTAGTATGGGCCATTATTGTTGACATCACCTAAAGGTGAATACGTTGGGAGGCAACACAATAAGCCCCAATCTTTCTTAGTGTCCGGCTGAAACTCTATAACCACAAGTACCGCGTGAGTGTTAGCAATTGTAGAAGACTACATGATAGTTGAGTGTGTGGACTTGCTGAAAATCTCTATTCTTGACTCTTTATGATGTTATGATAAATTGCAATTGCTTCAATGACTGAGATTATAGTTTGTTAGCTTCCAATGAAGTTTCTAAACCATGTTTGACATTTTGAATTGATCGTTACTCAAGCATAAGAAATCATGTGATAAACTCTATTTACGTTGTTGTTATAAGAATGATCATGATGCCCTCATGTCCGTATTTTATTTTAATCGGCACCTCTATCTCTAAACATGTGGACATATTTTTCGATTTTGGCTTCCGCTTGAGGACAAGCGAGGTCTAAGCTTGGGGGAGTTGATACGCCCATTTTGCATCATGCTTTTATATCAATATTTATTTGATTATGGGCTGTTATTACACATTATATCTCAATACTTATGGCTATTCTCTCCTATTTTGCTAGGTTTACCATGAAGAGGGGAATGCCGGCAGCTGGAATTCTGGCTAGAAAAGGAGCAAACATTGGAAACCTATTCTGCACTGCTCCAAAAATCCTGAAACTCCACGAAACTTATTTTTGGAATTAATAAGAATTATTGAGCAGAAGAAACACCTCAGGGGGGCCACTCCATAGCCAGGAGGGTGTGGGGCGTGCCCACCTGTACTGGGCGCCCCCCTCTCTCCTGGGCCCCCTGGTGGCCCTCTAGTGTCCATCTTCTGCTATATGAAGGCTTTTACCATGGAAAAATCGTGGGCAAGCTTACGGGACGAAACTCCGCCACGAGGCGGAACCTTGGCGGAACCAATCTTGAGCTCTGGCAGAGCTATTCTGCCGGGGACACTTCCCTCCGGGAGGGGGAAATCATCACCATCGTCATCACCAATGATCCTCTCATCGGGAGGGGGTCAATCTCCATCAAAATCTTCACCAGCACCATCTCCTCTCAAAACCCTAGTTCATCTCTTGTATCCAATCTTGTATCCAAACCACAAATTGGTACCTGTGGGTTGCTAGTAGTGTTGTTTACTCCTTGTAGTTGATGCTAATTGGTTTACTTGGTGGAAGATCATATGTTCAGATCCTTAATGCATATTATTACTTCTCTGATTATGAACATGAATATGCTTTATGAGTAGTTATGTTTGTTCCTGAGGACATGGGTGAAGTCTTGCTATCAGTAGTCCTGTGAATTTGGTATTCGTTCAATATTTTGATGAGATGTATGTTGTCTTTCCCTTAGTGGTGTTATGTGAACGTTGACTACATGACACTACATCATTATTTGGGCCTAGAGGAAGGCATTGAGAAGTAATAAGTAGATGATGGGTTGCTAGAGAGACAGAAGCTTAAACCCTAGTTTATGCATTGCTTCGTTAGGGGGCTGATTTGGATCCATATGTTTAATGTTGTGGTTAGGTTTACCTTAATACTTCTTTTGTAGTTGCAGATGCTTGCAATAGGGGTTAATCATAAGTGGGATGCTTGTCCAAGTAAGGGCAGTACCCAAGCACCGGTCCACCCACATATCAAATTATCAAAGTACCGAACGCGAATCATATGAGCGTGATGAAAACTAGCTTGACGATAATTCCCATGTGTCCTCGGGAGATCTTTTCTCATTATAAGAAATTGTCCAGGCTTATCCTTTGCTACAAAAAGGATTGGGCCATCTTGCTGCACTTTATTTACTTGTTACTCGTTACAATTTATCATATCACAAAACTATATGCTACCTACAATTTCAGTGCTTGCAGAGAAAACCTTACTGAAAACCGCTTATCATTTCCTTCTGCTCCTCGTTGGGTTCGACACTCTTACTGATCGAAAGGACTACGATAGATCCCCTACACTTGTGGGTCATCAGGACCCTACGGGCTCGAGAACTATGTAGACATGACCGAGACACGCCTCCGGTCAATAACCAATAGCAGAACCTGGATGCTCATATTGACTCCCACATATTCTACGAAGATCTTTATTGGTCAAACCGCATAACAACATACGTTGTTCCCTTTATCATCGGTATGTTACTTGCCCGAGATTCGATCGTGGAGCTTCGTCGACTGTTCTTTCCCTGAAAACACAACCAGCACAACTATCCAAGTAGTCCTTGGAAGCATCAGTTAGTCCATTATAAAAGATATCAAGTATTTCATTTTTCTTAAGAGGATGATCAGGCAAAGCATTAAGTAACCGGAGAAGCCTCCCCCAAGCTTGTGGGAGACTCTCTTCTTTGATTTGCACAAAATTATATATTTCCCGCAAGGGATCTTGTTTCTTATGAGCAGGGAAATATTTAGCAAAGAAGTAATAAATCATATCCTGGGGACTACGCACACAACCAGGAGCAAGAGAATTATACCAAGTCTTAGCATCACCCTTTAATGAGAACGGAAATATCTTAAGGATGTATAAATAACGAGACTTCTCATCATGAGTAAATAGGGTGGCTATATCATTCAACTTGGTAAGATGTGCCACAACAGTTTCAGATTCAAGGCCATAAAAAGGATCAAATTCAACTAAAGTAATAATATCAGGATCAACAGAGAATTCATAATCCTTATCAGTAACACAGATAGGTGAAGTAGCAAAAGCAGGATCGTGTTTCATTCTAGCATTAAGAGACTGCTGCTTCCATTTAGCTAATAATTTCTTAAGATCATTTCTATCATTGCAAGCAAGAATTTCCATAGCAGCTGTTTCATGCATAACATAACCCTTAGGAACAACAGGTAAAACATAATCATTGGGGGGGCCTTCATCATCACTATCATCAATAATAGGTTCTTCAATATTTTCATTCCCCCTAAATCTAGCAAGTTGTTCATCTAGAAATTCACCTAATGGCATAGTAGTATCAAGCACAGAAGTAGTTTCATCATGCATAGCAGAAGTGGCATCATCAACAACATGCGACATACCAGAATTCATAGCAGTAGCAGGTTTAGGTGTCGCAAGCTTACTTATAACGGAAGGAGAATCTAGTGCAGAGCTAGATGGCAGTTCCTTACCTCCCCTCTTAGTTGAGGGCAAAATAGTAGTTCGATCGTCTTTCAAGTTCTTCATAGTGATCAACAGATATAAATCCCAAGTGACTCAGAGATTAGAGCTATGCTCCCCGGCAACGACGCCAGAAATTAGTCTTGATAACCCACAAGTATAGGGGATCACAACAGCTTTTGAGGGTAGAGTATTCAACCCAAATTTATTGATTTGACACAAGGGGAGCCAAAGAATATTCTTGAGTATTAGCAGTTGAGTTGTCAATTCAACCACACCTGGATAACTTAGTATCTGCAGCAAAGTGTTTAGTAGCAAAAGTGGTATGATAATAATAGTAGCGGTAGCAAAAGTAAAGATAAATGTTTTTGGGGTTTTGTAGTAGTTGTAACAGTAGCAACGGAAAAGTAAATAAGCGAAGAACAATATGTGAAAGCTCGTAGGCAATGGATCAATGATGGATAATTATGCCGGATGCGATTCCTCATGCAATAGTTATAACATAGGGTGATATAGAACTAGCTCCAATTCATCAATGTAATGTAGGCATGTATTCTGTAAATAGTCATACATGCTTATGGAAAAGAACTTGCATGACATCTTTTGTCCTACCCTCCCGTGTTCAGCGGGGTCCTTATGGAAACTAAGGGATATTAAGGCCTCCTTTTAATAGAGAACCGGAACAAAGCATTATCACATAGTGAATACATGAACTCCTCAAACTACGGACATCACCGAGAAGTATCTCGATTATTGTCACTTCGGGGTTGTCGGATCATAACACATAATAGGTGACTATAGACTTGCAAGATAGGATCAAGAACACACATATATTCATGAAAACATAATAGGTTCAGATCTGAAATCATGGCACTCGGGCCCTAGTGACAAGCATTAAGCATAACAAAGTCATAGCAACATCAATCTCAGAACATAGTGGATACTAGGGATCAAACCCTAACAAAACTAACTTGATTACATGGTAAATCTCATCCAACCCATCACCGTCCAGCAAGCCTACGATGGAATTACTCACGCACGGCGGTGAGCATCATGAAATTGGTGATGGAGGATGGTTTATGATGACGACAGCGACGAATCCCCCTCTCCGGAGCCCCGAACGGACTCCAGATTAGCCCTCCTGAGAGAGATTAGGGCTTGGCAGCGGCTCCGTGTCGTGAAACGCGATGAAACTTTCTCCTTGATTTTTTTCTCCCTGAGACGGTATATATGGAGTTGGAGTTGAGGTCGGGAGGTGTCCAGGGGGCCCACGAGATAGGAGGGCGCGCCCTGGGGGGGGGGGGGGCGCCCCCTGTCTCGTGGACAGCCCGTGGGCCCCCTGGCCTTGATTCTTTCGCTAAAAATTCTTATTAATTCTGAAAAGTGCCTCCGTGGATTTCCAGGACATTCCGAGAACTTTTCTTTTCTACACATAAAACAACATCATGGCAGTTCTGCTGAAAACAGCGTCAGTCCGGGTTAGTTTCATTCAAATCATGCAAGTTAGAGTCTAAAACAAGGGCAAAAGTGTTTGGAAAAGTAGATACGTTGGAGACGTATCAGCCCTTCGTCGCCTGCATCGTCGAGAGCTAGCGGTGACGCTAGGGTTTGTGAGAGGTGGCGAGGTGGAAGAAGGATTTTGACCGTGATGTGACGGGCATTTATAAGGAAAGGGACGGCACAACGCAATTACGCAAGTGCCCCCTGGCGGTTCACATCTGAAGGGCACGTGGCAAGCATGCAACACCTTGGAAGTTGTTCCATGTTCCCACGCACGCCTGGATTGTCGGGGTGGTCGTTCCGAATTCTCCGGCTTTCAGGCAATAAGGATGTAGCATTAAAAATAGATATAAATGTTTGTCAGATTGACTTCAACTGACAAGGTCTCAGTGAAGACAATTGATAGTTTTCAATAGAATGCATATGATTTGGATAGATAGAGTTGAGGTAGAAGCATAGATAGGTTAGGGTCCGATCACATTCACTTAGATCAAAAGATTCAGCAAGAAGTCATAGCTATAAGTGAATGTTGTAGAGGACAGAACACAAATATGTATATAACTAGAATAAGACCAAATCAACAAGATGAAGATAAACCTGAACATAAGTCAAGGATGAAGACAAATCAAATACGGAGACTTTGCAATCATTACGCCAAGGGAAACACTTCAAACAAAAGTTTGGTGGCGGCGTTACCCACTGTATAGGAAGTATTAGACCCAGACACGGCGCACAATTATCGTGGTGCTCCGAAGTCAAATTCCGCATTAATGTATTCACACTTAGAGTGTATGTCTTCAATGATTGAAGATATACATTACTTCGTGTGTTGCACATCTAAGTCATCAAAATGCATAACTGTTAGGATGTGTGTCCAATCACAGGACATTTGAGGATTCGAAGATATTTAGCTCACACCGCAGCCTGCAAAACCTTTTCTCATCCAAGGGCTTTGTGAAGATATCATCCAATTGCTCTTCAGTGTTGACGTGAATGATATCAATATATTCCTTCATGACATGATCTCTGAGAAAGTGATGACGAATTTCAATGTGCTTTGTCTTCGAGTGCTGAACTGGGTTGTTGGCAATCTTGATGGCGCTCTCATTGTCGCAGTAGAGTGACACATTCTTCAGGTGGATACCATAGTCCTTGAGAGTTTGCTTCATCCAGAGAAGCTGAGCACAGCAAGATCTAGCAATAATGTATTCAGATTCAGCACTGGAGAGAGATACACAATTCTGCTTCTTTGAAGACCAACAGACAAGAGATCGTCCCAGAAAGTGACATCTGCCTGATGTGGACTTGCGATCAACCTTTTCACCAGCACAATCAACATCTGAGAATCCAACTAGATCAAACTCTGAGCCCTTTGGATACCATAATCCTAGTGTCGGGGTGTAAGCCAAATATCGAAGAATTCGCTTCACGGCTAAGTGATGCGATTCCTTTGGTGCCGCTTGGAATCAGGCACACATGCAAACACTAAGCATTATATCTGGCGTAGATGCACATAAATAAAGTAAAGAACCAATCATGGAGTGGTATACCTTTTGATTGAACTCTTTACCATTGGCGTCGGGACACAGATGACTTTTGGTTGGCATTGGCATCGTGTATCCTTTGCAGTCTTGCATTCCAAACTTCTTTAGGCAATCTTTGAGATATTTTTCTTGAGATATGAAGATGCCATTGCGCTGCTGACGGATTTGGAGACCCAGGAAGAACTTCAGCTCGCCCATCATGGACATCTGATATTGCTCTTGCATCATGTGACCAAACTCATCACTGTATTTCTTGTTAGTGCAGCCGAAGATAATGTCATCCGCATAGATTTGGCACACAAATAGTTCACCATCATATGTCTACGTGAAGAGTGTAGGATCTAGAGAACCAGGTTTGAAGCCTTTGCTCTTCAGGAAGTCTTTGAGTGTGTCATACCAAGCACGAGGGGCTTGTTTGAGGCCATACAATGCCTTGTTGAGTTTGTATACCATATCAGGATGTTTTGGATCTTCAAGTCAGGAGGTTGTGCAACATATACTTCTTCTTCAATTTTTCCATTGAGAAAGGCACTCTTCACATCCATTTGATACAGAAGGATGTTGTGATGATTTGCATAGGCTAGCAGGATGCGAATGGCTTCAAGCCTAGCCACGGGAGCGAATGTTTCATCAAAGTCAATCCCTTCCACTTGAGTGTATCCTTGGGCAACGAGACGAGCCTTGTTTCTAACAACTTGACCATGCTCATCTTGCTTGTTGCGATATATCCATTTGGTGCCAATGATATTGTTCTTACAAGGATCAGGACGCTTGACCAATTCCCACACATTGTTCAACTCGAACTGTTGAAGCTCTTCTTGCATAGCTTGAATCCATTCAGGTTCCATGAGGCTTCAGCAACTTTCTTGGGTTCAGAGATTGAGACGAATGCAAAATGCCCATAGAAATTTGTTAGCTGTGTTGCTCTTTGAGTAGCTCTTGAACGAGTGAGTGGACCAGGTGCATTGATGCTGTCAATTATCTTCTCAATCTGTCTTCATTTGCAACACGAGGATGAACAGGACGAAGATTTTGCTCTTGTTGATCAATGTCATCATTTGGGGGATTGTCTTCAGGCTGGGCATTGTCTTCAGGTTGATTAGGTGCAGAAATGATAAGTTGCTCTTCAGTCTGAGCCTCAGAAGGTATGATCTCTCCAATTCCCATTTGCTTGATTGATTCACTAGGAGGTACTTCATCTAGCACATTTGGCAGGTGCTCTCTTTGTGAGCCGTTAGTCTCATCAAACCGCACATCCACAGTTTCAACCACTTTATAGTGAAAGAGGTTGAAGACTCTGTAGGAGTGCGAATCCTTTCCGTAACCAAGCATAAAACCTTCATGTGTTTTCGGTGCAAATTTTGAAGTGTGATGTGGATCCTTGATCCAGCACCTAGCACCAAATACTCTGAAGTAGCTGACATTTGGCTTCTTACCAATTAGAAGTTCATAGGAGGTTTTATTTAGAAGCTTGTGAAGATAAACACGGTTGATGATGTGGCATGCAGTATCAATGGCTTTAGGCCAGAACTTCCGTGGAGTCTTGTACTCATCGAGCATCGTTCGAGCCATCTCAATAAGAGTTATGTTCTTGCACTCCACGATGCCATTCTGCTGAGGTGTATACGGAGCAGAGAACTCATGAGTGATGCCCATAGTATCCAGATAAAGGACGAGGCTGGTGTTCTTGAATTCAGTGCTGTTGTCACTTCTAATATGCTTGATCTTGACGCCATAGTTCGTCATGGCACGATTGGCAAAGCGTCTGAAGACATCCTGCACTTCATTCTTATACAGGACTATATGCACCCAAGTATATCTTGAATAATCATCAACAATGACAAAGCCATAGAGGCAAGGAGTGGTAGTGAGAGTAGAGTAGTGAGTAGGGCCAGATAAGTCCATGTGTAGCAGCTCGAAGGGTTGAGATGTAGTCATGATTGTCTTCCAGGGATGCTTGGCCCTAGTCATCTTTCCAGCTTCATAGGCACCACACAGATGATCCTTCTTGAACTTGACGCCTTCGATGCCCACGACATGCTTCTTCTTCGCGAGAGTGTGCAAGTTCCTCATGCCAGCATGCCCTAGTCTTCGACGCTAAAGCCAGCACTCTGAAGCTTTTGCTAGAAGACATACGGTCATATGTGGTCCTGCTGAGAAATCTACCATATACAGATCATCTTTCCGATACCCTTCAAAGACTAGAGACTTGTCAGATTCTATTAGAACAAGGCAACAGTATTTTCCAAATAGCACAATCATGTTCAAGTCACAAAGCATTGAGACAGACATTAAGTTGAAACCAAGGGATTCAACAAGCATCACTTTATCCATGTGCTGATCCGTTGATATTGCAACTCTACCTAGACCCAATACCTTGCTTTTACCAGTGTCAACAAATGTGACGTGACTCTTGTCAGATGGACGTAGCGTTGAATCCATCAGAAGACTTCGATCGCTAATCATGTGGTTAGTGCATCCACTGTCCATAATCCATTATGAAGTACGAGGTGTCATAGCCTATAGTGCAGTTTGGGGGATAGGCTTCACCAAGCGAGTTGTGAAGCATAAACATTTGATGAACAAGTGGAACATGGAAATTCAGATCTTGGTTAGGATAGATAGGATGAGTGTCAAGGAATCCCGGGACGAAATACATAGTAAGACCATTTGGACATTTTATCTTGCGCCCCACAAGATGTTTAAGGTCCCCAACATTAGCATCGGACGCCTTTGATTTATGGCTGGAGACCTTTCCCAGCAAGAGAGAGTTAAGTTTTCTTAACCACCCACATTTTCAGGGGTAGCTTAGAAGCAATGAGTCTAAGTGCAGCATCTGAGAACTTCGGCTTTGGAGCCCTAGTAAATAGCCTTGCAGGAGGTGAATGATACTCATAGGAATAAGCAGAAAAGTTCTTAGTTCTATGAACATAGCGGATTGAGGAAACACGTTCATATTCATGGGTCTGAGTATGATTTCCCTGCAAAACATTGACGTTAGGGTGACTCGGATGAGTCCTCGGTATGTATGAAGCTTTTGGACCATATGAAGCCTTTGGTATGGGGTTTGTCTTCTTCCCAGGCGGTGTCATGATGACATTCACTATAAGATTCTCAAGAAAACTTTTGGGTACCCATCTCTTCTTCATAGGTGTCCCATTCCTGCAATTAGTACCAATATACCTGGCAAACACTTCGCCATTCTGATTCTTAAACAGTTTATAGTTTGCATCAAAGGATTCATCAATGATAATAGGGTTATCACAAGTGAAACGAGATAAGGTGGATGGATCTACTGAAGGTTCCTTTGCAGCAACCCATGTGGTTTTGGGGTACTGCTCAGGCTTCTAGTACGACACATCAACATTCATTTTCCTCTCGAACCCAACACCCTCTTTCCTAGGGTTTCGGTTCAGAATCTGCTTTTTGAGGACATCACATAATGTCTGATGCCTTTTGAGACTTTTGTACATCCCTGTCTCAAGCAGTGTCTTCAGCCTAGCATGCTCATCAGCAATAGTAGTGGTATCCTCACCAGAGGGGTTAGTTACCACATCAGCAGTTGAAGATATTGCAACAGTAGTAGCAGTAGAACATTCAGCAACAGAGGCAGCGTTATCACGCTCAATGCATTTTAGACATGGTGGTTCAAATCCTTCCTGAGCGGGACTGATCTGTTGAGCGTGAAGTGACTCATTCTCTTTTTGAAGATCTTCATGAATCGCTCTCAATTTCTCAAGATCTTGCTTCCTTTGAAGATAATTGTAGGAAAGCTTTTCATGAGTTGTTGTGAGCGTTTCATGACGACTTTCAAGTTCTTGGTACTTAACATGAAGATTTTTGATGTCTTAAATTAAGGACTGAGATCGGGTCATTTTCGCGTCCAACAGGTCATCGCTTTTGTCTAACAGTTTTTGAATATGTTCCATAGCTTTCTGTTGTTCAGTTGCAATTTTAGCAAGTGTTTTGTAGCTAGGTTTGGATTCACCATCAGAGTCATCTTCACTTGATGTTTGAAAGTAGGCATCGCGTGATTTTACCTTGGCACCACATGCCATGAAGAAGTAGGTGGGAGCCGAGTCGTCCTTGTCATTATCATCAGCGTTGGTGATGGAGCCATTGTCTTCAGTGTTGAAGATGGACTTTGTTGGGGAACATAGTAATTTCAAAAAATTTCCTACGCACACGCAAGATCATGGTGATGCATAGCAACGAGAGGGGAGAGTGTTGTCCATGTACCCTCGTAGACCGAAAGCGGAAGCGTTAGCACAACGCGGTTGATGTAGTCTTACGTCTTCACGATCCGACCGATCAAGTATCGAACGCACGTCACCTTCGAGTTCAGCACACGTTCAACTCAATGATGTCCCTCGAACTCCTATCCAGCCGAGCTTCGAGGGAGAGTTCCGTCAGCATGACGGCGTGGTGACGATGATGATGTTCTACCGACGCAGGGCTTCGCCTAAGCACCGCTACGATATTACCGAGGTGGAATATGATGGAGGGGGCACCGCACACGGCTAATAGATCTCAAGGATCAATTGTTGTGTCTAGAGGTGCCCCCTGCCCCCGTATATAAAGGACCAAGGGGAAGGGGGCGGCCGGCCAGGAGGAGGCGCGCCAGGGAGGAGTCCTACTCCCACTGGGATTAGGACTCCCTCCTTTCCTTGTCCAAGTAGGAGAGGGGAAGGAAGGGAGAGAGGAGAGGAAGGAAGGGGGGGCGCCTCCCTCCTTGTCCTATTCAGACTAGAGGGGGAGGGGGCGCGCGACCTGCCCTGGCCGCCCCTCCTCTGCTCCACTTTGGGCCCATGAGGCCCATTAACCCCCCGGGGAGTTCCGGTAACCCCCCCCCCCCCCCGGTTCTCCGGTATACATCCGATAACCTCCGGAACCATTTCGGTGTCCGAATATAGTCGTCCAATATATCAATCTTCATATCTCTACCATTTCGAGACTCCTCGTCATGTCCGTGATCACATCCGGGACTCCTAACTACCTTCGCTACATCAAAACATATAAACTCATAATATAACCGTCATCTAACTTTAAGCGTGCAGACCTGATACGTCCATTTTGCATCATGCTTTTATATCAATATTTATTGCATTATGGGCTGTTATTACACAATATATCTCAATACTTATGGCTATTCTCTCCTATTTTGCAAGGTTTACCATGAAGAGGGGGAATGCCGGCAGCTGGAATTCTGGCTGGAAAAGGAGCAAACATTGGAAACCTATTCTGCACTGCTCCAAAAATCCTGAAATTCCACGAACTTATTTTTGGAATTAATAAGAATTATTGAGCGGAAGAAACACCTCAAGGGGCCCACACCATAGCCAGGAGGGTGGGGGGCGCGCCCACCCATACTGGAAGTGCCCCCTGTCTCCTGGGCCCCCTGGTGGCCCTCTAGTGTCCATCTTCTGCTATATGAAGGCTTTTACCCTAGAAAAAATCGTGGGCAAGCTTACGGGACGAAACTCCACCGCCACGAGGCGGAACCTTGGCGGAACCAATCTTGAGCTCCGGCAGAGCTATTCTGCCGGGGACACTTCCCTCCGGGAGGGGGAAATCATCACCATCGTCATCACCAACGATCCTCTCATCGGGAGGGGGTCAATCTCCATCAACATCTTCACCAGCACCATCTCCTCTCAAAACCCTAGTGTTGGGAAACATAGTAATTTCAAAAAAATTCCTACGCACACGCAAGATCATGGTGATGCATAGCAACGAGAGGGGAGAGTGTTGTCCACGTTTCCTCGTAGACCGAAAGCAGAAGCGTTAGAACAACGCGGTTGATGTAGTCGTACGTCTTCACGGCCCGACCGATCAAGCACCGAAACTACGGCACCTCCGAGTTCGAGCACATGTTCAGCTCGATGACGTCCCCCATACTCCAATCCAGCAGAGTGTCGAAGGAGAGTTCCGTCAGCACGACGGTGTGGTGACGATCTTGATGTTCTACCGTCGCAGGGCTTCGCCTAAGCACCGCTACAATATTATCGAGGAGAACTATAGTGTAGGGGGGCACCGCACACGGCTAAGAGACCAAGAGATCAATTGTTGTGTCTATGGGGTGCCCCCCTCCCCCGTATATAAAGGAGTGGAGGAGGGGGCCGACCAAGGGGTGTGGCGCGCCCTGGGGGGGAGTCCAACCCCCACCGGGAGCAGGACTCCCCCCTTTCCTATTAGGAGAGGGAGAGGGAAGGAATAGGAGGGAGGGATGAAGGAAAGGGGGGCACGGCGCCCTTCCCAATTCGGATTGGGCTGGGGGGGGGGTGATGTCTACTACACAACCTTCTTCTTGTAGATGTTGTTGGGCCTGCAAGTGCACAGGTTTGTAGGACAGTAGCAAATTTCCCTCAAGTGGATAACCTAAGGTTTATCAATCCGTAGGAGGCGTAGGATGAAGATGGTCTCTCTCAAACAACCCTGCAACCAAATAACAAAAAGTCTCTTGTGTCCCCAACACACCCAATACAATGGTAAATTGTATAGGTGCACTAGTTCTGCGAAGAGATGAAGATACAAGTACAAAATAGATGGTAGATATAGGTTTTTGTAATCTGAAATAATAAAAACAGCAAGGTAACGAGCGATAAAAGTGAGCGTAAACGGTATTGCAATGATAGGAAACAAGGCCTAGGGTTCATACTTTCACTAGTGTAAGTTCTCTCAACAATAATAACATAGATAGAACATACGACAAGCCCTCAACATGCAACAAAGAGTCACTCCAAAGCCACTAATAGCGGAGAACAAACGTAGAGATTATGGTCGGGTACGAAACCACCACAAAGCTATTCTTTCAGATCGATCTATAAAAGAGTTCGTACTAGAATAACACCTTAAGATACAAATCAACCAAAACCCTAATGTCACCTAGATACTCCATTGTCACCTCAAGTATCCGTGGGCATGATTATACGATATGCATCACACAATCTCAGATTCATCCAACCAACATAAAAGTACTTCAAAGAGTGCCCCAAAGTTTCTACCGGAGTGTCAAGAACGTGTGCCAACCCCTATGCATTGGTTCCCAAGTGTCACGAAACCCGCAAGTTGATCACCAAAACATACATCAAGTGGATCAATAGAATAACCCATTGTCACCACGGTTATCCCACGCAAGACATACATCAACTGTTCATAAAAGACTCAATCCAATAAGATAACTTCAAAAGGGGAAACTCAATTCATCACAAGAGAGTAGAGGGGGAGAAACATCATAAGATCCAACTACAATAGCAAAGCTCGGGATACATCAAGATCGTGACATAGATGGAACACGAGAGAGAACACGAGAGAGAGAGATCAAACACATAGCTACTGGTACATACCCTCAGCCCCGAGGGTGAACTACTCCCTCCTCGTCATGGATAGCGCCGGGATGATGAAGATGGCCTCCGGTGATGGGATCCCCCTCCGGCAGGGTGCCGGAACATGGTCCCGATTGGTTTTTGGTGGCTACAGAGGCTTGCGGCGGCGGAACTCCCGATCTATCTTCTGTTCTGGAAGTTTTAGGGTACGTAGGTATATATGGGTGCAGGGGGTATGTCGGTGGACCTCTGGGGGGCTCACGAGGTAGGGGGGCGCGCCCAGGGGGGAGGGCACGCCCCCCACCCTCGTGGGCAGCCCGGGAATCCCCTGACGTGCACTCGAAGCCCATCTGGTTGGTTTCCTTCCAAAATTAACTTCTCCAAGTGATTTCGTTCCGTTTTGACTCCATCTGATATTCCTTTTCCTCGAAACACTGAAATAGGCATAAAACAGCAAATCTGGGCTGGGCCTCCGGTTAATAGGTTAGTCCCAAAAATAATATAAAAGTGGATAATAAAGCCCAATATTGCCTAAAACAGTACATAAAGTAGCATGGAGCAATAAAAAATTATAGATATGTTGGAGACGTATCAAGCATCCCCAAGCTTAATTCCTGCTCGTCCTCGAGTAGGTAAATGATAAAAAATAAGTTTTGATGCGGAGTGATACTTTGGCATAATTTCAATGTAAATCTTCTTAATTGTGATATGAATATTCAGATCCGAAAGACTCAAGACAAAAGTTTATATTGACACAAAAATAATAATACTTCAAGCATACTAATCAAAGCAATCATGTCTTCTCAAAATAACATGGCAAAAGAAAGTTCATCCCTACAAAATCATATAGTTAGGCTATGCTTCATTTTTGTCACACAAAGATGTTCCCAACTTCTATACCCCCGATGACAAGCCAAGCAATTGTTTCATACTTAAATAATCTCAAACTTTTTCAACCTTCACGCAATACATGAGCGTGAGCCATGGATATCGCACTATGGGTGGAATAGAATATGATGATGGGGATTGTGTGGAGAAGACAAAAAAAGGAGAAAGTCTCACATCAACTAGGCGTATCAACGGGCTATGGAGATGCCCATCAATAGATATCGATGTGAGTGAGTAGGGATTGCCATGCAACGGATGCACTAGAGCTATGAATGCTCAACAAAAGAAAACTAGTGGGTGTGCATCCAACTTGCTTGCTCATGAAGACCTAGGGCATTTGAGGAAGCCCATCGTAGGAATACACAAGCCAAGTTCTATAATGAAAAATTCCCACTAGTATAAAAAGACAACTTATGAGACTCACTACATGAAGAACAAGGTGCTACTTTGAAGCTCAATATACGAGACTCACTACATGAAGAACAAGGTGCTACTTTGAAGCACAAGTGTGGAAAAGAGATAGTAGCATTGCCCTTTTTATTTTATTTTTTTTATTTTTTTGGGCCTTTCTTTTTTTTTTCTTTTGGCCTTTCCTTCTTTTTTTGGGCCTTTCTTTTTTTATTTGGGCAATGCTCTAATAATGATGATCATCACACTTCTATTGATTACAACATATGAATTACAACTCGAAACTAGAACAAGATATGACTCTATATGAATGCCTCCGGCGGTGTACCGGGATAGTGCAATGAATCAAGAGTGACATGTATGAAAAATAATGCATGGTGGCTTTGCCACAAATACGATGTCAACCACATGATCATGCAATGGCAATATGACAAAAGTAATGTATGTCATGATGATGATGGTGGAAGTTGCATGGCAATATATCTCGGAATGGCTATGGAAATGCCATAATAGGTAGGTATGGTGGCTGTTTTGAGGAAGATATAAGGAGGTTTATGTGTGATAGAGCGTATCATATCACGAGGTTTGGATGCACCGGCAAAGTTTGCACCAACTCTCAAGGTGAGAAAGGGCAATGCACGGTACCGAAGAGGCTAGCAAAGGCGGAAAGGTGAGAGTGCGTATAATCCATGGACTCAACATTAGTCAAAAGAACTCATATACTTATTGCAAAAATTTAAAAGTCATCAAAAATCAAGTACTACGCGCATGCTCCTAGGGGGATAGATTGGTAGGAAAAGACAATCGCTCGTCCCCGACCGCCACTTATAAGGATGCACAAGCCAGGTACACTTCATGTTTCAAATTTGTTACACAATGTTAACCATACGTGCATGTACGGGACTTGCTAACTTCAACACAAGCATTCTTTAAATTCATAATCACCCAACTAGCACGACTTTGATATTATCACCTCCATATCTCAAAACAATTATCAAGCATCAAACTTATCTTAGTATTCAACACACTCATAAGAAAGTTTCACATATCTTGAATACCAAGTATATTAATATTAAGCAAATCACCATGATATTAACGACTCTCAAAATAATCTAAGTGAAGCATGAGAGTTCAAATATTTCTTCAAAATAAAACTACCACCATGCTCTTGAAAGATATAAGTGAAGCACTAGAGCAAAAACTATCAAGCTCAAAAGATATAAGTGAAGCACATAGAGTATTCTAGCAAATTCTAATTTGTGCAAGGCTCTCTCTCATTAAAGGATTTCAGATCTTGATACTTCATTCAAACAGCAAGCAAAGCTAAAGGAAACTACAATGCAAGGATAGCACAACTCATGTGAAGAAGCAAAAACTTAGGCTCAACCGATACTAACCGATAGTTGTTGAAGAAGAAAGGTGGGATGCCTACAGGGGCATCCCCAAGCTTAGATGCTTGAGACTTCTTGAAATATTATCTTGGGGTGCCTTGGGCATCCCCAAGCTTGAACTTTTGTGTCTCCTTAATTCCTCTCATATCATGGTTTCTCTTTTTTATCAAAAGCTTCATTCACAACAAACTCAACAAGAACTCGTGAGATAGGTTAGTATAAACCAATGCAAAACCTTATCATTTTCTACTGTAACAAATCACTAAAATTATTATTCCACATGTAATACTAAATACCTCTGCATATTTAATACTCCTATCCTCAAATAGAATCATTAAGCAAGCAAACATATGCAAACAATGCAAACATAACAACAATTTGTCAAAATAGTACAGTCTGTAAAGAATGCAAGAGTATCAATAATTCCCTGACTACAAAAATTATGAACTAAAATTCCGCATGTAATAAATTTATCATAGCTCAATATTCAAAAAGATTCAACATTATACCACTCTCTGACTTTTCTAGGGAATTTTTGCAACAGCAGTAAACTTTCTGTTTTCAAACAGCAACATGTATACTAGCAAAATAAGCATGGCAAAGGCTATCCTTGTTTATTGAAACTAAAGATGCAAAACATTATTCTAAATAACAGCAACCAGAAACTAACAAAAGGAAATGACGCTCCAACCAAAACACATATCATGTGGTGAATAAAAATATAGCTCCAAGTAAAGTTACCAATGAACGAAGACGAAAGAGGGGATGCCTTCCGGGGCATCCCCAAGCTTAGGCTCTTGGTTGTCCTTGAATATTACCTTGGGGTGCCTTGGGCATCCCCAAGCTTAGGCTCTTGCCACTCCTTATTCCATAGTCCATCGAATCTTTACCCAAAACTTGAAAACTTCACAACACAAAACTCAACTGGAAACCCGTGAGCTCCGTTAGCGAAAGAAAACAAAATACCACTTCAAGGTACTGTAATGAACTCATTCTAAATTAATATTTGTGTAATATCTACTGTACTCCAACTTATCTATGGTTCATACCCTCCGATACTACTCATAGATTCATCAAAATAAGCAAACAACACATAGAAAACAGAATCTGTCAAAAACAGAACAGTCTGTAGTAATCTGTATCAAACGTATACTTATGGAACCCCAAAAATTATGAAATAAGTTGATGAACCTGAGTAATTTGTCTATTAATCATCTGCAAAAAGAATCAACCTAAAATCACTCTCCAGTAAAAAATGGCAGCTAATCTCGTGAGCGCTAAAGTTTCTGTTTTTCACAGCAAGATCACATAAACTTCACCCAAGTCTTCCCAAAGGCTCTACTTGGCACTTTATTGAAACAAAAGCTATAAAACATGATTACTACAGTAGCATAATCATGTGTACACACAAAAACAGTAAGGATAAATATTGGGTTGTCTCCCAACAAGCGCTTATCTTTAATGCCTTTTAGCTAGGCATGATGATGACAATGATGCTCACATAAAAGATAAGAATTGAAACATAACGGGAGCATCATGAAGCATATGACTAGCACATTTAATTCCAACCCACTTCCTATGCATAGGGATTTTGTGAACAAACAACTTATGAGAACAATAATCAACTAGCATAGGAAGGTAACACAAGCATAGATTTAAGAATTTAAGCACATAGAGAGGAAACTTGATATTATCGCAATTCCTACAAGCATATGTTCCTCTCTCATAATAATTTTCAGTAGCATCATGAATGAATTCAACAATATAACCAGCACCTAAAGCATTCTTTCCATGATCTACAAGCATAGAAAATTTACTACTCTCAACATAAGCAAATTTCTTCTCATGAATAGTAGTGGGAGCAAACTCAACAAAATACTATCATGTGATTGAAAATTAAGATCAAGATGACACGTTTCATGGTTATCATTATTCTTTAAGCATACGTGTCATCACAATAATCATCATAGATAGGAGCCATGCTTTTATCATAGTAAATTTGCTCATCAAAGCTTGGGGGACAAAAAATATCATCTTCATCAAACATAGCTTCCCCAAGCTTGTGGCTTTGCATATCATTAGCATCATGGATATTCAAGGAATTCATACTAACAACATTGCAATCATGCTCATCATTCACATATTTAGTTCCAAACATTCTATAGCTTTCTTCTTCTAGCACTTGAGCACAATTATCCTTTCCATCATACTCATGAAAGATATTAAAAAGGTGAAGCGTATGAGACAAACTCAACTCTATTTTTTGTAGTTTTCTTTTATAAACTAGACTAGTGCTAAAACAAGAAACAAAAAGATTCAATTGCAGGATCTAAAGATATACCTTCACTTACCTAGCCTCCCCGGCAACAGCGCCAGAAAAGAACTTGATGACGGAGTGTGAGTACCCTTTACCTTTGCCTCCCCGGCAACGGCGCCAGAAACTGCTTGATGTATATTACACAACCTTCTTCTTGTAGACGTTGTTGGGCCTGCAAGTGCACAGGTTTGTAGGACAGTAGCAAATTTCCCTCAAGTGGATGACCTAAGGTTTATCAATCCGTAGGAGGCGTAGGATGAAGATGGTCTCTCTCAAACAACCCTGCAACCAAATAACAAAAAGTCTCTTGTGTCCCCAACACACCCAATACAATGGTAAATTGTATAGGTGCACTAGTTCGGCGAAGAGATGAAGATACAAGTGCAAAATAGATGGTATATATAGGTTTTTGTAATCTGAAATAATAAAAACAGCAAGGTAACGAGCGATAAAAGTGAGCGTAAACGGTATTGCAATGATAGGAAACAAGGCCTAGGGTTCATACTTTCACTAGTGTAAGTTCTCTCAACAATAATAACATAGATAGAACATATGACAAGCCCTCAACATGCAACAAAGAGTCACTCCAAAGCCACTAATAGCAGAGAACAAACGTAGAGATTATGGTCGGGTACGAAACCACCACAAAGCTATTCTTTCAGATCGATCTATAAAAGAGTTCGTACTAGAATAACACCTTAAGATACAAATCAACCAAAACCCTAATGTCACCTAGATACTCCATTGTCACCTCAAGTATCCGTGGGCATGATTATACGATATGCATCACACAATCTCAGATTCATCCAACCAACATAAAAGTACTTCAAAGAGTGCCCCAAAGTTTCTACCGGAGAGTCAAGAACGTGTGCCAACCCCTATGCATTGGTTCCCAAGTGTCACAAAACCCGCAAGTTGATCACCAAAACATACATCAAGTGGATCAATAGAATAACCCATTGTCACCACGGTTATCCCACGCAAGACATACATCAACTGTTCATAAAAGACTCAATCCAATAAGATAACTTCAAAAGGGGAAACTCAATTCATCACAAGAGAGTAGAGGGGGAGAAACATCATAAGATCCAACTACAATAGCAAAGCTCGGGATACATCAAGATCGTGACATAGATGGAACATGAGAGAGAACACGAGAGAGAGAGATCAAACACATAGCTACTGGTACATACCCTCAGCCCCGAGGGTGAACTACTCCCTCCTCATCATGGATAGCGCCGGGATGATGAAGATGGCCTCCAGTGATGGGATCCCCCTCCGGCAGGGTGCCGGAACAGGGTCCCGATTGGTTTTTGGTGGCGACAGAGGCTTGCGGCGGCGGAACTCCCGATCTATCTTCTGTTCTGGAAGTTTTAGGGTATGTAGGTATATATGGGTGCAGGGGGCATGTCGGTGGACCTCTGGGGGGCTCACGAGGTAGGGGGGCGCGCTCAGGGGGGAGGGCGCGCCCCCCACCCTCGTGGGCAGCCCGGGGATCCCCTGACGTGCACTCCAAGCCCATCTGGTTGGTTTCCTTCCAAAATTAACTTCTCCAGTTGATTTCGTTCCGTTTTGACTCCGTCTTATATTCCTTTTCCTCGAAACACTGAAATAGGCATAAAACAACAAATCTGGGCTGGGCCTCCGGTTAATAGGTTAGTCCCAAAAATAATATAAAAGCGGATAATAAAGCCCAATATTGCCTAAAACAGTAGATAAAGTAGCATGGAGCAATCAAAAATTATAGATACGTTGGAGACGTATCAGGGGGGCGCCCCCTCCTTTGCTCCTTTTCCCTCCTTTCCACTAAGGCCCAATAAGGCCCATATACCTCCCGGGGGGGGGGGGTCTGATAACCTCCCGGAGCTCCGGTATTGTCCCAATCTCACCCGGAACCTTTCCGGTGTCCAAATATAGTCGTCCAATATATCGATCTTTATGTCTCGACCATTTCGAGACTCCTCTTCATGTTCGTGATCACATCCAGGACTCCGAACAACCTTCGGTACATCAAAACTCATAAACTCATAATAAAATTGTCAACGAAACCTTAAGCGTGCGGACCCTACGGGTTCGAGAACTATGTAGACATGACCGAGACACGTTTCCGGTCAATAACCAATAGCGGAACCTGGATGCTCATATTGGCTCCTACATATTCTACGAAGATCTTTATCGGTCAAACCGCATAACAACATACGTTGTTCCCTTTGTCATCGGTATGTTACTTGCCCGAGATTCGATCGTCGGTATCCCAATACCTAGTTCAATCTCGTTACTGGCAAGTCTCTTTACTTGTTATGTACTGCATCATTTCGTAACTAACTCATTAGCTACATTGCTTGCAAGGCTTATAGTGATGTGCATTACCGAGAGGGCCCAGAGATACCTCTCCGACAATCGGAGTGACAAGTCCTAATCTCGAAATACGCCAACTCAACATGTACCTTCGGAGACACCTGTAGAGCTCCTTTATAATCACCTAGTTATGTTGCGACGTTTGGTAGCACACAAAGTGTTCCTCTGGTAAACAGGAGTTGCATAATCTCATAGTTGTAGGAACATGTATAAGTCATGAAGCGAGCAATAGCAACATACTAAACGATCAAGTGCTAAGCTAACGGAATGGGTCATGTCAATCACATCATTCTACTAATGATGTGATCCCGTTAATCAAATGACAACTCATGTCTATGGTTAGGAAACATAACCATCTTTGATTAATAAGCTAGTCAAGTAGCGGCATACTAGTGACATTAAGTTTGTCTATGTATTCACACATGTGTCATGTTTTCGGTTAATACAATTCTAGCATGAATAATAAACATTTATCATGATATAAGGAAATAAATAATAACTTTATTATTGCCTCTAGGGCATATTTCCTTCAGTCTCCCACTTGCACTAGGGTCAATAATCTAGATTACACAATAATGATTCTAACACCCATGGAGTCTTGGTGCTGATCATGTTTTGCTCGTGGAAGAGGCTTAGTCAATGGGTCTGCAACATTCAGATCCGTATGTATCTTGCAAATCTCTATGTCTCCCACCTGGACTTGGCCCCGGATGGAATTGAAGCGTCTCTTGATGTGCTTGGTCCTCTTGTGAAATCTGGATTCCTTTGCCAAGGCAATTGCACCCGTTTTGTCACATAAGATCTTCATTGGTACCGATGCACTAGGTATGACACCTAGATTGAAAATGAACTCCTTCATCCAGACTCCTTCATTTGCTGCTTCCGAAGCAGCTATGTACTCCACTTCGCATGTACATCCCGCCACGACACTTTGTTTAGAACTGCACCAACTGACAGCTCCACCGTTCAACATAAACACGTATTCGGTTTGCGATTTAGAATCGTCTGGATCAGTGTTAAAGCTTGCATCGACGTAACCATTTACGACTAGCTCTTTGTCACCTCCATAAACGAGAAACATATCCTTAGTCCTTTTCAGGTATTTCAGGATGTTCTTGACCGCTGTCCAGTGATCCACTCCTGGATTACTTTGGTACCTTCCTGCTAAACTTATTGCTAAGCACACATCAGGTCTGGTACACAACATTGCATACATGATAGAGCCTATGGCTGAAGCATAGGGAACATCTTTCATTTTCTCTCTATCTTCTGCTGTGGTCGGGCATTGAGTCTGACTCAACTTCACACCTTGTAATACAGGCAAGAACCCTTTCTTTGCCTGATCCATTTTGAACTTTTTCAAAACTTTATCAAGGTATGTGCTTTGTGAAAGTCCAATTAAGTGTCTTGATCTATCTCTATAGATCTTGATGCCCAATATGTAAGCAGCTTCACCAAGGTCTTTCATCGAAAAACTTTTATTCAAGTATCCCTTTATGCTATCCAGAAATTCTATATCATTTCCAATCAACAATATGTCATCTACATATAATATCAGAAATGCTATAGAGCTCCCTGAGGGAGTCCTGGATTAGGGGGTATCCGGACAACCGGACTTTGTACAACGTCCGGACTATTGAAGCATGAAGATACAAGACTCAAGACTTTGGACCATGTCCGGATGGGACTCTCCTTTGCGTGGAAGGCAAGCTTGGCGATCCGGATATTATATTTCCTTCATTGTAACCGACTCCATGTAAACCCTAGCCCTCTCCGGTGTCTATATAAACCGGAGAGGTTGGTCCTTAGAAGGCCGATCACAATTACAATCATACCATCATAGGCTAGCTCTTAGGGTTTAGCCTCTACGATCTCGTGGTAGATCTACTCTTGTACTACCCATATCATCTGTATTAATCAAGCAGGAAGTAGGGTTTTACCTCCATCGAGAGGGCCCGAACCTGGGTAAACATCTGTGTCCCTTGCTTCCTGTTACCATCAGCCTTGCCGCACAGATCGAGACCCCCTACCCGAGATCCGCCGGTTTTGACACCGACATTGGTGCTTTCATTGAGAGTTCCTCTGTGTCGTTGCCGCAAGGCTCGATGGTTCGTCTTGTCATCAAGGATGACATTACCTCGGAGGGAGCTCTGGATGTAGGCCAGATGCTCAGACTCGGCGGCTTTATCATGGCCACCCCATCGGCGGTAGCGCCGACGATGGCCTCTCGGGTCATCAATCATAACCTTCGCGTCAGCTCAGAACTGGACGAACAGATGGATCCAATGGAGCTCTCCTCCATTAACGAACTCTTGGATCGCATCGCCGCTCTAGGAGTCGCTACGAACTATGACCGGATTGGGCTTAAACCTGACCGAAGGGACATCCGGTCCCCGCAGGCCACCCATGAGATAGCGATAGTGGAGGAACCACACGCAGATTGTCCCTCAACTTTGAGGATGAATTATGTTTGGATTGCCGAACTCCTTGAGCCGAAAACCTGCTCAAAGGAAAACATGACCCAGGCCCCGGACTTAGAATCGGGCACTGGGCCAAAGGAATTGGGCGATATCCCGGATTCTGAGCTGTTAAGCTCGGAACCGCCCGCGCCCTTGGGCGTTAGATCGGACCAAAATCCGGATTCTGTTAACAACACCTATCTGGACTTAAACTGTCTCTCCCGCATCAGGCAAGAGCCCCAGGAAATGGTACACCATTACTGGGCCAGATTCCTCCTTGCGCTTAACAAGGTCAAGGACTGCCACGAGGAGAACATGGTCTCACTCTTCTGCAAAAACTGCACAGACAAAGGGCTCCTCAATGTTATAAGTCGCCGCGACATAGTATGCTTCGCGGACTTGACAAACATAGTACGAAAGTACTATGCGATGGAGAGCGCTTGGAAGACCCAGACAGAATTTTGGGATAGTACTGCTCTCACCAAGACCTTTGTCCGAACTAAACGGACGAACTCTCGTAAGTCGTCCGATCCAATCCCCAAGAAACCAAAGCCCACCCCAGGGCGGGGATCCTTATTGGAAGAATGGCTCGACGGGCCATGTAAGCTCCACAGTACTCCGGATACAATACCAACTCATAGCCTTAGGGCATGTTGGACACTCCGGCAGGTGGCAAAAAGTGGCGAGGATCTTCTTGTGAGCCATAAAGCGGAACATCATCCTGCCAGCGGACACAATACGGTACTAACAGTCTTTGAGACTTTTGCCTCGAACAACAGGCGCAAGCGAGCTCATCAAAGCTCTGCGGAAATTTGCCATGTGGCAAATATAAACCCCTGGAACAACACTACTATAACTTTCAATGCCAGTGATGAACCTCGATTCCAAACTGTCCGGGCTCCGGCCGCTCTGGTCCTTAGCCCAATCGTGGACGGCTTTTGGCTCACCAAAGTACTCATGGACGGCGGAAGCGGGTTAAACTTGATCTATGAAGAAACGCTCAACAAAATGGAAATTTATAAAGGCCGCATTGAGCAAAGCGGCACCATCTTCAGGGGAATCATCCCTACTCGGGAAGCGCGGTGCGCGGGAAAAATCACACTCGATGTGGTATTCGGCACCCAGGAAAATTATAGGTCCGAAGAAATCACATTCCAAGTGGCTCCCTTTAGCATCGGATACCACGCCCTTCTAGGGCGGGACGCGTTTACAAGCTTTCAAGTTGTACCCCATTACGGGTACATGAAGCTTAAAATGCCCGGACCCAATGGAATCATCCCTCTAGCCAGTGATCCGGACGTCGCACTTCGCGCCGAAAATAAAACGGCAGCACTGGCCCTGGAAGCATTATCTGAAGCCCTAGCAGCCGAAGAGTTAACAACACTGCGGGACACAGTGGTAGGGACGACGTGATACTCGACAAACGACCCAAGTCCACCTCATTTAAACCTGCAGACGATATAGTCAAATTCCAAGTCCACCCAACGGACCCCACGAAGACAGCATCCATTGGGACACAGTTGAGCCCCGTGATGGACGCCGCACTGCGAGATTTCTTACGCGAGAATTGGGACATTTTCTCCTGGCACCCTTCGGACATGCCAGGCATCCCACGCCGGCTGGCCGAATATAGTCTCAATATACTAAAGGGATACAAACTGGTCAAACAGACCCTAAGGCGGTTTTCAGAACCCAAACGGCAAGCCATGGGGGAAGAGCTAGCCAAACTGCTTGAGGCCGGATTCCTCAGAGATATTAAACATCCGGATTGGCTGGCAAATTTGGTAATGGTACCAAAAAAGGACAAATCTTGGCGCTTACGCGTCGACTTCAAAGACCTCAACAAGGCTTGCCCCAAGGATCCCTTTCCCCTCCCTTGCATCTATCAAATCATCGATGCCACAGCTGGACACGACTTGCTGTGTTTTCTTGACGCATACTCCGGATACCATCAAATAAAGATGACGGAGTCTGACCAAGTTGCAACAGCTTTTATAACGCCATATGGCCCTTTTTGCTTCAACACTATGCCCTTCGGGCTCAAGAATGCCGGCGCAACCTATCAACGCATGATTCAAACATGCCTGGAAAAACAAATCGGCAAAATAGTGGAAACATATGTGGACGACGTGGTCATAAAAACTAGACACGTCGAAACCCTAATAGATGACTTGAGGCTTACATTCGATAACCTCCGGACATACGACATCAAGTTGAATCCGGAAAAATGTGTTTTCGGTGTCCCCTTGGGGAAGCTGCTGGGCTTCAATATTTCCAATAGTGGAATCAAAGCGAATCTAGCAAAAATCCGAGCTCTGTCGCAGTTGGCTATACCAACAGACCTCAAGCACATCCAGAGGCTAGCTGGATGCGTGGCCGCTTTGAGCCGCTTTATATCCAGGCTAGGAAAGAAGGCATTGCCTCTTTATCGCCTCCTTCGGCGCACCGAACACTTTGTATGGACGGATGCAGCCGCGGCCGGACTCGATGAGATAAATACCTTATTGGCTAGTAATCTAGTCCTAACAGCGCCAAACATCGGCGAACCTATGCTACTATACATAGCTGCAACACATCAAGTGGTAAGCACAGTGCTCGTCGTCGAACGAGAGGTGAACGGATACAAATTCCCACTTCAAAAGCCAGTTTATTACGTATCCACGGTCCTCACATCATGCAAATCCCGATACCCACACTATCAAAAAATAGCATACGCGGTCTTCATGGCATCTTGGAAGCTAAGACACTACTTTCAAGAGTGTTCGATTACCGTCGCCTCCGAAGTACCACTCAATGACATAATTAATAACCGTGACGCTATGGGCCGGATTGCCAAATGGGCCATCGAGCTCCTCCCGTTCGAAATAATATACAAACCACGGCGAGCCATTAAGTCGCAAGTACTGGCCGACTTCGTCACCGAATGGACAGAAGCCGAACTCCATAAAGAGTACGGTGCGTACTCCAACTGGATCATGCACTTTGACGGCTCCAAAATGTTGGCCGGACTGGGAGCAGGGGTAGTCCTGACATCTCCCACCGGGGACATGGTCCAATACGTCCTACAAATACTATATACGGACTCCAACAATGAAGCCGAATATGAGGCTCTGTTGCATGGTCTTCGGATGGCAGTCTCTATGGGCATCCAACGCTTGGAAGTGCGCGGGGATTCGAACCTCGCAATATCACAAATAAATGGAGACTTTGATGCCAAGGACCCAAAAATGGTGGCCTGTCATAATGCCGTCCTCAAAATGTCAGCTCGGTTCAAGGGGCTCGAATTCCACCATGTGGCTCGAGAAAACAATCAAGCAGCGGACATCCTCGCCCGCATCGGTGCCAAACGCGACCCTGTCCCACCTAATATATTCCTGGAAAGGCTGTTCAAGCCATCCGTAGTATGGAAGGGGAGTCCCGCAATACCAGCACGGATCCGAATACACCCCCAGACTCCGAACCATTAGACACAATCGGAGGCTCTGCCACCGAAATAACATCTTCGGCCCACGAAATCATGGTCGTAATCACCCCGTGGACCGAGCCTTTCTTGTCCTACCTAAATAGGAAGGAGCTCTCCGATGACCAAAATGAAGCACGCTGCATAGTCCGGCGTTCTAAAGCTTACAAAGTCCATGAAGGGGAACTCTACAAGAAAAGCACGACCGGAGTGCTCCAAAGGTGCATCTCTGAAGAGGAAGGGTGGCAACTCCTGGCTGAAATCCATGCCGGGCTGGGCGGACACCACGCCGCAGCTCGAGCGCTAGTCAGCAAAGCCTTCCGTACAGGCTTCTATTGGCCGACGGGCCGAGCAGACGCATAGGACCTTGTCCAACATTGCGTCGGCTGCCAGCTCTTCGCCAATCAGAGTCATATGCCCCTACCGCTCTCCAAACAATCCCCATAACTTGGCCCTTCGCGGTCTGGGGGCTGGACATGGTCGGACCTATTAAAGGGGGAAGCCACAAGAAAAAATACTTATTGGTCATGGTGGACAAATTCACCAAATGGATCGAAGCCAAACCAGTTAAAAACGGCCGAATCCGGACCAGTAATAGACTTCATGTCCGGGGTCGTACACCGGTACGGTGTCCCCCATAGCATCATCACTGATAATGGCTCAAATTCCACAGCCGATGAAGTGAAAACTTGGTGTGGAAAAATGGGCATTGAGCTCGACTACGCTTCCGTCTACCACCCCCAAACAAACGGCCAGGTCGAACAGGCAAATGTTCTCATCATGAGCGGCATAAAACCCAGACTAGTGTGATCTTTAATAGAATCGGATACGCACTGGGTAGAGGAGCTCGACTCCGTACTCTGGGGGTTGCGGACCACACCAAATTGAACCACCGGATATACACCATTTTTTATGGTGTACGGTGCGGAAGTAGTACTACCTTGCGACATAATACATGATTCGCCACGCGTACGCATGTACGAAGAGAAGGAAGCCGAGTTAGATCGGCAAGATAATTTGGATGCCCCGGAGGAGGAGCGTGATGTCGCAAAAGCCCGTTCCGCATTCTATCAGCAGCAAGCTCGATGATATCAAAGCAGAGAAGTGCGGGCCAAAACTTACAATATTGGCGAACTCGTTCTACGCCTGCCGGAGAAGAAGAAGGACAAACTCAAACCCAAGTGGGAAGGTCCCTTCGTCATTGACAAAGTTCTCACCGGAGGAGCGTACCGTCTACGCAATGCATCCAATAACAGACTCGAGCCGAACCCATGGAACGCGGCTAGACTCCGGAGATTCTACGCCTAACGCCGAACTCAGTGTTCGTCTCCTCACCCCTCCTTTTTAATTATGCTCCATCTCTTTTTCTCTCCTTTCTCGACCCTTTTTCTCTTCACGCAAAGTATTTAATACAGTGCAGACTCCCAGATCATTCCGTACGTACTATGGCGTAAGCTGTACCTGGGGCTCCCTATTCGGAAGCTAGACTTAATTACTTTAAATGGCCTTTTGCCCATCGCATATGCGTTCTTTTGCCATATGTGCCTTTTCATCACCATTATATGCATCGCTATGACTTAAGATGTGGCCAAGCTAGGTTGCCTGGCTCTTCTGTTTATGCCCTACATTCCTGTTAATTCGGCTAGGGCATAAGGGGAGCACCTCTGTGATTGTTACTGCCTGTTAAGCCGGATGTGTACCTCAGACCGGGTGAAACCGAAAGCTAGTTTCCTTAAGAGAATATTCGATCGGTGAACAAAGGATGTATTCATTGGTTACAACAAAAAACCCAGAAGCTTTGTATCCTGCGCCGTCATTCGCAGTCCGGACATGTGCATCGACACATGCATTCCCAGGGAAAGGAACCCCTAACGAAACTATTCTCCCTGGAAGATGTTTCTTGCTATCCATGCAATATAACATAACTAGTTGGGTACTTGTCTGTTCAAGCACCTATGACCCCTACGCCTGGTCTCCACGCATACCCCGATTCTTGTATAACCGAGCGGGTATTCGGACACACCCCAGACTACAGGATCCGGGGGCTGAAGCAAAAAGGTCTGCCATGACAAATGATTTCAATCCGGCTAGGGGCTATTTATGCCAATTAAATTACAGAGTCACTGAGACTGACTATACTCCTCCTCTATACCATCTAACAGGCTATCTAGCCTACAATCTTGTTGAGAATACTTAGCGGCTAACGCTACCTGGTCATATACCAGACTCACGGGAATTTCTTGCCCATCCGGCCCCGCCGGTCCTACTTCGGCCATATGGTTCGGGTCCAGCTTGGTGTAGCGCGTCTTCACCATTGCCCAGGCTTCTCTTGCTCCTTGCCAGCATGCTGATATCTTCCATAGACAGAAGCGCCGCCGGGCTCCTTGAAGCAGGTCCACAAGCTCCCCCATGCCATTCGGCAGGAGGCTTGATGGCCACAAGGTCTGAGCAACGCCGTGAATCACCTACCGAGCGCGCTCGTGCAACTGCGAAAGTTCTTGCAGCAAATCACCTGCAGATGAGGGCATCTCCTCTTCAGGGCGACCCATTAACATTCCCGCAGGCAAAAAAATTTCAAAAAACTTCCTCACCGAACTATCAAATAGTTCTCTTGAGCTCTTACCATAAATGCCACGTCGAAGCTTTTTGTTCTCCTTCACGGAGTCCGCCAGTTGAGCGCGGACGTCCTTCAATTCCACGTCTAGACGAATATTGGCATCTTGTAGCTTATTTTTCTCTTGCGTCACCTGCGTAAGGATGCACTCGCCAGCCTTTAGCTGCCATTGAAGATGCGAGTCGTCACCCCTTACGCCCTCCAGATTCACCCCAGGATTGTCTACAAAATTTTCTGTTAGACTAAATGCACCAGCCACTTACTAACTGGTACATCTGCGTATAATAGAGATAAATATTACCAGAGGGGGCCTTTCGGGATACCTCTAACTTGGCTACCGCATCAGTTAGCTGGGCCTTGCATGCCTCCAGCCCCCGCGCCAATTGTTCATTCTTGTCCACAAGGACTTGTGTATATATTGATCCTTCAAACAATTGTCCCAACTATTCCAAGTCTCAGGGGCTACTACTATACATACTTATCAAAATTTCTTACTCGTATGTCTTTGGTATAATGGTTTGTCGCTTGGGCAAGCCCGCCTCGAGCAGCTCGGACATATGCGTCCGCCGAATGAAAAGCATTAAAAGCCTCTTCGAAAAATATGTTGTTCCGGAGCACGGCCCTCCGGTGCCGGTGATTCATGGCGCTCTCCACTTCGGAGTTCGTGGTCGAACACATATCCGCATCCTCCATCGGGGGGCTATGCGGTGCTAGCCCCGTGTCTGCCTCCACCCCCGAAGCCGGTTCTGGAACACGGCTGGTGGAGGCATGATTGGTGGGGTCCCCTGATATAGTCCGGTTATTCCTCTTCCTGCCAGACACAAAGGGCGCTGTCATATTTCAAACTCTATAATTACAGGACAAGTTATTACTTTACCTCTGTAGCGGTGTGTCAACCCTCACCGCCTTCCTCTTGAGCCTACCCTATCCTGACGCCCGTGGTTGACGAGTCCCTAGGGGCTCGGCCCCTCGCTCCGGCCGTCGTTTCTGCAAATAGAACAATTCCTCAAGGGTAAGTTATAATACCTGGGGGAGTCCTCTTCGGAGGATAGGGTTTTTAGCTCGGCTTACACGCGACATGGGGAGCAGTCCAGGGTAGTCGGCCGTAATGGCCACTAGGGCGCCATCCCAGCTCGCCTGATAAAATACCCTGTTGACAAGCTCCACAGTAATATCCGGATCTACTTTGAGTCCCGGATCTAGGGCCCTTCCAGGGTCCTCTGGTTGCGGGGAGGGGCTGAAGATTGCTTCTACGTCCCTCCTCAGTTCCTGCTCAGAAGCATTGATGCAAGTAATCTTAGCGGAAGAACGCTAGAGTAAGTGAAGCTGGGGAAAGAACGGCAACTTACCCACTCTGGGGGGTTGTACATGGAGAATCCGTCCCGCGTCTTTATGCGGAGGAATTCCTCCTCTTCCACTTTGTACAAATCAGACAATATCCTTGCCAAAGCGGCAGCGGAGTCTGGACCCTTACGACCGCAGCGGGTGGCGTCGTCTCCCCCGTTGAAATGCCACATGGGCTTCCCCCGATATTGGAGCGGTTGCACCCCCCGCCTTATGCATATTGCCATAACCTCAACTATCGTCAGTCCGGATTTGGCCAGCAACTTTATCCTGTTCATCAGGAGGAATATTTCCCTTGTGTCCTCTTCTTGAGGGCCTCGGGGGGCGCCAGCTTAAGCGTGCCCTCGGTGGGGCGTTGCTGAACTTGGGGAGACCCATCCGGACTGGATCCGGAAGGGGAACGTCATTTATATAGAACCACTCTGAAGGCCAGTTTTCTGGTGCCTTCTCAGGAGTGCCGGACAGGTATCCGGTCTCGGCAATGCGCCATACTTCGGCCCCGCCCACTTGATATAGGGACTCTCCCTGGGTGCGGGGGACAAGGCAGAACAGCTTCCTCCATAATCCGAAATGTGGTTCGCAGCCTAAAAACAGCTCGCAAAGTGCGACATACCCCGCTATGTGCTGAATGGAGGCTAGGGTAAGATTGTGTAACTGGAGGCCGTAGAACTCCAGAAGCCCGCGAGGAAACGGGTGGATAGGAAACCCGACGCCCCTCAGGAGATGCGAGATGAGGCATATCCGCTCCTCCAGAGACGGGTTAGGAGTTCCCTTAGCTTGTTCCCCTCCGTCATAAGTGGCTATTCCAGCTCGGACGGGGACCATGAATGCCGGTGGGAGAAACCCTTGGGTTTGTAACTTCACCAAACGGCTGTGAGGAACTGAGCACTCTCCCCAATCCCCCGACTTAGAGCGAGGAGGGCAAGCAGAAGGGTTGCGACGGCCGACCATGTTGGAATGGCTTTTCGCGGAGCGCTCTAGGATGCTAGCTCAAGGGAGGAGAGTGAGGTTTGGATCTGAAAATCCCTGTCCCTTCAAATAGACGGTTGGCCCGGAGGATCGAGGGTGGCAAATGCAAAAATACCTCGACTCCTTGCATTCGCTCGACACGTGGAGATGGTCATTACTGAGGCACTGAAGCCGAGGAGCACAACATTGATTGGAGGTTGGACACTATTCGTCGTAACAGGTACCTTGGAGTATTTGGAGAAGGAACCCGCCTTGCAATGCCGAAGACAATACTGCGCGCCGGACTCATCGTCATTGAAGCCTGGTTCAGGGGCTACTGAGGGAGTCCTGGATTAGGGGGTATCCGGACAGCCGGACTGTGTACAACGTTCAGACTATTGAAGCATGAAGATACAAGACTCAAGACTTCGGACCGTGTCCAGATGGGACTCTCCTTTGCGTGGAAGGCAAGCTTGGCGATCCGAATATTATATTTCCTTCCTTGTAACCGACTCCATGTAAACCCTAGCCCTCTCCGGTGTCTATATAAACCGGAGAGGTTGGTCCTTAGAAGGCCGACCACAATTACAATCATACCATCATAGGCTAGCTCTTAGGGTTTAGCCTCTACGATCTCATGGTAGATCTACTCTTGTACTACCCATATCATCAATATTAATCAAGCAGGAAGTAGGGTTTTACCTCCATCGAGAGGGCCCAAACCTGGGTAAACATCTGTGTCCCTTGCTTCCTATTACCATCAGCCTTGACGCACAGATCAGGACCCCCTACCCGAGATCCGCCGGTTTTGACACTAACACTCCCACTCACTTTCTTGTAAATACAGGCTTCTCCAAAAGTCTGTATAAAACCATATGCTTTGATCACACTATCAAAGCATTTATTCCAACTCCGGGAGGCTTGCACCAGTCCATAAATGGATTGCTGGAGCTTGCACACTTTGTTAGCACCTTTTGGATCGACAAAACCTTCTGGTTGCATCATATACAACTCTTCTTCTAGAAATCCATTCAGGAATGCAGTTTTGACATCCATTTGCCATATTTCATAATCATAAAATGCGGCAATTGCTAACATGATTCGGACAGACTTAAGCATCGCTATGGGTGAGAAAGTATCATTGCAGTCAACCCCTTGAACTTGTCGAAAACCTTTCGCAACAAGTCGAGCTTTGTAGACAGTTACATTACCATCAACGTCAGTCTTCTTCTTGAAAATCCATTTATTCTCGATGGCTTGCCGATCATCGGGCAAGTCAACCAAAGTCCATACTTTGTTCTCATACATGGATCCCATCTCAGATTTCATGGTCTCAAGCCATTTTGTGGAATCTGGGCTCATATCGCTTCCTCATAGTTCGTAGGTTTGTCATGGTCAAGTAACATGACTTCCAGAATAGGATTACCGTACCACTCTGGTGCGGATCTTACTCTGGTTGACCTACGAGGTTCGGTAGTAACTTGATCAGAAGTTTCATGATCAATATCATTAGCTTCCTCACTGATTGGTGTAGTTGTCACAGGAACAGGTTCTTATGATGAAATACTTTCCAATAAGGGAGCAGGTACAGTTACCTCATCAGGTTCTACTTTCCTCCCACTCACTTCTTTCGAGAGAAACTCCTTCTCTAGAAAGGATCTGAATTTAGCAACAAAAGTCTTGCCCTCAGATATGTGATAGAAGGTGTACCCAATAGTATCTTTTGGGTATCCTATGGAGACACATTTCTCCGATTTGGGTTCGAGCTTATCTGGTTGAAGTTTCTTCACATAAGCATCGCAGCCCCAAACTTTAAGAAACGACAACTTTGGTTTCTTGCCAAACCACAGTTCATAAGGCGTCGTCTCAACAGATTTTGATGGTGCCCTATTTAACATGAATGCGGCCGTCTCTAAAGCATAACCCCAAAATGATAGCGGTAAATCAGTAAGAGACATCATAGATTGCACCATATCTAGTAAAGTACGATTATGACGGTCGGACACACCATTTCGTTGTGGTGTTCCAGGTGGCGTGAGTTACGAAATTATTCCGCATTGTTTCAAATGTAAACCAAACTCGTAACTCAAATATTCTCCTCCACGATCAGATCATAGAAACTTTATTTTCTTGTTACGATGATTTTCTACTTCACTCTGAAATTCTTTGAACTTTTCAAATGTTTCATACTTGTGTTTCATTATGTAGATATACCCATATCTGCTCAAATCATCTGTGAAGGTGAGAAAATAACGATATCCGCCGCGAGCCTCAACATTCATTGGACCACATACATCAGTATGTATTATTTCCAACAAGTCTGTTGCTCGCTCCATAGTTTCGGAGAACTGCGTTTTAGTCATCTTGCCCATGAGGCACGGTTCGCAAGTACCAAGTGATTCATAATCAAGTGATTCCAGAAGTCTGCCAGTATGGAGTTTCTTCATGCGCTTTACACCAATATGACCCAAACGGTAGTGCCACAAATAAGTTGCACTATCATTATCAATTCTGCATCTTTTGGCTTCAAGATTATGAATATGTGTATCATTACTACCGAGATTTAATAAAAATAGACCACTCTTCAAGGGTGCATGACCATAAAAGATATTACTCATATAAATAGAACAACCACTATTCTCTGGTTTAAATGAATAACCGTCTCGCATCAAACAAGATCCAGATATAATGTTCATGCTCAACGCTGGCACCAAATAACAATTATTCAGGTCTAAAGTTAATCCCGAAGGTAGATGTAGAGGTAGTGTGCCGACCGCGATCACATCGACTTTGGAACCATTTCCCACGCGCATCGTCACCTCGTCCTTAGCCAATCTTCGCTTAATCCGTAGTCCCTGTTTTGAGTTGCAAATATTAGCAACAGAACCAGTATCAAATACCCAGGTGCTACTGCGAGCATTAGTAAGGTACACATAAATAACATGTATATCACATATACCTTTGTTCACCTTGCCATCCTTCTTATCTGCCAAATACTTGGGGCAGTTCCGCTTCCAGTGTCCAGTCTATTTGCAGTAGAAGCACTCAGTTTCAGGCTTAGGTCCAGATTTGGGTTTCTTCTCTTGAGCAGCAACTTGTTTGCTGTTCTTCTTGAAGTTCCCCTTCTTCTTCCCTTTACCATTTTTCTTGAAACTGGTGGTCTTATTGACCATCAACACTTGATGCTCCTTCTTGATTTCTACCTCCGTAGCCTTTAGCATTGCGAAGAGCTCGGGACTAGTCTTGTCCATCCCTTGCATATTATAGTTCATCACGAAGCTCTTATAGTTTGGTGGCAGTGATTGAAGAATTCTGTCAATGACACTATCATCAGGAAGATTAACTCCCAGTCGAATCAAGTGATTATTATACCCCAGACATTTTGAGTATATGTTCACTGACAGAACTATTCTCCTCCATCTTGCAGCTATAGAACTTATTGGAGACTTCATATCTCTCAATCCGGGCGTTTGCTTGAAATATTAACTTCAACTCCTGGAACATCTCATATGCTCCATGACATTCAAAATGTCGTTGAAGTCCCGGTTCTAAGCCGTAAAGCATGGCACACTGAACTATCGAGTAGTCATCAGCTTTGCTCTGCCAGACATTCTTAACGTCATCAGTTGCATCTGCAGTAGGCCTGGCACCCAGCGGTGCTTCCAGGACGTAATTCTTCTGTGTAGCACTGAGGATAATCCTCAAGTTACGGACCCAGTCCGTGTAATTGCTACCATCATCTTTCAACTTAGCTTTCTCAAGGAACGCATTAAAATTTAACGGAACAACAGCACGAGCCATCTATCTACAACAAACATAGAAAAGCAAAATACTATCAGGTACTAAGTTCATGATAAATTTAAGTTCAGTTAATCATATTACTAAAGAACTCACACTTAGACAGACATCTCTCTAGTCATCTAAGTGATCACGTGATCCAAATCATCTAAACCATGTCCGATCATCATGTGAGATGGAGTAGTTTTCAATGGAGAACATCACTATGTTGATCATATCTACTATATGATTCACGTTCGACCTTTCGGTCTCCGTGTTTCGAAGCCATATCTGTATATGCTAGGCTCATCAAGTTTAACCTGAGTATTCCGCATGTGCAACTTTTGCACCCTTTGTATTTGAACGTAGAGCCTATCACACCCGATCATCACGTGGTGTCTCAGCACAAAGAACTTTCGCAATGGTGCATACTCAGGGAGAAAACTTCTTGATAATTAGCGAGAGATCATCTTAAAATGCTACCATCAATCAAAGCAAGATAAGATACATAAAGGATAAAAATCACATGCAATCGATATAAGTGATATGATATGGCCATCATCATCTTGTGCTTGTGATCTCCATCTTCGAAGCACCGCCGTGATCACCATCGTCACTGGCGCGACACCTTGATCTCCATCGTAGCATCGTTGTCGTTATGCCATCTATTGCTTCTACGACTATCGCTACCTCTTAGTGATAAAGTAAATCAATTATAGGGCGCTTGCATTTCATACAATAAAGCGACAACCATATGGCTCCTGCCAGTTGCCGATAACTCGGTTACAAAACATGATCATCTCATACAATAAAATATAGCATCACGTCTTGACCATATCACATCACAACATGCCCTGCAAAAACAAGTTAGACGTCCTCTACTTTGTTGTTGCAAATTTTACGTGGCTGCTACGGGCTGAGCAAGAACCGTTCTTACCTACGCATCAAAACCACAATGATAGTTTGTCAAGTTAGTGCTATTTTAACCTTCACAAGGACCGGGCGTAGCCACACTAGGTTCGACTAAAGTTGGAGAAACAGACACCCGCCAGCCACCTGTGTGCAAAGCACGTTGGTAGAACCAGTCTCGCGTGAGCGTACGCGTAATGTCGGTCCGGGCCGCTTCATCCAACAATACCGCCGAACCAAAGTATGACATGCTGGTAAGCAGTATGACTTGTATCGCCCACAACTCATTTGTGTTCTACTCGTGCATATAACATCTACGCATAAAACCAGGCTCGGATGCCACTGTTGGGAAACGTAGTAATTTCAAAAAAATTCCTACGCACACACAAGATCATGGTGATGCATAGCAACGAGAGGGGAGAGTGTTGTCCACGTACCCTCGTAGACCGAAAGCGGAAGCGTTATAACAACGCGGTTGATGTAGTCGTACATCTTCATGGCCCGACCGATCAAGCACCGAAACTACGACACCTCCGAGTTCTAGCACACGTTCAGCTCGATGACGTCCCCCATACTCCGATCCAGCAAAGTGTCTAAGGAGAGTTCCGTTAGCACGACGGCATGGTGACGATCTTGATGTTCTACCGTCGCAGGGCTTCGCCTAAGCACCGCTACAATATTATCGAGGAGAACTATAGTGGAGGGGGGCACCGCACACGGCTAAGAGATCAAGAGATTAATTGTTGTGTCTATGGGGTGCCCCCTCCCTCGTATATAAAGGAGTGGAGGAGGGGGCCGGCCAAGGGGTGTGGCGCGCCCTTGGGGGGGGGGAGTCCAACCCCCACCGGGAGTAGGAATCCCCCCTTTCCTATTAGGAGAGGGAGAGGGAAGAAAGAGGAGGGAGCGAGGAAGGAAAGGGGGCCCGGCCCCCTTCCCAATTCGGTCTGGGCTTGGGGGGGGGCCCTCCTTTGCCCCTTTCCCCTCCTTTCCACTAAGGCCCAATAAGGCCCATATACCTCCCAGGGGTTCTGATAACCTCCCGGAGCTCCGGTATTGTCCCAATCTCACCCGGAACCTTTCCGGTGTCCAAATATAGTCGTCCAATATATCGATCTTTATGTCTTGACCATTTCAAGACTCCTCGTCATGTCCGCGATCACAAGCGGGACTCTGAACAACCTTCGGTACATCAAAACTCATAAACTCATAATAAAACTGTCAACGAAACCTTAAGCATGCGGACCCTACGGGTTCAAGAACTATGTAGACATGACCGAGACACGTTTCCGGTGAATAACCAACAGCAGAACCTGGATGCTCATATTGGCTCCTACATATTCTACGAAGATCTTTATCGGTCAAACCGCATAACAACATACGTTGTTCCCTTTGTCATCGGTATGTTACTTGCCCGAGATTCGATCGTCGGTATCCCAATACCTAGTTCAATCTCGTTACTGGCAAGTCTCTTTACTCGTTACGTAATGCATAATTCAGTAAATAACTCATTAGCTACATTGCTTGCAAGGCTTATAGTGATGTGCATTACCGAGAGGGCCCAGAGATACCTCTCCGACAATCGGAGTGACAAAACCTAATCTTGAAATACGCCAACTCAACATGTACCTTTGGAGACACCTGTAGAGCTCCTTTATAATCACCTAGTTATGTTGTGACGTTTGGTAGCACACAAAGTGTTCCTCTGGAAAACGGGAGTTGCATAATATCGTAGTTGTAGGAACATGTATAAGTCATGAAGAAAGCAATAGCAACATACTAAACGATCAAGTGCTAAGCTAACGGAATGGGTCATGTCAATCACATCATTCTACTAATGATGTGATCCCGTTAATCAAGTGACAACTCATGTCTATGGTTAGGAAACATAACCATCTTTTATTAATGAGCTAGTCAAGTAGAGGCATACTAGTGACATTAAGTTTGTCTATGTATTCACACATGTATCATGTTTCCGGTTAATACAATTCTAGCATGAATAATAAACATTTATCATGATATAAGGGAATAAATGATAACTCTATTATTGCCTCTAGGGCATATTTCCTTCACCTAGTTCATCTCTTGTATCCAATCTTGTATCCAAACCACAAATTGGTACCTATGGATTGCTAGTAGTGTTGATTACTCCTTGTAGTTGATGCTAATTGGTCTACTTGGTGGAAGATCATATGTTCAGATCCTTAATGCATATTATTACTCCTCTGATTACGAACATGAATATGCTTTGTGAGTAGTTACGTTTGTTCCTGAGGACATGGGTGAAGTCTTGCTATCAGTAGTCATGTCAATTTGGTATTCGTTCGATATTTTGATGAGATTTATGATGTCTTTCCTCTAGTGGTGTTATGTGAACGTCGAGTACATAACACTTCACCATTATTTGGGCCTAGAGGAAGGCATTGAGAAGTAATAAGTAGATGATGGGTTGCTAGAGTGACAGAAGCTTAAACCCTAGTTTATGCGTTGCTTCGTTAGGGGGCTGATTTGGATCCATATGTTTAATGTTGTGGTTAGGTTTACCTTAATACTTCTTTTGTAGTTGCGGATGCTTGCAATAGGGGTTAATCATAAGTGGGATGCTTGTCCAAGTAAGGGCAGTACCCAAGCACTGGTCCACCCACATATCAAATTATCAATGTATCGAACGCGAATTATATGAGCATGATGAAAACTAGCTTGACGATAATTCCCATGTGTCGTCGGGAGCTCTTTTCTCATTATAAGAAATTGTCCAGGCTTATCCTTTGCTACAAGAAGGATTGTGCCACCTTGCTGCACTTTATTTACTTTATTTACTTGTTACTCGTTACAATTTATCTTATCACAAAACTATATGTTACCTACAATTTCAGTGCTTGCAGAGAAAACCTTACTGAAAACCGCTTATCATTTCCTTCTGCTCCTCATTGGGTTCGACACTCTTACTTATCGGAAGGACTACGATAGAGCCCCTACACTTGTGGGTCATCAAGACTCTTTTCTGGCGCCGTTGCCGGGGAGTGTAGCATTTTTGGTGAGTGGAACTTGGTAAGGAAACATCTATATAGTGTGCTGAAATTTTCTGTTACTTGTCACTATGGAAACTAATCCTTTGAGGGGCTTGTTCGGGGTATCTTCACCCCGACCAGAAGAGCAAAGAGTTGCTCCTCAACTTACTGAACTCTTTTAAAATATTTACTTTGAGATTCCTTCGGGTATGATAGAGAAACTGCTGGCTAATCCATTTGCAGGAGATGGAACATTGCATCCCGATTTACACCTTATCTTTGTGGATGAAGTTTGTGGATTATTTAAGCTTGCGGGTATTCCTGATGATGTTGTCAAAAGGAAGGTCTTCCCTTTATCTTTGAAGGGAGATGCATTGACATGGTATAGGCTATGTGATGATACGAGATCTTGGAATTATAAACAATTGAAGTTGGAATTTCGCCAGAAGTTCTATCCTATGCATCTTGTTCACCGTGATCATAATTACATATATAATTTCTGGCCTCGCGAAGGAGAAAGCATCGCTCAAGCTTGGGGAAGGCTTAAATCAATGTTATATTCATGCCCCAATCATGAGCTCTCTAGAGAATGATTATTCAAAACTTTTATGCTCGGCTTTCTCTCAATGATCGCAACCTGCTCGATACTTCCTGTGCTGGTTCTTATATACTAAAGACTATTGAATTCAAATGGAACTTAATGGAAAGAATTAAATGCAACTCTGAAGATTGGGGTTCCGACGATGGTAAGGAGTCAGGTATGACACCTAAGTTCAATTGTGTTAATCTTTTATGGATACCGATGCTTTTCGTGGATTTAGCACTAAGTATGGACTTGACTCTGAGATAGTAGCTTCTTTCTATGAATCTTTTGCTACTCATGTTGATCTCCCTAAGGAGAAATGGTTTAAATATAATCCTCCCGTTGAAGTAAAAGTAGTTGCACCTATTACAGTTGAAGAAAAGACTGTCACCTATAGTGATCCTATTGTTCCTACTACTTATGTTGAGAAACCTCCTTTTCCTATTAGGATAAAGGATCATGCTAAAACTTCGGCTGTTGTTCGTAAGAGTAATACTAGGACTTATACACCTCCTGAGCAAATCAAAGTTGAACCAAGTATTGCTATGGTTAAAGATCTCTTGGATGATGATTTAGATGGGCATGTTATCTGTGGTGAGACTGCTAATATTGCTAGACCACATACTAAGATACATAGACCTGTGGTAGGCATGTCTGTTATTTTTGTTAAAATAGGAGATCATTGTTATCATGGCTTATGTGATATGGGTGCTAGTGCTAGTGCAATACCCTATGACTTATATAAAGAAATTATGCACGACATTGCACCCGTTGAATTGGAAGACATTGATGTTACTACTAAGCTTGCTAATAGGGGTACCATTAAACCAGTTGGTATTGTTAGAGATGTTGAAGTCTTGTGTGGGAAGGTTAAATATCCTGCTGATTTTCTTGTTCTTGGTTCCCCACAAGATGACTTTTGTCCCATTATTTTTGGTAGACCCTTCTTGAATACAGTTAATGCTAAGATTGATTGTGAAAAGGATACTTTTACAATTGGCTTAGAGGGTATGTCTCATGAGTTTAATTTTGCTAAGTTTCGTAGGCAACCTCGTGATAGAGAATCACCTAGTAAGGATGAGATTATTGGTCTTGCTTCTATTGCCGTGCCTCCTACTGATCCGTTAGAACAATATTTGCTTGACCATGAAAATGATATGTTTATGAAGGAAAGAAGGGAAATAGATGAAGTGTTCCTTAAACAGGGACCCATGCTGAAACACAACCTTCCCGTTGAAATTCTTGGGGATCCCCCTCCACCCAAGGGTGATCCTGTGTTTGAACTCAAACCATTACCTGACAATCTTAAGTATGCTTATCTTGATGAAAAGGAAATATATCCTGTTATTATTAGTGCTAACCTTTCAGAGCAAGAAGAAGAAAGATTATTGAAAACTCCGAAGAAGCACCGCGCTGCTATTGGATATACTCGGGATGATCTTAAGGGCATTAGTCCCATGTTATGCCAACACAAAATTAATTTGGAGGCCGATGCTAAACTAGTTAGAGATCCTCAACAACGACTGAATCCAAGATGAAAGAAGTGGTAAGAAAGGAGATACTAAAGCTCCTTGAGGTAGGTATAATTTATCCCGTTGCTGATAGTGATTGGGTAAGCCCTGTCCATTGTGTTCCTAAAAAGGGAGGTATTACTGTCGTTCCTAATGATAAAGATGAATTGATCCGCAAAGAATTATTATAGATTATAGGATGGTAATTGATTTCCGTAAATTAAATAAAGCTACTAAGAAAGATCATTACCCTTTACCTTTTATTGATCAAATGCTAGAAAGACTATCCAAACACACACATTTCTGCTTTCTAGATGGTTATTCTGGTTTCTCTCAAATACCTGTGTCAGCGGGGGATCAATCAAAAACTACTTTTACTTGCCCTTTCGGTACTTTTGCTTATAGACGTATGCCTTTTGGTTTATGTAATGCACCTGCTACCTTTCAAAGATGTATGATGGCTATATTCTCTGACTTTTGTGAAAAGATTTGTGAAGTATTCATGGATGATTTTTTCGTTTATGGATCCTCTTTTGATGATTGCTTGAGCAACCTTGATCGAGTTTTGCACAGATGCGAAGACAGTAGTCTCGTCTTGAATTGGGAAAAGTGTTACGTTATGGTTAATGAAGGCATTGTTTTGGGGCATAAGATTTCCGAGAGAGGTATTGAAGTTGATAAAGCTAAAGTTGATGCTATTGAAAAGATGCCATGTCCCAAGGACATAAAAGGTATAAGAAGTTTCCTTGGTCATGCTGGTTTTTATAGGAGGTTCATTAAGGACTTTTCTAAAATCTCTAGGCCTTTGACTAATTTATTGCAAAAAGATATTCCTTTTGTCTTTGATGATTATTGTGTAGAAGCATTTGAAATACTTAAGAAAGCTTTGATCACTGCACCTATTGTTCAGCCACCTGATTGGAATTTACCCTTTGAAATTATGTGTGATGCTAGTGATTATGTTGTAGGTGTTGTTCTAGGGCAAAGAGTTGATACGAAATTGAATGTTATCCAGTATGCTAGTAAGACTCTTGATACTGCCCAGAGAAATTATGCTACTACTGAAAAAGAATTCTTAGCTGTTGTGTTTGCATGTGATAAGTTTAGACCTTATATTGTTGATTCCAAAGTTACTATTCACACTGATCATGCTGCTATTAAATATCTTATGGAAAAGAAAGATGCTAAGCCTAGACTCATTAGATGGGTTCTCCTGCTCCAAGAATTTGATTTGCATATTATTGATAGAAAGGGAGCTGAGAACCCCGTTGCAGACAACTTGTCTAGGTTAGAGAATGTTCTTAATGACGCACTGCCTATTGATGATAGATTTCCTAATGAACAATTAGCGATCGTTAATGCTTCTCGTACTGCTCCTTGGTATGCTGATTATGCTAATTACATTGTTGCTAAATTTATACCTCCTAGTTTCACATACCAGCAAAAGAAAAAGTTCTTTTATGATTTAAGACATTACTTCTGGGATGACCCACACCTTTATACAGAAGGAGTAGATGGTGTTATTAGACGTTGTGTACCTGAGCATGAACAGGAACAGATCCTACGCAAGTGTCACTACGAATCCTATGGAGGACACCACGCTGGAGATAGAACTGCACACAAGGTATTGCAATCTGGTTTTTATTGGCCTATCACTTCAAGGATGCTCGTAAGTTTGTCTTATCCTGTGATGAATGTCAAAGAATTGGTAATATTAGCAGCTGTCAAGAAATTCCTATGAATTATTCTCTTGTTATTGAACCGTTTGATGCTTGGGGCTTTGATTATATGGGACCCTTTCCTGCCTCTAATGGTTACACTCATATTTTAGTTGCTGTTGATTACGTTACTAAGTGGGTAGAAGCTATTCCAACTAGTAGTGCTGATCATAACACTTCCATTAAAATGCTTAAAGAAGTTATTTTTCTGAGGTTTGGAGTCCCTAGATATCTTATGACTGATGGTGGTTCACATTTTATTCATGGTGCTTTCCGTAAGATGCTTGCTAAGTATGATGTTAATCATATAATCGCATCTCCTTATCATATGCAGTCTAGTGGTCAAGTAGAGTTGAGAAATAGAGAGCTCAAATTAATTTTGCAAAAGACTGTCAATAGATCTAGAAAGAATTGGTCCAAAAAACTTGATGATGCATTATGGGCCTATAGAACTGCATACAAAAATCCTATGGGTATGTCTCCATATAAGATGGTTTATGGAAAAGCATGTCATTTATCTCTAGAACTTGAACATAAAGCATATTGGGCTATTAAAGAGCTCAACTATGACTTCAAACCTGCCGGTGAGAAGAGGTTGTTTGATATTAGCTCACTTGATGAATGGAGAACCCAAGCCTATGAGAATGCCAAGCTATTCAAAGAAAAAGTCAAACGTTGGCATGATAAAAGGAAACAAAAGCATGAGTTTAACGTAGGTGATTATGTGTTATTATTCAATTCTCGTTTAAGATTTTTTGCAGGAAAACTTCTCTCTAAATGGGAAGGTCCTTACGTTATCGAGGAGGTCTATCGTTCTAGTGCCATAAAAATCAACAACTTCGAAGGCACAAGTCCGAGGGTGGTGAACGATCAAAGAATTAAACATTATATCTCAGGTAATTCTATCAATGTTGAAACTAATATCATTGAAACCGTGACCCCGGAGGAATACATAAGGGACACTTTCCAGAATGTTCCAAACTCCGGAAAGGAATAGGTATGTGGTACGGTAAGTAAACCGACTCCAAAACAACTCCAATGGCAACTTTTATCAGTTTTGGAATATTTAAGAATTTTAGGAAGAAAGAAGTAGTCCGGGAAGGACACGATGCCTCCATGAGGGTGGAGGGCGCGCCCACCCCTACTGAGCGTACCCCCCTGTCTCGTGGACACCTCGTGTGCCTCCTGGACTCCGTTTTCTTGCACGTCACGTATTTTGGTCGGTAAAAAATCATTATATAATCTCCCGAAGGTTTTGACCACCGTATCACGCAAATATCCTTTGTTTTCGTTTCGAGCTGTTTCTGTTGCAGATCTAGAGCGCCATGATGTCACCCTCCTCCAACAATGAAGACAAGGATGCTTGGCTATTGAAGATAGAGCTGAAAAGAGAAGAACCGGAGGAGATCAACAAGGATGAAGGGAGCAAGAAGGCCATGGAGGTTCAAGCTCTGGCGGTGATAGAAGAAGACATCCCTCAACCTTTACCTAACCTCTTTACTCCAACAGAGAATTGAAGCTTTCAAGATGATTGAGTTAGCTTGCATACAGAATAAGTATCTCACGCAGGAGAATATTTTGTTGCAGGATTCAAGGGCATTATCCGCAAGTTGGAGGAGCTTTTACGCTCGGTGTGTGATTATCCACCATCATCATCACCACCTCCATCACCTCCGAGGACATATTTACATGAGTATGGGCACTTCCCTTGGCAACTGCCAAGCTTGGGGGAGGTGCCCCTTCGTATCACCATCACACTCCTGTCTTTACCGTTTTATTTAGTTTGATCCTTTTAGTAGTATCTTGATCTAGTAGATTGGAGTTTTAATATCAAGTAGTTTTGAGTTTTGCTTTGTGATCTCTTTATGTAATGAGTCCGTGAGCTATCTATAATAAAGATTAGTGTTGAGTCAAGGGCTTTGCTATGTTGCTATGATCTTGAGAAAGTAGAAAGAATAAAAGAGTTCATATTGATCTTATGGTTAGTGATGACTTCACACATAGAAAGTATGAGGCATAAAAGTTGTTGAGAGTTGATAAACGTAGTTTTGGTCATCGTTGCAATTAATAGGAAGTAATAATGAAAGAGATATTCACATACAAATATATTATCTTGGACATCTTTTATGATTGTGAAGCACTCATTAAGTATGACATGCTAAAAGAGTGATGTTGGACAAGGAAGACAACGTAATGGTTTATGTTTTCTCACATCTCAGTTAAAATATATTGTCATTGACCTTCCAAACATGTTGAGCTTGCCTTTCCCCCTCATGCTAGCCAAATTCCTTGCACCAAGTAGAGATACTACTTGTGCTTCCAAATATCCTTAAACCCAGTTTTGCAATGAGAGTCCACCATACCTACCCAAGGATTGAGTAAGATCCTTCAAGTAAGTTGTCATGTTGCAGGCAATAAAAATTGCTATCTAAATATGTATGACTTATTAGTGTAGAGAAAATAAGCTTTATACGATCTTGTTGTGGAAGCAATAAAAGCGACGGACTGCATAAAAAAGGTCCACATACAAGGGGCAATATAAAGTGACGTTCTTTTGCATTAAGATTTTATGCATCCAACCCTAAAAGCACATGACAACCTCTGCTTCCCTCTGCGAAGGGCCTATCTTTTACTTTATGTTTTTACTTTATGCTTGAGTCAAGGTGATCCTCACCTTTCCCTTTTTCATTTTATCCGTTGGCAAGCCCCTCGTGTTTGAAAGATCATGATATATATATATATCCAATTGGATGTAAGTTAGTATGGGCCATTATTGTTGACATCACCTAAAGGTGAATACGTTGGGAGGCAACACAATAAGCCCCAATCTTTCTTAGTGTCCGGCTGAAACTCTATAACCACAAGTACCGCGTGAGTGTTAGCAATTGTAGAAGACTACATGATAGTTGAGTGTGTGGACTTGCTGAAAATCTCTATTCTTGACTCTTTATGATGTTATGATAAATTGCAATTGCTTCAATGACTGAGATTATAGTTTGTTAGCTTCCAATGAAGTTTCTAAACCATGTTTGACATTTTGAATTGATCGTTACTCAAGCATAAGAAATCATGTGATAAACTCTATTTACGTTGTTGTTATAAGAATGATCATGATGCCCTCATGTCCGTATTTTATTTTAATCGGCACCTCTATCTCTAAACATGTGGACATATTTTTCGATTTTGGCTTCCGCTTGAGGACAAGCGAGGTCTAAGCTTGGGGGAGTTGATACGCCCATTTTGCATCATGCTTTTATATCAATATTTATTTGATTATGGGCTGTTATTACACATTATATCTCAATACTTATGGCTATTCTCTCCTATTTTGCTAGGTTTACCATGAAGAGGGGAATGCCGGCAGCTGGAATTCTGGCTAGAAAAGGAGCAAACATTGGAAACCTATTCTGCACTGCTCCAAAAATCCTGAAACTCCACGAAACTTATTTTTGGAATTAATAAGAATTATTGAGCAGAAGAAACACCTCAGGGGGGCCACTCCATAGCCAGGAGGGTGTGGGGCGTGCCCACCTGTACTGGGCGCCCCCCTCTCTCCTGGGCCCCCTGGTGGCCCTCTAGTGTCCATCTTCTGCTATATGAAGGCTTTTACCATGGAAAAATCGTGGGCAAGCTTACGGGACGAAACTCCGCCACGAGGCGGAACCTTGGCGGAACCAATCTTGAGCTCTGGCAGAGCTATTCTGCCGGGGACACTTCCCTCCGGGAGGGGGAAATCATCACCATCGTCATCACCAATGATCCTCTCATCGGGAGGGGGTCACTCTCCATCAAAATCTTCACCAGCACCATCTCCTCTCAAAACCCTAGTTCATCTCTTGTATCCAATCTTGTATCCAAACCACAAATTGGTACCTGTGGGTTGCTAGTAGTGTTGATTACTCCTTGTAGTTGATGCTAATTGGTTTACTTGGTGGAAGATCATATGTTCAGATCCTTAATGCATATTATTACTTCTCTGATTATGAACATGAATATGCTTTATGAGTAGTTATGTTTGTTCCTGAGGACATGGGTGAAGTCTTGCTATCAGTAGTCATGTGAATTTGGTATTCGTTCAATATTTTGATGAGATGTATGTTGTCTTTCCCTTAGTGCTGTTATGTGAACGTTGACTACATGACACTACATCATTATTTGGGCCTAGAGGAAGGCATTGAGAAGTAATAAGTAGATGATGGGTTGCTAGAGAGACAGAAGCTTAAACCCTAGTTTATGCGTTGCTTCGTTAGGGGGCTGATTTGGATCCATATGTTTAATGTTGTGGTTAGGTTTACCTTAATACTTCTTTTGTAGTTGCAGATGCTTGCAATAGGGGTTAATCATAAGTGGGATGCTTGTCCAAGTAAGGGCAGTACCCAAGCACCGGTCCACCCACATATCAAATTATCAAAGTACCGAACGCGAATCATATGAGCGTGATGAAAACTAGCTTGACGATAATTCCCATGTGTCCTCGGGAGATCTTTTCTCATTATAAGAAATTGTCCAGGCTTATCCTTTGCTACAAAAAGGATTGGGCCACCTTGCTGCACTTTATTTACTTGTTACTCGTTACAATTTATCATATCACAAAACTATATGCTACCTACAATTTCAGTGCTTGCAGAGAAAACCTTACTGAAAACCGCTTATCATTTCCTTCTGCTCCTTGTTGGGTTCGACACTCTTACTGATCGAAAGGACTACGATAGATCCCCTACACTTGTGGGTCATCAGGACCCTACGGGCTCGAGAACTATGTAGACATGACCGAGACACGCCTCCGGTCAATAACCAATAGCAGAACCTGGATGCTCATATTGACTCCCACATATTCTACGAAGATCTTTATTGGTCAAACCGCATAACAACATACGTTGTTCCCTTTATCATCGGTATGTTACTTGCCCGAGATTCGATCGTGGGTATCTCAATACCTAGTTCAATCTCGTTACCGGCAAGTCTCTTTACTCGTTACATAATGCATCATCCCGTAACTAACTCACTAGCTACATTGCTTACAAGGCCTATAGTGATGTGCATTACTGAGAGGGCCCAGAGATACCTCTCCGACAATCGGAGTGACAAATCCTAATCTCGAAATATGCTAACTCAACATGTACCTTTGGAGACACCTGTAGAGCTCCTTTATAATCACCCAGTTACGTTGTGATGTTTGGTAGCACACAAAGTGATCCTCCGGTAAACGGGAGTTACATAATCTCATAGTCATAGGAACATGTATAAGTCATGAAGAAAGCAATAGCAACATACTAAACGATCAAGTGCTAGGCTAACAGAATGGGTCAAGTCAATCACATCATTCTCCTAATGATGTGACCCCTTTAATCAAATGACAACTCATGTCTATGGTTAGGAAACAAAACCATCTTTGATCAACGAGCTAATCAAGTAGAGGCATACTAGTGACACTATGTTTGTCTATGTATTCACACATGTATTATGTTTCCGGTTAATACAATTCTAGCATGAATAATAAACATTTATCATGAAAAAAGGAAATAAATAATAACTTTATTATTGCCTCTAGGGCATATTTCCTTCAGTCTCCCACTTGCACTAGAGTCAATAATCTAGTTTACATCACCATGTGATTTAACACTAATATTCACATCTGCATGTGATTAACACCCATAGTTCACATCGTCCTGTGACCAACGCCCAAAGGGTTACTAGAGTCAATAATCTAGTTCACATCGATATGTGATTAACACCCAAAGAGTACAAAGGTGTAATCATGTTTTGCTCATGAGAGAAGTTTAGTCAACGGGTCTGTCACATTCGGAGCCGTATGTATTTTGCAAATATTCTATGTCTACAATGGTCTGCATGGAGCTACTCTAGCTAATTGCTCCCACTTTCAACATGTATCCAGATTGAGACTTAGAGTCATTTGGATTGGTGTAAAAGCTTGCACCGATGTAACTCTTTACGACGGGCTCTTTTATCACCTCCATAATCGAGAAATATTTCCTTAGTCCCCACTAAGGATTTTCTTGACCACTATCCAGTGATCTACTCTTAGATCAAAATTGTACTCCCTTGCCAAACTTAGAGCAAGGTATACAATAGGTCTAGTACACAACATAGTATACTTTATAGAACCTATGACTGAGGCATAGGGAATGACTTTTCATTCTCTTTCTATTTTCTGCCATGGTCGGGTTTTGAGTCTTACTCAACTTCACACCTTGCAACACAGACAAGAACTCCTTCTTTGACTGTTCCATTTTGAATTACTTCAAAATCTTATCAAGGTGTGTACTCATTGAAAAATCTTATCAAGCCTCTTGATCTATCTTATAGATCTTGATGCTCAATGTGTAAGCAGCTTACCGAGGTCTTTCTTAGAAAAAAACTCTTATTCAAGTATCCTTTTATGCTATCCAGAATTTCTATATCATTTCCAATCAACCATATGTCATCTACATATAGTATTAGAAATGCTACAGAGCTCTCACTCACTTTCTTGTAAATACAGGCTTCTCCAAAAGTCTGTATAAAACCATATGCTTTGATCAACTCATCAAAGCGTATATTCCAACTCTGAGAGGCTTTCACCAGTCCATATATGGATCGCTGGAGCTTGCACATTTTGTTAGCACCTTTAGGATTGACAAAACCTTCTGGCTGCATCATATACAACTCTTCATTAATAAATCCATTAAGGAATGCAGTTTTGACATCCATTTGCCAGATTTCATAAAATGTGGCAATTGCTAACATGATTCGGACAGACTTAAGCATCGATACGAGTGAGAAAATCTCATCGTATTCAACACCTTGAACTTGTCAAAAAACTTTTTGCGACAAGTCGAGCTTTGTAGATAGTAACACTACTTATCAGCGTCTGTCTTCCTCTTGAAGATCCATTTATGAATATGGCTTGCCGATCATCGGGCAATTCCACCAAAGTCCACACTTTGTTCTCATACATGGATCCCATCTCAGATTTCATGGTCTCAAACCATTTCGCGGAATCTGGGCTCATCATCGCTTCCTCATAGTTTGTAGGTTTATCATGGTCTAGTAACATGACTTCCAGAATAGGATTACTGAGGGAGTCCTGGACTAGGGGGTGTCCGGATAGCCGAACTATCATCGTCCGCCGGACTCCAAGACTACGAAGATACAAGATTGAAGACTCCGTCCCGTGTCCGGATGGGACTTTCCTTGGCGTGGAAGGCAAGCTTGGCGATGCGGATATGTAGATCTCCTACCATTGTAACCGACTCTGTGTAACCCTAGCCCTCTCCGATGTCTATATAAACCGGAGGGCTTTAGTCCGTAGGACATAACCTCCATTACAACAATCATACCATAGGCTAGCTTCTAGGGTTTAGCCTCCTTGATCTCGTGGTAGATCCACTCTTGTAATACACATCATCAATATTAATCAAGCAGGACGTAGGGTTTTACCTCCATCAAGAGGGCCCGAACCTGGGTAAAACATCGTGTCCCTTGTCTCATGTTACCATCCGCCTAGACGCACAGTTCGGGACCCCTACCCGAGATCCACCGGTTTTGACACCGACATTGGTGCTTTCATTGAGAGTTCCTCTGTGTCGTCGCCAATAGGCTCGATGGCTTCTTCAACCAACAACGCCGTCCAGGGTGAGACTTTTCTCCCCGGACAGATCTTCGTATTCGGCGGCTTCGCACCGCGGGCCGACTCTCTTGGCCATCTGGAGCAGATCGAAAGCTACGCCCCTGGCCATCAGGTCAGGTTCCGAAGCCTAAACTTCACGGCCGACATCCGCGGGGACTTGATCTTCGACGGACTCGAGCCTCAGCTGAGCGTGCAGCGCTGTCACGATGGGCATGATTTAGCTCTGCCGCCGGACAGTGCCATGGTGGCCGCACACGAATCCGCTCCGACCTTCAGTCCAGAGCCGATTGCCCAGATCGGGGACCGGTGGCTGGACACCGCCTCGGGGGCTGCACCTTCCACGGCGATGGAGCCGAACACTAATCTCGTCCCTTGTAAAGCTCGTGACTCCGAGGTGCCAGACTCCCTGCCGGACTCCGAACCTCCTGCGCCCCTGCCAATCGAATCCGATTGGGCGCCGATCATGGAGTTCACCGCGGCGGACATCTTTCAGCACTCGCCTTTTGGCGACATCCTAAATTCGCTAAAGCATCTCTCGCTATCCGGAGAGACCTGGCCGTACTATGGCCAGGATGGTTGGGATGCGGACGACAAAGAAATTCAGAGCCCACCCACCACCCACTTTGTAGCCACTGTCGACGATCTAACCAACATGCTAGACTACGACTCCGAAGACATCGGCGGTATGGACGACGATGCCGGAGACGAACAGGAACCAGTGCCTACAGGGCACTGGAAGACCACCTCGTCACATGACGTATATATGGTGGATACCCCAAAAGGAAGCGACGACGAGGAACAACGGGGTGCGGCTAAGGATAATCCCGCCGATAAACAACCAAAGCGGTGATGCAAACGCCGCCCTAAGCCCCGCCTCGACAAAGACAGCACCACTAATGACCCAGCGTTAGAGCAGGGCAAACCAGTGGACGACGAACATGCAACCAAGCAGCCGTCCGAATAGGGCGAACCAGATAATCAATCCAATCCCGGCAAAACCAACAGTCCGGATGACCTCATGCCGGACATACCACCGAAGCATAAAAACCTTCACGGAAGACTCGTCGCCACCGCAAGAAGCTTGAAGAAGGAAAAATGGAAGCTCAAAACAGCGGAAGACATACTCAGAATGAGGTGGAGCAAAGTACTCCAGACCGCAGACAAATATGGCAATGACCACCAATCAAAGAGCTATCCGAAGCGCAAGCTGCTGCCAGAATTTGACGAGGAAGCCATAGAGCCCTCACAGTCAAAAAACAAAGACGCCGCCTGGCCGGATAGACGACCAGATGCCAGGCCAAAATCTACAAGCGGCGCCGCACATAAGCTGACTAATGACCCTGGGAAAATAGATGGCCCAACCAGGTCCATTTACGGGCCAAAAAAGAGGGCCCCAGGAAGCAGCACAACACGTCAAGTGTTCGAAGACAATGGCACACCCAAATACAGGGGCGCCGCACACCCACTATGTTTCACCAATGAGGTGCTGGATCATGAATTCCCAGCAGGGTTTAAACCCATAAACATAGAGGCTTACGATGGAACAACAGACCCTGGAGTCTGGATAGAGGATTATATACTACACATACACATGGCTAGAGGAGATGATCTCCACGCCATAAAATATTTACCCCTCAAGCTCAAAGGGCCAGCCCGTCATTGGCTCAAAAGCCTCCCAGAAAACACTATTGGAAGTTGGGAAGAGCTTGAGGACGCGTTTAGAGCAAATTTTCAAGGGACTTATGTCCGCCCTCCAGATGCAGATGATCTAAGTCATATAACTCAACAGACCGGAGAGTCAGCGCGCAAATTCTGGAACATGTTCCTTACTAAAAAGAACCAAATAGTCGACTGTCCGGACGCCGAAGCCTTAGCAGCTTTTAAACACAACGTCCGAGACGAATGGCTTGCCAGACACCTCGGCCAAGAGAAGCCAAGGACGATGTCCGCGCTAACAAGCCTCATGACCCGCTTTTGCGCGGGGGAGGACAGCTGGCTAGCAAGATGCAGCACCAGCGACCCGAGTACATCCGAAAGTAGAGATGGAAACGGAAAATCACGGCGCAAAAAGGATCAGCGCCGGAATAAATAAAAAAGCCCAAAGAATACGGCGGTCAACGCCGGATTCAAAAGCTCGCGGCCAAACAACAAAACACTACCTCTTAAGGATAACAGTGATGAGCTATCCAACTTACACAAAATTTTGGGTCGGATATGTCAAATCCACAGTACCCCCGGAAGGCCTGCAAACCACACCCACCGAGATTGTTGGGTTTTCAAACAGTCCGGCCGACTAAATGCCGAACACAAGGGGCTCGACGCATCAAGCGAGGATGATGATAAACCCCACAAGCAGAGCACCGGAAAACAAAAGACTTTCCCACAAGAAGTCAAAGCAGTAAACTCACTTCATGTGATAACACGGAAAAACAATGCGGCACCCGCTAAGACGGGTCTCGCATGGTCCACCCCAGCGGCACCTCGAGATTGGATGTCAAAACCAATCACTTTCGACCGCCTGGACTACTCCAGAGGTATTCGGAATGCAGGATGGACTGCTCTGATATTAGATCCCATAATCGACGGACTACGATTTACACAAGTCCTGATGGACGGAGGCAGTGATTTAAACCTGCTATATCCAAACACAATCCGCAAATTGGGGATAGACCTTACCAAAATTCGACATAGCCGCACTTCCTTTAAAGGAGTGACGACAGGCCCTTACGCCAAGTGCACAGGCTCCTTATTACTAGAAGTTGTGTTCGGGTCACCGAACAACTTCCGACGCGAAAAGCTCATCTTTCATGTCGCCCCATTCAAAAGTGGCTATCAAGCACTATTGGGGCGTGAAGCCTTTGTCTGCTTCAACGCCATACCACATTACGCGTCTCTTACACTTAAAATGCCCGGTCCACATGGCATCATTGCGAGGGTCACGTAAAGACCCCGGACACGGCTAGACGAGTCCGGCACAAATAAGCTAGGGGCTCCCTGGCCGCACGCCCCTTCACAAGGGGCTGAGCGTATAAGCAACAACGAGCTAATATAGACTCCGCTCTACTTATTAATATTTTTCATATACCCTTTTTCTTCTTCTTTCGCACGATTTTCTTACAAACTAAGTTCCTCTCTTTTTACAGATGAACAACGTGCATACCCATCCAGGATAACGGCACAACGGAGACACAGACGCAGACGTGCAGTAGGGACCCGTGGCAAGGATTCTTTTCAGATTAAGACCCTGCGTAAACCTTTTTTACTGTCTCTTGTTGCTATAATCCCCTGGCTTCTCATTGTAACCAGAGTGGAGCCTGACGTTTTGGCATCGGCCGCGTCAGAAGACCTTGCCCGTACCTGGACAATAGGGGCTTAGGGCATTATTCTGCCCATTATTATAAAGACCGAACACCTTAGGGAGTGTTCGGCGTCTCGAGTTAGGCATTATATGCATCAGCTCCGAATCATGTCTTTGGTCAAATGTTGGGTTTGCCTGGCTCCTGTGTTTTGCTGCCTTACGTTTCGTATCATCGGCTAACGCGGCACCAGGAGAACTACTGCGATTGTGCCCCAGTTCGGCTGGGCGAGCACCTCGGTAGAGAAAGCCGAAAACTGACTGTCATGATACAGCGAGAGACTGGTCAACCACTCGATCGACCACCGGAATGTTTAGAATTCCTCCGCTTTGACGAAGGGCCGTTTCCCGGTCAGGCACATACACGCCCCGAATTCAGAGAGTGCGGTGCACCCAGGGGCTATATCGTAGCCCCACCCTCGAACTCCAATGGCTAAGTGAAAGTGATAAAGCATCATAGTCCGGATTGCCTCGTTTGCTACGCTACCACCTCCTCAACAGGACCGAGACGTCGGATTAAGTGTGAAAATGCGCTATTTTTGCGAACACCCCCGCACCTTGTGCGTGGGGCTGAAGCCGAAGACTGCCATCTTTCAGGTTATACACATGTATACATCAACGGCCGCATAGGAGATATTTCAATACTTGGAACGCACAAGTATAAAAAGCGATTACATCATAACCATTGTTTTACAAACGTTCATTTGAACATGATATTTTTCGAGCACTGCGACTCTATTACACGAGCACCACGCATAACTTCACCGAAATAGTGCTCGGCGGGTAACTGGTTTTCGTCCGAACCCTGGGTTGCTACAGCGGCGGCATCCATCTCTGTCCAATGTGTCTTCACACGGGCAAGGGCCATCCGCGCACCCTCTATGCAGGCCGACCGCTTCATCTCCTTGATATGCGGCACCGCCCCAAGAAATTGCTGCAATAAGCCAAAATAGCTCGTCGCCTTGGGTCTCTCTGGCCAGACATGAGCCACGATATCCGTCATGGCAAGTCCGGACAGTCTGTTCAGCTCAGCCCATTCGGCCAACCGATCGGTCAGTGGAAGTGAACGATCCGGACTATGGAATTGAGACCAAAACAGCTCTTCCGTCTTGTGATCCTTCTGACTCCGGAAGTGCACAACGGCATCCACCGCACTTGCCGCTAAGTCCATATATGGATCCTCCGGACCCCACAACTGGCCAAGCTGAGCATACTTTGAATCCGTAAACCTGCGACGCAGCAGAAAAGGCTTGCCAGCCACAATGTCTCCGGCCTGGCGCAGCTCCTCCTTCATAGCCCGCATTGCAGAACGGGCATCCTTGGCTTCGGCGGTGGCCTTCACCAGGTCTTCTCGCTCCGATAGGCGCTCCTTTTCAAGAGCCTCATTGCGGTCGGTAGCATCCTTCAATTTAGCAGCCAATTCGGCCGCCTCTTCCCTACTTCGGCAGTGTGCAGCCCTTTCGGCTTCTAACTCCTCGGCCGCCCTCGAGGCAGCCGCGTTGCCTCTTCTGGCCTGCTCCTTGGCTTGAGCAAGTTCTGCCCGAAGGCTCTCCACAGCAGCAGCACCATCTGCGTCAAGCATAAATATTGTCAAAGGTGAGCTTTAGCTCCCTTAATAGGTGACTGCGGAGAATTAATTTACCTTGCGACTCGTCAAGTCACATGTTGACTAGCATGATGTCTGCATCCGCCATATCGAGCTGCCGCATTAATTCGGCAACTCCATCAGTCCGGCTAGCCCCCAGACTATCCGCCACCTGCATAGGAAAGGCGACACTCAATACCTGTGATTTTGATCCTCGGCACGCTGTCGCTTTCGACAACCTACCGAGTCTCAGGGGCTACTATCTATACAGGGCGCACTTTCATGTGCAAAACTGTCAAAAAGGCACGTCGTTTTTACGTGCCTCAAACCCCGCCAATAAACTCCTGACGGCATTGTGCAATCCGCTTTCCGCGGATGAAATCCTTCCGATCACCATGCTCATCAACGCACGGTGATCTTCTGAGACGGACGCCCTCTCAAGCAGATCCTTCAGCTCCCCCGGCCGAACACTAGTCGGCGCCGAACTCTTCGGCTCTGCCGGGCTCAGGGATGCCCTCCGGGACGACACCTCAGGCTCGTTCGCCCTATCCAACGGCGCAGTAGACGGAGGCGTTTCGCTCTCCATCATCTCCGGACAAAGATCCCCCGAAGACGAGCTCATCTGAGAAGGTTGCAGATCCGAACTACAAGGTAAAAATTTCGGTTATCCTTAGAAGCACAAATAGGGATGTTTTTCATTGATGAATTCCCCTTTTCCTACTCACGGCTCGCTAGAGGGTTGATTCTTTAGAGAAGACTGTGCGGCCGGGGCCTCCCCGGACGCAGGACCCTCCGGCGAAGATTTCTTACCCCGCTTAGGGGCTTTGGCCTCCGAGTCTTCGAAGGCGGTCCTCTTCTCCCCCTGGAGGGAGGGATTCTCGACCCCCCCCCCCTCTTCAAGCGCCCCCTTTGGTGGGGCTGTAGCTCCTTTGTTCTCCCCCTCGCCTTCTTCTGAAGGCGCAACCTCCAACATTCTGACCAGCACGGGCTCCAGTGCGGTCTCTGGGAGTGGGGCCGGACACCTTATCAGCTTTGCTTGTGCAATCCACTCCTGTTGGAGGATATCGGGTTAAAAAGCGAATTATGAAAAGCAAACAAATGGTACGTCCGAACACGGAGCTACTTACTTGGGTATCCGGGCGATTGCAGCTTAGGCCGGCATCCTCGGTCAATTCCGGACACGCCACTTGTGGTCTAAAGAACAATTTGTACATCTCCACGGGTGTCGTACCCATGAAGTGTTGGAGAATCCGTGGTCCCTCCGGGTTGAACTCCCATAGCCGGAGAGGACGGCGTTTGCAGGGCAGGAGACGCCTAATTAGCATCACCTGCATCACCACAACCAGATCGATCTCCCTCGCTTGGAGGTCTCGAATCCGGCCCTGCAATAGGGGCACGTCTTTTGACGGCCCCCAATTGAGCCCTCGGTTGACCCACGATATCAACCGTTGTGGAGGTCCCGAGCGGAATGGAGGCGGCGGCTTCTGCCTGCTGCCCCTCGAAGCGGTGATATAGAACCACTCCCGCTGCCATAAGCCGAGCTCCTCTTGGAAGGAGCCCTCAGGCCACGGGGCATGGGCCCTCCTGCTTACGGCCGCCCCGCTGCACTCAGCTTGACGCCCCCCGACCATCTTCGGCTCCACATTGAAGGTCTTCAGCCACAGGCCGAAGTGGGGGGTGACGCGGAGGAAGGCTTCGCAGACAACGACGAATGCGGAGATATGGAGGATGGACTCCGGAGCCAAGTCATGGAATTCCAACCCGTAGTAGAACATGAGCCCTCTCACAAAAGGATCCGTCGGGAAGCCTAAACCCTGACGGAGGTGGGATACAAAGATGACATACTCGCCGGGCTCGGGGTGGGGATGGCCTGCCCTTCGGCAGGTAGCCTGTGCGAAATCTCGTAGGACAGGTACTTGGCCTCTCGCAGCTTTAGCACGTCCTCCTCTGTAACGGAGGAGGGCATCCACCGGCCCTGAAGGTCGGAGCCGGACATTGTTGAAGGTCCGAAGCACTCGAATCTGGGGCTCTGGATGTTGGAACTTGGAGCAAGGAGAAGATTCGGTGGAAGATTGAAGAAAAGAACGAGCCTTGGTCCTGTTATAAAGAAGGGGAATACCAAGGGCCGTCCCCGTGACCGTTCGGGATTCGCCTTTGATAGAGGAGGCGTAGCGACGGGCGCGGTTGGGTTACCCATGTCCGTATTGATGAGAGTCCCAGAATAAGGGGAACACGATCTCTGCTTCGACAAGACGTGCCAAGGAAACCGCTTCGCTAAACGCGCTGAGGTGGTATAATAAAAAACGATTCAAGTAAAGGCTTGGTAGTGGCATGACGTCATGCCACAAAAAGCGTCAGCAGGTTGAACTTGTGTATATATTATTCTCTCTATGGTGGAATGTGGAATTTATTTTGCAGAGCCGGGCACTATCCTGGTGTTCACAATCTTCTCCGGATTATTCAAAGAAGGAACCCGCCTTGCAATGCCGAACATTATGCGCGCTGGACTCATCGTCATTGAAGCCAGGTTCAGGGGCTACTGAGGGAGTCCTGGACTAGGGGGCGTCCGGACAGCCGGACTATCATCGTCCGCCGGACTCCAAGACTACGAAGATACAAGATTGAAGACTCCGTTCCGTGTCCGGATGGGACTATCCTTGGCGTGGAAGGCAAGCTTGGCGATGCGGATATGTAGATCTCCTACCATTGTAACCGACTCTGTGTAACCCTAGCCCTCTCCGGTGTCTATATAAACCGGAGGGCTTTAGTCCGTAGGACATAACCTCCATTACAACAATCATACCATAGGCTAGCTTCTAGGGTTTAGCCTCCTTGATCTCGTGGTAGATCCACTCTTGTAATACACATCATCAATATTAATCAAGCAGGACGTAGGGTTTTACCTCCATCAAGAGGGCCCGAACCTGGGTAAAACATCGTGTCCCTTGTCTCCTGTTACCATCCGCCTAGACGCACAGTTCGGGACCCCCTACCCGAGATTCGCCGGTTTTGACACCGACAATTACCGTACCACCCTGGTGCGGACCGTACTCTGGAAGACTTACAAGGTTCTGTAGTAACTTGATTTGAAGTTTAATGATCATCATCATTAGCTTCCTCACTAATTGGTGTAGGCATCACTGGAACTGATTTCAGTGATGAACTATTTTCCAATTCGGGAGAAGGTACTATTACCTCATCAAGTTCTACTTTTCTCCCACTCACTTCTTTCGAGAGAAACTCCTTCTCTAGAAAGGATCCATTCTTAGCAACGAATATTTTGCATTCGGATCTGTGATTAGAAGGTGTACCCCAACAGTCTCCTTTGGGTATCCTATGAAGACGCATTTCTCTGATTTGGGTTCGAGCTTATCAGGTTGAAACTTTTTCACATAAGCATCGCAACTCCAAACTTTAAGAAACGACAGCTTAGGTTTATTGCTAAACCATAGTTCATACGGTGTCGTCTCAATGGATTTAGGTGGTGCCCTATTTTAACGTGAATGCAGCTATCTCTAATGCATAACCCCAAAACAATATTGGTAAACCGGTAAGAGACATCATTGATCGCACCATATCAAATAAAGTGCAGTTATGACGTTCGGACACACCGTTACGCTGTGGTGTTCCAGGTGGCATGAGTTTGTGAAACTATTCCACATTATTTTAACTGAAGGCCAAACTCATAACTCAAATATTCATCTCCATGATCAAATCACAGAAACTTTATTTTCTTGTTACGATGATTTTCCACTTCACTCTGAAATTCTTTGAACTTTTCAAATGTTTCAGACTTGTGTTTCATTAAGTAGATATACCCATATCTGCTCAAATCATCTGTGAAGGCAGAAAATAACGATATTCGCCACGAGCATCAACACTCATTGGATTGCATACATTGGTATGTATTATTTCCAACAAGTCAGTAGCTCATTCCATTGTTCCGAAGAACGGAGTTTTAGTCATCTTGCCCAAAAGGCACGGTTCGCAAGAATCAAATGATTCATAATCAAGTGATTCCAAAAACCCATCAGCATGGAGTTTCTTCATGCGCTTTACACCGATATGACCCAAACGGCAGTGCCACAAATAAGTTGCACTATCATTATCAACTTTGCATCTTTTGGCATCAATATTATGAATATGTGTATCACTACGATCGATCCAACAAATTATTTTCATTGGGTGTATGACCATCGAAGGCTTTATTCATGTAAACAGAATAACAATTATTCTCTGACTTTAAATGAATAACTGTATTGCAATAAACATGATCAAATCATATTCATGCTCAACGCAAACACCAAATAACATTTATTTAGGTTTAACACTAATCCCAAAAGTATAGGGAGTGTGCGATGATGATCATATCAATCTTGGAACCACTTCCAACATACATCGTCACTTCACCCTCAACTAGTCTCTGTTTATTCTGTATCTCCTATTTTGAGTTACTAATTTTTAGCAACCAAACAAGTATCGAATACCCAGGGGCTACTATAAACACTAGTAAGGTACACATAAATAACCTGTATATCAAATATACCCTTGTTCACTTTGCCATCCTTATCCACCAAATATTCATGGTATTTCCGCTTCCAGTGACCATTTCCTTTTGGAGTAGAAGCACTCTATTTCAGGCTTTAGTCTAACTTTGGGCTTCTTCACAGAAGTGAAAACTTGCTTGCCATTCTACTTGAAGTTCCCTTTCTTTCCCTTTGCCGTTTTCTTGAAACTAGTGATCTTGTCAATCATCAACACTTGATGTTCTTTCTTGATTTCTACCTTCGTCGATTTCAACATCACGAAGAGCTCGGGAATCGTTTTCGTCATCTCTTGCATACTATAGTTCATCACGAAGTTCTACTAACTTGGTGATGGTGACTGGAGAACTCTGTCAATCACTATCTTATCTGGAAGATTAACTCCCACTTGATTCAAGCGATTGTAGTATCCGGACAATATGAGCATATGCTCACTTGAGCTATTCTCCTCCATCTTTTAACTATAGAACTTGTTGGAGATTTCATATCTCTCAACTCGGGTATTTGCTTGTAATAATAACTTCAACTCCTGGAACATCTCATATGGTCCATGACGTTCAAAACGTCTTTGAAGTCCCAATTCTAAGCTGTTAAGCACGGTGCACTAAACTATCAAGTAGTCATCATATTGAGCTAGCCAAACGTTCATAACGTTTGCATTTGCTCCTGCAATAGGTCTGTCACCTAGCGGTGCATCAAGGGCATAATTCTTCTGTGCAGCAATGAGGATAAACCTCAGATCATGGATCCAGTCCGCATCATTGCTACTATCATCTTTCAACATAGTTTTCTCTAGGAACACATACAAAACATAGGGAAGCAACAACGCGAGCTATTGATCTACAACATAATTTGCAAAATACTATCAGGACTAAGTTCATGATAAATTAAAGTTCAATTAATCATATTACTTAAGAACTCCCACTTAGATAGACATCCCTCCAATCATCTAAGTGATCACGTGATCCAAATCAACTAAACCATGTCGGATCATCACGTGAGATGGAGTAGTTTTCAATGGTGATCATCATTATGTTGATCATATCTACTATAGGATTCATGCTCGAGCTTTCAGTCTCAGTGTTTCGAGGCCATATCTGTATATGCTAGGCTCGTCAAGTTTAACCTGAGTATTCCACGTGTGCAAATATTTTGTAGCCGTTGTATTTGAACGTAGAGCCTATCACACACGATCATCACGTGGTGTCTCAGCACGAACTTTCACAACGGTGCATACTCAGGGAGAACACTTATACCTTGAAATTTAGTGAGAGATCATCTTATAATGCTACCGTCAATCAAAGCAAAATAAGATGCATAAAGGATAAACATCACATGCAATCAATATAAGTGATATGATATGGCCATCATCATCTTGTGCTTGTGATCACCATCTCCGAAGCACCGTCATGATCACCATCGTCACCGGCGTGACACCTTGATCTCCATCATAGCATCGTTGTTCTTTCGCCACCTATTGCTTCTACGACTATCGCTACCACTTAGTGATAAAGTAAAGCAATTACAGGGCGATTGCATTGCATACAATAAAGAGACAACCATATGGCTCCTACTAGTTGCCGATAACTCGGTTACAAAACATGATCATCTCATACAGTAAAATATAGCATCACGTCTTGACCATATCACATCACAACATGCCCTGCAAAAACAAGTTAGACGTCCTCTACTTTGTTGTTGCAAGTTTCACGTGGCTGCTACGGGCCGAGCAAGAACCGTTCTTACCTACGCATCAAAACCACAATGATAGTTCGTCAAGTTAGTGTTGTTTTAACCTTCTCAAGGACCGGGCGTAGCCACACTCGGTTCAACTAAAGTTGGAGAAACTGACACCCGCCAGCCACCTATGTGCAAAGCACGTTGGTAGAACCAGTCTCGCATAAGCGTACGCGTAATGTCGGTCCGGGCCGCTTCATCCAACAATACCGCCGAACCAAAGTATGACATGCTGTTAAGCAGTATGACTTGTATCGCCCAAAACTCACTTGTGTTCTACTCGTGCATATAACATCAACGCATAAAACCGGGCTTGGGGAACATAGTAATTTCAAAAAAATTCCTACGCACACGCAAGATCATGGTGATGCATAGCAACGAGAGGGGAGAGTGTTGTCCACGTACCCTCGTAGACCGAAATCGGAAGTGTTAGCACAATGCGGTTGATGTAGTCATACGTCTTCACGATCCGACCGATCAAGTACCAAACGCACGGCACCTCCAAGTTCAGCACACATTCAGCTCGATGACGTCCCTCGAACTCTGATCCAGCCGAGGTTCGAGGGAGAGTTCCATCAGCATGACGGCGTGGTGACGATGATGATGTTCTACCGATGCAGGGCTTTGCCTAAGCACCGCTACGATATTACCGAGGTGGAATATGGTGGAGGAGGGCACCACATACGGCTAATAGATCTCAAGGATCAATTGTTGTGTCTAGAGGTGGCCCCCTGCCCCCGTATATAAAGACCAAGGGGGAGGGGGCCGCCGGCCAGGAGGAGGCGTGCCAGGGAGGACTCCCTCCTTTCCTTGTCGAAGTAGGAGAGGGGAAGGAAGGGAGATAGGAGAGGAAGGAAAGGGGGGGCCTGATACGTCTCCAATGTATCTATAATTTTTGATTGTTTCATGCTATTATATTACCCCTTTTGGATGTTTATGGGCTTTATTTTACACATTTATATTATTTTTGCGACTAACCTACTAACCGGAGGCCCAACCCATATTGCTGTTTTTTTTTTGCCTATTTCAGTATTTCGAAGAAAAGGAATATCAAACGGAGTCCAAACGGAATGAAACCTTTGGGAGTGTGATTTTTGGAACGAACGTGATCCAGAGGACTTGGAGTGCAAGCCAAGAAGCTGCCGAGGCTCCCACAAGATAGGAGGGAGCCCCCCTGTAGGGTGCGCCCCCTATCGCGTGGGCCCCTCGGGCGGCCACCGACGTCCTTCTTCCTCCTATATATACCTACGTATCCCGAAAACATCCAGGAGCAGGACGAAACACAATTTCCACCACCGTAACCTTCTGTATCCGCGAGATCTCATCTTGGAGCCTTTGCCGGCACTCTGCCGGAGGGGGAATCGACCATGGAGGGCCTCTACATCAACATCCTTGCCCCTCCGATGAGTTGTGAGTAGTTTACCACAGACCTACGGGTCCATAATTATTAGCTAGATGGCTTCTTCTCTCTTTTTGGATCTCAATACAATGTTCTCCCCCTCTCTTGTGGAGATCTATTCGATGTAAACTCTTTTTGCGGTGTGTTTGTCGAGATCCGATGAATTGTGGGTTTATGATCAAGTTTATCTATGAACAATATTTGAATCTTCTCTGAATTCTTTTATGTATAATTGAGTTCTCTTTGCAAGTCTCTTAGAATTATCCGTTTGGTTTGGCCTACTAGATTGATCTTTCTTGCCATGGTAGAAGTGCTTAGCTTTGGGTTCAATCTTGCGGTGTCCTTACCCAGTGACAGAAAGGGTTGAAAGGCACGTATTGTATTGTTGCCATTGAGGATAACAAGATGGGGTTCATATCATATTGCTTGAGTTTATCCCTCTACATCATGTCATCTTGCTTAATGCGTTACTCTGTTCTTTTGAACTTAATACTCTAGATGCAGGCAGGAGTCGGTCGATGTGTGGAGTAATAGTAGTAGATGCAGGCAGGAGTCGGTCTACTTGTTATGGACGTGATGCCTATATACATGATCATGCCTAGATAATCTCATAACTATGCGCTTTTCTATCAATTGCTCGACAGTAATTTGTTCACCCACTGTAATACTTATGCTATCTTGAGAGAAGCCACTAGTGAAACCTATGGCCCCCGGGTCTATCTCTTATCATATTTGCTTCCAATCTACTTTTATTTGCATCTTTACTTTTTGCATCTATATTATAAAATACCAAAAATATATTTATCTTATCTTACTATCTTTATTAGATCTCACTTCCGCAAGCGGCCGTGAAGGGATTGACAACCCCTTTATTGCGTTGGTTGCAAGTTCTCAGTTTGTTTGTGTAGGTGCGTGGGACTTTTGAGGAGCCTCCTACTGGACTGATACCTTGGTTCTCAAAAACTGAGGGAAATACTTACGCTACTATCACTGCATCACCCTCTCCTCTTCGAGGAAAACCAACGCGAGCTCAAGACGTAGCCAGAAGGATTTCTGGCGCCGTTGCCGGGGAGGTCTTCGCTCAAGTCAAGACATACCAAGTACCCATCACAAACCATCTCCCTCGCATTTACATTATTTGCCATTTGCCTCTCGTTTTCCTCTCCCCCACTTCACCCTTGCCGTTTTATTCGCCCTCTCTTTCCCAATCTCCTCCTGTCTTTTTTGCTTGCCTTTTTCTGTTTGCTTGTGTGTGGGATTACTTGTTGCCATGGCGCAAGATAATACCAAATTGTGTGATTTCTCGAATACCAATAATAATGATTTCCTTAGTACTTCAATTGCTCCTCTTAATGATGTTGAGTCTTGTGAAATCAATACCGCTTTGCTGAATCTTGTTATGAAAGATCAATTCGCCGACCTTCCTAGTGAAGATGCCGCTACTCATCTAAACAGTTTTGTTGATTTGTGTGATATGCAAAAGAAGAAAGACACGGATAACAATATTGTCAAATTGAAGTTATTTCCGTTTTCACTTAGGGATCGTGCTAAAGTTTGGCTTTCGTCTTTGCCTAAAAATAGTATTGATTCTTGGAACAAGTGCAAAGATGCTTTTATCTCTAAGTATTTTCCTCCCACTAAGATTATCACTCTTAGGAACGATATTATGAATTTTAAACAACTTGATCGTGAGCATGTTGCCCAATCTTGGGAAAGAATGAAATTGATGCTTCGCAATTGCCCTACTCATGGTTTGAATTTATGGATGATCAAACAAAATTTTTATGCCGGTTTGAACTTTGCTTCTAGAAATCTCTTAGATTTGGCCGCGGGAGGCACGTTTATGGAAATCACGTTAGGAGATGCTACAAACAAAACTTCTTGATAATATTACGGCTAATTATTCTCAATGGCACACCGAAAGATCTTCTAGTAAAAAAGTGCATGCTATAGAAGAAATCAATGTTTTGAGTGGAAAGATGGATGAACTTATGAAATTGTTTGCTACTAAAAATACTCCTCTTGATCCCAATGATATGCCTTTGTCTTCTTTGATTGAGAATAATAATGAATCTATGGATGTGAATTTTGTTGGTAGGAATAGTTTCAGAAACAATGCTTATAGAGGATACTTTAATGCTGGACCATTCCCTAGTAATTCCTCTAATAATTATGGAAATTCCTACAATAATTCTTATGGTAATTTTAATAAGATGCCCTCTGATTTTTAGAATAGTGTGAAAGAATTTATGATTTCTCAAAAGAATTTTAATGCTTTGCTTGAAGAAAAATTGCTCAAAGTTGATGATTTAGCTAGGAACGTTGATAGACTTTTGCTTGATGTTGATTCTCTTAAACTTAGATCTTCTCCTCCTAAGCATGATATCAATGAGTCTCTCAAAGTAATGAGAATTTCCATTGATGAGTGTAAGGAAAGAACCGCTAGATTGCGTGCTAAGAAAGATAGCTTTATAAAAGTGTGTTCTTCTAGTTTCCATGCAAATAATGATGAAGATCTTAAAGTTATTGATGCGTCTCCTATTAGATCTATGTTTTGCAATATGAATTTTGATGATTATGGGAATGATGATGAATCAACTTTGCCTAGAAGGCGTCCCAAGAATTCGGAGTCGTTAGATCTTGATGCTAAATTTGGTAAAAGTGGGATTGGAGAGTCCTCAACTTCTAATAACATTGAATCTACTATCTCGGATTTCAAGGAATTTGATTATGATAATTGCTCTTTAAAAGGTTGTATTTCCTTGTTGCAATCCGTTGTTAATTCTCCTCATGCTTATAGTCAAAATAAAGCTTTTACCAAACATATCGGTGATGCCTTGATGCAATCTTATGATGAAAAACTTAATTTGGAAGTTTTTATACCTAGAAAACTTAATGATGAGTGAGAACCTACTATAAAGATTAGAATTAAAGATTATGAGTGTTTTGCTTTGTGTGATTTGGGTGCTAGTGTTTCCACGATTCCGAAAACTTTATGTGATATTCTAGGTTTCCATGATCTTAATGATTGCTCTTTAAATGCGCACCTTGCAGATTCCACCATTAAAAAGCCAATGGGAAGGATCAGTGATGTTCTCATTGTTGCAAATAGAAATTTGGTGCCCGTGGATTTTATCGTTCTTGATATAGATTGCAATCTTTCTTGCCCTGTTATTCTTGGTAGACCTTTACTTAGAACGATTGGCGCAATTATTGATATGAAGGAAGGAATATTAGATTCCAATTTCCATTAAAGAAAGGCAGGGAGCACTTTCCAAGAAAGAAAGTCAAATTACCTTATGAATCTATCATGCGGGCTACTTATGAATTTAGTGTCAATGATGGCACTCGTTAGATCTATCTTCGCTTTTATGCCTAGCTAGGGGCGTTAAACGATAGCGCTAGTTGGGAGGCAACCCAATTTTCTTTGTGTTTTTTGTTTTTTCTCTTGTTTAGTAATAAATCTTGCATCTACCTTCTGTTTAGATGTGTTTTTATCTTTTAATTAGTGTTTGTGCCAAGTAGAACCTATAGGATAACCTATGATGATAGTTGATTTGATTCTGCTGAAAAACAGAAACTTTGCGCGCACGAATATAATTTTGTTAAATCACAGGAACGTGATTTTGCATTGATTCTTTTTTATGCTGTTCAATAAACAAATTTTCAGGACTTACTATTTTGGTAGGATTTTTAGAGTTCCAGAAGTTTGCGTTAGTTACATATTGCTACAGACTGTTCTGTTTTTGACAGATTCTGTTTTTCGTGTGTTGTTTGCTTATTTTGATGCATCTATGGCTAGTAAAATAGTTAATGAACCATAACAAAGTTGGAATACAGTAGGTTTAACACCAAATTAAAAAAAGAATGAGTTCATTGCAATACCTTATGTGGTGGTTTTGTTTTCTTTCAGTAACGGAGCTTATAAGATTTCCTGTTGAGTTTTGTGTTGTGGAGTTTTCAAGTTTTGGGTAAAGCTTTTATGGACTATGGAATAAAGGGTGGCAAGAGCCTAAGCTTGGGGATGCCCATGGCACCCCAATATATTCAATAATAGCCAAAAGCCTAAGCTTGGGGATGCCCCGGGAAGGCATCCCCTCTTTTGTCTTCGTTCATTGATAACTTTACTTGGAGCTATATTTTTATTCGCTACATGATATGTGTTTTGCTTGGACCATCGTGTATTATATTAGTATTTGCTTTTTAGTTTACCACAATCATCCTTGCTGTACACACCTTTTGGGAGAAGCCTATTTGATTAGAATTTGCTAGAATACTCTATGTGCTTCACTTATATCTTTTGAGCTTGATAGTTTTTGCTCTAGTTCTTCACTTATATCTTTTAGAGCACGGTGGTGTCTTAATTTTGAAGAAATTACTAGTCTCTCATGCTTCACTTATATTATTTTGAGAGTCTTTTAGAACAACATGGTATTTGCTATGGTTATAAAATTGGTCCTAGAATGGTAGGCATCCAAGTTGGGTATAATAAAAACTATCATAGGAAGTGAATTGGATGCTATGATCAACTTGATACTTGATAATTGTTTTGAGATATGGAGGTAGTGATATTAAAGTCATGCAAGTTGGGTGATTATGAATTTAAAGAATGCTTGTGTTGAAGTTAGCAAGTCCCGTAGCATGCACATATGGTTAAAGTTGTGTAACAAATTTGAAACATGAAGTGTACCTGGCTTGTGCATCCTTATGAGTGGCGGTCGGGGACGGGCGATGGTCTTTTCCTACCAATATATCCCCCTAGGAGCATGCGCGTAGTGCTTGATTTTTGATGACTTCTAAATTTTTATAATAAGTATATGAGTTCTTTTGACTAATGTTGAGTCCATGGATTATACGCACTTTTACCTTTCCGCCTTTGCTAGCCTCTTCGGTACCGTGCATTGCCCTTTCTCACCTTGAGAGTTGGTGCAAACTTCGCTGGTGCATCCAAACCCCGTGATACGACGCTCTATCACACATAAACCTCCCTATATCTTCCTCAAAACAGCCACCATACCTACCTATTATGGCATTTCCATAGCCATTCCGAGATATATTGCCATGCAACTTTCCACCGTTTCGTTTATCATCATCATGACATACTTTACTTTTGTCATATTGCCATTGCATGATCATGTAGTTGACATCGTATTTGTGCCAAAGCCACCATGCATTATTTTTCATACATGTCACTCTTGATTCATTGCACCGTCCCGGTACACCGCCGGAGGCATTCATATAGAGTCATATCTTGTTCTAGTTTCGAGTTGTAATTCTTTTGTTGTAATCAATAGAAGTGTGATGATCATCATTATTAGAACATTGCCCAAAGAAAAAAAAGAAAAAAAGAAGAAAGGCCAAAAAGAAAATAAAAAGAAAGGCCCAAAGAAAAAAAAGAAAGAAAAAGAAAAAGAAAAAAAAGAAAGAAAATAAGTAAAAAGGGCAATGTTACTATCTCTTTTTCCACACTTGTGCTTCAAAGTAGCACCTCGTTCTCCATCTAGTGAGTCTCATATATTGTGCTTCAAAGTAGCACCATGTTTTTCATATAGTGAGTCTCATAAGTTGTCTTTTTCATACTAGTGGGAATTTTTCATTATAGAACTTGGCTTGTATATTCCTACGATGGGCTTCCTCAAATGCCCTAGGTCTTCGTGAGCAAGCAAGTTGGATGCACACCCACTAGTTTTCTTTTCTTGAGCATTCATTTATAGCTCTAGTGCATCTGTTGCATGGCAATCCCTACTTCTCATGTTGACATCAATTGATGGGCATCTCCATAGCCCATTGATTATCCTCGTCAATGTGAGACTTTCTCTCTTTTTGTCTTCTCCACACAATCCCCATCATCATATTCTATTCCATCCATAGTGTTATATCCATGGCTCACGCGCATGTATTGCGTGAAGGTTGAAAAAGTTTGAGATTATTTAAGTATGAAACAATTGCTTGGCTTGTCATCGGGGGTATAGAAGTTGGGAACATCTTTATGTGACGAAAATGAAGCATAGCCTAACTATATGATTTTGTAGGGATGAACTTTCTTTTGCCATGTTATTTTGAGAAGACATGATTACTTTGATTAGTATGCTTGAAGTGTTACTATTTCTTTTATCAATATGAACTTTTATTTTGAATCATTTGGATCTGAACATTCATGCCACAATAAAGAAAATTACATTATGAATTATGCTAGGTAGCATTCCACATAAAAAATTCTCCTTTTATCATTTACCTACTCGAGGACGAGCAGGAATTAAGCTTGGGGATGCTTGATACGTCTCCAACGTATCTATAATTTTTGTTTGTTCCATGCTATTATATTACCCCTTTTGGATGTTTATGGGCTTTATTTTACACATTTATATCATTTTTGGGACTAACCTACTAACCGGAGGCCCAGCCCATATTATTGTTTTTTTGCTTATTTCAGTATTTCGAAGAAAAGGAATATCAAACGGAGTCCAAACGGAATGAAACCTTCGGAAGCGTGATTTTTGGAACGAACGTGATCCAGAGGACTTGGAGTGCAAGCCAAGAAGCTGCCAAGGCTCCCACGAGATAGGAGGGCGCCCCCCTGTAGGGCGCGCCCCCTATCACATGGGCCCCTCGGGCGGCCACCGACGTACTTCTTCCTCCTATATATAACTACGTACCCCAAAAACATCCAGGAGCAGGACGAAACACAATTTCCACCACCGTAACCTTCTGTATCCGCGAGATCTCATCTTGGAGCCTTCGCCGGCACTCTGCCGGAGGGGGAATCGACCATGGAGGGCCTCTACATCAACATCCTTGCCCCTCTGATGAGTTGTGAGTAGTTTAATAGTTATTAGCTATATGGCTTCTTCTCTCCTTTTGGATCTCAATACAATGTTCTCCCCCTCTCTTGTGGAGATCTATTCGATGTAAACTCTTTTTGCGGTGTGTTTGTCGAGATCCGATGAATTGTGGGTTTATGATCAAGTTTATCTATGAACAATATTTGAATCTTCTCTGAGTTCTTTTATGTATGATTGAGTTATCTTTGCAAGTCTCTTCGAATTATCAGTTTGGTTTGGCCTACTAGATTGATCTTTCTTGCCATGGGAGAAGTGCTTAGCTTTGGGTTCAATCTTGTGGTGTCCTTACCCAGTGACAGAAAGGGTTGCAAGGCACGTATTGTATTGTTGCCATCGAGGATAACAAGATGGGGTTTATATCATATTGCTTGAGTTTATCCCTCTACATCATGTCATCTTGCTTAATGCGTTACTCTGTTCTTATGAACTTAATACTCTAGATGCAGGCAGGAGTCGGTCGATGTGTGGAGTAATAATAGTAGATGCAGGCAGGAGTCGGTCTACTTGTTATGGACGTGATGCCTATATACATGATCATGCCTAGATAATCTCATAACTATGCGCTTTTCTATCAATTGCTCGACAGTAATTTGTTCACCCACTGTAATTCTTATGCCATCTTGAGAGAAGCCACTAGTGAAATCTATGGCCCCCGGGTCTATCTCTTATCATATTTGCTTCCAATCTACTTTTATTTGCATCTTTACTTTTTGCATCTATATTATAAAATACCAAAAATATATTTATCTTATCTTACTATCTTTATTAGATCTCACTTTCGCAAGTGGCCGTGAAGGGATTGACAACCCCTTTATCGCGTTGGTTGTGAGTTCTCAGTTTGTTTGTGTAGGTGCGTGGTCCTTTTGAGGAGCCTCCTACTAGATTGATACCTTGGTTCTCAAAAACCAAGGGAAATACTTACGCTACTATCGCTGCATCACCCTCTCCTCTTCAAGGAAAACCAACGCAAGCTCAAGACGTAGCAACGCCGCCCCCCCTCCTTGTCCTATTCGGACTAGAGGGGGAGGGGGCGCGTGGCCTGCCCTGGCCGCCCCTCCTCTGCTCCACTTTGGGCCCATGAGGCCCATTAACCCCCCGGGGGGTTCCGGTACTCCGGTATACATCCGATAACCCCCGGAACCATTCCGGTGTCCGAATATAGTCGTCCAATATATCAATCTTCATGTCTCGACCATTTCGAGACTCCTCGTCATGTCCGTGGTCACATCCGGGACTCCGAACTACCTTCGGTACATCAAAACATATAAACTCATAATATAACCTTCATCTAACTTAAGCGTGCGGACCCTATGGGCTCGAGAACTATGTAGACATGACCGAGACACGTCTCCGTTCAATAACCAATAGCGGAACCTGGATGCTCATATTGACTCCCACATATTCTACGAAGATCTTTATCGGTCAAACCGCATAACAACATACGGTGTTCCCTTTGTCATCGGTATGTCACTCGCCCGAGATTCGATCGTCGGTATCTCAATACCTAGTTCAGTCTTATTACCGGCATGTCTCTTTACTCGTTATGTAATGCATCATCCCGTAACTAACTCATTAGCTACATTGCTTGCAAGGCTTATAGTGATGTGCATTACCGAGAGGGCCTAGAGATACCTCTCCGACAATCGGAGTGACAAATCCTAATCTCGAAATACGCAAACTCAACATGTACCTTCGGAGACACCTGTAGAGCTCCTTTATAATCACCCAGTTACGTTGTGACGTTTGGTAGCACACAAAGTGTTCCTCCGGTAAACGGGAGTTGCATAATCTCATAGTCATAGGAACATCTATAAGTCATGAAGAAAGCAATAGCAACATACTAAACGATCAAGTGCTAAGCTAACGGAATGGGTCAAGTCAATCACATCATTCTCCTAATGATGTGCCCCCATTAATTAAATGACAACTCATGTCTATGGTTAGGAAACAAAACCATCTTTGATCAACGAGCTAGTCAAGTAGAGGCATACTAGTGACACTATGTTTGTCTATGTATTGACACATGTATTATCTTTCCGGTTAATACAATTCTAGCATGAATAATAAACATTTATCATGAAAAAAGGAAATAAAGAATAACTTTATTATTGCCTCTAGGGCATATTTCCTTCTGACTTGGCAACGTAGGTTGTAGGTAGAGCCAGACTCGCAACACCAGAATCAGACTCCTCCTCGGACTCCACCTCCGCCTCCTCAGAAGCAGACTCCTCCTCTGAATCCATCTCCTTGCCAACAAAAGCATGAGCCTTGCCAGATGAGCTCTTCTTGTGTTATGAAGACTTGGAAGAATACTTGGAAGAAGACTTTGAGGATTTCTTCCTTTTCTTGTCATTAGAATCATATTCTTTGCTCTTCTTCTTCTTCTTCTTCTTCTCATTGTCCCACTGTGGACACTCAGAGATGTAGTGACCAGGTTTCTTGCACTTGTGGCAGGTTCTCTTCTTGTGGTCATGGGTGGAAGCTTCATCATTTCTTGAGCTGGATCGTGAAGACTTTCTGAAGCCTTTATTCTTGGTGAATTTCTGGAACTTCTTCACAAGCATAGCAAGCTCCTTTCCAATGTCTTCAGGATCACCAGAACTACAGTCAGATTCTTCTTCAGATGAGGAAACAACTTTTGCCTTCAAAGCACGAGTTCGGCCATAGTTGGGGCCATAGATATCTCGTTTCTCAGATAGCTGAAACTCATGTGTGTTGAGCCTCTCAAGTATGTCAGACGGATCGAGAGTCTTGAAGTCAGGGCGTTCTTGAATCATCAGGGCTAAGGTGTCAAATGAGCTGTCAAGTGATCTCAGTAGAGTCTTGACTATTTCATGCTTCGTGATCTCAGTGGTGCCGATTGCTTGGAGCTCATTTGTGATATCAGTGAGGCGATCAAATGTGAGCTGGACGTTCTCATTGTCGTGTCTCTTGAAGCGGTTGAAGAGGTTGCGGAGAACACTGATCTGTTGATCTCGCTAAGTTGAGACGCCTTCATTGACCTTGGAGAGCCAGTCCCAGATTAGCTTCAATGTTTCCAGAGCACTCACTCGGCCATACTGTCCCTTGGTCAGATGACCATAGATGATGTTCTTGGCGACAGAGTCCTGTTGAACTTACTTATTTACATCAGCAGGGGTGACACCTTCACCGGTCTTGGGAACGCCATTCTTGATGACATACCACAGATCGGCATCAATGGCTTCAAGATGCATGCGCATCTTATTATTCCAGTAGGGATATTTAGTGCCATCGAAGATGGGGCACACAGCGGAGACTTTGATTATCCATGTAGTCGACATAGCTAAACCTACAGATGGTTAAACCGAATCACACAGAACAAGGGAGTACCTTGCTCTGATACCAACTGAAAGAGCTGGTTATCGAGTAGAGGGGGGGGGGTGAATAGGCGATTTCTATGAAAGTCTTCAAAACATAGGAGTTTCGAAGACAAACAATAGAAATGACACTATTCGTATGCAGCGGAAGGTAAACTACACTAGGCAAGCCATAGTCAAGTATTCAATGAAGTGAAAGCGTGAAGACTATCAGCAGCTAGTAGTAAGGATCAGGATGGAAGATAGTATGAAGCCAATCAGAACAAGTAGTCACACAGTGAAGTCAAACAGATAATGCAAGCAGGCAATGACTTCACGGAGACATACTGTAAGCAAAGAGAAGTGAGAGATAGAACCAGTAGCTTCGGGAGGACAGAGATTTGTTCGACCAGTTCCAGTTGCTGTGACAACTGTACGTCTGGTTAGGGAGGCTGAGATTAAACTCAAAAGACCGCGTCTTCACCTTATTCCCCTTGAGCTAAGGACACCTAGTCCCCGCCCAGTCACTCTGGTAAGTCTTCAAGGTAGACTTCCAAACCTTCACAGACTTCGTTCACCGGCAATCCACAATGACTCTTGGATGCTTAGAACGCGACGCCTAACCAGCTGGAGGATTCACAGTCCTCAAGTGTAACAAGTCTTCAGATCACGCAGACAGAAAGACTTCAGTGATGCCAAACACTCTTTGGGCTCTGGGTGGTTTGGGCTTTGTCCTCGCAAGGATTATCTCTCAAATGCTTCGGAGGTGGGTTGCTCTCAAACGACAAAAGCCGTGCACTAACTCTGAGCAGCCACCAATTTATGGTGTAGGGGGTGGGCTATTTATAGCCACTGGGCAACCTGACCTGATTTGTTCGAAATGACCCTGGGTCACTAAGGAACTGACACGTGTCCAAACGGTCAGATTTCAAACACACGCGGCAGCTTGACTTGGGCTACAAGTAAAGTTGACTCATCCGACTCTAGATAAGGTTTGTTCTCATTTTCTTCGCTCGAAGACATAGGATTTGGTTGAGCATCACTTTAGTCACTCTGACTTTGTTCACTTGGATCCCACTCAACAGTGCGGTGGTTCCTATGACTCAACAAAGAAGAAAAGGAAACAACGAAATAACTAAGTCTTCGCGCTCCATAGTCTTCACGCGATGTCTTCTCATGTAATAGTCTTCAACGTGAATAGCTTCACAGACCACCATTGTCTTCAATGTCTTCACACATTTTTAGGGGTCATCTCCGGTAGGTAAACCGAATCAATGAGGGACTACTACCTGTGTTATCCTGCAAGTCTCACAAACACATTAGTCCCTCAACCAGGTTTGTCGTCAATACTCCAAAACCAACTAGGGGTGGCACTAGACGCACTTACAACTGGTCAAAATAAAATTCAAATGATCGATCGTGCGCGACGAATCTGACAAAATTCATCCAAAATAGCTCCAAACAGGAACACGAGATTAAGAACTTACGACCGACGAAACTACAAACCGATCGCCTGAATGGAACCGTTGCTGGAATTTTGACTATTTTGGGCCTAGCCCAATAGCAGTTTCAGAAATTCCTGAAAAATCCTAGAGGCCCACGCAGCCCATTCGTGCAAGGCAAGAGGTGGAACTAAAGTTTAGTCCCACATTGCTAGTTTAGAGGGAGTTGGACCTCTTTATAAGGGAGGCTCCTTCCCCACTAGTATGAGCATGAGAACAAGAGGGACATCCACACGCGCTCCTCCTCCGCCGCCCGCCTCGCCATGCCACGCCACACCATGCCTCATCACGACGCGGGTTGCGGGAATGAGCCGAGCCGATGTCTAATTTTTGCCACGCACTACGGGTATACGGAAGGTCACTTGGGAGCTGAAATTTTTTGCGATAGTGGATAATTAATATGAACGGCGCACCCTTCGCGTGCTGCCTGTTCACTTCGCCTCCCTCCATTGCTTCACCTCCCATCGTAGCCTGTTCGCATCCATCTCTTGTGCCTATATAAGAGAGGTCGCTCCTCTCCAGAGAGACACATCAGAAGGTCCTCTTCCTCTCGCCACACAAGTTCCAATCTCTGTGCTACTACTGTCTTCCTCATCCTGGCTTGCGGCGTGCACCGCGAGTCGGGACAGTAGGCCTCCGGAACCACACCTTTTGAGTCTTGTATGGGAGAAGGGTGATAAGGTTTTTGGGGAGCGCTCAGCGCGACTACTGGCTGCTTCATCATGGACGATCCAGTCGTCGACGACTCTTCCCCGATGACGACTTCTTCCCCGACGTCCACGACCTCCTCGTCGACATGGCAGGCGAGGACACCAACCCCAAGTCCAGTGCTTCTGCTACTGCTATGCCGTACGTGTTCTTCCCCTTTATGTTAGAAGTCCTGCTACAGTTCTTGGCTCTAGTTTCTGCCCTACGTATGTTAGGTTCTATGTCGTATAAGCAACTTCATCTAGTGTCTGTTCTAGATGTGTTTAGCTCAAGTTCATATATGCAGACGATGTTTACCTTCTCTCTGTCAGTTTGCATGACTTACTTTATATTTGCTATTTTAGTCATGCTTTATCCAGTATTTCTGTTAATAAAATCATTCGGTAAATTGCTCATATTTCCAACAATCCAAAAACCTTATTATAGGCGATTTACCTCGAATGGTTTTGCTGCTTCCGTGAGACCTCCTATGTTTGAGGGTATCCACTATAAGAGATGGCGTGTGAGAGCAATCTTATGGTTTCAAACCATGAGTTGCTATGACGCCACTCTTGGCAAACCTGAAGGAGAGCAAGATGCCCAACAGGCACAAGCTTTTCAGAAAATGGGTACTTTGTTTAAGGCTGCTCTCTTGAGTGTTCTTGGTGAGAACATAGTTGATGCTTATGCGTCAATTGACAATGGAAAAGATATGTGGGACGCACTCGAGGCCAAGTTTGGGGTCTCGGATGCCGTCACTGAGCTGTATATCATGGAGCAACTATGATTACAGGATGACTGAAGAGCACTCCGTGGTTGAGCAGGCTCATGAGATACAGTCATTTGCTAGAGAACTTGAGCACTTCAATTGTATCCTACCGGACAAGTTTGTTGCCGGGGGTATCATCACTAAGCTTCCTCCTTCATGGAGGAACTTTGCTACCTTACTGAAGCATAAGAGACAGGAGTTTTCCGTTCCGGATCTCATTGGTACTCTTGATGTGGAAGAAAAGGCGAGAGCAAAGGACACACGTTCTCGAGATATTGAGGGAGGATCTAGTGCAATCTGGTACAGAAGAAAAACTTCCAGTCCCACAAGTTCAAGAACAAGGGCAAGCTTGATGGTAAAGCAAAGTTTGATGGGAAGAACAAGGCTGTACAACACACGAACTTCAAGAAGAAGAATGACAAGAAGAAAGGTGCTTCTCATGTGTGTGGAGATCCTGATCATTGGGCTCCTAGTTGCCCCAATCGCTATGACAAGCGTCATCCTGGGAAAAGCGGCAAGACCGCTAATGTTGTCATCGGAGACATTGACATGAAGGATGCTGGGTATGGTATATTTCCCACTATTCTTTCAGTATGTCATTCTCCTGATTGGTTGATTGACACGGGTGCTAATGTGCATGTATGCGGTGATATTTCCATGTTTTCGTCTGATCAGACCGCAGGGACTTCAACCGTGCTGATGGGCAATGGTTCAAGTGCTTCTGTTCATGGTGTTGGCACGGTCGATCTGAAGTTTACTTCAGGGAAGATCGTGCGGCTGAAGAACGTGCATTATGTCCCCTCCGTCAATAAAAATCTTGTTAGCGGATCTCTTCTGTGTAGAGATGGCTATAAGCTTGTCTCTGAGTCAAATAAATTTGTAATATCCAAGTATGGAACCTTTGTTGGTAAAGGCTATGAGTCAGGAGGCCTGTTTCGTTTATCCTTATCAGACGTTTGCAATAAAGTTGTTAATCATATTTGTAACAATAGTGAATCAAATGCGTGGCATTCACGTCTTTGTCATGTTAACTTTGGTTGCATGTCACGACTAGCGAAGTTGAACTTAATCCCTAGTTTCACCACTGTCAAGGGATCTAAGTGTCAAGTGTGTGTGCAAGCTAAGCAACCTCGTAAGTCTCACGTGACTGCGGAGACGAGAAATCTTGCACCACTAGAACTTATACATTCAGATCTAAGTGAAATGAATGGTGTTTTGACAAAAGGTGGAAAGAAATATTTCATGACGTTAATTGACGACTCCACTAGATACTGCCGTGTGTATCTTCTGAAATCTAAGGATGAGGCTTTGAACTTTTTCAAGATCTATAAAGCTGAAATGGAAAACCAACTTGATCGGAAAATCAAGAGGCTTAGGTCCGACCGTGGTGGAGAGTATTTTTCCAATGAATTTGATGCTTTTTGTGCGGACGCCTCCCTACTCACCTCAGGCAAATGGGGTGGCCGAAAGAAAGAACCGTACTCTAACTGATTTGGTTAACGCCATGTTAGACACATCGTGTCTCTCCAAGGCATGGTGGGGGGAGGCGATATTGACAACATGTCATGTCCTAAATCGAGTCCCCACAAAGAACAAAGAGATAACTCCATTCGAGGAATGGGAGAAGAAAAGGTTAAAACTCTCTTATCTGCGAACATGGGTTTGTTTGGCGAAAGTCAATGTTCCAATTCCAAAGAAGCGGAAGCTTGGACCAAAGACTGTGGATTGTGTTTTCCTGGGATATGCTTTTCATAGCATTGGCTATAGATTCTTGGTTGTAAAATCTGAGGTATCTGACATGCATGTCGGTACGATCATGGAGTCGAATGATGCAACTTTCTTTGAGATATCTTTCCCATGAAGGATATGGCTACCTCATCTAATCAGGAGATGCCTAGTTCATCGAATCAGGAATCAGTTACAATTACCAAACCTGCCATTTCGATGGAACACTTTGAAAGTCCTGTGGAGGAAAACAATGAAGTTCCTACTAGGAGCAAGAGACAGAGGACAACAAAGTCCTTTGGTGATGATTTTCTTGTGTATCTCATAGATGACACTCCCAGTTCTATTTCAGAGGCCTACGCATCTGAAGATGCCGACTACTGGAAGGAAGCAGTTCGTAGCGAGATGGATTCCATCTTGGCGAATGAAACTTGGGAGATAACTGATCTTCCTTATGGGTGCAAACCTATAGGATGCAAATGGGTATTCAAGAAGAAGCTTAAGCCTGATGGTACTATCGAAAAGTACAAGGCTCGGCTCGTGGCTAAGGATTATACCCAAAAGGAAGGTGAAGACTTCTTTGATACTTACTCACCTGTGGCTCGACTGACCACTATTCGAGTTCTACTTTCACTAGCTGCCTCACATGGTCTTCTCGTTCATCAAATGGATGTTAAGACTACTTTCCTAAATGGAGAGTTGGATGAGGAAATTTATATGGAACAACCAGATGGGTTTGTAATAGATGGTCAGGAAGGGAAAGTGTGCAAGTTGCTGAAGTCTTTGTATGGACTCAAGCAAGCACCCAAATAGTGGCATGAGAAGTTCGAAAGAACTTTAACAGCTGCAGGCTTTGTTGTGAACGAAGCTGACAAATGTGTGTACTATCGCCATGGTGGGGGCGAGGGAGTTTTGCTTTGCTTGTATGTTGATGACATACTGATTTTCGGAACAAATCTGAATGTTATTAAGGAGGTCAAGGATTTCCTATCTCGCTGTTTTGAGATGAAGGATTTAGGAGTGGCTGATGTCATTCTGAACATCAAGTTGTTGAGAGACGATGATGGTGGGATTACATTGCTTCAATCCCACTATATGGAAAAGATCTTGAGTCGCTTTGGCTACAGTGACCGCAAGCCATCTCCAACACCATATGATGCTAGTGTGTTGCTTCGAAAGAAACAGAGAATTGCTAGAGACCAATTGAAATATTCTCAGATCATTGGCTCGCTTATGTACTTAGCCAGTGCTACAAGACCTGACATCTCTTTTGCTGTTAGCAAGCTGAGCCGGTTTGTCTCAAAACCAGGAGATGTGCATTGGAAAGCTCTAGAGAGAGTTTTGTGTTATTTGAAAGGCACTGCAAATTATGGAATTCACTACACCGGGCACCCAAAGGTGCTTGAAGGGTATAGTGACTCAAATTGGATCTCAGATGCTGATGAGATAAAGGCCACGAGCGGATATGTATTCACTCATGGAGGTGGCACTGTTTCTTGGAAGTCTTGCAAGCAGACCATCTTAACGAGGTCAACAATGGAAGCAGAACTCACAGCACTAGATACAGCTACGGTCGAAGCAGATTGGCTTCGTCGGCTCTTGAATGACTTGCCGGTAGTTGAGAAACCTGTACCGGGTATCCTTATGAACTGTGACAATCAAACTGTGATCACTAAAGTGAGCAGCTCAAAGGATAACATGAAGTCTTCAAGACACGTTCAGAGAAGGTTAAAGTCTGTCAGAAAAATGAAAAACTCCAGAGTTATTGCATTGGATTATGTCCAAACGTCTAAAAATCTGCCAGATCCTTTCACTAAGGGTCTATCACGTAATGTGATAGATAATGCATCGAGGGAGATGGGTATGAGACCCACAATATGAGTTGTTCACACTGGTAACCTGTTCTTTGTGATCGGAGATCCCGTGAATTAGATGTGGAAGACAAGCTGTTGCTCAACTGGGAGGAGAGTACCCTTACCATTAAAAATACCACTCCATGAAGATGCAATACTCTCCTAAACTGCATGGCAGGTTGATGTATATCTTAATGTGTTCTAAGTGGCTATTTGAAGCAGAGATGTTGTCCTACAGAACATCTTTTGAAGAACACACCTATATGAGTCTGATTGTTAAACGTCGCAATCTATGAGAGTAGGGTTCTCTCTAGTAAACTCATGAAAGGTCTCGGAGTATGACGCATAAGCTCCACCCGCGGGGAAGACCCACGGTAGCCACGTATCGGTCAAGGCTTTATGTGAAGCTAGATTCGCAGAAAACTTGCAGTTCAAGGCCCAGTCCACTGTTCAAGTTGCTTACTAGTGTAACATAGAGTTCTAGGTGGAAGTTCAACTTAACAGTCTCCACTGTAGTACCGGTATATAAAACAGTGTTTTGGAACCAAAGGCAAATTTTGTGTGCCTCTGGGATCCGGTGGGGGATTGCTGGAATTTTGACTATTTTGGGCCTAGCCCAATAGCAGTTTCAGAAATTCCTAATAAATCCTAGAGGCCCACGCAGCCCATTCGTGCAAGGCAAGAGGTGGAACTAAAGTTTAGTCCCACATTGCTAGTTAGAGGGAGTTGGACCTCTTTATAAGGGAGGCTCCTTCCCCACTAGTATGAGCATGAGAACAGGAGGGACATCCACGCGCGCTCCTCCTCCGCCGCCCGCCACGCCACGCCACGCCACGCCACGCCACGCCATGCCTCGTCACGACGCGGGTTGCGGGAATGAGCCGAGCCGATGTCTAATTTTTGCCACGCACTACGGGTATACGAAAGGTCACTTGGGAGCTGAAATTTTTTGCGGTAGTGGATAATTAATATGAACGGCGCACCCTTCGCGTGCTGCCTGTTCACTTCGCCTCCCTCCGTTGCTTCACCTCCCATCGCAGCCTGTTCGCATCCATCTCTTGTGCCTATATAAGAGAGGTCGCTCCTATCTAGAGAGACACATCAGAAGGTCCTCTTCCTCTCGCCACACAAGTTCCAATCTCTGCGCTGCTGCTGTCTTCCTCATCCCGGCTTGCGGCGTGCACCGCGAGTCGGGACAGTAGGCCTTCGGAACCGCACCTTTTGAGTTCTGTACGGGAGAAGGGTGATAAGGTTTTTGGGGAGCGCTCAGCGCGACTACTGGCTGCTTCATCACGGACGATCCGGTCGCCGACGACTACTTCTTCCCCGACGTCCACGACCTCCTCGTCGACATGGCAGGCGAGGAAACCGACCCCAAGTCCAGCGCTTCTGCTGCTGTTGTGTCGTACGTGTTCTTCCCCTTTCTGTTAGAAGTCCTGCTACAGTTCTTGGCTCTAGTTTCTGCCCTACGCATGTTAGGTTCTATGTCGTATAAGCAACTTCATCTAGTGTCTGTTCTAGATGTGTTTAGCTCAAGTATATATATGCAGACGATGTTTACCTTCTCTCTGTCAGTTTGCATGACTTACTTTATATTTGCTATTTTAGTCATGCTTTATCCAGTATTTCTGTTAATAAAATCATTTGGTAAATTGCTCATATTTCCAACAACCGTAACATCGAGGTGCATCTTTTTCGTGTAGAGCTCACCTCAAGTCGAAGCACCGTTGTGTAGATCAGAGGGAGGAGATTAGATAGAAGCTTACTCGAGGTTGAAGAAGAACTCATGCAATCACCTCGCATCCCTCCCGTCTCCACTCGTGTAAGGGCCCGCTCGCTTGCGCTTGCCTCGGTCTGGCTCACGAGAAACTGTCGATTCAAGCGTTTCCAGCGAGCCACCCTCTGGGCTGCTCTAAGAAGCGTGCGATGCAAGCCCAACAGTGAAACCGGGCAACCAAACAGGGCTCTTTCTTCCCGCGCGGGCTGGTTGGGCTTGATGCGGGCAAACAAACACGCCCCATACTCCTATGAGCACCTCCAAAAGACCGAAACGACATATCATGTTGAGATTTTATGAAGTCACCATAGACGCCTCGTAGTCAACGGGAACCTCTACTCCCATTGAAATAATGTAAACACCAATGTTAAGTATAGGATTTGAACGCTAACGCAATACCAATGTCAATGTCTTTTTTAGGGACCAATGCCAATGTCTTGTGGTGTTACTCCTATGTGCGGCGCAAAATTGAGTTTCAATTTTTTGTTTTGGGATAAGAGTTTCAAAATTAATGTTTATTCAATCAAGATAAAGAAAATGATACTAGAAACTACTATGATTTGCTTTTATGCACGTTTGGGTGGTTAGACCCAAGGGTTCTATCTCTGTATTTCAAAATACTCAAGCAAACTTTTAAAGGTATGAAATGTAGATTTTCTTATAGGATCTACATCATTAGGATCAATTGACTCTGTATTTCAAAATACTCAAGCAAACTTTTAAAGGTATGAAATGTAGATTTTCTTATAGGAGCTACATCATTAGGAACAATTGACACGCTACTTGCATCCGTTTTATGCATCTTGATAAAAAAAGAATCCATTTTGCGCACACATTTTTTACTTGTTCGAAAAGTTTGCTCCATAATATATAGCAGAAAATCACTAAAAGTGTCTTCAAGATTTTCCTATGTTTAGAAAAAGCTTCTAAGGATTTCAATCATCTAAATCCAAACAAATAAACAACAAAATGTTACCCACTCGTAGTCTCATGCATAGCGTCTTAGGCAAACGAGGGGTTTCCACACCTCCTACTGGCGCCACTGCCTATCTGTCTCGTCTTCCATGACCGTAGAGGCGCAGTGAATCATGACAAAGGCTGGCAGGAGGGCTCCTACTCCGTTTTTAGATGCTTTATTGAATATTTTTAGGGTTAGTTCCTGCTTAGGAAGACAAAGCGATGAAGGCTCCCTGAAAATGAAATAAGGTTATTCCTGCCTAGCCCATATTCCTGCTGTGTGTCTAGCGTTGTCGGGGAGCGTGTGTAGGTGTCTCTTCGGCAAACCTTCACATGATTTGGTCGGTGTTGTTTGTGGTGGACCAACTTGGATCCAATCTTCGTTCGTATGCGTTTATGTGTTACGGGTTGGATCCTTCTAATCTACGCTCATTTTCATCATCGACGATTGTTGTTCTAGTGCATTGGTTCTTTAGGACCTTAGCACGACGACTTTTCGGTTGTCTATTATAAAAGGTTTGTCCAGTTCCGATGAAGGAGCGTTGCACCTAGTCGCCGCTAAGTAGTCTACATATTTGGATGTAATTTATGTTACTTTTGGAGTTCGATGGATAGATCGATTTTTTTCTTAAAAAAATCCAAACAAATAAGCCCCTTTGTTGTTTTTTCAAGTCACTACTCCCGGGGAGTTTTTTCTAACCTTTTCTAACCCTTTCCGCCCTCCCCGGTTTTCCCTCCCGTCGGCGCCGCTCTGCTCCTCTGTGGCTGATGCTGTCACGATGGATCCCTGCCGCCGGGCGCCAGCGAGGGCTGCTGGCCAGGCTGGGCTCACGCGCTTATTCCCACGGGAGGGTGTTCGACGCAGCGGCCCGGGACGGCGAACTTCGGGTGTTCGTTGTCGCCGGTGAGGTCTCCGGCGATTCGCTCGCTTCGCGCCTCATGGCGTCCCTCAGGAAGCTCTCCCCTGTTCCCGTTCGTTTTGCTGGCGTTGGCGGGTGTGGTTTAACCCCTGTTCCTACATTTTTGGTTCAGTTATCTGTGCTATTATAGTTTTTTTCAGTCTCAGTTTGAGCATTTTTTCTGATGAAATGCCCCAGTTTGAACATTTGATAAATACTACTCCCTCCGTTCCTAAATGTAAGTCTTTGTAGAGATTTCACGACGAACCACATACGGATGTATATAGATGCATATTAAGTATAGATTCATTCGTTTTCCTCCGTATGTAGTCCACCTAGTGGAATCTCTAGAAAGACTTATATTTAGGAACGGAGGAAGTACTAGCTCTGAAGCCACCTAATCACTTCATGCACTTTAAGCTTTATATTTGCCATTTGATGCCAATGTTTTTTTTCCCAATGAATGTTCATTTGTGCATGCTACTCTTATAGATCTTCATTACACAGAAATGCTTCATGCAGTCAAGGTATTTTGGACTTGAAAGAAACTTGGAGAGGGGTTTAGTTCTGGATTGCTTATTTGTTCTGTTCCGGAAGTGTTTACATGTTCAGATTATGTACTGTACACAGACTAGGCTCCATTTGTAGTTATGTGCACGCTTAAACATCAAATTTGTGGGGATGGAGAGGGAAGTGTGTTCCAGTGGATATTTTGTTCGGTGTCCAATTTTTAGTCAAGTGACAGAGGGATTTTTTTTGTTAATTCTTGTTATGCTAGTTTGTGATTCTCTTCTAGGCAGTAGGTTCATCAGGTTCTTAAAGAAACAAGGACGAGTTCCTTCTCTTTCTGGATTCAAGTCAGTCTTCAATATTGGAGATGATGTAGAGAAACAGATTTTTTTTTGAAAAGACAACAGTTCTCTTGACACATTGTTCTCTTCTCTTCCATAGGAGAGCGTGAATAAGGAAGATCGGATGTGAATACAGTAAATATAACATTAGGATTGCTTTATTTATTACTACCTCTGTAACTTAATATAAGACGTTTTTTTGACACTATGACAGTGTCAAAACCTGTCTTATATTTTTTTACGGAGGGAGTATTATGTTTTTTATCTTCATCAGAAGAAAACAAAATGGAGGGTTAACTGTCATGTCGTGGAGTTGTCAGTTATCACCGTCATACAGTTATGACTGATCTCCTTGATGTATGCACATACTTCCTGCTCAAATGCCATTGGTTGATGTTTGCAGTCAGGAGTTCCTTTGTGTTCTCTCTGTTTGGATGCAAAGTGAGTTCATTTTCATGTGTGTGCTCAACATATCCATGCATTAACTAGTTCAGCATTGTTGTAGCATCATTTTACTTTCCATATGCACGCTTTGGTCCAAGTCCGGTTCAAGCTGGATCACATCATGTTGCAACTTTGATCTTTCATTTATTTACTCACTAAACAGATTTTTCTCAATGCAGAGAATTAATGTGCAAGGAAGGGCTGCAATCACTTTTTCCCATGGAAGAAATTGCCATAATGGGGTTGTGGGAACTGCTGCCACACATATATAACGTCAAGGTGCATCTCTGGTGTGTCTTGTGCTTTGCTTTCTGTTTGTGTTCACTTGATTGTTGGTTATACTCGTTTTTATGTTGCAGAGGAAGATCAAGGATACTTCAGATGCTGCTATATTATTTCGGCCTCATGCTGTAGTTACTGTTGATTCAAAGGGTTTTTCGTTTCGCCTATTGCAACAATTAAAATGTAAGGCTTTAAGTGGAATCATTTTTACCATAACACAATTTCATTCAAATAACTAAATTTACATTTGTTTTTTCATGAGCAAACATGGTAAGATTTTTCTGTTGTCTAGGTAGGTACAACCAAAAAGTTGATAGCCCTCTGCATGTCCATTATGTTGCTCCATCATTCTGGGCCTGGAAAGGTGGTGAAAGGAGGCTCTCAAAGTTGCATAATTTTGTGGATCATATGTTATGTATCCTTCCTTTTGAGGATGAAATTTGCAGATTACATGGGTTGCCTGCTACATATGTGGGCCATCCCTTATTGGATGATGCTGCTGGCTTAAATGTGGCACGGACTTCGCTTCAACATAAAAATGTGGTAGGGAATTGTGCGGCTTCATTAGTATCTGTTGCCTCTTTTGTTGACCATAGAATTATAGTCAAGGCGAGATCCCATCAAAAAATTGAAGTTCACTAGCCGTTGTCATTGATGGATAATAAGGCCTATCTCTTTTGTTGAGAAAGGTGGCTCATATCCATTAGGACATGGAATGTGCATCTAAAGATTCCTATACTATTCCTGCCTAAACCTGGGTGTGGCCATAGAAATCCAAGGAGCTAAATCTCATCCAAAGCTAGGTAGAAGCAAGGGTTAGGGACTAGATTATACTTAGCACTATATTATTGTATAAGAAATGGATCTGAGGATCATGATCCTAAAAGGTTCAAGAGGGTTGTGACTTGTGAGAGAGCGGCATTCCCTTGTTTTCTTCTGAGATTGTGCAATGCTAAGAAAAATGTTGACATGGAATGTTGTCTTGTCTTCTAGAAGTGACTAACCGATTTCAAACTGAATTGCTGATATCATGTAAATGAATTGCTAAGACTAGTAATTTTGATTTTGTATATCTGTTTGATATCTGGGACCATCAACTTTACTCACAATATAGTTGTTTATGTCTATCAAATTTCATAGGACTCAGAATTATCTCCTGACATGTCCATGCGTCAACAAAGTGGTGAAGCTTTTAGACTGGAGCATGGGTTGTCTCCAGGTAATTAAATGTGTCATTCTTTGTGCCTTCTTGAAGTCTTCTTGTGCACAAATACTAGATTGTTATGCCAATTATTATATCTCTTTTTGTGTTTTTCCTTCTTATATTTATCAGATTGGTGAACTGTGATGTGTTGGCTTTGTAATTGATGCATTTTATGAATTATCATCAAGGAAATATACAACATGTAAGTTAGGAAAATTCAGTTGCTAATAACTACTGGGAGGGCTTGCTGTTTCATCTAGATTTTGGAAACTAATACTACTGTTTTCCGAAAACTAACATGAAGTTTTTAGTTTTTTTTCTCGAATACGCACGAGTGTGCGTACTATATATTATAGAAGAGAAAAGGGGGTAAAGAGCCCCTCAACATGACGGTTGATGTATGCTAATGGTGCAACTTCTGATCTACAGATTGCTCTGGCAGTTTATTAACTCCCATTCAAATGTAGGCAAGCTCGCACACTATCAATCCTTAAGGCTCAGTTTGTGATTGCTGAACTGTGATGTGCTTAACTTATTTTATAATCTGCTGGGAAAGATAGCCACATAAACAGGAAAAAGTTGTTACCGAAATTGTAAACTAGACAAAAGCTGGTTGAAGAAACTATTATCATAATTGGCAGCAATGACAAACGCAACCTGAGTACCAACTACCAGATGATTCATTACATAGTCAAATCTGTTTTACATGAGATGCAAAGGAGATGGCCAAATATTTTAGCACCTGTTTTTTCTTGTGATTTCATTTTTCTTAATTTTAACTGCAAATATCGATCTGGTGAAACAAGGAACATGTAGCTAAAGCTGAAAAAGAACTATATAGAACAGCCAACTGGGCCTCTTTAGTTCGTAGGATTCTCAAAACGTGGGAATAGGAAAAACATAGGAATGGAGTGTCATGTCCTCTTGTATCCTACGGATTGAGAGAAGTGTTTGATAGCACAGGAAAAACAATGGAATTCTACAAAGAGCTTCGAGTGGATGGAAAATTTCCTTCGAAATGTAGTACAAATGAATTCTATGGAAAAAATCCTAAGGATTCCAATCCTACGAATCAAACGACCATCATAGGAAAAATTCCGAAGGATTCAAATCCTTTAAAAATCCTATGAAATTCCTTTGTATCAAAGGAGCCCTAGGAGACAAATCAGACACTTGTATGGTCTACTATACTATCCATATATTATTAACATGATACACATTTATTTTGTGTTTTACACAATGCAAGGCCTTCAAAATTTCTATTAAAATTTTCTCGCCTAGAGTGCGGAGTAGCTAGAGTGTGCGTGTTGTTTGATCTTAATCCCTGTACTTGCTACCCAAGTCTTGTAATTGTTTGCTTCTCCTCTTAATGAAAAGAGGACAAACACTTGCTTGCACGTTCTCTAGAAAACATTTCTTGCCTTATCATATGCATCAGTAACAATTCATAGCAAGACATATCTGGATTTTGTGTTCTGGCATGATGCTAGTTTATTGACTGCTCTATAAATGTGCCAAGGTTTCTCAATGGGCTAAATCTTAATATGCATGTGATTGTTGTGTTATAAAAAGCATGTCTGTTTTCTAATGATAAATACTCCTTTGATAGATGCCACAATCTTAACCATAATGCCTGGAAGCAGGATGCAGGAAGTAGCTCGTATGCTTCCAATCTTCTTTCGGACTGTGCAACATTTAAGTCACACTTTAAATGATCTGTCACTAGTCATCCCAGTTGCTCCACATCGGGATGTGAGGACCTATGTTGAAAATGTAGTTCGATCACTGCCGTTTCCAGTGGTACTGATACCTGGGGGGTCACTAGAAAAAAGATATGGTGCATTCAATGTAAGCTCACTTCTTTTTTGAGTTAATGGCTTTAATTCTCCACCACCAAATTCACTCTTTGGATATTGTCATTTTCGAATGTTGATATTTTTCATTCATTTGATGGATGTGAAGACTGAAGACATATCAAAGCACCATACCTTGCTAACACACATATCATGTATTGCTGTTTGTTCCAAAAGGATTCATGTTACTACTGTCCCTTTACAGCTGTGCTGTGGCTATAACCCCAGACTATGATTGGTTAAGTTAGCATTATCATTTTCATCTCATCTTATATAGGATCAAAATCTCTATGAAGAAAAATCTAGAGCACTGTTGATTACTGTAGCCGCTGGATTGTCCCACGGACCCATACATTATATTCCAGCCATGCTTTTGTTCTTTATTTCCCTAGGAAATGATTGCCTAATTATATTAAGATACGGTGTTGTCTGTCAACAGTTATATTAGTTATACACAAATAGTGATTTTCTAAGTGTTCAGTCTTTGTTTTTGAGACAGCATTTATTCCTTGGTTGGTAATGTTAAGGCCCCTCTGTTCAAACCAACCATTCCTTTGGTAGCAAAGTGTACTAACCCAATAGGGCTAGATGTGAAATTTATTAGACTTGATTGATTGTTAGTATGTGAAACTTATCGCAGCCAGAGTCTACTTTTCTAATATTCCTTTTTTTTGCAGGCTAGTAAAGCAGCATTATGTACTTCCGGAACAGCTGTCATGGAACTAATGCTAGCAAAGCTACCCTGTGTGGTGGCCTACCAAGCTCATTTCCTTACCGAGTGTTTCATCCACCTGAGGAAAAAGATCAACTTTATTTCTCTACCAAACATCCTTTTGGACTCTCCCATTGTGCCTGAGATCCTTTTTCGAGCGTGCACAGATAAAAATCTAGCTGCAAAACTAAGGTAATTTTTTTTCTAATCTACACCTTGTATTTTTGTTAGTACAAAGGGAGCTTCTAGTTACACAAAACGTTCTCAGTTAAGCATCAGCATAATTGTGCTATATATTCATCTTAAACTGTTGGACAATATTCCACCTGCACTTCTTGAGTGTGGATTAGACCTCATCATATGTCTATCTCATTTTGACCGGTCCAGCGAGGTTATCTTCAACGATGAAGTCCGTCAGCTGCAAGTTGGATCAGCTGAGCGAATGCTCCAGGTTCTCTACGAACCGATCAAGCGACAAGGCAATTTGTTTGCAGAGGAGTTGAGGGACTCGGGTTTGTCATCAGATGTCTACTCCCCCAGCACGATTGCAGCATTGACAGTGCTTTATACGGACAAAAATCGGCGGATGGTGCGCCGAAATTGAGCGGGCTTTCTCAGTGGTGGATGAATGTTTCATCTGCCAGAGCGCCAGGGCAGTCGCTATCGGCAGGGGACTGTATTGGCTGCAGTTGATGATTGATCATTGGAGGAGCAAAGCAAATGGTTAGGTACACTTTTTTGGTGCGCACTGATGTAGAGTTCGTGTCAGCGTCACGATATCGTTGTAGAAATTTCGAACGCATGTGCTCTGGTGGGTTAATTGTGTGTGGGCCTTAGTCATGGACAAATCCGGAGTTTGGCCGAAAAAACTCTTCCATGCGTGGATTTTGTGGAGGGTGCATGGAGCATATGAGCTGGGGAACAAGCAAACTTAAAGATATCTATATCCTGCAGTTTTTGTAACTGTAAAATCTGGCCATTTGGTTTTTTTTATCTGACCATTTGCTAATTTGATTCGTGCTGCTGCGCTTTTTAAGGCGGTTTTGTGATTACCAAGTGTATCAGATGATCAAATACAGTCTGGGCTCATGCTTTGTGCCAACTCTAGCCATAGAGGATCCTGGGCTGACGGAAGCACTGGTGGCGCCGTAGCCGGTGATCATGTCACGGCTGAGCTCATGTACGCTGCGGGCCATGGGGCCGCGAATCTTCGATGGAAAATATTTCGGAGTGGCAGTTTTAGTTTTGGTCCCCAAGTTGCCATCGTCATCTAGGAACATCAATTTGGTGGCTTTATAGCCGATTTTTGTCTGCCAAGTGGGCGTGGGTGCATTTTCATCGGTCTTCACGAGTTCACGTACTAATCATACTAGAACGCTAACCATCCGTGAAGGAACTTTCAGGAGCAATCGTTCCAGATGAATGCAAGGTTTGTCGACGGAATCTGTCTTCTCATCACCGGTTCACACAGTTCTCCAGGTTTCGTCTTACACTTTATAAAAATTTCAGACGAGACTAGAAGTAGTACTACTGTACAATTGATGATGTTATCTGTTGATAACCGTAGAGAGATCACCAAAATAGCACCTTCGCCCGAAGCTAGAGACGATACCCACGAAATGCAAATTGGTCCACCACAGACCACACCACGCATGAATGAACGGTTACAGAATGGGAATTCGGCCTAAACTAAGAAGCTAAGAGAGAGGAACAATCGGCGAGCGAACGAACGCACGTAGCATTCACCTCGCCCCATCGACGCCGCCGCGGCGCACCTCGTGCGCCCCCACGGCCGGCGGGAAGTTGAGCAGCGCCTTGGCGCCGCGCAGGCGGAACGCGGCGCGGTCGTAGGCGACGGCCGCCTCCTCGGCCGTGCCGAAGGTGCCGAGCCACAGGCGCGTGCCGGGCCGCGATGGGTCCCGGATCTCCGCCGCGTACTTGCCCCAGGGCCGCCGCCTCACCCCGCGGTAGTGCGGGCGCTCCGCAGCCCTCCCGGCCGCGCATGCCCCGCCGCCCTCGCCCGCGTCGGGGCCAGAGGCGGCAATGGCCGTCGCCATCTTCGTCGGGGGAGAGGAGGAGGAGGAGGGCGAGGCGGCGGCCACGGCGGAGGCCTCGCGGAGGACGTCGAAGAGGAGCATGTCGAGGGAGTCGTTCTCGTTGAGCGGGAGGTAGGCGGCGGCACCGCCCAGCGAGAGGGACGTGTCCATGCCCATGGCCGCACCCACCCGCGCAGGCGGAGCGCGCGCGCCGGGCGTGGCGAGATGGTCGGCGCCGAGCGAGAGAGGCATGTCTGCGCGCGGGGTGGGGCGTGGGGCGTGGGGGTTTAGCTTGCTGCGCGCACCCGGAGAGAGGTATATGTTGCTATTTACAGCAGCCCGGAGAAGGAAGGCTTCCCTGGCAAGACACTGGTTTTCTGGGGGAGCATTGACGAGGTGAAGACCACGTGGGCACTCTGTGCGCCGCAGGCGTCACGATTCTTGGGGAGGAAGGCAAGGCGGAGGAGGACAAAGAGAAACAAGGGAGCGTAGCGGACCCGTGGTGGGATTTGTCATTGTCAAGCGACGAGCATAGATCCGTGACATAGATCGCCGTCGGAGCGCCACGCCATGGGACCGACGAGCGGCCAGGGGCCCGGCGGGAAGAGTCGCGGTCGTGAACCGGTGTTGGTCTCGAAGGGACGGACGGGCAGGGCAAAGGTTCTCGACTGGTTGAGTTGTTTTGCCTGCTCCGGCAACGATCGGTCAAGGCGTGTGCACCTTTTTCATTTTGGCAATGTGCGTGTTTTGTTTTTGTGCAGTGAGGGTGTGTGTACATGGCTGCCATTTTTTAAGGTGGAGGATATATTTTTCGTACTGAACTTATTTTGAAAGTACTATCAAAAGGGCCAGTGCACTGCAGCGGGAGAAAAAATAATCATAATCTTCAATGGCCATGATCACATATTGCTGCATCATCGAGATACACTATCGCTCTCAATTTCGTGAAATTGTGAATATTTTTTAAACTCGTGAATATATTTGAACGTGAAGATTTTTCAAATTAATGAACACATTTATAAATTTTTGAACATTTTCTAAAATCAAGAACATTTTTTGAATCATGAACATTTTATACTATTTGCAAACTTTTTTTTAAAATTGTGAACCAAACATTTCTAGAATGGGCAAACATTGTTTTCAATATTGGTGGAACAACTTTTAAAATTTGCGAACTTTTTTTGATTTAACAAACATTTCTTGAAATGCATGACCATTTTTTGAATAAGCAAACATTTATCAGTAAACTATTTTGTAAGTCATGAACAATTTTTGAATTTTTTTGAATATTTTTCCGTCCATGAATATTTTTTAAATTGGAAATTGTTTAAACAATTTCATTAGCATTTTTTAATACATCGAATTTCTTAAAATTCATGGGCAGAAACACTTTTCACTTTAATAGTTAAAGTAGGTATAGATATAATAGACATTTCGAAATACACCATATAAAGAAAATTATTAGTTAAGGGTGCATCTTAAACATAATTCTAGAAATAATTAACATGCAAGATAATAAAATATTTGAAATCTACACATTTTTTGAGGGATTTCCATATATAGCATGTTTATTTTGAAGTTATGATTTGAAAGATTTTTTTAAAGCATTTGAATCTAAAAAGAAAAGAAAGGAAAGTTTAAAATAGAGTAGTTGGGCCGAAATTGCAACATTGCAACCATCAGCTAAGCCACGCTTGGGCGAGGCATTTGTATACTACGCCAACATAAATTGGTAAGGAAATACAACAGCAAAAAGGGGGAGCGGTGGGATGGAGAGAGGACACTCAAGCGAGTGCGCTATTGGCATGTTTCTAGAATATAAGAAGAGCTCGCCTTAATAAATAACCGAAATCTGACGGTGATTTGTGAAGGGAAAACGAATCATTTTTTTCCACTTACCGGTGGCGTGGTGGGTAAATATTGATAACTACGGGGGCAATTTGTATGATGTACCACCAAAAGCATTAGGCTCTTTATTATTAGAGAAAGATATAAATGGTTCTTCAACTTTAAAACAAACAAACCTTGGTATATCAACTTATTGAACCAAATTTCTCGGGTTTTTTGGCAAGCAAGCCAAGGAAAGCCTGAAACCTGCTCAACGCTGGGAGCCCTGAAGATTAAGAGCATCTACAGCCAGGCGCCCCAAATCGGCCTCACACGCCCGGTCACTGACCAGTCACGATTTTTTGACCCAGACGGCCCCTCAAACCGGTCTCAAACGCCCTGACTGACTGGCACCCTTGAGGGAGTCCTGGATTAGGGGGGGGGGGGTCCTCGGGGTGTCTGGGCTACTAGATGTGGGCCGGACTGATGGGCCATAAAGATACAAAGCAGAAGGCTTTCCCCCGTGTCTGGGTAGGACTCCTCTATGCGTGGATAGCAAGATTGGTGTCCGGATATGTAAATTTCCTTCTCCCACAAACCAACTCTGTACAACCCTAGGCCCCTCCGGTGTGTATATAAACTGGAGGGCTTAGTCTGTAGAGGCTATCAGAATTCACATAGGCTAGACTGCTAAGGTTTAGCCATTACGATCTCGAGGTAGATCAACTCTTGTAACCCCTATACTTATCAAAGACAATCAAGCAGGATGTAGGGTTTTACCTCCATTATGAGGGTCCGAACCTGGGTAAACATCGTGTCCCCTTTGTCCCTTATTACCTTCGATCCTCAGACACACAGTTCGGGACCCCCTACCTGAGATCTGCCGGTTTTGACACCGATATTGATGCTTTCATTGAGAGTTCCTTTGTATTGTCGATAGAGGGATCGATGGCTCGCCTTGTCATTAATGACGATATTACTTCTGGAAGGACCCTGATACGTCTCCAATGTATCTATAATTTTTTATTGTTACATGCTATTATATTGCCTATTTTGGATGTTTAATGGGCTTTACTATACACTTTTATATTATTTTTGGGACTAACCTATTAACCGGAGGCCCAACCCAAATTGTTGTTTTTGCCTATTTTAGTGTTTCGCATAAAAGGAATATCAAACGGAGTCCAAATGGAATGAAACCTTTGGGAGAGTTATTTTTGGAACGAAAGCAATCCAGGAGACTTGGAGTAGACGTCAGGAAAGCAATGAGGAAGCCACGAGGCAGGGAGGCGCGCCCTACCCCCCGAGCGCGCCCCCGCCCTCGTGGGCCCCTCGTGGCTCCCCTGACCGACTTCCTTCACCTATATATATATATATATATATATATATATATATATATATATATATATATATATATATATATATATACCCTAAAAACATCGAGGAGCACCATCGATCGAGAGTTCCGCCACCGCAAGCCTCTGTAGCCACCAAAAACCAATCGGGACCCTGTTCCGGCACCTTGCCGGAGGGGGGATCCCTCACCGGTGGCCATCTTCATCATCCCGGCGCTCTCCCTGACGAGGAGGGAGTAGTTCACCCTCAGGGCTGAGGGTATGTACCAGTAGCTATGTGTTTGATCTCTCTCTCTCTCTCTCTCTCTCTCTCTCTCTCTCTCTCTCTCGTGTTCTTGATTCGACACGATCTTGATGTATTGCGAGCTTTGCTATTATAGTTGGATCTTATGATGTTTCTTCCCCTCTACTCTCTTGTAATGGATTGAATTTTCCCTTTGAAGTTATCTTATCGGATTGAGTCTTTAAAGATTTGAGAACACTTGATATATGTCTTGCATGTGCTTATCTGTGGTGACAATGGGATATTCACGTGATCTACTTGATGTATGTTTTGGTGATCAACTTGCGGTTTCAATGAACTTATGCATATGGGTTGGCACACGTTTTCGTCTTGACTCTCCGGTAGAAACTTTGGGGCACTCTTTGAAGTACTTTGTGTTGGTTGAATAGATGAATCTGAGATTGTGTGATGCATATCGTATAATCATACCCACGGGTACTTGAGGTGACATTGGAGTATCTAGGTGACATTAGGGTTTTGGTTGATTTGTGTCTTAAGGTGTGATTCTAGTACGAACTCTATGATAGATCGAACGGAAAGAACAACTTCATGTTATTTTACTACGGACTCTTGAATAGATCGATCAGAAAGGATAACTTTGAGGTGGTTTCGTACCCTACCATAATCTCTTCGTTTGTTCTCCGCTATTAGTGACTTTGGAGTGACTCTTTGTTGCATGTTGAGGGATAGTTATATGATCCAATTATGTTATTATTGTTGAGAGAACTTGCACTAGTGAAATTATGAACCCTAGGCCTTGTTTCCTAGCATTGCAATACCGTTTGTGCTCACTTTTATCATTAGTTACCTTGCTATTTTTATAATTTCAGATTACAAAAACCTATATCTACCATCCATATTGCACTTGCATCACCATCTCTTCGCCGAACTAGTGCACCTATACAATTTGCCATTGTATTGGGTGTGTTGGGGACACAAGAGACTCTTTGTTATTTGGTTGCAGGGTTGTTTGAGAGAGACCATATTCATCCTACGCCTCCCACGGATTGATAAACCTTAGGTCATCCACTTGCGGGAAATTTGCTACTGTCCTACAAACCTCTGCACTTGGAGGCCCAACAACGTCTACAAGAAGAAGGTTGTGTAGTAGACATCAAGCTCTTTTCTGGCGCCGTTGTTGGGGAGGTGAGTGCTTGAAGGTATATCTTTAGATCTTGCAATTGAATCTTTTAGTTTCTTATTTTATCACTAGTTTAGTTTATAAAAGAAAACTACAAAAAAATGGAATTAAGGGTGCCTCATATGCTTCATCTTTTTAATGTCTTTCGTGAAAATGATGGGAATGAAAATTGTGCTCAAGTACTAGCACTACTGGAATCAGCTTCTTTGCCGTCCACCATGGCGGACGGCAAAGGCATACAAGGCGGACGGCAAAGACCTTTGTCGTCCGTCAGCTGACGGCAACAGGTCCGGCTGAATGGGCTACGGCAACGGCTTCTTTGCCGTCAGCTGGCGGACGGCAAAGATGAAACGATCTTTGCCGTCAGCCGGCTGACGGCAACGGTCCTAGACGGCAAACGTGACAACGTCCGGCCGTTAGGGGGCTAACGATGAGCTTTGCCGTCAACTGGCGGACGACAAAGTAACCAAATAGGACAGCACCAGGTTGAACAGGGAGCTGCCACGTGGCATCTTTGCCGTCCGCTGGCGGACGGCAAAGATCCTGTATAGCCCCAGCTTTTTCTGTTTTTTCTTAAATTCATTCAATTTGGACACACAATGCAAGTTTCAACACACAAATTTCACAAAAGAAATATCCAACACACAAGTTTCATCATATATACATACATAACCAATACGTACATAGTTCCATCCATACATATTACAAAAGTTTCACATTGTTCATCCAACACCATTATCCATCCATCCATATAACAAGTTCCATCCATGCAAGTTCATCGATACAAAATAAAAGTAGAAAGGGAAAAGAAGCACTCCATCCATGCAAGCTTTCGTGAATTAAATGAGATCTACAAAATGGGAAACAAGAAAGTTAGAAGAAGAAGAAGAAGAACATGAAGAAGAAGAAAATGAAGAAAAAGAAGATTGGAATAAGAAGTAAGCATATACTTAGGTAAAATGGAGCTAACCTAGCTAATTATGCCATCTTTGAGTGAACTAAGCATATTATGCCATCTTGGTCATTTTGCAGCTAACCTAGGTAAACTAGGTCATTTTGGAGCTAACCTAGGTAAACTTGGTCATTTTGGAGCTAACCTAGGTAAACTAGGTCATTTTGGAGCTAACCTAGCTAAAATGGATCATATTGGAGCTAATCTAGGTAAACTAGGTCATTTTAGAGCTAACCTAGGTAAACTTGGTCATTTTGGAGCTAACCTAGGTGAACTAGGTCATTTCGGAGCTAACCTAGCTAAAATGGATCATATTGGAGCTAACCTAGGTAAACTTGATCATTTTGGAGCTAACGTAGCTCAAATGGATCATATTGGAGCTAACCTAGGTAAACTTGATCATTTTGGAGCTAACCTAGCTAAAATGGATCATATTGGAGCTAACCTAGGTAAACTTGATCATTTTGGAGCTAACCTAGGTAAAGTAGGTCATTTTGGAGCTAACCTAGCTAAAATGGATCAAATTGGAGCTAACCTAGGTAAACTTGGTCATTTTGGAGCTAACCTAGCTCAAATGGATCATATTGGAGCTAACCTAGGTAAACTTGATCATTTTGGAGCTAACCTAGCTAAAATGGATCATATTGGAGCTAACCTATGTAAACTTGGTCATTTTGGAGCTAACCTATGTAAAATGGATCATATTGGAGCTAATCTAGGTTGAATGGGTCATTTTGGAGCTAACTTAACTAAATATGTCATTTTTTAGTTAACTAAGCATAATAATGCCATTTTTTACACAAGTAAACCAAGTGTATATGTCATTATTGAGCAAACCTAGGAAACTAAGCATATTAGAAATAACTTAGCATATTAGAGCTAACTTATGTCATTTTGGAGGAAACAAAGCTAAGTATACATAGATCATTCTGGAGATCTGACATACCTGACATAGTTCACTCCTCATTCTTCTTCTCCTTCTCCTTCCTCATCCTGATGCGCTAAGAGCGGCGAGGCAGTGGAGGCAGTGGGATGTAGTCTTTTACCACAATTGGCATGGTCATGTCGCCCGGCTGTGGGATCGCCGGCGCCACCACCATCGCGAGGTCATTGTCAGGCACCACCACCATCGCGAGGGCATCTTCAGGCAGCACCATCGCTAGGTCATCCTCAGCCACCACCATCTCTTGCCCATCGTCAGCCACCACCGCCGACGCGTCATCCTCAACCACCACCATCTGTTGCCCATCGTGAGCCTGCACCTCCTCATCCCCACTCTGCTCCTCTTCTTCCCCACTCCATTCCGGATCATCCTCGCTGCTGCTTTTGCTACAGCCAGAGTCGCTGCTGCTTTGGTTGTAGCCAGAGTCATTGCTGCTGCTCCCATTGCCTGACCAAATGCAACAATGGCCGTTAACAATCGATGTGAGACAAAGCAAAATGTAGAGGAAGAAGAGGCAGAATGTACTGGCATCATCGTCGTACTGGTAGCGCATGCGACACATAGTCGTGTTGAACACCTTCACGGTGAGCATGGCGTCACCGTCATACCTGAAGAGAAGGAAGTACCCGTGCCGCAGGTCGTAGGCACGGTAGAACTGCTCCCAGCCACGACACAAGTACATGTGGTCATACCTGATCACCAACTCCACGTCCCAAAGCCTGCGAAGCCCGCTGCCGGCCTGTCGCAGCTTCACATTCTTTGGCCGATGGCCGTCCAACATCGTCATAAAAGTGTCAGGCAGCCTCTGCAGTTTGGGACAAGGAGTGATGTAGCAAACAGCAGAGTTATCATAATGAGATGGGTGAAGGGGAGATCTCTCCTTTTACATACCTGCCTCTTGGAGGAAGTCTCAAGTATGATACTGAAGAACTCGGAAGCATCCAGCTCATACTCCGGTGTGGCAGAGAAGAGCCTGCGGTGACGGCCTCTCCCCATCTAGAAGCATATCTATAAACATAGAGCCAAGTTTCTAGACATGAAAGAAAACTGAGAAAAAAAGCAATGCATTTGTGCTCAACAACATCAACAACACTTAATTAATTTGGTAGGTTAGTTGGCAATGGCAATTGGCACCCTTCAAAACTAGGGATTATCTTCTTATTCTTCTTCTTGATTGTTAATTCCTAAGGTGGAAGCAACTCTGGTTGGCAATATATAGTTGAAGTTACCAAGAGCTTGTTATCACTTTCCGCGGCAAATTGGTGTCAATGGTACCAAAAACATACTTATTTGTAATTATGAATTCACATCACATAAATCCAATATTGTCCCGGTTGATATTGGTTCAAGTTTTGTCTTAACTACACAAATATGTTCTACATTTCCAGGCATATAAGGCAAATAAGCAGGGGAGGAGGTGTGGGGAGTGAGTCCTTCCTTTCTTGGTGGTATAGCAACATACAAACATATTCTCTGATTCCCCTTGCACAACACAAAGATAGATAGATACTCCTAGATTATTTCCATGGTGCTGATGCCGATGCTGATGATGCATGGTGAGACAGAGACAGAGAAGAATATGAAGAGGAAGAGGAAGATCACAACTCCCTTTACATGAGCACAATGCCTACTGGAGAGGAGAGGAGTAGTACCCCACACCTTTTCCAGCTCCCTCCCCTGTTTGCTTGCTTGCTTGCCACTTTACACTCGTTTGCATTTCACTACACACTCACCCTTAGCTCATCACCACTGATGAATTGCAATCTAGCTCATCATGATCATGACACTCTCACACATTGTACTACTATTCAACAATTCAAATTAATCAGTTGTTGACAACCTAAGAAGAGGGGAACACTGCTTGCTTGATCAGCCAATCTCAGTGAGTGAATAAATCAAACAATATAATGAATTTAATCACGTAACAATGTCAAATTTCAGACACACGTTTGTTTGTACCCCTGACAAATTTTACACTGGCCACCAGTTCCCAATCATCAATAATCAATCAATCTGAGCAGAGCAAATGGTAAACCTAAACCAAACAAAACCTAAACTAAACCTAAACTAAACCAAACCTAAAGTAAACCTAAACTAAAGTGAACCTAAACTAAACCAAACCTAAATTAAACCTAAACTAAACTTAAAATACAGAAACAAAAATAGAAAAAATACAAGAGGTCTCACCGCCGGGTGGAGGAGGGGGCGCCAGAGGGGTGGGGCAGCCGCGGTGGTGGAGGAGAGGGGCGCCGGGGCGGCCGGGTGGAGGAGGGGGTGCCGGAGCGGCGGCGCTTCGCGGTGGTGGAGCAGAGGGGCGCCGGGGCCGCCGGGTGGACGAGGGGGCGCCGGAGCAGCGGGGCGCCGCGGTGGTGGAGCAGAGGGGCGCCGGGGCCGCCAGGTGGAGGAGGGGGCGCCGGAGCGGCGGGGCGGCCGCGGTGGTGGAGCAGAGGGGCACCGGGGCCGCCGGGGTGGAGGAGGGGGTGCTGTGGCGACGTGGGTGGCGTGGGGCAGGGAAGGGGGTCACCGGGGCTGCTGGGGCGGCGTGGCGACGGGGATGGTGCGGGGAGGGGAAGGGGGTCACCGGGGCTGCTGGGGCGGCGTGGTGACAGGGAAGGCGCGGTGCGGGGAAGGGGGTCACCGGAGCTGCTGGGGCGGCGTGACGACGGGGATGGTGCGGGGCGGGGAAGGGGGTCACCGGGGATGCTAGGGTGGCGCGACGACAGGGGTGGCGCGGGGTGGCAGCGGCTTGGGCGCGGGCCGAGAGAGAGAGGGGACAAATAGAGATGTGCGCGGGCGGGCGTCGATGGATTTTAGTTAGGGCATGGTTCTTTGTCATCTGCTAGCAGACGACAAAGATACTAGCTAACGGACGTTAGTTTGGCCACATTCTTTGTCGTTAGGTAGCGGGCGGCAAAGAAAGTGTCCGTTAGGTGTTACTCGTTAGTGGACCACCCTCATTATTTGTCATTCGCTAGCGGACAGCAAATGGTTGGCTGACGGCAAACATGATCTTTGCCATCAGCAGCATCTCTGCCGTCAGCTTCTGTTAAGCTGAGGGCAAAGACCTTCTTTGTCGTCAGCTAGCAGACGACAAAGATCTAGCTGACGGCAAAGATCCTGATTCCAGTAGTGTAGAAGAAGAATTACATAGAATGTTTGACATAAAATATGTGAATGATGAGCATGGTTGCAACATTGTTAGTATGAATTATTTGAATACCCATGATGCTAATGATATGCAAAGCCACAAGCTTGGGGATGCTATGTTTGATGAATATGATATTTTTTGTCCCCCAAGTTTTGATGAGCAAATTTATTATGATGAAAGCATGCCTCCTGTTTATGATGATTATTGTGATGATACATATGCCATAAAGAATAAACATAACTATGGAACTTGTCATCATGATTTTAATTTTCTATTGGATTATGCCTCACATGATAGTTATTTTGTTGAGTTTGCTCCCACTACTACTCATGAGAAGAATTTTGCTTATGTGGAGAGTAATAAAATTTCTATGCTTGTAGATCATGAAAAGAATGCTTTATGTGCTGGTTATATTGTTGAATTCATTCATGATGCTACTGAAAATTATTATGAGGGAGGAATATATGCTTGTAGGAATTGCAATAATATCAAGTTTCCTCTCTATGTGCTTTATGCTTGTTTTACCTTCCTATGCTAGTTGATCCTTGTTCCCATAAATTGTTTGCTCACAAAATCCCTATGCATAGGAAGTGGGTTAGACTTAAATATGCTAGTCATATTTTTCATGATGCTTTTTTATGTTTTAATTCTTATCTTTTATGTGAGCATCATTGAAATCATCATGCCTAGCTAGGGGCGTTAAACGATAACGCTTGTTGGGAGGCAACCCAATTTTATTTTTGTTCTTTGCTTTTTACTACTGTTTAGTAATAAATAATTCATCTAGACTCTGTTCAGAATGGTTTTATGTTTTATTTAGTGTTTGTGCCAAGTAGAACCTTTGGGAAGACTTGGGTGAAGTATATGCGATCTTGCTGTAAAAAAAAAGAAACTTTTGTGCTCACGAGATTAGCTGCCATTTTTTACTGAAGAGTGCTTTTAGGTTGATTCTTTTTGCAGATGATTAATAGAAAAATTCCTCAGGTACACCAATTTATTTCAGAATTTTTGTAGTTACAGAAGTATTCTAATGATACAGATTACTACATAATGTTCTGTTTTTGACAGATTCTGTTTTCTATGTGTTGTTTGCTTATTTTGATGAATCTATGAGTAGTATCGGAGGGTATGAACCATAGAGAAGTTGGAATATGGTAGATATTACACCAATATGAATTTATAATGAGTTCACAACAGTACCTAAATGGTGGTTTTATTTTCTTATACTAACGGAGCTTACGAGTTTTCTGTTGAGTTTTGTGTTGTGAAGTTTTCAAGTTTTGGGTAAAGATTCGATGGACTATGGAATAAGGAGTGGCAAGAGCCTAAGCTTGGGGATGCCCAAGGCACCCCAAGGTAATATTCAAGGACAACCAAGAGCCTAAGCTTGGGGATGCCCCGGAAGGCATCCCCTCTTTCGTCTTCATCTATCGGTAACTTTACTTGGAGCTATATTTTTATTCACCACATGATATGTGTTTTGCTTGGAGCGTCTTGTATGATATGAGTCTTTGCTTTTTAGTTTACCACAATAATCCTTGCTGTACACACCTTTTGGGAGAGACACACATGATTCAGAATTTATTAGAATACTCTATGTGCTTCACTTATATCTTTTGAGCTAGACAATTTTGCTCTAGTGCTTCACTTATATCTTTTTAGAGCACGGCGGTGGTTTTATTTTGTAGAAATTATTGATATCTCATGCTTCACTTATATTATTTTGAGAGTCTTTTAGAACAGCATGGTATTTGCTATGGTTAGAAAATTGGTCCTAGAATGATGGGCATTCAAGTTGAGTATAATAAAAACTATCATATAAAGTGCATTGAATACTATGAGAAATTTGATACTTGATAATTGTTTTGAGATATAAAGGTGGTAATGTTAGAGTCATGCTAGTTGGGTAATTATGAAATTGAAAAGTACTTGTGTTAAAGTTGGCAAGTCCCGTAGCATGCACGTATGGTAAAAGTTGTGTGACAAATTTGTAGCATGGGGTGCTCTTTGATTACCTTCTTTATGTGTGGAGGTCGGATCGCGCGATGGTTAAATCCTACCAACCCTTCCCCTAGGAGTATGCGTAGTAGTACTTTGCTTCAAGGGCTAATAAACTTTTGCAATAAGTATATGAGTTCTTTATGACTAATGTGAGTCCATGGATTATACGCACTCTTACCCTTCCATCATTGCTAGCCTCTACGGTACCGCGCATTGCCCTTTCTCACCTTGAGAGTTGGTGCAAACTTCGCCGGTGCATCCAAACCCCGTGATACAATACGCTCTATCACACATAAACCTCCTTATATCTTCCTCAAAACAGCCACCATACCTACCTATTATGGCACTTCCATAGCCATTCCGAGATATTTTGCCATGCAACTTTCCACCGTTTCATTTATTATGACACGTTTCATCATTGTCATATTGCCTTGCATGATCATGTAGTTGACATCGTATTTGTGGCAAAGCCACCATGCATAATTTTTCATACATGCCACTCTTGATTCATTGCCCATCCTGGTACACCGCCGGAGGCACTCATATAGAGTCATATTTTGTTCTAGTATCGAGTTGTAATCCATGAGTTGTAAGTAAATAGAAGTGTGATGATCATCATTATTAGAGCATTGTCCCTTGAAAAGAAAGGCCAAAAAAAGAGAAAGACCAAAAAAGGCCAAAAAAAGAGGAAGCCCCCCCAAAAAAGTGTGTGTGGGGGGGGGGGGGGGACAATGTTACTATCCTTTTCCACACTTGTGCTTCAAAGTAGCACCATGACCTTCATGATAGAGAGTCTCTTATTTTGTCACTTTCATATACTAGTGGGAATTTTTCATTATAGAACTTGGCTTGTATATTCCGATGATGGGCTTCCTCAAAATGCCCTAGGTCTTCGTGAGCAAGCAAGTTGGATGCACACCCACTTAGTTTCTTTTGTTGAGCTTTCATACATTTATAGCACTAAGTGCATCCATTGCATGGCAATCCCTACTCCTCATGTTGACATCAATCGATGGGCATCTCCATAGCTCGTTGATTAGCCTTGTCAATGTGAGACTTTCTCATTTTTTGTCTTCTCCACACAACCTCCATCATCATATTCTATTCCACCCACAGTGTTATATCCATGGCTTACGCTCATGTATTGCATGAGAGTGAAAAAAGCTGAAGCGCGTTAAAAAGTATGAACCAATTGCTTGGCTAAAACTGGGGTTGTGCATGATGGGAGTATTTTGTGTGAAGAAAATGAAGCATAGCCTAACTATATGATTTTGTAGGGATAAGCTTTCTTTGGCCATGCTATTTTGATAAGACATGATTACTGGTTAGTATGCTTGAAGTATTACTATTTTTATGTTAATATGAACTTTTATCTTGAATCATTTGGATCTGAATGTTCATGCCAAAATAAAGAAAATTACATTGAGAAATATGCTAGGTAGCATTCCACATCAAAATTTCTGTTTTTATCATTTACCTACTCGAGGACGAGCAGGAATTAAGCTTGGGGATGCTTGATACGTCTCCAATGTATCTATAATTTTTGATTGTCCCATGCTATTATATTACCTATTTTGGATGTTTAATGGGCTTTACTATACACTTTTATATTATTTTTGGGACTAACCTATTAACCGGAGGCCCAACCCAAATTGTTGTTTTTTGCCTATTTCAGTGTTTCACATAAAAGGAATATCAAACGGAGTCCAAACGGAATGAAACCTTCGGGAGAGTTATTTTTGGAATGAAAGCAATCCAGGAGACTTAGAGTAGACGTCAGGGAAGCAACAAGGAAGCCACGAGGCAAGAAGGCGAACCCTACCCCCTGGGCGCGCCCCCACCCTCGTGGCTCCCCTGACCGACTTCCTTCACCTATATATATCCATATACCCTAAAACAATCAAGGAGCACCATAGATCGGGAGTTCCGCCGCCGCAAGCCTCTGTAGCCACCAAAAACCAATCGGGACCCTGTTCCGGCAACCTGCCGGAGGGGGGATCACTCACCGGTGGCCATCTTCATCATCCCGGCGCTCTCCATGACGAGGAGGGAGTAGTTCACCCTCGAGGCTGAGGGTATGTACCAGTAGCTATTGTTTGATCTCTCTCTCTCCCGTGTTCTTGATTCGGCATGATCTTGATGTATCACGAGCTTTGCTATTATAGTTGGATCTTATGATGTTTCTCCCCCTCTACTCTCTTGTAATGGATTGAGTTTTCCCTTTGAAGTTATCTTATCGGATTGAGTCTTTAAGGATTTGAGAACACTTGATGTATGTCTTGCATGTGCTTAATTGTGGTGAGAATGGGATATTCACGTGATCTACTTGATGTATGTTTTGGTGATCAACTTGCGGGTTCAATGAACTTATTGTTGGGGAACATAGCAGAAATTCAAAATTTTCCTACGTGTCACCAAGATCTATCTATGGAGAAACCAGCAACGAGGGGAAGGAGAGTGCATCTACATACCCTTGTAGATCGCTAAGCGGAAGCGTTCAAGAGAACAGGGTTGAAGGAGTCGTACTCGTCGTGATCCAAATCACCGGAGATCCTAGTGCCGAACGGACGGCACCTCCGCGTTCAACACACGTACAGCCCGGTGACGTCTCCCATGCCTTGATCCAGCAAGGAGAGAGGGAGAGGTTGAGGAAGACTCCATCCAGCAGCAGCACAATGGCATGGTGGTGATGGAGGAGTGTGGCAATCCTGCAGGGCTTCGCCAAGCACCGCGGGAGAGGAGAAGGGAGAGAGGTAGGGCTGCGCCAGGGAGAGGTCAAAACTCATGTGTTGGCAGCCCAAGACCCTCAAGTATATATAGGGGGAGGGGAGGGGGCTGCGCCCCCTCTAAGGTTCCCTCCCCAGGGGTGGCGGCAGCCCCCAGATCCCATCTGGGTGGCGGCCAGAAGGGGAGAGAGGGGAGGCGCACCTGGGGTGGGCCTTAGGGCCCATCTGCCCTAGGGTTTGCCCCCCTCCCACTCTTTCCTGCGCCTTGGGCCTTGTGGGGGGGCGCACCAGCCCACCTGGGGCTGGTTCCCTCCCACACTTGGCCCATGCAGCCCTCCGGGGATGGTGGCCCCACTTGGTGGACCACCGGGACCCTCCCGGTGGTCCCGGTACGTTACCGATAAAACCCAAAACTTTTCCGGTGACCAAAACAGGACTTCCCATATATAAATCTTTACCTCCGGACCATTCCGGAACTCCTCATGACGTCCGGGATCTCATCCGGGACTCCGAACAACATTCGGTAACCACATACAAACTTCCTTTATAACCCTAGCGTCATCGAACCTTAAGTGTGTAGACCCTACGGGTTCAGGAGACATGTAGACATGACCGAGACGTTCTCCGGTCAATAACCAACAGCGAGATCTGGATACCCATGTTGGCTCCCACATGTTCCATGATGATCTCATCGGATGAACCATGATGTCAAGGACTCAATCGATCCCATATACAATTCCCTTTGTCTAACGGTATTGTACTTGCCCGAGATTCGATCGTCGGTATACCGATACCTTGTTCAATCTCGTTACTGGCAAGTCTCTTTACTCGTTCCATAACACATCATCCCGTGATCAACCCCTTGGTCACATTGTGCACATTATGATGATGTCCTACCGAGTGGGCCCAGAGATACCTCTCCGTTTACACGGAGTGACAAATCCCAGTCTTGATTCGTGCCAACCCAACAGACACTTTGGGAGATACCTGTAGTGCACCTTTATAGCCACCCAGTTACGTTGTGACGTTTGGTACACCCAAAGCATTCCTACGGTATCCGGGAGTTGCACAATCTCATGGTCTAAGGAAATGATACTTGACATTAGAAAAGCTTTAGCATACGAACTACGATCTTTGTGCTAGGCTTAGGATTGGGTCTTGTCCATCACATCATTCTGCTAATGATGTGATCCCGTTATCAACGACGCCTAATGTCCATGGTCAGGAAACCGTAACCATCTGTTGATCAACGAGCTAGTCAACTAGAGGCTTACTAGGGACATGGTGTTGTCTATGTACCCACACATGTATCTGAGTTTCCTATCAATACAATTATAGCATGGATAATAAACGATTATCATGAACAAGGAAATATAATAATAACTAATTTATTATTGCCTCTAGGGCATATTTCCAACAGTCTCCCACTTGCACTAGAGTCAATAATCTAGTTCACATCGCCATGTGATTAACACTCACAGGTCACATCGCCATGTGACCAACATCCAAAGAGTTTACTAGTTCACATCATCATGTGATTAAGACTCAATGAGTTCTTGGGGTTTGATCATGTTTTGCTTGAGAGAGGTTTTAGTCAACGGGTCTGCAACATTCATATCCGTATGTACTTCGCAGATCTCTAGGTCATACTGTAAATGTTGCTTCCACGCTCTACTTGGAGCTATTCCAAATGATTGTTCCACTATACGTATCCGGCTTCTCTACTCAGAGCTATCCGGATAGGTGTTAAGTTTGCATCGACGCAAATCTTTACGTCGAACTCTTTATCACCTTCATAATCGAGAAACATATCCTTATTCCTCTAAGGATAATTTTGACCGCTATCTGGTGATCCACTCCTTGATCACCTTTGTACCCTCTTGCCAGACATGTGGCAAGGCACACATCAGGTGCGGTACTTAGCATAGCATACTGTAGAGCCTACGTCTAAAGCATAGGGGACGACCTTCGTCCTTTCTCTCTCTTCTGCCGTGGTCGAGCTTTAAGTCTTAACTTCATACCTTACAACTCAGGCAAGAACTCCTTCTTTGACTGATCCATCTTGAACACCTTCAAGATCATGTCAAGGTATGTGCTCATTTGAAAGTACCATTAAGCGTTTTTGATCTATCATTATAGATCTTGACGCTCAATGTTCAAGTAGCTTAATCCAGGTTTTCCATTGAAAAACACTTTTCAAATAACCCTATATGCTTTCCAGAAATTCTACATCATTTCTGATCAACAATATGTCAATAACATATACTCATCAGAAATTCTATAGTGCTCCCACTCACTTCTTTGGAAATACAAGTTTATCATAAACTTTGTATAAACCCAAAATCTTTGATCATCAAAGTGCACATTCCAACTCCGAGATGCTTACTCCAGTCCTTAGAAGGATCGCTGGAGCCAGCATACCTTTTAGCATCCTTAGGATCGACAAAACCTTTCTGATTGTATCACATACAACCTTTCCTTACGAAAACTGGTAAGGAAACTCGTTTTGACATCCATCTGCCAGATTTCATAAATGCAGCTAATGCTAACATGATTCCGACGGACTTTAAGCATCGCTACGGATGAGAAAATCTCATCGTAGTCAACTCCTTGAACTTGTGAAAAACTCTTCGCCACAAGTCGAGCTTCATAGATGGTGACATTACCATCCACGTCCGTCTTCTTCTTAAAGATCCATTTATCTCAATGGCTTGCCAATCATCAGGCAAGTCCACCAAAGTCCATGCTTTGTTCTGATACATGGATCCTATCTCCGATTTCATGGCTTCTAACCATTTGTCGCAATTTGGTCCCACTATCGCTTCTCCATAGCTCGTAGGTTCATTGTTGTCTAGCAACATGACCTTCAAGACAGGACCACCATACCACTCCGAAGCAGTACGCGTCCTTGTCTTCCTATGAGGTTCGGTAGTGACTTGATTCGAAGCTTCATGATCACCATCATAAGCTTCCACTTCAATTGGTGTAGGTGCCACAGGAACAACTTCCTGTGCCCTGCTACACACTAGTTGTAGTGACGGTTCAATAACCGTATCAAGTCTCCACCATCCTCCCACTCAACTTTCCGAGACAAACTTTTCCTCGAGAAAGGACCCGATTCATGAAACAATCCCTATTGCTTTCGGATCTGAATTAGGAGGTATACCCAACTGTTTTTGGGTGTCCCATGAAGATGCATTTTATCCGCTTTGGGTTCAAGCTTATCAACCTGAAACTTTTTCACATAAGCGTCGCAGCCCCAAACCTTTAAGAAATGACAACTTAGGTTTCTCTAAACCATAGTTCATACGGTGTCATCTCAACGGAATTACGTGGTGCCCTATTTAAAGTGAATGTGGTTGTCTCTAATGCCTAACCCATAAATGATAGTGGTAATTCGATAAGAGACATCATGGTACGCACCATATCCAATAGGGTGCAACCATGATGTTCGGACACACCATCTAACTATGGTGTTCCAGGCGGTATTAATTGTGAAACAATTTCCACAATGTCTTAATTGCGTGCCAAAGTTCGTAACTCAGATACTCATCTCTATGATCATATCATAGACATTTTATCCTCTTGTCACGATGATCTTCAACTTCACTCTGAAATTACTTGAACCATTCAATAATTCAGACTTGTGTTTCATCAAGTAAATATACTCAACATCTACTCGAATCATCTGTGAAGTAAGAACATAACGATATTCACTGCATGTCTCAGCACTCATTAGACTGCACACATCAAAATGTGTTACTTCCAACAAGTTGCTATCTTGTTCCATTTTACTGAAAAACGAGGCTTTTCAGTCATCTTGCCCATGTGGTATGATTTGCATATCTCAAGTGATTCAAAATCAAGTGAGTCCAAACGATCCATCTGCATGGAGTTTCTTCGTGCGTATACACCAATAGACATGGTTCGCATGTCTCAAACTTTTCAAAATGAGTGACCCCACTTGGTGGACCCCCGGGACCCTCCCGGTGGTCCCGGTACGTTACCGATAAAACCCGAAACTTTTCCGATGACCAAAACAGGACTTCCCATATATAAATCTTTACCTACAGACCATTCCGGAACTCCTTGTGACATCTGGGATCTCATCCGGGACTCCGAACAACATTCGGTAACCACATACAAACTTCCTTTATAACCCTAGCGTCATCGAACCTTAAGTGTGTAGACCCTATGGGTTCGGGAGACATGTAGACATGACCGAGACGTTCTCCGGTCAATAACCAACAGCGGGATCTGGATACCCATGTTGGCTCCCACATGTTCCGCGATGATCTCATCGGATGAACCACGATGTCAAGGACTCAATCGATCCCGTACACAATTCCCTTTGTCTAACGGTATTGTACTTGCCCGAGATTCGATCGTCGGTATACCGATACCTTGTTCAATATCGTTACCGGCAAGTCTCTTTACTCGTTCCGTAACACATCATCCCATGATCAACCCCTTGGTCACATTGTGCACATTATGATGATGTCCATCCGAGTGGGCCCAGAGATACCTCTCCGTTTACACGGAGTGACAAATCCCAGTCTCGATTCGTGCCAACCCAACAGACACTTTCGGAGATACCTGTAGTGCACCTTTATAGCCACCCAGTTACGTTGTGACATTTGGTACACCCAAAGCATTCCTACGGTATCCGGGAGTTGCACAATCTCATGGTCTAAGGAAATGATACTTGACATTAGAAAAGCTTTAGCATACGAACTACGATCTTTGTGCTAGGCTTATGATTGGGTCTTGTCCATCACATCATTCTGCTAATGATGTGATCCCGTTATCAACGACATCTAATGTCCATGGTGAGGAAACCATAACCATATGTTGATCAATGAGCTAGTCAACTAGAGGCTTACTAGGGACATGGTGTTGTCTATGTACCCACACATGTATCTGAGTTTCCTATCATTACAATTATAGCATGGATAATAAACGATTATCATGAACAAGGAAATATAATAATAACTAATTTATTATTGCCTCTAGGGCATATTTCCAACACTTATGCATAGGGGTTGGCACACGTTTTCGTCTTGACTCTCCGGTAGAAACTTTGGGGCACTCTTTGAAGTACTTTGTGTTGGTTGAATAGATGAATCTGAGATTGTGTGATGCATATCATATAATCATACCCACGGATACTTGAGGTGACATTGGAGTATCTAGGTGACATTAGGGTTTTGGTTGATTTGTGTCTTAAGGTGTTATTCTAGTACGAACTCTATGATAGATCGAATGGAAAGAATAGCTTCATGTTATTTTACTATGGACTCTTGAATAGATCGATCAGAAAGGATAACTTTGAGGTGGTTTCGTACCCTACCATAATCTCTTCGTTTGTTCTCCGCTATTAGTGACTTTGGAGTGACTCTTTGTTGCATGTTGAGGGATAGTTATATGATCCAATTATGTTATTATTTTTGAGAGAACTTGCACTAGTGAAAGTATGAACCCTAGGCCTTGTTTCCTAGCATTGCAATACCGTTTGTGCTCACTTTTATCATTAGTTACCTTGCTATTTTTATAATTTCAGATTACAAAAACCTATATCTACCATCCATATTGCACTTGTATCACCATCTCTTGCCGAACTAGTGCACCTATACAATTTGCCATTGTATTGGGTGTGTTGGGGACACAAGAGACTTTTTGTTATTTGGTTGCAAGGTTGTTTGAGAGAGACCATCTTCATCCTACGCCTCCCACGGATTGATAAACCTTAGGTCATCCACTTGAGGGAAATTTTCTACTGTCCTACAAACCTCTGCACTTGGAGGCCCAACAACGTCTACAAGAAGAAGGTTGCATAGTAGACATCAGACCCTAACTCCAGGACATGTCTTCCAGCTCAGCAGTTTTACCATGGGCGCTCGCTTGGCCGTTAAGCCAATGGCGGCCCCCACAATCGCCAAACATCATCTCCACATCAGCCTCGAACACTCCGAAAAGATGGATCCGATAGATGTCTCGTCTTTGAACGAGCTGCTAGATCGCATCGCCGCCCTGGGGGTCGCAATAGACTATGATCGGATTGGGCTTAAACCTGATCAGAGGGAGATCAAGTCCCCACCGATCACCCATCTGGTAGCGGTCGTTGAGGAACGAGCCGAGGACGCTTCTTCCCCTAAGTTAAGAACCAGCTATGTTCGGATTTTCGAGCCCAGCGAGCCGGATACCCATCCTTGGGAAGAGACTTCACATCCTCCAAACATAGGATCAGGCATTGAGCCCGAAAGTCACCAAGACCTTCCTGATCCTGAACTGGTGACCTCGGAGATTCTTCAAACTCCGAATCCAATCGTGGGTCAGGATTCAGATTTTAGCCCGCCCACCCACCACAATCAATATTCACCAAGTAATTCAGGCCCTCCAGACATATGTGACCTAATGTACGTACGGCAGCAACCTCAGGAAACGGTCCATCACTTATGGGCCGGATTCCTCCTTGTTAAAAATAAGATTAAAGATTGCTGCGACAACGACGCGTTTCAGTTTTTTGCCGTAACTATACGGGTGAGGGAATTCTCAATGCCCTCAACCGCCGCCGCATACAACTCTTTACAGATTTGGCACACATAGTACAGAAGTATTGCACGATGGAAAGCGCCTGGAAAGCCCAGACAGCCCGGTGGGAACCGCCTGCCTTTAAGCAACCTGCCGTACAGGCAAAACGGATACACCCTTATGAAGCATCCGACCACAAGCCCATTGATAAGAAAAACAAACCCTTCACGGGATATAGAACCGTCCTTGACGAACTGCTTGACAAGCCCTGTCAGACAAATACGACGCTGAGCACCGAACCAACGCATAGCCTTCGGGCATGTTGGGTACTCCGGCAAGTGGCTAAGAGCGGTGAGGCCATCCTCACCAGTACTACTCCAGAGTAGCATTCTCCGGAGGATGACAATTTCAACGTCTTTACGGTCTTTGAGACCTTTTCTTCAAATAATCGGCGCAAAAGGGCGCTCCGCGACCTCGCTGAAGTCAACCCAGTAACCGCAAGGAACCCTTGGAGCGATACGGCCATAACTTTCGCCGTCGCCGACGAACCAAGGGCCCGATCAGTCCGAGCACCAGCCGCCTTGGTCTTAAACCTGATTGTGGACGGCTTTTGACTCACCAAAGTGCTCATGGACGGCGGTAGCAGACTTAACCTCATCTAAGAAGATACGCTCGACAAAATGCAAATGGACAAGAGTCGCATCGAGCAAAGCAGTACCACCTTTCGAGGTATTATCCCCAGTCGAGAAGCACGATGCTCGGGGAAAATTAAACTTGATGTAGTATTCGGCATGCCTGATAACTACAGGTCCGAAGAGTTGCTCTTCCATGTGGCCCCTTTCAATAGCGGATATCACGCCCTTTTGGGGCGGGACGCCTTTGCATGCTTCCAAGCCATACCCCATTATGGGTACATGAAGCTTAAAATGCTAGGGCCCAACGGAGTAATCACTATCACTAGCAAACAGGATATAGCACCCCGTGCCAAAAACAAAACCGCATCCTTGGCCCTTGAGGCACTATCCGAGGCCCTCACGGCCGAAGAGTTAACCACTCTGCATTCCACAGTGGACAAAGACGAAGTAATCCTCGACAAGAGGTCCAAATCCACCTCTTTCAAACCAACAGACGAAATCGTCAAATTTCAAGTGCACCCGACGGATCCTAACAAGACAACATCCATTGGAGCACAGCTGGATCCGACGGTCAACGCCGCCCTACGAGCGTTCCTGCGCAAAAATTGGGACATCTTTACCTAGCATCCATCAAACATGCCCAGAATCCCACGCAGACTGGCCGGACATAGCCTCAACATAATAAAGGGGTTCAAACCAGTCAAGCAAACGATGCGGCAATTTTCCGAACCCAAACGACAAGCTATGGGGGAGGAGCTAGCCAAACTACTCGAGGCCGGGTTCATTAGAGAAATGAAACACCCGGACTGGCTAGCCAACCTGGTCATGGTGCCGAAGAAGGATAATTCTTGGCGCCTTTGTGTTAATTTCAAAGACCTCAATAAGGCTTGCCCTAAGGACCCCTTCCCATTGCCCCGCATTGACCAAATTATTAACGTGACTGTAGGACATGACTCATTGTGTTTCCTTGACGCCTACTCCTGATATCATCAGATTAAGATGAAGGAATACGACCAAGCCGCAACGACATTTATTACCCCGTACAGGCCTTTTTGCTTCAACACTATGCCCTTCGGGCTCAAAAACGCTGGTGCCACTTACCAACGCATGATTCAAACATGCCTGGAAAAACAAATTGGCAAAATAGTAGAGGCATATGTGGACGACGTGGTCATCAAGACTAAGCACATCGAATCACTGGTGGACGACCTACGCCTCACGTTTGACAACCTTCGAACAAATGACATATGACTCAATCCAGAAAAATGTGTCTTCGGCGTTCCAGCCGGGAAACTGCTCGAGTTCATTGTTTCCAATAGAGGAATCGAAGCAAACCCAGCTAAATCCTAGCCCTATCACAATTGGCAATGCCAACAGACCTAAAGCAGGTCCAAAAGTTGGCTGGGCGCGTGGCAGCCTTAAGCCGATTCATCTCCAGATTGGGAGAAAAGGCGCTACCACTTTATCGACTGCTCCGGCACACCGAACACTTCAAATGGACGGACGCGGCTATAGCTGGATTGGAAGAAACAAGAACTTTGTTAGCAGGCAACCCAATCCTAGCCGCACCAAGTGTTGGCGAGCCTATGTTGCTCTACATATCTGCGACTCACCAGGTAGTGAGCGCCATACTCGTCATTGAATGAGAGGAAGAGGGACACAAGTTCCCCATCTAGAAACTGGTGTACTATGTATCGGCGGTCCTTACACCATGCAAATCTCGATACACCCTCACTATCAGAAGATAGCTTATGCGGTCTTTATGGCATCCCGGAAGCTACAACACTACTTTCAAGAGTGTTCGATCATAGTGGCATCCGAAGTACCACTCAATGACATCATAAATACTCGAGATGCCACCGGCCGCATAGCCAAATGGGCCATCTAGCTCTTACCATTTGAAGTAACATACAAGCCATGCCAAGCTATTAAATCTCAGGTGCTGGCCAACTTTGTCGTCGAGTGGACAGAAGCCGAGCTCCCTAAAGAGTACAACACATACTCCAACTGGATCATGTACTTTGACGGCTCTAAATGTTAGCTGGACTGGGGGCTGGTGTCATCTTGACATCCCCTACGGGGGACACAGTCTGTTATGTGTTACAAATCATGTATACGAATTCCAACAATGCAGTCAAATACGAGGCATTACTACATGGTCTCCGAATGGCTATCTCTATGGGCATACAATACCTAGAGGTGCATGGGGATTCGAACCTTGCAATATCCCAAATAAATGGAGAATTCGATGCAAAAGACCCAAAAATGGCGGCATACCAAAATGCCATACTCAAAATATCAGCTCGGTTTGAGGGGCTTGATGTCGGTGTCCAAACCGGCGGATCTCGGGTAGGGGGTCCCGAACTGTGCATCTAAGGATAATGGTAGCAGGAGGCGGGGGACACAATGTTTACCCAGGTTCGGGCCCTCTCTATGGAGGTAATACCCTACTTCCTGCTTGATTGATCTTGATGATATGAGTATTACAAGAGTTGATCTACCACGAGATCGTAGAGGCTAAACCCTAGAAGCTAGCCTATGGTTATGATTGTGTATAAGATCTATCGACTAGCCTGGCCTCGGTTTATATAATGCACCAGAGGCCTAGAATAACAAGAGTCCTAGCCGAATACTCTGGTGGGGAAGAGTGTCTTGATCACCAAGTCTTGTGGAATCTTCCTTGTATGCGGCAGCTGTCCGAACTGGCCCATGAGTATACGCCCATCAGGGTCCTCGGCCCAATCTAACTGATCAGGAGACGACATGGTGAGTACCCCCTAGTCCAGGACACCGACAATAGCCCCCTGAACCAGTCTTCAAGTTGGAGACGCTCCTCGATTCTTCCGAACTGTTCTTCATCTTCGGCCGTCGGTCTTGAAAACTGGTTCAACAAATCTTCTCATCTTCGATCTTGAGGATCGCTGAAGTGCATCTGAAGAGTTTACGTGTCGGGTATCCGAGGAGCCCCTTTAAGTTTCCTGCCTTTATCAATGCCTTGTTATTTTTATGCCACACCTCGGGTTTGAAGTTGTTCCCATGCGACGGTTTCCTCTTACATCGGAGCTCCAACGCCGAACTGTATTCGAGGTATCTTTTGTAGCCGAGCACCAACGTCGGGCTGTATCCGAGCTGCAACACCGGATAGTATCCGAGCTCCAACGCCGGACTATACCCAGTAGCCCTCAAAGTGTGTGTCAGTCTAAAACCCGAGATGCACCTGAAGGAAAACATGAAACCGCTGTTCCTAGTAGCCCCTGAGACTCAGGTCGATGCGCGAAATCGGCCTGAGGATCAATTCCTAGCTCGGCAGCATACGTAGGAATAGAAACGCAGTGTAATATATTAGAGATATAATAGTGATCGGCGAACGGGCCCTTGAGAGAGGGTCTTGAGAAGTTGCCACAATATATTAGCTTGACGCCAGATAGGTCCAGATGGTATCTATTGTTGTCCGAAGATGCGTTTGCCCATAGTTCGGTCAAGCCGAACACTGAGCACTTTGAATTTATTGCATTGAATAGGCAATGCAGTAGCCCCCGAGACACTGGTCGGGTGGCAACACCAGATCAGGGGATCGATGTATCCCTTTAATATTTGTAAATGATAAGCACGAAGCCCAGTAGCCCCTGAGCCTTAATGTGGGCACGGGTGGCTGAATTAAGGATCGATCTCCGAAGTAAAATCACAAATTATGTGTAATGATTCTATGTATCCAAGTACTCGACATCATTAATGCTCGAATCCGCATTGTAAAAAACTTTGTTGACCGACCATGGCTTCAACCTCTTTGGCCAGCAGCCGAGGAGTGTTTGTCCTACTTCAGAAAGCCTTTATGAGGGAAAAGATTTATGGCAAACAAGGCAATCCGGCCATACGGTTTTATAAACAAAGGTACGCAAACAGATATGTTATATTACTTTTTAACATAAGAAACATCTTCCAAAGAAAATAGTCTCGCTATCGGTTCCTTTCTTTGGGTCGTCATGCTTATCATGATCATGAAACCTCACCTCCGATCAATGTGGGAGGAAAATATTAAGGATTCAGTTTGGAGAAAGTTCCCGAATTCTATGGTATTAATGAACCAAAATTTTCACTTCCGTTGTTGCCGACCAATGTGATCCTTTAAGATTGCTTGCTTTTGGCTTCACCCAGTCTGAGCTACTAACTAGGATGACCCGGTAGTAACAATCACAGAGGTGCTCCCTTTACCGCCTAGTTGAACAATCGGGAACGTAGGGGTAAGCACAGGAGCCAGGCAACCCAGCTTGGCAAAAAATCTTAAGTCAAATTGATGCATATTTATGGCTTTATAACAATGATTACAGAAGGCGACCCTTGTATATTAAATACAAATGCCGATGATATGTTTATTTGACTCCATCGCGACCGCTTATCAGTTGAAAGTGGCCCATCGTCGGCTTCTACCCCTTTGTAGATACTACGCAGGGTGTTTCCGCAATAACAAGACAACCCTTAGCCGACGTCTCGGTGCCCGAAGGCGGTTATGTTAGCGGAAATGAGGCAATCAGATATCCGGACTTTATAAATTTCACTTAGTCATAGGAGCTTTAAACTAGGGAAGCTAGCTACGAGCCCCCAGTTAGTGTTCAGCGACAGCCGAGGTCAAGCCGTAAACACTTCGGCCAATGTTATGAACGGCCCGTCATTTAACATAGTCATCGGATCGCTGACTGGTTTACGCTTATTGTGATAGTCAGTTTTCGGCTTTCTCCACTGAGGTGCTTAACCATGCGAGCTGTAAGCACAATCACAGTGGTTCTCCCTTTGCACACCTAGCCAAACAAAGCAGAACGTAGGAGGCAAGCACAGGAGCTGGGCAACCCAACTATTGACCGAAGACACAATTTGAAACCGATGCATATATAACAATATCCGAGAATGTTTTTTGCTGAATCTCTAAAGGTGTCCGGCGTTGCACATTCACTATAAAACAACTCATGTAAATTTTAAGAGCCCCCACGTGACTTGGGGAAAAGAATTTTATGTTATAATGATTGTGTGTACCGAAGTACTTATATCATATCTGTGTTCACCCGAACTTTAAATGCGTCTTAACCGACCGTCGGCTTCTACCTCTTCGGTCAAGGACCGAAAAGTGTTATGTACTCCACCTGTCGAGAATATCGACGGTGTTTCCGATAACCATGCAATCAGGCCATAAGGTTGTAACAGACAAAGCGCGCTCAGGGAACTTATGCTATATTACTGACGAAGTGTAAGAAGCATCTTCGAAGAAAATAGTACCTCTTGTGCAATAGATTTTTTGTACTCATGAGTTCCGTTGTGTGCCGACCATGATTGAAAACAATAAGAGCGCTAGCTTTCGGCTTCACCCAGTCTGAGGTTCGAGCTCGGATGACCCGGTCGTGACAATCGCAGAGGTGCTCCCTTTACTCCCTAGCCGAACAATCGGGAACGTAGGGGTAAGCATAGGAGCCAGGCAACCCAGCTTGCGGAACACTTAGGTCAATATGGTGCATACCGTGGCATAATACAAGAATAAGGAATGAAGCCGATCATATGCAAGAGGAAAGGCTTCATAAAGGAAGCCCCCAAGTAAACGGGGTATTTGAATTTGTGTGTCACAAACAAAGTTTTGACAAGGCATTTTGCCACAAACAACTTTTTGCCAAAAAAGTATAATGCTTGGTCGAACCGAACAAAATTCAAAACAGAAAGTCTTTGAGCATGAAAGCGACTTAGCTGGCTAATGTGCTCGGTGTTAATGACGCGATTCGGGCTTGTGGTGGGACGAAGACGCCCATTGATATGTGAAAGATCCGACAAGGTTCGCAGTCCTCGGCATGACCGAGGTCCCAGCCCCCAAGCCCGAGGTGTCCGAGCAAGGAGTTCGGCACTCCGGAGTAGTGACCGCACAGTCAAAATCGACTACCTGCACATATAAAACAGTGCGGTCTAGGAAATAATATATATATATATATATGTATATGTATATATAATCCTTGCATAATTGCTTTACGCAAAAACAATTTATTTAAAGAGATGTGGCCTGGTGCCGAAGCCAATGTCGATGCAGGGCGTCGACGTGACGCAGTGAAGGCATGATGAAGCCTGAATTTGCAGGGCGGTCCAGGCTCCAGATGCAGCGTTCGCCGAACTACAGATGGGAAACGGACCGAACCATCGCGCAACCATCGTTAATGCAGCCATCATTTGACAGACCTGTGTACAGATGATGGAACAAACTAGAGTAATAATTTTTTTAAAAATAAACCCAAGCAAAAAAATTACTAGGATTAATAGCACCTGGTTTATCTATTGTAGCAATCTGAAAAAAGGTTACTCCCGAAATTGGGACTTGATCCGCACACCCATTGCCTGGTGAGCGATGGAGCGGCGGCATGGCAATGCTGGCAAAGGTTGGCTTGCCGAGGCAAAGCCTCCGGTCCAGCTAACGTGACAAAGTTGGTCGGTTGACGACGCCGAAGTCCCCGGAGTAGGTCGATGAAGGGGTGACGAAGCCCCCGGTCCAGACGAGGAGACGGAGCAGGTCAGTGAGGAGATGTTGCAGCTGCCATGTCAGGTGAGGTGTTGAAGTAGTTCGGCGTGATAGACATCGGCTCGATGAAGCAACGGTTCGGCCATGCCGATGCAGGTCGTAACTTGTGACGTGGTTAATGCTGGCTTGGTGAAGTGACCGTGCGACGATGCCGGTGTGCCCACTCCGTATAATCCGTGGGGCGGCGATGTTGGTGATGATTTATCTTTCGCGATGCCGAACTCTTGTTCGGCTTGCCGAGATGATGATCCGAAGAAGTTGAGCTCGGCTCAACAAAGTGACGACGTGTCTAGCGCAGGTCGGCAACCGTAGAGCAACGTTGCCGGGCTGGTTCGACACCAGCGCGATGGTGAATATCATATTGGAAAAGACTTTAAAATTAGTGGAATGTGTTTGGGAACAAAACACAATACCCCATACAAAAATTCCTTCAAAAAGGATGTCTGAAATCCCGTTCATAAAAAAGATGAATTCGGGTCGGATTCGTTCTCGCATAGAAAACAGATCCGAAAAGTGATGCACTAATCGGAAGGTTTCCGGAGTTTGGACGGTCGGATTGAGCCGAAATTTTGAGAGGTGGTAGATATGGGAATTCTGCAGCAGATGAATGGTTGGATCTTCCAAAGGACCTCCAAGCTGGGCTCTGGAGACCACGCCCTAAACTCGTCCAGATTTAACAGGGCTCCGGTATCTCGGAGATTGCCAGAGATTCCTCCATCGGAACTCGACAAAATTTTCCAGGGTTGTTGTAGACTCAATTCCTCACAATCCCATCGAAGCAATCGTTAAAACGAGCGGTGGCGGCGGATACAAGTTCGCTGTCCAGAAAAACAACACGGTCGCCCGGGGGCAATGTTGACGTTGAGCCCCCGGGCTCCGAGGATAATTTCTCCATGATCATGATAGAGATCGGAGTTGATATTGATGAAGGCCCTCATCCGAACATAACGATCGAAGGTAGGGCGCAGTCCTTGGTTAAGCCAAGGTGACCAGTCGAGCCGGTGACGAAGAAGTCGACGTCGCAGTTGATCTGCAGTCGAGCCATTGATCCTTTTGCCGATCACACAGCGGAACTCTCAATGAAAGCACCAATGTCGGTGTCAAAACCGGCGGATCTCGGGTAGGGGGTCCCGAACTATGCGTCTAAGGATAGTGGTAACATAAGGCGGGGGACACAATGTTTACCCAGGTTTGGGCCCTCTCTATGGAGGTAATACCCTACTTCCTGCTTGATTGATCTTGATGATATGAGTATTACAAGAGTTGATCTACCAAGAGATCATAGAGGCTAAACCCTAGAAGTTAGTTTATGGTTATGATTGTGTACATGATCTATCGACTAGCCTGGCCTCGGTTTATATAATGCACCAGAGGCCTAGGATAACAAGAGTCCTAGCCGAATACGCCGGTGGGGAGGAGTCCTTGTCTTGATCACCAAGTCTTGTGGAATCTTCCTTGTATGGGGAAGCTGTCCGAACTGGCCCATGAGTATACGGCCATCGGGGTCCTCGGCCCAATCTAACTGATCGGGAGACGACATGGTGAGTACCCCCTAGTCCAAGACACCGACACTCGAGTTCCCTCACGTTGCTCGAGACAGTAATTAGGCAGCAGACATCCTTTCTCGAATGGGCGCTAAGCGCGATCCCGTCCCGCCTAACATCTTTGTGGAAAGGCTCTTCAAGCCATCCGTGCTACGGCAGGACAAGAGCGGAAATACTAGTCCGGAGCCGATCATACCCCCAACAGCCGAACACAATTCTGATATCATCGGGGGCTCGGGCACTGAAATGACACCTTCCGCCCATGTAATCATGGCCATCATTGCTCCATGGACCGAACCCTTCCTTGCTTACCTTAATAAACAGGATCTCCCTGATGACCGGAATGAGGCCCGTCACATAGTTCAACGCTCTAAAGCCCACAAAGTTCATGAAGGTGAACTCTACAAGAAAAGTACTACTGGAGTTCTTCAAAGGTGCATCTCCAAAGAGGAGGGACGGCAGCACTTGGCTGAAATACATGCTAGTCTTGGTGGCCATCATGCCGCAGCTCGGGCCCTCGTAAGAAAGGCATTCCGTACAGGTTTCTTTTGGCCAACGGCCCGAGCAGATGCACAAGCCCTTGTACGGCGCTGTGTGGAATGTCAGCTTTTCGTCAATCAAAGTCATATGCCGCCCACTGCCTTAAGAACAATCCCCATCACTTGGCCCTTTGCGGTTTGGGGGCTAGATATAGTCGGACCCCTTAAAGGGGGAAGCCACAAGAAGAAATATTTGCTGGTTATGGTGGATAAGTTCACTAAGTGGATAGAGGCCAAACCAGTAAAAACGGCTGAAGTCGGGCCAGTGATCGACTTTATATCTGGCGTGGTGCACCATTATGGTGTCCTGCATAGCGTCATCACTGATAATGGCTCCAATTTCATAGCCGATGAGGTGAAAAATTGGTGCGCTAACTTGGGCATTAAGCTCGATTACGCCTCCATATACCACCCTCAAACAAACGGTCAGGTCAAACGGGCTAATGGCCTGATAATGGGCGGCATCAAGCCCAGACTAGTGCGATCCCTACGGGAGTCAGATAAACACTGGGTCAAGGAACTCGATTCCATACTATGGGGATTGCGGACTACGCCCAATCGCACGACCGAATACACACCTTTTTCATGGTGTACGACGCAGAGGCTGTCTTGCCCTGCGACATTATTCATGACTCACCTCGAGTGCGCATGTATGAAGAGAGAGAAGCCAAGCTCAATCGGCAAGATGACCTAGATGGCCAGGAGGAGGAGCGCGATATTGCAAGAGCCCGTTCCGCATTTTATCAACAACAGGCTCGAAGATACCAAAGCAGAGAAGTGCGGGGCAAGACTTATAATGTTGGTGAACTCGTTTTACGCCTCCCAGAGAAGAAGAAGGTCAAGCTCAAACCAAAATGGGAGGGCCCCTTCATTATAGATGAAGTTCTCACAGGAGGAGCCTATCGCCTTCGTAATGCATCGGACGATCGCCTAGAGCCGAATCCATGGAACACTGCTCGGCTCCGAAGATTCTACGCATAAGTTCAGCCTGCTTCTGTTTCATCCCCTTTTTTCCCTCTTCATTTGTTTTTTGTTTTCTCGTTTTTATACGTTTCCCAGGATATGTTTGGATAGGCCGAACTCTTAAGGGGTACACATCTTAAAATGTATACACCCCACCATGACTGGGGGCTTCTTTAACCGAAGCTTATTATTACTCAGAGCCTGGAGCTCACAATTTATATGTCGTTTTACACTCTTTTGCCAATATATGCACCTTTATGACTTAAGTTTTTGCCAAGCTGGGTTGCCTTGCTCCTGTGTTTATGCCCTACGTCCCCGATTGTTTGGCTAGGGCGTAAAGGGAGCACCTCTGTGATTGTTACAACCGGGTAATCCGGACCTGTACCTCAGACGGGTAAAGCCGAAAGCTATCATTCTTAAGAGAATAATTGGCCGGCAATCATTCGACAGATTGTTACATTGTTGTAACTCTTCAAACATACAGGACAGTTTTTCCGTAATACATACCAAAGCCCAGGCACGCACAATTAAAGCATGCCATCCCAAGGAAAGGAACCATTAACAGAACTATTCTCCTTGGAAGATGTTTCTTACATATGTAATATAACATACCTTCCGAACTAAATTGTTTTGTCTGTTCGAGCACAATGACTGGGTTACCTGGTTTCCGGACATAATGAATGTTTTTTGCATTCCACAATAGTATCCGGAAACACTCCGCCGTTTTGGTTTGGAGGTTAAAGCCGAAAGCCCGCGATGACAAATTTTCCACATGTTCGGCTGAAGATACAGGATGATCGTCAAGTACATTAATACATTGAACCAAATGTCTATTCCTTATCTATTCCATCTATAAGACTGTCTAGTCTACAGTCTTCTTGCGAATATTTCGCAGCTATCATTACTTGGTCATATACCAAGTTCAACGGAATTTCTTTCCCGTCCGGTCCCTGCAGTCCCACTCGGGCCATATGATTCGGATCTAACTTGGTGAAGCGTGTTTTTACCATTGCCAGGCCTCTCGCGCGCCTTCATGGTAGGCGGACGTCTTCCATATCTCAAAGCGTCACCGGGCACCTTTGAACAGGCTTGCCAAACCCTCCATACTTTCTGGAGGGGTATCGGATGGCCATAAAGCCTTGACTATACTCTTCATGGTTTTCCGTGCCTGCGCATGCACCACGGACAGCTCCTTCAGCATGTCGCCTTGAAATCCGAATACTTCTTCTTCCAGTCAACCAGTTAAAAGACCTGCAGTTACAGAGTTATGACATTCCGAATTGTGGACTAAGCATGAGTCTATATGGTGGTTTTAAAAGTCATACAGAACATGCCGCCCTTCAACTTTTCATTTTATTTTCAGGCGGCCGATAGTTGAGCCTTTAAGCTCTCTATCTCTTTGGATTGTTTGTCTTTTTCCTCCTTGTGTTTTTTCTCCTTGGACGCGCTCATTGAGGCCTTTTTCATTTCCGCCAGTTCGGCGGTGACGGCATTCAACTGCGTCTGGTTTGTTTTCAGCTCCTGGGATAGCGCAGTATTCTTCTCCTTGAGAACCTGCAAGTTATATCGATCCTTAAATCGGTTGGTCTCACCGCTTCAAGTCTTGGGGTCTACTGGCATATGTCTATCAAAACTGCACAAACTCTTACATGTATGTCCTTTGAGAACAGTTGGGTAATTCTGGCAAGTCCGTCTTGAGTGGCTCGGATATATGCATCCACCGAACTGAGTGCGGCAAATTCCTACTCAGAAAAGGCTGGAGCGCGCATGGCCTCTTTCAGTCAACAGTGATTCATTAATCTCCACCTCGGAATTCATGACAGATACGTCATCCAAATCCTCATGAGGTGGCGGAACTGGCATTGCATCAGCCCTCGTCCTAGACGAGTCCGGCGCCAGATTGGCCGACATTCGTCTAGCAGGGCGCTTTCCCACAGTCTGTCGTGTGCTTCTCGTGAATCAAGGATAGAAAGGGACTATAACAATTCGAACTCGTGCCCAGGCACGTATTAAACAGACATACCTCTTCGAAGACTGTGAGGTTTCTACCACGCTCCCGGTCTCCTTTCGCTTTGAACGATTACCCTGCATAGGGGCCGCTCTCGAGGGGATGCGGCCTGCTGAGAGCCGATCCTATAAAGTACGGTTTAATATAATTGATAAAGGTGCAAGTAGGGACTTATTTTTTCGAGAAAAGCTCTTTGAATACTTACGACGGAGAAGGGATAGGGGCGGGGGGTAGTCGGCTGTAATAGCCACTTCCGAGCCGTCAAGGCTCGCTTGATAAAATACCCCATCATCAAGCTCTATGTATATATTCGGATCCTCGCGAAAGCTAGGGTCTTCGTCACGACTGTGTTCCTCTGGCTGTGGGGCAGGACAGTGAACGTCCTTGATCATCTTCCTCCATGACTATTTTGTAACAACAAAGAACAACTGGATAGCGTGCCGTGACAACAATAAGGCAGCACAGGTAATCGAAATATCACCCATTCAATGGGGTTGTACATGGAGTAACCTTCCCGACAGTTTAAGCAGAGGAAGTCTTCCTTTTCGCCCTTGTACAGATCGGCCAAGATCACAGCTAGTTCGCCCATGGTATCCGGAACCTTGCGTTTGTAGCGGGATGCGTCGTATTCTCCGTTGTAACACCATAAGGGAGTTACACGAGATTAGAGAGGCTGGACACATCTTTTTATTGCAATGGCCATGACCTCAATTATCGAGAGCTCGGTATGGGATAATAATCTGACCTTGCTGACCAATCATTTTATTTTCGCATTGTCCTCCTCTTTGGGACTTCGTGGACGCCAATTGAGGCGCTTCTTTAGGGGAGCGCTGGAAAATTTAGGAAGGCCCCGCCGAATTGGGCCTGACAGTGGGACGTCATCTATATAAAATCACTCTAAAGACCATTGTGGATATACCTCTTTGGGAGTTCCAACGGGGTATCCGGATCCGGCTATGCACCATACTTCGGCGCCGCCCAATTCAAATATAGAACCTCCTCGATGGCGGGGGACGAGGCAAAAGAACTTTTTACATAGTTTGAAATGGGCCTCGATGCCCAAGAACAGTTCGCAGAGAGCAACGAAACCTGAGATGTGCAGAATCGAACCTGGGGTGAGGTTGTGTAGCTGGATGCCGTAAAATCCCAATAGACCCTGAGAAAGGGATGGATTGGAATTCTAAGCCTCGCAAAAGAAATGGAACGAAGCACTGATTCGCCGCGGGAACCAAGGCGACGAAGACGACGAAGCGGCGAGAAGAGCCAAGTCGCTGCCAAAGAGGGCCCATCGGTTTTCGCGCCAAAAATGTTTCGGCCGGCGCCCCCAAGCGCCCCCAGCGTGCCGGGTTCGGCCTGGGTCCGCCGACGCCAATTTCGGTCTGATCCGGCGAAAAATGGGTCTTTGGGGGCGTGACTGGGCCGTTTTTTCGGCGCCGGCGCGAAAAAATCGCTCGGGAGGCCGTTCGGGGGCGCGGCCGGAGATCCTCTCAGCAAACGAAATGCGTAGTTGGAGTTGCCCTGACTCCTTGAGATCCGGACCAATCGAAGGTCGCATCCAACGGCAGATGACGCCCCCACAACAAAGTCGTCGCCTGGTCTCCTCCGCCGCTCCCGCCACTCTCCTGCTCCTGCTCCTCGCCGGCACCGCCGACGCCGTGCCACCGCTAGTCGGCGTTTCTCCCCAGGGTGAACGAGCCACATGCCTGTGCGCCCCTCCTCCGCATCTGTTTCCTCCTATCGTCCTGACCAAATTGTTTCTGCAGACGAGGCGTACTTCGCGCCGCAGGTGATCGCCTGCAGGGACGGCTCGGGCTCCTTCCCCAGGAGCCGGCTCAACGACGGATACTGCGATTGCACCGATGGAACCGACGAGCCAGGTTTTTCCCTGTCTGCCCTGGATTTGCCCGAACTTGACTGCGGAGTCCCCAACTGTGTAGATCTGGTCGATTTTGCTGATGTGATTACGTCTGATTGGAATGTCGTGGTTAGGTACTAGTATAATTCATTAAAGCAGTTCAGCTTTTGTCTTGCGGATTTAGTTACGCCAGTTGAAACTGCAATTCACCAAACTAAGAGCAAGAGTGAAATGTTTAACTTTGACAGTACTTTGCAGTTTATTTTCCGGCAGTTTACGTCAGAATAAGCTATATTAGGCCAGCTATAACAGGATAGCAATTGTGTTTGTTGTTGTTGTGCTAACTGCAATTGTGGCAGGCCTTGCTGTTACTCTTCCTGTAATTCTGAACTCACTTTAGAAAACTCTGCCACACAACAATTTTTCCTCGTCACTTGATGCTAACAGCAATGCCCAAGATATTCACTAATGTAATGTTGGCATTCACATTATTTGCGTTATACAGGCACTTCGGCTTGCCCAGAAGGCAAATTTTATTGTACAAACATTGGAGATCTTCCTCGTATCTTATTCTCTTCGTTTGTGAATGATAACATTTGCGGTATGCTATTGATTTTGCAGACTATCATATCCTTAAATCATGCGTTTCCTTTACTAGTTTGTACCTAGTATTTACTGGATTCTGTTTTGTTAATAGCAGAAATTTTGGTACTATTTCTATGTTTGTAGATTGCTGTGATGGAAGTGATGAGTATGAAAGTGGCATCCATTGTCCGAACACATGTAAAAAGAGACATGATAATGCCGAGACAGACAATGGTGTTAGTGAGCTGTCAGTCGCACATTTAGGTGGAACTGACATAATTTCTAGTAAACATACACTTGACATAGAAGATCTTATCCAGAAGCTAAGAGGTACTTTCCCTTCAGAATGCTAGATGTAGCTGTTTCTGGAACAGTATGTTTTTAATACCTGATTTCAATTGTCCTGTTTACAGGATTAAGAATGGCTGCAGTTGTTGAACTGGGTCTTGTTGTATGTATTTTCGCTTTCTACTTTGCTCGACGGAGCACTCGGGCACGGAGGAGACAATATATTTTGAAACGTAAGCTTTAGCCCCTCCAATTTATAAGCGTGTTCTTTCTTTCTCTAGTACTCCCCGCGATACATATTTATTGTCACGGCTTTAGCACAACTTTGTACTAAAGCTGCAGCAATTAATATGTATTGGAGGGAGTAGTATTTTGTGAAATAACGTAAAGTGGAAGCTTCTTATCTTGTTAGAATAAAATGAAGGAACATGTAGGATAAGTGGCATGTTCTATTTCTCTCTCTCGAACAGACGCCCATCAAAATGCATGCCGCTCTATATTAGAAGAAGAATGTCATGAAGTCGCAAAGCAGTTCCTACCACACCAGTGGCATCTACCATGCGTCAACAAAAAAACCGTATGAAGACTAACCTAAACCAAGACGAAAACAAGAGAAAAAAACTGTCCATGAGGGTCTGGACCTGAGAGGTGTGATTGTATATCCACCCCCGTCCCGCCCAAGTGAGTTAGGCTGAACATGATAACATAATTGATTTGTTATTCAGCTAAGCTGGTTTATATGACCTGGCATTTGAGTGATGCTTTATTATTAGTAACTTTGCTGTCATTCAGAACTATAGAAATGTTAAACGTATTCAAAATGTTGCCGATTTTTCATCATTTTCCTGGATTGAGCATATGATATTCTGTTCGTTTTTAGACCAAGAAGTTTTTCAAGATTTAGGGGATATTTGAGTGATGGGTATTGTTTTGAGGAGCTTCAGTATTTAGCTTGAATGACACCCTAAAAAGGACCCCTCATCCAAGCACACTCTTATCTTATGATCTACGGAACTACTTTCTACTTTAATCCAGTTCAGCAGTAGCAAGCCTTTGTTATCCTGTTGGGTGCTGCAACTTGCAAGCACTGGACAGCAATCTTATATTCAACGCATTGTGATGAAATATTCTTGGTGAACTCACCAAATTAACTGTGTTATTTTCAGGTTAGAAAAGTTTTAAGCTTGTAGGGCTGATCGAGAATTGGAGATGGGAAGGTCAGGCATCCACAAGGTTTCTACAAGTAACTAGTCTACACATCTGCTGTTAAAAAGAAACCAGGCTAGGACAGTCGTGATTTATCCATGCAATATTTTCTCACCAGCCTTCCTGCCGGTAATGCCAGTTCAGTGCTTGTGTGTATATTAAGTTACTATTGTGTTCGTGTGTTGTTGGCGATGGCATCCATAGGGTGGGGGTGGTGCTGTTCGCGGTAAGAACATGGTTAACAATACGACCAACAATTGGCTATAAGGAGTTATCATGTCATCTAGAACCAACTTAATAGTGGAGCTCCCTTAATACGACCAACAATCGGCTGTTGGCATGTACAGCAGTAAACTTTAAATGTGTACTACTTTATTAATAGTTGGCTTACTTTACAACCTCACAAATTGTCTTTGGGCTCGTCTGCAGCCGGCTACTAATCATCAGTCTGGTTCTTTTCTCTCTACTCTATTAATGGTATGAGGTTTTGCTCCATATAAACGAATTTGAAAAAGGAAGAAGGCTTTAGCTCCCTTCCATTGTCTTGGGTCGAAGATCAAGCGTGAACTTCTCCCTTATCTAAGGTTGGGTTGTGGATAACAGGCTTTCCCTTGGGCCGGATCTTCCTGCTTATGTCACCTTATCGTAATTGCTCCAAGTTTTCAAGGTTGTATCTCTGTCTTGGTGTAGCATTCGCAGCCGACACAAGGAGCCAGTCAGCCAGTGGTGTTTTGGCCAGCCCGTAGATTGGCGTCCGGCGAATTGCGACTTGTATCGTTGGGCAGAGGGAAGGCTATGAAGCTCTGTCCGTGCGTGTTTCCATCCGTGCTTGTTATCCGAGCTGAAGTTGTGACTGCCGCTTTGCTGCCCGTTTGTCTTTGGGGATGGATGCATCAATGTTTGTCCTCGTAGGTGCATCAATCTTTGATCACATGATGCTTGCCTTGATGTAATGTCCACGGTGCTGTAAGAAATTCTGGCCGATGGTAGTGCGTAACCTGTTTATTATATCACTCTCAACAGAGAATTACTACTATACGTACGACAATATTTCATCCGACGCTGAACCATCACCCTCGATCAAACAGTATCCAACTTCACACTTTTGCATCGGTAACTTCACATTTTGAACCTTAAACCCTTTCTAGAAAAGAAATCACCTCACGAGAAAAAGAAAAGAAAAGAAAAGACCTTCTGGGCCTTTGGGCTTACGATGATACACCCACCCGACAATGTTCCTGGCCCACTAGGGTTTTACGCCTCGTCCCTTCACCCGCCTCTTCGGCCTCGTCGCACTCTGCTTCATCTATAAATCCCCCCGACCCCTTAATCCCTTCCCCGTGCCGCCGCCGTCTCGGAGCATCGCACGGCAGCAAGCCCGTCGCCCCCCACCGCCGCACAGCGACCTCAGCCACTCCGGCCAGGATGGTCGCGTTCAGGTGAGCTCCTCTTGCTCGTACGCACCGCTATCATGGCGATTAGTCCTCGTCGTGTGATCTGAACTGACCATTTGGCTCTCGCGCTCGTGCAGTTCCACCAGTACCATGTGGTCGGGAGGGGCCTGCCGACGCCGACCGAGGAGCATCCCAGGATCTACCGCATGAAGCTCTGGGCCACCAACGAGGTCCGCGCCAAGTCCAAGTTCTGTTGAGGACATGATTCAAATTTGGAAGCCTCTCGAGAATGCGTGAAGAAGAGCAACGGCCAGATCCTGGCCTTCAACGAGGTGAGCTCTTCTACGCTCATTTTAGTTTACTCCGTGGTTGAATGGTACTAACTTGACAATGCCATTAGAAGGATATACGAGTGTGAGATCGTTGTTAATTTATTTGCGTTAGTGTACCAGCAACTGTTCTCGTTGATCAAAATGCTACAGGCGTCTGCTGTAACTTCTGATTAATGTTGGATGGTGAAGAATTCAATCATTGGCTTCTAGTGCATGTCTCGCTTATAGTGTTGCCTTCGTTCGATCTGTAGATTTTTGAGAAGAACCCCACCACAATCAAGAACTTTGGTATCTGGCTGGCTTACCAAAGCAGGACTGGATACCACAACATGTACAAGGAGTACCGTGACACCACCATCAATGGCTTGGCGCCGTTGAGCAGATGTACACAGAGATGGCTTCCCGCCACCGCGTCAGATCCCCCTGCATCCAGATCATCAAGACTGCCACTGTCCACTTCAACATCTGCAAGCGTGATAACACTAAGCAGTTTCACAAGTCGGACATCAAGTTCCCGCTGGTCTACCAGAAGGTCAGGCCACCAAACAGGAAGCTGAAGACGGCCTTCAAGGCCTCAAGGCCAAACTTGTTCACGTGATAAGTCATCCGTTCATAACCTGTAAGCCCGTCCATTATGAAGTATCATTGCTAGTTCATATTAATAGTATTGATATGCAACATTTTCTTATTCTTAATTCTAGATAGCAGTTCCACGTAGTGCCCTTTATGGGCTTGACAACCCTTGTTTAATCTTTGTAACATTTGTGGTTATATGACTGCCTGATTCGAGTACCTTAACTCTCTTTTTGCTCCAATGTTGTTTATCTGAATCTCTATTTTTGTTTGTTTTCCTTATAATGATTGGTACAAACCATTTGCCAACTCAGGATTGTAATAATCTAGTTGACTTTGTTTCTTGAATGTACTTTCTCATACTTATGTTCTAGTCTCACCAAATTGCACAAATGGACTTTGTCTATTTTTAGTCAATGTTGATACCAGTAGTAACATTGTTCTGTCTTACCCAAATAGTGGCATTGTTGAGTTGTTTTTGTATGAGACACTATGCTTTTGAACATCACTACAAAGGTTTCAGTAGTTAGCATGGCAACTTTGCCGAGGTTACCAACAGTTAATTTGGTTCCCTCTTTTTCCCTGTTGCCAAAATCATGCTTGCTGTTGGATGTTTTATTTATGTTCATTAACCTGATGGTTTAAGGGATGGACATCCATGCAAACACTTCTAAATATGTTTCTTTAATTCTTTTTAGTTATCAGCTATTCTCCCAATCATAGTTTTGGATCATTATTTCATGATTTTGTGGGGCAACTTTGCCGAGGCTGCCAAGATATAATTTGGTTTCCTCTTTTTCCCTGTTGCCTATAACATTTGTCAACTGTATGCTCAAGCTCATTGACCTCATTAGGTTTATGGTATGCATACTTGCCAACATGCTTGGTAGTTCCACACTGCATATACACTAGTGAATAAGTATTCTCTAAACTCTGACGATATATTTGAGTTTTTGTCACTAGATCTCATTTAACATTGGGATTTGGTGAGGCAACTTTGCCGAGGCTACCAAGATATAATTTGGTTTCCTCTTTTTCCCTGTTGCCTATAACATTTGTCAACTGTATGCTCAAGCTCATTGACCTCATTACGTTTATGGCAAGCATACTTGCCAACATGCTTGGTAGTTCCACACTGCAAGTATTCTCTAAACTCTGCCAATATATTTGAGTTTTTGTCACTAGATCTCATTTATCATTGGGATTTGGTGAGGCAACTTTGCCGAGGCTACCAAGATATAATTTGGTTTCCTCTTTTTCCCTGTTGCCTATAACATTTGTCATTTGTTTGCTCAAGCTCATTGGCCTTCTTAGGTTTATGGTATGCATACTTGTCAACATACATATTTCCAATATGCTGCTGCGTAGTATATGTATTCTGCAGTTCCAAACTCTGCATATATGTTTTGAGTTCTGCTCACTAGGTCTCATTTATCACTGGGACCTGGTGAGGCAACTTTGCCGAGGTTTCCAAGATATAATTTGGTTTCCTCTTTTTCCCTGTTGCCTACATCAGAGTTGCTTGGTTGCTTGAGCTCATTGGCCTTATTTGGTTTATGGAAGGCATCCTTGCCAACATCTTCTCGCCAAGTGTTAGCAAAGTATAAGGTGTTTGCCATACTACTTGTTACCTGAAGTGCAAGTTAAGTTCATGTGGTTATGACTTATGAGGCAACTTTGCCGAGGTTTCCAACAAATAGTTTGGTTCCCTCTTTTTCCCTGTTGCCTATATCACTAGCTGCCAGGATGCTCTAGCTCTGTAACCTTCAGGTTATGGCAGGCATCCTCGCCAACATCTTTTTTTATCTGTAGTTTTATCTAGTTAAAGTGCATTTGTTGCAAGGAGTACCAAGTTTCAATATCTTTGTAAAATAGTTGTTACTGTTGAACTGATTTGGTTTGACTTGTGACTGAGATTATCTATTTAGAACAAGTCCTTTGTTTCAGTTTTGAACTAAATTGCCAGCAAATATTTGTGCGCCCAACTTTGGCACCTCCAAATGGTGTAAACGTTAGTCAATTGAAGATGATGGAGGATCCATGCAGTCCTCTGCACGTTGATGCTATATGGTTTATATTGCCTCTGAACTGGAAACTGGAAGCGCAGTTTGAATTGAATTGTGCAGTTTGAAATGAAAATAGGAACTTGGGAATGAAAATATAGTGATAGTAAATCAGGCCGTGGAATTTTGGCGCCCAGGTGCTCCGCCCCCCTTATATTAACATTAAATTCAAAAAAATACTGAGAAAATTAAAAAATCTGGGATTTTGGAATATCGAATTTGGGTTACCAATCTACTTCCGTGCAAATTTCCGTGAAAAAATGACATTTGCGGTACTCTCAGTAAAAAAGACAAAAGTGTTATGTACAAAAAAAACCTGTTCAAGTGGATCATAGGTTGGATTGTATTTTCTTAGTCATGGATACATTTCTTGGTATTTTTTCATGAAACTTTACATGAGAGTAGTATGGGCACCTAGTTTTAGTCTTAACAAAAATAGCCTACCTCCGTATGTGGCTACTAGTGTCACAACTCACAATGGCCACCAGATCGAGAAGAGTGAACCTTTATGTTAAGGGCAATATTCCCAAACAAAACAAAACGACAACAATTGTAAGCTGGCAAGTTCATGAGCAATTATAATGTTTAAAACTAGTGAGGAAAATCGCAAGCTAAAAAATAGGAGTCATCAAAATTGCAGTCGCTGCTGATTGTCCTTCATTCTTCATTGTGTTGACACATGTTATCAGTGTTTATTGCATCTTGCCTTTGTAAGAGATAAGCTTCTTAGGCAAATCCATTCTGTTCCTAAATATAGGTCTTTCTAGAGATTTTACTATGAACCACATGCGGATGTATATAGATGTATTTGAGAGTGTAGATTCACTTATTTTACTTCGTATGTAGTCTATAGTGAAATCCAAAGACTTATATTTAGGAACGGAGGGAGTAAAATGCAAGAGATAAGCTTCTTTGGCATCTAAAAGATGCACTAGTATTCAGCTTAACAAAACCAATAAGGGGTTTACTTCATCCTCCTCGTTTACTGGTTGCATTAGGGGAGTGAGTTTTAATATAATTAACCGTTATTAGCCTGGCCCCCATGGATGTTTGATACGCATCTTCAAACTTTTCTTCATGAATGTCAAGTGGTTTCATCAATCAATTAACGTACATTCTGAAATCTCAAAATAGATATGTTCTAGTGTGTCATAAGGAGTAAGAATTCAAATATCGCCTCTCTTCCATGATCAATAGCACAAGCTGTGTTAATCACCTCATGCATCCTCAACTTATCCTCATGATCATACGTTTGTAATGCATTGTATGGTCGAGAATAGGTCCTATTCTTCTACCCTTTTCAAGTAGTTGATGGCTATTCACAGCTACCACCTTAACACCAAAGAAGAGTTCGACCCTGTTTTGAATCAGAATGATCGAATCCTTTGACCGATGGTTACAGGCCCCCTTTTATATGTCTCGAAGAGGCATGATGATCCCTCGAGGGGGCGTCAGTTCCAGGAGATCGAAGGGAGGCGTCGGTTGCGGGACAAACCGCAACGACGGTTTACTCAAGGGGAGATTTTCCCCTAATTGCAAAATTAGTTTTAACACTCCCCCTAATATACGCTTTACCATGTAGATCATCTTCACGATTGTCTGGGAAGCTCTATCATCTCAAAAGATTCTCCTTCAAAAGTTCTTCATAAAATCTTTGATGAGATCCTGAAACATATACTCACAAAGAAAGATAGCATAATGTGATGTCATTAAAATGAGGATATCTCAAGAAGAGACAACTCCCCCTGACACCTGCAAGTCGTCTTCGCATACCAATTCCATGAACACATTTCTGGAATGTAGAATTTGGTAGAGACTTGGTAAATAAATCAGCAAGGTTGTCGCATGATTTGACTTGCAAAAAGCTCGTTTCCCCGCTTTTCTGAAGATTATGGGGGAAAAACATTTAGGAGAAATATGCTTGGTGATATTACTCTTGATGTATCTTGTTTGCATCTGCGCAACACATGCCGCATTATCTTCATAGATAATGGTAGGTGATTCTATCGAACCAATTCTACATGACTGTTGTATGTGGTTTATCATTCTGCGAAGCCATACACATTCACATGTTGCTTCGAATAATGAAATTATTTTAGAATGATTGGTAGATGTTGCCACCAATCTGTTTCGAAGACTTCCATGATATAGCAGTGCCACCATGTAGGAACATGAAGCCGGTCTGAGATCTGGCATTATGGGGATCAGACAAATAGCCGGCATCTGCGTATCCAATCATATCAGAGTCCTGATTTTTCTGGGACTGGAAAAATAAACCAAGATCCTTTGTGCCTTGGAGATATCAAAAGACATTCTTCACTCCAGACCAATGAAGTTTGGTAGGAGCTGCGCTATGTCTAGCAAGCAGATTCACTGCAAATGCAATATCAGGTCTTGTGCAATTTGCAAGATACATAAGCGCTCCAACGACATTGAGGTATGAAACTTCAGGTCCCAACACCTCTTCTCCATCATCCCTTGGTTTGAACGGATCTTTCTCCACGTCTAGAGATCGGACCACCATGGGAGTTTTAGATGGATAGGATTTGTCCATATTGAGTTTCTCCAATATTTTCTGGATATAGGCAGATTGGTGTACCATGATTCCCGAGGGAAGGTGCTCAAGTTGAATACCTAAGCAAAATTTGGTTTTACCCAAATCTTTCATCTCAAATTCTATCTTTAGGTGATTGCGTGCTTCATCAATGTTTGGTGTGCTGCCGATGATGTTGAGATCATCAACATACATAGAAATGATGCAAAATCCTGTAGAGGACTTCTTGATGGAAACACATGGGCAATCAGCACTATTGGAGTAACCTTTCTGAAGAAGGAACTCATTGAGTCGGTTGTACCACATCCGTCCCGACTGCCTTAAGCCATATAATGACTTATTCAGCTTTACACAATACATGTTGCGTTTTGCATTTTTATTCGGGACCGAGATTCCATCAGGAACCTTCATATATATGTCCGAATCTAGTGACCCGTAAAGATATGCGGTCACGACGTCCATCAACTACATAGATAGATGATTTTGCATTGCCAAAGATATAAGATATTGGAAAGTGGCTGCACTCATCACTGAAGAATATGTTTCAGTGAAATTAATGCCGGGTTTCCGCGTGAAACCATGTGCTATGAGCCTTGCTTTATATCTCACCACCTCATTGTTCTCATTCCGTTTCCGGAGAAAAACCCATTTGAATCCCACAGGGAAAACACTGGGAGGTGTAGGTATTGCTTCAGTGAATACCTTTTTTTTGTTAAGCGAGGCAATTTCTGCTTGGATTGCATCCTTCCATTTAGGCCAGTCGGAGCGCTTTTGGCACTCAATGATAGACCTTGGATCATGATCAGTGAGAAGGGTATTTGCAACCTTTTCAGCAAAATATATGTCGACAGTCGTAGTCTTACGGTCAAATGATTCTCCAGAATCAACATAGTTGATGGAAATTTCCTGCACCCCTAGTGACTCTTCGTGATTTCCCAATACGATTGAGTCTGGGTGTTCCGATGTCCCAGTCAGTTTGTGCATACTGGAACTCGATTGTGGAGGTTGCCCTTTCACTGGGTGTATACTACCCATCAGGTGTTTGTCAATGTTGAGGTGACCTGCATTTACTGACTCCGGAGGCACCAATCGGCGCAGAGACGAAGGCGAGCGCCTCCTCCTTGTTCACGACGGCGCGCATTGGCACAGGGAAGTATCCGGGCAGGCCGGCGGCCTCGGCGGCGGGCGTTGGCGTCGACGGCGCGAGCCATGCGGCCGGCGGAGGAGGTGGTGGAGGCGGAGATCCAGGGGGCGGTGTAGGTGCGGCTACAGCCCTGTGCACCATGGAGGCGCTCGGGCCGGCCACTAGCCAGGGGTCGAACCCCATGGGCGCCTGGCCACGGGCGTAGGGAGCACCATCGTGGGCGCGTCCAGGGGCGAGGGGAGCACCGCGGGGGGCGCGTCCAGCGGCGCGGCGGCGGCCAGGGGCGCCACGTCCAGCGGTGCTGCGGCCGAATCGACGGATGGCTTGCATCCGGCGACGGAAACGCTGGAGTCCACCCAGTCCATGGTAGCGACGACGGTATCGACGACCATCCTCGCGGATCAGGCAGAGGAAGAAGGAAACAAGGTTAGGCATCTCACCGGCGGCGAGTGCTCCCTCTCTTCTCCTTTCTCTCTGTTGTTTCTCTTTGCTCTCGCTGGCTGTTCTACGTGCGTGATAACGTGTTTTGAATCAGAATGATCGAATCCCTTGATCGGTGGGTACAGGCCCCCTTTTATATGCCCGGAAGAGACACGACGATCCCTCGAGGGGGCGTCGGTTCGAGGAGATCGAAGGGAGGCATCGGTTGCGGGACAAACCGCAACGACGGTTTACTCAAGGGGAGATTTTCTCCTAATTACAGAACTTAAATACTGCATATTTGATTCCATCCATCAATTTGCTATAATTTTACATTTCATAAGTTTTATCTTATTTCCGACGTAAAAAGAGACCTAAAAAATATATAATCGCCGTAAAAATATTTTATGTTATGTAAATTTACAAACTTAAAGACATAGTGTAAAATATACATAAACTGTAAATTTTCTTGTCTTATGACCTATATTTTTGTTTGCTTATGCCAAATTTTACGTAATGAATCAATAGGAATGTAACTATTTGAATTCCAAATGTAATTTAATTATCAAGTGATCATAAGATTACCTCAGGTGAAGAATAACTTATCCTGCACCCTGGGTGATGAATAGTATCACTATATATAAGCAGGGATTAATAGGATTAATTAAATCCTAACACTCCCCCTAGTTATTGTCTCCTTTAACTCAATATGTGAGAACCATAGAGTTGGGAGAACAATAAACATGTTGTACCTAAAACCCTGGTAGGGAAAAAAGTATGATATATAATCTTGTGTTGATATTACCTCATTAAAAACCTTTATTATAACTTGTAAAGTAAACTCATCAAGGGAGAAGGAGAGTATAATATGATGCATTGAACAGGAATAATTCAGGAAGATACTCCCCCTGATTTTTGCAAATTCCAAAGCCGTCACATACCAATTCCATGAATATATTTGTGGAATGTAGAAGTTGGCAGAGACTTGGTGAACAAATCAGTACATGATTTGACTTGCAAGATATGGCAATATAGCGATATTGCTTATTATGTAACATGTTTGCCTCCGGGCAACACAAGCAACATTATCTTCAAGATAATAGTAGGTGGATGTAGCCATGAGTTGTATTTCAAAGACCCTCATGAGATGGCTACCATATCTAGTAGGAACACAAAACTTGTCTACGATCTGACATAGTAGGGATCTGATCGACTTATTCAATGATATTGGTGTCCATATTTCTCTGAAATTGAAAAATGAGGACAAGATATTTTATGCCTTAGAGATATCAAACGATATTCTTGAGCCCCAACCAATTATGTTTGGTGGGTCCAATGGCACTAGGATATGGAAACTATGTCCCAATATTGCATTTCCATCAACTCATGGTTTTAATGGATCTTTCACTATGTCTAGAGAACAAAGCCACGCGAGTTATAGATGTATAAGATTTGTCCACAATGAATTTCTCCAATATATTTTGGATATAGACAAAGTAGTATACCATAATGTATGAGTGAAGGTGCTCGAGGTTTACCCAGGTCCTTCATCTCAAATTTTGTTGTTTAGATGATCACGTGCTTAACGTGCATGGGTAATCATCAACGTAGGAGTAATCCTTGTGAATAAGGAACTCACTACGTCGGTTGTACCAAATGTACCGACAACAATAAGTCGTATAGTGATTTGCTGATTTTACACAATGTATGTTGCGTTCTGCATTTCGATTCAAAAGTGAGATTCCCACAAAATCATCTAGGTCTTAATCTAGTGATCTACATAGATATGTAATCACTACATCTATCAACTGCATAGACAGATGATTTTGTAATGCCAATTGTACAAGTTATTGGAAAGAGATTCCAACTCTGGAGAATAGTTGGGTATCTGCGTGAACCCTTGTGCTACAATACTTGCTCTATGTTTCACCACCTCATTGTTCTCAATTCTGCTTCGAGAAGAAAACTGGTGTAGGTATTGCTTATGTGAATACCTTCCCTTTATTGAGTAAGATTATTTCTACCTAGATTATACCCTTTGCTTGAGTTCAGCCCGATTGTTGTTCACACTTCGCCATGGCCATGGTCTTTTGGATCTGAATCATGTGAAATGTTTTTACAATCTAGTTGAGAAATGTATGCGGACAATTGTAGACTTTCGATTATATGTTTCTCCAGAATCTATGATATAGTTGATGGAAATATCGTACCCATGGTGACTGCTCGCGATTTCCCAATGCGATTGAGTCGGGTATTCCGATGTCCTAGTCATTGTGAGCACTATGACCTCGGTTGGTGGAGGTTTCCCATTCACTGGGTGTATACTATACATTAGGTGTGTCAACGTAAAGTTGATTTGCATTTACTGATTCAGAGGCCTTAATATCCTTACTTGCGAGAAGCTGAATCCTGATGTACTATTGCCGTACTTCTCCCCTGTTGCTTTGAGCGGGGAGTTGAGTGGTTTTAGTTGGTACCTCCACTCTTTCCGACATATTTTTGCAGGATTGTAGGATCGCAGACACCTTTATATTCAGTAAATGAATCTGGCAGGTTATTTGCAATGTGTTGCAAATCTTCTGAACTCATGGTTCAGATCTTTGAGTACGTGGATTTGAGGCAGAAATATGTTGAACATTCCACTAATTTCTTGGCATTCTTTATGGTACTTGAAATTGCCCCTAATGCTTGGAAATGTTCCTCATTGAATAAACATACTGGCCTTGAATAACTCCCCATGTGAGGGGCTTGAGGTATTGACGGTAATACAGTTATTCCTCACATAGATCCCAACTATATGTTGAGGGGTCAATGATGTATGCCGGGTGGTGATACTGGTATGCAACCGAATTACTACATATGGGAAATACTTGGTAGATTTCCACGTATCAGAGATAGAGGGGAATAATATTATGCAATTTGGTCATGAGCGTGTAAGACTGCATGACTCCAACGTAAAGTTGGTAAGTTGCAATTTCAAAGTAAAGATCATGTAACGAGCTCAGTTCTTTGGATGGGATTCTACCAAACCATTTTGTTGTCATCATAAGTTTTGCTATGGAAACTATTTTGATGGATACCTCTATATTTAGGAGGGTACGAGTTAAACCTGAAAGAAATATGCCCTAGAGGCAATAATAAAGTTATTATTTATTTCCTTAATTCATGATAAATGTTTATTATTCATGCTAACCGAAACTTAGTACATGGGTGAATACATAGACAAATAGAGTGTCATTAGTATGCCTCTACTTGACTAGCTCGTTAATCAAAGATGGTTAAGTTTCCTAGCCATAGACATGAGTTGTCATTTGATAAACGGGATCACGTCATTAGGGAATGTTGTGATTGACTTGACCCATTCCGTTAGCTTAGCACTTGATCGTTTAGTATGTTGCTATTGCTTTCTTCATGACTTATACATGTTCCTATAACTATGAGATTATGCAACTCTCGAATACCAGAGGAGCACTTTATGTGCTACCAAACATCACAACGTAACTGAGTGATTATAAAGGTGCTCTACAGGTGTATCCAATGGTGCTTGTTGAGTTGGCATAGATCGAGATTAGGATTTGTCACTCCGATTATTGGAGAGGTGTCTCTAGGCTCTCTCGGTAATACTCATCACTATAAGCCTTGGAAGCATTGTGAATAATGAGTTAGTTGCGGGATGAAGTATTACGGAACGAGTAAAGAGACTTGCCGGTAACGAGATTGAACTAGACATTGAGATACCGACGATCGAATCTCGGGCAAGTAACATACTGATGAAAAAGGGAACACCGTATGTTGTTATGCGGTTTGACCGATAAAGATCTTCGTACAATATGTGGGAGCCAATATGAGCATCCAGGTTCCGCTATTGGTTATTGGCCGGAGACGTGTCTCGGTCATGTCTACATACTTCTCGAACCCGTAGGGTCCGCACGCTTAACGTTTAATGACGATTTCTATTATGAGTTAGTTACAGGATGAAGCATTACGGAACGAGTAAAGAGACTTGCCGGTAACGAGATTGAACTAGGTATGAGGATACCGACGATCGAATCTCGGGCAAGTAACATACCGATGACAAAGGGAACAATGTATGTTGTTATGCGGTTTGACTGATAAAGATCTTCGTAGAATATGTGGGAGCCAATATGAGCACCCAGGTTCCGCTATTGGTTATTGGCCAGAGACATGTCTCGGTCATGTCTACATAGTTCTCGAACCCGTAGGGTCCACACGCTTAACGTTCGGTGACAATCAGTATTATGAGTTTATGTGTTTTGATGTACCCAAGGTAGTTTAGAGTCCCGGATATGATCACGGACATGACGAGGAGTCTCGAAATGGTCGAGACGTAAAGATCGATATATTGGAAGGCTATATTCGGATATCGGAAAGGTTCTGAGTGATCCGTGTATTTTTTGGAGTACCGGAGAGTTACGGGAATTCGTATTGGGCATTAATGGGCTATACGGGAAAGGAGAGAAAGGCCTCAAGGATGGCCGCGCCCCTTCCCCATGGACTGGTTCGAATTGGACTAGGGAAGGGGGGCGCCCCCTTCCTTCCTTCTCCTTCCCCCTTTCCCTTTTCCTATTCCAGGAATCCTACTAGGACTAGGGAGTCCTAGTAGGACTCCACACTTTGGGCACGCCCTATGATGGCCAGCCTCCTCCTCCCTTCATCCTTTATATACATGGCGAGGGGCACCCCATAGACACACAAGTTGACATTGTTTAGCCGTGTGCGGTGCCCCCCTCCACAGTTACACACCTCGGTCATATCATCGTAGTGCTTAGGCGAAGCCCTGCGCCGGTAACTTCATCATCACCGTCACCATGTCGTCGTGGTGATGAAACTCTCCCTCGGCCTCAACTGGATCAAGAGTACGAGGGACGTCCCCGAGCTGAACGTGTGCTGATCGCAGAGGTGCCGTACGTTCGGTGCTAAGATCGGTTGGATCATGAAGACGTACGACTACATCAACCGTGTTGTCATAACGCTTCCACTTTCGGTCTACGAGGATACTTGTACACACCCTCGCCTCTCGTTGCTATGCATCACATAAATATATATATCTTGCGTGATCGTAGGATTTTTTTTGAAATTACCGCGTTCCCCAACGGTGGTATCAGAGCCAGGTTTATGCGTAGATGTTATATGCACGAGTAGAACACAAGTGAGTTGTGGGAGATAATAGTCATACTGCTTACCAGCATGTCATATTTTGATTCGGCGGTATTGTTGGATGAAGCGGCCCGGACCGACATTACACGTACGCTTATGCGACACTGGTTCTACCAACATGCTTCGCACACAGGTGGCTGGCGGGTGTCAGTTTCTCCAACTTTAGTTGAATCGAGTGTGGCTACGCCCGGTCCTTGTTGAAGGTTAAAACAACACATACTTGATGAAAAATTGTTGTTCGTGCTGAGACACCACGTGATGATATAAGTGTTCTCCCTGAGTATGCACCGTTGCTACAATTCTTCATGTTGAGACACCACGTGATGATCGGGTGTGGTAGGCTCTACGTTCACATACAACGGGTGCAAGCCAATTTTGCACACGAAGAATACTCAGGTTAAACTTGACGAGCCTAGCAAATGCAGATATGGCCTCGGAACACTGGAGACCGAAAGGTCGAGCGTGAATCATATAGTAGATATGATCAACATAGTGATGTTCACCATTGAAAACTACTCCATCTCACGTGATGATCAGACATGGTTTAGTTGATTTGGATCCCGTGATCATTTAGATGACTATAGGGATGTCTATCTAAGTGGGAGTTCTTAAGTAATATGATTAATTAAACTTTAATTTATCATGAAGTTAGTCCTGATAGTATTTTGCAAATTATGTTGTAGATCAATAACTCGCGTTGTTGCTTCCCTATGTTTTTATATGTGTTCTTACAGAAAACTAAGTTGAAAGATGATAGTAGCAATGATGCGGACTGGGTCCGTGATCTGAGGTTTATCCTCATTGCTGCACAGAAGAATTATGGCCTTGATGCACCGCTGGGTGATAGACCTATTGCAGGAGTAGATGCAGATGTTATGAACGTTTGGCTAGCTCAATATGATGACTACTTGATAATTTAGTGCACCATGCTTTACGGCTTAGAACCGGGACTTGAAAAACGTTTTTGAAACGTCACGGAGCATATGAGATGTTCCAAGAGCTGAAATTGGTATTTCAGACTCATGCCCATATCAAGAGGTATGAGACCTCCGACAAGTACTTCATCTAAAAGATGGAGGAGAATTTCTCAGCTAGTTAGCATGTACTCAGAATGTCTGGGTACTACAATCGCTTGAATCAAGTGGAAGAGTTCTCTAGTCACCCTCACCAAGTTACTGGAAGTTCGTGATGAACTATAGTATGCAAGGGATGACGACAATGATTCCCGAGCTCTTCGTGATGCTGAAATCGACGAAGGTAGAAATCAAGAAAGAACATCAAGTGTTGATGATTGACAAGACCACTAGTTTCAAGAAAAGGCCAAAGGGAAAGAAAGGGAACTTCAAGTAGAATGGCAAGCAAGTTTTCACTCCCGTGAAGAAGCCCGAAGCTGGACCAAAGCCTGAAACTGAGTGCTTCTACTACAAAGGAAATGGTCACTAGAAGCGGAAATGCCCTGAATATTTGGTGGATAAGGATGGCAAAGTGAACAAGGGTATATTTGATATACAGGTTATTGATGTGTACCTTACTAGTGTTTATAGTTGCCCCTGGGTATTTGATACTTGTTCGGTTGCTAAGATTAGTAACTCGAAACAGGAGTTACATAATAAACAGAGACTAGTTGAGGGTGAAGTGACGATGTGTGTTGGAAGTGGTTCCAAGATTGATATGATCATCATCGCACTCTCCCTATACTTTCGAGATTAGTGTTGAACCTAAATAAATGTTATTTGGTGTTTGCGTTGAGCATAAATACGATTAGATCATGTTTATTGCGATACGATTATTCACCTAAGACAGAGAATAAATTGTTGTTCTGTTTACATGAATAAAACCTTCCATGGTCATACACCCAATGTTGATGGTTTATTGAATCTTGATCGTAGTGATACACATATTCATAATATTGATGCCAAAAGATGCAAAGTTGATAATGATAGTGCAACATATTTGTGGCACTACCGTTTGGGTCATATCGGTGTAAAGCGCATGAAGAAACTCCATAAAGATGGACTTTTGGAATCACTTGATTGTGAATCATTTGATGCTTGCGAACCGTGCCTTATGGGCAAGATGACTAAAACTCCGTTCTCCGGAACAATGGAACGAGCTAGTGACTTATTGGAAATAATACATACCGATGTACGCGGTCCAATGAGTGTTGATGCTCGTGGCGGGTATCATTATTTTCTGACCTTCACAGATGATTTGAGCAGATATGAGTATATCTACTTAATGAAACACAAGTATGAAACATTTGAAAAGTTCAAAGAATTTCAGAGTAAAGTGGAGAATCATCGTAACAAGAAAATAAAGTTTCTACGATCTAATTGTAGAGGAGAATATTTGAGTTACGAGTTTGGCCTTCATTTAAAACAATGTGGAATAGTTTCACAGCTCACGCCACATGGAACACCATAGCATAATGGTGTGTCCGAACGTCGTAACCGCATTTTATTGGATATGGTGCGTTCTATGATGTCTCTTACCGATTTACCACTATAGTTTTGGGTTTATGCATTAGAGACTGCTGCATTCACGTTAAACAGGGCACCATCAAAAAATCCGTTGAGACGACGCCTTATGAAATGTGGTTTGGCAAGAAACCAAAGTTGTCGTTTCTTAAAATATGGGGCTGCGATGCTTATGTGAAAAAGCTTCAACCTGATAAGCTCGAACACAAATCGGAGAAGTGTGTCTTCATAAGATACCCAAAGGAAACTGTTGGGTACACCTTCTATCACAGATCCGAAGGCAAAATCTTTGTTGCTAAGAATGGATCCATTCTAGAGAAAGAGTTTCTCTAGAAAGAAGTGAGTGGGAGGAAAGTAGAACTTGATGAGGTAATTGTACCTTCTCCCTTATTGGAAAGTAGTTCATCACAGAAATCAGTTCTAGTGATTCCTACACCAATTAGTGAGGAAGTTAATGATGATGATCATGAAACTTCAGATCATGTTGCTACCAAACCTCGTAGGTCTTCCAGAGTAATATCCGCACCAGAGTGGTACGATAATCCTGTTCTGGACATCATGTTACTAGACCATGGTGAACCTACGAACTATGAGGAAGCGATGATTGTTGGAAATATGCCTTAGAGGCAATAATAAAATGGTCATTATTGTATTTACTTGTTCATGATAATTGTCTATTGTTCATGCTATAATTGTATTAACTGGAAACCGTAATACATGTGTGAATACATAGACTACAACATGTCCCTAGTGAGCCTCTAGTTGACTAGCTCGTTGATCAACGGATGGTCATGGTTTCCTGACCATGGACATTGGATGTCATTGATAACGGGATCACATCATTAGGAGAATGATGTGATGGACGAGACCCAATCCTAAGCATAGCACAAGATCGTGTAGTTCGTTTGCTAAAGCTTTTCTAATGTCAAGTATCATTTCCTTAGACCATGAGATTGTGTAACTCCCTGATACCGCAGGAGTGCTTTGGGTGTACCAAACGTCACAACGTAACTGGGTGGCTATAAAGGTGCACTACAGGTATCTCCGAAAGTGTCTGTTGGGTTGGCACGAATCGAGACTGGGATTTGTCACTCCGTATGACGGAGAGGTATCTCTGGGCCCACTCGGTAATGCATCATCATAATGAGCTCAATGTGACTAAGTAGTTAGTCACGGGATCATGCATTACAGAACGAGTAAAGTGACTTGCCGGTAACGAGATTGAACGAGGTATTGGGATACCGAAGATCGAATCTTAGGCAAGTAACATACCGATTGACAAAGGGAATTGCATACGTGATTGCTTGAATCCTTGACATCGTGGTTCATCCGATGAGATCATCGTGGAACATGTGGGAGCCAACATGGGTATCCAGATCCCGCTGTTGGTTATTGACCGGAGACTGTCTCGGTCATGTCTGCATGATTCCCGAACCCGTAGGGTCTACACACTTAAGGTTCGATGACGCTAGGGTTATAAAGGAAGTTTGTATGTGGTTACCGAATGTTGTTCGGAGTCCCGGATGAGATCCCAGATGTCACGAGGAGTTCCGGAATGGTCCGGAGGTAAAGATTTATATATGGAAAGTCCAGTTTCAGTCACCGGAATAGTTTCGGGGGTTATCGGTATTGTACCGGAACCATCGAAAGGTGTCCGGTGGTCCACCGGGTGGGGCCACCTGCCCCGGGGACTTAATGGGCTGAATATGGGAGGGAACCAGCCCCTAGTGGGCTGGTGAGCCCCTCCCCAAGGGCCCAAGGCGCCTAGGGTTGGAAACCCTAGGGGAGGGGGCGCCTCCACCTTGCTTGGGGGGCAAGTCTCCCCCTCCTGGCCGCCGCCCCTCCCCTCTAGATGGCATCTGGAGGGGGCCGGCCCCCTCTCCCCTTCCCCTATATATAGTGGGGGTTTTGGGGCTGCCAAGCACATGAGTTTTCCTCTCTCCTGGCACAGCCCTACCCCTCTCCCTCCTCGTCTCTCGCAGTGCTTGGCGAAGCCCTGCTGGAGTGCCACGCTCCTCCATCACCACCACGCCGTTGTGCTACTGCTGGATGGAGTCTTACCCAACCTCTCCCTCTCTCCTTGCTGGATCAAGGCACGGGAGACGTCACCAAGCTGCATGTGTGTTGAACGTGGATGCACCGTTCTTTGGTGCTTAGATCGGATTCGGCCGCAATCTGAATCGCTTCGTGAACGACTCCACCGACCGCATTCTTGTAACGCTTCCGCATCGCGATCTTCAAGGGTATGAAGATGCACTCCCCTCTCTCTCGTTGCCAGTATCTCCATAGATTTATCTTGGTGATGCGTAAATTTTTTTGAATTTCTGCTACGTTCCCCAACAATGATGAGCCCAGATTCCGCAAAATGGCTTGAGGCCATGACATGTGAGATGAGATCCATCTATAAGAACAAAATGTGGACTTTGGTGGACTTGCCCGATGATCGGCAAGCCATTAAGAATAAATGGATCTCCAAGAGGAAGACAGACGCTGATAATAGTGTTACTATCTACAAAGCTCGACTTGTCGCAAAAGGTTTTCGACAAGTTCAAGGAGTTGACTACGATGAGACTTTCTCACCCGTTGCGATGCTTAAATCTGTTCGAATCATGTTAGCAGTTGCCATATTTTATGAAATCTGGCAAATGGATGTCAAAAATACATTCCTTAAATGGATATTTCTTAAAAAAGAGTTGTATATGATGCAACCAGAAGGTTTTGTCAATCCTAAAGGTACTAACAAGGTGTGCAAACTCCAGCGATCCATCTATGGACTGGTGCAAGCATCTCGGAGTTGGAATATACGCCTTGATGAGTAGATCAAAGCATAGTTTTATACAGACTTGTAGTGAAGCCTATATCTACAAGAAAGTGAGTGGGAGCTCTATAGCATTTCTAATATTATATGTGGATGACATATTGTTGATCGGAAATAATATAGAATTTCTGGATAGCATAAAGGGATACTTGAATAAGAGTTTTCCAATGAAAGACCTCGGTGAAGTTGCTTACATATTGGGCATCAAGATCTATAGAGATAGATCAAGATGCTTAATTGGACTTTCACAAGGCACATACCTTGGTAAAGTTTTGAAGAGTTCAAAATGGATCAGTCAAATAAAGGGTTCTTGCTTGTATTACAAGGTGTAAAGTTGAGTAAGACTCAAGCCCGACCACGGCAGAAAATAGAAAGAGAATGAAAGTCATGCCCTATGCCATAGTCATAGGTTTTATAAAGTATGTTGTGCCGTGTACCAGACCTATTGTGTACCCTGCCCTGAGATTGGCAAGGTAGTACAATTTTGATCTAGGAGTAGATCATTGGATAACGGTCAAGATTATCCTTAGTGAGGATTAAGGAAATATTTCTCGATTATGGAGGTGATAAAAGAGCTAGTCGTAAAGAGTTACATCTATGGAAGCTTTTACACCGATCTAGATGACTCTAAGTCTCAATCTGGATACATATTGAAAGTGGGAGCAATTAGCTAGAGTAGCTCCATGCAGAGCATTGTATACATAGAATATTTGAAAATACATACGGCTCTGAATGTGACAGAATCGTTGACTAAACTTCTCTCACGAGCAAAACATGATCACACCTTAGTACTCTTTGGGTGTTAATCACATAGCAATGTGAACTAGATTATTGACTCTAGTAAACCCTTTGGGTGTTCGTCACATGACGATGTGAATTATGAGTGTTAATCACATAAAGATGTGAATATTGGTGTTAAATCACATGGTGATGTGAACTAGATTATTGACTCTAGTGCGAGTGGGAGATTGAAGGAAATATGCCCTAAAGGCAATAATAAAGTTATTATTTATTTCCTTAATTCATGATAAATGTTTATTATTCGTGCTAGAATTGTATTAACCAAAAACTTAGTACATGTGTGAATACATAGACAAATAGAGTGTCACTAGTATGCCTCTACTTGACTAGCTTGTTAATCAAAGATGGTTAAGTTTCCTAGCCATAGACATGAGTTGTCATTTGATAAACGGGATCACGTCATTAGGGAATGATGTGATTGACTTGACCCATTCCGTTAACTTAGCACTTGATCGTTTAGTATGTTGCTATTGCTTTCTTCATGACTTATACATGTTCCTATGACTATGAGATTATGCAACTCCCGAATACCGGAGGAACACTTTGTGTGCTACCAAACGTCACAACGTAACTGGGTGATTATAAAGGTGCTCTACAGGTGTCTCCAATGGTGTTTGTTGAGTTGGCATAGATCGAGACTAGGATTTGTCACTCCGATTATCGGAGAGGTATCTCTGGGCCCTCTCGGTAATACTCATCACTATAAGCCTTGCAAGCATTGTGACTAATGAGTTAGTTGCAGGATGAAGTATTACGGAACGAGTAAAGAGACTTGCCGGTAACGAGATTGAACTAGGTATTGAGATACCGACGATCGAATCTCGGGCAAGTAACATACTGATGAAAAAGGGAACAACGTATGTTGTTATGCGGTTTGACCGATAAAGATCTTCGTACAATATGTGGGAGCCAATATGAGCATCCAGGTTCCGCTATTGGTTATTGGCCGGAGACGTGTCTCGGTCATGTCTGCATAGTTCTCGAACCCGTAGTGTCCGCACGCTTAATGTTTGGTGACGATCGGTATTATGAGTTTATGTGTTTGATGTGCCGTAGTTTGGAGTCCCAGATATGATCACGGACATGACGAGGAGTCTCGAAATGGTCGAGACGTAAAGATCGATATATTGGAAGGCTATATTCGGACATCGTAAAGGTTCCGAGTGATTCGTGTATTTTTTGGAGTACATGAGAGTTACGGGAATTCGTATTGGGTCTTAATGGGCCATACGGGAAATGAGAGAAAGACCTCAAGGGTGGCCGCGCCCCTTCCCCATGGATTGGTACGAATTGGACGAGGGAAGGGGGGTGCCCCCTTACTTCCTTCTCCTTCTCCCTTCCCCTTTTCCTATTTTATGTGGGAGGAGGAATCCTACACTTTGGGCTCCACATTAGCTAGGACTCCACACTTTGGGCGCGCCCTATGAGGGCCGACCTCCTCCTCCCTCCATCCTTTATATACGTGGCCAGGGGGCACCCCATAGACACACAAGTTGACATTGTTTAGCCGTGTGCGGTGCCCCCCTCCACAGTTACACACCTCGGTCATATCGTCGTAGTGCTTAGGCGAAGCCCTACGCCGGTAACTTCATCATCACCGTCATCACGCCGTTGTGCTGATGAAACTCTCCCTCGGCCTCAACTGGATCAAAAGTACGAGGGACGTCCCCGAGCTGAACGTGTGCTGATCGCGGAGGTGTCGTATGTTCGGTGCTAAGATCAGTCGGATCGTGAAGACGTACTGAGGGAGTCCTGGACTAGGGGGTGTCCGGATAGCCGGACTATCATCATCGGCCGGACTCCAAGACTATGAAGATACAAGATTGAAGACTTCGTCCCGTGTCCGGATGGGACTTTCCTTGGCGTGGAAGGCAAGCTTGGCGATACGGATATGTAGATCTCCTACCATTGTAACCGACACTGTGTAACCCTAGCCCTCTCGGGTGTCTATATAAACCGGAGGGTTTTAGTCCGTAGGACGAACAACCATTACAACAATCATACCATAGGCTAGCTTCTAGGGTTTAGCCTCCTTGATCTCGTGGTAGATCCACTCTTGTACTACCCATATCATCAATACCAATCAAGCAGGAGTAGGGTTTTACCTCCATCGAGAGGGCCCGAACCTGGGTAAAAACATCGTGTCCCTTGTCTCCTGTTACCATCCGCCTAGACGCACAGTTCGGGACCCCCTACCCGAGATCCGCCGGTTTTGACACCGACATTGGTGCTTTCATTAAGAGTTCCTCTGTGTCGTCACCGATAGGCTTGATGGCTTCTTCAATCAACAACAACACAGTCCAGGGTGAGACTTTTCTCCCCGAATAGATCTTCGTGTTCGGCGGCTTTGCACTGCGGGCTAATTCGCTTGGCCATCTGGAGCAGATCGAAAGCTACGCCCCTAGCCATCAGGTCAGGTTTGGAAGCCTAAACTTCACGACCGACATCCGCGGAGACTTGATCTTCGAGGGATTCGAGCCACAGCCAAGCGCGCCACACTGTCACGATGGGCACGATCTAGCTCTGCCACCGGACAGTACCCTGGAGGCCGCACATGAGTCCGCTCTGACCCATAGTTCGGAGCCGACTGCGCAGATCGAGGACGGGTGGCTGGACACCGCCTCGGGCGCTGCAACTTCTACAGCGATGGAGCCGAATACTGACCTTGTCCCTTGCAAAGCTCGTGACTCCGAGGTGCCGGACTCCTTGCCGGACTCCGAACCTCCTGCGCCCCTGCCAATCAAATCCGATTGGGCGCCAATCATGGAGTTCACCGATGCGGACATCTTTCAGCACTCACCCTTTGGCGACATCCTGAATTCGCTAAAGTATCTCTCATTATCAGGACAGCCCTGGCTGGACTGCGGTCAGGATAGTTTGGATGCGGACGACGAAGAAATTCAAAGCCCACACACCACCCACTTTGTAGCCATTGTCGACGATCTAACCGACATGCTAGACTACGACTTCGAAGACATCGACGGTATGGACGATGATGCCGGAGACGATCAAGAACCAGCGCCTACGAGGCACTGGAAGACCACCTCGTCATACGACATATACATGGTGGACATCCCAAAGGATGGGGACGGCGAAGAAGCAGCGGAGGCAGATTCCTCTAAGAAACAGCCCAAGCGCCGACGTCAGTGGCGCCGCTCTAAATCCCGCTACAGCAAGAATGGAGATTCCGGCACCGAAGACAATAACACCCCTGAGAGTGCTGAAGACAACCCCCTCCAGCAAGATTCAGCACAGGAGGACGAAGAAGCTAGCCCACAAGAGAGAGCGGCAGACGAGGAGATAGAGGATGACAATTACATGCCTCCCTCCGGAGACGAGGCAAGCCTCAACGACGACGAATTCGTTGTGCCCGAGGATCCCGTCGAACATGAACATTTTAAACGCAGGATAATGGCCATGGCAAACAGCCTAAAGAAAAAGCAGCAACAGCTTCGAGCTGATCAAGACCTGCTGGCCGACAGATGGACCGAGGTCCTCGCGGCTGAAGAGCATGAACTCGAACGCCCCTCCAAAAGCTACCAAAAACGCAAGTTGCTCCCCCGATTAGAGGAGGAGGCATATAAACCTTCATCACCAGTGCACAATACGGCAGACCGACCACCTCGTGGCCGCGACAGAGAGGCATCTAGGCCCTCCACCAGAACCGTACCCCGGCACCGCTCGAAAAGCGCGAAGCCACGGGGGAATGCGCCGGACTTGCGAGACGTACTGGAGGACAAGGCAAGACAATCAAGATCTATCTACGGATCACGTGGGCGCCCCACAATCCACGACGACTACCGTCGCGCCGGATACAGCAACTCCGGCCGGGCCGAACACAGCAGACAAAACTCTCTGGAGCTACGTCGCGATATTGCCCAATATAGAGGCGCCGCACACCCACTATGCTTCATAGACGAAGTAATGGATCATCAAATCCCTGAAGGGTTTAAACCCGTGAACATTGAATCTTACGATGGCACAACAGACCCCGCGTGAGGGAGTCCTGGACTAGGGGGTGTCCGGACAGCCGGACTATCATCGTCCGCCGAACTCCAAGACTACGAAGATACAAGATTGAAGACTCCGTCCCGTGTCCGGATGGGACTTTCCTTGGCGTGGAAGGCAAGCTTGGCGAATACGGATATGTAGATCTCCTACCATTGTAACTGACTCTGTGTAACCCTAGCCTCCTCCAGTGTCTATATAAACCGGAGGGCTTTAGTCCGTAGGACAACATACATTACAACAATCATACTATAGGCTAGCTCTAGGGTTTAGCCTCCTTGATCTCGTGGTAGATCCACTCTTGTACTACCCATATCATCAATATTAATCAAGCAGGACGTAGGGTTTTACCTCCACCGAGAGGGCCCGAACCTGGGTAAAAACATCGTGTCCCTTGTCTCCTGTTACCATCCGCCTAGACGCACAGTTCGGGACCCCCTACCCGAGATCCGCCGGTTTTGACACCGACATTGGTGCTTTCATTGAGAGTTCCTCTGCGTCGTCACCGATAGGCTTGATGGCATCTACAACCAACAACGCTATCCAGGGTGAGACTTTTCTCCCCGGACAGATCTTCGTATTCGGCGGCTTCGCACTACGGGCTAATTCGCTTGGCCATCTGGAGCATATCGAAAGCTACGCCCCTGGCCGTTAGGTCAGATTCGGAAGCCTAAACTTCACGGCCGATGTCCGCGGAGACTTGATCTTCGACGGACTCGAGTCGCAGCCAAGCGCGCCGCACTGTTGCGATGGGTATGATCTAACTCTGCCGCCGAACAGTGCCTTGGTGGCCGCACACGAATCCGCTCCGGCCATTAGTCCGGAGCCGATTGCCCAGATAGAGGATCGGTGGATGGACACCCCCTTGGGGGCTTCAACTACCACGGCGGTGGAGCCGAACACTAATCTTGTCCCTCGCAAAACTCGTGATTCCGAGGTGCCGGACTCCCTGCCGGACTCTGAACCTCCCACGCCCCTGCCAACCAAATCGGATTGGGCGCCGGTTATGGAATTCACCGCCGCGGACATCTTCCAATACTCGCCTTTTGGCAACATCCTGAATTCACTAAAGCACCTCTCGTTATCAGGAGAGCCCTGGCCGGACTATGGCCAGGATGGTTGGGATACGGACGACGAAGAAATTCAGATCCCACCCACCACCCACTTTGTAGCCACTGTCGACAATCTAACCGACATGCTAGACTACGACTCCGAAGACATCGACGCTATGGACGATGACGCCGGAGACGAACAGGAACCAGCGCCTACAGGGAACTGGAAGACCACCTCGTCATATGACATATACATGGTGGATACCCCAAAAGAGAGCGATAACGAGGACCAACGGGCCGCGGCAGAAGATAACCCCGCCGATAAACAACCAAAACGGCGGCGCAGACGCCGCCCTAAGCCCTGCCTCGACAACAACAACGCTCCTAAGGACCCCGCATTACAGCAGGGCACAAAAGTGGACGACGAGCATGCAGATAAGCAACCGTCCAAACAGGACGAGTCAGATAATCAGTCCAGGCCCGACGAAAACGATGGTTCGGACGATCTCACGCTGGACACGCCGCCGGAAGGTAAAAACCTTCGGAAAAGACTTGTCAACACTGCAAGAAGCTTGAAGAAAGAAAAACGGAAGCTCAAAACAGCGGAAGACACACTCAGAATGAGGTGGAGCAAAGTACTCAAAACCGCGGATAAATACGGCAATGGCCACCAATCAAAGAGCTACCCGAAGCGCAAGCTGCTACCAGAATTCGACGACGAGGCCATTGAGCCCCCACAGTCAAAAAATAAAGAGGCTGCCTGGTTGGATAGACGGCCGGATGACAGGCCAAATTCTGAAAGCGGCGCCACACATAAACCAACCAAGGAATTTGGAAGGACAGATGGCCCAGCCAGGTCCATCTACGGGCCAAAGAAGAAGGCCCCCGGAAGCAAGGCAACACGTCAAGTGTCCGAAGATAGCGGCACGCCCAAATACAGGGGCGCCGCACACCCGCTATGTTTCACCAATGAGGTGCTGGACCATGAATTCCTAGTAGGATTTAAACCAATAAACATAGAGGCCTACGATGGAACAACAGACCCTGGAGTCTGGATAGAAGATTATATACTACATATACACATGGCCAGAGGAGATAATCTCCACGCCATAAAATACCTACCCCTCAAGCTCAAAGGGCCAGCCCATCATTGGCTTAAAAGCCTCCCAGAAAACACTGTTGGAAGTTGGGAAGAGCTCGAGGACGCGTTTAGAGCAAATTTTCAAGGGACTTATGTCCGCCCTCCGGACGCAGATGATCTAAGTCATATAACTCAACAGTCCGGAGAGTCAGCGCGGAAATTCTGGAACAGGTTTCTCACCAAAAAGAACCAAATAGTCGACTGTCCGGACGCCGAAGCCTTAGCAGCTTTTAAACACAATGTCCGAGACGAATGGCTTGCCAGGCACCTCGGCCAAGAGAAACCGAGGACAATGTCCGCACTAACAAGCCTCATGACCCGCTTCTGTGCGGGAGAGGATAGCTGGCTAGCAAGATGCAGCACCAGCGACCCAAGTACATCCGAGATAAGAGATGGAAACGGAAAATCACGGTGCAGAAAAGAGCAGCGCCGGAATAAAGAGAAAATCCAAAAGAGCACGGCAGTCAACGCCGGATTCAAAAGCTCGCGGCCAAACAACAAAACACCGCCTCTTAAGGATGACAGCGATGAGTTATCCAACTTAAACAAGATTTTGGGTCGGATATGTCAAATCCACAGTACCCCCGGAAGGCCTGCAAACCACACCCACAGGGATTGTTGGGTTTTCAAACAGTCCGGCCGATTAAACGCCGAACACAAGGGGCTCAACGCGTCAAGCGAAGACGATAAACCCCACCAGCAGAGCACCGGAAAACAAAAGACTTAACCACAAGAGGTCAAATTAGTAAACTCACTTCATGTGATAATACGGAAAAATAGTGCGTCACTTCCTAAAAAGAGCCTCGCACGGTCCAACCCAGCAGACGATAGAAATTGGATATCAAAACCAATCACTTTCGACCACCTGGACTATTCCAGAAGCGTCCGAAACGCGGGACGGACTCCCCTGATATTGAATCCCATAATCGACGGATTACAATTTACTAAAGTCCTAATAGACGGAGGCAACGACTTAAACCTGCTGTATTCAAACACAATCAGCAAGATGGGGATAGACCCTACCAAAATTCGACACAGCCGCACTTCCTTCAAAGGAGTGACGCCAGGCCCTTATGCCAAGTGCACAGGCTCCCTATTACTAGAAGTCGTGTTCGGAACACCGAACAACTTTCGGCGTGAAAAACTAATTTTTCATATCGTCCCATTTAAAAGTGGATATCAAGCACTCTTGGGACGAAAGGCTTTTGTCCGTTTCAACGCCATACCACATTATGCGTCTCTTACACTCAAGATGCCCGGTCCGCGTGGCATCATCTCAGTGCGAGGGTCACCCAAAGACCCCGGACACGGATAGACGAGTCCGGCATCAGTAGGCTAGGGGCTCCCTAGCCGCACACCCCTTCACAAGGGGCTGCGCGCACACTCAACCGCGGGTTCATTCAAACCCCGCTTTGCTTGTTTATATTTTTTCTTTCACACATACCTTTTTTCGCACAAATTGTTTTCAAACTAAACTTTCCTCTCTTTTTACAGATGAACAAAGTGCGTACCCGTCCAGGATAACGGCACAACGGAGACACAGGCGCAGACGTGCAGTAGGGACCCATTGCGAGGATTCTTTTCAGATTAAGACCCTGCGTAAACCTTTTTTACTATCTCTTGTTGTTATTTTCCCTTGGTTTCTTCCTACAACCAAAGCGGAGCCTGACGTTTTGGCATCGGCCGCGTCAGAGGACCATGCCCGTACCTGGACACTAGGGGCTTAGGGCATTATTCTGCCCATTATCATAAAGACCGAACACCTTAGGGAGTGTTCGGCGTCTCGAGTTAGGCATTATATGCATCAGCTCCGCATCATGTCTTTGGTCAAATGTTGGGTTTGCCCGGCTCCTGTGTTTTGCTGCCTTACGTTCCGTATCATCGGCTAACGCGGCACCAGGAGAACTACTGCGATTGTGCCCCAGTTCGGCTGGGCGAGCACCTCAGTAGAGAAAGCCGAAAACTGACTGTCATGATATAGCGAGAGACTGGTCAACCACTCGATCGACCACCGGAATGTTTAGAATTCCCCGCTTTGACGAAGGACCGTTTCCCGGTCAGGCACACACGCGCCCCGAAATCGGAGAAAGTGCGGTGCCCCCAGGGGCTATATCGTAGCCCCAATCTCGAACTCCACTGGCTAAGTGAAAGTGATAAAGCATTATAGTCCGGATTGCCTCGTTCGCTACGCTACCACCTCCTTAACAGGACCGAGACGTCGGATTAAGTGTGAAAACGCGCTATTTGCAAACACCCCTGCACCTTGTGCGTGGGGGCTGAAGCCGAAGACTGCAATCTTTCAGGTTATACAAAAGTATACGCAAACGGCCGCATAGGAGAAGTTTCACTACTTGGGACGCACAAGTATAAAAAGCAGTTATAGTATAATCATCGTTTTACAAGCTAAAAACATTCATTTGAACGTGACATTTTTTGAGCACTGCGACTCTATTACACGAGCACCACGCATAACTTCCCCGAAATAGTGCTCGGCAGGGAGCCGGTTTTCATCCGAACCCTGGGCAGCAACAGCGGTGGCATCCATCTCTGTCCAATGCGTCTTCACGCGGGCAAGAGCCATCCGCGCGCCTTCGATACAAGCCGACCGCTTCATCTCCTTGATATGCGGCACCGCTCCAAGGAATTGCTGCAGTAAGCCGAAGTAGCTCGTCGCCTTGGGCCTCTCTGGCCAGACATGAGCCACGATGTCAGTCATGGCAAGTCCGGATAATCTATTTAGCTCGGCCCATTCGGCCAACCGGTCGGTCAACGGAAGTGAGCGATCCGGACTATGGAATTGAGACCAGAATAGCTCTTCCGTCTTAAGATCCTTCTGGCTCCGGAAGTGCTCAACGGCATCAGCCGCACTTGCCGCTAAGTCCATATACGGATCCTCCGGACTCCACAGCCGATCAAATTGAGCATACTTTTGATCCATAAACCGGCGACGCAGCAGATAAGGCTTGCCAGCCACGATATCTCCGGCCTGGCGCAGCTCCTCCCTCATGGCCCGCATTGCAGAGCGGGCATCCTTGGCCTCGGCGGTGGCCTTCCTCAGGTCTTCCTGCTCCGATAAGCGCTCCTTTTCAAGAGCCTCATTGCGGTCGGCAGCATCTTTTGCTTTCACGGCCAATTCGGCCACCTCTTCCCTGCTTAGACAGTGAGCAGCCCTTTCGGCTTTTAACTCCTCGGCCGCCCTCGAGACAGCCACGTCACTCCTTCGGGCTTGCTCCTTAGCTTGAGCAAGTTCGGCCCGAAGGCTCTCCACAGCAGTAGCACCGTCTGTATAACATCATATAATTTATCAGAGGAGGGCTTTGACCCCATTAATAAAGCGAATGTGGAGAACTCATTTACCTTGCGACTCGTCAAGTCGCCGGTTGACAAGTGCGATGTCCGCATCCGCCGCGTCAAGTTGCCGCATTAACTCGGCAACCCCACTAGTCCGGCTAGCCCTCGGACTATCCGCCACCTGCATAGGAACGACGACATTCATTACTTGCGATTTCGATCCTCGGCACGCTGTCGTTTTCGACAACCTACCGAGTCTCAGGGGCTACTATCTATACAGGGCACACTTTTATGTGCAAAACTGTCAAAAAATAGAAGGTGCGCCATTTTCGCGTACCTCAAATCCCGCCAGCAAACTCATAGCGGCATTACGCAATCCGCTCTCGGCGGACGAAATCCTTCCAATCACCATGCACATCAACGCACGGTGATCTTCTGAGATGGACGCCCTCTCAAGCAGATTCTTCAGTTCTCCCTGCCGGATACCAGCGGGCGCCGAACTCTCCAGCCCCTACGGACTCGGGGATACCCTCCGTGACGATACTTCAGGCTCGTCTGCATTATCTGACGGCGCAACAGACGGAGGCGTTTCACTCTCCATCATCTCCGGAAGAAGGTCCCCCGAAGACGAACTCATTTGAGAAGGCTGCAAATCCGAACTGTAGGATAAAAATTTCGGTTACCCACAGAAGCACAAATGGAGGTATTTTCTTACTAATGAAATCCCCTTTTCATACTCACGGCTCGCTGGAGGGCTGATTCTTTGGCGATGATTGTGCGTTCGGGTTCTCCCCGGACGCCGGACCCCCCGGGGAAGATCTCTTCCCCCGTTTAGGGGCTTTGGCCTCCGGATCCTCGGAGGCGGTCCTCTTCTCCCCCTGGAAGGAGGGGTTTTTGATTCCCCCCTCTTCAGATGCCCCTTTGGGCGAAGTAATAGCTCCTCTGTTTTCCCCATCGCTCCCTTCTATGGGTGCGACCTGTAACATTCTGACCAGCACGGGCTCCAGTGCGGTCTCTGGGAGGGGGGCCGGACACCTTATCAGCCTCGATCGTGCCACCCACTCCTGTGAAGAGTAATGGGTCAGGAGGCGAACTCTAGAAAAGTAGATAAACAGAACGTCCGGACTCTGAGCTATTTACCTGAGTATCCGGGTGATTGCGGCTTAGGCCTGCGTCCTCGGCCAATTCCGGACACGCCACCCGCGGTCCGAAGAACAACTTGTACATCTCCACGGGTGTCGCACCCATGAAGTGTTGGAGAATTCGAGGTCCCTCCGGGTTGAACTCCCATAGACGGAGAGGACGGCGTTTGCAGGGCAGGAGATGCCTGGTTAGCATTACCTGCATCACCATGACCAGATTGATCTCCCTCGCTTGGAGGTCTCGAATCCGGCCCTGCAGTGAGGGCACGTCTTCGGACGGCCCCCAATTGAGCCCTTGGTTGACCCACGACATCAATTGACGTGGAGGTCCCGGGCGGAATGAAGGCGGCGGCTTTTGCTTGCTTCCCTTCGGAGCGGTGATATAGAACCACTCCTGCTGCCACAGTCCGAGTTCCTCTTGGAAGGAACCCTCGGGCCACGGGGCATCGACCTTTTTGCTTATGGCCTCCCCGCTGCACTCCGCTTGACGCCCCCCGATCATCTTCGGCTCCACATTGAAGGTCTTCAGCCACAGGCCGAAGTGGGGAGTGACGCGGAGGAAGGCTTCGCAGACGATAATGAATGCGGAGATATGGAGGATGGACTCCGGAGCCAAATCATGAAAATCCAGCCCGTAGTAGAACATGAGCCCTCTCACAAAGGGGTCCGTCGGGAAGCCTAAACCCCGACGGAGGTGGGATACGAAGACAACGTATTCGCCGGGCTCGGGGGCGGGCACGGCCTGCCCTTGGGCAGGCAACCTGTGCGAAATCTCGTAGGCCAGGTACTTGGCCTCACGTAGCTTCAATATGTCCTCCTCCGTCATCCACCGGCCCTGAAGGTCGAAGCCGGACATAGTTGAGAATCCGAAGCGCTCGAATCTGAGGCCCTAGGTGTTAGAACTGGGAGCGAGGAAGAGATTCGATGCGAGATTGAAGAAAAAGAACGAGCCTTGGTCCTCTTATAAAGGGGAAAAATACCAAGAGCCGTCTCCGTGACCGTTTGGGATTCACCTTCGATGGAGGAGGCGTGGCGACGGGCACGGTTGGGTTACCCACGCACGTATTGATGAGGATCCCAGAATAAGGGGAACACGATCTCTGCTTCGACAGGACGTGCCAAGGAAACCGCTTCGCTAAACGTGCTGAGGTGGTATAGTAAAAAACGATTCAAACAAAGGCTTGGTAGCGGTGTGATGTCACGCCGCATAATACGTCAGCAGATTGGATTGGTGTACATTTTATTCTCTCTACGGTGGAATGTGGAATTTATTTTGCAGAGCCGGACACTATCCTGGTGTTCATGATCTTCTCTGGATTATTCAAGGGAGGAACCCGCCTTGCAATGCCGAACATTATGCGCGCCGGACTTATCGTCATTGAAGCCTGGTTCAGGGGCTACTGAGGGAGTCCTGGACTAGGGGGTGTCCGGACAGCCGGACTATCATCGTCCGCCGGACTCCAAGACTACGAAGATACAAGATTGAAGACTCCGTCCCGTGTCCGGATGGGACTTTCCTTGGCGTGGAAGGCAAGCTTGGCGAATACGGATATGTAGATCTCCTACCATTGTAACCGACTCTGTGTAACCCTAGCCTCCTCCGGTGTCTATATAAACCGGAGGGCTTTAGTCCGTAGGACAACATACATTACAACAATCATACCATAGGCTAGCTCTAGGGTTTAGCCTCCTTGATCTCGTGGTAGATCCACTCTTGTACTACCCATATCATCAATATTAATCAAGCAGGACGTAGGGTTTTACCTCCATCGAGAGGGCCCGAACCTGGGTAAAAACATCGTGTCCCTCGTCTCCTGTTACCATCCGCCTAGACGCACAGTTCGGGACCCCCTACCCGAGATCCGCCGGTTTTGGCACCGACACCGCAGTTTGGATCGAAGATTATCTCCTTCATATCCATATGGCCCATGGTGACGATCTACACGCCATCAAGTATCTCCCACTCAAGCTTAAAGGACCAGCTCGGCATTGGCTTAACAGCTTGCCAGCAGAGTCAATTGGGTGTTGGGAGGACCTGGAAGCCGCATTTCTCGACAACTTCCAAGGCACATATGTGCGACCACCAGATGCCGATGACCTAAGCCACATAATTCAGCAGCCAGACGAATCGGCCAGACAGTTCTGGACACGGTTCTTAACAAAGAAAAATCAAATCGTCGACTGTCCGGATGCAGAGGCCCTCGCAACCTTCAAACATAACATCCGCGACGAGTGGCTGGCCCGACACCTAGGACAGGAAAAGCCGAAATCCATGGCAGCCCTCACATCACTCACGACCCGCTTCTGTGCGGGGGAGGACAGCTGGCTAGCCCGCAGTAACAACCTCAGCAAAAATTCTGGCAGTCCGGACAACAAGGACCGCAATGGCAGGTCGCGTCGTAACAAAAACAAACGCCGCGTTAACGGCGATAACACTGAGGATACGACAGTCAACACCGGATTCAGAGGCTCTAAACCCGGTCAGCGGAAAAAGCCATTTAAACGAACTACTCCAGGTCCGTCCAATTTGGACCGAATACTCGACCGCTCTTGCCAGATACATGGCACCCCTGAAAAGCCAGCTAATCACACCAATAGGGATTGTTGGGTGTTCAAGCAGGCAGGCAAGTTAATTGCCGAAAACAATGACAAGGGGCTGCATAGCGATGACGAGGAAGAGACCCGGCCGCCGAACAATAGAGGACAGAAGGGTTTCCCCCCACAAGTGCGGACGGTAAACATGATATACGCAAGCCACATACCCAAGAGGGAGCGGAAGCGTGCACTTAGGGACGGATATGCGATGGAGCCAGTTGCCCCGAAGTTCAATCCATGGTCCTCTTGCCCGATCACTTTCGATCGAAGGGACCACCCCACCAGTATCCGCCATGGCGGATTCGCCGCATTGGTTTTAGACCCAATCGTCGATGGATCTCACCTCACTAGAGTCCTGATGGACGACGGCAGCAGCCTGAACCTGCTTTATCAGGATACAGTGCGCAAGATGGGCATAGACCCCTCAAGGATTAAACCTACAAAGACGACCTTCAAAGGCGTCATACCAGGTGTTGAGGCCAATTGTACAGGCTCAGTCACACTGGAAGTGGTCTTCGGATCCCCGGATAATTTCCGAAGCGAGGAGTTAATCTTCGACATAGTCCCGTTCCGCAGTGGCTATCACGCTCTGCTTGGACGAACCGCGTTTGCAAAGTTCAACGCGGTGCCGCATTATGCATACCTTAAGCTCAAGATGCCAGGCCCTCGTGGAGTCATCACGCTCAACGGAAACACTGAACGCTCCCTCTGAACGGAGGAACACACAGCGGCTCTCGCGGCAGAAGTACAGAGCAGCCTCTTAAGGCAATTTTCGAGTCCGGCCGTTAAACGACCGGACATGGCCAAACGCGCCCGGAGTAACATATATCAAGACCACCTGGCACGTTCCGAGCACGCATAGCAATGCGGCCCCAACCCCAACCCTTGCATGATTGCAAGACCAGCTCTTCGCGTACATCATTATGCTCTGGAGATACCATGGGCATAGGGGGAGGGGCACGACCACGACAGGCCCAGAGTGCGGCTCAACCACACCAGGGGCTCCCAAGTGTGTCGCTCTTTTTCTTTTCCTTTTTCTATATTTATCCACAGGACTCCGTTCACCAGGGACCCTGTCCGGCGGTGAATCTGCCGAACTCACGATGCAACAGCCAGGGAAGGACAAAGGCTACGACGAACACTCAGGTGGTCTCTATTATGAGCATTAAATCTGTTTAATACACCATTCCGCAGCCTATCCCTAGAGGGAGACATTTCTAATAGTCCAAACCCTTGCTTACCGCACTATTTGTATCGTTCTGCACTCATGGCTGAATTCCTTGAATAAACAATGCATCACTTTTTGCTTATAATTGCATTTCTTTCTTACATATATGTTCATTTATGACGTTTTGCATCCGTACACTTTGGTACAGCCGAATACACCAGGGGCTTATGTTCCCCGCATTATGGTGTGATAAGTCCGAACACTTTCACAAGTGCGGCACCCCGAACTTATAGCACTATATGCATCGGCTCCGAATCATGTCTTGGGTCAATAGTTGGGTTTGCCCGGCTCCCATGTTTTGGTACCTTACGTTCTGTTCTATCGGCTAAGGTAGCACTGGGAGAACCACTGCGATTGCGCTCCGGTTGAGCTGGGCGAGCGCCTCAGTGGAGAAAGCTAAAACTGACCATCATGATAAGGCGAGAGCTGGTCGCTGTTCGAGAGGTCTTTTCGAGTCCCTAAAGACTTATGCCGCTTAGAGCGAGGAACCGGCTTCGTCCGGCCCAGGCGTGGATAGCGCCCCGAACTCGGTCTTCCGAACACTAGGGGCTTCGCCGAAATTTAAAATTATAGAATTCTATGGCTAAGTGAGAGTGTTCAAGCATTATAAGTCCGGTTGCCTTGTTCGTTGTGTTGAGCGCCTCCCTAGATGGACCCAAAAATGGGAACAAGAGCGCTCAAGTTTATCCCGAACACCCCAGCACTCGTGGCATGGGGGCTGAAGCCGACGACTTGCCATCTCTCAGATTTGATAAACGGCCGCACAGAAGGTAATATTTTAAATTAATAAGCGTTGCTTAGCGCATATGAACAAAGTTTTCAGCGCTCAGGATAGCACATTGCGAGTCTACTCAAATATTACATCTTTGGGGCACTCATCCGCAATCTTGCGGGCACCCTTCAGGACACTCTTATAATACATTTCGAGCGTACGATACTCCTTGCCCACCGGCGGCGCGTCTGTCAGAAGCCTCTCAGCATCCAGCCTGCCCCAGTGCACCTTTGCGCGGGCAAGGGCCCGACGGGCACCTTCAATGCAGGCGGAGCGCTTGATGACTTCCACCCAAGGGCACGCATCCACCAGCCGCCGCACAAGGCCGAAGTAGCTCCCAGGCATGGCCTCTTCAGGCCACAGCCGGACTATGAGGCCCTTCATGGCCTGCTCGGCTACCTTGTGGAGCTCCACCAGCTGCTTCAGCTGGTCGCTAAGGGGCACCGGATGTCCGGCCTCAGCATACTGAGACCAGAAGACCTTCTCCGTTGAGCTCCCCTCCTCGGCCCGGTAGAATGCGGCGGCATCGGACACGCTGCGAGGCAGATCTGCAAACGCTCCTGGAGAGCTCTGAATTCGGGTAAGTAACAGGTAATTCACATTCACATGCTTGCTTTGCATGAAAAATGCCTTACCCGCCGCTATTTTCTTCACCACCTCAATCTCCTGGAGGGCCTTATGGGCCTCGGCCTTAGCGGCTTTGGCACTCTCAAGAGCCGAGGCAAGCTCGGACTCTCGAGTCTTCGAGTTGCGCTCCAAACTCTCATGCTTTTCCATGAGAGCCTGGAGCTCTTGCCGCACCTCCGCCACCCGTGCTTCCTGCTTCTCTCGCTCCGCTCGTTCCGCGGCCACATTACGTTCGGCCGCGGACACGACCTCCTTCAGGGTTGCCACCTCGTTCGTGGCCCCTGCAGTGCTCACGTTATCCTTGTTATTTCTATTGCAACCAAAATCCTTTTCTGTAAGGTACAAATTTAATACGGTGTTACTCACCTTCTTTGTCCTCGAGCTGCTTCTTGGCAAGGCCGAGCTCGTTTTTGGACCGCTCGAGGTCCTGCTTCAAATCACCGACCTCCGCAGTCAATGCGGCAGAGGTCAGCAGTGCAGCCTGCAATCCCATATTGACATAATTTTTAGAACTCCTGCGTATATCTTTTTAGATCCTCAGTCCGGCTTTTCTTTCCGAACATCGAACCGAGCATCAGGGGCTACTGTCTATGCAGTATTACATTACATATTTTAAAACTTCTTACCTCAAAGCCTGTTAGAAGGCTGCTGCAGGCTTCGGTCAGCTTGCTCTTGGCAAGCTGAACCTTCTGAATCACCGCACTCATGATAGTGCGGTGTTCTTCCTCGATGGAAGTGCCGTTGAGCGCCTCCAACAAGTTGTCCGGCGCCTCCGGTTGGATGGAGGCCGCCGGTGTCACGGTCTTGCCCTTCTTACAAAGGGGCCGCCTGCCGGACTCCGGAACCACTGCGGGTTCCGGTGTGGAGTCCGGTACGAAGTCCGGGAGGTTGCCCTGTGGCACCTCCGGAGCCTCCCCCTCCTGGCGGGTCCCCTCCTGGGATCCCACCTCAGCGTCCTCAGCATCACGAGGGGTGGAGGCGGTCGGAATGGAATCCACATCCGACGGAGCCAAGGACCCGCTCGAAGAAGCGGGAAAATCGTCCTCGGCCGGACTACAGGTTGTATGCGGCATTAGAAGGACACTGTGTGGCAAAAAAGAGAAATTATAAATCATTCAGGAATCCGGATACTTACGATCTTGCCGGGAGCTTGGCCCTTGAGGGCCACCCCTCGTCGCCGTCGTCGGCGTTGGCGGAGCAGTCCGGAGGAAGGGTCCTTCCCCTCTTGGACCCTTCGGCCGTTGGGGAAGCCTTCCTCTTCTTCTCTCCCCCCTCCTGGGGAGAGTCCTCTTTCTCCTCCTCGTCTTCGGGGGAGGAGTCCGCCTCGGAGCCATCGGACGATGAGTCCGATACCACCTGGCGCCGGGAACTCCTTCGGGTTCCCGTGGCCTTCTTCTTGGCCTTCTTCTCCGGCACCACGTAAAGGGCCGGAACCAGTAGCCCCATCAATCGGGTGTCCGCTGGGTCTTCAGGAAGGGGAGCTGGACAGTTAACCTGTCCGGACGTCTTCTGCCAGTCCTGTTAAAGGCATTGGGAGTTTTAGATCCCACATAGAGTCAAACTATGAAAGAAATAAGTGTCCCATAAAGGATAGTAAAGCATACCTCGTCGGCCGGGCGCTTCGTACTGAATCCACGATCTTTAGTTGCGGATGCGGGGGCTTCTCCGCCCTTGAACAGCACCCTCCAGGCAGCTTCGTACGTCGTGTCGAAGAGTCCGCTCAGGGTCCGGTGCTGTGCCGGATCGAACTCCCACAAATTGAAGGCCCGTTGTTGGCAGGGGAGAATCCGGCGGACGAGCATGACCTGGATCACGTTGACAAGCTTAAGCTTCTTGTTCACCAGGGTCTGGAGATAGGACTGGAGTCCTGTCAGCTCCTCCGAACTACCCCATAGCAAGCCCTTCTCTTTCCAGGAGGTGAGCTGCATGGGGATACTAGATCTGAACTCGGGGGCCGCTGCCCATTTAGGGTCACGCGGCTCGGTGATGTAGAACCACCCCGATTGCCATCCTTTGACGGACTCCACGAAGGCATCCTCGAGCCAGATGACGTTGGGCATTTTGCCCACCATGGCGCCTCCGCACTCCGCTTGGACGCCCTTCACCACCTTCGGCTTGACATTGAAGGTTTTTAGCCACAAGCCGAAGTGGGGCTGGATGCAGAGGAAGGCCTCGCACACGACGATAAACGCCGAGATGTTGAGGATGAAGTTTGGCGCCAGATCATGGAAGTCCAGGCCGTAGTAGTACATGAGCCCCCGGACGAAGGGATGAAGTGGGAAGCCCAGTCCGCGGAGGAAGTGGGGAAGGAATACGACCCTCTCATGAGGCCTGGGGGTGGGGATGAGCTGCCCCTCGTCGGGCAGCCGGTGCGCGATGTCACTGGAGAGGTATCCGACGCCGCGCAGCTTCTCGATGTGCCCCTCCGTAACGGAGGAGGCCATCCACTTGCCTCCCGCTCCGGACATGGCTGGAGAAGGTTTAGACAAGATGTGCGGACTTGGGCGCTGGAGCTCGAGTGTGCGGAGATGGATAAGCAAAGGAGGAAGAAGGCATAGGTAAAAAAGGTGGATCCTTATCCCCTTATATATGGGCGGACGAAGACTATGCGTCCCTACCGGCCTGGTAAAACTCGCTTATCTCCCAAGCGCCACCATCAATGGCGCGGTTGGGTTACCCACGTCCGTATTGATGGGAATCCCGAAATAAGGGGAACACGATCTCTGCTTCGACAAGACGTGCCAAGGAAACCGCTTCGCTAAACGCGCTAAGGTGGTATAATAGAAAACGATTCAAGTAAAGGCTTGGTGGTGGTGTGACATCATGCCACAAAGTACGTCAGCAGATTGAACTTGTGTACATATTATTCTCTCTACGGTGGAATGTGGAATTTATTTTGCAAAGCCGGACACTATCCTGGTGTTCGCAATCTTCTATGAATCAATTCGGAGGAGGAACCCGCCTTGCAATGCCGAACAATATGCGCGCCGGGCTCATAGTCATTGAAGCCTGGTTCAGGGGCTACTGAGGGAGTCTTGGACTAGGGGGTGTCCGGATAGCCGGACTATCATCATCGGCCGGACTCCAAGACTATGAAGGTACAAGATTGAAGACTTCGTCCCGTGTCCGGATGGGACTTTCCTTGGCGTGGAAGGCAAGCTTGGCAATACGGATATGTAGATCTCCTACCATTGTAACCGACTCTGTGTAACCCTAGCCCTCTCCGGTGTCTATATAAACCGGAGGGTTTTAGTCCGTAGGACGAACAACCATTACAACAATCATACCATAGGCTAGCTTCTAGGGTTTAGCCTCCTTGATCTCGTGGTAGATCCACTCTTGTACTATCCATATCATCAATATCAATCAAGCAGGAGTAGGGTTTTACCTCCATCGAGAGGGCCCGAACCTGGGTAAAAACATCGTGTCCCTTGTCTCCTGTTGCCATCCGCCTAGACGCACAGTTCGGGACCCCCTACCCGAGATCCGCCCGTTTTGACACCGACACGTACGACTACATCAACCGCATTGTCATAACGCTTTCGCTTTTGGTCTACGAGGGTACATGGACACAGTCTCCCCTCTCGTTGCTATGCATCACATAGATAGATCTTGCGTGATCGTAGGAATTTTTTTGAAATTACCGCGTCCCCCAACAAAACCGGGAAGCAATAAAGCATCCTAACGTTACTCGAGTACCCACAGGAATAGTAAATATGACTCGAGTTGAGCCAACAAATACCTCATTGCGTCTCGCGATTTTAAAATATCTCCTGACTCTCAAAGAGAGTGGAAACATTTCACTTTTCTTAGTATATAGTTACTGGTGCATATGTCCACAAGGCACAAATCTCTTTCATCAGATTGAACCCAGTAGAAATCTATATATAGACATGAAGATTCTCAAGAAAATCATTGTCTGATATATATAGAATACATACAAATGTATTTGTACCAAAGTGCTAATACAATATATGATGACAACAATACTTATGTTGTTATCACACATCATAAATGGACATTAATTATATTGACCACTCAGGAGACTGAGGGAATAGTCATAGTCTCCAAACATGTCTGTTGAGGCATATTCAACCTTCACGTTCTCCGTGCCCATAGGGTCCCGTCATCGCTGGTGATGTTGGGTTGAAGATTGAAGTGAGATTCAAATCTTTGCCCTTGAGTTTCATTGTGTCCGAGGAATTGTTGATACAGAATAACCAAATGCAGGGATCTGAATCAATATAATGCCTTATGATGTATAAGACAATATTTTTCTGTTAGCAGTGTGATTCCGACCAGAGGTTAATACCGCGGTCTTGGATTGCACACATCATCCCATGAGACACAAGAGTGATCATGATGTCCATTCCCAGGTAGGGTAGTGATAGCCATTGAGGGCCAATGCCTCAAATTATCTAGTCATCGATTACCAGAGATAATTAGTTTATGATTAGTAAATTAAAGACCATCATGGTTAGTGTTGTAATGAATTTTGCAAAATTAATGGGTATTTCAAGAAGTTAGCTTGAAACCATTAGTGTGAATCTCAAATTGCTAAGTATGACACTTCAAAGATAATCTCCAAAAATGGAGTAGATGTTGCAGCACGAGGGAGTATAATCTAAAGAAATCAGTAAGTACTCACTCCTAATGCCTTATGTCATGAATTAGTAAAATGTACGAGAGAGCATTTTGTAAAGCAATCATAATGTCAAAATGACAAAATGTAGGCTTTTATCAGTAGTCATCAATAATCTGCGTAGGCAGTAGATCCATATGACTACCTTGTGATCCCAAACATCAATTTGAATAAATCACCTTGAATTTTGCATCTGTATTTGCAAGAAATTGAAAATCTCAATTGCAAATAGACACTAGTGGAGAAAAGCCTAGCTATGGCGTGCCAAAAACAGCCTTGCTGGCGTAGACACATGACGCCACTAATATGGCCCCATTGCTAAAAGGTAGTGGTAGCGTTGGAGGACACGTCAGCAGTATCCTACATCCTGTTGGCATATCACTAGTCCAACCCCAGCACTAAGTTCATCATAACTCTGGCGTGCCTACTTGTCCAACCCAGCAAATGGTTTTTTGGTAATATTTTTTTTGCTCATCAACACTAGCTACTTACTTAATAGATAATACTGAGCACAATATACTCACCAACACTAGGGACTTACTTAATAGATAATCATTACAGAAGAGGCTCATGAACTCAACAAGTTGATATTAAACTTCACAAAAGTTGCTCACTCAAGTACTCTAGTTACTCGATCATCATCAACTAATAAGATGAACTAGCTAGCTACTAAAAATCCTAATCTTCATCAAGGAGTATGCCTAACTGGCGAAGCTTCTTTCTATCCCCCTCTCATTCATCAAGGAGTATGTCCATCTTCAGGTTAATCCTCTCAGCCCTGAGGAGTCTCCTCTCCTCCTTTAGTTTATCCTGATCCTTGACGACCTTATCCCTCTCGTACCTAAGCTGATTACTCTCCTGAATGAGCCGAACAGTCTCCTTGCATACCTCTTTAATCCCTACCTTTAGCTCGTCATTTGCCCCTTGCACGCTCTTGATGACATGTCCACATCGCACACCGACTCGTTGTTGCCTCCATAATTGGCCATGACCTACAAACACAACGCGTATATGATCAAGACAATATGCAATTTCATATCACTGAATATTGACACCAATGTAAAGTAGTTCAAATATTGCAATGTATAGAACTAATTAAACTAGATAACATGTGGTGACCTACAACAGCAAATTGCATAGCAAACAAGATATGTTGGTTATAGAGGATCAATCGATAGAAAAACTCGACAAGTGCCAGACTTTTAACTTCCAATGTTATTTTCCTTTCTTCTGAAACCGGATGATAGTTATAACAAATTATCAGCCAATTTTTTTTTGTACATGAGGACTTGCCCCGATTTCTAAATGTAACACATTCTATCCATTTCTACTAAATATATCAATTTCTACTAAACTAGCTCAGATCTGCCAATAGAGAGAGACACACAAGTAAATAAATTCTACACATAACAAATTCTATCAATTTCTACTAAATATATCAATTTCTACTAAACTAGCTCAGATCCGCCAACAGAGGGAGACACACAAGTAAATAAATTCTACACTAGTAATTTATAGGAGTTCATTTTATTTATTCCTAATAATTGATAAGAGGTAGACCCGGGGGCCATAGGTTTCACTAGTGGCTTCTCTCAAGATAGCATAAGTATTACAGTGCGTGAACAAATTACTGTCGAGCAACTGATAGAAAAGCGAATAATTATGAGATTATCTAGGCATGATCATGTATATAGGCATCACATCTGTGACAAGTAGACCAACTCCTGCCTGCATCTACTACTATTACTCCACACATCGACCGCTATCCAACATGCATCTAGAGTATTAAGTTCATAAAGAACAGAGTAACGCATTAAGAAAGATGACATGATGTAGATGGATAAACTCATGCAATATGATATAAACCCCATCTTTTTATCCTCGATGGCAACAATACAATACGTGCCTTGCTGCCCCTGCTGTCACTGGGAAAGGACACCGCAAGGTTGAACCCAAAGCTAAGCACTTCTCCCATTGCAAGAAAGATCAATCTAGTAGGCCAAACCAAACTGATAATTCGAAGAGACTTGCAAAGATAACTTAATCACACATAAAATAATTCAGAGGAGATTCAAATATTTCTCATAGATAAACTTGATCATAAACCCACAATTCATCGGATCTCAACAAACACACAGCAAAAAGAGTTACATCGAATAGATCTCCAAGAAGATCGAGGAGAACTTTGTATTGATATTCAAAGAGAGAGAAGAAGCCATCTAGCTAATAACTATGGACCCGAAGGTCTGTGGTAAACTACTCACAACTCATCAGAGAGGCCTTGGAGTTGATGTAGAGGCCCTCCGTGGTAGATCCCCCCTCCGACGGAGCACCGGCGAAGGCTCCAAGATGGGATCTCGCGGATACATAAGGTTGCCGCGGTGGAATTAGGTTTTCGTGGTCTGTTCTGATGTTCTCGGGGTACGTAGGTATATATAGGAGGAAGAAATAGGTCGGTGGACGCCCGAGGGGCCCATGAGGGTGGGGGGCGCGCCCAGCCCATGGGGGCGTACCGGGGACCCTCGTGGCCACCTCGATTGTTGCGTGACTTCCACTCCAAGTCTCCAGGTTTGCATTTGTTCCAAAAAGGTTGTTCCCGAAGGTTTCATCGCATTTGGACTCCGTTTGATATTCCTTTTCTTCGAAACACTGAAATAGGCAAAAAGACAACAATTCGGGTTGGGCCTCCGGTTAGTAGGTTAGTCCCAAAAATGATATAAAAGTGTAAAGTAAAGCCCATAAACATCCAAAATAGGAGGTATAATAGCATAGAACAATCAAAAATTATAGATACGTTGGAGACGTATCAATAATCTAGACACTGAAAATATTTCTAATGAAAATGCATTATAAATATCGGATTCTACACAATAGCAATCGGATTATCATTACAATTTCTACACAAATCAATCCTTGCAACTAACTTTGGAATCTACATGACACAAAGAAAATCCCAATGGATCCCGGCCGTGTGGTGTGTCCGCGAGCGGAAGAGTAGTGGATCTAACTTGGTGCCGGCGAGGGGCGGTGGCGGCGGCTTTGGTCCAGGGGGAGGAGTTGTGTATACGACCAGGCCAGGAGGGGTGTGAAATGAGAGAGAGCGGTGACTTAGGTCTTTTACTAAGTTGACTCAGATAGGTTATTGCTGGCGTTGGATAAAAGAGCAACGCCATAACTAATCACATGCCAAATAAAAAAGGACTAAGATTAATGAAAGACTTGACAAAATAATAGACTCAAAATTTGAACTGATAGTAAAGAAATAAAAGTCCTAAATTGATAAAAACAGTAAAAATAATAATGATGAGTATATATTTGGATAAAACACTAAAAATGTGACTAGTATAATCAATTTTTTTGAGGGTCGACTAGTATAATCATGAAATACTTAAAACCCTGAAAAACAGTTTCTAGCGTGCATAGAAAACAAACGACAACACTAAGAAATTAACTATGGCCTACATACAGAATTTATGCCACCACTATATTCCAAATGTTTAGTACATATATGGGCCAAAAGATTTGTGGCGTCTCTATAAAAATCTACGCCAGCACTAAACATGTAAATCTGGCATGCCAATTATGCGCACGCCAGCACCAGCACTATTTTTTCAAATAGTGCTGGCGTGGATGGAAAATGGCGCGCCACCAACGAAAGTTGTGGCTAGCACTTTTTTCATTAGTGAGACGTATTAATCTCGACATGTGGCGAACATAGAGAAAATATACAGCTTAGAAAGGTTCCGGAACACATCGTACTCATCAGATAAACAATACTATAAAGGTACTAAATATACTTTGTAAGAGATTAAAAATCTCAATTGCAAATAGTGAAGGTAAATAATTTAAACATGTCATGAACATGGAAATTATTTACATCACAATCTCATTCTGGAGTACACATTACTCAACACAGGTTACAATATTTGAAGGCACAAATACTAAAAAGGGTCTAAAACAGATTAATGCTAGTAAATAGCACTGTTAACAGAACCAATTTGCGAAATCTGTGAAATTGAAGGCTGTGCAAATATTGGATTGGACCATTGATTTGGCCTGTTTTGCTAATTCCTGCAACTGCAGGGATCTAAATGCAAAAAATGGCAAAGGGATAAGGTTCTCTCTCTTGTGCGGTTCCAATGGGGAAAAAGTACCCCGTAACCGTCGCCGCCGCTTTGTCCCTGGCCTCGTCACGCTCGCCTGAAGCCCGCCGCCAAATCCTCCATAGGTGGTAGTGGCACCATGGCCGCAGGCGCTCCGCTTCAGTTGCCAGGAGCCGCAGCGGGCTCCATCGCGAGCCGTGACAGGGAGGACGCCGTGCGCCGGGAGGTCAAGGCCGGGCAGTGTCCATGTTCGCACGGCTGAGGTCGCGGCATGATTCGCCGCCATGCATCGTGCCTCGCCTTGGAGGCTGGAATGGCTGTGCCAGGGGACGCCGGGGAGGACGGCTGGCCCGAGCGCCATGGCTGGCTGCGTGCTGCCACTGCTGCGGGGTGGGCGTCACCGCTCGTCGGCTACAGATGCCATAACGTCGTGTCGGGCCAAACGCGTCAGTACGCGCGCCGGAGGGAGACGCCGCGCCAAGGTCCTTGGTCGCAGGTGTCACGCCCTAGGTCTGGACGGATCTCTCCGGTGACCGGAGTCTGGCGGAGGAGGACGGATCTAGGTCGGAGGTAGAGGAAGAGGTGGTCGGAAGGCAGGGGCGGGGCCCGGGATTTGAAGAGTGTGTATTTAAAATTTCATAGGAAATTTTTCAAAAGCTTAAAGCCTTGTTTTTGCCACGTATAACCAAATATGTCATCATAATTCATGTGGAAAATTCAAATTATCATGCCTAAACAATTTATAATTCAGTGCAAAGAAATTACAAATTAAAATACACTTGTAAGCCAAGTAGCCAAATTAACTTACAGTTGTATGCATATATTACAGTTGGGGTTGGACGTGGCTCGCACAGCCGACCTACTGGGCAATGGAAAACAAAGGTGGTGCATTGACACCTGTAACCAATAGTGCCTGCAACCATACATAAAATTAACATAACTAAGGTAAGATTCGACACAAGAAAGCAAAGCCCAATTTTGACATCAGAGGATAAAAATATATCAAGATACACGAACGCATCAAATTATCTACCAGATCGAGCGAGCCTTAGATGAGGCAATGCCCACTGCTGTCAACTGCCGAGATGGATTAAACATGGATCGAGACAACAAGAGCCAACGGATGGCTGTCGTCGGATGCCTGGGTCGCGCCACCAGCCTGCCTATGCCGTCGTGCGCGCGTGCGATCAGGCAATGGCGATCAGCCCAGCCGCCATGCCCTGCCGCTTCGAGCGCGAACAGAATTGGGGATGGAAGGCGTCGGTTTCTTGTGCGATATGGTTTTTAACGAAGCGCTATACTATCGATGGATTTGTGGCTCGTGCGTGCAGGTCCTGCGTGTTGCAGCGGTTTGGGCCATGTTGGGGTGTGGGCTACCCTTCGTTTTGGGGTTGAAATCCTTAGCTAGCCTGTTTTCTCGTATCTTTTTCGTTTTTCCCATACATACACATGCTTTACACTATATATACATGGTTTCTCGGCAAAAATAATGGGTATTCATTTGAATACCCTTGAATTGAACTGGGCCCACCGCTGTCGGAAGGTAGAAGACGATACAGAGAGGATACGAGAGAACGAGAGGTTCACACTAATTTTCGTTTCATCGATGCCTTGCTACAGAGGTCGACCGTTGCTTATAAACGCATGGCTCACTTACATGACTGGGCCGATCCATGGACACTCTTACACATGCAACCCTTGTAGCCCAACACGCGATTTGAATCACCCGCTCATTTCCTCTGCTTTCTTCTTGGCGCTGATCTTCCTTGTCCTCTGCTTCTTGACTGTTGTCAGTGCGCTAGTACTGACAGTACCCTCCCCTGGAGAGCCAGCTTGTCCCCATGCTGGTGTAGTTGAGTATCGGTTGCGGAGTACTTGGTATTCTTCCCATGTAGCCTCCGTTGTAGGAAACTTTGTCCACTTGACCAGTACCTGCTGATGAGCGACATTCCCTTTCTTGACCAAGCGACGATCAATGATCTCCTTCGGTTGCATGTCTGGATCAGAAAAATCCAGTGGTGTTGGCAATGTACTAAAAATTGGAGCGTGGTCAGGGATGTGCTCCTTCAATTGAGAGACGTGGATGACCAGGTGAACCAAACTTCCGCGTGGTAACTCCAGTCGGTAAGCTGCCTGTCCGATCTTGGTGAGGATCTTTAAAAGATCATGGATGTCACCTAGAGGGGGGGGGTTGAATAGGCGCTTTAAAATAATTACGGTTTAGGCTCGAACAAATGCGGAATAAAACTAGCGTTTAATTTGTCAAGTAAAAAACCTAAAACGAGTAGGCTCACCTATGTGCACCAACAACCTATGCTAAGCAAGATAAATAACTAAGTGATAGCAAGGTATATAACATGAAACACTATGGCTATCACAAAGTACAGTGCATAAGTAAAGGGCTCGAGTAAGAGATAACCGAGGCACCGAAGACAACAATGTATCCCGAAGTTCACACCCTTGCGGATGCTAATCTCCGTTTGGAGCGGTGTGGAGGCACAATGCTCCCCAAGAAGCCACTAGGGCCACCATAATCTCCTCACGCCCTCGCACAATGCAAGATGCCATGATTCCACTAAGGGACCCTTAAGGGCGGTCACCGAACCCGTACAAATGGCAACCCTTGGGGCCGGTCACCAAAACCGTACACTTTGGCAACCCTTCGGGGCGGTCACCGGTACCAGTCAAATTGCTCGAGGCGATCTTCACAACCTAACTGGAGACCCTGACGCTTGCCTGGAGCTTTACACCACAATGATTGAGCTCCGAACACCAGCAACCATCTAGGGTGCCCAAGCACCCAAGAGGAACAAGCTCAAGGGTACCAAGCACCCAAGAATAATAGGCTTCTCAGCTTGTAACTTCCACGTACCACCTTGGAGAACTCGAACCGATGCACCAAATGCAATGGCAAGAGCACATGGAGTGCACAGGTCCTTCTCTCCCAAATCCCACCAAAGCAACTACTGCTAGGTGAAGGAAATATGCCCTCGAGGCAATAATAAAGTTATTATTTATTTCCTCATATCATGATAAATGTTTATTATTCATGCTAGAATTGTATTAACCGGAAACATGATACATGTGTGAATACATAGACAAACTTAATGTCACTAGTACGCCTCTACTTGACTAGCTCATTAATCAAAGATGGATATGTTTCCTAACCATAGACATGTGTTGTCATTTGATTAACGGGATCACATCATTAGGAGAATGATGTGATTGACTTGACTCATTCCGTTAGCCTAGCACTTGATCATTTAGTATGTTGTTATTGCTTTCTTTATGACTTATACAAAGTTCCTACAACTATGAGATTATACAACTCCCGTTTATCGGAAGAACACTTTGTGTGCTACCAAACGTCACAACGTAACTGGGTGATTATAAAGGAGCTCTACAGGTGTCTCCGAAGGTACATGTTGAGTTGGCGTATTTCGAGATTAGGATTTGTCACTCCGGTTGTCGGAGAGGTATCTCTGGGCCCTCTCGGTAATGCACATCACTACAAGCCTTGCAAGCAATGTAGCTAACGAGTTAGTTACGGAATGATGCATTACGTAACAAGTAAAGAGACTTGCCGGTAACGAGATTGAACTAGGTATTGGATACTGACGATCGAATCTCGGGCAAGTAACATACCGATGACAAAGGGAACAACGTATGTTGTTATGCGGTTTGACCGATAAAGATCTTCGTAGAATATGTAGGAGCCAATATGAGCATCCAGGTTCCGCTATTGGTTATTGACTGGAAAAAATTCTAGGTCATGTCTACATAGTTCTCGAACCCATAGGGTCCGCACGCTTAACGTTACGATGCCAGTTTTATTATGAGTTTATAAGTTTTGATGTACCGAAGGTTGTTCGGAGTCCTGGATGTGATCACGGACATGACGAGGAGTCTCGAAATGGTCGAGACATAAAAATTAATATATTGGACGACTATATTCGGACACCAGAAGTGTTCTGGGTGATTTCGGAGAAAACCGGAGTGCCGGAGGGTTACCCGAACCCCCCCGGGAACTAATGGGCCTTGTTGGGCCCTAGTGGAGAGAGAGAGAGGGGCCGGCCAGGGCAAGAGGCGCGCCCCCTCCCCTTGAGTCCGAATAGTACAAGGAGGGGGGGGGGGCGCCCCCTTGCCTTTCCCCTCTCCCACTCCTTCCTTTCCCCTCCTTCTTGGACTAGGAAAGGGAGGGGCAAACCTACTTGGAGTAGGTTTCCCCCTCCTAGGGCGCGCCACCCCCTTGGCCGGCCTCCTCCTCCTCGCCCCTTTATATATGGAGGAGGGGGGCACCTCTAGACACACAAGTTGATCTTCGTGATCGTTCCTTAGCCGTGTGCAGTGCCCCTGAGGGAGTCCTAGACTAGGGGGTGTCCGGACAGCCGGACTATCATCGTCAGCCGAACTCCAAGACTATGAAGATACAAGATTGAAGACTTCGTCCCGTGTCCGGATGGGACTTTCCTTGGCGTGGAAGGCAAGCTTGGCGATACGGATATGTAGATCTCCTACCATTGTAACCGACTTTGTGTAACCCTAGCCCTCTCCGGTGTCTATATAAACCGGAGGGTTTTAGCCCGTAGGACAACAACCATTACAACAATCATACCATAGGCTAGCTTCTAGGGTTTAGCCTCCTTGATCTCGTGGTAGATCCACTCTTGTACTACCCATATCATCAATATCAATCAAGCAGGAGTAGGGTTTTACCTCCATCGAGAGGGCCCGAACCTGGGTAAAAACATCGTGTCCCTTGTCTCCTGTTACCATCCGCCTAGACGCACAGTTCGGGACCCCCTACCCGAGATCCGCCGGTTTTGACACCGACATTGGTGCTTTCATTGAGAGTTCCTCTGTGTCATCACCGATAGGCTTGATGGCTTCTTCAATCAACAACAACGCAGTCTTGGGTGAGACTTTTCTCCCCAGACAGATCTTCGTATTCGGCGGCTTCGCACTGCGGGCTAATTCACTTGGCCATCTGGAGCAGATCGAAAGCTACGCCCCTGGCCATCAGGTCAGATTTGGAAGCCTAAACTTCACAGCGGATATCCGCGGGGACTTGATCTTCGATGGATCCAAGCCGCAAACGAGCGTGCCGCACTGTCACGATGGGCATGATCTAACTCTGCCGCCGGACAATGCCTTGGAGGCCGCACACGAATTCGCTCCGACCCATAGTTCGGAGCCGATCGCGCAGATCGAGGACGGGTGGCTGGACACCGCCTCGGGGGCTGCAACTTCTACGGCGATAGAGCCGAACACTGACCTTGTCCCTTATAAAGCTCGTGACTCCGAGGTGCCGGACTCCCCGCCGGACTCCGAACCTCCTGCGCCCCTGCCAATCGAATCCGATTGGGCGCCGATCGTGGAGTTCACCGCTGCGGACATCTTTCAGCACTCACCCTTTGGCGACATCCTAAATTCGCTAAAACATCTCTCGCTATCCAGAGAGCCCTGGCTGGACTACGGCCAGGATGGTTGGGATGCGGACGACAAAATTCAAAGCCCACCCACCACCCACTTTGTAGCCACTGTCGACGATCTAACCGACATGCTAGACTACGACTCCGAAGACATCGACGGTATGGACGACGATGCCGGAGACAATCAAGAACCAGCGCCTACAGGGCACTGGAAGACCACCTCGTCATACGACATATACATGGTGGACACCCCAAAAGATGGGGACGGCGAAGAAGCAGCGGAGGCAGATTCCTTAAAGAAACAGCGCAAGCGCCGACGTCAGCGGCACCGCTCTATATCCCGCCACAGTAAGAATGGAGATTCCGGCACAGGAGATAATAACACCCCAGAAAGTGCCAAAGACAACCCCCTCCAGCAAGATTCAGCACAGGAGGACGCAGAAGCCAGCCCTCACGAGAGAGCAGCAGACGAAGAGGTCGAGGATGACAATTACATACCTCCCTCCGGAGACGAGGCAAGCCTCGACGACGACGAATTCGTCGTGCCTGAGGATCCCATCGAACAAGAGCGTTTCAAACGCAGGCTAATGGCCACAGCAAATAGCCTAAAGAAAAAGCAGCAGCAGCTTCAAGCTGATCAAGACCTGCTGGCCGACAGATGGACCGAGGTCCTCGCGGCCGAAGAGTATGAACTCGAACGCCCCTCCAAGAGCTACCCAAAACGTAAGTTGCTCCCCCAATTAGAGGAGGAAGCATACGTACCTTCATCACCAGCGCACAATACGGCCGACCGACCACCCCGTGGTCATGACAGAGAGGCATCCAGGCCCTCCATCAAGACCGTACCCCGGCATCGCTCGAAAAGTACGAAGCCACGGGGGAACGCGCCGGACTTGCGGGATATATTGGAGGACAAGGCAAGACAATGCAGATCTATCTATGGATCACGTGGGCGCCCCACGACCCACGACGAATACCGTCGCGCCTGATACAACAACTCCGGCCGGGCCGAACACAGCAGACAACGCTCCCTTGAGCTACGTCGTGATATTGCTCAATATAGAGGCGCCGCACACCCGCTATGCTTCACTGACGAAGTAATGGATCATCAAATCCCTGAAGGGTTTAAACCCGTAAACATTGAATCCTACGATGGCACAACAGACCCCGCGGTTTGGATCGAAGATTATCTCCTTCATATCCATATGGCCCGCGGCGACGATCTCCACGCCATCAAATATCTCCCGCTCAAGCTTAAAGGACCAGCTCGGCATTGGCTTAACAGCCTGCCCGCAGAGTCAATTGGGTGTTGGGAGGACCTGGAAGCCGCATTCCTCGACAACTTCCAGGGCACATATGTGCGACCACTAGACGACGATGACCTAAGCCACATAATTCAGCAGCCAGACGAATCGGCCAGGCAATTCTGGACACGGTTCTTAACAAAGAAAAATCAAATCGTCGATTGTCCGAATGCAGAGGCCCTCGCAGCCTCAAACATAACATCCGCGACGAATGGCTGGCCCGGCACCTAGGATAGGAAAAGCCGAAATCCATGGCAGCCCTCACATCATTAATGACCCGCTTCTGTGCGGGAGAGGATAGCTGGCTAGCTCGCAGCAACAACCTCAATAAAAATGCTGGCAGTCCGGATACTAAGGACCACAATGGCAGGTCGCGTCGAAGCAAAAACAAACACCGCGTTAATGGCGATAACAATGAGGATACGGCAGTCAACGCCAGATTCCGAGGCTCTAAACCCGGTCAGCGGAAGAAGCCATTCAAAAGAACTACTCCGGGTCCGTCCAATTTGGACCGAATACTCGACCGCTCTTGCCAGATACGTGGCACCCCCGAAAAACCTGCTAACCACACCAACAGAGATTGTTGGGTATTCAAGTAGGCAGGCAAGTTAATTGCCGAAAACAATGACAAGGGGCTGCACAGCGATGATGAGGAAGAGACCCGACCGCCGAACAATAGAGGACAGAAGGGCTTCCCCCCACAAGCGCGGACGGTAAACATGATATACGCAACCCATATACCCAAGAGGGAGCGGAAGCGTGCACTGAGGGACGTATATGCGATGGAGCCAGTCGCCCCGAAGTTCAATCCATGGTCCTCTTGCCCGATCACTTTCAATCGAAGAGACCATCCGACCAGTATCCGCCATGGCGGATTCGCCGAATTGGTTTTAGACCCAATCATCAAAGGATTTCACCTTACGAGAGTCCTGATGGACGGCGGCAGTAGCCTGAACCTGCTTTATCAGGATACAGTGCGCAAGATGGGCATAGACCCCTCAAGGATTAAACCTACAAAGACGACCTTCAAAGGCGTCATACCAGGTGTTGAGGCCAATTGTACAGGCTCAGTCACACTGGAAGTGGTCTTCGGATCCCCAGATAATTTCCGAAGCGAGGAGTTAATCTTCGACATAGTTCCGTTCTGCAGCGGCTATCACGCTCTGCTCGGACGAACCGCGTTCGCAAAGTTCAACGCGGTGCCGCATTATGCATACCTCAAGCTCAAGATGCCAGGCCCTCGTGCAGTCATCACGGTCAATGGAAATACGGAACGCTCCCTCCGAACGGAGGAACATACAGCGGCTCTCGCGGCAGAAGTATAGAGCAGCCTTCTAAGGCAATTTTTGAGTCCGGCCGTTAAACGACCGGACACGGCCAAACGCGCCCGGAGCAACATCAATCAAGACCACCTGGCACGTTCCAAACACGCGTAGCAATGCGGCCCCAACCCCAGCCCTCGCATGATTGCAAGACCAGCTCTCCGCGTGCATCATTACGCTCTGGAGATACCACGGGCATAGGGGGGAGGGCACGACCACAACTGACCTAGAGTGCGGCTTGACCACACCAGGGGCTCCCAAGTGTGTCGCTCTTTTTATTTTTTATTTTCCTTCTTTATACACAGGACTCCGTTCACCAGTGGCCCTGTCCGGCGGCGAACCTGCCGAACTCACGATGCAACAGCCAGGGAGGGACAAAGGCTGCGCCGAACACTCAGGTGGTCTCCATTACGAGCATTAAATTTGTTAAATACACCATTTCGCAGCCCACCCCTGGAGGGGGACACGCTTAAATAGTCCAATCCCTTGCTTACCGCACTATTTGTATCGCTCTGCACTCATAGCAGAATTCCTTGGATAAACAATGCATTACCTTTCGCCTATAATTGCATTACCTTTTTTACATATATGTTCATTAATGACATCTTGCTCCCGTATATTTTGGTACGGCCAAATACACCAGGGGCTTATGTTCCCCGCATTATGGTGTGATAAGTCCGAACACTTTCACAAGTGCGGCACCCCGAACTTATAGCATTATATGAATCGGCTCCGAATCATGTCTTGGGTCAATAGTTGGGTTTGCCCGGCTCCCATGTTTTGGTACCTTACATTCCGTTCTGTCGGCTAAGGTAGCACTGGGAGAACCACTGCGATTGCACCCTGGTTGAGCTGGGCGAGCGCCTCAGTGGAGAAAGCTAAAACTGACTGTCATGATAAGGCGAGAGACTGGTCGCTGTTTGAGAGGTCTTTTCGAGTCCCTAAAGACTTACGCCGCTTCGAGCGAAGAACCGGATAATGTCCAGCCAAGGCGTGGATAGCGCCCCGAACTCGGTCTTCCGAATACTATGGGCTTCGCCAAAATTTAAAATTATAGAATTCTATGGCTAAGTGAGAGTGTTCAAGCATTATAAGTCCGGTTGCCTTGTTCATTGTGTTGAGCGCCTCCCTAGATGGACCCAAAAATGGGAACAAGAGTGCTCAAGTTTATCCCGAACACCCCAGCACTAGTGGCATGGGGGCTGAAGCCGACGACTTGCCATCTCTCAGATTTTATAAACGGCCGCACAGAAGGTAATATTTTAAATCAAACAAGCGTTGCTTAGCGCATATGAACAAAGTTTTCAGCGCACAGGATAACACATAGCGTGTTTACTCAATAATTACATCTTTGGGGCACTCATCCGCAATCTTGCGGGCACCCTTCAGGACAGTCTTATAGTACATCTCGGGTGTACGATACTCCTTGTCCGCTGGCGGCATTTCAGTAATAAACCTCTCCGCATCCAGCCTGCCCCAATGCACCTTTGCGCGGGCAAGGGCCCGACGAGCACCTTCAATACAGGCGGAGCGCTTGATAACCTCCACCCAGGGGCACGCATCCACCAGCCGCCGCACAAGGACGAAGTAGCTCCCAGGCATGGCCTCTCCAGGCCACAGCCGGACTATGAGGCCCTTCATGGCCTGCTCAGCTACCTTGTGGAGTTCGACCAGCTGCTTCAGCTGGTCGCTAGGGGGCACCGGATGTCCGGACTCAGCATACTGAGACCAGAAAACCTTTTCCGTTGAGCTCCCCTCCTCGCCACGGTAGAATGCGGCGGCTTCCGACACACTGCAAGGCAGATCTACAAACGCCGCTGGAGAGCTCCGAATTCGGGTAAGTAACAGGTAATTTACATTAACATGCTTGCTTTGCATGAAAAATGCCTTACCCGCCGCTATTTTCTTCACCGCCTCAATCTCCTGGAGGGCCTTATGGGCCTCGGCCTTAGCGGCTTTGGCACTTTCAAGAGCCAAGGCAAGCTCGGACTCTCGAGTCTTAGAGTCACGCTCCAAACTCTCATGCTTTTCCATGAAAGCCTGTTGCTCTTGTCGCACCTCCGCCACCCGCGCCTCCTGCTTCTCTCGCTCCGCGGCCGCATTGTGTTCGGCCGCGGACACGGCCTCCTTCAGGGTCGCCACCTTGTTCGTGGCCCCTGCATTACCCACGTTATCCTTGTTATTTTCATTGCAACCCAAATCCTTTTCTGTAAGGTAACTATTCAGAGTGGTGTTACTCACCTTCTTTGTCCTCGAGCTGCTTCTTGGCACGGCCGAGCTCTTGCTCGGACCGCTCGAGGTCCTGCTTCAAAGCACCGACCTTCGCAGTCAGTGCGGCAGAGGTCAGCAGCGCAGCCTGCAAACCCATATTGACATAATTTTTAGCAACCCTGCGTATATCTTTTTAGATCCTCAGTCCGGCTTTTCTTTCCGAACACCAAACCGAGCATCAGGGGCTACTGTCTATGCAGTATTACATTACATAATTTTAACTTCTTGCCTCAAAGCCTGTTAGAAGGCTACTGCAGGCTTCGGTCAGCCCGCTCTTGGCGAGCTGAACCTTCTGAATCACCGCACTCATAATAGTGTGGTGTTCTTCCTCGATGGAAGCGCCTTTGAGCGCCTCCAACAAGTTGTCCGGTGCCTCCGGTTGGACGGGGCCCGCCGGCGTCACGGTCTTGCCTTTCTTGCGAAGGGGCCGCCTGCCGGACTCCGGAACCACTGCGGGTTCCGGTGTGGAGTCCGGCGCAAAGTCCGGGAGGCTGCCTTGTGGCGCCTCTGGAGCCTCCTCCTGATGGGTCCCTTCCCGGGATCCCACCTCGGCGTCCTCATTCGCGAGGGGTGGAGGCAGTCGGGATGGAATCTACATCCGACGGAGCCAACGACCCGCTCGACGAAGCGGCGAGATCATCATCGGCCGAACTGCAGGCAGTGTGCGGCATTAGAAGGACACTATGTGACACAAAAGAGAAATTATAAATCATTCAGGAATCCGGATACTTACGATCTTTCCGGAGGCCTGGCCCTTGAGGTCCACTCTTCGTCGCCAACGTTGGCGTTGGCAGAGCTGTCCGGGGGACTAGTTCTTCCCCTCTTGGACCCTTCGGCCTCCCCTGTTGGGGAGGCCTTCCTCTTCCTCTCTCCCTCCTCTGGGAGAGAGTCCTCTTTCTCCTCCTCGTCTTCGAGGGAGGAGTCCGCCTCGGAGCCATTGGACGATGAGTCCGATATCACCTGGCGCCGGAAACTTCTTCGAGTTCCCGTGGCCTTCTTCTTGGCCTTTTTCTCCGGCACCACATAGAGTGCCGGGACCAGCAGCCCCGTTAAGCGGGCATCCACTGGGTCTTCGGGAAGGGGAGCCGGACAGTCTACCTGTCCGGACGTCCTCTGCCAGTCCTGTCAAAGGCATTGGGAGTTTTAGATCCCACATAGAGTCAAACTATGAAAGAAAACAACTGTCCCATAGAGGATAATGAAGCTTACCTCACCGGCCGGGCGCTTGGTGCTGAATCCGCGATCTTCAGTCGCGGACGCGGGGGCTTCTCCGCCCTTGAACAGCACCCTCCAGACGGCTTCATACGTCGTGTCGAAGAGCCCGCTCAGAGTCCGGTGCTGTGCCGGATCGAACTCCCACAGGTTGAAAGCCCGTTGTTGGCAGGGGAGGATCCGGCGGATGAGCATGACCTGGATCACATTGACAAGCCTAAGCTTCTTGTTCCCCAGGGTCTGAAGACAGGACTGGAGTCCTGTCAGCTCCTCCGAACTGCCCCATAGCAAGCCCTTCTCTTTCCAAGAGGTGAGCTGCATAGGGATACCAGATCTGAACTCGGGGGCCGCCGCCCACTTAGGGTCGCGTGGCTCGGTGATGTAGAACCACCACGATTGACGGACTCCACGAAGGCCCCTTCGAGCTAGATGACGTTGGGCATCTTGCCCAACATGGCGTCTCCGCAGTCCGCTTGAGTGCCCTTCACCACCTTCGGCTTGACGTTGAAGGTCTTGAGCCACAAGCCGAAGTGGGGCTGGATGCAGAGGAAGGCCTCGCACACGACGATAAACGCCGAGATGTTGAGGATGAAGTTTGGCGCTAGATCGTGGAAATCCAGGCCGTAATAGTACATGAGCCCCCGGACAAAGGGATGCAACGGGAAGCCCAGTCCGCGGAGGAAGTGGGGAAGGAATACGACCCTCTCATGGGGCCTGGGGGTGGGGATAAGCTGCCCCTTGTCGGGCAGCCAGTGCGCGATGTCGCCGGAAAGGTATCCGGCGCTGCGCAGCTTTGCGATGTGCTCCTCCGTAACGGAGGAGGCCAACCATTTGCCTCCCGCTCCGGACATGGTCGGAGAAGGTCGAGACGAGATGCGCGGACTTGGGCGCTGGAGCTCGAGTGCGCGGAGGTGGATAAGCAAAGGAGGAAGAAGGCGTAGGTGAAAAGGTGGATCCTTATCCCCTTATATATGGGCGGACGAAGACTATGCGTCCCCACCGGCCTGGTAAAACTCGCTTATCTCCCAAGCTCCACCATCAATGGCGCGGTCGGGTTACCCACGTCCGTATTGATGAGAATCCCAGAATAAGGGGAACACGATCTCTGCTTCGACAAGACGTGCCAAGGAAACCACTTCGCTAAACGCGCTGAGGTGGTATAATAAAAAACGATTCGAGTAAAGGCTTGGTAGTGGCGTGACGTCATGCTACAAGATACGTTAGCATATTGAACTTGTGTTCATAATATTCTCTCTACGGTGGAATGTGGAATTTATTTTGCAGAGTCGGACACTATCCTGGTGTTCACAATCTTCTATGAATTATTCGGAGGAGGAACCCGCCTTGCAATGCCGAACAATATGCGCGCCGGACTCATCGTCATTGAAGCCTGGTTCAGGGGCTACTGAGGGAGTCCTGGACTAGGGGGTGTCCGGACAGCCGGACTATCATCGTCAGCCGGACTCCAAGACTATGAAGATACAAGATTGAAGACTTCGTCCCGTGTCCGGATGGGACTTTCCTTGGCGTGGAAGGCAAGCTTGGCGATACGGATATGTAGATCTCCTACCATTGTAACCGACTCTGTGTAACCCTAGCCCTCTCCGGTGTCTATATAAACTGGAGGGTTTTAGTCCGTAGGACAACAACCATTACAACAATCATACCATAGGCTAGCTTCTAGGGTTTAGCCTCCTTGATCTCGTGGTAGATCCACTCTTGTACTACCCATATCATCCATATCAATCAAGCAGGTGTAGGGTTTTACCTCCATCGAGAGGGCCCGAACCTGGGTAAAAACATCGTGTCCCTTGTCTCCTGTTACCATCCGCTTAGACGCACAGTTCGGGACCCCCTACCCGAGATCCACCGGTTTTGACACCGACAGCCCCCCTCCACCATATTCCACCTCGGTCATATCGTAGCGGTGCTTAGGTGAAGCCCTGCGTCGGTAGAACATCATCAACGTCACCACGCCGTCGTGCTGACGGAACTCATCCCCGACACCCTGCTGGATCGGAGTCCGGGGATCGTCATCGAGCTGAACGTGTGCTGAACTCGGAGGTGCCGTGCGTTCCTTACTTGGATTGGTCAAATCGTGAAGACGTACGACTACATCAACCGCGTTGTCATAACGCTTCCGTTTTCGGTCTACGAGGGTACGTGGACAATACTCTCCCCTCTCGTTGCTATGCATCACCATGATCTTGCGTGTGTGTAAGATTTTTTTTGAAATTACTATGTTCCCCAACACTAGGGAGGGAAATGAGAGGACGAACGAAGAAGAGAACACGAGGAACTCCAAGATCTAGATCCAAGGGGTTCCCCTCACATAGAGAAGAAAGTGATTGGTGGAAACGTATATCTAGATCTTCTCTCTCTTTTCCCCCCAAAACTAGCAAGAATCCATGGAGGGATTGAGAGATAGCAAGCTCAAAGAAGGTCAACAATGGGGAAGAACACGAGCTTAAGAGATAAGTTCAATGGGGAAGAAGACCCCCTTTTATAGGTGGAAAAAATCCAACCATTCTGTGCTCAGCCCGCACATGAGCGGTACTACCGTTCGGGCGGTAGTAACAGGAAAAATACACAACAACTAGAAACCTTGGGCGGCAATGCCTCCTGGAGTGGTACTATCGCTCATCCGAGCGGTACTATCGCGGGAGAAGCATGTAGCGACCAGACCTCAACCAGTCTGATCCCTGTGCTCAGTGTCATCCCTGGATCAGTAATGCTGACACCACACAGTACTTGGAGGATTTATAATAGAGTAGCAATCACACACTTATTACATCGAATGTCTCAAAAGAGAACTTATTGAAATAAATATGGCTTAAGGCCATCTAAAACGATAACAGCGGAAGGCTTGGAAGATAAGCGAGTCCATCAACTCCAATGGCATCACTGAGTATAGAATCACGACGTAAAAGCACCTTACTCGTCGTCTGAAAAGTCTGCAACATGAAACGTTGCAGCCCGAAAACGGGTCAGCACATGGAATATGCTGGCAATGTAACACATAGAGAATAACAATGGAAATAGGCTATACTACATGCATATTTGGCTGGTGGTAAAGCTCTATGGTTACAGTTTTTGCATAAAGCCAATTTTTCCCTACTGCAAAGGAATAAATTCATTTAACTATCATGGTGGTTGTTAAACATTGAGAATGGTTGACAGAATTCTCAATCCCAATTAAAAAGTACTCATTAAAACCCAACAATATTGATTTAAAAGTAACATGATGAGATTCACATGATAATCAAGTACTAGATACTCAAGATGTCCGTAACCGGGGACACGGCTAACCATGATTAGTAAATACACTCTGCAGATGTTTGCGCACTTTTCCCCACAAGACTTGATCGCCTCCGTTTGATTCCTCGCACTACATGATGTTTGAGAAACGGATGACCGAGACATAGTCTTTCGGAAGCGCTAGCACCTTACATAGGGTACACCGGTACACCTACTTTCCCCTACATCCGCTAGTCTACCCGTAAGAGTTCGCACAACTTAGTCAACTATGCCAGAGCCCATAATGGCTTGTGGCTGCACACGTAAGTTTCTAGTTTGAATATTCTCATGATCCCTTTGAGCCTGGGTGGCGGTCCGAAGAAATACAGGCAAGTCCTGCTAGAAAATAGGTGCCTCAATCCACCCAGATGTGTGTTTAAGTTGCCACCTTAAATAAACCATTAAATTAACAATCTCACATCTGTCATGGATACACTCACCCAATCCACGTCTACTAGCATAGCATGGCATAATAAGCAACGTAGAAGTAACTCCCAAAGGTTTGATAATAAAACAGGTAATAGGTACTACCTCAACTACATTCCCATCCCACAATTTAATTAGATCCTAATCATGCAATTGTTTGAGGATTGATCTAATGCATAAAAACTGGGTAGTAGAAAGGTATGATCAAGTGTTACTTGCCTTGCTGATGATCCGCGAAACCTAGAGACTCGAAGTAACAGGCGGCGCACTCCGGGTATTCTATCGTAGACAAACAAACAAGCATACAATAAGTATTCATCTAATGCACAGGTAAAACTCGAATAAAAGATCTAACCAGATTGTTCAACTTAAGAACTCCGGTTTTGTAAAAGAAACAAATCGAACAAAGCAACGAAAGTCAAACTGCGAAAGAAAACAACTTTGTTTTACTAATCTCGATCTAAATCAAATTTTACAGAAGCAAAAACTTGTGTAAGTATATTATTCAGAAAGAGGGTTTCGAGACGAAACTCCAAGCGCTTGAATCGCCTGATTCCGATAAACGAGCGAAAAGTTATACTAAAACGAAAATCGGATCAGGAATCGCGATCAGAAAAATCGCGGATTAAATCCGAGAAAAAGAAAAAACAACGAACGGGTTAACGAACGAGCGTTCGTTAACTAAACGAATCTGACGAAAGCGTTTGTTAAAACAAACTAACGGACGAACGTCCGCTAATTAACCTAGACCGAAAAAAACCGAAAACTGAATAAAAACGAATCTAAAAAAACAAAAAAAACGTAATAAAACCGCCCGGCTTTTTTTTAGAACGGCGACACGCGGTTCGAGGCGGCGGCGAACCTCGGCGGCGCCAGCGGCGAAGTCTGGCGGGGCTCCGGCGGGGTCCGGCGACGGCGGGCGGCGGCGGCGGCGGCGGATCGGGCGGGCGGCGGCGCTGGCTAGGGTTAGGGTTTCGGTGTGGGCCGGCGGCGGTGGCGTGGGCTGGCGGCGGCGCGGGCTGGTGGGGTCGGGCGGCTGGGCCGGGGCGCCTGGGCGGCGCTATTTATAGTGCCCCCCCGAGCGGAGTCCCGCTCGGGCACGGCCCGTAGGTCGGTTGCACGTTTTTTTTAAATAATTTCGCGCAGAAGAAAAATAAAAAGAAATACTAAACGGACTCCAAAAATCCCGAAATAAAATTTCCCCGGCTTCTAAAATCAAGCCGAACAAGATGAACATTTATTTGGGGCTTAAATGCAATTTTGAAAAACCTGCATTTTTCCTAAATTCAAATAAAAAGCGAAAAACTCCAAAATAAATCTTATTTGATTTTTTTTATTAAATCTTCATTATTTCTTTATTTTGGGGAAGTCATTTTATTCCCTCTCTGAAACTTGGGTAGTAGAAATAATTGAAGATAAAATAAATAAAATCCAATGATCCTATTTTCAAAATTTGAGACAACCCCAAATATGAAAATGACGAAATCCCCAACTCTCTCCATGGGTCCTTGAGTTGCGTAGAATTTCTAGGATCGAGCCAACAATGCAACAAAATATGATATGCAATGATGATCTATGTATAACATTCCAAATTGAAAATTTGGGATGTTACAAACCTACCCCCCTTAAGATGAATCTCGCCCTCGAGATTCGGGTTGGCTAGCAAATAGGTGAGGGTGGTCCTTGAGCAGATCTTCCTCTCGCTCCCAGGTGGCTTCCTCCTCGGTGTGGTGGCTCTACTGAACTTTGGAAAACTTGATAACCTTACTGCGGGTAACTCTGCTGGCATAATCCAAAATCTTAACAAGTTTCTCTTCATAGGCCAAATCTTCTTTCAACTGAATCGTTTCCAATGGCACCGTATCTCTCAATGGTATATCAACCATCTCTGCGTGACACTTCTTCAACTGTGAAACATGGAACACATCGTGAACTCCTGATAATCCCTCAGGTAATTCCAACTTGTATGCTACTTCTCCCATGCGTTCCAAAACCTTGTATGGCCCCACAAAGCGTGGCGCTAACTTTCCTTTAACTCCAAATCGCTTAACTCCTCGAAGTGGAGATACTCGAAGATAAACTCCGTCTCCGACTTCGTATTCTGTCTCCTTGTGTTTCGAATCTTCATAGCTCTTCTGCCTTGACTGCGCTACCTTGAGCCTGTCGCGAATCAACTTTACTTTCTGTTCAGACTCCTTAATCAAATCTGGTCCAAACAACTAGCGGTCTCCAACCTCATCCCACAACAACGGGGTTCTGCACCTCCTTCCGTACAAGGCTTCGAAAGGGGTCATCTTCAAGCTGGATTGATAACTATTGTTGTAAGAAAACTCCGCGTATGGCAAGTTGTCATCCCAACTTGATCCATAATCCAAAACACAGGCTCTAAGCATATCCTCCAAAATCTGATTGACCCTCATGGTCTGTCCATCTGCCTGTGGGTGGAAAGCTGTGCTAAACTCCAGCCTGGTTCCCAACGTTTCGTGCAACTGCTTCCAGAACTTCGAGGTGAATTGGGTCCCTCTATCTGATACGATACTCCTCGGAACTCCATGCAAACATACAATCCTCGTCATGTATATCTTAGCCAATTTGGCACTGCTGTAGGTAGTCTTTACTGGGATGAAATGAGCTACCTTCGTCAAACGATCAACTACAACCCAAATCGAGTCATAGCCTGAACAAGTCCTGGGCAATCCCGTGATGAAATCCATGCCTAGTTTATCCCACTTCCATTCGGGTATAGGCAATGGCTGCAACAATCCAGCTGGCTTCTGATGTTCTGCCTTCACCCTCTGACATACATCACAAACTGCTACATACTCTGCAATATCCTTCTTCATTCTGGTCCACCAGAAAGTTTCCTTCAAATCCAAGTACATCTTGGTATTCCCGGGGTGAATCGAATATGGTGAATCATGTGCCTCTTGCAGAATCAACTTCCTGATCTCCGGGTCATTGGGCACATAAACACGGTCATCAAACCATAAGGTATCGTGCTCATCCTCACGAAATCCTTTAGCCTTTCCCTTGCTCATCCGTTCCTTAATAGTGGCAACTTCCGTATCTGCCTTTTGAGCTTCTCTGATTTTATCCATCAACGTAGACTGAATCTCCAATGCTGCTACATAGCCTCTCGGAACTATTTCCAAACATAGCTCTCGAAGGTCCTCGGCTAACTCCTTGGGTATTTCTCCCGTCATTAGAGTATTGACATGGCTCTTGCGGCTCAACGCGTCTGCTACAACGTTAGCCTTCCCGGGGTGATAATGCAACCTCATATCATAATCCTTAATAAGCTCCAACCATCTCCTCTGCCTGAGATTTAACTCCTTCTGCGTGAAGATGTACTTCAAACTCTTGGGATCCGTGTACACCTCACAATGATTTCCAATGAGAAAATGTCTCCACGTTTTCAGTGCATGCACTACGGCTGCTAACTCCAAATCATGAGTAGCATAGTTCAACTCATGAGGCTTAAGTTGTCGTGAAGCATAAGAAATGACTCTTCCCTCTTGCATAAGCACTGCTCCAAGTCCTCGACGTGAAGCGTCGCAATACACTTCATAATCCTTGGTTTGATCTGGCAAAATCAATACTGGCGCGGTAACCAAACGTTTCTTCAATTCTTGGAAACTAGGCTCACACTCCTCAGTCCAAATGAACTTAGTATCCTTCTTCAACAACTCTATCATAGGCTTGGCAATCTTCGAGAAATTTTCAATAAATCTCCGGTAGTATCCTGCGAGTCCAAGAAAACTCCTGATCTCTCCAACTGTGGTTGGTGCTTCCCAGTTAGTCACGGTGACAACTTTAGTGGGGTCTACTGCGATACCTTCTCCGGATATAACATGTCCGAGAAATCCAACTTCCTTCAACCAAAACTCACACTTGCTGAACTTGGCGTATAGTTGATGTTCCCTGAGCTTCTCGAGTACTAAACGCAAGTGCTCCTTGTGTTCCTCTTCATTCTTTGAGTAAACCAAAATATCATCAATGAACACCATGACGAACTTATCCAAAAACTCCATAAACACCTTGTTCATCATGTTCATAAAATAGGCTGGGGCGTTAGTCAGACCAAATGACATAACGGTATACTCATACAGCCCGTACCTGGTGGTAAAAGCCGTCTTCGGTATATCCTGCTCCCGAATCTTCAACTGATGGTACCCTGATCGCAAATCGATCTTGGAAAACACCTTAGCTCCTTGCAATCGATCAAACAAATCATTGACCATTGGTAATGGGTACTTGTTCTTGATTGTTACTTCATTCAATCCACGATAATCAACAACCATTTTTAATGATCCATCCATCTTCTCCACTAGAAGTACTGGCGATCCCCAAGGCGAAGAACTTGGGCGAATAAAAACCTTTGCCCAACAACTCCTTAATCTGCTTCTTAATTTCCTCCAAATCTTGGGCTGGCATCCTGTACGGTCTCTTGGATATAGGCCCGGTGCCTGGCAGTAGCTCAATTAAGAACTCAATGTCTCTATCCGGTGGCATGCCTGGCAACTCTTCTGGAAATACATCAGGGAAATCCCTTACCACAGGTACTTCCTCCTGCACAACTCCTGATAAGGAATTTACATGTGCTCTTCTCGGCTCATGCCGTGATACATACTTGATCCTTATCCCTTCTGGTGTCGTAAGCAAAATTGTCTTACTGGCGCAATCAATGTTTCCTCCATACATCGACAGCCAATCCATACCAAGAATTACATCCAATCCTTGGGATTCCAATATAATCAAATCCGTGGGGAAAACATGCCTTCCTATACTCAACGGCACCTGGAAGCATCCTTGACTGACCATAAACTCAGCTCCCGGTGAACTTACTAGCATGGGTGTCTTAAGAGTCTTAGTGGGCAGGCTAAACTTATTCACAAATCCCCTTGATATGTATGAATGCAATGCACCAGTATCGAAAAGAACAACTGCAGTAAATGCCTTAACCAAAAACTTACCTATTACTGCGTCTGGCTGAGCTTCAACCTCCTCCACGGTAACGTGGTTCACTTGCCCCCTGTTGAAAGGGTTTGGCTTCTTTCCTGAGCTTCCATTGCCATTTCCATTTTGGGCTTCAGGACAATCATTTGCATAATGCCCCGTCTTGCGGCACTTATAACAAGTGATATGGCTCAGGTCTACCTTGGATGGTGTTGACGGGTTGGTGCGGCTCTGTCCATTGCTTCCTCCATTCCTGTTCCCATTCTTTGCGCCGTTATGATTGTGCGAGCTGCCTCCTCCGTGAGTATGCTGAAAATGTCCTCCTGACTTTGGGGTAAAGCATGGCTTCTGCTGAGCTCCAGAATTATACTTCCCCTGTGCATACTTCTTCTTACGATTATCAATCTGCTGCTGCTTCCCTTCAATCATAAGAGCACGATCTACTAACTCCTGGTAGTTATTGAAAGTGGCTACCATCAAGTGCATGCTCAGCTCATCATTCAGGCCTTCTAGAAACTTCTCCTGCTTAGCTGCATCCGTAGCAACATCATCTGGGGCATAACGTGCTAGCTTACTAAAATCATCCACATACTGGCCAACTGTCCATCCTCCTTGGCGTAAGTTGCTTAACTCACGCTTCTTCATGACCATAGCTCCTGCTGAAACATGGGCAGTACGAAATGCTTGTTGAAACTGATTCCATGTGACAGTGTCTACAGGGTAAGTGGCTGTAAAATTCTCCCACCATGCTGCTGCAGGTCCGTCAAGCTGATGTGCGGCAAACTTCACCTTTTCTCCATCTGTGCATCCTGCAGTGGTCAACTCCCTCCCTATCTTACGGAGCCAATCATCTGCTACTATCGGCTCGGTGCTACTAGAAAACACTGATGGATTCAACCTTAAGAAACGTGCCAGATGGTCAACAGGTGGTGGTGGTGGTGGGTTGTTGTTGTTGCCTTCGTTCTGTACCAATGTTTGAATCAAGGTATTCTGCTGCTGAATCAACTGGGTGATCTCTGGCGGGAAAACAAACTCGGGGTCGCGTCTCGGAGGCATCTGAGGGTTTTAAAGGAAGAGTTAAGAATTGAATGAGGTCTAGTGAGATAACACTACCCATATGCACATGAGACAAAATCACTCAATATCATTCCAATCAATTCAAACAAGGGCATACAATGGTCTAACTATCGTTACAAAAGTGCTTGCACTAAAACTAATTAAATGGTGGAAAATTCTACTACTGTTATGGTGGTCAACTAGAAAAACTGCTCCGATGCAGATTCCATGATATCTGCTCCAGCTTCATCAACATAGTCATCATCGCTGTCGTCGGGATCCGAGTCGGTGTCGTCGATGATGATATAATTATCTAGACATGAAGGTTCATCCTCTTCTCCTCTGGGTGCTGAACCTCCCATGAATACTCCAATCTTCTCCTTAAGGTCACCGTTCTGTCTTACCAGAGCGACGATTTCTTCCATATAGTCTTTACGCGTAGCCTTGAGTTCTGCTTCTAGCTCCTTGATCCTGGTCATAGCCTTCTGTAGCTCCTCCATATCTGCGCACATCTGGTTCTCCTGGCGTCGGATGTGTTGGTTTAACTCCTGAATATAAGCTGCGATTGATCTGTCCCTCCTGGTGGTGATCATCTCCCCCTGCTCATCTCGGCGCCCACAAATCTGGTAGATAGTATTCTTGAGATCGTTGTAGTAAACTTCTCCAATTCGTCCCATGGCGATGTGAGCTGCCATGCTCTTTCCTAGGCTCCATGTTGGTGCATCAAAGGTAAACTCTATTGGCTCCGTGACTGGTGCAAATGTCCTTCCTGGAATGTAGACTTGAATCCTCCAGCGCTCCTCTTCGGGTAAAGTGGCATTGAAAGTCCCAGTGAAGCTTGGTACTCCTATGTTCAGGTATCTAGTGGCTTCCTTTAAGTGACATCCAAAAGGTGAATTCTCATCTGGTTGTGCGAACTTGATCCTTGCATCCGCCATCCTAAAGAATAGGAAAGATGAGGAGTCAGAAATGAGAAGAAAGAGTAGTGATCTAGGGCTTAAGCTTAGTGGCCGTGTCCTACAGTCAGCGTGTGCTCTGATACCACCTTGTAGCGACCAGACCTCAACCAGTCTGATCTCTGTGCTCAGTGTCATCCCTGGATCAGTAATGCTGACACCACACAGTACTTGGAGGATTTATAACAGAGTAGCAATCACACACTTATTACATCAAATGTCTCAAAAGAGAACTTATTGAAATAAATATGGCTTAAGGCCATCTAAAACGATAACAGCGGAAGTCTTGGAAGATAAGCGAGTCCATCAACTCCAACGGCATCACTGAGTATAGAACCACGACCTAAAAGCACCTTACTCATCGTCTGAAAAGTCTGCAACATGAAACATTGCAGCCCGAAAATGGGTCAGCACATGGAATATGCTGGCAATGTAACACATAGAGAATAACAATGGAAATAGGCTATACTACATGCATATTTGGCTGGTGGTAAAGCTCTATGGTTACAGTTTTTGCATAAAGCCAATTTTTCCCTACTGCAAAGGAATAAATTCATTTAACTATCATGGTGGTTGTTAAACATTGAGAATGGTTAACAACATTCTCAATCCCAATTAAAAAGTACTCATTAAAACCCAACAATATTGATTTAAAAGTAACATGATGAGATTCACATGATAATCAAGTACTAGATACTCAAGATGTCCGTAACCGGGGACACGGCTAACCATGATTAGTTTATACACTCTGTAGAGGTTTGCGCACTTTTCCCCACAAGACTCGATCGCCTCCGTTTGATTCCTCGCACTACATGATGTTTGAGAAACGGATGACCGAGACATAGTCTTTCGGAAGCGCTAGCACCTTACATAGGGTACACCGGTACACCTACTTTCGCCTACATCTGCTAGTCTACCCGTAAGAGTTCGCACAACTTAGTCAACTATGCCAGAGCCCATAATGGCTTGTGGCTGCACACGTAAGTTTCTAGTTTGAATATTCTCATGATCCCTTTGAGCCTGGGTGGCGGTCCGAAGAAATACAGGCAAGCCCTGCTAGAAAACAGGTGCCTCAATCCACCCAGATGTGTGTTTAAGTTGCCACCTTAAATAAACCATTAAATTAACAATCTCACATCTGTCATGGATACACTCAACCAATCCACGTCTACTAGCATAGCATGGCATAATAAGCAACGTAGAAGTAAATCCCAAAGGTTTGATAATAAAATAGGTAATAGGTACTACCTCAACTACATTCCCATCCCACAATTTAATTAGATCCTAATCATGCAATTGTTTGAGGATTGATCTAATGCATAAAAACTGGGTAGTAGAAAGGTATGATCAAGTGTTACTTGCCTGGCTGATGATCTGCGAAACCTAGAGACTCGAAGTAACAGGCGGCGCACTCCGGGTATTCTATCGCAGAAAAACAAACAAGCATACAATAAGTATTCATCTAATGCACAGGTAAGACTCGAATAAAAGATCTAACCAGATTGTTCAACTTAAGAACTCCGGTTTTGCAAAAGAAACAAATCGAACAAAGCAACGAAAGTCAAACTGCGAAAGAAAACAGCTTCATTTTACTAATCTGGATCTAAATCAAATTTTACAGAAGCAAAAACTTGTTTAATTAGATTATTCGGAAAGAGGGTTTCGAGGCGAAACTCCAGGTGCTTGAATCGCCTGATTCCGGTAAACGAGCGAAAAGTTATACTAAAACGAAAATCGGATCAGGAATCGCGATCAGAAAAATCGCGGATTAAATCCGAGAAAAAGAAAAAACAACGAACGGGTTAACGAACGAGCGTTCTTTAACTAAACGAATCTGACGAAAGCGTTCGTTAAAACGAACTAACGGACGACCGTCCGCTAATTAACCTAAACCGGGATAAAACCGAAAACTAAATAAAAACGAATCTAAAAAAACCCGAAAAAAAACCGTAATAAAACCGCCCGGCTTTTTTTAAAAAAAACGATGGCACGTGGTTCGAGGCGGCGGCAAACCTCTACGGCGGCGGCGGCGAAGTTCGGCGGGGCTCCGGCGGGGTCCGGCGACGGCGGTCGGCGGTGGCGGCGCTGGCGGCGGCGGCGGCGGCGGCGGATCGGGCGGGCGGCGGCGCTGGCTAGGGTTAGGGTTTCGGTGTGGGCCGGCGGCGGCGGCGTGGGCTGGTGGCGGCGCGGGCTGGCGGGGTCGGGCGGCTGGGCCGGGGCGCCGGGGCGGCGCTATTTATAGTGCCCCCCGAGCGGAGTCCCGCTCGGGCACGGCCCGTAGGTCGGTTGCGCGTTTTTTTAAATAATTCCGCGCAGAAGAAAAATAAAAAGAAATACTAAACGGACTCCAAAAATCCCAAAATAAATTTTCCCCAGCTTCTAAAATCAAGCCGGACAAGATGAACATTTATTTGGGGCTTAAATGCAATTTTGAAAAACGCACATTTTTCCTAAATTCAAATAAAAAGCGAAAAACTCCAAAATAAATCTTATTTGATTTTTTTATTAAATCTTCATTATTTCTTTATTTTGGGAAAGTCATTTTATTCCCTCTCTGAAACTTGGGTAGTAGAAATAATTGAAGATAAAATAAATAAAATCAAATGATCCTATTTTCAAAATTTGAGACAACCCCAAATATGAAAATGACGAATTCCCCAACTCTCTCCGTGGGTCCTTGAGTTGCGTAGAATATCTAGGATCGAGCCAACAATGCAACAAAATATGATATGCAATGATGATCTATGTATAACATTCCAAATTGAAAATTTGGGATGTTACAAAGCAGAACACAGGAGTAGAGGAGGCAGGGCAGAGCACAACACGACGACAGTACTACAGTAGCGGTACTACCGCCCGACCTGGGTGGTACTACCGCTTATAGGTGGTACTTCCGCACACACTGCCACCCTACTACCGCTGAACCCACACGAAAATAGAACCCCCAGAATAATCAATGGTAGAAGCCACGGAACTGGTCAGCTGAAGTAGTGCTTACAAGTAGTACTACCGCCCGACAGGGATGGTACTACGGCTTACAAGCGGTACTACCACAGGGGTGCATCAAGCAAGCCCCAAGCAAAGCAGATGCAAAAAGAAATCCAAAACTGCCAAAACTTCTGCATATGAGCTCCGGATTGAGCAAACTCAAGCTTGTTGGATAGAGGATGACAAGAGCTATCCAAGAGGCGGGGGAGGAATGCTAAGATATAGAGGAGTGAAACCTCTAATAGAGAAGAACTAGCATAACCTCCAACATCGAAAACATCATAGAAGATGCAAGTAAACTTTGTTTTCGATGAACTCGAGCTTGCCATGAAGATGACCAAAAGCTCTAGAACTCACAAAGAGAAACACCAAATAAGGACCAAGAAATATGAAGCAAGGATGCAATGGTTTGAGCTCTCTACAAATGATATGACCAAGCTACTCGCTTGAGAGCCCCCCTTGATAGTACAACAATCGATCCTATAACCCGGTCTCCCAACTACCACCATGAGACCGGTAAAATAGAAAACCTATCAAGGGCAAACCTTTGCCTTGCGCCCAACCCATTTGAGCTAGATGATGATGATCTTATTCTCCTCAAGATGGACCACCTTTCTTGATTGCGTTGGCTCGATGAAGACTAGTTGATTGCTCCCCCATACTCCACTATGGGTGAGCCACTCTTTGGAACATCTTCACAAGTCCATTTCCACCACAATGGATGACAAGCTTCAAGCACTTGATCTCTTCATGATGCTCCACCTGAACTTGCACATCGCAATCTTGATAAAGACCACCACTTGATGTCATCCTCTCCATGGGTTGTATGCTATCTTACTCTTGACACAAGCCCATGGAAACATACCTAACCCCACATAGAACTCTTACATGGACCATGGGTTAGTACACGAAGCGTAATGGACAATGCTTACCATACCATGGGAACACTTGATCCCTCTCGGTACATCTTCTACGCTTTGTGATGACGATCACCACATGATGTTGTCCTCTCCATGGGTTGTATGATATCTTACTCTTGACGCAAGCCCATGGAAACATACCTAACCACACATAGAACTCTCACGTAGACCATGGGTCAGTACACAAATCATAATGGACAATGCTTACCGTACCATGGGATCACCTAATCCCTCTCAGTACATCTTCTACGCTTTGTGAGTTGATCAACTTGATTCACTCTTGACTTAGTCTTGATAAACCATGTATCATGACCAATCTTTATATAATTCCTTGAATAGCACCTTGGTCAACACATAAACTCCTGAAAGCAACACATGGACTTCAAGAAAAGCTTATGGACAGATCCTTCAAATATAACTCAAGGCAACAATTAGTCCATAGAGAATGTCATCAATTACCAAAACCAAACATGGGGGCACCACATGTTCTTTCAATATTGAAGGGACCAAAGTATTTCATGGCCAGTTTAGGACAAGGTCGATTTACCATTGACGATTGGGCATACGGTTGCAGCCGCAAATAGACCATCTCTTCTTCAGTAAACTGTCTGTCAGTCCTCTTATGATCCGCATACCGTTTGTATTTGCTCTGTGCTCATGCTAACTGTTCCTTTAGTGCTACCATATGTTCTGTATGTATAGACAACCAATGATGCACTTCAGTATTGCGAGACTGAGTTTGACTGTACAGTTGTCCCACATGTGTCTCATATCCATATAAAGCTTTATAGGGGTGCATCCTAGAGAAGAATGGTAGGTGGTGTTGTACCAAAATTTTGCTTGAGGCAGCCAGGAGGCTCACTTAGTTGGTGAAGGATGCAAAACACATCTGAGATACATTTCCAAACATTGATTTACTCTCTCGGTTTGTCCATCCATTTGAGGATGATAGGTTATGCTCATTTGCAACTCGGTGCCCCAGACTTTGAACAATTCTTTCCAAAGGCACTGGTGAATATATTGTCTCTCTCTAATACTATAAATAGAGGAAGCCCATGGAGTCTGACCACATTATCGAGGAAATTTTTTGCTACTGATGCTGCTGTGAATGGATGTTTCAATGGTAAGAAGTGGCTTACTTTGGTAAAATGGTCAACTACCACCGGAATAGCATTGTACCACTCTGACCTGGGTAAACCTTTAATAAAATCCATGTTGATAGCTTGCCAAGGACCATCAGACATTGGTAAAGGTTGTAACAAACCAGGCACTCTACAGTGTGCATGTTTTGCTTGCTGACAAATAGTGCATTGCTTCACAAAATTTTCAACATCTTTCTTGGGACTAGTCAACCTAAATAGTTGTTTCACCTTGTGATAAGTAGACATCATACTAGTGTCCTCCTATGGGAGAGGAGTGGAAGCTTGGATTAGCTTGGTCTGCAAACCAGTATTAGCTCCCACCCATATTTTTCCTCCCTTTTGAATGAGGCCCTCTTGTAGCTGAAACCAAGGACAAGCTTGAGTGTCAATGGCCAATTTTGTGAGCATCTCTTGAGTAGCAGGATCAATAATGTAAGAGCTTAAGATCTCCTGGACCCACACAAGTTTGCTTGTACTGAAAACAGGTGTGCCACTCTAGACAAAGCAACATCAGCTGTATTTTCCTCACCCTTCTTGTACTGAATGGAGAAATCCAGTCCCACTAGCTTTGTCATTGCTTTCTTTTGCAGATCAGAAGTTAAGTTCTGATCTCCCAGGTGACACAGACTCTGGTGGTATGTTTGATCACAAAGGGAGCTCTAGACATGTAAGATCTCCACCTGTCAATGGCCATCATGATAGCCAAAAGTTATTTCTCATATATGGACACTTTCTGACTGTTCACCCCAAGAGCTTTGTTGTAATAAGCTACAGGATGCCCTACTTGTGTGAGTACTACACCAATGCCAGTATTACAAGCATTTGTTTCTATGGTGAAGGTTTTTGTGAAATCTGGAAGTGCTAACATAGGTGTTGTGGCCATAGCTTCCTTGAGCAACTAAAAGGCTGTATCAGCAGTCTCTGACCACTGGAAAGACCGTTTTTTGAGCAGTGCAGTGAGTGGCTTGGCAAGCAAACCATAGTTCTGCACAAATTTTTTGTAGTGTCCAATGAGACCCAGAAAACCCCTTAGTTCAGTCACATTGGTGGGGGTTGGCCAGTCCAACATTGCAGCAGCTTTTGCAGGATCAGTAGTTACTCCCTTGTGAGAAATTATGTGGCACAAATACTCCATGGATTGCTGTGCAAAACAACACTTGCTTTCCTTTACAAACAACTGGTTTTCCTTCAATATATCAAATATTGATTGCAAGTGAGTGACATGTTCTTCCAATGTCCCACTAAAAACCAAGATATCATCCATGAAAATTAACACAAATTTTCTATTAGAGCCTTTGAATATGTAATTCATGAAGCACTGAAAGGTAGTAGGAGCTGTGGAAAATCCAAATGGCACTACTTTGAACTTATACTGGCCATTGTGGGTTTTAAAAGTTGTTTTAAATTCATCTGCTTCAGCCATTTTAATTTGGTGGTAACCCGACCTGAGCTCCAATTTGGAAAACCATTTAGCTCCTCCTAGTTCATCCAACAGCTCACAATTAGGTAGTGAAAATTTGTTTTTGATTGTTACTTCATTCAATCTCCTGTAATCCACACAAAATCTCGAGGTGCCATCCTTTTTCTTAACCAGCAACACAGGAGATGCAAAAGGGCTTAAACTGGGGGGTAATGAGCCATGTCTGTAGCATTTCAGCTACTTGTCTTTCAATTTCATCTTTTTGTTGTGGTGAGTATCTGTAGGGCCTGCAGTTGACAGGAACTGCACGAGGTACTAGATGTATTTCATGATCAAAATATCTTTGTGGAGGCAAGGTTTTGGGATCACTGAAAGCAGCTTTGTTTGCTTGCAGAACTTGCTGAACTTCTTCAGGTATTTGGGACTGTGGGCTAACCACAATATGGTGTAACATAGCAGTTGCCCAGATGTCATTCCCTTTTTCCCACTTCCTCAACTGCTCCATAGAGACTTCTTTAATAGGTTTTGCTTTAACAGGTAGTACTCCCTGCAATCTCACAATTTGTTGCTGATGTTCAAACTGAATCCACTTCTCTGCCCAGTGACATTGCATCACTCCCCATTGTTCCAGCCAATCCATACCTAATATGACATCATATCCTCCAAGAGGAAGCACTTGCATGGCACTGGAAAAATTGTGCCCTTGACCCACCAAGTTAGCTTAGGCACAAACTAGGTACAGTCCACCAGGTCTCCATTTGCTACTTTTACTTGCATGGGTTTTTGCATTTTCTATGCAGGTACTAAAACTCTATCCAAGAGTGCTTGATCCGCAAAGGTGTGAGTACTAACAGAGTCAATGAGTGTCATCACCACTTGATTCCCTATCAGAGCGCTCAGTTGTATGGTTTTAGGGTGTGAGGCCCCAGATAGAGATGTGTCAGAGATTGTAGCACATTCTTCCTGGTAATTGTCCACTAGTGCATCCAACACAGCATCTGATATGAGTTCATGAGGATCAACAAACTTTGCTGCTTTCAGTTGAGCTGCACGAGTGGATGGTGGTTTACATGCATGACCTGGTACATATTTCTCTCCACACCCATAACATAGTCCGTTTGCACGCTGATACTCCTTCAGTTGCTTGGATTTCCATAATCCGCTAGGAACAAAATTCTATTTGTAATCACTCCTTGGAACTGATTTTTTTATAGGTGGACTTGAGAGACTTTTGCTGATGCACCAGCCCCTCATGGACTATAGCATACATAGTGTTGGAGTATGTTGCATGGAAAACAAAAAAAATTCTATGCACACGCAAGATCTATGCATGGAGATGCATAGCTACGAGAGGGGGAGAGCATCTTCATACACTTGAAGATCGCTAAGAAGAAGTGTTTATCAATGCGGTTGATGTAGTCGTACACCTTCATGATCCATCCCGATCAAGTACCGAACATACGGCACCTCCGCGTTCAGCACACGTTCAACTCGATGACGTCCTTGCCTTCTTGATCCAGCAAGAGGAGCGAAGTAGTAGATCAGTTCTGGCAGCATGATGGCGTGGTGACGGTGGTGGTGAAGAACAATCTCAACATGGCTTCACCAAGCACATCAGGAAACTAGGCGGGGGACAAACTAGAGGGGACGGGGTTGTTGGCACACGGCTTGGTGAATCTTGATGTGTTCCGGGTGCTAGCCCTGCCCCTCTATTTATATGTTGATCCCTGGGGTCGTAACTTGGAGAAAGAGCCTCCTCAAAGTCGGTTTAGAACGCAAAGAAGAGCCTTCTCAGACTTCCATGACCAAACGCCACGGTTCCTGGTGTTTATGTAAATGTCAGGACTACGGCGTCTGGGCCGGGGTATAGACACCAGGAACCTTTGCGTCTAGCCCCTGCCCTCCGAGAAAACCCGTTTGTGTACTGTTAAGGCCTTGTGGGACTTGCCCCTTGGCCCAACCATATCATCCTATATATCAATCTTTCCCTCCAGACCATTCCAGAGCTCCTCATCATGTCCGTGATCTTATCCAGGACTCCGAACAACATTCAGTCACCAACATACATAACTCATATAATACTATATCATCAATGAACGTTAAGCGTGCGGACCATACGAGTTCGAGAATGATGTAGACATGACTGAGACGCTTCTCCGACCAACATCCAATAGTGGGACCTGGATGCCCATATTGGTTCCTACATATTATACGAAGATCTTTATTGGTCAAACCTTTATGACAACATATGTAGTTCCTTTTGTCCATCGGTATGTTACTTGCCTGAGATTTGATTGCCGGTATCTCCATACCTAGTTCAATCTCGTTACCGACAAGTCTCTTTACTCGTTCGTAATACATCATCTTATAACCAACTCCTTAGTCACTTTGCTTGCAAGCTTCTTGTGATGTTGTATTACCGAGAAAACCTAGAGATACCTCTCCGTCATATGGAGTGACAAATCCCAATCTCGATTCATGCCAACTCAATAGACACCTTCGGAGATACCTGTAGAGCACCTTTATGATCACCCAGTTATGTTGTGACGTTTGATGGCACACAAGGCATTCCTCCGGAGTCCGTGAGTTGCATGATATCATGGTCGAAGAAACATGTATTTGACATTAAGAAAGCAATAGCAATAAACTAAATGATCATATGCTATGCTAATGGTTGGGTCTTGTCCATCACATCATTCTCCTAATGATGTGATCCCATTATCAAATGACAACTCATGTCTATGGTTAGGAAACCTTAACCATCTTTGATCAACGAGCTAGTCTAGTAGAGGCTCACTAGGGACACGTTATTTGTTTATGTATCCACACATGTATTTAAGTTTTCGGTCAATATAATTCTAGCATGAATAATAAACCTTTATCATGATTAAGGAAATATAATAGTAACCATTTTATTATTGCCTCTAGGGCATATTTCCATCACATCGCAGCGAACTGAACTATTGATGGAAGCTGCATTTCGACAGCTGAACGTAGTTCCTCCTTCAGCCCCATGACAAAGCGAGTGACCAGGAAAGTGTTGCTGATGGTGGGCTCGTAGAGCCTGATGTGATATACAAGTTGTTGAAACTGTTGCTTGTATTCCTCCACCATGCCCCCTTGTTTAAGCAACAACGACTCCTTCATCCTTTCCCTGTGGATGTTGACATCAAATTCCCGCAGAACAGCTACACAAAAAATGTTCCCATGTATGGAAGGCACTCTACTACTTGAAGGATTGGTACTAGTGTGCTGCTTTGTCAGTTAAGTACAGAGACGCAGATGTAACTCTGAAGTTGTCCGGAATGTGGTACAGGCGAAAAAATGCTTCACACTTGTCAAGCAAAATTTGGACATCAGTGCCACCGAATCGAGGGAAATCCATTTTTGGCATCCACTGCCGTCTACCTGACTGATCCTCTGCTCCATGAAGTGCAAAGAGATCTATTGGTGGTGGTGGTTTTTGTATCAAAGAAAAACGCAAGGGCGCTCGAGGTGGGAGACCCGGCATGGCGCCTAGTATGTCGTTCGACACCTCCAATGTTGTAGGGGATGAACTCTCTCCAATACCCGGATGCATCGGTTGCTTCCCCAACAGTGTGGCATGCGCATGTTCCTGCTGAACCTTTCCCAGTGTGTCACATGAGAGATTTACCTTCATTTGAACCTGGTTGAGACGGGTGGACTACTCTGTGAGCTTGGCGCCGAGAGCCTTGAGCTGTGCACAGATGCCGTCGACGACCATGAATTTGCTCTGCACCGCGCGCAGCTCGGCGAACTCCTGCAACATCCACTACTGCAGCGCCCCCATCTTGTCCGCAAGGAAGCGCATCTGCGGGTTTCACTTGAGTGTCACCGTGGTCGTGATTCATTCCCAAATCAACCCACCTCAGGACGGGAATTGTGCAGATCCACCCAAGGGATCCACGACTGTCTCCTCGGATTTGCTAGGTATGATTCAGGAAAAAAATTGAGTGTGAATGGAGCGGCGCCTCTGATACCAGATTGTCATGTCCTAGGTCTATATGGATCTCTCCGGCGACCGGCGTCTGGTGGAGGAGGACGGATCTAGGTTAGAGGAGAGGAAGAGGAGGTCGGAATGTAGAAGTCGATACAAAGAGGATAAGTGAGAACGAGAGGTTCAGAATAATTTTCATTTCATCGAAGCCTTGCTACAGAGGTCGACCGTTGCTTATAAACGCATGACTCGCTTACATGATTGGACCGGACCATGATTACTCTTACACACGCAACCTTTGTATCCCAACACGCGATTTGAATCACCCGCTCATTTCCTCTGCTTTCTTCTTGGAGCCGACCTTCCTTGTCCTCTGGTTCCTGGTTCCTGACTGCTGTTAGCACTGACAGTAGGTGCTTCTGCGACGCGAGTGGCCGTGCCATGCCGGTAGGCCGCATCGTGAAAAATGACGAGGACAACTGTCCTCCTGAAGGATATCATGGAGAAGTGATGTAAGAATCGTACCTCTCCTATTCTTCTCTTCTATTTTCTGCGAATAGTGGAGGCCGAAGCCTAATTGTCTTCCTTCCCAGGTCTTTAGTTCATGGCATTCGTCCCATCTTGCCAATCTTATTTGAATTATGGTGAGGACAATCGAGACATGCACAACCATGCAAGTTCCTTGTGTAATCACAGAAAAGAAATCAATTTAGTGTCCCCCTGATCTCTTTCTCATGTGCGGATGCATGCATGCATGCTGATCCCTTGGCCGTGAACAGACTGGTTCATCATCTCGTTTCCTTTCTCTGATCTGGGCAGCCAGCTCGAATGCCACAGATGTGTGGAGTCTCGCCGGGGGCAGAGACGAGGCCGAGGGCTGCCCATCACCGCTCTGTAGAGACGGGGCCGAGGGCCGCCCGTCGCTGCTCTGCCTCCTTCCGTCGCTTTCTTCTAGCCAAATCGCTTTGGTCAGGAGCGTGCTGATAACGTATTAGATGTAAACAAGAGAGACAATAGACAGAGAAGTAGAAGTGAACAATTGTCTTCATTGATGATTGGACATATATATAGCCCCCAAAGGGGTGCGTCCGAAGGGACATGAGGCAACCGCCTTTATTAGGATAAGCAGGGATTAATAGGATTAATTAAATCCTAACACCTGGTTCTAATCAATGTACTCCAGCGATTCATGTTGCGCAAGAGACTTCATGATGGGGATGCTCCAGCGTGCAACTACACCGTCAACGGACACAACTATAAATAGGGTATTGTCTTGCCCATGGTATCTATCCTGTATGGGCGGCATTTGGGAAGACTATACCCGAGCCCGATGTATGAAATAATGTGTCTTTGCACAAATGCAAGAAGGTGTTAGGGAGGATGTGGAGAGTCCTCCGGAGTGCTCCAAGCTCGTTGGAAAATTGTTTGTGGAGCTGCAATGATATGCAAATAGGAGAAATTATGGTTGTCAATGACATGTCTAATTTTGCATAACATAATGCGAAGGATGGGAGCGAAGGGGTAGTTCGCGTGCATCCTTAGAGCAATTCTGAGCAATATTGAGAGGCTCTTGAAGGCAGATTTCCATCTCTACATAGACCCCTTGTCTAGTGCTCACATTTCTATTTGTTCCATCATTTGATTCTTTATGTGAGAGAGATCATATGTGCTCTTGAAAGTTGATAAATTTTAAGGAGTTCTTTGAAGTGACTTTCCTTTGCTTGTTACTTTAGAAGGATGTGTGTCTCCTAGATGTTTAGGAATTACTTGAGATCATTCAAGGTGTGAAGGAGTCAAAAGAGTTTATACAAGGATTGGTGATCACCATCTTCGTGAAGATCAACCATTGTGGTATTGAGCCATGGTGCCATGGATAGACAAGATGATTCGTTGGATTGCAGCGGATTAGTAGTTAACCTTGCCAAGACCTTAGTGGCCTTATGATTTTATCCCCAACACCAATGAGAAGTGTGATTGCGCCAACAATCCTAACAATCGAGAAAACATCTTAATGTTTGTCGTGCCGCGTCTGTGATTCATTCTCCCTATATTTATTTACTTAGATTTGCATGCTTCGGTTGCTCTAGACAACTAGAAGTAAAAAGGTTAAAAGCTACCCCTGTCCTTATGGCACTTTTCGAGGTTTAGGTTTAGCAATTAATTGGAAAAATAAGTGGACTACGTGCATACAAATTATATCATTCATTTTGTAGTACGACGCCATGTAGATAGTGACATCTAAAAGGTCAAATCTGTTATTGTCTATTCACCCCCTCTAGACTATAAATCTCGATCTTACGTCATGTGGCAATGCCGTCGACCGGTAGGTGTGGATAGTCTTACAGGCGTGTGTGACGGCCTACTACGGGAACAACATTGTCGTGATAACGGCCATGCCAGGGAAATGTGGAAGGTTCGTAAAGTACCCACTCGTATCTAAGTTCATGTACCACAAACTTCATTTATTGTAATAATATTCCCTATAGAAATTGCTTTTGGAGGCCGAGCTCCATGGTACTATTCAACGTATTTGAGACTTTTTAACACATGATACTATTCATGCTCCCAGACCATGAATTTGTCATTTTGTTATAGGTCGCATTTCGTCCTAAAATTTTACACACATACACCTCACATCCTTGTTTACTTGTAATTTTTTTACTTTTTTAAACCGAAATTTTGGAATTTAGATTTTTTAAAAAATTTGGCCTTCATGAAGGCCGAGATCCAAAATGCCATACTCCCTCCAGAAATTGCTTTTGGAGGTCGAGCTAAATATTCATATTTTCACATTTCAAAAAATTCTGAAAAAAATACAGAGATAAATGAAGGCATAATGCACAAGTGTGTAAGTTTGCAGGACGAAATACGTTGAAATGAGTGTTGTGCACAAAAAAAGAATCTGAGACTTTTCAACACATGATACTATTCATCCTCTCAGACCATGAATTTGACATTTTTGTCAAGGTTGCATTTAAGCATATTTGTTAAATTGTGATCCAAATTCTACCGTGTTGGACTAGACGTAGTACAAATGGTGTGGGCCTTTAAGTTGGTACCGACGCATACGAGTACAACTCGTTTACTTCTCCTCCAAGGACTCTCATGTGTTGCCATCATATATACCCCATGTAGTTGCACCTAAAGACGGTCGGTCGTCTTGTGCTTGCAATAATCGTCCATCATAGTGATTGCGCCTTCGTGCGTCTATGGTATTCTCCTGCAATGGTTTCCATGTAAAAATCCATGTGTCTCTCGTGTCTCATTTATTTTACTAAATCCCAAGTGCCATTCTTTTCAAGTGATTCCATCTCATCATGCATACCGGTCATCCACTTATTACTATCACTAGAAATAATAGCCTCAGAATATGAAGAAGACTCAACATTACCTTCAATTTATTCTGCAACAGATAAAGCAAAAGAAACAATATTGCCCTCTTCAATTAACCTGTCAGGTTTATTAATATCTCGCGTAACTCTGTCACGTGCGAGATTCCAACTGGGTGGAACAATAAGCTGATTTGGAGAGGGAGTGACATGTTCATCATCAACGACGGGTTCAGCATGTGCATCAGCATTTTCATTACCAGATGTATCACCTGAATTAATAACATGCTCCACCTGAACAGTAGGCTATTGAACAATAGGCCGCTGTTCACTCTCAACGGGAACATTAGTAGATGAAACATCATGTAACATAGCAGTTTCATTAAATATAACATTTTTTGCTAATAACAACCTTCTGGGTTTCAGGATTCCACAATCTATAACCTTTAACACCAGATTTATAACCAAGAAAGATGCACTTAACAGCCTAGGCTCCAACTTTCCATTCTCAGCATGAGCATAAGCAGTGCAACCAAAAACTCTCAACTATGAATAATCAGCAGGTGAACCAGACCATACCTCAATTGGACTTTTCTTATCAAGACCAATAGATGGTGAACGATTAATAAGATAACAAGCAGTGGAAGCAGCCTCAACCCAAAAATGCCTACGTAGACCTGCATTGGACAACATGCAACGGGCTCTAGAAATAATGGTCCTGTTCATATGCTCAGCAACACCGTTTTGTTGAGGAGTATAAGGAACTGTGTAATGTCCGACAATGCCTTCGGGCTTGCTATAATTCTTAAATTACTTAGAACATAATTCCATACCATTATCAGTGCGAAGTATCTTTACCTTATTTTCAGTTTGTATCTCAATCATAATCTTCCACTCCTTAAATGATGAGGATGGTTCATATTTATGCTTCAATAAATAAGGCCAAACTTTTCTCGAATAATCATCAATAGTAGTCAGCATGTAACTACACCACCTAGTGACTTTTTGCAAGATGGTCCCCATAAATAAGAATGGACATAATCAAGAATACCTTCAGTTGTATGAGTCAAAGTGTTAAACTTCACCCTCTTGTGCTTGCCGAAGATATAATGCTCACAAAATTTCAATTTACCACGTTCATATCCATCTAGAAGACCTCTCTTATTTAACTCTGCCAAACCAAGTTCACTCATATGTCCAAGATGCATATGCCAAAGGTTAGCAACATCTCAATCAGAATTCTTTGAAATAACTGGAGTAGCGTTACCTGACACGGTAGAACCTCTAAGGTAATAAATACCATTGGTCGAACTTAAGTCACCTTTCATGACAACAAGGGAGTCTTTGGTGACCTTCAAAACACTATCTCCACCTGAATATTTGTACCCCTTTGCATCAAGGGCACTCATAGAAATAAGATTTCTCTTCATCTTCAGAATATACCGAACATCTGTCAAAGTTCTGATTGTGCCGTCGAACATCTTGGTATATTCTGAAGATGAAGAACTATCATCCAACATCTGATATACCGAACATCCAACAATAACGACAAGAGCATCATCAGAACTATCATCACGAGCACGTTAGCAGAATTTTCACCTTGTTTGTTACCTTTCCTCTTTTCTTTGTTCTACAACTTGAAACATTTTGAGATGTCATGCCCGTCTCTCTTGTAGTATCTACAATATTTCTTGTCTCTGGATTGCTACCGACCCTTGTAGCAGTTCTTACTTTTGCCTCTATTTCCATCATGTGAGTTCTTCTCCTTTGTCCTGCCACAAACAGATAATCCCTCGGCTTGGGATGAACTTGAACCATCATGAGGCACCATTAATTTCATCTTCTCCTTAGAGTTCAAAGCTTCATAAACTTCATTAAGTGTAAGAATATCGCGACTGTATAATATGGTGTCTCTAAATTGGTATAAGAACTTGGCAGCGAACAAAGTAACATTAAAGCAGTACCTTCCTCCCCATACTTAACCTCCATTGCAGCTAGATCGGATATGATCTCTTTAAATTCTGAGATATGATTCAAAACATTACCTCCCTCGGGTAAACTATGCAGGAATATTTTTTGCTTCAGATGCATCTTGCTGTTGAGATCTTTTGTCATGCAAATCCCTTCCAGCTTTAACCATAGAGCGGCGGCAGTTTTCTCGCTCAAAACTTCCTGCAAAATATTATTATGCAAATGAAGTTGAATTTGCGACAAAGCCTTATGATCAATTCATTTCTCCTCGGCAGTCCAGTCCTGAATCCTTTGCTTCCCAAAACTATCCAGTGCTTCATCATAGTCGAGATGTGCCAACAACGCCCGCATCTTGACATGCCATAGAGTAAACCTTGTGTCACGGTCCAGCAGTGGAACATCGTACTTCATGGATGCCATTAATAGATTAAATCTGTGTGCACAAAGTAGTACAAGCCGATAGAAAAATTCTTGACAGAATTAGTTTGCAGAGCAGAATACTAGAAACAATAGCACCAGGTGGTATTAGACCGTGGACGTAGCAGACGAATGAGCAAAAAAGGTTGATGTGATAGCTTCACATGACGTAGTTAATAGTAGAAGCAACAGGTCCTGTAAGTTTGACCACATCAAAAGTAGAAAGGCTACTAGCAAGATCGATTAGATCTCGATTCTTGCGTGTGTACTACTTCAAGTCTTGTACGCACCAGCAAAGGAACTTGGTGACTTGTAGCATGAACTACGAGGAGCAGCGACAGATCTGGCACACGCGCGCTTGATACATCTCCAATGTATCTATAATTTTTTATTGTTCCATGTTGTTCTTGGATGTTTTACAATCATTTTATAATCATGTTATATCATTTTTTTGGTACTAACCTATTAACATAGTGCCAAGTGCCAGTTCCTGTTTTCTGCTTGTTTTTTACATCGCAGGAAATCAATATCAAACGGAGTCCAAACACAGTGAAACTTTTTGTGGATTTTTTTGGACCAGAAGATATCTAGTGGGCCGAAGAAGTATTGGAGAGGGAGCCTGAGGGGGGGCAAAAAACACCAGGGCGTGCCTGGGCCCCCAGGCGCGCCTAGGTGGGTTGTGCCCACCTCGATGGCCTCCTGCACCGCCTCTTTGCTCTATAAATACCCCAATATTCCAGAAACCCTACGGTAGTCGACGAAAATCAATTCCAGCCGCCACAAGTTCCAGAAACACCAGATCCAATCTAGACACCATCGCGGAGGGGTTCATCATGTCCATTGGTGCATCTCTGATGATGTGTGAGTAGTTCTTTGTAGACCTACGAGTCCATAGTTAGTAGCAAGATGGCTTCCTCTCTCCCTCTTGATTCTCAATACAATGGTCTCTTGGAGATCCATATGATGTAAGTCTTTTTGCAGTGTGTTTGTTGGGATCCGATGAACTTTGAGTTTATGATCAATCTATGTTTTTATCCATGAAAGTTATTTGGGTCTTCTTTGATCTCTTATATGCATGATTGATTATAGCCTCGTATTTTCTTCTCTGATATTTGGGTTTTGTTTGGCCAACTTGATCTATTTATCTTGCAATGGGAAGAGGTGCTTTGTTATGGGTTCGATCTTACGGTTCTTGATCCCAGTGACAGAAGGGGAAACAGTATGTATGTATCGTTGCTATTAAGGATAACAAGATGGGGTCTATTTCTACATAAATAGATCTTGTCTACATCATGTCATCGTTCTTATTGCATTACTCCGTTTTTCCATGAACTTAATACACTAGATGCATGCTGGATAGCGGTAGATGTGTGGAGTAATAGTAGTAGATGAAGGCAGGAGTCGGTCTACTAATCTTGGATGTGATGCCTATATAATGATCATTGCCTGGATATCATGATGATTATTTGAAGTTCTATCAATTGCCCAACAATAATGGTTTTCCCACCGTTTGCTATTTTTCTTGAGAGAAGCCACTAGTGAAACCTACGGCCTCTGAGTCTCTTCTTTAATATATTTGCCTTCGCGATCTATTTTATTTTCTTTTATTTTTAGTTTTATTAAACCAAAAATACAAAAAAACCTTGCAGCACTTTATTTTATTTGTGATCTATTTATCCTATCTATTACAACCTTATCCCGTCTTCGTGCCAATTTCTGGCGTCATTACCCGAAAGGGACTCACAACCCCTTTAACATGTCAGGTTGCGAGTATTTGTTATTTGTGTGCGGGGGCTGTTTACGTTGTGTAGAGTGGTTCTCCTACTGGTTTGATAACCTTGATCTCATCACTAAGGGAAATACCTACCATTGCTGTGCTGCATCATCCCTTCCTCTTTCGGGAAATACCGACGTAGTTCTAGCAGACAACAACAGGAATTTCTGGCGTCATTTCCGGGGAGAATCATCAACATCAACCAGGTTCCTAATCACAAATATCATCTCCTTGCAATTTACATTATCTGCCATTTGCCTCTCGTTTTCCTATCCCCACTTCACAAAAATTTGCCATTTTATTTGCCCTCTTTTTCGTTCGCCGTTTTCTCGTCAGATCTGCTTTTGAGTGCAATCTTGTTGTGAAGTCACCATGAGCGATTTTGGTATGGCAGAAACAGATGATGGCCTAACTCCTAAAATGGAGCGTACAGGTAATCTGGATGCCAAAACTTTTGTCTTAGGGCAAGGGAATTTTATGGGAAAAGAACATATCCAAGAATTTTTTCAATTGTGTCGGAAAATTAAGTCTAGATGATATTCCTATACTTAAAAGGACTAAATCTTATGCGGAAACTATTTTGGCACTAGTTCTGGAACTTGAAACTAAATTTATCCGTATCCATCCTACCTTGCAAAGATTGTTCTATGAGTTTCCTGTTATAAAGAATCCTAAAGCTAAAAAGTTAGCCATTCTTATTCTGACGAATGAATTTGACTACATAATACGGGAAGCTAGGGAAATCTTCGATTTTTATGGCATGAATCATGAAAAACCCGTGATTGATGAAATTATTTATAATAGTGATCATGCGTTGAGACATTTGCTCGGAGATAGCCAAATCTTTGATGAGAATCTTAAAAGGCAAGTCCCCGTTTTAGACAGGATCCAACAAGTTTTCAATGATGTTAATCAACACTATTCTTGTATTGCCGCCGGAAACCAAAAGGGTTATGATAAAAAGAAACTTGATAGTGCTAAGGTTTCCATGGATAATGTGTTTTATGTTTTATTTGCAAAACCCCCTAACAAAAATACCTCCAAGGAAAACAAGGCTAAAGATGACAAAACTTAAATCCTACGCATTATGCCTAGCTAGGGGCGTAAAACGATAGCGCTTGTTGGGAGGCAACCCAACTTTTATATTTTTGCATTTTGGTTTTCTTGCTGTTTTAAATAAAATACTAAATTATGCCTCTGATTAGATGTGTTTTTGTGGTTTAAATTAGTGTTTGTGTCAATCAAGGCCTTTGGGATGATTTGGGTGAGAGTTGATTTGATCTTGTTGAAAAACAGAAACTGTTGCGCTCACGAAATTATTTTTCATCTTTATCAGAAGAGTGATTTTGAGTTGATTATTTTTGCAGAAGATTAATAAAAAAATCTCGTCGTCCTAATTTTTTAGATTTTTTGGAGTGATAGAAGTATTCGAAGTAGTCAGATTGCTACAGATTGTTCTGTTTTTGACAGATTCTGTTTTCTTTGCGTTATGTGCTTGTTCTGATGATTCTATGGTTTTCTTTGAAGAGTTTTGGCCATAGAAAAGTTGGAATACAGTAGATATAATGCAAAAATAAAATATGAATGGGTTTGCAACAGTACTTATAGTACTGGTTTGCTTTCTTATACTAACGGATCTCATGAAGGTTTTGTTGAGTTTTGTGTGATTGAAGTTTTCAAGTTTTGGGTGATCTTACGATGGATGAAGGAATAAGGATTAGCAAAAGGCTAAGCTTGGGGATGCCCGAGGCACCCCAAGATAATATTCAAGAAGTAGCAAGCAACTAAGCTTGGGGATGCCCCCGAGTGGCATCCCCTCTTTCTTCTAACAACCATCGGTATTTTACTTGGAACTATATTTTTATTCGTCACATATTATGAGTCTTGCTTGGAGCGTCTTGTGTGATATGAGTCTTTGCTTGTTTTGATTTGTGTTTTAAGTCTTGAATCCTTCCTGGACATACCTTTTTTAGAGAGCCAAAAATTATGCTATGCTTGCTCCTATGCTTCACTTAAATTTTTAGAGCCGTGGAATTGCTCTAGTGCTTCACTTATATATTTTTGAGCACGGTGTGCTTTGTTATTTTTGAAGAAATGCTCTCATGCTTCACTCATATTTATTTAGGAGTTAGTAATTTTTTCTAGGAATTCTCTTTCGCTTCACTTAGATTATTTTGAGAGAAAGAAATATTATGCTCATATTCTTCACTTAAATTTGTTTGAGCTTATTAAAAGCAACACATGAAAATAGTCCGAAAGTGATAGATATCCAAGGAGGATATAATAAAAACTTTCATGAAGATCATTGGACAAAATGAACTTGGTTCTTAGTAATGGTTTTGAGATATGACGATGTGATATGTGAGTCATGTTGATGAGTAATTATGCTTTAGTAAGAATATTGGTGTTAAGGTTTGTGATTCCCTATGCAAGCACGAAAGTCAATAGTTATGCAATGAAATTACATCCTACTTGTGGTGCATTATTCGGTGTTACTTATGCTTAATGCTTGGGTACGTGATCTTTCGTTTCTTCGTTGGGCGCTTCTCAATCTTTTTGCTAGCCTTCATTTTGCACTAAGTATAATCACTACTTGTGCATCCAAAACCCTTTAAACTAGTTTTGCCATATGAGTCCACTATACCTACCTATATTCGGTATTTCCGTGCCATTCTAAGCAAATTTGCATGTGCCATCTCTAATTTTCAAAATAAATTTCTCTTTTGTGTGCTCGTACCGTTCGCGAGGCGGTGAGGGGTGGCCGGTGTTTTCCATGCTAGATGTGTTATTCTCATGATGAGTGTTTATTCACTTATCATTGCACGAGAGTATGTCAAAGGTATTAGGGATGCCCAATCCCGAAATGATAAATGAATTTGCTTTATGTTGTCAAATAATAAATTCCTTGGAAAAGTGTTGGTACGGAGGGCACCCGTGGATACGGTGAGCCATGGAAAGTGAAAGTGTTGCAGAAAAAGGAATAAATTTTATTTTCTGCTTGGGAACCGCCTATGATGTATCTAGCATGGAAAGTATTGGAAACTCTAAGTCGTTCTCGTTGGTGGGAAAATATGCCTCCCAAAATGTTTTTATCTCTCAATTTTTGCTTTGAGCTTTGGCACATCTACAAATCCCTACTTCCCTCTGCGAAGGGCCTTTCTTTTACTTTATGCAATTTTTGTTTTGAATTTGAGTCTCCATCTTCTATTATAAAGCACCAACTAAGGGGCGCTACAATCGTATTTGAGCATTGGATGTAGCTAATATTCGAGTGTGTTTCATGAATGGATTAATGATTGACCATAATGGGCTAGGGATAACTTGCTTTAGTGTTGATATTTTGAAAGACATGGTTGCTTGTTGATATGCTTGAGTATTAAAATCTTCATGTCAAAACTAGACTATTGCTTTGAACCTTATAAAAAGTCCAAATGTCCATGCTACAAAGAAAAGAATATGTGATGAACATGTTAGGTAGCATTCCACATCAAAAATTCTTTTTTATCATTTACCTACTCGAGGACGAGCAGGAATTAAGCTTGGGGATGCTGATACGTCTCCAAGGTATCTATATTTTTTTATTGTTCCATGCTGTTATATTATCATTCTTGGATGTTTTACAATCATTTTATATCATTTTTTGGTACTAGCCTATTGACATAGTGCCCAGTGTCAGTTGCTATTTTCTACTTGTTTTTTACATCGCAGGAAATCAATATCAAACGGAGTCCAAACGCAGTGAAACTTTTTGGGCATTTTTTTGGACCAGAAGACATCTAGTGGGCCGAAGAAGTACCGGAGAGGGAGCCCGAGGGGGGCACAAGACACCAGGGTGTGCCTGGGCCCCCAGGCACGCCCAGGTGGGTTGTGCCCACCTCAGTGGCCTCCCGCACCGCCTCTTTGTTCTATAAATACCCCCAATATTCCACAAACCCTAGGGGAGTCGACGAAAATCAATTCCAGCTGCTGCAAGTTCCAGAAACACCAGATCCAATCTAGACACCATCGTGGAGGGGTTCATCATGTCCATTGGTGCCTCTCCGATGATGCGTGAGTAGTTCTTTGTAGACCTATGGGTCCGCAGTTAGTAGCTAGATGGCTTCCTCTCTCCCTCTTGATTCTCAGTACAATGGTCTCTTGGAGATCCATATGATGTAAGGCTTTTGCGGCGTGTTTGTTGGGATCCGATGAACTTTGAGTTTATGATCAGATCTATGTTTTTACCCATGAAAGTTATTTGAGTCTTCTTTGATCTCTTATATGCATGATTGATTATAGCCTCGTAGTTCTTCTCTGATATTTGGGTTTTGTTTGGCCAACTTGATCTATTTATCTTGCAATGGGAAGAGGTGCTTTGTGATGGGTTCAATCTTACGGTGCATGATCCCAGTGACAGAAGGGAAACCGACACATATGTATCGTTGCTATTAAGGATAACAAGATGGGGTCTATTTCTACATAAATAGATCTTGTATACATCATGTCATCGTTCTTATTGCTCCGTATTTCCATGAACTTAATACACTAGATGCATGCTGGATAGCGGTCGATGTGTGGAGTAATAGTAGTAGATGCAGGCAGGAGTCGGTCTACTAATCTTGGACGTGATGCCTATATAATGATCCTTGCCTAGATATCGTCATGATTATTTGAAGTTCTATCAATTGCCTTGTTTTCCCACCGTTTGCTATTTTTCTCGAGAGAAGCCACTAGTGAAACCTACGGCCCCCGGGTCTCTTCTTTAATATATTTGCCTTCGTGATCTATTTTATTTGCTTTTATTTTTAGTTCTCTTAAACAAAAAATACAAAGATACCTTGTTGCACTTTATTTTATTTGTGATCTATTTATCCTATCTATCACAACTTTATCATGTCCCCGTGCCAATTTGTGGCGTCATTACCCGAAAGGGATTGACAACCCCTTTAACACGCCGGGTTGCGAGTATTTGTTATTTGTGTGCAGGGGCTGTTTACGTTGTGTTGCGTGGTTCTCCTACTGGTTCGATAACCTTGTTCTCATCACTGAGGGAAATACCTAGTTGCTATGCTGCATCATCCCTTCCTCTTTGGGGAAATACCGACGTAGTTCTAGCAGACAATAGCACTTTGTAGGGAAGCTCAGCAGCGGAGGTTAGTCTCCTGTCGATCTCGTGTTGTAGGTTAATTGAAGAGTGCAATATTGTTTCTTTTACTTTATCTGCTGCAAAAGAAATTGAAGGTAATGCTGAGCCTTCTTCATATTCCGAGGCTATTATTTCTGGTGATAGTAATAAGTGGATGACTGCTATGCATGATGAGATGGAATCACTTGAAAAGAATGGCACCTTGGATTTAGTAAAATTACCGAGGGAGAAGAAACCTATTCGTTGCAAGTGGGTTTTCAAGAGGAAAGAAGGTGTTTCTCCTAATGATGAGACAAGATATAAAGCAAGGTTAGTTGCAAAAGGTTATATCAAAATTCTAGGTATTGGCTATAACGAAGTCTTTCCTCCTGTTGTGAAGCATAGCTCTACTTGCACTTTACTCAGTATTGTTGCCATGGATGATTTTGAGCTTGAACAATTGGATGTTAGAACTGCAATTTTACATGGAGAATTAGAAGAGGACATTTATATGAAACAACCTGAAAGTTTTGTTATTCCTGGAAAAGAAAAGCTTGTATGTAAGTTAAAGAAATCTCTTTATGGATTAAAGAAATCTCCTAGACAGTGGTACAAGAGATTTGACACCTTTATGCTCTCTCAAAGTTTCAAAAGGTCTAATTATATGATAGTTGTGTTTATTTGAAAACGGTCAATGGTTCAGCTATTTATTTGCTCCTTTATTTTGGTGATATGCTAATTGCTGCAAAGAGTATGTCAGAGATTAATGAACTAAAGAAGAAATTGAGTAATGAATTTGAGATGAAGGATTTGGGTGCAACAAATAAAATACTTGGCATGGAAATATCCAGAGATAGACCATTTGGAAAAGTATATCTAAGTCAGAAGGGATATATTGATAAAGTTCTTCATTGTTTTAATATGCATAATGCCAAGTCGGTGAGTACTCCGTTAGCTGCACACTTCAAATTATCATCGACCTTATTTCCTAAGTCAGATGCGGGTATTGAGTACATGTCTAGAGTTCCATATTCGAGTGCAGTTGGTTCACTTATGTATGCCATGGTTTGTTCTCGTCCGGATTTAACTTATGCATTGAGTGTTGTCAGTAGATACATGGCTAATCCTGGAAAAGAGCATTGGAAAGCAATTCAGTGGATTTTCATATACCTACGAGGTACTTTTGATGCTTATTTACAGTTTGGGAAAACTGGAGATGGACTTGTTGGTTTGTTGATTCTGACTTTGATGGTGATTTGGATAAGAGAAGATCACTCACGGATTATGTTTTCACCATTGGTGGTTGTGCTGTGAGTTGGAGAGCAACTTTGCGGTCTATTGTGGCTTGTTCCACTACTAATGCCGAGTATATGGCTATTTCTGAGGCATGCAAAGAAGCTATTTGGTTGAAAGGTTTGTATTCTGAGCTTTGTGGAGATTCATATTGCCCTACCGTATGTATCTTACAAAGAATCCAATGTATCATGAGAGAACAAAGCACATTGATGTCAGATATCACTATATTCAAGATGTTGTTGCTGAAGGTGATTTGAAGGTATGCAAGATAAGTACTCATGATAATCCCATTGATATGAAGACAAAGCCAGTTCCTACCAATAAGTTTGAGCTTTGCTCGGGCTTAGTTGGTATTTCTCACTAGTCCTATGGACTTTGACGCACAAGGTGTTTATGCTGATTTGGATGGAGTTATTTACTTTCTTCAACTACTGGAGGGAATTTGGCTCAAGGTGGAGATTGTTAAATTGTGATCCAAATTATACCGTGTTGGACTAGACGTAGTACAAACGGTATGAGCCTTTGCGTTGGTACTGACGCGTACAAGTACAACTCCTCCAAGGACTCTTATGTATTGCCCTCATATATACCGATGTAGTCGCACCTAAAGACGGTCGGTCGTCTCAGGCTTGTAATACTCGTCCATCATAGTGATTGCACCTTCGTGCGTCCGTGGTTTTCTCCCGCAAGGGTTCCCATGTAAAAATCCATGTGTCTCTTGTGTCTCGTTTATTCTTGTTTTATCTAACAATATTTCATCCTAAAATTTTACACACATACACCTCACATCCTTGTTTACTCGCACATTTTTTCAGATTTTTTAAACTAAAATTTTGAAATTTTAAATTTTTCAAAAAATCAGCCTTCATGGAGACCGAGAACCATAATGCCATACTCCACTCCCTCTGACTACAAAAGGAAGCCTTATAAGTTACTCTAGTCAAATGATGTGAAGTTTGGCCCAACTTTCTAGTGAAAAAACAATAAACAATTACAAAACCAAATTAGCATCATTAAATTTTTCCTTCTATTTAAGTCGGATTGTTAAGAACATACTTTCATATTCACTTTGTGGCGAAACAAGTCCCTGAGGCTAAATTTCATGTTTTGACCCTTTTGGCAAACAAATTCGGGATCTGACCCCTGTTTGCTTTTTTTTTGAAATCTGACCCTTCTGCTACAATCATAGGGCTCGGCAGTAGGGTCAGGCAACCTACCGCCAGGTGTTTTGGCGGTGGCATGGACGGCCCACTGCCATTACCTAACAGCCAGCGCAACACCCTACCGCCGCAGGCCTTGGCGGCAGGTTATGATATCCTACCGCCAGGTCTTTTGTTTTTTTTTTAAGTTTTAGTGATTGTTTCTTTTCTAAAGTTTTATCACAGGTCCTTTGTAAAGTTTTATCATAGGTTTCATATAGTTTCACAAATAGCAAAATATAAGCTCACATATTAATAAAGGTTCCACATAGCAAATATCGAACAGTTTACACATAAGTTCATAAGTAGCAAATAGCAAATAGCAAACTTGTCCACATAGTTTGACAACCCAACTAACACAGGTAGTTTTGCAAAAATCTTTCACAAAGCCAACAAACGGTGCAACAAAATCTTCAGAGCGGGCATACATCTTCAGACCTCCTCGTATGTCAGGCCTGGCCGTGGAGACAGAAACAACAGTAGATCCACCAGTTCAGGCGGAGGCGAAACGTTGGTCGACATCGGACCATTCAATCACTCCCACCTTGCCTTGCCTGCTCGAGTTTTCGCCTCCGCCCTTCCCCGGTTGATGATCTCTAACACAGATGCACTTGGGGGCGGCATCCTAGCTCTCTCCTCCGCATTGCTCTCTGTCGGTGTCAAAACCGGCGGATCTCGGGTAGGGGGTCCCGAACTGTGCGTCTAGGCGGATGGTAACAGGAGACAAGGGACACGATGTTTTACCCAGGTTCGGGCCCTCTTGATGGAGATAAAACCCTACGTCCTGCTTGATTAATATTGATGATGTGTATTACAAGAGTGGATCTACCACGAGATCAAGGAGGCTAAACCCTAGAAGCTAGCCTATGGTATGATTGTTGTAATGGATGTTGTGTCCTACGGACTAAAACCCTCCGGTTTATATAGACATCGGAGAGGGCTAGGGTTACACAGAGTCGGTTACAATGGTAGGAGATCTACATATCCGTATCGCCAAGCTTGCCTTCCACGCCAAGGAAAGTCCCATCGGGACACGGGACGGAGTCTTCAATCTTGTATCTTCGTAGTCTTGGAGTCCGGCAGACGATGATAGTCCGGCTGTCCGGACACCCCCTAGTCCAGGACTCCCTCAGTAGCCCCTAAACCTGGCTTCAATGATGATAAGTCCGGCGTGCATAATGTTCGGCATTGCAAGGCGGGTTCCTCCTTTGAATAATCCATAGAAGATTGTGAACACCAGGATAGTGTCTGGCTCTGCAAAATAAGTTCCACATTCCACCATAGAGAGAATAATATGCGCACAAGTTCAATCTGCTGACGTATTCTGCGGCATGATGTCACACCACTACCAAGCTTTTACTTGAATCGTTTTTTATTATACCACCTCAGCGCGTCTAGCGAAGCGGTTTCCTTGGCACGTCTTGTCGAAGCAGAGATTGTGTTCCCCTTATTCCGGGATTCTCATCAATACGGACGTGGGTAACCCAACCGCGCCATTGATGGTGGCGCTTGGGAGATAAGCGAGTTTTACTAGGCCGGTGGGGACGTATAGTCTTCGTCCGCCTATATATAAGGGGATAAGGATCCGCCTTTTTACCTACGCCTTCTTCCTCCTTTGCTTATCCATCTCCGCGCACTCGAGCTCCAGCGCCCAAGTTTGCGCATCTCATCTCAACCTTCTCCGACCATGTCCGGAGCGGGAGGTAAATGGTTGGCCTCCACCGTTAAGGAGGAGCGCATCGCCAAACTGCGCAGCACCGGATACCTTTCCGGCGACATCGCGCACCGGCTGCCCGACAAGGGGCAGCTCATCCCCACCCCCAGGCCCCTTGAGAGGGTCGTATTTCTCCCCCACTTCCTCCGCGGACTGGGCTTTCCTCTTCACCCCTTTGTCCGGGGGCTCATGTTCTACTACGGACTGGATTTCCATGATCTGGCGCCGAACTTCATCCTCAACATCTCGGCGTTTATCGTCGTGTGCGAGGCCTTCCTCTGCATCCAGCCCCACTTCGTCTTGTGGCTCAAGACCTTCAATGTCAAGCCGAAGGTAGTGAAGGGCACGCAGGCGGAGTGCGGAGGCGCCATGTTGGGCAAGATGCCCAACATCCTCTGGTTCGAAGGGGCCTTCGTGGAGTCCGTCAAGGGGTGGCAGTCGGGGTGGTTCTACATCACCGAGCCGCGCGACCCTAAGTGGGCGGCGGCCCCCGAGTTCAGATCTAGTATCCCTGTGTAGCTCACCTCCTGGAAAGAGAAGGGCTTGCTATGGGGTAGTTCGAAGGAGCTGACGGGACTCCAAGCCTGTATCCAGAAGCTGGTGAACAAGAAGCTCAGGCTTGTTAATGTGGTCCAAGTCATGCTCGTCCGCCGGATTCTCCCATGCCAAGAACGGGCATTCAACCTATGGGAGTTTGATCCGGCACAGCACCAGGCGCTGAGCGGGCTCTTCGACACGACATACGAAGGCGCCTGGAGCGTGTTGTTTAAGGGCGCCGAAGCCCCCGCATCCGCAACGGAAGATCGCGGATTTCACTCGCAGCATCCAGCTGACGAGGTAAGTGATTCTACCCCTTTACGGGACACTTGTTGTTAATAGTTCGACCCTAAGCGGGTTTCAATCTCCCTTTTCCTTTGACAGGAATGGATGAAGAAGGCCGAGCAGCTCATCTGCCCGGCTCCCATGCTAGAAGACCCAGTGGACGCCCGTCTAACGGGCTGCTGGTTCCGGCACCGCACGTGGTGCCGGAGAAGAAGGCCAAGAAGGTGGCCATGGGTACTCGAAAGAGTTCCCGTTTTCAGGTGTCCGACGACTCCGAGGCGGATTCCTCCCTCGAAGATGAGGAGGAGGAAGAATACTCTCTCCCAGAGGAGGGAGAGAGAAAGAGGAAGGCCTCCCCAATAGGGGAGGCCGAAGGGTCCAAGAGGGGAAGAACTATTCCCCTGAACAGCTCCGCCAACACCAACGTTGGCGATGAAGAGTGGCCCTCAAGGGCCAGGCCTCTGGCAAGATCGTAAGTATCCGGATTCCTGAATGATCTGCAATTTCTTTTGTGTCACACAGTGTCCTTCTAATGCTGCATACTGCCTGCACTCCGGCCGACGATGATCTCCCTGCTTCGTCGAGCGGGTCGTTGGCTCCGTCGGATGTGGATTCCATTCCGGCTGCCTCCACCCCTCGCGCTGCTGAGGACGCCAAGGTGGGATCCCGGGAAGGGACCCATCAGGAGGAGGCTCCGGAGGCGCCGCAAGGCAGCCTCCCGGACTTTGCGCCGGACTCCACGCCGGAACCCGCAGTGGTTCCGGAGTCCGGCAGGCGGCCCCTTCGCAAGAAGGGCAAGACCGTGACGCCGGCAGCCCCCGTCCAACCGGAGGCGCTGGACAACTTGGTGGAGGCGATCAAAGGCGCTTCCATCGAGGAAGAACACCACACTATCATGAGTGCGGTGATTCAGAAGGTTCAGCTCGCCAAGAGCGGGCTGACCGAAGCCTGCAGCAGCCTTCTAACAGGCTTTGAGGTAAGAAGTTAAAATTATGCAATGTAATACCACATAGACAGTAGCCCCTGATGCTCGGTTCGGTGTTCGGAAAGAAAAGCCGGACTGGGGATCCAAAAAGATATACGCAGGGTTACTAAAAAATTATGTCAATATGGGTTTGCAGGCTGTGCTGCTGACCTCTGCCGCACTGACTACGGAGGTCGATGCTTTGAAGCAGGACCTCGAGCGGTCCGAGCAAGAGCTCGGCCGTGCCAAGAAGCAGCTCGAGGACAAAGAAGGTGAGTAACACCACTTTGAATAGTTACCTTACAGAAAAGGATTTAGGTTGCAATAAAAATAACAAGGATAACATGGGTACTGCAGGGGCCACGAATGAGGTGGCAACCCTGAAGGAGGCTGTGTCCGCGGCCGAATGCAATGCGGCCGTGGAACGGGCAGAGCGAGAGAAGCAGGAGGCGCGGGTGGCGGAGGTGCGGCAAGAGCTCCAGGCTCTCATGGACAAGCATGAGAGCTTGGAGCGCGACTCAAAGACTCGAGAGTCCGAGCTCGCCTCGGCTCTCGAAAGTGCCAAGTCCGCCAAGGCCGAGGCCCGTAAGGCCCTTCAGGAGGTTGAAGATGTGAAGAAAATAGCGGCGGGTAAGGCATTTTTCATGCAAAGCAAGCATGTTAATGTAAACTACCTGACACTTACCCGAATTCGGAGCTCTCCAGGGGCGTTTGCAGATCTGCCTCGCAGTGTATCCGATGCCGCCGCATTCTACCGTGGTGAGGAGGGGAGCTCAACGGAGAAGGTCTTCTGGTCTCAGTATGCTGAGGCCGGCCATCCGGTGCCCCCTAGCGACCAGCTGAAGCAGCTGGTCGAGCTCCACAAGGTGGCTGAGGAGGCCATGAAGGGCCTCATAGTCCGGCTGTGGCCTGGAGAGGCCATGCCTGGGAGCTACTTCGGCCTCGTGCGGCGGCTGGTGGATGCGTGCCCCTGGGTGGAGGTCATCAAGCGCTCCGCCTGTATTGAAGGTGCTCGTCGGGCCCTTGCCCGTGCAAAGGTGCACTGGGGCAAGCTGGATGCGGAAAGGCTCATCACTGACGCGCCACCAGCAGGCAAGGAGTATCGTACGCCCGAGATGTACTATAAGACTGTCCTGAAGGGTGCCCGCAAGATTGCGGGTGAGTGCCCCAAAGATGTAATTATTGAGTAAACTCGCTATGTATTATCGTATGCGCTGAAAACTTTGTTCATATGCGCCAAGCAACGCTTGTCTAATTTAAAATATTACCTTCTGTGCGGCCATTTATAAAATCTGAGAGATGGCAAGTCGTCGGCTTCAGCTCCCATGCCACTAGTGCTGGGGTGTTCGGGATAAACTTGAGCACTCTTGTTCCCATTTTTGGGTCCATCTAGGGAGGCGCTCAACACAACGAACCAGGCAACCGGACTTATAATGCTTGAACACTCTCACTTAGCCATAGAATTCTATAATTTTAAATTTTGGCGAAGCCCCTGGTATTCGGAAGACCGAATCCGGGGCGCTATCCACGCCTTCGTCGGACATTATCCGGTTCTTCACTCGAAGCGGTATAAGTCTTTAAGGAATCGAAAAGACCTCTCGAACAGCGACCAGTCTCTCGCCTAATCATGACAGTTAGTTTTAGCTTTCTCCACTGAGGCGCTCGCCCAGCTCAACCGGGGCGCAATCACAGTGGTTCTCCCAGTGCCACCTTAGCCGACAGAACGGAACATAAGGTACCAAAACGTGGGAGCCGGGCAAACCCAACTATTGACCCAAGACATGATTCGGAGCCGATTCATATAATGCTATAAGTTCGGGGTGCCGCACTTGTGAAAGTGTTCGGACTTATCACACCATAATGCGGGGAACATAAGCCCCTGGTGTATTCAGCCGTACCAAAATATACGGGTGCAAGATGTCATTAGTGAACATATATGTAAAGTAATGCAATAACAGGCAAAAAGTGATGCATTATTTATTCAAGGGATTCTGCTATGAGTGCGGAATGATACAAATAGTGCGGTAAGCAAGGGATTGGACTAATTAAACATGTCCCCCTCCAGGGGTGGGCTGCGGACTGGTGTATATAATCAAATTTAATGCTCGTAATGGAGACCACCTGAGTGTTCGTCGCAGCCTTCTTCCCTCCCTGGCTGTTGCATCGTGAGTTCGGCGGGTTCACCGCCGGACAGGGCCTCTGGTGAACAGAGTCCTGTGTATACAAAGAAGGAAAATAATAAAAAAGAGCGACACACTTGTGAGCCCCTGGTGTGGTCGAGCCGCACTCTGGGTCTGTTGTGGTCGTGCCCCTCCCCCTAGGCCCATGGTATCTCCAGAGCGTAATGATGTACGCGGAGGGTTGGTCTTGCAATTATGCAAGGGCTGGGGTTGGGGCCGCATTGCTACGCGTGCTCGGATCGTGCCAGGTGGTCTTGGTTGATGTTGCTTCGGGCGCGTTTGGCCGTATCCGGCCGTTTAACGGCCGGACTCGAAAATTGCCTTAGAAGGCTGCTCTGTACTTCTGCCGCGAGAGCCGCTGTGTGTTCCTCCGTTCGGAGGGAGCGTTCCGTATTTCCATTGACCGTGATGACTCCACGAGGGCCTGGCATCTTGAGCTTGAGGTATGCGTAATGCGGCACTGCATTGAACTTTGCGAACGTGGTTCGTCCGAGCAGAGCATGATAGCCGCTGCGGAACGGGACTATGTCGAAGATTAACTCCTCGCTCCGGAAATTGTCTGGGGATCCGAAGACCACTTCCAGTGTGACTGAGCCTGTACAATTGGCCTCAACACCTGGTATGATGACTTTGAAGGTCGTCTTTGTAGGTTTAATCCTTGAGGGGTCTATGCCCATCTTGCGCACTGTATCCTGATAAAGCAGGTTCAGGCTACTGCCGCCGTCCATCAGGACTCTCGTGAGGTGAAATCCATCGACGATTGGGTCTAAAACCAATGAGGCGAATCCGCCATGGCGGATACTGGTCGGATGGTCTCTTCAATCGAAAGTGATCGGGCAAGAGGACCATGGATTGAACTTAGGGGCGACTGGCTCCATCGCATATACGTCCCTTAGTGCATGCTTCCGCTCCCTCTTGGGTATATGGGTTGCGTATATCATGTTCACCGTCCGCACTTGTGGGGGGAAACCCTTCTGTCCTCTACTGTTCGGCGGTCGGGTCTCTTCCTCGTCGTTGCTGTGCAGCCCCTTGTCATTGTTTTCGGCAATTAACTTGCTTGCCTGCTTAAATACCCAACAATCTCTGTTGGTGTGGTTAGCTGGCTTTCGGGGGTGCCATGTATCTGGCATGAGCGGTCGAGTATTCGGTCCAGATTGGACGGACCCGGAGTGGTTCTTTTGAATGGCTTCTTCCGCTGACCGGGTTTAGAGCCTCGGAATCCAGCGTTGACTGTCGTATCCTCCTTGTCATCGCCGTTAACGCGACGTTTATTTTTGCTTCGACGCGACCTGCCATTGTGGTCCTTAGTGTCCGGACTACCAGCATTTTTACTGAGGTTGTTGCTGTGAGCTAGCCAGCTATCCTCTCCCGCACAGAAGCGGGTCATTAGTGATGTGAGGGCTGCCATAGATTTCGGCTTTTCCTGTCCTAGGTGCCGGGCTAGCCATTCGTCATGGATGTTATGTTTGAAGGCTGCGAGGGCCTCTGCATCCGGTCAGTCGACGATTTGATTTTTCTTTGTTAAGAACCGTGTCCAGAACTGTCTGGCCGATTCATCTGGCTGCTGAATTATGTGGCTTAGGTCATCGGCGTCTGGTGGTCGCACATATGTGCCCTGGAAGTTGTCGAGGAATGCGGCTTCCAGGTCTTCCCAACACCCAATTGACTCTGCGGGCAAGCTGTTAAGCCAATGCCGAGCTGGTCCTTTAAGCTTGAGTGGGAGGTACTTGATGGCGTGGAGATCGTCGCCGTGGGCCATATGGATGTGAAGGAGATAATTTTCGATCCAAACCGCGGGATCTGTTGTGCCATCGTAGGATTTGATGTTGACGGGTTTAAACCCTTCAGGGATTTGATGATCCATTACTTCGTCAGTGAAGCATAGCGGGTGTGTGGCGCCTCTGTATTGAGCAATATCACGACGTAGCTCGAGGGAGCATTGTCTGCTGTGTTCGGCCCGGCCGGAGTTGTTGTATCCGGCGCGACGGTATTCGTCGTGGGTCGTGGGGCGCCCACGTGATCCGTAGATGGATCTGGATTGCCTTGCTTTGTCCTCCAATATATCTCGCAAGTCCGGCGCGTTCCCTCTTGGCTTCGTACTTTTGGAGCGATGCCGGGGTACGGTCTTGGTGGAGGGCCTGGATGCCTCTCTGTCACGACCACGGGGTGGTCGGTCGGCCGTATTGTGTGCTGGTGATGAAGGTATGTATGCTTCTTCCTCTAATCGGGGGAGCAAATTGCGTTTTGGGTAACTCTTGGAGGGACGTTCGAGTTCATACTCTTCGGCCGCGAGGACCTCAGTCCATCTGTCGGCCAGCAGGTCTTGATCAGCTTGAAGCTGCTGCTGCTTTTTCTTTAGGCTATTTGCCGTGGCGATAAGCCTGCGTTTAAAACGCTCTTGTTCGACGGGATCCTCTGGCACGACGAATTCGTCGTCGTTGAGGCTTGCCTCATCTCCGGAGGGAGATATGTAATTATCATCCTCGACCTCTTCATCTGTCGCTCTCTCGTGAGGGCTTGCTTCTGCATCCTCCTGCGCTGAATCTTGCTGGAGGGGATTTTCTTCGGCACTTTCTGGGGTGTTATTATCTCCTGTGCCAGAATCTCCATTCTTGCTGTGGCGGGATTTAGAGCGGCGCCGCTGACGTCGGCGCTTGGGCTGTTTCTTTAAGGAATCTGCCTCCGCTGCTTCTTCGCCGTCCCCATCTTTTGGGGTGTCCACCATGTATATGTCATATGACGAGGTGGTCTTCCAGTGCCCTGTAGGCGCTGGCTCTTGTTCGTCTCCGGCATCGTCGTCCATACCGTCGATGTCATCGGAGTCATAGTCTAGCATGTCGATTAGATCGTCGACAGTGGCTACAAAGTGGGTGGTGGGTGGGTTTCGAATTTCTTCGTCGTCCGCATCCCAACCATCCTGGCCATAATCCGGCCAGGGCTCTCCGGATAGCGAGAGATGCTTTAGCGAATTTAGAATGTCGCCAAAGGGTGAGTGCTGAAAGATGTCCGCAGTGGTGAACTCCATGATCGGCGCCCAATCGGATTCGATTGGCAGGGGCGCAGGAGGTTCGGAGTCCGGCAGGGAGTCCGGCACCTCGGAGTCACGAGCTTTATAGGGGACAAGGTCTGTGTTCGGCTCCATCGCCGTGGAAATTGCAGCCCCCGAGGTGGTGTCCAGCCACCCGTCCTCGATCTGCGCAATCGGCTCCGGACCGTGGGTCGGAGCGGATTTCTGTGCGGCCTCCAAGGTACTGTCCGACGGCAGAGTTAGATCATGCCCATCGCGACAGTGCGGCACGCTCGGCTACGGCTCGGATCCATCGAAGATCAAGTCTCCATGGATATCTGCCATGAAGTTTAAGCTTCCAAATCTGACCTGACGGCCAGGGGCGTAGCTTTCGATCTGCTCCAGATGGCCAAGTGAATTAGCCCGCAGTGCGAAGCCGCCGAATACGAAGATCTGTCCGGGGAGAAAAGTCTCACCCTGGACGGCGTTGTTGTTGATTGAAGAAGCCATCGAGCCTATCGATGACGACACAGAGGAACTCCCAATGAAAGCACCAATGTCGGTGTCAAAACCGGCGGATCTCGGGTAGAGGGTCCCGAACTGTGCGTCTAGGCAGATGGTAACATGAGACAAGGGACACGATGTTTTACCCAGGTTCGGGCCCTCTTGATGGAGGTAAAACCCTACGTCCTGCTTGATTAATATTGATGATGTGTATTACAAGAGTGGATCTACCACGAGATCAAGGAGGCTAAACCCTAGAAGCTAGCCTATGGTATGATTGTTGTAATGGATGTTGTGTCCTACGGACTAAAACCCTCCGGTTTATATAGACACCGGAGAGGGCTAGGGTTACACAGAGTCGGTTACAATGGTAGGAGCTCTACATATCCGTATCGCCAAGCTTGCCTTCCACGCCAAGGAAAGTCCCATCCGGACACGGGACGGAGTCTTCAATCTTGTATCTTCGTAGTCTTGGAGTCCGGCGGACGATGATAGTCCGGCTGTCCGGACACCCCCTAGTCCAGGACTTCCTCACTCTCGAAGTAGATTCCCTGGCCCAAATTGCGCAGCTCCCAGTTGGAGTGCTGCTTGGCAGCTTCAATGGCCTCTTCCCAGTGGACACGGAAGATAGTTGGATCTGCCTCCATCTCTGCAATCACTCCCTTCCACTCCTTCACACTCTGCGACCAACACTTGACATCGACGAAGATCCGCTCTGTCCTCTCCTGCCACCGCATTGCCCTCGTCGCCTCTAGGACCTCGTCTGGGACAGATCCCACCGGCTGTAGTAGCTCGGGGAAGGCCTCATGGACGTACGGGAACGGCATGGCAGACCGGATGTGCTCGGGGAAGGACGGGTACCTAAACATATGGATGCATCACACAAATTAAGTTTCATCATCTCCAAAAAAATTCTAAACCTAGGGTTCATCATATGGTCAAAAATCTAAACCTAGGGTTCATCATATGGTCAAAAATTCTAAGCCTAACTTGTATTATCTAGAAATATCAATTAGGGTTCATCACCTTTCAAAAAATCTAAACCTAGGAAATATGAATTAGGGTTCATCATGTGGTTAAAAAGTATCAATTAGGGTTGACATGATTCATCACCAAGGATCATAACCTAACTTGTATTTTCTAGATGCAATCACCTAGGTTCATCATATCAACTAAACTAGGGTTCATCATGATTTTTAACATGAACATGAACATAAATCATTCACAAAAAAGGGGAGTGATTTGACTCAAAGTAATTGGGGGATCAAAGGAGCTTACGTTTCTCGATTCAAGGCCATCTCGATCCACAGAAATGGTGAAGAAATGAAGAAGATCCGAGGGGGAGTGGAGGAGATGAGAGAGGGGGCGAGAGGAAGAAGAAAGGGGCTGCTGAGTGGGGGATAAGGGGGTGGGGTGGGCGGGCGGTCGCGCGATTTATAAATGCCCAAACCCTACCGCCAGGGACCCAGACGTTAGGGCAAGACATCCTACCACCGTAGGGCTCGGTGGTAGGGTCGCCGCATCTGGCACCCGTTCTGTGACGAGGAGTGCACAAACCACGGCAGTAGGGTTGCACACCCTACCGCCATCCCTCGTGGCGGTAAGATGCTACCGCTAAAGGACCTGGCGGTAGGGTGTGTAGCCCTACCGCTGATTTGGTGGCAGTTTTGGTTACAGGAGGCAGGCGTGCGGGGGGAGGCCCCTTACCGCTAGAGTGTGTGGCGATAGGATGTACTAACCTACCGCCATGGTTCCTGGCGGTAGGGAGGCCAGTAGTACATTTTTTGCACCTCCTAACTTCTCTTGCCTTCAATACTTATAAAATGAAGCATATGAATGATATAGCAAGCACACATCCACAAATCAACAAATAAAAAGTTGGTTACTTAGCAAGCACACATCCGCAAATGTTTCTCGAAGTTTTACATAGCAAGTTTAACAAATACAAAATAGTTTCACGAGCAAATGGTTCACGAAGCAAACATGAAAGTTTCTAGTTCAACGGCACGACACGGCAACAACTTTAGTCCCTCCTTCCCCTCTTTGCGGTCCGGTCCTCGTTGGCCTTTGATCGCTTCTCGGCCACCTTCTTGTTGCGCTGAGTAGGATGCGCTTTCTGAAACAGGGATGGACTCTTCCAATCCTTATTCGGCACATTCCTGTTCTCATGCTGGGTTGGCTGAGTTGATGGAGGTCTGTTGTCATCATCGTACTCCTCCTCCTCATCGTCCTCTTCCTCTTCTTCACCATGTTCTTCTTCTGCTCCCTCTTCCTCGCCCTCTTCTTCATCTTCCTCTCCATCATCATCGTCCTCGCCCTCCTCATCGTCATCTTGAACTGCCATAGACAACAAGGCGGTCTGGCTCGATGAAGCGAGGCTACGCATCCGTACTATTGCAGGAGCGAAAACATCATCGGAGGAGGTGGCACACCCAAGCAGGCCCACAAGCTTGCGACATTTTTTGACGAACTTCTGCAATGAGAACAAAACAATAAGCATAATATGGATAAACTTTATTCTTAAAAACGAAAATGAACTTAAGAAAATGAACTCCATGTTACCTTCACCATTACCCTCAACTTGTTCTCACTAGCTCGAGTCCCGGGGATAGAATTGAAGGAAATATGCCCTAGAGGCAATAATAAAGTTGTTATTTATATTTCCTTATATCATGATAAATGTTTATTATTCATGCTAGAATTGTATTAACCGTAAACTTAGTACATGTGTGAATACATAGACAAAACAAAGTGTCCCTAGTATGCCTCTACTTGACTAGCTCGTTAATCAAAGATGGTTATGTTTCCTGACCATAGACATGTGTTGTCATTTGATGAACAGGATCACATCATTAGAGAATGATGTGATGGACAAGACCCAATCCGTTAGCTTAGCATACCGATTAAGTTTTATTGCTATTGCTTTCTTCATGACTTATACATGTTCCTCTAACTATGAGATTATGCAACTCCCGAATACCGAAGGAACACCTTGTGTGCTATCAAACATCACAACGTAACTGGGTGATTATAAAGATGCTCTATAGGTGTCTCCGAAGGTGTTTGTTGGGTTGGCATAGATGGAGATTAGGATTTTTCACTCCATGAATCGGAGAGGTGAAAGTGCATTACGTCGACTAGAGGGGGTGAATAGGTGATTTTTATGAATTCTTCACTGAGGAATTTCAGGGTGAGGAAATTCCTAAACGAAGAACTACTTGCAGCAGAATAAGTACTCAGGTATAAGCATAGCAGAGCAACAGCATAGTCATCATGATGAAATGAAAGACAAACACAGAGTACAGAAAGCGTAAACACAGGATAAGCAGGATGAAGACAAACAGACTAAAGAAATAGGATTGAGGAATTAGAGAAAGTCTTCAGTCAAAGTCTTCAAACAGTAATGATCGGGTACAACAACACATAACTGGGGAAATGAAAGGGTTGAGGAAATAGAACCAGTTGGCTTGGTGAAGACAATGAGTTGGTAGACCAGTTCCAACTGATGTGACAGTTGTACGTCTAGTTGGAGCGGCTGAGTATTTAAACTCGAGGACACACAGTCCCGGACACACAGTCCTCACCGTATTCTCCTTGAGCTAAGATCACACAGACCTCGCCCAATAGTAGTGGTAAGTCTTCAGAGGTGACTTCCAAACCTTCACAGACTTGGTCACTCGACAATCCACAATTCCTCTTGGATGCTCAGACCATGACTCCTAACCGTCTGGAGGATACACAGTCCTCAAAGGTAACAAGCGTCGGTTCCACACAGGAACAATCTCTTCAGTGATGCTCAATCACTTTGGGGTCTGTAGGTTTGGGTTTGGGATTTGGGTTTTCCTCACTTGATGATTTTCGCTCAAAGTCCTTGGAGGATGGGATGCTCTCAAATGACAAGTGTCGGATTCTCTCAGAGCAGCCAACCAGCTAGTGGTTGTGGGGGCGGCTATTTATAGCCTAGGGAGCAGCCCGACATGATAAGACATAAATGCCCTTGTCTGATATGACCATTAGGTGGTAGGATATTTTGGGACAGCTGGCGCATGGCACAACAACGGTCGGATTCTAGGTTCGAATTCCTCAGGGCTATCCTGTTTCTCATTGTGTAGGCAATTCGCACTGGCGAATTCCTAACTCCTCAGTCAGAACAAATTCCTTAGAGACCAGAAGATCTTCGTCTCTGTCACTGAAGAAATTGACTGAACTGATATGAGATTTCCAATGGCTTCACTCGAAGGATTGGGTAGGTGTAGGATTTTGAGATGAGCAACACTTGGAAATTAGTTTCCTTAGTATTACCTCGACCCCCTTTAACAGTACGGTGTTTTCTATGACTCAACAAAGAAGAAAATGAAACTACGAAAACAAAAGTCTTCACACCTCAGATTCCTTGTATGAATATCAAGTCTTCAAGGTCACACCAATTTCTTCACTTTCAAAGTCTTCAGGAAAACCAAAGTCTTCAGCTGAAAACATTCATTTTTAGGGGTTGACTTTCACTGTAAATATCAAACTCCTCATTGACTTATAGAGCCTGTGTACACTCACAAACATATTAGTCCCTTAACCTATAAGTCTTCAATACACCAAAATCACTAAGGGGCACTAGATGCACTTACAAGAGGTATCTCCAGGCCCTCTCGGTAATGCTCATCACTATTCAAGGTGGCAACAGGGACGGGGATGACCGGGGATGACTCCACCATCCCCGCCCCGATCCCCGCCAATCCCTATACCCACGATCCCCGTGAAGCTTCGCGGGGACAAAATGCCCCCCCATCCCCGTTAATATCGGGTACCCGGTACCCGTCGGGTATCCATGGGGATTTCAAAGCTCACTAGGATAGGTGAGATTGAAGAAGACATGGTCGTTGGGAGAGGTGGAGAAAAATGATTGTGTGAAATATCTAGGTATTAATCTATATATTCTGCATGTGTAGTACGAATGACATAGTTTTCGGGTATCCATGGAGTCCCCACGGGGGAAATTTTATACCCATCCCCGCCCCGCGAGACTAACGAGTACCCACCAGAGAATACCCATGGGGCTAATTTGTCCCCCATACCCGCTCCATGTCGGGTAAATCCCCGCGGTACCCGTACCCACGGGGAATATTGCCATCTTGAATCACTATAAGCCTTGCAAGCAATGTGACTAATGAGTTAGTTATGGGATGATGCATTACGGAACGAGTAAAGAGACTTGCCGGTAACGAGATTGAACCAGGCATGATGATACCGACAATCGAATCTCGGGCAAGTAACATACCGATGACAAAGGGAACGACGTATGTTGTTATCCGGTTTGACCGATAAAGATCTTCGTAGAATATGTAGGAGCCAAAATGAGCGTCCAGGTTCCGCTATTGGTTATTGATCGGAGATGTGTCTTGATCATGTCTACGTACATAGTTCTCGCACCCGTAGGGTCCGCATGCTTAACATTCAATTACGATTTGTATTATGAGTTATGTGTTTTTGATGACCGAAGTTTGTTTGGAGTCCCGGATGAGATCACGTACATGACGAGGAGTCTCAGAATGGTGGAGAGGTAAAGATTTATATATTGGAAGGTTATGTTCGGACACAGGAATGGTTTCAGGAAGTATCGGATAAGTTTCGGAGTACCAGGAGGCTACCGAAACCCCCCGGGGGACTAATGGGCCTTCATGGGCCTTAGTGGAAGAGAGGAGGCGGCGGCCAGGTGGAGGCACACGCCCCCCAAGCCCAAACCGAATTGGACTAGGGATGTGGGGCGCGGCCCCCCTTTCCTTTTTCTCCTCCACCTCTTTCCCTTCTCCCCTCTCCGGAAAAGGAAAGGGGAATCCTACTAGGACTAGGGAGTCCTAGCAGGACTCCCCACACTTAGCACGCCCCTTGGCCGGCCGCCTCCTCCCCTCCTCCTTTATATACGGGGGCGAGGGGCACCCCAAAGGCACAACAATTGTTCTCTTTGCCGTGTGCGGTGCCCCCTCCACAGTTTACTCCTCCGGTCATAGTGTCGTAGTGCTTAGGTGAAGCCCTACGTGGATCACATCATCATCACCATCACCATGCCGTCGTGTTGACAGAACTCTCCCTTGACCCTCTACTAGATCAAGAGTTCGAGGGACGTCATCGAGTTGAACGTGTGCTAAACACGGAGGTGCCGTACGTTTGGTACTTAGATCGGTTGGATCATGAAGACGTTCGACTACATCAACCGCGTTAACTAACGCTTCCGCTCTCGGTCGACGAGGGCACGTGGACACACTCTCCCCCTCTCGTTGCTATGCATCTCCTAGATAGATCTCGCATGATCGTAGGATTTTTTTTGAAATTCCATGCTACGTTCCCCAACAGTGGCATCCGAGCCGGGTCTATACGTAGATGATATGCACGAGTGGAACACAAAGAGTTGTGGGCGATAATAGTCATACTGCTTACCACCAACGTCTTACTTTGATTCGGCAGTATTGTTGGATGAAGCGGCCCAGACCGATATTACATGACTGCGTTCATGAGACTGGTTCTACCGACGTGCTTTGCACACAGGTGGCTGGCGGGTGTCTGTTTCTCCAACTTTAGTTGAATCGAGTTTGACTACGGCCGGTCCTTGTTGAAGGTTAAAACAACACACTTGACAAAAAATTGTTGTGGTTTTGATGCGTAGGTAAGAACGGTTCTTGCTAGAAGCCCGTAGCAGCCACGTAAAACTTGCAACAACAAAGTAGAGGACGTCTAACTTGTTTTTGTAGGGCTTGTTGTGATAACAGAGTTATCGGCAACAGGCAGGAGCCATATGGTTGTCGCTTTATTGTATGAAATGAAATCGCCATGTAATTGCTTTACTTTATCACTAAGCGGTAGCGATAGTCGTAGAAGCAATACTTGGTGAGACGACAATGATGCTACGATGGAGATCAAGGTGTCAAGCCGGTGACAATGGAGATCATGACGGTGCTTTGGAGATGATGATCAAAGGCACAAGATGATGATGGCCATATCATGTCACATATTTTGATTGCATGTGATGTTTATCTTTTATGCATCTTATTTTGCTTAGTACGTCGGTAGCATTGTAAGATGACTGTCGGTGTCAAAACCGGCGGATCTCGGGTAGGGGGTCCCGATCTGTGCGTCTAGGCTGATGGTAACAGGAAGCAAGGGACACAGATGTTTACCCAGGTTCGGGCCCTCTCGATGGAGGTAAAACCCTACTTCCTGCTTGATTAATATTGAAGATATGGGTAGTACAAGAGTGGATCTACCACGAGATCGTAGAGGCTAAACCCTAAGAGCTAGCCTATGATGGTATGATTGTAATTGTGATCGGCCTTCTAAGGACCAACCTCTCCGGTTTATATAGACAACGGAGAGGGCTAGGGTTTACATGGAGTCGGTTACAAGTAAGGAAACACAATATCGGGATCGCCAAACTTGTCTTCCACGCAAAGGAGAGTCCCATCCGGACACGGGCTGTAGTCTTGAGTCTTGTATCTTCACGGTTGTATAGTCCAGATGATGTAGACAGTCCGGCTGTCTGGATACCCCCTAATCCAGGACTCCCTCGGTAGCCCCTGAACCAAGCTTCAATGACGATGAGTCCGGCGCGCAGTCTTGTCTTCGGCATTGTAGGGCGGGTTCCTTCTTCGAATAATCCTAAGTAATTATCGAACACTTGAATCATGTCCGGATCCACAAAATGATCTTCACATGCCACCGTAGAGAGAATGATATTTCACAAATGCAATCTGCTGACAACTTTTTAGACAACGCGACGTGTCATTATGGTCGGGTCATTATTCGAACCGTTTTCCTACAACCAGCCATAGCGCATATTGCGAGGCGGTTTCCTTGACATGTCTTGTCAAAGCAAAGATCGTGTCCCCTTATCACGGGATTCTCATTAATACGGGTATGGGTAATCTCACCACGCCATCAATCGTGGCGCTTGGGAAGCAAGCAATTCCCAACGGGCAAGTGGGGAGGCGAACCGCTTTCGGTGCCTCTATAAAGGGATAAGATTTCCCCATTTTCACCCACACCTTCTTCCTCCTTTGCCCACTGTAGCCCCCTTGAGCTCTAGCGCGCAAGCCCAAGTCTTCTCTGCACAGCTAAACATGTCTGGAGCAGGAGGCAAGTGGGTGGCTTCCACCGTCAAGGAGAAGCACATCACAAATCTTTGGGCGGCCGGATACTTGGCCGCAGACATAGCGCACCGGCTACCGGACGCCGGGCAGGTCATTCCGACCCCAGGACCCCACGAGAGGGTCGTATTTGTCGCCCACTTTGTCCGTGGACTGGGATTTCCACTCCATCCCTTCATCCGCGGGCTCATGTTCTACTACGGGCTAGATTTCCATGATCTAGCCCCGAATTTCGTCCTCAACATCTCGGCGTTCATCATCGTATGCGAGGCCTTCCTCCGCATCCGGCCTCACTTCGGCCTGTGGCTGCAAACCTTCTGCGTGAAGCCGAAGATTGTAAGCGGCCAGCAAGCGAAGTGCGGAGGGGCCATGGTGGGCAAGATGCCTAACGTCACTTGGCTGGACGGTTCCTTTGCGAAGACTGTAAAAGGGTGGCAATCGGGGTGGTTCTACATCATCGAGCCGCGCGGTGCCAACTGGGCGGCGGCCCCCGAGTTCTGATCCGGAGCCCCCATGCGGCTCACCTCTTGGGAAAAGCTGTCCTGGGGAGAATCTATGGAGCTGACCGGACTCCAGACCTGCATCAAAAGCATGAAGGACAAGAACATCAAGCTTGTCAATGTGATCCAGGTCATGCTCGTTCGCCGGATTCTGCCCTGCCAAAGTCGGGCATTCAATCTATGGGAGTTCGTCCCGGCCGAACACCAGACGCTCCGGAAGCTCTACGACATGACGCACAAAGGCGCATGGAAGGTTTCGTTCAAGGCCTCTGAAGTACCTCCTCCCACATCCGAGGACCGCGGGCTTCATGTCGCGCGGCCTCCTAGTCAGGTGAGTTCTCAGACTACAACCAGATTCGGTTCTTCCCAATATATTCATGGGGGAGCCTTAAGTAGTTATGCATATTTGTTCAGGATTACGTGGAGACAGCGGAGCAGGTTTATTGTCCGGCTCCGCTGCCAGAAGGCCCAGCTGATGCTCTCCTGACGGAGATGCTGGTCCCGGCACCATACAAGGTGCCGGAGAAGAAGGCCGAAAAGAAGGCCCCGGGGACCCGAAAGGGTCTCCGGCGTAAGGTTGTGCCAGAAGCCTCGTCCGAAGAGACGAGGCACACTCCTCCCATGAAGGGGAGGAAGAAGAAGAAGAAGAAGAAGACGCCCCATCCGGAAAGGATGAGGGGCCTAGGGAGGTGGACCAGGGGGCCGGAAAGGGCCCTCGGCGCAAGGCCATCATACCCACGTCATCCGACGACGATGAGACAGATTCCTCCTGCGGAGGTGGGGGGAAGCAAGAAGAAACTCTACCTCCCCGCACTGGGGAGGAGAAAAAGAGAAAAGCCGCCCAGGAGGGGGAGGCTGGGGCATCCAAGAAGGGAAAGGTGTCCCTTCCGGACTACTCTGCCACGGCCGCACACAGCAAGGAGGGGTGGTTGCCCAGGGGGAAGCCCCTAGTGCGATCGTAAGTGTCCGCACTCTATCATGACTTCACTCTATAGCTTTTTTATAACGCCGAACATATATACAGTCCGGCTAGGGCTCACCCCGAGGTATCTTCTTCCGGGTCCCTGAGCGATTCGGAGATGAATTCGCTTCCGACGGCCACTACTCCTCAGCCCGCGGATGACACGGAGGTGTTGTCCCGAAGGCTCCCAGAGCGGGGGGAGGTGACTCTGGAGACACCTCAAGGTGGGATTCCAGATGTCGGACACGCGGGGTTCAAGATCTTCGTGGATCGTGTCGATGAGAGCCATAGTAGGCCGGGCTCTCAGCCGAACACTGTTCCGGAACCTTCAATGGTTCCGAACTCAGGCGGATAGCCCCTCGTCAGGGAGGGCGAGCCGCCTGCATCGAGGACTTCTGTTGCGCTCGAGGCGCCGGATTGTCTGCTGGAAGCGCTTCGCGGTGCTTCCATGGATGAAGAGCACCGTACTCTTATGAGTGCGGTGATTCATAAGGTTTCGTCCGCCAAGTGCGGACTAACCAAAGCTTGCACCAGCCGCCAAACAGGCTTTGAGGTAAGTAATAAAAATCTGAGAAATTACCACCCGATAGGTAGTAGCCTCTGATACTCTGTTTGGTGTTCGGAAAGAAAAACCAAACGGAGGGTCAATAATAATCCGCAGGAGTCTAATAATAAATATTCATGTGCATAAGCAGGTTGTGCTGCTTGCTGTTGCTGCCCGTACGACCGAGGTTGCCGAACTAAAGCAGGACCTGGAGCAGGCGCAGGGAGAGCTCGGTCTCACGAAGAGGCAGCTCGAAGAGAACAAGGGTAAGTGATTCCCCTCTCTTATGTATTTAAGGATAGACAAAATTGGTTAGTCTAACGCCAAAGCGTCGTGACTGTGTGACAGGGGCCACCGCCGAAGTGGCGTCCCTGAAGAAAGCGTTGTCCGAGGCCGAAGACAAGGCGGCCTTGGAATGCCAGGAGCGCGAAAAGCAAAGTGCTAGAGTGGGCGAGGTACAGCAAGAGCTCCGGGACCTTGGCAAGAAGTACGAGTCCGTGGAGCATGATCTGAAGATGAGAGAGGCCATCTTGCAAAGGCCTTGGTGAGTATGAAAGACGCCAAGGCCGAAGCCAAGAAGGCACAATAGGAAATCCAGGAGGCCAAAAAGATAGCAGCGGGTAAGAAAATCTTTATGCAAAGCAAACATGTGGAGGACGTGTTTCTTTTACTTACTCGAATTCGGAGCTCTCCAGGGGCATTCGCAGATCTGCCATGCAGCGTATCAGACGCTGCGAAGTTCTACCGTGCCCAGGATGGGAGCTCAACGGAGAAGCTGTTCTGGTCCCAGTATGTTGGGGCCGAACACCCAATGCCTCTGAGTGACCAACTGAAGCAGTTGGTCGAACTCCACAGGGCGGCCGAAGTGGCTATGAAAGATTTCATAGTCCGGCTGTGGCCTGGTGAGCCCCTGCCCACTAGCTACTTTGGCCTGATCAAACAGATGGTGAATGCCTGTCCGCGGCTTGAAGTCATCAAGCGATCTTTTTGCATTGAGGGTGCCCGCCGGGCCTTTGCCCGCCGGGCCTTTGCCCGCGCGAAGGTGCATTGGGGCAAGTTGGATGCTGAGAAGCTGGTGAAGGACGGTCCGCAGAGGGCAAGGAGCATCGCCATCCCGAGAAGTACTATGATGGTGTTATGAAGGGCGCCCGTCTCGTGGCCGATGAGTGTACCAAGGACAAGATCTTTGACTAAATGTACCTCTGCCGCTGTTGTAATTTAAAGACGAATTTACTTGTGCTATGTAGCACTGTTTGATTTAAAATATTACCTTCTGTGCGACTATTTATAAAATTCTGAAAGTAGGCCAGTCGTCGGCTTCCGCCTCCGCGTAACTAGTACTGGGGTGTTCGTGGAAAACCTGGACACTCTTTATCCAAATGTATGGTCCCTTAAGGAGGTGTCCGGCGCAGCGAACAAGGCAATCGGACTATGCGGCTTTATAACTTTCACTTAGCCATAGAAGTCTACAATTTTAAATTTCGGCGAAGCCCCTAGAATCCGGAAGGCCGAATTGGGGCGCTATACACGCCTATATCGGACGAAGCCGATTTATCGCCTAAAGCAGAAAATCTTTAAGGATTTAAGACCTCTCGAACAGCGACCAGCTCTCGCCATATCATGCCGGTCAGTTTCGGCTTTCTCTACTGAGGTGCTCGTCCGGAAGAACCAGGACACAATCGCAGTAGTTCTCCCTACGCTACCTTAGCCGATATAATGGAACGTAAGGTACCAAAACAAGGGAGCCGGGCTAACCCAACTGTAGACCCAAGACATGATTCGGAGTTGATTCATATAGTGCTATAAGTTCGGGGTGCCGCACTGTTGAAAGTGTTCGGACTTGTCTTGCCGTATTATGGGGCGCCATAAGAAGCCCCTAGCAAACTGACAGTACCAAGGTGTACGGATGCAATATCAAATAAACATCTATGAGAAAAAATGCTCAAATAAGAATAGTAAGCTGACGCTATATATGATCTCCCATTGATGAATAATATGTTTAAGCATATGTTTACAATGGATGCATTAAGCAGAGATAAATAGGACTATTTGACATGTCCTATCAAGGGGCAGGCTGTGTACAGATAGATAAAGCAGGTATAATGATCGTAAATAGATTCCACCTGGGTATTTCCTTCTATGCACAACGCCTATTGCCTCCTTGGTTGTCTCTCCTATGTAAGTCCGGCAATCTGGCTCTTCTGAGGATGCTGCACTAAAGTGATGTCCTAAAAGGTAAAAGGGAAAGATTATGAAGGTATTTGGCGGTTACCCGCACTATTGACTGAGTCGTTGTTGCGCCTCCGCCTATGCCCATGGTATCTTGAGTGCGTAATTGTGTACGCGTGGCACGAATGCTGCTTTGATGGGGCTTGAGCGGAGGCCGGACTGCTAATCCGGTCTTGGCGTTCCTGATGATCCTGTTGCAGGGTGCTCCGGACTCGCTTGACGGTGCTTGAGGTTGTCGTTGCCGGATTGGTGGTTTGCCGGAGGAGGCCGCATTGTACTTCTGTCACGAGGGCTGCAGTATGCTCTTCTGTACGGAGAGAGAGGTCCATGTTTCCGTTGACTGTTATGACCCCGCGCGGACCTGGCATCTTGAGCTTGAGGTATGCATAATGTGGTACCGCATTGAATCTAGCGAATGCAGTTCGTCCGAGCAGTGCCTGGTAACCACTACGGAAAGGGACGATATCGAAGATTAACTCTTCGCTCCAGAAGTTGTCCGGGGATCCAAAGACCACTTCCAATGTTATAGAGCCCATACAGCGGGCCTCTACTCCAGGAATTACACCTTTAAAGGTGGTTTTGGTGTGCTTGATCCTTGAAGGGTCAATGCCCATTTTGCGCACTGTGTCCTGATAAAGCAGGTTCAGGCTGCTGCCGCCGTCCATAAGGACTCGCGTGAGGTGGAATCCGTCGATGATTGGGTCTAAGACTAATGCGGCTGAGCCGCCGTGACGGATGCTAGTAGGATGATCCCTACGATCAAAGGTGACCGAACAAGCTGACCATGGCTTGAATTTGGGGCGACTGGCTCCATCGCATAAACATCCCGTAGTGCTTGCTTCTGTTCCCGCTTGGGGATGTGAGTGGCGTAGATCATGTTGACCATTTTCACCTGGGGGATTTCTTTTGTCCCCCCGTGTTCGGACGCCGGGGCTCTTCGTCATCGTCGCTGTGCAACCCCTTGTCCTTGTTTTCGGCGTTTATTTTGCCGGTCTATTTGAACACCCAACAGTCTCTATTGGTGTGGTTGGCTGGTTTGTCCGGGGTGCCATGAATTTGGCATGAGCGCTCCAGTATGCGGTCCAGACTGGACGGTCCCTGATTATTTCTTTTGAACGGCTTCTTCCGCTGACCGGACTTGGATCCGCTGAATCCGGCGTTTGCTGCCGTGTCTTCAGTGTTGTCGCTCTTGTTCCGTCGCTTATGTCTGTTGCGTCGTGGCTTGCCGTTGTTATCGCGGACATCCGAAGTGCCGGAATGTGGCATGGTGCCGCTGCGAGCCAACCAGTTGTCCTCGCCCGTGCAAAAGTGGGTCATTAGTGTTGTGAGAGCTGCCATGGACTTGGGTTTTTCCTAGCCGAGGTGTCGAGCAAGCCACTCGTCACGGATATTATGCTTAAAAGACGCTAGGGCTTCGGCGTCCGGACAGTCAACTATTTGGTTCTTTTTAGTTAGGAACCGAGTCCAGAATTTCCTGGCTGACTCTCCAGGCTGTTGAGTAATGTGGCTCAGGTCATCAGCGTCCGATGGTCGCACATATGTACCCTGGAAGTTGTCGAGGAATGCGTCTTCTAGGTTTTTCCCAACTGCCAATGGAATTTGCTGGCAGGCTGTTTAGCCAATGCCGGGCTGGTCCTTTGAGCTTAAGGGGAAGATACTTGATGGCGTGTAGATCATCTCCACGGGCCATGTGAATGTGGAGAAGGAAATCTTCGATCCATACTGCGGGGTCTGTTGTGCCATCATATGATTCGATGTTTACGGGTTTGAACCCTTCTAGGAATTCATGATCCATCACTTCGTCAGTGAAGCAGAGGGGGTGTGCGGCGCCTTTGTGCCGGGCTATGTGGCTACGCAGTTCGAATTGGTCTGGGTTGCTGTGTTCGGCCCGGCCAAACTTGTTGATAATGTATCCGGCGTGACGGTCATCGTCGCGCGCTCGGGCGCGCCCCGCGATCCGTAGATCAATCTTGGCTGTCCTACTTTGTTTTCCAGAATATTTTGCAGGTCTTGCCTATTGCCCCGGGCTGTAGTGTATCGGCGTGGGGGCGCGGGCTGGTATTCGGGCTGATATCCCGTTTTATCCCGGCCACGGGGTGGCCGGTCAGCCGTTTGGCGCTCGAGTCCGTATTCCTCGACTGCCAGGACTTCAGTCCATCTGTCTGTGAGCAGGTCTTGATCAGCTTGGAGTTGCTGCTGCTTCTTCTTCAGGCTCCTCGAAGTGGCTATAAGCTGACGCTTGAAACGCTCCTGCTCCACGGGATCCTCAGGCACGCCGAACTCGTCTTCACCGAGGCTAATCACGTCTTCGGAGGGGGCCATGTAGTTGTCCTCCTCCGGGTATCCATCCGTCGCCTGTTCTTCTGGGCTGACCTGCTCATCTTCCTGTTCGGCCTGCTCAAAGGCGGGCAGGTCAGGGTTATATTCCTCTTCGGCATCATCCGGATTGCTTTCATCTCCGGGGCCGGTATTTCTGTGGCGGGGCTTGGAGCGGCGCCGACGACACCCATGCTTTGCTTTTCTTCCTGAGGGGTTATCCTCCATTGCCTCGTCGCCATTGGTTTCCTTCGGAGTGTCCACCATATATATATCGTATGAGGAGGTGGCCGTCCACCGCCCTGTGAGCGGTGGCTCCTATAATTCTCCTGCATCGTCGTCCATATCGTCGATGTCTTCGGAGTCGAAGTCAAGCACGTCGGTTAAATCATCGACCGTGGCAATGAAGTGGGTGGTGGGTGGGCAACGAATTCCGTCGTCGCCTGCTAACCACTCAAGCCGGACATAGTTCGGCCTAGAGCCTCCTGACAAAGAGAGAGACTTTAATGAGTTCAGCATGTCGCCAAAGGGCGAGTGCTAAAAGATGTCCGCAGCGGTGGACTCTATTACCGGAGCCCAACCAGGCTCGGCAGGCTCGGGAACGCACGGACAGGAACCTACAACCGGATACAAATCCGGGGGTCCGGAGTCATAGGCTTCCTCAAAAGTGAGGCCTGTGTTCAGCTCCACCGCCGATGAGGGTACGACCTGTGGGGCGGGGTCCATCCCTCCGTCCCTAGGCAATGCGGCCTGCTCCGGATTTGAGTCCAGGGCTACTATAGGGGTGATATCGCGAGTGTTGTCCGACAGCAGGTCCAGGCCATGCTCGTCGTGACTGTCCGGTGCTCCTAGCGCGGGCCCGAATCCGTCGAAGATCAAGTCTCCGCGGATATCCGCCGTGTAGTTCAGGTTTCCAAACCTGATTTGATGGCCAGGGGCGTAGCTGTCGATCTGGTCCAGATGGCCAAGCGAATTGGCCCGCAGTGCGAAGCCGCCGAACACGAAGATCTGTCCGGGGAGGAAAGCCTCGCCCTGGACCGTGTCGTTGACGATGATTGAAGGAGCCATCGAGCCCGGCAGCGACGACACAGAGGAACTCTCAATGAAAGCACCAATGTCGGTGTCAAAACCGGCGGATCTCGGGTAGGGTGTCCCGATCTGTGCGTCTAGGCTGATGGTAACAGGAAGCAAGGGACACAGATGTTTATCCAGGTTCGGGCCCTCTCGATGGAGGTAAAACCCTACTTCCTGCTTGATTAATATTGAAGATATGGGTTACAAGAGTGGATCTACCACGAGATCGTAGAGGCTAAACCCTAAGAGCTAGCCTATGATGGTATGATTGTAATTGTGATCGGCCTTCTAAGGACCAACCTCTCCGGTTTATATAGACACCGGAGAGGGCTAGGGTTTACATGGAGTTGGTTACAAGGAAGGGAACACAATATCCGGATCGCCAAACTTGTCTTCCACGCAAAGGAGAGTCCCATCCGGACACGGGCCAAAGTCTTGAGTCTTGTATCTTCACGCTTGTATAGTCCGGACGATGTAGACAATCCGGCTGTCCGGATACCCCCTAATCCAGGACTCCCTCAATGACCCCTCACTAAATTTCAAGGTATAAGTGTTCTCCCTAAGTATGCACCGTTGCTACAGTTCGTCGTGCCGAGACACCACGTGATGATCGGGTGTGATAAGCTCAACATTCACATACAATGGGTGCAAGCCAGTTTTGCACGTGCAGAATACTCGGTTTATACTTGACGAGCCTAGCATATGCAGATATGGCCTCAGAACACTGAGACCGAAAGGTCGAACGTGAATCATATAGTAGATATGATCAACATAGAGATGTTCACCATTGAAAACTACTCCATCTCACGTGATGATCGGACATGGTTTAGTTGATTTGGACCACGTGATCATTTAGATGACTAGAGGGATGCCTATCTAAGTGGGAGTTCTTAAGTAATATGATTAATTGAACTTTAATTTATCATGAACTTAGTCCTGATAGTATTTTGCAAATTATGTTGTAGATCAATAGCTCACGTTGTAGCTTCCTTATGTTTTTTATATGTTCCTAGAGAAAACTAAGTTGAAAGATGATAGTAGCAATGATGCGGACTGGGTCCGTGATCTGAGGTTTATCCTCATTGCTGCACAAAAGAATTATGTCCTTGATGCACCGCTAGGTGGCAGACCTATTGCAGGAGCAGATGCAGACGTTATGAACGTTTGGCTAGCTCAATATGATGACTACTTGATAGTTTAGTGCACCATGCTTTATGGCTTAGAACCGGGACTTCAAAAACATTTTGAAACGCCACAGAGCATATGAGATGTTCCAAGAGCTGAAATTGGTATTTCGGACTCATGCCCGTGTCGAGAGGTATGAGACCTCTAAAAAGTACTTCGCCTAAAAATGGAGGAGAATTGCTCACCTAGTGAGCATGTGCTCAGAATGTCTGGGTACTACAATCGCTTGAATCAAGTGTGAGTTAATCTTCCAGATAAGATAGTGATTGACAGAGTTCTCTAGACACCATCACCAAGTTACTGAAACTTCGTGATGAACTATAGTAAGCAAGGGATGATGATTCCCGAGCTCTTCGTGATGCTCAAATCGACGAAGGTAGAAATCAAGAAAGAGCATCAAGTGTTGATGATTGACAAGACCACTAGTTTCAAGAAAAGGGCAAAGGGAAAGAAAGGGAACTTCAAGTAGAATGGCAAGCAAGTTGTCACTCCCGGGAAGAAGCCCAAAGCTGGACCCAATCCTGAAACTGAGTGCTTCTACTGCAAAGTAAATGGTTACTAGAAGCGGAACTGCCCCAAACATTTGGCGGATAAGAAGGATGGCAAAGTGAACAAAGGTATATTTGATATACATGTTATTGATGTGTACCTTAATAGTGTTCGTAGTAGCCCCTGGGTATTTGATACTTGTTCGGTTGCTAAGATTAGTAACTCGAAACAGGAGTTACAGAATAAACAGAGACAAGTTGAGGGTGAAGTGATGATGTGTGTTGGAAGTGGTTCCAAGATTGATATGATCATCATCGCACACTCCTTATACTTTTGGGATTAGGGTTGAACCTAAATAAATGTTATTTGGTGTTTGCGTTGAGCATGAATATGATTAGATCATGTTTATTGCAATACGGTTATTCATTTAAGACAAAGAATAATTGTTATTCTGTTTACATGAATAAAACATTCTATGGTCATACACCCAATGTTAATGGTTTATTGAATCTCGGTCGTAGTGATACATATAATCATGCCAAAAGATGCAAAGTTGATAATGATAGTGCAACATACTTGTGGCACTGCCGTTTTGGTCATATTGGTGTAAAGCGCATGAAGAAACTCCATGCTGATGGGCTTTTGGAATCACTTGATTATGAATCATTTGATACTTGCGAACCCTGCCTTATGGGCAAGATGACTAAAACTCCGTTCTCCGGAACAGTGGAACGTGCTAATAACTTGTTGGAAATAATACATACCAATGTATGCAGTCCGATGAGTGTTGATGCTCGTGACGGGTATCATTATTTTCTGACCTTCACAGATGATTTAAGCAGTTATGGGTATATCTACTTTATGAAACACAAGTCTAAAACATTTGAAAAGTTCAAAGAATTTCGGAGTGAAGTGGAGAATCATCGTAACAAGAAAATAAAGTTTCTACAATCTGATCGTGGAGGAGAATATTTGAGTTACGAGTTTGGCCTTCATTTAAAACAATGTGGAATAGTTTCACAGCTCACGCCACCTGGAACACCACCGCATAATGGTGTGTCTGAACGTCGTAACCGCACTTTATTGAATATGGTGCGATCTATGATGTCTCTTACCGATTTACCACTATCATTTTGGGATTATGCATTAGAGACATCTGCATTCACTTTAAACAGGGCTTCGTCAAAATCCGTAGAGACAACACCGTATGAACTGTGGTTTGGCAACAAACCTAAGTTGTTGTTTTAGAAAGTTTTGGGGATGCGATGCTTATGTGAAAAGGCTTCAGCCTGATAAGCTCGAACCCAAATCGGAGAAATGTGTCTTCATAGGTTACCCTAAAGAAACAATTGGGTACACCTTCTACCACAAGTCCGAAGGCAAGATTTTTGTTGCTAATAATGGAATCTTTCTAGAGAAGGAGATTTCTCTCGAAAGAAGTGAGTGGGAAGAAAGTAGAACTTGATGAGGTAATTGCACCTGCTCTCAATTTGGAAGGCAGCTCATCCGAGAAATCTGTTCCCGTGATGCCTACACCAATTGGAGAAGAAGCTAATGATAGAGATCATGAAACTTCAGATCAAGTTACTACAGAACCTAGTAGGTCTAACAGAGCATGATCTGCACCAGAGTGGTACTGTAATCCTGTTCTGGAAGTCATGTTACTTGATCATGACGTACCTACAAACTATGAAGAAGCAATGACGAGCCCAGATTCTGCGAAATGGCTTGAGGCCATGAAATCTGAGATGGGATCCACGTATGAGAACAAAGTGTGGACTTTGGTGGACTTGCCCGACGATCGGCAAGCCATTGAGAGTAAATGGATCTTCAAGAGGAAGACAAACGCTAATGGTAGTGTTACTATCTACAAAGCTCGACTAGTCGCAAAAGGGTTTTCGACAAGTTCAAGATGTTGACTACAATGATATTTTCTCAACCGTAGCAATGCTTAAAGTCCATTCGAATCATGTTAGCAATTGCCATGGAATCTGGCAAATGGATGTCAAAACTGCATTCCTTAAATGGATATCTCTAAGGAGAGTTGTATATGATGCAACCAGAAGGTTCCGTCAATCCTAAAGGTGCTAACAAAGTGTGCGAGCTCTAGCGATCCATCTGTGGACTGGTTCAAGCATCTCGGAGTTGGAATATATGCTTTGATGAGTTGATCAAAGCATATAGTTTTATACAGACTTGCGCTGAAGCCTGTATTTACAAGAAAGTGAGTGGGAGCACTACAGCCTTTTTGATAAGTATATGTGAATGACATATTGTTGATCGGAAATGATGTAGAATTATCTGGAAAGCATAAAGGAGAGTTTGAAAGGAGATTTTCAAAGAAAGACCTTGGTGAAGTTGCTTACATATTGGCAATCAAGATCTATAGAGATAGATCAAGACGCTTGATAAAAATTTTCAATGAGTACATACCTTGACAAGATTTTGAAGTAGTTTAAAATGGAACAGTCAAAGAAGGAGTTCTTCCCTGTGTTGCAAGGTGTAAAGTTGAGTAAGACTCAAAACCCGACCACAACAGAAAATAGAAAGAGAATGAAAGTCATTCCCTATGCCTCAGCCGTAGGTTCTATAAAGTATGTTATGTTGTGTACCAGACCTATTGTGTACCTTATCATGAGTTTGGCAAGGGGGTATGATAGTTAGGGCTGGGCGGTCGGTTCCCCCGAACCGATCGGTTCGGTGCTTTGGGCTTTAAAGAATTTCGGTTTCTAGATTTTCCTGACCGTTCGGTTACCTATAAAAACACTAACGGAGAGATCAGGGCGCCGATGCTTCAGTTCGGGTCTCGGTTGAGACCGAACAGCTGAAGAAAAATAAACTGAGGCAAAGAAGATCCAGGAAATATGACAACGACAAAGATCAACTGTGGCAAAAATACAGGTTAATTACGAGCTGTAATTCATTAGCCAAGTCCACCACCGCATCCCTTTCTACCCCTGAACTCAAATCAGATCCTCAGATCCATGCAACTCCCAGCTCCCCTCTCACTCTCGTCACATACCAAGACTTGTAGCTCGGATCTGCGCTCGGATGCTCGGTAGGTGGAAGAGATGGTCGCCGGCTCGCCGCCTTGGTGGTCAATTACTAGTCTTCCGTCTCCACGAGCAGCAGCACTGCCGCCGTCCCCCTGGGATGGATAGCAGAGGGCCAGCGATGAGAGGTGGAAGTGAAGCACCGCCACTGCCGACCATGGGGATGTATAGAAGTCAAAGGCATGGGGTAGCTAGATTGAGGCGATCGAGAGACCAGCGGGCGGCGGCTGGGTGCGGTCGTGGATCGAAGACTCCAGGTGCTGCCGATGTGAGTGCGGCAGGAATTTTTTTTAGTGCGGCAGGGATTGGGGAACGCTTTCATCGCTCTATCAAGGTTGAGTAGTTGGGCCGTGGGCCGTGGGCAACGCAGATTTCTCGGGAGTTGACAATTTCTTTGGTACTTCGGTGTGTTCGGTTAGTCTATACATACACCCGAATTGACCGATGGAATTTCGGTTTCCCAGATTGGCTGACCAAACATAAGACCGAAGGATTCGGTTTCGGTGCATTCGGGTTCGGTCCCGGTTAATTTGGGTCGGTACTTCGGTCATCGGTTTATATGCCCACCCCTAACGATAGTGATCCAGGAGTGGATCACTGGACAGCGGTCAAAAGTTATCCTTAGTTACCTAAGAGGACTAAGGAAATATTTCTTGGTTATGGAGATGACAAAGAGTTCGTCATAAAGAGTTACGTCGATGCAAGCTTTTACACCAATCCGGATGACTCTGAGTCTCAATCTAGATGCATATTGAAAGTGGGAGCAATTAGCTAGAGTAGCCCCATGTAGAGCATTGTAGACATAGAATATTTGCAAAATACATACGGCTCTGAATATTGCAGACCCGTTGACTAAACTTCTCTCACAAGAAAAACATGATCACACCTTAGTACTCTTTGGTTGTTCATCACATAGCGATGTGAACTAGATTATTGACTCTAGTAAACCTTTTGGTTGTTGGTTGATACGTCCATTTTGCATCATGCTTTTATATCAATATTTATTGCATTATGGGTTGTTATTACACATTATATCTCAATACTTATGGCTATTCTCTCTTATTTTACAAGGTTTACCATGAAGAGGGGGAATGCCGGCAGCTGGAATTCTGGCTGAAAAAGGAGCAAACGTTGGAAACCTATTCTGCACAACTCCAAAAGTCCTGAGACTCCACGAAACAACTTTTTGGATTTAATAAGAATTTCTGAGCGAAAGAAATAGGCCAGGGGGGCCACACCCTGTCCAGGAGACAGGGGGGCGCCCCCCCTATAGGGCGTGCCCCCTATCTCCTAGGCCCCCTGGTGGGCCTCCGGCGTCCATCTTCTGCTATATCATCACTTTTTCCCTGGAAAAAATTGTGGGCAAGCTTACGGGACAAAACTCCGCCGCCACGAGGTGGAACCTTGGCGGAATCAATATAGGGCTCTTGCAGAGCTGTTCTGCCGAGGACACTTCCCTCCGGGAGGGGGAAATCATCACCAACGTAATCACCAACAATCCTCATTGGGAGGGGGTCAATCTCCATCAACATCTTCACCAGCACCATCTCCTCTCTTGTATCAAAACCACGAATTGGTACATGTGGGTTGCTAGTAGTGTTGATTACTCCTTGTAGTTGATGCTAATTGGTTTACTTGGTGGAAGATCATATGTTCAGATCCTTTATGCATATTATTACCCCTCTGATTATGAACATGAATATGCTTTGTGAGTAGTTACGTTTGTTCCTGAGGACATGGGTGAAGTCTTACTTTTAGTAGTCATGTGAATTTGGTATTCGTTTGATATTTTGATGAGATGTATGTTGTCTTTTCCTCTAGTGGTGTTATGTGAACGTCGACTACATGACACTTCACCATTATTTGGGCCTAGAGGAAGGCATGGGGAAGTAATAAGTAGATGATGGGTTGCTAGAGTGACAGAAGCTTAAACCCTAGTTTATGCGTTGCTTTGTTAGGGGTTGATATGGATCCATACGCTTAATGTTGTGGTTAGATTTACCTTAATACTTCTTTTTGCAGTTGCGGATGGTTGCAATAGGGGTTAATCATAAGTGGGATGCTTGTCCAAGTTAGGGCAGTACCCAAGTACCAGTCCACCCACATATCAAATTATCAAAGTACCGAGCGCGAATCATATGAACGTGATGAAAACTAGCTTGATGATAATTCCCAATGTGTCCTCGGGAGCTCCTTTATCATTATTAGAAATTGTCCAGGCTTATCCTTTGCTTCATAAAGGATTGGGCCACCTTGCTGCACATTATTTACTTTATTTACTTGTTGCTCATTACTATTTATCTTATCACAAAACTATCTATTACCTACAATTTCAGTGCTTGCAGAGAAAACCTTACTGAAAACCGCTAATCATTTCCTTCTGCTCCTCGTTGGGTTCGACACTCTTACTTATCGAAAGGACTACGATAGATCCCCTACACTTATGGGTCATCAAGACTCTTTTCTGGCGCCGTTGCCGGGGAGTGTAGCGCTTTTGGTGAGTGGAACTTGGTAAGGAAACATTTATATAGTGTGCTGAAATTTTCTGTTACTTGTCACTATGGAAACTAATCCTTTGAGGGGCTTGTTTGGGGTATCTTCACCCCTACCAGAAGAGAAAAGAGTTGCTCCTCAACCTACTGAACTTTATGAAAATATTTAATTTGAGATTCCTTCGGGTATGATAGAAAAACTGCTAGCTAATCCATTTGCAGGAGATGGAACATTGCATCCCGATTTACACCTTATCTTTGTGGATGAAGTTTGTGGATTATTTAAGCTTGTAGTTATTCCCGATGATGTTGTCAAAAGGAAGGTCTTCCCTTTATATTTGAAGGGAGACGCATTGACATGGTATAGGCTATGTGATGATACGAGATCTTGGAATTATAAGCGATTGAAGTCGGAATTTTACCAGAAGTTCTATCCTATGCATCTTGTTCATCGTGATCGTAATTACATATATAATTTCTGGCCTCGCAAAGGAGAAAGCATCGCTCAAGCTTGGGTGTGGCTTAAGTCAATGTTATATTCATGCCCCAATCATGAGCTCTCTCAGGAAATGATTATTCAAAAAATTTATGCTCGGATTTCTCTTGATAATCGCAACCTGCTCGATACTTCCTGTGTTGGTTCTTATATGCTGAAGACTATTGATTTCAAATGGGACTTATTGGAAAGAATTAAACGCAACTCTGAAGATTGGGGTTCCGACGATGGTAAGGAGTTAGGTGTGACACCTAAGTTCGATTGAGTTAAATCTTTTATGGATATCGATGCTTTTCATGGATTTAGTGCTAAGTATGGACTTGACTCTGAGATAATAGCTACCTTTTGTGAATCTTTTGCTACTCACGTTGATCTCCCTAAAGAGAAGTGGTTTAAATATAATCCTCCTGTTGAAGTGAAAGTATTTGCACCTATTACAGTCGAAGAAAAGACTATTACCTATAGTGATCCTATTGTTCCTACTGCTTATGTTGAAAAACCTCCTTTTCCTGTTAGGATAAAAGGTCATGCTAAAGCTTCAACTGTTGTTCGTAAGAGTAGTACTAGGACTTATACACCTCCTGAGCAAATTAATGTTGAACCTAGTATTGCTATGATTAAAGATCTCTTGGATGAGGACTTAGATGGGCATGTTATTTCTTTCTTGTGTGAAACTGCTAATATTGCTAGACCTGATACTAAAACATGTAGACCTGTTGTAGGCATGCCTGTTATTTCTGTTAAAATAGGAGATCATTGTTATCATGGTTTATGTGATATGGGTGCTAGTGCTAGTGCGATACCTTATGATCTATATAAAGAAATTATGCACGACATTGCACCCATTGAATTAGAAGACATTGATGTTACTATTAAGCTTGCTAATAGGGATACCATTAAACCTATTGGGATTGTTAGAGATGTTGAAGTTTTGTGTGGGAAGGTTAAATACCCTGCTGATTTTCTTGTTCTTGGTTCCCCACAAGATGATTTTTGTCCCATTATTTTTGGTAGACCTTTCTTGAATACTGCTAGTGCTAAGATTAATTGTGAAAGGAATATTGTCACTGTTGGCATAGATGGTATGTCTCATGAGTTTAATTTTGCTAAGTTTAGTAGACAACCTCGTGAAAGGGAACCACCTAGTAAGGATGAGATTATTGGTCTTGCTTCCATTGCTGTTCCTCCAACTGATCCGTTAGAACAATATTTGCTAGACCATGAAAACGATATGTTTATGAAGGAAAGGGAAGAAATAGATGAAGTGTTCCTTAAACAGGAACCTATGCTAAAACATAACCTTCCCGTTGAAATTCTTGGGGATCCCCCTCCACCCAAGGGTGATCCCGTGTTTGAACTCAAACCTTTACCTGATAATCTTAAGTATGCTTATCTTGATGAAAAATAAATATATCCTGTTATTATTAGTGCTAACCTTTCAGAGAAAGAAGAAGAATGATTATTGAAAACTCTGAAGAAGCACCGAGCTGCTATTGGATATACTCTGGATGATCTTAAGGGCACTAGTCCCACATTATGTCAACACAAAATTTCAGTGGAGAAAGATGCCAAACCAGTTAGAGATCCTCAAAGACGATTAAATCCCAAGATGAAGGAAGTGGTAAGAAAGGAGATACTTAAGCTCCTTGAGGCAGGTATTATTTATCCCGTTGCTGATAGTGAATGGGTAAGCCCTGTCCATTGTGTCCCTAAAAAGGGAGGTATTACCGTTGTTCCTAATGATAAAGATGAATTGATCCCGCAAAGAATTATTACAGGTTATAGGATGGTAATTGATTTCCGTAAGTTAAATAAAGCTACTAAGAAAGATCATTACCCTTTACCTTTTATCTATCAGATGCTAGAAAGGCTATCCAAACACACACATTTTTGCTTTCTAGATGGTTATTCTGGCTTCTCTCAAATACCTGTGTCCGCGAAGGATCAACCTAAAACTACTTTTACTTGCCCTTTTGGTACTTTTTCTTATAGACGTATGCCTTTTGGTTTATGTAATGCACCTGCTACCTTTCAAAGATGCATGATGGCTATATTCTCTGATTTTTGTGAAAAGATTTGTGAGGTATTCATGGATGACTTCTCCGTCTATGGATCCTCTTTTAATGATTGTTTGAGCAACCTTGATCAAGTTTTGCAGAGATGCGAAGACACTAGTCTCGTCCTGAATTGGGAAAAATGTCACTTTATGATTAATGAAGGCATTGTCTTGAGGCACAAGATCTCCGAGAGAGGTATTGAAGTTGATAAAGCCAAAGTTGATGCTATTGAAAAGATGCCATGTCCCAAGGACATAAAAGGTATAAGAAGTTTCCTTGGTCACGCCAGTTTTTATAGGAGGTTCATTAAGGACTTTTCTAAAATCTCTAAGCCTCTGACTAACTTATTGCAAAAAGATATTCCTTTTGTCTTTGATGATGATTGTGTAGAAGCATTTGAAGTACTTAAGAAAGCTTTGATCACTGCACCTATTGTTCAGCCGCCTGATTGGAATTTACCTTTTGAAATTATGTGCGATGCTAGTGATTATGTTGTAGGTGCTGTTTTAGGGCAAAGAGTCGATAAGAAATTGAATGTTATCCAGTATGCTAGTAAGACTCTTGATACTGCCCAGAGAAATTATGCTACTACTGAAAAGGAGTTCTTAGCAGTTGTGTTTGCATGTGATAAGTTTAGACCTTATATTGTTGATTCCAAAGTTACTATTCACACTGATCATGCTGCTATTAAATATCTTATGGAAAAGAAAGATGCTAAGACTAGACTCATTATATGGGTTCTCTTGCTCCAAGAATTTGACTTGCTATTATTGATAGAAAGGGAGCTAAGAACCCCGTTGCAGACAACTTGTCTAGGTTAGAGAATGTTCTTGATGACCCACTGCCTATTAATGATAGCTTTCCTGATGAACAATTAGCAGTCGTCAATGCTTCTCGTACTGCTCCTTGGTATGCTGATTATGCTAATTACATTGTTGCTAAATATATACCGCCTAGTTTCACATACCAGCAAAAGAAAAAGTTTTTTTTTATGATTTAAGACATTATTTTTGGGATGATCCACATCTTTATAAAGAAGGAGTAGATGGTGTTATTAGACATTGTGTGCCTAAGCATGAACAGGAACAGATTCTACGTAAGTGTCACTCTGAATCTTATGGAGGACACCACGCTGGAGATAGAACTACACACAAGGTACTACAGTCTGGTTTTTATTGGCCTGCTCTCTTCAAAGATGCTCGTAAGTTTGTCTTATCCTGTGATGAATGTCAAAGAATAGGTAACATTAGTAGACGTCAAGAAATGCCAATGAATTATTCTCTTGTTATTGAACAGTTTGATGTTTGGGGCTTTGATTATATGGGACCTTTTCCTGCCTCTAATGGTTATACACATATTTTAGTTGCTATTGATTACGTTACTAAGTGGGTAGAAGCTATTCCAACTAGTAGTGCTGATCATAACACTTCTATTAAAATTCTTAAAGAAGTTATTTTTCTGGGGTTTGGAGTCCCTAGATATCTTATGACTAATGGTGGTTCACATTTTATTCATGGTGCTTTCCGTAAGATGCTTGCTAAGTATGATGTCAATCATAGAATAGCATCTCCTTATCACCCGCAGTCTAGTGGTCAAGTAGAGTTGAGCAATAGAGAGCTCAAATTAATTTTGCAAAAGACTGTGAATAGATCTAGAAAGAATTGGTCCAAAAAACTTGATGATGCATTATGGGCCTATAGAACTGCATACAAAAATCCTATGGGTATGTCTCCATATAAGATGGTTTATGGAAAAGCGTGTCATTTACCTCTTGAACTTGAACATAAAGCATATTGGGCTATTAAAGAGCTCAATATGACTTCAAACTTGCCGGTGAGAAGAGGTTGTTTGATATTAGCTCACTAGATGAATGGAGAACCCAAGCATATGAGAATGCCAAGCTTTTCAAAGAAAAAGTCAAACACTGGCATGATAAGAGGATACAAAAGTGTGAGTTTAACGTAGGAGATTATGTGTTATTATTCAACTCTCGTTTAAGATTTTTTGTAGGAAAACTTCTCTCAAAATGGGAAGGTCCCTACGTTATCGAGGAGGTCTATCGTTCTGGTGCTATAAAAATCAACAACTTCGAAGGCACAAATCCGAGGGTGGTAAACGGTCAAAGAATTAAACATTATATTTCAGGTAATCCTATCAATGTTGAAACTAATATTATTGAAACCGTAACTCCTGAGGAATACATAAGGGACACTTTCCAGAACGTTCCAGACTCCGAAAAGGCATAGTATGTGGTACGGTAAGTAAACCGACTCCAAAACAACTCTAATGGCAATTTTTATCAGTTTTGGATTATTTAAGAATTTTAGGAAGAAAGAAGTAGTCCGAAAGGGACACGAGGCTCCCATGAGAGTGGAGGGCGCCCCCCCCCGGTAGGGCGCGCCCCCTGTCTCGTGGGCACCTCGTGTGCCTTCCGGACCCCGTTTTCTTGCACGTTACGTATTTTGGTCGGTAAAAATTCATTATATATACTCCCAAAAGTTTTGACCACCGTATCACGCAAATATCCTCTGTTTTCGTTTCGAGCTGTTTCCGTTGCAGATTTAGAGCACCATGACTTCTCCCTCCTCCAACAATGAAGACAAGGATGCTTGGCTATTCAAGATAGAGCTGAAAAGAGAGGAACCAGAAGAGATCAACAAGGATAAAGGTATCAAGAAGTCCATGGAGGTTCAAGCTCCGGTGGTGAAAGAAGAAGACATCCCTCAACCTTTACCTAACCTTTTCACTCCAACAGAGATTGAAGCTTTCAAGATGATTGAGTTAGCTTGCATACAGAACAAGTATCTCACATAGGAGAATATCTTGTTGAAGCATCATATCGCCGGACTCAAGGGCATTGTCCGCAAGTTGGAGGAGCTTTTACGCTCGATGTGCGATTATCCACCGTCATCATCACCACCTCCATCACCTCCAAGGACATAATCACATGGGTATGGGCACTCCCCTTGGCAACTGTCAAGCTTGGGGGAGGTGCCCCGGTATCGTATCACCATCACACTCCTATCTTTACTACTTTATTTAGCCCGATCCTTTTAGTAGTATCTTGATCTAGTAGATTCAAGTTTTGATATCAAGTAGTTTTGAGTTTTGCTTTTTGATCTCTTTTTGTAATCGAGTCCGTGTGCTATCTATAATCAAGATTAGTGTTGAGTCAAGGGCTTTGCTATGTTGCTATGATCTTGAGAAAGTAGAAAGAATAAAAGAGTTCATATTGATCTTATGGATAGTGATAACTTCACACATAGAAAGTATGAGGCATAAAAATTGTTGAGAGTTGATGAACGTAGCCTTGTTCATCGTTGCAATTAATAGGAAGTGATAAGGAAAGAGGGGTTCACATATAAATATATTATCTTGGACATCTTTTATGATTGTGAAGCACTCATTAAGTATGACATGCTAAAAGAGTTGATGTTGGACAAGGAAGACAACATAGTGGTTCATGTTTTCCGACATCTCAGTTAAAGTATATTGTCATTGACCTTCCAAACATGTTGAGCTTGCCTTTCCCCTTCATGCTAGCCAAATTCCTTGCACCAAGTAGAGATACTACTTATGCTTCCAAATATCCTTAAACCTAGTTTTGCCTTGAGAGTCCACCATACCTACCTATGGATTGAGTAAGATCCTTCAAGTAAGTTGTCATCGGTGCAAGCAATAAAAATTGCTCTCTAAATATGTATGACTTATTAGTGCAGAGAAAATAAGCTTTGTACGAACTTGTTGTGGAAGTAATAAAAGCGACGGACTGCATAATAAAGGTCCACATACAAGGGGAAATATAAAGTGACGTTCTTTTGCATTAAGATTTTATGCATCAACCCTAAACGCGCATGACAACCTCTGCTTCCCTCTGCGAAGGGCCTATCTTTTACCTTATGTTTTTACTTTATGCTTGAGTCAAGGTGATCCTCACCTTTCCCTTTTTATTTTATCCTTTGGCAAGCTCCTAGTGTTTGAAAGATCATGATATATATATCCAATTGGATGTAAGTTAGCATAGGCTATTATTGTTGACATCACCTAATGGTGAATACGTTGGGAGGCAACACAATAAGCCCCTATCTTTCTCAGTCTCCGGCTGAGACTCTATAACCACAAGTATTGCGTGAGTGTTAGCAATTATAGGAGACTACGAGATAGTTGAGTATGTGAGCTCGCTGAAAAGCTCTATTATGGACTCATTCTGATGTTACGATAAATTGTAATTGCTTCAATGACTGAGATTATAGTTAGTTAGTTCCCAATGAAGTTTTTGAACCATACTTGACATTGTGAATTGTTTATTACTTGAGCATAGGAAATCATATGACAAAATCTATATATGTTGTTGTTATTAGAATGATCATGATGCCCTCATGTCCGTCTTTTATTTTTATCGACACCTCTATCTCTAAACATGTGGACATATTTTTCGATTTCGGCTTCCGCTTGAGGACAAGCGGGGTCTAAGCTTGGGGGAGTTGATACGTCCATTTTGCATCATGCTTTTATATCAATATTTATTGCATTATGGGCTGTTATTACACATTATATCTCAATACTTATGGCTATTCTCTCTTATTTTACAAGGTTTACCATGAAGAGGGGGAATGCCGGCAGCTGGAATTCTGGCTGAAAAAGGAGCAAACATTGGAAACCTATTCTGCAAGCTCCAAAAGTCCTGAGACTCCACGAAACAACTTTTTGGATGTAATAAGAATTTCTGAGCGAAAGAAATAGGCCAGGGGGCCCACACCCTGTCCAGGAGACAGAGGGGCGCCCCCCCTATAGGACGCGCCCCTATCTCCTGGGCCCCCTGGTGGGCCTTCGGCGTCCATCTTCTGCTATATCATCACTTTTTCCCTGGAAAAAATCGTGGGCAAGCTTACGGGACGAAACTCCGCGCCACGAGGTGGAACCTTGGCAGAATCAATCTAGGGCTCTGGCAGAGCTATTCTGCCGGGGACACTTCCCTCCGGGAGGGGGAAATCATCACCAACGTCATCACCAACGATCCTCTCATCGGGAGGGGGTCAATCTCCATCAACATATTCACCAGCACCATCTCCTCTCAAAACCCTAGTTCATCGCTTGTATCCAATCTTGTATCAAAACCTGTGGGTTGCTAGTAGTGTTGATTACTCCTTGTAGTTGATGCTAATTGGTTTACTTGGTGTAAGATCATATGTTCAGATCCTTTATGCATATTATTACCCCTCTGATTATGAACATGAATATGCTATGTGAGTAGTTAAGTTTGTTCCTGAGGACATGGGTGAAGTCTTGCTATTAGTAGTCATGTGAATTTGGTATTCGTTCGATATTTTGATGAGATGTATAATGTCCTTTCCTATAGTGGTGTTATGTGAACGTCGACTACATGACACTTCACCATCATTTGGGCCTAGAGGAAGGCACGGGGAAGTAATAAGTAGATGATGGGTTGCTAGAGTGACAGAAGCTTAAACCCTAGTTTATGCGTTGCTTCGTTAGGGGTTGATATGGATCCATACGCTTAATGTTGTGGTTAGGTTTACCTTAATACTTCTTTTTGTAGTTGTGGATGCTTGCAATATGGGTTAATCATAAGTGGGATGCTTGTCCAAGTTAGGGCAGTACCCAAGTACCAGTCCACCCACATATCAAATTATCAAAGTACCGAGCGCGAATCATATGAACGTGATGAAAACTAGCTTGACGATAATTCCCAATGTGTCCTTGGGAGCTCCTTTATCATTATTAGAAATTGTCCAGGCTTATCCTTTACTTCATAAAGGATTGGGCCACCTTGCTGCACGTTATTTACTTTATTTATTTGTTGCTCGTTACTATTTATCTTATCACAAAACTATCTATTACCTACAATTTCAGTGCTTGCAGAGAAAACCTTACTGAAAACCGCTAATCATTTCCTTCTGCTCCTCGTTGGGTTCGACACTCTTACTTATCGAAAGGACTACGATAGATCCCCTACACTTGTGGGTCATCATTGGTCACATGGTGATGTGAACTATGGGTGTTAATCACATACATATGTGAACTATTGGTGTTAAATCACATGGCGTTGTGAACTAGATTATTGACTCTAGTGCAAGTGGGAGACTGAAGGAAATATGCCCTAGAGGCAATAATAAAGTTATTATTTATATTTCCTTATATCATGATAAATGTTTATTATTCATGCTAGAATTGTATTAACCGGAAACTTAGTACATGTGTGAATACATAGACAAAACAAAGTGTCCCTAGTATGCCTCTACTTGACTAGCTCGTTAATCAAAGATGGTTATGTTTCCTGACCATAGACATGTGTTGTCATTTGATGAACGGGATCACATCATTAGAGAATGATGTGATGGACAAGGCCCATCCGTTAGCTTAGCATAATGATTGTTAAGTTCTATTGCTTTGCTTTCTTCATGACTTATACATGTTCCTCTAAACTATGAGATTATGCAACTCCCGAATACCAGAGGAACACCTTATGTGCTATCAAACGTCACAATGTAACTGGGTGATTATAAAGATGCTCTATAGGTGTCTCCTAAGGTGTTTGTTGGGTTGGCATAGATTGAGATTAGGATTTGTCACTCCGCGTATCGGAGAGGTATCTCTGGGCCCTCTCGGTAATGCTCATCACTATAAGCCTTGCAAGCAATGTGACTAATGAGTTAGTTACAGGATGATGCATTACAGAACGAGTAAAGAGACTTGCCGGTAACGAGATTGAACTAGGCATGATGATACCGACGATCGAATCTCGGGCAAGTAACATACCGATGACAAAGGGAACAACGTATGTTATTATGCGGTTTGACCGATAAAGATCTTCGTAGAATTTGTAGGAGCCAATATGAGCATCCAGGTTCCGCTATTGGTTATTGATCGGAGATGTGTCTCGATCATGTCTACATAGTTCTCGAACCCATAGGGTCTGCATGCTTAACATTCAATGACGATTTGTATTATGAGTTATGTGTTTTTGATGACCGAAGTTTGTTCGGAGTCCTGGATGAGATCACAGACATGACGAGGAGTCTCGAAATGGTCGAGAGGTAAAGATTGATATATTGGAAGGTTATGTTCAGACACCGGAATGGTTTCGGGAATTATCGGATAAGTTTCAGAGTACTGGGAGGTTACCGGAACCCCCCAGGGGACTAATGGGCCTTCATGGGCCTTAGTGGAAGAGAGGAGGCGGCGGCGAGGTGGAGGCGGACGCCCCCCAAGCCCAAACTGAATTGGACTAGGGATGAGGGCGCGGCCCCCTTTCCTTCTTCTCCTCCACCTCTTTCCCCTTCTCCCCTCTCCGGAAAAGGAAAGGGGAATCCTACTAGGACTAGGGAGTCCTAGCAGGACTCCCCACACTTGGCACTCCCCTTGGCCGGCCGCCTCCTCCCCTCCTCCTTTATATACGGGGACGGGGGGCACCTCAAAGGCACAACAATTGTTCTCTTTGCCGTGTGTGGTGCCCCCTCCATAGTTTACTCCTCTAGTCATAGCGTCGTAGTGCTTAGGTGAAGCCCTGCGCGGATCACATCATCAACACTGTCACCACGCCATCGTGTTGACGGTAATCTCCCTCGACCCTCTACTGGATCAAGAGTTTGAGGGACGTCATTGAGCTGAACGTGTGCTGAACACGGAGGTGCCGTACGTTCGGTACTTGGATCAATTGGATCGTGAAGACGTTCGACTACATCAACCATGTTAACTAACTATTCCGCTTTCGGTCTACGAGGGTACGTGGACACACTCTCCCCCTCTCGTTGCTATTCATCTCCTAGATAGATCTTGCATGATCGTAGGATTTTTTTTGAAATTGCATGCTACGTTCCCCAACAAGAACTAAGCGCATTAGAGGCATCAAAAATGCTTTTGTTCAGCTCCGAAGACTGCAATGTAATAAAATGAGTCACCACTAGCACTAAAGTTGATTTCATCCAACCGTCAGTTGAAAATAGATAAAAAACAACTTGCCACTCTGTTCATGATGGGTCCATACTCCCTAAATCCGCCTTGTAGCTCTCTGATGCTTCCATAGTAATCTTTATTCTTAGAGTCGTCGTCGTACAGATTTTCGGCATCTGTTGTCGTCCACTGTGGCCTTAGGCGCAGACGATGCTTGATGCCATCGTCGTACCATAGCAGATGACCCGTGTACTCCTCCCAGTCAATCACTCTTCTCTCCACATCTTTGCGAGTTTTCCACTAGTTCCATTCAATCACGTATTTGGCGTGTTGCTCTCCCCAATCGGTGATAGACTGATTCTTCTTCCTGCTCATCCTGCAAAGCATAAGAAAGAATGTAAAACACCATTAGGAAGAATGTATAACATCAAAACAAAAGTTGGTAATGATGAGAACGGGTGGTGGTACTCACAAGTGCAGGTCATAGCCACCGGCATCTTTGATGATGCCGCCTGGTGGTGTTCATTGCGCCTTACCAAATTGCGCGGCAACGCGCTGTGGCAAGTGGTACTCGACGACATAGACACAAATCATGGGCACGATGCACCGCCAGAGAAGCTTGTGTTCCGTGCACATCGCGTTCAACTCGAATCCCCACTCTCGGTCGTTAGCATACGACCGCCAGTTAATCTAGTACCAAAAGTGGTAAGTTCAAGTGAAAGTGTTGTCGACCACATTCGAAACCTAGTTCTTATACCTGGAAAGGCGTCAGAGCATCAAGCTCATTGATGAAGATCTTGTACAAGGCCTTGGATTCACCCGAGATTGTACCCACCACGTCCCAAGCGTATGCGGCGGTCGGGTATCGAGCATCGTCACCATCTTCGCCATAGTCAGTCCATGCACGCGCTCTAAGCTTCTCCGGACACCCCACCGGGATTCCCTACCACATCCAAATGGAGAGGCCCCGTACACATCCACACATACCGAACGTAGATTCCGTCCTCTGGGTTGCGTCGTCAAGCTACAAAACAAGTATAGATGATAAGATGACAAAATCCAAAGCAGCACACGTCCATGATATTTGAAACAATGTGATATTCACTTACCGAACGGTATAGGTAGGCGAGGCCAGCGGCCCCCTAGCTGTACCCCGCATCCCAGTCCGCCAGGAAGTCGAGATACATCCAGAGGGCAGTGTCCCCAGAGCAGTCTGGAAACACTACCTCCGTGAGAAAATACCACAGCTAGGCTCTGGCGTACTGCTCCACCACCTGGGGGTCGGCACCTTCCGGGCACTTGCTCCGGTACTTCAGGAGCCAGGGCAGCGGGACGTCGGAAGTCCGGTTCTTCTTATCTGGGGGGGGGGGGGGGGGGCAGTCGCCGATGAGGGCGATAACCCTATCGTGTCAGATCTTCCTCTCCACTCGTCCTGTGAGAGCAAGACCCTTGAGAGGTAGGCCCGCAATCACCCCCAAATCCTCCAGTGTAACCGTCATCTCCCCACATGGAAGATGGAAGCTGTGCGTCTCTGGCCGCCACCGATCGATCAAAGCCGTGAGAGCTGAGTGGACGAGTGTCAGCGGCTTGCGCTTGAACTGCAGGACAAAACCCAGCAGTTGGGCTCTCCTGTAGAACGACGCATACCGCTTGTCGTACTCCATCTTCACGGTCGTCCCGTGACCCCTCATCCGCAGTGGCGGGAGCATCTGTCGAAACGAAGACCCAAAAAAATTAGTAACTTTTTTTCATCGATTCGAAAGATTTGGTTTAAGAAAGGTAATTACCACTCCGTTCTCAATGAAACGGGCACGATGGCCCTTGTCGAGCGTAGGGTCAACAATTGTATACTTGATGCCAATGTCATCCGCAAGAGGTGGCCTCCTAAAAAAATTGCATAAGAATTCATCAATTATCATTTATTGAACAAACATATTCAACCATTGCATAAGCACATCAAAAAATAATTAACATTTATCACTTATTGAACAAACATTCATCAATTATCATATATCCAACCAATATAAATGATCAATGCGAATGAATCATATTCAACCAACATCTTTCATTCAACAACATTTAACAATGCATCATACCATATCAACATCTTTCACTTATTGAATAAAAATTTTAACACTAAAAATTATGAACTAGGTTCATCTTTGAGGGTTCAACATTATTTCTCCAATTACATCCACTACTTGCATCATAGCATAGGAACATGCATCGTCATATCACATCAAATTCCTCCAAAAAATCCTATAGTTCATATATGAACTAGGGTTCATCTTCACAAAACTATTAAAAAAATCCTAGGGCTCATCTTCACAAAATCATACCAACTATTGCCTACAGCTCATATCTAACTCATCTCCTCCACTAGAAACAATCTAAATGAATCATAGGGAAAATTTTAAATCTAATTCAAAAATGGGAGGGATTTGAATCAAATAATGCGACGAATCGAAAGGTGTTTGACAAAAACTAATTGGAGGGATCGAAAGAGCTTACTTTTATCTTTTCTAGGCCATCTCGATCCGCAAAATCTGTGAAGAAACGAAGAAGATCAGAGGGGGGAAGTGAAGGACATGAGAGAGGGCGAGAGGAAGAAGGTGGCTGGGTGGGGGAGAAGGAGGTGGTTGCGGGCGGGCCGGGGGGCTTATAACTATCCACACCCTATCGCCAGGGTTGTTGGCGGTAGAGTCAGACAGGCTACCGCCGTGACCTGCGGCGGTAGGGTTGGAGACGGAGGGGGACGGCGGGCGCTGACGTGGATTAGTTCCTTACCGCCAGGGCCCTCGGCGGTAGGTTAAACAATCCTACCGCCGAGCCATTTGGCGGTAGGAAAAAGGGTCAGATAACAAAAAAAAATTGAAACAGGGGCCAGATCCTGATTTTAGACCAGGAAAGTGTCAAAACACGAAATTTTGTCAAGTCCTGAGAAAATTCTTTCATCTTCAGTTCAACTACCCAGCTCAACAATAGTCAAGCCCCGGTCCCCACTCCGACACGCCGCAGGTCGCACCTACCCCAACCTCACTCCCGGCTTACCAACCCACTCCCCTACCCTTCTTCTTCCCTCCCGCACCAATGGTTCCTTCACCAACCCCAATTGGGCACCCGCCTCACCTCGCGAGCTGGTACGCGTCAAAGAAACCTCCAGCTCCCGATTCGCCATGGCTCAAGAACAACCCAATCCCAACGAGGTAACGATCCAGCACGATTGATTCTTTGCTTCTCTTCTTCGTCTCGTCGCGGCATCACCGGCTCACCGAACGCGGGAATCCGACTCTCCGCGCAGGTCGTGCTCGGGCAGGAGATCAACTGCGCGAGGGTGGTCACCCTCAACCGCCCGCGCCAGCTCAACGGCATCAACGACAGAGTGGTGCGCCCTCTTGCTCTTGGCTCGGGAGATGTTCGATTAGAGGTGGTTTCTGCAGTGGATGTCCTGTGGAGTGCTAATTATGAATTGGGACTGCTTGTTTGTGTTCGGTTTCTTTGCTTGCAGGTCTATATCCTAGCTCAGCTCTTGGAGAAATGGGAGAAAGATGACGATGCCAAGCTGGTCATCTTCAAGGTGTGTATTCATTGGCACATGCCGCAGCATATTCTTTAAGCTGCTATACTGCTTTAGGATGGTAATCAGGGCTGGTGCTTGAGACTCAGATCTTAAAAAAAAGGGTGGTGTTTAAGAGTATCGTGTTTTTCCATAGTTGGAGAAGTTTCAGGAAATCGTTGCAACAAAAAATGATCCAAAGGAAATGCCGAATGCCATGTTCAGCAAGTTTAAATGCTTAGCTATGTGTTGAAATTTGGCGTCCTGCGACAGAAGATTGGTTTTTTTGTTTAACTGTTGTAATATTCAGCAACTGTCACAAGTGCATGAATGTGAGGTTTGATTATCAACAGGGAGCTGGACGCGCATTTTCTGCTGGTGGGGACCTAAAGATGTTCTACGAAGGGAGATCATCAGGTGGGATTCTCAGAGTCCCCGTGTTGTATTGTCTGATTTGCATCATCAGTGATTTATTATATTTGCATGTAGCAAAGCAAGGCTGTTTGGAGATATTGATATGACTGCTTTGCAGATGATTCCTGCCTCGAGGTTGTGTACAGGATGTACTGGCTCTGCTATCACATTCATACATATAAGAAAACCACGGTGATGCCCTTGTGACATATTCGAGGAAAATTCCCTATTTTACTGAGATGTTATATTCTGAAAATATACGCTTGTGCATTCATACAGGTGGCCCTTGTTAATGGACTTGTCATGGGTGGAGGTGCAGCCATGGTTGCTCCACTGAAATTTGCAGTTGTCACAGAGAAAACAGTACGAATCAATTTATGCCACACTTATGACCTGTTTAGTGATATATTCGTTTGTAGATTTCTCAAATTTTTGTGTACATGTATCACCTTAATAATCTACTCCCTCCGTCCCATAATATAAGAACATTTTTGACACTACACTAGTGTCAAAAACGTTCTTATATTATGGGACGGAGGTAGTAGTGATCATACATCAAAGTAAGCTTCAATGCCTTTCTATTGATATTTTGTTCGTGTAAATAAATAATAACTGCATTTTTTTAGAATGCTTGCATAATTTTTTAAACGAGATCCAATCAAACTTGAATATTACCTCCATTCTGAATTATAAGATGTTTTGGATATTTCAATATAGACATCCAAACTACATTAAAGCACGTCTGTATATACAGCCAATTCAGAAAAAGGTTAGAACATCTTATAAGTTGGAACGGAGGGAGTACTATATACTCCAGTGTAGTCATATATCTGTTTGGAGTTTCTCATAAGGTTCATTTCTGTTTGTGTAGGTTTTTGCCACCCCCGAGGCAAGTGTTGGACTACACACAGATTGTAGCTTTTCTTATATCCATTCTCGGCTCCCTGGATATTTAGGTAGGCATTGAGTTTAATTTCCCATTCTCACATCCTCAGAGAATAATTTGAATGACTTACTCAGAGGGATATTGTCCTTTTGGGACAAACAGTATGAATGAGTTAGGCTAATTAACTATAAATAGGAAGTTCAGTTTCAATCTCCTTATTTTCACTCTTTCTTAACTATTAGGGGAATATCTGGCTTTGACTGGTGCTAGACTGAATGCAAAAGAAATGATCGCTGCCGGTCTTGCTACTCATTTTGTCCATTCTGAAGTAAGTCTTCCAGCAGTTTGCGTTTCTTGTTCCAAGCACAAAAATCTGATATTGTCAACCTGTAGCTTGACTAACAAAATACTTGCTGATATTGGTTTGCTTGTAGTTTGACTGGTTTATGATATGTATGGCAGAAATTGGAAGATCTCGAAAAACAATTACTGAATTTAAACACAGGCGACGAGTCTGCAGTTCGAGCTGTCATCGAGGAATTCTCTACGGATGTTCAACTTGATCAAGAGAGTATTTTAAACAAGTTAAGGATTATTTCTTGATAAATATCATAATTCCGTTATTCGTTGAAAGGATTCCGTGTTTACTCATTTGAAGAAAAAAAAATGTTTCTTCGAGTAAATTGCTAGTAATTATTCTATTTATTTATGGAAACAAACTGACACTGGAATGTCGATTTTTGATAGGCTTTCAACTATCGACAAATGTTTCTCAGCCGAGACTGTTGAGGAGATCTTGAAAGCACTTGTAAGGCTTCAGCACTTATGATGGAAAATCTTCACACTGTTGCTTCTCTCTTATTAACTTTATCTGTCAATTTTCTTGATCTGTTGTTCAGTAACTACCAGTCGCTTTTGCTCGTTCTACACTCAGTTGCTTCACATCTTCATGTGATAATGAAAATTGTACAAAATTTAATAATTTGATTTATTCACTTAGCACCTAAAATTATATCGCCCTCGGCCATTCAGCTAAGAAAAATGTTGTAATTAGTTTATCATGCTGGTTCTATGGTTCATTTACTCCCTCCGTCCTATAATATAAGACATTTTTGCAAATAGTTTCAGTCCTGAAGAGTATCACATAGAACCAGAAATGATACATAGGAGGAAGGCAGAAATGATACACTCAATACTCTTACTAGTCTTCATTCCTTCTATGAACAGCACAACTGCCGTGCCGTATAATGAGATGAACGATTTTCCTCTCTTTTATAGTATGATAATACTGTTTTGCTTGTGGATGTAGGATTCAGAAGTGAGCGTCGATGGAAACCAATGGATAGCTCCAGTCCTGAAGAGTATGAGAAGATCATCCCCTACTGGATTGAAGATCACACTGCGATCGGTAGGAACTCTCGCGTCATCCATTATCCGTGGACAATTTTGTTGTTGTGTAGGCTTCATATTTGGTTCTCGTTTAAATATGTTCTTACACTTGCCATTAATAGCCACACTAGTCATTCTTCTGGTTAGATACGGCTTTATTAGTGCAAAACACACTTTGGAATCTATTTATGGAGTGCGGTGTAGACTGGGGTTCTTTTGCTTGCACAAGGTAAGCCAGCAAGTCTACTGTTTATCACGATTTATTTTCTGCTTTTCAGGTTAGAGAAGGTCGGAAGCAGAGTCTGCAGGAGTGTTTGAAGAAGGAATTCGGACTAACAATGAACATCCTCCGATCTGTCATTACTGGTGATGTGTATGAGGTATTGCAACCGTACAATGAATGAATGAAACGAGTCTTTTGGTTGAATCTTAGCCAATATTCAATTTTGTTTCATGATAGGGTATTAGAGCTCTGAGCATCGACAAAGACAATGCACCTAAGGTAGGCCTCTCCCTCCCTCCCTCTCTCAATACATATTTTTCTCGCACATATGTTCTTCAACTGGGGCCTAAATGGGTTTACATACAATCTCAACAGTGGAGTCCTGCAACCATTGAAGAGGTGAAGAATGAAGACATTGACCGTGTTTTTGAACCATTCGGCTCGGGACATGAGCTCCAAGTCCCATCTGATGATTCCAACAGGTGACTGAGTCCCCCAAAACTTTTTCGCTGTTTGAATTTCGGACACCTAGCATAGACAGTTTATACTCTTCCAATGTCACCAACGTGCAGGTGGAGCGGCAAATACGAGCACACGGTCTATGCGAAATCTTCACAGTAATCACCACATAGCCAAGGCTCTGGAGCAGCAGCCCTTTGTGCTGGTGTTGCTGTATTGACATGCATGTTTGAGTGCAAATGTACTACCTGTGTGTAACATTATGCCAACTGTTGAGAACTACTGTACTACAGTATAAGGAAGCAATAAAGCAACTGAGGTTTCATTACGACACACAAGTAAAACTCATCTCCTGTTCTTGTGCAACCTATTACACAACCCAGATATTCTCTGCTCTTTTCATATATCTGTCTCAAACTCTGTTCTAACTTCACCTAGCTATGTAAAGAATATCTGGGTTGAACCCAACCACTCGAGATTGCAACCATCACGCCCGTGTCATGTCCACAAGTCAAGGACAAAAGTTCTACCAAAAGGAAGTATGTGCAGCGAAACTGAAAACGTGTGGTGTATGCCTATCGTGTAAGCTATCAGGTATACTCCAACTGCAGGTAGCCCTTGTTGAACAGAGTAGATCTTCTCTCGATTGGGGCTGGCCTCACAGTTAAAGCCCACTTCACAGCGGCTTCTTCGCTTTCTGGAAACTGCACCCCAATCTTCTTCAGCTTATTGGTTCGATTTAATAGGAAAACGAGGAGGTCCTTCTCATATTCTCCAGACTTGAACCCAAGAAACTTGATCTTCAACAGGCTATTAGTTAGGCATGATGCCTTTGCAAGCATCTTCTTGTGATCAGCAAAACTAAAGGACGCCTCTGTCTTCTTATTTTCAGCAGCCTAGCATGAAGTAAGGTGTGTTAACAATAATAATAATAATAATAATAATAATAATAATAATAATAATACATCTCTCAATGAACTGAAACCCGTAGATGATAAGATGCATACCGAGACGGTCAAATGCTGTAGGCTAGGACAGCTCTGAAGCAGCTTCACCAGGAAAACAGCTTCTGATTCACGCGAGAAATCCAAGCTCACTGACAATATCCTCAACCCTTCAAATGTAATTGGCATTGCAATATCTTTATATTCACCAGCTAACAACTGCAAAGGAATAAGATACGAATATAGAAATGAGGTAAGAACTCAATCTGCAGATGAGATAAAATTAAGCTATGCATGTTTAATTGTTTAGGTTAGACCCAAACCCACGTCGAAATATAAGTGTTAAGTAGTGCGTGACTTCAACCACTCGTTATGTTCCGACTCAAGCAACTCCTTGTTTTCCTGGAATCTACAAATTGCTACTCCCTCCGTTCCTAAATATAAGACTTTTTAGAGAATCCATTACAGACTATATACGAAGCAAAATGAGTGAATCTACACTCTAAATATATCTATATACATCCGTATGTAGTCCATATTGAAATCTCTAAAAAGACTTATATTTAGAAATGGAGGGAGTACATAACACAAATACTTGAGTTGTCTTTCTCATATTTATAAGAATCAGTGACAGATCTTTATCAGCACCATGCATTGCCACACACATAAGAACCAATTCACCATACAAAGTATTATAAGTAACTTCATTGTAACTACAAAATTATCAGATATGATGATCCTACTAAGTTACGGTCGAACTACTCTGTCCTTCCTAAAATCAAGTTTTCATGGATCAAATCCAGGGAGGTCCTTCCTAAGGTTATACTAATTGATCACTTAGTTTTGCAGCTTGAACTACATGAATCATTGACTTGTCACAAGGCAAACACACTGTAATGCTACCAAGGAACGCTTCCGTTCATCTACTACGCATATTCTTCCACGTATCATGACCAGTATTGTGAACAATTGGACAGCAACCTACTCCAGATCTAGACAAATTAACACTGCAGTAACAGCTGATAGAGTAGGATGGATGCGAGAGAGCTCACCTTCACAGCAATGCCTCTGAGCGTGAGGGAAGCTAGCCCTGTGGCAGCATCCAAGAACGGCCGCATCCTGAAGAGAACCTTTTCCTGGGACTTGGCGACGTGCAGGTATGCCTTGCTGACATCCGGCGAAGGCTCCAGGTGCACCTTCTGCGTCTTGGGTCGCGTGTGAAGCGTGATTGTCCTCAGCCCCGGCGCTCTCAGCGTGACCTGTCGTTGCTTCACGTTGGGCATGAACAAGAAGCTCCTCACGGTCAACGACTCCACCGTGCATCCGGCGTCCAAGCCCGTGCAGTGTACCATCTCCAGCGTGTGGAGCCCGGTCGCCGCGGAGAGGATGGCGGTGAGGACCACCTGTTTGATGTAGACGCGGTGGAGCTTGAGCGTCCGGAGGCTGGCGCAGGCGACGGCGGGGAGGGGCGGCACGCTGCAGGTGTTGAGGGATAGCACGGCGAGAGAGCGGATGGCGAAGACCTTCTTGGGCAGGCAGACGCGGCGGTGCAGGCGGACGGCGAGCTCGGAGAGGCCGTGGTTGGCGGCGGCGTTGATGACGTGGCGGAGGGCGGAGGGCTTGATACGTTTGGGCGGGGCGATGTCGAGGCGGCGGAGGAGCTTGGGCTGGGTGGCGGGCAGCGGGACCGGGGAGGCGGGCCCGGAGAACCTGAGGGAGTCGAGGCGGGTGTAGAGGGTGGGGAGGTGGCGGAAGCGGCGGGCGAGGACGGAGAGCGTGACGGCGAGGCGGGTCGGGAGGCGGTTGGCGATGGCGAGCACGACGTCGTCGGGGAGGTTGGAGAAGAAGTCGGGCAAGTCGGCGGCCGCGCGCTTGCCGGCCTTGGGGCGGCGGCGGCGCTTCCGCTTGCGCTTGAGGTTCGCGGCGGCGGGCGGGCGGGCCATCTCGGTGCGGGTTGGATCGGAGGGGAGGGAGGGGAGGAGAGTTGTGGATGGATCCGGGTTCGGGTTGGGACGGTGGCTGGCTTTTGGAGAGCTCAGGCCTCGGGCTCAATCGTGTGCCTCGCAAGTTTCTCTTGTGAATTCCGTCGGTTCGATGCAACTTGCAAGTACGGCGTATTTGAGCCCATGACTTGAGTCAAGTTGGGTTGGGCTGTTCTAAAAAAAATGTTGGGCTGGGCTCGACTCGCTCCACCATCTCCTTCCAAGTTCCATCATGATTGAAGGCTACAGGTTTCTCAAAAAAAAAGGACTGAAGGCTACCCCTCACAAAAGAAAATCATTATCTCACAAAAAAATCATGATTGAAGGCTATCCATCCTCAATAAAATAAAATTATGATTGAATGTTGGGATGCAATATAGAACCTAAAGGTACCCTTCATTTAAAAATTTAGTTCATTTGGTTGAACTAGGTAGTACTCCCTCCCATAATATACGACGTTTTTGAAAACTATGTACAAACCACTATAACAAAAACTAATTGGACTAATAGATGAGTCATATAACGAGGAACAATTTCTCTGAAAAGTTTCAGAAATGGAGCTCCGAGCAAAGAGATCGAAAACTCGTATATAGGAGCAAGACCGTGAACTAAGAACTGGACATGAATTTTTCTAGAGGTGGAGGAAGAAGATGGGCATGGGAGATAAGTGAGTGGGGTCATGTGGGCCCCACAATGCACCTAGACGCGCCATGTTGCCTTGTGGACAACAGTGGCACCCCCCTCGGGTGTGTCCAGTGCCAATATTTTTTTTATTTTATTCTATAAAAATTCATGTTAAAATTTTACGACATTCTGAGCACTTTTATTTCTAGGTCTTTTTTTAACAGATAATTCAGAAAGCAGGATAAACATGGCATTCTATTTTATTAAACTAAAAATAACAGGGAGTGAACTAAAGTTAGAGAAGGTTGTGTTTACGGAATTCGACCTCAAAAGGAATCCGTTAATAAGGTTGATCGGGTCTTATTAATAGACTATTTCCGAGTGAGGATTGATACGTCTCCAACGTATCTATAATTTTTGATTGCTCCATGCTACTTTATCTATTGTTTTGCACTATATTGGGCTTTATTTTCCACTTTTATATTACTTTTGGGACTAACCTATTAACCGGAGGCCCAGCCCAGAATTGCTGTTTTTTGCCTATTTCAGTGTTTCGAAGAAACGGAATATCAAACGGAGTCCAAACGGAATGAAACCTTCGGGAACGTGATTTTCCAACCGAACGTGATCCAGGAGACTTGGACCCTACTCCAAGAAGTGCCAGAGGTGGTCACGAGGGTGGAGGGCGCCCCCTGGGCGCGCCCCCCTACCTCGTGGGCCCCCTGACGCTCCACCGACGTACTCTTTCCTCCTATATATATACCTACGTATCCCCGTACGATCAGAACAGGAGCCAAAAACCTAATTCCACCGCCGCAACCTTCTGTATCCACGAGATCCCATCTTGGGGCCTGTTCCGGAGCTCCGCCGGAGGGGGCATCCACCACGGAGGGCTTCTACATCATCACCATAGCCCCTCCGATGAAGTGTGAGTAGTTTACTTCCGACCTTCGGGTCCATAGCTAGTAGCTAGATGGCTTCTTCTCTCTTTTTGGATCTCAATACAATGTTCTCCCCCTCTCTCATGGAGATCTATTCGATGTAATCTTCTTTTTGTGGTGTGTTTGTTGAGACCGATGAATTGTGGGTTTATGATCCAGTATTATCTATGGAAAATATTTGATTCTTCTCTGAATTCTTTTGTGTATGATTGAGTTGTCTTTGCAAGTCTCTTCGAATTATCCTTTTTGGTTTGGCCAACTAGATTGGTAGTTCTTGCAATGGGAGAAGTGCTTAGCTTTGGGTTCAATCTTGCGGTGTCCTTACCCAGTGACAGAAAGGGTTGCAAGGCACGTATTGTATTGTTGCCATCGAGGATAACAAGATGGTTTTTTTATCATATTGCATGAATTTATCCCTCTACATCATGTCATCTTGCTTAAGGCGTTACTCTGTTTTTACTTAATACTCTAGATGCATGTTGGATAGCGGTCGATGAGTGGAGTAATAGTAGTAGATGCAGAATCGTTTCGATCTACTTGTTTTGGACGTGATGCCTATATACATGATCATTGCCTAGATATACTCATAACTATGCTCAATTCTGTCAATTGCTTAACAGTAATTTGTTCACCCACCGTAGAATACTTATGCTCTTGAGAGAAGCCACTAGTGAAACCTATGGCCCCCGGGTCTATTCTCATCATATCAATCTCTATCACTTTATTTACTTGCTTTATTTTTTACTTTGCCTTTTACCTTTTTACTTTGCATCTATCTATCAAAAATATCAAAAATACCAAAAATATTATCTCTATCAGATCTCACTCTCGTAAGTGTCTGTGAAGGGATTGACAACCCCTAAGCGTTGGTTGCGAGTTGCTATTATTTTGTATAGGTATGAGGGACTTGTGCGTGGTCTCCTACTGGATTGATACCTTGGTTCTCAAAAATTGAGGGAAATACTTACGCTACTTTGTTGCATCATCCTCTCCTCTTTGGGGAAATCCAACACAGTGCTCAAGAGGTAGCAAGAAGAATTTCTGGCGCCGTTGCCGGGGAGGCTCACGCAAGCAAGTCAACCATACCAAGTACCCATCGCAATCCCTATCTCTTGCATTACATTATTTGCCATTTGCCTCTCGTTTTCCTCTCCCCCACTTCACCTTTGTCGTTTTATTTGCCCTCTCTTTCCCAATCTCCTCCTCTCTTTCCCATTTGCCTTGTCATTATGTCTAGTTCCTTATCCGCTCCTATGCCCCCTGAGTTTGAAGTTCTTCACTTCAAGCAAAGGCAAGGAGAAAACTTAAAAGATGTTTGGTATAGGATGGTGGAATCTTATCGCAAGTGCACCCTAGAGGTGAACTTTAGAATTCTTCTTCGTAATTTTTATGTTGGGTTAAATATGACGCATAGACAACTCTTTGACTGCATTGCCAAGGGAAATTTCATTAAGATTGATCCCAGTATTGCGCATGAAATTATAGAGGGAATAGTGGGAACACTACCTTAAAAGGGGGGATCACATCCTACCCAAGAAGAAACCCAAGTGTTTGGAAAGATTTGCGAAGTAAAAAATTTACAAAAGTCTCTTGAGCCTCTTAAAAGTGTTAGCGGAAATCTTCACCGCATGAATATGTTGATTACTCTTTGCAATAAGCGGTTGGATTCTTTAGATCTAAAAATTTCCGAGTATGAAGGGAAGCAGAAAGAACCTCCCGGATTCGAGCATGACTCCGCTAAAAAACTGAAAAATTAAAGATGGCAATACCTAGATCTATCCTTGCTTTTATGCCTAGCTAGGGGCGTTAAACGATAGCGCTTGTTGGGAGGCAACCCAATTTTATTTTATGTTTTTGTTTTTGCTTCTGTTTAGTAATAAATAATCCATCTAGCCTCTGTTTGGATGTGGTTTATCTTTTAATTAGTGTTTGTGCCAAGTAGAACCTATAGGATAACCTACGATGATAGTTGATTTGATTCTGTTGAAAAACAGAAACTTTGCGCGCACGAATTTAGTTATGATAAATCACAGAAACGTGCTTTTGCGTTTATTCTTTTTGCTTCTGTTCAATAAACAAAATTGTCCAGGACTTTCTATTTTGTTAGAATTTTTAGAGTTCCAGAAGTTTGCGTTAGTTACAGATTGCTACAGACTGTTCTGTTTTTGACAGATTCTGTTTTACGTGTGTTGTTTGCTTATTTTGATGAATCTATGGCTAGTAAAATAGTTTATAAACCATAGATAAGTTGGAATACAGTAGGTTTAACACCAAAATAAATAAAGAATGAGTTCATTACAGTACCTTGAAGTAGTCTTTTGTTTTCTTTCTCTAACTGAGCTCACGAGATTTCTGTTGAGTTTTGTGTTGTGAAGTTTTCAAGTTTTGGGTGAATTCTTTTGATGGATTATAGAACAAGGAGTGGCAAGAGCCTAAGCTTGGGGATGCCCATAGCACCCCCAAGATAATCCAAGGACACCAAAAAGTCAAAGCTTGGGGATGCCCCGGAAGGCATCCCCTCTTTCGTCCACTTCCATCGGTAATTTACTTGGAGCTATATTTTTATTCACCAACATGATATGTGTTTTGCTTGGAGCGTCTTGTATTTTTTGTGTCTTTGCTTGTTAGTTTACCACAATCATCCTTGCTGTACACACCTTTTGAGAGAGCCATATATGAATTGGAATTTGTTAGAATACTCTATGTGCTTCACTTATATCTTTTGAGCTTGATAGTTTTGCTCATGGTGCTTCACTTATATCTTTTGAGCGTGGTAATTTTTGCTCTAGTGCTTCACTTATATCTTTTAGAGCATGGTGGTGGATTTGTTTTAAAGAAACTATTGATCTCTCATGCTTCACTTAAATTATTTTGAGAGTCGTTAATAGCATGGCAATTTGCTTAATATTAATATACTTTGTGTTCAAGATATGTGAAACTTTCTTTTGAGTGTGTTGAATACTAAGATAAGTTTGATGCTTGATAATTGTTTTGAGATATGGAGGTGATAATATCAAAGTCTTGCTAGTTGGGTGATTATGAATTTGAGAAATACTTGTGTTGAAGTTTGCAAGTCCCGTAGCATGCACGTATGGTTAAAGTTGTGTAACAAATTTGAAACATGAAGTGTACTTGGCTTGTGCATCCTTATGAGTGGCGGTCGGGGACGAGCGATGATCTTTTCCTACCAATCTATCCCCCTAGGAGCATGTGTGTAGTACTTGATTTTTGATGACTTCTAAATTTTTGCGATAAGTATATGAGTTCTTTTGACTAATGTTGAGTCCATGGATTATACGCACTCTCACCTTTCCGCCTTTGCTAGCCTCTTCGGTACCGTGCATTGCCCTTTCTCACCTTGAGAGTTGGCGCAAACTTCGCCGGTGCATCCAAACCCCGTGATATGATACGCTCTATCACACATAAACCTCCTTATATCTTCCTCAAAACAGCCACCATACCTACCTATCATGGCATTTCCATAGCCATTCCGAGATATATTGCCATGCAACTTCCACCATCATCATCATGACATACATTACTTTTGTCATATTTCCATTGGATGATCATGTAGTTGACATCGTATTTGTGGCAAAGCCACCATGCATTATTTTCCATACATGTCACTCTTGATTCATTGCACCATCCCGGTACACCGCCGGAGGCATTCATATAGAGTCATATCTTGTTCTAAGTTTCGAGTTGTAATCCTTATGTTGTAATCAATAAAAGTGTGATGATCATCATTATTAGAGCATTGCCCAAATAAAAAAAAAGAGAAAGGCCCCAAAAAAATAAGAAAAGAAAAGGGCAATGCTACTATCTCTTTTTCCACACTTGTGCTTCAAAGTAGCACCTTGTTCTTCATGTAGTGAGTCTCATATATTGTGCTTCAAAGTAGCACCTTGTTCTTCATGTAGTGAGTCTCATATATTGTGCTTCAAAGTAGCACCTTGTTCCTCATGTAGTGAGTCTCATAAGTTGTCTTTTTCATACTAGTGGGAATTTTTCATTATAGAACTTGGCTTGTATATTCCTACGATGGGCTTCCTCAAATGCCCTAGGTCTTCGTGAGCAAGCAAGTTGGATGCACACCCACTAGTTTTCTTTTGTTGAGCATTCATAGCTCTAGTGCATCCGTTGCATGGCAATCCCTACTCCTCATGTTGACATCAATTGATGGGCATCTCCATAGCCCGTTGATTAGCCTCGTCAATGTGAGACCTTCTCCTTTTTTGTCTTCTCGACACAATCCCCATCATCATATTCTATTCCGCCCATAATGCTATATCTATGGCTCACGCTCATATATTGCGTGAAGGTTGAAAAAGTTTGAGATTATTTAAGTATGAAACAATTGCTTGGCTTGTCATCGGGGGTATAGAAGTTGGGAACATCTTTGTGTGACAAAAATGAAGCATAGCCTAACTATATGATTTTGTAGGGATGAACTTTCTTTTGCCATGTTATTTTGAGAAGACATGATTGCTTTGATTAGTATGCTTGAAGTATTATTATTTTTGTGTCAATATGAACTTTTGTCTTGAATCTTTTGGATCTGAATATTCATATCACAATTAAGAAGATTTACATTGAAATTATGCCAAAGTATCACTCCGCATCAAAAATTCTTTTTTTATCATTTACTACTCGAGGACGAGCAGGAATTAAGCTTGGGGATGCCTGATACGTCTCCAACGTTTTGGACTATATTGGGCTTTATTTTCCACTTTTATTTTACTTTTGGGACTAACCTATTAACCAGAGGCCCAGCCCAGAATTGCTGTTTTTTGCCTATTTCAGTGTTTCGAAGAAACGGAATATCAAACGGAGTCCAAACAGAATGAAACCTTCGGGAACGTGATTTTCCAACCGAACGTGATCCAGGATACTTGGACCCTACTCCAGGAAGTGCCAGAGGCGGTCACGAGGGTGGAGGGCGCCCCCTACCTCGTGGGCCCCCTGACGCTCCACCGACGTACTCCTTCCTCCTATATATACCTACGTATCCCCGTACGATCAGAACAGGAGCCAAAAAACTAATTCCACTGCCGCAACCTTCTGTATCCACGAGATCCCATCTTGGGGCCTGTTCCGGAGCTCCGTCGGAGGGGGCATCCACCACGGAGGGATTCTACATCATTACCATAGCCCCTCCGATGAAGTGTGAGTAGTTTACTTCCGACCTTCGGGTCCATAGCTAGTAGCTAGATGGCTTCTTCTCTCTTTTTGGATCTCAATACAATGTTCTCCCCCTCTCTCGTGGAGATCTATTCGATGTAATCTTCTTTTTGCGGTGTGTTTGTTGAGACCGATGAATTATGGGTTTATGATCCAATATTATCTATGGAAAATATTTGATTCTTCTCTGAATTCTTTTATGTATGATTGAGTTATCTTTGCAAGTCTCTTCGAATTATCCTTTTTGGTTTGGCCAACTAGATTGGTAGTTCTTGCAATGGGAGAAGTGCTTAGCTTTGGGTTCAATCTTGCGGTGTCCTTACCCAGTGACAGAAAGGGTTGCAAGGCACGTATTGTATTGTTGCCATCGAGGATAACAAGATGGTTTTTTTTATCATATTGCATGAATTTATCCCTCTACATCATGTCATCTTGCTTAAGGCGTTACTCTGTTTTACTTAATACTCTAGATGCATGCTGGATAGCGGTCGATGAGTGGAGTAATAGTAGTAGATGCAGAATTGTTTCGATCTACTTGTTTTGGACGTGATGCCTATATACATGATCATTGCCTAGATATACTCATAACTATGCTGAGTTCTGTCAATTGCTCAACAGTAATTTGTTCACCCACCATAGAATACTTATGCTCTTGAGAGAAGCCACTAGTGAAACCTATGGCCCCCGGGTCTATTCTCATCATATCAATCTCTATCACTTTATTTACTTGCTTTGTTTTTACTTTGCCTTTTACCTTTTTTACTTTGCATCTATCTATCAAAAATACCAAAAATATTATCTCTATCAGATCTCACTCTCATAAGTGTCCGTGAAGGGATTGACAACCCCTAAGCGTTGGTTGCGAGTTGCTATCGTTTTGTGTAGGTACGAGGGACTTGTGCGTGGTCTCCTACTGGGTTGATACCTTGGTTCTCAAAAACTGAAGGAAATACTTACGCTACTTTGCCGCATCATCCTCTCCTCTTCGGGGAAATCCAACGCAGTGCTCAAGAGGTAGCAAGGATCATGAGGTTGTCGATGAAGAGGGGTTATTGATGACGGCGATGATGATTTTCACCTTCCGGAGCCCGGAACAGACTTCAGATCAGGCCTACCAATGAAGAACATGAGGTGGTAGCGGCTCCGTATCGTAAAGCGCAATAAAGCTCTCTCTCTGGTTTTTTTCTCGGGAAGACGATACTTATGGACCTGGAGGTAGGGCAAATGGAGCCACGAGGGCCCCACAAGGCAACAGGGCGCGCCCCTGCCTTGTGGGCAGGTGGTAGCCCCCCTCCGGTGGATCTTTGCATCAGTTATATTCCATATAAATTCTCCACCAAGTTTTGTCCAATTGCGAGAACTTTTATTTCTGCACAAAAAATAACACCAAGGTGATTCTGTTGAAACAATGTTAATCCAGGTTAGTTTTATTCAAACCATGCAAATTAGAGTCCAAAATAAGAGCAAAAGTGTTTGGAAAAGTAGGTACGTTGAAGACGTATCAGACATGTCCACTTTTATTTGAAGACCGGGTTGGATGGCCGGTCTGCTAGCCTCTCCCCAAACATGTTCCGGTTGACCGCGGACGCTTTACATGTCATGGATGGTGTTGGAGATACCCTTAGACTGCATTATGATGAAAGTTTTGCGGTTCCCCAGTCTCGTGGTGTCAGGTCGACCGATCTGCGGTAGGGCTGCAAATGAGTTGAGTTCGAGCGAGTTGCACTTGACTCTATTCAACTTAAACTAAAATTCGAGCGAGCTCAAACTGAGCGAAACTCAAGGCCGAGTTGTAGAAAGTGGCTTGTGCTTAGCTTTCAATCTTGAGATAGTTTCAAGCTAATAAGATGATTTTTCTTAAGCTAAGGCAATTTTCAAACAAGATGGCTACACACAACATAAAAAAAACCACTATAAAATTTGATTTATTCTTTCTTAACTGGAGACTTTTTTTTGCGAATAGAAACTTGTATTACTCAAACTCCAACAATGTTACAATCTAAAGCAGCAAGTTCCAAAACTTTGGGAGGTCCAGAACCTAACCAAGTCATGGTTCTTCCTTCCTCTCTAGCAAAGATAGCTAAACAATCACTAACTTTATTTTGGGGTCTACAAATATGAGTAATACTAGTCTCCCGAAGACTCATCATCAGCTTGATCCCTCTAATAAGATAAGCATAAATTGATCTATTGATGTCATTTGTCTGCACCATCTTGACTACTTCCAAAGAATCAACCTCCAATTCGATAGGTAGCTCAGTTCTCATAAGGGCAGAATATAAACCCTCCATACAAGCGCACAATTCTGCTTCCAAGGCATCACAACATCTATACAATGTACGACATGCATAAAAGATGATAGCACCATTAAAATCTCTCAAAACCATACCAGCACCTGCTCTTCCATCCACGGTGAAGGAACCATCAGAGTTCAACTTAACTTTCCCCGCACCCGGCGGGCGCCAAGATGGAACTAGTTCTGTGGACAAAATTGAAGATTTTGGTATAGGCACAACATAGACTGGGGTTTTACCTTTACAAGGATCGAGGACTGAATTGATTTTGATGTTCATCAAGGTCTCCAAATAACTGCACAAGAACTGCTTTGACACTTCTACAGGTGGCGGATTCTTATCATGAACGACCTCATTACGGACAAACCAGCTACGCCAAAGTGTCATCAAGATCATGTTTCTCGTCTCAGCAGGCACCCGGTCAATCAAATGTAACAACCACTCCCTTCCAGAATTTTGAATCTCGTCCAACTTGGGAAGTGACCAAATGGAGGACATGCAGCGCCACAAATCTTTTGCTAGCGGACACCGGCAAAATGGGTGAAAGTTGTCTTCCTCTTCAACACCACACACTGGACATATAGCTGTAACTTCAAGGCTACGCTTGCACTTATTTTTCCATGTCGGTAGGGAGTCAGTACACACCCGCCAAGCAAAATTAATAACAGTGGGAGGAACATTGCAGGCACGCAACATTCTCCAGTATGCTCGGTCACCTTCAGGCCTACTGCTCGATCCAACAGCTTCGGCACGGAACGCCTCTTCGAATGCTAGATTGTAGGCACTTTTAACCGAAAAGTTGCCCAGCTTCCCTGGTCCCCATGCAAGAGTGTCATCTTCAAGCCTTGGGGAAGATCTAACTTTCATAAATATAAGATGCTTTAGATGTTTCAACATGAACTACATATGGACTGAAATGAATAAAAACACACACTAAAGCGTGTTTATATACATATGATCACAGAAAAGTTAGAACATCTTATATGCGAACGGAGGGAGTACTTATGCTATCAGGAGATCCTATATGAACTAGAAAGAAAGGAAAAATGAAAGTGCATTTGTTCTCAAACTTTGGCCAAGAATAAAAAGATATTTGACATAAGGTCCACCATGTACCATATAAGGCTTAATTATCTCCGAGCGTAATTAAGCTTTGATTTTGCTAGTAGGTAAAATAGAGAAAAATTGTACAATGACAATAAATTATCTTACTTTTCTTTAATAATATAAATCAAGATTATGTAATAAAATTATATGGCACCAAGCTAAAATCGGCCGAGATAGGGTAGGCTTAAGATCAACTAATTTCTCCCTCAAGTTAATAAAACGCTCATGCCTGGCTTATTTCTTTGCAGATCGATCTGACTCGAGCCAAAATACGAATCAATCTTGAGAGACTCACAAGGCTCGAGCTTTTATTGCAGCCCTAGCCTCCGGAGATCAGGGGAACGGATGGAAAGGGCGAGGGATTTTCTCCGGCCGCGAAGGTTCACCTCCTGGTCGGTGCTTAGAGCATCTCCAACAGCCGCGCTATAGCGCCGCGCGCAAAAAACCTGTTAGCGCGCGCGCTGCGGCTGGTTTTACGCGCCGGCCTGCGCTGGCTCCAGCAGCCGCGCCATAATGCACAGCGCGCGCGCCGCTCCAGCAGAGCGCCAAAATACAGCGCGCGCGACTCGCCGGGCATTTTGCATATATGGATATTTTGGACAAAAATGAACATGTAAAATTTGACACAAACAAGTTGATGAATAAAAATTCATGCCCACAAGTTCATCAAAATCATGCCCTGCAAGCTTTTTCCCCCTCGCCATGCCGGAGCCGTCCGCCGCCTTGTTCTTCTTCGCGGATGTTTTGCCCTTCTTCGTCCGCGCCGCATTGGGTACCTTCTTCGACGGTGCGGCGGCGGCACGGGATGGCGCCGGTGCGACGCCACCCGGCGCCGGCGCCGTAGTCATCCGCGGCGGCAAGAAGAGGCTGCGCGCGAGGCCGACGCTCGGTGGAGCTCCGGCGGCGGCGACGCCAGCGCTCGCCGCGCTAGGGTTTCCGGCGGCGGCGGCGGCGGCGGGGGGGGGGGGGGGGGTCGCGGATGTGCAGCGGGGTGAGCGGGGCGCCGGTGTGCGCGTCCATGGCGGGGGGCAGGGCGCCGGCGGCGGCGCGCGCGGGGTGTAGGACGAGGAGAGGGAGAGAGTGCGGGCGCGAGCGCTCGAGTGTGCCGCGCACTGTAGCTCGCGCTCCAAATACACCGTGCGGATAAGTGGTTTTGACCGCGCGCCGAACCCGTTATCGCGCGCGCGCCGTTTTTGCGCGCCCGCTGGAGCGAGCCGCCGTGTAGCGCGCACGCTAAAAAGGCCTTTTTTGCGGCGCGGCGCTAGTTTAGCGCGGCTGTTGGAGATGTTCTTACCCCAATCTCACCTGGAACGCGTTAATTTTTTTTTCTAAAATCTCACCCGGAACCCTCTTCCCCAGGGGCCAAGGAGGGAGAAGGCGAGCAAGGGAAGCATACTCGTTCCCCACTTGGCCAAGCCACGCCCCCATCATTAAACCCCCCCAGTTGCTGCTCCCCTTCCAAACATGACCGTTGGGCGCTGCCCTCCGCCGAGATCCCAGATATACCTCTTCTCCCACGCCACCAGGAAGACGACGCTCTCACATCTCCCGGTCCCCACGAATCCCCGCCCCTACCCCTCGACGACATTCTCGTCCTCCCCCGTGCTCACGCGCCCCACGCTTGCCCTCGCCCCCGCGCGGCGAGCGGGGCGGCCGGGAGGTTTGATCTGCACCGCCATGGCGATGGACTTGGTGTCGCCTGGGCCGGCCGCGGCGGCGGCGGCAGGGGAGGTGAATCCGGAGGCGGTTAAGGGGGAGGAGGAGGAGGAGGAGGATGTGGTGATGGTGGTCGGGGAGGTCGGGGGACGGTGCGGCGGCGACGCCGTGGTCGTGGCCCCGGCGGACGCGGAGGTGGAGGGGCACCCCTACGCCTTCCACATCTCCGGCCCGCGCAACCTGCCGCCGCCCAACTGGAGGGAAATCATCAGATCGAGTTGGTAATTTCTTCGCCCTCGCCCTATAATTCCATATATCTTGCAGTTTCCTTGTGCCTTATAAATACAGGATTTGAACGGGGTGTGCCGGGTCACTCCGGTATATGATGAGTTTGGCATGCGCTGTGGATTCGATGAACCCGCGGGGTTCTGCCGAGCCCTTGGTCTGTTGTTCAGATGGAAACGAAATTACGTAGTTTAGGAAGTGCCGTCCAATTGCAATGCTCGTCCCGCCAACTGAAATTGCGGGGAGTTTGTTGACTGATTAAATTGTGAGAGCAAAATTTACTCTCTCTTAGTTTGCTTATTATTTGCAGTATCCCGTGGTGTGATGTGCAAAATAGGTTTGCTGTACTTTTCCTGCAAGTTTAGGTTATGACAGGACTGGAAACAAAAGATTGCCCTCCATCTCGTTTTCTGTTTCCTGGGCCACGGACGTGCACATGCTCCTCCTACCTTTCCTTAGGAACTGTGTTTTGTCTTTTGAGTACAAATAAGAAAGCACCAATTCAACCAGTTAAGTTTCCTTTAACCTACGCATCCTCCCTTGCACAGACTATAAACAAGTACGTACCTTCCTAGTTTTAAACTTTGATTTTATGTTAACCCGCTTTGTTTGTGTAGCTGTGTGGCTCTTGTTTTCATGGCAATTTAGGAAGTTTTTAACCTCTGCTTCAAGTTAAGTTTGCTTCGTTGCCTAAAAAAGGACTTCAGTTATCTCTGAGTAGTATGATCTTAGTATGTAAGACTGCAAGGTAAAACAGCCCAACGAAATGGGAAAACATTGCATCATGTGATTCCTGTTGGTAATATTGTCGCTAGTGATGTTTACAGAAAAATGGTGGGAATGGCCATAGAAAAATGTACTTTCTGGATTACGAACTTAAGAAAACAGGGGATTGGAAGGGTGTCATAATCATGTAAAATGATAAGAAACGGAAATCCACATTGCATATTCCTGTATGTTGGCATGGAGGGAACACCAGCTTACAGAGTTTTTTGGGTCAAATTATATTGGAAATGGACATATCTGAAGTCTGTAGGGAATATGCGAAACATATTTACTGCAAAACTGTAACTTGTTGCTATGTATATATTTTATGAGAGGCCAGCCTGATACCATGGGCAAGTGCCCATGTCAAACAGGATTTATGTTCCTTTTCTCGTAATTTTAATAAACTATTACTTCAACAAATGAAGTTCTGGACTCTGAGACGCCTGAAGCCTGATACCAGTGTCGAAGTGCCCATTTCAAACAGGATTTATGTTCCTTTTCTCGTAATTTTAATTAACAATTACTTCAACAAATGAGGTTCTCTGGACTCTGAAACGCCTACTTTACTTTGACATTCCCACATGATGTATATGTAACATTTTCTCCTAATGCCTGATTTGCAGGAAGGATCCAAATTACAAAAGGATGGTAATGGCATGCTTCATTCAGGCAGTGTACCTTCTTGAAATAGACAGGCAAGATCAGAAAGGAGAGGAGGATGGCCTTGCTCCAAAATGGTGGAAGCCCTTCAAGTACAAGGTCACACAGACACTAGTTGATGAGAGAGATGGCTCCATATACGGCGCCGTCCTTGAGTGGGATCGGTCTTCTGCTTTGTCTGATCTTATCCTCCTAAGACCAAGTGGCGCGCCAAGGGCTGTGTTAGCTCTCCGAGGAACATTGCTGCAGAAGCCTACAATCAAGAGAGACCTACAAGACGATCTCCGTTTCTTGGTTTGGGAGAGCTTAAAAGGTTCAGTGAGATATGTTGGCGCTTTAGAAGCACTGAAGGCCGCAGTTGAGAGATTTGGGAGCGCAAATGTTTGCGTCGCAGGGCACTCGTTGGGAGCTGGCTTTGCCCTTCAGGTATGCAAAGATCTCGCTAAGCAAGGAATCTTCGTAGACTGCCACCTGTTCAATCCACCTTCTGTTTCGCTTGCCATGAGCCTAAGAAGCATGGGTGAGAAGGCCAGCCACCTGTGGCAAAAAGTGAAGGCAAGCCTGCCATTGAAGGAAGAAGCAGCGGTTGACAGTGCAAAAGATGAGGGCAGCATCAAGAAGAAACTGCGCGCAGAGAAGAAATGGGTGCCACACTTGTATGTGAACAACAGTGACTACATCTGCTGCCACTACAATGCTCCCTCTTCCTCTGAACCCGACGGCGGTCCGGATGAGCAGCAGCAGCAGCGCAAGGCGAGTGAGATTGCTGGCGATGTGGTCGCGAAGCTCTTCGTCACGTCGTCGAAAGGCCCACAGAAGTTCATGGAGGCGCACGGGCTGGAGCAATGGTGGTCGGATGGGATGGAGCTGCTGGCCGTGTCTGACAGCAAGCTTATACACAGGCAACTGAAGTCTCTATACTCGTCCACAGCAGTACCACCTACAAAGTCATAGGGGGATGGCTGTTTCAAGGGTAGTTAGAAATGCTCTTTCTAATTGGTTTATACCTCAACTGAACCCCTCGAAATGTTTCGTTATGGCCATGGTCGAATTGTTCGTATAGGTTAATGTTGATCAAACGGATATGTAAGAATACTGTGGGCTAATAATAAATTCATTTAAGTATTTTATTTCTATGTAATACTGAATTTTTTTTCTTTATATATTCCAATGTACAATTGCATCTGTTGTCAGGATAATATCCATGTTCGCATGCTCTGCCCTGGAACCCAAGTTTTGTAACTTGTTGCTCTGTAGCATGACAAGTTTTTTCTTTTCTTGAGGGAATGTAGCATGACAAGTGATGAGAGAGAGAGGGAGGAAGGCCCCAAAACGCTGAAATTTTCAGGTTGCTGACAAAGAACTTGTGCATAAGTACAGTCCCCCGTTTGTTTCGTAATGAATTTATTATTTTTGGTTAAGTAGATTTTACCTATCATGCGAAAAAAGGAATATACCTGCCCTTTTTTTTATGGGATTCAATTTTTTTAGGGATCCAAGGGATTCATTTTACAGAAAAATAAGGTAAAAGATTTTACTGCCCTGCACAAAAAATGTAGAATTTACCTGCCTTTTTTATGCATAAGTACAGTCCCCTGTTTGTTTCGTAATGACTGATTTATTATATTTGGTTAAGTAGATTTTACCTGTCCTGCAGAAAAAAATATCGTAGAATTTACCTGCCCTTTTTTTATGGGATTCAAAAAATTTTAGGGATCCATGGGGTTCATTTTACAGAAAAAAAGGTAAAAGATTTTACCTGTCCTGTGCAAAAAATTGTAGAATTTACCTGCCCTTTTTTTTATGAGATTCACATTTTTTATAGGAATCCATGGGATTCATTTTACAGAAAAAGTTAAAAAATGGAAAAACAACTGAAAAAAGGGTAAAAGAATTTACCTGTCCTGCACAAAAAAATTGTAGAATTTACCTTCCCTTTTTTTATGGGATTCAATTTTTTTGGCGGATCGATGGGATTCGTTTGACAGAAAAGGTAAAAATATTTTACCTGTCCTATGCAAAAAAATTGCAGTATTTACCTGCCCTTTTTTTTATGGGATTAAGATTATTTTAGGAATCCATGGGATTCATTTTACAGGAAAAAAGGTAAAAGTTAAAAAGAATTGTAGAATTTACCTTCCCTTTTTTATGGGATTCAATTTTTTGGGGGGATCGATGGGATTCATTTGACAAAAAAGGTAAAATATTTTACCTGTCCTATGCAAAAAAATTGCGGTCATTAACCTGCCCTTTTCTTATGAGATTAAGATTATTTTAGGAAACCATGGAATTCATTTTATAGGAAAAAAAAAGGTAAAAGTGAAAAGAATCGTAGAATTTACCTTCCCTTTTTTTATGGGATTCAATTTTTTTGGGGGATCGATGGGATTCATTTGACAGAAAAGGTAAAATATTTACCTGTCCTATGCAAAAAAATCGCAGTATTTACCTGCCCTTTTTTTCTGGGATTAAGATTATTTTAGGAATCCATGGGATTCATTTTACAGGAAAAAAAAGGTAAAAGTGAAAAGAATTGTAGAATTTACCTTCCCTTTTTTTATGGGATTCAATTTTTTTGGGGGATCGATGGGATTCATTTGACAGAAAAGGTAAAATATTTACCTGTCCTATGCAAAAAAATCGCAGTATTTACCTGCCCTTTTTTTTTCTGGGATTAAGATTATTTTAGGAATCCATGGGATTCATTTTACAGGAAAAAAAAGGTAAAAGTGAAAAGAATTGTAGAATTTACCTTCCCTTTTTTTATGGGATTCAATTTTTTTGGGGGATCGATGGGATTCATTTGACAGAAAAGGTAAAATATTTACCTGTCCTATGCAAAAAATCCGCAGTATTTACCTGCCCTTTTTTTCTGGGATTAAGATTATTTTAGGAATCCATGAGATTCATTTTACAGGAAAAAAAGGTAAAAGTGAAAAGAATTGTAGAATTTACCTTCCCTTTTTTATGGGATTCAATTTTTTGGGGGATCGATGGGATTCATTTTACAGGAAAAAAAAGGTAAAAGTGAAAAGAATTGTAGAATTTACCTTCCCTTTTTTATGGGATTCAATTTTTTTGGGGGATCGATGGGATTCATTTGACAGAAAAGGTAAAATATTTACCTGTCCTATGCAAAAAAATCGCAGTATTTACCTGCCCTTTTTTTCTGGGATTAAGATTATTTTAGGAATCCATGAGATTCATTTTACAGGAAAAAAAGGTAAAAGTGAAAAGAATTGTAGAATTTACCTTCCCTTTTTTTATGGGATTCAATTTTTTTGGGGGATCGATGGGATTCATTTTACAGGAAAAAAAAGGTAAAAGTGAAAAGAATTGTAGAATTTACCTTCCCTTTTTTTATGGGATTCAATTTTTTTGGGGGATCGATGGGATTCATTTGACAGAAAAGGTAAAATATTTACCTGTCCTATGCAAAAAAATCGCAGTATTTACCTGCCCTTTTTTTCTGGGATTAAGATTATTTTAGGAATCCATGAGATTCATTTTACAGGAAAAAAAGGTAAAAGTGAAAAGAATTGTAGAATTTACCTTCCCTTTTTTTATGGGATTCAATTTTTTTGGGGGATCGATGGGATTCATTTTACAGGAAAAAAAAGGTAAAAGTGAAAAGAAAAAACACGACTCCGCTGGGGATCGAACCCAGAATCTCTGGTTTCGTAGACCAGCGCCTTATCCATTGGGCCACGGAGTCCTACGGGATTAAAATTATTATAGGATTCCATGGGATTTATTTTACAGGAAAAGAAAGGTAAAAATGAAAAAAAAAATCCGACTCCGCTGGGGATCGAACCCAGAATCTCTGGCTTCGTAGACCAGCGCCTTATCCATTGGGCCACGGAGTCTTTGCTGTTAAAATTGAAATTTACCTCTCCAGTTTTAATGGGACACTCTTTTTTTTTAGGAATTTATGAGAATTTTACAACCAAAAAGGTTTTAAATGAAAAATCAATCGACTCCGCTGGGGATCGAACCCATAATCTCTGGGATCGTAGACCAGCGCCTTATCCATTGGGCCACGGAGTCCTTGATGTGATAATTAATTCATCAATATATCTAGTGCAGATTGATCCATTCCCTGTTTCATTCCACATTTTTTTTGTTAGAGCTTAAGTAAAATTTACGTCTCCCACACTAAAAAAAGCAGAATTTACCTTTCCCACTAAAAAAAGCAGAATTTACCTCTCCCCTACAAGAAGGCAGAATTTCTCAATTTAAAATAAAGTACACATTCTGTTTCGGAATGTAAGACGTTTTGACGGTTTAATGTAAACTGCCAAAATATCTTATATTTAGGAACAGAGGTAGTATAATTTACCTCTATTTTAGAATGGGATTGATTTCCCAAAAATGATAGAAATGAAAAACATATGCAGGGTGACTGGGCGTTGGGGTTTTCAAATGGAAAACGTGATCATAGAGCTACCTTTTGTCTACCTTAATGAAGGTTAAAAAATCTGCGTCAAAGGTGCTACATGGGACACTCCATGTTTTGGAGTCTTGGCTAACAAACACCTACCAACGGCAGTTATTCCAATTCGTTCATCCAGGGTCAAAGATATCTAACACTGCCTCTTCTCGTGCTCACGAGCCGAGAAGGTTAACTGGTGTGGAATGGTAACCATGGAGTATCGCGACATCATCAGATGAATTGGGAATGACAACCTTGCAGCTGTAGCACCTTAGTACATCTATTGGCAAAGGAGGAAGCTCCTTTTTGGGGGAGGCAATCTAGTTCCGAGAGAAATCAGCCTTGGAAGGTCCTTGCGACTAACTGCATGAAAATTGCCAATACAAAATTGCCCGAGCGAAGAGACAATCAAATGTGGAAGAAGCCATGAAGTTGTTAAAAGTCAACGTGGATTCAGTAAAGTTGTTGATACCACAAGTGTGGTAAATTGTGCCAACCGTCTCAGTTGCAGTCATAGCAGTGGCATGCCAGTCTTCTTTTAGTAATATACCCCATTTATTATATACTCAGTTGCTATAGCAAACTTTTGTCACAAGTTTGGCCACCACAAAAACTTTGGCATGTCAAATTTGAGGCACAAAAGTGTGGCTAAGTGTGGAACCCAACCAAACATGCCCTTCGATACCATGTCAGGCGCTTCAAGGGCCATAGTATGAGATAAATGGGAATAGATCCCGCGGCAGGGGCGGGGTTTATACCGCATGTGAGCAACATGGAGTCCATTGTAATCTTAGGGTTGCAAAATGGAGTCTTTATGTCTGCTCATATGGGATTCAGTAAGCTGACTTGACTAAGGCCCCGAGAGCTTCTGGACTTGCCACTTAAGGCAACTGGCCTCATGCCGTTCTAGACTTTTCCTCTCCCTAATTTCTTCGTTTTCCTTCTCACAACCTTTCTTATTTGGCTCGGATTCATTTCGCTCCTCCTCTATTTTTTCCTTTGCCTCGCTCTACCGCCGTAGTTTCCTTCTTTTCTCTGAGATCTGCCTCCACTAGATCTATTGGGGATTGTATCCCCTCTTTAGAAGGCTCAGCAAATGGATCCGCCTCAAGAACCACTGCCCCTCTTGCCGATTGCCCAGAGGGATTATTCAGAGCATCTCCGCCGATTCAAGCTCCTATTGAAGCGATGCTATCTTTGGATATGTAGGCCCTCAACCTGCAGGAACCTCAAATCCCCTCTGTCCAAGCTTCTCATGAATCAATATAACCAGGTGAAGATGCTAAATACAACATGCCTATTACTGTTGCAGCTACTGGAATTGGGCTGGCTAGAGTACTCAATCTACAGACTATACAACAAGCCATGTCCAGAGCTTGGAGGAGCAATTACCATGGCATATCTCAGGTATCTAGGCAGATGTTTATGGCACATTTTAGGACTTTGGATGCTATGATGTTTGTTATTACTACGCAGCCTTGGAGAATGGGATCTGATAATCTATTGATTGAGTGGCTTGATCCAACTGATGAAGCAAAGGAAAAACAAGATTATCGCTTCAATACAATATATGTGACAGTATGTGTCTATGGTGTGCCAGAAAGATTCAGATCGGTTCAACTACTTAGGAGCATCTTGGAGCAGGTGGGAGAACCATCTGAATTTCACCCGTTACATCAAGGTATGTTGTTCACTAGAGCAGAGTATATGTGGGGGACTGCCAAATTGCAGGTCAATGTTCCTATTAAAGATAGAGTTAAAATTGATTTCCCCAATAATTCGTATGGTCTAGCTTATCTGTTCTATGAAAAAATTGGAAGGATCTGCTCTTTTTGTGGAATCATGTTTCATAATGTTCAAAGCTGCCCCCTTAGAAATCAAATTATTTTGAACAAACATAGGAGGGGACTTGCCGTTAGAGATGTTCCCTCACACAAGTTTGGCGGATGGATTACTGATGCGCAGCTAATTCCACAAGTGGTGCCAACAAATGGAAGTTCGTTACATTAGACTGGTTCGCAAAATTCTCATCTTTCAAGATTTCAGCGTTTATTTGCGGAGGATGGAAAAGGAAAAGGGCTGGACCATGTTGATCATCCAACAAATTTTACTACAGAAAAAGATAATGGAAAGTAGAAGCACATCCAACAATGTATTGGCTAGTTTTCAGCCAATATTCAACAGAAGGATAAGAGTGCTACATTTTCTTTGGGCATCTTGCATGAGGGAGACCACAACACTATTCCTGCAGTATCTATGGAAACGAGACAAAACAAAGAAACTGGTGCCACTCAGTTTAAACGACAAGGAGATACAACCATCATTACTAATACTCAACCTGTGCAGGATAATACAGAAAATGGGAAGCAAATGGGTCTGCTCTCTCAGACTTTGCAAATCATTCCCTACACACCAAGAGAAGACACCAATATACTCATAGGGGAAATTGGGCAACACATGGGTCACCCATTTGATTCAACTACAACCAAGAATTCAAGCCCCAAATGCCCTGGCTCTTCCATTCTAGGTTCGCCGCCGCCGCCTTCAAAGAAGCGATACCCACCAGATGATGAAGGAGGGCCTTCGGTTAATCATGTGTCCATTGCTGGAGAGCAGCATACGTTCGGCCCTGCTAGTGGTGCTTCAGAAGTGGGAGTCCCTTCCATTCTTGGATGTAAACCAAGATCAAAAGGCAACCATTGGGATGTCCCACCAGGAGATCTATCTAGAGGTCTCTTTGCTAGTTTTCAAGGGCGCAATCAAACTTGGACTCGGGTTTCCTATGGATGTCGTAACCAACAGTCCAACAAAGTGGCTTCTGGCTCTCTGATGCAAGGAAGCAGGAGTGAGTCTTTAGGAGTCTTTAGGAGGCTTTAGCAGGCGTTCTTTAGTAGGGGCAGCAAGGCATGTATTGTATTGTTGCCATCGAGGATAAAAAGATAAGGTTTTCATCATATTGCTTGAGTTAATTCCTCTAAATCATGTCATCTTACTTAATGCGTTACTCCGTTCTTTACGAATTTAATACTCTAGATGCATGCTGGATAGCGGTCACTGTGTGGAGTAATAGTAGTAGATGCAGAATCATTTCGGTCTACTTGACACGGACGTGATGCCTATATTCATGATCATTGCCTTAGATATCGTCATAACTTTGCGCTTTTCTATCAATTGCTCGGCAATAATTTGTTCACCCACCGTATTATTTGCTATCTTGAGAGGAGCCTCTAGTGAAACCTATGGCCCCCGGGTCTATTTTCCATCATACAAGTTTCCGATCTACAATATTAGTTTCCGATCTACTATTCTTGCAATCTTTTACTTTCCGATCTATAAACCAAAAATACCAAAAGTATTTACTTTATCGTTTATCTATCTCTGTCAGATCTCACTTTTGCAAGTAACCGTGAAGGGATTGACAACCCCTTTATCACGTTGGGTGCAAGTTTGTTTGATTGTTTGTGCAGGTATTTGGTGATTTTTGTGTTGTTTCCTACTGGATTGATACCTTAGTTCTCAAACCGAGGGAATACTTATCTCTACTTTTCTGCATCACCCTTTCCTCTTCAAGGGAAGATCAATGCAAGCTCAAGAAGTAGCATTATCTCATATTATCTTCAGTTCTCATAGATATCTCCACCTATCACGTCAGAGGTCACAAAGTTCCTAAACAATATGTGTCACATGTGTAGGTCTTGAGATCATGTTGCCTGTGCCCTAAAATTGGACAACACGCATAGAGTTCACCATAGTATAACAACATACTAAATAGATCATACTCATATGAATTCAAATGATGACATATAGGATAGGCACTTATCAATCTAACCACTTACCTACATATCCCACACCCAGGGAATTATTCACACATCATAAGAGGGGAATCAATCACAATAGAGAGAAAAACCATGAAAACCATATCGATAATATTAAGGGGATCCACAATGAAATGAAATGGTGCTCAAATAGTCTTGATCTCAGATGAGATGGAGTAGAGATTACAAGTTCCAATCCATCTTACGATAGTGACGGAGGTGATGATGATAATGGAGGTGAAAGGACCAAAAAACTATGATGATCTTCTTGAGTCCTTCAGATCCTCTCTTCTCCTATTCTGGATGGTGTGGCGGCCGCTAGGGTTGTCCTTTTTCTCGTGGCTCCTTCTTGGAACTTCTTTAAGGATGGAAGAGATGTGGGAGAAGCTCCTACCAGAGAATCGCATACGAGCAATTCAAGAAAAAAATTGCGAGACTTTTGCTTATGGAGGTCATATCTAAAAGTGGAGAATACCATTGCCGCTAATGCCTGCATGTAATGATCTCCAAATTTTAGGAGAAATTGTATATACCAAATTGTGTGTGTGTTTGTGTGTACCTATATATATATATATATATATGTATATATATATAACGGTTTGTGTGTGTATTTGTATATACCAAATTGTATATATATATATACATATGTATATGTATATAGGTAAAACTGTGTCTATCATAGCTTGCCACAAAAGTAGTTAAGGCTTGCTAAACATTTAACGATTTAAAAGTAAGTAAAAAATATGAAACAAAGATGATCCAATGGTGTGATTGTTAAAATATGCATTTATGTGTCCTCGGCAAAAAAACAAGCATTTCAACTCACTACAGGATAAATATATATTGAAACATTTGTTCTTTTTATCCAGGACACATGCAGTCATTTTTTTAACCCTCCGTTGGATCATGTTATATTATAGGTGTGTTGGTTCAGTATTTTTTTCATGATTTTGAAGAACTTTTACACCGTCAAAAACCTTAACTAGTTCTGTGGTAAGCTATTGTAGAAAATCCTACTCCCCCCCCCACACACACACGCACAAGCAAATGAATTCTTCACTGAGGAATTTGCCGGTAAGGAAATTCCTTAGTGAAGAACTACTTGCAGCGGAATAAGTACTCAGAAGTAAGCATAACAGAATACACACATAGTCATCATAATGAAGTGAAGACAATCACAGAGTACAGAAAGCGTAAACACAGGATAACACAAGATGAAGACAAACAGACTGAAGAAATTGAACTGAGGAAATTGAGAAAGTCTTCAGTCAAAGTCTTCAAACACAGATATGAACAATCACTCAACACAGTAATGAAGAAATGAAAGAGTTGAGGAAATAGAACCAGTAGGGTTGGTGAAGACAATGATTTAGTAGACCAGTTCCAACTGCTGTCTTAGTTGTACATCTGGTTGGAGTGGCTGAGTATTAAAACTCGAGGACACACAGTCCCGGACACCCAGTCGCTGAGCACGCAGCTCAGGACACCAAGTCCTCATCGTATTCTCCTTGAACTAAGGTAACACAGACCTCGTCCAATCACTCGTGGTAAGTCTTCAGGCGACTTCCAAACCTTCACAGACTTTGGTCACTCGGCAATCCACAATTCCTCTTGGATGCTCAAGACCATGACGCCTAACCGTCTGGAAGAAGCACAATCTTCAAAGGTAACAAGTGTCGGATCCACGCAGGATCAATCTCTTCAGTGATGCTCAATCACTTTGGGTTTGTGGGTGTTTGGGTTTGGGTTTTTCCTCACTCGATGATTTTCGCTCAAAGTCCTCGGAGGATGGGTTGCTCTCAAATGACAAGTGTCAGTTTCTCTCGGAGCAGCCAACCAGCTAGTGGTTGTAGGGGGCGGCTGTTTATAGCCTAGGGAGCAGCCCGACATGATAAGACATAAATGCTCTTCAATGATATGACCGTTAGGTGGATAAGATATTTTGGGACAGCTGGCGCGTAGCACAACAATGGTCGGAAATTTGACTCTCAAATTCCTCAGGGCTATCATGTTCCTCACTGTGTAGGCAATCCACACTGGCGAATTCCTAACTCCTCAGTCAGAACAAATTCCTCAGCGACCAGAAGAACTTCGTCTCTGTCACTGAAGAAGTTGACCGAACTGTATGAGATTTCCAATGGCTTCACTCGAAGGGATTGGTAGGTGTAGGATTTTGAGTTGAGCATCACATGGAAATTTTTCCTTAGTATTTCCTCCACCCCCTTTAACAGTACGGTGTTTCGTATGACTCAAGAAAGAGAAAAACAAAACTATGAAAACGAAAGTCTTCAAGCTTCATATTCCTCGCATGAATATCAAGTCTTCACGGACACACCAATTTCTTCACTTTCAAAGTCTTCATGAAAGTCTTCAGGAATACCAAAATCTTCAGTCAAAGATATTCTTTTTTAGGGGTCGACTTTATCTGTAAATATCAAACTCCTCATAGACTTATAGACCTGTGTACACTCATAAACACATTAGTCACTTAACCTGTAAGTCTTCAATACACAAAAATCACTAAGGGGCACTAGATGCACTTACAACATAAAATAAAACCTAACAACATTATTTTCAAGTGAATTAGATCTTAACAGTAGGCACGTGTGATTAGCTACTATTTGCAAAAAGAATCAACTCAAACGAATTTACGAAACTTAAGATACAAATAAAACAAGATCAAATACTAATCTGAACTAAACTCAAAATTTAAATTGTCAAAATCATGTTCAAGTTGGTTTACTGGAAAGAGGGGATTGTTACGAAGATTTAGGCATTAGTTTCATCTAATTTGGATAAACGAGCTAAAAGTTATGCTGGTTTTAAGATCAGGGACTAATCTACGATAAAACTATTCACAAATAAGTCCCTAGGCAAAAATAAACAGAAAAGGAAAAATCTATCGGACGAACATCTGCTAACAGAACCTAACGAACGAATTCGTTCGTTAAAATAAACTAACGGGTGAACATTCGCTAACTAAACTAAAAATAAATAAATAACCGATCTAACCTAATTAACCAAAATACCGAAAAGAACCGGAGAAAACCGATCGGTTTTACCGGTTCGGCAACGGCGGCGGATCAGGTCAACGGCGGCGTCGGGCGAGGCAGAGTGGCGGCTCCGGCGAGGCTCGGCATCGGCGGCGGGCTCTGCGGTGCGACAGCAGCAGGAGCGGCGGGCGGCGGCGGCAACGTGACTCGGTAGCGGTGCATGCGGCGGTGGTAGCTACGGCGGTGGCTGGACGGGGTGTAGAGGCGGCGGGGTGGGCGGCTTATAAAGAGGTGGAGGGGGCGACTTGGAGGAGGGGCGAGGCGAGGCGGAGTCAGAGTCTGACCGGACTCTGACGGCGGTGGCGGCTGGGACTCCTCCCGAGTCGGTCGGGCGTGAGGGAGAGCTGGGCCGTGGCCCGGCTTTGGATGGGCCGGCCCAGGAAACTTTTTCATAAACGGTGCCGCGAAGAAATATCCTAATAAATAAAAATAAAGGTCCTAAAATTCCAAAAACAATTTTCACCATCCCTACCTAATATTTGGGACAAGATGAACATTTTTCTGGACTGAATGCAATTTTTTTAAACAATGCATAGTTTTCTCTAATTTCAACCAAATAAAATAATTTGACTTCAAATTTTCTTTTCCAATATTTATCCTCTGTTTTGAAGAAGTCATTTTATCTTATCTCATTTATTTTTATTGTTTGAAATAATTGGAAAGCAATTATTGAAAATCAAATTGATCCACTTCTTCAAAATTGAAATAAATTCAAAAATGAAAATTTATGAAACCTCCAACTCTCTCATTGGGTCCTTGAGTTGCTTAAGATTTCATGGATCACAACCAAAATGCAATTTAATATGATATGCATATGAATGATCTATGTATAACATCCAAATTGAAAATTGGGATGTTACAAACCTACCCCGCTTAAGATGAATCTCGCCCTCGAGATTCGGGTTGGTCAGCAAAAAAGTGTGGGTGGTCCTTGCGGAGGTTTTCTTATCGCTCCCAGGTGGCTTCCTCCTCGGTATGGTGGCTCCACTGAACTTTGCAAAAGTTGATAACCTTGCTGCGAGTAACTCGACTGGAAAACTTGAGAATCTTGACTGGCTTCTCTTCATAGGTCAAATCACTATCCATCTGAATTGCTTCCAGTGGCACTATATCTCTCAGAGGAATGTCGGCCATTTCTGCGTGGCACTTCTTCAACTGGGAAACGTGAAACACATCATGAACTCCTGATAATCCTTCAGGCAATTCCAACTTGTAAGCAACTTCTCCAATGCGTTCCAAAACTCTGTATGGTCCCACAAAACATGGTGCTAGCTTTCCCTTGACTCCAAAATGTTTAACTCCTCGAAGTGGGAACACACGAAGATATGCTCTGTCTCCGACTTCATAGGCTACCTCCTTGCGTTTAGTATCTGCATAACTCTTCTGCCTGGATTGGGCTACCTTGAGTCTGTCCCGAATCAACTTAACCATCTCCTCAGAATCTCTGATTAAGTCTGGTTCGAACAACTGTCGATCTCCAACTTCCTCCCACGAGAGTGGTGTCCTGCACCTCCTTCCATACAAGGCTTCTAAAGGGGCCATCTTCAAACTGGCTTGATAACTGTTGTTATATGAAAGTGCTAGTATCGACTAGAGGGGGGGTGAACAGGCAATTTTTATGCAAGTCTTCAAAACTTGGTAGTTTTGAAGACAAACAACAGAAACAACATAATTGATATGCAGCGGAAGATAAACTACCCTGAACAAGCCATAGTCAAGTATGTAATGATGTGAAAGTACTGGACTAATAGCAGTTAGGCAGTAAGGATCAAGATGGAAGATAGTATGAAGCCAATCAACAATAGTAGTCAAGCAATGAAGTCAAACAGATGAACAGATAAGCAATGACTTCATGAAGACAAACTCAAGTAAGGTTGGAAGGGATAGAACCAGATGCTTGTTGAAGACAAAGGATTTGTTGGACCAGTTCCAGTTGCTGTGACAACTGTACGTCTGGTTAGGGAGGCTGAGATTTAACTCAGAAGACCGTGTCTTCACCTTATTCCCCTTGAGCTAAGGACACCCAGTCCTTGCCCAATCACTCTGGTAAGTCTTCAAGGGAGACTTCCAAACCTTCACAGCTTTCGTTCACCGGCAATCCACAATGACTCTTGGATGCTCAGAACGCGACGCCTAACCGACTGGAGGATTCACAGTCCTCAAGTGTAATAAGTCTTCAGGTGACACAGACAGAAAGACTTCAGTGATGCCTAACACTCTTTGGCTCTGGGTGTTTGGGCTTTGTCCTCGCAAGGATTTCTCTCTCTCGAATGCTTCAAGGTGGGTTGCTCTCAAACGACAAAAGCCGTGCACAAACTCTGAGCAGCCACCAATTTATGGTGTAGGGGGTGGGCTATTTATAGCCACTAGGCAACCCGACCTGATTTTTCCAAAATGACCCTGGGTCACTAAGGAACTGACACGTGTTCCAACAGTCAGATTTCAAACACACGCGGCAACTTTACTTGGGCTACAAGCAAAGCCGACTCATCCAGCTCTGGATAAGATTTGCTCTCATTGTCTTCGCTCGAAGACATAGGATTTGAGTTGAGCATCACTTCAGTCACTCTAACTTAGTTCACTTGGACCCCACTTAACAGTACGGTGGTTCCTATGACTCAACAAAGAAGAAAAGAAACAACGAAAACACACAGTCTTCGCGCTCCAAAGTCTTCACGCAATGTCTTCTCATGTCATAGTCTTCAATATGAATATCTTCTCATACCACCACTGTCTTCAATGTCTTCACACATTTTTATGGGTCGTCTCCGGTAGGTAAACCGAATCAATGAGGGACACTACCTGCGTTATCCTGCAATTCTCACAAATGCATTAGTCCCTCAACCAACTTTGTCGTCAATACTCCAAAACCAACTAGGGGTGGCACTAGATGCACTTACAATCTCCCCCTTTTTGGTGATTGATGACAAACTGGTTGAAGTTTTCAACGGGGATAAAGTATGTGAAATTGTAAGGATAGGAATTTGTCTTCATAAGTTGCAAGGGCTCCCCCTGAAGATGTGCATATAAGTAATTTGCTTTTGGAATGCAAATGCACATGGCATGTTGTACTTATGGAGATCCACTTCAACTTATGAAGCTAATTCATCATGCATGAAATGATATGGCAAGTAAAATGACATGCATAATGAAAAATGGACGTCTGCAGAATGATCTAAGTGCGGAAGTTATCATCGCACATGCGGAATTTATCATCGCAAAGCAAATAAGTAGCAGAAGTAGCAGACGACCATCAAGTTTAGGTGTTACAACTCAAAGAACCAAATGTTTCAAAATGCAAGAGTTGTAAGCACGCAGCAAAATATAATGCAACCGCCCATATGAACCCGCTTGAAGACTATCAACTCATACGCTTCTCCCCCTTTTGTCAGTAATGACCAAAAAGGTTTGAAGACATAGAGCATCTACTCGTCATCATGAGTAGGTGAAGCAGCAGGGTTGTCATTGTTGGTTGGCGGTGCAGACAAGCTTGGTGCAGTGTCGATGCGCGCAGTTGTAGTTGGAGGTGGTGAAGTAGCGTCATCTTCATCATCGATCACTCTGGCATTAACTATTGCCGCGAAAGAGGAATATTCCGAATCTTCAAGAGATGGAGTTCGACGCAGGGTAGCAGTACTTGGAGGAGTGGAGTCGAACTGGAATCTTTCATTGAAGCCATCATCTTGAAGATCAGCTTCAGCACTGAGGAGAGTCAAACTCTTCCATGATCTTCGGCAAGTTTCATGAGCAACAAAGGCATTCTTGGTGGCAAGGTTGCGAATGCGATTGACATCCACCAAGAGGCTTTGCATTTGGCGCTTGAGCCAGAAATGATGCTTATCCTGCTTCTGATGAAGAGCCACAAGAAGCTCTCGGTCATTAAGAACACGAGAACGCTTCCGAGGCCTTTGCGCAATGGTGCTTTCAGTAGCTTCAGTGGGCGCTCTGTGAGGCAGACGGGTGTTACCAGCTAGTGGGTAGACTCTTGTTGCTACTTGAACACCTTCAATAGGCTGAGTGAAGCTTTGGTGCTCAATGTTCTGAAGACAAAGTGGCGTCTTGGCAGGGTCAGAGTATACAGCATCAACTGACATATCAACCTCTGGCAGAAATATGATGTGATTGCGAGCAGAGGGCTGATAATTGAAAGATGAGTGTCGCTTGATGAGGCGCATGACCCAAACAGGTCAGATCCGGAAGCAGCAAGTTGCCTGATGAAGAATTCCTAAGTGTTGAAGCTGATGCCATTAAGAATATAGAAGACCAATGTCTTCATGGCTCCTTCAAGCTTGGCTGATGATGAGTGTCCCTTGACTGGCCATAGAGTTCGCCTGATGATATGATATATGGTGCGAGTCTGATACTCAAGGTCTTCAACAAAGAAATGTGTGGGATACTCAGCGTCAGATGGCAAAGGCTTCATCATGCTCAGCATCTGGCTCATATTGGGTTCTGGCTTATGAAAGATGCTCTCCACAGCATTGCGGTGTAGCTGACAGTTAGGCTCATACAATTCTCCAGGAGTGGCTAGCCTAGTAAGCTCGATGATATCCATAGATTTGGCTTCATGATGAACATTGCCAGTCATCCACTCGAGAACCCATGTCTTGATGTCTCTGTAGTAGCCGCGAATGTGCAGAGTGGCATAGAATTGAAGCAATAGCTCTTCATTCCAGTGTTCCTTGTCTGTCACAAAATGAAGCAGACCAGCATCGCGAAAGCAGTCAAGTGCTTCTTCCAAGCATGGCTGTCCAGCAATGGCTTCAGTGTCAAGGTGCATATGAGGGAAAATGCGCCCTTGATCATAAAGCACGCATGAGTAATAGCTTATCTGCTGATAGCTCCACAACCGATCTGATGAAATCCGTGGCTTGGAGTAGGGGTTCTTGGCGCTGTCAAAGAAGGTATTGTGGCTCTTGAAGCCATTAGCATTGAAGGACCCGGGGGAGTTGGCAGTACCTGGAAACCTTGGCAATCTCGGCTTTGGCTTCTGGACCTGAGGCCGATGCTCAACATGATAGTCAAATTGCGGTCCTGAGACAGCAGGCGGAGGCACCAAAACGGGCCATCGGACAGTGACAAGCTGACCGTGATCGTATGCTTGCTCAATAGTGTGAGGCCTTGGTGGCGGAACAGGAGTAGGGGCAACATCAGAGGGTTCAGGCTGCACAACAGGTGCTTCAGGAGCAGTTGTCATATTTGCTTCAGGTGCAGCCTCCTCATTGGCGTCAGGTGCAGCCGTCTCATGAGCTTCAGGTGCAACATCGTCAATGGTTTCAGATGCAGTGGCCAGATTAGCTTCAGGCACAGTGGCCAGATTAGCTTCAGGCACAATGGTTGGTGTAGGCTCCACATTGACGTCAGCCATGACTACGTCACTGGCTTCATTGGCGTTGGTTGTGGCAGCCTCAACATTTTCAACCTCCTCTTGACGAACAGGAGGGTCGGGCACAGGCACGTTCAAATCATGAACTGCCTCTTCTTCAATCGCTGGGGGTGTTGGTACACGAACTTCTTCTTCTTCAATAGCAGGGGGAGTTGGTACACATACTTCTTCTTTTTTTCGGCTGATGCAGCCGGAATGTCTTCAGCCGCATGTGCTTCAGACATGGAGATGTTCACTGTTGGAGCTGGTTCAGAGAATACTTGTCGGGCAACAGGTGAACGTTGCACTTCTCCTTCAGGAACGCTCGACAAAGGGACTTCAGGCCTTTGTCCTCTTCGAAGCCTGCGAAGCGCTGGCTTCAAGTTAGGAGATGGACTTGGCTGAGCCTGAAAGTCTTCATCCTCTTCTTGCACTGGGGGTGTAGCTTGTTGTTGTTGTTGGGGAGTACTGGGGGAGTCTTGGTGTTGTTGTGGGTGATCAGCCCACGAAGCATCCTGAGCAATTGGCGTCAATGGATGACCAATGCTGATGATTTCGCTGTTCGTACGAACAGGCGATGATACCACTTGATGTTCAATCTGAGGAAGAACTTCATCATCATTTACATTGTCATCTTGACCAATGTCTTCAGCAGCGTTGGGTTCAGCTGCTGGAATATCTTTAGTCTCATGGGCCTCTGTGGTAGCAGGCTCATGGACAACCATTCTTCTTTCTTGATGTACGAACACAGGACGGACCACGGAAATAGGTTCAACGACTAAGGGCTCTGTGGAAGCAGCCCTAGTCTTCTTGGTCTTGCGCTTCTTCTTGGAGGGAGCAGCATCAGAAGCTTCAGTATTCTTTCTCTTTCTCGCATCAGCCTCGGCAGCCTTTGTCTTCTTCTGTTCTGAAGCGGTTGTGGTGACCTTTGGCTTCGAGCCAGTCATGCTGCTCGGGAAGATAATGCGAGGGGCTTCTTGGCTTGAAGGCTCAGGCTGTTCAGCAGGGTGCTTCTTCTTCCTTTTTGCAGCCATCCTGGGGTCAATGCCTGGACGGCCAAGGGACTTGCGCTTCTCAGCCTCATTGTAGGCAAGCACACACTTATCAGCCAAAAGCTTCATGCGTTCTCGAGAGCCCTGAGCTTCTTGGCGTTTCTGCAGAAAAGCTTCTTTGAGCTCATGGAGCATGACCTTGAAGTTGCGGACGTCTTGAACACTCAGATTGGCCACATGCTTCTTGAATTGAGCCTTCTCAAAATCAATTTTGTTTTTGAGCTCAATGATGCGCTGAGCAAGAGCTAGCTTAGAAGGAATGGCGCCATTGAAGGCGACACTGAGGCCAACTGGGAGCTGTAAATCTTCAAAGCTGACGTTGGGGGTGTCGAACCACTCATCAATGAAATTGTGAATGATGGCCACATCAAATAGAGGCAGGTTGCTGAAGATTTCTGCTTCTTCTTTGCTCTTGATCAGCTGCTCAAGGGAATCATCCGCAAGATCTTCATCACTTGATAGATCAATGGGTTCTTCACGCAGAATGGCAGTAGGAGTCAAAGCTCACTGATCAGATGGTCTAACAAGCTGCTTTTTCTTATCTGTTCTCCTGGAGACACGGGACAAATCTTCATATTGCACACTGGCTTCAGGAGGTGCAGTGGCCAGTGGCTTCGCACGCAAAGTCTTCGGAGGTGGCTTTGCAGCTGAGGTTGAAGCCTTTGACTTCGTTTGCTTCTGCGGCTTTGGAGGAGGAGCTGGGGCTTCATCAGAGTCAGCACCATCATCAGAATGATCTACTCTGGCGCCTTGGACCATGATGTAAGTGATGAGGCCGTCAAGGTTGGCATAGGGGCCAATGACATTGGGATTAGCTTCACGGGAGCCATCAGCACGGGGAGCAGAGGGACCTGGATTGAAGTCCAAACCCAAGGACTTAGAGCGAATCTTCACGACCCCATAGAAGTGAAGTGGGATCTGCGTTCGCTGGCTGTGGCCCATGGACCATGCATGGATAGAAGCCTTGTTCAATGGCTTCAGCTCGGCTCTTGGGTTGAAGCCCTCGATAGAGGATATCACCCCAAGGTTTCTTGATGGCATTTTTCTCTGCATATTCCTTTGTCACAAATCTGTACTTGAACCACTCCTCAGCCCAATAGTGTCGAATCCATTGGATTCGCGTCTTCCTCTGATGATAATTTTCTTCAGGATCTGTCTTGTACAGTTTTGCTAAGTCATCAGGCAGATCTTTAGATGTGCCTCCTCTGTGCTGTCTGCCACCCTTCCTTGTTGATTTCTCTGTTGCCATGAATTTCAAGCTGAAAGGCTTCAGTACATTCAAAGGCTTCAAAGATTTGCGCTTGCTGGTCAAGCAGGAACTGGCTTCAGGAGAATTTATATGATGCTGCAAGTATTCTGCAAACGAATGCAGACTATGAGAACCAAGGGATTCTCCCACGGACATGTACCTGTGACAGCATTAGAGATGCGAGGGAAGGGGAAGAGTTCATATGCATTCTCAGAAGATTTTGAAGATAAATCAGTTTGAAGACATTGACCTCATGTTGCGAAGACATTCACTTATATAGGTGAGTTGGTTCCAGATTTGTACCAATCTGTGAATAAGTAAAAGTGAGGAATCAAACTAGACAAGAAATCTAAGTGAATCGACTAAGCAGTATGAGATGCAGACGGAATAGATCTAGCTTTGAATAGACAGAAACAACTTTCGGTAAACAGGATGAATCTTGAAGATCAAAAAGGTGGTAAAAATAGAGTTATAATTACCGCACGAAGAACTGCTAGATGGAGAAGAATAGGAGACCGAGCAGTTCAGCCCACCGTGCCCTAACTTGGCGACGGAGGACACCTACGGCGACGGCGGAGAGGACGATGTCCGCGGCCGGCGTGAGGACGGCGTCGGGGAAGTCGCGGCAGCTAAGTGCTTCGTCGCTGGCGTCGTCTCGAGCTAGTGGTGGTGCTAGGGTTTTGACGGAGGTGGAGAGGTGGAAGAAGTATTTCTTTACCGCAGGGGGACAGGTATTTATAAGTAGGTGAGAGACACAGTGCAATTACGCTGGTGCCCCTGGTGGTTCACATCTGAGGGGCACGTGGCAAGCATGCAACACCCTCAGGGTTGTCCCACGTTCCCACGCCTGCCAGGCATGTCGGAGAGTTGTTCCGGCTTCTCCGGATTTCAACAGTAAAGATAATCCATTAAGAACAGATTTAATGTTTGTCTCTTTGCCTTCTGCTGACTAGGACGCAGAGAAGACATTCGACAGTTTCAACAGAATGCATATGATTTGGACAGATAGATTTTGAGATAGTAAGCATAGAGAGGTTAGGGTCCGGTCACATTCACTTAGTTCAAAAGATCCAATCTTGAAGACATAGCTATAAGTGAATGCTGTGGAGGACAAAACACTAGCATATATATATCAAAAAGCAATCAAATCATCATAGTGCAGAAAGTCGTGAAGACAAACTGAAACTGAAGACAAACCAAATGCGAAGTCATTGCAATATAACGCCTTGTGTGAAACGCTTCAACAAGAAAGGTTTGGTGGTGGCGTTACCCACCGTATAGGAAGTATTAGACCCAGACACAGCGCACAATTATCGTGGCGCTCCGAAGTCAAATTCCATGTTAATGTATTCACACTCAGAGTGTAAATCTTCATTGATTGAAGACATACATTACTTTGTGTGTTGCACATCTAAGTCATCAACATGCATAAGTGTTAGGATGTGTGCCTGATCACAGGACATTAGAGGATTCTAAGATATTTAGCTCACAGCGTAACTTGCAAAACCTTTTCTCATCCAAGGGCTTTGTGAAGATATCTGCCAGTTGCTCATCAGTGTTGACGTGAATAATATCGATATCTTTCTTCATAACATGATCTCTGAGAAAGTGATGACGAATTTCAATGTGCTTTGTCTTCGAGTGTTGGACTGGATTGTTGGCTATCTTGATGGCACTCTCGTTGTCGCAGAAGTGAGGTACTTGTTGCAGGTTGATGCCATAATCCTTGAGAGTTTGCTTCATCCATAGAAGCTGAGCACAACAGGATCCAGCAGCAATGTATTCAGATTCAGCAGTTGAGAGTGATACACAGTTCTGCTTCTTGGAAGACCAACAGACAAGTGATCGTCCCAGAAAATGGCAGGTGCCAGATGTAGACTTGCGACCCACCTTGTCGCCAGCATAATCAGCATCCGAGAATCCAACCAAATCGAATCTTGAGCCCTTGGGATACCATAATCCGAGTGTTGGGGTGTAAGCCAAATATCGAAGAATTCGCTTCACAGCTAAGTGATGCGATTCCTTTGGCGCCGCTTGGTACTGAGCACACATGCAAACACTAAGCATAATATCTGGCCTAGATGCACATAAATAAAGCAAAGAAACAATCATGGAGCGGTATACCTTTTGATCGAACTCTTTACCATTGTCGTCGGGACCAAGATGGTGCTTGGCTGGCATTGGCGTCGTGTAGCCTTTGCAGTCTTCCATTCCAAACTTCTTCAGACAATCTTTGAGGTATTTCTCTTGAGATATGAAGATGCCATTCCTCTGCTGACGAATTTGAAGACCAAGGAAGAACTTCAGCTCACCCATCATGGACATTTGATATTGCTCTTGCATCATGTACCCAAACTCATCACTGTACTTCTGGTTGGTGCATCCAAAAATTATGTCATCCACATATATTTGGCACACAAACAGTTCACCATCATATGTCTTCGTGAAGAGAGTGGGATTGAGGGATCCAGGTTTGAAGCCCTTGCTCTTCAGGAAGTCTTTGATTGTATCATACGAGGCACGAGGGTCTTGTTTGAGGCCATACAGTGCCTTGTTTAGCTTGTACACCATATCAGGATGTTTTGGATCTTCAAAGCCAGGTGGTTGTGCGACATATACTTCTTCTTCAATCTTGCCATTGAGAAATGCACTCTTTACATCCATTTGATATAGCAAGATATTGTGATGATTTGCGTAGGCTAGCAGTATGCGAATAGCTTCAAGCCTAGCAACAGGAGCAAATGTTTCATCGAAGTCTATTCCTTCAACTTGAGTATATCCTTGAGCCACAAGACGTGCTTTGTTTCTGACGACTTGACCATGCTCATCTTGCTTGTTTCGATATATCCATTTTGTTCCAATAATGTTATGCTTGCGAGGATCAGGTCGCTTGACAAGTTCCCAGACATTATTCAGTTTGAACTGTTGAAGTTCTTCTTGCATGGCTTGAATCCATTCGGGTTCCATAAAAGCTTCAACAACTTTCTTGGGTTCTGATATTGACACAAATGAAAAGTGCCCACAGAAGTTTGCTAGCTGTGTTGCTCTTGATCGAGTGAGCGGACCAGGTGCATTGATGCTGTCAATTATCTTCTCTATTTGAACTTCATTTGCAACACGAGGGTGAACAGGACGAAGATTTTGCTCTGGCTGTTCATTGTCATCATTGGGAGGATTGTCTTCGGACTGAGCATTGTCTTCAGGTTGATTTGGTGCAGAGATGATGAGTTCCTCTTTAGGTTGTGCTTCAGAGGGCATGATTTCACCAGTTCCCATCAACTTGATTGCCTCGTTTGAAGGAGCTTCATCCAGTGTACTTGGCAGGATCTCTCTCTGTGAACCATTTGTTTCATCAAATCTCACATCCACAGTTTCAATGATTTTGTAGAGATAAAGGTTGAAGACTCTGTAGGAGTGTGAATCCTTTCCATAGCCAAGCATGAAGCCTTCGTGAGCCTTAGGTGCAAATTTTGACTTGTGATGGGGATCTTTTATCCAGCATCTTGCTCCAAATACTCTGAAGTAACTGACGTTTGGCTTCTTGCCAGTAAGTAGCTCATATGATGTTTTGTTCAGAAGCTTATGAATTTATACACGGTTGATGATATGACATGCTGTATCAATAGCTTCAGGCCAGAACTTTCTTGGTGTCTTGTACTCATCTAGCATTGTTTGAGCCATCTCAATGAGGGTTCTGTTCTTGCGCTCAACGATGCCATTTTGCTGAGGTGTGTATGGAGCAGAGAACTCATGAGTGATTCCCATTGTATCCAGATACATATCAAGTCCGGTGTTCTTGAATTCAGTGCCATTGTCACTTCTGATGTGCTTGATCTTCACACCATAGTTGTTCATTGCTCGAGTTGCGAAGCGCCTGAAGACATCTTGCACTTCGGTCTTGTAAAGAATTATATGAACCCATGTGTATCTTGAGTAGTCATCAACAATGACGAAGCCATAGAGACAGGCAGTTGTTGTGAGGGTGGAGTAGTGAGTAGGTCCAAATAAGTCCATGTGCAACAGCTCGAAGGGTTGAGATGTTGTCATGATTGTCCTCGATGGGTGCTTTGCCCTTGTTATCTTTCCAGCTTCACAGGCACCACATAGATGATCCTTCTTGAACTTAACATCTTCGATGCGTATGACATGCTTCTTCTTGACGAGTGAGTGTAAGTTCCTCATGCCAGCGTGTCCCAGCCTTCGATGCCAGAGCCAGCATTCTGAAGCTTTTGTGAGAAGACAAACGACAAGCTGTGGACCTGCTGAGAAATCTACCATGTACAGATCATCTTTTCGATACCCTTCAAAGACTAGAGATTTGTCAGATTCCATTAGTACAAGGCAACGATATTTGCCAAATATCACAATCATGTTTAAGTCACAAAGCATTGAGACAGACATTAAGTTGAAACCAAGGGATTCAACAAGCATCACTTTATCCATGTGTTGATCCTTTGAGATTGCAACTCTACCTAGACCCAATACTTTGCTTTTACCAGTGTCAGCAAATGTGATGTGACTCTTGTCGGATGGACGTAAGGTTGAGTCCATGAGAAGACTTCGATCACCAGTCATATGATTTGTGCATCCACTGTCCATAATCCATTCTGAAGCTTTTGGTGATGTACCCTATAGTACAGTTAGGAGGATAGGCTTCACACAAGTGTTGTGAAGCATATGCATTTGATACATATAGGGACAGTCACAGCTTATATCAAATTTAGGACATTGACTGATGAGAAATTCAGATGCGAAGCATATAGAATGATATTTTAACGTGCGTCCTCAGTGAGTTTTAGGTCCCCAACAATAGTATCGGACGCCATTGATTGCTGGCTGGAGACCATTTTCTGCAAAAGAGAGTTAGTTCTTCTTTGCCACCCACATTTTCAGTGGGGGCTTAGAAGCAATGAGTCTAAGTGCAGCATCTGAGAATTTTGGCTTAGAAGCCCTAGCAAATAGTCTTGCAGGAGATGAATGATACTCATATGAATAAGCAGAAAAGTTCTTAGTCCTATGAACATAGCGGTTCGAAGATACACGCTCATATTCATACGACTGAGCATGATTTCCCTGCAAAGCATTGGCGTTACGGTGACTCATGTGAGTCCTGTATCTGTATGAAGCCTTTGGGCCATATGAAGCCATAGGTCTGGGGTTTGTCTTCTTCCTTGGTGGTGTCATGACGACATTCACAGGAAGATTCTCAATGTACCGCTTAGGTACCCAGATCTTCTTCATAGGTGGTCCATTCCTGCAGTTAGTACCAATGTACCTGGCAAACACTTCACCATTCTAATTTTTGAACAGCTTATAGTTTGCATCAAAGGATTCATCAATGATAATAGGATTAGCACAGGTAAAGCCAGATAAGGTAGATGGATCTACTGAAGGTCCCTTTGCAGCAACCCATGTGGTTTTGGGGTACTGCTTAGGCTTCCAGTATGAGCCATCAACGTTCATTTTCCTCTCGAACCCAACACCCTCTTTCCTAGGGTTTCAGTTCAGAATCTGCTTTTTGAGGACATCGTAGAGAGTCTGATGTCCCTTCAAACTTTTGTACATTCCTATTTCAAGCAATGTCTTCAACATAGCATTTTCATCAGCAACAGTAGTGGTATCCTCCGCAGAGGGGTTAGTGACCACATTAGTAGGTGAAGACAATGAAATAGTAGCAGCAGTGGAACATTCAGCAACAGATGTAGCGTTATCACGCTCAATGCATTTTAGACATGGTGGTTCAAATCCTTCCTGAGCGGAACTGATCTGTTGGGCGCGAAGTGACTCATTCACCTTTTGAAGATCTTCATGAGCCGCTCTCAATTTCTCAAGCTCTTGTTTCCTTTGAAGGTAATCATAAGAGAGCCTTTCATAAGTTGTTGAGAGCGATTCATGACGACCTTCAAGTTCTTGGTACTTAGCGTGAAGATTTTTTATGTCATCAACTAAGGACTGTGAACGTGTCATTTCAGCGTCCAACAGGTCATCGCTTTTGTTTAACAGTTTTTGAGTATGTTCCATAGCCTTTTGTTGTTCAGTTGCAATTTTAGCAAGTGTTTTTTAGCTGGGTTTGGATTCACAATCAGAGTCATCTTCACCTGAAGTTTGAAAGTAAGCATCGCGTGATTTTACCTTGGCACCGCGTGCCATGAAGCAGTAGGTGGGAGTAGGATCGTCTTCGTCATTAGCTTCAGCGTTGGTGTGGAAGTCATTGTCTTCAGTGTTGAAGATGGACTTGGCAACATAGGCAGTGGCTAGAGCCAGACTTGCAATGCCAGGGTCAGACTCCTCTCCAGACTCCACCTCCGCCTCCTCCAAAGCTGACTCCTCCTCTGAATCCATTTCCTTGCCAACAAAAGCACGAGCCTTGCCAGATGAGCTCTTCTTGTATGATGAAGACTTGGAAGAAGACTTAGAAGACTTTGAGGATTTCTTCTTCTTCTTGTCATCAGAATCATATTCCTTGCTTTTCTTCTTCTTCTTCTCATTGTCCCACTGTGGACACTCAGATATGTAGTGACCAGGTTTCTTGCACTTATGGCAGGTTCTCTTCTTGTGATCATGAGTGGAAGCTTCATCATTCCTTGAGCTAGATCGTGAAGACTTTCTGAAGCCTTTCTTCTTTGTGAATTTCTGGAACTTATTCACAAGCATAGCAAGTTCCCTTCCAATGTCTTCAGGATCTTCAGAACTGCAGTCAGATTCTTCTTTAGATGAGGAAATAACTTTTGCCTTCAAAGCACGAGTTCGGCCATAGCTTGGACCGTAGATATCTCTTTTCTCAGATAGCTGGAATTCATGTGTGTTGAGCCTCTCAAGTATATCAGACGGATCGAGTGTCTTGAAGTCAGGACGTTCTTGTATCATGAGGGCAAGGGTGTCAAAGGAGCTGTCAAGTGATCTCAGCAGTGTCTTGATGATTTCATGCTTGGTAATCTCAGTTGCGCCAAGAGCTTGAAGTTCATTTGTGATATCAGTGAGGCGATCAAACGTGAGCTGAACATTCTCATTATCGTTTCTCTTGAAGCGGTTGAAGAGGTTGCGGAGAACACTGATTCTTTGATCTCTCTGGGTTGAAACGCCTTCATTGACCTTGGATAGCCAGTCCCAGACTAGCTTCGACGTTTCCAGAGCACTCACAAGACCATACTGTCCTTTGGTCAGATGACCACAGATGATGTTCTTCGCAGTGGAGTCCAGTTGAATAAACTTCTTGACATCAGTGGGCGTGACACCTTCACCAGTTTTAGGAATGCCATTCTTGACGACATACCAGAGGTCGACATCAATGGCTTCAAGATGCATGCGCATCTTATTCTTCCAGTAGGGATATTCAGTTCCATCGAACACAGGGCAAGCAGCGGAGACCTTGATTATCCCTGCAGTCGACATAGCTGAAACTCCAGGTGGTTAAACTGAATCACACAGAACAAGGGAGTACCTTGCTCTGATACCAATTGAAAGTGCTAGTATCGACTAGAGGGGGGGGGGGCGATTTTTATGCAAGTCTTCAAAACTTGGTAGTTTCGAAGACAAACAACAGAAACAACCTAATTGATATGCAGCGGAAGATAAACTACCCTGAACAAGCCATAGTCAAGTATGTAATGATGTGAAAGTACTGGACTAATAGCAGTTAGGCAGTAAGGATCAAGATGGAAGATAGTATGAAGCCAATCAACAATAGTAGTCAAGCAATGAAGTCAAACAGATGAACAGATAAGCAATGACTTCTTGAAGACAAACTCAAGTAAGGTTGGAAGGGATAGAACCAGATGCTTGTTGAAGACACAGGATTTGTTAGACCAGTTCCAGTTGCTGTGACAACTGTACGTCTGGTTAGGGAGGCTGAGATTTAACTCAGAAGACCGTGTCTTCACCTTATTCCCCTTGAGCTAAGGACACCCAGTCCTCGCCCAATCACTCTGGTAAGTCTTCAAGGGAGACTTCCAAACCTTCACAGACTTCGTTCACCGGCAATCCACAATGACTCTTGGATGCTCAGAATGCGACGCCTAACCGGCTGGAGGATTCACAGTCCTCAAGTGTAATAAGTCTTCAGGTCACACAGACAGAAAGACTTCAGTGATGCCTAACACTCTTTGGCTCTGGGTGTTTGGGCTTTGTCCTCGCAAGGATTTCTCTCTCTCAAATGCTTCGAGGTGGGTTGCTCTCAAACGACAAAAGCCGTGCACAAACTCTGAGCAGCCACCAATTTATGGTGTAGGGGGTGGGCTATTTATAGCCACTAGGCAACCCGACCTGATTTGTCCAAAATGACCCTGGGTCACTAAGGAACTGACACGTGTTCCAACGGTCAGATTTCAAACACACGCGACAACTTTACTTGGGCTACAAGCAAAGCTGACTCATCCAGCTCTGGATAAGATTTGCTCTCATTGTCTTCGCTCGAAGACATAGGATTTGAGTTGAGCATCACTTCAGTCACTCTGACTTAGTTCACTTGGACCCCACTTAACAGTACGGTGGTTCCTATGACTCAACAAAGAAGAAAAGAAACAACGAAAACACACAGTCTTCGCGCTCCAAAGTCTTCACGCAATGTCTTCTCATGTCATAGTCTTCAATATGAATATCTTCTCATACCACCATTGTCTTCAATGTCTTCACACATTTTAGGGGTCGTCTCCGGTAGGTAAACCGAATCAATGAGGGACACTACCTGCGTTATCCTGCAATTCTCACAAACGCATTAGTCCCTCAACCAACTTTTGTCGTCAATACTCCAAAACCAACTAGGGGTGACACTAGATGCACTTACATTATATGAGAACTCTGCATAGGGCAAATTGTCATCCCAACTATACCCATAATCTAGCGCACAAGCTCTCAACATGTCCTCAAGAATCTGATTGACTCTCTCGGTCTGTCCATCTGTCTGTGGATGAAAAGCTGTACTGAACTCTAGCCTGGTACCCAAAGTTTCATGCAACTGATTCCAAAAATTTGAAGTAAACAGTGTTCCTCTATCTGATACGATGGTCCTCGGAACTCCATGCAGACATACGATCATGGTCATGTATATCTTTGCTAACTTAGCACTCGTATAAGTTGTCTTCACAGGAATGAAATGGGCTAGTTTCGTCATGCGATCAGCTACAACCCTGATAGAATCATAGCCTGAACGGGTCCTGGGTAATCCAGTGATAAAATCCATGCCAAGTTTATCCCACTTCCATTCGGGTATCGGCAAAGGCTGTAATAACCTTGATGGTTTCAGATGCTCTGCCTTAACTCTCTGACATACATAGCATACTGCTACATACTCTGCAATATATTTCTTCATTCCTGTCCACCAGAAACTTCCCTTCAAATCCAGATACATCTTGGTGTTTCCTGGGTGAATCGAGTAAGGCGAATTGTGAGCCTCCTGAAGAATCAACTTCCTGATCTCAGGGTCATTAGGCACGTAAATATGATCCTCAAACCATAAAGTGTCATGCTCATCCTCACGAAATCCTTTAGCCTTTCCTTTACTCATCCTTTCCTTTATCTCATCAATCTCCTTGTCCGTCTTCTGGGCTTCTCTGATCTTACCCAACAAAGTGGACTAAATTTCCAGTGCTGCAACATAACCTCTCGGAACTATCTCCAAGCGTAGCTCTCGAAGGTCATCGGCTAACTCCTTAGGCAATCCTCTGGTTATGAGCGTGTTAACATAACTCTTGCGGCTGAACGCATCTGCTACGATGTTGGCCTTTCCTGGATGATAATGCAATCTCATGTCATAATCCTTTATGGGCTCTAACCATATCCTTTGCCTGAGGTTCAACTCCTTCTGCGTGAAGATGTACTTTAAACTCTTATGATCCATATATACATCACAACGGTTTCCGATGAGAAAGTGTCTCCATGCCTTGAGCGCATGCACTATGGTTGCTAACTCCAAATCATGCGTAGCATAATTCAACTCATGAGGTCGAAGCTATCGTGAGGCCTACGAAACAACTCTTCCTTCCTGCATAAGCACACCTCCAAGTCCTCGATGTGAAGCGTCGCAATACACTTGGAAATCCTTGCGTATGTGTGGGAGAATCAACACTGGGGCTATAACCAAACATTTCTTCAACTCCTAAAAACTGGCCTCACAATCCTCAGCCCATTTGAACTTGGTGTCCTTCTTCAGTAACTCTGTCATGGGCTTCACAATCTTAGAAAAATTCTCAATAAATCTCCGATAATAACCTGCGAGTCCAAGAAAACTTCTGATCTCTCCCACTGAGGTGGGTGCCAACCATTTAGTGACAGAAGCAACCTTGGTAGGGTCTACTGCTATTCCTTCTCCGGATATAACATGTCTGAGAAATCCAACTTCCTTCAACCAAAACTCACATTTGTTGAACTTGGCATACAACTGATGTTCCCTGAGCTTCGCGAGAACCAAGCGCAAATGTTCCTTTTGCTCTTCTTCATTCTTTGAGTAGACCAATATGTCATCAATGAACACCACGACGAACTTATCCAAAAACTCCATGAACACCTTGTTCATCATACTCATGAAATAGGCAGGGTCGTTAGTCAAACCAAATGACATAACTGTATACTCATATAGCCCATACCTCGTGGTAAAAGTTGTCTTAGGTATATCCTGCTCTCAGGTCTTCAACTGGTGATAACCTGATCGAAGATCAATCTTGGAGAAAACCTTAGCTCCTTGCAGTTGGTCAAACAAATCATTGATCATTGGCAGAGGGTAGTTGTTCTTGATCGTCACCTCATTTAGCACATGACAATCAACTACCATCCTCAAAGATCCATCCTTCTTCTCAACTAGAAGCACTGGGGCTCCCCAAGGTGATGAACTTGGTCGAATGTAACCTTTCTCTAGTAACTCCTTAACTTGCTTCTTAATTTCCTCCAGATCATTTGCGGGCATCCGATACGGTCTCTTGGATATTGGTCTGGTGCCTGGCAATAACTCAATCAAAAACTCAATATGTCGATCTGGTGGTGTCGTGGATTTGTCACGGCAGATGTCCTAGTGAAAGGACTTAGTCGTGGAGCCATCGCTACGGGTTTACTTGAAGGGGTTAAAGCGGACACAAAGACACGAGGGTTTATACTAGTTCGGCCCCTTCGATGAAGGTAAAAGCCTACGTCTAGTTGTGATGGAATTGATGTGGTCTCGATGGCTAGGGAGCAAACAAGCTTCGCCTAGGCTCGAGTTGTGGTTGTCTGTCTTGAACCGCCGCCGGGTCATCCCCTTATATACACGGGTGACACCCGTCGGTCCATAGAGTCCCAACCGGTTCATACTCGTATCCCGGTTGGTATCTCTCTATTCCTAACTTACAATACAAGTTATACATCAGGCCGGTTTACGGCTACAGGTTCTAAACCGACTATAGGCCTTGGGCCTTCATCTGCTTATACCACTAATGAAGTTAACCCGGCCCAAGTAGGCCGGTTTACGCCTAGTGGTAATATCCCCAACATTAGGCCCCAAATTGATTTGAACCGGTTCATGTCAATCCTTCACAAAATCTTGTGTCTTGGACATCTTCTGGTAATTGGTAAACCGCCATGTCGTCATCATTTCTGGTTGTTGTAAACCAGCATGATGTCATCATGAAATTTATCATTTATAACGCCCTCCTTTAACAACAGCTCCTGGATTCACGCGCTTGACCTAACTCTGTTGCCTTATAAATAAGACCGAAGGGTCATTTCCTTTCCTTTCCCTTCGTCCCTTCTTCTTCATCTTCCTCGCGTCGCCAGCCTTGGAACTCCGCCACCGCCGTCGACCTCTGCTTCGTCTTGGGCCGCTGCATCAACCTGAACACACCAGAGCATTGCGGTACCCTTCCACATCTTCTCCGTTTCTAGTAAGCTTTCTCCTCTTCTTGACCTAGATCTGTTCTTAGGGTTTCATGTTCGCGCTGTGTTCGTCGCTTGCTCATACTTGTTCTCTGACTTTTGAATGAATCTGTGAACCCCTTCTGTGTTTAGTAGTAATCTTTAAACATCCGCCTGTAATTTCTCATCTAAGTCCATAGATCTCACGCACATACCCGCTCAATGGTTCACTTCAGTTCTGCCTTACTCTTCAGAATATTTTCTGTTTTTGTGAGCTTGCTGTAGATCCGCGGCTGTAATAGGATCTTGTGAAACCTGTTTCTGCATACCTAGATGTCCACAACTTCAATTGCTTCCGATGCTTAGGTCAGGCGGTTTAACTTACCATAGAAAAAAGTTACTAAACTGGTATACACCATTAGTCCCCTGGTTGAACCGCCAGAATCCATATGATGCCGCATTGTAAAAGACCGGTTTATAGGTATTGCCTCCAGTTTATCGTTACTTAGATCAACACCTTATTTTATCCAACATATTCTTGAACCATATCACCTATTTCTTGTAGATCTCACCATGGCCAAACAAGTATATGAGTGCAATTGGGTTCCCTCTCGCGTCACAGAATCCCAGTTGGATGACCTAGTCCTGATCGGCGCTTTAGACAGTAAAGATACGATCCACTGGAGGGTTCCTAGAAATGAATGTCCTCCCACACCTCAGGAGGGAGAGGTTGTGGTCTTTGCAGATCACTTGGCCCGGGGCTTCAAACCGCCCGGTTCTAAATTTTACCGGGATGTGTTAGCCAATTTTCAGCTCCGTCCACAGGATATTGGCCCCAATTCCGTTACCAATCTATGTCACTTTCAAGTGCTCTCTGAGGTATACCTTCAAGAGGAGCCTTCAGTCGAGTTGTTTAGAGATTGCTTCCATTTAAACCGTCGCACTGAATTTACCGACGGCCCCAATACTGAATTGGGCGGTATGGCCATTCAGAAGAGGAAAGAGATCACTTATCCCCACGTCAAACTCCATACTCACCCCAAGGAGTGGAATGCAACTTGGTTTTATTGCAAGGATACCTCCCCTAACAATGAAAATCCCTTGCCTGGCTTCCGTCCGGAACGGCTCAGCAACACTCACCCTTTTCCACAAAGACTAAGCGCCAAAGAGAGAATTAAATATGCTCCGCAACTGTCCAAGCTCCGAGCCTTTATGGCCAATGGTTTAACAGGAATAGACCTTGCACGCTGTTGGATATCATGGAGCATACTGCCTCTGAGCCGACGCTCCAGTTTGATGTGCAAGTATACTGATAGTGTCGATGACCCACTCCGACACACTAAAATCCAACTCTCCGATGATGAAGTCACATATTCTGTAAAGAAGATGCTGAATGAACCGGAGCACCTCTGTGCTCAAACCGGTCTGCTTCCTTACTGCACCACCAACAAACCGCCAGCGGTCAGATTTTAATTGCTCTATTGTTGAACCTGTTACTGCTTTATCCGTCTGACATTTAATTACTGCTGATCCAGGGCGATAATCCGTTTTGGAGCAAGAAGCTGCCACAAGACAAAACGGAGAAGGCAGGGCGGTCCACCCGGCCCAAGACCAAGGTTATCAAGAAGCCAGCTCACAAGAGAAAAACCACCGCTTCATCTGATCCAGCTATTGATGATGATGTGGGTAACCCGGACCTTGAGGTAGAACTTGATTCACTTGGCTTACTTTTTACATGCCTTATTGATGATGATGCTTGTCAGGACGATGCTGAAGCCAGCAATGCGGAATTCGTTGAGGTAACTATTCTCTCTTCCGATTCAGAAATCTTGCCTTTGCCAAAATTTCGCCAGGCAAACTGGAAAGGTAAATTTTCTCATCCTCTTGCTTATTTGGATCCCAAATTTCTTATGAAGACTCAGCAACATGAATCTCGCCGCACAACCCGGCACAGTGGCCAGGTAGTTGCCTCCGCCGGTTTACCAAACAGTCCGGTTCGAAAACGCCGCTCCGAGGTCTCCGACCTTTTTATTGATTTAAATCCTAAAGCGGGTTTCTTCCGTCAACCTCTTAATCCATCCGACTCCGATTATCAGGTTACTTCTCGTTCATCTTCTGGTGAATCGTCGACCACTCAGTTGCCACCATTGAAAACGGTTCTTGGGTAAGCTAAGCTGAACATATGCTTCCAGTATACTGTGTAATGGCTTATGCTTTTCCTTGACTCTTTGTTTTCCTTCTAGGGCCAAACCTAAACCAAGCAAGAAGGCCCGCCTGGATAAAGCGGCTGAAGAAGATGTAGCCCCAGAACATGACAAAGCGCCAGATCTTGAAGCGTTTGCTCCTGAGGATATTCCCAATGATCCTCCTTTGCAAGACGATGCTATTCCCGAAGAGAGGCCTATTAACACTTCAGTCTCTGCTGACCCGCCTGCCAGCTCCGTCCGGATTGAGAAATCCCACAGTCCTGCTGACAAACCGACCGCACCAACACAAACCGGCGAGTCCAAAGATGATGATGTTGTGATTACCGGTGTAGGCCGCTTTGAACCCGGGAATCCTGTCACCTTAACCAAGCATACCGTAAAAGAGGATTTTTCTGCTCTGAATAAAGGAAAATGGGATGTTGAACTGGAGACATATGCTGCTCTGAGTGCCCAAGATCTTCATTCCGGCTATTTAAACCGGCTTTATACTAGCCGTGACTGTGAAGCTGGTCTGGTAAAGATGATGAGGGATAAATTTGAGGTAACTTACTTCTTACTTACTGCCATTGTATCAATCCTCCTAGCCCCCAAGGGTCGGTTTGTCAGCCTTCGTCAAACCGGGACTTGAATACGATCCTCAACACTTTGAAATCCATCAATGTAGCCCCCAAGGGCCGGTTTAACTTAGCATAATTAAACCGGGGCTCCAATTGAAAACTATCCTTAGAACATAATTTGATCAAATAGCCATTAGCCCCCAAGTGCCAAGTTGAATACCTGTATTGAGCTTGGGACTTTGCAATCTAGTAATATATGAAAATTGAAGGTGCATTAGCCCCCAAGTATCAGACGTATAACTTTGTTATGTGGTTGATACTTCAATTTCTTGGACCGCTTGTTTAAAGCTAAATGCTATCTGTATGCAGGCTAAGGTAAGAATCAAGGAGGACCAGATTGCCGATTTGCAGGAGATCTTGAAAACCCAACAGGCTGAAACAGACAAGGCAAGGGAAGAATTAACCAACGCCTTGAGCATCGCTGAACAGCTGAAGGAAGGCTTCAAGAAAGAGTGGGCTGATTGGGCCATTGAGAAGGCCGCTTTAACCAAAAGAGCTGAAAATGCTGAAGCTGCCCTTAAACCGGTGGTGGATGAACTTACGGCCGTAAAGCAGCAAATACACTCCATGACCGCTGTGATCTTTGGTAAGCTCCTTTTAACTTCTGTGATAACTTGAACCTGCTGTAATATAAATCCGGTTTGAGACCGTCCCTGTATTGTTGCAGGTACACGCATCGGGCACTTAGGATCCGACGTGCGGAAGAAACTGAAGGCTGCCTACACCTTAGTGGAACAACTGTATACCGGAGCCCAGCGTATCATCACCACAGCCTCTCATAACAACCCGGCGCCCTCTTTAATCCAGGACACTCTTAACAGATTGTCAATGCTTCCGGCCCGGATTGAGGAGCTGAAAAAATCCGCTGCTCGAACCGGAGCTATCAACGCCTTGATCCGGGCAAAGGCATGGGTGCCAGATTTCGACCCTGTGGAGGCAGCTCAAGGCTATCCCAGCCTGAAGGAAGATGGCTCTGAATTCAACGAAGAGGATTTGAGGGTAATATAAACCGTGCAGTGCGCCCTCTGGCTTGTCAATTAGCTGAAGAAGCAGACTTGACGCATTATCAAGCGCAATACAACGATCAGAACAAGCGAGTGCCTGCCCCAACTCTTGAAGCGGAGAATCTGATTCCTCCAATCCGTAAGCATACTTACACTCCTGATATTGAACCGTCTTCCCTGATCCATGAAGAGGCTGTTTTCCAAGCTTTAATGGGAATCGACTGGACCACTGTTGATTTCCAGCCAATGGATAGAGACGAGGAAGCTGAAGCGGCGGATGACGAGGAGCAGGCTTGAACCGGAAGCCGGTTTGGATAGCTGTCTTTGGCATCTTTCCAAAATAACAATGATCTTATTTGGGCACCGTGTTGCCTTGTAATAGGATAGCTAATACTTCTACCTTGAATATGCCTTCGTGCATAAGTACTGAAGCTTTTGTTCGAAAAACCTCAATTCATATTTCCTGCAATAAGAAAAATTTGAACTTCGGTGGCGGTTATACCGCCAGCCGGTTTATGATCTTGATATATGTATCAGGAATGTAACAAATAGGTGATACAAAATACCTGCCATGTCTGGGCATGAAGCTGGCTTAGCCAAGCTTGAAGCGGAGGTTTTATAAACCATTACCGTCAAAAAAGGGGGAGAAAACAGCTCCCGTATAAACCGTACTGAGTCAATACAAACCCCCTTGTTACTCCATGATGTTAACAGGAAAAGGTAAACCGGGCATACTTCTCCGGATTAAAGGGGAATCAAATCCATCGGCTGAACCGGAAAAAAAGGTGTTGTTGCCATAAAAGAAATACAACAAAAACAAAGAAAAAACAGGCCATGAAAATAACATGGAAGCAAAGGCAATGATAAAGACCGTTTGCAAAAATATGCTATACTGAGCTGATCAGATGGTGTTACCATGGTTGGACAGGACCAAGCCCCCAATAGGAGTGACAAAGATTCAAGTCAGCCAGGTCCCCAAATGAAACCGTGGCATATATGCCAATCAAGAGGCGTGGCAATGGTTCGGGTTCGACCAAGCCCCCAAGTGATTTTGTGGCCTTAGGCTGATCAAGAGGCGTGACTGGTTCAGACTTGACCATGTCCCCAAGTGATCTGGTGGCTGTCGCCTATCAAAAGGTGTCGCGTTGGTTCGGACACGACCAAGGCCCCAAGTGATATATAAAAAGCAAATGTCAAGGGGTAAACCGGAGGCCGCTTTAAAAACAGAGCCACTCCATGTAACCACGCATGATAAGAAAGACAGAGACCCCGCTTTAGCTGAGGCTCCGGTTTTATTATATCAAAGATAATATATACACTGTTATGATATGTACACAGATAGAGCCGATGGCTCAAGTGTAGTAAGGCCGAAGATGAGCTATGTTCCACGGCCTGTTGGTCTCCTCCTCTGATGTGCGTGAGTCTTGATGCTCTCGAATATCAATCAGATAGTACGACCCGTTGTGCAGATTCTTGCTGACCACGAAAGGTCCCTCCCAAGGTGGGGATAACTTGTGCATATCTGTCTGGTCTTGGATGAGTCGAAGCACCAAATCTCCTTCTTGAAAAGTTCTGGTTCTAACCCGGCGACTGTGATAGCGACGAAGATCTTGTTGGTAAATCGCCGAACGGGCAACCGCTATATCACGCTGCTCGTCCAATAGGTCCAAAGCGTCTTGCCGTGCTGTCTCATTGTCCGCTTCAACATAAGCTGCCACACGAGGCGAATCGTGCCGGATATCACTAGGGAGAACTGCCTCTGCTCCGTAGACCATGAAAAATGGTGTGTATCCTGTGGATCGGTTTGGCGTAGTATTAATACTCCATAGCACAGATGGTAGTTCTTCAACCCAACATCCTGGTGTTCTTTGCAATGGGACCATAAGCCGGGGTTTGATGCCTCGCAAGATCTCTTGATTAGCTCGTTCTGCCTGTCCATTGGACTGGGGGTGTGCCACTGATGACACGTCAAGTCGGATGTGCTCACGTTCACAGAACTCCTTCATAGCGCCCTTGGATAAATTGGTACCATTGTCAGTAATGATACTGTGTGGAAAGCCAAACCGGAAAATCACCTTTTTGATGAACTGCACCGCTGTTGCTGCATCACACTTGCTGACAGGCTCCGCTTCAACCCACTTGGTAACTTTGTCAACTGCCACCAAAAGGTGGGTTTTCTTATCCTTGGATCTTTTAAAAGGTCCGACCATATCCAGCCCCCAAGTTGCAAATGGCCACGTTATTGGGATCATCCTCAATTCTTGAGCCAGCACATGAGCACACCTTGAAAATTTCTGACATCCGTCACACCGTTTAACCAAGTCTTCCGCATCAGCATGCGCTGTCAACCAGTAGAAACCATGACGAAACGCTTTTGCCACCAAAGACTTTGAACCGGCATGGTGTCCACAATCCCCTTCATGGATTTCTCTTAAGATTTCACAGCCTTCCTCAGGAGAAACACAACGTTGAAACGCCCCTGATACACTGCAATGATGCAATTCACCATTGACAATCGTCATAGACTTGGATCGCCGGACTATCTGCCTGGCTAGAATCTCATCCTCTGGTAACTCCCCCCGGTTCATGTACGCAAGATAAGGAACTGTCCAATCCAGAATAACATGCAGGGCTGCCACCAATTGAGCCTCCGGATCAGGAATAGCCAAATCCGCTTCACCTGGGAGCTTGACTGACGGGTTGTGCAACATGTCCAGAAAGACATTAGGCGGGACCGGTTTGCGCTGAGAGCCCAACCGGCTTAAAGCGTCCGCTGCTTCATTCTTCCGACGGTCCACATGATCCACTTGATAACCCTTGAAGCAACCCGCAATATTATCCACTTCCCGACGATATGCAGCCATGAGCGGGTCCTTAGAATCCCAAGTGCCAGACACCTGTTGAGCCACGAGGTCCGAGTCACTGAAGCACTTAACCCGGCTTAAATTCATCTCTTTAGCCACCCGGAGACCATGGAGCAAGGCTTCGTACTCAGCTGCATTATTAGTACAAGGGAACATTAAGCGGAGAACATAACAAAACTTATGACCTCGTGGGGAAGTTAATACGACTCCAGCCCCCGAGCCTTCCAATTGCCTGGATCCATCAAAATGAATAGTCCAATATGTGTGATCCGGCTTCTCCTCTGGTGCTTGTAACTCCGTCCAGTCATTGATGAAATCAACAAGTGCTTGAGACTTCACCGCTGTCCGAGGTACATACTTCAGTCCGTGTGGCCCAAGCTCTATAGCCCACTTGGCAATCCGGCCAGTCGCCTCCCGGTTCTGTATGATATCACCCAAGGGAGCTGAACTGACCACTGTGATGGGGTGCCCTTGAAAATACTGCTTCAACTTCCGACTGGCCATGAAGACACCATAGACCAGCTTCTGCCAATGCGGATACGTTTGCTTGGATTCAATAAGCACCTCGCTGATGTAATAAACCGCCCGCTGAACCGGATATTCCTTGCTTGCCTCCTTGCGTTCCACCACAATAGCCACGCTAACTGCCCGAGCATTGGCTGCTACGTATAATAATAGTGGCTCCTTGTCGACCGGAGCTGCAAGAACAGGCGGATTGGCTAATTGCCGCTTCAAATCCTCAAATGCTTCATCAGCAGCCGGACTCCAAACGAAATGGTCTGTCTTCCTCAGCATTTGGTACAAAGGGATGGCCTTCTCTCCGAGGCGGCTGATAAACCGGCTCAGCGCGGCGATTCGGCTCGCCAAACGCTGAACATCGTTGATGCACTTCGATTTAGCCAGGGAGGTAATAGCCGTAATCTTCTCCGGATTAGCCTCAATTCCTCTGTTAGACACCAGGAAACCCAGTAACTTGCCTGCCGGAACACCAAAGACACACTTGGCCGGATTAAGCATCATCTTGTAAACTCACAAATTGTCAAAGGTTTCCTTCAAATCATCCACCAGCGTCTCCTTCTGCCTTGACTTTACTACAATATCATCCACATAGGCGTGCACATTGCGGCCGATCTGTTTATGCAGGCAATTCTGTACACACCGTTGATAGGTGGCTTGGGCACTCTTGAGCCCGAAGGGCATAGATACATAGCAGAAGGCTCCAAAGGGAGTAATAAACACTGTCTTCTCCTGGTCCTTAACCGCCATTTTGATCTGATGATATCCAGAGTATGCATCCAAAAAAACTCAAACGCTCACAACCCGCCGTGGCATCAATGATCTGGTCAATGCGGGGGAGGGCAAAAGGATCCGCTGGACAAGCCCTGTTAAGATCAGTGTAATCCACACACATACGCCAAGTGCTGTTTTTCTTAAGAACCAGCACCGGATTAGCAAGCCACTCTGGATGGAACACCTCAATGATAAAACCAGCTGCTAAAAGCCTGTCCACTTCCTCTCCAATGGCTTTGCGCCTTTCTTCGTTAAACCGGCGGAGGAATTGTTTCACCGGTTTATACTTAGGATCCACATTAAGAGTGTGCTCAGCGAGTTCCCTCGGTACACCTGGCATGTCGGACGGTTTCCATGCAAAAATGTCCCGATTCTCACGGATGAACTCGATGAGCGCGCTTTCCTATTTGGGATCCAGATTGGCACTGACAGTGAACTTCTTGGACGAATCGCCAGGCACGAAGTCAACAAGCTTGGTCTCAGCTGCCGATTTGAACTTCAGATCCGAATCATGCTCTGTAGTTGGCTTCTTTAAAGGGGTCATATCCGCCGGATCAACATTCTCCTTATAGTACTTCAACTCCTCTGTGGCACAGACCGACTCTGCATAAGCCGCGTCACCTTCCTCACATTCCAAAGCGACTTTATGGCTCCCATGAACCGTTATTGTCCCCTTGTAACCTGGCATCTTGAGCTGCGAGTAGATATAACAAGGCCGCGCCATGAACTTGGCATAAGCCGGCCGCCCAAACAAGGCGTGATACGGGCTCCGGATCTTCACCACCTCAAAGGTTAGTTTTTCCGACCGGGAATCGTGTTCGTCCCCAAAAGCCACATCCAGGGCTATCTTACCAACAGGATATGCAGATTTGCCAGGCACCACACCATGGAACACCGTATTAGACGGTCTGAGATCCTTGTCTGTTAGACCCATGCGGCGGAATGTCTCATAGTATAGTATGTTAATACTGCTCCCTCCATCCGTGAGTACCTTGGTGAATTTATAACCCCCCACCTGAGGGTCTACCACTAATGCTAGCTGGCCCGGATTATCAACCCGGGGCGGGTGATCCTCTCTGCTCCACACGATAGGCTGCTCCGACCAGCGTAAGTAACGTGGTAAGGCCGGTTCAACAGAATTTACCGCTCGCTTGTGGAGTTTTCGGTCGCGTTTATCCAAGCTAGTTGTGAAAACATGATATTGCCCATTGTTCAACTGTTTTGGCTGGCTCTGATAACCCGACTGCTGCTGCTGCTGCTGCTGGCCGTTCTGACTATTCTGGTTGTTGTGACCGCCCTGATTGAGACCTGAACCGGAAGCTCCATCATGGCCCGGCCCGTGGAAACCGGATCCTGAACCGCCACCTGACCCGCGGTCATACCGGAAGGCATTAGAGTTTTTAAACTCCTGCATAATATAACAATCCTTCCAAAGGTGGTTAGCCGGCGCCTCCTTCGTCCCGTGCTTTGGGCAAGGCTGGTTCAACAAATAATTCAAACGATCTGCGTTAGGATTGGGAGCCCCATTACGATTTGCCGCTTTACCTCTGCGCCGCTGCCCCCTGTCCTGTGCATTAGTGTTAGCCACAAAGTCTATGCTGCCATCCGCCTTTCGCTTGCCTCCGTTTCCATAACCCGTCGGTTTGTACTGCTGCCCCTTGGAGTTGCTATTCTTCTTTCCCTTCCCTGCTTCTTCATCATCAGTCTCGGGATCCTTGGTACTGTCCGAATCAGCATACTTCACTAAAGCGGCCATGAGAGTTCCCATGTCATTACAGAACCGCTTCATGCATCCCAATTTCAATTTTAAAGGCTTAAACCGGCAGTTGCCTTCCAGTGTTAAGATCGCGGAATCAGCATTGATCCTGTCAGACGAGTGCAAAACGTCCGAAACGCGGCGCACCCAATGGGTCATTGATTCTCCGTCCTCCTGGACACAAGCCGCCAGGTCTACTATGGACTTGGGCTGCTTACATGTATCCTTGAAATTTTGGATAAACCGGGCCCGCAACTGGGCCCATGAGCTGATAGAATTGGGCGGTAGGCTCTTCAACCAAGTACGAGCCGTGCCTTCAAGCATCATGGTGAAGTATTTTGCACACGCGGCCTCATCCACATCTAGCATCTCCATGGCCATCTCATAACTCTCCACCCACACTTCGGGAGATAAATTAGCGGTGTAATTCGGCACCTTGCGCGGACCCTTGAAATCTTTGGGCAGGCGCACATTGCGTAAAGCGGGGATTAAACAAGGCACTCCCAAAGCGGATGCGACCCCTGGTCCGGCGGAGGTGGTAGGACGAACCGGTGTAAGTTGACCCGCATCATTCTGTGCTGCTAACTCGGCCTCCCTTCGTGCCCGGGCCCGGTCCACCACATCCTGAGCATCGCAAACTCCACCTGCCGGGTTATTGCCACGGGCCGCTTCACGGCCTCGCGCATTGCTCGATATGGCTGGTTCATCCATGCATCTGATATAACTCCGGCTTGGACGGGGCGTGGAGTGAATCCGATCACGGCTGTACGAATATGCTTCTTGCTGAATCAGCGCGGTCCGGAGAAGCTCCTTAACCCGGCGCGTCTCTATCGCTTGCGGAGAGTCCCCTTCAACTGGGATAGCTTCTAATCGCGCGGCGGCTGCAACAAGGTTGTCCATAGGATTAGAATAATGACCCGGGGGCGTCTGGACCGGCGGAGGAACCACAATGTTCTGTTGAGGAGGTTCCATCAGGCGAGGTTGGACCGTCGCCCCTGGTCCTGGTGCCTCAATCCGGTTTGTCTCCAGGTACTGCGGCGGATTACTGGGTCCAGCTCCTGGAGTGTGAAAGAGATTTCGGGGGTCAAACCCTAATGGCAGGCGTGATCTGTGCTTCCGCTTCAAGACCTCCTGTGATGCGTTCTGGTCAAGCATGAGCTTATAGGCCTGGGCGTCTAAAGCGGCCCGCTCTGCAGCCATCCTGTCTTTTTCTGCTGCCAGATCCGCATTGGCTTGCATGATCTTCTCTCTCACCTTTGCAATCTCTGCATCATGGGCCTCCTGATTCACCGGATTGGCCTCTGCCATAAGCACGGCTAATGCATCAAACAGATTAGATAGAACTTGAACCGGCGGGCGCACAAGGCCTCCTGCCCCTGCTGCCACTGCCGCTGCTGATCCGGAGAGCATCGCTGCGGCGGTCGAAGAGTGATTCGCCGCCTGGGTGCCGGCCATGAATATTCCAACCCGGTTGACCTGGCCCGGGGGGTCCGGAATACTGTCGCCATCGGAACAGCCCCTAACCTAGTCGTCTTGCAACTGGTATAGTGATTCGGTCTCTCCGGTTGAGGACTCGTCGCCGGAATAGACGACGGTCTCACTACCGTGTTCTGACTCGTCCTCACGCTCTCCTCCGTGGATAACTCCAATGAAGGCACGCTTCACGGCCGGTTTAACCTGGGTAGATCTCGCACGCTGAGCCGTCTCGACGAGGTCGGTGCAGATGTCCGGCTCAGGCCCAGGCTCACCGATCTTGCCGATGAAAACATGTATGCCACCAAAGGGGACCCGGTACCCGTACTCAATCGAATCGGCCTCGGGACCCCATCCTGCGTCGTCGATGTAGATCTTGCCACGACGACTCTTGGTCATCCGGCCCACAGCATAGCCTTCGAGTCCTTTGAGCTTGCCCTCCAAGATCGTCAAACCATCGTGCGATAGCCCCACGGTGGGCGCCAACTGTCGTGGATTTGTCACGGCAGATGTCCTAGTGAAAGGACTTAGTCGTGGAGCCATCGCTACGGGTTTACTTGAAGGGGTTAAAGCGGACACAAAGACACGAGGGTTTATACTAGTTCGGCCCCTTCGATGAAGGTAAAAGCCTACGTCTAGTTGTGATGGAATTGATGTGGTCTCGATGGCTAGGGAGCAAACAAGCTTCGCCTAGGCTCGAGTTGTGGTTGTCTGTCTTGAACCGCCGCCGGGTCGTCCCCTTATATACATGGGTGACGCCCGTCGGTACATAGAGTCCCAACCGGTTCATACTCGTATCCCGGTTGGTATCTCTCTATTCCTAACTTACAATACAAGTTATACATCAGGCCGGTTTACGGCTACAGGTTCTAAACCGACTATAGGCCTTGGGCCTTCATCTGCTTATACCACTAATGAAGTTAACCCGGCCCAAGTAGGCCGGTTTACGCCTAGTGGTAATATCCCCAACAGGTGGCATGCCTGGTAACTCCTTCGAAAATACATCGGGATAATCCTTCACCACTGGTACTTCCTCCTGAACAACTCCTGATAAGGAATTCATGTGAGTCCTCCTCGGCGCATGCCTAGACACATACTTGATCCTCTTTCCTTTCGGCGTGGTGAGAAGAATTGATTTACTGGCGCAATCGATGTTTCCCTCATACTTGGATAGCTAGTCCATGCTTGTATCACATCCAATTCTTGTGACTCCAGGACAATCAGGTCGGTGGGTAAAACATGTCTACCTATGGTTACTGGCAACTGATAGCATCACCTACTAGCCATATACTCTGCTCCTGGGGAACTCACTAACATAGGTGACTTAAGGGCTACTGTTGGCAACTTATACTTATCCACAAATCCCCTTGATATGAATGAATGAGATGCACCAGTATCAAAAAGAACAAGTGTGGTAAATGCATTAATCAAAAACTTACCGACAACCGCGTCATGCTGCTCCTCAATCTCGTCCACACTGACGTGGTTCACCTAACCTTTGGTGAAGGGGTTGGACTTCTTTGCAGAACTTCCATTGCCATTTCCATTCTTTGCTTCAGGACATTCAGTGGCGTAATGTCTGGTCTTCCCGCACTTGAAACACGTAATGTGAATCAGATCCCTCTTGGCTGGTGTCGCGGGGTTGGAACGGTTCTGACTGTTGCTTCCTCAATTCCCATTACCATTCTTAGGGCCACTGTGATTGTGCGAACTTCCTCCATTGTGTGTATGTCCTCCATGTTTGTGGCCTCCATGGTTATGAGTATGTCCTCCCAAGTACGGGGAATAGCGGGGCTTCTGCTGAGCTCCAGAAGTGTACCTCCCCTGTCCATACTTCCTCTTGCGATTATCAATCTATTGCTGCTTGCCTTCTATCATGAGGGCCCTGTCTACCAACTCTTGGTATTTGTTAAAAGTTTCCACCATCAACTGCATGCTTAGCTCATCATTAAGTTCCATAAGAAACTTCTCCTGCTTTGCGGCATCTGTGGCCACATCATCTGGGGCATAACGGGCTAACTTGCTGAACTCATCCACATATTGTCCCACTGTATGACTCCCTTGGCGCAAGTTGCGAAACTCACGCTTCTTCATGCTCATAGCTCCAGCTGAAACATGGGCGATGCGGAAAGCCTGCTGAAACTGATCCCATGTAACTGTATCAATGGGGTAAGTGGTGGTGAAGTTCTCCCACCAAGATGCTGCGGGTCCATCAAGCTGATGTGCGGCAAAGCGCACTCTCTCCGCATCTGTGCATCTTGCAGTAGTCAGCTCCCTTCCAACCTTGTGGAGCCAATCATCTGCAACAATCGGCTCGGTTCTGCTAGAGAACATCGGCGGATTCAACCTCAGAAAACGGGCTAGGTTGTCAACAGGGGGTGGTGGTGGTGGGTTGTTGTTGTTGTTGCCTTGGTTCTGATTCTGATTCTGCACTAGCATCTACATCAAGGCATTCTGCTGCTGGATCAACTGGATGAGCTCTGGTGGGAACACGAATCCAGTGTCATGTCTCGGAGGCATCTGATGGTTTAGAAGGGGTGAGAAAACAGAATAGAATAAGGTCTAAGAGAGATTTCACTACCCATATGCACATGAGGCAAATACAATCAATTCACTTCATTCAATAACAACAAGGTTCACACAAACGATCTAACTACGATTACAAATCGATCAAAGCTAACTGCTTGGAAGAATACTACTAGTAACATGGTGGTCGTCTAGAAACTTTGATCGGTGGAAGACTCCATGATATCTGCTCCAGCTTCGTCTACGTAGTCGTCATCACTGTCCATGTCGGTGTCGTCCAAGATGATGTAGTCCTCTGAATGGATCTCCACTTCAGGTTCTCGCTTATGATTCTCCACGGGTAGTCCTAGCTTCCTCTGCAAATATTCATGCTTCTCCAGTAGTACAACAATTTCTTTTTCATATCCATCGCATGTTGACTTGAGTTCCTCTTCTAGCTCGATATTCTTCTTCATCAGCTTCTTAGTCTTCTTCATGATGGAGCACATCTGATTCTCATATCGGCGAATGTGGTCACCCATCTCATGAATGTATGCTGCAATTGTTCCATCCTTCCTGGTACGAATCATCTCCCATTCCTCGTCCTGGCGTCCACATATTTGATAGATTGTGTCTTCAAGCTCCTTGTGATACACTTCACATATGCATCCGAAAGTGATGTGGGCTGCCATGCTCTTTCCCAGGTTCCAACTTGATGCATCCAAGTAAAAATCAATGGGCTCCGTTGTTGGCGCAAACATCCTCCTAGGTACACGAACTTTGATCTTACAACGCTCCTCTTCCGGTAAAGTTGCAGAGGAAGTCCCATTGAAGCTTGGTAGTCCGATGTTCAGGTACTTAGTGACTTCCTTCAAGTGTCGTCCGAAAGGGGTGTCGTCATCCGGCTAAGTGAACTTGTTCTTGGGGTCCGCCATCTATAGAGTAGAAATAGAGGAGAATTAGAAATGAGCAAAGAGAGTGATCTTGTGGCTTTTCCAAGTGGCTGCGTCCTATAGTCAACGTGTGCTCTGGTACCATCTTGTAGCGACCACGATCCCAATGGACCGAAGTATGTGTGCTTAAGTGTCATCCCTAGATCGGTAATGCTGATACACACAGTACTCGAGGAATTATAGGAGAGTTCAATCACACACTTATTACATCGAGGTCCTCATAAAGAGTATGACTACACAAAAATAATATGGCTGAAGGCCATCTAAACTAAATAATTGCGGAAGCATCGAAGGTAAATGAGTCCATCAACTCCAATGGCATAGCTGAGTGCATGACAACGACCTATCGCACCTTATTCATCGTCTGAGAAGTCTGCAACATGAGACGTTGTAGCCGTGTAGGTCAGCACATTGAATATGCTGGCAGAGTTACATTGTAAAGCAAATGAATGCAAGAACTACATCTACATGCAATATTTGGCTGGTGGAGGCTCTAAGTTTAAGGTTTTGTATAAAGCTAGTTTTTCCCTACAACAAACGAATAAATTTATTTACTACTCCCAAGTTGTTCCAATATTTGAGAAAGTTCCTCCAACTCAAATCCCAATTAAACAAGTATCATCGTTAAACCCAATTCAGTTAATTAAAGAGTGATGAGATCAACAATAATATCCAATTCCAGATACTCAAAATGTCCATAATCGGGGACATGGCTAACCATGATTAGTTTATACACTCTACAGAGGTTGCACACTTTTCCCCACAAGACTCGACCACATCCATGATCGAAAGATCGAGACATAGTGTTTCTGAAGCATTAACTCTCTACTCTGGGCACACCGGTGTAAGGGCATATTTATCCCTTAGGTGTTTTGGTGATTGATGACAATGCTTTTGCGAACTAATCGTGTGCCTTGAGTTTCTCAGATACTTCATCACTAGGCACGAGATGATTCGGTGCCCCTCGGAGACTATTGAAGTCGGTGTTGTTCTACGTTTCTCTTTGGTGGATTTGAGTCATAGGAGAGCCGTACTATTAAGAGGGAGTCCGCGTCGGAAAGGTTTGGGTGGAATCAACACGTACACTTATCCTACCTTTCCTTGCACTTTGGAGCATCTCTTCGTTATCCTAGTTGTGCCGAAATCTGACGGCTACTGCTGTACTTGCGGTAGTACCACAAGTACCAGCGGTAGTACCGCTGTGGGTCACGGTAGTACCGCTCCTCTGGAGCCTTAGTACCGTGGCTCCCAGGCCTAGTGCCGCTCCGGTACGGTAGTAGGGGCGGGTGTAATTTTTTACATCTGCGCCCCCACGGTAGTACCGCTCGTCCAGCGCGGTAGTACCGCGGGAGCCCATGGTAGTACCGCTCCCCAGGAGTCGTAGTACCGTGGCCCTCCTACCTAGTACCGCGGTGTCACAGTAGTAGGAGCGGATGTAATTTTTTACATCCGCGCCTCAACGGTAGTACCGCGCCTCGTGCGCGGTAGTACCACGTCGGATTTTTGCACTACCTCATTTTCAGCGGAACTAGGCACGGATGTAATTTATTTCATCCGCGCTCTTCGTTGGCAATGGCTTTCCTGCCTTGCGGTAGTACCGCAAGGGGGAGCGGTAGTACCGCGCAAGCGGTAGTACTGCACCCTAGTTAGGCAAGTCCCGGCCTCTGCTGCTGTCGCGGAAGTACCGTGGTCCGCCACGGTAGTACTGCGCGGCCTTGCGGTAGTACCGCGCCCCTGGAGCGGTAGTACCGCGTGTCACGGGCTGAACATGTGGATAATGGTTGGATATTTCCCATGACTATATAAGGGGCGTCTTCTACCTCTAGTTGACTACCTCTTCCACCTCTAAGCTCCATTGTTGCTCTAAGCTCCATTTTCGCCCGATCTCTCTCCCTAGCCAATCAAACTTGTTGATTTGCTCGGGATTGGGTGACAAGGGCCCGATCTACACTTCCACCACAAGATATTCGATTCCCCCCACTTATCCCTAGCGGATCTTGTTACTCTTGGGTTTTTGAGCACCCTAGATGGTTGAGGTCACCTCGAAGCCATACTCCATTGTGGTGAAGCTTCGTGGTGTTGTTGGGAGCCTCCAATTGTTGTGGAGATTGCCCCAACCTTGTTTGTAAAGGTTCGGTCGCCGCCTTCAAGGGCACCAATAGTGGAATCATGGCATCTCGCATTGTGTGAGGGCGTGAGGAGAATACGGTGGCCCTAGTGTCTTCTTGGGGAGCATTGTGCCTCCACACCGCTCTAACAGAGACGTACTTCCCCTTAAAAGGAAGGAACTTCGGTAACACATCCTCGTCTCCACCGGCTCCACTCTTGGTTATTTCATGCCTTTACTTTTGCAAGCCTACTTGTGTTGTATCCCTTGCTTGCTTATGTGCTAGTTGTTATTGCATCATTTAGGTTGCTCACTTAGTTGCACATCTAGACAACCTATTTTGTTGCAAAGTTTAATTTGGTAAAGAAAAGCTTAAAAACTGTTAGTTGCCTATTCACCCCCCCCCCCTCTAGTCAACCATATCGATCCTTTCAATTGGTATCAGAGTCTCATCTCTTTTTAAGGACTTTACCGTCTGAAGAGTATGGTTGATGTCATAGATGATGTGGGAGAGCACTCCGGTGCGAATCCGATATCATCTATGGGAGATGGGGGTAACTCGATCTCACGTGAGGAATTCAATGTGGCTTTGGAAACATTGAAAACCTCCATGACGATCAAGGTCAAGGACATGTTTAAGGAATTCCTAGAAGGACTCAAACAATCTACCTGGCCTATGAAAGTGGGTGATCCCACTAACAAGGTGACGGATGCTACCTCCGGCAAGGAGGAAGCTAACAGTGAAAAGAGTCCTTCTAATAGTAGTAGAAATGGCACCGGCATCTTTGCCCATGTGGAACCCCCAATTTATGGAGGGCTGATCCCCTCCACGCATTTGAATCATGCCGGTCCTCCTCCTAAATATGAGAAACATGAAGATTTTGATTGTTGGGTTTATCGCTTCAAGCGTCATTTAAAACATGTGAACACTAACCTTTGGAGAATCATTGAAGAAGGTTTCTATCCTCATGACCCAAGCAACTTCACCCCTCGAGAAGCCGTGGACAATCAATTCAATGAGAGTGCTCTCTTCATCATTCAAGATGCGATCCTTCCTGAAGATCTCCCTCATCTTCGAGCTCATGCCATGGCTAAAGAAGCATGGAAATGTGTTGAGTCTCTCTATTGAGGAAGTGCTAGCATTCAACGCTCCAACTATGAAGTGGTGCAAGATGAAGCCGATGAGTTTGCAATGAAAGAAGATGAAGAACCTCGTGAGTTCTTTCGTAGAGTGACCAAACTCGCGGTCTCACTCCGAGATCATGGAAGGAAGGACACGGATGGCAATTGGATCAAGCGCAAGTTCCTCAAGGCCATGATGCCCTACAACAAGGCCATGTCCTCCGTCATCCGTCAAAGACTGGACTTCCACTCCATGACCTCAAGTGAAGTGTTGGATGAGTTCGTTGCAATGAGCATCTTGGACAAGACCGCCGACAATGCGGTGCTTCGATCTCAAAGGGCTAAGAAGCCCAACCTTGCTTTGAAGGCCAAGGTCATCATGGAAGAAGAGGAAGAAGTGGAAGATGAGGAGAGTAATCCCAAAGACACCAAGTATGATTATCATGAGCACATGGCCCTTGCTTCAAGACAATTTTGGAGCAAGAAGAATTCAAGACCCAACTTCAACAAGAACAACTCAAGTGGCGTCAAGGGAAAGCAATGAGTTAGAACTTGCTTCAACTGTGGCAATGTGAGCCATTTTGTTGCGGATTGCCCTTATGAGAAGCAGGAAGACAATGGTGGCAAATTCATCTGAAAAGACAAAGCCAAGTCCTTCCCCAACAAGAACAACTTCCCCAAGAAGACTCCAACTCGTGGGTTGGTGGTTCAAGAAGAATACCAAGAGGATGACGATGATGATGAAAGTGGAGAAGCAATGGCCATGGCATCCATTGCCATTGCTACTACTCCCCCGGTGTCTCTCTTTGATTCACCCAACGAAAACATCACCGCCAAGTGCCTCATGGCTAAAGCTTCAAACAAGGTAACCCCCAACATCACAACCACCATCATTACTAATCCCTCCTTGGAGGATTGCATTGATGAACATGTTGAGTCTAATGAGGAAGTGAATGAATTTGAGTCTTTTATGAGTAAGCACAAGGGTAAGTCCAAGAAGCACTTTGTTGCTCTCTTGGAACAACTTGGTGAGGCCAATGACATGATCGAGGCTCACAAAGAAACCATCTCTAAGATGGAAGGTCATAGTCGTGACTATGCCGATGAGATATCGGATCTCTCTAATGCTCTCGAGGAAGAGCGTGTGCATCGTTTGACTTTTGAGGAGTCATACAATGATGACCATGCTAAGTTAAATAAATATCTTGATCACGCTCTTGTCGTGTCTCGTGTGCTAACTTCCGAGAAGGCTAAACTTGGGGTTGATCATGCTAGACTCAAGGAGGAGTTTGAGATACTTGACAAGGCCCACAAGGTCTTGAAGGGTGCTCACGCTAACCTAAAGGAGTCTCATGCTCAACTCCAAGTTAAGCTAATCAAGGAAAAGGCCACCTTTCCTCATATGGTATTAATTGATAATGCATGTGCTACTAACCTGTGTTGTGAGCATGTGCATCTTGTGGAGGAGAATGCCAAGTTGAAGGATCAACTTGAGAAAGGCCCTGTGACATGTATTCAAGGTGAGAAGAATCTCAACGACCTTTTGAGCAATCAAAAGGAAGTTGTGGCCAAGGAAGGAATTGGGTTTGCACCCAAGTCCAAGAGCAAGAAGAAGAACAACAAGACCAAACGTCCTCCTCCTCTCAAGCAAACGTTCGTGAAAGAGGGAGAGGGTGATCCTAAGGAGAAGAAGGAAAAAGTGAAGGGAGTTGACATCCAAAAGGGCAAAAGCATTTCCTCAAACAAAGCCGGCAACTTTAACCCGTCATATGTGTTGTGCCGTGCTAGTGATGGACATGTTTATGCTAAATTTGTTGGTTCTCCTTATGAGTACATTGAATGGTCTATTTGGGTTCGCAAGACCCTTGTTACTAACATCAAAGGACCCATTACTAAATGGGTACCTAAAACCAAGCATTGATCTCTTGTAGGTGTTTGCTTCCGGTGGGGGACCATGGTTGCTCGATAGTGGAGCAACAAATCATATGACCGGGAGCAAGGACTTGGTGGTGGATGTGCAAGATATTCCATCTATGCCCACCAATGTCGAGTGGGGTGATGCATCACATTCTAAGGTATTGGGTCTTGGCAAGGTTGTCATTTCTCATGATCTAACGATCGAGAAAGTCATGCTTGTTGAGTCCCTTGCATACAATTTTCTTTCCGTTCGTCAACTTGCACTCATGGGTTTTGCTACTTTCTTTGACATTGATACCGTGGCCCTCTTGTGGAGCAAGACTCTTAAAGTAGACTTTTTTGGGCATGTCGAGAACAGTCTCTATGTGATTAACTTTTCGGAGCGACCCACTAAGACCGCGACATGCCTAATGGCTAAAGTTGACGTGGGATGGCTTTGGCATCGCCGTTTAGCCCATGTCAATATGAGATCTTTGCAAAGTCTTCTCAAGGGGGACCATGTTCGTGGACTAACAAATGTTAGTTTTGCCAAAGATCGTGCTTGCAGTGCTTGTATTGAAAGAAAGCTTCATGAGAAGGTTCACCCTCCCTCAACCATCATCTACTCGAAGAGACCCTTGGAGCTCCTTCACATGGATCTCTTTGGGCCTCCATCTTTTGATAGTCTTGGAGGTAGAAAGTATTGCTTGGTAATTGTGGATGATTATTCAAGATACACTTGGGTATACTTCTTCAAGAGGAAGAGTGAGACTCAACAAACCGTCATCGACTTTGCAAATGAAGCTCAACGTCAACATAATGCAAAGATCTTGACAATCAGAAGTGACAACGGCACCGAGTTCAAGAAATACACCTTGGATGAGTTTCTTAGTGATGAGGGGATCAAGCACCAATATGCTGCTCCATACACCCCTCAACAAAATGGTGTTGCAGAGAGGAAGAACCGGACATTGATGGATGCGGCTAGGACCATGATGGCAGAGTTCAAGTATCCATACAACTTTTGGGCCGAAGCCATCAACACCGCATGTCATGCTTCCAATCGGCTCTATCTTCGCAAAGGCTTGAACAAGACTCCTTATGAGATACTCACCGGCAACAAGCCCAACCTCAAGTACTTGCGGGTGTTCGGTTGTAAGTGTTTCATTCTCAAGAAAGGTGTTCGTTTGTCTAAATTTGAGGCTAGAGCTCATGAGGGCATATTTGTTGGTTATGCTACAAACTCTCATGCTTACCGTGTTCTCAACAAGTCCACCGGACTCATTGAGGAGACGTGTAACGTGGAGTTTGACGAAAATAACGGCTCCCAAGTGGAGCAAATTGGTACTTGTGATGTAGGTGATGAAATTCCTCCCCAAGCCATAAGAAGAATGGGTATTGGTCAAATCCTACCCACTGAGGAACCCCTTGTGGCCGAAGGAGAAGGACAATGCTCCACTCAAGTGGAGCCATCACCTCCCCAAGACCCACACGCTTCTGAAGAACAAAATCAAGGCCCTCATCCTCGTGAACAAGACCAAGGGCAAGATCAACATCAAGATGGTGGTGAACCTCTAAATGATGCCCAAGGTCAAGTTCTCCCCCTCGAGCAAGTTCAAGATCATGAGCAAGCTCAAGATCAAGAACAAGCTCAAGACGGCGCTCAAGATGATCAAGTTAACCCTCCTCCTTCCACACCCGAGGAGGAATTAGAGCGTCGTGCCGCGAAGATTGCTTCCAATCTCACCACCCAAGGCCATCTCATGGAAAACGTGGTTGGAAGCCTAAGAAAGGGGGTAAGCACTCGTAGACAATTAGCAAACTATTGTGAACATCACACGTTTGTCTCTTGTGTTGAACCCCAAAAGGTCTATGAGGCGCTCGAAGACTCGGATTGGCTCAATGCCATGCATGAAGAACTCAACAACTTCGAGTACAACAAGGTGTGGAGATCGGTGCCAAGACCATCGGGGAACCACAACGTCATTGGAACCAAGTGGATCTTCAAGAACAAGCAAGATGCTCATGGGAACATCATTCGCAACAAGGCAAGATTGGTAGCACAAGGCTACTCCCAAGTCGAGGGTATCGACTACGGTGAAACCTTTGCTCCCGTTGCTCGTCTTGAATCCATTCGTTTGTTGATTGCTTATGCTTCCCATCACAACTTTAAGTTGCAACAAATGGATGTGAAAAGTGCTTTTCTTAATGGTCCTATTAATGAGTTGGTCTATGTCAAGCAACCCCCCGGGTTCGAGGACCCCTACTTCCCGGATCATGTGTATCAACTCGATAAGGCACTCTATGGCCTTAAACAAGCCCCACGTGCATGGTATGACCACCTTACCAAGTTGCTACAAGATCGTGGATTTGAAGTAGGACAAATCGATCCCACTCTTTTTACTAAGAAGGTCAAAGGGGAGTTGTTTGTATGCCAACTATATGTTGATGACATTATCTTTGGTTCTCCTAACAAAGCTTTCAATGAGGAATTCGTCGCTCTCATGACCTCCAAGTTCAAGATGTCTTCGATGGGACAGTTGAAGTTCTTCCTTGGTTTTGACATCAAACAAAGAAGATAAGGAACCTTCATCAACCAAGCCAAATACACTCAAGACATGCTTAAAAGATTCAAGCTAAGTGATGTCAAGCCGGCTACTACACCAATGCCTACCAAGTGCCAACTTGACATTGATCAGAATGGTAAAGCGGTGGATCAAAAGGTATATCGCTCCATGATTGGCTCCTTGCTTTACCTTTGTGCATCTAGACCGGATATCATGTTGAGTGTGGGAATGTGTGCACGGTTTCAAGGCGCACCAAAGGAAAGTCACTATGTGGTGGTCAAGCGAATCTTTCGATATTTGGCTCATACCCCAAACTTTGGCTTATGGTACCCAAGAGGGGCAAACTTCAAGCTTGAAGGATTTATGGATTCCGATTGGGCGGCAGACAAAGTGGATAGGAAGTCCACTTCCGGAGGGTGCCAATTTCTTGGTTTCTCTTTGGTAAGTTGGTCTTCCAAGAAGCAAAGTTGTGTGTCTCTCTCGTCAACCGAAGCGGAATATGTGGCGGCTGGTAGTTGTTGTGCTCAACTCCTATGGATGAGGCAAAATTTAAAGGAGTACGGTGTCATTTGTGACAAAGTGCCTCTTTGGTGTGATAATGAAAGTGCCATTGAGGGAGTCCTGGACTAGGGGGTGTCCGGACAACCGGACTATCATTGTCCGTCGGACTCCAAGACTACGAAGATGCAAGATTGAAGACTCCGTCCCGTGTCCGGATGGGACTTTCCTTGGCGTGGAAGGCAAGCTTGGCAATACGGATATGTAGATTTCCTACCATTGTAACCGACTCTGTGTAACCCTAGCCTCCTCCGGTGTCTATATAAACCGGAGGGCTTTAGTCCGTAGGACAACATACATTACAACAATCATACCATAGGCTAGCTTCTAGGGTTTAGCCTCCTTGATCTCGTGGTAGATCCACTCTTGTACTACCCATATCATCAATATTAATCAAGCAGGACGTAGGGTTTTACCTCCATAAAGAGGGCCCGAACCTGGGTAAAAACATTGTGTCCCTCGTCTCTTGTTACCATCCGCCTAGACGCACAGTTCGGGACCCCCTACCCGAGATCCGCCGGTTTTGACACCGACATTGGTGCTTTCATTGAGAGTTCCTCTGTGTCGTCACCGATAGGCTTGATGGCATCTTCAACCAGCAACGCTGCCCAGGGTGAGACTTTTCTCCCCGGACAGATCTTCGTGTTCGGCGGCTTCGCCCTGCGGGCCAATTCACTTGGCCATCTGGAGCAGATAGAAAGCTACGCCCCTGGCCGTCAGGTCAGATTTGGAAGCTTAAACTTCACGGCCGATGTCCGCGGAGACTTGATCTTCGACGGACTCGAGCCACAGCCAAGCGCGCCGCACTGTGACGACGGGCATGATCTAGCTCTGCCACCGAACAGTGCCTTGGTGGCCGCACATGGGTCCGCTTCGGCCGTTAGCCCGGAGCCGATCGCCCAGATCGAGGGCCGGTGGATAGACGCCGCCCTGGGGGCTTCAACATCCACGGCGATGGAGCCGAACACTAATCTTGTCCCCTGCGAAACTCATGATTCCGAGGCGCCGGACTCCTCGCCGGACTCCGAACCTCCCGCGCCCTTACCAATCGATCCGGATTGGGCACCGGTTATGGAATTCACCGCCGCGGACATCTTCCAGTACTCGCCTTTTGGCGATATCCTGAATTCATTAAAACATCTCTCGTTATCAGGAGAGCCCTGGCCGGACTATGGCCTGGATGGTTGGGATGCGGACGACGAAGAAATCCAGAGCCCACCCACCACCCACTTTGTAGCCACTGTCGACGATCTAACCGACATGCTAGACTACGACTCCGAAGACATCGACGCCATGGACGACGATGCCGGAGACGAACAGGAACCAGCGCCCACAGGGCACTGGAAGGCCACCTCGTCATATGATGTATACATGGTGGATACTCCAAAAGATGGGGACGGCGAAGAAACAGCGGAGGCAGATCCCTTAAAGAAACAGCCCAAGCGCCGGCGTCAGCGGCGCCGCTCTAAATCCCGCCACAGCAAGAATAGAGATTCCGGCACAGGAGATAACAATACCCTAGAGAGTGCCGAAGACAATCCCCTCCAGCAAGACTCAGCGCAGGAGGATGCAGAAGCAAGCCCTCACGAGAGGGCGGCAGATGAAGAGGTTGAGGATCATAACTATGTACCTCCCTCCGAAGACGAAGCAAGCCTCAATGACGATGAACTCGTCGTGCCCGAGGACCCCGTCAAACAAGAGCTTTTTAAGCGCAGGCTCATCGCCACAGCAAGAAGCCTGAAGAAGGAAAAGCGGAAGCTCAAAACAGCAGAAGACATGCTCAGAATGAGATGGAGCAAAGTGCTCAAAACCGCAGATAAATACGGCAATGGCCACCAATCGAAGAGCTACCCAAAGCGTAAGCTACTACCAGAATTCGACGAGGAGGCCATAGAGCCTCCACCGTCAAATCGCCCAGCCAGGTCCATCTACGGGCCCAAAAAGAAGGCCCCAGGAAGCAAGGTAACACGTCAAGTGTCCGACAATAGCGGCACACCCAAACACAGGGGCGCCGCACACCCACTATGTTTCACCAATGAGGTGCTGGACCATGAATTCCCAGCAGGGTTTAAACCCATAAACATAGAGGCCTACGACGGAACAACAGACCCTAGAGTCTGGATAGAAGATTATATACTGCACATACACATGGCCAGAGGAGACGATCTCCACGCCATAAAATACCTACCCCTCAAGCTCAAAGGGCCAGCCCTTCATTGGCTTAAAAGCCTCCCAGAAAACACTGTTGGAAGTTGGGAAGAGCTTGAGGACGCGTTTAGAGCAAATTTTCAAGGGACTTACGTCTGCCCTCCAGACGCAGATGATCTAAGTCATATAACTCAACAGCCCGGAGAGTCAGCGCGGAAATTCTGGAACAGGTTCCTTACCAAAAAGAACCAAATAGTCGACTGTCCGGACGCAGAAGCCTTAGCAGCTTTCAAGCATAATGTCCGAGACGAATGGCTTGCCAGGCACCTTGGTCAAGAGAAACCGAGGACAATGTCCGCACTAACAAGCCTCATGACCCGCTTCTGTGCGGGAGAAGATAGCTGGCTAGCAAGATGCAGCACCAGCGACCCAAGTACATCCGAGATAAGAGATGGAAATGGAAAATCACGACGCAGAAAAGAGCAGCGCCGGAATAAAGAGAAAAGCCCAAAGAGCACGGCAGTCAACGCCGGATTGAAAAGCTCGCGGCCCAACAACAAAACACAACCTCTCAAGGATGACAGTGACGAATTGTCCAACTTAAACAAGATTTTGGGTCGGATATGTCAAATCCACAGTACCCCCGGAAGGCCTGCAAATCACACCCACCGGAATTGTTGGGTTTTTAAACAGTCCGGCCGACTAAACGCCGAACACAAGGGGCTCGACGCGTCAAGCGAAAACGATAAACGCCACCAGCAGAGCACCGGAAAACAAAAGACTTTCCCACAAGGGGTCAAAGCAGTAAACTCACTTCATGTGATAATACAGAAAAATAGTGCGGCACTTTCTAAAAAGAGCTTCGCGCGGTCTAACCCAGCAGACCGTAGTGATTGGATATCAAAGCCAATCACTTTCGACCACCTGGACTACTCCAGAAGCGTTCGAAACGCGGGACGGACTCCTCTGATATTGAATCCCATAATAGACGGATTACAATTTAATAACGTCCTAATGGACTGAGGCAGCGACTTAAACCTGCTATATTCAAACACAATCCGTAGGATGGGGATAGACCCTACCAAAATCCGACACAGCCGCACTTCCTTCAAAGGAGTGATGCCAGGCCCTTACGCCAAGTGCACAGGCTCCATATTACTCGAAATCGTGTTCGGATCGCCGAACAATTTTCGACGAGAAAAATTAATTTTTCATATCGTCCCATTTGAAAGTGAATATCAAGCACTCTTGGGACGAAAGACTTTTGTCCGCTTGAACGCCATACCGCATTATGCGTCTCTTACACTCAAGATGCCCGGTCCGCGTGGCGTCATTTCAGTGCAAGGGTCACTTAAAGACCCCGGACTCGGATAGACGAATCCGGCTTCAGTAGGCTAGGGGCTCCCTAGCCGCATACCTGTTCACAGGGGGCTGTGCGCACAAAAAACTGCGGGTTCATGCAAACCCCGCTTTAATTATTTATATTTCTTCTTTTACACATATTTTTCGCACGATTTATTTTCAAACTAAACGTTCCTCTCTTTTTACAGATGAACAACGTGCATGCCCGTCCAGAATAAACGGCACAACGGAGATACAGGCGTAGACGTGCAGTAGGGACCCGTTGTGAGGATTCTTTTCAGATTAAGACCCTGCGTAAACCTTTTTTACCGTCTCTTGTTGTTATTCTCCCTTGGCTTCTTCCTATAGCCAAAGCGGAGCCTAACGTTTTGGCATCGGCCGCGTCAGAAGACCATGCCCGTACCTGGACACTAGGGGCTTAGGGCATCTCTGCCCATTATTATAAAGACCGAACACCTTAGGGAGTGTTCGGCGTCTCGAGTTAGGCATTATATGCATCAGCTCCGAATCATGTCTTTGGTCAAATGTTGGGTTTGCCCGGCTCCTGTGTTTTGCTGCCTTACGTTCCGTATCACCGGCTAACGCGGCACCAGGAGAACTACTGCGATTGTGCCCCAGTTCGGCTGGGTGAGCACCTCAGTAGAGAAAGCCGAAAACTGACTGTCATGATACAGCGAGAGACTGGTCAACCACTCGATCGACTACCGGAATGTTTAGAATTCCCCGCTTTGATGAAGGACTGTTTCCCGGTCAGGCACACACGCACCCCGAATTCGGAGATGTGCGGGGCCACCAGGGGCTATATCGTAGCCCCACCCTCGAGCTCCACTGGCTAAGTGAAAGTGATAAAGCATTATAGTCCGGATTGCCTCGTTCGCTACGCTACCACCTCTTTAAACAGGACCGAGACGTCGGATTAAGTGTGGAAACGCGCTATTTTTGCGAACACCCCCGCACCCTGTGCGTGGGGGCTGAAGCCGAAGACTGCAATCTTTCAAGTTATACAAATGTATACGTAAACGGCCGCACAGGAGAAGTTTTACTACTTGGGACACACAAGTATAAAAGGCAGTTATAACATAATCATCATTTTACAAGCTAATACGTTCATTTGAACGTGACATTTTTCGAGCACTGCGCCTCTATTACACGAGCGCCACGCATAACTTCCCCGAAATAGTGTTCGGCGGGGAGCCGGTTTTCATCCGAATCCTGGGCGGCAATAGCGGTGGCATCCATCTCCGGACAATGCGCCTTCACACGGGCAAGAGCCATCCGCGTGCCCTCGATGCAGGCCGACCGCTTCATCTCCTTTATATGCGGCACCGCTCCAAGGAATTGCTGCAGTAAGCCGAAGTAGCTCGTCGCCTTGGCCCTCTCTGGCCAGACATGGGCCACGATGTCAGTCATGGCAAGTCCGGACAATCTATTTAGCTCGGCCCATTCGGCCAACCGGTCTGTCAACGGAAGTGGGCGATCCGGACTGTGGAATTGAGACCAATATAGCTCTTCCGTCTAGTGATCCTCCTGGCTCCGGAAGTGCTTAACGGCATCGGCCGCACTTGCAGCTAAGTCCATATACGGATCCTCCGGACTCCACAGCCGCTCAAATTGAGCATACTTTCCATCCATAAACCGGCGACGCAGCAGAAAAGGCTTGCCAGCCACGACCTCTCCGGCCTGGCGCAGTTCCTCCTTCATAGCCCGCATTGCAGAGCGGGCATCCTTGGCTTCGGCGGTGTCCTTCTTCAGGTCTTCCCACTCCGATAGGCGCTCCTTTTCAAGAGCCTCATTGCGGTCGGTAGCATCCTTTAATTTCATGGCCAATTCGGCCACCTCTGTCCTGCTTAGGCAGTGCGCAGCCTTCTCGGCTTTCAACTCTTCGGTCACCCTCGAGGCAGCCGCGTCACTCCTTCGGGCTTGCTCCTTAGCTCGAGCAAGTTCGGCCTGAAGGCTCTCCACAGCAGCAGCGCCGTCTGTACAACAGCATATAATTTATCACAGGAAGGCTTCGACCCCCTTAATAAAGTGACTGCGGAGAACTCTTTTACCTTGCGACTCGTCAAGTCGCCTGTTGACAAGTGCGATGTCCGCATCTGCCAAGTCAAGTTGCCGATTTAATTCGGCAAACTCACCAGTCCGGCTAGCCCCCGGACTATCCGTCACCTGCATAGGAACGACGAAATTCATTACTTCAGATTTCGATCCTCGGTACGCTATCGTTTTCGACAACCTACTGAGTCTCAGGGGCTACTATCTATACAGGGCGCATTTTTTACGTGCTAAACTGTTAAAAGACAAAAGGGTGCGTCATTCTCGCATACCTCAAATCCCGCCAGCAAACTCATGGCGGCATTGCGCAATCCGCTCTCGGCAGACAAAATCCTTCCAATCACCATACGCATCAACGCACGGTGATCTTCTGAAATGGACGCCCTCTCAAGCAGATTCTCCAGTTCCCCCGGCCGAATACTAGTGGGTGCCGAACTCTCTGGCCCCTCCGAACTCGGGGATACCCTCTGTGACGACACTTCGGGCTCGCCTGCCTCATCTGGCGGCGCTGCAGACGGAGGCGTTTCGCTCTCCATCATCTCCGGAAGAAGGTCCCTCGAAGATGAACTCCTCTGAGAAGGCTGTAGATCCGAACTGCAATATAAATATTTCGGTTACCCACAGAAGCACAAATGAAGGTATTTCCTTACTAAATTAAACTCCCTCTTTCATACTTACGGCTCGCTAGAGGGCTGATTCTTTGGCGATGATTGAGCGTCCGGATTCCCTCCGGACGCCGGACCCCCCGGTGAGGATCTCTTCTCACGCTTAGGGGCTTTGGCCTCCGGATCTTCGGAGGCGGTCCTCTTCTCCCCCTGAAGGGAGGGGTTCTTGATTCCCCCCTCTTCGGACGCCCCTTTGGGCGAAATATTAGCTCCTCTATCTTCCCCTTCGCCACCTTCTGCGGGCGCAACCTCCAACATTCTAACCAGCACGGGCTCCAGTGCGGTCTCTGGGAGGGGGGCCGGACACCTTATCAGCCTTGATCGCGCCACCCATTCCTGTGAAGAGTAATGGGTCAGGAGGCGAACTCTAGAAGGGCATATAAACAGGATGCCCGGATTCGGAGCTATTTACCTGAGTATCCGGGTGATTGCGGCTTAGACCTGCGTCCTCGGCTAATTCCGGATACGCCACCTGCGGTCCGAAGAACAACTTGTACATCTCCATGGGTGTCGCACCCATAAAGTGTTGGAGAATCCGAGGTCCCTCCGGGTTGAACTCCCATAGACGGAGAGGACGGCGTTTGCAGGGCAGAAGATGCCTGATTAGCATAACCTGCATCACCTTGATCAGGTCGATCTCCCTCGCTTGGAGGTCTCGAATCCGGCCCTGCAGTGAGGGCACGTCTTCGGACGGCCCCCAATTGAGCCCTTGGTTGACCCACGACACCAGCTGGCGTGGAGGTCCCGGGCGGAATAAAGGCGGCAGCTTTTGCCTCCTGCCCTTCGGAGCGGTGATGTACAACCACTCATGTTGCCACAATCCGAGTTCCTCTTGGAAGGAACCTTCGGGCCACGGGGCATCGGCCTTTTTGCTTATGGCCGCCCCGCCGCACTCCGCTTGACGCCCCCCGATCATCTTCAGCTCCACCTTGAAGGTCTTCAGCCACAGGCCGAAGTGGGGAATGACGCGGAGGAAGGCTTCGTAGACGATAATGAATGCGCAGATGTGGAGGATGGACTCCGGAGCCAAGTCGTGAAAGTCCAGCCCATAGTAGAACAGGAGCCCTCTCACGAAGGGGTCCGTCGGGAAGCCTAAACCCCGGCGGAGGTGGGATACGAAGACGACGTATTCACCGGGCTCGGGGGCGGGCACGGCCTGCCCTTGGGCAGGCAACCTGTGCGAAACCTCGTAGGCCAGGTACTTGGCTTCACGTAACTTCAATATGTCCTCCTCCGTGACGGAGGAGGGCATCCACCGGCCCTGGAGGTCGGAACCGGACATGGTTGAGGATCCGAAGCGCTCGAATCTGAGGCTCTGGGTGTTGGAACTGGGAGCAAGGAGGAGATTCGATGCGAGATTGAAGAACAAGGACAAGCCTTGGTCCTCTTATAAAGAGGAAAAAATACCAAGAGCCGTCTCCGTGACCGTTTGGGATTCACCTTCGATAGAGGAGGCGTGGCGACGGGAACGGTTGGGTTACCCACACACGTATTGATGAGAATCCCAGAATAAGGGGAACACGATCTCTGCTTCGACAGGACGTGCCAAGGAAACCGCCTCGCTAAACGTGCTGAGGTGGTATAGTAAAAAACGATTCAAACAAAGGCTTGGTAGCGGTGTGATGTCACGCCGTATAATACGTCAGCAGATTGAACTAAGTGTACATTTTATTCTCTCTACGGTGGAATGTGCAATTTATTTTGCAGAGCCGGACACTATCCTGGTGTTCATGATCTTCTCTGGATTATTCAAGGGAGGAACCCGCCTTGCAATGCCGAACATTATGCGCGTCGGACTTATCGTCATTGAAGCCTGGTTCAGGGGCTACTGAGGGAGTCCTGGACTAGGGGGTGTCCGGACAGCCGGACTATCATTATCCGCCGGACTCCAAGACTACGAAGATGCAAGATTGAAGACTCCGTCCCGTGTCCGGATGGGACTTTCCTTGGCGTGGAAGGCAAGCTTGGCAATACGGATATGTAGATTTCCTACCATTGTAACCGACTCTGTGTAACCCTAGCCTCCTCCGGTGTCTATATAAACCGGAGGGCTTTAGTCCGTAGGACAACATACATTACAACAATCATACCATAGGCTAGCTTCTAGGGTTTAGCCTCCTTGATCTCGTGGTAGATCCACTCTTGTACTACCCATATCATCAATATTAATCAAGCAGGACGTAGGGTTTTCCTCCATCAAGAGGGCCCGAACCTGGGTAAAAACATTGTGTCCCTCGTCTCTTGTTACCATCCGCCTAGACGCACAGTTCGGGACCCCCTACCCGAGATCCGCCGGTTTTGACACCGACAGCCATCAAGATTTCTCTCAACCCGGTGCAACACTTCAAGACGAAGCACATTGAGATTCGGTATCACTTCATCCGGGATCACATTAGGCGAGGGGAGATCGAGCTCAAGTATGTCAACACTCATGATAACCTTGCAGACATTTTCACGAAGCCCTTGGATGAAGAAAGATTTCGCGAGTTAAGGCATGAGCTAAATATCATTGATTCAACCCGTGCACCCCCACCACACTCAACTTGTTGTCTAGTTTAGGTGTAGGCATGGACATAGGGGGAGTGTTGTTCTCTCAATGAACTCTCCCTCCCCCTATTATGCATAAATCGATCACCTCTTTCACATTAGCCATTTTTATGGTACTTGTGCATCAAAGACGAGTTTTGGTCATGGGCCCAAGGATAATTCTTCGCGGTGCCATGCCATCTAACTCAAACATAGGTGGCTTCGGCCACCGCCCTCTCTCTTCAAGAGGTTTTGTCACTTGGTGGTTTCTTGTTGTCTTTCTGCCTCTGGTTTGTGCGTGTTCTTGTGGTTTTCTGTGTGTGAAAAGTTTCCGTGCAAAGGCTTTCTTCTCGTGTTCAAACATGATGTGTCTTGAGTTCACGGTACTACCGCGGTCAGCTACGGTACTACCGCAGCCAGCCATGGTACTACCACTTGTGGGAGCATGGTACTACCGTCCCCACACGGCAGTAATTTTTTACTGCCGCCTGGGTGAGCGGTACTACTGCCTCGGTGCGGTACTCCGCCCGAGCGGTACTACCGCGATGATATGCGGTACTACCGCCCCGGTTTGGGCGCGTGGGGATAAGGACGGGCAGGGGGAGTTCTAACTCCCCATACCCATTCGCAGTTCTTCCCCCACGTCGTCTCTTTCTCTCCCTCGCTCAAGAACGGAGCCGGCGTTCGTCGCCGGATCTCCTCCTCCGGCTGCCCTCCCGTGATTCCGTCCGGTGGGATCGTTCCCCACCACGTGCTCTTGCTATGGACCAAGGTCTTTCCCCAACTCCCTCTTCTTGTTGTTTGTGTTTGGTGTTTCTAGGTTTTGGGGGAGACTTGTGTGTTCTTGAGATTCCTAGGCTTAATCCATGCAAGAGTAGGATGAAGGAGCGTAGTATTACGTAGGAATAATACTTGTATTTGTGTCTTGCGCTAGATTTGATCACCGTAGCACCGCCGTTGTTTCGCGGTTCTTTTCAGATTCGAACCGCCGTTTGGATCTGACGCGACGCAGTACTACCGCCCGTCTGGCGCGGTACTACCGCTTGTACGGTACTACCACACGTCGGGAGCGGTACTACCGCGCTCACTGCGGCACTAAAATTTTACTTCCGCTCCAACCACGGTACTACCGTGACCTCGCACGGTACTACCGCGTTTTGGAGCGGTACTAATATTTTAGTACCGCAGGCACTGGCAGTTCTACCGTGGCTCACATCTATCGCATGACAACTTTCTCGTATACTTTCTATGTGTTTCTTGTGCTTTGCCATGGTCTTTGCATTGATCTTCTTCGCGTTCGTTGGTGTTTTGCGTGTGTGTCTCAGGTGGTGGCTCCCGCCGGTCCAATCCTAGTCGTGACACTGGCTGCAAGCGTCTGCGCAACCCAGGTGAAGTACCAGAGGGCTCTTCTGCCTCCAAGCGCAATGTCAAGACCTCAGCTAGCAAGCGCAAGGAGCCTGCTAAGGGCATGGATGAGATAACCCCATCTGAGTACGTCCGTCTCAGGCAGCTTCACCCGTATGTGAACCCTCGTTCCACTGTCAGAGGCTGTGAGCTGTTCTGGAACAAGCAACAGACCAACATCTATCTGGATGTCATCAAGAACAAGCAGAATACCTATGTGGATGTGAAATGGATTGATATGCATCACATGAGGAAGGACAAGTTCCGCGACTACTTTGGAGAGGCTATGGACTTGGTGGAGTAGTTTGGCATTGAGCATGTGATATCCTTTCACCTTGACTATGACCCTGAGCTTATCTGTCAGTTCTTTGCCTCAGTTTACTTTCACTCTAATGAGGAGCGGAGGATGACCTGGATGACCAATGGCCGTCAACTGTCTGCTACCTGGAAGGAGTTCATGGATCTGCTCCAGGTCCCTGATGATGGGCTCAACACTCCAGTGGGTGTTTGCCCCCATGCCAATGCTGCGTCTGCCAACAAGGACAAGCTTGCACCATTCATGGTTGAGAAGGCGCTCGCCAATGGGAAGACAACATTGGTGCTCAACTCTTTTCTGGATATCATGTATCGCATCTTCCGCAACTCCTTGTTCCCTCGCATTGGTGACAAAGACAAGGTTCATGCCTATATGGTGGATATGATGCCCATTTGCGAGGAGGCTCGTTCGTCTCAGTCTCAGCCACTTGATATCTCACACATCATGTGGTGTGAGCTTCGGTTTGCAGTGTTCAACCGCAAGGTGCCTATCTATGGGCCCTATCTGTTTCTGCTGATCTTGAAGACTTGGGAGAAGATCCCTAGTGAGGAATTCCTTGCTCCAGACTGGATTCGCCATGATCCCATCTGTCTGCGTATCAAACCCAACTGGGCCAGCACCACCACTCGTGCCGAGGCATCTGCTGCTAGGGCTGCTGTTGAGGAGGATGCTGGCGCCGAGGATGTTGCTGAGGGCCGTGCTGCTAGGCCTTCCCAGAGTTCCACTATGCCATCATGGGCCAAGAAGCTAAAGGACAAGATGAAGACTCTTTTCTGCATGCAAGCCAAGGGACAGTACAGGACTCACGTGGCGTCCAAGGAGAGTCGTCGCAGGGACAAGAAGATCTTGCAGCTCTATGGTGAGGACGTGTCTGGCGGGTCTGAGGAGCGCATCACTCCAGAGGCCGAGTGGATGGAGAAGCAAGGCTTCAGGTGGAATGATTCTGAGGAGGACGTCGAGGAGACCATCCCTGCTGCGGAGGAGACCGACGGAGAGGGTTGGGACGAGTTCCCTGCTTGAGCCACCTCTTGTGTGTAGGTGTCCTCTCTGCCTTTTTGGCGTCTCAATGCCAAAGGGGGAGAGAGTGTAGGGATTTGTGAGTCGTGTGTGTCGTGTGTTTGCTGCTTTCTCGGTTGAACTATTTGCTGCTTTCTCGTTTGAACCTCGGTTGCTTTACTTCCTATGGTGTAAGACATATGCACTCTATCTATCCTAGCAAGCTTGTGATATGTTATGCTACCTTTATGCTATGCTCTACTTCGATGTTAATTATCGTGCCTTGGTCTCTAAAATATAGGGGGAGTGTTGATCCTAGTTTGTGTGCTATGCAGTTCAAAGCATTCATCTAGAGTGCACACATCTAGGGGGAGCCCGTCTATATTTTAGAGAGGTGGGGTTTGCCCTTGCTCAAAATTATCTTATCTATGTGCAAATCCCGTGTTGTCATCAATCCACCAAAAAGGGAGAGATTGTAAGGGCATATTTATCCCTTAGGTGTTTTGGTGATTGATGACAATGCTTTTGCGGACTAATCGTGTGCCTTGAGTTTCTCAGATACTTCATCACTAGGCATGAGACGATTCGGTGCCCCTTGGAGAATATTGAAGTCAGCGTTGTTCTACGTTTCTCTTTGGTGGATTTGAGTCGTAGGAGAGCTGTACTATTAAGAGGGGGTCCGCGTCGGAAAGGTTTGGGTGGAATCAACACGTACACTTGTCCTACCTTTCCTTGCACTTTGGAGCATCTCTTCGTTATCCTAGTTGTGCCGAAATCTGACGGCTACTGCTGTACTTGCGGTAGTACCGCAAGTACCAGCGGTAGTACCGCTGTGGGTCACGGTAGTACCGCTCCTCTGGAGCCTTAGTACCGTGGCTCCCAGGCCTAGTGCCGCTCCGGTACGGTAGTAGGGGCGGATGTATTTTTTTACATCAGCGCCCTCCACGGTAGTACCGCTCGTCCAGCCCGGTAGTACTGCGGGAGCCCACGGTAGTACCGCTCCCCAGGAGTCATAGTACCGTGGCCCTCCTACCTAGTACCGCGGTGTCACGGTAGAAGGAGCGGATGTAATTTTTTACATCCGCGCCTCAACGGTAGTACCGCGCCTCGTGCGTGGTAGTACCGTGTCGGATTTTTGCACTACCTCATTTTCAGCGGAAGTAGGCACGGATGTAATTTATTTCATCTGCGCTCTTTGTAGGCAATGGCTTTCCTGCCTTGCGGTAGTACCGCAAGGGGGAGCGGTAGTACCGCGCAAGCGGTAGTACTGCACCCAAGTCAGGCAAGTCCCGGCCTCTGCTGCTGTCACGGAAGTACCGTGGTCCGCCACGGTAGTACCGCGTGGCCTTGCGGTAGTACCGCACCCCTGGAGCGGTAGTACCGCGTGTCGCGGGCTGAACATGTGGATAACGGTTGGATATTTCCCATGACTATATAAGGGGCGTCTTCTACCTCTAGTTGACTACCTCTTGCACCTCTAAGCTCCATTGTTGCTCTAAGCTCCATTTTCGCCCGATCTCTCTCCCTAGCCAATCAAACTTATTGATTTGCTCGGGATTGGGTGACAAGGGCCTGATCTACACTTCCACCACAAGATATTCGATTCCCCCCACTTATCCCTAGCGGATCTTGTTACTCTTGGGTGTTTGAGCACCCTAGACGGTTGAGGTCACCTCGAAGCCATACTCCATTGTAGTGAAGCTTCGTGGTGTTGTTGGGAGCCTCCAATTGTTGTGGAGATTGCCCCAACCTTGTTTGTAAAGGTTGGGTCGCCGCCTTCAAGGGCACCAATAGTGGAATCACATCATCTCGCATTGTGTGAGGGCGTGAGGAGAATATGGTGGCCCTAGTGGCTTCTTGGGGAGCATTGTGCCTCCACACCGCTCTAACGGAGATGTACTGCCCCTTAAAAGGAAGGAACTTCGGTAACACATCCTCGTCTCCACTGGCTCCACTCTTGGTTATTTCGTGCCTTAACTTTTGCAAGCCTACTTGTGTTGTATCCCTTGCTTGCTTATGTGCTAGTTGTTATTGCATCATATAGGTTGCTCACTTAGTTGCACATCTAGACAACCTATTTTGTTGCAAAGTTTAATTTGGTAAAGAAAAGCTTAAAAATTGTTAGTTGCCTATTCACCCCCCTCTAGTCAACCATATCGGTCCTTTCAACCAGTACATCTACTTTTCCCTACATCTGCTAGTCCACCTCTCCGAGAGCTCATACAACTTACTCATCTATGCCAGAGCCCATAATGGCGTGTGGCTGCACACGAAAATTTGTAGGCATGAAATATCATATGATCCCTTTGAATCTGGGTGGCAAACCGAGGAAAATCACACGGGTACTCCGGGATTTTCGAAATGAACAAACACTGGATTCTCTAGGTTCCCCAGCCAATCCACCCACATGTGTATTAAAGTTGCCACCTTAATGTTATCCAAGATTCATAACTGCCACAACTTCCATGTGTATCACGATCCAATCCCCTTCTACGAGCATGGCTAAGCAATAACCGAGCATAACTTATATTCCTGGGGTGATCAACAGGTATTAGGTTCCTACCTCAAGTACTACAACCAAACCACAATTCCCAATCCTACTCATGCAAATATTTGAAGGGCATAACTAATGCATAGTAAAAGCTGGGTATAGAAAAGTATGATCAAAGTGTACCTTGCCTTGCTGACGATCTGCAAACTCTAGAGATTTTTACTAACAAGCTTCGCACTCCGGGTAATCTAGCATAGACAAACAGTAGCATACATAAGCAACCAATCAAACGAAACAAAGAGAAATCGAGAAAAGATCCAAATAAATCTGGAAACAAGAAAATGACTAAACTAAATAAAAAATAAAACCTAACAGCATTATTTTCATGTGAATTAGATCTTAATAGTAGGTACGAGTGATTAGCTACGATTTGCAAAATGAATCAACTCAAACGGAGTTATGAAACTCAAGATACAAACAAAACAAGATCAAATACTAATCTGAACTAAACTCAAATTTTAAATTGTCAAAATCATGTTCAAGTTGGTTTACTGGAAAGAGGGGATTGTTACAAAGATTTAGGCGTTGGTTTCATCTAAATTTGGATAAATGAGCTAAAAGTTACGCTAGTTTTAAGATCAGGGACTAATCTTCGATAAAACTATTCACGAATAGGTCCTTGGGCGAAAATAAACAGAAAAGGAAAAATCTATCGGATGAACGTCCGCTAACAGAACCTAACGAATGAATTCATTCGTTAAAATAAACTAACGGGTGAACGTTCGCTAACAAAACTAAAAATAAATAAAAAACCGATCTAACCTAACTAACCGAAAAAACAAAAAGAACCGGAGAAAACCGACCGGTTTTACCGGTTCGGCAACGGCGGCGGATCGGGTCATAGACGACATCGGGGCGAGGCGGGGCGACTCTGGTGAGGCTCAGCATCGGCGGCAGTGGCGGCGGTGCGACAGCAGCAGCAGCGGCGGGCGGTGGCAGCTACGACGGTGGCTCCGGACGGGGTGGAGAGGTGGCGGGGTGGGCGGCTTATAAAGAGGGGGAGGGGGCGACTTGGAGGAGGGGCAAGGCGAGGCGGAGTCGGAGTCCGACCGGACTTCGGCGGCGGTGGTGGCGGCGGCTGGGACTCTCTCCCGAGTCGATCGGGCGCGAGGGAGAGCTGGGCCATGGCCCGGCTTTGGCTGTGCCGTCCCAAGAAACTTTTTTTAAATCGGTGCCGCGAAGAAAAATCCTAATAAACAAAAATAAAGGTCCTAAAATTCCAGAAACAATTTTCACCATCCCTACCTAATATTTGGGACAGGATGAATATTTTTCTGGACTAAACACACTTTTTCAAAAAATGCATATTTTTCTCTAATTTCAACCAAATAAAATAGCAAATAAAATCAAATAAAATAATTTGACTTCAAAATTTCTTTTCCAATATTTCTCCTTTGTTTTGAAGAAGTCATTTTATCTTCTCTCATTTATTTTTATTGTTTGAAATAATTGGAAAGCAATTATTGAAAATCATATTTGATCCACTTTTTCAAAATTGAAATAAATTCAAAAATGAAAATTTATGAAACTTCCAAATCTCTCCTTGGGTCCTTGAGTTGCTTAAGATTTCGTGGATCAGAACCAAAATGCAATTAAATATGATATGCATATGAATGATCTATGTATAACATCCAAACTGAAAATTGGGATGTTACATTGCATGCCCTTATCCCGAGAGGTTTGCCATCCGGGCCGAATTCCATGCGTCTGATGGGGCGTGGCGGCTTTTTGGCTACTGCTTTTGTTGCCTGTGTCTTAGTATTCCTCCCCTTTGTGGATGAGTATATGGGTGGTTTAATTACCCTTTGCTGCTGCTGGTAGGATCTCCTATTGTCATGTCGTTCACCTACAGCACCGTCAAGCTCGTGATCTTGCACATGAGCATGTTGCTGCTCTTGAGTGTGCACATGGGCAAACTCTGAGTGCTGTTGCTCCTCCTCCTCATTGTTGTATGGGTCAATAGCTCCCAGATGGTTCATCTTGGATAAGATTGTAGTGATATCCTGCTCAATTTTTCTGCTTCGTTGTCCGTGACACCTCTGTTTTCAGAAGAATGCATGGCGTCGAATTCTTCTTCAAGTCTTTCCATGACGACCCTTGACCTCGCCATTTTGTCTTGGCTTCTCAAGCTTTTTCTATGCACTCTCATGTTCAGCTGCAACAGTGCGCTTTGAATGCAGTATTAGGAGGCCTTGTTTAATGCTACTGTCCTCAAGTAATTTCTGTTGAAGGTTGGCTGGATGTTCGGGAGTTTGGTGTATCTCCTGAGGATGTATTTCTCTAGAACGCTAGCAGCCTTAATTTTTTGCATCATGCACAGGACATGCAGGCAGAAAATACCTGTTTTTTTGGAAGAGGTGCATGTTTTCTGTCATTTCATTCGACAAAAGCTTTGCAAAAGTAAGTACTACAGTCTGTAACATATTTTTTTAGTCCTCACCTGTGTGGTCCCACTGCTTGCACTCGCAGTCGTATATTTCTCCCACGGGGTCTGCAACCACCTGGAACGTGTGCTCAGACCATGCAAACTTTTTTTGCGGTTTGTTGTAGCGCACAAGGTACTTCGTGGGCTCTTTTGTCCCCATAACCATGAAGAGGGTGCTCAGTTTTAGCCTTTTTCTGACCTCGCTGTACACAGCTTGTGAGTAAAGCTTTGCCATCTGAGTGTCGAACCCATAGAGGGTCAGCGTGTTTTGTTCTTTCTGCACAAGCAAGAGTGTTGAACAAATTACTGATTTTCTCGCAGCAAAAACTTTTCTAACTAAGAAAGAATTACTTTAGTAAGCACGTTATTTGTCTTACGACAGGTGATAAAGCTATACCCATTGTCTCCTGGTTTTCTGCCTGCCTCCTGGTTTTGACGCAGGTGTTTACCTGGCTGACAAGCTGGTGCAGGTTTTGTCTCTCACTTATGAAGTTCTTCTTCAGCACATAGTTCATGCTCTCACTCTGTTGTGTGGATGTCATTTTGGCACAGAAAATTTCTTTGAAGTAAGCTGATATCCATTTCTCACGCTCGTTCCATGTTGCCACCATCGTGGCATCATCATGGAGGTAGTACTTATCCATGAGTTCTTTCCAGGCAGTCTCAAGCTGAAAGCATAAGTGCTCCCTGGGTGATTTTGGTAACTAATGTCAACATATCTCTTGTTGCACTAATATTTTTATCTAGTATATTTCAGATAAGTCTAACAGTGGAGTGGCATGGACAAGAGGATGTTGAACCCCTTCAAAATGCTAAGGACAAAGGATTGGCTCAAGCTCAAAGCTCAGGACTCTACATTTTCTATTTTAGTGATCCAAGATCACATTGAGTCCATAGGAAAGCCAATACTATTAAAAGGGGATGAGGTGTTGCTTAATGGCTTGCTTGCTCAAAGTGCTTAGTGATATGCTGCAAAGCCCTCAAGCACTTTCTCATATCCACATATGTCCCAAACCAAAAGTCAAACTCGGCCCCACCGTTTTGATCTATCCGGCGCCACCGAGTTCACTTGACATAGCCACTGCCAGAAACCCTAATCACTTCTTCTCACCGATGGGATCTCGGTCTCACCGAGATGGGCTTGCAAACTCTCTATTGCCTATTGCAATAATTTCGGTCTCACCGAGAATATGCAATCGGTCCCACCGAGTTTGCTTGACCAACTCTCTGTTTTGCTTATTACCAAAATCGGTCCCACCGAGTTTGTGTAATCGGTCAAACCGAGATGAGGTTTCACCCTAACCCTTGCACATTGGTCCCACCGAGTTGAACATATTGGTCCCACTAAAATTCCTAATGGTCACATTGTGAACTAAATCGGTCCGACCAAGTTTTCTGATTCAGTCTCACCGAGTTTGGTAAATTGTGTGTAACGGTTAGATTTTGTGTGGAGGTTATATATACCCCTCCACCCTCTCCTTACTCATGGGGAAAGCTATCAGAACATGCCTACACTTCCAACATTCATTTTCTGAGAGAGAACCACCTACTCATGTGTTGAGGCCAAGATATTCCAATCCTACCATATGAATCTTGATATCTAGCCTTCGCCAAGTTGCTTTCCACTCGAATCATCTTTCCACCAAATCCAATCCTATGAGAGAGAGTTGAATGTTGGGGAGACTATCATTTGAAGCACAAGAGCACGGAGTTCATCAACAACACACCATCTATTACCTTTTGGAGAGTGGTGTCTCCTAGGTTGGTTAGGTGTCACTTGGGAGCCTCCGTCAAGATTTTGGATGTCGGTGTCAAAACCGGCGGATCTCGGGTGGGGGGTCCCGAATTGTGCGTCTAAGGCTAATGGTAACAGGAGGCGGGGGATACAATGTTTACCTAGGTTCGGACCCTCTCAATGGAGGTAATACCCTACTTCCTGCTTGATTGATCTTGATGATATGAGTATTACAAGAGTTGATCTACCATGAGATCATAAAGGCTAAACCCTAGAAGCTAGCCTATGATTATGATTGTTGTCGTCCTACGGACTAAACCCTCCGGTTTATATAGACATAGGAGAGGGCTAGGGTTACATTGAGTCGGTTACAGAGTAGGAAATCTACATATCCGAATTGCCAAGCTTGCCTTCCACACAAAGGAGAGTCCCACCCGGACATGGGACGAAGTCTTCAATCTTGTATCTTCATAGTCCAACAGTCCAGCACAAGTACATAGTCCGGCTGTCCGAGGACCCCCTAATCTAGGACTCCCTCAGTAGCCCCTGAACCAGGCTTCAATGACGATGAGTCTGGCGCGCAGATTGTCTTTGATATTGCAAGGCGGATTCCTTCTCCGAATACTCCATAGAAGATTTTGAACACAAGGATCGTGTCCGGCTCTGCAAAACAATTTCCACATACCACCATAGAGAGCACAATATCCCACAAATCTAATCTGCTGACAACTTTTCATAGCGTGACATCACGCCACGGCCCAGTCATTATTTGAACCATTTTTCTCAACCTGCTACTGCACATCTTGCGAGGCGGCTTCATTGGCACGTCTTGTCGAAGCAGAGATCGTGTCCCCTTATCTCGGGATTCTCATCAATACGGGTGTGGGTAACCCAACCTCGCCATTAATGCGGCGCTTGGGGAATAAGCGAGTTTATCGGTCAAGTGGGGAGGCACAGGATCCGTGCGGCCTTTATAAGGAGATAAGGACTCCCCTTCTTCACCCACACCTTCTCCTTCCTCTGCTCATCCATTCTTCCTTGCCCGAGCTCCAGCGCCCAAGCATTTGTCTTCTCCGCCCACAAAGGCCCTCCGAAAATGTCCGGATCCGGAGTAGGAGGCAAGTGGATGGCCTCTACCGTCCGGGAGAAGGATATCAAAAAGCTTTGGGAGGCCGGGTATCTGGCCAAGAAAATCAGCCATCGTCTCCCGACGGCGGGACAAATCGTCCCAACCCCGGAACCCCACGAGGGCTGTATTCCTCCCTCACTTTGTCTGCGGGCTAGGGTTTCCCCTCCACCCATTCGTTCGCAGCATCATGTATTACTACGGGATCAATTTTCACGATCTATCCCCAAATTCCTTCCTCAACATCTCAACATTCATCGTCGTGTGCGAGGCCTTTCTCCGCATCCCTCCACACTTCGGCTTATGGCTGAAGATTTTTAATGTGAAGCCCAAGGTAGTGAGTGCGGAGGTGCCATGGTGAGCAAGATGCCCAATGTTACATGGACGTCAGGTACTTCCAATGATTCTGTCAAAGGGTGGCAACAACAATGGTTCTACATCACTGAGCCACGCAGCAAGAAATGGGCCGCAGCTCCCGAATTCCGATCCAGAGCTCCCCTGCGGCTTACGTCCTGGCCCAAGAAGGGCCTGAACTGGTCTTCGCCCGACGAGTTGTCGGTGCTCCAGCGCGTCAAGGATATGGAAGACAAGAATATCAAACTTGTCAATGTAGTCCAGGTGATGTTAGTTCGCCGGACTCTTCCTTGTCAACATAGGGCCTCCAATTTGTGGGAATTCGACCCGGCCAAGCACCAGACCCTGCTAGAGTTCTTTGGCTCCTCGCGCAACGACATCTGGAAGGTGCTCTTTAAGTCCGGCAAATCGTGGCCGGACTCAGCCGAGGACCATGGGTACCAACTGTCCCGTCCTGCAAGTCCGGTGAGTCATTGTATGTTGGCAAGTCATGCGTTTTATTTTTATAACCCGAAGGAAATGTTTTAATGTGTTTTCCACAACTCTCCTAGGGCTGGACGAACAAGGCGAGGCAGATCTACTGTTCGGCCCCACTGCCAGAAGAACCGAGTGGCCCACTTCTAATGAAGACGCTGGTCCCGGCGCCTTATAAGGCGCCGAAGAAGAAGGCCGAGAAGGAGGCCAAAGAGACTAGGGGCGGCCTTCGTCGCCGTGGCACTTCAGACACAATATCCAAAGACTCCAATGCCCGCTCTTCCTCCGGAGAAGACGAGGAAGAGGAGGAAAACCAATCCCCAGCGAGGGGAAGAAAGAAAATGACGGCCTCCACATCCTTGGAGGCCGAGTCGCCTAAGAAGGGAAAAACTCCCCTTCCAGAGGATTCCACTGCCGCTACCGACAGCAGCCCGGAGTGGGATCCCAGGGCCCAGCCCTTGGTAAACTCGTGAGTATATAAAATCCGAACATGTTTGCGCATCCAGACTCACTATGGCACGACATTGTAATCGTTGAGCCATACTTCTTGCAGTCCGGCGAGGTCCCGCACCGAACAGTCCTCGTCGGAGGATTTTCTGGGCTCGGATGCTATGGACAGCGGGACACCCCCGAAGGCCCCTTCCCCAAAACATGTGCATGACACCGAGGTATTGTCCCAAGGGACCCAGGCCAAGGAGGGGAAAAGATCGTCAAGGCGGCGCCAGGAGGTCAATCTTTAGGGGTCAGACACACGGGAGAAAAGGTGTCACGCCCAATATGCGATACTATCCTAAAGAGACTCTAAGGTCCCACCAAGGATAGAACCGCATATTGATACGCTTTTGCAAGGTGGATATCATTACATCAACATTACATAATAGATGGGGATACATACAAAAGGCATACAAATGTCGCAAGAATACAACATCACAATACATAAGAGCATCACCCGACTACGGATGAAACACAAACAGAAACTCAACGACATCCACCCTGCTAGCACAGGCTGCTGACCTGGAACTTATCCCCTGATCGAAGAAGAAGCAGAAGAAGAACTCCAAAACAAGTAACATCGCTCTCGCGTCAAGATCATCGCGTAACCTGTACCTGCAACTGTTGTTGTAGTAATCTGTGAGCCACGAGGACTCAGCAATCCCATTACCATGGGTACCAAGACTAGCAAAGCTTAAAGGGTAAGGAAGGGGTAAAGTGGTGAGGTTGCAGCAGCGACTAAGCATGATATCGTGGCTAACATACGCAAATGAGAGCGAGAAGAGAAGCAAAGGAACGGTCGTGAAGCTAGCAATGATCAAGAGGTGATCCTGAACTCCTACCTACGTCAAACATAACCCCAAAACCATGTTCACTTCCCGGACTCCGCCGAAAAGAGACCATCACGGCTACGCACACGGTTGATGCGTTTGAACTCGGATCTGGTGTCAAGTTATCTACAACCGGACATTAACAAATTCCCATCTGCCACATAACCGCGGGCACGGCTCTCAAAAGTTTATACCCTGCAGGGGTGTCCCAACTTAGCCCATGATAAGCTCTCGCGATCAACGAAGGATATTCCTTCTCCCAGGAAGACCCGATCAGTCTCGGAATCCCGGTTTACAAGACATTTTGACAATGGTAAAACAAGACCAGCAAAGCCGCCCGATGTGTCGACAATCCCGATAGGAGTTGCATGTATCTCGTTCTCAGGACACACCGGATAAGCGAAGCGTACAGGTACCAACGTAACCCAAGTTGCCAATGGATGGTCCGGCACGGTGCTCTAGTTTGGACCAACACTTAGACAAGCATTGGCCCCGGGGCTAAAATAAAGATGACCCTCAGGTTAATTACTCCCAAGGGAAAGGTATAGGTGGTAGGCAAATGGTAAAACCACTGTTGGGCCTTGCTGGAGGAGTTTTATTCAAGGCGAACTGTCAAGGGGGTCCCATAAATCACCCAACCGCGTTAGGGATGCAAAATTCGGGAACATGATACCGATATGACGGAAACTAGGGCGGCAAGAGTGGAACAAAACACCAGGCATAAGGCCGAGCCTTCCACCCTTTACCAAGTACATAGATGCATTAATAATATAAGAGATATTGTGATATCCCAATAAAATCCTGTCCACCATGGAGCAATCTTCAACTTCACCTGCAACTAACAACGCTATAAGAGGGGCTGAGCAAAGCGGTAACATAGCCAAGCAACGATTTGCTAGGAAGGGTGAAAAAGGTTAGAGGCTGACATGGCAAATTGGGAGGCTTGAAGAACAAGTGATAGGTAGCGCAGCATTGCGATAGAACGAAGCAACTAGCATAGCAATGATAGTAATGAGATCCAAGGTGATGGTCATCTTGCCTGAAATCCCGCAAAGAAGAAGAACAAGTCCATGAAGAAGATGAAGCCACGAAGACGAACCAAGCGTAGACGAACGAGTCCTCACGATCGCAACAAAACAGGAACTAACGAGAAGGAGCACAACCGGAAAGAAGCAAACAACAAGGTAAACGCACCACACATAGAAAAGGCATGACGCACAACCAAGTATTATGCATGACAAGGCTACATGAAGCTACTCATGGCAAGAGATGAGGCATACAAGGGTAACACATCAAAGCAAGTTTAAATGAGGCCGGAAACAACATATAACAATTCCGGTAAGTCCTCATATGCAAATTTAGAAATTGGTCCAGAACTAAATAAACCTTATGTTCAAGTTGTTAAACAGCAAGTTAAGAAGCATCAAGATGATCTGTACGAGATTCTAGTCAAGTTACATATAAAGTTCAATTAGTTCGGAGCTACGGCCTAGAAGATATGAGCAAAACAAGTTAACATGGCATTGATGCTAAATGCATACAAACATCAAGCAAACACTCTCAAAACATGGATGCAACATGATAATATGAAACTACATGCAAAATCAAGCAAGTTTCATATAGAGCACACTCAAAACGGAGCAACGGTTCAACACATACACACTATACAAGTTCAAAGGACAAGCTGTCCAAAACAGCAACTAGGCATCTAGCAAGCATCAAAACAATATGCTACAGCACATTAACAGAAGAACAAAAGGCATGGGCATGAAGTACAGGTAAAGCATGACAAAACATGAACACTGAGCTATCCCCAGAAAACACTATAACATGCTCAAAAGGACATGACAAGATTGCAAATAATAACAGTTTACAGACTTGGCAGAAATAACATCAGGTTGCAATGTTTAGAGCTATCAAACAACATGTTACAGGAACTTCACATGGCAAAAAAGGCATGACATGCTAATACTAAAGACAAAGAACAAAACTACCTTACTGAACTAATTCTAAAGATCAACAGAAAAGATGGTATCATCCATGCAAACATGGCAAATGATATGACAGATTCATACATGGCAGGAACAACAATAAGTAGGCATGTTGGTGAGCACACTCACCACAGAGCAATAAATGGCATAGCAAGGTGACAAACAGTAAGATGGCATATTTATGAATCTAAACATGGCAAGAGCAAGTTCATAGCATGCTTGGATCACTAACAACAATCAGTGCAACATTGAACTTAATGTTAACAGGCTGACAGCAACATTATTTAGCAAGTTTGGAGCAAGATAACAACATGTTAGAGCCGGCTATAAATGCAACCACGGGCACGAATGCATAGAGCATGACATGTATAACAAAACATCCTTAGTGAACATCTCCATATTATGCATATAATGACTTGTAGCAGCAGGTTTACCTAGTATCATGATATATCAGATTCAGACTAGCAAAACAGCAACAACAAGTACCCTACCTCACGAGCTCGATGCACTCACTAAAAGACTCACAAAAATAAACAGATTGCACCACTATAAAGATGGCATCATGTATCTCAAAACACATGTAGACATCACGCTCATAGGATGCACACACAAAATGCAACGAAAAAGACAAAACAGCAAGTTATAATAGTTTCAGCAGGTTAACATCATATAACACTCTTGCAACGATGATTAGGGCATCAAGATGGACTCAAACAAACATGGCACAAAGGAATGAAATGAAGAGCATCGCATGATGAACATTCTGATATATGGTACGTGCAAAATGGAGCAGTATGCAACAAGTGATGGCATGTCAAAGATGCACACATGAGATGAGATATTTGGGACTGTGAAAAACGACCTCGGGGAAAAAGTCAACGGGTGGAGTGGATCGGGTCGGGCGGAGCGGGCGCAGCGGATCCGCGTGCAGGACCCGGGCGGCGGCTGGATCCGGCCCGGACGCCGAGAAGGCGCGGGATCCGGTCGGCTGGGACCTTCCCCGGCCGGGATCTCGCCGGCGGCGAGCTGCTTCGGCGGCGGATGCCGCGAGAAGGCACCGGCGACGACGGGGCTTGGCGACGGGCAGAGCAGGGAGGCTGGCGGCGAGGCGAGGCCGAGAGGCATGGCGAGAGGAGCTCCGATGGCGGTGGGGCACGGGGCCGGCGACGTGGAGGCGAGGCGAAAGGGCAGTGGCTCGGGATCGAAGGGAGGCGGCGGGCGGCGCGTGCCCGGGCCAAGCCGCAGTTGGCTGGCGGCGGCGAACGGGCCCCACGGGCCCGTGCTGGGCACGGCGGGCCTCGGCGGCCGTGGGCGCAAGGTGGGAGGCGCGGGCGACGACATGGCTGCCGCGGGTTGGCCAGGAGCGGCGGTGGGGATGAGGTGGCGGGCCGCAATTGGCCAAGGTGAGGTGGCTGGCAGCGGCGGACATGTCCGACGGCGGAGCGGACATGTCCGGCGCGGTGAGGGAGGAGATTGCTAGGGTTCATCTGCGAAAATTCGGGGAGGGGCACATATTTATAGGTAGAGGGAGCTAGGAGACTCCAAATGGAGTGCGGTTTTTGCCCACACGATCGTGATCGAACGACCGAGAGCATGGAAGGGTTTTGGGCCACTTTGGATGGGTGTTGGGCTGCAACCCAAAAGAGGCCTTTGCGGTTACCCGGTTAACCGTTGGAGTATCAAACAGACTCCAAATGGCACGAAACTTGACAGGCGGTCTACCGTGGTGTACCAAGGCCACTTGTCAAAGCACGGTCCATTCCGAGAATGTTTAACACCCGCTCACAACAAGAGACAAAAGGGGACGCCGGAGGACATAGGAGTGCCGAATTGCAAAATGGACAACGGGGAAAATGCTCGGGTGCATGAGACGAACACGTATGCAAAATGAGATGCACATGATGACATGATAAAATGTAGCACACAAGCAAATGACATGGCAGCAATGGCGAATAACTGGCAGACACTTGGCGCATCGAATCTGGGGCGTTACAAAAGGCTTCCATGGGCATCGACGGCGGGGGCTATCTCGAATTCGGCCCCCAGCCGGACACAATTTCCGAGACCGGTATGGCTCCAAAATTCGGCAGGCAACCTCCCTTGGCTAGTGGGGATGCGCCTGTTCCACCAGCAACCTCCATCCAACTAGAGGTGCCAGATACTTTATCTGCGGTGCTGAAGAGCGCCTCCATCGTTGAAGAACACCGTGCCCTTATGGGTGCTGTGATTGAGAAGATTCAGTCCGCTGAGAGCGGGCTGAAGGAAGCCTGCATTAGCCTTATAACGGGCTTTGAGGTATGTTTTGTGAGGTTTCAAAGAGTGTCATAGTATAGGTAGTAGCCCCTGATACACTGTTCGGTGAAAGAAAGAACCGAACAGAGGATGAAATATATGTTCGCAGGAGACTCACTTTATGGCATCTCTCCCTCTTTTTTTAGCAGGCGTCTGTAGCGACTGCCGTCTCTCAAACTACGGAAGTCTCCGGACTGAAGCAGAGTCTGGAGCGGGCCGAAGGAGAACTCGGCCGAGTGAAGAAGCAGTTGGAGGATAACCAAGGTAATGAAAAACCTTGTTCGCATTTAGCGCAAATGAATAAGTTAGTATGATAAACATATGTTCATGGTGTGCTCTAGGGGCGATGACCGAAGTCGAGGCTCTTAAGAAGGCCGTGGCCGAGGCCGAGAAAAAGGAGGCCACAGAGCAGACTCTTCGTGAGAAGCACGAGGCCAGGGTTATTGAAGCTGAGCGAGAGCTCCAAGAGGCTGTGAAATGCGAGACCTTGGAGCAGAGTTTAATGGAGAAAGAGTCCGAACTCACCAAGGCTCATCAAGCCGCACGCGGTGCCCGGGGGGGAGCCCAAGGCGCCTTGCAGGAAGTCCAGGAGGCGAGGAAGATTGCAGCGGGTAAGGCTTTTGCTATGCAAAGCAAGTATTTGGGAAAAAAATATGTTGCTGATTTGACTTCGGATTTCTCCAGGGGTATTTGCGGAGCTGCCACGCAGCATATCTGATGCCGCACAATTCTATTGAGCCAAAGAAAGGAGCACTGTGGAGAAGCTCTTGTGGTCGCAGTATCTGGCGTCGGTGTATCTAGTGCCCTTTGTTGATCAGCTGAAGCAGCTAATCGAACTGCATAAGGCGGCCGAACTAGCCATGAAGGATTTAATTATCCGGCTACGGCCTGCCGAGCCAATTCCCATAAGTTACTTCGGGCTTGTAAAGCGGCTTGTGAGTGCCTGCCCTCGACTTGATGTCATCAAGCGGTCGATATGTATGGAGGGTGCGCGAATGGGCTTCGCCTGCGCGAAGGTGCACTGGGCGAAGATGGATGCTGAAAAGCTGATGACCGAAGGACCGCCGGAGGGGAAGGAGCACCGCAAGCCCGAGTTATATTATGATAGTGTCCTGAAAGGATCCCGCCTTGTGGCGGAACAATGCGCCAAGGACATTATATTCCCATGAATACAAGCATGTTGTCCTATGTAATATTAAACAAGGCCATTTCTATTATTTATTGCCCGTTATTTGAAAGTTTTTCCTCCTGCGCAGCCGTTTTATATATTAATCCTGAGAGTTGGCCAGTCGTCGGCTTTGGCCCCCATGTAGGAAGTACGGGGGTGTTCGGGATAAACCTGGGCACTCTTTATCCCAGTTTTGTGTCCTTGAAGGAGGTGTTCAGCACAACGAACCAGAAAATCGGACTATAGGGCTTTATCACTCTCACTTAGCTATAGGAGTTTGACAAAAGAAAGGTAGGTGGATCCCCTGGTGTTCGGAAGACCGCACTAGGGGCTCTATAAGCACCTGATCGAAAGAAAAGCCGATCCATAGCATGCTGCATTACTTATCGCATAATGCGGAAGAAATCCTTAAAGATTTTGCAACTTCTCGAACAGTTGACCAGCTCTCACCGTATCATGACAGTCAATTTTCGGCTTTCTCTACTGAGGTGCTCGTCCGAATGAACCGTGACACAATCGCAGTAGTTCTCCCTTTACTACCCTAGCCGATATAGCAGAACATAGGGTAGCAAGCACAGGAGCCGGGCAACCCAACTATTGACCCAAGACATGATTCGGAGCCGATGCATATAATGCTATAAGTTCGGGGTTCCAAACGACCGTGAGGGTGTTCAGACTTTATTGCCGTATTATGGGTACAACGAGGCCCCTGGCACATTAAGGCATATCGTAGTATACGGAGGCCACTTAACAAAGAGCGTCAATAAGTAACAACAGCAAATAAGCGTTACATAAAGCCACATGTTGTAATTGAATAATACGTCGATGCGTATGAGTATAGGTAATGTGATAAAAAGAAATATGACTTCGGAACCTACTAAGACCAGGTGGGGGAGGCTGTGTGCGGATCCGGGTTGTAGTCCGATGGTCATCAAGGGGAATATCTAAGGATTCCCTTACGCGCTCAAGCTGTTTCCCTCCTCGGTATATTCGTCCCCTCACGGGTCTAGTCGCCTTTCATGGCCTACACAAAAGTGGACCTGTAAAGAAAATGCAAAAAACGTTGGTGTGCCACAGAGCGGTTAAGCCGCATTGTGTGACCTATCCTAGCTTTGCCTCCATCTACTGTCGGAGTGTTTAATTGAGCTCCTGGCGAGCCGGGCTATCCTGCCGCGAAGTAGTTCAGACTCCTTTGACGGTGTCCGGAAGCTTGGCCGTCGACTCAAGGTTCGGTTGAGAGATGCCACTCTTTGCTTCTACTGTTAAGGCGGTAGTGTACTCTTCGGCACGGAGGGAGCGTTCGGCCTTGCCATTAACTGTTATGACGCTGCACAGACCGGGCATCTTGAGCTTAAGGTAGGCATAATGTGGTACCGCGTTGAATCGAGCAAACGTGGTTCGTCCGAGCAATGCATGATAGCTACTGCAAAAAGGGATGATGTCAAAGATAAACTCTTCGGTACGGTAATTATCCGGTGATCCAAAGACTACCTCCAGAGTGATGGAGACTATACAACAGGCCTCCACACCTGGTATAACACCGTTAAAGGTGGTTTTGGTGGGTTTGATCATTGAAGGATCGATACCCATCTTGCGCACTGTGTCCTGATACAGCAGGTTCAGACTGTTGCCTCCGTCCAAGGACTCGTGTGAGGTGGAATCCGTCAATTATTGGGTCAAGGACTAGTGCGGCTGAATTGTCCTGACTGGTATTGGCCGGGCGATCCGTACGGTCAAAGGTGATCGGGCCGGACGACCATAGGTTATATTTTGGGGCGACTAGCTCCGTTGCACCGACATCCCTAAGAGTGCACATCCACTCCCGCTTGGGAATATGGGTGGCGTTTATCATGTTCACCATTTTGATTTGCGGGGGAAATTTCTTTTGCCCTCCTATATTCGGTGGCCTGGGCTCCTCATCGTCGTCATCGCTTTGCGACCCCTTCTCCTTGTTTTCGGCACCTGACCTGCCGGCTCATTTGAAGACCCAACATTCTTTGTTGGTATGATTTGCTGGTGTTCCTGGGGTGCCATGAATTTGGCATGGACGATTGAGTATACGGTCCAAACTAGACGTGCCTGGACTGTTTCTTTTGAATTGTTTCTTCCTTTGACCAGTAGTAGAGCCGCTGAATCGGGCATTGACGGTCGTGTCTTCGGCGTTGTCGCCATTATTATGACGCCTGTGTTTGCTGCGCCTGGGCTTGCCATTCTTATCTCTTGGTTCAGAAGTCCCAGGCTTGCTTGAGACGATGTTGCTACGAGCTAGCCAGCTGTCCTCGCCCGCACAAAAGCGGGTCATGAGTGTCGTAAGGGCTGCAATGGATTTCGGCTTCTCTTGGCCAAGGTGCTGGGCAAGCCACTTGTCGTGGATGTTGTGTTTAAATGCCGCTAGGGCTTCGGCATCCGGACAGTCGACAATTTGGTTCTTTTTAGTTAGGAGCCGAGTCCAGAATCTCCTGGCTGACTCTCCGGGCTATTGGGTTATGTGACTTAAGTCATCAGCGTCCAGTGGTTGCACATACGTGCCCTGGAAGTTATCCAGGAATGCGTCTTCCAGGTTCTCCCAACTTCCGATGGAGTTTGCCGGCAGACTATTCAGCCAATGTCGAGCCGGTCCCTTGAGTTTTAGTGGGAGGTACTTGATGGCATGTAGATCATCGCCGCGGGCCATGTGAATGTGGAGAAGGAAATCTTCAATCTATACCGCGGGGTCTGTTGTCCATCATATGATTCGATGATCACAGGTTTAAACCCTTCTGGGAACTCATGCTCCATTATTTCGTCAGTGAAGCATAGGGGATGTGCGGCGCCTCTATGCCGGGCTTCATCACGACGCAGTTCAAATGAGTCTGGTCGGTTGTATTCGGGCCGGTCGGATTTGTATTTAATGTATCTGGCGTGGTGATCATCGTCACACATTGGGGTGCGCCCCCGTGATCCGTAGATCGATCTTGACTGTCCTGCTTTGTTTTCCAACACGTCTCGCAGGTCCTGTGTGTAGTCCCGGGCCTTCGTGTTTTTGTTTGATTGGAAACGGGGTGCGGGCTGGTGTTCGGTCTGATACGCCACTTTGTCTTAGCCACGGGGAGGCCGGTCAGCCGCATCCTGCACTGGTAGTGTTGGCTCTAGTGCCTCCTCCTCGAATTGAGGTAACAACCTGCGCTTTGGGTAACTTTTGGTTGGGCGCTTGAGTGCGTATTCCTCGGCTGCCAGGACCTCGGTCCATCTATCACTTAGCAGATCTTGACTAGCTTGGAGCTGCTGCTGCTTTTTCTTCAGGCTTTTTGCAGTGGCTATAAGTCGACGCTTGAAGCGCTCCTGCTCGACGGGGTCCTCAAGCACGATGAATTCTTCATCACCTAGGCTCACCTCGTCTTCGGAAAGGGGCATGTAATTATCATCCTCCGAGTCTCCATCCATTGCCTGTTTATCAGGGCTAACTTGCCCATCCTCCCGTCCGACTTGCTCGAAGCTTGGCTGGGCGGGATTATTTTCGTCTTCGGCACCATCCGGAGTGCTATTGTCTCTTGTGCCGGTATCGCCATTTTTGCTATGGCGGGGCTTAGAGCGGCGCCGCCGGCGCTTGAATTGCTTCTCGAGGGGATTATCCTTCGTTGCCTCATCGCCATTTTTTTTGGGCGTGTCCACCATATATATCATATGATGAGGTGGCTGTTCAGCGCCCTTTGGGCGGTGGTTCCTGTTCTTCTCTGGCATCGTCGTCCAGACCGTCGATGTCTTCAGAGTCGAAATCAAGAATGTCGGTTAAGTCATCGACAGTGGCTATTAAGTGGGTGGTGGGTGGGGAACGAATTTCTTCATCGTCTGCTTCCCACTCAAGCCGGACATAGTTCGGCCAAGAGTCTCCTGATAGGGAGAGGAGTTTTAATGAATTTAGCACGTCGCCTAAGGGCGAGTGCTGAAAGATATCCATGGAGGTAAACTCCATGATCGGTGCCCAATCAGGTTCGATGGGCACGGATGTACGTGGTTCTGAGCCTGCGGTTGGAGGCGAGTCCGGGGGTCCGATGATGCAGACCTCATTGAAGGTGAAGTCTGTGTTCGGCTCTATCACCGCTGAGTGTGCGGCCTCCGTGGCGGGGTCCATCAACCCACCCTCGGATGGCACAGTCTGCTCTAGATTAAGAGTCAGGGCAGCCGCAGGTGTGATCTCCTCAACACCGTCCGATGGTAGATCTAAGTCATGCTCACCGTGACTATTCGGCGCACCTATCGTGGGCTCGAATCCGTCGAAGATCAAGTCTCCGCGGATGTCGGCGGTGTAGTTCAGGCTTCCAAACCTGACCTGATGGCCAGGGGCGTAGCTATCGATCTACTCCAGATGGCCAAGCGAGTTGGCCCGCAGTGCGAAGCCGTCGAATACCGTGACGACACAGTGGAACTCTCAATGAAAGCACCAATGTCGGTGCCAAAACCGGCGGATCTCGTGTAGGGGGTCCCAAACTGTGCGTCTAAGGCTAATGGTAACAGGAGGCAGGGGACACAATGTGTACCTAGGTTCGGGACCGCTCGATGGAGGTAATACCCTACGTCCTGCTTGATTGATCTTGATGATATGAATATTACAAGAGTTGATCTACCACGAGATCGTAAAGGCTAAACCCTAGAAGCTAGCCTATGCTTATGATTGTTGTCGTCCTACGGACTAAACCCTTCGGTGTATATAGACACCGGAGGGGGCTAGGGTTACACAGAGTCGGTTATAGAGAAGGAGATCTACATAGCCAAGCTTGCCTTCCTACAAAGGAGAGTCCCACCTGGACATGGGACAAAGTCTTCAATCTTGTACCTTCATAGTCCAACAGTCCGACACAAGTACATAGTCCGGCTGTCCGAGGACCCCCTAATCCAGGACTCCCTCAGTGGAGTTGAACCAAGGATTTTGTATGGGCAAGGAGATCGCCTACTTCATGAAGATCTACCCTAGTGAGGCAAGTCCTTCGTGGGCGATGGCCATGGTGGGATAGACAAGGTTGCTTCTTCATGGACCCTTCGTGGGTGGAGCCCTCCATGGACTCGTGCAACCGTTACCCTTTGTGGGTTGAGGTCTCCATCAACGTGGATGTACGATAGCACCACCTATCGAAACCACGCCAAAAATCTCCGTGTCTCCAATTGCGTTTGCACACTCCAAACCCATCCCTTTACTTTCTTGCAAGTTGCATGCTTTACTTTCTGTTGCTCATATACTCTTTGCATGCTTGCTTGATATGTATTGTGAATGCTTAAATTTGTGCTTAAACTCCACCTCAACTTGAAGAACTTAAAAATTGCTACTTTTCTTGGTTGAGAGTCTATTCACCCCCCTCTAGACACCTCTTCTTGATCCTTTCACAAACTCAGTTGGCATGAGGGGCCAGTTGAGGATTGCTGTGAATTCATCCTTAAAGGTTTCTTGGAGGTTGTACAGGTATGCGAGGTGTTCTCTGTACTTCTTCATAATGTGCCAGCGACATAGCTTGTGTACTGTGTCCCCGAAAACATCTGGGATCGCGAAAGCCATTGTCGGGCACTGGTCTAGTAATGAGAAAAGAGACGTGGAATGGTCAGCATATGGTTGTGCATATATACAAATAGAACTGACACAACAATTTTACTGTGTTATTTTCCTTTATTTGGGGGGGGGGGGTGATACGTCTCCAATGTATCTATAATTTTAACCTGTTATATTATCATTCTTGGATGTTTTACAATCATTTTATATCAATTTTTGGTACTAACCTATTGACATAGTGCCCAGTACCAGTTGCTGTTTTCTGCATGTTTTTACATCGCAGGAAATCAATATAAAATGGAGTACAAACACAACGAAACTCCTAGAGGATTTTTTTGGGCCAGAAGACATCCAGTGGGCCAAGGAAGCACTTAGGGGGTGGCTCGAGGGGTGCAGTGATACGTCTCCAAAGTATCTATAATTTTTGATTGTTCCATGCTGTTATATTATCACTCTTGGATGTTTTACAATCATTTTATAGTCATTTTATATCATTTTTTGGTACTAACCTATTGACATAGTGCCCAATGCCAGTTGTTGTTTTCTGCATGTTTTTTACATCGCAAGAAATCAATATCAAACGAAGTCCAAATGCAATGCAACTCCTGGAGGATTTTTTTGGGCCAGAAGAAAGTCAATGGGCCAAGAAAGCACCTGAGGGGCTGCTCGAGGGGAGCAACACCCACCAGGGCGCACCAGGAGGCCCAGGCGCGCCCTGGGGGGTTGTGCTCACCTCGGGTACCCCCCCCCTCGAACCCCCTCTTTGCTCTATAAATACCCAAATATTCCAGAAACCCTAGGGGAGTCGACAAAATATTGATCCAGCCGCCGCAGAGTCCAGAACCACCAGATCCAATCTAGACACCGTCATGGAGGGGTTCACCGCTTCCATTGGTGCCTCTCCTATGATGCGCGAGTAGTTCTTTGTAGACCTACGGGTCCGTAGTTAGTAGCTAGATGGCTTCCTCTCTCTCTCTCTCTCTCTCTCTCTCTCTCTCTCTCTCTCTCTCTCTCTCTTCTCTCTCTTGATTATCAATACAACGGTCTCTTGGAGATCCATATGATGTAAGTCTTCTTGCGATGTGTTTGTTGGGATCCGATGAACTTTGAGTTTATGATCAGATCTATGTTTTTATCCATGAAAGTTATTTGAGTCTTCTTTGATCTCTTATATGCATGATTGCTTATAGCCTCGTATTTCTTCTATGATATTTGGGTTTTGTTTGGCCAACTTGATCTATTTATCTTGCAATGGGAAGAGGTGCTTTTGTAGTGGGTTCGATCTTATGGTGCTTGATCCCAGCGATAGAAGGGGAATCGACATGTATGTATCGTTGCTACTAAGGATAACAAGATGGGATCTATATCTCCACAATAGATAAACGGATCCCGTCTACATCATGTCATCGTTCTTATTACATTACTCTGTTTCTCCCATGAACTTAATACACTAGATGCATGCTGGATAGCGGTCGATGTGTGGAGTAATAGTAGTAGATGCAGGCAGGAGTCGGTCTACTAATCTTGGATGTGATGCCTATGTAATGATCATTGCCTGGATATCATCATGATTATTTGAAGTTCTATCAATTGCCCAACAGTAATTGTTTTCCCACCGTTTGCTATTTTTCTCGAGAGAAGCCACTAGTGAAACCTACGGCCCCGGGGTCTCTTTTCATCATATTTGCCTTTGTGATCTATTTTCCTTTGCATTTATTTTCAGATCTATTAAACCAAAAATACAAAAATACCTTGCTGCAATTTATTTGTTCCGTGATCTATTTATCCTATCTACCACTTTTACCTTACGTTATTTGCCTATCTTGAGGCACCGTACCCGGAGGGATTGACAACCCCTTTAACACGTTGGGTTCCGAGTATTTGTTATTTGTGTGCAGGTGTTGTTTACGTGGTGTGATGAGGTTCTCCTACTGGTTCGATAACCTTGATCTCATCATTGAGGGAAATACCTACCATCTCTATACTGCATCATCCCTTCATCTTTGGGGAAATACCGATGTAGTTCTAGCAGACATCAGGAGGGGTAGGGGGATTTTGCGGTTGTACCTATGAGGATGCATGTAGGAGCCTTGCCTCTCATGCACCTTAAAAAGGTTTTGAAAAGCCATCTGAATGAATCTGTATCCTCATCTCTTATTGAGGCAAAAGCAAAGAATGTAGCCTGTAAGTGGTTGTTAGTACCCACAAACACCCTGAGGGAGTCCTGGATTAAGGGGTCCTCGGCCGTCCGACCTATGTGACGTGGGCTGGACTGATGGGCTATGAAGATACAAGACATAAGACTTCTTCCCGTGTTCGGATGGGACTCTCCTTTGCGTGGATGGCAAGCTTAGTGTTCGGATATGTAGATTCCTTTCTCTGTAACCAACTTTGTACAACCCTAATCCCCTCCGGTGTCTATATAAACCGGAGGGCTTAGTCCGTAGAGGCAATCATAATCATACAGGCTAGACTTCTAGGGTTTTAGCCATTATGATCTCGTGGTAGATCAACTCTTTTAATACTCATATTCATCAAGATCAATCAAGTAGGAAGTAGGGTATTACCTCCATAGAGAGGGCCTGAACCTGGGTAAACATCGTGTCCCCCGCCTCCTGTTACCATCAACCTTAGACGCATAGTTTGGGACCCCCTACCTGAGATCCGCCGGTTTTCACACCGACATTGGTGTTTTCATTGAGAGTTCCGCTACATCATCACCAAAAGGTTTGATGGCTCTTTCAATCATCTACAACAATGCAATCTAGGGGTAGGTTTTCCTCCCCGAACAGATCTTCGTATTCGGCGGCTTCGCACTCCGGGCCAACTCGCTTGGCCATCTAGAGCAGATCGACAGCTATGCCCCTGGCCATCAGGTCAGGTTTGGAAGATTGAATTATGTTGTCGATATCTGCAAAGACTTGATCTTCGACGGATTCGAGCCCATGGCAGCCGCTCCCCGCCACCACGATGAACATGACCTAAATCTATCATTGGACTGTGCCCAGGAGATAGCGCGTGTAACTACTCTGGCCCTAGATCCGGAGCAGATTGCATCATTCGAAGACGGGAAGCTCAACCCCGCCACGGAAGCCGCAGACTCAGCAGCGTTAGAGCCACACACAAATCCAACCTCGAGCAGGGCCCGTGTCACCAGAACCTTCGATTCATCTCCGGCCATAGGTTCCGAACCGCGTGCATCCGCGCCCATCAAACCTGATCAGGCGTCGATCGTTGAGTTCAGCTCCACGGACATCTTCCGGCACTCACCTTTAGGCGATGTGCTAAACTCATTAAAAGCCCTCTCCTTATGAGGGGACACTCATCCAAACTATATCCGGTTCGGATTGGAAGCTGATGACGGAGAATTTTGCTTCCCACCCACCACCCACTTCATAGCCACGGTCGAAGACTTAACCGACATGCTCGATTACGACTCCGAAGACATCGACGGTATGGACGACGATGCTGGAGAGGAGCAGGCACAAAAACCACCGCTTACAGGGCGTTGGATAGCCACCTACTTGTATGATGTATACATGGTGGATACACCCAAAGAGAACAACGGCGACAATGAAAAGGATCCAGTCGAGGATAAGCCTCGTAAGGTACAGCCAAAATGCTGACGTCGACGGCGCCGCTCTAAACCACGCCGTGGAAAAAACAGCAATACCGGCACAGGAGAAAATAATACTCTGGACGATGCCGAAGACAATGAAGACCCCGGTGAACCAACTTCCGAATAGGATGAACGGGAGGATGGGCGAGTCATCCCTAATGAACAGGCCATTAACGAAAACTCAGAGGATAGTAATTATCTTCCACTCTCCGAGGATGAGGCGACCCTCGGCGACAAAAGCTTTATCGTGCCTGAGGAGCTCGTCGATCAGGAGCGCTTTGAGCGCCGGCTAATAGCCACTGCAAGGAGCCTGAAAAAGAAGCAGCAGCAGCTTCAAGCTGATCAAGATCTACTCAATGACAGATGGACTAATGTCCTGGCAGCCGAGGAATATGGCTTCGAGTGCCCAACCAAAAGTTACCAAAACGCAAATTGTTACCCCAATTCGATGACGAGGCGCTGGAGCCCGTCCTACCAGCGCATAATGCGGCTGACCGGCCACCGCGTGGTCGAGACAAAGCGGCAACTCAAGCCGAACACCAACCTGCACTACCTCGCCATAAAAACAGAGACACAACAGCTCGGGGATTCACATTTGACCTGCGGCGACCTAGAAAATAGAGCATGTCAGACCAGATCAATCTATGGATCGGGGGGGGGGGGGGGCATGCCCGGATGCGCGACAATGGCCATCCGGGCAGACGTGACAAACATAACCATGCCAGGGCCGAAAATCGCAGATGGACTCCATCTGAGCTACATCACGACATGGTCCGATATAGAGGCGCCGCACACCCCCTCTGCTTTACTGATGAAGTAATGGAACATGAATTCCCGGAAGGGTTTAAACCCGTGAACATCGAATCATATGACGGGACAACAGACCCTGCGGTATGGATTGAGGATTTTCTCCTTCATATTCATATGGCCCGCGGTGATGATCTTCACGCCATCATATACCTCCCGCTAAAACTCAGGGGACTTGCTCGGCACTGGATGAACAGTTTGCCCGAAAACTCAATTGGCAGCTGGGAAGACTTGGAAGACGCCTTCCTCGACAACTTCCAGGGTACATATGTCCGACCTCCGGATGCCGACGACTTAAGTCACATAGTTCAACAGCCCGGAGAGTCAGCCAGGAAATTCTGGACTAGGTTCTTAACTAAAAAGAACCAGATCGTCAACTGTCCGGATGCTGAAGCCCTAGCGGCCTTTAAACACAGCATCCGTGACGAATGGCTCGCCCGACACCTCAGCCAAGAAAAGCCGAAGTCTATGGCAGCCCTCACGACGCTTATGACCCGCTTCTACACGGGCGAGGATAGCTGGCTAGCCCGTAGCAATAACAATACAAGTGAACCTGGCACTTCTGAAGCCAGAAATAGCAACGGCAAGCCCCGACACAACAGACACAAGCGTCGAAGCAACGGTGACAACACCGAGGACACGGCGGTCAACGCTGGATTCAGTGGCTCTAAGTCCGGTCAGCGGAAGAAGCCATATAAAAGAAACAATCTGGGCTTGTCCAGCTTGGACCGCATACTTGATCGTCCATGTCAAATCCACGGCACTCCCGATAAACCAGCCAATCATATCAACAGAGACTATGGGGTTTTTAAACAGTCCGGCAAGTTAAATGCCGAGAACAAGGAGAAGGGGTCGCAAAGCAAGGACGATGACGTGGAGCCCCGGCCACCAAACACAGGGGGATAAAAGAAGTTTCCCCCCAAGTTAAAACGGTGAACATGATATATGCTACCCATATCCCCAAGATGGAGCACAAGCGCGCGCTCAGGGACGTCTACACGATGGAGCCAGTCGCCCCAAAGTTCAACCCATGGTCGTCCTGCCCGATCACCTTCGATCACAGGGACCATCCGACCAGTATCCGTCATGGCGGTTCAGCCACACTGGTCCTCGACCCAATCATTGATGGATTCCATCTTACACGAGTCCTCATGGATGGTGGCAGCAGCCTGAACCTGCACTATCAGGATACAGTGCACAAAATGGGTATTGATCCCTCAAGGATCAAGCCCACAAAAACCACCTTTAAAGGAGTCATACCATGTGTAGAGGCCCGCTGTATGGGCTCAATCACACTGGAGGTGGTCTTCGTATCCCCGGACAACTTCCAAAGCGAAGATTTGATCTTCGATATCGTCCCCTTCCGCAGTGGCTATCATGCACTGATCGGATGAACCACATTCGCTCGATTCAATGTGGTACCACACTACGCTTATGTCAAGCTCAAGATGCCCGGACCACGGGGTGTCATAACAGTCAATGGAAATGCGGAACGCTCCCTCCGTACCAAGGAGCACACCGCTGCCCTCACAGCAGAAGCATAGAGCGGCCTTTTCAGGCAGAACCTTAATTCGGCGGCCAAGCTCCCGGACACTGTCAAACGAGTCCTAACTACTCTGCAACAGGATAGTCCAGCTCGTCAAGAGCTTGACTAGCAATTCGGCCTCCGTCCCAGTCCCAACCAAACGGCGACATTCGTACCGCACATACATAACTATGCACTCAAAATACCATGGGCATTGACGGAGGCACAGCTAGATCATGGTCCATAATATGGCTGAACCTCCCCTAGACCCACATACTTCCAATTTTTCTTTTTTTCAGGTTTCTTTTTTCCCAGGCCTTTCCTGGTGGCCTGATTGTCAGACCTATCAAGGGACGGATACACCAAGACGGCAGGAAGCATTGACGTATAAGGGAATTTCCAGGTGGTCTCTTTAAATGATCATTATGCCTGTTTTAAAGACCCGCACGCAGCTCTCCCTTGGTCGCGGCATGTTAAATAGCCCTGTTGCTTATCGCACTACTTGTACAAATACGCTTTGATGTATTAATCAAACTATAATGGAAAATAGTTTGCGGACCAATTTCTGCGGCATTAGCCTATTACTTCATTTTCTTTTCGATATTATTATCAATTGCACCCATACACCTCTGGTATGCCTTAATTCGCCAGGGGCTTCATTACGCCCCATAATAGGGCAACAAAGTCCGAATACTTTTTTGGAGTATAGTTCGGCACCCCGAACTTATAGCATTATATGCATCGGCTCCGAATCATGTCTTTGGTCAATAGTTGGGTTGCCCGGCACCTGTGCTTACTACCTTATGTTCCGTTATATCGGCTAGGGTAGTAAAGGGAGAACTGCTGCGATTGTGTCCTGGTTTATCCGGATTAGCATCTCAGTAGAGAAAGCCGAAAACTGACTGTCATCATGCGGCGTGAACCAGTCAGATGTTCGAGAGGTTACAAATCCTTTGTGATTTTTCCCGCATTATGCGATGAATTGGTTTTTATCCAATCAGGTGTTTACAACACCCCAAGTTCGGACTTATGAACACTAGGGGCTGCGCCTAAATTTCTATTGTCAAACTCCTATGGCTAAGTGAGGGTGATAAAGCTACATAGTCCGATTACCTGGTTAGTTGCGCTAAACACCTCCTTTAAGGACCAAACTTTGGGATAAAGAGTGTTTGGATTCATCCCGAACACCCCCGTATTACCTACGTGGGGGCTGAAGCCGACGAATGGCCAACTCTCAGATTTAACAAAACGGCCGCACAAGAGGTAAAATTTTAAATAACAAGCATTATATTACATCACGACCTTGTTTCATAGTACAGGACAGGATAACATGAATGTATTCATTCAAAGATAATAAACTTAGCACATTGCTCCGCCATAATGCGGGATCCCTCCAGGACATCGTCAAAATACCGCTCGGGCATGCGGTGCTCCTTGCCCGCAGGCGGTCCCTCGGTCACAAGCTTCACGGTGTCCATCTTCACCCACTGCATCTTCACTCGGGCGAAGGCCATCCGCGTGCCTTCAATGCAGACCGACCGCTTGACGACATCAAGCCGAGGGCAGGCATTGATCAGCTGCTTCACGAGCCCAAAGTAGCTGCTGGGTATGGCTTCGGCAGGCCATAGCCGGATTATTAAATCCTTCATGGCTAGTTCGGCCACCCTATGCAGTTCGACCAGCTGTTTTACCTGATCGCTAAAGGGCACCGAATGTTCTGGCGCAAGGTATTGCGACCAAAATAGCTTCTCCATGGAGCTCCCCTCTTTGGCTCGGAAGAACTCCGCAGCATCTGAAATGCTGCATGGCAGATCCGCAAATGGCCCTGGAGAACTCCAAATCTGGGTCAGTAAGAGGAACCTTTTCTTCACATATTTGCTCTGCATAATAAAGGCCTTACCGCCGCGATTTTTCTGGCCACCTGGACTTCCTGAAGGGCGCCCTGGGCTTCAACCCAGGCATCGTGTGCGTTTTGGCGGGCCTTGGAAAGTTCGGACTCTTGATCCGCAATGTTGCGCTTCAAGGAATAGCATTTCTTCACGGCGTCCTGGAGCTCCTGCTGGACCTCATCGACCCTGGCCTCATGCTTTTCACAGGCAGCTTGTTCCTTGGCCGCTCTCTCCTCGGCCTCGGCCAGCGCCTTCTTGTGGGTCTCCACCTCGGACGCCGCTCCTAATAAATATCATGGCACTTTAGTCAGCACAAATCATTCATCCTTCCTGAATATAGACAAGGTTATTGCATACCTTGATTATCCTCTAGCTGCTTTTTCACGCGGCCGAGCTCTTTCTTGACCCGCTCTAGACTCTGCTTCAGTCCAGAAACCTCAGCAGTATGAGAGGTCGTAGCCAGTAACGACGCCTACTTGTTCACATTGATTCATCTAGTTAGTCTCCTGCAAAACTTGTTTGATCCTCTCTCTGGCTTTTCTTTTCGAACATCGGACAGTGTTTCAGGGGCTAATGTCTATACCGTGACATTCTTTTTACATAATTGCGTTGCTTACCTCAAAGCCTGTTAGAAGGCTTGTGCAGGCTTCGGTCAGTCCGCTCTTCATGGACTAAATCGTCTCAACCACCGTACCCATAAGGGTACGGTGTTCCTCAACAATGGAAGCACTTCGCAATGCTTCCATTAGAGTGTCCGGCGCCTCTGGCAAGAGAGAGGTCACCGGCGGAATTGGCCCACCTCCTCCTTTTGAAGGAGGCTGCTTGCGGTGTTCCGGAGCCACATAGGTCTCCGGGACTGTCAGATTTAGGGATCCGCAAACCCTTGAGAGGTTCGAACTCTGGGGTGCATGTGGAGATCTCAACCTGCCTAGCCTGCCTACTCGCGATCCTCCTAAGCCTAGCGCGTCGAGCTCAAAGAGATACAAAGACACAACAATTTATACTGGTTCAGGACACCGTTGTGGTGTAATACCCTAATCCAGTGTGGTGTGGTGGATTTCCTTGTAGGCTGCGGATGAACTAGTACAATGGATGAACTAGCCTCAGGAGGTGAGGTGTTCTTGAGCTGGAGGGGTGTATGCTAGCTCTACTTGTTCTGATATCGTCCTCCCCTTCCTATGGTGGTGGCTAGTCCTATTTATAGTGGCCTTGGTCCTCTTCCCAAATATGAGCGGGAAGGGATCCCACAAAGGCCGAATTTGAAAGGGGACAAGTAGTACAGCCTATCCTGACAAAAGTGGTCTTCGCCTGCGAAAAACCTCTGGTCATGACGCTGCGGTGGGCTCGTCGATGACCTCCGTCCTGCCGTCCTGGCGGTCTTGGTCTCGTTGCACCAGAATAAAAACCTTTGGCTGATTCCTCGGGACTCCACGCCTGCGCCTTGCCTCCCTTGTATCGAAGAGGAAACCTGTGCTCTGCGCCCGCCTGGCACCCGCCTGGCCTTGGTCATCATGGCTCACGTCAGCTGAGCCTCGTGAGGTAACCTACATAGAACTCTCCGCCCCTCTGGAGCCCTCCTGAGGAGGCCGATTCCTTCGGGGGTCTTGGCGTTGCCCGCCTCGCGAGGCTTGGCCCCTTGCGAGGGTCTTGCGGTGTTGGTGTTGAAGCTAGGCCGTACCAGGCCGTCGATGGAGCCACATGATGGGCCGCAGGCACGCGTGGCTGGATACCCCCAAATCCAGGATGCCGACAGTAGCCCCCGGGCCCAAAGCACGCTCAGACTTGGCTTCCAGGCGAAGCCAAAGGGCAAGGGTGGAGCACCGTGGGCCCTAACCGCCTGCGGCCTTGATGATGCGTGGCGATTGATGGGACGTGGGTGACTCCGCTTCCCCATGCTGCCTCGGCAACTGCTTCCGTCTGACAAAAGGTGTGCCGCCTGCCGCCAGGCTTTCATTGCTCCTTCTTCATCTTGCTTTAGATCCCTTTCTCCCCATAGCGGAAGAACTCACCAGATCTACTGATCTCCCCTCAAATCCTCTGCTCAATGGCCTCCGAGAAGACCGCGGCTCCTACCCCGGCTGCTGGCTCCGCCTGGTATGAGCCGGGGCTGCTGGCACCCTGCGTGGCCGGGGAGAAGCTCCAGACTGCGCTCCTCCTAACGGCGAGCGATGACAACGAGTGGAAGGATACAGCGCTCCCGGTCGCCACCGCCATGCCGGAGCCCGCGAACAACACCTTCTTCCCCTTCTTCATGCACAACCTCTGATAACCCACAAGTATAGGGGATCGCAACAATTTTCGAGGGTAGAGTATTCAACCCAAATTTATTGATTCGACATAAGGGGAGCCAAAGAATATTCTCAAGTATTAGCAGTTGAGTTGTCAATTCAACCACACCTGGATAACTTAGTATCTGCAGCAAAAAATTTAGTAGCAAAGTAGTATGGAAGTAACGGTAACAGTAGCAAAAGTAACAGTGGCAGATTTGTAGTAGTTGTAATAGCAGCAACGGTAAGTAAATAAGCAAAGCACAATATGTGAAAAGCTTGTAGGCATTGGATCATTGATGGATAATTATGTCGGATGTGGTTCATCATGTAACAGTTATAACATAGGGTGACACAGAACTAGCTCCAATTCATCAATGCAATGTAGGCATGTATTCCAAATATAGTCATACGTGCTTATGGAAAAGAACTTGCATGACATCTTTTGTCCTACCCTCCCGTGGCATCAGGGTCCTAATGGAAAGTAAGGGATATTAAGGCCTCCTTTTAATAGAGTACCGGACCAAAGCATGTGAATACATGAACTCCTCAAACTACAGCCATCGCTGATAAGTATCCTGATTATTGTCACTTCGGGGTTGTCGGATCATAACACATAATAGGTGACTATAGACTTGCAAGATAGGATCAAGAACTCACATATATTCATGAAAACATAATAGGTTCAGATATGAAATCATGGCACTTGGGCCCTAGTGACAAGCATTAAGCATAGCAAAGTCATAGCGACATCAATCTCAGAACATTGTGGATACTAGGGATCAAACCCTAACAAAACTAACTTGATTACATGGTAAATCTCATCCAATCCATCACCGTCCAGCAAGCCTACAATGGAATTACTCACACACGGCGGTGAGCATCATGAAATTGGTGATGGCGGATGGTTGATGATGACGACAGCGATGAATCCCCCTCTCCGGAGCCCCGAACGGACTCTAGATCAGCCCTCTCAAGAGAGATTAGGGCTTGGCTTCGGCTCCATATTGTAAAACGCGATGAAACTTTCTCTTTGATTTTTTTCTTCGTGAAAGCAAATATATGGAGTTGGAGTTGAGGTCGGTGGACGTCCAGGGGGCCCAAGAGGCAGGGGGCGTGCCCTAGGGGAGGGGGCGCGCCCCCCATCCTTCTGGATAGGGTGTGGGCCCCTTGACGCTAATTCTTTCGCCAGTATTTTTTATTAATTCTGAAAAGTTGCTCCGTGGATTTTCAGGTCATTCCGAGAACTTTTATTTCTGCACAAAAATAACACCATGGCAGTTCTGCTGAAAACAACTTTAGTCCGGGTTAGTTCCATTCAAATCATGCAAGTTAGAGTCCAAAACAAGGGCACAAGTTTTTGGAAAAGTAGATACGACGGAGACGTATCAACTCCCCCAAGCTTAAACCTTTGCTTGTCCTCAAGCAATTCAGTTGACAAATTGTAAGTGACAAAGAAAAACTTTTACAAACTTTGTTTGCTCTTGTTGTTGCAAATACGTAAAGCCAGCATTCAAGTTTTCAGCAAAGATTATGAACTAACCATATTCACAATAACACTTATGTCTCATGTTTACTCATACCAATGGCATGATCAACTAGCGAGCAATAATATTAAATCTCCGATGACAACACTTTCTCAAAACAATCATAATATGATATAACAAGATGGTATCTCCCTAGCCCTTTCTGAGATGGCAAAACATAAATGCAGAGCACCCTTAAAGATAAAGGACTGACTAAACATTGTAATTCATGGTAAAAGAGATCCAATCATAGTCATACCCAATATAAACTAATAGTAATGCATGCAAATGACAGCGGTGCTCTCCAGCGGGTGCTTTTTAATAAGAGGATGATGACTCAACAAAAAAGTAAATAGATAAGCCCTTCGCAGAGGGAAGCAAGGATTTGTAGAGGTGCCAGAGCTCGATTTTGAAATAGAGATAAATAACATTTTGAGCGGTATACATTCACTGTCAACATAACAACTATGAGATCTCAATATCTTCCATGCTACACACATTATAGGAGGTTCCCAAACAGAATGGTAAAGTTTATACTCCCCCACCACAAACAAGCATCAATCCTTGGCTTGCCCAAAACAACGGGTGCATCCAACTAGCAACAATCCTGGGGGGAGTTTTGTTTAATTATTTTGATTTGATTTGAGCATGGGACTAGGCATCCCGGTTACCAGCCATTTTCTCGTGAATGAGGAGTGGAGTCCACTCCCCTTGATAATAACCCACCTAGCATGGAAGATACAGACAACCCTAGTTGATACATGAGCTGCTCGAGCATACAAAACAGAATTTCATTTGAAGGTTAGGAGTTTGGCACATACAAATTTACTTGGAACGGCAGGTAGATACCGCATATAGGAAGGTATGGTGGACTCATATGGAATAACTTTGGGGTCTATGGAGTTTGGATGCACAAGCAGTATTCCCGCTTAGTACATGTGAAGGCTAGAAAGAGACTGGGAAGCGACCAACTGAGAGAGCGACAACAGTCATGAACATGCATTAAAATTAATCAACACCAGGTGCAAACACGAGTAGGATATAACCCACCATGAACATAAATATCGTGAAGGCTATGTTGATTTTGTTTCAACTACATGCGTGAACATGTGCCAAGTCAAGTCACCCGAATCATTCAAAGGAGGATACCACCCTATCATACCACATGACAACCATTTCAATAGCATGTTGGCACGCAAGGTAAACCATTATAAGCTCCTAGCTAATTAAGCATGGCATAAGCAACTATAATCTCTAATTGTCATTGCAGACATGTTTATTCATAATAGGCTGAATCAGGAACGATGAACTAATCATATTTACAAAAACAAGAGAGGTCGAGTTCATACCAGCTTCTCTCATCTCAATCAGTCCATCATATAGTGTCATTATTGCCTTTCACTTGCACGACCGAACGGTGTGTATAATAATAATAGTGCACGTGCATTGGACTAAGCTGGAATCTGCATCAATTCATGGGAGAAGACAAGGTAATATGGGCTCTTGGTTAAATTAACAATCATGCATATGAGAGCCACTAAACATTTCATTATGTTCTTCTCCTCGCGACCCCCAAAGGAAAGAAAAGAAAATAAAACTATTTACACGGGAAAGCTCCCAACAAGCAAAAGAAAATCAAGAAATCCTTTTGGATTTTCTTTTAATTACTACTACAAGCATGGAAAGTAAGCTAACTAATATTTTTGGTTTTTCTTAAGGTTTATCAAATTCACAAGAAGAAAGCTAGAAAAAGAAATTAAACTAGCATGGATAGTACAATGAAAAAGTATGAGCACCGACAACTAGAATTAGTGTGTGAACATGAATGTAATGCCGGTGAGAATACGTACTCCCCCAAGCTTAGGCTTTTGGCCTAAGTTGGTCTATGCCCATGGACCATGGCTACTCTCTTTGGTGTACTGAGGAGTGTCATCATATTGCCACTGGCTGCCGATCTCCTCCGGATCCCACTGATAACAGGATGGTCGATAAGGGTCAAGTGGTGGTTCTGGCTCGGGCTCTAGAGTTGATGTCTGGCCACGGAGCGCATAGACGGCCTCCGGTAAGATGAGGTAAGGGCTGTTCAGCCTGGTCGTGGAGGAAGTCGGTGAGGCCCGCATTATCAGCCAAAGAATAAAAGTCATCATAAATCCCGGCTGCTCTCAAGAAATCATCACAAGGCCATTCACATGGCCGTACTTCCGCCACACGAGGAAAATTATACTTGGGCTTTCATTCTCCTTAGCTTGTTTATCCTTAGAGCCTTGGCTAGAAGAGCCCCTTAAGAAAAATCTCTTCATCTTTTTCTGAAAAATTCTGAAATCTTTAGTAACTCAAAATAAAAGTGAATCAAACTCAACAAAATTGATAACAACTACTCCCACAAGTGCCTAGAGCCTATATCATGCATTAGAATTGCTTGGGACCATATAAATTTGACATGCAAGCTCAAGAACAGGGTCACATAGGCAGCAAAAATTTGCAATGAATAAAGCACTAAAACAAAAACTAATTGGACCATTGGAGGAGTCACATACAAAGGAACAATCTCCCAAAGCAATTTTGTGAATGGAGCTTTGAGCAAGGAGATCGAAAATGGTAGCAAAGTGACCTAGAAATCATGCTTGAGCTGGATGGTGATTTTTTGGGAGGAAGAAAAAGTGTGTGGGTGCAGGAATAAGTGGAGGGGGCCACCGTCACTACAAAAAAAATACACATCCGTGACATTTTGGGCTGAACGAATCTTTTTTCTATCATACATATGGCACTTCTATGACGATAATTGTGACAAAACCCAGTATAATCATAGATGTGGTGGGCTCCTACTTCTATGACAAAAAATCATGATAGAAAATGGGCTTTTCATCCTGGGCGGGGCGGAGACGCACCTGCATGACATTCTTTGGGCCGTCCATGACGAAAAAAATCGTGGTAGAAGCAAGCGCGAGGAAAATTTCGGGGAGTTCCTGGTTACGGTGGGAGGTCGGGGGCCAAGCGATGCACGTTTCTCTCGTACACGTACGCGCGTGTGTGCGAGGTGTTGGCTCTAACTGAACCCGAGCTAGGCATTGGGCTCTAACTGAACCCGAGCAATTGCACTGCAGGCTACACGTTACTGAGCCCGAGCGATCGATCGATGGCTGTTAACTGAACCCGATCGAGCGATTCCTTCGCTACTGCTGCTAATTGAAGCCGATCAATTGGATGAACAGTGAGCATTGCGGGGGGGGGGGGGGGGGGGGGGTTGGATGAACAATGAGCAGTGGCGTTGCCTCTGGATGAACAGGACCCCGTGGTGTGGAGGGCTGGATGAACAGTAGACGGTGGAGGGGTGCCCGTGGAGGGGTGGTTGAACAGGACCCCGTGGTGTGGAGGGCTGGATGAACAGTAGACGGTGGAGGGGTGCCCGTGGAGGGGTGGTTGAACAGTAGCCGGTGGAGTAGCGCGCGGTGGAGGCTGGATAAACACGAGCCCGTGGAGGCTGGCGGAGGTCGACGGTAGCCCGTGGAGGCTGGAGGAGGTCAACGGTGGAGATGAACAGTATCTCGTGGAGTCACGTTTTGCTATACGCCACACCCCTCCCGATGAACAGGACCCCCGTTTTGACCATAGCGCTCCAACACAAGTCCGTTTCGTCCGTTTTGCGGTACGCCACACCCCTCCCGATAAACAGGACCCCGTTTCGACCGTAGGAGGTCTGTTTTGTCACAGCCCCAGTTCAGGCCTTGCTTGTCTTTGCATTAGCTTCCATGCATCATGTTTAAATTTCTCTTAAATATGAAATGGGGATGACATAACCCCCAGCACACCCCCCCTCTTTAAACCAATTAGGGTTTACTAAAACCTTTTTCAATGAACCTGAAATGCCCTTCTAAAATGTTCATCATCTTTGCCTTGGTCTAGAACCTCTGACAAAAATGGTGCACAATTTTCTAGGACACATAAGGTCACTGAATTAAATCATATGCTATTTGCAATTGGGCATTTAAATGCTATATATTATTTTAAGTGTTCAATTAATTCTGAACTTAAGTGAGGGTTGTTAGGAATAATCCAAACAGAGCCCACAATTATCTTCAGGAGTTTTGAAAATGTTCTGGTACTTTTAGTAAAGCCCTGAAGACTACAGAATAATAGAAAAACAGAAACTAAAAATAGGAAAACCAGTGAGAGAGAGAGCCTACCTGGGCCACTTACCTGGCGCCCCACCACGACCCAGCCCAGTGGCCTCTGCCAGTCATCACCGACCTCCCGCCAGGAGGACAGCGCACGCGTGGCCGCCGTGCGCGAGCACACGCTCCGCCACCTCCTGCTTGCCGCTGGGCTTCTGGACGCCCTGGATGCTGACACGCACCCCTCTGGAACTCTCTCACTCTCTCCCGACCTCTTCCCCCTCCCTTGCTTTCTCTCCCTCTCTGCCCGAGCGGAGCTCGCCGCCGCCGTATGCTGTAGACACAGCCTCCGTGCTCCCCTCTCCTCCCCGACATGTCCACGAGCATCGCCATGCCTCCCTCGTCCTCCCCGTCCAGCCACGCCTCGCCGGAGGCCCTGCATCGACGCCATCTTCATCATCTTCGTCGCTGGCCGCCGGAGATCCCTCTCGCCGCCCCGCTCGCTTCGGTGCTTCCCCGAGCACGCCAAGGCCACCTCTGCACTCGTCGTGAGCTCCTCTATCGACCCCCCTACTCCCATGTCCATTAGCTCATCGTAGCCCTCGTTTCCGTGGAGACGGAGACCTCACCGGCGCCGGACTTGTCACCTTCATCGTTTTGGTTCGCCTCCGACCAAACCAAGCACGTCACTGCACTCAGTGCACTCCCAGGAGCCCGTAGCGCCCACCAGCCCCTCCTCCCATGCACCGTAGCGCCGAACCCGTCATTGGCCGAACTCCGGCCGCCGCCTTGGAGCTCTCCGTCGTCGGTTTCAGCCACCATAGGCCCGGCCTCGACCACCACTCGACGCGCGCCTGCAAGGGCTCTCCAACGAGCCCAAGAACGGCCTCGTCCGTGCCCTGTGGGCGTTTTCCGAGTCGCGCCGCCGTCTCGGGCCCCGCCGGCGTCGAGCCGCCCGCAGGTTTGACCCGCTGACCAGGGGTTTGACCTCCCCAGGCCCCTGCTTATTTTAGTATTAGGTTTAATTAGTGTTAAGTTAACTTAGTTAATTAGATGAGCCACTGACATGTGGGCCCAGGTCCTAATTAACCTAGGTTAGTGCTAACCTAACACTAACTAACGTTGTTAGTTAGTTGTTACACCGACATGTGGGTCCCAGCCGTCAGGTTTGACCTGGGCTGGCGCCTTTGACCTACTGACGTCACACTGACGCCAGGCTGACGCAGTAAATCCTTTTCTGGATTTATTCTTTTACAAGAAATTCCAGAAAATAGCCAAAACTTCTAAAATTCATAGTAATTCAACCGTAACTCCAAATGAAATAATTTATATATGAAAAATGATCAGAAAAATCCAATCTATCCATCTGTACTAGTTTCATGCATGTTTAAACAAGTTAACTTGCTGTTTAGTGCAAAACATGATAAAGCACTATTTAAGATCACAAATGTGTTTGAACTTTGAATCTTTGGTTCAAAATAGCTCAAACCCATCTGGTTGTAGTTGCATTAGCCCAACACACTCGTTTTTCCATGTCATGATCATGCATCATATTGTGCATTGCATTGATTGTGTTTCTTCTCTGTTGCCGGTATTTGTTCCCTCTCGATAGATGTGGTTTCGACAATGAGATCGATGACACCGATGAAGATCTATATTATCTTTGGAAGTGCTAGGCAAGCAAAACCCCCTTGTTCATTCTGATACAATCCCACTCTCTCGCTCCTGCTCTCTTTTACTGCATTAGGACAACAACGATTCATCTGTTTACTTGCTGCGGTAGTTGAACCCCTTTATCCTCTGCATGACCTGTCATTGCCACAGTAAATAGATGAAACCCACTAGCATGAGTAGGAGTTGTTTGAGCCCTGATGTGCCTACTCATTCATGTTTGTATGTCATGCCTGCTATTGCTTAGAGTTGTGTCAGGTCTGATTCATCCGGGATGAATCGGAGGTGTGTAAACATGTCCTACTCTGTGTGAGCTAAGTGTGTGAACACGATTTGGTAAAGGTAGAGATGAGAGGCCATGTAGGAGTACATGGTGGGTTGTCTCATTGAGGCCGTCCTCAGGAACTGAGTTCTGTGTTTGTGATCCATGAACAGCTACTACCACACATTGGGATCCTTAACCGACTCTCTCGAATTATTAACCACCCCTGTCCTCTGTCCAGGAGTTGCAACTAGTTTCTGGTGTTTGTAGGATATGTGTTGGAGGCCGTGCGTAGCGCTGACCCTAGGGGTGGGCTATGATGCGGTAGATACACCGTGGCACGGTGTACCGGGCGCCCGTTTGGTGTCTCGGGAACCCTGCACACATCGTTAGGGGCTGTGAGCGAAACTCCGGCCGGATCTCCTCGCGGATGGAACCCGAATAGGCGATAAACCTGGACTAGAGACTTGTGTGGTTAGTTAGGTCGTGGCCGACTCCCTCGCCAGGCTCCCGCTTGAAGGTTGCCGAGATACACGACGTGTACATGGTGGTAAGTGGCGAGAGCGTGTGTGAAGAAGTACACCCCTACAGGGTTATAAATGATATATTCGAATAGCAGTGTCCGCGGTAAAGGACTTCTGGGTTGCCTATAACAGTTCATAGACAAGTGGAAGTGGATACTCTAAAATACGCAAGATAAGCGTGAGTGCTATGGATGGCGTTCTCATAGGGAGACAGGAGCGGATCCATAGTGGTGTATTGATATGGTTAATATGTGGACTCGTGTGCGCCACCTCAAAAGAGTTACTTGAAGTAGTAGTTCAGGATAGCCACCGAGTCAAAGCTGGCTTGCTGCAGTTAAACCCCACCATCCCCTTTGTTGATAATGATGCATATGTAGTTAGTTCTGATGTAAGTCTTGCTGGGTACATTTGTACACACGTTTGCCTATTTTATGTTTTTTCAGAGAGACTTCGGTCTCGTTAGTAGTTCCGTGTGGACTTCGACGTTTAGCTTGTTACCTCAGCTACGATCTTGTGCCCTCGGCAGGATCTAGTGGATAGCCAGGCTTCTCAGACTTTTTCATTTGTAGATGTATGTACTCAGACATGTTAAGCTTCCGCATGTGCTTTGACTTGTATGCTCTAAATGTTGGGTCACGAGACCTATGTTTGTAATATCTCGATCCTTGGAGCCTATTGAATAAAATACTTGAGTTGTAGAGTCATGTTGTGATGCCATGTTGTATTTGCACATATCGAGCATATTGTGTGTATGTTATTGAAATGCTTGGCGTGTGTGGGATCTGACTATCTAGTTGTTTATCCTTAGTAGCCTTTCCTACCGGGAAATGTCTCCTAGTGCTTCCACGGAGCCATGGTAGCTTGCTACTGCTCCGGAACACTTAGGCTGGCCGGCATGTGTCCTTCTTCGTTCCTGTGTCTATCCCTTCGGGGAAATGTCACGCGATGAATACTGGAGTCCTGTTAGCCCGCTACAGCCCGGTTCACCGGAGTCCTGCTAGCCCAGTGCTACAGCCTGGATTTACTCGCTGATGACCGACACGTTCGATGTTGGGTCATGGACGCCTGTCCCTGTAAGTTTGTGCCACTTTGGGTTTACGACTAGCCATGTCAGCCCGGGCTCATTGTCATATGGATGCTAGCGACACTATCATATACGTGTGCCAAAAGGCGCAAACGGTGCCGGGCAAAGGTAAAGCGACACCCGTGGGAATACCGTGCGTGAGGCCGCAAAGTGATATGAGGTTACATGCTAGATCGATGTGGCATTGAGTCGGGGTCCTGACACGTTTCCTCCGTTTTGCGGTACACCACACCCCTACCGATCAACAGGACCCCCGTTTCGACTGTAGGAGGTCTGTTTCCTCCGTTTTGCGGTACGCCAGACCCCTCCCGATCAACAGGACCCCGTTCCGAATGTAGGAGGTATGTTTCCTCCGTTCTGCGGTACGCCAGGCCTCGTTTCCATCGCCTGTTCCATCCAAGCCCTCCGGATGAACATGACCACGCATTCCATTCCGACCCAGCCGGTTGGCTCCCCATGAACACGACGACGATGATGTTTCTATGTTCCGACCCAGCCATGTACATGAGCCCTGGCCGTACGTATGCGCGAGTAGGCGTTCGAGACCCTGCCTGTATGTACGTATGTGGCCGTATTTTCTTTCTTGCACCCTGGCCGTTGTATGTACGTGTACATGCTACGTGCATGCCTCTACTACGACACGTGCGCGCCTCTACATCGACCAGTATATATGTACGTACATGTTTGCGACCAGAATGACAATGCTACGTACGCTTCGACCAGGTGGGTCCCGACTGTCAGACACTTCCTTGCGTGCGAAGATGTAGCTGGTGGGTCCCAGCAGTCAGAGGGGCGAATTGTTTTGTGTTTTTTTGCCCGGACGCACTTCCTTGCGTGCGAGGTGTAGCTGCTGGGTCCCAGCAGTCAGGCGGGCGAATCGTTTTTTTGCCCGAACGCACTTCCTTGCGTGCGAAGGTGTAGCTGGTGGGTCCCAGCAGTCGGGGAGTGAATCATTTTTTTCGGACGCACTTCCTTGCGTGAGAAGATGTAGCTGGTGGGTCCCAACAGTCAGGGGGCGAATCATTTTTTCGGACACACTTCCTTGCGTGCGAAGATGTAGCTTGTGGTTCCCAACAGTCAGGGGGCGAATCATTTTTTTCACGAAATACGGTGGCCCGTTTGGTGGGTCCCCGCTGTTAGGTGGAGGAATAATTATTTTGCGTGTAATAAGGAGGCACTTCCTTGCGGCTACCGTGGACCCAGCTGTCAGCCTCTCCACGTACAGTCCACGTCCGATGGAAGTCGTTCCTTGACCATGTTGACCATGCCGCGCCGAGAGCACCATGGCGGTGGACGACGGCGAGGCCTAGGAAGGGGACGACGCGGAGCCGGGGAAGACACGGCAGTGGATGCACACGCAGAGAGGAGTACGAGGGTTCACTGGTTCGGCTGCGCTGCCGTCGCTGCAGAATAACAGGGGGTGTGGGTGCGTGGAGGGATGGCCTGGCCAGCGGTGGGAGTAGTAGGGGGCGTTGAGGCCTCCGCGGCAGCACAGCCGGCCACGGGAGGCAGGAGCAGGCGGCACGATCGGCGCTGCTTTGGGCGGCTGGAGCAAGAAGACCAGAGGTTGAAGAAGCACGATGGCCATTGGATGGACATCGTACGGTCAATGCAGCTAGAATCGTTTATATTGACTAAGTTGACAAAGCCCTTGGTACGTCAACTTAGTAGGCCCACAGGTCAGCTTCTGAAACAGTGCGCCCCAGATGTCAGGGGAGGAATCATTTTTTGGGCGGGTGAAGCTAGAATATCCGAGATTGAAGAAGAAGCACGGTATCCGTTGGATGGACATCCAACGGCCACTGCTGCTAGAACCGTGTGTTGACTATAAGTTGACAAAGCCTTGCATACGCGTCAACTCTATTTTTTTTGGGGACGCGTCAACTTAGTAAGGCCAGAAGTGTGTGGCAGAGAACTTATAGCCCATTTGAGATTTGTAAGAATGTGTAGCCCATTTTTGAATTCTAATGGAATTTACTACAGCCCATTTACAGTTTGTTAAAAGTACAGCCCATTTCAACCAACCGTTCAAAATAGAATTCAATAAAATTTCCAACATTTTGATGGGATCCGAAATATTTTTATCCCGAAATTTCTAGTCAGATTAAATACAATTTCAATATAAATTTATATTACATAAAAATCCAACGAAACATTGCGCTCGCAACAATTAATGAAATTAAAATTTTCAATATCCAAAAATAATATTTTATAAAGTAATCACGTGTTTGGTGCATTTTTTATAGTTACTGCCCAGTTTTTATAATTACATCGCATTTACTATTTCTTAAAGACCATTTTCTTGTTAACCCTAATGCATCCCTCCTAGGAAAGGTTTGCAGCCCAGCGGGGCAGAGAATAACAACTTGACCTTGCCTGGGTATTCCTAAAAATAAGTATAGCTGGGCTAGCCATTTTTAGCTTGAAAAAAAATTAATATCTGGGCTGGATATCTGGCCTGGGCTAGACGGGCCACAGCCCACCCAGTTAATACATGCAGCGATGTTTTTGTTGTTGTTCAGAGGAGAAAAATTAATATCTGGGCTAAACATCAAAAAACCATGTAGTGCTCACACCTCAAAAACACAAATACTGCTCGGGCTGCTTGGTCCCAACTGTCGGCCGCTTCTTATGCAATTCTCTCGTTTATTGACTACTCCCTCCTTTCCGGTTTATAGTAATTCAAAAATCTCACAAATCAAGGTAGATGGCGAGTGGTGGAATACTTTTTGTAGTTTTGCAAAAGCACCTAACTAATGCTCTTGTTATCCTCAAAAAATTATGTTTATCAGTGCATTAATTGCAATGCATGCATGCATAAAGTACATGCATCGGTCAATTTTCTCTTAATACTTGCATGCAATGATTTAATGTACCTTGGAATCTGAACATGTGATGGAAAACAACCAAATTGAGCCTTATAAAATGGAAAAACTAAAATTTTGAGATAAGCCCTATAAACCGGAAAGGAGAGAGTACATAGGTTGACATTGGTGTGGGACCGTGATGTCAGGAAACCAGGAGGAAGCAAAATAAATTATAGTTATATATATATATATATATATATATATATATATATAATAAGGAGGCACTAGCGTACGTGAGGCTATGGACCTGGTGGGTCCCCATTGTCATCCTTTCCAAGTAAAGTCATCTCCTCACCCGCGCGCGCTTTCTGCAGTCAGCGCCGCCCGCCCCACTTCCCGGTGCAGGCGATTGCTCTGCCATCAAACGACACAAGTGCCATTCGTCCATCCATCTGCCGCACATTAATGATACACGGTTGCCGAGGCGGCTACTCCGGCGCCACACGTCCATCCCTCCGCCCGCCCACCATTGCTATATAAACTGTTGCGCCGGCCATAGCCGCAGTCATCCGCATCCGTTCTCTTTCTCCTGTCCACACCACTACTGCCCACCATGGCTTCCTCACGCTCCAGCGCTCTTCGGGACGGGCGGACGACGGACCACAAGGAGATGGCAGCCATTGCTACCGACCGGCTGGCTGGCAGGCAGCCGGAGGACGACGACGTCCCAATGGAGAACATGGTAGTCGATGATCCGGCGCCAACCCCCTTCTCCGTGCCATCCTCGCCGGTGCATTGCACCATTACCATCGGTGAGGCATGTGCCCAATATATGGACACGGTGAGGTAGATGCGTGAGGAGCAGTTCTGGGAGGCGCAGGCCGACGCCGCCTACAACCACCATCTCCTCCAGGAGCACCTCCAGGCGGAGGAGCAGATCGCCGCGGAGCGGGCGGAGCAGGAGGCACTGCTCGACTCGTACCGCTCCGCCCACAAGGGCCGCCTCGAGTGCTGGCGGTACCGCATGCGGGTGGCGGAGGCTGCGGCCGCCTACAAAGAGGCTAGCAAAGAGGGCCATGAAGCGGGCGAGTTGCTGTTTGGCGAGACCGAGGACGAGGCAGAGGACAGTGCCGGCTCCGACGAGTCCCTGCTCCGCTGGCGTCGACGAGGCCCAGCTCTGCCGAGGCCCCGCGGTGCCAACAACGAGGAAGAGGACACCGCTGGCTCCGCCGAGGCCCCGCCCCGCCAACAACGAGGCAGAGGACATCACCGGCTCAGCCGAGGCCCCACCCCGCCGGCAACGTGGGGGAGGATTTCCACCGCTCCGCTGAGGCGCCGCCCGCCGGCAACGAGGCAGAGGACATCGCCGGCTCCGCCGAGGCCCCGCCCCGCTGCCAACGAGGCCGCGCCACATAGAAAACAAGGAAGAGTAGAACACGGTAGGTCGCCACCGCTCGGGTCCAAGTAAGGCCACCGCTGCTACCCTCCGGTTGAAGCCAAGCAAGGCGGGTTGACCATTGATAGTCGGTTAGCTTCTTGGCAGCGACGTGGAGTCGGAGAGCTGCACTGGAGAAGAACGCTGCTTCTACTTAACTGCTGGTGCAGTTGGCTGACTAACACGTGGGCCCAACAGGCCACATGTCAGTTATGCAACTGCACCTGCAGTTAAGTCACTGAAGCTTCTGTTCGGCTCAGCGGGACACAGGTGGGTAGCTTTGGTTAATTAATTATACCTCCAGCGCACCCCTTTTTAGTTGAAGAATGTATGAAATGTAATGAAATCTGGCATGTTTATATGAAATCCGACCATGTATGAATGAATTTATTTCGATTAGTTCGAATTCCTGTATCACTAGCATTGGATGAACATGCAAAACAATATGTACTAGCATTATTCCCGGGGTGATCACCTCGTTCGCATCAGTTTCACATGTACTCCCAGCGGTCCTTTCTAGTCTGCATACAAGTTTTCTCTGCAGTCAAAGTATCTCTACTTTGACCAATCTTATACAAAAAATTATGCACTTTCACAATGTGCGAAGTAAAAAGGAACAGAAGGAGTACAAAGAGTTTGAGCAGCTTTTTGGCGTTTCTGTACATTGCAATCAAACACACAGGCCTGGCAATTCATAGAGAACATTCAAAACAATCGATGATTATGCATCTCAGCGACTCACATGTCAGAGGCAATATTTACTTCAAAACTAAAGAATAAAGAAAAAATTGATAGACGCTGCTGACAGCAAAGGGCGTCCCATTCGAAAATATCAACGCATGTCTTGCTAAAATCAATGAGCAAAATTTGACAAGGTTGTCCCATTCCAAAATATCAAATGCCTACGATTGTGGAATGGGCAGGGTTTGCCATCAGTTCGGACATTGACATGGCACCTCGTGCTAAATAAACCAGCTGTTCTTTTTGTGCAGTTCCACCAAAATCAACCAAATTCGTGCGTAGCTTGTATGATTTCGCCCTTATATGTTGCAACGCCTTGAACTTATCGGCACCTTCTTTCTTGTGGTGGAAATGAATGATTCGATGTATTCAGGAACATTTTGTGCAGTTCCCATTGAAATCAAGCTGAGCACCCTTGTTTGCACAAATACAAAAAAGTGATTAGTATAAAGCAAACCGTACTATTAATTGACAGTTTCAACAAGCACATACATGGTCCATGAAGAGCACACTTTTCGAAAAATGGAACTCACCAGAAAGAATCCTAGAACAACATTGTACTCGCGCATCACAGCAAAAAAATGGAGATTTGTCAGTCCTTATGAGCTGATGTTAGTTTGGTCTTGTGGGGAGTAATGTAACCATCCTTCAACTGCTCCTTCTGATGAGACGATAGACAGGGCTTCTTCATCCTGGCATAATTGGAACTAGTCACTTCACGTACTCCATATTCTTCTTCAGAGGAAGATGATCCTGTTGTGCAAAGACAAGAGGACTACTAAATGCTAGCATCCCTGTTTGCTCGCAAAAAAAAGGAAAGGAAATATTTAAAACAACACAGATGAAGCACTTCTCAAGGACAATACCACTTTTTCATGACAGTATCTAAACAGTAGCACAACACCAATAGAGATGACAAAGCTCAATCATATGGATGAAATCAGTGGGCGAGTACCAACCTTTGTTAGGAGGCTTATTGTGTAGAGCATACAGATGAAGCACTTCTCTGGAACCATTTGTTGCTATCTACGGTGGTGGCCATGCTTACTATATACTCCTCGATTAGTTTAATGTTTCCAACATCTTCTTGTGCAGTTCCACTAAAATATATGGTATCTTCAAAGAAGATCCTTGTTTGCACAAGTAGAGATAATTACGTATTACATTAAGAGTGGCATCAAATCAGTGGCAAAACAATTGCTCGTTCCAGCCATAGCAATAAATTAAGATGCAAAACTATATCATTACTTGTGTTATCACAGTACCAGTGCTTCATTATAGCACCGGGAGTTGATTTTTGTTTTTCTTCCGCTTGTTCTTCCCCTTCATCACTTGGTTCAACAACAAACAAGCTTCGCCTTCAATGTAAGATTTGGCATGTCAATTAGGGAGCACAAGTATAGTACTAAACTTAATTTTCTGATGAAAGTGGCAAAATACAGGCCAACAGTTGTGAAATATCCTTATCTTACCTCAATGGGATATTACGGTGCACATACAGAATGGAAGTCTTGTCTCAATTTGTGCAGTTCACTAAAATCAAGCAACATTATCGTACAAGTAGCACAACATATGAAAGCACACTTCAGAATCATGTGAAAGAAGGCTAGTACTGACCTCTCATGATGCGGAATTCAAACAACTCACAAGACGAAGATCTGAACCAAATTTGCCTTAACGGATAGGAAGTAAGATCTCCTCTTGTGTAGTTCCACTAAGATCAAGCAATCAAGCAACATTGTCGGTGTGACATTTTGGTTGAACTGCACAAAACACTCTTAAAACAAAAGTGTTTTGTGCAGTGCAACAAAAGGTCACAATGGCAACGAGGTGAAGTAGATAAGCCTGTTTACACAGAGGTGCAAAGGAAACAATTAGTGGTCAATAACGGTGGATGACACAGAAGCCAACAAAAAGAAGCATCTACCTTATCTAAATGGGAAAGAAAGCAAGACAGTAGCATTTCTCAAACGGTGGCATTGATTAATATTAACATAGAGATTATATTAACAATAAAATTCCTTAAACATGTAATTTGCTTTTAACTGTGGCATTGCATCAATTTTCCGGCGGCATTATTAGAGGGTGTTTGTTTACAGGGACATTTTGGTGTAGGGACTAAAAAAACTCCGTGTCAGTCCCATCTAAACCAAACAGGATGGACTTTTAGGGACTAAAAGTGGGCATTTGGGTCTAAAGAAAGAAGACCCCGAGGGAGTCTTTTTGGGACTTTTTCCAACAGTTGCCCCTGCCACGCATCGCACCTTGTCTCTATTAGTTCATTACTAGGGGTAACATGGTCTTTTAGCATGTCATTTAATAACCTCTAGTCCATGTTTAGTCCCTGGAACCAAGCAGGTAGGGACTAGGGAGTTTTTAACCAAACAAGGCCTTAGATTAACAACAGCTAATGAGTTGCACGGGACAGTGGACGCACCAGCACCATGTGCTTCTACCGATGTACTATGGTCATGCACAGTTTGTTGCAACAAAGAACAAACAACCAAGGAGCATATTTGTGTTGGTCCCGGTTTTGTTATCTTTAGACACCTTTCCCTATGTGAGCGCAGCAAATCTAGTCCTGCTCAAACTCTACAGCCTTGTCCCTTCCTTTCCTTTTTGAACTAGTACTTTCGCCCCTTCCTTTCCTCTTTGAACCACGTCCTAGATTTATGCGATACAACTTTCCCCACTACTTTCCCCCATTCCTTTCCTCTTTGAACCACGTCCTAGATTCATGCTATACAACGTTCCCCCTTCATTTCCTCTTTGAACCACGTCCTAGATTCATGCTATATACAACTTTTCCCACTACTTTCCCCCACTCCTTTCCTCTTTGAACCACGTCCTAGATTCATGGTATACATGCAGCTAGAGTAATGCATGTGAAGTAAGTAAATTATACCTTAAGGTTCTTGGGGCGTGGTTCGGTGGGCGACGGAACGGCGGCGAAGAAGAAGGGGTCGGAGGCCCTCCCGCGCCGCCGCTGGGTGGAAAGTGAACAGCTGCGCTGGTAGTGGATTCCCTCCCTCGCTGACGGCCACAGTGTTAAGCCTCCTTCCCTTCTCGGCGGACGAATCCTGCCGGCTCTTTGAGCAGCAGTGAGGGGAGAGAGAGGCCAACAAAGTCTTGTTTAGATCTGGAGAGGGCGAGAGAGTGTGAAGAGAGCAACTACAAGCGCTGAGGCTCCAGCGTGTATATATATACTGGAGAGAGAGAGTGAAGCGTGCAAACCCTAGAAAACAAGTGCCAAGGCTGCAGCTTATACGTGATGAGGTGATTATACGGTCACTACGAGATCGTATAGCTCCGTATCCATCCATTTTGACCAGTCAAAGAATCCTCCTAGCACAAATTATGCTCATGTGTAGTTATCGAACCCGAGACCTCAAATTTGATGAGCGAACAGGCTAACCAGCTACACAACCCTCCCGTTATGTTCAACGAGAGGAAAATAACCTTTTATACATTCCTGCATTCGTGTGACAAGCATGCCGTGTTTTTTTTGTGTGTGTGGGAGTCATTGGGATTTCAATCATAATCATGTCATGTGGCTTTGGTGGTAAGACTATCCACAGTGGTGCAGAAATAATGCAGCCTTAGTCACCTTACCTCTCTCCACGTAGTACGTTGGGTCCCACCAGTCAGAGGGTGAAACAAACAAATTAATAAGAAAAATTAAAAGCACCAGCGGTGTATCTTACCTCACACATCTCGCTACTGCTCGGGAACACTGTCCAATTGATCCCTCTGTTCGCTCATGTACTATTTTAAGTGAATCCTTATTATAACATGCACACAAATTTTGGGCACTTGTATTCGACTTAAGTCAGTGTGCCACTGTATCTCGTATACTTACTACTCCCTCCGTCTAGGTGTAATAAGTCACGTTAGAAGGTGCAACGGGACCAAGGTGCGTGCGTGTGCGTGTGTGTGTTTAACAGCATGTGTGTGTTAGAGAGAGCGACAGATCGTCCTACTCCTATAGAGAGATGGTGTGTAATGTACGATTTTAGCCACGAGAGTCGGTGCATCCTCTCGTTTCCGGGCGTGTCCGATAGGGACATGCGGACAGCTGCCACGCCCGCTCCTGACCAGCCTGGCCCACCCAAAGCCCCTCCATCGCCCGCGCGCGCTTCCCGCCCAAAACGGTCAGCGCCGCTCCAAAGAATCGGTGCTGCATTCATGCCCGGGCAGAGCGGACGCGACCTCTCACTGGCGCAAGAGTGATGGTTGCTTCGTCCGTCCAACTTACTGCTGGGTCTATGTGATTTGACGGCTCATTGGTCTTTATTACTGAGGTGGTAGGACTGCTAGATGTCCCACGCTTTCGGCGAAAGGACATACTACTACTACTAGATTACAATTTTCTCCATTCTTACAGCGGAGGAGTGCAAGAGTAGTGAAAACACGCAGGCTTAGTGATTACATGGCCTACCTCACACTATCACCGTGCGACACCTAACTCTTTACATAGTACTCCCTCCGTTCCTCAATATTACTAGATGAGTCCCCGCGCGTTGCCGCGGAACAGCTGTATATCTCTCTGTGCAAAATTATCGATTTCATAGAACTAAAAAAACTCTATAACCGCATGACAAATGTGGTAGCCAAACTAAATAAACTCCCATCATCATTTAGATCATCCCACGTAAGGAAAAAAGATCAGCCAAATCCTACTGCATAATGGGATTATATTTTTCTTTTTGACATGTTAATGCGACTTAAAAGCTCACTTACATGTATGCTACCGGTGCATGCTTGCATGCAGACATGTTGATGTGATTTAAAACCCACTCACATGCATGTGCCACGGTATTTCTGCATGATTGCATGTGGCTTAGTGCGGAGCCTGTCAACGTCTAGATCAGACGACTATTATGGACTGATTTACTTCATCTAACGGCTACATCAATTTTGATGATGTGGCTCAAGAAGAGGATAGAGAATTCCTAGTAGTTGGGGCTAGCTATTACTAGTAGATAAGTCTTTGTAGAGATTCCACTAGGTGAACTACATACGAAACAAAATGAATGAATCTACACTTAAAATGAATCTATATACATCCGCATGTGGTTCATGATGAAATCTATACAAAGACTTATATTTAGGAACGGAGGAAGTACTAGTACAGTACGTACTGTAATTTATCAGCGAGATAAATTTGTACAATGCTATGAAGCTTCCAGCTTCTGTTACATGTATCTTGCGTCCAAGGTTGCCCGTTGCAACATTTCATCAAATACAAAGGATACTAACATGCATGCTATTGCATCTCAATGAATGACAGATCATAGCAAATATGTACTCCCTCCGTTCCAAAATAAGTGTCTCAACTTTGTGCAAACTTTAGTACAAAGTTGTACTACTACTAAAGTTGACACTTACTTTGGAACAGAGGCAGCTAAAGGAAAAAATGATCCATGCAGTCCCTAGCCCTTGAACCGTGAACCCTGACCAGGCTTCAATTTGCTGGCAATGTTTGAACTTCTTAATAAATGAAGTTTGCAACCTTTTGACCATCGGATCATTTTGTGCAGTTTCACCAAAATCGAGATGAGCATCCCTATGGCAAAGAAATTGAAGAAGCGTGATTAGAATAAGATTACTAGGACTAGTTGATGAGACATAAACTCATCACAAATACGGTACGTAGAAGCCAGTAGAGGTATGTGCGGGGCAAAGAAATAGAGAAATATCCACAGGGAGTGATGTGGGCAGCTGGAGCAATGGTGCAAGCCTGCTGTAAAGAGAGTTTTACCTAAGGGACGTAGCTCAACCTTGAGGAGGGCGGCGGGAGGCGGCAACTGCCCATGTCGCGGCAGTGAGCAAGGAACGAAGGCAACCTCACCGGCTTTGTGAGAGAGAACGGCGGGGACCCCTGATCGGGATGTGCCGACAGTGGGTTTTCGCTGTCGGCGACGGCCACCGCATCTACACTAAGCATCCACACCTTCCCCAAGCGGATGTGATCCGCTGGGATGTTAGAGATGTGGCCACAGTCATTTTGTGCGAGAGAGTGTGAAGAGAGCAACCCCAGCAAGCAACCGTGTAGGCTGGCTCGTCCTGACTATGTATATAGTGGAGCGGTTTCCTTTTCTCTCCATATGAACCTATCATATTGCGTACGTGCCACTGAAGAAAAACTTTATTTATAAATGACGCGGCACCTACTACTCGTTCTCCTATAACCTTGCGCTTGGCATCTCCAAAATATTAACCTTGCGATTGGCTCTTCGCCTCTTCAGGAAGTCGAGCAATAATGGTAGTCCAGTATATATCGTTCTGGCTATATGAGACCAAATGAATTGCTGCACGTCCACCATGTGGGCGAGGGTCGAGGGGCGAGGGAGAGTGCTACATACGGAGCAAAATGAGTGAATTTACACTCTAAAATACATATATATACATCAGTGTTTGGAGTATGTACTAGTAGTTCATATTGAAATCTGCTAAAGGACATATATATTCCAAACAATATTATATAATCTCTATAACCAAGGTAGTAGGGGCGAGGAGTAAACGGAGGGAGTAGTAAATTTTTCTCCTCGTCCTGCGAGCCACCGCGCGCATGGGCGAGGGAGCGGGCGTAAGGCGGAGCAAGCTTCACCTCATCCTGCGAGCCACCGCGCCCGTGGGCGGGGGAGACGGCGTACTAAGCAAGCTTCTCCTCATTCTGCGAGTTGAAGGGACATATAAAAAGTACTCCAGTGTATAGAGCCTTGCCTCTAAGGTAGGCCCCACATGGTTTGCCTCTTTTTTTAACATAACACATCAAGTCGCAATTTGTTTGTTCACCCGTGGTAGACGATCCTCCCTCCACTAAGTGGACAACCAGTACACGTGCCAGATTACCACGTGGGCTGCCTTTTTCGTACAAAAATGAGCTCCACCGTGTACCCGCGCGGGTGTGGTTGGGAAATAGATGGGAGTACGTGCGCCGTGCATGCACCTCTTCTCTTTGTGCATGCTCCCCACTTATGTGGGTGTGTGTGAGAGATACAAACCACATTTGTGAGTGTTTTTTGTTTTGGGGTGGGGGTGGGGGTGGGGTGGGGGGTTGATTTCATGAATTATTTGTGGGAATATGTGTCGATGACATCTCAAACAAAATATTGCATGCAATGTGTGTGAAATGGAGGCCTATCCATATCATACATAGAGGGTCGGGCAATCCACGAGAAGAGAGGGAGGGTTCATAGCCATCGATAGAGTCAAAGAGAGGATCAAGTGGGTGGGTGCGAGATCGATGAAGAGAGCCATCGAAATTGTGTGTGTGCAAGTCAAAGATATAGGGCGACTGGCCTACCAGAACGTTAGAGGGCACATGTCAAGTTTGTGTGTGGCAGGGAGACATGACTAGAGCGCTCGATGTATCGATGTGTGTGGGGGGGGAGGGGGTGGGGGAGGGGTTGGCAGAGGCCTAACTATAGAGGTAGAACGACTCATATATGTGTTGAGAAGGAGAGAGCCAGCTATGTCTTGAGGGAGATCGGTCAACATCCATACATAACTGAAGGATGGGAAATATGATGGGATAGAGAGAGAGAGAGGAGAGAGAGAGGGAGGGAGAGGGAGGGTGTCGGTGTCAAAACCGGCGGATCTCGGGTAGGGGGTCCCGAACTGTGCGTCTAGGCAGATGGTAACAGGAGACAAGGGACACGATGTTTTTACCCAGGTTCGGGCCCTCTCGATGGAGGTAAAACCCTACTCCTACTTGATTGATATTGATGATATGGGTAGTACAAGAGTGGATCTACCATGAGATCAAGGAGGCTAAACCCTAGAAGCTAGACTATGGTATGATTGTTCTTGTTCTTGTTGTCCTACGGACTAAAACCCTCCGGTTTATATAGACACTAGAGAGGGCTAGGGTTACACAGAGTCGGTTACAATGGTAGGAGATCTACATATCCGTATCGCCAAGCTTGCCTTCCATGCCAAGGAAAGTCCCATCCGGACACGGGACAAAGTCTTCAATCTTGTATCTTCATAGTCTTGGAGTCCGGCCGATGATGACAGTTCGGCTATCCGGACACCCCCTAGTCCAGGACTCCCTCAGTAGCCCCTGAACCAGGCTTCAATGACAACGAGTCCGACGCGCATATTGTCTTCGGCATTGCAAAGCGGGTTCCTCCTACGAATAATTCATAGAAGATCGTGAACACCAGGATAGTGTCCGGCTCTGTAAAATAAATTCCACATACCACCGTAGAGAGAATAATATTGACACAAATTCAATCTGCTGATGTATTCTATGGCGTGACGTCACACCACAACCAAGCCTTTACTTGAATCGTTTTTATTATACCACCTCAGCGTGTTTAGCGAAGTGGTTTTCTTGGCACGTCTTGTCGAAGCAGAGATCGTGTTCCCCTTATTTCGGGATTCCCATCAATACGGACATGGGTAACCCAACCGCGCCATTGATTGTGGCGCTTGGGAGATAAGCGAGTTTTACCATGCAGGTGGGGATGCATAGTTTTCGTCCGCCCATATGTAAGGGGATAAGGATCCACCTTTTTACCTACGCCTTCTTCCTCCTTTGCTTATCCATCTCCGCGCACTCGAGCTCCAGCGCCCAAGTCCGAACATCTCACCTCGACCTTCTCCAGCCATGTCCAGAGCGGGAGGCAAGTGGATGGCCTCCTCCGTTATGGAGGGGCACATCGAGAAACTGCGCAATGCCGGATATCTGTCCAGCGACATCGCGCATCGGCTCCCCGACAAGGGGCAGCTCATCCCCACCCCCAGGCCCCATGAGAGGGTGGTATTCCTTCCCCATTTCCTCCGCGGACTGGGCTTCCCACTCCACCCCTTTGTCCGGGGGCTCATGTTCTACTACGGCCTGGATTTCCATGATCTGGCCCCAAATTTCATCCTCAATATCTCGGCGTTTATCGTCGTGTGCGAGGCCTTCCTCTGCATCCAGCCCCACTTCAGCTTGTGGCTAAAGACCTTCAATGTCAAGCCGAAGGTTGTGAAGGGCAGCCAAGCGGAGTGCGGAGGCGCCATGGTGGGCAAATGCCCAACGTCACCTGGCTCGAGGGTGCCTTCGTGGAATCCATCAAAGGGTGGCAATCGGGGTGGTTCTACATCACCGAGCCACGTGACCCTAAATGGGCAGCAGCCCCCGAATTCAGATCTGGCATCCCCATGTAGCTCACCTCCTGGAAAGAGAAGGGCTTGCTATGGGGTAGTTCGGAAGAGCTAACCGGACTCTAGTCCTGTCTCCAGACCCTGGTGAACAAGAAGCTCAAGCTTGTCAACATGATCCAGGTCATGCTCGTCCGCCGGATTCTTCCCTGCCAGCAACGGGACTTCAATTTGTGGGAGTTTGATCCGGCACAACACCGGACCTTGAGCGGGCTCTTCGACACTACGTACGAAGCTGCCTGGAGGGTGCTGTTCAAGGGTGCCGAAGCTCCCGCATCCGCTACCGAAGATCGCGGCTTCAGCACGCTGCGTCCGGCTGGCGAGGTAAGCTATGTTATCCTTTATGGGACACTTGCTTTCCATAGTTTGACTCTATGCGGGATCTAAACTCCCGATACCTCTAACAGGACTGGCAGAAGACGTCCGGACAGGTTAACTGTCCAGCTCCCCTTCCAGAAGACCCAGCGGACACCCGTTTGACGGGGCTGCTGGTCCCGGCACTTTACGTGGTGACGGAGAAGAGGGCCAAGAAGAAGGCCACGGGAACCCGAAGGAGTTCCCGGTGTTAGGTGGTATCGGACTCATCGTCTGATGACTCCGAGGCGGACTCCTCCCACGAGGACGAGGAGGAGAAGAAAGAGGCCTCTCCCCCAGCGGGGGGAGAGAAGAAGAGGAAGGCCTCCCTAACGAGGGAGGCCGAAGGGTCCAAGAAGGGAAGGACCCTTCCCCCAGACTGTTCCGCCAACGTCGGCGACGGCGACGAGGAGTGGCCCTCAAGGGCCAAGCCCCTGGCGAGATCGTAAGCATCCGGACTCCTAGATGATTTATAATTTTTCTTTTTGTCGCATGGTGTCTTTCTAATGCTGCATACAACCCTGTAGTCCGCCCAAGGGTGATCTTCCCGCTTCGTCGAGCGGGTCCTTGGGCACGTCGGATATGGATTCTCTTCCGACCGCCTCCACCCCCCGTGACGCTGACGACGCCGAGGTGGGATCCCGGGAAGGGACTCACCAGGAGGAGGAGGCTCCGGAGGTGCTGCAGGGCAACCTCCCGAACTTCGCACCGGACTCTGCGCCGGAACCTGCAGTGGTTCCGGAGTCCGGCGGGTGGCCCCTTCATAAGAAGGGCAAGACTGTGACGCCAGCGGCCTCCGTCCAACCGGAGGCGCCAGATAACTTGCTGGAGGCGCTCAACGGCGCTTCAATCGAAGAAGAACACCGCACTATTATGAGTGCGGTGATTCAGAAGGTTCAGCTCGCCAAGAGCAGGCTGACCGAAGCCTGCAGCAGCCTTCTAACAGGTTTTTGAGGTAAGAATTTTAAGATATGTAATATAATACTGCATAGACAATAGCCCCTGATGCTCGGTTCGGTGTTCGGAAACAAAAGCCGGACTGAGGATCTAAAAAGATATACGCAGGAGTCTAAAAAAATATGTCAATATGGGATTGCAGGCTACGCTGCTGACCTCTGCCGCACTGACTGCGGAGGTCAATACCTTGAAGTAGAGCCTCGAGTGGTCCGAGAGCGAGCTCGGCCATGCCAAGAAGCAACTCGAGGACAAGGAAGGTGAGTAACACAGTATTAAAGTTGTACCTTACAGAAAAGGATTTGGGTGCAAGAGAAATAATGAGGATAACGTGGGTACTCCAGGGGCTATGAACGAGGTGGCAACCCTGAAGGAGGCGGTGTCCGCGGCCGAACGCAATGTGGCCGCGGAACGAGCCGAGCGAGAGAAGCAGGAGGCGTGGGTGGTGGAGGTACAGCAAGAGCTCCAGGCTCTCGTGGAAAAGCACGAGAGTTTGGAGCGTGACTCAAAGAATCGAGAGTTCGAGCTTGCGTCGGCTCTTGAGAGTGCCAAAGCCGCAAAGGCCGAAGCCCACAAGGCCCTCCAGGAGATTGAGGCGTTGAAGAAGATAGCGGCGGATAAGGCATTTTTCATGCAAAGCAAGCATGTGAATGTGAATTACCTATTACTTACCCGAATTCGGAGCTCTCCAGGAGCGTTCGCAGATCTGCCCCGCAGTGTGTCCGATGCTGCCGCTTTCTACCGGGCCGAGGAGGGGAGCTCGACAGAGAAGGTCTTCTGGTCTCAGTATGCTGAGGCCGGACATCCGGTGCCCCTTAGCGACTAGCTGAAGCAGCTGGTCGAGCTCCACAAGGTGGCCGAACAGGCCATGAAGGGCCTCATAGTTCGGTTGTGGCCCAAGGAGGCCATGCCTGAGAGCTACTTCGGCCTGGTGCGGCGGCTGGTGGATGCGTGTCCCTGGGTTGAAGTCGTCAAGCACTCCGCCTGCATTGAAGGTGCCCGTCGGGCCCTTGCCCGTGCAAAGGTGCATTGGGGCAGGATGGACGCTGAGAAGCTTGTGACGGACGCGCCACCGACGGGCAAGGAGTATCGCACGCCCGAGATGTATTATAAGAGTGTCCTGAAGGGTGCGCGCATGATTGCGGGTGAGTGCTCCAAAGATGTAATATTTGAGTAGACTCGCATTTTGTTATCCCGTGCGCTAAAAACTTTGTTCATATTCGCTAAGCAATGCTTGTTAATTTAAAATATTACCTTCTGTGCGGCCGTTTATCAAATCTGAGAGATGGCAAGTCGTCGGCTTCAGCCCCCATGCCACGAGTGCTGGGGTGTTCGGGATAAACTTGAGCGCTCTTGTTCCCATTTTTGGGTCCATCTAGGGAGGCGCTCAACACAACGAACGAGGCAACCGGACTTATAATGCTTGAACACTCTCACTTAGCCATAGAATTCTATAATTTTAAATTTCGGCGAAGCCCCTAGTGTTCGGAAGACCGAGTTCGGGGCGCTATCCACGCCTGGGCCGGACAAAGCCGGTTCCTCGCTCTAAGCGGCATAAGTCTTTAGGGACTCTAAAAAACCTCTCGAACAGTGACCAGCTCTCGCCTTATCATGACGGTCAGTTTTAGCTTTCTCCACTGAGGCGCTCGCCCAGCTCAACTGGGGCGCAATCGCAGTGGTTCTCCCAGTGCTACCTTAGCCGATACAACGGAACGTAAGGTACCAAATATGGGAGCCGGGCAAACCCAACTATTGACCCAAGACATGATTCGGAGCCAATGCATATAATGCTATAAGTTTGGGGTGCCGCACTTGTGAAAGTGTTTGGACTTATCACACCATAATGTGGGGAACTTAAGCCCCTGGTGTATTTGGCCGTACCAAAGTGTACGGATGCAACATGTCATAAATGAACATATGTATAAGAAAGAAATGCAATTATAAGCAAAAAGCGATGCATTGTTTATTCAAGAAATACTGCCATGAATGCAGAATGATACAAATAGTGCGGTAAGCAAGGGATGGGACTATTAAACATGTCCCCCTCCAGGGGTAGGCTGTGGAATGGTGTATAAAACAGATTTAATGCTCGTAATGGAGACCACCTGGATACTCGTCGTAGCCTTTCTCCTTCCCTGGCTGTTGCATCGTGAGCTCGGCAAGTCTGCTGCCGGACAGGGCCTCTGGTAAATGGAGTCCTGTGGATGAGAAAAAAAAAGAAAAAAAGATGACACACTTGGGAGCCCCTGGTGTGGTTGAGCCGCACTCTGGGCCTGTCGTGGTCGTGCCCCTCCCCCTATGCCCATGGTATCTCCAGAGCGTAATGATGTATGGGAAGGACCAGTCTTGCAATTTTGCAAGGGCAGGGGTTGGGGCCGCATTGCTACACGTGCTCGGAACGTGCCAGGTGGTCTTGTTGTAGGTTACTCCGGGCTCGTTTAGCCGTATCCGGTCGCTTAACGGCTGGACTCAAGAATTGCCTTAAGAGGCTGCTCTGTACTTCTGCCGCGAGAGCCGCTGTGTGTTCCTCCGTTCGGAGGGAGCGTTCAGTGTTTCCGTTGACCGTGATGACTCCTCGAGGGCCTGGCATCTTGAGCTTGAGGTATGTGTAGTGCGGCACCGCGTTGAACTTTGCAAACATGGTCCGTCCGAGCAGAGCATGATAGCCGCTGCGGAACGGAACTATGTCGAAGATTAACTCCTCGCTTCGGAAGTTATCCGGGGATCTGAAGACCACTTCCAGTGTAACTGAGCCTGTACAATTGGCCTCTAACCTGGTATGACGCCTTTGAAGGTCGTCTTTGTTGGTTTAATCCTTGAGGGGTCTATGCCCATCTTGCACACTGTGTCCTGATAGAGCAGGTTCAGGCTGCTGCCGCCGTCCATCAGGACTCTAGTGAGGTGAAATCCATCGACGATTGGGTCTAGGACCAATGCGGCGAACCCGCCGTGGCGGATGCTGGTGGGGTGGTCCCTTCGATTGAAAGTGATCGGGCAAGAGGACCATGGATTGAACTTTGGGGCGACTGGCTCCATCGCGTATACGTCCCTGAGTGCACGCTTCCGCTCCCTTTTGGGTATGTGGGTTGCGTATATCATGTTCACCGTCCGCACTTGTGGGGGAAACCCTTCTGTCCTCTATTGTTCGGCGGCCGGGTCTCTTCCTCGTCATCGCTATGCAGCCCCTTGTCATTGTTTTCGGCAATTAACTTGCCTGCCTGCTTGAATACCCAACAATCCCTGTTGGTGTGATTAGCTGGCTTTTCGGGGGTGCCATGTATATGGCAAGAGCGGTCGAGTATTCGGTCCAAATTGGACGGACCCGGAGTAGTTCTATTGAATGGCTTTTTCCGCTGACGGGGTTTGGAGCCTCTGAATCCGGCGTTGACTGCCGTATCCTCAGTGTTATCGCCGTTAATGCGGCGTTTGTTTTTGTTGCGAGCCGACCTGCCATTGCGGTCCTTGGTATCTGGACTGCCAGAATTTTTGCTGAGGTTGTTACTGCGGGCTAGCCAGCTGTCCTCTCCCGCGCAGAAGCGGGTCATGAGTGATGTGAGGGCTGCCATGGATTTCGGCTTTTCCTGTCCTAGGTGCTGGGCAAGCCACTCGTCGCGGATGTTATGCTTGAAGGCTGTGAGGGCCTCTGCATCCGGACAGTCGACGATTTGATTTTTCTTTGTTAAGAACCGTGTCTAGAACTGTCTGGCCGATTCGTCTGGCTGCGGAATTATGTGGCTTAGGTCATCGGCGTCTGGTGGTCGCACATATGTGCCCTGGAAGTTGTCAAGAAATGCGGCTTCCAGGTCCTCCCAACACCCAATTGATTCTGCTGGCAAGCTGTTAAGCCAATGCCGAGCTAGTCCTTTAAGCTTGAGTGGGAGATATTTGATGGCGTGAAGATCATCACCGCGGGCCATGTGGATATGAAGGAGATAGTCTTCGATCCAAACCGCGGGGTCTGTTGTGCCATCGTAGGATTCAATATTCACAGGTTGAACCCTTCGGGGATTTGATGATCCATTACTTCATCTATGAAGCATAGTGGGTGTGCGGCGCCTCTGTATTGGGCTATATCACGACGTAGCTCAAACGAGCTTTGTCTGCTGTGTTCGGCCCGGCCAGACTTGCTGTGTCCGGCGCGATGGTTATCGTCGCGTGCCATGGGGCGCCCATGCGATCCGTAGATCGATCTTGATTGTCTTGCCTTATTCTCCAATATATCTCGCAAGTCCAGAGCGTTCCCCTGTGGCTTTGTGCTTTTCGAGTGATGCCGGGGTATGGTTCTAATGGAGGGCCTAAAGGCCTCTCTGTCGCGGCCACGAGGTGGTCAGTCAGCCGTATTGTGCTCTGGTGATGCAGGTTTATATGCCTCCTCCTCTAATCGGGGGAGCAACTTGCGTTTGGGGTAGCTTTTGGAGGGGCGTTCGAGTTCATACTCTTCGGCTGCAAGGACTTCAGTCCATCTGTCGGCTAGCAGGTCTTGATCAGCTCTAAGCTGTTGCTGCTTTTTCTTTAGGCTGTTCGCCGTGGCCATAAGCCTGCGTTTAAAACGCTCTTGTTCGACGGGATCCTCGGGCACGACGAATTCGTCGTCGTTGAGGCTTGCCTCGTCTCCAGAGGGAGGCATGTAATTATCATCCTCTACCTCTTCGTCTGCCGCTCTCTCATGAGGGCTGGCTTCTCCGTACTCCTGTGCTGAATCTTGCTGGAGGGGGTTGTCTTCGGCACTCTCTGGGGTGTTATTATCTCTGGTGCCGGAATCTCCATTCTTGCTGTGGCGGGATTTAGAGCGGCGCTGCTGACGCCGGCGCTTGGGCGGTTTCTTGGAGGAGTCTTCCTCCGCTGCTTCCTTGCCATTCCCATCCTTTGGGATGTCCACCATGTATATGTCGTATGATGAGGTGGTCTTCCAGTGCCCCGTAGGCGCTGGTTCTTGGTCGTCTCCGGCGTTGTCGTCCATACCGTCGATGTCTTCGGAGTCGTAGTCTAGCATGTCGGTTAGATCGTCGACAGTGGCTACAAAGTGGGTGGTGGGTGGGCTTTGAATTTCTTCGTTGTCTGCATCCCAACCGTCCTGACCGTAGTTCGGCCAGGGCTCTCCTGATAACGAGAGATACTTTAGCGAATTCAGGATGTCGCCAAAAGGTGAGTGTTGAAAGATGTCCGCGGCGGTGAACTCCATGATCGGCGCCCAATCGGATTCGATTGGAGAGGGCGCGGGAGGTTCGGAGTCCGGCGAGGAGTCCGGCACCTCAGAGTCACGAGCTTGAAAAGGGACAAGATCAGTATTCGGCTCCATCGCCGTAGAGGTAGCAGCCCCCGAGGCGGTGTCTAGCCACCCGTCCTCGATCTGGGCAGCCGGCTCCGAATTGAGGATCGGAGCGGACTCGTGTGCGGCCTCCAGGGCACTGTCCGGCAGCAGAGCTAAATCATGCCCATCGTGACAGTGTGGCGCGCTCGGCTGTGGCTCGAATCCATCGAAGATCAAGTCTCCGCGGATGTCAGCCGTGAAGTTCAGACTTCCAAATCTGACTTGATGGCCAGGGGCGTAGCTTTAAATCTGCTCCAGATGGCCAAGAGAATTGGCCCGCAGTGCAAAGCCGCCGAATACGAAGATCTGTTCGGGGAGAAAAGTCTCACCCTGGACCGCGTCGTTGTTGATGATCGAAGGAGCCATCAAGCCTATCAGTGACGACACAGAGGAACTCTCAATGAAAGCACCAATGTCGGTGTCAAAACCGGCGGATCTCGGGTAGGGGGTCCTGAACTATGTGTCTAGGCGGATGGTAACAGGAGACAAGGGACACGATGTTTTTACCCAGGTTCGGGCCCTCTCGATGGAGGTAAAACCCTACTCCTGCTTGATTGATATTGATGATATGGGTAGTACAAGAGTGGATCTACCACGAGATCAAGGAGGCTAAACCCTAGAAGCTAGCCTATGGTATGATTGTTCTTGTTCTTGTTGTCCTACGGACTAAAACCCTCCGGTTTATATAGACACTAGAGAGGGCTAGGGTTACACAGAGTCGGTTACAATGGTAGGAGATCTACATATCCATATCGCCAAGCTTGCCTTCCACGCCAAGGAAAGTCCCATCCGGACACGGGACAAAGTCTTCAATCTTGTATCTTCATAGTCTTGGAGTCCGGCCGATGATGATAGTTCGGCTATCCGGACACCCCCTAGTCCAGGACTCCCTCAGAGGGAGAGGGGTAGAGTGCTGGAAGGGTGATGGAGTTCCTTCTCGGAGATGGTGGGAGAGGCCTACTAGACAAACTGAGGGTGGAACTACAATGTTATCAATAAGAGTGGGGATGTGTTTCTGTGTGTGCCTGTGCGTGATAGATCTGTCGGGACGCATCCATGTATGATGAAGGGGAACCATGTGTTTGGTAAGCAAACCTAACTAGATCGGTAGATCAATTGTTGTTTGTCGGAGGAAGGGAGAGACACAACTAGTGAGGTAGATCGATCGACGTGTGGGTAAAGATGAGTTATAAGGACCTAGCTATATGTATAGCGAGAGATCGATCGGTGTACGTCCATTTGTTAGAGGCAAATAAGGCCCAGCGAGACGGATAGACAAAGAGAATGGAGCTAGGAGGTGGTGCGAGAGGCCCAACTACTAGCTAGATAGGGGGAGGAGTGTGCGGTTGTGAGATCGATGAAAAGAGGGGCGAGAGTTTACACGTGTGTGTGACGGTGTGAGAGACACGAGGCAAGGACACATAAAGGAGGAGATTGATGGTGTGTGTGTGTATGTTGTAGGAAGGCATCGCTGGAAAGGTTTATCGATCGGTGTGTGTCGGGAAGGAGTTGCGGAGACTCTGGGAGAACGACCTAAAGAAAAAAATGAATGTGTCCGGTGGATAGAATGTTGAGGGAGGGGGAGGGCGAGGAGGGCGTGTGCATGCACGAGAGAAATTTAGTGGTAGCTAAAAAGCTTAGAGGATTGTGTGGGTGTAAGAGACTAACAAAGATCATAATTTGATATGAAAGCAAATTCATATATTTGAATAGGAGATCATAGTGTTTTAAACATTGCATGCATGAATATAGCGGTGATACACGTGCTGTGCACATGTTATACCATAATGTGATAATGCATGGCGTTTGCAACTCACAGCTAAATGCCGAACAATCTAAACCATACTATACATCAAAAAATCTCACATTTTATTTGAATTTGTGATAACGTGTGGCGTTTGCAGCTTACAACTAAATATCGAACAATCTAAACAATACTATATATCGAACATTCTCACATTTTATTTGAATTTGGGGTAATGTGTGGTGTTTGCAACTCACATCTAAATACTTGTAGGCGTAGGGGCGGGGCACCATACATAATGTGATAAACACATTATACATATGAGACATGGTTTAGATTATGAAGATCTAGCTAGAGCTAGAAATGTAATGTGATTTGAAATCAAAATAAAGTGGATTCAAAAAATCTAGTTCGAGTTCATATAGTACACATAGTTCATATGTAACTCGAGACTAATCATGTGGTGTGTTATGAAGATAATACACAAACGATGGTTTAACTTGACAATAATGATGATTGTAGATCTTATTAAAACAAAGAAACGAATTCAAATGCTTTGACTCCACAACAATCATTACTGTAGATCTTATTCAAATAGAGAAATGAATTCAAATTTAGTTCATATTGAAGCGGTAGTATATACGTTTGGAATGCACTAAAACGTTCATTTGAGTAGTAGGTTGCATGCATTATACACGTAGCGAAATATTTTAATTGAACATAATATGAATTCAAAGTTTTGAATGACATTTGTAGTGCGCATTGATTTGGTACAGTACACGTTAGGCTTGTCCGGAAATTTCAACCCGCACCTTGTTAGCCCGAAATATTTAAGATATATCTTTGTCTTGTTGTGCTCCGACAACTCCCTCCATCTCAACCCGCGCCTTGCTATTCCAAAATTACAACGCGCATGAAAACTCCCACCTCTAGTGAAATCCCGACACGCGAAATGCCCGTGGTACCCCTGAACCGGTGGGGGTACTTTCGTAACTTTCCCCACATTTCGGACAATCACGTCTCTAAGCCATGGTTCCCCACTGCCATCCCATCCGCCCAACCATTCATACACCGAGGCCGCGAAAACCCGTGACGAAACCCCACACCCTGCTCCGTCCGCCACCCAGCCGGAGCCTCTTCCCCGATGACGTCGTCCACCGCAACACCTCGACGTCCCTCATCCACCGTACCGGATGAGGATCCATCGTCGATCTCATTGTCCCGCCGCTTCAGCCACCCCGTCCTCCACCTCCAAGGAGCTGCCCCGACGTTCCCCTCGTCTTTCGCGCCACCTCCATTCCCACACCGTCGTCTTCACCTGCACCACTGGATGAGCATCATCATCACCGTTTCCTAGGATGAAGTTGCGGCCTAATCGGCGCCACCAAAGAGGTTGTACACTAATCACCGCATTTTCTTCTTGATTCACGGTGCTGCCGGCGCTCGGTCCCGAGCCGACAAGGCGCGGCTCCATCCATGGCGGTGTCGCCGGCCACTTCCTCCACTGCGTCGCTCCCTCGGCGGCGACATCCACATCAGTAGGAGCTGCTACTGCTTTAGCTCTCGCTCGCGCTGCTGCTCTGCTCTTGCTCTCGGCCCCCTGCCTAGTCTGCTCTTGCTCGCGTTGCTGCTCTCGCTCTTGCTCTTGCTTGCGATGTTGCTCCGATTTAGCTACACTTCAGTCGACTGAATCGACTTTTGGGTCAGTCGATTTTCAGGGGGTGGGGGGGCTCATCAGAGTGACGGAAGAACCAGCCGCAGTGGGGAGGAGAGCTCACCGGAGAGGTACCCCACTATCTATCTTAGGGTTCAGGATGGGGCGGTGGTCACCGGCGGTGGCGGGGCGTTGGCGGGGCGGTGGCGTGGGGATCGCCGGAGAAAAAGCTCGGCACGGGGGGGCCTAGAGGGATGGCCGGGGCGGCGGCGGACCGGCGGTGGGGAGTGTTTTCGGGGCGGGAGGGGCGGTGCACCGCCGGTCGCGGGCGGCGGGGGCTGCTGTTTGGCCGGTGGTGGCTGGCGGCTCAGGGGGTGGAGGTTGAAGATGAACCGCAGGCCCTTGATTTCGTATCCAATGGCTGCAAAATCGACTGACTAGAGATGAAAAAGTCAGTCGACCGACGTGTAGCCTCACCTTGCTAGTGCATTCAGTTTCGACAGCAAAATTCAGTTTCGACAGCAAAATTCAGTTTCGACAGTTAAGTTCGGTTTCGACAGTTAAGTTCAGTTTTGACAGTTAAGTTCAGTTTCGACAGTTAAGTTCAGAGATGAGCAGCTGATGTATTTTACATCTAGCACTTTGTGGTTATGTATTTTACGTCATGTATTGGAGATGCTATTAGAATTCCACTCAGGTTAATGTTGTTCGTTGTTTCTCTTGTCTTGCTTCAGCCTCGGCGTCGTACAACTCACGTGTGCTGCTCCAACGACGAAACCCTCCATCACAGCGGAGCAGTACCTCGGGCTCCATCTCCAGATGCCTAAGATCTTCTTCCGCTCCTCCGATAGCAAAGTCAGCCAGAGCATCCTCACCGGCCAACCCAATCATGCTAAGATCGACATGGCTACGCCAAAGAGGTTGTACACTTGTTGCATCTCTTTTTTACTCTACATGTTATATATATTGTCCACTGAGCACATGGATCTATTCCTTTATTGTCTCCTTGAAAGAAAAAACATAGGAATTTTAATTTTCACTTGTCCTCCTTTTCAAATTCCTATTCATGAAGCACAAGACTAAGAGATAGTAGCATAATAGCATTATAACAGTACATTTTCTTGTGGTTTGACTTAATCTCACCATCCTTCTTTTCATATTGTGATCTTCCAATTGTTGTGAATCAAACACCCAGATTGGCAGAAATCATGTGTTTTTAAATTCTCTATTTTGCACGTGCATTCCTATCCTATTCCTGTCTATTTCCTATCCCTGCATTGTTGGAATCCTCCAATTCAAACGAGCCCTTACAGAATTACTTCTCTTACAGATAGTTGTCAAAGAAAACCTTACGTGGTTTGTCCCGCTCCTGCTGTGCCGTCGCCCACCCCAGCTCAGCTGCTCCAGCAATAGAAGGGTCCAGCACAGCAGGGATCCGGCCTCCAGACTGTCTTTCGCCGCCTCAGATCTTCTTCTCCGCCGCTGGCAGCCATGAAAACTGCATTACCATCATCAACCGAGAAGATGACCTCGAGGACTATACGGGTCCGCAAGAGAGGTCGCACTCTTTCGTGTCTGCTTACGTTATGCATCGCTTAATATTACATGCTACTTTATCGTCCTGTTCACCGATTAGACTCTGAGTCAACTCCAAACTAATGGTCAAACTTGAGTTTTTAAATGGTTGTGGGGTACATATCGGGGCCGCTATCAATAGTATCTATCTACTATTTGGTTAATCTCCGGTGTCTACTATGAGTTTCATGTTGGGTGGGAAACAAACAGTAAAGAAGCCATTATCTGTATTTTTTAACTGAAGCCATCATCTGCCTGCTATTATTGGTTTTGGGTCTATCCACAGGTTGCTACCATCACTCTGGATTTCTGCAGGCACTCGTTACATAATCTCACTATGTTTATTCCTATGCATGACAGTTATTGTAAACAATGGAACTGAACATGTAGAGCAAAAGAGACGAGCCTTGCGTGGCAATAAAATTTCATGCAGACGTCGCTCCATGGTAGGCGCAAAGGCAGGCCCCCTCCACGCATTTCGGATTGTAATCGAGAGGAAGATATTTGTTCTAAGGGGGATTCAGAAGGAGAAGACAACTCCTATTTACCCCCTGAGGTCTTCGCTCTAACTTGGCATGCTGATGTTGGTTATATTATGCATATGGTGTCTTGCATTTCTTACTTTTACATCAAATATGTCATCTGCTTAGTTTAGACATCCTTTGTGTGAATGCCATCTGTTTAGTTTATTCATGGTTTATGTGAATTATGCAACGCCATCTTGTTTAGCCAGGCATCATATATGTGAGTTTTGCAATGCCATCCTGCTTAGCCAGTCATCTTATATGTAAATTATATCATGCCATCCTTTTTTTCGTTACATATTACATTTGTCAACAATGTTAGTACATTCAACTGCTCTTCGTGTGCATCAGCCATTTGACACGGTGATGGAAAATTCTGGAGTGAAAACAAGGTCTTCAGAGCAGACTATGCTATCTGATGAAGCACATATCTCGCTGGTTACAGATAGCTCCTCAGAGGAGGATTCAGAGACAGATGACCAGCCCTATCCCCCCCTGAGGTGTATGCTCTAACTTGGCAGGGTTATGTTGCTCATATCATGCGTATGGTGTCTCGCATTGCTATGTCATTTGATTAGTTTAGACATGCTTTGTGTGAATGCCACCTGTTCAGTGTCTAATTACCATATATGTGAATTATGCATTGCCATCTTGTTGCAAGACATTATATATGTGAATTATACAATGCTATCTTGTTGCAAAGGCATTATATATGTGAATTGTGCAATGCCATGCTGTTTAGCCAATCATCATGTATGTGAATTATAATCATGCTATCATTTTTTTGTATTACGTGTTCCATTTGTCGACAATGTTTGTATATTCAACTACTCTTCCTGTGCATCGCCATTTGAAGCGGTGATGGAAGTATCTGGAGTGAAAACAAGGTATTCAGAACAGACAATGCTACCTGCTGAAGCAGACATCTTGCTGGTTACAAAGAGCTCCTCAGAGGAGGATTCAAAGACTAATGACCAGTCCTATTTCCCCCCTGAGGTCTATGCTCAAACTTGGCAGGGTTATATTACCCATGTCATGCATGTTGTCTTGCATTGCTTAGTTTTTACATCATATATGGATTGCCATCTGCTTACTTGCTTACTATATAAATCATATATTTGAATTATATCATGCCATCATGTTTACATAGTACATACACATCATCTATCTGAATTATGGCATGGCAACCCATTTAATAAAGACATCATATAGTTATATCATCTCATCCTGTTTAGTGTTTATAGTCATCATATTTTGAATTATGGCATTCTATCCGTGAATGTATGTGAATTATGGCATGCCAACCTATTTAATAAACACATTATATAGTTATGTCATGTCATCCTGTTTACATAGTCTCATATTTTGAACTATGTTTTTCCATCTTTTTTAGTTAGCCATCATAATGTGAAATTGTGTCATGCTATCCTGTTTAGTTAGCCATCATATATGTGAAATTGTGAATTGTTATCCTGTTTGGTTAGACAACATAAATATGAATTATTTCATGCCCTCTTTTATTCCCCACTATCCATTGCACCTGTCTATCATACAATGTCTATACTTTCAATTACTTTTCTTGTTTATCAGCCATTTGAATTGGAGAGCGTGATGGTAGTATCTCAGGGAGTAACAACACGGTCTTCAGAAAAGATAGTGCTACCAGTTGATGCAGATAGAACCACGGTTGATGCAGACATAACCTAGACTCTTGCAGATTGTACCCCTACCCAGTTGGACAGAGAACCAGCTACACCCCTTCTATCCCCAACCTCGGCAGATAGTAACCCAGTTCTAGTTGACACAACACCGTCTCCACCACAGAGCACCCAAACACGAGCAATTAGTAAGGGAACTGCAGTGCCCAAAGCACGAGTACCACCACTCCGAATCCCAACTCAACGCTTAAAGGAGAAGAAGATTTGTTCTCAGGTCAAGTTCTGTAGCTATGGTTCATACTCCTTTGCTCTTGCATTACTATATTTACTCATACCAACTATTTTCAAATTTGAAGGATGGAATTGAAACTCCAATGGCGCAACAGGTATGTTTTAAACCTGTTTTTTAACTGGTTTGCTGTTGTAACCTGCTCTATGTTGATTTCAGTTTCAATTGAATAAACAGTTATGTTCTCATGTCATGCACATTACAAGTGTTGTTATTGCTCTATAGTTACCCACACTTATATTTTGTCTATTCTGCTTTGTATTGAACAAATATTATTTGAACTGTGTCTCTATCTTGATTTGGCAACAAAAACTAGAATGATATAGACCATAAAGTGACCATGGTACATAGATATATGTTTGTTTCATGCTATTATCCTGTCCACTTTACTACTGAACTCATTTACCAAAATGAGTTTCATATACAACATGGTAATCATGTGATGTGTCTGCTTGTTTCTCTTTTAGAATGCGGACAAAATATTGGAGAACAGTACCGCGTTATACAGTGGTAAAGGAAGTAATGCAGATAAGGTTCAAGATAGTGAGACATCCTTGTTGATCTCCAAGAAAGCTGATAAAAACTATCTTGACGACAATGAGGGAACCCAAAAGTCCTGTCTTGATGTAGTGTTCAAGTTACTGGCCACTACTGCTGGCACAAGCTCTTCGAACTCGCTACCTGAATCAGTTCGTCTTCTTGAGTCTCAACTACAAGTTGAAAGACACGATCAGATGTGCTGTGAAAGGAAGTTGAAGGACTGAGGAAGTCCCTGCAGAATTCAGATGCATATTTTCTGGTGCAACAGCAAGCGCTGGAGGATTTAAGCGCCAAACAAGAGAAAGTTAATAAGCTTGCTAAGCATCTTTCCAGCATTATGGGTACCCAGGATATTGTTTCTTGAGATCTTCTGAAGTGGTTTCAGTTCTGGATTTGTTTTGCTGCGGCGTTTATTTGCGCTGGTCGCCAACTTTGACAACCAGTGTATGTGATATGCTGCTTTGTTCCCTATATTTGCACTGGTGGCGAACTTTGATGCCCGGTGGATGTAATATGTGTAATAGCCGTGATAGCCTAGCGTTAGTTGCTTGCTTATTTATTTCCTTGTTGTCTTGTTTATTTGTTTGCTTATTGCTTGTAGTCATTGCAGTTCTTTTTCCACGGTTTAAAACTAGGCCACAATAACCATGGGCTAATATTTATTGTAGTGACACTGGGCCTCCTACTGGCCGTAGAAACAGTGGGCCTTCTATGGGCCGTAGAAACAATGGGCCTTCTACGGGCCATAGAAACAATGGGCCTTCTGCGGGTCGTATCATCAATGGGCCTTATACGGGTCATATGATCGATTGGCCAAACATGGGCCAAACAGACTGCATTATGGCCGTAAACGGGCTAGAGTTGGAATCGTCTGTTCATGGGCCGACCATAACGAGCCATAGTTAGTAGGCCGTATTTGATGACGCTATGAAAATGGCCCAACGCATTAACGGACCACAAACGGGCCGACTGTAACCATGGACTGAATTTGGCCCACAAGCAGAAAGTGACAGTAACGGGCCGTAAGTAAACGAATGCTGGAAATGAGCCCAAGAATGAATGGGCTCTGAGAAGGCCGAAAGATAACATGGGCTGGAAATGGCCCAACGGAATAACGGTCCGTTAATGGGTATAAAGTGATACACTATTCATTGTGGGCCAGTTTCACCACGGGCTGTTAATGGGTGTAAAGTGATACACTGTTCATTATAGGCCAGTTTCACCACGGGCCGTTAATAGGCCAAGAGTTACATAGGGCCTCATATGGGCTGAAAGACGTCATGGGCCATACATGCGCCAGAAGTGAAAACGGGCTGGAATCATATTGGATGGCCTAGCTGACGCTACTGGGCCTAATTCAGATAGGGCGTAACGGGCCTTGGGTTAGCGGGCTATAAATGGGCTACATGCGAACAGGCCGTTAACAGGCTTTCCATGGGCCGGCCCGCCACCATTTGAGCAAGTCAAACGGGCCGGCCTTTTCACAGGAATGGGCCTCTGTTGGGCCGTGCCACATGTCAACGTATCATAGGCGCCTTTCGTCCAATGAGTGGATGGCATCTGTCCCAACGATGAGCCGACACGTGTTTCATCCAGCCAATGATGATTTTACACGTGGATGTACATGCATGACAAAAAATGCGACCTACTGTGACAAACACGTATCATCACAGAAGTGTATTTTTTTGTAGGGCGTGGGCCCACGAGGCAGGGGGCGCGCCCTGGACCCTCATGGCCAGGTGCCAGCTGTCAGGACCCCGATCCTATGCCACACCGATCTAGCATGTAACACCTCATATCACTTTGCGGTCTCACGCACGGTATTCCCACGGGTGTCACCTTACCAGGCCCAGGACCGTTTGCACCTTTTGGCTCACGTATATGATAGTGTCGCTAGAATCCATATGACAAAGAACCCGAGCTGACATGGCTAGTCGTGAACCCAAAGTGGCACTAACTTACAGGGACAGGCATACATGACCCAGCAACGAACGTGTCGGTCATCAGCGAGTGAATCCGGGCTGTAGCAGCTGGGCTAACAGGACTCCGGAGAATCCGGGCTGTAGCAGGCTAGCAGGACTCCGGTAGACACCACGTGACATTTCCCCGAAGGGACAGACACATGAATGAAGAAGGACACATGCCGGCCAGCCTAAGTGTTCCGGAGTAGTAGCAAGCTACCAGGGCTCAATGGAAGCACTAGGAGACATTTCCCGATAAGAGAGGCTACCAAGGATAAACAACTAGATAGTCAGATCCCACACATACCAAGAATTTCAATAACATACACACAATATGCTCGATATGTGCAAATACAACATGGCATCACAACATGACTCTATAACTCAAGTATTTTATTCAATAGGCTCCGAGGAGCGAGATATTACAAACATGGGTCTCATGACCCAACATTCTGAGCATACAAGTCAAGCACATGCGGAAGCTTAACATGTCTGAGTACAGACATCTACAAAAGAAAAGACTTCTCTTGCAGGGAAAGGTCTCCAGCTGGAAATCAAAGACTTCTGACGCCAATGTTGGGGACCTAAAACATCTTGTGGGACGCAAGATAAAATGCCCAAATGGTCTTACCATGTATTTTTTCCCAGGGTTTATTGACGAGCATCCTATCATGCCCAACCAGAATCTCAACTTTGATAATATGCTTGTCCACCACATGTTTTTGCTTCACAATACTCTTTGTGAAGCCTATCCCGCTAACTGCACTATAGGGTACAACTCTGAAAGCCACTGAATGGATCATGGACAGCGGCTACACCAACCACATGACTGGTGATCGAAGTCTTCTCATGGATTCAACCCTACGTCCATCTACTAAAAGCCACATCACATTCGCTGACACTGGTAAAAGCAAGGTATTGGGTCTTGGTAGAGTTGCTATCTCAAAGGATCAGCACATGGATAAAGTGATGCTTGTTGAATCCCTTGGATACAACTTAATGTCTCTGTCAATGCTCTGTTATCTGAATATGATTGTGGTATTTGGAAAATATCGTTGTCTTGTGCTAATGGAATCTTAAAAATCTCTAGTCTTCGAAGGCTATCTAAGAGGTGATCTGTATATGGTAGATTCCTCAGCAGGACCACAACTCGTCGTATGTCTTCTAGCAAAGGCTTCAGAGTGCTGGCTATGGCATCATTGGCTAGGACATGTGGGCATGAGGAACTTGCACACTCTCGTGAACAAGAAGCACATCATTGGCATCGAGGGCGTCAAGTTCAAGAAGGATCATCTATGTGGTGCTTGTGAAGCTGGGAAGATGACCAGAGCTAAGCATCCCTCGAAGACAATCATGTCTACCTCACGTCCCTTTGAGTTGCTTCACATGGACTTATTTGGCCTACTCACTACTCTACCCTTACTACCAATGCACATCTCTATGGCTTCGTCATTGTTGATGATTATCCGAGATACACCTGGGTACACATAATTCTCTATAAGAATGAGGTGCGGGATGTCTTCAGACGCTTCGCAAATCGAGCCATGAAGAATTAAGGCGTCAAGATCAAGCACATCCGGAGTGACAATGGAACTAAGTTCAAGAACACCGGCCTCGACATTTATCTTGATACTTTGGGCATCATGCATGAGTTCTCTGCTCCATACACACCTCAGCAGAATGGCATCATGGAGCGCAAGAACAGAACGCTGATTGAGCTGGCACGCACGATGCTCGATGAATACAAGACTCCAAGAAAATTCTGGCCCAAAGCCATTGATACTGCATGCCACATCATCAACAGAGTTTATCTTCACAAGTTCTTCAAGAAGACATCCTATGAACTTCTGACTAGTAAGAAGCCAAACGTCAGTTACTTCAAAGTCTTTGGTGCTAGGTGTTGGATCAAGGATCCACATCACACTTCTAAATTCGCACAGAAAGCACATGAAGGTTTTATGCTTGGTTACGGAAAGGATTCACACACCTACAGGGTCTTCAACCTCTTTCACTATAAAGTGGTTGAAACTGTAGATGTGCGGTTCGATGAGACTAACGGCTCACAAAGAGAGCACCTACCAAATGTGCTAGATGAAGCTACACCAGGTGAAGCTATCAAGCTAATGGGTACTGGAGAAATCATACCCACCGAGGAACAGGCAGAGGATCAGATCATCATTTCTGCACCTAATCAACACGAAGACAATGCTCAGCCTGAAGCCAATCCTGAAGATGAAGACAATAGTTTGCCTGAACAAAATCTTCGTCTAGTTCATCCTCGGGTTGCAAATGAAGTCCAAATTGAGAAGATTATTTATAGCATCAATGCACCAGGTCCTCTTACTCGATCAATAGCTATGCAACTAGCAAACTTCTACAGTCACTTTGCATTTGTCTCTATATCTGAACCCAAGAAAGTCGAAGAAGCCTTCATGGAACCTGAATGGATTCAAGCTATGCAAGAAGAGCTTCAATAGTTTGAGCTGAATAATGCCTGGGAGCTTGTCAAACGTCCAGATCCTCGCAAGCACAATATCATTGGCACCAAATGGATCTATCGCAACAAGCAAGATGAACGTGGACAAGTTGTCAGAAACAAAGCTTGCCTCGTTGCTCAAGGTTACACGCAAGTGGAAGAAGTTGACTTTGATGAAACCTTTGCTCCCGTAGCTAGGCTTGAAGCCATTCGCATACTGCTAGCCTATGCCAACCATCACAACATTCTTCTGTACCAAATGGATGTGAAGAGTCCCTTCCTCAACGGCAAAATCGAAGAAGAAGTGTATGTTGCTCACTCGCCTGGTTTTGAAGATCCAAAGCATCCTGATATGGTTTACAAGCTCAACAAGGCTCTGTATGGCCTCAAACAAGCACCTCGCGCTTGGTATGACACACTCAAATAATTCCTGAAGAGCAAAGGCTTCAAACCCGGTTCTCTAGATCCCACTCTCTTCACGTAGACATATGATGGTGAACTGTTTGTGTGCCAAATATATGTGGAGGACATTATCTTCGGCTGCACTGATAAGAGATACAGTGATGAGTTCGGATACATGATGCAAGAGCAATACCAGATGTCCATGATGGGAGAGCTAAAGTTCTTCCTTGGTCTTCAAATCCGTCAACAGAAAAATGGCATCTTCATATCACAAGAAAAATACCTCAAAGACTGCCGGAAGAAGGTTGGAATGTAAGACTGCAAAGGGTACACGATGCCAATGACAACCAAAAGCCATCTTGGCCCTGACCAGAATGGTAAAGAGTTCAATCAAAAGGTATACCGCTCCATGATTGGTTCTTTATTGTACTTATGTGCATCTAGGCCTGATATTATGCTTAGTGTTTGCATGTGTGCCCGATTCCAAGCGGCACCAAAGGAATCGCATCACCTCACAGTGAAGCGAATTCTTCGATATTTGGCTCACACCCCAACACTAGCATTATGGTATCCAAAGGGATCAGTGTTTGATCTAGTTGGATACTCAGATGTTGATTATGCTGGTGATAAAGTTGATCACGAGTCTACATCAGGCACATGTCACTTTCTTGGACGATCTCTTGTCTGTTGGTCTTCAAAGAAGCAGAACTTTGTATCTCTCTCCACTGCTAAATCTGAATACATTATTGTTGGATCTTGCTGTGCTCAGCTTCTCTGGATGAAGCAAACTCTCAAGGACTATGGCATCAACATGAAGAATGTGCCACTCTTTTGCGACAATGAAAGCGCCATCAAGATTGCCAAGAATCCAGTTCAGCACTCGAAGACAAAGCACATTGAGATTCGTCATCACTTTCTCAGAGATCATGTCATCAAGGAAGATATTGATATCATTCACGTCAACACTAAAGAGCAACTGGCAGATATCTTCACAAAATCCTTGGATGAGAAAAGGTTTTGCAAGCTGTGGTGTGAGCTAAATATCTTAGAATCCTTGAATGTCCAGTGAATGGACACACATCCTAACGCTTATGCATGTTGATGACTTAGATGTGCAACACATGAAGTAATGTATTTCTTCAATCAATGAAGACTTACCCTCTGAGTGTGAATACATTAATGTGGAATTTGACTTCGGAGCGCCACGATAATTGTGCGCCATGTCTGGGTCTAATATTTCCTATATGGTGGGTAACGCCACCACCACACTTTCTTGAAGATTTTCATTTGACGTCATGATTGCATTATCTTCATATTTGGATTGTCTTCAACATTGATTTGTCTTCAATATCTATATCTTCGCAATATTGATTTATCTTCGATGATATATATATATATATATATATGTGTGTGGGGGGTGTTCTGTCCTCTACAGCATTCACTTATAACTATGTCTTCAAGTTGCTATTCTTCTGACCTAAGTGAATGTGATCAGACCCTGACCCCATCTGTGGTACTCCCTCAAATTCTTTCTGTCTAGTCATATGCATTCTGTTGACACGTGTCGAATGTCTTCACTGTGTCCTTGTCAGCTGAAGATACAGAGATACACATTTAAAACTGTTTTTAAATGACTTATCTTTTTGCCTGAAAACCAGAGAAGCCGGAACAACCACCCGACAATCCAGGCGTGCATGGGAACATGGCTCAACTCTAGACGTTGCATGCATTCCACGTGTCCACCAGATGTGAACCATCAGGGGCACCTGCGTAATTGTGCTGTGCTGCCCTCCTCCTTATAAATACACACCCGCACGGTCATTATCTCCTCTTCCACCTCGCCATCTTGCTCAAATCCTAGCGCCGCCGCTAGCTCGAGTCGACGCCGGAGACGAAGCGCTTAGCTACCGCGACTTCTTCGACGCCGTCCTCATGCCGGCCACGAACCTCGTCTTCTCTGCCGCCGCCATAGGTGTCTTCCGTTGCCAAGTTAGGGCACGGGAGATTGACTGCTCGGCATCCGTTCTGCCCCGTCTAGCAGTTCCTCAAGTGGTAAATAAAATTCGCTTTTTACCGCTTTTTCAAACTGTCAAATTCGTCCAGTTCACCCAAAAGTGGTTTATGCACTTCCAAATCTGGATCTTTCTTTTTCTAAATCTCATATCTTGCAAAGTATATTCACTTATGCTTCACAACTAGTTAGATTCCTCACTCGTACTTATTCTTGGATTCGTACAAATCTAGAACCAACTCACTTCAAATAAGTAAATGTCTTCGCACTATGAGGTCAATGTCTTCTAACTGATTTATCTTCAAAATCTTGTGAGAATGCATATAACCTCTTCCCCTTCCCTCGCATCTCTAATGTTATCACAGGTACATGTTCGTTGGAGAATCCCTTGGTTCTCATAGTCTGCATTAATTTGTAGAATTCTTACAGAGGCACATTGAATCTCCTAAAGCCAGTTCTTGTCTGACAAGTCGTCGGAAGCCTTTCACTGCTTTGAAGCCTATCTGTTTGAATATTATGGCCACTGAAAAAATAGCAAGGAAAGGTGGCAGGTAACACCATGGCCATACTGCTCTGGACCTGCCACCAGATCTGTACGAGCTCTACAAGTCTGATCCTGAGGAAAGCTACACTCAGCGCAAGACCAGAATCCAATGGATTTGAAGATATTGGGCTGAGCAGTGGTTCAAATACAACTTCGTCACACCTGAGTATGTAGAAAAGAATGCTATTAAGCGCCCGTGGGGCGATATTCTATACAAGAATTTGCAACCAAAGACGAAGCCTGGAGCTATTGCTCAATACTTCTATCCATGCATGCTCCGAGGACCTCAGCCAGAAAATGCTGACCCATCATCTCTTCGATGGTGTCGTGATAATGATCTCTTCAAGCGCAACTTCCAGTTTGCCAAGGAGTCTATCACCAAGAACAAGAAGGAATTCAAACTCAACTTCAACCCTGGTCCGTCTGCTCCAAGGTCTGAGGGCACCCGTGAAGCCAATGAGAATCGGATTGGCCCCTTCAATAACTTCGGTGGGCTTCTATCACACATTGCTACACAGAGGGCCATAGTGGAGCAATCTGCTGAGGATGCAGACTCTGAGGATGCTCCTGCACCATTGAAGCGGAAGAAGAAGTCAAAAGCTTCAAAGCCCTCTGCTGCTGCTCCAAAAGCTTCGACTGTGAAGCCATTGAAAACTGCACCGCCTGAAACAAGTGTGCAGTCTAAAGATCAGTCCCGCATCTCCAAGAGAACCAAGAAGCCAAAGCCCAAGAAGGTCTCTGGGTAGGCACTCACTCCTGCTGCCGTTCTGCGAAATGAAAACAACACCATTGATCTGTCAAGTGATGAAGATCTTGAAGATGATGCTCTGGAATAGTTGATCAAGAGCAAACAGGAGACTAAGATCTTCCATGATCTACCTTTGTTCAATGTTGACATTCTCAACAACTTCATTGATGAATGGTTCGAGAATCAGAACATCAACATTGATGATTTGCAGCTGCCAGTGGACATCAGTGTCACTTTTCAAGGAGCCATTGCCAATGAACTTGCCATTGCTCAGAAAATTGTTGAGCTGAAGTACAAGATTGACTATGAGAAGGCACAGTTCAAGAAGCACATGGACAGGCTTAGTGTTGCTGATGTGCAAAACTTCAAGCAGATGATGCATGACCTCAAGGACCAGTTCAACAAGAAGCGTGAAGAAGCCAAAGGCTCACGCGAGCTCATGAAGTACTATGCGCAGAAGCGTGTGCAGCTCACAATGAAGCTGAGAAGAGAAGGCACTTGGGCATCCAGGCATCAACCCCAAGCTTGCTGTAAAGAAAAACAAGAAGCCTGCTGAAGCCAATCCCAAAGCTCCAAGGCAGGGACAACCGAGCATTGTCTTCCCTGCTAGCATGACTGGCTCAAAGCCAAAGGTCCCCTCAACAGCTTCTGAGCAGAAGAAGACAAGGCAAGCTGAGGCTCAAGCCAGGAAGAGAAAGCTCCATGAAGCCCCTGACACTGCTCCCTCCAAGAAGAAGTTGAAGACTAAAGCTTCAAAGTCTTCACGTAAAGAGCGTGTCTCTGCCCAAGAACCATTGGTCGTCGAACCAATCTCTGTTGCTCTACCTGCCTCTGCCAACCGTGAGCGTCGTATAGTGATCCATGAGCATAGTACCACAGAGGCTCCTGAAAATGAAGAAATTCCAGCTGCTGATCCCATCACAGCTGAAGACATTGGCCATGATGACCATGTTGAAGATGATGAAGTCCTTCCTCAGATTGAACCAAATCACATGGTATCATTGCCTGCTCCAACGAGCAGCGAATTGATAAGTATTGGCTGTCCTCTGACTCCCCGTTCCATGACGACAATCACTGAAGATATGCCCTTGGATGATGAAGCTATTCTGTGCACTCCAACATCTCAAGTCACCACTCTGATGCTTGAGCCTAATGAAGAAAGTCCTGAGACTTTGATTTCACAATCCCTTCACCACAGGCGTCTCCTTCCTTCAGGAGGCTTTGCAAAGGTCCCAGGTCTCAGGCATCCATGTCAAGCATTCCATAAGAGGATGTGCAACCCACTAGCTCAGTAGCACGTCAAGTGTTCCCTGACGCCATCCCTTCTGCGACTGCTCATGAGTCTGAAGCCAAAGTTGTTGAAGACATTCCGGCTGCATCAGCCAATGAATAGAAAGATGAAGAGAGAGAAGCTACTCCCCTTGCCAGTAATCCAGTCCTACAAGCAGAGAATGTGCTTGTGCCAGACCCTCAAGTCGTTGAAGAGATGGAGGTTGAAACCAATGTGGCTGCCACCACCAACACCACTGAAGCCAATGACACTGTCATGGCTGAAGAGAATGTGGAGCCTAAAGTCAATGTTGCAACTGAAGATATTGTGCAGCCAGTCACATCCGATGTAACTGTTCCTCCACCAATGCCACACATTATGGAATGAGCTTACAATCGTTGTGAGCTGGTGACTGTTAGATGTCCCATTACGGTACCACCCACTGCTCCAGGCCCTTAGTATGATTATCACTTGGAGCAAAGGCCTCAAACTCTGAAGCCAAAGCCAAGACTGCCAAGGCTTCCAAGTGCTACAACAACCCATGGCTCTTTAAGTGTGCTCAGCTTCAAAGAGCACAACACATTCTTTGACAACGCCAAGAACCCATACAGGAAGCCCAAGATCTCCTCTGACCGGTTTTGGAGCTGTCAGCAACGAAGCTATTACTCTTACATCCTATACAACCAAGACCGGATTTTTGCTCATAAGCGTCTGGATTGTGATGCTATTGTTGGGCTGCCTTGCCTTGAAGAGGCTCTTGACTACTTCAGAGATGTTGGGATGCTGCCATTTATGACTAACAAAGAGCACTGGAACGAAGAGCTTTTGTTCCAGTTTTACGCAACATTGCACATTCAAGGCTACAACAGGGATCCGAAGACTTGGATCCTTGAGTGGATGACAGGTGACGTCCATCATGAAGCCAAAGCTCAAGACATCATTGAGCTTACTTCCCTGCCCACTCCTGGTGAGTAGTATGAACCAGGTTGTCACCTATATCAAAATGAACTGCGGAGCATCTTTCAGAAGCCAAAGCCCAATATGAGCCAGATGCTGAGCATGATGAAGCCATTGCCCCAAGACGCCGAATACCCTAAGGAGTTCTTTGTCCAGGACCTAGAGTATGTAGCGACCCGACCTCAGACGGTCAAGTCTCTATGCTTAAGTGTCATCCCTGGATCAGTATGCTGACACACACAGTACTCGAGGATTTATAACATAGGTAAATCACATGTATAAAGTAACGTAAATACTATAACCTCGATCCACATAGCGGAAGTAACAACAAGGTTGTGGATTCCCATCAACACCGACGGCAAAGTTGAGTGTAGAAATCATAACCCTAACGTATCACTTACTCGTCGTAAGATTCCTGCAACATGAGACGTTGCAGCCATGTAGATCAGTACATTGAATGTACTGGCAATATCACACTGTAGAGCAATGCTGAATAATAGCTATCACTACATGCATATTTGGTTGGTGGAGGCTCTAGGTTTAATTTTGCAGAAAGCTAACTTTTCCCTACAACAAAGGAATATATTTTATTTAACTACAAAGTTTGTTGAAAACATTGAGAAGGTTCCTCCAACTCAAACCCAAATTAATAAACATCAACCCAACAAATTAATTAATTAGAGTGATGAGATCAACATGACAATCCAAGAACCAGATACTCAAGATGTCCATAACTAGGGGCACGGCTAACCATGATTAGTTTGTACACTCTGCAGAGGTTTGTGCACTTTTCCCCACAAGACTCGATCTCCTCCGTTGGATTTCTCGCACTACATGGTGTTTGAGAAACGGATGACCGAGACACAGTCTTTCAGAAGCATTTACTCTCTACTCCGGGCAGACCGGTACACCTACAATCCCCCTACATCTGCTAGTCCACCTCTTCAAGAGCTCAAACAACTTACTTAATTATGCCAGAGCCCATAATGGCTTGTGGCTGCACATGGAAGTTTCTAGCATAAATAATCTTATGATCCCTTTGAGTCTGGGTGGCATTCCATAGGGTGATCACACGGGTACTCCGGGATCCCCTTGGGCAAGCACTGGGTTCTCCAGGTGCCCGGGCAAACCACTAGGTGCTCCAGGGTGCCCCAACCAATCCACCCATATGTGTATTAAAGTAGCCACCTTAAGTTAACCATTAATAATAACTCTCACATCTGTCATGGATACACTCAATCAATCCACGTCTACGAGCATAGCATAGCAGTATAAGCATAATGTAGAAGTAACTCCCAAGGTTTGAAATAATACAATAGGTTCCTACCTCATCAACTACTTCCCCAAATACCCACATGTTGTCAAAATCCTAACCATGAAGTGTTTGAGGATTGAAACTAATGCATAAAAACTGGGTAATAAGGGGATATGATCAAAGTCTGAACTTGCCTTGTACTTTTGATGAAGATGATTCACACTCATAACTCCTGATAGTTCTACTCGTCACACTCCGTTCAATCTATCGTAAGCAATCAATAGTAGCCCCACATAAGCAATCATGCAAAAGAATCAAAGAAAAGATCTTAGAAAGCTTTGAAAACAAGCAATTAACTCTTGCAACATAAAACAATTTCTAACAGTACCAAAATTAGGTGAATTTGGACTTATCAGAAAGTTTAGGTCAAGATATTCGATTTGCAAAAAGAATCAACTCAAACGGAGTTATAGAACTTAAGTTACGATCAAACAAAGTTTGACTTCAAAACTGTTTGAAAAACAAATTTTAAAATTTCAAAAACATGTTCAAGTTGGTTATCTGGATAGAGGGGATCGTAATGAAGAAGTGGGCGTTGGTTTCGTTGGATTTGGACAATCGAGCAAAAAGTAGTGATTGTTTGGAGATCAAGGGCTAAACTGTAAATAAACTAATTGCATCTAAGTCCCTGGCCGAATTAAAAACAGAAAAAGAAAAATCCTATCTAACGAATGTTCGCTAAAGAACACTAACAAATGAATTCGTTCACTGTGAAGACCTAACCACCGAGCGTTCTCTAAATAACTAGGTTAAATAAGAAAAATCGGTTTTAAAGGAAAAACCGAGAAAACCTTAAATAAACCGGGTCGAAGCAGCGGTTATACTGGTTCAGTTGGCGAACGGTGGTGGCGGCAGACTCCGGCGGGTCGAGCGGCGCTACGCGGCGGCGGCGGTGGAAGCGGCGCGGGGCGGCGAGGCAAGCAGGCGACGGTGAGGATGGGGCGGTGCACGGCAGCGGTGGCGGCGAGACGAGCAGGCAGCGACGCGGCTTGCTGTGGCTCGGCGGTGTCAGCGGATCTCGCTAGCGGTGGCGGCTGTCGAGGGGAGGAGGAGGCGAAGGGCGTCGAGGTCGGCCTTATAAAGGGCGAGGGGAGGGGAGGAGGTGGCGTGGAGGAGGGGCCAAGGCACGGGGTGGCCGGATCGGGCACGGCACCGGCTAGCGTGGCGGCGGCAGACTCCTTCGGGAGGTTGGGGAAGGCGGCGAGGGGCGCTGGGCTGGCTCGGCCCGGTTGGCTGGGCCGGCCCAGTTCGTTTTTTTAAACACAAACAAATAAATAAAAAAAACAAAAGAAATAAAATATTATATAGGCATATAATATATCAAAAATTTCAGAAAAAGATTTTCTACAACATGAACATTTTTCTAACGACAAATAAAATCCACAAAATTTTAAATAAAACAAAGAGTGCTACTAGTTTAATGAAAACCAAATAAAATCATTTTAAAAATACCAAAATGATTTCAAAATTATTTATCTCCAATTTTCTGATGTAGGGAATCATTTTACCCTATTTTCCATATATTTTATTTTTGGAGAAAAATAATATGAATAAAACCCAAATAAGTCCAAATTGAAAATAATTTTCAAAGGGACTTTAAATTGGATTTCTTTTAAACTCCCAACTCATATTTCATATGTTTTGAAGAAGTCATTTTATCTTCTCTCATGGAAATCATTGAGTTGCTTGAAGTTTCTGAATTTGAAATAGTTCCAAATGGAATTCAAATCTTTTCAAAGCCCTTTTCATTTATTTAAATGGAAGAAGTATCATCTTCTCTCTCGAGTTTTGTATTTGAAAAGAATTTGAATTCATGGATACCATAAAAGTAAGATGAAAGTTTGGGTAAGTCCTCTTATTCCCTCTCATTTAACTTTCAAAAGTTTCAAATTTCACTCAATTTCACATAGCACACCACACAAGCGATCAAAACTATCTATAACATTCCAAAATTTAGAATTTTGGCATGTTACAAACCTACCACCCTTAAAATGAATCTCGTCCTCGAGATTCGGAGAGGCTAGCAAGAAATAAGTTAGGTTCAGTGTCTTCTCAAAATCCATCGATCGTCACAGGGGGTCTGGGGTGCTACCACCCTTAGAAACATTGTTACGGTTCCATCAAAACTCATATACTCCATCCTTATTGTTGACAGTGTCGATCTTCTCAGATCTTCAGGATTAATTCCTCCTCTGGGTTGTTCCGATAGTGGCATAACCTTTTTCCTCAATTATTCTGTCCTTTTATCTTGTTAAGGTTCTTCCGAGACTGGATCTTCTTAGCTGATGGGTCTGGCACCAATACTAAACAACTATCGATATCTCATGGTGGTCAATAATTTATGGTTTCTCCTGCAGGAAATGGGTCTAGGCTTCGTCCTCACCGTATGGCCTACGATTGGAACAACTTCCTGGTACAAGGGAAAATTGTTATACCATTCTAAGGTCCAAACAAGGTTTTGATCGTCGTCGCTCTACTATGGATAAGTCACTCAGATTTACCATCCCATATAGCAAGGCGAATAATAAGAGTAAGTCGGTATGGTGATCAATCCATCCTGCACCCAAATCATTACCTTGTATATGGTTTATCGAATCTCGCATTCTAACACTTGGTCATCCTCACAAGCATTGCAGAATTACTCTTGTCAATGAACCAAGTTCGGATAATCCATTGATTCTGCAAGCCAGGCAAACAACTATGGTTCCTTCACCACTCTCAGGTTTTGCGTTACTCCTATAAGATCGTTTGTTACTAAAGGAATATCCTCTTCTAGGGTTTTTCCTTCAGCAGGAGTGTGCTTGCTTCTTGGCAGGTCCTGGGGCCTGTGGGTTATGGCCTATCTCATCACTTGTAAACCTTGAACTCATCATCAGGGGCAAGTGATCATTATTCCAACTTCCAGCTTCCCAACATTCTTAAATCCATCCAATTGTACTGTCCCCCTTCCTTCTATTGGTACCAAAGTAAGACGTGATTACTCAGACTCATCATGGAGTTATAGTTGCTCCATATTACCAACATTATACCTCCTTTATATCAAATAGTACTTTGTCCCTTCATATTCTTGGGGTGTCCCTCATATCAAGATAAAAACTCATACTTATTTTGTCGGTAGTCCACTTCGTGGGATATCATTATCTTTTCCAGGGGTAAAGTGTCCTCACAGGGTACTACTACCCTTGAAATGCAAAAATTCTTCCATAGACCATATTTCTCATATCCTCAAAAATGGCCAAAATCTTTCTTCACAGAGCAACTACTCATAAATCCAAATCAGTACCAACGATGCTAACCTTATTGATTCTCACATTATTACCATCTCCTGCATTTCCTTACATGCCTCTACTCAACACATCATTATAATAGAATTGTTCCCACTACTACTACTATATTCATCACAGACTCAACTATTTAACACGAATATCCTCATTGGGACAATCTCTAGCAAAATGCCCTGCTTCATTACAGCAGAAACATATTACTTCTGACAAGTCTCGTGGTTTCCTTGTGATTACATAGCCTCCTTGGGCCCTCGTCTTCCTTTTTGGGCAACCGCTAAAGTAGTGTCCTGAATCTTTGCACCCAAAACATGTGATATGACTCAGGTCCTTTGTAGAAATTGGGTTGTTCCTGGAATCCAATCTATTTCTCTTCCTAGACTTTTTCGTGCCAATTAGGGCTTCTATTTCTTGTGGGTCATACTCTACTTCCTCTGTCGGGAATTCTACTAGATCCCCATTCAGACAATTCTGGGAGATGTGTCCTGCTCCACATGAATAGCATGACTTGGTGCAGGGTTTAATTGGGTCTTCTTCAAGTGTGTCCTCCACCTCTTCCTTCATCACAGGTTCTTCTAAAGTTTCCTTGAGGGCTCCTTTCATTGTTTCTTTCTTCTGCTGGATGGTTCCTTGTATCATGGGGTAACTGTGACACTGAGCAGGGTAGTGGGTAGTCCCTTCACACAAGAAACAAGTAATCTGCCTAGTTGGGCATTCTTTAGCTGGGTGACTTTCTTCACAATGAGGGCATTCATCCTTGTGTTCTTTATGGTTGTGTCCTATTGCTCCACAAAGCTTGCATGCACAAGGTTTCTTCATATCATTTCCATAAGGCTTCAAATTCTGGGACACAAACCGAGACCTTGGCAAAGTCAACTTAAATTCTTTCCAAGTGGTTACTCCTTGCCATCCATTGATGGTTTGGTACATCCTCCACCAAGTAGGAGCACCTCTTTCAAAGCATTGGAGAGCATGCTGGGTCATATCCTTTCCGGCTATAGTGTTATTCTTCAGGTGATCTTCCATGTTCTGAATCCATTCGTCTGTCTCCAATTGAGTCATCGGTCCAGAAAATATGAGCTCATCTCCATTCATCCTCTATAGGGTCTAGGGTTTTGGGGTGAGATAAGAGAGATAGGGAGGGATACACACAATACAAACAAAAGTTTTGAAAAGACAGATTTTATTTTGTGGATGTCGGAAAACATCAAACAAATCACAACTCACAATCATAGCATCAAACGTAAGTGTATAACAGGGGTTTGGTCTTCTAAAGGTCAATAAATCTTCAAAGTCGCCAAACTCTTCAAGTCTTCTTCATGTCTCCAATGGCTTCTTCCGGTCGTGCTTGTCCTTCTCAAGTTCTTTTGCCAGATCATCTCTGTTGACGCGAAGTCTCTCATGACATCCTTTAATATTCTGGAGTTGTGTTCCAAACTTCTGGTTTCAACATCCTTGGCATGAACCATGGTCCTAATGTCCTTCAATTCCTAACGAATCTCCGGTATCTCGAGGTTTTGCTCCTCTAGCTTGGCTACTTTCAGCTTCTGGGTCCTGAGTTCTTCACGAAATGCTCCCTTGTCAAATACGGCTTCCTAAAGTTCCACCCTAAACTTCTTGATGTAATACTCTAGATCCTGGTGATACACCAGCTAAGGTTAAAACATCATCTTTTGCTGACAGGTGCTCCATCGGCCTTCTACCATCCAATCCTTCCGAAGAAATGCATTTTTAACTCAGCACAGTGACAATATCATAAGAGGGTAATATCATCTTGGATATCCATGTTTCTGCCCTGGTCATTGACATGAACTATCATTCCATAGTTGATATCTCCTTCCTTAGGGTTTTCCTTGACAAAAACTTTGAGTTTTAACACTCCATGTTTCGGTCCTTCTTCGACACATCTTAATCTCGGGTATTGATAGCTTCAAATTGTCTGACAAATTTTATCAGGGTAACCTTCCTAGGTCATACAAATCTGGAAATTCTTCTGAGCCTTCTAATTCTCCTAGTCTTTGGAGTCTTCAACCATTGTAGTTTCCATTACTATATTGCACGGTAAAATCCTCTTCATTCCAAAGTGGTCTTAGTTGTCTGATATCTTGCACTTCTTGGAGTGGTCTCATCATTCGAATCTTCATGTGGTCAAAAGGGGGTAAGGGGTATTGTCGGTGTCAAAACCGGCGGATCTCGGGTAGGGGGTCCCGAACTGTGCGTCTAGGCGGATGGTAACAGGAGGCAAGGGACACGATGTTTTACCTAGGTTCGGGCCCTCTTGATGGAGGTAAAACCCTACGTCCTGCTTGATTAATATTGATGATGTGTATTACAAGAGTGGATCTACCACGAGATCAAGGAGGCTAAACCCTAGAATCTAGCCTATGGTATGATTGTTGTAATGGATGTTGTCCCCTACGGACTAAAACCCTCCGGTTTATATAGACACCGGAGAGGGCTAGGGTTACACAGAGTCGGTTACAATGGTAGGAGATCTACATATCCGTATCGCCAAGCTTGCCTTCCACGCCAAGGAAAGTCCCATCCGGACACGGGACGGAGTCTTCAATCTTGTATCTTCGTAGTCTTGGAGTCCGGCGGACGATGATAGTCTGGCTGTCCGAACACCCCCTAGTCCAGGACTCCCTCAGTAGCCCCCGAACCAGGCTTCAATGACGATAAGTCCAGCACGTGTATAGTCTTCAGCGTTGCAAGGCGGGTTCTCCCTTTAAGTTCCATGTACCTGCTGAACAGTATCCGGTTTCCTTATCAATGTTGCGCTCCTTGGCTTCCACGCCCAATGATGGCCATCTTCCACGCGTCACACGAATGCGAAAAGCCAGGGTATCTTTTATGTTTTACCCCCTAGCTGTGCAAATAATCTGCCTATAAGAGAGGCAAGAATCCAGATCCAAATCACACTATCTTCCTTCCGCGAGGACTCGTCGGAACGCCTCCAACCGAAAAATCCATTCCATCATGGATCGTCGATGCGGCTCCTCCTCTCGCGCTCCCAGCCTACTACCAGGAGACTGGCGGAGATGTTCTGTCCCGCACAACAAGCTGGTGGCGCTCCAAGCGAAGGGATATCTCCCTTCGGCATTCATGGTCCTGGTTTGAGCCGGGTTGGCCACCTACCAAGGTGGGAAGCAAGCGGAGGCCACCCCAAGTCCCAACAAAGGGGAGCAGGTATGCTTCGTCCCCTATCTGATAAGGGGACTCAGATTTCCTATACATCCTTTCCTCCGCGGGCTCCTGGAGTTCTACGGACTCCAGCTCCATCACCTTACGCCCGCCTCTATCCTGCATATCACGGGTTATGTAGCTCTTTGCGAGCTATTTCTGGGCATCGAGCCCCATTTTGCACTGTGGAAGAGGTTGTTCTGCCTCGTACCCCGTTCTCACGAGGGGTCCATATATCAAGTGGGCGGCGCCTAAATATGGCGCATTGCCGGGACCAGATATCCATCCGGAACCCCTAAGAAGGCGTCCGAAGACTGGCCTTCGGAATGGTTTTACATGGAAGACGCTCCGCTGCTGGACCCTGTTCGGATCGGCCTCCCGGAGTTCAGTATTGCTCCCCTGAAGAAACGCCTTAGTTGGCGCCCGTGGAGCCCCCAACTGGAGGAAGACAAGAGCGTCCATTATCTGATGGGCCGAATAAGATTACTGGCCCATTCCGGGTTGACCATGATTGGAGTCATGGCAACATGCATTACGCGGGGGGTGCAGCCACTGCAATACAGGGGCCACCCCATATGGGATTTCAACGGGGAAGATGATGCCACCCGTCATGGCCGCAAAGGACCGGATTCTGCCGAGGATCTGGTGCAGATCCTGTCCGGCCTGTACAAGGGGGAGAAGGAGGACTTCCTTCAGACGAACCCGTTGAATGGGTTCTCCATGAATAACCCCCGTTGTTGGGTAAGCGAACACTTTAAGGGCCCGACCCATGCTTTCAAAGTTTAAGCTTCTTATATTATGTCTTCGACGCAGGAACTGCGTCGGATCGTGGAGGACATGATAAGTCCAGCTCTGCAACCCGAGGATCCAGAGAGATCCCAGGATCCGGCCTCTGAAGAGGATCCAGACATAAAGGTGGAGCTAATCGACGGGGTGTTCCACCAGCTCAGCATGGATAATGCTTTAGTCGCCATTACGGATGACTACCCCGGACTATATTCGGCTTCCCAGGTGATTGTGACCGAAGTCTCGACACCATCATCTCTTCCTTGCTCATTTCTGACCTTCGCGTACGATGGTGTTTTGCAGGAAGCGCCTTCAAGGCGGGAAGTCGAGCCCGCGGCGGCTGACCAACAAAGGCCAGTCCGGACCAGTAGGCGGAAGAGGAGCGCGGCGCAAACTGAAACGTCGCTGCAAAGGTATAGCTCGCAGTTAATTATTTGGAGCAACGTTCTGAGGAAGCGTTTGAGTGCTCATGACTTTTGTAGGAGAAAAAGCGCCCGCCGGACTGCGGGCGTGGAGGTTGCCAATCCAACCTCTACCAGCCAGGCTCCAGCACCTGATCTGGAGGGGGATGCGAGCGCAAGGCGCGAGCCGGACACTCCTCCAACGGAGGATGCCGACAGACTGTCCGCCACCAAGTCTGAGGTGGAGAGATCCATGAACCATAGGCGCCGCCGGACAGTATTTCGTGACGCGTGCTTCTCCCCTGAGGCGTTGAATGCCTTTAACACGGGGGACGCGCACCTCCGTGCTGCTCAAGATGGTTTTACCAGAGCCACGGAGCAATATGTAAAAGACATACGGGTAAGAGAATTTAACAGTTATATATGCCAGTAGCCCCCGAGACTTAAAGTAGTTATGTTAACTGATTTAAGGATCATTTGAAACATAGGATCTTACCGAGAAGAATACCCAACTGTCTCAGGAGCTGCAAGAGTGCAAGGCCCAACTTGAGGCCGCACTTGCTGCCGCAGGAGGAAACACAGAGACCCCTCCTGGTAACACATTTTAAAAAAAAAATATAAGCACTATGCGGCGTGCGCGCAAGTCTAATAATGACATTGCAGGTGCTGCCGGGCAAGATCCGGACAGGCAAGAACTACTGCGCCAGTTGAAGGCTGGCGAGAGGGTGCTGAATAGAGTGCAGCAGGAAAGGAACAAGCTCCAGGATGCCCATGCCCAGCTCGGAGAAGAGCTGAAAGGTGTTCGGGCCGAGCTGTCTGGCTCCGTTAAGGAGGATCAGCGGCTTCGTCGCGGCATCTATAGTACGTGCTTAAGCGAACTCCTTTGAAAAGAAGAGTTCGGCGAGGAAGTCAATTGACAAAATATGTCTGTAGGTATACTCACAGGTTGCCCTGCAGAGGAGATGCCCGTATCAACGGGTGATCAACTTCCCAAACTATTGCAGCTGCTCGAACGAGTTCGGCAGGCGATGAGCGGCGCCGTTCAGGCTTTATGGCCGGCCCTTTCCCTGCCCGAAGGCCTTGGGGAGCTTGCGGATAAGCTTCAGGGAATGCGGCAGCACTTCCATTTGTGGAAGATTTCGGCCTGCCGCCAAGGTGCCAGGGAGGCTTGGGCCATGGTGAAGACGCGGTACAAGAAGGCGGATCCCAACCACATGGCCGAGGTCGGACCTGTGGGGCCCGATGGGAAGGAGATCCCTGTGAGTTTAGTATACGGCCAAGTAGAGTTGGCCGCTAAATTTTCCCAACGGGCCTGTAAATTAGACAGCCTGTTAGACGGGATTGAGGAGGAATACAGTCACTAGATTTGACAATGTATTTTAAAATGACATGTGAAATGCCTTCTAGCCGGATTGTAGATCGTTTGTCTTTGCCAACCTTTTCGCTTCAACCTTGGGACCCTAGAGTCCAGAGTGTGTCTGAATACCTTCTCGGTTAAGAAACAACCGGGGTATGCATGGAGACCAGGCGTAGGGGTCATTAGTGCTTTATCAGACAAGTGCCCAACTAGTTATGTTATATTACATGGTTAGTAAGAAACATCTTCCAGGGAGAATAGTTCCGTTAGGGGTTCCTTTCCCTGGGAGGCATGCCCTAAAGTGCATGTCCGGACTGCGGAAAAAGCAGAAAAACATCTGGGGGCGGATAAATAAGTAGGTAAAAAATCATCTTTCACGTCACCGACCGAATATTCCCTTAAGAATGCTAGCTTTCGGCTTCACCCAGTCTGAGGTACACATCCGGCTGACCCGGCAGTAACAATCGCAGAGGTGCTCCCTTTACCTCCTAGCCGAACAATCGGGAACGTAGGGGTAAGCACAGGAGCCAGGCAACCCAGCTTGGCCAAAACTTAAGTCATATCGATGCATATAATGGTGAGTAAAAGGTACATGTGGAAGCTTGACACATGTGCTGGGCATGAAGCCCTTATAATTGAGCTTCTGGTAAAGAAGCCCCTAGGTATAATGAGTGTGGATGGCACATCAAGTATGTGCGAACAGTGCGCAAGTAGGCCCTTAAGGGCTTTTTAGGAAAAGGGTTAAGAGAAGAAAGAGAAACAAAAGACAACTGAAGTGTAAAAATTTGGACGGGGGAAGGGGACGAACTCTTAGTCCAGCGCTAGGCATAGAATCTTCGGAGGCGGGCCGCATTCCATGGGTTCGGCTCGAGTCGGTTGTCCGACGCATTTCGTAGGCGATACGCTCCGCCGGTTAGGACTTGATCGATGATGAAGGGGCCCTAACATTTGGGCTTGAGCTTGTCCTTTTTCTTGTCCGGCAGGCGTAGAACTAGTTCGCCAACGTTGTAAGTCTTGGCCCGTACTTCTCTGCTTTGATATCTTCGAGCCTGCTGCTGATAGAATGCGGAACGAGCCTTGGCGACGTCGCGTTCTTCCTCCAATGCGTCCAAGCTGTCCTGCCGATCCAGCTCTGCTTCTCTTTCTTCGTACATGCGCACTCGAGGTGAGTCATGAATGATGTCGCAGGGCAGAACTGCCTCTGCGCCGTATACCAAAAAAATGGTGTGAATCCGATAGTACGGTTAGGCGTTGTCCGCAGCCCCTAGAGTACGGAGTCGAGCTCCTCTACCCAGTGCGTGTCAGATTTCGTAAGTGACCGCACTAGTCTGGGTTTGATGCTGCTCATTATTAGACCGTTTGCTCGTTCCACTTGACCGTTGGTTTGAGGGTGATAGACTGAAGCGTAATCGAGCTTAATGCCCATGTTTTTGCACCATGACTTAACTTCGTCGGCCGTGAAGTTCATGCCATTATCGGTGATGATGCTGTGGGGGACACCATAATGGTGTACTACCCCGGATATAAAGTCTATCACCGGTTCGGACTCTGCCGTTTTAACTGGCTTGGCCTCTATCCATTTGGTGAATTTGTCCACCATGACCAATAGGTACCTTTGCTTGTGGGTTCCCCCTTTAAGGGGTCCAACCATGTCAAGCCCCCAGACCGCAAACGGCCAGGTAATGGGTATAGTTTTGAGGGCGGTGGGTGGCATGTGGCTCTGATTAGCAAAGAGCTGACAACCGACGCATCTTTGGACTAAGTCCTGAGCATCTGCCCGGGCCGTCGGCCAATAAAATCCTGTACGGAATGCCTTTCCTACAAGGTCCCGAGCTGCTGCGTGGTGTCCGCCTAGTCCGGCATGAATTTCAGCCAGAAGGTTTCGCCCTTCCTCTTCGGAGATACACCTTTGAAGGACTCCGGTTGTGCTTTTCTTATAAAGTTCTCCCTCATGGACCTTGTAGGCTTTAGATCGCCAGACTATGCAGCGGGCCTCATTTTGGTCTTCGGGAAGTTCCTGCCTAAGCAAGTAGGCTAGGAATGGTTCTGTCCACGGGGCGATTACTGCCATTATGTCGTGGGCTGAAGGTGTTATGTCATCGGCTGAATCGCCGGTTGGCGCGGTTTTTTCCGGTTTGTCATTTCCGGACTCCTCTTCCCATAATACGGATGGCTTAAAGAGCCGTTCCAGGAAGATGTTTGGAGGGACAGTGTCACGTTTTGCACCGATGCGTGCCAGTATGTCGGCTGCTTGGTTATTGTCTCGGGCTACGTGATGGAATTCAAGTCCTTCAAACCGAGCTGACATTTTTAGGACAGCGTTGCGATATGCTGCCATTTTCGGATCCTTGGCGTCAAAGTCTCCATTTATTTGGGATATTGCAAGGTTTGAATCCCCGCGTACCTCTAGGCGTTGAATGCCCATGGAGATTGCCATCCGGAGGCCGTGTAAAAGGGCCTCGTATTTGGCTGCGTTGTTGGAGTCCGTGTACATTATCTGAAGTACGTATTGGACTGTATCCCCAGTTGGGGATGTCAATACGACGCCAGCCCCCAATCCGGCCAACATTTTAGAGCCGTCGAAGTGCATAATCCAATTGGAGTATGCGCCGTACTCTTTAAGGAGTTCGGCTTCGGTCCATTCAGCGACAAATTCGGCCAAAACTTGTGACTTTATAGCTCGCCGAGGTTTGTAAGTTATATCGAATGGTAAGAGCTCAATGGCCCATTTTGCAATCCTGCCCGTCGCGTCGCGGTTGTTTATAATGTCATTGAGTGGTACTTCGGAGGCCACTGTTATCGAACACTCTTGAAAGTAGTGTCGGAGCTTCCGGGATGCCATGAACACCGCGTATGCTATCTTTTGATAGTGCGGGTAACGGGATATGCAGGGGGTTAACATAGTGGAGACGTAGTACACTGGTTTTTGAAGAGGGAATTTATGCCCTTCTGTCTCTCGTTCGACGACGAGTGCCGCGCTTACAACTGTGTTGCCGCGATGTATAACAGCATTGGTTCGCCTAGGTTGGGCGCAGCCAGGACCGGATTTGTTGCTAATATGGCCTTTATTTCTTCGAGTCCGGCAGTGGCAGCATCCGTCCACTCGAAGTGTTCGGTGCGCCTAAGGAGGCGATAGAGGGGCAGTGCCTTTTCTCCCAAGCGGGAGATAAAGCAGCTTAAAGCCGCCACGCATCCAGTCAATTTTTGTATCTGTTTGAGGTCTTTTGGAATATCCAGCTGTGACAGAGCTCGGATCTTGGCCGGGTTTGCTTCAATTCCTCTACCGGATACAATGAAGCCCAGCAGCTTTCCGGCTGGTACACCGAAAACGCATTTTTCCGGGTTCAGCTTGATGTCATATGCTCTGAGGTTGTCGAATGTGAGCCTCAAATCGTCTACTAGAGTTTCGACGTGTTTGGTTTTGACGACTACGTCGTCTACGTATGCCTCTACTGTTTTGCCGATCTGGGTTGCCAGACATGTTTGAATCATGCGCTGATATGTTGCGCCGGCGTTTTTAAGTCCGAAGGGCATCGTGTTGAAGCGGAATGGTCCATATGGAGTAATGAATGCCGTTGTGGCCTGGTCTGCTCCCGCCATCTTGATTTGATAGTAGCTGGAATATGCGTCGAGGAAGCACAGTGAATCGTGTCCTGCGGTAGCATCGATTATCTGGTCGATGCGGGGGAGGGGGAAGGGATCCTTTGGGCAGGCCTTGTTGAGGTCTTTAAAATCGACACATAGGCGCCAGGATTTGTCCTTCTTTGGTACCATTACCAGGTTTGCTAGCCAATCCAGATGTTTGATATCTCTGATGAATCCGGCTTCCAATAGTTTGGCAAGTTCTTCTCCCATTGCCTGTCTTTTAGGTTCGGAAAATCGTCGAAGAGCCCGTTTGACTGGCTTGAATCCTTTTAGGATGTTTAGGCTGTGTTCTGCCAATCTGCGTGGGATTCCGGGCATATCCGAAGGGTGCCAGGCGAAAATGTCCCAATTTTCCTGAAGGAATTCTCGCAGTGCGGCGTCTACATCAGGGTTCAACTGTGCCCCGATGGAAGCCGTCTTTGTCGGGTCCGTTGGATGGACCTGGAATTTTATTATTTCATCTGCTGGTTTAAAGGAGGTGGACTTGGATCTCTTATCAAGTATCACATCGTCCCTATTCACCGTAGAGCGGAGCGCGGTGAGTTCTTCTGCCTCTAGGGCTTCGGATAGTGCCTCCAGGGCTAATGCAGTTGTCTTGTTTTCGGCGTGGAGTGCTATGTTCGGATCACTAATGAGAGTGATTATTCCACCGGGCCCAGGCATTTTGAGCTTCATGTACCCGTAATGGGGTACAGCTTGAAAAATTGTGAATGCCTCTCGTCCTAATATAGCGTGATATCTGCTGTTGAACGGGGCCACTTGGAACGTGACTTCTTCGGATCTGTAATTGTCCGGCGAGCCGAACACCACATCAAGTGTGATTTTTCCGATGCAGCGCGCTTCCCGGCTAGGGATTATTCCTCTGAAGGTTGTGCTGCTTCGCTCAATGCGGCTCCAGTCTATTTCCATTTTTTGAAGAGTTTCCTCGTAGATGAGGTTTAGTCCACTGCCGCCATCCATGAGGACCTTTGTGAGTCGAAAGTCGTCCACTATTGGACTAAGCACCAGTGCGGCTGGTGCTCGGGCTGTTCGGAATTTAGGTTCGTCGCTGGCATTGAAGGTGATGGCTGTGTCGCTCCACGGATTTGTTGTTGCTACTTGGTAGACTTCGGCGAGGCCGCGGATTGTTCGTTTCCACATGTTATTTGATGCGAAGGTCTCGAAGACTGTTGATACCGTACCGGTATTGTTGGAGTGGTTTTCCGGGGCTAGAAGCTCTTCGCCACTTTTGGCCACCTGCCATAATATCCAACATGCTCGAAGGCTATGTGTTGGGACGGCGCCCTCTGTACTGTGAATTTTACAGGGTCCGCTAAGCCATCCCTCCAGTACGGTTCCGTGCCCTCTATGGGGTTTTTGCTTTTTGATTTTTGTATCTGGGGCCTGAGTGTAATGCACCCTTTTGTTGCGGACTAGGGTTGTATTCAGGGCCGGATTGCCCCAAAACTGGTTTTCGGTTTTCCGGAAACTCTCCATCGCGCAGTACTTTCGTACTATGGACGCCAGGTCGGCGAAGCGTGTGATTACACGACGGCTGATGGCGTTCAATATTCCCTTGTCCTGTCCATAACCAGGAGGAATCTGGCCCAGTAGTGATGTACTGTTTCAGCGGGCTCTTGCCATATTAGAGATAGATCGCATATGTCTGGGCGGGTGGGTGGAATAAAGTCCGGAACCCTGCCCATCTCAAGGCTTGAAGGCCGTGAAGTTTCCAAATTTGGAAGCTTGGATTGTTGGGCGTTGTCCAACGAGTCCGGTCCGATGCCTGACTTTAAGTTCAGTGCTTGACCGATGTCCGTCCCTCCGCGGGAATCCGGCATGGAGGGTTCGGGAGCCCGGACATGTCTAGTTTTCAATACAGGAGAAGAGTCGCCGCATTGTTCCTCTACCACTGCGACGTGGTGGGTGACCCGGGGAGAGTTAATCTCTCTTAGATCGGTTTTAAGCCCAATCTGATTGTAGTCCGTAGCGACTCCAAGGGCGGCGATGCGGTCCAAGAGCTTGTTGACAGACGAAAGCTTTATCGGATCCAGCCGCTCGGTAAATTCCGAGCTGACGTGGAGATTGCTTTTGACGACTTGAGAAGTCATTGTCGAAGCGGTGGCCGGACAGGCGGTCATAAGAAAACCACCTAGCCGGATAGTTTGGCCAACGGCCAAGGCCCCTTTGGTGAACATACCGTCCTTGAAGACGGGTGGAGGCATCCTTCCTATCGGCGACGGCACAGAGGAACTCTCAATGAAAGCACCAATGTCGGTGTCAAAACCGGCGGATCTCGAGTAGGGGGTCCCGAACTGTGCGTCTAGGCGGATGGTAACAGGAGGCAAGGGACACGATGTTTTACCCAGGTCCGGGCCCTCTTGATGGAGGTAAAACCCTACGTCCTGCTTGATTAATATTGATGATGTGTATTACAAGAGTGGATCTACCACGAGATCAAGGAGGCTAAACCCTAGAAGCTAGCCTATGGTATGATTGTTGTAATGGATGTTATCCCCTACGGACTAAAACCCTCTGGTTTATGTAGACATCGGAGAGGGCTAGGGTTACACAGAGTCGGTTACAATGGTAGGAGATCTACATATCCGTATCGCCAAGCTTGCCTTCCACGCCAAGGAAAGTCCCATCCGGACACGGGACGGAGTCTTCAATCTTGTATCTTTGTAGTCTTGGAGTCCGGCGGACGATGATAGTCCGGCTGTCCGGACACCCCCTAGTCCAGGACTCCATCAGGTATAGTCTAACTAAAAGGGAATATTTGATAAATCTCAGAAAAGAAGAGAGGTAAAAGATCTTTTTGAAAATAAAGTTTTAGAGAAAATCTTTCCTATGGGCTTGCTAGTTTCTAGGGTCACGTCCTACAGTCAACATGTGCTCTGATACCATCTTGTAGCGACCCGACCACAGACAGTCAAGTCTCTGTGCTTAAGTGTCATCCCTGGATCGGTATGCTGAGACACACAGTACTCGAGGATTTATAACATAGGTAAATCACATATATAAAGTAACGTAAATACTATTACTTCAATCCATATAGCGGAAGTAGCAACAAGGTTGTGGATTCCCATCAACACCAACAGCAAAGTTGAGTGTAGAAATTGTAACCCTAACGTATCACTTACTCGTCATAAGATTCCTGCAACATGAGACATTGCAGCCATGTAGGTCAGTACATTGATTGTACTGGCAATATCACACTATAGGGCAATGCTGAATAATGGCTATCACTACATGCATATTTGGCTGGTGGAGGCTCTAGGTTTAATTTTGCAGAAATCTAATTTTTCCCTACAACAAAGGAATATATTTTATTTAACTACAAAGTTTGTTGAAAACATTGAGAAGGTTCCTCAAACTCAAACCCAAATTAATAATCATCAACCCAACAAATTAATTAATTAGAGTGATGAGATCAACATGATAATCCAAGAACGAGATACTCAAGATGTCCATAACTGGGGACACGGCTAACCATGATTAGTTTATACACTCTGTAGAGGTTTGCGCACTTTTCCCCACAACACTTGATCTCCTTCGTTAGATTTCTCACACTACATGGTGTTTGAGAAACGGATGACCGAGACACAGTCTTTCAGAAGCATTTACTCTCTACTCCGGGCAAACCGGTACACCTACAATCCCCCTACATCTACTAGTCCACCTCTTCAAGAGCTCACACAACTTACTCAACTATGCCAAAACACATAATGGCTTGTGGCTGCACAGGGAAGTTTCTAGCATGAATAATCTTATGATCCCTTTGAGCCTGGGTGGCATTCCATAGGGTGATCACAGAGGTACTCTGGGATCCCCTTGGGCAAGCACTGGGTTCTCCAGGTGCCCGGGCAAACCACTGGGTGCTCCAGGGTGCCCCAATCAATCCACCCATATGTGTATTAAAGTAGCCACCTTAAGTTAACCATTAATAATAACTCTCACATCTGTCATGGATACACTCAACCAATCCATGTCTATGAGCATAGCATAGCAGTATAAGCATAACGTAGAGGTAACTCCCAAGGTTTGAAATAAGACAATAGGTTCCTACCTCAACTACTTCCCAAATACCCACATGTTGTCAAAATCCTAACCATGTAGTGTTTGAGCATTGAAACTAATGCATAAAAACTGGGTAATAAATGGATATGATCAAAGTGTGAACTTGCCTTGTACTATTGATGAATATGATTCGCACTCATAACTCCTGATAGTTCTACTCGTCACACTCCGTTCAATCTATCGTAAGCAACCAATAGTAGCCACACATAAGAAATCATGCAAAAGAATCAAAGAAAAGATCTTGGAAAGCTTCGAAAACAAGCAATTAACTCTTGCAACAGAAAACAATTTCTAACAGTACCAAAATTTGGTGAATTTAGCCTTATTAGAACGTTTAGGTCAAGAGCTTCGATCTGCAAAAAGAATCAACTCAAACGGAGTTATAGAACTTAAGTTATGATCAAACAAAGTTTGAATTCAAAACTGTTTGAAAAACAAATTTCAAAATTTCAAAAACATGTTCAAGTTGGTTATCTGGATAGAGGGGACCATAATGAAGAAGTGGGCGTTTATTTTGTTGGATTTGGACAATCGAGAAAAAAGTAGTGATCGTTTGGAGATCAGGGGCTAAACTATAAATAAACTAATTGCATCTATGTCCCTGGCCGAATTAAAAACAGAAAAGGAAAAATCCTATCTAACGAACGTTTGCTACAGAACACTAACAAACGAATTCGTTCGTTGTGAAGACCTAACCAGCGAACGTTCTCTAAATAACTAGGTTAAATAAGAAAAACCGGTTTTAAAGGAAAAACCAAAAAACCCTAAATAAACCGGGTCGAAGCAGCGGTTATACCGGTTCGGTCGATGGTCGCCGGCAGCGGCGGACTCCGGCGGGTCGAGCGGCGCTACGCGGCGGCAGTGGTGGAAGCGGCGCGGGGCAGCGAGGCAAGCAGGCAGCGGCGAGGGCAGCGCGGTGCGCGGCAGCGGCGAGGGCGAGACGAGCAGGCGGCGGCACGGCTTGCTGCGGCTCGGTGGCGTCAGCGGATCTTGCCGGCGGTGGCGGCTGTCGAGGGGAGGAGGAGGCGAGGGGTGTCGGGGTCGGCCTTATAAAGGGCGAGGAGAGGGGAGGACGTGGCGTGGAGGAGGGGCCAAGGCATGGGGTGGCCGGATCGGGCACGGCGCCGGCGAGCGTGGCGGCGGCGGACTCCTTCAGGAGGTTAGCGAAGGCGGTGAGGGGCACTAGGCTGGCTCGGCCCGGTTGGCTGGGCCGGCCATGTTCGGTTTTTTTAAACACAAATAAAACAAATAAAATAATAAAAATAAAAGAAATAAAATATTATATAGGCATATAATATATCAAGATTTTCAGAAAAAGATTTTCTACAACATGAACATTTTTCTAACGTCAAATTATATCCACAAAATTTTAAATAAAACAAAGAGTGCTACTGGTTTAACTAAAACCCAATAAAATCATTTTAAAATACCAAAATTATTTCAAATTTATTTATCTCCAATTTTTTGATGGGAATCATTTTACCCTATTTTCCATATATTTTATTTTTGGAGAAAAATAATTTGGATAAAACCCAAATAAGTCCAAATTGGAAATAATTTTCAAAGGGACTTTAAATTGGATTTCTTTTAAACTCCCAACTCATATTTCATATGTTTTGAAGAAGCCATTTTATCTTCTCTCATGAAAATCATTAAGTTTCTTAAAGTTTCTGAATTTGGAATAGTTCCAAATGGAATTCAAATCTTTTCAAAACCCTTTTCATTTATTTAAATGGAAGAAGTCATGTCATCTTCTCTCTCGGGTTTTGTATTTGAAAAGAATTTGAATTCATGGATACCATAAAAGCAAGATGAAAGTTTGGGAAAGTCCTTTTATTCCCTCTCATTTAACTTTCAAAAGTTTCAAATTTCACTCAATTTCACACAGCACACCACACAAGCAATCAAAACTATCTATAACATTACAAAATTTAGAATTTTGGGATGTTACAAGTACTTGCCCACCACAGTATATTACATTATGAGGCGTGCTATGTGTCCTATCAAAGGCAACTCTTCTGAAGCCAAACTCGAAGGCGCCATGAAGACATTGGTCTTCTATATTATCAATGGCATCAGGTTCAATACCGAGGATTTCTTCATCCGCCAGCTTGCTGCTTCTGGCATTGATCTCTTTGGGCCAAAGTTTTATGCTCCCTGGATTATGCACCTGATCAAGCTTCATTCCACTGTTGACTATCAACCTTCAGCACGCAATCACGTCGTATTCTTGCTTGAAGTTGCCATGTCCTATGAAGCCATCTACACTGATCCAGCAAAGAAGCCACTTCATCTGCAAAATGCTGAATATCAAAGCTTCACTCAACCTATTGAAGGCACTCATGTACCAAACTCTGCTACTCCTGCTTATCCCCTGGCTGGCAACTTGCGTTTGCCGCATCCTGCCAATACTAAATCCACTGCCAGCGCAATTGCTCAAAGGCCTCAGAAGCGTCCCCGTGTCCTCAACGACCGTGAGCTTCTGGTATCTTTGCATTAGAAGTAGGACAGGCATCATGAATGGCTAAAGCGCCGAATGCAGAGTCTTCTAGTTGATGTCAGTCGCATGCGCAACTTGGCCACCAAGAACTCTTTCGTCGCGCATGAAGCCTGTCGACCGCCGATCTCAGGTAGGGGGTCCTGAACTGTGCGTCTAGGCGGATGGTAACAGGAGACAAGGGACACGATGTTTTTACCCAGGTTCAGGCCCTCTCGATGGAGGTAAAACCCTACTCCTGCTTGATTGATATTGATGATATGGGTAGTACAAGAGTGGATCTACCACGAGATCAAGGAGGCTAAACCCTAGAAGCTAGCCTATGGTATGATTGTTCTTGTTGTGTCCTACAGACTAAAACCCTCCGGTTTATATAGACACCGGAGAGGGCTAGGGTTACACAGAGTCGGTTACAATGGTAGGAGATCTACATATCCGTATCGCCAAGCTTGCCTTCCACACCAAGGAAAGTCCCATCTGGACACGGGACGAAGTCTTCAATCTTGTATCTTCATAGTCTTGGAGTCCGGCCGATGATGATAGTTCGGCTATCCGGACACCCCCTAGTCCAGGACTCCCTCAGTAGCCCCTGAACGAGGCTTCAATGACGACGAGTCCGGCGCGCATATTGTCTTCGGCATTGCAAGGCGGGTTCCTCCTCCGAATAATTCATAGAAGATTGTGAACACCAGGATAGTGTCCGGCTCTGTAAAATAAATTCCACATACCACCGTAGAGAGAATAATATTGACACAAATTCAATCTGCTAACGTATTCTATGGCGTGACATCACACCACAACCAAGCCTTTACTTGAATCGTTTTTATTATACCACCTCAGCGCGTTTAGCGAAGCGGTTTTCTTGGCACGTCTTGTCGAAGCAGAGATCGTGTTCCCCTTATTCCGGGATTCCCATCAATACGGACGTGGGTAACCCAACCGCGCCATTGATTGTGGCGCTTGGGAGATAAGCGAGTTTCACCAGGCAGGTGGGGACGCATAGTTTTTGTCCGCCCATATATAAGGGGATAAGGATCCACCTTTTTACCTACGCCTTCTTCCTCCTTTGCTTATCCATCTCCGCGCACTCGAGCTCCAGCGCCCAAGTACGCACATCTCACCTCGACCTTCTCCAGCCATGTCCGGAGCGGGAGGCAAGTGGATGGCCTCCTCCGTTACGGAGGGGCACATCGAGAAACTGCGCAACGACGGATATCTGTCCAGCGACATCGCGCATCGGCTCCCCGACGAGGGGCAGCTCATCCCCACCCCTAGGCCCCATGAGAGGGTGGTATTTCTTCCCCATTTCCTCCGCGGACTGGGCTTCCCACTCCACCCCTTTGTCCGGGGCCTCATGTTCTACTACGGCCTGGATTTCCATGATCTGGCCCCAAATTTCATCCTCAATATCTCGGCGTTTATCGTCGTGTGCGAGGCCTTCTTCTGCATCCAGCCCCACTTCGGCTTGTGGCTAAAGACCTTCAATGTCAAGCCGAAGGTTGTGAAGGGCAGCCAAGTGGAGTGCGGAGGCGCCATGGTGGGAAAAATGCCCAACGTCACCTGGCTCGAGGGTGCCTTCGAGGAATCCATCAAAGGGTGGCAATCGGGGTGGTTCTACATCACCGAGCCGCGTGACCCTAAATGGGCAGCGGCCCCCGAATTCAGATCTGGCATCCCCATGCAGCTCACCTCCTGGAAAGAGAAGGGCTTGCTATGGGGTAGTTCGGAAGAGCTGACCGGACTCCAGTCCTGTCTCCAGACCCTGGTGAACAAGAAGCTCAAGCTTGTCAACGTGATCCGGGTCATGCTCGTCCGCCGGATTTTCCCCTGCTAGCAATGGGACTTCAATTTGTGGGAGTTTGATCCGGCACAGCACCGGACCTTGAGCGGGCTCTTCGACACTACGTACGAAGCTGCCTGGAGGGTGCTGTTCAAGGGCGTCGAAGCTCTCGCATCCGCTACCGAAGATCGCGGATTCAGCACGCAGCTTCCGGCTGGCGAGGTAAGCTATGTTATCCTTTATGGGACACTTGCTTTTCATAGTTTGACTCTATGCGGGATCTAAACTCCTAATACCTTTAACAGGACTGGCAGAAGACGTCCGGACAGGTTAAGTGCCCAGCTCCCCTTCCAGAAGACCCAGCGGACACCCGTTTGAGGGGGCTGCTAGTCCCGGCACTTTACGTGGTGCCGGAGAAGAAGGCCAAGAAGAAGGCCACGGGAACCCGAAGGAGTTCCCGGCGTCAGGTGGTATCGGACTCATCATCCGATGACTCTGAGGCGGAATCCTCCCACAAGGACGAGGAGGAGAAGAAAGAGGCCTCTCCCCCAGCGGGGGGAGAGAAGAAGAGGAAGGCCTCCCCAACGAGGGAGGCCGAAGGGTCCAAGAAGGGAAGGACCCTTCCCCCGGACTATTCCGCCAACGTCGGCGACGGCGACGAGGAGTGGCCCTCAAGGGCCAAGCCCCTGGAGAGATCGTAAGTATCCGGACTCCTAGATGATTTATAATTTTTCTTTTTGTCGCATGGTGTCTTTCTAATGCCGCATAAAACCCTGTAGTCCGCCCAAGGGTGATCTTCCCGCTTCGTCGAGCGGGTCCTTGGGCACGTCGGATATGGATTCTCTTCCGACCGCCTCAACCCCCCGTGACGCTGACGATGCCGAGGTGGGATCCCGGGAAGGGACCCACCAGGAGGAGGAGGCTCCGGAGGTGCCGCAGGGCAACCTCCCGGACATTGCATCGGACTCCGCGCCGGAACCTGCAGTGGTTCCGGAGTCCGACGGGCGGCCCCTTCATAAGAAGGGCAAGACTGTGACGCCCGGCGGCCTCCGTCCAACCGGAGGCGCCGGATAACTTGCTGGAGCCGCTCAATGGCGCTTCCATCGAAGAAGAACACCGCACTGTTATGAGTGCAGTGATTCAGAAGGTTCAGCTTGCCAAGAGCGGGCTGACCGAAGCCTGCAGCAGCCTTCTAACAGGCTTTGAGGTAAGAATTTTAAGATATGTAATATAATACCGCATAGACAGTAGCCCCTGATGCTCGGTTCGGTGTTCGGAAACAAAAGCCAGACTGAGGATCTAAAAAGATATACGCAGGAGTCTGAAAAAATATGTCAATATGGGATTGCAGGCTGCGCTGCTGACCTCTGCCGCACTGACTGCAGAGGTCAATACCTTGAAGCAGAGCCTCGAGCGGTCCGGGAGCGAGCTCGGCCGTGCCAAGAAGTAGCTCGAGGACAAGGAAGGTGAGTAACACCGTATTAAAGTTGTACCTTACAGAAAAGGATTTGGTTGCAAGAGAAATAACAAGGATAACATGGGTACTCCAGGGGCTACGAACGAGGTGGCAACCCTGAAGGAGGCGGTGTCCGCGGCCGAACGCAATGCGGCCGCGGAACGAGCCGAGCGAGAGAAGCAGGAGGTGCGGGTGGCGGAGGTACAGCAAGAGCTCCAGGCTCTCGTGGAAAAGCACGAGAGTTTGGAGCGTGACTCGAAGATTCGAGAGTCCGAGCTTGCGTCGGCTCTTGAGAGTGCCAAAGCCGCAAAGGCCGAAGCCCACAAGGCCCTCCAGGAGATTGAGGCGTTGAAGAAGATAGCGGCGGGTAAGGCATTTTTCATGCAAAGCAAGCATGTGAATGTGAATTACCTATTACTTACCCGAATTCGGAGCTCTCCAGGAGCGTTCGCAGATCTGCCCTGCAGCGTGTCCGATGCTGCCACTTTCTACCAGGCCGAGGGGAGCTCGACGGAGAAGGTCTTCTGGTCTCAGTATGCTGAGGCCGGACATCCGGTGCCCCTTAGCGACCAGCTGAAGCAGCTGGTCGAGCTCCACAAGGTGGCCGAACAGGCCATGAAGGGCCTCATAGTTCGGCTGTGGCCCAAGGAGGCCATGCCTGGGAGCTACTTCAGCCTGGTGCGGCGGCTGGTGGATGCGTGTCCCTGGGTTGAAGTCGTCAAGCACTCCGCCTGCATTGAAGGTGCCCGTCGGGCCCTTGCCCGTGCAAAGGTGCACTGGGGCAGGATGGACGCTGAGAAGCTTGTGATGGACGCGCCACCGACGGGCAAGGAGTATCACACGCCCGAGATGTATTATAAGAGTGTCCTGAAGGGTGCCCGCATAATTGCGGGTGAGTGCTCCAAAGATGTAATATTTGAGTAGACTCGCAATTTGTTATCCTGTGCGCTGAAAACTTTGTTCATATGCGCTAAGCAACTCTTGTTAATTTAAAATATTACCTTTTGTGCGGTCGTTTATCAAATCTGAGAGATGGCAAGTCGTCGGCTTCAGCCCCAATGCCACGAGTGCTGGGGTGTTCGGGATAAACTTGAGCACTCTTGTTCCCATTTTTGGGTCCATCTAGGGAGGCGCTTAACACAACGAACGAGGCAACCGGACTTATAATGCTTGAACACTCTCACTTAGCCATAGAATTCTATAATTTTAAATTTCGGCGAAGCCCCTAGTGTTCGGAAGACCGAGTTCGGGGCGCTATCCACGCCTGGGCCGGACAAAGCCGGTTCCTCGCTCTAAGCGGCATAAGTCTTTAGGGAGTCAAAAAAACCTCTCGAATAGCGACCAGCTCTCGCATTATCATGACGGTCAGTTTTAGCTTTCTCCACTGAGGTGCTCGCCCAGCTCAACTGGGGCGCAATCGCAGTGGTTCTCCCAGTGCTACCTTAGCCGATACAACGGAACGTAAGGTACCAAAACATGGGAGCCGGGCAAACCCAACTATTGACCCAAGACATGATTCGGAGCCGATGCATATAATGCTATAAGTTTGGGGTGCCACACTTGTGAAAGTGTTCGGACTTATCACACCATAATGTGGGGAACTTAAGCCCCTGGTGTATTTGGCCGTACCAAAGTGTACGGATGCAACATGTCATAAATGAACATATGTATAAGAAAGAAATGCAATTATAAGCAAAAAGCGATGCATTGTTTATTCAAGAAATACTGCCATGAATGCAGAACGATACAAATAGTGCGGTAAGCAAGGGATGGGACTATTAAACATGTCCCCCTCCAGGGGTAGGCTGTGGAATGGTGTATAAAACAGATTTAATGCTCGTAATGGAGACCACCTGGATACTCGTCGTAGCCTTTCTCCTTCCCTGGCTGTTGCATCGTGAGCTCGGCAGGCCTGCTGCCAGACAGGGGCTCTAGTAAATGGAGTCCTGTGGATGAGAAAAAAAAAGAAAAAAAGATGAAACACTTGGGAGCCCCTCGTGTGGTTGAGCCACACTCTGGGCCTATCGTGGTCGTGCCCCTCCCCCTATGCCCATGGTATCTCCAGAGCATAATGATGTATGCGAAGGACCAGTCTTGTAGTTTTGCAAGGGCAGGGGTTGGGGTCGCATTGCTACGCTTGCTCGGAACGTGCCAGGTGGTCTTGTTGTAGGTTACTACGGGCACGTTTAGCCGTGTCCGGTCGCTTAACGGTGGGCTCGAGAATTGCCTTAAGAGGCTGCTCTGTACTTCTGCCGTGACAGCCGCTGTGTGTTCCTCCGTTCGGAGGGAGCGTTCAGTGTTTCCGTTGACCGTGATGACTCCTCGAGGGCCTGGAATCTTGAGCTTGAGGTATGCGTAGTGCGGCACCGCGTTGAACTTTGCAAACGCGGTCCGTCCGAGCAGAGCATGATAGCCGCTGCAGAACGGAACTATGTCAAAGATTAACTCCTTGCTTCGGAAGTTATCCGGGGATCCGAAGACCACTTCCAGTGTAACTGAGCCTATACAATTGGCCTCTACACCTGGTATGACGCCTTTGAAGGTCGTCTTTGTTGGTTTAATCCTTGAGGGGTCTATGTCCATCTTGCGCACTGTGTCCTGATAAAGCAGGTTCAGGCTGCTGCCGCCGTCCATCAGGACTCTAGTGAGGTGAAACCCATCGACGATTGGGTCTAGGACCAATGCGGCGAACCCGCCATGGCAGATGCTGGTGGGGTGGTCCCTTCGATCGAAAGTGATCGGGCAAGAGGACCATGGATTGAACTTTGGGGCGACTGGCTCCATCGCGTATACGTCCCTGAGTGCACGCTTCCGCTCCCTTTTGGGTATGTGGGTTGCATATATCATGTTCACCGTCCGCACTTGTGGGGGGAAATCCTTCTGTCCTCTATTGTTCGGCGGCCGGGTCTCTTCCTCGTCATCGCTATGCAGCCCCTTGTCATTGTTTTCGGCAATTAACTTGCCTGCCTGCTTGAATACCCAACAATCCTTGTTGGTGTGATTAGCTAGCTTTTCGGGGGTGCCATGTATCTGGCAAGAGCGGTCGAGTATTCGGTCCAAATTGGACGAACCCGGAGTAGTTCTTTTGAATGGCTTTTTCCGTTGACCGGGTTTGGAGCCTCTGAATCCGGCGTTGACTGTCGTATCCTCAGTGTTATCACCGTTAACGCGGTGTTTGTTTTTGTTGCGATGCAGCCTGCCATTGCGGTCCTTGGTATCCGGACTGCCAGAATTTTTGCTGAGGTTGTTACTGCGGGCTAGCCAGCTGTCCTCTCCCGCGCAGAAGCGGGTCATGAGTGATGTGAGGGCTGCCATGGATTTCGGCTTTTCCTGTCCTAGGTGCCGGGCAAGCCACTCGTCGCGGATGTTATGTTTGAAGGCTGCGAGGGCCTCTGCATCCGGACAGTCGACGATTTTATTTTTCTTTGTTAAGAACCGTGTCCAGAACTATCTGGCCGATTCGTCTGGCTGCTAAATTATGTGGCTTAGGTCATCGGCGTCTGGTGGTCGCACATATGTGCCCTGGAAGTTGTCAAGAAATGCGGCTTCCAGGTCCTCCCAACACCCAATTGATTCTGTTGGCAAGCTGTTAAGCCAATGCCGAGCTGGTCCTTTAAGCTTGAGTGGGAGATATTTGATGGCGTGAAGATCATCACCGCGGGCCATGTGGATACGAAGGAGATAGTCTTCGATCCAAACCGCGGGGTCTGTTGTGCCATCATAGGATTCAATATTCACGGGTTTGAACCCTTCGGGGATTAGATGATCCATTACTTCATCTGTGAAGCATAGTGGGTGTGCGGCGCCTCTGTATTGGGCTATATCACGACGTAGCTCAAACGAGCTTTGTCTACTGTGTTCGGCCCGGCCGGACTTGATGTGTCCGACGCGACGGTTATCGTCGCGTGCCATGGGGCGCCCACGCGATCTGTAGATCGATCTTGATTGTCTTGCCTTATCCTCCAATATATCTCGCAAGTCCGGAGCGTTCCCCTGTGGCTTTGTGCTTTTCGAGCGATGTCGGGGTACGGTTCTAATGGAGAGCCTAAAGGCCTCTCTGTCGCGGCCACGAGGTGGTCGGTCAGCCGTATTGTGCTCTGGTGATGCAGGTTTATATGCCTCCTCCTCTAATCGGGGGAGCAACTTGCGTTTGGGGTAGCTTTTGGAGGGGCGTTCGAGTTCATACTCTTCGGCTGCAAGGGCTTCAGTCCATCTGTCGGCTAGCAGGTCTTGATCAGCTCTAAGCTGTTGCTGCTTTTTCTTTAGGCTGTTCTCCGTGGCCACAAGCCTGCGTTTAAAACGCTCTTGTTTGACGGGATCCTCGGGCACGACGAATTCGTCGTCATTGAGGCTTGCCTCGTCTCTAGAGGGAGGCATGTAATTATCATCCTCTACCTCTTCGTCTGCCGCTCTCTCATGAGGGCTGGCTTCTCCGTCCTCCTGTGCTGAATCTTGCTGGAGGGGGTTGTCTTTGGCACTCTCTGGGGTGTTATTATCTCCGGTGCCGAAATCTCCATTCTTGCTGTGGCGGGATTTAGAGCGGCGCCGCTGACGGCGGCGCTTGGGCTGTTTCTTGGAGGAGTCTTCCTCCGCTGCTTCCTCGCCATTCCCATCCTTTGGGATGTCCACCATGTATATGTCGTATGACGAGGTGGTCTTCCAGTGCCCCGTAGGCGCTGGTTCTTGGTCGTCTCCGGCGTCGTCATCCATACCATCGATGTCTTCGGAGTCGTGGTCTAGCATGTCGGTTAGATCGTCGACAGTGGCTACAAAGTGGGTGGTGGGTGGGCTTTGAATTTCTTCGTCGTCCGCATCCCAACCATCCTGACCGTAGTTCGGCCAGGGCTCTCCTGATAACGGGAGATACTTTAGCGAATTCAGGATGTCGCCGAAAGGTGAGTGTTGAAAGATGTCCGCGGCAGTGAACTCCATGATCGGCGCCCAATTGGATTCGATTGGAGAGGGCGCGGGAGGTTCGGAGTCCGGCGAGGAGTCCGGCACCTCGGAGTCACGAGCTTCACAAGGGAAAAGGTCAGTATTTGGCTCCATCGCCGTAAAGGTAGCAGCCCCCGAGGCGGTGTCTAGCCACCCGTCCTCGATCTGGGCAGCCGACTCCGAATTGAGGATCGGAGCGGACTCGTGTGCGGCCTCCAGGGCACTGTCCGGCAGCAGAGCTAAATCATGCCCATCGTGACAGTGCGGCGCGCTCGGCTGTGGCTCGAATCCATCGAAGATCAAGTCTCCGCGGATGTCAGCCGTGAAGTTCAGACTTCCAAATCTGACCTGATGGCCAGGGGCGTAGCTTTCAATCTGCTCCAGATGGCCAAGCGAATTGGTCCGCAGTGCAAAGCCGCCGAATACGAAGATCTGTCCGGGGAGAAAAGTCTCACCCTGGACCGCGTCATTGTTGATGATCGAAGGAGCCATCAAGCCTATCAGTGACGACACAAAGGAACTCTCAATGAAAGCACCAATGTCGGTGTCAAAATTGGCGGATCTCGGGTAGGGGGTCCCGAACTGTGCGTCTAGGCGGATGGTAACAGGAGACAAGGGACACGATGTTTTTACCCAGGTTCGGGCCCTCTCGATGGAGGTAAAACCCTACTCCTGCTTGATTGATATTGATGATATGGGTAGTACAAGAGTGGATCTACCACGAGATCAAGGAGGCTAAACCCTAGAAGCTAGCCTATGGTACGATTGTTCTTGTTGTGTCCTACGGACTAAAACCCTCCGGTTTATATAGACACCGGAGAGGGCTAGGGTTACACAGAGTCGGTTACAATGGTAGGAGATCTACATATCCGTATCTCCAAGCTTGCCTTCCACGCCAAGGAAGGTCCCATCCGGACACGGGACGAAGTCTTCAATCTTGTATCTTCATAGTCTTGGAGTCCGGCCGATGATGATAGTTCGGCTATCTGGACACCCCCTAGTCCAGGACTCCCTCAGCGGTCCTGGAAGAGCCTTACATTGCTCTGCTCTGAAGATGATCTTCGCAAAGATGGCTTCACAGAGAGATTCAAGTTTGACTCCAGGCCACCGCAGTCTACAAGTTGGCGTCCAACACCTTCTATTGAAGATTCTGAGTATTCATCTTCGGCTGCAACTGTTGTTGCGAGAGTCGTTGATGAAGAAGACGACGCCACTTCACCAGCATTAGCTTCAATGCATCAAGATTCTGCACCAGGCCCAACTGCACCGCCCAACTCCAACGTCGACCCTGCTGCTCCAACATCGTCTCCACCTGGGAACGAGTAGACACTCTATGTCTTCAAACCTTTTTGGTCCTTACTGACAAAAGGGGGCGAAGCATATGAGGTTGGTAGTCTTCAAGCGGGTCCATATGGGTGGTTGCCTTATTTTTGCTAAGTGCTTGCAACTCTCCTTTTGAAACTATTTGGCTCTTGAGTTGTAACACTTAAACTTGATGGTCGTCTGCTACTTTTGCTGCTACTTTGTGATGCGATGATAAATTCCGCATGTAGTCATTCTGTAGACGTTCATTTCTCATTGTGCATATCATTATCTTCATTACTTGCATATATGCATGATAAATTGTCTTCATGATTGAAGATGGTCTCCACAAAGCAAAACATGGCATGTGCATTTGCATTCAAATGCAAACTACTTATATGCACATCTTCAGGGGGAGCCTCTTTTAATCTATGAAGGCAATGCTCATAAACCTGAACTTTCACATACTTTTATCCCCGTTGAAAACTTCAACCAGTTTATCATCAATCACCAAAAAGGGGGAGATTGTAAGTGCATCTAGTGCCACCCCTAGTTGGTTTTGGACTATTGATGACAAACGTGGTTGAGGGACTAATGTGTTTGTGAGAATTGCAGGATAACACGGGTAGTAGTCCCTCATTGATTCAGTTTACCTACCAGAGATGACCCCTAAAAATGTGTGAAGACATTGAAGACAATGGTGGTTTGTGAAGACATTCGGATGAAGATTATGACGTGTGAAGATATTCACTTGAAGACTATGGAGTGCGAAGACATAGCTGTTTCGTAGTTTCCTTTCTTCTTTATTGAGTCATACGAACCACCGTACTGTTAAGTGGGGTCCAAGTGAACAAAGTCAGAGTGACTGATGCGATGCTCAACCAAATCCTATGTCTTCGAGCGAAGACAATGAGAGAAAATCTTATACAGAGTTGGATGAGTCAACTTTGCTTGTAGCCCAAGCCAAGCTGCCGCATGTGTTTGAAATCCGACCGTTGGACATGTGTCGGTTCCTTAGTGACCTAGGGTCATTTTGAACAAATCAGGTCGGGTTGCCACTTGGCTATAAATAGCCCACCCCCTACAACATAAATTGGTGGCTGCTCAGAGTCAGTACACGGCTTTTGTCGTTTGAGAGCAACCCACCTCTGAAGCATTTGAGAGAGAGATCCTTGTGAGGACAAAGCCCAAAACACCCAGAGCCAAAGAGTGTTAGGCATCACTGAAGTCTTTCTGTCCATGTGATCTGAAGACTTGTTACACTCGAGGACTGTGAATCCTCTAGCCGGTTAGGTGTCGCGTTCTGAACATCCAAGAGTCATTGTGGATCACCGATGAACAAAGTCTGTGAAGGTTTGGAAGTCTACCTTGAAGAATTACCTGAGTGATAGGGCGAGGACTAAGTGTTCTTAGCTCTAGGGGAATAAGGTGAAGACACTGTCTTCTGAGTTCAATATCAGCCTCCCTAACCAGACATACAGTTGTCACAGCAACTGGAACTGGTCTACCAAATCCTTGTCTTCACCAAGCAACTGGTTCTATCCCCTACACTCCTTACTTTTCAGTTTGTCTTCATGAATCTTGCCTGCTTGATTCATTTGACTTCACGATATGAAGACTTATATCTATTTGGCTTCAAATTGTCTTTCATTCTGATCATGTCTACCTACTTGCTGATAGTCTTCGTGCTTTCTTTGTACTGCTTGCTTGACTATTGCTTGCCTAGTGTAGTTTACATTCCGCTGCATATCATATAGGTTCAGTATTGCCTGTTTGTCTTCAAAGCCCTCGTGTTTTGAAGACTTTCATAAAAATTGCCTATTCACCCTCCCTCTAGTCGATAACTAGCACTTTCAAATAGTAACACCATATATATAGTCGTACGAGAAATTATATTATATAATAATGTGTATTGTATGTAGTAGCGTAAAATATCTTTGAAATGAAAAAAGAATTGAATGGAAAACACAAAATGAAAAGGAAAATAAACCCTAAACCCCAACACAAAATCCTTAGTCCCGGTTGGTGTCACCAACCGGGACTAAAGGTCCTCCAGCCTCCAGCGCGTGCTCGCGACCACGTGGAGGGACTTTATTCTCGGGTTGTGGCCAACCGGGACAAAAGGGTGGGGGCCTTTAGTCCCAATTCCATTGTCCAGTTGGTGACCCGGGACTAAAGGACCTTGCCAACCGGGACTAAAGCCGGGTTTTCCACTAGTGACACATTATGTCTTCCAGATGTCGTCGATGCAGACCATAATCTGCATCAGCTCCTCGACCATCTCCCAAGCTCCGCGCTAATGTTAGAGCAGATGTCATCACAACGGCGGATCCCGATGACACATGTCCACCAAAAGGATGCCACCATCGCCGACATCCCCGCTTGAACAGACCGGTTCCCAGATCCTTCACCGACCATAGAGACAATCGCCTCACCGGAGAAGAATCCGGAGCTTCTTTATTCAGCATCGCTATCGCCTCCGCTGAAGCCAAGACGTCAAACGATCCAAAACCCTAAACTTCTTGGGCCCTAAAAACTAAAGCTAAAATGATCCACATGTGTGGGATCCGGCAACCCCCTCACCACCGACGACCAAAAGGTCGCCGACGGAGGAGATCCGTCGGAGGACAGTGCGGGAAGGAGCAACTCTACTGGTGGTGGGGGCGGCTAGGTTTCGCTACCAGAGTAGTTGTGGAAGATCTTTTTGTACTCCGACAGTAGTGATCTACCGTATATAATCATCGTGGACTCCTGAGGCAAACAAGCAAAAATACTTAAAGCAACTCCAATGGGGCGACCCAAACAGACGGCGATTTAGTCTGCTTTTTGTCCGTTTGGGTCAGCCGTCCGCCCTGCGTCCGCCCTGTTTTAGATATGGGTTGGCAGCGCGCCCAACACGCCGACCCATATGTGCCGGTGTGGCCTTTGCATTGATGAATTTGCATTTAAACATATAGTCAAATAACATAATTTGAACCGAATAAAATAGCATAGTTTTACAAGCCGAATAAAAATCAAAATGTCTCACATAGTTCTCACATAGTTTTGCAAACGAATAAAAAAAGATACATCTATTGGTTGCCAACATGAGCCCACATATGCTCAATCAAATCATATTGCAGTTGCACGTGAGTTTCCCAATTACGCATGTCATGATGAAATTGGGTGAACTGTACTGTTCAAACGTTGCCGCTCCTCCATGCTTAGGCACAACATTCTCACCCTGAAACTAAAAGCCTTGATCGTACAGACGTTTCAGGCACTCGTCTTCTACGATCATATTGTGCATGATCACACAAGCAGTCATTACCTCCCATAGTTTCTGCATGCTCCAGGTATTAGCAGGATACCGGACGATGCCCCATAGAGATTGCAAAACACCAAAGGCACGCTCGACATCCTTTCTAGCTCTCTCTTGCTCTTGGGCAAATCTTTTCCTCTTCTCTCCGACAGGGTTGGGTATTGTCTTGACAATAGTGGTCCACTGAGGATAGATACCGTCACCCAGGTAGTATCCTTTGTCGTAGTTGTGGTCGTTGACAGTAAAGTTCACCGGTGGGATGTTGCCTTCGGCAAGCCTAGCAAACACCGGCGAGCGCTGAAGCATGTTGATATCATTGTGTGCTCCGGCCATGCCAAAGAAAGAGGGCCAGATCCAGAGATGTTGAGACGCCACGGCCTCTAGTATGACAGTGCAAGCCCTGACATGCCCTTATACTGCCCTTGCCAAGCAGAAGGGCAATTCTTCCACTCCCGGTGCATGCAGTCTATGCTACCAAGCATCCATGGAAAGCCCCTGCTGGCGTTCATCGCCAACAAATGGGATGTATCTTCAGCTGTCGGCTCTCAAGTACTCAGGGCCAAACACAACAATAACAGACTTGCAGAACTTATAGAGGGACTCTAGGCATGTAGACTCGCTCATACAGACGTACTCGTCGATGAGATCACTGGGCACTCCATATGCAAGCATTCGGATGGCTGCAGTGCAGTTCTGATAAGAGGAGAAACAAATCTTGCCAACGGCATCCTCTTTGCACTCGAAATAGTCATCATAGCCGACCACCCCCTCTCTAATACGGTTGAAAAGATGCTTACTCATACGAGAATGGTGGGGGAATTTTTTATGTTTGAACAACGGGTTTGTTGTATCAAAGTAGTCCTTCCAAAGAAGGAAATGCTCGCTCTCTCGGTTGCGATTCAACGCCGGAAGGTGGCCCGGAATAGAGACACGGAACAATGGCCGCTGGCTGTTGAGGTGGTGATGGACCAACACGGCAGCCAATATCTTCTCCTCGTCATCGGACGATGAATCGTCAGAGTCGCAAAGGAAATTGTGAAAAAAGAACTCGTCGGCGGAGTCCATTTTGTACCTTGGAAAATTGTCGAACATCTTGCAGCGTCGACGAAGGAGACGGCCGGCGAAGGGAGTCGTGGCGCGCACGGACCAGCTAGCTGCCCTGCCGGCGTCCGACGAGCGTGCCGGTGAGGATCTGGCCGGGCGGTGATGCAGCTTCTTGGTCGGGGCGGCTGTGTGGTGGGGGCGCGGGGGTGGGAAGAAGTCGGCTCCTTGGCGGCAAGACAGCGGTGGCGGGCGACGTGGGAGTGTTGGGCGGATGTGGAGGCTGTCGGTGTCAAAATCGGCGGATCTCAGGTAGGGGGTCCCGAACTGTGCGTCTAAGGCTAATGGTAACAGGAGGCGGGGGACACAATGTTTACCCAGGTTCGGGCCCTCTCGATGGAGGTAATACCCTACTTCCTGCTTGATTGATCTTGATGATATGAGTATTACAAGAGTTGATCTACCACGAGATCGTAGAGGCTAAACCCTAGAACCTAGCCTATGATTATGATTGTTATTGTCCTACAGACTAAACCCTCTGGTTTATATAGACACCGGAGGGGGCTAGGGTTACACAGAGTCGGTTACAGAGAAGGGGATCTACATACCCGGATTGCCAAGCTTGCCTTCCACGCAAAGGAGAGTCCAACCCGGACACGGGACGAAGTCTTCAATCTTGTATCTTCATAGTCCAACAGTCCGGCCAAAGTATATAGTCCGGCTGTCCGAGGACCCCCTAATCCAAGACTCCCTCAGTAGCCCCTGAACCAGGCTTCAATGACGATGAGTCCGGCGCGCAGATTGTCTTCGGCATTGCAAGGCGGGTTCCTTCTCCGAATACTCCATAGAAGATTTTGAACACAAGGATCATGTCTGGCTCTGCAAAACAAATTCCACATACCACCATAGAGAGCACAATATTCCACAAGTCTAATCTGCTGACAACTTTTCATAGCGTGACATCACGCCACGGCCCGATCATTATTCGAACCGTTTTTCTCAACCAGCTACTGCACATATTGCGAGGCGGTTTCCTTGGAACGTCTTGTCGAAGTAGAGATCGTGTCCCCTTATCACGGGATTTTAATCAATACGGGTGTGGGTAACCCAATCGCGCCATCAATCGCGGCGCTTGGGAAATAAGCGATTTTACCTGGCAAGTGGGGACGCGTAGTATCCCTGTTGCCTTTATAAGGGGATAAGGACTCCCTTTTGCACCCATGCCTTCTTCTTCCTCTGCTCATCCATTCCCCCTCGCTCGAGCCCCAGCGCCCAAGCGTTCGCCTTCTCCGCCCACAAAGGCCTTCCGAAAATGTCCGGATCTGGAGCAGGAGGCAAGTGGATGGCCTCTACCATCCAAGAGAAGGATATCAAAAAGCTTTGGGAGGCCGGGTATCTGGCCAAGAAAATCAGCCACCGTCTTCCGTCGGCGGGACAGATCGTCCCTACTCTGAAACCCCACGAGAGGGTTGTATTCCTCCCTCATTTTGTCCGCAGGCTGGGGTTTCCCCTCCACCCATTCTTCCGCGGCATCATGTATTACTACGGGATCAATTTTCACGATCTATCCCCCAATTCCTTCCTCAACATCTCAACATTCATCGTCGTGTGCGAGGCCTTTCTCCGCATCTCACCACACTTCGTCTTATGGCTGAAGATCTTTAATGTGAAGCCCAAGGTAGTGAACAGCGAGCACGCCGAGTGCGGAGGAGCCATGGTGAGCAAGATGCCCAACGTCAGATGGCCAACAGGTACTTTCAATGATTCCGTCAAAGAGTGGCAGCAGCAGTGGTTTTACATCACTGAGTCGCGCGGCACGGAATGGGCCACTGCTCCCGAATTCTGATCCGGAGCCCCCCTGCAGCTTACGTCCTGGCCCAAGAAGGGCCTGAATTGGTCTTCGCCCGACAAGCTGTCGGTGCTCCAGACGCGCGTCAAGGATATGGAAGGCAAGAATATCAACTTGTCAATGTAGTCCAGGTGATGTTAGTTCGCCGGATCCTTCCTTGTCAACACCGGGCTTGCAATTTATGGGAATTCGACCCAGCCAAGCACCAGACCCTGCAAGAACTCTTTGGCTCCTCTCACAAAGACATCTGGAAGGTGCTTTTCAAGTCCGGCAAATCATGGCCGGACTCAGCCGAGGACCGCGGGTACCAATTGTCCCGCCCTGCAAGTTCTGTAAGTCATTATATGTTTTATTCACATAACCCAAGGGAAATGCTTAATGTGTTTTCCACAACTCTCCTAGGGCTGGACGAAGAAGGCGGGGCGGATCTATTGTCCGGCCCCACTGCCGGAAGAACCAGCCGGCCCACTTCTGACAAAGATGCTGGTCTCGACGCCTTACAAGGCACCGAAGAAGAAGGCCGAGAAGGAGGCCAAAAAGACCAGGGGCAGCCTCCATCGCCGTGGCGCCTCGGACACAATATCCTAAGACTCCAATGCTCGTTCTTCCTCCGAAGAGGACGAGGAGGAGGAGGAAGACGAATCCCCAGCGGGGGGAAGAAAGAAAAGGACGGCCTCCACATCCTTGGAGGCCGAGTCGCCTAAGAGGGGAAAAACTCCTCTTCCAGAGGAGTCCACCGCCGCCGCCAACAGCAGCCTGGAGTGGGATCCTAGGGCCCAGCCCCTGGTGAACTCGTGAGTATATAAAATCCGAACACATTTACACATCCGGACTCAATATGGCATGACGTTTCAATCATTGAGACATACTTTTTTGCAGTCCGGCGAGGTCCCGCACCGAGCAATCCTCATCAGACGACTTATTGGGTTCGGATGCTATGGACAGTGAGACGCCCCCGAAGGCCCCTTTCCCAAAACACGAGAACGACACCGAGCTATCATCACAGAGGGATCCAGGCCAAGAAGGGGGGAAGATCATCAAGGTGGTACCAGAAGGTCAAACTTTCGGGGCCGGACAGACGGGAGAAAAGGCTCCCATGGACGTCGACGGCGGGGGCTATCTCCAATTTGGACGCCGGCGGGACACAATTCCGAAGACCGGTACGGATCCAGAATCAGGCAGGCAGCCTCCCTCGACTGGAGGGGGTGCGCCTATTCCATTAGCAACCTCTATCCAACCAGAGGTGCCGGATAATTTACCGACGGCGCTGAAGAGCGCCTCCATCATTGAAGAACACCGTGCCCTTATGGGTATGGTGATTGAGAAGATTCAGTCTGCTGAGAGTGGACTGAATGAAGCCTGCATCAGCCTTATAACGGGCTTTGAGATATGTTTTATGAGGTTTCGGAGAGTGTCATAGTATAAATAGTAGCCCCTGATACCCTATTTGGTGAAAGAACCGGACAAGGGATCAAATCTATGTTCGCAGGAGACTCACTTGATGGCATCTATCTCTCTTCTTTTATAAGCAGGCGTCTGTAGCGACTGTCGCCTGTCATACTGCGGAAGTCTCCGGACTGAATCAAAGTCTGGAGCGGGCCAAAGAAGAACTTGGCCAGTTAAACAGACAGTTGAAGGATAAGCAAGGTATGCACAAACCTTGCTCGCGTTCAATGTGAACGAATTTCTAGTATGATAAAAATATGTTTCATGATTTGCCCTAGGGGCGATGACCGAAGTCGAGGCTCTTAAGAAGGCTGTGGCCGAGGCCGAGAAAAAGGCAGCCGGAAAGCAGGCTCTTCGTGAGAAGCACGAGGCCAGGGTTATTGAAGCTGAGCAAGAGCTTCAAGAGGCCGTGAAGAAATGCGAGGCCTTGGAGCAGAGTCTAATGGAGAAAGAATCCGAACTCACCAAGGCTCATCAGGCCGCACGCGATGCCCAGTGGGAAGCCCAATGTGCCTGCTACGTCTTGAGCTTGTGTTGGTTTTCCTTGAAGAGGAAAGGGTGATGAAGCAATAGTAGCGTAAGTATTTCCCTCAGTTTTTGAGAACCAAGGTATCAATCCAGTAGGAGGCTCCTCAAAAGTCCCACGCACCTACACAAACAAACAAAGAACTCGCAACCAACGCAATAAAGGGGTTGTCAATCCCTTCACGGCCACTTGCGAAAGTGAGATCTGATAGAGATAATATGATAAGATAAATATATTTTTGGTATTTTATGATATAGATGCAAAAAGTAAAGATGCAAGTAAAAGTAGGTTGAAAGCTTATATGATAAAAGATAGACCCGGGGGCCATAGGTTTCACTAGAGGCTTCTCTCAAGATAGCATAAGTATTACGGTGGGTGAACAAATTACTGTCGAGCAATCGATAGAAAAGCGAATAATTATGAGACTATCTAGGCATGATCATGTATATAGGCATCACGACCGCAACAAGTAGACCAACTCCTGCCTGCATGTACTACTATTACTCCACACATCGACCGACTCCTGCCTGCATCTAGAGAATTAAGTTCACAAAGAACAGAGTAACGCCTTAAGCAAGATGACATGATGTAGAGGGATAAACTCAAGCAATATGATATAAACCCATCTTTTTATCCTTGATGGCAACAATGCAATACGTGCCTTGCAACCCTTTATGTCACTGGGTAAGGACACCGCAAGATTGAACCCAAAGCTGAGCACTTCTCCCATGGCAAGAAAAATCAATCTAGTAGGCCAAACCAAACTGATAATTCGAAGAGACTTGCAAAGATAACTCAATCATACATAAAAGAATTCAGAGGAGATTCAAATATTTCTCATAGATAAACTTGATCATAAACCCACAATTCATCGGATCTCGACAAACACACCGCAAAAAGAGTTTACATCAAATAGATCTCCATAAGAGAGGGGGAGAACATTGTATTGAGATCCAAAAAGAGAGAAGAAGCCATCTAGCTAATAACTATGGACCCGAAGGTCTGTGGTAAACTACTCACAACTCATCGGAGGGGCTATGGTGTTGATGTAGAAGCCCTCCGTGGTCGATTCCCCCTCCGGCGGAGCGCCGTCGAAGGCTCCAAGATGGGATCTCGCAGATACAAAAGGTTACGGTGGTGGAAATTGTGTTTCGTTGGCTCCCTGGATGTTTTCGGGGTACGTAGGCTTATATAGGAGGAAGAAGTACGTCGGTGGCCACCCGAGGGGCCCACAAGATAGGGGGCGCACCCAGAGGAGGTGGGCGCACCCTCCTGTCTCATGGACGCCTCGGCTGCTTCTTGACTTGCACTCCAAGTCCTCTGGATCACGTTCGTCCAAAAATCACGCTCCCGAAGGTTTCATTCCGTTTGGACTCCGTTTGATATTCCTTTTCTTCGAAACAATGAAATAGGCAAAAAAACAGCAATACGGGCTGGGCCTCTTGTTAGTAGGTTAGTCCCAAAAATGATATAAATGTGTAAAATAAAGCCCATAAACATCCAAAAGGGGTAATATAATAGCATGGAACAATCAAAAATTGTAGATACATTGGAGACATATCAAGCATCCCCAAGCTTAATTCCTGCTCGTCCTCGAGTAGGTAAATGATAAAAACAGAATTTTTGATGTGGAATGCTACCTAGCATATTTCTCAATGTAATTTTCTTTATTGTGGCATGAATGTTCAGATCCAAACGATTCAAGATAAAAGCTTATAAAACATAAAAATAATAATGCTTCGAAGCATACTAACAAATAATCATGTCCTATCAAAACAGCATAGCCAAAGAAAGCTTATCCCTACAAAATCATATAGTTAGACCATGCTTCATTTTCATTACACAAAATACTCCCATCATGCACAACCCCGATGACGAGCCGAGCAATTGTTTCATACTTTTTAACGCGCTTCAGCTTTTTTCAACTCTTACGCAATACATGAGCTCAAGCCTAGCACTAGGGTGGTAAAAGATGGTGGTTGTGAGGACAAAAAGAGGGAGAAGATAGTCTCACATCAACTAGGCGTATCAACGGGCTATGGAGATGCCCATCAATAGATATCAATGTGAGTGAGTAGGGATTGCCATACAACGGATGCACTAGAGCTATAAATATATGAAAGCTCAACAAAAGAAACTAAGTGGGTGTGCATCCAACTTGCTTGCTCACGAAGACCTAGGGCATTTTGAGGAAGCCCATCATTGGAATATACAAGCCAAGTTCTATAATGAAAAATACCCACTTAGTAAATGAAAGTGACAACATAGGTGTCGGTGTCAAAACCGGCGGATCTCGGGTAGGGGGTCCCAAGCAGTGCGTCTTAGGATCAATGGTAACAGGAGACAAGGGACACGATGTTTTACCTAGGTTCGGGCCCTCTTGATGGAGGTAAAACCCTACGTCCTGCTTGATTGATATTGATGATATGGGTAGTACAAGAGTTGATCTACCACGAGATCAGAGAGGCTAAACCCTAGAAGCTAGCCTATGGTATGATTGTTGTAATGGTTGTCTATCGACTAGCCTGGCCCCGGTTTATATAATGCACCAAAGGCCTAGGATAACAAGAATCCTAGCCGAATACGCCGGTGGGGGAGGAGTCCTTGTCTTGATCGCCAAGTCTTGTAGAATCTTCCTTGTATGCGGCACCTACCCGGACTGGCCCATGAGTATACGGCCATGGGGGTCCTTGGCCCAATCTAACAGATCGGGAGATAACGTGGTGAGTAGCCCCTAGTCCAGGACACCGTCAATAGGAGACTCTCTATCATGAAGATCATGGTGCTACTTTGAAGCACAAGTGTGGAAAAAGAGATAGTAGCATTGTCCCTTCTCTCTTTTTCTCTCATTTTTTTCTTCTTTTTTTCTTTGGCCTTTCTCTCTTCTTTTCTTTTTTTCTTTTTGTAAAGTCTGAAGTCTCATCCCGACTTGTGGGGGAATCATAGTCTTCATCATCCTTTCCTCACTGAGACAATGCTCTAATAATGAAGATCATCACACTTTTATTGATTTACAACTCAAGAATTACAACTCAAAGCTAGAACAAGATATGACTCTATATGAATGCCTCTGGCGGTGTACCGGGATATGCAATGAATCAAGAGCGACATGTATGAAAATTATGAAGGTGGCCTTGCCACAAATAAGATGTCAACTACATGATCACGCAAAGAGCAATATGACAATGATGGAACGTGTCATAATAAATGGAACAGTGGAAACTTGCATGGCAATATATCTCAGAATGGCTATGGAAATGCCATAATAGGTAGGTATGGTGGCTATTTTGAGGAAGGTAAATAATGGGTTCACGATACCGGTGAAAGTTGCGCGGCACAATAGAGGCTAGCAAAGTGGAAGGGTGAGTGTGCGTATATCCATGAACTCACATTAGTCATAAAGAACTCATATACTTATTGCAAAAGTCTACTTAGCCCTCGAAGCAAAGTACTACTACGCATGCCCCTAGAGGGATAGATTGGTAGGAAAAGACCATCGCTCGTCCCCGACTGCCACTCATAAGGAAGACAATCAAAAGAGCACCTCATGCAACAAATTTGTCACACAACTTTTACCATACGTGCATGCTACGCGACTTGCCAACTTCAACAAAAGTATTTCTCAATTTCATAATTACCCACTAGCATTACCCTAACATTACTACCTTTATATCTCAAAACAATTATCAAGCATCAAATTGATCATAGCATCCAATTCACTTCCTATGATAGTTTTTATTATACCCAACTTGGATGTTCATCATTCTAGGACCAAATTTGTAACCATAGCAAATACCATGCTGTTCTAAAAGACTCTCAAAATGATATAAGAGAAGCATGAGAGACTAGCAATTTCTTCAAAATTAATCCACCGCCGTGCTCTAAAAGATATAAGTGAAGCACTAGAGCAAAAACTATCAAGCTCAAAAGATAGAAGTGAAGCACATAGAGTATTCTAGCAAATTCTAATCAAGTGGGATTATCCCAAAAGGTGTGTGCAGCAAGGATGATTGTGGTAAACTAAAAAGCAAAGACTAATATAATACACGATGCTCCAAGCAAAACACATATCATGTGGCGAATAAAAATATAGCTCCAAGTAAGTTACCAATGAACGAAGACGAAAGAGGGGATGCCTTCCCGGGGCATCCCCAAGCTTAGGATTTTGGCTATTCTTGAATACCTTGGGGTGCCTTGGGCATCCCCAAGCTTAGGCTCTTGCCACTCCTTATTCCATAGTCCATAAAAGCTTTACCCAAAACTTGAAAACTTCACAACACAAAACTCAACAGGAAATCTTATAAGCTCCGTTAGTGAAAGAAAACAAAACCACCACATAAGGTACTGTAATGAACTCATTCTTTATTTATTTTGGTGTTAAACCTACTGTATTCCAACTTCTCTATGGTTTATAAACTATTTTACTATCCATAGATGCATCAAAATAAGCAAACAACACACGAAAAACAGAATCTGTCAAAAACAGAACAGTCTGTAGCAATCTGTAACTAACACAAACTTCTGGAACTCTAAAAATCCTACCAAAATAGGAAGTCCTGGACAATTTGTCTATTGATCAGCAGATAAAAGAATCAACGCAAAAGCACGTTTCTGTGATTTAACAAAACTAAATTCATGTGTGCAAAGTTTCTGTTTTTCAGCAGAATCAAATCAACTATCATCATAGGTTATCCTATAGGTTCTACTTGGCACAAACACTAATTAAAACATAACATCTAAACATAAGTTATATGCAAAATTTATTAAATAACAAAAATGAAAAATATTGGGTTGCCTCCCAAAAAGCGCTTTTCTTTAAAGCCTTTTAGCTAGGCATTGATAATTTTAATGATGCTCACATGAAAGACAAGAATTGAAGCGCAAAGAGAGCATCATGAAACACATGAGAAAACACATCTAAGTCTAACATACTTACTATGGATAGGCATATTATAAGCAAACGAATTTGCAAGGCAAGCAAAAACTAGCATATGCAAGGAAGAAGAAAGAGACGATAGCAATCTCAACATGACGAGAGGTAATTCAGTAACATGAAAATTTCTACATCCATATTTTCCTCTCTCATAATAACATGTAGGATCATAAGCAAATTCAACAAAATAGCTATCATATAACATATTTTCAACATGATCCACATGCATGCAAAGTTGACACTCTTCCAAGATAGTGGGATTAACATTAACTAAAGTCATGACCTCTCCAAATATGTGGGATCTAAAGTTGACACTCTTCCAAACCCACTTCCAATATTGCAAACACTATTATCAATCTCATATTCATCATGGGGCTTAAATAAACTTTCAAGAACATAAGAAGAATCACCCCGATCATGATCATTGCAACAAGTAGTAAACATAGCAAAACTAGCATCCTCAAGCTTAGGGTTTTGCATATTATTAGCACAATTGACATCAAGAGAATTTATAGTAAAAGCATTGCAATCAAGCTTTTCATCGAAGGAACTACCAAGTATGGGTGCAATAGCAACGATCTCATGTTTAACATAAGGAACTATAGCAAATTCATCCTCATAAATATTGGCATCATGGCCACAAGGATAGCAAGCATCATGTTCATCAAGGGATATTTCAATCAAATCATCGGAATCATCTTTATCTATAGATTCATGCATATCATTATTTTCTTCCAAAGCAACAGTCATTCTCTCGATAAACTCTTTGACATAGACATTATGAGCATAGTTTTCATAGCAATATTTAAGTATGTCAAAATTTTCAGATTCATAGAGAGTAATATCATACTTTTCGATCAAAGAAGCAACTTCATAAGCACCCTTAAAAGCAACAAATTCTTCAGTTTGTTCGATATCATAGTAACTATAAACACCCTTTGCATAAGATGATAAGATTTTATTTTCATTAAACTCACATAGGTAGGGAAGGTGTTTTTAGGGCTCTTAGAGCAACAAGTAAAATCACAAATTTCACAAAGATTCCAAGCATAACACATCAATCTGTTTATTTGATCCCATAAGAGTCTCCCTTTTTCAGACAAATGGTGACGCACAAAATGAGCATGCTCATCTAAAGATTTCCCATCAACTAGGCTAGTTGGGGTTTCGGCACGAGCGCATAAGGATCGAAGATGATCCAAGTAGAACACTTTAAGTGGATCCATAACAATAGATTTTTAGCAAGCAAAGATGCAAGCACATAGAAGGCACATGGAGACACAAGCAAACAAAAAGGCAAGCGAAAGAGAGAGGAGATTGGGAAAGAGAGGGCGAATAAAACAGCAAGGGTGAAGTGGGGGAGAGGAAAATGAGAGGCAAATGGCAAATAATGTAAATGCGAGGGAGATGGGTCTGTGATGGGTACTTGTTATGTCTTGACTTGAGCGAAGACCTCCCTGGAAACGGCGCCAGAAATCCTTCTTGCTACGTCCTGAGCTTGCGTTGGTTTTCCTTGAAGAGGAAAGGGTGATGCAGCAATAGTAGCGTAAGTATTTCCCTCAGTTTTTGAGAACCAAGGTATCAATCCAGTAAGAGGCTCCTCAAAAGTCCCACGCACCTACACAAACAAACAAAGAACTCGCAACCAATGCAATAAAGGGGTTGTCAATCCCTTCGCGGCCACTTGCGAAAGTGAGATCTGATAGAGATAATATGATAAGATAAATATATTTTTGGTATTTTATAATATAGATGCAAAAAGTAAAGATGCAAGTAAAAGTAGATTGAAAGCTTATATGATAAAAGATAGACCCGGGGGCCATAGGTTTCACTAGAGGCTTCTCTCAAGATAGCATAAGTATTACGGTGGGTGAACAAATTACTGTCAAGCAATTGATAGAAAAGCGAATAATTATGAGAATATCTAGGCATGATCATGTATATAGGCATCACGTCCGCAACAAGTAGACCGACTCCTGCCTGCATCTACTACTATTACTTCACACATCGATCGACTCCTGCCTGCATCTAGAGTATTAAGTTCACAAAGAACAGAGTAACGCCTTAAGCAAGATGACGTGATGTAGAGGGATAAACTCAAGCAATATGATATAAACCCCATATTTTTATCCTTGATGGCAACAATACAATACGTGCCTTGCAACCCTTTATGTCACTGGGTAAGGACACCGCAAGATTGAACCCAAAGCTAAGCACTTCTCCCATGGCAAGAAAGATCAATCTAGTAGGCCAAACAAAACTGATAATTCGAAGAGACTTGCAAAGATAACTCAATCATACATAAAAGAATTCAGAGGAGATTCAAATATTTCTCATAGATAAACTTGATCATAAACCCACAATTTATCGGATCTCGACAAACACACCGCAAAAAGAGTTTACATCGAATAGATCTCCACAAGAGAAGGGGGAGAAATTTGTATTGAGATCCAAAAAGAGAGAAGAAGCCATCTAGCTAATAACTATGGACCCGAAGGTCTGTGGTAAACTACTCACAACTCATTGGAGGGGCTATGGTGTTGATGTAGAAGCCCTCCATGGTCGATTCCCCCTCCGGCAGAGCACCGACGAAGGCTCCAAGATGGGATATCGCGGATACAGAAGGTTACGGTGGTGGAAATTGTGTTTCGTTGGCTCCCTGGATGTTTTTGGGGTACGTAGGCTTATATAGGAGGAAGAAGTACGTCGGTGGCCGCCCGAGGGGCCCACAAGATAGGGGGCGCGCCTAGAGGGCGTGGGCGCGCCCTCCTGTCTCGTGGCCGCCTCGACTGCTTCTTGACTTGCACTCCAAGTCCTCTGGATCACGTTCATTCCAAAAATCACGCTCCCGAAGGTTTCATTCCGTTTGGACTCCGTTTGATATTGCTTTTCTTCAAAATACTGAAATAGGCAAAAAAAACAGCAATACGGGTTGGGCCTCCGGTTAGTAGGTTAGTCCCAAAAATGATATAAATGTGTAAAATAAAGCCCATAAACATCCAAAAGGGGTAATATAATAGCATGGAACAATCAAAAATTATAGATACGTTGGAGACATATCAGTGCCTTGCAGGAGATCCAAGAGGCGAGGAAGATCGCAGCGGGTAAGGCTTTTTCCATGTAAAGCAAGTATTTGTGGAGAAAATCATGTTTCTAATTTTGAGTTCGGATTTCTCTAGCTGTATTTGCGGAGCTGCCACGCAGCATATCTGATGCCGCCCAATTTGACTGAGCCGAAGAAAGGAACACTGCGGATAAGCTCTTCTGGTTGCACTATCTGGCACCTAATTATCCGGTGCCTTTTGCCAATCAACTGAAATAGTTGATCGAACTGCATAAGGCGGCCGAGCTAGCCATGAAGGATTTGATTATCCGGCTATGGCCCGCTGAGCCGATTCCAAGAAGCTACTTCGGGCTCATGAAGCGGCTTGTGAGTGCCTGCCCTCGACTTGACGTCATCAAGCGGTCGGTCTGTATAGAGGGTGCGCGAATGGCCTTTGCCCGCGCAAAGGTGCACTGGGGGAAGATGGATGCTGAAAAGCTGATGATCGAGGGACCGCCGGAGGGGAAGGAGCACCGTAAGCCCGAATTATATTATGATAGTATCCTGAAAGGATCCCACCTTGCGGTGGAGCAATGCACCAAGGACATTATATTTCCATGAATACAGTCATGTTGTCCTTTGTAATGTTGAACAAGGTCATTTCTATTATTTATTGTCTGTTATTTGAAAGTTTTTCCTCCTGCGCGGCCGTTTTATATATTAATCCTAAGGGTTGGCCAGTCGTCGGCTTCTGCCCCCACGTAGGAAGTACGGGGGTGTTCGGGATAAACCTGAGCACTCTTTATCCCAGTTTTGGGTCCTTGAAGGAGGTGTTCAGCACAATGAACCAGGCAATCAGACTATAGGGCTTTATCACTCTCACTTAGCCATAGGAGTTTGACAAAAGGAAGGTAGGCGCAGCCCCTGGTGTTCGGAAGACCGCACGAGGGGCTCTATAAGAACTTGAACGGAAGAAGAGCCGATCCATCTCATGCCACATTAGTTGTGGCATTATGCGGAAGAAATCCTTAAAGATTTTACAACCTCTCAAACAGCTGGCCAGCTCTCGCCGTATCATGACAGTCAGTTTTCGGCTTTCTCTACTGAGGTGCTCGTCCGGAAGAACCGGGACAAATTGCAGTAGTTCCCCCTGTGCCGCCTTAGCCGATATAGCGGAATGTAAGGCAGCAAAACATGGGAGCCGGCCAACCCAACTATTGACCCAAGACATGATTCGGAGCTGATGCATATAATGCTATAAGTTCGGGGTGCCGAACTACCGTGAAGGTGTTCGGACTTTATTGCCGTATTATGGGTACAATGAAGCCCCTGGCATATTAAGGCATATTGCAGTGTACAGATGCCATTTGACAAAAGAGTTTCAATAAGAAATAACAGTAGATAAGCGTCATATAAATCCACATGTTGTATTTGAATAGTATGTTGATGCGTATGAGTACAGGTAATGTGATAAAAAGAAATATGACTGCGGAACCTGCTGAGACCAGGCGGGAAGAAGTTGTGTGCGGATCCGGAGTGTAGTCGGATGGTCATCGAGGGGAATATCTAAGGATTCCCTTGCGTGTTCGAGCTGTTTCCATGACACCAGTCCTGTCCTGCGCAAAGGTGAACCTGCAAAGAAAATGCAAGAAATGTTTGTGTGCCACAGAGCGGTTGAGCCGCAGTATGTGGCCTGTCCTAGCTTTTGCCGGAGTGCTTAATTGAGCTCTAGACGAGCCGGGCTATCCTGCCGTGAAGTAGTTCGGACTCCTCTGGCGGTGTCCGGGAGCTTGGCCATTGACTCGAGGTTCGATTGAAAGGTGCCACTCGTTGCTTCTGCTGTTAAAGCGGCGGTATACTCTTCGGCACCGAGGTGGAGTTCGGCCTTGCCATTAACCGTTATGATGCCACGTGGACCGGGCATCTTATGCTTACGGTAGGCATAGTGTGGCACCGCATTAAATCGAGCAAATGTGGTTCGTCCAAGCAGTGCATGATAATCACTGTGGAAAGGGACGATGTCGAAGACTAACTCTTTGGTACGGTAATTGTTCGGTGATCCGAAGACTACCTCCAGAGTGATGGAGCCTGTACAACTGGCCTCCACACCTGGTATAACACCTTTAAAGGTGGTTTTAGTGGGCTTGATCATCGAATGATCAATACCCATCTTGTGCACTTTGTCCTGATACAGCAGGTTTAGACTGCTGCCTCCGTCCATAAGGACCCGTGTGAGGTGGAATCCGTCAATTATTGGGTCAAGGACGAGTGCAGCTGAATTGCCCTGATTGGTATTGGCCGGACGATCCGTACGATCGAAAGTGATTGGCCATAGTTTATATTGTGGGGCGACTGGCTCCGTTAAGTCGACATCCCTAAGAGTGCACATACGTTCCAGCTTGGGAATGTGGGTGGCGTTTATCATGTTCGCCGTTTCGATTTGCGGGGGAAATTTCTTTTGCCCTCCTGTATTCGGTGATCGGGGCTCCTCGTCGTCATCATTGCTTTGAGACCCCTTCTCCTTGTTTTCGGCACCTGACCTGCTGGCTTGTCTGAAGACCCAGCATTTTCTGTTGGTATGATTGGTTGGTGTTCCTGGGGTGCCATGAATTTGGCAAGGACGGTCGAGTATGCGGTCTAGACTGGACGGGCCCGAATTGTTATTTTTGAATGGCTTCTTCCGGTGACCGGACTTAGGGCCACTAAATCCAGCATTGACTGCCGTGTCTTCAGCGTTATCACCATTTTTGCGACGCTTGTGTTTGTTGCGTCGTGGCTTGCCGCTGCTATCTTTGGCCTCTGATGTGCCAGGATTGCTTGCTGTGTTGTCGCTACGAGCCAACCAGCTATCCTCGCCCGCACAAAAGTGGGTCATGAGTGTCGTGAGGGCCGCCATGGACTTTGGCTTTTCCTGGCCGAGATGTCGGGCAAGCCACTCGTCACGGATATTATGCTTGAAGGCCGCCAGGGCTTTGGCATCTAGACAGTCGACAATTTGGTTCTTTTTGGGTAGGAACCGAGTCCAGAATTTCCTGGCTGACTCTCCGGGCTGTTGAGTTATGTGACTTAAGTCATCAGCGTCCGGTGGTCGCATGTAAGTGCCCTGGAAATTATCCAGAAATGCGTCTTCCAGGTTTTCCCAACTTCTGATGGAGTTTGCCGGCAAGCTATTCAGCCAATGCCGAGTCGGTCCCTTGAGTTTTAGTGGGAGGTACTTGATGGCGTGTAGGTAATCTCCGCGGGTCATGTGAATGTGGAGGAAGAAATCTTCTATCCATACCACGGGGTATGTAGTACCATCATATGATTCAATGTTCATGGGTTTAAACCCTTCTGGGAATTCGTGATCCATTACTTCGTCAGTGAAGCATAGGGGGGTGTGGCACCTCTATGCCGGGCTACATCACGACGAAGTTCAAATGAGTCTGGTCTATTATATTCGGCCCGGCCGGATTTGTTTTTAGTATATCTGGCGTGACGGTGATCGTCACACGTTGGGGCGCGCCCCCGTGATCCATAGGTCGATCTTGACTGTCCTGCTTTGTTTTTCAATTTGTCTCGCAGGTCATGCATGGAGCCCCGGGCCTTCCTGTTTTTGCTTGTTTGGCGGCGGGGTGCAGGCTGGACTTCGGGCTGATACGCCACTTTGTCTCGGCCACGAGGTGGCCGGTCAGCCGCATCATGCGCTGGTAGTGTAGGCTTTAATGCCTCCTTCTCGAGTTGAAGTAGCAACCTGCGCATTGGGTAAATTTTGGTTGGGCGCTCGAGTCTGTATTCCTCGGCTGCCAGGACCTCAGTCCATCTATTAGTTAGCAGATCTTGATCAGCTTGAAGCTACTGCTGCTTTTTCTTCAGGCTTTTTGCAGTGGCTATAAGCCGGCGCTTGAAGCGCTCCTACTCGACGGGATCCTCAGGCACGATGAATTCTTTGACGCCGAGGCTCACCTCATCTTCGGAGATGGGCATGTAATTGTCATCCTTTGATTCTCCATCCGTTGCCTGTTCCTTAGGGCTAGCTTGCCCATCCTCCCGCTCAGCCTGCTCGAAGCCTGGCTGGGCGGGATTGTTTTCGTCTTCGGCACCATCCGTAGTGTTGTTATCTCTTGTGCCGGTATCGCTGTTTTTGCTATGGCGAGGCTTAGAGCGGCGCTGATGACGCCGGTGCTTGGATTGCTTCTCAAGGGGATTATCCTCCGTTGCCTCATCGCCGTCGCTTTCTTTGGGGGTGTCCACCATGTATATATCATATGATGAGGTGGATGTCCAGCGCCCTGAGGGCGGTGGTTCATGTTCCTCTCCAGCATCACCGTCCATACCGTCGATGTTTCGGAGTCGAAATCAAGCATGTCGCTTAAGTCGTCGACAGTGGCTATTAAGTGGGTGGTGGGTGGGGAACAAATTTATTCGTTGTTCGCTTCCCACTCCAACCGAACATAGTTCGGCCAAGAGTCTCTTGACAAGGATAGAGACCTCAATGTAGCACGTTGCCCAAGGGCGAGTGCTGAAAGATATCCGCGGAGGTAAACTCCATGATCGGTGCCCAATCAGATTCGATAGGCACGGACGCACGTGGTTCGGAGCCTGTGGCCGGAGACGAGAACGAGGGTCCGATGACACAGGCCTCATAGGAGGTAAAGTCTGTGTTCGGCTCTATCACCGCTAAGTGTGCGGCTTCCGTGCCGGGGTCCATCCACCCGTCCTCGGATGGCACGATCTGCTCCGGATTGAGGGCCGGGGCTGCCGCAGGTGTGATCTCCCGAACACCGTCCGATGGCAGATCTAGGTCATGCTCCTCGTGACTGTTCGGCGCACCTGACATGGGCTCGAATCCGTCGAAGATCAAGTCTCCGCGGATGTCGGCAGTATAGTTCAAGCTTCCAAACCTGACCTGATGGCCAGGGGCGTAGCTATCGATCTGCTCCATATGGCCAAACAAGTTGGCCCGCAGTATGAAGCCGCCGAATACGAAGATCTGTCCGGGGAGAAAAACCTCACCCTAGATCGCATTATTGTAGATGATTGAAGCAGTCATCAAGCCTTATTGTGACGGCACAGTGGAACTCTCAATGAAAGCACCAATGTCGGTGTCAAAACCGGCGGATCTCGGGTAGGGGGTCCTGAACTGTGCGTCTAAGGCTAATGGTAACAGGAGGCGGGGGACACAATGTTTACCCAAGTTCGGGCCCTCTCGATGGAGGTAATACCCTACTTCCTTCTTGATTGATCTTGATATATGAGTATTACAAGAGTTGATCTACCACGAGATCATAGAGGCTAAACCCTAGAAGCTAGCCTATGATTATTGTCGATGTCAAAACCGGCGGATCTCGGGTAGGGGGTCCCAAACTGTGTGTCTAAGGCTAATGGTAACAGGAGGTGGGGGACACGATGTTTTACCCAGGTTCGGGCCCTCTCGATGGAGGTAATACCCTACTTCCTGCTTGATTGATCTTGATGATATGAGTATTACAAGAGTTGATCTACCACGAGATCGTAAAGGCTAAGCCCTAGAAGCTAGCCTATGATTATCATTGTTCTTCTTGTCCTATGGACTAAACCCTTCGGTTTATATAGACACTGGAGGGGGCTAGGGTTACACAGAGTCGGTTACAGAGAAGGAGATCTACATATCCGAATTGCCAAGCTTGCCTTCCACACAAAGGAGAGTCCCATCCGGACACGGGACGAAGTCTTCAATCTTGTATCTTCATAGTCCAACAGTCTGGCCAAAGTATATAGTCCGGCTATCCGAGGACCCCTTAATCCCGGACTCCCTCAGTAGCCCCTAAACCAGGCTTCAATGACGATGAGTCCGGCTCGCATATTGTCTTCGGCATTGCAAGGCGGGTTCCTTCTCCGAATACTCCATAGAAGATTTTGAACACAAGGATCGTGTCCGGCTCTGCAAAACAAATTCCACATACCACCGTAGAGAGCACAATATTCCACAAATCTAATCTGCTGACAGCTTTTCATAGCGTGACATCACGCCACGACCCGGTCATTATTTGAACCGTTTTTCACAACCAGCTACTGCACATATTGCGAGGCGGTTTCCTTGATATGTCTTGTCAAAGCAGAGATCGTGTCCCCTTATCGTGGGATTCTCATCAATACGGGTGTGGGTAACCCAACCGCGCCATCAATCGTGGCGCTTGGGGAATAAGTGATTTTAACGGGCAAGTGGGGAGGCGCATAGTTTCTACCGCTTTTATAAAGAGATAGGGATTCCCCCTATTTACACCCACGCCTTCTTCCTCCTTTGCCCATCCATTCTCGCACTCTCGAGCTCCAGCGCCCAAGTTCTCACCTTCTCCGTAAAGCCATTCCAGATATGTCCGGAGCAGGAGGCAAGTGGATGGCCTCCTCCATTACGGATGAGGACATCACGAAGCTCCGGGAGGCCGGATACTTAGCCGCAGATATCGTGCACCGGCTCCCGGACGAAGGGAAGATCATCCCTACCCCAGAACCCCACGAGAGGGTTGTGTTTCTCACCCACTTTGTCCATGGACTGGGATTTCCCCTCCACCCATTTGTCCGTGGGATCATGTTTTATTATGGGATGGATTTCCACGATCTAGCCCCCAACTTCATCCTCAACATCTCGGCGTTTATCGTCGTGTGCGAGGCTTTCCTCCGCATCAAGCCCCACTTCGGCCTGTGGCTGAAGATCTTCAACGTGAAGCCGAATATAGTGGTCGGCCAGCAAGCGGAGTGCGGAGGCGCCATGGTGGGCAAGATGCCCAATGTCACCTGGCTCGAAGGCTCCTATGTGGAGACCGTGAAGGGGTGGCAATCGGGGTGGTTCTACATCACCAAGCCGCGCGACTCCAACTAGGCGGCGGTCCCCGAATTTCGATCTGGCATCCCCATGCGGCTTACCTCCTGGAAAAGGAAGGGTTTAGCCTGGGGTGAGCCAGCGGAGCTGACCGGACTCCAGAATTGCGTCAAGAATATGATAAGCAAGAAAATCAAGCTGTCAACATGGTCCAGGTCATGCTCTTCCGCCGGATCCTCCCGTGCCAAAGACGGGCATTTAATATGTGGGAGTTCGACCCGGCCAAACACCAGACGCTGCGAGAGCTCTTCGACACGATGCACAAGGACGTATGGAAGGTGTTGTTCAAGGCCGCCGAGGTACCTCCTCCCGTTACCAAAGATCACAGGCTCAGCGCAAAGCGCCCCTCCAATCCGGTAAGTCTTCTATGTTTTACAAGATGCTCCTTCCCCTAATATATTCGTGAAAGGAATTTAAGCCTTCCCACCAATCTTAACAGGACTGGGTGGCGACAGCGAAGCGGATCGACTGCCCAGCTCCACTACCCGAAGACACAACGGTAGCTCTCCTAACGGAGATGCTGTTTTTGGCGCCCTATGAGGTGCCGTAGAAGAAGGCCAAGAAGAAGGCCACGGGGACCAGAAAAGGTCTCCGGTGCAAGGTGGTGTCGGACTGCGCACTCCTCCAACAAAAACAAGGAGGAGGAAGAGAAAAAAACCCTCCCCCAAACCGAGGGGGGCAAGAAAAGGAAGGCCGCCCCATCCGAGGAGGCCGAAGGGTCCAAGAAGGGAAGGACCCTCCCTCCGGACCACTCCACAACAGCCGCCTACGGCGACGAGGAGTGGCTACCCAGGGACATGGCATGTTTAGCTTTATGGCTTCTTATCATGTTAAAATAAGTTCGTGCAGTCCGTCCAAAGCCCGCATCGACCTATCCTCCTCGGATGGGTCTTTGAGCTCGTCGGCGATGAACAGCTATTCGCTCCCGACGGCCTCCACTCCCCAGCCCACGGACGACACCGAAGTGTTGTCTCAGAGGATACCGGGCCAAGTGGAGATAGTTCTGGAGGCGCCTCAAGGCGAAACTCCCGATGCCCGGCACATGGGGGGAAGATCCCCATGGATTCTGATGAGGGGGGCCACAGCAAGCTTGGCCCCCAGCCGGATACTGCGCCGAAACCTCCCGTGGTTCCGGTTTCAGGCAGGCAGCCCCTCTCTAAGGAGGGAGAGCCGCCTGTGCCGATGACCTCTGTTCATCTAGAGGCATAGGATAGCTTGCTGGAAACGCTTCAAGGCGCTTCCATTGATGGAGAACACCGTACTCTTATGAGTACGGTGATTGCGAAGGTTCACTCCGCAAAAAGCGGATTTACCGAAGCCTGCGCCAGCCTCCCAGGCTTTGAGGTAAGTAATTAAATTATGAGCAAATATCACAGTGTAGACAGTAGCCCCTGATGCTCTGTTTGGTGTTCGGAAAGAAAGGTCGAACAGAGGATCAAATAACCTCCACAGGAGTCTAATCATATTATGTCTATGTGAATAAGCAGGTGTTGCTGCTGGCCGCTGCCGCCCATACTGCGAAGGTATCCGGACTGAAGCGGGACCTGGGGCGGGCCGAGGAAGAGCTCAGCCTCATGAAGAGGTAGCTCGAGGAGAACAAAGGTGAGTGATACCCTGTCTGAATGACATGTAAAGGAAAAAATTGTTGACGCTAATAGAAGCATCATGTATATAATAGGGGCCATGACCAAAGTGGCGGCCCTTAAGAAGGCGTTGTCCGAGGCCGAAGACAAAGCGGCCAAGGAGCGCACCGAGCGCGAAAAACAGGAGGCTCGGGTTAACGAGGTCTAGCAAGAGCTCCAGTACTTCGTCAAAAAATTTGAGTCCTTGGAGCGTGACTCCAAGACGCAAGAGTCGGAGCTTGCGAAGGCCCTCCAGAGCGCACAAGACACCAAGGTCGAAGCCTAGAAGGCCCTCCAGGAGATTGAGGCGGCCAAGAAGATAGTGGCGGGTAAGGCATTCATTATGCAAAGAAAGCATGTGAAGGAGACTTTCTTGTTACTTACCCGAATTCGGAGCTCTCCAGGAGCATTCGCAGATCTGCCACACGGCTTCTCTGATGCTGCAGAGTTCTACCCAGCTGAGGAAGGGAGCTCGGCGGATAAGTTGTTTTGGTCCCAGTATATTGGGGCCGAACATCTGATGCCTTTGAGCGAATAGTACTATGACAATGTCATTAAGGGTGCCCGCCTTGTGGCGGATGAATGTGCTAAGGATGTAATATTTGAATGAATGTACTCATATCATCCTGTAATATGAAAACGAGCTCATGTGCGCTATATGGCGCTTGTTAATTTAAAATATTACCTTCTGTGCGGCTGTTTATAAAATCTTGAGAGTTGACCAGTCGTCGGCTTCTGCCCCCATGTAACTAGTACTAGGGTGTTTGGGCTAAATATAAACACTCTTTTCCAAATTTTTGGTCCTTTTAAGGAGGTGTTTAGCGCAGCGAACCAGGCAATCGGACTATACGGCTTTATCACTCTCACTTGGCCATAGAAGTCTACAATTTTAAATTTTGGCGAAGCCCCTAGTATTCGGAAGGCCGAACTTGGGGCGCTATACACGCCTAAATCGGACAAGGTCGATTCTTCGCCTGAAGCGGAAGAAATCTTTAAGGATTTGAGACCTCTCGAACAGCGACCAGCTCTCACCTCATCATGACAGTCAGTTTTCGGCTTTCTCTACTGAGGTGCTCGTCCGGAAGAACCGGGACACAATCACAGTAGTTCTCCCTGTGCTACCTTAGCCGATATAGCGGAACGTAAGGTACCAAAACATGGGAGCCGGGCAAACCCAACTATTGACCCAAGACATGATTCAGAGCTGATGCATATAATGCTATAAGTTTGGGGTGTCGCACTGTCGAAAGTGTTCGGACTTTTCTTGCCGTGTTATGGGGTGCGCTGAAGCCCCTAGCAAGCCGAATGTACCAAAGTGTACGGGTGCAATAAATAAGCAGTAAAGGAAAGGGGTAAATAAATGTAATAGTAAGCTGACGTTGTACATTATTTTTCCTTGTTATTCAAATAATACGTCAAAGGTACGTATACAAGTAGTGCGATAAGCAAAATAGGACTGTTTGACACATCCTGACCAGGAGCGAGCTATGTGCGGGTATGTAAAATAGGTATAACGATCGTTATCAGAGACCACCTGAGGATTCCCTTGTACGCCAAAGCTTCTTGTCTTCCTGGTGTGTCCGTCCCGCTATGGGTCCGATAGTCGGTCTATCGGAAGAGCCTCCCGAAGATAGGGGCCTGAAAGAAAAAAAGGTGTAAAGATGCGTGAATCATGTGGGGTCGAACCGCATTTTAGGCCGTGTCATAGCCGTGCCTCTACCTATGCCCATGGTATTTTAAGTGCATAGTTATGTACGCACCGCACGAATTTCGTCGCTTGACTGGGACTAGGATGGAGGCCGAATTGCTAGTCGAGCTCTGGACATGCCGGATGATCCTGTTGCGGGGTACTCCGGACTCGACGGTGTCCGGGTTCTTTATCACCGAATTGGTTGTTTGCCTAAGAAGGTTGTTTTGTACTTCTACCGCGGGGGCCGCAGTGTGCTCCTCCGTATGGAGCGAGTGCTCTGTGTTTCCATTGAATGTTATAACCCCGTGAGGTCCTGGCATTTTGAGCTTGAGGTATGCATAATGCGGTACCGCATTGAATCTGGCAAATGCGGTTCGTCCGAGCAGTGCATGATAGCCGCTGCGGAAGGGGACGATGTCGAAGATTAACTCCTCGCTTCGGAAATTGTCCAGAGATCCGAAGACCACTTCAGTGTGATTGAGCCCATGCAGCGGGCCTCCACACCTGGTATGACACCTTTGAAGGTGGTTTTTGTGGGCTTGATCCTTGAGGGGTCGATGCCCATTTTGCGCATTGTATCCTAATAGAGCAGGTTCTGGCTGCTGACACCGTCCATAAGGACTCGCGTGAGGTGGAATCCGTCAATGATGGGTCAAGGACCAATGCGGCCGAACCGCCATGACGGATACTGGTAGGATGGTCCCTGCGATCGAAAGTGATCGGACAAGAGGACCATGGGTTGAACTTTGGGGCGACTGGCTCCATCACATAGACATCCCTTAGTGCACACTTCCATTCCCGCTTGGGAATATGGGTTGCGTATATCATATTCACCGTTTTCACCTGGGGAGGGAATTTCTTCTGTCCTCCTGTGTTCAGCGGTCGGGGCTCCTCGTCGTCATCGCTATGCAGCCCCTTTTCCTTGTTTTCGGCATTCAACTTGTCGGCCTGTTTAAACACCCAACATTCTCTGTTGGTGTGGTTGGCTGGTTTATCAGTGGTGCCGTGAATTTGACATGAGCGATCGAGTATGCGGCTCATACTGGATGAGCCTGGATCGTTTCTTTTGAATGGCTTTTTCCGCTGTCCGGATTTAGAGCCTCTAAATCCAGCATTGACTGTCGTGTCTTCGGCGTTGTCACCATTGTTGCGACGCTTGTGTCTATTGCGTCGTGGCTTGCCATTGCTATCTCTGGCGTCTGAATCGCCGGAGTTTTTTGGTGTGATGTTGCTACGAGCCAGCCAGCTGTCCTCGCCCGCACAAAAGCGGGTCATGAGCGGCGCCTCTATGCCGGGCTACATCCCGACGTATTTCAAATGAGTCTGGTCTGTTGTATTCGGCCCGGTCAGACTTTTGTTTATTGTATCCGGCGTGATGGTCATCATCACGCGTTGTGGCGTGCCCCCGTGATCCGTAGATCGATCTTGACTGTCCTGCTTTGTTTTCCAATACGTCTCGCAGGTCCTTCGTGTAGCCCCGGGCCTTAGTATTACTGTTTGATTGGCGACGGGGTGCGGTCTAGACTTCGGGCTGGTACGCCGCTCTGTCTCGGCCATGCCGCATCATGCGCTGGTGGTGTGGGCTTTAACGCCTCCTCCTCGAGTTGAGGTAGCAACCTGCACTTTGGGTAACTTCTGGTAGGGCGCTCGAGTCCGTATTCCTCGGCAGCCAAGACCTCGGTCCATCTATCAGTGAGCAGATCTTGATCAGCTTGAAACTGTTGCTGCTTTTTCTTCAGGCTTTTTGCAGTGGCTATAAGCCGGCGCTTGAAGCGCTCCTGCTCAACGAGATCCTCAGGCACGATGAATTCTTTGTCGCCAAGGCTCACTTCGTCTTCGGAGAGAGGCATGTAATTATCATCCTCTGATTCTCCATCCGTTACCTGTTCCTTAGGGCTGGCTTGCCCATCTTCTTGCTCGGCCTGCTCAAAGCCTGGCTAGGCGGGATTGTTTTCGTCTTCGGCATCATCCGGATTGTTATCATCTCTTGTGCCGGTATCGCTATTTTTGCTATGGCAGGGCTTGGAGCGGCGCCTATGACACCGGTGCCTAGATTGCTTCTCTAGGGGATTATCTTCTGTTGCCTCATCGCCATTGCTTTCTTTGGGGGTGTCCACCATATATATATTGTATGATGAGGTGGCTGTCCAGCGCCCTATAGGCGATGGTTCTTGTTCTTCTCCTGCATCGTCGTCCATACCGTCGATGTCTTCGGAGTTGAAGTCAAGCACGTCAGTTAAGTCATCGACAGTGGCTATTAAGCGGGTGGTGGATGGGGAACGAATTTCTTCGTCGTCCGCTTCCCACTCGAGCAGGACATAGTTCGGCCAAGAGTCTCCTGACAAGGAGAGAGACCTTAGTGAATTTAGCACATCACCCAAGGGCGAGTGCTAAAAGATATCCGCGGAGGTGAACTCCATGACCGGTGCCCAATCAGATTCGATAGGCACGGACATACGCGGATCGGACCCTGTAGCCGGAGACGAGTCCGAGGGTCCGATGATACCGGCCTCATAGGAGGTGGGGTTAGTGTTCGGATCCAAGGCCGATGAGTGTGCGGCCCCGTGGCGGGTGAGGGAGTCCTGGATTAGGGGGTATCCGAACAGCCGGACTATATACATCGTCCGGACTATTGAAGCGTGAAGATACAAGACTCAAGACTTTGGCCCGTGTCTGGATGGGACTCACCTTTGCGTGGAAGACAAGCTTGGCGATCCGGATGTTGAGTTTCCTTCCTTGTAACCGACTCCTTGTAAACCCTAGCCCTCTCCGGTGTTTATATAAACCAGAGAGGTTGGTCCTTAGAAGGCCGATCACAATTACAATCATACCATCATAGGTTAGCTTCTAGGGTTTAGCCTCTACGATCTCATGGTAGATCTACTCTTGTACTACCCATATCTTCAATATTAATCAAGCAGGAAGTAGGGTTTTACCTCCATCGAGAGGGCCCGAACCTGGGTAAACATTGTGTCCCTTGCTTCCTATTACCATCAGCCTAGACGCACAGATCGGGACCCCCTACCCGAGATCCGCTGGTTTTGACACCGACATTGGTGCTTTCATTGAGAGTTCCTCTGTGTCGTCGCTGCAGGGCTTGATGGCGCCTCCAATCATCAATAACACGGTCTAGGGGGAGGTTTTTCTCCCCGGACAGATCTTCGTGTTCGGCAGCTTCGCACTACGGGCCAATTCGCTTGGCCATCTGGAGCAGATCGATAGCTACGCCCCCGCCCACCAGGTCAGGTTCAGAAACTTGAACTACACGACGGATATTCGCGGAGACTTGATCTTTGACAGATTTAGGCCTGTGCCAGGAGCACCGAACAGTCACGACGAGCACGGCTTAGACCTGCTATCGGACGAAGCTCGGGATATCACCCCTGCAGTAGCCTCAGATCTAAATCCGGATCAGGCTACATCACCCAAGGATGGAGGGATGGACCCCGCCCCGCAGGCTGCACACTCATCGGCGGTAGAGCCGAACACAGGCCTCACTTCTAAAGAAGCCTGTGACTCCGGATCCCCGGACTCGTATCTGGTTGTTGGTTCCAGTCCGCACACCCTCGAGCCAGCCGAGCCAGGTTGGGCTCCAGTAATGGAGTTTACCGCTGCGGACATCTTCCAGCACTCGCCCTTTGGCGACATGTTGAACTCATTAAAGTCTCTCTCTTTGTCAGGAGGCTATGGGCCGAACTATGTCCGGCTTGAGTGGGAAGCAGGCGACGAAGGAATTTGCTGCCCACCCACCACCCACTTCATTGCCACAGTCGATGATTTAACCGACGTGCTTGACTTCGACTCCGAAGACATCGATGGTATGGACGACGATGCAGGAGAATTACAGGAGCCACCGCTCACAGGGCGGTGGCCGGCCACCTCCTCATACGATATATACATGGTGGACACTCCGAAGGAAACCAATGGTGACGAGGAAACAGAGGATAACCCCTCAGGGAGAAAAGCAAAGCATGGGCGTCGTCAACACCGCTCCAAGCCACGCCACAGCAATACCGGCACAGAAGACAAAAACAATTCGGAGGGCGCCAAAGATGGATACAACCCCGATCAGCCTGCCTTCAAGCAGGCCGGACTGGCCATGGTAGGATACTTGGAAAGGGACAACTATACGCCCCCCTCCGAGGACGAGGTAAGCCTCGGCAATAACAAATTCGGCATGCCTGAAGATCCAGTGGAACAAGTTCGCTTCAAGCGATGGCTCATGGCCACGGCAAGGAGCCTGCAAAGGAAGCAACAGCAGCTTAAAGCTGACCAAGATTTTCTCGTGGACAGGTGGACCAAGGTCCTGGCCACCGAAAAATACGGACTCGACCACCCAGACAAAGGGCACACACGGCACAACTGGCTACCTCAACCTAAGAAGGAGAACCCAAGGCACATACCCCGACGTCAACACACCACTACGGTCCAAGACAATGTGAAGGATACACAAAGAGGCATCCTCAAGCCCCAGCGCAATGGTCATAAGCGTCAAGTCAGAGAAGCTGGTGCCAAGTCCAGCAATTCCCAGTCCGGTCAGCGAATAAAGAACAGCTCAAACCTATCCGGCCCGAGCAACATACTCGATCAACCATGTGAAATTCATGGTACTCCTAGAAGGATAGCAAAGCATACCAATAGAGAATGCCAGATCCTCAAAACAAAGCGGCTGGTCGTGTGCCGGAAACAAGAAGGGGAGGCGTCTAGTCAAGAGACCCGCCCCCCAGAGCATAAAAGTACGGCCGATCGCCCATGATCACATCAACCACAGCAATTCAATTGTAGTACCTCTAGACCTAGTAGTCCGGGGGCTCCATAACACATAAAGCCCCCATGGGTATGAAGCCACAAATAACATCTTCTAAAAGATGCCAGGCGCAAAGGCCAAGTTTCATTGGCCCACCACTCTAACGGTTGTCTTCGGATCACCAAAAAATGCTACGCCAAAGAATAAATCTTCGGCATATTCCCACCATGTAGTAATTTACCGTATGCTAACGGGACGAACCACGTTGACTAGATCCCACGTGATAAACCATTAGGCCAACACCGTGTGATATAATCAGGCCCACGGGCAAGGCCGGACCCCGCCCTTAGAGCGGAAATCATACAGTTGCCGGAGTAGCGAGTCGCGCATGCCTATCAAAATTTTGATATGACAGCCAACTATCCGGACACCAATTGAGGAGTCTGCGCTACTTCACGGTATAACGGATGGGTTTACCAGGGTCCGATCAGGAACCCTTAGACCAACCACAAGAGGACATCCAGTTGTCTCCAAGCATTTGCCTTTACAAACTAACTTTGACGCAGAACAGGATTGGTGACGTGGAATCAGCCCGGACACACAATGGCAGGAACATGCAGGTAGAAGGCAGTTCGGATTCACTCTTGATCCACTCACAACCCCCTCCAGTCCGGCCATCACAGGTTCCGCCAAAAACACCTCTTTTCATAATCATACATCATACTCATATGCACAGACATATCATCCTACTACAATGCGTAGACTTAAATAACACTTACCGGCCGTCGTTTATCGCCGACGCCTCTTTGCCAAAAAACAACAGCCACGCTTCGTGTTACCCCCGGTTATGCCAGGGGCTCCACAGTACGGCAATAAAGTCTGACCACCTTTTCGGTCGCTCGGCACCCCGAACTTATAGCATTATATGCACCAGCTCCAAATCATGTCTTGGGTCATTGGTTGGGTTTGCCCGGCTCCCATGTTTTGGTACCTTACGTTCCGTTCTATCGGCTAAGGTAGCGCTGGGAGAACTACTGCGATTGTGTCCCGGTTCTGTCGGACGAGCACCTCAGTAGAGAAAGCCGAAAACCGACTGTCATGATGCAGCGAGAGCTGGTCAGCTATTCGAGAGGTTGTAAAATCCTTAAAGATTAATTCCGCACAACGCCATTATAAATGTAGAGTGCGACGGATCGGTCTTCCGATCAGGCACCAATAGAGCCCCTAGTTCGGCCTTCTGAACACTAGGGGTTGCGTCGACCATACTCGAATTCCTATGGCTAAGTGAGAGTAATAAAGCCTTATAGTCTGATTGCCTGGTTCGTGGTGAGAAACACCTCCTTAAAAGGACCCAACTATGGGATAAAGAGCGTTCAGATATATCCCGAACACCCCCGTATTCTTTTTACGTGGGGGCAGAAGCCGACGACTGGCCAACTCTCAGGATTTACATACAATAAACAGCCGCACAGGAAGAACATATGTTCAAACAAAACAGGCAATATATAATAAAAATGCCATTATCCCATATTACAAAAAGCGGCACGAATGCCCTCAGGGAAATATAATGTCTTTGGCACACTTATCCGCTGCAAGGTGGGCCCCTTTTAGTACACCTTCATAGTACAGCTCGGGCTTGCGGTGCTCCTTACCCTCCAGCGGCCCCTCAGTCATCAGCTTCTCCGCGTCAAGCTTCCTCCAATGCACTTTTGCACGGGCAAACGCCATGCGCGCACCTTCCATACAGACTGATCGCTTGATAGCATCAAGCCGAGGACAGGCGCCCACGATCCGCTTCATGAGTCCGAAGTAACTGCCTGGAATTGGCTCCGTGGGCCACAGCCGGACAACCAAGTCCTTCATGGCTAGTTCGGCCTCCAGGGATCCAGCCCCCAGGGATCCGGCCTCCAGGGATGTGGAGGCCATCCTTTTCTTCCCACCACCAGACTGAGGCTCGTCCTCCTCTGCTTCCTCCTCTTCGTCTTCAGAAGAAGGATCGTCGCTGGAGTCTTCGGATTTGGCGTCCGAAGCCTCGCGACAACGGAGGCCACTCCGGGTCTTTTTGACCTTCTTGGAGGCCTCTTTCTTTGGCGCCTCGTAAGGCGCGGGGACCAGCATCTTCGTCAGAAGAGGTCCGGCCGGTTCCACCGGCAGCAGGACCGGACAATGTATCCGCTCCACCTTTTTTATCCATCCCTGGGGTTATGATAAAACGCGATAAAGATGTCTCCCTCAGGACATGCCAACTGAAGCATGGATGGACGGAGCATAGTTATGACTTACCAGGCTTGCAAAATGGGATAATTGATACCCACGGTCCTCGAAGGAGCCCGGCCATGATTTGCCGGACTTAAAAAGCACCTTCCAGATATCCTTGTGGGAGGAATCGTAGAGCTCCAGAAGATTCTGGTGCTCGGTTGGGTTGTACTCCCACAAGTTGCAGGCTCGACGCTGGCAAGGGAAAACCAGGCGAACTAACATCACCTGGACTACGTCGACGAGCTTGATGTCCTTGTCGACCACGCTCTAAACGCGCGTCTGGAGCAGCGACAGCTCATCAGACGAGGACCAGTTCAGGCCCTTCTTGGGCCAGGAATTGAGCCGTAGTGGGGCTCCAAATCTGAACTCTGGAGCTGCCGCCCACTTTTTGCCGCGTGGTTCAGTGATATAGAACCACTGCTGCTGCCACTCCTTGACGGAGTCATTGAAAGCACCCTTCGACCAAACGGCCTTGGGTATCTTGCTCACCATGGCGCCATCGCACTCGGCGTGTTCGCCACTCACCACCTTGGGCTTCACATTGAAAATCTTCAGCCACAGGCCGAAGTGAGGTGAGATCCGGAGAAAAGCCTCGCACATGATGATGAACGTCGAGATATTGAGGAAGGAGTTGGGGGAAAGATCATGAAAATCAATCCGGTAGTAATACATGACTCCACGAACAAATGGGTGAAGGGGAAACCCAAGCCCGCGGACAAAATGGGGAAGGAACACGACTCTCTCGTGGGGCTCCGGAGTAGGGACGACCTGTCCTGCCGGTGGGAGACGGTGGACGATCTTATTGGCCAAGTACCCGGCTCCCGGAGCCTCTTGATATCCTTCTCCTGGACGGTAGAGGCCATCCATTTGCCTCCTGCTCCAGATCCGGACATCTTTGGAAAAACTCTCTTTGATGGGAAAGGAGAAAGCCTGGGCATTAGGGCTCGAACGGATGGGAATAGGTTAGCGGAAGGAGAAGGTGTGGGTAAGGAGGAAGAGACCTTACCTCTTTATAGAGACGGCAAAAGCTTTTTGTGCCTCCCCACTTGCCTGGTGGAACCCGCTCGTTCCCCACTCGCCTCAATTAGCGGTGCAGTTGGATTACCCATACCCGTATTGATGAGAATCCCGTAATAAGGGGACACGATCTCTGCTTTGACAAGACGTGTCAAGGAAACCGCCTCGCAATGTGCGCTGTGGCTGGTTGTAGGAAAACGGTTCGGATAATGACCCGACCTTGATGACATGTCACATTGTCTAAAAATTGTCAGCAGATTGTATTTGTGAAATATCATTCTCTCTCTATGGCGGTATGTGAAGATCATTTTGCAGATCCGGACACGGTCTACGTGTTCGATAATTACTTTGGAGTATTCAAAGAAGGAACCCGCCTTGCAATGCCGAAGACAAGACTGCGCGCAGGACTCATCGTCATTGAAGCCTGGTTCAGGGGCTACTGAGGGAGTCCTCGATTAGAGGGTATCCGGACAGCCGGACTATATACATCGTCCGGACTATTGAAGCGTGAAGATACAAGACTCAAGACTTCGGCCCGTGTCCGGATGGGACTCACCTTTGCGTGGAAGACAAGTTTGGCGATCCGGATATTGAGTTTCCTTCCTTGTAACCGACTCCTTGTAAACCCTAGCCCTCTCCGGTGTCTATATAAACCGGAGAGGTTGGTCCTTAGAAGGCCGATCACAATTACAATCATACCATCATAGGCTAGCTTCTAGGGTTTAGCCTCTACGATCTTGTGGTAGATCTACTCTTGTACTACCCATATCCTCAATATTAATCAAGCAGGCAGTAGGGTTTTACCTCCATCGAGAGGGCCCGAACCTGGGTAAACATTGTGTCCCTTGCTTCCTGTTACCATCAGCCTAGACGCACAGATCGGGACCCCCTACCCGAGATCCGCCGGTTTTGACACCGACAGCGGGGTCCAACCACCCGTCCTCGGATGGCACAATCTGCTCCGGATTGATTCCTGGGGCCGCCGCATGCACGATCTCCCGAACGCTGTCCGATGGCAGATCTAACTCATGCTCGTCGTGACTGTTCGGCGCACCTGACACGGGCTCGAATCCGTCGAAGATCAAGTCTCCGCGAATGTCGGCAGTATAGTTCAAGCTTCCAAACCTGACCTGATGGCCAGGGACGTAGCTATCAAACTGCTCCAGATGGCCAAGCGAGTTGGCCCGCAATATGAAGCCGCCGAATACGAAGATCTGTCCGGGAAGGAAAACCTCCCCCTGGACCGCGTCGTTGAAGATGATTGAAGGAGTCATCAAGCCTTATCGCGATGGCACGGTAGAACTCTCAATGAAAGCATCAATGTCAGTGTCAAAACCGGCGGATCTCGGGTAGGGGGTCCCGAACTGTGCGTCCAAGGCTAATGGTAACAGGAGATGGGGAACACGATGTTTTACCCAGGTTCGGGCCCTCTCGATGGAGGTAATACCCTACTTCCTGCTTGATTGATCTTGATGATATGAGTATTACAAGAGTTGATCTACCACGAGATCGTAAAGGCTAAACCCTAGAAGTTAGCCTTTGATTATGCTTGTTCTTCTTGTCCTACGGACTAAACCCTCCGGTTTATATAGACACCGGAGGGGGCTAGGTTTACACAGAGTCGGTTACAAAGAAGGAGATCTACATATCCGGATTGCCAAGCTTGCCTTCCATGCAAAGGAGAGTCCAACCCGGACACGGGACGAAGTCTTCAATCTTGTATCTTCATAGTCCAACAGTCCTGCCAAAATATATATAGTCTGGCTGTCCGAGGACCCCCTAATCCAGGACTCCCTCAGAGGCGCCGGCAGCTGGCAGAGCCGCCAGTAAAAATGGGTGGCGGCGTCGACAACGAAGGAGGCGGGCGAGGGTTGCTGTTGGATGGGGGGAGGCCAATGTGCCACCAACCAGCGGGCCCGGGGAGGAGAAGGCGAGCGTGTGCGCATCCATCGTGTCTCCACGCCGACGCAAATCCGGCTCAAAAATGGGCCGGAAATGGGACGAAAAGCGGACGCGCGTACGTTTGGGTCGGCGCGTTGGGCCGCCTTTTGTGTCTGCGCCGACCCAAACGGACTACGACGGACGAAATTGCCATTGAAGTTGCTCTTATAACCTACACTAGTGTTAAAAAAAAGTCTTACATTATGGGACGGAAGGAGTACATTCAATCCAGCCCCGTTCCGTCTTTCTATTCTGCAGATACATACATCAACGAGACATAAAAATGTGGTCACTGCGATGCAATGCAGACACGTACTCCAACTCGTCAACCTGTAATACGTACTTACCATGCATTGCATGCTACGCTTTGCTTTGCTCTGTCTGCCCGGTAGTAAAAGCGACCGTGAGCATTCAGGCTCGGCACATGCCTGCGATCGATCGAGTGGTTTAAGGTGGCATTCATCGAGCGAGCTGGCCTGGCCTGGCCGGACCACATAATTTACGGACGCGCTCATCCCACACACACCTGCAGGCTTGCAGCATGCGCGCGGTGTCGATCATTTAATCTGGCCAGCAAGTGCTCAGTGCTGCCTGCTGAATGCTGATGCTGCAGATGGCGATCAAAGCTGCCAGTACGAAAAAGGTTTCTGCTAACTGCATATGCTGCGGCTGCCCTCTTTGCGGATCTTGGCAAGGACCTGGCTGGATCCACACCAGAGCTGGTGGTGGTTGAATTTCCAGCTGCAGCGACCGGCCGACCCGGCTCTGCCAGAACCCGGGAAGGGAAGGAAGCCCTCCGTCCGTCGCCTACGGTGGATTGGAGTCCAGTCTTCAGTAGAGCTAGCTAGTAATAAGTACAGCCTACGTGCGAATGGCATTGCTCTCGCAGGAAGCAATCCGGGGCACCCAAGCTGTTAACCCAGAGAGCTTTCTTGGTATTTGGTTCGCGGGAACCAAGAAACCAACGATTCAAGCGGATTTTTGACTACTGTATGCAAGACGTACATGACTAATGATCTGGATCCATCCTCTTTTCCCTCTCTTTCTACCCTCGATTCATGATTGCATGATTCTTTCCCCGGATCGAGTACCTGATCCGCAGCCTTCCCTTTACCTTTTCTTTCTTTCTAATCTCCTTTCTGTCCTAACCTAATGCTGACACTTAACTCCTCCTCGATCAGCATAAGCAATGACCGGGGGTGGAATAAACTAAGTTCTTGTGCATGCGTGTGATCCATTTCTCTCATCACCCATGATTTAGGATTTGTATGAATGACTGAAAGTGACTTTTTCGTACAGACAGACACAGACCCATTCATTGTTCCAAGGAGCAAATTAACAAGTATGCAGGACCTACATTTGGCCAAGCGCCACTCGTGTTATCTCCATTCGATCTATGTACAGATTACAAAGATCCCTAGGGACGGGCATCGGGGCGGCCATCACAGCACCAAATCGGATCAACGAAAACAAGGAGCAAAAATGAGATAAGAAATACGCGCGCATCGGCGAGGGCGATGGGCAACCATGCATGCACGAGGTAAAAGAAAGGGATCGGGAGGATCGAGGACGAGTCAGCGGCGGGCCGGCTTGTCGGCGGCGGCGCAGGAGAGGGCGTGGGGCGCGTGGGGGCGCTCGTCGTCGAAGTTCTTGGCGTAGCTGACGGCGTCGTAGCCGAAGGTGCTGGGCCTGGAGGGCGGCGCCGGGGAGCTGCAGATGCACCGGGTCTCCTGCGCCAGCCGCCGGAGCAGCTTGCGCCACGCGCGGTGCCCGCACCAGCCCACGCCCGGGATGGCGTCGCGCGCCGCCACCTGCAGGCGCCGCACCACGACGGCGGCGCGGTGCCGGCCGCCGGGCCCGGGCGGTGACCACGAGGGGGAGGGCAAGCACGCCGACATGCTGACGGGGCGGTGCGGTGGCGCGGACGACGGCTCAGTGGCGCCCATGCCCATGATGGCGTGCTGCTGCGCCTGTACCGCGGGGGAGTGTGGGGGGTGGTGGTGCGGATGGGAATGGGGAGGATCTCCTGGCGGTTATAATGGTCAGTGGCATGCCCTGCTGGGACGAGGGGGATGGTATTTTTGTGGATGTGTGGGGCGGACTGGTGGTAGAGGTGAGTGCTGGGAGAGGTTAATTTTTTTGTGGTGGTTGCATGCATGAGATGGCCGATGCTATTTTTAGTTGGGCAGGTTCTGTGGTGGTTATTAGCGGTTACTTAGATGCATGCCAGCTTAATTTAGGTGAGAACGATTCTTGTGGAGCTTTATGCTCCGTACCAAAGGTTTTTTGGTTTGTTTTATATTAATGTTTCATTACCCATCTCGGTAAGTGTAATGTTGTACTAGTTTGTTGTACGACGGAGCTTACTATTTAGTTATCGGGCATGGCCCTACATGTAGTGAATCAAAAAGTATAAATTCAAACAACTAAGTTTAGCTTCCTATTCGAAAAAAAAACTAAGTTTAGCTTTCTCACCAAAAAAAAAAGTCGGTTTATCCAACGCAAGCTGCAGTGCGTGGGTCCTGACAAAACTCAGTTTAGATGTTTGTTCCTACCAAAACTGGCTACCTTTTGACAACTACGTGTAAAAAACGGTCTTATATTACGGGACGGAGAGAGTAGTTATTTCTTTTCATACACCTTTCAGCAGCGTATAGACCAAATTCGAAGGTGGTGTTTCAGCAGCGTATTTTTCCTCGGCAGGAGTGAGCCGAGCAGTAGAATCCTACGTGGGCCAACACATCACGTGGACTGCGCGCGCCGAACCCATCGATCAGCGACACCATTCAAAAGCAAGTGTCAACACGCGAACCTACGAAGAAGAAATGCCACCCGAAATCCACGATCCTGGAACCCCCCAGGACGGATCTGTCTGGGATTCCGCAGCGATTTGTAGGTCGATCACCGTGAACCAAGCTTGTCCAAGCGGGTAGTAGGTTCGCTCCATGCACGTTTAGGAATGCCTGATGACACGAGGAACCAAAGTGATCACGCGCATGATTTTCAAAGGCCAGCCGCAGGTGGCAGTGGCGGTGTGGTAACGGAAACCTGTCGAGAGCTGTTGGGGGTAACTAACAAGTAACAACGGTCAGATATAGCTGAATAGGAAGGAGCATTGCAGGCCGAACTGTCAAATCTTGTTGGCCCTTGCAAATGGCGGACAACCCATACTAGTACAATGCATTGGAGCATTCCAACACTCGAATGCTGCTAATCTGTCATCATGGGGGGGAAGTCCCATCTCACTATCTCCAGCTGAACAGAGCGCATCTTTGTACCCGCAATACCAATGCTCCATGTGACTGTCTACTGTGGTAAGAGATACGTAACACCTTTGGTCTGCAAAGACTGCATTTCAGACCAAAAAATGGCTCAAGATGCCACGTTGTAACTTCTTCTCTTACCCGAGCCATGCTGAGCAAAAATGTCAATATTTAAAACCTGCATCCCTTGAAATATCAGGTTTCTCCGGTGATCGAGCATTCGATCATCTCTTGTCTTTTGTCTTTCTCTCCTCTATTAAGCCGAGCCCTTACATGGCGGCCTTTGAAAGTTTGATAGTACTATTTAGCTTCCTGTCTCCCTCTCAACAAACATTTAATCCCATCGTGAGACTGCATTGCAACATTGCACACTTGCATCCAGACACACAGTGACAGACTCGTCCAGGGGTGATCCATCATCCAGAACTGCAGCAATCCAAGAACGCAACGATTTTAGCACCAACCTTACATTTCCAAGCTAATCACAGCACAGCACAAGTGCAGATATCTAGCAAGGTAAAAAATCTCTTTTGATGCTCGATTTCAGTTTCCAGGACAGAACTCACCAGCTAACCGAACCAACAACACATCATTAAACAGAAAATTTTGGGAAGACATAACAGCCTGACCGCCAAACCATGAAGAGCGCGGTCATTTCTATGCCTATTTACATTTGTTACTGATCCAGGCCTTGCCCGACCAAAGCTCTAATGGATAAACACACGATGCGCAATGCCTGGGCGGAAACCTTGCTACATCCACAGGTAAAATTCCATTGTTTCCAAACTAAAGCTACCTTGGAGTAGGAATTACAGACCCCATCTTGTACCGGCCAGTCGTCAGAATGGTAGTAGATGCCAGTATGTCACTGATGTGTTGGTAAAAGTCCCAGCGCATCAAGTATGCTGGAAAAGTCTCAGCATTACCTTACTTGTTTTTCTCTTCAGGTTAAATTGGGCTTGACTTGAGGGCCTACAGTTCCAGAAATGTTTTAAATCTAGCTCCTGTAGTACCATCGTATTTGTAGTTTTAAATAGTTTGACCTGACAAACGTAACATTTTGAATACCTTGTTAGAGGATGTAACAGCAGCTCTCCACTGTGGATCCTGTGTAGGGGATGGTCTGTCCCTGAACAAGGTAACCACTCTCGATTGGGTGGGCCTTTCCACTGTTGGTCGTTGAGGCATATCTCTCATGACCCATAAAACAAATCCTGATGGCACCGATGAGCCTACAGAAAGTTTGCATTAGCAGAGCAATTCCATGAGAAGTCGGTAAAACTGCGAACTGGTTGTGCTTTCCTGTGAACAGAACAATCGGTCTCAAAATGTAAGATATTTTTTGACACTATCCTAACATTAGCAGAGTTCATTTACTATACCTATTTCTGCCATTGCAGTTAAATATACCAGATAGGCAATCATGTTTACAATAGGTATTCACATTAGTGCACAAGTTTGATTTTTGCAGTTGAGTAGCATAGCACAAGCTAATAACGTAAAGGCAGGAACAAAATAATTTCACATGTACAACAGTAAAGAAGAAGACAAACTCTTAATGATGACTAAGCTATACCAAAATACCAAGAAAATCTTCAGATATTGCCATAATTGAATTTTTATTGACCTCACAGTGGGGTCCACTAGTACAGTATAAGCGCAATATTGTGATAACAAGGACTAATGACAGGCTGGGTAATCTAGTATTTAAGGCTTGAATCATCAAATCAAGACCAGCTTCAAGGTGGAGGAGGCCGAGGGTCTAAGCTCTGAGGCATTAAAGGTGGTGCGCATACTTAACCTACATCTATCACCATAGTAGCATGCTTTCTTCCAGTCGCTAACTAACAGTGTTAACTCCCTAAATCACATATAAAATCCAGGTCTAGAACATATGCACAAATACCTGACGGGCAATGGCGAACTAAAGAAAATCAAATGATACTCATCCTACATTTAGTAAAAGGCCATAGTTCAATTTTAGTGTTATTTCGAAACGTAAACAACACATCATACCTATTAAATAATATAAAAATAATATAACAGCATTTTTTATGATCTCCGCCTCAGTCGAGTACCAATACAAAAGCACCTGCAGTGATGAGTAGGAAAATTGCAAGTCAATTAACAATTTAACTCCCAGCCCATGTATAAAGTGACCTCTTATATTGCATAATGAAACTTACTGGAATATTAGTAACAAGTGCTAGTATAGCAGAAGACGAGAAACAGATAAGTGAGACAGCAGCTAAACTGGCAACCTGCAGAGAAGTAGGCCTTGAGAATTTCACATGGAGAAGCATGTTAAAAAAGATACAGTTTATTTATAAATATACTGCATTTTCTTAAAAGGGTAGGTAAGTCTAAACGACCCCCTGAACTATGGAGGTGTGTCTAGTTCACCCCCTGAACTATAAAACTATCTAACTAGCACAATAAACTTGTTATTTCCATCTACTTAACGCCCTTGTCTGGTTTTGCAGAGTGCAGTTGCACATGTGGCTCACGAGTAGTGACCAAAGGGGATTGTGGTATTATTAATGGGTCCCACATATCAGTCTATAAAAATTCCTCTATTTTTCACCATCCTTTTCCTTCTTCATCGTCCTTATCTGTCAGCACATCTATCCTCAACGTCTTTCCCTACATCCTGGAGGTGGCGCTAGACGGAGGAAGCAGATCCGTCCCACCTACACTATAACCCTTCCTCTGGTATCCGGCTTCGCCTTTACAACCCTCTCCCTCGCTCACACTTTCTCCTCTTTATTCCCACCTCCCAGAAACCCCTTCCTCCTACGGTATCCTATCCGGCTTCGCCTTTACACCCTCCCTCGCTGACACTTTCTCCTCTTTATTCCCACCTCCCAAAAAACCAAACACCCAAACCACCACCCAAACATGGAGGTGTGCGCTTCATTCCCCAGCCATGGAGATGCCGACGGTGGACGCAGTGCTGCTCCACCCTGCAGTCACCTCCCAGTGTGTTGGCCTCAGGAACGGCTAATCCCCAATGCCTCCGTTGAAATGGGGTTGGGCATCCGCTGGGTGTGTGCCGAGGGTGGCGGCAACAGCATTCATCGGAACCAAGGACTGCAGGCAGGAGGCTCCTGCAACACCGCTGCAGCATCACGGGGCTGGAGGCAGGAGCTCACCCGAGGACCAAATCCTTGCAAAAGTTGAGCTATTCTTTCTCCCATTCAAATTGAAGTGCGCACGAGCTTCTCCTTGTCTATAAGCGCAGAAACTCTCACCAGCCTATCCTAATCCATGCCCGAAGCTCGCTGTTTCCGTGCCATGGAGCTGTGATCAGAGATGGCAATGTGCCCCTCTGCTCCAAGCACCGTCTCGACGCCTGCAGGCTGCAGCTCTGTCACAGTTGAATAGCGCTGACACCATGAGGTTGCCCACAAGACTTCGTCTCGCTCTCGTGAGCAGACTGAGGAAGTGGCACTGGTACATGGGCTCTGTTTAGATCACACACCATGCACCTAGTACCACTTCTAAAAAAATCAGCTTAGGGGGTTAAGCACACGGTTTTTGGATAGTTAGGGTGGGAGGGCGTATCACCAGAGTTCAGTGGGTCATATATGCTTTTTTTTCTTAAACTAGCAAATAATTCCTATCTAATCCTAATAACCAAAGAAAAAGAGGATAACCACGTGCAGAGTGGTCTCAAGGAAAATGTACCTTCCACTTCTCAGTTGACACGGTTTCAGAACGTACTTTGCTCATCTTCGAGAACAATAATGCACCTTCACAAGATGATCACAGAACCAAGATGGCAAAGCCAAGGTAAGAACATGTTAAAACCGAAGCCTCGCACTCCTTAATTCATGATAAGATGACATCATCTAATGTTAGTACCAAATGAATGCCAGAAAAATTAGCAAGATGGGTAATGAACTAACAACAAACTAAATTAGAATTATAAACTTGATATCTACTGGGATAAATACAGGACAATGGAATGAAGATAGTCTTAGGTTGAAAATTTCATGCATTGGTATATAGGCAAAATGTGACATGTTCTACATGTAGACAATATTGTATGCTTACCATAACATGCCAAAGCAGCGCCAAGTACTAGAACAACTACTGAAAATACGTCCAAATAAACCTGCAAAATAAAATGTTTGGCTAACATCTATAAAGCAAGCAAGGTAAAACTAAATAAGCGAAATCCTAAATTCAACCAGCTAGTGGCAAAATATTAATATAAAGTGTGATAAGCATAAGAAAACATGCAAGTCGATATTTTTTCCCAGAACTGATACAGTGGACACCTTGTGATAGACTCTCATAGTACTAGCATGGAAGTTGAGACATAATACAAACAGAATACTGAGATTTTGTAACTCAAGGAAAAGAAAAAAGAAGAATTAGCACCGTCTCTAGCAATATATAATGTTTGGTCTGCAGAGTTTCCCATTATTCTTGCATTTCCCATGGTAGGTTTAGCAATACACTAGTTTGACAAGGAAAATAAAAGAATTAAACTGTACGCTCATGATTTAACAAAATGGCCTCCTGAAGTCAAAAGAAATTTGGTAAAGAAAATGATAATGTATTTGTGCATACACAAACATAGAGTAGATGCAGTTTGTGTAGCGCAATTACATTGACTTTGCAGCGTTGATACATAAAAGTTTCAGAATTCATTTGAGATAAATATGCTACTTTTTCTCAGTTGACAAAAAAGAAGAATGATACTGTTCAAAATAGCTGCAGCAAGTGCATGGGCCCATAGGCAGCTGGATATAGAACCAAAAGGTGGTATACAGGGAATAGAAGATTTGTCTAGAATGGATCAGAAGCAAGACTATCAAGATTTCTAGATATGAGCTTTCTGTTTTCCTTTTTCTAATGGAATTTTTTGCGTGTTTTTGACAAGCTTATCATTCTTTATCACAAGGCTGTTGGATGTGGAACTTTATGCTCCTGGGTGGACATTAGGAATCTAGCTTTATACAGTATTATAATTACCGGGCTCTGCAAGATTTCTCCTTTTCGTGCAGTATTGCAACAGATTGAGGATTTTAATTTTGAAAAGTTAAGATTTGTATGTCAATTAGAGCAAAATGCAGCGTCGAAGAAGAACCAAAGCAGGATACAATAAGTTGCCGATCCTTCATACCTTTTTCAGTAGTGATGAATCAATAGGATTTTCTCCCCTACCAACCCAGATGAGGATGGCAAAGGCGAGCATAACAATAAATGACAGTACAAGCACCTGCAAGGAAAATAATATTAGGCCAGTAAATGGTTCTGCATAACAGATACTACTCCCTCCGTCCCAAAATAAGTGTCTTGAGCTTAGTACAAATTTGTATTAAAGCTAGTACAAAGTTGAGACACTTATTTTGGGACGGAGGGAGTATATCATAGCAGAAGCAGTATAGTCCCTCCGTAAAGACTTATATTTCTTTACGGAGGGAGTACAGATTAGATGACAAACTGAGAAATTCTCCAACCACTGCGATCTACTCCCTCTGTTCGGAATTACTCGTCCAAGAAATGAATGTATCTAGATGTATTTTAGTTGTAGATACATCCATTTTTGTGACAAGTAATTCCGAACGGAGGGAGTATATATAAAAAGGCACACACACTGGAAATATGCAGATCTGTATTAGCGAGAGGAGAAAAAAAAGGCATGGCAAAGTAGCCAGTAAGTTATAATGATGGAAAAAACTTACCAAAATCACGAATTTTTGCCGGCTTCCAAGCTGTATTCCTGGGAAACACTTCCGACGGGCATCAGTAGGGCAGGTGCCAGGTTTGGTTTTTGTTCTGTCTAGTAAAGCTTCTTGGTGACTCCTTACATCATCTTCATCTTCATCATTTGTCTGATGACACAGGTCAACCCTGTAAGACCATTACTTTAGAAACATAAAGCGAAAAGCATTTGCAGCTGTAAATACATAATGTTGAACCGGTATGGGCCCTAGCCCATCAAGATCTGTCTCTTGGGCCCAAGCCCATGAGAGGTGCTGACCTAGAAGAGGAGCCCCTCTTCCCCCTGTCCCGTGTGAGCCGCCACATCTAAGACACACACTCACGCAGGCAACAAGACAGGAGGGGAGGCGCTGTGTGAAGGTACCCATCTCCCGATTCAACATGGTATCGAGCCAGGCGACGACGGTGGCGGCGTAGTCCCTCGCCGGAGAGGCGGCGGTGGGGCCCAGCGGGGTCAGGCGAGAAAGGAGGCTCGTGCGTGCGCGAGGCGGCGGGTCTGCTGTGGTGCGCGCGGCGGCGGCTGGGCTGGGCTCGAGGAGCTGCAACGCGGCCGGGAGGGAGCTGCTTCCTTTTGTCCTGCTTCGTGTCCCTGGGGTGGCTAGCTGCGAAGGGGGCGGCCGAGGAGGGCTGCTACGGGCTGTGCAGGCGGCTGCGGCGGGAAGAAGAAGAGGAGGAGGAAGAAGCCGGCAGCGCATTTGGGCTGCGTGCGAGTCAGGCTGAGGTGGGGAGCTGCTGCTGTTGGTGCTGCTGAACAGAGGAGGAACTGCAGCAGCTGCTGCTGCCTTGTGCTGTTCCTGGGAGCTTGCTGAGCTGCTGGTGTTTTTCGGCTGCTTCTTGGTGCTGCAGCAGAGGAAGAAAGAGGGTTGCCTGCTGGACTGCTCGTTCTGGAACAGGAAGAGCCTTGGCTGGACCGCTTGTGTGCTTTACAGAGATTTTTTTTTCTCTGTGAACTTGCTGTTGTGAGCTTGGTGTTGTGGTGGTGGTGGTGTTGCTCCTTGGGAAAGAAGACTCTCCAAGGCTGAGTTTTGCTGTTGCTGCCTATCCCGCCAAACGATGGCTGAACCAACTGGTCTTGCCGAGGCTTTGGAGAAGCTCGCTAAGATCCTCGCGGAGTCCAACTCTGGGGCCATCGTTCCTCGACAGGAAGTGGCTCAAAAGCTTGAAATGTCGCCCCTGGACATGAAGCTAGAGGGGGCAACAAATTATTTGAGCTGGTCCAGGAGGGCTTTGTGGGCTGTGGAGCAGAAGGAGCTTGATGGATATTTGTTGGACAAGAGTAGTGCAGAGGGCAAGAGGTGGAAGGTCATCCACTCTGTACTTATGGTGTGGTTGTTGAACTCCGTGGTGCCCTCCATTGGACGCCCTGTGGAGGGGCTATCCTCACCTGCTGAGATATGGAAGATTCTGTCCACTCAATACTCTGGCAAGGGCAATGTCATGCTCATTGCTCAGATCGAGGACAAGATTAGGTTGCTGCGCCAAGATGATGGCATGTCAGTGATGACATACATGGCAGAACTGCAGGCTCTGTGGGCTGACCAGGATAACTGTGATCCCCGGGAACTCTATGACGCGGCTTCAATCGAGTCAGGGCATAAGTGGATGGCACGCAGGCGTGTGCTGAAATTTTTGGCTGGCCTCAAAGGTTGCTTTGATGGCAGGAAGGCTTCCTTGTTGCACCAACCTAGTCTGCCTACCATTCCTGAGGCTATTGCAGCGATGACTCAAGAGGAGGTGCGCCTATCCCTTGAGCATGCAGACATGAAGGTTGTGCCAGCTTCGACATTTGTAGTCACTGAGCGCATGGAGTGGGGAGATCCCCCCAAATGTCATATCTGTGGGGAGGTAGGCCACTGGAAGAGAGAATGTCCAACTCATGGCAGAGGCAGGGGATATAACAGAGGGGGAACAAGCAGAGGTAGAAGTGCTAGAGGCAGAGGTGGATACTCAGAGACCTCATGGGGCCAGGCTTCTAGAGGTAGAGGTGGCTACTCAGGACACTCAGGGGGTCAGAGGGCTCACATGGCCGTTGCAGGAGACACTGCGACGTCCAAAGGCAAAGATGTAGATGATGTTGTCTATGGAGACTTTGCTCACTGGGCCTCCACTGATGAAGGTAATCCGGAAAGAGCATCTCTTGCTACTAATGAGAGTGCTCCAGAGTGGGTTCTTGACTCTGGAGCATCTAAGCATGTTGCTAGTAACTCCTGTGTGTTCGAATCTTACACTAAGCATCCTCCCTCTCACACGGGCACTATACAAACGGCTGATGGCACAAAACAACCAGTCATAGGGGTTGGTACAGTAAAGTGTACTCCGACCATTTCCCTATCGTCAGTTTTACATGTGCCAGCCTTTCCTGTCAATCTGGTCTCTTTCAGTGCACTCATTGATCAAATGGACTGTCGTGTAATCCTTGACAAGTTCGGTTGCTTGATTCAGGTGCGGCAGACGAGCCAGACGGTTGGGACTGGCACCAGGCGTAGGGGGCTCTGGTACATGGACCAGGAGGTGCAGCCGGACTTGGTGTGTGCTGCGACCATGGAGGATAAGGAGAAGCAGGCGATGATCCATCACTGTAGGATGGGGCATGTATCTTTTGATAAGATGAGTAGAATATTTCCGGATGTTATGTGTGGAATAGGCAAAGGCAAGCTGACATGTGATGCTTGTGAATATGCAAAACACACACGGGCCTCATATGTGAGTAAGGGGCTCAGGAGCATATCTCCTTTTATGCTTATTCATTCGGATGTATGGACTAGCCCAGTGGTGTCAATGAATGGGAAGAAGTATTTTGCTACCTTTATTGACTGCTATTCTCGCATGACTTGGATTTACTTGATGCGTCACAAGGATGAGGTGTTTAGCTGTTTTCAGAACTTCCATGCTCTTGTAAAGAACCAGTTTCAGGTACAGGTCAAGGTGCTCAAGACGGACAATGGAACGGAGTATGTGAACAACATTTTTGGGGCTTTCATGGCTGACCATGGGATTCTTCATCAAACTTCATGTCCGGACACCCCCCCCCCCCCCCCCCTCAGAATGGAGTGGTCGAACGGAAGAATCGTCATGTTCTTGAGGTTGCTCGGTCGTTGATGTTTACCATGAATGTGCCTAAGTTCTTGTGGGATGATGCAGTTATGACAGCCACATACTTGATCAACCGAACACCTTCCAGGATACTTGGCATGAAATCTCCGTCTGAGTTGATCGTTGGAGATAATAAGTTTGTTGTTCCCCCAAAGTTGTTTGGCAGTACCTGCTTTGTTCGTGATCACCGACCATCTGTTGGCAAGCTTGATCCTCGGGCAGTGAAGTGTGTCTTTCTGGGATATTCGTCTAGTCAGCAGGGGTATAAATGTTGGTGTCCCTCTGAAAAACGCAGGTTTGTAAGTATGGACGTTACATTCAGGGAGTCTGAGCCATTCTATGGTGAGCCGACTGATCTCAGTCTGCTGTTTGCAGAGCTTGACCACCTACACCCTGTGCATGATGGTCAAGAGGGGGAGAAGGATGTGTCTCATACTCACGGTGATTCTGTGGACATTAACACTGATAATGATGTGCAGGCTCAGGTTCAACCAATAGTGGGTACAATTCCGGTTAGTACCATCACTGATGATGATGTGCCGGCTCATGTCGAGCCAACTGTCGATACACTTAAGATTGGTGCTCTCCAGGTTCCTGTTCGGGATCGATGGCAGACGAATACCCTGGTGTACTCTCGGCGGCAACCACAAGTGCAGGGGGAGCAGCAAAGCAGGGAGGCAAGAGTGCAGGGGGAGCAGCAAGGCAGGGAGGCAAGAGTGCAGGGGGAGCAGCAAGGCAGTGAGGCAAGCTCATCTGACACAGTGGAGCTGCCAGTTGCATTGCAAAAACCTACATGTGAAGCGGCAACGAAGGGTGAGGTAGCAAGGAAGGCTCTGCCAAAGGATGATGCTTGTGATGACCTTGATATTGGCAATTTTGTGTCTTACAAGGCTTTGTCACCTTCATATAAGGCGTTTGTTGCCTCTCTGCAAACTGTGTCTATCCCTAAGGATTGGAAGGCTGCAAAGCAAGATCCGAAGTGGCGTGAATCGATGATAGAGGAGTTAGAAGCATTGAAGAAAAACAAGACATGGGTGCTAACCACATTGCCGGCAGGAAAGAAAGCAGTGAGTTGTAAGTGGATTTTTACTGTGAAGCAGAATCCTGAGGGCAAGGTGGAACGGTATAAGGCTAGATTGGTCGCTAGAGGATATAGTCAAACTTATGGAATTGACTATGATGAGACATTTGCTCCAGTTGCAAAGATGAACACGGTACGGGTATTGGTCTCGTGTGCTGCAAACTTTGGGTGGAAATTGCACCAGTTAGATGTCAAGAATGCCTTCTTACATGGTGACTTGAAAGAAGAAGTATACATGGAGATACCTCCAGGTTTTGGCACAAAACAGACTACGGGGAAGGTATGCAGGCTGAAGAAATCCTTGTATGGTCTGAAGCAATCGCCGAGGGCATGGTTTGATAGGTTCAGACGAGTTGTTTGGAATATGGGGTATGGCCAATGTAATGGTGATCACACGGTGTTCTATAGACACACTAATAAGAAGATCACCATTGTTGCAATGTATGTTGATGATATCATCATCACCGGAGATGATGAGGAGGAAATAAAGAGAGTGAAGGGGTGTCTGAGCAAGGAGTTTGAGGTAAAAGACTTGGGAAATCTAAAGTACTTCCTTGGCATAGAAGTGGCTCGGACAGAGAAGGGAATATCTTTGTGCCAACGAAAATACACCTTGGATCTTTTGAGTGACATGGGCATGATGGGATGTCGTGCAGCCCCTACTCCGATTGAACAAAATCATCAAGTAACAGCACAATCAGGTGAGCTAGTGAATAAGGAAGATTATCAGAAGCTGGTTGGGAGGTTATTGTACTTGTGTCATACCAGGCCTGACATTACGTATGCCGTGGGGGTGGTGAGCAGATACATGCATGAACCAAGGAGTGGGCATCTTGATATTGTTCACAGAATCCTGAGATACTTGAAGGGGACTCCGGGCAAAGGGTTGCGGTTTGCGAAGAGTGGACATCTTGAGGTGGATGGCTATAGTGACTCTGATTGGGCTAGCTGTCAAGATGATAGACGACTACTGTGTGTTTGTGGGAGGAAATTTGGTGTCATGGAGAAGCAAGAAACAGAATGTTGTGTCTAGATCAACAGCAGAAGCTGAATATAGAGCATTATCTCAAGGGTTGTGTGATATGCTCTGGGTGAAGCACCTACTATGCGAGTTGAAACTCTTGAGGAAGGGACCCTTAAGGGTGTGGTGTGACAATCAGTCAGCTATAGCCATTGCTAATAACCCAGTTCAACATGATAGGACGAAGCATGTGGAAATTGATCGCTTCTTCATTAAAGAGAAACTTGATGTTGGGATCATCAGCCTTACTCATGTCAGCTCTGGGCAGCAGTTTGCAGATTGCTTGACAAAGGGACTGGGAACAAAGGATTGTAACTTGGCGTGTGACAAGATGGGGATGATAGATATCTACCACCCATCTTGAGGGGGAGTGTTGAACCGGTATGGGCCCTAGCCCATCAAGATCTATCTCTTGGGCCCAAGCCCATGAGAGGTGCTGACCTAGAAGAGGAGCCCCTCTTCCCCCTGTCCCGTGTGAACCGCCACATCTAAGACACACACTCACGCAGGCAACAAGACAGGAGGGGAGGCGCTGTGTGAAGGTACCCATCTCCCGATTCAACACATAAAAACAGAAGCAGGAGAGTGCAACATGAAGACTTCATCACACTACCAGGAAACTCCACTATCGAGGAGAATAAAGGAAACTATGAAAGCGTTTGTGATATCTTGCAAGCAAAATAACATGATCTCTAGAAGCATCGTCAGAATATAAAAGCGGTTGTCCTCGTGTGTGCCAATGCACAAAGACAGCCTCCTGACAGGGGGTTACCCATTGGCACTAGAGAGGATTGTATCAGAGTTGTTGCTCATTGGAAATGACCAAGTGACAAGATAGAGAAAGATGCTGCTTATTTAACTTGAAACAGATTTGGAGGAAAAACTTATACAAGTGTGGGACTCAGTGTGAGACATTAATCCTGTTAGTGCACCTACACCACTCATCGGTGTTGAAGGCCTCAAGGTGATGGGTTTCCAGTGGCGAGTGATATTTTGTACTGATGAGATGTGGTACAACATACAAACGAGTTTAAAGTGGTATTTATGTGACTTTGACCTTTACAAAGGACGAGAGTACACCCAAGTGAAGTAAATGAAGCAAGAGTAACAATGTCTTCTATATCAATGACAGACGGTCACTTGGTACCATACTGGGAGGTATATCATATATATGATCTAGGATCAGCCCCGCAACCTTGAGTGAGTTGAAGTTAGTGAAGCCCAAACCATGCCTAGTATCTCCAACTAGTCTGTATAGTATATGAAGAAGCTTTTTGCATAATACAACTTCAATAAAAGGAAAAGGAGAAAGGAAGAAGAGGCGTCGTATTTTACGCATTTTAATGTTTCTTCAATGGCATTAACTTCAGATATGGCTGGCCGAAAGTCTTATGGATTATACATATGATGCGTCTATTGCCAAGAAACTCTTGATATGGGACGTAGGCTCTCTGCTCATCCAACTAATGAGTCGTGATTAAAAACATAGATTACAACAAACAGAGATAGATCACAACAAACAGAGATAGGTATACATGTACTTAAGTGTGAAAGGATCGTTCTTTTAAGCAATACGGGTTATCAACTCTGAGTTAAGAGGAAAATCTCAGCCAGGGTAGTAAAAGTCCACTTCTATTATCCCCCCCCCCCCCCCCCCGCCCCCCCACGCACACGCACACACCATGGATAATTCATGTGGTCATTACGTAATGGCAGGCTGCAGCTGTACAGTTTTTTCGAGAAAACGCAGAAGATTTGCGTTTCATTGTATTGAAAAGAGGGGGTTTATTACAATCCTCCTAGGATGCGAGTTACAGGGCAAATACAAGGGGATTAGTGAACATCCCAGGTTTGGGGCAGGATGACGCGGAGGCCAAGGGCCCCTGCTCTGGCCCAAAGAGCAGCCTCGGCCTTGATCGTGGCGATCAGGGAGGTGACTGAAGGGCGGTCTCTCTCGAAAACGCAGCCATTGCGATGTTTCCAAATCATCCATGGCACGAGCAGAGTGGCGGAGGCGAGTCCTTTGTGCATCGGCTTGGGCGTGTTCCGTTTAGCCAGGCGCCACCAGTCGTGAAGTGTGGCGTCGTTGTTGGGAGGCGAACAAGGGAGGCGCAGCCACGAGAGGATCTCATGCCACACCTGACGAGCGAAGGGGCTTCCCAGGAGAAGGTGGTGTAGTGTCTCTGGGGCCTGATTGCATAGCGGACAGCAGGGTGGGTGAGGCAGGTTACGGCGCGCGAGGCGGTCGGTAGTCCAGCAGCGGTCGAGGTTCGCAAGCCAGTGGAAGAAGCGCACCCGTGGTGGCGCCCAGCACTTCCAAGTAAGCCTCCAGGCCTGGCAATGGGTGGAACCGTGGAAGGTGGCAGTAGGCAGACTTGGCCGAGTACGCTCCATTCTCTGTCCACTTCCAGCGAAGGTTGTCCGGTGCGTCGCTGAGATTGGTTTGGGCAATCAGGCGCCAGAGGCAGAGGTATTCGCCGATCTCTGGGATGCCACCCTGGATGTCGGTAGCCCATTGGTTTGCGTGGAGGCCGTCGGCGACGGTTCTGGACTTGCGGCGTCGTTTGGGGATGCAAGCGTAGAGGAGAGGCGCGATCTCGCTAACGGCGCGGCCATTGATCCATCAGTCCTCCCAAAAGAGGGCGCGCAGCCCATTCCCGATCGTCATGGCTGTGGACGCGAAGAAGAAAGCCCACTCCTCGTGCGAGAACTGCAGGTCGAGGCCGTGCCACGCCCTCTCATTGCCGTCGCGGCTGAGCCAAAGCCAGCGCATGCGCAGGGCGAGACCGGTGCGCTCGAGGTCGTGCACGCCAAGGCTACCGAGCTGGATTGGACGACATACGCCGATACGCGCCTCCAGTTGACATGGCAGTTGCCACCATTAGCATCGGCGCGGCCAGCCCAAAGGAGACCTCGCTCGATCTTCTCGAGTAGCTTGAGGGTCTTTTTTGGCGGTGCAAGCACGAGGAGCTGGTGGATGGGGATTGCGCTCAGGACGGCCTTGACGAGGGCCAGCCGGCCAGCCTTGTTCATGAGCCAGGCTTTCCAGGAGGGCAGCTGCCCGGCCACTTTGTCGACAACAGGCTGTAGCTGGGAGGCGGTGGGGCGACGCAGCGTGAGAAGGATGCCCAAGTAAGTGATCAGGAAGTCGACGATGGGGCACCCCAGGTGCTCGGCGACAAGGGCAGCGTCATCGGTGTCGCCTCGGATCAGGGCCGCGGCGCTCTTCTAGTAGTTTACCTGGAGCCCCGATGCACGCCCAAAAAGGCGCAAGATCTCCTTTACCGCCGTGATGTCGCCAGGCGTGGGGTGGCAAAAGAGGATGACATCATCCGCGTATAGGGAGATGGGCGGTATGGCGCGGCGAGGATGGAGCGGCTGCATGACTCGGAGCTCGATGGCGCGGTGGAAGAGCCTCCCCAACGTGTCGACATCCAAGACGAAGAGCTGTGGGGACACGGGGTCGCCTTGACGCAGCCCACACCTATGCCAGACCGGAGGTCCAGGGGCGCCGTTGAGGAGGATTTTGGTGCTGGCCGACGACAAGAGGAGGGCGATCCAGTCGAGGAAGCGATTGCCGAAGCCGTGGCACCGCAATACATCGAACAGGAACAGCCAGGAGATGGAGTCAAAGGCGCGCGCCAAGTCTATGTGCTAAGTGCTCTAGTTGACCTTCCTCTTAAAATCATATAGTATAATTATAATGCAGCTTACTAGGCACCAATACAAATTACTCTAACTCACCAGAATGACAACAGTAGTAGAAACGAAGCAAGAAGCAATATCTGCGGACTAGCTGCAAAATAATGAGAATTTAACCTCTTAGATGATTATAAACAAGAGAAGAGAAAAGATCATGTAGTGTAAGTGGATAAAAGTGGAAGGACTATAGCAAAGCTAAACACCAGGACAACATACCCATCAAAACAAATCCGCATCCATGTACCCAACAAACCCATTTCTCACAAGTAGCGATGACGGTAGATACAAAATACGCAAGGAATACTGCAACATGGTTGACAGAAAGGAAGTCAGTAGTAGTGACGGTATTTATGAACTATGCAAGGAACACAGCCGAACTGAAGAAAGAAGTTAATATGTGGTTATACTGATTCTAGAGCTGCCACAAGCACTTTTATATTCCAAAAATATGTCAATAATGAAAAACATTTTGCATCAACTAATGTTAAAAAAAAACATTTTGCATGAACTATGAAAACTGCACTATGACATACTGGCTGACAGCGAACATATAGCATGACTAAAATAAATCTGCTTCTGGAAATTTTTAGAGTTACAAGTCAATTTAGAATTAATTCGACACTAATATCGAAAATGATCGTGCACTACAGGAATTATTACAGCTCCAATTAGGATGGAACATACTGGTTAACAGAGAAGCAACAACATGACTTTTACAATGTTTATTTTTGTTATGAACTTAATGGAACTTTATTTTTAATTCAGCAGTAATCCGTAATCAAATTGTTACGCATGAATCAAACCTATTTAAGGAAACACATACAGAACTGCAATAAGAGAAAATGGCAACAACAACAAAACTAACGTATATTTTGCTGGCTGTTATAGCAGTTACATTCCACTATCAAGAAGGAAAATTAGTATATTTAAAGAAGAAAAAAACAGGTTTATTGTCACTATTAACACTCCAGCAATCAAGCTAGCACTAAAGCATGATCAGTAGCAAACTAGCAAATCAAGTTAGCATGAATTGCATCTTGAATAGTACCAACCATATAGAACACTTGAGGTTCATTAGCAACTAACTATGTTATGCAGGAATTTCAAATGTGCAGCAACGGAAAACAATAATAAAGAGACCAAACATACATAGATGGTAAAAAAAATCAAATATTGTACTAATGCTTTTCTCACCTATGTTGCATAGGCCAATCATAAAATGGAATATCTGCAAGAGATATAATATACCATTAAATCTGGCAGTTGAGCTCATAGCTCGAAGGGAGACAAAAGTCAAAACACTAGATTATCTACTTAAATCGTCGTTCTAAGATCTGGCATGAAACCCCAATAGCCTAACTATTGATTTGCAATTGGACTTGTCAGTTGTCACATGCAAGGAGCCTTCGTCTTTGTTGCTTCCGAAATAAATAGGGGCTCCAAAATATATACCGTCATTCTGGCAGTCTAAAGCAACTATACGGAGACCTGCGCACTGCAGCGGGTATTTTTAGGTTATAGGATGGAACATATTATTTTAGAGATTACATAATGGATGGGCAATGTCAGGCAAGGAAACGGTTAGGACAGAGGGCTGAGTGGACCGGAACAAGATGGGTGAGATAACACGCAAAGGATCGGAAGGAAATAACAGGCTGAGCCAGAAACCAAGTTCAACCCAACAGCTACGATAAATTGAGATGATACAAGCTGTGAGTTGAGAAAATAGCACTAATTGTTGTTACTGGGTATCATTTCATTAATTATATAGATACTCGATTCATGACACATTAGCATGCTTACACATAAACATCAGGGTACCTACATGGAATCACTTTTGGGGTGAATAATACAGATTTAAAACAAAAGGCATTATACATCAGCATCAGGGTACCTAAATGGAATCGCTTTTGGGGTGAATATTCCCAACTTTAAACAAAAAGGAATTATTATGATATGTTGATACTTTAGAATCAAATGGTCTGAAAATAAATGCAATCTCAACTTTATATAAAGTGCGATACTACAAATACTCAAATAGTATAAAAATATAGTGGCCTAAATGAGTATCAGAAACGAATAAGTAAAAAATACATAATAACATAAGGCAGAGCAACTTCCTTTTAACAAGTATAAGGACTTATGTGGAAGATGGGAAAAATGTTATGTTTGAGCTATCCAAACTGGTGCAAATTTTAGGCTTGGATATTTGTGTAGCTTCATATGTTACCACTTTATAGAAAATCAAAATATTTGTTTCATTAAAAAAACTGGTTACCTGTTGTAAACTAAAATGTAAGGGCCAAATAAGTACTTATCCATGATAACCAATTAACAATCTGAGACATTATTGAAAGCAATCATAAATCGTTACAGAACAATGTAATAGTCAGCCTGAACGAGATATAAGTACCTAACTATTTTAAGTACATAACTATTTTACAAACCTTTTGCCGAGTCCATCCATGTTGCTGATTGTGCCTGTGAATTCTCGCTAACTGCAAAGGAAAAAGTTATTCTTGGTAACGGGATATAAAATGTCGGATGTAAACGACGGATTTAGTGCAAAATGCAATGGAAACTGGTTGGCGGTCCTTGTTCTACATGTAACTCCATTGGATATCTCTGATCCATTCCAACCAAAAAATTCTACACTTCATCTATACACAACTGATCTTGTCAAGTTCAATCATTAGTTGTGTGGCATACTCAGACCCCGGTATCCCAAATTTCTTCCTCCAGCACCGCTGATCAGTAAACTGTACTAATACTCGTGGAAACGATGCATGTAGTAACACCTAGTGACACCAGAACGACACGCTGGCCTGGAATCTGTAGACGAATAGCAACACAGCACAGCTGATGCAGCTGGCCCTATCTCACTGCTGCTGAAACGAGCAAAAGTACCATGCACAGGAGGCTGTGCAACCCCACTCCTTGCCCCGCTGCCACACGAAGGCCAAACACGCACCACCAGCGTGCAGCCCCCCGTGAATCACAAATCACAAGCATAGGAGCGATACACGGCACGGCAGATCGAATCGACGCACCTGCACGAAGGCGGTGGCAGAAATGGCGGCGTCGACGACAGCTAGCGCGGCCTCGGCGGCGATGATAGGAAGCGGCAGGCAGCCTCCGCCGTCCCCGCTGGCAGCGCCGCGAAAGGGCGCGTAGTAGCGGCTCATGCCGGTGGGTGAGGAGCTTGCTGCGGGGACCGGAGGATCAGCGGGCAACTGGGGGTGGCGGGCGGCGCATCCCGCGGCGGGCGGGAGGCCCGGGGCTAGGGTTCGGGAGAGGATTGGGGCGGAGGAGGGGAGGGGAGGGGAGCTCGACCGGAGGCGGGGGTGGAGGAGGAGGTGGAATTGACTGGAGGAGGCAGCACCTGTTGGATTGGAAAGCTCCCGGGACCTTGGTTCGGTCGTGGATGGTGACTGGTGAGTGCCAACGGATGGATGTTCGGCTGAAACCTGGCGATGCGAACGAGTGTGGGGCCCCGGAATCACCGTCCGTTCGTACAGCCGCTCCCCGTGTCTCAGTCACGTGGGTGTTTTGTCTTTTGTTTTTTTATGATGAAACGATGCAGCTCAGTACAGCTCCTGGAAGAGCTGCAAATTGTTGTTTCTTGAAAAAGTTTTTGTTCATCACAAGTCATGCAAAGCAACATGTATAATATGATTCCCGCAAAAAATAACATGTATAATATGATCATAAAGTAACAGTGCAACATATAGCATAAAGATTTCTCGCAAAAAAATATATAGCATAAAGATTATGTTGGATAAATTAGCAATTTTCCAATTGATTTAATCCGAAAATAAATCATGAACATGGCATATACTACAATACTAATCTGTTACTGATATTTAACCATGTAAGCATGGTAAGCAAAAACATCTACGTAAACAGCAAGTATGGCTAACACATAAATAATCAGAAGAGGGGTAAACAAATTATACACTCCAGTCGGCCGGGTCAAAGCCACGACGACAGTGGCGGCAGTACCCTTGGCAACCTTCTTTCTCAGACTCGGTCTGGCTCATGGTGATGTCAAAGAAGACGAAGACGAAGACGTAGTCGAAGTAGCGGATGAAGATGAACAACGTCGAGTACTCGCGTTCAAGACGCTCTCAAAAAAACCTAGCCGCTCTTCTTTTGGTGCAGCATCGCAAAGGACGGTGTTGTGGTTTTGTCACAGCAAATGCGCTAGTGAAAGGACTTAGGTGTAGGGTCATCGCAGCTAAGTTAGCTTGAAGGGGTTGAACGGGAACAAAAGACACAAAGAGTTTACCCAGGTTCGGCCCCTCTCAACGAGGTAAAAGCCTACGTCCTGCTTCTAATTGTATTGCTTGAGATTCGATTACAAGGGAGCGAATACACTTGACCTAACTATCGATCAATTGTTTTCTGAGTTAACCCGCCGTCGGGTCTCACCTTTATATTCACAGGTTGAGATCCGGAGGCTTACAGAGTCCCGGACGGCTCACACACCGTGGTCGGCTCGGTTTTTAACTAGTCATGCCTTACAAGGCAAGTCATCATGCGGCGGTTCACAGGCCCGGGTCTTGGGTTTTCACCAGGCCTGCCTCCATGAGCCGATGTCTTCACACCTTGGCATCCTTGGACCTTCTTCATATTAAACCGCCAACGGTGTAACCCGGCCCCTCCTGGGCGGGTCACAGCTTGGAGCTATATCCCCAACATTAGGCCCCAGGTTGACTTGAACTTGTTCATGTCAATCTCCAATGTTTTAACTTTAACAGAACTGCATCAGTGCCTAATTTTATGCAGACCACTGTAACCCGCCATGACGTCATGTAAATAGAATCCTTGTAACCCACCATGACCTCATGTGCATTAATATCGCACAGGACCCAGTATATCTTCACGGATCTTTATCCTTAATGGGCTTCCCAGAAATTGAGGCGCCCGCACCGTAAACATAATCATCTTGCCTCCTCGATTTCCGCACATGCCATCTTATCATCTTCTTATAAATAGGGACATGGGGCTCTCTTTTTCATTTTTACCCCTACCTCTGCCTCTTCTTCCTCCTAACGACTGACGCCTCCAGAGCACCGTCGTCGCCGTCAATAGCTTTGTCTTGGCTGTTGCATCAACCTGATCTCGACCAGAAAAACTACGGCGCCCCTCCGCTGTCCATCAGCATCACTACTTCCAATCTACATTAGGGTTCCTCAGTTCATTAGTGTTCATCGATATCCATCGGCGTTCATGAGAGTTCATCACGGTTCCTCCATTACTCTGCTTTAGTTGAATCCAAACGAAACGCAGAAGTCGTGTGGTAGTAGTCCTAGCACTCATAGAATCATCCCCTTTTTGCCAGATTCAGTTTTGACTGCTTTGGTTCTTCCGCCCCCATTCTAGGGTTAAGATTTATTTTTTCTTTTTGAAACTGCCGCAGATCCATAATAATAATTGTAATCTGTAAAACCTGTTTACTCCACACTTAGCAGATTTCAGCAATCTTGGATCTATAGGTACTTGACCCACTCTTCAGTTTTGGGCGGCTTAACTGTAAATTTGTGACCCGCCAAAGATTCCAGAAGTTGTTTCCAATTAACCTGCCAACATGATGCCGACTCACATTTCTGTAACAGCTCCTGATAATAACTGTTGGAACATTATGTAACCACCTTAGGCGGCTTACATTGTAATTATAAGCCGCCATGCCTCCGTCCAGCTTTTAAAATTTGCTACCGGCTTTGTACAGCAATGGGGAATTTATCACCTTTTATTTTCTGATCACAGCTTATCACCTACAATTTGTGACTGGATCGGGACTATTTGGACGCCAAGCTCTCCAAACAAATGGATGACTTCCGCAACATGATCGTGAGCCGAGCATCTTCCTCAACTTCATCACCAAGACGGTGTCACTCAAGTCGCCACTCATTGTCATACTCGTCTTCCGATGCGAGTCCTCCTCGACGCGACAACACTCAAGACCGACAGGCACAAGAAAATCCGTTCCATGGCAATGGCCTACAAGACCGAGTTCGAGCCCATGAGCAGGCGCGGCGCCATGAACGAGACGCCATGGATCAAGAACAACCACCACCGCTACTCATCATCGCTTCGGTCTTGACATCGACAACGACCACTTCATCATTTTGACACCCTGACCGTGCATAAGGACGGTAACCTCAATGACATCATTGTACATATTCCTTGCCTTTGCATTGATAGCCCCGAGCCTATTGCATACCTTACCTATCAAGACTAGCGAGTTGAGAATTGTCGGGCCACACTATTTGTGCACCTTAGTGACATGCTTGCGCCGCATAGCTAGTTTTAGCGTGCAATCATCTTGCTATGATCATTGTGCCATAAGTATCTCCCATGCATATCTTACATACTTGTCTCATATCATACTTGGCTCGAGCATCAAGCATATAAAAAAGAGCAAAAAGCTTTTAAGCAAAAGAGGAGATACAAAAGAGCTTGTAAGCAATAGAAATAGCATTGAGCCATTTTGCATAGTACACACACTTTGAGCATACATACATAACATACTTGGGATTGAAGACGGCACGTTTACTCTCATAGGGTGGTGCACAAGCATATCTTTCCCACTTGAGCAATCGAGCTAGCGTCTCTCTAGAGTTGTGCAACAAGAGCATTTTCCGTGGCTTCCACATTTTGAGCTCGTTCCTTGGTTGCACGACCCCATTTATCTATCCGTGTGTGTGTTTCCGTTTGTCACCATAGCTGATATATTTGCTTTACATTGCAATTTTGTGAATATTCCTCAACATTTTCAATATCTTGGACTAACATTTGCTTGAAATTTGTGTCACTTGTCCTAACCAAGCCACTCGATAAGCTTTAATTTGTAGGTGTGAGTGAACAAGTCCGGTATCAATTCCACTATTTTCTCATATCACATTGAGTGACACGGGATACATCCTCAACTTTGGGAAATGGTATATTGGTATTGTTTATCTCATTTCCTACTCACCTCTACTCGAATCTTGTGATGGATAGGCAAAGCACAACATCTTCGGTCCTCAACCGTATCGAGTGACTCGCCATCGACATATGACACATCGAAGCAAGGAAAAGGGACCACCTCGACGACAAGTTGGATGAGCACATGGAGGACATCTGACACGTGTTGGCCAACTACAAGTCTTCTTCCCCTTCGTCATCTTCAAAGCGGAGACGCTCGAGTCGCACACCTTCAGAGCGGCCACGCGATGCAAGTACCACGCGGCACCGTCATCATCTTCGAGACGCCCGTCAAGACCACGAACAAGACCATGAAGAGCGACCTTCTGGACAAGAGTTGGCTTCTCTACCACCCCCGTGCACACGAGCCCTCGACCCCCATGCACACGGGCCCCCGTGCACACGGCCTCCTGCACCCCCATGTGCACGGGCTCTATAGAACAACACCATTGACCCCAAGGTTGCGGCTTCATCAACAACTTCGGCATCTTCGCCAAGTGACTTCAAGGCATCTTCGCTTTTGGACGTACGACATCTTCACCTACTTCCCACGAGTACGCCTACTTCGACATCATTAAGTCCAAGGTGATCACCTACGAGGGGACACTTCCATCTTCGGAAGCCCCTCAAGGAAGACAGTCGAGCATGGGAAATTCCCTTCGGTCATGGAGACGAGCTATGAGGTGCCACATCATATGGGCCTCATACAAGACGGCGACAAGACGATCGAGCAAGGGCCTTCACCTTCGACCACGGCGACGAGCACGAACCTCTTCAACAACATGAAGACGACGCCCAAATGGGACTCATACTCCAAGTCTAGCTATGACACCGCACATGCGACCTTATATTTGGTCTCAGAGGAGAGTGATGATGTGCCATCTTCAGCCTTCATCCACGACGAGGACTACAAGGAGGTTGAGCATGGGACTATCCCTTCAACCAAGGTGACGATAGGAGTTGAGCATGGAGATATTTGCACCTTCATCTCTACGACACCCACATATGACGAGATGCCCCAGTTCCCATGTGAGGAGAGCCACACCACCATGAGTGATATGGGTGACTACACAATATGTGACATTGAGAGCATTTTCTATGAGAGGATGAGTGTGACCACCACTATCCCCACACATGAGAGCATGCCACACACCCTATGTGAGGTTGAGAGCCATTTGAGTGACTCCACAAACCATATGAGTGAGAGCATCTTACCGGGAGTGAGAGAGCTACAACACTTAGTGAGAGAGGTAGTTGAGATGGGACGTGAGTCCACTATGATTTCTAACACCTTAACCTCTACTTCGAGTGTGTTTTGTTCTTTGGTGCTAGGTCTCCTACATGAAGACATGCCTACCCTCGACGACTCCATACCTCCAATGGCGACGACGATGGCCATGGTGGACGATGATGCACCCCCGACATGGTTCCATCACGATGAAGATGACAATAATTGGATCTTCGACACCTCACCTACGACACATGAGCAACACTCCAAAGGTAACATAGGTGATGGTGCTTCTCTTGTCCCACTAGTGGACTATCTTACCAATGATTGCTTGCATTATGTTGACACACCTATTACCATGCTTTCATGCTAGTGCGACTCCCTTATGTCATGACCTACCTATTTTATGATGAATATGATGATGAGCATGTCGAGTTGCCTAGTTGTGATGTTATGCTCCATATGATATCATGTGAAAATTCTTTTGGTCACATCATGTTCGACAACCCTTTAAACTTGTCATATGCTATGAGTGAGATCTCCCATATTGCATCATTTCAATCTCAACATAGTAACTATGCATGTCCAATTAAAATAAATCCCATTTGCACTTATGGCATAGATGACGAGATGATGGTCATTGGCTTTTGTTTTTCATGCGATGATATTGACATGCTTCCTTTACATGATTTGCGCAATTCATCTACTATACATAATAACAGACCTCTCACGATGGATGACATGTTTATATATCATGCATCTCATTTATTTGAGCATTGGCTATTTTGTGCTAACCAACACAAGCACATGCGCATCATAATGGATGATGTGTACATCTACCACGCACACACAATTTTTCCTTTGCCTTTGTTTTGTGTAGGTACTCATGTATACTTGTTAACCTCTCAATCCCAAGAGTTGACGAAACGAGCTCTTGAGAGCAAAGATGATTTGGGATCCCGTGGAGTTTCATTCCTACCACTCCCTTTGCGCAAAGACTTCGTGCATTTCTTTTACTTGGCTCTCACACGGCTATGGGCTATATAACACTTGTTCGCTTATGCTTATTTACCGTGTTCACTTTGCACTATACACTTGCTTCTATGCCTTTGCCATGCAATTGTGACCCTTGCTTGCCTTTAACCATGATTCACCATTATCCTACTCTTATATGTATTTGCATGCTTCGTTGAGATCCTAGTAGCTATTGCCATGATTTCTTTGTGCCCCATGATATTGATGCTTGCTATGTTGGGAGAGTCATGATGTCCCATTGCTATTTACATATGGCCTCTTGCCAATACATTGATGATATTTTCCATATCTTGCTTTCATGCTTGTGATATGTCATGTGCATTTTCCATGCCCACTGTTTGCACACATGCCATGATTGCCATGATTTCCATGATTACCTCTAGTATGTTGCATCTTCGCACTACTAGCTTGGTTAACTTGTTTACTATGATCACTTGATTTGTTGCATCACCCATGTTCCATTCTTACTTGCCTTCTTGGGTTGATGACATATATGTTCATGCCTCTCATATGATATATCTTGTTCATTGTCGCTTGTCTCCAATAGTTGCGTCTATGCTTATTGATCTTGGAGACTTGGACACTTTACTTATGATGCACGCTTGCTTGATTAAGCCTATTGTCATTGGTTGTAGTTGCATCATATGCTCTCATACCATACCACACCTTGTCCTTTCTTATGATAAGAATGATGAAAACACTTGTTGGCACTGCAAAAAAAAGACACATCCGTGACATTTTGGGCCGAATGAAAAAAATTCCTGTCATACTTATGACACTCTATGACGATAATTGTGAAAAAACCCGGTATAATCATAGATGTGGTGGGCTCCTAATTCTATGACAAAAAATCATGACAGAAAATGGGCTTTTCGTCCTGGGCGGGCCAGAGACGCAGCTGCATGACATTCTTTCGGCCGTCCATGATGGAAAAAACTGTGGTAGAAGCAAGGGCGAGGAAAATATCGGGGTGTTCCCGGTTATGGTGGGTGGTCGGGGGCCGAGCGATGCGCGTTTCTCTCGTACACGTACGAGCGTGGGTGCGAGGCGTTGGGCTCTAACTGAACCCGAGCGAGGCGTTCACCTACTGAACCTGAGCGATTGCACTGCAGGCTACGCGTTACTGAACCCGAGCGATCGATCGATGGTTGTTAACTGAACCCGATCGAGCGATTCCTTCACTACTGCTGCTAACTAAAGCCGATCGATGCTACCTCTGGATGAACAGTGAACATTGTTGGAGGGGTGGATGAACAGTTCCTGGTGGGGGGTTGGATGAACAGGACCCCGTGGTAGTAGAGGTCGTTGCCGCTGGATGAACAGGACTCCAATCAATCGAGACGGTTGGGGCTGGATGAACAGGACCCCGTGGAGGGCTGGATGAACAGGATGACCCCGTGGGGGGCTGGTTGAACAGTAGCCGGTGGAGGGCTGGATGAACAGTAGCCCGTGGAGGGGTGGTTGAAGTGGACCCCATGGAGAGGGCTGGTTGAACAGTAGCCGGTGGAGTAGCGCGTGGTGGAGGCTGGATGAATAGAAGCCGTGGATGAACAGTCACAGGTGGAGACTGGAGGAGGTCGACAGTGGATGAACAGTAGCCCGTGGAGGCTGGAGGAGGTCGACGATGGAGACAAACAGTATTCCGTGGAGTCCCGTTTCGCGGTACCACACCCCTCCCGATGAACAGGACCCCTGTTTTGACTGTACCGCTCAAACACAAGTCCGTTTCCTCCGTTTTCCGGTACGCCACACCCCTCACGATCAACAGGACCCCGTTTCAACCGTAGGAGGTCAACATAAGTCCGTTTCCTCCGTTTTGCAGTACGCCAGACCCCTCCCGGTGAATAGGATCCCGTTTCGACCGTGGCTGGTCGAACACAAGGTCATTGTCGGTGTTCTGGGAACGGGGGTCCCTAGACTTGCCTGCATGCGGCCTGCAGCGTGGCTCGAGCAGTGGCCCAGCACGATCCATCTTCATCAACCCAAGTTCAAGACCCTCGCGAGGGGCCAAGCCTCGCGGGGCGGATGACACAAGGCTTCCTCAGGGGTGGCCTCACCAGGCAGGCTCGCGAGGAGGCGGAGAGATCAAGGCAAGGAGTACCTCGCGAGGTGTTCGTGAGGCAAGCCATGACGACCAAGACCAGGCGGGCGCCAGCCAGCGCAGTGTCCTCATTTCCTCTTTGGTGCAAAGGAGGCAAGCGCAGGCACGGAGTACCAAGGCATCAAGCAAAGGTTTCCATATCGGTGCAACGAGACCAAGACCAGCAGAGCGGTAGGACGGAGATCACCGTGGAGCCCAAGACGGCGTCATCGCCAGTGCCTTTGGCGGTCGAAGACCACCTTTAGTCAGGGTAGCTTGTACTAGCTATCCCCCTTAAAAATGCCCGTTGTTGGCTCCCTTTCTGCTCAATATTTGGGAAGAGGACCAAGGCCTCTATATATAGAGATAGCCACCACAGTAGAGAGGGGATCAAATCCTTCCCTAGGAGAACACCGCACCAGCTCAAGAACACCCCTCGCGAGGCTGTTCTTCCTCTGTACTATTCATCATCAGCCCCAGAGGCAATCCACCACACCACACACTGGATTAGGGTATTACACCACAACGGTGGCCCGAACTAGTACAAACCTCGTGTCCCTTGTGTTCTTCATCGTGCTAGCTTAGATTCGCGGCGAGGTTTTGAGGCGTGGATCAGTAGGGAGAAGATCTTCGTGCGCACCCCAGAGTTCGAACCTTAAGGGTTTTGCCGGAACCCGATATCCGACATTTGGCGCGCCAGGTAGGGGTGCGCCGGAGCTCTCCCTTCTGTCGACCCGCTCTCCATCAACACCGTGCTTCGCCCTCATGGCGGACAACGCGCCGCCGGCTCCAGCGGCCGACACCAGCGCTGGGGCCAGGGGGCTCCGAGCCTTGGCCCCCGCCTTGCGGCAGGTGCAGTGGCCGCACAAGTTCAAGCCAGAGATGCCGCCGTGCTACAACGGCGTGACGGATCTGCTGGTTTTCCTGCTGGCGTACGAGGAGGCCGTCCTCAAGGCCGAGGGCGATGACAAGGTGATGGCCAACTGGTTCCCCATGGCCCTCACAGGCGTCCCGCGCGTGTGTCTGCTCCACCTGCCAACGGCTTCTGTGGCCTCCTGGGAGGAGCTGCACAACCTCTTCCTCACCTACTACGCTGCGCCGGCGCCCCCGGTCGTCGCAGCTCTCTTGGGCGGCTCGCAGGCGCCACCCTCGGGCCACCACGTCAAGTCGTTCGTCCGCTAGATTGGCGCCGCCCTCGCGCGGCACGGAGCTCCTTCGGGTCGGGCAGCACCCCAGGCCGACCTGACCTTCAGCTTGGACGATCACCCCGTCAACACCGCCTGCTCGGGTGCGCTCCCAATGCTTTGCACGCCCACCATCTGCTAGGTGGCCGTCACTAGGACCCTCGTCGACGGTGGCGCCGGCCTCAACATGCTCTCGGTGGAGGCCTTCAGCCTCCTCCATGTACCGCTGGAGCGACTCCAACCCAGCAAGCCCTTCTCGGGCATCGGAGGCGGTTCCTCCGGCTCCCTGGGGTAGATCCGCCTCCCGGTGACCTTCGGCACCCACGACAACTTCCGCATGGAGCTGGTCAACTTCGACATCGCCCACATCGGCCTCGCGTACAACGCCATCCTCGGCTACCCCACCTTGGCCCAATTCATGGCAGCGATCCATCCGGCCTACAACCTCATGAATATGCCCGGGAGCAGCGGCGTCCTCACCATAGCTGGAGATACCAAAGATGCACTGCTAACGCTCAAGCTCGCCCACAAAACAGCTGCAGTAGCGCAGCCCGCCGGCACCGACACCTCCAAGGCCAAGGGGGCTGCGCCAACCAAGAAGAAGCAGTTGTTCACCCAGGACAAGGCGGAGACCAAGCAGGTACCAGTTGATGAGGATGGATCCTCCGGCGCCACCTTCACGATAGGTGCCAATCTCGACCCCGGCCAGGAGGAGGCACTGGTGAAATTCTTGCGCTCGAACAAGGAGGTGTTCGCGTGGGAACCCAAATAGCTAGCGGGGGTCCCAAGGCAGGTGATTGAGCATCACCTGAATGTGTTCCCTAATGTACGCCTCGTGAAGCAGAAAGCAAGGCGGCAGTCCACCAAGAAGCAGGCCTTCATTGTTCAAGAAACCAGCAAGCTGGAGGCGACATGTGTTATTCGCGAGGTTCGCTACCCCGAATGGCTGGCAAACCCTGTTGTTGTGCCGAAGAAGGGAGGAAAGGAGTGCATGTGCGTCGACTTCACCAACCTCAACAAGGCTTGCCCTCAAGATCCGTTCCCACTCCCTCGCATCGACCAAATTGTCGACTCCACCGCTGAGTGCGACCTGCTGTGCTTCCTGGATGCATTTTTTGGCTATCATCAAATCAAGATGGCGGTAGAAGACGTGGATAAGACGGCCTTCCTGACCCCATGCGGGGTGTACTGCTACACCTGCATGCCGTTCGGGTTGCGCAACGCGGGCGCAACCTTCCAGCGATTGATGCACATCGCCTTGGGCCGGCAGCTTGGGAGAAACGCCGAGGCCTACATCGACGACATTGTGGTAAAGTCTCAGGAGGCAAAGACCTTGATCCAGGACCTGGAAGAAACCTTCGTTAGTCTCCGTGAAGTGGACCTGCGGGTCAACCTGGAGAAGTGCGTGTTTGGTGTTCCTTCTGGTAAGCTTCTAGGCTTCCTCGTGTCCCACAGAGGAATCGAGGCCAACCCAGAGAAGTTCAAGGCAATCGAAGACATGAGTCCGCCCCAAACCCTCAGAGAAATGCAGAAGCTCGCTGGGTGCGTAACCGCGTTAGGACGCTTCATCTCCAAGATGGGGGAGCGCCTTGCCTTTCTTCAAACTGATGAAGAAGAAAGGCCCATTCGAATGGACACAAGAGGCCGACAAAGCATTTCAGGACCTCAAGAAGTACCTGACCAGCCCTCCTATGATGGTGGCACCGCGCCCTCTCGAGCCCCTGGTGCTCTACCTCGCCGCCACACCCTACTCCGCCAGTGCAGCTCTGGTGGCGGTTCGGGAAGAGCGCCAGGTCAAGGATGCATCGCGACCGACCACAGCAGCACAAGACCAGGAAGGCCTCGCGAAGACCATGGCCTCGATAGATGGAGACCAGCCTCAATAGGAAGACGCCCCCAGGGCTGAGGGGGCCTCGCCAGGCGGCCAAGTGCTGGGGGCTCCGACGTCTCAAGAGGCGCCTAACCTTCCGGAGGGCACATGCCTCATCAGCACGCCCACCCTCGTCGAGCATCCGGTGTACTTCGTCAGCACAGTGCTACGGGATGCTAGGGCATGATACCCTATGCCTCAGAAGCTCTTGCTTGCACTACTGGTGGCCTCGCGTAAGTTGCGACATTACTTTCAAGGTCACCCCATCAAGGTCGTCTCGGCCTACCCATTGGAAAGGGTGCTCAGGAGCCCCAATTCTGCTGGAAGGGTCGCCGAATGGAACATTGAGCTGCAAGCATTTCAGTTGGAATTCAGCACAACCAGGGTCGTCAAGGGAGCCGCACTTGTAGATTTTGTGGCAGAATGGACAAAGGTGTTAGGGCTCGAAGCAGGCGAAGATCGGTCACTTTCCCCAGGAAGCGAGGCACCAGACGACTGGGTCATGTACTTCGATGGAGCATTCTCGCGACATGGCGCGGGGGCTGGCGCAGTGCTTATATCCCCCACTCAGGACAAGCTCTATTACGCCGTGCAGCTCTGTTTCCAGCATGGCGAGAAGGTCTCCAACAACATAGCAGAATACGAGGGCCTTATAGCGGGCTTAAAAGCTGCAGCAGCACTGGGGGTGAAGTGCCTCATCATCAAGGGTGACTCACAGCTCCTCGTCAACTTCTCCAACAAAGTGTACGAGCCAAAGGACGAGCACATGGAGGCGTATCTTGCGGAGGTGCGCAGAATGGAAAAGCAATTTTGGGGGCTGGAGTTGCAGCATGTGCCCCGCGGCACCAACCAAGAGGCTGATGACATCACCAGGAGGACATCCAGGCGGCTGCCTCAGGAGCCTGGCGTTTTCGAGGAACGGCTCTTCAAGCCCTCGGCAGCACTGTCGCTATCAAGCACAACGCAACCTCAGGAAGAACTCCCTCAACCACCTGCTACAGGAGCCCTGTCCTGTGGCCCAACCTTGGGAGCACGCTTGCTCCTGGCATTGGAGCCTCAGGAGGGATGCTGGACTATGGAATTCAAGGACTACCTGATGCAAGGGACCCTACCAGAGAAAGAGGAGGACGCGGAACGTGTGGCCCGGCAGGCCACAACCTACTGTATCCAAGACAGAGAGCTCTACTGGAAGCGGACAAATGATGTTTCCCTGCATTGAATCTCCAGGGAACAAGGGAAGGAGCTGCTGGCTGACATACACAGTGGAGACTGCGGACACCACTCGTCATCACGGACCCTTGTCGGCAAGGCATTTCGCAGCGGGTTCTATTGGCCCACGGCACTCAACGACGCAGTCGAGCTGGTGAAGGCTTGCGAAGCCTGCCAATTCCATGCCAAGCAGATCCATCAGCCAGCTCAGGGCCTGCAGACCATCCCACTATCGTGGTCGTTCGCTGTCTGGGGGCTGGATATCTTGGGCCCATTCCTTCGAGCGCCTGGGGGCTACCGCTACCTCTACGTCACCATCGACAAGTTCACCAAGTGGGCGGAGGTGGAAGCCGTCCGCACCATCCCAACTGGCTCTGTAGTCAAGTTCATCCAAGGCCTCGTGAGCCGATTCGGGATCCCAAATCGCATCATCACCGACAACAGTTCACAGTTCACCAGCAATCTCTTCAAAACATATTGTGCTAACCTTGAAATGCAGATCTGCTACGCTTCGGTGGCACACCCCCGGAGTAACGGCCAGGCCGAACGCGCCAACGTGGAGGTCCTGAAAGGCCTCAAAACTAGGACCTTCAAGAAGAAGCTGGAGGCCTGTGGCAGGGGCTGGTACGACGAGCTCCAGTCCGTGTTGTGGTCCATCCGCACTACCGCCGCCAAGTCGACTGGCGAGACCCCGTTCTTCCTCGTCTACGGAGCAGAGGCGGTCCTCCCTCACAAGGTCAAGCGTCGCTCCACACGGGTCTTAGCGTTTGACGAAGCGCAGTAGAATGCCATGCGGGGGATGGACCTCGTGCTGGGGGAGGAGCGCCGACAAGAAGCCGCACTACGAGAAGCAAGATACCAGCAGGCGCTGCGGTGGTATCATTGCCGCAACATCCGCCCCAGGACTCTTGAGGTAGGTGACCTCGTGCTCAGGCGGGTGCTCTCCAGGGAAGGACTGCACAAGCTCTCGCCCATGTGGGAGGGCCCGTTCAAGGTTGTTCATGTTTCCAGGCCTGGGGCCGCGCGCCTGGAGACTCAGGAGGGGGTGCCCATCCCAAATGCTTGGAATATTCAGCACCAACGGAAGTTCTACCCTTGAAGAAAGGCCCGGTGCCTATGAAGAAGGCCCGGTGCCTGTGAAGAAAGGCCTAGTGCTTGTAAAGAAGGTTCGGTGCCTGTGAAGCTCGCTGTCAGTGTCAAAACCGACGGATCTCGGGTAGGGGGTCCCGAACTATGCGTCTAGGCGGATGGTAATAGGAGATGAGGGACACGATGTTTTACCCAGGTTCGGGCCCTCTCGATGGAGGTAAAACCCTACGTCCTGCTTGATTAATATTGATGATATGGGTAGTACAAGAGTAGATCTACCACGAGATCAGGGAGGCTAAACCCTAGAAGCTAGCCTATGGTATGATTGTTGTAATGGGGGTTATCTCCTACGGACTAAAGCCCTCCGGTTTATATAGACACCGGAGAGGGCTAGGGTTACACAGAGTCGGTTACAATGGTAGGAGATCTACATATCCGTATCGCCAAGCTTACCTTCCACGCCAAGGAAAGTCCCATCCGGACACGGGACGGAGTCTTCAATCTTGTATCTTCGTAGTCTTGAAGTCCGGCGGACGATGATAGTCCGGAGGACGATGATAGTCCGGCTGTCCGGACACCCCCTAGTCCAGGACTCCCTCAGTAGCCCCCGAACCAGGCTTCAATGGCAATAAGTCCAGCGCGTATATAGTCTTCGGCGTTGCAAGGCGGGTTCTCCTTTTAAGTTCCATGTACCTGCCGAGATAGTCTCCGGCTTCCTTATAAACACTGCGCTTCTTGGCTTCTACGCCCAATAATGGCCTTCTTCCACGCGTCGCACGAATGCGAAAAGCCAGGGTATCTTTTATGTTTTACCCCCTAGCCGTGCGAATAATCTGCCTATAAGAAAGGCAAAAATCCAGATCCAAATCACACCATCTTCCTTCTGCGGATACTCATTGGAGCGCCTTTGACCCAGAATCCATTCCATCATGGACCGTCGACGCGGCTCCTCTTCTCGCGCTCCCAGCCCTCTGCCAGGAGATTGGAGGAGATGCTCTGTTTCGCACAACGAGCTGGTGAAGCTCCAAGCGGGGGGATATCTCCCACCGGCCTTCATGGTCCCGGTTCGAGCCGGGCTGGCCACTTATCAAGGTGGGAAGCAAGCAGAGGCTACCCCAAGTCCCAACAAAGGGGAGCGGGTATGCTTCGTCCCCTATCTGATAAGGGGACTTGGATTTCCTATACATCCGTTTCTACGCGGGCTCCTGGAGTTCTACGGACTCCAGCTCCATCACCTCACACCCGCCTCTATCCTGCATATCGCGGGTTACGTAGCTCTTTGCGAGCTATTTCTGGGCATCGAGCCCAATTTTTCACTGTGGAAGAGGTTGTTCTGCCTCATACCCCGTTCTCACGAGGGGTCTATATATCAAGTGGGCGGCGCCGAAGTATGGCGCATTGCCGAGACCGGATATCCATCCGGAACCCCTAAGAAGGCGCCCGAAGACTGGCCTTCGGAATGGTTTTACATAGAAGACGCTCCGCTGCCGGACCCTGTCCGGGTCGGCCTCCCGGAGTTCAGTACTGCTCCTCTAAAGAAACGCCTTAGTTGGCGCCTGCGGAGCCCCCAACTGGAGGAAGACAAGAGCGTCCATTATCTGATGGGCCGAATAAAATTACTGGCTCATCCCGGGTTGACCATGATTGGAGTCATAGCAACATGCATTACGCGGGGGGTGCAGCCACTGCAATATAGGGGCCACCCCATGTGGGATTTCAACGGGGAAGACGACGCCACCCGTCATGGCCGCAGAGGACCGGATTCGGCCGAGGATCTGGTGACGATCCTGTCCGGCCTGTACAAGGGGGAGAAGGAGAACTTCCTTCAGACGAACCCGTTGAATGGGTTCTCCATGAATAACACTCGTCGTTGGGTAAGCGAACACTTTAAGGGCCCAACCCATGTTTTTGAAGTTTAAGCTTCTTATATTATGTCTTCGGCGCAAGAACTGCGTCGGATCGTGGAGGACATGATAAGTCCAGCTCCGCAACCCGAGGATCCAGAGAGATCCCAGGATCCAGCCTCCGAAGAGGATCCGGACATTCAGGTGGAGCTAATCGACGGGGTGTTCCACCAGCTAAGCATGGATAATGCTTTAGTCGCCATTACGGCTGACTACCCCGGACTATATCCGGCTTCCCAGGTGATTGTGACGGAAGTCCGGACACCATTATCTCTTCCTTGCTCATTTCTAACCTTCGCGTATGATGGTGTTTTGCAGGAAGTGCCTTCAAGGCGGGAAGCCGAGCCCGCGGCGGCTGACCAACAAAGGCCAGTCCGGACCAGTAGGCGGAAGAGGAGCACGGCGCGGACTGAAATGTCGCCGCAAAGGTATAGCTCGTCGTTAATTATTTGGAGCAACGTTCCTAGGAAGCGTTTTGAGTGCTCATGATCTTTGCAGGAGAAAAAGCGCCCGCCGAACTGCGGGCGCGGAGGTTGCCAATCCAACCTCTACTAGCCGGGCTCCAGCACCTGGTCTGGAGGGGGAGGCGAGCGCAAGGCGCGAGCCGGACACTCCTCCAACGGAAGATGCCGACAGACTGTCCGCCACCAAGTCTGAGGTGGAGAGCGCCATGAACCATAGGCGCCGCCGGACAGTATTTCGTGACACGTGCTTCTCCCCTAAGGCGTTGAGTGCCTTTAATGCGGGGGACACGCACCTCCGTGCTGCTCAAGATGGTTTTACCAGAGCCACGGAGCAATATGGAAAAGACATACGGGTAAGAGAATTTGATAGCTATACAGTAGCCCCCGAGACTTAAAGTAGTTATGTTAACTGATTTAAGGATCATTTGAAATGCAGGATCTTACTGAGAAGAATACCCAACTGTCTCAGGAGCTGCAAGAGTGCCAGACCCAGCTTGCGGCCGCACTTGCTGCCGCAGGAGGAAACACAGAGACCCCTCCTGGTAACACATTTTTTTTGAAAAATATAAGCGCTGTGCGGCGTGCGCGCAAGTCTAATAATGACATTGCAGGTGCTGCCGGACAAGATTCGGACAGGCAGGAACTGCTGCGCCAGCTGAAGGCCGGCGAGAGGGTGCTGAATAGAGTGCAGCAGGAAAGGAACAAGCTCCAAGATGCCCACGCCCAGCTTGGAGAAGAGCTGAAAGGCGTTCGGGTCCAGCTGTCCGGCTCCATTAAGGAGAATAAGCGGCTTCGTCGTGGCATCTATAGTAAGTGCTTGAGCGAACTCCGTTGAAAAGAAGAGTTCGGCGAGGAAGTCAATTGACAAAATATGTCTTGTAGGTATACTCACAGGTCGCCCTGCGGAGGAGATGCCTGTATCAACGGGTGATCAACTTCCCGAGCTGTTGCAACTGCTCGAACGAGTTCGGCAGGCGATGAGCGGCGTCGTCCAGGCTTTATGGCCAGCCCTCTCCCTACCCGAGGGCCTTGGGGAGCTTGCGGAGAAGCTTCAGGGAGTGCGGCAGCGCTTCCATTTATGGAAGATTTCGGCATGCCGCCAAGGTGTCAGGGAGGCTTGGGCCATGGTGAAGACGCGGTACAAGAAGGCGGATCCCAACCACATGGCCGAGGTCGGACCGGTGGGGCCGATGGGAAGGAGATCCCTATGAGTTTAGTATACAGCCAAGTAGAGTTGGCTACTAAATTTTCCCAACGGGACTGTAAGTTAGACAGCCTGTTAGACGGGATTGAGGAGGAATACAGTCAGTAGATTTGACAATGTATTTTAAAATGACATGTGAAATGCCTTCTAGCCGGATTGTAGATCGTTTGTCTTTGCCGACCTTTTCGCTTCAACCTCGGGACCCTAGAGTCCGAAGTGTGTCCGAATACCTTCTTGGTTAAGAAACAACCGGGGTATGCATGGAGACTAGGCGTAGGGGTCATTAGTGCTTTATCAGACAAGTGCCCAACTAGTTATGTTATATTACATGGTTAGTAAGAAACATCTTCCAGGGCGAATAGTTCCGTTAAGGGTTCCTTTCCCTGGGAGGCATGCCCTAAAGTGCATGTCCGGACTATGAAAAAAGCAGAAAAACATCTGGGGGCAGATAAATAAGTAGGTAAAAAATCATCTTTCAAGTCACCGACCGAATATTCCCTTAAGAACGCTAGCTTTCGGCTTCACCCAGTCTAAGGTACACATCCGGCTGACCCGGCAGTAACAATCGCAGAGGTGCTCCCTTTACCTCCTAGCCGAACAATCGGGAACGTAGGGGTAAGCACAGGAGCCAGGCAACCCAGCTTGGCCAAAACTTAAGTCATATCGATGCATATAATGGTGAATAAAAGGTACATGTGGAAGCTTGACACATGTGCTGGGCATGAAGCCCTTATAATTGAGCTTCTAGTAAATAAGCCCCCAGGTATAATCAGTGCGGATGGCACATCAAGTGTATGCGAATAATGCGCAAGTAGGCCCGTGAGGGCTTTCCAGGAAAAAGGTTAAGAGAAGAAAGAGAAACAAAAGACAGCTGAAGTGTAAAAATTTGGACGGGGGAAGGGGACGAACTCTTAGTCCAGCGCTAGGCATAGAATCTTCGGAGGCGGGCTGCGTTCCATGGGTTCGGCTCGAGTCGGTTGTCCGATGCATTTCGTAGACGGTATGCTCCGCTGGTCAGGACTTGATCGATAATGAAGGAACCCTCCCATTTGGGCTTGAGTTTGTCCTTTTTCTTGTCCGGCAGGCGTAGAACTAGTTCGCCAATGTTATAAGTCTTGGCCCGTACTTCTTTGCTTTGATATCTTCGAGCCTGCTGCTGATAGAATGCGGAATGAGCCTTAGCGACGTCGCGTTCTTCCTCCAATGCGTCCAAACTGTCCTGCCGATCCAACTCGGCTTCTCTTTCTTCTTACATGTGTACTCGAGGTGAGTCATGAATAATGTCGCAGGGTAGAACTGCCTCTGCGCCGTATACCATAAAAAATGGTGTGAATCCGATAGTACGGTTGGGTGTTGTTCGCAGCCCCCAGAGCATGGAGTCGAGCTCCTCTACCCAGTGCGTGTCAGATTTGGTAAGGGACCGCACTAGTCGGGGTTTAATGCCGCTCATTATTAGACCATTTGCTCGTTCCACTTGACCGTTGGTTTGAGGATGATAGACTGAAGCATAATCGAGCTTAATTCCCATGTTTTTGCACCGTGACTTAACCTCGTCATCCGTGAAGTTTGTGCCGTTATCGGTGATGATGTTGTGGGGGACACCATAACGGTGTACTACCCCGGATATAAAGTCTATCACTGGTCCGGACTCTGTCGTTTTTACTGGTTTGGCCTCTATCCATTTGGTGAATTTGTCCACCATGACCAATAGGTACCTTTGCTTGTGGGTTCCCCCTTTAAGGGGTCCAACCATGTCAAGCCCCCAGACCGCGAACGGCCAGGTGATGGGTATAGTTTTGAGGGCGGTGGGTGGCATATGGCTCTGATTAGCAAAGAGCTGACAACCGACGCATCTTTGGACTAAGTCCTGAGCATCTGCCCGGGCCGTCGGCCAATAAAATCCTGTACGGAATGCCTTTCCTACAAGGGCCCGGGCTGCTGCGTGGTGTCCGCCTAGTCCGGCATGAATTTCAGCCAGGAGGTTTCGCCCTTCCTCTTCGGAGATACACCTTTGAAGGACTCCAGTTGTACTTTTCTTATAAAGTTCTCCCTCATGGACCTTGTAGGCTTTCGATCGCCGGACTATGCTGCGGGCCTCATTTTGGTCTTCGGGAAGTTCCTGCCTAAGCAAGTAGGCTAGGAATGGTTCTGTCCACGGGGCGATTACTGCCATTATGTCGTGGGCTGAAGGTGTTATGTCATCGGCTGAATCGCCGGTTGGCGCGGTTTTTTCCGGTTTGTCGTTTCTGGACTCCTCTTCCCATAGTACGTATGGCTTGAAGAGCCGTTCCAGGAAGATATTTGGAGGGACAGCATCACGTTTTGCACCGATGCGTGCCAGTACGTCGGCTGCTTGGTTATTATCTCAGGCTACGTGATGGAATTCAAGTCCTTCAAACCGAGCCGACATTTTTAAGACAGCATTGCGATATGCTGCCATTTTCGGATCCTTGGCGTCAAAGTCTCCATTTATTTAGGATATTGCGAGGTTTGAATCCCCGCGCACCTCTAGGCGTTGGATGCCCATGGAGATTGCCATCCGGAGACCATGTAGAAGGGCCTCATATTCGGCTGCGTTGTTGGAGTCCGTGTACATTATTTGAAGTACGTATTGGACTGTGTCACCAGTCGGGGACATCAATACGACGCCAGCCCCCAGTCCGGCCAACATTTTAGAGCCGTCGAAGTGCATAGTCCAATTGGAGTATGCGCGTACTCTTTAGGGAGTTCGGCTTTGGTCCATTCAGCGACAAAGTCAGCCAAAACTTGTGACTTTATAGCTCGCCGAGGTCTGTAGGTTATATCGAATGGTAAGAGCTCAATGGCCCATTTTGCAATCCTGCTTGTTGCATCACGGTTGTTTATAATGTCGTTAAGTGGTACTTCGGAGGCCACTGTTATCAAACACTCTTGAAAGTAGTGTCGGAGCTTCCGGGATGCCATGAACACCGCATACGCTATCTTTTGATAGTGCGGGTAACGGGACTTGCAGGGGGTTAATACAGTGGATACGTAGTACACTGATTTTTGAAGAGGGAATTTATGCCCTTCTGTCTCTCGTTCGACGACGAGTACCGCGCTTACAACTTGATGTGTTGCTGTGATGTATAACAACATTGGTTCGCCCAGGTTGGGCGTAGCCAGGACCGGATTTGTTGCCAATATGGCCTTTATTTCTTCGAGTCCGGCAGTGGCAGCATCCGTCCACTCGAAGTGTTTGGTGCGCCTAAGGAGGCGATAGAGGGGCAGTGCCTTTTCTCCCAAGCGGGAGATAAAGCGGCTTAAAGCTGCCACGCATCCGGTCAATTTTTGAATCTGTTTGAGGTCTTTTGGAATATCCAACTGTGACAGAGCTCGGATCTTGGCCGGGTTTGCTGCAATTCCTCTACCGGATACAATGAAGCCCAGCAGCTTTCCGACTGGTACGCCGAAAACGCATTTTTCCGGATTCAGCTTGATGTCATATGCTTTGAGGTTGTCGAATGTGAGCCTCAAGTCGTCTACTAAGGTTTCGACGTGTTTGGTTTTGACGACTACGTCGTCTACGTATGCCTCTACTGTTTTGCCGATCTGGGTGGCCAGACATGTTTGGATCATGCGCTGATATGTTGCACCGGCGTTTTTAAGTCTGAAGGGCATCGTGTTGAAGCAGAATGGTCCATATGGAGTGATGAATGCTGTTGCGGCCTGGTCTGCTTCCGCCATCTTGATTTGATGGTAGCCAGAGTATGCGTCGAGGAAGCACAATGAATCGTGCCCTGCAGTAGCATCGATTATTTGGTCGATGCGGGGGAGGGGGAAGGGATCCTTTGGGCAAGCCTTATTGAGGTCTTTAAAATCGACGCATAGGCGCCAGGATTTGTCCTTCTTTGGTACCATTACCAGATTTGCTAGCCAATCCGGATGTTTGATATCTCTGATGAATCCGGCTTCCAATAGTTTGGCTAGCTCTTCTCCCATTGCCTGTCTTTTGGGTTCAGAAAATCGTCGAAGAGCCTGTTTGACCGGCTTGAATCCTTTTAGGATGTTTAGGCTGTGTTCTGCCAATCTGCGTGGGATTCCGGGCATATCCGAGGGGTGCCAGGCGAAGATGTCCCAATTTTCCCGAAGGAATTCTCGTAGTGCGGCGTCTACATCAGGGTTCAACTGTGCCCCGATGGAGGCCGTCTTTGTTGGGTCCGTTGGGTGGACCTGGAATTTTACTATTTCATCTACTGGTTTAAAGGAGGTGGATTTGGATCTCTTATCGAGTATCACATCGTCCCTGTTCACCGTAGAGCGCAGCGCGGTGAGTTCTTCTGCCGCTAGGGCTTCGGATAGTGCCTCCAGGGCTAATGCGGCTGTCTTATTTTCGGCGCGGAGTGCTATATCCGGATCACTAACGAGAGTGATTATTCCGCCGGGCCCAGGAATTTTGAGCTTCATGTACCCGTAATGGGGTACTGCTTGAAAAATTGTGAATGCCTCTCATCCTAATATAGCGTGATATCCGCTGTTGAACGGGGCCACTTGGAACGTGACTTCTTCGGATCTATAATTGTCCGGCGAGCCAAACACCACATCGAGTGTGATTTTTCCGGTGCAGCGCGCTTCCTGGCTAGGGATTATTCCTCTGAAGGTTGTGCTGCTTCGCTCAATACGGCTCCAGTCTATTTCCATTTTTTGAAGAGTTTCCTCGTAGATGAGGTTTAATCCGCTGCCGCCATCCATGAGGACCTTTGTAAGTCGAAAGCTGTCCACTATTGGACTAAGTACCAGTGCGGCTGGTGCTCGGGCTGTTCGGAATTTAGGTTCGTCGCTGGCGTTGAAGGTGATGGCTGTGTCACTCCATGGATTTGTTGTTGCTACTTGGTAGACTTTGGCGAGGCCGCGGATTGTTCTTTTCCGCATATTATTTGATGTGAAGGTCTCGAAGACTGTTGATACTGTACTGGTATTGTTGGAGTGGTTTTCCGGGGCTAGAAGCTCCTCGCCACTTTTGGCCACCTGCCGTAATATCCAACATGCTCGAAGGCTATGTGTTGGGACGGCGCCCTCTGTACTGTGAAGTTTACAGGGTCCGCTGAACCATCCCTCCAGTACAGTTCCGTGCCCTCTATCGGGTTTTTGCTTTTTGGTTTTTGTATCTGGGGCCTGAGTGTGATGCACCCTTTTGTTGCGGACTAGGGTTGTATTCGGGGCCAGATTGTCCCAGAACTGGTTTTCGGTTTTCTGGAAACTCTCCATCGCACAGTAGTTTCGTACTATGGATGCCAGATCGGCGAAGCGTGTAATTTTACGACGGCTGATGGCGTTCAATATTCCCTTGTCCGTGCAATTATTGCAAAATATTGAGATTGCGTTTTCTTCTCGGCAGTCCTTTATCCTGTCCATAACCAGGAGGAATCTGGCCCAGTAGTGATGTACTGTTTCAGCGGGCTCTTGCCGTATTAGAGATAGATCGCGTATGTCTGGGTGGGTGGGTGGAACAAAATCCGGAACCCTACCCATCTCGGGGCTTGAAGGCCGTGAAGTTTCCAATTTTGGAAGCTTGGATTGCTGGACGTTGTCCAACGAGTCCGGTCTGATGCCTGACTTTAAGTTCAGTGCTTGATCGAAGTCCGTCCCTTCGCGGAAGTCCGGCATGGAGGGTTCGGGAGCCCGGACATGACTAGTTTTCAATACAGGAGAAGAGTCGCCGCATTGTTCCTCTACCACCGCGACGTGGTGGGTGACCTGGGGAGAGTTAATATCTCTCAGATCGGTTTTAAGCCCAATCTGATTGTAGTCCGTAGCGACTCCCAGGGTGGCGATGCGATCCAAGAGCTCGTTGACAGATGAGAGCTCTATTGGATCCAGCCGCTCGTCAAGTTCCGAGCTGACGTGAAGATTGCTTTTGACGACTTGAGAAGTCATTGTTGAAGCAGTGGCCGGACAGGCGGTCATAAGGAAACCACCTAGCCGGATTGTTTGGCCGGCGGCCAAGGCCCCTTTGGCGAAAATACCGTCCTTGAAGACGGGTGGAGGCATCCTTCCTATCGGCGACGGCACAGAGGAACTCTCAATGAAAGCACCAATGTCGGTGTCAAAACCGGCGGATCTCGGGTAGGGGGTCCCGAACTGTGCGTCTAGGCGGATGGTAACAGGAGACGAGGGACACGATGTTTTACCCAGGTTCGGGCCCTCTCGATGGAGGTAAAACCCTACGTCCTGCTTGATTAATATTGATGATATGGGTAGTACAAGAGTAGATCTACCACGAGATCAAGGAGGCTAAACCCTAGAAGCTAGCCTATGGTATGATTGTTGTAATGGGGGTTATCTCCTACGGACTAAAGCCCTCTGGTTTATATAGACACCGGAGAGGGCTAGGGTTACACAGAGTCGGTTACAATGGTAGGAGATCTACATATCTGTATCGCCAAGCTTGCCTTCCACGCCAAGGAAAGTCCCATCTGGACACGGGACGGAGTCTTCAATCTTGTATCTTCGTAGTCTTGGAGTCCGGCGGACGATGATAGTCCGGCGGACGATGATAGTCCGGCTGTCCGGACACCCCCTAGTCCAGGACTCCCTCACTCGCCGTGTTGGGTAACGTAGTAATTTCAAAAAATTCATTATATAACCATCATCGAACTTTAAGCGTGCGGACCCTACGGGTTCGAGAACTATGTAGACATGACCGACACACATCTTCGGTCAATAACCAATAGCGGAACCTGGATGCTCATATTGGCTCCCACATATTCTACAAAGATCTTTATCGGTCAAACCGCATAACAACATACGTTGTTCCCTTTGTCATCGGTATGTTACTTGCCCGAGATTCGATCGTCGGTATCTCAATACCTAGTTCAATCTCGTTACCGGCAAGTCTCTTTACTCGTTCCGTAATACATCATCCCGCAACTAACTCATTAGTCACATTGCTTGCAAGGCTTATAGTGATGTGCATTACCGAGAGGGCCCAGAGATACCTCTCCGACAATCGGAGTGACAAATCCTAATCTCGAAATACGCCAACTCAACAAGTACCTTCGGAGACACCTGTAGAGCACCTTTACAATCACCCAGTTACATTGTGATGTTTGGTAGCACACAAAGTGTTCCTCCGGAAAAACGGGAGTTGCATAATCTCATAGTCATAGGAACATGTATAAGTCATGAAGAAAGCAATAGCAACATACTAAACGATCAAATGCTAAGCTAACGGAATGGGTCAAGTCAATCACATCATTCTCTAATGATGTGATCCCGTTAATCAAATGACAACTCATGTCTATGGCTAGGAAACTTAACCATCTTTGATTCAACGAGCTAGTCAAGTAGAGGCATACTAATGACACTATGTTTGTCTATGTATTCACACATGTATTATGTTTCTGGTTAATAAAATTCTATCATGAATAATAAACATTTATCATGAAATAAGGAAATAAATAATAACTTTATTATTGCCTCTAGGGCATATTTACTTCACGCCGCCCCAAGAAAGGCCCAGTGCTTGTAAAGAAGGCTCAGTGCCTATGAAGCTCGCCGCCCCAAGAAAGGCCTGGTGCCTGTGAAGAAGGCCCAGTGCCTATGAAGCTCGCCGCCCCAAGAAAGGCCCAGTGCCTGTGAAGCTCGCCGCTCGTGACACTCTCACGTAATAATGAGTTTGGGCTGTACACGCCCCGGAGTCTCCAGAGTGCCGCCCTTGGGCCTTGGGGGCTCCCGCCCATGCCCAGTGGTAGCTCTTAGCTCCGCGCTGGTGAGAAGACGTTGAAGACTAGATTAGGTGCCAGAAGCGGCTTTTCATTTGCTTTCCGTATTTGGCTTGTTCTCCCAAAGAGTACTAAGGTATGATCATGTTTTGCTCGTGAGAGAAGTTTAGTCAACGGGTCTGCCACATTCAGAGTCATATGTATTTTGCAAATATTCTATGTCTATAATGCTCTGCACGGAGCTACTCTAGCTAATTTCTCCCACTTTCAATATGTATCCAGATTGAGACTTAGAGTCATCTTGATTAGTGTAAAAGCTTGCATCGATGTAACTCTTTACGATGAACTCTTTTATCACCTCCATAATCGAGAAACATCTCCTTAGTCCTCACTAAGGATATCCTTGACCGCTGTCCAGTGATCTACTCCTAGATCAAAATTGTACTCCCTTTCCAAACTCAGAGCAAGGTATAAAATAGCTCTGGTACACAGCATAGCATACTTTATAGAACCTATGACTGAGGCATAGGGAATGACTTTCATTCTCTTTCTATTTTCTGTCGTGGTCATTTGAGTCTTACTCAATTTCACACCTTTGCAACACAGGCAAGAACTCTTTCTTTGACTGTTCCATTTTGAACTACTTCAAAATCTTGTCAAGGTATGTACTCATTGAAAATCTTATCAAGCGTCTAGATCTATATCAATAGATCTTGATGCTCAATATGTAAGTAGCTTTACTGAGGTCTTTCTTTTGAAGAACTCCTTTCAAACACTCCTTTATGCTTTCCAGAAAATTGTACATTATTTCTAATCAACAATATGTCATTCACATATACTTATGAGAAAGGCTATAGTGCTCCCACTCACTTTCCTATAAATACAGGCTTCACCGCAAGTCTGTATAAAACTATATGCTTTGATCAACTCATCAAAGCGTATATTCCAACTCCGAGATGCTTGCACCAGTCCATGGATGGATAACTGGAGCTTGCACACTTTGTCAGCACCTTTAGGATTGAAAAAACCTTCTGGTTGCATCATATACAACTCTTCTTTAATAAATCTATTAAGGAATGCAGTTTTGACATCCATTTGCCAAATTTCATAAAATATGGCAATTGCTAACATGATTCGAACAGACTTAAGCATCGATACGAGTGAGGAAATCTCATCGTAGTCAACACCTTGAACTTGTCGAAAACCTTTTTGCGACAATTCGAGCTTTGTAGATAGTAACACTACTATCAGTGTCCGTGTTCCTCTTGAAGATCCATTTATTCTTGATGGCTTGCCGATCATCGGGCAAGTCAACCAAAGTCCATACTTTGTTCTCATACATGGATCCCTTCTCAGATTTCATGGCCTCAAGCCATTTCGCGGAATCTGGGCTCATCATCGCTTCCTCATAGTTCGTAGGTTCATCATGGTCTAGTAACATGACCTCCAGAACAGGATTACCGTACCACTCTGGTGCGGATCTTACTCCGGTTGACCTACAAGGTTCGGTAGTAACTTGATCCGAAGTTTCATGATCATCATCATTAACTTCCTCACTAATCGGTGTAGGCATCACTGGAACTGGTTTCTGTGATGAACTACTTTCCAATTCGGGAGAAGGTAAAATTACCTTATCAAGCTCTACTTTCCTCCCACTCACTTCTTTCGAGAGAAACTCCTCTAGAAAGGATCCATTTTAGCAACGAATATCTTGCCTTTGGATCTGTGATAGAAGGTGTACCCAACAGTTTCCTTTGGGTATTCTATGAAGACGCACTTCTCCGATTTGGGTTCAAGCTTATCAGGTTGAAACTTTTTTCACATAAGCACCGCAGCCCCAAACATTAAGAAATGACAACTTTGGTTTCTTGCCAAACCACAGTTCATAAGGCATCATCTCAACGGATTTTGATGGTGCCCTATTTAAAGTGAATGCAGTTGTCTCTAATGCATAACCCCAAAATGATAGTGGTAAATCGGTAATATACATCATAGATCGCACCATATCCAATAAAGTGCAGTTACGACGTTTGGACACACCATTACATTGTGGTGTTCCATGTGGCGTGAGCTGTGAAACTATTCCACATTGTTTTTAAATGAAGGACAAACTCGTAACTCAAATATTCTCCTCTACGATCAGATTGTAGAAACTTTATTTTCTTGTTACGATGATTCTCCACTTCACTCTGAAATTCTTTGAACTTTTCAAATGTTTCAGACTTTTGCTTCATTAAGTAGATATACTCATATCTGCTCAAATCATCTGTGAAGGTCAGAAAATAACGATAGCCGCCACGAGCATCAACACTCATTGGACCGCATACATCGGTATGTATTATTTCCAACAAGTCAGTAGCTCGTTCCATTGTTCCAGAGAACGGAGTTTTAGTCATCTTGCCCAAAAGGCACGTTTCGCAAGCATCAAATGATTCATAACCAAGTGATTCCAAAAATCCATCTTTATGGAGTTTCTTCATGCGCTTTACACCGATATGACCCAAACGGCAGTGCCACAAATAAGTTGCACTATCATTATCAACTTTGCATCTTTTGGCATCAATATTATGAATATGTGTATCACTACGATCGAGATCCAACAAACTATTTTCATTGGGTGTATGACCATTGAAGGTTTTATTCATGTAAACAGACCAACAATTATTCTCTGATTTTAAATGAATAACCGTATTGCAATAAACATGATCAAATCATATTCATGATCAAAGCAGACGCCAAATAACATTTATGTAGGTTTAACACTAATTCCGAAAGTATAGGGAGTGTGCGATGATGATCATATCAATCTTGGAACCACTTCCAACACAAATCGTCACTTCACCCTCAACTAGTCTCTGTTTATTCTGTAACTCCTGTTTCGAGTTACTAATCTTAGCAACCGAACAAGTATCAAATACCCAGGGGTACTATAAACACTAGTAAGGTACACATCAATAACATGTATATCAAATATACCCTTGTTCACTTTGCCATCCTTCTTATCTACCAAATATTCAGGGTATTTCCACTTCCAGTGACCATTTCCTTTGCTGTAGAAGCACTCAGTTTCAGGCTTTGGTCCAGCTTTGGGCTTCTTCGCGGGAGTGACAACTTGCTTGCCATTCTACTTGAAGTTTCCTTTCTTTCCCTTTGCCCTTTTCTTGAAATTAGTGGTCTTTGTCAATCATCAACACTTGATGTTCTTTCTTGATTTCTACCTTCGTCGATTTCAACATCACGAAGAGCTTGGGAATCATTTTCGTCATCCCTTGCATACTATAGTTCATCACGAAGTTCTAGTAACTCGGTGATGGTGACTAGCGAACTCTGTCAATCACTATCTTATCTGGAAGATTAACTCCCACTTGATTCAAGCGATTGTAGTACCCAGACAATCTGAGCACATGCTCACTAGCTGAGCAATTCTCCTCCATCTTTTAGCTATAGAACTTGTTGGAGACTTCATATCTCTCAACTCGGGTATTTGCTTGAAATATTAACTTCAACTCCTGGAACATCTCATATGGTCCATGACGTTCAAAACGTCTTTGAAGTCCCAATTCTAAGACGTTAAGCATGGTGCACTAAACTATCAAGTAATCATCATATTGAGCTAGCCAAACGTTCATAATGTCTCCATCTGCTCCTGTAATAGGTCTGTCACCTAGCGGTGCATCAAGGACATAATTCTTCTGTGCAGCAATGAGGATAAACCTCAGATCATGGATCCAATCCGCATCATTGCTACTAACATCTTTCAACTTAGTTTTCTCTAGGAACATATCAAAATAAAACAGGGGAGCTAAACATGAGCTATTGATCTACAACATAGATATGCTAATACTACCAGGACTAAGTTCATGATAAATTAAAGTTCAATTAATCATATTACTTAAGAACTCCCACATAGATAGACATCCCTCTAATCATCTAAGTGATCACGTGATCCAAATCAACTAAACCATAACCGATCATCACGTGAAATGGAGTATTTTTCAATGGTGAACATCACTATGTTGATCATATCTACTATATGATTCATGCTCGACCTTTCGGTCTCAGTGTTCCGAGGCCATATCTGCATATGCTAGGCTCGTCAAGTTTAACCTGAGTATTCTGCGTGTGCAAAACTGGCTTGCACCCGTTGTAGATGGACGTAGAGCTTATCACACCCGATCATCACGTGGTGTCTGGGCACGACGAACTTTGGCAACGGTGCATACTCAGGGAAAACACTTTTATCTTGAAATTTAGTGAGAGATCATCTTATAATGCTACCATCAATCAAAGCAAGATAAGATGCATAAAAGATAAACATCACATGCAATCATTATAAGTGATATGATATGGCCATCATAATCTTGTGCTTGTGATCTCCTTCTCCGAAGCACCGTCATGATCACCATCGTCACCGGCGCGACACCTTGATCTCCATCGTAGCATCGTTGTCGTCTCGCCAACTATTGCTTCTACGACTATCGCTACCGCTTAGTGATAAAGTAAAGCAATTACAGGGCGATTGCATTGCATACAATAAAGCGACAACCATATGGCTCCTGCCAGTAGTCGATAACTCGGTTACAAAACATGATCATCTCATACAATAAAATATAGCATCATGCCTTGACCATATCACATCACAACATGCCCTGCAAAAACAAGTTAGACGTCCTCTACTTTGTTGTTGCAAGTTTTACGTGGCTGCTACGGGCTGAGCAAGAACTGTTCTTACATACGCATCAAAACCACAACGATAGTTCATCAAGTTAGTGTTGTTTTAACCTTCTCAAGGACCAGGCGTAGCCACACTCGGTTCAACTAAAGTTGGAGAAACTGACACCCGCTAGTCACCTGTGTGCAAAGCACGGCGATAAAACCAGTCTCGCATAAGCGTACGCGTAATGTCGGTCCGGGCCGCTTCATCCAACAATACTGCCGAACCAAAGTATGACATGCTGGTAAGCAGTATGACTTGTATCGCCCACAACTCACTTGTGTTCTACTCGTGCATATAACATCTACGCATAAACCTGGCTCGGATGCCACTGTTGGGTAACATAGTAATTTCAAAAAAATTCCTACGCACACGCAAGATTATGGTGAAGCATAGCAACGAGAGGGGAGAGTGTGTCCACGTACCCTCGTAGACCGAAAGCGAAAGCGTTAGCACAACGCGGTTGATGTAGTCTTACGTCTTCACGATCCGCCAGATCAAGTACCGAACGCACGGACCTCCGAGTTCAGCACACGTACAACTCGATGACGTCCCTCGAACTCCGATCCAGCCGAGCTTTGAGAGAGAGTTTCGTCAGCATGACGGCGTGGTGACGATGATGATGTTCTACCGACGTAGGGTTTTGCCTAAGCACCGCTACGATATTATCAAGGTGGATTATGGTGGAGGGGGGCAGCGCACATGGCTAAGAGATCCAAGAGATCAATTGTTGTATCTATGGGGTGCCCCCCCTCCGTATATAAAGGGGGAAGGAAGAGGTGGACGGCCAAGGGGAGGAGGCGCGCCCAAAGGGGGGTTAGGTAGTCCTGGACTAGGGGGTGTCCGGACAGCCGGACTATCATCGTCCGCCAGACTCCAAGACTATGAAGATACAAGATTGAAGACTTCGTCCCGTGTCCGGATGGGACTTTCCTTGGTGTGGAAGGCAAGCTTGGCAATACGGATATTTAGATCTACTACCATTGTAACCGACTCTGTGTAACCCTAGCCCTCTCCGGTGTCTATATAAACCAGAGGGCTTTAGTCCGTAGGACACAACAACCATTACAACAATCATACCATAGGCTAGCTTCTAGGGTTTAGCCTCCTTGATCTCGTGGTAGATCCACTCTTGTACTACCCATATCATCAATATCAATCAAGCAGGAGTAGGGTTTTACCTCCATCAAGAGGGCCCGAACCTGGGTAAAAACATCGTGTCCCTTGTCTCATGTTACCATCCGCCTAGACGCACAGTTCGGGACCCCCTACCCGAGATCCGCCGGTTTTGACACCGACATTGGTGCTTTCATTGAGAGTTCCTCTGTGTCGTCGCTGATAGGCTTGATGGCTTCTCCAATCAACAACAACGCTGTCCAGGGTGAGACTTTTCTCCTCGGACAGATCTTCGTGTTCGGCGGCTTCGCACTACGGGCCAATTCACTTGGCCATCTGGAGCAGATCGAAAGCTACGCCCCTGGCCATTAGGTCAGGATCGGAAGCCTAAGCTTCACGGCCGACATCCGCGGGGACTTGATCTTCGACGGACTCGAGCCACAGCCGAGCGTGCCGCGCTGTCACGATGGGCATGATTTAGCTCTGCCGCCGGATAGTGCCTTGGTGGCCGCACACGGATCCGCTCCGGCCCTTAGTTCGGAGCCGATCACGCAGATCGAGGACCGGTGGCTGGACACCGCCTCGGGGGCTGCAACTTCCATGGTGATGGAGCCGAACACTGACCAGAGCTCGTGACTCCGAGGTGCCGGACTCCCTGCCGGACTCCGAACCTCCTGCGCCCCTGCCAATCGAATCCGATTGGGCGCCGATCATGGAGTTCACCGCTGCGGACATCTTTCAGCACTCGCCCTTTGGCGACATCTTAAATTCGATAAAGCATCTCTCGCTATCCGGAGATGCCAGGATGGTCGGGATGCGGACGACGAAGAAATTCAAATCCCACCCACCACCCACTTTGTAGCCACTGTCGACAATCTAACCGACATGCTAGACTATGACTCCGACGACATCGACGGTATGGACGACGATGCCAGAGACGAACAAGAACCAGCGCCTACAGGGCACTGGAAGACCACCTCGTCATACGACATATACATGGTGGACACCCCAAAAGATGGGGACGTCGAAGAAGCAGCGGAGGCAGATTCTTTAAAGAAATAGCCCAAGCACCGACGTCAGCGGCGCCGCTCTAAATCCCGCCACAGAAAGAATGGAGATTCCGGCACAGGAGATAATAACACCCCAGAAAGTGCCGAAGACAATCCCCTCTAGCAAGATTCAGCGCAGGAGGATGCAGAAGCAAGCCCTCACGAGAGAGCGGCAGACGAAGAGGTCGAGGATGATAATTACATACCTCCCTCCAGAGACGAGGCAAGCCTCGACGACGACGAATTCGTCGTGCCCGAGGATCCCGTCGAACAAGAGCGTTTCAAACGCAGGCTAATGGCCACAGCAAATAGCCTAAAGAAAAAGCAGCAGCAGCTTCAAGCTGATCAAGACCTGCTGGCCGACAGATGGACCGAGGTCCTCGCGGCCGAAGAGTATGAACTCGAACGTCCCTCCAAGAGTTACCCAAAACGCAAGTTGCTCCCCCGATTAGAGGAGGAAGCATACATACCTTCATCACCAGCGCACAATACGGCCGACCGACCACCCCGTGGTCGCGATAGAGAGGCATCCAGGCCCTCCACCAAGACCGTACCCCGGCATCGCTCCAAAAGTAGGAAGCCACGAGGGAACGCGCCGAACTTGCGAGATATATTGGAGGACAAAGCAAGGCAATCCAGATCCATCTATGGATCATGTGGGCACCCCACGACCCACGACGAATACCGTCGCGCCGGATACAAAAACTCCAGCCGGGCCGAGCACAGCAGACAACGCTCCCTTGAGCTACGTCGTGATATTGCTCAATACAGAGGCGCTGCACACCCGCTATGCTTCACTGATGAAGTAATGGATCATCAAATCCCTGAAGGGTTTAAACCCGTAAACATTGAATCCTACGATGGCACGACAGACCCCGCGGTTTGGATCGAAGATTATCTCCTTCACATCCATATGGCCTGCGGCGACGATCTCCACGCCATCAAGTATCTCCCACTCAAGCTTAAAGGACCAGCCCGGCATTGGCTTAACAGCTTGCCCGCAGAGTCAATTGGGTGTTGGGAAGACCTGGAAGCCGCATTCCTCGACAACTTCCAGGGCACATATGTGCGACCACCAGACATTGATGACCTAAGCCACATAATTCAGCAGCCAGATGAATCGGCCAGACAGTTCTGGACACGGTTCTTAACAAAGAAAAATCAAATCGTCGACTGTCCGGATGCAGAGGCCCTCGCAGCCTTCAAACATAACATCCGCGACGAATGGCTAGCCCGGCACCTAGGACAGGAAAAGCCGAAATCCATGGCAGCCCTCTCATCAATAATGACCCGCTTCTGTGCAGGAGAGGATAGATGGCTAGCTCGCAGCAACAACCTCAGTAAAAATGATGGCAGTCCGGATACTAAGGACCACAACAGCAGGTCGCGTCGAAGCAAAAACAAGCACCGCGTTAACGGCGACAACAATGAGGATACGGCAGTCAATGCCGGATTCCGAGGCTCTACACCCGGTCAGCGGAAGAAGCCATTCAAAAGAACCACTCCGGGTCCGTCCAATTTGGACCTAATACTTGACCGCTCATGCCAGATACATGGCACCCCCGAAAAGCCAGCTAACCACGCCAACAGAGATTGTTGGGTATTCAAGCAGGCAGGCAAGTTAATTGCCGAAAACAGTGACAAGGGGCTGCATAGCGACGACGAGGAAGAGACCCGGCTGCCGAACAATAGAGGACAGAAGGGTTTCCCCCCACAAGTGCGGACGGTAAACATGATATACGCAACCCATATACCCAAGAGGGAGCGGAAGCGTGCACTAAGGGACGTACATGCGATGGAGCCAGTCGCCCCGAAGTTCAATCCATGGTCCTCTTGCCCGATCACTTTCATCGAAGAGACCATCCGACCAGTATCCGCCACGGTGGATTCGCCGCATTGGTTTTAGACCCAATCGTCGATGGATTTCACCTCACGAGAGTCCTGATGGACGGCGGCAGCAGCCTGAACCTGCTTTATCAGGATACAGTGCGCAACATGGGCATAGACCCCTCAAGGATTAAACCTACAAAGACGACCTTCAAAGGCGTCATACCAGATGTTGAAGCTAATTGTACAGGCTCAGTCACACTGGAAGTGGTCTTCGGATCCCCGGATAATTTCTGGAGCGAGGATTTAGTCTTCGACATAGTTCCGTTCCGCAACGGCTATCACGCTCTGCTCGGACGAACCGCGTTCGCAAAGTTCAACGCGGTGCCGCATTACGCATACCTCATGCTCAAGATGCCAGGCCCTCGCGGAGTCATTATGGTCAACGGAAACACAGAACGCTCCCTCCGAACAGAGGAATATACAGCGGCTCTCGCGGTAGAAGTACAGAGCAGCCTTCTAAGGCAATTTTCGAGTCCGGCCGTTAAACGACCGGACACGTCCAAATGCGCCCGAAGCAACATCAATCAAGACCACCTGGCACGTTCCGAGCATGCGTAGCAATGCGGCCCCTACCCCAGCCCTCACACAATTGCAAGACCAACCCTCCGCGTACATCATTACGCTTTGGAGATACCATGGGCATAGGGGGAGGGGCACGACCACAACAGACCCAGAGCGCGGCTCAACCACACCAGGGGCTCCCAAGTGTGTCACTCTTCTTATTTTTATTTTCCTTCTTTTTATATATAGGACTCCGTTCACCAGAGGCCCTGTCCGGCGGCGCGCCCGCTGAACTCATGATGCAACAGCCAGGGAGGGAAAAAGGCTGCGACGAACAGTCAGGTGGTCTCCATTAAGAGCATTAAATTTGATTATACACACCAGTCCGCAGCCCACCCGTGGAGGGGGACATGTTTAATTAGTCCAATCCCTTGCTTACCGCACTATTTGTATCATTCCGCACTCATAGCAGAAATTCCTTAAATAAATAATGCAACATTTTTTGCCTATAATTGCATCACTTTACATATATGTTCATTAATGACATCTTGCACCCGTATATTTTGGTACGACCGAATACACCAGGGGCTTATGTTCCCCGCATTATGGTGTGATAAGTCCGAACACTTTCACAAGTGCGGCACCCCAAACTTATGGCATTATATGAATCGGGTCCGAATCATGTCTTGGGTCAATAGTTGGGTTTGCCCGGCTCCCATGTTTTGGTACCTTACGTTCCGTTCCGTCGGCTAAGGTAGCACTGGGAGAACCACTGCGATTGCACCCCGGTTGAGCTGGGCGAGCGCCTCAGTGGAGAAAGCTAAAACTGACTGGCATGATAAGGCGAGAGACTGGTCGCTGTTCGAGAGGTCTTTTCGAGTCCCTAAAGACTTATGCCGCTTCGAGCGAAGAACCGGATCATGTCCGGCCAAGGCATGGATAGCGCCCCGAACTCGGTCTTCCGAATACTAGGGGCTTCGCCGAAATTTAAAATTATAGAATTCTATGGCTAAGTGAGAGTGTTCAAGCATTATAAGTCCGGTCGCCTTGTTTGTTGTGTTGAGCGCCTCCCTAGATGGACCCAAAAATGGGAACAAGAGTGCTCAAGTTTATCCCGAACACCCCAGCACTAGTGGCATGGGGGCTGAAGCCGATGACTTGCCATCTCTCAGATTTTATAAACGGCCGAACAGAAGGTAATATTTTAAATTAAACAAGCGTTGCTTAGCGCATATGAACAAAGTTTTTAGCGCACAGGATAATACACAGCGAGTTTACTCAATAATTACATCTCTGGGGCACTCATCCGCAATCTTGCGGGCACCCTTCAGGACAGTCTTATAGTACATCTCAGGCGTACGATACTCCTTGCCCGCTGGCGGCGCGTCAGTGATAAGCCTCTCCGCATCCAGCCTGCCCCAATGCACCTTTGCGCGGGCAAGGGCTCGACGAGCACCTTCAATACAGGCGGAGCGCTTGATGACCTCCACCCTGGGGCATGCATCCACGAGCCACTGCACAAGGCCGAAGTAGCTCCCAGGCATGGCCTCTCCAGGCCACAGCCGGACTATGAGGCCCTTCATGGCCTGCTCGGCTACCTTGTGGAGCTCGACCAGCTGCTTCAGCTGGTCGCTAGGGGGCACCGGATGGCCGGCCTCAGCGTACTGAGACCAGAAGACCTTCTCCGTTGAGCTCCCTTCCTCGCCTCGGTAGAATGCGGCGGCATCGGACACGCTGCGAGGCAGATCTGCAAACGCCCCTGGAGAGCTCCGAATTCGGGTAAGTATCAGGAAGTTTACATTAACATGCTTGCTTTGCATGAAAAATGCCTTACCCGCAGCTATTTTCTTCACATCCTCAACCTCCTGAAGGGCCTTATGGGCCTCGGCCTTGGCGGCTTTGGCACTTTCGAGAGCCGAGGCAAGCTCGGACTCTCAAGTCTTTGAGTCACGCTCCAAACTCTCATGCTTTTCCATGAGAGCCTGGAGCTCTTGCCGCACCTCCGCCACCCGCGCCTCCTGCTTCTCTCGCTCTGCCCGTTCCGTGGCCGCATTGCGTTCGGCCGCGGACACAGCCTCCTTCAGGGTTGCCACCTCATTCGTGGCCCCTGCAGTACCCACGTTATCCTTGTTACTTTTATTGCAACCTAAATCCTTTTCTATAAGGTAACTATTCAAAGTGGTGTTACTCACCTTCTTTGTCCTCGAGATGCTTCTTGGCACGGCCGAGCTCTTGCTCGGACCGCTCGAGGTCCTGCTTCAAAGCACCGACCTCCGCAGTTAGTGCGGCAGAGGTCAGCAGCGCAGCCTGCAAACCCATATTGACATAATTTTTTAGCAACCCTGCGTATATCTTTTTTAGATCCTCAGTCTGGCTTTTCTTTCCGAACACCGAACCGAGCATCAGGGGCTACTGTCTATGCGGTATTACATTACATATTTTTAACTTCTTACCTCAAAGCCTGTTAGAAGGCTACTGCAGGCTTCGGTCAGCCCGCTCTTGGCGAGCTGAACCTTCTGGATCACAGCACTCATGATAGTGCGGTGTTCTTCCTCGATGGAAGCGCCTTTGAGCGCCTCCAACAAGTTGTCCGGCGCCTCCGGTTGGACGGAGGCCGCGGTGTCATGGTCTTGCCCTTCTTGCGAAGGGGCCGCCTGCCGGACTCCGGAACCACTGCAGGTTCTGGTGTGGAGTCCGGCGCAAAGTCCGGGAGGCTGCCTTGCGGCGCCTCCGGAGCCTCCTCCTGATGGGTCCCTTCCCGGGATCCCACCTCGGCGTCCTCAGCGGCGCGAGGGGTAGAGGCAATCGGGATGGAATCTACATCCAACGGAGCCAACGACCCACTCGACGAAGCGGGGAGATCATCATCGGCCGGACTGCAGGCAGTATGCGGCATTAGAAGGACACTATGTGACACAAAATAAATTGCAAATCATTCAGGAATCTGGATACTTACGATCTTGCCGGAGGCCTGGCCCTTGAGGGCCACTCTTCATCACCAACGTTGGCGTTGGCGGAGCTGTCCAGGGGAATAGTTCTTCCCCTCTTGTACCCTTCGGCCTCCCCTGTCGGGGAAGCCTTCCTCTTCCTCTCTCCTTCCTCTGGGAGAGAGTCTTCTTCCTCCTCCTCGCCTTCGGGGGAGGAGTCGGCCCCGGAATCGTCGGACACCTGAAAACGGGAACTCTTTCGAGTACCCGTGGCCACCTTCTTGGCCTTCTTCTCCGGCACCACATGCGGTGCCGGAGCCAGCAGCCCCGCTAGACGGGCGTCTACTGGGTTTTCTGGCATGGGAGCCGGGCAGATGATCTGCCTGGCCTTCTTCATCCAGTCCTATCAAAGGAAAAGAAAGATTGAAACCTGCATAGGGTCAAACTATCAAAAACAAGTGTCCCGTAAAGGGGTAGAATCACTTACCTCGTCAGCTGGTCGCTGCGAGTGAAATCCGCGATCTTCAGCAGCGGATGCGGGAGCTTCGGCGCCCTTGAACAGCACCCTCCAGGCACCTTCGTACGTCGTGTCGAAGAGCCCGCTCAGTGCCTGGTGCTGTGCCGGATCGAACTCCCACAGGTCGAATGCCCGTTCTTGGAATGGAAGAATCCGGCGGACGAGCATGACTTGGACCACATTAACAAGCCTGAGCTTCTTGTTCACCAGCTTCTGGATATAGGCTTGGAGTCCCGTCACCTCCTCCGAACTACCCCATAGCAAGCCCTTCTCTTTCCAGGAGGTGAGCTGCATGGGGATACCAGATCTGAACTCGGGGGCCGCCACCCACGTAGGGTCGCGCGGCTCGGTGATGTAGAACCATCCCGATTGCCACCCCTTGACGGACTCCACAAAGGCCCCTTCGAACCAGAGGACGTTGGGCATCTTGCCCAACATGGCGCCTCCGCACTCCGCTTGAGTGCCCTTCCCTACCTTCGGCTTGATATTGAAGGTCTTGAGCCACAAGCCGAAGTGGGGCTGGATGCAGAGGAAGGCCTCGCACACGACGATAAACGCCGAGATGTTGAGGATGAAGTTCGGCGCCAGATCGTGGAAATCCAGGCCGTAGTAGAACATGAGCCCCCGGACAAAGGGGTGAAGTGGAAAGCCCAGTCCGCGGAGGAAGTGGGGAAGGAAAACGACCCTCTCATGGGGCCTGGGGGTGGGGATGAGCTGCCCCTTGTCGGGCAGCCGGTGCGCGATGTCGCCGGAAAGGTATCCGGCGCCGCGCAACTTTGTGATGTGCTCCTCCGTAACGGAGGAGGCCAACCATTTGCCTCCCGCTCCACACTTGGTCGGAGAAGGTTGAGATGAGATGCGCGAACTTGGGCGCTAGAGCTCGAGTGCGCGGAGATGGATAAGCAAAGGAGGAAGAAGGCGTAGGTGAAAAGTTGGATCCTTATCCCTTATATATATAGGCGGACGAAGACTATGCGTCCCCATCAATGGCGCGGTTGGGTTACCCACGTCCGTATTGATGAGAATCCCGGAATAAGGGGAACACGATCTCTGCTTCGACAAGAAGTGCCAAGGAAACCGCTTCGCTAAACGCGCTGAGGTGGTATAATAAAAAACGATTCAAGTAAGGGCTTGGTAGTGGCGTGACGTCATGCCACGAAATACGTCAGCAGATTGAACTTGTGTACATATTATTCTCTCTACGGTGGAATGTGGAATTTATTTTGCAGAGCCGGACACTATCCTGGTGTTCACAATCTTCTATGGATTATTCGGAGGAGGAACCCGCCTTGCAATGCCGAACATTATGCGCGCCGGACTCATCGTCATTGAAGCCAGGTTCAGGGGCTACTGAGGGAGTCCTGGACTAGGGGGTGTCCGGACAGCCGGACTATCATCGTCCGCCGGACTCCAAGACTATGAAGATACAAGATTGAAGACTCCGTCCCGTGTCCGGATGGGACTTTCCTTGGCGTGGAAGGCAAGCTTGGCAATACGGATATGTAAATCTCCTACCATTGTAACCGACTCTGTGTAACCCTAGCCCTCTCCGGTGTCTATATAAACCGGAGGGCTTTAGTCCGTAGGACACAACAACCATTACAACAATCATACCATAGGCTAGCTTCTAGGGTTTAGCCTCCTTGATCTCATGGTAGATCCACTCTTGTACTACCCATATCATCAATATCAATCAAGTAGGAGTAGGGTTTTACCTCCATCGAGAGGGCCCGAACCTGGGTAAAAACATCGTGTCCCTTGTCTCCTGTTACCATCCGCCTAGACGCACAGTTCGGGACCTCCTACCCGAGATCCGCCGGTTTTGACACCGACAGGGGGCAATCCTACTCCAAGTAGGTTTTGCCCCCCTTTCCTATTCCAACTAGGAGAAGGGGAAAGGAGGAGGTGGAGAGAAGGAAGGAGAAGGGGGGCCGCTGCCCCCTTCCCTTTCCCAATTCAGATTGGGGCAAGGGGGGTCGTGCGCCACCTCCTGGCCGCCTCTCCTCTTCCACCACTTGGGCCCATGAGGCCCAATAACCTCCGGGAGGGTTCCGGTAACCCCTCGGTACTCCTGTATATATCCGATAACCCCCGGAACCATTCCGGTGTCTAAATATAGTCGTCCAATATATCAATCTTCATGTCTCGACCATTTCGAGACTCCTTGTTACGTCCGTGATCACATCCGGGATTCCGAACTACCTTCAGTACATCAAAACACATAAACTCATTATATAACCATCATCAAACTTTAAGCGTGCGGACCCTACGGGTTCGAGAACTATGTAGACATGACCGAGACACATCTCCGGTAAATAACCAATAGCGGAACCTGGATGCTCATATTGGCTCCCACATATTCTACAAAGATCTTTATCGGTCAAACCGCATAACAACATACGTTGTTCCCTTTGTCATCGGTATGTTACTTGCCCGAGATTCGGTTGTCGCTATCTCAATACCTAGTTCAATCTCGTTACCGGCAAGTCTCTTTACTCGTTCCGTAATACATCAGCCCGCAACTAACTCATTAATCAAATTGCTTGCAAGGCTTATAGTGATGTGCATTACCGAGAGGGCCCAGAGATACCTCTCCGACAATCGGAGTGACAAATCCTAATCTCGAAATACGCTAACTCAACAAGTACCTTCGGAGACACCTATAGAGCACCTTTATAATCACCCAGTTATGTTGTGATGTTTGGTAGCACACAAAGTGTTCCTCCGGAAAAACGGGAGTTGCATAATCTCATAGTCATAGGAACATGTATAAGTCATGAAGAAAGCAATAGCAACATACTAAACGATCAAGTGCTAAGCTAACGGAATGGGTCAAGTAAATCACATCATTCTCTAATGATGTGATCCCTTTAATCAAATGACAACTCATGTCTATGGCTAGGAAACTTAACCATCTTTGATTCAACGAGCTAGTCAAGTAGAGGCATACTAATGACACTATGTTTGTCTATGTATTCACACATGTATTATGTTTCCGGTTAATAAAATTCTAGCATGAATAATAAACATTTATCATGAAATAAGGAAATAAATAATAACTTTATTATTGCCTCTAGGGCATATTTCCTTCACGCCGCCCCAAGAAAGGCCCAGTGCCTGTAAAGAAGGCTCAGTGCCTATGAAGCTCGCCGCCCCAAGAAAGGCCTGGTGCCTGTGAAGAAGGCCCAGTGCCTATGAAACTCGCTGCCCCAAGAAAGGCCCAGTGCCTGTGAAGAAGGCCCCGTGCCTGTGAAGCTCGCCGCCCGTGACACTCTCACGTAATAATGAGTTTGGGCTGTACACGCCCCAGAGTCTCCAGAGTGCCGCCCTTGGGACTTGGGGGCTCCCGCCCATGCCCAGTGGTAGCTCTTAGCTCCGCGCTGGTGAGAAGACGTTGAAGAATAGATTAGGTGCCAGACGCGGCTTTTAATTTGCTTCCCGTAGTTGGCTTGTTCTCCCTTGTTTGAACCTTTATTGGAGTTGCTTCTAGTGTTGTTTGCCGTTGTCGGTGTCAAAACCGGCGGATCTCGGGTAGGGGGTCCCGATCTGTACGTCAAGGCTGATGGTAACAGGAAGCAAGGGACACAGGTGTTTACCCAGGTTCGGGCCCTCTCGATGGAGGTAAAACCCTACTTCCTTCTTGATTAATATTGATGATATGGGTAGTACAAGAGTAGATCTACCACGAGATCGTAGAGGCTAAACCCTAGGAGCTAGCCTGTGATGGTATGGTTGTAATTGTGATCGGCCTTCTAAGGACCAACCTCTCCGGTTTATATGGACACCGGAGAGGGCTAGGGTTTACATGGAGTCAGTTACAAGAAAGGAAACACAATATCCGGATCGCCAAGCTTGCCTTCCATGCAAAGGAGAGTCCCATACGGACACGGGCCGAAGTCTTGAGTCTTGTATCTTCACGCTTCAATAGTCTGGACGTTGTACACAGTCTAGCTGTCCGGATACCCCCTAATCCAGGACTCCCTCAGTAGCCCCTGAACCAGGCTTCAATGACGATGAGTCCGGCGCGCAGTATTGTCTTCGGCATTGCAAGGCGGGTTCCTTCTCTGAATACTCCAAAGTAGTCATCGAACACTCAAATCGTGTCTGGATCGACAAAACGATCTTTACACTCTGCTGTAGAGAGAATGATATTTCACAAACGCAATCTGCTGACAACTTTTCCTGATGATGTGACATGTTATTACTGTCAGATCATTATTCGAACCGCTTTCCCACAACCAGCTACAACGCATATTGCGAGGCGGTTTCTTTGACACGTCTTGTCAAAGTAGAGATCGTGTCCCCTTATCACAGGATTCTCATCAATATGGGTATGGGTAATCTAACCGGGCCACTAATTGCAGCGAGTAGGAGGCAGACGGGTTCCACCAGGCTAGTGGGGAGGCACAAAAAGCATTTACCGCCTCTATAAAGAGGTAAGGTCTCCTTCTCTTTTACCCACGCCTTCTCCTCCCGCTAGCTCATTCCCCTCTATTCGAGCCCTAACGCCCAAGCACTCTTCTTCTCCATCGAAGAGAGGTTTTCCAAAGATGTCCGAATCCGGAGAAGGAGGCACATGGATGGCCTCAACTATCCAGGAGAAGGACATCAAGAAGCTCCGGGGAGCCGGGTATTTGGCCCAGAAGATCAGCCACCGTCTTCCACCGGCGGGACAGGTCGTCCCCACTCCGGAATCTCATGAGAGAGTCGTGTTCCTTCCCCATTTCGTCCGCGGGCTTGGGTTTCCCCTTCACCTGTTTGTTCGGGGAGTCATGTATTACTACGGGATCGATTTCCATGATCTTTCCCCCAACTCCTTCCTCAATATCTCGATGTCATCATCGTGTGCGAGGCTTTTCACCTGATCCCACCTTACTTCGGTCTATGGCTGAAGATCTTCAATGTGAAGCCCAAGGTGGTGAGTGGCGAACACGCCGAGTGCGGCGGTGCCATGGTAATCAAGATGCCCAAGGCTGTTTGGCCGAAAGGCGCTTTCAACGACTCCGTCAAGGAGTGGCAGCAGCAGTGGTTCTATATCACCGAACCACGCGGCAAGAAGTGGGCGGCAGCTCCAGAGTTCAGATCCGGAGCTCCACTGCGGCTCACGTCCTGGCCCGAGAAGGGCCCGAACTGGTGCTCGTCCGATGAGCTATTACTGCTCCAGACGCGCATTCAGGGTGTGGTCGATAGGGACGTCAAACTTGTCGACGTAGTCCAGGTGATGCTAGTTCGCCTGGTTCTCCCTTGTCAGCGCCGAGCTTGTACTCTGTGGGAGTTCGATCAGGCCGAGCACCAAACCCTTCGGGAGCTTTATGATTCCTCCCACAAGGATATCTGGAAGGTGCTCTTTAAGTCCGGCAAATCGTGGCCGGGCCCCACCGAGGACCGTGGGTATCAGTAATCCCATTCTCCAAGCTCGGTAAGTCACAGCCACACTCTGTCTATTCATGCTTCATCTGACATGTCATGTGGGAGACACCTTAATCGTGTTTCATTGTGACCTCGGGGATGGATAAAGAAGGTGGAGCAGATGCATTGTCCAGCCCCCCTATCGGAGGAATCGACCGGACCTCTTCTGACGAAGATGCTGGTCCCCGCGCCTTACAGGGCACCAAAGAAAGAGGCCTCCAAGAAGGTCAAGAAGACCCGGGGTGGCCTTCGCCGTTGCGAGGCTTCGGACGCCAAATCCGAAGACTCCAGCGATGATCCTTCGTCCGAGGACGAAGAGGAGGAAGCAGAGGAGGATGAGCCTCACTCTGATGGTGGGAGGAAGAGGATGACCTCCACATCTCTGGAGGCCGGATCGCCCAAGAGGGGGAAAAGTTCCCTCCCAGGGGCATCCCCCGCGGCTGCCGATAGCAGCCCGGAGTGGGATCCTAGGGCCCAGCCCCTGGAGAAGTCGTAAGTATCTGAACACGCATATGCGTCCGGGATTGTTTTTGGGTATAGTAGTTTTGACCGTTGCCTACATATTGCACAGTCCGGCAAGATCCTGCACCGACCGGTCCTCATCGGAGGATTCACTGGGCCCGGATGCCTTGGCGAGCGAGACGCCTCCGCAGGCCCCTTCCCCCAAGTCCGGGCGCGACACTGAGGTGTCATCTCGACAAGACCAGGACCAGGGAGGACATATCCCTGGTGCCGGACACGTGGGGAAGGATACGGCCCCCGGGACCTCTAGGGTTCCGGGATCGAGTGAGCAACCACCCCCGATGGTGGGGGGCCTGCCTACCCCGCCGGCGTCCTCTATTCGAGCAGAGCTGCCTGGCGGTCTATCGACAGTGTTGAAGAACGCATCTATTGTCGATAAGCATTGGGCCCTTATGGGCGCGGTGGTTGAGAGGATTCAGTCCGCCGAGAGCGGGCTGAACGAGTCCTGCCTTGGCCTTATAAAGGCTTTTGAGGTATGTTTCCTAGGATAACCTTGAGGAATTGTCATAATATGAGTAGTAGCCCCTGATGCACTGTCCGGCGGAGGAGACAGAGCCGGGCAGGGGATCAAATCCCCTGCTCTCGCAGGAGCCTATGTGAATGACGTATACCCTTTTGTGTGAAAACAGGCATCCGCAGAAAGGACGGTCGCTTATAATGCGGAAGTGTCTGAACTGAAGCAGAGCCTTACACGGGCCGAGGAGGAACTCGGCCGTGTGAGGAAGCAACTAGAAGACAAGCAAGGTATGTTGAAAACATTTGGCTTGGAGTTGGCATGAACGAATAGTTGTGCATAATGAAAAATATTAGTATTGTGTGCTCTAGGAGCGGGTGCCGAATACGAGGCACTAAAGAAAGCTTTGGCTGATGCCAACAAGAAGGCTGAGGCCGAACAGGCGCTTCGTGAGAAACATGAGGCCAGGGTTATCAGAGCTGAGCGAGAGCTCCAGAAAGCTGTGAAGAAAAGCGAGGGCTTGGAGCAGTGTCTAAAAGAGAAAGAATCCGAACTCGCCCAAGCTCTCGAGGCTGCAGAAGGTGCTCGGGAAGAAGCCCGAGGTGCTGCGCGGGACATTTAGGAGGCCTGGAAAGTGGCGGCTGGTAAGGCCTTCTGTATTCTTAGCTCTTTATATGTTAGAATGTGAAGAATCCTAAGCGGCAAGCTGAATTCTTATTTTTCCAGGGGATTTTGCGGATCTTCCTCGCAGTATATCAGATGCCTCCCATTCTACCGCACCGAGGAGAAGAAGACTACGGAGAGGGATTTCTGGTCGCAGTATCTGGCACCGAAGTATCCGGTGCCATTTATCGATCAGCTGAAACAGCTGGTCGAACTGCACCAGGCGGCCGAAATAGCCATGAAGGACTTAGTCGCCTGGCCGTGGCCTGCGGAGCCGATTCCAAGCAGCTACTTCGGACTCGTCAAGCGGATTGTGGGCGCCTGTCCTCGGCTTGATGCTATCAAGCGATCAGTCTGTATAGAAGGCGCGCGCATGGCGTTTGCCCGTGCGAAAGTGCATTGGGGGAGGCTTGACGCGGAGAAGCTGATGACTGAGGGGCCGCCGGAGGGTAAGGAGCACCGCAAGCCCGAGTTGTATTATGAGGGTGTAATGAAAGGGGCCCGCCTTGCGGCGGACAAGTGTGCTAAAGACATTATATTTCCTTGAGGGCATTTGTGCCACTTTTTGTAATATGGGATAATGGCATGTATATATTGCATGTTTTGTTTGAACATATGTTCTTCCTGTGCGGTTGTTTATTGTATGCAAAATCTGAGAGTTGGCCAGTCGTCAGCTTCTGCCCCCTCGTAAAAAGGATATGGGGGTGTTTGGGATATATCTGGATGCTCTTTTTCCCATAATTGGGTCCTTTTGAGGAGGTGTCTCTTTTCGCGAACCAGGCAATCGGACTATAAGGCTTCATTACTCTCACTTAGCCATAGGAATTGGAGTATGGTCGGCGCAACCCCTAGTGTTCGGAAGGCCGAACTAGGGGCTCTATTATCGCCTAATCAGAAGACCAATCCGTCGCACTCAGCATTTATGATGGCGTTGTGCGGAATAAATCTTTAAGGATTTTATAACCTCTCGAACAGCTGACCAGCTCTCGCTTCATCATGACGGTCGGTTTTCGGCTTTCTCTACTGAGGTGCTCATCCGGCTGAACTGGGACACAATTGCAGTAGTTCTCCCAGCGCTACCTTAGCCGACAGAACGGAACGTAAGGTACCAAAACATGGGAGCCGGGCAAACCCAACCAATGACCCAAGACATGATTTGGAGCTGATGCATATAGTGTTATAAGTTCGGGGTGCCGAGCGACCGAAAGGGTGGTCGGACTTTATTGCCGCACTGTGAAGCCCCTGGTGTAACCAGGCGAACGCGAAGCGTGGCTGTCATTTTCGACGAAGAGGCGTTGGTGATAAACGACAGCCGGTAATTGTTATTTAAGTCTACGCATTGTAGGAGGATGATATGTCTATGCATATGAGTATGATGTATGAAAAGAAGTGTTGTTTGGCGGAACCTGTGGTGACCGGACTGGAGGGGGTTGTGAGTGGATCAATATTGAATCCGAACTGCCGTCTGTCTGCATGTTCCTGCCATTGCGTGTCTGGGCTGGTTCCACGCCGCCAATCCTGTTCTGCATCAAAGTTAGTTTGTGAAGGCAAATGTTATGAGGCAGCTGGGCATCCTCTTGTGGTTAGTCTAAGGGTTCCTTATCGGACCCTGGTGAACCCAGCCGTTATACCGTGATGTAGCGCGGACTCCTTAATGGGTGTCCGGATAGTTGGCCTGAGTGATTTACCATGCGAGATCTAGTCAACCTGGTTTATCCCGTTGGCATACGGTAAACTACCGTATGGTGGGAAGGTGCCGAAGATTTATTCTTTGGCATAACATTTTTTGGGTGATCCAAAGACAACCGTTAGAGTGGTGGGCTGAAAAAACTTGGCCCTTGCGCCTTACATCCTTTAGGAGATGTTTTTCGTGGCTTCATACCCTTGTGGGCTTTACGTGTTATGGAGCCCCCGGACTACTAGGTCTAGAGGTACTGCAATTGACTTGCTGTGGTTTATCTGATCCTGGGCGATCGTCCGTACTGTTACGCTCTGGGGAGGGGGGTCTTGACGAGGCACCTCCCCTTATTGCTTCTGGCGTGCGACCAGCCCATTTGTTTTGAGGATCCTGCATTCTCTATTGGTATGCTTTGCCGCCCTTCTAGGAGTACCATGAATTTCGCATGGTTGATCGAGCGTGTGGCTCGGGCCGAATAGGCTGGAGCTACTCTTTGTCTGTTGACCGGACTGGTATTTACTGGACCTGGCGCCAGTTTCCTTGACTTGACGTTTGTTGCCATTGCGCCGAGGCTTGAGGGTGCCTCTTCGTGTATGCTTCTTACTGTCTTGGACCGTAGTGATGTGTGGGCGTCTGGGTGCGTGCCTGTGGTTTTCCTGCTCGAGTTGAGGTAGCCGGTTGTGTCGTGTATGCCCTTTGCTGGGGCTGTCGGGTTCGTACTTTTCGGTAGCCAGTATCTTGGCCCACCTATCCACTAGCACGTCTTGGTCAGCTTTAAGCTGCTCTTGTTTCCTTTGCAGGCTCCTTGCCGTGGCCATGAGCCATCGCTTGAAGCAAACTTGTTCCACTGGGTCTTCAGGTACGCCAAATTCATCATTGCCGAGGCTTGCCTCGTCGTCGGAGGGGGGTGTATAACTGTCCCTCTCCAAGTATCCCGTCGTGATTGGTCCAGCCCGCTTGAGTGTAGGCTGACTGGGCTGTATTCTTCTTCGGTACCATCCGGACTTCTTTCGTTTCCGGGGCCGGTTTTGATGTGGCGGGGCTTGGAGTGGCGCCGATAACGCACATGTTTTGCTTTTCTCCCTGAGGGGTTATCCTCCGTTGCCTCACCGCCGCTGGTTTCCTTTGGAGTGTCCACCATATATATATCGTATGAGGAGGTGGCCGTCCACCGCCCTGTGAGCGGTGGCTCCTGTAATTCTCCTACATCGTCGTCCATACCGTCGATGTCTTCGGAGTCGAAGTCAAGCACGTCGGTTAGATCATCGATCGTGGCAATGAAGTGGGTGGTTGAAAGTGCGTTATATCGACTAGAGGGGGGGGGGTGAATAGGCGATTTTTATGAATTCTTCACTGAGGAATTTGCTGGTGAGGAAATTCCTTAGCGAAGAACTACTTGCAGCGGAATAAGTACTCAGAAGTAAACATAACAGGATACAAACATAGTCATCATGATGAAATGAAGACAAGCACAGAGTACAGAAAGCGTAAACACAGGATAACAAGATGAAGACAAACAGACTGAAGAAATTGAACTGAGGAATTTGTGAAAGTCTTTAGTCAAAGTCTTCAAGCACAGATATGAACAACATTCAACACAGTAATGAGGAAATGAAAGGGTTGAGGAGATAGAACCAGTTAGTTGGTGAAGACAATGATTTGGTAAACCAGTTCCAACTGCTATCTCAGTTGTACGTCTGGTTGGAGCGGCTGAGTATTTAAACTCGAGGACACGCAGTCCCAGACACCCAGTCTCCGAGCCGCAACTCAGGACACCTAGTCCTCACCGTATTCTCCTTGAACTAAGACCACGCAGGTCTCGTCCAATCACTCGTGGTAAGTCTTCAGGTGACTTCCAAACCTTCACAGACTTGGTCACTCGGCAATCCACAATTCCTCTTGGATGCTCTAGACCTTGACGCCTAACTGTCTGGAAGAAGCACAGTCTTCAAAGGTAACAAGCGTCGGATCCACGCGGGATCAATTTCTTCAGTGATGCTCAATCACTTTGGGTTTGTGGGGGTTTGGTTTTGGATTTTCCTCACTCGATGATTTTCGCTCAAAGTCCTCGGAGGATGGGTTGCTCTCAAATGACAAGTGTCAAGTTCTCTCGGAGCAGCCAACCAACTAGTGGTTGTAGGGGGCGGCTATTTATAGCCTAGGGAGCAGCCCGACATGATAAGACATAAATGCCCTTCAATGATATGACCGTTAGGTGGATAAGATATTTTGGGACAACCGGCGCGCAGCACAGCAACGGTCAGAAATTTGACTCTCAAATTCCTCGGGGCTATCATGTTCCTTACTATGTAGGCAATTCGCACTGGCGAATTCCTAACTCCTCAGTCAGAGCAAAGTCATCAGTGACCAGAAGAACTGCATCTCTGTCACTGAAGAAATTGACTGAACTGTATGAGATTTCCAATGGCTTCACTCGAAGGGATTGGTAGATGTAGGATTTTGAGTTGAGCATCACATGGAAATTTTTCCTTAGTATTTCCTCGACCCCCTTTAACAGTACGGTGTTTCCGATGACTCAAGAAAGAGAAAAGTGAAACTACGAAAACAAAAGTCTTCACGCTTCATGTTCCTCAAATGAATATCAAGTCTTCAAGGTCACACCAATTTCTTCACTTTCAAAGTCTTCAGAAAGTCTTCAGAATATCAAAGTCTTCAGTCGAAGAACTTCATTTTTAGGGGTCGACTTTCTCTGTAAATATCAAACTCCTCATAGACTTATAGACCTGTGTACACTCACAAATGCATCAGCCCCTTAACCTATAAGTCTTCAATACACCAAAATCACTAAGGGGCACTAGATGCACTTACAATCTCCCCCTTTTTGGTGATTGATGACAACATAGGTTAAGTTTTCAACGGGAATAAACATATGAAGTGTAAATACTGATATTGAGGAATTTGATTGCAAGATATAGAGGAACTCCCCCTGAATATGTGCATAGTGAGGAATTTGCTTTTGAGGCAATGCACATTTGAAGAATTGAATCATGGAGATCTCCCCCTATATCTTGTAATTCATACACGCATTTGATATATAATATGAAGAATTTGAAATGCATGCTGAAATATGGTGCCTGATGAGATTCAGCATGCGTGCAATAATATTAACGAGGAATAAGCATGCAGAATAACACATCAAAAGTATCAGAGCACAGTGCATCATCAGAGCACTATGCACCGTTCAAAAGTATCAGGGCACCACCAGATTTAAGATTACAACTCGATCCAGTAAAAAGTTTCGGAAGAACGAGAGTTGTAACTTAACAAAACACCCATAATATAAACCCGCTTGAAGACTAACTCAGATTTCGCCCCCTTTGTCATCAAATGACCAAAAGGATCGAAACTGAGGACTAACGCCCTTGAAGAATTTCAAGTTGATGGAGGAGCGCCAGCGTTGTCGGGGTTGTTTGTTGAAGTAGGGCCTGCCGCAATGTCGTCCAAATCTTCATGTTCATCAGTTTCACGCGATGAAGAATAAGAGCTGGCCACCAGATCAGGAACTTTAACTCTCTTTAATTTCTTCGGAGGTGGTGCAGACCAGTCAAATGCTTCCTGGAGACCCATAGTCTTTAGTTCTTCCGCGGTATATACATGAGTGAGAATAGCCCAGGTGCGGTTGAGGGTTTCATGAAGGTGATAATTGTTCTTCTTCACAGCATTATGGCTTGAGGTCATGTTGTGAAGAATTGCAGCAAACTGACGCTTCACCCATTTGTGATTGCGATCAACCTTCTGATGAAGACTGAGGAGTAACTCACGGTCAGTCATCACCCTGGGTGCTGTGGCTTGAGGCTTTTGCTTAGCTGAGGTATTTGCGGCAGTGTCATGTGTAGCAGAGTCGTCATTGGTGGAGTAAGAAGTAGCCAGACGAAATTGACCATCCAATGGACAAGTGCCTTCATCAATCACAGCAGCTGCCTTGCCTTTATCATCAGATGATGAAACTGGTCGCTTGAGGACTTCAATGGGAGGCAAGTAGCTACCATGATTTAGAGTGTCAGCCTTGTAATTCAGTGAAGATCTTGCCCTTATGAATCTCATAATCCAAGGCGCATATGGCTTCAGCTCAAAAGGTGACATAGCAACATTAGCCAGAGTCCTCATGAAGAAATCATGGAAGTTGACGGGAACGCCATGAATGATGTTGAAAAGCATGTTCTTCATGATGCCAACGACATCTTCATCATTTGAGTCGTGGGCTTTGATTGGACTCATTGTCTTCGTCAGGATTCGATAGACAGTCCGGGGCACATAGAGCAATTCCTTGACGAGGAATTTGGTTCGTGGGGCCTGCCCTGGCTTCAAAGGCTTCATGAGCACTTGCATATAATGATTCGTCAGTTCAGGGTCATTGTAGATGCAACGTGCACTGTCATGGGGAGGATCAAGAGGAAGGACACGAAGCAATTCAGTTGCTGGTGCCTTATAATGAGTGTTTTCAGTCATCCAATCCAGCACCCATGAATTGACATCTTCAGCATCTCCGGTGATATGCAGTGTGGCGTAGAACTGAAGAATGAGTTCTTCATTCCAATCACAGATATCAGTGCAGAAGTTCAGTAGTCCTGCATCGTGAATAACACTGAGGACTGGCTCGAAGCACGGCAGAGATTCCATATCCACATGAGGAATATGTTCATGATCAAAGATTTTGTCCTTGTCAAAGAGCACTGAGGAATAGAAGTTAGCTTGAGTAGCAGTCCAGAAACGCCTCTTCCTTATGCGAGCAGAGTCATATGGATTATAATCAATGAAGAACACATGCTCAGAAAAGAAGTCTTCAGCCTTGAATTTTTGCTTGCTTGAGAACGGATTCTTCGGTTTGGGCAGAGGAGTACCAGTGATTTGCAGCACAACCTTAGGAATCGCGAGCTCAGGTACTGCAGGCTGAGGAATTTCTGGTTCCTCTACTTGTGCAACTTGAGAATCAACAGCAGCAGGTTCTTCAGCACTAGCGGTTGGAATTTCTTCATGAGCAGATGAAGTGGGATGAGTTTCTTCAGAGCCCATTTGAACAGTTGTAGCCGGGGACTGAGGAATCTGTTGAATAGGAGTGAAGAGAGGAGTATTTGGATGCTGACTTTCCCAAAAGTCATCATTCATCACTGGTGTAGTGCATCCAATATCCACATCTTCATCTTCTTTTTCAATTTCCTCAACACCAGCCTCTTCAGCTGTGAACCGAGGCATAGGTGAGGAAATGACTGGCGTTGAAGGGAATGCTTCCACTTCAATTTCTTCATCAAACTGCTCTGACGTAGCAGCAGAATGATTTTCTTCATCAGATCCGCTTGGGATCTTGTAGTCTTCTCCATAAGGAATAATTTCCTTTGATGACATGGAGGAAATCGGAACAACATCAATAGGATTTTCAAGAGAGCTGGTCATTGGCTTCATTTTCTTCGCAGCCGAAGAATTTGACGCAGCTGATGCCTTCCTTTTCTTCACTGCAGCTCGCTCTGCAGCCTTGGTCTTCTTCACTTCATAGGTAGAAGGAAGAATAGGAGTTGGAGTAGGTGCGGGAGGAGCTGAGGACTGTGGTTGATTTTCTTCAGGCGCAACTAATGCAGTTGCCCTGATCTCTTCAGTTTCTTCAGGCGCACCACTAGTGGATGCCCTGGAAATTTCTTCAGCGGCTGGAATGGAGTCATCAGCCCTGGAACTTGTGTTTTCATAGGCAGGCTGAAAGTCATCAGCGGTGCTGGCATGTTCTTCAGCAGGCTGAGCAGAGTCTGCAGCCTGAGGATTTCCTTGTTGCGATGGGGCTGCAACAGTTGACATTTTCTTCATCAGGTTGACGAATCTCACTTTGGCTCTTTGCCAATCAGCATTGTATGCATCAAAGTCCTTGCTGAGGGCTTGGATTTCAGATTGAGCCTTGAGAAGTTCTTCAGGTGTCAGTCTGACATCGTTCTTCTTCAGAAGCTTCTCCTTTCTAGCTTGAGCTCTCTTTATCTCACGAGCCTTTTCAAACTTCCATTTCTCTTGAGAGATGAAATGGGTCAGCATGTGACTGTGACCGGGAGTCAGAGGCAGATCAGGCATTGGAGTGTTTGGATCCTTGTGCCATGGGTCAATGTAGTCAAGGATCTTCTTCGGATCCAACAGCAGTGGCACAAATGTGCCTTTGGCTCTAGCGGCCTTTGCTTGTCTGTCTCTGATGATTTCTGCAAGTTCTTCGTCAGAGGCCTCATCATTAGAGGGCACTTGGAATGCAACCTGTTTCTTCCTTGGACTTGGCCGAGGACCGCGTCCAGCTGTTGCTTTTGTCTTCAACAGTGAGGAGCCTGATGAGGACATTGGTGCAGCTGAGGAACTTGCTGAGACACCAGAAGCAATTGAGAAACCCTGAGTCCTTTGGCATGTAGCTAGATGCACAGGAGTTGAGGACTTTGAGGGAGCTGCTGAGGACTTTGGTGGAGCAGCAGCAGTCTGAGGAATTTGCCGTGAGGGCGCAGCTGAGGAACTTGGCCGTGAGGGCGCTGAAGGTGAAGCACTTGGCTTACGAGCAGGCTTCTTCGGCATTGATTTCCTCGGTTTGACCGAGGTCTCAGCAGCAGCAACAGCGGCAGAATCCTCATTGAATTTCCTCACTGCCTCCTTGGCTTGTCTTGCCAGTTTTGCTTGACGCCTAGCCCATTCTTCAGGAAAGTCCTCACCACGCTTGATGCTGGTGGGATCAGCTACTTGGCCAGGTGCCAATGGAGCTCTTGGGCATGGAGGATTTAAGGCGAATTTCTTCATGTACTTAGGAGTAACATATCGATATTCCCTCCATTCTCATGCCCATCTTCGTTCAATTCTCTGAATACGCACCTTGCACTGATTCTTGTTTTCTTTGCCAAACTTGGCTTCATCAGGTGTGCAATAATCCTTGTATATTTCATCAGGGATTTCGAAAGCAGTCATGACCTCCGGTTTCTTTCCTCCTTTCTGCGGTCTCTTTCCTTCAGCCATTTTCTTCAGATGAGGAATTTGAACAATTGAGCACTCTGAAGAAGTATGCAGTTTTTCTTCGAGGGACGCTGCAAATGAGTTAAGTTGATGAGAACCTAGTGATTCAGCAGCGGACATGAGTACCTGTGAACAGAGTGTAGGTGCTAGGAATTTGAAGAGGTCATATGCGTTCTCAGAAGATTTTTTTTTGAAAAGACAAGTTTGAGGAATTTGACCAGATGAGTCTTGAGGAATTTCACCAAGCGTTTTGTCTCAGGTTCCAGAGTTGTATAGATCGAAGATCCACACAATTGAGGAATCTTGAAGAAAAAGATTGCTTAGAGAAATAGTTCAAGATCATACGATCCATGAGGTGTTCATATGTGTGAGGATTTGAAGAAAAACACCTTTGAAGATTTTCAGGTAACTTGAGAATCAAAGTGAGTAATAAAAGTAACTTTTAATTACCCGAACTGAAGAACACGACGAACTGAGATGACAGATGTGAAGTTCGTCCGGTTCGATCTCCCACGCCCTAACTTGGCAGAGGGAGATAGCTACGGCGGCGGCGGAGTGAAGATTTCCGCAGCCGGCGCGAGTACGACGACGACGAGGTCGAGGCAGTGAAGCTCTTCCTCACCGGCGGCGATGGAGTAGCGGCGGCGCTAGGGTTTGAGGAGCTCGAGCGAGAGACAGCGACCGAGCGGAGTAAATGAAGTGAGGAAGGGGAGAGGGGTATTTATAGCCACGGTAAAAACTGTTCGCCCAAAGATTTTGGGATGAACATGCCCCTGCCCTTTCTCCTTCACGCGACATGTGTCACCCACGTGCTGTGCAGATGAGATCGTGTAAGATCGTGGGTGAATAAAATAATACATCATGGGATGCGGAACGGTTTGAGCGGTAAAACCGAAAATCTGGATAAGATTTGTTTTAAAGTTTCGTTCGCAATTTCTTCAGCTGACAAGGACACAGTGAAGACTTTGAACGGGTTTCAAATAGAACGCACATGAAGAATTTGTGAATAGATTGGGTTGAGTCTAGCATAGAGGGGGAAGGGTCCGATCACATTCACTTAGCAGAAATCACAACTTGAAGAAATAGCAATAAGTGAATGCTGTAGAGGACATAAACTCATATATATGTATATAGCCAATGAAGAAAAATGACGGAACCAGTGAAGATTTTGCAAAGTTGAAGAATTTGAAAAACTGAAGAATTTCAAAAACTGAAGATTTTCAACTTTTGTGGTGGCGTGACCCACCATATAAGAATGATGATTTCAGATACCGCGTACAATTGTCGTAGGGTTCTGAGAATCAAATTCTTTGTTAATTTCTTCACACTTAGAGTGTTGTTCTTCATTGATTGAAGAAAAACGTTTCTTCATGTGTTGCACATCTAAGTCATCAATTTTGCATAAGTGTTAGGATGTGTGTCCTTTTCAAAGAACATTCGAAGACTCTAAGATATTTAGCTCACACCGCAACTTGCTAAATCTCTTCTCATCCAAGGGCTTAGTGAAGATATCGGCTAGCTGTTCTTCAGTCTTCACGTGCTCGATGGAGATGTTGCCCTTCAACACAAGATCACGAAGAAAATGATGACAAATTTGAATGTGCTTTGTCTTCGAGTGCTGAACTGGGTTGTGAGCAATCTTGATGGTACTCTCATTGTCGCAGAGGAGAGGCACATTCTTCATGTTGACGCCATAGTCCTTGAGGGTTTGCTTCATCCAAAGCAGTTGAGCACAGCATGAGCCAGCAGCAATGTATTCAGCTTCAGCAGTAGACAGTGATACGCAGTTCTGTTTCTTCGAGGACCAACAGACCAAAGATCGTCCAAGGAAATGACAAGTGCCAGATGTTGACTTGCGCTCCACACGATCACCAGCATAGTCAGAGTCAGAATATCCAATGAGATCAAAAGCAGAGCCCTTGGGGTACCATAATCCTAGTGTTGGTGTGTGAGCTAGATATCGAAGAATATGCTTCACAGCCTTATGGTGTGATTCCTTCGGTGCAGCTTGAAATCGGGCACACATGCAAACACTAAGCATTATATCTAGCCTAGATGCACATAAGTACAATAAAGAACCAATCATGGAGTGGTATACCTTGTGATCAAAGTCAATACCATTTTCATCAGTGCATAGATGGCCATTTGTGGGCATAGGAATTTTGACGCCTTTGCAATCTTGCATGCCGAATTTCCTCAGTACATCTTTGAGGTATTTCTCCTGAGATATGAATATGCCATTGCACTGCTGACGGATTTGAAGACCTAAGAAGAATTTCAACTCTCCCATCATAGACATTTGATATTCTTCACTCATCATATAGGCAAATTCATCACTATAACGTTGGTCAGTACAGCCAAAGATAATATCATCAACATATATTTGGCACACAAACAGTTCACCATCATAAGATTTAGTAAAGAGAGTAGGGTCGAGTGAACCGGGTGTGAAGCCATTCTTCACAAAGAATTCCTTCAATGTATCATACCACGCCCGAGGGGCTTGCTTGAGGCCATAGAGGGCCTTATTGAGTTTGAAGACTTTGTCAAGATTCTTTGGATCTTCAAAACCTGGGGGTTGAGCAACATATACTTATTCCTCAAGCTCACCATTGAGGAATGCACTTTTCACATCCATTTGATATAAGGTAATATCATGATGGTTAGCATAAGCAAGTAATATGCGAATAGCCTCAAGTCTAGCAACAGGTGCAAAAGTTTCATCGAAATCAATTCCTTCAACCTGTGTGTAGCCTTGAGCTACTAGTCGTGCCTTATTCCTCACCACAAGGCCATTTTCATCTTGCTTGTTGCGGTAGATCCACTTTGTGCCAATGATATTATGCTTGCGAGGATCTGGTCGATTGACCAATTCCCAGACATTGTTAAGCTCGAACTAATGTAATTCCTCTTGCATAGCCTGAATCCACTCCGGCTCCAAAAATGCTTCATCTACCTTAGTGGGCTCTGTGATAGAGACAAAAGCATAGTGCCCACAAAAGTTAGATAAATGTGAAGCTTTTGAGCGTGTGAGAGGACCTGGTGCGCTAATGTCATCAATAATCTTCTCCACTTGCACTTCTTTTGCAACGCGAGGATGAGCTAGTTGTCGCTGAGGAATTTGATCAGCATTTTCTTCAGCTCCATTTTCCTCATCATGTTCTTCAGGTGCATCAGCTCGACGTTCTTCATGAACAGGAATGAATTCTTCAGCAGATTCTTCAGTAGGAATGACATCCTTAGTTGCCTTGAGCTTGATAGCATCCTCAGGTGCTGGTTCATCTAACACAGAAGGTAGGTGCTCTCTTTGCGAGCCATTAGTTTCATCGAACCGCACATCTACAGTGTCAACAATCTTGTGAAGAACAATGTTGAAGACTCTGTAGGTGTGTGAGTCCTTTCCGTAACCAAGCATAAAACCTTCATGTGCTTTCGGTGCAAATTTAGAGTTGTGGTGAGGATCTCTAATCCAACATTTAGCACCGAAGACTTTGAAATAACTCACATTGGGTTTCTTGTTAGTGAGGAGTTCATAGGCAGTCTTCTTGAAGAATTTGTGAAGATATACTCTGTTGATGATGTGGCACGCAGTATCAATTGCATCTATCCAAAAACGCTGAGGCGTTTTGTATTCATCAAGCATAGTGCGAGCCATCTCAACAAGAGTTCTATTCTTGCGCTCCACGACGCCATTTTGCTGAGGAGTATAGGGAGCAGATAACTCATGAGTAATACCAAGTTCATCAAGATAGGCATCACGACCGGAATTCTTGAACTCAGTTCCATTGTCACTTCTGATATGCTTGATCTTCACACCAAAGTTGGTTGAAGCCCTTGAGGAAAATCATTTGAAGACTTCCCGCACTTCATGTTTGTAAGTAACAATGTGTACCCATGTATATCGAGAATAATCATCAACAATGACAAAACCATATAGAGATGCATCATTAGTGACGGCTGAATAATGATTAGATCCGAAGAGGTCCATGTGAAGCAATTCGAATGGACGGGTAGTGGTCATGATAGTCTTCGCTGGATGCTTGGCCTTCGTCATTTTTCCAGCTTCACAGGCTCCGCATAAGTGATCCTTGAGGAATTTGACATTGTCAATGCCAATGACATGCTTCTTCTTCGCAAGCGTGTGCAAATTCCTCATGCCTGCTTGACCAAGTCGTCGATGCCATAGCCAGCCTTCTGAAGCTTTTGCAAGTAAACACACGGCTGGTTGTGGTCCTGTAGAGAAATCAACAATATACAGATCTCCTCTCCTAAAGCCTTCGAAGACTTTGGAATTGTCAGCTTCCATAATCACAACACAATGATACTTGCCAAAGACAACAACCATATCAAGATCACAAAGCATTGAGACTGACATGAGATTGTATCCTAAGGACTCAACAAGCATGACTTTGTTCATGTGTTTATCCTTAGAGATCGCAACCTTACCAAGACCCAATACCTGACTTTTGCCTTTATTAGCAAAGATGATATGCTTGAGAGGTGACGGTGATAATGGAGCATCCATCAATAGATCCTTGTCATCAGTCATGTGATTTGTACATCCACTATCGAGGACCCATTCAGTAGTTTTGGGTTGATCATCCTGCAGATGAATTAGTGTAGCTTACAATCTCATATGCTTCATCAGTGAAGAATATGATATCAAGTTCATCAGATGAATTTCATCAAGCAGTAAACAGATATAGCAATATGAGGACGTGTGAAATGAAAGTTCATTTCATCATGATTCGCCTGCGTCCTTTCAGGCATTTTGTCAGGTCCCCAGCAAATTCTTCAGACGTTTAAAGCACGTCTGGAGACCTGACCCTGCAGAAGAGATTAGTTCTTTTTCTTCACCACCCACATCTGGAGGGGTGGCAAAGAATTCATCATTCTGCGAGCACCATATGAGAAAGGTGGCAAAGATGCCAAACCGTTTCGTTTCACATAAGAGGGGTTAGGGTAAGCATATGAATAAGCAGAGTAATTCTTCGAGGACTTATGAACATAATGATTTGAAGAATAATGCACATATTCATAGCCCTTAGCTCTACCCTGCGAGACAGAGTTGTTAGCACGATGATAATCATATGAGGACTTTGATCCATTTGAGGAATTTGATCCACGTGAGGAATTTGGTCCGTATGAGGACTTGGATCCATATGAAGAATTTGGTCCATATGAAGAATTTGATCTGGGGTTCCTGTTCTTCACAGGTGGTGTCATGAGGACATTCACCTGAAGACTTTCAACATAACTTTTGGGAACCCAGATTTTCTTCATAGGGAAACCGTTCCTGCAGTTAGTGCCAACATATCTAGCAAATACTTCACCATTCTGATTTTTGAACAGTTTATAGTTGGAGTTAAATGACTCATCAGAAGAATGAGGAGATTCACATGTAAAGCCAGATAAGTTAGATGGATCAACTGGAGGTCCCTTTGCAGCAACCCATGAGGTTTTGGGGTACTGCTCAGGCTTCCAATATGTTCCATCAGCATTGAGTTTCCTCTCAAAGGCAATACCCTCTTTCCTAGGGTTTCTGTTGAGGATCTGCTTTTTAAGCACATCACAAAGTGTCTGATGCCCTTTGAGGCTTTTGTACATGCCTGTCATGTACAATTCCTTCAGCCCTGCATTGTCAGTGATACTAGCAATGTCCTCAGGTGAGGAATTAGTGATAGCAGAGGCAGATGAAGAATTTGTAACAGTTGAAGCATTTGAACATTCAGGTGATGAATTAGCAGATTCACGTTCAATGCACTTTAAGCATGGAGGAACAAATTCTTCCTGAGAAGCGCTGATTTGTTGAGCTAGTAATGAATCGCGCTCCTTCTGAAGTTCTTCATAACACACTCTTAACTTTTCAAGATCTTCCTTTCTTTGAAGAGATTCAAGAGAAAGCTTCTCGTGATCTTGCTTTTCTTGAAGAAATTCATAAGAAAGTTTCTCATGATCAGATAAGAGAGTGTTATGATGACTTTGAAGGTTGTCAAACCTAGACTGAAGTCTCTGAAGATTTTCAGTCAGGGCTTTAGTGCGATCCATTTCTTCACCCAACATATCATCACTTTTGTCTAGCATGTTTTGAACTTTTTCAAAAGCCCGTTGTTGTTTCACAGCAATCTTAGCAAGTTTAGAGTAGCTAGGCTTGAGATCCTCATCAGATTCATTTTCACTAGATTCAGAGGAGTTGTATTTGAGTACCTTGGCACCTTTTGCCATGAAGCAGTAGGTGGGAGCGTAGCCATCATTATCTTCATTAGGCTTGTTGGTGGGGTCAGTTTCTTCACTGTTGAAGATGGACTTGCTGACGAAAGCAGTAGCGACGGCCAGACTCACCACACCAGACTCAGATTCTTCAGACGCCTCCTCTTCATCATTTTCCTCAGATTCAGCTTCAGAGTCCATTTCCTTGCCAATGAATGCCCGAGCCTTCTTGGAGCTACTCTTCTTGTGAGATGAAGACTGAGGATTTTGAGGATGAAGATTTTGATGATTTCTTCTTCTTCTTTGCATCATCAGAACTGTAATCCTTGTATTTCTTCTTCTTCATTTCCTTTTCCCACTGAGGACAATCTTGGATATAGTGACCAGGTTTCTTGTATTTGTGGCACAGCCTTCTCTTATAGTCACTGGATGAGGAATCACTGCTTCTTGAGGATTTTCCAAAGCGACCACGTCTTGAGAACTTCTGGAATTTCTTCACGAGCAGTGCTAGCTCCTGGCTCAATTCTTCAGGATCACCAAGGCTACTACCAGAATCCTATATTCAGAGTCAGACACAGCCTTGTCCTTCAGGGCACGTGGTTTGCCATAGTTTGAACCATAGAGATCTCTCTTTTCAGCAAGCTGGAACTCGTGAGTGTTTAGCCTTTCGAGGATATCAGCAGGATCAAGAGACTTGTAGTCAGCACGTTCTTGTATCATCAGTCCCAGAGTATCAAATGAGGAATCAAGCGATCTCAACAGTTTCTTCACTACTTCATGATCAGTGATGTTAGTGGCATCGAGGGCTTGAAGCTCATTTGAGATGTCAGTGAGGCGATCAAAGGTTTGTTGGACATTCTCATTGTCGAGTCTTATGAAGCGGTTGAAGAGATTCCGAAGAACATCGACTCAAGAGTCACACTGAGTTGAAACTCCTTCATTTACTTTGGACAGCCTATCCCAGATAAGCTTAGCAGTTTCCAAAGCACTCACTCTTCCATATTGTCCTTTGCTCAGATGGCCACATATGATATTCTTCGCTTGAGAATCGAGTTGTTTGAATCTCTTCACATCGGTAGCGTTCAGTGAGGGTGTGACAGAGGGAACACCATTTTCCACAACATACCAGAGATCGTTATCAATTGCCTCAAGATGCATTCGCATCTTATTCTTCCAGTAGGGGTAGTCCGTCCCATCAAAGGCAGGACACCCAGCCGAGACCTTGATCATACCTGCAGTCGACATAACTAAAACTCCAGGCGGTTAAACCAAAATCACACAGAACAAGGGAGTACCTTGCTCTGATACCAATTGAAAGTGCGTTATATCAACTAGAGGGGGGGTGAATAGGCGATTTTTATGAATTCTTCACTGAGGAATTTGCTGGTGAGGAAATTCCTTAGCGAAGAACTATTTGTAGCGGAATAAGTACTCAGAAGTAAACATAACAGGATACAAACATAGTCATCATGATGAAATGAAGACAAGCACAGAGTACAGAAAGCGTAAACACAGGATAACAAGATGAAGACAAACAGACTGAAGAAATTGAACTGAGGAATTTGTGAAAGTCTTCAGTCAAAGTCCTCAAGCACAGATATGAACAACATTCAACACAGTAATGAGGAAATGAAAGGGTTGAGGAGATAGAACCAGTTAGTTGGTGAAGACAATGATTTGGTAAACCAGTTCCAACTGCTGTCTCAGTTGTACGTCTGGTTGGAGCGGCTGAGTATTTAAACTCGAGGACACGCAGTCCCAGACACCCAGTCTCTGAGCCGCAACTTAGGACACCCAGTCCTCACCGTATTCTCCTTGAACTAAGACCACGCAGGTCTCATCCAATCACTCGTGGTAAGTCTTCAGGTGACTTCCAAACCTTCACAGACTTGGTCACTCGGCAATCCACAATTCCTCTTGGATGCTCTAGACCTTGATGCCTAACCATCTGGAAGAAGCACAGTCTTCAAAGGTAACAAGCGTCGGATCCACGCGGGATCAATTTCTTCAGTGATGCTCAATCGCTTTGGGTTTGTGGGGGTTTGGTTTTGGATTTTCCTCACTCGATGATTTTCGCTCAAAGTCCTCGGAGGATGGGTTGCTCTCAAATGACAAGTGTCAAGTTCTCTCGGAGCAGCCAACCAACTAGTGGTTGTAGGGGGCGGCTATTTATAGCCTAGGGAGTAGCCTGACATGATAAGACATAAATGCCCTTCAATGATATGACCGTTAGGTGGATAAGATATTTTGGGACAACCGGCGTGCAGCACAGCAACAGTCGGAAATTTGACTCTCAAATTCCTCGGGGCTATCATGTTCCTCACTGTGTAGGCAATTCGCACTGGCAAATTCCTAACTCCTCAGTCAGAGCAAAGTCATCAGTGACCAGAAGAACTGCGTCTCTGTCACTGAAGAAATTGACTGAACTGTATGAGATTTCCAATGGCTTCACTCGAAGGGATTGGTAGATGTAGGATTTTGAGTTGAGGATCACATGGAAATTTTTCCTTAGTATTTCCTCGACCCCCTTTAACAGTACGGTGTTTCCTATGACTCAAGAAAGAGAAAAGTGAAACTACGAAAACAAAAGTCTCCACGCTTCATGTTCCTCAAATGAATATCAAGTCTTCAAGGTCACACCAATTTCTTCACTTTCAAAGTCTTCAGAAAGTCTTCAGAATATCAAAGTCTTCAGTCGAAGAACTTCATTTTTAGGGGTCGACTTTCTCTGTAAATATCAAACTCCTCATAGACTTATAGACCTGTGTACACTCATAAACGCATCAGTCCCTTAACCTATAAGTCTTCAATACACCAAAATCACTAAGGGGCACTAGATGCACTTACAGTGGTGGGTGGGAAACGAATTCCGTCATCGTCTGCTTCCCACTCAAGCTGGACATAGTTTGGCCCAGAGTCCCCTGACAAAGAGAGAGACTTCAATAATTTCAACATGTCACCAAAGGGCGAGTGCTGAAAAACGTCCGCCACAGTGAACTCCATCACCGGGGCCCAACCAAGTTCGGCGGGCTTAGGGACGCGCGGACTGGAACCTACGACCGGATATGAACCCGGGGGTCCGAAGTCACAGGTTCCCTCGGAAGTGAGGCCTGTGTTCGGCTCCATCTCCGATGAGGGTACGACCTGCGGGGCGGGGTCCAGCCCTCCGTCCTTAGGCAACGCGACCTGCCCCGGATTTAGATCCGGGGCTTCTGCTGGGGTGATATCCCGAGCATCGTCTGACAGCAGGTCTAAGCCGTGCTCATCGTGATTGTTCGATGATCCAGGCGCTGGCCTGAATCTGTCGAAGATCAAGTCTCCACGAATATCCATTGTGTAGTTCAAGTTTCCGAACCTGACCTGGTGGCCGGGGGTATAGCCATCGATCCGCTCCAGGTGGCCAAGCGAATTGGCCCGCAGTGCAAAGTCGCCGAACATGAAGATCTGTCCGGGGAGGAAAGTCTCGTACTGGAAAGCGTCGTTGATGGTGATTGAAGAAGCCATCGAGCCTGACAGCGACGACACAGAGGGGCTCTCAATGAAAGCACCAATGTCGGTGTCAAAACCGGCGGATCTCGGGTAGGGGGTCCCGATCTGTGCATCAAGGCTGATGGTAACAGGAAGTAAGGGACACATGTGTTTACCCAGGTTCGGGCCCTCTCGATGGAGGTAAAACCCTACTTCCTGCTTGATTAATATTGATGATATGGGTAGTACAAGAGTAGATCTACCACGAGATTGTAGAGGCTAAACCCTAGGAGCTAGCCTATGATGGTATGGTTGTAATTGTGATCGGCCTTCTAAGGACCAGCCTCTCCGGTTTATATAGACACCGGAGAGTTCTAGGGTTTACATGGAGTCGGTTACAAGAAAGGAAGCACAATATCTGGATCGCCAAGCTTGCCTTCCACGCAAAGGAGAGTCCCATCCGGACACGGGCCGAAGTCTTGAGTTTTGTATCTTCATGCTTCAATAGTCCGGACGTTGTACACAGTCCGGCTGTCCAGATACCCCCTAATCCAGGACTCCCTCAGCCGTCCTCTGCCCCTGTTCTCTGTCTTTGGCTTTTGCCTGGCTCTCTCTCTCTCTCTCTCACAAGCCTCGCGAGGGAGCTGCGCGGGTGCCCTCGTGAGCCCGCTCTCGCCTGGTTTTCGCGAGGCTCCCTCGCTCAAGTTCACAGCGGGAGCACCCCTCCCGGTCCGTGCCCCACGGGCATCGCGTCACAAATCGCCGGACCTAAGCTGGCCACCCTCACGACCAAGGTTCAGAAACCATTTTCCCAACTGATCTTTGCAGACCTTAAGACACCCGGCGAGGCCTCGAGCAAGTACCTCGCGAGGCAAAAACTACGGCAAACATCCCGAGCTAAGTTGTTCCTACGCGCAAGCACATAACCGCAACACCGTAACACAGCACATGGACGATAAAAATAGCATGATAATTAGGGATCATAGTCTGTTGCATGCCCCCACGGGGCTCCATACTTCTCTCTCTCTCAATGCAGGAAAAGGAGAAAAACAAAATAAAAACAGCGCACGCCCTGCAACAGCTCGCGAAGAGGGATCCGCACCGTCCTCCCGAGCTCAATCAGACTCCGCCTCGCGCTTCACCGGGGCGCGGCGACGAGACGACCCGCTACCGCCCTCGAAGCAGGTGCGGCGACGTGGTGGCTGATTGCGGCCATCGCTGGAGGAGCTGTCACCGGAGGAGGGGCCGCTAAAGCTCGGCGAGCTGCGGACGCCGCCGTGAGCAGGTTCGCCTTCACCCTCGTCGCGGTCGCTGCCAAGGCCAAGCACCTCGTCGCCGTCATCATCTTCAGGGCAGCACCCAACACGGCGGCCATCTTCTTCGAACACCATCACGTAGGGGGTCGCGTCGCCATCAAACTTGAAGTGGAGGGTGCACCACTGGCCCAGGCCATGCACGCGGGCAAACGTCTGCCAGCCGCATGCCAGGGCCACGTTCCCAGCAACGGAGATCTCCACCGCAACCCAGGAGGCCCTGCTGCAGCAGCCGTCTGCCTGCAGCCAGAGCCCGCAGGGGCCAGCGGCCGGCAGTTCACTGGCGAAGGAGCAAGGGAGCTGGAGCCAGCTGTCGGCCGGGTTGTTCGACCATACTACAAACTCCGGCAGCACCTCCGCCGAGTGGAAGCGCGGCCGGGGAGGCCGCGCAGCCACGTCACGCCTTTCTCCACCAACTGGGCTGCCTCGACATGGGAGGCCACTGCCGAGTGAAGGGCCACCACCGTGACCACAGGGATCTGCAATGGGAGTCACGGGATGCTTGCGCGGACGACCACGGCCGCGCTTGGGCAGAGGAGAGCCAGGCCCTTCCTGGCGAGCCTTCCCCTTTTTCGCAGCCAAGAACCTCTTCACGGGCGCCATGGGACGTTGCAAGCAATCGGAGCGAGGAAGAAGAAGAAGCAGGCGGAGCGAGAAGAGATGGACAATGGGGGCTTCCGCCCCTCCCCATTTATCGCCCAGAGGAGGCCAACCGTTGGCCCCCATGATCGCAGGTAGTCATGACTCTTTTTGCACGTAGCAGGGACTCGTCAAATCGGGCAGTTGCCGAGGCAGCGTGGGGAAGCGGAGATGCACACGTCCAATCAACTGCCACACGACGACCAAGGCTGTAGGCTGTTGGGGCCTGCGGCGCTCCGCACTTGCCCTTTGGCTTCGCTGCTAAGCCAAGTCCGAGCGCGCCTTAGGCCCGGGGGCTACTATCGGCGTTCCGAGAATGGGGGTCCCCTGACTTGCCTGCCTATGGCCTGCAGTGTGGCTCGAGCAGTGGCCTAGCACGACCCGTCTTCATCAACCCAAGTTCAAGACCCTCACGAGGGGCCAAGCCTTGTGGGGCGGACGACACAAGGCTTCCTCAGGGGCGGCCTCACCAGGCAGGCTCGCGAGGAGGCGGAGAGATCAAGGCAAGGAGTACCTCGCGAGGTGTTCGTGACGCAAGCCATGACGGCCAACACCAGGTGGGCACCAGCCAGTGCAGTGTCTTCGTTTCCTCTTTGGTGCAAAGGAGACAAGCGCAGGCGCGGAGTACCGAGGTATCAAGTAAAGGTTTCCATATCGGTGCAACGAGACCAAGACCAGCAGAGCGGCAGGACGGAGATCACTGTGGAGCCCAAGACGGCATCATCGCCAGTGCCTTTGGCAGTCGAAGACCACCTTTAGTCAGGATAGCTTGTACTAGTTGTCCCCCTTCAAAATGGCCGTTGTTGGCTCCCTTCCTGCTCAATATTTGGGAAGAGGACCAGGGGCCTCTCTATATAGAGATAGCCACCACAATAGAGAGTGGATCGAATCCTTCCCTACTAGAACACCGCAACAGCTCAAGAACACCCCTCGCGAGGCTGTTCTTCCTCTGTACTGTTCATCATCAGCCCCAGAGGCAATCCACCACACCACACACTGGATTAGGGTATTACACCACAATGGTGGCCCGAACTAGTATAAACCTCGTGTCCCTTGTTTTGTTCATCGTGCTAGCTTAGATTCACAGCAAGGTTTTGGGGCGTGGATCGGTAGGGAGAAGATCTTCGTGTGCACCCCAGAGTTCGAACCTTAAGGTTTTTGCCGGAACCCGATATCCGACAGTCGTTTCCTCCGTTCTGCGGTACGACAGGCCTCGTTTCCATCGGCTGTTCCGCCCAAGCCCTCCTGATGAACACGACGTATTCCGACCGAGTCGGTTGCCTCCCGATGAACAGGACGCTGTTTCTCCGTTCCGACCCAGCCGGTTCACTGTTGCCGTTCGTTGCCTCTCCATATAGACAAGCCCTGGCCGTCCGTATATATATGCGCGAGTATGCGCTTGAGACCCCGCCCGTATGTACGTACGTGGCCATATTTTCTCTCTTGCACCCTGGCCATTGTACGTACGTGTACATGCTACGTGCGCGCCTCTACTACGACACGTGCCCTTCCTTACACGGCCACGGTTCATCGCTCAGCCTGTAGACAGACCGATCATATGTACATACACGTTTGCGACCAGAATGACAACGCTACGTACGCTTCGACCAGGTGGGTCCCGACTGTTAGGCACTTCCTTGCGTGCGAAGATGTAGCTGGTGGGTCCCAGCAGCCAGGTGGCGAATCGTTTTTTCCTGCAATATGGACGCACTTCCTTGCGTGCGAAGATGTAGCTGGTGGGTCCCAGCAGTCAGGGGGGAAACATTTTTTCGTGAAATACGGTGGCCCGTCTGGTGGGTCCCTGCTGTCAGGTGGAGGAATAATTATTTTGCGTGTAATAAGGAGGCACTTCCTTGCGGCTGCCGTGGACCCAACTGTCAACCTCTCCATGTACAGTACTCTTCTGATGGAAGTCGTTCCTTGACCATGTTGACAACGCCGCACCGAGAGCACTAGGGCGGTGGACGACGGCGAGGCCTAGGAAGGGGAAGACGCGGAGCCGGGGAAGACGCGACAGTGGAAGCCCGCGCGGAGAGGAGTACGAGGGTTCACTGGTACGGCTGTGGTGTGAGGCTGTCGTCACCGCAGAATAACAGGGGGTGTGGGTGAGTAGAGGGATGGCCTGGCCAACGGTGGGAGTAGTAGGGGGCGGTGAGGCCTCCGCGGCATCACAGCCAGCCACGGGAGGCAGGAGCACGCGGCACGACCGACGCTAGTTTGGGCGGCTGGAGCAAGAAGACCAGAGGTTGAAGAAGCACTGCAGCCGTTGGATGGACATCGTACGGTCACTGCAGCTAGAATCGTTTATATTGACTAAGTTGACAAAGCCCTTGGTACGCGTCAACTTAGTAGGCCCACAGGTTAGCCTCCAAAACGGTGCGCCCCCGATATCTGGAGGAAGAATCATTTTTTGGGCGGCTGAAGCAAGAATATCCGAGATTGAAGAAGAAGCATGACATCCGTTGGATGAACATCCAACGGCCACAGCTGCTAGAACCATGTGTTGTTGACAAAGCCTTGCATACGCGTCAACTTAGTTTTTTTAGAGGACACGTCAACTTAGAAGGCCCACAAGTGTGTGGCAGAGAACATATAGCCCATTGCGATTTGTAAGAATGTACAACCCATTTTTCAATTGTAATGGAATTTACTACAACCCATTTACAGTTTGTTAAATGTACAACCCATTTTCTAGCTAGGACAATGATTAATAATTCAACCAACTGCTCAAAACGAAATTCAAAAAAAATTCTCACATTTTGATGGGATCCATAATATTTTTATCCGAAATTTCTAGTCAGATTAAATATAATTTCAAAATAAAGTTGTATTATGTTAAAATCGAACAAAATATTGCACGCGCAACAAGTAATGAAATTAAAATTTTCAAATTCCAAAAAAATATATATTTTAAACTAATTACGCGTTTGGTGCATATTTTTATAGTTACTGTCCAGTTATTATAATGACATTCCATTTATTATTTCTTAAAGTCCATTTTCTTGTTCAGCCTAATGCATACCTCCTAGGAAAGTTTGCAACCCAGCGGGGCGGAGAATAACAAGTTGACCTGGATGTTGTGTACAACTGGTGGCCCAGTTGAATTGCTGATGTTGAAAAAAAGGCCTATGTAGTACAGTACAACCTAACATGGCTACTCAACCCACATTCAGCAACGCCGGAAAGGCCCAAACAAGGCTTTTGTGCAACTTTTTGAAGGAACTAAGCTCAATTAATAACTTAAGAAAAAAAGTTAGATTACAGTGGAACCTAATTAAAAGTTGTCACGAGCAAAGAAATAATTCAACGGGTCCCACTTGAGCGTGTGTGCGTGTGTGCATGTGTGTGTGTGTGAGAGAGAGAGAGAGACTCGTCGGTCGATGCTCGTAAATACATCTTTCAACCATATGCATTGCTGATGCTTAGTAAAAGTTATATAATTGACACAATCATATAGAACATCATAGTACACTGTACAAGCATACGAAAATTTCACGCAGGCGGCACAATCAAGATGGAAGCAGTGGATCGCTACGGGTAGGGCTATGTTGAAACCAACGAACTCGTAAATAACGGTTCATCATCTTTATCAATGACGGGGAAATATCTTGAATGTTGTGCAAAGAAAATAGACACACAACACAATAAGTTCTGCTAGCACATTAAGTTGACGTACAACCCTTTCTAAAAAAAGTTCATGTACAAAATCAGAGCAAGTCACAATCAAATGTACTAGCACATCAGTGCTTCACACCCATAGCTCGGATTTAACTAGTATCTGACAAGATTCAGTTGTTTCCTCAAATTAGAGCACATCCAGGCAGCCAACCCTGCCTCTTCTCCCAAAGAAGCAGTGGCCTCCACCGCGAGATGGAGTAGGCCCTGTGCCATCCATCGTTCCGAGCAACACGGGGAAAGTATGACGTTGACTCCTGTAATGGACGTCGTCGACGGACCCTGGCACCAGCAGCGGCGACAGGACTTCGATTGATGGATTGACAACTTCTTCGACATGCACGAACACTAGATATAGGTACAGCCCTAACGTGGTCCACAGCGGCCTTGGTGGCGATGAATAGTACAACCCCGGTTCCTGCACCGGTATCTCAACAACAATCACCTTCGGTATGGTGGACGGCTTCTTCATCCATGCCATAACCATCAGATCCCAGCTGTCTGGAGGAACAAAGATACTTACGAGCTCACCTCCAAGGTCGTTGATAAACTCATTCATGGACTCGCTGTTCCAAGCACGTCGAGGCATGCCGTGGAAGGTAAGCTTTGTTAAAAACTCAAGCTCAGAGGGCACTGAGCCCCATCCTGGGTGCCACCAATCAAAGCTCACCAGCGTGCCATCGCAGAACAAACACTGAGAAGATTCGAACACACGACTGCAATCGAAAGTTGTCCAGAACCTGACGAAGAAATCAGCCGGTGGTAGATAGACTTCGATGAGCAAGTCACTTATTTGTATGCCGTGCGCAATGCCAAGAGCTTTTACAAGGTCGTCCGGCGAGACGGGAGGCCGGTCGCCGTTGATGGTTACCATCAGCACTTTGCCAGCAAACTGGTCGTCAAGCGCCGCCATGCCACTATTGAGCGACAGCATGCAGCGACCGATGGCAGGACGGTGATGATGATATAGACCGGGGGTAGGGTCATAGGCCTGACCTATACGTCCTACCCAAGGTCACTACCTTAGAAGCAAAGAAGCTCAAGAGACAACAAGGAGTGCTCAATAAATGCGTCGAGTGCAATCCACTTGACCAATCAATCACTCGGGTACCCCTCCTTCCTGATGTCACACGACCAGTCAATCACTCGACCATACAAGAAACCACTCGACCTACTGAAGACCAGGAGTCACTCAGAATAGCAACGGTCAAGCATTCACTCCGTAGTCTTTAAGGTCATTAAAGGCACTTATGGCCGGTGTTATCAGTAACGCCCCATCTTTATGTACATTGAACTCCTTGTAACGGGGGATGGCTGGGGTCCTGGCGCACTCTATATAAGCCACCCCCTCCTCTGGCACAAGGGTTTGCACCCCCTGTAACACATACTCCCATAATCTAGTCGATCGCCTCCAGGCACCGAGACGTAGGGCTTTTACCTCCTCCGAGAGGGGCCTAAACTCAAAAACACCTGCGTACAATCTCACCGTAGCTAAGACCTTGCCTCCTCATTCATACCCCTGATACTTACTGTCAGATTTAGAACCATGACAGTTGGCGCCCACCGTGGGGCAAAGCGTCTTAGCGACTTCCGGCATGGTTGCATTTTCTTCGATCTTCATCAGCATGGTTTCTGATGGCGGTTTGGTCATGGGCCGCGAGTTCCGACTCGGTGGCTCACTTTTGTTGCCGACGACTCCACCTGGCTCCAGGAGGCCCCCCTTGATGTCGAAGCTCTCCGAGCTCGTGGCTCGGCGCACTTCCTCGTGAGTTCCTGCGGCGTCCTCCTTCGGCAACCATCTTCTCTGTACCAGTCGGTTACTGGGTCGTCATCCCACTCCGCTGGACACCGCCGCAAGCGGTCTGCGCATTCGCGGCTCCAGCGGTGGGTGAGACACGCGGTGGCTCATCAGGAGTTCACCTCTCAAGTCGCGAGGATTGAGCCCGACGTGTTTCCTTTTGGATCGGTCGACCTATCGACTGATTTTGTAGATATCTTCTCCGAGAGCAGGAGTTGTGACCCCGCGGCGGAAGTCCTCATGGTCGACTCCCATCGTGGTGTGCCTGGTTTTCGTCGCAGCGGCGACGGCGGCAGGAGCGCTGGCCCGTCACTCGACCATGAAGAATATCAGCCTCAACCTCTCAGTTCGCAGCAGAGGGAGGAGCTGCACCGCCGTGACGTGGAGGCTCTCCAAACCCCCATCATAGGGGAAACCGTTGAGGCCCGGGCCTTGGAGGCAGTGCGCCTGGCCACTCTGGCTGAGCGCACTCGTTTGGAGAATCTCCAACATTCTCTCGATGAACATGCTCGTCGACTGATCCCTGAGTCCAGTCGACACCCACGACAATTTTTTCACCGGAAACTCAGGTATTCCGCACAACAATTCAGAATCTTGAAGCGGTTGCGCGTATTGCTGAATCCATTCAGCCGTCCCGTTCGGAGGCTGATAGAAGCTTGGAACAGATTAGAACGCTACTCCGAGCAGCAGGAGACCATAACTCCGCTGTGTCCGAGTCACGGAACAGAATCCACAGCAGATCAGTAAGAGCGGGCACCGTTCAGTCGGCGCACAACCCTAGGCCACCTTTCCAGCATGGAGGCCATGATCATCGCCAAGATCGGTACCTGGGAAGAGCTCATGGAGAATATGATCGTGAGTACACCCGCGACAACTACTGTCGAGCGCCTTCGCCCCTTCCGAGGGACGGGTCATACGCGCCCTGGCGCAATGACGACAGGCGTCCGTATGGGAATGACCGCAGAGTTCCAGTCGACCCCAGAGAGCCCGACTTCGATGCAAGGTCCATCCTTGTGCAGGGTTTGGTCGATCGTAACAGAGCATACAGAGAAGGGCTGGATCGGAACAGACCTAGTGGAGGCAGAGTCCATGTTTCCGGCCCAGACTGTTTTGGAAGAGCCATCAGAGCCGCTGAGATTCTTCATAACTTCAGACTGGCAACTGGCGTCAGTAAGTTTACAGGCGAGTCGAAGCCCGATACTTGGCTCGAAGACTACGGAGTGGCTGTGCAAATTGGTGGCGGCAGCGATGAGGTGGCCATGAAGCACCTTCCTATGATGCTTGAAGGTTTTGCCAGGGCTTGGCTGAATCAGTTGGCCCCTGGGAGCATTTTGAGTTGGGATGAGTTAGCCCGAGTGTTCACCAGAACGTTCGAGGGCACTTGCAAGAGACCTGCTGGTCTACCGGAGCTGCAACATTGCATGCAGAAACCGAATGAAACCCCGAGAGACTATATCCAGAGATGGATCACTCTGCATCACACAGTGGAGAATGTGTCAGATCACCAAGCAGTTTGTGCCTTCAAGGAAGGCATTCGCTACAGAGAGCTCAATCTGTAGTTCGGTCGGACTGGAGATATGTCTTTGACTCGGATGATGGAGATTGCCACCAAATATGCTAACGGCAAAGAGGAAGACCGACTCAGGAGTGGCAAGCACAAAATAGTCGCCCAAGACACCGGAGGAGGAAATTCCAGTCGGAAGCAGAAGCAAAAGGCTGAGGCAGCAGGTCCTGCTGAGGCAGCAGTGTTGAATCAAGGAAAGTTCAAAGGGAAACCCAAAGGGCCTTGGACCCCCAAGAAAGTGAAGGACCAGGAAGGAAATGATGTGATGGATTTGCCATGTCATATTCACACCAAGAAGGATGAGGAGGGGAACCTGATTCTCCCCAAGCATACCACTCGACAATGTCGACTCCTAATCCAGAGCTTCCAAGAGAGTAAACCCAGTGATAAGGACAAAGAGCCTGAGAAGGAAGAAGAGGATAAGGATGATGATGATGGTTATCCCAATGTCAATGCCACCCTGGTGATTTTTGCTGATATCGAGAGCAAAAGTCGATTGAAGGTCATTAATAGAGAGGTAAACATGGTTGCTCCAGCAACACCAAGGTATCTGAAGTGGTCAAAAACCCCATTACATTCGACCAGTCCGACCACCCGACATGCGTAGCTACCCCTGGGCGGCAAGCGCTGGTGGTCGACCCAGTCGTGGGAGGCACCCGACTGACTAAGGTCCTGATGGATGGTGGTAGTGGCCTACTGTATGCTGAGGCCCTCAAAGGAATGGGCATTCCGATGTCCAAACTCAGCGAGAGCAACATGCGGTTTCATGGAATCATCCCAGGAAAGAAAGTCGAATCACTCAGCCAGATCACTCTCGACGTGGTTTTCGTCAATGAGATTTTTTTTGCAAGGATAAGTTGACGTTTGAGGTTGTGGATTTCTAGAGTGCATATCATGCCATTCTGGGCAGACCTCCTTACGCTAGATTTATGGCTCGACTGTGCTATGTATATCTCAAGATGAAGATGCCAGACCCCAGAGGTGTAATAACGGTTTCCAGCAACCGTCGGAGAGCAAAAGATTGTCTTTAAGATGGAGCAAAGATAGCAGATGAGCAGATGGAAACAGTAGAATGGCAAGAGTACCAGAAGGCTGCAGATCCGAGTGATTTGCTACATGCTAAGAGGCCTGCCTCGGAGTTTACATTTCAGTCGGCCGGCGAAACCAAGCCAGTCCATGTTCACCCTACCGACCCCAATGCTGCTCCGACCCATATCTCGACGACACTCGACAGCAAATAGGAAGAAGCGCTCATCCAGTTCCTCCATGAGAACTGGGACATCTTTGCATGGAAGCCATCTGACATGCCAGGTGTACCCAGGGAGCTGGCTGAGCACTGTCTGTGAGTCGATCCAAAAGTAAAACCCGCTAAAGAGCATCTTCGTCGGTCCGCCATGGAGAAGAGAAAGGCCATTGGTGAGGAGGTGGCTCGGCTCCTAGCTGCTGAGTTCATCCGCGAGATATACTGCTCCGAGTGGCTCGCCAATGTTGTTATGGTTCCCAAGAAAGATAAATCACTCCGAATGTGTATTGACTTCAAGCACATCAATCGGGCCTACCCGAAAGATCATTTTCCTCTGCTCCGCATCGACCAGATAGTCGATTCAACTGCGGGATGTGAGCGACTGTCCTTCCTGGACGCTTATTCCAGGTACCATCAGATCTGACTGTATGGACCCGATGAGATAAAGACGGCTTTCATCACCCCGTTCGGGTGTTTTTGCTATGTTACTATGCCCTTTGGCCTCAAGAATGCTGGTGCCACATTCATGCACATGATTCAGAAGTGCCTGCTCACTCAAATCAGTCAGAATGTGAAGCATACATGAATGACATAGTGGTTAAGTCACGCAAAGGACCCGACCTGCTGACTGACCTTGCTGAAACCTTTGCCAACCTAAGAAGGTATGATATCAAGCTTAATCCATCAAAGTGCACGTTTGGAGTCCCAGGCGGAAAGTTACTTGGTTTTGTCGTTTTTGAACGAGGGATCGATGCAAACCCAGAGAGGTTGGCACAATCCTCCGAATGAAATGCCCAGTGCGTGTGCATGATGTTCAGAAGCTTACTGGTTGTTTGGCTGCTTTGAGTCGATTCATCTCACACCTTGATGAAAAGGCACTGCCTCTTTACCGACTGATGAAGAAATCTGACAAGTTCGAGTGGAATGACAGAGCTGAAGCAGCATTTGAGGAGCTCAAAGCCCTGCTTTCCACCTAGCCGGTGCTTGCTGCTCCAGTTAGCAAGGAGCCTTTGCTGCTTTACATCGCAGCCACAGGACAAGTTGTTAGCACAGTGCTCACGGTCGAGCGGGAAGAAGAAGGCAATGCCTTCAAAGTTCAGCGCCCCGTGTATTACATTTTAGAAGTCTTAACTCCATCCAAGCAGAGATATCCTCACTATCAAAAGCTTGTTTATGGGATTTACCTGACCATGAAGAAGGTTGCACATTATTTCTCTAATCACTCAATTTCAGTCATCGGCGATGCTCCATTATCAGAGATTCTAAATAATAGAGATGCAACTAGTCGAGTGACCAAGTGGGCGGTTGAACTTCTTCCTTTGGATATCAAATTTGAGGCAAAGAAGGCCATTAAGTCTCAAGCAATTGCAGATTTCCTCGCAGAGTGGACAGAACAACAACAACCGATTCAAATTTAGTCGGAACATTGGACCATGTTCTTTGATGGATCCAAGATGTTAAATGGCTCTGTTGCAGGAGTGGTCTTAGTGTCCCCACTGGGAGACAAGCTCAGTTATGTCCTCCAGATTCACTTTGGTTCTTCAAACAATGACGCTGAGTATGAGGCACTATTGTATGGGTTGCGTATGGCCATTTCACTCGGCATCCGACACTTGATGGTTTATGGCGACTCAGACTTAGTGGTTAACCAAGTAATGAAGGAATGGGACATCAAGAGTCCCGCAATGACAGGTTATTGCAATGCAGTGAGGAAGCTAGAGAAGAAGTTTGAAGGGTTAGAGCTCCACCACATACCACAGATCAAGAATCAAGCCGCTAATGATCTGGCGAAGATAGGTTCCACTCGGAAGCCTATTCCCAGCAATGTGTTCTTGGAGTATCTCCATACCTCGTCAGTACAAGAAGATCCCTTCAAGGAAGAGCCCCCGCAACCAATAAGTTCAAGATTGAGATCGAGTTTCCAGCCGTGGTCGACCTAATCATGGAAGTCTTGGTGGTCACGCCCGATTGGACAGTTTGATACATTGCGTACATTCTCAGAAAGGAGCTCCCAGAGGATGAAGATGAGGCTCGCCAGATAGTCTGTCGATCCAAAGCTTTCACCGTGATGAAAGGACAGATATACAGAGAAAGTGTCACAGGAGTGGCCCAACGATGCATCACCCCGGAAGAAGGCCGAATGATCCTAAACAACTTCCACTCGGGGACCTGTGGTCATCATGCATCCTCTCGGACCATCGTGGCCAAAGCATACCGAGCGGGATTCTATTGGCCTCGAGCAAATGAGATGGCGAAAGATATAGTCGACAAGCGCAGGTTGCCAGTTCTACTCCAACATGTCTCACAAGCCCGCATCTGCCCTGAAGACTATTCCATTCATCTAGCGTTTGCAGTATAGGGATTGGATATGGTTGGGCCCTTCAAGACCGGCGCGAGTGGTTTCATCCATTTACTCGTAGCAGTCGACAAGTTCACCAAGTGGATCGAAGCCAAGCCCATCAAAAACCTTGGAGCAAGCACTGCCGTCAGTTTCATCAGAGAGTTGATATTCAGATATGGAGTTCCTCACAGCATCATCACAGATAACGGCTCCAACTTTGATTCTAATGAGTTCAAGGTGTTCTGCACTTCCCAAGGCACTCAGGTCAACTATGTGTCCGTCTCACATCCGCAGTCGAATGGATAGGCAGAAAGGGTGAATGGTTTGGTCCTTCAAGGGTTAAAGCCTCGACTGATGCGTGATCTTAAGCATGCTGCTGGTGCTTGGGTGACTGAATTGCCATCAGTCCTATGGGGGCTGAGAACAACGCCCAACCGGTCAACTGATCAAACCCCTTTCTTCCTAGTGTACGGTGCTGAGGCTGTACTTCCGTGTGACTTACTGCATAATGCTCCCCGAGTTGAACTATTCTCAGAAGCTGAAGCAGAGCAAGCATGCGAAGACGCAGTTGACCTCCTGGAGGAAGAGTGCGAGATGGCTTTGGTTCGGTCAACCATCTATCAGCAAGATCTGCGTCAATTCCACTCTCGCAATATCAGAGGTCGAGCATTTCAAGAAGGAGACATTGTGCTCCGAGTGGTTCAGAAACGACCTCACAAGCTCGCTCCGGCCTGGGAAGGTCCATTCATCATCACCAAGGTGCTTCACAATGGAGCGTACCACCTTTACAATGTGGCCAAGAAAATGAATGAGCCACGCGCATGGAACGCAGAGCTGCTTCATCCTTTCTATACCTAAAATCACTCGACCCGACGAGTTGTAATAAAAGCACTTCAGTTTGTTTTCCAAATACAAGATTTTTACAGTATCTTAATGATTGGTTTATCATAATCACTTGTGTCCAAATCCCCCAGTGGGTGGCTTAGCCACGAACCTGATTCGCCTAAGTTAAAAACATTCCGAGTGGAGAGCAATCCTCCCACTCGGAGGCTTAGCTGCGACCCCGTAATCACCTAAGTTAAAAACATTCTGAGTGGAGAGCTATCCTCCCACTCGGAGGCTTAGCTGCGACCCCGTAATCGCCTAAGTTAAAAAACACTCCGAGTGGAGAGCAATCCTCCCACTCGGAGGCTTAGATGCGACCCCGTAATCACCTAAGTTAAAAACATTCCGAGTGGAGAGCAATCCTCCCACTCGGGGGCTTAGCTGCGACCCCGTAATCACCTAAGTTAAAAACATTACGAGTGGAGAGCAATCCTCCCACTCGGGGGCTTAGCTGCGACCCCGTAATCGCGTAAGTTAAAAACATTCCGAGTGGAGAGCAATCCTCTGACTTGGAGGCTTAGCTGCGACCCCGTAATCGCCTAAGATAATAACATTCCGAGTGGAGAGCAATCCTCCCACTCGGGGGCTTAGCTGCGACCCCGTAATCGCCTAAGTTAAAAACATTCCGAGTGGAGAGCAATCCTCCTACTCGGAGGCTTAGATGCGACCCCGTAATCGCCTAAGTTAAAAACATTCTGAGTGGAGAGCAACCCTCACACTCGGGGGCTTAGCCGCGACCCCGAAATCGCCTAAGTTACAAGTATCCTCTGAGCTACGCCACAAATACAATGTACGCTCCATCCCGATCCGCAAGGACGACGAGGTGTCGATTGAACACCACGCCTGAGCTGCACCATAAGTACAACGTACGCTCCATCCCGATCTGCAAGGATGACGAGGTGTCGATTGAACACCATGTCTGAGCTGCGCCACAAGTACAATGTACACTTTACTCGACAAAAGGCGAAGAGATCAAGTTCGCTCGGAATCAAAAGAAAGTCAGAAACGGTTCAAAACCAAAACAAAAGTCATGGTATTCAAAGAAATTCAAGTTCAGATAAATCCCGCATAAGTTTGGGACCACGGCAGGCAGAAGTACTCAGGCATCAAGCCTGAAAGAGTTTAATGATTACATAATCACTCGGCATTCCGAGGCAAATTAAGGTGGGGCATAATGTTTTGATCACTCGTCAGGAGAAGGACTTGCTGGATCACAGAAACTGTCAAGGTCAATGCTGTCTACGATGCGAGTGGCACCGTCAAGGAAAGTGTCCATGAAGGACTGGAAAGTGTGCCTTTTGGTGTTCACAACCTTGAGTTCCACCATCTTGTCTTCTCTAACATCCTTGCAATGCACTTGGACCAATGACAGGCCAACGTCAGCGTCGCAGTGAGCAGATGATTTCTTCCATTCTTGCATTCGGTCAGGTATTTGATTCAGTCGAGCCATCAGAGACTCGAGGTCTTGTGAGAGTTCCGCCTGAGGCCAGAGTTCAACATCAACCCGAGTCATCGCCGCCTTCAGTCGGGCAAGATAAGCAATAGCGTTGTCCATGCGTGATTCCAACCGAAACACATTCATTGCAACATCATCTTTGACGGGACAATTTATGGGGTCGAGATCCGTCTCAACCCACCCGGTCTCTACTTCAAAGTCTTGACAAAGTTCCACAGAGTCGAAAAAATTTAGTGAGTCGACAGTTTGACAAGACATGTCAGTCGACAGCAACAAATCAGTCGAACAAGAATACCTTCAAGCATCAAGACCAGCTTTGGAGCAAGCTGTCCCAGATAAGACTCTAGCTCGCCCTTCTTGGCCTTGAGGTTTCCAACATTGTCAGTCAAGCTGTCCTTGTCTTTTTTCAGTTGCCCGACCTCTCGATTGGCCTCAGAGACAACGGTCTTCAGCTTAGAGTTCTCTTCTTCTAACTTGCTGACTGAAGCCAGCTTCTTGTCTGCAAGCGCTGCTTTTTCTCGTGCCTCCTTCTGGGCCGCAGCAAGATCCTGATCCTTCTTCCCAAAGCATGCTTCATTTTATCTAAAGAAGTAACATTCTTCAGACGAGCCTGAAGTTGACGGTTTTAACTACGCACATCTGTTCAAGTGAAATCACTCAGTTCAAAGAGACTAAAAGGAAAAACATGGAGAAGAGCGAGTCACAAAGTGGACAGTCGATGATTGGTTACCTCCCATGATAGCTGCTTCCTCCTGAGCAGTCTTGAGGTTCTTCTTGGCCAATTACAGATCAAGGTTGTGGCTGATTTGCTTCTTGTTTAGTTTAGAAAGTTGAGCCCCAAGATCACAAGACCTCTGCAGTCAGCAAACAAGATATGTCAGTCGACTGAAACAAAAGACAATCACAGTGAAAGTTGCTCTAAGACTACTGCCGAATCAAACATTCAACAGTAGTCTCGGGGACTACACCAAGTGGGTGCACTTAGCGTGCCCCCACTCGCTAGGTTTTACACTCGGCATGGTCTGCCTAGCATGAGTAAAAAAAGGGGAGATTCTCAGACCCCAGCCGACTTCTAACAGTCGACCGTGATCTCGGGGACTACACCCAGTGGGTGCACTCTGCGTGCCCCCACTGGTTTGGAAAAACATTCGACTCAGCATAAGTCGACTCAAGTGGAAGACCTATACAGTTCTAAGACAGAAACACCCCAGTGGGTGATTGCTACCTCTTGAGCCCTGCGTTGTTTTTCCATTGAAGAGGAAAGGGTGATGTAGCAAAGTAGCGTAAGTATTTCCCTCAGTTTTTGAGAACCAAGGTATCAATCCAGTAGGAGGCTCCTCAGAAGTCCCTCGTACCTACACAAACAAACAAGAACCTCACAACCAACACGATAAAGGGGTTTTCAATCCCTTCACGGCCACTTGCGAAAGTGAGATATGATAGAGATAATAAGATAAGATAAATATTTTTGGTATTTTTATGATATAGATTGAAAGTAAAGATTGCAAAATAAAGTAGATTGGAAACTTATATGATGGAAGATAGACCCGGGGGCCATAGGTTTCACTAGTGGCTTCTCTCAAGATAGCATAAGTATTACGATGGGTGAACAAATTACTTTAGAGCAATTGATAGAAAAGTGCATAGTTATGAGATTATCTAGGCATGATCATGTATATAGGCATCACGTCCGCGACAAGTAGACCGACTCCTGCCTGCATCTACTAATATTACTCCACACATCGACCGCTATCCAGCATGCATCTATAGTATTAAGTTCATAAGAACAGAGTAACGCATTAGGCAAGATGACATGATGTAGAGGGATAAACTCAAGCAATACGATATAAACCCCATCTTTTTATCCTCGATGGCAACAATACAACATGTGCCTTGCTGCCCCTGCTGTCATTGGGAAAGGACACCACAAGACTGAACCCAAAGCTAAGAACTTCTCCCATTGCAAGAAAGATCAATCTAGTAGGCCAAACCAAACTGATAATTCGAAGAGACTTGCAAAGGTAACAAATCATACATAAAAGAATTTAGAGGAGATTCAAATATTTCTCATAGATAAACTTGATCATAAACCCACAATTCATCAGATCTCGACAAACACACCGCAAAAAGAGTTACATCAAATTGATCTCCAAGAAGATCGAGGAGAACTTTGTATTGAGATTCAAAGAGAGAGAAGAAGCCATCTAGCTAGTAACTATGGACCCGAAGGTCTGTGGTAAACTACTCACAACTCATTGGAGAGGCCTTGGAGATGATGTAGAGGCCCTCCATGATCGATTCCCCCTTCGACGGAGCGCCGACGAAGGCTCCAAGCTGGGATCTCGCGGATACAGAAGGTTGCGGCGGTGGAAATAGGTTTTTGTGGTGCTCTTGGGTGTTCTCGAGGTACGTGGATATATATAGGAGGAAGAAGTAGGTCAGTGGAGCCTTGAGGGTCCCACGAGGGTGGGGGGCGCGCCCACCCCCCAGGGCGCACCGGGCACCCTCGTGGCCGCCTCGGTTGCTTCTTGATGTCCACTCCAAGTCTCCTGGATTGCGTTTGTTCCAAAAAGATCGCTCCCGAAGGTTTCATTCCATTTGGACTCCGTTTGATATTCCTTTTCTTTGAAACACCGAAATAGAAAAAAAACAGCAATTCGGGCTGGGCCTCCGGTTAGTAGGTTAGTCCCAAAAATGATATAAAAGTGTAAAGTAAAGCCCATAAACATCCAAAATGGGTAATATAATAGCATGGAGCAATCAAAAATTATAGATATGTTGGAGACGTATCAAGCACCCCCAAGCTTAATTCCTGGTCGTCCTCGAGTAGGTAAATGATAAAAGCAGAATTTTTGATGTGGAATGCTACCTAGTCTAATTCTCAATGTAATTTTCTTTATTGTGGCATGAATGTTCAGATCCAAATGATTCAAAATAAAAGTTCAGATTGACATAAAAATAAATACTTCAAGCATACTAATAAAGCAATCATGTCTTCTCAAAATAGCATGGCTAAAGAAAGTTTATCCCTACAAAATCATATAGTTAGGCCATGTTTCATTTTTGTCACACAAAATACTCCCATCAAGCACAACCCCGGTTTCAACCAAGCAATTGGTTCATACTTTTTAACGTGCTTCATCTTTTTCGCTTTCATGCAATACATGAGCGCGAGCCATGGATATAGCACCATGGGTGGAATAGAATATGATAATGGAGGTTGTGTGGAGAAAAAAAGGAGAAAGTCTCACGTTGACGAGGCTAATCAACGGGCAATGGATATGCCCATCAAGTGATGTCAACATGAGGAGTAGGGATTGCCATGCAACGGATGCACTAGAGCTAGAAATGTATGAAAGCTCAACAAAAGAAACTAAGTGGGTGTGCATCCAACTTGCTTGCTCAGGAAGACCTAGGGCATTTTGAGGAAGCCCATCGTTGGAATATACAAGCCAAGTTCTATAATGAAAAATTCCCACTAGTATATGAGAGTGACAACATAGGAGACTCTCTATATGAAGAACATGGTGCTACTTTGAAGCACAAGTGTGGAAAAAGATAGTAACATTGTCCTTCTTTTTTATTTTTATTTTTTTGGGCCTTTTTTTATTTGGCCTTTCTTTTTTTCTTTTTTTATTTGGCCTTTTTTAATTGGGCATTTCTCTTTTTTATTTTTTTATAGGGGACAATGCTCTAATAATGATGATCATCACACTTCTATTTATTTACAACTCTTGAATTACAACTCGATACTAGAACAAAATATGACTCTATATGAATGCCTCCGGCGGTGTACCCGGATATGCAATGAATCAAGAGCGACATGTATGAAAATTATGAAGGTGGCTTTGCCACAAATATGATGTCAACTACATGACCGTGCAAAAGCAATATGACAATGATGAAACGTGTCATGATGAATGGAACTGTGGAAAGTTGCATGGCAATATATCTTGGAATGGCTATGGAAATGCCATAATAGGTAGGTATGGTGGCTGTTTCGAGGAAGATATAAGGAGGTTTATGTGTGATAGAGCGTATCGTATCATGGGGTTTGGATGCACCGGCGAAGTTTGCACCAACTCTCAAGATGAGAAAGGGCAACGCACGGTACCGAAGAGGCTAGCAATGATGGAAGGGTAAGAGTGCGTATAATCCATGGACTCACATTAGTCAAAAAGAAATCATATACTTATTGCAAAATTTTATTAGCCCTCGAAGCAAAGTACTACTACACATGCTCCTAGGGGAAGGGTTGGTAGGAGTGAACCATTGCGCGATCCCGACCTCCACTCATAAGGAAGGCAATCAAAAGAGCACCCTATGCAACAAATTTGTTACACAACTTTTACCATACGTGCATGCTACGGGACCTGCCAACTTCAACACAAGTATTTCTTAAATTCACAACTACCCAACTAGAATGACTCTAATATCACCACCTCTATATCTTAAAACAATTATCAAGCATCAAATTGATCATAGCATCCAATTCACTTTCTATGATAGTTTTTACTATACCCAACTTGGATGCCCATCATTCTAGGACCAATTTTATAACCATAGCAAATACCATACTGTTCTAAAAGACCTCAAAATAATATAAGTGAAGCATGAGAGATCAATAATTTCTACAAAATTAAGCCACCGCCGTGCTCTAAAAAGATATAAGTGAAGCACTAGAGCAAAAATTATCTAGCTAAAAAGATATAAGTGAAGCACATAGAGTATTCTAATAAATTCCGAATCATGTTGTGTCTCTCCCAAAAGGTGTGTACAGCAAGGATGATTGTGGTAAACTAAAAAGCAAAGACTCATATCATACAAGACGCTCCAAGCAAAACACATATCATGTGGCGAATAAAAATATAGCTCCAAGTAAAGTTACCGATAGACGAAGACGAAAGAGGGGATGCCTTCCGGGGCATCCCCAAGCTTAGGCTTTTGGGTGTCCTTGAATTATCTTGGGGTGCCTTGGGCATCCCCAAGCTTGGGCTCTTGCCACTCCTTATTCCATGGTCCATCAAATCTTTACCCAAAACATGAAAACTTCACAACACAAAACTCAACAGGAAATCTCATAAGCTCCGTTAGTGCAAGAAAGAAAAACCACCACTTAAGGTACTGTAATGAACTCATTTTTTATTTATATTGGTGTTAAACATACTGTATTACAACTTCTCTATGGTTCATACCCCCCGATACTGGCCATAGAATCATCAAAATAAGCAAACAACACACGAAAAGCAGAATTTGTCAAAAACAGAACAGTCTGTAGCAATATGTAACTTTCGAATACTTATGGAACTCTAAAAATCCTACAAAAATAGGAAGTCCTGGGAAATTTTTATATTTATCTACTGCAAAAATAATCAACTAAAAATCACGTTTCTGTGATTTATTAATTTTAGTCTCGTTTGCTCAAAAGTTTCTGTTTTTCAGCAGAATCAAATTAACTATCACCGTAGGTTATCCTATAGGTTCTACTTGGCACAAACACTAATTAAAACATAAAACCACATCTAAACAGAGGCTAGATGATTTATTTATTACTAAACAGAAGCAAAAAGCAAGGAACAAAAATAAAATTGGGTTGCCTCCCAACAAGCGCTATCATTTAACGCCCCTAGCTAGGCATAAAAGCGAGAATAGATCTAAGTATTGCCATCTTTGGTATTCGGAAAGAAAAGAGAAAATTTCTTATCTATAGCATTTATACTTCTAGTTTGGGAAAGCACATGGCCATTAATGGAGGAAGAAAGATTAAGCACGTTACGGAAATTTGCATCTAAGCTAGCCTTCATCTCTTTGATAATTTCGTTTTGATAAAAGAATAAGAGAGTGGTAGATTCAACCTTATCATTCATGGGGTGCCCAAATATAGTTTTCATTTTTTCATAGGTATCTATGGCACCCCCCTCAAGAAAACCTTCTTCAAAAATAGAATCTAAAACTTGCTTAAACAAAGAGGGTAGGCCAACATAAAAGCTTTTTAGGTATATCTCGATTTGATATTGTGGCACATAGCTAGCTCGAATCCTTAATAACCTATCCCACACATCTTCTAGAGATTCATCAAGTAAATAACGAAAAATTCTAGAGTCCTCTTCATCAAACTTATTCAAATTCTCATTGGTAACCCCGGTAGGTCTTTCCATAGCATCATTATTTATGAGCTTAGAGAGGACAGAGGGACTATCCAAAGTACTAAAACTCTGGAAAGAACCCTTAGTTCTTTTGGATTCGGCCATGGCAAAGGGAAGGCAAACGATAAAGAGAGGGTGAATAAAACGGCAAGGGTGAAGTGGGGGAGAGGAAAACAAGAGGCAAATGGCAAATAATGTAATGCGAGGGAGATGAGTTTGTGATGGGTACTTGGTATGTCTTGACTTGAGCGAAGACCTCCCTCGCAAAGACGCCAGAAATCCTTCTTGCTACCTCTTGAGCATTGAGTTGGTATTCCCTTGAAGAGGAAAGGGTGATGCAGGAAAGTAGCGTAAGTATTTCCCTCAGTTTTTGAGAACCAAGGTATCAATCCAGTAGGAGGCTCCTCAGAAGTCCCTCGTACCTACACAAACAAATAAGAACCTCGCAACCAACGCGATAAAGGGGTTGTCAATCCCTTCACGGCCACTTGCGAAAGTGAGATCTGATAGAGATAATAAGATAAGATAAATATTTTTGGTATTTTTATGATATAGATTGGAAAGTAAAGATTGCAAAATAAAGTAGATTGGAAACTTATATGATGGAAGATAGACCCAGGGGCCATAGGTTTCACTAGTGGCTTCTCTCAAGATAGCATAAGTATTACGGTGGGTGAACAAATTATTGTCGAGCAATTGATAGAAATGTGCATAGTTATGAGATTATCTAGGCATGATCATGTATATAGGCATCACGTCTGCGACAAGTAGACCGATTCCTGCCTGCATCTACTACTATTACTCCACACATCGACCGCTATCCAGCATGCATCTAGAGTATTAAGTTCATAAGAACAGAGTAACACATTAGGCAAGATGACATGATGTAGAGGGATAAACTCAAGCAATATGATATAAACCCCATCTTTTTATCCTCGATGGCAACAATACAATACGTGCCTTGCTGCCCCTGCTATCACTGGGAAAGGACACCACAAGATTAAACCCAAGCTAAGCACTTCTCCCATTGCAAGAAAGATCAATCTAGTAGGCCAAACCAAACTGATAATTCGAAGAGACTTGCAAAGATAACAAATTATACATAAAAGAATTCAGAGGAGATTCAAATATTTCTCATAGATAAACTTGATCATAAACCCACAATTCATCGGATCTCGACAAACACACCGCAAAAAGAGTTACATCGAATAGATCTCCAAGAAGATCGAGGAGAACTTTGTATTGAGATTCAAAGAGAGAGAAGAAGCCATCTAGCTAGTAATTATGGACCCGAAGGTCTGTGGTAAACTACTCACAACTCATCGGAGAGGCCTTGGAGATGATGTAGAGGCCCTCCATGATCGATTCCCCCTCCGGCAAAGCACCCGCGAAGGCTCCAAGATGGGATCTCGCGGATACAAAAGGTTGCGATGGTGGAATAGGTTTTTGTGGTGATCCTAGATGTTCTCGGGGTACGTGGATATATATAGGAGGAATAAGGAGGTCGGTGGAGCCTCGAGGGGCCCACGAGGGTGGGGCGCACGCCCACCCCCCTAGGCGCACCGGGCACCCTCGTGGCCGCCTCGGTTGCTTCTTGACGTCCACTCCAAGTCTCCTGGATTGCGTTTGTTCCAAAAAGATTGCTCCCGAAGGTTTCATTCCGTTTGGATTACGTTTGATATTCCTTTTCTTCGAAACACTGAAATAGGCAAAAAAATAGCAATTTAGGATGGGCCTCTAGTTAGTAGGTTAGTCTAAAAAATGTTATAGAAGTGTAAAGTAAAGCCCATAAACATACAAAACGGGTAATATAATAGCATGGAGCAATCAAAAATTATAGATATGTTGAAGAAGTATCAGTGATTGGATGTGAAACACAGACCCATGATAGATGCACATAAAAGGTTCCAAAGCGCTCATCTAAGAACACCATATGGGCAACGAAGCAACAATGGCAGCTATCATTGTTCAAGAGACCAGTCACGAATCAACTAACCTTGACGTTGGTCTGCAGAGCGGTGCTGGCATTATAAGCTACCTGACTGGCCTCATGCACCACCTTCATCTGCTCCATCACGAGATTTACCTAGAGAAGGGCCTCCTTGGCAGCACTCGGTGAGTCATCTGGTGTCTGGTATGCAATGAAGAGCGACGAGGGCAATGCAGTCAGAGTAGCCATAGGGTCAGATGCATGAAGTTGTACTGGAGCCACAGAGTTTTGAGCAGTCGACCCCGATGGACGGTTAGTCGACAGCGGATTGGCGAAAGTAACATTGGTCCGAGCCGGATCTCCTGATTGCTCGACCATTATCTCAAGCACCAGTGTCGACTGAGGGGCCTGACCCTTGGGCGCTTTCCCGCTTGATGCCTTGCCCCTCCTCCTCCTCTCCCTCAGAGGCACTTCTTCTTCTTCATAATCCGGAAGCACGACAACGTCTCGTGGAGCTTCAACAAGAAAACTCAGAAATTAAATTTGCCAACAATTCAATCGACAGACTAAATTCAAGCTGAGTGGAACTTACTAGCTTTGGAGGTGGCCGCGTCATCGGCTTCCGCGTCACCTGGGGCCTTGTCAACGTCCATATCAGTCGAGGCTGGGCTAGAAAATTTTACGATCCATTCAGTCAGAATAGAAGTATCAGTCGACGGAAGAAAACACAGAAAGAAAGAACACTCACCCAGAGGAAACAGGAACATCCATCTTGATCTTGGGAAAAGTCTTCTGAGCCTTTGAGGGGACGACCTTGGGACACTTGGCGACCTTCTCCGTCGGCTCTGGAGTCGACGTCCGAGTGCGCTTCAGTGCTTGGGTGCTTGGATCCACGGTCTTGCCACGCCCGCTCACTGGATCATGATGTTGCTTGGATCGACGTTCCGTACGAGCTGGTGAGTCGACTATCTCATTGCCATCCGACTCCTCGCTCTCCTCCTCGTCCTCATCTTCTGGAGATTGCTAATTGCCACTCTCCTCCGTGCTGTCCTCTCCCTCTTGGTCTTGCTCCAGAGCTTGTTTGCCACTGGGAATCGAGTACATCTCAGTATAAAACTACAAGACAAAAAGCCAAGTAAAATATCAATCGGATTCGAAGACAATCGGAAAACATATCAAAATACAGTCGGTGGCGGAGACCGAACCTTATCTGGCTAGTTGCTGTCGCTGAAGGGGTCGACTCTCCTAGCGCCCCTGGGTTGTCCTTGTTCCCTATGATACCCTTCAGCCACTGGGCCACTGTCTGGGCCAATACTTCCTCTGGGTGAACCCGAGCGGTGTCGTTGGCTCCAGAGTACATCCACATCGAGTGATCATGAGCCTGGAGCGGTTGGATGCGTTGACTGCGAAACACTTCCAACAAGTCCATACCGGTGACACCCTGATTAATTAATTGGACCACTCTTTCAACCAGCATGTTTGTTTCCACTCTCTCCGTGGTGGTCACTTTCAGCGAGGAAGGAGTCTGGGCACGATCTAAAGTAAAAGGGGGAAGTCCAGTCGACTGGCCTGGGGTCGCAATGTCCTGGCAGTAGAACCAGGTCAACTGCCAGCCCCTGACCGACTCAGGAAGTGTCATGGAAGGGAAAGAACTCCTTTTCCTCTTCTGGATGCCCAAACCCCCACACATTTGGATAACGTGTATTTTCTCGTCGCTCGTATTCGCTTTCTTTACCGACTGAGAGCGGATTGTGAAGATGTGCTTGAAAAGACCCTAGTGCGGTCGACAACCCAGGAAATTTTCGCACATGGACACAAACACAGCAAGGTATGTGATGGTGTTGGGAGAGAAGTGATGGAGTTGGGCTCCGAAAAAGTTCAAGAATCCCCGGAAAAAGGGTGCGGGGGAAAGGAGAAACCACGGTCGACATGGGTGGCGAGCAAAACACACTCACCTGGTCGCGGCTGTGGTTCAGTCCCCCCCTCCGGCAACCGCGCAACCCCGTTGGTGATCAGTCCGGACTCAGCCAGCTCTTCCAAGTCTTCCGGCCGGAGTGAGCATCGGATCCAATCGCCCTGGATCCAACCCGGCGGCAGCGCCGACCGCGACGACGATGCCCGAGCCGTCTTCTTGCCTTTTGCTGCCCCCCGTCGCCTCCTTCGCACATTCCAGTGCCGCCGTCTTGTCCTTCACCATGGTGGCGGAGCAGCGGCGTCGAGAGCAGAGGAGCCGGATGCGGTGGACAGGTAGAGGAGAAAGAAGGAGAATGGACGCTTACAGTGCAGGCGCCTCGGCCCCGTCACCTTTTAAGGACCCACTTCCGAATGGCTGACACGTGGGCCCGGGCGACCCTGTCAAATCCCGCAACAGTCACGCGCTGGGTACGTGGCAAAAAAGGTGGCACGGAGATCGAGGCGCTCCTATCCATCCGCCCGCTTACCATGACACGCTCCGCCTCGCGCACTTCCCCGAAAATTTGAATCCCGTGAAATCCGGGATACATCGTAACCAATCGCGCCAAAGATTTCGCGTCAAAAACAACACTCCATGGATGATGTTATAAATCCACTCGACAACTTCTGAATCGATCAAGGCGACTGAAACAAAGCCGAAGTTTCAACATGGGCCTCCCGTCCAACATGAGTACTTGTGAAGCACAAGGGTCGAAGCAAGATCAACTTCAACCTTCCTTTCACCCGGACATCAATCCATTCGGGGGCTAATGATGATGATATAGACCTGGGGTAGGGTCATAGGCCTGACCTATACGTCCTACCCAAGGTCACTACCCTAGAAGCAAAGAAGCTCAAGAGGCAACAAGGAGTGCTCAATGAAGGCGTCGAGTGCAATCCACTCGACCAATCAATCACTCGGGTACCCCTCCTTCCTGATGTCACACGACCAGTCAATCACTCGACCATACAAGAAACCACTTGACCTACTGAAGACTAGGAGTCACTCAGAACAGCAACGGTCAAGCATTCACCCCGTAGTCTTTAAGGTCATTAAAGGCACTTATGGCTGGTGTTATTAGTAACGCCCCATCTTTATGTACATTGAACTCCTTGTAACGAGGGATGGCTGGGGTCCTGGCGCACTCTATATAGGCCACCCCCCTCCTTTGGCACAAGGGTTCACACCCCCTGTAACACATACTCCCATAATCCAGTCGACCACCTCCGGGCACCGAGACGTAGGGCTTTTACCTCCTCCGAGAGAGGCATGAACTCGAAAACACATGCGTACAATCTCACCGTAGCTAAGACCTTGCCTCCTCATTCGTACCCCCGGTACTTACTGTCAGACTTAGAACCACGACAGACGGACCTCAGGATCTCTGGCTCGGAGATCCGCGTTAACCAACAACATGATAGTGCGCTTGAGTACATGGAGTACAGGAGGGGGATTTTGGGGAACTGGAGTAGGAATCGAGATTCCAGAGGTGGGGGAGGGGCGAGAGATTGGGGATGAAAAGGTAGCATGAATTTTGAGCACGCGCCAATATGCTCTCGGCGCGCAAGCGCACGAAAACACGGGTGGCGTCCACATGTTGGCCTAAGAGTCCTTATTCTTTCTTTTTTGGAGAGTCTGGCCTTTTTTTGAGGATCTTTTGAGAGCCCGACCCGAGAGTCATAATTGACCTATTTGGCATTGCGTTACTACTCGGACCATATTCAACGACACCTCACTGGCCCAAACAAGTGTACATCATCGAACAGACACTGAGCTCAAATTATATAACTTGAAAAAAGGAGATATACTCTGAACACTGGAGAATGGTGATGCCCTCATTTATCCCACCAGTAGTTTGACACAATAAACAGTTTGAAACAATGATATATATACAACATTCAAACACTGACTAGTGACCACTATTGACATAAACAACAAGACATGATAGTTCATAAGAAGTCTTGCTACAGCACTAAAACGCACCCATCTGCAGCGCTCAGACTCTCGTGATCCAGACGAGAATGACATTCTAAACAGAGGCAACTATTACATAGTAAGAGTGACATAGACGAGGATGACCAAATGACAAGGAGTATGCATAACAAAAGAGAGAACTACCCATCCAGAACAAGCAGCAAAGACAACAAAGTCATTCGAAGAGGGATGATCCAACACCATCATAATTTGCAGCCCCGCTTCAGAGACCAGTGATCCGGAGACACCAGTACTCCACCCTTTTGACGCAACAGCCCAATTACCTATCAACCTGAAGGCTTGAACCACATCACTGCCTGTCGTAACTAAGACATCCAAGGATCAAAGTTAATTCGGATGCCTTTGTCATTCTCACCTTCTTTTGGCTGCAGGCTATATCATTGACAATCAGGGGAGTTTGCTCCCGACTTTCTAGGGCTCGCCGTGTAGACACAGTTTTCCATGGCAAACAGAGCCTCTCTGCCATCAAGGTCCTTGCCAACGGTGATCTCCTAGTTAATTGGATAGTTGAGTCCAAGAAACAGAGAGTGTGAACCAAGGCTGTGTACCCGCCTCAAACTCAAAAATCCTAAAGGCCGCAACAAGCTGGTATCCTGCTCATAGATGTAACAACCACTGTCCGGATACTCACGTATTTCACGGTGCTTGTATACAGTGGGTTTTTTGTAATATAACTTTTCTGGCTCATGTGTCTGAATGATCATTAGTCTTTTGCCGTCGTTTGATTGAGCGAGGAACCAATTGTGCTTCTCTGTTTTTGGCAAAGGTGGTGTGATTACAAAGGGCACTAACTGTAGGGACACTGCATCATATCAAAAAGGACAGACATTGTTAATGTAAGATCAGCATTGTTCAGAGTTTGAGTAGGATAATGCAAGAAACAACATTGATATGTCCCTGTTGGAACTGGGAGGAAAATACAGGGAAATGTATACTGGGTTCGAAAATATAGAAGTGCCATGCATGGTTATACTCATGTTATCTCACAATCGATTCTTCACAAGAAACTGCCATGCCATGCATGTTATGTAATCATGTTTTGTCCTCACAAAAAATTCTTCAAGGTAACTAACAGACCATGCATTGTTATATACTCGTGTTCCGTGGGCAATTTTTTTGTGAGGATATTATTCTAGCCATTGATTGCTGAAGGGCGAATATAGGTATGTACACATGGTAAGCATTACACGATTTCACTACTTCCAAATATAGAGTTCTCCATATGCACATTTACTTCACTAATGTATGGTTAGATGAAACCAACAATGTGGTGCATGTTTCTACATCATGGAGATGAGAAAACTAACATGGCCATTGATACACACTCATATTTAGTAGTAGTATATGGATTACTGTAAAATAAGGAGAATATCCATATATTGCTAACCGTTTGATTATTCAGGGGTACAAATTGGCTGTAATGACATGGTCACAATCATATGAATTAACTCATTCCAAATATAGCTGATTTACAGCGTCTCTAATACATTGCCATAGTTCTACTCAAATTCTGCTCAAACAGGGATATGCCAATCATCACAAAAAGTTCAAACAGTGTCATGGCGTCATCATTAACATGAGATGGAAACAACTTACACGCGTCGTCCCAATAATACGTGGTGCCATCTGCTTTGTCGATCGTGTAGATCATGCCATTGTGTTGAATAGAATCACAGAAGTGTGTATCAGCTTTGACGATGATCCACTGCGAGCTGAGTTGTCTCTAGCTAAAGAAGGCACCAGTGTAAAGATAGGCGAGTCTGCGGTCGAACAAGGCAATTAGCTTGAAGTCTGCGTAATTCGCATGTTGTGTGGGCACTTGGGAGATTACAATCTTCTACAAAACAAGGTCCGTCCAACTGACGTGGTAATCTAGATGACTTGGATCGCGATGGTAAAACTCTATAAATCCAACGGAGGAAGGATAATCTCATGGGAGGTCTAGAAGTTCACGAGCACCAACTTTTTACTGTCTTCTCTGAAGGCAGCCATCCAATGGGAGTTCATGCCGACCCAGTACATACCTGCCAAGAAGTTTCGGGCAATGGTGATCGGATCGAAGTTGAGGGAAATGATTTATGGCGACCCACTACATACCTGCAAAGAAGTTTCGGCTAATGGAGATCGGATTGAAGTCGAGGGGCATCATGTACGCCTCTGTATCATGGTGAGCCAATCTCGTAAGACCAGATAGCAGCAAGCAGGGTGTCTTGAAAAGCTTAGGCCTCGCTTCGACGATGGCCGTGTGCATGTCCCTCGAGCATGCAGCCAGCCGTAGGGTGCTCAACATATCCATACACGAACAACAGAGGTCGAGGATGTCACTGGGGAGATTGCTCCAATCGCGGCTCATATGGATGCTGCACGGTTCGTGTTCGGCCATGGTGGAGTTTGGAAGGTGGGGGGTTTTGGGGGCTTGATTTAGGGGGAGAAGGCTGTGGTGCTGGAGCGGCTAGAGAGGGAATAGTGGTACTGGGGGAGGCGAGCGAGGCGACGGTACACGGGAGCACAGTGAGATGGAGACGGAGATGGAAATGGAGATGGAGTAGTGCTATGGGAGGGCAGAGGGAGACGAGGCGAGGGATGCTAATGTGCTGTACAACGGTGGTGACAGACTGCACAATGCATAGGGTGAGGCTGACTTTGGTAACCCGAACACGCCGTCTGGACTAGTGTTAGGCACAGGGTGTTGTCACTTCACTGTGAGGACCGGATGAATACTATTTTGACCATCAAGTGTACCACAATTGTACTACTACTACTAGTAGTAGTAGGAACATGAGTACTCCAGTACTGTATAGCGGAAATAGGTCTCCCGTGCTAGCATGCCTGTTCACTTCATCCTCCAGGTATCATCCATATTGCAAGCAGAACCAAATTATCGTGCATGCGGAACCGCGAAGATGGGCCTTTTCTTTTTTGAGGATAACCGTGTATTCCTTAACAAGAGAATGTTGTGTCTCCCACGCACGCGCCAATATCCATCTTAACCAGATACGACATGTTTTTTATCTATTTGCATAGGTCCCACCTATGAGGAAAGGTACAGAAATAAAAAGGAATCATAAAATGTCTCGCCACTGTGATTCGAAAGAGTGACCTCAACTAGCCAGTGGCACATGTAGCGCCAGAAGGATGGGCACGTACACAAACAGGTACGACTCCTTAGTCTACCCACATAACCTTTTCGTTTAGTCTACCTAGCTGTCTAATCAACTGCTTGCACGCCACTTCTCCCATTTACTTCTCCATCGGGAACCGACTTTCCTCGGCTTCTTCACCTCCCCTTCGTCTTCATTTGCATCCAAACCCCACTGCGCTCACATTGTTTTAACCTCTTCACATACTCCTGGAGTAATTCCGAAGCCCCTTTAAATAATCATCTCCTTCAGTTAAACTAGCCATCTAATCCTAATTCTCCAAACCACAGCCCTCCGTTCCAGCGGTTCCAAATGGCGAAAGAGATCGAGGTGCAGGTTTTTAGCATCCAACATGTCCTCGTCGAAGGCTCGTTGAGCATAGTTGCCACCGTCACCGTCCACCCAAGGGTTGTTCGGAAGTGGATCAACAATGTATCCAACTCCCTCGAAAAGTAGAGATGAGGGTCATCGGTCTCGACGCAGAGTACACGGAGCGTGCCACTGGGAAGATCCAACGCGCCATCGTCCTTCAGTTGTGCCTCAAAGATGATGTTTTGGTGTACCATATCATACACGCTCCCTCCATACCAGGTGAGCTTCACGATTTCTTATCTCGGGAGGACATATACTTTTGTGGGGCAACCATCAAAGGGGACAAACAAAAGCTGGTGCCATACAACCTTGATTTGAAAAGCATCGCTGACCTACAAACCAGATTCAAAAATTCCTGTGGAAGATTGTGATAAAGAGACACCATCCCTATTCGACGTAGCAAATTTTGTGCTTGGTAAAAATCTTCAGAAGGGTGACGAGACGCTAGCATTAAGGTCGTCTGGATGGGAGAATTATCCCTTGACATACGAGCGGATAAAATATGCTGCCCTCGATGCCCCATGTGAGTTTCGAGATAGCTGCAAGGTCCAAAGAACTTGTTGCGAAGCCGTATCCCACAGAAAATGAGAAGAAGAAGAAGAAGAAGAAGAAGAAGAAGAAGAAGAAGAAGAAGAAGAAGAAGAAGAAGAAGAAGAAGCAGAAGAAGAAGAAGAAGAAGAAGACTAAGAAGAAGAAAAGGTTGCACCAGCAGCAGAGCATTATGGTTGGATGAACTATTTCCTCTCTTGTAAAAAAAATATTCCCTCTCGGTGTATATTGATATAGATGGACTATTTCGATGGTGTGCATGTCTTTGGAACAAGCAATAGCGTGGGTCCGCTTGACTATAAGGAACTATTTATCCGCCTAGCTTTCTCTACTACTCCTTCCAGTGATCGGTATGCAATGCATGTGTCCGTAGACATGACAGCTTGTCCATGGAAGTTCAACTACGACGACCATCACATTTCATCCACTGCCACTCGTGATTCCCATGACGCCGCTCCAACCCACGGCACCACGCCTCCCGACGTGCGCCTCACCCCTCTTGGTTGCACTGCCCCTCTGCCTTTGTGTGCATGACACGTGGGTCACCTTAAATGCGGCGAGCATCAAGTTTCTACCATAGCCACACAAGATTCCCATGACGCCGCTCGAACCCATGACACCACACGTCTCCCGACCTATGGCTCATCCCTCTCGGCCCCACTGCCCCTCTGCCTTCGGGAGAATTACATGTGGACCAGCCACCTATCGGGTCCACATGTTATTGACTCAAAGGCATGTAGTAAGGCACTGAAGCTCAGTCCCGAGGGCCCTGAGAGGGAAATGTAACTCCTGCGCCAGGCCTTGTGGTTCTACCGCTACACGAACTCGTGCCAAACTCGAGATTTGTTTCTTTACTATACATGCACGCAACGATTTAATGGACATCGTAATCTCAACATGTGATGGGGAGCTCTAAATTTGAATTTGAAACTTATAAAACGAAAAGATTCAAAACAAATAAACTGGGAGAGAGGGAGTATACCGTAGGATGTATCCCATACGAAACAAGTCCCCTGGTTTGTCACCGTGAAGATACGGTTAGAAAGGAGCACAGCGTCTTCGTACTCGTGCAGCAACAAATCGGCCGCACACAGCATGGTCCACCTTTGACCTCCATGTGCAAGGTTCGTGCTATCTTCTTCAATCTCACCGTGGTTCCATCGTACCAATTCATGCGGTGGCCCGTTGCATGGTTGATCCCAATGTTGGACAAAGGTTCTACGGGAACGGTGTCACCGTTGTAAATGTTGTGCAAATTGATGTTGGTACCCTCCCGTACATATGCAAGCCAATCTCCACTCGCACCGAGCCTAACCCGTGAAACAGTGGGCAGGGGGAGAATTAGGAAATGGACACGGAAGTAGTCCTTAGAATGCATTTACTACGTGATCAAACTCATCTTACCTGCTCATCAGAGGAAATCCGAGTGCCCCTCAATGTCGGCATCTCAAGGGGCGTCAACTTGCAACTACGGCCACGCCGCGCTGGAGAGACCCCCAAGGAAACATCCTCTTGCGTTCCACGGAACATCAAGATGCATTTGTATGAGTAGTTTATCTTGTGATAGAAAAGGATGAACGAGGGAAGGCCTCTAGAGATAGAGATAGAGACTACTACTACCAATGTGCTGGCCCGTGCGTTGCAGTGGATCCAAAGTAGTAGAATAATACTTATTCACGTGCTTGAAATATAAACACTCTAGTTTTGATATACATGTGTCAGCAGACATGATAGCTTGTCCATGGAAGTGATCCAAAGTAGTAGAATAATACTTGTTCACGTGCTTGAAATATAAACACTCTAGTTTTGATATACATGTGCCAGCAGACATGACAGCCTGTCCATGGAAGTTGAACCACGGGAACCATCACGTTTCTTGTTTCTACCACTGCCACACCCACACGCTGTTCCTACGATGCCGCTCCAACCCACGGCACGACATCCCCCGACGTGGACATGGATCCTCTGACGTGGCAATCACTGCCTTACCCTGCCTTTCCTTCGCTGACAGGTGGGGCCCATGCTTGGGGGGACCCACATGTCAGTGACCCAATGGTAGGATTATTCACATCAGGGGATCCTCATCCCCCCGACGTGCACCTCACCCCTCTCGGCCCCACCGCTCCTCTGCCTTTGTGTGCATGACATGCGGGCCAGCTGAACTGCGACGACCATCAACTTCACCCGATTGGACGTGGTTTGCCTGCTCCGCTGCTGTGCTCCGACACGTACTCCCGCACCATCGAATTTTCATCCAGCGGCTGTGACACATTTCATCCCGGGAATCAATCCTCAGCTGGAGTACTTCTGTACTATAGGTAGTACCCGCCGGTGTGGCCATCTACGCCTCGTAACGCCTCGACGCCCAGCTGTGGCACCCTCACCACAGCCACGCCACCACCGGCCAGTCCATCTCGAACGAGTGAGTCGCGAACGACGCCACCACCATGAGAATGACATGTGGGCCAGCCGCATTTAAGGTCCGCATGTCATTGACTCATAGGCCGGTGCACTAAGCCACTGAAGCTCGGTCCCGTGGGCCCCGAGAGGGAAATGTAACTCCCGCGGCAGGCCTTGTGGTGCTCCCGCAACATGAGCTCATGCCAAACCCAGAATTTGTTTCTTACTACTACCAACTAGGAAGGTACACGTGCATTGCACGCATGAGATTCTGGTGTTTTGTGCATTATGCTTAAGGGCCTGTTTGGTTTGCAGCCTAAGGTTTCCATGCCTAAGCTTAGGCGTGCCACAATATCTTAGGCATGTGTTTGGTTCATTGCCACACTTGTGGCTTGCCACACTTTTCTAGATACATGGTCCACATGTCATAGACTCAACTTCTTGCCAAATCTTGCCACATTTTGGGCTGTTTGGTTCTAGGCCTAGGAGTGCCATACTTTGCCATACAATTGGTGGCCATTTTGTTAGCCACACTTTTTGTGGCAGACACACTTTGCCTAAGCTTAGTTGTGGCAAAGTTATTCATGAACCAAACAGACCCTAAGTTCAACCATGGAGTCTTCTAGATTCTACATGTGGCAGAATCTGGTGGAATGCAGATGATATCCAATGGCCAGTAGTGCTCGGATTTTCCATATTTATACCGTCGGATTGGCTTCATCCAACGACCAACTTTCAAAGTTATTTAGACACCATATAGGGGTATAGATGTTTGGTTTGCAGCCTAAGGTTGCCACGCCTAAGCTTAGGCATGCCACAATATCTTAGGCATGTGTTTGGTTCATTGCTACACTTGTGGCTTGCCACACTTTTCTAGCTACATAGTCCACATGCCATAGACTCAACTTCTTGCTAAATCTTGCCACACTTGTGGTGGACATTTTGTTAGCCACATTTTTTGTGGCAGACACACTTTGCCTAAGCTTAATTGTGGCAAAGTTAGTCATGAACCAAACAAACCCTAAGTTCAACCATGGAGTCTTCTAGATTCTACGTGTGGTAGAATCTAGTGGAATGTAGATGATATCCAACGGCCGGTAGTGCTCAGATTTGCCATCTTTGTACCGTCAGATTGGCTTCATCCAATGAACAACTTTCAAAGTTATTCACACACTATATAGGGGGTATAGATATAGATATGTCGGCCCGTGCGTTGCAATGGATCCAAAGTATATCTATTTAGTGGAGTGCACTCTAAACACATTATCTATTTATTTTTCTCTAACCTTTCGTAGCCATGCAACCAAGCCACATAAGCTTCATGGGTGCCCCCACATCATCTTTATCTTTACCTAATAATAAAGAAAATTGGGTTTCTGGTCGTCCGTCGTCGCTAGCAATTTTGCAAAATATTGCCTATTGTTTCTGGTATTCAACCCGCAATCCCTTTTTAAGTGGATATGATATACGTCGTTCTTACAAAAAGGACCCTGCATTTTGTTATTCGGTTGCTGGCGAGCGAGACGAGATGGAGGTTGAGGCTAGCTGCGATGCAGACGATGCCCGGCGCGGGGGCTGCGATCTCCGGCAAGATTCGGTCGAGGAGGCGAGGTCGGGGCGATCTAGGAGGCGCAGGAGGAGGTCCAACGGAGGAGCTTCAACTCCAAGTACATGGCGGCAACGTTCCTTGCCGGTTCTGAGCGAGATGGGGCTGCGATGCAGACGATGCCGGGCGCGGCGGCGACAATCTTCAGCCAGATCCGGTCAAGGAGGCGAGGTAGGGGCCGGATTATGTTCCGGGGACGACATGGAGGCGATCTACAAGGCGCGGGAGGAGGTCCAGTGGCAGGGCTTCAACTCCAGCAGGCCCCCTTTTGATGGACGGGGCCGCCCATGTCGCCGGTGACTCCCCGGAGGCCGACAAGGCCTCCTCCTCCGCGCCCTCAACCGACTTGGCCTCCCGGCGCTCCCGACCGTGGAAGGGGATTCACCTGCGGCGGCGCCGACGACTGTTGTTCGCTCGGAGAGGAGAGGGCGGCGAAGGCGATGGCAAGGGCGCCGATGACGACGTGCAGGACCTTGCAGTGTTGCCGGGATGTCCTTCGCGGTGGTTCTTGCCCAGGTGAGTGTCCACTCCTCCCGGTGTTCGTCATGTGTTCTCCCTCTCCCTCTGCGTCCCCTATCGCTATTCTCATGTTGCTTTTGTCGCAACCAGAGTCTCAACATCAGGGGTCGCGTCTACCCGGCGATGCTCCCCGTCGATGGCAACAAAGTCCCCGGAAAGGTGCGTGCAATCCCACGCACACACATTCTGTATACTTGGTGTTAATTTCTTTGTTTGTCCACTGCAAGTTAAGATGTGAACAATGGCGAGTACTGTTAGTATGGAACGGTTGAAGTGCAGAACGAGTGACAATCTGTTCATGTGTCTATGCTGCATGTTTGGAAGGGGATCATTGATGGGGAGTTCGATGTGCTGGACACATTTGAAGATGAAGAGTATGTGAGGGAAGCTGTTGGCATCTCACTGACCGTAAGTCCATTCGTCGGCCTAGGTCTCTGCTTCAGCTCATGGTAGCCGGATTCATGCCGACCTGCAAAATTTAGTGAAATGTTTAGTTCAAATCAGTTATCCTGACAGCCCTTTTCATGATTGAGCCTTCTTTTTGGGGCACACAGATAGAACTGCTATCAATTGGTTTTGTTCTATCATGAAAGACCACTTTTCGTTTGGCACTTAGAGAGAAATTCTTCACTAGACTGTTCCACGGAAAGAGGGTTGAGTACTCCAGATTTGCAGGATTCGGCGGATACAATGATGGCCTATGCATACATATGGGGGAATGTAGATGATCCTGACCTCTATAGTGAATGGGATTTTGACGTGAGTATTTGCCTTCATGCTAATCATAAGCATTTTCCGTATATTGATTGAAAGACAGACAAACATCGCCACTATCTAACTAAGTGCATGCACCAATCTGGTGATGCTATGAGAAGCAATGCTATTGCAACATATGTTTATTAAATTACATGTATAATGCTACTATTTGTTAAACAATCTCCATTTTCTCAGCTAGTCCAATACTTTTGCTAATCAGAATTTTGGTACGAAGAATAACATCACTAATTTACTAGCTCTAAGAAAAGCACATGCTTGATTTCCTGAATACGTCCCTATGTGCTGTCAACCTGTATATGCTGTTTGGCAATGTCTTATTTTCTTTGGATTCCCGAGGCACATTTCAGTAGTATCCGTTCAAACACTCACCTGTACTACTATGCTGCTTCTCCATCACTTCTGGTTCGTGAAGGTCGACGGCCCTGCCGACGCAAGGGATCTCGGGTCGCCGTCGCCCTTTGGGAGCTCCCTCTCCTTCCTGCCTTCTTACCGTGGTGCCAGGGACCAACGGCCGGACGCCAGAACGACGGAGCTATTGTGCTGCTGCCTCAGGTCGTCCAGTCTCATCCTCGGTCCCAGCCACCCATCATCAAGATCCGACGTCCTTTGTCCTTTTTCCGATTGATGTGAGTAAGCCTCCACTACCCGCTTCCAACTCTATAAAATTTGCTACTGTAGTTGGCATGAGAGGCGCCTTGATGAAAAGCTACAGGTTTACGTGGGTGCTGCTAGCCGTTTCCCCCTTGCCCCCTCGCCAGCACGTCCATGACCAGGGCCCCCAAGCTAAGGAGTAACATGTTGCAGCTTCTTCCCACCACCATGTATGAGACATGGAAATCTAGGAAGCTGTAGGTTTGTGCGACACTCATGCTCACCATGTGTTTTCTAAAATGCTCCCATGTAGATATATATAAATTGATGTTTATATATTATAAGCATTTGTAAAATGTTCATGTACAATGCAGTATGCAACAATAAATCACATCTCCCAGCAATGGCTACTTACCATTACTCTTATCACCTTAGACTAAGTTGTATGAATTAGATGACTCAGCACTTATGTTTTCGTAGTAGGTTCTGTGTCCTTCACGCACTTACAATTCAGAGATAAATTTGGTACATGGCTAATTGATTTTGTTCATGTGGATTACCAGTTTAGCAGCAATGATTGACTTTGGTTATGTGGAGTACCAATGTAGCAGCAAGTCTGTTGTAACTTTGGCAACACAACCAACATCAAGTGTCACACTGGTAGTCTAGGATCAGTTCAAAATTTGAATTAGTGTTTAGTTTAATCTACGTGTAGTTCATCGTCCATTTCTAAATCACCAAGGATTGATTTTATTGGCACAAGATTCTCTACTTGTTGTTTTCTATTAGGCAAAAACAGTTATTGGATCCTCATGTAATCTACAATAAGTATCCATTTTGACACTCATTTTAAGTAGAATTCTTTATTATTATTTTGGAAGCAGAAACACACCTGAGAAGGATTTCATTTAGTTTGTACTTTGAGTTTTCAAAGTCTATTATTGACATGGATTTTCCTTCTACTAGAGAGGCTGATGCCAAATCTACATCAGAACAACGGCAAGTTAACAAACGAGGAGGCTGGAGTTGTACTATGACTACTGTTAGATCTAGTTTTGCACTTCCGAATTTTATTTGAGAATGAATCTCGAAGGTATAACTTCTGCAAAGTGCTAGCGCCCTCCTACAGATGACAAGATTTTCTTCTTCTAATTGTAATGAGGCATGAGCCACAAAGTCTTCATAGAACTTTGAAGCAAAATATTGATCCCCTGCATGCATATATGATTGCGAACCAATTATTTTTAAATCCATTCCTTTTTACAATAATAATTTCTTGGGTGATGTAACATAAGTATATTATTGGTACAATTAAGTGATATCATTAGTACTTGATTTATCTGGGCATAAAAATGTCTGAGATAATAGCTCTAGCACTCATGCCCACAATTTGAAAATGATAGGACTATCCTTGACCCATATAGAAGTGATAACCCTCCCTCCCCCCCCCACACATATAGCATTTTTTCCCGTTGCAACACACATGCATTTTTGCTAGTATTATTCATACTACGTTGACTGAAAAAAAAATCACCCAAAACAAGATCTTCCCTTTTTTGTTCCTACGATGTTGTGCCGTGCACGTACCTAGTTGTATAGTGGTAGTACTAGTTGTATAGTAGAAACTTGGTACTAGTAGGAGTAGTAGTACGGAATGCTCCTACTCTATCAACGAGCCCCGTCTGACACCAAATTTCTTGGCTTCCGTGCTACAGCTAGATCTTCCCCTCGTTTCTATTTTCCAATCCGGCGGTGGGCGGGGTGCGGTTTGCCAATAGTCGGTTTGCTCAACGACGGTGCCACATGAAAGTGAAAATGCTAGGCAACACGCCTTCCCTATGCTATGTGTCGTGCCGGACGGGCCATGGAGTACTCCCGATTCCCGGGCGTGTGGGGGTGCGACGTGAACGCGGAAGGCCTTTTCCTTTTACTAGCAATGTGCCCGTGAGTTGCGACGGAACCAAAGTAGTAGAATAGTAGTACTTGTTCACAAATTTGAAAGAAATCACTCTTGTTTTGATATACTCCTAATATATTACTTTTCACTCAAAATATATTTCTCAGGCTATTTTGATGAAGTGAGGGAGGGATGTGGTTGCTTTCAAGATAATAAGGGGTTTTCTGCAAATTGGAGCAGAGAAGTGGGCTATTGTTGCAAAAATGTCACAACTTACCTCACAACCGTTAGATGCAGATCTAATGGTCAGAAACGACGGATGGCAAACGCACCACCATCACCAACTGAGTCTTTTATAGGAGGAGTAGAGAAACATGTATAAATTGTAACATTTGGTTCTGCTCCTTGGCACGATCGATAGATAGAAATAACGATTGGAAACGCTAGGGCGGGGCCGCCAAATAAGCAGGGTACATAGTAGCTAGGTTGGCGCATCATCGGTTTGGTCACATGCGGTCCGACATGTTCTAGTGTTTCTAGCAAGATGCGCGGGCGTTGCACGAAGTTGATGGAAAAGGTAAGCACAACTTATAAATTAACGGATGGAGTACTAGTTACAGTGATGCATATAATTAAGCAAAGGGATCGCACATGTCGGTATTGACTGGAACGAGAATGCAACAGCACAATAAGAATTAAGGCCATGATGATGCGATCGCAGTGGTGGTTATAGGAGGCAAGAAGAAAGTTGCATCCATCAACGTACGACCTCCTCCTCCTCAACTTAGTGCACCGGGCCACGGACCGGTGGCTAAGGAGCAGCGGCTTTTGTGGCGAGGTCAAGGTGCTTCTAAGCAAAGGCATCCAAGGCTTCCAGCCGGTTGAGGAAGGCCAACGTCGTAGCATCCTCACTGGCCTTGTAGATACCTATGTACACGATTTGCTCGTACACGTGGATGTGTAGGTCGAAGAATTCTTGTAGGGCGAGGTGCCTCGAGGCGAGCACGATCTCCAGGTGGACATTCTTCGTGGCGTCGGTGGGCAGTCGCAGGGCCACCAGTGCTTGAAAGAGGTTCCAGCCATGGAGGCCGATTAGGGTGGCATGCAATGAGGAGCCCGGGCACGCGGGCTAGAGGAGTACGGCGATGTCGTCCGCGAGCTTCTTGAGGACGGTGAACTTGTTGGTGGTGGCAACGATCATCTGGTGCAACTAAGAGTCGTAGTTGGCATCGACGGTGGCCATCCACTAGCCGGTCTCCAACACTGTCTGGAGATGATCCTCGGCGCCATGCCGCAGGCCGGCGGCGTGGACTATCTGGCACAACCGCTGGCCGCTCGCGCGCATTGCCTCTATGGGTCTGGAGTGAGCACTTTTGTGCTCAGTGTAGGTGCTTAGGCAAATGCTTAGGTGCGTACGATGTGGTAGATGCATTGGAATGGAGGGGCGCCTTTATATGAGGGCAAACTGCGTTGCATTCACATCGTGCAACCTCTTTTCCCGGTCCTCCTCCCATTACTTCCCTCATGCATTAATAGAAGGAGGATACATTGGCCATTCAACATTTCGGGAACCGCTACTCCCTCCCTCGTCTGCATTAAAGCCGTACCAGGAACTGCGCCAGCCGATGTCAAATCGAATAGTACTGCGCCGCCCGTTGCACGCCCGGCTGAACATGCCTCCTCGCCTCCATCAAACCCCTCCGTTAAACCCGCATGCAAACCAAAAACCTACTCCGGCCACACGTCCGGTCATGAGCGGGCAGGAATTAAACACAACACTGGAAGAGCTCCTCCCGTTCCGCCCTTAGTTTTAACGAGGCCAGACGCCGGCCAAGCTCCTACCGTCCGCCCTGTATTTAAACGAGGCCAGATAGACAGCAGGCAAGAATCACACCCCTCTGCCGCTCCCCCATCTCCTCCTTCACCATTTTCTCCACTCTTCCGATGGCTTCAGACGAGCCGTTCTCCGGCATACTACCCGGCTGGGTGGCTCGCCGAGCCCTCCGGATATGGGCGAGGCCGCTCGGTGCTTCACAAACCTCGCTTGGCCCAACGGAGCCAGTTGCCATCCCAAGCAGGCACGTGGTTCAGCAACTCGCTGCTCTAGTTCAGCTCGATGAGGAGTGGCAAGTTGCTCCACGCCGGCACGGCGGCGAGCACGCTGGTACGTGCATCAGCGCTGCCGCGCCGTACCACGCCACCAGTGTCTGCGGTGGCCGCGCCTCCCGTGTCTGTGGGCGCGCCTCCCGTGCCTGCGGCCGCGCCTCCCATGCCTGCGGCAGCGCCATATAGGCAGAGACAGAAGTCGGGTGCATGGAGAGCGACGAGTCGGTGGCCAGCTTCTCCGTGTCCGCCGCCATCATCGAGGAGAAGTAGAACACGGGAGGCCGCCGCCACTTGAGTCCCATGAAGGCCACTGCCGAGGCGACGACTGCGCATTCAGGTGGTTTCTTTGCTGCTTTGTCTCTTCCAAGGATCTTCGTCGACCCCGCAAGTGTCTGCCGGACATGACGAAGACAAAGGGATCCACGGGCGGCCATTTAGATTATGTACTCCCTCTCCAGCTGGCAGGAAATATTTGTTCTAAGAATAGATAAATTATATGTATCTATAACTAAAATAAGTCTAGATACATCCATTTCTAGGACAAGTATTTTCGGACGGAGGCAGTATTAATTATACCAAGAGAGCCGGATTAGCACCGCTTAGTTCATGTAAATGTAATGAAATCCATCATGTTTATATGAAGATCCGTATTTTTTATATGAAATCCTTCACGCTTATATGAAATCGGTCCGTGTTTGCATGAATTTTATCTGGTTGGTTAGAGTTGTGAAAATGTATGCCGCTGGCGTTTGATGTCGTCCTCCGCGGAAGGAAGCGGGAGGAAATTTTCTGACTGCCGTTGGAGATGCTCTTATGTTGGAAATGATAGAGTGGCATCCAATCCATTTGAGTTAATTGCGTGTATGATTGTCCCTCTATAAAAAGTTAACTAGACCATGGCTCGCGCGCGTTGCTGCGCCAGTATTTTGATTAAGAACAATATGAATTTCTATAAATATATTATACAGGATGAAACAATAAAGTTTAATATTTATTAGCAAGGTAAGTGTTTAAATTGACGGTGTTCGCAAATACTTTGTTCAATGTTCCCCAAATCCCGGTCATGATGTTTTTTCGTAGCATTGAAATTGATTGGGCTGGTTGAACCTGTCTCGTACTGTTCAATCTAACCGTGTATAAAACAGGCATGGCCGGGCACGCAATGTTGAATATTGGTGGGGTTCCTGTGTGCCTATCCTCCCCCTGTCATCAATTTCATTTTGTTTCTTCACCATACATTGATCTAAACAGCCTCCTCATTCATAATATAGGGTTGAGTTCACAATCTATCATCATTTCTAAAGAGAATAGGCAATGAAACCAGGAACCAAGAACCAAGTTAGTTCCTTGAACACTGTGGGTTCAACTTCACGTACGAATTAATACCCGTGGGATGCGAGCCCTGAAAACAGAGTGATAACATAATAGTATGTTGTCCAAAAAACATGCATATATTCAGACAGATTAGTGCATTTTTGTAACGCCCCGGATTCGTTGCGCCAGGTGTCCGGCAGTTATTTGCCGTCGTTGCCATGTCTTTTGCTTGCGTGTTGCATTTTGCCATGTCATCATCTGCATTTCATATCATGTCATCAGGTGTATCTCATTTTGCATACGTGTTCGTCTCAAGCATCCGAGCATTTTCCCCATTATCCGTTTTGCAATCCGGCACTTCTATGTCCCCCGACGCCCCCTTTTGCCTCTTTTCGTGTGCGGGTATTAAACGTTCTCGGAATGGACCGAGGTTTGCCAAGCGGCCTTGGTACGCCACCGGTAGACCGCCTGTCAAGTTTTGTGTCATTTGGAGTCCGTTTGATACTCCAACGGTTAACCGCGCAGCCCGAAACCCCTCTCTCTTTGCAGCCCAACACCCCTTCATAACAGCCCATGAGCCCATCCAAACCCCCTCCATGCTCTCGGTCGTTCGATCACGGTCGTGTGGACGAAAACCGTACCTCATTTGGAGCCTCCTAGCTCCCTCTACCTATAAATATGTGCCTCCCCCGTCCAAAACGCAGATGAAACCCTAGCCCCGTTCCCCTCCGCGCCGCCGGACATGTCCGCCTCCGCGCCGGACGCGTCCACCGACCACCGCCATGTCACCCCGACGAATCAGGGTGCACCACTTCACCCCGCCGCCGATCTCCTCCAACCGCTCGCCGCCACGTGGGCGCCCGCCGCCCCACGCCTCCTGCCGGCCCGCGAGCCCAGGGCAGGCCCGCCCGGGCCCGCGCGCGCCGCCCGCGCCTTGCCCGTGCCCCGTCTCTCTGCCGCCGCGGCCCGCGCCCTGCGCCGGCGCCCGGCCACCGCCCAGCTTCCTCCGCCCGGCCGCCTCCGCCGCCGTCGTGCTCCGCCGCCGACCCGGCGCCGCCGGAGCCCCTCTGCCTCGCCGCTTCGGCTCCCGCCGGCGCAGCCGGAGCCCCTCTGCCTCGCCGCCTCGGCTCCCGCCGGCGCCGTCCTCCTCCCGCGCCTCCCCGACCTTCCTCGCGCCCAGCCCCACCCATTGCCGCCCGGATGTCGCCGGTGGCCGCCGCCGCCGCTTGCCGGCCTCGCCTCACCGGGACTGCGCCGCCCCGCCGCGCCCGCTCCTCCCCGTCGCCGCCGGCCTCTCCTCCGGCTAGATCCGGGCCGGCGCCGCCCGGATCCGCCCCCCCCCCCCACTCCGGCCGCCTCTTCTTCCTCTCCGGCGAGCTCGCTCCGGCCATCTTCGGAATCCGTGCCCAGATCCGACAAGGTTGACCCCATTTTTGCTTAAGTCCCTGAGATATTTTTGAATTCTGGTGCCCCCTTTGCCATGCCATATCTCCATGCATACTGCTCCGTTTCGTGCGTGTATTATATCAAATTGTTTATCATGAGATGCTCTTCAATTCATTCCATTGCGTCATGCTTGTTTGAGTTCATCTTGATGCCCTAATCATTGTTGCAAGAGTGCTATATGATGTTAACCTGCTGAAACTGTTATTATTTGCAATCTTGCCATGTCTTTTTGAGCATTGTCGGTGTCAAAACCGGCGGATCTCGGGTAGGGGGTCCCGAACTGTGCGTCTAGGCGGATGGTAACAGGAGACGAGGGACACGATGTTTTTACCCAGGTTCGGGCCCTCTCGATGGAGGTAAAACCCTACGTCCTGCTTGATTAATATTGATTATATGGGTAGTACAAGAGTAGATCTACCACGAGATCAAGGAGGCTAAACCCTAGAAGCTAGCCTATGGTATGATTGTTGTGATGTATGTTGTCCTACGGACTAAAGCCCTCCGGTTTATATAGACACTGGAGAGGGCTAGGGTTACACAGAGTTGGTTACAATGGTAGGAGATCTACATATCCGTATTGCCAAGCTTGCCTTCCACGCCAAGGAAAGTCCCATCCGGACACGGGACGGAGTCTTCAATCTTGTATCTTCGTAGTCTTGGAGTCCGGCGGATAATGATAGTCCGGCTGTCCGGACACCCCCTAGTCCAGGACTCCCTCAGTAGCCCCCGAACCAGACTTCAATGACGATAAGTCCAGCGCATTTATAGTCTTCGGCGTTGCAAGGCGGGTTCTCCCTTCAAATTCCATGTACCTGCCGAACAGTGTCCTGCTTCATCTTGAATACTGTGTTCCTCGGCTTCTACGCCAAATAATGGCCCTCTTCCATGCGTCGCACGAATGCGAAAAGCTAGGGTGTCTTTTGCATTTCACCTCCCAATTGTGCAAGTCGCCCGCCTACAAAAGAGGCAAGAATCCAGATCCAAACCACACCGTCTTCCTCCCGTGAATACTCCATCGAAGCGCCTTTGACCTAGAAATCCATTCCACCATGGATCATCAACACGGCTCTTCTTCATGCGCTCCCAGCCCACCGCCGGGGAATTGGAGGAGGTGCTCTATTTCGCACAACGAGCTTGTGAAGCTCCAAACGGGGGGATTCCTCCCTCCGGCCTTCATGATCCCAGTCCGGGCTGGACTGGTTACTTATCAAGGTGGGAGACAGGTGGAGGACACTCCAAGCCCCAATAAGGGGGAGCGAGTATGTTTTGTCCCTTATCTGACAAGGGGACTCGGATTTCCAATACATCCGTTCCTCCGCGGGCTCCTGAAGTTCTACGGACTCCAGCTACACCACCTCACGCCCGCCTCTGTCCTGCATATCGCGGGCTACGTAGCTCTTTGTGAGCTATTCCTGGGCATTGAGCCCCATTTCGCATTGTGGAAGAGGCTGTTTTGCCTCGTACCCCGTTCTCACCAGGGGTCCATATATCAAGTGGGCGGCGCCGAAATATGGCGCATCGCCGGGACCGGATACCTATCCGGCACTCCCAAGAAGGCATCCGAAGACTGGCCCTCGGAGTGGTTTTATATAGGGGACGCTCCGCTGCCAGACCCAGTTCGGATCGGCCTCCCGGAGTTTAGTGCTGCTCCCTTGAAGAAACGCCTCAGCTGGCGCCCACGGAGCCCCCGATTGGAGGAAGACAAGAGCGTCCATTACTTGATGGGCCGGATAAGATTAATGGCTCATTCCGGCTTGACCATGATCGGAGTCATGGCGACATGCATCAAGCGAGGGGTACAGCCACTGCAATACAGAGGCCACCCCATGTGGGATTTCAACGGGGAAGACGATGCTACCTGGCACGGCCGCAAAGGGCCGGATTCGACCGAGGATCTAGTGAGGACCCTGTCCAGCCTGTACAAGGGGGAGAAGGAGGATTTCCTTCGAACAAACCCTTTGAATGGGTTTTCCATGATCAACCCTAGAGGATGGGTAAGTGAACACCTTGAAGGGCCCAACCCATGCTTTCGAAGTTTAAGCTTCTTACATTATGTCTTCGGCGCAGGATCTACGCCGGACTGTGAAGGACATGGTGAGTCCTGCTCCGCAACCCGAGGATCCAGAAGGATCCCCGGATCCGGCCTTCGAAGTGGACCCGGATATCGAGGTGGAGCTGATCGACGGGGTGTATCACCAACTCAGCATAGACAATGCTTCGGTCGCCATTACGGCGGACTACCCCGGGCTAAGTCCGGCTTCCCAAGTGACCGCGACCGAAGTCCGGACACCATTATCTCATCCCTGCCCATTTCTGACCTTCGTGAACGATGGTATTTTGCAGGAAGCGCATTTACGGCAGGAAGCCGAGGCCGCGACGGCCGACCAACAGAGGTCAGTCCGAACCAACAGGCGGAAAAGGAGCGCAGTGCGGACGGAAACGTCGCTGCAAAGGTATAGCTCGTATTGGAATTTTTAGAGCAACGTTCCGAGGAAACGTCTGAGTGCTCATGATCTTTGTAGGAGAAAAAGCGCTCGCCGGACTGCGAGCGCAGGAATTGCCAATCCGACCAACATTGGCCAGGCTCCAGCGCCCGGCCTGGAGGGGGAGGCAAACGCAAGACGCGAGCCGGATCCTTCTCCAACGGAGGATACCGACAGACTGTCCGCCACCAAGTCTGAGGTGGAGAGCACCATGAACCATAGGCGCCGCCGGACAGTATTTCAAGAAGCGTGCTTTTCCCCTGAGGCATTGGATGCTTTTAACGCAGGGGACGCGCATCTCCGTGCTGCTCAAAATGGTTTTACCAGAGCCACGGAGCAGTATGTGAAAGACATACGGGTAAGGGAACTTCAATGGTTGTATATACCAGTAGCCCCCGAGACTTAAAGTAGTTATGCTAACTGATTTAAGGATCATTGAAAATTTCAGGCACTTAACGAGAAGAACGCCCAGCTGTCTCGGGAGCTGCAAGATTGCAAGGCCCAACTTGAGGCCGCACTTGCTGCCGCAGGAGGAGACGGAAAGACCCCTCCTGGTAACACATTTTTATTAATAAATATAAGCACTGTGCGGCGTGCGCGCGAGTCTAATAATGACATTTGCAGGTACCGCCGGACAAGATCCGGACAGACAAGCATTGCTACGCCAGCTAAAGGCCGGCGAGAGTGTGCTGAATAGGGTTCAGCAGGAAAGGAACAAGCTCCAGGATGCCAATGCCAAGCTCGGAGAAGAGCTGAAAGGCGCTCAGGCCGAGCTGTCCGGCTCCGTTAAGGAGAATCAGCGGCTTCGTCACAGCATTTATAGTAAGTGCTTGAGCGAACTCTTTTGAAAAGAAGAGTTCGGCGAGGAAGTATTTTGACATGATATGTCTTGTAGGTATACTCATGGGTCGTCCTGCAGAGGAGATGCCCATATCAATGGGTGATCAACTTCCCGAACTGTTGCAGCTACTCGAACGAGTTCGGCAGGCAATGAGCGGCGTCGTTCAGGCTTTATGGCCAGCCCTCACCCTACCCGACGGCCTCGGGGAGTTTGCGGAGAAGCTGCAGGGAGTGCGGCAGTGCTTCCGTTTGTGGAAGATTTCGGCTTGCCGTCAAGGTGCCAGGGAGGCTTGGGCCATGGTGAAGACGCGGTACAAGAAGGCGGATCCCAACCACATGGCCGAAGTTGGACCGGTGGGGCCTGATGGGAAGGAGATCCCTGTGAGTTTAGTGTATAGCCAAGTAGAGTTGGCTGCTAAATTTTCCCAACAGGACTGTAAACTAGACAGCCTGTTAGACGGGATTGAGGAGGAATACAATCAGTAAATTTGACAATGTATGTTATCCTTTAAAGTGACATGTGAAATGCCTTCTAGCCGGATTGTAGATCGTTTGTCTTTGCCAACCTTTTCGCTTCGACCTCGGGACCCTAGAGTCCGGAGTGTGTCCGAATACCTTTTTGGTTAAGAAACAACCGTGGTATGCATGGAGACCAGGCGTAGGGGTCATTAGTGCTTTATCAGACAAGTGCCCAACTAGTTATGTTATATTACATGGTTAGTAAGAAACATCTTCCAGGGAGAATAGTTCCATTAAGGGTTCCTTTCCCTGGGAGGCATGCCCTAAAGTGCATGTCCGGACTGCAAAGAAAGCAGTAAAACATCTGGGGGCAAATAGATAAATAGGTAAAAAGTCATCTTTTAAGTCACCGACCGAATATTCCCTTAAGAACGCTAGCTTTCGGCTTCACCCAGTCTGAGGTACACATCCGGCTGACCCGGCAGTAACAATCGCAGAGGTGCTCCCTTTACCTCCTAGCCGAACAATCGGGAACGTAGGGGTAAGCACAGGAGCCAGGCAACCCAGCTTGGCCAAAACTTATGTCATATCGATGCATATAATGGCGAGTAAAAGGTACATGTGGAAGCTTGACACATGTGCTGGGTATAAAACCCGTATAATTGAGCTTCTGTAAAAGAATCCCCCAGGAATAATGAGTGCGGATGGCACATCATGCATATGCAAAGAATGCAAAAATAGGCCCGAAAGGACCCGAAAAAACCTCTCGAACAGCGACCAGTCTCTCGCCTTATCATGCCAGTCAGTTTTAGCTTTCTCCACTGAGGCGTTAACCCGGCTCAACCGGGGCGCAATTGCAGTGGTTCTCCCAGTGCCACCTTAGCCGACAGAACAGAACGTAAGGCACCAAAACATGGGAGCCGGCAAACCCAACTATTGACCCAAGACATGATTCGGAGCCGATTCATATAATGCTATAAGTTCGGGGTGCCGCACTTGTGAAAGTGTTCGGACTTTATCACACCATAGAGTGGGGAACGTAAGCCCCCGGTGTATTATGCCGTACCAAAATATATGGGTGCCAGATGTCATATAATGAGCATATATATATATAATGTGATGCAATTGCGATCATAAAGGTGCTGCATTATTAATGAAAGAAAAGTCTGCTAGAAGAGCGGACTGATACAAATAGTGCGGTAAGCAAGGGATTTGGACTAAATAAACATGTCCCCCTCCAGGGATGAGCTGCGGAATTGGTGTATATAATCGAATTTAATGCTCGTAATTGAGACCACCTGAGTGTTCGGCGCGGCCTTCTTTAGTCCCTGACTGTTGCATCATGAGTTCGTCAGGTTCACCGCCGGACAGGGCTTCTGGTTAACAGAGTCCTGTGTACAAAAAAGAAGAAAAATAATAATAATAAAAAGAGGGGCACATTTGTGAGCCCCCGGTGTGGTCGAACCGCACTCTGGGTCCGTTGTGATCATGCCCCCTCCCCTGTGCCCATGGTATCTCCAAAGCGTAATGATGTACGCGGAGTGTTATTCTTGCGATCATATGCGGGCGACGGTTGGGGCCGCATTGCTACGCGTGCTCTAATCGCGCCAGGTGGTCTTGGTTGGCATTGCTCCGGGCGCGCTTTGCTATATCCAGCCGTTTAATGGCCGGACTCGAGAATTGCCTTAGAAGGCTGCTCTGTACTTCTGCCGCGAGAGCCGCTGTATGTTCCTCCGTCCGGACGGAGCGTTCCGTATTCCCATTGACCGTGATGACTCCATGAGGGCTTGGCATCTTGAGCTTTAGGTATGCATAGTGCGGCACCGCGTTGAATTTGGCAAACGCGGTTCGCCCGAGCAGAGCGTGATAGCCGCTGCGAAACGGGACTATGTCGAAGATTAACTCTTCGCTCCGGAAATTATCCGGGGATCCGAAGACCACTTCCAGTGTGACTGATCCTGTGCAGTTGGCTTCCACTCCTGGTATGACACCTTTAAAGGTTGTCTTTGTAGGTTTAATCCTTGATGGTTCTATGCCCATTTTGCGCACTGTATCCTGATAAAGCAGGTTCAGGCTACTGCCGCCGTCCATCAGGACTCTCGTGAGGTGGCACCCGTCGACGATTGGGTCTAAGACCAATGCGGCGAATCCGCCATGGCGTATGCTGGTCGGATGGTCTCTTCGATCGAAAGTGATCGGACAAGAGGACCATGGGTTGAACTTTGGGGCGACTGGCTCCATCACATAGACGTCCCTTAATAAGCGTTTCCTCTCCCTCTTGGGTATGTGGGTCGCGTATATCATATTCACCGTCCGTACTTGTGGGGGAAAACCCTTATGTCCTCTGTTGTTCGGCGGCCGGGTCTCTTCCTCATCGTCGCTATTTAGCCCCTTGTCATTGTTTTCGGCAATTAACTTGCCGGCCTGCTTGAACACCCAGCAATCTCTATTGGTGTGGTTAGCTGGCTTTTCAGAGGTGCCATGTATCTGGCATGAGCGGTCGAGTATTCGGTCCAGATTGGACGGACCAGGAGTGGTTCTTTTAAATGGCTTCCTCCGTTGACCGGGTTTAGAGCCTCGGAATCAGGCATTGACCGCCGTATCCTCCTTATCGTCGCCGTTAATTCGGCGCTTGTTTTTGTTTCGACGTGACCTGCCATTGTTGTCCTTAGTATCCGGACTGCCAGAATTTTTACGGAGATTGTTGCTGCGGGCTAGCCAGCTGTCCTCTTCCGCACAAAAGCGGGTCATTAGCGATGTGAGGGCTGCCATGGATTTCGGCTTTTCCTGCCCCAGGTACCGGGCTAGCCATTCGTCCCGGATGTTATGTTTGAAGGCTGCAAGGGCCTCTGCGTCCGGACAATCGACGATTTGATTTTTCTTCGTCAAGAACCGTGTCCAGAATTGTCTGGCCGATTCGTCTGGCTGCTGAATGATGTGGCTTAGGTCATCGGCGTCTGGTGGTCGCACATATGTGCCTTGGAAGTTATCAAGGAATGTGGCCTCCAGGTCTTCCCAACACCCAATCGACTCTGCGGGCAGGCTGTTAAGCCAATGCCGAGCTGGTCCTTTAAGCTTGAGTGGGAGGTACTTGATGGCGTGGAGATCGTCGCCGCGGGCCATATGAATGTGGAGAAGATAGTCTTCGATCCACACCGCGGGGTCTGTTGTGCCATCGTAAGATTCGATGTTTACGGGTTTAAACCCTTCGGGGATCTGATGATCCATTACTTCTTCAGTGAAGCATAACGGGTGTGCGGCGCCCCTGTATTGAGCGATATAGCGACGCATCTCGAGAGAGCACTGTCTGCTGTGTTCGGCCCGGCCGGGGTTATTGTATCCGGCATGACGGTATTCGTCGTGGGTCGTAGGGCGCCCGCGTGATCCATAGATGGATCTGGATTGCCTTGCTTTGTCCTCCAATATGTCTCGCAAGTCCGGCGCGTTCCCTCTTGGCTTCGTACTTTTGGAGCGATGCCGGGGTATGGTCTTGGCTGGGGGCCTGGATGCCTCTCTGTCCCGACCACGGGGTGGTCGGTCAGCCATATCGTGCGTTGGTGATGGAGGTACGTATGCTTCCTCCTCTAATCGGGGGAGCAGCTTGCGTTTTGGGTAACTTTTGGAGGGACGTTCGAGTTTATACTCTTCGGCCGCGAGGACCTCGGTCCATCGATCGGCCAGCAGGTCCTGATCAGTTTGAAGCTGCTGCTGCTTTTTCTTTAGGCTGTTTTCTGTGGCGATAAGCCTGCGCTTGAAGCGCTCTTGTTCGACGGGATCCTCGGGTACGACGAATTTGTCATCGTTGAGGCTTGCTTCGTCTTCGGAGGGAGGCATATAATTATGATCCTCAACCTCTTCGTCTGCCGCCCCCTCATGAGGGCTTGCTTCTGCATCCTCCTGCACTGAGTCTTGCTGGAGGGGATTGTCTTCGGCACTCTCTGGAGTATTATTATCTCCTGTGCCGGAATCTCCGTTCTTGCTGTGGCGAGATTTAGAGCGGCGCCGCTGACGCCGGTGCTTGGGCTATTTCTTTAAGGGATCTGCCTCCGCTGTTCCTTCACCGTCCCCATCTTTTGGGGTATCCACCATGTATACGTCATATGACGAGGTGGCCTTCCAGTGCCCTGTGGGCGCTGGTTCCTGTTCGTCTCCGGCATCGTCGTCCATAGCGTCGATGTCTTCGGAGTCGTAGTCTAGCATGTCGGTTAGATCGTCGACAGTGGCTACAAAGTGGGTGGTGGGCAGGCTCTGAATTTCTTCGTCGTCCGTATCCCAACCATCCTGGCCATAATCCGGCCAGGACTCTCCTGATAACGAGAGATGCTTTAGTGAATTCAAGATATCACCGAAAGGCGAGTATTGGAAGATGTCCGCGGCGGTGAATTCCATAACCGGCGCCCAATCCGGATCGATTGGTAGGGGCGCGGGAGGTTCGGAGTCCGGCGAGGAGTCCAGCGCCTCGGAATCACGAGTTTCGCGGGGGACAAGATTAGTGTTCGGCTCCATCGCCGTGGATGTTGGAGCCCCCAGGGCGGCGCCTATCCACCGACCCTCGATCTGGGCGATCAGCTCCGGGCTAATGGCTGAAGCGGATCCGTGTGCGGCCACCAAGGCACTGTTCGGCGGCAGAGCTAGATCGTGCCCATCATCACAGTGCGGCGCGCTTGGCTGTGGCTCGAGTCCGTCGAGGATCAAGTCTCTGCGGATATCGGCCGTGAAGTTTAAGCTTCCAAATCTGACCTGACGGCCAGGGGCGTAGCTTTCGATCTGCTCCAGATGGCCAAGTGAATTGGCCCGCAGTGCGAAGCCGCCGAATACGAAGATCTGTCTGGGGAGAAAAGTCTCACCCTGGACAGCGTTGCAGGTTGAAGATGCCATCAAGCCTATCGGTGATGACACAGAGGAACTCTCAATGAAAGCACCAATGTCGGTGTCAAAACCGGTGGATCTCGGGTAGGGGGTCCTGAACTATGCGTCTAGGCGGATGGTAACAGGAGACGAGGGACACGGTGTTTTTACCCAGGTTCGGGCCCTCTCGATGGAGGTAAAACCCTACGTCCTGCTTGATTAATATTGATGATATGGGTAGTACAAGAGTAGATCTACCACGAGATCAAGGAGGCTAAACCCTAGAAGCTAGCCTATGGTATGATTGTTGTAATGTATGTTGTCCTACGGACTAAAGCCCTCCAGTTTATATAGACACCAGAGAGGGCTAGGGTTACACAGAGTCGGTTACAATGGTAGGAGATCTACATATCCGTATTGCCAAGCTTGCCTTCCACGCCAAGGAAAGTCCCATCCGGACACGGGACGGAGTCTTCAATCTTGTATCTTCGTAGTCTTGGAGTCCGGCGGATAATGATAGTCCGGCTGTCCGGACACCCCCTAGTCTAGGACTCCCTCAAGCATGTTCTAGTGATTTCTGGAGATAGCTCAATGTTCATGTTTTGTCATGCTTTACCTGTACTTCATGCCCATGCCTTTTGTAGGTATCCCCATCTATTTGTGTAATGTTGATGTAATGATATCCACCTTGCAAAAGCGTCTTCAAGATGCGCTTCTATCCTTGGTGGGACCTTCGAGTTCCTTTAGGATAGGGTCGCATCTTGGGTGTGATAAGTTGGTATCAGAGCCTCGACCGATCCTAGGATCCCCCTTTATTGATCGTGTAGTTTGACCGATGTCGAGTCTAGAAATATAACTGTTTTTGGAATCTAGTTATACCGGAGAGTAGGAGTTCTTTTTACTCCTCAGCCCCTTCGTCGCTCTGGTGAGGAATCTTGACATAGGTATTTTGATTTACTTCTCTTCCCCTTCAAATTTTCTTTAGGTTCACGCAGTTGGTTTCCGTTCGTTGGTTCTTAGCTCTTTTCATCCGGTGCATTTCTCATCAAGTTGACTCGAGCCTCTTCATCTTTGCCAAGTTCAATCCTCAGTTGTTTTCTTTCCCACCCGCCCACCCCTTTTTCATCTTGGAGCCGGAGCCTATAATCGAGTATCCTTCCTACTCGTGCGAAGTCTTTGCTTTCTTTCCTCAATGATTCCAACCGGTGTTTCATCTTCAAGTTATTCATCGGTTTTTCCGCTTCCAAGTTACCTTTGTTTTCCCGCCCTCCCACCCCGTTTCTTCCTGGAGTCTGAGTCTCTTTCGACCATCAATTTCATTCGTGCGGAGCCTCTTCAGGCTTCCATCAATCATTTCAACCGGTGAGTTCTCGTCTCATTTGACATTCATCATCTCTTTTTCTTCTCCGGTGGATTCAATTCTAATTTTTGGTAGTGATTATATTCTTTTCCTCGGATCAAGTGTTTTCCCTGCTGGTTCGCCTCTCGCCAGTTTATCCTTCCGGAGTGTTCAAGTCATCTCAGGAGATTCGTCTGTGTTCGAATTAATTCAAGGTTGTCACCTCATTCAAATATTTCAATTGTTCCGGTGCATCATCTATCTCTTCAACAATCCTTTTCAACGGTATTTTCTCTTTAGTGGGCCCTAACCCACAGGTCTTTTCCCAGGATCTTACCTGACTTTTCTAATTATTCTGGAGCCATTCCTAATCCTTTTCGAAGTGGACGTAAGTATGGATTTCATCAGTCAGATGCCTTCTCCAAGATCTCATTCAAACTCTTTTCATTGTTGGCTCAACCTTTTCGGTTTTTCATTCTCCTGGAGTATCTCAGTAATTTTGGTGGTGTTTTTCCGTCGTCATTTCAAGACCGAAGAAGAGTTTTTCCTCTAAATCCTGTATGTTCTCAAAGTTTTGTGGTTCTAGCTTCATGTTATCCTCTCGAATTATTCCATTTATCAGTTATTCTTTTCATCCATCCGGAGTATTTGAGGAGTTGTTTTTGCCGTCTCGATCATCCGGAGGCCATCTTTTCAGAATATTGCTTCGTTCCAAGTTTTCAGATTCATTCCCCAATTATTCTATATCCGTGCCCCTTCGTTCATCTCAATATTCTTCCGGTGCTTCGCTCAAGTGTTTTTTATCAACTCATGATCTCTTTGTTATTTTGCAGCTAAATCCCCTCGAGCATATTGGTTCTTCTAACTCTTCCCGATGATTCATTCTCTTTCATCAGTCATTTTCGAATTCTTACGGTGGTTCCTTCGATTTCCTTTTCCATTGTTATCATATCAATTCATTCATTCTTTCCAAATCCTACCGGTGGTTTATGAAGACTTTCTCAAGTTTTGCGCTGTATATCCCCCCCTAATCCTTTTCAAGAAGAATAAGTAGTATGCAAAAATCCATTAATTGTCATCAATTTAATTTGATGAAGGATAAGCATACAATAAATCTTATTCTTATTTCCTCAAAGTGATTAATCCTTTTCTTCAGAGTTTGTTCTTAATGAATAAATTCTAGTTCCAAGGGTTTTATGTTTTCTTTTCCGGAGTTCAAATTTCCTCGACCATGTCGTCGAAAGCCCCCCATCTAAATCATCGCAAGGCTTGAATCTTTATTCTTTCATCCTTCATTTCTATCTCATCATCCTTTTGTCACCAGAGTTCTTCATGGTGGTTCTTCATGATTTAATTCATTCCTTCGAGTGTTCATCAAGATTTGTTGGTGGAGTTCAAGAATATTTCTTCTGGCATCTCGAAGTGCGATTAATTCTCCGCATTCTTTTGAAGTGGAGTTTTGCATTTCTTCGTTCTCCTCGGGTATTCATTTATTTTTTCGATTGTGGTCGGTTATCACCTCATAATTTTGAGATGTTATCCATAAGTCCACGACAAGCAAATTCTTTGTTGTTGACTTTCTCAACAACTCCGTTCAATCCTTCCTATAAAGATGCTATCAAATTCATTCATGGTGGAAGTTGTTGTTCTCTCATCCGTTCTTTTTCATTCCATTCTTTCAATTCTTCCAGAGTCATTGTGATGTTCATCTCGTCAAGTGTCATTCAATCTTGTGAAGTTCATGTCTCCATTCCTTCCATTTTCAGCCGGAGTGCTGCCCAAATTCATCCGTGCTTATTCTTTTTCTACCTTGTCTAACCGGAGTGGTTTCATAGTCTATCTTATTCCGTGAGCTTCCGATTCTCGTCATTCCCGCCGTTCCTCTCTTATTCTCGAGTGCTCTCGATTCTTTGCTTCTTCTCTTGAGTTCTTGTTTTACCTCATCCTTTTTTCCCTTCCATCTCGGTCCTAAGATCTCGGGACGGGATCTCTTGTTAGTGGAGGAGTGTTGTAACGCCCCGGATTCGTTGCGCCAGGTGTCCGCCAGTTATTCGCCGTCGTTGCCATGTCTTTTGCTTGCGTGTTGCATTTTGCCATGTCATCATCTGCATTTCATATCATGTCATCAGGTGCATCTCATTTTGCATATGTGTTCGTCTTAGGCATACGAGCATTTTCCCCGTTGTCCGTTTTGCAATCCGGCACTCCTATGTCCACCGACGCCCCCTTTTGCCTCTTTTCGTGTGCGGATGTTGAACATTCTCGGAATGGACCGAGGTTTGCCAAGCGGCCTTGGTACGCCACCGGTAGACCGCCTGTCAAGTTTCGTGTTATTTGGAGTCCGTTTGATACTCCAACGGTTAACCACGCAGCCCAAAACCCCTCTCTCTTTGCAGACCAACACCCCTTCATAACAGCCCATGAGCCCATCCAAACCCCCTCCATGCTCTCGGTCGTTCGATCACGATCGTGTGGGCGAAAACCGCACCTCATTTGGAGCCTCCTAGCTCCCTCTACCTATAAATATGTGCCTCCCCCGTCCAAAACGCAGATGAAACCCTAGCCCCGTTCCCCTCCGCGCCGCCGGACATGTCCGCCTCCGAGCCGGACGCGTCCACCGACCACCGCCACCTCACCCCGACGAATCAGGGCGCACCACGTCACCCCGCCGCCGCTCTCCGCCAACCGCTCGCCGCCACGTGGGCGCCCGCCGCCCCGCACCTCCTACCGGCCCGCGAGCCCAGGGCAGGCCCGACCGGGCCCGCTCGCGCCTCGCCTGTGCCCCGTCTCTCCGCCGCCATGGCCCGCACCCCGCGCTGGCGCCCGGCCGCCGCCCAGCCTCCTCCGCCTGGCCGCCGGAGCCCCTCTGCCTCGCCGCCTCGGCTCCCGTCGGCGCCGTCCTCCTCCCGCGCCTCCCCGGCCTGCCTCGCGCCCAGCCCCGCCCGTTGCCGCCCGGATGTCGCCGGTGGCCGCTGCCGCCGCTTGCCGGCCTCGCCTCACCAGGGCTGCGCCGCCCCGCCGCGCCCGCTCCTCCCCGTCGTCGCCGGCCTCTCCTCCGGCTAGATCCGGGCCGGCGCCGCCCGGATCCAGCCTCCCCCCACTCCGGCCGCCTCTTCTTCCTCTCCGGCGAGCTCGCTCCGGCCATCTTCGGAATCCGTGCCCGGATCCGACAAGGTTGACCCCGTTTTTGCCTAAGTCCCTGAGATATTTTTGCATTCTGGTGCCCCCTTTGCCATGCCATATCTCCATGCATACTGCTCCGTTTCGTGCGTGTATTATATCAAATTGTTCATCATGAGATGCTCTTCATTTCATTCCATTGTGTCATGCTTGTTTGAGTTCATCTTGATGCCCTAATCATCATTGCAAGAGTGCTATATGATGTTAACCTACTGAAACTGTTATTATTTGCAATCCTGCCATGTCCTTTTGAGCATGTTCTTGTGATTTCTGGAGATAGCTCAGTGTTCATGTTTTGTCATGCTTTACATGTACTTCATGCCCATGCCTTTTGTATGTATCCCCATCTATTTGTGTAAAGTTGATGTAATGATATCCACCTTGCAAAAGCGTCTTCAAGATGCGCTTCTATCCTTGGTGGGACCTCGAGTTCCTTTAGGATAGGGTCGCATCTTGGGCGTGATAACCGTAGCTCCAATTTTAATAAACTTTATATGTAAATGGGGTAGAAAAATGCCTAGTTTAACATGGTGCATTTTATTTTTCCTGTTTAACAACAATAAAATATGTTTTAGGGCAGAACAGTTCCAAGTTCGAAATTTACATATGAGGACTTACCGAAATTGTTATATGTTGTTTCCGGCCTCATTTAAACTTGCTTTGATGTGTTGGTCTTGTATGCATCATCTTTTGCCATGAGTAGCTCCATGTAGCCTTGTCATGCATCATGTTTGGTTGTGCATCATGTCATGTATATGTGTGGTGTGTTTACTATGTCATGTGCTTCTTCTCGATAGTTTCCCATTTCGTTGCGATCATGAGGATTCGTTCGTCTACGCTTGGTTCGTCTTCGTGGCTTCATCTTCTTCATGGACTCGTTCTTCTTCCTTGTGGGATTTCAGGCAAGATGACCGCTACCCTGGATCTCACTACTATCATTGCTATGCTAGTTGCTTCGTTCTATCGTTTTGCTACGCTACCTATCTTTTGCTCTTCAAGCCTCCCAAATTGCCATGTCAGCCTCTAACCTTTTCACCCTTCCTAGCAAACCGTTGCTTGGCTATGTTACCACTTTTCTTAGCCCCTCTTATAGCATTGTTAGTTGCAGGTGAAGTTGAAGATTGCTCCATGGTGGACAGGCTTATGTTGGGATATCATAATATCTCTTATTTAATTAATGCATCTATATACTTGGTAAAGGGTGGAAGGATCGGCCTTATGCCTGGTGTTTTGTTCCACTCTTGTCGCCCTAGTTTTCGTCATACCGGTGTTATGTTCCCGGATTTTGTGTTCCTTACGCGGTTGGGTGATTTATGGGACCCCCTTGACAGTTCGCTTTGAATAAAACTCCTCCAGCAAGGCCCAACCTTGCTTTTACCATTTGCCTCACCTAGCACTTTTTCCCTTGGGTTTCTGGAGCCCGAGGGTCATCTTCATTTACCTCCCCCCCCCCCCCCGGGCCAGTTCTCCTCCGAGTGCTGGTCCAAACCGAGCGATGTCCGGCGCCCCCTGGGCAACCAGGGTCTATGCCAACCCGACATCTGGCTCATCCGGTGTGCCCTGAGAACGAGATATGTGCAGCTCCTATCGGGATTTGTCGGCACATCGGGCGGCTTTGCTGGTCTTGTTTTACCATTGCTGAAATGTCTTGTAAACCGGGATTCTGAGACTGATCGGGTCTTCCTGGGAGAAGGAATATCCTTCGTTGATCGCGAGAGCTTATCATGGGCTAAGTTGGGACACCCCTGCAGTGTATAAACTTTCAAAAGCCGTGCTCGCGGTTATGTGGCAGATGGGAATTTGTTAATGTCCGGTTGTAGATAACTTGACACCAGATACGAATTAAAATGCATCAACAGCGTGTGTAGCCGTGATGGTCTCTTCTCGGTGGAGTCCGGGAAGTGAACACGGTTTTGGCTTATGTTTGACGTAAGTAGGAGTTCAGGATTACCTCTTCATCATTACTAGTTGACGACCGTTCCTTTGCTTCTCTTCTCTCTCTTATTTGCGTATGTTAGCCACCATATATGCTTAGTCGCTGCTGCAACCACACCACTTTACCCCTTCCTTTCCCATTAAGCTTTGCTAGTCTTGACACCCATGGTAATGGGATTGCTGAGTCCTCGTGGCTCACAGATTACTACAACAACAGTTGCAGGTACAGGTTATGCCATGATCATGACGCGAGAGCGATGCTTGCTTGTTTTGGAGTTCTTCTTCTGCTTCTTCTTTGATCAGGGGATAGGTTCCAGGTCGGCAGCCTGGGCTAGCAGGGTGGATGTCGTTTGAGTTTCTATTTGTGTTTCATTCGTAGTCGGATGTTGCTCTTATGTATTGTGATGGTGTATTTGTGTGGCATTGTATGCCTTATGTATGTATCCCCATCTATAATGTAATGTTGATTTAATGATATCCACCTTGCAAAAGCGTATCAATATGCGGTTCTATCCTTGGTGAGACCTTCAAGTCTCTTTAGGATAGTATCGCATATTGGGCGTGACAATTTTAATCTAAAAGAGCTAACAGAAAGACCCTCATCTAGCCAAAACAATGTTGAGAATTTAGCATGAACTACAGTATTCATATGACAATGATACTTTAAGAGAGACTTGAGCAGAAGTATCCATATGAATCTTAGATATGCTATATGAATCTTGTTTTTTACCTTTATTCCAAATACGAGTAATTATCATGAATCATGATCAATCAGTACACTAAATTGTTGTGACAGGTGAAAGAAACGATCTGCACCGAGGTGGAGGAGCTGCAGGGAGGGGTGGAGTAGCATCAATCACAAATTTATGGATTTATGTCAGGAGAATTGGCCTGAAAATCAACCAACAAACAAGGCCCATGAAGGTGTTATCCTCGGCCCTTCAGGAGTGGTAGTGCATCATGACGCTATTGTACATGTAACATGCCATGGACATGATGAGAAGAAATCCCACAAAAAAAGGAAACACGGAAAAGATAATATAATTTGGGCATGAGCGAGGCTAAAGGTTGGAAAGGAAGGAAGGAGGCAACAATGGTCGCACGACTCACCTGATGTTTGTGCCACCGGACCAGAAAATGTTAGGGTTGGAGGCCAGCTTCAAGGCGCTACAACAATATGAAGTATATGGCACCCTTGCAAGGCAGGGATGCAGTAAAGGCTGAGGCTATAGATCTCGAACAGTTGGTCAAGTCATCAGTCATGCACATGAGCTAGGATTCAGACGGAGGAGCAGCGGAGAACTATCGCCGTTGTCGCCTCCGATCTGGGAAGAGAAATCGGAAAAGAAAAAAGCATCACCGTCATGTCGTAGATCACCTTCTAGTGGATAAAGTGTTGTGAAGAGAGAAAGGAAGGCCAGAATGATTGGAGGAAGGTAGGTGATGAGGCGCAAGATATAAGAAGAGGAGGCAAACAGGTTAGTAACGTATCCTCCACCATGAGTAACTGTGCGGGAGAGACGGCAAAACATTACTCCGCCATCCCACACGGAATCTCAACCAAACAGCCAACACGAAGTCAGACCAAAAAATAATGAAAAGGCCCAAGCAACCAGGAGACTCAGATATTGTCATGGGAGCAGCGGCCCTACGCCAATCGGGCCATGTAGAGGCTAGACATGGATCTGACGGCCAGCTATGCCTAGATCTTGAAAATGGACGGATGGGGAGTGTGATGGCTTTAGATAGCTGTTAGAGTGCTCAGTTGTAATGTCTTTAAATTGCATGTATAGTGTACACGTGACTTGCAGGGTGGCTACAGCTTCGTACAGAAAGTTAAAAAGAAACAAGTCCATCTGTAATCTTGTATTCTAAGTACTCCGTGGGTTCTACTGTCAGTACAGTAGCGAAAGAAGTATATATTAAATAAGTAATATATAATATAAAAATCTAAAGCTAAAGACGGAATTCTAACTCATGTCATCGCGTTGCGAGCATCCGACACTAGCCAGTCCAGCACATTTTTGTTGTAGACCATGCTGGAGATATATCTCCATGTCTAATCTTATACTCCATCCGTTCCTAAATTTTTTTTCTTTTTCATATTTCAAATGGACTACCACATACGGATGTGTATGTAGACATATTTTAGAGTGTAGATTCACTCATTTTGCTCCGTATGTAGTCACTTGTTGAAATCTCTAAAAAGATAAATATTTAGGAACGGAGGGAGTAGAAAACAGAGTTGGTGATGATGGTGTGCGTGCCATCCTGCAATATAGGCCGTCGGATTTATATCTAACGGATGGGAAGGAAACTATGACAATTTTGCAAAAATATACCCACACGCCTCTCCACGTTCGTAAATAAGGCCTTCCCTCGTTCATCCTTTCTCTCACAAGATAAACTACTAATACAAATCTATCTTGATGTTCCATGCAACGCACGGGCATCTAGCTAGTTCAAAATAGTTACTGCGATAATTGGGTTGAAGTGATATATTTTATGTCTGCACCAAATGATTTCAGATTCACTAGTAGTAACAAAGAAAAGGTTGCCTTATTAATTAACACAAAACATGGTGAAAACTATCACATGAGGCCGGTAAAAATGAGGCACACTGGGTTCAGCATCATTGTCACTACAGCTGTGCGCGCGTGAGAAGTCTACATATCGAGGGGGCTACTGAGCGAGACACAGAGACACAATGTTTGAGAGAGAAACCAATTGAAGATTACAATCAGATCGAGTTTTCAGCCTTATACTATCATTGTTGGGGTAGGGGGGAGGGGAGGGAGAGAAAGACGTATCGAGAGTGTGCGCGGTAGGCACAGAGGCACAACTAGCGAGTGTGTGTGTATGTGTGTGTGTTTGAAAGAGTATTAGATAGATTACTATCAAGATCGAGGTGCCACCCTACTCCTTCGGTGTCGGGTAGTGTGTGTGTGTGTGTGTTTGTGTGTGTGTGTGTGTGTGCGTGTTTGAGAGAGAAGCCAGTCGATAGATTAGTATCAAGATTGAGGTGTCACCCTACTCCTTCGGTGTTGGGAAGTGTGTGTGTGTGGGTGTGGGTGTGTGGGGGGGGGGGGGGCAGTGACACTTACATATCTCTGCTCTTATAAAAACAGAGATGGTGATGATGGTGTTCCTGCGATCCTGCAATATAGGCCATCCGATTTATATCCGACGGATAGGAAGGAAACTATGGCAATTTTGCAAAAAGATGCCCACACCCCTCTCCACATTTGCAAATAAGGCATTCCCTCATTCATCCTTTTCTCCCACAAGATAAATTGCTCATACAAATGCATCTTGATGTTCCGTGCAACGCATGGGCATCTTGCTAGTAGGGAGAAGGAGTTTGTGTGACACATATCTAGCTATATTAAGGGATAGGTAGATAGCATGTGTGCGAGGCATACTTAAAGCATCACGAAGATAAACAAACGGTTTGCATGCAAGTATCAAAAAAATGAAGCGAGAAACAATGTACACGCGTGCACGTGTGTGTTTGTGTGTGTGCAAGAGAGAGAGAGAGAAAGAGAGAGAGTGAAATCTCAAAACAAAAGGTGCTCTACTGGAATCCCATTTTATGTATTCATATGGTTTCGGAACTCGAGTTAACCTTAGCCATATGTGTGAGAGACATAATTACACTTTGATACATTAGTAGTTGTGGGTGGGCGGAATTAAAGGGGTGGGCGTGTTCGACAGAGAGAGCGTGTGTGTTTCTGTGTGAGAGACTTGTAGGACGGGGTATAAAGACGAATTCTAATCTTGACGGAGGGAGAGAAATACACTAAGTGCGCGTGTGTGATTCCGATGCCCACAGGGAAATGAGATATGTATGCGTGTGAGAGAGATTACACAATTCATTCACATATCACTATCTAGCGATCGTGGATGTGCATCGCTTGAACATAAATTAATATCTACTTCGTATCGTGGCCAAAGGTACAATATCGATTCAATGCTATAAAGATTGGACACTCACATATCACATTTTTTCTATCTAAATAAACCTTTTCAGTTGTGCATGCCAAAGTTACAGTGATGTTTCTTCAAACAACCAACGTAGCTATAATGTACATGCACCATTGTTACTCTTGCATTCAAATTCATTAGTCTTGGATGATTTAGGGTTCTATTATGAAGTAATATATGTAATATTGATATATGAATTCAACGGGTACGCAATTTATGAATGGAGGCTATGTAATCATATGAGGTAACACTTTTAAGTAGCGGACTACAATATCCATTTCTTTTTGTGCGCCTCTACACTAACACGTCAATGCATTATGTTTAAAGTAAATAACCAATGGAACTAAATTATCTATTTACACGAGAAATACATAGGCTGAGCTTTTGATCCCTTTTTTTGTGAACGCGCCTCTACACACGTACGATTGGCCGCGCCTGTGTGCACGTCCAAGTTATCGGCACATCATCCCGAGTTATTGTCTTTTTTTCTGGGGTGGACTTCACACCAGTTATTAACTGCTGACGCGTGCCCCGTGTACACAGTCTCGCATGACCTTCCCACTAGCACGGTCCAAAATTAGTTGAAACTAGATACGAACGATCCTGCGGGCGGCAAAATCTCCTGCCTCCTTCTAAAATTTCCGCCACCTAGTCTTTAGCATGAGGAATTCCCCTTTTGTCCTTGGTGCATGGAGACCAAATGTTACAATACCGCCCTCATATACATAATAGGGCGGGGCTACTTTGGTAACTTCTGATTCCCCCCACTACACAACACCCCCATTTCCTCTCCCCCTCCCGCAAAAACGACTAACTCCATAGTACCAGAGCATCTTACATCACGCCGTCCGTACTTCATAGGCCTTTATCCCCTCCCCTCTCGAAACCCTAGACTGCTCATCCACCGGCGTACCAGAGCCCATTCACTGCCAGTGGCATCCACCTCGCCGGATCTGCTTCTGCGGCCGCATCTACCCCTCCCACCTCCCCTAGAAACAAGTAGACTGCTCATCCACCACTGTACCACAGCCCATTCAGTGTCGGCCTTGTCCACGGTGCCGGATCTGCTTCGCCAGTACTCTCGTCAACCGCAAGGCATCTGCAGCGGCTCATTCATACTCCCCACTGGAGACGCTTCGCCCACACCCCCCGGAGCCGCCCCACCGACGCCCCCGTCGACGGCCTCTGATCCTCTTCGCCAACACCTTCCTCAACCCTACCGGAGCCGCTTCTCCGACACCATCGTCAAACCTATCGAAGTAGCTTTGCCTATACCATTCTCAACCCTACCGGGGCCGCTTTGCCAACTCACAAGTCCACAGCCTCAGATCCGCTTCCTCGCACCTTCATCAACCTATTGGAGCAGCTTCTGATGCCCCGTCCACGGCCGCAGATCTGCATCGTTGACACCATCCTTAACCCAACCACCGGAGCAGCTTCACCTACGCCCTCATCCACGACCACAGATCTGCTTCGCCCACACCGTAGTCCACCCTACCGGAGCCGCTCCACAAACACCCTACTCGATGGTTCTAGATCTCCTTACCGGACCCCGACAGCCAGCGCAACGTCATCACCCTTGACGTTTCTAACCTGATTCCCACCGTATGGCAAGATGCCAAGCACCCTCCACGGCTTAGGTACTTGTCACCTTTAAACCCGTCAGCATCACCTTCCCAATGTACTTCAAATACACTAACAGGTCGTTGTTACCTGTTATGCAGCTGGCAAAAACTACAAGGATGATGTTTCTTCTGGATCTAACAGCTTGGCCAACCAAGATCTTGGACTGAGGCATATCTATGATCTTGTAAGTGCGTCTCTCTCTCTTGTATTGTTCTATGCCTGCCAGCGTGCTTTGCTAGGATTTTTGACCAGTAATCCCTTTGTGCAGACAGTGATTTCTACTACTGGCTGCTAAATTAGATATGTATATGTCATACATGATACTACCTCGTACCTTCGTTCCTAAATATAAGTCTTTCTAGAGATTCCATTATAGGCTACATACGGTGGAAAATGAGTGAATCTACACTCGAAAATGCATCTATATACATCTGTATGTGGTCCATACTGGAATCTCTACAAATACATATATTTAGGAACAGAGGCAGTACATTACACAAAATCATAGGTGGCATGTAGTAATTCTAGTGCACTACATTAGGCTCCCTTAGAGTGCCTGCTAGTCCAGCACACAGAGTCATGGATAGTTTATGCTACTCACACAATCATTAGTTGGTGGTTTAAATATGCGCAAGGGATATGCAATGTACTATCATGTAGACATGTCTGAAATTAGCTGTGTCAACTTGCAGATAGGGTTACACAATGAAAAAGTACGAGATGTATGTGGCAATTTCATGGAACATCACAAAAAAGGAGAGGCAGCGGTGAGCCTATACAGTGTGCTATGGTACGTCACTCCTCCATTGCAATCATCATGACATGTTATTTATATGTCAGTTCTATTGGCTAAGTTTCTTAGGGACAGTTATTATGAGTTATCCTAAGAAAATAAGCTCCATGTAATAAGCTAACTAGTTCTTTTCATTGCCTTCCTTTTCAGCTTATCTTTGGTACAATCAGTGAAAAGTCTAGATTGCATTATATTTTTTCATTTTGCTGCCCATATGAAAATTAATTTGAGTTGCAAACATCACAAGTTGAACCCAGTGCAGTAATTAATATCATAGGAAAACAAACCATCACTATTTGTTCAAAATGCAAATAAAAAGATACCATCTACTTGGCACAATCTACTTTGGTCAATGTTTTCCATAGAGATCCCATTGCCTAATTTAAACGAAGAACGCATGACCCACATTTAAATGAAGAACAATTATTTATTGAAATTCGATGTTCCAAGTGGCTGGTTATTATCATATAGCAGCACCACCTGAAAGCATCATATAGCAGCAGCAGCAGCTCATAGCAACTCATCATACAACAACAACAGCAACAGCAGTGTGCAATTCATCTACCAGCAGTAGCTCATAGCAATTCATCATATACCAGCAGCAGGAGCAGCTCATAGCAATTCATCATATAGTAGCAGCAGGAGCAGCTCATAGCAATTCATCATATAGCAGCAGCAGGAGCAGCTCATAGCAATTCATCATATAGCAGCAGGAGGAGCAGCTCATAGCAATTCATCATACAACAGCAACAGGAGCAGCTTATAACAACTCATCAAATAGCAGTCACAGTGGCGGCTCATAGCAATTCATCATATAGCAGCAGCAGCTCATAGCAATTCATCATATAGCAGCAGGAGGAGCAGTTCATAGCAATGCATCATATAGCAGCAGCAGAAGCAGCTCATAGCAATTCATCGTATAGTGGATCAGAATGAAAATTTGGCAAAAAATCAGAGGAGATCCTCACCTTGTTGGATGAGCTCATCCTTCAATAGCACCTCAAGGCCATGCCCTGGGAGGAGGGGAGGAGGAATAAGGTGCCTTCTGCCGTAGTGTGGCATCAGCCGCAGTTGTGCGGCGCCCGCCGGAGTAGTGCGTTGGACGGACCACAGTGGAGCAGCTGCTGGAGACCATGAGAATGAGGGGCGGCACCAAAGGGAGGAGCAGCCAGGGAGATTTGCCCCTACCCATCGGCCATGTAACCTAGCTAGATAGAGCATCATCGAGGACCAGGCCAGATGGGGCCAGCGGCGACGGCTTGCTGGAGGAACCCTAGTGTTGCAGGCAGGGGATCAAGGTAGAGGGAAAGGGGAGAGGAGATGCAAGCGGGTAGGGCAATGAACGCTTGTCTATTTGTTTTTACTTGAGGGTCAGGTGTGACGCGGGCGTCAGCAGTTGCATTTTGAGTGTAATATAGGCAGACAACATAGTCATTTCGCTATTCCCCTTCCCTTCAATTTTTAGTGAGGTTCTACCCGAAACACCCCCCCCCCCCTCCAGAGCGAAATAAGTTAAGCCCAAGCCCATAACTCAGAAATGGCTTCTTTACACCTTTTATGGCTTATTTTGACAATAAGCCTTGAAAATGCGGAATCGAACTGGCCCTTAACCTACACTTCACTTGTGCGTGCAATGATGAATCTCTCCTGCCTCCTATAGTGTACATTTAGGCATCATCATACATGGCATAACCTAATACATGTGCATTCCATTGTAGAATCTAGAATATGCAATGTTTATGTTAGTTCATACGTTGCACATGATGTTTAAATGCCCCTTAAAGTCAAGTGATGGTCTTTAAGCCTCCTTCTTTGCTTCTTTTATTGATATGTAAGATTTTCTCACACATCTGTTCAATTGCTTGTTTGAATCAGCCAACCATACTAGGATTGTTTGCTTTGATTACTTGTTGTTCTTGACCTAACACTCTAACAGAGCTTGACAACAATTTAAACACTAAGGGCTGCTGTAGTGGGGCCTTGTCTAACTCATAGGTGACATAAAGATTTGGTTGTACACTAAAGTAGGCTCTCCAAGAGTACCCGGAGATCCAGTTCGAAAGTATGCCTAGTTTTTACATAGTGTAGACATAGTAAATGCTCATTTCATTGTGTGCAAGTGCAAGAGATGCGGCATGTTTCATTATGTGGTGTTGTTTTGTTATAATCTCATCCTTTTGTGCTCACAGACTGGAAAGTATGCATATTTATCTTCCAAGGAGATGAGTAACTAGTTTGTGTCACCTTGCAGAGGGGGTGCAATGAAGATAAGATTGAGGATTTCCAAGTATAAGATGTTAGGAAGGAGCCTTGCAAGAGAAGTAGGAGCTGCGCTGAGCCTCTTCAACCAGTTAAGGTAAGTCACTATATCCAAGTCAACAGTTCAATTCCTTGTTTGTATCAGGCATAGTTAATTTGCTCTTTTCAATTGCTTTATTTGTCCTCAGTTAATGAGATGCCCAAACAATGATGCCTGATATTGGGTACTTGTAAAACTATTAGTTGACATAATTAAAGGCCTTACCATTTAATTACTCTGCCGAAGTGTGCCTGGAGCTTTGAAGTCTATTAACCAACTATTATTGCATGAGACTCACAATCTAGTTTATACTAGGCTAATGATTGCATAGTTTTGCTTGTTGTAGTAGGTTTGTATGAATCCCTCTGCTGTTCATTATGCTCCCTAAGACTTTAATTGAGCTACAGAATGGCCAAGCTTGCTTACCTATATGCAACATGCTGCCTAAATTTGTAACTTGTCTGTGTTTTGGATTGGGCCCCAACATCATGCTCCTCTGGTGAGCCAAGAGAGATTTCTGTATGCAGGCTGCACAGACTACCTTTTTTATAATTTTTAAAATATCACCTGCTTATGCTTCATGACGTGTAACATTATTGTTAGTCCTGTTTTGCCATGTACTCCCTCTATCCCATAATATAAGAACGTTTTTGTAGTGTCAAAAATGTTCTTATATTATGGGACAGAGGTAGTACAAAATAGACGGTCTTGCTCGCTTCACTGGTGTAACTATATTTCTGCCCTAGTCATGTGTACTTACAGAAACATTTGGAACTGGAATGTGATGATGTTCTCGAGCATTAACTAGAGGTGGCAAGACAACGTGTACATGATTCTCAACATACAATCAACAAGTTGAGACTGGACATGCAGGTATTAGATGCAGGAGTCAAAAAAATGAAACAAGACACTGAGGTAACCATGAAGGAATTGGAGATTTTGTAGACTGAAATTTGTGTTATTTGAATCCGACCAATCCTATTTTCTGAAGAGATTATAGTTCAAATGGTAAGTTCTGTTGATGCGTGTCCATGATGTATGAGCTTTATTTGTTCAGTGTATGTAATTTGCTGTTTGTGTACGCTATATTATCACTGGTGCTGAATTATAATGCCCATTGGGTATATTCGGTTGTAATTTCTTTATTGTATATTGTAGGATTATTCTACGTTTCTATGTCGTCTTTTTATTGTATAGTGTATGTTTTTTAGAGGCGATAGTATAGAGTAGGATATTTCTTGAATATGCTATATCGTTGAAACGGGGGCCAACACGCCCAAACATTTCCTGGATGCCATACAAACAAACAAACATGTGTAGTCAAAGTGGGCCTTAATTGGGCTAGTCAAAATAATATTAAGTGGATCCCAAATGATGTGGCCCACCGTAATAACGGCTCTTGGCAGGCTGTCAACATGCCTAAAGCTCGATAGGGCTGTATAAATGGAAATGGCCCGCAGGCCTTTAGTAGGCCGAAATAAATGTCAATTGTGTCTCGGCCCTTTTACTTTGCGGGACAGTAAGAGGCCGAAAGTGTTATGGGCCAGAGGAGGCCCAATTTGCAAACTAGGCTTTTAACAGGCCAAAAGTCGCGTTGGGCTGAAATGATGCCCTGCGAATGTGGGCCCCTAATGGACCTTTACCCTGCGCAACATGGGCCCCTAATGGACCTTTACCCTGCGCAACATGGGCCCCTAATGGACCTAATGTCAAAGGCCCAACTGTTGTGCGGGCCGTTAGCAGGCCAAGGGACAAAATGGGCTAAGATTTGGCCCATTTACCGAATGGGCCGAGGACAGGCCTAAAGTGACAGCGGGCTAGAATTGGCCCAACAGCGGAATGGGCTGAGAAAAGGCCGAAAGACATTCTGAGCCGTTAACGGGCTGGAATTGACGATGGGCTGCTAACAGGCCGAAAGAAGCTCGGGCCACAATTGGGCCCAAAAACGTAGCGGGCCGTTAACAGGCTTAAACTGACGATGGGCTAGAAATTGTAGAATCTAGAATGGGCCTTTGATGGGACGATTCTGTGTAACTTGTATGGGCCTAACTCAAGTAGGCCGCTAATGGGCCGGCCCACTTATTTTGACAGGCCCAGCCTTTTCACCGAAATGGGCCTCTGTTGGGCCGTGCCACGTGTTGACGTATCATAGGCGGCTCCTGTCCAATGATTGGATGACATCTGTCCCGACGGTGAGGCAACACGCGTTTCCTCCGGCCAATGAGAATTTTACATGTGGAAAATCCCCATTGGTCGTGGCTATTAGCGGGTTATCGGATCCAAAACCGGACCCGATAGCTTAACAACGTTCCATTACGGTGGATGCCACGTGTTGGTCACCCTTGACGAAAGCACTTCTATGACGCGTGATTTATCGTCATGGAAGTGGACACTTCCATGATGATAATTTTGGTAATGTCATGGAACACTTCTACGACAGCATAGGTATGACTATCTTGATTCTGTCATAAAATCGTCATGGATGTACATGCATGACAGAAAACGTGACCTACTGTGACAAACACGTATCATCACGGAAGTGTATTTTTTTGTAGTGTGGGTATCTCACCACTCAAATGATAGGTTTTGCATTTACGCCAACCTCGTTTGTTTTTCCAAGTGTTTGTCATGTTCTTTCATTTTCAGGGATTCACAAGGCGGTGCCGTCATACGACAACTTTGTCATGTGAAGGCGTACACGATGTGCAACACCAACATTTTTGACATCCTCATAAAGGTGAACCCCTTCCCTTTGAGCCATACTCACATATGCATCTTGGATGGATAACTCTTTCATTGTTGTTTCCTTCTTCTTGTCTACATGATACACATATTGGATGGAGGACCGACATTGGAGATGGACCCTATGGACCTTCAAGTTGAGGAGTGCCATGACATCGAGCTATGGTACAACACAACACATAACAAATTTGCATCTTATGCATGGATTGACTCACATTATGATTGCCTTGTTGCATCTTGCATTTCCATGTCATCCATGACATATGAGCTCGTGCACTTTCTTAGCAAATTTGTTGTGATCTTTCTTGATGGCATATACATACATAATAATCATATTGCCTACCATCAATTGCATGATAACATAATCATATTGAGCATCCATTGCCATGTTCATGCTCTTGATATACCACGTCTCTATGACATCATTTTGCACAATAGTAGAATTTGCAACTTTGTGCACCATAACAATTGCTACACCCTTGTGTGCACGACGAATGAATTTGCTTCCATGAATGCATTACATATCATTATACATCATTTGGATAAGCATCTCATGCCTTGTCATGAACAATCTTTTCGAACAAACTCATACTTCCTTAATAGACGCATTGTGCGCGCTAACCATTTTATTTCCAAGTGTCCCTTGTGTTTGCTCGTTTTGCATGTATACCATCCCGACGACATCTTGAAGTACTTGGATTGCGCCATCACACACACACTCCGTTCGACAACAAGTACATCCATGCCTACCGTGTACATGGCAACACGGTTTACGATCCGAGGTCGGATCTTTCCCAAGGGGGAGGGGATGATGCAGAGCATCCCATGGTCATCTCCATGTACACCTTCATAGCACCTCAAGCCCCAAGTGGACCTATCGGACTTAAGGTGAACCCGCTCCTCCTCGAGAATGACATGAATATCCATTGGACTTGGTTGCTACCTCACCATGGAACATTGTGCATCATCAGGTATGAGGACGACCGCCACCAAGAAGCTAGGGAGCATCCAGGAGACCAAGGAGAAGGACCCCAAGGCCACGAGGAGTAAGAAGGAGTGCAACAAGATCAACTTTGCACCTCTTAGGCGACCCCGTGCCCACGGGCCTTGAAGACCCCATGCGCACGGACTACACAGGGAGCTGGTGCTGGAGCACCCCGTGCGCACGGGCTTGTACCGTGCCCACGGGCCCAACTTATCCAGTGCGCATGGCCCTTTAGGATGGACGGCTATGATCTCCTGTTGGGCTTCCACTTCGTCCCTCACCTCCAGCCACCTATATATAGTTCTCTCCCTCCTCCATTTAGACTTAGCAAAGGATATGACATGATCTTTGTGAGCTTTGCTCCTTGTACCTCATCTCTCTCTCTCTAGAGACCTCTCCCATGGAGATCAAGACCTCCATTGGGGAAGATCCCTAGTGGATACAATACCCCATCTAGGGAAGGATCCCCATCATAGGATCATCAAGACCTCACCTCCTTAGGAGTGGTGAACTCTACCTAGTGCTAGTTTCCCTTTGTTGTTGATGTACCTATGTGGATCTTGTGTGGATTTGAGTCTAGTGGATGTGTGATTTGGGCTTGTTCTTGAGTGTTCCTCTTGTTTTTCTCCCTCGTGTTCTTCTTGTTCTTGGGGATTTCCCCTCCAATTCGTGAAAGATCTCCATCTAGGGTTCCACCCTACAACACCTTCCAAGGTCACCGAAGGAACCCTCAAAGACTATGTTTCTATGGGCGTCTTAGCAGCCTAGAACGTCATGAATTGGTGGGTTCCAGGTTCTGAATGCCCCCCCTGAACCTCAATAGGGCGAGGTTGTAGTTTTCATATATCATCTTCTTCGTGGTTTCTCTCCGCCCGACTCAAAATTCTTTCGAGACGTGCTGCATTTTTACAACCTTCATCCTCAAGACATTGGCCCCAATTTCGTCTCCAACATATGCAATTTCCAAGTATTTTGTGAAGCCTATCTTTGTGAAGAGCCTCCTATAGATCTGTTTAGAGACTTTTATTACATTAACCGCCAAATGGAGATGACCGACGGGCTGAGTCTTTGAGCTCGGGGCGTCTCAATTCAGAGGCGGAGGGACGTGTCATTCCCCTCAGCCACTCTGCCAAGTCATGCCAAAGATTGGAATTTTACTTGGTTCTACTGTAAAGATACCTCTCCAGAAGGTGAGAACTACCTGCCGGGTTATCGTCCAGACCGGCTTCCTACCAGCGTCCCACTCCCAGGTCGAGTGACTACTACAGAACACAGCCTCTATTCTTCTACTTTTTCTAAGATCCGGGCCTTCATTGCAAACGGCTTAACTGGAGTTGATCTTGTCCACAGCTGAGTTTCATGGAGAATTCTGCCGTTAAGCCGCCGCCCCGGCTTGATGTGCGAATATACTGGAAGTACAAAAGATCCATGGCGCTATAACCCCATTGAACTAGACCAACAATAGTTAAATGAAGTTGTCAAATTACTCCTTGGAGAGCCAATGGAGAACTGCATAAAAAACGGACCTAACTCCTTTTTCTGTTCTGAACCCGCCACCGGCTATAAGTATCTTGTACAAATTTCTTTTGCCTTACTATCAATCTCTTGAGTAACTGGTTTTAACCATATTATTCCTATAATCAGGCCAACTCCCCTTTTTGGAAGAAGATACAACCCGGTGATGTGAAAGCCAAAAGGGTTAAAACAACTGGCCGCGGCCCGGGTTGTCCTAGGAAACCCATTGCACAAGAACAACTAAAACTGGACGACTCAGAGGTAGAACTTGATTCACTTCATATTATTTTTTGTGCATCTTATTGGCACTAACTCTTCTCGGGATGACGCGGAGACTAGCCAGGCAAATGTTGAAGAGGTAACTATTATTTCCTCCGACTTAGAGCATTTGCCAAGACAGAAAGTTCGACAAGTGACCCGGAAAGTAAGGTTTTCTCACCCTTTAGCTTACTTGGATCCAAACTTTATTTTGAAGAAACAACAGCATGACGCCCGGCGCACAACCCGAAACAATAGAGGCGGAGACTTTTCTGTCGGCTTACCCAACACGCTGGTCCCTCGCAGACACCGAAAGAGGTGCCTCAGAGCTCAATCCTTTCCTTTCCAAAGGCGGGTCTTATCCATCAACCACTTAATCCTTCCGACTCAAATTATCAGGGAACTTCCCACTCATTCTCTGGCGACTCTACTGGGACTCAGATGCCTCCCTTTAAGATTGCCCCTGGGTAAGAACATTTTGACTTCTTTTTTTTAACACTTTCAAACTGATATATTCACATCTTCATATGCCTTATTTTCAGTGGTATAGCCAAACCAAGCAAGAAGCTGAAAATGGGCAAGCCGGCCGAAGATCCTAAGGTTAATGAGCCGGAGAAACAGACGCTAGCATCAGAAGCTTCAAATCAGAACCCCAAAAACACTGCTAGCGACCACCACTAGAAACTCATGACACCCCTGTGGATCCAATGGGTGTAGACCCGTCAATTGCTAAGCCGCCAAGCCCCACCAAGCCTGCCTAAGTAGATACTGAAGATGTCTTGATTACTGGCACTGGTATATAGAACCAAGACCACCATTTTGGCTAAGCATTCTGCCAAGGAAGAACTAATTGCCTCTGAGAAGGGCAAGACCAAATTTGACATTGCGAGCTACTCAAACTTGGATGTCAATGAGTTATATTTTGTCTATCTGAGTCGTCTGCATAACAGTTGTGACCTGGAAGCTGATTTAGTTAAGAGAATGCGACAGAAATATGAGGTATAAACATCCGCCTCCTCCATATATATATTCCTCCAACCCCCAAGTCTTATCCATAGGAAAGAATATGCTGAGTATGGTTAAGACTTTTTATGAATACGTCATTGCAAATTTTGAGTCATAGCCCTCATGAGCCGGCTTATCTGATAAAGATGAGCTGGATCATTTTTGTTACCTTGAAAGTATATCTTCATTTCATATCCCTCGCAGACTGGCTTATCTGGTTAAGATGAACCAGACCTTCTGCAATTTGAAAAAACTTCCTCATACATTAGCCTCCAAGTGCCAAGTATATTGCTTGCAATGTGCGTGGAACTTGTATGGAAATTGTATCCTAACTGATATACTTATACCTTGTGATTCTTACTTGCGGGATGTCTTAAGCTTGAATGAGTCCCAATTGGTGGAGTTGAAGAAGAGGCTTCAACAGCAAGAAGCTGGAATGCGCAAAGCTGATTCCAAGTTTAAATTTAGCCTGGAGGAGAACAAGAAACTCATAACCGGATTTTCCATGGAAAGAACCACCTGGGAGGAAGAAAAGGCTGCCTTATTGCAAAGGGCAGAAGCTGCTGAAGCTTCCTTGAAGGAAACCACTGCAGAGCTGACCGGCTTACAACGCCATATTTCACAGATGGCATCTGCTATCTTTGGTAAGTAATTCTTAACATTTTAATCTTTCCCAATCGTACAAATTGTAACTCGCCCGGTGACTCATCTAAATGTCTTACTCAATAGGCCCCAAGAGCTCCAATCTTGGCCAAGACATGCTACTGAAGTTGAAAGCGGTTTATACTCTGGTGGAACAGTTATACACCGGCACACAACGCACTATGGTGGTTATATGCAATGGCAAACCGCCGCCTACCTTCCTCGGGGAGGTGCTAGATAAGTTATCTGTAATGCCCAAAAAACTGGAAGAAATGAAGTGGTCAGCCGCCCGTGGTGGTGCCATTACAGCTCTAACCCGGGCCAAAGCATGCAAGAAGAATTAGACCCAGTAGAGATGGCCACTTGTTGCCCAAGCCTTAAAGAAGATGGATCTCCTTTCGATCAGGCAGACTTTGCTAAGTGTGTAAAGGAGATGCGTCCCTTGGCATGCAAACTGGCCGAGGAAACTGACTTATCTATAAAATGTGAAGGTGAAAGCGTCGGCTTATGACATTGTAGATCTCACCCCTCCAACATGTAAGCATTCTTTTGCTCCTGATGTTGATCCGTCCCCAATTATGAACGATGAAGCTGTATTCGAAGCCTTAACCAGCATCAACTGGACGTCTCCTGACCCCCAGACCGACGAAGAAGAAGAGCCGGAGCAGGATGACCCAGAGGCATCAACCCGCCATGACGAAGGCCATTGACACCAGGCGGCTCTTAAGTTAGAGCATGAGCACAATGCGCTGAAAAACACTTAAGTCCCATTTTGTAGGTCCACTATGGCCTTGTAATAGCCTAGGTTTACAAACAATGATCTGTCATGCCATCGTGCATATTTTAGCCGTTTGACTTTTAAACCGCCAGTATAACCATTTGATGATTCACCGCTATTCCTTTTCATAGTATCATCATCCATGTGGGACAGATCGATGTCCGCATATTTTCTGCAAGTAAACAGTATAGGCCCTGGCGGTTTATGCCTAGGCGGGTAACAAATCCTGATAGAATAGTCTTGGAAATATTGTATAGAAAGACTATAATAAAGGCCATTTAAGCCGGAAATATGCTGGCGTTAAAGTCGAAAATCAGGGCAGTCTACCAAACCCTAAATATTCATATCATCATGGAAAAACATACATGTAGATTGATATCATGGTAATTCCTTTGATAATGATAAGCCATAGACACGAAATATCATGATGTTGATTGCTCAAGGCAAATATCCTGGCGACTTATGATCCGCTATCAGGGCGGGTTATGGAACCCAAAGATGCTCAAATATGAGACATAGTCAGGCAGCCTGGTCCGAATTGTGAAAACCATATAGTAAGAGAAGAGTTGTAAACCCAAAAAACTCAGAAAAAACAGAAATTCAGAAAAACAAGGCTTTCAAAGGCCGCCAAACCCAAATCTCAAATTCATGTCTTACTTCAATGAAACTAGCATGATAGGCACTAGTTGATCCTCGCTTTTCATAAGTCGGCTCTCACATGACCCAATTGATGTTTTAACCTGGATAAGTTCAGGGTCTTATTTTAAAGATTGACTTATCGAGATTACACGGGGTTCGGAGTAGCATCTTGCAACCAGGCAGGTTTAACAAAGTTTTAAAGAAGGCGGCTTAATAGCCTTGGGTTATCCTCACTATCCGTAAGCCGGCCCTCACATGAAAAACCGTCGTTTTAACTTTAACGAGTTCAGGGTCTTATTTAAAAGATTGACTATTAAGAGTATGGTGGGTCATTCAGGATTACCTGGTGGAGAAGCATCTTGCATACAGGCAGGATAACCCGGAATTCGGCATTTTATTCCTGGTCACGAGGATAAGAAAGCTAAACCCGTTGGGTTGGAAGCCCCCAAGTAACCTTATGAACAAATAATAAAGACTCAGATGCTTTTGAAATGAAACGACAGAGGCCCTGAATTATCAGGGTGTGCCGGCTTTATTAATTTGAACATAATATATACATTGATGCATATGTATGTACAAAACACGAGCCGGTGGCTTATGTGTAATAAGGTCAAAGATGAGCAATGTTCCAAGGCCGGCGGGTCTCTTCCCCCAATGTGCGTGAATCCTTGTGTTCTCTATCAATGAGGTAGTATGACCCATTATTCAGGTTTTTGCTGACCACAAAGGGTCCTTCCCAGGGTGGGGATAGCTTATGCATATCTTCTTGATCATGGATCAACCGGAGTACCAAATCACCTTCTTGAAAGGTCCGGGTCTTAACCCGGCGGCTATGATAGCGTTGCAGATCTTGCTGGTATATCGCTGAACGAGCCGCCGCAAGGTCACACTCTTCATCCAACACATCAAGTGCATCCTGACGTGCTTTTTAATTAATAGCTTCAGCATAAGCCGCCACACAGGGCGAGTCATGACGGATATCGCTTGGAAGAACCGTCTCTGCCCCGTAAACCATGAAAAAGGGTGTATAGCGTGTTGACCTATTGGGAGTCGTATTGATGCTCCAAATTACTGAGGGTAACTCCTCAACCCAACAACCCGGCATTCTCTGCAATGGAACCGTAAGCCGGGGCTTTATACCTCTCAAGATTTCCTGATTGGCCCTCTCAGCTTGACCATTGGACTGTGGGTGAGCTATTGATGAAACATCAAGACGAATATGCTCCTTTTGACAGAACTCTCTCATAGCACCTTTTGATAGATTGGTACCATTATCGGTTGTGATACTATGAGGAAAACCAAAACGGAAGATTACTTTCTTGATGAATTGAACCGCCGTGGCCGCATCACACTTGCTGACCGTCTCTGCCTCAACCCACTTGGTAAATTTGTGAACCGCCACCAAGAGGTGGGTTTTCTTGTCTTTAGACCTCTTGAAAGGCCCAACCATATCAAGCCCCCAGACTGCAAATGGCCAAGTGATTGGAATCATCCTCAATTCTTGAGCCGGCACATGAGCTCATCGAGAAAATTTCTAACAGCCATCAGACTTACAGACAAGGTCCTCTGCATCAGCATGAGCCGTCAACCAATAAAACCCATGATGGAAAGCTTTAGCTACCAGAGATTTAGAGCCGGCATGATGACCACAATCACCTTCAAAGATTCCCCTTAGAATCTCACGGCCTTCTTCAGGAGAAATGCAACGCTGGAACACGCGCGGTGACACTGTGTCGGTGTAACTCACCATTGACAATGGTCATGGACTTAGACTGTTGGGTTATCTGCCTGGACAAAGTTTTGTCCTCAGGCAACTCGCCCCGGGTAATGTAAGCGAAATATGGAATTTTCCAATCGGGGATTGCATGGAGAGCCGCCACCAGTTGTGACTCCGGGTCAGGAATAGCAAGATCCTCTTCTGATGGCAATTTGACTGAAGGATTATGCAACACGTCAAGGAAAACATTAGGGGGTACTGGCTTATGATGAGGCCCAAGCCGTCTCAAAGCATCGGCCGCCTCATTCTTCCTTCGATCAAGATGCTCCACTGATAACCTTTGAAGTGACCAACGATATTATCAACCGCCCGGCGATAAGCCGCCATGAGCGGGTCTTTAGAATCCCAAGTGCCTGACACTTGCTAACCCACCAAATCTGAGTCGCCAAAACACCTGACCCGGCTTAAATTCATCTCTTTAGCTATCCTGAGGCCATGAAGCAAAGCCTCATATTCAGCTGCATTGTTAGTATAGGGAAACATCAACCTTAAAACATAACAAAAATTGTCACCTCGTGGGGAAGTCAAAATAACTCCAGCCCCCGAGCCTTCCAACTTCCTGGACCCATCAAAATGAATAGTCCAATATGTGTTATCAGGCTTCTCCTCAGGCATCTGCAGCTATGTCTAGTCGTTGATGAAATCCACTAATGCCTGAGATTTGATTGCTGTTCTTGGCACATATCTCAAGCCATGAGGTCCAAGCTCTATTGCCCATTTGGAAACCTGGCTAGTGGCCTCTCTATTTTGAATAATATCCGCTAAAGGAGAAGACTGACCACAGTAATAGGATGACCCAAAAAGTAGTGCTTTAGCTTACGACTCGCCACGAATACTCCTTAAACTAGCTTATGCCAATGTGGGTATCTCTGCTTAGATTCAATCAACACCTCACTAACATAGTAAGTAGGCCGCTGAACTGGGTACTCCTTTCCTGCTTCCTTGCGCTCCACAACAATTGCCATGCTAACAGCCTTACTGTTAGTAGCTACATATATGAGCAACAACTCTTCCTTGGTAGTAGCTGCAAGAACCGGCGACTCAACCAACTATTTTTTAAGTGCCTCAAACGCCTCATTAGCAGCATCACTCCAGACAAAACAATCTGTTTCTTCATCATCTGGTATAGAGAAATATCCTTCTCTCCTAGGCGGCCTATAAACCGGCTTAAAGTTGCAATATGAGCTGCCAAACGCTGGACATCATTGACACATGTCGGCTTAGCCAACGAAGTGATAGCTTTGATTTTCTCCGGGTTAGCTTCAATACCTCTTTCAGAGACCAAAAAAAACCAAGAGCTTGCCTGCAGGCACACCAAAGACACATTTGGCCGGGTTAAGCATCATTTTGTAGACCCGGAGATTATCGAAGGTCTCTTTCAGGTCAGCCAATAGGGTCTCCTTCTTTCTAAACTTCACAACAATATCATCCACATAAGCATGAACATTACGTCCAATCTGACTATAAAAACAGTTCTGGACACAACGCTGATAAGTCGCCTGGGCACTCTTGAACCCAAAAGGCATAAACACATAGCAGAAAGCTCCAAAAGGTGTGATAAAAGCCGTCTTCTCTTGGTCTTTGATTGTCATCTTAATCTGATGGTAACCAGAATAAGCATCTAGGAAACACAAACTCTCACAACCCGCCGTGGCATCTATGATCTGATCAATTCGGGGAAGAGCAAAAGGATCAGCTGGACAAGCTTTATTGAGGTTTGTATAATCCACACACATGCGCCAAGTGCCATTTTTCTTAAGTACCAGCACTAGGTTAGACAACCACTCCGGGTGAAAAACTTCAACGATGAACCCGGCCCTCAAGAGCCAGGCCACCTCTTCTCCAACGGCCTTACGCCTCTCTTCATTAAAACGACGAAGGAATTGCTTGATCGGCTTAAATTTAGGATCAATATTGAGAGTGTGCTCAGCGAGTTCTCTCAGTACACCCGACTGCTACCTCTTGAGCATGCGTTGGTTTTCCCTTGAAGAGGAAAGGGTGATGCAGCAAAGTAGTGTAAGTATTTCCCTTAGTTTTTTAGAACCAAGGTATCAATCCAGTAGGAGGCTACACTCAAATCCCACGTACCTGCACAAACAAATAAGAACCTTGCAACCAACGCGATAAAGGGGTTGTCAATCCCTTCACGGCCACTTGCAAAAGCGAGATCTGATAGAGATAATAAGATAAATATTTTTGGTATTTTTATGATATAGATTGGAAAGTAAAGATTACAAAATAAAGTAGAACGGAAACTTATATGATGGAAAATAGACCCGGGGGCCATAGGTTTCACTAGTGGCTTCCTCAAGATAGCATAAGTATTACGATGGGTGAACAAATTAGTGTCGAGCAATTGATAAAAAAGTGCATAGTTATGAGAATATCTAGGCATGATCATGTATATAGGCATCACGTCCGCGACAAGTAGATCGAAACCATTTTGCATCTACTACTATTACTCCACACATCGACCGTTATCCAGCATGCATCTAGAGTATTAAGTTCATAAGAACAGAGTAACGCATTAGGCAAGATGACATGATGTAGAGGGATAAACTCAAGCAATATGATATAAACCCCATCTTTTTATCCTCGATGGCAACAATACAATACGTTCCTTGCTGCCCCTGCTGTCACTGGGAAAGGACACCGCAAGATTGAACCGAAAGCTAAGCACTTCTCCCATTGCAAGAAAGATCAATCTAGTAGGCCAAACCAAACTGATAATTCGAAGAGACTTGCAAAGATAACAAATCATACATAAAAGAATTCAGAGGAGATTCAAATATAGTTCATAGATAATCTTTATCATAAACACACTATTCATCGGATCTCGACAAACACACCGCAAAAAGAGTTACATCGAATAGATCTCCAAGAAGATCGAGGAGAACTTTGTATCTTGACAGAATTTTTGATGTGGAATGCTACCTAGCATATTTCTCAATGTAATTTTCTTTATTGTGGCATGAATGTTCAGATCCAAATGATTCAAGATAAAAGTTCATATTGACATAAAAGTAGTAATACTTTAAGCATACTAACAAAGCAATCATGTCTTCTCAAAATAACATGGCCAAAGAAAGTTTATCCCTACAAAATCATATAGTTAGGCTATGCTTCATTTTTGTCACACAAAATACTCCCATCATGCACAACCCCAGTTTTAGCCAAGCAATTGGTTCATACTTTTTAACGTGCTTCAGCTTTTTTCACTCTCACGCAATACATGAGCGTAAGCCATGGATATAGCACTATGGGTGGAATAGAATATGATGATGGAGGTTGTGTGGAGAAGACAAAAAAGGAGAAAGTCTCATATTGACGAGGCTAATCAACGGGCTAGGGAGATGCCCATCAATTGATGTCAACATGGGGAGTAGGGATTGCCATGCAACAGATGCACTAGAGCTATAAATGTATAAAAGCTCAACAAAAGAAACTAAGTGGGTGTGCATCCAACTTGCTTGCTCATGAAGACCTAGGGCACTTTGAGGAAGCCCATCATTGCAATATACAAGCCAAGTTCTATAATGAAAAATTCCCACTAGTATATGAAAGTGACAACATAGGAGACTCTCTATCATGAAGAACATGGTGCTACTTTGAAGCACAAGTGTGGAAAAAGATACTAACATTGTCCCCCTTTTTTGGGCCTTCCTTTTTTTATTTGGCCTTTCTCTTTTTTTTGGCCTTTCCTTTTTTTGGCCTTTTTTTATTTAGGGACAATGCTCTAAAAATGATGATCATCACACTTCTATTTACTTACAACTCGATAACAGAACAAAATATGACTCTATATGAATGCCTCCGGCGGTGTACCGGGATATGCAATGAATCAAGAGCGACATGTATGAAATAATTATGAAGGTGGCTTTGACACAAATACGATGTCAACTACATGATCATGCAAAAGCAATATGACAATGATGGAACGTGTCATAATATACGGAACGGTGGAAAGTTGCATGGCAATATATCTCTGAATGGCTATGGAAATGCCATAATAGGTAGGTATGGTGGCTGTTTTGAGAAAGATATAAGGAGGTTTATGTGTGATAGAGTGTATCGTATCACGGGGTTTGGATGCACCGGCGAAGTTTGCACCAACTCTCAAGGTGAGAAAGGGCAATGCACGGTATCGTAGAGGCTAGCAATGATGAAAGGGTAAGAGTGCGTATAATCCATGGACTCACATTAGTCATAAAGAACTCATATACTAATTGCAAAAGTTTATTAGCCCTCGAAGCAAAGTACTACTACGCATGCTCCTAGGGGAAGGGTTGGTAGGAGTTAACCATCACGCGATCCCGACCTCCACTCATAAGGAAGGCAATCAAAAGAGCATCCCATGCTACAAATTTGTTACACAATTTTTACCATATGTGCATGCTACGGGACTTGCCAACTTCAACACAAGTATTTCTCAATTTCATAATTACCCAACTAGCATGACTCTAACATTACCACCTTCACATCTAAAAACAATTATCAAGCGTCAAATTGATCATAGCATCCAATTCACTTTCTATGATAGTTTTTATTATACCTAACTTTGATGCCCATCATTCTAGGACCAATTTTAAAACCATAGCAAATACCATGCTGTTCTAAAAGACTCTCAAAATAATATAAGTGAAGCATGAGAGATCAATAATTTCTACAAAATAAAACCACCGCCGTGCTCTAAAAAGATATAAGTGAAGCACTAGAGCAAAATTGTCTAGTTCAAAAGATATAAGTGAAGCACATAGAGTATTCTAATAAATTCCGAATCATGTTGTGTCTCTCCCAAAAGGTGTGTACAGCAAGGATGATTGTGGTAAACTAAAAAGGAAAGACTCATATCATACAAGACGCTCCAAACAAAACACATATCATGTGGTGAATAAAAATATAGCTCCAAGTAAAGTTACCGATAAACGAAGACGAAAGAGGGGATGCCTTCTGGGGCATGCCCAAGCTTACACTTTTGGTTGTCCTTGAATTATCTTGGGGTGCCATGGGCATCCCCAAGCTTAGGCTCTTGCCACTCCTTATTCCATAGTCCATCAAATCTTTACCCAAAACTTGAAAACTTCACAACACAAAACTCAACAGGAAATCTCATAAGCTCCGTTAGTGCAAGAAACAAAAACCACCACTTAAGATACTGTACTGAACTCATTCTTTATTTATATTGGTGTTAAACATACTATATTCCAACTTATCTATGGTTCATACCCCCCCCCCCCCCCGATACTAGCCATAGGTTCATCAAAATAAGCAAACAACACACGAAAAACAGAATCTGTCAAAAACAGAACAGTCTGTAGCAATCTGTAACTTTAGAATACTTCTGGAACTCTAAAAATCCTACAAAAATAGGAAGTTCTAGGAAATTTGTCTATTGATCTACTGCAATCAACTAAAATTCACGTTTCTGTGATTTATTAAAATTATTCTCTTGAGCGCAAAAGTTTCTGTTTTTCAGCAAGATCAAATTAACTATCACCGTAGGTTATCCTATAGGTTCTCCTTGGCACAAACACTAATTAAAACATAAAACCACATCCAAAAAGAATCTAGATGAATTATTTATTACTAAACAGGAACAAAAAGCAAGGAACAAAAATAAAATTGGGTTGCCTCCCAACAAGCATTATCGTTTAATGCCCCTAGCTAGGCATAAAAGCGAGAATATATCCAAGTATTGCCATCTTTGGCATTCAGTTTTTTAGCGGAGTCATGCTCGAATCCGGGAGGTTCTTTATGTTTCCCTTCATACTCGGAAATTTTTAGATCTAAATAATCCAACTGCTTATTACAAAGGGTAATCAACATATTCATGCGGTGAAGATTTCCGCTAATACTCTTAAGAGGTTCAAGATACTTTTGTAAAAAAATTGTCACTTTGCAATTTTTTCAAAAACTTGTGTCTCTACCTGGGTATGATGTGGCCCCCCTTTTTGAGATAGTATTCTCACTATTCCCTCTATGATTTCATGTGCAATACCGGGATCAATTTCGATAAAATTTCCTTTGGCAACGCAATCCAAGAGTTGTCTATGGGACATGTTTAGTCCAACATAAAAATTGTGAAGAACAATTCTAAAATTCACCTCTAAGGTGCAGTTACGATAAGATTCCATCATCATATACCAAACATCTTTTAAGTTTTCTCCTTGCCTTTGCTTGAAGTGAAGAACTTCAAACTCGGGGGACAAAGGAGCAGAAAGAGGACTAGCCATGACGACGAGATAAACGATATAACACACAAGCACACAAGAGGCAAGCGAAAAAGAGGCGAACGGAAAAGAGAGGGCGAATAAAACGGCAAGGGTGAAGTGGGGGAGAGAAAAACGAGAGGCAAATGGCAAATAATGTAATGCAAGGGAGATGAGTTTGTGATGGGTACTTGGTATCTCTTGACTTGTGCGAAGACCTCCCCGACAACGGCACCAGAAATCATTCTTGCTACCTCTTGAGCACTGCGTTGGTTTTCCCTTGAAGAGGAAAGGGTGATGCAGCAAAGTAGCGTAAATATTTCCCTTATTTTTTGAGAACCAAGGTATCAATCCTGTAGGAGGCTTCACGCAAGTCCCTCGTACCTACACAAACAAACAAGAACCTCGCAACCAACGCGATAAAGGGGTTGTCAATCCCTTCATGGCCACTTGCGAAAGTGAGATCTGATAGAGATAATAAGATAAGATAAATATTTTTGGTATTTTTATGATATAGATTGGAAAGTAAAGATTGCAAAATAAAGTAGATTGGAAACTTATATGATATAAGGTAGACCCGGGGGCCATAGGTTTCACTAGTGGCTTCTCTCAAGATAGCATAAGTATTACTGTGGGTGAACAAATTACTGTCGAACAATTGATAGAGAAGTGCATAGTTATGAGATTATCTAGGCATGATCATATATATATAGGCATCACATCCGCAACAAGTAGTCCGACTCCTGCCTGCATCTACTACTATTACTCCACACATCGACCGCTATCCAGCATGCATCTAGAGTATTAAGTTCATAAGAACAGAGTAACGCATTAGGCAAGATGACATGATGTAGAGGGATAAACTCAAGAAATATGATATAAACCCCATCTTTTTATCCTCGATGGCAACAATACAATATGTGCCTTGCTGCCCCTACTATCACTAGAAAAGGACACCGCAAGATTGAACCCAAAGCTAAGCACTTCTCCCATTGCAAGAAAGATCAATCTAGTAGGCCAAACCAAACTGATAATTCGAAGAGACTTGCAAAGATAACCAATCATACATAAAAGAATTCAGAGGAGATTCAAATATTTCTCATAGATAAACTTGATCATAAACCAACAATTCATCGGATCTCGACAAACACACCGCAAAAAGAGTTACATCGAATAGATCTCCAAGAAGATCGAGGAGAACTTCGTATTGAGATTCGAAGAGAGAGAAGAAGCCATCTAGCTAATAACTATGGACCCGAAGGTCTGTGGTAAACTACTCACAACTCATAGGAGAGGCCTTGGCGATGATGTAGAGGCCCTCCATGATCGATTCCCCCTCCGGCGGAGCACCAAAAAAGGCTCCAAGATGGGATCTCACGGGTACAGAAGGTTGCGGTGGTGGAAATAGGGTTTCGTGGTGCTCCTGGATGTTTTCATGGTACGGGAGTATATATGGGCGAAGGAGATCGGTCAGGGGAGCCACGAGGGGCCCACGAGGGTGGGGGCGCGCCCTGCACCCTCGTGGCCGCCTCGGCTGCTTCTTGACGTCCACTCCAAGTCTCCTGGATTGCGTTTGTTCCAAAAAGATCGCTCCCGAAGGTTTCATTCCGTTTGGACTCCGTTTGATATTCCTTTTCTGCGAAACAGTGAAATAGGCAAAAAAACAGCAATTTGGGTTGGGCCTTCGGTTAGTAGGTTAGTCCCAAAAATGATATAAAAGTGTAAAGTAAATCCCATAAACATCCAAAACGGGTAATATAATAGCATGGAACAATCAAAAATTATAGATACTTTGGAGACGTATCATCCACGATTTAAACTTCAACAAAGGGTCTTGCTCTGTGGTTGGCTTCTTCAATGGAGTCGTGTCAGCCGGGTCAACATTATCCTTATAAAACTTAAGTTCCTTTGTAGCACAAGCAGACTCAGTGTAAGCCGAATCACCTTCCTCGCACTCCAAAGCAATCTTTCTACTACCATGAACTGTAATGGTACCCTTATGTCCTGGCATCTTAAGCTGTAGATATACATAACAAGGTCGTGCCATAAATTTGGCATAAGCCGGCCGGCCAAACAAAGCATGATAAGGGCTCTTAATTTTCACCACCTCAAACCACAACGTCTCTGCCATGTAATCATGGTCATTACCAAAAGCCACCTCCAATACAATCTTACCAACTGGGTATGCCGATTTACCAGGTAGCACGCCGTGAAAGACTGTAGAAGACGGCTTAAGATGTTTGTTAGTCAAATCCATACGACGAAAAGTATCCTAATAAAGGATATTGATGATGCCGCCTCCATCCATGAGCACTTTAGTAAACATATAACCCCCAACTTGAGGGGCTACCACCAATGCCAGCTAACCTGGGGCGGGTGATCCTCACGACTCCATATGGTCGGCTGCTCTGACCGTCGGCTCAACTGTATTAATCGCACACTTATGAACCTTCTACTCTCGCTTGCAAAGGCTTGTGGTGAAAACAAGCTGCTTTGGATTACTCTGATACCCTGACTGTTGTTGCTGGTTATTCTGACTAGGCTGCTGTTTATAACCACTCTGATTACCTTGTCCTTGATATCCAGAGGTTGAGCCCCGCCCCCAAAGTCGGGGCCATGAGAGCCGGATCCTGACCCGCCATGCGGGCTGTTTTTGTTGTTATGGTCCCGATGAAAACTAGAGTTCTTATATTCCTTCATGATGTGATAATCCTTCCACAGATGACCTGAAGGCCTGTTCAGAAAACTGTGCTTCGGACAAGGCTCGTTTAACATCGCCTCGAGGTTAAGCTTTGGCCCTATAAACTGAGGTGGCTTTCCCTTACGATGTTGATTATTATTCTGTGCATTGGTGTTGGCCACAAAATCAGACCCGCCATCAGTTTGCTTACGCTTACCATTATTGCCTTGATTCTGTCCTGTCATGTTTTGATGTTGTCCTTTTCCATCGTCGTTCTTCTTCCCCTTGCTGATCCTCATCGGACCCAGGGTCCTTAGTGCTGATTGAGTCGGCGTATTTGATGAGAGCCGCCATGAGCTCTCCCATGTCATTGCAGTGACGTTTAAGCTGCCCTAACTTTTGCTTGAGGGGGAGAAAACAACATTTTTTTTCTCCAGAATGAGAACGGCGGAATCGGTGTTGATGCTATCCACGAGTGAATAACAGCTGAGACCCAGCGCACCCAGTGGTGGGCCGACTCATACTCGCGCTGGACACAAGCGTCTAGGTCGATGATCGACAGAGACTGCTTGCACGTGTCTTTGAAATTTTGAATAAAACGCGCCTTCAACTCAGCCCATGAATTGATGAAGTTGGCAGGTAACCCCTTCAGCCAAGTTCGAGCCAGCCCATCCAACAACATGGTGAAGTATTTGGCACATCAGCATCGTTAACATTCATCATCTCCATGGCCAGCTCATAGCTCTCAATCCAAGCCTTGGGTGGTTGATCAACTATGTAATTAGGAACCTTATGAGGACCCTTAAAATCTTTGGGCAGACACTCGTTTCACAGAGCCGAAACTAGACAGGGCACTCCAACTGACCGGAGGTCATCCCAACTTCCATAGACACATAAGGGTTTAACTGAGGCTGTTGACGAGCTGCTAATTGAGCCGCCAGCTCCACCTCTTGACGTGCTCTAGCCTGATCTATCAGGGCATGAACATTATTATCACCACAGGGTGGGTTACAACGTCGTTTGTTGTTGGAAACCGTCGGCGACTCAACACGCCGACTTCGGCTCTGACACGGATTTGAATGTATTCGCTCGCGAATATAGGAGTAAGCCGCCTGCTGAGCTACCACCATCTGAAGAAGATCCACAGGTTCCGGGCCTCTATCGCAATAGGAGACTCGCCTTCAATGGGAAGAGTCTCCAGCGATGAAGCCGTAGCAATCATGTTATCCAGCGGGTTGGAGTAATGACCCTGAGGTGCTGATACTCACTGAGGCGGACTTAAATCTACACGAGGCGGGTCTGTTACGTGGGGCTGAGCCGCCACTCCGTTCATAGGTGCCTCAGCGGCCCAGGTCACACCGTGCGGGTTACTTGTCCCTGCGCCAGGCATAGTGAAGAGATTCCTCCCTTCAAACTGCGGAGGCAAACGGCTTTGGTGCCTCCTCCGTAGGACAACGTTTGATGCGTTCTGGTCCAGACTTAAACGAAAGGCCTCCACGCTTATCCGCTGTGTCTCAGCCTCCAGGGCGGCTCGCTCTGTTGCCATCCTAACATTCTCTGCATTAAGCTCCTCTCTAGCCTAAGCTACCTCATCTCGCAGCTTTGCAACCTCCACATTATGTTATGCTTGAGTCACCAAAGTATCCAAGAGCTCGGATAAGACCTGAACCGACGGGCGCGCAGAGCCGCTCGCCTCGACCGTCGCAACAGCCGTTGAAACGGAGGTCATAGCTGCAGCGGTTGATGAGTTCAGCATCTGTTGCGTGCCAGTCATGAAGATAGCAGCCCTGCTCGGTGGCTCATAGGAGTCTGGAATACTGTCACCATCGGAATAGCCCCCAAGCCCGATGTCTTGCAATCGATAGATTGACTCGGTTTTGCCGGTTAAAGACTCGTCACCTGAATAGATGGTTGTCTCTCCACCAGACACAAAATCTTCCTCAAGATCCGCCCCATGAACAAAGCCAACGAAGGCGCGCTTCGGGCGGGTTGGACCATGGCGGGTCGTGCGTGCCGAGCCGTCTCAATGGCATCGGTGCAGGCGTTCGGCTCAGGCTCTGACTCGCCAATCTTGCCGATGAAGATATGAATTCCGCCAAAGGGGACCCAGTACCCGTACTCGATTGAATCGACCTCGGGACCCCAGCCAGCGTCGTTCATGTAGATCTTGTTGTGGCGGCTCTTGGTCATCCGGCCCATGGTGTATCCCTTGATCCCGGAGAAGCTGCCCTTCAAGAACTCGAAACCACCGTGCGAGGGCCCCATGGCGGGCACCAACTGTCGTGGTTTTGTCACGACAGATGTCCTAGTGAAAGGACTTAGGTGTGGGGCCATCGCAGCTAGGTTAGCTTGAAGGGGTTGAACAGGAACAAAAGACAGAAAGAATTTACCCAGGTTCGGCCCCTCTCAACGAGGTAAAAGCCTACGTCCTGCTTCTAGTTGCATTGCTTGAGATTTGATTACAAGGAAGCGAATACGCTTGACCTAGCTATTGATCAACTGTTTTCTGAGTTAACCCGCCGCCGAGTCTCACCTTTATATACACAGGTTGAGACCCGGAGGCTTACAGAGTCCCGGTCGGCTCACACACCGTGGCTGGCTCGGTTTCTAACTAGTCATGCCTTACAAGGCAAGTCATCATGCGGCGGTTCACATGCTCGGGTCTTGGGCTTTCACCAGGCCTGCCTCCATGAGCCGTTGTCTTCACACCTTGGGCCTCCTTGGACCTTCTTCATATTAAACCGCCAACAGTGTAACCCGGCACCTCCTGGGCGGGTCACACCTCGGAGCTATATCCCCAACAGACGGGGTTCTGGATGCCTGTTCTCCTGTATAGCCATGCACGCGACGAGCAAGATGGAATCGATGGAAGCAGCAACAACGAGTGGAACAACGGTGGGTTGCACGAAGAGGCAGCTGTGATTTGATATGGGTGATGGCAAGGCCTGTCGACGCCTCCAATATATACGATCCGATGTCTCAGATTTGTGGCATGTTCGTTAATGACTCGTAATTAATTGCTACTACCTCTGTCGGGGTGTACAGGGCTTGCGCGTAGTTCTAGATCGATAATTTAACTTGTTAAGTATATATTATATGTGGCAAAAAAATATGTTTAGAAACTACCTCTTCATATGAAGCTAATGATATACTTTCAGTGACATATAACACATATTTAGTAAGTCAAATGAATGACCTAGAACTACATGCACGCCCTATACACCTGACAGAGAGAGTAGTTAATTATCTGTTCCTAGCCGGCAAAAATTAAGTGCATACATGACATAGGTCTGAGCTCGCGCTCATGATCTCATGCTCCAATAGCATGTGGAAGTGAATCTCTTTTAAGGAGGCCAAAACTTCCTTCACTCCCTGGGTGGCACTAAACTTCTCACCACCCAGTAATGACACCCACATGGGCCTTTAAAGTTTTTTTTTGAGATTATTTTATGGGCCTAAAGCCCATCTATGTTTCAACAGTTCTCCACCATATCTCGAAGGTCCATTGTGTTGTCCTCTATTCCAAGCATTGTTTTGATATACCAGTATTTTTGGTGGAGACCAGTTAAGGTTGAACGTCCGCATAGAGCAAAGAGCTACACGCATCCACAATTGAACAATGAACTATGCCATAAATTGTCAGTCTAGCATAAAGAAGTTTCACCAATTATCTCACCAGTACTAGGCTGCTGAAGGCTAACCCCACGAGGAGTGGATTAACGAGCTACTCGTGCTCATTAAGACTTGGCTTAGTTCGTTAATCTTAACAAGCAAGAAACATTGATCGACTTGGTTCATTTAAAGCTCGTTAAGCTCGTGAATGCTCGCGGGTACTCATTAACAGACATTACCCACTTTTGCTTTAGTTCTGACGCGTTTTTCATGAAAGAAGAAGTGACCACATGAGTATGCTAGTTATTGTCTCATGTGAGCTAGGTTGGATCAATTAGATGGAATAGATGGATTGAGGTGCCAAGAAATGTTGCCACCTAACATAAAAATATGTGTTGTGTTGTACTCCCTCTATTTTTTTATTCTACATATAAGATTTGTTTGAAGTTCGACCAAATTTATATCAAAAAATATCAACATCTACAATAATAAAGCTATATGGTATGAAAATTCATTTCATGATGCATCTAATAATATTGATCTTAGCCGAAAAAGGGTTTCCCCCCGCTTTGTATACAAAGCAACCAACCGAATCATACAGGGATAGGTGCTGGGGCGGAAGCAGCACAGTCACGCCCAAAAGAAACAACAGAGAAAGAGCAAAAGAAACAAATGCCGACAACGGCGGATCAACAAAAACGAAGAAGTCTCGCGATCGCTCGGCCCACCGAGCTCATCCACTAGGCTCCAAGACTCCGAAGCGCCGGCACCAATCAACACCTCCAAGAAGGATGGCGACAATGACGACGCTGCTGCCAAGGGTTTCCCCCAGTACATGACGAGGCGAGAGGAAGAGAAGCCCCCGACGCCCTCCCGGAAGGACAGGCGGCACCCACAGGCGCCACCGCGCCGGAGTCGGCCACGCCGACAGGGGTTTCCCCCGATCCCAACCCGCACCTCGGGCGCTCCGGATCCCGCCACCAAACCAGCCACCACCCTGCGCCAACGCGGTCATGAGGCCTCCACGCCTTCTCACCACGGCACCGCGAAGTGAGGACAGCACGACGAAGAATCAGAGCCGGGACTAGGGCATCAGCACCATCGGCACGCGGGAGGGCCCCACCTCCACTGTCAGCGACAGTAGCCGTCCGGACGCAATAGCAGGAGCACACCAGGCCCGTAGGCCCACAGGCCCGGCCGAGCCCTCGTGGGCCCGTAAAGCTCCCGCCTTCGCGCTGCTGCCGGCACGCCATCGGCGCCGACGCCCCAAGTCCGAGCCGCTCCTCCTCCTCACCACGCCGCAGACAACGAGACCATGCCGGGGGGCCGGCCCGCTAGGGCCCCATCTGGGCCCGACGTGCCCAGATCTGGGCCGGGGGCGCGTCGACGGCCACCCAGCACCACCACGCCGCACCGCCGCCAAGGAGCGGCGCCGTCACCACGCCGGCCGCCGGCCGCCACCGCAGGGCCGCCGGACCGCAGCCAAGCCGGGCTGCACCGCCGCCGCCTCCCTGCCCCGGGAAGGGAGCACGCGCACGCGGGGACTGGAAGGCCCGCCGCCGCCAGCACCACCCGGGCCAGCGCCGGGGACGCCCGCCGACGGCGGCGGAGGGAGATGGGGAAGGCGGGGTCCTACGGGCGGGGGGCGCGAGCTCCGCCCCGGCCGCCTCCCGGGGAGGCGGCGCGAGGCGGCCTAGACGGAGGAGGGGCCGGGCGGAAGGGGGGCGGAGGTGGGGGGCGGGGCCGACGGCCGGCGGCGGCGGGAGGGGCGGCGGCGGCGGGAGGGGAGCGGGGGAACCCTAGCCGCGGGAGCCGAGGGGAGCCCCGCGCGAGTCAGTTGAGGAACAACTCCAGAGGGGCTTCTTTTTCAAAATATTGATCTTAGACAGAGATTGTTGATATTTTTTCTTATAAAGTTAGTCACACTTTACAAAATTTGACTTTGACCAAATTTTATATGCAAATTAAAAAGAAACAAAGGAAGTATAATATGTGTTATGTTGTATTAACGAGCTTAATGAGTTGCTCATGGAACTCATTAGCTAGCTCATTAAGCTCGTTGAGTTTAACCGGTTGAAATATGTGCTTGGCTTTGTTCATTAAGAAGCAAGCTACGAGCTTGACGAGATGAGCTCCCGAGCAGTCATTAAGTTTGTGAGCTACGAGCTTTGGTCCAACCCTAGACCCTAGTAATGTGACAACAATGATGAATACAACTATCCAATGAAAAGTGGTGTTTGAAAGGGTTATGATGAGTACAACTATCTATGAAGAGTGATGTTTGATAGGGTTGCCTACATGTGTGATCTTTGAGATACATGTATGCTACTCCCTCTGGTCCAAAATATTTGAAGATCTAGTTTCATTCTAAGTCAAACCTTTTTTAGGTTTGACCTAGTCTATAGGAATATATATCAACATCTACAACAGCAAATTAGTTTCATTAGATTCGTTATAAAATTATTTTCATGCTATATATATTTGATGTTGTAGATATTAGTAAACTTTTCTATAAATTTGGTCAAACTTAAGAAAGTTTAACTTAGCACAAACCTAGAACATCAAATATTTTGAAACAGATGAAGTACCTCCTTGTGCTTTGTGAGGATTCATCATTTCCCTTGTGACTTGTACGTAATTCTTTGTTACTGCTCCCTCCGTCCCATACGCTATTATATTATGCGACGGAGGGAGTAGATTGTTGTGTATAACATATATGGTTTTTAATTCGAGAATGGAATGGATCTTTCATCAAATGAGGAAACCTGAATTCATGTTATTTGTTCAGATAGGAGAAGTTTGTATATCATAATTACTGTTCATTATACTCCCTCCTATCCTGAATAATCACGAGTGGACATGCGGCCAAGCGAGGTCGGTATCCACACCGCATGTTGCCGCGCGATTCGTGCAAGTTGAATACCGGCGGACCGTATAATGATTTCCGTCTCACCATATAGCATTCAGTATAGCATGTATTGCATCTGACACATGCAGCACGTCAGTTGCATCTGACACATGCAATTAACCACTCACCCATTACAACGGCTATCTGCAGCATGCTCCTCTCCTTATCTGCACCACGCTTTTCACCTCTTTAAATCACTCTGGCCTTCTTCTTCCTCTGCCCAACTTTCTTCTACTCTCTCTCTCTCTCTCTCTCTCTCACACACACACACACATACACACACACACACACACACACACACACACACACACACACGCACACACACACACACACACTTTCTAGCGTCGAATCGACCCCTTCCATAACCATGTGTCCATCCATGTCCCAGACTAGCTCTCCAACACCTTCATCTCACGCCAGTCGTCATGTCCGATCAGTTTGCACCTCTCCCTCTCATCACTCTCAGTGCTCTGGTTCGTTTCGGGCACTGTTCTCATTCCCGGTAGGAATTTCTACAAGTGTGATCGCCATGTTGTGAGTTCATATTCGATCTTTCAATCCATTTCGTGCATTGGCGAGGCTGAAAAAATGGGGTGCAGGTTCTGGAAGTGGGAACTACATGCAGTTCTTCTCATATCGCAGTCAACTGTCTACTTTGTTTACCTTTCAGATTCTCGAAGATAATCAAGCTTCGCTGAAGAAGATAACCATGTTGTGCCTTGCCGATCTGCTCACCAACTGTCTACTTCTTTTACCTTTCAGTTTTGACCTTTTCTGGATCCAAGACAGCCATGCATCAGCCAGTATTGTTTTTTTTTCACCAAGGTCGTCGATGTAGTAAGCTAGTAATTTAAGTTTGGACCAAGCTACTCAATGCATATCAATGTATGATCCAGTATTGGCTGCCTGTTTTAACTATTATTCACAGTGTAAATGCCTGCCAGCAATCAAGGCAGTAAGGCACCCACGAATGATTCATGGCTTTCATTTATCCAGCGTATATTAGAAGCAAGTGGTGAACCGTTAATTACACAGTAAGCTTGCATCCTGGCGTATATTGTGTGCTTGGCCGATGTTTTATGTACTAGTACTGTATTAGTCGATAAATTATGACTAATCATCATCTGAAATGTATGTTTAATCAATGTGCCAGTAGTACTGCAGCTAGGCTTGTTTGTTGGGCATTTTATTTATTCATATGCCTATTGATGAGGGACATCAATACTCCACTAATCCATACTTCTAGGGATTTTTTGGTGTAGGGACTAGAAGAAGTCCCTCTTACAGACTTTTTAACCAAACAGGAGGGACTACTAGGGACTAAAAGTTGCTTTCTTGGACTAAATGAAAAAGTCTCTCAAGGAGAATGTTTTTTGGGACTTTTCCAGCAATGCCCCTCCCTGCACCCATTGCCCCGCCGCCCCATGATATTGTTTGGTTGTTATTTTTCTGTATACTAGGGATAACATGGTCTTTTACATGTCATTTAATAACCTCTAGGAGGGACTAGGAACTTTTTAGTCCATGGAAACAAAAAGGAAGGGACTAGGAACTTTTTAGTTGGGATAGAAAAAGTCCTAAGACCTTTTAACCAAACAGGGCCTATGAGTGCACTAAACAATCTACTAGCCTAATAAAAAGAAACAAGAACTAAGCGCACTACCCCAGACTGCAGGCTGGGTGAGTAATTTTAACTTAACTAGAAACAGGTTTCATTTACTACCGAGGTCACGAATGTTAATTGCACTGATGGGTACGCCGAGGTCACGAATGTTAATTGCACTGATGGGTAGCCTGCAGCCCTCCACCCCGACCATAAATTCAGTTATATCTGGTCCACGTCTACTTTATTAGCGTTGTGTATTCGCTCACTTGTCCATGCGTATTGTCGCAGTATCCAATTTGTCGCTATATTAAGTACGAATCACTTAGCAGCAATCGTTGGTCAGGATAATATTCTCGCGTGCCACCATGTTCCAAAAATTCGCGTCCCTCCTATCCATATTAATTATCAATTGTTGTTGATTTAATACAACATGGATCGGAGGGAGTATTAAATTGACTGCACAAAGGAGTCTTGTGCAACTGGCCTAAGCTAGATCCATTCACATCATTCACGGTGAACACCTGGGAAACACTGCCTCTGCAAAGTTGCTGACGCCAAACTCGTGAGCGACGCACAGTACACGCATAATTTCGATATTATGCATAGAAGAAACAAGGTATGACAATCGATTTACTTTCTGGTCTACTTTCGATGAGGTTTGTTCACCTTCCGGTCTACTTTGCGGAACGTATTGCTAAGGCAGGGAATGACAACCTTGAAAATGTGTCACACATCAGGTCATGGTGTCAAGGGCATGAATATATATACTATCAATCTACCATATCCATGTTTAACTATTTTCGAGACAATACCAGCTGACCACCCTCAGTGTACAGAAATATCTACTTGTTGAGGTGTGATGGCTCTGAGCCAATAGCTATGTCGAAACCTGGAGGAACAAAAACGGCATCATCCCATTTCGAGGAGGAGCTATCCTGCAAGCATATACCATTGATTTTGGTAAGGTTATAATATGACATCTAAGGGAAGTAGGGAACCGAATGAATCAAGGTTTCATAAGTGGAGCATCAAACAGCTTCCATATGCAAGATTCTGGAGGAAAAAGGGCCCAGAAATGATATGAGATAAGGATATATTCCAATGATGTCACAAAACTAGTCTAGCAATGTGATCACATATAATTACGAAATTTTCATGTTAATTTCGTCCCTAAATTATGGCCAATTGCATTCATGCACCACTTCCATCTAAACAGTGCAGTGCATATGATATGTTGTTTTCTAGTCTAAGACTACGCTCCAAACCTCTCTAACTACAGTATTTGTCATGCCCCTTCCATCTAAACAAGGATATGGTTAACTCAACAATATGCTGAAACAATGTTACGGTATTTGTGTACCTTCATTGATGTGATGATATCCTCCAAAGAAGAAACCTGGAAAAGAGAATGAGTCAACAAATGTGAAGTCAAAATTCGTCATTCATAATAAACAAACAAATAAATGTGGCACCTGTGTGTCACCAATCCTAACAGCAGGGATAGGCTTTTGCTGGTCACTAGATGCCCGGTGCAGTGACTTGTCTAAGTCCTCCTAGACAAGTATAAAAAATTAAAGTAAGAAAATATGATAATCAGGTGTACGAAGGGGAATATGATAATCCTGACCTTTCTGAAGAAAACTGGACGATATCTCTTGTTATCATTCCTCAGAACAAGGCTCCTTGACTGAAAAGCAGGTCAGCGATTAGGTCAATTGTCTTAAAGATGGAATTCTTATGAGAAAGGAGTTAATATGAAGCAAGACAGTATTGAGCATTAACTAGCTTCTTTACCGAGTGATGCTACAAAATGTAGTAGTTGATCGCTCGGTTTAAATAGGACGACATAGTCAAAGATAGTGGTGACATGGTGGCACATAAATGTGCTGATGATGGTGGGGGACTGTGGAGTATGATGGCGCAAGGGGCACAAAGGGGGTGTGCATAATGGCAGAGGCAGTTTCTTACACAAAGCTCAAGACAGTTCTTTACATGAGGGTGGAGAAGGTGGCAAGTGCCATGGACACTGTTGACATATGATGCCTGAAGAAATCAGTTTGCAGGAATCCATATAAGGTAAGAAGACCACCTTATCCTCCCTCCCCCTATGGAGCGGCTGCCGACCAGGCACCGTTGAGCCACTTGGATCTAGGAAACACCTCAATCAGGCCTAATGACACCCTTACCCAACCATGTTCATCAAAATACAATCTTGACCCCTAAAAAATGTAAACATAGCTTAGGTACTACATCATTTGAAAATAGTGTCCGAATACTCATTTTTCTTGGGATATGTATCTTGGAATAATTGTCCATTGACGAATCAAGAGTATATGTATTGGCTTCTTGCTACTTATGCACCTTCAAGGCCTCAACCCTACTATTAGATCATCTCCAACAGGCGCGCTATCTTAGCCGTGCGCTGGAAACAACTGCTTTTTCGCGCGCGTGGAGCCGAAACGGGTGCTCCAGCAGCCGCGCAATAATCACGCGTGCGGTATAATGGGTTCAGTGCGCGGAGGAAAACGGCATCGCGCGCCGCTTATTTCGTGCGCCCGCTCCCGCGCACTGGACAGCGACAACTCGCGCATGACTTCACCAACCACCACCTCCAGGCGCTGGCGCCGCCGCCCGCACCTTTCCCATTTGCTCCGGCGACCCGTCGGCGCTTCCCCCGCCGATCAGGATGAGATTGTCTGGAAACACACCGCTAGCAGGCAATATACGGCCGAGTCGGCTTATAAAGCATAATTCCATGGTACTATTCAATTCCCAATGGGACACACTGTGTGGAAGGCACCGCCCAAGGTGAAGTTCTTCGCTTGGTTGGCTATTCAAAACAGGGTATCGACGGCGGATAGATTGGAGAAGCGTGGATGGCCTAACCGTGGCCTCTGCCCTCTTTGCAAGTGGGAGCAAGAGTCTGTGGACCACCTCTTCTACAAATGCCGCTTCTCCATCCGGCTATGGGGATTGCTCAAAGACTGGTTCCAACTTGTACACATCGATACTTCCTTGTGGCACCTATCCGGCTACACCAAAGATCGGTGGGTGGGCCTTCTGACAATTCGATCCGCAATAGGAAAGCGATGGCCTCGCTCACCGTGTTCGTCGCTTGGACCATTTGGAGCGAGAGGAATGCACGTGTGTTCTGTCAAGAAGAGTCCTCCGGGGACGGTGCTTCTCACCAATATCAAGAAGGAGGCCAAGCTCTGGATCACCGCGGGTGCTACAAGTCAAATGATGCCGCGAGATTAGTCTCTAACTGTTGTTTCGAGGTGTTGTGGCGCTATCCGTGTTGTAACGCAGACTAAACTCTATTCCTCTTCTTATTTAATGAATGAGGCAAATATTGTTGGCTGCTGTTTGGTAAAAAGAAAAACTGAGATTAAATCTCAACATGCATGTGTGCACCTAAGAAGATACAAGGATCAATAAACACAGTACTTTGATTTTGTTCATCCTTGGACTGTGGCTCCTTACTTTGATACTACTCAACAAATTCTACCATGTACATGAATTCAAAACTATAAAAATAGATGAGGATATTCAAACCTGGAAAACAGGAACTCCTGGAAACCCCTCATTCACAAATTCCCCTCCATCTTGCATCAACTGCAAGATGAAAATGCTAAACTGTTAAGTTATTGCATGAGTGGTTAACTATCATCACAATAGAAACGCTCCAAAATGCGAGGGTGAATCAAATTGTATCAGCCCAAATGAGTTACAAAAAAAACATGCAGCAGTGCATGTAGTCTCAATTAGAGATAGAAAAATAGAACAACAAGGTGGTTCAATTCCTTTAAAATGGAGATGTGAAATGAACACACCTTGACTTCACAATGGCTCCACAGGTCTCACTAACTGATGAAATGTTATTATTTCCTATAAGGCCTCTATCTTTTATGCTACTTATTGTCACATAAGTCTGGTAGAACTTGCACAAAACAAGGAGAGAAACAATGGAGGCGTAAAACAGCAGAGATGGAATGAACGACAGAACATGCCTTGTCAGTCACATGGTCTCACAATGTTGTCTAGAAATCTATGAAACCCGTTATCATTTTGTTAGTTGAGAAACTAGCTATCAACCACCCAGTAAAGCACATGGAAATTAATCAAGGTCGCGGATAAGCTGCTGGATCACGAAATCAGTATCGAACATTGAACATGTAAACATACCGTTTTCACCCAGATATTTAACTTAGCCATGCTGGAAATGCTATGGATTTGATCTGTCGGATAATAACTAGAGCAGGTAAACTAGAAGTCCTACAAAAAATTGGTCTTGCGGTACAGATACTCAGCTGAATATAAGGACCAAGCCCCTTCCCCATTTGAACATTGCAAAACAACTAAAGTGACAGGTTTACCAGGTATCCCAGGGAGTTATGCGGATATGTGCTCTCGATATCTTATAGAAAACCGATTAAGAGGGGCCAATGTGAAGTGTTAAGATGGGTTTATATGGCATCTTGGCGCACTTCAAAGAAACTGTTAAATTGGAGCACTGAAGCATATCTTGTGCTACAGTGAAACTGTTGCAAACAGTGAATAATTGAATGCAATGAAAAATGGAAGCACAGATGGTTGTTTTTCTTTCCAATGAGTATATACATAAATAAGAAGTTAAAACAAGAAAACTGATGACAACTTACAAGGCCAAGTATTTATGTATAATCACAACAAGATCAGGTGACCAAAATAATACCGGTTGCAATTTTCTAAAACTCCACTAAGAATATCATCATGGGTCAACCAACATTTCGCATTATTACACAAGGGAAATACATAATATGATCCGGTAACATCAATAAGAAGATCAAATTTGCTAATAAATCACATGCACTACCATCTATTTCGAACAAATGTTACCTTAATTGCATTAGCCACCTGAGAAGGATCAGGAAGAAATCTAAATGCCACACCATCAGACTTCAGTTGGATAACCTGAAAACGAAATCATATATCATACGTAAATAAGATGCTCCAAAACTAGGTACACATGGAAGACAACGCAGAATCAGGAGTACATAATTTCCAAAAGATAAATGAATACTAATGACACCTGAATGGGCTTTCTAGTAAACAAGTAGCATCTTCTAAACTAGAAACATTTATAAATCTTGCAAATCCAGGATTTCATATGAAGTGCGACCTCATTTAAATACAATTAATTAACTTGAGTCGGGACCTTAACTACTAATTAAAAACCTTTCAGAAAAAACAATTCATGATTGCCACCCACAACAAGGCCCTCAAGATATACATGACTGGTGATTTCCAAGAAATATATTCCCACTTAAGGCTTGGAGAATGACATTAAACGATCAGGCAGCTTTAAGTGAACAAATGAAAGTGATGCCCTGACTAAATGACAGATGAACCCCCATTTTAGATATATCAAATTCGCACCCTGTCATGACTTCGATGAGACACGATTACTGTTCCAAATTTAATTGGCATGCTAGTCGCTGGGCATACAGGACGGTTACAGCGCCAAGGTTACTTAGAGAACACACCATTAGAGCATCCGCATTCGAGGATTCCGTCGAGCAAAACCTATGGAAACCAAATGCAAGCACCTGACCTTGTTGAGCGCAACAGGTACCACGGTGGAGCCAGCGCGCATATCGTCGTCCATTTGTGCGAGGAGCATATCGGCGTCCTCCCTCCGGAAGCAGAGCATCCCGAGCGCTGGTGGATGCCTCGCGCTTCCGCCCACACCGCCGGCCACATCCCCTCCCCCGCCCCTGTGGGTTTTCGACACGAGCATAAATTCCTGGGCGGAATTAGCGAGGGCGTACACGGGCACCCCGGCGAGCCGGTCCTCGATCTCGGCGACTGGCAGGGCCGCCGAAGAAGATGGGGAGGGGATGCGAGCCCATGGCGGCGCAATGGCCCGTGGGAGGGGGAGGGAGGAAAGGAAGGAGGTGAGGTGGGTCTGGATGGGGAGGAAGGGGTTTGGATTGTTGGGCTTGCTCGGGTTAGGGTTTGGGGTCGAGGTGGAGGCGGCTTTGTTGAGCCATGGGAAATCGAAAGGCATGGCGGTGGCCGGTGGGGAGATGGAGAGGAGCGAAGAGGTGAGCACGGACAAGAGGACGAGTCGACGAGCACAAGGGTTTTGGAGAGAATTCTCTGGTCGTCCCACCGTAAGATGCAGGTGGCAAGGTGAAATGTCTTCACATGTTTTTCTTTTGTTTTCTTTTAAACTTCCAATCTATACTAGTCAATGTATACGTGCAATGCACGTTAATTTGAAAATATATTAAGTGCATGCAGATATTATTTGCGTGTTATTATGTGATTAGTATTATATTTGGCACGAAATTAACTGCACGCTAAATGTGTTGAGCGCTCGACATTAAAGCAGTCTAGGTCGTTGGATTTACATGATTTGATAGCCGAGATTAATTGAATCTGCCCCTTTGGGTCATTTTATATTGGTATAGATTTATTATTTGTCTTTGGCACGAAAATTAGCACAAGACTAGTCACAAATTAGAGCCATGAACCATGGTTACAGAAAGTTTTTTCCGCGATATCCTTTAACAGACGTGGTGGTTGGTTGATTCAGAATTAGAACGGTTAATTAGCACAAGAGTAGTCATAAATTAGAGTCATGAACCATGGTTACAGAAAGTTTTTTCCGTGATATCCTTTAACAGACGTGGTGGTTGGTTGATTCACGATTAGAACGGTTAATTAGCACAAGACTAGTCACAAATTAGAGTCATGAACCATGGTTAGAGAAAGTTTTTCCGCGATATCCTTTAACAGACGTGGTTGGTTGATTCACAAATAGTACGGTTAGCTTACAATGACCGTTTAACGGGAGATGATTGCTACCACTTCTTAGATTTTAGGATTATTTGAAAAACTTTAGGCGTCTAAGATTTTGAAAAGGGGCAAGTATTTATGATCTATCATGTCATGGCACTACAAAGAATATTAGAAGTAACAAAAAATATAACTAGGCTTGTGAACCACCTAGCGACGACTATAAGCACTAGAGCGAGTTGAAGCCGCGTCGGGAAGTCGTCGTGCTAAGCACCCCCCCCCCCCCCCCCCCCCCCGCTCCCCTCCCCCAGGATCAGTGCAACAGAACATCAACCGTCGTGAATGAATAGGAGCGTAAACCGGAAGGATCAAACCTATAAACACAGGAACAAAGAAGAATGAAAACAAAATCCAAACAGATCTACCGAAGACTCGCACCTATTGAAATCCCGTGAGATCAAACGGGGACACGCCCCCACACGTACTCTGGCGATGGTAGACGCACCACTAGAACAAGGATTGGATGTGGGAGACATTATTCTCACTAGGAACATCGCCGCCGTCACATAACCCCACGCTAAACCAAACAAGAATAAGGGGGTTCCTCCTATCGGTGAGGGGTCGGGTTCCTCCAGACCACCAATGTCCAAAGGTCACTAAATATGGGGCGGACCAGCCGCAACGCGAACAGGAATAGGAAAACCTAATCGCCTAGTAGTCACCTCATAGGAAAGTTCCTGTGGGTTGTTTTCGCATTCAGTATTTTGATGCCTCCCGATGAAGGGATGTTAATTAAGGATCTGTTAGACCAAAACAAATTGAGCTTAGCCTCGAAAAACTCTACAATGGCTCACTGTGGCGGGGATGTTATAAGAGCATCTACAACCGGCACCCCCATAGCCGCCCCAAAGGCCCGAACGCAAAAATGCCGCCCAACCGGGCGCCCCATAGCCGGCCCAAACGTCCGGACTGACTGGCACTCCTCATTATGGCCCATATCTTGGGTGGATATGGGAAGGCACAGGCACGTTCGCCATGTAGGATTGACCGCTAGGGTCCGCGCCAATTCGGTAATATCCACCTCCCCTCTCCTTGCCTGAACAACACTCTTATCTACCTTGTTCGCCCTCCTCCGCATTGCCACCATCGGACTTCCACCGGTATTGGTGCTCCGCCACCATCCCCAACGTAGGGCTTCGCCACCGGACGGCCCAACGCACGCCGCCGCCGACCAGGACGCCACCGGAAAAGGTTGCCATCACCAGACGGCATCCCGGTACGTCAAACTCCCCGATATTTTTGCCTCACGCTCTACGTGTTCAATTAAATGTTTGAGCCAGTTTTGTATTCTTTCGGTCATTACTTGTAGTACACCAATCGATTCGGAGTAGAATGAAGGCTATGGAAACGATGATCTTGACAAATTCATATCCAACGAGTTCATCGCGCCATCGGATTAGGATGATGAGGACGCCAAAATGATGATGATGATGAGCATCCAAGACGAGTTCGAGAAGGCAGAGGAGCATGCCCTAAACTTCAAGGTTCCATCAAGGGTTGGAGAGTGATTCTGCGTGATAGGATTGTCGGCGAACTACTGACGGAAATATGCCCTAGAGGCAATTATAAAGTTATTATTTATTTCCTTATTTCATGATAAATGTTTACTATTCATGCTAGAATTGTATTAACCGTAAACTTAGTACATGTGTGAATACATAGACAAAACATAGTGTCCCTAGTATGCCTCTACTTGACTAGCTCGTTAATTAAAGATGGTTAAGTTTCCTAACCATAGACATGTGTTATCATTTGATAAACGGGGTCACATCATTAGGAGAATGATGTGATGGACATGACCCATATGCTAGCTTAACATTATGATCGTTACAGTTTCATTACTACTGCTTTCTTCATAACTTATACATGTTTCTCAGACTATGAGATTATGCAACTCCCGAATACCGGAGGAACACCTTATGTTCTATCAAACGTCACAACGTAAATGCATGATTATAAAGATGCTCTACAGGTGTCTCCGAAGGTGTTTGTTGGGTTGGCATAGATCGAGATTAGGATTTGTCACTCCATGTTTCGGAGAGGTATTTCTGGGCCCTCTCGGTAATACTCATCACTATAAGCCCTGCAAGAAATGTGACTAATGAGTTAGTTGCGGGATGAAGTATTACAGAACGATTAAAGAGACTTGCCAGTAACGAGATTGAACTAGTATGATGATACCGACGATCGAATCTCGGGCAAGTAACATACCGATGACAAAGGGAACAACGTATGTTGTTATGTGGTTTGACCGATAAAGATCTTCGTAGAATATGTAGAAGCCAATATGAGCATCCAGGTTCCGCTATTGGTTATTGACCGAAGATGTGTCTCGGTCATGTCTACATAGTTCTCGAACCCGTAGGGTCCGCACGCTTAATGTTCGATGACGATATGTATTATGAGTTATGTGTTCTTTATGACCAAAGTTTGTTCGGAGTCCCAGATGAGATCACAGACATGACGAGAAATGGTCGAGACATAAGGATTGATGTATTGGACCATGTTATTCGGACACCAGAAGTGTTCCAGGAAGTTTCGGGTAAAACCGGAGTGCCATAGGGGTTACCGGAACCCCCCGGGGGAACTAATGGGCCACCATGGGCCTTAGTGGAGAGAGAGGAGGGCAGCCAGGGTAAGCTTCCCCCCCCTTTGGAGTCCGAATAGGACAAGGGAAGGGGGCAGCGCCCCCCTTTCCTACTCCCTCTCCCTCTCCTTCCTTCCCCCTCTCTTCCGACTAGTAGTCCTATTAGGACTCCCTCTCCTTGGGCGTGCCTCTAGGGGCCGGTCGGCCTCCCCTTGCTCCTTTATATACGGGGGCAGGGGGGCACCCTAGGACACACAAGTTTCTCTTAACCGTGTGCGGTGCCCCCCTCCACAGTGACACACCCCGATCATACCATCATAGTGCTTAGGTGAAGCCCTACGCCGGTAGCATCATCATCACCATCTCCACGCTGTCGTGCTAACGAAACTCACCCTCGTCCTCAACTGGATCAAGTGCACGAGGGACGTCATCGAGCTGAACGTGTGCTGAACGCGGAGGTGTCGTGCGTTCGGTACTTGATCGGTTGGATAGCGAAGAAGTTCGACTACATCAACCGCGTTATTGAAACGCTTCCGCTTTCGGTCTATGAGGGTACGTGGACACGCTCTCCCCTCTCGTTGCTATGCATCACTAGATAGATCTTGCGTGATCGTAGAAATTATTTTGAAATTACAGTGTTCCCCAACAGTGGCATCGGAGCCAAGTCTATGCGTAGATGTTATATGCACAAGTAGAACACAAAGAGTTGTACGTGGGTGATAATAGTCATACTGCTTACCACCAACGTCTTACTTGATTCGGGGTATTGTTGGATGAAGCGGACCGGATCGACATTACATGACCGCGTTCATGAGACTGGTTCTACCGACGTGCTTTTGCACATAGGTGGCTGGCGGGTGTTTGTTTCTCCAACTTTAGTTGAATCGAGTTTGACTACGGACGGTCCTTGTTGAAGGTTAAAACAGCACACTTGATGGAATATCGTTGTGGTTTTGATGCGTAGGTAAGAACGGTTCTTGCTAGAAGCCCGTAGCAGCCACGTAAAATTTGCAACAACAAAGTAGAGGACGTCTAACTTGTTTTTGCAGGGCTTGCTGTGATGTGATATGGTCAAGGCATGATGTGATATAAATTGTTGTATGAGATGATTATGTTTTGTAACAAAGTTATCGGCAACTGGCAGGAGCCATATGGTTGTCGCTTTATTGTATGCAATGCAATCGCCATGTAATTGTTTTACTTTATCACTAAGCGGTAGCGATAGTCGTAGAAGCAATAGTTGGCGAGGCAACAACAGCGCTACGATGAAGATCAAGGTGTCGCGCCGGTGAAGATGGAGATCATGACGATGCTTCGGTGATGGAGATCATGAGCACAAGATGATGATGGCCATATCATGTCACATATTTTGATTGCATGTGATGTTTATCTTTTATGCATCTTATTTTGCTTAGTACGGCGGTAGCATTATAAGATGATCCCTTGCTAAATTTCAAGGTATAAGTGTTCTCCCTGAGTATGCACCGTTGCTACAGTTCTTCGTGCCGAGATACCACGTGATGATCGGGTGTGATAAGCTCTACGTTCACATATAACGGGTGCAAGCTAGTTTTGCACACGCAGAATACTCGGGTTAAACTTGACGAGCCTAGCATATGCAGATATGGCCTCGGAACACTGAGAATGAAAGGTCGAACGTGAATCATATAAGAGATATGATCAACATAGTGATGTTCACCATTGAAAGCTACTCCATCTCACGTGATGATCGAACATGGTTTAGTTGATTTGGATCACGTGATCATTTAGATGACTAGAGGGATGTCTATCTAAGTGGGAGTTCTTAAGTAATATGATTAATTGAACTTTAATTTATCATGAACTTAGTCCTGATAGTTACTTTGCATGTCTCTGTTATTGTAGATCAATGGCCCGTGCTACCGTTCCTTTGAATTTTAATGCATTCCTAGAGAAAGCTAAGTTGAAAGATGATGGCAGCAACTACACGGACTGGGTCCATAATTTGAGGATTATCCTCATTGCTGCATAGAAGAATTACGTCCTGGAAGCACCGCTGGGTACCAGGCCTACTGCAGATGCTACTGATGACGTTAAGAACGTCTGGCAGAGCAAAGCCGATGACTACTCGATAGTTTAGTGTGCCATGCTTTACGGCTTAGAATCGGGACTTCAAAAACGTTTTGAACATCATGGAGCATATGAGATGTTCCAAGAGTTGAAGTTAATATTTGAAGCAAATGCCCGAGTTGAGAGATATGAAGTCTCCAACAAGTTTTATAGCTGCAAAATGGAGGACAATAGTTCTGTCAGTGAACACATACTCAAAATTTCTGGGTAACATAACCACTTGACTCAGTTGGGAGTTAATCTTCCTGATGATAGTGTCATTGACAGAGTTCTTCAATCACTGCCACCAAGCTATAAAGGCTTCATGATGAACTATAATATGCAAGGGATGAACAAGACTATTCCCGAGCTCTTCGCGATGCTAAAGGCTGCGAAGGTAGAAATCAAAAAGGAGCATCAAGTGTTGATGGTCAACAAGACCACTAGTTTCAAGAAAAAGGGAAAAGGGAAGAAGGGAAACTTCAAGAAGAATGGCAAGAAAGTTGCTGCTCAGGAGAAGAAACCCAAGTCTAGACCTAAGCCTGAAACTGAGTGCTTCTACTGCGAAGGGACTGGTCACTGGAAGCGGAACTGCCCCAAGTATTTGGCGGATAAGAAGGATGGCAAAGTGAAAGGTATATTTGATATACATGTTATTGATGTGTACCTTACTAATGCTCGTAGTAGCGCCTGGGTATTTGATACTAGTTTTGTTGCTCATATTTGCAACTCGAAATAGGGGCTACGGATTAAACGAAGATTGGCTAAGGATGAGGTGACGATGTGCGTGGGAAATGGTTCCAAGGTCGATGTGATCGCCGTCGGCACGCTACCTCTACATCTACCTTCGGGATTATTTTTAGACCTGAATAATTGTTATTTGGTGCCTGTGTTGAACATTATATCTGGATCTTGTTTGATGCGAGACAGTTATTCATTTAAATCGGAGAATAATGGTTGTTCTATTTATATGAGTAATATCTTTTATGGTCATGCACCCTTGCTGAGTGGTCTATTTTTGTTGAATCTCGATCGTGACGATACACATGTTCATAATATTGAAGCCAAAAGATGCAAAGTTGATAATGATAGTGCAACTTATTTGGGGCACTACCGTTTGGGTCATATCGGTGTAAAGCATATGAAGAAACTCCATGCTGATGGACTTTTGGAATCACTTGATTATGAATCACTTGGTGCTTCCGAACCGTGCCTCATGGACAAGATGACTAAAACTCCGTTCTCTGGAATAATGGAACGAGCTACTGACTTACTGAAAATAATACATACTAATGTATGTGGTCCAAATGAGTGTTGAGGCTCATGGCGGGTATCATTATTTTCTTACCTTCACAGATGATTTGAGTAGATATGGTTATATCTACTTAATGAAACATAAGTCTGAAACATTTGAAAAGTTCAAAGAATTTCAGAGTGAAGTTGAAAATCATCGTAACAAGAAAATAAAGTTTCTACGATCTGATCGTGGAGGAGAATATTTGAGTTACGAGTTTGGGCTTCATTTGAAACAATGTGGAATAGTTTCACAACTTATGCCACCTGGAACACCATAGCGCATGGTGTGTCCAAACGTCGTAACCGTACTTTATTGGATATGGTGCGATCTATGATGTCTCTTACTAATTTACCGCTATCGTTTTGGGGTTATGCTTTAGAGACGGCTACATTCACTTTAAATAGGGCACCATCAAAATCCGTTGAGACGACGCCTTATGAACTTTGGGTTGGCAAGAAACCAAAGTTGTCGTTTCTTAAAGTTTGGGGTTGCGATGCTTATATGAAAAAGCTTCAACCTGATAAGCTCGAACCCAAATTGGAGAAGTGCGTCTTCATAGGATACCCAAAGGAAACTGTTGGGTACACCTTCTATCACGTATCCGAAGGCAAAATCTTTGTTGCTAAGAATGGATCCTTTCCAGAGAAGGAGTTTCTCTCAAAAGAAGTGAGTGGGAGGAAAGTAGAACTTGATGAGGTAATTGTACCTTCTCCCTTATTGCAAAGTAGTTCATCACAGAAATCAGTTCCAGTGATTCCTACACCAATTAGTGAGGAAGCTAATGATGATGATCATGAAACTTCAGATCAAGTTACTACCAAACCTCGTAGGTCTTCCAGAGTGAGATCCGCACCAGAGTGGTACGGTAATCCTGTTCTGGAAGTCATGTTACTAGACCATGGTGAACCTACGAACTATGAGGAAGAAATGATGAGCATAGATTCCGCGAAATGGCTTGAGGCCATGAAATCTGAGATGGGATCCATGTATGAGAACAAAGTGTGGACTTTGGTAGATTTGCCCGATGATGAGCAAGCCATAGAAAATAAATGGATCTTCAAGAAGAAGATCGACGCTGACGGTAATGTTACCATCTACAAAGCTCGACTTGTTGTGAAAGGTTTTCGATAAGTTCAAGTAGTTGACTACGATGAGACTTTATCACCCGTAGCAATGCTTAAGTCTGTCCGAATCATGTTAGCAATTGCCACATTTTATGATTATGAAATTTGGCAGATGGATGTCAAAACTACATTCCTGAATGGATTTCTGGAAGAAGAGTTGTATATGATGCAACCAGAAGGTTTTGTCGATCCAAAGAGTGCTAACAAAGTGTGCAAGCTCCAGCGATCCATTTATGGACTGGTGCAAGCCTCTCGGAGTTGGAATAAATGCTTTGATAGTGTGATCAAAGCATACGGTTTTATACAGACTTTTGGAGAAGCCTGTATTTACAAGAAAGTGAGTGGGCACTTTGTAGCATTTCTATTTTTATATGTGGATGACATATTGTTGATTGGAAATGATATAGAATTTCTGGATAGCATAAAAAGGATACTTGAATAAGAGTATTTCGATGAAAGACCTTAGTGAAGCTGCTTACATATCGGGCATCAAGATCTATAGAGATAGATCAAGACGCTTAATTGGACTTTCACAAAGCACATACCTTGATAAATTTTTGAAGAAGTTCAAAATGGATCAGTCAAAGAAAGGGTTCTTGCCTGTGTTACAAGGTGTAAAGTTGAGTCAGACTCAATGCCCGACCACTACAGAAGATAGAGAGAAAATAAAAGTCATTCCCTATGCTTCAGCCATAGGCTCTACCATGTATGCAATGCTGTGTACCAGACCTAATGTGTGCCTTGCTATAAGCATAGCAGGGAGGTACCAACGTAATCCCGGCGTGGAGCACTGGACAACGGTCAAGAACATCCTGAAATACCTGAAAAGGACTAAGGATATGTTTCTCGTTTATGGAGGTGACAAAGAGCTCGTCGTAAAAGGTTACGTCGATGCAAGCTTTGACACTGATTTGGATGACTCTAAGTTGCAAACCGGATACGTATTTTTATTGAATGGAGGAGCTATCAATTGGTGCAGTTCCAAGCAGAGCATCGTGGCGGGAACTACGTGTGAAGCAGAGTACATTGCTGCTTCAGAAGCAGCAAATGAAGGAGTGTTCATATCCAATCTAGGCGTCATACCTAGTGCATGGGGTCCAATGAAAATGTTTTGTGACAATACTGGTGCAATTGCCTTGGCAAAGGAATCTAGATTTCACAAGAGAACCAAGCACATCAAGAGACGCTTCAATTCCATCCATCATCAAGTGTCGGAAGGAGACATAGAGATTTACAAGATAAATACAGATCTGAAAGTTGCAGACCCGTTGACTAAGCCTCTTCCACGAGCAAAACATGATCAGCACCAAAACTCCATGGGTGTTAGAATCATTACTTTGTAATCTAGATTATTGACTCTAGTGCAAGTGGGAGACTGAAGGAAATATGCCCTAGAGGCAATAATAAAGTTATTATTTATTTCCTTATTTCATGATAAATGTTTATTATTCATGCTAGAATTGTGTTAATCGTAAACTTAGTACATGTGTGAATACATAGACAAAACATAGTGTCCCTAGTATGCCTCTACTTGACTAGCTCATTAATCAAAGATGGTTATGTTTCCTAACCATAGACATGTGTTGTCATTTGATAAACGGGATCACATCATTAGGAGAATGATGTGATGGACATGACCCATCCGTTAGCTTAGCATTATGATCGTTACAGTTTCATTGCTACTGCTTTCTTCATGACTTATACATGTTCCTCAGACTATGAGATTATGCAACTCCCGAATACCGGAACACCTTGTGTGCTATCAAACGTCACAACGTAAATGCGTGATTATAAAGATGCTCTACAGGTGTCTCCGAAGGTGTTTGTTGGGTTGGCATAGATTGAGATTAGGATTTGTCACTCCGTGTTTCGGAGAGGTATCTTTGGGCCCTCTCGGTAATACTCATCACTATAAGCCTTGCAAGCAATGTGACTAATGAGTTAGTTGCGGGATGAAGTATTACGGAATGAGTAAAGAGACTTGCCAATAACGATATTGAATTAGGTATGATGATTCCGATGATCGAATCTCGGGCAAGTAACATACCGATGACAAAGGGAACAACATATGTTGTTATGCGGGCTAACCGATAAAGATCTTCATAGAATATGTAGGAGCCAATATGAGAATCCAGGTTCCGCTATTGGTTATTAACCGGAGATGCGTCTCGGTCATGTCTACATAGTTCTCGAACCCGTAGGGTCCGCGCGCTTAACGTTCGATGACGATATGTATTATGAGTTATGTGTTTTTGATGACCGAAGTTTGTTCGGAGTACCAGATGAGATCACAGACGTGACAAGGAGTCTCGAAATGGTCGAGACATAAAGATCGATATATTGGACCATGTTATTCGGACACGGGAAGTGTTCCGGGAAGTTTCGGGTAAAACCGGAGTGCCGGAGGGGTTACCGGAACCCCCCGGGGGAACTAATGGGCCACCATGGGCCTTAGTGGAGAGAGAGGAGGGCAGCCAGGGCAGGCTGCCCCCCTTTGGAGTCCAAATAGGACAAGGGAAGGGGGGCGGCGCCCCCCTTTCCTACTCCCTCTCCCTCTCCTTCCTTCCCCCTCCTAGGACTAGTAGTCCTAGTAGGACTCCCTCTCCTTGGGCGCGCCTCTAGGGGCTGGCCGGCCTCCCCCTTACTCCTTTATATACGGGGACAAGGGGGTGATGAGGATACAGACCTGGGGTAGGGTCATGGGCCTGACCCATACGTGCTACCCAAGGTCACTACCCTAGAAGATAAGAAGTCCAAGAGGCAACAAGGGACCCCCAGCCAAAGATGTCAAGTGCAATCCACTCGACCAGTCATATCACTCGGGTGTCCCCCTACCTATTGTCACTGGACCATTCAAGGAATCACTCAACCTACCGAAGATCAGGAGTCACTTAGCATAGCAACGGGCAGGCGTTCACTCTGTGGTCTTTAAGGTCATTAATAGCACTTAAGGCTGGTGTTATCAGTAACGCCCCTACTTTATGTACATTAAGCCCCTTGTAATGGAGGATGGTGAGGGTCCTGGCGTACTCTATATAAGCCACCCCCTCCTCTGGCACAAGGGTTCGCACCCCCTGTAACATCACATACATATAATCCAGTCGACCGCCTCCGGGCACCGAGACGTAGGGCTATTACTTCCTCCAAGAAGGGCCTGAACTCGTAAGTCCTCTGTGTACACCTTCACCATAGCTAAGATATTGCCTCTCCATACCTACCCCCCCTTTCTACTGTCAGTCTTAGAACAGTTGGCTCCCACCGTGGGGCCGGTGTCTTAGTGACTTGTTGGTGAAGGTGCAAATTTGTCCGATCATCATCATCATGGTTTGCGGCGGCGGATTGGCTGAGGGCCGCGAGATCCATCTCGGCGCGCTCGTTTTCATCGCCGACGACTCCGCTTGGCTTCAGGAAGCTCCCCTTGACATTGAGGCGCTCCCCGTCCGAGGGGTGACGCACTTTCGCGCGTGCGTTCGCGGCGTCCTTCTCCGGCAGCCGTCGACTCAGTATCGATCGGCTCCGATGGTGTCTTCCCTCCATGCTGTTCGCCGCCGCACGCGATCCAGTCGGTCGCGACTTCACCGGTGGGTGAAGCATGTGGTGGCTCGACGTACGGCCACCCATCACGTCACGGCAATCGAGCCCGACGAAACTTTCCACAGCCTGTTCGATCTGTCGACTGGCTCCGCAGAGACCGCATCCAAGTGCGATAGCAGCGACCCTGCGGCTAAAGTCTTGATGGTCGATGGACCGCGTGGTCTGCCTGGTTTTTGCCATGAAGACGGCGAGGATGGTGGCGGTGATCCGTCGCGCGTCCATGAGGAATACCATCCTGAACCCCTTTCTTCACAGCAGAGGGAAGAACTTCGTCGCCGCAACATGGATGCACTCCACACGCCTATCGTTGGAGAAACCCCCGAGGCTCGGGCCTTGGAAGAAGTGCGCTTGGCTAATTTGGCTGAGCACACTCGACTGGAGAACCTTCAGCACGCTCTCGACGAGCGTGCTTGGGAGCGGATCCCTGAGTCCAGTCGATGACAGCTTTTCCCGCCTCCACCTAAGGTATACCGCACTCCGATCCAAAATCTCACAGCTGCGGCCCAAATAGCAGAGTCAATTCAACCTTCCCAGTCGGAGGCCGGCAGAGGTTTGATGCAGATTCGGGCCTTCCTTCGGGCAGCAGGAGAACAGAACACAGCAATGTGTCAGTCGCGGAATAGGATTCACAGCAGATCCGTAGTAGCGGATACAGTTCAGTCGGCCCATAGCCCAAGATCGCCCCTGCAGCGTGAAGGCCGTGGATAGTATGATCATCGGCTCGACCGCGACAGTCATCGTCGAGTGCCCACACCTCCTCCGAGGAGTGCATCATATGTGCCTCGGCAGTACGATGATAGACGCTGTCACAGTGGCGAGCGCAGAGCACCAGTCGACCCAAGAGAGCCAGGCTTCGATGCAAGATCTATCCTTGTTCAAGGTCTAGTCGACCGGAGCAGAGCGCATAGAGAAGACCCTGGCAGAGATCGTCTAAGTGGTAGCAGAGTGCATGTTTCAGGTCCAGAGTGTTTCAGCAGAGCCATCAGGGTTGCGGTGATTCCTCCCAACTTCAGGTTGGCGACCGGAGTCAGTAAGTTCACTGGAGAGTCCAAGCCTGAAACTTGGCTTGAGGATTACCGAGTGGCAGTGCATGTTGGTGGCGGGAACGATGAAGTAGCAATGAAACATCTTCCTCTGATGTTGGAAGGGTCAGCCCGAGCGTGGTTGACTCAGTTAGCTCCAGGCAGTATATATAGTTGGGAAGATCTTGCTCGAGTGTTCATTAGAACTTTTGAGGGCACTTGCAAGCGGCCAGCAAGGTTGACAGAGTTGCAGCATTGTGTGCAGAAACCGAGTGAGACTTTAAGGGATTTCATTCAGAGGTGGACCACTTTGCATCACACCGTTGAAAATGTATTAGAGCATCAAGCAGTGTGTGCCTTCAAGGAAGGCGTCAAATACCGAGAGTTGGTCCTGAAGTTCAGTCGGACTAGAGATATGACTCTGACTCGGATGATGGAAATAGCCACCCGGTACGCTAACGGAGAAGAAGAGGATCGACTCCGCAGCAGAAAGGGTAAACCAGTCGGCCAAGAGGCCGGCGGAGGTAATTCCAGTCGAAAACAGAAACGTAAGGCCGAGCCTGCATCACCCAGTGAGATTGTAGCAGTGGCGCAAGGAAAGTTTAAGGGAAAACCTAAAGGGCCCTGGCCCCCTAAGAAGGTAAAGGATCAAGCAGGAAATGATGTGTTGGATTTACCGTGTCACAACCACACGAAGAAGGACGAAGAGGGTAATCTGATTTACCCTAAGCATACCACTCAACAATGTCGACTCCTGATCCAGCAGTTCCAAGAAAAACAACCTGGTGAGAAGGAAAAAGAATCGGACAAAGACGAGGACGAAGAGGAAGACGACGGTTATCCCAAAGTCAGTTCCACCCTGATGATTTTTGCCGATGTAGAGAGCAAGAGTCGGTTGAAAGTTATCAACAGAGAAGTGAATATGGTCACTCCAGCGACGACGACAACATACCTGAAATGGTCTCAGACAGCCATCACATTCGACCAGTCTGATCACCCTGTGCGTATAGCCACCCCCGGGAGGCAGGCATTGGTGGTCGACCCAGTGGTCGGAGGCACTAGACTGACTAAAGTGCTGATGGATGGTGGTAGCAGCCTGAATATTCTTTATGCTGAAACCTTGAAGGGGATGGGCATTCCAATGTCCAAACTTAGCGAGAGCAATATGAGTTTCCATGGAGTTATCCCTGGAAAGAAAGCCGAATCACTCGACCAGATCGCTCTCAACGTGGTTTTCGGTGATTCAAAGCATTACCGTAAGGAGAAGTTGACATTTGAAGTCGTGGGTTTCCAGAGTGCTTATCATGCCATTCTAGGTAGGCCTGCCTACGCACATTTTATGGCTCGACCATGTTACGTGTACCTCAAGTTGAAGATGCATGGCCCCAGAGGTGTGATCACAGTTACTGGCAATTGGTGGAAAGCAGAGAAATGCTTCCAGAAGGGTTCCAAAATTGCCGATGCGCAAATGGCAGCAGTTGAATTTCAAGAATATCAGAAGAATGCAGATCCGAGTGATTTGCTCCGAGCTAAGAAGCCTACCACAGATTCTACATTTCAGTCGTCTGGTGAAACGAAGCCGATTCATATTCATATTCAACGACACTCGATAGCAAATAGGAAGAAGCGCTCATCCAGTTCCTCCGTGAGAACTGGGACATCTTTGCATGGAAACCTTCTGACATGCCGGGTGTACCCAGAGAACTGGCTGAGCACCGTTTGCGTGTCGACCCCAAGGTAAAACCCGTCAAAGAGCATCTTCGGCGGTCCGCCGTACAGAAGAGAAAAGCAATTAGTGAGGAAGTGGCTCGGCTCCTAGCAGCAGAGTTCATCCGTGAGATCTACCACTCCGAGTGGCTTGCCAATATAGTCATGGTCCCCAAGAAGGACGATCCACTTCGTATGTGCATTGATTTCAAGCATATCAATCGGGCCTGCCTGAAAGATCATTTGCCTCTCCCCCGCATCGATTAGATTGTTGACTCGACAGTGGGGTGTGAGCGCTTGTCTTTTTTAGATGCATATTCCGGGTATCATCAGATCCGACTGTATGGTCCCGATGAAATAAAAACAGCCTTCATGTCAGGACCCCAACTCAATGCCACATCGATCTAGCATGTAACACCTCATATCACTTTGCGGCCTCACACACGGTATTCCCACGGGTGTCGCCTTACCTTTGCCCGGGACCGTTTGCGCCTTTTGGCACACGTATATGATAGTGTCGCTAGCATCCATATGATAAGGAGCCCGGGCTGACATGGCTAGTCGTAAACCCGAAGTGGAACAAACTTACAGGGACAGGCATCCATGACCCAGCATCAAACGTGTCGGTCATCAGCGAGTGAATCCAGGCTATAGCACTGGGCTAGCAGGACTCCAGTAAACCGGGCTGTAGCGGGCTAACAGGACTCCGGTATTCATCGCGTGACATTTCCCCGAAGGGACAGACACAGGAACGAAGAAGGACACATGCCGGCCGGCCTAAGTGTTCCGGAGCAGTAGCAAGCTACCATGGCTCAGTGGAAGCACTAGGAGACATTTCCCGGTAAGTGAGGTGGATAAACAACTAGATAGTCAGATCCCACACATACCAAGCATTTCAATAACATACACACAATATGCTCGATATGTGCAAATACAATATGGCATCACAACATGACTCTACAACTCAAGTATTTATTCAACAGGCTTCGAGGAGCGAGATATTACAAACATGGGTCTCACGACCCAACATTCAGAGCATACAAGTCAAGCACAAGCGGAAGCTCAAACATGTCTGAGTACAGACAACTACAAATGAAAAAGGCTAAGAAGCCGACTAACTACCAGATCCTGCCGAGGGCACAAGATCGTAGCTGAGGTAACAAGCTAAACGTCGAAGTCCACGCGGAACTACTAGTGAGACTGAAGTCTCTCTGCAAAACATAAAATAGGCAAACGTGAGTACAAATGTACCCAACAAGACTTACATCAGAACTATCTAGAGATGCATTATTATCAACAAAGGAATGGTGGGGTTTAACTGCAGCAAGCCAGCTTTGACTCGGTGGCTATCCTAAACTACGACTGCAAGTAACTCTTTTGAGGTGGCGCACACGAGTCCACATATTCACCATATCAATACACCACTATGGATCCGCTCCCGTCTCCCTACGAGAACGCCATCCATAGCACTCACACTTATCTTGCGCATTTTAGAGTATCCACTTTCACTTGTCTATGAACTGTTATAGGCAACCTAGAAGTCCTTTACCATGGACACAGCTATTCGAATAGATGATGTTAACCCTGCAGGGGTGTACTTCTTCATACATGTTTCCACCACTTAGCGTCTGCACACGACATGTGCTCGGCAGACTTCAAGCGAAAGCCGACGTGGGTGTATACCACGACCTACCTAAACACTCAAGTCTCTAGTCCAGGTTTATCACCTATTCAGGTTCCATCCGCAGGGAGTCCAGCCGAAGTTTCCACATACGGCCCCAAACGATGTGTGCAGGGTTCCCGAGACACCAAACGGGCGCCCGGTACACCATGCCACGTGCCTACCGCATCATAGCCCACCCCTTCGGTCAGCGCTGTGCACGGCCTCCAGCATACTACAAACACCAGAAACTACTTGCAACTCCTGGACAGAGGACAAGGGTGATTAAGAAGTCGAGCGGGGTCATATTTCAGGGCCCAATGCATGGTAGTAGCTGAATCATGGATCACAAACACAGAACTCAGTTCCTAAGGACGGCTTCAATGAGACAACCCACCATGTACTCCTACATGGCCTCTCACCGCTACCTTTACCAAATCGTGTTCACACACTTAGCTCACACATAGTAGGACATGTTCACACACCTCTGATTCATCCCTGATGAATCAGACCTGACTCAACTCTAAGCAATAGCAGGCATGACAAACAAACATGAATGAGTAGGCACAACAGGGCTCAAACAACTCCTACTCATGCTAGTGGGTTTCATCTATTTACTGTGGCAATGACAGGTCATGCAGAGGATAAAGGGGTTCAGCTACCGCAGCAAGTAACAGATGAATCGTTGTTGTCCTAATGCAGTAAAAGAGAGCAGGAGCGAGAGAGTAGGATTGTATCGGAATGAACAAGGGGTTTTTGCTTGCCTGGCACTTCTGAAGATAGCATTGAGTCTTCATCAGTGTCAACGATCACAACGTCGGTACAACGTCTACCGAGGGGGAACAACACCGGCAAACAGAGAAGAAACACGATCAATGCAATGCAAAATATGATGCATGCTATAACATTGCAATATGAATGTGTTTTGGGCTAATGCAATCTAGAACAGATTGAGATGAGTCCATTTGAATCAAAGATTCAAATGCAAACCCATTTTAAGAGGTTATATTAGTGCATTAAATTGTTCCATCTAAACAGCAAGGTTAAATTGTTTAAACATGCATGAAACTAGTACATATGGATAGATTGGATTTTTCTGATCATTTTTCATATATAATTTGTTTGATTTGGAGGTACGGTTGATTTTCTATGATTTTTAGAAGTTTGCAACAATTTCTGGAATTTCCTATAAAAAGTTAAATCCAGAAAATACTTATTGCGTCAGCATAGCGTCACTGTGACGTCACTAGGTCAACTGGGCGGTCCAGGTCAAACTGACCATTGGGTCCCATGTGTCAGCAGTTAATTAAACTAACTAAGTTTAGTTAGCGTTAAGCTAATACTAACCCAGTTTAGTTAGTGGCCCGGGGCCCACACGTTAGTGAGTCAGGGGGAAAGTCAAACCACGGTCAAGCGGGGTCAAACCCGCTGGACCCGGTCAACAGCTCATCGCCGACAAGGCCAGGGATGGCGGAGGGGGGTGGGTGTCGGTGTCAAAACCGGCAGATCTCGGGTAGGGGGTCCCGAACTGTGCGTCTAAGCGGATGGTAACAGGAGACAAGGGACACGATGTTTTTACCTAGGTTCGGGCCCTCTCGATGGAGGTAAAACCCTACGTCCTGCTTGATTAATATTGATGATATGGGTAGTACAAGAGTGGATCTACCACGAGATCAAGGAGGCTAAACCCTAGAAGCTAGCCTATGGTATGATTGTTGTAATGTATGTTGTCCTACGGACTAAAGCCCTCCGGTTTATATAGACACTGGAGGGGGCTAGGGTTACACAGAGTCGGTTACAATGGTAGGAGATCTACATATCCGTATTGCCAAGCTTGCCTTCCACGCCAAGGAAAGTCCCATCCGGACACGGGACGGAGTCTTCAATCTTGTATCTTCGTAGTCTTGGAGTCCGGCGGATAATGATAGTCCGGCTGTCCGGACACCCCCTAGTCCAGGACTCCCTCAATAGCCCCTGAACCAGGCTTCAATGACGATAAGTCCGGTGCGCATAATGTTCGGCATTGCAAGGCGGGTTCCTCCCTTGAATAATCCAGAGAAGATCATGAACACCAGGATAGTGTCCGGCTCTGCAAAATAAATTCCACATTCCACCATAGAGAGAATAAAATGTACACTTAGTTCAATCTGCTGACGTATTATGTGGCGTGACATCACACCGCTACCAAGCCTTTGTTTGAATCGTTTTTTACTATACTACCTCAGCACGTTTAGCGAAGCGGTTTCCTTGGCACGTCTTGTCGAAGCAAAGATCGTGTTCCCCTTATTCCGGGATTCTCATCAATACGTGTGTGGGTAACCCAACCGTTCCCGTCGCCACGCCTCCTCTATCGAAGGCGAATCCCGAACGGTCACGGAGACGGCCCTTGGTATTTCGTCCCCTTTATAAGAGGACCAAGGCTCGTCCTTGTTCTTCAATCTCGCATCGAATCTCTTCCCCGCTCCCAGTTCCAACACCCAGAGCCTTAGATTCGAGCGCTTCGGATCCTCAACCATGTCCGGCTCCGACCTCCAGGGCCGGTGGATGCCGGAGGAGGACATATTGAAGTTACGTGAAGCCAAGTACCTGGCCTACGAGGTTTCGCACAGGTTGTCGGCCCAAGGGCAGGCCGTGCCCGCCCCCGAGCCCGGTGAATACGTCGTCTTCGTATCCCACCTCCGTCAGGGTTTAGGCTTCCCGACGGACCCCTTCGTGAGAGGGCTCCTGTTCTACTATGGGCTGGACTTTCACGACTTGGCTCCGGAGTCCATCCTCCATATCTCCGCATTCATTATCATCTGCGAAGCCTTCCTCCGCGTCACTCCCCACTTCGGCCTGTGGCTGAAGACCTTCAAGGTGGAGCCAAAGATGATCGGGGGGTGTCAAGCGGAGTGCGGTGGGGCGACCATAAGCAAAAAGGCCGATGCCCCGTAGCCCGAGGGTTCCTTCCAAGAGGAACTCGGACTGTGGCAGCAGGAGTGGTTCTATATCACCGCTCCGAAGGGCAGCAGGCAAAAGCCACCGCCTTCATTCCGCCCGGGACCTCCACGCCAGCTAATGTCGTGGGTCGACCAAGGGCTCAATTGGGGGCCGTCCGAAGACGTGCCCTCACTGCAGGGCTGGATTCGAGACCTCCAAGCAAGGGAGATCGACCTGATCAAGGTGATGCAGGTTATGCTAATCAGGCATCTTCTGCCCTGCAAACGCCGTCCTCTCCGTCTATGGGAGTTCAACCCGGAGGGACCTCGGATTCTCCAACACTTTATGGGTGCGACACCCGTGGAGATGTACAAGTTGTTCTTCGGACCGCAGGTGGCGTGTCCGGAATTAGCCGAGGACGCAGGTCTAAGCCGCAATCACCCGGATACTCAGGTAAATAGCTCTGAATCCGGGCATCCTATTTATATGCCCTTCTAGAGTTCGCCTCCTGACCCGTTACTCTTCACAGGAATGGGTGGCGCGATCAAGGCTGATAAGGTGTCCGACCCCCCTCCCAGAGACCGCACTGGAGCCCATGCTGGTCAGAATGTTGGAGGTCGCACCCGCAGAAGGTGGCGAAGGGGAAGATAGAGGAGCTAATATTTCTCCCAAAGGGGCGTCCGAAGAGGGGGGAATCAAGAACCCCTCCCTTCAGGGGGAGAAGAGGACCGCCTCCGAAGATCCGGAGGCCAAAGCCCCTAAGCGTGAGAAGAGATCCTCACCGGGGGGTCCGGCGTCCGGAGGGAATCCGGACGCTCAATCATCGCCAAAGAATCAGCCCTCTAGCGAGCCGTAAGTATGAAAGAGGGAGTTAATTAGTAAGGAAATACCTTCATTTGTGCTTCTGTGGGTAACCGAAATATTTATATTGCAGTTCGGATCTACAGCCTTCTCAGAGGAGTTCATCTTCGGGGGACCTTCTTCCGGAGATGATGGAGAGCGAAACGCCTCCGTCTGCAGCGCCGCCAGATGAGGCAGGCGAGCCCGAAGTGTCGTCACGGAGGGTATCCCCGAGTCTGGAGGGGCCAGAGAGTTCGGCACCCACTAGTATTCGGCCGGGGGAACTGAAGAATATGCTTGAGAGGGCGTCCGTTTCAGAAGATCACCGTGCGTTGATGTGTATGGTGATTGGAAGGATTTCGTCTGCCGAGAGCGGATTGCACAATGCCGCCATGAGTTTGCTGGCGGGATTTGAGGTATGCGAGAATGACGCACCCTTTTGTCTTTTAACAGTTTCACACATAAAAATGCGCCCTGTATAGATAGTAGCCCCTGAGACTCAGTAGGTTGTTGAAAACGACAGCGTACCGAGGATCGAAATCTAAAGTAATGAATTCCGTCGTTCCTATGCAGGTGGCGGATAGTCCGGGGGCTAGCCGGACTGATGAGTTTGCCGAATTAAATCGGCAACTTGACTTGGTAGATGCGGACATCGCACTTGTCAACAGGCAACTTGACGAGTCGCAAGGTAAAAGAGTTCTCCGCAGTCGCTTTATTAAGGGGGTCGAAGCCCTCCTCTGATAAATTATATGCTGTTGTACAGACGGTGCTGCTGCTGTGGAGAGCCTTCGGGCCGAACTTGCTCGAGCTAAGGAGCAAGCCCGAAGGAGTGACGCGGCTTCCTCGAGGGCGGCCGAAGAGTTGAAAGCTGAAAAGGCTGCGCACTGCCTAAGCAGGGCGGAGGTGGCCGAATTGGCCATGAAAGTAAAGGATGCTGCCGACCGCAATGAGGCTCTTGAAAAGGAGCGCTTATCGGAGCGGGAAGACCTGAAGAAGGCCACTGCCGAAGCCAAGGATGCCCGCTCTGCAATGCGGGCTATGAGGGAGGAACTGCACCAAGCCGGAGATATCGTGGCTGGCAAGCCTTTTCTGCTGCGTCGCCGGTTTATGGATGGAAAGTATGCTCAATTTGAGCGGCTGTGGAGCCCGGAGGATCCGTATATGGACTTAGCTGCAAGTGCGGCTAATGCCGTTGAGCACTTCCGGAGCCAGGAGGATCACAAGATGGAAGAGCTATACTGGTCTCAATTCCATAGTCCGGGCCGCACACTTTCGTTGACAGACCGGTTGGCCGAATGGGCCGAACTAAATAGATTGTCCGGACTTGCCATGACTAACATCGTGGCTCATGTCTGGCCAGAGAGGCCCAAGGCGACGAGCTACTTCGGCTTACTGCAGCAATTCCTTGGAGCGGTGCCGCATATAAAGGAGATGAAGCGGTCGGCCTGCATCGAGGGCGCGCGGATGGCTCTTGCCCGTATGAAGGCGCACTGTCCGGAGATGGATGCCACCGCTATTGCCGCCCAGGATTCGGATGAAAACCGGCTCCCCGCCGAACACTATTTCGGGGAAGTTATGCGTGGCGCTCGTGTAATAGAGGCGCAGTGCTCGAAAAATGTCATGTTCAAATGAACGTATTAGCTTGTAAAACGATGATTATGTTATAACTGCTTTTTATACTTGTGCATCCCAAGTAGTAAAACTTCTCCTGTGCGGCCGTTTACGTATACATTTGTATAACTTGAAAGATTGCAGTCTTCGGCTTCAGCCCCCACGCACAGGGTGCGGGGGTGTTCGCAAAAATAGCGCGTTTCCACACTTAATCCGACGTCTCGGTCCTGTTTAAGGAGGTGGTAGCGTAGCGAACGAGGCAATCCGGACTATAATGCTTTATCACTTTCACTTAGCCAGTGGAGCTCGAGGGTGGGGCTACGATATAGCCCCTGGTGGCACCGCACATATCCGAATTCGGGGTGCGTATGTGCCTGACCGGGAAACGGTCCTTCGTCAAAGCGGGGAATTCTAAACATTCCGGTAGTCGATCGAGTGGTTGACCAGTCTCTCGCTGTATCATGACAGTCAGTTTTCGGCTTTCTCTACTGAGGTGCTCACCCAGCCGAACTGGGGCACAATCGCAGTAGTTCTCCTGGTGCCGCGTTAGCCGGTGATACGGAACGTAAGGCAGCAAAACACAGGAGCCGGGCAAACCCAACATTTGACCAAAGACATGATTCGGAGCTGATGCAATTAATGCCTAACTCGAGACGCCGAACACTCCCTAAGGTGTTCGGTCTTTATAATAATGGGCAGAGATGCCCTAAGCCCCTAGTGTCCAGGTACGGGCATGGTCTTCTGACGCGGCCGATGCCAAAACGTCAGGCTCCGCTTTGGCTATAGGAAGAAACCAAGGGAGAATAACAACAAGAGACAGTAAAAAAGCTTTACGCAGGGTCTTAATCTGAAAAGAATCCTCACAACGGGTCCCTACTACACGTCTGCGCCTGTGTCTCCGTTGTGCCGTTTATTCTGGACGGGCATGCACGTTATTCATCTGTAAAAAGAGAGGAACGTTTAGTTTGAAAATAAATCGTGCAAAAAATATGTTGTAAAAGAAGAAATATAAATAATTAAAGCGGGGTTTGCATGAACCCGCGGTTGCTTGTGCGCACAGCCCCCTGTGAAGAGGTATGCGGCTAGGGAGCCCCTAGCCTACTGAAGCCGGATTCGTCTATCCGAGTTCGGGGTCTTTAAGTGACCCTCGCACTAAAATGACGCCACGCGGACCGGGCATCTTAAGTGTAAGAGACGCGTAATGCGGTATGGCGTTGAAGCGGACAAAAGCCTTTCGTCCCAAGAGTGCTTGATATTCACTTTCAAATGGGACGATATGAAAAATTAATTTTTCTCGTCGAAAATTGTTCGGTGATCCGAACACGACTTCTAGTAATATGGAGCCTGTGCACTTGGCGTAAGGGCCTGGCGTCACTCCTTTGAAGGAAGTGCGGTTGTGTCGGATTTTGGTAGGGTTTATCCCCATCCTACGGATTGTTTTTGAATACAGCAGGTTTAAGTCGCTGCCTCCGTCCATTAGGACATTAGTAAATTGTAATCCGTCTATTATGGGATTCGATATCAGGGGAGTCCGTCCCGCATTTCGAACGCTTCTGGAATAGTCCAAGTGGTCAAAAGTGATTGGTTTTGATATCCAATCACTACGGTCTGTTGGGTTAGACCGCGCGAAGCTCTTTATAGAAAGTGCCGCACTATTTTTCCGTATTATCACATGAAGTGAGTTTACTGCTTTGACCCCTTGTGGGAAAGTCTTTTGTTTTCCGGTGCTCTGCTGGTGGGGTTTATCGTCTTCGCTTGACGCGTCGAGCCCCTTGTGTTCGGCGTTTAGTCGGCCGGACTGTTTAAAAACCCAACAATTCCGGTGAGTGTGATTTGCATGCCTTCCGGGGGTACTGTGGATTTGACATATCCGACCCAAAATCTTGTTTAAGTTGGACAATTCGTCGCTGTCATCCTTTATAGGCTGTGTTTTGTTGTTGGGTCGCGAGCTTTTGAATCCGGCGTTGACTGCCGTGCTCTTTGGGCTTTTCTCTTTATTCCGGCGCTGCTCTTTTCTACGCCGTGATTTTCCGTTTCCATCTCTTATCTCGGATGTACTTGGGTCGCTGGTGCTGCATCTTGCTAGCCAGCTATCTTCTCCTGCACAGAAGCGGGTCATGAGGCTTGTTAGTGCGGACATTGTCCTCGGTTTCTCTTGACCGAGGTGCCTGGCCAGCCATTCGTCTCGGACATTATGCTTGAAAGCTGCTAAGGCTTCGGCGTCCGGACAGTCGACTATTTGGTTCTTTTTGGTAAGGAACCTGTTCCAGAATTTCCGTGCTGACTCTCCGGGCTGTTGAGTTATATGACTTAGATCATCTGCATCCGGAGGGCGGACGTAAGTCCCTTGAAAATTTGCTCTAAACGCGTCCTCAAGCTCTTCCCAACTTCCAACAGTGTTTTCTGGGAGGCTTTTAAGCCAATGACGGGCTGGCCCTTTGAGCTTGAGGGGTAAGTATTTTATGGCGTGGAGATCGTCTCCTCTGTCCATGTGCATGTGCAGTATATAATCTTCTATCCAGACTCCAGGGTCTGTTGTTCCATCATAGGCCTCTATGTTTATGGGTTTAAACCCTGCTGGGAATTCATGGTCCAACACCTCATCGGTGAAACATAGTGGGTGTGCGGCGCCCCTATATTTGTGTGTGCCGCTATCATCGGGCACTTGACGTGTTGCCTTGCTTCTTGGGGCCTTCTCCTTTGGCCCGTAGATGGACCTGGCTGGGCCATCTTCCTTCCAAGTTCGTTGGTTGGTTTATGTGTGGCGCCGCTGTCAGAATTTGGCCTATCATCTGGCCGTCTATCCGACCAGGCAGCCCCTTTATTTTTTGACGGTGGAGGCTCTATGGCCTCCTCGTCGAATTCTGGTAGCAGCTTGCGCTTCGGGTAGCTCTTTGATTGGTGGCCATTGCCGTACTTGTCTGCGGTTTTGAGCACTTTGCTCCATCTCATTCTGAGTGTGTCTTCCGCTGCATTGAGCCTCCGTTTTTCCTTCTTCAGGCTTCTTGCAGTACCGACGAGTCTTTTCCGAAGGTTCTTGCTCTCTAGCGGCGTGTCCGGCATGAGGTCGTCCGGGCTGTTGTTTTTGCCGGGCCTGGACTGATTATCTGACTCGTCATGTTCGGACGGTTGCTTATCTGCATGTTCATCGTCCGCTTGTGAGCCCTGCCGTATTGCGGGCTCCTTGGGAGTGTTGTTGTCGTTGAGGCGGGACTTAGGGCGGCGTCTGCGCCGCCGTTTTGGTCATTTATCGGCGGGGTCATCTTCTGCCGCTGCCCGTTGGTCCTCGTTATCGCTCACCTTTGGGGTGTCCACCATATATATGTCATGCGACGAGGTGGTCCTGCCGTGCTGTATAAGCTCTGTTTTTTGTTCGTCTCTGGCATCGTCGTCCATAGCGTCGATGTCTTCGGAGTCGTAATCTAGCATGTCGGTTAGATCGTCGACAGTGGCTACAAAGTGGGTGGTGGGTGGGTTCTGAATTTCTTCGTCGTCCGTACCCCAACCATCCTGGCCATAGTCCGGCCAGGACTCTCCTGATAACGAGAGATGCTTTAGTGAGTTCAAGATATCGCCAAAAGGCGAGTATTGGAAGATGTCCGCGGCGGTGAATTCCATAACCGGCGCCCAATCCAGATCGATTGGTAGGGGCGCGGGAGGTTCGGAGTCCGGCAAGGAGTCCGGCGCCTCGGAATCACGAGTTTCGCAGGGGACAAGATTAGTGTTCGGCTCCATCGTCGTGGATGTTGAAGCCCCCAGGGCGGCGTCTATCCACCGTCCCTCGATCTGGGCGATCGGCTCCGGACTGATGGCCGAAGCAGACCCGTGTGCGGCCACCAAGGCACTGTTCGGTGGCAGAGCTAGATCATGCCCGTCGTCAAAGTGTGGCGCGCTTGGCTGTGGCTCGAGTCCGTCGAAGATCAAGTCTCCGTGGACATCGGCCGTGAAGTTTAAGCTTCCAAATCTGACCTGACGGCCAGGGGCGTAGCTTTCGATCTGCTCCAGATGGCCAAGTGAATTGGCCCGTAGTGCGAAGCCGCCGAATACGAAGATCTGTCCGTGGAGAAAAGTCTCACCCTGGACAGCGTTGTGGTTGAAGATGCCATCAAGCCTATCGGTGACGACACAGAGGAACTCTCAATGAAAGCACCAATGTCGGTGTCAAAACCGGCGGATCTCGGGTAGGGGGTCCCGAACTGTGCGTCTAGGCAGATGGTAACAGGAGACAAGGGACACGATGTTTTTACCCAGGTTCGGGCCCTCTCGATGGAGGTAAAACCCTACGTCCTGCTTGATTAATATTGATGATATGGGTAGTACAAGAGTGGATCTACCACGAGATCAAGGAGGCTAAACCCTAGAAGCTAGCCTATGGTATGATTGTTGTAATGTATGTTGTCCTACAGACTAAAGCCCTCCGGTTTATATAGACACCGGAGGAGGCTAGGGTTACACAGAGTCGGTTACAATGGTAGGAGATCTACATATCTGTACTGCCAAGCTTGCCTTCCACGCCAAGGAAAGTCCCATCCGGACACGGGACGGAGTCTTCAATCTTGTATCTTCGTAGTCTTGGAGTCCGGCGGATAATGATAGTCCGGCTGTCCGGACACCCCCTAGTCCAGGACTCCCTCAGCGGGTTTCCTCCTCCGGCGACCAATTGGCCGGCGGAGGGCATCTACGTGACGCAGGCACTCGTCCGCGTCGAGTGGTGTAGGTGGTTGGGTCTGGGGTGGCCGGAGTCGTCGCCGGTGTCAACCTTGGCGGTCGCCGGAGCTCGGGTGAGCTCGGGGTCGTCGTTGTGGCGGTCGAGGTGGCTCATGCGGGGCACGTACGTGCTCTACGCGGCGCGGGGAGGAAGTGGGCACGACGGCCGGACCATTAGATGGCCGGAGACTCGTCGGCGGCGAGCACAGGCGGCGGTGCGTGCGGGCGAACTCGAGGCGGCGCGTATGGTGCACGAGAGCTAGAACGGAGAGGGAGAGAAGGGTCAGTGGCTCACTGCGAGTGCAGGGGAGCGAACGGCGAGCTCGGGGAGGGGCTGGTGACGATGGGAGGTCGCCGGCGATCTCGGTGGCGCGAGGAAGAAGAAGACGTCGGGGACGATGCATCGGGATGTCCGGCGTCACGTGAGTAGGTGGGGAGGATGACGACGTCGCGGCAGAGCTCGGGAGCAGCTCGGTCAGGCGAGGCGGTGGCTGTGGCCGCGTGGCAGCGAACGGCGGCGACGAGCGCGTTGGCCATAGCGGGGGAGGACGAGGGAGAGATCCAGGGAGAGAGGGGAGAGGTGCAGGGGGTCGAGGAGGAGTGCGTGGCGACGTCCAGAGCGTCCGGGCGTCGAGGGGGAGGGGCAGGCAGGTAGGGTGGTGGCGTGGCGAGCTCGGCGGCATCGCGGTGTCCCTCCTCTGCCTACTGGCAGAGGTAGGTGATGACTGGCAGCGGCGCTGGGCTGGGCCGGCCAGGTGGGCTGGCCAACTGGGCTGCGACAGGTGAGGCCAGGTGAGGTTTCTCTCCTCTCTGCCCTTCTGTTTTTGTTTTTCTATTTTCTTTGTATGTTTTGATTTGGTAAAAATACTAAACCATTGATAAAATGCTGAAAATAATTGTGGGCACTTGTTAAATTATTTCCAACAGCCCTCAAGTACTTTCAGAATTATTTGGACATGTAAAAATATTTATAGTATCTTAATGTCCAAAAGCAAATATTTAGGGATTAATTCAATAATCCTGAAATGACCTAGAAATATGTTCATCATTTTTGCGAGAGGTTCTAGACCAATTCAAAAGTGATGAACTTTTCCAAAGGCATTTTGGGTTCATTGAAAATGATTTTTATTTGAACCTAGTTGGATTCATTTGTGCTAGGGTTTGGATCAATCCCCATTTCAAGTTTCAAATAAATTTTAGACATGATGCATGGATGCTTATGCAGGGTCAGGCAAGGACTAAGCTAGGGCTGTGACACTTCATCACCCCATTCGGGTGCTTTTGCTATGTAACCATGCCATCTGGTCTTAAAAATGTCGGAGCCACATTCATGAGAATGATTCAGAAGTGCGTGCTCACTTAAATCAGTCGGAATGTGGAAGCATACATGGACGACATTGTGGTCAAGCCTCGCAAAGGTTCCAACCTACTGACTTACCTCGTAGAAACCTTTGCCAACCTAAGAAGGTATGATATCAAGCTTAATCCATCAAAGTGCACATTTGGAGTTCCAGGTGGAAAGTTACTCGGTTTTCTCGTTTCCAAACGAGGGATCGACGCCAATCCACAAAAAGTTGATACCATCCTCCGAATGAAACGCCCTGTGCGTGTGCATGACGTTCAGAAGCTTACTGGTTGTTTGGCCGCCTTGAGTCGATTCATTTCTCGTCTCGGTGAAAAGGCCTTACCTCTTTATCAATTGATGAAGAAATCTGATAAGTTCGAGTGGACTGATGAAGCTGACGCAACGTTTGCAGAGCTCAAAGCCATGCTTTCCACCCAGCCGGTGCTTGTTGCGCCAATCAGCAAAGAACCTTTACTGCTTTATATTGCAGCCATTGGACTAGTTGTCAGTACAGTACTCACGGTCGAGCAAGAAGAAGAAGGAAAGGCTTACAAGGTTCAGCGCCCAGTATATTATCTCTCTGAAGTTTTGACTCCATCCAAGCAACGATATCCACATTATCAGAAGCTGATCTACATGACCATGAAGAAGGTTGCACATTATTTCTCTGACCACTCCATTACAGTCGTCAGCGACGCACCATTATCTAAAATTCTGAACAACAGAGATGCAACTAGTCGAGTGGCAAAATGGGCGATTGAACTCCTTCCATTGGATATCAAGTTTGAGGCAAAGAAAGCTATCAAGTCCCAAGCAATCGCAGATTTCCTTGCCGAGTGGATTGAGCAGCAACTGCCGACTCAAGTTCACTCGGAGCATTGGACCATGTTCTTCAATGGCTCCAAGATGCTGAATGGTTCAGGTGCTAGGATTAGTATTCGTATCTCCCCGTGGAGACAAGCTTAACTATGTTCTCCAGAATCATTTTGATTCCTCCAATAATGAAGCTGAATATGAAGCACTTTTATACGGGTTGCGTATGGCCATTTCATTCGGTGTCCGTCGCCTTATGGTCTATAGCGACTCGGATTTGGTGGTTAATCAGGTGATGAAAGAGTGGAATGTCAGGAGCCCGGCCATGACTAGTTATTGCAACGCGGTAAGAAAGCTGGAAAAGAAGTTTGAAGGGTTGGAGCTTCACCATATACCCCGACTGAAAAATCAAGCTGCAGATGAAATCGCAAAGATAGGATCTAAAAGAGAGACCATTCCCAGCAATGTGTTTTTGGAGCAAATTCATTCACCTTCAGTTCAGGAAGATCCTTTCACTGAAGAATCTCCACAGCCTAAGAGCTCCACAGATCTGACTGGAGTCAAAATCCCAGCCGTGGTCGACTTAGTCAAGGTGGTTTTGGTCATCACTCCCGACTGGACAGTGACGTATGTTGCATACATTCTTAGGAAAGAACTTCCAGAGGATGAAGAAGAGGCTCGATAGATCGTCCAACGATCTAAAGCCTTTACTGTGATAAAAGGTCAGTTGTTCAGAGAAAGTGTAACTGGAGTATGCCAGAAATGCATCACGCCAGAAGAAGGCCGAATGATCCTCAATGATATTCACTCGGGGACCTGTGGTCACCATGCGTCCTCTCGGACCATCGTGGCCAAAGCATACCGAGCCGGATTTTACTGGCCACATGCCAACGAGATGGCGAAAGAAATAGTAGACAAATGTGAAGGCTGTCAGTTTTACTCCAACATGTCCCATAAGCCTGCGTCAGCTCTGAAGACTATTCCACTCGTCTGGCCTTTCGCTGTTTGGGGATTGGACATGGTTGAACCTCTGAGGACTGGCAGGAGTGGATTTACCCATGTGCTGGTGGCAGTCGACAAGTTTACCAAATGGATCGAAGCCAAGCCCATTAAAAACCATGAAGCAAGTACATCTATAAGTTTCATCAGAGAATTGATATTCAGATATGGGGTTCCGCACAGCATCATCACGGATAACAGGTCAAACTTCGACTCTGACAAGTTCAAACTTTGACTCTGACGAGTTCAGAGCCTTTTGTGCTTCTCAAGGCACGAGGGTCGATTATGCTTCGGTCGCCCATCCTCAGTCGAATGGGCAGGCTGAAAGAGCAAATGGGTTGATTCTCAAAGGACTCAAACCCCGATTGATGTGTGACCTCAAGCATGCAGCAGGATCCTGGGTCGATGAACTTCCATCAGTACTTTGGGGATTGAGGAGAACTCCTAACCGGTCGACTAGGCGAACTCCATTCTTCTTAGTCTATGGAGATGAAGCCGTACTCCCGAGTGATCTGCTCCACAACGCGCCCCGAGTCGAGCTCTTCTCAGAAGAGGAAGCAGAACAGGCACGACAAGATGCAGTCGATCTCCTGGAAGAAGAAAGAGAGATGACCTTGATTCGGTCGACCACTTATCAACAAGACCTGCGTCGATTCCATGCCAGAAATGTAAGGGGTCAGGCATTTCAAGAGGGAGACTTGGTTCATCGATTGGACCAGCAGAAACCACACAAGCTCGCTCCTGCTTGGGAAGGCCCCTTCGTCGTCACCAAAGTGCTCCACAATGGAGCATATCATCTTTTCAACGTCGAGCACAATAAAGATGAGCCACGCGCTTGGAATGCGGAACTGCTCCGCCCCTTTTACTCTTAAAGCATTCAGACTATTGAGATGTAATAAGAAGTACCTTTTAGTTTGATTATCAAAAGACATGATTTTACAGTCTTCCGAATCATTGTTGTTCATTTTTTACATGTTCTAAAATCCCCCAGTGGGTGCCTTAGCTGCGAATCCATTTCGCCTAAGTTGAAGAGAAAATCCTACCGAGTGGTGAGCCAGCCTCTCACTCGGAGGCTTAGCTACGAATCTGTTTTGCCTAAGTGTTAAAAAAATCCTACCGAGTGATGAGCCAGCTGTCGGTGTCAAAACCGGCGGATCTCGGGTAGGTGGTCCCGAACTGTGCGTCTAGGCGGATGGTAACAGGAGACAAGGGACACGATGTTTTTACCCAGGTTCGGGCCCTCTCGATGGAGGTAAAACCCTACTCCTGCTTGATTGATATTGATGACATGGGTAGTACAAGAGTGGATCTACCACGAGATCAAGGAGGCTAAACCCTAGAAGCTAGCCTATGGTATGATTGTTGTAATGGTTGTTGTCCTACGGACTAAAGCCCTCCGGTTTATATAGACACCGGAGAGGGCTAGGGTTACACAGAGTCGGTTACAATGGTAGGAGATCTACATATCCGTATCGCCAAGCTTGCCTTCCACGCCAAGGAAAGTCCCATCCGGACACGGGACGGAGTCTTCAATCTTGTATCTTCGTAGTCTTGGAGTCCAGCGGACGATGATAGTCCGGCTGTCCGGACACCCCCTATTCTAGGACTCCCTCAGTAGCCCCTGAACCAGGCTTCAATGACGATGAGTTCGGCGCGCATATTGTTCGGCATTGCAAGGCGGGTTCCTCCTTCGAATAATCCATAGAAGATTGTGAACACCAGGATAGTGTCCGGCTCTGCAAAATAAATTCCACATTCCACCGTAGAGAGAATGATATGTACACAAGTTCAATCTGCTGACGCATTATGTAGCATGATGTCACGCCACTACCAAGCCTTTACTTGAATCATTTTTTATTATACCACCTCAGCGCGTTTAGCGAAGCGGTTTCCTTGGCACGTCTTGTCGAAGCAGAGATCGTGTTCCCCTTATTCCGGGATTCTCATCAATACGGACGTGGGTAACCCAACCGCGCCATTGATGGTGGCGCTTGGGAGATAAGCGAGTTTTACTAGGCCTGTGAGGACGTATAGTCTTCATCCGCCTATATATAAGGGGATAAGGATCCACCTTTTCACCTACGCCTTCTTCCTCCTACGCTTATCCATCTCCGCGCACTCTCGAGCTCCAGCGCCCAAGTCCGTGCGTCTCGCCTTGATCTTCTTCGACCATGTCCGGAGCGGGAGGCAAATGGCTGGCCTCCACCATTAAGGAGGAGCACATTGAAAAGCTGCGCAGTGCCGGATACCTCTCCAGCGACATCGCGCACCGGCTGCCCGACAAGGGGCAGCTCATCCCCACCCCCAGGCCCCATGAGAGGGTCGTTTTCCTTCCCCACTTCCTCCGCGGACTGGGCTTTCCACCTCACCCTTTTGTCCGGGGGCTCATGTTCTACTACGGCCTAGATTTCCATGATCTGGCGCTGAACTTCATCCTCAACATCTCGGCGTTTATCGTCGTGTGCGAGGCCTTCCTCTGCATCCAGCCCCACTACGGCTTGTGGCTCAAGACCTTCAATGTCAAGCCGAAGGTAGTGAAGGGCACTCAAGCGGAGTGCGGAGGCGCTATGTTGGGCAAGATGCCCAACATCCTCTGGTTCGAGGGGGCCTTTGTGGAGTCCGTCAAGGGGTGGCAATCGGGGTGGTTCTACATCACCGAGCCGCGCGACCCTACGTGGGCGGTGGCCCCCGAGTTCAGATCTGGTATTCCTTCGCAGCTCACCTCCTGGTAAGAGAAGGGCTTGCTATGGGGTAGTTCGGAGGAGCTGATGGGACTCCAAGCCTGTATCTAGAAGCTGGTGAACAAGAAGCTCAGGCTCGTCAATGTGGTCCAAGTCATGCTCATCCACCGGATTCTCCCCTGCCAACAACAGGCATTTAAATAGTGGGAGTTCAATCTGGCACAGCACCAGGCATTGAGCAGGCTCTTCGACACGACGTACGAAGGCGCCTGGAGAGTGCTGTTCAAGGGCGCCGAAGCTCCCGCATCCGCTACTGAAGATCGCGGATTTCGCTCGCAGCAACCAGTTGACGAGGTAAGTGATTCTACCCCTTTACGGGACACTTGTTTTCAATAGTTTGACCCTATGTGGGTTTCAATCTTCCTTTTCCTTTGACAGGACTAGATGAAGAAGGCCAAGCAGATCATCTGCCTGGCTCCCATGCCAGAAAACCCAGTAGACGCCCGTCTAGCGGGGCTCTGGTTCCGGCACCGCACGTGGTGCCAGAGAAGAAGGCCAAGAAGGAGGCCACGGGTACTCAAAAGAGTTCCCGTTTTCAGGTGTCCGACGACTCCGAGGCGGACTCCTCCCCCGAAGGCGAGGAGGAGGAAGAAGACTCTCTCCCAGAGGAAGGAGAGAGGAAGAGGAAGGCTTCCCCGACAGGGAAGGCCGAGGGCTCCAAGAGGGCAAGAACTATTCCCCCGGACAGCTCCGCCGACGCCAACGTTGGCGAAGAAGAGTGGCCCTCGAGGGCCAGGCCTCCGGCAAGATCATAAGTATCCTGATTCTGAATGGTCTGTAATTTCTTTTGTGTCACATAGTGTCCTTCTAATGCCGCATACTGCCTGCAGCCCTGCCGACGATGATCTCCCCGCTTCGTCGAGCGGGTCGTTGGCTCCGTCGGATGTGGATTCCATCCCGACTGCCTCCACCCCTCGCGCCGCTGAGGACGCCGAGGTGGGACCCAGGAAGGGACCCATCAGGAGGAGGCTCCGGAGGCGCCGCAAGGCAGCCTCCCGGACTTTGCGCCGGACTCCACGCCGGAACCCGCAGTGGTTCCGGAGTCTGGCAGGCGGCCCCTTCGCAAGAAGGGCAAGACCGTGATGCTGGCGGCCCCCGTCCAACCGGAGGCGCCGGACAACTTGTTGGAGGCGCTCAAGGGCGCTTCCATCAAGGAAGAACACCACACTATCATGAGTGCGGTGATTCAGAAGGTTCAGCTCGCCAAGAGCAGGCTGACCGAAGCCTGCAGCAGCCTTCTAACAGGCTTTGAGGTAAGAAGTTAAAATTATGTAATGTAATACCGCATAGACAGTAGCCACTGATGCTCGGTTCGGTGTTCGGAAAGAAAAACCGGACTGAGGATCTAAAAAGATATACGCAGGGTTGCTAAAAATTATGTCAATATGGGTTTGCAGGCTGCGCTGTTGACCTCTGCCGCACTGACTGCGGAGGTCGGTGCATTGAAGGAAGATCTCGAGCGGTCCGAGCAAGAGCTCGGCCGTGCCAAGAAGCAGCTCGAGGACAAAGAAGGTGAGTAGCAGCACTTTGAATATTTACCTTAGAGAAAAGGATTTCGGTTGCAAAAAATAACAAGGATAACGTGGGTACTGTAGGGGCCACGAACGAGGTGGCGGCCCTAAAGGAGGCTGTATCCGCGGCCGAACGCAATGCGGCCGTGGAACGAGCGGAGCGAGAGAAGCAGGAGGCACGGGCGGCGGAAGTGCGACAAGATCTCCAGGCTCTCATGGAAAAACATGAGGGTTTGGAGCGCGACTCAAAGACTCGAGAGTCCGAGCTTGCCTCGGCTCTCGAAAGTGCCAAAGCCGCCAAGGCTGAGGCCCATAAGGCCCTTCAGGAGATTGAGGCGGTGAAGAAAATAGCGGCGGGTAAGGCATTTTTCATGCAAAGCAAGCATGTTAATGTAAACTACCTGACACTTACCCGAATTCGGAGCTCTCGAGGGGCGTTTGCAGTTCTGCCTTGCAGTGTGTCCGATGCCACCGCATTCTACCGAGCCAAGGAAGGGAGCTCAACGGAGAAGGTCTTCTGGTCTCAGTATGTTGAGACCGGCCATCCGGTGCCCCCTAGCGACCAGCTGAAGCAGTTGGTCGAGCTCCACAAGGTAGCCGAGCAGGCCATGAAGGGCCTCATAGTTCGGCTGTGGCCTGGAGGGGCCATGCCTGGGAGCTACTTTGGCCTCGTGCAGCGGCTGGTGGATGCGTGCCCCTGGGTGGAGGTCATCAAGCGTTCCGCCTGTATTGAAGGTGCTCGTCGGGCCCTTGCCCGCGCAAAGGTGCATTGGGGCAGGCTGGATGCGGAGAGGCTTATCACTGACGCGCCGCCAGCGGGCAAGGAGTATCGTACACCCGAGATGTACTATAAGACTGTCCTGAAGGGTGCCCGCAACATTGCGGATGAGTGCCCCAGAGATGTAATTATTGAGTAGACTCGCTATGTATTATCTTGTGCGCTGAAAACTTTGTTCATATGCGCTAAGCAACGCTTGTTTGATTTAAAATATTACCTTCTGTGCGGCCGTTTATAAAATCTGAGAGATGGCAAGTCGTCGGCTTCAGCCCCCAAGCCACGAGTGCTGGGGTGTTCGGGATAAACTTGAGCACTCTTGTTCCCATTTTTGGGTCCATCTAGGGAGGCGCTCAACACAACGAACAAGGCAACCGGACTTATAATGCTTGAACACTCTCACTTAGCCATAGAATTCTATAATTTTAAATTTCGGCGAAGCCCCTAGTATTCGGAAGACCGAGTTCGGGGCGCTATCCATGCCTTGGCCGGACATTATCCGGTTCTTCGCTTGAAGCGGCATAAGTCTTTAAGGACCCGAAAAGACCTCTCGAACAGCGACCAGTCTCTCGCCTTATCATGATAGTCAGTTTTAGCTTTCTCCACTGAGGCGCTCGCCCAGCTCAACCGGGGCGCAATCGCAGTGGTTCTCCCAGTGCCACCTTAGCGACAAAACGGAACGTAAGGTACCAAAACGTGGGAGCCGGGCAAACCCAACTATTGACCCAAGACATGATTCGGAGCCGATTCATATAATGCTATAAGTTCAGGGTGCCGCACTTGTGAAAGTGTTCGTACTTATCACACCATAATGCGGGTAACATAAGCCCCTGGTGTATTCGGCCGTACCAAAATATACGGGTGCAAGATGTCATTAGTGAACATATATGTAAAGTAATGCAATTACAGGCAAAAAGTGTTGCATTATTTATTCAAGGAATTCTGCTATGAGTGCGGAATGATACAAATAGTGCGGTAAGCAAGGGATTGGACTAATTAAACATGTCCCCCTCCAGGGGTGGGCTGCGGACTGGTGTATATAATCAAATTTAATGCTCGTAATGGAGACCACCTGAGTGTTCGTCGTAGCCTTTTTCCCTCCCTGGCTGTTCCATCGTGAGTTCGGCGGGTTCGCCGCCGGACAGGGCCTTTGGTGAACAGAGTCCTGTGTATAAAAATAAAGAAAATAAAAATAAAAAGAGCGACACACTTGGGAGCCCCTGGTGTGGTCGAGCCGCACTCTGGCTCTGTTGTGGTTGTGCCCCTCCCCCTATGCCCACGGTATCTCCAGAGCGTAATGATGTACGCGGAGGGCTGGTCTTGCAATCATGCGAGGGCTAGGGTTGGGGCCGCGTTGCTACGCTTGCTCGGAACGTGCCAGGTGGTCTTGATTGATGTTGCTCCGGGCGCGTTTGGCCGTGTCCGGTCGTTTAATGGCCGGACTCGAAAATTGCCTTAAAAGGCTGCTCTGTACTTCTGCCGTGAGAGCCGCCGTATGTTCCTCCGTTTGGAGGGAGCGTTCCGTATTTCCGTTGACCGTGATGACTCCACGAGGGCCTGGCATCTTGAGCTTGAGGTATGCATAATGCGGCACCGTGTTGAACTTTGCGAACGCGGTTCATCCGAGCAGAGCGTGATAGCCGCTGCGGAACGGAACTATGTCAAAGATTAACTCCTCGCTTTGGAAATTATCCGGGGATCCGAAGACCACTTCCAGTGTGACTGAGCCTGTACAATTAGCCTCAACACCTGGTATGACGCCTTTGAAGGTCGTCTTTGTAGGTTTAATCCTTGAGGGGTCTATGCCCATCTTGCGCACTGTATCCTGATAAAGCAGGTTCAGGCTACTGCCGCCGTCCATCAGGACTCTCGTGAGGTGAAATCCATCGACGATTGGGTCTAAAACCAATGCGCCGCCGCCATGGCGGATACTGGTCGGATGGTCTCTTCGATCGAAAGTGATCGGGCAAGAGGACCATGGATTGAACTTAGGGGCAACTGGCTCCATCGCATATACGTCCCTTAGTGCACGCTTCCGCTCCCTCTTGGGTATATGGGTTGCGTATATCATGTTTACCGTCCGCACTTGTGGGGGGAAACCCTTCTGTCCTCTACTGTTCGGCGGTCGGGTCTCTTCCTCGTCGTCGCTGTGCAGCCCCTTGTCATTGTTTTCGGCAATTAACTTGCCTGCCTGCTTGAATACCCAACAATCTCTGTTGGTGTGGTTAGTTGGTTTTTCGGGGGTGCCATGTATCTGGCAAGAGCGGTCGAGTATCCGGTCCAAATTGGACGGACCCGGGGTGGTTCTTTTAAATGGCTTCTTCCGCTGGCCGGGTTTGGAGCCTCGGAATCCGGCGTTGACTGCCGTATCCTCCTTGTCGTCGCCGTTAACGCGGCGTTTATTTTTGCTTCGACGCGACCTGCCATTGTGGTCCTTAGTATCCGGACTACCAGCATTTTTACTGAGGTTGTTGCTGCGAGCTAGCCAGCTATCCTCTCCCGCACAGAAGCGGGTCATTAATGATGTGAGGGCTGCCATGGATTTCGGCTTTTCCTGTCCTAGGTGCCGGGCTATCCACTCGTCGCGGATGTTATGTTTGAAGGCTGCGAGGGCCTCTGCATCCGGACAGTCGATGATTTGATTTTTCTTTGTTAAGAACCGTGTCCAGAATTGCCTGACCGATTTGTCTGGCTGCTGAATTATGTGGCTTAGGTCATCGGCGTCTGGTGGTCGCACATATGTGCCCTGGAAGTTGTCGAGGAATGCGGCTTCCAGGTCCTCCCAACACCCAATTGACTCTGCAGGCAAGCTGTTAAGCCAATGCCGAGCTGGTCCTTTAAGTTTGAGTGGGAGATATTTGATGGCGTGGAGATCGTCTCCGCGGGCCATATGGATATGAAGGAGATAATCCTCGGTCCAAACCGCGGGGTCTATTGTGCCATCATAAGATTCAATGTTTACGGGTTTAAACCCTTCAGGGATTTGATGATCCATTACTTCGTCAGTGAAGCATAGCGGGTGTGCGGCGCCTCTATATTGAGCAATATCACGATGTAGCTCAAGGGAGCGTTGTCTACTGTGTTCGGCCCGGCCGGAGTTGTTGTATCCGGCGCGACGGTATTCGTCGTGGGTCGTGAGGCGCCCACATGATCCATAGATGGATCTGGATTGCCTTGCTTTGTCCTCCAGTATATCTCGCAAGTCCGGCGCGTTCCCTCGTGGCTTCGTACTTTTGGAGCGATGCCGGGGTACGGTCTTGGTGGAGGGCCTGGATGCCTCTCTGTCGCGACCACGGGGTGGTCGGTCGGCCGTATTGTGCGCTGGTGATGAAGGTATGTATGCTTCCTCCTCTAATCGGGGGAGTAACTTGCATTTTCGGTAACTCTTGGAGGGACGTTCGAGTTCATACTCTTCGGCCGCGAGGACCTCGGTCCATCTGTCAGCCAGCAGGTCTTGATCAGCTTGAAGCTGCTGCTGGTTTTTCTTTAGGCTGTTTGCTGTGGCCATTAGCCTGCGTTTGAACGCTCTTGTTCGACGGGATCCTCGGGCACGACGAATTCATCGTCGTCGAGGCTTGCCTCATCTCCAGAGGGAGGTATGTAATTATCATCCTCGACCTCTTCGTCTGCCGCTCTCTCGTGAGGGCTTGCTTCTGTATCCTCCTGCGCTGAATCTTGCTGGAGGGGATTGTCTTCGGCACTTTCTGGGGTGTTATTATCTCCTGTGCCGGAATCTCCATTCTTGCTGTGGCGGGATTTAGAGCGGTGCCGCTGACGTCGGCGCTTGGGCTGTTTCTTTAAGGAATCTGCCTCCGCTGCTTCTTCGCCGTCCCCATCTTTTGGGGTGTCCACCATGTATATGTCATATGACGAGGTGGTCTTCCAGTGCCCTGTAGGCGCTGGTTCTTGTTCGTCTCTGGCATCGTCGTCCATACCGTCGATGTCTTCGGAGTCATAGTCTAGCATGTCGGTTAGATCGTCGACAGTGGCTACAAAGTGGGTGGTGGGTGGGCTTTGAATTTCTTCGTCGTCCGCATCCCAACCATCCTGGCCATAGTCCGGCCAGGGCTCTCCGGATAGCGAGAGATGCTTTAGCGAATTTAGGATGTCGCCAAAGGGTGAGTGCTGAAAGATGTCCGCGGCGGTGAACTCCATGATAGGCGCCCAATCGGATTCGATTGGCAGGAGCGCAGGAGGTTCGGAGTCCGGCAGTGAGTCCAGCACCTCGGAGTCACGAGCTTTATAAGGGACGAGGTCAGTGTTCGGCTCCATCGCCGTAGAAGTTGCAGCTCCCGAGGCGGTGTCCAGTCACCCGTCCTCGATCTGCGTGATCAGCTCCGAACTAAGGATCGGAGCGGATTCGTGTGCGGCCTCCGAGGTACTGTCCAGCGGTAGAGTTAGATCATGCCCATCGCGATAGTGCAGCACGCTCGGCTGCGGATCGGGTCCATCGAAGATCAAGTCCCCGCGGATGTCCGCCGTGAAGTTTAGGCCTCCAAATCTGACCTGACGGCCGAGGGTGTAGCTTTCGATCTGCTCCAGATGGCCAAGAGAATTAGCCCGCAGTGCGAAGCTGCCGAATACGAAGATCTGTCCGGGGAGAAAAGTCTCACCCTGGATGTCGTTGTCGTTGGTTGAAGAAGCCATCAAGCCTATCGGTGACGACACAGAGGAACTCTCAATGAAAGCACCAATGTCGGTGTCAAAACCGGCGGATCTCGGGTAGGGGGTCCCGAACTGTGCGTCTAGGCAGATGGTAGCAGGAGACAAGGGACACGATGTTTTTACCCAGGTTCGGGCCCTCTTGATGGAGGTAAAACCCTACTCCTGCTTGATTGATATTGATGATATGGGTAGTACAAGAGTGGATCTACCATGATATCAAGGAGGCTAAACCCTAGAAGCTAGCCTATGGTATGATTGTTGTAATGGTTGTTGTCGTACGGACTAAAGCCCTCCGGTTTATATAGACATTGGAGAGGGCTAGGGTTACACAGAGTCGGTTACAATGGTAGGAGATCTACATATCCGTATCGCCAAGCTTGCCTTCCACGCCAAGAAAAGTCCCATCCGGACACGGGACGGAGTCTTCAATCTTGTATCTTCGTAGTCTTGGAGTCCGGCGGACGATGATAGTCCGGCTGTCCGGACACCCCCTAGTCCAGGACTCCCTCACCAGCCTCTCACTCGGAGGCTTAGCTGCAGTCCAGTACTCGCCTAAGTGTTAGAAAATCCTACCGGGTGGTGAGCCAGCCTCTCACTCGGAGGCTTAGCTGCAGTCTAGTACTCTCCTAAGTGTTAGAAAATCATACCGAGTGGTGAGCCAGCCTCTCACTCGGGGGCTTAGCTGCAGTCCAGTACTCATCTAAGTGTTAGAAAATCCGACCGAGTGGTGAGCCAGCCTCTCACTCGGGGGCTTAGCTACAGTCCAGTACTCGCCTAAGTGTTAAAAAATCCTACCGAGTGGTGAGCCAGCCTCTCACTCGGAGGCTTAGCTGCAGTCCAGTACTCGCCTAAGTTTAAAAGGTCCTACCAAACGGTACGGGTCGACCACGACCCCCCAGGGGCTGCACCGTCAAGAAGAAGGACGAGATTGTGATAGCAATCCTCTCATTCGGGGGCTTAGCTGCAGTCCAGTACCCGCCTAAGTTTGAAAAATCCTACCGAGTGGCTAGCAATCCTCTCACTCGGGGGCTTAGCTGCAGTTCAGTACTCGCCTAAGTATAAAAAATCCTACCGAGTGGCGAGCAACCCTCCCACTCGAGGGCTTGGCTGCATTTCAGTACTCGCCTAAGTATAAAAAATCCTACCGAGTGGCAAGCAACCCTCCCACTCGGGGGCTTGGCTGTAGTTCAGTACTCGCCTAAGTATAAAAAATCCTACCGAGTGGTGAGCAACCCTCCCACTCGGGGGCTTGGCTGCAGTTCAGTACTCGCCTAAGTATAAAAAATCCTACCGAGTGGTGAGTAGTCCTCCCACTCGGGGGCTTAGCTGCAGTCCAGTACTCTCCTAAGTATAAAAAATCCTACCGAGTGGTGAGCAATCCTCCCACTCGGGGGCTTAGCTGCAGTTCAGTACTCGCCTAAGTATAAAAAATCCTACCAAGTGGCGAGCAATCCTCTCACTCGGGGGCTTAGCTGCAGTCCAGTACTCGCCTAAGTTTGAGAAACCCAGCCGAATGGTGCAGGTCGACCACGACCCCTCCCCCCGGGGCTGCACCGTCAAGAAGGACGAGATTATGCGCACTGCCAAAGGCTCATCCAACAACCGACGCCAAGGCGAGCTGCTTTCAGGAACGTCAAAACCATTGCTGAGTGCCTTGCTGATGAGCTGATCAATGCTGCCAAAGGCTCATTCAACAGCTAATGCCAAGGCGAATTGCTTTCAGGAACGTCAAGTCCATTGTTGAGTGCCTCGCTGATGAGCTGATCAATGCTGCTCAAGGCTCGTCCAATAGGTCGATTGCGGCCTCTTCCTCAGAAGCTGCATCGAGAGTACAAAAACCAGTCTGAGAGAAGAACAATTTCCACTCGAAGATAAACACAACATATCCAAAGATAAGCCCGGGGCAGATAAATCCAAAGGTTTCTAACCGCAGATTGAAGTACTCGGGCGTCAGGCCCGAAGGAGTTTCAACGATTACAAAATCACTCGGCATTCCGAGGCAAATGAGGGCGAAGCATAATGTTTTTTCGGTCACTCGGCGGGAGAAGGGCTACCTGGATCGCAGAAGCTGTCAAGGTTGATGCTGTCAGCAATACGAGTGGCTGCCTCAAGGAAGGTGTCCATGAAGGACTGAAAGGAGTGCTTCTTAGTATTCACAACCTTGAGGGACGCCAACTTGTCTTCTCTAGCCTCCTTGCAGTGCACTCGAACCAATGGTAGGGTGACGTCAGCACCACAGCAAGCGGATGACTTCTTCCACTCTTGCACTCGACCAGGAATTTGGTTGAGTCGAGTCATCAGCGACTCGAGGTCTTGAGAAAGTTCTGCCTGAGGCCAGAGTTCGGCGTCCACTCGAGTCATCGCAGCTGAGGGAGTCCTGGACTAGGGGGTGTCCGGACAGCCGGACTATCATCGTCCGCCGGACTCCAAGACTACGAAGATACAAGATTGAAGACTCCGTCCCGTGTCTAGATGGGACTTTCCTTGGCGTGGAAGGCAAGCTTGGTGATACGGATATGTAGATCTCCTACCATTGTAACCGACTCTGTGTAACCCTAGCCCTCTCCGGTGTCTATATAAACCGGAGGGCTTTAGTCCGTAGGACAACAACCATTACAACAATCATACCATAGGGTAGCTTCTAGGGTTTAGCCTCCTTGATCTCGTGGTAGATCCACTCTTGTACTACCCATATCATCAATATCAATCAAGCAGGAGTAGGGTTTTACCTCCATCGAGAGGGCCCGAACCTGGGTAAAAACATCGTGTCCCTTGTCTCCTGTTACCATCCGCCTAGACGCACAGTTCGGGACCCCCTACCCAAGATCCGCCGGTTTTGACACCGACATTGGTGCTTTCATTGAGAGTTCCTCTATGTCGTCACCAATAGGCTTGATGGCTTCTTCAACCAACGACAACGACAACGACAACGACAACGACAATGATAGCCGAGCGTGCCGCACTGTCGCGATGGGCATGATCTAACTCTGCCACCGGACAGTACCTCGGAGGCCGCACACGAATCCGCTCCGATCCTTATTTCGGAGCCGATCGCGCAGATCGAGGACGGGTGGCTGGACACCGCCTCGGGAGCAGCAACTTCTACGGTGATGGAGCCGAACACTGACCTCGTCCCTTATAAAGCTCGTGACTCCGAGGTGCCGGACTCCCTGCCGGACTCCGAACCTCCTGCGCCCCTGCCAATCGAATCCGATTGGGTGCCGATCATGGAGTTCACCGCCGCGGACATCTTTCAGCACTCACCCTTTGGCGACATCCTAAATTCGCTAAAGCATCTCTCGCTATCCGGAGAGCCCTAGCTGGACTATGGCCAGGATGGTTGGGATGCGGACGACGAAGAAATTCAAAGCCCACCCACCACCCACTTTGTAGCCACTGTCGACGATCTAACCGACATGCTAGACTATGACTCCGAAGACATCGACGGTATGGACGACGATGCCGGAGACGAACAAGAACCAGCGCCTACAGGGCACTGGAAGACCACCTCGTCATATGACATATACATGGTGAACATCCCAAAAGATGGGGACGGTGAAGATGCAGCGGAGGCAGATTCCTTAAAGAAACAGCCCAAGCGCCGACGTCAGCGGCGCCGCTCTAAATCCCGCCACAGCAAGAATGGAGATTCCGGCACAGGAGATAATAACACCCCAGAAAGTGCCGAAGACAATCCCCTCCAGCAAGATTCAGCGCAGGAGGATACAGAAGCAAGCCCTCGCGAGAGAGCGGCAGACGAAGAGGTCGAGGATGATAATTACATACCTCCCTGCGGAGACGAGGCAAGCCTCGACGACGATGAATTCGTCGTGCCCGAGGATCCCGTTGAACAAGAGAATTTCAAACGCAGGCTAATGGCCACAACAAATAGCCTAAAGAAAAAATAGCAGCAGCTTCAAGCTGATCAAGACCTGCTGGCTAACAGATGGACCGAGGTCCTCGCGGCCGAAGAGTATGAACTCGAACGTCCCTCCAAGAGTTACCCAAAATGCAAGTTGCTCCCTCGATTAGAGTAGGAAGCATACATACCTTCATCACCAGCACACAATACGGCCGACCGACCACCCCGTGGTCGCGACAGAGAGGCATCCAGGCCCTCCACCAAGACCGTACCCCGGCATCGCTCCAAAAGTACGAAGCCACGAGGGAACGCACCGGACTTGCGAGATATACTGGAGGACAAAGCAAGGCAATACAGATCCATCTATGGATCACGTGGGCGCCTCACGAATCACGACGAATACCGTCGCGCCGGATACAAAAACTCCGGCCGGGCCGAACACAGCAGACAACGCTCCCTCGAGCTACGTCGTGATATTGCTCAATATAGAGGCGCCGCACACCCGCTATGCTTCACTGACGAAGTAATGGATCATCAAATCCCTGAAGGGTTTAAACCCGTAAACATTGAATTTTACGATGGCACAACAGACCCCGCGGTTTGGATCGAGGATTATCTCCTTCATATCCATATGGCCCGCGGAGACGATCTCCACGCCATCAAATATCTCCCACTCAAGCTTAAAGGACCAGCTCGGCATTGGCTTAACAGCTTGCCTGCAGAGTCAATTGGGTGTTGGGAGGACCTGGAAGCCGCATTCCTCGACAACTTCCAGGGCACATATGTGCGACCACCAGACGCCGATGACCTAAGCCACATAATTCAGCAGCCAGACGAATCAGCCAGGCAATTCTGGAAACGGTTCTTAACAAAGAAAAATCAAATCGTCGACTGTCCGGATGCAGAGGCCCTTGCAGCCTTCAAACATAACATCCGTGACGAGTGGCTAGCCCGGCACCTAGGACAAGAAAAGCCGAAATCCATGGCATCCCTCACATCATTAATGACCTGCTTCTGTGCGGGAGAGGATAGCTGGCTAGCTCGCAACAACAACCTCAGTAAAAATGCTGGTAGTCTGGATACTAAGGACCACAATGGCAGGTCACGTCGAAGCAAAAATAAACGCCGTGTTAACGGCGACGACAAGGAGGATACGACAGTCAACGCCGGATCCCGAGGCTCCAAACCCGGTCAGCGGAAGAAGCCATTTAAAAGAACCACCCCGGGTCCGTCCAATTTGGACCGGATACTCGACCGCTCTTGCCAGATACATGGCACCCCCGAAAAACCAGCTAACCACACCAACAGAGATTGTTGGGTATTCAAGCAGGCAGGCAAGTTAATTGCCGAAAACAATGACAAGGGGCTGCACAGCGACGACGAGGAAGAGACCCGACCGCCGAACAGTAGAGGACAGAAGGGTTTCCCCCCACAAGTGCGGACGGTAAACATGATATACGCAACCCATATACCCAAGAGGGAGCGGAAGCGTGCACTAAGGGACGTATATGCGATGGAGCCAGTTGCCCCTAAGTTCAATCCATGGTCCTCTTGCCCGATCACTTTCGATCGAAGAGACCATCCGACCAGTATCCGCCATGGCGGATTCGCCGCATTGGTTTTAGACCCAATCGTCGATGGATTTCACCTCACGAGAGTCCTGATGGACGGCGGCAGTAGCCTGAACCTGCTTTATCAGGATACAGTGCGCAAGATGGGCATAGACCCCTCAAGGATTAAACCTACAAAGACGACCTTCAAAGGCATCATACCAGGTGTTGAGGCCAATTGTACAGGCTCAGTCACACTGGAAGTGGTCTTCGGATCCCCGGATAATTTCCGAAGCGAGGAGTTAATCTTCGACATAGTTCCGTTCCGCAGCGGCTATCACGCTCTGCTCGGGCGAACCGCGTTCGCAAAGTTCAACGCGGTGCCGCATTATGCATACCTCAAGCTCAAGATGCCAGGCCCTCGTGGAGTCATCACGGTCAACGGAAATACGGAACGCTCCCTCCGAACGGAGGAACATACAGCGGCTCTCGCGGCAGAAGTACAGAGCAGCCTTTTAAGGCAATTTTCGAGTCCGGCCATTAAACGACCGGACACGGCCAAACGCGCCCGGAGCAACATCAATCAAGACCACCTGGCACGTTCCGAGCAAGCGTAGCAATGCGGCCCCAACCCCAGCCCTCGCATGATTGCAAGACCAGCCCTCCGCGTACATCATTACGCTCTGGAGATACCATGGGCATAGGGGGAGGGGCACGACCACAACAGAGCCAGAGTGCGGCTCGACCACACCAGGGGCTCCCAAGTGTGTCGCTCTTTTTATTTTTATTTTCTTTATTTTTATACACAGGACTCCGTTCACATGAGGCCCTGTCCGGCGGCGAACCCGCCGAACTCACGATGCAACAGCCAGGGAGGGAAAAAGGCTGCGACGAACACTCAGGTGGTCTCCATTACGAGCATTAAATTTGATTATATACACCAGTCCTCAGCCCACCCCTGTAGGGGGACATGTTTAATTAGTCCAATCCCTTGCTTACCGCACTATTTGTATCATTCTGCACTCATAGCAGAATTCCTTGAATAAATAATGCAGCACTTTTTGCCTGTAATTGCATTACTTTACATATATGTTCACTAATGACATCTTGCACCCGTATATTTTGGTACGGCCGAATACACCAGGGGCTTATGTTCCCCGCATTATGGTGTGATAAGTCCGAACACTTTCACAAGTGCGGCACCCCGAACTTATAGCATTATATGAATCGGCTCCGAATCATGTCTTGGGTCAATAGTTGGGTTTGCCCGGCTCCCATGTTTTGGTACCTTATGTTCCGTTCTGTCGGCTAAGGTGGCACTGGGAGAACCACTGCGATTGCGCCCTGGTTGAGCTTGGTGAGCGCCTCAGTGGAGAAAGCTAAAACTGACTGTCATGATAAGGCGAGAGACTGGTCGCTGTTCGAGAGGTCTTTTCGGGTCCTTAAAGACTTATGCCGCTTCAAGCGAAGAACCAGATAATATCCGGCCAAGGCGTGGATAGCGCCCCGAACTCGGTCTTCCGAATACTAGGGGCTTCACCGAAATTTAAAATTATAGAATTCTATGGCTAAGTGAGAGTCTTCAAGCATTATAAGTCCGGTTGCCTTGTTCGTTGTGTTGAGCGCCTCCCTTGATGGACCCAAAAATGGGAACAAGAGTGCTCAAGTTTATCCCGAACACCCCAGCACTCGTGGCTTGGGGGCTGAAGCCGACGACTTGCCATCTCTCAAATTTTATAAACGGCCGCACAGAAGGTAATATTTTAAATCAAACAAGCATTGCTTAGCGCATATGAACAAAGTTTTCAGCGCACAAGATAATACATAGCGAGTCTACTCAATAATTACATCTCTGGGGCACTCATCCGCAATCTTGCGGGCACCCTTCAGGACAGTCTTATAGTACATCTCGGGCGTACGATACTCCTTGCCCGTTGGCGGCGCGTCAGTGATAAGCCTCTCCGCTTCCAGCCTGCCCCAATGCACCTTTGCGCGGGCAAGGGCCCGACGAGCACCTTCAATACAGGAGGAACGCTTGATGACCTCCACCCAGGGGCACGCATCCACCAGCCGCCGCACGAGGCCGAAGTAGCTCCCAGGCATGGCCCCTCCAGGCCACAACCGGACTATGAGGCCCTTCATCGCCTGCTCGGCTACCTTGTGGAGCTCGACCAACTGCTTCAGCTGGTCGCTAGGGGGCACCGGATGGCCGGTCTCAGCGTACTGAGACCAGAAGACCTTCTCCATTGAGCTCCCCTCCTCGGCTCGGTAGAATGCGGCGGCATCGGACACACTGCAAGGCAGATCTACAAACGCCCCTGGAGAGCTCTGAATTCGGGTAAGTGTCAGGTAGTTTACATTAACATGCTTGCTTTGCATGAAAAATGCCTTACCCGCCGCTATTTTCTTCACCGCCTCAATCTCCTGAAGGGCCTTATGGGCCTCGGCCTTGGCGGCTTTGGCACTTTCGAGAGCCGAGGCAAGCTCGAACTCTTGAGTCTTTGAGTCGCGCTCCCAACCCTCATGTTTTTCCATGAGAGCCTGGAGCTCTTGACGCACTTCCGCCACCCGCGCCTCCTGCTTCTCTCGCTCCGCTCGTTCCACGGCCGCATTGTCTTCGGCCGCGGATACGGCCTCCTTCAGGGCCGCCACCTCGTTCGTGGCCCCTGCAGTACCCACGTTATCCTTGTTATTTTTTGCAACCGAAATCCTTTTCTGTAAGGTAAATATTCAAAGTGGTGCTACTCACCTTCTTTGTCCTCGAGCTGCTTCTTGGCACGGCCGAGCTCTTGCTCGGACCGCTCGAGATCTTGCTTCAATGCACCGACCTCCGCAGTCAGTGCGGCAGAGGTCAGCAGCGCAGCCTGCAAACCCATATTGACATAATTTTTAGCAACCCTGCGTATATCTTTTTAGATCCTCAGTCCGTTTTTTCTTTCCGAACACCGAACCGAGCATCAGGGGCTACTGTCTATGCGGTATTACATTACATAATTTTAACTTCTTACCTCAAAGCCTGTTAGAAGGCTGCTGCAGGCTTCGGTCAGCCCGCTCTTGGCTAGCTGAACCTTCTGAATCACCGCACTCATGATAGTGCGGTGTTCTTCCTCGATGGAAGCGCCCTTGAGCGCCTCCAACAAGTTGTCCAGCGCCTACGGTTGGACAGGGGCCACCGGCGTCACGGTCTTGCCCTTCTTGCGAAGGGGCCGCCTGCCGGACTCCGGAACCACTGCGGGTTCCGGCGTGGAGTCCGGCGCAAAGTCCGGGAGGCTGCCTTGCGGTGCCTCCGGAGCCTCCTCCTGATGGGTCCCTTCCTGGGATCCCACCTCGGCGTCCTCAGCGGCGCGAGGGGTGGAGGTAGTCGGGATGGAATCCACATCCGACGGAGCCAACGACCCGCTCGACGAAGCAGGGAGATCATCGTCGGCGGGGCTGCAGGCAGTATGCGGCATTAGAAGGACACTATGTGACACAAAAGAAATTACAGATCATTCAGAATCAGGATACTTACGATCTTGCCGGAGGCCTGGCCGTCGAGGGCCACTCTTCTTCGCCAACGTTGGCGTCGGCGGAGCTGTCCGGGGGAATAGTTCTTCCCCTCTTGGACTCCTCGGCCTTCCCTGTCGGGGAAGCCTTCCTCTTCCTCTCTCCTTCCTTTGGGAGAGAGTCTTCTTCCTCCTCCTCGCCTTCGGGGGAGGAGTCCGCCTCGGAGTCGTCGGACACCTGAAAACGGGAACTCTTTCGAGTACCCGTGGCCTCCTTCTTGGCCTTCTTCTCTGGCACCACATGCGGTGCCGGAACCAGCAGCCCCGCTAGACGGGCGTCTACTGGGTTTTCTGGCATGGGAGCCGGGCAGATGATCTGCTTGGCCTTCTTCATCCAGTCCTGTCAAAGGAAAAGGAAGATTGAAACCCACATAGGGTCAAACTATTGAAAACAAGTGTCCCATAAAGGGGTAGAATCACTTACCTCGTCAGCTGGTCGCTGCGAGCGAAATCTGCGATCTTCAGTAGCGGATGCGGGACCTTCGGCGCCCTTGAACAACACTCTCCAGATGCCTTCGTACGTCGTGTCGAAGAGCCCGCTCAATGCCTGGTGCTGTGCCGGATTGAACTCCCACAATTTAAATGCCCGTTGTTGGCAAGGGAGAATCCGGCGGATGAGCATGACTTGGACCACAATGACGAGCCTGAGCTTCTTGTTCACCAACTTCTGGATATAGGCTTGGAGTCCCGTCAGCTCCTCCGAACTACCCCATAGCAAGCCCTTATCTTTCCAGGAGGTGAGCTGCGAAGGAATACCAGATCTGAACTCGGGGGCCGCCGCCCACGTAGGGTCACGCGGCTCGGTGATGTAGAACCACCCCGATTGCCACCCCTTGACGGACACAAAGGCCCCTTCGAACCAGAGGACGTTGGGCATCTTGCCCAACATAGCACCTCCGCACTCCGCTTGAGTGCCCTTCACTACCTTCGGCTTGACATTGAAGGTCTTGAGCCACAAGCCGAAGTGGGGCTGGATGCAGAGGAAGGCCTCGCACACGACGATAAACGCCGAGATGTTGAGGATGAAGTTCGGCGCCAGATCATGGAAATCTAGGCCGTAGTAGAACATGAGCCCCCAGACAAAAGGGTGAAGTGGAAAGCCCAGTCCGCGGAGGAAGTGGGGAAGGAAAACTACCCTCTCATGGGGCTTGGGGGAGGGGATGAGTTGCCCATTGTCGGGCAGCCGGTGCGCGATGTCGCTGGAGAGGTATCCGGCGCTGCGCAGCTTTTCGATGTGCTCCTCCTTAACGGTGGAGGCCAGCCATTTGCCTCCCGCTCCGGACATGGTCGGAGAAGGTCGAGGCGAGACGCACGGACTTGGGCGCTGGAGCTCGAGAGTGCGCGGAGATGGATAAGCGGAGGAGGAAGAAGGCGTAGGTGAAAAGGTGGATCCTTATCCCCTTATATATAGGCGGATGAAGACTATATGTGCCCACCGGCCTAGTGAAACTCGCTTATCTCCCAAGCGCCACCATCAATGGCGCGGTTGGGTTACCCACGTCCGTATTGATGAGAATCCCAGAATAAGGGGAACACGATCTCTGCTTCGACAAGACGTGCCAAGGAAACCGCTTCGCTAAACGTGCTGAGGTGGTATAATAAAAAACGATTCAAGTAAAGGCTTGGTAGTGGCGTGACGTCATGCTACATAATACGTCAGCAGATTGAACTTGTGTACATATCATTCTCTCTACGGTGGAATGTGGAATTTATTTTGCAGAGCCGGACACTATCCTGGTGTTCGCAATCTTCTATGGATTATTCGAAGGAGGAACCCGCCTTGCAATGCCGAACAATATGCGCGCCGGACTCATCGTCATTGAAGCCTAGTTCAGGGGCTACTGAGGGAGTCCTGGACTAGGGGGTGTCCGGACAGCCGGACTATCATCGTCCGCCGGACTCCAAGACTACGAAGATACAAGATTGAAGACTCCGTCCCGTGTCCGGATGGGACTTTCCTTGGCGTGGAAGGCAAGCTTGGCGATACGGATATGTAGATATCCTACCATTGTAACCAACTCTGTGTAACCCTAGCCCTCTCCGGTGTCTATATAAACCGGAGGGCTTTAGTCCGTAGGACAACAACCATTACAACAATCATACCATAGGCTAGCTTCTAGGGTTTAGCCTCCTTGATCTCGTGGTAGATCCACTCTTGTACTACCCATATCATCAATATCAATCAAGCAGGAGTAGGGTTTTACCTCCATCGAGAGGGCCCGAACCTGGGTAAAAACATCGTGTCCCTTGTCTCCTGTTACCATCCGCCTAGACGCACAGTTCGGGACCCCCTACCCGAGATCCGCCGGTTTTGACACCGACAGCAGCCTTCAGTCGAGACAGATAGGCAACAGCGCCGTCCAAGCGTGATTCCAGTCGCAGCAAGTTCATCGCAACATCATCTTTCACAGGACAATTGATGGGGTCGAGACCTGTCTCGACCCGCCTGGTTTTCAGCTTCAAAGTCCTGGCAAAGTTTTGTTCCATCGTGACAAATAGTGAGTCAACAATATTACAGCATACTTCAATCGACGACAATTAACCAGTCGAATGGCTGTACCTTCAAGCTTCACAACTAGTTTCGCGGCAAGTTGTCCCAGATAGGACTCTAGCTTTCTTGTCTTGGTTCTGAGGCCTCCAACTTCAGTGGCCAGGTTCTCCTTGTCCTTCTTCAGTTGCTCGACTTCTCGATTGGCTTCCGAGATGGCCGTCTTCAACTTCGCGTTCTCCTCTTCCAACTTGCCGAGTGAAGCCAGCTTCTGGTCCGCAAGCGTTGTCTTCTCACGTGCTTCCTTCTGAGTAGCAGCAAGGTCCTGGTCCTTCTTCTCCAAAGCTTCCTTCATTCTCTCTAAAGAAACAACACTCTTCAGACAAGCCTAAAGTTGACTGTTTTCACTACGCACATCTGCTTGTGTGAAGTTAGTCGGTACAAAGAGACCGAAAGAAAAAGTAGTGAAAGATGCGAGCTACTAAGTAGGCAAGAGTCGAATAGTTACCTCCCATGATGGCCGTCTCTTGTTGAGTAGTCTTGAGGTTCTTCTTTGCGAGTTCAAGGTCAAGTTCAACGCTGATATGCTTCATCTTTAATTCAGAAAGTCGAGCTCCAAGATCACAAGACCTCTGCAGTCAACGAGAGAGATATGTCAGTCGACAGAAATAAGAGACAATGACAGTGAAAAGTTATTCTAAGACCTCAGTCGACTGCCAGCAGTCGACCATGGTCTCGGGGACTACACCCAGTGGGTGCACTTAGCGTGCCCCCACCGGTTTAGATCAACACTCAGCAGGGTCTGCCCAGCGTGAGTCAAAAAAAGAAAGAGAAGATTCTAAGACCTCAGTCGACTACCAGCAGTCGACCGTGGTCTCAGGGACTACACCTAGTGGGTGCACTCGGCGTGCCCCCACCGGTCCAGACAGACTACCACGACTCAGCATGAGTCGAGTGAAGTGGAAGATTTCCTAAATCCTAAACAAACGCACACCCCAGTGGGTGATCGGATATAAAACAACATTCAAAAGCTCAGTCGGAGTTCGCTGACCTGAACATTGGTCTGCAGGGCAGTGCTGGCATTATAAGCCACCTGACTAGCCTCATGCATCACCTTCACCTGCTCCATGACAAGGTGATGTAGGGCGGAGCCCTATGTGGACGATCTTTCACGTTTGGAGTGGATCCTACGGGGAACACGACGAACAAGCGGAAGAACACAAGGAAAAACACGGGGAGGAATGAGAGAAACTCAACCGACAAGTAATTGATCACACAAGGGCTAGATCACCGAACACATAAGGTAGCACAAGATTCAAAATCAACAAAGGAAAGATACAAAGGTAGCCGTTCTTCTCCGAGAGGAGGTCTTGACTGTCTTTCCTTGAAGGGGTCTTGAATCCACTTGGGGGATCTTCTCTGAAGAGGTCGTGAGCTCCAAGGAGAAGTAACCAAGTGGATGAGCATGGCTCTCACACAAAATATGAGCTAAACCATCGCTAACCTAGCTAGGAGGTGGGAGAGACCTATTTATAGTCATAGTGCAAATGGGAGTCAAAGTGAAGGGGTACAAGGGCTCTTGACCGAGGCGGTGGTCACTTAGCTGTCGGACGTCCGGAAGGCGTCGGACGTCCGGGGCTTCGGGACGATCCGGACGTCCAGGGGCTGTCGGACTTCCGTAAATTCGGCTCTGGTCCCGGTCGCCCGGTCGTCCGGTGGCTTTGGTATTCCGTTAATTTCCTCTCGGGTGCCCAGCTACCGGACGTCCGGAGGGCGTCGGTCGTCCGTGGCCCTGGGAGTTGTTGGACATCCTGGCAGGGCCAGTTGTCCGTGGCCTATAGCTCTATCCTGTCTTCCTTCCCTCGCTATAGCATCTCCCAGGGCTCGGACGTCCAGGACTGGCCGGTCATCTGGTGCCTGTAGATTCACAAATGGCCTTTCTTCTTGATGTCCATGCTTGGCATCCTTGCCATCTAGGCCATTGGGTGTAGCTGTCCCGTGGCTCTCCTCCAGGTACCTGATCACACACAGAGTGTCCATATGAGGTAGTAGCCAAGTCTCGTGAGTAGAGAGAGGAAGTTCGGAGAGGAGCGAGTTCACCTTATCTTCGATAGCCTTTGCTCTAGCTCTTGTCATGGGTCCAAGTGTTGTTGAGGGAGATGTAGATACGTCCATGGGGATGAGCGAGGGATGCTCGACATCATCTCCCCCCCCCCATGGGAAAGATCTGACCATGGATCAAAAGCTTCATCTCCATGGTATGGCGCAAGGTCCTTGACGTTGAAGATGTCGCTCACATTGTACTTGCCTCGTGGTAGGTCTATCTTGTAGGCATTGTCGTTGTAGCGTGCGAGCACCTTGAAGGGTCCATCGACTCGAGGGAGAAGTTTGGACTTGCGTTCGTTGGGGAAGCGGTCCTTTCGAAGGTCTATCCACACGAGATCGCCAATGTTGAAGATCATGGGTTGCTTGTTGACATTGAGCTTGGTCGCTAGTCATTGTACTTGGCGCTCGATGGTGTGCCTTGTATCCTCATGCATCTTCTTGATGTAGCTTGCCCGTGCACTCGCATCCATGTTGGTGCGCTCTTGTAGAGGAAGAGGTAGAATGTCCAATGGTGACAACGGGTTGAAGCCGTAGACGACCTCGAAGGGGGACTTGCCGGTAGTCGAATGTCTTGCACGGTTGTAGGCGTACTTGGCGATGGGTAGACATGCTTCCCACTCCTTGATGTTCTTCTTGATCAACACGCGAAGTAGAGTGGAGAGAGTCCGGTTTGTCACCTCCATTTGGCCGTCGGTTTGAGGATGGTATGCTGATGAGAACAAGAGCTTGATTCCGAGCTTGGCGCATAGGGTCTTCCAAAAGTAACTCAAGAACTTGACGTCGCGGTCGGAGACGATTGCCTTTGGTACTCCATGGAGACGCAAGATTTCCCTACAAAAGAGATTTGGAACGTGTGAAGCATCATCTATCTTGTTGCAAGGGATGAAATGTGCCATCTTAGAAAATCGGTCCACAACAACAAACACAGAATCCTTTCCATTTTGAGTTCTAGGCAAACCAAGTACAAAGTCCATGCTAATGTCTTCCCAAGGTTGATAAGGAATAGGAAGAGGCATGTAAATACCATGAGATTGAGCTTTAGACTTAGCTTTGCGACATGTAGAGCATCGGGTGGTGAAGCGTGAGACGTCTCGAAACAACTTGGGCCAAAAGTAGTTCTTGGAGAGCGTGGCAAATGTTTTATCTCGTCCAAAGTGTCCCATGAGTCCACCTCCATGAGCCTCTTGCAAAAGTAGCAAACAAAGAGAAGACTCGGGAATGCATAGTTTGTTAGCTTTCATGAGATAAGCATCCTCGATATAATATTGTTCCCAAGAAGTATGCGTCCAACACTTAGCATAAGGAATAGAAAAAGATGCATCATTAGCATACAAGTCTTTGATGTGCTCAAAACCAATAACATTCAACTCAAGTTTAGTCACAAGCGTGCATATGCGTGAAAGCGCATCCGCAACTACATTTTCCTTACCCTTAATGTATTTGATCACATATGGGAAAGATTCAATAAATTCACTCCATTTGGCATGACGCTTGTTCAACTTAGTTTGACCTTTTAAGTACTTAAGCGTTTCATGATCGGTGTGTATGACAAACTCATGAAGTCTAAGATAATGTTCCCAAACATGTAGCACACGCACTAAAGCATACAATTCTTTGTCATATATGGGATAGTTAAGTTGAGCACCAGAGAGTTTTTCACTAAAATATGCAATGGCTCGTTTTTCTTGCATCAAAATGCCGCCAATTCCGGTACCACTTGCATCACAATGAACCTCAAAAGTTGTGTCAAAATTGGGCAAAGCAAGAATCGGAGCATGAGTAAGCAAAGACTTGAGCTCATCAAAAGCGTGGATTGCAAAGATCCCCAAACAAAAGGAGCATTCTTCTTACTCTAGGCATGCAAAGGAGCGGCAATAGTGCTAAAAAATTTCACATAGCGACGATAAAAACCCGCAAGACCAAGAAAACTACGCACTTGTTGCAAATTGGTGGGTTGGGGCCAAGTTTTAATTGCTTCAATTTTAGATTCATCAACATGAACACCCTTTGAAGAGACAACAAAACCCAAGAAAACCACTTTGTCAACACCAAATGTGCACTTTTTCATGTTGGCATAAAGTCTTTCCTTGCGAAGGGTTTGCAAAATAGCCCTAACATGATTAAGATGCTCTTTCATGGTTTTGCTAAACACAAGAATATCATCGAAGTAAACCACAACAAAGACTCCAATATAAGGGCGAAGCACATGATGCATAAGACGCACGAAAGTACGGGGAGCCTCTGATAAACCCATAGGCATAAATAACCACTCATATAAGCCAAATTTGGTTTTGAAAGCAGTTTTCCATTCATCACCTTCTTGAATGCGAATTTGATAATAGCCACTTTTAGGATCGATTTTGAGAAAAAGTTCGCTCCACTAAGTTCATCAAGCATATCATCTAAGCGAGGAATGGGATGCCTATAGCGAACGGTAATAGCATTTATAGGTCTACAATCGGAACACAAGCGGAAACTTCCATCGGGCTTAGGCACAAGTATAACGGGAACGGCACAAGGGCTTAAGCTTTCACGTACATGACCGTTGTCGATGAGTTGTTGTACTTGCCGTTGAATCTCCTTAGTTTCTTTGGGGTTGACACGGTATGGAGTTTTGTTTGGAAGTGGCGCTCCGGGGATGAGGTCGATTCGATGCTCAATGCCTCGTAGAGGAGGTAGACCCGGAGGTAGCTCATCGGGGAAAACATCTTGGAATTCCTACAAAAGAGATTGAAACACTAAAGGTAGCTCGTGAGAGGTGTTAGTTTTTAGTTCCCCATCCTTGCACACAAGGACAAAGTGCATCACACTCAATGGGTTCTCACACACTTCTCTCATCTCACTTTTTGTGGCAAATAGTATGAGGTTTTTCTCTCTAGGTGAAGAGGCGCTCAAGTTTGGCTTGTGGCTCTCACTCACTTTTTGGTGGATCACTTTCTCACTCTTCTCTCTATGATGGGTGGCTTGCTTGTCGGTTATCACTTGACTAGGAGACATAGGTCGTAGCACATATTCCTTCCCTTTCATCTTGAAGCTATAGTGATTGGTACGCCCATTGTGGATGACACCACAGTCAAATTGCCATGGTCGACTGAGGGAGTCCTGGACTAGGGGGTGTCCGGACAACCGGACTATCATCGTCCGCCGGACTCCAAGACTACGAAGATACAAGATTGAAGACTCCGTCCCGTGTGCGGATGGGACTTTCCTTGGCGTGGAAGGCAAGCTTGGCGATACGGATATGTAGATCTCCTACCATTGTAACCGACTCTGTGTAACCCTAGCCTTCTCCGGTGTCTATATAAACCGGAGGGCTTTAGTCCATAGGACAACAACCATTACAACAATCATACCATAGGCTAGCTTCTAGGGTTTAGCCTCCTTGATCTCGTGGTAGATCCACTCTTGTACTACCCATATCATCAATATCAATCAAGCAGGAGTAGCGTTTTACCTCCATTGAGAGGGCCCGAACCTGGGTAAAAACATAGTGTCCCTTGTCTCCTGTTACCATCCGCCTAGACGCACAGTTCGGGACCCCCTACCCGAGATCCGCCGGTTTTGACACCGACATTGGTGCTTTCATTGAGAGTTCATCTGTGTCCTCACCGATAGGCTTGATGGCTTCTTCAACCAACGACAGCGACGTCCAGGGTGAGACTTTTCTCCCCGGACAGATCTTCGTATTCGGCAGCTTCGCACTGCGGGCTAATTCTCTTGGCCATCTGGAGCAGATCAAAAGCTACGCCCCCGACCATCAGGTCAGATTTGGAAGCCTAAACTTCACGGCGGACATCCGCGGAGACTTGATCTTCGATGGACCCGATCCGCAGCCGAGCGTGCCGCACTGTCGTGATGGGCATGATCTAACTCTGCCGCCGGACAGTACCTCGGAGGCCGCGCACGAATCCGCTCCCGATCCTTAGTTCGGAGCCGATCGCGCAGATCGAGGACGGGTGGCTGGACACCGCCTCGGGAGCTGCAACTACTATGGCGATGGAGCCGAACACTGACCTCGTCCCTTATAAAGCTCGTGACTTCGAGGTGCCGGACTCCCTGCCGGACTCCGAACCTCCTGCGCCCCTGCCAATCGAATCCGATTGGGCGCCGATCATGGAGTTCACCGCCGCGAACATCTTTCAGCACTCACCCTTTGGCGACATCCTAAATTCGCTAAAGCATCTCTCGCTATCCGGAGAGCCCTGGTCGGACTATGGCCAGGATGGTTGGGATGCGGACGACGAAGAAATTCAAAGCCAACCCACCACCCACTTTGTAGCCACTGTCGACGATCTAACCGACATGCTAGACTATGACTCCGAAGACATCGACGGTATGGGCAACGATGCCGGAGACGAACAAGAACCAGCGCCTACAGGGCACTGGAAGACCACCTCGTCATATGACATATACATGGTGGACACCCCAAAAGATGGGGACGGCGAAGAAGCAGCGGAGGCAGATTCCTTAAAGAAATAGCCCAAGCGCCGCCGTCAGCGGCGCCGCTCTAAATCCCGCCACAGCAAGAATGGAGATTCCGGCACAGGAGATAATAACACCCCAGAAAGTGCCGAAGACAATCCCCTCCAGCAAGATTCAGCGCAGGAGGATACAGAAGCAAGCCCTCACGAGAGAGCGGCAGACGAAGAGGTCGAGGATGATAATTACATACCTCCCTCCGGAGACGAGGCAAGCCTCGACAACGACGAATTCGTCGTGCCCGAGGATCCCGTCGAACAAGAGTGTTTCAAACGCAGGCTAATGGCCACAGCAAACAGCCTAAAGAAAAAACAGCAGTAGCTTCAAGCTGATCAAGACCTGCTGACCGACAGATGGACCGAGGTCCTCGCGGCCGAAGAGTATGAACTCAAACGTCCCTCCAAGAGTTACCCAAAACGCAAGTTGCTCCCCCAATTAGAGGAGGAAGCATACATACCTTCATCACTAGCGCACAATACGGCCGACCGACCACCCCGTGGTCGCGACAGAGAGGCATCCAGGCCCTCCACCAAGACCGTACCCCGGCATCGCTCCAAAAGTACGAAGCCATGAGGGAACGCGCCGGACTTGCGAGATATACTGGAGGACAAAGCAAGGCAATTGAGATCCATCTATGGATCACGTGGGCGCCTCACGACCCACGACGAATACCGTCGCGCCGGATACAACAACTCAGGCCGGGCCGAACACAGCAGACAACGCTCCCTTGAGCTGCGTCGTGATATTGCTCAATACAGAGGCGCCGCACACCCGCTATGCTTCACTGACGAAGTAATGGATCATCAAATCCTTGAAGGGTTTAAACCCTTAAACATTGAATCTTACGATGGCACAACAGACCCCGCGGTATGGATCGAGGATTATCTCCTTCATATCCATATGGCCTGCGGAGACGATCTCCACGCCATCAAATATCTCCCACTCAAGCTTAAAGGACCAGCTTGGCATTGGCTTAACAGCTTGCCCGCAGAGTCAATTGGGTGTTGGGAGGACCTGGAAGCCGCATTCCTTGACAACTTCCAGGGCACATATGTGCGACCACCAGACGTCGATGACCTAAGCCACATAATTCAGCAGCCAGACGAATCGGCCAGGCAATTCTGGACACGGTTCTTAACAAAGAAAAATCAAATCATCGACTGTCCGGATGCAGAAGCCCTCGCAGCCTTCAAACATAACATCCGCGACGAGTGGCTAGCCCGGCACCTAGGACAGGAAAAGCCGAAATCCATGGCATCCCTCACATCATTAATGACCCGCTTCTGTGCGGGAGAGGATAGCTGGCTAGCTCGCAGCAACAACCTCAGTAAAAATGCTGGTAGTCCGGATACTAAGGACCACAATGGCAGGTCGCGTCGAAGCAAAAATAAACGCCGCGTTAACGGCGACGACAAGGAGGATACGGCAGTCAACGCCGGATTCCGAGGCTCCAAACCCGGTCAGCGGAAGAAGCCATTTAAAAGAACCACCCCGGGTCCGTCCAATTTGGACCGGATACTCGACCGCTCTTGCCAGATACATGGCACCCCCGAAAAACCAGCTAACCACACCAACAGAGATTGTTGGGTATTCAAGCAGGCAGGCAAGTTAATTGCCGAAAACAATGACAAGGGGCTGCATAGCGACGACGAGGAAGAGACCCGACCGCCGAACAGTAGAGGACATAAGGGTTTCCCCCCACAAGTGCGGATGGTAAACATGATATACGCAACCCATATACCCAAGAGGGAGCGGAAGCGTGCACTAAGGGACGTATATGCGATGGAGCCAGTCGCCCCTAAGTTCAATCCATGGTCCTCTTGCCCGATTAATTTCGATCGAAGAGACCATCCGACCAGTATCCGCCATGGCGGATTCGCCGCATTGGTTTTAGACCCAATCGTCGATGGATTTCACCTCACGAGAGTCCTAATGGACGGCGGCAGTAGCCTGAACCTGCTTTATCAGGATACAGTGCGCAAGATGTGCATAGACCCCTCAAGGATTAAACCTACAAAGATGACCTTCAAAGGCGTCATACCAGGTGTTGAGGCCAATTGTACAGGCTCAGTCACACTGGAAGTGGTCTTCGGATCCCCGGATAATTTCCGAAGCGAGGAGTTAATGTTCGACATAGTTCCGTTCCGCAGCGGCTATCACGCTCTGCTCGGACGAACCGCGTTCGCAAAGTTCAACGCGGTGCCGCATTATGCATACCTCAAGCTCAAGATGCCAGGCCCTCATGGAGTCATCACGGTCAACGGACATACGGAACACTCCCTCCGAACGGAGGAACATACAGCGGCTCTCGCGGCAGAAGTACAGAGTAGCCTTTTAAGGCAATTTTTGAGTCCGGCCATTAAACGACCGGACACGGCCAAACGCGCCCGGAGCAACATCAATCAAGACCACCTGGCATGTTCCGAGCAAGCGTAGCAACGCGGCCCCAACCCCAGCCCTCGCATGATTGCAAGACCAGCCCTCTGCGTACATCATTACACTCTGGAGATACCATGGGCATAGGGGGAGGGGCACGACCACAACAGAGCCAGAGTGCGGCTCGACCACACCAGGGGCTCCCAAGTGTGTCGATATTTTTATTTTAATTTTCTTAATTTTTGTACATAGGACTCCGTTCACCAGAGGCCCTGTCCGGCGGCGAACCCGCCGAACTCACGATGCAACAGCCAGGGAGGGAAAAAGGCTGCGACGAATACTTAGGTGGTCTCCATTACGAGCATTAAATTTGATTATATACACCAGTCCGCAGCCCACCCCTGGAGGGGGACATGTTTAATTAGTCCAATCCCTTGCTTACCGCACTATTTGTATCATTCCGCACTCATAGCAGAATTCCTTGAATAAATAATGCAGCACTTTTTGCCTGTAATTGCATTACTTTACATATATGTTCACTAATGACATCTTGCACCCGGATATTTTGGTACGGCCAAATACACCAGGGGCTTATGTTCCCCGCATTATGGTATGATAAGTCCGAACACTTTCACAAGTGCGGCACCCCGAACTTATAGCATTATATGAATCGGCTCCGAATCATGTCTTGGATCAATAGTTGGGTTTGCCCGGCTCCCACGTTTTGGTACCTTATGTTCCGTTCTGTCAGCTAAGGTGGCACTAGGAGAACCACTGCGATTGCGCCCCGGTTGAGCTGGGCGAGCGCCTCAGTGGAGAAAGCTAAAACTGACTGTCATGATAAGGCGAGAGATTGGTCGCTGTTCGAGAGGTCTTTTCAGGTCCTTAAAGACTTATGCCGCTTCAAGCGAAGAACCGGATAATGTCCGGCCAAGGCGTGGATAGCACCCGGAACTCGGTCTTCCGAATACTAGGGGCTTCGCCGAAATTTAAAATTATAGAATTCTATGGCTAAGTGAGAGTGTTCAAGCATTATAAGTCTGGTTTCCTTGTTCGTTGTGTTGAGCGCCTCCCCAGATGGACCCAAAAATGGGAACAAGAGTGCTCAAGTTTATCCCGAACACCCCAGCACTCGTGGCTTGGGGGCTGAAGCCCACGACTTGCCATCTCTCAGATTTTATAAACGGCCGCACAGAAGGTAATATTTTAAATCAAACAAGCGTTGCTTAGCGCATATGAACAAAGTTTTCAGCGCACAGGATAATACATAGCGAGTCTACTCAATAATTACATCTCTGGGGCACTCATCCGCAATCTTGCGGGCACCCTTCAGGACAGTCTTATAGTACATCTCAGGCGTACGATACTCCTTGCCCGCTGGCGGCGCGTCAGTGATAAGCCTCTCTGCATCCAGCCTGCCCCAATGCACCTTTGCGCGGGCAAGGGCCCGACGAGCACCTTCAATACAGGCGGAACGCTTGATGACCTCCACCCAGGGGCACGCATCCACCAGCCGCCGCACGAGGCCGAAGTAGCTCCCAGGCATGGCCCCTCCAGGCCACAGCCAGACTATGAGGCCCTTCATGGCCTGCTCGGCTACCTTGTGGAGCTCGACCAACTGCTTCAGCTGGTCGCTAGGGGGCACCGGATGGCCGGTCTGAGCGTACTGAGACCAGAAGACCTTCTCCGTTGAGCTCCCCTTACCCGCTTGCTTTGCATGAAAAATGCCTTACCCGCTGCTATTTTCTTCACCGCCTCAATCTCCTGAAGGGCCTTATGGGCCTCGGCCTTGGCGGCTTTGGCACTTTCGAGAGCCGAGGCAAGCTCGGACTCTCGAGTCTTTGAGTCGCGCTCCAAACCCTCATGTTTTTCCATGAGAGCCTGGAGCTCTTGCCGCACTTCTGCCACCCGCGCCTCCTGCTTCTCTCGCTCCGCTCGTTCCACGACCGCGTTGCGTTCGGCCGCGGATACGGCCTCCTTCAGGGCCGCCACCTCGTTCGTGGCCCCTGCAGTACCCATGTTATAATTGTTATTTTTTGCAACCGAAATCCTTTTCTGTAAGGTAAATATTCAAAGTGGTGCTACTCACCTTCTTTGTCCTCGAGCTGCTTCTTGGCACGGCCGAGCTCTTGCTCAGACCGCTCGAGATCTTGCTTCAATGCACCGACCTCCGCAGTCAGTGCGGCAGAGGTCAGCAGTGCAGCCTGCAAACCCATATTGACATAATTTTTAGCAACCCTGCGTATATCTTTTTAGATCCTCAGTCCGGTTTTTCTTTCCGAACACCGAACCGAGCATCAGGGGCTACTGTCTATGCAGTATTACATTACATAATTTTAACTTCTTACCTCAAAGCCTGTTAGAAGGCTGCTGCAGGCTTCGGTCAGCCCGCTCTTGGCGAGCTGAACGTTCTTAATCACTGCACTCATGATAGTGCGGTGTTCTTCCTCGATGGAAGCGCCCTTGAGCGCCTCCAACAAGTTGTCCGGCGCCTCCGGTTGGACGGGGGCCGCCGGCGTCACGGTCTTGCCCTTCTTGCGAAGGGGCCGCCTGCCGGACTCCGGAATCACTGCGGGTTCCGGCGTGGAGTCCGGCGCAAAGTCCGGGAGGCTGCCTTGCGGCGCCTCCGAAGCCTCCTCCTGATGGGTCCCTTCCTGGGATCCCACCTCGGCGTCCTCAGCGGCGCGAGGGGTGGAGGCAGTCGGGATGGAATCCACATCCGACGGAGCCAACGACCCGCTCGACGAAGCGGGGAGATCATCGTCGGCCGGGCTGCAGGCAGTATGCGGCATTATAAGGACACTATGTGACACAAAAGAAATTACAGATCATTCAGAATCAGGATACTTACGATCTTGCTGGAGGCCTGGCCCTCGAGGGCCACTCTTCTTCGCCAACGTTGGCGTCGGCGGAGCTGTCCGGGGGAATAGTTCTTCCCCTCTTGGACCCCTCGGCCTCCCTTGTCGGGGAAGCCTTCCTCTTCCTCTCTCCTTCCTCTGGGAGAGAGTCTTCTTCCTCCTCCTTGCCTTCGGGGGAGGAGTCCGCCTCGGAGTCCTCGGACACCTGAAAACGGGAACTCTTTCGAGTACCCGTGGCCTCCTTCTTGGCCTTCTTCTCCGGCACCACGTGCGGTGCCGGAACCAGCAGCCCCGCTAGACGGGCGTCTACTGGGTTTTCTGGCATGGGAGCCGGGCAGATGATCTGCTTGGCCTTCTTCATCCAGTCCTTTCAAAGGAAAAGGAAGATTGAAACCCACATAGGGTCAAACTATTGAAAACAAGTGTCCCGTAAAGGGGTAGAATCACTTACCTCGTCAGCTGGTCGCTGCGAGCGAAATCCGCGATCTTCAGTAGCGGATGTGGGAGCTTCGGCGCCCTTGAACAGCACTCTCCAGGCGCCTTCATATGTCGTGTTGAAGAGCCCGCTCAATGCCTGGTGCTGTGCCGGATTGAACTCCCACAATTTAAATGCCCGTTGTTGGCAAGGGAGAATCCGGCGGATGAGCATGACTTGGACCACATTGACGAGCCTGAGCTTCTTGTTCACCAGCTTCTGGATACAGGCTTGGAGTCCCGTCAGCTCCTCTGAACTACCCCATAGCAAGCCCTTCTCTTTCCAGGAGGTGAGCTGTGAAGGAATACCAGATCTGAACTCGGGGGCCGCCGCCCATGTAGGGTCACGCGGCTCGGTGATGTAGAACCACCCCGATTGCCACCCCTTGACGGACTCCACAAAGGCCCCTTCGAACCAGAGGACGTTGGGCATCTTGCCCAACATAGCGCCTCCGCACTCCGCTTGAGTGCCCTTCACTACCTTCGGCTTGACATTGAAGGTCTTGAGCCACAAGCCGAAGTGGGGCTGGATGCAGAGGAAGGCCTCGCGCACGACGATAAACGCCGAGATGTTGAGGATGAAGTTCGGCGCCAGATCATGGAAATCCAGGCCGTAATAGAATATGAGCCCCCGGACAAAAGGGTGAAGTGGAAAGCCCAGTCCGCGGAGGAAGTGGGGAAGGAAAACGACCCTCTCATGGGGCCTGGGGGTGGGGATGAGCTGCCCCTTGTCGGGCAGCCGGTGCGCGATGTCGCTGGAGAGGTATCCGGCGCCGCGCAGCTTTTCGATGTGCTCCTCCTTAATGGTGGAGGCCAGCCATTTGCCTCCCGCTCCGGACATGGTCGGAGAAGGTCGAGGCGAGACGCACGGACTTGGGCGCTGGAGCTCGAGAGTGCGCGGAGATGGATAAGCGGAGGAGGAAGAAGGCGTAGGTGAAAAGGTGGATTCTTATCCCCTTATATATAGGCGGACGAAGACTATATGTCCCCACCGGCCTAGTAAAACTCGCTTATCTCCCAAGCGCCATCATCAATGGCGCGGTTGGGTTACCCACGTCCGTATTGATGAGAATCCCGGAATAAGGGGAACACGATCTCTGCTTCGACAAGACGTGCCAAGGAAACCGCTTCGCTAAACGCGCTGAGGTGGTATAATAAAAAACGATTCAAGTAAAGGCTTGGTAGTGGCGTGACGTCATGCTACATAATACGTCAGCAGATTGAACTTGTGTACATATCATTCTCTCTACGGTGGAACGTGGAATTTATTTTGCAGAGCCGGACACTATCCTGGTGTTCGCAATCTTCTATGGATTATTCGAAGGAGGAACCCGCCTTGCAATGCAGAAAAATATGCGCGCCGGACTCATCGTCATTGAAGCCTGGTTCAGGGGCTACTGAGGGAGTCCTGGACTAGGGGGTGTCCGGACAGCCGGACTATCATCGTCCGCCGGACTCCAAGACTACGAAGATACAAGATTGAAGACTCCGTCCCGTGTCCGGATGGGACTTTCCTTGGCGTGGAAGGCAAGCTTGGCGATACGGATATGTAGTCTCCTACCATTGTAACCGACTCTGTGTAACCCTAGCCCTCTCCGGTGTCTATATAAACCGGAGGGCTTTAGTCCGTAGGACAACAACCATTACAACAATCATACCATAGGCTAGCTTCTAGGGTTTAGCCTCCTTGATCTCGTGGTAGATCCACTCTTGTACTACCCATATCATCAATATCAATCAAGCAGGAGTAGGGTTTTACCTCCATCGAGAGGGCCCGAACCTGGGTAAAAACGTCGTGTCCCTTGTCTCCTGTTATCATCCGCCTAGACGCACAGTTCGGGACCCCCTACCCGAGATCCGCCGGTTTTGACACCGACACAGCCCCAATAACATCCTATTTTTCTATTTTTTATTTTGCGGAAAAACTTCCAATCTATTCATTTCAATCATGCAATACAACGAATACCAGAAATAAAAATTACATCCAGATTCGTAGACCACCTAGCGACAACTACAAGCACCGAAGTGAGCCGAAGGCGCGCCGCCGTCATCGCCCCTCCATCGTCGGAGCCGAGCACAACTTGTTGTAGTATACAGTCGGGAAGTCGTCGTGCTAAGGCCCCATAGGACCAGCACCCCAGAACAGCAACCGCTGCCGATGAAAAATAACGTAGATCGGAAGGATCCAAACCGAAGACACACGAACGTAGATGAACAATGACGAGATCCGAGCAAATCTACCAAAGATAGATCTGCCGGAGACACACCTCCACACGCCCACCAACGATGCTAGACACACCGCCGGAACGGGGGCTAGGCCGGGAGACCTTTATTCCATCTTCAGGAAGCCGCCGCCGTCTCGCCTTCCTGAGTAGGACCCCTAACAAGATTGAAAAAAAAATTTAAAAACGGAGCCCTCCCGCCGGCCCTTGCCAGGATCCACCGCGCCTCCATGGCCCTAGGGCCACCGGAGACCAGACGGATCTGCGCCGGCGCCGACGAGAGGCACGAACCCTAACTTTTTTTCTTAGAGGAGGAGGAGGAGGCGGAGCCCTGGCTCTAGGGGAACTGCATATTGAATAACATCCTATTTGGGATGCATTGTTGGGGAACTGCTGGATGCCACAAGAATTTCCATAGAGGATTTTGTTTCTAAAGTATGCTTGTTTTGTGGATTAAAACCCATACGATGTTCTCTCAACGGACTATCTTGCAAGCAATTGAAAAAAAGTCAAGCATATCCTTTCAGTAAAAGGATAAGTCCAACCCTGATTTTTTTCAGTTTTAGTGACAACTATATTAAGCACCTGATATTCTTTGAAATTTTTCATATAATTTTGCATACCAAAAAATTATAATCTCACATGATTTTCTTTTTTGCAACGAGTTGTTACTTACATGACTCGACATACCATGATATATACTTCCTCCGTTCGGGAGAAAATGACTACTGTACGTTTTTTTTCCTTGCGGGACGGCCAGAATCCCCGCACAGCCATGGTCAAAATAATAACTTAAGCAAAGCACGAAGCGAGCAGTTCTCCGTTTAGTTTCCCTCTTCGGAACATTGTGCGCTAGCCTTGTGGCCCTTGAGTGAGACCGAGGAGCTTCCATTTGGAGCTACGAGGGAGCACGCACTCTGACAACAAGAGACCCGAGCAGCAAGCCTGCCCGCAGTTCAGGCAAAAGAAAAGCATAACCGAGCAACAAAAAAAATCCTGGATATTACTGCATCAGCCTTAAGAAATGGGACACCGCCCTACAATTTTTTGCTCCAGGAGCGTACACAGACGAGGAGCACCCCGAGTGCTCTCAGTCGAAGAGAAACTAAGGGAAAGGGAAATGAAAGGGGGACAGTAAAAACAGAACAGGATCGCGAGGGCGAGTCGCAGCATGTCAAAACTGGGATCCATCCACGAAGGGCTTCAGAGGCACAGCGGGTTGACGGCCGCCTCCCCCGGCAACGGATCAGGCCGTCAGGCTCAGATCAGATGTTGCAACCGCAGCAGAGGAAGAAGCCGCAGAGCGCGGCGGAGAGGACGACGGCCTCGGCGGCGTAGAGGACGTGGAAGAGCGCGTCGTCGAGGAGGGAGACCACGACCCCCGCCTTCTCCTCCCACCTCCACTGGTACGCCCGCGCGCTCTGCACCTGCACCTCCACGACCTTGAACCACCCGAGCGCCATGGCCTCCTGCTCGCTCTTCGACCTCCGGCCCGGACGGATGGCTCTTTCTGGTGGCGGATGCGCGGTTGGCTCGACTTAATGTGGGAGGGCAGTGATGGATGCGTCAAAGTGATTACCGCCGGGTGGAGGTCGTCGAGTTCGAAATTGAAATCTTGGGACAGCGGGGCTAGAGGTAGAGGGGACAGGAGGGGTCTGCCGGTCTGTGTAGTGCGGCAGCGCCCCGTGTACATACGGCCGGTCTGACCAGGGACACGTTCCTCCATGATTTTGGGGTTTTCCTACAGCCGCAGCTGCTTCCGCTAAACACGATTTGAACACGGCTAAGTTAGTGATCAGCCGGCAGCTGTCGTGGGCCCCCATAAGCTTAGTGCTTAGCACCAAAGTATTCGAAAGAAGCCAGAAAGATCCAGGGATCGTGTGCCGATGATTCCCCAAAACAAATATCGCGCTATCGTTTCACTGTACACTTGTTTGTTTGCTTTAGGAGATCACGTGTACAGTATATTTTGCAAAAAAGGGTATGTCCAGTAAAATGCAACAACGCACAAAGATCCTAGAAGTAATAAGAATTACAACTAGGTCCATAGATCACCTAACGACGACTATAATTACCAGATGGAACATAAGGCGTGCTGCCGTCATCACCTCTTCCTTGCCGTAGTCGGGCAAACATTGAGCTTTCTTTGATGTATGTATTCAACCAAGAAATTGAATTGAGTTGCAATACCAAATCAACCAATGCACGGTCGTCGAATTGAAGACTAGAAAAATGGCCCATGAGTTGCAGCGGGATAATAATTCTGTTGGCCATTCGAGGCAGCGCTCTCTCTCCCGCAGCGCTCTCTCTCCCGCAGCGCTCTGCGCCGGTAGCCACTCCGGCTCCGGCGGCCACCGCCCTCGCGCCGCGTCCCACTCCGGGGCCGGCGGCCACCCTCCTCTCCCACTCGTCTCCCTAGCCGCCTCGCCATGGCCTCGCGGGTTTCTCTGTCGGGCTCGTCCGTCTCCTCGTCGGATCTCTCTTCCCCGGCTTCTGCGTTGGCGCCGCCCCTGGCGCAGGCCCCGCCTGTCGTGCCGCCGCCCCGTCCTCAGCTCAGATCCATCGCCGTCACGCCGGTGGTGGGCACAGCCTTCGGTCCGCTGGTCCAGGGAGGGGCCGCCGGCCCTTCTCGCCCGTCTCAGGTGGAGGCAGGCTGGCAGACTAAGACGAGCCGCCGGCCAAGAGGCCCGTCTACTCGCCCTGCCCTTCCTCGGCGGCGTCGCCAGGCCCTGCGCGTCTTGGCTGCGCCCCGTCCGCCGCCGGAATCTCGGGTTCCGGCGGAGCTCTTTGGGTGTTGCTACAACTGTGGCAAGGATGATGGCCACATCTCGGCGGAATGCCGGAATCCCAGCCTGTGTGTCCGGTGTGGGGGAGTAGGGCACATCTCGCGGGGCTGCACCCGCCCTCGCAGCCCATCCCCGGTGGAGCAGCCGCCGCGTCCCCCGCCGGCCCTTCGCCTCGGGGCGTCCTTTGCTGCTGCGGTGGAGGGTGCTATCTCCCCTGTCTCGCCATGCCGATCTGTGTCGGGTCTGCCGCCACCCCCCCCTAGGCCCCCCGCCTCTGGGCGCCGTCAGGCTGTGGACGGATGTGGTGCGGGCGCCGTCTGTGTCGGCGTTGCGGGACTCGCCGGCTTCTGGCCATGGGCAGGGTCCGGAGTTCTCTGTCCCGTTTGGCCCGGCCATGACCCCGGGACACTCGCCGCGCGCTGAGGTGGATCTGGTGGAAGCTTGTTTCTTGGAGGCATCGGAGGACTTGTGGATGATGGAGGCGGAGCTCTCCCGTGCTGTGCTCGTCACCGTCACCGGCACCCGTCCCGTCGTGGACCTGGCGTCTGCGGCGGTCGCGCTTCACCGTGAGTTTGGTATCGGCCCGGAGGACATGTCGATTCGTGCATACTACCCTGAAGACTTCCTCGTGCTCTGCAAGGATGGGGATCTCCGGGAGCGCATGGTGCATGCTGGTAGGGCGTCGGCTTCGTGGTTCGAACTGAAGCTCAGGCCTTGGATTCGGCAAGCTCAAGCCACAGCGGCGCATCTGCCCTTCTTGGTTCCTGTCTCGCTTCGTGGAGTGCCGGCTCATGCGTGGAGCCAGAGGACGGCCGCGGTGATCCTGCGTGGCCTGGGCTTCGTGGTGGGAGTGGATGACAGCACGGCGCGTCGCCTCGACATGGCAGATTTTAGAGTATGGCTGCGAACGGACCGGCCAAGGTCGATTCCAAGGCGGCGGCTGCTCTTCATCGATGAGCCACGACGAACGCTGTGGGCGAGCGAGCCGGGTTGGCGCGGGTCTTCTGGTAGGGGTGCGGCCTCACTGTGGTATCCCATCGAGATCAGAGTGCTGGCTGAGCCGACGTTGGTGGATTCTGAGGTGGTAGATGCAGGGCCGCCGCCGCCGCCGTCACCGCCCTCCGGTGAGGATGCGTGGCTGCCTCGTTCTTTTGGGGGTGGAGATGCTCGCGGTGGGCCTCGCGGCAATGGGGGTTCAGGTGGCTCTGGCGCTGCTGGACCGGCAGCGAGCACGGCTGGTTCCTCAACGGCGGCGCCGCCGGGGGGCAGGCAAAGGCAAATTCAAATCGCCCAGGTGCCTTTTGGGTCCAACGTTCGTCAGCGTGTTAGTGACAGTTGCATGGCTGAGGCCACTGGCTCGGGTTTGGTGGCTGGGGCCAGCCGGGTCGTGGAGGAGAGCGGCGACCAGCCGATGATTGATGGTCACGTGGCACCGGTAGTGGAGGTTGGTCTGCTGGAATGCTCGCGAACCGCGGGCAGCCCGACAAGAGTTTGTCCGCATGTGGCTGCGCAACCGAGGCGGCATGCAGCGGGGCCCGCGGTCTCCCCTGCGTCTGTGCAGCTTTCCAGATGGCAGGCGAAGGATGGTTCTGGGAACGTGGACCGGATCTCAACAGGAGTTCAAGGTGGTGGAGAGGCACTGCTCATTGGTGAGGCGTCCGGCACCCTGTCGGTCCAGGTGGGGTCCCTCACTCTGGATATTTCGGATCGGGCAGGCGGGCCCACGGTGGGAGGCATCGAGCCTTGGGAGTTTTTTAGTGTAAGCCTATCAGGAGATGGGGGTGTGCAGGTGGATGGGACGGGCCCATGCAGGAGCCCATGCACGTCACGTAGAGATGAGCGTTTTCACCCTGCGAAGGATGTGCCGATGGATAGCGCGCAGATGGAAGAGGCAAACACGCAGCTGGATGTGGGGAGTGTGCAGCTGGAGGAGGAGGTGCCATGCACGCCCTTGGCACAGGTTGCGGTAGGCCCTGTGCAGGCTAACGTGGACGCGTTGTGTGAGGCGATGAGGGTGGAGATTGCGCCTGTTTTGGCAAGGCCGGAGAGCCGTGCTCCAGCGATCAGAGGGGAAATCCCGGGGAAGAAAAGGAAAGTGGATTTGGCTCCCTCCAGGAGGAGTGCGAGGATAGCAAAGCATGCAACAACGAAACAACAACATGTTATCATCAGGAAGCTGTGCTTGGCTCATGAGGGAGAGGTGATTTCGGACGATGCATTGCACATGTACGTGGACTTGTTTTCTCGTCCCCTTTCGGATGCTCACATCGCGGCCGTGCTTGCTCTCTTCGGATGGGAGTCGCCAGCTCTCCCCATGGCGGAGGAGGCCGTAGCCATGTTGGCCTAGAAGGTGGTGGAATGATTGGGTGGCTTGGTGGCATTCCTCAATGAATGCACAACCCCTCAAGATGATTGTGTGGAACGTGCGTGGTCTCAACGCGCCGGCGAGGAGAAGTGCCGTGTATCAAGCGGTTGCGCTGGCAAACCCGGCCATTGTATGTTTGCAGGAAACCAAAATGCAGGATGTCTCACTTGCAGTTGTACAACAATGTTTAGGAAATAAATTTGGGAAGTTCTTTTACTTGCCGGCGGTGGGTACTCGTGGAGGAATTTTGGTGGCCTGGGATGAATCTATCACGCAACTGTCAAACCCACACTATACAACCAATACGCTCACGGCGATTGTCAAACATCAAGTGATCAAGAATGGTGGCTCACATGTGTGTATGGCCCTCAGGAGGAAAGGGAGAAGGTGGAGTTCTTGCAGGAGCTTGTGGAGATTCGGGACTTGCATGCGGGTCCGTGGCTCGTTGCGGGGGACTTTAACTTGCTGGTAAATCAGGAGGATAAAAGCAATGACCGGATTAATCGCAGAATGATGAGCAGATTCAGGACAAAGCTAAATTCGCTGGAGTTGAAGGAGTTGTATCTCAATGGTCGGAGATATACGTGGTCAAATGAAAGGCAGAATGCAACTCTTGAGAAGATCGATCACGTCTTCGTTTGAGGCGTTCCCCTCATGCTTCCTTTCGGCACTGGAACGGCAATTTCGGACCACTGTCCACTCATGCTGGACATGAACATGGAGGTGCATGTACGTAACCGCTTCAAGTTTGAAGCCTTCTGGGTTAAGGCGGAGGGCTTTATGGAGACGGTGCAAGTGGCATGGAACTCGGAGCCTGTGGCATCTAATGTATATCTTACACTTCACAACAAGCTAAGAGCAACGGCCATGGCTCTTCAAAAGTGGAGCGATCAGTGGATTGGTAATGTGAAACTGCAAATACGTATAGCATTGGAGGTGATTCACAGACTGGATGTTGCCATGGACACCAGATCTCTGTCGGCCGCGGAAGTGGAGCTCCGCAAGTGTTTGAAGAGGAAACTGCTAGGCCTGTGTTCTCTTGAACGGTCCATCGCTAGGCAGCGGTCTCGCATGCTGCACTTGCGCGAAGGAGATGGCAACACAAGATTGTTCCATCAACAAGCAAGTCATAGGCAAAGAAAGAATACTATTCGGGTTGTGCGACACAATGGCAACCTGTTCACAGGTCAGGAAGTAGTGGCGGAAGCTGTGGATGATTATTTTGGACAAGCTTTTGGCTTCTGTGCTGCAAGGACACATGCGCTAAACCTGGAGGCTCTTTAGCTGCCGCAACTTGATCTTGAGCATCTTGAGGTGCCATTTACCGATGAGGAAGTTGAGAAGGTCCTGAAATCGATGCCACAAGACAAAGCGCCTGGGCCGGACGGGTTCACCGGGCGTTTCTATGCCACGTGTTGGCATATCATTCGGGAGGATTTCATGGCAGCTATGGCATGCTTTTATAATGGAGATGTGAGAGGAATGGCCACAATCAACAAATCGCTGGTTTCTCTCCTGCCCAAGAAGGATGGGGCATTGGATGTGGGAGACTTCCGGCCTATCAATCTTGTGCACGGAGCTATTAAGATCTTTGAGAAGGTTCTAGCCTCCCGGCTTGTGGTGGAGCTGCCAAAACTTGTTGGGAATCATCAAAGTGCATTTGTCAAGGGTAGATCATTGCACGACAACTTCATGTTAGTTCAAAGCATGGCTCGTCGATTGCATGCATTGAAGAACACCGCTGTCCTTTTGAAGCTCGACATTTCGAAAGCGTTTGACTCGGTTCAATGGCCTTTTCTCTTGGAAGTTTTGGAGCGGTTTGGGTTTGGTTCGAGGTGGAGATCTTGGGTGTGTGGGATTTTGGCAACGTCCACCACCAAGATAATGTTAAATGGTGACCCGGGTCGCACAATTTACAACTGCAAGGGATTGCGCCAGGGGGACCCCATTTCACCGATGCTATTCATCCTCACCATGGAGCCACTTCACAGGCTTTTCGAGTGGGCAGCCAGCAGGGGTCTTTTGCAGCCGTTGGGGCCATCGGGCATGAAGAAGAGACTCTCGTTCTTTGCGGATGATGTAGTCCTGTTTTGCAAGCCAGAACCAATGGATCTTGCAATCTGCAAATGCATCTTTGATATCTTTGGTGAGGCGTCAGGCTTGCACATAAACATGAGGAAGTCAGTTGCCCTTCCGATACGGTGTTCGGAACAATGCATAGCTATGGCGAGTGAGGAGCTTGGATGTCCAGTGGGAGCTTTCCCGGTGCGTTACCTTGGGCTACCTTTGTCCATAAGGAAGCAATCAGCAACACAGCTACAATTTTTGGTGGATCAGATGGCGAATCAGCTCCCAAAGTGGAAGGCTTCCCTCATGCCTAAAAGTGGTAGGCTTACATTGGTGCAATCTGTTCTATGTGCGATGCCCATACATGCTATGATGGCATTGGATCTTCCTATCAAGACAGTGACAGCCATGAATAAGGTGTGTCGAGGTTTCTTGTGGTGTGGGAAAGGGGAAGCAAATGGTGGAAACTGTGCGGTTGCTTGGGATGTGGTGTGTGCCCCCAAATGGGCAGGAGGCCTTGGGTTGCCTAACATGCGATGGTTGAATGTGGCAATGCAAGCTAGATGGCCTTGGCTGCAAAGGACGGATAAGGATAGACCGTGGAGTGAGTTTCAGATCAAAGTGCCGAAGGACTCGATGCAAATCTTTCAAGCGGCAACAAGGTGCACGCCGCATGATGGTGTGGACGCGCTTTTCTGGGAGGATAGATGGCTTGATGGGCGGAGGATTCAGGAACTAGCACCGACCATCTACAGCTTGGTCCCAAGCCGTGTTAGGATGACGAGCCGGCTAGGGCAGGTGGCGTCGAATGGCTCTTGGGCTTCCTGCATCAACCCTGATCTGGACCCAAATGCATTGCAGGAGTTCTTGGAGCTATGTCAAAGAGTGCAGCTATGGGAACCTATGGAGACTGGGCAGGACGATTTCACTTGGTCATGGGAAGCAAGTGGGCAATACTCTGTGCGATCAGCGTACGCTGCCAAGTTTTGGGGCCGGGAGGTGATTTCGAATGCAGAGTTAACGTGGAAATCAAGAGCTCCATCGCAATGCAAGTTCTTTACGTGGCTGGCTTTGCGCAACAGATGTTGGACGTCAGACAAGCTTGCTAGAAGAGGGTTGCCGCACCAGGACAAGTGCCCACTTTGTGACCAAGAGGAGGAGACAATAGACCATGTGCTGCTAACACGTGTCTTCGCCAGATCGATGTGGGAGGTGGTCTGCACGGCGTTGGGGAAGCCGGAGTGGACACCAACGCCGCAAGGTTCACTGAAATCTTGGCTATGTACGAAGCAACAGTTGAATACGATGGGCACAAAAGATCTGCATGCTATCCTACTATTGGCACTATGAGAGCTGTGGAAGCATCGGAACGCGATGGTGTTTGATGGAGAGCTGCCATCGCTTCACCAGCTCATGCGTAGAGTAGAGGCGGAAGGAAGGACTTGGGCGCGTTCGGGACTTATGAAAGCAAATGTTGATTTTGTGTTTGCGGGTTTAGCGAGGTGGATTAGTGGGGAGTAGTAGATTTTGTGTACTAGGTGGAGTGGTGTGTACATATGTGTGAGCAATCGCCACGCTTGTAATTGACCGGTGGAGGCATCTTTGCCTTTCCTTCTTTAATATATGATATGCACACTCGTGCATATTCGAGAAAAAAAATTAATTCTGTTAAAAGCTGCATTGTTCCTTGGTTGCAGAGAATTCGCTCGGGGGCTTTTTAATCCCGGGCGATGGTAGTATTTGAGATCCTAGAAAATGGCCCATATGTTTCAACGAGATTTTTTTTAAATCTACATCCTTCCTTGGTTCCTTTTAATCCTGGACGGCTATAGCATTTGAGACAATTGATCAAAATGCAATGGTAGCAAATAGGCCCGTGGTTGCAACGCTCGAACAAATCGACGTGTATTTAAATTTAGTGAGAGTTGTATGCATTAACACTTTGGTTCTAGGTTTCGCACATGTCGTCACACTCACACTTGTCGTTCCTCAGTTATCCCCATGTGCCTCGACGCTACAGCCGGCTCGCCGATACCGACAATCACTGCTGCAACCCCTTGTCGTAGTAGTCGGCGTTGCCATTCATCACTGGCATGGTAATTTGCTGGGACCCAGGAGTCTCATTTTTAATTATTGCAGGATGGTAATATATTTTATGTTGGTTTTATCTTCTGACGGGCAAGCAAATTATAGTTTGTACTGAATGTTTTGACATTCAGCATGTATGTACTACGATTACGGAAGGGCAATAATACCCAACGCATTGCCTTCCATGAACTATCTTGTTCTGTTTTCAAAATTTATTCATAAATTCAAAAAATATTCATATTTTCAATTTTATTCACAACTTCAAAAAATGTTCGGGCATTTCACAATTTTTGTGTTTTGAAAAATTATTCATAGTTTTGAAAAATGATCATCTTTTTCAAAAAAATCTGTTTAAAAAATCACAAATTCGAAAATACTCGTGTTTCCGTATTTTTCACAAATTAAAAAGATGTTATGGGGGTTTCATAAAATGCTCACATTGTTCATATTTCAGAACATGTATACATTTTTCAAAAAAAATTCCTGTTTATCAAAAAATGTTCACATTTTCAAATTGTTGTTCATAGGTTCAAAAAATGTTCTCATTTAAAAAAAATCCCTTTTTCAAAACATGTTTGATATTCCCAAAAAATGTTTGAGTCTTTAAAATTTTGTTAACATATTTTGGAAATGTTCTTGCAAAAGTATTTACTTTTATGAAAAAGAAAATCACGTTCCAAATTCGTTTTTACAACTTTCACTGCCTGTAGTTTATATAAACTAAGCTGCAATTTTTAGACAACAAATTGAAGAATTACAGTGGCTAGATAGGTGGTTAACTCACAGGAGGTCATGTGTCCGATACTACTCACGCACAAGGTTTGATTCCCTTGTTAGCCGGGGTTTTTTCACCGGAGGAAAAGACGAAAAATCAAACTCGAGCGAGAGGGTTTGGGGCGAACGAAAAACGTTAGTCCCATGATGGACGGAAAAATATCTGGGTCCCATAGGAAACGAAAAAAAAAGTAGAGAAACAATACTCCCTTTTATATTAGGTATAGGTATCTTGTTTGGATGTCCATGTATTGGATAGTTGGGGGCAATGTATCCGGTGCACCCCACTTGTGGTGTTAGCGGTGCACCGGATGCCATAGAATATTTTTAAATAACTGGAAAAATTCTAGCATGTCAACACAACATCAATGTATGGTGTCATAAAATTTCGTATAAAAATTTGAAATATTTTTTAAGATACAAAAATGACAAATTTGACATCAATGTGATAATGGGCCAAATCTAGGGCCCAAGTTATGTTATGTACTATTTAGTGTTGAATTTGTCATTTTTATTTTTTTGAGTTATGTTTCGATTTTTGACTTGAAATTTTGTGACAACCTACATTAATGTTGCATAAATGTGTTCAATTTTTTTAGAATGTTTTGAACATTTTAAAAGCATAATGTGAGTTCGGTGCACCGGTAGCACCACAAGCTCCGGTGCACCAGATATTTTCCCGATAGTTGGGAACCGAGAGGGACAACTAATTCAAAGGTTTGCGTTTGGATGGCCAGGCTATTGAATTGCAGTTGCAAGTTTTATCTCTCTTGTTCTCACTATCACGAACGTGCCCTATGATCGAGCAGTATCCGGAGAAGGGCAAGTGTGCAGGCTAAGTTTCTCGCGAGCATGACATGCGTTCAGGCACTATAGTAGCGATGGAGCTCTTTGGAGGTGGGATGGGGGGCGACGGACGAGGACGAGTGTAACACCCCATAGTTAAGCTACAGTAATGTCACATTCCTAGTTCTTGTATGCTCAAGGCTAGCTAGTGATGTGTGCATCATGTTTAAATTCCATTTAAATTTGAAATGGGGATTTGTGAAACCCTCAGAATTCATTTTCTGGCATGACCCAGATAAAAATTGCTCCAAAAGGGTCCAAGAAAATGTTCATGTTGCTCTCTGAAAATATTGAAAAGAGATAAAAATCAACCCAATATTTTTAGGAGCTCATAAGTATTTATTTTGGCCATTTGGATTAATGCAGTAATTATTTGCTTTGGATATATATTGTCATATATATATAATATTGTCCAAAAATTATGCCAGTTGTTGAGGAGCTCTGGAATAATACCACTAGCTCCTACAAAAATTGGCATAAGGAAATTAAATGGTTTAGTATTTTTATTAAATCAAACAAATATCAGAAAATTAGAAAAAGAAACAAAATGAAAAGAAAACCTACCTGGCGCTTACCTGCACCCCGTCTGGCCCAGCGGCCCAGCAGGCCGGCCCAGCTAACTGGCGACGCCAATCATCGTCCTCCTGGAGCCAGGAGGACGATGGGCACGCGCTCGCCGTCTGCGCGCATGCGCGCCACCTCTTGCCTGCCTGGCGTCCTCCTCGTCGCTCTGGCCTCTCTGGACGTCGCCACGACGCCCCGAATCCTCTCACCCACCCCCAGTCCTCTCCCCTCTCCCTCGCTTTCTCTCTCACGGCCGAACACGCCGGTCGCCGCCGGTCGCTGCCCCGCGCTCCCTGCCGTTCCCTCGACCGCTCGTCGTGCTTGCGAGCTCCGCCACGTCGTCCGCCACCTCTCCGCCATGTCGTGCGTCGCCGGACGCCCCGTGGAGCCGTCGCCGTCACCATCTTTGCCTCCGGCCGCCGTGGATCCCCATCGCCGCCCCGCCGACTCCAACCCTTCCCCGAGCTCTCCGACAATGCTCCTGAATCCGCCGTGAGCTCCTGCATCGTTTCCCCCTTCTCCCCTGCTCCTCCGTGCTCTGTAGCCCCGCAGCCGCTCGAGCCCGAGCTCCGGCCGCCGCCGCGAGCTCCGGCCTCCCCAGCTCCTCCCACCTGCCCCACTAGATGCGGGAGAGCACGGGCTACGCCCCGGTGCTCTCAGCCGCCGCCCCGTGCCCTGCAGCGCGGACTCCGCGGCGACCAGAGGTCGCCGGCGACGACCTCGCCGGCCTGACGTGCGGGCCCGGCCTACCAGGTGATTAGCTTAAGGGTAATCACCATTTAACTAAACCCTGACACTGACAGTGGGCCCCTGCGCCCTAATCTTTTAATTAGATTAGTAAAACCCCCCTGTTTAACATTGTGTCACTGACGTGTGGACCCCACACATAAGGTTTGACCCCAGTCAGCGCTGCTGACTTGCTGACGCAAGCATGACATAGTTATTCATTTTCTGAATTTAAATTAAATTAGGAAATTACAGAAAATGTTATAAACTTCAAAAAATCATAGAAATTCAACCGTAGCTCAGATTGAAATAATTTATATATGAAAAAATATCAGAAAAATTCAATCTATCCATCTGTACCAATTTCATGCATGACAAACCAACTTATACCTACTGTATAAGTGAAAACATATAAATGGCATTTATAAGAGCTTATTTTGGAGATGCATTTGAATCTTTGGTTCAAATGGACTCCATCCAAATAACAGCTAGTTGCATTAGCTCAAACATCATCACACCTACATGCCATGATCATGCATCATATTGTTGCATATGATTGTGTTTTCATTGTCGACACCGTTCCTTCTCGATAGGTCCTACTCCGGAGAGTGCTCCAGAGTACCTGTCTGAGGAGCAGTGCCCCCCTATTGATCTACCAGGCAAGCAAACCCCCTTGTTCATTCCGATACAATCCTACTCTCTCGCTCCTGCTCTCTGTTATTGCATTAGGACAACAACGATTCAATTGCTACTTTGTGCTGCGGTAGTTGAACCCATTCCTCTGCATGACCCGTCATTGCCACAGTAAATAGTTGAAACCCACTAGCATGTGTAGGAGTTGATTGAAGCCATTGTTGTGTTCCTACCATGCCATGCCTGCTATTGCTTAGAGAGTGTGTCAGGTTTGATTCATTGGGAATGAATTAGAGTGCAGTGCTATGTTCTGATGCTGAGAGTTAAGTGTGTGAACACGATTTGGTAAAAGGTAGCGGTGAGAGGCCATGTAGGAGTACATGGTGGGTTGTCTCACTGGGACCATCCTTAAGCACTGAGTTCTGTGTATGTTGTCCAATGACTCGATACTACCACACATTGGGTTCCGGTAACTCGACCCCTCTCGACTTATTAACCAACTTGATCTCTGTCCAGGAGTCGCAACTAGTTTCTGGTGTTTGTAGGTAGTGTTATTTTTCTACCAAGTGGCACCCAGCAGGGTGGGCTTGGGATAGACTAGGCACACGTGGCCTGGTGTACCGAGTGGCACCCGGATGGTGGGCTCGGGAACCCTGCACACATCGTTTGGGGCCGTGATGGAAACCTCGGCCGGACTCCCTTGCGGATAGAACCCGAATAGGCGATAAACCTGGACTAGAGTCGTGTGGTTAGTCAGGTCGTGGCCGACACTCTTGCCAGGCTTCTGCTTGAAGGTTGCCGAGTTACATGACATGTACATGGCAGTAAGTGGCGAAAGGGTGTGTGAAGAAGTACACCCCTGCAGGGTTATCATGATCTATTCGAGTAGCCGGGTCCGCGGTTATGGACTTCTTGGATGCTTACGTGGTACATAGACAACTTGAAGTGGATACTCTAAAATGCTCAAGACAAGTGTGAGTGCTATGGATGGCCTTCTCGTAGGGAGACGGGGATGAATCCATAGTGGTGTATTGTGTGGTGATTAGTGGACTCTTGTACGTTGTCTCACCTCAAAGAAGTTTCTCGTAGTCGTAGAACAGGATAGCCATTGAGTCAAAGCTGGCTTGCTGCAACTAACCCCACATTACCCTCTTGATACAAATGCATGTATGATAGGATCTGATGTAAGTCTTGCTGAGTACCTTTGTATTCATGTTGCTTTATTTATGTTTTTGCAACGGAGACTTCAGTCTTACTAGTGTACGTGGACTTCGACAAGTAGCTTGTACCTCAGCTACGATCTTGATCGGATGTTGTAGATAGTCAGGCTCTTCAGCCTTTTTCATTTGTAGATGTCCGTACTCAGACATGTAATGCTTCTGCTTGTTGCTTATATGCTCTGAATGTTGGGTCATGTGACCCCTGTTTGTAATAAATGCTATGATGGCTCTTTGAGCCTTATCTATATGAGTTGTTGAGTTATGTTGTGATGCCATGTTGTACAACACATACTTGCATGTTATGCGTACGTGTAATGTGTATTGCTATGTGTGGGATCTGACTATCTAGTTGTTTATCCTTAGTAGCCTCTCTTACCGGGAAATGTCTCCTAGTGCTTCCACTGAGCCCTGGTAGCTTGCTACTGCTCCGGAACACTTAGGCTAGCCGGCATGTGTCCTTCTTCATTCCTGTGTCTGTCCCTTCGCGCAAATGTCACGCGGTGTCTACCGGAGTCCTGTTAGCCTGCTACAGCCTGGATTCTCCAGAGTCCTGCTAGCCCAGCTACTACAGCCCGGATTCACTCGCTGATGATCGGTGTGGCATAGAATCGGGGTCCTGACAAGTAACCATCCACTAATGGTGCCATATTGATACGTCTTCAATGTATCTATAATTTTTTATTGTTCCATGATATTATATTATCATTCTTGGATGTTTTATATTCATTCTATAGCAGCTTTATATCATTTTTGGGACTAACCTATTGACATAGTGCCCAGTGACAATTGTTGTTTTTTACTTCACAGAATATCCATATCAAACAAAGTCCAAACACAAAGAAACTTTTTGGAGATTTTTTTCTGCCCAAAAGATAACTTAGGAGCCAATAAAGTGCAGGAGGGGAGGCCCGTGGGGCCCACAAGATGCTAGGGGGCCCTGGCGCACCCAGGTGGGCAGTGGGGCCCATAGGAGTCCTTTCCACCACCTCTCAGCTCTATAAATCCCAAATATTCCAGAAACTCTAGGGGAGTCGATGAAACATAATTCAAGCCGCCGCAAGTTCCAGAACCACGAGATCCAATCTAGAGCCCTATTCTGGCACCTTGCCGGAGGGGAACACGATCACGAAGGGGTTCCGAGGGAGTCCTGGACTAGGGGGTGTCCGGATAACTGGACTATCATCATCGGCCAGACTCCAAGACTATGAAGATACAGGATTGAAGACTTCGTCCCGTGTCCGGATGGGACTTTCCTTGGCGTGGAAGGCAAGCTTGGCAATACGGATATGTAGATCTCCTACCATTGTAACCGACTCTGTGTAACCCTAGCCCTCTCCGGTGCCTATATAAACCGGAGGGTTTTAGTCCATAGGACAACAATCACAACAACAATCATACCATAGGCTAGCTTCTAGGGTTTAGCCTCCTTGATCTCGTGGTAGATCCACTCTTGTACTACCCATATCATCAATATCAATCAAGCAGGAGTAGGGTTTTACCTCCATCGAGAGGGCCCGAACCTGGGTAAAAACATCGTGTCCCTTGTCTCCTGTTACCATCCGCCTAGACGCACAGTTCGGGACCCCCTACCCGAGATCCGCCGGTTTTGACACCGACATTGGTGCTTTCATTGAGAGTTCCTCTGTGTCGTCGCCGATAGCCTTGATGGCTCCTTTGATCATCAACAACGACGCAGTCCAGGGTGAGGCTTTTCTCCCCGGACAGATCTTCGTGTTCGGCGGCTTTGCACTGCGGGCCAATTCGCTTGGCCATCTGGAGCAGATCGAAAGCTACGCCCCTGGCCATCAGGTCAGATTCGGAAGTCTAAACTTCACGGATGACATCCGCGGAGACTTGATCTTCGATGGATTCGAGCCACAGCCGAGCGGGCCGCACTGTCTTGATGGGCATGATTTAGCTCTACTGCCGGAAAGTGCCCTGGAGGCCGCACACGAGTCCGCTCCGATCCTCAATTCGGAGCCGGTTGCCCAGATCGAGGACGGGTGGCTAGACACTGCCTCGGGGGCTGCTACCCCTACGGCGATGGAGCCGGGTACTGACCTTGTCCCTTATGAAGCTCGTGGCTCCGAGGTGCCGGACTCCTCACCGGACTCCGAACCTCCTGCGCCCCTACCAATCGAATCTGATTGGGCGCTGATCATGGAGTTCACCGCTGCGGACATCTTTCAACACTCACCTTTTGGCGACATCCTGAGTTCGCTAAAGTCTCTCTCGCTATCAGGAGAGCCCTGGCCGAATTGCGGTCAGGATGGTTGGGATGCGGACGACGAAGAAACTCAAAGCCCACCCACCACCCACTTTGTAGCCACTGTCGAACCGACATGCTAGACTACGACTCCGAAGACATCGACGGTATGGACGACGATGCCGGAGACGATCAAAAATCAGCGCCTACTGGGCACTGGAAAGCCACCTCAACTCATGACGTGTACATGGTGGATACACCAAAAGGAAGCGACAACGAGGAACAACGGGACGCGGTGAAGGATAATTCCCCCGAAAAACAAACAAAACGACGATGCAAGCGCCGCCTGAAGTCCCGCCTCGATAACAACAGCACTCATAATGACCCAGCCATAGAGCAGGGCGAACCAGTGGACGACGAACATGCAACCAAGCAACCATCCGAACAGGATGAATTGGACAAGCAACCCATCCCCGGCGAAAACAACAGTCCAGACGATCTCACGCCGGACACATCACCGAAGCATAAGAACCTTCACAAAAGGCTCGTCGCCACTGCAAGAAGCTTGAAGAAGCAGAAGCGGAAGCTCAAAACAGCGGAAGACGTACTCAGAATGAGATGGAGCAAAGTACTCAAGACCGCAGACAAATACGGCAATAGTCACCAAACAAAGAGCTACCTGAAGCGCAAGCTGTTGCCCGAATTCGACGAGGAGGCCGTAGAGCCACCACAATCAAAAAGCAAAAAGGCCGCCTGGCCGGATAGACGACCAGATGACAGGCTAAGAGTGGCAAGCAGCGCCGCACACAAGCCGTCACATGATACACATAAAGATCCTCGCAAAGAGGATGGCCCGGTCAGGTCCATTTATGGGCCAAAAAAGAGGGCTCCAAGAAGCAACACAACACGCCGAGTGTTCGAAGACAACGACACACCTAAATACAGGGGCGCCGCACACCCACTATGTTTCACCGATGAGGTACTGGATCATGAATTTCCAGCGGGTTTTAAGCCCGTAAACATAGAGGCATACGACGGAACAACATACCCCGGAGTCTAGATTGAGGATTATATCCTACACATACATATGGCTAGAGGAGATGATCTCCATGCCATAAAATACCTACCCCTCAAGCTCAAAGGGCCAGCTCGGCATTGGCTCAAAAGCCTCCCAGAAAATACCATTGGAAGTTGGGAACAGCTCGAGGATGCGTTTAGAGCAAATTTTCAGGGGACCTATGTCCGCCCTCCGGATGCAGACGATTTAAGTCACATAACTCAGCAGCCCGGAGAGTCAGTGTCGGTGTCAAAACTGGCGGATCTCGGGTAGGGGGTCCCGAACTGTGCGTCTAGGCGGATGGTAACAGGAAACAAGGGACACGATGTTTTTACCCAGGTTCGGGCCCTCTCGATGGAGGTAAAACCCTACTCCTGCTTGATTGATATTGATGATATGGGTAGTACAAGAGTGGATCTACCACGAGATCAAGGAGGCTAAACCCTAGAAGCTAGCCTATGGTATGATTGTTGTCCTACGGACTAAAACCCTCCGGTTTATATAGACTCCGGAGAGGGCTAGGGTTACACAGAGTCGGTTACAATGGTAGGAGATCTACATATCCGTATTGCCAAGCTTGCCTTCCACGCCAAGGAAAGTCCCATCCGGACACGGGACGAAGTCTTCAATCTTGTATCTTCATAGTCTTGGAGTCCGGCCGATGATGATAGTCCGGCTATCCGGACACCCCCTAGTCCAGGACTCCCTCAGTAGCCCCTGAACCAGGCTTCAATGACGATGAGTCCGACGCGCATATTGTCTTCGACATTGCAAGGCGGGTTCCTCCTCCAAATAATTCATAGAAGATTGTGAACGCCAGGATAGTGTCCGACTCTGTAAAATAAATTCCACATGCCACCGTAGAGAGAATAATATTTACATAAGTTCAATCTGCTGACGTATTTTGTGGCGTGACATCACACCACTACCAAGCCTTTACTTGAATCGTTTTTATTATACCACCTCAGCGCGTTTAGCGAAGCGGTTTCCTTGGCACGTCTTGTCGAAGCAGAGATCGTGTTCCCCTTATTCCGGGATTCCCATCAATACGGATGTGGGTAACCCAACCGCGCTTGTTGCCACGCCCCCTCCATCGAAGGTGAGTTCCAAATGGTCACGGTGACGGCTCTTGGTATTCTCCCTCTTTATAACGAGACCAAGGCTCGTTTCTTTTCTTCAGTCCTCGATCGAATCTACCCCTCGCCCCAAGTTCCAGCACTCAGGGCTCCAGATTCAGGTGCTTCAAATCTTCGACAATGTCCGGCTCCGACCTACAGGGCCGGTGGATGCCCTCCTCCGTCACGGAGGAGGACGTGCTAAAGCTGAGAGAAGCCAGGTACTTAACCTACGAGATTTCGCATAGGTTGCCTGCCCAAGGGCAAGTTATTCCTACTCCCGAGCCAGGAGAGAGCGTCGTGTTCGTGTCTCACCTCCGTCGTGGTTTAGGCTTCCCGATGGATCCCTTCGTGAGGGGGCTCATGTTTTACTATGGGTTGGAATTCCACGACTTGGCTCCGGAGTCCATCCTCCACATCTCATTATTCATTATCGTCCGCGAAGCCTTCCTCCGCACCACCCCTCACTTTGGTTTGTGGCTCAAAACCTTCAACATGGAGCCGAAGATGATTGAAGGGCGTCAAGCAGAGTGCGGCGGGGCAGTTGTAAGCAAGAGGGCCGATGCTCCATGGCCCGAGGGCTCTTTTCAGGAGGAGCTCTGTTTATGGCAACAGGAGTGGTTCTATATTACCGCTCCCAGGGGCAGCAGGCAGAAGCCGCCGCCCGTCTTTCGCTCGGGCCCTCCACAACGGCTGATGTCATGGGTCAACAAAGGGCTTAACTGGGGGCCGTCAAAGGACGTACCCCTATTGCAGGGCCGGATTCGAGACCTCCAGGAGAGGGAGATCAATCTGGTCGTAGTGATACAGGTTATGCTGATTCGGCGTCTTCTGCCCTGCAAACGTCGCCCCCTCCGCCAGTGGGAATTCAATCCGGAGGGACCACGAGCTCTCCAACACTTCATGGGTACGACACCCGTGGAGATGTACAAATTGTTCTTCGGATCACAAGAAGTGTGTCCGGAATTGACCGAGGACGCCGGCTTAAGCTGCAATCGCCCGGATACTCAAGTAAGTAGCCCTGTGTCCGGACATACCGTTTGTTTGCATATCTTGGATTCGCCTTTTAACCAATCGTCCTTTGAACAGGAGTGGATAGCGCAAGCAAAACTGATACGGTGTCCGGCCCCCCTCCCGGAGACCGCGCCGGACTCGGTGCTAGTCAAGATGCTGGAGGTTGCGCCTCCAGAGGAGGGCGAAGGGGAAAACAGAGAAGCTACCGCCTCTACTAAGGAGGCTTTCGAGAAAGGGGGGATCAAGAATCCCTCCTTCCAGGGGGAAAAGAGGACCGCTTCCGAAGATCCGGAGGCTAAGGCCTCGAAGCGGGGGAAGAAATCTTCACCAGAGGGTCCTACGCCAGGGGAAACCCCGGCCGCACTATCACCCCTAAGGAATCAGCCCTCCAGCGAGCCGTAAGTAAAAAACGGGGAGTTTTGTAATAAGGGACATCCCTATTTTTGCTTCTGAGGATAACCGAAGTTGTTATCTTGTAGTTCGGATCTCCGTCCTTCTCAGCTGAGTTCGTCTTCGGGGGACCTTCGTCCGGAGATGATGGAGAGCGAGACGCCTCCATCTGCCGCGCCGTCAGGCGGGGCGGACGACCCTGAAGTGTCATCGAGGAGGGTCTCCCCAAGTCCAGTGGGGCCGGAGAGTTCGGCACCTACTGGTGTACGGCCGGGGGAGCTAAAGGATCTGCTCGAGAGGGCGTCTATCTCAGAAGATCATCGTACATTGATGAGTACGGTGATTGAAAGAATTTCGTCCGCTGAGGGCGGGTTGCATGATGCCGTCAGAAGTTTACTGGCGGGTTTTGAGGTACGTAAAAATGACATACCTTTTGACAGTTTTGCACATAGAGTGCGCCCTGTATAGATAGTAGCCCCTGAGAGTCGGTATGTTGTCGAAAGCGACAGCGCGCCGAGGATCATAATCTCACTTATTAATTCTCGCTTTTCCTATGCAGGTGGCGGATCGTCCGGTGGCCAGCCGGACTGATAGAGTTGCCGAGCTAAAGCCGCAACTCGACGTTGCGGATGCGGACATCGCGCTGGTCAATAAACAACTTGACGAGTCACAAGGTAGGTTGTTTCTCCGCGGTCACCTAGTAAGGGAGATGACGCCCACTCCTTACAACATGTATGCTTGATGCAGATGGTGCCGTTGCTGTGGAGGACCTTCGGGCAGAGCTTGCTCGAGCCAAGGAGCAAGCCAGAAGGAGCGATGCGGCTGCCTCGAAGGCAGCCGAAGAGCTAAAAGCCAAAAAGGCTGCTCACTGCCGAAGCAGAGAGGAGATGGCCGGAATGGCCATGAAACTGAAGGATGTTACCGACCGCTATGAGGTTCTTGAAAAAGAATGCCGAGCAGAGCAAGGGGACCTGAAGAAGGCCACCGCCGAAGCCAAGGATGCCCGTTCTGCACTGAGGGCTATAAAGGAGGAGCTGCGTCAGGCCGGAGACATTGCGGCTGGCAAGCCCTTTCTGCTGCGCAGGAAGTTCACAGATCCGAAGTATGCTCAGCTGGGCCAGCTGTGGGGTGCGGAGGATCCTTATCTGGATTTGGCGGTGAATGCGGCGGATGCGGTTGTGCACTTCCGAAGCCAAAAGGATCACGGTATGGAAGAGCTGTTTTGGTCTCAATTCCACAGTCCGGAGCGTTCACTTCCGTTGACCGATCGGTTGGCTGAGTGGGCTGAGCTGAATAGATTGTCCGGATTTGCCATGACGGATATAGTGGCTCATCTATGGCTGGATAGGCCCAAGCCGAAGAGTTATTTTGGCTTATTACAGCAATTCCTTGGGGCTGTGCCGCATATCAAGTCGATGAAGCGGTCGGTATGCATAGAGGGTGCACGGATGGCCCTCGCCCGTGTTAGGACACACTGGGCGGAGATGGATGCCACCGATGTTGCATCCCGGGGTTCGGACGAGAGCCGGTTACGCGCCGAGCACTATTTTGGGGAAGTCCTGCAGGGCGCTCGTTTAATAGAGTCGCAGTGCTCGAAAAATGTTGTGTTCAAATGACATGTATGATTTGTAAAACCATATTCATAATATAAGTGCTTTTTATACTTGTGCGTTCAAGTATTCAAATATCTCCTGTGCGGCCGTTAATGTATACGTGTATATAACCTGAAAGATGGTAGTCTTCGGCTTCAGCCCCCACGCACATGGTGCGGGGGTGTTTGCAAAATAGCGCATTTTCACACTTAATCCAACGTCTTGGTCCTGTGAAGGAGGCGGTAACGTAGCAAACTAGGCAACCGGACTATAATGCTTTAGCACTTTCACTTAGCCATAGGAGTTCAAAGGTGGGGCTACGATATAGCCCCTAGGGGCACCACGCTCTCCGAATTCGGGGCGCGTATGTGCTTGACCGGGAAACGGTCCTTCGTCAAAGTGGAGGAATTCTAGACATTCCGGTAGTCGATCGAGTGGTTGACCAGTCTCTCGCTATATCATGACAGTCAGTTTTCGGCTTTCTCTACTGAGGTGCTCACCCGGCCGAACCGGGGCACAATCGCAGTAGTTCTCCTGGTGCCGTGTTAGCCGATGATACGGAACGTAAGGCAGCAAAACACAGGAGCCGGGAAAACCCAACATTTGACCAAAGACATGATTCGGAGCTGATGCATATAAGGCCTAACTCGAGACGCCGAACACTCCCTGAGGTATTCGGTCTTTATTAAAACGGGCAGAATGATGCCCTAAGCCCCTATTGTCCAGGTACGGGCGAAAACTTCTGACGCGGCCAATGCCAAAACGCCAGCCTCCTCCTTGGTTATAATAGAAAACCGGGGGATGTGTATCAACAAGAGACAGTAAGAAATGTTTACGCATGGTCTTAATCTGAAAAGAATCCTTGCAACGGGTCCCTGCTGCACGTCTGCGCCTGTGTCTCCGTTGTGCTGTATCCTGGACGGGTGTAGCATGTTGTTCATCTGTAAGAGAGAAGAACTTAGCTTGGGAAAATACCGTGCAAAAAATGTATTTAAAACAGATTATGAAAAAATGAATGAAGTTGAGCTTTTGTTGGCTCTTATTGTTCATGCTCACAGCCCCTTGTAAAGGGTTATGCGGCTAGGAAGCCCCTAGTTTATTTGTGCCGGACTCGCCTAGCCGTGTCCGGGGTCTTAAGCGACCTTTCAAAGAGATAATGCCGCGTGGACCGGGCATTTTAAGTGTAAGAGACGCGTAATGCGGTATTGCGTTAAAGCGGGCGAAAGCTTCACGTCCCAATGGTGCTTGATGGCTACTTTTAAATGGGGCGATATGGAAAATTAGCTTTTCGCGACGGAAGTTGTCGGATGAACCGAACACAACTTCTAGTAGTAAGGAGCCCGTGCAATTGGCGTAAGGGCCTGGCGTCACTCCTTTGAAGGAAGTGCTGCTATGGCGAATTTTGGTCGGGTCTATCCCCATCCTGCGGATTGTGTCCGGATATAGCAGGTTTAAGTCGCTACCGCCATCCATTAGGACTTGTGTAAATTGTAGTCTGTCGATTATAAGATCCAATATCAAAGCAGTCCATCCTGCGTTTGGAATGCTTCTGGAGTAATACAGATGGTCGAAAGTAATTGGTTTTGACGTCCAATCTCGGGATTCCGCTGGGGTGGACCGTGCAGCGTGTACTTTAGTAGGTGCCGCACTATTGTTCCGTATTATCACGTGAAGTGAGTTTACTGTTTTGACTTCTTGTGGGAAAGTCTTTTGTTTTCCAGCGCTCTGCTTGTGGGGTTCATCATCGTCTTCGCTTGGTGTGTCGAGCCCCTTGTGTTCGGCGTTAAGTCGGCCGGACTGTTTAAAGACCCAACAATCTCGGTGGGTGTGGTTTGCAGGCTTCCCGAGGGTACTGTGGATTTGACATATCCTGTCCAGAATTTTTTTTAGGTTGGATAGCTCGTCACTGTTGTCCTTAAGAGGCAGTGTTTTGTTGTTCGACCGAGAGCTTTTGAATCCGGCGTTGACCGCCGTGTTCTTTGGGCCATTTTCTTTATTCCGGCGCTGATCTTTTCTGCGTCGTGATTTCCCGTTTCCATCTCTGACCTTGGATGTACTTGGGTCGCTGGTGCTGCATCTTGCCAGCCAGCTATCTTCTCTCGCGCAAAAGCGGGTCATGAGGCTCGTTAGCGCGGCCATTGTTCTTGGTTTTTCCTGGCCGAGGTGTCTGGCGAGCCATTCGTCTCGGACGTTATGTTTAAAAGCTGCTAAAGCTTCGGCGTCCGGACAGTCGACTATTTGGTTCTTTTTGGTGAGGAACCTGTTCCAGAATTTGTGTGCTGACTCTCCGGGCTATTGAGTTATGTGACTTAAATCGTCTGCATCCGGAGGGCGGACATAGGTCCCCTGGAAATTTGCTCTAAAAGCATCCTCGAGCTCTTCCCAACTTCCAATGGTATTTTCTGGGAGGCTTTTGAGCCAATGCCGAGCTGGCCCTTTGAGCTTGATGGATAGGTATTTTATGGCATGGAGATCATCTCCTCTAGCCATATGTATGTGTAGGATATAATCCTCAATCCAGACTCCGGGGTCTGTTGTTCCGTCGTATGCCTCTATGTTTACGGGCTTAAAACCCGCTGGAAATTCATGATCCATTACCTCATCGGTGAAACATAGTGGGTGTGCGGCGCCCCTGTATTAGGTGTGCTGTTGTCTTCGAACACTAGCGTGTTGTGTTGCTTCTTGGAGCCCTCTTTTTTGGCCCATAAATGGACCTGACCGGGCCATCCTCTTTGCGAGGATCTTTATGTGTATCATGTGCCGGCTTGTGTGCGGCGCCGCTTGCCGCTCTTAGCCTGTCATATGGTCGTCTATCCGGCCAGGCGGCCTCTTTGCTTTTTGATTGTGGTGGCTCTACGGCCTCCTCGTCGAATTCGGGCAACAGCTTGTGCTTCGGGTAGCTCTTTGTTTGGTGACTATTGTCGTATTTGTCTGCGGTCTTGAGTACTTTGCTCCATCTCATTTTGAGTACGTCTTCCGCTGTTTTGAGCTTCCGCTTCTGCTTCTTCAAGCTTCTTGCAGTGGCGATGAGCCTTTTGTGAAGGTTCTTATGCTTCGGTGATGTGTCCGGCGTGAGATCGTCTGGACTGTTGTTTTCGCCAGGGATGGGTTGCTTGTCCAATTCATCCTGTTCGGATGGTTGCTTGGTTGCATGTTCGTCGTCCACTGGTTCGCCCTGCTCTATGGCTGGGTCATTATGAGTGCTGTTGTTATCGAGGCGGGACTTCGGGCGGCGCTTGCGTCGCCGTTTTGTTTATTTTTGGGGGAATTATCCTTCATCGCGTGTCACACCCAAGATGCGACCCTATCCTAAAAGAACTCGAAGGTCCCACCAAGGATAGAAGCGCATCTTGAAGACGCTTTTGCAAGGCGGATATCATTACATCAACATTACATAATAGATAGGGATACATACATAAGGCATACAATGCCACACGAATACAACATCATGTCATACATAAGAGCAACATCCGACTACGGATGAAAAACAAACAGAAACTCAAATGACATCCACCCTGCTAGCCCAGGCTGCCGACCTGGAACCTATCCCCTAATCGAAGAAGCAGAAGAAGAAACTCCAAAACAAGCAAACATCGCTCTCGCGTCATGATCATTGCAAAACCTGTACCTGCAACTGTTGTTGTAGTAATCTGTGAGCCACGAGGACTCAGCAATCCCATTACCATGGGTATCAAGACTAGCAAAGCTTAAAGGGAAAGGAAGGGGTAAAGTGGTGAGGTTGCAGCAGCGGCTAAGCAAGTATGGTGGCTAACATACGCAAAAGAGAGCGAGAAGAGAGCAAACGGAACGGTCGTGAAGCTAGCAATGATCAAGAGGTGATCCTGAACACCTACTTACGTCAAACATAACCCAAAGACCGTGTTCACTTCCCGGACTCCACCGAGAAGAGACCATCACGGCTACACACGCGGTTGATGCGTTTTAATTCGGATCAGGTGTCAAGTTATCTACAACCGGACATTAACAAATTCCCATCTGCCACATAACCGCGGGCACGGCTCTTGAAAGTTTATACCCTGCAGGGGTGTCCCAACTTAGCCCATGATAAGCTCTCGCGATCAACGAAGGATATTCCTTCTCCCAGGAAGACCTGATTAGTCTCGGAATCCCGGTTTACAAGACATTTCGACAATGGTAAAACAAGACCAGCAAAGCCGCCCGATGCGCCGACATCCCGATAGGAGCTGCACATATCTCATTCTCCGGGCAACACCGGATAAGTCAAGCTACGAGTAAAACTAGACTTCGAGTTTGCCCGAGGTGGCCCCGCAGGCTGCTCAGTTCGGACCAACACTTAGACAAGCACTGGCCCCGGGGGGGGGGGGGGGGAGCTATAATAAAGATGACCCTTGGGTTAATTACTCCCAAGGGAAAGGTAGGTGGTGGTGAGGAAAATGGTAAAACCAAGGTTGGGCCTTGCTGGAGGAGTTTTATTCAAAGCGAACTGTCAAGGGGGTCCCATAAATCACCCGACCGCGCAAGGAACGCAAAATTCGGGAACATAATACCGGTATGACGGAAACTAGGGCGGCACGAGTGGAACAAAACACCAGGCATAAGGCCGAGCCTTCCACCCTTTACCAAATATATAGATGCATTAATAATATAAGAGATATTGTGATATCCCAACATAACCCTGTCCACCATGGAGCGAACTTTATCTTCACCTGCAACTAGCAACGCTATAAGAGGGGCTGAGCAAAAGCGGTAACATAGCCAAGCAACGGTTTGCTAGGAAGGGTGTCAAAGGTTAGAGGTTCATGGCAATTTGGGAGGCTTGAAGAGCAAATGATAGGTAGCGCAGCATAGCGATAGAACGAAGCAACTAGCATAGCAATGATAGTAGTGAGATCCGGGGTAGCGGTCATCTTGCCTGAAATCCCGCTAGGAAGAAGAACGAGTCCATGAAGAAGATGAAGCCACGTAGACGAACCAAGCGTAGACGAACGAATCCTCACGATCGCAACGAAATGGGAACTATCGAGAAGAAGCACACAACATGGTAAACACACCACACATAGGCAAGACATGATGCACAACAAGCATGATGCATGACAAAGCTACATGAAGTTACTCATGGCAAGAGATGATGCTAACAAGAACAACACTTCAAGGCAAGTTTAAATGAGGCCGGAAACAACATATAACAATTCCGGTAAGTCCTCATATGCAAATTTCGAAATTGGTCCAGATCTGAACAAACCTTATGTTCAAGTTGTTAAACCGCAAGTTTAAAGAGCAACAAGATGAACTATACGAAATTCTAGTCAAGTTACATGTAAAGTTCATTAGATTCGGAGCTACGGCCTAGAAGATATGAGCAAAACAAGTCAAACATGGCATTGATGCAAAATGCATACAAAAATCACGCAAACACACCAAAACAAGGATGCAACATGATAATATGAAGCTACATGAAAAAACAAGCAAGTTTCATATAGAGCACACTCAAAACGGAGCAACGGTTCAACACATACACTCTATACAAGTCATAACAACAATCTGTCTATAACAGCAACTAGGCATCTTGCAAGCATCAAAACAATATGCTACATCATCTCAACTCAATAACAAAAGGCATGGGCATGAAGTACAGGTAAAGCATGACAAAATATGAACACTGAGCTATCTCCAGAAATCAATAGAACATGCTCAAAAGGACATGGGAATATTGCAAATTATAACAGTTTCAGACTTTGCAGAAATAACATCAGGTTGCAATGTTTAGAGCTATCAAACAGCATGTTACAGGAACATATCATGGCAAATAAAGGCATGGCATGATACTACTAAATGCATAGAACAACAGTCCCTTACTGACCATGAGCCAAAAAGGATCAGAAGATAAGATGGCACCCATGTAAACATGGCAAGTTATATTACAGATTCATACATGGCAGAAACAATAATAAGTAGGCATGTTGGTGAGCTTGAACCACTCACCACAGAGCAATACATGGCATGGCAAGACAACCAACAGTAAGAAGACATGTTTTTGAAGCTAACCATGGCAAGAGCAAGTTCATAGGGTGCATGGATCACTAGCAAAGCACATGGCCAAAACTGAACTTCATGTTAACAGGATGACAGCAACATTATTTAGCAAGTTTGGAGCAAGAGAACAACATGTTCCAGCAGGCTATAATTGCAACCAAGGGCATGAATGGATAGAGCAAGACATGTATAACAAAACATCCTTAGTGAACATCTCCAGAATAATGCACGAAATGACTTGTAGAAGCATGTTTACATAGCAACAAAATATAACAGAATCAGCCTAGCAAAACAGTAACAGCAAGTACCCTCCTTAACAAGCTTGATGCACTCAGTACACAAATCACAAAAATACATGGATAGCACCTCTGGAAATATGGAATAGCATAGATCAAAACACATGTAGACATCAACCTCATAGGATGCACACATTAAACCTGGCAAAGATAACAAATGAGCATGTTATAACAGTTTCAGCAGATTAACAGCAACATGCACTCTTCCAACAGCATTTCAGGCATCAAGATGAACTCAAATGACTATGATGCAATGGAATGAAATGAAGTACTCGTCGAGGCGAACAATTTGACATATTACACGCACGAAACGGAGCTACGGATGCAGAGATATGATGCAACGAACATGGCATGATTATGTCAAAATACAGGGACGGCAGATTCAGGGTCAACCTTCAGCTTGCACGGATAACGAGGCAGCGGCGCGAGCTCGCCGGAGAGATCGCCGGAGACGACGGGGAAGACGCCGGGGAGGCCGGAGACGGCGGATCCGGACCGGATCTCGCCGGATCTGGCCGGGGCGAGCCGGAGGGGCGACGAGGGAGGCGCCGGCGGCGGAGGGTGGCGCCGGCGCGGGGCGGCATCCGCGGCGGCGGCCGGCGACGGGCGGCCGGGCGGCGGAGCGGGCAGACGGGCCGGCGGCGGCGGCGCGCGGGCTCGCGCGGGCCCTCTTCGGGCCCCACGGGCCGCCGCGGAGGAGAGAGACGGCGGCGGCCACGTGGCAGCGAGCCACTGGCTGCGGGCGGCGGCGGGGTGACGTGGCGTCCTCCGATTCGTCGGAGCGACGTGGCGGCGGCGGTGGACACGTCCGGCGCGGAGGCGGACATTTCCGGCAGCGGCGGGGAAGAGGCTAGGCTAGGGTTTCATCCGCGAAAATGGAAGGGGAGGGCCTATTTATAGGTAGAGGGAGCTAGGAGAGTCCAAATGAGGAGCGGTTTTCGGCCACGCGATCATGATCGAACGACCGAGAGCATGGAGGGGGTTTGGATGGGTTTTGAACCACTTTGGAAGGGGTGTTGGGCTGCACACAAAAGAGGCCTTTGCGGTTACCCGGTTAACCGTTGGAGTATCAAACGACCTCCAAATGGCACAAAACTTGACAGGCGGTCTACCGGTGCTATACCAAGGCCGCTTGGCAAACCTCGGGCCATTCCGAGAAAGTTTAACACCCGCACATGAAAAGAGGCAAAAGGGGAACGTCGGAGGACATAGGACTGCCGGATTGCAAAACGGACAACGGGGAAAAAGCTCAGATGCATGAGACGAACACGTATGCAAAATGAGATGCACATGACTACATGATAAAATGCAACACGCAAGCAAATGACATGGCAACGAAGGCGAATAATTGGCAGACACCTGGCACATCGAATCCGGGGCGTTACAACACTCCTCCACTAACAAGAGATCTCGTCCCGAGATCTTAGGACCGAGACGGAAGGGAAAAGGGAATGAGGTGAAACAAGAACTCAAGAGAAGAAGCAAAGAATCAAGAGCACTCGAGAAGAAGAGACGACCGACGAGAATGACGAGAATCGAAAGCTCACGGAATCAGATAGACTATGAAGCCACTCGTTCTAACCGAAGTGGTTAGAATGAGAAAAGAAACGGATAAGACTGAAAGGATTTAGGCAGCGCTCCGGCTAAAGATGGAGGGAAAAGAACATGAACTTGAGAGGATAGAATGATACTTGATGAAGACATGACACTAAACCTCCGGAAAGAATTGAAAGAGTTGAAAGGAAAGAAAGGAGAAGAAAGGATTGAATGGAGTTGTTGAGAAGATCAACAACGAAGGAATAAGCTTGTTGTGGACTTATGGATAACATCTCAAAATTATGAGGTGATCTCCAACCACAAGCGGAAATGATTGGATAGCCGAGAAGAACGAAGAAATGCAAAACTCCACTTCAAAAGAATACGGAGAATTAATTGCACCTCGAGATGCAAAAACAAAAGATACTAGAACTCCTTGAACAAGAATCTTGATGCACACTTGAAGAATGAATTAACTCATGAAGAACCACCATGAAGAACTCCGGTGACAAAAAGATGATGAGATAGAATGAAGGAAAAAGAATAAGATGAGCCTTGCGGTGATTAAGATGGATGTTCCGACGAGATGGCCGAGGAAATTTGAACTCCAGAAAAGAAAAGATGAAAACACTTGGAACTAGAATTTATTCAACAAGAACAAACTCCAACGAAAAGGGATTACTCACTTGGATGAAATAAGAATAAGATTTATTGTATGCTTATCCTTCATCAAATTTAATTGATGACAAGCAATGGATTTTTGCATATTACTTATCCTTCTTGAAAAAGGATTAAGGGGGTATAGCAAAAAACTTGAGAGAGTTTTCATGAGCCACTGGTAGGATTGAAAGAACGAATGGATTAAAAGGATAATCAAGGAAAAAGAATCTTGAACGAACCACCGGAAGATCAAAAATGACTGATGAAAGAGAAAGAATCACCGGGAAGAATTAGAAGAACAAATATGCTAGAGGGGATTTAGATGCAAAAGAACAAAGAGATCATGAGCTGATTAACGAACATTTGAACGAGACGCCGGGATAAATAGAGAACGATAACTGGAATGATGGCCTCCGGTGAAAAGAATTGGAAAACAACTTCTGACATACTCCGAATGGGTAATAAAAAGGAATAACTGACAAATGGAATAATTTGAGAGGGTAACATGAAGCTAGAACCACGAATCTTCGGGGGAACGGGCAAGATTTAGAGGAAAACCTCTTCTTCGGTCTTCAAATGACGGCGAGAAACACCACCAAAATTACTGAAGTACTCCGGGAGAAAGAAAAGCAGAGGGGTTGAGCCAACAATGAAAGAATTTGAAAACGATCTTGGAGAAGGCATGTGACTGATGGGATCCATTCTTACGTCACACTTGAAAAGAATTGAAAATAACTCCGGGGGAATTAGAAGAGTCAGGTAAGATCCTGGGAAAAGACCTGTGGGTTAGGGCCCACTGAAGAGAACACCGTTGGAAAGGATTGTTGAACAGATAGATGAAGCACCGGAACAATTGAAATATTTGAATGAGGTGACAACCTCGAATTAATTGGAACACAGACGAATCTCCTGAGATGTCTTGAACACTCCGGAAGGATAATCTGGCGAGAGGCAAATGATCAAGGAGAACACTTGATCCAAAGAAAAGAATATGGTCAACCCGAAAAATGGAATTGCATCCACCGGAGAGATAAAGAGATGAAGAATGTCAAACAAAAGAGAAATCACCGGTTGAAACAATTGAGGGAAGACTGAAGAGGCTGCACATAAATGAAATTAATGCTCAAAAGAGATTCAAGCTCCGGGAAGAAGAGGGTGGAAGGGCGGTAAAACACATGCAACTGGAAGGGGAATCGACGAATATCTTGAAAAGAAGCACCGGCTGAAAGAATGCAAAAGCTTCGCACGAGTAAGATGGATACTCGATTACGGACTCCGGATTCGAGAATAAGAAGGGAGGGCGGGTGGGAAAAACAAAGACAACTTCGGACAGGGAAACGACATCGATCGAAAAGAGCTGAGGATTGATCTCCCAAAGAGAGAGAGGTTCGACTCAGCTTGACGAGAAATGCGCCGGATAAAAGAGGATGGACAACTCACGAAACTAACCACGTGATCCTAAAGAAAAATTTGAATGGGAAGAGGAGTAATTCAAAACACCTACGTCAAACTTCCTCACCAGAGCGACGAAGGGGCTGAGTAGTAAAAAGAATTCCTACTCTCCGATATAACTAGACTCAGAAAACATTTTTCTTCTAGACTCAACAACGGCCAAACTACACGATCAATCAAGGGGGCTCCTAGGGTCGGTCGAGGCTCTCCTTAACATTTTTCTTCATGACTTGTAGAAGCATGTTTACATAGCAACAAAATATAACAGAATCAGCCTAGCAAAACAGTAACAGCAAGTACCCTCCTTAACAAGCTTGATGCACTCAGCACACAAATCACAAAAATACATGGATAGCACCTCTGGAAAGATGTAATAGCATAGATCAAAACACATGTAGACATCAACCTCATAGGATGCACACATCAAACATGGCAAAAATGACAAATGAGCATGTTATAACAGTTTCAGCAGATTAACAGCAACATGCACTCTTCCAACAGCATTTCGGGCATCAAAATGAACTCAAATGACTATGATGCAATGGAATGAAATGATGTACTCGTCGAGACGAACAATTTGGCATATTACACGCATGAAACGGAGCTACGGATGCAGAGATATGATGCAACGAACATGACATGATTATGTCAAAATACAGGGACGGCAGATTCGGGGTCAACCTTCAGCTTGCACGGATAACGAGGCAGCGGCGCGAGCTCGCCGGAGAGATCGCCGGAGACGACAGGGAAGACGCCGGGAAGGCCGGAGATGGCGGATCCGGACCGGATCTCGCCGGATCCGGCCGGGGCGAGCCGGAGGGGCGACGAGGGAGGCGCGGCGGAGCGCGAGAGCGGCCGGGAAGAGGCGGGAGGCCGAGGCACGCGGGCTCCGGCGGAGCTCGGTGAGGCGAGGCGCGGTCGGAGGCGGCACCCGGCGGCGGGGACGCGGCGGCGCCTGCGAAGGGCGGCGGAGTCCGGCGGGAGGCTCGGCGGCGGAGGGTGGCACCGGCGTGGGGCGGCACCAGCGGTGGCGGCCGGCGACGGGCGGCCGGGCGGCGGAGCGGGCAGACGGGCCGGCGGCGGCGGCGCGCGGGCTCGCGCGGGCCCGCTTCGGGCCCCGCGGGCCGCGGCGGAGGAGAGAGAAGGCGGCGGCCACGTGGCAGCGCGCCACTGGCTGTGGGTGGCGGCGGGGTGACGTGGCGTCCTCCGATTCGTCGGAGTGACGTGGCGGCGGCGGTGGACACGTCCGGTGCGGAGGCGGACATGTCCGGCGGCGGCGGGGAAGAGGCTAGGCTAGGGTTTCATCCGCGAAAATGGAAGGGGAGGGCCTATTTATAGGTAGAGGGAGCTAGGAGAGTCCAAATGAGGAGCGGTTTTCGGCCACGCGATCATGATCGAACGACCGAGAGCATGGAGGGGGTTTGGATGGGTTTTGGGCCACTTTGGAAGGGGTGTTGGGCTGCACACAAAAAAGGCCTTTGCGGTTACCCGGTTAACCGTTGGAGTATCAAACAACCTCCAAATGGCACGAAACTTGACAGGCGGTCTACCGGTGCTATACCAAGGCCGCTTGGCAAACCTCAGGCCATTCCGAGAAAGTTTAACACCCGCACACGAAAAGAGGCAAAAGGGGAACGCCGGAGTACATAGGAGTGCCGGATTGCAAAACGGACAACGGGGAAAAAGCTCGGATGCATGAGACGAACACGTATGCAAAATGAGATGCACATGACGACATGATAAAATGCAACACGCAAGCAAATGACATGGTAACGAAGGCGAATAACTGGCAGACACCTGGCGCATCGAATCCGGGGCGTTACACCGCGTCCCGTTGTTCCTCGTTGTAGCTTCCTCTTGGTGTATCCACCATGTACACATCATGAGTTGAGGTGGCTTTCCAGTGCCCAGTAGGCGCTGATTTTTGGTCGTCTCCGGCATCGTCGTCCATACCGTCGATGTCTTCGGAGTCGTAGTCTAGCATGTCGGTTCGACAGTGGCTACAAAGTGGGTGGTGGGTGGGCTTTGAGTTTCTTCGTCGTCCGCATCCCAACCATCCTGACCGCAATTCGGCCAGGGCTCTCCTGATAGCGAGAGAGACTTTAGCGAACTCAGGATGTCGCCAAAAGGTGAGTGTTGAAAGATGTCCGCAGCGGTGAACTCCATTATCGGCGCCCAATCGGATTCGATTGGTAGGGGCGCAGGAGGTTCGGAGTCCGGCACCTCGGAGCCACGAGCTTCATAAGGGACAAGGTCAGTATCCGGCTCCATCGCCGTAGGGGTAGCAGCGCCCGAGGCGGTGTCTAGCCACCCGTCCTCGATCTAGGCAGCCGGCTCTGAATTGAGGATCGGAGCGGACTCATGTGCGGCCTCCAGGGCACTGTCCGGCAGTAGAGCTAAATCATGCCCATCAAGACAGTGCGGCCCGCTCGGCTGTGGCTCGAATCCATCGAAGATCAAGTCTCCGCGGATGTCAGCCGTGAAGTTTAGACTTCCAAATCTGACCTGATGGCCAGGGGCGTAACTTTCGATTTGCTCCAGATGGCCAAGCGAATTGGCCCGCAGTGCAAAGCCGCCGAACACGAAGATCTGTCCGGGGAGAAAAGGCTCACCCTGGACTGCGTCGTTGTTGATGATCAAAGGAGCCATCAAGCCTATCGGTGACGACACAGAGGAACTCTCAATGAAAGCAACAATGTCGGTGTCAAAACCGGCGGATCTCGGGTAGGGGGTCCCGAACTGTGCGTCTAGGCGGATGGTAACAGGAGACAAGGGACACGATGTTTTTACCCAGGTTCGGGCCCTCTCGATGGAGGTAAAACCCTACTCCTGCTTGATTGATATTGATGATATGGGTAGTACAAGAGTGGATCTACCACGAGATCAAGGAGGCTAAACCCTAGAAGCTAGCCTATGGTATGATTGTTGTTGTGATTGTTGTCCTATGGACTAAAACCCTCTGGTTTATATAGACACCGGAGAGGGCTAGGGTTACACAGAGTCGGTTACAATGGTAGGAGATCTACATATCCGTATTGCCAAGCTTGCCTTCTACGCCAAGGAAAGTCCCATCCGGACACGGGACGAAGTCTTAAATCTTGTATCTTCATAGTCTTGGAGTCCGGCCGATGATGATAGTCCGGCTATCCGGACACCCCCTAGTCCAGGACTCCCTCAGTCAGCACGCAAATTCTGGAACAGGTTCCTCACCAAAAAGAACCAAATACTCGACTGTCCGGATGCCGAAGCCTTAGCAGCTTTTAAATATAACGTCCGAGACGAATGGCTCGCCAGACACCTCGGCCAAGAAAAACCAAGAACAATGGCCGCTCTAACGAGCCTCATGACCCGCTTTTGCACGGAAGAGGATAGCTAGCTGGCAAGATGCAACACCAGCGACCCAAGTACATCCGAGGTCAGAGATGGAAATGGGAAATCACGACGCAGAAAAGATCAGCGTCGGAATAAAGAAAATGGCCCAAAGAACACGGCAGTCAACGCCGGATTTAAAAGCTCTCGGCCGAACAGCAAAACACTGCCTCTTAAGGACAACAGTGACGAGCTATCCAACCTAAACAAAATCCTGGATAGGATATGTCAAATCCATAGTACCTCTGGGAAGCCTGCAAACCACACCCACCGAGATTGTTGGGTCTTCAAGCAGTCCGGCCGACTAAACGCCGAACACAAGGGGCTCAACACGCCAAGCGAGGACGATGACGAACCCCACAAGCAGAGCGCCAGAAAACAAAAGAACTTCCCACAAGAAGTAAAAACAGTTAATTCACTTCAAGCGATAACAAGGAAAAACACGGTGGCGTCTATCAAAGCACATGCCGCACGGTCCACCCCAATGGAATCCCAAGATTGGATGACAAAACCAATTACTTTCGACCATCTGGATTACTCCAGGAGTATGCAAAACGCAGGATGAACTGCTTTGATATTGGATCCTATAATCGACGGACTACGATTTACACAAGTCCTAATGGATGGCGGCAGCGATTTAAACATGCTATATCCGGACACAATCCGCAGGATGGGGATAGACCCTACCAAAATTCGCCATAGCAGCACTTCCTTCAAAGGAGTGACGCCAGGCCCTTACGCCAATTGCACGGGCTCCTTACTACTTGAAGTTGTGTTCGGTTCATCCGACAACTTCCGTCGCGGAAAGCTAATTTTCCATATCGCCCCATTTAAAAGTAGCCATCAAGCACTATTGGGATGTGAAGCTTTCGCCCACTTTAACGCAATACCGCATTACGCGTCTCTTACACTTAAAATGCCCGGTCCACGCGGCATTATCTCTTTGAAAGGTCGCTTAAGACCCCGGACACGGCTAGGCGAGTCCGACACAAATAAACTAGGGGCTTCCTAGCTGCATACCCCTTTACAAGGGGCTGTGAGCATGAAAAATAAGAGCCAACAAAAGCTCAACTTCGTTCATTTTTTCATACTCTGTTTTTAAATACATTTTTTGCACGGTATTTTCCCAAGCTAAGTTCTTCTCTTTTACAGATGAACAGTGTGCTACACCCGTCCAGGATACAGCACAACGGAGACACAGGCGTAGACGTGCAGCAGGGACCCGTTGCAAGGATTCTTTTCAGATTAAGACCCTGCATAAACCTTTCTTACTGTCTCTTGTTGATACACATCCCCCGGTTTTCAATTATAACCAAGGAGGAGGCTGGCGTTTTGGCATCAGCCGCGTCAGAAGTTTTCGCCCGTACCTGGACAATAGGGGCTTAGGGCATCGTTCTGCCCGTTTTCATAAAGACCGAATACCTCAGGGAGTGTTCAGCGTCTCGAGTTAGGCCTTATATGCATCAACTCCGAATCATGTCTTTGGTCAAATGTTGGGTTTGCCCGGCTCCTGTGTTTTGCGGCCTTACGTTCCGTATCATCGGCTAACGCGGCACCAGGAGAACTACTGCGATTGTGCCCCGGTTCGGCCGGGCGAGCACCTCAGTAGAGAAAGCCGAAAACTGACTGTCATGATATAGCGAGAGACTGGTCAACCACTCGATTGACTACCGGAATGTCTAGAATTCCTCCGCTTTGACGAAGGACCGTTTCCCGGTCAAGCACATACGCGCCCCGAATTCGGAGAGTGCGGTGCCCCTAGGGGCTATATCGTAGCCCCACCTTCGAACTCCTATGGCTAAGTGAAAGTGATAAAGCATTATAGTCCGGTTGCCTAGTTTGCTACGCTACCACCTCCTTCACAGGACCAAGACGTTGGATTAAGTGTGAAAATGCGCTATTTTGCAAACACCCCCGCACCATGTGCGTGGGGGCTGAAGCCGAAGACTGCCATCTTTCAGGTTATATACACGTATACATTAACGGCCGCACAGGTGATATTTGAATAATTGAACGCACAAGTATAAAAAGCACTTATATTATGAATATGGTTTTACAAATCATACATGTCATTTGAACACAACATTTTTCGAGCACTGCGACTCTATTAAACGAGCGCCCTGCAAGACTTCCCCAAAATAGTGCTCGGCGGGTAACCGGCTCTCGTCCGAACCCCGGGATGCAACATCGGTGGCATCCATCTCCGCCCAGTGTGTCTTAACACGGGCGAGGGCCATCCGTGCATCCTCTATGCATACCGACCGCTTCATCGCCTTGATATGCGGCACCGCCCCAAGGAATTGCTGTAATAAGCCAAAATAACTCTTCGGCTTGGGCCTATCCAGCCACAGATGAGCCACTATATCCGTCATGGCAAATCCGGACAATCTATTCAGCTCAGCCCACTCAGCCAACCGATCGGTCAACGGAAGTGAACGCTCCGGACTATGGAATTGAGACCAAAACATCTCTTCCATACCATGATCCTTTTGGCTTCGGAAGTGCACAACCGCATCCGCCGCACTCACCGCCAAATCCAGATAAGGATCCTCCACACCCCACAGCATGTCTCCGGCCTGACGCAGCTCCTCCTTTATAGCCCTCAGTGCAGAACGGGCATCCTTGGCTTCGGCGGTGGCCTTCTTCAGGTCCCCTTGCTCCGCTCGGCGTTCTTTTTCAAGAACCTCATAGCGGTCGGTAACATCCTTCAGCTTCACGGCCATTCTGGCCATCTCCTCCCTGCTTCGGCAGTGAGCAGCCTTTTCGGCTTTTAGCTCTTCGGCTGCCTTCGAGGCAGCCGCATCGCTCCTTCTGGCTTGCTCCTTGGCTCGAGCAAGCTCTACCCGAAGGTCCTCCACAGCAGCGGCACCATCTGCATCAAGCATACATGTTGTAAGGAGTGGGCGTCAGCTCCCTTACTAGGTGACCGCGGAGAAACAACCTACCTTGTGACTCGTCAAGTCGTTTATTGACCAGCGCGATGTCCGCATCCGCAACGTCGAGTTGCCGCTTTAGCTCGGCAACTCTATCAGTCCGGCTGGCCACCGGACGATCCGCCACCTGCATAGGAAAAGCGAGAATTAATAACTGAGATTATGATCCTCGGCACGCTGTCGCTTTCGACAACATACCGACTCTCAGGGGCTACTATCTATACAGGGCGCACTCTATGTGCAAAACTGTCAAAAGGTATGTCATTTTTACGTACCTCAAAACCCGCCAGTAAACTTCTGACGGCATCATGCAACCCGCCCTCAGCGGACGAAATTCTTTCAATCACCGTACTCATCAATGTACGGTGATCTTCTGAGATAGACGCCCTCTCGAGCAGATCCTTCAGCTCCCCCGGCCGTACACCAGTAGGTGCCGAACTCTTCGGCCCCGCCGGACTCGGGGAGACCCTCCTCGACGACACTTCAGGGTCGTCCGCCCCGTTTGACGGTGCGGCAGATGGAGGCGTCTCGCTCTCCATCATCTCCGGACGAAGGTCCCCCGAAGACGAACTCAGCTGAGATGGACGGAGATCCGAACTACAAGATAACAACTTAGGTTATCCTCAGAAGCAAAAATAGGGATGTCCCTTATTACAAAACTCCCCTTTTTTTACTTACGGCTCGCTGGAGGGCTGATTCCTTAGGGGAGATAGTGCGGCCAGGGTTTCCCCTGGCGTAGGACCCTCTGGTGAAGATTTCTTCCCCCGCTTCGAGGCCTTAGCCTCCGGATCTTCGGAAGCGGTCCTCTTCTCCCCCTGGAAGGAGGGATTCTTGATCCCCCCTTTCTCGAAAGCCTCCTTAGTAGAGGCGGTAGCTTCTCTGTTTTCCCCTTCGCCCTCCTCTAGAGGCGCAACCTCCAGCATCTTGACCAGCACCGAGTCCGGCGCGGTCTCCGGGAGGGGGCCGGACACCGTATCAGTTTTGCTTGCGCTATCCACTCCTGTTCAAAGGACGATTGGTTAAAAGGCAAATCCAAGATATGCAAACAAACAGTATGTCCGGACACAGGGCTACTTACTTGAGTATCCGGGCGATTGCAGCTTAAGCCGGCGTCCTCGGTCAATTCAGGACACACTTCTTGTGATCCGAAGAACAATTTGTACATCTCCATGGGTGTCGTACCCATGAAGTGTTGGAGAGCTCATGGTCCCTCTGGATTGAATTCCCACAGGCGGAGGGGGCGACGTTTGCAGGGAAGAAGACGCCGAATCAACATAACCTGTATCACTACGACCAGATTGATCTCCCTCTCCTGGAGGTCTCAAATTCGGCCCTGCAATAGGGGTACGTCCTTTAAAGGCCCCCAGTTAAGCCCTTTGTTGACCCATGACATCAGCCGTTGTGGAGGGCCCGAGCGAAAGACGGGCGGCGGCTTCTGCCTGCTGCCCCTGGGAGCGGTAATATAGAACCACTCCTGTTGCCATAAACCGATCTCCTCCTGAAAAGAGCCCTCGGGCCATGGAGCATCGTCCCTCTTGCTTACAACTGCCCAGCCGCACTCTGCCTGACGCCCCTCAATCATCTTCGGCTCCACGTTGAAGGTTTTGAGCCACAAACCGAAGTGAGGGGTGGTGCAGAGGAAGGCTTCGCAGACGATAATGAATGACGAGATGTGGAGGATCGACTCCGGAGCCAAGTCGTGGAATTCCAACCCATAGTAAAACATGAGCCCCCTCACGAAGGGATCCATCGGGAAGCCTAAACCCCGACGGAGGTGAGACACGAACACGACGCTCTCGCCTGGCTCGGGAGTGGGAATGACTTGCCCTTGGGCAGGAAGCCTATGCGAAATCTCGTAGGTTAAATACCCGGCTTCTCTCAGCTTTAGCACGTCCTCCTCCACACCGGGCCTGCAAGTCGGAGCTGGACATTATCAAAGTTCCGAAGCGCCCGAATCTGGAGCCATGAGTGTTGGAGCTCGAGGCGAGGGGCGGATTCGATTGAGAATTGAAGAAAAAGAACGAGCCTGGGTCTCATTATAAAGAAGGAGAATACCAAGAGCCATCTCCGTGGCCATTTGGAACCCGCCTTCGATGGAGGGGGCGTGGCAACGGGCGCAGTTGGGTTACCCACGTTCGTATTGATGGGAATCCCGGAATAAGGGGAACACGATCTCTGCTTCGACAAGACATGCCAAGGAAACCGCTTCGCTAAACGCGCTGAGGTGGTATAATAAAAACGATTCAAGTAAAGGCTTGGTAGTGGTGTGACGTCATGCCACAAAGTACGTCAACAGATTGAACTTGTGTAAATATTATTCTCTCTACGGTGGTACGTGGAATTTATCTTACAGAGCCGGACACTATCCAGGCGTTCACAATCTTCTATGAATTATTCGGAGGAGGAACCCGCCTTGCAATGCCGAAGACAATATGCGTGCTAGACTCGTCGTCATTGAAGCCTGGTTCAGGGGCTATTGAGGGAGTCCTGGACTAGGGGGTTTCCGCATAGCCGGACTATCATCATCGGCCGGACTCCAAGACTATGAAGATACAAGATTGAAGACTTCGTCCCGTGTCCGGATGGGACTTTCCTTGGCGTGGAAGACAAGCTTGGCAATACAGATATGTAGATCTCCTACCATTGTAACCGACTCTATGTAACCCTAGCCCTCTCCGGTGCCTATATAAACCGGAGGGTTTTAGTCCGTAGGACAACAATCACAACAACAATCATACCATAGGCTAGCTTCTAGGGTTTAGCCTCCTTGATCTCGTGGTAGATCCACTCTTGTACTACCCATATCATCAATATCAATCAAGCAGGAGTAGGGTTTTACCTCCATCGAGAGGGCCCGAACCTGGGTAAAAACATCGTGTCCCTTGTCTCCTGTTACCATCCGCCTAGACGCACAGTTCGGGACCCCCTACCCGAGATCCGCCGGTTTTGACACCGACATTGTTGCTTTCATTGAGAGTTCCTCTGTGTCGTCACCGATAGGCTTGATGGCTCCTTTGATCATCAACAACGACGCAGTCCAGGGTGAGCCTTTTCTCCCCGGACAGATCTTCGTGTTCGGCGGCCACTTGCGAAAGTGAGATCTGATAGAGATAGTATGATAAGATAAATATATTTTTGGTATTTTATAATATAGATGCAAAAAGTAAAGATGCAAATAAAAGTAGATTGAAATCTAATATGATAAAAGATAGACCCGGGGGCCATAGGTTTCACTAGTGGCTTCTCTCAAGATAGCACAAGTATTACGGTGGGTGAACAAATTACTGTCGAGCAATTGATAGAAAAGCGAATAATTATGAGATTATCTAGGCATGATCATGTATATAGGCATCACGTCCGTGACAAGTAGACCGACTCCTGCCTGCATCTACTACTATTACTCCACACATCGACCGCTATCCAACATGCATCTGGAGTATTAAGTTCATAAGAACACAGTAACACATTAAGAAAGATGACATGATGTAGAGGGACAAACTCAAGCAATATGATATAAACCCCATCTTTTTATCCTCGATGGCAACAATACAATACATGCCTTGCAACCCTTTCTGTCACTGGGTAAGGACACCGCAAGATTGAACCCAAAGCTAAGCACTTCTCCCATGGAAAGAAAGATCAATCTAGTAGGCCAAACTAAACTGATAATTCTAAGAGACTTGCAAAGATAACTCAATCATACATAAAAGAATTCAGAGAAAATTCAAATATTTCTCATAGATAAACTTGATCATAAACACACAATTCATCGGATCTCGACAAATACACCACAAAAAGAGTTTACATCGAATAGATATCCACGAGAGAGGGGGAGAACATTGTATTGATATCCAAAAAGAGAGAAGAAGCCATATAGCTAATAACTATGGACCCGAAGGTCTGTGGTAAACTTCTCACAACTCATCGGAGGGGCTATGGTGTTGATGTAGAAGCCCTCCATGGTCGATTCCCCCTCCGGCGGAGTGCCGGCGAAGGCTCCAAGATGGGATCTCGCGGATATAGAAGGTTACGGTGGTGGAAATTGTGTTTCGGTGGCTCCCTGGATGTTTTCGGGGTATGTAGGTATATATAGAAGGAAGAAGTACATCGGTGGCCGCTCGAGGGGCCCAGGAGACAGGGGCGCGCCCAGGAGGGGTGGGCGCGCCGTCCTATCTCTTGGCCGCCTCGTTTGCTCCTTGACTTGCAGTCCAAGTTCTCCGTATCACGCTCATTCCAAAAATCACGCTCCCGAAGGTTTCATTCCGTTTGGACTCCGTTTGATATTCCTTTTCTTTGAAATACTAAAATAGGCAAAAAAAACAGCAATACGGGCTGGGCCTCCGGTTAGTAGGTTAGTCCCAAAAATGATATAAATGTATAAAATAAAGCCCACAAACATCCAAAAGGGGTAATATAATAGCATGGAACAATCAAAAATTATAGATACGTTGGAGACGTATCAAGCATCCACAAGCTTAATTCCTGCTCGTCCTCGAGTAGGTAAATGATAAAAACAGAACTTTTGATGTGGAATGCTACCTAGCATAATTCTCAATGTAATTTTCTTTAATGTGGCATGATTGTTCAGATCCAAATGATTCAAGATAAAAGCTTATAAAACATAAAAAACAATAATACTTCGAAGCATATTAACAAATAATCCTGTCCTATCAAAATAGCCTAGCCAAAGAAAGCTTATCCCTACAAAATCATATAGTTAGGCCATGCTTCATTTTCATTACACAAAATACTCCCATCATGTACAACCCCGATGACGAGCCGAGCAATTGCTTCATACTTTTTAACTCTTATGTAATACATGAGCGCAAGCCATGGACATAGAACTATGGTGGTATATGGTGGTGGTTGTAAGGACAAAAGGGGGAGAAGATAGTCTCACATCAACTAGGCGTATTAACGGGCTATGGAGATGCCCATTAATAGATATCAATATGAGTGAGTAGGGATTTCCATGCAACGGATGCACTAGAGCTATAAATATATGAAAGCTCAACAAAAAGAAACTAAGTGGGTGTGCATCCAACTTGCTTGCTCACGAAGACCTAGGGCATTTTGAGGAAGCCCATCATTGGAATATACAAGCCAAGTTCTATAATGAAAAATTCCCACTAGTATATGAAAGTGACAACATAGGAGACTCTCTATCATGAAGACCATGGTGCTATTTTTCTCTCATTTTATTTTTTTCTTTCTCTTTTTTTTCTTTCCTTTTTTTTCTTTGGCCTTACTTTTTTCTTTTTGGCTTTTCTCTTTTTTTCACTTTTTTTTCTTTGTAAAGTCCGATGTCTCACCCCGCTTGTGGGGGAATCATAGTCTTCATCATCCTATCCTCACTGGGACAATGCTCTAATACTGAAAATCATCACACTTTTATTGATTTACAACTCAAGAATTACAACTCAAAGCTAGAACAAGATATGACTCTATATGAATGCCTCCGGCGGTGTACCGGGATATGCAATGAATCAAGAGCGACATGTATAAAAAATTATGAAGGTGGCTTTGCCACAAATACGATGTCAACTACATGATCCTGCAAAGAGAAATATGACAATGACGGAACGTGTCATAATAAATGGAACGGTGAAAAGTTGCATGGCAATTTATCTCGGGATGGCTATGGAAATGCCATAATAGGTAGGTATGGTGGCTGTTTTGAGGAAGGTAAATAATGGGTGCATGCTACCGGCGAAAGTTGCGCGGTATAATAGAGGCTAGCAAAGTGGAAGGATGAGTGCGCGTATATCCATGGACTCACATTAGTCATAAAGAACTCATATACTTATTGCAAAAGTCTACTTAGCCCTCGAAGCAAAGTACTACTACGGATGCCCCTAGAGGTTTAGATTGGTAGGAAAAGACCATCGCTCGTCCCCGACTGCCACTCATAAGGAAGACACTCAAAAGAGCACCTCATGCAACAAATTTGTCACACAACTTTTACCATACGTGCATGCTACGGGACTTGCCAACTTCAACAAAAGTATTTCTCAATTTCATAATTACCCACTAGCATGACTCTAACATTACTACCTTTATATCTCAAAACAATTATCAAGCATCAAATTGATCCTAGTGTTTAATGCACTTTCTATGATAGTTTTTATTATACCCAACTTGGATGCTCATCATTCTAGGACCAAATTCATAACCATAAAAAATACCATGTTGTTATAAGAGACTCTCATAATTATATAAGTGAAGCATGAGAGACTAGCAATTTCTATAAAATTAAGACACCGCCATGCTCTAAAAGATATAAGTGAAGCACTAGAGCAAAAACTATCTAGCTCAAAATATATAAGTGAAGCACATAGCATATTCTAATAAATTCTAATCAAGTGGGCTTCTCACAAAAGGTGTGTATAGCAAGGATGATTGTGGTAAACTAAAAAGCAAATACTAATATAATACACGACGCTCCAAGCAAAACACATATCATGTGGCAAATAAAAATATAGCTCCAAGTAAAGTTACCAATGAACGAAGACGAAAGAGGGGATGCCCTCCCGGGGCATCCCCAAGCTTAGGCTTTTGGCTATTATTGAATATCTTGGGGTGCCTTGGGCATCCCCAAGCTTAGGCTCTTGCCACCCTTTATTCCATAGTTCATCAAAGCTTTACCCAAAACTTGAAAACTTCACAACACAAAACTCAACAGGAAATCTTATAAGCTCCGTTAGTGAAAGAAAACAAAACCACCACATAATGTACTGTAATGAACTCATTCTTTATTTATTTTGGTGTTAAACCTACCGTATTCCTAGTTCTCTATGGTTCATACCACTTAATACTAGCCATAGATGCATCAAAATAATCAAACAACACACGAAAAACAGAATCTGTCAAAAACAGAATAGTCTATAGCAATCTGTAACTAATGCAAACTTATGGAACTCTAAAAATCCTACCAAAATAGGAAGTCCTGGAAAATGTTTTTATTGATCAGCAGAAAAAATAATAAACGCAAAAGCACGTTTCTGTGATTTAACAAAATTAATTTCGTGCGCGCAAAGTTTCTGTTTTTCAGCAGAATCAAATTAACTATCATCATAGGTTATCCTATAGGTTCTACTTGGCACAAACACTAATTAAGGCATGAAAACACATCTAAAAAGAAAGTAGATGCAAAATTTATTAAATAACAGCAAGGAAAAATATTGGGTTGTCTCCAACAAGCGCTTTTCTTTAAAGCCTTTTTAGCTAGGCATTGAGATTTCAATGATGCTCACATGAAAGACAAGAATTGAAGCATAAAGAGAGCATCATGAAACACGTGACAAACACATCTAAGTCTAACATACTTCCTATTCATAGGCATATTATAAGCAAACAAATTTGCAAGGCAAGCAAAAACTAGCATATGCAAGGAAGAAGAAAGGGACGATAGCAATCTCAACATGACGAGAGGTAATTTAATAAGATAAAAATTTCTACGACCAGATTTTCCTCTCTCATAATAATTACATGTAGGATCATAGGAAAATTCAACAAAATAGCTATCACAAAACATATTCTCAACATGATCCACATGCATGAAAAGTTGACACTCTTCCAAGATAGTGGGATTAACATTAACTAAAGTCATGACCTTTCCGAACCCACTTTTATCAAGAATATCATAAGATTGAACATACTCCAAATATGTGGGATCTAAAGTTGACACTCTTCCAAACCCACTTTCAATATTATTGCAAACACTATTATCAATCTCATATTCATCATGGGGCTTAAATAAATTTTCAAGGTTATAAGAAGAATCACCCCAATCATGATCATTGAAACAAGTAGTAGACATAGCAAAACTAGCATCCCCAAGCTTAGGGTTTTGCATATTATTAGCACAACTGACATCAAGAGAATTCATAGGAAAATCATTGCAATCATGCTTTTTATTCAAGGAGTTATTGTGAATCTCTTCATAAATTTCTTCATCATAATTTTCAGATTCACAAATTTTGAGCAAAGCTTCATAAACATAATCTAGTGCACAAAACTCACTAGCAATTGGTTCATCATAATTGGATCTCTTAAAAAGATTAGCAAGCGGATGAGGATCCATAGAATTCTAGCAAGCAAAGATGCAAGCAAAAGGAAGGCACATGGAGACACAAGATCAAACGAAAGAGGGGCAAAGAAAACGGCAAGGGTGAAGTGGGGGAGAGAAAAACAAGAGGCAAATGGCAAATAATGTAAATGCGAGGGAGATGAGTTTGTGATGGGTACTTGGTATGTCTTGACTTGAGCGAAGACCTCCCTGGCAACGGCGCCAGAAATCCTTCTTGCTACGTCTTGAGCTTGCGTTGGTTTTCCTTGAAGAGGAAAGGGTGATGCAGCAATGGTAGTGTAAGTATTTCCCTCATTTTTTGAGAACCAAGGTATCAATCCAGTAGGAGGCTCCTCAAAAGTCCCACGCACCTACACAAACAAACAAAGAACTCGCAACCATTGCAATAAAGGGGTTGTCAATCCCTTCACGACCACTTGCAAAAGTGAGATCTGATAGAGATAGTATGATAAGATAAAATATATTTTTGGTATTTTATAATATAGATGCAAAAAGTAAAGATGCAAATAAAAGTAGATTGAAAGCTATATGATAAAAGATAGACCCAGGGGCCATAGGTTTCACTAGTGGCTTCTCTCAAGATAGCATAAGTATTACGGTGGGTGAACAAATTACTGTCGAGCAATTGATAGAAAGCGAATAATTATGAGATTATCTAGGCATGATCATGTATATAGGCATCACGTCCGTGACAAGTAGACCGACTCCTGCCTGCATCTACTACTATTACTCCACACATTGACCGCTATCTAGCATGCATCTAGAGTATTAAGTTCATAAGAACAGAGTAATGCATTAAGAAAGATGACATGATGTAGAGGGATAAACTCAAGCAATATGATATAAACCCCATATTTTTATCCTCGATGGCAACAATACAATACGTGCCTTGCAACCCTTTCTGTCACTGGGTAAGGACATCGCAAGATTGAACCCAAAGCTAAGCACTTCTCCCATGGCAAGAAAGATCAATCTAGTAGGCCAAACCAAACTGATAATTCGAAGAGACTTGCAAAGATAACTCAATCATACATAAAAGAATTCAGAGAAGATTCAAATATTTCTCATATATAAACTTGATCATAAACCCACAATTGATCGGATCTCAACAAACACACCACAAAAAGAGGTTACATCGAATAGATCTCCACAAGAGAGGGGGAGAACATTGTAAAGAGAGAAGAAGCCATCTAGCTAATAACTATGGACCCGAAGGTTTGTGGTAAACTACTCACAACTCATCGGAGGGGCTATGGTGTTGATGTAGAAGCTCTCCATGGTCGATTCCCCCTCCGGCGGAGCGCCGACGAAGGCTCCAAGATGGGATCTCGCGGATACAGAAGGTTACGACGGTGGAAATTGTGTTTCGGTGGCTCCCTGGATGTTTTCGGGGTACATAGGTATATATAGGAGGAAGAAGTACGTCGGTGGCCGCTCGAGGGGCCCAGAAGATAGGGGGCGCGCCCAGGATGGGTGGGCGCGCCCTCCTATCTCCTGGCCGCCTCGTTTGCTGCTTGACTTGCACTCCAAGTTCTCCGGATCATGTTCGTTCCAAAAATCACGCTCCCGAAGGTTTCATTCCGTTTGGACTCCGTTTGATATTCCTTTTCTTTGAAATACTGAAATAGGCAAAAAAAACAGCAATGCGGGCTGGGCCTGCGGTTAGTAGGTTAGTCCCAAAAATGATATAAATTTGTAAATAAAGCCCATAAACATCCAAAAGGGGTAATATAATAGCATGGAACAATAAAAAATTATAGATACGTTGGAGACGTATCAGTTCCCTCCCCACTCGTCCCCACTTCCCCTCCCCCACGATCCCCTCGCTCCAATCCCCTCCACCTCTTCCGCTCGTTCTAGATCGGGGCATGAACCCGCCTGATAGGATTCCACTCAGGAGTATATGGATTAACAGCTCAATCTCTCGAGTACAGGCTCAAGTTGGTTACAAGAATGGTGATACACGATCTAGGGTTCGGGAAGAGGAAGAGGAAGGTAGCCGCCACCGGTTCGTCCGTGATCCACTGGATGCCTGGAGCTGCTGGAGGCTGAGGGTTAAGTAGCAGCAGTGCGGGCCTGGTCCGCGTTCACCCACTCCGGGCCCAACAGCCGTTTGTTGGCCACGCGTGCACGTTTGGGCCGTGCACCATGGGCTGGACTTGCTTCAGGGTCTTCAGGGTCGCTAACATCCTCCCCTCCTTGACCAGCGGCTTGCCCCCAAGCCGCTGCCAGAGGAAAACGAGCGTGAAGTGCTTCTTTATCCTCCCAGGTGACTCTCATGGTTGCAGGGTTGGACCATCGAACCTGGACTTGCTCCACCACCGCCCCGCTTCGTTTGCGCCATCTTGTTTGCAGAATCTCCATAGGCACCGCCAACTCATTAGTGCAAACGGGAAGCACAGGGGTAACAGCAGTACCTGGCCGAAGTGCTTGACGGAGTTGCGAAACGTGGAAGACTGGGTGCACCGTGGAAGACGCCGGCAGTTCCAATTCGTAGGCCACGTTGTTGATCTTGCGAATGATGGGGAATGGTCCAAAGAACTTGAATGACAGCTTGTGGTTGGCACAGGGGGAAACCGATGTCTGGATGTACGGTTGCAACTTCAAATACACTTGATCGCCCACTTGAAATGATCGGACTGAACGTTTCTTGTCAGCCTGATCTTTCATGCACTGCCGAGCTCTATGAAGATGCTGCTGGATGAGATCCTGAACCACACGACGCTCCTCGAGCCACGATTGGAGAGATGGAACTGAAACTGTTGTCTCTGCTGTGAGCCCCCAGTGCCTCGGCTCGTGCCCATAGAGTGCCTTGAATGGCGACATTCCAATAGCAGAGTGCAAGGAAGTGTTGTACCAGAATTGTGCAAGAGGAACCCGGAAGCTCCAGCGCCGTGGACATGCGTGCGTAAAACAGCGCAGAAAAGTCTCCAGACACTGGTTGACATGCTCGGTCTGCCCGTCAGTTTGCGGGTGATTGGCAGTGCATATCCTTAGTTCAGTGCCTGCATATCGAAACAGCTCTCGCCAAAAATGACTGGTGAACACCGGATCTCGGTCAGAGACAATGGCACCTGGGAGTCCATGGAGCTTGTAAATCTGTGACATGTAGAGTTGGGCGACTTTCGCTGCAGTGTACGGGTGTGCCAGAGGAAGAAAATGAGCAAAACGAGTCCGTTTATCCACCAGAACCAGCAGGCAGTTGAACTTTCCCGACTGAGGCAGGCCGTCAATGAAGTCCATTGTGATGAGTTCCCAGGGTTGTGATGGAATCGACAAGGGTGTGAGTAAACCTGGGGAAGCCGCACAGTCTGGTTTGGCCTGTTGGCATGTGGGGCAACAGGCAACATACTATTTGACGTGGGTTTTCATTTTGGGCCACGCAAACAGCCGGCGCACTCGCTTGTATGTCACTGGAAATCCCGAGTGGCCCCCAAGAGCACTGTCATGGAATGCAGAGATGATGCGTTGTTGTAAGGCCGTTGACCCTCCCAGCCAAATGCGGTCCCGGAATCGCAGGATGCCTTGCTGCAGACTGAATCTTCCCTTGGGATCTGGACGAACAACTAGTTGCTCGAGCAGCTTCTGCGCGTGAGGATTGGCATTGTAGCTGTTGACAACATCCTCCAACCAAGCTGGCTGACAAGACGTGATAGTGACTAACATCTCCTGTGGTCTTGCACGAGAGAGGGCATCGGCAGCAGAGTTGTTTGATCCTTTCTTATACTTGATGGAGTATCGCAGCCCCAAAAGCTTAGTGAAGGCCTTTTGCTGCCATGGTGTGGTCAGTCTCTGCTCCTCCAAGTGCACCAGGCTGCGTTGGTCAGTGAGGATCAAGAATTCGGCGTGTTGTAGATAGGGTCTCCATTGGTCCACAGCCACTAAGATTGCGAGATACTCTTTCTCGTAAGCTGAAAGTCCCTGGTACCGTGGGCAGAGGGCTTTGCTCATGAATGCTATGGGATGCCCTCGTTGCTGAAGTACTGCCCCCACCCCTTTGTCACTGGCGTCAGTTTCAATGACGAACTGTTGAGAGAAATCTGGCAACGCTAAGACTGGAGCTGTGATCAGTTGTGTCTTCAGTGCTTGGAATGCTTGCTCTGTGATGGATGTCCAGACAAAAGGTGTCCCTTTCTTGAGCAAATTAAACATTGGTCGTGCGATCATTCCAAAATGGCGAATAAAACGCCGGTAGTACCCGGCAAGCCCTAGGAACCCTCGCACCTCCTTGACATTAACGGGGTTGGCCATTCTGACACACTTTTGACTTTGATTGGTTCTGTTGCCACTCCTTCTAAACTGATAACGTGCCCCAGATACGTCAGTTGCTGTTGACCGAATGCACACTTGCTCAATTTGACCTTCCACTGATCTCTGCGCAATAGGGTCAGGACCTGCCGAAGATGTTCCTTGTGCTCTTCTAGAGTGTGGCTAAAGATGAGGATGTCGTCGAAAAACATTAAGACACACTTTCTGTTGACGGGCTTCAGGGTAGTATAAACTGCTCCATTGAACGTGGCTGTCCCTCCTGCCAGTCCAAATGACAGCACTTTGAATTCAAAGTGACCAAAATGGGTCTGGAATGCTGTCTTGAATTCATCACCTTCTGCGATCCGTATCTGGTGATACCCTGCACGCAGGTCGAGCTTGGAAAACCACTGAGCTCCTTGCAGTTCATCCAACAGTTCCTCGATTATAGGAACTGGAAACTTTGCCACGCATGTGAGGGCATTGAGCTGTCTGTAATCGACACACATTCTCCATGTGCCGTCCATATTCTTGACTAAGATCACAGGGGAAGAGAATGGACTCATGCTGGCTTGGATCACACCTGATTTTAGAAGTTCTGCAACTTGCCGCTCTATGTCATCTTTCTGCTCTGGTTTGTGCCTGTATGCTCTTATACTGAAGGGTTGAGCTCCCGGCAGAAGCGTGATCTTATGGTCACACGAACGTTTGGGCAGCAGCCCTTCTGGTTCTCCAAACACATCGACAAACTCTTCCAGAATGGGTTGCAGGCAGTCAGGAATAGACTGCCCTTCCGTTTGCTCGTTAGATATGGGACACAGATGCACTATATGACTGCCTGCCTTGTTCTTACACAAGCTCTGGAGTTGAACTGCGTTGATCAGCAGGCAAGTGGAAGATTCAGCTTCATGCCCTTGCAGACTGACTTTGCCTTGAGGGGACTGAAACTCCAAAGACTTAGCGCGCCAGTCAACTGTCATGGGACTATTGGCTTCCAGCCAATCCATTCCAAGGATAGCATCATAAGTGCCGAGAGCGAGGACCTTCAGATCAGTGCTGAAATTGTGTCCTTGAGTGTACCACTCGCAGGCTAGCACCACCGCAGAACATAGCAGTTCTCCACCGTCCGCCACTCGAACACGACAGGCGAGTGGAAGAGGGCACGCACCAGACAGGGTTGTCGCCAGCTCCTGATCAATGAACGAATTAGTGCTGCCCGAGTCCACTAACATGAGAACTTCACGGCCTTGGATCCATGCACGCAATTGGAAGGCCTTGGCAGAGACCCCTCCTAACACTGCTGAGAGAGAAATGGCCATGACTGTATCTTCAGGCGGAGGCAGTTGCATGTCGATGGTGTTGTCGATGTCGAAGATGTCCAGGAGCTCTTTGACAACATGCAGTTGAACTGAAGTGGGAAAAACATGGTCTTGCCCCCACTTCTCGCCGCACTTGAAACACAGGCCGCGGGCACGACGATAATCCCGCAGTGCCTTGAGCTTGGTGGATTCAGCGCGTGCAGCGTCCGTGCCGCAGCGATCCGTCGCCCCTGCGGTGGGTGCGGGGCGGCTTGGAGGTGGCGGCAAGGGTAGCGGAACCGCTGCCTTGGCTACTGCTTCCGGCGGCCTGGGCAGGGAGCCGAAGGTGCCGCCCAGTACCTCCTCTTGCAAGAGCGCCAAGGAACATGCTGTGTCCAGATCGAGAGGCCTCTGGACCAGCACCACAGCCCGGATGTCCGTCCTCAATCCCTCCACGAAACGAGTGAGAAAATAGTAAGGATGGATAGAATCAGAATAAGAACTCAAATGATTAATAATCAGCTCAAATTTTTCTATATAATCAGCTATTGAAGCGGTTTGTCGCACAGTATAGAACTGGCGAATCAGCATCTGATGGCGATCTCGCCCAAAACGGGTGCACAACAAGGATGTAAATGCTTCCCAATCAAACTCCGACAGGCGTTTCTGGATTGTCTGCAGCCAAACTGACGCAGTTCCAGAAAAATTGAGCGCCGCCATCGGAACCCAGAATGCGGTGTGAATGCCGAACATGGAAAAGTACTGCTCGCACAATATTTTCCAGAGATTCGGGTTCTCCCCCGTGAACTGAGGAAACGAAATAGATGGGTGTGCTTGGCCTAATCCCGCAAGCATCTGGCTCGCATGAGCAAATGGGGAGATCATAGACGGGGACAAGAGGGAATCGGACTGACCGCTTGCCGGGAGCGGCGGCAGCGTCTGGAACGACACCGCCGATGGCCCCCGTGTTAAGTTGAAGAAGCCGTGGCCATCGGGCCCTCGTGGAAGAGTCGCCGCGCCAGACACGGGTCCGGTGTGGATCCCGTGCATCGTAGGCGGTTGTTGCTGCGGATCTTGCACCGTGGGTGGTTCCTTGCCTTCCTTGGGTGCTGCAGGCTGAACGAGTTGGAGCGCGGCCACCGCGTCGCTCAGATCCGCCACTCTACGCTCCAGATCGGGCCGCCACTTGAGTACCTCGTCGATCTTCGCCGATGTTGCCTGCTGGGCCTTGGCTTGTGCATCCATGGAGGCTTCGATCTTGGCCTCCAGCTTGGTGAGGAACGCCGAAACGCTTGGATCCATGGCTTCGAGATGCGCTCGGGCTTGATGCAGGCTTCTGGTCTCGACGAGACGCGCCAAAGCGAAGCGGAGAGGGTGGGGTTTGGTCTCTGATACCAGATGATAGGATTCCACTCAGGAGTATATGGATTAACAGCTCAATCTCTCGAGTACAGGCTCAAGTTGGTTACAAGAATGGTGATACACGATCTAGGGTTCGGGAAGAGGAAGAGGAAGAGGAAGGTAGCCGCCGCCGGTTCGTCCGTGATCCACTGGATGCCTGGAGCTGCTGGAGGCTGAGGGTTAAGTAGCAGCAGTGCGGGCCTGGGCCGCGTTCACCCACTCCGGGGCCAACAGCCGTTTGTTGGCCACGCGTGCACACTTGGGCCGTGCACCGTGGGCTGGACTTGCTTCAGGGTCTTCAGGGTCGCTAACATCGCCGATGCCACGATGCCATCGCCGTCCATGGTCATCGAAGCCGCCCCCCTCGTCTACCTCCACCTCGTCGGATGCCTCGTCATCCTCATCCCCGAGCAACATTCACCGGAGCTCCTTTGCTTCATCCCCTGCGTCGGATCTGCGCCACCGCCCGTCCCCGGCTCCTCCCCAAGCTCGCTGCCCAGTCCCCTACGGCTCCCCCCGTGAGCTCCCTCTCTCCTTCCCTCTCTCATGCGCTACCTCACAGTGCACTCGTCCGCGCGCCCGATGCCGTGCCCGCCCGCTCGCAGCCGGCCCCGCAGTCGTTGTCGTCGCCGCATGATACGTCTCCAACGTATCTATAATTTTTGATTGTTCCATGCTATTATATTACCCGCTTTAGATGTTTATGTGCTTTACTTTACACTATTATATCATTTTTGGGACTAACCTACTAATCAGAGGCCCAACCCGTATTGCTGTTTTTTGCCTATTTTAGTGTTTCAAAGAAAAGGAATATCAAACGGAGTCCAAACGGAATGAAACCTTTGGGAGCGTGATTTTTGGAACGAACGTGATCCAGAGGACTTGGAGTGCAAATCAAGAAGCTGCCGAGGCGGCCACGAGGGTGGAGGGCGCCCCCCTACTGGGCGCACCCCCCTATCTCGTGGGCCCCTCGGGCGTCCACCGATGTACTTCTTCCTCCTATATATACCTACGTACCTAGGAAACATCAGGGGAGACGATGAAAAGCTATTTCCACCACCGTAACCTTTTGTATCCGCGAGATTCCATCTTGGAGCCTTCACCGGCGCTCCGCCGGAGGGGGAATGAACACGGAGGGCTTGTACATCAACACCATAGCCCCTCCGATGAGTCGTGAGTAGTTTACCATAGACCTTCGGGTCCATAGTTATTAGCTAGATGGCTTCTTCTCTCTCTTTGAATCTCAATACAATGGTCTCCTTGATCTTCTTGGAGATCTATCCGATGCAACTCTTTTTGCGGTGTGTTTGTCGAGATCCGATGAATTGTGGGTTTATGATCAAGTTTATCTATGAGAAATATTTGAATCTCCTCTGTATTATTTTATATATGATTGAGTTATCTTTGCAAGTCTCTTCAAATTATCAGTTTGGTTTGGCCTACTAGATTGATCTTTCTTCCAATGGGAGAAGTGCTTAGCTTTGGCTTCAATCTTGCGGTGTCCTTTTCCAGTGACAGCAGGGGCAACAAGGCACATATTGTATTGTTGCCATCGAGGATAAAAAGATGGGGTTTATATCATATTGCATGAGTGTATCCCTCTACATCATGTCATCTTTCTTAATGCGTTACTCTGTTCTTATGAACTTAATATTCTAGATGCATGTTGGATAACGGATGTGTGGACGAATAATAGTAGATGCAGGCAGGAGTCGGTCTACTTGTCACGGACGTGATGCCTATATACATGATCATGCCTAGATAATCTCATAATTATTCGCTTTTCTATCAACTGCTCGACAATAATTTGTTCACCCACCGTAATACTTCTGCTATCTCGAGAGAAGCCACTAGTGAAACCTATGGCCCCCGGGTCTATATTTTATCATATAAGCAGTCAATCTACTTTTGTTTGCATCTTTACTTTTCCAATTTATATTATAAAATACCAAAAATATATTTATCTTATCATACTATCTCTATCAGATCTCACTTTCGCAAGTGACCGTGAAGGGATTGACAACCCCTTTATTGCGTTGGTTGCGAGTTCTTTGTTTGTTTGTGTAGGTGCGTGGGACTTGTGAGGAGCCTCCTACTGGATTGATACCTTGGTTCTCAAAAACTGAGGGAAATACTTACGCTACTATTGCTTCATCACCCTTTCCTCTTCAAGGAAAACAAAAGCAAGCTCAAGACGTAGCAAGAAGGATTTCTGGCGCCGTTGCCGGGGAGGTCTTCACTCAAGTCAAGACATACCAAGTACCCATCACAAACTCATCTCCCTCGCATTTAAATTGTTTGCCATTTGCCTCTCGTTTTCCTCTCCCCCACTTCACCCTTGCCGTTTTATTCGCCCTCTCTTTCCCAATCTCCTTCTCTCTCTCTCTCTCCTTCGCTTTCCTTTTTTTGTTTGCTTGTGTGTTGGATTACTTGTCGCCATGGCGCAAGATAATACCAAATTGTGTGATTTCTCCAATACCAATAATAATTATTTCCTTAGTACTCCGATTGCTCCTCTTAATGATGTTGAGTCTTGTGAAATCAATGCTGCTTTGCTGAATCTTGTTATGAAAGATCAATTCTCCTGCCTTCCTAGTGAAGATGCCGCTACCCATCTAAACAACTTTGTTAATTTGTGTGAGATGCAAAAGAAAAAATATATGGATAATGATATAGTTAAATTGAAGTTATTTCCATTTTCACTTAGAGATCGTGCTAAAGTTTAGTTTTCGTCTTGATTCTTGGAACAAGTGCAAAGATGCTTTTATCTCTAAGTATTTTCCTCCCGCTAAGATCATCACTCTTAGGAACGATATTATGAATTTTAAACAACTTGATCATGATCATGTTGCCCAATCTTTGGAAAGAATGAAATTGATGATTCGCAATTGCCCTACTCATGGTTTGAATTTATGGATGATCATACAAAAAATTTATGCCGGATTGAATTTTGCTTCTAGAAATCTTTTAGATTCGGCTGTGGGAGGCACGTTTATGGAAATCACCTTAGGAGAAGCTACAAAATTCCTTGGTAATATCATGGCTAATTATTCTCAATGGCACACCGAACAATCTACTAGTAAAAAAGTGCATGCTATAGAAGAAATTAATGTTTTGAGTGGAAAGATGGATGAATTTATGAGATTGTTTGCTACTAAGAGTGCTTCTATTGATCCCAATGATATGCCTTTATCTACCTTGATTGTGAATAATAATGAATCTATGGATGTAAATTTTGTTGGTAGGAATAATTTTGGAAACAATGCTTATAGAGGAAACTTTAATCCTAGACCGTTCCCTAGTAATTCCTCTAATAATTATGGAAATTCCTACAATAATTCTTATGGTAATTTTAATAAATTGCCCTCTGATTTTGAGAATAGTGTGAAAGAATTCATGATCTCTCAAAAGAATTTTAATGCCTTGCTTGAAGAAAAATTGCTCAAAGTTGATGATTTGGCTAGGAACGTTGATAGGCTTTTGCTTGATGTTGATTCTCTGAAACTTAGATCTACTCCTCCCAAGCATGATATCAATGAGTCTCTTAAAGCTACGAGAAGTTCCATTGACGAGTGCAAAGAAAGAACCGCTAGATTGCGTGCTAAGAAAGATTGCTTTATAAAGGCGTGTTCTTCTAGTTTCCATGAAAATAATGATGAAGATCTTAAAGTTATCGATGTATCCCCTATTAGATCTTTGTTTTGCAATATGAATCTTAATAATGATGGGACTGGAGATGACTCAACTTTAGTTAAACGGCGTCCCAATAATTCGGAGTTTTTAGATCTTGATGCTAAATTTGGTAAAAGTGGGATTGGAGAGGTCATGACTTTAAATAGCGTTGAACCCACTATCTTGGATTTCAAGGAATTTGATTATGATAATTCTTCTTTAGAAGGTTGTATTTCCTTGTTGCAATCCGTTGTGAATTCTCCTCATGCTTATAGTCAAAATAAAGCTTTTACCAAACATATTGTTAATGCCTTGATGCAATCTTTTGATGAAAAACTTAATTTGGAAGTTTCTATACGTAGAAAACTTAATGATGAGTGGGAATCTACTATAAAGATTAAAATTAAAGATCATGAGTGTTATGCTTTATGTGATTTGGGTGCTAGTGTTTCCACGATTCCGAAAACTTTATGTGATATTCTAGGTTTCCATGATCTTGATGATTGCTCTTTAAATTTGCACCTTGCAGATTCCACCATTAAAAAGCCAATGGAAGGATCAATGATGTTCTCATTGTTGCAAATAGAAATTTGGTGCCCGTAGATTTTATCGTTCTTGATATAGATTGCAATCTTTCTTGTCCTATTATTCTTGGTAGACCTTTGCTTAGAACGATTGGCGCGATTATTGATATGAAGGAAGGGAATATTAGATTCCAATTTTCATTAAGGAAAGGCATGGAGCACTTTCCCAGAAAGAAAATTAAATTACCTTATGAATCTATCATGCGAGCTGCCTATGAATTGAGTGCCAAAGATGGCACTACTTAGATCTATCCTCGCTTTTATGCCTAGCTAGGGGCATTAAACGATAGCGCTAGTTGGGAGGCAACCCAATTTTATTTGTGTTTTTTGTTTTTGTTCCTGTTTAGTAATAAATTTTGCATCTACCTTCTGTTTAGATGTGTTTTCATGTTTTATTTAGTGTTTGTGCCAAGTAGAACCTATAGGATAACCTATGGTAATAGTTAATTTGATTCTGCTGAAAAACAGAAACTTGCGCTCACGAGAAACAATTCAATAAATCACAGAAACGTGCTTTTGTATTGATTATTTTTGGTGTAGATCAATAGACAAATTTTCCAGTATGTCCTATTTTGGTAGGATTTTTAGAGTTCCAGAAGTATTCGAAAGTTACAGATTTCTACAGACTGTTCTGTTTTTGACTTATTCTGCCTTTCGTGTGTTGTTTGCTTATTTTGATGCATCTATGGCTAGTATGCAAGGGTATGAACCATAGAGAACTTGGAATACAGTAGGTTTAACACCAATATAAATAAATAATTAGTTCATTACAGTACCTTATGTGGTGGATTTTCTTTCTTTCACTAACGGAGCTTATGAGATTTCCTGTTGAGTTTTATGTTGTGAAGTTTTCAAGTTTTGGGTAAAGATTTGATGGACTATGGAATAAGGAGTGGCAAGAGCCTAAGCTTGGGGATGCCCATGGAACCCCAAGATATTCAATACTAGCCAAAAGCCTAAGCTTGGGGATGCCCCGGGAAGGCATCCCCTCTTTCATCTTCGTTCATTGCTAACTTTACTTGGAGCTATATTTTTATTCGCCACATGATATGTGTTTTGCTTGGAGCGTCTTGTAAGATATTACTCTTTGCTTTTTAGTTTACCACAATCATCCTTGCTGTACACACCTTTTGGGAGAAGCCTACTTGATGGAATTTATTAGAATACTCTATGTGCTTCACTTATATCTTTTGAGCTAGATAGTTTTTGCTCTAGTACTTCACTTATATCTTTTAGAGCACGACGGTGGCTTAATTTTGAAGAAATTGTTGATCTCTCATGCTTCACTTATATTATTTTGAGAGTCTCTTAGAACAGCATGGTATTTGCTATGGTTATAAAATTGGTCCTAGAATGGTAGGCATCCAAGTTGGGTATAATAAAAACTATCATATGAAGTGAATTGGATGCTATGATCAATTTGATACTTGATAATTGTTTTGAGATATGGAGGTAGTAATATTAGAGTCATGCTAGTTGGGTGATTATGAATTTAAATAATGCTTGTGTTGAAGTTAGCAAGTCCCATAGCATGCACGTATGGTTAAAGTTGTGTAACAAATTTGAAACATGAGGTGTTCTTAGATTGTGCATCCTTATGAGTGGCGGTCGGGGACGAGCGATGGTCTTTCCCTACCAATCTATCCCCCTAGGAGAATGCGCGTAGTTCTTGGTTCTTGATGACTTGTAGATTTTTGCAATAAGTATATGAGTTCTTTTGACTAATGTTTAGTCCATGGATTATACACATTTTTAACTTTCCATCATTGCTAGCCTCTTCGGTACCGTGCATTGCCCTTTCTCACCTTGAGAGTTGGTGCAAACTTCGCTGGTGCATCCAAACCCCATGATATGATACGCTCTATCACACATAAACCTCCTTATATCTTCCTCAAAACAGCCACCATACCTACCTATAATGGCATTTCCATAGCCATTCCAAGATATATTGCCATGCAACTTTCCACCGCTCCGTTTATCATCATGACACACATCATTATTGTCATATTGCCTTGCATGATCATGTAGTTGACATCGTATTTGTGGCAAAGCCACCATGCATAAATTTTCATACATGTCACTCACTATTCATTGCCCATTCCGGTACACCGCCGGAGGCATTCATATAGAGTCATATCTTGTTCTAGTTTTGAGTTGTAATTCATGAGTTGTAAATATATAAAAGTGTGATGATCATCATTATTAGAGCATTGTCCCTAAATAAAAAAAAGAGAAAGGCTAAAAATGGAAGGGCCAAAAAAAGGCAAAAAAAAAAGGCCCAAAAGAAAAAAAAGAAGAAAAAAATAAAAAAATAAAAAAGGGGGGCAATGTTACTATCTCTTTTTCCACACTTGTGCTTCAAAGTAGCACCATGTTCTTCATATAGCGAGTCTCATATGTTGTCACTTTCATATACTAGTGGGAATTTTTCATTATAGAACTTGGCTTGTATATTCCTACGATGGGCTTCCTCAAATGCCGTAGGTCTTCATGAGAAGCAAGTTGGGTGCACACCCACTAGTTTCTTTTGTTGAGCTTTCATACATTTATAGCTCTAGTGCATCAGTTGCATGGCAATCCCTACTCCTCATGTTGACATCAATTGATGGGCATTTTCATAGACCGTTGATTATCCTCATCAATGTGAGACTTTTTTTGTCTTCTCCACACAATCCCCATCATCATATTCTATTCCACCCATAGTGCTATATCCATGGCTCACGCTCATGTATTGCGTGAAAGTTGAAAAAGTTTGAGATTATTTAAGTACGAAACAATTGCTTGGCTTGTCATCGGGGGTGTATAAGATGGGAGCATTTTTGTGTGAAGAAAATGAAGCATAGCCTAACTATATGATTTTGTAGGGATGAACTTTCTTTAGCCATGTTATTTTGAGAAGACATGATTGCTTTGATTAGTATGCTTGAAGTATTACTATTTCTTATGTCAATATGAACTTTTATTTTGAATCATTTGGATCTGAACATTCATGCCACAATAAAGAAAATTACATTGAGAAAGATGCTAGGTAGCATTCCACATCAAAAATTCTGTTTTTATCATTTACCTACTCGAGGACGAGCAGGAATTAAGCTTGGGGATGCTTGATACGTCTCCAATGTATCTATAATTTTTGATTGGTCCATGCTATTATATTACCCGTTTTGGATGTTTATGTGCTTTACTTTACACTTTTATATCATTTTTGGGACTAACCTTCTAATCATAGGCCCAGCTCGTATTGCTGTTTTTTACCTATTTCAGTGTCTCGAAGAAAAGGAATATCAAACGGAGTCCAAACGGAATGAAACCTTCAGGAGCGTGATTTTTGGAACGAACGTGATCCAGAGGACTTGGAGTGCAAGTCAAGAAGCTGTCGAGGCGGCCACGAGGGTGGCCCCCCTACTGGGCGCGCCCCCTGTCTCGTGGGCCCCTCGGGCGTCCACCGACGTACTTCTTCCTCCTATATATACCTACGTACCCTGAAAACATTAGGGGAGACGACGAAAAGCTATTTCCACCACCGAAACCTTCTGTATCCGCGAGATCCCATCTTGGAGCCTTCGCTGTTGCTCCGCCGGAGGGGGAATCGACCATGGAGGGCTTCTATATCAACACCATAGCCCCTCCGATGAGTTGTGAGTAGTTTACCACAGACCTTTGGGTCCATAGTAATTAGCTAGATGGCTTCTTCTCTCTCTTTGAATCTCAATACAATGTTCTCCTTGATCTTCTTGGAGATCTATTCAATGTAACTCTTTTTGCGGTGTGTTTGTCGAGATCCGATGAATTGTGGGTTTATGATCAAGTTTATCTATGAGAAATATTTGAATCTCCTCTGAATTCTTTTATGTATGATTGAGTTACCTTTGCAACTCTCTTTGAATTATCAGTTTGGTTTGGCCTACTAGATTGATCTTTCTTGCAATGGGAGAAGTGCTTAGCTTTGGGTTCAATCTTGCGGTGTCCTTACCCAGTGACAGAAAGGGTTGCAAGGCACGTATTGTATTGTTGCCATCGAGGATAAAAAGATGGGGTTTATATCATATTGCATGAGTTTATCCCTCTACATCATGTCATCTTTCTTAATGTGTTACTCTGTTCTTATGAACTTAATACTCTAGATGCATGCTGGATAGCGGTCGATCTGTGGAGTAATAGTAGTAGATGCAGGCAGGAGTCGGTCTACTTGTCACGGACGTGATGCATGCCTATATACATGATCATGCCTAGATAATCTCATAATTATTCGCTTTTCTATCAATTGCTCGACAATAATTTGTTCACCCACCGTAATACTTATGCTATCTCGAGAGAAGCCACTAGTGAAACCTATGGCCCTTGGTTCTATCTTTTATCATATAAGCTTTCAATCTACTTTTATTTGCATCTTTACTTTTCCAATTTATATTATAAAATACCAAAAAAATATTTATCTTATCATACTATCTCTATCAGATCTCACTTTCGCAAGTGGCCGTGAAGGGATTGACAACTCCTTTATTGCGTTGGTTGCGAGTTCTTTGTTTGTTTGTGTAGGTGTGTGGGACTTGTGAGGAGCCTCCTACTGGATTGCTACCTTAGTTCTCAAAAACTGAGGGAAATACTTACACTACTATTGCTGCATCACCCTTTCCTCTTCAAGGAAAACCAACGCAAGCTCAAGACATAGCACCACACTCTCCGGCCCCGTGCGCCGCCGCGCCCGCCGTCGCCTGCAGTAGTCCGGGCGCACCCGACGCCCGCTGTCCTGTGCACCAGCTCCGCTCGACCATGTCGCCTAATGTCTCGCTCGCCGTGCCGCCCCTCCGTCCGCCTTCGCCCGCCGCGGCCGGCCGGCGAGCCTTGCTGAGGCCACGGCCTCGCACCGGAGACCTCCACCTGCGCCACGGGTTCACCCACTCGGGTGCTTGCGCCCGTGCCCGGGGCCAGCCGCCCGAACGTCAGCGCCCGACCCGCTAGGGCCCCTGGGGCCAATGAAAGGGGGCCCCACCCCATGGATCTTTTCCTTAAAAAAATAAGAATAAAAAATAATAATAATTAAACTATTAATTAATTAATTTAATTAATCTTATTTAGATTAACCTAATCACTTAGTTAGACTAACTAAACTTGATTAGTTAGTCTTAGTCTATGACTAGTGGGACCCACGTGTTAGTTTGACTAGTCAACCCCTCTGTTGAGCGCTGACGTCATGCTAATGTCATGCTGATGCAATAATACTAATTTCAAATTAATTTCATAATAATAATTTTGTAAATGTTTTAGAACTTCAAAAATTAATATAAAATAATCCGTAACTCGGATGGAAAAACTTTGTACATGAAAGTTGCTCAGAACGACGAGACGAATCTGGATGCGCATCCTGTTCGTCCGCCACGCGTCCCTAGCATAGTGAACCTGCAACATTTCACCTTTGGTTCATCTATCCGAAAACGCAAAACACCGGGGATACTTTCCCGGGGATACTCGGCGTCGTGGTATCAGCCGAAGCCTTCGTGATGTCAGCGACTGAGCAACGCGCGCCGGATTTGATAGTAAGCCTGCTCTTGTATTAAGGGGGCTAGGTCTGCTTCCGGCCACGTACGCAACATGCAGGTGTGCAATGGGTGATGGGCCCAGACGCCTGCGCGCATAGGATTTAGACCGGCGTGCTGACCTCTCTGTTGTTCCTAGGTGGGGCTGCGACGTGTTGATCTTCCGAGGCCGGGCATGACCCGTGAAAGTGTTTCCGGCCAAATGGGATCGAGCATGTTGGGTTATGTGGTGCACCCCTGCAGGGAAGTTTATCTATTCGAATAGTCGTGTCCCTCAGTAAAAGGACGACCCGGAGTTGTACCTTGAACTTATGACAACTAGAACCAGATACTTAATAAAACACACCCATACAAGTTCCACAGACAACCCGGTGGTCGCTTTCCCACAGGGTGACAAGGGGGGGATCCTCGGGTAGGATTATGCTATGCGATGCTACTTGGAGGACTTCTATCTACTCTCTTCTACATGTTGCAAGACGGAGGCTGCCAGAAGCGTAGTCTTCGATAGGACTAGCTATCCCCCTCTTATTCTGGCATTCTGCAATTCAGTCCATCGATATTGCCTCTTTACACATATACCCATGCATATGTAGTGTAGATCCTTGCTTGCGAGTACTTTGGATGAGTACTCACGGTTGCTTTGCTCCCTCTTTCCCCCTCTTTCCTTTTCTTCTCGGATGCCGCAACCAGACGTTCGAGCCCAGGATCCAGACGACACCGTCGACGATGACTCCTACTACACTAGAGGTGCCTACTACTACGTGCAGGCCGCTAACGATGATCAGGAGTAGTTTAGGAGGATCCCAGGCAGGAGGCATGCGCCTCTTTCGATCTGTATCCCAGTTTGTGCTAGCCATCTTATGGCAACTTGTTTAACTTATGTCTGTATTTAGATATTGTTGCTTCCACTGACTCATTTATGTTCGAGCACTTGTATTCGAGCCTTCGAGGCCCCTGGCTTGTAATATGATGCTTGTATGACTTATTTTACTTTTAGAGTTGTGTTGTGATATCTTCCCGTGAGTCGCTGATCTTGATCGTACACATTTGCGTGCATGATTAGTGTACGATTGAATCGGGGGCGTCACAAGTTGGTATCAGAGCCGACTGCCTGTAGGAATCCCCCTTCCAACTCCTTGACCGAAGTTGAGTCTAGTCATTGAAAAAGTTTTTACTAACTTGGCTGTACGGCTTATGGGCCCACGTCGCCATTGGGTGGTATTAGGATCTTTTACTCCTCGTCTATACTCTGGGACTCTGATCTCTCTTCTATTCGGGTTAAATGATTTTGCTAACTCTAACGCTAGGTTATTGTAACTATTTCTCCTGAAGAGCCCTCATTCCGGAAGATCACCTGCTTCGTCAGAAGATTCTGAGGATATCCCTCGATATTTTCCCAAGACCCTTTGCTCATCGCCTTTGCAATTCACTGCCACCGATATATCCCTATGGATATATGTATGCACTTGTCATTCTCTTGATCATTCCTTGTCGCTCTTGTTGTTACAAGATGCCTCTAAATATTCGCCGTTGTCCCGAGAATCCTTTGAGTTTACTGTCTTGCAATTTTATTTCGCATGAAAAACCTTATGGGTTTTTTCTCACATTTATCGAGGATCCGTTCTTCTCAATTGATCATGTGTCTCACATAATTCTTCAAAATACTTTTCGATCTTTCGAAAATCCTCTGCAGCCTGTTCCTCTTGAAACTCTTGCCTGCTTGCATTAAGGTTAATTCCATATGACTACTAGTCCTCGTTAACATCCCTTATCTTAGTCATTTTGAGCCTATTGATTCAATGTGTGCGTATGTGATAACCCACAAGTGTAGGGGATCGCAACAGCTTTCGAGGGTGAAGTACAACCCAAATTTATTGATTCGACACAAGGGGAGCCAAAGAATATTCTTGAGTATTAGCAGTTGAGTTGTCAATTCAACCACACCTGGATAACTTAGTATCTGCAGCAAAGTGTTTAGTAGAAAAAGTGGTATGATAATAATAGTGATGGAAGCAAAAGTAAAGGTAAATATTTTTGGGTTTTTGTAGTAGTTGTAATAGTAGCAACGGAAAAATAAATAAGCGAAGAACAATATGTGAAAAGCTCGTAGGAAATGGATCAGTGATGGATAATTATGCCGGATGCGATTCCTCATGCAATAGTTATAACATAGGGTGATATAGAACTAGCTCCAATTCATCAATGTAATGTAGGCATGTATTCCGTAAATAGTCATACGTGTTTATGGAAAAGAACTTGCATGACATCTTTTGTCCTACCCTCCCGTTGCAGCGGGGTCCTTATGGAAACTAAGGGATATTAAGGCCTCCTTTTAATAGAGAACCGGACCAAAGCATTAACACATAGTGAATACATGAACTCCTCAAACTACGGTCATCACCGAGAAGTATCTCGATTATTGTCACTTCGGGGTTGTCGGATCATAGCACATAATAGGTGACTATAGACTTGCAAGATAGGATCAAGAACACACATATATTCATGAAAACATAATAGGTTCAGATCTGAAATCAGGGCACTCGGGCCCTAGCGACAAGCATTAAGCATAGCAAAGTCATAGCAACATCAATCTCAGAACATACTGGATACTAGGGATCAAACCCTAACAAAACTAACTTGATTACATGGTAAATCTCATCCAACCCATCACCGTCCAGCAAGCGTACGATGGAATTACTCACGCACGGCGGTGAGCATCATGAAATTGGTGATGGAGGATGGTTGATGATGACGACGGCGACGAATCCCCCTCTCCGGAGCCCCGAACCTACTCCAGATCAGCCCTCCCGAGAGAGATTAAGGCTTGGCGGCGGCTTCGTGTCGTGAAACACGATGAAACTTTTTCCTTGATTTTTTTCTCCCCGAGATGGTATATATGGAGTTGGAGTTGAGGTCGGAGGAGGTCCGGGGGGGGCCACGAGATAGGAGGGCGCGCCCTAGGGGGGTGCCCCTTGTCTCGTGGACAGCCCCCTGACCTTGATTCTTTCGCCAAAAATTCTTATTAAATCTGAAAAGTGCCTCCGTGGATTTCCAGGACATTCCAAGAACTTTTCCTTTCTACACATAAAACAACATCATGGTAGTTCTGCTGAAAACAGCATCAGTCCGAGTTAGTTTCATTCAAATCATGCAAGTTAGAGTCCAAAACAAGGGCAAAAGTGTATGGAAAAGTAGATACGATGGAGACGTATCAACTCCCCCAAGCTTAAACCTTTGCTTGTCCTCAAGCAATTCAGTTGATAAACTGAAAGTGATAAATAAAAACTTTTACGAACTCTGTTTGCTCTTGTTGTTGTAAACATGAAAAGCCAGCATTCAAGTTTCAGCAAATATTATGAACTAACCATACTCACAATAACACAAAGGTCTCACAATTACTCATATCAATAGCATAATCAGCTAGCGAGTCATAATAATAAAACTAGGATGAAAACACTTTCTCAAAATAATCATAACATGATATAACAAAATGGTATCTCGCTAGCCCTTTCTGAGACCGCAAAACCTAAATGCAGAGCACCTTTAAAGATCAAGGACTGACTAAACATTGTAATTCATGGTAAAAGAGATCCAGTGAAGTCATACCCAATATAAACCAATAATAATGAATGCAAATGACAGTGTGCTCTCCAGCGGGTGCTTTTTAATAAGAAGGGTGATGACTCAACATACAAGTAAATAGATAGGCCCTTCGCAGAGGGAAGCAGGGATTTGTAGAGGTGCCAGAGCTCGATTTAAAATAGAGATAGAATAACATTTTGAGCGGCATACTTTCGCTGTCAACGCAACAACTATGAGATGGCTGTATCTTCCATACTACATGCATTATAGGCAGTTCCCAAACAGAATGGTAAAGGTTTATACTCCCCCAACCACCAACAAGCATCAATCCATGGCTTGCTCGAAACAACGAGTGCCTCCAACATACAACAGCCCTGGGGGAGTTTTGTTTAATTATTTTGATTTGCTTTGATCTTTTTTTGGATCATGGGACTGGGCATCACGGTTACCGGCCCTTTCTCGTGAATGAGGAGCGGAGTCCACTCCTCTTGAGAATAACCCACCTAGCATGGAAGATATATGCAGCCCTAGTTGAAACATGAGCTGCTCGAGCATACAAAACGGAATTTCATTTGAAGGTTTGGAGTTTGGCACATACAAATTTACTTGGAACGGCAGGTAGATACTGCATATAGGTAGGTATAGTGGACTCGAATAGAACAACTTTGGGGTTTAAGGAGTTTGATGCACAAGCAGTATTCCCGCTTAGTACAGGTGAAGGCTAGCAAAAGACTGGGAAGCGACCAACTGAGAGAGCGACAACAGTCGTAAGCATGCATTAAAATTAATTCACACCGAATACAAGCATGAGTAGGATATAAGCCACCATGAACATAAATATCATGAAGGCTATGTTGATTTGATTCAACTACATGCGTGAACATGTGCCAAGTCGAGTCACTTAATTCATTCAAAGGAGGATACCATCCCATCATACCACATCATAATCATTCTAATAGCATGTTGGCACGCAAGGTAAACCATTATAACTCATAGCTAATCAAGCATGGCACAAGCAACTATAATCTCTGAATGTCATTGCAAATATGTTTATTTCATAATAGCTGACTCAGGAACGATGAATCATCATATTTACAAAAACAAGAGAGGTCGAGTTCATACCAGCTTTTTTCATCCCAATAAGTTCATCATATATCGTCATTATTGCCTTTCACTCGCATGACCGAACGATGTGTATAATAATAAGAGTGCACGTGCATTGGACTAAGCTGGAATCTGCAAGCATTCAACTCAAGAGAGAAGACAAGTAATATGGACTCTAAATATAAATAATCAATCATGCATATGAGAGCCACTAAGCATTTTCAATATGTTCTTCTTGACCCCCAAAAGAAAGAAAAGAAAATAAAACTATTTACACAGGAAAGCTCCCAACAAGCAAAAGAAGAACGAGAAATCTTTTTGGGTTTTCATTTTAATTTCTACTACAAGCAAGGAAATTAAACTAACTAATTTTTTTGGATTTTCTTAAGGTTTAACAAACACACAAGAAGAAAGCTAGAAAAATAAATTTAAACTAACATGGATGATACAATGAAAGAGTATGAGCACCGACGACTAGTGTGTGAACATGAATGTAAAGTCGGTGAGAAATACGTACTCCCCCAAGCTTAGGCTTTTGGCCTAAGTTGGTCTAATACCAGTGACTGCCTGGCTGATATCCATAAGTGAAACTGGGGTAGTACTGAGATGAAGAGGCAACCGCCTCCTGAGCAGCAGCGTGTTAGTGAGCTGTCTCCATTCCCCTCTCATATCCAGTGGCTTCTTCCCTGGTGACAACATATCTTCCTTTTGCCTGATAATCAAAAAGGTAGGGAGCAGGAAGAGTAACAGGGACGATGTTGAGTCTATCATAGATTAGTCGATAATGGAGGAATTGTTCATTCCTCTCAAGAAAATTATGATCAAACATAGCTTCTTTATCCAAATAAACAGGAGGTACAATCATATCCCCCTCTCGTGGAGCTATATTAAGAAAATTTGCCACACGGGTTGCATAAATTCCTCTAAAGAAATTTCCCTTTTTACTATTATTATGCAACCTACGTGCAACTATTGCCCCGAAGTTATAACCTTTGTAACCAGACACATCACTCTTGAGGACACAAAGATCAGGGGCACACATGTGACATGCTTCATCCTTACCGTTAATGCATCTACCAATAAAGAGAGCAAAGTAATGTATAGCAGGAAAATGAATGCTCCCTATGGTAGCTTGTGTTATGTCCCTAGATTCTCCCACAGTGATACTAGCAAGAAAATTTCTAACTTTAGATTTGGGAGGATCATTAATATTACCCCACTGCGGGAGTTTGCAAGCAGCTGTAAAATCCTCTAAATCCATGGTATAAGATGTATCATAAATATCAAACATAACACTAGGAGAATTACGCGAAGAAGTATATTCGAACCTCCGCACAAATGAATCAGTCAATTGATAATATTGAGGACACTTATCTTGTAAGAAGTCCTCCAGCTCGGCATTACGCACATACGCATCAAATTCCTCCTTGAAGCCCGCTTCGACCATAAAATCATCGGATGGCCACTCGCAAGCCCGTACATTTGCGTCCCTTGGCAAGTTAACATCTTGTTCACGTATAGCAATCCTGGGCCCTTCTTTGCCGAGGAACCTCCTTGGTACATTCTTCTAAGCATATTTCTTTTTCTGAAAATTTCTGAAATTTTAGTAACTTCGAAATAAAAGTGGATAAAACTAAACAAGATTGATAGCAACTACTCCTACAAGTGCCTAGAGCCTATATCATGCATTGGAATTGCTTGGGACCTCAAAAATTTAACATGCAAGCTCAAGAACATGGTCACCTATGCAGCAAAAGTTTTCAATGAATAAAGCACTAGAACAAAAACTAATTGGACCAATGGAGGAGTCACATACCAAGCAACAATCTCCCAAAGCAGTTTTGCGAATGGAGCTTTGAGCTTAGAGATTGAAAATCGTAGCAAAACGAGCTAGAACTCGGGCATGAACTGGATGGGGATTTTTTTGGGTAGAAGATGGAGTGTGTGGTTGCTGGCATAAGTGGAGGGGAGCCACCAGGGGCCCACGAGACACGGGGGCGCGCCCTACAGGGGGGGGGGGGCCCTCCTCTCTCGTGGCCTGGTGCTTGGCCCTCCTGCAGTGTTTTCAGTGCCTAAAATCCTCAAATGTTCCAGAAAAAATCATACTAAATTTGCAGGGCATTTGGAGCACTTTTATTTTCGGACTATTTTTTAATGCACGGATAAATCAGAAAACAGACAGATGATACTATTTTTGCTTTATTTATTCTAAATAACAGAAAGTAAAAAGAGGGTACAGAAGGTTGTGCCTTCTAGTTTCATCCATCTCGTGATCATCAAAATGAACCCGCTAACAAGGTTGATCAAGTCTTGTTAACAAACTCATTCCGAATAACACGGAACTGGAGAAATTTTGAATAACACTAAGTTACCTCAACGGGGATATGAAAATCCCCAACAATAAGAATATCATACTTTTTCTTGATAGTAGGGAGAGGAAATTCAAAACCTCCAAAAATGATAGTTGGAACTTTTTCAATAGAATTGATGCTATGAACTTGAGATTGTTTCCTCGAAAAGTGTACCGTATGCTCATTACCATTAACATGAAAAGTGACATTGCCTTTGTTGCAATCAATAATAGCCCCTGCAGTATTAAGAAAAGGTCTACCAAGGATAATAGACATACTATTGTCCTCAGGAATATCAAGAATAACAAAGTCCGTTAAGATAGTGACATTTGCAACCACAACAGGCACATCCTCACAAATACCGACAGGTATAGCAATTGATTTATCAGCCATTTGCAAAGATATTTCAGTAGGTGTCAACTTGTTCAATTCAAGTCTACGATATAAAGAGAGAGGCATAACACTAACACCGGCTCCAAGATCACATAAAGCAGTTCTAACATAATTTCTTTTAATGGAGCACGGTATAGTTGGAACACCCTGATCTCCAAGTTTCTTTGGTATTCCACCCTTAAAAGTGTAATTAGCAAGCATGGTGGAAATTTCAGCTTCCGGTATCTTTCTTTTATTTGTGACGATATCCTTCATATACTTAGCATAAGGATTTACTATAAGCATATCAGTTAAGCGCATACGTAAGAAAATAGGTCTAATCATTTCGGCAAAGTGCTCAAAATCCTCATCATCCTTTGACTTGGATGGTTTAGGAGGAAAGGGCATGGGTTTCTGAACCCATGGTTCTCTTTCTCTACCATGCTTCCTAGCAACAAAATCTCTCTTATCATAACGTTGATTCTTTGATTGCGGGTTATCAAGATCAACAACAGGTTCAATCTCTACATCATTGTCTTTTCTAGGTTGAGCATCAACATGAACATTATCATTAACATTATCACTAGTTTCATGTTCATCACCTGATTGTGTTTCAGCATCAGAGATAGAAATATCATTTGGATTCTCAGGTGTGTCTATAGTAGGTTCACTAGAAGCATGCAAGGTTCTATCGTCTTTCTTTTTCTTCTTCTTAGAAGAACTATGTGCCTCTAAATTATTTCTCTGAGAATCTTGCTCGATTCTCTTAAGGTGGCCTTCAGGATACAAAGGTTCTTGAGTCATTCTACTAGTTCTAGTAGCCACTCTAACAGCAAAGTCATTTTTATTATTCAATTCATCAAGCAAATCATTTTGAGCTTTGAGTACTTGCTCAGCTTGAGTAGCAACCATAGAAGCATATTTGCTAATGCGGTGAAGTTCATCTTTAACTCTAGCCAGATTATCACCTACGCGTCCTATCTCGAAAGCATTATTCTTTAACTCTCTACCAACATAAGCATTAAAAATTTCTTGTCTAGCCATAAAGTCATCAAATTCATCTAAGCATGGGCTATGAAATTTAGTAGAGGGTATTTCAACTTTATCATATCTATAGAGGGAATTTACCTTTACTACCTGTGTCGGGTTATCAAGACAATGTGGTTCTTTAGGCGGTAAATTAAGACCATGTATTTCTTCAATAGGTGGTAAATTCTTAACATCTTCAACTTTAATACCTTGTTCTTTCATTGATTTCTTTGCCTCTTGCATATCTTCAGGACTGAGAAATAAAACACCTCTCTTCTTCGGAGTGGGTTTAGGAATAGGCTCAGGAGTTGGCTCAATTGGTTCAGGAATTACTTCAGGAACTGGCTCGGGAAGAGTCCAATTATTTTCATTAGTTAACATATTATTCAATAGTATTTCAGCTTCGTCGACTGTTCTTTCCCTGAAAACACAACCAGCACAACTATCCAAGTGGTCCTTGGAAGCATCGATTAGTCCATTATAAAAGATATCAAGTATTTCATTTTTCTTAAGAGAATGATCAGGCAAAGCATAAAGTAACCGGAGAAGCCTCCCCCAAGCTTGTGGGAGACTCTCTTCTTTGATTTGCACAAAATTATATATTTCCCGCAAGGTAGCTTGTTTCTTATGAGCGGGAAAATATTTAGCAGAGAAGTAATAAATCATATCTTGGGGACTACGCACACAACCAGGAGCAAGAGAATTATACCAAGTCTTAGCATCACCCTTTAATGAGAACGGAAATATCTTAAGGATATATAAATAGCGAGACTTCTCATCATGAGTAAATAGGGTGGCTATATCATTCAACTTGGTGAGATGTACCACAACAGTTTCAGATTCAAGGCCATAAAAAGGATCAGATTCAACTAAAGTAATAATATCAGGATCAACAGTGAATTCATAATCCTTATCAGTAACATAGATAGGTGAAGTAGCAAAAGCAGGATCGGGTTTCATTCTAGCATTAAGAGACTGTTGCTTCCATTTAGCTAATATATTCTTAAGATCAGATCTATCATTGCAAGCAAGAATTTCCATAGTAGCTTTTTCATTCATAACATAACCCATAGGAACAACAGGTAATACATAATCATTGGGGGAACGTTCATCATCACTATCATCAATGGCATCTTCAATATTTTCATTCCCCCTAACTCTAGCCAGTTGTTCATCAAGAAATTCACATAATAGCAAAGTAGTATCACGCACAGAAGTAGTTTCATCATGCATAGTAGAAGTGGCATCATCAATAACATGCGACATATCAGAACTCATAGCAGTAGCAGGTTTAGATGTCGCAAGCCTACTAATAATAGAAGGAGAATCTAGTGCAAGGCTAGATGGCAGTTCCATACCTCCCCTCGTAGTTGAGGGATAGATCTTGGTCTTAGCGTCTTTCAAGTTCTTCATAGTGATCAACAGATATAAATCCCAAGTGACTCAGAGAATAGAGCTATGCTCCCCGGCAATGGCGCCATAAATTAGTCTTGATAACCCACAAGTGTAGGGGATCGCAACTGCTTTCGAGGGTGAAGTACAACCCAAATTTATTGATTCGACACAAGGGGAGCCAAAGAATATTCTTGAGTATTAGCAGTTGAGTTGTCAATTCAACCACACCTGGATAACTTAGTATCTGCAGCAAAGTGTTTAGTAGCAAAAGTGGTATGATAATAATAGTGACGGAAGCAACAGTAAAGGTAAATGTTTTTGGGGTTTTGTAGTAGTTGTAACAGTAGCAACGGAAAAGTAAATAAGCTAAGATCAGGAGTAGTTTAGGAGGATCCCAGGCAAGAGGCATGCGCCTCTTTCGATCTGTATCCCAGTTTGTGCTAGCCATCTTATGGCAACTTGTTTAACTTATGTCTGTACTTAGATATTGTTGTTTCCGCTGACTCATTTATGTTCGAGCACTTGTATTCGAGCCTTCGAGGCCCCTGGCTTGTAATATGATGCTTGTATGACTTATTTTACTTTTAGAGTTGTGTTGTGATATCTTCCCGTGAGTCGCTGATCTGGATCGTACACATTTGCGTGCATGATTAGTGTACGATTGAATCGGGGGCGTCACAAGTTGGTATCAGAGCCGACTGCCTGTAGGAATCCCCCTTCCAACTCCTTGGCCGAAGTTGAGGCTAGTCATTGAAAAAGTTTTTACTAACTTGGCTGTACGGCTTACGGGCCCACGTCGCCATTCGGTGGTATTAGGATCTTTTACTCCTCGTCTATACTCTGGGACTCTGATCTCTCTTCTATTCAGGTTAAATGATTTTGCTAACTCTAACGCTAGGTTATTGTAACTATTTCTCCCGAAGAGCCCTCATTCCGGAAGATCACCTGCTTCGTCAGAAGATTCTGAGGATATCCCTCGATATTTTCCCGAGACCCTTTGCTCATCGCCTTTGCAATTCACTGCCACAGATATATCCCTATGGATATATTTATGCACTTGTCATTCTCTTGATCATTCCTCGTCGCTCTTGTTGTTACAAGATGCCTCTAAATATTCGCCCTTGTCCCGAGAATCCTTTGAGTTTACTGTCTTGCAGTTTTATTTCGCATGAAAAACCTTATGGGTTTTTTCTCACATTTATCGAGGATCCGTTCTTCTCAATTGTTCATGTGTCTCACATAATTCTTCAAAATACTTTTCGATCTTTCGAAAATCCTCTGCAGCCTGTTACTCTTGAAACTCTTGCCTGCTTGCATTAAGGTTAATTCCATATGACTACTAGTCCTCGTTAACATCCCTTATCTTAGTCATTTTGAGCCTATTGATTCAATGTGTGCGTACGTGATAACCCACAAGTGTAGGGGATCGCAACAGCTTTCGAGGGTGAAGTACAACCCAAATTTATTGATTCGACACAAGGGGAGCCAAAGAATGTTCTTGAGTATTAACAGTTGAGTTGTCAATTCAACCACACCTGGATAACTTAGTATCTACAGCAAAGTGTTTAGTAGCAAAAGTGGTATGATAATAATAGTGACGGAAGCAAAAGTAAAGGTAAATATTTTTGGGTTTTGTAGTAGTTGTAATAGTAGCAACGGAAAAGTAAATAAGCAAAGAACAACATGTGAAAAGCTCGTAGGCAATGGATCAGTGATGGATAATTATGCCGGATGCGATTCCTCATGCAATAGTTATAACATAGGGTGATATAGAACTAGCTCCAATTCATCAATGTAATGTAGGCATGTATTCCGTAAATAGTCATACGTGCTTATGGAAAAGAACTTGCATGGCATCTTTTGTCCTACCCTCCCGTTGCAGCGCGGTCTATGGAAACTAAGGGATATTAAGGCCTCCTTTTAATAGAGAACAGGACCAAAGCATTAACACATAGTGAAAACATGAACTCCTCAAACTACGGTCATCATCGAGAAGTATCCCGATTATTGTCACTTCGGGGTTGTCGGATCATAACACATAATAGGTGACTATAGACTTGCAAGATAGGATCAAGAACACACATATATTCATGAAAACATAAAAGGTTCAGATATGAAATCATGGCACTCCGGCCCTAGTGACAAGCATTAAGCATAGCAAAGTCATAGCAACATCAATCTCAGAACATAGTGGATACTAGGGATCAAACCCTAACAAAACTAACTTGATTACATGGTAAATCTCATCCAACCCATCACCGTCCAGCAAGCCTACGATGGAATTACTCACGCACGGCGGTGAGCATCATGAAATTGGTGATGGAGTGTGGTTGATGATGACGACGACGACGAATCCCCCTCTCCGGAGCCCCGAACAGACTCCACATCAGCCCTCTCGAGAGAGATTAGGGCTTGGCGGTGGCTCCGTGTCGTGAAACGCGATGAAATTTTTTCCTTGATTTTTTTCTCCCCGAGACGGTATATATGGAGTTGGAGTTGAGGTCGGAGGAGGTCCGGGGGGCCCACGAGATAGGAGGACGCGCCCTAGGGGGGGCGCCCCCTGTCTCGTGGATAGCCCGTGGGGCCCCTGACCTTGATTCTTTCGCCAAAATTTCTTATTAAATCTGAAAAGTGCCTCCGTGGATTTCCAGGACATTCCGTGAACTTCTCTTTTCTACACATAAAACAACATCATGGTAGTTCTGCTGAAAACAACGTCAGTCCGGGTTAGTTTCATTCAAATCATGCAAGTTAGAGTCCAAAACAAGGGAAAAGTGTTTGGAAAAGTAGATACGTTGGAGACATATCAGTACGCATGCAGTCATCAGGTTATCCTTTTTAAGATTATCTTTCCGGCTCAGGCGTCATTCCGGACATGAGTTGGTTCTCGGCAATTCAAACATTTATTGATTGTCCAACTAAGTGTTTTCCACTTATCCATCCCTGATCCTTCGTTTTGGAAACCATAATTTCTTTCTATTTAAGCATCAGACTAATCAGGTGATTCTTGAATCTGATGCCTCTGCATTCTTTATTCCTCTGAGTGAGTACCGATACTCACATCAGCTCCGTTGTGGACCGCCCGATCCATTGTTGGATTTTATCCGACAGTGTCCTTCATATTCAATCACCTTGTGAGTTCTTCCCCTGATACATAATGCCTTTGGTAAATTGTATCCTCTGCTTGGCCAACCATGCTCTGCTTTTGAGCTTGTGTATTTACTTTTGAAACTTGTGGTATATGTTACTAAGATGCTCGATGGGTTGAACCTATGCCTTCCCCTAATCCGTGAGAACCCGAAAGTTTTCACAAGTCATAATCTTCCGGTGTTCTACCAGATAAAATTCCAACACTACAGTTATATCAAAGCGAGAGGTGAATGAAATGATATGCATTAAAGAAGTGGGAGTCGACCTTGAACATTGTGTTCATGCCCATGAAAATGATGTAGACCGTCTCAGAAGCTTCTAGCAAAATGATTATCCGGCTGTATGATTCTTTCGGTATTCTTGAAATTGATTCCTTACAGTTATGGTTCCGACCATGTTGTCCTGATCTGATATATCTGATGGGAATTCATTCCAGTGCCTTGTCTATTTTTGGCAAGGTTGAAGTATCTACTGCCATAGGTCAATGACCCGGTTCTACTTCTATCATGTTCTACCTTCGAGTATTACCCCCTGGTATCTCGGAGATGTCTTGCCATTGCACCACATCTTACTAACTTTGTTGAAGTAATGTCTTTCCTTGTCGTAATCACTCTATGGGTTCCGGGTTGTTGTCAACCAAGGACACCGACTAGTGAAATTATTCCACACTACAAATCAAATACCCCTAGTATTTTTACTGGGAAATTCTGAACCCAATCTAGTCATTCCTAGACTATCGGTTGCATCCTGGTCTTGCTATCTTTGATTGTGTTGCCTCGTCCTTCTCTGGTGCATGAATTCTTCAGTGTGTGAGCACGACTTACGTCGAGCTTTCAACATCATGTTGCTTGTCTTTAAAGGCAACTTTGGTTCCGAGCTTGCATCTTATATATTGACCCTATAAACTTGCCACTTCGTCATTGCCTTGGTTGTTGCCGTTGTTGTTTGATTGCATCCTCTGAAACCTCCCGGCAAATGTGTCGGATCACCTTCAACACTTTGACTTCTTCGGAGATGTCAACTGTGTTCATGATGAGAAATACCCTCCTTGCCCTTGATGATTTTTATTATCATCGACAACACCCTTGACTTCCTTTCATCGTGAACTTGTCCACATTATGAATACAACTTGCTCTTCAGCTAGTGTGGTGTTCTACCTTGAAGTATTACTGTCCTTTATGTCGAGAATGTTGTGGGGATTTCCCACCTCTTAGAAATTCTTGGTATGATGATACTTCTCACCATCACCATTCTTCCTTGGTCCCCGTGTTGTTTTTAACCAGGATACCAATATGCTAATGATGCTGCTTGAGTTCTGTAATTCTAGCAACCCTATTGCTTTGAAGTTAACAAGTTTGTTCTTAGACTGTTGGTTATTGAATCGTCACTCTAACATTGATCTTGCTGCCTAAGGTCATATTTTGGGCACACCTTTCAACTAATGATTGTATGTTTTCCTCGAGCATACAACATTATATCATTTGAATTGACAAGTGTCATCTTCTTGTTCACATTATTGTGGAAATCCATCCATTTGGAATTTCCGATGAATTGTTGCTGAGCCCATCAGCCAGCTCCTCATCCTCTCCTTGGTTTGATGATGAACATTGTTTCAGGAACTCGCTCCCATAGTTCATTTCCCGAGAATCTTGCAATGTCATTTCATCGAATTGTGTTGCACTTTTCTTCTCGGACATCCTGAGTCTGAGGTATCATGACACCAATCGGATCTGAATCTCAGTCAGATATGATGGTTGGGACAACTTTCCAGGAGTTATGATGTTGGTCCTTTGATGGCCCGGTAATATGATGTCATGCCTAGCACCCCTGGCTGGAGGACCTATCATTATAATTTCTTTTGCAAGGATAACCATTCTTCCTGGAGGAAATTGTAGGACTTATTTTATAAGTTGCTCCTGATGGATCATTTGTGTGTCCAAAGTCCGGCCCTTGATTGAAACACCATATCATTGCTACCTCGAAGTATGACTATGATATCCCGCTCATCAACAAGAACATTGGAGGCGCGATGCTAAATGTTTCTTGGTCAGTTATCCAAACACCGTTGTATGGGTAACATCTTGATTAATCCTTGCCTCTTTATCTGAATGGTTGGGTACTTGCTCTCCTACCCTGTATGCCATGTTCTTCTTGTCCATGGGAAGGATATACTCCTAATAATTGTGTGTAGTCACAATTTTCCTTTCCATTGTTCTGTTTAATCTGATAATCGCGTTTTCCTTTCCATCCTTTTGTTTAACCTTTCCTATAATCTAACTTAACTGAGCAGAGATAATTCCCTGCTTAGGTAAGCACCTTGTTGTACCACTCTGTCTGTAAGACCCTGTTACTATTGTTGATGACATTCTGGTAACCACCGATGGGTGAGAACTTTGCCAATTGGTTCGCCTCGTTCAACGAGCGGGAAAATGGTTCTCTTCATTCCCCGTCCTTGGTACCAACATTGTTGCCGACATAGCTGACAAGCTATCCACTGACATGCCTCCCTGTTGTAACTCTGCAGGATGTCACCACCCTTCCTACTTTCAACCCTTATGGTGGGCCCATAACCCACAGGTCCACTAGATCGAAACCTAACTCCTCTTTACAGCCCGGATTCTAATGTATCCTTTGCACCTGGCTTCGTATGTGATTCATGAGCTAAATTCTATACCATTATTCATCCTGGAATCAAACACCATGTTATTCTCGTTGTTCAAATGCCCATTCCAGCTTTTGTCTAGTCATCGAATGATTGCCTACCTGTTTGAAACTTTGGTACCATCGTATATTGCACTCAACGAATTCACGGAAATACAACTCTTGGGGTACCTCGTGTATTTCCCATTGAGTTCACCGTCAGATGCCCAGCTTTGTGAAGATGCGCTCTTCCGGAGTTTTTCCCCTTGGCCACGTTCGTAGGACGATGGAGATCCCGAAGAAAGGATGACGACTTGATCATGGCGACTTGAAGCAGGGAAATGAAGACATCAGCGAAAGGGGTCAACATCTTCGAAAGGGCAACCAAGACCGAGAAGACTCATTAGGTTTTTGCTACCAGCACTTCCCCCCGCCCCTTACTCCACCGCTTAAATCTCGGGATTAGATTTCTTGTAGTGGAGGAGAATTCTGATGCCCGGGTAATCAAGCTACAGTAACTGTCGTGGGAAACGAACACCTATGGGGCAGGGCCCCTTTCGGTCCGGCAAGGGAGCGGAGAGCGCACGAAGAGCGGATCGAGGCGGAGCACGCGAGGGATTTTTACCCAGCTTCGGAGCTCTCCGGAGAGATAATACTCCTACTGCTGCTTTGTGATTGAATTCTGCTCTTGCTTGAGAGTGTGAGAGTGGTGTAGTTTCGAATGAGTCAAACCCCCTCTACGTTGCGCATGGGCCTCCTTTTATAGGCTAAAGGGGTCACCGACAGGTGGCAACGCAATCAAGGGTACAAATGTAAAAAGGGTGGTTGGTACAACTGCCATCTAGAGTGCACTCTACCTAACTCTGACGGCAGGGGACAAGAGCATTTAATGCCCATCTGCGCCGCCTAAACAGTGCAGAAAAGCGACCGTTAGGAGCGCCACCGCTTGCCACGATGGCCTTCTCGTCATCTCCACTTGCCACCTCGCACCGCTTGGCTGCACAGCTTCCCACCACGTGCGCCCGGAATGGTCTCAGGGCGACACGTCGAAGGATGCGCTGGAGCATGGGCACAGAGTGCTGGCTTCGCCGCGGCAAGCGCCTTGCCGCGGTCGTTGTCTTGTCGCACCCGAAAGCTTGTCGCTCATCGGGTCTTGCCGGGACGCGCGGCGCGTCGCAGCAAGTTCTGTGAAGTGCCTGGGTCGGCCTTCCCGGCAAGCTCCTCTTTGTCGGGGCCTTGTCCTTCCTGGCAAGCTCCTCTTGCCGGGGTCTTGTCTCCTCAGTTAAAACACTTTGTTCTTGAATGGCATCAATAGGAACTACGGAGGATCTTGGCGGACGCCCGGCAAGCCTTGCCGCGGGACGCTGCGACTGCCCGTGCACAAGTTCGGGATACTAAGGTACCCCTACTTTAGTACACCGACAGGAGCCCCCGGGCCTGGGCCACACACGGTGCCGAGCGCTATTGGGCCAGGCCCAAAACAGGGCATGGGCACACGCGGCCTGGGTCCATACCAAATCTAACTTCGTATCCACCGCGCCCTCCCGTAACGGCACGCGTCAAACGCGGCGTCGTGGGAGAGATCGTGGGTGATTCTTTAATCGAAAAAGGCGTAACGTTCGCCTCCTCCTCTTTATAAGCAGGGGAAACAAGGGCCATTCCCCCACCTTCGCCACTTGCAGTTGCTTCCTTAGAAATCTCCGCCGCTCCCCTCCACTTCTCAAAGCCGAAAGAGAGCAGCGCTCCGCCGCCCGTCGCCGCCGTCCCTGCCAACGCCCTCGCCCTCCCCCACCGCTTCTGCCATGGCTCCGAAGACTAGGAAGGGTGCGAAGTCAGCCGAGGCGCTGCGGCTCGAGGCGCTGCGCAAGGAACGAGCGCTTTTCCCCCCCGAGCTCACCGCGAAGGAGCTGCGAGAGTGGTTCTACCTCTTCTGGTCGACGGAGACGCGGGCGCATCCGCGCACGCAGGTACTCTCCGCCGAAGCTTCTACTTCGAAGCGGTGTCCAAAAGGATACTACTTCTTTCCTTTGTTCTTCTATTGCGGGCTCTGCCCGCCCTTTTCCGATTTCTTCTGTGATATCATGAATACCTACGGGTTTCATCTCCTTGACTTCACCCCCAACGCCGTTCTGACAATGGCGGTTTTCGCACATCTCTGCGAGAACTTCGTTGGAATCCACCCAAATGTTGCCCTTTTTCGCCACTATTTCATCCCCCGAGCCGAGAAAGGAGAGCCCTTAGCTAGCGGGATCGCCTGGACCTCAAGAGTCGGCATGAAGGAGGTGTATCTGGAGGGGGAGCTCCGCAGCAAATGGGAGGAGTGGAGAGCGGAGTGGTGTTGGATTGTTGATGAGAACCCGCATCCATTCACCAATTTGCGCCAAGCCCGAGTAGTGCACGGCGGCGACTGGAGCGCCCTGGCGGCGGACGATGTCAGATTGAAGATCGCCACCACCCGGATCTTGAGGCTCAGGCTTGCCGGGCTTACTGTGGGGGCTGTTGGCGCGGATTTTCTTCGCCGTCGCATCGCCCCTCTACAGGAGAGGGGGAGACCCGCCTGGTTGTTCGGGGGTCCGGCGGATATCATGAGGCTGCGCCCAGGCCTCAATTTTAACTTCACTGTCATGGAGTTGGATGGGACACTGAAGGAGCTGTTCAAGCACGACCCCAACCATCCCGAGTGGTTCAGGCTGCCGCAGGGCGTTGTCCCGTTGTGCAACAACTCCCAGTTCGACCGCATCCGCGCAATGATGCCGGAGTGCGACTCGCATGGGATTATCCCAACATGGCAGGAGCCCGCCGACGACGTCGTGCAGAATTTCTTCGACAACTTGGTGGAGGTAGCGGTCCGCGCCGACAAGCAAAGGCTTCTCACCCACGACACCACTGATGATGAGATGCGGCGCATCGCCACCAGGGTGGAGGAGGCGGCGGCAGCCGCCGCCGCGGGCGAGTTCGGGTTTACTTTGGAGGAGGCAGAGGCAGCCGAGGTGGCAAGCCTTGCCGACCGAGAGGACCTTGGCGGGGAGGTCGTTGGCGAGGGGGAGCCCGAAGCCGAAGCGAGCGAGCCTGCCGGGGGCGCAAGTGGCCAGCCATCTTCAAGCAACTTGCCGCAGATGGGGCCCTCAGTGCAGCCCCCAGCTCAACCAAGGAGGCGCCTCCGTAGGACCAGCGACACAGCAGGGCAGCAAACGGGCCAACAGCCGCCGCGCCGCGGGACACACTCCACCGCGCCAAGCACCGCTGCCACGGGAGCATCTCACGCCGCACCGGCAACTGGGGCGGGGTCTTCTCGGGCCGCCGCTTCCAATCCTACCGCAGCCCCCGCCAAGCGTCCAAGGGAGCCTACTCCTCCGCCTCGTCGCGCTGAAAGGGTGCCGGATTTTGATCTCTCCGCACTCAGCTCCGACGAGGAGGAAGAAGAGGAGGATGAGTAAGTCTTTTCTTTTTGTTGTACTTATGGTTCTTCAATTCTTTCTGTTTCTTGTCTTGTTTCTGATCTGGCTTCTTCTGAACCTTGCTGCTTTCCAGGATTCTGGCCCAGAGAGCGGCGAAGAGGGCCAAGGTCCCCATGGTTGTCATCGAGGACGACCCTGCTGTGGTGACAGAGGACGCATCCGAGACCACCTTGTCGGACCCGGCAACCTCTCCCCGAAGCAGCCCCCAGCCCCCAGCGTAAGTATTTGTTCACTTCCTGTTGTGGGGCGCGCATGGGTGCTCTTTCCTTGCTGATATCTTGTTTATTGGTTTGCTTGTGTAGGAGCAGAACAGGTACACCAGGAACAACCAGAAGTTTCCCCTGAGGTGCTATCTGCTTCGACTACGCCGCCAAGGGATGACTCTCCGGCAAGGGAGTGCTCTCCGGCAAGGGAGAGGTCCCCGGCAAGGGAGGAGTCTCCGGCAAGGGGCAGCACCAGCGACCCTCCGGTGGTGGAGCCCATGACCGTGGATCCCAGCACTGGTAATTTCCCTTGCTTGAAACTTCCCTTGGATTCTTCTTCTTCTGATATTCTTTTTGGATATTTGCTTGACTTTTTCTCCCTCTTCCTGTCTTCAGATCCTCCCTCCACTGAACCGATGGAGACCGAGGCCACCGGCGAGGAGAACGTGTGCGGCAATGTTGATGAAGCCGCTGCCACCGAGGAAGAGGCCGGCGCTGAGGATCCTGCCAACGAAGAGGCCGCCAAGGCTGCTGGTGCTGGAGCCGGCGAGGGGTCCGGCGACCGCACTGACGACCCGGGGACCGCAGGAGCGCAAGGCACTACGCCGACTGCCGACCCCTCCGCCGCTGACGCAGCGCCAGGCCCCGAAGAGCCCCAGCTCGGCGCCTACTTGAAGGCCGGCGAAGGTATCTTCATCAGGCTCCCCTGGGCGTCAAGCTCCAGGGCGCCGGTCGAGGGAGAGGCTTTTGACGGAGAAGTACTCGCCTCCGCTGGGCTGATGGTGGTTGACGCGCCAAGCAGCAACAGCGGCGAATCTGAGGAGGAGCAGCTGCTCCGCAGGTTGGTGTCGCTCTACCGCGCCCGACAAGCGAAACTGGAGTCCCGGGAAGCGCTTGTCGCGCAGGCGGGGGTGGACATAGAGAAGCATGCGGAGGAGCTCCAAAGCCGCAACCAAGAGGCCCTCCTGTCCATTGCAGAGGAGAGGGCGCAGCTTGTCGAGGCGCGGAAGGCATTCATCCTTGAGAAGGCTAAAGCCGAGGAGCAGCAGAGGCTTGCCGCAGAGGAGCTGTCCAAGCGGAAAGGTGAGCTGACGCAGAAGAAGGTTAACTTGGACAGCCATGAGGAAGAGCTTGCCGCGCGCGAGCAATCACTTGGCAGGGCCCTCAAGGAAGCGAAGGATGCCGCCGCAGCTGCCGAGGCCGCCAAGAAAGAACTGGAAGTGAAGGTGACGCAGCTGGAGGCTGATCTGAAGGGGAAGGATGAAGAGCTTGCCGCGCTTCAGCGCGAGCGTGAGAAGGACGCCCTCGCTCATGGTGAGCTGCAGGGTCGCCTCTCTGAGAGGGGCAGGGAGCTGAACGCCGCCAAGGACGCCAATGCCGATCTCGAACTGAAGCTGGCCACGCTGACGGAGACGCTGGACGGCGCCAAAAAGCGGGAGGAGGACTTGAAGCAGGAAGTCAAGGCCAATGAGGCGCTGCTGACGAGGGCCGCCGAAACCCAGAATACCTTCAGGGCTACTGTGGAGCTCTGGACGGAGGGCCTCGTCAACATCGTCGCAGTCATCGACGAGGAGCTGGCGCAGCTGGAACTGGAGGGCTTCGGGTACTCCTCCGACGAAAACCTCCAGCCCAGCGCCAAGCTCACTCTATTCTTCAAGGGCGTGGCAACGGCTCTCCAGCAACTCCGGGAAAGGATCCCAAGGCAACTGGCTGACGAGTCGCGCGCAATCTGCGCCAGAGTCTTGGAGAAGGTGCTGGTGAAGGTGCTCTTCCGCAATCCGGGCCTCAACCTCACCAACGTCCTCAAGAAGCTGCCGGCGGGTGCTGATCATGAAGAGCTCAAGGCCCTTGTCGCACCCATTGTGGACAAGGTAAATGAAGTCAGGAGGATCGACGGCGAGCGCATGGATTAGGCCGCCCTTTTTCTCCTTTCCTTGCCGTTGTTATTTATGTTATGAGAACAATTTAGTCAGTGCCACGACGAGCTACCTTTGTAATATAACTTTATCTTGGGCAGTATTTGCTATGTTATTTCCTGTACTTGATTCCTTCCTTTGTATGTTTTCACCCTACGCTTTTAGGGAACTCGCCGGCGCAGGCACCCTTGCCGCGAGCGCTGAGTGCGGAACATCAGCAGCCTGCTGGCGGTGCTGCTCCCGGCAAGAAACCTTGTCGTAACTAGTTGCAGCACACTTAAGTTGTTGAGCGGACTCGAAACAAAGTAAGGGCACAACTAGCTACGAGTTGGTTCCTCCGCGCTCAGGTTTTCCATACAAAGCACGGTCGTTCAAGGAAGATAACCTAAGAAATTTCAAAACTGATTGTGCTCAAACTTTGGCAACTTAGCTTTTCTGTTGTCTGCGGCCCGGCAAGGCTATACTTCTTTGAACGACGCCTGGTCCACACCATTATCTTCTCCTTCCCCCCCCCCCCCCCCCGGTGAACTTGTGGGCAAAGGAACCTTCTTTTTGAGAAAAAGAAAGAAGAGAAAATAAAGATATGGAGCCTGTAGGCTCGTTATTGCTTACCGGGGGCAAGTGCTGCACAAAGTGTCAGATAATACATGCAAAAAGAAAAAGGCATGAAATTTTGACAAGATGTGTGAAGCACATGAACTTTATTTATGCACGGGATCTGCGCCCGGCTTTGTACAAAGGGTTACATGCAACAGCGGCAAGGCTTGTACAAAAGGTGGTTGCCGGAACATGTTCCGGCAACCGCGCCTTATGGGTAAAATTTACGAAGATGCTCAATGTTCCAGGAGTTGCTCACCGGAAAGCCATCTTCGGTCTCAAGGCGGACAGCGCCAGGCCTAGTGACTCGTTTCACCCGATAAGGGCCTTCCCACTTTGGCGTCAACTTGTTGGAATTCTTGGCGGATTGAACACGCTGAAGAACAAGGTCGCCTTCCTCGAGACTTCTGGCATTGACTTTGCGGCTATGGTAGCGGTGCAAAGCTTGCTGGTATCGAGCAGCTCGTACAGCAGCCTGAACACGATCTTCCTCAAGGAGCAGCGCGTCATCTTGTCGCAGCTGCTCTTGCTCAAGCTCATCATAAGCGAGAACTCGAGGCGATCCGTATACGATTTCTGTGGGGAGAACTGCCTCTGCTCCATAGACTAGAGCAAAAGGTGTCTGGCCAGTGGCTCGATTTGGTGTCGTCCTGATCGACCAAAGAACCACTGGCAGCTCCTTGATCCAATTCCTTCTGCACCTGTGCAGCCTATCGAAAGTTCTGGTCTTGAGCCCGCGCAGCACTTCAGCGTTTGCCCTCTCCGCTTGACCGTTCCTTCTCGGGTGAGCAACAGAAGCGAAGCAGACCTTGGCGCCAAGATCTTGGACATACTGCATGAAGGTGCGGCTCGTGAATTGTGTGCCATTGTCGGTGATGATCCTGTTAGGGACTCCGAAACGGCAAACAATTGACCTGAAGAACTTGACTGCTAACTGTGCTGTCACCTTCCTCACTGCTTCCACTTCCGGCCACTTCGTGAACTTGTCGATCGCTACGACAAGTACTCGAAGCCCCCGACAGCTCGGGGAAAGGGGCCGAGGATGTCGAACCTCCAGACCGAAAATGGCCAGGATAAAGGGATTGTTTGGAGAGCTTGAGCTGGTTGATGTATCTGCTTGGAGTGGAACTGGCACGCTTCACACTTGGTTACTTGTGCCGTTACATCCTGGAGGGCTGTTGGCCAAAAGAAACCTTGCCGGAAGGCTTTGCCGGCAAGTGCTCTTGCGCCAATGTGGTGACCACATATGCCTCCATGTATCTCCGCCAACAGCTTCTGTCCATCTTCCCGGGGAATACACTTCAATTTCACTCCGTTGAATCTCCTTCTGTGCAGTATGTCATCGACAAACTGGTACATACTTGATTGTCGGGCTACTCTCTCCGCTTCTTCTTGCTCTTCGGGAAGTTCTCCTGTCTGAAGGAAATGAACAATCTGCTGTGCCCATGCTGGAGCCTGTGGCTCAACAACAAGGACTAAAGGCATAAATGCTGCTGCAGGAACATCTGCTTCTACGGCAAGAACCTGTGGCTCAGCCGGAGCTTGACGTTCCCCGGCAAGCTTGCCGGAGCAAAACTTGCCGGGAGCGTTCGCTTCAACGGAACAAACTCTTGGGTTTGTCGGAGCAGACTGCCCCTCAGCACTCTTGGTGTTGATCTTGGGGACCTTCTTGGCGGCGGCTTCGGGGAGCTCTGCCGAAAAGTAGTCACCAGAAACCAACTTCCTCTTCTTGTTCTGTCCAGTTGATGGTGTTACAGATGGTTGAGTCAGCTTGAGCACAAAAATTCCTGGTTCCACAGGTAACTTGAGTGCGGCGCACTTTGACAGGCCATCTGCAATGTCGTTCTGAGCTCTCGGAACATGTTCCATCTGTAGGCCGTCAAAATGCTCTTCCAACTTTCTCACTTCATCAATGTAGGCTTCCATCAACGGACTCTGATAATCTTTGTTAACTTGGCGGATGACAAGCTGCGAGTCACCCCTAACAATAAGCTTTTTGATCCCAAGGTCTGCCGCGATCCTGAGTCCGGCAAGCAAACCTTCATACTCTGCAGTATTGTTTGTCGCTTGCTCCTTGGGAAAGTGCATTTGGACCACGTACTTGAGGTGCTCTCCGGTGGGTGCGACAAGTAGTACGCCCACACCGGCGCCTTGCAATGAGAAGACACCATCAAAGTACATGATCCATTCTTTGCTTGCTTCCTTGACGGGGATGCTCGTCTCTGGAGTTTCTTCATCAGGTGTTGGCGTCCATTCTGCTATGAATTCTGCCAATGCTCGGCTCTGAATAGTTGAAGTACTCTCAAACTTGAGGCCAAAGCTTGACAATTCCAGTGCCCACTCGACAATCCTGCCTGTTGCTTCTGGATTCTGCAATATCCTCTTCAACGGAAAGCGAGTGACAACTGTAATCTCATGTGCTTGAAAGTAATGGCGCAGCTTTCTTGAGGCCATGAGAAGGCCAAAAAGCAACTTCTGCACACCAGAGTACCTCGATCTAGCCCCCTGCAGAAGGGAACTGACAAAGTAAAATGGGCGCTGCACCATTCTCTTCTGTTTCTCTTCTTGTGGTTGCACAGATCCATCCTTGTCGGGACCAGAGCTTGTCGGGGAAGCCCCCTGCTTGTTGCTGGATGTGCTTGTCGCGGCTACTGGCTCATCATCTGCCTCCCTCTCCGCTACTAACGCAGCACTAACCACTTGATTGGTTGCCGCTAGATATAGCAGCAACTTCTCTTGTGGCCTAGGTGCGACAAGTATTGGAGTGGAGGACAGATATCTCTTTAAGTCCTGCAGCGCAGCCTCCGCTTCCGAAGTCCATTTCATTGGGCCTGCTTTTTTCAAAATTTTGAAAAATGGCAGGGCGCGCTCAACAGACTTAGAGATGAACCTGCTGAGGGCAGCTATGCAGCCGGCAAGCCTTCGTACATCCTTGACGCGCTTCGGTGCTTCGATCTGCTCAATGGCCTTGATTTTGTCGGGGTTGGCTTCGATCCCCCGCTGAGACACAAAGAACCCGAGAAGCTTGACGGAAGGGACTCCAAACACACACTTCTCGGGGTTGAGTTTGAGATTGATCTTGCGCAGATTTGTAAAGGTCTCGTCCAAATCTTGGATCAGAGTTGCTCTGTCTTTGCTTTTGACCACTATGTCATCCATGTAGGCTTCTACATTTCTGTGCAACTGTGGCTCAAAAGCTTCGTGAACTACCCTCGCAAATGTTGAACCAGCATTCTTTAGTCCGAAGGGCATTCGTACAAAGCAGTACGTGCCACATGGAGTAATGAATGCGGTTTTCTCCTCATCTTCTTCTGCCATAAAGATCTAGTGATATCCTGAATATGCATCAAGAAATGAAAGCAAATCACATCCCGCCATGGAGTCGACAATCTGGTCAATGCGCGGCAAGGGAAATGGATCTTTGGGACAAGCTTTATTAACATCAGTGAAGTCAATACAAAGCCTCCATTTCCCGTTCGCTTTGCGCACGACTACAGGATTGGCCAACCACGTAGGATGGAGCACTCCTCTGACCAGGCCTGCTGCTTCCAACTTCTTGATCTCTTCAGCAATGAATTCTTGGCACTCCACTGCTTGCTTCCTAACTTTCTGCTTGACGGGCCGCGCGTGAGGACAGACGGCAAGGTGGTGCCCAATTACTTTCCTGGGAACACCGGGGATGTCAGATGGTTGCCATGCAAACACATCGACATTCGCCCGCAGGAAAGCAACGAGCGCGCTTTCCTATTTAGGATCAAGCGTGGCACTGATGGTGAAGGTACCACCAATGCCATCCTCCATGGCGGCCACTTTCTTTGTTTCTGGCGGAGTTGCCTTCGCCTTCTTACACTTGCCGATGGAGCTCGATGGTGCGTCCTCGACGGTAGCACAGCACTCCGAAGAGGTGCGCTTGCCGGAGTGGGCATCAGAGCTCTTGCCGGACTTGGTCTTCTTCTTCCCCCCGGGAGCTTCAGCGGCAAGTGATTTGCGATCTGCTGCGGCTGCTGCTTCCCGGTAGATCTTGTCGGTGCAGATAAGGGCATCTTTCTTGTCGCCAGGGACAGAGATGACACTTATCGGACCAGGCATCTTGAGCACGTTGTAGGCATAGTGAGAGGTTGCCATGAACTTGGCGAGCGTTGGACGGCCGAGTATCCCATTGTAGAGCAATGGGAAATCAGCAACGTCAAAGGTAACTCTCTCTGTCCTGAAATTTAGCTCGCTGCCAAATGTCACTGGCAACGTGATCTTCCCCTTCGGCTTGCTCCTTCCCGGATTGATTCCTTGGAAGGTACCAGTCTCTTCAAGCTCGCTGTCGAGGATCTGGAGCTTCTTGAGTACCGCGGAGGAAATAAGATTCAAGCCGGCCCCGCCGTCAATTAGCATCTTTGTGACCTTAAGGTTGCGGATAGTTGGTGAAACCAACATCGGCAAGCACCCGATCGTGGTTATGCGATCAGGGTGATCCTCAACGTCAAAGATGATGGGCATGCTGGACCACTTCAGAGGCTTGCGTGACTCAACTGGTGGTTCTGCTGCATTCACTTCCCGCACCCACTGTTTGAGCTGGCGGTGCGAAGTATGCAGAGAAGCACCACCGTCAACGCACAGAACCTCTGTTGCTTTCTGAAATTCCTGCTCGTCGGCCTCATCCTCATCCATCTCTTCATCTTTGCCGCGGCCGCGGGGAGGCCTGTCTCCTTGCCACTGCTTGGCCTTGCCGCGGCGCCCTCCCCAGCCGGGACGCTTCTTGCCGGATCCTCCACCACCTTCTTGGGCCTTCTCCTTGTCCCGTCGTTCGTATTCAGCTTTCTGTAGTTCAACAAGCTGTTCAACTTCCTGTAGGTCTGGAGATCATGGCCCTTGGTGCGATGGATCTTGCAGTACTGCTTGCCGGAGCCGTCCTGCTTGTCGGCGACCACCATAGCCTTGCTGGAGTTACCAGCTTTGGCCTTCTCGGCGCCTCCTCCGCTGCCGAACTGCTCGACAACTAACACATCCTTAGCTTTCCTCTTCCTGTTGTTCCGCCTCCGGTTTTTCCTTGCCGGGGCGGCATCCTCACTGTCAGACCCTTCTGCTCCTACATTCTCTCCGGGGAGTTTCCTCCCCTCTTCAGCATGTGCGCACCTGTCGGCCAGGGCATATAGCTCGCTGACATCTCTGATCTTGCACATCGCCATCTCCTCCCTCATCCTACGATTACGCACATTCTGATGGAACGCGCTGATAACCGCGGCAGGGTGGACGTCTGGGATGTTGCGCTGCACTTGGCTGAATCTCTGAATATACTTGCACAGGGGCTCTCCTTCCTTCTGGGCGAGCAGATGAAGATCACTTTCCTGGCCATGGGGCTTGTGGCCGCCTGTGAAGGCGCCGACAAACTGATGGCACAGGTCCGCCCATGAGGAGATGGAGTCGTCCGGCAAGTGCATGAGCCAGGATCTGACGTTTGGCTTGAGTACCAGTGGGAAGTAGTTGGCGAGGATCTTCTCGTCGCGCCCCCCGGCAGCCTGCACCGTAATGGTGTAGATGCTGAGGAACTCCGACGGGTGCAACCTGCCATCGTACTTCTCGGGTACATCTGGCTTGAAGTTCTTGGTACTGGGCCACTGGACTTGCCGCAGCTCACGAGTAAATGCAGGGCAACCTACCGCGTACGGCAAGTCGCCTGGTTCCCCTGGCGCATGCATGTCAACAGCGGGCCCAGCACGCTGTTCGGACTGACGTCGCGCTTCTCTTCGATGCTCGATGCGTGTACGAGCGTCTTTGTGCTATCGTTCTTGAAGAACTTGGCATTGATCGCGACGAGCTCATGGATCCGACGACGCCGTGGAGTCAGTGTCGAGGTTAACCCGGCGAGTCGGCGATCTTGGCCTTCGGGGCGGGGAGTGCACGGTTGTCGCACCCCCACCAGTCTTGTCGCCATCGGCTTGCGCCTGGGCGTCTTGCCGCGGCTTCGACGTAGCTGGCTGCCGTGGAGTGTCGCCGTTGGCGAAGCCGATGAGGCTCTGAATGGTGGCCCTCCAATCGTCAATCTTGTCTGGCGCTGGAGGGTAATCTAGAAGCAGTTGGGCTCGGGCCAATGCTTCTTCTAGAGTCTTGGGTGGTGGCGGCGAACGGCGCGAGGAGCGAGATATGCTCGTACTTCTAACAATGTTAGAAGGAGCAGCATCCCGTCCAGGCGACCGTGCCGCGCTCGTGCCAGCATGTTGACGTGCATCCTGATCTTGAGCGTCCCGAGATCCACCAGCTTGGCCTTGACCCAACGAACGTATGGTACCGCGGGTACCATGACGTTGTCGGTCCCGCGCCTCTTGAGACGGGCGCGGCGCGTGCACGGACGCCGAGGTCTGCGCGGCCTTGTCCTTGGACCTGGCGGCGGCATGAGCTCCTTCGTCGGCGCCTGTTCCTCCGCCGGCATCTACCCCACCGCCCGTTTGCTCCGGTGGCGGTGGGATTGACGCGGACGGTCCAGCCACCTCCGAAGCCTTCTTCTTCGGTGGCATGTTGAAGATGACGATGAAGAAAAACGAAGATCTGGCTCGCGTGAACTCCGGATCAGGTTCACGCAACCTCGACGCCCCCCTACCTGGCGCGCCAAAGATGTCGTGGGAAACGAACACCTATGGGGCAAGGCCCCTTTCGGTCCATCAAGGGAGCGGAGAGTGCACGAAGAGCGGATCGAGGCAGAGCACGCGAGGGATTTTTACCCAGCTTCGGAGCTCTCCGGAGAGATAATACTCCTACTGCTGCTTTGTGATTGAATTCTGCTCTTGCTTGAGAGCGTGAGAGTGGTGTAGTTTCGAATGAGTCGAACCCCCTCTACGTTGCGCATGGGCCTCCTTTTATAGGCTAAAGGGGTCACCGACAGGTGGCAACACAGTCAAGGGTACAAATGTAAAAAGGGTGGTTGGTACAACTGCCATCTACAGTGCACTCTACCTAACTCTGACGGCAGGGGACAAGAGCATTTAATGCCCGTCCGCGCCACCTAAACAGTGCAGAAAAGAGACCGTTAGGAGCGCCACCGCTTGCCACGATGGCCTTGTCGTCATCTCCACTTGCCACCTCGCACCGCTTGGCTGCACAGCTTACCGCCACGTGCGCCCGGAATGGTCTCAGGGCGACGCGTCGAAGGATGCGCTGGAGCATGGGCACAGAGTGGTGGCTTCACCGCGGCAAGCGCCTTGCCGCGGTCGTTGTCTTGTCGCACCCTAAAGCTTGTCGCTCGTCGGGTCTTGCCGGGACGCGCGGCGCGTCGCGGCTAGTTCTGTGAAGTGCCTGGGTCGGCCTTCCCGGCAAGCTCCTCTTTGCCGGGGCCTTGTCCTTCCCAGCAAGCTCCTCTTGCCGGGGTCTTGTCTCCTCAGTTAAAACACTTTGTTCTTGAATGGCATCAATAGGAACTAAGGAGGATCTTGGCGGACGCCCGGCAAGCCTTGCCGCGGGACGCTGCGACTGCCCGTGCACAAGTTCGGGATACTAAGGTACCCCTACTTTAGTACACCGACAGTAACCCTTTGATAATGATGCCATGTCACCATGATTACTTTTGTTAATCTCGCGATGATTTAAAACTCGTTCGAATTCAGATTTAAAATAAAGTCAAACTATAAATTTTTAAATGTCAAACTAAAATGTTCAAAAGGTGGTAAATAATCCATAGGCAATTATGGTGGTGAAGTCAACTTTTTGTAAAGTATTTAAGTAGCCTAAAATAATTAAAACATGGGCCAATTATTTATTAAAATGCATTTTCAAAATGGTAGAAATTTCCAAACTATTTTATTTGCCCCCGAACCTTTTTGTGATAGTAGCCAATATTACTATACTAATTGTGGAGCAAGTTTTGTTTTTATTAAGACTAAAATGGTTTAGAAACTAGATAGAAAACAAAAGTTGAAATAAAAAGAAAACAAAGAAAAAAAGGAAAGAAAGAAAACCCTGGGCCTCTGAAATGATCTAGATGACGACTAGAGGGGGGGTGAATAGGAGTTTTAAAACTTTTACGGATTTGGCTTTATCCTAATGCGGAATTAAACTAACGGATACTTTTCAAGCACAAATCCTAAATATGCTAGGCTCAACTAAGTGCACCAACAACCTATGCTAAACAAGATAGGCAATTAAGGAAACTAGCAAGCACAAACTATATCACAAGATATGGAAATGAAGGAACAACAAAGCAATTCAACTATCACAAGATATATCAATATGGGCAAGTATGAATTGCGGAAAGTAAAGGGTGTGGGTATGAAACCACAAGTGAGTCGGGGACGCGGATTTATCCCGAAGTTCACACTCGTGAGAGAGCCAAAGCTCCGGGGCGTCACCAAGTGACTCACCGTATTCTCCCTTTCGAGTCACCCCCAACGGATGAGCCTCGGTTCACTCGGGGTTAGTCTTGAAGGCGACCACCACACCTTTACAAACCTCTCCAGAGCACACCACAACCACGGAAGCTTCCGGAGGAACTTGACCACCTAGGCCACTTGAACACCCTTCCTCGGAGCACACCACAAAAGGAAGCTTCCGGGGAAACCTTGGCCACATAGGCCTCTTCACAATCTTCTCAATATATCACCAAACCGTCTAGGAGGCGAAGCCTCCAAGAGTAATAAACTCACGGGCTCTCACACGAACAAATCGATGCGGGGAGCTCAAACCAATGCAATAAATGCAATGCAATGTCAAGCAACAAATGCTCAACTCACTCTCTCAATCTCACAAGATGCAACTCAAGAAGGTGGGAGATTGAAGAGAGGGGATGCAATGGAGGAAATCAACAAATGACTCCAAGATCCATCCACAAATCCCCCTTCACTTAGAAGGGAGATAGGGGTTTGGGAGAGGTGGTAAGAGGCTCAAAATGATGTTTAGAATGTGAATGAACAACCCCCAAACCGGTGGGGAGGAAGGGCTCTTTTATAGCCAACTTCCAAAACTAGCCGTTGGGGCTCCAACGGACACTTCCTGGACACGGGGGTTTATACCCCGTGCCCACGGGGTCCCGTGCGCACGGTACAAGCCCGTGTGCACGGGGCCCCGTGCCCACGGGGGTCAAAAAACCCGTGTCCACGGGGTACCCAGAACAGCCTGCAGCAGCCCACTAAAACAGTGATAACTTTGGCATACGGACTCCGAATTCGATGATCTTGGGCTCGTTTTGAAGCTATGGAAAAGCCCAAGGTCTTCACATAGAGAACCACCCAAGATCAACAATAAATAATGATGCAAGTAATGCAAAGGTTTGAGCTCTCTACATGCGACATGATCAAGCTACTTGCCCGAGAGTCCCTCTTGATAGTACGGCTATCAAACCTATAATCCGGTCTCCCTCCAAGCACCATGAGACCGGCAAAACGAGGAAAACCTAGCTAAGGTATACCTTTGCCTTGCATATTCAACTCGAGCTTGGTGATGACTCCAATGCTTGTCTCAAGTTGGAATCCCTTTCTTGTCCACAACCACTTGATGAAGATGCTTGAATTGATTCCTCATATTGCAATGAGGGAAGCCTTAACTTAAGCCCATCTTCACATGAGCATTATCATGATGTGGACCGCAAGCTTCAAAGCATATAACCTCCGGCTTCTCATCTTGCACTTGGACTCCTCGAACCTGATGACCATCACCACTTGATGTCATCTACACATAGGCTACTTGAGATCTTTCCTTTTGATGCAAGCCCATGAGAAACACTTAACCCACATAGACATACCAAACACATAGCATGGGTTAGGTAACAAAGCACAATTCACAATTACTTACCATACCACTAGATCACTTGATCTCATGTGGTACAATGTTTGTGCTTTGAGAGTTGACCACTTAGATTTAATCTTCGAGCTTCATCTTGGTCAACCAACATCTTTACTCGAAGCTCCATCTTGGTTTCTTCAAAGCCACAATGAACTCTTCATTTCCCTTCATTGCTTCAAGACTATATCACCAAAGACTCTTCCATGACCATATCAAGTTCCACTATGAATATCATCTTGGTCACCACTTGCCCTTCTAAAACTCCATCACAATCTCTTGAGAGGCATAATGAATTCGTCACTCTAGTTGCTTGCATCAAGACTTGATCAACCGAAACCCAACACATGAGCTCACCATAATCTTGTCTTGAGACCATAGCTTGAATTCTTCTCTTTGATTATTCTCTCAAGCCCTTGATCCATAAAAGCCCTCCATCATAATATCTTGAGAGGCACAATGAATTCTTCACTCTAGTTGTTTGCTTCAAGACTTGATCAACCTAAACCCAACACATGAGCTCACCATGATATTGTCTTGAAACCTCTCTTTGATTAATCTCTCAAGCCTTGATCCTCAGAAGCCCAAATATATCAATCTTTGAGATCCTCCAATGCACTCCATCATGAACATAATTAGATTAGGCATTGAAACCAATCTTGATGGCTTCAATAGAAGTACCCGAAGACCAACTTGAAACCTCACTGGATATGGGATCTCGAGAGCCAACACCTAGGCCCCGTGAGCACGGGGTATCCAGAGAGTTGACACTCGACCCCGTGTGCACGGTACAAGCCCGTGTCCACGGGGTATCCAGAGAAGGATACCATGAGGACTTCTTCGGATGCTTTGATGGCAGACTTCACAAAACAACCCAATGCACTTCAAGCATCACTATGGAACATATCTTCATATAAGATTCAATGCACTTGATGCTCCATAGGAATTGTCATTTAATACCAAAGCATAGGGAAAATATATCTTCATATATATGGACTTCATCCTTGATTCCGTCCAATATCCTTGAGGCACTATCTTCATATATATATGGACTTCATCCTTGATTCCGTCCAATATCCTTGAGGCACTATCTTCATATATATGGACTTCATCCTTGATTCCGTCCAATATCCTTGAGGCACTATCTATGGACAAAACCTTCAAATATATCTCACTAAAAACATTAGTCCATAGAGATTGTCATTTAATTACCAAAACCACACTTAGGGGCTACATGCCCTTTCAATCTCCCCCATTTTGGTAATTGATGACAATCTCAACAAGAGGGTTTATATAATGAATTTAAAACAAGTATGCAATCTATCCGAGAATAAATTGTATACTTGAGGTGGTTTTGATAGCTTCAAACATCACAAAGATAGTTGATGTTATCAAAACCAGTTGTACTAGCATCGAAATACTACACAAGAATTTGATGTTAGTAGAACCACAATATATAGAGCAAACTCCCCCACAATATATGCACAGGAAATAACTTGGTGGAGTTTCCTTTATATACACATCCATGCAATGAGCAGGCACAACAAAAGTAGATAAGCATGAATGACAGGAACCAACCTACTTCACCTAAACCCTCTAAACTTCTCCCCCATTGGCAACAAGTGCCAAAATGGAAGAAAAATCTAGACGGCCAATATAGTATGAGTTCCTCCTTAATTTGTGCATTTCTCATATTGTGAGTGGAATCAAATGCACATATCCAGTTACGAACAAACGAAGAAATTCACACTATATTGAGGATCCATAGAATGCACCAAAATGATATGACAAGAGAATCAAACATTCAAAGGATCCAAAGAACATATTTTGGACAAGGGATAATGGAGATATCCAATATGATAATCATGCTAAGCATGGGTCCAAAATATATCCAACAACTCATGAGTGCAAACATATATGCAAAACATACAAGCACTCACTCAACAAGTACTAATCATGCTATGATGCAACATACACAATGTTGACTCTAATTTAAATAAATGCATGAAGTAAGTACTTGTTACCGAGAGAGAGAGCATTGGTTCAAGGGGCCCTTGATCTAGTAAGAGAACATGAGGGACTTGATCTTGTTCTTGGATAGGTACATGATCTCCCACAACATCTTGTTCTTATGTTGGGGGTGATGACTTCCCTTGTGGTAGATCCACAAGAGGGGCTCTTACTCCTTCTTCTTCTACATGGACAAGGGGTGTTTCTTATGGAAGAATATGACCAATCCCCAATGTACTTGTAGCTTGGGAAGGAGCCTCATCACCTACAACACTTGAAACAAATTGCTCTGCATGGAAGCTGTTATTCTCATCACACTCCACATTCACCATTTCCTCAATACATCCCGTGGATTTATTGAGAATATAGTAAGTGTGGGAGTTTGATGCATATCCAACAAAAAGACCCAAATTTTGTATAACTGGGTTTACATGGTGAGAATGAAACACTTACAACCGAACCGGGTTTTCATTTATCTTCTCTCTCAAATCAATGAATCAACCAAGCTTAGCTCTAATCATTTTCCATGGTGTCTCCACCTTCCTCATGAATAAGACAAGCATCCAATGCTTCTCCAACGTACCTAAAACACATTAAGGTACAATTTGGTCCCCAAACTTATTGGGTCCGAAGTAGTTAGTCCAACCATAATACATAGGGCAAACTCCATATTAAATATGTGCAAAAGGATATGAACTTGAAGTTCATGCACACTTTTAATCAATAATGATTTGATGGAGTTTACCCTATAGAGAGGGTCAAGTAGAGCTATCAAGGCATGAAAAAGTATATAAATAAATATGCATGCACATGCCTACCAAGAACCAAAGAGATACAATTTGGACAAGAGAACACTTAAACAAAGAATACTCCAAAAATAACATAAAGCATTCAAGTTGTCCAAATTATATCAAAGAGACGAATCCACACAGGACCGCAAGAAAAGTACAACATATGAACTAAGCAAAAACCAAAGAGCATATAGGATATACATTACACACATGCTCAAAGGCTTATCTCACTCAAGTAGATAATAGATAGTACAAGGAGTGAGATAAGGCAAGTTGAAGCACAAGCCGAGAAGAAGATGATCATAAAATTCTACCACAAGAAGAAATACCAATTGGTATTTGGAATTAACACTCGGTGGTAGAATCCGAAGAAGCACAAGATCATAATCAACAACCACCCCGTGCGCACCGGGGTCAAAAGACCCCGTGCACACGGGGTATCCAGGGAGTTACACAGTACCCTGTGCGCACGGGGGTCAAAAGACCCCGTGCGCACGGGGTACCCAGAGAGTTACGCAACACCCCATGCGCACGGGGGGTCAAAAGACCCCGTGCGCACGGGGTATCCAGAACTTTTCTGCTGCAACTTACTGGATACCACGGCAGGCATACAACAGAGGCAAATAACCACCTAAAAGAGATAACTAATGGATACTCTGCGAATCTAAATTTCAAATGAGCTTGACATACCACATAGTGACTAGATAATATTGAGCATCAATACTATGTGGTATTTCTCATATTCACATTTTGGGTTTGTGATGTGCACAAAACATAGCACTCCCCCATAATGTGATGATCCACTAATATCTCGCAAGAGCCAAACAAGATACAATAAAGGCTCAAAACAACACGCACCACTATATGATGTGCAATGCAACCTACACATGCTAGATAACACAAATCAAGCATACTAGAAAACACAACATATAAATGCACATGCTAGATACAAAACCTAAGCATGCAAGGGGCGAGAACTTTCAATGTAAGCAATAAAAATACAAGTTACCACAAGGAGGAACATTGGATAGATAATATGAAGATAAACCACATGACTTGGCTCGAACAAATAAATGATGAATATTCTTTTCTTCATGGACTATCCAAATCTCCAATGTCCTCCACACACCTATTGATCAAGTTTGAGCTTGATGGTCCCCAACCAAGTTGGGTCCTAAGAAGTTAGTCACAATAGGCTTGGCAACCCAAAGGGTCTTTTCCATTTCCAAACCACTTTGGGCACCAACAAACTTGGCAAACAAATTGCCAACAACATCCTTCCTAAGCGAATAATGATCATTGACGAGAGGAGGCTTAGGGATGTTACTGTTGGGACAAGATGAGGATATGTGTCCCTTCTCATGACAAATATAGCAACATGTGCTCCCCCTTCTCTTCTTCTTTATTTCATCAACTTGGGGAGCATTATCTTTGTTCATCATTGGTAGTGGACTTTCTTCAACATGAGGTTGACCTTGAGATTGAACTTGAGGACACTTCCCTTGATGCTTCACATTTGAAGCCTTCTTCTTCAATGGACAAGATCTCACATGGTGTCCAATATTCTTGCACTTGAAGCATGTAATGTTGGCCAGATTCTTGACTTGATCTTGTCCCTTCTTCTTTCTCTTGGACTTCTTATAGTTGGAGATGAAACCAAGTCCGCCCTTGTCATGAGGGGATTTTTGAACACTCAAGATAGCGTTGAGAGAGGTATTTCCTTCATGACAAATTTCCAAGTCTTTCTTTAAAATAGTGACTTGGGCCTTGAGCTCTTTGTTTTCCTCTACAAGGTTAGTATCAACAAAAGTACTAGAGGAAGTAGAAGCTTCATTGTTAGAGCAGCAAGGCAAGGAGAGCAATTCATCACAAAAATTAGCAATAATATGTCTAGATGAATCACTAGGACTAGCACATGTCAATAAAGCATTTTGAGTAGAATTAGTGCTAATGTCCACATGAGGCTCACACGATGTTACCTTAGTAAAAATAGCCTCATGAGCTAACTTTAGCCTTTCATGGGAGATTAGAAGGTCATCATGAGAGCCCGAGAGCTTTTCATGACTTTCTTCTAATCTTGTATAATTGCTAGTTAGCAAAGCAAGTTGAGCCCTCGGCTCAACATTCTCCTTTAAGATAGATGCTTCACAAGAAGTAGAGTTAGTAGCACAAGCATCATTGACAATATGAGAGGAGCTATAAGAAACTAGAGACTTCACATGAGTAGCTTGAAGTTCCTCATAAGACTTAGAGAGCATCAAGAGCATCAAGAAGTCTCTAAGTCTCTAAGAGTTTCTAGAGCATCAAGAAGGTTACAATCGAGTTTTTCATTTTGTTCTTGCTCTTCGTGAAGTAAATCATTACACTTTCCAAAATGAGTGATAAGATATTTAAACATCTCATAAGTGTTCTTATTTACCCCACAAAGAGAATTACCAATTTCATATATTTCTTGACTCATATCCCTATCACATTCATCATTACTCTCATCAATATCATTACAAAGAGTAGATGATACCTCAGTATTACCTCTTGCCATGAGGCACATGTGAACATCGGAGGTTGATGATGATTCTTTTGGAGAGGGAGTTTCTTTATCATCAAGAGTAGGATATCCATGTCCATCCTCTTGACACTCATAGCATTTCCTCTCCAACAAGGTGATGTCCTTCTTTGCTCCTCTAGCAATTTCCTCATTAATGATGTGTGCACTATTTTCTCTTGTTTCGTCTACATGGTTAGTCAAACAACAACTAGAGGAAATAGAAGGACATAGATCATGGAAATAAGGAGTATCAAGGATATCATCACAAAAGGTATTCAAGGAATCTCCAAATGATATGCATGGACTATCAACACAAGAATGTAAGTCATTTTTTCTAGATATGCTCAAGTCCATAGAATCTACAACACTACCATGTATACATGTAAGATCATCAATGTTGAGCACATAATCACAATCATCACAAATGATATTTTCACTCACCATGTCATTACCTTGGGACATGCCACATGATGGTGAGGCGGAAGAAGTTGAAATGTCCAAGTACACGGAGGAAGAAGCAATATGGAGATCTTCATGATTTGAAGATGTGGAGACCTCCTCAATTAACTCCTCCGAAATATGATGAATATCAACAAGATTGGACCCACCATATATTTCTTCAAGTTTGGTCCACATATCATGAGCCGTCACACAAGTCATGATAGACTCAAATACTTCGAGGGATATAAACCGGATTATGGCATTCTTAGCACTATATCCACAAAGCATATCATCATTTTCCTCACTAGTTGGAAAAAGGTCGTCCTTCCACGGAGAAGCCCCTACAAGAACAATTCGCACAAAACATGGACCCATGGTCCGAAAATGACAAATCATGCGAATTTTCCACAAGTGATAGTTTGTGCCAGTAAAACAAAAAGTGTCATCATGCACTATACCACTAGTCGACATCTTTACTCTCTAGGCGGTGAAGCCTACAAAGGAGAGACCAAAGCTCTGAAACCAATTGAAATGATCTAGATGACGACTAGAGGGGGGTGAATAGGAGTTTTAAAACTTTTACGGATTTGGCTTTATCCTAATGCGGAATTAAACTAACGGATACTTTTCAAGCACAAATCCTAAATATGATAGGCTCAACTAAGTGCACCAACAACCTATGCTAAACAAGATAGGCAATTAAGCAAACTAGCAAGAACAAACTATATCACAAGATATGGAAATGAAGGAACAACAAAGCAATTCAACTATCACAAGATATATCAATATGGGCAAGTATGAATTGCGGAAAGTAAAGGGTGTGGGTATGAAACCACAAGTGAGTCGGGGACGCGGATTTATCCCGACGTTCACACTCGTGAGAGTGCTAATCTCCATTAGAGCGGTGCTGAAGCCAAAGCTCCGGGGCGTCACCAAGTGACTCACCGTATTCTCCCTTTCGAGTCACCCCTAACGGATGAGCCTTGGTTCACTCGGGGTTGGTCTTGAAGGCGACCACCACACCTTTACAAACCTCTCCAGAGCACACCACAACCACGAAAGCTTCCGGAGGAACTTGACCACCTAGGCCACTTGAGCGCCCTTCCTCGGAGCACACCACAAAAGGAAGCTTCCGGGGAAACCTTGGCCACATAGGCCTCTTCACAATCTTCTCAATATATCACCAAACCGTCTAGGAGGCGAAGCCTCCAAGAGTAATAAACTCACGGGCTCTCACACGAACAAATCGATGCGGGGAGCTCAAACCAATGCAATAAATGCAATGCAAGGTCAAGCAACAAATGCTCAACTCACTCTCTCAATCTCACAAGATGCAACTCAAGAAAGTGGGATATTGAAGAGAGGGGATGCAATGGAGGAAATCAACAAATGACTCCAAGATCCATCCACAAATCCCCCTTCACTTAGAAGGGAGATAGGGGTTTGGGAGAGGTGGTAAGAGGCTCAAAATGATGTTTAGAATGTGAATGAACAACCCCCAAACCGGTGGGGAGGAAGGGCTCTTTTATAGCCAACTTCCAAAACTAGCCGTTGGGGCTCCAACGGACACTTCCTGGACACCCCGTGCCCACGGGGGTTTATACCCCGTGCCCACGGGGTCCCGTGCGCATGGTACAAGCCCGTGTGCATGGGGCCCCGTGCCCACGGGGGTCAAAAACCCCGTGTCCACGGGGTACCCAGAACAGCCTGCAGCAGCCCACTAAAACAGTGATAACTTTGGCATACAAACTCCGAATTCGATGATCTTGGGCTCGTTTTGAAGCTATGGAAAAGCCCAAGGTCCTCACATAGAGAACCACCCAAGATCAACAATAAATAATGATGCAAGTAATGCAAAGGTTTGAGCTCTCTACATGCGACATGATCAAGCTACTTGCCCGAGAGTCCCTCTTGATAGTACGGCTATCAAACCTATAATCCGGTCTCCCTCCAAGCACCATGAGACCGGCAAAACGAGGAAAACCTAGCTAAGGTATACCTTTGCCTTGCATATTCAACTCGAGCTTGGTGATGACTCCAATGCTTGTCTCAAGTTGGAATCCCTTTCTTGTCCACAACCACTTGATGAAGATGCTTGAATTGATTCCTCATATTGCAATGAGGGAAGCCTTAACTTGAGCCCATCTTCACATGAGCATTATCATGATGTGGACCGCAAGCTTCAAAGCATATAACCTCTGGCTTCTCATCTTGCACTTGGACTCCTCGAACCCGATGACCATCACCACTTGATGTCATCTACACATAGGCTACTTGAGATCTTTCCTTTTGATGCAAGCCCATGAGAAACACTTAACCCACATAGACATACCAAACACATAGCATGGGTTAGGTAACAAAGCACAATTCACAATTACTTACCATACCACTAGATCACTTGATCTCATGTGGTACAATGTTTGTGCTTTGAGAGTTGACCACTTAGATTTAATCTTCGAGCTTCATCTTGGTCAACCAACATCTTTACTCGAAGCTCCATCTTGGTTTCTTCAAAGCCACAATGAACTCTTCATTTCCCTTCATTGCTTCAAGACTATATCACCAAAGACTCTTCCATGACCATATCAAGTTCCACTATGAATATCATCTTGGTCACCACTTGCCCTTCTAAAACTCCATCACAATCTCTTGAGAGGCATAATGAATTCGTCACTCTAGTTACTTGCATCAAGACTTGATCAACCGAAACCCAACACATGAGCTCACCATGATCTTGTCTTGAGACCATAACTTGAATTCTTCTCTTTGATTATTCTCTCAAGCCCTTGATCCATAAAAGCCCTCCATCATAATATCTTGAGAGGCACAATGAATTCTTCACTCTAGTTGTTTGCTTCAAGACTTGATCAACCTAAACCCAACACATGAGCTCACCATGATCTTGTCTTGAAACCTCTCTTTGATTAATCTCTCAAGCCTTGATCCTCAGAAGCCCAAATATATCAATCTTTGAGATCCTCCAATGCACTCCATCATGAACATAATTAGATTAGGCATTGAAACCAATCTTGATGGCTTCAATAGAAGTACCCAAAGACCAACTTGAAACCTCACTGGATATGGGATCTCGAGAGCCAACACCTAGGCCCCGTGAGCACGGGGTATCCAGAGAGTTGACACTCGACCCCGTGCGCATGGTACAAGCCCGTGTCCATGGGGTATCCAGAGAAGGATACCATGAGGACTTCTTCGGATGCTTTGATGGCAGACTTCACAAAACAACCCAATGCACTTCAAGCATCACTATGGAACATATCTTCATATAAGATTCAATGCACTTGATGCTCCATAGGAATTGTCATTTAATACCAAAGCATAGGGCAAATATATCTTCATATATATGGACTTCATCCTTGATTCCGTCCAATATCCTTGAGGCACTATCTTCATATATATATGGACTTCATCCTTGATTCCGTCCAATATCCTTGAGGCACTATCTTCATATATATGGACTTCATCCTTGATTCCGTCCAATATCCTTGAGGCACTATCTATGGACAAAACCTTCAAATATATCTCACTAAAAACATTAGTCCATAGAGATTGTCATTTAATTACCAAAACCACACTTAGGGGCTACATGCCCTTTCAGCCTCCCCCTTCCCATTCGGCCGTTTGGCCCAACTGGGCATCCAACCCACCAGCCCACAGGCCCAGCTGCCCCCATCGCTCCCTTATCCCCCTGGGCGACCGGAACCCTAGCGGTTCCCTCCCCACTCGTCCCCACTTCCCCTCCCCCACGATCCCCTCGCCCCGATCCCCTCCACCTCTTTCACTCGTTCTAGATCGGGGCATGAACCCGCCGATGCCCCGATGCCATCGCCGTCCATGGTCATCGGAGCTGCCCCCCTCGTCTACCTCCACCTCGTTGGATGCCTCGTCATCCTCATCCCCGAGCAACATTCACCAGAGCTCCTCTACTTCATCCCATGCGCCGGATCTGCACCACCGCCCCTCCCCGGCTCATCCCCAAGCTCACTGCCCAGTCCCCTACGGCTCCCCCCGTGAGCTCCCCCTCTCCTTCCCTCTCTCATGTGTTACCTCACCGTGCACTCGTCCGCGCGCTCGACGCCGTGCCCGCCTGCTCGCAGCCGGCCCCGCAGTCGCTGTCGTCGCCGCACTCTTCGGTCCCGTGCGCCGCCGCGCCCGCCATCGCCTGCAGTAGTCCGGGCGCACCCGACGCCCGCTGTCCTGCGCGCCAGCTCCGCTCGACCACGCCGCCTAATGTCTTGCTCGCAGTGCCGCACCTGCGTCCGCCTTCGCCCGCCGCGGCCGGCCGGCGAGCCTCGCCGAGGCCACGGCCTCGCCCCACCGCGCCCCGGCGACCACCACCTGCGCCCCGGGTTCACCCACTCGGGTGCTCGCGCCCGTGCCCGGGGCTAGCCGCCCGAACGTCAGCGCCCGACCGGTTAGGGCCCCTGGGGCCAATGACAGGGGGGCCCACCCCATGGAACTTTTCTTCAAAAAATAAGAATAAAAGATAATAATAATTAAACTATTAATTAATTAATTAATTAATTTAATTATTCTTATTTAGATTAACCTAATCACTTAGTTAGACTAACTAAACTTGATTAGTTAGTCTTAGTCTATGACCAGTGGGACCCACGTGTCAGTTTGACTAGTCAACCCTCTGTTGACCGCTGACGTCATGCTGACGTCATGGTGATGCAATAATACTAATTTCACATTAATTTAATAATAATAATTTAGAAAATGTTTTAAAATTTTAAAAATTAATATAAAATAATCCGTAACTCGGATGGAAAAACTTTGTACATGAAAGTTGCTCAGAACGACGAGACGAATCCGGATACTCAACCTGTTCGTCCGCCACGCGTCCCTAGCATAGTGAACCTGCAACATTTCACCTCAGGTTCATCTATCCGAAAACGCGAAACACCGGGGATACTTTCCCGGATGTTTCCCCCTTTCGCCGGTACCACCTACTGCCGCGTTGGGGCACACCTAGCACCGCGTATTGCCATGTTATGCTTTGTATTGCTTTGATTGCTCTATTATTTATTTGTGTTCCCCCTCCGTTACTTCTTTCCCGTAGTCCTCGAGACCGCCGCCGATACCCCCATGATCGACTACATCGACGACGACCCCTCCTTCTTGCCAGAGCAACCAGGCAAGCCCCCCCTTTGATCACCAGATATCGCCTATTCTACCCTCTACTCCTTGCATTAGAGTAGTGTAGCATGTTACTGTTTCAATTAATCCTATTCTGTTGCATAGCCTGTCATTGTTGCTACAGTCATTGATACCTTACCCGCAATCCTAAATGCCTAGTGTCGGTGTCAAAACCGGCGGATCTCGGGTAGGGGGTCCCAAACTGTGCGTCTAGGCGGATGGTAACAGGAGACAAGGGACACGATGTTTTACCCAGGTTCGGGCCCTCTCGATGGAGGTAAAACCCTACTCCTGCTTGATTGATATTGATGATATGGGTAGTACAAGAGTAGATCTACCACGAGATCAAGGAGGCTAAACCCTAGAAGCTTGCCTATGGTATGATTGTTGTTCGTCCTATGGACTAAAACCCTCCAGTTTATATAGACACCGGAGAGGGCTAGGGTTACACAGAGTCGGTTACAATGGTAGGAAATCCACAAATCCGTATTGCCAAGCTTGCCTTCCACGCCAAGGAAAGTCCCCTCCGGACACGGGACGAAGTCTTCAATCTTGTATCTTCATAGTCTTGGAGTCCGGCCAATGATGATAGTTCAGCTATCCGGACACCCCCTAGTCCAGGACTCCCTCAGTAGCCCCTGAACCAGGCTTCAATGACGACGAGTCCGGCGCGCATATTGTCTTCGGCATTGCAAGGCAGGTTCCTCCTCCGAATAATTCATAGAAGATCGTGAACACCAGGATAGTGTCCGACTCTACAAAATAAATTCCACATACCACCGTAGAGAGAATAATATTTACACAAGTTCAATCTGCTGACGTTTTTCGTGGCGTGATGTCACACCACGGCCAAGCCTTTATTCGAATCGTTTTTATTATACCACCTTAGCGCGTTTAGCAAAGCGGTTTCCTTGGCACGTCTTGTCGAAGCAGAGATCGTGTCCCCTTATTCTGGGATTCTCATCAATACGAACGTGGGTAACCCAACTGCTCCATTGATTGTGGCGCTTGGGAGATAAGCGAGTTTTACCAGGCTGGTGGGGACGCATGGTTTCGTTCGCCCATATATAAAGGGATAAGGATCCACCTTTTTACCTACGCCTTCTTCCTCCTTTGCTTATCCATCTCCGCGCACTCGAGCTCCAGCGCCCAAGTCCGCACATCTCACCTCAACCTTCTCCAGCCACGTCCGGAGTGGGAGGCAAGTGGATGGCCTCCTCCGTTACGGAGGGGCACATCAAGAAGCTGCGCAGCGCCGGATATTTGTTGTAACATCCCAAAATTCTAAATTTTGGAATGTTATAAACAAATAGATAGAATGATTGTTTGTTTGATTGTTGTGTGATTGATTGAGTGAAATTCGAAACTTTTTGAAAGTTAAATGAGAGGGAATAAAAGGACTTTCCCAAACTTTCATTTTTGCTTTTGTGATCTTCGTAAATTCAAATACTTTTCAACCACAAAACCCTGGAGAGAAGATGACATGACTTCTTCCATTTATTTAAATGACAAGGGGTGTTGAAAATATTGGAATTTCACTTGGGAAATATTTCCAATTCATAAAATTTATGCAACTCAATGATTTTCACAAGAGAAGATAAAATGACTTCTTCAAAATTATATGAAATATGAGTTGGGAGTTTCATAGAATTAAATTCAGAGTTCTTTTGAATTTATTTTCCAATTTGGAGTTATTTGAGTTTTATTCAAATTATTTTTCTCTAAAAATAAAATATATGGAAAATAGGGTAACATGATTCCCTACATCAGAAAATTAGAGAGAAATAAATTTGAATTCATTTTGGTATTTTTAAAATGATTTTTATTGGGTTTTACTAGAGCAGTAGCACTGTTTGAAGTATTTCAATTAGTGTGAATTTTATTTGATGCTATAAAAATGTTCATCTCGTAGAAAATCTTTTTCTGAAAATTTTGATATATTATATGCCTATATAATATTTTATTTATTTGGTCTTTATTATTTTAGTTGCGTGGTAAAATGTTTATTAAAAAAAATCTCTCTGCGCCGAACTGGGCCGGCCCAGCTCCAGCCAGGCCACGGCCCAGCACCGCGCCGCCTCGCCTGTCGTCCCCGACCAGGACTCCTCCCGGAGTCCGGTGCCGCCCCGCCACCTTGCCCCCTCCTCCACGCCAGAGCCGCCGCCTCCTCCCTCCCATAAATACGGAGCCCCGGGCCCCGATCTCTCTCTCTCCCCTCGACTCCACCGCCGCCCTCGCAGATTGCCGCCGCCGCCGCCGAGATCTGCAGCCGCCGCCGCTCTTCGCGCCGCCTCTGCCGCCGCTAGCTGCGCCGGCCGCGCCACCTGCCGTAGCACCCCGCCGCCCTCGCAGGTCGCTGCCGCCCGCCGCTGCCTGCAACGCCGCTGCTCGCCTCGCCGGAGTCCGCCGCCTCGCCGGAGCCGCTGCCGTTTTTTCCCGGCCGAACCACCGAACCGGTATAACCCTCCCCGGTCCGGTTTAATTTGAGTTTTCTTCGGTTTTTCATTTAACGCCGGTTTTATATTTTAGTTAGGTTATTTAGCAGACGTTCGTTAGTTAGGGTTCGTAGCGAGCGGTTTTCGTTCGTTAGCGTTCGTTAGCGAACGTTCGGTTTTTAGCCTTTTTCTTTTCTGTTATTTTCGGACAGGGACCTATCTGTGATGATTTTATTTACAGAATAGCCCCTGATCTTGAAACGATCACTACTTTTTGCTCGTTAGTCGGAATTAGACGAAACCAACGCCCATGTCTTCGTTATGATCTGATCTATCCAGTAATCCAACTCAAACATGTTTTTGACAGTTTTAAAATTTGAATTAGATCAGATTTGAATTTAAACTTCGTTTGATCATAACTTGAGTTTCGTAGCTCCGTTTGAGTTGATTCTTTTTGCATATCGAAGCTCTTGACCTAAACTTTCTAATAAGGCCAAATTCACATAATTTTGGTACTGTTAGAAATTGTTTTATGTTGCAAGAGTTATTGGCTTGGTTTTGATGGTTTCCGAATCGTACCCTTCGTTCTTTCCGATCTTTTGAGTGATTGCTTATGTGTGGTTACTATTGCTTGCTCACGATAGATTGACCGGAGTGTGACGAGTAGAGCTATAAAGAGTTTTGAGTGCGAATCATCTTCATCAACATTGCAGGCAAGTTCACACTTTGCTCATATCCCTTATTACCTAGTTTTATTGCTTTAGTTCAATCCTCAAACATTGCATGATTAGGATCTGAATTAAATTGTGGGTTTTGGGAAGTAGATGAGGTAGTACCTATTACCTGTTTTACTTATGAAACCTTTGAGAGTTACTTCTGCGTTTGCTTATTATGCCATGCTATGCTAGTAGACGTGGATTGGGTGAGTGAATATCCATGACAGATGTGAGATTGTTAATTAATGGTTTATCTAAGGTGGCAACTTAAATACACATCTGGGTGGATTGAGGCACCTGGGGTATCCAGTGATTGCCTTTTTTTTGGAAATCCCGGGGGTACCGTGTGATTTTCCTATGGACCGCCACCCAGGCTCAAAGGGATCATAAGATAATTAATGCCAGAAACTTCCGTGTGCAGCCACAAGCCATTATGGGCTCTGGCATAGTTGACTAAGTCGTGCGAACTCTTATAGTGGTGGACTAGCAGATGTAGGGGATGTAGGTGTACCGGTCTACCCATCGTAAGGTGTTAGCGCTTCTGAAAGACTATGTCTCGGTCATCCATTTCTCAAACACCATGCAGTGTGAGAAACCAAATGAAGGCGATCGAGTCTTGTGGGGAAAAGTGCGCAAACCTCTACAGAGTGTACAAACTAATCATGATTAGCCGTGTCCCCGGTTATGGACATCTTGAGTATCTAGTACTTGAATATCATGTGAATCTCATCATGTTACTTTAATTAATTTTGTTGGGATGTTAATGATTACTTTTAATTGGGATTGAGAATGCTGTCAACCATTCTCAATGTTTAACAACCACCATGATAGTTAAATAAAAGTTATTCCTTTGCAGTAGGGAAAAATTGGCTTTTCGCAAAAACATTACAACCATAGAGCTTTTCCACCAGCCAAATATGCATGTAGTGATAGCCTTTATTCATCATTTCTCTATGGTGTGAATTTGCCAGTACATTCAATGTACTGACCCTCTGTGGTTGCAACGTCTCATGTTGCAAGATGTTACGATGAGTAAGTGATACGTTAGGGTTACGATTTCCTATACTCAACTTTGCCGTTGGTGTTGATGGGAATCCACAACCTTGTTGCTTCCGCTATTTTGGATTGAGGTAATGGTATTTACGTTACTTTATACATGTGATTTACCTCTGTTATAAATCCTCGAGTTTTGTGTGTGTCAGCATACCGATCCAGGGATGACACGTAAGCACAGAGACTTGACTGTCTGAGGTCGGGTCGCTACAAGATGGTATCAGAGCACATGTTGACTGTAGGACGTGACCCTAGAAACTGGCAAACCCATAGGAAAGATTTTTCTCTACAACTTTCTTTTCAAAAGAATCTTTTACCTCTCTTCTCTTCTGAGCTTATTCAAAAATTCCTTTTTAGTGAGACCATACCCTTTTGCCTTTTGACCACTCGAAGATTCGACTGATGAGACCACTCCAAGAAGGACCAGATATCGGACAAATAAGACCATTTGGAATGAAGAGGATGTTACTATACATTATGATAATGGAAATTACAACTGTTGAAGACTCTGAAGACTAGGAGAATTTGAAGGCTCTGAAGAATTCCCATATTTTTATGACCAAGGAAGGCCACACTTATGAAACTTGACAGACTATGGAAGTTGTCAATACCCGAGATCAAGGTGTATCGGAGAAAGACCGGAGCATGGAGAGTTAAAAAAAACTCAAAGTTCTGTCAAGAAAACCCTAAGGCAGGAGAGATCAACTATGGAATGATAGCTCATGGAAATGACAAGAGCAGAAACATGGACATTCATGATGTTATCGTTCGCCTATGCTATTGTCACCACGCGGAGTTAAGCATGCAGATGCATGGAAAGATTGGATGGTAGAAGGCTGATGGAGCATCCGTCAGCAAAAGGATGCAGTTTACCCTTAGCTGGCGTATCGCCAGGATCTAGAGTATTACATGAAGAAGTTTAAGATGGACCTTCAGGAAGCTGTATGTGACAAGGAGGCAATTCGTGAAGAACTCAGGAACCAGAAGCTGAAAGTAGCCAAGCTGGAGGAGCTAAAACCTCGAGATACCGAAGAATTGTCAGGAACTGAAGGACATTAGTACCATGGTTCATGCCAAGGATGTCGAAACCCAGAAGTTTGGAATGCAACTCCAGAAATATTAAAGGATGTCATGAGAGACTTCTCGTCAATAGAGATGATATGGCGAAAGAACTTGAGAAGGACAAGTATGATCGGAAAAAGTCATCGGAGACATGACCAAGACTTGAAGAGTTGATGACATTGAGATCTATAGACCATTAGAAGACCCAACCCCTGTTATATACCTACGTTAGATGCGATGTTTGTGAGCTGTCATTTGTTTGATGTTTTTCCGACAGCCACAATAAAACCTGTCTTTTCAAAACTTTTGTTTGTGTTGTGTGTATCCCTCTCGATCTCTCTTATCCCACCCCAAACCCATGGACCCAATAGAGGATGAATGGAGATGAGCTCATATTTTCTGGACCGATGAGTCAATTGGAGATGGACCAATGGATTCAGAACATGGAGGATCATATGGAGAATAACCCTATAGTCAGAAAGGATATGGCCCAGCATGCTCTTCAATGCTTTGAAAAAGGTGCTGCAACTTGGTGGAGGATGTACCAAACCATCAATGGATGGCAAGGAGTAACCGTTTGGGAAGAATTTAAGTTGACTTTGCCAAAATCTAGGTTTGTATCCCAGAAATTGAAGCCTTATGGAAAGGATATGAAGAAAACTTGTGCATGCAAGCTTTGTGGAGCAATAGGCCACAACCATAAAGAACACAGGGATGAATGCCCCAATTATGAAGGAAGTCACCCAGCTGAAGCATGCCCAACTAGGCAAATTACTTGTTTCTTGTGTGAAGGAACTACCCACTACCCTGCTCAGTGTCATCTTTACACTATGGTACAAAGAACCATCCATCAGAAGAAAGAAGCAATGAAAGGATCCCTCATGGAGATTTTAGTAGAACATATGATGAAGGAAGATGTCGAGGACACACCCAAAGGAAACAAAATTAAAGCCTACACCAAGTCATGCTTTTCATGTGGAGAAGAAGGACACATCTCCCAAGATTGTCTGAATGGAGATCTAGTAGAATTCCCAACAGAGGAAGTAGAGTATGACCCACAGGAAATAGAAGCCCTGATTGGAATGGAAAAGTCCAGGAAGAGGAAAAGATTGGATTCCAGGAAGGATCTGAGTCATATCACCTGTTATAGGTGCAAGGAGTCAGGGCACTACCTTAGCAATTGCCCAAAAAGGAAGCCAAGGACCCAAGGAGGCTATATAATCACAAGGAAACCTCGAAACTTGTCAGAAGTAATATGTTTTCGTTGTAATGAAGCAAGGCACTTTGCCAGGGATTGTCCCAAGAAGAGGAGACTTGCGCTGAATAGTTGAGTTTGTAACAGAAGAAATATAGTAGTAGTGAGAACATTTTCCTTCATATTGAGGTGTTGAGTTGAGGCATGTAATGGAAAAACAGGAGATTGTAATAATTTGAGAATCAATAAAGTTAGCAGTGTTGGTACTGATTTGGATTGTATGAGTTACTCTATGAGGAAAGATGTTAACCATTTTTGAGGATATGAGAAGTATGGTCTATGGAATATTGGAGCATTTTAAGGGTAGTAGTACCCTATAAGAACCGTTGACCCCTGGAAAAGATAAGGATACTCCCTGAGTGGATTTCGGACAAAATGAATTCGATTTTTGTCTCGATATGTGTGATACCCCAAGAGTATGTGGGATGAAGTTGGAGACCATCAGTTGTTTGGACCGAATGTGATCAAGGAGTCAGAAGAGAATGTTAAGTTGATACGAGATAGACTAAAGGTAGCTCAGTCCAGGCAGAAGAGTTTTGCAGACTCAAAAAAACGCAAGGAGGAAGTTTATGAGATTGGGGACAGAGCATGTCCTCGCGTGTCCCCTCTGCGAGGAGTTAAATGATTTGGAGTTAAGGGAAAGTTAGCCCCGAGATTTGTAGGACCATACCGAGTTTTGGAAGCGTATGGGAGGAGTGGCCAACAAATTGGAGTCACCCAAGCACTGTCAGGAGTTCATGATGTGTTTCACGTTTCCCAGTTGAAGAAGTGCCATGCAGGGATGGCCAATATTCCCCTGTAAGGATGCTTGACCCTGGAAAGTATAATGATGTTCCACGAAGTGGAGTATGGACTTTATAAGTACAAGTTTTATCTCGGTATGTTGGATATCCCACGAGGATGAAGAGATGAATTTCTATTGGATATAAAGGAGGTATGATGTTAGAAATATGGATCAATGGAAATTCCATGATGAGTCTGAGTAATCACGTCTTGGTTTGGTACAACCGAAGGAAGGGAGACAATACAATTGGATGGATTTAAGAATGCTAGGAAGATGGAAGTTGAATGTTGGAATACCGATCAGTTGCCCGCGATGATGAGTTCAAGGTTTACAAGTGATGAGATGGGCCATAACCCACAGGCCCCAGGACCTGCAAGAAGCAAGCACACTCTTGCTGAAGGAAAATCCTGGAAGAGGATACGCCTTACGATCTTATAGGAGTAACGCAAAACCTGAGAGTTGTTAAGGAATCGATAGATGTTTGTTTGGCTTGCAGAATCCATGGATTTATCCGAACCTAGTTCATCGACAAGAGAAAATTCTGCAATGCTTGTGAGGATGACTGAGTGTTAGAATGCGAGATTTGCTAAACCATGTACAAGGTAATGATTTGGGTGCGGGATGGATTGATCACCATACCGACTTACTCTTATTATTCACCTTGCTATATGGGATTGTAAATCTGAGAGACTTACCTATAGTAGAGTGACGATGATCAAAACCTTGTTTAAACCTTAGAATGGTATAAGTATTTTCCCCTTGTACACGGCAGTTGTTGCCAACCGTAGGTTATATGGTGAGGTTCAGCCCAGACCCATTTCCTGCAGGAGAAACCATAAATTGTTGACCACCATGAGATATCGATATTTGTTTAGTATTGGCGCCAGACCCGTCAGCTAAGAAGACCAGTCTCGGAATGACCTTACCAAGATGAAAGGACAGAAGTATTGCGGTAAAGGTTATGCCATCACCAGAAGAGCCCAGAGAAGGAAATTTTCAAAGGATCTGAGAAGACCGACACTGTCAACATTAAGGATGGAGTATATGAGTTTTGATGGAACCGTAACCATGCTTCTAAGGGTGGTAGCACCCCAGACCCCAGAGACGATCAATGGATTTTGAGGAGATCCCAAACCCTAACCTATTTCTTGCTAGCCTCTCCGAATCTCGAGGACGAGATTCATTTTAAGGGTGGTAGGTTTGTAACATCCCAAAATTCTAAATTTTGGAATATTATAAACAAATAGATAGAATGATTGTTTGTTTGATTGTTGTGTGATTGATTGAGTAAAATTCGAAACTTTTTGAAAGTTAAATGAGAGGGAATAAAAGGACTTTCCCAAACTTTCATTTTTGCTTTTATGATCTTCGTAAATTCAAATACTTTTCAACCACAAAACCCTGGAGAGAAGACGACATGACTTCCTCCATTTATTTAAATGACAAGGGGTGTTGAAAATATTGGAATTTCACTTGGGAAATATTTCCAATTCATAAACTTTATGCAACTCAATGATTTGCACGAGAGAAGATAAAATGACTTCTTCAAAATTATATGAAATATGAGTTGGGAGTTTCAAAGAATTAAATTCAAAGTTCTTTTGAATTTATTTTCCAATTTGGAGTTATTTGAGTTTTATTCAAATTATTTTTCTCTAAAAATAAAATATATGGAAAATATGGTAACATGATTCCCTACATCAGAAAATTGGAGAGAAATAAATATGAATTCATTTTGGTATTTTTAAAATGATTTTTATTGGGTTTTACTAGAGCAGTAGCACTGTTTGAAGTATTTAAATTAGTGTGAATTTTATTTGATGCTATAAAAATGTTCATCTTGTAGAAAATCTTTTTCTGAAAATTTTGATATATTATATGCCTATATAATATTTTATTTATTTGGTCTTTATTATTTTAGTTGCGTGGTAAAATGTTTATTAAAAAAAATCTCTCTCCGCTGAACTGGGCCGGCCCAGCTCCAGCCAGGCCACGGCCCAGCACCGCACCGCCTCGCCTGTCGTCCCCGACCGGGACTCCTCCCGGAGTCCGGCGCCGCCCCGCCACCTTGCCCCCTCCTCCACGCCAGAGCCGCCGCCTCCTCCCTCCCATAAATACGGAGCCCCGGGTCCCGATCTCTCTCTCTCCCCTCGACTCCGCCGCTGCCCTCGCAGATCGCCGCCGCCGCCGCCGAGATCTGCAGCCGCCACCGCTCTTCGTGCCGCCTCTGCCGCCGCTAGCTGCGCCGCCCGCGCCAACGGCTGCGCCACCTGCCGCACCACCCCGCCGCCCTCGCAGGTCGCTGCCGCCCGCCGCTGCCTGCAACGCCGCTGCTCGCCTCGCTGGAGTCTGCCGCCTCGCCAGAGCCGCTGCCGGTTTTTCCCGGCCGAACCACCGAACCGGTATAACCCTCCCCAGTCCGGTTTAATTTGAGTTTTCTTCGGTTTTTCATTTAACGCCGGTTTTATATTTTAGTTAGGTTATTTAGCAGACGTTCGTTAGTTAGGGTTCGTAGCGAGCGGTTTTCGTTCGTTAGCGTTCGTTAGCGAACGTTCGGTTTTTAGCCTTTTTCTTTTCTGTTATTTTCGGACAGGGACCTATCTGTGATGATTTTATTTACAGAATAGCCCCTGATCTTGAAACGATCACTACTTTTTGCTCGTTAGTCGGAATTAGACGAAACCAACGCCCACGTCTTCGTTATGATCTGATCTATCCAGTAATCCAACTCAAACATGTTTTTGAAAGTTTTAAAATTTGAATTAGATCAGATTTGAATTTAAACTTCGTTTGATCATAACTTGAGTTTCGTAGCTCCGTTTGAGTTGATTCTTTTTGCATATCGAAGCTCTTGACCTAAACTTTCTGATAAGGCCAAATTCACATAATTTTGGTACTGTTAGAAATTGTTTTATGTTGCAAGAGTTATTGGCTTGGTTTTGATGGTTTCCGAATCGTACTCTTCGTTCTTTTCGATCTTTTGAGTGATTGCTTATGTGTGGTTACTATTCTTGCTCACGATAGATTGACCGGAGTGTGACGAGTAGAGCTATCAAGAGTTTTGAGTGCGAATCATCTTCATCAACATTGCAGGCAAGTTCACACTTTGATCATATCCCTTATTACCTAGTTTTATTGCATTAGTTCAATCCTCAAACATTGCATGATTAGGATCTGAATTAAATTGTGGGTTTTGGGAAGTAGATGAGGTAGTACCTATTACCTGTTTTACTTATGAAACCTTTGGGAGTTACTTCTGCGTTTGCTTATTATGCCATGCTATGCTAGTAGACGTGGATTGGGTGAGTGAATATCCATGACAGATGTGAGATTGTTAATTAATGGTTTATCTAACGTGGCAACTTAAATACACATCTGGGTGGATTGAGGCACCTGGGTTATCCAGTGATTGCCTTTTTTTTGGAAATCCCGGGGGTACCGTGTGATTTTCCTATGGACCGCCACCCAGGCTCAAAGGGATCATAAGATAATTAATGCTAGAAACTTCCGTGTGCAGCCACAAGCCATTATGGGCTCTAGCATAGTTGACTAAGTCATGCGAACTCTTATAGTGGTGGACTAGCAGATATAGGGGATGTAGGTGTACCGGTCTACCCATCGTAAGGTGCTAGCGCTTCTGAAAGACTATGTCTCGGTCATCCGTTTCTCAAACACCATGCAGTGCGAGAAACCAAACGGAGGCGATCGAGTCTTGTGGGGAAAAGTGCGCAAATCTCTGCAGAGTGTACAAACTAATCATGATTAGCCGTGTCCCCGGTTATGGACATCTTGAGTATCTAGTACTTGAATATCATGTGAATCTCATCATGTTACTTTAATTAATTTTGTTGGGATGTTAATGATTACTTTTAATTGGGATTGAGAATGCTGTCAACCATTCTCAATGTTTAACAACCACCATGATAGTTAAATAAAAGTTATTCCTTTGCAGTAGGGAAAAATTGGCTTTTCGCAAAAACATTACAACCGTAGAGCTTTTCCACTAGCCAAATATGCATGCAGTGATAGCCTTTATTCATCATTGCTCTATGGTGTGAATTTGTTGGTACATTCAATGTACTGACCCTCTGTGGCTGCAACGTCTCATGTTGCAGGATCTTACGAGTAGTAAGTGATACGCTAGGGTTACGATTTCCTATACTCAACTTTGCCATTGGTGTTGATGGGAATCCACAACCTTGTTGCTTCTGCTATTTTGGATTGAGGTAATGGTATTTACGTTACTTTATACATGTGATTTACCTCTGTTATAAATCCTCGAGTACTGTGTGTGTCAGCATACCGATCCAGGGATGACACGTAAGCACAGAGACTTGACCGTCTGAGGTCGGGTCGCTACATTTGTCCAGCAACATCGCGCACCGGCTCCCCGGCGAGGGGCAGCTCATCCCCACCCCCGGGCCCCATGAGAGGGTGGTATTCCTTCCCCATTTCCTCCGCGGACTGGGCTTCCCACTCCATCCCTTTGTCCGGGGGCTCATGTGTTGGGGAACGTAGTAATTTCAAAAATTTCCTACGCACACGCAAGATCATGGTGATGGCATAGCAACAAGAGGGGAGAGTATTGTCCATGTACCCTCGTAGACCATAAGCGGAAGCATTATGAAAACGCGGTTGATGTAGTCGTACGTCTTCACGATCCGACCGATCCAAGTACCGAACGTATGGCACCTCCGAGTTCAGCACACGTTCAGCTCGATGACGATCCCTGGGCTCCGATCCAGCAAAGCGTCGGGGATGAGTTCCGTCAGCACGACGGCGTGGTGACGATGATGATGTTCTACCGGCGCAGGGCTTCGCCTAAACTCCGCGACGATATGACCGAGGTGGAATATGGTGGAGGGGGGCACCGCACACGGCTAAGGAACGATCCGTAGATCAACTTGTGTGTTCTAGGGTGCCCCCCTGCCCCCGTATATAAAGGAGCAAGGGGGGGTGCGGCTGGCCCTAGGAGGAGGCGCGCTGGAGGAGTCCAACTCCCACCGGGAGTAGGACTCCCCCCCCTTTCCTAGTTGGATTAGGACTTGGGGGAGGGAAAGAGGAAAGGGGGGCGCCGCCCCCCCCCCCTTCCTTGTCCTATTCGAACTAGGGGGGAGGGTGCGTGCGGCCTGCCCTGGCCGGCCCTCCTCTTCTCCCTCGTGGCCCACTAAGGCCCATTAACCCCCGGGAGGGTTCGGTAACCCCCCGGTGTTCCGCTAAAATCCCGTTTTCACCGAAACTATTCCGATGTCTAAACATAGGCTTCCAATATATCAATCATTACGTCTCGACCATTTCGAGACTCCTCATCATGTCCGTGATCACATCCGGGACTCCGAACAAACTTCGGTACATCAAAACTTATAAACTCATAATAAAACTGTCATCGTAAGGTTAAGCGTGCGGACCCTACGGGTTCGAGAACTATGTAGACATGACCTAGAACTATTCTCGGTCAATAACCAATAGCGGAACCTGGATGCCCATATCGGTTCCTACATATTCTACGAAGATCTTTATCGGTCAAACCGCATAACAACATACATTATTCCCTTTGTCATCGGTATGTTACTTGCCCGAGATTCGATCGTCGGTATCCAATACCTAGTTCAATCTCGTTACCGGCAAGTCTCTTTACTCGTTACGTAATGCATCATTCTGTAACTAACTCATTAGCTACATTGCTTGCAAGGCTTATAGTGATGTGCATTACCGAGAGGGCCCAGAGATACCTCTCCGACAATCGGAGTGACAAAACCTAATCTCGAAATACGCCAGCTCAACATGTACCTTTGGAAACACCTGTAGTACTCCTTTATAATCACCCAGTTACGTTGTGACGTTTGGTAGCACCCAAAGTGTTCCTCCGGTAAACGGGATTTGCATAATCTCATAGTTACAGGAACATGTATAAGTCATGAAGAAAGCAATAGCAACATACTAAACGATCAAGTGCTAGGCTAACGGAATGGGTCATGTCAATCACATCATTCTCCTAATGATGTGATCCCATTAATCAAATGACAACACATGTCTATGGATAGGAAACATAACCATCTTTGATTAATAAGCTAGTCAAGTAGAGGCATACTAGTGACGTTGTGTTTGTCTATGTATTCACACATGTATTATGTTTCTGGTTAATACAATTCTAGCATGAATAATAAACATTTATCATGATATGAGGAAATAAATAATAACTTTATTATTGCCTCTAGGGCATATTTCCTTCAGTCTCCCACTTGCATTAGAGTCAATAATCTAGATTACATAGTAATGATTCTAACACCCATGGAGTCTTGGTGCTGATCATGTTTTGCTCGTGAGAGAGGCTTAGTCAACGGGTCTGCAACATTCAGATCTGTATGTATCTTGCAAATTTCTTTGTCTCCCACTTGGACTTGGTCCCGGATGGAATTGAAGCGTCTCTTGATGTGCTTGGTCCTCTTGTGAAATCTGGATTCCTTTGCCAAGGCAATTGCACCAGTATTGTCACCGAAGATATTCATTGGTCCCGATGCACTAGGTATGACACCTAGATCGGAAATGAACTCCTTCATCCAGACTCCTTCATTTGCTGCTTCCGAAGCAGCTATGTACTCCGCTTCACATGTAGATCCCGCCACGACGCTTTGTTTAGAAGTGCACCAACTTACAGCTCCACCGTTTAATAAAAATACGTATCCGGTTTGCGATTTAGAATCGTCCGGATCAATGTCAAAGCTTGCATCGACGTAACCATTTATGACTAGCTCTTTGTCACCTTCATATATGAGAAACATATCCTTAGTCCTTTTCAGGTATTTCAGGATGTTCTTGACCGCTGTCCAGTGATCCACTCCTGGATTACTTTGGTACCTTCCTGCCAAGCTTATTGCTAAGCATACGTCAGGTCTGGTACACAGCATTGCATACATGATAGAGCCTATGGCCGAAGCATAGGGAACATCTTTCATTTTCTCTCTATCTTCTGCTGTGGTCGGGCATTGAGTTTGACTCAACTTCACACCTTGTAGCACGGGCAAGAACCCTTTCTTTGCCTGATCCATTTTGAACTTTTTCAAAATTTTATCAAGGTATGTGCTTTGTGGAAGTCCTATTAAGCGTCTTGATCTATCTCTATAAATCTTGATGCCCAATATGTAAGCAGCTTCACCGAGGTCTTTCATTGAAAAACTTTTATTCAAGTATCCCTTTATGCTATCCAGAAATTCTATATCATTTCCAATTAATAATATGTCATCTACATAAAATATCAGAAATGCTATAGAGCTCCCACTCACTTTCTTATAAATACAGGCTTCTCCAAAAGTCTGTATAAAACCATATGCTTTGATCACACTATCAAAGCGTTTATTCCAACTCCGAGATGCTTGCACCAGTCCATAAATGGATCGCTGGAGCTTGCACACTTTGTTAGCACCTTTTGGATCAACAAAACCTTCTGGCTGCATCATATACAACTCTTCTTCCAGAAATCCATTCAAGAATGCAGTTTTGACATCCATTTGCCAAATTTCATAATCATAAAATGCAGCAATAGCTAACATGATTCGGACAGACTTAAGCATCGCTACGGGTGAGAAAGTCTCATCGTAGTCAACCCCTTGAACTTGTCGAAAACCTTTCACAACAAGTCGAGCTTTATAGACAGTTATATTACCATCAGCGTTAGTCTTCTTCTTAAAGATCCATTTATTCTCAATGGCTTGCCGATCATCGGGCAAGTCAACCAAAGTCCATACTTTGTTCTCATACATGGATCCCATCTCAGATTTCATGGCCTCTAGCCATTTTGCGGAATCTGGGCTCATCATCGCTTCCTCATAGTTCGTAGGTTCATCATGGTCAAGTAACATGACTTCCAAAACAGGATTACCATACCACTCTGGTGCGGATCTTACTCTGGTAGACCTACGAGGTTCAGTAGAAACTTGATCTGAAGTTTCATGATCAATATCGTTAGCTTCCTCACTAATTGGTGTAGTTGTCACAGGAACCGGTTCTTGTGATGAACTACTTTCCAATAAGGGAGCAGGTACAGATACCTCATCAAGTTCTACTTTCCTCCCACTCACTTCTTTCGAGAGAAACTCCTTCTCTAGAAAGGATCTGATTTTAGCAACGAAAATCTTGCCCTCAGATCTGTGATAAAAGGTGTACCCAATAGTCTCTTTTGGGTATCCTATGAAGACACATTTCTCCGATTTAGGTTCGAGCTTATCTGGTTGAAGTTTCTTCACATAAGCATCGCAGCCCCAAACTTTAAGAAACGACAACTTTGGTTTCTTGCCAAACCACAGTTCATAATGTGTCGTCTCAACGGATTTTGATGGTGCCATATTCAACGTGAATGCGGCCGTCTCTAAAGCATAACCCCAGAACGATAGCGGTAAATCAGTAAGAGACATCATGGATTGCACCATATCTAGTAAAGTACGATTACGGCGTTCGGACACACCATTTTGTTGTGGTGTTCCGGGTGGTGTGAGTTGCGAAACTATTCCGCATTGTTTCAAATGTAAACCAAACTCGTAACTCAAATATTCTCCTCCACGATCAGATCGTAGAAACTTTATTTTCTTGTTACGATGATTTTCCACTTCACTCTGAAATTCTTTGAACTTTTCAAATGTTTCAGACTTGTGTTTCATTAAGTAGATATACCCATATCTGCTCAAATCATTTGTGAAGGTGAGAAAATAATGATACACGCCGCGAGCCTCAACATTCATTGGACCACAAACATCATTATGTTGGAAATATGCCCTAGAGGCAATAATAAATTAGTTATTATTATATTTCCTTGTTCATGATAATCGTTTATTATCCATGCTATAATTGTATTGATAGGAAACTCAGATACATGTGTGGATACATAGACAACACCATGTCCCTAGTAAGCCTCTAGTTGACTAGCTCGTTGATCAATAGATGGTTACGGTTTCCTGACCATGGACATTGGATGTCATTGATAACGGGATCACGTCATTAGGAGAATGCTGTGATGGACAAGACCCAATCCTAAGCCTAGCACAAAGATCGTGTAGTTCGTATGCTAAAGCTTTTCTAATGTCAAGTATCATTTCCTTAGACCATGAGATCGTGCAACTCCCGGATACCGTAGGAATGCTTTGGGTGTACCAAACGTCACAACGTAACTGGGTGGCTATAAAGGTGCACTACAGGTATCTCTGAAAGTGTCTGTTGGGTTGGCACGAATCGAGACTGGGATTTGTCACTCCGTGTAAACGGAGAGGTATCTCTGGGCCCACTCAGTAGGACATCATCATAATGTGCACAATGTGACCAAGGGGTTGATCATGGGATGATGTGTTATGGAACGAGTAAAGAGACTTGCCGGTAACGAGATTGAACAAGGTATCGGTATACCGACGATCGAATCTCGGGCAAGTACAATACCGTTAGACAAAGGGAATTGTATACGGGATTAATTGAGTCCTTGACATCGTGGTTCATCCGATGAGATCATCGTGGAACATGTGGGAGCCAACATGGGTATCCAGATCCCGCTGCTGGTTATTGACCGGAGAACGTCTCGGTCATGTCTACATGTCTCCCGAACCCGTAGGGTCTACACACTTAAGGTTCGATGACGCTAGGGTTATAAAGGAAGTTTGTATGTGGTTACCGAATGTTGTTCGGAGTCCCGGATGAGATCACGGACGTCACGAGGAGTTCCGGAATGGTCCGGAGGTAAAGATTTATATATGGGAAGTCCTATTTTGGCCACCGGAAAATGTTCGGAAATTTTCGGTATTGTACCGGGAAGGTTCTAGAAGGTTTCGGAGTGGGGCCCACCTGCATGGGGGGACCCACATGAACGTGGGGAGTGGGGGAAAGGCCCCACACCCCTGGTCAAGGCGCACCAAGATCCCCCCTTAGAAGGAATAAGATCATATCCCGAAGGGATAAGATCAAGATCCCTAAAAAAGGGGGATAACAATCGCTGGGGAAGGAAATGATGGGATTTCTTTCCTCCCACCTTGGCCAACGCCCCAATGGACTTGGAGGGCAAGAAACTAGCCCCTCCACCCCTATATATAGTGGGGAGGCGCATGGGAGCTTCACACGAAGTTCTGGCGCAGCCCTCCCCCTTTCCCAAGTCCTCCTCTCACGCGGTGCTTGGCGAAGCCCTGCAGGATTGCCACGCTCCTCCACCACCACCACACCTTCGTGCTGCTGCTGGATGGAGTCTTCCTCAACCTCTCCCTCTCTCCTTGCTGGATCAAGGCATGGGAGACGTCATCGGGTTGTAGGTGTGTTGAACGCGGAGGTGCCGTCCGTTCGGCACTAGGATCTCCGGTGATTTGGATCACGACGAGTACGACTCCTTCAACCCTGTTCTCTTGAATGCTTCCGCTTAGCAATCTACAAGGGTATGTAGATGCACTCTCCTTCCCCTCGTTGCTGGTTTCTCCATAGATAGATCTTGGTGACACGTAGGAAAATTTTGAATTTCTGCTACGTTCCCCAACAGTGGCATCATGAGCTAGGTCTATTGCGTAGATCCTTTGCACGAGTAGAACACAAAGTAGTTGTGGGCGTTGATTTTGTTCAATATGCTTACCGTTACTAGTCCAATCTTGTTTCGACGGTATTGTGGGATGAAGCGGCCCGGACCGACCTTACACGTACTCTTACGTGAGACAGGTTCCACCGATTGACATGCACTTGGTGCATGAGGTGGCTAGCGGGTGTCAGTCTCTCCCACTTTAGTCGGAATGGATTCGATGAAAATGGTCCTTATGAAGGGTAAATAGCAATTGGCATATCACGTTGTGGTTTTGCGTAGGTAAGAAACGTTCCTGCTAGAAACCCATAGCAGCCACGTAAAACATGCAACAACAATTAGAGGACGTCTAACTTGTTTTTGCTGGGTATGCTATGTGATGTGATATGGCCAAGAAGAATGTGATGAATGATATGTGATGTATGAGATTGATCATGTTCTTTTAATAGGAATCACGACTTGCATGTCGATGAGTATGACAACCGGCAGGAGCCATAGGAGTTGTCTTTATTTATTGTATGACCTGCGTGTCATTGAACAACGCCATGTAATTACTTTACTTTATTGCTAACCGGTAGCCATAGTAGTAGAAGTAATTAGTTGGCGAGACAACTTCATGGAGACACGATGATGGAGATCATGGTGTCATGCCGGTGACGATGATGATCATGGAGCCCCGAAGATGGAGATCAAAAGGAGCAAAATGATATTGGCCATATCATGTCACTATTTGATTGCATGTGATGTTTATCATGTTTATGCATCTTGTTTACTTAGAACGACGGTAGTAAATAAGATGATCCCTTACAACAATTTCAAGAAGTGTTCTCCCCTAACTGTGCACCGTTGCTAAAGTTCGTCGTTTCGAAGCACCACGTGATGATCGGGTGTGATAGATCCTTACGTTCACATACAATGGGTGTAAGACAGTTTTACACATGCAAAACACTTAGGGTTAACTTGACGAGCCTAGCATGTACAGACATGGCCTCGGAACACAGAGACCGAAAGGTCGAGCATGAGTCGTATGGAGGATACGATCAACATGAAGATGTTCACTGATGATGACTAGTTCGTCTCACGTGATGATCGGACACGGCCTAGTTGACTCGGATCATGTAATCACTTAGATGACTAGAGGGATGTCTATCTGAGTGGGAGTTCATAAGATGAACTTAATTATCCTGAACATAGTCAAAAGATCTTTGCAAATTATGTCATAAGCTCGCGCTTTAGTTCCACTGTTTAGATATGTTCCTAGAGAAAATATAGTTGAAAGTTGACAGTAGCGATTATGCGAACAATAGAAAGCTTATGTCCTTAATGCACCGCTTAGTGTGCTGAACCCCAAACGTCGTCTGTGGATGTTGCGAACATCGGACATACACGTTTTGATGACTACGTGATAGTTCAATTAAACGGTTTAGAGTTTAGGCACCAAAGACGTTTTCGAAACATTGCGGAACATATGAGATGTTTCGAGGGCTGAAATTGGGATTTCAGGCTCGTGCCCACGTCAAGAGGTATGAGACCTCCGACGATATTCTTAGCCTGCAAACTAAGGGAGAAAAGCTCAATTGTTGAGCTTGTGCTCAGATTGTCTGAGTGCAACAATCACTTGAATCGAGTGGGAGTTGATCTTCCAGATGAGATAGTGATGTTTCTCCAAAGTCATTGCCACCAAGCTGCTAGAGCTTCGTGATGAGCTATAACATATCAGGGATAGATATGATGATCCTTGAAGTATTCGCGATGTTTGACACCGTGAAAATAGAAATCAAGAAGGAGCATCAATTGTTGATGGTTGGTGAAACCAGTAGTTTCAAGAAGGGCAAGGGCAAGAAGGGATACTTCATGAAACAACAAATCAGTTGCTGCTCTAGTGAAGAAACCCAAGGTTGAACCCAAACCCGAGACTAAGTGCTTCTGTAATAAGGGGAACAACCACTGGAGCGGAATTACCCTAGATACTTGGTAGATGAGAAGGTTGGCAAGGTCGATAGAAGTATATTGGATATACATTATGTTAATGTGTACTTTACTAGTACTCCTAGTAGCACCAGGGTATTAGATACCGGTTCGGTTGCTAAGTGTTAGTAACTCGAAATAAAAGCTACGGAATAAACGGAGACTAGCTAAAGGTGAGCTGACGATATGTGTTGGAAGTGTTTCCAAGGTTGATGTGATCAAGCATCGCACGCTCCCTCTACCATCGAGATTTGGTGTTTGCGTTGAGCATAGACATGATTGGATTATGTCTATCGCAATAAGGTTATTCATTTAAGGAGAATAATGGTTACTCTATTTATTTGAATAATACCTTCAATGGTCTTGCACCTAAAGGAATGGTTTATTGAATCTCGATCATAGTGATACACATTTTCATGCCAAAAAGATATAAGATAGTAATGATAGTACCACTTAGTTGTGGCACTGCCATGTAAGTCATATTGGTATAAAACGCATGAAGAAGCTCCATGTTGATGGATCTTTGGACTCACTCGTTTTGAAAAGTTTGAGACATGCGAACCATGTCTATTGGTGTATACGCATGAAGAAACTCCATGCAGATGGATCGTTTGGACTCACTTGAGATATGCAAATCATACCACATGGGCAAGATGACTAAAAAGCCTCGTTTTTCAGTAAAATGGAACAAGATAGCAACTTGTTGGAAGTAACACATTTTGATGTGTGCAGTCCAATGAGTGCTGAGGCATGCAGTGAATATCGTTATGTTCTTACTTCACAGATGATTCGAGTAGATGTAGAGTATATTTACTTGATGAAACACAAGTCTGAATTATTGAATGGTTCAAGTAATTTTAGAGTGAAGTTGAAGATCATCGTGACAAGAGGATGAAATGTCTATGATATGATCATAGAGATGAGTATCTGAGTTACGAGCTTTGGCACGCAATTAAGACATTGTGGAAATTGTTTCACAATTAATACCGCCTGGAACACCATAGTTTGATGGTGTGTCCGAACATCATAGTTGCACCCTATTGGATAAGGTGCGTACCATGATGTATCTTATCGAATTACCACTATCGTTTATGGGTTAGGCATTAGAGACAACCACATTCACTTTAGATAGGGCACCACGTAATTCCGTTGAGATGACACCGTATGAACTATGGTTTAGAGAAACCTAAGCTGTCATTTCTTAAAGGTTTGGGGCTGCGACGCTTATGTGAAAAAGTTTCAGGTTGATAAGCTCGAACCCAAAGCGGATAAAATGCATCTTCATAGGGCACCCAAAACAGTTGGGTATACCTCCTAATTCAGATCCAAAAGCAATAGGGATTGTTTCTTGAATCGGGTCCTTTCTCGAGGAAAAGTTTGTCTCGAAAAGTTGAGTGGGAGGATGGTGGAGACTTGATATGGTTATTGAACCGTCACTACAACTAGTGTGTGGAAGGGCATAGGAAGTTGTTCCTGTGGCACCTACACCAATTGAAGTAGAAGCTTATGATAGTGATCATGAAAATTCGGATCAAGTCACTACCGTACCTCGTAGGGTGACAAGGATGTGTACTGCTTCAGAGTGGTACAGTAATCTTGTCTTGAAGGTCATGTTGCTAGACAACAATGAACCTACAAGCTATGGAGAAGTAATGGTGGGCCCAAATTCCGACAAATGGTTAGAAGCCATGAAATCCGAGATAGGATCCATGTATCAGAACAAAGCATGGACTTTGGTGGACTTGCCCAATGATCGGCAAGCCATTAAGATAAATGGATCTTTAAGAAGAAGACGGACGTGGACGGTGATGTCACCATCTATGAAGCTCGACTTGTGGCGAAGAGTTTTTCACAAGTTCAAGGAGTTGACTACGATGAGATTTTCTCATCCGTAGTGATGCTTAAGTCCGTCGGAATCATGTTAGCATTAGCTGCATTTATGAAATCTGGCAGATGGATGTCAAAACGAGTTTCCTTACCAGTCTTCGTAAGGAAATATTGTATGTGATACAATCCGAAAGTTTTTGTCGATCCTAAGGATGCTAAAAGGTATGCTGGCTCCAGCGATCCTTCTAAGGACTGGAGTAAGCATCTCGGAGTTGGAATGTACGTTTTGATGAGATGATCAAAGATTTTGGGTTTATACAAAAGTTTATGAGAAACTTGTATTTCTAAAGAAGTGAGTGGGAGCACTATAGAATTTCTGATGAGTATATGTTATTGACATATTGTTGATCAGAAATGATGTAGAATTTGTGGAAAGCATATAGGGTTATTTGAAAAGTGTTTTTCAATGGAAAACCTGGATTAGGCTACTTGAACAATAAGCATCAAGATCTATAAGATAGATCAAAATGCTTAATAGTACTTTCAAATGAGCACGTACCTTGACATGATCTTGAAGGTGTTCAAGATGGGTCAGTCAAAGAAGGAGTTCTTGCCTGAGATGTAAGGTATGAAGTTAAGACTTAAAAGCTCGACCACGGCAGAATAGAGAGAAAGGACGAAGGTCGTCCCCTATACTTCAGACGTAGGCTCTATAGTATGCTATGCTGTGTACCGCACCAGAAGTGTGCCTTGCCATGAGTCAGTCACGGGGTACAAGAATGATCCAGGAATGGATCATTGGACAGCGGTCAAAATTGTCCTTGGAGTAAATAAGGACATGTTTCTCGATTATGGAGGTGATAAAGAGTTCGGCGTATAGGGTTACATCGATGCAAGCTTTAACACCTATCCGAGTGACTCTGAGTAGCAAACCGGATACGTATAGTGGAGCAACCATTTGGAATAGCTCCAAGTGGAGCATGGAAGCAGCATTTACAGAATGACCTAGAGATTTGCGAAGTACACACGGATCTGAAAGTTGCAGACCCGTTGACTAAAACCTCTCTCACAAGCAAAACATGATCAAACCCAGAACTCATTGAGTCTTAATCACATGATGATGTGAACTAGTTTAATGACACTAGTAAACTCTTTGGATGTTGGTCACATGGCGATGTGACATGTGAATGTTAATCACATGACGATGTGAACTAGATTATTGACTCTAGTGCAAGTGGGAGACTGTTGGAAATATGCCCTAGAGGCAATAATAAATTAGTTATTATTATATTTCCTTGTTCATGATAATCGTTTATTATCCATGCTATAATTGTATTGATAGGAAACTCAGATACATGTGTGGATACATAGACAACACCATGTCCCTAGTAAGCCTCTAGTTGACTAGCTCGTTGATCAATAGATGGTTACGGTTTCCTGACCATGGACATTGGATGTCATTGATAACGGGATCACGTCATTAGGAGAATGATGTGATGGACAAGACCCAATCCTAAGCCTAGAACAAAGATCGTGTAGTTCGTATGCTAAAGCTTTTCTAATGTCAAGTATCATTTCCTTAGACCATGAGATCGTGCAACTCCCGGATACCGTAGGAATGCTTTGGGTGTACCAAACGTCACAACGTAACTGGGTGGCTATAAAGGTGCACTACAGGTATCTCCGAAAGTGTCTGTTGGGTTGGCACGAATCGAGACTGGGATTTGTCACTCCGTGTAAACGGAGAGGTATCTCTGGGCCCACTCAGTAGGACATCATCATAATATGCACAATGTGACCAAGGGGTTGATCATGGGATGATGTGTTATGGAACGAGTAAAGAGACTTGCCGGTAACGAGATTGAACAAGGTATCGGTATACCGACGATCGAATCTCGGGCAAGTACAATACCGTTAGACAAAGGGAATTGTATACGGGATTAATTGAGTCCTTGACATCGTGGTTCATCCGATGAGATCATCGTGGAACATGTGGGAGCCAACATGGGTATCCAGATCCCGCTGCTGGTTATTGACCGAAGAACGTCTCGGTCATGTCTACATGTCTCCCGAACCCGTAGGGTCTACACACTTAAGGTTCGATGACGCTAGGGTTATAAAGGAAGTTTGTATGTGGTTACCCAATGTTGTTCGGAGTCCCGGATGAGATCCTGGACGTCACGAGCAGTTCCGTAATGGTTCGGAGGTAAAGATTTATATATGGGAAGTCCTATTTTGGCCACCGGAAAATGTTCGGGAATTTTCGGTATTGTACCGGGAAGGTTCTAGAAGGTTTCGGAGTGGGGCCCACCTGCATGGGGGGACCCACATGAACGTGGGGAGTGGGGGAAAGGCCCCACACCCCTGGTCAAGGCGCACCAAGATCCCCCCTTAGAAGGAATAAGATCATATCCTGAAGGGATAAGATCAAGATCCCTAAAAAAGGGGGATAACAATCGCTGGGGAAGGAAATGATGGGATTTCTTTCCTCCCACCTTGGCCAACGCCCCAATGGACTTGGAGGGCAAGAAACTAGCCCCTCCACCCCTATATATAGTGGGGAGACGCATGGGAGCTTCACACGAAGTTCTGGCGCAGCCCTCCCCCTCTCCCAAGTCCTCCTCTCACGCGGTGCTTGGCGAAGCCCTGCAGGATTGCCACGCTCCACCACCACCACGCCGTCGTGCTGCTGCTGGATGGAGTCTTCCTCAACCTCTCCCTCTCTCCTTGCTGGATCAAGGCATGGGAGACGTCACCGGGTTGTAGGTGTGTTGAACGCGAAGGTGTCGTCCGTTCGGCACTAGGATCTCTGGTGATTTGGATCACGACGAGTACGACTCCTTCAACCCCGTTCTCCTGAACGCTTCCGCTTAGCGATCTACAAGGGTATGTAGATGCACTCTCCTTCCCCTCGTTGCTGGTTTCTCCATAGATAGATCTTGGTTACACGTAGGAAAATTATGAATTTCTGCTACGTTCCCCAACACAGTATGTATGATTTCCAACAAATCAGTTGCTCGCACCATAGTTCCGGAGAACGGCGTTTTAGTCATCTTGCCCATGAGGCACGGTTCGCAAGTACCAAGTGATTCATAATCAAGTGATTCCAAAAGCCCATCAGTATGGAGTTTCTTCATGTGCTTTACACCGATATGACCTAAACGGTAGTGCCACAAATAAGTTGCACTATCATTATCAACTCTGCATCTTTTGGTTTCAACACTATGAATATGTGTATCACTACTATCGAGATTCAATAAAAATAGACCACTCTTCAAGGGTGCATCACCATAAAAGATATTACTCATATAAAGAGAACAACCATTATTCTCTGATTTAAATGAATAAACGTCTCGCATCAAACAAGATCCAGATATAATGTTCATGCTCAACGCTGGCACCAAATAACAATTATTGAGGTCTAAAACTAATCCCGATGGTAGATGTAGAGGTAGCGTGCCGACCGCGATCACATCGACTTTGGAACCATTTCCCACGTGCATCGTCACCTCGTCCTTAGCCAATCTTCGCTTAATCTGTAGTCCCTGTTTCGAGTTGCAAATATTAGCAACAGAACCAGTATCAAATACCTAGGTACTACTGCGAGCATTAGTAAGGTACACATCAATAACATGTATATCACATATACCTTTGTTCACTTTGCCATCCTTCTTATCCGCCAAATACTTGGGGCAGTTCCGCTTCCAGTGTCCAGTCTGCTTGTAGTAGAAGCACTCAGTCTCAGGCTTAGGTCCAGACTTGGGTTTCTTCTCTTGAGCAGCAACTTGTTTGCTGTTCTTCTTGAAGTTCCCCTTCTTCTTCCCTTTGCCCTTTTTCTTGAAACTGGTGGTCTTGTTAACCATCAGCACTTGATGCTCCTTTTTGATTTCTACCTCCGCGGCTTTCAGCATTGCGAAGAGCTCGGGAATAGTCTTGTCCATCCCTTGCATATTATAGTTCATCACGAAGCTCTTGTAGCTTGGTGGCAGTGATTGAAGAATTATGTCAATGAAACTATCATCAGGAAGATTAACTCCCAGTTGAATCAAGTGATTATTATACCCAGACATTTTGAGTATGTGTTCACTGACAGAACTATTCTCCTCCATCTTGCAGCTATAGAACTTATTGGAGACTTCATATCTCTCAATCCGGGCATTTGCTTGAAATATTAATTTCAACTCCTGGAACATCTCATATGCTCCATGACGTTCAAAACGTCGTTGAAGACCCGGTTCTAAGCCGTAAAGCATGGCACACTGAACTATCGAGTAGTCATCAGCTTTGCTCTGCCAGACGTTCTTAACGTCGTCAGTTGCATCAATAGCAGGTCTGGCACCCAACAGTGCTTCCAGGACGTAATTCTTCTGTGCAGCAATGAGGATAATCCTCAGGTTATGGACCCAGTCCGTGTAATTGCTACCATCATCTTTCAGCTTTGCTTTCTCAAGGAACGCATTAAAATTCAACGGAACAACAGCATGAGCCATCTATCTACAACAAACATAGACAAGCAAAATACTATCAGGTACCTAGTTCATGATAAATTTAAGTTCAATTAATCATATTACTTAAGAACTCCCACTTAGACAGACGTCTCTCTAGTCATCTAAGTGATTACGTGATCCAAATCAACTAAACCATGTCCGATCATCACGTGAGATGGAGTAGTTTCAATGGTGAACATCACTATGTTGATCATATCTACTATATGATTCACGTTCGACCTTTCGGTCTCCGTGTTCCGAGGCCATATCTGTATATGCTAGGCTCGTCAAGTTTAACCTGAGTATTCCGCGTGTGCAACTGTTTTGCACCCGTTGTATTTGAACGTAGAGCCTATCACACCCGATCATCACGTGGTGTCTCAGCACGAAGAACTTTCGCAACGGTACATACTCAGGGAGAACACTTCTTGATAATTAGTGAGAGATCATCTTAAAATGCTACCGTCAATCAAAGCAAGATAAGATGCATAAAGGATAAACATCACATGCAATCAATATAAGTGATATGATATGGCCATCATCATCTTGTGCTTGTGATCTCCATCTTCAAAGCACCATCGTGATCACCATCGTCACCGGCGCAACACCTTGATCTCCATCGTAGCATCGTTTTCGTTACGCCATCTATTGCTTCTACGACTATCGCTACCCCTTAGTGATAAAGTAAAGCAATTACAGGGCGTTTGCATTTCATGTACAATAAAGCGACAACCATATGGCTCCTTCCAGTTGCCGATAACTTCAGTTACAAAACATGATCATCTCATACAATAAAATATAGCATCACGTCTTGACCATATCACATCACAACATGCCCTGCAAAAACAAGTTAGACGTCCTCTACTTTGTTGTTGCAAATTTTACGTGGCTGCTACGGGCTGAGCAAGAACCGTTCTTACCTACGCATCAAAACCACAACGATAGTTCGTTAAGTTAGTGCTGTTTTAACCTTCGCAAGGACCAGGCGTAGCCACACTCGATTCAGCTAAAGTGAGAGAGACAGACACCCGCCAGCCACCTTTAAGCACGAGTGCTCGTAACGGTGAAACCAGTCTCGCGTAAGCGTACGCGTAATGTTGGTCCGGGCCGCTTCATCTCACAATACCGCCGAACCAAAGTATGACATGCTGGTAAGCAGTATGACTTGTATCACCCACAACTCACTTGTGTTCTACTCGTGCATATGACATCTACGCATAAAACCTGGCTCTGATACCACTGTTGGGGAACGTAGTAATTTCAAAAAATTTCCTACGCACACGCAAGATCATGGTGATGGCATAGCAAAGAGAGGGGAGAGTATTGTCCACGTACCCTCGTAGACCGTAAGCGGAAGCATTATTACAACGCGGTCGATGTAGTCATACATCTTCACGATCCGACCGATCCAAGTACCGAACGTACGGCACCTCCGAGTTCAGCACACATTCAGCTCGATGACGATCCCCGGGCTCCGATCCAGCAAAGCGGCGGGGATGAGTTCCGTCAGCACGACGGCGTGGTGACGATGATGATGTTCTACCAGCGCGGGGCTTCGCCTAAACTCCGCGACGATATGACCGAGGTGGAATATGGTGGAGGGGGGCACCGCACACGGCTAAGGAACGATCCGTAGATCAACTTGTGTGTTCTAGGGTGCCCCCCTGCCCCCATATATAAAGGAGCAAGGGGGTGCGACCGGCCCTAGGAGGAGGCGCGCCGGAGGAGTCCTACTCCCACCGGGAGTAGGACTTCCCCCCTTTCCTAGTTGGATTAGGACTTGGGGGGAGGGAAAGAGGAAAGGGGGGCACCGCCCCCCCTCCCTTGTCCTATTCGGACTAGGGGGAGGGGGCACGCGGCCTGCCCTGGCCGTCCCTCCTCTTCTCCCTCGTGGCCCACTAAGGCCCATTAACCCCCGGGAGGGTTTCGGTAACCCCCCGGTGTTCCGGTAAAATCCCGTTTTCACCCGGAACTATTCCGATGTCCAAACATAGGCTTCCAATATATCAATCTTTATGTCTCGACCATTTCGAGACTCCTCATCATGTCCGTGATCACATCCAGGACTCCGAACAAACTTGGAGACCACCTGGATACTCGTCGTAGCTTTTCTCCTTCCCTGGCTGTTGCATCGTGAGTTCGGCAGGTCTACTGCCGGACAGGGCCTCTGGTAAATTTAGTCCTGAGGAAAAAAAGAAAAAAAGGAAAGAAAAAGGATGACAAACTTGGGAACCCCTGGTGTGGTTGAGCCGCACTCTGGGCCTGTCGTGGTCGTGCCCCTCCCCCTATGCCCATGGTATCTCCAGAGCGTAATAATGTACGCGAAGTACTGGTCTTGCAATTTTGCGAGGGCTGGGGTTGGGGCCGCATTGCTACGCGTGCTCGGAACGTGCTAGGTGGTCTTGTTGTAGGTTACTCCGGGCGCGCTTAGCAGTGTCCGGTCGCTTAACGGCCGGACTCGAAAATTGCCTTAAGAGGCTGCTCTACACTTCTGCCGCGAGAGCCGCTGTATGCTTCTCCGTTCGGAGGGAGCGTTCAGTGTTTCCGTTGACCGTGATGACTCCTCGAGGTCCTGGCATCTTGAGCTTGAGGTATGCATAGTGCGGCACCGCATTGAATTTTGCAAACGCGGTGCATCCGAGTAGAGCATGATAGCCGCTTCGGAACGGAACTATGTCGAAGATTAACTCCTCGCTTCGGAAATTATCTGGGGATCCGAAGACCACATCCAGTGTGACTGAGCCTGTACAGTTGGCCTGTACACCTGGTATGATGCCTTTGAAGGTCGTTTTTGTGGGTTTAATCCTTGAGGGGGCTATGTGAAGGAAATATGCCCTAGAGGCAATAATAAAGTTATTATTTATTTCTTATTTCATGATAAATGTTTATTATTCATGCTAGAATTGTATTAACCAGAAACATAATACACGTGTGAATACATAGACAAACATAACGTCACTAGTATACCTCTACTTGACTAGCTCGTTGAATCAAAGATGGTTATGTTTCCTAGCCATAGACCTGTGTTATCATTTGATTGACGGGATCATATCATTAGGAGAATGATGTGATTGACATGACCCATTCTGTTAGCCTAGCACTTGATTGTTTAGTATGTTGCTATTGCTTTCTTCATGACTTATACATGTTCCTATAACTATGAGATTATGCAACTCCCGTTTACCGGAGGAACACTTTGGGTGCTACCAAACGTCACAATGTAACTGGGTGATTATAAAGGAGCACTACAGGTGTCTCCAAAGGTACATCTTGGGTTGGCGTATTTCGAGATTAGGTTTTGTCACTCCGATTGTCGGAGAGGTATCTCTGGGCCCTCTCGGTAATGCACATCACTATAAGCCTTGCAAGCAATGTAGCTAAATGAGTTAGTTACGGAATGATGCATTACGTAACGAGTAAAGAGACTTGCCGGTAACGAGATTGAACTAGGTATTGGATACCGACGATCAAATCTCGGGCAAGTAACATACCGATGACAAAGGGAACAACGTATGTTGTTATGCGGTTTGACCGATAAAGATCTTCGTAGAATAAGTAGGAGCCAATATGGGCATCCAGGTCCCGCTATTGGTTATTGACCGAGAATAGTTCTAGGTCATGTCTACATAGTTCTCAAACCCGTAGGGTCCGCACGCTTAACATTACGATAACAGTTTTATTATGAGTTTATAAGTTTTCATGTACCAAAGTTTGTTCGGAGTCCCGGATGTGATCACGGACATGACGAGGAGTATCGAAATGGTCGAGACATAAAGATTGATATATTGGACGACTATATTCGGACACCGGAAGTGTTCCGGGTGATTTCGGAGAAAACCGGAGTGCCGGAGGGGTTACCGGAACCCCCCGGGGAAGTATTGGGCCTTAGTGGGCCTGAGGGGAGAGAGAGGGCAGCAGCCCAGGAGGTGGCGCCCCCCCCCCCATGAAGAGTCCGAATTGGACTAGGGGAGGGGGCGCGGCCCGTGAAGGAAATATGCCCTAGAGGCAATAATAAAGTTATTATTTATTTCCTCATATCATGATAAATGTTTATTATTCATGCTAGAATTGTATTAACCGGAAACATAATACATGTGTGAATACATAGACAAAACTATAGTCACTAGTATGCCTCTACTTGACTAGCTCATTAATCAAAGATGGTTATGTTTCCTAACCATAGACATGTGTTGTCATTTGATTAGTGAGATCACATCATTAGGGGAATGATGTGATTGACATGACCCATTCTGTTAGCCTAGCACTTGATCATTTAGTACACTGCTATTGCTTTCTTCATGACTTATACAAAGTTCCTGCAACTATGAGATTGTGCAACTCCCGTTTACCGGAAGAACACTTTGTGTGCTACCAAACGTCACAACGTAATTGGGTGATTATAAATGTGCTCTACAGGTGTTTCCGAAGGTACATGTTGGGTTGGCATAATTCAAGATTAGGATTTGTCACACCGATTGTTGGAGTGGTATCTCTGGGCCCTCTTGGTAATACTCATCACCTAAGCCTTGCAAGCATGTAACTAATGAGTTAGTTATGAGATGATGCATTACGGAACGAGTAAAGAAACTTGCCGGTAACGAGATTGAACTAGTTATTGGATACCGACGATCAAATCTCGGGCAAGTAACATACCGATGACAAAGGGAACAACGTATGTTGTTATGCGGTTTGACCGATAAAGATCTTCGTAGAATATGTAGGAACCAATATGGGCATCTAGGTCCCGCTATTGGTTATTGACCGAGAATGGTTCTAGGTCATGTCTACATAGTTCTCGAACCCGTAGGGTCCGCACGCTTAACGTTACGATGACAGTTTTATTATGAGTTTATAAGTTTTGACGTACCGAAGTTTGTTCGGAGTCCCGGATGTGATCACGGACTTGACGAGGAGTCTCGAAATGGTCGAGACATAAAGATTGATATATTGGACGACTATATTCGGACACCGGAAAGGTTTCGGGTGATTTCGGAGAAAACCGGAGTGCCGGGGGGGTTACCGGAACCCCCCGGGAGAGTTAATGGGCCACATGGGCCTCGGTGGGAAGAGAGAGGGGCGGTTAGGGTGGGCCGCGCGCCCCCTCTCCCTCTGGTCCGAATTGGACTAGGAGGAGGGGGGCGGCGCCCCCCCTTTCCTTCCCCCCTCTCCCCCTTCCTTCCCCCTCCTAGTAGGAGTAGGAAAGGAGGAGTCCTAGTCCTACTAGGAGGAGGATTCCTCCTCCCTTGGCGCGCCCAAGGGGCCGGCCGGCCTCCCCCCTCCCTCCTTTATATACGGGGGCGGGGGGCACCCCATAGACACACAAGTTGATCTACGGATCGTTCCTTAGCCGTGTGCGGTGCCCCCCTCCATCATATTCCACCTCGGTCATATCGTCGCGGAGTTTAGGTGAAGCCCTGCGCCGGTAGAACATCATCATCGTCACCACGCCGTCGTGCTGACGAAACTCATCTCCGGAGCTCGGCTGGATCGGAGGCCGGAGATCGTCATCGAGCTGAACGTGTGCTGAACTCGGAGGCTCCGTACGTTCGGTGCTTGGATCGGTCGGATCGTGAAGACGTACGACTACATCAACCGCGTTGTGCTAACGCTTCCGCTTACGGTCTACGAGGGTACGTGGACGAACACTCTCCCCTCTCGTTGCTATGCCATCACCATGATCTTGCGTGTGCGTAGGAAAATTTTGAAATTACTACATTCCCCAACAGTGGTATCAGAGCCTAGGTTTTATGCATTGATGTTATATGCACGAGTAGAACACAAGTGAGTTGTGGGCGATACAAGTCATACTGCTTACCAGCATGTCATACTTTGGTTCGGCGGTATTGTGAGATGAAGCGGCCCAGACCGACATTACGCGTATGGTTACGCGAGACTGGTTTCACCGTTACGAGCACTCGTGCTTAAAGGTGGCTGGCGGGTGTCTGTCTCTCTCACTTTAGCTGAATCGAGTGTGGCTACGCCCGGTCCTTGCGAATGTTAAAACAGCACCAACTTGACGAACTATCGTTGTGGTTTTGATGCGTTGGTAAGAACGGTTCTTGCTAAGCCCGTAGCAGCCACGTAAAATTTGCAACAACAAAGTAGAGGACGTCTAACTTGTTTTTGCAGGGCATGTTGTGATGTGATATGGTCAAGACGTGATGCTATATTTTATTGTATGAGATGATCATGTTTTGTAACCGAAGTTATCGGCAACTGGCAGGAGCCATATGGTTGTCGCTTTATTGTATGAAATGCAAATGCCCTGTAATTGCTTTACTTTATCACTAAGCGGTAGCGATAGTCGTAGAAGCAATAGATGGCGTAAACGACAACGATGCTACGATGGAGATCAAGGTGTCGCGTCGGTGACGATGGTGATCACGACAGTGCTTCGGAGATGGAGATCACAAGCACAAGATGATGATGGCCATATCATATCACTTATATTGATTGCATGTGATGTTTATCCTTTATGCATCTTATCTTGCTTTGATTGAAGGTAGCATTTTAAGATGATCGCTCACTAAAATTATCAAGAAGTGTTCTCCCTGAGTATGCACCGTTGCCAAAGTTCGTCGTGCCGAGACACCACGTGATGATCGGGTGTGATAAGCTCTACGTCCATCTACAACGGGTGCAAGCCAGTTTTGCACACGCAGAATACTCAGGTGAAACTTGACGAGCCTAGCATATGCAGATATGGCCTCAAAACACGGAGACCGAAAGGTCGAGCGTGAATCATATAGTAGATATGATCAACATAGTGATGTTCACCATTGAAAACTGAGTGATATGATGACTCACGTGATGATCGGTTATGGTTTAGTTGATTTGGATCACGCGATCACTTAGATGACTAGAGAGATGTCTGTCTAAGTGGGAGTTCTTAAGTAATATGATTAATTGAACTTAAATTTATCATAAACTTAGTACCTGATAGTATCTTTCTTGTCTATGTTTGTTTGTAGATAGATGGCTCGTGATGTTGTTCCGTTGAATTTTAATGCGTTCCTTGAGAAAGCAAAGTTGAAAGATGATAGTAGCAATTACATGGACTGGGTCCGTAACCTGAGGATTATCCTCATTGCTGCACAGAAAAGTTACGTCCTGGAAGCACCGCTGGGTGCCAGGCCTGCTGCTGATGCAACTGACGACGTTAAGAACGTCTGGCAGAGCAAAGCTGATGACTACTCTATAATTCAGTGTGCCATACTTTACGGCTTAGAACCGGGTCTTCAACGACGTTTTGAACATCATGGAGCATATGAGATGTTCCAGGAGTTGAAGTTAATATTTCAAGCAAATGCCCGGATTGAGAGATATGAAGTCTCCAATAAGTTCTATAGCTGCAAGATGGAGGAGAATAGTTCTGTCAGTGAACAAATACTTAGAATGTCTGGGTATAATAATCACTTGATTCAACTAGGAGTTAATCTTCCTTATGATAGTGTCATTGACAGAATTCTCCAATCACTGCCACCAAGCTACAAGAGCTTTGTGATGAACTATAATATGCAAGGGATGAACAAGACTATTCCTGAGCTCTTCGCAATGCTAAAAGCTGCGGAGGTAGAAATCAAGAAGGAGCATCAAGTGTTGATGGTCAACAAGACCACTAGTTTCAAGAAAAAGGGCAAAGGGAAGAAGAAGGGGAACTTCAAAAAGAATAGCAAGCAAGTTGCTGCTCAAGAGAAGAAACCCAAGTCTGGACCTAAGCCTGAAACTGAGTGCTTCTACTGCAAGCAGACTGGTCACTGGAAGCGGAACTGCCCCAAGTATTTGGCAGATAAGAAGGATGGCAAAGTGAACAAAGGTATATGTGATATACATGTTATTGATGTGTACCTAACTAGAGCTTGTAGTAGCACCTGGGTATTTGATACTGGTTCTGTTGCTAATATTTGCAACTCGAAACAGGGACTACGGATAAGCGAGCACTGGCCAAGGACAAGGTGACGATGCGCGTGGGAAACGGTTCCAAAGTCGATGTGATCGCGGTCGGCACGCTACCTCTACATCTACCTTCGGGATTAGTTTTAGACCTGAATAATTGTTATTTGGTGCCAGCGTTGAGCATGAACATTATATCTGGATCTTGTTTGATGCGAGACGGTTATTCATTTAAATCAGAGAATAATGGTTGTTCTATTTATATGAGTAACATCTTTTATGGTCATGCACCCTTAAAGAGTGGTCTATTTTTATTGAATCTCGATAGTAGTGATACACATATTCATAATGTTGAAGCCAAAAGATGCAGAGTTGATAATGATAGTGCAACTTATTTGTGGCACTGCCGTTTAGGTCATATCGGTGTAAAGCGCATGAAGAAACTCCATACTGATGGACTTCTGGAATCACTTGATTATGAATCACTTGGTACTTGCGAACCGTGCCTCATGGGCAAGATGACTAAAACACCGTTCTCCGGAACTATGGAGAGAGCAACAGATTTGTTGGAAATCATACATACAGATGTATGCGGTCCGATGAATGTTGAGGCTCGTGGCGGATATCGTTATTTTCTCACCTTCACAGATGATTTGAGCAGATATGGGTATATCTACTTAATGAAGCACAAGTCTGAAACATTTGAGAAGTTCAAAGAATTTCAGAGTGAAGTAGAAAATCATCGTAATAAGAAAATAAAGTTTCTACGATCTGATCGTGGAGGAGAATATTTGAGTTACGAGTTTGGTTTACATTTGAAACAATGCGGAATAGTTTCGCAACTCACGCCACCCGGAACACCACAACGAAATGGTGTGTCCGAATGTCGTAATCGTACTTTACTTGATATGGTGCGATCTATGATGTCTCTTACCGATTTACCGCTATCGTTTTGGGGTTATGCTTTAGAGACGGCCGCATTCACGTTAAATAGGGCACCATCAAAATCCGTTGAGACGACGCCTTATGAACTGTGGTTTGGCAAGAAACCAAAGTTGTCGTTTCTTAAAGTTTGGGGCTGCGATGCTTATGTGAAGAAACGTCAACCAGATAAGCTCGAACCCAAATCGGAGAAATGTGTCTTCATAGGATACCCAAAAGAGACTGTTGGGTACACCTTCTATCACAGATCTGAAGGCAAGACATTCGTTGCTAAGAATGGATCCTTTCTAGAGAAGGAGTTTCTCTCGAAAGAAGTGAGTGGGAGGAAAGTAGAACTTGATGAGATAACTGTATCTACTCCCTTATTGGAAAGTAGTTCATCACGAGAACCGGTTCCTGTGACGACTACACCAATTAGTGAGGAAGCTAATGATATTGATCATGAAACTTCAGATCAAGTTTCTGCTGAACCTCGTAGGTCTACCAGAGTAAGATCCTCACCAGAGTGGTACGGTAATCCTATTCTGGAAGTCATGTTACTTGACCATGATGAACCTACGAACTATGAGGAAGCGATGATGAGCCCAGATTCCGCAAAATGGCTAGAGACCATGAAATCTGAGATGGGATCCATGTATGAAAACAAAGTATGGACTTTGGTTGACTTGCCCGATGATCGGCAAGCCATTGAGAATAAATGGATCTTTAAGAAGAAGACTGACGCTGATGGTAATGTAACTGTCTATAAAGCTCGACTTGTTGCGAAAGGTTTTCGACAAGTTCAAGGGGTTGACTACGATGAGACTTTCTCACCCGTAGCGATGCTTAAGTCTATCCGAATCATGTTAGCTATTGCTGCATTTCATGATTATGAAATTTGGCAAATGGATGTCAAGACTGCATTCTTGAATGGATTTCTAGAAGAAGAGTTGTATATGATGCAACCGGAAGGTTTTGTTGATCCAAAAGGTGCTAACAAAGTATGCAAGCTCCAGCGCTCCATTTGTGGACTGGTGCAAGCATCTCGGAGTTGGAATAAACGCGTTGATAGTGTGATCAAAGCATATGGTTTTATACAGACTTTTGGAGAAGCCTGTATTTACAAGAAAGTGAGTGGGAGCTCTGTAGCATTTCTAGTTTTATATGTAGATGACATATTATTAATTGGAAATGATATAGAATTTCTAGATAGCATAAAGGGATACTTGAATAAAAGTTTTTCAATGAAAGACCTCGGTGAAGCTGCTTACATATTGGGCATCAAGATCTATAGAGATAGATCAAGACGCTTAATAGGACTTTCACAAAGCACATACCTTGACAAAATTTTGAAAAAGTTCAAAATGGCTCAGGCAAAGAAAGGATTCTTGCCTGTGCTACAAGGTGTGAAGTTGAGTCAAACTCAATGCCCGACCACAGCAGAAGATAGAGAGAAAATGAAAAATGTTCCCTATGCTTCAGCCATAGGCTCTATCATGTATGCAATGTTGTGTACCAGACCTGACGTATGCTTAGCAATAAGCTTGGCAGGAAGGTACCAAAGTAATCCAGGAGTGGATCACTGGACAGCGGTCAAGAACATCCTGAAATACCTGAAAAGGACTAAGGATATGTTTCTCGTATATGGAGGTGACAAAGAGCTAGTCGTAAATGGTTACGTCGATGCAAGCTTTGACACTGATCCGGACGATTCTAAATCGCAAACCGGATACGTGTTTTTATTAAACGGTGGAGCTGTAAGTTGGTGCAGTTCTAAACAAAGCGTCGTGGCGGGATCCACATGTGAAGCGGAGTACATAGCTGCTTCGGAAGCAGCGAATGAAGGAGTCTGGATGAAGGAGTTCATTTCCGATCTAGGTGTCATACCTAGTGCATCGGGACTAATGAAGATCTTCTGTGACAATACTGGTGCAATTGCCTTGGCAAAGGAATCCAGATTTCACAAGAGGACCAAGCACATCAAGAGACACTTCAATTCCATTCGGGACCAAGTCCAAGTGGGAGACATAGAGATTTGCAAGATACATACGGATCTGAATGTTGCAGACCCGTTGACTAAGCCTCTCTCACGAGCAAAACATGATCAACACCAAGACTCCATGGGTGTTAGAATCATTACTATGTAATCTAGATTATTGACTCTAGTGCAAGTGGGAGACTGAAGGAAATATGCCCTAGAGGCAATAATAAAGTTATTATTTATTTCCTCATATCATGATAAATGTTTATTATTCATGCTAGAATTGTATTAACCGGAAACATAATACATGTGTGAATACATAGACAAACTATAGTCACTAGTATGCCTCTACTTGACTAGCTCATTAATCAAAGATGGTTATGTTTCCTAACCATAGACATGTGTTGTCATTTGATTAGTGAGATCACATCATTAGGAGAATGATGTGATTGACATGACCCATTCCGTTAGCCTAGCACTTGATCGTTTAGTATACTGTTATTGCTTTCTTCATGACTTATACAAAGTTCCTGCAACTATGAGATTGTGCAACTCCCATTTACCGGAAGAACACTTTGTGTGCTACCAAATGTCACAACGTAACTGGGTGATTATAAAGGTGCTCTACCGGTGTTTCTGAAGGTACATGTTGGGTTGGCATAATTCAAGATTAGGATTTGTCACTCCGATTGTCGGAGAGGTATCTCTGGGCCCTCTTGGTAATACTCATCATCTAAGCCTTGCAAGCATGTAACTAATGAGTTAGTTATGAGATGATGAATTACGGAACGAGTAACGAGACTTGCCGGTAACGAGATTGAACTAGGTATTGGATACCGACGATCAAATCTCGGGCAAGTAACATACCGATGACAAAGGGAACAAAGTATGTTGTTATGCGGTTTGACCGATAAAGATCTTCGTAGAATATGTAGGAACCAATATGGGCATCCAGGTCCCGCTATTGGTTATTGACCGAGAATGGTTCTAGGTCATGTCTACATAGTTCTCGAACCCGTAGGGTCCGCACGCTTAATGTTATGATGACAGTTTTATTATGAGTTTATAAGTTTTGATGTACCTAAGTTTGTTCGGAGTCCCAGATGTGATCACGGACATGACGAGGAGTCTCGAAATGGTCGAGACATAAAGATTGATATATTGGACGACTATATTCGGACACCGGAAAGGTTCCGGGTGATTTCGGAGAAAACCGGAGTGCCGGGGGGGTTACCGGAACCCCCCGGGAGAGTTAATGGGCCACATGGGCCTCAGTGGGAAGAGAGAGGGGCGGCCAGGGTGGGACGTGCGCCCCCTCTCCCTCTGGTCCGAATTGGACTAGGAGGGGGGGCGGCGCCCCCCCTTTCCTTCCCCCCTCTCCCCCTTCCTTCCCCCTCCTAGTAGGAGTAGGAAAGGAGGAGTCCTACTCCTACTAGGAGGAGGATTCCTTCTCCCTTGGCGCGCCCAAGGGGCCGGCCGGCCTCCCCCTCCCTCCTTTATATACGGGGGCGGGGGGCACCCCATAGACACACAAGTTGATCTACGGATCGTTCCTTAGCCATGTGCGGTGCCCCCCTCCACCATATTCCACCTCGGTCATATCGTCGCGGAGTTTAGGCGAAGCCCTGCGAAGGTAGAACATCATCATTGTCACCACACCGTCGTGCTGACGAAACTCATCTCCGGAGCTCGGCTGGATCGGAGGCCGGAGATCATCATCGAGCTGAACGTGTGCTGAACTCGGAGGCTCCGTACGTTCGGTGCTTGGATCGGTCGGATCGTGAAGACGTACGACTACATCAACCGCGTTGTGCTAACGCTTCCGCTTACGGTCTACAAGGGTATGTGGACGAACACTCTCCCCTCTCGTTGCTATGCCATCACCATGATCTTGCGTGTGCGTAGGAAAATTTTGAAATTACTACGTTCCCCAACAGCCCCCCCCCTTTCCCTCTCCCTCTCCCTCTCTTTCCTTCCCCCTTCCTCCTTCCTAGTTTGACTAGGAAAGGGGAGTCCTACTCCCACTAGGAGGAGGACTCCCCCCTCCTTGGCGCGCCCCCTAGGGCCGGCCGGCCTCCCCCCTTTCTCCTTTATATACGGGGGCAGGGGGGCACCCTACAGACACACAAGTTGATCTACGGATCGTTCCTTAGCCGTGTGCGGTGCCCCCCTCCACCATATTCCACCTTGGTCATATCGTCGCGGAGTTTAGGCGAAGCCCTGCGCCGGTAGAACATCATCATCGTCACCACGCCGTCGTGCTGACAGAACTCATCCCCGACGCTTTGCTGGATCGGAGCCCGGGGATCGTCATCGAGCTGAACGTGTGCTGAACTCGGAGGTGCCGTACGTTGGTACTTGGATCGGTTGGATCGTGAAGACGTACGACTACATCAACCGCGTTGTCATAATGCTTCCGCTTACGGTCTACGAGGGTACATGGACAATACTCTCCCCTCTCGTTGCTATGCCATCACCATGATCTTGCGTGTGCGTAGGAATTTTTTTGAAATTACTACGTTCCCAACAGTGGTATCATAGCCTGGTTTTATGCGTAGATGTCATATGCACGAGTAGAATACAAGTGAGTTGTGGGCGATACAAGTCATACTGCTTACCAGCATGTCATACTTTGGCTCAGCGGTGTTGTGAGATGAAGCGGCCCGGACCGACATTACGCGTACGCTTACGCGAGACTGGTTTCACCGTTACGAGCACTCTTGCTTAAAGGTGACTGGCGGGTGTCTGTCTCTCTCACTTTAGCTGAATCGAGTGTGGCTACGCCCGGTCCTTGCGAAGGTTAAAACAGCACTAACTTGACGAACTATCTTGTGGTTTTGATGCGTAGGTAAGAACTAAGTGATAGCGATAGTCAAAGAAGCAATAGATGGCGTAATGACAACGATGCTACGATGGAGATCAAGGTGTCGCGCCGGTGATGATGGTGATCACGACTGTGCTTTGAAGATGGAGATCACAAGCACAAGATGATGATGGCCATATCATATCACTTATATTGATTGCATGTGATGTTTATCCTTTATGCATCTTATCCTGCTTTGATTGACGGTAGCACTTTAAGATGATCTCTCACTAAAATTATCAAGAAGTGTTCTCCCTGAGTATGCACCGTTGCGAAAGTTCTTCGTGCTGAGACACCACGTGATGATCGGGTGTGATAGGCTCTACGTTCAAATACAATGGGTGCAAAACAGTTGCACACGCGGAATACTCAGGTTAAACTTGACGAGCCTAGCATATAACAGATATGGTCTCGGAACACGGAGACCGAAAGGTCGAACGTGAATCATATAGTAGATATGATCAACATAGTGATGTTCACCATTGAAACTACTCCATCTCACGTGATGATAGGACATGGTTTAGTTGATTTGGATCACGTAATCACTTAGATGACTAGAGAGATGTCTGTCTAAGTGGGAGTTCTTAAGTAATATGATTAATTGAACTTAAATTTATCATGAACTTAGTACCTGGTAGTATTTTGCAAATTATGTTGTAGATCAATAGCTTGCGTTGTTGCTTTCATATGTTTATTTTGATATGTTCTTAGAGAAAATTGTATTGAAAGATGTTAGTAGCAATGATGCGGATTGGATCCGTGATCTGAGGTTTATCCTCATTGCTGCACAGAAGAATTATGTCCTTGATGCACCGCTAGGTGACAAACCTATTGCAGGAGCAGATGCAGACGTTATGAACGTTTGACTAGCTCAATATGATGACTACTTGATAGTTTAGTACACCATGCTTAACAGCTTAGAATCGGGACTTCAAAGATGTTTTGAACGTCATGGACCATATGAGATGTTCCAGGAGTTGAAGTTAATATTTCCAGCAAATACCCGAGTTGAGAGATATGAAGTCTCCAACAAGTTCTATAGCTAAAAGATGGAGGAGAATCGCTCAACTAGTGAACATGTGCTCGGATTATCTGGGTACTTCAATCGCTTGAATCAAGTGGGAGTTAATCTTCCAGATAAGATAGTGATTGACAGAATTCTCTAGTCACCATCACTAAGTTACTAGAACTTCGTGATGAACTATAGTATGCAAGGGATGACGAAAACGATTCCCGATCTCTTCGTGATGTTGAAATCGACGAAGGTAGAAATCAAGAAAGATCATCAAGTGTTGATGATTGACAAGACCACTAGTTTCAAGAAAAGGGCAAAGGAAAATAAATGGAAACTTCAAGTAGAATGGCAAACAAGTTGTCACTCCCATGAAGAAGACCAAAGTTGGACCAAAGCCTGAAACTAAGTGCTTACACTACAAAGGAAATGGTCACTGGAAGCGGAAATGCCCTAAATATTTAGTGGATAAGAAGGATGGGAAAGTGAACAAGGGTATATTTGATATACAGGTGTTTGATGTGTGCCTTACTAGTGTTTATAGTAGCCCCTGAGTATTTGATACTGGTTCGGTTGCTAAGATTACTAACTCGGAACAGGAGTTACAGAATAAACTGAGACTAGTTGAAGGGGAACTGACGATGACTGTTGGAAGTAGTTCCAATATTGATATTATCATCATCGCACACTCCCTATAATTTTGGGATTAGTGTTAAAGCTAAATAAATGTTATTTGGCGTTTGCATTGAGCATGAATATGATTTGATCATGTTTATTGCAATACGGTTATTCATTTAAAATCAGAGAATAATTGTTGTTCTGTTTACATGAATAAAACCTTCAATGGTCATACACCCAATGAAAATAGTTTGTTGGATCTCGATCGTAGTGATACATATATTCATAATATTGATGCCAAAAGATGCTAAGTTAATAATGATAGTGCAACTTATTTGTGGCACTGCCGTTTGGGTCATATCGGTGTAAAGCGCATGAAGAAACTCCATAAAGATGGATTTTCGGAATCACTTGGTTATGAATCATTTGATGCTTGCGAACCGTGCCTTTTGGGCAAGATGACTAAAACTCCGTTCTCCGGAACAATGGAACAAGCTACTAACTTATTGGAAATAATACATACCGATGTATGTGATCCAATGAGTGTTGATGCTCGTGGCAAGTATCATTATTTTTTGACCTTCACAAGATGATTTGAGCAGATATGGGTATATCTACTTGATGAAACATAAGTCTGAAATAGTTGAAAGGTTCAAAGAATTTCAGAGTGAAGTGGAAAAATCATCGTAACAAGAAAATAAAGTTTCTGCGATCTGATCACGGAGACGAATATTTGAGTTACGAGTTTGGTCTTCAACTAAAACAATGTGGAATAGTTTCACAGCTCACGCCACCTGGAACACCACAATGTTAGGGTGTGTCCGAACGTCATAACCGCACTTTATGGGATATGGTGCGATCTATGATGTCTCTTACTGATTTACTGCTATCGTTTTGGGGTTATGCTTTAGAGACGGCCGCATTCACGTTAAATAGGGCACCATCAAAATCCGTTGAGACGACGCCTCATGAACTATGGTTTGGCAAGAAACCAAAGTTGTCGTTTCTTAAAGTTTGGAGCTGCGATGCTTATGTGAAGAAACTTCAACCAGATAAGCTCGAAACTAAATCGAAGAAATGTGTCTTCATAGGATACCCAAAAGAGACTATTGGGTACACCTTCTATCACAGATCTGAGGGCAAGATTTTCGTTGCTAAAATCGGATCCTTTCTAGAGAAGGAGTTTCTCTCGAAAGAAGTGAGTGGGAGGAAGGTAGAACTTGATGAGGTAACTATACCTGCTCCCTTATTGGAAAGTAGTTCATCACAAGAACCGGTTCCTGTGACAACTACACCAATTAGTGAGGAAGCTAATGATATTGATCATGAAACTTCAGATCAAGTTTCTACTGAACCTCTTAGGTCTACCAGAGTAAGATCCGCACCAAAGTGGTACGGTAATCCTATTCTGGAAGTCATGTTACTTGACCATGATGAACCTACGAACTATGAGGAAGCGATGATGAGCCCAGATTTCACAAAATGGCTGGAGGCCATGAAATCTGAGATAGGATCCATGTATGAGAACAAAGTGTGGACTTTGGTGGACTTGCCCGATGATCGGCAAACCATAAGAAATAAATGGATCTTCAAGAGGAAGACGAACACTGATAATAGTGTTACTATCTACAAAGCTCGACTTGTTGTGAAATGTTTTTCAACAAGTTCAAGGTGTTGAATACAATGAGATTTTCTCACTCGTATCGATGCTTAAGTCTGTCCGAATCATGTTAGCAATTGCCACATTTTATGAAATCTGGCAAAAGGATGTCAAAACTGCATTCCTTAATGAATTTATTAAAGAAGAGTTGTATATGATGCAACCAGAAGGTTTTGTCAATCCTAAAGGTGCTAACAAAGTGTGCAAGCTCCAGCGATCCATTTATGGACTGGTGCAAGCCTCTCGGAGGTGGAATATACGCTTTGATGAGTTGATCAAGGCATATGGTTTTATACAGACTTTTTGAGAAGCCTGTATTTACAAGAAAGTGAGTGGGAGCTCTGTAGAATTTCTAATATTATATGTGGGTGACATATTGTTGATTGGAAATGATATAGAAATTCTGGATAGCATGAAAGGATACTTGAAAAAGAGTTTTTCAAAGCAAGACCTCGGTGAAGCTGCTTACACATTAAGCATCAAGATCTATATAGATAGATCAAGACGCTTGATAAGATTTTTCAATGAGTACATACCTTGATAAATTTTTGAATAGTTCAAAATGGAACAGTCAAAGAAGGAGTTCTTGCCTGTGATGCAAAGGTGTGAAGTTGAGTAAGACTCAAGACCCGACCATGGCAGAAAATAGAAAGAGAATGAAAAGTCATTCCCTATGCCTCAGTCATAGGTTCTATAAAGTATGCTATGCTATGTACCAGACCTATTGTATACCTTGCTCTTTATTTGGCAAGGGAGTACAATAGTGATCTAGGAGTAGATCACTGGACATTGGTCAAGAATATCCTTAGTGAGGACTAAGGAAATATTTCTCGATTATGGAGGTGATAAAAGAGCCCGTCGTAAAGAGTTACATAGGTGCAAGCTTTTACACCGATCCAGATGACTCTAAGTCTCAATCTGGATACATATTGAAAGTGGGAGCAATTAGCTAGAGTAGCTCCGTGCAGAGCATTGTGGACATAGAATATTTGCAAAATACATGCGGCTCTGAATGTGACAGAACCATTGACTAAGCTTCTCTCACGAGCAAAACATGATCACACCTTAATACTCTTTGGGTGTTAATCACATAGCAATGTGAACTAGATCATTGACTCTAGTAAACCCTTTGGGTGTTGGTCACATGACGATGTGAACTATGGGTGTTAATCATATACAGATATGAATATTGATGTTAAATCACATGGTGATGTGAACTAGATTCTTGACTCTAGTGCAAGTGGGAGACTGAAGGAAATATGCCCTAGAGGCAATAATAAAGTTATTATTTAGTTCCTTATTTCATGATAAATGTTTATTATTCATGCTACAATTGTATTAACCGGAAACATAATACATGTGTGAATACATAGACAAACATAACGTCACTAGTATGCCACTACTTGACTAGCTCGTTGAATCAAAGATGGTTATGTTTCCTAGCCATAGACATGTGTTGTCATTTGATTGACGGGATCATATCATTAGGAGAATGATGTGATTGACATGACCCATTCCGTTAGCCTAGCACTTGATCGTTTAGTATGTTGCTATTGCTTTCTTCATGGCTTATACATGTTCCTGTAACTATGAGATTATGCAACTCCCGTTTACCGGAGGAACACTTTGGGTGCTACCAAATGTCACAACATAACTGGGTGATTATAAAGGAGCACTACAGGTGTCTCCAAAGGTACATGTTGGGTTGGCGTATTTCGAGATTAGGTTTTGTCACTCCGATTGTCGGAGAGGTATCTCTGGGCCCTCTCGGTAATGCACATCACTATAAGCCTTGCAAGCAATGTAGCTAAATGAGTTAGTTATGGAATGATGCATTACGTAACGAGTAAAGAGACTTGCCAGTAACGAGATTGAACTAGGTATTGGATACCGACGATCGAATCTCGGGCAAGTAACATACCGATGATAAAGGGAACAACGTATGTTGTTATGCGGTTTGACCGATAAAGATCTTCTTAGAATATGTAGGAGCCAATATGGGCATCCAGGTCCCGCTATTGGTTATTGACCGAGAATAGTTCTAGGTCATGTCTACATAGTTCTCGAACCCGTAGGGTCCGCACGCTTAACGTTACGATGACAGTTTTATTATGAGTTTATAAGTTTTCATGTACTGAAGTTTGTTCGGAGTCCCGGGTGTGATCACGGACATGACGAGGAGTCTCGAAATGGTCGAGACATAAAGATTGATATATTGGAAGACTATATTCGGACACCGGAAGTGTTCCGGGTGATTTCGGAGAAAACCGGAGTGCCGGAGGGGTTACCGGAACCCCCCGGGGAAGTATTGGGCCTTAGTGGGCCTGAGGGGAGAGAGAGGGCAGCAGCCCAGGAGGTGCCCCCCCCCCCATGAAGAGTCCGAATTGGACTAGGGGAGGGGGCGCGGCCCCCCCTTTTCCTCTCCCTCTCCCTCTCTTTCCTTCCCCCTTCTCCTTCCTAGTTGGACTAGGAAAGGGGAGTCCTACTCCCACTAGGAGGAATCCCCCCTCCTTGGCGCGCCCCCTAGGGCCGGCTGGCCTCCCCCCTTGCTCCTTTATATACGGGGCAGGGGGGCACCCTAGAGACACACAAGTTGATCTATGGATTGTTCCTTAGCCGTGTGCGGTGCCCCCCTCCACCATATTCCACCTCGGTCATATCATCGCGGAGTTTAGGCGAAGCCCTGCACCGGTAGAACATCATCATCGTCACCACGCAGTCGTGCTGACGGAACTCATCCCCGACGCTTTGTTGGATCGGAGCCCGGGGATCGTCATCGAGCTGAACGTGTGCTGAACTCGGAGGTGCCGTACGTTCGGTACTTGGATCGGTCGGATCATGAAGACGTACGACTACATCAACCGCGTTGTCATAACGCTTCCGCTTACGGTCTACGAGGGTACATGGACAATACTCTCCCCTCTCGTTGCTATGCCATCACCATGATCTTGCGTGTGCATAGGAATTTTTTTGAAATTACTACGTTCCCAACACTATGCCCATCTTGCGCACTGTATCCTGATAGAGCAGGTTCAAGCTGCTGCCGCCGTCCATTAGGACTCTAGTGAGGTGAAATCCGTCGACGATTGGGTCTAGAACCAATGCGGCGAATCCGTCGTGGCGGATGCTGGTGGGGTGGTCCCTTCGATCAAAAGTGATCGGGCAGGAGGACCATGGGTTGAACTTTGGGGCGACTGGCTCCATTGTGTATACGTCCCTGAGTGCGCGCTTCCGCTCCCTTTTGGGTTTGTGGGTTGCGTATATCATGTTCACCGTCCACACTTGTGGGGGGAAACCCTTCTGTCTTCTATTGTTCGGCGGCTGGGTCTCTTCCTCGTCATCGCTATGCAGCCCCTTGTCATTGTTTTCGGCGATTAACTTGCCTGCCTGCTTGAATACCCAACAATCCCTGTTGGTGTGATTAGCTGGCTTTTCGGGAGTGCCGTGTATCTGGCACGAGCGGTCGAGTATTCGGTCCAAATTGGACGGACCCGGAGTAGTTCTTTTGAATGGCTTTTTCCGCTGACCGGGTTTGGAGCCTCTGAATCCGGCGTTGACTGCCGTATCCTTAGTATTATCGCCGTTAATGCGGCGTTTGTGCTTGTTGCGACGTGACCTGCCATTGCGGTCCTTGGTATCCGGACTGCCAGAATTTTTGTTGAGGCTGTTACTGCGGGCTAGCCAGCTGTCCTCTCCCACGCAAAAGTGGGTCATGAGTGATGTGAGGGCTGCCATGGATTTTGGCTTTTCCTGTCCCAGGTGCCGGGCAAGCCACTCGTCGCGGATGTTATGTTTGAAGGCTGTGAGGGCCTCCGCATCCGGACAGTCGACGATTTGATTTTTCTTGGTTAAGAACTGTGTCCAGAATTGTCTGGCCGATTCATCTGGCTGTTGAATTATGTGGCTTAGGTCATCAGCGTCTGGTGGTCACACATATGTGCCCTGGAAGTTATCAAGGAATGTGGCTTCCAGGTCCTCCCAACACCCAATTGATTCTGCTGGCAAGCTGTTAAGCCAATGCCGAGCTGGTCCTTTAAGCTTGAGTGGGAGGTATTTGATGGCGTGAAGATCATCACCGCGACCATGTGGATATGAAGGAGATAGTCTTCGATCCAAACCGCGGGGTCTGTTGTGCCATCGTAGGATTCAATGTTCACTGGTTCGAACCCTTCTGGGATTTGATGATCCATTACTTCACCTGTGAAGCATAGTGGGTGTGTGGCGCCTTTGTATTGGGCTATATCACGACGTAGCTCAAACGAGTTTTGTCTACTGTGTTCGGCCCGGCCGGACTTGCTGTATCCGGCACGACGGTTGTCGTCGTGTATCGTGGGGCGCCCACGCGATCCGTAGATCGATCTTGATTGTCTTGCCTTATCCTCCAACATATCTTGCAAGTCCGACGCATTCCCCCGTGGCTTTGAGCTTTTCGAGCGATGCCGGGGTACGACTTTAGTGGAGGGCCTAGAGGCCTTTCTGTCGCGGCCACGAGGTGGCCGGTCGGCCGTATTGTGCGCTGGTGATGTAGGTTTATATGCTTCCTCCTCCAATCGGGGCAGCAGCTTGCATTTGGGGTAGCTTTTGGAGGGGCATTCGAGTTCATACTCTTCGGCCGCGAGGACTTCGATCCATCTGTCGGCTAGCAGATCTTGATCAGCTCTAAGCTGTTGCTGCTTTTTCTTGAGGCTGCTTGTCGTGGCCACAGCCTGCGTTTGAAATGCTCTTGTTCGACGGGATCCTCAGGCACGACGAATTCGTCGTCGTCGAGGCTTGCCTCGTCTCCGGAGGGAGGCATGTAATTATCGTCCTCTACCTCTTCGTCTGCCGCTCTCTCGTGAGGGCTGACTTCTCCGTCCTCCTGTGCTGAATCTTGCTGGAGGGGGTTGTCTTCGGCACTGTCCGGGGTGTTATTGTCTTCGGTACCGAAATCTCCATTCTTGCTGTGGCGGGATTTAGAGCGGCGCCACTGACGCCGGCGCTTAGGCTGTTTCTTGGAGGGGTCTTCCTCCGCTGTTGCCTCGCCATTCCCATCCTTTGGGATGTCCACCATGTTTATGTCGTATGACGAGGTGGCTTTCAAGTGCCCCATAGGCGCTGGTTCTTGGTCGTCTCCGGCATCGTCGTCCATACCGTTGATGTCTACGGAGTCGAAGTCTAGCATGTCGGTTAGGTCGTCGACAGTGGCTACAAAGTGGGTGGTGGGCGGGCTTTGAATTTCTTCATCGTCCGCATCCCAACCGTCCTGACCGTAGTCCGGCCAGGGCTCTCCTGATAACGAGAGATTCTTTAGCGAATTCAGGATGTCACCAAAAGGCGAGTGCTGAAAGATGTCCGCAGCGGTGAACTCCATGATCGGCGCCCAATCGGATTCGATCGGTAGGGGCGCAGGAGGTTCGGAGTCCGGCGAGGAGTCCGGCACCTCGGAGTCACGAGCTTCATAAGGGATAGGGTCGGTATTTGGCTCCATCACCGTAGGGGTAGCAGCCCCTGAGGCGGTGTCTAGCCACCCATCCTCGATCAGCGCAGTCGGCTCCGAGTTAAGGGTCGGAGCGGACTCTTGTGCGGCCTCCAGGGAACTGTCCGGCAGCAGAGCTAGATCATGCCCATCGTGACAGTGCGGCGCGCACGGCTCTGGCTCGAATCCGTCGAAGATCAAGTCTCCGCGGTTGTCGGCCGTGAAGTTCAAACTTCCAAATCTGACCTGATGGCCAGGGGCGTAGCTTTCAATCTGCTCCAGATGGCCAAGCGAATCGGCCCGCAGTGCGAAGCCGCCGAATACAAAGATTTGTCCGGGGAGAAAAGTCTCACCCTGGACCGCGTTGTTGTTGATGATCGAAGGAGCCATCGGGCCTATAGGTGACGACACAGAGGAACTCTCAATGAAAGCACCAATGTCGCTGTCAAAACCGGCGGATCTCGGGTAGGGGGTCCCGAACTGTGCGTCTAGGCGGATGGTAACAGGAGACAAGGGACACGATGTTTTTACCCAGGTTCGGGCCCTCTCGATGGAGGTAAAACCCTACTCCTGCTTGATTGATATTGACGATATGGGTAGTACAAGAGTAGATCTACCACGAGATCAAGGAGGCTAAACCCTAGAAGCTAGCCTATGGTATGATTGTTGTTCATCCTACGGACTAAAACCCTCCGGTTTATATAGACACGGAGAGGGCTAGGGTTACACAGAGTTGGTTACAATGGTAGGAAATCCACATATCCGTGTTGCCAAGCTTGCCTTCCACGCCAAGGAAAGTCCCCTCCGGACACGGGACGAAGTCTTCAATCTTGTATCTTCATAGTCTTGGAGTCCGGCCAATGATGATAGTTCGGCTATCCGGACACCCACTAGTCCAGGACTCCCTCACCTAGTATAGGATGCTAGTTTATCACCATTGGCCCTACATTCTTGTCAGTCTGCCTTGCTATACCATCGGGCCGTGATCACTCGGGAGGTGATCACGGGTATATACTATACATATATACATACTATACATATGGTGACTAAAGTCGGGTCGGCTCGTTGAGTACCCGCACGTGATTCCGATGTGGGGCTGGAAGGACAGGTGGCTCCATCCCGGTAGAGGTGGGCCTGGGTTCCCAACGGCCCCCGACTGTTACATTGAGGCGGAGCGACATGACATGTTGAGACCACCTAGGCGAGAGGTGGGCCTGGCCCTGGTCAGAGTTCGCGGTTATTTCATAATAACACGCTTAACAAGATCTTGGTATTTGATCCGAGTCTGGCCACTGGCCTATACGCACTAACCAACTACGCGGGAACAGTTATGGGCACTCGGCGTCGTGGTATCAGCCGAAGCATTCATGACGTCAGCGACTGAGCAGCGCGCGCCGGATTGGACCGTAAGCCTGCTCTTGTATTAAGGGGGCTAGGTCTGCTTCGGGCCGCATACGCAACTTGTAGGTGTGCAATGGGCGATGGGCCCAGACCCCTGCGCGCATAGGATTTAGACCGGCGTGCTAACCTCTCTGTTGTGCCTAGGTGGGGCTGCAACGTGTTGATCTTCTAAGGCCGGGCATGATCCAGGAAAGTGTGTCCGGCCAAATGGGATCAAGCGTGTTGGGTTATGTGGTGCACCCATGCAGGGAAGTTTATCTATTCGAATAGCTGTGTCCCTCGGTAAAAGGATGACCCGGAGTTGTACCTTGACCTTATGACAACTAGAACCGGATACTTAATAAAACACACCCAGACAAGTTCCACAGACAACCCGGTGATCGCTTTCCCATAGGGCAACGAGGGGAGGATCGTCGGGTAGGATTATGCTATGCGATGCTACTTGGAGGACTTCTATCTACTCTCTTCTACATGCTGCAAGACGGAGGCTGCCAGAAGCGTAGTCTTCGATAGAACTAGCTATCCCCCCTCTTATTCTGGTATTCTGCAGTTCAGTACAACGATATTGCCTCTTTACACATATACCCATGCATATGTAGTGTAGATCCTTGCTTGCGAGTACTTTGGATGAGTACTCACGGTTGCTTTGCTCCCTCTTTTCCCCTTCTTTCCTTTTCTTCTCGGATGCCGCAACCAGACGTTCGAGCCCAGGATCCAGACGCCACCGTCGACGACGACTCCTACTACACTGGAGGTGCCTACTACTACGTGGAGGCCGCTGACGATGATCAGGAGTAGTTTAGGAGGATCCCAGGCAGGAGGCCTGCGCCTCTTCGATCTGTATCCCAGTTTGTGCTAGCCATCTTATGGCAACTTGTTTAACTTATGTTTGTACTCGGATATTGTTGCTTCCGCTGACTCATTTATGTTCGAGCACTTGTATTCGAGCCTTCGAGGGCCCTGGCTTGTGATATGATGCTTGTATGAGTTATTTTACTTTTAGACTTGTGTTGTGATATCTTGCCATGAGTCGCTGATCTTGATCGTACATATTTGCGTGCATGATTAGTGTACGATTGAATCGGGGGCGTCACACATGTCATCGCAATTAATTCTCTAAACCTCACTTTGATCCAACCGAATTCAAACTCAAATTAAAATAAAATCTAATTATTATTTCTCCTAACGATAAAAGAAAATGTTCAATGGGTTGCAAATATTCACTAAGGAATTATCATGTAGAAACCAACATCATTTGACTCACAGATAAATTCTTAGGAAAATAATAAATGGTCCAGCAGCCATATTTTGGCCTTTTTAAAATAAACAAATATCTTACATTTCCAAATGATGTAAAACCTTCTGTGTGGTCTTGAAATATTGTGCATGATTTATGTGCCAAGTTTCATATATAGCAAAGTTCATTTAGTGGACTAACTAAATTGAAAACAATAGCACAAATGTAAAAAAGTTTTTTTTTACTAAAGACCTATTGTGCTAATGGGCCAAAAGTGGTCACTGAGCATCTGGCCAACCCACCACACGCCTTTCTTCCTCCTCTATACAGATAGGAGGCAGAGCAGGTGTGTGGCGACCATCCATGGCGGCATGGCCGTGGATGTCGTCCACGTCGCCTCTTAAACCATAAAAACGCGCCTCTTCCCGAAACCCTAGCTCGCCCTCCCCCATTCTCCCTCGATCCCCATCGCCCCCCCTCTCCTCTGGCTCGATTTTGAACTCGCAAGCTCATGCGGTCACCGCTGATACGTCTCCAACGTATCTACAATTTTTTATTGTTTCATGCTATTATATTATCAATCTTGGATGTATTATATACATTTATTAGCAACTTTATATCATATTTTGGGACTAACCTATTAACTTAGTGCACAGTGCCAGATGCTGTTTTTTGCTTGTTTTTTATTTGCAGAAGATCAATACCAAATGATGTCCAAATGACACGAAACTTTTTGGAGATTTTTTTCTAGTACGAAAAGACCCTGGAAGCTTCTAGAGGCCACGAGAAGAGGCTCGTGGGGCCCATTGGGCACCAAGGCATTCCAGGGGCCTCTGGCGTGCCCAGGTGGGTAGTGGAGCTCACGGGCACCGCCTTGACCTACCTCCGCCTCTATAAATACTCTAAAATTCCAAAAACCCTAGGGCAGTCAACGAAACACTTTTTCCACCGTCGCAAGTTCTAGAACCACGAGATCCAATCTAGAGGCCTTTTTCGGCACTCTACCAGAGGGGCAATGATCACTGAGGGGTTCTTCATCATCCTTGCCGCCCCTTGCTACGTCTTGAGCTTGCGTTGGTTTTCCTTGAAGAGGAGAGGGTGATGCAGCAAAGTGTAGCGTAAGTATTTCCCTCAGTTTTGAGAACCAAGGTATCAATCCAGTAGGAGGCTCCTCAAAAGTCCCACGCACCTACACAAACAAACTGAGAACTCGCAACCAACGCAATAAAGGGGTTGTCAATCCCTTCACGGCCACTTGCGAAAGTGAGATCTAATAAAGATAGTAAGATAAGATAAATATATTTTTGGTATTTATAAGATAGATGCAAAAAGTAAGATGCAAATAAAATTAGATGGAAAGCAAATATGATAAGAGATAGACCCGGGGGCCATAGGTTTCACTAGAGGCTTCTCTCGAGATAGCATAAGTATTACGGTGGGTGAACAAATTACTGTCGAGCAATTGATAGAAAAGCGCATAGTTATGAGATTATCTAGGCATGATCATGTATATAGGCATCACGTCCATAACAAGTAGACCGACTCCTTCCTGCATCTACTACTATTACTCCACACATCGACCGCTATCCAGCATGAGTCTAGAGTATTAAGTTCATAAGAACAGAGTAATGCATTAAGCAAGAAGACATGATGTGGAGGGATAAACTCATGCAATATGATATAAACCCCATCTTGTTATCCTCGATGGCAACAATACAATACGTGTCTTGCAACCCTTTCTGTCACTGGGTAAGAACACCGCAAGATTGAACCCAAAACTAAGCACTTCTCCCATCGCAAGAAGAACCAATCTAGTAGGCCAAACCAAACTGATAATTCGAAGAGACTTGCAAAGATAACTCAATCATACATAAAAGAATTCAGAGAAGATTCAAATATTATTCATAGATAAACTTGATCATAAACCCACAATTCATCGGATCTCGACAAACACACCGCAAAAAGAGATTACATCGAATAGATCTCCACAAGAGAGGGAGAGAACATTGTATTGAGATCCAAAAAGAGAGAAGAAGCCATCTAGCTAATAACTATGGACCTGTAGGTCTATGGTAAACTACTCACAACTCATCGGAGGGGCAAGGGTGTTGATGTAGAAGCCCTCCGTGGTTGATTCCCCCTCCGGCAGAGTGCCGGCGAAGGCTCCAAGATGAGATCTCGCGGATACAGAAGGTTACGGCGGTGGAAATTGTGTTTCGTGGTGCTCTTGGATGTTTTCGGGGTACGTAGGTATATATAGGAGGAAGAAGTACGTCGGTGGCCGCCCGAGGGGCCCATGAGACAGGGGGGCGCACCCTAAGGGGGGGGGGGGGGGCGGCCCCCTATCTCGCGGAGCCCTCGAGAGCTTCTTGACTTGCACTCCAAGCTCTCCGGATCAGATTTGTTCCAAAAATCACGCTCCCGAAGATTTCATTCCGTTTGGACTCCGTTTGATATTCCTTTTCTTCGAAATACTGAAATAGGAAAAAAACAGCAATATGGGCCGGGCCTCCGGTTAGTAGGTTAGTCCCAAAAATGATATAAATGTGTAAAATAAAGCCCATAAACATCCAAAAGGGGTAATATAATAGCATGGAACAATAAAAAATTATAGATACGTTGGAGACGTATCACCCCTCCGATGATGCATGAGTAGTTTACCACAGACCTACGGGTCCGTATTTAGTAGCTAGATGGCTTCTTCTCTCTTTTTGATCTTTAATACAATATTCTCCTTGATGTTCTTGAAGATTTATTTGATGTAATGACTTTTTGCAGTGTGTTTGTTGGGACCCGATGAATTGTGAGTTTATGATTTGATCTATCCATTAATATTATTTGAGTTTCCTCTGAACTCTTTTATGCATGATTGTTATAGCCTCGTATTTCTTCTCCGATTTATTGGTTTGGTTTGGCCAACTAGAGTGATTTATCTTGCCATGGGAAGATGTGCTTTGTGATGGGTTCGATCTTGCGGTGCTTAATCCCAGTGACAAAAGGGGACATGACACGTATGTATCGTTGCTTAAGGGTAACAAGATGGGGTTTATTCATATGTGAGTTTAATTATCTTGTCTACACCATGTTATCTTTCTTAATGCATTACTCTGTTTTTCCATGAACTTAATACACTAGATGCATGCTGGATAGCGGTCGATGTGTGGAGTAATAGTAGTAGATGCGGAATCGATTCGGTCTACTAATCTTGGACGTGATGCCTATATACATGATAATTGCCTTGGATACCGTCATGATTATTCGCTTTTCTATCAATTGCCCATTGGCGGGGGTGGTTCAACTCCTTCCTCATGCCCATTGGTGGGGGTGGATCTTCACAAGCGGTGTTTTTGCTCTCACTAAGAAAGGCGTTGCAGACTTGTTTCGCCGCCTAGCTATCTATTAAGACTTGGTTGAGAAATAGAATTAGTCCTTTCCTCTTGGTGGGACGGGGGCGAGGATCCCCTTGTCAGTTTTGGAATGGGCCACATGAGGCGGCCCATGACACATACGACTTGTGTGCACGCCAAGAAGCCTGATTTCGTGAAAGATTCAGTTTCCTCATACGTAGCTGACTAGGATGTTGTAACCCTAGGACCTCTGGTTATAACCGAGAAGTTAGGCTTGTAGATGACACATTTACAATTTCTGAGTAGACACCTGCACTTTGTACTTCTTCATCACAATAAACACAAGCATGATGTACGATATTATCTTTTCAGAGAGCCCGAACCTAGATAAAACTCGTGTCCCCGGTACCATCGTGCTTAGACCCTTAGCTTGGAATCCCCTACCTCGAGATTAGCCAGATTTACCTCTGTTGGCTGCTAGCCCCTGCCCGCCTGCCGCCTCTCCAACATCAGCCTCGAACGCAAACTTTGTGTATTCATGAAAAAAAATCAGTGTATACCACATTTAGGTTCTCACTTCAACTTCTTCTATATCAGTGAAAAGCTACGCAGACTTTGTGCATTCAAAAAAACATTTATGCTTGCACTAAGCAATATGTAAGTACGCTTTCGTGCTGCGGTCACGGTTTTCGAGTCTGCCTAAATCGGTACAGAAGTAAGAGGCCGTCTGCCCGTCTCACCACGAACCAAACCATACCAATCTTCGGCGAGCCCATCGGCACATTCTCAGAGCGGAGAGGAAGCAGGAGGCGGCGGATCAAGGAGAGGAGACGAGAAGATGGGTGGCGGCATGGAGGTGAACAAGAACCGGTGGATCGAGGAGTGGAACGCCGGCCGGGAGAACCTCGAGCTCAACTTCCGCTTTACCCGCCGCAGCCTCGCCGTCATCGGCCTCTTCGGCCTCGCCGTCCCTATCCTCGTCTACAAGGGCATCGTTCGCGAATTCGTAAGATCCAGTCCCATCTCTGGCCAAATCTCGTCCTCTCTTCTCCAAACCCTAAAACAAATCTGGGCGTGTGGTTGGAATGGATGCAGCATATGCAGGACGAGGACGCCGGCCGGCCATACAGGAAGTTCCTGTGAGCGTCGCCTCCGGTGGATGTCGAGACTCCGAGCGGTCTGCAGGGTTTCGGTCATGGAGAAGGAATCTCTATCCGGTTTGTTTCCCGTACTGTTGTAGTCAGACCGGAATATTTTGTTCTCGCATGTTGTGCACGATATGTGTTAAATAAGATGTAATGAAATGCTGTTCTTACGATTGCTGAAACCTGAGAAGTCTGATTTGGTTAATTTGAGGTGAATATTTGTGTTATGGAATATCATTTATGCTTGGATTAAATGGGGAGTAATATCAGGCGAGTGTGTGGCCTTCTAACAATATCAATCATGTTTGTGTGCTTAGCTATTAGTTGACCACCCTGGTATTTGAGATTGATTCTGGGTCCTCGAGCATTGACGTTTTACTGGGCATACCTGCATAGAGCTGAGTTTATTGGGAGTTCTATAGAGAATTAGACGACATTTGATTGTTACCTTCATATATACACACTTGAAGTTCTATTATCTGTGTTTCGCAGTGTCCTATCATTTTTTATCTAGTACCTCTTCTGGTTTTGGATCCCCATGAAGGCATTAATCTACTTCGGACTGTTATCTATACTGATATATTGAGTGGATGCTTGCTAGATATGATACCTTTATGGCTTGAATTGTGCTCCGCCCAAAGTAGTCCCCAGTTTATTCGACTGGTATGTTCTGTGTATGTGCTTTATGTTTGGGCCACAGTTTATGACAATAAATTTACATACATACGTGGTGTACTTACAGTTTTGCTTGTACGTGTACATCCTATCCTGTCCACCGGAGCATTCATTTCTATGTGCCAATTTCACAACATTCAATACAGATGAACCTGTCTGTTACAATTTTGCTAGTATTGCATAAACTACTCGAACAGTAGGTAGATGTATTTTAGTGAGAACTGTGGTGAAAAAGTGAGGTTTGAATTAATATATAATTTTTCCTGGTATGCTTTCTAGAGTTATTGGCATATGTGTTCTAGCAGAGCATGTCAAACTCGTTGCTTGAGCCATATTTGACTGTCATTTTGATATGCTATAAACGTCTCTCTTCGTGCTACTAAAAAAGGCATAGTATCAACACTAATGATGGACACTAATCAGTTATCTACTCTTATCCATGGAACATTTCAACAAACTAGAAATGAAGTGAGACATGAGTACTGGATCTGTCATGCTGTGTATATCAGTATATATGTACTAACACCTTTCTATAACTTAGTTCTCTGCTCTCTTGAGGTCTTTCATTAGCTGTTGTTTGTACACATAATAGATTTTGTGATATTCTCATCTTGGAAGCATTAGTGTAGTGTTGTTTGGTTAAAGGGTATATTTCAGCCGAGTCAGTGTAGGATAGTAATTTTAGCTTTTGCTTGATGTGGAAAAATGGCACCGTATTACCTTTATTAACTCAAGATCTTAGAAGAAGCCGTGTGTAACATATTTGTTTTATTTGACTGGACATGATTGTTTGGTCATGCACCATTATATGTATGTTATTGTACTGTCTACTTTCAGAATACTAAATAACATATATCTAAAACAGATTTGGTTAGATGGCTCTCAAAGCACATGTTTTGTGTTGGATACCTACACCTTTATGAGTGATTAGAATATCACTTGAAAGTAGGCTAGAGGTGTGTTGAACCAGCTTGTCATTTTTAAAAGCCTCTAAAGTATGCTAGAGGTGTGTTAATCCTTTCACATAATCTCACTCTCCACTGATAATCCTTACATTCCCATAGATGCTAGTGTTATGCAACTTTGTCAAGTGTCAAGGTGGCATTCAAGTTAGTGTGGAACAGCACTTGTCCACTCTGGTTATGTATTTATTTAAAACGGAGTCCTGTTTAGTTTGTTGCTTCCAAAACCTAAACCTGCTGGGTACTCGAGCTTGTCATTTAGGTTGAATGTAAAGTCTCTATGTTAACTGCTAACCTGCAATGCAAGTCCTTCATAGCCTGGACTTAAGATAGCTTCATGTGATGTCTTCGTGTCATATATGTTCTTGTTTAAATTGTTGCTTCCGAAACCTAAACCTACTGGTGCTTATCATTTAGGTTGAATGTGAAGTCTCCAGGTTACAACTGCTAATCTGCAATCTAAGTCCTTAATAGCCTGGATAACGCTTCTACTCCCTCCGTTCCTAAATATAAGTCTTTCTAGAGATTTCAATATGGACTACATATGGATGTATTATAGCGAGTGTAGATTCACTCATTTTGCTCCCTATGTAGTCCATATTGGGACCTCTAAAAAGACTTATATCAGGAACGGAGGGAGTAGATTATTAGAGATGAGCTTTTTGTTCTGCCAGTGTTTGTCAATTTAATGTTCTTGCTTAAGGTAGCTTCATGTGATGTATTTTTTTCCTGTGGATTTTTCAAAAATAATAATTTGAAACTGCGGTAGTTTGATTTGCTTGGGACAAGCTTTGCCCACCCTTCTGTGCATGTCAATGATAAAAATATTTACCTGTGATAAATTACTAATAGTTTGGGCGGCTCTTGTTTATTTTGCAACCGTCAAGACTTAGGCAACTCGTTCTAAAAGAACTGCAATATTCTAGAATAAATTTGATTGCAATCAGGTAAGGTCACCTAGCATTGGGGTCATTCTGAGGCTCCGCGGCCTCGGACTAAATCCAATGTACGCGGGGTACTGACAGTGGTATTGACGTTTGCAATCATATGAAGAGTGATAAAACAGGTGAAGAATCGGCAGCCGTAGTGGGTAGTGGGAAATGTCGAGCACGAAGGATTAAAAACGAACTCAAAGGGTGTATAGTTTAGCCAACTTGTAATTCTAGTTCGCCCACTAGGGCGGCTCTATCCAACTTTCAGCTTGTCCAGCCATACAGATTCATGGACGGATTGACCCAGCCAAACCATTCCCTAGATAACAATATATACTGTTGCCTTGCCTTTACACAACCCCTCCAAAAAGTGTGCAGTACATGACATGGGTTAGATCATAAAATATCCCCACTGTTTATACCAGAAAAGGATAATTCCACCTCAAAGAATCCATGTGGAAGGGATGATCCTCGTAGAACGTCATTTTTTTCTAGAGAATAGGCTCTGAGTGCCCAGCTTTATATAAAGCTTTGGTTCTCTTGCAGCTGTATAGAAAACATAATAGAACATCAAGTTTGCCCGGTCCCAAACTACATTTCAGCCAAAGGTCAGTTCTCATGAGTCATGACGAATTCAATCTGCAGGAGGGCTTTCGCACCACAATGTTAACGCCATCTCCACGCTTCAGCTCGTCATCACCCTGCTCGAGCAAAAGTTTAGCTCGTCACCACCCTGCTCGAGCAAAAGTTTAGCTCGTCACCACCCTATACCATGTTCCAGCAAGAGAACGACCACCGCCTTCATCAACCATCACCATCAAAGCCGTGTCCACCTCCAGCCCTCCACCATCACCTCCACCTCTGTTGGTTCAATCATCTATTCTCTCTCACCCAACCCAGTCCAACAAGCATACCACCGTGTTCCCTCCTATCCTTTGGAAAACAACAGCCACATTCCCACTTTCGGCAACACCTTGCCACAACCATGGTTTCTCATACCTTCAGTGCCACCTTCATCTAAAAAAAAAAAGTGCCACCTTGATAAGGATACCTGGGTTCTTTTCTTTGTCACCACAGCCAACTTATATTGATTAAAACGACGGTATCATGGATATGGAAAAACGGAATTGCTGGACATTTTACGTCCGACCTGCGTACGTGTTTTGCTGTTCAAGTAGCGATTTGATCCCACGGTCGTTGACCAGTGTCGGACAAGCATACTAGCTAGCTAGTAGTTCCTTGGTAGGAAGATAAAATGAAATATGAATCGAAATTCTACGTACGAAGTTGTCGCTTCCACCTTTTTCTATCGCATCTCAAGTGTTACTCCAAAGCCACCAGTTTGTGCTTGTTGCGTGATGGTGTTCCTAAAGCGTATTTTTCATCAGTGTTGGAAGTAGCCCACGTGAAACGATTAACTTTTATTCTTGGATTAATCTTGTTTTCTGAAACTTTACTAAGCTCTACTTTAGAGTACAAGTAACTTGATAGGAGCAAGCTTGTTTAGTATACAAGATGATAAATTTCATGGGTCTGCTGACAGCCCATTACAAGGGAGACGACCCAGCAGTTAATAACAAGTTCCCCTAAAAAAATCATTCATAGGTCATACACTATTAAAATGATGGTGCTGAACCATCTCTTTCCTCTCACGGAACATTCTATTGGCAATCTTGATGTGACCCCATGTGTTGTCAGTATTGATCTTGTTAATAAGGTCAAGCCAGGAAGACATGAGAAGTACATTGTGCCTGCAATGCGTCAACAAGTTAAAATGGCGAGATCATCAGACTATACAACATCAGCGCAGCAACAAGAAAATAATATTCACAAAAGAAGCAATAAAATGTCCGATGACATGGTTGCAGCGAGAAGAAGGCATGGAGGTTGGACAGCACGAAGGGCGCAGTGCATTACCCAATTCAAGAATGATTTTCGGTCATCGACACGTAACATGCAGAAAGGATTACCTGGCCTCCGTCCGTACGATAGCTGGGTCCAAAAGCCTGTATGCTAATTTCTACCGAGAGAAACCTACATGCATGTAACGTGTGCGTCCAAGAAGAACTCCAGCACGCACAAGTTTTCCTTAGGAAAGGTATGGCCTGCGTGCCTAATTGCCGTGCCTAATTAGCCGGTTGTAATTAAACAATAGTTGATTCGGTTAGGATTTTTAGGAGGAGGTAGTCGGTTCCGATCTCCGGCTGGACTAGTATTTATAGCTATTACATCGCATCGTCGGGGGAGGGTCTTATTTTTTTTGTTATCGAACAAAGGCTGGCAAGCCGGGGTATCTCCCCGTAGCGAGTTAATTCGTCTATTTCTGCCGAGGAGCTTACATTATTGCTTTGTGTTTTTGGCGAGGATTAGAGACACCGTCTCTAGTTTGCTGTTGATCCGTGGAGGATCGTCCACGTACTTCCTCTCTTGGGTGTGCATGTTGTTTCTGTGGTGATTGCATTTAGAAGATCGCGAGCGCCACATCGTTCCTTGTGACATCGTACCGTGAAAGATTGAGAAATTTATTCGTGCCATCGTTTTTTTGTCAATGGTACCATCAAGTGGTATCAGAGCAAGTTTGATCACGACACAATTTTTTTCTGCTATTTGATTCAATTGTTTGAAAGATGGTGAACTCGCAGCATGAGAAATCTTATCACGAGGAGGGCGATGAACTTCCGGAGGATCTAGAGATAAGTGATGATTTGCGTATCCATCTGATGTCGATCAAGGGAGCCAACAAGAAGCTTGGGACAAGGGTTGAGGAATTGTCTGCAAATATTGTAGGCGTCGAGGACAGGTTGAACGAGCGTTTGACTGCCAGCGACCGACAGCGCACTGATAGTCTACAGGTGGTGACCGAGAGTCTTAATCGGCTCACTGCAGCAGTTTAGCGCCTTCAGGCGAGAGATGTGGCACCCCGACAGTCCCGCTCGCCACGACGACACCGTGACCGTGACAACGATGATGATGTTGATTTTTCTGAGGATTCCGATGCCCGTGGAGGCTTACCTCACCGACCACGACATGATGCTGGGGCTCACCGCCATGCTGGGCGGCGCCGTGACTATGGCGGCAATGGTGCCCACGAGGATGATGGTTTGGGTCAAATCAAGATAACCATACCTGAATTCTCGGGACGTTGTGCTGACCCGGAGAAATATTTGGAGTGGGAGATGCGCGTAAATCAGATTTTTGATGGTCACAACTACTCCGAAGAGAAGAAGGTTCGTGTTGCACCGATGGAATTTACAGAGTATGCTCTTGTATGGTGGGATAATAAAAACCGTACTCACGAGCGACCAACGACATGGGCTGACATGAAGCGAATCATGAGGGAGCGTTTTGTGCCTGCTTATTACACTCGTCAGCTTCATAGTAGACTGCGCCGTCTAGTGCAAGGTACAAAATCGGTTGATGAGTACTATAAAGAGATGCAAGTTTTGATGATCCGTATAGCTGTGCGTGAGTCTGCGGAGGCGACCATGGTATGTTTCTTTGAGGGGTTAGAAGAAAAGATTCGTGACCGTGTTGATTTAATGCAATATAATGATATTCATGAGTTACTTCATCAAGCGGAGCGTGCTGAACGTTGGGTATTGGAGAAGCAAGTTTCAGGGACTCGTCCGACTTACAACAGTGGGCGAAGTGGTTCTTCTCCTATTGGCGGTGGATTTAGTGCTAAACCGACTCCTTCTTATAAGGCAGGAAGCATTGAACAGAGCAAAGTGGCGGCTGCTGTCGGTGTCAAAATCGGCGGATCTCGGGTAGGGGGTCCCGAACTGTGCGTCTAAGACTAATGGTAACAGGAGGCGGGGGACACAATGTTTACCCAGGTTCGGGCCCTCTCGATGGAGGTAATACCCTACTTCCTGCTTGATTGATATTGATGATATGAGTATTACAAGAGTTGATCTACCACGAGATCATAGAGGCTAAACCCTAGAAGCTAGCCTATGGTTGTGATTGTTGTTCTCCTACGGATTAAACCCTCCGGTTTATATAGACACCGGAGGGGGCTAGGGTTACACAGAGTTGGTTACAGGGAAAGGAATCTTCATATCAAAATCGCCAAGCCTGCCTTCCATGCAAAGGAGAGTCCCATCCGGACACGGGACGAAGTCTTCAATCTTGTATCTTCATGGTCCAACAGTCTGGCCAAAGCATATAGTCCGGCTGTCCGAGGACCCCTTAATCCCGGACTCCCTCAGTAGCCCCTGAACCAGGCTTCAATGACGATGAGTCCGGCGCGCAGATTGTCTTCGGCATTGCAAGGCGGGTTCCTTCTCCGAATACTCCAAAGTAGATCTTGAACAAAAGAATCGTGTCTGGCTCTACAAAACAAATTCCATATACCCCCGTGGAGAGCACAATGTTTTCATGAGTCCAATCCGCTGACAACTGTTACAACACGACATTACGTCCTCGTCCTGCCATTAATTCGAATCATTTTTCCAGCCTGCTGCTTCACGCTTTGCGAGGCGGTTTTATTGTCACGTCTTGTCGAAGCAGAGATCGTGTCCCCTTATCACGGGATTCTCATCAACACAGACGTGGGTAACCCAACTGTCCCGTTGGTATGATTCCTTGGGAATAGGCATGTTTTAAGGCCACGTAGGGGACGTTTGATATTCGTCATCTTTATAAGGAGGCCGAGACCCGCCTTTTCCCTTCTATGCTACTCCCACCTCCTCTCACCTCGAGCTCCAACACCCAAGGCTCAACCAGTCGCTTTGAACCTCAGGCCATGTCCGGATCCAGCTTTCAAGGCCGGTGGACGGCTTCCTCTGTCACCGAGGAGATATCAAGAAGCTCAGGGAGGCGAGGTACTTGACTGCGGAAATCCTTCATAGGCTTCCTGCACCAGGGGAGGTCATCCCTACTACTAGATCTAATGAGAGGGTCGTATTCATCCCTCACTTCCTTCGAGGGTTAGGTTTCTCCCTCAATCCCTTCGTTCGAGGGCTCATGTTTTACTACGAACTAGATTTCCATGATCTATCTCCGGACTCACTCCTTCACATCTCATTGTTTATTATCGTATGTGAGGCTTTCCTCCTTATCTCCCCACACTTCGGCTTGTGGCTCAAGACCTTCGATGTAAGGCCGAGGGCAATAGACGGGGAGCAAACAGAGTGTGGAGGCGCTCTGATAAGCAAATCGGCCGGCACCGTCTGGCCAAAGGGTTCCTTTACCACAACTTCCGACCTATGGCAACGAGAGTGGTTTTATATCACGGAGCCCCGTGGTACCAAGTGGGTAGCTTCACCAGCCTTCTGACCCGGCCCTCCGCCACAACTTGCATCGTGGGTCAACAAGGGGCTGGACTGGGGATCATCGGACGAAGTTCAAATACCGCAAAGCCGCATTCGAGACCTTATTAAGAAGGACATCGATCTTGTCAAGGTAATCCAAGTTATGTTAATCCGCCGGACCTTGCCATGCCAGCGCCGACCTCTCCGTATGTGGGAATTCAATTCGGAAGGACCGCGAACCATTCAGCGGTTCTTCGGCACAACGCTCGAAGGGATGTATGAATTAGTCTTCGGGTCACGAAAAAGGTATCCGGACACCACAGAGGACGCAGGCCTCGACTGCAACCATCTGGATTCCCCGGTAAGTACTCAATTGCCGAACTCATTTTTAGTTTGTCATAACAAAGCTGAAAAAACCATACTCTGCCAGGGCTGGGTGAGGAAGGCGGAGAGGATCCGGTGTTCGGCCCCTCTTCCAGAAAACTCAGCGGACCCAGTGCTAACCAGGATGCTGGCTCTGGCCCCATATCAAGTGCCATTGAGGGGAGGAAATGAGAGGAGTGGAGAGGCTCAAAGCGGCCTTCATACCGGAGGTGCATCATGCACCGTATCCGAGGAAGTCATAACTCCAGTGCCAGAGGGTGAACGGGGAGGAGAATCTAACATTCCCTCTCCCCACGATAAGAAAAGAGCCACTCCCGAAGACCTAGAGGCAGAGGCTTCCAAGCGAGGGAAGAAATCCCTATCAGGGGCCCCGAGTTCGGGAGGCGATATTGCCGCACAGTGCCCACAAGGGGACCAGCCTCTAGCCAAACCATAAGTGAACAAAAGGTGTTTAATAAGCATACCCTCGTTCTTTTCCCGTTTGTGAGGGCAACATTTTGAAACGTATGTTTTGCAGTCCGGCCTATAGCCTCCCTCAACAATCTTTGTCTTCGGGGGATCTTCTTCTAGATATGATGGAGAGCGAAACGCTGCCTCATACTTCCCCGCCCCATAAGGTGGACGACCCCGAGGTGTCGTCCCGGAGGACCTCCCCCGACCCGCGAAGGAGCGCCAGGCCAGAAGATGACTCTTCGGCTACCCGAGGTCTGGGGTGTTTGGCTCCTAGGGAGACCGACAACAAAAATCTTGGATCGTCCGATGTACAGCCGGACATATGGACGGGTCTCCTGCAACGAGCGCCTATCTCAGAGGAACATCGTACCTTAATGGTTACGGTGATTGAAAGAATTTCATCCGCAAAAAGCGGATTGAATGAAGCCTTTACAAGTCTGCTAAGAGGCTTTGAGGTACGTAATTTAGCCCTTTTTTGTGCGGTAAACACAATGCGCACTGTGTGTAGATAGTAGCCCCTGAGACTCTAGTTGTCTTCCGAATGGGACGATCAAAGGATCAAATGAATATGCTTAGGTAATAATTTTGCCAAATTGTACAAAGGCGGCTGCAGCCCCGGACACTGTCCGGGCTGCTCAATTTGCTGAACTGAAGCGGCAACTTGATGTGGCGGATGATGACATCACGCTCGTGAACAAGCGGCTTGATGAGGCGCAAGGTATGTATTTTGGGCGGTCAATGCGTATAATTTAGAGCATGATGCTGGAATTTATAGTGTGCTTGACTGCAGATGGAGCTGCCGCCGTGGAGGCCCTTCGGGCTGAGCTTGCCCAGGCCAAGGAGCAAGCCAGGATAAGCAATGCGGCTGCGAGAAGGCGGTTGGTGAACTAAAGGCCGAACAGGCTGCTCATCTTTTGAGCAAGGAGAACATTTCCAACATGGCGCTTGAGCTAAGGGACACCGCTAACAAATATATGCTTCTCGAGAAAGAGACCAAAGAAAAAGCGGCTGACCTTAAGAAGGCCTTACAAGCGGCAAAGGAAACCCGGTCGGAGGCCAGGGCGGCACGAGAGGAGATCCGGCAAGCTGGGGAGATCGCGGCTGGAAAGCCTTTTTTATTACGAACTAAGTTCGGCGATCCGAAGTATTCCCCACTTGATCAAATGTGGAGTTCTCCGGATGCATATTTGGACTTGTGAAAGAGTGCTTCTGATGTGACGCAGTTTTTCCAGGCCCAAGAAGGCCATGAAGCAGAACGACTTTTCTGGTCGCAGTTTAGCATGCCAAAGCGTCCGCTGCCGTTGAATGAGCAGATGGCCGAATGGTCCGAGCTCCACAGGATATCCGGACTTGCCATGAAGGCTGTCGTGGACCGTCTGTGGCCTGGGGGAGCAACTAGAAACAATTATTTTGGTTTAGTGCAGCAACTTGTTTGTGGGGTGTCGCATATCGATGCTGTCAAGCGATCAACATGCATATAAGGCGCACGGATGGCCCTTGCCCGTGTGAAGATGTATTGGGAGAAGATGAAGGCCACCAATATTGCAACGGGGGGTCCGCCCGGGGGTAAGGACACGCCAAATCAATATTTTGAAGAAGTACTAGAGGGTGCCCGCTTGATAGAGAGTCAGTGCTCGAAGAATGTTATGTTCGAGTAACATGTATCCGAATTGTAAAAGCAATGCTTATGATAACGAAGGCTGTGTTTATACTTTTGCCCGTGAAGTATTTTAGTGCCTCCTGTGCGGCCGTTTATGTATATATGTATGTAACCTAAAAGTTTGCAGTCGTCGGCTTCAACCCCCTCGCGTATGACACGGGAGTGTTCGGAAAAGCACTTTATCACATTTGACCCAACGTCTTGGTCCGTTTTAAGGAGGTGTTAGTGCGTCGAACTAGGCAATCAGACTATAGAGCTTTAACACTTTCACTTAGCCATAGGAGTTTGAGGTGGGGCTACTATATAGCCCCTGGTATGTCTGTGTTTATCCGAATACGAAGCGTTTACATACATGACCAGGAAACCGGTCCTTCGTTTATGCGGAGGAATCGCAAAAATTCCGCTGAGTCATCGAGTGGTTGACCAACTCTCGCCCTATCATGACAGTCAATTTTCGGCTTTCTCTACTGAGGTGCTCATCCGGATGAACCAGGGCACAATCGTAGTAGTTCTCCCTTGGCCGCCTTAGCCGATAGAACGGAACGTAAGGTAGCAAACATAGGAGCCGGGCAAACCCAACTATTGACCCAATACATGATTCTGAGCTGATGCATATAAGGCCAAAACTCGCGACGCCGAACACTCCCGAGGGTATTCGGACTTTTCAATATGTACCGGGCTGGGTACAGCCCCCGGTAATGAACCCTAAATTCAAGGCACGTGCAATGACCTGGCGTGAGGAGAGAGCGCGTGTGGTGAGAATATAGTTCTCAAAGCACACTCCTTGGCTGCTTCTATCACATCCATTTTAGTACGGCGAATCGTAAGTTCGCAAGTTCCGCCCATATCCAGGGCGTTTTATATGCCAAGAGGGTGTATAACAATAAGAGATGAAAATGAGAAAAAAGGGTTTACACAGGGTCTTAATCTAAACAGAAACCTTGAAACGGGGCCCTGCTGCACGTCTGCACCTTTATCTCCGTTGTGCCGTGTCCTTGAAGGGTATATCGTGATGGCCTATCTGTGAAAAGAAAGAACCAGGTGAAAAAATCTGGTACGACCGTGGGTATAATTTGTTGGTTTCGATGAACCATGAACTGTAGCTTCTTGAGTCCGAATAGGGTCAAGCCGAACTATGGACTTATTATGTTCAGGGTGCCCCCAGCGCTACCCAAGGAATTTTGAGTGTATATTTATGTATACAGGAAAGTATATATAGTCCTCTTATGGGGCGATCTATAGGGGTAGTGTTGCTAAACAAGCACAGGTTTATCTGAGCTTTTACGCATAGGTGTACATCAAACACGTTTGGCTGTGTCCGTGGTCTTGAGGACCGATGAGCTGTTCGGCTTAAAAGGGCCGCTTCGTGCTTCGTCTACTAGAGCCGCCACATATTCTTTTGTACGAAGAGAATGCTCTGTGCTTCTGCTCACCATGATAACGCCACGTGGTCCAGGCATCTTGAGCTTAAGATAAGCGTAGTGCAGAACTGCATTAAAACGGGCGAAGGCCGTTCGTTCGGGTAGTGCGTGATAGCCACTTCGGAACGGAGCAATGTCAAAGATTAGCTCCTTGCTTCAAAAGTTGTCGGGGGAGCCGAAGACGGCGTCCAGTGTTAGGGTGCCCGTGCAGCGGGCCTCTATACCTGGTATTACTCCTCTAAAGGTAGTGCTGCTTTGCTTGATTCTTGACGGGTCTATCCCCATCTTGCGGACAGTGTCCTGATATATCAGATTGAGTCTACTGCCGCCGTCCATGAGGACTCAGGTGAGGTGGTATCCGTCGATTATTGGGTCGAGCACTAAGGCAGCCGAGCCCCCGTGACAGATACTAGTCGGATGATCCCTGCGATCAAAAGTGATCGGACAGGCCGACCACGGGTTGAATTTGGGGGCGACAGGATCTATAGCGTATACGTCTCGGAGTGCGCGTTTGCGCTCCCTCTTTGGGATATGAGTGACGTAAATCATGTTCACTGTTTTGACCTCTGGTGGAAATTTCTTTTGTCCCCCCATATTCGGCTGGCGAGATTCATCCTCGTCTTTGCTTTGTGGTCCCTTCCCCTTGTGTTCGGCGTTGAGCTTGCCGGCCTGCTTGAAGACCCAACACTCTCTATTGGTATGATTAGCTGGTTTGTCGGGGGTGCCTTGAATTTGGCAGGATCTTTCGAGGATTTTATATAGGCTATACGGACCATCTCTGCTTCCTTTAAATGACTTTTTCCGTTGACCAAGTCTGGAGCCCATGAATCCGGCGTTTACCGCTGTATTGTCCGAGCTTTCTTCGTTGTTCCGATGTTTGTTTTTATTTCGTCGTGGCTTTCCATTGCCATCCCTGACTTCAGATGTGCCGGGGTCGCTGGTGATGCTACATGCCAACCAGCTGTCCTCTCCCGCGCAAAAGCAGGTCATTAGTATAGTTAAGGCTGCCATTGTCCTTGGCTTTTCCTGGCCTAGGTGTCTGGCCAGCCATTCGTCCCGAACACTATGTTTGAAAGCTGCTTAGGATTCGGCGTCCGGACAATCGACGATTTGGTTCTTCTTAGTGAGAAACCGGTTCCAAAGCTTACAGGCTGACTCTCCAGGTTGTTGGGTTATGTGACTTAGATCGTCTGCATCCGGAGGTCGGACATAGGTCCCTTGGAAATTAGCCCTGAAAGCATCCTCAAGTTCTTCCCATCTTCCAATGGAATTTTCGGGGAGGCTTTTCAGCCAATGCCGAGCTGGTCCTTTTAGCTTGAGGGGTAGGTATTTGATGGCGTGGAGATCGTCTCCGCGGGCCATATGGATGTGAACAATAAAGTCTTCTATCCAGACCGCAGGGTCTGTCGTTCCATCGTATGCCTCGATGTTCATGGGTTTAAACCCTTCTCGAAATTCGTGATCCAACACCTCATCAGTGAAGCACAAGGGGTGTGCAGCACCCCTGTATTTGGCTGTGTCGCGGCACGGGCCCGACGGTTGTAGTGTTCGGTGTTGGTTCTAAACTGGTAAGTTACCTGCATATTTGATTTGATGGACCTGATCCCTGGATCCATAAATGGACCTGGTTCTGCCAGCTCTTTTGTCCATGTCCTCACGTAAATCGTTTTTCTGGTGCTAGGTAGCGACCTCCTTTCCTTTGTGGGTAAGGGGTGTGGTTTTGTGTGCGGCGTTGTTGGCCGCTCTGCCTCGATTACGACATGGTCGGCCTGGCTGATCGGTCGTATTGTTATTCGGCGGTATGGGCGCGATAGCATCCTCGTCGAATTCGGGCATCAGTTTGCGTTTGGGGTAGCTATTACCGCCGAATTTTTCCTCAGTGTCGAGAACTTTGTTCCATTTATTATTGAGCGTCTCCTGTGCGGTTTTAAGCCATTGCTTCTGCTTCTTCAAGCTCATCGCGGTGGCGATGAGTATCTGGTGGAGGTGCTCTTGTTCCAATTGTTCTTCCGGGACGATGAATGCACCATCATCCCGACTGCTCTCCTCTTCAGAGGCGGGTCGATAATTGGGGTCTTCGGCGTCGCTGTGATCGGACAGGGGCCCCGTACTGTGTTTGCCATCACCTTGCTCGTCCAGCTCCATTGCTGGGTCCGCGACTTTTTTATTGTCTTCGGCGTCGTCCGGGGTGTTATTCCCTCTTGTGCTGGTAGTGCTGTTTTTACCATGGCGTGGTTTCGAGCGGCACCACTGACGTTGGCGCTTTGGCTGCTTTCCAGGAGTTTTATCCTCAGCTGGGTCCTCCTTGTCATCGCCGTTGTCTTCCTTGGGTGTATCCACCATGTATATGTCGTATGAGGAGGTGGCTGTCCAGCGCCCTGTGGGTGGTGGTTCCTGTTCTTCTCCGGCATCGTCGTCCATACCGTCGATGTCTTCAGAGTCAAAATCAAGCATGTCGGTTAAATCGTCGACAATGGCTATCAGGTGGGTGGTGGGTGGGCAACAAAGCTCTTCGTTGTCCGCTTGCCATTCAAGCCGGACATAGTTTGACCAAGAATCCCCTGACAAGGAGAGGGATTTTAATGAGTTCAACACGTCGCCTAGGGGTGAGTGTTGGAAGATGTCCGCGGAGCTGAACTCTAAGATCGGCGCCCAGTCAGATTCGATGGGTGCGAATTCATGCGGTTCGGAGCCTATGGCCGGAGACGAGTCCGAGGTTCCGATGACACAAGCCTTGTTGGAGGTCAGCTCTGTGTTCGTCTCTAGCGCCGTTGAGTCCGCGGCTTCCGTGGCGGGGTTGAGCCTCCCGCCCTCGGATGGCGCGCTCTGCTCTGGATCTAGGGCTAGCGCGGTTACAGGTGCAATCTCCCGCACACCATCCGATGACAGATTTAGGTCATGTTCATCATGGCGGCGGGGCGGAGCCGTCATAGGCTCGAATCCGTCGAAGATCAAGTCTCCGCGGATGTCAGTGGTGTAGTTCAAGCTTCCAAACCAGACCTGATGGCCAGGGGCGTAGCTGTCGATCTGCTCCAGATGGCCAAGTGAGTTGGCTCGTAGTGCGAAGCCGCCGAATACGAAGATCTGTCCGGGGAAAGAAATTTCACCCTGGACTGCGTTGTTAACGATCGAAGGAGCCATCAAGCCTTACAGTGATGACACAGTGGAACTCTCAATGAAAGCACCAATGTCGGTGTCAAAACCGGCGGATCTCGGGTAGGGGGTCCCGAACTGTGCTTCTAAGGCTAATGGTAACAGGAGGCGGGGGACACAATGTTTACCCAGGTTCGGCCCTCTCGATGGAAGTAATACCCTACTTCCTGCTTGATTGATCTTGATGATATGAGTATTACAAGAGTTGATCTACCACGAGATCGTAGAGGCTAAACCCTAGAAGCTAGCCTATGGTTGTGATCGTTGTTCTCCTACGGACTAAACCCTCCGATTTATATAGACACCGGAGGGGGCTAGGGTTACACAGAGTCGGTTACAGGGAAATGAATCTTCATATCCAAATCGCCAAGCTTGCCTTCCACGCAAAGGAGAGTCCCATCCGGACACGGGATGAAGTCTTCAATCTTGTATCTTCATAGTCCAATAGTCCGGCCAAAGCATATAGTCCGGCTGTCCGACGAGCCCTTAATCCCGGACTCCCTCAGCTGTGCCAAAGGAGGTTTGATAACCCACAAGTGTAGGGGATAACTGTAGCCTCTTTTGATAAGTAAGAGTGTCGAACCCAACGAGGAGCTAAAGGTAGAACAAATACCCTCTCAAGTCCTATCTGCCACTGATACGACTCTACGCATGCTTAGTGTTCGCTTTACCTAGAACAAGTATGAAACTAGAAGTACTTTGTAGGTGTTGTTGGATAGACTTGCAAGATAATAAAGAACACGTAAATAAAAAGTAGGGGCTGTTTAGATAAAGAAGCAATAAAGTAAATATAGCGAGTGTGGAAAAGTGGTGGTAGGAGTTGTGAAATTGTCCCTAAGCAATTGACTACGTCGCTAGACCGGTAATCAATATTGCAATTCTATTTGAGGGAGAGGCATAAGCTAACATACTTTTCTCTTCTTGGATCATATGCACTTATGATTGGAACTCTAGCAAGCATCCGCAACTACTAAAGATCATTAAGGTAAAACCCAACCATAGCATTAAAGTATCAAGTCCCCTTTATCCCATACGCAAGCAACCTACTTACTCGGGTCTGTGCTTCTGTCACTCACGCCACTCACCATAAGCAAATCATGAACATATTGCAAACCCTACAGCGGGAATCCCTCACGCTTGCGCGACACGGAGGGCACAATAGGACAGCACCAATAATAAAACATCCAATTCAAACCAATCATAGCAATTCATCAATCACCGGTAGGACAACGAAAATCTACTCTGACATCATAGGATGGCAACACATCATTGGATAATAATATGAAGCATAAAGCACCATGTTCAAGTAGAGGGTACAACGGGTTGCGGGAGAGTGGACCGCTGAATATAGATGGGGGAAGGTTATGGAGATGTTGGTGAAGATGATGGAGGTGTTGGTGAAGATCGCCGGTGATGATGATGGCCCCCGGCGGTGTTTTGGCGCCACCGGAAGCAAGGGGGAGAGAGCCCCCCTTCTTCTTCTTCTTCTTCTTCCTTGACCTTCTCCCTAGGGTTTCCCCTCTGGTCCTTGGCTCCCATGGCGTGGGAGGGGCGAGATCCCCTTCGAGATTGGATCTATATCTCTGTCTCTCTCTGTTTCTACGTTCTCAGATTCTGCCCTTTCACTGTTTCTTTTATATCCGGAGATCCGTAACTCCGATTGGGGTGAATCTTCCGCTCAGATTTTTCTCATAAAATTAGCTTTCTTGCGGCAAAAGAAGAGCGTCAACCGCCTTATGGGGTGCCCATGAGGGTCCAGGGCGCGCCCCCTGTCTCGTGGCCCCCTTGGGCACCGTCTTGCGTTGATTTTTCCTCCCAAAAATCACAAATATTCCAAAATAATTCTCCGTCCGTTTTTATCCCATTTGGACTCCGTTTGATATTGGGTTTCTGTGAAACATAAAACATGCAACAAACAGGAACTGTCACTGGGCACTGGATCAATATGTTAGTCCCAAGAAATAGTATAAAAAGTTGCCAAAAGTATGTAAAAGTTGAATAATATTGACATGGAACAATAAAAAATTATAGATACGACGGAGACGTATCAGCATCCCCAAGCTTAATTCCTGCTTGTCCTCGAGTAGGTAAATGATAAAAAAGATAATTTTTGATGTGGAATGCTACCTAGCATAATCTTTAGCATATATCTAATCATGGCATGAATATTAAGACACGAGTGATTCAAGGCAATAGTCTATCATTTGACATAAAAAACAATAATACTTAGGGCATCCCAACAAACAATCATGTCTTTCAAAATATCAATGCTTCAGAATGTTATCCCTACAAAATCATATAGTCTTGTATGCTCCCTTTTCTTAACACAAGGTACCCCTCATTCCTATCCCGGTGTCAGCCAAGCAATTGTTTCATACTTTAGTATTCTCAAACTTTTTCAACTTTCACGCAATACATGAGCATGAGCCATGGATATAGCACTATAGGTGGAATAGAATATGATGGTGCGGGTTATGTGGAGAAGACAAAAAGGGAGAAAGTCTCACATCGACGCAGCTAATCAATGGGCTATGGAGATGCCCATCAATTGATGTCAATGCGAGGAGTAGGGATTGCCATGCAACGGATGCACTAAGAGCTATAAGTGTATTAAAGCTCAAACTGAAAACTAAGTGGGTGTACATCCAACTTGCTTGCTCATGAAGACCTAGGGCATTTGAGGAAGCCCATTTGTTGGGGATATGACTATTTGTGTAAGCCGCCCAGTTGGGGCCGAGTTACACAAAGAGGATTCATCAGAGGAAGCCCAAGACCAAGCGTGAAGATGGCGGTTCAATAAAGGGCTTAAGGCCCACATGCGGCTTAAGGCCCGTTGTAGTAAACCGCCATGATGGCATGACTTGTAACGTAAGGTAGATTTAACTGGTCACCGAGCCGGACTCTGTTTATAAGCCGACCGGGACTCTGCAAGCCACAGGGCGTCAACCCATGTATATAAGGGGACGACCTGCTGGCGGCTTAGGGGAGGAAACAACTCATCGAGAGCCGGGCATAGCGTATCTCGCTCCCTGGTCATCGAAACATCAATACCAAACCAACTAGACGTAGGCCTTACCTTCACCATAAGGGGCCGAACTAGTATAAACCCTCTTGTGTCCCTTGTCCTGATTTAACCCCTTCAAGCTTCCTAGTTGCGATGGCTCTACAACTAAGTCCTTTCACGAGGACATCTGACGTGACTATTCCACGACAGTTGGCGCCCACCGTGGGGCCAGCGCACGGTGGATTTGAGTTCTTGAAGGGCAACTTCGAAGGGCTCAAGGGGTACGTAGTGGGCCGGATGACCAAGAGTCGTCGCGGCAAGATCTACATCGACGACGAAGGCTGGGGTCCCGACGCCGGCTCAATTGAGTACGGATACCGGGTCCCCTTCGGCGGAATCCACGTCTTCATCGGCCGGATCAGTGAGCCGGGCCCTGAGCCGGACAACTGCACCGACCTCGTCGAGACGGCTCAGCGTGCGAGGAAGACCCGGACTCAGCCGGTCATGAGGCGTGCCTTTGTTGGCTGCGTCCACAGAGAGGAACTTTCTGGATCTGAAGATAAGGGTGAGATGGCCGTCCTTTTAGACGGTGATTCGTCCGCCGGCTCAACAGATTCGTTGTATCAGGTACAAGACGGCGCGCTCGGAGGCTGTTCCGATGGCATCAGTATTCCGGATCCCTATGAGCCGCCAAGGTGGACAGGGATCTTTATGGCTGGAACCCAGCCCGGTTCAAACTCTACAGCAGCCGCAGCGATCACGTCCGGATCAGGAGCAGCCGGGGCAGGCGGCCCCGTGCGCCCACCGGCTCAGGTGCTGATAGATCTCATGGACAAGCTTACGGCCCTGTTAACCGCCACGGTTATTCCTGCAGACAACGATGAGCATGACGCAGCGGTAGCACAGGTGCGTGAGGAGAGAGCTCAGGCCAAGGAGGCCTTGGCAGCTGAGGATACTAGACTGGCTACAGAGCGGGCGGCTCTCGACGCCCGGGCACAACGCTTGCAGTCCGAAGCTTACCAGCTCACGATGAGCTTAAACACATCCAATGAGGTAATGAGGAGGAGACACCAGAAAACACAGTCTCATTTACCTCCGAATTACGACCCCCGGGTTCTCTTTGCTACACCCGGAGCCGGCCCTAGTAACCCGCCAGGGGCCGATCAACTTATGACAGCCGGAACAGGAGGACCGGCTCAGCCTCGGGATATGGTGCCGCCTCACGTGAGCATGCCACCGCCGCGTTATGTGCCGATTCCACCGGGTCACTTTTCCAACCCCATGGAGAACTTGATCGCAGCTTCAGCGCGTTTAGCGGCTATTCCTATGGAAGGTGATGACCCGGCGGCAGTGGAAACTCGGAGGGTCAGAGAGCTCCTCCAGACAGCCCTGGCTCAGCAGGAGACCTATTCTTACAGCCGGGACAGGATTCATTCAACTCCGCCGCCCTGGGTAGCACCACCTCGCCAGAACCGGAGCCCGAGTTATAGCAGACGCATGGAGTCAGAAGCTTTGTCAAGCAATGCTCAATGCCGTAACCAGCCCGGGGGCTATAATCCGGTGCAGGATCGAATACATCAGGAGAACGAGCAGGCGGCTCGGGCGGTGGCTCAAGACTTTCCAGAGTATCCAGCAACTTCCATTGAGGTGGGAGTAGCCACTAGAACCAGCGGTGTCCCTTGCCTGGTACCGGCTCTGCGCGATGTACGTCTGCCCAAGGACTTCAAGGGACCTCGAAAGGTACCAAACTACACGGCCGACTTACAGCCCGGGGCGTGGATCGAGAGTTATGAGATGGCCATGGAGCTGCTAGAGGTCAGTGACGCGGCAATGGCTAAATATTTCACCATGATGTTAGATGGAACAGCCCGGTCTTGGCTGAAAGGTTTACCACCCAATTCCATTGGTTCATGGGGCGAGTTAAAGGCCCGGTTCATCCAGAACTTTAAGGACACCTATAAGCAATCTATGTCGATTGTGGACTTGACGGATTGCGAGCAAGAGGAAGGTGAATCCACCACCCATTGGGTGCGCCGGGTCAAGGAGATAATTCATTCCTCCGATAAGATGGACGCCGGCTCTGCAGTTCTTATGCTGGAGAAAAATTGCCGTTTTGAGCCGCTGAGGCAGAAACTGGGGCGCCTTAAGCGTGAGCTCACAGATATGGGTACGCTGATGGCGGCTTTAGTCAAATACGCCGATTCTGATCGTACCAAGGATCCCGCATCTGACGATGAGAAGACAGGGAAGGGAAAAAGGAACAACAATGGAAGGTCAGCATCATAACCCGGGGAATCAAGGCGGCAATAAGCGTAAGGCGGACGGTAACCCGGAGTTTGTGGCCAATACCAACGCGCAGGGCAACAATCCGAGACGTAAGGGTAAACCGCCTCGATCCGGCGGGTCAGGCCCATCTCTTGAACATCTACTCAATGAGCCCTGGCTGAGACACGACACCAGGGAACGGCCTGCCACACACCTATGGAAGGATTGCACAATCATGAAGGCGTTTTAAAAATTCTAACACCTTCGGTGGCGGTCATGGATCTGGCGGCGGCTCAGGGGCCGGCGGCTTTCATGGCCCGGGTGGTGGCTCAAATTCCGGTTTTCAGGGGCATCCGGGTGGTAATAATCAGCAGCAATCTGGTCAAGGAGGACAGCAGCAGCAGCAGTCAGGCTATCAAAGCCATCCGAAGCAGTTGAGTGGTGGACAATATCACGTGTTTACCACTAGTTTGTGCAAACGTGACCAGAAGGTTCATAAGAGAGCTGTGAATTCTGTTGAGCCGGCAATTCCTCGTTATCTGAGGTGGTCAGAGCAGCCCACCATATGGAGCAGGGAGGATCATCCTCTGCGAGTCAATAACCCTGGTCAGTTGGCTTTGGTAGTGGCGCCTCAGGTTGGTGGGTATAAGTTCACCAAGGTGCTCATGGATGGGGGTAGTAGCATCAACATCCTCTACTACGAGACCTTTCAGCGCATGGGGTTGACTGATAAAAATCTGAGAACATCCAATACTGTTTTCCATGGAGTTGTCCCTGGTAAGTCGGCTTACCCAGTTGGCAGGATTGAGCTGGAGGTGGCCTTTGGAGACGAACATGACTCCAGAGCTGAGAAGTTGACATTTGAGGTGGTCAAGATCAGGAGCCCATACCACGCTCTGTTTGGACGGCCGGCTTATGCTAAGTTTATGGCCCGGCCATGTTACATTTATTTACAGCTCAAGATGCCGGGTTACAAGGGCACCATCACTGTACATGGCAGTCGTAAGGTAGCACTGGAATGTGAAGAAGGTGACGCGGCTTATGCTGAGTCGGCCTGCACAGCAGAAGAGCTCAAATTTTATCAAGATAATGTTGACCCAGCGGATATGACATCCCTGAAGAAGCCAACTACAGAGCACGACCCTGCGTTGAAGTTTAAATCGGCAGCTGAGACAAAGCTTGTTGACTTTACCCCGGGTGACTCTTCTAAACAGTTCAGCATCAGCAGCAACTTGGATCCCAAATAGGAAAGCGCGCTCATCGAGTTCATCCATGAGAATCAGGACATCTTTGCATGGAAACCTTCTAACATGCCAGGTGTACCGAGGGAACTCGCTGAGCACACTCTCAATATTGATCCAAAGTATAAGCCGGTCAGGCAGTTTCTTCGCCGTTTTAATGAAGAACGACGGAAAGCTATTGGGGAAGAAGTCGCCCGGCTCTTAGCGGCCGGGTTTATCATTGAAGTTTTTCACCCGGAGTGGTTGGCTAACCCGGTGCTTGTCCTCAAGAAGAACGGCACCTGGCGGATGTGTGTGGACTACACGGACTTAAACAAGGCTTGTCCGGCTGACCCTTTTGCTCTTCCCCGTATTGATCAAATCATTGATGCTACGGCGGGTTGTGAGCGTTTGAGTTTTTTGGATGCTTACTCCAGTTATCATCAGATTAAGATGGCAGTTAAGGACCAGGAGAAGACATCTTTCATCACTCCGTTTGGAGCCTTCTGCTATGCTCTATGCTATTTCGGCTCAAGAGTGCCCAGGCGACTTATCAACGGTGTGTGCAGAACTATTTGCACGACCAAATGGGGCGCAATGTCCATGCCTATGTGGATGACATTGTGGTGAAGTCCAGAGAAAAGGAGACCTTGATATCTGACTTAAAGGAGACCTTTGATAATCTCCGGGTTTACAAGATGATGCTTAACCCGGCCAAGTGTGTGTTTGGCATTCCTGCGGGCAAGCTCTTGGGCTTTCTGGTGTCCAACAGAGGCATCGAAGCTAACCCGGAGAAGATTAAGGCGATTACCTCCCTGGCTAAACCGGCGTGCATCAATGATGTTCAGCGACTGGCGGGTCGCGTTGCCGCCTTAAGTCGATTCATAAGTCGGCTCGGTGAGAAAGCCCTCCAATTGTATCAGATGATGAAGAAAACTGACACTTTTGTCTGGAGTGAGGCCGCTGATGCTGCTTTTGAAGACTTAAAGAGACAATTGTCTGAGCCGCCGGTTCTCGCGGCTCCAATTGACAAAGAGCCTTTGCTGTTATATGTGGCTGCCAATTCACGAGCCGTCAGCGTTGCCATTGTAGTGGAACGTAAGGAAGCCGGTAAGGAGCATCCAGTTCAACGACCGGTTTACTACATCAGTGAGGTGCTCATTGAATCCCAGCAAAGGTACCCGCATCGGCAGAAGCTTGTTTATGGGGTGTTCATGGCCAAGCGGAAGTTGAAGCAGTACTTTCAAAGCCACCCTATAACTGTGGTAAGTTCTGCCCCTTTGGGAGACATCATTCAGAACAGGGAGGCCACAGGGCGAGTCGCCAAGTGGGCTATTAAGCTTGGGCCTCATGGCTTGAAATACATGCCTCGGACGGCTATTAAGTCTCAGGCCTTGGTGGATTTCATCAATGATTGGACAGAGTTGCAGGCCCCTGAGGAGAAGCCGGATAACACATACTGGACTATACACTTTGACGGGTCCAGGCAGCTAGAAGGCTCGGGGGCTGGAGTGGTGTTAACTTCCCCTCGAGGTGAAAATTTTTGTTATGTACTCCGGCTTATGTTTCCATGTACTAACAATGCAGCTGAATATGAGGCATTACTCCATGGTCTCCGGATGGCTAAGGAGATGAACTTAAGCCGGGTACGATGCTTGGGCGACTCGGATTTGGTGGCTCAACAAGTGTCAGGCAAGTGGGATTCCAAGGATCCCCCCATGGCGGCTTATCGTCGTGAGGTAGATGCTATGGCTGGTCACTTCATGGGTTATCAAGTGGAGCACATTGATCGAAGGAAGAATGAGGCGGCTGATGCTTTAAGCCGGTTGGGATCCCAACGTAAGCCGGTGCCGCCCAATACCTTTCTCGATGTGTTACATAACCCTTCTGTCAAGGTGCCTACCGAGGAAGAATTAACAGTGCTAGACCCGGAGGCACAGCTGGTGGCGGCTCTTCATGTTATCCCGGATTGGACGGTGCCTTACTTGGCTTATATGACCCAGGGTGAATTGCCGAAGGATGAGACATTGGCGAGACAGATCGTCAGGCGCTCCAAATCCATGACGATTGTTAACGGCGAGTTACATCACCTCAGCGTCACGGGGGCGTTTCAACGCTGTGTGTCACCTACAGAAGGCCAAGAAATACTCCGTGAGATCCATGAAGGAGATTGTGGCCATCATGCCGGGTCAAAATCCCTTGTAGCCAAGGCTTTTCGTCATGGTTTCTATTGGTTGACGGCTCATGCTGATGCGGAGGATCTGGTCAGTAAATGTGATGGGTGTCAAAAGTTCTCACGACGAGCTCATGTGCCGGCTCAAGAATTGAGGATGATCCCAATCACTTGGCCGTTTGTAGTCTGGGGGCTTGACATGGTCGGACCTTTCAAAAGGTCTAAAGACAAAAAGACACATCTACTGGTGGCAGTGGACAAGTTTACCAAGTGGGTTGAGGCAGAGCCGGTCAGTAAGTGTGATGCAGCCACGGCGGTTCAGTTCATGAAAAAGGTGATCTTTCGTTTTGGTTTTCCACATAGCATCATAACTGATAATGGCACTAATCTCTCTAAGGGTGCCATGGAAGAGTTCTGTCAAAGAGAACATATCCGGCTTGATGTTTCGGCCGTTGCTCATCCTCAATCCAATGGTCAAGCAGCGAGAGCTAATCAAGAGATCCTGAAAGGTATCAAGCCCCGGCTCTTGGTCCCTTTACAACGGACTCTGGGTTGTTGGGTGGAGGAGTTACCCTCCGTGTTATGGAGCATCGACACTACGCCTAACAGATCTACGGGATACACACCTTTCTTCATGGTTTATGGAGCAGAGGCGGTCCTACCAAGTGACATCCAGCATGATTCACCCCGTGTGGCGGCTTACGTTGAGGCGGATAACGAAAAGGCTCGTCAGGATGCACTTGACTTGTTGGACGAGGAGCGAGACTTGGCAATAGCCCGCTCGGCAATTTACCAGCAAGACCTGCGCCGCTATCATAGCCGCCGGGTTAGGAGCAGAACCTTTCAGGAAGGCGACTTGGTGCTCCGGCTCATCCAGGATCAGTCTGACACGCACAAGCTATCCCCGCCTTGGGAAGGGCCCTTTGTGGTCAGCAAGAATCTGCACAATGGGTCATATTATGTCATCGATATTCGAGAGCACAAGGATTCACTTAAATCGGAGGAGGAGACCCGCCGACCGTGGAACATAGCTCATCTCCGGCCTTACTATACCTAAGTTACCGGTTTTTAAGATACCTTTTTATGATGTACATATTATATAAAGCAATAAAGCAGGACCTCTGTCCTTTTTTCCCATAAAGAACGTTTCATGTTTTCTTTATCAAGTGATGGTCACTGCCAACAGAGGACAGATCATATCTGAATCTGGCTTTCCCTTTGGTCCGGCTTATGATCATATCTGAATCTAGCCATGGTCACTTGGGGGCTTCCTATTCAAACATAGGTCGTATTCGAACCAAAGAGGACATAGCTGTCGATACCCACTTGATCGGCATACTGCCAAACCCACTTGGGGGCTTCCTGATCATATTTGAATCATAGCTTAACCTCTTTGGGTCTGACGTGGATCGTATTCGAATCAGCGTCATTAAACAACTCTTATGTTCACTTGGGGGCTTCCTGTTCAAACATAGGTCGTATTCGAACCAAAGAGAACATAGCTGTCGATACCCACTTGATCAGCATCGCCAAAGCCACTGGGGGCTATATGATCGTATCCGAATCTTAGCTTAACCCCTTTGGAACGGTACTCTGATCGTATTCGAATCAGGAGCCTGTGAACATTGCAAGTATGATTATTTTAACTATCATTGAAACCTTTTTGAGGAGATGGTTCTTGATCCTTCCAGTTTTATATTGGTTACCTCAGGTTCTAAAAAGTGTCGGGTAAAAACTTATATGAGCCGGAGAGGTTATCAAAAGGGTCGCAGGTATGCTGTTATGATTATGTTTTAACTAATCATGAACCGGCTTATACATGTGGTTTTTTGATCATGTCCGGGTTATCAATATTCTATAACCCACTGATGCAGTGAACCGTCCAGGAAACCTTGCCTGTTTTATGTGTAGGATAAAGCGGAGTAAGGTAAAATATCAAGGAAACACATGATTAACATAAGCAAGAGGAATTTAGTGATGGCGTCTTAACAAAAGCAATAAGTACCATAAGGCATGACAGGCATTAAGGAGTTTTCTCTATCCTATTACAAGACTCCCCGAGTCTAAACAAGTGAAGCATTGTTCTTTGCAAAGTTATAACCCGGCTGGCGGCTCATTCCTCCGGCTAGCTTGATGACTCCGGGTTATCCTTCCCCGCCTCTCCTTCGGTTGTTTTGTCCTGGAAGGTGGACGAGGCCCAGTCAATGCCGCTCAAAGCTTCAAATTCAGCTTCATCATCTATTAAACTGGTCGGGTCCACTTCACGGGCAAAGGTATGCTTACGCGTTGGAGGGATAAGGCTGACTTGGTCATATGGGGCGTTTGGGATTCTCCGGTTCTCGCTATCATAACCCGGCGAATACTTACTGAGATCAGTATCATCCCCAATGAGAGTCGCCAGGGGGCGTACGACTTTAACATAGGCAGTGAAGTCTTGTTCACCAAAAGCAGTGTCGTCCTCCTTAAGGCTTGGATATCCAAGAGAGAGATCAGCAAGGTCAAGTTCTGGCACCCATGCTCTTGCCCGACTCAATGCAGCCACGACTCCGGCTCTCGCAGATGCCCGCCTTAAGTCTTGAATTCATTGAGGTAGCACCAAAAGATGCCTCAACACGTCTTGCAGGAGCCGAGGAGTGGTATTTGATAAGGCCACAGCGGCCAACGCACGCTGTGACCCGGAGTACAGCTGCTCTACTAAGGTATACACCGCCTTAAGCTTGACCAGCATATTTTCCTTCAGATTGGTACTCCTGGGGCCTGCATGTTCACAGGTATAACAGTAAGCCGGAGGTAACTATTACGATAACTCTTGAAAGATTACAATATTTACGAGCGACTTACCGAAGATGGTTGAGACCATTTGGGATATCTGCCGTTTTAAGTCGGACAGCTCACTTGTTGCCTCGGCAAGAGATGCCTCTGCTGTTTCAGCCCGAGTCACCAGTGAAGCCCTCTCATCAACCCAAGTTTTCTTCTCCAATTCAAATTTTTTCTTCAGCTTCTCTTGTTCAGAGACACTGAATTCAAACTTGGAGTTGGCTTTCTGAGCTTCGAGCTCTTGGGTTTTCAACTGGCTCTTCAGATCAGCAATCTCCGCCTCAAATTGACTTATGGTGGCCTGTATCGACATCAGGTTATTGTAAGAATCATGGTAAGATCACATTTAAGTCCCAAACACTTTACAAGTAAAGATACTTGGCACTTGGGGGCTAATGTATGCTTAAAGAATTTTTAACCTATTTTACCAAGCCATATATAGTAAGTCTCAAGCACTTTACAAGTAAAGGCACTTGACACTTGGGGGCTAATGTGTAACCCAAATTCAAAGTTTCATGCTGTTACCGGGTTAAACATATTCAATTTAAACCGGGCAAAACTAACAGTAAGTCAATTATTAAGTCTACAACATATTCAGTCATAAGCAATAGACTTGGGGACTGGTACAGGAAGTAAGGTTCAGAGTAAAAGCTTAAATTATACCTCAGATTTATGCTGTATTTGCTTCACCATGTCAATTTCTAGGTCACCACTACTGTGTACTTGGTTCAGATAGCCCGAGACTATGTCACCAATACTTAGGTGAGAATAATCAGTGATGTCTTGTTTGGCTTTCCAGCGCTGGGCAAACTCCTCCTTGGCAGTGCATTGGGCAAGAGCAGTAGGCCCGCCCGGTTCAACATATTGGCTCTTCACAATTTCAACCTCCGGGTCAGTCGTCTTGGCCGGGCTAGGAGTTTCCGGGTCATTCGAGTTGTGAATAACGTCATCTGCAGGCGGGTCAGAAGTTGGCACCGGAATATCAGAAGCCGGTTCAGGCGGTGGCTGATGAGTGGAGCTGTCAGGAACGGATGAGTCAAGCACCGGTTCAGTAACCACCGGGTCTTGGGACGGCTTATTCTTCTTTTCCCTCTTGCTAGGCTTTACTTGCAAGCTGTCAATCAAAGTGGAAGGATAAGCATCAAAGTATAAGTATGGAAAAACTTAAGGTAAGAAAGGTTATATTACCCGGGAGCCGTTTTGAAAGCCGGCATGTTTGATTGCATCGACTCATCAGAAGAAGGGGAGGTATCCTGATAGTTGGAGTCAGATGAATTGAGAGGTTGGCGAATCAAACCCATCAAGGGTAAAACAAAATGTAAATCAGAGATAACCTCGGTTCGACGCTTCCTGGTAACGTCGGGTAAGCCAGAGGAGAGCTCTGCGTCCTGGTTGGCCCGAGTCTGCCGCCGATTTTCAAGCTGTTGTTGCTTCAAAAGAAATTGAGGATCTTGGTAAGCTAGAGGGTGTGAAAACCTTACTTTCCGGGTCACCCTACGGATTTTTTATGTTGGCAAGGGCTCTGAGTCGGAGGAAATTATAGTTACCTCTTCGCCAACTGCTTGACTGTTCCCAGTATCCTCCTGAAAGGATCAAATATCAGTAAGGTAATGACAAAGGAGTTAGAGAAACTCAAAAAATATTACCTCTTCCTCATCCGAAGAAGAGTCATCCAGTTTCAACATATCAGAGGCGCTGGGTTTCTTCTTCTTAGAGGTGCCCATCCTGGCGGCTTTCCTTTCAGTCTTCTTGGCCGCCCTGGCCTGTTTGGCAGCCTCATGGTCATACTTGACCTTTCAGAAATTGTCATCGGTCTGTGGGAAAAGATAAAGAATCATAAGTACCAGAAGGTAACATATTAAAGAGTATTTGTGAAGATTAGTAACTTACCGCAGGGGCCGGGTTCTTCTTGCAGAAGGGAAGTAAACCGAAGGTATTGCTGGTTACAATGCCCTCCTTCAATAGCGACTGGACTGTAGCATCTACCACATCATCTGGTAAGTCCTCAGGGCTATGACGCATCGGGTCGTCCTTTTCGCCTGTGTAAGTACACATTAAGCCAGAGCGGCAGCTTAATGGTAGTATCCGCCAGGTGACCCAGACCCAGACCAAATCAATGCCACTTAACCCGTTTCCTAAAAGGGCTTTGATCTTCCGGATGGTAGGATTAAGAGGCAGGCGCTCAACAGCAGTTAACTTGTCCGCCAAATGATGGTTGGACTCAAGACGCAGGGCACGAAAGCTGGGCAGAGGCTTCTCATTAGCCGGAGAGGTGTCTTGATAGTAGAACCACGTCTGGTTCCAGTCTTTTGGGTGATTCCGCAGCTCAGCGTAAGGAAAAAGGTAGTCTCTCCGCCGCTGGATTGAGATGCCGCCAAGCTCAAGACTAGGCCCGTTGGCGCGTTCATTCTACCGGTTCAAGTAAAAAAGTTCCCTGAACAGTAGCAGACTTGGTTCCTCTCCTAGGTATACCTCGCAGAAGACTTGGAAGTTACACAGATTTGACACGGAATTGGGTCCAATGTATTGAGGCTTCAGGTCAAAGAAATCAAAAACCTCCCTAAAGAATTTTGAGCCGGGAGGGGCAAATCCCCGGTTCATATGATCTGTGAAAACTACTACCTCCCCATCCTTGGGTTGAGGTATCTCTTCAGACGGGTGAGGGGCACGATAAGACATGGTTTCCTTCTTTGGAAAATGGCCAGACTTTACAAACTCAGCAAGTTTGCTTTTGGTTACTGTGGATGGAACCCAATTGCAAGTCACAGGGGCCTTGGCCGCCTTAGGAGCCATAATAGCAGTGGCCTACGACAAAGAAAGAAAGCTCCGGCTCAACTTCAAACCGGAGAGATATCTAAATTGTTCACAGTGGCGGCTTAAGCAAGGGGCCTAATGATATAAGGGTGATTGTGCAGTAAAGTTTAAGCCGCTATCAGGATCAACAGTCATTCAATTTTTTTTAAGATCATAAGAGGAAGGCAAGGCTCACAGTTCAGTGTCACTTATTTAAACCGGACACCTAGACAGTGGTGATAAAAGTAAGTTTTCCAGAAGAAGCTTTCCGGGTGATAGAAACAAGTTTCACGGACGACAACTACTATTATGAATCAAACTATTGCTCTAAAAGAAAAAATTTCTAGACCTAAAAACAGGGCAGAGAAGTTCATGCATTCAAAGGAGGTTTCCAAATAAGAGAAATGAGATCTGTTTCTATGCAAGATCAACACAAACAACTACCGCAACAGTTCTGCACAGTTTTTACGATCTAAACAGGCTGTGGAAGTGCAAACTAGCAAGGGTTTGCATCGGGCGGAGATGAACCCGACGAACTCAGAAAAGTTCCGATGCAGATCTAAAGCAAGGAAAGGAGAGGAACTCACGGATGAACTCGAGCTGCGGAGGTTCGCTGTCGGTTTCTGGTCCAAGTCAGGCTGATGCAGCGGCCTGAGTCGATGAAGACGAGGGGTTCGACGGCGGCAACGGCGGAGCTTGAGTGGCAGAGAGGAGAGGAAGAAGACGACTGGAAGGAGAAGAATGAAAGACCTAAAGTCGTGCCTATTTATAGGGAGAGGATAACTGAGACGGCATGGGAAACGAGGAGATAAGAATTAATATCCAGCAGCCCCGACGCCTTGATTTTTGGAACACTTAATAAGACGGAGATCCGTTGAAGGATACGACGGAATAGAAAATGAATTAAAGAGAAGATGACGTCATGCCGGGTTAAGATGGATCCAGAAGATGACGTCATGGCGGGTTAAAAGAAAGCCCTCTGTGCAGTTAGAAGACTGAAGATTTAATTCCTTAAAAATATTTTTTAGATTGACATGAACAAGTTCAAATCAATCTGGGGCCTAATGTTGGGGATATGACTATTTGTGTAAGCCGCCCAGGAGGGGCCGGGTTACACAAAGAGGAGTCATCAGAGGAAGCCCAAGACCAAGTGTGAAGATGGCGGTTCAATAAAGGGCTTGAGGCCCATAGGCGGCTTAAGGCCCGTTGTAGTAAACCGCCGTGATGGCATGACTTGTAACGTAAGGTAGATTTAACTGGTCACCGAGCCGGACTCTGTTTATAAGCCGGCCGGGACTCTGCAAGCCTCAGGGCATCAACCCGTGTATATAAGGGGACGACCTGCTGGCGGCTTAGGGGAGGAAACAACTCCTCGAGAGCCGGGCATAGCGTATCTCGCTCCCTGGTCATCGAAACATCAATACCAACCCAACTAGACGTAGGCCTTACCTTCACCGTAAGGGGCCGAACTAGTATAAACCCTCTCGTGTCCCTTGTCCTGATTTAACCCCTTCAAGCTTCCTAGTTGCGATGGCTCTACAACTAAGTCCTTTTACGAGGACATCTGACGTGACTATTCCACGACACCATTGTTGGAATATAAAAGCCAAGTTCTATAATGAAAATTCCCACTAGTATATGAGTGTGACAACATAGGAGACTCTCTATATGAAGAACATGGTGCTACTCTGAAGCACAAGTGTGGTGAAAGGATAGTAACATTGCCCCCTTTTTTTCTTTTTTTTGAATGGGCTTCTTTGCCCCCCCTTTTATTTAGGCTTCTTTGGCCTTTCATTTTTTTTATTTTTCATGGGGTGATACATCTCCGTCGTATCTATAATTTTTGATTGTTCCATGCCCATATTATTCAACTTTTATATACTTTTGGCAACTTTTTATACTATTTCTTGGGACTAACATATTGATCCAGCGCCTAGTGCCAGTTCCTGTCTGTTGCATGTTTTTTGTTTCGCAGAAACTCAATATCAAACGGAGTCCAGACGGTATAAAAATGGACGGAGATTTTTTTTGGAATATTTATGATTTTTGGGAAGTAAAATCAACGCGAAACAGTGTTCGGGGTGGCCACGAGACAGGGGGGCGTGCCCTCCCCCCTGGGCGCGGCCTGGACTCTCATGGGCCACCCGTAAGGCGGTTGACCCTCTTCTTTTGGCGCAAGAAATATAATTTTATGAGAAAGATCTGGGCGGAAGATTCACCCCAATCGGAGTTACGGATCTCCAGATATAAAGGAAACGCTGAAGGGGTAGAATGTGAGAACGCAGAAACAGAGAGATAGATCCAATCTCGGAGGGGCTCTCGCTCTTCCCACGCCATGGGAGCCAAGGACCAGAGGGGAAACCCTTCTCCCATCTAGGGAGGAGGTCAAGGAAGAAGAAGAAGAAGAAGAAGAAAGGGGCTCTCTCCCCCTTGCTTCCGGTGGCGCCGGAACGCCGCCGGGGGTCATCATCATCACCGCGATCTTCACCAACATCTCCGCCATCTTCACCAACATCTCCATCACCTTCCCCCCTCTATCTACAGCGGTCCACTCTCCCGCAACCCACTGTACCCTCTACTTGAACATGGTACTTTATGCTTCATATTATTTTCCAATGATGTGTTGCCATCCTATGATGTCTGAGTAGATTTCTATTGTCCTATCGGTGATTGATGAATTGCTATGATTGGTTTGAGTTGCATGTTTTATTATTGGTGCTGTCCTATGGTGCCCTCCGTGTCGCGCAAGCGTGAGGGATTCCCGCTGTAGGGTGTTGCAATGCGTTCATGATTCGCTTATAGTGGGTTGCGTGAGTGACTGAAACACAAACCCGAGTAAGTAGGTTGTTTGCGTATGGGATAAAGGGGACTTGATACTTTAATGCTATGGTTGGGTTTTACATTAATGAATCTTTAGTATTTGCGGACGCTTGCTAGAGTTCCAATTATAAGTGCATAGAATTCCAAGTAAGGGATGATATGTTAGCTTATGCCTCTCCCTCAAATAGAATTGCAATAGTGATTATCGATCTAGTAACATAGTCAGTTGCTTAGGGACAATTCCACAACTCCTATCACCACTTTTCCACACTCGCTATATTTACTTTATTGCATCTTTATCTAAATAGCCCCTAGTTTATATTTACTTGTTCTTTATTATCTTGCAAACCTTTCCTATCACACCTACAAAGTACTTCTAGTTTCATACTTGTTCTAGGTAAAGCGAACGTCAAGCGTGCGTAGAGTCGTATCAGTGGCCGATAGGACTTGAAAGAGCATTTGTTCTACCTTTAGCTCCTCGTTGGGTTCGACACTCTTACTTATCGAAAGAGGCTACAACTATCCCGTATACTTGCGGGTTATCATGGGGCAATGCTCTATAATGATGATCGTCACACTTTTATTTACTTACAACTCAATATTACAACTCGATACTAGAACAAAGATATGACTCTATATGAATGCTTCCGGCGGTGTACCGGGATGTGCAACGATCTAGCGTAGCAATGACATCAAAAAAGGACAAGCCATGAAAACATCATGCTAGCTATCTTACGATCATGCAAGGCAATATGACAATGAATGCTCAAGTCATGTATATGATGATGATGGAAGTTGCATGACAATATATCTTGGAATGGCTATGGAAATGCCATGATAGGTAGGTATGGTGGCTGTTTTGAGGAAGATATAAGGAGGCTTATGTGTGATAGAGCGTACCATATCACGGGGTTTGGATGCACCGGCGAAGTTTGCACCAACTCTCGAGGTGAGTAAGGGCAATGCACGGTATCGAAGAGGCTAGCAATGATGGAAAGGTAAAAGTGCGTATAATCCATGGACTCAACATTAGTCATAAAGAACTCACATAGTTATTGCAAAAATTTATTAGCCCTTGAAACAAAGTACTACGCGCATGCTCCTAGGGGGGAGGTTGGTAGGAGTTAACCATCGCGCGCCCCCGACCTTCACGCAAAGATAAACAATCAAAATACAATGCGCGCCAATTTGGTTACATAGTTAATAGACCATACGTGCATGCTTCAAGAATCACAAACCTTAACACCAATATCCTTACTAAACACAACCATCTACTAGTACCTCCCACATATTATCATCTCAATATCGCAAAACTATTGCAAGGAATCAAACATATCATATTCAGTGATCCACAAGTTTTATGTAGGATTTTATAACTAACCATGTGAATGACCAATTCCTGTCATCTCTCTAAATAGATATAAGTGAAGAAAGAGAGTTTAATTCTTTCTACAAAACATATGCCCACGCTCTAACCAATATAAGTGAAGCAAAATAGCATTCTACAAATGGCGGTTTTCTATGTGAAGAGAAACAGGTAATCCAAACTTCAAATGGTATAAGTGAAGCACATGAAGCATTCTATAAAGCCATACTCAAAAGATTTAAGTGAAGTGCAATGAGCATTCTATAAATCAACTAAGGACTATCTCATACCAGCATGGTGCATAAAAGAAAAGTGAAAACTAAATGCAAAAGATGCTCCAAGACTTGCACATATCGCATGAACAAAACGAATACGAAAACATACTGATACTTGTTGAAGAAAGAGGGGATGCCTTCCGGGGCATCCCCAAGCTTAGATGCTTGAGTCTCCTTGAATATTTACTTGGGGTGCCTTGGGCATCCCCAAGCTTGAGTTCTTGCCTCTCTTCCTTTTCCTCATATCGAGACCTCCTCGATCAAACACTTCATCCACACAAAACTTCAACAGAAAACTCGGTAAGATCCGTTAGTATAATAAAGCAAATCACTACTCTAAGTACTGTTGCAAACCAATTCATATTTTGATTTTGCATTGTGTCTACTTTAATATAACTTTTCCATGGCTTAATCCACTGATATAAATTGATAGATTCATGAAAACAAGCAAACTATGTATCAAAAACAGAATCTGTCAAAAACAGAACAGTATGTAGCAATATGAACAATCACAATACTTCTAGTACCCCAACAATTCTACCAAAATTAGGAAAAATAAACAATTTGTATAGCAAGACAGTGCAAAAAGAATCAGAACCATTTGATGTTCCAGTTAAAAAAATGTAAAATCACGCACTACAGCCAAAGTTTCTGGCCTGCACCGCACAAACCAACAAGCATTGTAAACATCCTAAAGGCAAACCTTAGCACATTATTTTTATAATACAATGGAATTGCACAAGGGGATAATTATTTTTGTTGAAAAGTTTCTGTAATTAAGATTCACAAAGTTTCCGTGAGCATGAACAAAGTTCAAGGAGCTCTCCCACTTCAACAATGCTTGTCTCTCTCACTTTCACTTTCCTTTTTGAAAAGTTTTGGGTTCCCCTCTTTATTTTTTGTTTTTTAAACTATATAAAAGCACTTAGAAATAAATGACTCTCCAAAACTTTCGGGTTGTCTCCCTGGCAGCGCTTTCTTTAAAGCCATTAAGCTAGGCATACAGTGCTCAAGTAATGGATCCACCCGGATCCCAAGGTATATCAAAGCCAATTTTAATTAACAATGATTTGAAATTTAGTAGTGAGCACAAAGTAACATAAATCATGCAACAACGAAGTCTAACTCTCTTCCTATGCATCGGCATGTCATAAAAGAACAATTCATGCACACAAAGTAAAGGCCAATGCATAGTATAAGCAGTTTATTGCAATTTTATCATATTGGAAACATAGAGAGGTGGAGATATAGTTCCTCTCTCATAATAGTTGCAAGTAGGAGCAGAAAGCACATGCATGTGCAATGGTAAAAGGCAACCCATCAATATAATCCTTAATAAGGGCAAACTTCTCCGATATAGTGTAGTTTGGAGAATTCAAAAGGATAATAGGACTATCATGCGTGGATGCAATAGCAACAATTTCATGTTTAACATAAGGAACTATAGCAAGTTCATCTCCATAAGCATAATCACATTGGCATCTTGGCCACAAGCATAGCAAGCATCATCAAAAAGGGATATTTCAAGAGAATCAACGGGATCACAACAATCATCATAGCAATCATCCTTCGGTAAGCACGAAGGGGAATTAAACAATGTATGAGTTGAAGAGTTACTCTCACTAGAAGGTGGGCACGGGTAGCTAATCCGCTCTTCCTCGTTTTGTTCTTCGCTCCCCTCATCTTTTTCATCCAATGAGCTCACAGTTTCATCAATTTCTTCTTCCATACACTCCTGCAAAATATTAGTCTCTTCTTGGACAGCGGAGAATTCCTCAATATATGGTTTAACATAGGCATTAGAAACATAATTATCATAACAATATTCAAGTATGGCAAAATTTTCAGATTTGTAGAGAGTAGCATCATACTTTTCAATCAAAGAAGCAATTTCATAAGCACCCTTAAAAGCAACAAATTCTTCAATTTGTTGAACATCATAGTAATTATAAACACCCTTAGCATGAAAAGATACGATTCCATTATCAATAAACTCACATTGGTAGGGAAGGTGTTTCTTAGGGTTTTCAGAGCAACAAGTAACACCATATATTTCACATAAATTCCAAGCATAGCATTGCAAACGATGAATTTGATCCAGTAAAAGTTTCCCTTTTTCAGATATACGGTGTCGCACATAACAAGCATGCTCATCTAAAGATTTGCCCTCAACTAAACTAGTTGGGGTTTCAGCACGAGCACATAGGGATCGAAGATGATCCAAGTAAAAAGCTTCAGTAGTGTGATAGATTTTGAGTGGTTCTTCAACCATTGGTGTAGTAGGTACAACTATTTTTTTTTGGTATTTTGCGTTTCCTACCCATAACTAAAGATATAAAACAACTAAGAACAACAAATAAAAATTACTTAGTGATAAAGCAAAGAAGCACACATGAGAATATTCACCCCACGCTATGACTCCCCGGCAACGGCGCCAGAAAAAGCTCTTGATAACCCACAAGTGTAGGGGATAATTGTAGCCTCTTTCGATAAGTAAGAGTGTCGAACCCAACGAGGAGCTAAAGGTAGAACAAATACCCTCTCAAGTCCTATCTGCCACTGATACGACTCTACGCACGCTTAGTGTTTGCTTTACCTAGAACAAGTATGAAACTAGAAGTACTTTGTAGGTGTTGTTGGATAGACTTGCAAGATAATAAAGAACACGTAAATAAAAAGTAGGGACTGTTTAGATAAAGAAGCAATAAAGTAAATATAGCTAGTGTGGAAAAGTGGTGGTAGGAGTTGTGAAATTGTCCCTAAGAAATTGACTACGTTACTAGACCGGTAATCACTATTGCAATTCTATTTGAGGGAGAGGCATAAGCTAACATACTTTTCTCTTCTTGGATCATATGCACTTATGATTGGAACTCTAGCAAGCATCCGCAACTACTAAAGATCATTAAGGTAAAACCCAACCATAGCATTAAAGTATCAAGTCCCCTTTATCCCATACGCAAACAACCTACTTACTCGGGTATGTGCTTCTGTCACTCACGCCACCCACCACAAGCATATCATGAACATATTGCAAACCCTACAACGGGAATCCCTCACGCTTGCGCGACACGGAGGGCACAATAGGACAGCACCAATAATAAAACATGCAATTCAAACCAATCATAGCAATTCATCAATCACCGGTAGGACAACGAAAATATACTCAGACATCATAGGATGGCAACACATCATTGGATAATAATATGAAGCATAAAGCACCATGTTCAAGTAGAGGGTACAACGGGTTGCGGGAGAGTAGACCGCTGAATATAGATGGGGGAAGGTGATGGAGATGTTGGTGAAGATGATGGAGGTGTTCGTGAAGATCGCGGTGATGATGATGGCCCCCGGCGGTGTCCCGGCGCCATCGGAAGCAAGGGGGAGAGAGCCCCCCTTCTTCTCCTTCTTCTTCTTCCTTGACCTTCTCCCTAGATGGGAGAAGGGTTTCCCCTCTGGTCCTTGGCTCCCATGGCGCAGGAGGGGCGAGAGCCCCTCCGAGATTGGATCTATCTCTCTGTCTCTCTCTGTTTTTGCGTTCTCAGATTCTGCCCTTTCACCGTTTCTTTTATATTCGAAGATCCGTAACTCCGACTGGGGTGAATCTTTCGCCCAGATTTTTCTCATAAAATTAGCTTTCTTGCGGCAAAAGAAGAGCGTCAACCGCCTTACGGGGTGCCCACGAGGTTCCAGGGCGTGCCCCCTGTCTCGTGGCCCACTCGGGCACCGTCTTGCGTTGATTTTTCCTCCCAAAAATCACAAATATTCCAAAATAATTCTCCGTCCGTTTTTATCATTTGGACTCCGTTTGATATTGGGTTTCTGCGAAACATAAAACATGCAACAAACAGGAACTGGCACTGGGCACTGGATCAATATGTTAGTCCCAAGAAATAGTATAAAAGTTGCCAAAAGTATATAAAAGTTGAATAATATTGACATGGAGCAATCAAAAATTATAGATACGACGGAGGCGTATCAAGGTTTCTCATGTTTCATCTAATGCGTCTTCATCTCACCATCGTAATATTATTTGCCACAAGTGTGGAGGACGTGGACACATGAAGCATGAATGTTCCAATCAACGAATGGTTCTACTTGTTGATGCGGAATATATTTCAGAATCTGAAGATGAGACGCCTAAATTAGAGGATGGAATTGAAAGAGGTCATGGTGATACCATTCTATGTTATCCTCAAGATGATCCTCATATGGAAAGTTTGCTAGCACATAAGGTCCAGCGAGATGACAAGACCATTGTTGAACAAGGACAGTGGCGGAGTATTTTTCAAACTGCATGTACCATCAAGGGAGAAGTGTGCAAACTGATAATTGATGGCGGCAGTGCTAACAACATGATTAGTAAGGATGTGGTGGAGTCTCTTTCGTTGCCAACATGGGAGCACCCAAGACCATACTATATGAAGTGGATAAATGATGTTGGCAAAGTGAAGGTAACTCACAGGGTGAAGGTTCCTTTTTCTGTTGATGATTATGTTGATAAAATGGAATGCGACGTTATGCCACTACATGTTTGTCATCTTATTTTGGGGCGTCCGTGACAACACGATGTTAACGCTCTTCATCATGGACGAACAAACAGGTACACTTTTATGTATAAAGGTGAGTTTTGCACTATTCTTCCTAAGGATGCAAAGAATATAAAGTGTACTGTCGAGGTCTTCAAGAAAAAATTCTGTAAAGTATAGGACGAAACCGAGGACGGTTTTCTTTCAAGGGAGGGAGGATGATGTGACCCCATCTGTTGTTAGTACTGATCTAGTTAATAAGGTCAAGACAGGAAGACATGAGAAGTATATTGTGCCTGCATTGTGTCAACAAGTTAAAATGGCGAGATCATCAGACTGTACAACATCATCTTTTTTTCTTTTTGGGGTGGGAAGACTGTACAACATCATCGCAGCAACAAGAAAATAATATTCACAAAAGAAGCAATAAAATGTCCGATGACATGGTTGCTGCGAGAAGAAGGCATGGAGGTTGGACAGCACGAAGGGCGCAGTGCATGACCCAGTTCAAGAATGATTTTCGGTCATCGACACGTAACATGCAGAAAGGATTACTTTGCCTCCGTCCGTACGATAGCTGGGTCCAAAAGCCTGTATGCTAATTTCTACCGAGAGAAACCTACATGCATGTAACGTGTGCGTCCAAGGACTCCAGCACGCACAGGTATGGCCCGCGTGCCTAATTGCCGTGCCTAATTAGCCGGTTGTAATTAAACAATAGTTGATTCGGTTAGGATTTTTAGGAGGAGGTAGTCGGTTCCGATCTCCGGCTGGACTAGTATTTATAGCTACATCGTTAGGGGGGGGGTCTTATTTTTTTGGTTGTCGAACAAAGGTTGGCAAGCCGGGGTATCTCGCCGTAGCGAGTTAATTCGTCAGTTTCTGTCGAGGAGCTTACATTATTGTTTTATTGTCCACGTACTTCTTTTTTTGGGTGTGCGTGTTGTTTCTGTGATGATTGCATCTAAAAGATCACGAGCATCACATCGTTTCTGATGACATCGTGCCACGAAAGATTGGAAAATTTATTCGTGCCGGCGTTTTTTTGTCAACGGTACCATCAAATCTGGAATGGAACAGGCACGCGCTTGAACGCAACAATTCAGACATGTTTCCGCCGCCACTGCTCCTCGAAAAAATTCGAGTCAGCAGCAGCAGCGGCGCAACTTGGTTTGTACAGCCCTATTAATTCGCTGGCACTACACGCAATGACATTGAGCCGTCAGGCCATGACGGTTGTTGCACCCGGGCAACCGAAGTTGGTGGTAAGCCAGCTGCTGGTCGCTCTTCTCTGCCTGTATCCATCTGAGATCTGACCTGGTCTACCCGACACCCGAACACCAGGCATGATTAGCACGACGCTAATAGCAACACAAATGATCGATCATGCTCATTGACTTTGGCCCGGTCTATCTTATCTAACAAACCCCGGACAGTGGATACTAGAATAAGAAGGAGAAAAGAGACGATCCCATTCTTTTACAGGAGGCCATAATTGTTTCCTAGTATGATACTCGTCTTATATTTCGATTGAGTATGTTTCTGTAGGTGAAGAATTCGTACGTGATATGTTGCTGTCGCTTGAACCCAGCAAGCAAAAGCGAAGAGGAGAGAAGAATTGTACGCGGCCGAATTCATCAGCAAGCAAAACCACCTAATGGCTAACTGCATCCAGCTCATAGATGGATGTGTCTGCACCGGCGCCTCGCGCTAGTCTTGTCTCTTCTCTTGCCCATCAGTCGGTATATTAGTCGTAAAGTCGTAGACGTGGAGATAGTTCAACGTTAGCCACTTGCACCACGCCGCAGTCACCATGTCCAGCCCACCACCTCCCGACGCCGCCGGGTCGCCGCCGGTGACTCCAGTCCCGCCTACTCCGGTGACCCCATCTCCGGTGACTCCAGTTCCGCCTACTCCGACTCCGGTGACTCCATCGCCCGTAGCAATCCCGCCTTCCCCGGTGAAGCCAGTTCCGCCTTCTCCGGTAGCAGTTCCGCCTACTCCGGTCCAGGCGGATCCTCCCACCATCGTAAATCCTCCAGTGCTACCCCCGGTGAATTCTCCTCCACCACCCTCACCGCCACCACCTTCACCAAGGCCGCCCACGACGCCAAACCCAACGCCGGTAACACCGTCCCCATCTCCGCCAAGGCCCACGCCCACGCCAAACCCAACGCCAGTAACACCGTCCCCACCTCCACCAAGGCCAACTCCGACGCCAACGCCAACTCCTCGCAGGCCGCCGTCGTCATCACCATCGCCGCCTGACGCCGCGCCGCCGCCTCCTGAGGACGTCCCATCTTCGCCACCGCTCCCGATCGACGCCCCAGCTGCTGCAGCGCCTCCGCCGTCGCCTCTAACGTTTTATCCGCCGCCGCCGCCGCAGTTAGCGGACGCGCCGTCGACATCGGCCAAGTCCCCGCCAAGCAGCGGGACCGCGCTGGGCGTGGGCGTGGCCGTCGGGGCGGTGGTCTTGCTCGGCCTCGCGGCCGCGCTGATCTTCTGCTTCGTGTCCAAGCGGCGTCGTCGCCGTAGGGTACCGCCGCCGGGGACCCCAGGTGCGTACACGTACTTCACACATTGCTTGCACATGCTGAACAGCTCTTCGCACGGAACATTAAGAACATTGTTGATCCGGCGGTCGCAGCTTGATTAATCGATCCGAACCCGGAAATTGCAACTGAAGCTCCGCCTCATGGGGAGCCCGATATTTCGAAAAATCAAAATTTAACTTTCTATTTTTCAAAAACTCTAAAGAAATACACGTCTACATAGGAATGCACACCCCATGTTGGTAAAGTCTCATGACGAGGTACATTTTAACATTTCTTTGTGTAGCTCACGTCAAAATGTACTCCTATTTCATAGTGAAAAATTTACAAACATGCCGGATACACCTCCATATACATGTGAATTTTATTTTCAGAAAAAAAATTGAAACTTTAAAAGTTGATTCTTGATAAAAGGAAATTCAAAAATTCAGGCACCCTAAAGCTAAAATTCCGCACTTGAACAACGGAGTATTTTTGTAAAGATTGAAGAACATATAATCATACGCATGTTCGATTGGAAATTTGGAATGAAATGTGTAAGAGCCAATCAATTCAGACATGTTTTTGCCGTCACAACTCCTCGAAAAAGCGCAAGTCATTCATAGGCAGGAGCGCAACTTAAAATTTGATAGTACTGTACTCAACACAATGACAATGAGCCATTAGGCATTGCCATTGCACGTAGGCAACATAAGTTGGTGAGGCCGCTAAGCCAGCTGCTAGCAATGTTTTGGTTATCGGGCGGCAAATTTGGTTACCGGCCAATAACCATGTTTCTTGCCGCCCCAGGGTAAAAATAGATATTGAGTAAAAGATATATATTTTCAAAAAATTGAATTTGAACAATGGACGTATTGTTAAAATAATAGCATGTCTAATCATGCAAATATGTGGTCATTATGTAGTGGTAAATATGTTCCTTCCGCATCAACACGTCACGTGTTCAAGTACCTATCTATATGACTATATGGAGATAACCAAATAAATTGAAAATAATATTTGATCGGTATTGTGCGATATTATTCCGGCAACCATCTTAACCACAAATTCTGCCCTTTGGGTAAAAATCATCTATCTGGTCGTCAAAACCTTGTTTGCTTGTCGCATGCTATCGATTATGAGAGTGCTTTTTTGTGTGGGGAATGAGAGTGCTTTATCTACATCCATGTGATATATTGTGGATGCATTCACCTTTTATCGTTGCTTTGAGATTCATGCTATATTTTTCTTTTGGCAAGTCTGTCTTGTTCCAAAGTATTATATAATGCTTTGTTTTTCCTTCTAGTTTAAGAATATGCCGTAATGTTTCATTGTGTAGTATACAATGAAACATATGATACATTCCAAAACAAGAAAAAGAAGACCTAATGTAATACCACTATGAAACAAAACAAACTTTATGGTAATCCAAGAAACATGCCATGAATCTCAAAACAATGACGAATGGTGGGTACACATGCAAAAAACTTTCCTGTATCAATTTGATCTAGCCCACCAGCTAGACAAAACTAGGCATGATTATCTTTCAGTTGTAAGACCGAAAAAAACCTAGTTTCAGTCACCTCATGATTCGTCTTCATTCACACCCCTCCTCGTTGATTTGCCAACCATCACCGACCTCACCATCGTCCCTCGTAACCCACGTCGACGTCACTGCCCCACTCTGTCCGTCCGCCTCGTCGCCCCATCCTACCTGAGCCTCCACCTTAGTCGAGTCATCGTTGCCATGGCACCTCCCCCCCCCCCCCCCCCCCACCCGCATCCGCACTATGAACCCTCAGACTCGTATCCGCCGACAGCCGGCAAACCACACCATCGTCGGCCATCCCTCTAACCATCTCCTTCTTCAGTACCGACGAACCACACCCTCACCCCCACCTATCTTTCAGTTGAAAGACAGAGAAAAATAATATGGTTTTAGTCGCCTCATGCTTCTTCTTCATTCATCTCCCTCATCGTCTTCCTTCCACCATCATTGATTCGCCCACCATCACCGACCTCACTATTGTCCCTCGTAGCCCACGTCGGCGTCACTACCCCGCTCTGTCCGGCCGCCTCGTCGCCCCATCCTACCCGAGCCTCCACATCAGTCGAGTCATCGCTGCATGGTACCCTTCCCCACTCCCCCGCACATGCATCCGCACTATGAACCCTTAGACTCATATCCGCCGGCAAGTCAGGGGCAGTCGGCGAACCACACCATCGCCGATCATCCATCTAACCATCTCCTTCTCCAGTGCCGATGAACCATACCCTCACTCCCACCTCCACCCGCACTGTCAACCATGGGATCGGCTTTCGCTGATCCACGACGTCCCCGTCCCAAGCTCGATGCTCTGCGCGCGCAAGGAATTGAGTTAAACCTAAATATTTTCCAATTGCCCGAAGAATAGAAAAACGTAACAAAAAGAATGATCGGGCTCATTGACTTTGACCCGGTCAATCTTTTATCTAACAAATCCTGGATATAGTGGACACTAGAATAATTAGAAAGAAAGAGACGAGCCAGTTCTTTTACGGGAGCCCCAAATGTTGCTGTCGCTTGAACCCAGTAAGCAAAAGCGAAGAGAAGAATTCTACACGGCCGAAATAAGCAAACACACATCATCGTTAACCGCGTCCAGCCCATACCAGTCTTCTCCTCTAATCTCTTTGCCCATCGGTATATTTAGCCGTGCTCTCTCCACAGTTAAACCTTAGGAACTTCCGCACTTGCACCAAGCCACAGGCACCATGTCCAGTCCACCGCCGGACGCCGGCGGGTCGCCACCCGTGACTCCATCTCCGACGCCGCCGGTTACGCCGGTGACTCCGTCTCCTCCAGACAACCCCGTCGTGACGCCTCCGGTTGCCCCAGTGAATAACCCGCCTCCTCCGGACACTAGCATGTTTAATCCGCCTCCTCCGGACACCAGCCCGCCTCCTCCAGTGACTCCATCACCACCGCCTCCGGAAGCCATTCCTCCTCCTCCGGTGACTCCATCACCACCTCCTCCGGAAGCCATTCCTCCCACTCCGGAGACTCCACCACCACCTCCTCCGGTAGCAATTCCGCCTTCTCCGGTGACTGCTCCACCACCACCCCCTCCGGTAGCAATTCCACCTGCACTACCTCCTCAGGTAGCAACTGTTCCGCCTACTATCGCGAAACCCCCGACCATCGCAAATCCTCCAGTGGAGCCCCCGGCAGACCCTCCAGCGGAACCCCCTGTGAATCCTTCGCCACCTCCACCGTCGCCACCTCCACCAAGGCCGCCCACGCAGCCAAACCCAACGCCAATAACACCGTCGCCAAACCCAACGCCAGTTACGCCGTCGCCGCCTCCACCAAGGCCCACGCCGACGCCAAACCCGACGCCAGCAACACCGTCCCCACCTCCACAAAGGCCAACTCCAACACCAACACCGACGCCAACTCCTCCCAGGCCGCCGCCATCATCCCCAGCTCCGAGTCCGCCAACGGACGTGCCACGTTCATTTCCACCGCCGCCTGACGCCACGTTGCCGCCTCCTGACGACGTCCCGTATTCGCCGCCGGCCCCGAACAACGCCCCGGCTGAACAAGCGCCTCCGCCGTCAGCTCTAACGTGGTATCCGCCTCCTCCGCCGCTCTCAACAGACGCGCCGGCGACCTTGGCCAAGTCCTCGTCAAGCAGCAAAACCACAGTGGGCTTGGGCGTGGGCGTGGCTGTTGGGGCGGTGGTCTTGCTCGGCCTCGCGGCCGTCGTCTTCTTCTTCCTGGCCAGGCGGCGCCGTCGCCGTAGGGTACCGCCGCCGGGGACCCCAGGTGCGTACACCCACTGTACATATTGCATACGCGAAGTAGCCCACGCCCACGCCATGAAACATTCTAGTAACTACTTATTATTTCTGGATTATTCAGTTGTGTGAAAACTTTACGTAAACTCGTGGTGTCGTAAATTTGTGGATCAGCTCAGCTGACAGCCCATCAGAAGAGCGACGAGCTTAACGACTATCACTCCTGGTTGTTAACTCTGGCGTCTCAAAACGTTCCTAGAGCCAGAGAGCCAAAAATCTGAAGGTCACAATTCAGACATGTTTCCGCCGTCACAGCTCCTCAGAGAAGCAGTACAGTATTAATGCGCCAGTACTACTGCTACTGGACGCAATGACAATGAGCCGTCAGGCCTTAAGTTGGTAAGGTCGCTGATCGCGTCGCGTGTTGTCTGCAGCCTGCTGTATCCATGACCTGGTCTACGTGCATGCCATCCAAAAACTAGGCATGATTAGCACTGCCCTAACGCTAACAAAAGAATCTTTCAGTCTCGAGAAAAGCTTTATAGTTTCAGTCAAAAGAAAGCACCTCTCCCCCGCATTCCTCCGGGCTCCCGCCTTCACTTGCCCAGCCGTATAACTGCCCTCCGTCGATCCGGGGCTCTGGCCAGCCGCGGTGTTCCCGTCTCGTCTCAGAGCATCTCCAACAGACGCCGAAGGCACGGCGCGCTAAATTCTGGTTTACGCCCTTCGTCAGGTTTGACGCGGCACGCAACGCTGACTCCAGCAGCCGCGTTAAAATCTAGCGCGCGCAGCTTCAGCCGGCGTGCCAACATGCAGCGCGCGCTCTCGCATAATTATTTAAAAAAAAACTTTGCATAGATAAAAAAAGATACATAATTCATAGCATAGATAAAAAAAGGATTCAAAGATATTTTACATAGTTCTAAAGTATAGATAGATAGAACTACAGTGCAACTAGATTAAAAAAAACTACGGTGCAACTGAGAAAAACTACGGTGACTCCTAGCCGTCAGCATCATCATCATCATCCTTGGTGGTGTTGTCCGAGGTATCGAGCCATATGTCAGCCCAACGCAGATCGTTGGGGGGGAGAAGATCGACTGCCCGCCGTTCTCGACGATATCGCACTGCGATAAGGCCAGTGCCTTGCGCCGACGCCTGTCGGCACGCTTCGCGGGGCGCCTTGCCGTCCTCTCTGCCCAGAAGGCGTTCTTGGCGGCGACGTCCTCCGGGTGGTGCCGGCGCCACTCCGCCATGGCTCGCTCGTCCTCCTCGGCGATGAGGAGGCGGCGCTGCAGCCGAACGTGGTCCGCACGCTCCTGGTCCGTGATGAGACGAGGCGGAGGGGAGACGCGCTGCGCCTGCTCGCGCGTGAAGACGTCTCGAAAGTTCATCTGTGACGGGGGCCTCTCCAAGCGCCACGCCGCCGCGTCGTACGCGCGGGCCGCCTCGTGCGGGTCCGGAACGAGGCGAGGCCGAGCCGGACCGGATCTCGGCGGAGTACCAGCCGTTGGGGCGCTCGCGAACGCCGCGGTAGCCCGAAGAACCCCGGCGGCGCGGCGGCATGGTGGCGCGGTGATGGCAAGGGAAAGGACGCGTGGCAGTGTGGTTGAGCGCGTGGCGAGCGCCGGATATTATAGGCGCGCGAAGCGATGCGCCAAATCTACCGCACGAGCTGCCGCTTTCTTTCCCGCGCGCGCTATTTTGCCGCCACCGCTGGAGCACGCGAAATCGGGCCGCGCGTCTTTTGGCGCCTGTTGGAGATGCTCTCCGAATCGGTGCTCTCCCTCTGCGCATCTATAGAATCGACTGAAATGAAAATATTTTTCAGTTGCCCGAAAAGCGTGACGAAAATGATGTATCAGATTCATTGACTTTGGCACAGTCAATATTGTCTAACAAACCCCGGATCGGATAGTGGATGCTTAGAATAACAAGGAGAAAACTGCAGACAAGCAAAGCAAAATACGTATGATGTCGCTGTCGCTTGAACCAGGCAAGCGAATCCAATAGGAGAACTGTACGCAGCCATACTACGCGAGGCGAAACCACCTCACAGTAGCTAATTGATTCCAGCCCATAGCCTTTGCACCTGGCTCGCTAGTCTTCTCCTCTCCTTGCCCATCGCCATCGGTATATTTAGTCGTTGTAACTCGTTGCCGTGCTGAGAGTTTAACGTTAGGCACTTGCTGCACCACGCCGCAGCAGCCATGTCCAGCCCACCTCCTCCGGACGCCGCTGGGGCGCCACCGGTGACCCCATCTCCGGCGCCGCCTGTTACGCCCGCCACCCCACCTCCTCCGGGCGCCGCCGGGACCCCACCACCCCCAGACGCCTCTGGCACGCCTCCCGTGACTCCACCTCCCCCGGACGGCGCCGGGATGCCACCGCCACCGCCACAGGTGACTCCACCACCCCCCGACGGCGCCGCCGCGCCTCCTCCGGTTATCCCTGCGACTCCTCCGGTGAATCCGCCGGTAAACCCCCCAGTGGCCCCAGTGATACCGCCTACGCCTACTCCAACCCCGACGCCCACGCCTACGCCGGTTTTTCCTCCTCCACCTCCACCACCTACACCACGGCCGACGCCTACCCCAACGCCCGTAACACCGTCCCCAACTCCACCAAGACCGACGCCAACGCCTGTAACACCATCCCCACCTCCACCAAGGCCGACTCCAGCACCAACGCCAGTAACACCGTCCCCTCCTCCGCGCGGGCCGACGACGCCGTCTCCACCTCCCCCGACGCCTGATGTCCCAGCCTCGCCTACGCCGGAGCCCCCGACCGACGCCCCAGCTGCAACAGCGCCTCCGCCGTCACCTCTAACGTTGTCTCCGCCTCCGCCGCCGCAGTCAGCGGGCGCGCCGTCGACCTCGGCCAAGTCGTCGTCGAGCAGCGGGACCGCGGTGGGTGTGGGCGTGGCCGTCGGGGCCGTGGTCTTGCTGGGCCTCGCCGCCGCGCTGATCTTCTTCTTCGTGTCCAGGCGCCGCCGTCGCCGAAGGGTGCCGCCGCTGGGGACCCCAGGTGCGTAGACGAACTGCACACACTGCATACGCCCGGTCGCGAGACCGCCATTCTTGGCACGCGTGCCGGACTTTTTCCGCGATGCCATCATGTGACGTCGTGCACACGTACGTCGGCCGGTGCAACTACAAACAACGCGTTAACCACGTAAACCGCGGGCGCGGGAGTTGGTGCGAGTCCGCGCGCCATTCTCTCCTGATGCGCGGTGCTGGCGACAGCCTGACAGCGACTCGCGCCGCGGCACGGCGCGGCGTGCCAGCGCGCGACCCACGCCCTAGAGCTGTTCGCGCCGACTCGATTAGTGCTCCACTTTCTTTCGTCAGTGCTACGCCGGCCCTCGGGTTTTTCCATCGGGAAATTGAACATCTGTCATCTGAAATTCAAATTCTGAATGTGTTCGTGCGAGTGGTGAACTGACCGATCGTTTTTTTTTTCGTACCAGCGGATTTCTTCTACGACCCGAGGCAGCCGACGACGCCGCTGCAGCAGTCGCACGCGCTGTCGACGCCGTCGTCGACGCCGCCGCTGATGCACTCGTGGGCGCAGAGCAGCGGCGGCGACCCGGGCGGGCCGCCGCTCCCGGCGATGACGGGCGGCACGTTCGGGTACGACGAGCTGGCGGCGGCGACGGACGGGTTCTCGGAGGCGAACCTGCTGGGGCAGGGCGGGTTCGGGCACGTGTACAAGGGCACGGTGAAGGGGCAGGAGGTGGCCATCAAGAAGCTGCGCGCCGGCAGCGGGCAGGGCCACCGCGAGTTCCGCGCCGAGGTGGACATCATCAGCCGCGTGCACCACAAGAATCTCGTCTCCCTCGTCGGCTTCTGCATCCACGCCGAGCAGCGCCTCCTCGTCTACGAGTACGTCCCCAACAAGACCCTCGAGTCCCAGCTGCACCACGGTACGTACGCACACCCATCGAGCTGCTCTGTTGGTTTTGGAAGTGCTGGGACCGACTGACACGACAAGAGGTTGGTTTTGGCTGGTCTCAGGGAGCGCCCGCGGGACGCTGGATTGGCCTCGCCGGTGGAAGATCGCCGTCGGCTCGGCCAAGGGCCTCGCGTATCTGCACGAAGACTGTGAGTTCATTTCATTCTGAGACGGATTTTTGTCGCCTGAGGCTGTTCTGGCACTGAATATTTGAATGTCTGGCTTTGATCTCAGGTCATCCTAAGATCATCCACCGTGACATCAAGGCGGCCAACATCCTCCTCGACTACAACTATGAGCCCAAGGTAAGTAGTAAATCGTCAAAACCCAACAACAACAACAACAATTGATGCATCGTCTGCTTGTATCTAACTCTTGCTACGTGCAGGTTGCAGATTTTGGGCTGGCAAAATGCCAAGAAGCAGAACACACTGCTGTTTCTACGCGCGTAATGGGAACTTTTGGGTAAGACGGCTGATTACTACTCCTATTCCTCAGAAGCCCAACAAACTGCCCGCGTATATGAATCATGGGAACATGTTGACTAACCTTGTCTTGTGTCAAAACTTTTTATCTACAGATACCTGGCTCCGGAATATTACGCCACCGGCAAAGTAACCGACCGGTCCGACGTCTACTCCTTCGGCGTGATGCTTCTGGAGCTCATCACCGGACGGAAGCCTATCATGGCATCCTCAGATCACCAGCCAGAAACATTGGCTACTTGGGTGAGTTGCCAAACCATCCATCGCCTGATTTTTTACAAGGAACAACTGTTAGTGAGTGTACTTAGTTTCCTCGTGTTTGAACTAGTAGAACTGTGTAGAGAAGGATCCTGTTTGATCCCACTTGATCGTCGGATGTCTACCTTCCACCGCAAATGCAGAGAGTAGTAACAGATTCGTTTCCTCGATCGGTTCCGAACAGGCAAAGCCCCTGCTGACCAAGGCCTTGGAGGAGGAAAACTACGAGGAGCTGATCGACCCGGAGCTGGGGACCAACTATGACGCCTACGACATGGCGCGGCTCGTCGCCTGCGCCGCCGCCGCCGTGCGCCAGACGGCGCGCTCTCGCCCGCGGATGGCACAGGTGCGTGCCGAATCCCCTCGCCTACAGGCTCTCTCACCCGCGGTTTGCACATTTAACAAGCAAGTGACGCGCTCGTGCCAATGAATTGTGATCAGATCGTTCGGTACCTGGAGGGCGAGCTGTCGGCGGAGGACCTGAACGGCGGCATGGCGCCGGGCCAGAGCGCGATGCATCGCTCAGGGGGCGGCAACACGGACGAAGTCAGGCGACTCAGGAGGATGGCGTTCGGGCCGGGCACCGGGACGGCCGGCGGCACCATCAGCGAGTACGCCAGCAGCGAGATGAGCGCGCCGACGAGCGAGTACGGGCTGAACCCGTCCAGCGAGTACACGGCCAGCAGCGCGGCGGACACGGAGGACATGACGGACTTCCCGCACAGAGCCGGCACCGGCAGGGGCGCCGCCGAGGGGGCCAGCGGTGAGGCGGGACGCGGGACCACGGAGGGGTTCAGCAGGCGCACCACTGGCAGACGTACCAGCCGGGGGTGAAGAGACGTACTGAATACTGCTTACGAGCGGGTGATCAAGGAATCGTCGCTCGTGTACATATGTCATGCTGTCGCTGTGGGATTTGGTTTGCGTTTCTTTGTTTCAGATTTCGGGTTCATGCGATTTTTGGTGGGTGGTGGAAGAAGTTGTAACTTGTATGTGCGTCCATTAATTAACCACAAAGGTGAATAAAACAGAAAGAGATGATGGAGAATTCCTCGAACAGGCTCTTGTCCCGCTTTATATTAAAATAAACCAATCGGCCGAACAAGGGTACAAGGTGTTGATGAAATCCTCGAGAGCTGATGGATTTATTTTTTACAAAACAGACGAAAGATGTAAAAGAAAAAAATGCACAAGAGTGAACTAGAAAACGCCGCTAGAGTGTCGTTGAGGAGAAGCGCATGACAATCACCGCCAGGAGTGATAACCACCTGCACTCATCGACGATGTCCCCCCTCCCCCCTCCAAGGAAGGTAACGACACCTTGCGCCGAAGCAGACGAAGATTTTCACCCCAAGTGCCGAAGGGGAGGGAGAGGACCAAGCTGGCGCTCCAAGGGGACGAAGATTTTCACCAAGAGTGCAGGAGATTTTCACTCATTAGCCATGTGTTTTTATCTCTCTCCCTTGATTATGTGAGTTGCAATCTTTATTGTGATCATGGGCTTTGTTAATAGAGTTGAATTATGTGATGTGTTCCCTTCATATTATGTTTGTGATGAATTAAATCTTGCTCATCTATGAGTTTCTTTATGTTGGATTGAATCTTTTGGGAGTTAATGAGATTACATGATGCATATTGTAGTATAACTTACCGAGACATCCGTGGTGACTCAATATATTAAGGTTAGAATGATGAAAATCATATGGTGTTGTCGTAGTGTACTTTCTGGGGCTGTTTGTGCTGACACCGTGGTGACTCAATAGATTAAAATTAGAAAAATAACTTTTAGGTGGTACGCAAGATGGACCCCTCCTTCGATGGGAATGGACAAAGCAAATGTTAATGTCCTAGTTTTGAGGTATGGCATAGGTGCCACTATTGCGGCTGTTTGCAGAGACCAGACATGGTATTATATGGGCTCTTTGGCTATCAGTTTGATTTTGCCAGTGATCCACTTATTCTTGATAGCTCGTAGCTTGTGCCCTTGCTAATGATCTTGGTCTTCAACAAATCCACATTGCTTCAGATTGTCTCATTCTGAGAAAGATATCAATCAGTTGCAGAGTGTGATACAGGAGCTATCATTAGGGAGATTGCAGCAAGGAGGAATGTTTTTTTATTTAATTTAGTGCATGGAAATAGGAGTTCTAATATGTAAGCTTATAATCTTGCTATGTTATGTTTATCTATACTAGTGGTCGTCATGTATGGCTAGGAGTCTCACTCTATGCCAGTTTAATCCCTGTAAGAATTATTGATGAACAAAACCTAAAAGATTGTTTAAAAAAAGCACAACAAGAACGGAGACTTTGCTCCCTCCTTCGATGAACCGCCACCTTTCCTTCGCCGACGACTCCCCAGAGGTCATTTCAAACCACTCTCCTCCCCTCCCCTCTCTTCCACCCTCTAGTTGTAGGGCTGGCACCACCACGAGCTCCTCCACGGCTGCCACCCTTGCTTCTTGATTTGTCTGATGCGACGAACCACCCTTGCTCTCCCCTCCCCTGTGGCTTGTTGCCTCCATCCACCATGGATGCCACCTCCTGTGAGGTACAGGACTCCATGCCCATTGTTCTCCCCAGCGAGCTTGCCATGCACGCCGCCTCTAAGAGCACCATGGATGTCACCAAGTTCACTTCATCCTAGGTTGCCTTTGCATTTCTTCCTAGATCGTGGTTGTTTGATGAAATGACGATACTATTGTGGCTAGCCGATGGATAGTTTTCTGACGATGATTGTGGGAACAACACCGCCATTTGTTGTCATGAAATAGTAAATTTTGTTGTTTTACTGCTTAGCGTATGCTTGAAAGTTGGTTATGTATTTCTTTCTCCTGTATATTTTGAAACTTCCTTTTTGTTTTGATTCTTGTGCTGAGTACGATGGTTTAGAGGATTTTTTTCCAAAACTATCACTATTTTTATAGAAAATTCGGAAACTACAGCACCCAATGCAAAAAAAATCAAAACTCTGACCCCGTCGGCCTCGTGTGGGCTGAAAAGGGCTTTTCGGCCGTGCCTTGGCTGAAGAGGTGCGTACCTGGGCCGAGAAGACCTTTTTAGTCAGCAGTAGGCCGAGAAGGCCTTTTTGGTCAGCAGTAGGCCGAAAAGTCCCTAGGGCCCACCTTTTCACGTTGACGGGTGGCCGAAGTTGCATGGCTCCACTCTTTGGCTTATGTTAGGCCGAAATGAATCTTTTTTATTTTGGCTTATGAATACTATGCAACCATTGCCCATATTCTTAGACATTGAAAACTATATTTTTGCGCAGCCCTTTCCCCTCAATATTTTCCCGCCAACTCTTCCCTCCATATGTTCCCACCACATGTTTCCCACCAACCCCTTCCCGCCATATCTTCCCGCCACCCGTTTCCCGCCAACCCCTTCCCGCCATATGTTTCCGCCAACCCTTTCCCACCATACCGCAGTCGTTCTTTCCCGTCATTTTCTCTTCTCTACCTATAAAACCCCCTTCACACGGAGGTGGATAAGCAGTCCAGTGTAATGTAGTCGACGTTGCGGTCCTCTTGCCCTCCGTCGATGAAACACTCTTGCCCTTCGATGATGCGGCACTACTCTTGCCCTTCGATGGTGCAATACTCTTGGCCTTGGTGCTCCGCATGAAGATATCGTCTTTGTCTTTGCTGTCGTTAGTCCATAAATATGGATTCTTTGTTGCAGTCCTTATGAAAGTTTCACTCTTTGGCTCCACTACCTTCTTCCACTTTTCATGCAACCTAAGAAGTTCTTTACGTACCTCCTCATAGGTCCTTTCAGGCCACCCAGACCTACATAATTCATGAGCCAACTCATTCATTATGGTGTCACTACCGGTGAGTTCGTCCCATGGAACTATCCTATTGTCCATCCTGAAATCGATGGCTAGCCTCAGAAGACATGTGCTCATCCCAGGGTGAAAACTACGATTGAAAAGATAATCGGACATCTTGACTACACTACACTGGACTGCTTATCCTCCTCCGTGTGAAAGGGGGTTTTATAGGTAGAGAGGAGAAAATGGCGGGAAAGAACGACCGCGCGTATGGCGGGAAAGGGTTGGCGGGAACATATGGCGGGAAGGGGTTGGCAGGAAACGGGTGGCGGAAAGATATGGTGGGAAGGGGTTGGCAGGAAACGGGTGGCGGGAACATATGGAGGGAAAGAGTTGGCAGGAAAATATTGAGGGGAAAGGGTGGCGCGAAAATATATTTTTTCAATGTCTAAGATGGGCAATGGTTGCACAGTATTCGTAAACCAAAAAAATCATTTCGGCCTAACATAAGCCGAAGAGTGGAGCCATGCAGCTTCGGCCACTCGTCAACGTGAAAAGGTGGGCCCCATGGACTTTTCGACCTACTACTGACCAAAAAGGCCTTTTCGGCCTACTGCTGACCAAAAAGGTCTTTTCGGCCCAGGTACGCACCTCTTCGGCCAAGGCACGACCGAAAAGCCCTTTTTGGCCAAATCCTAGCCGAAAACTCCCTTTTCGGCCCACACGAGGCCGACGGGGTCATAGTTTTGATTTTTTTTGCATTGGGTGCTATAGTTTCCGAATTTGCTATAAAAATAGTGATAGTTTTGAAAAAAATCGGTTTAGAGGTACATGAGTATGAGTCACATGAAACCTTACCTCAGTTCTAAATCTCCATTTGATCATTATTTGATATCATTGGAGAATAAATATAATTGGAGTTGAAGAATTTTTCACGTATCTTTGGATAATTTGTACAAGCTCTTGAATGATCAATTAGCAATTGCACGTTAAAATTTTGTATATATGCACACCTGTTTGTACATATGCAAAACTGTATGCACATAGTTTGTACATCCGTCAATGCCATGTCTTTTAGTAGATGAGAGTAAGAAATGGTTTCTTCTTGTGTGCAAGGTTCCTGGTGTGTATTTTTCCTGATGCTCCAGCGTGCTAGCCGGAGTGCAATACTTAACCTGAGATTATTTCCTCGGTAATACCAAATATGAAACTCCTAGGAAATGGTTTGCATATTGTCATGCTACCGTGATAGTCAAAGAAGCAAAACTAAATAAGTCGTTGAAAAACTGGAAGCACCAACAAGCATATTCATCTATTTTTATTTCATCGATTCCAGGCACCCAAAGAAGCAATACTAAACAAGTTGGATAAACTTTTAGGCACTCAAAAGGTTGATGAGAATGGCATCGAACGACCAACTCATCTGTATAACAACATCATTTCCCAATCTTACTTGGTCTACAAAATTATAATGGATCATGGGCTATTGTACAATTACTATGTGTAGCATTATCACTGTGGCAAAATTAGCTAACTCTTGGGGTGAACTGTTGTCATTGTGATGAACTATTATTGATGTGGTATAAAGATAACAGATGAGATATTGTTTCCAAGTCATGTTGTTATGAACAATTATGATGCTGTCATCAAATATTAATTCCAAGGCATGCAAAATTATGTTGTTGCTGTGATGAACTGCTGCAAAATGTGATGTAAAGATCACATTTTATTTAACAAATAGTACAAAGGGAATCCCCACATGCCAAACAACATTTTTATGTGCAAGGAAATGTGGAGGATTGGGATGGGCGGGAATTTGGGGGATGGTGAAGAGGAGGGATTCACCAAATTCCTAATAAGGCTCAACCTCTTTAGGGCTTGAAATGCCCATGTGCCTATCCAATAATTTGCTAAACCCCCAGCTTTAATCCCTAATATATAAGGCATTAAGCTTTTGCCACACCTAGACCTTCCCCTGAAACTTAATACCCTAAAAAGTGTATGCTCTTTCTTTCAAACTTTTGCACAAACATTCCAAGCAAATGCACCATATTTCAAAATAAATTTAAACAATTTTTTCAGGGAAACGAACACCTATGGGATCACAGGAATCCCTTCTACGTTCGGCGGGGAGAGTACCTGCACGAAGAGCAGGTCTAGCAGTTAGCACAAGGGGGATTTTTACCCAGGTTCGGGCCGTAAAGATGCATAATACCCTAGTCCTACTTGTCTGGATATATGTGTTATTAAGCTTTTGAACTAGCTGCAGTGCATGCGCAGTCCAAAAAGTCTGAATCCTCTCTCTTTATGCATCAGGCCTCCTTTTATACGTAAAAGGGGTTGTCACAGTGGCACACAGGAGGTGGAAAGCAAGCTACAGTGTATGAGCTTATTGCTCGGCACCGTAGGACAAGCGCATTTAATGCGTTGCCTACGTGCCCTCTTACTTTATTGGGGACGACAACAGAAGCCATCCCATCCGTCGCCGCCCCTCCTTGCTTTGACACACGTCCAGGCTGACAAGGCATGCAGTGCCATACTGGCTAACTAGCTGCTATGTTGGCGCGATGGTAGAGCCTCTACGAAGATTTGCATGCCGCAGCGCAGGCGCCTGCTTAGTTGGCACACTAGTCGTCGCACTGGAGTGGTGGTGAGGTGGCAAATCCTTGCCGGGCGCGGGCCTGGCCGCAGCCCAGCGATCGTCACTGCAAGGCTTGCCGGGGGCCTCACAGTCGTCCCCGGCAAGGGTCTTGCCGGGAGTCTTCGTCTTCTGGTCCCACGTGGTCCCGCAGGCTATCAATCTTCATGAGGATTCGCATGCTACCACGCACGCGTTCCCAAATCTTGGTCTTAACATTGTCGATGGTGTCAGAACTCTCAGCCTCAAGGGTGTTGGGCTTGCTGGTGCTGCGTAGGTTACCCCGGCAAGGGTGTTGCCAGGGGAGGTCCAGCTCGCCTTCTGCTCCTTGTTCTCTGTATCGGGTGTGTTGTCTTCTGCTGCCATGCCGGGCCCCATCGCAGGAGTGGCTACGACTGCCCGTGCACAAGTAAGGGGTACAAAAAGAGCCCATACTTTTGTACACCGACAGGAGTCCCCGGGTCTGGGCCACACATGAGCGCAAGGCGTAGTTGGGCCAGGCCCAAAGCAGTACGCGGGCGCGCGTGGCAGAGACTTAACTTCCACAATCTCTTCGCCAGTTGCGCTTCCCCACGATTCACGTTGAGTGCGTGACGTGGGGGTCGTGCGTGGGATTGCTGCAGCACGGCTGCGTCACTTCGCAGTTAATGTTAAAAAAGGGCGGTCCGCGCCTTCCCCATAAAAGAGGATTCTGCAGGGGCGCCGCTCACTTTACCCCATGCACCCTTCCCAGTCAAGGAATCACGCGGCGTCCCGTTCCGCCGGCGGTAGGACCGGTGAACAGGCCGGCGGCGTCCCATTCCACGCACGGTAGGACTGGTGAACAGGAAGACCGGCCATGCAATGCAACACCATGTCGCCATTGCCACCACTTACGATGCGTCGGCTCCCGAGAGAGTGACGTGGGAGAGAGGAGATCTGCCGCTGCCGTGCTCGCGTGCGACATACGCAGGGGCAGGGCACACCCCGGGCTTCTGCCCTGCCTGCCCGGGATGCCATCAACCCAACTACGACAATACGGGTGGACGGGTCCTTGGCCTTGCAACTTGGCCACAATAATTCCCGGAAAAAAGCGAATCCTTGTTGCGTGCTGAGTTCCAGTGTTAATGCTGGATGCCCGGAGATGCAGGAAGGATTCCGAAAGCGGCACCAGGGAATCTCATCCTGTGGGCGCGGCGAAAGTCACCAGCGTGACGTGTTAATCGGTCAAGAGGGAGTCAATGGACTAACAATATTTCTTCTACTAATCTAACATTGAACCCAGATACGATCTGTAACCAAATACTACTCCTGTACGTGGGTAGGCTCAGGGAGTATGATATGTCCATTTTGCATCATGCTTTTATATCAATATTTATTGCATTATGGGCTGTTATTTCACATTATGTCACCTTATGGCTATTCTCTCTTATTTTACAAGGTTTACATGAAGAGGGAGAATGCCGGCAGCTGGAATTCTGGGCTGGAAAAGGAGCAAATATTGGAGACCTATTCTGCGCAACTCCAAAAGTCTTGAAACTACATGGAATATCTTAAAATAAATAAAGAAAAATCGTCGCCAAAGATGAAGGCCAGGGGGCCCACACCCTGCTCACGAGGGTGGGGGGCGCCCCCCCGGGGCACACCCCCTACCTCATGGGCCCCCTGGTGGCTCTCTGACACCCATCTTCTCCTATATGAAGTTTTTCGATGAGAAAAAAAAAGAAGGCAACATTTCGGGATGAGACTCTGCCGCCACGAGGCGGAACCTTGGCGGAACCAATCTAGGGCTCCGGTAGAGCTGTTCTGCCGGGGACACTTCCCTCCGGGAGGGGGAAATCATCACCATCGTCATCACCAACGCTCCTCTCATCGGGAGAGGGCAATCTCCATCAACATCTTCACCAGCACCATCTCATCTCCAAACCCTAGTTCATCTCTTGTATCCAATTCTTGTCTCCAAGTCGGGGATTGGTGCTAGTAGGTTGCTAGTAGTGTTGATTACTCCCTGTAGTTGATGCTAGTTGGTTTATTTGGTGGAAGATCATATGTTCAGATCCTTTATGCATATTATTACCCCTCTGATTACGAACATGAATATGCTTTGTGAGTAATTACGTTTGTTCCTGAGGACAAGGGAGAAGTCTTGCTATTAGTAGTCATGTGAATTTGGTATTCGTTCGATATTTTGATAAGATGTATGTTGTCTAGCCTCTAGTGGTGTTATGTGAACGTCGACTACATAACACTTCACCATTATTTGGGCCTAGAGGAAGGCATTGGGAAGTAATAAGTAGATGATGGGTTGCTAGAGTGACAGAAGCTTAAACCCTAGTTTATGCGTTGCTTGGTAAGGGGCTGATTTGGATCCATATGTTTCATGCTATGGTTAGGTTTACCTTAATACTTTTGTTGTAGTTGCGGATGCTTGCAATAGAGGTTAATCATAAGTGGGATGCTTGTTCAAGTAAGAACAGCACCCAAGCACCGGTCCACCCACATATCAAATTATCAAAGTACCGAACGCGAATCATATGAGCATGATGAAAACTAGCTTGACGATATTCCCATGTCTCCTCGGGAGCGCTTTTCCTATTATAAGAGTTTGTCCAGGCTTGTCCTTTGCTACAAAAAGGATTGGGCCACCTTGCTGCACTTTATTTACTTTTGTTACTTGTTGCTCGTTACAATTTATCTTATCACAAAACTATCTGTTACCACTTATTTCAGTACTCACAGAGAATACCTTGCTGAAAACCGCTTATCATTTCCTTCTGCTCCTCGTTGGGTTCGACACTCTTACTTATCAAAAGGACTACGATAGATCCCCTATACTTGTGTGTCATCAAGAATCTTTTCTGGCGCCGTTGCCGGGGAGTGTAGCGCCTCTGGTAGGTGGAATTTGGTAAGGAAAATTTTATATAGTGTGCTGAAATTTTCTGTCACTATTTACTATGGAAAGTAATTCTCTGAGGGGCTTGTTCGGGGTATCTTCACCCCGTCCAGTAGAGCAAAGAGTTGCTCCTCAACCTACTAAACCTATTGAAAATGAAACACCTTTTGAAATTCCTTCAGGTATGATGGAAAAACTGCTAGCTAACACTTTTACAGGAGGTGGAACAAAGCATCCTGATGAACATCTACTCTATGTGGATGAAGTTTGTGGACTATTTAAGCTTGCAGGTATACCTGATGATGTTGTTAAGAAGAAGGCCTTCCCTTTATCTTTGAAGGGAGACGCATTGACATGGTACAGGCTATGTGATGATATGAGATCATGGAACTATAAAAGATTGAAATTGGAATTTCATCAAAAGTATTACCCTATGCATCTTGTTCATCGTGATCGCAATTATATATATATAATTTTTGGCCTCACGAAGGAGAAAGCATCGCTCAAGCTTGGGGGAGGCTTAAATCAATGTTATATTCATGCCCCAATTATGAGCTCCCAAGAGAAGTAATTATTCAAAGTTTTTATGCTCGGCTTTCTGATGACAATCGCACCATGCTCGATACTTCTTGTGCTGGCTATTTTATGATGAAGACTATTGAATTTAAATGGAATTTATTGGATAGAATTAAACACAACTCTGAAGATTGGGACCTCGACGAAGGTAAGGAGTCAGGTACGACACCTAAGTTTGATTGTGTTAAATCTTTTATGGATACCGATATTTTCCGTAAGTTTAGCACTAAATATGGACTTGACTCTAAGATAGTAGCTTCTTTCTGTGAATCTTTTGCTACTTATGTTGATCTCCCCAAGGAGAAGTGGTTTAAATATCATCCTCCCATAGAAGTAAAAGTAGCTACACCTATTAAAGTTGAAGAAAAGACTGTCACTTATAATGATCCTATCGTTCCCACTTCTTATGTTGAGACCACCTTTCCCTATTAGAATGAAGGATCATGCTAAAGCTTCAACTGTTGTTCATAAAAGCAATATTAGAACTTATACACCTCCTGAGCAAGTCAAAGTAGAACCTAATATTGCTATTGTTAAAGATCTCTTGTCTGATAATATTGATGGGCATGTTATTCAATTCTGTGGTGAACCTGCTAGAATTGCTAAACCTTGTGCTAGAGATAAACATAGACCTGTGGTAGGCGTGCCTGTTATTTCTGTTAAAATAGGAGATCATTGTTATCATGGCTTATGTGATATGGGTGCTAGTGCTAGTGTTATACCTATTACCTTGTATGAAGAAATTAAGCATGAAATTGCACCCGCTGAGATAGAAGATATTGATGTTACAATTAAACTTGCCAATAGAGATACTATATCTGCAATGGGAGTTGTTAGAGATGTTGAAGTCTTGTGTGGAAAAACCAAATATCCCGCTGATTTTCTTGTTCTTGGTTCTCCACAAGATAGCTTTTGTCCCATTATATTTGGTAGACCCTTCTTGAATACTGTTAATGCTAAGATAGACTGCGAAAAGAATGTTGTTACTATTGGCTTGGATGATATGGTTCACGAGTTTAATTTCTCTAAATTTAGTAAACAACATCGTGAGGAAGAATTGCCTAGTAAAGATGAAATTATTGGTCTTTCTTCTATTGTCGTACCTCCTAGTGATCCTTTAGGAAACTATTTGCTAGACCATGAAAATGATATGTTCATGAATGAAAGAAGGGAAATAGATGAAGTATTCTTTAAACAGGAACCTATTCTGCAACACAATTTGCCTGTTGAAATCCTAGGGGATTCTCCTCCACCCAAGGGTGATCCCGTGTTTGAGCTTAAACTGTTGCCTGATAATCTTAAATATGCTTATCTTGATGAAAAGAAAATATATCCTGTCATTATTAGTGCTAACCTTTCAGAGCATGAAGAAGAAAGATTATTGAAAACTCTGAAGAAGCACCGTGCCGCTATTGGATATACTCTTGATGATCTTAAGGGCATCAGTCCCACTCTATGTTAACATAAAATAAATTTGGAAGCGGATGCCAAACCAGTTCGTGATCCTCAACGACGTTTGAATCCTAAAATGAAAGAAGTGGTAAGAAAAGAAATACTCAAGCTTCTGGAGGCAGGTATAATTTATCCCGTTGCTGATAGTCAGTGGGTAAGTCCTGTCCATTGTTTCCCTAAAAAGGGAGGTATTACTGTTGTCCCTAATGATAAAGATGAATTGATTCCACAAAGAATTATCATAGGTTATAGGATTGTAATTGATTTCCGCAAATTAAAAAAAGCTACTAAGAAAGATCATTACCCCTTACCTTTTATTGATCAAATGCTAGAAAGATTATGCAAACATACACATTATTGCTTTCTAGATGGTTATTCTGGTTTCTCTCAAATACCTGTGTCGGCTAGAGATCAATCAAAGACTACTTTTACATGCCCTTTTGGTACTTTTGCTTATAGACATATGCCTTTCGGTTTATGTAATGCACCTGCTACCTTTCAAAGATGCATGATGGCTATATTCTCTGACTTTTGCGAAAAGATTTGTGAGGTTTTCATGGACGACTTTTCCGTCTATGGTTCCTCTTTTGATGATTGCTTGAGCAATCTTGCTCGAGTTTTGCAGAGATGTGAAGAAACTAATCTTGTCTTGAATTGGGAAAACTGCCACTTTATGGTTAATGAAGGTATTGTCTTGGGGCACAAAGTTTCCGAAAGAGGTATTGAAGTTGATAAATCCAAGGTTGATGCTATTGAAAAGATGCCATGTTCCAAGGACATCAAAGGTATAAGAACTTTCCTTGGTCGCGCTGGATTTTATAGGAGGTTCATTAAGGACTTCTCAAAAATTTCTCGGCCTCTAACTAATTTATTACAAAAAGATGTACCATGTGTCTTTGATGATGATTGTGTAGAAGCATTTGAAATACTTAAGAAAGCATTAGTCTCTGCACCTGTTGTTCAGCCACCAGATTGGAATTTACCCTTTGAAATTATGTGTGCTGCTAGTGATTACGCTGTAGGTGCTGTTCTAGGGCAAAGAGTTGATAAGAAATTAAATGTTATCCATTATGCTAGTAAGACTCTAGACAATGCTCAAAGAAATTATGCTACCACCGAAAAGGAACTTTTAGTAGTGGTATTTGCTTGCGATAAATTCAGACCCTATATTGTTGATTCTAAAGTAACTATTCACACTGATCATGCTGCTATTAAATATCTTATGGAAAAGAAAGATGCAAAACCTAGACTTATTAGATGGGTTCTCTTGTTGCAAGAATTTGATTTGCATATTGTTGATAGAAAAGGAGCTGAGAACCCCGTTGCAGATAACTTATCTAGGTTAGAGAATGTTCTTGATGACCCACTACCTATTGATGATAGCTTTCCTGATGAACAATTAAATGTCATAAGCACTTCCCGTAGAACTCCATGGTATGTTGATTATGCTAATTATATTGTTGCTAAATTTATACCACCTAGCTTCACATACCAACAAAAGAAAGAGTTTTTCTATGATTTGCGACATTACTTTTGGGATGACCCAAGTCTTTATAAATAAGGAGTAGATGGTGTTATTAGACGTTGTGTACCTGAGCATGAACAGGAACAGATCCTACACAAGTGTCACTCCGAAGCTTATGGAGGACACCACGCTGGAGATAGAACTGCACATAAGGTATTGCAATCCGGTTTTTATTGGCCCACTCTCTTCAAGGATGCTTGTAAGTTTGTTTTGTCTTGTGATGAATGTCAAAGAATTGGTAATATTAGTAGACGTCAAGAAATGCCTATGAATTATTCACTTGTTATTGAACCATTTGATGTTTGGGGCTTTGATTATATGGGACCTTTTCCTGACTCTAATGGATATACACATATTTTAGTTGCTGTTGATTACGTTACTAAGTGGGTAGAAGCTATTCCGACTAGTAGTGCTGATCATAACACCTCTATTAAAATGCTTAAGGAAGTTATTTTTCCGAGGTTTGGAGTCCCTAGATATTTAATGACTGATGGTGGTTCACACTTTATTCATGGTGCTTTCCGTAAAATGCTTGCTAAATATGACGTTAATCATAGAATTGCATCTCCATATCACCCGCAGTCTAGTGGTCAAGTAGAATTGAGCAATAGAGAGCTCAAATTAATTTTGCAAAAGACTGTTAATAGGTCTAGAAAGAATTGGTCCAAGAAACTTGATGATGCATTATGGGCCTATAGAGCTGCATATAAGAATCCTATGGGTATGTCTTCGTGTAAAATGGTTTATGGAAAAGCATTTCACTTACCTCTCGAACTAGAACATAAGGCATATTGGGCTATTAAAGAGCTCAACTATGATTTCAAACTTGTCGGTGAGAAGAGGTTATTTGATATTAGCTCACTTGATGAATGGAGAACCCAAGCTTATGAAAATGCCAAGTTGTTTAAAGAAAAAGTTAAAAGATGGCATGACAAAAGGATACAAAAGCGTGAGTTTAATGTAGGTGATTATGTGTTGCTATACAACTCCCGTTTAAGATTTTTTGCAGGAAAACTTCTCTCTAAATGGGAAGGTCCCTACGTTATCGAGGAGGTCTATCGTTCCGGTGCCATAAAAATCAACAACTTCGAAGGCACAAATCCGAAGGTGGTAAACGGTCAAAGGATCAAACACTATATCTCAGGTAATCCTATAAACGTTGAAACCAATATTATTGAAACCTTAACCCCGGAGGAATACATAAGGGACACTTTCCACACCGTTCCAGACTCCGAAAAGGAATAGGTATGTGGTACGGTAAGTAAACCGACTCCAAAACAATTTTTAAGGCAATATATCTCCGTTTTGGAATATTTAGAAAAATAGAAAAATAAGTGGCAGTCCGGGAAGGACATGAGGCCTCCACGAGGGTGGAGGGCGCGCCCTACCCCCCTGGGCACGCCCCCTACCTCGTGAGCACCTCGTGTGCCCTCTGGACTCCGTTTTCTTGCACAATACGTATTTTGGTCGGTAAAAATTCATTATATATTCTCCCGAAGGTTTTGACCACCGTATCATGCAAATATCCTCTGTTTTCGTTTCGAGCTGTTGCTGCTGCAGATTAGAGCAAGATGTCTTCTCAAGAGTCAGTCGGGGAGAGCCGGGTATCTAACCCGGCACCGGAACCAAGGGCAAACAGCGACGCTGACCACTTTGGGCCAGCAACGGAGGAAGAGATGGAGGCTGACCTGATGAGGGTAGATTCCATGGAAGATCAAGAAGTCACCTATCGCCTCCGAGCTGGGTTTCCGATGGGGGAACTATAGAGCTCAGCTATTCCAAACTCGGTTATCCCTTCCAATGTTAGATTTCTTTCCTATGAAAATATGAGGAGGAGTGTCTCTTGTTCTCCCACAGCTATGCAACACCCTTGGGTGCAAGGAGCTTTAGCCGTTATAGGAAAGCTTCGCAAGGAAATAATGGACCTCAAGCAGAAAGTCAATAAGCTCGAGGAGGAGAATCGTATCTTGAGGGGAATCATCGCCAAGAATATTACACCAATAACAAAGAAGGAGACATAATCACATGAGTATGGGCACTCCCCTTGGCAACTGCCAAGCTTGGGGGAGGTGCCATGGTATCGTATCACCATCACAACTCCTATCTTTACCGTTTTTCTTAGTTCGATCCTATTAGTAGTATCTTGATTTAGTAGAATAAAGTCATGGCATGATCTAGTTTTGAGTTTTGCTTTATGATCCTTCTTTGTAATCGAGTCCTGAGCTATATAATAAGATTAGTGTTGAGTCAAGGGCTTGATTATTTTGCCATGATCTTGGGTAAATAGAAAGAAGAGAAAGAATCAAAGAGTTCATATTGATCTTATTGAAAGTAATGACTTTACATAGAAAGAGTATGATGATTAAAAGTTGTTGGGAGTTGGCAAATATAGCTTTGGTCATCGTTGCAATTAATAGGAAGTAATAAGGAAAGAGAGGTTTCACATATAGATATATTATCATTGACATCTTTTATGATTGGGAGCACTCATTAAAATATGACATGCTAAAGAGTTGAGGTTGGACAAGGAAGACAACATAATGAGTTATGTTTTCTTACATCTGAGATAAAGTATGTTGTCATGGATCCTCTAAAGTGTTGAGCTTGCCTTTCTCCCTCATGCTAGCCAAATTCTCAGCACCAAGTAGAAATACTACTTGTGCTTCCAAATACCCTTAAACCAGTTCAGCCATGAGAGTCCACCATATCTACCTATGGATTGAGTAAGATCCTTCAAGTAAGTTGTCATCGGTGCAAGCAATAAAAGTTGCTCTTTAAATATGCATGACTTATTAGTGCAGAGAAAATAAGCTTTGTACAAACTTGTTGTGGACGTAATAAAAGAGACGGACTGCATAATAAAGGTCCACATACAAGGGGCAATATAAAGTGACGTTCTTTTGCATTAAGATTTTGTGCATCAACCCTAAACGCGCATGACAACCTCTGCTTCCCTCTGCGAAGGGCCTATCTTTTATTATTATCCTCTACCTTATGCAAGAGTCACGGTGATCTTCACCTTTCCCTTTTTCATTTTATCCTTTGGCAAGCTCAGCATGTTGGAAAGAACATGATATATATATCTAATTGGATGTAGGGGGGCATGAATTATTATGGTTGACATTACCCTTGGGGTAAAAGGTTGTGGGGCAAAACTATAAGCCCCTATCTTTCTCTGTGTCCGATTAAAACTCCGTAACCATAAGTATTGCATGAGTGTTAGCAATTATGAAGGACTAAGTGATAGTTGAGTATGTGGACTTGCTTTTAAGCTCTGACATAGACTCTTTCCGATATTATGATAAATTGTAATTGCTTCAATGACTAAGGTTATAATTTGTTGGTGCTCAATAAGGTTTCTGATTCATACTTTTGCTTTGTGAAAAGATCATCACTTGAACATAAGTAATCATATGACAAAATCTATATATGTTGCCGTTATGGAAATAATCATGATGCCTACATGTCCATATTTTATTTTTATCGATGCCTCTACCTCTAAACATGAGGACATATTTATTGTTATCGGCTTTTCGCTTGAGGACAAGTGAGGTCTAAGCTTGGGGGAGTTGATACGTCTGTCGGTGTCAAAACCGGCGGATCTCGGGTAGGGGGTCCCGAACTGTGCGTCTAGGCGGATGGTAACAAGAGACGAGGGACACAATGTTTTTACCCAGGTTCGGGCCCTCTTGATGGAGGTAAAACCCTACGTCCTCCTTGATTAATATTGATGATATGGGTAGTACAAGAGTGGATCTACCACGAGATCAAGGAGGCTAAACCCTAGAAGCTAGCCTATGGTATGATTGTTGTAATGTATGTTGTCCTACGGACTAAAGCCCTCCGGTTTATATAGACACCGGAGGAGGCTAGGGTTACACAGAGTCGGTTACAATGGTAGGAAATCTACATATCCGTATTGCCAAGCTTGCCTTCCACGCCAAGGAAAGTCCCATCCGGACACGGGACGGAGTCTTCAATCTTGAATCTTCGTAGTCTTGGAGTCCGGCGGATAATGATAGTCCGGTTGTCCGGACACCCCCTAGTCCAGGACTCCCTCAGTAGCCCCTGAACCAGGCTTCAATGACGATAAGTCCGGCGCGCATAATGTTCGGCATTGCAAGGCGGGTTCCTCCCTTGAATAATCCAGAGAAGATCATGAACACCAGGATAGTGTCCGGCTCTGCAAAATAAATTCCACATTCCACCGTAGAGAGAATAAAATGTACACTTAGTTCAATCTGCTGACGTATTATGCGGCGTGACATCACACCGCTACCAAGCCTTTGTTTGAATCATTTTTTACTATACCACCTCAGCATGTTTAGCGAGGCGGTTTCCTTGGCACGTCCTGTCGAAGCAGAGATCGTGTTCCCCTTATTCCGGGATTCTCATCAATACGTGCGTGGGTAACCCAATCGTTCCCGTCGCCACGCCTCCTCTATCGAAGGTGAATCCCAAACGGTCACGGAGACGGCTCTTGGTATTTTTTCCTCTTTATAAGAGGACCAAGGCTTGTCCTTGTTCTTCAATCTCGCATCGAATCTCCTCCTTGCTCCCAGTTCCAACACCCAGAGCCTCAGATTCGAGCGCTTCGGATCCGCAACCATGTCCGGTTCCGACCTCCAGGGCCGGTGGATGCCCTCCTCCATCTATGGGAGTTCAACCCAGAGGGACCTCGGATTCTCCAACACTTTATGGGTGCGACACCCGTGGAGATGTACAAGTTGTTCTTCGGACTGCAGGTGGCGTATCCGGAATTAGCCGAGGACGCAGGTCTAAGCCGCAATCACCCGGATACTCAGGTAAATAGCTCCGAATCCAGGCATCCTGTTTATATGCCCTTGTAGAGTTCGCCTCCTGACCCATTACTCTTCACAGGAATGGGTGGCGCGATCAAGGATGATAAGGTGTCCGGCCCCCCTCCCAGAGACCGCACTGGAGCCCGTGCTGGTCAGAATGTTGGAGGTCGGGCCCGCAGAAGGTGGCGAAGGGGAAGATAGAGGAGCTAGTATTTCGCCCAAAGGGGCGTCCGAAGAGGGGGGAATCAAGAACCCCTCCCTTCAGGGGGAGAAGAGGACCGCCTCCGAAGATCCGGAGGCCAAAGCCCCTAAGCGTGAGAAGAGATACTCACCGGGGGGTCCGGCGTCCGGAGGGAATCCGGACGCTCAATCATCGCCAAAGAATCAGCCCTCTAGCGAGCCGTAAGTATGAAAGAGGGAGTTTAATTTAGTAAGGAAATACCTTCATTTGTGCTTCTGTGGGTAACCGAAATATTTATATTGCAGTTCGGATCTACAGCCTTCTCAGAGGAGTTCATCTTCGGGGGACCTTCTTCCGGAGATGATGGAGAGCGAAACGCCTCCGTCTGCAGCGCCGCCAGATGAGGCAGGCGAGCCCGAAGTGTCGTCACGGAGGGTATCCCCGAGTCCGGAGGGGCCAGAGAGTTTGGCACCCACTAGTATTCGGCCGGGGGAACTGAAGAATCTGCTTGAGAGGGCGTCCATTTCAGAAGATCACCGTGCGTTGATGCGTATGGTGATTGGAAGGATTTCGTCCGCCGAGAGCGGATTGCGCAATGCCGCCATGATTTTGCTGGCGGGATTTGAGGTATGCGAGAATGACGCACCCTTTTGTCTTTTAACAATTTAGCACGTAAAAAATGCGCCCTGTATAGATAGTAGCCCCTGAGACTCAGTAGGTTGTCGAAAACGACAGCGTACCGAGGATCGAAATCTGAAGTAATGAATTCCGTCGTTCCTATGCAGGTGACGGATAGTCCGGGGGCTAGTCGGACTGGTGAGTTTGCCGAATTAAATCGGCAACTTGACTTGGCAGATGCGGACATCGCACTTGTCAACAGGCGACTTGACGAGTCGCAAGGTAAAAGAGTTCTCCGCAGTCGCTTTATTAAGGGGGTCGAAGCCTTCCTGTGATAAATTATATGCTGTTGTACAGACGGCGCTGCTGCTGTGGAGAGCCTTCGGGCCGAACTTGCTCGAGCTAAGGAGCAAGCCCGAAGGAGTGACGCGGCTGCCTCGAGGGCGGCCGAAGAGTTGAAAGCCGAGAAGGCTGCGCACTGCCTAAGCAGGGCAGAGGTGGCCGAATTGGCCATGAAATTAAAGGATGCTACCGACCGCAATGAGGCTCTTGAAAAGGAGCGCCTATCGGAGCGGGAAGACCTGAAGAAGGCCACCACCGAAGCCAAGGATGCCCGCTCTGCAATGCGGGCTATGAAGGAGGAACTACGCCAGGCCGGAGAGATCGTGGCTGGCAAGCCTTTTCTGCTGCGTCGCCGGTTTATGGATGGAAAGTATGCTCAATTTGAGCGGCTGTGGAGTCCGGAGGATCCGTATATGGACTTAGCTGCAAGTGCGGCCGATGCCGTTAAGCACTTCCGGAGCTAGGAGGATCACGAGACGGAAGAGCTATATTGGTCTCAATTCCACAGTCCGGATCGCTCACTTCCGTTTACAGACCGGTTGGCCGAATGGGCTGAGCTAAATAGATTTTCCGGACTTGCCATGACTGACATCGTGGCCCATGTCTGGCCAGAGAGGTCCAAGGCGACGAGCTACTTCGGCTTACTGCAGCAATTCCTTGGAGCGGTGCCGCATACAAAGGAGATGAAGCGGTCGGCCTGCATCGAGGGCGCGCGGATGTCTCTTGCCCGTGTGAAGGCGCATTGTCCGGAGATGGATGCCACCGCTATTGCCGCCCAGGATTCGGATGAAAACCGGCTCCCCGTCGAACACTATTTCGGGGAAGTTATGCGTGGCGCTCGTGTAATAGAGGCGCAGTGCTCGAAAAATGTCACGTTCAAATGAACGTATTAGCTTGTAAAACGATGATTATGTTATAACTGCCTTTTATACTTGTGCGTCCCAAGTAGTAAAACTTCTCCTGTGCGGCCGTTTACGTATACATTTGTATAACTTGAAAGATTGCAGTCTTCGGCTTCAGCCCCCACGCACAGGGTGCGGGGATGTTCGCAAAAATAGCGCGTTTCCACACTTAATCCGACGTCTCGGTCCTGTTTAAGGAGGTGGTAGCGTAGCGAACGAGGCAATCCGGACTATAATGCTTTATCACTTTCATTTAGCCAGTGGAGCTCGAGGGTGGGGCTACGATATAGCCCCTGGTGGCCCAGCACATCTCCGAATTCGGGGTGCGTGTGTGCCTGACCGGGAAATGGTCCTTCGTCAAAGCGGGGAATTCTAAACATTCCGGTAGTCGATCGAGTGGTTGACCAGTCTCTCGCTGTATCATGATAGTCAGTTTTCGGCTTTCTCTACTGAGGTGCTCACCCAGCCGAACTGGGGCACAATCGCAGTAGTTCTCCTGGTGCCGCGTTAGCCGGTGATACGGAACGTAAGGCAGCAAAACACAGGAGCCGGGCAAACCCAACATTTGACCAAAGACATGATTCGGAGCTGATGCATATAATGCCTAACTCGAGACGCCGAACACTCCCTAAGGTGTTCGGTCTTTATAATAATGGGCAGAGATGCCCTAAGCCCCTAGTGTCCAGGTACGGGCATGGTCTTCTGACGCGGCCGATGCCAAAACGTCAGGCTCCGCTTTGGCTATAGGAAGAAGCCAAGGGAGAATAACAACAAGAGACAGTAAAAAAGGTCTACGCAGGGTCTTAATCTGAAAAGAATCCTCACAACGGGTCCCTACTGCACGTCTGCGCCTGTGTCTCCGTTGTGCCGTTTATTCTGGACGGGCATGCACGTTGTTCATCTGTAAAGAGAGAGGAACGTTTAGTTTGAAAATAAATCGTGCGAAAAATATGTGTAAAAGAAGAAATATAAATAATTAAAGCGGGGTTTGCATGAACCTGCAGTTGTTTGTGCGCACAGCCCCCTGTGAAGAGGTATGCGGCTAGGGAGCCCCTAGCCTACTGAAGCCGGATTCGTCTATCCGAGTCTGGGGTCTTTAAGTGACCCTCGCACTGAAATGACGCCACGCGGACCGGGCATCTTGAGTGTAAGAGACGCGTAATGCGGTATGGCGTTGAAGCGGACAAAAGCCTTTCGTCCCAAGAGTGCTTGATATTCACTTTCAAATGGGACGATATGAAAAATTAATTTTTCTCGTCGAAAATTGTTCGGCGATCCGAACACGATTTCGAGTAATATGGAGCCTGTGCACTTGGCGTAAGGGCCTGGCGTCACTCCTTTGAAGGAAGTGCGGCCGTGTCGGATTTTGGTAGGGTCTATCCCCATCCTACGGATTGTGTTTGAATATAGCTGGTTTAAGTCGCTGCCTCCATCCATTAGGATGTTATTAAATTGTAATCCGTCTATTATGGGATTCAATATCAGAGGAGTCCGTCCCGCGTTTCGAACGCTTCTGGAGTAGTCCAGGTGGTCGAAAGTGATTGGCTTTGATATCCAATCACTACGGTCTGCTTGGTTAGACCGCGCGAAGCTCTTTTTAGAAAGTGTCGCACTATTTTTCCGTATTATCACATGAAGTGAGTTTACTGCTTTGACCCCTTGTGGGAAAGTCTTTTGTTTTCCGGTGCTCTGCTGGTGGGGTTTATCGTCTTTGCTTGACACGTCGAGCCCCTTGTGTTCGGCGTTTAGTCGGCTGGACTGTTTAAAAACCCAACAATTCCGGTGGGTGTGATTTGCAGGCCTTCCGGGGGTACTGTGGATTTGACATATCTGACCCAAAATCTTGTTTAAGTTGGACAATTCGTCACTGTCATCCTTGAGAGGCTGTGTTTTGTTGTTGTGCCGCGAGCTTTTGAATCCGGCGTTGACTGCCGTGCTCTTTGGGCTTTTCTCTTTATTCCGGCGCTGCTCTTTTCTGCGCCGTGATTTTCCGTTTCCATCTCTTATCTCGGATGTACTTGGGTCGCTGGTGCTGCATCTTGCTAGCCAGCTATCTTCTCCCGCATAGAAGCGGGTCATGAGGCTTGTTAGTGCGGACATTGTCCTCAGTTTCTCTTGACCGAGGTGCCTGGCAAGCCATTCGTCTCGGACATTATTCTTGAAAGCTGCTAAGGCTTCGGCGTCCGGACAGTCGACTATTTGGTTCTTTTTGGTAAGGAACCTGTTCCAGAATTTCCGCACTGACTCTCCAGGCTGTTGAGTTATATGACTTAGATCATCTGCGTCCGGAGGGCGGACGTAAGTCCCTTGAAAATTTGCTCTAAACGCGTCCTCAAGCTCTTCCCAACTTCCAACAGTGTTTTCTGGGAGGCTTTTAAGCCAATGACGGGCTGGCCCTTTGAGCTTGAGGGGTAGGTATTTTATGGCGTGGAGATCGTCTCCTCTGGCCATGTGTATGTGCAGTATATAATCTTCTATCCAGACTCCAGGGTCTGTTGTTCCGTCGTAGGCCTCTATGTTTATGGGTTTAAACCCTGCTGGGAATTCATGGTCCAGCACCTCATTGGTGAAACATAGTGGGTGTGCGGCGCCCCTGTGTTTGGGTGTGCCGCTATTGTCGGACACTTGACGTGTTACCTTGCTTCCTGGGGCCTTCTTTTTGGGCCCGTAGATGGACCTGGCTGGGCCATTTGATGGTGGAGGCTCTATGGCCTCCTCGTCGAATTCTGGTAGTAGCTTACGCTTTGGGTAGCTCTTCGATTGGTGGCCATTGCCGTATTTATCTGCGGTTTTGAGCACTTTGCTCCATCTCATTCTGAGTGTGTCTTCCGCTGTTTTGAGCTTCCGCTTTTCCTTCTTCAGGCTTCTTGCTGTGGCGATGAGCCTGCGCTTAAAAAGCTCTTGTTTGACGGGGTCCTCGGGCACGACGAGTTCGTCATCATTGAGGCTTGCTTCGTCTTCGGAGGGAGGTACATAGTTATGATCCTCAACCTCTTCGTCTGCCACCCTCTCGTGAGGGCTTGCTTCTGCATCCTCCTGCGCTGAGTCTTGCTGGAGGGGATTGTCTTCGGCACTCTCTGGGGTATTGTTATCTCCTGTGCCGGAATCTCTATTCTTGCTGTGGCAGGATTTAAAGCGGCGCCGCTGACGCCGGCGCTTGGGCTGTTTCTTTAAGGGATCTGCCTCCGTTGTTTCTTCGCCGTCCCCATCTTTTGGGGTATCCACCATGTATACATCATATGACGAGGTGGCCTTCCAGTGCCCTGTGGGCGCTGGTTCCTGTTCGTCTCCGGCATTGTCGTCCATGGCGTCGATGTCTTCGGAGTCGTAGTCTAGCATGTCGGTTAGATCGTCGACAGTGGCTACAAAGTGGGTGGTGGGTGGGCTCCGGATTTCTTCATCGTCCGCATCCCAACCATCCAGGCCATAGTCCGGCCAGGGCTCTCCTGATAACGAGAGATGTTTTAATGAATTCAGGATATCGCCAAAAGGCGAGTACTGGAAGATGTCCACGGCGGTGAATTCCATAACCGGCGCCCAATCCGGATCGATTGGTAAGGGCGCGGGAGGTTCGGAGTCCGGCGAGGAGTCCGGCGCCTCGGAATCACGAGTTTCGCAGGGGACAAGATTAGTGTTTGGCTCCATCGCCGTGGATGTTGAAGCCCCCAGGGCGGCGTCTATCCACCGCCCCTCGATCTGGGCGATCGGCTCCGGGCTAACGGCCGAAGCGGACCCATGTGCGGCCACCAAGGCACTGTTCGGTGGCAGAGCTAGATCATGCCCGTCGTCACAGTGCGGCGCGCTTGGCTGTGGCTCGAGTCCGTCGAAGATCAAGTCTCCGCGGACATCGGCCGTGAAGTTTAAGCTTCCAAATCTGACCTGACGGCCAGGGGCGTAGCTTTCGATCTGCTCCAGATGGCCAAGTGAATTGGCCCGCAGGGTGAAGCCGCCGAACACGAAGATCTGTCCGGGGAGAAAAGTCTCACCCTGGGCAGCATTGCTGGTTGAAGGTGCCATCAAGCCTATCGGTGACGACACAGAGGAACTCTCAATGAAAGCACCAATGTCGGTGTCAAAACCGGCGGATCTCGGGTAGGGGGTCCCGAACTGTGCGTCTAGGCGGATGGTAACAAGAGACGAGGGACACAATGTTTTTACCCAGGTTCGGGCCCTCTTGATGGAGGTAAAACCCTACGTCCTCCTTGATTAATATTGATGATATGGGTAGTACAAGAGTGGATCTACCACGAGATCAAGGAGGCTAAACCCTAGAAGCTAGCCTATGGTATGATTGTTGTAATGTATGTTGTCCTACGGACTAAAGCCCTCCGGTTTATATAGACACCGGAGGAGGCTAGGGTTACACAGAGTCGGTTACAATGGTAGGAAATCTACATATCCGTATTGCCAAGCTTGCCTTCCACGCCAAGGAAAGTCCCATCCGGACACGGGACGGAGTCTTCAATCTTGCATCTTCGTAGTCTTGGAGTCCGGCGGATAATGATAGTCCGGCTGTCCGGACACCCCCTAGTCCAGGACTCCCTCAACATCCATTTTGCATCATGCTTTTATATCAATATTTATTGCATTATGGGCTATTATTTCACGTTATGTCACAATACTTATGGCTATTCTCTCTAATTTTACAAGGTTTACATGAAGAGGGAGAATGCCGCCAAAAGTCCTGAAACTGCACAGAATATCTTAAAATAAATAATGAAAAATCGTCACCAAAGATGAAGGCCAGGGGGCCCACACCCTGCTCATGAGGGTGGGGGCGCACCCCCCTGGGGCGTGTCCCCCTACCTCATGGGCCCCCTGGTGGCTCTCCAACGCCCATCTTCTCCTATATGAAGTCTTTCGATGAGAAAAAAAAGAAGGCAACCTTTCGGGACGAGACTCCGCCGCCATGAGGCGGAACCTTGGCGGAACCAATCTAGGGCTCTGGCAGAGCTGTTCTGCTGGGGACACTTCTCTCCGGGAGGGGGAAATCATCACCATCGTCATCACCAACGCTCCTCTCATCGGGAGAGGGCAATCTCCATCAACATCTTCACCAGCACCATCTCATCTCCAAACCCTAGTTCATCTCTTGTATCCAATTCTTGTCTCCAAGTTCGGGATTGGTGCTAGTAGGTTGCTAGTAGTGTTGATTACTCCTTGTAAGTTGATGCTAGTTGGTTTATTTGGTGGAAGATCATATGTTCAGATCCTTTATGCATATTATTACCCCTCTGATTATGAACATGAATATGATTTGTGAGTAATTACGTTTGTTCCTGAGGACAAGGGAGAAGTCTTGCTATTAGTAGTCATGTGAATTTGGTATTCGTTCGATATTTTGATAAGATGTATGTTGTCTAGCCTCTAGTTGTGTTATGTGAACGTCGACTACATAACACTTCACCATTATTTGGGCCTAGAGGAAAGCATTGGGAAGTAAGAAGTAGATGATGGGTTGCTAGAGTGACAGAAGCTTAAACCCTAGTTTATGCGTTGCTTCGTAAGGGGCTGATTTGGATCCATATGTTTCATGCTATGGTTAGGTTTACCTTAATAGTTTTGTTGTGGTTGCGGATGCTTGCAATAGAGGTTAATCAGAAGTGGGATGCTTGTTCAAGTAAGAACAGAACCCAAGCACCGGTCCACCAATATCAAATTATCAAAGTACCGAACGCGATTCATATGAGCGTGATGAAAACTAGCTTGACGATATTCCCATGTGTCCCCGGGAGCGCTTTTCCTATTATAAGAGTATTTCCAGGCTTGTCCTTTGCTACAAAAAGGATTGTGCCACCTTGCTGCACTTTATTTACTTTTGTTACTTGTTGCTCGTTACAATTTATCTTATCACAAAACTATCTGTTACCACTTATTTCAGTACTCGCAGAGAATACCTTGCTGCAAACCGCTTATCATTTCCTTCTGCTCGTCATTGGGTTCGACACTCTTACTTATCGAAAGGACTACGATAGATCCCCTATACTTGTGGGTCATCAGAGTACTCTGCAGGACAACAATAACTCGGCCGACTGCGATCGAACAAGCTAACGTCACGATTTGAGTGACGGTTGCGAGCGGTGATAAGTCGACGGAAAGATCGTCCGATATTACTTGACCCCCTCGACACAATGAAAGACAACATATGATGAACTATGAGTTTTAATTTGTGTTTAAATTATGAGTTTGCTCGTTGAACTATTTGATTTGTATTGATTTCTGTGATGAACTATGTGATAATAATTAGTTTATGTTGAATTTTGTGCTGAAGAACACCAAATTTGGGCCAATTTATGCCGAATTTGGATATCACCGGCTGGAGGAGGGGGGTGCAAATTTTGGAGGGTCGGCTGGGAACCTGAGCCCCCACGCCAAAATTACCCTGGGTTGGCCCCCTGAAAGGATCGATATAGTTGACTAGAGGGGAGGGTGAATAGGCAACTAACAATTTTTAACTTTTCTTTACCAAATTAAACTTTGCATCAAAGTAGGTTGTCTAGATATGTAACTAGGTGAGCAACATATATGATGCAATAACAACAAGTACACAAGCAAGCAAGGGATACAACACAAATAAGCTTGCAAAGTAAAGGCACGAGATAACCAAGAGTGGAGCCGGTGAAGACGAGGATGTGTTACCGAAGTTCCTTCCTTTTGAGGGGAAGTACGTCTCCGTTAGAGCGTTGTGGAGGCCCAATGCTCTCCAAGAAGCCACTAGGGCCACCGTATTCTCCTCACGCCCTCACACAATGCAAGATGTCGTGATTCCACTATTGGTGCCCTTGAAGGCGGCGACCGAACCTTTACAAACAAGGTTGGGGCTATCTCCACAACTTAATTGGAGGCTCCCAACGACACCACGAAGCTTCACCACAATGGACTATGGCTCCGCGGTGACCTCAACCATCCAGGGTGCTCAAACACCTAAGAGTAACAAGATCCGCTAGGGATTAGTGGGGGAAATCAAATTTCTCTTGGTGGAAGTGTAGATTAGGGCCTTCTCAACCTATCCTGAGCAAATCAACAAGTTTGATTGGCTAGGGAGAGAGATCGGGCGAAAATGGAGCTTGGAGCAACAATGGAGCTTTTGGGGGGAAGAGGTAGGTCAACTTTGGGGAAGAAGACCCCCTTATATAGTGGGGGGAACAATCCAACTGTTACCCCCCAAAGCAGCCCCGCACAGAGGGGTACTACCGCCGGGGTGGGCGGTACTACCTCTGTGGCCAGCGGTACTACCGGCCCACCTCGCGGTACTGCCGCGCAGAAGAGGGGAGCGAGGAGCAAAGGGAGGACCTGGACCCAGAGCGGTACTACCGTGGTGGTAAGGGCGGTACTACCGCTTAAGAGCGGTACTACACCTCTACTACCGCAACTAGTGCCGTGAAACCCGACACGAGAAAAGAGCCCTCGAGTCGAGGCGGTAGGAGCACGGAGCCGCAACGGTACTACGGCGGAGGGCTTCAAGCGGTACTACCGCTGTGGAGCGGTACTGCCGCTTGGAGCACTCGGGCGGTACTATTGCTGTGTGTAAGTGCATATAGTGCCCCTTAGTGATTTTGGTGTATTGAAGACTTATAGGTTAAGGGACTGATGCGTTTTTGAGTGTACACATGTCTATAAGTCTATGAGGAGTTTGATATTTACAGAGAAAGTCGACCCCTAAAAATGAAGTTCTTCAACTGAAGACTTTGGGTTTCTGAAGACTTTCTGAAGACTTTGAAAGTGAAGAAATTGGTGTAACCTTGAAGACTTGGCAATCATTCGAGGAACATGAAGCGTGAAGACTTTTGTTTTTATAGTTTCATTTTCTCTTTCTCGAGTCATAGGAAACACCGTACTATTAAGGGGGTCGAGGAAATACTAAGGAAAAATTTCCATGTGATGCTCAACTCAAAATCCTACACCTACCTATCCCTTCGAGTGAAGCCATTGGAAATCTCATACGGTTCAGTCATATTCTTCAGTGACAGAGACGAAATTCTTCTGGTCTCTGAGGAATTTGTTCTGACTGAGGAGTTAGGAATTCGCCAGTGCGGATTGCCTACACAGTGAGGAACATGATAGCCCTGAGGAATTTGAGAGTCAAAATTTCGACCGTTGCTGTGCTATGCGCCAGCTGTCCCAAAATATCTACCCACCTAACGGTCATATAACTGAAGGGCATTTATGTATTATCATGTCGGGTTGTTCCCTAGGCTATAAATAGCCCCCCTACAACCACTAGCTGGTTGGCTGCTCCGAGAGAAACTGACACTTGTCATTTGAGAGCATCCCATCCTCCGAGGACTTTGAGCAAAAATCATCAAGTGAGGAAAACCCAAACCCAACACACCTACAAACCCAAAGTGATTGAGCATCACTGAAGAGATTGATCCTGCGTGGATCCGACGCTTGTTACCTTTGAAGACTGTGCTTCTTCCAGACGGTTAGGCATCATGGTCTAGAGCATCCAAGAGGAATTGTGGATCGCCGAGTGACCTAGTCTGTGAAGGTTTGGAAGTCTCCTGAAGACTTACCACGAGTGTTTGGGCAAGGTCTGTGTGACCTTAGCTCAAGGAGAATACGGTGAGGACTATGTGTCCGGGACCATGTGTCCTCGAGTTTAAATACTCAGCCGCTCCAACCAGACGTACAACTGAGACAGCAGTTGGAACTGGTCTACCAAATCATTGTCTTCACCAAGCTTACTGGTTCTATTTCCTCAACTCTTTCATTTCCTCATTTCTGTTGTTGTGTGCTTGTTCATATCTGTTTGAAGACTTTGACTGAAGACTTTCTCAATTTCCTCAGTTCAGTTTCTTCAGTTTGTCCGTCTTGTTTTTGTGTTATCCAGTGTTTACGCTTTCTGTACTCTATAAGTGTCTTCATTCCATCAAGATAACCATGCTTGTGTTCTGTTATGTTTACATTTGAGTACTTATTCCACTGCTAGTAGTTCTTCATTTAGGAATTTGCTGGTACCAGCAAATTCCTCAGAGAACAATTCATAAAAATCGCCTATTCACCCCCCTCTAGTCGATATAATGCACTTTCAATTGGTATCAGAGCAAGGTACTCCCTTGTTCTGTGTGATTTTGGTTTAACCGCCTGGAGTTTTAGTTATGTCGACTGCAGGATTGAGGAACGTATCCTGCCCCATCTTTGACGGTCATGAGTATCCTCGGTGGAAGGCCATGATGAAGAAGCGACTCATGGCTATGGACAGCAAACTATGGACCGTCACTGAGATTGGTCTTACCAATCTATGCAAGATGGTGGAGGCTGATGACATTCGCAAGTACACTCTACTCAACCTCACAGCTAAGGATGTCATCTGCTCTTGTTTGTCCCGAAATCAGTTCAGGAACGTCATGCATCTCAATCACGCGAAGCTAATCTGGGACCAGCTCTCTGAGGTCTAGAAGGTCATCGTACTCATCATGATCCTTGGTTTGAGGATTACAAGGATTCTCTCAAGGAGATGACTTTCGCACCTGAATCGTCATCCTCTTCATCGCGCCTCATGGCAGAGGGTGACAAGGTAACTGAATGCTACCTTTCTGAATCTAGTGATGATGAATCAGGTAATGAATTTGGCCCTAGCTATGTCAAACTTGCTTCCCTTGCCACTAAACAACAAAGAGCATTGGAAAAAGTTCAATACATGCTAAATAAGAGCGATGATATGTTGGGTGAGGAAATGGATCAATCAATAGCTTTGGCTAAAAGTCTTCAAAGACTTCAGTCCAAGTTTGACAACCTTCAAGGTCATCATAACACTCTCTTATCTGATCACGAGAAGCTTTCTTATGAATTTCTTCAAAGAAAGCAAGATCTTGAAAAGCTAAGAGTGGATTATGAAGATCTTCAAAAGGAGCACGATTCATTACTTGCTTAACAAATCAGCGCTACTCAGGAAGAATTTGTTCCTCCATGTTTGAACTGCATTGAATGTGAAACTGCTAATTCTTCGCCTGAATGTTCAAATGCTTCTAATGATAAAAATTCTTCATTTGTCTCTGCTATCACTAATTCCTCATCTGAGGACATTGCTAGTATCACTAATGATGCAGGGCTGAAGGAATTGTACATGACAGGCATGTACAAAAGCCTCAAAGGGCATCAGACTCTTTGTGATGTGCTCAAAAAGCAGATCCTCAACAGAAACCCTAGGAAAGAGGGTATTGCCTTTGAGAGGAGACTCAATGCTGATGGAACATATTGGAAGCCTGAGCAGTATCCCAAAACCTCATGGGTTGCTGCAAAGGGACCTCCAGTTGATCCATCCAATTTATCTGGCTTTACATGTGAATCTCCTCATTCTTCTGATGAGTCATTTGACTCCAACTATAAACTGTTCAAAAATCAGAATGGTGAAGTATTTGCTAGATATGTTGGCACTATCTGCAGGAACGGTTCCCCTATGAAGAAAATCTGGGTTCCCAAAAGTTGCCTTGAAAGTCTTTAGGTGAATGTACTCATGACACCACCTGTGAAGAATAGGAACTCCAGATCAAATTCTTCATATGGGCCAAATTCTTCATATGGATCCAAGTCCTCATACGGACCAAATTCCTCACGTGGATCAAATTCCTCAAAAGGATCAAAGTCCTCATATGATCATCATCATGCTAACCCCTCTGTTTCGCCGGTTAGAGCTAAGGGCTATGAATATGAGCATTATTCTTCTAATCATTATGTTCATAAGTCCTCGAAGAATTTCTCTGCTTATTCATATGCTTACCCTAACCCCTCTTATGTGAAACAAAGTGGACTGGCTTCTATGCCACCTTTCTCATATGGTGCTCGCAGAGTGATGAATTCTTTGCCACCCCTTCAGATGTGGGTGGTGAAGAAAAAGAACTAATCTCTTATGTAGGGTCAGGTCTCCAGACGTGCTTAAAACGTCTGAAGAATTTGCTGGAGACCTGAACAGTGCCTGAAAGGACGCAGGCTAATCATGAAGAAATGAACCTTCATTTCTCATGTCCTCATGCTGTTTATCTGTTCTATTGTTTGATGAAATTGATCTGATGATATTGATGTCATATTCTTCACTGATGAAGTATATGAGTTCGTAAGTTGCACTAATTCATTTGCAGGATGATCAACCCAAAGCCAATGAGTGGGTCCTCGATAGTGGATGTATGAATCACATGACTGGTGACAAGAATCTATTGATGGATGCTCCTTTATCACCATCGCATCTGAAGCATATCATCTTTTCTAAGAAAGGCAAAAGTCAGGTATTGGGTCTAGGTAAGGTTGCGATCTCGAAGGATCGACACATGGACAAAGTCATGCTTGTCGAATCCTTAGGATACAACCTCATGTCTGTCTCAATGCTTTGTGATCTTGATATGGTTGTTGTCTTTGGCAAATATCGTTGCGTTGTGATCATGGAAGCTGACAATTCCAAAGTCTTCGAAGGCTTTAGGAGAGGAGACTTGTACATTGTTGATTTCTCTACAGGACCACAACCGGCCGTATGCCTACTTGCAAAAGCTTCAGAAGGCTGGCTATGGCATCGACGACTTGGTCATGCAGGCATGTGGAATTTGCACACGCTTGCGAAGAAGAAGCATGTCATTGGCATTGAGAATGTCAAATTCCTCAAGGATCACTTGTGCGGAGCCTGTGATGCTAGAAAGATGACAAATGCCAAGCATCCAGCAAAGACTATCATGACTACCACTAGACCATTTGAATTGCTTCACATGGATCTCTTTGGTCCTAATCATTATTCTGCTATTACAAATGATGCATCTCTATATGGCTTTGTTATTGGTGATGATTATTCTCGTTACACATGGGTGCACATTGTCACTTACAAACATGAAGTGTAGGAAGTCTTCAAACAATTTTCCTCGAGGGCTTCAACCAACTTTGGTGTGAAGATCAAGCACATAAGAAGTGACAATGGGATTGAGTTCAAGAATTCCGCTCTTGATGACTATCTTGATGAACTTGGTATTACTCATGAGTTATCTGCTCCTTATACTCCTCAGCAGAATGGCATCGTGGAGCGCAAGAACAGAACTCTTGTTGAGATGGCCCGCACTATGCTTGATGAATACAAGACGCCTCGTCGTTTCTGGATTGAGGCAATTGATACTGCATGCCACATCATCAATAGAGTATATCTTCACAAATTCTTCAAGAAGACTGCTTATGAACTCCTCACTGACAAGAAACCCAATGTGAGTTACTTCAAAGTCTTCGGTGCTAAATCTTGGATTAGAGATCCTCATCACAATTCTAAATTTGCACCGAAAGCACATGAGGGATTTATGCTTGGTTACGGAAAGGACTCGCACACCTACAAAGTCTTCAATAACGTTCTTCACAAGGTTGTTGAAACTGTAGATGTGCGGTTCGATGAAATTAATGGCTCGCAAAGAGAGCACCTACCTTCTATGTTAGATGAACCAGCACCTAAGGAATCTATCAAGTTCAAGGCTACTGAGGATGTCATTCCCACCAAAGAATCTGCTAAAGAATTCATTCCAGAACGTGATGAACGTCGACCTAGCGCACCTGAAGAAAATGGTGCTGAGGAAAATGCTCCTGAAGAAAATGCGGATCAAATTCCTCGAAGACAACCCGCTCATCCTCGCATTGCAAACGAAGTGCAAATCGAGAAGATCATCGATGACATTGAAGCACCAGGTCCTCTCACAGGCTCAAATTTTTCACATTTATCTAACTTTTGTGGGCACTTTGCTTTTGTCTCTATTACAGAGCCCACTAAGGTAGATGAAGCATTTCTAGAGCCTGAGTGGATTCAAGCTATGCAAGAAGAATTACATCAGTTTGAGCTCAACAACTGTCGGAGTAAATGACCACAGGTAGCCTAACCGGCTCCCTTTAACCCTCAGAAAAAACAATGGGCCGATCGGGCCTTGAAGCACCTAAGACACGGGGTCGCCTTCCTCCGGCCGGCTATCACATAGGCCGGCTGGCGGAAGGCGGCCCGGCCATAAACAACCTTTGGAGGACGCCACGATAGGTCCGACTCCGAGTAGCCGGCCCATGAAGGACCGACTCCAAGAAGCCGTCCCATGAAGAACCGACTCCAAGAAGCCGGCCCATGAAGGACCGACTCCAAGAAGCAGGCGGCCGTAGGCCGCACCCTAAAGTCCACCCCCATAACGGTGACGGGACGGGGCATGGCTACAGCGGACCCTGCCACCCCCGAATCCTGGAACATGCATGGCTACAGTACACCGTATGGGACAGCCATCTCCCGTTCGGCGAGGCACTGTTGCCATGCGGATCATGACGCCATCCACGACGGGTTGCGAGTACAGCCTGCAGGCAGCGGGACCCTTCGGTCAGAGAGACATCCGAAGGCGGCCCGACCTCCCCCAGCCGGCCTAGGGCCGGGCCGGCTTCCTATAGCCGGCTTGCTCCCCCCTCGGGGCGCGCGCACCATTAAGCAGACGAGACGAGGTAAGGCTACTGTGGGAGCCCGCAAGGCGGCGGCACTGTAGCCATGCTTACCTCGACAAAGCCCTCATCATCAGAGGCGAGGCAACAGTAACCAGCCCCCGACAAGATCCCCCAAGCGGTGGGGTCGGCCTGTCGACCAAAGGGCCGGCAGCCGGCGGGACCCACCAGTCGGCAGGCCCCAGAAGCCGGCGGAGAAGCTGGCGGTCATAGACACTGATGGCCTGGGCCCGCCCCCAGCCGGATTACCATTGTACCCCCGGGGGGTAGGCCTATATAAACCCCCCGGGACACCCATGCAAAGGGTTGGACTTTGAGAGATTTAGACACAACTTTGAGAGGAGAAGAGAGCTAGCATTGCCTTTTCTTCCTCCTCTCGCCAAACAGCTCAAGGAGCCTCTTGTAGCTACTTGTTGATCTAGTGATCATGCGGAGACCCCGCAGAGCAGGACTAGGGGTGTTATCTCCACGGAGAGCCCCGAACCTGGGTAAGATTCGCCGGCGTGCATGTCTTTGCCTTATCCCGTTTCCAGGCACCGGCGACGTCTTATTGGCTCCCACAGTGATAAGCCACCCATTGGCATATGTCGCACCAACCACCCGACATTTGGCACCCACCGTGGGGCCAGGTGCACCATTGTCCGGAGACCTGTTCTGGACGGGAACCCTCTTCCTCCCCCACGAGCGTAGCCAGCCTGGCATGCCCGATGGTGCTTGCCCCGATGCGCTGCGAGGTGTCGATGGTGCCTGCGCGGCGAGCTGCCTCGCCGATCTCCTTGGCGAGGCTCGCATCTCCGACGAGCCCGCGTCTGATGCGGGCACCGGCTGCCTTGAGAGCCGCCTCTTCAGCCTCCTCGACCAAATCCACGTCTCTAGCGAGCCTGCTGTGGATTTGGAGTCGGTCGGTTCCACCGGCCCGATGCTTGTCGACTCCGACACCGCATCACTCGGCGCTTTCCCCACCAGCGTGGTGGTCTTCGACGATCCTCTCCCGTGAGCCGACAGTGGCGGCAGCACCGTTACCGAGGTGATGGTCATCAGCCACGGAGTTGCCTCCGGCGAGAACACTGACGACGCCCTGCAAGCGGCGCTGCAGGACTTGTCCGTCCCCATCCCGGTCGACACCAACGCCGAGGCGCTGGAGGCTCGCCGCCTTGCCCTCGTCACAGAGGGCCAGAAGCTAGCCACCATGAGACGCCTCACGGAGGCCCACCAGCGCGAGGTCGACCGTGCTGCCTTCGGAACGCCACCTCCCGATGGACCGAGCCGGGCCGGCGTTGTCCAGAAACGCGGCGCGATCATCGCCGACATGCTGGGGGCAGAACGCCCAGTCTACGCCATGCCTCTTGAGAACCTACGCACCGCCCAGTCAGTCGTAGACGAGCTGAACGGAGTAGGCGCCAACGAGCTCCCCTACATGACCAGGCGAATCCAGCAACTGATCGACGCGGCCGCAAAGCGGCACGAAGCCGGTGTCCGCACCGAAAGCCCTCCCCCGTGCCGAGAGCACGGTGCGACGTCGCGTACGCCGACTGCGGGCGGAGCCCGCACAAGGCAGGAAAAGGAGCCGGCTGCCAGTCGCAGCCGGACTCGAGTCACTATCGAGCGCGACGCAGAAGGCCGTCCCCGAGGTGTGGAGAGACGGAGGCGACCCGCCTCCTCCTCCGCCTCGCGGGGAAAGATATCCCACCCCGCCGCCTATCGAGCATCCGACTCTCAGCGGCCGACTTGGTCACCGCGAAGGAGTCAGCGAGAACGATGCTCGCCATCGGATCGACCGCCTTGCGCGATCCCTGGCCCTAGAAGAAGAAGATGATGTCGGCCCGCCTTGTTTCGGCCCCCGCATCTGCAACGAGCCCTTTCCCAAAGGGTTCTCGCTCCCAAGAGACACGCCCAAGTACAACGGCTCCGTGAAGCTGGAGGACTGGTTGATCGACTACTCCACCGCGGTTCGCATAGCAAACGGCAACCGATGCATTGCCGTGAAATATGTCCCCCTGATGCTCCAAGGCACGGCACGTACCTGGCTCAACAGCCTCAAGCCTTACAGCATCAACAGCTGGCTGGACTTCACCGAAGCCTTCATACGCAACTTCACCAGCACCTACAAACGGGCTCCCAAGCCCCGACAGCTCTCCTTGTGCATATTAGGGCCAGGCGAGTCAAGCTATGACTACCTCACGCATTGGGCCGAGCTCCGCAACTCCTGCGAAGGGGTGCACGAGATTCAGGCCATAGAGTACTTCACCGCCGGGTGCCACGAGGGCACTCTCCTCAAGCACCGACTCCTTTGCGACGAGCCGGCAACCCTTGATGAGCTACTGATCATCGCGGACAAGTATGCCACGGCCGACTCCTCAATGAAGACCGAGCTCCGGGTAGACGCCTCCGGAAAAGTGCTGGCGCCGGCTCCCAAGACGTCGGTTGGAGAATCAAGCCGGCGCCCGTATCAAAACGACCACAAGCGCAAGGCCCCGATGCCGCCTTCCACTAGTCGGCAAGTGGCTACGGTCGAAGAAGAGCAGCTTGAGGGATGGCCGGCTCCCAAGAAACAGAAGGGCGGCAGGCCGGCTTGGCAGCCGGCTTTCTCCTACGAAAAAACTCTCGACGCCCCCTGCAAGTTCCACAGCGGCGCGAAGCCGTCCAACCACACAACCCGGAAGTGCCATTGGCTCACCTGAATTTCCAAGGGCGAGGGGCTGTTGCCGCCTCCGCCTGTAGGCCAGTCGCCTGCTGCCCCCCAGCAGCCGGCCGCTCGGCCTACAGTCGGAACTATCCAAGACGAGTTCCCCGATGAGCAAGCCGCCTACGTCGTGTTCACCAGCAAGACAGAGGATCGGCGTAGCCGGCGCCGACAGCAACAAGAAATCAACGCGGTCGCCTCCAGTAACCCTGAGTTTATGCACTGGTCAGAGAAGTCCATCGGCTGGAGCTGGGACGACTACCCAGAGGTGATGCCGTCTCCTAGCTCCTATGCCCTTGTTTTGGATGCCACCCTGGCGACGGACAGGCGCGCCGCCCGTTTCTCCCATGTGCTGATAGACGGCGGGAGCAGTATCAACATACTGTACCGAGATACAATGGAGAAGCTCAACATCAAGTCGAAGCAACTCATGCCAAGCCGGACTGTGTTCCACGGCACCGTACCCGGCCTGTCCTGCTCACCAATCGGCAAGATCAAGATGGATGTCCTCTTTGGGGACAAGGATCATTTCCGCCGAGAGGCAATATGGTTCGAGGTAGTGGATTTGGAGAGCCCGTACCACCCACTGCTTGGCCGACCAGTGTTGGCCAAGTTTATGGCTGTGCCCCACTACGCCTACCTCAAGATGAAGATGCCGAGTTCCAAGGGCATTATCACCATAGCCGGAGACTACAAGAAGTCTTCTGAGTGTGCAGCAGCCAGCAGTCGGCTGGCCGAGTCCCTCGTGATCGCCGAAGAGAAGAAGATGCTGAATCGAGTTGTGACCTTGGCTGGCAAGCAGCCGACCCTGTCTCCTGACCCCAAAGAATGTGAAGCTCAAGGTTCTTTCCAGCCGGCCAAGGAGACAAAGAAGATACCCCTGAACCCGGAGCACCCGGAGAGGCACGCTGTCATAGGCACAAGCCTTGACAGCAAATAGGAAGGCAAGCTCGTCGATTTCCTCCGTGAGAATCGGGACATCTTTGCATGGTCTCCCAAGGACATGCCGGGTGTCCCGACAGATTTCGCCGAGCACAAGCTACATGTCCGATCTGACGCAAAGCCGGTGAGGCAGCCCTTGCGCCGCCTGTCAGAAGAGAAGAGAAGAGTAGTCGGAGAAGAAATAGCCCGACTTATGGCAGCCGGCTTCATTATGGAAGTGTTCTTTCCAGAATGGCTTGCCAACCCGGTCCTCGTGTTGAAGAAAAACAAGCAGTGGCGCATGTGCATCGACTACACCAGCCTCAACAAAGCCTGCCCTAAAGATCCATTCGCCCTGCCAAGGATTGACCAAGTGATAGACTCCATAGCCGGATGCGAGCTGTTGAGTTTTTTGGATGCTTACTCAGGATACCACCAGATAAAATTGGACCCAGCTGACCGCCTGAAGACCGCCTTCATCACACCATTCGGAGCTTTCTGCTACCTGACTATGACATTCGGCTTGAGAAACGCCGGTGCCACCTTTCAGCGTTGCATGCAGAAATGCCTCCTCAAGCAACTCGGCAGAAATGCCCACGTCTATGTAGACGATGTCGTGGTGAAGACGGAGAAATGCGGCACCCTGCTGGAAGACCTCAAGGAGACCTTTGAGAATTAGCGTCGGTTTCAGATCAAGCTCAACCCGGAGAAGTGCGTGTTCGGGGTACCAGCCGGCCAGCTTCTAAGCTTCCTGGTCTCCGAACGCGGCATTGAATGCAACCTAGTGAAGATCAAGGCCATAGAGAGAATGAAGGTCCCTACCAAGCTGCGAGACGTCCAAAAATTCACCGGATGCCTGGCGTCTTTGAAACGCTTCATGAGCCGGCTCGGAAAGAAAAGGCTCTCCCCCTCTACCGACTCATGAAGAAGTCCACTCACTTTGAGTGGAATGACTAGGCGGACCAAGCTTTCCACGAGCCGAAAAAGATGCTGTCCACACCACCTGTCTTGGCGGCCCCAACTAAGAAGGAGCCCATGTTCCTCTACATCGCCGCCACCAGCCGGGCGGTCAGCACAGTCATTGTGGTCCAGCGTCCAGAAGAAGGCCGAGGTCAGCTAATCCAGAGGCCGGTATATTATTTGAGTGAAGTATTGTCCACCTCAAAACAGAACTACCCGCACTATCAGAAAATGTGCTATGGTGTGTATTTCGCCTCCAAGAAACTCAAGCCCTACTTTCAAGAACATCCCATCACGGTCGTATGCACTGCCCCACTTGCCGAGATCATAGGCAGTCGGGACGCATCCGGACGAGTGGCAAAATGGGCCATTGCGTTGGCTCCTTACACAATCTACTATCAGCCCCGCACCGCCATCAAGTCCCAAGCACTGGCCGACTTCCTCGTTGACTGGGCCGAGACACAGTACCTGCCACCGGCCCCCGACTCCACTCATTGGCAGATGCATTTTGACGGATCCAAGATGCGCACCGGCTTGGGAGCCGGCATCGTCCTCACCTCTCCCAAGGGCGAAAAACTGAGATACACATTGCAAATCCACTTTGCCGCCTCCAACAATGTGGCCGAGTACGAGGCACTCATACACGGGCTCCGGCTAGCCAAGGAACTCGGCATCCGCAGGATCCTGTGTTATGGCGACTCGTACTTAGTGGTTCAGCAATCATCCGGCGACTGGGATGCCAAGGACACAAACATGGCAAGCTACCGTTTCCTTGTTCAGCAGCTCAGCGGATATTTCGAGGGGTGCGAGTTCCTTCACGTGCCACGGGCCGACAATGAGCAAGCAGATGCCCTGGCACGAATAGGCTCCACTCGACAAGCTATACCACCGGCGTCGCCCTCCAACGCCTCCTCAAGCCATCTGTCAAGCCGTCTCTGGAATCCAGTTCCATCTTCGTGCCGCTTGACCCCGATGCAGTCGGATCCAACTTCGGGGACCAGGCAGGCGGCCTGGGGACTTCGGCAGCCGGCTCGGGGACTGCCATAGTCGAACCCGGCCCGAGGACTATAGCAACACAACAGGCGGAGGCCGACTCCAACTCCTCACAACCCAGCCCGCCCACCCTGGTTGCAGTTGAAGGAAATATGCCCTAGAGGCAATAATAAAGTTATTATTTATTTCCTTATTTCATTATAAATGTTTATTATTCATGCTAGAATTGTATTAACCGGAAACATGATACATGTGTGAATACATAGACAAACCTATAGTCACTAGTATGCCTCTACTTGACTAGCTCATTAATCAAAGATGGTTATGTTTCCTAACCATAGACATGTGTTGTCATTTGATTAGTGGGATCACATCATTAGAAGAATGATGTGATTGACATGACCCATTCCGTTAGCCTAGCACTTGATCGTTTAGTATACTACTATTGCTTTCTTCATGACTTATACATGTTCCTGTAACTATGAGAATTATGCAACACCCGTTTACCGGAGGAACACTTTGGGTACTACCAAACGTCACAACGTAACTGGGTGATTATAAAGGAGTACTACAGGTGTCTCCAAAGGTACATGTTGGGTTGGCGTATTTGGAGATTAGGATTTGTCACTCCGATTGTCGGAGAGGTATCTCTGGGCCCTCTCGGTAATGCACATCACTTAAGCCTTGCAAGCATTGTAACTAATAAGTTAGTTGCGGGATGATGTATTATAGAACGAGTAAAGAGACTTGCCGGAAACGAGATTGAACTAGGTATTGGATACCGACGATCGAATCTCGGGCAAGTAACATACCGATGACAAAGGGAACAATGTATGTTGTTATGCGGTTTGACCGATAAAGATCTTCGTAGAATATGTAGGAACCAATATGGGCATCCAGGTTCCGCTATTGGTTATTGATCGAGAATAGTTCTAAGTCATGTCTACATAGTTCTCGAACCCGTAGGGTCCGCACGCTTAACGTTACGATGACAGTTTTATTATGAGTTTATGAGTTTTGATGTACCGAAGGAGTTCGGAGTCCCGTATGAGATCGGGGACATGACGAGGAGTCTCGAAATGGTCGAGACGTAAAGATCGATATATTGGACGACTATATTCGGAGTTCGGAAAGGTTTCGAGTAATTCGGGTATTTTTCGGAGTACCGGGGAGTTACGGGAATACGGGGAAAAGTATTGGGCCTTAATGGGCTTTAGTGGGAAGGAGCCAGGAGGTGGCGCGCGCCCCTCCCAAGCCCAGTCCGAATTGGGCAAAGGGTTTGGGGCGCGGCCCCCCTCTCCCTTCCTTCTCCGCTTCCCTTCTTTCCCCCCTTCCCCTAGTTGGACTAGGAAAGAAGGAATCCTACTCCCGGTGGGAGTAGGACTCCCCTTGGCGCGCCCTCCTCCTAGGGCCGGCCTCCTCCTCCTCCCTTGCTCCTTTATATACGGGGGCAGGGGGCACCCCATGATACACAAGTTGATCTACGGATCGTTCTTTAGTCGTGTGCGGTGCCCCCCTCCACCATATTCCACCTCGGTCATATCATCGCGGAGTTTAGGCGAAGCCCTGCGCCGGTAGAACATCATCATCGTCACCACGCCGTCGTGCTGACGGAACTCATCTCCGGAGCTCGGCTGGATCGGAGGCCGGAGACCGTCATCGAGTTGAACGTGTGCTGAACTCGGAGGCTCCGTATGTTCGGTGCTTGGATCGGTCGGATCGTGAAGACGTACGACTACATCAACCGCGTTGTGCTAACGCTTTCGCTTACGGTCTACGAGGGTACGTGGACAAACACTCTCCCCTCTCGTTGCTATACCATCACCATGATCTAGCGTGTGCGTAGGAAATTTTTTGAAATTACTACGTTCCCCAACAGTGGTATCAGAGCCTAGGTTTTATGCGTTGATGTTATATGCACGAGTAGAACACAAGTGAGTTGTGGGCGATACAAGTCATACTGCTTACCAGCATGTCATACTTTGGTTCGGCGGTATTGTTGGATGAAGCGGCCCGGACCGACATTACGCGTACGCTTACGCGAGACTGGTTCTACCGACGTGCTTTGCACACAGGTGGCTAGCGGGTGTCAGTTTCTCCAACTTTAGTTGAACCGAGTGTGGCTACGCCCGGTCCTTGCGAAGGTTAAAACAGCACCAACTTGACAAACTATCGTTGTGGTTTTGATGCGTAGGTAAGACCGGTTCTTGCTCAGCCCGTAGCAGCCACGTAAAACTTGCAACAACAAAGTAGAGGACGTCTAACTTGTTTTTGCAGGGCATGTTGTGATGTGATATGGTCAAGACGTGATGCTATATTTTATTGTATGAGATGATCATGTTTTGTAACAGAGTTATCGGCAACTGGCAGGAGCCATATGGTTGTCGCTTTATTGTATGAAATGCAAACGCCCTGTAATTGCTTTACTTTATCACTAAGCGGTAGCGATAGTCGTAGAAGCAATAGTTGGTGAGACGACAACGATGCTATGATGGAGATCAAGGCGTCACGCCGGTGACGATGGTGATCATGACGGTGCTTCGGAGATGGAGATCACAAGCACAAGATGATGATGGCCATATCATATCACTTATATTGATTGCATGTGATGTTTATCCTTTATGCATCTTATCTTGCTTTGTTTGACGGTAGCATTTTAAGATGATCTCTCACTAATTATCAAGAAGTGTTCTCCCTGAGTATGCACCGTTGCCAAAGTTCGTCGTGCCCAGACACCACGTGATGATCGGGTGTGATAAGCTCGACGTCCATCTACAACGGGTGCAAGCCAGTTTTGCACACGCGGAATACTCAGGTTAAAATTGACGAGCCTAGCATATGCAGATATGGCCTCGGAACACAGAGACCGAAAGGTCGAGCGTGAATCATATAGTAGATATGATCAACATAGTGATGTTCACCCTTGAAAACTACTCCATCTCACGTGATGATCGGTTATGGTTTAGTTGATTTGGATCACGTGATCACTTAGATGACTAGAGAGATGTCTGTCTAAGTGGGAGTTCTTAAGTAATATGATTAATTGAACTTAAATTTATCATGAACTTAGTCCCGGTAGTATTTTGCAAATTATGTTGTAGATCAATAGCTTGCGTTGTTGCTTTCATATGTTTATTTTGATATGTTCCTAGAGAAAATTGTGTTGAAAAATGTTAATAGCTATGATGCGGATTTGATCCGTGATCTGAGGTTTATCCTCATTGCTGCACAGAAGAATTATGTCCTTAATGCACCGCTAGGTGACAGACCTATTGCAGGAGCAGATGCAGAAGTTATGAACGTCTGGCTAGCTCAAAATGATGACTACTTGATAGTTTAGTGCACCATGCTTAACGGCTTAGAATCGGGACTTCAAAGACGTTTTGAACGTCATGGACCATATGAGATGTTCCAGGAGTTGAAGTTAATATTTCCAGCAAATACCCGAGTTGAGAGATATGAAGTCTCCAACAAGTTCTATAGCTAAAAGATGGAGGAGAATCGCTCAACTAGTGAGCATGTGCTCAGACTGTCTGGGTACTTCAATCGCTTGAATCAAGTGGGAGTTAATCTTCCAGATAAGATAGTGATTTACAGAATTCTCTAGTCACCATCACTAAGTTACTAGAACTTTGTGATGAACTATAGTATGCAAGGGATGACGAAAACGATTCCCGAGCTCTTCGTGATGTTGAAATTGACGAAGGTAGAAATCAAGAAAGAGCATCAAGTGTTGATGATTGACAAGACCACTAGTTTCAAGAGAAGGGCAAAGGGAAAGAAAGGGAACTTCAAGTGGAAAGACAAGTAAGTTGTCACTCCTGCGAAGAAGCCCAAAGCTGGACCATAGCCTGAAACTGAGTGTTTACACCGCAAAGGAAATGGTCACTGGAAGCGGAAATGCCCTGAATATTTGGTGGATAAGAAGGATGGCAAAGTGAACAAGGGTATATTTGATATACAGATTATTGATGTGTGCCTTACTAGTGTTCATAGTAGCCCCTGAGTATTTGATACTTATTCGGTTGCTAAGATTAGTAACTTAAAACAGGAGTTACAGAATAAACAGAGACTAGTTGAAGGGAAAGTGACGATGAGTGTTGGAAGTAGTTCCAAGATTGATATGATCATCATCGCACACTCCCTATACTTTCAGGATTAGTGTTAAACCTAAATAAATGTTATTTGGCGTTTGCGTTGAGCATGAATATGATTTGATTGTGTTTATTGCAATATGGTTATTCATTTAAAATCAGAGAATAATTGTTGTTCTGTTTACATGAATAAAACCTTTAATGGTCATACACCCAATGAAAATAGTTTGTTGGATCTCGATCGTAGTGATGCACATATTCATAATATTGATGCCAAAAGATGCAAAGTTAATAATGATAGTGCAACTTATTTGTGGCACTGCCGTTTAGGTCATATCGGTGTAAAGCGCATGAAGAAGCTCCATACTGATGGACTATTGGAACCACTTGATTATGAATCACTTGGTACTTGCGAACCGTGCCTCATGGGCAAGATGACTAAAACGCCGTTCTCCGGTACTATGGAGGGAGCAACAGATTTGTTGGAAATCATACATACAGATGTATGTGGTCCGATGAATGTTGAGGCTCGTGGCGGATATCGTTATTTTCTGACCTTCACAAGATGATTTGAGCAGATATGGGTATATCTACTTGATGAAACATAAGTCTGAAATAGTTGAAAGGTTCAAAGAATTTCAGAGTGAAGTGGAAAAATCATCGTAACAAGAAAAATAAAGTTTCGACCAAGGTTGTCAGAATCGCGATTCTGTCATACGATTCTACGACTTTACGATCCAAACTAACCCCTATGATTCTACGATTTTAGTTCTTAGAATCTACATTTCTACGATTCTGATAGTGAAGATTCTATGATATGCGATCCTACCATCGAAGCTCCGATCCGATTCAAGATCACGATTCTGACAACCTTGGTTTCGACGATCTAATCGCGGAGACAAATATTTGAGTTACGAGTTTGGTCTTCAATTAAAACAATGTGGAATAGTTTCACAAATTCATGCCACCTGGAACACCACATCATAATGGTGTGTCCGAACGTCATAACCGTACTTTATTGGATATAGTACAATCTATGATGTTTCTTACCGATTTACCAATATCGTTTTGGGATCATGTATTAGAGACAACTGCATTCACGTTAAATAGGGCACCATCTAAATCCGTTGAGAGACACTATATGAACTGTGGTTTAGCAAGAAACCAAAGTTGTCGTATCTTAAAGTTTGGGGCTGTGATGCTTATGTGAAAAAGTTTCATCCTGATAAGCTCGAACCCAAATCGGAGAAGTGCGTCTTCATAGAATACCCAAAGGAAATTGTTGGGTACACCTTCTATCACAGATCCGAAGGCAAGATATTCGTTGCTAAAAATGGATCCTTTCTAGAGAAGGAGTTTCTCTCGAAAGAAGTGAGTGGGAGGAAAGTAGAGCTTGATAAGGTAATTTGTACCTTCTCCCGAATTGGAAAGTAGTTCATCACGGAAATCAGTTCCAGTGATTCCTACACCAATTAGTGAGGAAGCTAATGATGATGATGATGAAACTTCAGTTCAAGTTACTACAAAACCTCGTAGGTCTTCCAAAGTACAGTCCACACCAGAGTAGTACGGTAATACTGTTCTGGAAGTCATGTTACTAGACCATGATGAACCTACGAACTATGAGGAAGCGATGATGAGCCCAGATTCCGCGAAATGGCTTGAGGCCATAAAATCTGAGATATGATCCATGTATGAGAACAAAGTATGGACTTTGATTGACTTGCTCGATGATCAGCAAGCCATGTTAAATAAATGGATCTTCAAGAGGAAGACGGACACTGATAGTAGTGTTACTATCCACTAAGCTCGACTTGTTGCAAAAGGTTTTCAACAAGTTCAAGGGGTTGAATACGATGAGATTTTCTCACTTGTATCGATGCTTAAGTCTGTCCGAATCATGTTAGCAATTGCCACATTTTATGAAATCTGGCAAATGGATGTCAAAACTGCATTCCTTAATGGATTTATTAAAGAAGAGTTGTATATGATGCAACCAGAAGGTTTTGTCAATCCTAAAGATGCTAACAAAGTGTGCAAGCTCCGGCAATCCATTTATGGACTGGTGCAAGCTTCTCGGAGTTGGAATATACGCTTTGATGAGTTGATCAAAGCATATGGTTCTATACAGACTTTTTGAGAAGCCTGTATTTACAAGAAAGTGAGTGGGAGCTCTGTAGCATTTCTAATATTATATGTGGGTGACATATTGTTGATTGGAAATTATATAGAAATTCTGGATAGCATGAAAGGATACTTGAAAAAGAGTTTTTCAAAGCAAGACCTCGGTGAAGCTGCTTACACATTGAGCATCAAGATCTATATAGATAGATCAAGATGCTTGATAAGATTTTTCAATGAGTACATACCTTGATAAATTTTTGAATAGTTCAAAATGGAACAGTCAAAGAAGGAGTTCTTGCCTATGATGCAAAGGTGTGAAGTTGAGTAAGACTCAAGACCCGACCATGGCAGAAAATAGAAAGAGAATGAAAAGTCATTCCCTATGCTTCAGTCATAGGTTCTATAAAGTATGCTATGCTGTGAACCAGACCTATTGTATACCTTGCTCTGAGTTTGACAAAGGAATACAATTTTGATCTAAGAGTAGATCATTGGACAGCGGTCAAGAATATCCTTAGTGAGAACTAAGGAGATGTTTCTCGATTATGGAGGTGATAAAAGAGCCCGTCGTAAAAAGTTACAACGATGCAAGCTTTTACACCAATCCAGATGACTCTAAGTCTCAATCTGGATACATATTGAAAGTGGGAGCAATTAGCTAGAGTAGCTCCATGCAGAGCATTGTGGACATAGAATATTTGCAAAATACATACGGCTCTGAATATGACAGACCCATTGACTAAACTTCTCTCACGAGCAAAATATGATCATACCTTAGTATTCTTTGGGTGTTAATCACATAGCTATGTGAACTAGATTATTGACTCAAGTAAACCCTTTGGGTGTTAGTCACATGACGATGTGAACTATGGGTGTTAATCATATACAGATATGAATATTAGTGTTAAATCACATGGCGATGTGAACTAGATTATTGACTCTAGTGCAAGTGGGAGACTGAAGGAAATATGCCCTAGAGGCAATAATAAAGTTATTATTTATTTCCTTATTTCATGATAAATGTTTATTATTCATGCTAGAATTGTATTAACCGGAAACATGATACATGTGTGAATACATAGACAAACCTATAGTCACTAGTATGCCTCTACTTGACTAGCTCATTAATCAAAGATGGTTATGTTTCCTAACCATAGACATGTGTTGTCATTTGATTAGTGGGATCACATCATTAGAAGAATGATGTGATTGACATGACCCATTCCGTTAGCCTAGCACTTGATCGTTTAGTATACTGCTATTGCTTTCTTCATGACTTATACATGTTCCTGTAACTATGAGAATTATGCAACTCCCGTTTACCGGAGGAACACTTTGGGTACTACCAAACGTCACAACGTAACTGGGTGATTATAAAGGAGTACTACAGGTGTCTTCAAAGGTACATGTTGGGTTGGCGTATTTGGAGATTAGGATTTGTCACTCCGATTGTCGGAGAGGTATCTCTGGGCCCTCTCGGTAATGCACATCACTATAAGCCTTGCAAGCATTGTAACTAATAAGTTAGTTGCGGGATGATGTATTACAAAACGAGTAAAGAGACTTGCCGGAAATGAGATTGAACTAGGTATTGGATACCGACGATCGAATCTCGGGCAAGTAACATACCGATGACAAAGGGAACAATGTATGTTGTTATCCGGTTTGACCGATAAAGATCTTCGTAGAATATGTAGGAACCAATATGGGCATCCAGGTTCCGCTATTGGTTATTGACCGAGAATAGTTCTAAGTCATGTCTACATAGTTCTCGAACCTGTAGGGTCCGCACGCTTAACGTTACGATGATAGTTTTATTATGAGTTTATGAGTTTTGATGTACCGAAGGAGTTCGGAGTCCCGGATGAGATCGGGGACATGACGAGGAGTCTCGAAATGGTCGAGATGTAAAGATCGATATATTGGACGACTATATTCGGAGTTCGGAAAGGTTCCGAGTGATTCGGGTATTTTTCCGAGTACCGGAGAGTTACGGGAATACGGGGAAAAGTATTGGGCCTTAATGGGCTTTAGTGGGAAGGAGCGAGGAGGTGGCGCGTGCCCCTCCCATGCCCAGTCTGAATTGGACAAAGGGTTTGGGGCGCGGCCCCCCTCTCCCTTCCTTCTCCACTTCCCTTCTCTCCCCCCTTCCCCTAGTTGGACTAGGAAAGAAGGAATCCTACTCCCGGTGGGAGTAGGACTCCCCTTGGCGCGCCCTCCTCCTAGGGCCGGCCTCCTCCTCCCTTGCTCCTTTATATACGGGGGCAGGGGGCACCCCATGATACACAAGTTGATCTACGGATCATTCCTTAGCCGTGTGCGGTGCCCCCCTCCACCATATTCCGCCTCGGTCATATCGTCGCGGAGTTTAGGCGAATCCCTGCGCCGATAGAACATCATCATCGTCACCACGCCGTCGTGCTGACGGAACTCATCTCCGGAGCTCGGCTGGATCGGAGGCCGGAGATTGTCATCGAGCTAAACGTGTGCTGAACTCGGAGGCTCCGTATGTTCGGTGCTTGGATCGGTCGGATCGTGAAGACGTACGACTACATCAACCGCGTTGTGCTAACGCTTCCGCTTACGGTCTACGAGGGTACGTGGACGAACACTCTGCCCTCTCGTTGCTATACCATCACCATGATCTTGCGTGTGCGTAGGAAATTTTTTGAAATTACTATGTTCCCCAACAGTAGTAGCCGTGTTGGCAATCAAAGAAATCACAGCTCCATCATGGGCTCAGCCCCTCCTCCGTTTTATGATAAATGGAGAGCTACCGACTGACGATATCTCGGCCCGACAAGTCCAACGCCGAGCCGGAGCTTACACAATAATGAATCAAGAGCTAGTTAGGCGCAGTGCTACCGGAGTCTTCCAGCACTGCGTCAAGCAAGAGAAGGGCATAGCAATCCTCGAAGACATCCACCAAGGTGAATGCGGCCACATGCCGCCTCCAGGGCTCGTCGCCAAAGCCTTCCGCCATGGATTCTTCTGGCCGACTGCTTTGGAGGATGCCAAGGAACTAGTCAAACATTTCAAAGGGTGCCAAGTCTTCGGCTCCAAGCAACACCTGTCGGCTTCTGCAGTCAAGACCATCCCCATCACTTGGCCCTTTGCCGTCTGGGGGCTGGACATGGTCGGCCCATTCAAGACGGCGCGCGGCGGCATGACACATCTGCTTGTCGCCGTAGACAAATTTACCAAGTGGATTGAGGCAAAGCCGATCAAGAAACTGAATGGGCCGACTGCCGTGACATTTATTGCAGACATTACAACCCGGTATGGCATACCACACAGCATCATCACCAACAAGGGCACCAATTTTGCCAAGGGAGCATTGGCACGTTTCTGCGCGACACAGGGCATCCGACTGGACTTAGCGTCCGTTGCCCACCCGCAGTCAAACGGCCAAGTCGAGCGAGCAAACGGCCTCATCCTCTCCGGTATCAAGCCCCGACTGGTCGTGCCACTGGAGCGTTCAGCCAGTTGCTGGCTCGACGAGCTACCGGCCGTCCTCTGGAGTCTGCGCACTACCCCAAACAAGTCAACCGGCTTTACCCCCTCCTTCCTTGTATATGGTGCTGAGGCTGTCATCGCAACTGACATCGAGTTCGACTCACCTTGGGTCACCATGTACATGGAGGCGGAGGCCAAGGAAGCAAGAGAAGACGACGTCGACTTGCTGGAAGAAAGCCGGCTGTTAGCCCTCAGCCGGTCCGCCATCTACCAGCAAGGACTACGCCGTTACCATAGCCGGAGGGTGAAGCCAAGAGCTTTCCAAGAGGGAGACCTTGTGCTCCGGCTGATACAGCGAACAGCCGGCCAGCACAAGCTCTCAGCCCCTTGGGAAGGCCCCTTCGTCATCAGCCGGGCTCTTGGAAACGACTCCTATTACCTAATCGACGCGCAGAAGCCGAAGGCACGCAAGAGAGACGACTCCGGCAAGGAGTCAGAGCGCCCATGGAACGCCAATCTTCTTCGAAGATTTTGCAGTTGAAATGCAGTATGTATCACGCTACCTTTTGTATTAAGTATGAGACAACGGGCCCCCCGAGGAGTTCTCGGGGACTACCCTATTTTATCTATGTATGCCGGGTATCACACCCATGGTTACCACACTACATTTACTTTCTCCGTCCGGCACCGGGTCCGACTAGTCGGCCTGGGGACTTGCCGCCTTGAGTTATGTCCAAGTTCTACCTGCAGTCAGACAAGTAATGTGCCGGCACCCAAGCCCTCTCTTGCGAGAGTCACAGCTCGAAGAATCAGCTGCCCGACTAGCAAGAGCTAAAGGCGGAAAGGATGCCCACATGAAAAACAGCTAAGGACTAATGAACTTACATAACACAAGCCGGCTCCCCCCCCCTCGCCAACCGGTTGGCCAAGCAGTCGGCTGGCCGACTTCCTTTCCTACTCTGCTACAATCTAAGAAAGCTTGAGTCGTTGCCTTCCCAGACGGCTGAATTCCTTACCCGGCCACAGACTGCAGAGCAGCTGTCTGGCTGAGAAGGCGGCAACCAAAGGAAGGCGGCAAAGGAAAAAAGCCAAGAGATAAAAGCAAGTAGGAATGGAAGCCAAGCACATGCATAATAACATTTACACCAAAAGCCTTCGAGAGGCCGGCATTCAACGAAGTTTGAATACACCCCCAGTGGGTGGAATTGCACAAAGATAACAAATCTGTTCAAAGAGTGACAAGCAGGAAAGTAAAAATGGTGAATCAAGCCAAGGGAGCGCCCGGAGCGTCAGGAAGACCGGTGGAGACGGCGGCGTCGGCTGGAGGAGTGGCCGGCTGGCGAGTCTCAGCCTGGTCATCGCCAGTGGCAGGCGGAGCATTCGCGCGTGCTTCGTTGCTAGAGGCACGGTCAGGCTGAGGCTGGCCGGCTGCTCCAACATCCGGCATAACATCTTCGTCGTCTTCCTCCTCCTCCTCTTTGCCCTTGTTGCTGGAGTCAATCTCCTCCGCCGAGTCTTCACCATCGGCCGGGTTCAGCCCGAACCATTCTTCCGGCTGCGCGACGCCGTCCTCGTTCACCTCAGGAGCAAAGGCGATGGTGTCGATGAAGTCGGCGATCGCCGAGGCGCGCTGGATGATAGCCGGTCGCACCGCCTCCAGCTCCTCGTCGGCCTCCTGCCGCCAGGTGCATAGCTGGTCCAAGTTCAGCCCAGGGTACCAAGCCCGGACGAACTCTAGCGCCCGTCGAGCGTCGGATCGAGCTGCTGAAGCCTTCCAGGCCTCGAGGCGGCCGATGGCTACCTCCAGCCAGTCGGCAGTACGGTTGGGGGTGCGAGGAATTACTTCGCCAGGACAAAGGGCGGCCAGCACCTGTGCTCCGGCATGCTGAAGCCGGCGGAGCATGCGGTAGGCCGGCTGGAGGCGGGCCTCGATCGCCAGAAGCTGCTCCTCAAGCGACCGGTTGGCATCCGGCGCGATCTCAACCCCAGCCTGCCGCCGGGCCTCACAGTGGGCTTCGATGGCTTGGTTGGCGGCGACGGAATGGCCAGGAAAGTACTCTTCACAAAGAAGAAAGAAACAGAGCAAGTCAGAAGATAAACTGACTTACAAGGACAAGCAAAGAGTGAAGAAGAAGGCAGCCTACCGTCAACCAAATCCTCGACGCGACCGTAGCCTTCGCTCAGAGCTTGCCTTGCCTCGACCCAGCACGCCGCCTCGGTCTCGTATTCGGCTTTGAGGGCGGCATCGCTGTCCTGAGCCGCCTTCAGGGCCGCCTTGTGGTTTTCCTCCTGATCGGCCTGTTTCTTGGCTAGGCGGTCACGCTCCTGAGCCAAGGCACTGAACTCACCCTCCTTGGTGCGAAGGGCGGTCTGGGCCACACCCAGCTGTTGCCTCAAGTCGGTGTTGGCTCCTGCCAGTAAGGAAAGAAGAAGTTAAGAAAGAAGTCGGCAAGAAAGATCCGACCCGACTGCTCAGCAGTCGGCCCGAATCTCGGGGACTACACCCAGTGGGTGCGCTGACGCGCCCCCACATGAGATAAAAAGACAAAGACACTCACGCCGGCTCTCCGACAGATCGGCGGCCTTTTTGTCTGCCTCCCGGACCTATGAGTTAAAGGTAGCGGCGTGGAGGTTGTGATAATCCTGCAAACAGGACGAAGAAGCAAGCAAGAGCAAATCAGAAAAACAAAGTCTTCGAAAAAGTTCCAAGCCGCCTGCTCAGCAGCCGGCTCAGAACTCAGGGACTACACCCAGTGGGTGCGCTGACGCGCCCCCACGGAAAAATCAGGAGCAAGAGAACTCACCCGAACGACCGCCCGTGTCGCAAGAAACTCTCGGGTACACTGCTGCAGCGCGGTGGCTTGAGCCTGAAGCCGGCTACGGACATCTTGCGCCGCCAAGTTCAACGCGGCCGTCCCACCGCTCGGCGTCCACTCTGACGAGCTAGCGGTGGCCGATTCCAGATCATCCGACAACGAGCTGGAGCCGGCCGCCCTCTGCGGATCCGGCTCTCAAGCCGCCCTCGCCGCACGCCGACGAGTCGGTGACAAGATCACAAGATCCGCCTTTGCAGTCAGCTGCTCAGGCGGCACCTCGGGCTGGCCGCCTTGGCCGGTCCCGGCCGACGGAGGCGGCACCACTTGTCCCTCCGGGACGACTACGTCGCCCCCCTCCCTCTCCATCATCGGTGGGTCGCGGCCGATTTCCTCCGGCGGGGGCACCGGGATGTCCGGGGGCGCGGAGCGGAGGGGAATGACGGGTTACGGAGGCTGGCTACGCAGAGCCTCCGCCGTCCTCTCAGCGGCCTCGGCCTCCGCCTGGGCCCTGGCTGCCGCGTCGGCCTGCGCCTCGGCCGACTCTGCCGTCGCCTCCTGGGCCGACTCGGCGGCGGCTGCCCTTCTCTCCTCCACCTCCCGCTCCTCCCGCGCTTCCTGCGCGTTCCGCTCCGTCGCCGCCTGAAGCTCGGCGTGGGGGTCTATACGACGGGAACCCCCAGACCCTCCCGCTCCGCCGACTATGGAGGCGGCGGTAGTCCGCTCAAGAGAGAGCAGGGCCCTGGTTGACAAAACGGAGAAATGACTTAGAAGAACATCAACTGAAGAAAAAGAAAGAAAGGTGCGTAAGGACCAGAACTTACGCCGAGACTGCCTGCGGCTGCTTCACCACTTTGCGGAAGCGGGCCGCCTTCGCGGCCGCCTCGTCCCGCTTGGTCGCCGCCGCGGGTCCCTTAGGCTTCTTCGGCCGGCCGCCAAACACTACAGGAATCAGCTACTTTGCCATCTGCCCTTTCTTTGTCGTCTGCTAGCGGACGACAAAGGAGGTCTTTGCTGTCTGTTTCCAAAAAACAGACGACAAAGAACTGGCTAATGGCAAAGATCATATTTGCCATCAGCCAGTTCTTTGCCTTCAGCTAGCGGACGGCAAAGAAGCTTTGCCGTCGGCTAGCAGGCGGGAAAGAGGGAGGGGGCCCCACTGACGAGCTGCTTAAAAAAACTTAACGGCCCCCCTCTTTGCCGTCCGCTAGCCGACGGCAAAGAGCAAAACAACGGACGACAAAGGGGGGCGGACGGCAAAGATTTAACCTATCTAACGGTGGCCGCGCCCCACCCCGTCCCTCTCTCTCTGTTTCTCTCCCTCTTCACACGTGCGACGCCGCCCCCACCACTCGCAGCCGCCCCGCCGCCCCACCACCCCGCCGCCCCGTTGCACCATCACCCCGCCGCCCCACCGCCCCCCCGCCCCGATGCCACCGCGGCCCCGTCGCCCCCGCCGCCCTGCCGTCTCGGTGCCACCGCGCCCCGACCCCCCGCGCCCCACCGCCCCGACTCCGGCCCCCCCGTGCCCCACCACCAGGCGCCCCACCGCCCCCCGCCCCAGCCCCCCGCGCCCCACCACCCCGGCCCCGGCCCCGTCACCACTACCGCCCGGCGCCGCCGCCCCAGGCCGCCCCGCCCCCCTCCTCCAGCGGCCACCTCCTCCACCGGCCCTGCCCCAGGTGAGCTCTACCTCCTCTTTTTTTTCTGTTTTTTTTCTGTTTTTTTAGTTTTAGGTTTATGTTTAGTTTAGATTTAGTTTTAGCTTATTTTTAGTTTTAGTTTTAGTTTTAGTTTTAGTTTAGTTTTAGGTTTAGATTTAGTTTTTTCCTTTTTTCTGTTTTTTTAGTTTTAGGTTTATGTTTAGTTTAGATTTAGTTTTAGTTTTAGTTTTAGTTTTAGATTTTGGTTTAGTTTTAGGTTTAGGAAAGAACAAGGAGAAAAAAAGAGGAGAGGAGGAGAAGAAGAGGAGGAAAAAGGAAAGGAAGAAGAAGAAGAGGAGGAGGAGAAGAAAAAAGAAGAAGAGGAAGAAGAAGAAGAAAAAAGAGGAGAGGAGGAGAAGAAGAAGAGGAAAAAGGAAAGGAGGAGGAAGAAGAGGAAGAAGAAGGAAAAAAGGAAGAAAAGGAAGAAGAGGAAGAAGAAAGAAAGGGAAAAAGAGGGGAAAAACCCGACCCGACACGGCACCCCGACCCCGAGACCCCGACCCCGACCCCGACACCCCGACACCGACCCCGACCCCGATCCAGAGGCCGACGGGGTCATATATTTGTGAATTATTAGTTAGGTCATATATTTTTCGATTTTGTTATGAAAAATATCATATATAATTGTGTTGATCGGGTAGTTTTAAATGTGCAGTTGTTTCATCGCTGCGAGGTTTGGTGTTCGACGACCTCGCCGTGCGTTTGACGAGTTGTGCCCCTTCGTTCGTGGGTGAGCAGAAATGACATGTCCTCCTCCCCTATTAATTATTTCTTGAATCATCAGTATGCGTAACCAACATGTGTCTCCCGTTCGAAAGCGTCATAGTTATAAATATGCATGCATTTGCATATTTATAACCTTGATTCTTTCGAATTGTCCAACTCTATCCATGGACAGCCCGGGTATGTGTAGATTGGGTTCGTTTTCCCATATGCTTTGCTCCGGATCCGACGCATAAATTTCGTCAGTGCCTCCCCTATTGTTCTCCGGGTACACATCCTCTTTGTTTATTGCAGAGACGTGTATCAGGAGAACAGCGGGGAGGTGCTCCCGAAATTTTGCGTCGGATCCGGAGCATAGCATGGGAAAATGAACCCAATCTACACATACTCGGGTGGGATTAGGACCTATCATTACCTATTAGAGTGTAGGTTGCATGGACGTAATAAAATTGACAAAGTAGATCAACTGATGAATATATACATGGTGAATTATATATATAATTGTTGTGTGTCCAGTATCTCTGAAAGTCAAGATGAGTGATCGTGCTTGGATGTATACCGGTCACACTGGTCAGAACAAATGGAGCGCTGAATGGTTCACAAAAACCAAGGGGTTTGTGCAAGCCGCATTTGCAAATGGCCAGAGGAAAACTTGGTGCCCCTGTTTCCGATGCGGCAATTGGGGAAAGAGGACATATGCTAAAATGGGTAAACACCTGCAGAAGAATAGTTTTACGCCCGATTATATGGTGTGGACATTTCATGGTGAGTCTGCTCAATGTGACCGAGCTGAGGTGGATCGTCGTCGCACCGACGAGCATGGTACCGGGATGGAAAACATGGTGCAAGACTATGATGATGCTCGGGATTCGGACGAGGAGATGGAGGAATCTGCAAAGGCCTTCAATGAAATGTTGGAGTCTTCAAAACGTCCCCTCCATGAGCACACTGAGCTTTGTCAGTTGGATGCCATCTCACAAGTAATGGCTCTGAAGGCTCAGTTCAACTTGGGCAGAGAATGCTACGACGCAATTATGACAGTATTTGGACGCTTTCTACCCAAAGGCCATGTAATGCCTGCAAACCTGTACCAGTCGGACAAAATCCTCCATGCACTGAAGATGCCCTATGAGAAGATACATGCCTGTGAGAAAGGATGTGCCTTATTTAGGCTTGACTATGCGGACTTGAACTATTGTCCCATTTGCAAGTCTTCCAGGTATATTGTGGTAGACAACGGTATGGGTGAGAAGACATAGACCAAAATCTCCGTTAGTGTTCTTTGGTATGCCAATTTTACCAAGACTTCAACGTCTTTTCATGGTCGAAGAGACGGCCAGACAGATGACATGGCACAAAACAGGCAAAAGAACTGAATTAGATGCAGATGGGAATCTGATGATGGTACACACATCGGATGGTGTTGCGTGGAAAAAGTTTGATGAATTACATGCTGACAAAGCGGCAGATCCGAGGCATCCTCGAATCGGCATCAGCACCGATGGGTTCACTGTGTTTGGTATGACGGCAGCCCAATACAGTTGTTGGCCCGTATTTGTCTTTTCACTCAATCTCCCCCCCCCCCCCCCCCCGGACAGATTATGCAAAGAAAGAACATTTTCCTGACGTTGATAATTCCAGGGCCCAACTATCCGGGGAAAAAATATGAATGTGTACATGCAGCCACTTAAGGACGAATTGCAAAAAGCCTGGGATAATGGGATTATGGGAGAGTTGAAGCAATTTATGAACTTCTATTCTATGGTGAAAACCCATCGAATGTCGTAGTCTTCAAATGTTATTGGTTTCAGCCGAAGGAGACTAGAAGGACTCATGAACATATAGGGCTAGTTGAAATCAACCAAAGCACCCATTTAGATGTTCCTGATGTCTATATTACGGCTCAACAGGCGACCCAAGTATTCTATCTACCGTGGGCCTGCCAAACTAATCCAAATATTAAAGGTTGGGATGTCGTTTATGAAGTGCCGCCACGTGCTAGACTATCTCCCCCAAAGGAAGAGGATTATGAACCTCACATTAACCCAGACACATATGAAGGAGAATTCTTCCAAGAGACACGTCTTTCCAAAAAGCGTTTCAAGAATCGGTATACTTCACCCCAAAACATTGAAGTAGACAGCGATAGTGAATCCCACATCACCCCAGAGGAGGAACAAGAAGAGCCGGAACAAGAAGAGGTTACTGCTGCGGATGACCTCTCAAAGCTTGACCGATTACGTAAAGGTGGCCTTCCACATGTTGATGCCACTGAACCCTATGAGCCCGTCATTGATTATAGTGATGATGATGATTATGCATTTATTGATGATACTGATCGAGATTATTAGTAGTGTCAGGTATTCAATTTTTTTATGTTGTACTTGATGATGATACACTTAAGTGATATACATATTATTATTCATGTCGGTATTTTTTTTATGTTCTACTAATTTCGTTTACTCTTTTTCATGGCAGGTGTTGAAAGATGGAAGGGGAGCCGACTGAGGCCAAGGACAAATGTGCCCAAATTGAAGGTGTGCCACACCATCAAGGTAGCTCCAGCTTATATCAGTTCGGGCAGAATTGGGTATGTGGTTTGCTTCATGATTAATGCAATTCATTCATCATGCTAGCTTGAGCCCTTTAATTACTAATTTACTTTGTTTCTCTCTTTCAGGCATGCTACAATAAGCCGGATAAGGTGCCAGAGGGGTACGACCTGTATGCCATGGCCCACACTGCCTCTTACAAGCAAGTCAAGGGGAAGGCGAGGAAAGGGGAGGAGTTTAACCCGAGCCAGATTCCCTACAATCCAGAGCAGGTGATGATATCTAGTGGCGGGAGGTCCCGTGGCTCCATAGTCATTGATCCAGAGATTGCTCCTGAGACCACGGTGATTTTAATTTGAATGGACGTTACTTGCTAGTCTTAACATTTGAGTGTCATCATGCTAACGAAACATTAGAAATGATCTTTGGTGCAACTTAACTCCACACAAGCATCACACGATCCTTCTCCAGCTACTGGCACGAGCCAGCCCGCTCCCACACCTCCATGATCAAGGTAAGTTTCTCTAGTTTTTTGCTTAACAAAAGCATAAAGACCTAGACTTAGCTTTATTTCCTCCAATATGCTTACCTTAATGACCTAGAGTTAGCTTCTTTTCCTCCAAAATGACTTAATAAGCTTACTGACCTCCAAAACCAGCCATTTTACCTAAGTTAGCTCTAAAACGATCTATACTTAGCTTTGTTTCCTCCAAAATGACCTAAGTTAGTTATAATATGCTTAGTTAACTAGGTTTGCTCAATAATGACATGTACTTAGCTTACTTATGTAAAAAACGGCATAATTAGCTTAGTTAGCTCATAAATGATCCATTTTACCTACGTTAGCTCTAAAATGATGCATTTTACCTAAGTTAGCTCTTAAACGATCCATTTCACCTAAGTTACCTCACAAACGATGGCATGCTTCTTCTTCTAGTCTTCTTCTTCTAGTCACCTTTTCCTAACTTTCTTATTTGCCATTTTGCAGATTTCATTCACTTCTGGGAAGCTAGCTTGCTATGATGGAGTGCTTGTTTTTTATTTCATTCTCTTCTAGTATTCTTCTAGCTTGCTACGATGGAACTTGCTATCTTGATGAAACTTTGCATTGTAATATGTACGTGCAACTTCCTAATGGTTGCAACTTATGTGTATGTGCAACTTGCTATGTATGAATGGATGGAACTATATATGTATGTACGATGAAACTTATGTGCTGTTAAATAGCCCTGTGAAATATATCTATATATGTCATATATATTTGCTGTGAAAATTGTTGGATTAAAAAAACAGAAAAAGAGACAATATGCAGGCTCTTTGCCGTCTGCCACCGACGGCAAAGAGCTCTTTGCCATCAGCAGCGGACGGCAAAGAGGCCACATGGCAGGCAACTGTGCTTCCTGGGAGGCTGACCAATTTGGTCAGTTTGCCTACAGTGGCTGACGGCAAAGAGAAAAAAACTTTGCCTACAGCGGCGAACGGCAAAGGCCTGCCGTGTAGTGACGTCGGCTGACATCATTGGGCGGACGGCAAAGGCCTTCCGAAGTTTGCCATCAGCGGCCGACGGCAAAGGCCTGCCGTTAACCACCTAACGAAGTAACAGCGCATTTATTGCCGTCTTCATTCTTTACCGTCCGCTGCTGATGGCAAAGGCCCCTTTGTCGTCAGCCGCCCGAAGCAGACGGCAACGTAGCTCTTAGTCGTCCCCTACTTTGTCGTCCCCTTTTGCCGTCCGCGGCGAACAGCAAAGACCTTTGCCGTCCGCCATCCATGCCTTTGCCGTCCACTGTGGCAGATGGCAAAGTAGCTGATTCCTATAGTGGAAGAGAGTAGGCGCCACTCGACGTTTCTGTGCGCCACCTCGCATGGTCGGCCCGCCAGATGGGCCGGCGCCTTGGGGGTCAGACGCCGGTTGGCGACACGGAATGGGATCGGCCTCGTCATCATCGGGCCAGTTGTCAAGGCCGGCGGTGAAGCCGGAGCCGCCTGTCTTGCCGCCGCCCCCCACGGCGTCGTCGTCCAAGGCGGCCGCCCCCATGTCGGGGTCGTCAGGGTCGTCTGCCTCGCGGTCGGGGGCGAACTCACGCTCCGGCCCCGCGGTCCCGGCCGAAGGATGAAGAAGGGGGTTTTGATTGAAGACAAGCCGACTGGTCAAGGGTCGGCCAGAAAAGAAAATTCGGCAACAAAGGAAGAAAGAAAGTTTACCATGGCTGGTGGATTGGCGCGAGAGTATGGCACCTTGCCATACTGCCAGTCCTCGGTGAGCTTGCAGTTGGCGATGTAGTTCACCACGAAGATACCTCGTCGTGAGGCATCTCCCTGGTGCTGAGCCGGCTTGGGTCGAAGCGGCCGCTCATCTGATAGATCATATGAGGGCGGCCTTGAAGCGGAAGTACCCGGTGCTCGACGAAGGCGGCGATCAAGTCGGACCCGATCAGGCGCTTTGACTGGATCAGCACCCGAAGCCAGGCGACGGCACCAACTCCAGCCGGCGTCAGCGACCTGGCCCAGAAGGACCACGAAGACAGCCTCCCAGGCGGCGGGCCGGCTACGTAAGCCGGCAAGTTGACATAGTCGCCGTTCGGGGCAACGTTCTTCACGTAAAAATAAGACCGTTGCCAGAGTTTCACCAACTGGATCAGCGCGATAGGAGGGAATGGGTTGTCGGCGGTGGACCTCCTTATGGCGATGAAGGCGCCGCACGGAGCCGGCACGCCTGCGACAACCGTGCCGAGCTTGGATTGGAAAAACTCCCCCCAGAGCTCGATGGTGGGGAAGACACCGAGGAAACCTTCGCACAAGGAGACGAAGGCCGACAGCAGCACCACCATGTTGGGGGTGAGGTGGTGTGGCTGAAGTTGATAGAAATCAAGAAACGCGCGGAAGAAGCCGCTCGCGGGGAGGCCGACGCTGCGCAGACAGTGCGAGTAGAAGATCACTCATTCGCCTTCCTCCGGCGCCGGCGAAACCTCCCTCGCTAGCGCAAGGTGGACTCACACAAGATCTTCGCCCGGCAGCCGTCGCATCTTGCGGAGAAAATCGATATGGTCGTCGCGGACGGTGGAACCGTCCCAAGAGCTCGACGTTGGAGCCATGGCGGCGGGCGTGGCAGCGAAGAGCGCTCGGCGCGGAGGCGGCGAGCCTGTGGCACGCTGGAGAGAAGAAAGAATGGCGGAGCGGGAGCACGGCGAAGGGCTACCGCAGCGAGGAAGAAGAGGGAGGAGGCAGGGCGAGGGCGAGCGTGCGAACGACTGCCGCTCCCCCTTCCTGCCCCTACTTATAGCCTCGTGCGGCGGAGCCGAGGAGGCGAGGCACGGGGGAGGGGGGGGGATTAACTGCGCCCACTCCCCCACGACCCGTGATTATCGCGCCTTGATGGCGAGCGGGAACCGTCGCCGGAAGACGTGCGGTCGGTTTGGGCCACAGAAGATCCGCGCACGGGCCGAGGCGCGGAAGTGGCAGGCCCCGGCTTGCGGTGGCGTCCCGTCACGCGCGTGGGCTGGCAGGCCCTTCCAGCTGAAGGGTGCCACATGGCGCGCGGATATCGGGCGGTCAGCCCGCCGCTTGGCTAGCGCGCCAGCTGGTTCCCGCCTTCGGATTATGAGGAGGCGTCGCCGAGAAGGCACGCGCAAGGGTGGCCGGCTCCTAGCTGTCGGATCCTAGGGATAGGAAGCTGGCCGAGCTTCTCATTCACCCCTTCAGCCGCGAAGCCCAACCAGCTTCGGGGACTACTGTCGGAGTAAATGACCACGGGTAGCCTAACCGGCTCCCTTTGACCCTCAGAAAAAACAATGGGCCGATCGGGCCTTGAAGCACCTAAGACACGGGGTCGCCTTCCTCCGGCTGGCTATCACATAGGCCGGCTGGCGGAAGGCGGCCCGGCCATAAACAACCTTTGGAGGATGCCATGATAGGGCCGACTCCGAGAAGCCGACCCATGAAGGACCGACTCCAAGAAGCCGGCCCATGAAGAACCGACTCCAAGAAGCCGACCCATGAAGGACCAACTCCAAGAAGCAGGGAGCCGTAGGCCGCACCCTAAAGTCCACCCCCCATAACGGTGACGGGACGGGGCGTGGCTACAGCGGACCCTGCCACCCCTGAATCACGGAACATGCATGGCTACAGTACGCCGTACGGGGCGGCCATCTCCCATCCAGCGAGGCACTGTTGCCATGCGGATCATGACGCCATCCACGACGGGTTGCCAGTATGGCCCGCAGGCGGCGGGCCCCTTCGGTCAGAGAGACATCCGAAGGCGGCCCGACCTCCCCCTGCCGGCCTAGGGCCGGGCCGGCTTCCTATAGCCGGCTTGCTCCCCTTCCTCGGGGCGCGCACACCATTAAGCAGACGAGACGAGGTAAGGCTACTGTGGGAGCCCGCAAGGCGGCGGCACTGTAGCCATGCTTACCTCGACAAAGCCCTCATCATCAGAGGCGAGGCAATAGTAACCAGCCCCCGACAAGATCCCCCAAGCGGTGGGGTCGGCCTGTCGACCAAAGGACCGGCAGCCGGCGGGACCCACCAGTCGGCGGGCCCCAGAAGCCGGCGGAGAAGCCGGCGGTCATAGACGCTGACGGCCTGGGCCCGCCCCCAGCCAGATTACCATTGTACCCCCGGGGGGGTAGGCCTATATAAACCCCCCGGGACACCCATGCAAAGGGTTGGACTTTGAGAGATTTAGACACAACTTTGAGAGGAGAAGAGAGCTAGCATTGCCTTTTCTTCCTCCTCTCGCCAAACAGCTCAAGGGGCCTCTTGTAGCTACTTGTTGATCTAGTGATCATGCGGAGACCCCGCAGAGCAGGACTAGGGGTGTTATCTCCACGGAGAGCCCCGAACCTGGGTAAGATTCGCCGGCGTGCATGTCTTCGCCTTATCCCGTTTCCAGGCACCGGCGACGTCTTATTGGCTCCCACAGTGATAAGCCACCCGCTGGCATATGTCGCACCAACCACCCGACAACAACGTCTGGGAACTAGTCAAACGTCCAGATCCTCGCAAGCACAACATTATTGGCACAAAGTGGATCTACCGCAACAAGCAAGATGAAAATGGCCTTGTGGTGAGGAATAAGGCATGGCTTGTAGCTCAAGGCTACACACAGGTTGAAGGAATTGACTTCGATGAAACTTTTACACCTGTTGCTAGACTTGAGGCTATTTGCATATTACTTGCTTATGCTAACCATCATGATATTATCTTACAACAAATGGATGTGAAAAGTGCATTCCTCAATGGTAAGCTTGAGGAAGAAGTATATGTTGCTCAACCCCTAGGTTTTGAAGATCCAAAGCATCCTGACAAAGTCTTCAGACTCAATAAGGCCCTGTATGGCCTCAAGCAGGCCCCTCGGGCGTGGTATGATACTTTGAAGGAATTGCTCATGAAGAAAGGCTTCAAACCCGGTTCACTTGACCCAACTCTTTTCACTAAATCTTATGATGGTGAATTGTTTGTGTGCCAAATTTATGTTGATGATATCATTTTTGGCTGTACTGACCAACGATACATTGATGAATTTGCCTATATGATGACTGAAGAATATCAAATGTCTATGATGGGAGAATTGAAATTCTTTTTAGGTCTTCAAATCCGTCAACAGCGCAATGGCATATTCATATCTTAGGAGAAATACCTCAAGGACGTATTGAGGAAATTCGGCATGCAAGATTGCAAAGGGGTCAAAATTCCAATGCCCACAAATGGCCATCTATGCACTGATGAAAATGGTAAAGACTTCGATCAAAAGGTGTACTGCTCCATGATTGGCTCTTTATTGTATCTATGTGCATCTAGGCCGGATATTATGCTTAGTGTTTGCATGTGTGCCCGATTTCAAGCTACACCGAAGGAATCACACCATAAGGCTGTGAAGCATATTCTTCGATATCTAGCTTACACACCAACACTTGGATTACGGTATACCAAGGGCTCTTCGTTTGATCTCATTGGATATTCAGACTCTGACTATGCTAGCGATCGTGCCGCAAGTCAACGTCAGGCACATGCCATTTCCTCGGACGATCTTTGGTCTGTTGGTCCTCGAAGAAACAGAACTGCGTATCACTCTTCATTATAGAAGCTGAGTACGTTGCTGCTGGATCGTGCTGTGCTCAACTACTATGGATGAAACAAACACTCAAGGACTATGGCGTTGTTGGAGTAATTGGACACGGATACCCCGAAGACGGTGAGACGATATTTCAAGACATCGGGGCTAGCAAAGCCCCTCAGTCCGACTGCCCGGCTGCTTCTGTCGGCCTCTCCGTCCGACTGCTCTGCCCGGCCGGCTACCGGCTGGTGACTGCAACGACCAGCCGGCTGTCGACTGCAGCCCGAAGCGACACCGACAAGACCCCGACGAGACGGCCATACCGCGGACAAGACAACTGTACCACGACGCCATCATGTACAGTGTCACTTGTCCCTGGGCACTATTCATGAAGTGACCCAGGAGACAAGCATGACACTCACCCATGCCCCCATGCCACTAGCTAGCTTACATACTAAGCTATCTCACACTATAAAAGGAGACACACATCCATCCATCCAGGGGATGGACTCTCATGCACATACACAAGCAAGCTAGCTAGCAAGAGAGCTAGCTAGCCATCCATCCATCCACTCCCATAGGCAAGCATGCCTAATATCACCCATTTGGCCAAGAGCAATGGCCACCATGCCGCATACATATGCATATACGAGTCCAGATGCCAGAGGCTTATGGCACTGACCTCAGATACAGCTCCAGGAGCACTCTGTACTAGATATATCAGATACATTCAGACATGCAGCAGTAGGAGTATTATCTCTCCATAGAGCTCCGAAGCTGGGTAAACCACAGCGTGCTACTCGCATACCCGCTCCCGGGCCTATCAGCAGCAGTCTTACCCTCACACTAAGCCCTTGTGGCATCTGTCGACTCGCAAGCCCCCTGTGAGAATACCACGACAGTTGGTGCCCACCGTGGGGCGGTACTACTACTATGCTATCACGCTGCTGCTGGTTTCGCTGTCCGGGCGGGACCATTTTCGTCATCACCGCGGCGTCGCCGTCGTCTGTCCGGAACGCGCATTAGCTTCTCCACATGCCATCTTTGCGAGCTAGCTAGATGCAAGTCAAAGTACGGCCAAACCATAGCCATACACAAGCCAGATATTCCTCATATACTAGTCGGATGATGGTCATGCACTTCCCATGCATTTTGTCAGATGCAACACAGGCATTGAGTATGCTCGACACATAAACGAGCTCGGCTCCACTCGCGGCCGCTACTCATCGCCTGCGCCAGCCGCCTCGCTCGACCAACGCTCCTTGGCTGCTGCTAGAGCTGCTATGCCCCGGCCTGCTGCTGCCGCCAACCGCTACCGCGGCGTCGCGTCCGCTCCGGTCCAGCGCGCCACCCTCACCCTGCTACTGCTGCTTTCTGCTGGCCCTCACGCATCGCCGCCGCTGCCATTCCCTCAGCTTCCCAGCACCACTCCAGCGACCGCGCGCGTCGCCGCTGCCCTCGGGATCCCCGTTGTAGAGCCGCACCCTTCACGCGCGCGGGGCTCCGCCCGCTTCGGCCCAGCGCCCGACTGACCGCGCCCGAACCGCCGCCGACTGCGTCTGCCTCGCCGCTGCCGGGCTCCCTGCCTTCCCGGCACCGTCCGCTACATCTCCCACGTGCGTCCTCCGCATCCCACACCGCACCGGGTCCGGCCGCGTGCCGCCTCCCCATCGCCTCACCAAGCCGCGTGCGGCCCTGCTCGCCTCGCGGCCGGCTCGCCGCTAGCCGGCGGCGCCGCCCTGCGCCGCTCCGGCCTACGTGCCATGCGCGCTGGCCTTGGGCCGGCTCCCCTGCGGCACCTGGCCTCGCGTTCGCCTGGCCTCCTGCTGTACCGCGCCGCCTGCGCCTGGCCGGCTGCTCCGCCTCCACGTCGGGCTGGCCGCCTCCCGCGCGCTGGCCGCCTCCTCGACCCGGCCGGCCCGTCTCCCCAGCCGGCTCGCGGTCTGCCCGCACCGCGGCCGACTGCGCCTCCCAGCATCCGGCCACGCGCCTCCGTCGCCCCCGACCGAGTCACGGCTCCCGTGCCGACTTCTCCGCGCGCGCGGCCCTGCCCGCGGCCGCCTGGCCGCCCCCGCCTGCTCCGCGCCCGCCGTCTTCTGCCGCCCGGCCGGCTCCGCCTTCGCCCCATGCCGCGTTCGGCTCGCCGCCGCTGCCGGGTCCGGCTCCGCCAGGCCTCTGCTTCGACCGCGCCCGGCCCTCCTCATCGTCGGTTGGCTCCGCGCCCGGCCACGCGCTAGCGCTTGCCGGCTCTACCTCATCTCCGCCGGCTCCGTCCGGCTGCCCACGATGTGACGGCCGAGACCTGACTGCGCCCAGCCTCTCTGCGCTCGGCCGACTGCTCCGCCTCATGTCCCGGCGGCCGGGGCCCCGCCTTCGCCTCATCTCGGCCTCCCCATCGTCCGATGGTGCTTCGCATGGCTCGTGCGCCAGCCCCGCCCGTCCATCCGCCTCGACCATCCGGGTCCTCCATCGACTGGCCGCCTTTGGGGCCCCGTGGCCTCACCCCGCACTCCCTGGCCGCTCCGTCCGGCTGCCACCTCGCGCTGGCTCCGCGCGCCCCTGCCGGCTCCCTCCCTCTACGCCCCGGTCGGCTCCCACCCCTTGTGCCCTCGGGCCGGCTAGAGAAGAGAGAGAAGAGAGAGTGAGAGGACGGCCAGGACAAGAAAGAAAAAAGGCGGCTGCCTCAGTGGCCGACTGGAAAAGAAAGGGGCCGACTACCCGTTAAAAAAAAGGAAAGAAATTGGGCAGGGTGGAAAAGAGAGATCCGGCTGACCGAGTCAATAGCCGGCTGATCGTATGGAGTCAGACAAAAAAAAAGTAGAAGGGCCGGCTGCTCAGATGCCAAAGTAGCAGGCCGACTGCTAGAAAAAAAAAGAGAGAAAGAAAGTGGCCGGCTGATGTGAAGTCAGAGTAGACTGTTGCAAAGAAGAAAAAGAAGAGAAAGGAAGTGCACCGATGGGTGCAATGCGTACATGCATGCCTAGCTGGCTGCCGACTGCGCTGGCGGAGCGTGCTACGCCCAGGGGGTGCGCTGACGCGCCCCCGCGAGAGAGAAGACAAAGTAGTCGCCGGGAGATCCAGCCCGACTGCTCTGGTTGTACGTGCGCCCATGCACGGCCTGGCCGGCTGCCAACTGCGCTGGCGGAGCGTGCTACGCCCAGCGGGTGCGCTGACGCGCCCCCGCGAGAGAGAAGACAAAGTAGTCGCCGGGAGATCCGGCCCGACTGCTCAGCAGTCGGCCCGAATCTCGGGGGCTACATCCAGCGGGTGCGCTAACGTGCCCCCGCGAGAGAGAAGACAAAATAGTCGCCGGGAGATCCGGCCAACTGCTCAGCAGTCGACCCGAATCTCGGGGGCTACACCCAACGGGTGCGCTGACGTGCCCCCGCGAGCAAGAAGACAAAGTAGTTGCTGGGAGATCCGGCCCGATTGCTCAGCAGTCGGCCCGAATCTCGTGGGCTACACCCAGCGGGTGCGCTGGCACGCCCCCGCGAAGATTGCAGACAAGAGAAGAGTTTTGTCCGGTTGCCAGCAGCCGGCAGAAGAGAAAAAAAAGAAGAAGAAAAAGGGCGTTGCAAGACGCCTCGCCGCCTGGCCGGTCGAGCCTGACCGGCCGGGACCCCCCTTCGAGCACCCGGGGGCTCGAAGGCCACACCCAGCGGGTGCGCCGACGCACTCCGCGAGCGCCGAGCTGCGCCGGCTGTCTTCGGCAAACTCCGTCTCGGCTACACGAAAATCAATGTGAGCTCCTCACCCGCATATTTTTGCATCACGCAAGCACGGATAACCCCGAGCGATGCTCGGGGGCTATCTCCGCATTTTATTACAGTTGCATCACTGATCGCCCCGGCGCCAGCCAGAGTTGGCTCGGGGGCTGGCCGCTTGGCCTGAGACGTTACTTCCCGCAGACGGCTTAGTAGCGTGCGCGGTACCAAAGGTCCACTCTTAGTCACAGACCGCAGAGCGGTTGTCCGGCTAGCAGGAGTGAACGCTGGAGGCCACCCACGCGAAAAACATCCGGGAAGAAAAACGGTTCGGGTGACCCGGCCATTTCCTTTATGAGTATCTGCTCGGTTAAATTCGCTCCCAGAGTCTGAGTATTGTATACTCCACTCCGCGACCCACTCTCAGCCATAGACCGCAGAGCGGCTGTCCGGCTAGCGAGAGCACAAGCCAAAGAGTGGAGGGAACATGAAAAAGATTGAAGGAGGTTTGGACGAAACCGAGTCGGCACCCTCCGCATAAAACTCACAATGCTAAAAGCAAACAATTGATATATCTGCATGGACTAACTTTGTCTTTTTCCATGATCATTTCCATGAACACTTGCCAAAAAACCTCCGCCCAACTTTGCCAAGTTGCCCGGAGGCTTAGGGGCTACTGTCGGAGTAACTGGACACGGATACCCCGAAGACGGTGAGACGATATTTCAAGACATCGAGGTCAGAAAAGCCCCTCAGTCCGACTACCCGGCCGCTTCTGCCGGCCTCTCCATCCGACTGCTCTGCCCGGCCGGCTGCCGGCTGCTGACTGCAATGACCAGCCGGCTGCCGACTGCAGCCCGAAGCGACAGTGACAAGACCCCGACGAGACGGCCATACCGCGGACAAGACAACTGTACCACGACGCCATCATGTAAAGTGTCACTTGTCCCTGGGCACTATTCATGAAGTGACCCAGGAGACAAGCATGACACTCACCCATGCCCCCATGCCACTAACTAGCTTACATACTAAGCTGTCTCACACTATAAAAGGAGACACACATCCATCCATCCAGGGGATGGACTCTCACGCGCACACACAAGCAAGCTAGCTAGCAAGAGAGCTAGCTAGCCATCCATCCATCCACTCCCATGGGCAAGCATGCCTAAGATCACCCATTTGGCCAAGAGCAACGACCACCATGCCGCATACATATGCATATACGAGTCCAGATGCCAAAGGCATATGACACTGACCTCAGATACAGCTCCAGGAGCACTCTGTACTAGATATATCAGATACACTCAGACATGCAGCAGTAGGAGTATTATCTCTCCGGAGAGCTCCGAAGCTGGGTAAACCACCGCGTGCTACTCGCAAACCCGCTCCCGGGCCTATCAGCAGCAGTCTTACCCTCACACTAAGCCCTTGTGGCATCTGTCGACTCGCAAGCCCCCCGTGAGAATACCACGACAGGCGTCAATGTGAAGAATGTGCCTCTCTACTGCGACAATGAGAGTGCTATCAAGATTGCTCATAACTCAGTTCAGCACTCGAAGACCAAGCACATCCAGATTTGTCATCATTTTCTCCGTGATCATGTGTTGAAGGGCAACATCTCCATCGACCATGTTAGCACAGAAGACCAGCTAGCCGATATCTTCACTAAGCCCTTGGATGAGAAGAGATTTAGCAAGTTGCGGTGTGAGCTAAATATCCTAGAATCTTTGAATGTCCTCTGAAATGGACACACATCCTAACACTTATGCTGACTTGATGACTTAGATGCAAAACACACGAAGTAACGTTTTTCTTCAATCAATGAAGACTAATCTTCTAAGTGTGAAGAAATTAATGAAGAAATTGATTCTCAGAGCCCTACAACAATTGTACGCGGTGTCTGAAATCAGCTTTCTTATACGGTGGGTTACGCCACCAACCAAAGTTGAAAATCTTCAATTTGAGTTTTTTTCTTTTTTGAAATTCCTCAGTTTTTCAAATTCTTCATCTTTGCATTGTCTTCACTCTTTTCGGTGTTCTTCTTCTTTTGAATGTATATATATATGAGTTTATGTCCTCTACAGCATTCACTTATTGCTATTTCTTCAAGTTGATTTCTTCTACTAAGTGAATGTGATCGGACTATGCTAAACTCAACCCAGTCTGTTCACAAATTCTTCATTTGCATTCTATTTGAAAGTTGTTCAAAATCTTCGCTGTGTCCTTGACAGCTGAAGAAATTGCGAACAAAACTTTTAACTTATCTTATCTAAATTTTCGGCTTTGCCGCTCAAACCGTTCCGCATCCCACGGCAATACTTATCTATTCACCCAGGATCCTACACGATCGTCACCTCTCAGTACGTGAGTGACACATGTCAAGCGAATGAGAAGGGCCAGGGGCACGTTCGTCTGATTTCCTCGGGCGTATAGTTTTTCACTCCCTCTATAAATACCCCTATCTCTTCTTCACTTCATTTTTACTCCGCTCGCTCTCACTCCCGCTCGAGCTTCCCAAACCCTAGCGCCGCCGCTACTTCATCGTCGCCAGTGAGGAAGAGCTTCACTGCCTCGACCTCATCGCCGTCGTACTCGTGCCGGTTGCGGATTTTTTCACTCCGCCGCCGCCGTAGCCGTCTTCCTCTGCCGAGTTAGGGCGTGGAAGATCTGAACTGACGAACTTCACATCTACACTTCCCATTTCGTCGTGTTCTTCAACTCGGGTAATTAAAAGTTACTTTTACTGCCCTCTTTGATTCATATGTCTTCTTGAAAATCTTCAAAGGTGTTTATCCTTCAAATCTTCACACGCATGAACACCTCACATGTCATCTGCTCTTGATTCATTTCTCTAGGCAATTATTTTCTTCAAGATTCCTCAGTTGTATGGATTTTCAATCTATACAACACCTGAACCTAAGACAAAGAACGCTTAGTGAAATTCTTCAAGACTCATCTGGTCAAATTCCTCAAACCTATTCTTTTTGAAAAACCTTCTGAGAACGCATATGACCTCTCCAAATTCCTCGTAACCATACTCTGTTCACAGGTACAAATGTCCGCTGTTGAATCACTAGGTTCTCATCAACTTAACTCATTTGCAGCGTTCCTCGAAGAAAAGTTGCACACCTCTTCAGAAACTTCAGTTGTTCATATTCCTCAGCTGAAGAAAATGGCTGAAGGTAAGAAGCCACAGAAGGGTGGAAAGAGGCCTGAGGTCAATACTGCTTTCGAAATCCCTGAGGACATTTATGCTGGATACTACACTCCTGATGAGGCCAAATTTGGCAAGGAGGACAAAAATCAGCGCAAGGTGCGCATACAAAGGATAGAGAGGAGATTGGCACGGGAATGGAGGGAGTACAAATATGTTACTCCCAAGTATATGAAGAAATTCGCACTCAACCCTCCATGCTCAAGACCTCCAATGGCACCAGGACAATTGGCAGATCCCACCAGCCTCAAGCGCGGTGAGGACTATGCTGATGAATGGGCAAAGCGCCAGGCCAAACTGGCCAAGCAAGCAAAGGAAGCAGTGAGGAAATTCAATGAAGACTCTGCTGCTGCTGCTACCGCTGCTGAGGCCTCTGCTAGTAAGCCAAGGAAGGCTATGCCTAAAAAGCCTGCGCATAAGTCAAGTGCTTCTCCCTCAATGCCCTCACAGCCAAGTTCCTCAGCAATGCCCTCAAGGCCATATTCTTCAAAGCCCTCACGGCCAATTCCTCAGACTGCTCCTCCTCCTTCAAAGTCCTCAGCTCCTCTGACCAAGTCTTCAGCTGCTCCAACAAAATCCTCTGCACCTGTGCATCTCGCCACGTGCCAAAGGACTACATGCATCTCAATTGCCTTAGGAGCATCTGCAAGTTCCTCAGCTAGCCCCTCTCTGCTGAAGACAAAGGCCACTGCTGGACGAGGCCTTCGATCAAGTCCTCACAAGAAGCAGGTCGCCTTCGAAGTGCCCTCTGATGATGATGAGGCTGATGATGAAGAACTTGCCGAGATCATCAGAGACATGCAGGCTAGGGACGCTAGAGCCAAAGGCAGCAACGTGCCACTGCTATTGGATCCAAAGTTGATCCTCGACTTCATTGACCTATGGCACAAGGATCCTAACACGCCTTCATTGAGGAAGAGAAGTGGAAATTTGAAGAAGGCAGAAGACTGAAGAAAGCGCAGTACAAGAAGCAGCGCTACCTCAAGGATAATGTCCTCACTCTTACCCATGATCAACTCATTGCATTGCAAGCTGAAATCAAGCAACTGAGTGATGAATTCAATCGCTACTATGCTGATTGGAAGGGCGCCAAGGTCCGGTTCGTCAATCTGATGAAGAAACTCACTTCAAGTGCTGCTTCTCCTGTGCACATTGAAGTTACTCTGGCTGAAGCATCTGCTCAGCCCACTGAAGAACATGCCAGCACCACTGATGACAATCAGGCTGCTGAAGAAAATGAAAGTACCAGGGCTGATGACTGCATTCCAGCCTCTGAAGAAATTGCCACAGCATCCACTAGTGGCGCGCCTGAAGAAAGTGAAGAAGTCAGGGCAACTGCATCAGTTGCGCCTAAAGAAACTGAACCAAAGTCCTCTGCACCTCCTGCGCCTACACCAACTCCGATCCTTCCATCTGGATCAGATGCGAAGAAGACCAAGGCTGCAGAGCGTGCGGCTGTGAAGAAAAGGAAGGCATCAACTTCATCAAATTCTTCAGCTCCGAAGAAGATGAAGCCTTTGACAAGCTCATTTCACAACCCAATTGATATCGTTCCTGTCTCATTCATGCCATCAAAGGACCTTGTTCCTTTTGTTGAAGATTATGTGATTCCAAGCGAATCTGATGAAGAGAATCGTTCTGCTGCTTCGTCGGAGCAGTTGGATGAAGAAATTGAAGAGGATGAAATCCCTTCAACACCAGTTGTCTCCTCGCCTATGCCTCAGTTCACCGCTGAAGAGGCCGGCGTTGAAGAAATGGAAGATGAGGATGTGGACATTGGCTGTACCACACCTGTGCTAAAGGATGACTTTTGGGAAAGTCAGCACCCCAACTCTCTAGTGTTCACTCCACTTCAAGCAATTCCTCAGTCCCCAGTTGCTACTAAAGTACAAATGGGATCTGAAGAACCTCATGCAACCCCGTCTGTTCATGAAGAAATTCCAGCTACTAGTGCTGAAGAAATTGCAAATGAAGAATTGAAGACCCAGGCTGCAGCTGAAGAAGAGCCTAAAATTCCTCAGTCTATGGATCCTGAGATTGTGATTCCTGAGGTGGTGATGCAATTGACTGACACTCCTTAGCCCAAGCCAAAGGATCCCTTCTCAAAGAAGCAAAAATTCAAGGCTGATGATTTCTTCAGCAAGCATGTGTTCTTCACTGACTTCAACCCTTATGACAATGCTCGTCTTAGAAGGAAGCGTTTCTGGACTTCCAGCCAAACCAACCTCTATTCTTCACTGCTGTTCAATAAGGACAAAGTCTTCGACCATGAGCATATTCCTCACGTGGACATGGAATCAATACCTTGCTTCTCTCAAGTCGTTAGTATGCTTCATGATGCAGACTTGCTCAACTTTTGCTCAGACATAGTTGACTGGAATGAAGAGCTCATTCTTCAGTTATACGCGATGCTGCATATCACAGGTGATGCTGATGACATCAACTCTTGGGTGTTGGACTGGATGACCGAAAACACTCACTACAAGGCACCGGCCTCTGAATTGCTTCGTGCCCTGCCAATCAGTCCTCCACCTGACGGTTCTCATTGTCTGTATGATGAGCCTGAACTCACTGCTCATTACATGTAAGTGCTCTGGTCAAGCCCCAAGGGCCAAATTCCTCGTGAAGGAATTGTTGTATGTGCCAAGAACCATCTATTGCATTCTAACGAAGACTATGGGTCCCATCAAAGGCCATGACTCATCCAATGAGGAAATTATTGGGATGATGAAAAACATGCTATTCAACATCATGCATGGCATCCCTATCAATTATCATGATTTCTTCATGAGGACTCTGGCAAATGTTGCACTTTCACCGTTTGAGCTGAGGCCTTATGCTCCTTGGATTATGAGATTCCTCAGAACAAGGTTTTCACTCAACTACAAAGCTGAAATTCAGAATCATCTCAGCTACTTGCCCCCGATTGAAGTCCTCAAGTGGACATATTCCTCAGCTGATGAGAAGGGCAAGGCACCAGCTGTTATCGATGAAGGTATTCGTCCATTGGATGGTCAGTTCCGCAAAGCTGCATCTTATTCCACCAATGATGACTCTGCCACTCATGATTCTGCTGCCAATGCATCCAAGCCAAATCCTCAAGCCACTGCTCCTCGTGTGATGACTGACCGTGAGCTGCTTCTTAGTCTTCACCAGAAGGTGGGTCGAAACCACAAATGGGTTAAGCGTCAGTTTGGCTCTATTCTTCACAACATGACTTCTACACATAATGTAGTGAAGAAAAACCATTACTACCTCCATGAAGTTTTTGATCGCACCTAGGCTATTCTGTCACATCTCTATGGTGAAGAAGATCTAAAGCAAATGGGCTTCAAGGAAGATTTTGACTGGTCTGCTCCTCCACCAAAGAAATTCAAGAAGGTCAAGGTTCCTTACTTGGTCGCCAGTTCATATTCTTCATCGCGCGACACGGACGAGTTCGAAGACTTGGACGACACTGCGGCAGGCCCTACAACGACTCAAGACCCCAACAACGCTGGTGCTCCTCCATCATCATGATTTTCTTCAGGGGCGTTAGTCCTCATTTTTCAACCCTTTTGGTCATTCGATGACAAAGGGGGAGAAATTTGAGTTAGTCTTCAAGCGGGTCTATCTTATATGGGCGTTTTTTGTCTAAGTTACAACTCTCGTTCTTTTGATGACTTTGCTGGATCGAGTTGTAATCTTAAACTCTATGGTGGCCTGATACTTTTGCTGAGTTCTTCTGCATGCTTATTACTCATTAATATTAATGCACACATGCTGAATTACATCAGTCACCATATTTCATCATGCATTTCAAATTCTTCATATTATATGTCAATGTGTGTATGAATTACAAGATATAGGGGGAGATCTCCATGATTATACTCTTCAAGTGTGCATTGCTTCAAAAGCAAAATTCCTCACTATGCACATCTTCAGGGGGAGTTCTTCTATATCTTGCAATCAGATTCCTCAACATCAGTATTTACACTTCATATATTTATCCCCGTTGAAAACTTAACCTATATTGTCATCAGTCACCAAAAAGGGGGATATTGTAAGTGCATCTAGTGCCCCTTAGTGATTTTGGTGTATTGAAGACTTATAGGTTAAGGGACTGATGCGTTTGTGAGTGTACACAGGTCTATAAGTCAATGAGGAGTTTGATATTTACAGAGAAATTCGACCCCTAAAAATGAAGTTCTTCAACTGAAGACTTTGGGTTTTTGAAGACTTTCCGAAGACTTTGAAAGTGAAGAAATTGGTGTAACCTTGAAGACTTGGCAATCATTCGAGGAACATGAAGCGTGAAGACTTTTGTTTTTATAGTTTCATTTTCTCTTTCTTGAGTCATACGAAACACCGTACTGTTAAAGGGGGTCGAGGAAATACTAAGAAAAAAATTCCATGTGATGCTCAACTCAAAATCCTACACCTACCAATCCCTTCGAGTGAAGCCATTGGGAATCTCATACAGTTCAGTCATATTCTTCAGTGACAGACGAAGTTCTTCTGGTCTCTAAGGAATTTGTTCTAACTAAGGAGTTAGGAATTCGCCAGTGCGGATTGCCTACACAGTGAGGAACATGATAGCCCTGAGGAATTTGAGAGTCAAAATTCCGACCGTTGTTGTGCTATGTGCCAGCTGTCCCAAAATATCTACCCACCTAACGGTCATATCATTGAAGGGCATTTATGTCTTATCATGTTGGGCTGCTCCCTAGGCTATGAATAGCCGCCCCCTGATACGTCTCCGTCGTATCTATAATTTTTGATTGTTCCATGCCAATATTATTCAACTTTTATATACTTTTGGCAACTTTTTATACTATTTTTTGGACTAATATATTGATCCAGTGCCCAGTGTCAGTTCATGTCTGTTGCATGTTTTATGTTTCGCAGAAACCCCATATCAAACGGAGTCCAAACGGGATAAAAACGGACGGAGAATTATTTTGGAATATTTGGGATTTTCCGGAGGAAGAATCAACGCGAAACGGTGCCCGAGGTGGCCACGAGACAGGGGGCGCGCTCACCCCTGTGGGCACGCCTGGCACTCTCGTGGGCCACCCGTAAGGCGGTTGACGCTCTTCTTTTGCCGCAAGAAAGCTAATTTTATGAGAAAAATCTAGGCAAAATATTCACCCCAATCGGAGTTATGGATCTCCGGGTATAAAAGAAATGGTGAAGGGGAAGGATCTGGGAGCACAGAAACAGAGAGAGATAGAGAGATAGATCCAATCTCGGAGGGGCTCTCGCCCCTCCCACGCCATGGGAGCCAAGGACCAGAGGGGAAACCCTTCTCCCATCTAGGGAGGAGGTCAAGGAAGAATAAGAAGGGGGGCCCTCTGCCCCTTGCTTCCGGTGGCGCCGGAGCGCTGTCGGGGGCCATCATCATCACCGCGATCTTCACCAACACCTCTGTCATCTTCACCAACATCTCCATCACCTTCCCCCCTCTATCTACAGTGGTCCACTCTCCCGCAACCCGATGTACCCTCTACTTGAACATGGTGCTTTATGCTTCATATTATTATCCAATGATGTGTTGCCATCCTATGATGTCTGAGTAGATTTTCATTGTCCTATTGGTGGTTGATGAATTGCTATGATTGATTTAATTTGCTTGTGGTTATGTTGCTGTCCTTTGGTTCCCATCATATGAGCGCGCGCATGGATCACACCATAGGGTTAGTTGTATGTTGATAGGACTATGTATTGGAGGGCTAGAGTGACAGAAGCTTCAACCTAGCATAGAAATTGATGCATACGGGATTGAAGGGGGACCAATATATCTTAATGCTATGGTTGGGTTTTACCTTAATGAACGTTAGTAGTTGCGGATGCTTGCTAATAGTTCCAATCATAAGTGCATAGAATTCCAAGTCAGGGATGACATGCTAGCAGTGGCCTCTCCCACACAAAACTTGCTATCGGTCTAGTAAAGTAGTCAATTGCTTAGGGACAATTTCACAACTCCTACCACCACTTTTCCACACTCGCTATATTTACTTTATTGCACCTTTATCTAAATAGCCCCTAATTTTTATTTACGTGTTCTTTATTATCTTGCAAACCTATCCTATCACACCTACAAAGTACCTCTAGTTTCATACTTGTTTCAGGTAAAGCGAACGTCAAGTGTGCGTAGAGTCGTATCAGTGCCCAATAGGACTTGAGAGAGTATTTGTTCTACCTTTAGCTCCTCGTTGGGTTTGACACTCTTACTTATCGAAAGTGGCTACAACTATCCCGTATACTTGCGGGTTATCAAGACCTTTTTCTGGTGCCGTTGCTGGGGAGTCATAGCGTGGGGTGAATATTCTCGTGTGTGCTTGTTTGCTTTATCACTAAGTAATTTTTATTTGCTGTTTTAAGTTGTTCTTTATCTTTAGCTATGGATATGGAACACGAAATACCAAAAAAAAGGTGTAGATGCTACTCATGGAGATGGGGAACCTCCTAAAACCCTCGATGCTCGTTATGTGAAAGAAATTGTGTACTACTTCATTAATCCTGAGAAAACCCCATTCAACTTTGTTATGGGAGACACATTGGATCAACGTGAATACTTTAGGGATTATCGCTTGACACAAAAAGGGAAACTATTATGGGATCAAATTTCTATGTTGCGTTGGTATGCTCGTCAACTATGCGTGATACATGATTATACTTGTTGCTCTAGGATGAAGGCTCCACACCTTCCCTTTTCATGCAAATTCAATGATAATGAAACCTTAGCTTCTTATGCTAATGGTAGATATGATTACTATGACGTGGAACAAATAGAAGAATTTGTTGCTTTTATGGGTGCTTATGAGATTGAATCCATGTTTAAAGCGTTTAACGATTTTTATGATTCAGTTTATAGACCAGAAAATTTTGCTATACTTAGATATTGCTACGAAAATTATGAATACAATTACAATATTAATGCATTTATTGAGAAAGTCTCCGCTGTCCAAGAAGAGACTAATATTTTGCAGGAAGCTATGGAAGAAGAAATTGATGAAACTGTGAGCTCATTGGATGAAAAAGATGATGAGGAGAGCGAAGAACAAAAGGAGGAAGAGCGGATTGATCACCCGTACCCACCTTCTAATGAGAGTAACTCTTCAACTCATACATTGTTTAATTCCCCTTCGTGCTTACCGAAGGATGATTGCTATGATGATTGCTATGATCCCGTTGATTCTCTTGAAATATCCCTTTTTGATGATGCTTGCTATGCTTGTGGCCAAGATGCCAATATGAATTATGCTTATGGAGATGAACTTGCTATAGTTCCTTATGTTAAACATGAAATTGTTGCTATTGCACCCACGCATGATAGTCCTATTATCTTTTTGAATTCTCCAAACTACACCATATTGGAGAAGTTTGTGCTTATTAAGGATTATATTGATGGGTTGCCTTTTACCGTTGCACATGATAATTTTGATAGATATAATATGCATGTGCTTGCTGCTCCTACTTGCAATTATTATGAGAGAGGAACTACACCTCCGCCTCTCTATGTTTCCAACATGATAGAATTGCAAGAATCTGTTTATACTATGCATTGCCCTTTACTATGTGTGCATGAATTGTTCTTTTATGACATGCCGATGCATAGGAAGAGAGTTAGACTTTGTTGTTGCATGATATATGTTACTTTATGCTCACTACTAAATTACAAATCATTGTTAATTAAAATTGGCTTTGATATACCTTGGGATCCGGGGGGATTCATTACTTGAGCACTAAATGCCTAGCTTAATGGCTTTAAAGAAAGTGCTGCCAGGGAGACAACCCAGAAGTTTTAGAGAGTCATTTATTTCTTTTGAGTGCTTTTATATAGTCTAAAAACAAAAAACATAAAGAGGGGAACCTAAAAACTTTTCAAAAAGGAAAGTGAAAGTGAGAAAGACAAGCATTGTTGAAGTGGGAGCTAGCCTTGAACTTTGTTCATGCTCACAGAAACTTTGTGAATCTTGATTCCAGAAACTTTTCATCAAAAATAATTATCCCCTTGTATAATTCCATTATATTATAAAAATAATGTGCCAAGGTTTGCCTTTAGGATGTTTACAATGCTTGTTAGTTTGTACGGTGCAGGACAAAAACTTCGGCTGTAGTGCGCGATTTTACATTTTTAACTGGAACGTCAAACGGTTCTGATTCTTTTTTCACTGTCTTTCTGTACAACTTGTTTATTTTTCCTAATTTTGGTAGAATTGTTGGGGTACCAGAAGTATGGTGAATGTTCAGATTGCTACAGACTGTTCTGTTTTTGACAGATTCTGTTTTTGATGCATAGTTTGCTTGTTTTGATGAATCTATCAATTTATATTAGTGGATTAAGCCATGGAAAAGTTATATTACAGTAGACACAATGCAAAAACAAAATATGAATTGGTTTTCTACAGTACTTAGAGTGGTGATTTGCTTTATTATACTAACGGATCTTACCGAGTTTTCTGTTGAAGTTTTGTGTGGATGAAGTGTCTAACCGAGGAGGTCTCGATATGAGGAAAAGGAAGAGAGGCAAGAGCTCAAGCTTGAGGATGCCCGAGGCACCCCAAGTACATATTCAAGGAGAGTCAAGCGTCTAAGCTTGGGGATGCCCTGGAAGGCATCCCCTCTTTCTTCAACAAGTATCGGTATGTTTTCGGATTCGTTTCGTTCATGCGATATGTGCAGTCTTGGAGCGTCTTTTGCATTTAGTTTTCATTTTTCTTTTATGCACCATGCTGGTATGACATAGTCCTTGGTTGATTTATAGAATTCTCATTGCACTTCACTTAAATCTTTTGAGTATGGCTTTATAGAATGCTTCATGTGCTTCGCTTATATCATTTGAAGTTTGGATTGCCTGTTTCTCTTCACATAGAAAACCACCATTTGTAGAATGCTCATTTGCTTCAGTAATATTTGTTAGAGCATGGGCATATCTTTTGTAGAATCTCTCTTGCTTCACTTATTTCTATTTAGAGAGATGACAGGAATTGGTCATTCACATGGTTAGTCATAAAATCCTACATAAAACTTGTAGATCACTGAATATGATATGTTTGATTCCTTGCAATAGTTTTGCAGAGTCGTACTAGTTGAGTAATTGTGAAATTGAGAAATACTTGTGTTGAGGTTTGCAAGTCCCGTAGCATGCACGTATGGTGAACCGTTATGTAACGAAGTTGGAGCATGAGGTGTTCTTTGATTGCTTTCCTTATGAGTGGAGGTCGGGGACGCGCGATGGTTAACTGCTACCAACCTCCCCCCTAGGAGCATGCGTAGTAGTACTTTGCTTCGAGGGCAAGTAGACTTTTGCAATAAGTATATGAGTTCTTTATGACTAATGTGAGTCCATGGATATATGCACACTCACCCTTCCACTTTGCTAGCCTCTATTGTGCCGCGTAACTTTCGCCGGTATCATGAACCCATTATTTACCTTCCTCAAAACAGCCACCATACCTACATATTATGGCATTTCCATATCCATTCCGAGATATATTACCATGCAATTTCCATCATCATCATATACATGACTTGAGCATTCATTGCCATATTGCTTTGCATGATCATAAGATAGCTAGCATGATGTTTTCATGGCTTGTCCGTTTTTTGATGTCATTGCTATGCTAGATCATTGCACATCCTGGTACACCGCCGGAAGCATTCATATAGAGTCATATCTTTGTTCGAGATATCGAGTTGTAATATTGAGTTGTAAGTAAATAAAAGTGTGATGATCATCATTATTAGAGCATTGCCACAGTGAGGAAAGGATGATGGAGACTATGATTCCCCCACAAGTCGGGATGAGACTCCGAACTTTATGAAAAATAAAAGAGGCCATAGAAGCCCAAATAAAAAATAGGCCAAAGAAGCCCACCAAAAAAATAAAAATAAAAAAATACGAGAGAAAAAGAGAGAAGGGGCAATGCTACTATCCTTTTACCACACTTGTGCTTCAAATAGCACCATGATCTTCATGATAGAGAGTCTCTTGTGTTGTTACTTTCATATACTTGTGGGAATTTTTCATTTACTTGGTTTGTATATTCCAGTGATGGTCTTCCTCAAAATGCCCTAGGTCTTCATGAGCAAGCAAGTTGGATGCACACTGTTGGTGTCAAAACCGGCGGATCTCGGGTAGGGGGTCCCGAACTGTGCGTCTAGGTGGATGGTAACAGGAGACAAGGGACACAATGTTTTTAACCAGGTTCGGGCCCTCTCAATGGAGGTAAAACCCTACTCCTGCTTGATTGATATTGATGATATGGGTAGTACAAGAGTAGATCTACCACGAGATCAGAGAGGCTAAACCCTAGAAGCTAGCCTATGGTATGATTGTTTTTTCGTCCTACGGACTAAAACCCTCCGGTTTATATAGGCACCGAAGAGGGTTAGGGTTACACAGAGTCGGTTACAATGGTAGGAGATCTACATATCCGTATCACCAAGCTTGCCTTCCACGCCAAGGAAAGTCCCATCCGGACATGGGACGAGGTCTTCAATCTTGTATCTTCATAGTCCAGGAGTCTGGCCAAAGGGTATAGTCCGGCCATCCGGACACCCCCTAATCCAGGACTCCCTCAGTAGCCCCTGAACCAGGCTTCAATGATGACGAGTCCGACGCGCATATTGTCTTCGGCATTGCAAGGCGGGTTCCTCCTCCGAATATTTCATAGAAGATTTTGAACACAAGGATAGTGTCCGGCTCTGCAAAATAAGTTCCACATACCACCGTAGAGAGAATAATATTTACACAAATTCAATCTGCTGACGTATTCCGTGGCGTGACATCACACCACGGCCAAGCCTTTATTCGAATCGTTTTTACTATCCCACCTTAGCGCGTTTTGCGAGGCGGTTTCCTTGGCACGTCTTGTCAAAGCAGAGATCGTGTCCCCTTATTCCGGGATTCTCATCAATATGGGCGTGGGTAACCCAACTGCGCCATTGATTACGGCGCTTGGGAGATAAGCAAGTTTTACCAGGCTGGTGGGAACGCATAGCTTCGTCCGTCCATATAAGGGGATAAGGATCCACCTTTTTACCTACGCCTTCTTCCTCCTTTGCTTATCCATTTCCGCGCACTCGAGCTCCAGCGCCCAAGTCCACACATCTTGCCTCAACCTTCCCCAACCATGTCCGGAGCGGGAGGCAAGTGGATGGCCTCCTCCATCACGGAGGGGCACATCAAGAGGCTGCGGAAGGCCGAATACTTGTCCAGCGACATCGCGCATCGGCTCCCCGACAAGGGGCAGCTCATCCCCACCCCCGGGCCCCATGAGAGGGTGGTGTTCCTCACCCACTTCCTCCGCGGACTAGGTTTTCCACTTCAACCATTTGTCCGGGGGCTCATGTTCTACTACAGCCTGGATTTCCACGATCTGGCCCCGAATTTCATCCTCAACATCTCGGCGTTCATCGTCATGTGCGAGGCCTTCCTCTGCATCCAGCCCCACCTCAGCTTATGGCTGAAGACCTTCAATGTCAAGCCGAAGGTAGTGGGCGGCCGCCAAGCGGAGTGCGGAGGTGTTATGGTGGGCAAGATGCCCAACGTCCTATGGCTCGAGGGCTCCTTCGTCGAGACCATAAAGGGGTGGCAATCGGGGTGGTTCAACATCACCGAGCCGCGTGACCCTAGATGGGCAACGGCCCTCGATTTCCGATCTGGCTTCCCTACACGGCTCACCTCTTGGAAAGAGACGGGCCTAACATGGGGTAATTCGGAAGAGCTGACCGGACTCCAATCCTTCGTCAAAAATCTGGTGAGCAAGAAGCTCAAGCTCGTCAACGTAGTCCAGGTCATGCTCATCCGCCGGATCCTCCCGTGCCAACAACGGGCCTTCGGTTTGTGGGAGTTTGATCCGGCGCAGCACCAAACCTTGAGCAGGCTCTTTGACACTACGTATGAAGATGCCAAGAAGGTGTTGTTCAAGGGCGCCGAGGCTCCCGCATCCGCTACCGAAGATCGCGGATTCAGCTCGCAGCGTCAAGCCGGCGAGGTAAGCTATTTTACCCTTTACAAGACACTTGTTTTCCATAGTTTGACTCTATGCGGGATCTAAACTCCCTTACCTTTGACAGGCCTGGCAAAAGACGTCCGGGCAGGTTGACTGTCCGGCTCCCTTGCCAGAAGACCCAGCGGACGCCCGATTGATGGGGCTGTTGGTTCCGGCACCTCAGGTGGTGCCGGAGAAGAAGGCCAAGAAGAAGGCCACGGGGACCCGAAAGAGTTCCCGGCGCCAGGTGTTATCGAACTCATCGTCCGATAACTCCGAGGCGGATTCCTCCCGTGAAGACGAGGAGGAGGAAAAAGATACCTCTCCCCTAGTGGGGGAAGAGAAGAAAAGGAAGGCCGCCCCAACTGGGGAGGCCGGAGGGTCCAAAAAGGGAAGGACCCTTCCTCCAGACTACTCCACCAACGCCGACGACGCCGAAGAGGAGTGGCCACCGAGGGCTAAGCCCCTGGCGAAATCGTATGTGTCCGGATACCAAAATAACTCATGGCGTTTCATTTGTCGCACAGTATCTCCTAACACCAAATATAACCCTGCAGCCCGCCCAAGGACGAGCTCGACGCTTCAACGAGCGGCTCCCTGGATTCGTCAAACGTGAATAGCACCTCACTTCCGGCTGCTTCCTCTCCTCATGCTGCGGATGATGCCGAGGTGGGGTCCCAAAAGGGGCCCAGCTAGGAGGAGGAGGTCCGGAGGCGTCGCAAGGCAACCTCCCGGACTCTGGGCACAAGGGGGACCAAACCCCAAAGGGCTCTAAGTCCGGCCCTGGGCCGGATTCCGCACCGGAACCTTCAGTGATTCCAGAGTCCGTCAGGCAGCCCCTTCGTAAGAAGGGCGAGACTGCGACACCGGTGACCTCCGTCCAACCGAAGGCACCGGATAATTTGCTGGAGGCGCTTAACGGCGCCTCCATCAACGAGGAGCACCGCACTGTTATGAGTGTGGTGATTCAGAAAGTTCAGTCCGCCAAGAGTGGGCTGACTGAAGCCTGTGCCAGCCTTCTAACTGGCTTTGAGGTATGTATTTAAGATATGTAAAAATATTACCGCATAGACAGTAGCCCCTGATGCTCAGTTTGGTGTTCGGAAAGAAAAGCCGAACTGAGGATCTAAAAAGATGTACGCAGGAGTCTAACATAAGTATGTCAATATGGGGAATGCAGGCTGCGCTGCTGACCTCTGCCGCACTGACTGCAGAGGTCAATGCATTGAAGCAGAGCCTTGAGCGGTCCGAGAATGAGCTCGGCCTTGCCAAAAAGCAGCTCGAGGACAAGGAAGGTAAGTAATACCTTATGGAAGTATATAAAAGATGTGGTTGCAAAAAATGACAGGAATAACGTGAGAATTGCAGGGGCCACGAACAAGGTGGCGACCCTGAAGGAGGCGGTGTCTAAGGCCGAAAGCAATTCGGCCACGGAGCGCACCGAGCGAGAGAAGCAGGAGGCGCGGGTGGCGGAGGTGTGGCAAGAGCTCCAGGCTCTCGTGGAAAAACACGAGAGTTTGGAGCATGACTCAAAGACTCGAGAGTCCGAGCTCGCCTCGGCTCTTGAGAGTGCCAAAGCCGCTAAGGCCGAAGCCCAGAAAGCCCTCTAGGAAATTGAGGCAATGAAGAAGATAGCAGCGGGTAAGGCATTCTTCATGCAAAGCAAGCACCTGAAAGTGAATTACTTGTTACTTAACCGAATCCAGAGCTCTCCAGGAGCATTCGCAGATCTGCCCCGCAATGTGTCCGACGCTGCCGCATTCTACCGGGCCGAGGAGGGGAGCTCGACGGAGAAGGTGTTCTGGTCTCAGTATGCTAAGGCCGGACACCCGGTGCCCTTGAGCGACCAGCTGAAGCAGCTGGTCGAGCTCCATAAGGTGGCCGAACAGGCCATGAAGGGCCTCATAGTTCGGCTGTGGCCTAAGGAAGCCATGCCTGGGAGCTACTTCGGGCTGGTGAGGCGGCTAGTGGACGCCTGTCCATGGATCGAAATCGTCAAGCGCTCCGTCTGTATCGAAGGTGCCCGTAGGGCCCTTGCCCGTGCTAAAGTGCACTAGGCCAAGATGGACGCTGAGAAGCTTGTGACGGACGCTCCACCGCCGGGAAGGGAGTATCGCAAGCCCGAAATGTATTATGCGGGCGTCCTGAAGGGTGCCCGCCTTATAGCGGGTGAATGCTCCAAAGATGTAATTTTTGAGTAAACTCGCATTTGTTATCCTGTACGCTTGAAAACTTGTTCATATGCGCTAAGCAACGCTTGTGAATTGAAAATATTACCTTATGTGCGGTCGTTTATTAAATTTGAGAGATGGCGAGTCGTCGGCTTCTGCCCCCATGCCGCGAGTGCTGGGGTGTTCGGGATAAACTTGAGCGCTCTTTTTCCCATTCTTGGGTCCTTCGAGGGAGGCGCTCAATGCAACGAACGAGGCAACCGGACTATAATGCTTGAACACTCTCACTTAGCCATAGAATTCTATAATTTTAAATTTCGGCGAAGCCCCTAGTATTCGGAAGACCGAGTTCGGGGCGCTATCCACGCCTGGGCCGGACAAAGCCGACTCCTTGCTCTAAGCGGCATAAGTCTTTAGGGACTCAAAAACCTCTCGAACAGCGACCGGCTCTCGCCCTATCATGACAGTCAGTTTTAGCTTTCTCCACTGAGGTGCTTAACCTAGCTCAATCGGGGCACAATCGCAGTGGTTCTCCCGGCGCTACCTTAGCCGATATAACGGAACGTAAGGTACCAAAACATGGGAGCCGGGCAAACCCAACTATTGACCCAAGACATGATTCGGAGCCGATGCATATAATGCTATAAGTTTGGGGTGCCGCACTTGTGAAAGTGTTCGGACTTATCACACCATATTTTGGGGTACTTAAGCCCCTGGTGTATTTGGCCGTACCAAAGCATACAGATGCAACATGTCATAAGTGAACATATATAGATAAGAAAAAGGAATGCAATAATAGGCAAAAGCTGTGCATTGTTTATTAAAAAAGTTGTGGTAAAAGCAGAATGATACAAATAGTGCGATAAGCAAGGGACAGGACTATTTGACATGTCCCCCTCCAGGAGCGAGCTGTGGAATGATATGTAAAACAAGTATACTGCTCGTTATAGTGACCACCTGGATACTCGACGTAGCTTTCTGCTTCCCTCGCTGTTGCATCGTATGTTCGGCGATTCTACTACCGGACAGGGCTTCTTAATAAAGGAATCATGAAAATAAGAAAAAGGAATTGCACAATTGGGAGCCCCTGGTGCGGTTGAGTCGCATTCTGGGCCTGCTGTGGTCGTGCCCCTCCCCCTATGCCCATGGTATTTCTAGAGCGTAATTATGTACGCATAGTACTGGTTTCGCAATTTCGCGAGGGCGGGGGTTGGGGCCGCATTGCTACACGTGCTCGGGACGTGCCAGGCGGTCTTGTTGTAGGTTACTCTGGGTGCGCTTGATGGTGTCCGGCCGTTTAATAGCCGGACTCGAGAATTGCCTTGAGAGGCTGCTTTGTACTTCCGCCACGAGAGCTGCCGTATGCTCCTCCGTTTGGAGAGAGCGTTCGGTGTTTCCATTGACCGTAATGACTCCTCGAGGGCCTGGCATCTTGAGCTTGAGGTATGCGTAGTGTGGCACCACATTGAACTTTGCAAATGCGGTTTGTCCGAGCAGTGCGTGATAGCCGCTGCAGAACGGGACTATGTCGAAGATTAACTCCTTGCTTCGGAAGTTATCCGGGGATCCGAAGACCACTTCAAGTGTAATTGAGCCTGTACAGTTGGCCTCTACACCTGGTATGACGCCTTTAAAGGCCGTCTTTGTGGGTTTAATCCTTTAGGGGTCTATGCCCATTTTGCGCACTGTATCCTGATAAAGCAGGTTCAGGCTGCTGCCGCCGTCCATCAGGATTCTAGTGAGGTGAAATCCGTCAACGATTAGGTCTAGAACCAATGCGGCGAATCCGCCATGGCGGATGCTAGTGGGGTGGTCCCTTCGATCAAAAGTAATCGGGCAGGAGGACCACGGATTGAACTTTGGGGCGACTGGCTCCATCGCATATACGTCCCTTAGTGCATGCTTCCGCTCCCTTTTGGGTATGTGGGTTGCATATATCATGTTCACCGTCCGCACTTGTAGGGGGAAGCCCTTCTGTCCTCTATTGTTCGGTGGCCGGGGCTCCTCCACGTCGTCGCTATGCAGCCCCTTGTCATTGTTTTCGGCATTTAACTTGCCTGCCTGATTGAACACCCAACAATCCCTGTTGGTGTGGTTGGCTGGTTTTTCGGGGGTGCCGTGTATCTAGCACGAGCGGTCGAGTATTTGGTCCAAATTGGACGGGCCCGGAGTATTTCTTTTGAACGGCTTTTTCCGCTGACCGGGTTTAGAGCCTCTGAATCCGGCATTGACTGTCGTATCCTCAGCATTATCGCCATTAATGCGGCGCTTGTGCTTGTTGCGACGCGACCTGCCGTTGCTGTCCTTGGTATCTAAATTACCAGGGCTCTTGGTCATGTTGTTACTATGAGCTAGCCAGCTGTCCTCTCCCGCGCAAAAGTGGGTCATGAGTGTTGTGAGGGCTGCCATGGATTTCGGATGTTCCTGTCCTAGGTGCCGGGCAAGCCACTCGTCGCGGATGTTATATTTGAAGGCTGCAAGGGCCTCTACATCCGGGCAGTCGACGATTTGATTTTTCTTGGTCAGGAACCGTGTCCAGAATTGTCTGGCTGATTCCTCTGCCTGCTGAATTATGTGGCTTAGGTCATCGGCGTCTGGTGGTCGCACATAGGTGCCCTGGAAGTTGTCGAGGAATGCGGCTTCCAGGTCTTCCCAACAACCAATTGACTCCACTGGCAAGCTGTTAAGCCAATGCCGAGCTGGTCCTTTAAGCTTGAGTGGGAGGTATTTGATGGCGTGTAGATCATCACCGCGGGCCATGTGGATATGGAGGAGATAGTCCTCGATCCAGACCGCAGGATCTGTTGTGCCATCGTATGATTTAATGTTTACGGGTTTGAAACCCTCGGGGATTTGATGATCCATCACTTTGTTTGTGAAGCATAGTGGGTGTGCGGCGCCTCTGTATTGGGCTATATCACGACGTAGCTCAAATGAGCTTTGTCTACTGTGTTCGGCCCAGCCGGAATTGCCATATCCGGCGTGACGGTTATCATCACGTATTGTGGGGCGCCCACGCGATCCGTAGATCGATCTTGTTTGCCTTGCCTTGTCCTCCAGTATATCCCGCAGGTCTGGCGCATTTTCCCGCGCCTTTGTATTTTTTGAGCGGCGCCAGGGTGCGGCTTGAGTGGAGGGCCGAGAGGCCTCTTTGTCGTGGCCATGAGGTGGCCGGTCGGTCATATCATGCGCTGGTGATGTAGGTTTAGGTGCTTCCTCCTCTAATCGGGGTAGCAGCCTGCATTTTGGGTAGTTCTTGGAGGGGCGTTTGAGTTCATACTCTTCGGCCGCAATGACTTCAGTCCATCTGTCGGCTAGCAAGTCTTGGTCAGCTCTAAGCTGTTGCTGCTTTTTCTTGAGGCTGCTTGCCGTGGCCATAAGCCTGCGTTTGAAACGCTCTTGTTCGACGGGATCCTCAGGCACGAGAAATTCGTCGTCGTCGAGGCTTGCCTCGTCTTCGGAGGGAGGCATGTAATTATCGTCCTCTACCTCTCTGCCTGCCGCTCTGTCATGAGGGCTGGCTTCTCCATCCTCCTACACTGAATCTTGCTGCAGGGGGTTGTCTTCGGCACTGTCCCGGGTGTTATTGTCTCCCGTGCCGGAATCACCGTTTTTGCTGTGGCGGGATTTAGAGCGGCGCCGCTGACGCCGGCGCTTAGGCTGTTTCTTGGAGGGGTCATCCTCCATTGTTCCATAGCCATTCCCATCTTTTGGGATGTCCACCATGTAAATGTCGTATGACGAGGTGGCCTTCCAGTGCCCTGTAGGCGCTGGTTCTTGGTCGTCTCCTGCATCGTCGTCCATACCGTAGATGTCTTCGGAGTCGAAGTCGAGCATGTCGGTTAAATCATCGACAATGGCTATGAAGTGGGTGGTGGGTGGGCTTTGAATTTCTTCGTCATCCGCATCCCAACCTTCCTGACCATAGTTCGGCCAGGGCTCTCCTGATAAAGAGAGAGACTTTAGTGAATTCAGGATGTCGCCAAAGGGTGAGTGCTGAAAGATGTCCGCGGCGGTGAATTCCATGACCGGCGCCCCGTCAGATTCGATTGGCAGGGGCGCAGAAGGTTCGGAGTCCGAAGAGGAGTCCGGTACCTTGGAGTTACGAGCCTTGCAAAGGACAGGGATGGTGTTCGGCTCAATCGCCGTAGAGATTGCAGCCCCCGAGGCGGTGTCCAGCCACCCGTCCTCGATTGGCGCAGTCGGCTCCGAGCTAAGGGTCGGAGCGGACACTGGTGCGGCCTCCAGGGCACTGTTCGGCGGCAGAGCTAGATCATGCCCATCGTGACAGTGTGGCGCGCTTGGCTGTGGCTCGAACCCGTCAAAGATCAAGTCTCCACGGACGTCAGCCGTGTAGTTCAAACTTCCAAATCTGACATGATGGCCAGGGGCGTAGCTTTCAATCTGCTCCAGATGGCCAAGCGAATTGGCCCGCAGTGCAAAGCCGCCGAATACGAAGATCTGTCCGGGGAAAAAAGTCCCACCCTGGACCGCATCGTTGTTGATGATCGGAGGAGCCATCAGGCCCAAAGATGACGACAGAGAGGAACTCTCAATGAAAGCACCAATGTCGGTGTCAAAACCGACGGATCTCGGGTAGGGGGTCCCGAACTGTGCGTCTAGGCGGATGGTAACAGGAGACAAGGGACACGATGTTTTTACCCAGGTTCGGGCCCTCTCGATGGAGGTAAAACCCTACTCCTGCTTGATTGATATTGATGATATGGGTAGTACAAGAGTAGATCTACCACGAGATCAGAGAGGCTAAACCCTAGAAGCTAGCCTATGGTATGATTGTTTTTTCGTCCTACGGACTAAAACCCTCCGGTTTATATAGGCACTGAAGAGGGTTAGGGTTACACAGAGTCGGTTACAATGGTAGGAGATCTACATATCAGTATCACCAAGCTTGCCTTCCACGCCAAGGAAAGTCCCATCCGGACACGGGACGAGGTCTTCAATCTTGTATCTTGATAGTCCAGGAGTCCGGCCAAAGGTTATAGTCCGGCCATCCGGACACCCCCTAATCCAGGACTCCCTCACACACCCACTTAGTTTCTTTTGTTGAGCTTTCATATATTTATAGCTCTAGTGCACCCGTTGCATGGCAATCCCTACTCACTCACATTGATATCTATTGATGGGCATCTCCATAGCCCGTTGATACGCCGAGTTGATGTGAGACTATCTTCTCCCTTTTTGTCCTCACAACCACCACCATATACCACCATAGTGCTATGTCCATGGCTTGCGCTAATGTATTGCGTAAGAGTTGAAAAAGCTGAAGCGCGTTAAAAAGTATGAACCAATTGCTTGGCTGAAACCGGGGTTGTGCATGATGGGAGTATTGTGTGTAATGAAGATGGAGCATAGCCAGACTATATGATTTTGTAGGGATGAGCTTTCTTTCGCTATGTTATTTCGATAAGACATAATTGCTTGGTTGGTATGCTTGAAGTATTATTGTTTTTATGTCAAATGATAGAGTATTGCTTTGAATCACTCGTGTCTTAATATTCATGCCATGATTAGATTACATGATCAAGATTATGCTAGGTAGCATTCCACATCAAAAACTATCTTTTTATCATTTACCTACTCAAGGACGAGCACGAATTAAGCTTGGGGATGCTGATACGTCTCCGTCGTATCTATAATCTCTGATTGTTCCATGCCAATATTATTCAACTTTTATATACTTTTGGCAACTTTTTATACTATTTTTTGGGACTAACATATTGATCCAGTGCCCAGTGCCAGTTCCTATCTGTTGCATGTTTTATGTTTCGCAGAAACCCCATATCAAACGGAGTCCAAACGGGATAAAAACGGACGGAGAATTATTTTGGAATATTTGGGATTTTCCGGAGAAAGAATCAACGCGAAACGGTGCCCGAGGTGGCCACGAGACAGGGGGGCGCGCCCACCCCCTAGGCGCGCCTGGCACTCTCGTGAGCCACCCATAAGGCGGTTGATGCTCTTCTTTTGCCTCAAGAAAGCTAATTTTATGAGAAAAATCTGGGCGAAAGATTCACTCCAATCGGAGTTACGGATCTCCGGATATAAAAGAAACGATGAAGGGGAAGGATCTGGGAGCGGAGAAATAGAGAGAGACAGAGAGACATATCCAATATCGGAGGCACGCCATGGGAGCCAAGGACCAGAGGGGAAACCCTTCTCCCATCTAGGGAGGAGGTCAAGGAAGAAGAAGAAGAAGAAGAAGAAGGGCCCTCTCCCCTTGCTTCCGGTGGCGTCGGAGCGCTGCCGGGGGCCATCATCATCACCGCGATCTTCACCAACACCTCCGTCATCTTCACCAACATCTCCATCACCTTCCCCCTCTATCTACAGCGGTCCACTCTCCCGCAACCCGCTGTACCCTCTACTTGAACATGGTGCTTTATGCTTCATATTATTATCCAATGATGTCTTGCCATCCTATGATGTCTCAGTAGATTTTCGTTGTCCTATTGGTGGTTGATGAATTGCTATGATTGATTTAATTTGCTTGTGGTTATGTTGCTGTCCATTGGTGCCCATCATATGAGCGCGCGCGTGGATCACACCATAGGGTTAGTTGTATGTTCATAGGACTATGTATTGGAGGGCTAGAGTGACAGAAGTTTCAACCTAGCATAGAAATTGATGCATACGTGACTGAAGGGGGACCAATATATCTTAATGCTATGGTTGGGTTTTACCTTAATGAACGTTAGTAGTTGAGGATGCTTGCTAATAGTTTCAATCATAAGTGCATAGAATTCCAAGTCAGGGATGGCATGCTAGCAGTGGTCTCTCCCACATAAAACTTGCTATCGGTCTAGTAAAGTAGTCAATTGCTTAGGGACAATTTCACAACTCCTACCACCACTTTTCCACACCCGCTATATTTACTTTATTGCACCTTTATCTAAATAGCCCCTACTTTTTATTTATGTGTTCTTTATTATCTTGCAAACCTATCCTATCACACCTACAAAGTACCTCTAGTTTCATACTTGTTTTAGGTAAAGCGAACGTCAAGCGTGCGTACAGTCGTATCAGTGGCCGATAGGACTTGAGAGAGTATTTGTTCTACCTTTAGCTCCTAGTTGGGTTCGACACTCTTACTTGTCGAAAGAGGCTACAACTATCCTGTATACTTGCGGGTTATCACCCCCTACAACCACTAGCTGGTTGGCTGCTCCGAGAGAAACTGACACTTGTCATTGAGAGCATCCCATCCTCCAAGAACTTTGAGCAAAAATCATCAAGTGAGGAAAACCCAAACCCAACACACCTACAAACCCAAAGTGATTGAGCATCACTGAAGAGATTGATCCTGCGTGGATCCGAAGCTTGTTACCTTTGAAGACTGTGCTTCTTCCAGACGGTTAGGCGTCATGGTCTAGAGCATCCAAAAGGAATTATGGATCGCCGAGTGATCTAGTCTGTGAAGGTTTGGAAGTCACGTAAAGACTTACCACGAGTGTTTGGGCGAGGTCTGTGTGACCTTAGCTCAAGGAGAATAAGGTGAGGACTGTGTGTCCTCGAGTTTAAATACTCATCCGCTCCAACCAGACGTACAACTGAGACAGCAGTTGGAACCGGTCTACCAAATCATTGTCTTCACCAAGCTTACTGGTTCTATTTCCTCAACTCTTTCATTTCCTCATTTCTGTTGTTGTGTGCTTGTTCATATCTGTTTGAAGACTTTGACTGAAGACTTACTCAATTTCCTCAGTCCAATTTCTTCAGTTTGTTCGTCTTCTTTCTGTGTTATCATGTGTTTATACTTTCTGTACTCTGTAAGTGTCTTCATTCCATCATGATGACCATGCTTTTGTTCTGTTATGTTTACATTTGAGTACTTATTCCGCTGCTAGTAGTTCTTCATTTAGGAATTTCCTCACCAACAAATTCCTCGGTGAAGAATTCATAAAAATCGCCTATTCACCCCCCCTCTAGTCGATATAACGCACTTTCACTATGGCCCGCGGTACTACCGCTGGGACCAAACGAAGCACAAATGAACGGGAATGAGCTCTCCATTGAAGCGGAAAGGCTCAGAGGGTATGACAGGGATCTGTACGTGTTGATTCCACCCTAGCCTTACCAAAGCGGACCCCCTCTTGATAGTACGGTGACTCCTACAAAACTAGACCACCAAAATAGAAACGAAACAGCTGCACCATCTTGAATAACACTCTGAGGGGAGGGAATCGTCTTGTGCCAAAGGATGAATCTCTGAAAAACTCAACGTACACAATTAGTCTGCAAAAGCATTGTCATCAATCACCAAAACACCTTAGGGATAAATATGCCCTTACAATCTCCCCCTTTTTGGTGGATTGATGACAATACGGGATTTGCACAAACGGGAAAAGACATAGGACATAAGAAAACCCCACAACTCTAAAATATAGACGGGCTCCCCCTAGATGTGTGCTTTCTAGATAAGTGCTTTGGACTGCATGGCACACATACTAGGATCAACACTCCCCCTATATTTTATAGACCAACAACCTAAGCAGGATACATGAGAGCAGGGTATATAACAGGATAAGCATGCAACTCATTGTTGGGGAATGTAGTAATTTCAAAAAATTTCCTACGCACACGCAAGATCATGGTGATGTATAGCAACGAGAGGGGGAGTGTATCTTCATACCCTTGAATATCGCTAAGCGGAAGCGTTTATCAACGCGGTTGATGTAGTCGTACGTCTTCACGATCCGACCGATCCAAGTACCGAACGTACGGCACCTCCGAGTTCAGCAGACGTTCAGCTCGCTGACGATCCCCGGACTCCGATCCAGCAAAGTGTCGGGGATGAGTCCCGTCAGCACAATGGCGTGGTGATGGTGATGATGCTCTACCGACGCAGGGCTTCGCCTAAGCACCGCAACGATATGACCGAGGTGGAATATGGTGGAGGGGGGCACCGCACACGGCTAAGGAACGATCACAAAGATCAACTTGTGTGTCATGGGGTGCCCCCCTGCCCCCGTATATAAAGGAGCAAGGGGGAGGGGGCCGGCCAAGGGGAGGAGGCGCGCCCAAGGGGGAGAATCCTACTCCAAGTAGGATTCCCCCTCTTTCCTAGTCCAAGTAGGAGAGGGGAAGGAAGGGAAGGAGAAGGAGAAGGAAGGAGAGGGAGGAAAAAGAGGAAAGGGGGGGGGGCTAGTCCAATTTGGTTTGGGCTAGGGGGGCCACACGCCCTGCCTCCTCTCTCCCACCACTTGGCCCATGAGGCCCATTGCTTCTTCCTCGTATTCCCGTAACTCCCTGGTACCCCCAAAAATACCCGAATCACTCGGAACCCTTCCGATGTCCGAATATAGTCGTCCAATATATCGATCTTTATGTCTCGACCATTTTGGGACTCCTCGTCATGTCCCCGATCTCATCCGAGACTCCGAACTCCTTCGGTACATCAAACCTCATAAACTCATAATAAAACTGTCATCGAAACCTTAAGCGTGCGGACCCTACGGGTTCGAGAACTATGTAGACATGACCTAGAACTATTCTTGGTCAATAAACAATAGCGGAACCTGGATGCTCATATTGGCTCCTACATATTCTACGAAGATCTTTATCGGTCAAACCGTATAACAACATACGTTGTTCCCTTTGTCATCGGTATGTTACTTGCCCGAGATTCGATCGTCGGTATCCAATACCTAGTTCAATCTCATTACCGGCAAGTCTCTTTACTCATTATGTAATGCATCATTCCGTAACTAACTCATTAGTTACATTGCTTGCAAGGCTTATAGTGATGTGCATTACCGAGAGGACCCAGAGATACCTCTCCGACAATCGGAGTGACAAAACCTAATATCGAAATACGCCAACCCAACATGTACCTTTGGAGACACCTGTAGTAATCCTTTATAATCACCCAGTTACGTTGTGACGTTTGGTAGCACCCAAAGTGTTCCTCCGGTAAACGGGAGTTGCATAATCTCATAGTTACAGGAACATGTATAAGTCATGAAGAAAGCAATAGCAACATACTAAACGATCATGTGCTAAGCTAACGGAATGGGTCAAGTCAATCGCATCATTCTTCTAATGATGTGATCCCATTAATCGAATGACAACTCATGTCTATGGATAGGAAACTTAACCATATTTGATTAACGAGCTAGTCAAGTAGAGGCATACTAGTGACACTATGTTTGTCTATGTATTCACACATGTATCATGTTTCCGGTTAATACAATTCTAGCATGAATAATAAACATTTATCATGATATAAGGAAATAAATAATAACTTTATTATTGCCTCTAGGGCATATTTACTTCAGTCTCCCACTTGCACTAGAGTCAATAATCTAGTTCACATCGCCATGTGATTTAACACCAATATTCATATCTGTATATGATTAACACCCATAGTTCACATCGTCATGTGACCAACACCCAAAGGGTTTACTAGAGTCAATAATCTAGTTCACATCGCTATGTGATTAACACCCAAAAGAGTACTAAGGTGTGATCATGTTTTGCTAGTGAGAGAGGCTTAGTCAACGGGTCTGTCATATTTAGAGTCGTATGTATTTTGCAAATATTCTATGTCTACAATGCTCTGCACGGAGCTACTCTAGCTAATTGCTCCCACTTTCAATATGTATCCAGATTAAGACTTAGAGTCATCTGGATCAGTGCCAAAACTTGTATCGACGTAACCCTTTACGATGAACCTTTTTGTCACCTCCATAATCGAGAAACATATCCTTATTCTACTAAGGATAATTTTGACCAATGTCCAGTGATCTACTCCTAGATCACTATTGTACTCCCTTGCCAAGCAAGGTATACAATAGGTTTGGTACATAGCATAGCATACTTTATAGAACCTATGACTGAGGCATGGGGAATGACTTTCATTCTCTTTTCTATTTTCTGCCGTGGTCGGGATTTGAGTCTTACTCAATTTCACACCTTTGCAACACAGGCAAGAACTCTTTCTTTGACTGTTCCATTTTGAACTATTTCAAAATCCTGACAAGGTATGTACTTATTGAAAAACTTATCAAGCGTCTTGATCTATCTCAATAGATCTTGATGCTCAATATGTAAGTAGCTTTACTGAGGTCTTTCTTTTAAAGAACTCCTTTCAAATACTCCTTTATGCTTTCTAGGAAAATTCTACATCATTTCTGATCAACAATATGTTACTCACATATATTTATCAGAAAGGCGGTAGTGCTCCCACTCACTTTATTGTAAATACAGGCTTCACCGCAAGTCTGTATAAAACTATATGCTTTGATCAATTTATCAAAGCGTATATTCCAACTCTGAGATGCTTGCACCAGTCCATAGATGGATCGGTGGAGCTTGCACATTTTGTTAGCACCTTTAGGATTGACAAAACCTTCTGGTTGCATCATATACAACTCTTCTTTAAGAAAAACATTAAGGAATGCAGTTTTGACATCCATTTGCCAGATTTCATAAAATGGGGCAATTGCTAACATGATTCGGACAGACTTAAGCATCGCTACAGTTGAGAAAATCTCATTGTAGTCAACACCTTGAACTTGTCGAAAACCTTTTTCGACAAGTCTAGCTTTGTAGATAGTAAAAATACTATCAGCGTCCGTCTTCTTCTTGAAGATCCATTTATTTAACATGGCTTGCTGATCATCGAGCAAGTCAATCAAAGTCCATACTTTGTTCTCATACATGGATCATATCTCAGATTTTATGGCCTCAAGCCATTTCGCGGAATCTGGGCTCATCATCGCTTCCTCATAGTTCGTAGGTTTATCATGGTCTAGTAACATGACTTCCAGAATAGGATTACTGTACCACTCTGGTGCGGACCGTACTCTGAAAGACCTACGAGATTCTGTAGTAACTTGATCAGAAGTTTCATGATCATCATCATTAGCTTCCTCACTAATTGGTGTAGGAATCACTGGAACTGATTTCAGTGATGAACTATTTTCCAATTTGGGAGAAGGTACAATTACCTCATCAAGTTCTACTTACCTCCCACTCACTTCTTTTGAGAGAAACTCCTTCTCTAGAAAGGATCCATTTTTAAGCAACGAATATCTTGCCTTCGGATCTGTGATAGAAGGTGTACCCAACAGTTTCCTTTGGGTATTCTATGAAGACACACTTCTCCAATTTGTGTTTGAGCTTATCAGGATGAAACTTTTTCACATAAGCATCGCAGCCCCAAACTTTAAGAAACGACAACTTGGGTTTCTTGCTAAACCACAGTTCATATGGTGTCGTCTCAACGGATTTAGATGGTGCCCTTTTAACGTGAATGCAGCTGTCTCTAATGAATAACCCCAAAACAATAGTGGTAAATCGGTAAGAGACATCATAGATCGCACCATATCCAATAAAGTGCGATTACGACGTTCGGACACACCATAACGTTGTGGTGTTCCAGGTGGCGTGAGCTATGAAACTATTCCACATTGTTTTAATTGAAGACCAAACTCGTAACTCAAATATTCGTCTCCGCGATCAGATCGCAGAAACTTTATTTTCTTGTTACGATAATTTTTCCACTTCACTCTGAAATTCTTTGAACCTTTCAACTATTTCAGACTTATGTTTCATCAAGTAGATATACCCATATCTGCTCAAATCATCTTGTGAAGGTCAGAAAATAACGATACTTGCCACGAGCATCAACACTCATTGGATCGCATACATCAGTATGTATTATTTCCAACAAGTTTGTTGCTCGTTCCATTGTTCCGAAGAACGGAGTTTTAGTCATCTTGCCCAAAAGGCACGGTTCGCAAGCATCAAATGATTCATACCCAAGTGATTCCGAAAATCCATCTTTATGGAGTTTCTTCATGCGCTTTACACCGATATGACCCAAACGGCAGTGCCACAAATAAGTTGCACTATCATTATTAAGTTTGCATCTTTTGGCATCAAAATTATGAATATGTGTATCACTACGATCGAGATCCAACAAACTATTTTCATTGGGTGTATGACCATTGAAGGTTTTATTCATGTAAATAGAATAACAATTATTCTTTGACTTTAAATGAATAACCGTATTGCAATAAACATGATCAAATCATATTTCATGCTCAACGCTAACGCCAAATAACATTTATTTAGGTTTAACACTAATCCTGAAAGTATAGGGAGTGTGCGATGATGATCATATCAATCTTGGAACTACTTCCAACACTCATCGTCACTTCACCCTCAACTAGTCTATGTTTATTCTGTAACTCCTATTTCGAGTTACTAATATTAGCAACCGAACAAATACCAAATACTCAGGGGCTACTATAAACACTAGTAAGGCATACATCAATAACCTGTATATCAAATATACCCTTGTTCACTTTGCCATCCTTCTTATCCACCAAATATTCAGGGCATTTCCGCTTCCAGTGACCATTCCCTTTGCAGTGTAAGCACTCAGTTTCAGGCTTTGGTCCAGCTTTGGTCTTCTTCACGGGAGTGACAACTTGTTTGCCATTCTACTTGAAGTTTCCCTTTCTTTCCCTTTGCCCTTTTCTTGAAACTAGTGGTCTTGTCAATCATCAACACTTGATGCTCTTTCTTGATTTCTACCTTCGTCGATTTCAACATCACGAAGAGCTCGGGAATCGTTTTCGTCATCCCTTGCATACTATAGTTCATCACGAAGTTCTAGTAACTTAGTGATGGTGACTAGAGAATTCTGTCAATCACTATCTTATCTGGAAGATTAACTCCCACTTGATTCAAGCGATTGAAGTACCCAGACAATCTGAGGACATGCTCACTAGTTGAGCGATTCTCCTCCATCTTTTATCCATAGAACTTGTTTTAGACTTCATATCTCTCAACTCGGGTATTTGCTTGAAATATTAACTTCAACTCCTGGAACATCTCATATGGTCCATGACATTTAAAACGTCTTTGAAATCCCGATTCTAAGCCGTTAAGCATGGTGCACTAAACTATCAAGTAGTCATCATATTGAGCTAGCTAAACGTTCATAACGTCTGCATCTGCTCCTGCAATAGGTTTGTCACCTAGCGGTGCATTAAGGACATAATTCTTCTATGCAGCAATGAGGATAAACCTCAGATCACGGATCCAATCCGCATCATTGCTACTAACATCTTTCAACACAATTTTCTCTAGGAACATATCAAAATAAACATATGAAAGAAACAACGCAAGCTATTGATCTACAACATAATTTGCAAAATACTACCAGGACTAAGTTCATGATAAATTTAAGTTCAATTAATCATATTACTAAAGAACTCCCACTTAGACAGACATCTCTCTAGTCATCTAAGTGATTACGTGATCCAAATCAACTAAACCATGTCCGATCATCACGTGAGATGGAGTAGCTTCAATGGAGAACATCACTATGTTGATCATATCTACTATATGATTCACGTTCGACCTTTCGGTCTCCGTGTTCCGAGGCCATATCTGTATATGCTAGGCTCGTCAAGTTTAACCTGAGTATTCCGCGTGTGCAACTGTTTTGCACCCGTTGTATTTGAACATAGAGCCTATCACACCCGATCATCACGTGGTGTCTCAGCACGAAGAACTTTCGCAACGGTGCATACTCAGGGAGAACACTTCTTGATAATTTAGTGAGAGATCATCTTAAAATGCTACCGTCAATCAAAGCAAGATAAGATGCATAAAGGATAAACATCACATGCAATCAATATAAGTGATATGATATGGCCATCATCATCTTGTGCTTGTGATCTCCATCTTTGAAGCACCATCGTGATCACGATCGTCACCGGCGCAACACCTTGATCTCCATTGTAGCATCGTTGTCGTTACGCCATCTATTGCTTCTACGACTATCGCTACCACTTAGTGATAAAGTAAAGCAATTACAGGGCGTTTGCATTTCATACAATAAAGCGACAACCATATGGCTCCTGCCAGTTGCTGATAACTTCGGTTACAAAACATGATCATCTCATACAAGAAAATGTAGCATCACGTCTTGACCATATCACATCAAAACATACCCTGCAAAAACAAGTTAGACGTCCTCTACTTTGTTGTTGCAAATTTTACGTGGCTGCTATGGGCTTAGCAAGAACCGTTCTTACCTACGCATCAAAAACCACAACGATAGTTCGTCAAGTTAGTGCTGTTTTAACCTTCACAAGGACCGGGCGTAGCCACACTCGATTTAGCTAAAGTGAGAGAGACAGACACCCGCCAGCCACCTTTAAGCACGAGTGCTCATAACGGTGAAACTAGTCTCGCGTAAGCGTACGCGTAATGTCGGTCCGGGCCGCTTCATCTCACAATACCGCCGAACCAAAGTATGACATGCTGGTAAGCAGTATGACTTGTATCGCCCACAACTCACTTGTGTTCTACTCGTGCATATGACATCTACGCATAAAACCAGGCTCTGATGCCACTGTTGGGGAACGTAGTAATTTCAAAAAAATTCCTACGCACACGCAAGATCATGGTGATGTATAGCAACGAGAGGGGGAGTGTATCTTCATACCCTTGAAGATTGCTAAGCGGAAGTGTTTATCAACGCGGTTGATGTAGTCGTATGTCTTCACGATCCGACCGATCCAAGTACCGAACGTACGGCACCTCCGAGTTCAGCACACGTTCAGCTCGATGACGATCCCCGGACTCCGATCCAGCAAAGTGTCAGGGATGAGTTCCGTCAGCACGACGGCGTGGTGACGATGATGATGCTCTACCGACGCAGGGCTTCGCCTAAGCACCGCAACGATATGACCGAGGTGGAATATGGTGGAGGGGGGCACCGCACACGGCTAAGGAACGATCACAAAGATCAACTTGTGTGTCATGGGGTGCCCCCTGCCCCCGTATATAAAGGAGCAAGGGGGAGGGGGCCGGCCAAGGGGAGGAGGCGCGCCCAAGGGGGAGAATCCTACTCCAAGTAGGATTCCCCCTCTTTCCTAGTCCAATTGGAGAGGGGAAGCAAGGGAAGGAGAAGGAGAAGGAAGGAGAGGGAGGAAAAAAAGAGGAAAGGGGGGCCGGCCCCCTAGTCCAATTCGGTTTGGGCTAGGGGGGCCGCACGCCCTGCCTCCTCTCTTCCACCACTTGGCCCATGAGGCCCATTGCTTCTTCCTCATATTCCCGTAACTCCCTGGTACCCTGAAAATACCCGAATCACTCGGAACCCTTCCGATGTCCGAATATAGTCGTACAATATATCGATCTTTATGTCTCGACCATTTCGAGACTCCTCGTCATGTCCCCGATCTCATCCGGGACTCCGAACTCCTTCGGTACATCAAAACTCATAAACTCATAATAAAACTGTCATCGAAACCTTAAGCGTGCGGACCCTACAGGTTCGAGAACTATGTAGACATGACCTAGAACTATTCTCGGTCAATAACCAATAGCGGAACCTGGATGCTCATATTGGCTCCTACATATTCTACGAAGATCTTTATTGGTCAAACCGCATAACAACATACGTTGTTCCCTTTGTCATTGGTATGTTACTTGCCCGAGATTCGATCGTCAGTATCCAATACCTAGTTCAATCTCGTTACCGGCAAGTCTCTTTACTCGTTATGTAATGCATCATTCCGTAACTAACTCATTAGTTACATTGCTTGCAAGGCTTATAGTGATGTGCATTACCGAGAGGGCCCAGAGATACCTCTCCGACAATCGGAGTGACAAAACCTAATCTCGAAATACGCCAACCCAACATGTACCTTTGGAGACACCTGTAGTACTCCTTTATAATCACCTAGTTACGTTGTGACGTTTGGTAGCACCCAAAGTGTTCCTCCGGTAAACGGGAGTTGCATAATCTCATAGTTACAGGAACATGTATAAGTCATGAAGAAAGCAATAGCAACATACTAAATGATCAAGTGCTAAGCTAACGGAATGGGTCAAGTCAATCGCATCATTCTTCTAATGATGTGATCCAATTAATCAAATGACAACTCATGTCTATGGATAGGAAACTTAACCATCTTTGATTAACGAGCTAGTCAAGTAGAGGCATACTAGTGACACTATGTTTGTCTATGTATTCACACATGTATCATGTTTCCGGTTAATACAATTCTAGCATGAATAATAAACATTTATCATGATATAAGGAAATAAATAATAACTTTATTATTGCCTCTAGGGCATATTTACTTCACTCATAAGATACCAAAGGACTAGATAGACATAGATCATGATAAGATAAAGATAAGGAGCATATGCCTCACACCATATGTCTGGAACTTAGGTCGCACTAGCACAAAACCATACAAAGCAAATGGCGAGAAAACACAACGACACCACAAAGAAACACTCGCAACTCAACAACGACACAAATCCCTAAACTCTCTCCCCCTTTTGCATCGAGACACCAAAAAGGGCAGAGAGTGTTGTTACGGCTCCAGGTGATAGCAAGCTGAGGATCTCGAACATCATATCCCAGCGGGATCGTCTGCACCACCGTCATCGGTCGGAAACTGCTCGATGTCTGAATCTGTCCACGGGCAGTGCTGCTGAATCCACTCCTCCTCCTCAGTTATTTGGCCCTTAGATCCGCTGGCAACGGTCGCACCCAACTGATGCATGAGCTCCTTGTGACGTCCCCTGGCCTTCTTCTCAGTCACATGAGTCATGTACTGACCATGAGACTCCATGCAGAAAAGTTTCTTCATTTTGAGCTTGAGCTTCTTTGCCCAAGAGGGCTCTGCTCCAGAAGGCTCATAGTCAACGTCATCATCAGCATCAGCCTCGCTCTCGATCTCCATGGCGGCAGCAGTAGATGGACCCCCAGTCTTAGGTGCCGGGGTGCCCCAATTGTCCTTCTTCCTCAGACACTTGATCTCATGAGAAATCAAATCTCCAGTTTCCAGCATGACCTGGGATAGGCATGTTCCCAGGCCTTCTCAATGAGTAACATGATGAACGGTCCATAGATCGGGCACTTGCGCTCAGAGATAGCAGATAGAAGTTCATACCACATAACATGAGAAATGTCCAGGGACTCGCCAATGTTTGCTTCCTTCTCATGCTGGCAGAAGAGAAGTATGTCCACGAGATAGGAGTGGACCATATCTAGATTCCCGATACGAGGGAAGAGAGTTTCTCGGAAGACACGGTGAAGGATGTCCAGAAAGGCAGGCAACTCATAGGTTTCCTTCTTAGTCCCGGGGTGAATCTTCATAGAACAGTAGGGCTAGAGGCCTTGCTTGTGAGTGGAGGTTGCATTGCGGTGAGGGCGGAAGCCGACTGGACTCTCAAGCCCGTGATCTTCCACCCCAAGTAACTCCATGAAGGCCTTCCACTTGACAGAAAGCAACTTGCCATTTGTCATCCAAGTTAGAGTCCTTTCCTCATATGTTCCTAGATGGACAGTGGCATAGAATTGAGCCACCAAATCTGCATCAAAGTCCTTGTTGAACTGCATGATGCTGAGAATGTTCAGCTGAGAGCACATCTGAAGGGCTTCACGAAAGTACTCAGGGTCCTTCTCCATAAAATCCGTGTCGACGGAGCGCGCATCAACATAGAGATCCTTCTTGGCCTTGATCACATCAAAGAAGATGGCAAACTGAAAACGGTTCCAGAACGGACGGTTGACCAAAATGGGTTCTTGGTCTTCCACATAGGGGTTGTGGCGATGCCTTGCCCGGAACTCCATGGCAGACATTTTAGGCACAGTTTTTTTTCTCTTGGCTTCGGCTTGATGGCAGACTTCTTCTTGAGTTGAGGCGGAGGTGGAGCACTTGAGGAAGCACCCGTTGGCGGCGGTGGAGCACTAGAGGAACCACCTGCTGACTCAGATGTACGGTAGCGCTTTGACGTTGCACGACCAGGGTTGACACGACGGGCTTGCTGCTCAGGATGTTCATCACCTGGAACCAAACACACGAACACATGAAACAACCAGAAAGAACGAGCATAAGCCAACAAACACAACAAAGGAGATCAAGAAATGGCAGGAACAGGATGGAACTGGGCAAACAGCGGTAGTACCGCGATCCGTAAGCGGCAGTACCGTCTGAGTGGTAGTACTGCGCCACTGGGAGCGGTAGTACCACTTAAGATGGGGAAACGGCGGTTCCCTACTGCCGTGGTCAAATCCGGCACTACCGGACTGCCAAATTCAAAAATACTCCTACCAAACGTGAATCCAAAAGGTCTAGTTGCCTTCTCCAACCTACTCAAGCCTAGATTTAGCCAAAAATCGAGAGATGCAACCACTATTGCCCCTAAGACACTAGATCTGAAATCTAGACAAAAAGAGAGGAGGAATGGGGGCAATACCGGCATCCATGGCAAGAGGACGAGGTGGGGATTGACTCCACCGAAGGAAATGGAGAGGGACGGCCCAGAGACGACGGCCCGCCAGAGCCCTCCCGCGGCGAGACAACGCTAGAGAGACGAAGAGGAACGAGGGGGCGGAGCGAATGGGTATGGGGGAGATGAAACCTCCCCTGCCTCGACATAACCCCCTGGTCCCGCCCCTCAACGATAGTACTGCGCGGGTGGGCGGTAGTACCGCTTGTCAACATAAGCGGTAGTACCTCCCAGCAAGGCTCAACAACTAGACACCAAACGGCTCGGCTCAAAAAGAAGGGAAAACAACCGGCAAGAAGAGGAAACTAAGACTCAGCAATGAGAACACTAGCAAGAGGACAGGAAACACACCTCTTCAAGAGAGGGCGGTGGCCGAAGCCACCTATGTTTGAGTCAAGAGGTATGGCGCCGCAAAGATTTTAACCTTGGGCCCATGACCAAAACTCGTCCTTGAAGCACAAGTACCATAAAAAATGGTTAATGTGAAAGACTCGATCAATTTATGCATAATGGGGGGAGGGAGAGTTCATTGAGAGAACAACACTCCCCCTATGTCCATGCCTACACCTAAACTAGACAACAAGTTGAATGTGGTGGGTTGTGCATGGGTTCAAGACACATTGCTCGAATCAATGATATTTAGCTCATGCCTTAACTCGCGAAATCTTGCTTCATCCAAGGGCTTCGTGAAAATATCTGCAAGGTTACCATGAGTATTGACATACTTGAGCTCGATCTCCCCTCGCCTAATGTGATCCCGGATGAAGTGATACCGAATCTCAATATGCTTCGTCTTGAAGTGTTGCACTGGGTTGAGAGAAATCTTGATGGCACTTTCATTGTCACACCAAAGAGGCACTTTGTCACAAATTACACCGTAATCCTTTAAAGTTTGCCTCATCCATAAGAGTTGTGCACAACAACTACCGGCCGCCACATACTCCACTTCGGTGGACGAGAGAGATACACAACTTTGCTTCCTGGAAGACCAACTCACCAAAGAGCAACCAAGAAATTGGCACCCTCCAGAAGTGGACTTCCTATCCACCTCGTCTCCCGCCCAATCGGAATCCGTATATCCTTCAAGCTTGAAGTTTGCTCCTCTTGGGTACCATAAGCCAAAAGTTTGGGGTATGAGCCAAATATCGGAAGATTCGCTTGACCGCCACAAAGTGGCTTTCCTTCGGTGCGGCTTGAAACCGTGCACACATTCCCACACTCAACATGATATCCGGTCTAGATGCACAAAGGTAAAGCAAGGAGCCAATCATGGAGCAATATACCTTTTGATCCACCGCTTTACCATTGGGATCACTGTCAAGTTGGCACTTGGTGGGCATTGGAGTGGAAGCTGGCTTGACATCACTTAGCTTGAATCTTTTTAGCATGTCTTGAGTGTATTTGGCTTGATTGATGAAAGTACCTTCTCTTCTTTGCTTGATATCAAAACCGAGGAAGAACTTCAACTCGCCCATTGAAGACATCTTGAACTTAGAGGTCATGAGAGCGGCAAATTCCTCATTGAAAGCTTTGTTAGGGGAACCAAAGATAATATCATCAACATATAGTTGGCACACAAACAACTCCCCTTTGACCTTCTTAGTAAAAAGAGTGGGATCATTTGCCCAACCTCAAATCCACGATCTTGCAACAACTCGGTAAGGTGGTCATACCACGCACGTGGGGCTTGCTTAAGGCCACAGAGTGCCTTATCGAGTTGATACACATGATCCGGGAAGTAGGGATCCTCAAACCCGGGGGGTTGCTTGACATAAACCAACTCAGTAATAGGACCATTAAGAAAAGCACTCTTCACATCCATTTGTTGTAACTTAAAGTTGTGATGGGAAGCATAAGCAATCAACAAACGAATGGATTCAAGGCGAGCAACGGGAGCAAAGGTTTCACCATAGTCGATACCCTCGACTTGGGAGTAGCCTTGTGCTACCAATCTTGCCTTGTTGCGAATGATGGTCCCATGAGCATCTTGCTTGTTCTTGAATATCCACTTGGTTCCAATGACATTGTGGTTCCCCGATGGCCTTGGCACCAATCTCCATACCTTGTTGTACTCAAAGTTGTTGAGTTCTTCATGCATGGCATTGGGCCAATCCGAATCTTTGAGCGCCTCATAGACCTTTTGGGGTTCAACACAAGAGACAAACGCATGATGTTCACAATAGTTTGCTAATTGTCTACGAGTGCTTACCCCCTTTCTTAGGCTTCCAACCACATTCTCCATGAGATGACCTTTGGTGGTGAGCTTGGAAGCAATCTTCGCGGCACGATGCTCTAATTCCTCCTCGGATGTGGAAGGGGGAGGGTTAACTTGATTATCTTGAGCGCCATCTTGAGCTTGTTCTAGATCTTGAGCTTGCTCGAGGGGGGGGGGGGGAACTTGACCTTGGGCATCATTTGGGGGTTCACCACCATCTTGAGGTTGATCTTGCCCTTGGTCTTGTTCATGAGGTTGAGGGCCTTCACTTTGTTCTTCGGAAGCGTGTGGGTCTTGGGTTGGTGATGGCTCCACTTGAGTGGAGCATTGTCCTTCTTCTTCATCCACAAGGGGTTCCTCAATGGGTAGGATATGACCCACACCCATTCTTCTTATGGCTTGGGGAGGAATTTCATCACCTACATCACAAGTACCACTTTGCTCCACTTGGGAGCCGTTATTTTCGTCAAACTCCACGTTACACATCTCCTCAATGAGTCCGGTGGACTTGTTGAGGACACGGTAAGCATGAGAGTTTGTAGCATAACCAACAAATATGCCCTCATAAGCTCTAGCCTAAAATTTAGACAAGCGAACACCTTTCTTGAGAATGAAACACTTACACCCAAACACCCAGAATTACTTGAGGTTGGGCTTGTTACCGGTAAGTATTTCATAAGGAGTCTTGTTCAAGCCTTTGCAGAGATAGAGCCAATTGGATGCATGACATGCTGTGTTGATGGCTTCAGCCCAAAAGTTGTATGGAGACTTGAACTCCGCCATCATGGTCCTTGCCGCATCCATCAACGTCTGGTTCTTCCTCTTCCCGACACCATTTTGTTGAGGGGTATATGGTGCAGCATATTGATGCTTGATCCTCTCATCACTAAGAAACTCATCCAAGGTGTAGTTCTTGAACTCGGTGCCGTTGTCACTTCTTATTGTTAAGATCTTTGCATCATGTTGACGTTGAGCTTCATTTGCAAAGTCGATGACGGTTTGTTGAGTCTCACTCTTCCTCTTGAAGAAAAATACCCAAGTGTACCTTGAATAATCATCCACAATCACCAAGCAATACTTTCTACCTCCAAGACTATCAAAGGATGGAGGCCCAAAGAGATCCATGTGAAGGAGCTCCAAGGGTCTCTTCGAGTAGATGATAGTCGTGGGAGGGTGAGCCTTTTCATGAAGCTTTCCTTCGATACAAGCACTGCAAGCACGATATTTGGCAAAACTAACATTTGTTAGTCCACGGACATGGTCCCCCTTGAGAAGACTTTGCAAAGATCTCATATTGACATGGGCTAAACGACAATGCCAAAGCCATCCCACATCAACTTTATCCATTAGGCATGTCGTGGTCTTAGTGGGTCGCTCCGAAAAGTTAATCACATAGAGACCGTTCTCGACATGCCCAACAAAGGCTACTTTAAGAGTCTTTCTCCACAAGAGGGCCACGATATTAATATCAAAGAAAGTGGCAAGGCCCATAAGTGCAAGTTGACAAACGGAAAGTAGATTGAAAGCAAGGGACTCAACAAGCATGACTTTCTCGATCGTAAGATCATGAGAAATGACAACCTTGCCAATACCCAATACCTTATAAGACGAGGCATCACCACACTCAACGTTGGTGGGCACAGAAGGGATCTTGTGTACGTCCACCACCAAGTCCTTGCTTCCAGTCATATGATTTGTTGCTCCACTATCGAGCAACCATGATCCCCCACCGGAAGCAAACACCTACAAGAGATCAATGCTTGGTTTTAGGTACCCATTTAGTAATGGGCCCTTTGATGTTAGTAAAAATGGTCTTAGGAACCCAAATAGACCATTCAATGTACTCATAAGGAGAACCAACAAATTTAGCAAAAACATGCCCATCACTAGCACGACACAACACATAAGAAGGGTTAAAGTCGCCGGCTTTGTTGGAAGAGGCGGCTTTCCCCTTTTTGACATCACCGCCCTTCACATTGTTCTTCTTCTCCTTAGGAGCACCCTCTCCCTCCTTCACAAAAGTTTGCTTGAGAGGAGGAGGTCATTTGGTCTTGTCATTCTTCTTCTTGTTCTTGGACTTGGGTGCGAACCTAACTCCCTCCTTGGCCACAACTTCCTTTTGATTGCTCAAAAGATCGTTGAGGTTATTCTCACCTTGTATGCATGTCACAAGGCCTTTCTCGAGTTGCTCCTTCAACTTGGCATTCTCCTCCACAAGATGCATATGCTCACAACATGGGTTAGTGGCATTTGCATTATCAATTAATACCATATGAGGAAAGGTGGCCTTTTCTTTGGTTAGCTTAACTTGGAGTTGATCATGAGACTCCTTGAGACTAGCATGAGCACCCTTCAAGACCTTGTGGGCCTTGTCGAGTAAATCAAACTCCTCCTTGAGTCTAGCATGGTCAATGCCAAGTTTAGCCTTCTCGGAAGTTAGCACACGAGACAACAAGAGCATGATCAAGATCTTTCTTTAACTTAGCATGGTCATCGTTGTGTGACTCCTCAAGAGCCAAACGATCCCCACACTCTTCCTCAAGAGCATTAGAGAGATCCGATATCTCATCGGCATAGTCATGACTATGACCTTCCATCTTAGAGATGGTCTCTTCATGAGCCTCGATCATGTCATTGGCTTCACCAAGTTGTTCCAAGAGAGCAACAAAGTGCTTCTTGGATTTGCCCTTGAGCTTACTCATAAAAGACTCAAATTCATTCACTTCCTCGTTAGACCCCTCACTTTCATCAACGCCATCCGTCAAGGAGGGATTAGTAATGATGGTGGTTTTGATGTTGGGGGTTACCTTGTTGGTGGCTTTAGCCATGAGACACTTGGCGGTAATGTTCTCATTGGGTGAGTCGAAGAGGGACACCCGTGGAGTTGTGGCAATGGCAACGGAGGCCATGGCCATGGCTTCACTATCTTCATCATCATCGTCATCCTCATGGTATTCTTCTTGAACCACCAACCCTCGAGTAGGAGTCTTTTTGGTGAAGTTGTTCTTGTTGGGGAAGGACTTGGCTTTGTCCTTTCGGATGAGCTTGTCACCATTGTCTTCCCGCTTCTCGTAAGGGCAATCCACAACAAAATGGCTCACATTGCCATAATTGTAACATGTTCTCACATGTTGCTTGCCCTTGAACCCACTTGAGTTGTTCTTGTTGAAGTTGGGCCTTGTGTTCTTCTTGCTCCAAAATTGCCTTGAAGCAAGAGCCATGTGCTCATGATAATCATATTTTGTATCTTCGGGGTTGCTCTCCTGATCTTCCTCTTCTTCCTCTTCTTCCACAATAACCTTGGCCTTCAAGGCAAGGTTGGGCTTCTTTACCCTTTGAGAGTGCAACACCGCGTTGTCGGCGGTCTTGTCCAAGATCCTCATTGCCACTAACTCATCCAACACTTCATTTGAGGTCAAGAAGTGGAAGTCCGGTCTTTGACGGATGACGGAGGACAAGGCCTTGTGGAAAGGCATCATTGCTTTGAGGAACTTCCGCTTGATCCAATTGTCATCCGTGTCCTTGCTCCCATGATGTTGGAGTGAGACCGCAAGTTTGGTTACTCTCCAAAAGAGCTCACGAGGTTCTTCATCTTCTTTTATTGCAAACTCATCGGCTTCATCTTGCACCACTTCATAGTTGGAGCGTTGAATGCTTGCACTCCCCTTATAGAGGGAAACAACACAATGCCATGCGTCTTTGGCCATGGTGAAGGGTCGAAGATGAGGAAGATCTTCGGGTAGAACTGCATCTTGAATGATGAAGAGAGCATTCTCATTGAATTGATGGTCCACGGCTTCTCTAGGGGTGAAGTTGCTTTGGTCATGTGGATGGAAACCTTCTTCAATGATTCTCCAAAGGTTAGTATTCACATGATTTAAATGATGCTTGAGGCGATATACCCAAGAATCAAAGTCCTCATTTTTCATAATCTTAGGAGGAGGGCCGGCATGATTTAAATGATTAGAAGGAATCGGTCCTCCATAAACTGGAGGTGCCACATGGGCAAAGATGCCGGTGCCATTTCTACCACTAGTAGAAGGATCCTTTTCACTAGTAGCTCCCCCCTTGTCGGAGTTAGCATCCTTCACCTTGTCAGTGGGATCACCCACTTTCAACGGCGAGGTAGATAGTTTAAGTCCTTCTAAGAATTTATTAAACATGCTTTCAACCTCGGTTGTCATGGAGGTTTTCAATGTGTCCAAAGCCACATTGAATTCCTCACGAGACACCGCGGTTCCCCCATCACCCGTAGATGAGCTCGGATTCACACCGGAGTGCTCCTCCCTACCATCTACGGTGTCAACCATACTCTTCGGACGGCAAAGTCCTTAATAAAGAGACGAGGCTCTGATACCAATTGAAAGGATTGATATAGTTGACTAGAGGGGGAGGTGAATAGGCAACTAACAATTTTTAACTTTTCTTTACCAAATTAAACTTTGCATCAAAGTAGGTTGTCTAGATATATAACTAGGTGAGCAACCTATATGATTCAATAACAACAAGTACACAAGCAAGCAAGGGATACAACACAAATAAGTTTGCACAAGTAAAGGCACGAGATAACCAAGAGTGGAGCCGGTGAAGACGAGGATGTGTTACCGAAGTTCCTTCCTTTTGAGGGGAAGTACGTCTCCGTTAGAGCGGTGTGGAGGCACAATGCTCCCAAGAAGCCACTAAGGCCACCGTATTCTCCTCACGCCCTCACACAATGCGAGATGCCGTGATTCCACTATTGGTGCCCTTGAAGGCGGCGACCGAACCTTTACAAACAAGGTTGGGGCTATCTCCACAACTTAATTGGAGGATCCCAACGACACCACGAAGTTTCACCACAATGGACTATGGCTCCACGGTGACCTCAACCGTCTAGGGTGCTCAAACACCCAAGAGTAACAAGATCCGCTACGGATTAGTGGGGGTGAATCAAATTTCTCTTGGTGAAAATGTAGATCGGGGCCTTCTCAACCTATCCCGAGCAAATCAACAAGTTTGATTGGCTAGGGAGAGATATCGGGCGAAAATGGAGCTTGGAGCAACAATGGAGCTTTTTGGGGGAAGAGGTAGGTCAACTTTGGGGAAGAAGACCCCCTTATATAGTGGGGGGAACAATCCAACCGTTACCCCCCAAAGCAGCCCCGCAGAGAGCGGTACTACCGCCGGGGTGGGCGGTACTACCTCTGTGGCCAGCGGTACTACCGTCCCACCTCGCGGCACTGTCGCGGAGAAGACGAGAGCGAGGAGAGAAGGGAGGACCTGGACCCAGAGCGGTACTACCGTGGTGGTATGGGCGGTACTATCGCTTAAGAGCGTTACTACCGCATCTACTGCCGCAACTAGTGCCGCGAAACCCGACACGAGAAAAGAGCCTTCGAGTCGAGGCGGTAGGAGCACGGAGCCGCAGCGGTACTACGGCGGAGGGCTTCAAGCGGTACTACCGCTGTGGAGCGGTACTGCCGCTTGGAACACTCGGGCGGTACTACCGCTGTGGCCCACGGTACTACCGCTGGGACCAAACGAAACACAAATGAAGGGGAATGAGCTCTCCATTGAAGCGGAAAGGCTCAGAGGGTGTGACAAGAATGTGTACGTGTTGATTTCACCCTAGCCTTACTAAACCGGACCCCCTCTTGATAGTACAGTGACTCTTACGAAACTAGACCACCAAAATAGAAACGAAAGAGCTGCATCGTCTTGAATAATACTCTGAGGAGAGGAAATCGTCTCGTGCCAAAAGATGAATCTCTGAAAAACTCAACGCACACGATTAGTCCGCAAAAGCATTGTCATCAATCACCAAAACACTTTAGAGATAAATATGCCCTTACACCCCCAAACGGTGATATTTCAACTCCCTAAGTGAGTAAGTGGAGATGCTCTAAACTACTACTCCCTCTGTTCCAAATTACTTGTCGTTGAAATGGATGTATCTAGAACTAAAAACATCAGATACATTCATACATGCGACAAATTATTCGAAACTGAGGGAGCAGTACGTTCCGGAAAGCTTCCAGTCAAACGGGAGCAGATGCTACGCGTCCCATCCCTGTGGTCTGTCCTGTTGCCAAACGCACCTTGTTCCCCGCCTGCGACGGCAAGGCAGCAAACGCGATTACGCAAGCTTAGGTTTCGTCTCTCCCTCCTCTGTCCCCCTCCCCACCTCGTGCCCCACCCTACCTCCGGCGTGCGCCGAGCGCGAGCAAGAGCCCTTGGTAGATAGATCCCGATGGCCTCGCGACGCCGCACGCTCCTCAAGGTCATCATCCTCGGCGACAGCGGGTTGGTGGATTCGGATCTCCCGTCCTCCTTTTAGGCGTTTGCCTTTTCCAGTCTTCGCTCTGCTGACTGACTTTTTCTGCTGATTCACCGCGATCCAGGGTCGGGAAGACGTCCTTGATGAACCAGTATCCTGCAATTTGAGTCGCCGTGGACTGATCGCTTCGGATTACTTGTCCCCCCTTTTTGTCGAGGTCGTGTAGTGTTGGATTTTGTTTTGTTTGTGTTTTCCTGAGCTTTGATGCAATTCAGATATGTGAACAAGAAGTTCAGTAACCAGTACAAGGCCACCATCGGCGCGGATTTCCTCACGAAGGAGGTGCAATACGAGGACAGGCTCTTCACTCTGCAGGTACTGTACCTTCTTTTAGCAATTATGTGGTCCTGTAACGATGCTTGGAGCAAGTCATTCTTTTTGGACAACGTACTCTTGCAATTGCATCGAGTATCTTTATCTTTGATTTATGAATCTCTAGATGCATTTTATTCATTCACCTCTTGTTATGCTGGAGTGCTTATTCACTTATTATGGGTAAGGTGTGCTGGAGTGTTGTATTCCTGGAAAAGACACGCCACAATTCGGTCATTTTCTGTAGTGTTTCAGAAGATCATTTAGCTTTTTCCACGTAGCATGTCTTGTAATATTTTTACTTTGAAGAAGTGCCCCACTTTACTCTTATCTGGGGGTAAATTGATATCAAAATATATTGCTGAAGTGTAATCATTGCACTCGTAGGAATCAGGGAGGGGGGGGGGGGGGGGGGGGGGTGTTGTGAATTTGCAGCCATGAATAGAAAATGTATTTGCCAATGCAGAATCGCCTATGATGGTTAAAAAAGAGTCAGTGTTATCAGTACAGTGAAAGATTGCCTAATACTGCAAATTATCCATCCAAGTGTCAAGTCGGTACTCTAATTTTGGTTCTTACCATCGGAATCATATAGCATTTTCTGTAACTGCCATTACCTTAATTACCAGTAAAGATAGTTTGCATCTGTTAATTTTTAACTATATAAGCATGTAGTATTACCATAGACCCTCTTCCCTTTTCCTCTTAACACTGTACATTTGACTTGTTGGGAGCTGGGGTGTCTCTGCTTTATCACAGAAGGAAGAGCTACAAAATGGAAAATCAAATATGCAACCAATAATGTCAGTTTCCGGTTGTTTGATTCACAAAATTCTTCAACGCCTAGTATCAGCATAGTGACCCATATGCCAGTTTCCATCACAAAAGAAATATGCAACCCAGTGACCCATATGCCCATAGTTTCCATCACAAAAAAAGGTGCAGTATGGATAATTAAATATGTGACCCATATGCCAATTTTCATTTGTATGAATAAGAAGATAATGCAGTGTCCATTCTGTTAGAAATTCACAACAGTAAGATCTGATGGACATGGAATTATCATTGGCAACGTGTAGGCCTTCTTTCTCTCACTCAAATACATGTATCGCTTTTCTTAAAGTTGGTAGTTGTTGAAACTCTAATTAAGTACATTTATATGGTTCTTAATAATTATATGATTTTTAGTTTGGATACCTCTTCTGCTGCTTTAAAAATGATGATAATTTACATTCTCTCTCTGTAGATATGGGATACTGCTGGACAGGAAAGGTTTCAGAGTCTTGGTGTTGCATTCTACCGTGGAGCAGACTGTTGCGTTCTAGTTTATGATGTCAATTCAATGAAATCATTTGATAATCTGAACAACTGGCGCGAAGAATTTCTGATCCAGGTGAAGATTTTTTGTTGCTTATAAATAGCAACACAGTATGATTGGATTTCTGTCTCACCTACAAATCCAACTTTTCAGGCTAGTCCGTCTGATCCTGATAACTTCCCTTTTGTTCTGCTGGGAAACAAAGTTGATATTGACGGTGGCAACAGCCGCGTGGTAATTAGCATGACTAATTTTCTTCTCAAAATTATTTTCAAGCCATGCTCTGCTAACGGACTTGTCTACTACCATCTTAGGTCTCTGAGAAGAAGGCAAAGGCTTGGTGCGCCTCAAAAGGCAACATCCCATACTTTGAGACATCTGCAAAAGAAGGAACAAATGTAGAAGACGCTTTTCAGTGCATTGTAAAGGATGCTCTGAAGAATGAACCAGAAGAAGAATTGTAAGCGCGTTCTCTTGCTTGTTCAGTACTTGAGTATCTGTTTAATACACATATAGCTAGAGGGTTTGGATTTACTATTGTTTAAGCATATATGCATTGCGATCATATGTTGTTATTTTTGAATTGCTAGCTTACCCATGTCAGCCCTTTTTGCTTCACCATCTTTGGGCCATTGTTTTCATGACATGTACTCTAGCTAGGATGTGAGGGATTGTTTTGTTTCATGAAGGGTGGCTGAAAGCTTCAAGTTGTGTTTTATTTCGTTAGCACGCTATCATGTTTATTGCAAAAAAATTGCAACTGACAACCTTAAACCTGTCATGTAGGTACATTCCTGACACTGTCGATGTGGTGGGTGGCAACCGCACCCAAAGATCATCAGGCTGCTGTTAAGCCATGGCCGTAGCAACCATTGAATATGCAAGTCTTTCGTGCCTGTATAATATCATGTTATTATTCTGTATTCCATTTATGACTTGACCAATCACCCCTTCGGTACGAAATCAAGGATCGATGATCTGTCCTGTTCTGTCTGTCATCTTGTATGTTGTGTGATTTGTTGTGAATACGGCGGAATGAATAATATTGTCCGGACAATGGTTCCTCCGTCTGTGTATGTGTGGAGCTGTCTCCAAGAGTGGGGGGCACGTTTTGAAATGCGTGGTCGCCACGGGTGCTCTATGCTTCTATCCCTTATCTGTGCCCAGGCAAGTTCAGACTGCAAATTTTATCTTTACGAGGGATATTTAGATGCCATGCTAAGGCATCTCAGGATCTGTCACTATCGTTCCCACTGATTGTACATATCAGAAACGCCAGTGAAGTAAAAGGAACCAATAATTTGATGGACTAGTTTTTGCTCCGCTCTTCTGCCATTTTCGTGTCTTCTCCATACTTTTCCCTTTATTGCCTTATTGACGACCATTTTGATCTGCTAGAAGATGGTGCATCGTGCATGCGTTCTTCATCTTCCCTGCTCTTTTAGGCCCACTTTGATTCAAAGGATTTTGGAGCATTGAACTCCTTAGGAATTTGGGGGTGACGCAGGCGGCTCATGTAGCCCTAACCGCCGGGAGTCCTCTGAGCTCCTCTACCCCTTGTAGCTGTCGGAGAAGGCCGCTTGGTGAAGCTCTAGCGGCAGGGGTCTTTTCTGCTTGTTTCAACCGACATAGGAGGGGCTCCAGGCTTGGAGGTGAGGTGGAAGCTTTCTTTGGTCGCCTAGGGGTAGTCCGATGATGAAGACGACCTCTGTATGCATGCTCGTGCCACAGAATCATAGGAAGTTGGTGGGATAGAGGGGGACTATAGAGCGCGGGATGGCCGGATGTAGACGACAGCCCTTGATGTAGACGACAGCCCTTGATGTAGACTACTCCCTCCGTTCTAAAATAGATGACCCAACTTTAGCTTTTTTGATTTACGGTAAGGGGCTGTACGGTGTCCGTGGGAGAAAACCTAGCCATCACTTTTGTTGGAGTCGGTGATGGTGGCGTCCATCGAGGGATTTTTTCCCATGTCCTAACGATGATACTAGAGCAACTACGTGAATTTGTAGTTGAGAAAACGTCACACATGGAACACGGTTTAAACTAAGGCGTCTTAGGCGACGACGAACGCGAGGGGGACAGAGCGGGCGCTGAAAGAACTCTCATCCTCCCAGGTCTTGGACCGGATTAATCCTCCTCTTCTGACCTCTCCCGGGTGGCAAGGTAAAACATATATTACTTCCTCCGTCCGAAAATACTTGTCATTAAAATGGTTAAAAAGAGATGTATCTAGAACTAAAATACGTCTAGATATATAATCTTTTATTTATTTTGATGACAAGTATTTCCGGACGGAGGGAGTAGTTAGCATTTGGCCTCTTTGAGATGTCTAGGAGCGGGCTCACATCCGCACCTAGCAGATCAAGCCTCAACGCTCGAGGGTGTTTCCAGGGCAACAAGAGGTCAAAAGGAGCCTGTCGGCCCATCCGATACAACCTAAACATGTCTATAATTCTTGTTACGTTTCATTTATATTCATGTCATATAGGCATATTTTTATCATTCTTTAGACTAACATATTAATAAAGTGCCAAAGTGCCGGTTGCTATCTTTTAATACTTTTGTTTTAACAAAAAAAAGGCATTTTACGAAGGTACAAAAAAACAAGAAAAACATAACTGAAGTTTTCTCCAAAGAAGGGGCAACATCCGCCAAAGATGAGCTAGATGGGCACCACTTAGGCCCCAGGAGGCCTAGGGTTGGGGCACATTTAGGGGGGCGTGTGGGGCTCCCGGCCATCGCTTCCACAGCTTCTTTGTTCCGTCGGCCTTATATACCCCCAAGACATTCTTTATATTTATGGAAGAATTTTCCGCCACCGCCTTAACGAGATCTGAGGCATTTCAGTCTGGAGTCCTTTTTCCTCGATGTTGTTGCTCCCATGGTCTCGTGTGAGTAGTCCTCCCTTGATTACGAGTTCTTAATAGTAGCTATGTGTCATCTTCTCTACCCTTCCTAAGTACAGAGATCACATGAGCTGCCTAACATGATTGTGATCAATCTAATGTAATCTACTGTATGTTTGTTGCAGTGTGATGAATTATCACTTTATAACCAGATTATATATTGATTCGTTTTGGTTTTGTGTGCATGATTATTAGATGCATATGCTCTCTGGTCTATTAGTTTATTCTTTGATCATCTTTGGATGAATGATGTACGAGAAGTTATTTGCATTAGTTGGGGTTGACCTCTTTCACAAATTATTTTCTGCAACAATCAAGAAAATAAAGCTCATCGTTGTATCCTCGCCACTAAGGATAAAAAAAAGATAACTGCCGTGCACCCCTCACTGGATTAAGGCGTAGGAAAATATGTTTATCAACATCATGTGAATTTTCTTAATGCAATACTCTGTTTAATTACTTAATACTTTGGGTGCATGTTGGGTAGTGGTCTTTGGATGGAGTATTAGTTGTATATGTATGTTGGATAGCGGTATATGGATATAAGGACGTAACGGCTATATGTAATCGTGACATGTAGGATTTGCCATAAAAGCTGCAATTTAAATGACATACAACTGTAATTTACTTACCATATCGACATTATATTGGACAGATGCCACTAGTGAACTTCTGAACTTTTCGGTCCAATTTTGCTCATTGGTACAAACTTTCTTTTACTTTTGTATTCCGCAATCTGTTATTTCTCGCATACAAAAACAATTCAATAGTGAGATTGACAACCTCACTAGAACAGTTGGGAACACAAATTGAATATCTAGTTGTGTGCATGGCTGATCATTAGGCATGTGGTTTTTGATTCACAGACTGATTATCTTGGTTGTTTTAGTGAAGGGGAAATCGTACTGCTTACTACAAACCCTTGCACATCGGGTCCAGCAATACTTTTCACAATTAGCACCACAATTACCTTTGATCTAGTTTGAGTGCAGATATAGCCTTCTTCGCTAGAGACCCTAGAAATTATCGAATCCAGAAAGTGAATTAAGCTTGGCAAGGAAATAACTCCAAGTTCTTGTGATCTCATATTGTTCCAATTCCCTAAACAAACACTTATCATAGAGGTTGTTTCAATATAAAAGAAATAGGCCAGAGCTAAGGTTTTAGCTGCAGCTGTGTACACACGATTGGGATAATAGTTAGGTAGATAAAAAATGCACGAGTAAACACCATTACATATATTTTGTAAACACATTAAGTGGGAGATGCATACTAAAAACACCATGAGCGACTGCCGCCGCATTGAGGATTGGTTGTCTGACCTTGGCCCTATCTGACGCACTGGGTTACCTCGGTTATTAAGGATAAACCAAACCAACGCATGAGCATTTGATGACTGCATCACAGTATTCCCTAGAGACTCGATTTGGGCTACTGTGCTCACCTTATTGTCACCGGCTTTTGGTATAGATTTCCTCTTCTCTCTTCCATTTACCTCTCCTTGTTCGAATCTTTGGAGTCTTGGGTACCGACGAGCCTGAGATTGAGGTAGAGACAAGAAACAAAAATAGTTGCACAATATTATAGAAAAAAGTTATGTTAAAGTAAACAATCAATCCCCTCTGTGTACACAGGGCTGCGAGGCTACACCTTGACCCTTAGCCAAGGAGATTACCCACACATCGCGTTTAAATCACAAGCAGAAGGCTGAAGATGAATGATTGAAAGTCTTAAAACGTCTTCGACCACGATGGAATTTCTATTGCAAGTAATTAATCTAATGAAGATGGAGGCTATGGTGGTAAAAATGGCTACGGAGATGTGATGTTTAGGATGTCGACGTGGCGACTATGTATTGTTGAATGATGGTTTCCCAACCATTGGGTGTTCCACTCCTTTGTATAGTGCATACGGGGGGAATACGGTTTAGGGATGCCTCTTTTGTGAATATGTCTCGGGCCGCTTCATGATAGTTGTCGGGGATGACGTCATGGAGGTGGCAACACACTGCACGACCACTACCGTGGACTATATTCTCTCATGTTTCCTTCAGTGCACCCTTAGTGGAGTGAAATTGATGATCACGTTCAGAATATCCCATATATGGTTTAGTTTTCCAAATACAAACATCCATTTCTTCAAGGAAAAGAAATAAACAAGGAGATTTGTAATCATTTGTGGCACCCCGGCTCAAAGGAACCGCAACACCCCGTATTCTATCCCAGAGATCAAGTCTTTTGGAATGCGACACTGCTTGGCATAGAACAAATCAACTCTTATTATAAATAATATGTGTACAAGGGTTCGGGTATTACAAAGGTTACAGGGGCACGGCGACACTACGCCTGCTAAGATAGCTCGATGATAGCAACGAAACATCTCATAGCAGCGGAATAACTTCTAGCAGCAAAACAACGACGACGGTGATGAACTCCACTCTGCAGGGACTGTGGCTGGGACACATCCTAACTCGCAATCTCGGCATCCTCGACAAGCAATCAATCTTATCTGCAATCTGGAATGCAAGCTAGGTGAGTACTTTGAATGTACTCGCAAGCTCGCAGCAACCAAAGCAATCAAGACAAACAAGAGCATATCATTTATAGGTTTATTATCAGTGATGAACATGATACTACTAGAACAATATGTGGGTGATCATGGCATATACATGTTAATCATGATATGAACATGATGATACTAGCACTAGCATGAGAGGGACTCGATGTTTAAGGTCTCACGGACCAACTTACTCATCTCAGAGGTTATCTCATAACCAGGTATCAATCTTTCTTACCGTCGTGATCATCACATGATCACCTCATAATCAACCAATATCGGTATCAAAAATACCATCGTGATCATCACATGATCACCAGTGGCTTGATCTTTATCCGTGATCATCGCATGACCACATAAAGATCAACCAACTTCTTTCCTCATGGAACCGAGGTTGTTTATTATCCAGGTTATTATTACTGTTGAGTCATAGTATGACCTACTACGAATGGTGTCCATGATCGAGAATGCGACTATCGATAGACTATACACTCTGTAGAGGTTAGTACACTGTACCCACACTATGGAACTCATGGCCTCGTACTTTAGTACATGCTCCCATTCGGGTGGACCAACGACGTGCCAACAAAGCCGATCTATTGCATGACACTCTCCCGGCCACTCCAACAAACTCCTCTTTGGGCTACGTCATGAGTGGCCCCGATGTTAACACGTGACACCCGCTACCTTTGTGGTCGCCACCATTGTGGAAAAAGTAAACATTATCGTCCCAAACAGGGACATCGGTACACCATCCAACTCAGGCACACAAGGTTCTTGCCGCCTATCGGGCCAGGGCAGCATGCGCACATAACCTTCCCTGGTTGGAGGCACCGGTGAGAGGCATGATAATAGATTGAATTAGGGCCTCCCCATCGAGGCAAGTGTGGCTGCACTGTGAGCTCGATTCGGTGGCACTATAACTCAGCCAACAGATTTGTTCAAGTTCAACTATTGTCAGGTTTAATTTGAATGGCGATGAGCTAAGCCATAACATGATGAAATGACAATGCATATGAGCATGATATAAACATAAACATGGATGGGTAACATAACCATTTAAGATACCTTATCATCAATAGCAATACATCATTTAGTCTACTTGAGCAAATGAGCATGACCTAGTGATGATCATGAATCTCACAAGTATTTTCATAACAAACCATACTATTCATGTGAGCATATCATTATCACTAGCATTGGAAATAATGATAAGAATTGAACATGAGAATAATACTATTAGCAATTAATCAGTTAACTTACTAGATGCACATGAACATGGCATAAGGATAAGCATAGATTTACAAGCATTTTCATAGTATTAACAAAATAATTGCATGAGCACACAATTGTTCAGTAATTCAAGTGAAAACCATGGATATTGCAATGCCATCATGCAAGTGGTTGTTATGGCTTGCCTGGGGTTGATGGATTCATCCGGGAGAAGTGCGAGAAGCTCGCGGAAAAATTTACTGAAAACTTTTCTCTCTCAGCGGAGCTGATTAGAGGGCAAGTGAAAAATGGTCATTTTAAGAATGTGACAATATAGTGAAAGTTCTATCAACGGAATGGGATTGACGAACAGAGGATGTGGGCTTTTAAATCACCTAAATCGGAGTTACAGTTGCAAAGATATGACCTTTCATTTGTTAGGTAGAAAACAAATAGAATCTGCCCATTTCTGCTCTTAACGGGTGAACGTAACAATATAAGGGTTTCGGCCGGTGGGGTAAAATAGAAAGCGCATTTTCCAAAATATGCTTCCGAAGTAGAGAAAACACATTCCCATCCGAAGTCGCAGCCGAATGCGCTAACTCAACAGGAAAGCGTATTTCGAGACATACGCTTCCACTTAAGCATTGGCCCGGCCGGCTGGGTCACTGGCGAGTGGGGACCACTGGTAGGTCACCCTCTTCTTCAACCTCTCGCACAGGCCCACGGGACAGAGGAGGTTGTGCGCTCCGGCGATGACCCCCGGCAGCACAGGTCACCTTCGGCCGAGCTCCAGCCACCGGCGAGCTCGAGACGGCACATCGCACCCGTCCAGATAGAGCACGAACCTTGGGGAAGACTAGGCCGATGACGTTTTGGGCCCTGGCAGAAGTGACCCTCGGCCGAACTCGGTGCCTAGCCCACAGGCGCCGGGGGGATGAACGAAGGAGATGGGGAGGTTCGCCAGGCTCTGGGTGGTTCTTTGGTGGAGAGAAGAGGAGGGGAGGGGCTCGGTATTGCTCCAATTTGAGTGGAGCCGACAGTGGCAATGGCGGCCATGGCGAGCAAGGAATGGCTCCCGGGGCGAGTTGAGAGGGCCGGGGGATTGCTAGGAGATATGAGAGGAGGTTGGTGATCTTGGGAGGCCTTGGGCATGGCTATTTATAGCCTGACAATGGCGAGTGGTGAGCGCAGCCACGGTGACGCGTGTTCCGGCACTCTGTGGCTTGGGGGACACACGTAGGGATGGGCGCGGCGTCGGGAGAGGCCATGGGGCAGAGAGGAAGCACATATAGGCTTCGGGAGAGCTCGAGGAGGAAGAATATAGGGAGACGACGACGATGGCCATGGGCACCCAGTGTAGTGTGGCATGCCAGGGCAGAAGGAGGAGGGGGAGAGGTGTCCAGAAAGGGCGCGTGGATGCAGGAGAGGTTGGGAAGTGTTGTAGACATGGTGCGATGGTGAGAGCAGAAGGTTTGCACGATGGTCGAGGGCCCTGATGTTTAGAACACATCGAATGGCACGCCAGGCGCATGGCATGGCCCGGGGAGGGTACGGATGGATGCCAAAAGATGATCAGGTCTTGTCCATTCATCCTGCAACTCCACTATGGAGTTGGTTCGATTAAAGCTACTTTGTGTTGATCAGTTCCATCAATTGTAGCTTCTGGCAGCAAGGGTTTTGCAACGAACTGGGGGAGGCTCGCTTGGGTATAGATGCCGAGCTTTGGCTGGGGTTGATCACTCACTAAGAAAACCACCTTGGCAAATTTGCAGCCCAAATACAGGTGTCTAGCTAGCAGTTGCTTTGCAAAGTGCCCAACTGGACAGAAAGATGGAAATAGATGCCGCACTCACATGGATGAATGGATTGAGCTAAAATTTGGTGGAGGATGGTGATTTGGGCATAGGAAGGCACTATAAAAATTTCATGCTACTTGGATAAATAAAGATGGTATATCCTTCACAAGCTTCCCATTGGACAAAAAATTTGGAAAATATTTGAGGGAAATTGGCTAAATGAAATGAGCTCAATTTTTGTGGAGGGAGGCAATATAGGTAGGAGAATGTCCACGTAAAATTTCAGATATTATGGAGCAATATAAAATATAGTTGCTTCACAAACTGAAATTATGACCAGAAGTAAAGATTGGATGGTGTGCTCACTGATACGTCTCCAACGTATCTATAATTTTTTATTGTTCCATACTACTCCCTCCGTTCCTAAATATTTGTCTTTCTAGAGATTTCAACAAGTGACTACATATGAAGCAAAATGAGTGAATCTACACTCTAAAATATGTTTATATACATCCGTATGTGGTAGTCCATTTGAAATCTCTAAAAATACAAATATTTAGGAACATAGGGAGTATTATATTATCAATCTTGGATGTTTTATATACATTTTCAAGCAATTATATATCATTTTTTGGGACTAACCTATTAAATTAGTGCCTAGTGCCACTTGCTTTTTTTTGCTTATTTTTGGTTTCGCGGAATATCAGTACCAAACGAAGTCCAAATGCCACGAAACTTTTTGGAGATTTTTTTCTAGACAAAATAGCACTAGAAGCTTTGGGAGAAGACCAGATCATGAATTGTTGGCCCATGAGGAACTAGGGCGCACCCAGAGGGTTAGGCGTGCCCTGGTGGCTTGTGGGGCCCACGTGGCTCCGTTTGACCTAACCCTGCCTCTATAAATTCTCTAACATCGTGAAACCAACAGAGGAGTCCACGAAATACCTTTTCTGCCACCGCAAGTTCTAGAACCACAAGATCCCATCTAGAGGCCTTTTCTGGCACTCTATCGGAGGGGGTCTCGATCATGGAGGGGGCTCTGTATCATCCTTGCCGCCCTCCGATGATGCGTGAGTAGTTTACCATGGACCTATGGGTCCGTAGTTAGTAGCTAGATGGCTTCTTCTCTCTATTTGATCTTCGATACAATGTTCTCCTCGGTGTTCTTGGAAATCTATTCGATGTAATGACTTTTTTCGGTGTGTTTATTAGGATCCGATGAATTGTGAGTTTATGATCAGATCTATCCATGAATATTATTTGAGTTTTCTCTGAACTCTTTTATGCATGAATGTTATAGTCTCATATTTCTTCTCTGGTTTACTGGTTTGGTTTGGCCAACTAGATTTATTTATCTTGCCATAGGAACAGGTGCTTTGTAATGAGTTAGATCTTATGGTGCTCAATCCCAGTGACAGAAAGGGACATGACACGTATGTATCGTTGCTATTAAGGGTAAAAAGATGGGACTTATTTCATACGTGAGGCGTTACTCCGCTGTAAACATGATCATTTCAGTTTACACTAGATGCGTTACTCCATTTTTCCATAAACTTAATACACTAGATGCATGCTGGATAGCGGTTGATGCGTGGAGTAATAATAGTAGATGCAGAATCATTTCAGTCTACTTGTCTCGTACGTGATGCCTATATACATGATCATTGCCTTCGATATCACCATAATTATTTGCTTTTCTATCAATTGCCCAACAGTAATTTGTTTACCCATCGTATGCTATTTTCAAGAGAGAAGCATCTAGTGAAAACTATGGCCCCCGGGTCTATATTTACCTTATATTAAAACCAAAAATACTTTGCTGCAATTTTCTTTTATTTCTTTTATTTTGTATTTTGTTCGATCTATCTATCAAAAACTATACAATTTAATCTTGCTCATAACTGTCAAGGGATTGACAACCCCTTGTTCGCGTTGGGTTGCAAGTATTTGTTGTTTGTGTGCAGGTGTTGTGCACGAGTGATTGCTTGGTTCTCCTACTGGATTGATAACCTTGGTTTCATAATTGAGGGAAATAATTGTTTCTATTGTACTGCATCATCCTCTCCTCTCCGAGGAAATCCCAACGCAACTCACAAGTAGCAGGAAGAATTTTTGGCGCCGTTGCCGGGGAGACATCATCAATAACTATCAAGTACTCCCTCCGGTCCTTTTTAGTCCACATATAAGATTTGTCTGAAGTCAAGCCTCGTTAAGTTTGACCAACTTTATAGAAAAAATACCAACGTTCACAATGTGAAATCTATACCAGTAGATGCGTCATGACTTAAAGTTTTAGATCGTATAACTTTAACACGGTAGATGTTGATATTTTTTGATATAAATATGGTCAAACTTTGTGAAGTTTAATTTTAGACAATTATTATATGCAGAGTAAAAAGGATCGGAGAGAGTACCTTCGCATAAACTTTCATCTCCTTGCATTTACATTATTTGCCATTTGCCTCTCGTTTTCATCTCCCCCACTTCTAAAACATTTTTACAAAAATACAAAAATATTTCTTGTTTGCTTTTTTCTTGTTTGCTTGTTTGTTACCTTGTTTGCGTACTCACGATGTCTCAAGAAAATACAAAATTGTGCGATTTAATAATAATTTTATTAGTACTCTGATTGCTCCTCCCGCCGCTAGTGCGGAGACTTGTGATATTAATGCCGCTTTGCTAAATCTTGTTATAAAAGAGCCATTTTCTGGTAGTCCTAATGAAGATGATGCATCCCATCTTAACACTTCCATAGAATTGTGTGACATGCAAAAGAAACAAGGTGTGGATAATGATATTTTGAAATTAAAATTATTCCCGTTCTCGTAGTGGGATCGTGCAAAAATTTAGTTTTCATGTTTGCCACGAAATAGTATTGATTCTTGGGATAGATGCAAAGATGCTTTTATTACTAAATGTTTTCCTCCCGCGAAAATTATTTCCCTTAGAAATCAAATTATGAATTTCAAGCAACTTGAGCATGAACATGTCGCCCAATCTTGGGAAAGGATGAAATTGATGATAAGAAATTGCCCCACTCATGGTTTAAATTTGTGGATGATCATAATTTTTTTATGCAGGACTAATATTTTTCTAGAAATCTTTTAGATTCTGCTGGTGGTGGTACTTTTATGGAGATTAAATTGGATGAAGATACTAAATTTCTTGACAATATTATGGCAAATTATTCACAATGGCATACTAAAAGAGCTCCTACTGGTAAAAAGGTGAATTCTGTTGAAGAAATTAGCACTTTGAGTGATAAAGTTGATGCTCTTATGACATTGGTTTCTAGTAAAAATTCTCCTATAGATCCTAATGATGTGCCTTTGTCCACCTTGATTGAGAAAAATAATGATCCCGTAGATGTGAATTTTGTCTCACAAAACAATTTTAATAGTAATGCTTATAGAGGTAATTTTAATCCTAGGCAGTTTCCTGGATATTCCTCTAATAATTATGCCAATTCCTATGGTAATTCTAATTCTAATAATAATAATAATAATAATAATAATAATAATAATAATAATAATAGGATGCCCTATGATCTTGAAATTAATATTAAAAAATTTATCAATGCTCAAAAAGTTTTCAACACTATGATAGTAAACTTGACGATATGTCTAGGAGCATTGATAGAATTATTCATGACGTGGAAAATTTTAAAGCTAGTTTTGCCAACCAAGATTGATATTAATGAGTCAATTAAAGGTTTATGTGATGAGAGTAAGAAAAGAACAACTATGCTAAGAGCTAAACCAGAATTTTTAGAAAAAGTGATTCCTCACGGTTTCTTTCGTAGTAATGATGAGGATATTAAAATGATTGGTCTTTTATATATTGACTCCTTGTTTAGCAATATAAAACTTGATAGAAGGGGACTAAAGAAGAGTCAACTTTAGCTAGAAGGCGTCCCAATAATTCGGAGGGGAAATGTTAATGAAATTGCTAAAAGTGGGTTTGGAGAGGTAAAAACTTTAACTAGTGATGTGCCCACTCTCTTGGATTACAAAGACTTTAATTATGATAATTGTTCTTTGATTGAGTACATTTCTTTGTTGCAATCCATGCTAAATTCACCCAATGCTTATGAGCAAAATAAGGCGTTTAGTAAACATATTGTAGAAGCAATGATGAAAGCTTTAGAAGAAAAGCTAGAATTAGAGATTTCAATTCCTAGAAAATTATATGATGATTGGGCACCCACCATAAAAGTCAATATTAAAAATTATGATTGCAATTCTTTATGTGATTTTGGTTCTAGTGTTTCCACAATTCCAAAATATCTATGTGATGTGCTAGGTTTTACCAATATGGATGAATGTTCTCTTAATTTGCACTTAGCGGATTCTACTATTAAAAAGCCTTTGGGTAGAATTACTGATGTTCTTATTCTTGCAAATAGGAACTGTGTGCCCGTTTATTTTATTGTACTTGACATTGATTGCAATCCGTCTTGTCCCATAATACTTGGTAGATCGTTTCTACGAACCATAGGTGCCGTTATTGATATGAAAGAAGAGAATATAACATTTCCGTTTCCATTAAAGAAGGGTAAACACTTCCCTAGAACCAGAATTAAGCCACCATATGAGTTAATCATCAGGGCAACCTATGGAACTAAAACCAAAGATGACAACTCTTAAAACTATGCATTATGCCTAGCTAGGGGCGTAAAACAATAGCGCTAGTTGGGAGGCAACCCAATAGTTATCTTTTATTTTATTTTATTTTATTTTATTTGTTTCCTTTGCTATTTTTCAATAATCACACAATTATGCTACTATTATGATTGTGTTTTTGTGTGTTAGTTAGTGTTTGTGCCAAGCAAAGCCTTTGTGATGATTTGGATGATAGTTGCTTTGTTTCTGTGCATTAATAGAAACTTTTGCGTCCAGTAGCAGAATTATTACTATTTTCTGGAGAGTGATAAAATTCTGAATTTTTTACGCATGATTGATATACAAATTTCCCATGTTAATTTTTCAGAATGTTTGGAGTTACATAAGTATGGTCAATGTTCAGATTGCTACAGACTGTTCTGTTTTTGACATGTTCTGTTTTGTATGCATTGTTTTGCTTGTTTTGATGAAACTATGGATTGTATTGGGGGGGGGGGGTAAGCCATGGAGAAGTTAGAATACAGTAGATATAATGCAAAAATAAAATAAATGGGTTTGCAAGAGTACTTAAAGTAGTGATTTGCTTTATTATAATAACGGATCTCATGAGGTTTTGTTGAGTTTCATGTGATTGAAGTTTTCAAGTTTTGGGTGAGATCAGATGGATGAAGGAATAAGGAGTGGAAAGATACTAAGCTTGGGGATGCCCGAGGCACCCCAAGATAATATTCAAGGAATCCCAAGCTACTAAGCTTGGGGATGCCCCGGAAGGCATCCCCTCTTTCTTCTAACGACCATCGATAATTTTACTTGGTGCTATATTTTTATTCGTCACATATCATGTGTTTTGCTTGGAGCGTCATGTATTATATGAGTCATTGCTTTGTTTTCTTTTCAGTTTGTCACAATCATCCTTGCTGAACACACTTGTTTGAGAGAGCCACACACATATCATGATTTGCTAGAATACTCTACGAGAAGAAGGCGAACGGAAAATAGGGCGAAGAATGACAAATTTTTGTGAAGTGGGGGAGAGGAAAACGAGAGGCAAATGGCAAATAATGTAAATTGCATGGAGATGAGATTTGTGATTAGGAACCTGGTTGTCGGCGTCCTGAATATGGGGGTATCCAGCCCTGCCTGCCTGTGGCTCCATCGACGGCCTGGTACAACCCAGCTTCAGCATCAACAACTCAAGACCCTCGCGAGGGGCCAAGCCTCGCAAGGCGGACGACGCCAAGACCCCCGAGGGGATCGGCCTCCCCATCCTGGCCCCCGAGGGGCGGAGAGTTCTATGCAAGGTTACCTCACGAGGCTCAGCTGACGTGAGCCATGACGACCAAGGCCAGGCGGATGCCAGGCGGGCGCCAGGCGGGCGCAGAGCGCAGGTTTCCTCTTCAGCGCAAAGGAGGCAGGCAACAGGCGCGGAGTCCCAAGGAATCAGCCAAAGGTTTCCATTCTGGTGCAATGAGACCAAGACCGCCAGGACGGCAGGACAGAGGTCATCGACGATCCCACCGCAGCGTCATGACCAGAGGCTTTTCGCAGGCGAAGACTACTTTTGTTAGGATAAGCTGTACTACTTGTCCCCTTTCAAATCCGGCTGTTGTGGGATCCCTTCCCGCCAACATTTGGGAAGAGGACCAAGGCCACTATAAATAGGACTAGCCACCACCATAGAAGGGGGACGAAGGAGCAAGAGGAGGAACCAGCTCACACCTCACCGGCTCCCTTGAGCTCAAGAACACCTCACCTCCTGAGGCCAGTTCATCCACTGTACTAGTTCATCCTCAGCCCTCAGAGGCAATCCACCAAAACGCTCGAGTAGGGTATTACACCGCAAGGTGGCCCGAACTAAGATAAATTGTTGTGTCTCTTTGTCTCTATGAGCTCGTCGCGCTAGGCTTAGGAGGATCGCGAGTAGGCAGGCTGGATAGGTTGAGATATCCGCACACACCCCAGAGTTCGAACCTCTCAAGGGTTTGCGGAACCCGTAATCCGAAATTTGGTGTGCCAGCTAGGGGTGCGTCGGATCTTCTCTTCCGTCGACCGGTCCTCCACCGCTCTGACACCTCCATGGCCGACGCTCATGGGGATCGCGCTGAGCGTCAGGCCACAGTCGCCGGCCGTGTTGCTTAGATGGCTCCCACGGGCGATGGCTTTGCCCGTCGCGCTCCGTGTCCGGTGGCCAACGCCGCCACGGGCCCAGCCGGCCACGAGCAGCAAGCTTCATTGCTGCACCCGTTGGTGCGTCGCGATGGGAGCACCGCTACTCCGTCACTCACCCCAACAGCTTCGTCCTCCCACGTGCATCGTGGCTAGGCCGACGCGCATGCCACTTTGCACATGGCACGAAAGCTCCTTCGCTACCGCCCGGTCGGCGACCTCTGCGAGGAGTGGCTCGAGCGGATCGCTGAGCTCGTCAGCGTGGCGCACGGGGGCTCCGCCGATCTGACTCGCTCGCTGCCTCAGCAGCCTCCTACAACGGGCGATGTGGCACACGGGGCTCCTCTACCACCTCCGGCCCAGGGCGCCATCATCGGGCCAAGGCGTGCAGCACCACGGTGCTACCCGCCGCACCCTGCGCCAGCTCGGGAGGACATGAGCTGCTAGGTGGTGCAGCGACATCAAGGAGAAGCGCGCGTACTTCCAGCACCCCAGCACCAGGCCCGCGTACCGCCGCAGGAGGTGGCGGTGCGCGTACACCAGGACCAGTTTCCACCCCCTCGGCGACCTTCGGTGGCCATGGCAGGATGCCGCGCATTCACCCCGGAGCTCCGCAACGTCGTCTGGCCGAGCAAGTTCAAGCCTGGCCTGCCTCCGCATTACGACGACACCACCGACCCCACCGAGTTCCTGCAGCTCTACAAGATGGGCATTGAAGTGGCCAGCAGCGATGAGAAGATCATGGCAAACTGGTTTCCGATGGCCCTCAAGGATGGCGTGTGTTCTTGGCTCCTGAACCTACCTGAGGGGTCGGTTTCTTCCTAGGAGGAGATGCGCGACCGCTTCATTGCCAACTTCTAGGGCACTTGCGATTGTCCGCCTGCCGCGGGTGACCTGCGTCACATCAAGCAACAACCTGGAGAGACCCTGCAGAAGTATATCCAGCGCTTCAACAACGTTCGCCTCAAGATCTCCAAGGTGTCGGACGAGGCCATCATTTCAGCATTCACTGATGGCGTCCGCGCTGTCAAGATGAAGGAGGAGCTCGCTATCCACGAGGATCTCTGCACAACCCTAGAGATTTTCAACATGGCGAACAAGTGAGGACTGCTGGCAAGGCCAACCTCGCGAGGGCGCTTGGAGGGAGCAGCCTTGTGAGGAGCGCCCTCAGGGCAATGCAGCTCCGCCCCCTCTGCCTGCACCACCAAGAAGGAATGAAGATCACTGAGGGAGTCCTGGACTAGGGGGTGTCCGGACAGCCGGACTATCATTATCCGCCGGACTCCAAGACTACGAAGATGCAAGATTGAAGACTCCGTCCCGTGTCCGGATGGGACTTTCCTTGGCGTGGAAGGCAAGCTTGGCAATACGGATATGTAGATTTCCTACCATTGTAACCGACTCTGTGTAACCCTAGCCTCCTCCGGTGTGTATATAAACCGGAGGGCTTTAGTCCGTAGGACAACATACATTACAACAATCATACCATAGGCTAGCTTCTAGGATTTAGCCTCCTTGATCTCATGGTAGATCCACTCTTGTACTACCCATATCATCAATATTAATCAAGCAGGACGTAGGGTTTTACCTCCATCAAGAGGGCCCGAACCTGGGTAAAAACATTGTGTCCCTCGTCTCTTGTTACCATCCGCCTAGACGCACAGTTCGGGACCCCCTACCCGAGATCTGCCGGTTTTGACACCGACATTGGTGCTTTCATCGAGAGTTCCTCTGTATCGTCACCGATAGGCTTGATGGCATCTTCAACCAGCAACGCTGCCCAGGGTGAGACTTTTCTCCCCGGACAGATCTTCGTGTTCGGCGGCTTCGCCCTGCGGGCCAATTCACTTGGCCATCTGGAGCAGATCGAAAGCTACGCCCCTGGCCGTCAGGTCAGATTTGGAAGCTTAAACTTCACGGCCGATGTCCGCGGAGACTTGATCTTCGACGGACTCGAGCCACAGCCAAGCGCGCCGCACTGTGACGACGGACATGATCTAGCTCTACCACCGAACAGTGCCTTGGTGGCCGCACATGGGTCCGCTTCGGCCGTTAGCCCGGAGCCGATCGCCCAGATCGAGGGCCGGTGGATAGACGCCGCCCTGGGGGCTTCAACATCCACGGCGATGGAGCCGAACACTAATCTTGTCCCCTGCGAAACTCGTGATTCCGAGGCGCCGGACTCCTCGCCGGACTCCGAACATCCCGCGCCCTTACCAATCGATCCGGATTGGGCGCCGGTTATGGAATTCACCACCGCGGACATCTTCCAGTACTCGCCTTTTGGCGATATCCTGAATTCATTAAAACATCTCTCGTTATCAGGAGAGCCCTGGCCGGACTATGGCCTGGATGGTTGGGATGCGGACGACGAAGAAATCTAGAGCTCACCCACCACCCACTTTGTAGCCACTGTCGACGATCTAACCGACATGCTAGACTACGACTCCGAAGACATCGACGCCATGGACGACGATGCCGGAGACGAACAGGAACCAGCGCCCACAGGGCACTGGAAGGCCACCTCGTCATATGATGTATACATGGTGGATACCCCAAAAGATGGGGACGGCGAAGAAACAGCGGAGGCAGATCCCTTAAAGAAACAGCCCAAGCGCCGGCGTCAGCGGCGCCGCTCTAAATCCCGCCACAGCAAGAATAGAGATTCCGGCACAGGAGATAACAATACCCCAGAGAGTGCCGAAGACAATCCCCTCCAGCAAGACTCAGCGCAGGAGGATGCAGAAGCAAGCCCTCACGAGAGGGCGGCAGACGAAGAGGTTGAGGATCATAACTATGTACCTCCCTCCGAAGACGAAGCAAGCCTCAATGACGATGAACTCGTTGTGCCCGAGGACCCCGTCAAACAAGAGCTTTTTAAGCGCAGGCTCATCGCCACAGCAAGAAGCCTGAAGAAGGAAAAGCGGAAGCTCAAAACAGCGGAAGACACGCTCAGAATGAGATGGAGCAAAGTGCTCAAAACCGCAGATAAATACGGCAATGGCCACCAATCGAAGAGCTACCCAAAGCATAAGCTACTACCAGAATTCGACGAGGAGGCCATAGAGCCTCCACCGTCAAATGGCCCAGCTAGGTCCATCTACGGGCCCAAAAAGAAGGCCCCAGGAAGCAAGGTAACACGTCAAGTGTCCGACAATAGCGGCACACCCAAACACAGGGGCGCCGCACACCCACTATGTTTCACCAATGAGGTGCTGGACCATGAATTCCCAGCAGGGTTTAAACCCATAAACATAGAGGCCTACGACGGAAGAACAGACCCTGGAGTCTGGATAGAAGATTATATACTGCACATACACATGGCCAGAGGAGACGATCTCCACGCCATAAAATACCTACCCCTCAAGCTCAAAGGGCCAGCCCGTCATTGGCTTAAAAGCCTCCCAGAAAACACTATTGGAAGTTGGGAAGAGCTTGAGGACGCGTTTAGAGCAAATTTTCAAGGGACTTACGTCCGCCCTCTGGACGCAGATGATCTAAGTCATATAACTCAACAGCCCGGAGAGTCAGCGCGGAAATTCTAGAACAGGTTCCTTACCAAAAAGAACCAAATAGTCGACTGTCCGGACGCCGAAGCCTTAGCAGCTTTCAAGCATAATGTCCGAGACGAATGGCTTGCCAGGCACCTCGGTCAAGAGAAACCGAGGACAATGTCCGCACTAACAAGCCTCATGACCCGCTTCTGTGCGGGAGAAGATAGCTGGCTAGCAAGATGCAGCACCAGCGACCCAAGTACATCCGAGATAAGAGATGGAAACGGAAAATCACGGCGCAGAAAAGAGCAGCGCCGGAATAAAGAGAAAAGCCCAAAGAGCACGGCAGTCAACGCCAGATTCAAAAGCTCGCGGCCCAACAACAAAACACAACCTCTCAAGGATGACAGTGACGAATTGTCCAACTTAAACAAGATTTTGGGTCGGATATGTCAAATCCACAGTACCCCCGGAAGGCCTACAAATCACACCCACCGGAATTGTTGGGTTTTTAAACAGTCCGGCCGACTAAACGCCGAACACAAGGGGTCGACGCGTCAAGCGAAGACGATAAACCCCACCAGCAGAGCACCGGAAAACAAAAGACTTTCCCACAAGGGGTCAAAGCAGTAAACTCACTTCATGTGATAATACGGAAAAATAGTGCGGCACTTTCTAAAAAGAGCTTCGCGCGGTCTAACCCAGTAGACCGTAGTGATTGGATATCAAAGCCAATCACTTTCGACCACCTGGACTACTCCAGAAGCGTTCGAAACGCGGGACGGATTCCTCTGATATTGAATCCCATAATAGACGGATTACAATTTAATAACGTCCTAATGGACGGAGGCAGCGACTTAAACCTGCTATATTCAAACACAATCCGTAGGATGGGGATAGACCCTACCAAAATCCGACACAGCCGCACTTCCTTCAAAGGAGTGACGCCAGGCCCTTACGCCAAGTGCACAGGCTCCATATTACTCGAAATCGTGTTCGGATCACCGAACAATTTTCGACGAGAAAAATTAATTTTTCATATCGTCCCATTTGAAAGTGAATATCAAGCACTCTTGGGACGAAAGGCTTTTGTCCGCTTCAACGCCATACCGCATTACGCGTCTCTTACACTCAAGATGCCCGGTCCGCGTGGCGTCATTTCAGTGCGAGGGTCACTTAAAGACCCCGGACTCGGATAGACGAATCCGGCTTCAGTAGGCTAGGGGCTCCCTAGCCGCATACCTCTTCACAGGGGGCTGTGCGCACAAACAACTGCGGGTTGATGCAAACCCCGCTTTAATTATTTATATTTCTTCTTTTACACATATTTTTCGCACGATTTATTTTCAAACTAAACGTTCCTCTCCTTTTACAGATGAACAACGTGCATGCCCGTCCAGAATAAACGGCACAATGGAGACACAGGCGCAGACGTGTAGTAGGGACCCGTTGTGAGGATTCTTTTCAGATTAAGACCCTGCGTAAACCTTTTTTACTGTCTCTTGTTGTTATTCTCCCTTGGCTTCTTCCTATAGCCAAAGCGGAGCCTGACGTTTTGGCATCGGCCGCGTCAGAAGACCATGCCTGTACCTGGACACTAGGGGCTTAGGGCATCTCTGCCCATTATTATAAAGACCGAACACCTTAGGGAGTGTTCGGCGTCTCGAGTTAGGCATTATATGCATCAGCTCCGAATCATGTCTTTGGTCAAATGTTGGGTTTGCCCGGCTCCTGTGTTTTGCTGCCTTACGTTCCGTATCACCGGCTAACGCGGCACCAGGAGAACTACTGCGATTGTGCCCCAGTTCGGCTGGGTGAGCACCTCAGTAGAGAAAGCCGAAAACTGACTGTCATGATACAGCGAGAGACTGGTCAACCACTCGATCGACTACCGGAATGTTTAGAATTCCCCACTTTGACGAAGGACCGTTTCCCGGTCAGGCACACACGCACCCCGAATTCGGAGATGTGCGGGGCCACCAGGGGCTATATCGTAGCCCCACCCTCGAGCTCCACTGGCTAAGTGAAAGTGATAAAGCATTATAGTCCGGATTGCCTCATTCGCTACACTACCACATCCTTAAACAGGACCGAGACATCGGATTAAGTGTGGAAACGCGCTATTTTTGCAAACACCCCCGCACCCTGTGCGTGGGGGCTGAAGCCGAAGACTGCAATCTTTCAAGTTATACAAATGTATACGTAAACGGCCGCACAGGAGAAGTTTTACTACTTGGGACGCACAAGTATAAAAGGAAGTTATAACATAATCATCGTTTTACAAGATAATACGTTCATTTGAACGTGACATTTTTCGAGCACTGCGCCTCTATTACACGAGCGCCATGCATAACTTCCCCGAAATAGTGTTCGGCGGGGAGCCGGTTTTCATCCGAATCCTGGGCGGCAATAGCGGTGGCATCCATCTCCGGACAATGCGCCTTCACACGGGCAAGAGCCATCCGCGCGCCCTCGATGCAGGCCGACCGCTTCATCTCCTTTATATGCGGCACCGCTCCAAGGAATTGCTATAGTAAGACGAAGTAGCTCGTCGCCTTGGACCTCTCTGGCCAGACATGGGCCACGATGTCAGTCATGGCAAGTCCGGACAATCTATTTAGCTCGGCCCATTCGGCCAACCGGTCTGTCAATGGAAGTGAGCGATCCGGACTGTGGAATTGAGACCAATATAGCTCTTCCGTCTCGTGATCCTCCTAGCTCCGAAAGTGCTTAACGACATCGGCCGCACTTGCAGCTAAGTCCATATACGGATCCTCCAGACTCCACAGCCGCTCAAATTGAGCATACTTTCCATCCATAAACCGGCGACGCAGCAGAAAAGGCTTGCCAGCCATGATCTCTCCGGCCTGGCGCAGTTCCTCCTTCATAGCCCGCATTGCAGAGCGGGCATCCTTGGCTTCGGCGATGGCCTTCTTCAGGTCTTCCCACTCCGATAGGCGCTCCTTTTCAAGAGCCTCATTGCGGTCGGTAGCATCCTTTAATTTCATGGCCAATTCGGCCACCTCTGCCCTGCTTAGGCAGTGCGCAGCCTTCTCGGCTTTCAACTCTTCGGCCGCCCTCGAGGCAGCCGCGTCACTCCTTCGGGCTTGCTCCTTAGCTCGAGCAAGTTCGGCCCGAAGGCTCTCCACAGCAGCAGCGCCGTCTGTACAACAGCATATAATTTATCACAGGAAGGCTTCGACCGCCTTAATAAAGCGACTGCGGAGAACTCTTTTACCTTGCGACTCGTCAAGTCGCCTGTTGACAAGTGCGATGTCCGCATCTGCCAAGTCAAGTTGCCGATTTAATTCGGCAAACTCACCAGTCCGGCTAGCCCCCAGACTATCCGTCACCTGCATAGGAACGACAGAATTCATTACTTCAGATTTCGATCCTCGGTACGCTGTCGTTTTCGACAACCTACTGAGTCTCAGGGGCTACTATATATACAGGGCGCATTTTTTACGTGCTAAACTGTTAAAAGACAAAAGGGTGCGTCATTCTCGCATACCTCAAATCCCGCCAGCAAACTCATGGCGGCATTGCGCAATCCGCTCTCGGCGGACGAAATCCTTCCAATCACCATACGCATCAATGCACGGTGATCTTCTGAAATGGACGCCCTCTCAAGCAGATTCTTCAGTTCCCCCGGCCGAATACTAGTGGGTGCCGAACTCTCTGGCCCCTCCGGACTCGGGGATACCCTCCGTGATGACACTTCGGGCTCGCCTGCCTCATCTGGCGGCGCTGCAGACGGAGGCGTTTCGCTCTCCATCATCTTCGGAAGAAGGTCCCCCGAAGATGAACTCCTGAGAAGGCTGTAGATCCGAACTGCAATATAAATATTTCGATTACCCACAGAAGCACAAATGAAGGTATTTCCTTACTAAATTAAACTCCCTCTTTCATACTTACGGCTCGCTAGAGGGCTGATTCTTTGGCGATGATTGAGCGTCCGGATTCCCTCCGGACGCCGGACCCCCCGGTGAGGATCTCTTCTCACGCTTAGGGGCTTTGGCCTCCGGATCTTCGGAGGCGGTCCTCTTCTCCCCCTGAAGGGAGGGGTTCTTGATTCCCCCCTCTTTGGACACCCCTTTGGGCGAAATATTAGCTCCTCTATCTTCCCCTTCGCCACCTTCTGCGGGCGCGACCTCCAACATTCTGACCAGCACGGGCTCCAGTGCGGTCTCTGGGAGGGGGGCCGGACACCTTATCAGCCTTGATCGCGCCACCCATTCCTGTGAAGAGTAATGGGTCAGGAGGCGAACTCTAGAAGGGCATATAAACAGGATGCCCGGATTCGGAGCTATTTACCTGAGTATCCGGGTGATTGCAGCTTCGACCTGCGTCCTCGGCTAATTCCGGATACGCCACCTGCGGTCCGAAGAACAACTTGTACAATTCCACGGGTGTCGCACCCATAAAGTGTTGGAGAATCCGAGGTCCCTCCGGGTTGAACTCCCATAGACGGAGAGGACGGCGTTTGCAGGGCAGAAGATGCCTGATTAGCATAACCTGCATCACCTTGATCAGGTCGATCTCCTCGCTTGGAGGTCTCGAATCCGGCCCTGCAGTGAGTGCACGTCTTCGGACGGCCCCCAATTGAGCCCTTGGTTGACCCATGACACCAGCTGGCGTGGAGGTCCCGGGCGGAATAAAGGCAGCGGCTTTTGCCTGCTGCCCTTCGGAGCGGTGATGTAGAACCACTCCTGTTGCCACAATCCGAGTTCCTCTTGGAAGGAACCTTTGGGCCACGGGGCATCGGCCTTTTTGCTTATGGCCGCCCCGCCGCACTCCGCTTGACGCCCCCCGATCATCTTCAGCTCCACCTTGGAGGTCTTCAGCCACAGGCCGAAGTGGGGAATGACGCGGAGGAAGGCTTCGCAGACGATAATGAATGCGGAGATGTGGAGGATGGACTCCGGAGCCAAGTCGTGAAAGTCCAGCCCATAGTAGAACAGGAGCCCTCTCACGAAGGGGTCCGTCGGGAAGCCTAAACCCCGGCGGAGGTGGGATACGAAGACGACGTATTCACCGGGCTCGGGGGCGGGCACGGCCTGCCCTTGGGCAGGCAACCTGTGCGAAACCTCGTAGGCCAGGTACTTGGCTTCACGTAACTTCAATATGTCCTCCTCCGTGACGGAGGAGGGCATCCACCGGCCCTGGAGGTCGGAACCGGACATGGTTGAGGATCCGAAGCGCTCGAATCTGAGGCTCTGGGTGTTGGAACTGGGAGCAAGGAGGAGATTCGATGCGAGATTGAAGAACAAGTACAAGCCTTGGTCCTCTTATAAAGAGGAAAAAATACCAAGAGCCGTCTCCATGACCGTTTGGGATTCACCTTCGATAGAGGAGGCGTGGCGACGGGAACGGTTGGGTTACCCACGCACGTATTGATGAGAATCCCGGAATAAGGGGAACACGATCTCTGCTTCGACAGGACGTGCCAAGGAAACCGCCTCGCTAAACGTGCTGAGGTGGTATAGTAAAAAACGATTCAAACAAAGGCTTGGTAGCGGTGTGATGTCACGCCGCATAATACGTCAGCAGATTGAACTAAGTGTACATTTTATTCTCTCTACGGTGGAATGTGGAATTTATTTTGCAGAGCCGGACACTATCCTGGTGTTCATGATCTTCTCTGGATTATTCAAGGGAGGAACCCGCCTTGCAATGCCGAACATTATGCGCGCCGGACTTATCGTCATTGAAGCCTGGTTCAGGGGCTACTGAGGGAGTCCTGGACTAGGGGGTGTCTGGACAGCCGGACTATCATTATCCGCCGGACTCCAAGACTACGAAGATGCAAGATTGAAGATTCCGTCCCGTGTCCGGATGGGACTTTCCTTGGCGTGGAAGGCAAGCTTGGCAATACGGATATGTAGATTTCCTACCATTGTAACCGACTCTGTGTAACCCTAGCCTCCTCCGGTGTCTATATAAACCGGAGGGCTTTAGTCCGTAGGACAACATACATTACAACAATCATACCATAGGCTAGCTTCTAGGGTTTATCCTCCTTGATCTCGTGGTAGATCCACTCTTGTACTACCCATATCATCAATATTAATCAAGCAGGACGTAGGGTTTTACCTCCATCAAGAGGGCCCGAACCTGGGTAAAAACATTGTGTCCCTCGTCTCTTGTTACCATCCGCCTAAACGCACAGTTCGGGACCCCCTACCTGAGATCCGCCGGTTTTCACACCGACAATCACCACCAGGAAGAGGGGGCTGGGGGCTTCCAGGAGCCTCGAGCCATCACCTGCATCTTGGGCGGCTCACAGGCCCCGGCTTCCCACCGCGTCTTCAAGTAGTTCGCGCGCGAGGTGAATGCAATGCTCCCCAGGCCCGAAGCAACTCGCCCTCTCAGGTGGTCCAAGTGCACCATCACCTTCAACTCCTCAGACCAGCTCAAGTGCGCGGCAACTACTAGCGTGCTCCCTATGCTCTTCACCCCCGTCATCGGCAACGTGGTCGTCACCAAGACTCTCATCTATGGCGGAGCAAGGCTCAATGTTCTGTCCGTTCAGATGTTCGACAGGCTCCAAGTGCCATACTACCAGCCTCACTCAACCAAGACATTTTCAGGAGTAACCGACGGTTCTACACACACGATAGGGCAGGTCCGCCTCCCTGTGTAGGACCTTGAAGTATGTCTAGAGGGGGGGGGGTGATTAGACTACTTGACCAATTAAAAACTTAACCTTTTCCCAATTTTAGAGTTTGGCAAATTTTAGCTATCTTAGGACAAGTCAAGCAATCATCACACAATTCAAGCAAGCATGCAAAGAGTATATAGGCAGCGGAAATTAAAGCACGCAACTTGCAAGAAAGTAAAGGGAAGGGTTTGGAGGATTCAAACACAATTAGAGACACGGATGTTTTTGGCGTGGTTCTGATAAGTGGTGCTATCATACATCCACGTTGATGGAGACATCAACCCACAAAGGGTAACGGTTGCGCGAGTCTACGGAGGGCTCCACCCACGAAGGGTCCACGAAGAAGCAACCTTGTCCATCCCACCATGGCCGTCGCCCACGAAGGACTTGCCTCACTAGCGGTAGATCTTCACGAAGTAGGCGATCTCCTTGCCCTTACAAACTCCTTGGTTCAACTCCACAATCTTGTCGGAGGCTCCCAAGTGACACCTAGCCAATCTAGGAGACACCACTCTCCAAGAAGTAACAAATGGTGCATTGATGATGAACTCCTTGCTCTTGTGCTTCAAATGATAGTCTCCCCAACACTCAACTCTCTCTCATATGATATGGATCTGGTGGAAAGAAGATTTGAGTGGAAAGCAACTTGGGGAAGGCTAGAGATCAAGATTCCTATGGTAGGAATGGAATATCTTGGCCTCAACACATGAGTAGGTAGTTCTATCTCAGAAATGGTAAGTTGGAAGTGTAGGTTTGTTCTGATGTCTCTCTCCACGAATGAAGAGGAGGTGGAGGGGTATATATAGCCTCCACACAAAATCTAACCATTACACACAATTTACCAAACTCGATGGGACCGATTCAACAGACTCGGTCAGACCGATTTAGTAAACCTAGTGACCGTTAGGATTTTCGGTGGGACTGACATGCAACTCGGTAGGACCGATTCGGTTAGGGTTAGGGCATAACGTAATCTCGGTAAGACCAATTACACAAACTCGGTGAGACCGATTTTGGTAATAAGCTTTCCAGAGAGTTGGTCAGGTAAACTCGGTGGGAACGATTTGCTCTTTTCGGTGAGACCAAAATGTTACAAAAGGGAAACAGTGAGTTTACATTGCAATCTCGGTGGGACCGATCGCTCACTTCGGTTAGACCGAAACGTTATGAAGGGAAACAGAGAGATTACATTCCCATCTCGGTGAGACCGAGATCCCTATCGGTGAGACCGATTTGCCTAGGGTTTGTGGCAGTGGCTATGACATTTGAACTCGGTGGCGCCGGATAGAAAGAATCGGTGTGACCGATTTTGGCTTTAGGTTTAGGTCATTTGTGGATGTGAGAAAGTAGCTGAGGGTTTTGGAGCATATCACCAAGCACATGAAGCAAGAGGCTCATTAAGCAACACCTCATCCCTCCTTGATAGTATTGGCTTTTCCTATAGACTCAATGTGATCTTGGATCACTAAAATGTAAAATGAAGAGTCTTGAGCTTTTGAGCTTGAACCAATCCTTTGTCATTAGTATTTTGAGGGATCCACTTTCATCATCCATGCCATGCCATTCATTGAGCTTTCCTCAAATAATAGTCTTGGAATAGCATTAGCTCAATGAGCTATATGTTGTTATGAATTACCAAAACCACCTAGGGATAGTTGCACTTTCAATCTCCCCCTTTTTGGTAATTGATGACAACATATAGATCAAAGCTTCGACAAATGATAATAAGATTGAACAACATCGTCGCTTTGAGAAGTATGTGATAAGCAAGAGCTCCCCCTAAATTTGTGCATAGTTTAAGATTTGCTTTGGACTGCAAATGCACAAGGAATTAGGCTCATGGGTTACTCTTCCATGTCACATACATCTTGGTGGAGCGCTCAAAATGATAAAGATTAAATACATGCACTCATCACCAAGCAAAGTGAATGATCACATATGGATAGGTAAGATAATATCATCAAACATCCATAAGTGTAGCTTATCATCAAACACATGATCATCAATGTCTCACAAACACAGCATAGTATCTCAAGCAATCAAAAGCAAACAAGTTTAACCACCAAAGCAAAACAAGAGAGAACAAAAGCAACACACTCTCTCTCTCTCGAAGCCTATGATCTATACATTTTTCTCCCCCTTTGGCAACAAGTTACCAAAAAGTTCATAGAAAATGCATAGTGCTAGATCGACTCTCAGGCTTGATCTTCAGGTGGTGGTGTCCGGATAACTCCAAGAACAAAGGCTTCAGTTGAAGTGGATGGAGCTGGTGGAGTTGATGCTGGAGCTGGTTGCACTGGAGCTGTAGGAGTTGTAGCTGGTGCAGATGATGTGGCTCTGGTGTCTGTCATAGGCACAACAGTTGACCTCTGAGCTCTAGGCACTCTGGCAAATACATTAGTGGTAGTCTTGCCCTGCCTCTCCTGCATGTCATCCTGTAGCTGCTCCACAACTGACTGAATCTCAGTTACTTTGACATCTAGATCATGGAATTTTAGTTCCATGATTCTTTCCAAGCTCTCTTGATTTCGAGTGAGGGTGGCCAATCCCTTCTCAATCCTCAGAGTTGATGCTATCAAGTAACCAAGCTGCTCCTGCTTGTTCTTCAAAAAGTACTCAGATGCCTCCTCTTGAGTTGGCATCTTGGCAGCCTTCTCTTTCCTTGCCTTCTCCTTCTTCTCTTGAGCTTGTACTGATGATGGTTCATTCTCATTCATGACAACCTGATTGTCCTCAAAGTCTGGATAGAGAGGAAAATGTTCCTTATCCAATTGATATTTCCCTGTGCCCATCTTTGAGTTAATCAACTCCTGAATCTGAGGGGCATATCCACAACTTCTCTTTTGGTCTGCTGCAGTCCTCTTAATGGTCTCTACCATAAGGCTCATGACCTTGAATTTCTGTGGCACATCAAAAAAATGCAACATGTTGATTGCATGCCCTCTGATCATGTTGTCGTCACCAGACTTAGGCAACAGAGTGTGCCTTAGGATCCAGTTGATAGTTGGCAGCCCTGACAGAAGAAAGTGGACTGACCCAAACTTATGTGTCTCTACAGCTTTGTCTGGGATCTCCTTGTACATGTGTGCCATGGAATTGTGGTCCATATTCTTCTTGGCATAGATATCCAAGTCATCTTCATTTTCCTTTGGGGTATTGATCAGTTTTGCCCATTCCTCAACTATTGACTTGTACCTTGTACCTTCAGACATCCAAACTATCCTCCCATCTGGATAGAAGTGTGTTGTGGAGTAGAATTGCATAATGAGTTCATCATTCTAGTTGGTGAGCTTTTGCCCAACAAAATCTGCAACTCCACAAGCAACAAAATTGTCTTGCACTCCAGGATAGTGTTCCTCATTGTCTTTCATGTAGGTCCAGTCGACCCACCTCATATCACACACTATGGGCTTCTTGTCCAACAAGATTGTCTCATAGAAGTCCTGCTGTTCCTTTGTATGGAACCTTTAATCAACAACAGTCCTTCTCCTTGTGGCACATGGATCTGTCATCCTCCATAGCCTCAACCCTGAGTCTCTTCTGATCTTTATGTCCTCAGCCACAGGATGGGCATCATTGTGGTCTGGTATCTTGGGCTTGAGCTTCCTCAGAACTTGTCCTTCTTCATCTTCCTCATCAGCAACTTCAGGCACTGGGGCCTTGTTCTTCTCAGCAGCTGGAATACTCCTGGTATTCCTCTTTGGTGCAAGCTTGGGCTTGGGGGCAGCTTTGAGTGCTTCCTTGGGCTTTGATGTTGCAGCCCCTGATCTAATAGCATCACCCATAAGCTTTGGTGCCTTGGGTGCTGGTGCAGCAACCTCTTCTTCCTCTTTAGAGTCTCTCCTCATTGAGGGATTTCCAAGAACCTGGGCAGTAGTGGTTCTGGCTCTCTTCTTCTTCTTATCCTGAGCAGCAGCTTCATCTTCTGATTCAATGGTAAAATTCATAGTTTCTCCAGTGGGAACTTTCTTGGGTTTGGAAGTTGTGACTCTCTTTGCAGGTGCCTCTTTGGGTTCAGACCTTTCAGGCACTTGAGTAGATCCTCTGACCTTCAGCATAGGTGTCCTCTTGGCAGGAATCTTCCTATTGAGTCCAGGCTTCATCCTTTTTGAGCACTACCTTCTTGGAGGTAGCCTCATCCTCTTCTGCTCTATAATCCTCATCCTCAGAATCTGAGGTTCTCTTCTTCCTTGTCCTGGTGGTAGCTTTAGGCAGGTTGCTAGGAGTGCTTCTGCTGCCATCATTTGAAGAACTTGAGAGACTAGTGCCCTCACTCATGTGAACCTGCTCCTCTTCCCTGTTCTGGCTGTCACTTTGGTCTGACATGCTGCAAACACTGACTGCCGACCCTGTGAAGAGTTATAGATGAGATAGAGTGGATGAGCATCACAAAATGCAGAGAGTTTTGCAAAAGAATGATTCAAAAATTAAGTTTTAGTTTTCCACAGAAAGCATTTCGGGTCAACCGATTTTCAAACTCGGTGATAACAAAGCAGTTTTGGAACCTAAACTGATAAAATCAGTTGGACCGAGTCACAGTTTGGTGGCACCGAGACTGCTAGGGTTTCACAAAGTCCTAAAATCGGTCTCACCGATTACCAATTCTTGGTTAGACCGAGAGTTACTAGTGCAATGGCGTTAGCCAAATCGGTGGGACCGAGTTTTTCAACTCGGTGGGTCCGAGATGGTTTCGGCGGAAATCTAACCCTAAATTTTCGAATCTCATCTAATCTAAGGATTGCATTGACTGGATAGGAGTGTTTCATTCGTGGCAAGAATCAATAAGAACACAATGTGCTAGGAATCGGACGAGGATAGCACAGTGATCGAGTCCATACCCTAGCTTGGCGATGAACTCGCTACGGCGGCAACGACGGGGGTGAAATCCGTTGATGGCGGCGGAGACCAGCGACAGGAGGCGGCTGGCGACGAGGAGACGATCCGGAGACCCTGGAGGCAGAGCGAGCTATTGCGCGGGCGAAGAGGTTCGGAGAAATTTCCAAATTTTTGCCCGTGACTATATATAGCCCGACCCTGTCGGTGTGACCGAGTGGAACAACTCGGTGGCACCGAGATGCATAACTGTGTACAGTTACAGCAACTCGGTGTGACCAAAAAGTTCAAATCGGTTGCATCGAGATTGAAAACCTAGATCGACTTAATGATCTTGGTAGGACCGAAATGGAGGACTCGGTCAGACCGAGAATCACAAAGAAGTTTTGGAAGTTTAAGTCTATGACGAATTGGGGACTCCGAGTGCTCCTCACACAGAGTGGTTCGAATCTGACTTGATCAAATTTTGTGATGTAACATGAATAGAGTTTGAGACGAGAAAAGCATAGATAGCTAGAGGAAGTTCTTAGGCATTCTTGTCCATCCACTTGGCAAAAAGAAAAGGAAGCCAATCAATCACAACAACAAGTGGATGTCCTTGAATGAGTAAAATATGCACCAACATGCTCACACAATAAGATGGCAAATTAAATATGTGGCAAAACATGCACAACCAATTCTAGCATCTATCAAACAATTGGCGATGACTAGGCCATCTATATATGAGTATATTGACTTAGGAGTCAAATGAAAACATTTGATCATAGGTCATACTCATCGTTTAAGCTCAAGTGGGGTTACCACTTTTACATAATGCATTGATGTGTTCACACCATTAGAGTTGCTTTGACTCAATTCTTAGAGTTAAGCTCCCCCTAGATGTGAGATCCCCTTTTAGAGGGATGAACTAACCTTGGTTTTTGTCGATGATGACTTCATGTAGGTGTTGAAGATGTGGATGCTCAATGTTGATGTAGATCATTTGGAGCAATCCTTTGGAGTGAGTTGCACTTTCAACTTACCTACATGGGTTAGTCCCACAAGGAACAAACAAGAATATCCATAGACATAGAGTGATGCACACACAAGATGATGTCCATGAAATCATTAGGTTACCTTGTCCCTTGCCTTACCAACATGAGGGTTTGTGACTCCTTGAACTAGTGCAAGATGTGGAAGTTGATTGCACTTGTTCTTGCCATAATGATATGAGTGAAGAATGTTGGCGGAGTCACCCTCAATAACTCTCTAGTTCTTCTTCTTCGGGATCCACATCATCTTGATGGGAATCCTTGGAGTTGTAGTTGTACTTGATGAAGTAAACTTGACGTAGTCTTGGGAACCCACTTGACCGAGACCTTAGGTGCTTCTTCAAATGCATTAATCTCTTCTTGAAGCTTGTCCTTGCCTTTGTTCTTGTGGTCTTGTGGTGGAAGATCATCTTGTGCTTGTGTTCCTTTGAAGGAAGTAGGATCATACTTCTCTTGTTGAGGAACAAACTTCGTCTTGGGGAATTGATCTTCTTCCCACTCAACTCCATTGGCATTGAACCTTCGTTCAAAACCAACACCTTGATTCTTCCGGTGCCTTCCTTGCTTGCGTACAATTTCCTCGAATTGCTTACTCCCGGCAAGGCTCTTGTAAACACCTTTCTCTATAATTCCCTTCAATAAGATATTTTCTTGCTCAAGTGTAACTTGGCTAAGAGAATCATTAGTGGAATCAAGAGAACTACTAGAAGCAACAATATTGGATTTGACATTATTATTGTTACTACTAGAGGAAGGATCTTTCTTGTACTTGTTACTAGACTTGACTTGAGGCATGTAAGTAGATAAGAGTAAACGCTTGGCAATGTAAGAAGAGATTTTCTTACGAAGATCATCATTGATTGCTTTTAAGAACTCATGCTCTTGCTCAAGATTGAGCTTTTCAAAGCGTAACTTCTCATGAGCCCTTAAAAGTTCTCGATGATCTTCGAAGATAGTTTCATGAGCTAACTTAAGAGTGTTTAGTTCTTTAGTTAGAAGCTCAATCCTCTCCTTATCATTGTCATTCGTTTTATCTTGATTAGCATGATTAATTGACGTTTCATCATAGTATCCATCACTAGAGTTGTCAACAAGTAAATCATCATCCACAAGCAAGTCATCTTCATCACTATCAAAGTCAACATACTCAGGATGTGTTACCTTTGGACCTTTGGCCATGAAGCATCTTCCAATTCCTTCATTTGGTGAATCAAATATGTCGTAGGAGTTGGTTGACACAAGTGCTAGACCGGCAACACCTTCATCTTGAGTATATTCGGAGTCAGAGTGATAGCTTCTGTCGGAGTGATTGTCGAAGTCGGAGCCGGATACCCATTCACCAACATGAGCTTGATGTCTTCGTTTTGTGTAGCTCCTTGATGACTTGTCCTTCCTTTCCGAATCCTTGCTTCTCCGTGAGGGTCTTCGTTCATAATGATCATCTCTACTCCTTCTCTCTCTCGGTGGTGATTCTTCTCTTTTGCTTCTTCTTTTTGGAGAATCTTCTCTTCTTTTGTAGGGTGCCGTACACTCATTGGAATAGTGTCCGAGTCTCCCACAATTGTAGCAATTTCGCTCTCGGCTAGAAGATCTTTTGTCATTGCAAGACCTTGACTTGGAGCTTCTTTCTTTGCTTCTACTCTTGTAGAATTTGTTGAAGTTCTTCACCATTAAGCTCAATTCTTCATTGAAGGTTTGTTTCTCACTTGATGATGTGGGGGTTTCACTTGAGGCTTTGTAAGCACCACTTGACTTGTTGTGAAGTTCCTCCTTATCCTTAAGTGACATCTCATGAGCAACAATTCTTCCAATGACTTCCGTTGGCTTGAGATCTTTGTAGTTTGGCATCATTTGGATCAATGTGCACACGGTATCATACTTTCCATCCAATGCTCTTAGGATCTTCTTGATGATGAATCTGTCGGTCATCTCTTCACTCCCTAAGCCGGCAATCTCATTTGTGATAAGTGCAAGCCTAGAGTACATTTCAGCGGCACCTTCACCATCCTTCATTTTGAACTTGTCAAGCTGACTTTGGAGCACATCCAACTTGGATTCCTTGACGGAGTCGGTACCTTCATGCATATCAATCAAGGTATCCCAAATTTCCTTTGCATTCTTAAGACGGCTGATTTTGTTGAATTCTTCGGGGCACAATCCGTTGAAGATGATATCACAAGCTTGAGCGTTGTATTGCAGCATCTTCAATTCTTCCGCGTTAGCTTCACGGTTCGGCTCTCTCCCATCAAAGAATTCGCCTTGCAGGCCAATACAAATAATTGCCCAAACGGCGGGGTTATGTCCGAGAATATGCATTTTCATCTTATGCTGCCAACTAGCAAAATTAGTACCATCAAAGTAAGGACCTCTACGGTGATAACTTCCCTCACTAGACACCATACTATCCTAGGTTGTGAAACCAAGGCTATGACCACCAAAAGCTATGGAAATCAAAGCAAATGGAGACCAAAGCTCTGATACCACTTGTAGGACCTTGAAGTATGTCTAGAGGGGGGTGATTAGACTACTTGACCAATTAAAAACTTAACCTTTTTCCAATTTTAGAGTTTGGCAGATTTTAGCTATCTTAGGAGAAGTCAAGCAATCATCACACAATTCAAGCAAGCATGCAAAGAGTATATAGGCAGCGGAAATTAAAGCATGCAACTTGCAAGAAAGTAAAGGGAAGGGTTTGGAGGATTCAAACGCAATTGGAGACACAGATGTTTTTGGCGTGGTTTCGATAGGTGGTGCTATCGTACATCCACGTTGATGGAGACTTCAACCCACGAAGGGTAATGGTTGCGCGAGTCCACGGAGGGCTCCACCCACGAAGGGTCCACAAAGAAGCAACCTTGTCTATCCCACCATGGCCGTCGCCCACGAAGGACTTGCCTCACTAGCGGTAGATCTTCACGAAGTAGGCGATTTCCTTGCCCTTACAAACTCCTTGTTTCAACTCCACAATCTTGTCGGAGGCTCCCAAGTGACACCTAGCCAATCTAGGAGACACCACTCTCCAAGAAGTAACAAATGGTGCGTTGATGATGAACTCCTTGCTCTTGTGCTTCAAATGATAGTCTCCCCAACACTCAACTCTCTCTCATAGGATATGGATCTGTTGGGAATAAGATTTGAGTGGAAAGCAACTTGGGGAAGGCTAGAGATGAAGATTCATATGGTAGGAATGGAATATCTTGGCCTCAACACATGAGTAGGTAGTTCTCTCTCAGAAATGGTAAGTTGGAAGTGTAGGTTTGTTCTGATGGCTCTCTCCACGAATGAAGAGGAGGTGGAGGGGTATATATAGCCTCCACACAAAATCTAACCATTACACACAATTTACCAAACTCGGTGGGACCGATTCAACAAACTCGGTCAGACCGATTTAGTAAACCTAGTGACCGTTAGGATTTTCGGTGGGACTGACATGCAACTCGGTAGGACCGATTCGGTTAGGGTTAGGGCATAACGTAATCTCGGTAAGACCGATTACACAAACTCGGTGAGACCGATTTTGGTAATAAGCTTTCCAGAGAGTTGGTCAGGTAAACTCGGTGGGACCGATTTGCTCTTTTCGGTGAGACCGAAATGTTACAAAAGGGAAACAGTGAGTTTACATTGCAATCTTGGTGGGACGATCGCTCACTTCGGTTAGACCGAAACGTTACGAAGGGAAACAGAGAGATTACAATCCCATCTCGGTGAGACCGAGATCCCTATCGGTGAGACCGATTTGCCTAGGGTTTGTGGCAGTGGCTATGACATTTGAACTCGGTGGCGCCGGATAGAAAGAATCGGTGTGACCGATTTTGGCTTTAGGTTTAGGTCATTTGTGGATGTGAGAAAGTAGCTGAGGGTTTTGGAGCATATCACCAAGCATATGAAGCAAGAGGCTCATTAAGCAACACCTCATCCCTCCTTGATAGTATTGGCTTTTCGTATAGACTCAATGTGATCTTGGATCACTAAAATGTAAAATGAAGAGTCTTGAGCTTTTGAGCTTGAACCAATCCTTTGTCATTAGTATTTTGAGGGATCCACTTTCATCATCCATGCCATGCCATTCATTGAGCTTTCCTGAATAATAGTCTTGGAATAGCATTAGCTCAATGAGCTATATGTTGTTATGAATTACCAAAACCACCTAGGGATAGTTGCACTTTCACCCTGTCACCTTCGGCGAGCGCAACAACTACCGCACCGAGCTATTCGACTTCAACGTTGTCGACATCCGCCTGCCCTAGAACGCCATCCTAGGGTACCCAGCACTTGCCAAGTTCATGGCAGCTACGCACCAAGGCTACAACCTCCTCAAGATGCCAGGAAGCGGCGGCGTCATCACGGTCACGTGTCAAAAGAAGGATGCGGTGTGCTCCCTCGAGCGTGACTTCTAGGCTGCAGCGGTCGAGAACCCTGAAGACGTGGGCGGTGCTCTCCCTCCTGAGGTCGCCCCCAAGACGAAGAAGCTACAGCTGGGATAGGGGTCTCGTGAAGGAGTATCGCTCGAGGACGCCGCACTGAGCCTCGCGTCCCCGGACGCGGCACCTTCGCCCATCGCATAGGAAGGCGCGCTTGGCGCCCCTCTCAGGCTGGGCTCGGGGGCTCTCCTCGGGAGGACCTCAGACCTGGCCAGGGTCACGAGGGAGGCGCTCGGGCACCATGTGGAGGCGCTCTTCAGAGCGCTCTTCCCGGGAGAAGGCATCAGCCGGAGGCACCTGGCGACCAGGAGTTCATTGGCAAGGCTATCGAGGAGATTCAAGAGACAAGGGTTCTGCAAGGCAATCGTCGCATGTCGTAAGGTGCAGCTCACTGCCCCGGCGAGGGTAAGGAGTTCCACGTATGCGTCGACATCCTCGAGCTCAATAGGGCCGCATCTCGGCAGCTCATCTGGCCATCTCATGTCGAACGATGCGAGGGTCCACCTCACAGCTACGTATGCATGCCCTTCGGCCTACCGGGCGCAGCTGTGGTGTTCCAGCGCTACATGAGGGACGCCCTGGCGGCTCGTGAGGCCAAGCATCAGGCAATCCTGGCGGAGATGGAGGAGCACCTTCAGGAGCCTCCCGAGGCTCAGCACCGTAGTGGCTCGTGAGGAACGACTCCAGCAGCACGCGTTTTTGGTACTTCAACACCTCTTCAGCGACGGTACCAGGTGACATCTCTCTAGTTCGTTCAGTCTGGGGGCGCCCCTCGGGCTGCATCATCCCCAGGCCGTGTGGGTCTGTCCCTATGGCATGTATCCCTTTTGCATCTATCAGAACTAGTTTACAAACCTTCGCAAGCTGCCTTTAAATTGTTAAACCGCCTACCAGCGCTTCGTCGCTAAGAACGTCTCGCGCCCTTGCAAGCCCTCTCGCGACCGCTTCATGATTAAGGACTGGCACGGCGTCTGTGCTCGGGTCCGTCCCTGCAGCGTCGCTAAATCCAAGAGGCTGAGCTCTGGCTCACGGGTCAGTCCCTGTGTACGTCACCTCCCATGGCCCTTGATGCCTTGTTCTCGCATGAGATAATCACGGATGGATGAGCAAGGGCGCGTGACCTGGTGCCCCCATGGCCACGGGAACCGCGCGCCGGTTGTTTTTCTTCAGGATCTTTGCATGAGAAGACTGGGCACGCGTCTGTGCTCGGGTCCGTCCCTGTAGCATCGATAAACCCAACGGCTGAGCTCTGTCTGGCGGGCGGGCCCTGTTCACGTCACCTTCTGGGGTTGTTGGTGTCTGGCCTTCTCATGCAATAACCTCAGGAGACTCATTTGGCGCAGGCTGCCTAACCATCTCGCATGACTATTACAAGCACCCCCAATGAAGACCAGGCGCAACCTGCCTTGAGGAAGGGCCTCATGAGTCCCGTGCTGGCTCACGGGTGCCCATATACACCTCCTCCATCCCTGCCGTGCAAGCCACATGTCAGGGCGGGGCTGTACACGCCCCGGGGGCTCTCCTCAGAGGGATCCCCCTCCCACGCACCAGTGGAAGCACCATGCTCCGTGCTGGCCGTCGACACTGCCGAGGAGCGGCTATGCCCGTGCAAGAGCGGAAGCACTATGCTCCGCGCTGGTGATAAACAACTGGGGGTGGCCTCGCGACCGCATTAACCTCAGGGAGCCTCCGGTCTTAGTGACCAGGCTCACCGCGCTGCTCTCCCTCGGGAGGGTAGCGCGAGGGGGCTGGGCACGGGGGCTACGCTTAGGTCATGCCTGGCGTACCCCACCTTGCCAGGCCTCACGGGCCTGGTATTCGCGCACCCTTCCCAAGCAAGAACTCGGCGATGAAAAGGTATGATGGTCGGTTCATACGTGAAGGGGGACTCTTGAGCATCGCGTCTCAGGAGCCTAACTGGTCACATAGCCCCTCACCCCTTGGTCTCGTCCTGGTGATCAGGACGACCCAACAGCGGCTGAGGCATGCGCGGGGCCGGGCCCTGCTGACGCAGAACACCAAGGCCTGACTTTCACCCTTCCCTTTCAAGGCGTTTGTACGTCAAGGGGGGCTCCTGAGCATCGCTCCTCAGGAGTCTAACTGGCCACGTAGTCCCTCACCCCTTGCTCTTGTCCTGGCAATCCGGACGACCCAACGGCGGTTGAGGCATGCGCGGGGCCGGGCCCTGCGAACACAGAACATCAAGGCTTGCTCCCGCGTCTTTTCCTAAGCTGTTCGCACGTCAAGGAGGAGTCCTAAGCATCACGTCTCAGGAGCCTAACTGGTCACGTAGCCCCTCACCCCTTGGGCTCGTCCTGGTGATCCGGACGACACAACGGTGGTTGAGATATGCGCGGGGCCGGGCTCTGCCGATGCAGAACAACAAAGCAAATGGAAAAGTTGAGGGACCATAATCTAATTATTACAAAATATATTGTTCCAAGCAAACAGTTTTAAACGCCTCCCCGACGCATGCTACATGATAACAGGACGAACACTAAAGAGCAGAGTCACCAAGCCACCTCTTCAGACCTGGGTGCCGCCGTCACCCGCCAGAGGAGCCCTGTTGCCAGGCGCATCGCCCATCCCCTCGGCCTCGATCGGAGGACTGACGACCAGGAACTTACTCAGTATGGCGTCCACGGAGCTCTTCATGGCGGCAGCAGCAGCGTCCTGGGAGTCGGAGTCCACGGGAGAAAGGAAGGAGGATAAGTCGAAGCCGGCGTCCGGGAGATAGAGATGGCTGAAGACGCACGTAAGGGCTGAGGAAGAAAGCGATCCTACCTCATTTTCCACCAAGGAGCCAAACCCGTCGATGGCATCTTCAAGCACTGCCAAGACTTCAGGGAGTAGAGTAGTAGGGCTCTCCCTCGGGGTCGTCGTCGTCTCCTTCTTTAATGGATCATCCCCAAAGAGCGACTGCTGAGCCTTGTGTAACCTCGCCTCAAGGGAGGCAAGGGTGCCGCGCTCCATGGCGGCCACCTTCTTGGCCTCGGCAAGGGCCACTTGGGCCACCTCCGCCTCCCCCTTCAGCCTCGTCTGGCGGTCGCGCTCCACAGCCTGCTCCAAGGCCGCCTTCTTCACCTTGGTGTCTCGATCGGTGATGGCAGCCTCCTGGGCCTTCAGCTTCTCCTCATGCTCCTGGAGCTGGCTGGCCTGGGCTGCTTGCTGATCCTGATGAACCTTTAGTTCAGCCTCCACCACGCAGCACCAATCCTGAGCTTCCGTGGCCTCCTTCCGCGCCAAGTCATGCTCGGTGGCAACCATCCCAAGCACCTTCTGGGTTTCCTCCGCAGAGCCCCAGGTCGCACGGACAGACGCGTCGGCTTGGAGCCAACCAGAAATCAGCCCCAGGCGTCCCAGCGACGAGCGACGATCTAGGCCCCGAAGTTCACCCTGGAGGAGGTCTAGCGCCACCCTTGCCTCCTCCAGGGCCCTGGAGGTGGCAGGAGCACCACGGCTCAGCTGCACGTTGGGCAGGGGAGAAGACGCCCTCGGCAACAAGACAGAAGAAGCCTCAGCCTCAGGAAGGATCGGGGGCTCCGGAGGCTGGGCAACCTCTACAGCCACAGCAAGGATGGGCGTCGGCGGGGTCAGTCCCGCCAAGGGCGCCGGCACCTCCTGAGGACAGGCTTCCATGCCCTGGGGAGACGGCATCACCACCGGAGCTGCAGGTGCCGCGACACTCTCCTTCGCCAGGGCCGCGGCGGTCACTTCGGCCCCTTCGACCACGGCGGACTTCCGTGCCTTCCTTCTGCTTCTTCGACGGCTGCTGCCTAATGACATGCGAAGGTGCTAAGCATTGCTTCAAGAATCAACAAGTAAGGCCAAGGAGAAGACTTACTGGCCGACGAAGACATATCTCCTCTTCAGGCTCAGCAGCGGGCGCTGAGACAGGACAGCTGGAGATGAACTCTTGGGAGCAGGAGAACTTGCGGTTGGCACCTCTCGGGACGCCGTCGGCGAAGGCGTAACGCTGCTCAGAGGAATCAGCGCGGTCCTACCCTTCTTCATGGTCGCCCACTTGGGCTGGTTTAAAGAGGACACCCTGGATCTCGCGGTGACTCCAGAAGGGCGAGGCACCCCACCATCAGAGGCTCATCATCATCGTCGTCAGGGAAGTCGCGGAGGAGCTCCCTCTGCCGCGGGGCAGAAGATTCCTCCACAACCTCATCCTCAGTGGCCTTGCAGGATTGGTCGCCGGAGGACAGATGCACCAAAGAAGTAGGCGGCGGGGGAGGCCCCGCCCGCACAAGCCCAAACTCATCGAAGACTGGCATGGCAGCGGCGACCTCCTCCCGTCGACCCGACAGTACAACGGGAGCCAATCCGCCGGAGGATTGCTCGGGTCCTTCCCTGTCAAGTAAAGCAACACCTTGGTTAGCTCCTCCTTGGGAAGGGTGTCCTAGCGCAGGCGAATCTTGTAGTCGGTGCCCCCGAGCTTCCACAGGGGGCGAGAGCGATCTTGGAGTGGCATTATGCGCTGCGTCAAGAACTCCTTGACGAACATGGCCCCCGTCAGCTTCTCGCTCTTCAGGTCCTCCTCCATCTTCTTCACCAATGGCTTCAGGGAAGGGTCAGTGATCTTCTCAAAGTACCACCTCTTCCCAGAGGTGGGGAGCTCGGTCGGCAGCTCCAACAAGTTCTGGTTGCACTTGAAATCCATCAGAACCCACCTCTTTAGGGCATCCTCCACCTTCTTCCCGGCGCGGGAGATCGCATTACCGCCCCACGCCGCGACAAAGCCGATGCACCCAACCGGATGATCGCCAGTCATGCGAAGGAATAAGAAGTGGCAGAGCATGGCGACGGAGGGCATCACCGCCATGAACGGCTCACAGTAGAAGGTGAAAATGGACAGAAGGAGGATGGAGTTGGCATGAATGTGGAGCGCGTGGAGGCCATAATGGTGGAGAACAGCATAGAAGAAGCAGGCGAAAGGGGGCACCAGCCCCAAATAGACGCTGTGCAGGAAGAAAGGGAAGAAAGTACTGTTCGCGGGCTCCGGCGCAGCGGTGGCGACCTGGAGCACCGTCCCCTTCCATTCGTTGTCCTGGCTCACCGTCAGGAGGAGGGCGGTCTGGAGCTTCTCCCCGGCCATGGAGGGCGCAAGCAGCGCCGGCTCATACCAGGCGGGGCCGGCAGCTGAGGCTGAGGCCGTGGTATTTTTAGCGGCCATTGAGCAAAGGATTGGAGGGGAAAATCGGCAGATCTGGTGAGTTTTTCTGCTACTAGGAGAAGGAGATCTGGAGCAAGACGAAGAAGAGGCGATGAAAGCCTGACGATGGATGGCAGCCCTTTTGTCAGATGGAAACAGTTGCCGAGGTAGCATGGGGAAGCGGAGTCGTCCACGTCCCACCAATCGCCACGAGTCATCAAGGCCGCAGGCGGTTAGGGCCCGCGGCGCTCCGCACTTGCCCTTTGGCTTCGCCTGGAAGCCAAGTCCGAGCGCTCCTTGGGCCCGGGGGCTACTGTCGGCATCCTGGATATGGGGGTATCCAGCCCTGCCTGCCTGTGGCCCGCCATGTGGCTCCATCGACGGCCTGGTACGGCCCAGCTTCAGCATCAACAACTCAAGACCCTCGCGAGGGGCCAAGCCTCGTGAGGTGGACGACGCCAAGACCCCCGAGGGGATCGGCCTGCCTGGGCTGGCTCCCGAGGGGCAGAGAGTTCTATGCAAGGTTACCTCACGAGGCTCAGTGCATGTGAGCCATGACGACCAAGGCCAGTCGGGTGCCAGGCGGGCGCAAAGCGCAAGTTTCCTCTTTGGTGCAAAGGAGGCAGGCCATAGGCGCGGAGTCCCGAGGAATCAGCCAAAGGTTTCCATTCTGGTGCAATGAGACCAAGACCGCCAGGACGGCAAGACGGAGGTCATCGACGAGCCCACTGCAGCATCATGACCAGAGGCTTTTCGCAGGCGAAGACTACTTTTGTCAGCATAAGCTGTACTACTTGTCCCCTTTCAGATCTGGCCGTTGTGGGATCCCTTCCCGCCAACATTTGGGAAGAGGACCAAGGCCACTATAAATAGGACTAGCCACCACCATAGAAGGGGGACGAAGGGGTACACTACAAAGAAAATACACTTCCGTGATGATACGTGTTTGTCACAGTAGGTCGCATTTTCTGTCATGCATGTACATCCATGACGATTTTATGACAGAAGCAAGATAGTCATACCTGTGCTGTCGTAGAAGTGTTCCATGACATTACCAAAATTATCATCACGGAAGTGTCCACTTCCATGACGATAAATCCCGCGTCACAGAAGTGCTTTCGTCAAGGGTGACCGACACGTGGCATCCACCATAATGGAACGCCGTTAAGCTATCGGGTCGGGTTTTGGATCCGATAACCCGTTAACAGCCCCGACCAATGGGGATTTTCCACGTGTAAAATCATCATTGGCTGGAGGAAACACGTGTCGGCTCATCGTTGGGACAGAAGGCGCCTATAATACGTCGACACATGGCACGGCCCAACAGAGGCCCATTCCTGTGAAAAGGCCGGCCCGTTTGACTTGGTCAAAAGGTGGCGGGCCGGCCCATGTAAAGCCTGTTAACGGCATGTTCGCATATAGCCCATTTACAGCCCGCTAACCCAAGGCCCGTTACGCCCTATCCGAATTAGGCCCTGTAGCGTCATCTAGGCCACCCAATATGATTCCAGCCCGTTTTCACTTCTGGCCCATGTATGGCCCATGACGTCTTTCGGCCCATATGAGGCCCTATGTAACTCTTGGCCTATTAACGGCCCGTGGTGAAACTGGCCCGTAATGAACAGTGTATCACTTTACACCCATTAACGACCCGTGGTGAAACTGGCCCGTAATGAACAGTGTATCACTTTATTCCCATTAACGGCCCGTTATTCCGTTGGGCCGTTTCCAGCCCATGTTATCTTTCGGCCTTCTCAGAGCCCAATTATTCTTGGGCTCATTTCCAGCATTCGTTTACTTACGGCCCGTTACTGTCATTTTCTGCTTGTGGGCCAAATTCAGCCCATGGTTACAGTCGGCCCGTTTGTGGTCCGTTAATACGTTGGGCCATTTTCATAGTGTCATCAAATACGGCCTATTAACGATGGCCCATTATGGTCGGCCCATGAACGGACGATTCCAACTCTAGCCCATGTTATTGGCCCATGTTTGGCCAATCAATCATACTGCCCGTATAAGGCCCATTGATGATACGGCCCGTAGAAGGCCCATTGTTTCTACGGCCCATAGAAGGCCCATTGTTTCTATGGCCCGTAGAAGGCCCACTGTTTCTATGACCCGTAGGAGGCCCAGTGTCACCACAGTAAATATTAGCCCATGGTTATTGTGGCCTAGTTTTAAAAAATAGGTTATTGCATCCACTAGCAAACCGCGGAAAAAGAACTGCAATGACTACAAGCAAACAAATAAACAAGACAACAAGGAAATAAATAAGCACGCAACTTACGTTAGGCTATCACAGCTATCACACGTATTACATCCACTGGGCATCAAAGTTCGCCACCAGTGCAAATAAACGCGCCAACAAAAGAATATACAAAACTGAGAGCACTTCAGAAGGCACTAGGCCTGGCCAGGTCGGGCCTCCAAACAGCTGAAGAAGCCGAGTAGACCTTAGTTGTCTCAACGATAGATGCATCAACACTAGATTTAAGGCATGATGGTGCGCACGGCAGTCCTCTGACATCTTCATTGCATCTTTGACTTCAAGTCGGAGCTGAGCTGAAGCAAGACTTTCCGCTTTAAGTTGAGACTGAAGAAGTCGAACTAATTGAGGCAGCGACTGCACAGAGGTTGTCTCACACCTGCTGGTGAGTAGCTTCAACTCACTGTCTTCATCAAGACAGGACCTTGGGGTCATCTCGCTGTCCTCAAGATGGTTTGGCTCACTATCTTCCCTAAAGTTCTGCCTGGCGTAAGAGATACGACTCTGAAAGAGAAACAAGGAGACACGTAATAGGTTTCACAATTATATAAGCAAATAAATGGATCTGTTCTGCATAAGGAACATGTTTTTACAACTACAATTTGAAACTGGTAGTTGTTGCAAACATCCAATCAGATGTAAACAGCAAAGCAAACAGGAGGGGAGGAAATGATGCCTATCCAAATCTATACTAGAACAAAGTTTGAAGGCTTGAGAAGGATGAACTTACATTACATGTTAACACGGGCTGGACAAATCCCTTCTGCATGTTGATGGTAGGATAATTCAATAAATTCCCCAAAGAAAATTCTTTATAAGCGTTGCCACTATTCTACATTTTGCAAAGAGTAAATATAGATCAAATAATATTGGAAGAAACAGAGGATAATGAAGCTCAGGTGCAGACTGATGATACATAATCAAATAGCAATTAATTAAGTACAGCGTTACAAGGCAAAAGGGAGAGAGGTACTGACAAGAGCAATGCAGAGCCCATTATTGTTTTGAGATTGTACGATCCTTTGAGCAAGGAGATTCATCTAAAATTAGTTTTCATACAAGAGAGAAGGTAAGGCACAAGCAGAAATTTAGGAGTTCAAATTTTGAATTGATATCATAGACAGTACCTGACGCTGGGCTCCCAGCAGTTCTAATAGGGGTTTGGCCACTGGAGTAGGGGTAAAGTGTGGTACAGTTGGGCCTCTGTTTTCTGTGGCTGCTGATCTATCTGATTTAACAGGTATCACTACCTTTTCCAAACACCTACTTTGTACTCCTTGAGGATCTGCACTCACCCTCTTCCTTTTGGACATCTATTACGAAAGAACAACATTTGACTGAATAAACATAGTGTGACGACACATGGAATAGGTACAAAAAATGGATAGGTATGGCATATACTCATATATGATGCTTAAACTAAGGAGATGGTGTAACAAAGTAGAAGTAATGCAAGAGGTCAGATGCAAAATATGTGCGACCAATACAACTTGCAAAGTTAGAGCAAGCACCTTGATGGGTGAATAAGATAGGACATCCTCCACCATGCCAAGTTTGTTAGCCAGTGGATCGTTCCGCAATATTCCTCTCGTGCGCCCATTCTCATATTCATTTTGATAATGTTCAATATCTGACATGCATGAAAACATAAAAACAAGTGAGATTTTCTTTGTAATGCAGAAGTGATTCTAATCCAATACTGCCTCCCTGTAAAGCCCTTTGTGCTATCTCTGCAATTCTTTTAGAAGATGCCATGCATGCTGTAATTTGTTGTGTGCATTAATATAATGTGGCCTACTACTCAAAATATGAGAGCTCCAGAAGTGATGACACTTTGCAAATGATAGCTTCAACATATAGTAAAGAAGAACAAGTCGACCTGACCTAACAGATTCAAAATATACTAAGGGAGAACAACTCGACCTGACCAGTCGACCTCAAGAGAAGAATACCGTCTTAAAGAAGAGCAGAAGAGCAGAAGAGAAAGCAGATAGAAGATATTACAAGTCTTTCAATACAATGTTGGTTGGCCACCCATGATGAACCAGAGTGCACAGAGAAATACTATTATTTCCGGTCTCTCCATATGTGGCTCACATGCATTTCGAAACTAAAGTAGGAACATTTAGCTAACCAATTATACATCTCTCAGTTTTACTAATATCAGCAATAATATCAGATATGAATTTGTACAACTAAGCTTGTTTAGCTCGATGGGTGGAGCAGTGCTATTACGACACGAACCACGTAGGCTAATTGTGGTCATCATAAAATGGGGAAAACATAAGCATGATGAGTACAGTGTTGACCGTGGCAGTGGGATGGCAGATCTGAAGCTGCAAACCGCGCAAAGGGTAGTTAGCAACCAATGTTTGCTTTGAAATAACAACTAAGATTTGGTATGGACAAGAAAGTACGGTCAACAAGTGACAAAGACATGCAATTACGCTGTCTCTCTATATGTCGCGACATGCATTTGGAAACTCAAGTGGGACCTTTAGCTAACCAATTAAATGTGTCGGTTAACTAATATCAGTATCATATCACAATCATATTTGAACAACTAAGCTTTCGAATTCTGAGTGTTGTGTTGTTTAGCTTGAAGGGTGGAGTAATGCTAGTACGACAGAAAGCAGCTACGCAGATCATAGTAGAGTAGATAAAAGGGGAAAACCCTAAGCATCAAGAGAAAAATCAGGAAAGTGGAACTAGCTGGACCAGTGGGTGGCGCACATGCTTTTCGAAACGAATATAGGAACATTAGGTGACCAATTAAACGTTCTCTGTTTTAGTGATATGAGCATCATATCAGATTCGTATTTCAACACATAAGCTTTGGGTTGAGGTCTTGAGGAGCAGTGCTAGCACGACACGAAGCACCTACGATGATGGTAGTGAATATAAAGGGGGGAAACCATAAGCTTTACGAGTATAGTGCTCGTGCCATGGCGGATCTGAAGGTGCAAACCGGACAAAGCTACTTCGCAACCAATGTTTGCTTTCAACTAGCCACTACGATTTGGTACGGACAAGAAAAGTACAGTAAACAAATTACGATCTATTTTCCGAGTGAGATCAATAACTTAAGCACATATGGAAGAGTACCACCTCTCTTGCGACGCCGTGTAGGCCTATGCTGATACGTTGAGGGTGCTGCGAGTGCGATGGCTGTCGGCGGCGGGGAAGAAGACTTTAGACGGTAGATGGCCGGGTCGGGGGATACATCCTGTTGCGATGGACGAGGCGGTCATAGGAGCGGCAACAGCATGGTGGACGACGGCGCCGATGAAGCGAGAGGAGGCGATGAAAGGATCCTGGTCCAGCGCCGTGGATGAGAGACGTCCATCTCTTGCAGTGGATGACGGGGTAGGGGTAGCGGCTCCGGCAAGGTGGAGGATGGGGTGGCGGACGGAGGAGGCTGGACGCAGTGCGGAGGTTGTCGTGCAGCCGACGGTGTATGAATAGGGAAATGGAGGGGAGGGGGATCTCAAACTTTGGGACGCGCTTCTCTGAAATGGGGAAAAGTTACGAACTTATCCCCCGTTTAAAATTTCGGACATCACGTCGGTTGAGGATAGGACGGTAATCTCGCATCTCCAAATATTTGCTGGTAACTATTTCGGGCGAGGAGAGGGTGTTTTGCCGCCCACGGTTGGCGCCCACGGTGTATGAACGGGGCTGGCAGGTAGGGCGGTTGTGTCACGTTTGATGGAAGTTACACATCTGCCCCTATTTAAAATATTAGCCTACATCGATTTCAGACGAGGAGAGTTTGTTTTGCCGCCCACCGTGTATGAATGGGGAAATGGAGGAAGAGACACATGTCTTTCGGACGAGCTTGAATCAAATGTGTTTTGCCGCCCACGTTTGGCGCCCACCGTGTCTGAATGGGCTCAGAGGCCGTCGTGTCACGTCTGATTGAAGTTACTAGTCTACCCCTATCGACAGCAGTGTAAATCCTGTCGATAAGGATGTCAAGTGTCAGGGGTAGACAGTAATTTCCATCTCGCAAACACTTGCTTTGGGCAGCCCACAAATTATAGTGGGTGTTTAGCCGCTTCGTTCAAAACTTGGGAGAATTAGCATTCACGTTTGCCCTGGGACCTGGCAAACTAAATTCAAATCCAATTTGTATTCGATTACGAATATCCACAGATAATTATACGTTTTGTTATTTATTTCTTCAAAACCACAACAAAGATTTATTCCACCTTTATATATGATTATGGTTTAGAAATGCCATGATCTTCGAATTCAGTAGGTTGGATACACTCTGAGTCAAATAGTTATTTCATCCAATACAATATGCTCACACGGAAAACAGTTCACCTTATGTCAATCATACAAGTACTGAGGATTACCTCGCCTAAAAAATTCGGATCATTACAACACATGGACAACATAGGGGGTCTTGCAACATAATCCATTCAGAGACATGACACAACATGCAAGTACAATAATCTAATGACAATTTCAACTGGTATCTAAAGAAGAATCGGGATTACCTTGGGCTCCAGATAGCAAAAATAGCAGGACCTCCTCCGTGTTCAAATGCAACATTCTTACTTCCTCCAACTCTTGGGTTGCTTGCATAATGCGTGCCGCTAATTCCGTAATTTCCAGCCTCAAGATAAAGATTACCTCATTCTTGGCAGCCACACCATCTGTTTCTGCCTCTAGTAGAGCCTCAAGCACTATAATATCTGTGCTCAGACTGCTCCCCGGCGGTGTTGCCTCTGAACTGCTACCAACTAGTAACATGGATGGCGCACTGCTTCCACAAATAGATTCTGGGGTTGTACATTGTGTCCTAGTGTGAATGGCATCCTGAAAGGTTTCCGCTGGACATAAGTAAGAGATAGTTATCGTATGATCCAGGCAGTAAGCTTACATGGTAAACGACGGACGAATTATTACCGAGCATGGAAAACTATATTTAAATGGTTCAAAGCAGCATCAGCCGAAAAGAAATTAAAATGGTAAGATGAAACTAGGGATGTAAGTGGCAAATAAACGACATCTGCCAGTCCCATCTAGTTAGTTTTTGCTACCTCCCTAGTTCATTTTCCTCAAAAAACAAAAACTCTTTTGAACTATCATACCTCAAGTGGACTTTAATCGGGATTAAACGGGACCCAGTTGACATCCCTAGTTGAAAGGGAGTGTACCACCGCTATATTTAAGTTGCCATGGCATCTAAGTAGTTGAAATAATCTGAGAAAGCACTTGACAGTGTGGCCTCATATAAACTATGAAGACAGTCTTGTGATGAAGTTGAGAGGAAAAGTTAAGGAATCAAATGAAATAGGCATGCATTTCTTTTACGATAGTACAGCAGGCACTGCTGACATATTGGCCAACTCAGGTATAGCGTAACAACAAACAAGTATTCGAATCAAGCAATATAGCAAAGCAGACAACTGAACTATTTGTAATTCGGTAGGATTACACGTTGAGGGCACAAGCCAAGAAAGCAGCCACCTCGCATTACATTTCACATGTACTAAAACACACTGGCTTACCATATGTTGCTGTGAAGCCTAGCTGCTGTTGCAATGTTCTTTGAAGATATCGTCAGCATCCCGTGGTTGCAAATCTAGTTGTTGTAGTTTATTCTACACCATCTTTTTAGTTAAAATTAATTTAATCGCATGCACTGGTCCAAATTGATCATCAATGGTTCATCTAAACTAATAAAAGAAGGGTGTGTGCATACACGACAATATATCTGCTTCCCTCTATTTTTATGCTTATTCGAGGTGCCAGCCCCAAAAGATCAAATATTTTGCTTGATGGGGTTGGCAGCTCCATAATTAATATAAGCATCAAATTAGTCATGCAACTTGGGAAGATCAAGAACACACAAACAAGTAATGAACAGAGGTTCGGAGAAGTGATGTAATAGCTAGCATCAGAAAATGTAGGGTAAAACGAACAAAAAGCAGCGGAACCACATGCTAGTTTGCTGATGTGTAATTAAGCATAGAGAACATTAAGCAGTCTGATGGAACCAAGAGGTGGCATCAGAACAAAACTAAAGCATATTAACTATATGTGCACTGGTATGTAATTTAGCACATGTAACATGTTCACTGCCAGAAGTATGGCCCTACAGGTGCAAGCAGAATAACGCTCTCATGAAAAACTGAATGATGCCCTGAAGAAATTCAAAGGTGCGGTGCTTATGCTAGGAAAGTGAACGTAGGCACCGGCCGTTGGATAATAGTACCTGATTCTAGGTGGCGTATGGGTATCGTTGTGTATGTGTATGAATAAAGTGGATGATTATAAAGTTTGAACATGCCCGTATGTGTATATCTCTAGGTTTGATATATGAATTTGAAATCACGAAATCCCGGCTTAAAAAATGTACCTCTGTTTAAATGAATTACAAAAGCTAATGATGGAGTCGAATTCCAAAATTCCAATCTTAGGTTTGTAATTCTGGTACATCAAGGTATATCACGCATGTTCAAAAGTATCGTTATCTCACAGTACAAACTGTGAAACAAATTGATTAACCATGAGTGCACAATATCTCAATTACGCTAAAGTCCCTCAAATATAGACATCTCACTCTTTATCTGAAGTAACCCCCCCCCCACCACACACACACACACATAGAGAAGTCGTTCTATCCTCCAAACACCAACACACAGGACATTAACACCCCTCTCTCTTGTAAAGTCTGGACCCCAACATAGGTCTCTATCACTTTGTCTCTCGGGCACGCACACATCTCTTCCCTCACTCTCTAGGTCTCCCTCTATCTCTCTTACCCAAGCACACACACTATGTAGAGTGTATATTTCCCATACACACAAAACGTCGCCCCCAAACGTCTATCTCCCTAGTTATGTGGTTCTCACGCACTCACCTCACACACCACCCTCACTGCAAACAAGCACACTTTGTCTCCTTGTGCACCACTCTCCTCTTTCTATCTCTCCCACATGCGGACCCACCCCAGCTCCTTCCTTGTATACATATATGTCGCGACTCTTTGCATAGCTCCCTAATGTATAACCATTCTCGACTTCGCACATTGTTCTCTACACCATCTATTCTAGATCTGCCATGAAGTCCCTATCACACACACGATGACTCGCTTCCATTGCGTCTCTGTTCATAGGCCAATTTCGGACAACGTCAACATTGTCTCCCTATCTATACGCCATTTATGGACACAAACGACCCCTCTTGCCCCCTCTCTTCCTCTCTCTCTCTCTCTCTCTCTCTCTCTCTCTCTGTCGCTAGCTCTCTCTTTCTCTTGCTCTCACACCCCTCTCCCACACACACACACTCGATGTCTCTTCCAAATAGTCTGCCCCCCTGCCCGCACCCATGCTATCTCCCTACTACACATGTCACACCATTCCCCGTTCCCTTATACTAGGTTTACATCATCAGTGGTCTCTCTACTCCACATACACTCTCTCCCTCTCACACACAAACGCATGCACAAACACACACAGACACGCACAAACACCCATTTATCTGGATCCTCATCTTTCCCCATGTCTGCATGTGTATCTCACACACTCACTCTCTAATTATATATATGTGTCTCCATGTTACACAACACAAAGCCCCATGTACATGTCTCTCTCTATCCTCCACATACATAGACACAAAGAATCTGTTATCATTGCCTCAGTCTCTAACATATCACACACGCACACTGTCTCTCTCTCTCTCTCGCAAACACGCTCAACAAGGGTTTCCCCGTGAATAACTTACCGTCTATTCATCAACAGTCGTGGCAGTAGGGCGAACATGAGACGTGAAAAAGAATAAATCTACATGTGCTTAGACCACCTAGTATGACTACCAAGACTAGAGCAAGCCAAAAAGCGCGCCGCCGTCACCCCCTCCTTGTCGGCGATGGGAAAATCTTTGTTTTACACAGCCGAGAAGTCATTGTGCTAAGGCCCCACATGCCGAGGCGTTGAATAGAATGTAGATGCTAGTTTACGGAAGCAAGTATCGATAATACGTTTGTATCTCCATACTTATATTTCTTCTCTTATAAAAAACCGAGTTGGTGATGATGGTACGTGTGCCATCTTGCAATATATACCGTCCGATCTATATCTGATGGATGGAAATTAAACCAAAAGATACCCGCACCCCTCTCCACATTTGCAGACAAGGCCTTCCCTCGTTCATCCTTATCTCCAACAAACCTCATTCTTGAGCAATTAAGAGAGGAAGCCTCTGGAAGAAACTGGCCTGGTGGCCGCTGCCGGCGTCGTCAATCCCCATGCCTCCGCTCAGACCGACCACCAACCACCACCACACCCCACTCCTCTTCACCTTATCTCATATTTCTTGAGATATCATTAGTTTTTACACATGGGATTACTCCCGCAAGGGTCAATCACAACAAGTGTTTTATAAAAAAATGCATCTTGATGTTCCGTGCAATGCACGAATCTTGCTAGTACTTCTACACAAGACTAAGTTGGTGATGCTGGTGTGTCTGCCATCCGTCGTTTCTGACCATTAGATCTACATCTAACGGTTGTGAGGTAAGTTGTTGCCTTTTCTCACCAACATCTTGTCTACCAATTTGCAAAAAACCCATAATTAGTATCTTAAAACCAACCACATCCCTCCCTGACCTCACCAAAATAGCCCAAGGAATATATTCTAATTAAAACATAATATATCTCTAGTGACATATGTATATCAAAACTAGAGTGTTTTGTACCAAGTTTGTGAAAAAGTATTATTCTAATTATGATTCGTTGCAACGGACATGAACATTGCTAGTATTTCCAACCATGCATTTTTTCCTAGTATTCCATAGTTTCGAGTTTTCCATCAAGATATTAGTCACTCATGGTTGATATTTACTTTCAATCATGTACACATATGCACTATGTAACTAGCCTTGCTTATTGGCTTCCAAAGCTTAACTTTCACTCCTACTTACAATATGTAGAGTATTTAACAAAAAACTACCACTTTCAACCAGCCCTAGGAAGAATCTATTGTACAAAAAATAGCAAAAACATACCCAAAATTTCTTAATCCACGCCAAAAACTACTACCTAGTACTCCTACCGATTAGGTTCGTTTAAACCCATTTATGACAGGGTTAGCCCACACGTCCGTGCTGACGAGGCAGCTTAAACCAACACATTTTGTTTGACCGTTGACACGAGGGACCCACATCTGACCTTCTATCCTGTTATTCCCCCTCAAATCATTATTTTTCCTGAACATTACTTCAAACAGTACTAATGCGTGTTCATCGGTGGCGTCGGTGATGAGCGAGTTGGCCGCCGCTCTGCCGGACGGGCCAGACGCCGCGCTGGCCTCTGCACGGGTTGGCAGGCTGGCCTGAGCATGACTCACGAGCGAGCAAGCCGCCGCGCTGGCCTTCGCTCGAGCCAGATGGCTGGCCTTAGCGCGGCGTGCGCGAGCAAGCTGCCGCACTGCCGTGCCAATCTAGCTAGAAAACCTTGTAGACAAGCAGCTGGACGGAGCTATCTTGGCTAGCTAGCGGCCGCGAGCGCTGAACGGAGCTGGCATCCGGGCTGACGCAACATGGGCTCCGCACCGCCGGTGGTTTTGACCTTGCCTTCTGCCGGCGGCGGTAGCGTCCCATGGCCGAGGATGACTAGGTGGACGGGCCAGAGGTAGGAGGTCACTCGAGGATTTTTGTTGGTAAGAGCATGTACAATGGTTGATAAGGTAGTCTTATCTTAAGTCTGCCACGTATGCAAGTGGTAGTAGTTTCTTGGCATTTTAGTGGTTTCTTGCATTATTAGGGGTTTCTTGTAGGGATAATTAGATTTATGCCCCTAGTTGTGTCCCACTCGTCTGTTTTACCCCTAATTCCCAAAATTCACCAGTTCTGTCCAAGTCACTTTGCTCCTCTTATGTTTTTGCCCTTTGACCGTTTGACCGTCAGTTTGAAAACTTCATAACTAATTCATACTAAATCAGAAAAATGCAAATAAGATACCAAAATGTTCAGAAAAACATCACCTATATGTCAATGCCATTTGCATTCGTGAAAAATGTGTTGGAAAGTGCACATCCGAGTTTTAGCTCTTTTGATACCACCATGAATAGTAAACTCAAAAAAAATTCAAAAAAAATATGGTGGCAAAGAACGACAAATGTTCTAAATGCTTGCCAAGTTTCATTAGGGAACGACATTCGTGGAAGTCGTGGCAAAAAAATAATCTATTTTGGAGTGCTGATTGTTTTTTTTGCCGCGGCACCCACGAATGTTATTCCCAGATGAAACTTGGCAGGCATTTAAAACATTTTTCATTCTTGGCCACCAAATTTTTTTTGAATTTTTTCGAACTTTTTTAGATTTTACTATTCATGGTGGTAGCATAAGATCTAAAACTCGGATGGGCACTTTCCAACACTTTATTCATGAATGCAAATGACACTGACATGTAGGTGATGTTTTCCTGAACATTTTGGTATTTTATTTGCATTTTTCTGATTTAGTATGAATTAGTTATGAAGTTTTCAAACTGACGGTCAAACGGTCAAAGGGCAAAAGCATAAGAGGAGCAAAGTGACTTGGACAGAACCGGTGACTTTTGGGAATTAGGGGTAAAACAGACGAGTGGGACACAACTAGGGGCATAAATCTAATTATCCCTTTCTTGTAAGGAACAATGTACGTACTACTAGCGAGAAAAGGCGATTCTAGGTTGCGTTGTACTCCAACGAGTACTACTAGTGGTCGCGGGAGTGTATACCTCGTTTTGTGGGTTCGATCCCGGCCGAACGCTCGACAGCCTTTTTTTTTAAAATAGTACTACTACACTTTGCTGCGAGCCAATATTTTACACGGGTAGTTTGAGTTTTGAAGTCAAACGGACGTGCGACCCCAGAATCTGGGTGCACTGGATAGCCTAGCCACGTGAACGGGTTTTCCTTCCCAACATCCTGTGGCTCGCGTGCTCGCCCTAGCCGCACCTCGCTTGCAGCTTCCTCATCAGCTAGTAGCATATTTAAACTAGCGCCTCCCAATTAAGCCCGAGGAGTCGGAAAAACCTGGCGGGGCATCGGGAACTGTGCAATATGGCTCTGTACGTAAAGTGCTCTACTACTACTCTGTAGCTTGTGGCGTTGCACGCATGGACTTCACTCCATTATCGGCTCTACTATAAAAGAAATTCCTCTTGACGTGTTTTTTTGAAATGGAGGCAAAAGCTTTGCTTCATCTCATTCATAAAGAAGGAACTACTAACAAAGTTTGATGAGATCCATTACACCTCCACAAATGGAAGCGAAAAGCCTAGTCTCGCTGTATCAAATAACTCAAATATTCTGCCCCCGCAGTAACCGTCGCTGATAAATAGGCTGCTAGTGTGTGCGTGAGAGGAGCGGCTGAGTAGGCCAGCTACGTGAGAGGAGCGGCTGAATAGAGCACCGAGAGTACCCACTAGGCCACTATGCAGGTGTACTTCCCTTGCATTAATAGTACAACGATGGTTCTAGAGAACAGTAGTACTCTCCACTTCCAACTGTAGCTCCTTGGCCCTGAGATTCAAGAGTTCAAAACTGGTGCACTATAATAGAATAGACTAGAAGTACAGTACATCGCACTACTAGTTGAGAAAAGTAGTACTAGTAATGCTACAGTACGAGTACGTACTCCTCCGTCACATATTGTAAGACGTTTTTTGACACTAGTTGGCGTGTACAAAAATTGGCAAAAACATACCCAAAATTTCTTAATCCACGCCAAAAACTACTACCTAGTGCCAAAAAATTCTTACTAGTGCTATTATTTATATTATAATGCAATCCCATAATGTTCCATAATGCTAGTACTAGTAGTAAATAATAGCCTCACCCCTTCGCTGAGGAACGATCTACAGTTGGATGGGATGAGGCCCTGCGGTTACTACGCTCTTATCTCCTCCTCGCCAGTTCCCCTCGCCCTGAAGAGAAGGCAGTTCGTCACTGCTCCCATGGATTCGCCAGGCGGTTCTCCTCCTCGTCAGGGCTGGGAGACCTTGGACGACGATCCTCTGGGAGAAATTGCACGCCGCTCCGACGTCCTCACCGCCGCAAGACTCGGTGCTTCCTGCACCAACTTTTTCAAGACGCTGCTTAAACAGGCTTGGGAAAAGGCCATGCTTGTTGGTCTTCCATGCGTCCTCGAGGAGAAGGTTCTTCTATGGGACAATCCTTTGAACAGTCCACCACTCCCTGGCCATGGTTGCATGTTAACTCCGCTAGAGTTGCCGACGTTGAGAGGTAGTCGGATTTTGTCCGATGAGCAGGTCAGTAATCGAGTTTGATCATGTAGTACTTAGTTATTCCATTTCCATCCCGTAATTTCTCCGCTGCCCACCGTCCTATATATAGGTCTGGGTCGGTGCCAACGAAGATTGGCTTGCATACCTCCGGCCGGATACCACCATCATTTTGCACAACATCCACAGCAGTGCGGCTGTTCTGGTAGACCCCTTCTCCACCATCGGGATCGGCCTTTCGGACTTTCTGGGCTTGAATACGTATGATGATGCCTACATGAGATTGAAGAAGATAGCAATTGCGGACCCGTCGACAAAGCGACGCGGTTACGACGATTACTATCTCATCGCGGTGTTCGACATAAGGATTGCCATCAATGCAAGAGGCAGTAATGGCAAAGGCTGGAGCATGTTGGCGGCGGTAGATTTGTACCCCTACACATTCGAAGACGCCATGCGCCATCTAGGACGCATCTTCGTGGTGACAAGCCAGGGGACTTGTTTCATCTGGTTGCCATCCTACGGTACGGGAGATTACAAAAGGAATGCACAAACCATCATTTGCATCCCTAACGGTACTCCATTATTTTGCATCGACCAGTCATCCCCCAATCAAAATAAGATCACCGATCCTGGATGTGCATTTGCATCCGCGATTCGGTCTAACCTGGAACCTTGTAGCTGACTTTGGCATATTGGGATCAACTATCTTAGCAGTTGTTACCCATGGTACCACTGATGTGCAACATGGTCACACAATCTACCACGATCGGACCGTCACCATCTACCCAGGTATTCCATTTTTAACCCTCTCGCCTTTGCTTCTACATGTGGAGTCTTCTAGATTCTACATGTGGCAAAATCTGGTGGAATGTAGATGATATCCAACGGCTAGTAGTGCTCGGATTTGCCATCTTTGTACCGTCGGATTGGCTTCATCCAACGACCAACTTTCAAAGTTATTCACACACTATATAGGGGTATAGATACTTCTTAGTACTAGTAGGAGTACATTTTACCTTGGAGGACGCATATAGCTAGCTAGGCCGTTGAAGACTTGAACCCACTAGCTGCCACCATTTTTGTTTTTCCATGTCTTACTATCTCATCCATGTAGCCAAGAGTGGCTATATATAATAAGCCTGTTATTTTACTTCCTCTATACCGAAGTAGTACTATTTGCTGCACAGTATTACTGACCGCCATATTTGAGCACAACATTATTATGCAAGGACCTTGACTATGTACGTCACCATGTGTCCAGATCTGGGATGCCGCGTGTACCAGATGAACGGCACCGAGTTCGACCCCCGTGATGCTACGTGGGTTCCGAGGAACACTCTTGGAGAGTACTCGCTTTTCATCGGGGAGATGAATTGGAGATGAACTTGTGTGGCATACTGGCGTTTGTCCTTTAGAATTTATTACTAGTAAATGTGTTATGTGTACGTGCAACTTGTGTGGTTGTTGCACGGGCTCCAACACGCTTTTTGAGAAAAAAAGGTGGCACAACTTTGGATATACGTGACGTGGCGGCATCATACAATAGCATCGTTCGCTATAGTTGTAGTACACTCCTACTAGGACGACAACTCCTATAAAACCTTGCGCTTGTCTCTTTGCCTCTTCGGGAGGTTCAACAGTTTGTATTCGTGTGAACCTTGCACTTGGCTCTTCACCTCTTCGGAAGGTCCAACAATGTTGATACTACAGTACAATATGCTTCTGGCAATCTGACACCGATTGAACTGCTGCCCGTCCACCGCGAGGGCAAGGGAGAGGGCGACGGAGAGGGAGAGGGAGAGGGCGCTGTAGTCAAAACCCTCTCCTTGTCCTGTGAACCATCGCACGCGTGGGCGAGGGAGAGGCGTAGTAAGCAAGCTTCTCCTTGTTCGGCGAGTTGACGGGACACATCAAAGCAGTACTAGTACTAGTAGTAGTCCATATTGCGTCCTTTCCGATTAATATGGCTTAATTTGAAACGAGAAAAATACATTGGCGGTCAACGTATGTAACAATACGCTCTTTACGGTCACTATATATAGTTTTGCGGCAATTATACGATCACTAGCTCATCATAGAGCACCGTATTGCACCCTACTGACCGACCACATAGTCGACATGGCACTTTGTTGACTGGTTAAATTGTCACCTGGTTTCTGGGTCCCACCTGTTAGTTGGCAGAGCAAAGAAATCAGTTAAACAAAACTTTATTCATTTTGCTCCGTACCTAGTCACTTGTTGGCAGAGGCATAGGGATACTGTAGAAAGGAAGTCCTCGCGATCCATTATTCCCCATCTCGGTCAGAGAGAACTATTCAACTAGTCTTCGCAGTGAAGTGACAATACACGCTGCAGTAGATGGGACACATAATTAATAAGCTGAACCAGCGTGTTGGTGTCACTAAATCAGCCTTACACAGTACTGCCATCATGTTTGCCAGTAGAGCACACTTCCACAAATATGCCTACGCACCTCTGTCCTCCATTAACTGACATATGGGCCCTCTTGTGGTAGACCCACATGTCATTGGTGTAACTATTTACACTCCGAAGGACGGTATATCCTGGTAGTAGTACTAGTAGAATTGAGATTTAGTGCACTTTCTTCCCCGTCTTCCACTCTTCTTCCTCCTCTCTTCTTCTCCTTCATCCTCTCTTCCCCATCGTCGGCCGCACAACATTTACCCCCGCTCACTGCTCGCCCGCCCGCGCCATCTTCCTTGGTAGCTCGCGCGTACCATATCCCCCCACTCACTGCTCGGCCACACAAGGAGAAGCTTCTTCGCTCGCTTGTCCGAATCCACTTCCCTGCTGGCTCGCAGGCACCGAAAACCCCAATGGCAGAACCGACTGACACGCAGAGCCGCGATTAGAATTCCCTCCCTGATGTTCTCTTGGAGTAGATCTGTAGTCGTATGGACCTACTCAGCACCGTCCGTCTAGCTGCATGCTCAGTGTCTTTGTACCTTCTACTCGTCTGCAACTGGCCGGCTCTTTTCAAGACACCGTGCTTGCTGATGCCCGATCCTCATAGGTGGCCCAGACACCGACTTGACGATCCTACGGAGGTTGCCGTGGTGCCCCTCGACATGCTACCACTACCTGTCCACCTGTCCTTCATGCGCGACCACTACTGGGCGGGCATGAAGGCCAACTGGATCGTCCTCATCCACCACTCCGGTAGTCCATGGCGTCTCGTGGATATCTACACCCAGCGAGAGATCACCCTTCCATCGTTGGATACCGCCGCCATCGAGCCTCGCGGCCCGCCGGACACTCCTGCCTACTACGCACGAGACGCATCAAGCTTTTGGCTCGACCTCTGTTTGTAGAAAGTTGTAATCTGCGAAGTGCCCACACCATTAGAAGACTACATGGATTACAAGCTCATTGCCTTGTTCAACATGGGATTAGTCTATCTGGAATCCGGTCGCCATACATGGTTATGGCTCATCATCAATCCTATTGAGGCAACATTTCCGTCTGATGCTATAGTGCATGATGGTATCGTTTATGTGGTCGACGCACAGATTGGCTGCCTATACTGGTGGAATCTATCATCGTGTAATTGTTCTATCTCATCTCATCTTTACCTTATGAATACGACTGCCTGTTCATTTGTTACAAATTTAGAATGCATAGCATGCCTATAACCACATCATTGCTATATGTTCCTCTCATTTCCTAGATTTTTATGACCAGACATGTTATTGTTAGAGTTGATATGAGAACAATTGGCATCTAATGATTGTTAGAATACATATTATGAGCATAACATCATGATTGCTATATGTTACTCTCGTTTACAAGATTTTTATAACAACGCATGTTATTGCTTAGAGTTGATATGAGAACAGTAGTAGTAAGTGTTATGGTAGAATATGAGTAGGCGCTGTCATAGCTGTTTTCCTCTCATTGTTACATGATGTTTGAACCATGACATATTGCTAGAATATGAAATCCATTGGCTTATTTTTTTAACTTGGGGTATGATTATGACCACAACATTGCAATTCTCTGTCTATGATATGTGTCACTGTTATAATAATCTTAATTCCACACATACTCTGAACATGATTGTTTATTTTTGTCCTTTGGTCTCCAATTTGAATTGTTGCAGCAGACGCAAATGCGCTGGCCTTCATGATTCCAGGACCTGGAATCATACCAGTCGATGGGTGGTGGTTTATCACTCGTTCAGCTGATGGCGGTCATTTGATGCTCATTCGCACGTACCAAATTGACCAAACCATTACATCAAACCACATGCAGTACAATGCATGGGGCGTTCGTGACATTGATGGCTATGACTGCTTCGTGTTCGAGAAAGATCCCAGCTCCATTGGGCCAGGCGTGTTCAACTGGAGGCGGGTTTACAGCCTCGGCAACCACTCCTTGTTCCTCGGGTTCAATTATCCGATCATCCAACCAATCATCGATCATATCACCGGCGATGATTACCGTGCTATGCAACTTCCATTCGTGAGGGGGGGGGGGTGTGTGTTTACACATCATACCATGGGTTTCATGAATCACCATATCCAGAGATTCATCAACACAGCTTGTTGCCAGATAATCTTTAGTGTGTGAAAGGCATCAATCTTCCACGCAATGGATGGCTTTTGCAAACCCGACATGCAACGATGTGGTTCATGCCAACAGCAAATATGCACAACTTGATTCGTGCTGATATCTAGACTGAACCATGTATTCTGCTGCTGTAGCACGACCCTCTTTTGTTGGATATTATGTATTGTTGTTAGTTTGAAGCACTCCTCTGGTTTGAAGGATAGATACCTTCCTGGGATCAAGTGCATCCTAACTCACCTGCGTAGGATGTACCGATAATGATGATGGACATGCTGTGCAGAAGCCATATATATATATCAGTTAGGCTTCAAGTGCGTACTTGTTAGTTAAACCTATGTATAAATTGTGACACTAAATACGACTAGTAAGTAGTACAGTAGCAGTACTAGTATACGTCAGTCAAATTATTCATCATGTCCACACATTGAATTGACGTGACAACACGCTGCGCGTGAGGTGACACAAGAATCCCGGTGGCGTGTTCGGGTATTCTGGACTTCAGATTTGGAGTACCACTTATCTGTCGAAATCTTTCATCATTCACTTAAAACAGTCGATTGATCATACATTGAGTACCATACAACAGGAATTACCGATGCAAGTTGAAGAAGGATTGGCCGGTGCTGCCGGCTGGCGTCAAGTTCGATCCCATGGATCAGGAGCTGATCGAGCACCTTGAGGCCAAAGTGAGTGCTGACAGCGTGAGATTTCAGTCTCTCATCGATTTGTTCATACCAACCATCGACAACAAGCACGGCATATGCTACACCCAACCTGAGAAACTTCCAGGTAAGACACCGATCGGCCGTCTACTTGCACAAACATATTCCTTTGTTTATAGCTCTATTTTTCTTTTTAGACGCAGACCTGGTGAAGCAATTACAATTTGACAATTAATAAAAAGTGAAACAAGTGACTGCAACATGCCAAAGATGTTATGAAAATGCCAACTAGGTACACTAAAACCTGTATTCCACAATACTGCAGGTATCACACTGAGTGGCCTAAGGAAGCATTTCTTCCAGCGCAATTTTAGGGCATTCAAAATGGGCACGTGGACGCGTCGCAAGATACAGTCGGAGTGCGGCATGCACGCGATGTGGCACAAGACCGGTAATACCTTGCCCGTGATGGTCAACGGCCAGCAGACGGGCATCAAAAAAGGTTCTGGTGCCGCACACCAACAAGAATTTCGACCAGCAGAGGACCAACTGGGTGATGCACCAGTACCACCTCGGGGACCTAGAGCAAGAGAAGGAGCGGGACCTGGTCCTCTGCAAGATTTTCTACCAAACGAACACTAGGGCCAGGAGTAAAAAGATTATAAGTTAGTTTGGTATTGGTAGTTGTACTACCTTGTCGTCCACAAGTTGGTATTGTTGTTAACGATCTTTTGTTATGAACTTGCATTTGCTTCCAACCATCTTGCCGAGGGTCGACGTGGATATAAAGCTGAATCATTTGTTTCGAAATGAATTTTCAGGCACCTGATTTTTATTTGATGGGTAGCATAAGCACCCACCGTTCAAATTCCCAGTTCTCCATTTTTTTCGAAACAAGTGCATGCACTTATTATCACGATAAAAAGACAATATCCGTGCTGCATCCCAATTATCAGTCTGTACTTGCAGAATTCTCTCGTTTATTGAGCATGTATATTGTTTTTCCAGGTCGAGCAAGTTTCAACTGGGATGTAGACTGCCCAGGGTTGGTTTCATTTTTAACAGGCCCAGCCCATGACGACAACGGGGCACAAAGATCCAGCAGGTATATACTGGCCTCTAGACCGCCAGCTTTAGTTATATTTTGTCTTACAACATCTGCATGCAGTTTTTTTACTGAATCAAACACACAGCCCAGTTCTATTTTCCTCTTGAAACACATGTCCTACATCTGTTTTCTAATCTCTACCTATAGTTTTACTAGTTCATATACACGTATCATTATATTGAAAACACATAAAATTCCCTTTTCATATTTACATCCTTATTTTTGTTGTTTTTTCCCACCCAACGCTGATTTTTTTACCACTGGTTTTCCCATAAACCAACTCAATTGTCCCACATCTTATTTGCTTACAAAAACAAAACGTTTTTTTGGAAAATCAATAAGTTCTTAAAAAATGTTTATCATTTCGGAATTACAATAGTTCGGACTCCACCGAAATATGCAGAATAAGGTTGAACTTTTGGACCATGGTCCTGGGCAGAAAATGGGATGTAATAAATTACTTAAGAATTAGCAAATGGGATGCAAATTATATAAATAGCAAATGGGCTTTATGTTGTCTGCCACAGATTTGGAGGCTGACTTGTGGGCCTACTAAGTTCATGCGTACACAAGGTTTCTCAAAAAAGAAACTTAGTCAACAATCGACTCTACCAGCGTTAGACCGTTAGATGTCAAGCTAACGGCAATCATGCTTCTTCAGTCTCTGATCTTCCTGCCCCAGCCGCCCAAACCAGCGCCATCGGAACTGCCTGCTCCCGCCTCTCGTGGCCGGTAGTGCTGCCGGGCAGGCCTCACGGCCCCATCATACTCGCATCCCTGGCTTGTATATCCCTCTACTCACCCACACCTCCTGTTATTTTCCGGCGACGGCAGCCGAACCAGTAAACCCTCGTACTCTCCATCACATGGGCAGCCACTGTCGTGTCTTCCCCGGCTACGTGTTGTTCCCTTCGTAGGCCTCGCCGTCGTCCAACGCCCTGGTGCTCTCGGCGTGGCGTGGTCAATGATGTCCATCCAACGGCCGTAGTGCTTCTTCAACCTCTAGTCTTCTTGCCCCAGCCGCCCAAAGCAACGCCGGTCGTGCCGCAAGCTCCTGCCTCTCGTGGCCGGCTGTGCTGCCGCGGAGGCCTCACCGTCCCCATACTACTCCCACCGCTGGCCAGGCCATCCCTCCACTCACCCACTCCCCCTGTTATTCTGTGGCGACGGCAGCCTCACACCGCAGCCGAACCAGTGAACCCTCGTACTCCTCTCCGCGTGGGCATCCACTGCCGCGTCTTCCCCGGCTCCGCGTCGTCCCCTTCCTAGGCCTCGCCGTCGTCCACCGCCGTGGTACTCTCGGCGCGGCGTGGTCAATGTGGTCAACGACCGACTTCCATTGGAAGAGTACTGTATGTGGAGAGGCTGACAGCTGGGTCCACGGTAGCCGCAAGGAAGTGCCTCCTTATTACGCGCAACATAATTATTCCTCCACCTGACAGCAGGGACCCATCGGACAGGCCACCAGTATTTCACGAAAAAAACGTTTGCCCCTGACTGCTGGGACCCACCGGATGGGCCACCGTATTTCGTGAAAAAAACGTTTGCCCCTGATTGCTGGGACCCACCGGACGGACCACTGTATTTCGTGAAAAAAACGTTCCCCCCGCCGTCAGCTCAGACCCACCGGAAGTGCCTCCTTATTACGCACAGAAAAAATGAATACTCCCCCTGCTAGCTGGGACCCACCATGGTGGGAGGCTGACTTGTGGGCCTACTAAGTTGACGGGGACGGAGGGCTTTGTCAACTTAGTCAATCTGAACAATTCTAGCTCCAGTGACTGTACGATGTCCATCCAACGACCGTCGTGCTTCTTCAATCTCTGCTCTTCCTGCTCCAGCCGCTCAAACAAGCGCCAACGAGACTGCCTGCTCCCTCCTCCCCGCGGCCGGCTGTGCTGCCGCGCAGGCCTCACCACCCCACCGTACTCCCATCGCTGGCCGAGCCATCCCTCTACTCACCCACACCTGCTGTTATTCTCCGGCAAGGGCAGACGAACCAGTAAACCCTCGTACCCCTCCGCATGGGAAACAACTGCCGAGTCTTCCCTGCCTCCGTGTCATTCCCTTCTTAGGCCTTGTTGTCGTCCACCGGCCTGGTGCTCTCGGCGCGGCCTGGTCAACATGGTCAACAACCGACATGCATCTGAAGTGGACTATACGTGGAGAGGCTGACAGCTGGGTCCACGGCCGCATGCAAGGAAATGCCTCCTCATTACGTGTAAAATAATGATTCCTCCACCTGACATCGGGGACCCACCAAAAGGGCCTCTGTATTTCGTGAAAAAACATTACCGCCGCTGACAGCTCAAACCCACCAGCTATATCTTCGCACGCAAGGAAGTGCCTCCTTATTACGCACAAAAAAATTGAATACTCCCCTGTTAGCTGGGACCCAGTATAGTGGCAGGCTGACTTGTGGGCCTACTAAGTTGACGGGGACGAAGGGCTTTGTCAACTTAGTCCATATGCACGATTCTAGCTCCAGTGACCCTACGATGTCCATCCAACGGCTGTAGTGCTTTTTCAACCTATGGTCTTCTTGCTCCAGCCGCCCAAACCAGCGCTGGTCGTGCCTCGTGCTCCTGCCTCCCGTGGTCGGCTGCGATGCGGCGGAGGCCTCACCGCCCCCTACTACTCGCACCGCTGGCTAGGCCGTCCCTCTACTCACCCACACCCCCTGTTATTCTGCGGCGACGACAGCCTCACACTGCAGCGAACTAGTGAACCCTCGTACTCCTCTACGCGTGGGCATCCACTGCCGTGTCTTCCCCGGCTCCATGTCGTCCCCTTCCTAGGCCTCGCCGTCGTCCACCGCCCTGGTTCCCTCAGCGCGGTGTGGTCAACGTGGTCAAGGAACGACTTCCATCGGACGTGGACTGTACGTGGAGAGGCTGACAGCTGGGTCCACGGCCGCAGCAAGGAAGTGCCTCCTTATTACGCGCAAAATAATTATTCCTCCACCTAACAGCAGGGACCCATCGGACGGGCCATCGTATTTCATGAAAAAACGTTTCCCCCTGACTGCTGGGACCCACAAGCTACATCTTCGCACGCAAGGAAGTGCGTCCGAAAAAAAACAATTCGCCCCCCTGACTGCTGGGACCCACCAGCTACATCTTCGCAAGCAAGGAAGTGCCTGACAGTCGGGACCCACCTGGTCGAAGCGTACATAGCATTGTCATTCTGGTAGCGAACGTGTACGTACATACTGGTCGATGTAGAGGCGCGCATGTGTTGTAGTAGAGGCGTGCATGTGTCGTAGTAGAGGCGCGCACGTATCATGTACACGTGCGTACAACGGCCAGGGTGCAAGAAAGAAAATACGGCCACGTATGTGTACATACGGGTGGGGTCTCGAACGCCTACTCGCGCATACGTACGGCCAGGGCTCGTGTACATGGCTGGGTCGGAACAGAGAAACAGCATCATCGTCGTGTTCATGGGGAGGCAACAGAATGTGTCGTGTTCATCGGGAGGCAACGAAACGCGTGGGAGCCAACCGGCTGGGTCGGAACGGAATGCGTGGTCGTGTTCATCGAGAGGGCTTGGACGGAACAGACGATGGAAACGAGGCCTGGCGTACCGCACAATGGAGGAAACGACCTTGTGTTCGATCGGCCATATTGGAAACGGGGGTCCTGTTGATCGGGAGGGGTGTGGTGTACCGCAAAACGGAGGAAACAGACCTCCTACGATCGAAACGGGGGTCCTGTTGATCGGGAGGGTGTGGCATACCACAAAACGGACGAAACGGACCTCCTACGGTCGAAACAGGGGTCCTGTTGATTGGGAGGGGTGTGGCGTACCACAAAACGGACGAAACAGACTTGTGTTGGAGTGCTACGGTCGAAACGGGGTTCCTGTTCATCAGGAGGGGTGTGGCGTACCGCAAAATGGGACTCCACGGGATATTGTTCATCTCCACCGTCGACCTCCTCCAGCCTCCACGGGCTCCTGTTCATCCAGCCTCCACCGCGCGCTACTCCACCGGCTACTGTTCAACCACCCCTCCATCGTCTACCGTTCATCCAGCCCTCCACACCACGGGGTCCTGTTCATCCAGAGGCAACGCCACCGCTCACTGTTCATCCAACCCCCCTCCCCGCAACACTGAGTATTCATCCACCTCCCCTGCAACGCTCACTGTTCATCCAGAGAGGCAGCATCGATCGACTTCAGTTAGTAGCAGTAGCGAAGGAATCGCTCGATCGGATTCAGTTAACAGCCATCGATCGATCGCTCGGGTTCAGTAACGCATAGCCTACAGTGCAATCGCTCGGGTTCAGTTAGAGCCCAACGCCTCACACACACGCGCGTACGTGTACGAGAGAAATGCGCATCGCTCGGCCCCCGACCTCCCACCGTAACCGGGAACTCCCCGAAATTTTCCTCGCCCTCGCTTCTACCATGGTTTTTTCCGCCATGGACGGCCCGAAGAATGTCATGCAGCTGCGTCTCCGGCCCGCCCAAGACGAAAAGCCCATTTTCTGTCATGATTTTTTGTCATAGAAGTAGGAGCGCACCACATCTATGATGATACCGGGTTTTTTCAGAATTATCGTCATAGAAGTGTCATATGTTTGGCAGAAAAAAATTTCGTTTGACCCAAAATGTCACGGATGTGTCTTTGTTTTGTAGTGGCAGGAGGAGGAACCAGCTCACACCTCACCGGCTCCCTTGAGCTCAAGAACACCTCACCTCCTGAGGCCAGTTCATCCACTTTACTAGTTCATCCTCAGCCCTTAAAGGCAATCCACCAAAACGTTGGAGTAGGGTATTACACCGCAAGGTGGCCTGAACCAGGATAAACTGCTGTGTCTCTTTGTCTCTATGAGCTCGTCGCGCTAGGCTTAGGAGGATTGCGAGTAGGCAGGCTAGGTAGGTTGAGATCTCCGCACGCACCCTAGAGTTTGAACCTCTCAAGGGTTTGCGGAACCCGTAATCTCACACTGGTTGATGCTGATAATGTTATCCTTCCCGGCAACGGCGCCAGAAATTCCTTTTGATGTCTACTAGAACTACGTCGGTGTTTCCCCAAAGAGGAAGGGATGATGCAATATAGCGATGATAGGTATTTCCCTTAGTGATGAGACCAAGGTTATCGAACCAGTAGAAGAATGTCCTCATAGCACGTAAACAACACCTGCACACAAATAACAAATACTCGCAACCCGACATGTTAAAGGGGTTGTCAATCCCTTTCAGGTACGACGCCTCTAGTGGGCAAATAACATGAGGTAAAAAGTGGTAAATTGGATAAATAGATTGCGGAACAAATAAATTGCAGCAAGGTATTTTTGTATTTTTGGTTTAATAGATCTGAAAATAAATGCAAGAGAAAATTGATCGCAAAGGCAAATATGGTGAAAAGAGACCCGAGGGCCGTAGGTTTCACTAGTGAATTCTCTCGAGAAAAATAGCAAATGGTGGGAAAACAATTACTATTGGGCAATTGATGGAACTTCAAGTAATCATGACGATATCCAGGCAATGATAATTATATAGGCATCACGTCCAAGATTAGTAGACCGACTCCTGCCTGCATCTACTACTATTACTCCACAAATCGACCGCTATCCAGCATGCATCTAGTGTATTAAGTTCATGAGAAAACGGAGTAATGCATTAAGAATGATGACATGATGTAGAAGAGATCCGTTTATCTATTGTGGCAGATATAGATCTCATCTTGTTATCCTTAGTAGTAATGATACATATGTGTCAGTTCCCTTTGTGTCACTGGGATCAAGCACTGTAAGATCGAACCCGCTACAAAGCACCTCTTCCCATTGCAAGATAAATAGATCAAGTTGGCTAAACAAAACCAAATATCGGAGAAGAAATACGAGGCTATAAGGAATCATGCATATAAGAGAAAAAATAAGACTCAAATTGCTTTCATGGATAAAAACATAGATCTGATCATAAACTCAAAGTTCATCGGATCCCAACAAACACACCGATAAAAGACTTACATCATATGGATCTCTAAGATACCATTGTATTGATAATCCAGAGAGAGAGAGAGAGAGAGGAAGCCATCTAGCTACTAACTATGGACCCGTAGGTCTACAAAGAACTACTCACGCATCATAGGAGAGGCACCAATGGAAGTGGTGAACCCCTCCATCACGGTGTCTAGATTGGATCTTGGTGGTCCTGGACTCTGCAGTGACTGGATCAATATTTCGTTGACTCCCCTAGAGTTTCTGGAATATTTGGGTATTTATAGAGCAAAGAGGCAGTTCGGGGGGCACCCAAGGTGGGCACAACCCACCAGGGCACGCCTGGGCCTCCTGGCATGCCCTGGTGGGTGCTGCTCACCTCGAGCAGCCCCTTAGGTGCTTCCTTGGCCCATTGGCTTTCTTCTGGCCCAAAAAATCCTCCAGGAGTTACATTGCGTTTGGACTCCGTTTGATATTGATTTCCAGCGATGTAAAAAACATGCAGAAAGCAACAACTGGCACTGGGCACTATGTCAATAGGTTAGTACCAAAAACGGATATGAAATGATTGTAAAACATCCAAGAATGATAATATAACAGCATAGAACAATAAAAAATTATAGATATGTTTGAGACGTATCAGTCGATGAGCTAGGGTTAGGGAAAAACCTCATCTCGGTTAGACCGATCACATGAACTCGGTGAGATCGATTTCAGTAATAAGCAAATAGATACTTGGCCAAGCAAACTCGGTGGGAACGATTGCTCATTTCGGTGAGACAGAAACGTTACAAAAAGGAAACGGAGAGTTTGCATTGCGAACTCGATGGGACCGATCGCTCATTTCGGTGAGATCGAAACGTTACGAAGGGAAATAGAGAGTTTGCAATCCCATCTCGGTGAGACCGAGATCCCTATCGATGAGACCAAACTGATTAGGGTTTCTGACTATGGCGATGTAAATGAACTCAGTGGCGCTGAATGAATCAAATCGGTGGGCCGAGTTTGACTTTAGTTTTAGGACATATCTGGAAATGAGAAAGTGGTTGAGGGCTTTTGGAGCATATCACTAAGCATTTTGAGCAAGCAAGCCATTAAGCAACACCTCATCCCCTTTTAATAGTATTGGCTTTTCCTATGGACTCAATGTGATCTTGGATCACTAAAGTGTAAATGAAGAGTCCTGAGCTTTTGCCAATATGTGTCCTTAGCATTTTGAGGGGTCCACATCTCTAGTCCATGCCATACCAATCAATGAACTTTCTGAAACATTAATCTTGAATGGATATTAGTTCAATGTGATATATGTTGTCATGAATTACCAAAACCACGTGGGGATTAGTTGCACTTTCAATCTCCCCCTTTTTGGTAATTGATGACAACATATAGATCAAAGCTGTGACAAATGATAATATAAATGAAGTACATTGTCGCTTTGAGAAGTCTGTGATAAGCAAGTGCTCCCCATAAATTTGTGCATTATTGAAAATTTGCTTTTGAATGCAAATGCACAATTGATTAGGATCATGGGTTACTCTTCCATGTTACATACATCTTGGTGGAGCGCTCAAAATGATAGAATATAAAATATGCACTCATCACCAAGGCAAGATATGAATGATCATCCATAAGAGATAGAATATAATCATTCAAGCACACATTAAAGCATATATGATCAAACACATGATCATAGGAGTATCTCACACATAAGCACAAATAGTATATCAACCAAACAAGCAAGAAAAACAAGTAGCAAGAGAGGTAAATGAAGAAACACACACACACACACACTCTCTCTCTCTCTCAGCCTATGATCTATACACTTTCTCCCCCTTTGGCAACAAGTTACCAAAAAGCTTGAAAATGCATAGTGCTATGCGGCTCTCGAAGCACGATCTCCGGGAGCTCCATTGTGTGAAGGTGGTGTGGAGAGGAGTCCTGCAACAAAAGCATCTCAAGAGGTCTGTGGAGCTAGTGGAGTTGCAACTGGAGGGGCAACTGGGGCTGTAGCTTTTGGTGCTGAAGTGGTAGCTCTAGTTTCATTGGCTAGCACAGCTGCAGAACTTTGTGCCCTTGGCACTCTCTGAAAAACTTCAGTGGTAGCTCTCCCTCTTCTCTCCTCTGCTTCTTCCTGGAGTGGCTCAACTGTAGTCTGGATCTCTGTGCCCTTCAAGTCTAGATCATACAACTTTTTCTCGATGATCCTCTCAAGACTTTCTTGATTTTGAGTCAGGGTTGCTAATCCTTTCTCAATTCTCACAGTGGCTTCAAGAAGATAGCTAAGCTGATCCTGCTTGGTCTTGAGGTGGACAGTTGAAGCATTTGGAACTTGTGAACTTTGTGTTTCCTTCTCTGCCTTTGCTTTTTCCCTCTTCTCCCGAGCCTCTACTGATGTAGGATGTGATGCATCCATGACAACCTCATTGTCCTCAAACTCAGGCAACAGGGGAAGGTGCTCCTTGTCCAAAAGATATATGCCTTCGCCCATTTTAGAGTTGATGAGCATTTGAATGTGTGGAGCATAGCCACAAGATCTCTTCTGATCAACAACAGTCCTCTTTATTGTCTCAACAATCAAGGTCATCACCTTGAACTTCTCTGGTACATCAAACATTGCAGCAAGTTGATTGAATGCCCTCTGATCATCTTGTCATCTCCAGACTTGGGCAACAATGTGTGCCTCAGAATGGTGTTGATGGTGGGCATCCTAGACAGCAGATAGTATACTGAGCCATATTTGTGAGTCTCCAAGGCAGCATCAGGAATCTCCTTGTACATGTGTGCCATGGAGTTGTGTCATTTCCTGGGCTTGGCATAACATCTGTGTCATCTTCTTGTTTTTCAGGGGCATTGATTAGCTTGGCCCACTCAACAACAGAAGATTGGTACCTTGTACCCTTAGTCATCCAGACAATTTTTCCATCTGGTTAGAAATGTGCAGTGGAGTAGAATTGCATCACCATCTTATCATTCCATTTTTCTGACCAACAAACTTATCAACTCCTGTCAATCTGAAGCTGTCATGCACTCCTAGGAAATAATCAGCATTGTTGTCAATATATGTCCAATCAACCCATCTCATGTCACTGACAATGGGCTTCTTGTCCAAGAGTACTGTCTCATAGAAGTCCTGCTGCTCCTTGGTGTGGAACGTGTAATCCACAGCAGTCCTTCTCCTGGTGGCATATGTGTCTGTCTGTCTCCATATTCTCAGACCTGCATCTTTCCTCAGCTTCATATTCTCTGCAACTGGATGTGTATCATCATGATCTGGTATCTTTGGTTTTAACTTTCAGAGCACTTGGGCATCTTCTTATTCAACTTCAAGCACTGGGGCCTTGTTCTTCTCAGCAGCTGGAATATTCCTTGTAGATCTCTTAGGTGTTGTTGGCTTAGAAGCTTGTGCAGCAGCAGCAACCTTGGGGCAGTCTTGGGCTTTGATGGAGCAGCCCCTGACTTGATGTCATCCTCCATCAGCTTCTGGGTTTTGGCAGGAGGTGCAACAAGCTCTTCCTCCTCCTCCTCATAAGATTCCCTGACCATAGATGGTCTACCAATCACTCTGGCCATAGTCTTCTTGACCCTTTCCTTTCTTTTCTTGCCCTCAGTGGCCTCTTTTTCCTTTGGCTCAAGGGTGAGCTCCATTGTTTCCTGAGTTGAGGCTCTGGCTTTTGACATGGGGATCCTTCTGGCATGTGACTTCTTCTTCAGACCTAGCTTGGTTGAAGCTGCAGTGCCAAACTCTTTCTTGACAACTTTCTTATTTGATGTGACTTCCTCATCAACCACAAAGTCTTCATCTTCTGTGTCTGAGGTTTTCTTCTTCCTTTGCCTGGTTGTTGCCTTAGGAAGATTGCTTGGGGTGCTTCTGCTACCCTCCTCAAAACTGCTGTTAGAGGGACTAGTGCCCTCACTCTTGTGTACCTATTCCTCAAATCTATTCTGGCTGTCACTGTTGTCTGACATGGCTGACACTAAAAGCCGACCTGTGAATAGATAGTGTTGAGATAGAGTGGATGAGCATCACAAAGTGCAGGCATTTTGCAAAACAAATGAGTCAAAAACTTAGTTTCAGTTTTCTACAGAAAGCATTTTGGAGCTACCGATATGTCAAACTTGGTGACACCGAAGCAAATTTTAGAGTCTAAACATGTGAAATCGGTCAGACCAAGGCATAGTTTGGTGACTCCGAGATTGCTAAGGTTTCACAGAGAAATGAACTTAGTCACACCGATTTGTATGTTTCGGTCAGACCGAAAAATACATGTGCAATGGCCTGGGCCAAATCGGTGAGACCGAATTCTCCAAATCGGTCGGTCTGAGATGAGTTCGCTGGAAACCTAACCCTAAGTTTTTGGATCAAAACTAATCTAGAGGATGTTTTGGTTGGATAGAAGTATCTCAAACATGGAAAGAATCATGGAATTGACCTTAGTGCAAGAACCGGAGGTAAAGATTGCACAAGGGGTCGAGTTCATACCTAACTTGGCGGTGAACTCGCTACAGCGACAACGGCAGTGAAGATTCCCATTGACGGCAGCGGAGACCAGCGGCAGGAGATCCCTGGCGACGGCGGAGATGATTTAGAGACCTCGAGTCGGCCGAGCTGGACAGGCACATGCGAAGAGTTTGGAGAAATTTCCAAAATTTGTCCCGTGGGTATATTTATCCAGACCCTGTCGGTGTGACCGAGTGGAACAACCCGGTGGCACCAAGAAGCAGAATCGCAAGCGGTTGCTGCAACTCGATGAGACCAAAAAGTTCAAATCGATTGCACCGAGATTTAAACCTAGATCAACTTAATGAACTTGGTTTGACCGAATGGGATGAACCGGTTAGACTGAAATGCACTAAGAGGTTTTGGAAGTTTAAGTCTATGACAAATCGCTGACTCCGAGTGCTCCTCACCTAGAGGGTTCAAATTTGACTTGATCAAACTTTGTGATGTAGCATGAATAGAGTTTGAGACGAGAAAATCATAGATAGCTAGAGGGAGTACTTAGGCATTCTTGTCCATCCATTTGGCAAAAATAAAAAGGCAAACAATCAAAGCAACAAATGGATTTCCTCGAATGGAGAGAATTATGCAACCAACATGCTCACACAATAAGGTAGCAAATGAAATATGTGGCAAAGCATGCAGAAACACTCTAGCATCTATCAAGCAATTGGCGATGACTAGGTCATCTATATATGAGTATATTGACTTAGGAGTCAAATGAGAACATTTGATCATAGGTCATACTCATCATTTAAGCACAAGTGGGGTTACCACTTTTACATAAAGCATTGGCATGTTCACACCATTAGAGTTGCTTTAGCTCAATTCTTAGAGTAAAGCTCCCCCTAATGTGATATCCCCTTTTAGAGGAATGAACTAACCTTGGGTTTTTTCGATGATGACTTCATGTATATGTTGAAGATGTGGATGCTCAATATTGATGTAGATCATTTGGAGCAATCCATTGGAGTGAGTTACACGTCCAATACCTACATGGTTTAGTGCCACAAGGAACAAACAAGAATATCCATAGACATAGAGTGAAGTACACATGTGATGATGTCCATGAAAGCATTAGGTTACCTTGTCCCTTGACTTACTAACAAGAGGGTTTGTGACTCCTTGAACTAGTGCAAGATGTGGAAGTTGATTGCACTTGTTGTTGCCAATATGAATATGCATGAAGTATGTTGGCGGAGTCACCCTCAAGAACTCCCTAGTTCTTCTTATTTGAGATCCACATCAACTTGATGGGAATCCTTGGAGTTGTAGTCATACTTGATGAAGTAGAACTTGAAGTAGTCTTGGGAACCCACTTTACTAAGGCCTTTGGAGCTTCTTCAAATGCATCAATCTCTTCTTGAAGCTTGTCCTTGCCTTTTAACTTGTGGTCTTGTGGTGGAAGATCATCTCGAGCTTGTGTTCTGTTGAAGGAAAGGATCATACTTCTCTTGTTGAGGAACAAACTTCGTGTTCGGGTATTGATCTTCTTCCCACTCAACTCCATTGGCATTGAACTTTCGTTCAAACCCAACACCTTGATTCTTCCGGTGCCTTCCTTGCTTGTGTACAATTTCCTCAAATTGCTTACTTCTGGCAGGGCTCTTGTAAACACCTTTCTCTATAATTCCCTTCAATAACCTATTTTCTTGCTCAAGTGTAACTTGGCTAAGAGAATCATTAGTGGAATCAAGAGAACTACTAGAAGCAACAATATTGGATTTAACATGATTATTGTAACTACTAGAAGAAGAATCTTTCTTACCCTTGTGGCTTGATTTTACTTGTGGCATGTAAGTAGACAAGAGTTAATGCTTGGCAATGTAAGAAGAACTTTTCTTCCAAAGATCATCATTGATTGCTTTTAAGAACCCATGCTCTTGCTCTAGGTTGAGATTTTCAAAGCGTAGCTTCTCATGAGTTTTTAAATGTTCTCAATGATCTTCTAAAGTAGTTTCATGAGCTAACTTAAGAGTGTTTAGTTCTTTAGTTAGGCACTCAATCTCTTTCTTATCATTGTCATTCGTTTCATCTTTATTAGCATGATTAATAGCAATTTTGTCATAATTTTCATCACTAGCATTGTCAACAAGTAACTCATCATCACCTAACAAATCATCATCATCACTATTGAAATCAATATACTCGGGGTGTGAAACCTTAGGGTCTTTAGCCATGAAGCATCTTCCAATTCCTTCAATTGGTAAGTCAAATATATCGTAGGAGTTGGTTGACAGAAGTGCAAGACCGACAACACCTTCATCTTGAGTATATTCGGAGTCGGAGTGATAACTTCTCCCAGAGTGGTTGTCGGAGTCAGAACCGGATACGCATTCACCAACATGAGTTTGATGCTTGGTTTTGTGTAGCTCCTTGATTACTTGTCCTTCCTTTCCGAATCCTTGCTTCTGCGAGAGGGTCTTCGTTCATAATGATCATCTCTACTCTTTGGAGGTGATTCTTCTCTTCTACTTCTCCTTTTAGGTGAATCTTCTTTTCTTTTGTAGGGAGCCGTATACTCATTGGAGTAGTTCCGGGTCTTCCACAACTTTAGCAATTAGGATCACGACTAGAAGATCTTTTGTCATGGAAGGATCTTGATTTGGAGATTCTCTCTTTGCTTCTACTCTTGTAGAATTTGTTGAAGTTCTTCACCATTAGGCTCAATTCTTAATTGAAGACTTGTTTTCACTTGATGTGGCAGGAGCATCACATGAGGCTTTATAAGCACCACTAGACTTGTTGTGAAGCTCTTCCTTATCCTTGAGTGGCATCTCATGAGCAACAATTCTTCCAATGACTTTTGTTGGCTTGAGATCTTTGTAATTGGGCATCATTTGGATCAATGTGCACACAATATCATATTTTCCATACAAGGCTCTTAGGATCTTCTTGATGATGAATCTGTCAGTCACCTCTTCACTCCCTAAGCCAGCAATCTCATTGTGACACTACAAAAAAAATACACTTTCGTGATGATATGTGTTTGTCACAGTAGGTCGCGTTTTCTGTCATGCATGTACATCCATGACGACTTTATGACAGAATCAAGATAGTCATACCTGTGCTGTCATAGAAGTGTTCCATGACATTACCAAAATTATCATCACGGAAGTGTCCACTTCCATGACGATAAATCGCGCGTCACAGAAGTGCTTTCATCAAGGGTGACCGACACATGGCATCCACCATAACGGAACGTCGTTAAGCTATCGGGTTGGATTTTGGATCTGATAACCCGTTGACAGCCACGACCAATGCCGATTTTCCACGTGTAAAATTCTCATTGGCTGACGGATCCACGCGTCAGCTCCGTGTTGGCACAGGTGTCACTCATCCAACGGTCGAGATGGGCCTATGATATGTTGACACATGGACCGGCCCAAAAGTGGCCGACAAAGTTTAAATGGGCCGGCCCAACCGAAGGCCCATAAGATTTAGCAGACCATAATGGGCCGCCCCAGCTAAAGGCCCACAAAATTTAGTGGACCATAATGGGCCGGCCCAGCTAAAGGCCCACACGATTTTGCAGACCATAATGGCCCGGCCCAGCTAAAGGCCCACAAGATTTTGCAGACCACAATGGGTCGGCCCAGCTAAAGGCCCACAAGATTCTGCAGACCATAATGGGCCGGCCCAGCTAAAGGCCCAACATTCTCTGTCAAATCAGCCTGTCAATGGCCTATCCTAAACTTGTCATCAACGCGGCCCATGGTCACTTCTGGCCCATTAACAGTCTGCTAAGTAATTGGGCCGAATTACGGCCCGGTGTATTTCTGGCATGTTAAAGGTCCGGCTTCATTTGGGCCCAATTACAGGCCATCAAAACTTTTGGCCCATAAACGATCATGAAGGATTTGGGTCATATTCAGCCATGTCTGACATTCGGCCTGTTAGAGGCCCACTATAGATTTGGGCCACTTTCGGCCTGTTGTCATTTTCGGCCTATTAACGCCGGACGCAAACCATGGGCCATATGTGGCCAAACGTCATATCGGCCCCATTAACGGCCCATATAAAAATGACAATAATCTAGCCCGACCGAAGTTCCGGCCTGTTAAAGGCCCGTGTATTAGGTCGGCGCATTTACGGCCCGTCCGAATTTCGGCCTGTCAAAGATCCGCATCGTAAATGGGCCACCTTTTTGGCCTGCTAAGTCCAGTGGGTTATTTGGCACAATCAGGGCCCAATCTTAATTTTGGTCTATTAAAGGCCCATGTTTTTATGGGCGAGAGATTTACACCTGTAAACGGCCTATTTTTACTGAGGGCCCAAATTATGTTTAGGCCTGTTAAAGGCCCACTATGGGCACAGGCCTACCAGAAAAATATGAAAGCTTATGCTGATTTAGGCCCAGATATTTTTAGTGGGCTACATGCCAATTTCGGACCGTAATCGTTTTTAGCCAAATTGGAATGGGCCCGACGAATGTTGGCATGTTGGGCTCCTACGAAGCTTTCGGCCGAATACATTACTAAGATAAACCTACACTACACAAAAATAGCGTCATAATTACTACAGCCTGTGGCAGCATCATAAATGTTGTATCACAACAAAATAAATTCCAACCATACAACAAAAGGCCTGTTGGCATAAAGTTTACAGTCCTTCTAGATAAAAGCACCATCAGATGTATAGAAGCATAGATCATTTGACCTGAGTGCTAATGTTTCAGGCTGTAGAATCTGATGGAGCAGCACGATCTCCACCTTTTTTCTGCCATTGCTCTTGAACAACGAATCGAATGTCTGATAGTCTGGTTTCAAAACCATTCATATCTTGACGGCATTTCTCAACCACTATTCTTGTTTCCGAAACAAAGTCCATTAGGGATTGGACTTGTGTCTGGAGCACATATATATCACTCTGTCTAGCAGGAAGATTTTGTTCAGTAGGCGATTTGGACGAGGTTACCTTGACAACCAACCCAGAGTTACGCAGGAAGGTGCTTTTTGCACTGTTAGTGGAGAGATACTGACACACTGCAGCAAGAGGTGACATTGTGCCTGTAGTAGCCTCGTCACCTTCAGGTGGTTGTGGCTGTTCAATCATTTGTTCCATAGCTTCCTGAAAGTTTGAACTGTTAGATTAGTGTACCAGATAAGTTACTAATGAGACAAAAACAAACAAAGTAGGTTAAACGTTTATACATAACTTATTTTGGTGAACTACTGTAATAGATTAGCATGTATTGCAGTGCCAACTACATAATAAAATCACTTCTGGAACATATGTCCATGTAGCATGCCTACTGTATTGTCTATTTCCTCACATTCATTGACATCAAAGGATAAAGAGACATGGTTTAAAGTAGGATGAACATAGTATGACATCATTCATATCATGGGCAAACAGATATAAAACAAACAAGCTATTTTATCATTGTGTGCGCACGTGAACATAACAACTAGATTACAAATCAAGACCAAAAGAATATCCTTCATCTCTTTAAACCATGTAAGGTGAAATGATACGTTAAGACAACTGTGTATAAAAGTGAACAGAGTAACTGACATTGGCTGCAAACCAAGTAGTTAAATGAACACATCACAGTACCAATCAGTTCAAGGCAGGAGGAGTAAGGACTTACAACAGCGGCTTGAACTGGTGTGCTCATGCCCTTCATCTTGCTGGTGTGGCAATCCTTGAAGATTTGCACTGCATTCGGTTCAGGTTATTTTTGGTCCACACGGGCTTTCCTCTATATTTGGAACAAGTCAATATAGATACGATAATATGGCACAAAAAAAGAAGGAAGTAGCAGCTATTTACAAGAGCCTCGTAGTGTGCAATATAGCTACGAGATCCTGTTGTCTGTTGGAATTTCACTTTAGAACGGTTGGTTTTGTTCTTCAAACAGTTAGCCTAGAAGAAGATACACTTGTAAGGCACATACATAAATACAAGTTCAATATGTGGTCTGATCAAATACATGTAGCCTACCTAATACTTTGGATCAGACCAGTGTTTAACGTGGGCTGTCCAGTCTTCATCTGTAATATATTCCACTGGAGATGTTTGGGCAATTTCATTGTTAGCCTTGCCTTCAAAGTGAGATTTTCTAAGGCGGTACCGATACCATCACAGAGTAGACTGGAAAACATGAGTGCATGCTTGTTTAGTTGCATCATATTTCGGATCCAACTTGAACCTCATCTGTTGAAAAAAGAATGTGAGTCTTATTAGGAGGAAGCTAAAAAGTATGGGACAGAGCAAGACACTATTACTAGTTGCGATGAATAACATTACTTACAGATAAACGGTCAAGGAAGGTGTTAAACTGGGTATTGTCTTTCTCATTCCTGTACTGGATCCACGTTGGGAGGATACGTGCATGACACCTAACGGCAACGGCTACCTCTGATACTAACTTGGCTGACTCTGTAGCATCACGTGGCCTTTTTAAACCTGACTCAAAATGGATCTCCATTCTTCCTCCCTTAGATTTTGTTAATCTGTCAAGCATTATCCCTGATGTGTGTTTCCGCTTGCGCCGTGGTGCTAGTTCAACAACGAATATGGAAAGTGTTAGTGTACATCAAACTGTGAGAGTACATATAAAGGAGCATGCAACTGCAACTTGACTCGGTCAGGTACCGTCTTGGTGTTGATGCTCATGAGGTTCATCTGATCTTGCCAAGTCCTGTTGTGTCAGCCGTGCTTCGGAAGTAGTGTTTGGTGTGAAGGCAGCTTGGGAACTGGCCAGTTCCAGAGCAAATGAACGAGTAACTGGTTGAGATGCTGGTACAGTTGAAGCGGATGCTGCAGCTGGTGGAGCAGGTGATACTGTGTTTGTAGATTTAGCCGGTGGACTTGGACCTTCTATTGCACTATAAGTACCAGCAGACTCTCGACAGCATAACCTTTTCCGTTTCACCCAACGAATAACAGCACTCCCTACTATATTATTTTCCTTGCTATTTTTTTACTTTGCCATGTCAAGTTGTACCCACAACACAAAAGAATAAAATCACTCTTCAGAACTCATTGATGCATGATACAGACAAGCAATACTTTGATGTAAGACAACCGTATGAGGATGGAATATGTAAGAAAAATAGGACGACATGACATATTCACAGCTACGATGTGCAAACTAAGCAGAAGGATTTTCAAGAAAATAGAAGTAATGCAAGCTAGACACCATATGAAAGATGCAACCAATATTACTCTGCCAAGTTAAAAGTGTCTTGTCATAAGTGGCAATTCGGAAAATTAGAAGCAGTACAACGTAGAAATCAATGCATGATGCAACCACTATCAAACTGCCATGTTAAAAGCGTCCAATCATGAGTGACTGATGTGGGATACACAACAGCAGTACTTTGATGTAAGAACATGGTATGATAGATAGATGCAGTGTATTCTAGACACAGAAAGCCATGTCATATGCACATGTATAACGTATAAACTCAGCAGGTGCAATTTAATCAAAATAGAAGAAATACAGGCTAGACAACATATGCAACATGAAACCAATTATCACACTGTCAACTTAGAGCAAGCACCTACGATGGTGGAGTACGGGAGATGAACTCATCATGTAGACTTGGGACTTCAACTTCATTAGCAGTAGCAGTGGCAAACCTAGAGAGTCTATGTTTGCATCGGCGCGGAGGACCACCAACATCCCCTAACTTACTCTTTTCCTTCCTATTTTCTGATATTGCCTTATGAAGTCAAAACCACAAGAAGATGAATAAAATTAGCTTTGCATAACTGGTTGATGCATGATACAGACGAACACTACTATGATGTAAGGCAAGCGCAGGATAGGAGGATGGAATATATACAAAAAGACAGCATTTCATATTCACACGTACGATAGGAGGATGGAATATGTATGAAAAAACAGTAAGCGGAAGGCATTTCAACAAAATTAGAAGAAATGAAAGCTAGGCGCCATATGAACATGCAACCAATATCACTCTATCAGGTACCATATGACATTTCAAGAAACTAGAAGCAGTACAAGCTAGATGATAATGCAAGCTCCAACCTACATCACAGTCCCAAGTTAAATGTGTCTTATGGGTAAGTGATCGTTGCAGGTATAAGTTGTAAGTTACGCAGATGCAATTCAACATAATCAGAAGCAATACAAATTAGAAATCATACGAAAAACGCAACCACGTATAACAGTTCCAAGTAAGAGCAAGCACCTGTGATGGTGGAGTAGGGGAGATGTGCTCATCATGTACACGTATGTTCTAGAAACAGGAACACGTGTCATATTCACAGGCATTATGTGTAAAGTAAGCAGATGCAATTCAAGTTAGAAGCAATACAAGCTAGACATCATACGCAACATGCAACCACATATAATAGTGTCAAGTTAGAGCAAGCACCTGTGATGGTGGAGTAGGGGAGATGTGCTCATCATCTACACAGCTACGTTGACTGTCCAGCCTTGTGTTTTCTTGCGAATCTTGTTGGGAGGATGGCGAGTAGAATCTGTAGAGACCCCCTGTTTGAGTTTCTCCTAAGGACCACCATCATCCACTGCCGGACTAATTTCCTTCAGCTGTAATGATTTTGCATTGTGAAGTCAAACCGATAAGAAAAAGGAATAAAATTCACTCTTCAGAACTCATTCATGCATGATACTGACGAACACTACTCGGATGAAAGGCAAACACATGATGTGAGGATGGAATATGTATGAAAAACAGGATGGTGTGACATATTCACACCTATGATGTGGTAACTAAGCAGCAGACATTTCAACAAATTAGAAGCACTGCAAGCTAGACACCATATGAAAGATGCAACCAATATCACTCTGCCAAGTTCAAACTGTATGGCGTTTCAACAGATTAGAAACAGTACATGCTAGAAATCATATGCAAGACACAACCAATATCACAGTGGCGACTTAAAGGTGCCTTATCATAAGTGACTGATGCGGGATATGCAAGAATAGTAGTCTGATGTAGAAACAGGAACACATGTCATATTCACAGGCATTATGTGTAAAGTAAGCAGATGCAATTCAACAAAGTTAGAAGCAATACAAGCTAGACATCATACGCAACATGCAACCACATATAATAGTGCCAAGTTAGAGTAAGCACCTGTGATGGTGGAGTAGGGGAGATGTGCTCATCATCTACACAACTACGTTGACTGTCTAGCCTTGCGTTGTCTTGCGAATCTTGTTGGGAGGATGGCGGAGTAGAATCTATAGAGAACCTCCGTTTCAGTTGCTCGAAAGGACCACCATCATCCAATGCCTTGCCAATTTCCTTCAGCTTTATTGATTTTGCATTGTGAGGTCATACTGACAAGAAAAAGGAATATCATTCGCTCTCCACAACTCATTAATGCATGATACTGACGAACACTACTCTGATGAAAGGCAAAGTCATGATACGAGGATGGAATATGTACGAAAAAATGGACGGCTTCACATATTCACACCTATGATGTGGTAACTAAGTAGAAGGCACTTCAACAAATTAGAAACACTGCAAGACACCATATGGAAGGTGCAATCAATGTCACTCTGCCAAGTTAAAACTGTCTCGTCATAGGTGGCGTTCATCAAACTAGAAGCAATACATGCTAGAAATCATATTCAAGACGCAAACCAATATCACACTGGCAACTTAAAGGTGTCCCATCATAAGTGACTGATGTAGGATACACAAGAAGAGTAGTTTCATGTAAGAACATGGTGTGATAGACATATATAGTATGTACCAAAAATAGGAAAGTGTGTCATATTCACATGTATCATGTCTAAGCTAAGCAGATGCAGTTTACACTAATTAGGAGCAATACGAGCTAGACACCATATGCAACATGCAACCAGATATCACACTGCCAAGTTAGAGCAAGCACCTTGGATGGTGGACTAGGGGAGCGGAGACTTGGACCTTGTAATGCACTATCAGTACAAGGAGCACTACTAGGAAAAACCTTATACACAGAAGTTTACCAGTAGCGCGGTTTAAAAATGGGCGCTACTGCTAATTAGTAGTAGCGAGGGGTATAAAAACCGCGCTACTACTAAGTTGATAGTAGTAGCGAGGGGTATAAACCCGCGCTACTACTAAATGGTCTCCAACAATGCCCTCGGGATAGGCCATAGTAGTAGCGAGGGGTATAAAACCGGCGCTACTACTAAGTAAGTAGTAGTAGTGCAGGTAAGACCCCCATGCTACTACTAAGCCTGTCCACCCCGGCCCGATCCACACTCCCACCCCACCAACCGTCCCACACCACCTACCCGTCTATCTAAAAAACACGCAGCCCGATCCAGATCCCAACGTCCTGTCCTCTCCCAACCCACTCGCCGCCAGCCTCCCTTCCACCTTCTCTCCTCTGTTTGTCCACCCCCCATGCCCCCCACCGCGTGCGCCACGCTGGCGGCCGCGCGCCCGCCGCTCCCCGTCTCGCGTATCCAACAAATCTGCCCAACCGAAACCTACTGCTGTTAAATTTATAAGTAAGTAGTAAGTGTATAAGGAAGCCAACCGTGGCTTTGGCCCCTCCTCGCCCGCCGCCGCCGCCGTCGCCGACCAGATCCCGCACCATCGCAGCCTCACGCCTCCGGCCATGGCGTCGCCGTCCTCCGAAGATCCAGCCTCTGCCACCGCCGAGGCCGCCCGGGCCGGCGCCATCTCCAAGGTCCTCGTCGTCATAGGTGCATGCCCTTTCCCCCTGTGCAAGATTCCTTCCCCGCCGCTCCTCATGGCTGGTGCTATGCTTGCTTGCTCACTGTGTGGGGGTCTGGTTGGTTGCAGCGATGCAGATGGAGGCGCTCTCACTCGTCACCCGGTTCCAGCTCGTCAAGGCAGCCGCCGACGAATCCATGTCAGTGCCCCCCTCCCACTTTTTGGTTCAGAATTCAGAACTGGTCAGAGACCCATGTAGAATGATGTTCATATTACTCCTATAGACAGAGAGTGATGTACTCCTTGTATTCATGTCTACAGTAAGAAGCAGATAGTGCACCTTGCCAGCTACTCTTTTCTTTGCTTTACCCTACATTTTCTTTTCTTGGCTATGACTGTAAATTGAAAGTGCCATTGCTAACTAACCAAAGACAGCCATGTTTAAAGAATAAATGTAAGCTTAACACACAACCAAAGCAAGCCATGTTTAATTAGCCATATTTGGATGACTAATGGAAAATATGGGCTGCGGGCTACACTTGCCTCCTTTATTTGTCTCTTTTATTTCAGTTGAGTCCTGAATTTGAAATTCTAGTGATTCCTCAAATTCTGCTGTACTATTTAACTAAATCAATCTTGTGTTGTTAATTTCTGTAATTTGAGGTGAGGAGTACCTGCCTGGAGTGGTGTGTGCTACGATAACCAGGCGGGGGCACATCGACGATCTGTCTGGGCAGCGAGGCGAGGACGCTAGGGCCGCAGCAACAAGACTGGGGCGGAGGAGGTTGGGACTGCTGCTGGCGACGGGGATGAGCAACTGGACAACAGGGAGGAGCCTGTTGGAGGGTCCTGCTGGTGGAGGGCGGAGGAGGGGCTTGCTGCTGGCGACGGGAATGAGCAGCTGGACGATAGGGAGGAGCCTGGCGGAGGCTCCGGCTAGTGGAGGGCGGAGGAGGAGGAGGAGGATGGGCTTGCTGCTGGTCTGGATGAGCAGCTAGAGGAGGAGGAGGGGCCTGCTGCTGGCCTGGATGCATTGCCCTGAAGGAAGACAAGGAGGAAGACGACGATCTGATTTCAAGTTAGGGGTAGTTCTGTACTTTCATCTGTTTTTACCTGGTCGGAGATTTCTCCCAGTGACAATTATTTCGGAATGGAGGGAGTAGTTGCTTATGTAACTGTGCGATAGAATGAAATTGTACATGACTTGCTGCTACAATGAGGAACTGGAGAAGATACGACAACTGTGTGATAGAATGAATTTGGTTGATTTTATTTTTTTAATTCCTATTAAGTTAGTAGTGGTGTGGGGATAAAATGCCATGCTACTAGTATTTAGGATATTAGTAGCGTTGGGACTATAGACACACTACTACTATTTCATTAGTAGTAGCGCGGTTCAAAATAGCAGTAGCACGGATTGAACCCTCACTGCTACTAACAAAGTTAGTAGTAGCGCGGGTTCGACCCATGCTACTACTAACTTTTAGCTGCAGCACGATACTAGTAGCGCGAGTACCCGCGCTACTAGTAGCCATTTTACCCGCGCTGCTAGTAGCCTTTTCCCTAGTAGTTGCTGCAGAGGACCACCATCATCGCCTTCCTTACTCTTTTCCTTCCTCTTTCTTGATTTTGCCTTGTCAAGTCAAACCCACAAGAAAAAGGAATAAAATTTGCTCTTCGGAACTCATTGATGCATGATACTGACGAACACTACATTCATGTAAGGCAGCCGCATGATAGGAGGATGGAATATGTATGAAAAACAGGACGGCGTGACATATTGACATGTATGATGTATAAATGTTAAACTAAGCACAAGGTGCTTGAACTTGTTAGAATCGATGCAAGCTAGAAACCATACGAAAGATGAAACCAATATCACTCTGCCAAATTAAAAGGGTGCCCTAACAAATGTATTTGACCAAATTAGAAGCAATACATGGCAACAGGCTAGAAATAATATGCAAGGAATAAAGGTGACTCATCGTAAGTGATTGATGCAGGATACAGAAGAGAGGTAGTTTCATGTAAGAACAAGGTTATCACATAGATGTAGTGTGTACCAAAAATAGGAAGGCATGTCATATTCACAGGTATAGTATGTAAACTAAGCAGATGCAATTTACCCTAATTAGAAGCATTACAAGCTAGACACCGTATGCAACATGCAACCACATATCACACTGCGAAGTTAGAGCAAGCACCTGTGATGGTGGTGTAGGGGAAGTGCGGTCTTCAGGTACAGAGCTACGTTCAATATCTTCATTTAGGCTTGTTGTTTCTTGAGAATCATGTGGAGAGGATGAAATTGCATTCTTTATAAGAGTATTGCGTCTCATATTAACCCACGTGCGTGACTGTCTCATCATAAGCGATAGACGCAGGATACACAAGAACAGTAGTTTGATGTAAGAACATGGTGTGATAGGCAGATGTAGTATGTACCAAAAACAGGAAGGCGTGTCATATTCACATGTATAATGTGTAAGCTAAGGAGATGCAATTTAACAAATTAGGAGCATTGATGAGGGATACACAAGAAAAGTAGTTTGATGTAAGAACATGGTTAATAGAAAGACGTAGTATGTACCAAAAACAGGAAGGCATGCCATATTCACAGGTATAATGTGTTAACTAAGCAGATGCAATTTACCCTAATTAGAAGCATTACAAGGTAGACACCATATGCAACATGCAACCACATATCACACTGCCAAGTAAGAGCAAGCACCTGCGATGGTGGTGTGGGGGAATTGTGGTGATCAACTAGAGAGCTACGTTGACTATCTTCATTTAGCCTTGCTGTTTCTTGAGAATCATGTGGGGAGGATGACACTGCACTCTTTAAACGAGTTGGGCGTCTCACAGTAACCCACTCGGGTGACTGTATCATCATAAGTGATTGACGAGGGATACAAAAGAGCATTAGTTTGATGTACGAACATGGTTAATAGACATATGTAGTATGTACCAAAAACAGGAAGGCATGCCATTATCAAAGGTATAATGTGTAAAGTAAGCATATGCAATTTAACCAAATTGGAAGCAATATAAGATAGACACCATATGCAACATGCAACCACATTTGACAGCGTGAAGTTAAAGCAAGCACCTGGGATGGTTGTGCGTGGCAATTGAGATCATCAACTGCAGAGCTACGTTTACTGTCTCCAACTGCTGACACTGCACCCATTAGAGCACTGAAACGCTTAGTGCTTATCTTCGAATTACACTGGAGCGACTTCTGTCGTTTCTTTTCTGCATTCATCAACACTGCATTAGAGTCTGAAATACCCATGCATAAAAAAACAATAGTTTGAGTATGGGTGAAGTGTGTGCACAATTAGTACAGTGTAAAGGAAGCAGATAGCAGGTCGGTGAGAAATAAATGACGGGAGACATATGATAGCTCTACAACATGCATGGCACACTAAATTACTACAGGATTCTATGAATATAACAGTCGACTAAAAGTAAATAGGTCAGTCCATTTTTTCCTGCACCGTCCGATGTACAAAGAACGGGCAGATTTCATTCATCTACCTCCAGCCAGTCAGTGTTGACGATCTTCCTCGAAACGCCAGCGACCACCGGCCCAGTATTCCTCCCCTGCCTGCGCCCTCCCCTCGACCTCACCGCACCGCCGTGCTTGGCACTACCCCCGGCCATCCATTCAACCCCGCCGACATCCAGATCGGGCGCAAGCAGCTCCTGCGCCCCACACCCCTATGATAGACACCGATGCGCCGCTTCCCCGGGGAACAGGCGGACTAGGTGCTCCGCGCGCCTAAGTGGGCGCTGCTTCTTTTAATTGCGGTTTGACTGACCCTGAATTGAAATCCAGGCGGGCTACTGACCTCTAGCAAAGGTGAAATAGTAAAAGGGAGGAAACCTTGTGCATTTAGTATCACGAAGAAGATGCAGTAAGAAGCGCTCAACTAGTTTCTTTCGTGGGATGAATACGGTGTGAGCAGAGATGTAAGATTTGCACGAATAAGGGAAGAGGAGTACCTCTTTCTACTGGTAGTGCTGTGTCCTCCTTCTGTTTTTCTGACGATCTTCTTGTTATTCGCCGGAAACCAGAAGTTGTGGAGGACGGTGCAGCCTTGGATGAACCCATGACCAAGTTGTTGAGTGTGGTGCGCTAGCCGTTTGTCGGCGGCGGGGAAGAAGATCTGTGGCGGCGAACGGCGGCGTAGCAGGAATAGCTCCGGTGCGGTGGATGGTTGCGACAGTGGAGCCGCAGCAGTGAGGCACAGGACGGCGTGGTCGGTGTGGTTCTGGTTCGGCGCACGTCGGCGTCGGCATCGTGGAGGCAGCTCTGCCTCGGCTTCAGCTGCTAAGTCCTTGAGGACGTTGTGGTTGCGGTTGCGTTGGACGACGACATCGGGGTACCGGCTCCGGCATGATGGAGGAGGGCGTCGGTGGATTGGCCGCTATGGGGTGGAGGACGGAGGAGGCTGGGGTTTTGCGGCTAGTGGAGAGGGCGTTTTCGCGCCCACGGAGTATGAATGGGGAAACGGGGGGAGGCGGGGAACTAAGGGGAAACAATGTTTCGGTCTGAGACACGCTTGTTTGAAATTTGGGGAAAGTTACAAAACTTGCCCCCATCTAAAATTTCGGACATATTGCGGGTTGGGGATAGGACAGTCATGTCAGGTGTCCCAAATGTGGGCGGGATAGATTTCGGCCGAGCGCATGGGTTTTTAGGCGCCCATGGCGTATGAATGCTTCTCGAAGGCGGTTGAGACTGGCATCTTGGTGAAGTTACAAACCTACCCCGGTTTAGACTGTTGGACATCGGGCCGATAGGCTACACGGGACAGAGTCAGGATAGTAATTTCCTACCACCAAACATTAGTCTCGTGCTGTTTCGGGTGACGAGAGGCCTATTTGGCGCTTCGTTCAATATTTGGGAGCAGAAGCATTAACGTTTTCGGTTCTCTTGAATTGAACTTTCAGGATTTGTCAAACTTCACAAATCTTTACTCTTGAAAATCCTAAAGCTACGATTATTTTGGAATGGAGGGGGTACATTTGAATATACATTGTACACGAGTATATATTAAAAAATATGCAACTTACCTCAGTTCATGCATGGTTCTAGAATATAATCTCCTTGGTTGCAAAAAAAGAGTTAGATATGCGTATGAATATATATAGCATGTTCAAACTCACAACAAAGATTGATGGCCCCTTTTACATCTGATTTACAAATGCCATTATCTTGGGTTCAAATAGATGAATGCACTTCCTATGAATTCGAATCTTCGAAACCCCCTTTAATTTGAATTTGACATGTATTCTATTTCGTAGCTAGCAATTTGGAATGTATCCATGCAAGTGACAAATGTATAAAGTGCTTCACACTAACAACATGGAGTGCACTAATTAATGTTTATGTATGAATTGGAAAAGCATCCATTGCATGTATTTCATACTGCTCTCACTCTATGGATCGATAATATGAAATAAACACATGCACATGCTAGAATTCAATAGAGTATGGGTGTCTGATAGAGCGATTTTCGTCCATACGCAGTTTGCAAAATTCATGATCTCATCCAAAAATAATAATGCCATTTATATTTTAATTTAATGCGTATAACCGCCTTTTACACGTAGATGCACTATGCCTCGCCCCGTTCTCACAAACGTGTTATATATCTCTCTATCTAACACATAAGTGCACACACTTCCTATGCATCGGCATTTCTCTTTCACACATGCTCACAATCTCTCTCAGGGTGTCGGGGTGTCTCACGCACATGCTTCCTCTGTTTCTCTCTCTCTCTCTCTCTCTTTCTGACTACTATGTACCACTCTTCTCACTAATCTCAGTTGGAAAACACTATTTCTCTCACATGCATATATACACATGCACAGTCTCTACTAGCCCTCTATACACACATATATGTGCCTACGTGTCTCCCGCATGCACATTATCTTTAGGCCTCTCTCGCACACATTGCCCCCCCCCCCCCCCGACACAGCTCTCTCTTAATAGTTGGAAGATATTATTTCATCATATCATTCGGTAGGATATCCCTGGCTGTTAGGCTTGATGGTAATACGAGGAAAAGTTTTACCCTTGTTCGGATTGGACCCTTGTAGTTGGAGAAAGAGCCTACTCCTGGTACTGTATATTAGTGATAGGGGTGTGTACAAAGTACACGTGAATACCAGGCATTGTGCGTGTGTGTATACTATCGACGAACTAGCCCCCAAGCTTGCATAACATACTAAGGGCCTAGGGTTACAAATCATATATAGTCAGCTTATCACCAGTGGGGATAGAGTCCTCCGTGACTCTGGTAGCTTTGTGTTGTACACCGAGTCCTCCACATGGGTCTTCGTATAACACGTCTCGGTCCAACCTATATGTGGCACATGATGGAACCGACACATGAGTCTTCATGTTGACCCACCACAACTAGAAATGATGTGCCCACCACAACACACATGCAATCGGCCACTAAGAAAATAAGGATATACAATAGTACAACGGTATCTAGCTCACGATACGTCTCCATATTTTGTTAATGACACTAACGGACTTCGCATTTGATGCGCACTCCGTATTTTGTTGACGACACTTATGGTCATTGTATTTGAAGTGAAAGCACGATATGGTCACTGGACTTCAGAATAAGCTCATCACGGTCACCACATACATTTTGTCGTGCTAACCAACATGTGGTTGGATGGTTAGAGGACAGTGGTTTCTTGATCCCACCAAGGTTAAAGTCCCGGTGCTCGCATTTATCTTGTGTTAATTTCAGTATTTTCTGGCGATGTACGTTCATTGGGAGGAGACGTTCCACTCGACTACGAGGCACCTATGGTGACTTTGTAAAGTCACAAGATCATATATGCTAGCCCACTCTCTCGAAGGTGCTCATAGGGGTAGGGTTCACGTGTGTGCGCTTATAGCGGTGAGTGCTTGCACGTATATATGAGCCCTTGCGTCTGTATCGTGTTAAACAAATACATGTCATGATTATACGGTCACTGGCTCACCCGTACAACTCCGTATTTTGTTGATGACACAATCAATTGACCAGTCAAACGTTCCTCGTGGCGCAACTAGTGTTGCACCATCGGGGCGCGTAACTGTGGGGCCCACCTGTCAGCCCGTATATGAAAGAAAGAAATGGCAGTTTGAGTCTGTAATGTGTTAATAAAATAGGAGTACATTTTAGGGTGATCATACGGTCATTGGCTAACCATACAGCTCTGTAATTTGTTGATAACACGATCAATTGACCAGTCAAACGGTCCACATTCAGCAGCGCACATTACCATAGGGCCCACATGTCAGCGTGTATATGAAGGACAGAAATGGTAATAAATTAGTGGTCGGTGGGTATTCGAAGTCGTGAGACCTCTGGTTGGCAGTCACCGGTGGTTGGGGTGCGTTCATTGGGCGGTGGGGTGGGGATCCTCAGAGAAAAAGCTCGACATGGGGGGGGGTCTAGAGGGATGGCCGGTGCGGCGGCGGACCGGTGGTGGGGAGTGGTTTCGGGGAGGGCGGGCCGGCCGCGGGCGACGGGGGCTGGCGGTTCGGTCGATGGTGGCTGGCGGCTCAGGGGGGGTGGAGTTTGATGATAAACTGGAGGCCCTTGATTTCGTATCCAACGGCTGGAAAATCTAATGACCAGAGATGAAAAAGTCAGTCGACTGACGTGTAGCCTCACCCCGCACGTACACATGCACGCACGCAAGACACGCATGCATGTAGGCGTGCAACAATGACACACACACACACACACACACACACACACACAACGTACACACGCACGCATGCTGGCGTGCAACACTGACACGTACACATGCACTCATGAACACACGCACGTGCACACCCATGCATGCAACACTGAAACGTACCCTTGCACGCACGCAACACTCGCACGCCTGCATGCACACAGCACACGACGCAAGACACACGCTCAACCTATACGTGCATGCACCCTTTGTTAAGGACATGGATTGTTACGGGTATTGATCAATTATCTGTGATAAGTAGAACATTGATGTTTGCAGTGGTCTTTATGAATCACAACGTATCGAACGGGTTATCAACATAGTAGGCTTATCTACATGAAAAAGATGACATCACACTCAATGAACAATCATCGGTTTATGAAATGCCCGCTTCTGACCGCCCTGGCCCACCAAAGGTTCCTCTGCTATGCGCTGCCTACGTTGGGTCACTGACATGCAGGCCATGCACCCAAAGATCCCACACGTCAGTGGAAGAACAACACGGTGTCCTAGGTCAGAGTCGAGGGCGCCACTCGCGGCACGCCCGGCTGAACACGCCTCTGTGCCGCATTAAAACGCCTCCATGAAACCCGCCCGTGTGGAAGCCGAGAAACCCACTCTGGACACACGTCCGTTCATGACCGGGCCAGTGTTAAACGCAACGCCGGCCGAGCTCCTTCCGTTCGCCGTCTATTTAATCTCCTATTTAAACGAGGCCAAACGCCGGCCAAGAATCGCACACCTCCACCGCTCCCCTATCTCCTCCACCATTTTGTCCACTCTTACAATGGCTTACGAAGAGTAGTTATTCCGCATCCAAGCCGGTAGGGTAGCCCGCCGGATACGAGCTATGCAGCTTGCTGATCCACCTCCCTCCCCTTGCCCGATGGAGCCTGTTGCCGCCCCAAGCCAGTGCGCGGTTCAGCAACTCGCCGCTCCAGGCCAGCTCGATGAGGAGCGGCACACGGGCGTCGTTACTGCCGTCCAGGACGCCGCCTCGTACCGCATCTCCCGTTTCTATGGCCGAGACTCCCATGCCGGCGGCCGCGCCATGCAAGCTGCGATAGAAGCCGGGTGCGCGGAGAGCGACGAGTCGGTGGCCAGCGCCTCCGCGTCCGCCGCCATCATCGAGGAGAAGTAGAACACAGGAGGCCGCAGCCGCTTGGGTCCCATGAAGGCCACCGCGGAGGCCACGCCGGCGTACACAACAGGTGTATTGCCGGATCTTTTTGTTGCGAGGACCTTCGTCGACCCTGCATGGGCTCCACGGAAGAGGGGAATGTTAGGATGAACTCGAGCCGGTGCCGGCCATGGCGAAGTAGTGGCCGGTGATGAACTCGAACTGGTGCCGGCCACCATCATCTTCGGCACCAGCCAGTGATATCAGTTGGGCAGAGGGGAAGCGAGCCGTCCTTTGCGCTGAAGCATATACCTCCGGGGATCCCGGCAGTCCGGTGATCGTGCTGCCGGACATGAGGAACACAAATCGATCGGCGGGCGACCATTTAGGCCAGGTATTGTATACCCGTGCTGTCCAGAACTAGCACCGCGTAGTTCATTTTAATGTAATGAAATCCGTCATGTTTGTATGAAAATTCGGTATTTTATATGATTTCCATCGTTGTTTATATAAAATATCAGTTTGTCTACGTGTTTGCGTGAATTTCGTCCGGTTGGTTGAGTTGCTGTCATAATGTGTGCGGCTACGGTTGGATGGCGTAATTTGTGAGTCGCCGGTCGGTCTGCGGGCGGCTCCGGCGGCGTTGTGGGACAAAAAAATACAGCTCGTGCGAGCTCGTCTCCAACGTGCGCGCTGGAGGATGCATGACAGCATGAGCACCGGAGCCATTCCTCGTTCATAGGTGGCAAAGGCACCGGTGGACAAAAGGGTCGCCAATATTTTGGCTACCCCGGGCAAGATCCAAACAACCCCTCCCAACAGATTCAAATCCCTCGTTCGCAGTGGAATTTTGCCATGTGTTGTTTTCATGGACTAGCAAGATGCCCGTGCATTGCACGGAACATCAAGATGCATTTTTTACAAACTCCCGCATGCATGCAAGGTTTATTAATGTCCTCCTTTGCTAGTACCATGTGGCAAACACCATTAATATTGCATCGATTAGTGTTAGTGGCCTTGTATATCCGCAAATTGTAATTTTGATAGTGGCCCCTTGTATATAAAAATGGAGGGAGAAAGATGAGAGATAAGGTGAGGAGGAGTGGGGCGTGGTGGTGACTGGTGGTCAGACTGGGCGGAGGCATGGGGATGGACGGCGCATTATGTCTAGGTTTGTATCTCTCTCACACACCCACATAGGTGGGGGACGTGCACGAAGAGAAGAGGTGCACGCACGGCGCACATACTCCCGTCTCTTTCCCAACCGCACCCGCGCAGGTACACGGTGGAGCTCATTTCTGTATGAAAAAGGCAGCCCAGGTGGTAATTTGGCACGTGTACTAGTTGTCCACTTGGTGGAGGGAGGATCGTCTACCACGGGTGAACAAACAAATTGCGACTTGACACATTATGTTAAATTAAAAAAAGAAGCAAACCATGTGGGGCCTACCTTAGAGGCAAGGCTCTATACACTGGAGTACTTTTGATGTGTCCCGTCAACTCGTAGAACAAGGAGAAGCTTGCTTAGTATGCCGTCTCCCCCGCCCAGGCGTGCGGTGGCTCGTAGGATGAGGTGAAGCTTGCTTACGAGTACTACTACTACTACTACTACTACTACTACTACTACTACTACTACTACTACTACTACTACTACTGTACGCCTTTACGCCCACTCCCTCGCCCACGCGCGCGGTGGCTCGCAGCACGAGGAGAAAATTTTACTACTCCCTCCATTTACTCCTCGTCCCTACTACGTACTTTTGTTAGTACTCCCTCCATTTACTTATACAAGGCCACTATAAAAAATTAAATTTTGCATCTATACAAGGCCACAAATAGTAATCGAGACAAAAGTTACTACTCCCTCCTTTCCAGTTTATGGCTCAATTTCAAAATCTTTCCAACCAAGGTAGACAGTGAGTGGTCGAATTAATTTCGTAGTTTGCACAAGTAATTAGTACGCTCCTTTTTCTCAAGAAGTTATGTTTACCGAGGCATTAATTACAACGAATGCGTGAATGACCACTAAATTTCCATGAACTTGTACATGCATTGGTTAGTTTCCTCTTGACACTGCTTGCGTCAGGTGATCTAACGCACCTGGAAATCCAACATGTAATGGTACTACTAGTAGTATAGTGGAATTGAGACTTATCAAACGGAAAAACAAATGTTTTTTAGATGAGCCCTATAAACCCTAGTGGGTACGTACTCTGTAAAAACAAAATTTTCCAAAACTAAGTCGCTCCCTTTCATGAATTCTGTAGTATACTCCTCCGTCGACGCTCCCTTTCATGAATTCTATACTTCCTGTCGCCGACATGTGGGACATAGCAACTGGGTTGACATGTCAAGCACCAAATAATAGTGCAGAACAGCAGGGGGGACGCACCCCACTCGTACCGGCCCAGTAGTAGTAATGAGCAATGAGACGTCAAATCACAATGCCGCACCTTCCCAGACGGACGAAGCAACCATTATTTCACACTTCGGTTCGCCATCATCTCAAACCACGTAGTATTGCTTCTACCTCAAGAGGGACACGCGCATCGCTTTGGTACATCATGACACGTGGGACCGCATATGACAGGTCATGCTCCCCCGCCGATCGCTCGGTAAAATCACCTCATTTTTACTATACTTCCTCTGTATCGGTTTACTACATGGCATGCACGTCGTTCTAGGTTGAGGATTTAAATGGCTATATATGTGATGAACAGTACTCTAGCCTTTTAAAAAATATATACTTTTGTACAGTAGTACTATCGATGGATTGCGCCATGGAGCAAAAATTGAAATTAAAAAAAGGTGGTACGTATAGAGAGCGCTTGTCGCCAAATTATGCATATAGTACTATTAAAAAATCTAGTACGTGCTTAATTGGGGTGCTAAATTCTATTAAAGAAATACTAGTAGTATGTACAGACTGAAGAGTTAAAGTAACGAGAAGAAACATAACATAGTTCTGCTGGGGGCTCAGCACAACACACGCCTCAAATTAAACTAAGCACACCTGAAATTAAACTATGCAACTAATCCGGTAGACACTACATTAGAAGTTTAGAACCACCATGAGCAACGACACTGCCACCTTACTCGGAGTCCTCGTCCACGTCCTCGACTTCGCCCTTGTCCCTCTTCCTCTTGGCCGATACTTCTTTGCTTGAACCGCACACTTGGTTGTTGCTCTTCATCCAACCCTTGTAGATATTGAAACAAAGGTAGCCATCCATTGCAGCATAGTGGATGTGGTCTATATCTAGTACATTCCGCTGCCATGCATGACGATGAAACGTGTAATGAGGTTTCTCCAGTTTACGGTACGAAGGATGAACCATGGCTCCTGCTAGGGTCAGCACTGAAGGCTGACGAGAGGGCACCAGCCGATTCTTCTGGAGGTCGAAGGGGTTGCTTACAACAAGGCCTATCCGACCCAGGACTTCTTTGTCGTTCTTAAAGTCTACAGTAACGAATTTCACTATTTTGTCCTTGAGGAAGTTCTTAAAATCCTAGCACTCAACATCGGCATGGCATATGTGGTAGACCAAGCAAATGTTACATACGCAAACCTGGATCACAGCGGGCTTCTTCCTCTCTTCGTCCTTTACATCCTTCTCTCATCCGTGGACTGTGGTGTACTCAACATCTAGCCCAGTGACCCACTCATCATCCGAGTTTTCGAACATGCGTCTGAAGCGAGAAAGGCATCCTTTCACCGTCGCGGAAGAACGGGTGTAGATGACGTCGAACTCATTGCCGGTGCTGGTTCTAACCTTGTACTCACCGCCAATCGTGGAGATTTGGGACGATATAGATTTGGGAGGAGGGTTAGGATTAGTGGAACTACCGTAATGTGAATGGACGGGACGACTAGGAGCGAACCGTCGTAGTATTGAAGGACGTGCGGGTACGAGTAGGAGCGAACTGCCAGCATGCGAATGGCAGGGTAGTGGCTTTCCATTATCCCATGATACGGGCTTCCGAGGGCCCTTGGATCTGATATCGAACGGTTGCATGGCGTGATTCTAGACCTATGGGTGAATATCCTATCCTGGAGGGTTATTCTGCAAATTTTCAGCAACTTAGCATGCGACCGTTTGATCTCAGATCCAAGGGCTGCCAGCAGCCCATATCATGGTCGCGCCTACCACGGCCGCCGCGTCGCTTGCGCGGTCGCTCCCTTGGAGATTTAACACAGTGCGTTAGGCTATCTGATGTTGGCATGTCATACATAGTCATCACTTACTCACTCATACTACAACAAGGTTGGCTATAAGGTTGGCTATAAGTGTATTTTTTTACTTCTCTCTATCTCTTTCTTCGTACTCCCTCCATCCCATAATATAAGAACGTTTTTGACACTAGTGTCGTGCCAAAAACGTTCTTATATTATGGGACACAGGGAGTACTAGTATTTAATGCATTTGCCAAGGAGTGACCTCTTCCAATGAAATGGTGTTGCTAAGTTTCCTTCATTTAATTAGCTATAGACTCAAAATTGTCTTTTCACCTAGGTACACGTGCTTAGCACCGTTTCTTCCTTGGGACACCAAACTAGTCTCTCTCTTCTTGATTAACTTGCCACATCGGACTTTATGCCTATATGGCAAGCTTAAGCACCTGTAGGAGCAAGTAAGTACAATAGTGCGCTTTACATGGCATTTTTGCATATGTGGAGGAAAGAGAGGCAAGGAAAAAGGGGAGAAGTGGGCTCTCATACAAGAGCCAGCCTCTACTACATGGTGGAGCATTGGGAGAGGCACCTGTATGGAGGTGGTCAGGAATCGGGAGACTCACGCCGGTCGTAGCGCCGTAGTTAAAATGATAATGGCAAGTCAAATCACGGGGCCCCACCTGTCCAATAGTAACTCGCTGTCAAATCACACAACCCTACATTTGCAGCAGCCTACTCCCTTGTCTTCTCGCATCTCTGTCGAACCGACTAGGCGGAACTGCCCCGCCTACCACGCAGGAAAAGCCCCGCCCTCGACTTTTAAATACAACTACATCCGCTTAAGAATCCAATGATATACTTTTTGTGACATAGTAACTCATGTTTAGTTAGTCAAATGGATGACCTAGAACTACGTGCAGGCCCTATAAATCAAGACGCCTAAAAATAAAAAACCAAGACGGAGAGGGGAGTTCAGCATGTATCTTTTTAGATCAATATAGTCGGGATTCACCAAGGAGCAAAACCAAATGGTAGGCTGCCCCTGTCGTGTTGGCGTAGCAACTCAAGCAGGGTCAGTCCGCACACGAAATGGCAACACACTTAACAGGACCCCTTTGGCCGACATGTGGCTCGTCCACCATCTTGTTCCACGTGCGATGCACCAAATTATAGTTCGGAGCAGCGGTTGGAATTGGAGGCACCCCTGTCGTAGCGCCGCAATAGTAGAAAATGAGCGATGAGGGGTCAAATCACAAAGCCCCACCTTTCCCGCATTAAGCTGGACGGACGAAGCAACAAACATTTCACTCTAGGGCGCAAGAGCATAAAGAAAAGAGAAAACAATGATGCGTGCGTTTGCTACCTAGGGCACCCTAGGGTAGGGGTCTCCACTACAGATCTTTTTTTTGAAAGCGCCTCCACTACAAATCGGCTTCTCCCTCGTCCTCTTGAACAAAACCGATGATGAGTGCGACGGTAGGGTTTGTAGGAGTACTACGTCGTGCGGGGCCACATCGTAGTAAACGGGTTTGAGTCGACGCCTTAAATATGTGTGGGCCGCTTGGTTTTACGGGAACGAGGCAACATTTTGGGTTCGGGGACCAGTGGAGATATAGTACGTACAAAAAATTGTGGACGTAGGTTCGACCGAAAGGCAATGATGCATGGGCCCTTCAGTTTGATATACCCGGGGCCGCGTGAAATTTGCTACTCTACTCAAAACTAGTAAGGTACACATGTATTGAACGCATGAGATTTCGAAACCAAATTATGAATAAATACACACTATAGGATGTAAAGCTTTGAGTCATATATGCATGATGTAGATGTTCGTTTAGTTCTTATAGTTCATCTCGTTCAAAATCAATTAGTTTTATAAAAATGTTAAGATTCATGGTGTTGTGCATTGTAAATCATAAAGTAAAAAAACAAATAATGGAAATTCATTTAGAAAAAGTAATCAATTATGATACAGAAGATTCTAGAACAAGGGAGAAGTGCTTGTGTTTTGAGGTTTGTACATTATGCTTAAGTTCAACCATGGAGTCTTCTAATTGTACATGTGGCAGATCTGGTGGAATGTTGATGATATCCAATGGCCAGTAGTGCTCGGATTCGCCTATCTCTGCACTGTCGGGTTAGCTTCATCCAGCGACCATCTTTCAAAGTTATTGGCACACTATATAGTTCTTGTGCCATAGTTGCATGTTTTGGAAAAAACCTACTAGTGGGTTGTACTATCTATTTAGGAATAGAAGATGTATATCTGGAAGTTGTAGGGAAAGAGATGACATGGAGCATCTCAATTCCTATGAGTAGGGATTGGAAAAGAGATGTCATTTGGTTCACATCATAGGAACTTTTCTATTGAATCTAGAGATGACATGTATCTCAATTCCTATGAGGAGGGATTAGAAAAGAGATGTAATTTGGTTCATATCATAGGAACTTTTGTATTGAATATACGCTAATGTTTATTTTCCTTTGAAATTAAGGGAGTATATGAATCCATTCATATGAACCAAGTGGCTCTAAAGCTAATGAAATGATATCATGTTTATTTCCTTTGAAATGTCGAGTATATGAATCTATTCCTATGAACCAATTGGCTCTAAAGGAAAAAATCCTATAAAAATCATATCATAAAGAGTTCCTATGATATTCCTCGACACTAAAGGATAGTTGAAATTGCTGCGGGTGATACAATGGTCTTTCTTTGTAGACTCCTCACCCATCTTTATAGTTACCTCTCGAAGATGAATGAAATGATATATACAGGGTATTCTACATCTGCAATTTGGTACATGAAAACTTGGTAAAAGTTTGTGAGGATCGAATTTTCAGTAAAGCTATATGCACTGCATTTTGGAACGGAGGGAGCATACGGCAGTTTCTAACACTCCCGTGGAAGATTTGTCTGTAGGAGGAGTGGTTGTTCTGGCAAAACTGACACTGTCGGATGCGATCTAACGGTTCTTACGACGTTCGTCAGGAAAAGGCTTGTGGCGAACGTTTGTCGGATAATGATTTACGGACACATGCATTGTATTGATACGCGCTCCCCTCTCTCTCACGCACACGCACCCTCACGAGTCACGACTCTCCCGAGTCCTCTCGCAGACTCACACGTCGCACCCACCGTCTATCTGCAGGTAGACGTCACGCACATATGTGCTCTTCACACACTACCCTCAGAACTTCTAAAAAACAAAAGACAGTGTGCACATTTTATTTTAGCTCACACGTCACACACTTATACTATTACTCATGCGGCGAACGTTCTTTGAGCATAGTATACTGTACTCTCACGAAGAGAAGCGGTGCACGCACGCACTAGTTCTCTCACACCCACTCGCGGGTACATGTAGGAGCGCATTTTTTTGAAGCTGGTACAACAAAATCACTCCACTATATATAAAAGCAGGAGCCTTAGCGCTTGCTTTAATAGGGTTCCTCTCGTTCACTCTCTCATGCTCTCCAGATCTAAGCAAGAAATAGGTGGCCACACTCTCTCTCAGCTCACGGCTGGTCACAAATCCGGCCCGACAACCTCGACCAGAGCAGGGGTGTAGGTGCATCGTTCACGCTGTCGTCAGCGGCGAGGGAGGAGACCAATGGCTGCCCGCGCGTCCCGATCGGCGGCCGTGCCGTTCTCTCCGAGAGAGCGCCGGCTCGGGAGGGCCTCCGACCCCTTCTTCCTCCCTGCGGTATTGTGGCCAAGATGCGGCCTACCGACGCCGTCTTTGCCACATGCCGACGACCCTCAGGTATATATTCCTCCGAAACCTGCCTTGCTCTACTGCCCTAGCTCCCTTCATGTGGATCCTTTTCTACTTCCGTCCGCTGTTCCAAAGCCACCTAGACTTCTACTATTATTAGAAGTAAAGCTAGTTCATACAGTCAACTCTAAGCGTTGGTTCAAACAGGGAAGAAAGTGGGAAAGCTGTAGCATGAATCTAGGACTTGGTTCTAAGAGGAAACGGGGGAAAGTAGTAATATCTGTCACTGTTTAAATAACCGTATTTCGTATTTGCGCAAACAGGGATGTCTATCTCCATATCGTTTCGGGATGTCTGTCAGTATCGTTTCTATCCGTGCAATCAAAAGCACACACCTCAGTTTTAGTACAACTGTGCAAAATGAGATGGCTATCCCTCGTTGCCGTCGTCTAACCTCCCGTCTTCAAGGTATCCCTACATTGGTAGTAACTAAGGTATAATGACCAGCGCAATCTAAAAGAAGCTGATTCGTTCGTTTTACTTCCTGATTGCAGTGCAGGGACAAGCGAAAACAACTGCATCCTAGTCCGGAATACACTTTCTACTAGTTCATCCATGGACTGAGGACTAGCTGGCACGGCTGCATGGCGGTTTTCTGGACAGGTGCGCGGACAAGAGGCATTGTGGTCTGCTTATTTCTGCAAATAACGGTGCTTAAATTTAGTGGAATGCACAAGCATTTCAGCTGGTCAGTACACTGCATGGTTCAGTTCAGCATTCCAGCTGAGACCACAATTATAATTGGTTATTCTGGAATGAGAGAACCTAACCCTGGATGGTGGCAACAAGAAAAAGCAGAGTGAACTCCAGGAAATTTAAGCCTGCCGGGAGGCCCTTTGCTCAGGGAAGCCTTGCTTGTTTTTTCCTGATTTGTAAACCTTCTCACAACTTTGTCTTTTGCTGTGAACTAGTATATGTTTGTTATGCTATGAATCATTGAGATGTATAAAATTGCTTAACTTACGCTTTTCAAGTTTTTTATGAAGACGAGTTTAATGTGAGTGCTCCACATGAGCGCTGGACTAGCGTGTGAACGTTTGGAATTTATTACATTGTGGCCTCAATTAACTGCATGAACCACTGTAACAAGATACAAAGTTGCTTATATTGCTTTTCAAGTTTTTTATGAAGACGAGTTTAACGTGAGTGTTCCACATGAGCGCTGGACTAGCGTGTGAACGTTTGGAATTTATTACATTGTAGCCTCAATTAACTGCATGAACCACTGTAACAAGACACATAGTTGCTTATATGTCAGACAGCAGATTGTTGATTATTAGCTGGTCGATAGCCTAGTGTTGAAGCGAGCTGAGCCAATGTGCCGTGTTTTGCACAAGTGCTTACAGGTGGGGTAGCACCAATAGTGTTTACAAGTACTTATCTATACGTCGGTGCACGGTTCTCGAACGAGTGCTCTATTTCATCAAAACACACACTGCTCGTATGATAAACCGTGACAACTTATGTCTTACCATGCCATATTCATGAAAAAACTAGTAAGGACGCATCTGTTTCGCAACAATTACGATGGTTCTCACATGATTCACGGGCACACAAAAGTAGCGGCAGCTCCCATAGACGGATTCAAACAGAGTACTAGCCCCAGAGGGGTCGATAACAGGCAAGGTTCGGATAATTAGACACAATCCAAACTACTATTAAACACTAGCTTGGGAAACTATTTCATGCCTCGATCTAATTTGGGCTGGACACAAGACGGACCTTGCCATGAACATCATCGAGGACGTCCCGCAGCAGCTCAATCCTGTGAACCTTCATGAAGACAACCTTGTGGCCTTGCCACTGATAAACTTGTTTGTGGAGGCATGCCACATCATCTTCCTGCGTAAGCTTGACAAGAATAGTATGCCTCACAAACGAAGGAGTAGCTTTGAACTTCTTGTGCTTCAGTACACCCTGGACAACATGCCTGACAATAGTGAGGCTGGAATACAACTCTTCATTGGTATAACCGCAAATGGCTTCCAGGCTCCAACAGCCTAAGAACTCTGTTTTCCCAGTGCATATATTCAGTTCATCCGCCTCATAGCGAGTGACATGTACAACCACACAATCCTTGTCTACATCAGGGCTCTAATTGAAATAGAAACAAATTCTGAATTACTTTTCAGTATAAGAAACACAAGTTATTTAAACCACTATGTATAGCATGGCATCGAAGCTAATAAAATTTTGCATTATTAATCATCACATACTTCCTTTTCTAAAAAAATCACCACATACTTAGATGAAAAACCACAATCGAGATTGGCAAAGAAGGAAATCACCTTGGGCAGCTTAGCGGGGGGGGGGGGGGGGGGTGGACACATCCTCGAAGGGGGGAAACTGCTCCTGCAGTGCCACGGGGGCTGTAACCTCAAACGGGGCATTGACCATCTCAGTAGTGGCCGTGAGCGTATCTGGGGTCGGCTCGGTGGTTGTCTCCATCTTCTTGGAGCTCTCTGTCTCGTGGGGATCAGCCTCCCGCGTCTGCTCCAATATCGGCAGATCTTTGCCTGGTTCTCCTTGGTCCATCATGAAAATGACTAATACTAGGAGACCACTGAAAGGAAAACACAATCACAATGACAATGAAACAAAAAAGAGTGTGAGGATTGGTTACTGCTTTGCAAATTTTTTTTTTCTTTGAACAAAAATATACCAACATCACGTATCCGCTTACCTTCCCTTCGTTCGGAGAGAAGAATAGTGGCAGATGCGAGTGTTTCCTTTCTTGAAGACGGTGAGGGAGAAGGGGATTCAGCAAAGAGTGAAATGATGGTTGCTTCGTCCGTCAAACTTAGACTGCGGGGAGGTGGGGTTTTGTGATACGACGGCTCATTACTGCCGCGCTACGACCGGGGTGACTCTCCGCCTGCATACCGCCTTCTAATTTGGTGGATAGCATTTGGGCCCGCGCGCTGCATGGCCCACATGCCGGTGAACAAAAGTATAATGGCATTCAGTAGAGGGAGACGTTTCAGTGACCTAGGAGGAGCCAGAAGCGGTAGAGTGTCTCCATTGTACTAGTAGTAATTGTTTTTCTGGGTAGCTGTAGAGTGTCTCCACTGTACTAGTAGTAATTGTTTCTCTGGGCCCAAGACAAAGCAGCCCATCCACACTAGTAAATAGTAAAATCAATTCAAAATCCCAGATATTTACTGAATGAGAGGCGCTACCCACACCCAGCACACCCCCCCCCAAAAAAAACCTGGGTGCTCTTCTTCCTCCTCGCTCCCACCCACCTCACGTCAGCTCGCTCCACTCGTACCCCCAAATTTCTCACCTCACTCCTACAGAAAACCCCCAGCTCCCCTTCTTCTTCGCTCGCACTACAACTAGGCTTGTCATTCGTTACTCTGCTCAAATCCGTGAGCGCGACGCAACGCCCTCGAGGAAAATGGAGTCGGCTGACCCCAGCGCCAAGAAGATAAGGGTCCCGCCAGCGGCGACGCCTGTTGTAGATTCCGCACCCGGCAGCGCGGGGAGAAGCGGCAACGCCGCCCCCACCGGATCCCAGGAACCCGTAGAATCTCGGGTGGACCGCATCAGCAATCTCCCGGATGCCGTCCTTGGGGAGATCATCTCGCTTCTCCCCACCAAGGATTGCAGCCGCACCCAAGTCCTGTCAATTCAGTGGCGCCCTCTATGGCGCGCCATGCCCCTTAATCACGACTGTCGTCAGCTATCTCTCTTCAATGATTTTGAAATCCCTAGAGCCATCATCTCCTCCCACCAGGGCTCCGTTCAAAGCCTCTGCATCCCGTCATGCTACCTGAGCAAGCATACCATGCCCTGCATGGTGGACGCCTGGCTGAAATCCCCTGAATTCATAGAACTACAGCTGCTTGAGTTCTACTATTCTCCTGGAAATCACATACCACATACCGAACGCCATGAACTTGTGCCCTTAGCACTGATGTCCATCTCGCGGTTTTCCTCCTCTCTCCACACCGCCACCTTTGCGTTGTGCTACCTACCAGACAATCTAGTACTAAACCTTCAACTCCCATTTCTCAAGAAACATTCACTTGTGCGGGTTCGTATATCGGAGGCCTCATTGCACAACATCATCGACTCTAGTTGCCCTGCGCTGGAGTGCTTGGTGCTTGTTTTCACAGTTAGAATCAGTTTTCTCCAAATAAAATGGCCTAACCTTGTAAGAATTGGAATTTCTTTTGGCGGAAGGTAGCTCATCATCCAAGATGCCCCTTCACTTCAAAGGTTGATCCTTGATTCTAGTTATTCACCGTTGCAAATAACCGTCCTCTCTGCACCTAAACTGGAGACCTTGGGTGTAATACATGATCTCTATGCTCATTTCAATATGTTGTTTGGCTCCATAGTTCTTCAGGTACTTTATATTATCATCTACACTTGTAACCATAAGCTGCATTTTTAATTTCTGCGCATAATTTATATATCATCTTGGAGTACACATTTTGTACTAATATTATGTTCTATGCTCAAAGAAGAGTTTCTCCATGGATGGCCTATCAATGGTGTTGGATTCTGTCAAGATCTTATATATCCAAATGAATAGTTTTGATCTGAACAAGATTATTGGCTTGCTGCAATGCTTTCCATGTCTGGAGGAGTTGTATATAAAGGTGATAATTTCACGCACATTGGAAGCCCACATATAGTGTACTAGAATTAACCGTTCAGCTGTTGCTCTTTCGACACTCTTCTTTTAGACCTTAATTGTTTTCAATCTTCATGTCTATTTAGGCAACAGGACGGGGTAAGAAAGTTATAACCAATTGGTGGATTCGTAAGCATCAGGATTTTCTCACTTCTCATGAGATTCGATTGAAGACAATAATGCTAGAACCATATGTAGCCAACCGTGCAAACACAAGATTTGTCACATTCTTCCTGCTGAATGCGAGGTTACTATTGTCCATCAGGCTTAAGTTTATCGGCAGCATGGTTTTGACGGATGGGTATGTCGAAGAGCAAAAAAGGAGTTTCAGGTGGGCAAAAGAGCTTGTGAACGTGTCGGGCTTCTATTTACAACATATTGTGGTCATAATCCAGTAAATTTTACGACCCAGGATGTTCATTTTGTGGACCTGACCGATCCATTTGACTGTGACTGCCGAAAACAGTGCTGTCGTTAGATGTTGTTGCCCTTTTCAATCTGGGTTTTTTTGTAAACCTGATGAACAATTAACCCTCGTGCTTTTGTACAGTTTGTAAGTTGGAGTTAGATGTTCCTGCCCTTTTCGACTCGGCTGTGACTGTCATATTTTATTTGAAACAAGGCAAATGGCTTGCCATTCGTTTAATTTAGAGTGAAATATTGTAACAAATCCCAACCAAGGGAAATAACATCACTCTCGCCGGCTGCTTGAGCTCACTGTGCATTACAGAAGCCAAGTGATTAGCCCCCACCAGCACCCACAAACTTATTTCGAACTAGCACATCAAATGGGCTGTAAATTTTCATAGGAAAGGTTGCATGACCGTGATAGATTTGGATTCTGACATTTGGGACCCGCGAGGAAATGGCCTATCCAAGGTGGTGTCGACTTACTAGCCAGTCAACAAATGATTCTGCCTACCAGCTGTTGGATTGACATCCAACATCTGTCGTGTATCTTCTATCTCTTTTCTTCTTCCTCCTCCAGCCGCCCAAACCAAACCACCCCATCGACTCCTCCTGCTCCCGCCTCCCATGGCTGGCTGCACCTCCGCCGCCCAACCATACGTACCCTCCAATGTTGGCCAGTCCCTCCCTCTATTCCCCCACACTTCCTGTTATTCTCCAGTGACATCAGCCCTAACACGCACCCGTGCCCGAACCAATCAACCCTCATACTCCCCTCCACCTGCGACTGGACCGACGCATCTTCAACGGCTCCTGTTCATTACGTCCGATGCCTCACCATCGTCCTCCGCCTTGCGGCTTTGGTTTGCTCGCCGTGCGCGGTGCTCCGCCCTCTTGCGTTGTCAACGTCGTCAACAACCGAGAGGAACAAGGAGATGATTGTACGTGGAGAGGATGACAGTAGGGACCCACCAGCGTCATGGTAGTACGCAAGCAAGTGCCTCTATAGTACAAGCCCAAAAATATGGTTCCTCCTAATGGTTGGACATCTGGGGCTCACGCCATTGTCAACGTAGTAAATAAACGAGAGAATTACACTACGAGCGGCTGACACCAGGGACCCAGCAAGTCGCAATTTTTTTTGAGGAACAAGCAGTTGTTATTTATACTAGTTTTAGTGATGGATCAGGGTAACAACGGGGCTGTGCGGGGGTTGTGGCCCGTCTAGCCAGGGTTTTATTTATGTTTACCACATCATGAGCCCAGTTGTGTTTTTTCTTGCTGAAAATGGCTAGCCTAGTTCTATTTTTTTAAAGAAATACCCAAACAAGGCCTACTTGCTTTATCGGCCCTGCTGGGCTGCAAATCTTTCAAGACGAGGAGAGTTTCATTTGGTTTGCCCAGAAATGGGTTGTACATTTTTAAAACACATCAAACCGGGAATTAGTTTCAATTTTTTTCATCACAAGATCTTAAATTCCATTGATTTTTATGCGTGGACAATTATTTGGATTTTATATTTATATAAATTATTTTTCAAAATAGTTTGAATGTGAATTGATATTTCTGGATTAAAAACAGTTGACCGCACCGAAATATGCAAAATTTCGTATACTTTTTAACCATGGCCACAATATGGGGTGTAATGCTAACAAAAAGAAGATGGGCTCCAAAAAAAATCTTAAGAATTAGCAAATGGGTTGTACATTATTTGAAATAATGGCAGACGGGTTGTATGCTATTTTCCACAGATTTGAGGCTGACTTGTGCGCCTACTACAGGTTGACGCGTATGCTTTCATAAAAAAAAGGTTGGCGCACACGCAACACCCTGTCAACTTAGTCAACACAGGAGAGCAGTGACTATTGGATGTCCATCCAACGGCTGTCATGCTTCTTCAATCTCTGCTCTTCATGCTCCAGCCGCTCAAACAAGCGCCGACGGGACTGCCTGCTCCCTCCTCTCGTGACCGGCTATGCTGCCGCGCAGTCCTCACGGCCCCATCATACTCCCATCGCTGGCCTAGCCATCCCTCTACTCACCCACACATGCCGTTATTCTCCAGCGATGGCAAATGAACCAGTAAACCCTCGTACTCCTCCACGTGGGAAACAACTGCCGAGTATTCCCTGGCTCCATCTCGTTCCCTTCCTAGGCCTCACCGTCGTCCACCGCCCTGGTGCTCTCAGCGCGGCCTGGTCAAAGTGGTCAATGAATGACATCCATCGGAAGTGGACTGTACGTGGAGAGGCTGACAGCTGGGTCCAAGGCCGCACGCAAGGAAATGCCTCCTTATTACTTGCAAAATAATGATTCATCCACCTGACAGCTAGGACCCACAGGAAGGGCCTCTATATTTCACGAAAAAAACATTCCCCCTGCTGACAGGTCGGACCCACCAGCTATATCTTCGCACGCAAGGAAGTGCCTCCTTATTACGCCAAAAAAAATGAATACCCCCTACTAGCTGGGATCCACCATATTGTTGGGCTGACTTGTGGGCCTACTAAGTTGATGGGGACGGAGGGCTTTGTCAACTTAGTCAATACTCCAGTGACTGTATGATGTCCATCCAACGGCCATAGTTCTTCTTCAACCTCGGGTCTTCTTGCTCCAGCCGCCCAAAGTAGCGCCGGTCATGCCGCCTGCTCCTGCCTCCCGTGGCCGGCTGTGCTACTGCGGAGGCCTCACCGCCCCCATACTACTCCCACCACTGGCCAGGCCATCCCTCCACTTAGCCACACCCCTTGTTATTCTGCGGCGCCGGCAGCCTAACACCGCAGCCGAACCAGTGAACGCTCATACTCCTCTCCGCGTGGGCATCCACTGCCGCGTCTTGCCCGGCTCCATGTCGTCCCCTTGCTAGGCCTCGCCGTCGTCCATCGCCGTGGTGCTCTCGGCGCGACGTGGTCAATATGGTCAACGACCGACTTCCATCGGAAGAGTACTTTACATGGAGAGGCTGACAGCTAGGTCCACGGCAGCCGCAAGGAAGTGCCTCCTTATTATGCAGAAAATAATTATTCCTCCACCTGACAGCAGGGATCCACTGGACGGGCCACTAGTATTTTGCGAAAAAAATCATTTCCCCCTGACTGCTGGGACCCACCGAACGAGCCACCGTATTTCGCGAAAAAAACATCCCCCCCACCCCGCTGTCAGCTCGTACCCACCAGAAGTACCTCCTTAGTACGCACAAAAAAATGAATACTCCCCCGGCTAGCTGGGACCCACCTTGGTGGGAGGCTAACTTGTGGTCCTACTAAGTTGACGGGGACGAAGGGCTTTGTCAACTTAGTCAATATAAACGATTCTAGCTCCAGTGACCGTACGATGTCCATCCAACGGCCGTAGTGCTTCTTCAACCTCTGGTCTTCTTGCTCCAGCTACCCAAAGCAGCGCCGGTCGTGTCGCATGCCCCTGCCTCCCGTGGTCGGCTGTGCTGCCGCGGAGGCCTCACCGCCCCCCTACTATTCCCACCACTGGCCAGGCCCTGTGGCGACGGCAGCCTCACACCGCAGCCGAACCAGTGAACCCTCGTACTCCTCTCCACGCGGGCTTCCACTGCCACGTCTTCCCCGGCTCCGCGTCGTCCCATTCCTAGGCCTCGCCGTCGTCCACCGCCGTGGTGCTCTCCATGCGGCGTGGTCAACGCGGTCAAGGAACGACTTCCATCGGAAGAGTATTGTACATGGAGAGGCTGATAGCTGGGTCCACGGCCACAGCCCAGTTATTTTGTGATTTGCCAAGTAAGTCGCTTTGTCAGGCTTGTTGGGCTGCAAATTTTTTAAGAGGAGGAGAGCTTTCATTCGGCTGGCTGAGAAAATGGCCCATCAGTAATGAGAAATGGGCTGTACATTTTTAAAACACATCAAACCGACAATTAGTTTCAAATATCTTTTTTTTTCATTTCAAGATTTTAAATTACATTAATTTTTATGCGTGGAGAATTTATTGGATTTTATATTGATATACATTTATTTTTAAAATCAGTTTGAATGTGAGTCTAAATTTCGGGAATAAAAACAGTTCGGACCGCACCAAAATATGCAAAATTCCGTAAAAAAATTTAACCGTGGCCACAATATGGGCTGTAATGCTAACAAAAAGAATATGGGCTCCAAAAAAACCTTAAAAATTAGCAAATGGGTTGTAAATTATTAGAAATAATGGCAGATGGGTTGTATGCTGTTTTCCATAGATTTGAGGCCTTCCTAAAGAAAAGGTTGACGCACAAGCAGTGACTGTTGGATGTCCATCCAACGGCCATCGTGCTTCTTCAATCTCTGCTCTTCCTGCTCCAGCCGCTCAAACAAGCGTCAGTGGGACTGCCTGCTCCCTCCTCCCTGCGGCTGGCTATGCTGCCGCGCAAGCCTCACTGCCCCACCGTACTCCCATCGCTGGCCTAGCCATCCCTCTACTCACCCACACCTGCTGTTATTCTCCGGCGACGGCAGACGAACCAGTAAACCCTCGTACAGTCGTACTCCCCTCCGCGTGGGAAACAACTGCCGAGTCTTCCCTGCCTCCGTGTCGTCCCCTTCCTAGGCCTCGCCGTCATCCACCGCCGTGGTGCTCTCGGTGCGGCGTGGTCAATGTCGTCAACGCCCGACTTCCATCAGAAGAGTACTGTGCGTGGAGAGGCTGACAGCTGGGTCCACGGCCACAGCAAGGAAGTGCCTCCTTATTACGCGCAAAATAATTATTCCTCCACCTGACAGCGGGGACCCACCGGACGGGCCACCGTATTTCACGAAAAAAACCAGTTCCCCCTGACTGCTGGGACCCACCAGCTACAGCTTCGCACGCAAGGAAGTGCGTTTGGGCAAAAAAACAAAACGATTCGCCCCCATGACCGCTAGGACCCACCAGCTACATCTTCGCACGCAAGGAAGTGCCTGACAGTCGGGACCCACCTGGTCGAAGCGTACGTAGCGTTGTCATTCTGGTCGCGAATGTGTACGTACATATATGCTGGTGGATGTAGAGGCGCGCACGTGTCGTAGTAGTGGTGCGCACGTAGCATGTACACGTACGTACAACGGCCAGGGTGTAAGAAAGAAAATATGGCCACGTATGTGTACATACGGGCGGGGTCTCGAATGCCTACTCGCGCATACGTACGGCCAGGGCTCGTGTACATGGCTGGGTCGGAACAGAGAAACAGCGTCGTCGTCGTGTTCATGGGGAGGCAACGGAATGCGTTGTGTTCATGGGGAGGCAACGGAATGCGTCGTGTTCATGGGGAGGCAACGGAACGCGTGGGAGCCAACCGGCTGGGTCGGAACGGAATGTGTGGTCGTGTTCATCGGGAGGGCTTGGACAGAACGGGCGATGGAAACGAGGCCTGGCGTACCATAGAACGGAGGAAACGGACCTCCTACGGTCGAAACGGGGGTCCTGTTGATTAGGAGGGGTGTGGCGTACCGCAAAACGGAGGAAACGGACCTCCTACGGTCGAAACGGGGGTCCTGTTGATCGGGAGGGGTGTGGCGTACCGCAAAATGGAGGAAACGGACCTCCTACGGTCGAAACGGGGGTCCTGTTGATCGGGAGGGGTGTGGCGTACCGCAAAACGGAGGAAACAGACCTCCTACGGTCGAAATGGAGGTCCTGTTGATCGGGAGGGGTGTGGCGTACCGCAAAACGGACGAAACGGACTTGTGTTGGAGTGCTATGATCGAAACGGGGGTCCTGTTCATCGAGAGGGGTGTGGAGTACCGCAAAATGGGACTCCATGGGATACTGCTCATCTCCACCGTTGACCTCCTCCAGCCTCCACGGGCTACCGTCGACCTCCTCCAGCCTCCACGGGCTCCTGTTCATCCAGCATCCACCGCGCGCTACCCCACCGGCTACTGTTCAACCACCCCTCCACGGACACCCCTCCACCGTCTACTGTTTATCCAGCCCTCCACCACACCACGGGGTCCTGTTCATCCAGAGGCAACGCCACTACTCACTATTCATCCAACCCCCCCTCCCCCCCCCCCCCGCAATGCTCACTGTTCATCCCAGCGATAGCATCGATCGGCTTCAGTTAGCAGCAGTAGCGAAGGAATCGCTCGATCGGGTTCAGTTATCAGCCATGGTCGATCGCTCAGGTTCAGTAACGCGTAGCCTGCAGTGCAATCGTTCGGGTTCAGTTAGAGCCCAACGCCTCGCTCGGGTTCAATTAGAGCCAACGCATCGCACACACGCGCGTACATGTACGAGAGAAACGTGCATCGCTCGGCCCCCGACCTCCCACCGTAACCAGGAACTCCCCGAAATTTTCCTCGCCCTCGCTTCTACCACGGTTTTTTCCGTCATGGATGGCCCAAAGAATGTCATGCAGCTGCGTATCCAGCCCGCCTAGGATGAAAAGCCCATTTTCTGTCATGATTATTTGTCATAGAAGTAGGATCCCACCACATCTATGATGATACCGGGTTTTGTCACAATTATCGTCATAGAAGTGTCATATTTATCAAAGAAAAAAAAATTCGTTCAGCCCAAAATGTCACGGATGTGTCTTTTCTTTGTAGTGTGATGAGAGCAAGCCTAGAGTACATTTCAGCGACACCTTCACCATCCTTCATTTTGAACTTGTCAGTCTGACTTTGAAGCACATCCAACTTGTATTCCTTGACGGACTCGGTACCTTCGTGCATATCAATCAAAGTATCCCAAACTTCCTTTGTATTCTCAAGACGGCTGATTTTGTTGAATTCTTCGGGGCACAATCCATTGAAGAGGATATCGCAAGCTTGAGTGTTGTATTGCAGCATCTTCAATTCTTCCGCAGTTGCTTCGCGATTTGGTTCTCTCCCATCAATGAATTCACCTAGCAAACCAATACGCACAATAGCCCAAATGGAGGGGTTATGTCCAAGAATACGCATTTTCGTCTTATGCTTCCAACTAGCAAAATTAGTACCATCAAAGTAAGGACCTCTATGGTGGAAATTTCCCTCGCTAGACGCTATACTCTCCTAGGTTGTGAAACCAAGGCTATAATCACCAAAGTTATGGAAATCAAGGAAAATGGAGACTAAGGCTCTGATACCACTTGTAGGATGCCTAGAGGGGGTGTGATTAGACTACTTGACCAAATAAAAATCTAGCCTTTTCCCAATTTTAAGTCTTGGCAGATTTTAGCAACTTAACACAAGTCAAGCAATCAACCTACACATGCAATTCTAAGAGTATAGCAGCGGAATGTAAATCATTGCATATGAAGGTAAAAGGGAGGAGTTTGGAGGGAGCAAACGCAATGTAGACACGAAGATTTTTTGGCGTGGTTCCGATAGGTGGTGCTATCATACATCCACGTTGATGGAGACTTCAACCCACGAAGGGTAACAGTTGAGAGAGTCCACGGAGGGCTCCACCCATGAAGGGTCCATGAAGAAGCAACCTTATCTATCTCACCATGGCCATCGCCCACGAAGGACTTGCCTCACTTGGGTAGATCTTCACGAAGTAGGCGATCTCCTTGCCCTTACAAACTACTCGGTTCAACTCCACAATCTTGATGGAGGCTCCCAAGTGACACCTAACCAATCTAGGAGACACCACTCTCCAAAAGGTAATAGATAGTGTGTTGATGATGAAGTCCTTGCTCTTTGTGCTTCAAATGATAGTATCCCCAACACTCAACTCACTCTAACAGATTTGGATATGGTGGAAAGATTATTTGAGTGGAAAGCAACTTGGGGAAGGCTAGAGATGAAGATTCTTATGGTAGGATTGGAATGTCTTGGTCTCAACACATGAGTAGGTGGTTCTCTCTCAGAAAATGAGTAGTGTAAGTGTAGGCACGTTCTGATGGCTTTCTCGAATGGAGAAGGGGGTGGAGGGGTATATATAGCCTCCACACAAAATCTAGCCGTCACACACAATTTCCCAAACTCAGTGAGACCGAATAGTGAAACTCGGTGTGCCCGATCTGGTTCAAAATGTGAACATTAGGGTTTTCGGTGGGACCGAAAATATCAACTCAGTGGGACCGATGAGATAGGGTTAGGGCAAAACCTCATTTGGATGAGACCGATCACATGAACTCGGTGAGTCCGATTTTAGTAATAAGAAAACAGAGACTTGGTCACGCAAACTCAGTGGGACCGATCGCTCGTTTCGGTAAGACGGAAAGGTTATGAAAAGGTAATAAAGAGTTTGCATTGTGAACTCGATGGGACCGATCGCTCATTTCGGTGAGACCGAAACGCGACAAAGGGAAACAGAGAGTTTGCAATCCCACCCTGGTTAGACCGAGATCCCTATCGGTGAGACCGAACTGGTTATGGTTTCTGCCTATGGCTATGTCAATGAACTTGGTGGCGTTGGATGAATCAAATTGGTGGGGCCGAGTTTGAATTTAGGTTCAGGACATATGTGGAAATGAGAAAGTGGTTGAGGGCTTTTGGAGCATATCACTAAGTATTTTGAGCAAGCAATCCATTAAGCAATACCTCATCCCATTTTAATAGTATTGGCTTTTCCTATGGACTCAATGTGATCTTGGATCACTAAAGTGAAAAAGAAGAGTCTTGAGCTTTTGCCAATATGTGTCCTTAGCATTTTGAGGGGTCCACATCTCTAGTCCATGCCATACCAATCATTAAACTTTCTGAAACATTAACCTTGAATGGATATTAGTTCAGTGAGCTATATGTTGTTATGAATTACCAAAACCACCCGGGGATTAGTTGCACTTTCAAGAAGACAATGGCGACCCTGGCGGTAGGATGCGAGATGGCGAGAAAGAGGAATCAAGCGGGGAAGCGGCTATAGATTAGGAAGGAAGGAGGAAATAGGAGAAATGTGACTTTCGGTCGGGGAGAAAAGGGGGTGGGGGTAGATATTTTGGTGGTAGGCCAAAAAATTTGAAATGTGGAGGGAAACTTTGCACGTGGTGCCGCCGGACACAATTCACTTTGAACTATTGTGCGCATCGCAAACAATTCTTCTGCTTTACGTGCATGGGATGAGTTTGATAATTCAAATTTTGGTGGAAATTTCCCCGAGTACGTCATTGCATAATTTAACATCGCTTGCTAATTTGGGCACACAAAAGAGCGTACAACACACAGACCACACTTACTGAATTGAGCAGTTTTAGTAATTAAACAGAGCTAGTTGACCTAAACACTGCTCTAACAAAAGACCATCATTAAAAACAAAGCCTAAGTATGCATAATTTTAACAAATTCGCCACCGCGCCGGCCTATGCATCGCCGGTGTGAGATGAGACCTCGATGACTTGTCCTGGCGACATGTCACCGTTGGTGGACTCCGCGTATCCCCTGCTGAAGTCGACCGCGTCCTAGTCCTTGTCCTAGTTCGCAACTCCTCCTCCTGGCGCTCCTCGATCTCCGCCACCTCCTACATCTCCAACTCTCACTCGGCGATCTCATGAGGAAGCAGGTGCTCCATGGCAACCGCCGCCTTTTCAGACGTGGGCTGCATACTGGATTCCAAGACGGCCTGGAATATCTTTGCATGTACGTCCTTGATCTTGGTGCCGATGGCCTCAACCCGGGCCAGGGCGACATCGGCGGCACGGACGGTAGCTCGAGCGCTCTCAGCGTTTGCAGCCGTCGTCACAGCAACAGCTGCAGCCGTCTTGGCTACTGCAGCTGCCCTGTCGGCTATCGCAGACGCCCTCTCGACGGATGCGGCCGCACTCTCAGCATAGGTGGCCGCGCTCTCGGCGCAAGCGGCGGCGCCCGGGAGGACGCGACCATCGTATGGGCCTTCACGAAACGTTTCCATGGTGTCATCTTTGCAAGAAGGGGGTGCAGGAATGGGGATCAGGATTCGTGGATTCGGGGGTTGCCGGCACTGGAGCAGACGAGCCAACAAAGCTTAAGGAGGAAGACTTAAATAGACCCAGAAATTTTCATCGCAAATGGTTCCCACAAAAAACTGTGTGTGGTGTTGTTGATATTTTTTATTGGCTGTGAAAGACAAATTTGGAGTAAAGTGGCAACAGATGGTGTTTTAAATGTATGAGAAAATTTGTAGTACTAATACGATTGTCACGTCAAAATTTGGAAAATTTCAGGGGTCATTTGACCTTTTAAGACATTTAAGTGATTTTCTAGCATTTAATGACCATAATTAAAATTTGAACTACATGTATGGAAGGAATTTTCAGACATATTGGTCTAACGGCTATGACACTATTAAGCATGGAGTGCCATGGCATTTAAATTCCACAAAAAAATAAAGATCAGAAGCACATGAAACCTTGCTTGATGTAATGTCATGCCACCAAGATGATGTGCTAAATTTTTTAGCCTATTTAAGGAAAGTTTGGACACACACCCCTCACAAATCGAAGCAACTCACTAGAAGGCTCGTGGTTCCGAGAGGGAACAATGCATGTTTGATGACAAACGAGAGATAGCTTCATCTTACGGCCTTCAAATTTTTTTCTACATATAATGTGCACTAATACAACTGTCATGTGAAAAATTGGAAAATTTCAGGGGTCATTTGACCTTATAAAGACATTTAAGTGATTTTCTAGCGATTTAATGACCCTAATTCAAATTTCAACTACATGTACATGCAACAGCTAACCATAACAGTTTAAAAAGTCATATTTTGTGTACTTGTGTGCGATTTAATTCCGTGTGCAATAAATTTGAAGGAATTTTCAAACATATTGGTCTAACGGCTATGACACAATTAAGCATGGAGTGCCATGGCATTTAAATTCCAAAAAAATAAAAAAGATCAGAAACACATGAAACCATGCTTGATGTAATGTCATGCCACCAAGATGATGTGCTCAATTTTTTGGCCTATTTGACGAAAGTTTGGACACACACCCCTCAAAAACCGAAGCAACTCACTAGAAGGCTCGTGGTTCCGAGAGGGAACAATGCATGTTTGATGACGAACGGGAGATAGCTTGCCCTTACGGCGTTCAATTTTTTCTACATTTAACGTGCACTAATACAAGTGTCATGTGAAAATTTAGAAAATTTTAGGGGTCATTTGACCTTTTAAAGACATTTAAGTGATTTTCTAGCCATTTAATGATCGTAATTCAAATTTGAAGTAATGTACATGCGACAGCTAACCATAACGGTTTTAAAAATCATATTTGTGTACTGATGTGTGAGTTAATTCCATGTGCAGTAAATTATAAGGAATTTTCAAACATACTGGTCTCACGCCATGGCATTTTAATTCCAAAAAATTAAAAAATGATCAGTAAAACATGAAACCTTGCTTGATGTAATGTCATGCCACCAAGATAATGTGGTAAAAAATTGGTCTACTTGACGAAAGTTTGGACACACACCCCTCACAAACCGGAGCAACTCACTAGAAGGCTCGTGGTTCCGAGAGGGAACAATGCATGTTTGATGACGAATGGGAGATAGCTTCCTCTTACAGCCTTCAAATTTTTTTCTATGTTTAACGTGCACTAAGACAATTTTCATGTGAAAATTTGGGAAATTTCAAGGGTCATTTGACATTTGAAGACATTTAAATGATTTTCTAGCCATTTAATATTTGGGGAATGTAGCATGCAATTTCAAAAAAATTCCTATGATCAAGCAAGACCTATCTAGGACATGCATAGCAACGAGAGGGGGAGAGTGTGTCCACGTACCCTCGTAGACCGAAAGCAGAACCATTTAGTTAACACGGTTGATGTAGTCGAACATCTTCACGATCCGACCGATCCTAGTACCGAACGTACGACACCTCCATGTTCAGCACACCTTTAGCTCGATGACGTCCCTCAAACTCTTGATCTATTAGAGGGTCGAGGGAGAGTTTTGTCAGCACGACGGCGTGGCGACGATGTTGATGATGTGATCCACGTAGGGCTTCGCCTAAGCACTACGACGCTATGACCGAGATGGTAAATCGTGGAGGGGGCACCGCACACGGCAAAGAACAATTGATGTGCCTTTGGGGTGCCCCCTGCCCATGTATATAAAGGAGAGAGGGAGGAGGCGGCCGGCCTAGAGGGGGGCGCGCCAAGGGGGGAGTCCTACTAGGACTCCCTAGTCCTAGTGGGATTCCCTTTCCTTTTCAGAGTAGGAGAAGGGGGAAGGGAGAGAGAGAGGGAGAAGGAAACGGGGGGTGCACCCCCTCCCCTAGTCCGATTCAGTTTCGCTAGGGGGGTGCACGCCACCTACTGGCCGCCGGCCTTCTCTTTCCACTAAGGCCCATGAAGGCCCAATACTCTCCCGAGGGGTACTGGTAACCTCCCGGTACTCCGGAAAATGTCCGAACCTATCCGAAACCTTTTCGGTGTCCAAACATAACATTCCAATATATCAATCTTTATGTCTCGACCATTTCGAGACTTCTCGTCATGTCCGTGATCTCATCCGGGACTACGAACAAACTTCGGTCATCAAAAACAGATAATTCTTAATACAAATCGTCATCAAACATTAAGCGTGTGGACCCTACGGGTTAGAACTATGCAGACATGATCTAGACACATCTCCGATCAACAACCAATAGCGGAACCTAGATGCTCATATTGGTTCCTACATATTCTATAAAGATCTTTATCGGTCAAACCGCACAACAACATACGTTGTTCCCTTTGTTATCAGTATGTTACTTGCCTGAGATTTGATCGTCGGTATCATCATACCTAGTTCAATCTCATTACCGGCAATTCTCTTTACTCGTTCCATAATGCTTCATATCGTAACTAACTCATTATTCACATTGCTTGCAAGGCTTATAGTGATGAGCATTACCGAGAGGGCCCAGAGATACCTCTTCGATACACGAAGTGACAAATCCTAATCTTGATCTATGTCAAACCAACAAACACCTTCGGAGACACCTGTAGAGATTCTTTATAATCCCCCAGTTATGTTGTGACGTTTGATAGCACACAAGGTGTTCCCCCGGTATTCGGGACTTGCATAATCTCATAGTCAGAGGAACATGTATAAGCCAAGAAGAAAGCAGTAGCAATAAAACTGTAACGATCATAATGCTAAGCTAACAGATGGGTCTTGTCCATCACATCATTCTCCAATGATGTGATCCCGTTCATCAAATGACAACACATGTCTATGGTTAGTAAACATAACCATTTTTGATTAACGAGCTAGTCAAGTAGAGGCATACTAGGGACACTATGTATTTTCTATGTATTCACACATGTACTAAGTTTCTGATTAATACAATTCTAGCATGAATAATAAACATTTATCATGATATAAGGAAATATAAATAACAACTCTATTATTGCCTCTAGGGAATATTTCCTTCAGTCTCCCACTTGCACTAGAGTCAATAATCTAGATTACAAAGTAATGATTCTAACACCCATGGAGTCTTGGTGTTGATCATGTTTTGCTCATGAAAGAGGCTTAGTCAACGGGTCTGCAACATTCAGATCTGTATGTACCTTGCAATTCTCTATGTCTCCCTCCGTGACTTGGTGGCGTATGGAATTGAAGCGTCTCTTGATGTGCTTGGTTCTCTTGTGAAATATGGATTCCTTTGCCAAGGCAATTGCTCCAGTATTGTCACAAAAGATTTTCATTGGACCCGATGCACTAGGTAGTACACCTAGATCAGATATGAACTCCTTCATCCAGACTCCTTCATTTGCTGCTTCCGAAGCAGCTATGTACTCCGCTTCACACGTAGATCCCGCCATGATGCTTTGCTTGGAACTGCACCAACTGATAGCTCCACCATTCAATATAAATACATATCCGGATTGCAACTTAGAGTCATCCAGATTAGTGTCAAAGCTTGCATCAACGTAACCATTTACAACAAGCTCTTTGTCACCTCCATAAATGACAAACATATCCTTAGTCTTTTTCAGGTATTTCAGGATGTTCTTGACCGCTGTCCAGTGCTCCACTCCTGGATTACTTTGGTACCTCCCTGCTATACTTATAGAAAGGCACACATCATGCCTGGTACACAGCATTGCATACATGATAGAAACTATGGCTGAGGCATAGGGAATGACTTTCATTTTCTCTCTATCTTCTGCAGTGGTCGGGCAATGAGTCTGACTCAACTTCACACCTTGTAACATAGGCAAGAACCCTTTCTTTGACTGATCCATTTTGAAATTTTTCAAAACTTTATCAAGGTATGTGCTTTGTGAAAGTCCAATTAAGCGTCTTGATCTATCTATATAGATCTTGATGCCCAATATGTAAGCAGCTTCATCGAGGTCTTTCATTGAAAAATTCTTATTCAAGTATCCTTTTATGTTATCCAGAAATTCTGTATTATTTCGATATGTCATCCACATATAATATTAGAAATGCTATAGAGCTCCCACTCACTTTCTTGTAAATACAGGCTTCTCCAAAAGTCTGTATAAAACCATATGCTTTGATCACATTATCAAAGCATATATTCCAACTCCGAGAGGCTTGCACCAGTCCATAAATGGATCGCTGGAGCTTGCACACTTTGTTAGCACCCTTTGGATCGACAAAACCTTCTGGTTGCATCATATACAACTCTTCTTTAAGAAATCCATTATGGAATGCAGTTTTGACATCCATTTGCAAATTTCATAATCATAAAATGCGGCAATTGCTAACATGATTCGGATAGACTTAAGCATCACTACAGGTGAGAAGGTCTCATCATAGTCAACTCCTTGAACTTGTCGAAAACCTTTCGCAACAAGTAGATCTTTGTAGACAGTAACATTACCGTCAGTGTCAGTCTACTTCTTGAAGATCCATTTATTTTCTATGGCTTGCCGATCATCGGGCAAGTCCACCAAAGTCCACACTTTGTTCTCATACATGGAGCCCATCTCAGATTTCATGACCTCAAGCCATTTCACGGAATTTGGGCTCATCATCGCTTCCTCATAGTTCATAGGTTCATCATGGTCTAGTAACATGACTTCCAGAACAGGATTACCGTACCATTCTGGTGTGGACCATACTCTGGATGACCTGTGAGGTTTGGTAGTAACTTGATCTGAAGTTTCATGATCATCATCATTAGCTTCCTCACTAATTGGTGTAGGAATCACCGGAACTGATTTCTGTGATGAACTACTTACCAATTAATTAGGGATAAGGTACAATTACCTCATCAAGTTCTACTTTCCTCCCAGTCACTTCTTTCGAGAGAAACTCCTTCTCTAGAATGGATCCATTCTTAGCAACGAATATCTTGCCTTTGGATCTGTGATAGAAGGTGTACCCAACAATTTCCTTTGTGTATCCTATGGAGATGCACTTGTCTGATTTGGGTTCGAGCTTATCAGGTTGAAGCTTTTTCACATCAGCATCGCAGCCCCAAACTTCAAGAAACTACAACTTGGGTTTCTTGCCAAACCACAATTCATATGGTGTCATCTCAACGGATTTTGATGGTGCCCTATTTAACGTGATTGCAGTCGTCTCTAAAGCATAACCCCAAAACGATATCGGTAAATCAGTAAGAGACATCATAGGTCGCACCGTATCCAATAAAGTACGGTTATGACGTTCGGACACACCATTACGTTGTGGTGTTCCAGGTGGCGTGAGTTGAGAAACTATTCCACATTGTTTCAAATGAAGACCAAACTCGTAGCTCAAATATTCGCCTCCATGATCAAATCGTAGAAACTTTAATTTCTTGTTATGATGATTTTCCACTTCACTCTGAAATTTTTTGAACTTTTCAGACGTTTCAGACTTATGTTTCATTAAGTAGATATACCCATATATGCTCAAATCATCTGTGAAGGTCAAAAAATAACGATACCCGCCACGGGCCTCAACACTCATTGGACCGCTTACATCGATAGGTATTATTTCCAATAAGTCAGTAGCTCGTTCAATTGTTTCGGAGAACAGAGTTTTAGTCATCTTGCCTATGAGGTATGGTTCGCAAGCACCAAGTGATTCATAATCAAGTGATTCCAAAAGCCCATCAGCATGGAGTTTCTTCATGCGCTTTACACCAATATGACCTAAACGGCAGTGCCACAATAAGTTGCACTATCATTATCAACTTTGCATCTTTTGGCTTCAATATTATGAACATGTGTATCACCACGATCGAGATTCAACAAAAATAGACCACTCAACAAGGGTGCATGATCATAAAAGATATTACTTATATAAATAGAACAACCACTATTCTCTGATTTAAATGAATAACCGTCTCGCATCAAACAAGATCTAGATATAACGTTCATGTTCAATGCTGGCACCAAATAACAATTATTCAGGTCTAAAACTAATCCCGAAGGTAGATGTAGAGGTAGCGTGCCGATGGCGATCACATCGACCTTGGAACCATTTTTGACACGCATCGTCACCTAGTCCTTAGCCAATCTTTGTTTAATCCGTAGGCCCCTTTTTGAGTTGCAAATATGAGCAACAGAACCAGTATCAAATACTCAGGCGCTACTACAAGCATTAGTAAGGTACACATCAATAACATGTATATAAAATATACCTTTCACTTTGCCATCCTTCTTATCCGCCAAATACTTGGGGCAGTTCCGCTTCCAGTGACCAGTCCCTTTGCAGTAGAAGCACTCAGTTTCAGGCTTAGGTCCAGACTTGGGATTCTTCTCGGGAGTAGAAACTTGCTTGCTATTCTTCTTGAAGTTCCCCTTCTTCCCTTTGCCCTTTTTCCGGAAACTAGTGGTCTTGTTAACCATCAACACTTGATGCTCCTTCTTGATTTCTACCTCCAGAGCCTTTAGCATTGCGAAGAGCTCGGGAATCATTTTCGTCATCCCTTGCATATTATAGTTCATCACGAAGCCTTTATAGCTTGGTGGCAGTGATTGAAGAACTCTGTCAATGACACTATCATCAGGAAGATTAACTCCCAGCAATGATTCAAGTGGTTATGGTACCCAGACATTCTGAGTGTGTGTTCACTGACAGAACTATTCTCCTTCATTTTATAGCTATAGAACTTGTTGGAGACTTCATATCTCTCAACTCGGGCATTTGCTTGAAATATTAACTTCAACTCTTGGAACATCTCATATGCTCCATGACGTTCAAAACGTCTTTGAAGTCCCGATTCTAAGCTGTAAAGCATGGCACACTGAACTATCGAGTAGTCATCAACACGCGTCTGCCAGGCATTCACAATGTCTGCAGTTGCTGGCGCAGGTGGTACACCTAGCGGTGCTTCCAGGACGTAATTCTTCCATGCAGCAATGAGGACAATCCTCAAGTTACGGACCCAGTCCGTGTAATTGCTACCATCATCTTTCAACTTAGCTTTCTCTAGGAACACATTAAAATTGAAGGGAACGGTAGCACGAGCCATTGATCTACAACAACATAGATATGCAAAATACTATCAGGACTAAGTTCATGATAAATTAAAGTTCAGTTAATCATATTACTAAAGAACTCCCACTTAGATAGGCATCCCTCTAGTCATCTAAATGATCACGTGATCCAAATCAACTAAACCATGTCCGATCATCACGTGAGATGGAGTAGTTTTCAATGGTGAACATCTCTATGTTGATCATATCTACTATATGATTCACGTTCGACCTTTCGGTCTCAGTGTTCCGAGGCCATACCTGCATATGCTAGGCTCGTCAACTTTAACCCGAGTATTCTACACATGCAAAACTGGCTTGCACCCGTTGTATGTGAACGTAGAGCTTATCACACCCGATTATCACGTGGTGTCTCGGCACGAAGAACTGTAGCAACAGTGCATACTCAGGGAGAACACTTATACCTTGAAATTTAGTAAGGGATCATCTTATAATGCTACCTTCGTACTAAGAAAAATAAGATGCATAAAAGATAAACATCACATACAATCAAAATATGTGACATGATATGGCCATCATCATCTTGTGCCTTTGATCACCATCTCCAAAGCACCGTCATGATCTCCATCGTCACCGGCTTGACACCTTGATCTCCATCGTAGCATCGTTGTCGTCTCGCCAACTATTGCTACTACGACTATCGCTACCACATAGTGATAAAGTAAAGCAATTATATGGCGATTGCATTTCATACAATAAAGCGACAACCATATGGCTCCTTCCAGTTGCCGATAACTCTGTTACAAAACATGATCATCTCATACAACAATTTATATCTCATCATGTCTTGACCATATCACATCACAACAAGCCCTGCAAAAACATGTTAGACGTCCTCTACTTTGTTGTTGCAAGTTTTAGTGGCTGCTATAGGCATCTAGCAAGAACCGTTCTTACCTATGCATCAAAACCACAACGATTTTTCGTCAATTGTGCTATTTTAACCTTCAACAAGGATCGGCCGTAGTCAAACTCGATTCAACTGAAGTTGGATAAACAGACACCCGCCAGCCACCTATGTGCAAAGCACGTCGGTAGAACCAGTCTCATGAACGCGGTCATGTAATGTCGGTCCGGGCCACTTCATCCAACAAGACCGCCGAATCAAAGTAAAATGTTGGTGGTAGGCGGTATGACTATTATCGCCCACAACTATTTGTGTTCTACTCGTGCAAATCATCTACACATAGACCTGGCTCGGATGCCACTGTTGGGGAACGTAGAATGCAATTTCAAAAAAATTCCTATGATCACGCAAGATCTATCTAGGAGATGCGTAGCAACGAGAGGGGGAGAGTGTGTCCACGTACCCTCATAGACCGAAAGCGGAAGCGTTTAGTTAATGTGGTTGATGTAGTCGAACGTCTTCACAATCCAACCGATCCAAGTGCCGAACGTACGGCACCTCCGTGTTCAGCACACGTTCAGCTCGCTGACGTCCCTCGAACTCTTGATCCACTAGAGGGTCGAGGGAGAGTTCTGTCAGCATGACAGCGTGGCGAAGATGTAGATGATGTGATCCACGCGAGGCTTCACCTAAGCACTACGACGCTATGACCGAGGTAGTTAACTGTGGAGGGGGCACCGCACACGGCAAAGAACAATTGATGTGCCTTTGAGGTGCCCCCCTGTTCATGTATATAAAGGAGGGAGGGAGGAGGCGGCCGACCTAGAGGGGGGCGCGCCAAGGGGGGTGTCCTACTAGGACTCCCTAGTCCTAGTAGGATTCCCTTTCCTTTTCGGAGTAGGAGAAGGGGGAAGGGAGAAAGAGAGGGAGAAGGAAAGGGGGACGCCCTCCCCAAGTCCAATTTGGTTTGGCTAGGGGGGGGCGCCACCTCCTGGCCGATGGCCTCCTCTTTCTACTAAGGCCCATGAAGGCCCGATACTTTCCCGGGGGTTTCGGTAACCTCCCGGTACTCCGGAAAATGTCCGAACCTATCTGAAACCTTTCCAGTGTCCAAACATAACCTTCCAATATATCAATCTTTATGTCTCGACCATTTCGAAACTCCTTGTAATGTCCGTGATCTCATCTGGGACTCTGAACAAACTTCGGTCATCAAAAACACATAACTCTTAATAGAAATCATCATCAAACGTTAAGCGTGCAGACCCTACGAGTTCGAGAACTATGTAGACATTATCGAGACACATCTCTAATCAATAACCAATAGCGGAACCTGGATGCTCATATTAGGTCCTACATATTCTACAAAGATCTTTATCGGTCAAACCGCACAACAACATACGTTGTTCTCTTTGTCATCGGTATGTTACTTACCTGAGATTCAATCGTCGGTATCATTACACCTAGTTCAATCTCGTCGCCGGCATAGTCTCTTTACTTGTTCTGTAATGCTTCATCACGTAACTAACTCATTAGTAGCATTGCTTGAAAGGCTTATAGTGATGAGCATTATCGAGAGGGCCCAGAGATACCTCTCCTATACATGGAGTGACAAATCCTAATCTTGATCTATGCCAACCCAACAAACACCTTCGGAGAGACCTATAGAGCATCTTTATAATCACCCAGTTACGTCGTGACGTTTGATAGCACACAAGGTGTTCCTCCGGTATTCGGGAGTTGCATAATATCATAGTCAGAAGAACATGTATAAGTCATGAAGAAAGAAGAAGCAATAAAACTGTAACGATCATAATACTAAGCTAACGGATGGGTCTTGTCCATCACTTCATTCTCTAATGATGTGATCCCGTTCATCAAATGACAACACATGTCGATGGTTAGGAAACATAACCATTTTTGATTAACGAGCTGGTCAAGTAGAGGCATACTAGGGACACTATGTATTGTCTATGTATTCACACATGTACTAAGTTTCCGGTTAATACAATTCTAGCATGAATAATAAACATTTATCATGATATAAGGAAATATACATAACAACTTTATTATTGCCTCTAGGGCATATTTCCTTCATTAATGACCGTAATTCAAATTTGAACTACATCTACATGCAACGGCTAACCATAATGGTTTGAAAAATCATATTTATTTACTTGTGTGCGAGTTAATTCCATGTGCAGTAAATTAGAAGGAATTTTCAAACATATTGGTCTCATGGCATGGACACATGCATGGAGTGCCATGGCATTTTAATTCTAAAAAATTAAAAAATGATCAGAAAAACATGAAATCTTTCTTGATGTAATGTCCTGCCACCAAGATGATGTGGTACAAAAATTGGCCTATTTGACGAAAGTTTGGACACGCACCCCTCACAAACCGGAACAACTCACTAGAAGGCTCGTGGTTCCGAGATGGAACACTGCATATTTGATGACGAATGGGAGATAGCTTCCTCTTATGCCTTTAAATTTTTTATACGTTTAACATGCACTAATACAACTATCATGTGAAAATTTGGAAAATTTCAGGGTCATTTGACATTTTAAAGACATTTATGTGATTTTCTAGCCATTTAATGACCGTAATTCAAATTTGAACTACATCTACATGCAACCGGCTAACCATAACGGTTTGAAAAATCATATTTGTGTACTTGTGTGCGAGTTAATTCTGTGTGGTAAAAAAATTGGCCTATTTGACGAAAGTTTGGACACACACCCCTCACAAACCGGAGCAACTCACTAGAAGGCTCATGGTTCCGAGAGGGGACAATGCATGTTTGATGACGAATGGGAGATAGCTTCCTCTTACGGCCTTCAATTTTTTTTCATGTTTCACGTGCACTAATACAACTATCATGTGAAAAATCAGAGAATTCTAGGGGTCATTTGAACTTTTAAAGACATTAAGTGATTTTCTAGCCATTTATTGACCGTAATTCAAATTTGAACTACATCTTCATGCAACGGCTAACCATAACGGTTTGAAAAATCATATGTGTGTAATGCGAGTTAATTCCACGTGCAGTAAATTATAAGGAATTTTCAAACATATTGGTCTCACGACATGGACACATGCATGGAGTGCCATGGCCTTTTAATTCCAAAAAATAAAAAAATGGTCAGAAAAACATGAAACCTTGCTTGATGTAATGTCATGCCACCAAGATGATGTGGTAAAAAATTGCTTGTTTGACGAAAGTTTAGACACACACCCCTCACAAACCGGAGCAACTCACTAGAAGGCTCGTGGTTCCGAGATGGAAAAAAGCATGTTTGATGACGAACGGGAGATGGCTTCCTCTTACGGCCTTCAAAAATTTTCTATGTTTAACGCGCACTGACACAACTAGCATGTGAAAATTTGTAAAATTCCAGGGTTCATTTGACGTTTTAAAGACATTTAAGTGATTTTCTAGCCATTTAATGACCGTAATTCAAATTTGAACTACATCTACATGCAATGGTTAACCATAACGGTTTGAAAAATTGTATTTGTGTACTTGTGTGCGAGTTAATTCCATGAGCAGTAAATTAGAAGGAATTTTCAAACATATTGGTCTCATGGCATGGACACATGCATGGAGTGCCATGGCATTTTAATTCCAAAAAATAAAAAAATGATAAGAAAAACATGAAACCTTGCTTGATGTAATGTCATGCCACCAAGATGATGTGGTAAAAAATTTGCTTGTTTGACGAAAGTTTGGACACACACCACTCACAAACTGGAGCAACTCACTAGAAGGCTCATGGTTCCAAGAGGGAACAATGCATGTTTGATGATGATAGGGAGATAGCTTCCTCTTACGGCCTTCAAATTTTTTCTACATTAACGTGCACTAATACAACTATCATGTGAAAATTTGGAAAATTCTTGGGGTCTTTTGAACTTTTAAAGACATGTAAGTGATTTTCTGGCCATTTAATGACCGTAATTCAAATTTGAACTACATCTACATGCAACGGCTAACCATAACGGTTTGAAAAATCATATTTTTGTGTACTTGTGTGTGAGTTAAAAAATCATAAGACTATGTAAATATCTGGTGTTCAAAAAAGAAAATGTAAATATATGGCAAGACAACCGGCCCCCACACGATTGGCATGCTATTTCATGCCTCGAGGTTTGGAAGGTGAGTGGCAGGGGTTATTAATCAGACATGGTTCTGTACTGGAAACCATCAGCTATTAAGTTCACACACAGATTTTGCTGCGGGAATCTTGTGTAATTCAAATTACAGTACATGTAAATTCCGGCGACCGGCGTGTGTACTGTTCCCATCGATCTAGATTCTGGCCACGAATAAATACTACCTTGCTCACGTCGTCCCGCATGCATTCTCATCTACATCCTCCTCTCGCTCGCCCTCTCTCTATCTCTCTCAAATCTCTGCCTTGGCGCCACCGGTCTGCCCACGCGCCGATGAGAAGTGGCCGCCCACCGAGGACGCTCACTCGAAGATGGCGGAGTGGCATTTAAGAAGGAGATGGCGGAGGAGGAAGCCACGTACCAGGCGGCCTGTGAAGCCCGTGATGCCGCCTGGAAAAAGGAGGTCGTGGAGCTTTGAGGGCAGACGCTCATCGTGCGGAGGAGGTGTGTGAAGACGGGTGCTTCACAAGGAAGGTCAAAGGCGCTAGGTGCCTCATCACTACGTGGAGGTGGGCCAATAAGCTCCAGTGTGCCACCAACAAGGAGCTTCGATGGTCCCCCAACAAAATGGCAAGATCGTTCACGCTTGTCCGCCAGGAAGAGGCAGATCGGTATGTCAAGCGATGCGAGGAGGAGGAGGTGGAGTACTGCCTCCGCGCTCGGAAGATGTCGCATACCAGGGAGCTGCTGGCGAGGGACTGCCGGAATTCTACCCCCATGAGGGATTATTAGTTTTAGTATTGTTCATTTTTAGTTTTATGCATTGTACATAGTAGTTAAGTATCATCACGTATATGTGATGATATTATATATATTCTGTGATGAACTAATGAACAATTAATATATATATATATATATATATATATATTATGAATTCCATTTCTTTCTGTTTTTGTATACTAATTTGTATCTAGCTGTTATCATCGACATATATAGAATGGAAAGTGTATATACACACATTGAAACAAAACATATAAGAACGGAAAACAGAGTATACACATTGAAATAGAGCAATAAACAAAGCAATACTATGATTGCTGTGAATACATAGCTATCCACGTCGAAATGACTCAACAAAATAAAACGCGTCCATGAGACCATGACCAGCAGCCCTTGTCTACGGTAGCTCTTGGCTCTGCCTGAACTCGTGCATGCGTTCGTCCAAGCGGTCGACCTGCTCGCGGTACATCTGGAGCGCGATCTCGAGCTCCAAGTTGGCTATTTCATCGGAGATCACCAGCTCGAGGATGCGACAGCCATGTTTCTCTACTTCGCCAGGTGGACACCTGGGCCAAGGAGGCAATCGAGCCTACTGACTAGCGCATTGGCATCGAGCGGGCCGCAGACAAGGTGAACGGCACGACCCATGTGAATGGCGCAGCGGCATCCAGTGCAAGTACAGCGCGGCCGTCCTCTAGTGCAAGTACGATGCAGAGGGTCTCTACCCACTCCTAGCGAGGAATGGGGGTACTGACGGGACATGTACCCAGCTGCAACGCCTTGTCGACAGTAGGCAAGCGCCCATGGATCCGCTCTTGTGCGGCGTGTCGTGCCTCTCACTCTATGGCGCTCCAATTGTCTTGCCGTGTGGCGAGCCATAGCCTATCGGCGCGGACGCGCCTAGCTTGCTCGACGGCATGCCATCGATCATGTAGTGCAGCAAGCTGCAGCCTCCCGGTGCTAACATGCCTATCTTGATCCGTGGCGCTGAAGCACCATGCGCCAAGGGTCTTCTCAACCCTGGCGATGACGCACATCACGCCGTCGTCCATCGTGTTGCCAAGGAGCGCCTCGGCCTCGACGGGTCGTGGCGCCTTCTCATTTTCGTTGTCGACGAGGTTGATGGCAGAGGCAACGCTTTGGTGGGTTGGCATGCTTGGAAAAGGTGGATGTGCTACAGGATGCGCTTGTTGCCTCCGTGCGTTGCGCGCCGCCTAGGTTTATTGGCAATATCACTGGGTGGCGGGAAACAGGTGAGGAAATGGTGGGAAACGGTGGTGTGTTCAGGAAACTTAGCATAGAAGGAACATCGAGCTAGCACAAGAAGTAGATAATGATCAGATGAACACGGACCACACTAGGGAACCCGTCGGTGATGAATTCATCAATCGCAAACGATTGTATACCAGCAAGCGTTTGCCCACAACACACACGACTTATTCCATCACAAATAACTCGGATGGATCAACTGTATGCCACGTATCGCACATTATCAAAAAGTAATGCGGTAGACCTTCTTTAACATTTTTTAAAAAATAAAACTAAAATAAAAATAAGGACCTCGAGGTTAATTTAACTAATGGGATGGATCATAGAGGTAATTTAATTTGACCCATCCCATCAATTAATTTAACATCAAGACAACTTCCCATCCAGTCACCCATCTAATGGCTGCTCCAGCCTGAGCACAATTAACTTGAGAGTTCTATTAGATGAGCTATTGGTGGAACAGCTAGTCCTTGCTGATATAGGATGCCTCTTCGCATCCTTACGGCGTACCTGGATGACCGCCTGTCGCCCAATGGCCAATAGATGTTTTGTAGACAGAGCATATCACATACGTCTTATTAGAAGCAATCGTCTATGTTATTATCGGTCTTTGCACACATTTCTGATTATAGACCTGTTTGTCACGAATCACACACATCTTGTTATATTGAACCGTTTCTGTTATCTTGGCTCAACGCAAATAGTTCATCCGAGTGAACTGTTTGCCCTCTATCGCACACACCTTGATCTGGTTGACTTTTTCTTTTGTTCCGCCTAATCACAAACGGTTCATCCGAGTGAACCGTATGCCGTATATCACACACACCTTCATCTGGCTGCCCGTTTCTGTTCTTCTTCCTCCTTGCAAACAGTTCATTGAACCGTATGCCCTACATCGCACACGCAACTAAAATCTGAACCGTGTTTGATGCATCCAGCATTGCAAACATTTTGCACCTTTTTGATGGGTTTTTACATCACCATTTGCGATTATTGCATCGCACACAATTTCGTCGAAGGGTCTCTGATCGTAGTTTCGAGTTAGCAGCCACCTGCAGTAGTGCGGTGATGGCGCACAACTAAAATAGGTATTACTCAAATCATCTTAAATCCAAAGTGAAGTCCATATGCAAGGAACAAGTTTTGAACTTGAAAAACCTTCAGAAAGTATATAAATGGATCTTCGATTTTTCATGGATAGTGATCGTGAAATAACGTTTTACGAAAGAGTTTTGATTGGAATAGTTGATCTTGTAAAATCTTCTTATTAGTAGCAATACTAAAAGGTATAAAGGGATTACAGTGGTGAGTGTTGTAAATTGATATACAACAGATGAGCAACATAACTAATTTTGAAAGAGATTTCAAACAGTGTGTATATAAGATACAGCCAAAAGGTTTTGTTGGGAATGCCGTAATGATATAAATATCTCAAAGCCATATGTATGATTTGAAATAAAAATATCAAGTAGATGGTAATTTAATAAAATAGTAGAATTTGAAATTTATCAAAAAAAGATTTGCGGAGACAAGAATTTTAGTGAGAGCTCCATGGAATTTATGATCTTACATATGTATGACATATCACTTGATCACAATAAAATAAAGTATTTTAGCACTAAGAATATGTTTATAAATACTTAGAATTATTGAATGAAGAACTATATAGATAGACTGAGACATCTGATTAATTATACTAAGACTTATACGGTGACAAAAGTTTTCAAAAAAATTAAAGGAGAAAAAGGTTTCTCAAAATGTCACATAGCATAACACTATACAGAAATCAATAGTTGATGAGCATGTATGGGTGAATAAGATTCATTGTGTGTGTTATCAAACGTACAAAGCCAGATGTTTTTACTAATTGTTAGTAGTAAGTACCATAGTGATATCTATCACATTAAATAGGGTAATTGCTTAAAAATTTAAAGTACCTCAGTTTGACAAAAGCCTTGCTTCTTGTCTTTAGAGGAGATGGAGAGGTTGTTGTAAAAGTTACACAAAATACTTGTTGTAAAAAGGTTACACAAGACAACTTCATGATTAATAAACTATCGAGTTATAAATTTTTGAAGAGGGTTTTCAGAAATGAACATAAATTGTGGATCTATAAATGATATAGCTTGAAACTTGAGAAGACTTTTAATACTCCCTCCGTTCCTTGATATAAGGTGTATAGTTTTTTGAAGAAAAAAAACAAAATATAAGGTGTATTGCGGTGCACCATTTGTTTGGATAGTTTTTTAGGGATTTGATTACATTTCCTTATTTCAAGAAAGCTCCTCTATTTTCTCATGTCAATTAGTCAGGTGAAATCTCGCCCAGAACTTATGAAATTTTCCCTCCATGTGTGTTCTTTAATTTCCGTGCCAAAAACTATACACCCTATATTTAGGAATGGAGGGAGTAGTATATATTATGGATCAATAAAGTTTATTGATAAATTATGATGTAGTACCAGATAGATATTGACTATATGAGATATAGTAATGGGACTATATGGAGATATAGTGTTACCATAGAATGGACTATATGGAGATATAGTGTCACCATGAATGTAACACATGAATTACACAATAAACCAGATGTTGCCGACACAAATAACATTGGGGTTCGAAGAGCGTGATCCAGAGAGGAAGGCTCTACCACTATCTAAGCATGAGAAACATTGGGTAGCCATATGAGTTAAGAAAGCATGCAACAAGATTATTGACTCTAGTGCAAGTGGGGGACTGTTGAAAATATGCCCTAGAGGCAATATTATTTCTATTGTTATATTTTTCATATTCATAAATTAAAGAGTTTATATCTTATGCTATAACTGCTATGATCCTGGAATATGTGATTCAGTGGAATACTCTTATGCACGTGTCGAATGATAAATGGTAAAATAGAAGGTTCCTAGTCTCGCCTCTAAAACTAGCTTAAGTGTTGTTGGTGATCATGTTTTCCGGATCTTAGGATATGGTTAAGTGTAATTATGATGCTAAAACAATATTGATATTATGACATTGGAAGAACGATCATATTGAACCGACCCAAAACTTGTTTGTCATGAATTTAGTTAATATCGTCTATATTCAATTATAATAACACAGAGTGTTAACATGTGAAATTTCTCCTCATAACATGAGAGTATAGTGGTCACTTCTTATTGTACAGTGGGCTTTGGGGTTGCTCAAGCGTCACATGTAAGACAGTGATCATAACAACAACTTACAGGTTAATCAAATAGTTTAACAAGTGGCCGGATAGCTCGAGAGTGGGATTTGCTCCTCTGACAATGGAGAGATATTATTATGGCCCTCTCGGTGTGACATCATCAATCATCGTCAGTCCAGATAGACGTGACTTCATCACGGGGATGTCGGAACACAATAACAAGGATTTTGGTATAACGAGCATAGTGATGACTCAGGAGGATGCCGATGCATCCAGGGTTTTGTGAAGTATTGCGGCGCAAAGGGAACATCACATGATAACCCAAGGTTCACTCCAATATCATTTGTGTGCACATAGGGACTGATACGAATGTCCATGGTCTCGTTGTCGGTCATTGAACGAACGGTTTCGTTCATGTCTATGAGTTATCAAAACTATGGGGTCACGAGCTTAAGGCAATCATGATCTACAGAGTTTTAGTAGGATGGGAGTCATGAGAATATATTTGTGGAATTGTTTCATGAATATAAGGAATGGTCCCGAGAGGATCTAGAAGCATTTCGGGGTCACCGGAAGGGTTTCAGAGAGTATCGGGTAGTACCAGGTATTACCGATAAATTATATATAGGTGGGAAATGTTTCCGTAGATGTTATATATATAATGTTCTAGAGGTATTTAGAACATTTATATTTAATTTAAATATCAACGGGCCTTAAAAGGCCAAGAGGTAGAAGGCAACTTGTGCCACGAGGGCCCAAGTGGAGGTGGCGCCCCCTTTCCTTGTGGCAGGCCTAATCCTACTAGGGGAGGGAGTGGACTCCTCCCCTTGGCCGGTGCACCAAGGTTTTTTTCCCTTTGATGTCTGCCCTCTCCCTCCACTCCAACCTATATATACTAGAGAATTTTGTCTCTCGAGACATAGCTTTTGGAGCCTCCTCTAGTTCTTCCAGTTCATGTTCTAGTTGGTCCTAGTTGACTAATCAGAGCTTCGCTAATCCTCTTGTTCTCATAATTAGAAGCTCAATGTGGTTCTAATATCCTCCCTCTAATTCTCCAGCAATGATTAGCTCTGGACGGTGAAGCGCTGCCGGATCATGAAGGCTGCACGCATGCAACCAAGTAGAGAGGTCGTGCTTTCGGTCTAATTCGAGGGATCGTTCGTGGGCGGTACGAGGGATCATTCATCAAAGGTTAGAGGGCCTCCAAGTATGATCTATACCAACACTTTCTTCTTCGGCTGCAACTTGGTGACAGTAACAATCATGATCCCAACCCGTAACACATCTTCATAATGATCTTGGATGACCGTAGGTGTGAATTTTTTTTGTTTTCTACTACGTTTCCCAACAGTTTGCAAAGTTTGAAAATCATTTTTTCTTTAAAAATATGAAGACTAAAGAAGGGTAGAAGAATTGGCTTAGGAGGATGTATTAAGAGTGAAATAAGTGTTAGGATTACACTGTAGATGTGTGATCATGAATATGCTATTCCCTTCCTTTATGTTATGTTGGTTGAGACTCGTTAAACTATACTTCCCTTCATGTTATGTCACTTGATACTTTATGAACAATATTTACCTTAATGTTATGTTACTTGAGACTCTATATTTCCCTTCATGTTATGTCACTTGAGACTTGACGAACAATATTTTCCTTTATGTTATCACTCATGTTGATCCTGACATGCATGTGTTCCTAATATTTCTATGTCTATGTAGATGAGCACAAGTGGTAGCCATAGTGAAGAGTCCAAAATTGATTCTAATGCTATGGCAACCTCAAGGAGGCAAAGGAAGAAAATATACATGATTTCTGCACTTGTTAGTATCATGTACAGTGAGAAGTATCTCATGAAAAAGAAGAGAAGAGTTCCTATAATGACCAGACAACAGTGGGTTACCGAGAACTTGAGTACTCCAAAATATTGCTATAATATGTTCAGGATGTATAAGCCTTATTTTGATAGATTACATCATACACTTGTATACACTTATGGATTGAAAGGAACAAGAAATATGAGTTGAGAAGTAACATTGGGTATGTTTCTCTGGATGGTTGGGGGTCCTCAATCCGTAAGCCAAGTGTAGAATCGTTTCAAGAGATCAACTGAAATTATACATTGCAAATTCAATGAAGTATTGAAATGCTTGAATGACATGGCTGTAGACATGATTCGACCAAGTGATTCGGAGTTTAGAATTGTACATGATAGGCTTCAAGATGCAAGATTGGCACCTCACTTTGATGGTTGCATAGTTGAAATTGGTGGGTCGCATATTCTTGTAATTGTTCCAAATGATGAGATCGTCAACCATGTTAGTCGGCATGGATACCGAACACAGAATATCATGGTAGTGTGTGTCTTTGACACGAGATTCACTTCTATTGTCGCGGGATGGCCAGGGTCAGCACATGACACAAGGATTTCAGAGATACTTTGGTGAAGTATGTAGGTAGGTTTCCACATCCACCTATAGGTATCCATTTCATTTACATGTGCATGCCAATATTGTTTTAGTTATCTTGTTGATCCCATGTGTAAAACTATCACTTTATGCATGGAGGTACTATCTTGTTGACTCGGGTTATCCCAATTGTGATGGATATTTAGCTCCATACAAACGTCAAAAGTACCATGTGTCAGAATTTCGCCAAGGTCTCCCACCGAATGGGAAAAAGAAACATTTAACTTTGCACATTCCTCTCTATGCAATGTTATTGAGCGTTCATTTGGTGTTTGGAAGATGAAATGGCGTATTTTACAAGAAATGCCAAGTTACCCTCCTGACACTACAAAAAAAGACACATCCGTGACATTTTGGGCTGAATGAAAAAAAATGTCACGCTTATGACACTTCTATGATGATAATTGTGACAAAACCCGGTATCGTCATAGATGTGGTGGGCTCCTACTTCTATGACAAAAAATCATGATAGAAAATGGGCTTTTCATCCTAGGTGGTCAAAGATGCAGCTGCATGACATTTTTTGGGCCATCCATGACAGAAAAAATCGTGGTAGAAGCAAGGGCGAGGAAAATATCAGGGAGTTCTCGGTTACGGTGGGTGGTCGGGGCCAAGCGATGCAGAGGGGGGTTGCGCGTTTCTCTCATACACGTACGCGCGTGGGTGCGAGGCATTGGGGTCTAACTGAATCCGAGCGAGGTGTTTGCCTAATGAACCCAAGCGACTACATTGGCTATGCGTTACTGAGCCCAAGCGATCGATCGATCCCTGGCTGTTAACTGAACCCGATGGAGCGATTCCTTCGCTACTGCTGTTAACGGAAGTCAATCGAACCTGCTGCCTCTTAATGAATAGTGAGCGTTGTTGGGGTTTGGATGAACAGTTCCCTGTGGAGGTTGGATGAACAGGACCCCGTGGTAGTAGAGGTTGTTGCCGCTGGATGAATAGGACCCCGATCGAGCCGGTTGGGGGTGGATGAACAGGACCCCATGGAGGGCTGGTTGAACAATAGCCGGCGGAGGGCTGGATGAACAGTAGCCCGTGGAGGCTGGTTGAACAGTAGCCGGTGAAGGCTTGATGAATAGGAGCCCGTGGATGAATAGTAGCTGGTGGAGGCAGGAGGGAGACGTCGTTGGTGAACAGTCATAGGTGGAGGTTGGAGTAGGTCGACGGTGGATGAACAGTAGCCCGTGGAGGCTGGAGCGAGGCAGTAGACGATGGTTGAACCGTAGCCCGTGGAGTCCCGTTTTGCGGTATGCCACAGCCCTCCCGATGAACAGGACCCCTGTTTCGACCGTAGGAGGTTGAAGAGAAGTTTGTTTCCTCCGTTTTGCGGTACGCCATACCCCTCCCAATCAACAGGACCCTGTTTCAACCGTAGGAGGTTAAAGAGAAGTCCGTTTCCTCTGTTTTGCGGTATGCCAGACCCCTCCCAGTGAACAGGATCCCGTTTTGACCGTAGGTGGTTTAACAGAAGGCCGTTTCCTCCGTTCTGCGGTACGCCAGGCCTCATTTTGGTTTTTTCGTCCAAGCCGGTTGGCTCCCGATGAACATGACGCATCCCATTGCCTCCCGATGAACATGACGCATTCCATTGCCTCCCGATGAACACGATGCAGTTTCTCCGCTCTGACCCAATGGGTTGGTTGCCGATGAACAGGACGTCTTTGCTGCTCTCCAATGCCTCTCCATGTACGCGAGCCCTGACCATACATATGCGCGAGTAGGCATTTGAGACCCCACCTGTATGTACGTACGTGGCTGTATTTACTTCCTTGCACCCTGGTTGTACGTACGTGTACACGATATAGACAGGACTGCATGACATGCTACGTCCGCGCCTCTACTACGACACGTGCCCTTCGTTACTCGGCCACGGTTCATCGTTGCAACCTAGAGACAGACCGATCGACTAGTATGTACGTACATGTTTACGACCAGATAGACAACCCTACGTACGGTTCGACCGGGTGGGTCCCAGCTGTCAGGGAGGTAAGGAGGCACTTCCTTGCGTGAGAGGATATAGCTGGTGGGTCCCAGCTGTCAGGGGGAGAATCATATTTTTTGCCCGTAATATGGACGCACTTCCTTGCGTGCGAAGATGTAGCTGGTGGGTCCCAACAGTCAGGGGGAAACGTTTTTTCGTGAAATACGGTGGCCCGCCCGGTGGGTCCCTGCTGTCAGGTGGAGGAATCATTATTTTGCGCGTAATAAGGAGGCACTTCCTTGCTGCGGCCGTGGACCCAGCTGTCAGCCTCTCCACGTACAGTCCTCTTCCGATGGAAGTCCTTCCTTGACCACGCCACGCCGAGAGCACCAAGGCAGTGGACGACGGTGAAGCCTAGGAAGGGGACGACGAAGAGCCGGGGAAGACACGGTAGTGGATGCCCACGCAGAGAGAAGTACGAGGGTTGACTGGTTCGGCTGCGGTGTGAGGTTGCCATCGCCGCAGAATAACAGGGGTTGTGGGTGTGTAGAGGGATGGCCTGGCTAGAGGTCGGAGTAGGGTGGGGCGGTAAGCCTGCACGTCAGCAGAGCCAGCCACGGTAGGCAGGATCAGGCGGCACAACCGACGCTGGTTTGGGCGGCTGGAGCAAAAAGACCAGAGGTTGAAGAAGCACTACGGTCGTTGGATGGACATCGTACAGTCACTGGAGCTAGAATCGTTCATATTGACTAAGTTGACAAAGCCCTCCATCCACGTCAGTAGGCCCACAAGTCAGCCTCCAACTATGGTGGGTCCCAAATAGCAGGGGGAGTATTAATTTTTTTTGTGTGTAATAATGAGGCACTTCCTTCCATGTGAAGATATAGCTGGTGGGTTCGAGCTGTCAGCGGGAGGAACTTTTTTTCACGAAATACAGAGGCCCTTCCGGTGGGTCCCTGCTATCAGGTGGAGGAATCATTATTTTGCACGTAATAAGGAGGTACTTCCTTGCGTGCGGCCATGGACCCAGCTGTCAACCTCTCCACGTACAGTCCTCTTCCGATGGAGGCCTAGGAAGGGAATGACCCAGAGCCGGGGAAGACTCGGCAGTGGTTGCCCACGCGGTGGGGAGTATGAGGGTTTACTGGTTTGACTACCATTGCCGGAAAATAACAGGAGGTGTGGCTGAGTAGAGGAATGGCCTAGCCAGCGATGGAGTAGGGTGGGGCGGTGTGGCCTGTGCGGCAGCACAGCCGGCCATGAGAGGCGGGAGCAGGCATTCCCACCGGCGCTGGTTTGGGTGGCTGGAGCAAGAAGATCAGATATTGAAGAAGCAGCACGGCCGTTGGATTAACATCCCACGGTCACTGCTGCTAAAATTGTTTGTGGACTAAGTTGACAAAGCCTTTCGTACACGTCAACCTAGTAGACCCAGAAGTCAGCCTCCAAATCTGTCCCAAATAGCATACAACCCGAGATTTCTAGCCAGATTCAAATTATTTTAAAAACTAAATATACCTTAATTTAAATCCAAGGAAATTTTACCCGCACAAAAATAATGAAATTTAAAATATCAAAATCCGAAAGAAAAAAGTATTTTGGAACTAATTGCTTGTTTGCTGTATTTTTTCATTTTACAACCCATTTATTATTACTTATAGCCCATTTCTTATTACTTATAGCCCATTTTCTTGGCAAGCCTGAATGCATTCCTCCTCGTCTTGAAAGATTTCCGGCCCAGCCGGGCATAGAAAAGCAAGTAGGCCTACGTTGGTTATTCTGCAAAAAACAAAATAGCTGGGCTACTCATTTTTAGAAAGGAAAAAAAATTGGGCTGGTCATGTGGTAAACATATGAAATAAAAGCATGGGCTAGATGGGCCACAGCTCCCGCACAACCCAATTGATACCCTTCTCCGTCCCCAAAAAATATTGCGCGCACTGCTGGGTCTCGGGTGTCTGCCGCTCCTTGTGCAATTATCTCGCTTATTGACTACGTTGACAGTGGTGTGTGACCTAGATGTTAGGAAACCATCAGGAGGAACCCTTTTTTTCTTATAATAAAGGAGGCACTTGCTTGCCTATTGACAACATCCTCGAGGGTCCCTACTGTCATCCTCACCATGTACAGTCATCTCCTTATTCCTCTCGGTTGTTGGCCATGTTGACAACACCAGAGGGCGGCGCCGCGGCGAGCGAACCAAGGCGAAGGACGATGGTGAGGCCTCAGTCGGGAACGAACAGGAGCCGGGGAAGATGTGCAGCGTTTTAGGGTGCGGTGTGGCCACGATGTGTGCTTGGCAGCACAGCCAACCATGGGAGGCGGGAGCAGGCGGTCCCGACGATGCTGGTTTGGCTTTGGCGGCTGGAGGAAGAAGAGACTGAAGAAACACGACAGACGTTGAATATCAATCCAACAGTCAAGGTTGGCACAATCGCTTGTTAACTAAGCCGACACAAAGTAGCATACTTTTTATATATAGGAAGAAAAATATAAACTAGGCTCGTTCGCCTGATAACATTCCCGAAACCGCGACCGTTCGATCTTGCGTCGCAACTAAAACTGCGAGAAAAATGTGTTTGTCTGCCATCCTCCTCTCAGGGAACGTTCACCATATAAGTGACTAGCACCCTTGGTTTTCAACCGAGAGGTCTTGGGTTCGAGTCCCAGGAACCCTCAATTTTGTCATCCTTCCTTCCTTGCAAAAAAAAAGAAGGAAAATCAAAGACTTGAGAAGGCGTACAAAACAAGCTAGTGTACCACTCAGGAGACATTGCTGAGTTTTAGAAAAAGGAGAGACGTGCTCCTGTAGCTGGTTCGAATCCAAACCTAGACTATGACTATATATGGTGCTATGCTACTATTCAAGTAATGAAACTGACATATCCAACGTTCGCTTCTCCTCTTCTCTACGTACTCTGCCTAGCATCAGAAGCTCTGGCCACAACAACCATGTCCGCTGGCGGCTCGTCCACCTACTCTTCAGCAGGCAACAACCAGCTATGAGTCAAGTCACCACCCGTACCATAGCCTGTGAGTCTCATCACTCCCCTGCCGGCACACGCACCGCAACTGGTTGCTCATCGCAACCCGTTGCCGTTGGTGTGGTGCCACCGCTACAAATCACACAGAGTCATCCGTCGCGTCTCAACCACAATCCTCAACCCTAGCCGAGTCTTCTACAAATGCTCGAATCATGGGGTAATAATATATTTAAGTGTTGCTCCGCTGCTTTCAGTTGCTGATCTTTTTAATAGTTTGGTTGATGATCTTCCATTTTGATTCGGGCAGAAAAGGGAAGATTCACGTGAACTGTATTTCTGGGAAGTTGCTGATGTGGGGGAATGCAACTACGCTGATTATTTGGTTAGCCGAGGAATCCCAATACCAGCAGGTTGGGGTGTTGGACAAGTAACTGAAGGAACGAAGAAGAGGAAGATGCAAAGCAAAAGGTTAAAGATGCAGTTCCTCTGATCATGGCCAAGCAACAACTGTTTAACTGCCTTGACAGCAATGAGGAGATGAAAGAGCTTATGAAGATAATGGGGAAAATCAATGTGCTCTGTAGGATGATTGTCTCTTTATTTGCAGTGTATGTAGCACTCGTGATGTATTCAGTGGCTATGACATCAGCACTTTGCTGAAACTAGTAACGAATGAAACCTGTTTAGCAGGGTTGGCGTAGTGTTGTGAACATCTAATGATTTCTATTAACGGAAATCAGGGGTATCCCCGTTTGCTCATTAATAAATTAATAAATAGCAGAGGCCCTTTTGCTAATAAATAAATAAATTAGCAGAGGCCCTATCGGGTCAGCTTTGTTCCCATTTGAAGACGTCGAGCAAATTGTAGTCCAGCAGCAAACTATGTCATCAAATACAAGTTTCACAGCCAAATATGAGTACAACAAAACAACAATGTCATCATGTTTTAGTCGCCATACAATCACCAAACACAAATCAACATACATAATAAGTGATGTTCTCACAAAAAAATACTAAACAACAAGTTCATCGGGTTTCAGTTGTCATAGCAAACACAATTTCACATAGTAGATAAAAAACGTCTTTTGACAGGCAAAGACAACAAAAGCAATCTAATCATCATCCGCAGCAGCAGCATCAACATCTTCGCCATGTCTATCAGTCTGAATCGTAATTCCCCCCAGTGTCATCTTCTTCTTCATCCTCAATGTCCTCGAACGTTGGCATCTTATTGATCAACTCTTGTATGTCCACAACCCGATAGGTAGTGAAAAATAAATTATGGGGGCACCAATCTTTGCTCTGCTTTTGTACATAATAGCATATATAGTCGTGTACAAAATAGATTCAAATTTACCTCCTCCATTCCAAAATAATTGTAGTTATAGGATTTTTCAAGTGTCAAAATTTCAAAAAGAAGAGCATAATTTAATGAGGTTTTCAAACACACAAGGTCAAATTTAACGTTGTCTATTTAGGTCAATCCTCAAATTTCAAGAGTACTCTAAACGTGAATGCTTCTGTTTCAAAATTTTGAACGAAGCGCTGAAAGAGCCTCTACTCGCCCGAAACCGCGTGAGACTAATGTTTGGTAGAAGGAAATTACTTTTCTAACTCCGACCCGTGAAACCTACAGGACCGACGTCCAAAGGTCTAATCTGGGGTAGGTTTGTAGCTTCATCTAGACGCCATGCAACCGCCTTCGAAAAACATTCATACACCATAGCCGCCTAAGCACACATGCGCTTGGCCGAAATCGCTCCCGCACACTATTTGGGCACCTGGGATTACCGTCCAACCCCCGACCCGCAGTAGGTCCGAAATTTTAAGAGGGGGGCAAAGTTTGTACTTTCCCAAATTTCAAACAAGTGTGTCCCACCTGTTAAAAAAACAAAAACAAGTGCATCCCAGACCGAATCATGGTTCCCCTTAGCTCCCCTCCCCCCCGTCCGATTCCCCATTCGTACTTCGTGGGCGCCAAAACTACCTCCACCATCCGCAAAACCCCGTTGTCCTCTGTCCGCCACCCCATCCCACCCATCAATCGCCGCCCTCCTCCATCACGCTAGAGCCGATACCTCGACGTCGTCGTCCACTGCAACCGCAACCGCAACGCCCTCCACGGCTAGTAGTTGAAGCCGAGGTCGAGCTGCCTCCAGGACGTCGACATGTGCCATACTCGAGCCAGTTCAGCCACGCCGTCCTGCGCCTCACTTCTGCCGCTCCAACATTGACACCTTCCACCGCACCGGAGTTGTTCCCGCTACGCCGTCCTTCACCGCCTCGGATCTGCTTCCCCTCCGTCGACAGACAGTCACCGCAACATAGTAAAAAATTTGGCCACGTGTTCATCCAAGGCTCCACCCTCCTCCAAAACATCGGTTCCCCCAGTAAAAAGAAGAACATCGTCGCGATATCAGGAGGACACAACACTGGCATTCAGAAAATGGTACTCCTTTCCCTTATTCGTGCAAATCTTACGTGTCTGCTTGCACGGTATTCATCCCACAGAAGACACTAGTTGGCCACTTCTTCCTACACCTTCTTCCTGATACTAGATGTTCTAGTAACTCGCGATGCACAAGGTTTCTCCTCATATACTATTTGACCTTACCTAGAGGTTCGTCGCCCCCCTGGATTTCAATTCCTAGTTAGTTGATTCCCAATTAAAGGAAGCATTCCCCAGCATAACAGGCGCTAGTCCGCCTAGTACACCGGGGAAACAGCGCCTCAGTGTTTATCTTAGGGGTGTGTGGGGCCTAGGAGCTGCTGGCGCCTGATCTGGAGGTTGGTCGGGCTTAAAGGGATGGTCGGGGGACGCTGCCAAGCAAGGCGGTGGTGTGAGGTCTAGGGAAGGGTGGGGCGACGGAGGCAGGGGTCTGGGCCAATGGTCACTGGTGGTTCGAGAAAGATCGTCAACAGTGACTGGCGGGAGGTAGACAAAGGCCATCTGCTCGTTCCTTGTAGATCAAACGGTTCATAAAAAAATCGACTGGCCTATTTATTTTTAGTTGACTGTTATTTTGATAGGACCACATGTGGTGGTGCGCTGGAGGAGTACCTGCATTTCCCAGTCATCCATGTACTCATATATTACAAAATCATAAGGAGTAGAATCTAATTTTGTTTGCCATGCAATGTTGTAGAGCTATCATATATCTCCTGTCATTTATTTTCCAGCCACCTGCTATCTGCTACTTTTATAGTGCACTAGTTCTGCACACACTTCACCCATACTCTCACTATTGTTTTTTATGCATGGGTATTTCAGACTCTGCCTTGACAGAAGCACGAAATAAAAGATAGAAGTCGCTCCTGTTTTCTTCGTTGGGAGGCAAGACACGTCTCGGGACTTTAAAGGTTGCATGTTCAGCAGATGGAAATGGTAAACGTAGCTCTGGAGTTGATGATCTCGCTCGCCATGAACCACCATCACAGGTGCTTGCTTTAACTTTGCGGTGTCATATGTGGTTGCATGTTGCATATGGTGTCTAGCTTGTATTGCTTCCAATTTGGTTAAATTGCATCTGCTTAGCTCACACATTATACCTTTGAATATGACATGCCTTCTTGTTTTTGGTACATACTACTACATCTGTCTATTAACCATGTTCTTACATCAAACTAATGTTCTTGTGTATCCCTCATCAATCACTTATGATGAGACAGTCACGCCAGTGGGTTACTATCAGAAAATATGCTCTTTTAAAGAATGTAATGTAAGCCTCCCCACATGATTCTCAAGAAACCACAATGCTAGGTGAATAGAGTGAACGCAGCTCTGTAGTTGATGACCGCATTTCCCCTACACCAGCATCGCAGGTGCTTGCTCTAACTTGGCAGCGTGATATGTGGTTGCATGTTGCATATGGTGTCTAGATTGTAATTCTTCCAATCTAGTTAAATTGCATGTGCTATTCTGCTTAGTTTATACATTATACCTATTAATGTGACATGCCTTCCTATTTTGAGTACATAGTACATCTGTCTATTAAGCATGGCCTTACATAAAACTATTTTTTTTGTATCCTGCATCAATCAATATGATGAGACACCTTTAGTATATGCAGTGTGATATTGGTTGCATCTTTCATATGATTTATAGCATGCGCTGCTTCTAATTTGTTGAAACGTCATTTATGATGGGACGCTTTTAACTTGGCGAGGTCATATTGGTTGCATCTTTCATGTGGTGTCTAGCTTGCACTGCTTCTTATTTGTTGATGCAATGGCTTCTGCTTAGTTTACACAAATAGTTGTGAACATGCCATGCCGTCCTGTTTTTCATACATATTCCATCCTGGTATCATGTGTTTGCCTTAAATAAAAGTAGTTATTGTCAGTATCATGCACGAATGAGTTCTAAAGAGTGAATTTTATTGCTTTTTCTTGTCGGTTTTACTTGACAATTCAAAATCAATAAAGCGGAAGGAAATTAGCAAGGCAGTGGATAAAGGTGCTCCTTCCAAACGGAGGGCCTCTATAGATTCTACTCCGCCACCCCCTAAGAAGATTTGCAAGACAACACATGCATAGACACTCAATGTAGTTGTGTTGATGATGAGCACGTCTCCCCTAGTGCACCTTGATAGGTGCTCCCTCTAACTTGGCACTTTTATATGTGGTTGCATGTTATGTATGATGTCCAGCTTGTATTGCTTCTAATTTTGTTGAATTCCATCTACCTACTTTACACATTATACTTGTGAATAAGGCATGTGTTCCTGTTTCTAGAACATACAATATATGTCTATCACACCATGTTCTTACATCAAAGTACTACTGTTGTGTTACCTGCAACAATCACTTATCATAAGACATGTTTGACTTGGGAGTGTGATATAGGTTACATCTCGCATTCTTTCCAAGCTTGTACTACTTCTAATTTGTTGAAATGGCACTTATGACGAGACAGTTTTAACTTGGTAGAGTGATATTCGTTGCATCTTTCATATGGTTTCTAGCTTTCATTGCTTCTAATTTGTTGAAATGCCTTCTGCTTAGTTTACACATCATAGCTGTGAATATGCAATGCTGTCCTTTTTTCTTACACATTCAATCGTCCTATCATGCAGGCGCCTTACATTAAAGTAGTGCTCGTCAGCATCCTACATCAATGAGTTCTGAAAAGCAAATTTTTATTCATTTTTCTTATGGGTTTGACTTGACAAGGCAATACGATTAAGAAATAGGAAGGAAAAAAATAAGTCGGGGACTGATGGTGGTCTTCCGGCGAAACCGGCATCCCAGGTGCTTTCTCTAGCTTGGCAGTGTGATATTGTCTTGCATGTTGCATATGGTGTCTCACTTGTATTGCTTGTAATTTGATTAAATTACTTCTGCTTAGTTTACACAAATAGTTGTAAATATGCCATGCTGTCCTGTTTTTCATACATGTTCCATCCTCGTATCATGTGTTTGCCTTACATCAAGGTAGTGATTGTCAGTATCATGCATGAATGAGTTCTTAAGAGTGAATTTTATTGCTTTTTCTTGTCGGTTTTACTTGACAATGCAAAATAAATAAAGCAGAAGGAAATTCGCAAGGCAGTGGATAAAGGTGCTTCTTCCAAACAGAGGGCCTCTACACATTCTACTCGGCCATCTCCCCAACAAGATTTGGAAGACAACACATGCATAGACACTCAAAGTAGTTGTGTTGATGATGAGCACGTATGCCCCCCCTTTTCCACCATCACAGGTGCTGCCTCTAACATGGCACTGTTATATGTGGTTGCATGTTATGTATGATGTCTAGCTTGTATTGCTTCTAATTTTGTTGAATATCATCTGCTTACTTTAGAAATTATACTTGTGAATAAGACACGTGTTCCTGTTTCTAGAACATAAAATATCTGTCTATCACACCATGTTCTTACATCAAAGTACTACTGTTGTGTAACCTACAAGAATCACTTTTCACAAGACACGTTTAACTTGGGAGTCTGATATAGTTTACATCTCGCATTATTTTCTAGCTTGTACTACTAATTTATTGAAATGGCACTAATGACAAGACAGTTTTAACTTGATAGAGTGATATTCGTTGTGTCTTACATATGGTGTCTAGCTTTCATTGCTTCTAATTTGTTGAAATGCCTTCTAATTAGTTTACACATCATAAGCTATGAATATGTAATGTTGTGAATATGCAATGGCACTAATGACGAGAGACCTTTAACTTGGTAGTGTGATGTTGTTTGCATCTTGCATGTGATTTATTTCTTGTACTGCTTCACATTTGTTTAAACGCTAGTTATGACGAGACACTGTTAACTTAGCAGAGCGATACTTGTAGCGTCTTTCATATGGTGTCTACCTTCCATTGCATTGCTTCCAATTTATTGAAATGCCTTCTGTTTAGTTTACACATCATAGTTCTGATTATCTCATGCCATCTTGTTTTTCGTACATATTACATCGTCCTATCATGTGGTTGTCTAACATCAAAGTTCAGTTCATATGTATCACGCATCAATTTGTTCTGAAGAACTAAATTTTTATTCCTTTTTCTTGTCGGCTTGACTTGACATGGCACAGAGAAAGAGGAAGGAACACAGAATGACAGGGGATGGTGTTAGTACTAAGGACACATGGAAACGGAAGTGAAAGAATTATGTAGATTCTGCTGGTATTGATGGTGCAATACAATGTCAAAGTCCAGCAGAAAATTGTACATAAGCGGTATCCCGTGCTACACCATCTGCAAAACAAGCCAAACAGAAACTAACAGCTGCCACCAAACAAGCAGCGACAACCCTAGTTGTTGCAACACCTTCCACAGTCCCACCAGCTACATGAGTTACTCGTTTGTCAACTCAGCTAGCAGCATAGTCCCAAGCTCCCTTGCTACGTGACACTACTTCCGAAGCACTCTTGATACAAGACGAGTTTACAAGATCAGATGAACCTTGTGAGCTTCAACAACAAGAAGGTAGTTGTTGGAGTCAAGTTACAGTTGCATGCTTCTTTATATGTAGTCTCACAGTTTGATGTACGCTAACACTTCCTATGTTCGTTGCTGGACTAGCACCTAGGCGCAAGAGGAAACAAACATCAGGGATAATGCTCGATAGGTTAACTAAATCTAGAGGAGGAAGAATGGAGATCCATTTTGAGGCAGGTTTAAAAAGGCCACATGATGCTACAAAGTCAGCCAAGTTAGTATCAGAGGCAGCGGTTGTCGTTAGGTGTCATGCACGTATCCTCCCAACATGGATTCAGTACAGGAATGACAAAGACGAAACCAAGTTCAACACCTTCCTTGACCATTTATCTGTAAGTATGGTTATGTATGGAAACTAGTAATATCGTTTTGCTCTGTCCCATACTTTCTAGGTTGCTGATAATGAGACTCCCATAATACACTGCGAGGCTCTTGTAATTAGCTGTTGTTTCACTCTTTTCATTGTGCCATATTATCAGATCTATATTGACTTGTTCCAAATGCAGAGGAAAGCCCGCAAGGACCAAAAAGTACCTGAACTAAATGTTGTGGAAATCTTCAAGGACTGTCACACCAGCAAGACGAAGGGCATGACTACACCAGTCAAAGCCGATGTTGTAAGTCCTTAATCCTCATGCCTTTTAACTACTTACTCTGACTTGTGCATTGAACTGCGCGGTTTGCAGCCAATGTCTATTACCCTTTTCAATTTTATACACAATTGTCTTAGCGTATCATTGCACCTTACAAGGTTTAAAAGAGAGGAGTGGTGTTCCTTTGATCTTGATGTTCCTTCCACACAACGTTACAATTGCCTATTTGTCTATTCTCAGTTGTTTGGTGATATGAATGATGTCATACTATGCTTACCGTATTATAAACTTTACCTATTTATCCTTAGCTGTCAATACAATGTCAAGAAATAGACAATACATTAGCCATGGCACATGGTCATATGTTTGGAACCTGGTTTTATTATGTACTTTGCAGTAAAATACAACTAATATTTTACACGGGTTCACCAGAATAAGTTATGTATATAGACCAAAGTTATTTTGTTTGGTTTTGATGCCTCCTTAATATCTTCTGTTCAGGTACTACTAATGTAAAAACTCAACTTTTCAGCAAGCTATGGAAAAAATGGTGGAACTGCCACCTTCTGAAGGTGACAAGGCAACTATAACCGCAATGTCACCTCTTGCTGCACTGGGTCAGTACCTGTCCACTAGTAGTGCTAAAAAGCACGTTCCTACGTAATACTGGGTTGGTTGTTAAGGCAATCTCATCCAACTGCCTCATGATCAAGATACGCAAGCTCAAAACAACGCTATATCTGCGCTCAACACAAGTCCATTCCCTAACAAAGACCCTTTGTGAAACAAGGACAACCATTGTTCGATGTTGTCAAGGTATGCATGGTTTTGAAACTAGACTATTAGAAATTTGCTATGTTGTTCAGGAGCCTAAGAGAAATGAAGGCGAAGGTCATGTTGCTCCATCGGACAGTAGAACACGAAAACGTAACAATCAGGTCAAATGAACTGAGCTTCTGAACTTCTAGTGGTGCATTTATCTGCCAGACTGTTAACTTTTATGCCAACCTTCCTTTTTGTTTTATGGTTGCAACTTGTTTTGTTGATTTGTTCTTAACTAGCAGCCACTGGCTAAAGAAAACAGCAAGCCATTTTTTATAGTGTAGGTGTTCCCTATATTTGCACTGGTGGCAAACTTTGATGCCCAGTGCATGTAATCTATGCAATCGCCTTAATAGCCTAGCGTTAGTTTCTGGCTTATTTATTTCCTAATCTTCTTTTTCCCTGGTTTGCTAGTGGCAGCAACAACCATGGGCCATATACGGACCGTGGTAACCTTGGCCCTGCTATAGGTCGTAGGATCCATGGGCCTCCTATGGGTCGTTGGATAAATGGGCCTCCAACGGGCCATAGAATCGGTGGGCCTTGGGCCGTCGAATAATTGGGTCCACAAGGGCCATAAACTGGCATAATTGGTATCGGGCCAGCATGATAACAGGCCGTTAACAGGCCAGAAGACAACAAATGCTTAATTCTGTAACATGCATGACGGGTGGTTAATGGGCCAGAATATAGGATGGGCTGGAAACAGCTCAATAGGTTAACAGGTCACAAACGAGCCAATTCTAACCGCGGGCCGAGTTTGTCCCATCAGGGGAACATGCCAGTAACGGGTCAGAAGTAATCGATGGCCGGAAAGGAGCCCAAGAACGTATGGGCCATCAATAGGCCGAAAGCTAACATGGGCTGGAAACAGCCCATGTGAAGCATGGGCCGTTAATGGGTACAAAGAAATTTATTATTCATTATGGGCCAGAGTCACCGTGGGCCACTAAAGGGTGTAAGGATACGGAAGGCCTCATATGGGCCAAAAGACGTCGTGCGCCACACATGGGCCGAAAGTGAAACGAGCTGGTGTTATATTAGACGGCCCACATGACGCTGTTGGGCCGATTTCAGGAATGCCCTAATGGGTCGTGAGTTACCGGGTCGTAAAATGGGCTATATGTGAACAGATTGTTAACATGCTTTTCATGGGCCGGCCCGCTAACTTTTGACCAAGTCAAACGGGCCGGCCTTTGTAAGCTAAATGAGCCAGTGTTGGGCCCTCGCACATGTCGACATATCATAGGCGCCTATCTGACCCAATGACGAGCTGGCACGTGTTTCCTTCGGCCAATGTGAATTTTACACGTGGAAAATCCCCATTGGTCCAGGCTGTTAACGGGTTATCGGATCCAAAATCGGACCCGATAGCTTAAGGCGACCCGTTACGGTGGATGCCACGTGTCGGTTGCCCTTGACGAAAGCACTTCCATGACGCGGCATTTATCGTCATGGAAGTGAACACTTCTGTGATGATAATTTTGGTATTGTCATGAAACACTTCTACGACAACACAGGTATGACTATCTTGATTTTGTCATAAAATTTTCATGGATGTACATACATGACAGAAAACGTGACCTATTATGACAAACACGTATCATCAAAGAAGTGTATTTTTTGTAGTGTGAGAAGCAAGCTCGAATCATCATTGCATGCATGGCACTTCATAATTGCATTAGAGAAAGCCATTTGAGAGACTTGGAGTTTGACAAATGTTATCGTGATGAGAACTACATGCCAGGGAATTTACAACCCTACACACAGGACATGTGTCCAGTGGTTGGTGATGATGCGACCATGAAAGCAACTCATGAGGCGATTGCTGATGGATTGATGGTGGATCAAGTATAGTTTCACATATTACTTGATGAGGCTATGATGATTGGTGCATATTTTGGATGATAGTGTACGTATGTAAGACTGATGGCTAGTACATATTTTGGATGATATGTGCATGTATGTAAGACTATGATGGTTGGTCCATATATGGATGATATATTTCGTATGGAAGACTACGAGGGTTGATTCTTTTTTTCAATGTGACGTTTCATATGCATGTTTCAGATGATATATTCATACCATCATGCCATTTCTCAAAAAATATATTCTATATATCATGTTTTTTGTGCTAGTTCTCACTTTATCAAGTGGAAACAGATAACATGTGTTTCAATCTGCATATAAACATCATAGTTAGCAGTCGAGGGCGTTACTGACATTTCACAATACCCACGACTCCTACAACTGACAAACAACAGGGTAAACAAACAGCCAGATTTTGATTCTCAGGAATCCATAGCAAAGTGATTATAAGGAATTTGTATCCCAAACAAAGGGGGCCTTAGCCGCATATGAGTGTATTCATTGTATGTGTAGGAGAAAAGGGAACCAAGGTGGGTGTGCGGTCAAGATCGATATGATGAAGACATGTGATTGTGTCGAGTGGGTACATTTGCAAGGTGTAATGGAGCAATTAGGCTTTGATGAGGCATGGATCTAGCTGGTGATGAGCTATGTATCCACAATATGTTTTATGGTAAAGGTAAATGGTGAGTTATTGCCACATTTCATGGCGTCAAGAGGGCTCCGTCAGAGAGGCCCTATTTCATCGTACCAGTTTCTATGTGGAGAATGGTTGTCATGCATGCTCAAAAAATATGATGAAGGGTGGATAGACAGGGGTATTCGGGCCAGCACAAGGGCGCCTTGGATCTCTCATTTTCTGTTTGTCGGTGACTGCTTGATCTTTATGAAGGCAAACCGGATGAGTGATGCTAGATTCAATGATAATCTACATGATTAAAGTATGGGCTCGGGTCAGAGTGTCAACAAATTAAAGAGCTCCACTCCTTTTAGTCCAAATAGTGGTGCCTCTCTACTAAGGAGTAAAAAACACATTAAATATTCAGAGGAGAGTACTCAAGGAGAACATATCTAGGCCCGCCCACGGCCGGAGGGAAAATTATCGAGCGGTCTAGGGGGGAGTGCAGGGATGGTGTTAAAGGAAATTGTCATGTGCAGCGAGAGAAGTTCTCTTGAAATCAATGGTTCAAGCACTACCGACCTATTCTATCAGTTGTTTCAAAGTCATAAAAGGTTTGTCAAGAAACTTACAAATATTATGTCTAAGTACTGGTGGGCTGGATCACTTGATAAATAGGGAATGCATTCCAATCTTGGGAGAAGATGGTGAACCCTAAGTCCAAAGGAGGGCTAGGGTTTAGAGATTAGCATATTTATAATGATGCTATGCTAGCAATGCAGGCATGAAAGCTTCTCGACAACCCTGGAAGTTTATGTGCAAAACTTCTAAAATGGAGATGCTTCCCGGATGGAGAGTTTATGTCGGCAGGTTGTTGCGCAGGAGCATCGCCACATGGAAAGCGATTATATGTGGTAGAAACATGCTAAAGACAAAATTAATACATCGAGGGGGAGATTGCAGAAACACTGAAGTGTGGCATGATAATTTGATTGAGGGTACAAAATCTATGCAGGCACTTAGGACGTTGGTAGAAACTCGGTTCGGTTAGTCAATGATTTGATTGATCTATATTCTGGTACCAAAACCAAGTTGTGTACCATCCGGTTCGCGATTGGGATGGTTAGCTTATACGCCAAGTGTTCCATCCCTCTTATGAAGATGCAATATTAGCAATGGCAATACCTAGAAGAGCAGGGGAGGACATATGTGCATGAGCGTGGGAAAGAAAGGGTTTCTTTTTAGTTAAGTCAGTCGATAGGGGGACAGTGGACAGGGTCGTTGCTCCACTCAAACACATGGACTATGGATCTCCTTGACACAAGAATGGTGGAGAAGGATACAACGGCGATATGCATACCGGTGTGTTCGGCTGTTTAGAGTAACAGAATCAAATTCACGCACGGTGAGGACACGTACCAGCCACACCACTCTATGCAAGTCATCGCCGAGATAGTGAGGGTGCTGGAAATCCCTCCCAAGCTGAATGTGATGGTGCAGCTAGCAGCACCCAGATGGGATGTAACCTCACTATCTCGGCGATGATATGATTTTCAGCGATGTTATATTTGGTTACATGCATTAATATTTTATTAATTAAATCTAAGGTTAAAATTGAGCACAAAATGTGAAAGGGACCAATAAACCAGGACGGAGGTAGTAGTATGCAAGTGTGAAGTGTTAGAGCTTCCTTATGCTAGCAGAAATGTTAATTATGTAGCTCTTTATTGTGCTAAAGAAGCTCATAATGTATGGTCGTTTGTAAACTTTACTGATGTGGCCCCTGGCTTTCTGACGTGCGCTTTGCACGCATATATGAACGAATAAATCCCGGAGAGCGGTGTTCAAACAAAAAATCCCGGAGAGAGGTGTCGTAAAAAAATCCAGAAAGAACAAGAATAACGTGGGCGGAGGCAGGCACACACTCCATTGGATCTGCCTCGTTTGGAAGTCCGGTCCTTGCTTTCCATCCTACACGCTGGAAAATCTTTCGGCCGCATCCGCGTATCCGACGAGCACCCCATCCCCGCTGGCCATGCCGCGCCCGGTCCCCGGTACGCCGACGCACGGAACGAACCAACAAGGGAGCGTTGAGAAGAAAAGCGGCCCGTTACTTGGTTTGGCCGGAATCGATCGAAAACAGACGTCGTTCTCGCAAAAGATACGGCGCTTTTAAGACGCCACCAATAGGCAGTTGCGTTGAGACCATTTCTTAAGTGGGGAGTTCCGGTAGGAGGAGTATATCCACCGCGACTGCTGCCATGTCAGGCACAGATCAGAGGTAGATTCATGGCAAAGAAAACGAAAGAAATGAGCGAGGGATTTGATAGATTATTACTACTATCACTTTGCCAAGTCCCCCCTGAGCCTGACTCGTCATTGGTTAAGGAAAAAGAGATTAACCAATTATGTTACTCCCTCCGTCTAGGTGTGTAAGTCATCTTACGAAAATCAAATATTCCCAAAACACTTAGGCGCGGTGCATTAAATTCTACCTCGTTTCTTGTTTCTTGACATATCAACCAATAAGAGATGTGGGATGTGCATGCTTTTAATGACATGAGACTACCAAACACGACATGCATTGGTTAGTTCATTGCATGCAATGCTATTAATTAGCAAATGAACATTAAGTACTCTCGTTTTCCCCTCCTCCTTGGTCACGGTGCACAATCTAAGATGACTTACTCACCTAGACGGAGGGAGTAACTAAAGAGGGGCAGAGTGGGAGGAGCAAAAGCTGCGAGGATAAGGCCCCGCTCCCCGGTCGCATTTGTTTAATCGAATCCATCGTGTCTCCACGTGGCGACCCAACCCAACCGCCTTGGAGTAGAGAAGACCTTCAAGATTTTAGCCCCGGCCGTCGGCTTTTTATACCCGCCCATGCCGCTTCGTTGCCTGGTTCGTCGCTCTGCCGTCTCCCTCCCTCCCTCCCTCCCTTCGCCCCCGCCCGCGTCTCTTCTGCCTCTTCTTTCTCGGCCCCTATTCTGCCTCTTCTTAATTTGCGGCAAACTGCACATGGTCGCCTGGATATACAGTAGGTGAGCTGAACTGCCAAGAAAGAGAGACAAAGGAGATCCGTACTGCGGTACTGGCAATGGTGTTCTACTTCAAGGCGCGGCCGGACGCCGGCGATTACACCATCTACATGGGCGCCGACAAGAACGAGAACGAGGAGCTCATCAAGTACGGCCTCCCCGAGGACGTCTGGTACGAGCATTTGCCCAACTCTAGTCTCTAGCTTCGCGTCTCCCTCCCTCCCACCCTCCCTCTCTCCAGTAGAATATAAACTCTTGTTAGGTTTGGGATATCGATCGATGGATATACTCATAGGAGTTCCTCCGTATATAAATATGTACGTGGAGTATAATAGTCAAACTCATGCGCGGTGAGCCAGTGAAATTCCGGAGATAGAGATCAGAGACAACGGCCGGCCGGCCGGCCAGAATGAGAGAACTCAGAGCAGGAGGAACAGAGGGAGCGCGCGGATTGACGCGTGACGAGGCCATGACGAGGCTGCTAGGGACACTCCAACGCCCTCCAAGTACTAACTAAACTGTAGACTTACGGAACACGACTAGCTGCTCGATGCATGCCATCTGCATCGCCCCCGTGCTAGCTACGCCCAAAACACCCTGTATATATCTATCGTCTAGCGGACCTCGCCCTCGGCTCGCGCTCCTAGCTGCAAACTACTGTACTTATTTTACTGGTTTATATTACTGAAAAATAAGCAAACCCTCGACCTTAGTGGATCTCGTGCTGTAGTACAACCTAGTAGCTCGTTTATTAAGCAAAGCGACGATGATTGTACGAAATAATTAATCATTTGGCGCACCACCATCTGCACTGCACTGCAGGTTCCATGTGGACAAGGTGTCGTCGGCGCACGTCTACCTGAGGCTCAAGAAAGGCGACTCCATAGACACCATCAGCGACGGCCTCCTGGAGGATTGTGCGCAGCTCGTAAAAGCGCATTCCATTCAAGGTATGTATGCACGGAAGAAACTCACTGTTATGCTACTACTGAATATTGTGTTACCAATAAGCAAAGATTTTCTTATATTCAAGCTGGTTAGGAAGACTTTCTTACTAGTACCAAAAGGCTCCCTCGGAAATACGCTGGCCCACAAAACATTGATACATGCTCAACTATGTTTGGCATCTGAGCACGGACCTCAGAAATTAGCTCGTGGTGTGACTGTGACCGGCCGTGTCTAGTGCAAAGCTGCAGCATGCACATTGCTATCTCTTTCTGTGCCCATTACAGCAACTTTTTCTGGTGTATTATTGCCGGCCTCTCTATGCATGCCATGCATGGACCCCTTTGCATTATCTGCCTTGGGTCGATAACTGGCCTATACTGTATGTGCGAGTGATTGTGATCGTCAGAACGTGACAAGTTGGGCCGATAATGGATGCTGGCTACATCATTCATGCATGCATGTGTTTATCGTGCAGGAAACAAGATGAACAACGTCGAGGTGGTCTACACGCCATGGTCTAATCTCAAGAAGGCGACATCCATGGATGTCGGCCAAGTTGGCTTCCACAACCATCGGATGGTAAGCAATTAACCACTTCTACTCGTTTGCTAGTAGTACTACCAACTCCTCCATTTGGCAGTTATTTAACAAATTTAAGAAAAAATATTTATATAGACAAAATATGCTTGATCGATTGTACCGTTTCAATTAGGCTCACTTGTTAAAGGCATGTGTGCAGTGGTATCAAGTTATAGAAGCATTGTTTCGAGTAGCACGAACAATAATTGGATAAGAAACCTTTTAAAATTTATAATTAGATTATCTTGTGCAATAATTGGGAACATTGGATGAGAAAATAACCATTATAATGAAAGCTGCCAATTCATGACCAGTCTAGCTCGGAAGAAGTCTGTCTTGTCTTGCGCATACCTGTAGCTGCTTAGCTGCTGATGGTCCCAACCGTCGCCGATGCTAACTGACTCTAGCATGCTTCATTTCTTGCCTTGGCCCTTGGCTAATCATAAATTGATTCATGTCTTTGCGACAAACAAATGTTCATATACAATCTACTGCCCGCCAACAGGTACATGTCTTGACAGTAGAGAAGCGTGTCAATGAGATCCTCAACAGGTTGAATAAGACCAGGGTAGAGCGCCGACCAGACCTCAAAGGTACATACGCATACGCAAGCTAGCGACCTCCATTTCGTGTGCACGTGTAGTACACCATGCATGCATGCACGTGCAACTGGGATTTCATTCCCTAATTTGCTCATTTGTGTGTGTGTGTAGCCGAGAAAGATGCATCAAATGCAGCGGAGAAGGCCGAGAGGAAGATGCAGCTGAAAGACAAGGCACGCGACGCATGCATGCTAGCTTGACCTTTCCAAATCAAAGCCTGTCATGCATGGTGACAACCGGCTAACTTTTTTCTCTTGTGGCGTGCACAGAAGCGCAGGGAGGAGATGGAGAGGGTGGTGAAGGAGCGGCAGGCCGAGATACGGAGCTACAAGGGCCTCATGGTCGCCGAGAAGATGACCTCCAACCGCCAGATCGCCTCCGCCGGCAAGTCCATACAGGAAATGGAGGACGAGTTCGTCTAGCAGCTAGCCTCGTACTTGTGTAGTGTATCGTCCATGTCCATGTGTATATGTGCCGATGCGCGCACCTTGCGTGCGTGTGCGAGCGTGGTCTCGACGAGGCAGCCGAGGATCGATCGATCCTCGATGTTACTGACGGTGCAGGTGTACATATATAAGGTCCTTGATTTGGACAGAAATGAGAAAGCAGCTAGCGCAGAAATAAACTATAAATTCCAAAAATTCTGATGACGACAAAGGGCGGGCATTGCGGCGCCTAAACAAAACTGATCAAGATCTGGACAAACAGTAGGACCAAGAAAATATAGGGGCGATTGGCGATGCGGGGGGCGATTGGCGGCTCGACCGCCGGGATCCCCGCGGGGCCGTCGCCCATCTCCTCCGGTGATCGCCGGAAGGTGGGAGGCCGGTTTTGGGCCCTAACCGAAGCTGATGACGGCGAGGGAGAGGAGGATGCGGATGCGGCGCCGCCGTCTCCTCCATCGGCGACTCCCTCAGACTTCCTTTGCGATTTTTTGAGCGTTGGGTACTGTTAGAAAGGTGAGAGAGGATTGGTGGAATAGTTTTTTATGTATTGCTTGAGCCTCGTGGGCATATAGGAGTACAAGGCAAACCAAAATAATTCCTTGTCTAACCTATGTTTCCTAATACAATCACGTTACTCAACATCTCCCCGCAGTCACAACGGTAGCGATGCAGACGGTGAGACTGGAGAAGAATCCGAAGGCAAGCCGACGGACACCCCCCACAGTCGTAACGGTCGACGCATCGCGGAAGTCGTGACTGGAGTGGAAACCGACGAGGTTGCTCAAGCAGGCGGTAGCCCTTTGTGCCGTTTGTCGATGTAGCCGAGAGCGTGTGTGGTGGAGCCATGGTCGAGGTAGCCGTGCGAAGAATGTCGTGGTCGATGTCGAGTCGGGGTGGCCGGTGTCGAGGAAGTCGTCGTGGAGTCGCGGGTGCAGGGGGCGTCGAGTTAGCATGGGCGCAGGGGTGTCGAAGTAGTGGTGCGCCGGAAAGGAGATGTTGTTGACGACGCATCACGCCGGGTTTGCCAAGCCCGGGGACACATCATAGACGAAGGCACGCATCAATGTTGCCAGCACTGGGCATGCATAGACGGATGAAGACGAAGTTGACAAAGCGCCGCACCAGGCTTGCCAAGCCCAGGGACACGTCATGGACGAAGGCACGCGACGGTGTTGCCAGCACCGGGCATGCGTAGACGAGGGACCTGCACGAGCTGTACGCCATGTCCGAGAAGTCGGAGGGGCCATCAGAGAAGAACTCGACGACGATTGCGGCGTCCATCGGCGCGGGGCCGACGTCACCAACGGTGGTCGGAGTAGACGAAGTGGTCGGGGTAGATGACGGTGACGGGCTGGTGCTTGGACGAAGACGAAGGGGGTGGACGGGCGGCGGCGGCGGCTACGAAGGTAGCGGCGGCAGCGGCCAAAGAGGAGAGCGTCCCCAACCCCTCCAAAGGAGAGCGGTTATGCCTTGTCTCTTATTTGATAAGAGGGATCGGATTTCCAATTCATCCGTTTCTCCGGGGGCTCATGGAGTTCTACGGCCTCCAGTTGCACAACCTTACGCCTGCCTCCGTTTTGCATATCGTGGGCTTCGTGGTCCTTTGCGAGCTGTTTTTGGGCATCGAGGCTCATTTTGCGCTGTGGAAGAAGTTGTTCTGCCTTGTGCCCCGTTCTCAAGAGGGGTCAATATATCAAGTGGGCGGAGCCGAACTATGGCGCATCGCCGGATATCTATCCGGAACCCCGAAGAAGGCGTATGAAGACTAGCCTTCGGAATGGTTTTATATAGAAGATGTCCCCCTGCCGGACCCAGTTCGGGTCGGCCTCCTTGAGTTCAATAACGCTCCTTTGAAGAAACACCTAACCTGGTGTCCACGGAGCCCTCAGAAGGAAAATGATAGGGACGTCCTTTACCTGATGAGCCGAATTAGGCTGTTAGCTCATTCCGGACTGACCATGATCGGGGTCATGGCCACATGCATTATGCGGGGGGTGCAGCCGCTCCAGTATAGAGGCCACCCCATGTGGGATTTCAACGGGGAGGATGATGCCACCCGCTGCGGCCGTAAGGGGCCGGGATCGGTCGCCGATCTGATGAAGATCTTGTCCGCATTGTACAAGGGAGAAGAGGAGGAATTTCTCCGCGTCAATCCGCAGGGCGGAGTTTCTATGAACAATCCTCCCATAGTCAAGTATCTCATTTTGTGATTTCGGCGCAGGAACTACGCCGGGCCGTAAAGGATATACACAGCCCGCCTCCACAACCCGAGGATCCGGAACGGTTCCTCGATCCGGCCTCCCAAGAGGATCCGGACATATTGGTGGAGCTGATCGACGGGGTATTTCACCAACTAAGCATCGATAATGCCTTGGTCGCCATTACGGCCGATTACCCCGGAATACTTCCCGCCTCGCACGTAACTGAGACCGAAGTCCCAATACTTTGAAAATGACCCATCCGTGCTTATTTTTGATCACCGTATACCGATGGCGTTTCGCAGGGGGCGCCCTTGAGGCGGAAGGCCGAGCCCGCGGCGGCTAGCCAAAAAGGGGCGGCACGACCCAGCAGGCTAAAAAGAAGTGCGGTCCGGATCGAAACTCTGGCGCAACGGTATGGTGTGCCACCTTACTCCCGGTCTTTATTCCCAGGAGACGTACTAACGCTCGTGCTTTTTCAGGAAGAAGAGCGCTCGCCGGACTGTATCCGTAGAGGTTGCCAATCAATCCTCCGCTCGCCAGGCTCCAAAGCCAGGTCCAGGAGCGGAGGCGAACACGAGGCGTGCGTCGGATGCTCCTTCGATAGAGGATGCCGACAGGTTATCTGCCACCAATTCCGAGGTGGAGAGTGCCATGAATCACAGGCATCGCCGGACAGTTCTTCGTGACACATGTTTCTCCCCAGAGGCATTGGATGCCTTTAATTCGGGAGATGCGCACCTCCGTGCCGCACAAAATGGTCTAGCCAGAGCCACGGAGCAGTATGTAAAAGACATATCGGTGAGAAAATTTGACAGTTATATATGCCAGTAGCCCCCGAGACTTGAAATAGTTAGAATAACTGATTTAAGGATCATTTATTGTGCAGGATCTTTCAGAAAAGAATACCCAACTGTCCCTGGAGCTGGAGGAGTGCAAAGCCCAACTTGAGGCCGCACTAGCCGCAGCGGGGGAAGCCAAAGAGACTCCCTCTAGTAATATATGCTTCAAAGGATAAGTAAATTGTGAAGTGCGACATGTGTATAAGTCTGACAATAATATTGCAGATGGCGCCGGGATAGATCCGAAGAAGCAACAGCTCATGCGCCGGTTAAAGGCCGGCGAGAATGTGCTTACAAGGGTGAGGCAAGACAAAAATAATCTCCAAGATGCCAACACCCAGCTGGGTGAGGAACTAAAGGATGTTCATGCCCAGCTTTCTGACTCTGTTAAGGAGAATCGGCGGCTTCGACGCGACATTTTTAGTAAGTGCTTGAACGAACTTTGAAAAAGAGTTCGGCGAGGAAGTCGACTAACAGAGTTATGTCTGTAGGTATGCTCACAGGCCGTCCTGCTGAGGAAATGCCCGGTTCTACGGGTGACCTTCTTCCCGAGCTCTTGCAACTGCACGAACGAGTTCGGCAGGTGATGAAAGACGTCGCCCAGGCCTTGTGGCCATCTGTCTCCCTGCCCGAAGGCCTTGGAGAGCTTGCAGAGAGGCTTCAGGGAGCGCGGCGGCGCTTTCGATTATGGAAGATATCGGCCTGCCGTCAAGGCGCCAGGGAGGCCTGGGCCATGGTGAAGACGCGATACACGAAGGCTGACCCAAACCACATGGCCAAGGTCGGACCTGTGGGGCCCAATGGGAAGGAGATCCCTGTGAGCTTAGTGTACGACCAAGTAGAGTTGGCCGCAAAGTATTCCCAGCAGGGCTGTAAACTAGACAGCCTATTAGATGGCATTGAAGAGGAATACAATCAGTCGAATTGACTATGTAATTTAAGATGACATGAAAAATGCCTTCTAGCCGGATTGTAGATCGTTTGTCATAGCGGACCTTTTCGCTTCAACCTCGGGACCCAATAATCCGGAGTGTGTTCGAATACCCTTGCGGTTATATAAGAACCGGGCATGCGTGGAGACCAGGCGTAGGGGTCATTAGTGCTTTATCAGACAAGTGCCCAACTAGTTATGTTATATTTACATGGTTAGTAAGAAACATCTTCCAGGGAGAATAGTTCCATTAGGGGTTCCTTTCCCTAGGAGGCATGCCCTAAAGTGCATGTCCGGACTGCGAAAAAAGCAGAAAAACATCTGGGGGCAGAAAAATAGGTATTAAATCGTCTTTTTGTTCACCGATCGAATATTCCCTTAAGAACGCTAGCTTTCGGCTTCACCCAGTCTGAGGTACACATCCGGCTGACTCGGCAGTAACAACCGCAGAGGTGCTCCCTTTACCACCTAGCTGAACAATCGGGAACGTAGGGGTAAGCACAGGAGCCAGGCAACCCAGCTTGGCCAAAATTTAAGACATATCGATGTATATAATGGTGAATAAAAGGTACATGCGGAAGTGCGACACATGTGTTGGGCATGAAGCCCGTATAAATAAGCTTCTGTTAAAGAAGCCCCCAGGTATAATGAGCGCGGATAGCGTGTCAAGTGTGTGCGAACAATGCGCAAACGAGCTTTCAAAGGCTGTAATAGAAAAGGAGGGAGAAGGATAGAAACAGAAGACAGCTATATGTAAAATATAGACGGAGGAAGGAGACGAACTCAGAGTCCGGCACTAGGCGTAGAATCTTCGGAGACGGGCTGCGTTCCATGGGTTCGGCTCGAGTCGGTTATCCGATGCATCTCGCAGACGGTACGCTCCACCGGTCAGGACTTGGCCGATGATAAAGGGACCTTCCCATTTGGGCTTTAGTTTGTCCTTTTTCTTGTCCGGCAGGCGTAGAACTAACTCGCCAACGTTGTAAGTTTTGGCCCGTACTTCTCTGCTTTGATATCTTCAAGCTTGTTGTTGATAGAATGCGGAACGGGCTTTTGCCACGTCACGCTCCTCCTCCAATGCGTCCAAACTGTCCTGCCGATCGAGCTCGGCTTCTCTTTCTTCGTACATGCGCACGCGAGGTGAGTCATGAATTATGTCGCGGGGCAGAACTGCCTCTGCGCCATATACCATAAAGAATGGTGTAAATCTGGTGGTGCGATTCGGAGTGGTCCGCAGCCCCCAGAGTACGGAGTCGAGCTCCTCTACCCAGTGCGTGTTAGATTCCTTGAGGGACCGCACTAATCTGGGTTTGATGCCTCTCATGATTAGACCATTTGCTCGCTCGACTTGACCGTTAGTTTGAGGGTGATAGACTGAAGCATAGTCGAGCTTGATGCCCATGTTTTTGCACCAGAGTTTGACCTCGTCAGCCGTAAAGTTCGTGCCATTATTAGTGATGATGCTATGGGGGACGCCGTAATGGTGTATGACCCCTGATATGAAGTCTATCACCGGTCCGGATTCGGCCGTCTTAACAGGTTTGGCCTCTTCCATTTGGTGAATTTATCCACCATGACCAGTAGGTATTTTTGCTTGTGGGTTCCTCCTTTAAGGGGTCCAACCATGTCAAGCCCCCAGACCGCAAAGGGCCAGGTTATGGGTATAGTTTTGAGGGCGGTGGGTGGCATGTGGCTTTGATTAGCAAAGAGCTGGCAACCGACGCATCGTTGGACTAAGTCCTGAGCATCTGCCCGGGCCGTCGGCCAATAAAATCCTGTACAGAAGGCCTTGCCTACGAGGGCCCGGGCTGCGGCGTGGTGCCCGCCGAGTCTAGCATGAATTTCAGCCAGAATATTCCGCCCTTCCTCTTCGGAGATACACCTTTGAAGGACTCCGGTTGTGCTTTTCTTGTAAAGCTCTCCCTCATGGACCTTATAGGCTTCAGATTGCCGCACTATGCAGCGGGCCTCGTTTTGGTCCTTGGGAAGTTCCTGCCTGGTTAGGTAGGCTAGGAATGGTTCCGTCCACGGGGCAATGACTGCCATTATTACGTGGGCTGAGGATGTTACTTCGTTGGCAGAACCGCCAATTGTGTCAGAATGTTCAGTGTCGGGCAGTGCGGTTGGGTCCAGGTTGTTATTTCCGGATTCCCCCTCCCATAGTACGGATGGCTTGAACAACCTCTCTAGGAAGATGTTGGGAGGAACGGCATCGCGCCTTGTGCCAATGCGTGCCAGTATGTCTGCTGCCTAGTTGTTATCCCAGGCTATATGGTGAAATTCGAGCCCCTCAAACCGAGCTGACATTTTTAGGACGGCGTTGCGATAAGCTGCCATTTTCGGATCCTTGGCATCGAAATCTCCATTGATTTGGGATATCACAAGGTTCGAATCCCCGCGCAGCTCTAGGCGTTGAATGCCCATGGAGACTGCCATCCGGAGGCCATGTAGAAGGGCCCCGTATTCGGTTGCGCTGTTGGAGTCCGTATACATTATCTGGAGTACATATTGAACTGTATCTCCTGTTGGGGACGTCAGAATGATGCCAGCCCCCAGACCAGCCAACATTTTGGAGCCGTCGAAGTGCATGATCCAGTTGGAATACGCAACGTACTCTTTAGGGAGTTCGGCTTCAGTCCATTGGGCGACGAAATCGGCCAAAACTTGTGACTTAATAGCCCGCCGTGGCTTATAGGTTATGTCGAACGGGAGGAGCTCAATGGCCCATTTGGCAATCCGTCCCGTCGCGTCGCGGTTGTTTATAATGTAATTAAGAGGTACTTCGGAGGCTACTGTTAACGAACACTCTTGAAAGTAGTGTCGCAGATTCCGGGATGCCATGAACACCGCGTACGCTATCTTCTAATCGGGGTAGCAGCCTGCGTTTTGGGTAGCTCTTGGAGGGACGTTCGAGTTCATACTCTTCGGCCGCAAGGATTTCAGTGCATCTGTCGGCTAGCAAGTCTTGGCCAGCTCTAAGTTGTTGCTGCTTTTTCTTGAGGCTGCTTGCCGTGGCCATAAGCCTGTGTTTGAAACGCTCTTGTTCGACGGGATCCTTAGGCACGACAAATCGTCGTCGTCAAGGCTTGCCTCATCTTTGGAGGGAGGCATGTAATTATCGTCCTCTACCTCTCTGTTTGCCGCTCTCTCATGAGGGCTGGCTTCTCCATCCTCCTGCGCTGAATCCTGCTAGAGGGGGTTGTCTTTGGCACTTTCCGGGGTGTTATTGTCTTCCGTGCCGGAATCACTGTTTTTGCTGTGGCGGGATTTAGAGCGGCGCCGCTGACGCCGGCGCTTAGGCTATTTCTTGGAGGGGTCATCGTCCGTTGTTCCATCGCCATTCCCATCTTTTGGGATGTCCACCATGTAAATGTCGGATGACAAGGTGGTCTTCCAGCGCCCTGTAGGCGCTGGTTCTTGGTCGTCTCCTGCATCGTCGTCCATACCGTCGATGTCTTCGGAGTCGAAGTCGAGCATGTCGGTTAAATCATCGACAGTGGCTACGAAGTGGGTGGTGGGTGGGCTTTGAATTTCTTCGTTGTCCGCATCCCAACCTTCCTGACCATAGTCCGGCTAGGGCTCTCCTGACAAAGAGAGATACTTTAGTGAATTCAGGATGTCGCCAAAGGGCGAGTGCTGAAAGATGTCCGCGGCGGTGAATTCCATGACCGGCGCCCAATCGGATTCGATTGGCAGGGGCGCGGAAGGTTCGGAGTCCGGAGAGGAATCCGGCACCTTGGAGTTATGAGCCTTGCGAAGGACAGGGATGGTGTTCGGCTCAATCGCCGTAGAGATCGCAGCCCCCGAGGCGGTGTCCAGCCACCCATCCTCGATCGGTGCAGTCAGCTCCGAGCTAAGGGTCAGAGCAGACGCTGGTGCGGCCTCCAGGGCACTGTTCGGCCGCAGAGCTAGATCATGTCCATCATGACAGTGCAGCGCGCTTGGCTGTGGCTCGAACCCGTCGAAGATCAAGTCTCCGCGGACGTCAGCCGTATAGTTCAAACTTCCAAATCTGATCTGATGGCCAGGGGCGTAGCTCTCAATCTGCTCCAGATGGCCAAGCGAATTGGCCCGCAGTGCAAAGCCGCCGAATACGAAGATCTGTCCGGGGAGAAAAGTCTCACCCTGGATCGCATCGTTGTTGATGATCGGAGGAGCCATCGGGCCTAAAGATGACGACACAGAGGAACTCTCAATGAAAGCACCAATGTCGGTGTCAAAATTGGCGGATCTCGGGTAGGGGTCCCGAACTGTGCGTCTAGGTGGATGGTAATAGGAGACAAGGGACACGATGTTTTTACCCAGGTTCGGGCCCTCTCGATGGAGGTAAAACCCTACTCCTGCTTGATTAATATTGATGATATGGGTAGTACAAGAGTAGATCTACCACGAGATCAGAGAGGCTAAACCCTAGAAGCTAGCCTATGGTATGATTGTTGTTCGTCCTATGGACTAAAACCCTCCGATTTATATAGGCACCGAAGAGGGTTAGGGTTACACAGAGTCGGTTACAATGGTAGGAGATCTACATATCCGTATCGCCAAGCTTGCCTTCCACGCCAAGGAAAGTCCCATCCGGACACGGGACGAAGTCTTCAATCTTGTATCTTCATAGTCCAGGAGTCCGGCCAATGGTCATAGTCCGGCTATCTGGACACCCCCTAATCCAGGACTCCCTCACCCTTCCCTTTACATTCTTGCAAGTTGCATGCTTTACTTTCCACTGCTCATATACTCTTTGCATGCTTGCTTGAATTGTGCAAAGATTGCTTGACTTGTCCAAAGATAGCTAAAATCTGCCAAAGTCTAAAATTGGGAAAAGGTTAAGTTTTTAATTGGTCAAGTAGTCTAATCACCCCCCCTCTAGACATACTTCAAGGTCCTACAAGTGGTATCAGAGCTTTGGTCTCCATTTGCTTTGATTTCCATAGCTTTTGGTGGTCATAGCCTTGGTTTCACAACCTAGGAGAGTATGGCGTCTAGCGAGGGAAATTATCACCGTAGAGGTCCTTACTTTGATGGTACTAATTTTGCTAGTTGGAAGCATAAGATGAAAATGCATATTCTCGGACATAACCCTGCCGTTTTGGGCTATTGTGTGTATTGGCTTGCAAGGTGAATTCTTTGATGGGAGAGAGCCGAACCGTGAAGCTAGTGCGGATGAATTGAAGATGCTGCAATAAAACGCTCAAGCTTGTGATATCCTCTTCAATGGCTTGTGCCCTGAAGAATTCAACAAAATCAGCCGTCTTGAGAATGCAAAGGAAATTTGGGATACTTTGATTGATATGCATGAAGGTACCGACTCCGTCAAGGAATCCAAGTTGGATGTGCTCCAAAGTCAGCTTTACAAGTTCAAAATGAAGGATGGTGAAGGTGTCGCTGAAATGTACTCTAGGCTTGCTCTTATCACAAATGAGATTACCGGCTTAGGAAGTGAAGAGATGACCGACAGATTCATCAACAAGAAGATCTTAAGAGCATTGGATGGAAAGTATGATACCGTGTGCACATTGATCCAAATGATGCCAAATTACAAAGATCTCAAACCAACGGAAGTCATTGGAAGAATTGTTGCTCATGAGATGTCACTCAAGGATAAGGAGGAACTTCACAACAAGTCAGGTGGTGCTTAAAAAGCCTCATGTGAAGCCCCCACATCATCAAGTGAGAAACAAACCTTCAATGAAGAATTGAGCTTAATGGTGAAGAACTTCAACAAATTCTACAAGAATAGAAGCAAAGAAAGAAGCTCTAAGTCAAGGTCCTATAATGGCAAAAGATCTTCTAGTCGAGAGCGCAATTGCTACAATTGTGGGAGACCCGGACACTATTCCAATGAGTGTACGACACGCTACAAAAGAAGAGAAGATTCTCCAAAAATAAGAAGTAGAAGAGAAGAATCACCTCCAAGAGAGAGAAGGAGTAGAGATGATCGTTATGAACGAAGACCCTCACGGAGAAGCAAGGATTCGGAAAGGAAGGACAAGTCATCAAAGAGCTACACAAAACGAAGACATCAAGCTCATGTTGGTGAATGGGTATCCGGCTCCGATTCCGACAATCACTCTGAGAGAAGCTATCACTCCGACTCCGAATATACTCAAGATGAAGGTGTTGCCGGTCTAGCACTTGTGTCAACCAACTCCTACGACATATTTGATTCACCAAATGAAGGAATTGGAAGATGCTTCATGGCCAAAGGTCCTAAGGTAACACACCCCGAGTATGTTGGTTTCAACAGTGATGAAGATGACTTGCTAGGTGATGATGATTTACTTGTTGACAACTCTAGTGATGAATACTATGATGAAACATCAATTAATCATGCTAATCAAGATAAAATGAATGGCAATGATAAGGAGAAGATTTATCTTCTAACTAAAGAACTAAACACTCTTAATTTAGCTCATGAAACTATCTTCGAAGATCATCGAGAACTTTTAAGGGCTCATGAGAAGTTACGCTTTGAAAAGCTCAATCTTGAGCAAGAGCATGAGTTCTTAAAGGCAATCAATGATGATCTCCGCAAGAAAAGTTCTTCTTACATTGCCAAGCGTTTACTCTTATCTACTTATATGCCCCAAGTCAAGTCTAGTAACAAGTACAAGAAAGATTCTTCCACTAGTAGTAACAATAATAATGTCAAATCCAATATTGTTGCTTCTAGTAGTTCTCTTGACTCCACTAATAATTCTCTTAGCCAAGTTACACTTTAGCAAGAAAATAGCTTATTGAAGGGAATTATAGAGAAAGGTGTATACAAGAGTCTTGTCGGGAGTAAGCAATTCGAGGAAATTGTACGCAAGCAAGGAAGGCACCGGAAGAATCAAGGTGTTGGTTTTGAACGAAAGTTCAATGCCAATGGAGTTGAGTGGGAAGAAGATCAATACCCCAAGACAAAGTTTGTTCCTCAACAAGAGAAGTATGATCCTACTTCCTTCAAGGGAACACAAGCACAAGATGATCTTCCACCACAAGACCACAAGAACAAAGGCAAGGACAAGCTTCAAGAGGAGACTGATGCATTTCAAGAAGCACCTAAGGCCTTGGTCAAGTGGGTTCCCAACACTACGTCAAGTTCTACTTCATCAAGTACAACTACAACTCCAAGGATTCCCATCAAGATGATGTGGATCCCGAAGACGAAGAACTAGAGTGTTCTTGAGGGTGACTCTGCCAACATTCTTCACTCATATCATTATGGCAAGGACAAGTGCAATCAACTTCCATATCTTGCACTAGTTCATGGAGCCACAAACCCTCATGTTGGTAAGGCAAGGGACAAGGTAACCTAATGTTTTCATGGACATCATCTTGTGTGTGCATCACTCTATGTCTATGGATATTCTTGTTTGTTACTTGTGGGACTAAGCCATGTAGGTATTGAAAGTGCAACTCACTCCAAAGGATTGCTCCAAATGATCTACATCAACATTGAGCATCCACATCTTCAACACCTACATGAAGTCATCATCGACAAAACCCAAGGTTAGTTCATCCCTCTAAGGGAGGATCTCACATCTAGGGGGAGCTTAACTCTAAGAATTGAGTCAAAGCAACTCTAATGATGTGAACACATCAATGCATTATGTAAAAGTGGTAACCCCACTTGAGCTTAAACGATGAGTATGACCTATGATCAAATGTTCTCATTTGACTCCTAAGTCAATATACTCATATATAGATGACCTAGTCATCGCCAATTGTTTGATAGATGCTAGAATTGGTTGTGCATGTCTTGCCACATATTTCATTTGCCATTTTATTGTGTGAGCATGTTGGTTGCATATTTTACTCATTCAAGGACATCCACTTGTTGCTTTGATTGATTGGTTCTTTTTCTTTGGCCAAGTGGATCGACAAGAATGCCTAAGAACCTTCTCTAGCTATCTATGCTTTTCTCGTCTCAAACTCAATTCATACTACATCACAAAATTTGATCAAGTCAGATTCGAACCACTCTGTGTGAGGAGCACTCGGAGTCCCCGATTCGTCATGGACTTAAACTTCCAAAACTTCTTTGTGATTTTCGGGCTGACCGATTCTTCCATTTCGGTCATACCGAGATCACCAAGTCGATCTAGGTTTTCCATCTCGGTGCAACCGATTTGAACTTTTCAGTCACACCGAGTTGCTGTAACTGTCAACATTTATGCATCTCGGTGCCACCGAGTCGTTCCACTCGGTCACACCGACAGTGTCGGGCTATATATACACATGGGCAAAATTTGGAAAACTTTCTCCAAACCTCTTCGCCCGCGCATAGCTTGCTCTGCCTACTAGGTCTCCGGATCGTCGACTTCATCGCCAGCCGCCTCCTGTCGCTGGTCTCCGCCGCTGTCAACGGATTTCAACTTCGCCGTTGCCACCGTAGCGAGTTCATCGCCGAACTAGGGTATGAACTCGATCATAGTGCTATCCTCGTCTAATTCTCAGCACATTGTGTTCATTATGATTCTTGCCACAATTGAAACACCTCTATCCAGTCAAAACAATCCTTAGAATAGATGCGATTTGAAAATTTAGGGTTAGGTTTCCGCCGAAACCATCTCGGACCCACCGAGTTGGAAAACTCAGTCCCACCAATTCAGCTGACGCCATTCCACTAGTAACTCTCGGTCTGACCGAGAATTGCTAATCGGTGTGACCGATTTTAGAACTTTGTGAAACCCTAGCAGTTTTGGTGCCACCGAACTGTGACTCGGCCTGACCTAGTTCACTAGTTTAGGTTCCAAAACTGCTTCGGTATCACCGAGTTTGAAAATCGGTTGATCTGAAATGTTTTCTGTGGAAAACTAAAACTAAGTTTTTGAACCATTCTTTTGCAAAAATCTCTGCATTTTGTGATGCTCATCCACTCTATCTCATCTATAACTATTTACAGGGTCAGCAGTCAGTGTTTGCAGCATGTCAGACCAAAGTGACAACCATAACAGGGAAGAAGAGTAGATTCACATGAGTGAGGGCACTAGTCCCTCTAGCACTTCAGATGATGGCAGCAGGAGCACCCCAAGCAATCTGCCTAAAGCTGCCACCAGGGCCAGAAAGAAGAGAACCTCGGACTCTGAGGATGAGGACTATGTGGCAGCTGAAGATGAGGCTACTTCCAAGAAGGTAGTGCTCAAAAAGGAGTATGGCTCAGCAAAGAACACAAAGCCTGGACTTAATAGGAAGGTCCCTGCCAAGAGGACACCTATGCTGAAGGTCAGAGGATCAACACAAGTACCTGAAAAGCCTGATCCCAAAGAGGCACCTGCAAGAAGGATTACCAGTTCCAAACCCAGGAAGGTTCCCACTGGAGAAACCATTGAGTTTACTATTGAGTCAGAAGATGAAGCTGCTGGTCAAGACAAAAGGAAAAAGAGAGTCAGAACCACCACTGCCAAAGTTCTTGGCAATCCCTCTATGAGGAGAGACTCTGAAGAAGAGGAAGAAGAGGTTGCTACACCAGCACCCAAGGCACAAAAGCTGATGGGTGATGCTATAAGGTCAGGGGCTGCATCATCAAAGCCCAAATAAGCACCCAAAGCTGCCCCCAAGCCCAAGAATGCACCAAAGAGGAATACCAGGAGTATACCAGCTGTTGAGAAGAACAAGGCCCCAGTGCCTGAAGTTGATGCTGAGGAAGATGATGAAGGACAAGTCCTGAGGAAGTTGAAACCAAATATTCCAGACCACAATGATGCTCATCCTGTGGCTGAGAACATGAAGCTAAGAAAGGATGCATAACTCAGACAATAGAGGTTGTCTGATCCCTATGCTATCAGGAGAAGGACTGATGTTGATTACAGGTTCCACACTAAGGAACAGCAGGATTTCTATGAGACATTGTTGTTAGACAAGAAGCCTATAGTGTGTGATATGAGGTGGGTAGACTGGACCTACATGAAGGAGAATGAGGAACACTATCCTGGAGTGCAAGACAGTTTCATTGCTTATGGAGTTGCAGACTTTGTTGGGCAGAAGCTCACAAAGTGGAATGATGAGCTCATTATGCAATTCTACTCCACAGCACATTTCTATCCAGATGGCAGGATAGTTTGGATGTCTGAAGGTACAAGGTACCAATCAACCATTGAAGAATGGGCCAATCTGATCAATGCACCAAAGGAGAGTGAAGATGACTTGGATGTCTATGCCAAGAAGAAGATGGATCACAATTTCATGGCACATATGTACAAGGAGATCCCAGATGCTGTAGTTGAGTCACATAAGTTTGGGTCAGTCCATTTTCTTCTGTCAGGGCTGCCAACAATCAACTGGATCCTAAGGCATACTCTATTGCCCAAGTCAGGTGACCACAACATGATAAGAGGCCATGCTATAAACTTGCTACACTTGTTTGATGTGCAACAGAAATTCAAGGTCATGAGCCTCATGGTTGAGACTATCAAGAGGACAGCAGCAGACCAAAAGAGAAGTTGTGGATATGCCCCACAAATTCAGGAGTTGATTAACTCAAAGATGGGCACAGGCACATACTTGCTGGACAAGGAACATTTTGCTATCTATCCAGAATTTGAGGACAATCAAGTTGTGATGAATGAGAATGAACCATCATTAGTACAAGCTCAAGAGAAGAAGGAGAAAGCAAAGAAAGAGAAGGCTGCCAAGATGCTAACACAAGAGGAGGCATCTGAGTACTTTTTGAAGAACAAGCAGGAGCAGCTTGGTTACTTGATAGCATCAACTCTGAGGATTGAGAAGGGGTTGGCCACCCTAACTCAAAACCAGGAGAGCCTGGAAAGAATCATGGAACAAAAATTCTACGATTTAGATGTCAAAGTAACTAAGATTCAGTCAGTTGTGGAGCAGCTACAGGATGACATGCAGGAGAGGAAGGGCAAGACAACCACTGATGCATTTGCCAGAGTGCCTAGAGCTTAGAGATCAGCTGCAATGCCTGTGACAGACACCAGAGCCACATCATCTGCACCAGCTACAGCTCCTACAGCTCCAGTGCAACCAGCTCCAGCACCAACTCCTTCAGCTCCATCCACATCAACTGAAGCCTTCGTCCAAGGAGCCATCTCTACACCACCACCTGAAGACCAAGCCTGAGAGACGATATCGTACTATGCATTTTCTAGGAACTTTTTGGTAACTTGTTGCCAAAGGGGGAGAAAAATGTATAGATCATAGGCTTCGAGAGAGAGAGTTTGCTTTTGTTCTCTCTTGTCTTCTTGGTTGAACTTTGTTTGCTTTTGATTGCTTGAGACTTTATGCTATTATCTGTGAGACATTGATGATCATGTGTTTGATCATAAGCTACACTTATGCTTGTCAGATAATATTATCTTACTTATCCTTATATGTTCATTCACTTTGCTTGGTGATGAGTGCATGTATTCAATCTTTATTATTTTGAGCGCTCCACCAAGATGTATGTGACATGGAAGAGTAACCCATGAGCCTAATTCCTTGTGCATTTCCAGTCCAAAGCAAATCTTAAACTATGCACAAATTTAGGGGGAGCTCTTGCTTATCACATACTTCTCAAAGCGATGATGTTTTTCAATCTTATTATCATTTTGCCGAAGCTTTGATCTATATGTTGTCATCAATTACCAAAAAGGGGGAGATTGGAAGTGCAACTGTCCCTAGGTGGTTTTGGTAATTCATAACAACATATAGCTCATTGAGCTAATGCTATTCCAAGACAAATATTTTAGGAAAGCTCAATGAATGGCATGGCATGGATGATGAAAGTGGATCCCTCAAAATATTAAGGACAAAGGATTGGCTCAAGCTCAAAAGCTCAAGACTCTACATTTTACATTTTAGTGATCCAAGATCACATTGAGTCTATAGGAAAAGCCAATACTATCAAGGAGGGATGAGGTGTTGCTTAATGAGCCTCTTGCTTCAAGTGCTTAGTGATATGCTCCAAAAACCCTCAACTACTTTCTCACATCCACATATGACCTAAACTCAAAGTCAAAATCGGTCCCACCGATTCTTTCTATCCGGCGCCACCGAGTTCAAATGTCATAGCCACTACCACAAACCCTAGGCAAATCGGTCTCACCGATAGGGATCTCGGTCTCACCGAGATGGGATTGTAATCTCTCTGTTTCCCTTCGTAATGTTTCGGTCTAACCGAAGTGAGCAATCGGTCCCACCAAGATTGCAATGTAAACTCTCTGTTTCCCTTTCGTAACATTTTGGTCTTACCGAAAAGAGCGAATCGGTCCCACCGAGTTTACCTGACCAACTCTCTGGTTAGCTAATTACCAAAATCGGTCTCACCGAGTTTGTGTAATCGGTCTCACCGAGATTACGTTATGCCCTAACCCTAACCATATCAGTCCTACCGAGTTGCATGTCAATCCCACCGAAAACCCTAACGGTCACTAGATTTACTAAATCGGTCCGACCGAGTTTGTTGATTCGGTCCCACCGAGTTTGGTAAATTGTGTGTAACGGTTAGATTTTGTGTGGAGGCTATATATACCCCTCCACCTCATCTTCATTCGTGGAGAGAGCCATCAGAACAAACCTACACTTCCAACTTACCATTTCTGAGAGAGAACTACCTACTCATGTGTTGAGGCCAAGATATTCCATTCCTACCATATGAATCTTGATCTCTAGCCTTCCCCAAGTTGCTTTCCACTCAAATCTTCTTTCCACCAGATCCAAATCCTAAGAGAGAGAGTTGAGTGTTGGGGAGACTATCATTTCAAGCACAAGAGCAAGGAGTTCATCATCAACGCACCATTTGTTACTTCTTGGAGAGTGGTGTCTCCTAGATTGGCTAGGTGTCACTTGGGAGCCTCCGACAAGATTGTGGAGTTGAACCAAGGAGTTTGTAAGTGCAAGGAGATCGCCTACTTCGTGAAGATCTACCGCTAGTGAAGCAAGTCCTTCGTGGGTGATGGCCATGGTAGGATAGACAAGGTTGCTTCTTCGTGGACCCTTCATGGGTGGAGCCCTCCGTGGACTCGCGCAACCGTTACCCTTCGTTGGTTGAAGTCTCCATCAACGTGGATGTATGATAGCACCACGTATCGGAACCACGACAAAAACATCCGTGTCTCCAATTGCGTTTGAATCTTCCAAACCCTTCCCTTTACATTCTTGCAAGTTGCATGCTTTACTTTCCGCTGGTCATATACTCTTTGCATGCTTGCTTGAATTGTGTGAAGATTGCTTGACTTGTCCAAAGATAGCTAAAATCTGCCAAAGTCTAAAATTGGGAAAAGGTTAAGTTTTTAATTGGTCAAGTAGTCTAATCACCACCCCTCTAGACATACTTCAAGGTCCTACAGGCGGTCACGGCGATCCAGACCAGCGACTCTCACCGGGAGCGTTTGAATTTGCTCCTGGGCCGAGCCGAGCCGCGAGTTATTGGGTCGGTTGGTAATATTGGGCCGGGGTCCGGTGGGTATGAGGCCCAGCAATAACCGGTTCCGATCGATACTGTGGGGAGGGGTGCATGCACTACATACTGATCGGCGTCGCCTCCTCTGTTGCAGCGCCCTAGGGTTCTGTTTCGTCGAGCGCCGCGTCTATGTACTGCGAGACCTGGCCGGGCTCGCCGCATCATTCCTCTCGGCGCGATGGCAGGTCCTCGTGGTGCGTCTCCTCCCAGAAAGAGGCCATCTCCACCTAGCAGGGCAAATCGTGCCAGTGGGGCGCCGCCACCGGGTCAGGGCAATGGCCGGGCCACGCTGCCGGCGCCGGCGTCGGGTGCTGGGCGTGGCGCCCCCCAAGGCCGCTGCGGGACGCGGGTCGGGTGGCCCTGGTGCTATGCACTATGCTGGCGGGGCACCCGCTGGGAGGCCGCCGGAACCGGTCTTGCTGTTGGGCGGGCGAGGCGGGCCGACCTCCGCTCTTCGGCCGGTGGCATCCGGCGGTGCTGCGGTGGCCGCTGCGGGCCAGGGGGCTGCGCCACCAAGGTCGTCTGTGTCTTCGGGTCCATAGCCTAGACCGGCCCCTCCACCCCACATTGTTCTTGCCCGTCTCCGCGCGTCGCAGTCCAACGTTGGTGGTACTGTGGCTGCGCCCCGGGGTCAATGGGGGGATGACGGCTACGATGCCTATGGGGCTGGCCAGCAACGTGGTTCTTCGTCCATGGGTGGAGGTCGTGGTTATGCGTGGCAAAGCGACGGTTCGGCTGAGAGGCCGTTCTTGGGTCCTTCAGGTGGCTTCGTTTAGGGGCCTTCTGGTCCGGGTAATTGGCAGCGGGGAGGTTTTCGTGGCCATCGTGGTTGTCGGGGCGGTCGAGGGGGCCGATACCGTCCACGACAACCGCCCCCACCTGTTGTTGTCAAGCAGAACAGATAACGGGGCTGTTGAGGAGCCAGTGTTGATCGGTCACGCTATGAAAGTGGTGACGGCTCTTGCTACTGTTCAGGTTCCTGAGAATGAGGCTATGGCTGATGTGTCTGTGGAGATGACGGATAGGGCTGAGTCTGATAGGGTGTCCAAATGGGCGCGCAAGAAGGAAAAGATGCTTTGTTATCGTTGTTGCGACAAGGGCCATTTCATTGCGGAGTGTGTGGCTCTGTTATGTGATACCTGTGGTAAGCCGGCACACGACTCTGGGGATTGTCCGATTCTGCGAGATCAGGCACCGTCGCTTATGATGTATGGAGTATACTGTGATGAGCTCACATTTTTTGAGTCTCCGAATGAGCGAGAGGTTACTGATGAAACCCCGAGCATGACTACGGGGATTGTCAAGGTCACCAGAGGGGAGGTCTCTGAGACACGGATCATGCAGAGGCTTCGGGAGCTGGCCCCTGGGGACTTCCAATGGGACCTCATTAGTCTCGCTGATAAGATGTTCAGAGTTGAGTTTCCTTCGGTGGAGGATCTGCAGAGGTTGCTGAGTTTTGGGATGTGTAATGTGCCGGGAACTGATTGCATCCTTGAGTTTCATGAGTGGAAGCAGGTGGAGCCTCAGGGTAAGCCGCTTACTCAGGCGCGGTTTCATTTCTTCGGGGGCCCCTCCAAGCCGTTGCAGGATGCTCAGGTTGTGGCCAGCTTGGGCATTCTGGTGGGGAAGCCTGAGCGAGTGGATATGGCGTTCACCAGAGCTCACGGGATTGCTCAGGTTCTGGTTAGTATTCTGAACATTGAGTATGTGCCGGAAGTTGTTAAGTGGGCTTATCGAGGCATGATTTATAATCTAGTTATTGCGTTTGAGGATGAGAGCCTTTTGGCTGCGGCGGCTCACGGGTCTGACGTGGATATGCACGAGGGTGATGGCAGCATGGGAGCAAAGGAGCCGCCAGTCGATGACTCTGGACGACAGCTGTCCAAGGGACCAGGGTCCGAGTCCGTGACGACCGGGGATGGGGCGGCTCCACCCTCCTCGGTGCCTACGACGACTCTAAAATTTGGGTCCTTCGAACCCGCTTCTGCACCCCCGAGGCTGTGGAGTGATCGGGTGGAGTCCGAGGAGGCTTTTGAGCTCGTGTAGCCTGCTTTGGTTTTTGAGGATACTGTGTGTACTATTCCTGGGGTTCCTGGGGCTTCGTCGGCCTCGGTCTGGGGAGAGGAAGAGGTGAGTCGGCAGGTGGCCACTCCCTCTCGTGCTCAGCACGCTGTCCCTCCTCAGGAGGTGGCGCCGGTGTTTGTGGATGGTTTGTCGGGAGGGGTCCCGGGGCAGGCGGCCTTGGGTTGCTCTTCTCCTGCCGAGGTAGGGGATTCGGGGCAGGTGGCACCCGTGTCCTTCTCTTCGTTGGGAGGGGGTCTGGGGTAGGTGGCCTCGGATACCTCCTCTCCTGTCGTGTCTACCTCTCTGTTGGTGGCGACTGTGCCATCGGGAGGGGGCTCGGGGCAGGTGGCTTTGGAGCCCTCTTCTCCTGAGGCGCTTATGGTGGTGGCCTCTCCGGTGCTGGGTAGGGAGTTCGGGCAGGTGGCCCATGCACTCCCTTCCCCCCGTTCGCCGCCGGCTCTGCCCTGTGAGCCGTGCCAGACGTCTGAGGCCATGGTGAGTGCCTTTCCACTTTCTGGCGAGTCTGCTGGGGAGTCCGTGCAGGCGGACCGGCCTAGCGATTGGGGTGAGGCAGGAGGCCCTACCCCGATCAGGATCTCTCGGGAGGAGGTTATAGCGTTTGGAGGGATTCAGGATCCGATGTCTGAGGGGAGACGGGTGAGTGGCCGTCTCCAGACTCAGCCGGATGTGGACGACATTCAGCAGCGGTGCGCCATGAGGGCGGCCAAGCTCCGTGTCGTTGAGGTCACTACTGGTATGTCGGTTAATACTTCTAATTCCATTCTGCATTTTTCTAATGATGAGATTGTTGAAAATGCAAATCAATTTGGAGTTTCACTAGGTAGTAATGTTACTGAAATCTCTAATTCTGTTAATGATCTTCTGGATCTAGAGGCTGAGCGGGCCTTAGAGATGATTCATAATATAGCGGCGGTTAAGCCCATGAGTGATTTTGAGGTTGATGCTTTGGGGGTCAGGGTGCTCGATAATTTTTGTGTGGATCTTATTCCTCCCATACCTGAGGCGGAAGAGGAGGATGATACTTCTGAGATGGTTATGGCTAGACCTTCTGAGACTGGTTGTGAGGACTGGTTGCAGAGTCAAAATGTCTCTAAACGCAAGTGGAAACCGAAGGTGTACCCGGTGTCCGCGGTGCGTAGGAGTGCTAGGATTCGTACGGCTAGAAAATTCCATGATGAACTATGAAAGGAATCTTTTGGAATAGCAGAGGTCTAAAGGACTTTGCTAAAAGAAGGTTTCTTGCTGAGGCGTCTGTCGATCATCGATTAGATTTTATTGCTCTATCGGAGACTGGTAGAGATAATTTTGCGCCACAATTTCTAAATACTTTGTCGGGAGGTATTGATTTTGATTGGCATTGCCTGCCACCGAGAGGGAGATCGGGTGGAATCTTACTCGGCGTTCGATGCGAAGCGCTCGAGGTTCAAAGTGTGGTAATGGGTGACTTTACAGTCAAGTTTCGGGAGCGTTCGAAGGACGATGGGTTTAATTGGGCTTTGGTTGCGGTATATGGTGCCGCACAGCCTGAACTCAAGCCCGAGTTCTTGGCTGATCTCATTAGGATTTGCGGCTCCGAGCAGCTTCCTATCCTGGTGGGGGTGATTTCAATATCATTAGACGGCGTGAGCATAAGAACAATGATAACTTTGACGGCAGATGGTCGTTCATGTTTAGTACTATCATTGAAAGTCTTGACCTGAGAGAGATTGAGCTCTCGGGTAGAAAATTCACCTGGGCTAACGCGCTGCCAAATCTGACGGGTGAGAAGTTGGATCGAGTGTTGGCTAGTGTCGATTGGGAACAGAAGTTTTCGTTAGTAACAGTTCAGGCGTTGTCCCGTGGAATTTCTGATCACACGCTGTTATTTGTGGACTCTAGTGAGGCCACCCACCTGGGAAACAAAAACTCGTTCTCCTTTGAGCTGGCTTGGTTTGAACGAGAAGGTTTCTTTGATCTCATAGCCAAAGAGTGGGCTAAGGATTCAGGAGGGAAGACTGTGCTTCAGCGCTGGCAGAATAAGATTAGGCATTTGAGAAGTTTGCTGCATGGGTGGGCTAAGCATCTTAGCGGGATTTATAAGGTCGAAAAGGAAAGGCTCCTTTCCCTTATTCAGTCCCTAGATGTAAAAGCAGAAACCACGGTGCTGCCGGCCGCGGAACTTCATGCCAAGCTTGACGCGGAGATGAGGCTGAAAGAACTTCTTCGAGAAGAGGAATTGAAGTGGGCGTTGCGGGCCAAGGTCCGGCGAGTAGTCCAGGGGGATGCGAACACTCAATTCTTTCACATGATCGCTAATGGTAAACATAGAAAGAAGAGGATCTTTCAGCTTGAGCAAGATGAAGGAACAATTTTAGGACAGGAAAACCTAAAACTGTACATTACAGAGTATTACAAGCAGCTGTTTGGTCCTCCAAAGGATAACTGTGTGTCTCTAGATGAGTCCAGGGTTGAGGATGTTCCTCAACTCACAGCGGTGGAGAATGATATTCTAGCGGCTCCTTTTTCTGAGAAAGAGGTGTTTGAGGCCATATCACAAATGAAAAATAACAAGGCACCGGGCCCCGATGGATTTCCAGTGGAGTTTTATAAAAAGTGCTGGCATATTATTAAAGGGGATCTGTTGCCTTTGTTCAATGATCTCTTCTCTGGACAGCTTCAGCTTTTTCAGTTGAATTTTGGAACGATAACCCTTCTTCCTAAGAAAACAGAGGCTGTGAGAATTGAGCAATTCAGGCCCATCTGTCTTCTTAATGTAAGTTTCAAAATCTTTACCAAGGTTGGGACTAATAGGTTCACACAGATCGCGCATGTTGTGGTGCAGCCTACCCAAACTGCTTTCATGCCGGACAGGAACATCCTTGAAGGGGTTGTGGTCCTTCATGAAATGCTCCATGATATCCACACGAAAAAGCTAGATGGGCTTGTTTTCAAAGTGGATTTCGAGAAAGCGTACGACAAAGTCAAATGGCCCTTCCTTCAACAGGACTTACGCATGAAGGGTTTTGATGAAGCTTGGCGACGCCAGGTAGAATCCTTCACGCAAAAAGGGAGTGTTGGAATTAAAGTGAATGATGATACAGGTCATTATTTCCAGACACCCAAAGTCCTGAGGCAAGGTGTTCCAATGTCTCCTATTTTGTTCAACATTGTGGTTGACATGTTGGCAATTCTCATAGGAAGGGCAAAGGAGGCCGGTCAGTTGGGTGGCTTGGTGCCTCATCTAGTTGATGGGGGTGTGTCCATTCTGCAGTACGCTGATGATACAATCATCTTTATGGAGCATGACTTGGCAAAAGCGAGTAATATGAAGCTGGTGTTATGCTTATTTGAACAACTGACCGGATTAAAGATTAACTTTCATAAAAGCGAGTTGTTCTGCTTTGGTAGAGCCAAGGAGGAACAAGAGGCTTATAGGCAATTGTTTGGATGTGAATTAGGGGATTTACCTTTTACCTACCTAGGTATACCCATTTACCATCGTAAGCTAACAAACAGAGAGTGGAAATGCATCGAAGATCGGTTTGAGAAGAAACTTAGTTGCTGGAAGGGCAAACTTATGTCTTATGGAGGCCGGTTGGTTCTTATAAATTCGGTGCTCACGAGTATGCCGATGTTCCTACTATCTTTCTTCGAAGTTCCAGTTGGGGTTAGGAAAAGACTGGACTTCTACTGATCAAGATTTTTTTGGCAGAGTGATGAACTAAAGAGAAAGTACCGACTCGCCAAATGGGATATCATATGTAGACCAAAGGACCAAGGGGGTCTGGGTATTGAGAATCTTGAGGTCAAGAACAGATGCCTTCTCAGTAAGTGGCTGTATAAGTTATCAGTTGAGACTGATGCAACGTGGGCGCAGATTCTCCGTAACAAGTATCTGTAGTTCAAGACTTTGTCACAGGTGACAGTGAGACCAACTGATTCGTCGTTTTGGAAGGGGCTTATGAGAGTTAAGGCAGCCTTCTTTAATAGAACAAAGTTTATAGTCGGTAATGGCAACAATACCCGTTTCTGGGAGGATACTTGGCTTGGTGATACGCCATTGGCGCTCCAGTACCCGTCCCTGTATCGTATTGTTCAAAGACGTGGTGCGCTAGTTGCAACGATTATGCAGTCCATTCCCCTTAATATCTAGTTTCGGAGGGTGCTTGTTGGTGATAGGTGGGAAACATGGCTTCATTTGGTGAGTAGACTGATGGAGGTTCAGCTAGCTCATCAGCCCGATTAGTTGTGTTGGAAACTTACTAGGTCTGGAGAATTTACGGTTAAGTCGATGTATACCGATGTCATTAACTCTAGTGTCATTCCTAGTTCCAAACATGTTTGGAAAGTAAAAGTTCCTTTGAAGATTAAAGTGTTTATGTGGTTTGTACATAAACAAGTCATTTTAACAAAGGACAACTTTGTTAAGTGCAATTGGACAGGATCTACTAGGTGTAGTTTCTGTGATCGGGACGAGACCATTAAGCACCTCTTCTTTGAGTGCCCGTTGGCGAGAGTTTTGTGGTGCACCGTGCAAATTGCCTTTAACATTACTCCTCCGAATTCGGTCGGTACGTTATTTGGAATGTGGCTTGTTGGGATAGAGTCTGATACAGCTAGACACATTCGTGTAGGAGTATGTGCGTTGTTACGGGCAATTTGGAACTGCAGAAATGATTTGGCCTTTAACAGAACAACAACTATTCATTTTTTGCAGGTTTTATTCCAAGCTACGGAGCTGATCCGTATGTGTTCCTTACTCACTCCAACGGATGCCAGGGAGCGTTTGGTTACTGGATCTGTCCGGTGGAAAATGGTAGTGCGGGATATCTTCAACCAGTTTGGATGCGGTCATGTAATTGGATAGGAGATTAGTTTTCCTATCTTTGTTTTGCGAGCCGGTTGTGGCTCTATGGCCGTTTTGTCTTTGGCGTTGAGGCTCTCTGTGAGCTAGCCTTTCTTTTTATTTCCAGACTTTAAGACCTTGTTGAACCTATTTTATTTATAAATGTGGTCGTATGCATCATTCTGATGCAGATGCCGGGGAGTCCCCCTTTTCCGGAAAAAAATGCTTAGGGCAATTTCGATCTGCGGGATTCCGAAAATATAGGAATAGAAAAAGTATGGGCTCCTTTGGTTCAAAGGAATTCTATAGGATTTCACGATTGCAATCCTTAGGAATTTTTTCTATGTTGGCCCTTTGATACATAGGATTGGATCTCATAGGAAATTTTTTCTATGGAATCATTTGTACTACATTTTATAAATCTAACAACCACTTCAACCTCTTTTTTACAATTTCATATTTTCCATGTGGCATCAAACACTCCTTGCTAATCCTATAGGATTCAAGTTGGCATGCCACCCCAATCCTATACTTTTCCTATTCCTACATTTCCAAAATCCTGTGAATCAAAGAGGCCCTATAGGATTGGAGCGGCATATATCTACTTAAATCTTATAGGATTAGCGAGTGTTTGGTGCCATAGAAAAACAAAGAAATTGTAAAAAGAGATTGAAGTGGATGTTAGATTTTTTATGAAATGTAGTACAAAAGATTTCATAGGAAAAATTCCTATGGAATCCAATTCTACGAATCAAACAGTCAACGTAGGAAAAAAAATCCTAAGGATTTCAATCCTCCAAAAATCCTACAGAATTCCTTTGAATCAAAGGCGCCCTTAGCTTGTGCATCAGTCTTCTTTTAGGGGTACTTGTGCATCCAATCGATATAAGGCCGCCACCATCGTTCGACGAAGGTGTTGAGTTTGGAGCGTGGCAAGAGAATAAACTGAGGCGAAATGGTGGTCGTGGTCCGTCAGGACCCCGACTCAATGCCACATCGATCTAGCATGTAACACCTCATATCACTTTGCGGCCTCACGCACGGTATTCCCATGGGTGTCGCCTTACCTTTGCCCGGGACCGTTTGCGCCTTTTGGCACACGTATAAGATAGTGTCGCTAGCATCCATATGATAAGGAGCCCGGGCTGACATGGCTAGTCGTAAACCCAAAGTGGCACAGAATTACAGGGACAGGCATCCATGACCCAGCATCGAACGTGTCGGTCATCAACGAGTGAATCCGGGCTGTAGCACTGGGCTAGCAGGACTCCGGTAATCCGGGCTGTAGCGGGCTAACAGGACTCCGGTATTCATCGCGTGACATTTCCCCGAAGGGACAGACACAGGAACGAAGAAGGACACATGCCGGCCAGCCTAAGTGCTCCGGAGCAGTAGCAAGCTACCATGGCTCGGTGGAAACACTAGGAGACATTTCCCGGTAAGAGAGGCTACTAAGGATAAACAACTAGATAGTCAGATCCCACACATACCAAACATTTCAATAACATACACACAATATGCTCGATATGTGCAAATACAACATGGCATCACAACATGAATCTACGACTCAAGTATGTATTCATTAGGCTCAGAGGAGCGAGATATTACAAACAGGGGTCTCATGACCCAACATTCAGAGCATACAAATCAAAGCACAAACGGAAGCTTAACATGTCTGAGTACGGACATCTACAAATGAAAAGGGCTTAGAAGCCTGACTATCTACTAGATCCTGCCGAGGGCACAAGATCATAGCTGAGGTAACAAGCTAAACGTCGAAGTCCACGCGGAACTACTAGCGAGAATGAACTCTCTCTGCAAAACATAAAATAGGCAAACGTGAGTACAAATGTACCCAGCAAGACTTACATCAGAACTAACTACATATGCATCATTATCAACAAAGGGGATGGTGGGGTTTAACTGCAGCAAGAGCTTTGACTCAGTGGCTATCCTAAACTATGACTGCAAGTAACTCTTTTGAGGTGGCGCACACGAGTCCACATATTCACCATATCAATACACCACTATGGATCCGCTCCCGTCTCCGTACGAGAACGCCATCCATAGCACTCACGCTTATCTTGCGTATTTTAGAGTATCCACTTTCACTTGTCTATGAACTGTTATAGGCAACCCAGAAGTCCTTTACCGTGGACACGGCTATTCGAATAGATCATATTAACCCTGCAGGGGTGTACTTCTTCATACATGTTTCCACCACTTAGCGTCTGCACACGACATGTGCTCGACAGACTTCAAGCGAAAGCCGACATGGGTGTAGACCACGACCTACCTAAACACTCAAGTCTCTAGTCCAGGTTTATCGCCTATTCGGGTTCCATCCATGAGGAGATCCGGCCGGAGTTTCGCTCGCAGCCCCAAACGATGTGTACAGGGTTCCGTGACACCAAACGGGCGCCCGGTATACCCAGCCACGTGCCTACCGCATCACAGCCCACCCCTACGGTCAGCGCTGCGCACAGCCTCCAGCATATTACAAACACTAGAAACTACTTGCAACTCCTGGACAGAGGACTAGGGTGGTTAAGAAGTCGAGCGGGGTCATATTTCAGGGCCCAATGTATGGTAGTAGCTGAATCATGGATCACAAACACAGAACTCAGTTCCTGAGGACGGCTTCAATGAGACAACCCACCATGTACTCCTACATGGCCTCTCACCGATACCTTTACCAAATCGTGTTCACACACTTAGCTCACACACAGTAGGACATGTTCACACACCTCTGATTCATCCCCGATGAATCAGACCTGACTCAACTCTAAGCAATAGTAGGCATGACAAACAAGCATGAATGAGTAGGCACATCAGGGCTCAAACAACTCCTACTCATGCTAGTGGGTTTCATCTATTTACTGTGGCAATGACAGGTCATGCAGAGGATAAAGGGGTTCAACTACCGCAGCAAGTAACAGTTGAATCGATGTTGTCTTAATGTAGTAAAAGAGAGTAGGAGCGAGAGAGTGGGTTTGTATCGGAATGAACAAGGGGGTTTGCTTGCCTGGCACTTCTGAAGATAGTATATTTCTTCATTGGTGTCATCGATCACATCGTCGGGACAACATCTACCGAGGGGGAACAACACCGGCAAACAAAGAAGAAGCACAATCAATGCAATGCACAATATGATGCATGATCATGACATGGCAATATGATGTGGTTTGAGCTAATGCAACTAGCAGCAAGTTAAATGAAGTTGGTTTGAACCCTAGGTTCAAATTCAAACTCCACATGAGGCATTTCAAATGCCATTTATTCAAATTGTTGTATACAGCAGATTTAAGTTGTTCAAACATGCATGAAAATGGTACAGATGGATAGATTGGATTTTTCTGATCATTTTTCATATATAAATTATTTAATTTGGAGTTACGGTTGAATTTCTATGAATTTTTGAAGTTTGCAACATTTTCTGGAATTTCCTATATAAGAATAAATCCAGACAATAAGTTACTGCGTCAGCATGACATAGGTGTGACATCAGCAGGTCAACTGGGTCGGCCAGGTCAAACCTGACCTGTGGGACCCATACGTCAGTGTCTCAGGTTGGTTTGGGTGGATGACAGGTGGGGCCGGTCAACGTTGACTTGACCAAAGTCAAAGCTGACACGTGGGGTCCACACAGATTAGTACTAATCTAAACAGGAAAATTAGACTAACCTAATTAGACACTGGGGCCCACATGGCGGTGGCTCTGGGGGTGTTTAGCGTGGTCATTAGTGCTAACTAAAACAGCGCCACGTCATCACGCCGGAGATCTGCCGGCGACGACCACGGAACACGGCGGAGGCACGCGGAGTTGCTCGGGCTCGCACTACAGGCGGCGGTTTGCGGCGGGGTTTGGCTCTAAGGCGAGCTGGCGTTCGCGCGCATCTGCTAGGGCAGGCGGGAGGGGCTGGGATGGCCCAAGCTTGCCGGAATCATGCTCGCGGCGGCGGACGGATTTCAGGTGTGCACGGGGTTGCGGCTACGGTGCAGGGAAGGCCTAACGGGCGGGTGATTCGAGCTCCTGGAGACTCCCTGAGTGCGTTGACGTGCTCGGAGGCGAGCTTGTGCGGCCGTAGCCGCGGTGGCGGCATGGCCGGCGGCGAGGAGCTATCGGCTCCGGTGAAACTAGGGCTACGCGACGCAAAAGAGGCGGGGAAGAGAGGGGTTCGGGGCAGGAGCTCACAGCGAATCCGGTAGAGGCAACGTCGAGGCCGAGGAGGGACTGGAGCTCGCGAATCCCCGAAAAGTTCGCCGGCGGCCGGAGGTTGGGGATGAGCTCGGGGAAGACGCTACAGGGCTCCCGCGGTCGAATGGGTTGGTGTAGAAGACGCAGAAGGCGATGGCGGTTCTTCTAGACCCATCGGAGAGGCACGGGACGGACGGTGGCCGCCGTAAATTGCGTCGGCGACGACGAGCTCCGCTCGGGTATGCTCGGGAGAGGGAGCAAAGGGCGAGGGAGAGAGCAGAGAGTGAGGGAGAGGAGCGAGGGGGACCAGGGGGGCTGCGTGGCGCCTCCAGGCGCGTCGGGGAGAGGCGGCAAGCAAGCAGGAGGTGGAGGCCTCGGGCGCGCGCGCGTCGACACGCCTCTGCCTACTGGCAGAGGTTGAAGACGGTGGGGCTTCTGGTGGGCTGGCCAACAGTGCCAGGCCAGTGGGCTGGGCCGCTGCTGGGCTGCACAGTGTTGGGATGCGGGTGGGCTGCCAGGTAAGCTCAGGTAAGTTTCTCTCTCTCTCCTCTATTTTCTGTTTTCTATTATTTCTGTAACTTTAGGGCTTTATTTAAAATACTTAAGCAGATCCAAAAATCATGAAACTAATCATGGCTACTATTTAGAATATATCCAACAGTAAACATTTTAGTTTATGATTATTTGAGCATTTAAAATATTTTATAGTATTTAAATGCCCAAATGCAAATAGAATATGATTTAATTCAGAGCCCAATATGTCCTGCAAAAATATAAACCATTTTTGGTAGATGCTTTCACCTCAAACAAGAAATGTTGAACATTTTTAGAGGGCATTTTGAGTTCAACGAAAAATATTTTATTTTGACCCTAGTTGAATTCATTTTGTGCTAGGGTTTAAGCATCCCCATTTCAAGTTTCATAAAATTTAAACATGATGCATGGATACTAATGCAAAGACAAGCAAGGCCTGAACTGGGGCTGTGACATGGTCGAACAGGAATTGTGGAAGAAAACGGAAGGCCTATGCGACCAAGCTATGGGCGGCCCAATCCGGGCTCTTGCAGGTTCCTGCAGGAGCGGGTTTTAGGAGCTATGTCTTTTCTGTGTTGGTTTTCATCGATTTTCCTTATGGTTTTTGGTTTTTGGTTTTTGGTCATTATTTACTTCTTCTTATTTATATTTGATTTTCTGTATTTGTTTTCTATGGTTTTTTGTGACAATTTTCAACAGTTCTATTTTTGGGTTTCGGCTTCTATACTTCTTTACTGGTTTTCTTCCTTTTTTTAGTTTTCCAAACATACCTACTTTTTCCATATACATTGTACATTTTAGTATACAATAGAAAAATTATCTTATGGAAGTTTCATATTTTTGTAAATACATGATAACTTTTTTCAAATATATTTTTGATGTATTATTCTTATAAACATTTTGCATTTTTTGTATTTGAATCATTATTTTATACACATTTAACATGTTACATGATTTTGAACATTTTTTAAATAAACATTGTTCCATTTTATGAGTGATATGAAAAAATAAACTACCCGATCTTTTTAATGTCATGAACATATTTTGAAATGAAACGCATATTTTTTGAATGGTAGGAAACATTCTTTTTGAATTACATAAACATCTCTTTACATAGTCTAATCTTTTAAATGACAAGTAGATTTTTTTGAAACATGTGAATCTTTTTTAAATATCACAAACATTTTTCTGAATTGTATCAATATTTTTTCAAAAAATATGAAGAAATTAATTTACATTGTCTTAATGTTTTTCAAATTCACGGTTTTTAAATTAAATGTAAATATAAGTTTTGGAATATATGTATTCAGAATTTTTCAAAAATATGAAGAAAATGAAAAAAGGGGCAAATAAAAGAATGAGAAGAAAACTGAACTAACCTATAAGGAGCTACTGCTTGGACATGCCCGTTAGTAGTGATGCTGAAGCGAGACAAGCTTCTGTCTTGCATGAAGCTAGACAAAGTCGCTAATGAGCGTCTTCAAGGTACCAGCGGGGCTATGTGAGGAACTCATGAGAATGATTCATCGCTTCTGGTGGGGTGCGGAAAAAGGTAAACGAAAAACACACTGGGTCAGCTCGGACTTTATGGTGAGACCTAAAGGAAAAGGTGGAATGGGGTTTGAAGGCCTTCGGACGTTCAATCAAGCCCTCTTAGCACGGCAAGCCTGGTGTCTTATTCAGTTTTCAGAAAGTCTCTGTGCACAGGTTCTGCGGGCCAAGTACTATCGGGATGGGTCCATTCTTGACACTGTCTTTACCGGGAACGGATCGTCAACATGGAACGCCATTGAGCATGGCCTGCAATTAGTGAAGCAGGGGTATGTTTGGCGGGTGGGAAATGGTACTGACATACGTATTTGGCGTGACCCATGGTTGCCGAGAGGGCCTCCCTTTAAGCCAATCACGCCGAAACGACGGTGCCGACTGAAATGGGTGGCTGACCTTCTGAATTTTGATGGGTCTTGGAACATTTCACTCCTCAGACATTACTTCTATCCGACTGATGTTATAGAGATTCTGAAAATAAAAACCTCTCGCCGAGGGGAGGCCGATTCTATTGCTTGGCAACCAGACAAGCATGGTCGTTTCTCTGTGAAGTCAGCGTACAATTTTGCAAGGGATGATATCTTGGCTCGAAAGGGGAGTGCTGCGTGTAGTACTCGGCCTGATGGCTCAAGGCCGGGGTGGAAAATGCTATGGAGTTATGGAGCACCACCCAAAGTCTGTGTGTTTGCTTGGAAAGCTGCTAGGGAAGCACTGGCCACTAGGCTGAACAAGATGAAACGCCATATGGAGGTTGATGGAGTGTGCACCATTTGTGGACAGGAAGATGAATCAGTTCATCATGCACTCGTACGCTGCCCCCACGCTCGGAACTTGTGGAATGTTATGAGGCTAGTTTGGGACCTGCCATTGGAGGAGGTTCTTAGTAGAAGAGAACCAGATTGGTTGTAGCTGCTCTTACACGAATTATTTGAGACCCAACGGATGCTTGTGCTCATGGTGTTATGGCGTACTTGACATATACACAATGAGTTGACTCATGACAAGCCACTTATTCCAGTAGAGGTGTCCAAGAGGTTCCTTTGTGATTATGCGCAATCCCTGTTGACAATCAAGCACTACCCACATGCGGATACTATCAAAGGGAAACTGCCGGTCCTGACAGAGTTAAGCAATTTTGTTCCTGTCACTAGCAGTACAAAATGTTTGGTCAGTCCTGTTGCTTGGGAACCCCCACCGGACGGACATGTCAAACTGAATTTTGATGGCTCGTTCGTTGTCGCTGATGGGTCTGCGGGAGCGGGCATGGTACTGCGCGATCACTTGGGCCAAGTAATTTTTGCGGCGTGTAGATGGCTGTATGATTGCCCGGGACCACAGGAGGCCAAGATTGCTGCATGTGCTGAAGGGCTTAACTTAGCTCTGCATTGGTCCCAGAAACCCATCTTAGTGGAAACAGACTATGCTGAACTTGTGTCCATGATCAAGACTGGACCGGCGGATCGATCTAGTAGCATGTACCTTATTTCAGAAATCACGGAGATGCTAAAGGAGCGACACTCCCAAGTTTGGAAGATCACTCGTGCGTAGAACAAGGTTGGACACGCTATGGCAGCGATAGGGAGTGGATAGCAAAGGACGGCTTGTTGGCTCGCAAATGTTCCTTAGGAGATTAGCATTGTCGTTATGAATGATTGTAACACTATGATCAATTAAGTAATGAAATGCTTTCCCCCTGCAAAAAAAAGTCGCTAATGAGACCTGCTGCACAGAGCTTATGGGCGCCTTAAACGTCCGAACAAGTCCCTGCCGCTGATGGGCCACCCAAGTATAAGGCAAACGCTCGACTGGTTTCCCTGGTCGCTCGATCGTGTTTGATCAGTCACTGTTGACTAGTTGACCTGAGAACCATTGTCTTTGGAAAAACTACGAAAAAATTAACCAAAAATAAAAAAGATGTCAATTAAAAAATGTTCATGGATTTTAAAAGAAAAATTAAAAAGTGAAATTTTTAATTGAAGTTTAAAAAGTTCAATTTCTTAAAAAAACTCATCAAATTTGACAAAAAGAATCATTGTATTGGAAAAAGTTTCATCGAGTTTGCAAAAATAAATCATTGCATTTGAAAAAAGGTTCATCAGATTTGGAAAAAAATCATCAAATTTGAAAAGGTCAATAAATTTTAAAAAGTTTCATTAATTTGAGAAAAAACTCATCGAACTTGAAAAAGTTCATGTGTTTTAAAAAACAAAAACTAATAATGGAAAAAGAAAGAAATTAAGGAAAATGAAAAAATATTAAAGAGAAGAAAAAGGAAGATAAAGATAAACCAAACAAAATCCAATCTAGAGAAAAGAAAATGAAAAACAAAAAAATGACTGCAAAGCTTGTGGAACCTTCCCAAAACCCGGAGAGGCGGGCTTCCCGTGGTGCGTTTCGGCCGGCCCATTTAGATTGAGATAATAGAGGGGTGTGTGCGCCCTATTTCAGAATAGAAGTATTAGACATAGAAGGTGAGCAACTAATTGAGGAGCGCTCCTTCGGGAGCCTCCCCAAGGCTCACTTGGGGTGGGCTGAGAGTGCGTGAGTTGGCGCGTTCTCAGCCGACGCCACATGTCGCGCTCTGGGCGCTTTCTTCATATTTTCTTTTTTATTTTTCCACACGCGTTTTCGGCATTTTAGATGTTTTTCCTAGGTTTTTTGGACCTCGGTTTTCCACCAGTCTTTCTTAGCTTTTTGACAAGAAAATTATTTCGAAAAACAAATTCACGAAAAAGGTGTTTGTGTTGCTTCCGCGAGAGGCACGGTGTCATGGTGGGCGCATGGCAGATGCCATGGGATGGCTAAAGAGAGGAGGAGGCTCGAGGGCACTGGTGGGCTTCAGAAGCGGAGTTGGCATGACCGAGCGCGGGATGCAAGACATACCTAGGGTCGGGGCTCTCCGGAGAGATAACACCCCTAGTCCTGCCGAGTGTGGTTGATATGCAACAGTACAAGGTTGCTGCTGGAGCTGTATGGAGGAAGAAGGAAGACTGGCCAAGGCTTAGGCTGCTCCTTCTTCCCTGGTGTGTTATACTGATCGGTGACTAGTTTCATGTGTGCTTACTGCTTCTCTCTCTTGCTTACTTGCCCGTGTATGCGAGGACTTCTGGGGGGTTTTATAGGCCAACTTCCCAGGGGTACAATGGTAATGTTACAAGACTGTGGGGTCGGGTTGTCAGCGTTTGAGGACCCGGGCTGGGACCCGCCGGGGGCCTGTGGTTTGCCGGGTTCCCCTAGGTGCGGGCCCCGCGTGCCTAGGGGGACTATGCACCGTCTTGTCGGTCGTCAGGGAGTGGTCGAGTCGAGTCGGGTACAGTGGCGCTCCGTCAGGTCACCGCTTGCTATCGTCAGCAGTGACGACGAGGGCACTGGTGCCACACCGACCCTGGTCAGCGGGCAGGTGAGGGGCACTATTGCCACGCTCCGGCTAACTAGAGGCATGGGCGGGGCACTGTTGCCTCAGTCATCAGTGAATGAAGACTCGTCCCATCGTACGACCTGGATGGGATAGGAGCTGACCCGTGGCTGCCTTGCGGAATACGCCACGGGTGGAGCTGGTTTGTCGGGAAAATCTTGGTCATGCCGGGTTCGGCTGTAGTAAATTTATCAGAGCTCAATATGCAAAAAATTTCAACATCATACCATTCTCTGACTTTTCTAGGGAATTTTTGCAACAGTGGTAAACTTTCTGTTTTCAAACAGCAACATGTATACTAGCAAAATAAGCATGGTAAAGGCTATCCTTGACATTTTTATTGAAACTAAAGATACAAAACATTAATCTAAATAACAGCAAGTGAATACTAACAAAATAAAATGACGCCCCAAGCAAAACACATATCATGGGGTGAATAAAAATATAGCTCCAAGTAAAGTTACCGATGAACGAAGACGAAAGAGAGGATGCGATGGTCTTTTCTTCAACTTTAATAGGTGCAGCTACTTTTACTTCTATGGGAGGATGATATTTAAACCACTTCTCCTTGGGGATATCAATATAAGTAGCAAAAGATTCACAGAAAGAAGCTACTATCTCAGAGTCAAGTCCATATTTAGTGCTAAACTTATGGAAAATATCGGTATCCATAAAAGATTTAACACAATCAAACTTAGGTGTCATACCTGACTCCTTACCTTCGTCGAGGTCCCAATCTTCAGAGTTGCGTTTAATTCTATCCAATAAATTCCATCTGAATTCAATAGTCTTCATCATAAAAGAGCCAGCACAAGAAGTATCGAGCATGGTTTGATTATTATGAGAAAGCCGAGCATAAAAATTCTGAAGAATTGTTTCTCTTGAGAGGTCATGATTGGGTCATGAATATAACATTGATTTAAGCCTCCCCCAAGCTTGAGCGATGCTTTCTCCTTCGCGAGGCCAAAAATTATATATATAATTGCGATCACGATGAACAAGATGCATAGGGTAATATTTTTGATGAAATTCCAATTTCATTCTTTTATAGTTCCATGATCTCGTATCATCACATAGCATATACCATGTCAATGCGTCTCCCTCCAAAGATAAAGGGAAAGCCTTCTTCTTAACAACATCATCGGGTATACCTGCAAGCTTAAATAATCCACAAATGTCATCCAAATAGCGTAGATGCTCGTCGGGATGCTTTGTCCCATCTCCTGTAAAAGTATTAGCCAGCAGTTTTTCTATAATACCCGAAGGAATTTCAAAAGGAGTTTCATTTTCAATAGGTTCAGTAGGTTGAGGAGCAACTCTTTGCTCTACTGGACAGGGTGAAGATACCCCGAACAAGCCCCTCAGAGAATAACTTTCCATAGTAACAAGTGACAGAAAATTTCAGCACACTATATAAATTTTTCCTTACCAAATTCCACCTACCAAAGGCGCTACACTCCCCGGCAACGGCGCCAGAAAAGAGTCTTGATGACCCACAAGTATAGGGGATCTATCGTAGTCCTTTCGATAAGTAAGAGTGTCGAACCCAACGAGGAGCAGAAGGAAATGATAAGCAGTTTTCAGCAAGGTATTCTCTGCAAGTACTGAAAAAGTGGTAACAAATAGTTTTGTGATAAGATAAATGGTAACGAGCAACAAGTAACAAAAGTAAATAAAGTGCAGCAAGGTGGCCCAATCCTTTTTGTAGCAAAGGACAAGCCTGGACAAACTCTTATAATAGGAAAAGCGCTCCCGAGGACACATGGGAATATCATGAAGCTAGTTTTCATCACACTCATATGATTCGCGTTCGGTACTTTGATAATTTGATATGTGGGTGGACCGGTGCTTGGGTACTGCCCTTACTTGGACAAGAATCCCACTTATGATTAACCTCTATTGCAAGCATCTTCAACTACAACAAAAGTATTAAGGTAAACCTAACCATAGCATGAAACATGTGGATCCAAATCAGCCCCTTACTAAGCAACGCATAAACTTGGGTTTAAGCTTCTGTCACTCTAGCAAACCATCATCTACTTATTACTTCCCAATGCCTTCCTCTAGGCCCAAATAATGGTGAAGTGTTATGTAGTCGACATTCACATAACACCACTAGAGGTTAGACAACATACATCTTATCAAAATATCGAACGAATACCAAATTCACATGACTACTAATAGCAAGACTTCTCCCTTGTCCTCTAGAACAAACGTAACTACTCACAAAGCATATTCATGTTCATAATCAGAGGGGATATAATGTGCATAAAGGATCTGGACATATGATCTTCCACAAAATAAACCAACTAGCGTCAACTACAAGGACTAATCAGCACTACTAGCAACCTACTAGCACCAATCCCGGACTTGGAGACAAGAATTGGATACAAGAGATGAACTAGGGTTTGGAGATGAGATGGTGCTGGTGAAGATGTTGATGGAGATTGCCCTCTCCCAATGAGAGGAGCGTTGGCGATGACGATGGTGATGATTTCCCCCTCCCGGAGGGAAGTGTCCCCGGTAGAACAACTCTGCCGGAGCCCTAGATTGGTTCCACCAAGGTTCCGCCTCGTGGCGGCGGAGTCTCGTCCCGAAAGGTTGCTTCTGATTTTTTTCTCATCGAAAGAGCTCATATAGGAGAAGATGGGCATCGGAGAGCCACCAGGGGGCCCACGAGGTAGGGGGGCGCGCCCAGGGGGAGGGGCGCGCCCCCCACCCTCGTGAGCAGGGTGTGGGCCCCCTGGCCTTCACTTTGGCGATGATTTTTCTCTATTTATTTTAAGATATTTCGTGGAGTTTCAGGACTTTTGGAGTTGCGCAGAATAGGTCTCCAATATTTGCTCCTTTTCCAGCCAGAATTCCAGCTGCCGGCATTCCCCCTCTTCATGGTAAACCTTGTAAAATAAGAGAGAATAGCCATAAGTATTGTGACATAACGTGAAATAACAGCCCATAATGCGATAAATATCGATATAAAAGCATGATGCAAAATGGATGTATCAGGATGCCAATCTTAGGCTTTTGGCTATTCTTGGAATATTACCTTGGGGTGCCTTGGGCATCCCCAAGCTTAGGCTCTTGCCACTCCTTATTCCATAGTCCATCGAATCTTTACCCAAAACTTGAAAACTTTACAACACAAAACTCAACAGAAAACTCGTAAGCTTCGTTATTATAAGAAAATAAAACCACCATTTAGGTACTGTAATGAACTCATTCTAAATTCATATTGGTGTAATATCTACTATATTCCAACTTATATATGGTTCATACCCTTCGATACTACTCATAGATTCATCAAAATAAGCAAACAACACACAGAAAACAGAATCTGTCAAAAACAGAACAGTCTGTAGTAAGCTATATCAAAAGTACATTTCTGGAACTACAAAAAACGTACCAAATTAGGAAGTACTAAGAACTTTGTGTACCAATCCATATCAAAAGAAATCATATCAGAAGCACGTTTCTGTGAATTAACAAAACTAATTTACTGGTGAAAAAGTTTCTAATTTTCAGCAGGATACTATCACCGCAAGCTATCCTAAAGGTCTTACTTGGCACTTTATTGAAACAAAAGCTATAAAACATGATTACTACAGTAGCATAATCATGTGAACACACAAAAACAGTAAGGACAAATATTGAGTTGTCTCCCAACAAGCACTCTTCTTTAATGCCTTTCTAGCTAGGTATGATGATGACAATGATGCTCACATAAAAGATAAGAATTGAAACATAATGGGAGCATCATGAAGCATATGACTAGCACATTTAAGCCTAACCCACTTCCTATGCATAGGGATTTTGTGAGCAAACAACTTATGGGAACAATAATCAACTAGCATAGGAAGGCAAAACAAGCATAACTTCAAGATTTTAAGCACATAGAGAGAAAACTTGATACTATTGCAATTCCTACAAGCATATGTTACTCCCTCATAATAATTTTCAGTAGCATCATGAATGAATTCAACAATATAACCAGCACCTAAAGAATTCTTTTCATGATCTTCAATCATAGAAAATTTACTACTCTCCACATAAAAAAATTTCTTCTCATGAATAGAAGTGGGAGCAAACTCAACAAAATAATTATCATGTGAGGCATAATCCAATTGAAAACTAAAATCATGATGACAAGTTTTATGGTTATCATTATTCCTAATAGCATACAATTCATCACAATAATCATCATAGATAGCAACTTTGTTCTCATAATCAATTGGAACCTCTTCCGAAATAGTGGAATCATCACTAAATAAAGTTGAACCTCTTCCAAATCCACTTTCATGTTCATCACAATAAGATTCAACATCCTCCAAAATGGTGGGATCACTACTTCCTAAAGTTGACACCCTTCCAACCCCACTTTCATCAATATAATCATCATAAATAGGAGGCATGCTATTATCATAATAAATTTGTTCATCAAAACTTGGGGGACTAAACATATCATCTTCATCAAACATAGCATCCCCAAGCTTGTGGCTTTGCATATCATTAGCATCATGGGTATTCAAAGAATTCATACTAACAACATTGCAATCATGCTCATCATACAAAGATCTAGTACCAAACATTCTAATGCATTCTTCTTCTAGCACTTGAGCACAATTTTCCTTTCCATCATTCTCACGAAAGATATTAAAAAGATGAAGCTTATGAGGCAAACTCAATTCCATTTTTTGTAATTTTATTTATAAACTAAACTAGTGATAAAACAAGAAACAAAAAGATTTGATTTCAATATCTAAATATATACCTTCAAGCACTCACCTCCCCGGCAACGGCGCCAGAAAAGAGCTTGATGTCTACTACACAACCTTATTCTTGTAGACGTTGTTGGGCCTCCGAGTGCAGAGGATTGTAGGACAATAGCAAATTTCCCTCAAGTGGATGGCCTAAGGTTTATGAATCCGTGGGAGGCGTAGGATGAAGATGGTCTCTCTCAAGCAACCCTGCAACCAAATAACAAAGAGTCTCTTGTGTCTCCAACACACCCAATACAATGGTAAATTGTATTGGTGCACTAGTTCGGCGAAGAGATGGTGATACAAGTGCAATATGGATGGTAGATAAAGGTTTTTGTAATCTGAAAATATAAAGACAGCAAGGTAACTAATGATAAAAGTGAGCGTAAATGGTATTGCAATGCTAGGAAACAAGGCATAGGGTTCATATTCTCACTAGTGCAAGTTCTCTCAACAATAATAACATAATTGGATCATATAACTATCCCTCAACAGGCAACAAATAGTCACTCCAAAGCCACTAATAGCGGAGAACAAACGAAGAGATTATGGTAGGGTACGAAACCACCTCAAAGTTATCCTTTCTGCTCGATCTATTCAAGAGTCCGTAGTAAAATAACACGAAGCTATTCTTTCCGTTCAATCTATCATAGAGTTCATACTAGAATAACACCTTAAGACACAAATCAACCAAAACCCTAATGCCACCTAGATACTCCATTGTCACCTCAAGTATCTGTGCGCATGATTATATGATATGCATCACACAATCTCAGATTCATCTATTCAACCAACACAAAGTACTTCAAAGAGTGCCCCAAAGTTTCTACCGGAGAGTCAAGACGAAAACGTGTGCCAACCCCTATGCATAAGTTCATGGGCGGAACCCGCAAGTTGATCACCAAAACATACATCAAGTGGATCACGTGAATATCCCATTGTCACCACAGATAAGCACGGCAAGACATACATAAAGTGTTCTCAAATCCTTAAAGACTCAATCCGACAAGACAACTTCAAAGGGAAAACTCAGTTCATCACAAGAGAGTAGAGGGGGAGAAACATCATAAGATCCAACTATAATAGCAAAGCTCGCGATACATCAAGATCGTGCCATAGAGAGAACACGCGAGAGAGAGAGAGAGAGAGAGAGATCAAACACATAGCTACTGGTACATACCCTTAGCCCCGAGGGTGAAGTACTCCCTCCTCGTCATGAATAACACCGGGATGATGAAGATGGCCACCGGTGAGGGATCCCCCCTCCGGCAGGGTGCCGGAACGGGCTCCCGAGAGGTTTTTGGTGGCTACAGAGGCTTGCGGCGGCGGAACTCCCGATCTATCTTCGTCTTCGATGTTTTTAGGGTACGTGGACTTATATAGGCGAAAGAAGTCGGTCGAGGGAGCCTCGAGGGGCCTAGGAGACAGGAAGCGCGCCCAGGGGGGTGGGCGCGCTCTCCTATCTCCTGGCTTCCTTGAACCTTCCCTGGCTTGAACTCCAAGTCTCCCAGATCATATCCTTTCCAAAAATCAAGCTCCCGAAGGTTTCATTCTGTTTGGACTCCGTTTGATATTCCTTTTCTTCGAAATACTGAAACATGCAATAAAACAGCAATATGGGCTGGGCCTCCGGTTAGTAGGTTTGTCCCAAAAGTAATATAAAAGTGTATAATAAAGCCCGTAATCATTCAAAACAGATTATAAAATAGCATGAATGCTTCATAAATTATAGATATGTTGGAGACGTATTAGCACCCCCAAGCTTAATTCCTGCTCGTCCTCGAGTAGGTAAATGATAAAAGAAAGAATTTATGAAGTGTGAATGCTAGAAGGTGCACAAGTTTGATCAATGATAATTTCAATTACCTTTCTAGCATGATTATATGTCATAACAATAGTTCATCTGATAAAACTTCTCACGAACAAGTAACAAACGATTCACATGTTAAAGCATAGACCATAAACTTTCTTGAAAACTAGCAAACTTCATTCTTAGTCATCAAACAATTGCAATTCATCTTATTTTCAGGAAGGGTCTATGTCAGAGCTTTGATTTAGCAAACTCCACATACTCAACTACCATATAGTATTCTACAATTGCTAACACTCATACAATACTAATGGTTATGGAGTTTCAATCGGACACTGAGAAAGATAGGGGCTTATAGTGTTGCCTCCCAACGTATTCACCTTTGGGTGATGTCAACAATAATAGTTCATGCTAACTTACATCCAATTGGATATATATATCAGGATCTTCCCAATACGAGGTGCTTGCCAAAGGATAAAATGAAAAAGGGAAAGGTGAAGATCACCTTGACTCTTGCATAAAGTAAAAGACATAAAGTAAAAGATAGGCCCTTCGTAGAGGGAAGCAGAGGTTGTCATGTGCTATTAGGGTTGGATGCACAAAATCTTAATGCAAAAGAATGTCACTTTATATTTCCACTTGTATATGGACCTTTATTATGCAGTCCGTCGCTTTTATTGCTTCCATAACAAGATCGTATAAAGCTTATTTTCTTCACACTAATAGATCATACATATTTAGAGAGCAATTTTTATTGCTTGCACCGATGACAACTTACTTGAAGGATCTTACTCAATCCATAGGTAGGTATAGTGGACTCTCATGGAAAAACTGGGTTTAAGGATATTTGGAAGCACAAGTAGTATCTCTACTTGGTGCAAGGAATTTGGCTAGCATGAGGGGGAAAGGCAAGCTCAACATGTTTGAATGATCCATGACAATATACTTTAACTGAGATGTGAGAAAATATAACCCATTACGTTGTCTTCCTTGTCCAACATCAACTCTTTAGCATGTCATACTTAATGAGTGCTCACAACTATAAAAGATGTCTAGGATAGTATATTTATATGTGAAATTTCTCTTCCTTCAATATTCTTTCATGAATTGTTCAAATGACCAATACAATGCTTGCTAACCTTCAATAAATTTACAACCTCTACTTCTTAGATGTGAAGTCATTACTCCACACGGGATAAGCAAATGAGGCATATATAATTTCAGATTTGTGACATTCAACTCATTCAACCATTTACTCATAGGATATAAGTGAAGCACACGAGTAAATGACAAACTACTCCAACAAGATATAAGTGAAGGTCAATGAGTAGCTAAGTAATTATGTAACTATGTGAATACTCTCTCTCATTTAAGAATTTCAGATCTTGGTATTGTATTCGAACATCAAGCAAAGCAAAATAAAATGACATTGCAAGGATAGCACAACTCAAGTGAAGAAGCAAAAACTTAGGTTCAACCGATACTAACCGATAGTTGTTGAAGAAGAAAGGTGGGATGCTTACCGGGTCATCCCCAAGCTTAGATGCTTGAGACTTCTTGGAATATTATCTTGGGATTCCTTGGGCATCCCCAAGCATGAACTTTTGTGTCTCCTTAATTCCTCTCATATCATGGTTTCTCTTTTTATCAAAAGCTTCATCCACACCAAACTCAACAAGAACTCGTGAGATAGGTTAGTATAAACCAATGCAAAACCTTATCATTTTCTACTATAACAAATCACTAAAATTATTATTCAACATTGCATACTAAATGCCTCTGCATATTTAATACTCCTATCCTCAAATAGAATCATTAAACAAGCAAACATATGCAAACAATGGAAACATAACAGCAATGTTCCAAAACAGTACAGTCTGTAAAGAATGCAAGAGTATAAATACTTCCCTAACTCCAAAAATTATGAGACAAAATTCCCACTGTAGCAAATTTATCAGATCTCAATATGCAAAAAGTTTCAACATTATACCATTCTCTTACTTTTCTAGGGAATTTTTGCAACAGTGGTGAACTTTCTGTTTTCAAACAGCAACATGTATACTAGCAAAATAAGCATGGTAAAGGCTATCCTTGACATTTTTAATGAAACTAAAGATACAAAACATTTTTAATGACGCTCCAAGCAAAACACATATCATGTGGTGAATAAAAATATAGCTCCAAGTAAAGTTACCGATGAACAAAGACGAAAGAGGGGATGCCATCCGGGGCATCCCCAAGCTTAGGCTTTTGGCTATTCTTGGAATATTACCTTGAGGTGCCTTGGGCATCCCCAAGCTTAGGCTCTTGCCACCCCTTATTCCATAGTTGCTACGTCTCGAGCTTGCATTGGTTTTCCCCAAAGAGGAGAGGATGATGCAGCACAGTAGCGTAAGTATTTCCCTCAGTTTTTGAGAACCAAGGTATCAATCCAGTAGGAGGTCACGCGCAAGTCCCTCGTACCTGCACAACACGATAGCAACTCGCAACCAACGCTTAGGGGTTGTCAATCCCTTCAAGGTCACTTACGAGAGTGAGATCGGATAGAGATAATATTTTTGGTATTTTTGATAGATAGATGCAAAGTAAAAAGTAAAGGCAAAGTAAAAACAAAGCAAGTAAATAAAGTGATATAGATTGATATGATGTGAATAGACCCGGGGGCCATAGGTTTCACTAGTGGCTTCTCTCAAGAGCATAAGTATTCTACGGTGGGTGAACAAATTACTGTTGAGCATTTGACAGAATTGAGCATAGTTATGAGTATATCTAGGCAATGATCATGTATATAGGCATCACGTCCAAAGCAAGTAGATCAAAACGATTCTGCATCTACTACTATTACTCCACTCATCGACCGCTATCCAGCATGCATCTAGAGTATTAAGTAAAAACAGAGTAATGCCGTAAGCAAGATGACAAGATGTAGAGGGATAAATTCATGCAATATGATAAAAAAAAACCCATCTTGTTATCCTCGATGGCAACAATACAATACGTGCCTTGCAACTCTTTCTTTCACTGAGTAAGGACACCACAAGATTGAACCCAAAGCCATGCACTTCTCCCATTGCAAGAACTACCAATCTAGTTGGCCAAACCAAATGGATAATTCGAAGAGACTTGCAAAGATAACTCAATCATACATAAAAGAATTCAGAGAAGAATCAAATATTTTCCATAGATAATACTGGATCATAAACCCACAATTCATCGGTCTCAACAAACACACCGCAAAAAGAAGATTACATCGAATAGATCTCCACAAGAGAGGGGGAGAACATTGTATTGAGATCCAAAAAGAGAGAAGAAGCCATCTAGCTACTAGCTATGGACCCGAAGGTCTGAAGCAAACTACTCATACTTCATCAGAGGGGCTATGGTGATGATGTAGCAGCCCTCCGTGGTGGATGCCCCCTCCGGCGGAGCTCCGGAACAGGCCCCAAGATGGGATCTCGTGGATACAGAAGGTTGCGGCGGTGGAATTAGGTTTTTGGCTCCTCCTTTTGATCATACGGGGATACGTAGGTATATATAGGAGGAAGGAGTACGTCGGTGGAGCTCCGAGGGGCCCACGAGGTAGGAGGCGCGCCCAGGGGGGCGCCCTCCACCCTCGTGACCTCCTCGGAAGCTTCTTGGAGTAGGTTCCAAGTCTCCTGGATCACGTTCGGTTGGAAAATCACGATCCCGAAGGTTTCATTCCGTTTGGACTCCGTTTGATATTCTGTTTCTTCGAAATACTGAAACAGGCAAAAAACAGCAATTCTGGGCTGGGCCTCCGGTTAATAGGTTAGTCCCAAAAGTAATATAAAAGTGAAAAATAAAGCCCAATATAGTCCAAAACAGTAGATAAAGTAGCATGGAGCAATCAAAAATTATAGATACGTCCGAAACGTATCAAGCATCCCCAAGCTTAATTCCTGCTCGTCCTCGAGTAGGTAAATGATAAAAAAAGAATTTTTGATGCGGAGTGATACTTTGGCATAATTTCAATGTAAATCTTCTTAATTGTGATATGAATATTCAGATCCGAAAGATTCAAGACAAAAGTTCATATTGACACAAAAATAATAATACTTCAAGCATACTAATCAAAGCAATCATGTCTTCTCAAAATAACATGGCAAAAGAAAGTCATCCCTAAAAAATCATATAGTTAGGCTATGCTTCATTTTCATCACACAAAGATGTTCCCAACTTCTATACCCCCTATGGCAAGCCAAGCAATTGTTTCATACTTAAATAATCTCAAACTTTTTCAACCTTCACGCAATACATGAGCGTGAGCCATGGATATAGCACTATGGATGGAATAGAATATGATGATGGGGATTGTGTGGAGAAGACAAAAAAGGAGAAAGTCTCACATCAACGAGGCTAATCAATGAGCTATGGAGATGCCCATCGATTGATGTTAATGCAAGGAGTTGGGATTGCCATGCAACGGATGCACTAGAGCTATGAATGCTCAACAAAAGAAAACTAGTGGGTGTGCATCCAACTTGCTTGCTCATGAAGACCTAGGGCATTTTGAGGAAGCCCATCGTAGGAATATACAAGCCAAGTTCTATAATGAAAAATTCCCACTAGTATAAAAAGACAATTTATGGGACTCACTATATGAAAAACAAGGTGCTACTTTGAAGCACAAGTGTGGAAAAAGAGATAGTAGCATTTCCCTTTTTATATTATTATTTTTTGGGCCTTTCCTTTTTTTGGCCTTTCTTTTTTTTATTTGGGCAATGTTCTAATGATGATCATCACACTTTCATTACAACATATGAATTACAACTCGATACTAGAACAAGATATGACTCTATATGAATGCCTCCGGCGGTGTACCGGGATGGTGCAATGAATCAAGAGTGACATGTATGAAAAATAATGCATGGTGGCTTTGCCACAAATACGATGTCAACTACAAGATCATGCAATGGAAATATGACAAAAGTAATGCATGTCACGATGATGATGGTGGAAGTTGCATGGCAATATATCTCGGAATGGCTATGGAAATGCCATGATAGGTAGGTATGGTGACTGTTTTGAGGAAGATATAAGGAGGTTTATGTGTGATATAGCGTATCATATCATGGGGTTTGGATGCACCGGCGAAGTTTGCACCAACTCTCAAGGTGAGAAAGGGCAATGCACGGTACCGAAGAGGCTAGCAAAGGCTGAAAGGTGAGAGTGCGTATAATCCATGGACTCAACATTAGTCAAAAGAACTCATATACTTATTGCAAAAATTTAGAAGTCATAAAAAATTCAAGTACTACGCGCATGCTCCTAGGGGGATAGATTGGTAGGAAAAGACCATCGCTCATCCCCGACCGCCACTCATAAGGATGCACAAGCCAGGTACACTTCATGTTTCAAATTAGTTACACAACTTTAACCATACGTGCATGCTATGGGACTTGCAAACTTCAACACAAGCATTCTTTGAATCCATAATCACCCAACTAGCACGAATTTGATATTATCACCTCCATATCTCAAAACAATTATCAAGCATCAAACTTATCTTTGTATTCAATGCACTCAAAAGAAAGTTTCACATATCTTAAATACCAAGTATATTAACATTAAGCAAATTACCATGCTATTAAAGACTCTCAAAATAATATAAGTGAAGCATGGGAGATCAAGTTTCTTTAAAAAAAAATCCACCACTGTGCTCTAAAAGATCTAAGTGAAGCACTAGAGCAAAAATTATCAAGCTCAAAAGGATATAAGTGAAGCATTATGAGCAAAACTATCAAGCTCAAAAGATATAAGTGAAGCACATAGAGTATTCTAACAAATTTCAATTCATGTATGGCTCTCTAAAAAGGTGTGTACAGCAAGGATGATTGTGGTAAACTAACAAGCAAATACACAAGTAATACAAGACTCTCCAAGCAAAACACATATCATGTTGGTGAATAAAAATATAGCTCCAAGTAAATTACCGATGGAAGTGGACGAAAGAGGGGATGCCTTCCGGGGCATCCCCAAGCTTTGACTTTTTTGTGTCCTTGGATTATCTTGGGGGTGCCATGGGCATCCCCAAGCTTAGGATCTTGCCACTCCTTGTTCCATAATCCATCAAAATAATTCACCCAAAAATTGAAAACGTCACAACACAAAACTCAACAGAAATCTCGTGAGCTCCGTTAGAGAAAGGAAAACAAAAGACTACTTCAAGGTACTGTAATGAACTCATTCTTTATTTATATTGTTGTCAAACCTACTGCATTCGAACTTCTCTATGGATCATAAACTATTTTACTAGCCATAGATTCATCAAAATAAGCAAACAACACACGAAAAACAGAATCTGTCAAAAACAGAACAGTCTCTAGTAATCTGTAACTAACGCTAACTTCTGGAACTCTAAAAATTCTACCAAAATATTAAGTCCTGGAAAATTTGTTTATTGATCATCAGCAAAAAGAATAAACGCAAAATCACTCTCCAGTAAAAAATGGCAGCTAATTTCGTGAGCACTAAAGTTTCTGTTTTTCAGCAGAATCAAATCAACTATCATCGTAGGTTATCCTATAAGTCCTACTTGGCACAAACACTAATTAAAACATAAAACCACATCCAAACAGAAGGTAGATGGATTATTTATTGCTAAACATAAGAAAAAACAGAAAACACAAAATAAAATTGGGTTGCCTCCCAACAAGCGCTATCGTTTAACGCCCCTAGCTAGGCATAAAAGCAAGGATAGATTTAGGTTGTGCCATAATAATACGATAGATCTTGCAAGCTCATCTCGTATTCCCTACGTTCTGCAGCAACTTTCCTTTGAGGCAAGCAAAAATAATCAAAAGGGCTAAATTTAGCGGGACAAAAATCCCCAAGATCAATCACGGGAGGAACAGGTTCCTCCCTTGGCCCTTCATAGTGCACAACTATTTCATCACTAAAAGCATTCTTTTGGCAAAATCTTGTGAGCTTATACTCGAGAGAGTATCCTAGCTCATTATTTCTAAGGGCAAAATCATTATTAAGCTCGTTAATGCAATCAACTAAGACATTGATAGGGACCTTTTTTCTAAGGTTCATTGAAAGCGACATAGTCCGAAGATTGAAAACGTCTAATTTCCTCTTGATCATAGAGGATTGCTTCTATGGGTGGACGACCGGCGTCCACCCTATAGTGCGCAAAGATTTCTTTGGCTTCTCTTATGATGAATCTAAATTCGTGAGCCAAAAAGCTAGTAACAGCGCGCTTAATAGAAGAGTGCTCAATATTAGAGAATTCTAAGAAAATTCTCTGTATGCAAGGGTGCATATGCATAAATTGTCTTTCAAGTTCAACCACAAGCATAGCTATAGCATCCGCAAGGCTACTAGTTCTATGAAGGATAGAACAGCCCATGGAAGGTAAAGCACCGGCACAAGTAAAGAAATCTTGAATAACGCGTTTGCCAATGATGTTACCACTACCGATTCGAAACTTTTTGGTATGCAAGATAGGAGGTTCATCGGCCGGAGCCTCGGGATTTTCTGTATTATCATTGTTGTCCATATCAACGATAATCTCCCCAATTTCAGACATAGCGGAAAAAGGTAAGGCGGAAGAAACCAAACAAAAGGGAAAGGAGGAGGAGATTGGGAAAGAGAGGGCGAATAAAATGGCAAGGGTGAAGTGGGGGAGAGGAAAACGAGAGGCAAATGGCAAATAATGTAATGCGAGAGATAGGGATTGTGATGGGTACTTGGTATGTTGACTTTTGCGTAAGCCTCCCTGGCAACGGCGCCAGAAATCCTTCTTGCTACGTCTCGAGCTTGCGTTGGTTTTCCCCGAAGAGGAGAGGATGATGCAGCACAGTACCGTAAGTATTTCCCTCAGTTTTTTAGAACCACGGTATCAATCCAGTAGAAGGTCACACGCAAGTCCCTCGTACCTGCACAACACGATAGCAACTCGCAACCAACGCTTAGGGGTTGTCAATCCCTTCAGGTCACTTACGAGAGTGAGATCTGATAGAGATAATATTTTTGGTATTTTTGATAGATAGATGCAAAGTAAAAAGTAAAGGCAAAGTAAAAACAAAGCAAGTAAATAAAGTGATATAGATTGATATGATGAGAATAGACCCGGGGGCCATAGGTTTCACTAGTGGCTTCTCTCGAGAGCATAAGTATTCTACGGTGAGTGAACAAATTACTGTTGAGCAATTGACAGAATTGAGCATAGTTATGAGTATATCTAGACAATGATCATGTATATAGGCATCACGTCCAAAACAAGTAGATCGAAACGATTCTGCATCTACTACTATTACTCCACTCATCGACCGCTATCCAGCATGCACCTAGAGTATTAAGTAAAAACAGAGTAACGTCGTAAGCAAGATGACATGATGTAGAGGGATAAATTCATGCAATATGATAAAAACCCCATCTTGTTATCCTCGATGGCAACAATACAATACGTGCCTTGCAACTCTTTCTGTCACTGAGTAAGGACACCGCAAGATTGAACCCAAATCCATGCACTTCTCCCATTGCAAGAACTACCAATCTAGTTGGCCAAACCAAACGGATAATTCGAAGAGACTTGCAAAAATAACTCAATCATACATAAAAGAATTCAGAGAAGAATCAAATATTTTCCATAGATAATACTGGATCATAAACCCACAATTCGTCGGTCTCAACAAACACACCGCAAAAAGAAGATTACATCGAATAGATCTCCACAAGAGAGGGGGAGAACATTGTATTGAGATCCAAAAAGAGAGAAGAAGCCATCTAGCTACTAGCTATGGACCCGAAGGTCTGAAGCAAACTACTCACACTTCATCGGAGGGGCTATGGTGATGATGTAGAAGCCCTCCGCGGTGGATGCCCCCTCCGGCGGTGCTCCGGAACAGGCCCCAAGATGGGATCTCGTGGATACAGAAGGTTGCGGCGGTGGAATTAGGTTTTTGGCTCCTCCTTTTGATCATACGGGGATACGTAGGTATATATAGGAGGAAGGAGTACGCCGGTGGAGCTCCGAGGGGCCCACGTGGTAGGGGGGCGCGCCCTCCACCCTCGTGACCTCCTTGGAAGCTTCTTGGAGTAGGGTCCAAGTCTCCTGGATCACGTTCGGTTGGAAAATCACGATCTCGAAGGTTTCATTCCATTTGGACTCCGTTTGATATTCTGTTTCTTCGAAATACTGAAAAAGGCAAAAAACAGCAATCCTGGGTTGGGCCTCCGGTTAATAGGTTAGTCCCAAAAGTAATATAAAAGTGAAAAATAAAGCCCAATATAGTCCAAAACAGTAGATAAAGTAGCATGGAGCAATCAAAAATTATAGATACGTTGGAGACGTATCAAGCATCCCCAAGCTTAATTCCTGCTCGTCCTCGAGTAGGTAAATGATAAAAAAAGAATTTTTGATGCAGATTGATACTTTGGCATAATTTCAATGTAAATCTTCTTAATTGTGATATGAATATTCAGATCCGAAAGATTCAAGACAAAAGTTCATATTGACACAAAAATAATAATACTTCAAGCATACTAATCAAAGCAATCATGTCTTCTCAAAATAACATGGCAAAAGAAAGTTCATCCCTACAAAATCATATAGTTAGGCTATGCTTCATTTTCATCACACAAAGATGTTCCCAACTTCTATACCCCCGATGACAAGCCAAGCAATTGTTTCATACTTAAATAATCTCAAACTTTTTCAACGTTCACGCAATACATGAGTGTGAGCCATGGATATAGCACTATGGATGGAATAGAATATGATGATGGGGATTGTGTGCAGAAGACAAAAAAGGAGAAAGTCTCACATCAACGAGGCTAATCAATGAGCTATGGAGATGCCCATCAATTGATGTTAATGCAAGGAATAGGGATTGCCATGCAACGGATGCACTAGAGCTATGAATGCTCAACAAAAGAAAACTAGTGGGTGTGCATCCAACTTGCTTGCTCATGAAGACCTAGGGCATTTTGAGGAAGCCCATCGTAGGAATATACAAGCCAAGTTCTATAATGAAAAAATCCCACTAGTATAAAAAGACAATTTATGAGACTCACTATATGAAAAACAAGGTGCTACTTTGAAGCACAAGTGTGGAAAAAGAGATAGTAGCATTGCCCTTTTTATATTATTATTTTTTGGGCCTTTTTTTGGCCTTTCCTTTTTTTGGGCCTTTCCTTTTTTTTGGCCTTTCTTTTTTCATTTGGGCAATGCTCTAATGATGATCATCACACTTTCATTACAACATATGAATTACAACTCGATACTAGAACAAGATATGACACTATATGAATGCCTCCGGCGGTGTACCGGGATGGTGCAATGAATCAAGAGTGACATGTATGAAAAATAATGCATGGTGGCTTTGCCACAAATGCGATGTCAACTACAAGATCATGCAATGGCAATATGACAAAAGTAATGCATGTCACGATGATGATGGTGGAAGTTGCATGGCAATATCTCTCGGAATGGCTATGGAAATGCCATGATAGGTAGGTATGGTGGCTGTTTTCAGGAAGATATAAGGAGGTTTCTGTGTGACAGAGCGTATCGTATCACGGGGTTTGGATGCACCGGCGAAGTTTGCACCAACTCTCAAGGTGAGAAAGGGCAATGCACGGTACCGAAGAGGCTAGCAAAGGCGGAAAGGTGAGAGTGCGTATAATGCATGGACTCAACATTAGTCAAAAGAACTCATATACTTATTGCAAAAATTTAGAAGTCATCAAAAATTCAAGTAGTACGCGCATGCTCCTAGGGGGATAGATTGGTAGGAAAAGACCATGAATAGAAGTGGGAGCAAACTCAACAAAATAATTATCATGTGAGGCATAATCCAATTGAAAACTAAAATCATGATGACAAGTTTCATGGTTATCATTATTCCTAATAGCATACAAGTCATCACAATAATCATCATAGATAGCAACTTTGTTCTCATAATCAATTGGAACCTCTTCCGAAATAGTGGAATCATCACTAAATAAAGTTGACACTCTTCCAAATACACTTTCATGTTCATCACAATAAGACTCAACATCCTCCAAAATAGTGAGATCACTACTTTCTAAAGTTGAAACTCTTCCAAACCCACTTTCATCAATATAATCATCATAAATAGGAGGCATGCTTTTATCATAATAAATTTGCTCATCAAAACTTGGGGGACTAAACATATCATCTTCATCAAACATAGCATCCCCAAGCTTGTGGCTTTGCATATCATTAGCATCATTGGTATTCAAGGAATTCATACTAACAACATTGCAATCATGCTCATCATACAAATATCTAGTACCAAACATTCTAATGCATTCTTCTTCTAGCACTTGAGCACAGTTTTCCTTTCCATCATTCTCACGAAAGATATTAAAAAGATGAAGCGTATGAGGCAAACTCAATTCCATTTTTTGTAATTTTATTTATAAATTAAACTAGTGATAAAACAAGAAACAAAAAGATTTGATTGCAAGATCTAAAGATATACCTTCAAGCACTCACCTCCCTGGCAACAGCGCCAGAAAAGAGCTTGATGTCTACTACACAACCTTCTTCTTGTAGACATTGTTGGGCCTCCAAGTGCAGAGGTGTGTAGGACAGTAGCAAATTTCCCAAGTGGATGACCTAAGGTTTATCAATCCGTGGGAGGCGTAGGATGAAGATGGTCTCTCTCAAGCAACCCTGCAACCAAATAACAAAGAGTCTCTTGTGTCCCCAACACACCCAATACAATGGTAAATTGTATAGGTGCACTAGCTAGGCGAAGAGATGGTGATACAAGTGCAATATGGATGGTAGATAATGGTTTTTGTAATCTGAAAATATAAAAACAGCAAGGTAACTAATGATAAAAGTGAGCGTAAACAGTATTGCAATGCTAGGAAACAAGGCATAGGGTTCATACTTTCACGAGTGCAAGTTCTCTCAACAATAATAACATAATTGGATCATATAACTATCCCTCAACATGCAACAAAGAGTCACTCCAAAGCCACTAATAGCAGAGAACAAACGAAGAGATTATGGTAGGGTATGAAACCACCTCAAAGTTATCCTTTCTGCTCGATCTATTCAAGAGTCCGCAGTAAAATAACACGAAGCTATTCCTTCCGTTCAATCTATCATAGAGTTCATACTAGAATAACACCTTAAGACAAAAATCAACCAAAACCCTAATGTCACCTAGATACTCCATTTTCACCTCAAGTATCCGTGGGCATGATTATACGATATGCATCACACAATCTCAGATTCATCTATTCAACCAACACAAAGTACTTCAAAGTTTGCCCCAAAGTTTCTACCGGAGAGTCAAGACAAAAACGTGTGCCAACCCCTATGCATAGGTTCATGGGCGGAACCCGCAAGTTGATCACCAAAACATATATCAAGTGGATCACGTGAATATCCCATTGTCACCACAGATAAGCACGGCAAGACATACATAAAGTGTTCTCAAATCCTTAAAGACTCAATCCGACAAGACAACTTCAAAGGGAAAACTCAATTCATCACAAGAGAGTAGAGGGGGAGAAACATCATAAGATCCAACTATAATAGCAAAGCTCGCGATACATCAAGATCATGCCATAGAGAGAACACAAGAGAGAGAGAGAGAGAGAGAGATCAAACACAAAGCTACTGGTACATACCCTCAGCCCCGAGGGTGAACTACTACCTCCTCGTCATGGATAGCGCCGGGATGATGAAGATGGCCACCGGTGAGGGATCCCCACTCCGGCAGGGTGCCGGAACCGGCTCCCGAGAGGTTTTTGGTGGCTACGGAGGCTTGCGGTGATAGAACTCCCAATCTATCTTCGTCTTCGATGTTTTTAGGGTACGTGGACTTATATAGGCAAAATAAGTCGGTCAGGGGAGCCTCGAGGGGCCCAGGAGACAGGGGGCACGCCCAGGGGGGTGGGCGCGCCCTCCTATCTCCTGGCTTCCTCGAACCTTCCCTGGCTTGAACTCCAAGTCTCCCGGATCATATCCTTTCCGAAAATCACGCTCCCGAAGGTTTCATTCTGTTTGGACTCCATTTGATATTCCTTTTCTTCGAAATACTGAAACAGGCAATAGAACAACAATATGGTCTGGGCCTCCGGTTAGTAGGTTAGTCCCAAAATTAACATATAAGTGTATAATAAAGCCCGTAATCATTCAAAACAGATAGTAAAATAGCATGAATGCTTCATAAATTATAGATACGTTGGAGATGTATCACCCCACCACCTTGGCGCCGGCACCATCGTCCAGCTGTCTGGCTTCGTTACCCTCTGCGAGGGGTACCTGGGGGTCGAGCCCACGATTGATCTCTGGGCGCGCCTCTTCTTTCTGAAGCAGCAGGGGCCGACGGCCGGGGAGTTCGCCGATTACGGCGCCACCGTCATCTTGAAGCGGTTGGGGGCGGACTGCCCCAAGATCCCGCTGGAGGATTCTGCCAAGAAGTGGCACAATTCCTTCTTCTACGTCCGCAACTTGGGCACGGACCGCATCAACCTTCCGGTCTTCGCCATTGCACCGCCGCGAGCGAAGACGAACTGGGGTTACTACCCTAGGAACCCGTCGCAGGTGATTCTCAATCTCTGCGAGTGGGTGGCAGTGATGAAGACGCGGGAGGGGCTCACCCGCACCGACCTTCTCGCTGCCTTCATCACGCGCCGTGTCCTTCCGCTGCAGTGGCGCACCTGCCTCATCGGCGAGATGGCCAGTCTTCAAGACCCCAATCGCATGGGGGCGGCGCGCCTGTCTGCGGAGCATATTGCATGCCGGACAACGACATATCCACGGCCAACCTGGGGGACGACTGGCGGTTTGGCAAGGCGTTGTACATCCATTCAAATCTGGCGCCTCTGGTGAGTCTTTGGTCTTCTTACTTTGCTGCTGCGCATCTCCTCATTCGTTCCGACGCGACGCAAGTGGTGCTTCTGAATGCCATCCGACACCCTTACGCCCGGGCTCCGTCGCAGGTGGTGCGGGCGGCGTCGGAAGAGACCGCAGCCCATGGCGGAGAGGAGGAGGACGAGGTCGATGTCGGTGCTGGGTGCCGTGCAGGTAAGTCCTGTCTTTTGCTTTCTTTTCCATGTTTCTTGGGTTGTTTGGCGCGATGCGGCACGGATGATGCTGACGCAGGTTGTTGACGCAGTGGCGCTGGGTGGAGGAGTCGGCATCGCGGGTGGAGCTGGGTCATCTCGGGGGGCGACGCCGAGCCGGCCGCACGGGAAGGACAGTGTCGCGCCACGGCCCTGGGCCCTGAAGCGCGCGGCGGACCCGGCCGGGAGCGCAAGGCCGGCCAAGAGGAAGCGCGGTGTCGGGCAAGGGAGGCCGGTGAGGGCCGCCGTCCTGGTTTTCTCGGGGCAACTTTCTTCTGCCTGCATCCGAGTAGTCGAGTCGGCCTTGCTTTTTGTTCATTTCGTCTTTTCTTCAGGTCGCCGATCGGGCTAGCGAGGGTGGCGGCTGATGCCGCGGCTGCGGAGGAGGTCGCGTTCTGGCGGAGCCGGTCCGGCCCCATCGATCAGGACGAGGAGGAGGAGCCGGCCAATCCGGACCTCGTCCTGGACCCGACCGACGCCGAAGGCCTGGCCTGGCGGGACAGGAACAGGGCCGAGGCAGAGCTGGAGGCGACGTTGGTCCGGGCCTGGACAGATGCTGCTGCGGCATGGGCGCGAGCCGGTAAGGAGTTGGCATGGCGCGAGACGCTGAAGGGCACGGTGGTGGTGGCGATGGTCATCGAGCCGTCTTCGGTGAGGGAGCGCTGCCGCAGAAGCCGGGCTGACGTGGTGGACCTCGACCTAGAGGTCGTGGAGGTGGAGGACGACACCCCACCGTGAGTCGGTGTTGTCGAGCGAATGCGGGTCGACGGAGGCGGTGACAACACCGTCTTAGAGGAGGCTCCATGGGTGGCGCCGCAGGGGACGCCCCAGGCGTCGGAGGAGGCGTCGCGGATGGCGGCGCCGCAGGCCACCCCGGCTGCCGAGCCGGTGGTGGTGTCACAAGCTGTTCCGGCGGCTGGGCCAATGATAGCGCCGGAGAGGGCGCCGAAGGAGGTGCTGGCCGCGGTGGGAGCGGCCAGTGGGGAGCATGCCCTGGTGCCCCGGCAAGGGGGGCGTCAGGCCGCCGTGTCGCCCCCGGCAAGGAGCGGGAGCGCCGTGGTCTTCGGGCCCCAGACCCAGGAGGAGGTGGCGATGGACGCCGTCTGCGCGGGAGGACGGACCGGATCAAGGCCTTCGCCCAGGCCGAGGTGGAGCAGATGCGGGACCTGGAGCGCGCCGTGCTGGTAAGCTTCTTCTTTTTGGGGGCGCGCTAGCGCACCCACTGGGTGTAGCCCCCGAGGTTCAGGCCAACTACGTAGTAGTTGGGTCAAATCTTTAGAATGATGTCGTTGTTTTGATTGCTGCCTTTTTCAGCAACTCGACGCCTACCGGGTCAGCACCTTCAACCGCCTCCTGGGCAAATACCGGGAGCGCAAGGAGCAGCTCGCCGCCAAGGAGGAGGAGCTCTGCATCGCCGCACGTATCTTCATGCTCTTTTCTAGTGGGGGCGTGCTAGCGCACCCACTGGGTGTAGCCCCCGAGAATCGGCCCAACTATGTAACAATTGGGCCAAATCTTAAGTCTTGCTCTTTCATTTCTGAATCTTCTTCTTGCAGCCGAGGTGTTGTCCCGGCAGACCCGGCTGCTCTGGGCCGATCATCACTATGACCAGCTTATCGCCGACACCGGCCGTCTTGGGGCCGGGGTGGCCCAGGCGGCAGCGGCCCGCCGGTCGCTCGACGAGGCCAACCAGCTACGAGAGCAGTTGGTGGGCCACAAGAGTCGCCTCGAGACTGAGGTGAAGCTCCTTAAGGCAGAGGCCACCAAGGTGGTGGAGGCGCAGCGGGCCCTGTTCGAGGTGGACCAGCAACGCGGCAGGCTGGCCGACGATAAGGGCCGGCTTTAAGCCAAGGTGGAGCACCTGAAGGGGCAGGCCACCGCGGCGGAGGGGCCCGTCAGGACGAGGCCCGTCGTCGCGAGGCGTCCGAGAAGGCGGTCCAGGACAAGGACGCCGAGCTGAAGGCGGCCCTTGCCAAGGTGGCCAACTTGGAGAAGGCGCTCCAGGAAAGCGACCGCACCATTGATCGGGAGCGGCGTGGTACGTTGCTCGAAGCGCAGCACCTGGAAGAATCCTTCTCCAGTAAGTGCTTTTCTTGTTTCGCCGGGTTGGGATCCGGCTTTTTATCCTTGATGTCCTTTTTCTAACTTGCTTTATTTTTTGACAGGGGCCTTCCCAGAGACTCATCGGCTGGCGAAGGAGGCCGTCCGCTTCCAGCGTGACCCGCTGGGGGCTGTCGGCTCCGGGACCGACCTGCAGGTGGCGTGGACCTTCCCGGAAATCATGACCGCCACCAAGGCCCACATGCGGGTCCTGGGTGACCAGATGGGGCGACTGTCCCAGGCCGACACGGCGATGATGGCGGCCCTCTGGCTGGGCTCCGTTGTGCCGAGCAGATTCATGCGGCTGGCGTGCTGGCTGGAGATGGGGCCGGACCGTCTCCACGAGTGGCGCGTCTCTGCCGCTCGTGCCGGCATCGAGATGGCGCTCTGATTCGTGCTGTCTTGGCACCCAAACCTGCAACTAGACGCGCTGATGGGCCAACGGGCTGGCTCGGAGCAGTAGTTGTAGGAGCAGGCTGGCCAAATTGCTTCCCAGGCCAGCTACATCGTCGAGTTCGCCTTCCACAACGAGTTCCACCCGGGGCGGGCAGAAGATGGTGGAGTCGTGTCCGGCGACGACTACGGCATGCTTCTTCATGACCTGGAGGGCAGCTCCGAGGAGACAGGAGTCTACCGCGATGGGGGTGCTGATGAGGACACCGGTATTTCGGCGGACCCGGAGGCCGGCAGGGGAGAGCCGTCAACCTCGCGACCCGGCGCTGGAGACGCCTGAGATGACTTAGTAGAATTTGCGGTTAGGTAGCAGGTCCACCCATACACTGGGGGTTTCTGGGTGTAATGAACTCTGGTCGTGGGACTTTAAGTATTTATGTGATGTGTATATCTCATGAATGTTTTTGCTCTTGCTTTTTGTTTTTTGAACCGATTTCTTGCGTTTTTCCTTTCTCAACCCCCCCCCCCACGCGAGTCCGATGGTCGAGGCTCCGGTCCGTGACAAGGAGTTCGGCTCTTTGAGAGGAGCGTACAGTACTTAGGCTTTCAAAACCTTGAGCGTGAGCAAAACACCCACTAGGCCGGTTGGCGGCAACCCGGCGGAGCCGGTTGGCGAGCAGCCGCTCGTGCGGCTATTTTTAAAGTGACGGGCCAAATTGATCAACTCGGCGGCCTTTAACTTAGTGTTTGAAACGCGGAGGAGCTCTAGCCCGTTGTGCTTGCCAGCCGACAGCCGAACCCGGATCTGTGGCTTAGGGCGAAGTGGGGGGCCGCGACGTCCTTAGTGCATCAGGAATCACCAAGGAAGGCGGCGGGTGGCGATCGAGCTGGCCAGCCCCTGAGCCCCCGGGTCGAGTGAGTCGGGCCGGTGGCCGGGTTCAGGAGATAAGTGATGCATAAAAGTAGGGGACCCAATAACTTGGTCGGCAAAAGGCAGCCCCCGAGCATCATTCGGGGACCTCATAGTTTCATACGTTTACAAGAGGCAGCGATACATACACTCGTACGGCTAACTGTAAAACGGGCGGAGGAGTTTCGTGTTCCACGGCCGGGTCGTTTCTTCACCGGCGGTGTCTCTCTTGCGCTTGTTTTACTTGCATGCGTCGATGAGGTAGTAGGCGTTGTGGTCGCGCAAGGCCCGGCTGACGATGAATGGGCCCTCCCATGGAGGGGAAAACTTGTGCTGGCCGGCTTGCTCTTGGACGAGTCGGAGAACGAGGTCGCCCTCGCGGAATGTGAGGTGCTTGATCTTCTTACTATGGTAATGCCTCAGGCCTTGTTGGTAGATGGCCGAGCGGCTGAGCGCCAGGAGGCGGGCTTCCTCGAGTAGGTCGAGGTCGTCTTCGCGGGCTTCTTTGGCTTCGGCTTCAGTGTACATCGCGACACATGGCGAGTCAAACTCGACGTCGGTCGGGATGACGGCTTCGGCTCCATAGACGAGGAAGAACGGGGTGAATACGGTCGACCGGTTCGGTGTAGTTCGGAGACTCTAGAGGACGGCCGGAAAATCATCAAGCCAGCTGTCAGGTGAGCGGATGAGCGGTTCGATGAGCCGCGGCTTGATTGCGGACAGGATGAGGCCGTTGGCCCGCTCGACCTGCCCGTTGGACTGCGGGTGTGCAACGGAGGCCAGGTCGAGGCGGATGCCGGAGACGGAGCAGTATTGCTCGAGCGCACCCTTGGTGAAGTTGGTGTCGTTGTCTGTGATGATGTTGTTCGGCATGCTATAGCAAACTGCGATGTCTTTGACGAATTGGACGGCTGTTGGCCCGTCCAGCTTCTTGATTGGTCGTGACTCGTGAAGGAAATATGCCCTAGAGGCAATAATAAAGTTATTATTTATTTCCTTATATCATGATAAATGTTTATTATTCATGCTAGAATTGTATTAACCGGAAACATAATACATGTGTGAATATATAGACAAACAGAGTGTCACTAGTATGCCTCTACTTGACTAGCTTGTTAATCAAAGATGGTTATGTTTCCTAACCATGGAGAAAGAGTTGTTATTTGATTAACAGGATCACATCATTAGTTGAATGATCTGATTGACATGACCCATTCCGTTAGCTTAGCACCCGATCGTTTAGTATGTTGCTATTGCTTTCTTCATGACTTATATGTTCCTATGACTATGAGATTATGCAACTCCCGTTTACCGGAGGAACACTTTGTGTGCTACCAAACGTCACAACGTAACTGGGTGATTATAAAGGTGCTCTACAGGTGTCTCCAAAGGTACTTGTTGGGTTGGCGTATTTCGAGATTAGGATTTGTCACTCCGAATGTCGGAGAGGTATCTCTGGGCCCTCTCGGTAATGCACATCACTTAAGCCTTGCAAGCATTGCATCTAATGAGTTAGTTACGAGATGATGTATTACGGAACGAGTAAAGAGACTTGCCGGTAACGAGATTGAACTAGGTATTGGATACCGACGATCGAATCTCGGGCAAGTAACATACCAATGACAAAGGGAACAACGTATGTTGTTGTGCGGTATGACCGATAAAGATCTTCGTAGAATATGTAGGAACCAATATGGGCATCCAGGTCCCGCTATTGGTTATTGACCGGAGACATGTCTCGGTCATGTCTGCATTGTTCTCGAACCTTAGGGTCCGCACGCTTAAGGTTTCGATGACAGTTTCATTATGAGTTTATGTACTTTGATGTATCGAAGGTTGTTCGGAGTCCCGGATGTGATCACGGACATGATGAGGAGTCTCGAAATGGTCGAGACATAAAGATTGATATATTGGACGGATATATTTGGACACCGGAAAGGTTCCGGGTGAGATTGGAAATATACCGGAGCTCCGGGAGGTTACCGGAACCCCCCGGTAAGTATATGGGCCTTATTGGGCCTTAGTGGGATGGAGGGAGAAGGAGCAAGGGAGGGGGCGCCCCCCCCCAAGCCCAATCCGAGTTGGGAAGGGGGCCGGCCCCCCTTTCCTTCTCTCCTCCCCCCTCTTCCTTCCTTCTCCTACTCCGAATAGGAAAGGGGGGGCCAAACCTACTTGGAGTAGGTTTGCCCCCCTAGGGCGCGCCTCCCCCTTGGGCCGGCCTCCTCCTCCCTCCCTCCTTTATATACGGGGGTAAGGGGGCACCCATAGACACACAAGTTGATCATTGAGATTGTTCCTTAGCCGTGTGCGGTGCCCCTCTCCACGATATTACACCTCGGTCATATTGTAGCGGTGCTTAGGCGAAGCCCTGCGACAGGAGAACATCAAGATCGTCACCACGCCGTCGTGCTGACGGAACTCCTCCCCGCGCCTCTGCTGGATCGGAGATCGGGGTGCGTTATCGAGCTGTACGCGTGTCAAGAACTCGGAGGTGCCGGAGTAACGGTGCTTGGATCGGTCGGACCGGGAGGACGTACGACTACTTCCTCTACGTTGCGTCAAAGCTTCCGCTTTGGTCTACGAGGGTACGTAGACAACACTCTCCCCTCTTGTTGCTATGCATCACCATGATCTTGCGTGTGCGTAGGAATTTTTTTGAAATTACTACGTTCCCCAACAGTGGCATCCGAGCCTAGGTTTTATGGTTTGATGTTATATGCACGAGTAGAAGACAAGTGAGTTGTGGGTGATATAAGTCATACTGCTTACCAGCATGTCATACTTTGGTTCGGCGGTATTGTTGGATGAAGCGGCCCGGACCGACATTACGTGTACGCTTACGCGAGACTGGTTTTACCGCCGTGCTTTGCACACAGGTGACTAGCGGGTGTCAGTTTCTCCAACTTTAGTTGAACCGAGTATGGCTACGCCCGGTCCTTGCGAAGATTAAAACAGCACCAACTTGACAAACTATCGTTGTGGTTTTGATGCGTAGGTGAGATTGGTTCTTACTTAAGCCCGTAGCAGCCACGTAAAACTTGCAACAACAAAGTAGAGGACATCTAACTTGTTTTTGCAGGGCATGTTGTGATGTGATCTGGCCAAGACATGATGCTATATTTTATTGTATGAGATGATCATGTTTTGTAACCGAAGTTATCGGTAACTGGCAGGAGCCATATGGTTGTCGCTTTATTGTATGAAATGCAAACGCCCTGTAATTGCTTTACTTTATCACTAAGCGGTAGAGATAGTCATAGAAGCAATAGATGGCGTAAACGACAACGATGCTACGATGGAGATCAAGGTGTCGCGCCGGTGACGATGGTGATCATGATGGTGCTTCGGAGATGGAGATCACAAGCACAAGAAGATGATGGCCATATCATATCACTTATATTGATTGCATGTGATGTTTATCTATTATACATCTTATTCTTGCTTTGATTGACAGTAGCATTTTAAGATGATCTCTCACTAATTATCAAGAAGTGTTCTTCCTGAATATGCACCGTTGCCAAAGTTCGTCGTGCCCAGACACCACGTGATGATCGGGTGTGATAAGCTCTACGTCCATCTACAATGGGTGCAAGCCAGTTTTGCACACGCGGAATACTCAGGTTAAACTTGACGAGCCTAGCATATGCAGATATGGCCTCGGAGCACGGAGACCAAAAGGTCGAGCGTGAACCATATAGTAGATATGATCAACATAGTGATGTTCACCATTGAAAACTACTCCATCTCACGTGATGATCGGTTATGGTTTAGTTGATTTGGATCACGTGATCACTTAGATGACTAGAGAGATGTCTGTCTAAGTGGGAGTTCTTAAGTAATATGATTAATTGAACTTAAATATATCATGAACTTAGTCCTGGTAGTATTTTGCAAATTATGTTGTAAGATCTATAGCTTGCGTTGTTGCTTTCATATGTTTATTTTGATATGTTCCTAGAGAAAATTGTGTTGAAAAATGTTAGTAGCAATGATGCGGATTGGATCCGCGATCTGAGGTTTATCCTCATTGCTGCACAGAAGAATTATGTCCTTAATGCACCGCTAGGTGACAGACCTATTGCAGGAGCAGATGCGGATGTTATGAACGTTTGGCTAGCTCAATATGATGACTACTTGATAGTTTTTTGCACCATGCTTTATGGCTTAGAATCGGGACTTCAAAGATGTTTTGAACATCATGGACCATATGAGATGTTCCAGGAATTGAAGTTAATATTTCAAGCAAATACCCGAGTTGAGAGATATGAAGTCTCCAACAAGTTCTATAGCTAAAAGATGGAGGAGAATCGCTCAACTAGTGAGCATGTGCTCAGATTGTCTGGGTACTACAATCGCTTGAATCAAGTGGGAGTTAATCTTCCAGATAAGATAGTGATTGACAGAATTCTCTAGTCACCATCACCAAGTTAGTAGAACTTCGTGATGAACTATAGTATGCAAGGGATGATGAAAATGATTCCCGAGTTTTTTCATGATGATGAAATCGATGAAGGTAGAAATCAAGAAAGAACATCAAGTGTTGATGGTTAGCAAGACCACTAGTTTCAAGAAAAGGGCAAAGGGATAGAAGGGAACTTCAAAAGAACGGCAAGCAAGTTGTTGCTCAAGTGAAGAAGCCCAAGTCTGGACCTAAGCCTGAGACTAAGTGCTTCTACTGCAAAGGGAATGGTCACTGGAAGCAGAAATGCCCTAAATATTTGGTGGATAAGAAGGATGGCAAAGTGAACAAGGGTATATTTGATATATAGGTTATTGATGTGTGCTTTACTAGTGTTTATAGTAGCCCCTGAGTATTTGATACTTGTTCGGTTGCTAAGATTAGTAACTCAAAACAGGAGTTACAGAATAAACAAAGACTAGTTGAAGGGGAAGTGACGATGAGTGTTGAAAGTAGTTCTAAGATTGATATGATCATCATCGCACACTCCCTATACTTTCAGGATTAGTGTTAAACCTAAATAAATGTTATTTGGCATTTGCGTTGAGCATGAATATGATTTGATCATGTTTATTGCAATACAGTTATTCATTTAAAATCAGAGAATAATTGTTGTTCTATTTAAATGAATAAAACCTTCAATGGTCATACACCCAACGAAAATAGTTTGTTGGCTCTCGATCGTAGTGATGCACATATTCATAATATTGATGCCAAAAGATGCAAAGTTAATATTGATAGTGCAACTTATTTGTGGCACTGCCGTTTAGGTCATATCGGTGTAAAGCGCATGAAGAAGCTCCATACTGATGGACTTTTGGAACCACTTGATTATGAATCATTTGGTACTTGCGAACCGTGCCTCATGGGCAAGATGACTAAAACGCCATTCTCCGGTACTATGGAGAGAGCAACAGATTTGTTGGAAATCATACATACAGATGTATGTGGTCCGATGAATGTTGAGGCTCGTGGCGGATATCGTTATTTTCTGACCTTCACAAGATGATTTGAGCAGATATGGGTATATCTACTTGATGAAACATAAGTCTGAAATAGTTGAAAGGTTCAAAGAATTTCAAAGTGAAGTGGAAAAATCATCGTAACAAGAAAAATAAAGTTTCTACGATCTGATCACGGAGACAAATATTTGAGTTACGAGTTTGGTCTTCAATTAAAAAAATGTGGAATAGTTTCACAAATTCATGCCACCTGGAACACCACATCATAATGGTGTGTCCGAACGTCATAACCGTACTTTATTGGATATAGTACAATCTATGATGTTTCTTACCGATTTACCAATATCGTTTTGGGATCATGCATTAGAGACAACTGCATTCACGTTAAATAGGGCACCGTCGAAATCCGTTGAGACGACACCTTATGAACTATGGTTTGGCAAGAAACCAAAGTTGTCGTTTCTTAAAGTTTGGGGCTGCGATGCTTATGTGAAAAAGCTTCAACCTGATAAGCTCAAATCCAAATCGGAGAAATGTGTCTTCATAGGATACCCAAAGGAGACAGTTGGGTACACCTTCTATCACAGATCCGAAGGCAAGACATTTGTTGCTAAGAATGGATCCTTTCTGGAGAAGGAGTTTCTGTCGAAAGAAGTGAGTGGGAGGAAAGTAGAACTTGATGAGGTAACTGTACCTACTCCCTTGTTGGAAAATAATACATCACAGGAACCGGTTTCTGTGATGTCAAACCCAACTAGTGAGGAAGTTGATGATGATGATCATAGAACTTCAGATCAAGTTAATACAGAACCTCGTAGGTCGAACAGAGTGAGATCCGCACCAGAGTGGTACGGTAATCCTGTTCTGGAGGTCGTGTTACTTGACCATGACAAACCTACGAACTATGAGGAAGCGATGATGAGCCCAGATTCCGCGAAATGGCTTGAGGCCATGAAATCTGAGATGAGATCCATGTATGAGAACAAAGTGTGGACTTTGGTGGAGTTGCCCGATGATCAGCAAGCCATAGAAAATAAATGGATCTTCAAGAGGAAGACGGACGCTGATAGTAGTGTTACTATCTACAAAGCTAGACTTGTCGAAAAAGGTTTTTCACAAAGTTCAAGGTGTTGACTACGATGAAATTTTCTCACTCGTAGCGATGCTTAAGTCTGTCCAAATCATGTTAGCAATTGCCTCATTTTTATGAAATCTGGCAAATGGATAAACAAAACTACATTCCTTAATGGATTTAAAGAAGAGTTGTATACGATGCAACCAGAAGGTTTTTTCAATCCTAAAGGTGCTGACAAAATACGCAAGCTCCAGCGATCCATCTATGGACTGGTGCAAGCATCTCGGAGTTGGAATATACGCTTTGATAAGTTGATCAAAACATATAGTTTTATACAGACTTGCGGTGAAGCCTGTATTTACTAGAAAGTGAGTGGGAGCACTACAGCATTTCTGATAAGTATATGTGAATGAAATATTGTAGATCGGAAATAATGTAGAATTATTCTGCAAAGCATAAAGGAGTGTTTGAAAGGAGTTTTTCAAAGGAAGACCTCGGTGAAGCTGCTTACATATTGAGCATCAAGATCTATAGAGATAGATCAAGACGCTTGATAAGTTTTTTCAATGAGTACATACCTTGACAAGATTTTGAAGTAGTTCAAAATGGAACAGTCAAAGAAAGATTTCTTGCCTGTGTCACAAGGTGTGAAATTGAGTAAGACTCAAAACCCAACCACGGCAGAAGATAGAAATAGAATGAAAGTCATTCCCTATGCCTTGGCCATAGGTTCTATAAAGTATGCCATGCTGTGTACCAGATCTATTGTATACCCTACACTGAGTTTGGCAAGGGAGTACAATAGTGCTCTAGGAGAAGATCACTGGACAGCGGTCAAAAATTATCCTTAGTGGAATAAGGATATGTTTCTCGATTATGGAAGTGACAAAAGGTTCGTCGTAAAGGGTTACGTCAATGCAAGTTTTGACACCGATGTGGATGACTCTAAGTCTCGATCTAGATACATATTGAAAGTGGTAGCAATTAGCTATAGTAGCTCCGTGCAGAGCATTGTAGACATAAAAAATTGCAAAATACATAACGGATCTGAATGTGAAAGACGCGTTGACTAAGATTCTCTCACAAGCAAAACATGATCACACCTTAATACTCTTTGGGTTTTAATCACATAGCGATGTGAACTAGATTACTGAATCTAGTAAACCCTTTGGGTGTTGGTCACATGGCAATGTGAACTATGGGTATTAATCACATGATGATGTGAACTATCGATGTTAATCACATGGTGATGTGATCTAGATTATTGACTCTAGTGCAAGTGGGAGACTGAAGGAAATATGCCCTAGAGGCAATAATAAAGTTATTATTTATTTCCTTATATCATGATAAATGTTTATTATTCATGCTAGAATTGCATTAACCGGAAACATAATACATGTGTGAATATATAGACAAACAGAGTGTCACATGCCTCTACTTGACTATCTTGTTAATCAAAGATGGTTATGTTTCCTAACCATGGACAAAGAGTTGTTATTTGATTAACAGGATCACATCATTAGTTGAATGATCTGATTGACATGACCCATTCCGTTAGCTTAGCACCCGATCGTTTAGTATGTTGCTATTGCTTTCTTCATGACTTATACATGTTCCTATGACTATGAGATTATGCAACTCCCGTTTACCGGAGGAACACTTTGTGTGCTACCAAACGTCACAATGTAACTGGGTGATTATAAAGGTGCTCTACAGGTGTCTCCAAAGGTACTTGTTGGGTTGGCGTATTTCGAGATTAGGATTTGTCACTCCGAATGTCGGAGAGGTATCTCTGGGCCCTCTCGGTAATGCACATTACTTAAGCCTTGCAAGCATTGCAACTAATGAGTTAGTTACGAGATGATGTATTACGGAACGAGTAAAGAGACTTGCCGGTAACGAGATTGAACTAGGTATTGGATACCGACGATCGAATCTCGGGCAAGTAACATACCGATGACAAAGGGAACAACGTATGTTGTTGTGCGGTATGACCGATAAAGATCTTCGTAGAATATGTAGGAACCAATATGGGCATCCAGGTCCCGCTATTGGTTATTGACCGGAGACATGTCTCGGTCATGTCTACATTGTTCTCGAACCGTAGGGTCCGCACGCTTAAGGTTTCGATGACAGTTTCATTATGAGTTTATGTATTTTGATGTACCGAAGGTTGTTCGGAGTCCCGGATGTGATCACGGACATGACGAGGAGTCTCGAAATGGTCGAGACATGAAGATTGATATATTGGACGGATATATTTGGACATCGGAAAGGTTTCGGGTGAGATTGGAAATATACCGGAGCTCCGGGAGGTTACCGGAACCCCCCGGTAAGTATATGGGCCTTATTGGGCCTTAGTAGGATGGAGGGAGAAGGAGCAAGGGAGGGGGCGTGCCCCCCCCCCAAGCCCAATCCGAATTGGGAAGGGGCCCGGCCCCCCCTTTCCTTCTCTCCTCCCCCCTCTTCCATCCTTCTCCTACTACGAATAGGAAAGGGGGGGGGGCAAACCTACTTGGAGTAGGCTTGCCCCCCTAGGGCGCGCCTCCCCCTTGGGCCGGACTCCTCCTCCCTCCCTCCTTTATATACGGGGGTAAGGGGGCATCCATAGACACACAAGTTGATCATTTAGATCGTTCCTTAGCCGTGTGCGGTGCCCCTCTCCACGATATTACACCTCGGTCATATTGTAGCGGTGCTTAGGCGAAGCCCTGCGACAGGAGAACATCAAGATCGTCATCACGCCGTCGTGCTGACGGAACTCCTCCCCGCGCCTCTGCTGGATTGGAGATCGGGGTGCGTCATCGAGCTGTACGCGTGTCAAGAACTCGGAGGTGCCGGAGTAACGGTGCTTGGATCGGTCGGACCGGGAGGACGTACGACTACTTCCTCTACGTTGCGTCAACGCTTCCACTTTGGTCTACGAGGTGTTGGTGTACTAAAGTACGGGGTACCTTAGTACCCCGAACTTGTGCACGGGCAGTCGTAGCGACCCGCGGCGGGGCTTGCCGGGCATCCGCCAAGGTCCTCGACGGCCGCTTAGATGCCATTCAAGAACAGAGTACTAAATCTAAAAGCCCCGGCAAGAGGAGCTTGCCGGGAAAGCCAACCAAGGCCCCGGCAAGAGGAGCTTGCCGGGAAGGCCAACCAAGGCCCCGACAAGAGAAGCTGGCCGGGAAGAATACAAGGCCCCGGCGAGAGGAGCTTGCCGGGAAGGACAAAGGCCCCGGCAAGAGGAGCTTGCCGGGAAGGCCAGCCAAGGAACTTCAAGAAACTTGCCGCGACGCCCCGCGCGTCCCGGCAAGGCCCGGCGAGCGGCAAGCTTGCTAGTGCGACAAGACAAGGGCCACGGCAAGGCGCTTGCCACGGCAAGGCTGCCACTCCGCGCCCACGCTCCAGCGCATCCGACGACGTGTCGCCACAGGATCGCTCCTGGTGCACGTGGCGGGTAGCTGTGCAGCATGGCGGTGCGAGGTGGCAAGCGAAGCTGACAAGGAGGCCATCGTGGCGATCGGTGGCGCCTCTAACGGTCGTTTCCTTGCACTGTTGGGGCGACCGGACGGGCATTAAATGCCCTTGTCCCCTGCTGTCAGAGTTAGGTAGGGGACACTGTTGGTAGTAGTTGTACCAACCCGCATTTTTACCTTTCTACCCCTCTTTCTACGCTGCCACCTGTCGGTGACCCCTTTAGCCTATAAAAAGGAGGCCCATGCGCACGTAGAAGAGGTTCGGAATTTTGGTTCCACAGCTACGCCACGCCCGCTCTCTCTGGAGCAAGAACAAATACAACACACAAAGCAGCAGTAGGGGTTTTATCTCTCCGGAGAGCCCCGAAGCTGGGTAAAAATCCCCCGCGCGCTCCCTCGCCTCGATCCGCTCCGCGTGCGCCCTCCGCTCCCCTGCCGAACGAGAAAGGGGCCCTCCTGCCCCATAGGTGCTCGTGGCCTCCCAGTCCGCCACGACATCTCTGGCGCGCCAGGTAGGGGGGCGTCGAGGTCGTGCGTATCTGATCCGGCGTCTGCGCGCGCTACATCAACATCTTCATCGACATGCCACCAAAGAAGAAGACTTCGGAAGTGGCCGCTCCGTCTGCGACTTCCCTACCGCCACCGGAGCAAACGGGCGGTGGGGCAGACGCCGGCGGAGGAGCGGGCGCCGGCGGGGGGACGCGCGTCGTCACCCAGTCCAAGGACAAGGCCCCGCAAGGTTCAGCTTCTGCATGTCCACTGCACCCCTCCCAGGAGGTGCAGGATCAACAACGCCACGGTGCTCCTAGCACCGTGCTCGCGTTGGAACAAGGCCAAGCTGGTGGGTCGCGGGACGCTCAAGGCCAACATGCACGCCAACACGCTGGCACGAGCGCAGTGCGGTCGCCTGTGCGAGATTTTGCTCCTTCTAACACTGTTAGAAGTTTGAGCATGTCTCGCACCTCGCACCGTTCGCCACCGCCACCCAAGACTCCAGAGGAAGCGCTGGCCCGAGCCCAGCTGCTTCTAGACTACCCTCCAGCGCCGGACAAGATCGACGACTGGAGGGCAGCCATTTATAGCCTTATCGGCTTCGCCAACGGCGACAAGCCCCGGTGGCCGAGCACCTCGAAGCCCCGGCAAGGCGCCCAGGCACAAGCCGATGCCGACAAGACCACTGGGGGTGCCACCACTGCGCACTCCCCGCCCCGAAGGCCAAGATCGCCGACTCGCCGGGCCAACCTCGACACCGACTCCACCGCGTCGTCAGACCCGCGAGCTCGCCGTGATCAACGCCAAGTTCTCCAAGAACAACGACACGAAGATGCTCGCACTCGCATCGAGCGTCGAAGAGAAGCGCGAGGTCAATCTGACCGGCGTGCTGGGCCCACTGTCGACATGCATGCGCCAGGGGAACCAGGTGACTTGCCGTACGCGGCAGGTTGCCCTGCATTCACCCGTGAGCTGCGGCAAGTCCAGTGGCCCAGTACCAAGAACTTCAAGCCAGACGTGCCCGAGAAGTACGATGGCAGGATAAATCCGTCAGAGTTCCTCAGCGTCTACACCATCGCGGTGCAGGCTGCCGGAGGACGCGACGAGAAGATCCTCGCCAACTACTTCCCGCTGGTACTCAAGCCCAACGTCAGATCTTGGCTCATGCACTTGCCGGACAACTCCATCTCTTCGTGGGCGGACCTGTGCCATCAGTTTGTTGGCGCTTTCACAGGCGGCCACAAACCCCATGGCCAGGAGAGTGATCTTCACCTGCTCGCCCAGAAGGAGGGAGAACCCCTGCGCAAGTATATACAGAGGTTCAGTCAGGTGCAGCGCAACATCCCAGACGTCCACCCTGCCGCGGTTATCAGCACGTTCCATCAGAACGTGCGTAACCGCAGGATGAGGGAGGAGATGGCGATGTGCAAAATCAGAGATGTCAGCGAGCTATATGCCCTAGCCGACAAGTGTGCACGGGATGAAGAGGGGAGGAGACTCCCCGGAGAGAATGCAGGAGCAGAAGGATCTGACAGTGAGGATGCCCCTCCGGCAAAAAGGAACCGGAGGAGGAATAACAGAAATAGAAAGGCTAAGGATGTGCTAGTTGTTGAGCAATCCGGCAGCGGAGGCGGTTCCGAGAAGGCCAGAGCTGGTAGCACCGGCGAGGCTGTGGTGGCCGCCGACAAGCAGGATGGCTCCGGCAAGCAGTATTGCAAGATCCACCGCACCAAGGGCCATGATCTCCAAGCCTGCAAGAAAGTTGAGCAGATGGCGGAGCTACAGAAAGCTGAATACGAGCGTCGCGACAAGGAGAAGGCCCGGCAAGGTGGCGGGGGATCCGGCAAGAAGTATCCCGCCCGGGGAGGGCGCCGCAACAAGGCCAAGCCGCGGCAAGGAGACAGGCCTCCCCGTGGCCGCGACAAAGACGAAGACGAAGATGAGGGTGATGAGATGGAGGAATATGAGACTGACGAGCAAGAGTTCCAGAAGGCGACAGAGGTGTTGTGCGTCGATGGCGGTGCTTCTTTGCACACCTCGCACCGCCAACTCAAACAGTGGGTGCGGGAAGTGAACGCAGCAGAACCATCCATTGAGTCGCGCAAGCCCCTGAAGTGGTCCAGCACGCCCATCATCTTCGACATTGAAGATCACCCTGATCACATCACTGCGATCGGGTGCTTGCCGATGTTGGTTTCACCAACAATCCGCAACCTCAGGGTCACGAAGATGCTGGTTGACGGCGGGGCCGGCCTGAATCTGATCTCATCCGCAGTGCTCAAGAAGCTCCAGATCCCCGACAGCGAGCTCGAAGAGACTGGTACCTTTCAAGGAATAAACCCGGGAAGGAGCAAGCCAAAGGGGAAGATCACACTGCCGGTGACATTTGGCAGCGAGCTGAATTTCAGGACAAAGAGAGTCACATTTGACGTTGCTGATTTCCCATTGCCCTACAATGGGATACTTGGCCGTCCAGCGCTCGCTAAGTTCATGGCAGCCTCTCACTATGCCTACAATGTGCTCAAGATGCCTGGTCCGATAAGTGTCATTTCTGTCCAAGGCGACAAGAAGGATGCACTCATCTATACCGACAAGATCTACCGGGAAGCAGCAGCCGCGGCAGAACGCAAACCGCTTGCCGCTGAAGCTCCCGGGGGGAATAAGAAGACCAAGTCCGGCAAGAGTAGCTCTGATGCCTACTCCGGCAAGCGCACCTCTTCGGAGTGCTGCGCCACCGTCGAGGACGCACCATCGAGCTCCACCGGCAAGCGCAAGAAGGCAAAGATAGCTTCACTAGAGACCAAGAAAGTGGCCGCCAAGGAGGACGGCACTGGTGGCACCTTCACCATCAGTGCCACGCTCGATCCTAAATAGGAAAGCGCGCTCGTTGCTTTCCTGAGGGCGAATGTCGATGTGTTTGCATGGCAACCATCTGACATCCCCGGTGTTCCCAGGAAAGTAATTGAGCACCACCTTGCCGTCTGTCCTCACGCGCGGCCCGTCAAGTAGAGAGTTAGAAAGCAAGCAGTAGAGCGTCAAGAATTCATTGCAGAAGAGATCCGGAAGTTGGAAGCAGCGGGCCTGGTCTGAGGAGTACTCCATCCGACGTGGTTAGCCAATCCAGTAGTCGTGCGCAAAGCAAACGGGAAGTGGAGGCTTTGTATTGACTTCACTGATGTTAATAAAGCTTGCCCCAAGGATCCACTTCCCTTGCCGCGCATTGACCAGATTGTCGATTCCACGGCAGGATGTGATCTGCTTTCATTCCTTGATGCATATTCAGGATATCATCAGATCTTCATGGCAGAAGAGGATGAAGAGAAAACAACTTTCATTAGTCCATGTGGCACGTACTGCTTTGTACGAATGCCCTTCGGGTTAAAGAATGCTGGTTCAACATTTGCAAGAGTAGTCAGTCATGCTTTTGAGCCACAGCTGCACAGAAATGTAGAAGCTTACATGGATGACATAGTGGTCAAGAGCAAGGACAAAGAGACTTTGATCCAAGATTTGGACGAGACTTTTGCAAATCTACGCAGGGTCAACCTCAAGTTGAATCCTGAGAAGTGTGTGTTTGGAGTTCCTTCCGGCAAGCTTCTCGGATTCTTTGTGTCCCAGAGGGGGATTGAAGCTAATCCCGACAAGATCAAGGCCATTGAGCAAATCGAAGCACCGAAGCGCGTCAAGGATGTGCGAAGGCTTGCCGGCTGTGTTGCTGCTCTGAGTAGGTTCATCTCTAAGTCTGCTGAGCGCGCCCTGCCATTTTTCAAGATTTTTAAAAAGGCAGGTCCAATGAAATGGACTCCGGAAGCGGAGGCTGCACTGCAGGACCTGAAGAGATACCTATCCTCTACTCCAACACTTGTCGCACCTAAACCACAAGAGAAGTTGCTGCTATATCTGGCGGCAACCAATCAAGTGGTTAGTGCTGCGTTAGTAGCGGAGAGGGAGGCAGATGGTGAGCCAGCGTCCGCGGCAAGCAAGTCCAGCGACAAGCAGGGGGCTTCCCCGACAAGCTCTGGCCTGACAAGCTCCGATCCGGCAAGTTCTGGTTCCGGCAAGAATGGATCCGTGCAGCTGCAAGAAGAGAAACAAAAAAAGATGGTGCAGCGCCCAGTTTACATCGTCAGCTCCCTTCTGCAGGGGGCTAGATCAAGGTACTCTGGTGTGCAGAAGTTGCTCTTCGGCCTCGAGGAAGCTGCGCCATTACTTCCAAGCACATGAGATCACAGTGGTCACTCGCTTTCCGTTGAAGATGATATTGCAGAATCCAGAGGCAACAGGCAGGATTGTCGAGTGGGCACTGGAATTGTCAAGCTTTGCCTCAAGTTCGAGAGTACCTCAACTATCCAGAGCCAAGCCTTGGCAGAATTCATAGCAGAATGGACGCCAACGCCTGATGAAGAAACTCCGGAGAGGAGCATCCCCGTCAAGGAAGCTAGCAAGGAATGGATCATGTACTTTGATGGTGCCTTCTCGCTGCAAGGCGCCGGTGCGGGCGTACTACTTGTCGCACCCACCGGAGAGCACCTCAAGTACGTGGTCCGAATGCACTTTCCCAAGGAGCAAGCAACAAATAATACTGCAGAGTATGAAGGCTTGCTTGCCGGACTCAGGATCGCGGCAGAACTTGGGATCAAGAAGCTTATTGTCAGGGGTGATTCACAGCTTGTCGTATTCCAAGTTAACAAAGATTATCAGAGTCCGTTGATGGAAGCATACATCGATGAAGTGAGGAAGCTAGAGGAGCATTTTGACGGCCTGCAAATGGAACACGTTCCAAGAGCTCAGAATGACATTGCAGATAGTCTGTCAAAGTGTGCCGCACTCAAGTTGCCTGTGGAACCAGGGATCTTTGTGCTCAAGCTGACTCAGCCATCGGTGACACCATCAACTGGACAGAGCAAGAAGAGGAAGTTGATTGCTGGCGACTACCTTCCGGCAGAGCTCCCCGAAGCCGCCGTCGAGAAGGTCCCCAAGATCAACACCAAGAGTGCTGAGGAGTGGTCTGCTCCGGCAGGCCCTGGACCTTGTTCCGTTCGAGCAGAGGCTCCCGACAAGCTGTGTCCCGACACGCTTGCCGGGGAACGTCCTGCTCCGGCAAGCCCCAGGCCTTGTTCCATTCGAGCAGAGGCTCCCGACAAGTTTTGCTCCAGCAAGCTTGTCGGGGAACATCACGCTCCGGCAAGGTACCAGATTCTTGCCGTAGAAGCGGATGTTCCCGCAGTAGCATTCGCGCCTTTAGTCCTTGTCGTCGAGCCATAAGCTCCGGCATGGGCACAGCAGATCGTCCATTTCCTTCAGACAGGAGAACTTCCCGAGGAACAGGAAGAAGCGGAAAAAGTAGCCCGGCAATCAAGTATGTACCAGTTTGTCGATGACATACTGTACAGAAAAAGATTCAACGGAGTGAAATTGATGTGCATTTCCCGGGAAGATGGACAGGAGCTGCTGGCGGAGATACACGGAGGCATATGTGGTCACCACATTGGCGCAAGAGCCCTTGCCGGCAAAGCCTTCCGGCAAGGTTTCTTCTAGCCTACAGCCCTCCAGGATGCAACTACACAAGTAACCAAGTGTGAAGCGTGCCAGTTCCACTCCAAACAGATTCATCAGCCAGCTCAAGCTCTTCGAACGATCCCTTTATCCTGGCCATTTTCGGGCTGGGGGCTCAACATTCTCGACCCCTTTCCCCTCATATACAGATCACCTCGAGTGCTCCCATACGGTGAGCTAGAGCGAGAGCAGCAGCGGAAAAGATGACGCGCTGCTCCTCGAGGGAGATCGTCTTCAGGCTGCGGTACGAGCTGCTCGCTACTGGCAAGCTTTGCGCCGCTACCATAGCCGCAAAGCTAACGCCAGAAGCTTCGAGGAGGAGAGGACAGAGGTGTGGGCCGGGTGTCGTTCAAAGGAGCATGGCCTCGCCGGAGCACAGGCGACAAAAAAGATAAGTTGCCAAAGTTTGAGCATGATCAAGTTTTAAATTTTTAAGTTATATTCCTTGAATGTCCGTGCCTTGTATGGAAAGCTTGTGCGTGGAGGAATCGACTCGTGGCTAAATTGCACCCTTGATTTGTTTCGAGTCCGCTCAACAATACAAGCGCGCTGCAACTAGCCCCGACAAAGTTTCTTGCCGGATGCAGCACCGCCAGCGGGCTGCTGATGTTCCGCACTCAGCAAGTGTGCTTGCGCCGGCAAGTTTCCCTCAAAGCGTAGGGTGAAAACATATAAGGGATGTGACAGAGTAAAGGATATAACATAGCAAGCATCGCCCGGGACAAAGTTATATTCCTTGAACGACCGTGCCTTGTGTGTAAAACCTGTGCGCGGAGGAACCGGCTCGTGGCTAAGTTGCGCCCTTGATTTGTTTTGAGTCCGCTCAACAATACAAGCGCGCTGCAACTAGCCCCGACAAGGTTACTTGCCGGATGCAGCACCGCCAGCGGGCTGCTGATGTCCCGCACTCAGCAAGTGTGCTTGCACCGGCAAGTTTCCCTCAAAGCGTAGGGCGAAAACACACAAGGGGCGGAATCAAGTAAAGGAAGTAACATAGCAGATAGTGCCCAGAATAGAGTTATATTGCAAAAGTAACTCGTCGCTGCACTGGCTAAGATGTTCTCATAACTAAAATGACAGCGACCAGGAAGAAGAAGAAGGGCGCGCCGGCACCTGGACCCCGGCAAGCCAGCGTTGCCGGGGGCCGCGAATACCAAGTTTCATCCGCGGCAAGCCAAAGTTGCCGGGGGCTGCGATATCAGATAAGTTTTTCATCCCTCATCATGCATCCTCTTGTGGACTAAGGAGCGCGGAGCCGCGTCCTTGAGCGACTGTGCCTTGTATAAAAAACCTGTGCGCGGAGGAACCTCCTCGCAGCTAGTTGCGCCCTTACTTCGTTTCGAGTCGGCTCAACAACTTAAGTGAGCTGCTAAGCGCCCTTACTTTGCTTCGAGTCCGCTCAGCAACTTAAGTGAGCCGCTAAGCGCCCTTGCGTTGTTTTCGAGCCCGCTCAACAACTTAAGCGCGCTGCAACTAGTGGCGACAAGGTTTCTTGCCGGAACCGGCACTGCCAGCAGGCTGCTGATGTCCCGCACTCAGCGCCCGCGGCAAGCATGCTCCGGCACCGCCGGCAAGCTGCTGATGTTCCGCACTCAGCGCTCGCGGCAAGCGTGCCCGTGCCGGCAAGTTCCCTAAAAGCGTAGGGTAAAAACATACAAGGCATAGAATCAAGTAAAGGATGTGACATAGCAAGCTTCCCCTTTCCATTAAAAAAACATCTCTTCAGGAGGTACAGTCCATAGAGGGTGAAAAACATGAAAGAGAGGATTACAAGTTTTAAATGCAGCTAAGGCCCGAAGGCTTACAAATTAAAAAGATAAGATGCCCGTAATCCTTTTTCTGTCCCTCTCTTCAGGAGGGAGGTCAAGGAGGCGAGAAGGGCAAAAGGGGCGCCTAGGCGAACTACGGGTGCCAGAAGACACCAAGAGAACAGCCCGGGGGCTGTCCGAAGGCTGGACGGTGATGGCAGCGCCGGAAGCAGGGCTCGAGGACGGGGCGGTAGGACGTCAGCATGCTGTCGAGGGCACCACGCCCTCGTACTCCGACCTGACGGCCTTGCCGGCCCTCTTCCCCTTCCGCAGCCTCCCTACGCCAGCCGCCCAAGGAGACGACCCCGGGGAGTTCAAGGTGCCTCCGACGCGGATGATGGGGTCGCCGGTGACGCGCGGAGCGGCGCCCGACACCTAGTCGGACCCGCCGCTCCGCCGCCTGTTACCCTCGTCGTCGCTGTCGCTCTCCTCCTCGTCACTCTCGCTCGAGGGGGAGTCTTCGCTATCGGAGGAGCTGTCCACGCAGCACCTCGCCCGGATGCCGGAGTCCCCGAAGACCTTGACGGAGAGGAGGTCGCCCTCCATTAACTTAAAATGGAGGGTAAACCCCACCGTCAAGCTGTGGATGCGGGCGAACGTCTTCCATCCACGATCAAGATACATCATGCTAGGGGTTGGGGATACAACATGGACTCGCGTGCCGCTGATCCCACAGCCCCTCATGCGCAATCTCAGCATCTCGGGCGGTTCCGGCTCCATCGCACTCGCAAACGGAGCGGGAAGCCGGAGGCGACGAGGAGGCGGCCAGCGCAGCCTGACGAAGAACTCGCAAGGGTCGTCCCCCGTATGTACCGCCGCGAGGGGAGAAGCCGCCGGCGGAGGCAGAGATTCTGCGCCACCCCGACCGCCTCTTCCCCGAGCGCCTCAGCCTCGTCCTCGACCTCGACCGCGACCTCGCCCCTCCCTCTTCCCCTTGTGGCTGGCTCTGCCACCACGGGCGTGGAATAGGGAGGGATGCGCTGCCTGGCGGCGACCCTCGCCACCACCGATAAAGGACCAGGGTTCCCTTCCTCCATGGCGATTGGGAGAAAGGGAAACAGAAGATTGGAGAAAGGAGAAGATGAGGGAGTGCGGGTCTCGGCGCCCCCCTCCCGCTCTTCTTAAAGGAGCGAAGTGGGGGCTCGACCGCCCCGCTCAGCGAATCAGGGCACGGGAGGAGCAGGGAATCTGGGCCGACCCGCTGCCTCCGCCCGTGACGGCTCGGTTTCCCGCCTCCACCGTCCGCGACCCCGAGTGCATGGGAGCCGCGTGGCGGGGATGCAGAGCCGAGGCGACAGATGAGGTGACCTCGCCCCTCCCCGTGGTTACGGGTGGGGGTGGGTGCCTCGAAAATCGCGCACACCACCCACGTCTCCCACGACGCCGCGATTGACGCGTGCTGTTACAAGGGAGCGTTGTGGGCGCAGAGTCGGATTTAGTGTTGACCCAGGCCGCGCGTGCCCGTGCACTGTTTTGGGCCTGGCCCAACAGCGCTCGGCACCGTGTATGGCCCAGGCCCGGGGCTCCTGTCGGTGTACTAAAGTAGGGGGTACCTTAGTACCCCGAACTTGTGCACGGGCAGTCGTAGCGACCCGCGGCGGGGCTTGCCGGGCATCCGCCAAGATCCTCGACGGCCGCTTAGATGCCATTCAAGAACAGAGTACTAAAGCTAAAAGCCCCAGCAAGAGGAGCTTGCCGGGAAAGCCAACCAAGGCCCCGGCAATAGGAGCTTGCCGGGAAAGCCAACCAAGGCCCCGGCAAGAGGAGCTTGCCGGGAAGGCCAACCAAGGCCCCAGCAAGAGAAGCTGGCCGGGAAGAATACAAGGCCCTGGCGAGAGGAGCTTGCCGGGAAGGACAAAGGCCCCGGCAAGAGGAGCTTGCCGGGAAGGCCAGCCAAGGCACTTCAAGAAACTTGCCGCGACGCCCCGCGCGTCCCGGCAGGGCCCGGCGAGCGGCAAGCTTGCTGGTGCGACAAGACAAGGGCCGCGGCAAGGCTGCCACTCCGCACCCACGCTCCAGCGCATCCGACGATGTGTCGCCACAGGATTGCTCCTGGTGCACGTGGCGGGTAGCTGTGCGGCATGGCGGTGCGAGGTGGCAAGCGAAGCTGACAAGGAGGCCATCGTGGCGATCGGTGGCGCCTCTAACGATTGTTTCCTTGCACTGTTGGGGCGACCGGACGGGCATTAAATGCCCTTGTCCCCTGCTGTCAGAGTTAGGTAGGGGACACTGTTGGTAGTAGTTGTACCAACCCGCATTTTTACCTTTCAACCCCTCTTTCTACGCTGCCACCTGTCGGTGACCCCTTTAGCCTATAAAAAGGAGGCCCATGCGCACGTAGAAGAGGTTCGGAATTTCGGTTCCACAGCTACGCCACGCCCGCTCTCTCTGGAGCAAGAACAAATACAACACACAAAGCAGCAGTAGGGGTTTTATCTCTCCGGAGAGCCCCGAAGCTGGGTAAAAATCCCCCGCGCGCTCCCTCGCCTCGATCCGCTCTGCGTGCGCCTTCCGCTCCCCTGCCGAACGAGAAAGGGGCCCTCCTGCCCCATAGGTGCTCGTGGCCTCCCAGTCCGCCACAACACGAGGGTACGTAGACAACACTCTCCCCTCTCGTTGCTATGCATCACCATGATCTTGCGTGTGCGTAGGAAATTTTTTGAAATTACTACGTTCCCCAACACTTCAATCCACTTGGTGAACTTGTCCACCACCACCAGTAGATGCGTCATGCCGCCTCGGGTGGTTTTGAAGGGTCCCACCATGTCGAGTCCCCAGACCGCAAAGGGCCAGGCGATCGGAATGGTGCAGAGTGCTGACGCCGGCTGGTGGTTGCGCTTGCTGAAGCGCTGGCATCCCTCACACTTGAGGAAGAGTGACTCGGTGTCTTGGAGGGACGTTGGCCAGTAGAAACCGTGGCGGAAAACCTTGGCCACCAGGGATCGTGATGCGGCGTGGTGCCCGCGTTCGCCCTGGTGTATGTCGATGCCCTGGTCTTTCTCGACGCAGCGCTGGAACACGCCGGTGGAGCTGCGTTTGACGAGCTCGTTGTTGATGATGTCGTAGGCGGACGCCCGGCATTGCACCTGCCAGGCCTCGGTCTCATCCATGGGGAGAACCCCGTTCTCCAGGAACTCTGAGATGGGCAGGGCCCAAGACGGAGTCGTCACCATGGCGAAAACAGCCACCAGGGTGGGTTCCGGGTCGGCAGCCTCCGAGCCGGGTTGAGCAGCCCCCGGGTAGGGGATGGCGATGGCCGGGTCGAGGGCGATGGTGGCCGGGTCGGCAGCTTCGGTCTTCGGGCCGGGGTTGGCAGCCCCCGGACCGGGTTCGACAGCCCCCGGGCCGGGTTCGGCAGTCCCCGGGCGGGGTTGTGGTGTGGTCGGGTCATCTGGGATGTGGATGGACTCGGAGTCCGGCAACGGCTTGACGGATGGCTTGTGCAGGTGCTCAAGGGAGACGCCGGATGGGATGGACTACCGGGATGAGATGATCTTGGCGAGTGTGTCGGTCGGCTTGTTCTTCGCGTGCGGGACGTGGAGGAACTCGCAGCCCTCGAAGGATCCGGACAGCTTCTAGACGAGGAAGCGGTAGCTTGCCATGTTGGAGTCGCGGGTGTCCCACTCGCCGGAGCACTGTTGCACCACCAGATCCGAGTCGCCGTAGCACAGGATGTGCCAGATGCCGAGTTCCCTGGCGAGCTGGAGGCCATGCACAAGGGCTTCATACTCGGCGACGTTGTTGGAGGCAGCAAAGTGGATCTGGAGCACGTAGCGGAGTCGGTCGCCCTTTGGGGACGACAACACGATGTCGGCCCCTAGGCCGAGTCGCATTGATACGTCTCCGACGTTCTATAATTTTTTATTGTTCCATGCTATTATATTACCCGTTTTGAATGTTTATGAGCTTTACTTTTCACATTTATATCATTTTTGGGACTAACCTACTAACCGGAGGCCCAGCCCGTATTGCTGTTTTTTTTTGCCTATTTCACTGTTTCGATGAAAAGGAATATCAAACGGAGTCCAAACGGAATGAAACCTTCGGGAGCGTGATTTTTGGAACGAACGTGATCCAGAGGACTTGGAGTGGAAGTCAAGAAATAAACAAGGTGGCCACGAGGGTGGAGGCCCCCCCCTACTGGGCGCGCCCCCCTGTCTCGTGGGCCCCTCGGGCGTCCACCGACCTACTTCTTCCTCCTACGTATACCCATGTCCCCCGAAAACATTAGAGGCGACCACAAAAAACTATTTCCACCACTGTAACCTTCTGTATCTGCGAGATCCCATCTTGGAGCCTTCATCGGCGCTCCGTCAGAGGGGGAATCGACCACGGAGGGCTTCTACATCAACACCATAGCCTCTCCGATGAGTTGTGAGAGTTTACCACAGACCTTTGGGTCCATAGTTATTAGCTAGATGGCTTCTTCTCTCTCTTTGAATCTCAATACCATGTTCTCCTCGATCTTCTTGGAGATCTATTCGATGTAACTCTTTTTGCAGTGTGTTTGTCGAGATCCGATGAATTGTGGGTTTATGATCAAGTTTATCTATGAGAAATACTTGAATCACCTCTGAATTCTTTTATGTGTGATTAAGTTATCTTTGCAAGTCTCTTCCAATTATCAGTTTGGCCTACTAGATTGATCTTTCTTGCAATGGGAGAAGTGCTTAGCTTTGGGTTCAATCTTGTGGTGTCCTTTCCCAGTGATAGCAAGGGCAGCAAGGCACGTATTGTATTGTTGCCATCGAGGATAAAAAGATGGGGTTTATATCATATTGCATGAGCTTATCCCTCTACATCATGTCATATTTCTTAATGCGTTACTCTGTTCTTTATGAACTTAATACTCTAGATGCATGCTGGATAGCGGTTGATGTGTGGAGTAATAGTTGTAGATGCAGGCAGGAGTCGGCCTACTTGTCACGGACGTGATGCCTATATACATGATCATGCCTAGATAATCTCATAATTATTCGCTTTTCTATCAATTGCTCGACAGTAATTTGTTCACCCACCGTAATACTTATGCTATGTTGAGAGAAGCCATAGTGAAACCTATGGCCCCCGGGGTCTATCTCTTATCATATAAGCTTTCAATCTACTTTTATTTGCATCTTCACTTTTCCACCTATATTATAAAATACCAAAAATATATTTACCTTATCATATTATCTCTATCAGATCTCACTTTCGCAAGTGGTCGTGAAGGGATTGATGATACGTCTCCAACGTATCTATAATTTTTTATTGTTCCATTCTATTATATTACCTCTTTTGGATGTTTATGGGCTTTACTTTACACATTTATATCATTTTTGGGACTAACCTACTAACCGGAGGCCCAGCCCATATTGCTGTTTTTTTGCCTATTTCAGTATTTCGAAGAAAAGGAATATCAAACGGAGTCCAAATGGAATGAAACCTTCGGGAGCGTGATTTTTGGAACGAACGTGATCCAGAGAGCTTGGAGTGCAAGTCAAGAAGCTGAGGGCCCCATGAGATAGGGGGCCGCGCCCCCCTGTAGGGCGCACCCCCTATCTCGTGGGCCCCTTGGGCGGCCATAGATGTACTTCTTCCTCCTATATATACCTACGTACCCCGAAAACATCCAGGAGCACCACGAAATACAATTTCCACCGCCGTAACCTTCCGTATATGCGAGATCTCATCTTGGATCCTTCACCGGCACTCTGTCGGAGGGGGAATCAACCACAAAGGGCTTCTACATCAACATCCTTGCCCCTCCTATGAGTTGTGAGCAGTTTACCACAGACCTACGGGTCCATAGTTATTAGCTAGATGGCTTATTCTCTCTTTTTGGATCTCAATACAATGTTCTCCCCCTCTCTTGTGGAGATCTATTCGATGTAAACTCTTTTTGCGGTGTGTTTGTCGAGATCTGATGAATTGTGGGTTTATGATCAAGTTTATCTATGAATAATATCTGAATCTTCTCTGAATTCTTTTATGTATGATTGAGTTATCTTTGCAAGTCTCTTTGAATTATCAGTTTGGTTTGGTCTACTAGATTGGTCTTTCTTGCCATGGGAGAAGTGCTTAGCTTTGGGTTCAATCTTGCGGTGTTCTTACCCAGTGACAGAAAGGGTTGCAAGGCACGTATTGTATTGTTGCCATCGAGGATAACAAGATGGGGTTTATATCATATTGCATCTGTTTATCCCTCTACATCATGTCATCTTGCTTAATGTGTTACTCTGTTCTTATGAACTCAATACTCTAGATGCAGGCAGGAGTCGGTTGATGTGTGGAGTAATAGTAGTAGATCCAGGCAGGAGTCGGTCTACTTGTTATGGACGTGATGCCTATATACATGATCATGCCTAGATAATCTCATAACTATGTGCTTTTCTATCAATTGCTCGACAGTAATTTGTTCACCCACTGTAATACTTATGCTTTCTCGAGAGAAGCCACTAGTGAAACCTATGGCCCCCGGGTCTATCTATTATCATATTTGCTTTCAATCTACTTTTATTTGCATCTTTACTTTTTGCATCTATCTAATAAAAAACCAAAAATATATTTATCTTATCATACTATCTTTATTAGATCTCACTTTCGCAAGTGGCCGTGAAGGGATTGACAACCCCTTTATTGCGTTGGTTGCGAGTTCTTAGTTTATTTGTGTAGGTGCGTGGGACTTTTGAGGAGCCTCCTACTGGATTGATACCTTGGTTCTCAAAACTGAGGGAAATACTTACGCTACACTTTGCTGCATCACCCTCTCCTCTTCGAGGAAAACCAATGCAAGCTCAAGACGTTGCAAGAAGGATTTGATTCTGCTGAAAAACAGAAACTTTGCATGCACGAATATAATTTTGTTAAATCACAGGAACGTGCTTTTGTGTTGATTCTTTTTGCTGCTGTTCAATAAGCAAATTGTCCAGGACTTCCTATTTTGGTAGGATATTTAGAGGTCCATAAGTTTTCATTAGTTACAAATTGCTACATACTATTCTGTTTTTGACAGATTCTGTTTTTCGTGTGTTGTTTGCTTATTTCAATGCATCTATGGCTAGTAATTCAGTCTATGAACCATAAAGAACTTGGAATACAGTAGGTTTAACACCAAAATAAATAAAGAATGAGTTCATTGCAGTACCTTATGTGCTGGTTTTGTTTTCTTTCACTAATGGAGCTTATAAGATTTCCTGTTGAGTTTTGTGTTGTGAAGTTTTCAAGTTTTGGGTAAAAGCTTTTATGGACTATGGAATAAAGGGTGGCAAGATCCTAAGCTTGGGGATGCCCATGGCACCCCAAGATATTCAAGAATAGCCAAAAGCCTAAGCTTGGGGATGCCCCGGGAAGGCATCCCCTCTTTCGTCTTCGTTCATTGGTAACTTTACTTGGAGCTATATTTTTATTCGCCACATGATATGTGTTTTGCTTGGAGCGTCGTGTATTATATTAGTCTTTGATTTTTTACTTTACCACAATCATCCTTGTTGTACACACCTTTTGGGAGAATCCTATTTGATTAGAATTTGCTAGAATACTCTATGTGCTTCACTTATATCTTTTGAGCTTGATAGTTTTTGCTCTAGTGCTTCACTTATATCTTTTAGAGCACAGTGGTGTCTTAATTTTGAAGAAATTGCTAGTCTCTCATGCTTCACTTATATTATTTTGAGAGTCTTTTAGAACAGCATGGTATTTGCTATTATCTTAAAGTTGGTCTTAGAATGGCAGGCATCCAAGTTGGGTATAATAAAAACTATCATAGGAAGTGAATTGGATGCTATGATCAATTTGATACTTGATAGTTGTTTTGAGATATGGAGGCAGTGATATTAAAGTCATGCTAGTTGGGTGATTATGAATTTAAAGAATGCTTGTCTTGAAGTTAGCAAGCCCCGTAGCATGCATGTATGGTTAAAGTTGTGTAACAAATTTGAAACATGAAGTGTACTTGGCTTGTGCATCCTTATGAGTGGCGGTCGGGGACGAGCGATGGTCTTTTCCTACCAATCTATCCCCCTAGGAGCATGCGTGTAGTACTTGATTTTTGATGACTTCTAAATTTTTGCAATAAGTATATGAGTTCTTTTGACTAATGTTGAGTCCATGGATTATACGCACTTTTACCTTTCCACCTTTGTTAGCCTCTTCGGTACCGTGCATTGCCCTTTCTTGCCTTGAGAGTTGGTGCAAATTTCGCCGGTGTATCCAAACGCACGTGATACGATATGCTCTATCACACATAAACCTCCTTATATCTTCCTCAAAACAGCCACCATACCTACCTATTATGGCATTTCCATAGCCATTCCGAGATATATTGCCATGCAACTTTCCACCGTTCCGTTTATCATCATCATGACATACTTTACTTTTGTCATATTGACATTGCATGATCATGTAGTTGACATCATATTTGTGGCAAAGCCACCATGCATTATTTTTCATACATGTCACTCTTGATTCATTGCACCATCCCGGTACACCGCCGGAGGCATTCATATAGAGTCACATCTTGTTCTAGTTTCGAGTTGTAATTCATATGTTGTAATCAATAGAAGTGTGATGATCATCATTATTAGAGCATTGCCCAAAAAAATAGAAAGGCCAAAAAGAAAAAAAGAAAGGCCCAACAAAAAATAAAATAAATAAAAAGGGCAATGTTACTATCTCTTTTTCCACACTTGTGCTTCAAAGTAGCACTTTGTTCTCCATGTAGTGAGTCTCATATATTGTGCTTCAAAGTAGCACCATGTTTTTCATATAGTGAGTCTCATAACTTTTCTTTTTCATACTAGTAGGAATTTTTCATTATAGAACTTGGATTGTATATTCCTACGATGGGCTTCCTCAAATGCCCTAGGTCTTCGCGAGCAAGCAAGTTGGATGCACACCCATTAGTTTTCTTTTGTTGAGCATTCATCTATAGCTCTAGTGCATCTGTTGCATGGCAATCCCTACTCCTCATGTTGACATCAATTCATGGGCATCTCCATAGCCCGTTAATTATCCTCGTCAATGTGAGACTTTCTCCTTCTTTTTTCTTCTCCACACAATCCCCATTTCTTCACCCAACCTATCATCGCTCTTACTAAGCATGTCTTGAACCTTTTCCAAGATTCTTTGTTGTTTAGTGGCAAGGGAAGCAAGCTTGTCATAACTGGGCCCAAATTCATCACCTGATTCATCATCATTAGATTCAGAGAGATAGCATTCGGTTACCTTATCACCCCTTGCCACGTGGCACGATGAGGATGATGATGATTCAGGTGCAAAGGTCATCTCCTTGAGAGATTCCTTGTAGTCCTCAAACCGAGGATCATGACGAGTGCGATGACCTTCGTATACGTCAGAAAGCCGGTCCCAGATTAGCTTCGCGTGATTGAGGTGCATAACATTCCTGAACTAATTTCTGGACAAATGACAGCAGATGACATCCTTCGCTGTGAGGTTCAATAGAGTATACTTGCGAATGTCATCAGCCTCTGCCATCTTGCACAGTTGAGTGAGTCCAATCTCAGTGACGGTCCATAGTTCGCTATCTTTGGACATGAGTAGTTTCTTCGTCATGGCCTTCCATCGGGGATACTCATGACCGTCAAAGGTGGGACACGATATGTTCCTCAATCCTGCAGTCGACATAGCTGAAACTCCAGGTGGTTAAACCGAATCACACAGAACAAGGGAGTACCTCGCTCTGATACCAATTGAAAGTGCTAGTATCGACTAGAGGGGGGGTGAATAGGCGATTTTTATGAAAGTCTTCAAAACTTGAAAGTTTCGAAGACAAACAACAGAAATAACCTAATTGATATGCAGCGGAAGATAAACTACCCTAAACAAGCCATAGTCAAGTAAGTAATGATGTGAAAGTACAAGACTAATAGTAGTTAGGTAGTAAGGATCAAGATGGAAGATAGTGTGAAGCCAATCAACAATAGTAGTCAAGCAATGAAGTCAAATAGATAAACAGATAGGCAATGACTTCATGAAGACAAACTAAGGTAAGGTTGGGAAGGGATAGAACCAGTTGCTTGTTGAAGACACAGGATTTGTTGGACCAGTTCGAGTTGCTGTGACAACTGTACGTCTGGTTAGGGAGGCTGAGATTTAACTCAGAAGACCGTGTCTTCACCTTATTCCCCTTGAGCTAAGGACACCCAGTCCTCGCTCAATCACTCTGGTAAGTCTTCAAGGGAGACTTCCAAACCTTCACAGACTTCGTTCACCGGCAATCCACAATGACTCTTGGATGCTCAGAACGCGACGCCTAACCGGCTGGAGGATTCACAGTCCTCAAGTGTAATAAGTCTTCAGGTCACACTGACAGAAAGACTTCAGTGATGCCTAACACTCTTTGGCTCTGGGTGTTTGGGCTTTGTCCTCGCAAGGATTTCTCTCTCTCAAATGCTTCGAGGTGGGTTGCTCTCAAACGACAAAAGCCGTGCACAAACTCTGAGCAGCCACCAATTTATGGTGTAGGGGGTGGGCTATTTATAGCCACTGGGCAACCCGACCTGATTTGTCCAAAATGACCCTGGGTCGCTAAGGAACTGACACGTGTTCCAACGGTCAGATTTCAAACACACGCGGCAACTTTACTTGGGCTACAAGCAAAGCTGGCTCATCCAGCTCTGGATAAGATTTGCTCTCATTGTCTTCACTCGAAGACATAGGATTTGAGTTGAGCATCACTTCAGTCACTCTGGCTTAGTTCACTTGGACCCCACTTAACAGTACGGTGGTTCCTATGACTCAACAAAGAAGAAAAAGAAACAGCGAAGCCACACAGTCTTCGCGCTCCAAAGTCTTCACACATTGTCTTCTCATGTCATAGTCTTCAATATGAATATCTTCTCATACCACCATTGTCTTCAATGTCTTCATACATTTTTAGGGGTCATCTCCGGTAGGTAAACCGAATCAATGAGGGACACTACCTGCGTTATCCTGCAATTCTCACAAACGCATTAGTCCCTCAACCAACTTTGTCGTCAATACTCCAAAACCAACTAGGGGTGGCACTAGATGCACTTACAATCTCCCCCTTTTTGGTGATTGATGACAAACTAGTTGAAGTTTTCAACGGGGATAAAATATGTGAAATTGTAAGGATAGGGAATTGTCTTCATAAGTTGCAAGGGCTCCCCCTGAAGATGTGCATTTAAGTAATTTGCTTTTGGAATGCAAATGCACATGGTAGGTTGTACTTGTAGAGATCCACTTCAACTTATGAAGATAATTCATCATGCATGAAATGATATAGCAGGAGAATGACATGCATAATGAAAAATGGACATCTGCATAATGATCTAAGTGTGGAAGTTATCATCGCACATGCGGAATTTATTATCGCATCATAGTAAAGCAAATAAGTAGCAGAAGTAGCAGACGACCATCAAGTTTAGGTGTTACAACTCAAAGAACCAAATGTTTCAAAATGCAAGAGTTGTAAGCACGCAGCAAAATATAATGCAACCGCCCATATAAACCCGCTTGAAGACTATCAACTCATACGCTTCTCCCCCTTTTGTCAGTAAGGACCAAAAAGGTTTGAAGACATAGAGCATCTACTCGTCATAATGAGTAGGTGAAGCAGCAGGGTTGTCGTCATTGGTTGGCGGTGCAGACGTACTTGGTGCAGTGTTGATGCGCGCAGTAGTAGGAGGTGGTGAAGTAGCATCATCTTCATCATCGATGACTCTGGCATTTACCGTTGCCGCGGAGGAGGAATATTTAGAGTCTTCAAGAGATGGAGTTCGATGTAGAGTAGCAGTCCGTGGAGGAGTGGAGTCGAACTGAAATCTTTCATTGAAGCCATCGTCTTGAAGACCAGCTTCAGCATTGAGTAAGGTCAAACTCTTCCATGATCTTCGGCAAGTTTCATGAGCAACAAAGGCATTCTTGGTGGCAAGGTTGCGAATGTGATTGACATCCACCAAGAGGCTTTGCATCTATCTCTTGAGCCAGAAATGATGCTTATCCTGTTTCTGATGAAGGGCCACAAGAAGTTCTCGGTCATTGAGAACGCGAGAACGCTTCCGAGGCCTTTGTGCAATGGTGCTTTCAGTGGCTTCAGTGGGCGCTCTGTGAGGCAGACGAGTGTTACCAGCCCGTGGATAGATTCGTGTTGCTGCTTGAACACCTTCAATAGGATGAGTGAAGCTTTGGTGCTCAACATTCTGAAGACAAAGCGGCGTCTTGGCAGGGTCAGAGTATATAACATCAACTGACATATCAACCTCTGGCAGAAAGATTATATGATTGCGAGCAGAGGGCTGATAATTGACAGATGAGTGGCGATTGATGAGGCGCATGACCCATGGAGCATAAAACTTCAGACCAAATAGGTCAGAGCCGGAAGCAGTAAGTTGCCTGATGAAGAATTCCTGAGTGTTGAAGCTGATGCCATTGAGAATGTAGAAGACCAAAGTCTTCATAGCTCCTTCAAGCTTGGCCGCTGACGAGTGTCCTTTGACTGGCCATAGAGTTCGCCTGATGATATGATATATGGTGCGAGGCAGATACTCAAGGTCGTCAACGAAGAAATGTGTGGGATACTCAGCGTCAGATGGCAAAGGCTTCATCCCACTAAGGCCCAATAAGGCCCATATACTTACCGGGGGGTTCCGGTAACCTCCCGGAGCTCCGGTACATTTCCAATCTCACCCGGAACCTTTCCGGTGTCCAAATATATCCATCCAATATATCAATCTTTATGTCTCGACCATTTCGAGACTCCTCGTCATGTCTGTGATCACATCCGGGACTCCGAACAACCTTCGGTACATCAAAATACATAAACTCATAATGAAACTGTCATCGAAACCTTAAGCGTGCGGACCCTACGGTTCGAGAACAATGTAGACATGACCGAGACATATCTCCGGTCAATAACCAATAGCGGGACCTGGATGCCCATATTGGTTCCTACATATTCTACGAAGATCTTTATCGGTCATACCGCACAACAACATACGTTGTTCCCTTTGTCATCGGTATGTTACTTGCCCGAGATTCGATCGTCGGTATCCAATACCTAGTTCAATCTCGTTACCGGCAAGTCTCTTTACTCGTTCCGTAATACATCATCTCACAACTAAATCATTAGTTGAAATGCTTGCAAGGCTTAAGTGATGTGTATTACCGAGAGGGCCCAGAGATACCTCTCCGACATTCGGAGTGACAAATCCTAATCTCGAAATACGCCAACTCAACAAGTACCTTCGGAGACACCTGTAGAGCACCTTTATAATCACCCAGTTACGTTGTGACGTTTGGTAGCACACAAAGTGTTCCTCCGATAAACGGGAGTTGCATAATCTCATAGTCATAGGAACATGTATAAGTCATGAAGGAAGCAATAGCAACATACTAAACAATCGTGTGCTAAGCTAACGGAATGGGTCATGTCAATCAGATCATTCAACTAATGATGTGACCTTGTTAATCAAATAACAACTCCTTGTTCATGGTTAGGAAACATAACCATCTTTGATTAACAAGCTAGTCAAGTAGAGGCATACTAGTGACACTCTGTTTGTCTATATATTCACACATGTATTATGTTTCTGGTTAATACAATTCTAGCATGAATAATAAACATTTATCATGATATGAGGAAATAAATAATAACTTTATTATTGCCTCTAGGGCATATTTCCTTCAGTCTCCCACTTGCACTAGAGTCAATAATCTAGATTACACAGTAATGATTCTAACACCCATGGAGTCTTGGTGTTGATCATGTTTTGCTCGTGGAAGAGGCTTAGTCAATGGGTCTGCAACATTCAGATCCGTATGTATCTTGCAAATCTCTATGTCTCCCACCTGGACTAGATCCCGGATGGAATTGAAGCGTCTCTTGATGTGCTTGGTTCTCTTGTGAAATCTGGATTCCTTCGCTAAGGCAATCGCTCCAGTATTGTCACAAAAGATTTTCATTGGACCCGATGCACTAGGTATGACACCTAGGTCGGATATGAACTCCTTCATCCAGACTCCTTCATTAGCTGCTTCCGAAGCAGCTATGTCTTCCGCTTCACACGTAGATCCCTCCACGACGCTTTGCTTTGAACTGCACCAACTGACAGCTCCACCGTTTAATGTAAACACGTATCCGGTTTGCGATTTAGAATCGTCCGGATCAGTGTCAAAGCTTGCATCAACATAACCATTTACGATGAGCTCTTTGTTACTTCCATATACGAGAAACATATCCTTAGTCCTTTTCAGGTATTTCAGGATGTTCTTGACCGCTGTCCAGTGATCCACTCCTGGATTACTTTGGTACCTCCCTGCTAGACTTATAGCAAGGCACACATCAGGTCTGGTACACAGCATTGCATACATGATAGAGCCTATGGCTGAAGCATAGGGAACATTTTTCATTTTCTCTCTATCTTCTGCAGTGGTCGGGCTTTGAGTCTTACTCAACTTCACACCTTGCAATACAGGCAAGAACCCTTTCTTTGCTTGATCCATTTTGAACTTCTTCAAAACTTTGTCAAGGTATGTGCTTTGTGAAAGTCCAATTAAGCGTCTTGATCTATCTCTATAGATCTTAATGCCCAATATGTAAACAGCTTCACCGAGGTCTTTCATTGAAAAACTTTTATTCAAGTATCCCTTTATGCTATCCAGAAATTCTATATCATTTCCAATCAATAATATGTCATCCACATATAATATTAGAAATGCTACAGAGCTCCCACTCACTTTCTTGTAAATACAGGCTTCTCCAAAAGTCTGTATAAAACCAAATGCTTTGATCACACTATCAAAACGTTTATTCCAACTCTGAGAGGCTTGCACCAGTCCATAAATGGATCGCTGGAGCTTGCACACTTTGTTAGCTCCCTTTGGATCGATAAAACCTTCTGGTTGCATCATATACAACTCTTCTTCCATAAATCCATTCAGGAATGCAGTTTTTACATCCATTTGCCAAATTTCATAATCATAAAATGCGGCAATTGCTAACATGATTCGGACAGACTTAAGCATCGCTACGGGTGAGAAGGTCTCATCATAGTCAACCCCTTGAACTTGTCGAAAACCTTTTGCAACAAGTGGAGCTTTGTAGACAGTAACATTACCGTCAGCGTCAGTCTTCTTCTTGAAGATCCATTTATTCTCAATTGCTTGCCAACCATCGGGCATGTCAACCAAAGTCCATACTTTGTTCTCATACATGGATCCCATCTCAGATTTCATGGCTTCAAGCCATTTTGCGGAATCTGGGCTCACCATTGCTTCTTCATAGTTTGTAGGTTCATCATGATCTAGTAGCATGACTTCCAGAATAGGATTACCGTACCACTCTGGTGCGGATCTTACTCTGTTCGACCTATGAGGTTCTGTATTAACTTGATCTGAAGTTCTATGATCATCATCATCAACTTCCTCACTAGTTGGGTTTGACGTCACAGAAACCGGTTCCTGTGATGTATTATTTTCCAACAAGGGAGTAGGTACAGTTACCTCATCAAGTTCTACTTTCCTCCCACTCACTTCTTTCGAGAGAAACTCCTTCTCCAGAAAGGATCCATTCTTAGCAACAAATGTCTTGCCTTCGGATCTGTGATAGAAGGTGTACCCAACTGTCTCCTTTGGGTATCCTATGAAGACACATTTCTCCGATTTGGGTTCGAGCTTATCAGGTTGAAGCTTTTTCACATAAGCATCGCAGCCCCAAACTTTAAGAAACGACAACTTTGGTTTCTTGCCAAACCATAGTTCATAAGGTGTCGTCTCAACGGATTTCGACGGTGCCCTATTTAACATGAATGTGGCCGTCTCTAAAGCATAACCCCAAAACGATAGCGGTAAATCTGTAAGAGACATCATAGACCGCACCATATCAAGTAAAGTACGATTACGACGTTCGGATACACCATTACGCTATGGTGTTCCGGGTGGCGTGAGTTGCGAAACTATTCCACAATGTTTTAAGTGTAGACCAAACTCGTAACTCAAATATTCACCTCCACGATCAGATCGTAGAAACTTTATTTTCTTGTTACGATGATTTTCAACTTCACTCTGAAATTCTTTGAACTTTTCAAATGTTTCAGACTTATGCTTCATTAAGTAGATATACCCATATCTACTTAAATCATCAGTGAAGGTGAGAAAATAACGATATCCGCCACGAGCCTCAACATTCATCGGACCACATACATCTGTATGTATGATTTCCAACAAATCTTTTGCTCTCTCCATAGTACCGGAGAATGGTGTTTTGGTCATCTTGCCCATGAGGCACGGTTCGCAAGTACCAAGTGATTCATAATCAAGTGATTCCAAAAGTCCATCAGTATGGAGTTTCTTCATGCGCTTTATACCGATATGACCCAAACGGCAGTGCCAAAAATAAGTTGCACTATCATTATCAACTCTGCATCTTTTGGCTTCAACACTATGAATATGTGTATCACTACTATCGAGATTCATCAAAAATAGACCACTCTTCAAGGGTGCATGACCATAAAAGATATTACTCATATAAATAGAACAACCATTATTCTCTGATTTAAATGAATAACCGTCTTGCATCAAACAATATCCAGATATAATGTTCATGCTCAACGCTGGCACCAAATAACAATTATTTAGGTCTAATACTAATCCCGAAGGTAGATGTAGAGGTAGCGTGCCGACCGCGATCACATCGACTTTGGAACCATTTCCCACGTGCATCGTCACCTCGTCCTTTGCCAGTGTTCGCTTAATCCGTAGTCCCTGTTTCGAGTTGCAAATATTAGCAACAGAACTAGTATCAAATACCCAGGTGCTACTGCGAGCTCTAGTAAGGTACACATCAATAACATGTATATCACATATACCTTTGTTCACCTTGCCATCCTTCTTATCCGCCAAATACTTGGGGTAGTTCCGCTTCCAGTGACCAGTCTGCTTGCAGTAGAAGCACTCAGTTTCAGGCTTAGGTCCAGACTTGGGTTTCTTCTCTTGAGCAGCAACTTGTTTGTTGTTCTTCTTGAAGTTCCCCTTCTTCTTCCCTTTGCCCTTTTTCTTGAAACTAGTGGTCTTGTTAACCATCAACACTTGATGCTCCTTCTTGATTTCTACCTCCGCAGCTTTCAGCATTGCGAAGAGCTCGGGAATCGTCTTATCCATCCCTTGCATATTATAGTTCATCACGAAGCTCTTGTAGCTTGGTGGAAGTGATTGGAGAATTCTGTCAATGACGCTATCATCCGGAAGTGTAACTCCCAATTGAATCAAGTGATTACAATACCCAGACATCTTGAGTATATGCTCACTGACAGAACAATTCTCCTCCATCTTGCAGCTATAGAACTTATTGGAGACTTCATATCTCTCAATCCGGGCATTCTTCTGGAATAGTAACTTCAACTCCTGGAACATCTCATATGCTCCATGACATTCAAAACGTCGTTGAAGTCCCGGTTCTAAGCCGTAAAGCATGGCACATTGAACTATCGAGTAGTCATCAGCTTTGCTCTGCCAGACGTTCTTAACGTCGTCAGTTGCATCAGCAGCAGGCCTGGCACCCAGCGGTGCTTCCAGGACGTAATTTTTCTGTGCAGCAATGAGGATAATCCTCAAGTTACGGACCCAGTCCGCGTAGTTGCTACCATCATCTTTCAACTTAGCTTTCTCAAGGAACGCATTAAAATTCAACGGAACAACAGCACGGGCCATCTATCTACAATCAACATAGACAAGCAAGATACTATCAGGTACTAAGTTCATGATAAATTTAAGTTCAATTAATCATATTACTAAAGAACTCCCACTTAGACAGACATCTCTCTAGTCATCTAAGTGATCACGTGATCCAAATCAACTAAACCATAACCGATCATCACGTGAGATGGAGTAGTTTTCAATGGTGAACATCTTATGTTGATCATATCTACTATATGATTCACACTCGACCTTTCGGTCTCCGTGTTCCGAGGCCATATCTGCATATGCTAGGCTCGTCAAGTTTAACCTGAGTATTCTGCGTGTGCAAAACTGGCTTGCACCTGTTGTAGATGGACGTAGATCTTATCACACCCGATCATCACGTGGTGTCTGGGCACGACGAACTTTGGCAACGGTACATACTCAGGGAGAACACTACTTGATAATTTTTAGTGAGAGATCATCTTAAAATGCTACCGTTAATCAAAGCAAGATAAGATGCATAAAGGATAAACATCACATGCAATCAATATAAGTGATATGATATGGCCATCATCTTCTTGTGCTTGTGATCTCCATCTCCGAAGCACCATCATGATCACCATCGTCACCGGCGCGACACCTTGATCTCCATCGTAGCATCATTGTCATTTACGCCATCTATTGCTTCTACGACTATTGCTACCGCTTAGTGATAAAGTAAAGCAATTACAGGGCGTTTGCATTTCATACAATAAAGCGACAACCATATGGCTCCTGCCAGTTGCCGATAACTTCGGTTACAAAACATGATCATCTCATACAATAAAATATAGCATCATGTCTTGGCCATATCACATCACAACATGCCCTGCAAAAACAAGTTAGACGTCCTCTACTTTGTTGTTGCAAGTTTTACGTGGCTGCTACGGGCTTAAGCAAGAACCAATCTCACCTACGCATCAAAACCACAACGATAGTTTGTCAAGTTGATGCTGTTTTAACCTTCGCAAGGACCGGGCGTAGCCACACTCGGTTCAACTAAAGTTGGAGAAACTGACACCCGCTAGCCACCTGTGTGCAAAGCACGGCGGTAGAACCAGTCTCGTGTAAGCGTACGCGTAATGTCGGTCCGGGCCGCTTCATCCAACAATACCGCCAAACCAAAGTATGACATGCTGGTAAGCAGTATGACTTATATCGCCCACAACTCACTTGTGTTCTACTCGTGCATATAACATCAAACCATAAAACCTAGGCTCGGATGCCACTGTTGGGGAACGTAGTAATTTCAAAAAAAATCCTACGCACACGCAAGATCATGGTGATGCATAGCAACGAGAGGGGAGAGTGTTGTCTACGTACCCTCGTAGACCAAAGCGGAAGCGTTGACGCAACGTAGAGGAAGTAGTCGTACGTCCTCCCGGTCCGACCGATCCAAGCACCGTTACTCCGGCACCTCCGAGTTCTTGACACGCGTACAGCTCGATGACACACCCCGATCTCTGATCCAGCAGAGGCGCGGGGAGGAGTTCCGTCAGCACGACGGCGTGGTGACGATCTTGATGTTCTCCTGTCGCAGGGCTTCGCCTAAGCACCGCTACAATATGACCGAGGTGTAATATCATGGAGAGGGGCACCGCACACGGCTAAGGAACGATCTCAATGATCAACTTGTGTGTCTAGGGTGCCCCCTTACCCCCGTATATAAAGGAGGGAGGGAGGAGGAGGCCGGACCAAGGGGGAGGCGCGCCCTAGGGGGGCAAACCTACTCCAAGTAGGTTTGGCCCCCCCTTTCCTATTCGGAGTAGGAGAAGGAAGGAAGAGGGGGGAGGAGAGAAGGAAAGGGGGGGCCGAGCCCCCTCCCAATTTGGATTGGGCTTGGGGGGGCGCGCCCCCTCCCTTGCTCCTTCTCTCTCCATCCCACTAAGGCCCAATAAGGCCCATATACTTACCGGGGGGTTCCGGTAACCTCCCGGAGCTCCGGTATATTTCCAATCTCACCCGGAACCTTTCCGGTGTCCAAATATATCCGTCCAATATATCAATCTTTATGTCTCGACCATTTTGATACTCCTCGTCATGTCCGTGATCACATCCGGGACTCCGAACAACCTTCGGTACATCAAAATACATAAACTCATAATGAAACTGTCATCGAAACCTTAAGCGTGCGGACCCTACGGTTCGAGAACTATGTAGACATGACCGAGACATGTCTCCGGTCAATAACCAATAGCGGGACCTGGATGCCCATATTGGTTCCTACATATTCTACGAAGATCTTTATCGGTCATACCACACAACAACATACGTTGTTCCCTTTGTCATCGGTATGTTACTTGCCCGAGATTCGATCGTCGGTATCCAATACCTAGTTCAATCTCGTTACCGGCAAGTCTCTTTACTCGTTCCGTAATACATCATCTCACAACTAACTCATTAGTTGAAATGCTTGCAAGGCTTAAGTGATGTGTATTACCGAGAGGGCCCAGAGATACCTCTCCGACATTCAGAGTGACAAATCCTAATCTTGAAATACGCCAACTCAACAAGTACCTTCGAAGACACCTGTAGAGCACCTTTATAATCACCCAGTTACGTTGTGACGTTTGGTAGCACACAAAGTGTTCCTCCGGTAAACGGGGGTTGCATAATCTCATAGTCATAGGAACATGTATAAGTCATGAAGGAAGCAATAGCAACATACTAAACGATCGTGTGCTAAGCTAACGGAATGGGTCATGTCAATCAGATCATTCAACTAATGATGTGACCTTGTTAATCAAATAACAACTCCTTGTTCATGGTTAGGAAACATAACCATCTTTGATTAACAAGCTAGTCAAGTAGAGGCATACTAGTGACACTCTGTTTGTCTATATATTCACGCATGTATTATGTTTCCGGTTAATACAATTCTAGCATGAATAATAAACATTTATCATGATATGAGGAAATAAATAATAACTTTATTATTGCCTCTAGCGCATATTTCCTTCACTTCGTCTGTCACAAAGAGGAGCAGACCAGCATCATGAAAGAAATCAAGTGCTTCTTCTAAGCACGGGAGTCCAGCAATAGCTTCAGTGTCAAGGCGCATGTGAGGGAAAATGCGCCCTTGATCATATAGTACATAGGAGTAATAGCTTCTCTGCTGATAGTTCCAGAACCGATCTGATGATATCCTTGGCTTGGAGTAGGGGTTCTTGGCGCTGTCAAAGAAGGTATTATGGCTTTTGAAGCCATTAGCATTGAAGGACCCTGGTGAGTTGGCAGTACCTGGAAACCTTGGCAACCTGGGCTTTGGCTTCTAGACCTGAGGCCTATGCTCAACATGATAGTCAAATTGCGGGCCTGAGGCAGTAGGCGGAGGCACCAGAACAGGCCATCGGACTATGGTAAGCTGACCATGACTGTATGCTTGCTCTATTGTGTGAGGCCTTGGTGGCGGAACAGGAGCAGGGGCAACAGTGGAGGCATCAGGCTGCACCATAGGTGCTTCTGGAGCAATTGTCACATTAACTTCAGGTGCAGCATCCTCATTGGCTTCAGGTGCAGCATCCTCATTGGCTTCAGGTGCAGGGGCCTCATAATCTTCAGGCACAGTGGCCTCATTGGTTTCAGGCACACTGGTTGGTGCGGGCTCCACATTAGCGTCAGCCATGACTACGTCACTGGCTTCATTGGCATTGGTGGTGGCAGCCTCAACATTGTCAATCCCCCTATTGACGAGCAGGAGGGTCGGGCACAGGCACGTTCAGATCATGAACTGCTTCTTCTTCAATTGCTAGGGGAGTAGGAACACGTACTTCTTCTTCATTTTCCTTGGCTGATGCAGCCAAAATGTCTTCAGCAGCATGTGCTTCAGACTCAGAGACATTCACAGTTGGAGAAGGTTCAAAAAATACTTGCCAAGCAACAGGTGAACGTTGCACTTCTCCTTCTGGAACGCTCGACAGAGGGACTTCAGGCCTTTGTCCTCTGCGAAGCCTGCGAAGTGCTGGCTTCAAGTTAGGAGATGGAGTTGGCTGAGCCTGAAAGTCTTCATCCTCTTCTTGCACTGGGGGTGTTGCTTGTTGGGGAGTACTGGGGGAGTCTTGTTGTTGTTGTGGGTGATCAGCCCACGAAGCATCCTGAGCAATTGGCGTCAATGGACGACCAATGCTGATGAGTTCACTGTTCGTATGAACAGGCGATGAAACCACTTGATGTTCGATCTGAGGAAGAACTTCATCATCATTTACATTGTCATCTTGACCAATGTCTTCAGTAGCGGTGGGTTCAGCTGCTGGAATATCTTCAGCCTCATGAGCCTCTGTGGTAGCAGGCTCATGGACAACCATTCTTCGTTCTTGATGAACTGACACAGGGCGAACCATGGAAATGGGTTCAACGACTAAGGGCTCTGTGGAAGCAGCCGTAGTCTTCTTGGTCTTGCGCTTCTTCTTGGAGGGAGCGGCATCAGATGCTTCAGTATTCTTTCTCTTTCTGGCATCAGCCTCGGCAGCCCTCGTCTTCTTCTGTTCTGAAGCTTTTGTGGTGACCTTTGGCTTTGAGCCAGTCATGCTGCTTGGGAAGATAATGCGAGGGGCTTCTTGGCTTGAAGGCTCGGGCTGTTCAGGAGGGTTCTTTTTCTTCTTCTTTGTAGCCATCCTGGGGTCAATGCCAGGACAGCCAAGTGACTTGCGCTTCTCAGCCTCATTGTAGGCAAGCACACACTTATCAGCCAGAATCTTCATGCGCTCTCGAGAGCCCTGAGCTTCTTGGCGTTTCTTCAGAAAAGCTTCTTTAAGCTCATGCAGCATGACCTTGAAGTTTTTGACGTCTTGAACACTCAGCTTGGCCACACGCTTCTTGAATTGAGCCTTCTCATAGTCAATCTTGTTCTTGAGCTCAACGATGCGCTGAGCGAGAGCGAGCTCAGAAGCAATGGCGCCATTGAAGGCGACACTGAGGCCAATGGAAGCTGTAAATCTTCAAAGCTGACGTTGGAGGTGTCGAACCACTCATCAATGAAATTGTGGATGATGGCCACATCAAAGAGAGGTAAGTTGCGAAAGATTTCTGCTTCTTCTTTGCTCTTTATCAGCAGCTCAAGAGCATCATCAGCAAGATCTTGATCACTTGATAGGTCAATGGGTTCTTCACGTAGAATTGCAGCAGGAGTCAAGGCTCTTTGATCAGATGGTCTGACAAGTTGCTTCTTCTTCTCTGTTCTCTTGGAGACACGGGATTGATCTTCAGACTGCACACTGGCTTCAGGAGGTGCAGTGGTCAGTGGCTTCGCACGCAAAGTCTTCGGAGGTGCAGCTGAGGTTGAAGCCTTTGACTTCTTTTGCTTTTGTGGCTTTGGAGGAGGAGCAGGGGCTTCATCAGAGTCAGCACCATTGTCAGAATGATCTACCCTGGCGCCTTGGACCATGATGTAAGTGATGAGGCGGTCAAGGTTGGAGAAGGGGCCGATCTCATTGGGATTAGCTTCACGGGAGCCGTCGACACGGGGAGCAGAGGGACCTGGGTTGAAGTCCAAGCCCAAGGACTTCTTGTTCTTCTTGGCCGAAGCCACAGCAAACTGGTAGTTGCGCTTGAAGAGAGAGTCTTCACGACACCATAGTAGTGAGGTGGGATCTGCGTTCTCAGGCTGTGGGCCACGAACCATGCAAGGATAGAAGCCTTGGTCAATGGCTTCAGCTCTGGTCTTGGGATGAAGGCCTCGATAGAGAATATCTCCCCAAGGTCTCTTGATGGCATTCTTCTCTGCATATTCCTTCGTCACAAACTTGTATTTGAACCACTCCTCGGCCCAATAGCATCGAATCCATTGGATTCGCGTCTTTCTCTGATGATAATTTTCTTCGGGATCTGTCTTGTACAGTTCTGCTAAGTCATCAGGCAGATCTTTGGATGTTCCTTCTCTGCGCTGTCTGCCACCCTTCCTTGCTGATTTTTCTGCAGCCATGAACTTCAAGCTAAAAGGCTTCAATACGTTCAAAGGCTTCAGAGATTTACGCTTGCTGGTCAAACAGGAACTGGCTTCAGGAGAATTTATATGATGCTGTAAGTATTCTGCAAACGAATGAAGACTATGAGAACCAAGGGATTCTCCCACGGACATTTACCTGTGACAGCATTAGAGATGTGAGGGAAGGGGAAGAGGTCATATGCATTCTCAGAAGATTTTGAAGATAAATCAGTTTGAAGACATTGACCTCATGATGCGAAGACATTCACTTATATAGGTGAGTTGGTTCCAGATTTGTACCAATCCGTGAATAAGTACAAGTGAGGAATCAAACTAGATAAGAAATCTAAGTGAATCGACTAAGCAGTATGAGATGCAGACGGAATAGATCTAACTTGAATAGACAGAAACAACTTTTGGTAAATATGATGAATCTTGAAGATCAAAAAGGTGGTAAAAATAGAGTTATAATTACCGCACGAAGAACTGCTAGATGGAGGAATAGGAGACCGAGCAGTTCAGCCCACCGTGCCCTAACTTGGCGACGGAGGACACCTACGGTGACGGCGGAGAGGACGATGTCCGCGGCCGGCGTGAGGACGGCGTCGGAGAAGTCGCGGCAGCTAAGCGCTTCGTCGCCGGCGTCGTCACGAGCTAGCGGTGGCGCTAGGGTTTTGACGGAGGTGGAGAGGTGGAAGAAGGATTTCTTTACCACAGGGGACAAGTATTTATAAGTAGGTGAGAGACACAGCGCAATTACGCTGGTGCCCCTGGCGGTTCACATCTGAGAGGCACGTGGCAAGCATGCAACATACTCAGAGTTGTCCCACGTTCCCACGCCCGCCAGGCATGTCGGAGAGTTGTTCCGGATTCTCCGGATTTCAATAGTAAAGATAAGCCATTAAGAACAGATTTAATGTTTGTCTCTTTGCCTTCTGCTGACAAGGACGCAGAGAAGACATTCGACAGTTTCAATAGAATGCATATGATTTGGACAGATAGATTTTGAGATAGAAAGCATAGAGAGGTTAGGGTCCGATCACATTCACTTAGTTCAAAAGATCCAATCTTGAAGACAAAGCTATAAGTGAATGCTGTAGAGGACAGAACACTAGTATATATATATATATATATATATATATATATATATATATATATATATATATATATATATATATATATATATATCAGAAAGCAATCAAATCATCATAGTGCAGAAAGTCATGAAGACAAATTGAAACTGAAGACAAACCAAATGTGAAGTCATTGCAATATAATGCCTTGAGTGAAACACTTCAAACAAAGAAAGTTGGTGGTGGCGTTACCCACCGTATAGGAAGTATTAGACCCAGACACGGCGCACAATTATCGTGGTGCTCCGAAGTCAAATTCCATGTTAATATATTCACACTCAGAGTGTAAATCTTCATTGATTGAAGATATACATTACTTTGTGTGTTGCACATCTAAGTCATCAACATGCATAAGTGTTAGGATGTGTGCCTGATCACAGGACATTAGAGGATTCCAAGATATTTAGCTCACACCGTAACTTGCAAAACTTTTTCTCATCCAAGGGCTTTGTGAAGATATCTGCCAGTTGCTCTTCAGTGTTGACGTGAATGATATCGATATCTTTCTTCATAACATGATCTCTGAGAAAGTGATGACGAATTTCAATGTGCTTTGTCTTCGAGTGTTGGACTGGATTATTGGCTATTTTGATGGCACTTTCATTGTCGCAGAAGAGAGGTACTTGTTTCAGATTGATGCCATAGTCCTTGAGAGTTTGCTTCATCCATAGAAGTTGAGCACAATAGGATCCAGTAGCAATGTATTCAGATTCAGCAGTTGAGAGTGATACACAGTTCTGCTTCTTCGAAGACCAACAGACAAGTGATCGACCAAGAAAATGGCATGTGCCTGATGTAGACTTGCGATCCACCTTGTCACCAGCATAATCAGCATCCGAGAATCCAACCAAATCAAATTTTGAGCCCTTGGGATACCATAATCCGAGTGTTGGGGTGTAAGCCAAATATCGAAGAATTCACTTCACAGCTAAGTGATGCGATTCCTTTGGTGCCGCTTGGAATCGAGCACACATGCAAACACTAAGCATAATATCTGGCCTGGATACACATAAATAAAGCAAAGAACCAATCATGGAGCGGTATACCTTTTGATCGAACTCTTTACCATTGTCGTCGGGACCAAGATGGTGTTTGGCTGGCATTGGCGTCGTGTAGCCTTTGCAGTCTTCCATTCCAAACTTCTTCAGACAATCTTTGAGGTATTTTTCTTGAGATATGAAGATGTCATTTATTTGCTGACGAATTTGAAGATGAAGGAAGAACTTCAGCTCACCCATCATGGACATTTGATATTGCTCTTGCATCATGTACCCAAACTCATCACTATACTTCTGGTTGGTACATCCGAAGATTATGTCATCCACATATATTTGGCACACAAACAGTTCACCATCATATGTCTTCGTGAAGAGAGTGGTATCGAGGGATCCTGGTTTGAAGCCTTTGCTCTTCAGGAAGTCTTTGATTGTATCATACCAGGCTCGAGGAGCTTGTTTGAGGCCATACAGTGCCTTGTTTAGCTTGTACACCATATCAGGATGTTTTGGATCTTCAAAGCCAGGTGGTTGTGCGACATATACTTCTTCTTCAATCTTGCCATTTAGAAATGCACTCTTTACATCCATTTGATATAGCAAGATGTTGTGATGATTAGCATAGGCTAACAGTATGCGAATAGCTTCAAGCCTAGCAACAGGAGCAAATGTTTCATCGAAGTCAATTCCGTCAACTTGTGTGTATCCTTGAGCCACAAGACGTGCTTTGTTTCTGACGACTTGACCATGCTCATCTTGCTTGTTTTGATATATCCACTTTGTTCAAATAATGTTATGCTTGCGAGGATCAGGTCGCTTGACAAGTTCCCAAACATTATTCAGCTTGAACTGTTGAAGTTCTTCTTCCATGGCTTGAATCCATTCAGGTTCCGTAAAAGCTTCAGCAACTTTCTTGGGTTCTGATATAGACACAAACGAAAAGTGCCCACAGAAGTTTGCTAGCTGTGTTGCTCTTGATCGAGTGAGCGGACCAGGTGCATTGATGTTGTCAATTATCTTCTCTATTTGAACTTCATTTGCAACACGAGGATGAACAGGGCGAAGTTTTTGCTCTGGCTGATCATTGTCATCATTGGGAGGATTGTCTTTGGTCCGAGCATTGTCTTCAGGTTGATTTGGTGCAGAGATGATAAGTTCCTCTGCAGGTTGTGCTTCAGAGGGCATGATTTCACCAGTTCCCATCAGCCTGATTGCCTCGTTTGAAGGAGCTTCATCAAGTGTACTTGGCAGAATCTCTCTCTGTGATCCATTGGTTTCATCAAATTTCACATCCACAGTTTCAACGATCTTGTAGAGATAAGGTTGAAGACTCTGTAGGAGTGTGAATCCTTTCCATAGCCAAGCATGACGCCTTCATGAGCCTTAGGTGCAAATTTTGACTTGTGATGGGGATCCTTTATCCAGCATCTTGCTCCAAATACTCTGAAGTAACTTACGTTTGGCTTCTTGCCAGTAAGTAGCTCATATGACGTTTTGTTTAGAAGCTTATGGATGTATACACGGTTGATGATGTGACATGCTGTATCAATAGCTTCGGGCCAGAACTTTCTTGGTGTCTTGTACTCATCTAGCATTGTTCGAGCCATCTGAATGAGGGTTCTGTTTTTGTGCTTAACAATGCCGTTTTGCTGAGGTGTGTACGGAGCAGAGAACTCATGAGTGATTCCCATTGTATCCAGTTACAGATCAAGACCAGCGTTCTTGAATTCAGTGCCATTGTCACTTCTGATGTGCTTGATCTTCACACCATAATTGTTCATTGCTCGATTTGCAAAACGCCTGAAGACATCTTGCACTTCAGTCTTGTAAAGAATTATATGAACCCATGTGTATCTTGAGTAGTCATCAACAATGACGAATCCATAGAGACAGGCAGTTGTTGTGAGGGTGGAATAGTGCGTAGGTCCAAATAAGTCCACGTGTAACAGCTCGAAGGGTTGAGATGTTGTCATAATTGTCTTCGAGGGGTGCTTTGCCCTTGTCATCTTTCCAGCTTCATAGGCACCACACAGATGATCCTTCTTGAACTTGACATCTTCGATGCCTATGACATGCTTTTTCTTGACGAGTGAGTGTAAGTTCCTCATGCCAGCATGTCCCAGCCTTCGATGCCAGAGCCAGCATTCTGAAGCTTTTGTGAGAAGACATACGGCAAGCTGTGGACCTGCTGAGAAATCTACCATGTACAGATCATCTTTTCGATACCCTTCAAAGACTAGAGATTTGTCAGATTCCATTAGTACAAGGCAACGATATTTGCCAAATATCACCAATCATGTTCAAGTCACAACGCATTGAGACAGACATTAAGTTGAAACCAAGGGATTCAACAAGCATCACTTTATCCATGTGTTGATCCTTTGAGATTGCAACTCTACCTAGACCCAATACTTTGCTTTTACCAGTGTCAGCGAATGTGATGTGACTCTTGTCGGTTGGACGTAAGGTTGAGTCCATGAGAAGACTTCGATCACCAGTCATATGATTTGTGCATCCACTATCCATAATCCATTCTAAAGCTTTCGGTGATGTACCCTACAGTGCAGTTAGGAGGATGGGCTTCACAAGAGTGTTGTGAAGCATATGCATTTGATACATATAGGGACAGTCACAGCTTATAACAAAATTAGGACATAGTATGACTGATAAGAAATTCAGACGTGAAGCATATAGAATGGCATTTCATCGTGCGTCCTTAATGAGTTTTAGGTCCCCAGCAATAGTATCGGACGCCATTGATTGTTGGCTGGAGACCATTTTCTGCAAAAGAGAGTTAGTTCTTCTTTGCCACCCACATTTTCAGTGGGGGCTTAGAAGCAATGAGTCTAAGTGCAGCATCTGAGAACTTTGGCTTTGGAGCCCTAGCAAATAGCCTTGCAGGAGATGAATGATACTCATATGAATAAGCAGAAAAGTTCTTAGTCCTATGAACATAGCGGTTCGAAGATACACGCTCATATTCATAAGTCTGAGCATAATTTCCCTATAGAACATTGGCGTTAGGGTGACTCATGTGAGTCCTGTATCTGTATGAAGCCTTTGGGCCACATGAAGCTATTGGTCTGGGATTTGTCTTCTTTCTTGGTGGTGTCATGACGACATTCACAGGAAGATTCTCAATGTACCGCTTAGGTACCCAGATCTTCTTCATAGGTGGTCCGTTCCTGCAGTTAGTACCAATGTACCTGGCAAACACTTCACCATTCTGATTTTTGAATAACTTATAGTTTGCATCAAAGGATTCATCAATGATAATAGGATTAGCACAGGTAAAGCCAGATAAGGTAGATGGATCTACTGAAGGTTCCTTTGCAGCAACCCATGTGGTTTTGGGGTACTGCTCAGGCTTCCAGTACGAGCCATCAACGTTCATTTTCCTTTCGAACCCAACACCCTCTTTCCTAGGGTTTCAGTTCAGAATCTGCTTTTTGAGAACATCGCAGAGAGTTTGATGTCCCTTCAAACTTTTCTACATCCCTGTTTCAAGCAATGTCTTCAACATAGCATTTTCATTAGCAACAGCAGTGGTATCCTCCGCAGAGGGGTTAGTGACCACATCAGTAGGTGAAGACAATGAAACAGTAGCAGTAGTGGAACATTCAGCAACAGATGTTGCATAATCACGCTCAATGCATTTTAGACATGGTGGTTCAAATCCTTCCTGAGCGGAGCTGATCTGTTGAGCGCGAAGTGAATCTCGCTCCTTCTGAAGATCTTCATAATCCACTCTTATCTTTTCAAGGTCTAGCTTTCTTTGAAGACATTCGGAAGAAAGCTTCTCATGATCAGATAACAGAGCATTATGTTGATCTTGAAGGGTGTCAAACTTAGCATGAAGTCTCTGAAGACTATCTGCCAAAGCTTTTGACTGATCCATTTCTTCACCCAACATATATCATTGCTCTTACTAAGCATGTCTTGAACCTTTTCCAAGATTCTTTGTTGTTTAGTGGCAAGGGAAGCAAGCTTGTCATAACTGGGCCCAAATTCATCACCTGATTCATCATCACTAGATTCAGAGAGATAGCATTCAGTTACCTTATCACCCCTTGCCATGTGGCACGATGAGGATGATGATGATTCAGGTGCAAAGGTCATCTCCTTGAGAGATTCCTTGTAGTCCTCAAACTGCGGATCATGACAAGTGCGATGACTTTTCGTATACGTCAGAAAGCCGGTCCCAGATTAGCTTCGCGTGATTGAGGTGCATAACATTCCTGAACTGATTTCTGGACAAATGACAGCAGATGACATCCTTCGCTGTGAGGTTCAATAGAGTATACTTGCGAATGTCATCAGCCTCTGCCATCTTGCACAGTTGAGTGAGTCCAATCTCAGTGACGGTCCATAGTTCGCTATCCTTGGACATGAGTAGTTTCTTCATCATGGCCTTCCATCGGGGATACTCATGACCGTCAAAGGTGGGACACGATATGTTCCTCAATCCTGCAGTCGACATAGCTGAAACTCCAAGTGGTTAAACTGAATCACACAGAACAAGGGAGTACCTCACTCTGATACCACTTGAAAGTGCTAGTATCGACTAGAGGGGGGGTGAATAGGCGATTTTTATGAAAGTCTTCAAAACTTGAAAGTTTCGAAGAAAAACAACAGAAATAACCTAATTGATATGCAGTGGAAGATAAACTACCCTAAACAAGCCATAGTCAAGTAAGTAATGATGTGAAAGTACAGGACTAATAGCAGTTAGGTAGTAAGGATCAAGATGGAAGATAGTGTGAAGCCAATCAACAATAGTAGTCAAGCAATGAAGTCAAACAGATAAACAGACAGGCAATGACTTCATGAAGACAAACTAAGGTAAGGTTGGGAAGGGATAGAACCAGTTGCTTGTTGAAGACACAGGATTTGTTGGACTAGTTCCAGTTGCTATGACAACTGTACGTCTGGTTAGGGAGGCTGAGATTTAACTCAGAAGACCGTGTCTTCACCTTATTCCCCTTGAGCTAAGGACACCCAGTCCTTGCCCAATCACTCTGGTAAGTCTTCAAGGGAGACTTCCAAACCTTCATAGACTTCGTTCACCGGCTGGAGGATTCACAGTCCTCAAGTGTAATAAGTCTTCAGGTCACACAGACAGAAAGACTTCAGTGATGCCTAACACTCTTTGGCTCTGGGTGTTTGGGCTTTGTCCTCGCAAGGATTTCTCTCTCTCTCAAATGCTTCGAGGTGGGTTGCTCTCAAACGACAAAAGCCGTGCACAAACTCCGAGCAGCCACCAATTTATGGTGTAGGGGGTGGGCTATTTATAGACACTGGGCAACCCGACCTAATTTGTCCAAAATGACCCTGGGTCACTAAGGAACTGACACGTGTTCCAACAGTTAGATTTCAAACACACGCGGCAACTTTACTTGGGCTACAAGCAAAGCTGACTCATCCAGCTCTGGATAAGATTTGCTCTCATTGTCTTCGCTCGAAGACATAGGATTTGAGTTGAGCATCACTTCAGTCACTCTGACTTAGTTCACTTGGACCCCACTTAACAGTACGGTGGTTCCTATGACTCAACAAAGAAGAAAAAGAAACAGCGAAGCCACACAGTCTTCGCGCTCCAAAGTCTTCACACATTGTCTTCTCATGTCATAGTCTTCAATATGAATATCTTCTCATACCACCATTGTCTTCAATGTCTTCATACATTTTTAGGGGTCATCTCCGGTAGGTAAACCGAATCAATGAGGGACACTACCTACGTTATCCTGCAATTCTCACAAACGCATTAGTCCCTCAACCAACTTTGTCGTCAATACTCCAAAACCAACTAGGGGTGGTACTAGATGCACTTACAGTTACTATTTCTTTTATCAATATGAACTTTTATTTTGTATTCATTTGGATCTAAACATTCATGCCACAATAAAGAAAATTACATTATGAATTATGCTAGGTAGCATTCCACATCAAAAATTCTCTTTTTATCATTTACCTACTCAAGGATGAGCAGGAATTAAGCTTGGGGATGCTTGATACGTCTCCAACGTATCTATAATTTTTGATTGTTCCATGCTATTATATTACCTCTTTTGGATGTTTATGGGCTTTATTTTACACATTTATGTCATTTTTGGGACTAACCTACTGATCGGAGGCCCAGCCCATATTGCTGTTTTTTTGCCTATTTCAGTATTTCGAAGAAAAGGAATATCAAACGGAGTTCAAACGGAATGAAACCTTCGGGAGCGTGATTTTTGGAACGAACGTGATCCGGAGAGCTTGGAGTGCAAGTCAAGAAGCTTCCGAGGGCCCCACGAGATAGGGGGCCGCCCCCCCCCCCCCCCACCCCCCCCCATGTAGGGTGCGCCCCCTGTCTCGTGGGCCCCTCGGGCGGCCACCGACGTACTTCTTCCTCCTATATATACCTACGTACCCCGAAAACATCCAGGAGCACCATGAAACACAATTTCCACCGCCGTAACCTTCTATATCCGCGAGATCTCATCTTGCAGCCTTCGTCGGCACTCTGTCGGAGGGGGAATCAACCACGGAGGGCTTCTACATCAACATCCTTGCCCCTCCAATGAGTTGTGAGTAGTTTACCACAGACCTACGAGTCCATAGTTATTAGCTAGATGGCTTCTCTCTTTTTGGATCTCAATACAATGTTCTCCCCCTCTCTTGTGGAGATCTATTCCATGTAAACTCTTTTTGCAGTGTGTTTGTCAAGATCCGATGAATTGTGGGTTTATGATCAAGTTTATCTATGAATAATATTTGAATCTTCTCTGAATTCTTTTATGTATGATTGAGTTATCTTTGCAAGTCTCTTCGAATTATTAGTTTGGTTTTGCCTACTAGATTGGTCTTTCTTACCATGGGAGAAGTGCTTAGCTTTGGGTTCAATCTTGTGGTGTCCTTACCCAGTGACAGAAAGGGTTGCAAGGCACGTATTGTATTGTTGCCATCGAGGATAACAAGATGGGGTTTATATCATATTGCATGTGTTTATCCCTCTACATCATGTCATCTTGCTTAATGCGTTACTCTGTTCTTATGAACTTAATACTCTAGATGCAGGCAGGAGTCGGTCGATGTGTGGAGTAATAGTAGTAGATGCAGGCAGGAGTCGGTCTACTTGTTATGGACGTGATGCCTATATACATGATCATGCCTAGATAATCTCATAACTATGCGCTTTTCTATCAATTGCTCGACAGTAATTTGTTCACCCACCGTAATACTTATGCTTTCTCGAGAGAAGCCACTAGTGAAACCTATGGCCCCCGGGTCTATATCTTATCATATTTGCTTTCACTCTACTTTTATTTGCATCTTTACTTTTTGCATCTATCTTATAAAATACCAAAAATATATTTATCTTATCATACTATCTTTATTAGATCTCACTTTCGCAAGTGGCCGTGAAGGATTGACAACCCCTTTATTGCGTTGGTTGCGAGTTCTCAGTTTGTTTGTGTAGGTGCGTGGGACTTTTGAGGAGCCTCCTACTGGATTGATACCTTGGTTCTCAAAACTGAGGGAAATACTTACACTACACTTTGCTGCATCACCCTCTCCTCTTCGAGGAAAACCAACGCAAGCTCAAGACGTAGCAAGAAGGATTTGATTCTGCTGACAAACAGAAACTTTGCGCGCACGAATATAATTTTGTTAAATCACAGGAACGTGCTTTTGTGTTGATTCTTTTTGCTGCTGTTCAATAAACAAATTGTCCAGGACTTCCTATTTTGGTAGGATTTTTAGAGTTCCAGAAGTTTGCATTAGTTACAAATTGCTACATACTATACTTTGCTGCATCACCCTCTCCTCTTCGAGGAAAACCAACGCAAGCTCAAGACATAGCAATTGACAACCCCTTTATTGCGTTGGTTGCGAGTTCTTGTTTGTTTGTGTAGGTGCGTGGGCTTTTGAGGAGCCTCCTACTGGATTGATACCTTGGTTCTCAAAAACTAAGGGAAATACTTACGCTACTATTGCTGCATCACCCTTTCCTCTTCAAGGAAAACCAACACAAGCTCAAGACGTAGCACGCATCTTGGACCCGTCGAAATGCATGCGCCAATGCGTCGAGTCGGGAGGCGGCGGCAGGTACTGGGTCTCGGTCCAGTCAACGAGGAAGTCGACCAGGGCCTGAGACTTGATTGTGGTGCGGGGCTCATAGAGGATGGTGTGGCCGGCTAGCTCGAGTGCCCACTTTGCGACCCGGCCAGAGGCATCCCGGCACCCGATGATCTCGCCGAGAGGGGCCGTGTTGACCATGGTGATGACATGCTCTTGGAAATACTGCTTCAGCTTCTTGGCAGTGAAGTACACATCATAACACATCTTCTGGTACTACGGGTAGTTCTGCTTGGAGTTGGAGAGCACCTTGCTCAGGTAGTAGACCGGGCGCTGGACGGCTTGAACCTTGCCCTTCTCTGGTTGCTCAACTACCAGCATCGTGCTAACCGACCGTGAGGTCGCGGCTATGTAGAGCAACAGCGGCTCCTTGTCGGCCGGCAAGGACAGGACTGGTGCGGTGGAGAGCATGCTCTTGAGGTCTCAGAAGGCCTCGTCCACCTGGTCGTTCCATTCGAACAAGATCGTCTTCTTCATCAGTTGGTACAGGGGTAGGGCCCTCTTGCCCAGCCGGCTGAGAAACCGGTTGACCGAGGCCAAGCAGCTGGTGAATTTCTGTACATCACGTAGCTGAGCCGGCTTGCGCATGCGTTCGATGGCCTTGATCTTCTCCAGGTTCGCCTCAATGTCGCGCTCCGAGATGAGGAAGCCGAGTAGCTTTCCGGCCGGGACGCCAAAAACAGATTTCTCCGGGTTGAGCTTGACCTTGTATTCACGGAGGTTGGCGAATGTTTCCTTCAGGTTGTCAAGGAGCGTGAGGTGTTGCTTGGTCTTCACCATGATGTCTTCCACGTAGACGTGGATATTGCGGCCGAGTTGCGGCAGCAAGCATTTCTGCATGCAGCACTGGAAGGTGGCGCCGGCGTTCTTCAAGCCAAACAATATGGTGATGTAGCAATACGCCCCAAAGGGTGTGATGAAGGACATCTTTAGGGCGTCGGCCGGGTCCAGCTTGATCTGGTGGTAGCCCGAGTAAGCGTCCAGGAAGGATAGGAGCTCGCACCCGGCGGTCGAGTCGATGACTTGGTCGATCTGCGGGAGGGCGAATGGATCCTTGGGACAGGCCTTGTTAAGGCTGGTGTAGTCGATGCACATGCGTCAGGTCCTGTTCTTCTTCAGGTTGAGGACTGGGTTGGCCAGCCACTCGGGATGGAACACTTCCATGATAGCCGGCCGCCAAAAGCTTGGCGACCTCTTCATCGACGGTTCTTCTCTTCTCTTCGGAAAAACATCGCAGGGGTTGATGGATAGGCTTGGCATCCTTCCTCGAGATACCCGGCATGTCCTTGGGGGTCCATGCAAAAATATCCCAATTCTCACGGAGGAAGTCGACGAGCTCGCCTTCCTATTTGCTGTTGAGGCGGGTGCCTATGACAACGTACTTGCTGTAGCTGGGGTCTTCCGGGTTCAGCTTCACTTTCTTGGTCTCCTTGGAGGGCTTGAAGGCGGTTTCGTCAGCCAGCTCCTCAGTCGGGATCGACGCGGCCGAGGCCTTGCCCACCATGGCGATGATCCGGTCGAGCTGGCGCCGCTCCTCGGCAATGACCAGCGACTCGGCCAGCTTGGTGCCGTGTCGAGCGCATTCAAGGGACTTGCTGTAGTCGCCGGTGATGGTGATGAGGCCCTTCGGATCCGGCATCTTCATCTTCAGGTACACGTAGTGGGGGACCGCCATGAATTTGGCGAGCGCGGGTCGGCCCTGCAGGGCATGGTATGTGCTGGACAGGTCCACCACTTCGAACCATATCGGCTCGCGCCGGAAATGGTTGTTGTCGCCTAACAGGACGTCGAGCCGGACCCGGCCAATGGGAGAGCAGGAGAGGCCGAGAACGATGTCGTGGATGATCGTCTGGGCCGGCTCCAGGTCCTTGGCCTCGAGGCCGAGCTTGGTCATCGTGTCACGGTAGAGGATGTTGATGTTGTTGCTGCCGTCAATGAGTACTCAGGAAAACTTGCACGTGCGACGCGCAACGATGGTGGGGTTGAGGACGAGGGCGTAGCCACCCGGATTTGGCATGACGGCCGGATGGTCCTCCCGGGTCCAGGTGACCGGGCGGTCCGAACAGTGCATGTACTCCGGCTTGTCCAGGATGACGGTGTTCACCTCCTGCCAAAGAAGGCTCTTGCTGCGCTTGTCGTTGCTGTGGCTGGTGAAGATGACGTAGGTCACATTCTGGTCCGGTTAGGCATCGTCGCGCATCGCGCTGCCGGCTGGGGGCGGAGGCGGCTGTCCCGCGCCTGGGGCCGGAGCCGGAGGAGGCGAGACGTCGCCCCTCATGATGCGCTTGGTAATGCCACACTGCCGAAGCGTGTGCGTGGACGGCCTCGTGCCACTGTGGTGCTTGCAGGGAGCATCGAGCATCTCTTCGAAGCTCATGGCAGGTTGCCACGCCGCCTTGCCGGTCTGCCGGCGCTTGGCTGCCGGGTCCGCCGCGGGCTCGGTGGCCGCGACGAGCCGGTTATCGTAGCGCTGAGCCGGTTGGTCGGCCTTGCGCTTGTTGTTCTGCTGGTGCTGCTGCCGGCTGCTCTCGCCGGCCGGCTTCGGAGGGGGAACCGGCTTTGCCTTACCGGCTTCATCCAGTGCCACCTGGATCTTCATGGCGGAGTCGGCGTTGGCGTACTTGTCTGCCGTCACCATGAGCGTGGCCATGTTGGCTGGCTCGGAGCGTAAGAGCTTGTGCTTGAGGAGGGTGCCGTCTCGGCACCCGTTGAGAAGTACTGGATCGCTTGAACCTCGTGGATGCCCTCGCAGCTGTTCCGGAGCTTGATCCAGCGTGCGAGGTACTCGCCGCTAGTCTCCGTCGGCCCCTGTACACACATGGCGAGCTGGCTGGGGTGGCCGGGTCGCTTGTAGGTCCCCATGAAGTTGCGGACGAAGGCCTGCTCGAAGTCGACCCATGTGTTGACGCTGCCCATTGGCAGACTATTCAACCAAGTGCGAGCCGATCCTTGGAGCATGAGCGGTGTGTAGTGCACGGTGAGTCGGCGATTGGCGTCGGTGATGCCTATGGCGGTGGTGTAGTCAGTGAGCCAGTCCTCCGACTTCACGGTTCCGTTGTACTAGGGGTGTCACGGGGGAGCATGAATCCTTTTGGGAAGGGCTCCTCCCGGATGCGTGGCCCGAAACACGCCGGCCCAATGGCGCCGCTTTCCTCCACCTCTAGGAAGTGAGCGAGCTTGTCGAGGCGGTGGCGAGCGTCGGTGTCATCGATGGCGCGCGGGCCGAGTCGACTGGCGACCAGGCCACAGGGGGGCGGGTCGGTCGGAGCCGGACGCCGGCCAGGCTGGCCGGGTCCGCGCTGGTTCTCCAGGGCGGGCTTGATAACCCACAAGTATAGGGGATCGCAATAGTTTTTGAGGGTAGAGTATTCAACCCAAATTTATTGATTCGACACAAGGGAAGCCAAAGAATATTCTCAAGTATTTGCACTTGAGTTGTCAATTCAACCACACCTGGATAACTTAGTATCTGCAGCAAAGTATTTAGTAGCAAAGTAGTATGATAGTAGAGGTAACAGTAGCAAAGGTAACGATAGCAGTTTTGTAGTAATTGTAATAGTAGGAACAAAAAAAGTAAATAAGCAAAGCACAATATGTGAAAATCTCATAGGCATTAGATCAGTGATGGATAATTATGTCGGATGCGATTCCTCATGTAATAGTTATAACATAGGGTGACACAGAACTAGCTCCAGTTCATCAATGTAATGTAGGCATGTATTCTGAATATAGTCATACGTGCTTATGGAAAAGAACTTGCATGACATCTTTTGTCCTACCCTCCCGTGGCAGCGGGGTCCTAGTGGAAACTAAGGGATATTAAGGCCTCCTTTTAATAGAGTACCGGACCAAAGCATTAACACATAGTGAATACATGAACTCCTCAAACTACGGTCATCACCGAGAAGTATCCTGATTATTGTCACTTCGGGGTTGTCGGATCATAACACATAATAGGTGACTATAGACTTGCAAGATAGGATCAAGAACTCACATATATTCATGAAAACATAATAGGTTCGTATCTGAAATCATGGCACTTGGGCCCTAATGACAAGCATTAAGCATAGCAAAGTCATAGCAACATCAATCTCAAAACATAGTGGATACTAGAGATCAAATCCTAACAAAACTAACTTGATTACATAGTAAATCTCATCCAACCCATCACCGTCCAGCAAGCCTACGATGGAATTACTCACGCACGATGGTGAGCATCATGAAATTGGTGATGGAGGATGGGTGATGATGACGACGGCGATGAATCACCCTCTCCGGAGCCCCGACCAGACTCCAGATTAGCCCTCCCGAGAGAGATTAGGGCTTGGCAGCGGCTTCGTATCGTAAAACGTGATGAAACTTTCTCTCTGATTTTTTTTCTCCGCGAAACAGAATATATAGAGTTGGAGTTGAGGTCGGTGGAGCATCAGGGGGCCCACGAGACAGGGGGCACCCCCAGGGGGAGGGGGCGCGCCCCCCACCCTCGTGGACAGGGTGTGGGCCCCTAGCCTTGATTCTTTCGTCGGTATTTTTTATATTTGCCAAAAGTTATCCCCGTGGATTTTCAGGTCATTCCGAGAACTTCTGTTTTCTGCACAATAAACAACACCATGGCAGTTCTGCTGAATACAGCGTCAGTCCGGGTTAGTTTCATTCAAATCATGCAAGTTAGAGTCCAAAACAAGGGCAAAAGTGTTTGGAAAAGTAGATACGTTGGAGACATATCAACTCCCCCAAGCTTAAACCTTTGCTTGTCCTCGAGCAATTCAGTTGATAAACTGAAAGTGATAAAGAAAAACTTTTACAAACTCTATTTGCTCTTGTTGTTGTAAATATGTAAAGCCAGCATTCAAGTTTTCAGCAAAGATTATGAACTAACCATATTCACAATAACACTTAGGTCTCATATTTACTCATGTCAATGGCATAATCACCTAGCGAACAATAATAATAAAACTCAGATGACAACACTTTCTCAAAACAATCATGATATGATATGACAAAATGGTATCTCGCTAGCCCTTTCTGAGACCGCAAAACATAAATGCAGAGCACCTTTAAAGATCAAGGACTGACTAAACATTGTAATTTATGGTAAAAGAGATCCAGTCAAGTCATACCCAATATAAACTAATAGTAATGCATGCAAATGACAGCGTGCTCTCCAGGGGGTGCTTTTTAATAAGAAGGTGATGACTCAACATAAAAGTAAATAGATAGTCCCTTCGCAGAGGGAAGCAGGGATTTGTAGAGGTGCCAAAGTTCGATTTTAAAATAGAGATGAATAACATTTTGAGCGGTATACTTTCACTGTCAATGCAACAACTACGAGATGGCAATATCTTCCATGCTACATACATTATAGGCGGTTCCCAAACAGAATGGTAAAGTTTATACTCCCCCACCACCAACAAGCATCAATTCATGGCTTGCTCGAAACAACGAGTGCCTCCAACTAGCAACAGCCCTAGGGGAGTTTTGTTTTAATTATTTTGATTTGCTTTGATCATTCTGATCATGGGACTGGGCATCCCGGTCACCAGCCATTTTCTCGTGAATGAGGAGCGGAGTCCACTCCTCTTGAGAATAACCCACCTAGCATGGAAGATACAGACAACCCTAGTTGAACTGCTCGAGCATACAAAACAGAATTTCATTTGAAGGTATGGAGTTTGGCACATACAAATTTACTTGGAACGGCAGGTAGATACCGCATATAGGAAGGTATGGTGGAGACATATGGAATAACTTTTGGGTTTATGGAGTTTGGATGCATAAGCAGTATTCCTGCTTAGTACAGGTGAAGGCTAGTAAAAGACTGGGAAGCGACCAACTGAGAGAGCGAGAACAATCATGAACATGCATTAAAATTAATTTACACCAAGTACAAGCATGAGTAGGATATAATCCACCATGAACATAAATATCATGAAGGCTTTGTTGATTTGTTTCAACTACATGCATGAACATGTGCCAAGTCGAGTCACTCAATTCATTCAAAGGAGGATACCATCCCATCATACCACATCACAATCATTTTAATAGCATGTTGGCACGCAAGGTAAACCATTATAAACTCATAGCTAATTAAGCATGGCATAAGTAACTATGATCTCTAAATGTCATTGCAAACATGTTTATTCATAATAGGCTGAATCAGGAACGATGAACTCATCATATTTACAAAAACAGGAGAGGTCGAGTTCATACCAGCTTCCCTTATCTCAATCAGTCCATCATATATCGTCATTATTGCCTTTCACTTGCACGACCGAACGGTGTGTACAATAATAATAGTGCACGTGCATTGGACTAAGCTGGAATCTGCAAGCATTCAATTCAAGAGAGAAGACAAAGTAATATGGGCTCTAGGTTAAATCAACAATCATGCATATGAGAGCCACTAAACATTTTCAATATGGTCTTCTACTCTCGACCCCCAAAGGAAGGAAACGAAATAAAACTATTTACACGGGAAAGCTCCCAACAAGTAAAAGAAGAATGAGAAATCTTTTTGGGTTTTCATTTTAGTTACTACTACAAGCATGGAAATTAAACTAGCTAATTTTTTTGGTTTTGTTAAGATTTATCAAACACACAAGAATAAAGCTAGAAAAGGGAAATAAACTAGCATGGATAATACAATGAAAGAGTATGAGCACCGACAACTAGAATGGAGTGTGAACATGAATGTAACATCGGTGAGAAATATGTACTCCCCCAAGCTTAGGCTTTTGGCCTAAGTTGGTCTAATGCCAAGGACAGCGGCTACTCCCCCCCCCCACCCCCCCGGTGTACTGAGGAGTGTCATGAGGATACTGGCTAGCGATCTCCTCCGGATCCCAATGATAAGATGATGGACGATAGGGGTTCTGTGGAGGTTCAGGCTCAGGCTCTGGAGAGGATGTCTGGCCTCGATGAGCGTACATCGCTTCCGGCAAGACAAGGTAATTATCTGCAGTCAAATCAAACAACAAAGGCGCAGGCAGGGTAAAAATCTTCTTACTAAATCTCAGGTTATACAGAAGCATCTTATCTTTGTTGTCAACAATAAACTCATGAGCTACCATGCTCCTGTAATCTAAAAAGGAAAGAGGCAGCATTTTATCCTCATTCTCATAATGCCTAATAGGTATCTCAAAATGTTTAGCAAGACGTGCAGCATAGATACCTCCAAAGATGTGGCCCTTTGTACGGTTCAGGCTTAGGCGTTTAGCAATAACGGCAGCCATACTAAAACTGTTATCACCAGACAAGGCATGGAACAGAATAATGATATCAGGAACACTGAAGTTTCCACTATTTCCACGACCAATTAAGCATCGACTAGCAAATATGGCAAAGTAGCGTAAAACAGGAAAAATGTATGCTAGTGAATCTCGCATCGGAACACTTCTTAGAATCCCCAACAGTAATAGTGTTAACAAAGCCATCCACATCTTTACGATGTGGTTCTTCTAAGCTGCCATCAAAGGGTATTCTACATACCGCGCAAAAATTACGTAATGACATTTCATTGAACTCATCATATAAATGAAATGATACTGAAGGAGGTGAGTTCTTGGGATAATAATAAAAGTTTTGCATGAAAGTATTGGTGAGTCAGAGATACTGATCGATCCGGTCGTGGAGGAAGTCGGTGAGGCCCGCATTTTCAGCCAGAGAATAAAAGTCTTCATAAATCCCGGCTTCTCTCAAGAAATTATCACAAGGCCATTCACACGGCCGTACTTCCGCTATGCGAGTAAGATTATACTTGGCCTTTTCCTTCTCTTTAGCTTGTTTATATTTGGAGCCTTGGCTAGAAGAGCCCCTCAAAAATCTCCTTGTCATTTTCTGAAAATTTCTGAAATTTTTAGTAACTTCAAAATAAAAGTGAATAAAACTAAACAAGATTGATAGCAACTACTCCCACAAGTGCCTAGAGCCTATATCATGCATTAGAATTACTTGGAACCTCATAAATTTTACATGCAGGCTCAAGAATAGGGTCACCTATGCAGCAAAAATTTGCCATGAATAAAGCACTAGAACAAAAACTAATTGGACCAATGGAGGAGTCACATACCAAGCAACAATCTCCCAAAGCAGTTTTGTGAATGGAGCTTTGAGCAAGGAGATCGAAAATCGCAGCAAAATGAGCTAGAACTCGTGCTTGAGCTGGATGGGGATTTTTTTGGGGAGGAACATGAAGTGTGTGGGTGCAGGAATAAGTGGAGGGGGGCCACCGGGGGCCCACGAGATAGGGGGCGCGCCCTCCACCCTCGTGGCCAGGTGCTTGGCCCCCTGAGTGTTCTCAGTGCCTAAAATCCTCAAATATTCCATAAAAAAATCATACTAAATTTGCAGGGCATTTGGAGCACTTTTATTTTCGAGATATTTTTTATTGCACGGATAATTCAGAAAACAGACCGATAATACTATTTTTGCTTCATTTATTCTAAATAACATAAAGTAAAAAGAGGGTACAGAAGGTTGTGCCTTCTAGTTTCATCCATCTCATGATCATCAAAATGAATCCACTAACAAGGTTGACCAAGTCTTGTTAACAAACTCATTCTGAATAACACGGAACCGGAGAAATTTCGAATAACACTAGGTTACCTCAACGGGGATATGCACATCCCCAACAATAAGAATATCATACTTTTTCTTGACAGTAAGAAGCGGAAATTCAAAACCTCCAGTAATGATAGTTGGAACTTTTCCAATAGAATTGATGCTATGAACTTGAGGTTGTTTCCTCGAAAAGTGTACCGTATGCTCATTACCATTAACATGAAAATTGACATTGCCTTTGTTGCAATCAATAACAGCCCCTGCAGTATTCAAAAAGTGTCTACCAAGGATAATCGACATACTATCATCCTCGGGAATATCTAGAATAACAAAGTCCATTAAGATAGTGACATTTGCAACCACAACAGGCACATCCTCACAAATGTCGACAGGTATGGTAGTTGATTTATCAGCCATTTGCAAAGATATTTCAGTAGGTGTCAACTTATTCAATTCAAGTCTACGATATAAAGAGAGAAGCATAACACTAACACCAGCTCCAAGATCACATAAAGCAGTTTTAACATAATTTCTTTTGATGGAGCATGGTATAGTTGGTACTCCTAGATCTCCTAGTTTCTTTGGTATTCCACCTTTATAGGTATAATTAGCAAGCATGGTGGAAATTTCAGCTTCCGGTATCTTTCTTTTATTTGTAATGATATCCTTCATGTATTTAGCATAAGGATTTAATTTAAGCATATCTGTCAAGCGCATACATAACAATATAGGTCTAATCATTTCAGCAAAGCGCTTAAAATCCTCATCATCCTTTGTCTTGGATGGTTTAGGAGGAAAGGGCATGGGTTTCTGAACCCATGGTTCTCTCTCTTTACCGTGCTTCCTAGCAACAAAATCTCGTTTATCATAACGTTGATTCTTTGACTGTAGGTTATCAAGATCAATAGCAGGTTCAATCTCTACTTCATTATTATTGCTAGGTTGAGCATCAACATGAACATTATCATTAACATTACCACTAGGTTCATGTTCATCATCTGATTGTGTTTCAGCATCAGAAATAGAAATATCATTGGGATTCTCAGGTGTGTCTATAACAGGTTCACTAGAAGCATGCAAAGTCCTATCATTTTTCTTTTTCTTCTTTTTAGAAGAACTAGGTGCCTCTAAATTATTTCTCTGAGAATCCTACTCGATTCTCTTAGGGTGGCCTTCAGGATACAAAGGTTCCTGAGTCATTCTACCAGTTCTAGTAGCCACTCTAACAGCAAAGTCATGTTTATTATTTAATTCATCAAGCAAACAACTTTGAGCTTTAAGTACTTGCTCTGCTTGAGTGGTAACTGATGACCCACAAGTATAGGGGATCTATCGTAGTCCTTTCGATAAGTAAGAGTGTCGAACCCAACAAGGAGCAGAAGGAAATGATAAGCGGTTTTCAGTAAGGTTTTCTCTGCAAGCACTAAAATAGGAGGTGATAGATAGTTTTGTGATAAGATAAATAGTAACGAGAAAAAAGTAAATAAGGTGCAGCAAGGTGGCCCAATCCTTTATGTAGCAAAGGATAAGCCTGGACAAATTTTAATAATGAAGGAGGAGCTCCCGAGGACACATTGGGAATTATCGTCAAACTAGTTTTCATCACGTTCATAAGATTCGCGTTCGGTACTTTGATAATTTGATATGTGGGTGGACCAGCACTTGGGTACTGCCCTAACATGGACAAGCATCCCACTTATGATTAACCCTATTGCAATCATCCGCAACTACAAAAAGGAGTATTAAGGTAAACCTAACCACATCATTAAACATATGGGTCCATATCAACCCCTAACGAAGCAACGCATAAACTAGGGTTTAAGCTTTTGTCACTCTAGCAATCCATCATCTACTTATTACTTCCCTATGCCTTCCTCTATGCCCAAATAATGGTGAAGTGCCATGTAGTCGACATTCACATAACACCACTAGAGGAAAGACAACATACATCTCATCAAAATATCGAACGAATACCAAATTCACATGACTACTAATAGCAAGACTTCACCCATGTCCTCAGGAACAAACGTAACTACTCACAAAGCATATTCATGTTCATAATCAGAGGGGTAATAATATGCATAAAGGATCTGAACATATGATCTTCCACCAAGTAAACCAAATAGCATCAACTACAAGGAGTAATCAACACTACTAGCAACCCACAGTTACCAATTTGTGGTTTTGATACAAGATTGGATACAAGAGATGAACTAGGGTTTTGAGAGGAGATGGTGCTGGTGAAGATGTTGGTGGAGATTGACCCCCTCTCAATGAGAGGATCGTTGGTGATGACATTGGTGATGATTTCCCCTCCCGGAGGGAAGTGTCCCTGGCAGAACAGCTCCGCCAGAGCCCCAGATTGATTCCGCCAAGGTTCCGCCTCGTGGCGGCGGAGTTTCATCCCGTAAGCTTGCCCACGATTTTTTCCAGGGTAAAAGTGATGATATAGCAGGAGATGGACGCTGGAGGCGCACCAGGGGGCCCAGGAGATAGGAGGCCACGCCCTACGGGGGGGGCGCGCCCTCCTGTCTCCTGGACAGGGTGTGGGCCCCCTGGCCTATTTCTTTCGCTCATCAATTCTTATTAAATCCAAAACATGGTTTCATAGAGTTTCAGGACTTTTGGAGTTGTGCAGAATAGGTTTCCAATGTTTGCTCCTTTTCCAGCCAGAATTCCAGCTGCCGGCATTCCCCCTCTTCATGGTAAACCTTGTAAAATAAGAGAGAATAGCCATAAGTATTGAGATATAATGTGTAATAATGATACATCTCCGTCGTATCTACTTTTCCAAACACGTTTGCCCTTGTTTTGGACTCTAACTTGTATGATTTGAATGGAACTAACCCGAACTGATGATGTTTTTAGCAGAATTGCCATGGTGTTGTTTTATGTGCAGAAAACAAAAATTCTCGGAATGACCTGAAACTCCACGGAATACCTTAGAATAAATAATAAAAAATCCTCACCAAAGATGAAGGCCAGGGGGCCCACACCCTGTTCACGAGGGTGGGGGCGCGCCCCTCCCCGCTGGGCGCGCCCCCTACCTCGTGGGCCCCCTGGTGGCCCTCCGACGCTAACTCCAACTCCATATATTGGCTTTCGGGGAGAAAAAAATCAGAGAGAAAGTTTCATCGCGTTTTACGATACGGAGCCACTGCCAAGCCCTAATCTCTCTCGGGAGGGCTGATCTGGAGTCCGTTCGGGGCTCCGGAGAGGGGGATTCGTCGTCGTCGTCATCATCAACTATCCTCCATCACCAAATTCATGATGCTCACCGCCGTGCGTGAGTAATTGCATCGTAGGCTTGCTGGACGGTGATGGGTTGGATGAGATTTATCATGTAATCGAGTTAGTTTTGTTAGGGTTTGATCCCTAGTATCCATTATGTTCTGAGATTGATGTTGCTATGACTTTGCTATGCTTAATGCTTGCCACTAGGGCCCGAGTGCCATAATTTCAGATCTGAACCTATTATGTTTTCATGAATATATGTGTGTTCTAGATCCTATCTTGCAAGTCAATAGTCACCTACTATGTGTTATGATCCGGCAACCCCGAAGCGACAATAATCGGGACCACTCCCGGTGATGACCATAGTTTGAGGAGTTCATGTATTCACTATGTGCTAATGCTTTGTTCCGGTTCTCTATTAAAAGGAGGCCTTAATATCCCTTAGTTTCCAATAGGACCCCGCTGCCACGGGAGGGTAGGACAAAAGATGTCATGCAAGTTCTTTTCCATAAGCACGTATGACTATATACGGAATACATGCCTACATTACATTACTGGAGCTAGTTCTGTGTCACCCTATGTTATGACTACTACATGATGAACCACATCCGGCATAATTATCCATCGCTAATCCGGTGCCTACGAGTTTTCCATATACTGGTTTACGCTTATTTACTTTTCTGTTGCTACTGTTACAATCACTACAAAATACCAAAAACATTACTTTTGCTGTCTTTACTTTGGTTACCGTTACCACCACTATCATATTACTTTGCTACTAAACACTTTGCTGCAGATACTAAGTTTCCAGGTGTGGTTGAATTGACAACTCAGTTGCTAATACTTGAGAATATTCTTTGTCTCCCCTTGTGTCGAATCAATAAATTTGGGTTGAATACTCTACCCTCGAAAACTGTTGCGATCCCCTATACTTGTGGGTTATCAAATAACAACCCATAATGCAATAAATATTGATATACAAGCATGATGCAAAATGGACGTATCAACTCCCCCAAGCTTAGACCTCGCTTGTCCTCAAGCGGAAGCCGAAATCAAAAAATATGTCCACATGAATCTATGGATGTGAATTTTGTTGGTAGGAATAGTTTTGGAAACAACGCGTATAGAGGGAATTTTAATCCTAGGCCTTATCCTAGTAATCCTTCTAATAATTATGGAAATTCCTACAACAACTCTTATGGAAATTTTAATAAGATGCCTTCTGAATTTGAGAGTAGTGTTAAAGAGTTTATGAATTCACAAAAGAATTTTAATGCTTTGCTTGAAGAGAAATTGCTTAAAGTTGATGATTTAGCTAGGAATGTTGATAGAATTTCTCTTGAAATTGATTCTTTAAAGATTAGATCTATTCCTCCTAAGCATGATATCAATGAGTCTCTCAAAGCCATGAGAATTTCCATTGATGAGTGCAAAGAAAGAACCGCTAGGATGCGTGCTTCCAAAGATGCCTTTATTAAAGCGTGTTCTTCCAATTCCTATGAAAATCAAGATGAAGATCTAAAAGTTATTGATGTGTCCCCCATTAAATCTTTGTTTTGCAATATGAATCTTGATGAAACTGAATATGATCTTCCTTTACCTAGAAGGCGTTCTAAGAATTCGGAGTTTCTAGATCTTGATGATGAAATTGATAGAAGTGGGATTGAAAGAAATAAAAACCTAGATGTTGCTAAACCCACTATTTTGGATATCAAGGAATTTAATTATGAAAAATGCTCTTTAATTGATTGTATTTCCTTGTTGCAATCCGTGCTAGATTCTCCTCATGCTTATAGTCAAAATAAGGCCTTTACCGAACACATTGTTGATGCCTTGATGCAATCTTATGAAGAAAAACTTGAGTTGAAAGTTTCTATCCCTAGAAAACTCTATGATGAGTGGGAACCTACTATTATAATTAAAATTAAAGATTATGAGTTTCATGCTTTGTGTGATTTGGGTGCTAGTGTCTCTACTATTCCCAAAACTTTGTGTGATTTGCTAGATTTCCGTAACTTTGATGATTGCTCTCTAAATTTGCATCTTGCGGATTCCACTACTAAAAAGCCTATGGGAAGAATTAATGATGTTCTTATTGTTGCAAATAGGAATTATGTGCCCATAGATTTTATCGTTCTTGATATAGATTGCAATCCTCCATGTCCTATTATTCTTGGTAGACCTTTCCTTAGAACGATTGGTGCAATTATTGATATGAAGGAAGGGAATATTATATTCCAATTTCCCTTAAAAAAGGGCATGAACACTTCCCTTAAAAGAAAATAAAATTACCATATGAATCTACATGAGAGCCACTTATGGATTGCCTACCAAAGATGGCAATACCTAGATCTATCCTCTCTTTTATGCCTAGCTAGGGGCGTTAAACGATAGCCCTTGTTGGGAGGCAACCCAATTTTATTTTTTGTTTTTTTATTTTTGCTTCTGTTTAGGAATAAATAATCCATCTAGCCTCTGTTTAGATGTGGTTTTATCTTTTAATTAGTGTTTGTGCCAAGTAGAACCTATAGGATAACCTACGATGATAGTTGATTTGATTATGCTGAAAAACAGAAACTTTGCGCGCACTTATTTAATTTTGTTAACTCACAGTAACGTGCTTTTGCGTTGATTCTTTTTTATTCTGTTCAATAAACAAATTTTTCAGGACTTCATATTTTGGTAGGATTTTTAGAGTTCCAAAAGTTTTTGTTAGTTACACATTACTACAGACTGTTCTGTTTTTGATAGATTCTATTTGCGTGTGTTGTTTGCTTATTTTTGATGAATCTATGGCTAGTAAAATAGTTTATAATCCATAGAGAAGTTGGAATACAGTAGGTTTAACACCAATATAAATAAAGAATGAGTTCATTACAGTACCTTAAAGTAGTCTTTTGTTTTCTTTCTCTAACGGAGCTCACGAGATTTCTATTGAGTTTTGTGTTGTGAAGTTTTCAAGTTTTGGGTGAATTCTTTTGATGGCTAATGGAACAAGGAGTGGCAAGAGCCTAAGCTTGGGGATGCCCATGGCACCCCCAAAATAATCCAAGGACACCAAAAAGTCAAAGCTTGGGGATGCCCCGGAAGGCATTCCCCCTTTTGTCTACTTCCATCGGTAATTTACTTGGAGCTATATTTTTATTCACCACATGATATGTGTTTTGCTTGGAGCGTCTTGTATTATTTGCGTCTTTCCTTGTTAGTTACCACAATCATCCTTGTTGTACACACCTTTTGAGAGAGCCATACATGAATTTGAATTTGCTAGAATACTCTATGTGCTTCACTTATATCTTTTGAGCTTGATAGTTTTGCTCATAGTGCTTCACTTATATCTTTTGAGCGTGATAATTTTTGCTCTAGTGCTTCACTTAGATCTTGTAGAGCATGGTGGTGGATTTGTTCTAAAGAAACTATTGATCTCTCATGCTTCACTTAGATTATTTTGGGAGTCGCTAATAGCATGGTAATTTGCTTAATATTAATATACTTGGTATTCATGATATGTGAAACTTTCTTTTGAGTGCGTTGAATACTAAGATAAGTTTGGTGCTTGATAATTGTTTTGAGATATGGAAGTGATAATATCAAAGTCGTGCTAGTTGAGTAATTGTGAATTTTGAGAAATGCTTGTGTTGAAGTTTGCAAGTCCCGTAGCATGCACGTATGGTTAAAGTTGTGTAACAAATTTGAAACATGAAATGTACCTGGCTTGTGCATCCTTATGAGTGGCGGTCAGGAACGAGCGATGGTCTTTTCCTACCAATCTATCCCCCTAGGAGCATGCGTGTAGTACTTGATTTTTGATGACTTCTAAATTTTTGCAATAAGTATATGAGTTCTTTTGACTAATGTTGAGTCCATGGATTATACGCACTTTTACCTTTCCACCATTGCTAGCCTCTTCGGTACCGTGCATTGCCCTTTCTCACCTTCAGAGTTGTTGCAAACTTCGCCGGTACATCGAAACCCCGTGATACAATACGCTCTATCACACATAAACCTCCTTATATATTCCTCAAAACAGCCACCATACCTACCTATCATGGCATTTCCATAGCCATTCCGAGATATATTGCCATGCAACTTCCATCATCATATTCATGACATACATTACTTTTGTCATATTGCCATCGCATGATCATGTAGTTGACATCGTATTTGTGGCACAGCCGCCATGCATTATTTTTCATACATGTCACTCTTGATTCATTGCACCATCCCGTTACACCACCGGAGGCATTCATATAGAGTCATATCTTGTTCTAGTTTCGAGTTGTAATCCTTATGTTGTAATCAATAGAAGTGTGATGATCATCATTATTAGAGCATTGCCCAAAAAGAAAAAAGAAAGAAGAAAGGCCAAAAAAAAGAAAGGCCCAAAAAAACAAAAAAAAAGAAAATAAATAAAAAGGGTAATGCTACTATCTCTTTTTCCACACTTGCGCTTCAAAGTAGCACCTTGTTCTTCATGTAGTGAGTCTCATATATTGTGCTTCAAAGTAGCACCTTGTTCTTCATGTAGTGAGTCTCATAAGTTCTCTTTTTATACTAGTGGGAATTTTTCATTATAGAACTTGGCTTGTATATTCCTACGATGGGCTTCCTCAAATTCCCTAGGTCTTCATGAGCAAGCGAGTTGGATGCACACCCACTAGTTTTCTTTTGTTGAGCATTCATAGCTCTAGTGCATCCGTTGCATGGCAATCCCTACTCCTCATGTTGACATCGATTGATGGGCATCTCCATCGCCCATTGATTATCTCGTTAATGTGAGACTTTCTCCTTTTTTGTCTTCTCCACACAATCCCCATCATCATATTCTATTCCACCCATAGTGCTATATCCATGGCTCACGCTCATGTATTGCGTGAAGGTTGAAAAAGTTTGAGATTATTTAAGTACGAAATAATTGCTTGGCTTGTCATCGGGGGTATAGAAGTTGGGAACATCTTTGTGTGACGAAAATGAAGCATAGCCTAACTATATGGTTTTTTAGGGATGAACTTTTTTTGCCATGCTATTTTGAGGAGACATGATTCCTTTGATTAGTATGCTTGAAATATTATTATTTTTATGTCAATATGAACTTTTGTCTTGAATCTTTCGGATCTGAATATTCATGTCACAATTAAGAAGATTTACATGGAAATTATGCCAAAGTATCACTCCGCATCAAAAATTCTTTTTTTTATCATTTACCTACTCGAGGACGAGCAGGAATTAAGCTTGGGGATGCCTGATACGTCTCCAACGTATCTATAATTTTTTATTGCTCCGTGCTACTTTATCTACTGTTTTGGACTATATTGGGCTTTATTTTCCACATTTATATTATTTTGGGGACTAACCTATTAACCGGAGGCCCAGCCCAGAATTGTTGTTTTTTGCCTATTTTTGTGTTTCGAAGAAACGGAATTATCAAACGGAGTCCAAATAGAATGAAACCTTCGGGAACGTGATTTCCTCACCGAACGTGATCCAGGAGACTTGGACCCTACTCCAAGGAACAAAAGAGGCGGTCACGAGGGTGGGGGGCGCCCCCCCTAGGGCGCGCCCCCTGCCTCGTGGGCCCCCTGTTGCTCCACCGACGTACTCCTTCCTCCTATATATACCTACGTATCCCCAAACGATCAGAAGAGGAGCCAAAAACCTAATTCCACCGCCGCAACCTTCTGTATTCACGAGATCCCATCTTGGGGCCTGTTTCGGAGCTCCGTCAGAGGGGGCATCCACCACGGAGGGCTTCTACATCAACACAATAGCCCCTCCGATGAAGTGTGAGTAGTTTACTTCAGACCTTCGGGTCCATAGCTTGTAGCTAGATGGCTTCTTGTCTCTTTTTGGATCTCAATACAATGTTCTCCCCCTCTCTCGTGGAGATCTATTCGATGTAATCTTCTTTTTGCGGTGTGTTTGTTGAGACCGATGAATTGTGGGTTTATGATCCAGCTTATCTATGAATAATATTTGAATCTTCTCTGAATTGTTTTATGTGTGATTGAGTTATCTTTGCAAGTCTCTTCGAATTATCCGTTTGGTTTGGCCAACAAGATTGGTAGTTCTTGCAATGGGAGAAGTGCTTAGCTTTGGGTTCAATCTTGCGGTGTCCTTTCCCAGTGACAGAAGGGGCAGCAAGGCACGTATTGTATTGTTGCCATCGAGGATAACAAGATGGGGGTTTTGTCATATTGCATGAATTTATCCCTCCACATGATGTCATCTTGCTTAAGGCGTTACTTTGTTTTTAACTTAATACTCCAGATGCATGCTGGATAGCGGTCGATGAGTGGAGTAATAGTAGTAGATGCAGAATCGTTTTGGTCTACTTGTTTTGGACGTGATGACTATATACATGATCACACCTAGATATACTCATAATTATGCTCAATTCTATCAATTTCTCAACAGTAATTTGTTCACCCAACGTAGAATATCTATGCTCTTGAGAGAAGCCACTAGTGAAACCTATGGCCCCCGGGTCTATTCTCATCATATCAATCTCCATTACTTGCTTTGTTTTTACTTTGCCTTTTACTTTTCACTTTGCATCTATATACCAAAAATATCAAAAATATTATTTATCATCTCTATCAGATCTCACTCTCGTAAGTGACCGTGAAGGGATTGACAACCCCTAATCGCGTTGGTTGTGAGGAGCTATCGTTTTGTGTAGGTACGAGGGACTTGTGCATGGTCTCCTACTGGATTGATACCTTGGTTCTCAAAAACTAAGGGAAATACTTACGCTACTTTGCTGCATCATCATCTCCTCATCGGGGAAATCCAACGCAGTGCTCAAGAGGTAGTGAAGATGTCGCTACTCATCTAAACAATTTTGTTGATTTGTGTGATATGCAAAAGAAGAAAGATAGGGATAACAATATTGTCAAATTGAAGTTATTTCCGTTTTCACTTAGAGATCATGCTAAAGTTTGGTTTTCGTCTTTGCCTAAAAATAGTATTGATTCTTGGAACAAGTGCAAAGATGCTTTTATCTCTAAGTATTTTCCTCCTGCTAATATCATCACTCTTAGGAACGATATTATGAATTTTAAACAACTTGATCATGAGCATGTTGCCCAATCTTAGGAAAGAATGAAATTGATGCTTCGCAATTGCCCTACTCATGGTTTGAATTTATGGATGATCATACAAAAATTTTATGCCGGATTGAATTTTGCTTCTAGAAATCTTTTAGACTCGGCCGCGGGAGGCACGTTTATGGAAATTACGTTAGGAGATACTACAAAATTGCTTGATAATATTATGGCTAATTATTCTCAATGGCACACCGAAAGATCTTCTAGTAAAAAAGTGCATGCTATAGAAGAAATCAATGTTTTGAGTGAAAAGATGGATGAACTTATGAAGATGTTTGCTACTAAAAATACTTCTCTTGATCCCAATGATATGCCCTTGTCTACTTTGATTGAGAATAATAATGAATCTATGGATGTGAATTTTGTTGGTAGGAATAGTTTTGGAAACAACGCGTATAGAGGGAATTTTAATCCTAGGCCTTATCCTAGTAATCCTTCTAATAATTATGGAAATTCCTACAACAACTCTTATGGAAATTTTAATAAGATGCCTTCTGAATTTGAGAGTAGTGTTAAAGAGTTTATGAAATCACAAAAGAATTTTAATGCTTTGCTTGAAGAGAAATTGCTTAAAGTTGATGATTTGGCAAGGAATGTTGATAGAATTTCTCTTGAAATTGATTCTTTAAAGCTTAGATCTATTCCTCCTAAGCATGATATCAATGAGTCTCTCAAAGCCATGAGAATTTCCATTGATGAGTGCAAAGAAAGAACCGCTAGGATGCGTGCTTCCAAAGATGCCTTTATTAAAGCGTGTTCTTCCAATTCCTATGAAAATCAAGATGAAGATCTAAAAGTTATTGATGTGTCCCCCATTAAATCTTTGTTTTGCAATATGAATCTTGATGAAACTGAATATGATCTTCCTTTACCTAGAAGGCATTCTAAGAATTCGGAGTTTCTAGATCTTGATGATGAAATTGATAGAAGTGGGATTGAAAGAAATAAAAACCTAGATGTTGCTAAACCCACTATTTTGGATCTCAAGGAATTTAATTATGAAAATTGCTCTTTAATTGATTGTATTTCCTTGTTGCAATCCGTGCTAGATTCTCCTCATGCTTATAGTCAAAATAAGGCCTTTACCGAACACATTGTTGATGCCTTGATGCAATCTTATGAAGAAAAACTTGAGTTGAAAGTTTCTATCCCTAGAAAACTCTATGATGAGTGGGAACCTACTACTAAAATTAAAATTAAAGATTATGAGTTTCATGCTTTATGTGATTTTGGTGCTAGTGTCTCTACTATTCCCAAAACTTTGTGTGATTTGCTAGATTTCCGTAACTTTGATGATTGCTCTCTAAATTTGCATCTTGTGGATTCCACTATTAAAAAGCCTATGGGAAGAATTAATGATGTTATTATTGTTGCAAATAGGAATTATGTGCCCGTAGATTTTATCGTTCTTGATATAGATTGCAATCCTTCATGTCCTATTATTCTTGGTAGACATTTCCTTAAAACGATTGGTGCAATTATTGATATGAAGGAAGGGAATATTAGATTCCAATTTCCCTTAAAAAAGGGCATGGAACACTTCCCTTGAAAGAAAATAAAATTACCATATGAATCTACATGAGAGCCACTTATGCATTGCCTACCAAAGATGGCAATACCTAGATCTATCCTCTCTTTTATGCCTAGCTAGGGGCGTTAAACGATAGCGCTTGTTGGGAGGCAACCCAATTTTATTTTTTGTTTTTTGTTTTTGCTTCTGTTTAGGAATAGATAATCCATCTAGCCTCTGTTTAGATGTGGTTTTATCTTTTAATTAGTGTTTGTGCCAAGTAGAACCTATAGGATAACCTACGATGATAGTTGATTTGATTCTGCTGAAAAACAGAAACTTTGCGTGCACGAATTTAATTTTGTTAAATTACAGTAACGTGCTTTTGCGTTGATTCTTTTTGCTGTAGTTCAATAAACAAATTTTCCAGGACTTCAAATTTTGGTAGGATTTCTAGAGTTCCAGAAGTTTGCGTTAGTAACAGATTACTACAGACTGTTCTGTTTTTGACAGATTCTGTTTTGCGTGTGTTGTTTGCTTATTTTGATGAATCTATGGCTAGTAAAATAGTTTATAATCCATAGAGAAGTTGTAATACAGTAGGTTTAACACCAATATAAATAAAGAATGAGTTCATTACAGTACCTTAAAGTAGTCTTTTGTTTTCTTTCTCTAACGGAGCTCACGAGATTTCTATTGAGTTTTGTGTTGTGAAGTTTTCAAGTTTTGGGTGAATTCTTTTGATGGCTTATGGAACAAGGAGTGGCAAGAGCCTAAGCTTGGGGATGCCCATGGCACCCCCAATATAATCCAAGGACACCAAAAAGTCAAAGCTTGGGGATGCCCCGGAAGGCATCCCCTCTTTTGTCTACTTCCATCGGTAATTTACTTGGAGCTATATTTTTATTCACCACATGATATGTGTTTTGCTTGGAGCGTCTTGTATTATTTGCGTCTTTCCTTGTTAGTTACCACAATCATCCTTGTTGTACACACCTTTTGAGAGAGCCATACATGAATTTGAATTTGCTAGAATACTCTATGTGCTTCACTTATATCTTTTGAGCTTGATAGTTTTGCTCATAGTGCTTCACTTATATCTTTTGAGCGTGATAATTTTTGCTCTAGTGCTTCACTTAGATCTTGTAGAGCACGGTGGTGGATTTGTTCTAAAGAAACTATTGATCTCTCATGCTTCACTTAGATTATTTTGGGAGTCGCTAATAGCATGGTAATTTGCTTAATATTAATATACTTGGTATTCATGATATGTGAAACTTTCTTTTGAGTGCGTTGAATACTAAGATAAGTTTGGTGCTTGATAATTGTTTTGAGATATGGAAGTGATAATATCAAAGTCGTGCTAGTTGAGTAATTGTGAATTTTGAGAAATGCTTGTGTTGAAGTTTGCAAGTCCCGTAGCATGCACGTATGGTTAAAGTTGTGTAACAAATTTGAAACATGAAATGTACCTGGCTTGTGCATCCTTATGAGTGGCGGTCAGGAACGAGCGATGGTCTTTTCCTACCAATCTATCCCCCTAGGAGCATGCGCGTAGTACTTGATTTTTGATGACTTCTAAATTTTTGCAATAAGTATATGAGTTCTTTTGACTAATGTTGAGTCCATGGATTATACGCACTTTTACCTTTCCACCATTGCTAGCCTCTTCGGTACCGTGCATTGCCCTTTCTCACCTTCAGAGTTGTTGCAAACTTCGCCGGTACATCGAAACCCCGTGATACAATACGCTCTATCACACATAAACCTCCTTATATATTCCTCAAAACAGCCACCATACCTACCTATCATGGCATTTCCATAGCCATTCCGAGATATATTGCCATGCAACTTCCATCATCATATTCATGACATACATTACTTTTGTCATATTGCCATCGCATGATCATGTAGTTGACATCGTATTTGTGGCACAGCCGCCATGCATTATTTTTCATACATGTCACTCTTGATTCATTGCACCATCCCGTTACACCACCGGAGGCATTCATATAGAGTCATATCTTGTTCTAGTTTCGAGTTGTAATCCTTATGTTGTAATCAATAGAAGTGTGATGATCATCATTATTAGAGCATTGCCCAAAAAGAAAAAAGAAAGAAGAAAGGCCAAAAAAAAGAAAGGCCCAAAAAAACAAAAAAAAAGAAAATAAATAAAAAGGGTAATGCTACTATCTCTTTTTCCACACTTGCGCTTCAAAGTAGCACCTTGTTCTTCATGTAGTGAGTCTCATATATTGTGCTTCAAAGTAGCACCTTGTTCTTCATGTAGTGAGCCTCATAAGTTGTCTTTTTATACTAGTGGGAATTTTTCATTATAGAACTTGGCTTGTATATTCCTACGATGGGCTTCCTCAAATTCCCTAGGTCTTTATGAGCAAGCGAGTTGGATGCACACCCACTAGTTTTCTTTTGTTGAGCATTCATAGCTCTAGTGCATCCGTTGCATGGAAATCCCTACTCCTCATGTTGACATCAATTGATGGGCATCTCCATGGCCCATTGATTATCCTCGTCAATGTGAGACTTTCTCCTTTTTTGTCTTCTCCACACAATCCCCATCATCATATTCTATTCCACCCATAGTGCTATATCCATGGCTCACGCTCATGTATTGCGTGAAGGTTGAAAAAGTTTGAGATTATTTAAGTATGAAATAATTGCTTGGCTTGTCATCGGGGGTATAGAAGTTGGGAACATCTTTGTGTGACGAAAATGAAGCATAGCCTAACTATATGATTTTGTTGGGATGAACTTCTTTTGCCATGCTATTCTGAGAAGACATGATTGCTTTGATTAGTATGCTTGAAATATTATTATTTTTATGTCAATATGAACTTTTGTCTTGAATCTTTCGGATCTGAATATTCATGTCACAATTAAGAAGATTTACATTGAAATTATGCCAAAGTATCACTCCGCATCAAAAATTCTTTTTTTTATCATTTACCTACTCGAGGACGAGCAGGAATTAAGCTTGGGGATGCCTGATACGTCTCCAACGTATCTATAATTTTTGATTGCTCCGTGCTACTTTATCTACTGTTTTGGACTATATTGGGCTTTATTTTCCACATTTATATTATTTTGGGGACTAACCTATTAACCGGAGGCCCAGCCCAGAATTGCTGTTTTTTGCCTATTTTAGTGTTTCGAAGAAACGGATTATCAAACGGAGTCCAAACGGAATGAAACCTTCGGGAACGTGATTTTCTCACCGAACGTGATCCAGGAGACTTGGACCCTGCTCCAAGGAACAAAAGAGGCGGTCACGAGGGTGGGGGGCGCCCCCCCTAGGGCGCGCCCCCTGCCTCGTGGGCCCCCTGTTGCTCCACCGATGTACTCCTTCCTCCTATATATACCTACGTATCCCCAAACGATCAGAACAGGAGCCAAAAACCTAATTCCATCGCCACAACCTTCTGTATTCACGAGATCCCATCTTGGGGCTTGTTCCGGAGCTCCGTCGGAGGGTGCATCCACCACGGAGGGCTTCTACATCAACACCATAGCCCCTCCGATGATGTGTGAGTAGTTTACTTCAGACCTTCAGGTCCATAGCTAGTAGCTAGATGGCTTCTTGTCTCTTTTTGGATCTCAATACAATGTTCTCCCCCTCTCTCGTGGAGATCTATTCGATGCAATCTTCTTTTTGCGGTGTGTTTGTTGAGGCCGATGAATTGTGGGTTTATGATCCAGCTTATCTATGAATAATATTTGAATCTTCTCTGAATTGTTTTATGTGGGATTGAGTTATCTTTGCAAGTCTCTTCGAATTAACCGCTTGGTTTGGCCAACTAGATTAGTAGTTCTTGCAATGGGAGAAGTGCTTAGCTTTGGGTTCAATCTTGTGGTGTCCTTTCCCAGTGACAGACACTACAAAAAAAAGACACATCCGTGACATTTTGGGCCGAACGAAATTTTTTTCTGTCATACATATGACACTTCTATGATGATAATTGTGATAAAACCCGGTATCATCATAGATGTGGTGGGATCCTACTTCTATGACAACAAATCATGACAGAAAATGGGCTTTTCGTCCTGGGCGGGCGGGAGACGCAGCTGCATGACATTCTTTGGGCCGACCATGACGGAAAAAACCGTGGTAGAAGCGAGGGGGAGGAAAATTTTGGGGAGTTGCTGGTTACGGTGGGAGGTCGGGGACGGAGCAATGCGCGTTTCTCTCGTACGTACGCACGTGTGTGCGAGGCGTTGGCTCTAACTGAACCCAAGTGAGGTGTTGGGCTCTAACTGAACCCGAGCGATTGCACTGCAGGCTACGCGTTACTGAACCCGAGGGATCGATCGATGGCTGTTAACTGAACCCGATGGAGCGATTCCTTCGCTACTGCTGCTAACTGAAGCCGATCGATGCTGCCTCTGGGATGAACAGTGAGCATTGCGGGGGGTTTGGATGAACAGTGAGCGTTGGCGTTGCCTCTGGATGAACAGGAACCCGTGGTGTGGAGGACTGAATGAACAGTAGACGGTGGAGGGGTGGCCGTGGAGGGGTGGTTGAACAGGACCCCGTGGTGTGGAGGGCTGGATGAACAGTAGACGGTGGAGGGGTGCCCATGGAGGGGTGGTTGAACAGTAGCCGATGGAGTAGCGCGCGGTGGAGGCTGGATGAACAGGAGCCCGTGGAGGCTGGAGGAGGTCGACGGTAGCCCGTGGAGGCTGGAGGAGGTCGACGGTGGAAATGAATAGTATCCCGTGGAGTCCCGTTTTGCGGTACGCCACACCCCTCCCCCCCCCCCCCCCCCCCGTTTCGACCGTAGCGCTCCAACACTAGTCCGTTTCGTCCGTTTTGCGGTACGTCACACCCCTCCCGATCAACAGGACCCTCGTTTCGACCTTAGCGCTCCAACACAAGTCCGTTTCGTCCGTTTTGCGGTACGCCACACCCCTCCTGATCAACAGGACCCCGTTTCGACCGTAGGAGGTCCGTTTCGTCCGTTTTGCGGTACGCCACACCCCTCCTGATCAACAGGACCCCGTTTCGACCGTAGGAGGTCCGTTTCGTCCGTTTTGCGGTACGCCACACCCCTCCCAATCAACAGGACCCCTGTTTCGACTGTAGAAGGTCCGTTTCCTCCGTTTGCGGTACGCCAGGCCCCTCCCGATTAACAGGACCCCGTTTCAAACATGGCCGATCGAACACAAGGTTGTTTTCTCCGTTGTGCGTTATGCCAGGCCTCGTTTCCATCGCCTGTTCCGTCCAAGCCCTCCCGATGAACATGACCACGCATTCCGTTCCAACCCAGCCGGTTGGCTCCCACGCGTTCCGTTGCCTCCCGATGAACACGACGCATTCCGTTGCCTCCCCATGAACACGACAACGACGTTGTTTCTCCGTTCCGACCCAGCCATGTACGTATGTGCGAGTAGGCATTCGAGACCCTGCCCGTATGTACGTACGTGGCCGTATTTTCTTTCTTGCACCCTCGCCGCTGTACGTACGTGTACGTGCGCACCTCTACTATGACCAGTATGTACGTACACGTTCACGACCAGAATGAGAACGCTACGTACGCTTCGACCAGGTGGGTCCCGACTGTCAGGCACTTCCTTGCCTGCAAAGATGTAGTTGGTGGGTCCCAGCAGTCAGCGGGCGAATCGTTTTGTTTTTCTTTTTGCCCGGACGCACTTCCTTGCGTGCAAAGATGTAGCTGGTGGGTCCCAGCAGTCAGGCGGGGAAATCGTTTTTTTTTGCCCGGACGCACTTCCTTGCATGCGAAGATGTAGCTGGTGGGTCCCAGCAGTCAGGGGGGAACGTTTTTTTTGCGAAATACGGTGGCCCGTCCGGTGGGTCCCGGCTGTCAGGTGGAGGAATAATTATTTTGTGCGTAATAAGGAGGCACTTTCTTGCGGCCGCCGTGGACCCAGCTGTCAGCCTCTCTACGCACAGTACTCTTCCGATGGAAGTCGGTCGTTGACCACATTGACCATGCCGCTCCGAGAGCACCACGGCGGTGGACGACGGCGAGGCCTAGGAAGGGGACGACGCGGAGCCGGGGAAGACACAGCAGTGGATGCCCACGCGAAGAGGAGTACGAGGGTGAGGCTGTCGTCGCCGCAGAATAACAGGGGGTGTGGGTGAGTAGAGGGATGGCCTGGCCAGCCGTGGGAGTAGTAGGGGCGGTGAGGCCTCTGCAGCATCACAGCCGTCCACGGGAGGCAGGAGCACGCGGCACGACCGGTGCTGCTTTGGGCGGCTGAAGCACGAAGACCAAAGGTTCAAGAAGCACTACGGACTTGGATGGACATCGTACGGTCACTGGAGCTAGAGTCATTCATATTGACTAAGTTGACAAAGCCCTCCGTCCCCGTAAACTTAGTAGGCCCACAAGTCAGCCTCCCACCAAGGTGAGTCCCAGCTAGCAGGGGGAGTATTTATTTTTTTTGTGCGTAATAAGGAGGCATTTCCGGTGGGTCCGAGCTGACAGCGGGGGGAACGTTTTTTTCGCGAAATACAGAGACCCTTCCGGTGGGTCCCAGCTATCAGGTGGAGGAATCATTATTTTGCGCTTAATAAGGAGGCATTTTCCTGTGTGGGCCCCTACTGTCAGCCTCTTACGATGGCTGTTGTTTGTTGACCATGTTGACCTCGCCGCGCTGAGAGCACAAACATGGTGGACGAGGGCGGGGCCCAGGAAGAGAACCACCCGGAGCCAGCGAAGCCATCGCAGCGGATGCCCACGCTGAGGGGAGAACGAGCGCTGACTGGTCGGCTGCGGGGTGAGGCTGACGTCGCCGGAAAATAACAGGATGTGTGGGTGGTTAGAGGGATGGCCTAGCGGCAGCATAGCCAGCCACGGGAGGAGGGAGCAGGCAGTCCCGCCGGCGCTGGTTTGGGCGGTTGGAGCAGGAAGATCAGAGATTGAAGAAGCACGGCGGCCGTTGGATGGACATCCAACAATCACTGCTGTGTGTTGACTAAGTTGACAAAGCCTTGCGTACGCGACAAAAAAAATTCTGGGACAACGTCATCGTCAACCTAGTAGGCCCAGAAGTCAGCATCCAAATCTGTGGAAAATAGTATACAACCCATTAGCCATTATTTTCAATAATTTATAGCCCATTTGCTAATTCTTAAGGATATTTGAAGCTCATATTCTTTTTATTAGCATTACAGACCATATATTCTGGGCACGGCTAAAAAATTCAACGAAATTTTGCATATTTCAGTGGGGTCCGAACTCTTTTAATCACGAAATTTTGAGTCACGTTAAAAATAGTTTCAAAAAATTATATCAAAATAAAATTTAAAAAATAATTCTCCGCAAAAAAATGAATGAAATTTAGAATCTTAACTAGCAAGATGCCCGTTCATTGCACGGAACATGAAGATGCATTTGTATGAGTAGTTTATCTTGTGGGTGAAAAGATGATATTTTAATGTAATTGCCAGTTGGCTTTGGTTTTTATAAGAGTAGAGAGTAGAGAAATCCTGAAAAATGATATTTTAATGCAATTTCCGGTTGGCTTTGGTTTAAAAATTTATAGCCCATTTCTTACAACTTATAGCCCGTTTTCTGGGGAAGCCCATTTCTTATCCCTCCTCATCTTGAAAGATTTGCAGCCCAGCAGGGCTGAGAAAAGCAAGTAGGCCTCGGTTTTGGTATTCTCAAAAAAAGAACTGGGCTAGCCAATTTCAGAAAGAAAAAAATATCAAGTGGGCTCATCATGTGCTTAATAAAAGCGTAAGCGTGGGCTAGACGGGCCACAGCCCCCGCACAGCACGCAGTTGAGCTCCGTCTCTGAAACTGAAAAACAACTGGGCGAACTGCTGGGTCCCTGGTGTTATCCGCTCGTTGTGTAATTTTCTAGTCTATTGACTACATTGACAATGGCGTGGAACCTAGTTGTCAAACAATTAGGAGGAAGTATTGTTTTGGCTTGTAATAACGAGGCACCTGCTTGCGAAATGCAATGACCCTGGTGGGTCCCTACTGTCAGCCTCTCCATGTACAGTCATATCCTGATTCCTCTTGGTTGTTGACCATGTTGACAACACCAGACGGCGGCGAGCACAGCGAGCTAACAAAGACGGAGAACGACGGCAAGGCCTCGGACGGGAATGAACAGCAGCCATGAAAGATGCAGCAGTGTAGTGGCAGGTCGAGGGGGGTACGAGGGCAACAGCATGCAAGTCAAGCATACAAATGGTACAAAAGGCCCAAGGATTAATTGTTCATCAATTTTTTAGACAAACCCAGATTGAACATGACAGTAACATCTAACCCAATCACTCTTTTTTGCAGTCACAAACAAATGGATCGGTCTGATCCATAAAATCAACATCCTGTGCAAAAAAATTTATTTCAGGATGTCTACAACTTATTGTAAATATAAGCCGAGCACGTTTAGAAGCCCATTTGTCCACCTGAAACTTCTTTTTTTGCTGTTCAACATGTTTGTCCGTGAGAAATCGCTTGCTGTAAAAATTAAGCCTCATGGACTATAGTAACCTCGCGTTCAACAGGAAGAATGTGACAAAGCTTATGTTTGCCTGGTTGGATGCATATCGTCCCATCGTTATTGTCCTCAAACGAATGTCATGAGAATTGAGAAAATCCTTGTGCTTATTACGCCAACGATTGGTTATATGTTTTTCTCCATGTGGTTCTCCCTAAGTAGACAAAAAGATTGAAAACAGTTAAGGTCTGGAAAAAGAGTATGTCGAAAGAATGTAAGCTGAACAGTTAATTCTAGTACAATATATACGGGCTTTCAATGTGCATGAAATCATCACCTCTATGTATAAATTCTCCAGAGACCGAAAGCATCGCAACAAGCCAATAATTATGTCCAGATCAAAACTATACATTCTGATATATATGATCTTGACAGAATCTAGCAGCACTGATAGGCTATTGATACGTCTCCAACGTATCTATAATTTTTTATTGCTCCATGCTACTTTATCTACTGTTTTGGACTATATTGGGCTTTATTTTTCACTTCTATATTACTTTTGGGACTAACCTATTAACCGGAGGCCCAACCCAGAATTGCTGTTTTTGCCTTTTTCAGTATTTCGAAGAAACAGAATATCAAATGGAGTCCAAATGGAATGAAACCTTCGGGATCGTGATTTTCCAACCGAACGTGATCCAGGAGACTTGGACCCTACTCCAAGAAGCTTCCGAGGAGGTCACGAGGGTGGAGGGCGCGCCCCCTGGGCGCGCCCCCTACCTCGTGGGCCCCTCGGAGCTCCACCGACGTACTCCTTCCACCTATATATACCTACGTATCCCCAAACGACCAGAACGGGAGCCAAAAAACCTAATTCCACCGCCGCAACCTTCTGTATCCACGAGATCCCATCTTGGGGCCTGTTCCGGAGCTCCGTCGAAGGGGGCATCCACCACGGAGGGCTTCCACATCATCACCATAGCCCCTCCGATGAAGTGTGAGTAGTTTACTTCAGACTTTCGGGTCCATAGCTAGTAGCTAGATGGCTTCTTCTCTCTTTTTGGATCTCAATACAATGTTCTCCCCCTCTCTCGTGGAGATCTATTCGATGTAATCTTCTTTTTGCGGTGTGTTTGTTGAGACCGATGAATTGTGGGTTTATGATCCAGTATTATCTATGGAAATATTTGATTCTTCTATGAATTCTTTTTTGTATGATTGAGTTATCTTTGCAAGTCTCTTCGAATTATCCGTTTGGTTTGGACAACTAGATTGGTAGTTCTTGCAATGAGAGAAGTGCATGGCTTTGGGTTCAATCTTGCAGTGTCCTTACTCAGTGACAGAAAGAGTTGCAAGGCACATATTGTATTGTTGCCATCGAGGATAACAAGATGGGTTTTTTATCATATTGCATGAATTTATCCCTCTACATCATGTCATCTTGTTTAAAGCGTTACTCTGTTTTTAACTTAATACTCTAGATGCATGCTGGATAGCGGTCGATGAGTGGAATAATAGTAGTAGATGCAGAATCGTTTCGATCTACTTGTTCTGGACGTGATGCCTATATACATGATCATTGCCTAGATATAATCATAACTATGCTCAGTTCTGTCAATTGCTCAATAGTAATTTGTTCACCCACCGTAGAATACTTATGCTCTTGAGAGAAGCCACTAGTGAAACCTATGGCCCCCGGGTCTATTCTCATCATATCAATCTATATAATTTTATTTACTTGCTTTGTTTTTACTTTGCCTTAACTTTTTACTTTGCATCTATCTATCAAAAATACCAAAAATATTATCTCTATCAGATCTCACTCTCGTAAGTGACCGTGAAGGGATTGACAACCCCTAAGCGTTGGTTGCGAGTTGCTATCGTGTTGTGCAGGTACGAGGGACTGGCGCGTGACCTCCTACTGGATTGATACCTTGGTTCTCAAAAACAAAGGGAAATACTTACGCTACTGTGTTGCATCATCCTCTCCTCTTCGGGGAAAACCAACGCAAGCTCAAGATGTTGCAAGAAGGATTTCTGGCACCGTTGCCGGGGAGGCTTATGCAAAAGTCAACATACCAAGTACCCATCACAATCCCTATCTCCCGCATTACATTATTTGCCATTTTCCTCTCGTTTTCCTCTCCCCCACTTCACCCTTGCCGTTTTATTCGCCCTTCTTCCGTTCGATCTTATGTTTGCTTGTGCCTTCTTTTTGCTTGCATCTTCGCTTGCTAAAAGTTTATGGATCCTTATCCACTTGCTAATCTCTTTAAGAGATCCAATTATGTTGAACCTATTGCTAGTGAGTTGAATGCACTAGATTATCTTTATGAGGTTTTGCTTGAAATTCGTGAATCTGAAAATTGTGATGAAATACTTTATGAAGGAATTCACGATAGATCTTTGAACAAAAAGCATGATCGCAATGATTTTACTATAAGTTCTCTTGATGACAATTGTGCTAATAATATGCAAAACCCTAAGCTTGGGGATGCTAGTTTTGCTATGTCTGCTACTTGTTGTAATGATTGGGGTGATTCTTCTTATGATCTTGAAAATTTATTTAAGCCCCATGATGAACATGAGATTGGTAAAAGTGTTTGCAATAATATTGAAAGTGGGTTTGGAAGAGTGTCAACTTTAGATCCCACATATTTGGAGAATGTTCAATCTTATGGTATTTTTGATAAAAGTGGGTTTGGAGAGGTCATGACTTTAGTTAATGTTAATCCCACTATTTCAGAAGAGTGTCAACTTTGCATGCATGTGGATCGTGTTGAAAATATTTTATGTGATAGCTATTTTGTTGAATTTGCTTATGATCCCACATGTAATTATTATGAGAAAGGAAAATATGGTCGTAGAAATTTCCATGATAATAATTTACCTCTCGTTATGTTGAGATTGCTATAGTTTCCTTCCGCCTCCTTGCATATGCTAGTTTTTGTTTGCCTTGATAATTTGTTTGCCTATAAGATGCCTATGCATAGGAAGTATGTTAGACTTAGATGTGTTTATCATGTGTTTTATGTTGTTCTCTTTGTGCTTCAATTCTTGTCTTTCTTGTGAGCATCATTGAAATATTAATGCCTAGCTAGGAGCGTTAAACGATAGCGCTTGTTGGGAGGCAACCCAATTTTATTTTGTATTTTTTGTTTTTGTTTCTGTTTAGGAATAAATAATCCATCTACATTCTGTTTGGATGTGGTTTTATGTTTCAATTAGTGTTTGTGCCAAGTAGGACCTATAGGATAACCTACGATGATAGTTGATTTGATTCTGCTGAAAAACAGAAACTTTGCGCGGACGAATTTAGTTATGATAAATCACAGGAACGTGATTTTGCGTGGATTCTTTTTGCTGCTGATCAATAAACAAATTTTCCAGGACTTCCTATTTTGGTAGAATTTTTAGAGTTCCCGAAGTTTGTGTTAGTTACAGATTACTACAGACTGTTCTGTTTTTGACAGATTCTGTTTTTCGTGTGTTGTTTGCTTATTTTGATGAATCTATGGCTAGTAAAATAGTTTATGATCCATAGAGAAGTTGGAATACATTAGGTTTAACACCAATATAAATAAATAATGAGTTCATTACAGTACCTTGAAGTAGTCTTTTGTTTTCTTTCTCTAACGGAGCTCACGAGATTTCTGTTGAGTTTTGTGTTGTGAAGTTTTCAAGTTTTGGGTCAATTATTTTGATGGATTATGGAACAAGAAGTGGCAAGAGCCTAAGCTTGGGGATGCCCATGGCACCCCCAAGATAATCCAAGGACACCAAAAAGTCAAAGCTTGGGGATGCCCCGGAAGGCATCCCCTCTTTCGTCCACTTCCATCGGTAATTTAGTTGGAGCTATATTTTTATTCACCAACATGATATGTGTTTTGCTTGGAGCGTCTTGTATTATTTGTGTCTTTGCTTGTTAGTCTACCACAATCATCTTTGCTATACACACCTTTTGAGAGAGCCATACATGAATTGAAATTTGCTAGAATACTCTATGTGCTTCACTTATATCTTTTGAGCTTGATAGTTTTGCTCATAGCGCTTCACTTATATCTTTTGAGCGTGATAATTTTTGCTCTAGTGCTTCACTTAGATATTTTTGAGCACGGTGGTGGATTTGTTTTAAAGAAACTTGATCTCTAATGCTTCACTTAGATTATTTTGAGAGTCGTTAATAGCATGGTAATTTGCTTAATGTTAATATACTTGGTGTTCAAGATATGTGAAACTTTCTTTTGAGTGCGTTGAATACTAAGATAAGTTTGATGCTTAATAATTTTTTTGAGATATGGAGGTGATAATATCAAAATCATGATAGTTGGGTGATTATGAATTTGAGAAATACTTGTGTTGAAGTTAGCAAATCCCGTAGCATGCACGTATGGTTAAAGTTGTGTAGCAAATTTGAAACATGAAGTGTACCTGGCTTGTGCATCCTTATGAGTGGCGGTCGGGGACGAGCGATGGTCTTTTCCTACCAATCTATCCCCCTAGGAGCATGCGCGTAGTACTTGATTTTTGATGACTTCTAAATTTTTGCAATGAGTATATGAGTTCTTTTGACTAATGTTGAGTCCATGGATTATACACACTCTCACCTTTCCGCCTTTGCTAGCCTCTTCGGTACCGTGCATTGCCCTTTCTCACCTTGAGAGTTGGTGCAAACTTCGCCGGTGCATCCAAACCCCGTGATACGATACGCTCTATCACACATAAACCTCCTTATATCTTCCTCAAAACAGCCACCATACCTACCTATCATGGCATTTCCATAGCCATTCCGAGATATATTGCCATGCAACTTCCACCATCATCATCGTGACATGCATTACTTTTGTCATATTGCCATTGCATGATCTTGTAGTTGACATCGTATTTGTGGCAAAGCCACCTTGCATTATTTTTCATACATGTCACTCTTGATTCATTGCACCATCCCGGTACACCGCCGGAGGCATTCATATAGAGTCATATCTTGTTCTAGTATCGAGTTGTAATTCATATGTTGTAATGAAAGTGTGATGATCATCATTAGAGCATTGCCCAAATAATAAAAAAGGCCAAAAAAAGGCCCAAAAAAGGAAAGGCCAAAAAAGGCCCAAAAAATATATAAAGGGCAATGCTACTATCTCTTTTTCCACACTTGTGCTTCAAAGTAGCACCATGTTTTTCATATAGTGACTCTCATAAATTGTCTTTTTATACTAGTGGGAATTTTTCATTATAGAACTTGGCTTGTATATTCCTACGATGGGCTTCCTCAAAATGCCCTAGGTCTTGATGAGCAAGCAAGTTGGATGCACACCCACTAGTTTTATTTTGTTGAGCATTCATAGCTCTAGTACATCCGTCGCATGGCAATCCCTACTCCTTGCATTAACATCAATCGATGGGCATCTCCATAGCTCATTGATTAGCCACGTTGATGTGAGACTTTCTCCTTTTTTGTCTTCTCCACACAATCCCCATCATCATATTCTATTCCACCCATAGTGCTATATCCATGGCTCACGCTCATGTATTGCGTGAAGGTTGAAAAAGTTTCAGATTATTTAAGTATGAAACAATTGCTTGGCTTGTCATCGGGGGTATAGAAGTTGGGAACATCTTTGTGCGACGAAAATGAAGCATAGCCTAACTATATGATTTTGTAGGGATGAACTTTCTTTTGCCATGTTATTTTGAGAAGACATGATTGCTTTGATTAGTATGCTTGAAGTATTATTATTTTTGTGTCAATATGAACTTTTGTCTTGAATCTTTCGGATCTGAATATTCATATCACAATTAAGAAGATTTACATTGAAATTATGCCAAAGTATCACTCCGCATCAAAAATTCTTTTTTTATCATTTACCTACTCGAGGACGAGCAGGAATTAAGCTTGGGGATGCGTGATACGTCTCCAACGTATCTATAATTTTTGATTGCTCCATGCTACTTTATCTACTGTTTTGGATTATATTGGGCTTTATTTTTCACTTTTATATTACTTTTGGGACTAACTTATTAACCGGAGGCCCAGCCCAGAATTGTTGTTTTTTGCCTTTTTCAGTATTTCGAAGAAACAAAATATCAAAGGGAGTCCAAACGGAATGAAACCTTCGGGATCGTGATTTTTCAACCGAACGTGATCCAGGAGACTTGGACCCTACTCCAAGAAGCTTCCAAGGAGGTCACGAGGGTGGAGCCCCCCCCCCCCCCCGGGCGCGCCCCCCTACCTCGTGGGCCCCAAGGAGCTCCACCGATGTACTCCTTCCTCCTATATATACCTACGTATCCCCGAATGACCAGAACGGGAGCCAAAAAACCTAATTCCACCGGCGCAACCTTTCGTATCCACGAGATCCCATCTTGGGGCCTGTTCCGGAGCTCCGCCGGAGGGGGCATGCACCACGGAGGGCTTCTACATCATCACCATAGCCCCTCCGATGAAGTGTGGGTAGTTTCCTTCAGACTTTTGGGTCCATAGCTAGTAGCTAGATGGCTTCTTCTCTCTTTTTGGATCTCAATACAATGTTCTCCCCCTCTCTCGTGGAGATCTATTCGATGTAATCTTCTTTTTGCGATGTGTTTGTTGAGACTGATGAATTGTGGGTTTATGATCCATTATTATCTATGGAAAATATTTGATTCTTCTCTGAATTCTTTTATGTATGATTGAGTTATCTTTGCAAGTCTCTTCAAATTATCCGTTTGGTTTGGCCAACTAGATTGGTAGTTCTTGCAATGGGAGAAGTGCATGGCTTTGGGTTCAATCTTGCAGTGTCCTTACTCAGTGACAGAAAGAGTTGCGAGGCACGTATTGTATTGTTGCCATCGAGGATAACAAGATGGTTTTTTTATCATATTTCATGAATTTATCCCTCTACATCATGTCATCTTGCTTAAAGCGTTACTTTGTTCTTAACTTAATACTCTAGATGCATGCTGGATAGCGGTCGATGAGTGGAGTAATAGTAGTAGATGCAGAATCGTTTCGATCTACTTGTTCTGGACGTGATGCCTATATACATGATCATTGCCTAGATATACTCATAACTATGCTCAATTCTGTCAATTGCTCAACAGTAATTTGTTCACCCGCCGTAGAATACTTATGCTCTTGAGAGAAGCCACTAGTGAAACCTATGGCCCCCCGGGTCTATTCTCATCATATCAATCTATATCACTTTATTTACTTGCTTTGTTTTTTTACTTTGCCTTTACTTTTTACTTTGCATCTATCTATCAAAAATACCAAAAATATTATCTCTATCAGATCTCACTCTCGTAATTGACCGTGAAGGGATTGACAACCCCTAAGCGTTGGTTGCGAGTTGCTATCGTGTTGTGCAGGTACGAGGGACTTGCGCGTAACCTCCTACTGGATTGATACCTTGGTTCTCAAAAACTGAGGGAAATACTTATGCTACTGTGCTGCATCATCCTCTCCTCTTCGGGGAAAACCAACGCAAGCTCGAGACGTAGCAGCTATCAATGGACGAACTCTTCATTGAGCATATAACATAATATTAGTACCAAAGTGTACTCCAAGATGATATAAAACTTATGCGCACAAATGAAAAATGCAGCATATGATGACAAATGTGTAGATGAAAATATACGGTACCTGAAAAAGTGAGGAGCCAAACACCAACTCCTTGTGATTATTAAACGGGTCACGAATTACACCCAAGGTCTCCAGTTTGGGTGCAGAGACGACAGTTATTTCTGAAGGTCTATAACAACTATGAAGGAGCAACCTTTCAAGTGAAGGGGCATCTTTGATGATGAGATGTTGTCCTTTAAAACAAATTCCAATGCTTTTAAGGTGAGGCGACTTTATTTGGAGACAACTGATACCGATTTCGATTCCCAAAACAATCAGCAAGCGCTCTAGGGCAGGGCAACTGGAGTGGATGATGCTGTGCAGTGAGGCCTCCGACAGATAAACCACCACAAGCGAAAGTTTTTTTAGCAGTGGGAGTCGAAGCATTTGTACCAGATCGTCTGGTAGATGGCACCGGGCGAAGGTGGCAGTATGGAGAGAGGAGGAAAACCGCGAGATGGACAACGGTGGTGTGGGCACGAATTCTTGGTATGTTCATGGTATGAAACTTTCGTGGTAATGGTAGAACTCAAACTGCTAGAGTTTTCTGAATTCAGGGGATGTCAGCCAAGCGTCCACCTTGCCGGGTATGGACAGCAGGTAGCTTGTCGGGATGCAGAGGCATTGAATGGGGCCCTACTGGTGAGAAGAGACGATGGCTCTGATGACATCAAATTCAGGAAGGACAGATATCTGACGACAGTCGAGATTGAGGGGCGTGGTGCGCCATAGAGGGTGCCACCGAGTTGAGAGGACTTGTGTGCGGCAGCAATCCTTGGTGGGGAGAAGCGAGATGATCTCCTCAAGGATGACGTCCGGGAGATCGCTGATACGGTCCACCGGAGATTCTACCGGTTCCTCAGATCCGGGAGGGGGGGCTCACCGCTTCTCCCCGCGCTACCGGGTGCAGGATCTACAATCGGCGTCGCCGCTGGCGGGAGCCTCATCTTCTTGGCGCTGGGGCCATCCGACTCCATTTTCCTTGTGGGCGTCGCGCCGAGCTCACGGGTTTGAGCAGAGTAGCCAGAGACGAGCCTAGTGGCAGTGCGAGTGGGGAAGAAGGAGGGCTGGGGATTTCTGTAGGAGTGGAAGAAGAGGAGCAGGCGTTTTCTGTACGAGTGAGGAAGAAGGTGAGCGGGGTTTTCTGGAGGAGTGAGGAAGATTGGGGAGCGGGGGGAATTGGGTGGGGAGACGGAAGCGGGAGAGCGAGCTGTTCGTGTTTATAAGGCACGCTACACTAACTACTCGCTTTTTCCCAAGAACCGCTCTCTTCTTTTGCGCTGCTGCATGACTGGCCATGCATGCAGGATGCATGTACCCGCCGGCCACTGCATGCGCGTGGTTTGTTACTAGGCCAATTTAATAGGGTGGTTATGGAGTAAATTAAGGAGATTTATTTTCTCTGTGTGCATCCACGAAATTAGAGGATGTGACATTAAACTAACATTCAGATGAACAAAAGTTCAGCATGTCTATGCATATCAATGATTCACCATACTATAACCAATATACAAAACTGTGAGAAGGTATGGAAATAAAGAAAATTGGTCGATGCTTCTCTGAGCAAAGGGCCTCCCTGCGCACGCATTAATTTCCTGGGCATGCTTGTTTCTTCTGAATGTTGCGAGCACTTTGAGCATGTTGGCAACTCCACAGCTATCTAGCTGCCTCATCTTGCAATTGATGCTGACACATTTGCAGCAAACACATGAGGCAATAGAGATGACTCAACATGGGTCCATATTGTGCAGTTCCCCTGATATCCTATTCATTGTCCTGAATCTGAAAAGATAGGAAAACAGTAGCTATACTTAAACGGTGTTGCAAAACAGTAGCACATATCAATAGCTTGGTATGACAAAACACGATCATCTGGACGAAGGGGATACTGACCTGCCTGAGGAAGATTACATATAATTTCATAAGTACTTGGTTGATTTCCACCTTCGGCTGCACTGCTTGTTTGCTCCTTCAAACATGTCAGGATCGTTCCGCACTGCATTCAGCAAGTCAACGTATGAATAAGCTAATTTCATCTTGCCGTGGTCATTGTACCTAGTTACAAATGTAGGAATACCTAGAGCACCATGAGGTTAGCTGACAGCAGGTAGATGCAGCCATATAAAATTTGTGCGGTGCTACCAAAATTGAGGTTTGTATCCCTTCTCGTTATGAGAATTCTTCTTGAAGTTGGTAGAATGTGACGGCTTGTTCTTTGCATCAAACTTGCCTTTCCCCTGAGATTTGTTCTTGTTGTTTTGGGGCTGGTTGGGCTGGAAGTTCTTCTCGTGTACCATGTGGGCAATAGAAGCTCCCTCGGCGACACGAGCAGGTGTGTCTTTTGCTCTCGCCTTCTCCTCAAAATCAAGAGTGCTAATGAGATCCAAAACAGAAAACTCATGTCTCTTGTTTTTCAGAGAAGTAGCAAAATCGTTCCACGAAGGTGGAAGCTTGGCAATGATGGTCCCAGCAACAAATTTATCCGGCAACACACACTTAAAGTACTCAAGTTCCTTAGAGAGTGACTGTATCTCATGAGTCTGCTGAACAACAGAGCACTCATCAGTCATCATGTAGTCACAGAATTGCTCCATGACGTACAACTCGTTGCCAGCGCCCGAGGGCCCAAACGTGGCCTCGAGCGCAGCCCACATGTCTTTGCCGCTGTCAAACAACATATATGAATCCTCAATGGAATCATCAAGAACACTCAGCAGGGCGGCTTTGAATAGGGTATCCATGTTCTGAAAAGCTTCCTGCTGTGTAGGATTAAGATTGCCCTCAGGCTTACCCTTAGTGGTGTCATAGCAACACATGATCTGAAACCAATATACTGCTCTTGTGCGCCACCTTTTATATTGCACCCCCTTAAAAGTAGGCAGCTTCAAAAGCGCAGCAAAACAACTTGGAGTAAATTGCCTGTGATCAGGTTTTTGGATTGGATTGTTGAATATATATATGAGCAATTTAGTATGAGATTTAATCCGAATCAGCAGTAAATAGATCATGACGACAATTGCAAACATCAAAGTAATGATGCGGACTAAACCAGGAGGACAGAATCACATACTGTACAGCGGGAGCAGAACCGATGTGGTTGATGTTGTCACTCATGTCGTTGATGAAGAGGTTACCGAGGTCGGGGAAGAAGGCTGTCGTTGAGGAAGTCGTCGCTGGCAGCAGTCACAGGAGTGTGCTCCCCAAAAACCTGATCGCCCCTCTCCCGTACAGGATCACGAAAGGCGGGGTTCGGAGGACTGCTGTCCCTTCTCGCGGTGCACGCCGGAAGGAGGGCTGGAGAAGAATTGCGTGGCGGCGCTAAGATCTGGAACGGTGTGAAACCATATGATACAGCGGCGGCTAGGGTAGAGCATGTCAGGTCGGAGTATAATAGTAGGCCTTTGGCCCCCAAACCCCACGTCCAAGTCAATAATAGCTCAAAAAAAGTCAATAATAGCCCCACCAAGGTTTGTCTCAAAAAAAACGGAGTAATTAAGGCATCCGTTAGTCCCTTTAGTATAAATACAATATCATTAATAATGGACCCACCTTTTGTCTCACAAAGTAGAGTATGTTGGAGTACAACCGGCTACACGTTTACAATCCGCTTCTCTTCTCTCTCCTTCAACTAAGCACAAATACTATATGTAAATCCTTATAGCCTGCTTATGTCATCTAATTATAGTAGTACTTGCTCTAAAAGTTACTATCCACTGTGTAGTCTGAAATGCCTGGCGTGCAGCGGGCGGTACCCTCGGTCTGCGCGCCGCTTCAACGGCGGAAGCAGTGAGAGGTCGCGTCTCCCTGACATGCCATCAATGTGGAGCGGCGGGCTCAGCTGGCGCCGGGCGGGAAGCGCGCGCTGGAGGGGGGAGGGGTTTTTGTTGGGCCAAGAAGGTGAGAAGCCAACTTGGGATCGGTCCGGACGGGGAAATATCATGTGCTCCCATACTCTGCATATGACACTAGTGTATGTTACTACTCCCTCCTTTCCGGTTTATAGAGATGTTTAGAGTAACATAGTAATATGTTACAGTACAAGTTACTCCCCACTATGACCAGCCTTGGCCTCTCCCAGTGCTCCACCATGTATAGCTGCTAAGCCTGCCACGTAGGCATAAAATATGATGTGGCACCAATAAAATAAGCACCTATGCATTGAACACTTGAGTTACTAAGCCATTTAATGCACTTAGCACCTCATCTAAAGAGCCTTAATAGTATAGCCAGCTGCTGGCTATAAGCCTACAACCCATCTTATAGTCAACATGTACTACAAAGTGCCTAGGAGCACGTGCTAGAGCTGGCTCTTCACGAAGAGCCCGCTTACCTTCTCTCTCCTCTTCTCTTTCCTCCAACTAAGCAGAAATATAATACTATTTATTCCTTATAGCCCGCTGACTCAGCTCTACTGTACTTGCTCTAAGCACATCTAAGCACTTGCTAGCACCCCCTTGACCGTGGACCTTGACGGTGTACGCCACCTTGTGTCTCATAATTTTCCTCGTCATCATCTGAGTCCTAGAAGATCTCACCCACATCATCATTAGCATGCAGCCGCCTTGATAAACAACGTGCACAGAAGGAGTAGAGGCGACTGGGGATGCACCACCACCACGTTGTGGGCACTCCGTATGTGCTCGTGTGCGTGCAGCGTGCATGTTTTTCCATCGGTGCTAGCTCTAAGGCCGAGACTGCGGTCATCTTCGTCTCCGACTAGTAGTTGAGCAACGACGGCAAAGAGGTGCTGCAAGAGATGCGTATGCGCCGTTGCGTGCGAGCTTCGCCATAGCATGACGAACCGGACGTCGTCGTGGATGGCGCACGCCTCCATGCAACCGAGTGTGTGCGCATGCATGTGTTATTCACGTGCATTCTGCGGCCGAGCGTGTGTGCATGCACGTCTTGTGTACGTGCGTTGTGTGCTCCATGCTGTGCGTGTATGTGCATGAGTTGGATCGGATGGAGTAAGTGCGTTTGCTTGTGTACATATTTTAGAGTGTAGATTCACTCATTTTGTTTCGTATGTAGTCCCTTATTGAAATATCTAAAAAGACTTATATTTGGGAACGGAGGGAGTATAAAACATCTTCAACTTAGCATCCTGATGTACCGTTTCTAGTGGTTAGCAAAAAGTTCATGTTCTTTTAGTTGTTTATAGGTGGGCAAGCGGCAAAAAACAGGGGGAAATGCGCAAGGTTCCTTGCAGACGCTCCATCGCGAGGTTCCTTGCTCCTCCTCGGTCGTCGGGAATCTATGCTCTTCAACTCTTTTCTTTTACGTGATCTTTGTTCATCCTTTTCCCAACACGCGAGACATCTAGCATCAAGGTGCACGTGTCATGCAAGAAAATGGAGATAATCAGATAAGCAGTGCGTAAGTGAGTCGTGCGGGGGGAAAGCGGGGGGAAACCCTTTTCCGTAAGTGAGTCATGCACTTTGATGGCACCTACACAATAATTTTTCTCCTCAATGGCACGTGAATGACACGTGAATAGTGCACGTACTCAACGACGGAGCACGGGATGGTAGCAATGACATGGTCAACCCTTTTTTGGAGAGAGTACGTACTACTGGTAAATAACTTTGATGTGTCCCGTCAACTCGCAGAACGACGAGAAGCTTGATTACGCCTTCTCCCTCGCCAACGCATGCGCGGTGGCTCGTAGCACGAGGAGAAACTTTTGCTTACAAGCGGTGGGCGTGCAGTAGTTTATTTGGTGTCAGATTGCCAGAAGCACTACTGTAGAACCATCGACTTCTGGAAGAGGCGAAGAGCCAAGCGCAAGGTCACCTACTAACCTTAGGCTAGGCGTAGTGGGAGTAACATAAGTAGAGGTATCTCCTTTATTTTATTCTAGAAACAACCACACACGAATATCAAGGTGCTGGTTACGTAGAACAAATTTCCTGCAGTCCATGCTCAGCACTCCTCTATCTCTCTTCTCAGCCGGCCAGCGGACGCGCGGAGCCCATCGTCTATTTGCTCAAATGTGGCCCCACATGTTAGTGAAAACGCAAGAGGACCCACTGAACCCGCACATCTTTCACCTCGACGTGCTGGTGATAAAAAACAAATCCAAGAAAGATCTTCGGTGGCTGCTTTTGGAGTTACTCAAGAGTAGTAAGATTCTATTTATAGTTTAACCCAAGATGCACATCTCGTGGCTTCAACTTATCAACTACCACTCTATTTTCTTTCATGACACGACCTTGATGCTGGATGTCCCACATGTCGGCAAAAGGAGGAAGAACCCGACCAAATCTTCGGTTGTGCTCTCGGATTAGACTAGTTATGCTAACTTAAAAAATTTATTGTGTACTCCCTCCGTTCCAAAATACTTGACTTCCATTTGTCCAAAAATGGATGTGCCTATATACTAAAACATGTCTAGATACATATATATTTTGACAAATACTACCTCCGTCCGGGTTTATTGGTCCCCATTATATTTCGTGCCAAATTTTGACCATAGATTAAACTAACAAAATGTTTACGCATGTCACCAAACATTATATTTTTGAAAACTATGTTCAAATACGAATCCAATGAGATAATTTTTCTTGACATGCATTAACATTTTGTTAATTAAATCTTTAGTCAAAATTTGACACAAACTACAAAGGGGGCCTATAAACTAGGACGGAGGTAGTAGAATGGATGCAAGTTTTTGTATTGGGAAGAAGAGTACATCCATATACTGATAGAGCATTGGAGTTGGCCTTACAAGTGGGACCGCAGTTGAGGAAACCGACTATCGGCAAACCCCCACCTCGCCCGTCGCGCGATGGCTGAGTTAGAGAAACGATGAGGTTGAAGAGATTGCTCTAGCACGGACTCCAAGAAATTTGGTGTCAGATGGAAGTCGTGCTGGTGGCGTGTGCTGTACTCCTAGACGTGAATGCTTGTTCTGGCCCATGCCACCCTACTACTCCTACTACTTACTATATAGTACTACTAGTATCGAGGATTCGAGGTGCTGGTTACGTATGGCTACAGTAAAAACACCCGCACGACGCGCGAAGCATGTGAAGCTAGTACAAATAGTATACTATTATTGTTGATGATTGGCCTCATCCGATAACCTATTGCAATGCACGTACAATTATGTATTTGGAAAATATTTTTTTGCCTCGTCGCACCACTCACTCACAGAAGCAACTCGAAAGCCATTCACAAATTTAGTAATTTTATCATAGGCATATCATTTTATTACATACAACAGGTCATCAACCCACATCGACAACGAGGATACATTATAATACTAAAGTTTTCACCACACAACAAATAACAAGCAATGAAATGAACTTCAACTCAACCATTCCTCGGCGTTGGAAATGCTTGCTTTGAACCACAAGTGATTCTCTGGGACGGGGCATCCATTGTCGATCTGGAGACCAACGCGGGACTGATCATCCAGGCTGAAGCGGCCTACTATATCAGTACCAGGATGGGGAACCACCCAAATGTCCGAGGCATAGACACAGTTGCTTCTCATAAATGGTGCTAGTAACGTTGTGTCAACAACAGTTGGATCGCCTTTCACCATCATCGGATAGTTTTGTCCAAGGAAGAGCGAGTTTTCTCCAAGACTATCAATTCTGTACCAGGGAGAAGGTGTTGGCGCTAGCACACTAGTATCCATCCCAAATACCATGCAACGGGTGTTGGAATAGGTCCAGAGAGTGCGACCATGGGAGACTACATCTGCTTCCTTAGCAGTAACATCATCAGTGGGCTGTATACACACGAGAAGAGGTGATCCATCGGAATTAGTTGCCAGGCGCCAACGAGTATATGGGCGCTGCTCGTCCTCATGCTCATGATCATCACCATCGTCATCTCACCCTTGGTTATAAAAAAATTTCAAGTATAGGTGGTGGAATTTTCACAGGACCTTGGAAACACAAGAAGAAGGTTAATTAGTAAAGGGAAACTTGCTAACCCGCATGCATGTGGATGAAACAATTATAATTACAGTGGAAGACAAACGTACCGAAATCATAATGATTCCATGCAAAAATAGTGCCACGAGTGGTGGCAGAAAACACAAGGCCCTCGTATTCAATTGCATCACAGTACTCATCCATGTACAGAAACTGATTTTTGAGCAATGTCCATCAACTCAAACCAGCAACGACGACAACAAGCTTGTCGAAGATAGCAACAACTTCATAGTTTTTGTAATTCCAAGAGCGGGTGGGGACTCGAGAAATTGCTATCTTCCATAGAAGACAGTCACCATGATTGTATTTGAACGTGCGTACAATATCGGTGTGCTCAACCTTTGGGCAGTCTGCTGAGATTTTTGGAAGTGGAACCCGGTCACGAGTGTACACATTCACAAGTTCCCACTCGCAGTTGGACCCAATGTAAACAACCCAATCTCCATTTGCGCCTGCCCAGGCCTTGCCCTCAAGCGATGGCATCTTAACATCATACGTATCATTATCAAGCAGCATCAACTTGCACAGGGCGAGGCCTCCGTCGTGACGGCGCCGGTCATCAGGGTCACGGCGAAGAAGATAGGGGAGATCAAACCGTTCCTTGACTCTTGGGTTCCTTGTAATGATGTTATTAGTTGAGTCAAGAATGGGCTTGAACGAACCTGCCATGCTAGTCGAGGTGATGACGTTGCACCGATCAATGAGTTCCTCCACCATGTCATCTTTCAGATCGGGGCAAGAATAATGTGGTCGTTTCCGTCCTGTTCCCTCCATGGAGAAGACGATCGAACAATGGCAGAAGAAAGCGTGAAGGGCTGAAGGAAAATGGAGGAGGGAGAGGAAGAGCGTGCGACAGCAGTTCCAAATTGAGAGGGAAAGGCGAATCGTCGGTGGACGGTTGCCAGTTTGCCACGGTTCACGAAGGGGCGCCCCGACCTACACGTCGGTTCGGAAATACTCCTACTACTCGCCGTCGTCTCACTGATATGTTGGAACGGGACCACATGTCAACGAAACATGGTGTGTAATTTCTCGTGCAAAATGCGATCTGGCCGCGTTGGCCCGAAGTGCCGCATTAGTTTTTTTTTAAGTTTGCCGCATTAGTTATCGACCTATATTTTTTTAACATGCAATCTGAATGGATAGCTCCTGTGGTCATCACACGTGAGAGGATATAGTGATGGTTGATTCGCCCGAGCAACTTTACTGTGGGAATATGGGAGTACCAGCGGATTCAAGGAACAGAGAAATGATGGTTGCTTCGTCCGAGCAACTTAAAGTGGCGAAGGTGGGGCTCTGTGATTTGACTGCTCACTAGTCATTACTACTGCGGCGCAACAACCGGGGTGAATCTTTCCCTGAAGTTGTGTTGTGCACTCAATATTGCTGCATGGCAGGTGGAGTCGGATGAAGGATGTCCAACATGTCGGCGAAACGAAGTTGTATTGTTTCTGGCATTGCTATCAATCCTTCGGGATTTGTTTATATGTACGCACAATTTAGATGAAATTGTATTGTGATGCTATGAAGGTTTCAACACTGGTTCCCGCAAGAAAAAAAAAGGTTTCAACTTAGGATTCATGTGTCTTGCCTCGAGATTATCTCGTTACAACATTCCATCAAATACAAATGAAACTACCATGGCTAATGCATCTCAATGGTTCGCAGATCAGCGCCAATATTCACATCACAACTGAAGACAAAGTTGTGAGAAGGTGTACAAATAAACAAAAAAATATATAATTGATCGATGTTGTTCGTAGGCATGGCTCCATTTCCTTGGCACAGTGTTCATTGCTTGGCAGCTAGTTTCACCCAGCTCTATAGCCAAAAAAGAGGTGTATGAAGGACACCACAATTCGATCATTTTGTGCAGATCCACTAAAATCGGGCGGACTATTCCTGTTTGCAAAGATATCCAGTCAGTGTGATTACAATAATAGTGGAACTAGATGATGAAACATAACACACATAAATAGAAGCCGATCACCTCTACGATCTCTCTTTAGGACTAACTTCTTGTCGGAGAAGATTAGGCACAGAGTTGGATGAGGAGGATAGCAAAACCAATCTCCCTTTCCGCAGTCCCACAGAAATGTAAAAACGTTGCCCGTGTGACATTTTGGTGGACCTGCACAAAACACTCTTCAGAAAAGTGATTTGTGCAGTTCACCAAAAGGTCGCAGTAGCAACGAGGTGAAAATGGATAGCCCTGTTTGCAAAAGGAGGTCGAAAGGAAACAATTACTGCCCAATAACACGAGTTGAAGACACATACGCCGACAAAAAAGAAGCATGTTCCATGTAAAAAGGGAAAGATAGCACATGGTGGTTTATCAAAAATGGTTTGAGGACGAGATTGCAAGATGGAAAGTACGCCGCCCGAGATACGATTTAAGCAAACAACTAAAGAAGATCCACATGCAGCAACGTGGGAAGATGGGCAATGGAGCAAGGCCGGAGGAAGCTGTACCTGAGGGTCGTCGGGATGTTACTAGGAGGGCGCCGGCCGCCGGGATCTGCCCATATTGCGGCAGCGAGCAAGTGGCAAAGGCCCTACCGCGCCGGAGCTTGGTCAGAGAGAACGGCCGGTACCGCAGATCGGGACGAGCTGCCTCAACACCGTCGAACGGAGAGACGATGCACATCCTCCCTTTCCGCCGGCGGACGGGATGCGGCCAGATCACTGACCAACGCTGAGAGAGAGAGAGGCCACGGCGGCCTTGTGTGAGATTGTGTGATGAGACTCACGAGAGACAAACCCATTTTTCCATTTTCCCCACGGCAATCGTTTTATATTCTGGGCGTGGTACCCGACCCTCCTTCGAGTAAACAACCGCTACACGCGTCAAATTATCATGTGGGCTGCCTTTTCGTACAGAAACGAACTCCACCGTGTACCCGTGCGGGTGTGGCCGGGAATGAGACATGGGTACGTGCGTCCTACGTGCACTTCTTCTTTAGGTGCAGGTACGTACGTGGGTGGGTGTGAGAGAGATGGTTTGTGCGAAACAGAGGCAATGTGTTGATGATATCTCAATCAGAAAAATGTAACGTATGCAATGTGTGTGAAATGAAGTGATGGACGTGAGATATCGATAGAATTGAAAACAAGGATGAAGTGTGTGGCTGCGCGATCGATAAAGAGTGCCATCGAATTTGTGTTTGCCCACGTCAAAGATACAGGGCGGCTGGCCTACTGGAATTTGAGAGGGCAGCGGTGCAGTTCTTCTCTGTGGCATGGATACCTACCTACAACGTTCGACTATCGGTGTGTGTGGGGGGGGTAGAGACCGGTCGACTAGTATATGTCTGGGGAAGGAAAGAGACCTAGCTATGTATTGAGGGAGATCGATCGACATCCATGGATATGTGTAGCAGAGGAATAAGGTTGGGAAAAAGACAAAGGTAGAGCGTCGGAGGGTTGGTGGTGGAGTGGCGTCTCACAAATGGTGGGAGAGGCCTGCTAGACAAACGGAGGGTATGAGTGCAATATCAATAAAAGAGGGCGGGGAATGTCTGTCTATCTATGCACGTGCGTGTGAGAGACGGGTCGGGAGGTATTCAAGGATGATGAGGGGAGAAGATATGGTTGTGGTAAGCATGCGTAACTACCGTCGTGTGTCCGAGAAAAGGAGATACATAACTAGCGAGGTAAGTGTATCGGTGCTTGGTGAAAACGAATTATAGTCGACCTGGATATATGTAGGGAGATCAGTTCATATACACGCCTGCATGTGTTAGAAGCAAATAAGGTCCGGAGAGGTAGACAGGGGGAGAGAGTGTGGCTAGGAGGTGGTGCGAGAGGCCTACCATGTCGAGGGGGGAGGAGTGTGCGAGCATGTGACTAATGAAAAGAGGGGCGGGAGTGTGCACCTGCGTGGAATCGTATTGGACATATGGGGGCATGGACGGTGAGAAGAGAAGAGGGGAAGTATATATGTGTTTGTTGTAGGCACACATGGCTAAAGAGGTATATCGACCGGTGTGTGCCAGAAAGAAGGAGCCAGGGGCCTACACACACCGCTGGTGGATGACCTAAAGAGAAATAATGAACGTGCACGATGGAGGGGATGCTAAGGGTGTGTGAGGGGGGCGGGCGTGTGCATGCACGATAGAAAGTTAGCGCTATCTAGCTACAAATAGAAGAGGATCGTGAAGGTGTAAAAGACGAACAAAGATCATAATTCATTATAAGAAGGTGGATACGGATACTTGAAGAAGATATCATAATGTACAACATTGATTATAATTTGGGCTATTGTGTGGCTTTTGCAACTCAGGTCTAAATACTTGTCATAATGTAGGGGGCGGGGCACTATACTTTGTGTGATAAACATGGTGTACGTATGGAACATGGTTTAGATTATGAATATATAGTTAGTACATCAAATGTGCTATTATTTGGAATCAACATCAAGTGTATTCAAAAAATAGAATTCGAGTTCATGTAGTACACATAGTTCCATCTATCTCTATAGTAATCATGTGGTGTGTTATTAAGGTAATACACGAATGATGGTTGAAGTTGGCAACAATCATGATTGTAGATTCTTATTGAAATAGAGAAAAGAATTCAAATTTAGTTCGAATTGTAGCGGTAGTATAGACATTTGGAATGCACTAAAATGTTGGTATGAGTAGGTTACATGCATTATACAGCAAAGCAAACAAAATTAATCGGACATAACATGGATTCATACTCCCTCCTTCCATCTATATAGGGCATAATGAGATTTTTAAGACCGCCTTTGACTATTGACAAGATTAATAGTACATGACATGCACAATGTGAAAATTATATCATTGAAAGAACCTTTCACAGACGAAGTTAACGGTGTGCTTTGTGTAAGTTGCATGTCATATATCATTGCTCTAATATTTGGTCAAAGTTAGCATCGAAAAACGCATTAGGCCCTATATAGATGGAAGGAGGGAGTAGCTTTGAATAGCATTTGTATAGTAAAACAGGGCAAGACTGTCTCTTTGTGTGGTGTGAATAGTTTTATTTTTTTCGTTTTCTTTTTGGTTGAGGGAAGTGCGAATTGATTTGGTACGTACAAGTACAATATTACTACACGTTAGGCTTGTCCCTAAAATTCAACCCGCGTCTTCTTATATCCCGAAAATTCAGATATCGTGCTCCCAAAACTGGCGTCTTCACAACCCGCGTCTTGCTATCCCGAAATTACAACGCGCGCGAAAACTCCCTCCAGCTGCCAAATCCCGACACGCGAAATCCCCCTTCTAACCTTGAGCCGAAAGGGCCGCTAGTTCAAATCGGCGGGGGGTACTTTTGTAACACACCCTACATTTTGGACAAGAGCGTCCGTAAGTCATGCTTCACCCCCTCCCATCGCCCCCTTTTCGCCATTTGAAATTCCAGGCCACCATAACCTCTTCGCTCCAGCCGCGAAACCCCACCCTCCTCCGTCCACCACGTCACCACTACCCAGCCGGAGCCTCTTCCCTGACGACATCGTCCACCGCAACAGCTCGACGTCCCTCGTCCACCTCCCCGGATGAGGATCCGTCGTCCATCTCGCCGTCCCACCGGTTCAGCCGCCCCGTCCTCCACCTCCAAGGAGCTGCTCTGACGATCGCCTCGTCTATCGCGGTTGCTCCATCCCCACAGCGCCGCCTTAACCTACTCCACCGGATCCGCAGCATCCTCACCGACTCCTCGGACGAAGCCGAGGCCAACTCGGCACCACCAAAGAGGTTGTACACTCATCGCATCGCACCTTCTCCTTAACTCGACCTCCCGGCGCCGACGGTGCTCCATCCCGCACCCCCATGGAGCGGCTACCTTGAAGCCGACACCACGGGCGACATCTCCATGGCGGCTCTCCCCCAGTGTGAGGCCCCTTCAGCGGCGGCGTCCATACCAGCCGGATCTGCTGCTGCTGCTCTGGCTCTCGCTCGCTCGCTCGCGTTGTTGCTGCTGCTCCGGCTCTCACTCGCTCGCTCGCGCTGCTGCTGTTGCTCCGGCTCTCGCTCGATCGCTCGCTTGCCCAGCTACTGCTGCTGCTCTCCCCCTCGCTCGTGCTGCTGCTCTTCTCCGATTAAGCCACACTTCAGTCGACTGAATCGACTTTTGGGTCAGTCGATTTTCAGGGGTTGGGAGAGCTCGCTGGAGTTAAGGAAGAACCACCCGCGGCGGGGACGGGGGCTCACCGGAGAGGTACCCCACTATCTATCTTAGGGTTCAGGGTGGGGGTGGCGGGGGGCCTAGAGGGCTGGCCGGGGCGGCGGTGGCGAGTTTTTTCGGGGCGGCGAGGCGGCGCTGGGGCCGGCGGTTCAGCCGGTGGTGGCAGGCGGCTCAGGGGTGTGCAAGTTGAAGATGAACTGCAGGCCCTCCCTAAACTACATGTCAAGTGTCTCTCTGCTACCATTGCATTCAGTTTCGACAGTAGCATTCAGATTCCACAGTTAATTTCAGTTTCGACAGTTAAGTTTAGAGTCAACAGTTTTTACCTCATCTGTTGTAGTCAGGTGGTTTTTGGTGATGTTAATTTTACATCCATTTTTCATCATCTATTGGAGATGCTATTAGAATCCCACTTGAGATTGACGATGTCTGTCTTGTGCTGCTTCAGCCTTGACGTCTTACGGCTCACCGGAGCTGCTCCAACGACAGAACGATCCATCACAATAGAGCAGTGCCCTGGACGCCGTCTACAGATTCCTCAGATCTTCCTCCACACCTCCGACAGCCACCTCTACCTCAACTGCTTCAGCGACCAACCCAATGATGCTGAGGTCGACACGGCTACGGCAAAGAGGTTGTACACTTGTTGCGTCACTTATTACTATACATTCACGTCGATCCATTAGGGCTATTTTGGTTCAACGGAAAAACATAGCAATAGGGAATTTTCCAATGGCACTCTACTATTCAATTATTCATGCATTTTGTTGAAAGTAATGAAGCAAAACATCCACCTGGACCTACTTTTCAAAATCCTATGCATGAAAACAAGACCAAGTGCATTAGTGCCAGAATAACATTCTAACTGTACATGCTTTCATATGGTTTCTCTTTATTTTGGCCATGTTTCTTTGCATTCCTCTGCTCTTCCAATTCCTGTAAACCAAACACCCAAGTTGATAGAAATCCTGTGTTTACAAATGCTCTATTTACCATGTGCATTTTCCTATCCTATTCCGGTGTTTTTCCTATCCCTGCGTTTTAAGAATCATGCAAGCCAAATGAGCCCTTACAGAATTACTTCAGTTACATGTACGTGTCGAAGGGAACTTTGTGTGGTTTGTCCTGCTCCTACCGCGACATCGTCTACCTCACCTAAGCTGCTCCATCGACAGAAGCATCCACCAAACCAGACATCACGACTCCTGACCATCTTTCGCCGCCTCAGATCTCCTTCCCTGCTGCCGGCACGCACCCCAACGGCATCACCATCATCGACTCGGCAGATGAACCTGAGGAGTACACGGGTCCACAAGAGAGGTCGCACTCTTTTGTTTCTGCTTATGTTATGCATTGCTTAAACTTACCTGCTACTTTATCGTCCTGTTCAACTCTTGGACTCCCAACTCAGGTCCAAATTCATGTTCAAACTTGAGTTCTAAATTAGTTGTGGGGCACATATCGAGGCAGCAATGAATAGTATGACTGTCTAATATCTGGTTCACCTAGGGTATGCCTATGTTGTTCATCTTGGGTGGGAAACAAATAGTAAAGCAATCATCATCTATCTTTTTATTAATTTAAAGCAATCATCAGCCTGCTATCATTATTTTTGGATCCATCCACTGGTTGTTACCATCACTCTAAATTTCTGCATGCTCTCCTTACATAATCTCACCATATTTTTTGTATGCATGTCAGATATTGTACACAGTCATGTCGAACATGTAGAGAAAAAGAGAAGAGTTTTGCGCGGCAATACAATGTCATGCAGCCATCGCTCCATGGTGGGTTCAATGGCAAACCCTCCCCGCCCCTCTCCAGATTGTAATCCAGAGGAAGATATCTGTTCTGAGGCAGATTCAGACGCCGCTGACCACTCCTATTTAGCCCCCAAGGTGTTTGCTCTACCTTGGCATGATGATGTTAGTCATATCATGCATATGTTGCCTTGCAGTGCCTACTTTTGACATCATATATGCCATCTGCTTAGTTTAGACATGTTCTGTAATGCCACATGTTTAGTTTCTATATCATATATGGGAATTATGCAGTCTCATGTCTTTTAGCCAGCCATAATATATGTAAAATGTGCAATGCCATCCTGTTTAACTAGGCATCATATATTTGAATGATATCTTGCCCATCCTTTTCTTCATTACATTTCCATTTGTCGACAATGTTTGTACATTAAACTACTCTTCCTGTGAATCAGCCATTTGGGTGGGAAATGGAAAAATCTGGAGTGAAAACAAGGCCTTCAGAGCAGACAGTGCTACCTGTCGAAGCAGATCTCTTGTTGGGTCCCGATAGCTCCTCAGAGATGGATTCAGAGACAGATGACCAGTCCTATTCCCCTACTGAGGTGTATGCTCTAACTTGGCGCGGTTATACTACTCATATCATGCATACGGTGTCTTGCATTGCATAGTTTAGACATCATATACACAATATTCAACACCATGTTCTTAGTTCAAACATCATATTGAATGCCCTCTGTTTAGCATATAAATCACATATGTGAATTAAATGATGCGATCCTGATTACTTAGATAACATGTAGGTGAATTATGTCATGCGATCCTGTTTTGTTATTCATCATATCTTTGAATTATGTTATGCTATGTTATCCAGTTTAGATAGACATCATATATGTGAAATTATGTCATGCTATCTGTTTTAGTTAAACAATATACATGTCAACTATTTCACGCCCTCTTTTTTCCATACTATCTATTGCATCTATCTCTCATACAATGTCTGTACATTCAACTATGTTTCCTGTTTATCAGCCATTTGAATTGGAGCGGGTGATGCCAGTATCTAGCAGAATAAAAATATGGTCTTCAAATAAAACAGTGCTACCAATTGGTGGAGATAGCACCCCGGTTGTACATGCACAAGAACCAGCCCTACCACACATAACCCAAACTCTCGCAGATTGTACCCCTACTGCGATGGACAGAGAACCAGCTTCACCCAATCTAACCCCAACCCCAGCCGATAGTAACCCAGTTCCTGTTGACACAGCACCATCTCCACCATACAGCTCCCAAACGAGAGCAGTTAGTAAGGCAGCTCCAGTGCCCAAAGGGCCAGTACTATCACGGCGAACCCCGGCTCCACCAGTTAGTACGCCTATTCCCGTGGAGGAAGCACAACCAGCCAGTTGTAGTTTAGCATCTATCGCATTTGATGTTGTCAAATCATGCGTGCGTATCTTCCCATCTTGGAAATATTATACTGAAGATGAAGGAAAATGCCAGTTGCAGGTGTTTTTCTAGGAGTTATGTGTAAGTAATGTTATTCATGGCAATTATCCTACCTCCATGATGGTTATAATACAGCAAATTTTCCCATTTTTCTCTATAGAGAAGGACCGATTTGGAAACTCGGGATGAGGTAACCTGTGCTAATACATCTGCTATCTTCAAGAATGCTTGGTGGCAGTATCGGAATTACCTGAAGAAAACGTACTTCACCGGCAAAGAAACTCATCAAATTCCCTTACGTTCTCCTGAGACACATTTACTGGACGATGACTGGGAACGCCTTGTTCTGTACTGGTCCCGAACCAAGAATGTGGTAAGGTCTATGAGCTCATTTTCTATTTTAAGTATTATATTCTTGCGTCTTACTGTACTCTGTTCATGTAGAACAAGTGCCTAAACCTGAAGAACAACTGTTATAATTTAAGATTACATTGCTATCATAGTTCAAAAAAGCGCTAGGCGTTAATTGTGCGTTTTGCCACCGCCTTGCACTTTACTGACCAAAGCGCATGCTTATGCGCGGTTATGCACAGATTAAGCGTAGTTATGCGCAATGCATTTTGCCAATGCCTAGAGCCTAGGCGCGCTTAAACGCTCGCTTAGGCGCGCCTTTTTTAACTATGATTGCTTTGCTCTTGTATCATTGTATTTACTCATACAAACTTATCTTTAAATTGAAGGATCCAATAGAAACTCCAATGGCACGGCAGGTATGTTCACGCATGTTTATTTAACAGGTTTGCTCTTATCAATAGCTCTTTTGATTTCAATTTCAATTGTGTATACAGTTGACTTTCATATCATGCACATTACTAGCATCACAACAGAGCCAATAGTGTTGTTGTACATGTAGACCCGTGGTACCCATCTGAAATCTTGTTGTGCCATGTAGTTTCCCACGCTTTGTATTATTTCACTGCTGCTTTGTCTTGAACTATATGATTTGAACCGTGTCTCTATTTTTATTTGGCAAGACAATGCAGTGACCATAGGACATAGATATATGTTTGTTTGATGCTTTTATTATGTACTAGTACTTGGCAATAGAAGACTTGGTAGTTTAATCCTGTCCACCTTACTAATGAACTGGTTCACCGAAATGAGTTTCATATACTAGTACATGCTAAACTTGTTATGTGTCTGCTTGTTTCTTCTCTTTAGAATGCTGACAGAATATTGGGGAAGAGTGCCTTATTAAGCAATGGTAAAGGAAGTAATGTGGATAAGGTTCAGGATAGTGACACATCCTTGTTGGTGTCCAACAAAGCTGATAAAACAGCTAAGGCAGACTATCTTGAAGACAGCGAGACAACCCCAAAGTCCTATCTTGGTTTAGTGTTCGAGTTACTGGCCACTACCGCTTGCACAAGCTATTCAAACTCACTGTCTGAATCAGTTCGGTTTCTTGAGTCTCAACTACAAGCTGAAAGACATCGATCAGCTGTGCTGCGACAAGAAGCGGAAGGACTGCGAAAGTCCCTGGAGCATTCAGATGCATACTTTCTGGTGCAACAGCAAGCGTTGGAGGATTTTAGCGCCAAACAGGACAAAGCTAATCAGCTTGCTAAGCTTATTGCAGCATGGTGGATACCCAGGATAACGTTTCTTGAGCTCTTCTGAAGTTGTTTCAGTTATGCTCTTGTTTTGCTGCCGCGTTTATTTGCACTAGTGGCCAATTTTGACGGCCAAGTGTATGTAATATGCTGCTTTGTTCCCTATATTTGCACTGGTGGCGAACTTTGATGCCCAGTGGATGTAATATGTGTAATAGCGGTAATAGGCTAGCCTTAATTGCTTGCTTATTTATTTCCTTATTGTCTTGTTTAGTTGTTTGCTTGTAGTCACTGCAGTTCTTTTTCTGTGTTTTTCTAGTGGCCACAATAGCCTATTTTTGGTAACTAGGCCAAAATAATCATGGCAACACACGGACTGTGTAACCATGGGCCTCCTGCAGGCAGTATGATCCATGGGCCTTCGTTCGACCGTAGGAGCATTGGCCTTCTATACGGGCCGTAGGATCCATCGGCCTTCTATACGGGCCTTAGGGATCAATGGGCCTTCTACTGGCCGTAGGGTCCATGGGCCTTCTACGGGCCGTACTATCCATGGGCCTCATACGGGCCATAGGATCCATGGGCCTTCTACGGGGCATATCATCATTTCACCAATCATGGGTCGTACTATTCGTGGACCATAACGGGCCGTTAATAGGCCGTATTTGATAACTCTATGAAAACAGCCCAACGGGTTTTTTTTGACATGAAAACGGCCCAACATATTAACGGTCCGCAAACGGGCCGACTGTAACGACGGGCTGAATTTGGCCCACAAGCAGAAAATGACAGTAACGGGCCGTATGTAACCGAATGCTGCAAATGAGCCCAAGAATCAATGGGCCCTGAGAAGGCCGAAAGATAACTTGGGCTGGAAACGGCCCAATGGAATAATGGGCCATTAATGGGTATAAAGTGATACACCATTCATTACGAGCCAGTTTCACCATGGGCCGTTAATGGGCCAAGAGTTACAAAGGTCCTCATATGGGCCGAAAGAAGTCATGGGCCACACACAGGCTGGAAGTTAAAACGGGCTGAATCATATTGGATGGCCCAGATGACGCTACTGGGCCTAATTCGGATAGGGCGTAACGGGCCCTGGGTTAGCGGGCTGTAAATGGGCTATATGCGAACAGGCCGTTAACAGGCTTTCCGTGGGCCGGCCCGCCACCTTTTGACCAAGTAAAACGGGCCGGCCTTTTCACAGGAATGGGCCTTTGTTGGGCCGTGCCACGTGTCGCTGTATCATAGGCGCCTTTGGTCTAATGAGCGGATGACATCTGTCCCAACGGTGAGCCGACACGTGTTTCCTCCAGCCAATGATGATTTTACACGTGGAAAATCCCCATTGGTCGGGGCTGTTAACGGGTTATCGGATCCAAAACCCGACCCGATAGCTTAACGGTGTTCCATTACGGTGGATGACACGTGTCGGTCACCCTTGACGAAAGCAGTTCTGTGACGCGCGATTTATCGTCATGGAAGTGGACACTTCCGTGACGATAATTTTGGTAATGTCATGGAACACTTCTACGACAGCACAGGTATGACTATCTTGATTCTATCATAAATTTGTCATGGATGTACATGCATGACAAAAAACGCGACCTACTGTGACAAACACGTATCATCACGGAAGTGTATTTTTTTGTAGTGAGAAGGGGCAGCAAGGCACGTATTGTATTGTTGCCATCGAGGATAACAAGATGGGGTTTTTATCATATTGCATGAATTTATCCCTCAACATCATGTCATCTTGCTTAAGGCGTTACTCTATTTTTAACTTAATACTCTAGATGCATGCTGGATAGCGGTCGATGAGTGGAGTACTAGTAGTAGATGCAGAATCGTTTCGGTCTACTTGTTTTGGACGTGATGCCTATATACCTGATCATACCTAGATATACTCATAATTATGCTCAGTTCTATCAATTGCTCAACAGTAATTTGTTCACCCACCGTAGAATATCTATGCTCTTGAGAGAAGCCACTAGTGAAACTTATGGCCCCCGGGTCTATTCTCATCATATCAATCTCCATTACTTGCTTTGTTTTTACTTTCCGTTTTACTTTTCACTTTGCATCTATATACCAAAAATACCAAAAATATTATTTATCATCTCTATCAGATCTCACTCTCGTAAGTGACCGTGAAGGGATTGACAACCCCTAATCGTGTTGGTTGCGAGGAGCTATCGTTTTGTGTAGGTACGAGGGACTTGTGCGTGGACTCCTACTGGATTGATACCTTGGTTCTCAAAAACTGAGGGAAATACTTACGCTACTTTGCTGCGTCATCCTCTCCTCTTCGGGGAAATCCAACGCAGTGCTCAAGATGTAGCAGTATGATAGTAGAGGTAACAGTAGCAAAGGTAATGATAGCAGTTTTGTAGTAATTGTAACAGTAGGAACAGAAAAGTAAATAAGCAAAGAACAATATGTGAAAAGCTCATAGGCATTGGATCAGTGATGGATAATTATGTCGGATGCGATTCCTCATGTAATAGTTATAACATAGGGTGACACAGAACTAGCTCCAATTCATCAATGTAATGTAGGCATGTATTCCGAATATAGTCATACGTGCTTATGGAAAAGAACTTGCATGACATCATTGTCCTACCCTCCCGTGGCAGCGGGGTCCTAGTGGAAACTAAGGGATATTAAGGCCTCCTTTTAATAGAGTACCGGACCAAAGCATTAACACATAGTGAATACATGAACTCCTCAAACTACGGTCACCACCGAGAAGTATCCCGATTATTGTCACTTCGGGGTTGTCGAATCATAACACATAATAGGTGACTATAGACTTGTAAGATAGGATCAAGAACTCACATATATTCATGAGAACATAATAGGTTCAGATCTGAAATCATGGCACTCGGGCCCTAGTGACAAGCATTAAGCATAGCAAAGTCATAGCAACATCAATCTCAGAACATAGTGGATACTAGGGATCAAACCCTAACAAAACTAACTTGATTACATGGTAAATCTCATCCAACCCATCACCGTCCAGCAAGCCTACGATGGAATTACTCACGCACGGCGGTGAGCATCATGAAATTGGTGATGGAGGATGGTTGATGATGACGACAGCGACGAATCCCCCTCTCTGGAGCCCCGAACGGACTCCAGATCAGCCCTCCTGAGAGAGATTAGGGCTTGGCGGCAGCTCCATATCGTAAAACGTGATGAAACTTTCTCTCTGATTTTTTTCTCCGCGAAACGGAATATATAGAGTTGGAGTTGAGGTCGGTGGAGCATCAGGGGGCCCATGAGACAGGGGGCATGCCCAGGGGGAGGGGGCGCGCCCCCCACCCTCGTGGACAGGGTGTGGGCCCCCTGGCCTTGATTCTTTTGCCACTATTTTTTATATTTTCCAAAAGTTATGTCCGTGGATTTTCAGGTCATTCCGAGAACTTTTGTTTTCTGCACAATAAACAACACCATGATAGTTCTGCTGAAAACAGCGTCAGTCCGGGTTAGATTCATTCAAATCATGCAAGTTAGAGTCCAAAACAAGGGCAAAAGTGTTTGGAAAAGTAGATACGTTGGAGACGTATCACGGCTCGTCGTCCATGTCGCCGGCGGCCGGTGGGACCGGGTCGCACCGAGTCCGGGTTCGGCCGAAGTGTGCCTCGCCGGGTGGAGAGGACGCTGTGTGCTGAAGGTCGCCGGGTCCGCTGATGCGGGCGGAGCCGGATCCCGCCGGCTTGGCGAGCTGGTTGAGGCGGTCTTGCTGTGCGTTGGCCGTGTTGAGGAGGTCGCGCATCCGCTTGATGCGCTCCTTCAGCTCCTCGCCTGTGAGCTGATCCAGGCCGACCGCGGCCGCCTGGGCAGCGCGCATGTTCTTCACTGGGGTTTCGTAGACGGTTGGGATGACGTCGAGGGCGCAGCCGATCGCACCTCCCTGGGCTCGTGCGTCGGCGACCGGGCTCGGCTCGGGCGCGGCAGGCGTGAACCCATAGGCGACATTGCGCTCCAGCTGAGCGGAGTGCAGGCGATGTTGTGTGGCAGCGAGCGTCTCGGTTTGGTCCAGCATCTGCTGGCGCCTTTCCTCGAGCTGGGCTCGGGCCTCAGCGACGTTGGTGGCGTCAACGTCGGTGCCGATTGGGACGCGGAGGCTCTGCATCACGGCGCGCAGCAGGTTGGACGAGGCAACCCAGTCCGCTAAGGCCTTGGCTTCGGCGGCCTTCCTTGTCTTGCGCGGTGAAGAGGAAGCATCGGTGCCAGTGACGAAGACCTCCACATGGACGTCCATTGCCCCGGCGAAAATGCCACCGTCGAGGAAGTGGGGAGAGTCGAAGTAGCTGAGTACCTTACTGGGGTACTCGTCGGCCGCGGTCGCATCGGCGATGCGCAGTACGACGAAGGAGGCGGCGAGCGCGTCGACGATGTCGTCCGCCAGCATGACGGGCTCATCGGAGTCGGAGGGGAACCCTGTCTGAAGCATGCTCCCGGCCAGCTCCTCGAGCTGCCCCATGGTGGGCGCCAACTGTCGTGGTGGGCGCACGGCAGATGCCATGGGATGGCTAAAGAGAGGAGGAGGCTCGAGGCCACTGGTGGGCTCCAGAGGCGGGGTTGGCATGAGCGAGCGCGGGATGCAAAACATACCCAGGTTCGGGGCTCTCCGGAGAGATAACGCCCCTAGTCCTGCCGAGTGTGGTTGATATGCAACAGTACAAGGTTGCTCCTGGAGCTATATGGAGGAAGAAAGAAGACTGGCCAAGGCTTAGGCTACTCCTTCTTCCCTGGTGTGTTCTACTGATTGGTGGCTAGTTTCCTGTGTGCTTACTGCTTCTCTCTCTTTCTTACTTGCCCGTGTATGCGAGGGCTTCTGGGGGGTTTTGTAGGCCAACCCCCTAGGGGTACAATGGTAATGTTACAAGACTGTGGGGCTGGGTCGTCAGCGTCTGAGGACCCAGGCTGGGACCCGCCGGGGCCTGTGGTTCACCGGGCTCCCCTGGGTGCGGGCCCTGTGTGCCTAGGGGGACTGTGCGCCGTCTTGTTGGTCGTCAGGGAGTGGCCGAGTCGAGTCGGGTACAATGGCGCTCCGTCAGGTCGCCGCTTGCTGTCGTTAGCAGTGACGACAAGGGCACTGTTGCCACGCTGGCCCTGGTCAGCGGGCAGGTGAGGGGCACTGTTGCCACGCTCTGGCTAACCAGAGGCATGGGCGGCGCACTGTTGCCTCGGTCATTAGTGAATGAAGACTCGTCCCATCGTACGACCTGGATGGGACAGGAGCTGACCCGTGGCTGGGTTGTGGAACACGCCACGGGTGGAGCTGGTTTTTCGGGAAAATCTTGGTCATGCCGGGTTCGGCTGTCTTGTACTGGTCGTCGAGGCCGAGTCGAGATGCCTGGCCGGGTCGAAGAATTCGGCCGGGTCGCGGGGCCTGGCCGGGTCGAGCGACCCGGCCAAGCGAGTGCCGGCTTGAGGGGCGACGCCGGCCCCGTTGTTTTTTAAAAAGGATCCGGGTTCCGTTGCTTGCACGGGATTCATTCCCCCAACACACGGATTTGCTTCCGCGCATAGCCGTGCCTCTCAGAAACAAAAAGAACATATTTTTTTGCTTCCGCGAGAGGCACGGTTCTGCTTCCGCGAGGGGCACGCATTTCCTTCCGTGAGAGGCACAATTTTGCTTCCGCGAGAGGCACAATCGTCGTGCCTCTCGAAAACGGAAAAAAGATCCATGTTCCCTTCCGCGGGAGGCACGGTCGTGCCTCTCGAAAACGGCTTTCGGAAAGGGAAGAAATTGTGCTCCCGGTGTGATTTTCTCGTCCGTTTTTTTTGTGAAAAAAAATTCGTCAAAACCTATCAACATGCGATCTAATTTTGAAGATTTCAGCGCGAGAAATTCAAGGGTGAAAATGGTTCAAGATTTGGGCTCACGGTTTAAGAGATAAAACATTTTGAATAAACGGATATACGAAAAAAAGGTAAAACTCCGAGTTTCTAACAAGTGACGCATATGTAGTTCGTCACATGTCGCAACTTGAAGAGATAGGAGTGACCTTTGCAAAGAGTATTCCTTAATGTGTGATTTCGGCGCAGAAGGTGTCGTATAGGAAATGCCAAAGCTTATAGCGTTTGTTAGATGTCGTAAGGCAACAGGTGCTCGTGCGCATGGGCTGGCCCAATAAGCTTGCTACACCGCCCATATATATGCGTTTGCTCGACTTGATTTGTTTTTTTTTTTTTGCTCGCTTTTTTCTTTTTGTCTTGTTGTTGTGTTGTTCAAATGTTCCGCAAATTTGAAAAAAATCATAAAATGTTTGTGAATTTAAAAAAGTTCGCACATTTGAGAAAAGTTCATGAAGTTGAAAAGAAGTTCAAGAATTAGAAAAAGTTAACGCATTGCGAATGACGTGATTTTCCTATGATATAAATTTAGGTAGCCATGATGACCTCCCCTTAAAACACCATTACAAATAATAAATAAAATTCATGTTAGGTTCTTCATTTCTTGACAGTGCAAACGTACTTGATTTAGACAACTTATAGCCACCACGTAGTGTTTCCAACATGTACGAACACTGGCATAAAGGTATGCCATGCAAGTTAGTGCAGTTGTAAGAGTAGGAGCACCTTGTTATGATTGTTTTGGCTATGTGAAATGACATGGTTTTATGGTAAAATTCCAGCATATGCACATGATTTGTTCATGGTATACTCTACAAGGAACGAAGCATCGCCATTGCATACGGTGGTGTGTACACGGTTGGGGCAGGTGGTGAGGATGTTTTTAGCCCCGCATGGTTGGCAACATAGTCCACGAGCATGCCCTCCACCCACCTCGCGTAAATCGCGTCGTGCATGGTATCAATCTGGTGTAACTTTGCTTTGGTCATCACCTGTATCTATTCTTGTGTGTTAGTGTTGCTTGTGTTCATTGTATTCAAGTGAGGCCAGGTGTATGCACATTATGGTTTGTATCCTCTTAATGCTACAATACGAGGTACTCCCTCCTTTCATGTATATAGGGCCTAATGCATTTTCCCAGACAAACTTTGACCACATGTTAGAGCAATGATATATGACATGCAAGTTGCACAAAGCACACCATCAAATTCATACGTGAAAGGAGCTTATAGTGATATAACTTTTACATTATACATCTCATAATTATTAATCTTATCAATACTCAACGATAACCTTGAAAAATGTACGTGGAAGGAGGGAGTAATAAAAGTGACTATGGAAGAAAAATGGGTTATATCATAATCTCATGAGTATTAGAGAAAGTTCTAGAAACAAAAAGTATATTATATTTAAGTTGCATGTGCCAGCTCTAGTAATTTGCCCTTGTATTCGTGGAGCTCGAGCAGCTGTGGTTGCGAGTCTAACTATTAGGGACGTCCTGATCAAACTCCAAGATGATCTTGTGAAACACGTGTGGAAACTTCATAGGTAATGGCCCTGTTTGGATACTCTAACTTAGTTAGAGGTTAGAGTTAGATTCTAACCCTGAACTAACTCTGAACTAACTCTAACCGAAAAGGTGTTTGGATGGCAGGGTTAGATTGAAAATAAATTCTCTTTCTCAATCAATTGGCCAAGAGCTGCACTGTCCGAGGCAGACAGGGACGCGCCCGGCAAGGAGCCGCGCTGGCCTCTCGCGCAGCCCGCCGGCCGAATCCGCCACCCTGCGCAAGGAGCCACGCTGGGACGGGCCGCGCAAGGAGCCGCGACTGCTTATCGGCGGGCGGACGGTCGCGGGGAGACGATAGGGTTGGAACGGGGGATAGGATGAGGCTGCTGCAGGGAGAGCGAGAGAAAAATGTGTTTTTAGTGGTTTCGAGAAAAACTAACCCAAATAAGCACCTCTTGGATGGGTTAGTTTTTTTGGATGGGTTAGATGCATCTAACCCAAACTAACCCTCCCTGTTTGGATATTTTCGGGTTAGTTGGGTCCAATCTAACCCAAACTAACTCTAACCTATGTATCCAAACAGGGCCAATACTCAGCATGCATCATCACGCCTTTATCATGCTTATTATTTATTTCATTGAATTTGAACTTTAAATATTAAATATCTTTGAAATGTGCACAATAGAGACATCAAGGTCAGAATTGGCATTGTGTGCAAATATAGTCGAAATGGGGTTTATGAAAGAAAGAGAGATAGAAAGAGAGAATGATCAAACTCAACTAGACGGCAGTTCCTCTTGTTCAAACCTCTCTTGCCGAGTCTTCTCCTCATAGCGAGTTTCGCTCTCGCTTCGCGTGTCCTAAACATTAAAAAAAAGAATTGATTGTGAAAGACAAGTGTTTCATTCCCCTCCCTAATCGTTGAAATTCGAACTGTCCGCTAGCTCCTCCTTTGTTTGGATTATAGCCCTTCCTTGGGGATTTACTATCCAAAGTAAATCTTTCCAGTTTCAAATGCTACTATTTCTTCGTGGGCAGAAAGTCCAAAATCTTCTTTTTTTGGTACTCCTTACTCTTTTCTCCCGTCGTCCTACTTTCACTTCTACGGACCTTCTATCCATAACGAGTTCCAGGATTGGTGAATCGATGTGGGAATAGATAAAACGATTGTTGAGTACACAGTATAACCGTGTAGCTCATCCAGAAGATCATCAATGACCGGTATCGGGTATTTCTTTTTTACGGTTTGCGCATGGAGTTGTATGCGAAAGGAGAGAAAGATAAATGGAAATTTTATCAGGAGTTAAGATTATGGCAACGACTAGTTCCCACCCTCCCAAACCACTTAAACATTGTGAGGTTAAGTTTAGGAGGTAGTATATGGAGTTCATTTTTAGGGGGGGGGGGGGATACAAGAGATATGTAATCAAACAACCCTTGCACAAGTTCCACTTGATATTATCTTTTTTTTCAAACCATTTGTGAGAGTTGTGTGTAATCATTGATATAGAAAGGAGATAGCAACACTAAAGATGGCAGCACCAACACAATGCCAAAGATGGCACAACGTGAGAGCGCACAACACAACCTAATAAACGACGAGATGTCTAAGGATTATGTACAGAAGCGCCAACCAAGTGACTAAGGTAAAAGACTACAAACCCAAGCAAGAACAAGTATGGACAACAGACATGTAAGAAAGCCCAACCATACATCAAAGGACCTGCAATAACTCAGAAAGATGACCACGATAGCATAAGCACAAGCCCTCTAGGATGGCATATACCAATGGCCCAAAGTCACACTTGCTTGAGAAAGGGTGTCGGGATGAAGACGAACACGACACCATAACTGGCATAGCACCGAAGCAAGGAGAACACGACCACATAGATGTCTCACTACCAAACAGACTCACACACACTGAGAAACTAGGTAGGGAAGGATCCACAAAAGAGAGATCAACCTAGCAACAAGGGCAGGGCATCAATGACCAGGGAGAGGACTACACACGTCAAAACGACCAAGATAAGGACCATATTCAGTCACATCAAGGTGAGCGAGGCGACCGAGAGAGCGGAATGCCAAATCTAGTTGTTTGACGCTAGGATCTGGACAACGTCGACCAAGGCAGGGTGGGGCACCAGATTCAACGATGGGATGCCCAGATCTGGCCGAACACAAACAAGGGAAGGTGGAGGAACACCAAAGCTCAATAGAAACATCGTAAAGAGGTCACAAATCAGCATCTACTAAGGACGACCAGAGGAGGTGGAACTCCTGATACAAACAAAAATGAAGGAGGGGGGAGGAGGATGATCGATACAACACCTCCACTAAACCACAAACCCACAACATGGAAACCATGGGAATCAAGGAGGGAGCGGAGCAGCATTACCAAGGAAGATTAAAAGCACAACTATATGGTCGTCCCATAGTTGCCGCCTACCGAAGAGAATGACTACACGGTTGAATGCCCTACAAGATTTAGCTCACACCGGACTGAGGATGCAAGTGAGAGAGGTTTCCTCACCACCGCTGACCTCACTGGTCATGTGGGCTCGTCGACAGCAACCTTGAGCAACGATGGAGGACAAGGAGTGGTGGTAGTGGTATAGAACTGGGCGACTATGCTTTGGGGATGAGAGTCTAGTCGTCGTCTTGACCTCAGCACCTCGCACAAGCACACAAACTTGTCATTGTGTCACCTCTTATTGGGTGATTCTACACAAACTATGGGAATAGTTATATGATGTCTAGTTGGTTGATGACATGACTATATTAGTATATTTATCTATATCCTCTCATTTCCTCCCCTAACCCCATCCATCTAGGGCAAACTTTCCCCTCCAGCCTTCACTGGCGAGCTCGTGGATTCACCTTCCCTCTGCCTGCCGCATCGGCGACCGATGGCAGGGAGGGGAATCCCAGTGCCTCCACTCCGGTTAGTAGTTTATTAGGTTTTTAGTCCTCATAGGTGCGGCGCTCAGGCGGATGACGACGCTTCTTCTTCGAGATTGTTTTTCGGGCTTCGATCCTCCGCGAGTTCGTCCGTATGAACGTAGTCGGCGGAACTCTGTCGCAGATTCTTCCCGTCTCCTTGGGGCAGTGAGGTTAAGATTTCCTCGTCATGTGGCGAGCTTTGGTGTCAGCTACTTCAGTTCTATGCAAGAGTTCAGCGACGACGACTACGGCACCAGGGCACTGATGCTTAAGGGCACGTGCACGAAGACTTCCCGACTGTCATCGACAAGGTCAAGCCGACTCCAATAGGGAAGTGGCGACAGTGACATGCCGCGGCTTGTTTTGGCTGCAATAGTAGTCATACAGTGGTCTTGGAATCTAGGTGTAATTTTTCTTATAATAGATGTTATCCTTTCCAAAAAAAGATAACTAAAAAGTTAGGGAACAAATTTATAGCATTACTCGTGAAGATGCCCCAGGCCGTTCAGACTGAACGCTGACTTGCTCAAAACTCACTGCAATTTGAAGATAAACGAAATTCACCGCGCTACAAAACATCAAACTCTGACCCAGTTACCAGTGCGATGCCATCGCTGTTCTGTCACGAGCGAGCTTCGCACGTCCGACCACGCCGTTTCGTTGCAGAGCTGCGAGAACTGCTCAGACACGCGATGGCCTCTTCCTGGCCGTCACATGAACACTGGCAGGAAGCAGCAGGCGCTCTCTCATGGAAGCATTTGACAAGATGTTGCCCTCTCCCTCTGTCTCTGCGCAGCCGAGACAACGGCACGGATACGGATACCCCAGACAGCCACGAGCTGCTACCGCTGCTGCGCTCTCTGCGCACCCCGACGAGGACGAGGACGAGCATTGCACACTGATGCCGAAAGCGACCGACCCCCGCTGCCCAAACAACGCACACGCCCCCATCCGACCGTCCGCCCGCGTCCATCCAAGCATCCAACGGGGCGCGTCGAGCCGGGGGCGGGGGGCCCGCCAGCGACGCGGGCAGGACAAAGCCTCGTAAACCGAGCGCGCGCACCACTCGCTCCACCTTCGAAACCTTTCCCGTGCTCCAACGCGCGCTCGTGCAGTGCGGGTGCGTGCTCTGCCTCCGCCTCTGCTCGTCCGTGGGCATGGCCGCCACCCTCGCCGCCTCTCGCCTCCTCCTTCTGCTCATCCGCGTCGTGGCCACCGCTTCCTTCGCGCTCGGGCTCGCCGGCCGCGCGCAGCTGGACCCGCAGCAGCTGCTGGCGCTGCGCGCGCTCGGCCTCGGCGCTCGCCGCGCCGGTGACCCCTGCGACGCGGACGGCGCCGTGGCCGCGTCCTGCGACGCGGGGGCGCCGTTCCGGCGCGTGACGTCGCTCGTCCTCACCAACTGCTCCGACACCACCTCCGTCTCCGCCGCGGCGCTCGAGGCGCTCGCGCCGTCTCTCCGCACGCTCGCCTTCTCGGACTGCCCCGCCGCGCCGCCGCGGCTCCTCCCCCCGGAGCAGCTCGCCGCGGGTCTCCTGTCCTTCTCCTGCACCGCGTCTCTCGGCCGCCTCTCCGCGGTCTGGCTCTCCCGCCTCGCCAACCTCACCGAGCTCACCGTCGCGAACACCCCTCTCGCCACCGGCTCCCCGTCCGAGCTGGCCGTCGTCATCTCGCACATGGACCACCTCAACCGCCTCACCATTTCCAATGCCAACCTATCCGGCTTCCTCCCGCACCACTGGCACTGCCCCAACCTGACGCACCTCGACCTCTCCGGCAACCGCATGGCCGGCGCCATCCCCGACACCATCACCCACCTTGGCGCCATCACCCACCTGAACCTCAGCTCCAACGTTCTCAAAGGGCAGATCCCCACACACATCGGTGACCTCATTTGGCTCACCACCGTGGACCTGTCCAACAACTCCCTCTCCGGCGGCATCCCGGAGACAGTCTCCACGCTGCCCGAGCTGGAGGTGCTCAACCTGGGCTCCAACCGGCTCAACGGGACCATACCGCCGTTCTTGTCCGAGATGAGGGGCCTCAAGGAGCTCAACCTGGAGAACAACGACTTCGACGGCGTGGTGCCGTTCAGCGCCAGGTTCTTGTCGCGGCTGCGGGTGTTCAGGGCGGCCGGCAACGGCAAGCTGTGCTACAACAGGTCGGTGCTCTCCGCCGAGGTCGCCGTGGGGGTGGCGCCGTGCGACAAGTACGGGTTCCCGGTCACGGCACCCCCGGCGACGGCGCAGTCGGAGAAGAGCACGGCGGATTACGACGACGGCGGCAGTGACGGCGACGCGGACGGCGGCGAAGACGCTCGTGGCGGCCCCAGCGCGGTGGTTCTCGGGCTCGCCATTGGCCTGTCCTGCTTGGCGTTCGTGGTCATCTTGGTCGTCTGCCTCTGCAAGGTGTGCAGATGAGACGGCGTGAACATTTTGTTGCTTCTCTTGTGTTGACGAGGTTGGTTTACAACATTGCTGCATCTTGAATAGTCGGATCCGCAATTTGCTGTTACGATGTAGTGTAGCACTGCATGTTGTACTCCTAAACCAGCATAGATCAATTGATCGGTTGAAACATTTGACGAAAAATACAACGAAGAGGCCGCATTTGCAAAGCAGAACATTCCTCTTGTTTTTGTTTGCTGACCAATGTCGTTGTTATTATTCAGTGTTGTCCTTTTTCTTTGCGGGGTCGTATCGTTCTACTGTATTCACTGCGGTATTACAAATTCAGAAGAGTAAAACAGTTATGCATCATGGACCGATGTGTTTGGGTTGTGTGAGTGTGTGTATCTGTATGTAAACGAGTGAGGGGAAGTCGAGTGGAGAGAGTGATGAGAGCTGGACAAGAGCAGTGCTTCAATCTTCCTTTTGCTAGGCTTTTCCGTGGACTGGCCGGCCTAATTTTTGTTTCACTTTAGTTTAGGCTTGAAGCGTACTCTGCCGCCAACCGAAACCGCGCTCTTTCACGGCCATCATGCATGCATGCAGAGCGCAGCTTGGCGGGCTAGGCCATGCCGGTCCCTCGCCATCCTCGCAGCATGATGCACAGCTAGCCACGCTTTTGAGTTGCGCTGCCGCTTCGCAAGGGCGCCGCAGTGATCTTTCTTTTCACAGTACCTCGTTGACGGTAATCATACAATGCGATCTTGTACGCGCGGTTCTACACTCGTACTCCTGTTTGTACATATTGCACGGATGCAGCAGACATGTGGTGATGCTCTTGCTCGGTAGATCAGTTAACTCCAGGCCGGTGAAGGTCGTTTACTTTACAGTAGCCTGTCGATTCATATTGCACGCTTTGCCATGGCAATTTGCCGGGACAATGATGGACCGATCGCCGCCCTAATGAACGCTCATGATTGCATAGTACAAGCATCATACTTACTAAGGCTTGATTCCCCACTCATGCCCTTACGTTGTTCATGCAATCAATACCCACCACGCTGGCCACGATATATGGCAAGCTAAATGCACCCCATAAGTAGCATTAGCGCTAGCACTCGATTGATATAGCTAGGATGCATCACTAGTGCAGCACACCGGGCATCATTTAGCCACATCATTCTTGACACATAGGATAATCCATCGATGAGCTGTGTTCCTCGCGTGTGTAATTCTAATTCATGCCCTCGTGAAAATTAGGTAGCAGCGATTGATGTCCCATCAGTGCGCCTTTTCACTGAGAACGCGGAAATCAGCACTCCGATCTCATGTTTGTAGTGGGGAAAACGGTAGTCGAAAAGCTGATGCTGGAAAGGTCGTGCTAGATGATGATGATACACTTGGTTAGAGTAGTTCTATGGCAAAACTAGAATCACGCGACCGCAAAGTTAGGGCATCTCCACTAGGCCCCCCAAGACGCCCCCCCAAGCCACTTTTTAGACGCCGGTGGCAAAAAATGGTCCCAGTCACGGCCCCAAGACACGGTTTTGCGCCGGATTTAAGGAAAAACAGCGCCGGCGACCCCGGGCCAAACCCAAGATCCCGGGGCGCAGTTGGGAGCACCGGCGCTATTCTTTTTGCTTATTTGGCCCACTGTCGGCGTCTCTTTCCTCTGTCCTCTCTCCTCTCTCTTCTGTCGTATCTTTCCTCTGTCCTCTCTCTCCTCTCTCCTCTGCCTGGACGGGGCGCGGTCCGGCGGGCAAGCCGTGGCCGGGGCAGAGTGTACCACAGCCACGGCCAGCTCAGGCGCTGGTACTCGGGCGCCACGGCCAGTTCGAACCGCCGCAGCACCACGGCCATGTTGGTGCCCCGCGGGATGGTCGTGCCGGCGTCGTCGACGGTGATGTCGTGCAGGGCCTGCCGCTGCACGTTGGGGGACGGCGGGTAGAGGCGGAGCACCTCGCTGAGGACCCATCCCATCTTGGCGAGCTTGGCATCGAGGGGCCCGTCGGCGGTGACCTCGCGTAGCTCGTCCCGGAGCGCGCGCTACCACTCGTCATCAACCTCTTCTTCCCGTGTGGGTGGATTCCGGCGCGTCCGGCGTGGGCGGGACGGGCGCGGCCGTGGGCGAGCGCGGCATGGGCGGGCGCGGCCGTGGGCGGGACGGCAAGGGCTCGCGGGGGCACGCCAAGTACCCCGACGGCCATGGCGCAGGGCGTGTGTCGCGCTGGAGGACGCCGTTGTCCTCGCGCGGTGCCTCAGCGCCGTCGTCGGGAAGGAGCGGGAGATGGTGGAGGATGCCGTGGTGAGGTTCCCCATTTGCGCCGGACAGCGACGGCGCGGCCGTGGCCTGGACGGCGAGGCGTGGGCGTGGCGCGGTGCGGGCGGGACGGGCACCAGGTCCAGAAGCCATGGCTGGTCGAGTTGCTCGACACGCCCGGCAGGCCGCGCTGGTCCTGCTCCTGCTGCGGCCCAGGGCGGAGCGCCTGGTCTCCGGCGAAGGGGATGGAGTCCACGCTGTGGCGAGGGCGCCGTGGCGGCGAGCAGCGCCGTGGCGAGGGCGGCGAGCAAGAGGGCCGAGCGCCAGGCGAGGCGAAGGCGGCCAGCCCTGCGGTGACGAGTGGATAAGTGCGTGGGGGGGCCAAAGAGTGGACATTTTCTCGTTCGCAGGGAAAAAAATTCGCCGGCAGCCCCCCAGGCGGCGAAAAAAATGCCTCCTGGGGGGCTCAACGGCCGGAGATGCCCTTAGACATCGGAAAAAGGGAACTGGCCGTAGCCGTTTTTTTATTGTTTTTTTGAAATGAAACTGGCTGTAGCTTGTAGGAACACAATGTGGTTGCATTGAGAGTTTGAAGCATTTTCCCAAACTGTCGATACAATTATAAAAGGCCCAGGGGTACAACCTGTTTGCTAATTCTTACCTTCATTTTATCGAAAAGGAGGATTACCTCCGGCCAATTTCTTATCTTCATGGAGAAATGACATATGTTTCCTTTTAGAAGGCCAGTCACAGCTGACAATCTTATCATTTTTCATATGAGATACAAATTTCAAGTTGCTCTCATGCCATTTTTTTGTTCTCTCTGTACATGGAAGTACATGTTTCCTTCTACAAGTACATATGCTTTACAAGAACTTCAACTTTGGCCGCTCACAATTCCAGCGGCTTTAACATCAAAACTTCCCATAAGAGAGTCAACAGCAATGAAATAATCGACGCAAAATAGTAGCCTACATCACCTCTGTAATGGTGGGCAAAGGTCTTTACATTGATCAAATACACACATCCGCTAACCAGCAAACAATTGCCTGGACCTCCAAGCAGTGGCAGTTGCTCAGCAGTCGATGCTGCTGCAGGCTCCGGCGGCGACGGTCTCGGCACCGGTGATGAAGGGATCGATCTTGACCCAGAGAAGGGAGAAGACCGAGGCCAGCAGGACGGACCAGAGTATGACGATGGTGGGAGTCCGGTTCTGGCGGCCCATGAGACCCTTGAGGAACGGGTACAGGTGCATAATCACCCACATGGCGAAGAACACCTTGCCGAAGAGCGGCCCCCATGACTCGTAGCCGCTGTTGAGCGCGTCCGAGAACCCGGCCACCACGCCGACGAGGTTGAGCACCAGGATTGTCGTGGGCGGGATCAGCACCGTTGTCCACTTGAACACATACAGTTCAGCGAAATCACCGTCCTCCGCGGCCTTGCTCGTGACCGTGAAGTTGGTGTCAAGCCCGATGACCATCTTGAGGATACCCTGGAACACGGCAAAGAGATGAGCAGAAACGCCACCGATGACCCAGAACTGCTCGTTGCGCCACCAGTCCTCAATGCCAATGCCACTCCACCGCAGCTCCAGGACACTCGTCAGGATGATGGAGGTGAAGAGACCAAGAAACCATATTGTTGCGGCATTGGAGAGCTATATTGACAGCAAATGAAGAATGTTATCAGCGAGTGAACAATGTTATCAGCGTGAAACAGTGATAATCATCAGAGTCCAATGTCAATGTATATATGTGTCTTCAGAAATCTTACGATTGGAATGATGAATTTGCCAGTGAGCAAGCAAATGGCAGGCAGGCAGCAGTATGCGACGAGGGGAACAGAGGTGAAGGGGTAGACGATGGTGTTGATGTAGGACAGCCTCTGGAGCCATCTCAGACGGCCACCGCCATAGCCATACCACAGCGGGCAATGTCGGCTGAAGAAGATCTCGACAGAACCGAGAGCCCACCGAAGAACCTGGTGCAAACGATCGGAAAGGTTGATTGGGGCCGATCCCTTGAATGCGGGTCTTATCGGCATGCAGTAGATGGATCGCCACCCACGGCAATGCATCTTAAACCCAGTCAGAATATCCTCTGTAACTGAACCATAGATCCAACCAAGCTGACAAAAAAGCAGAAACAAGCAGTCATGCCTAGTGAACAGAGCAAAATAACTTGAGGCATCGTCAAGTAATTCAACATAAGTTAGACACTGAAGAGCAAGAACTAACCTCTTTTCCCCATTCAGTTTTCTCTTCATATCCACAGCTAATGACATGAATGGCTTCTTTAATCAGTGTAGAAGGGTCTACAGACTCAGGAACACCCCCATTCTCCATAAGAGTTGATTCAATGAATACCGAAGACTGTCCAAACGACTTCTCGAAGCTCATCTGGGAGATAAGCATGGACCGCTCATACTCGTCGTAGTCTGCAAAAGCAACCAATGTTACGAAAACACAATTCTCAAGATTTAGAACGTTTTATTCCACATAGTTCGTGCACTTACTGTCGATTTCCCGTAGATTGAAAATGGCAGACTCAAGGTCTTCTCGTCTGGAGTCTCTGTGCATTTCTTTCTCAGTTTTTTCAACCTTTTTCTTAGGGCAGCAGCAGCAGCAGAATGAACAAGCCGAAGATTTTGGAAGGGCAGGCAGAGATGGTGGCCCATAACCGTAGAGGGCTTGCCTATAGAAACAACAACCAGTTCCCACATAAACCGGCCCTTGGATGCCATCAAGCCCTTTCATGTTAACCTGTGCATGATAAGTATGAACATATAAGTTGGGTAAAGATACTTAAATGGAATACACATCAGTGGCGTAATGCTTACATCAAAGAACACGACGTTCCTATTGGCATAACGATCGCTGCGGTCAATCCCATCGAATCTCTGTGGGAACTGAACATAGCAGACATCTCTACCAACAGAAGGGTCCATCATGAAGCACATTGCTTCACGCACAGCTTTGCTGTTGTTAACATAGTGATCGCAGTCAAGGTTAAGAATGTAGGGAGCATTTGTCAGAACAGCAGACACTCGGACCTGCCAAATTAGATAATTATTCAGTAACCTTGTATCCAAGCGAATTTTGTCAAAATAAACAATAAATGGGATAATTCTTTCTAAAAAAGGATTTACCAGAGCATTCATAGCCCCTGCCTTCTTGTGGTGTTGGTACCCTGGTCTTTTCTCTCTTGAAACATATACTAGCCGAGGAAGCTCATTTCCATCGTAGTCGCGAGCACCGGTCTCACCAAGGAAAACCTGCAACCAGAAGTCAGAAATACAATAAGGGTAAGTTTCAACAAGGCGCTATCATCCACAAGGTAACTATTCGTTGGCTTTCTTGGAAGGATCAGCAAGCATCATATTAGAGAAGCATCAATTCTGCAAACCACGACTTCGCTCTTAACCATGTAAGTGGAACCTGATCTCATGTAAGTTCAGCTTCAATGAGGACATTTGAGACAATGGTAACTAATTGTATGCTGAACAATAAATGAATGATTTAAGACACAATGCCCTGGAAAATTAACTACCTGATAGATCCTGATCTTCTTTGTAGAGGTTATAAATCATGAACATTTCGTTATGTCTTAATATCTTATAAGAGGTTAAAGAAAGTTAGCACTTTGCCGTTGCTTATATCTTAATATAGAACTTCATTATTATGACATGTATAAAGTTCAATACGAGGTAAGAACTTACAGTTGCTGTCAAAGATCGCCTTATATGTTATTAAAAAAACAATTGACCCATAACATTTCCTGGCTCAGTGGTTGGGTATGCGGTTGTGCAGCCCAACGACCCGAGTTCAATTCCCATAATTGACAGGTGATGCACAGGGGTTTTCCCCCGTTTATTGAGGATCAAGCTTGATGTGTGGTGGAACCACTCATTAATAAATATCTTGATACTCATTTAAAAAAAATTCTGAGGACCATGTTTATCTTGGTACTCATACTAAAATGGCCGTATGCATCCTTAGTTGGTACAGAGGCCGGGAAGTGAAAATCTCTCCCATTTTTTAGTGTTATGCCTTTTTGAACAATTGTCGGGGCTGAAGATTAATTTCCATAAAAGCGAGTTGTTCTGCCTTGGTAGAGCCAAAGACGATCCAGAAGCATATACACAATTGTTTGGTTGCGAAGTTGGGGCTCTACCTTTCACGTCTCTTGGTATTCCAATACACCATCGTAAGCTAACAAATCGTGAGTGGAAGTGCATCGAGGATCGTTTTGAGAAGAAACTTAGTTGCTGGAAAGGAAAACTCATGTCTTATGGAGGCCGGTTAATTCTGATTAACTCGGTGCTCACGAGTTTACCTATGTTTCTCTTATCTTTCTTCGAGGTCCCAGTGGGGGTTAGGAAGAGGCTAGACTTCTATCGTTCCCGCTTCTTTTGGCAGAGTGATGAGTCTAAGAGGAAGTACAGATTGGCCAAATGGGATATTATTTGTCGACCAAAGGACCAAGGGGGACTTGGGGTTGAAAATCTTGAAGTCAAGAACAAATGCCTGCTTAGTAAGTGGCTGTTTAAGTTGTCTTCTGAGACAGAGGCAACTTGGGCGCAGATTCTACGTAGTAAATATCTGCACTCAAAGACTTTATCCTAGGTTACTCTGAGACCTACAAATTCGCCGTTCTGGAAAGGGCTTATGAGGGTTAAAGCCGCTTTCTTTAACAGAACGAGATGTATTGTTGGTAATGGCGATAATACGCGTTTCTGGGAGGATACGTGGCTTGGTGACGCGCCATTGGCTACACAATATCCGACACTATATCGTATTGTTCAGCGTAGGGATACTCTCGTTGCCACGGTGATGTAGTCTATACCTCTAAATATTCAGTTTAGGAGGGTGCTTGTCGGGCCTCGATGGGAGGCATGGCTTCACTTGGTCCGTAGGCTGATGGAAGTTCAGCTAAATCCTCAGCCCGATCAGTTGTATTGGAAGCTAACTAGAACTGGGGTATTCACGGTTAAATCGATGTATGTTGATATCATTAATTCTGCTGTGATGCCTACTTCCAAGGAGGTCTGGAAAGTTAACGTACCTTTGAAGATTAAAGTGTTTATGTGGTTTGTGCATAAGCAAGTTATTCTTACTAAGGACAATCTAGTTAAGCGCAACTGGACAGGATCTACTAGGTGTAGTTTCTGTGATAGGGATGAGACCATCAAGCACTTATTTTTTGACTGTCCGTTGGCACGAGGGTTGTGGCGCTCCGTGCAAATTGCCTTTAATATTACTCCTCCGACATCGGTAAACACGTTATTTGGGGCGTGGCTTGTTGGGATTGAGTCCGAAACAGCCAGACACATTCGTGTAGGAGTATGTGCGTTATTATGGGCAATTTGGAATTGCAGAAATGATTTGGTTTTTAACAGAACAACAAATACTCATTTTTTGCAGGTGTTATTCCGAGCTACAGCACTGATCCGCACGTGGTCATTACTCACTCCGACGGAGGCCAGGGAGCGTTTGGTTACTGGATCTGTCCGGTGGGAGACGGTAGCGCGGGATATCTTCAACCGGTTTGGATGGCGATCATGTAATAGGATAGGCATTTAGTTTTACCTATCTGTTTTCATGCCAGCCGGTTGTGGCTTTTGTGGTTTCTACTTTGCAGCTGACGCTCTATGTGAGCTAGTCCCTGCTTTTGTTCCATTACTGTAAGACCTTGTTGAGACCTTGTTTACTTTTTAATAATAGAGGCCGTATGCATCGTTCTGATGCAGAGGCCGGGGAATCCCCCCTTTTCGAAAAAAAAATAACATTTCCTGGATTGATCTTTCAATAGTGAAAAGCAAGTTACCTGAATCATGCCGGGGTGGTCACGAGAGTTGTTCCCAGGCCATGGTGTCCCATCCTGCATGACCCAGCCTTCCTCCGGTGTCTTTTGAGCCTTGGCAACCAAAGCATTTATCCTCACCTTGAACTCTTCATAATCTCTCTGCACGAAACACAATGCTTATTTACATGACTAACAGCAAAACGAAACAGCCAAAATAATGGATATTGTCAAACTGTCCAATAGAAATATACCTTCATAGCCCTACGCTCCTTGACGAAAGACGGGTGTATTTTATCCTTCAAGTAGTCAATCTTCTGTGAGAAGTAGAACTCAGGGGTTCGTGGCTCAATGGAGAACTTCTTGCAAAATGGAACCCATCTCCTTGCAAATTCCGCAGTTTCAGCAAGTGATTCAAACGTGAGCATGGCAGCTCCGTCGTCAGAGACGTAGCACGAAATTTTCTCAACAGGATAGTCCACCGCAAGAATGGACAGCACAGTGTTTGCAGTGATTAGTGGAGGCTCTTTCAATGGATCCACTGTACTGACAAAGAAATCCACAGGTGCTAACCCAGAATCTTCTCCATCTCCATATCTGTAACATGCATGGATTATGTTATTCAGTACAAACAATGCTTACTGATATATAAACAGTTTTAGTGGTACTACTACCGAGCATACCGTGCAATCAGCCTATCGACGTAAGTCTCTCGGTTGACAGGACACCACTTGGGAAATTGATCCAAGATCCAGGAGAAACCGAACCAGATCTCACAGATGACTGAAGTCAGCCAGAGACCAAAGGCACTGTCGACAGGGTTGGTGATACGGTAGTGGAAGAAGAGCCCGAGAACAACTAGCCGCATAATGATGACTGCCCTGTAAGGTGTGAGCTTGTTTTTCGATATAGGGATGATCCGGGAAAGTGGCTCATACGCATCTGTCAAACTGCAAAATCGTTTGGTGCGTAACAATAAATTGTCAGCATATTAAAATTAGAACACTTGAATTATATGAACCAACCAACCCCACTCAGAATCCTAAGCTAATGAGGGAAGGTGATACTATGCATTTCAACAAAACAACATGTCATTTTATAATGTAGCAGAGGTAAAGCTCAAAAAGGTCTTGAACTAAGCCAGGGGAAGTATAATAGCAGAAAAGTTAAACATATTAAATTGACAACTTAGGAAGATCCTGATGTTAAGATGTATAAACAAGGTGTGGTTAATGGTTATAGGCCAAGTTAAGCAACAAATTGTGTGACTAAGGTGTAAATGAAGCATGTTAATGAGATATGAAGTGTGAATACAATATCACATCTCCAGATTAGTTTAAGCTATTTTCCCCAGTACATGGGAAATATAGAAGTTTGTATATGGATCTGGTAAGATAGCAATCACATGAGACCTTAAGGTCAATTTTAAATATAACTGGCATCTAGCTCATCTAAAAAAAAGAATCAGCTAACTATATATGATTATACCTATAGAAATGGTGAACCAGAGATTTACAGATATTCATTTGTTAGGAGACATCGATACATATATACAAGTAGAATCTCTAGAGTAATCATTTTAGGATGAATAAATGGATGCGTAATTCATACTCCTTTTCTTCCATGATCTGTTCTTCCACAGGCGGAACTTGTGCTTTAGCTGCAGCCCTTTTCGCTGAGGCTTTCTTCTCATTCTTCTTCTCCTTCCAACTATCAACCCTGTTCTTCCAGATGGGCTTCCCGGATTCATCATTCAACTCTTCAAATCCAGAGTGAGTGAAAAAATTTCAGTACTTAAGCGACATCAGAGTAAGGTAAAAATCCCAAGGAAGTATGCGTACCGCTCCCAACTCCAGACATGCTGCTAAGGGTCCTGGCATGACTTACTACATCCTGTTGCACCAAAATCACATCCAACATTGTCAGAACTGTAGGAAATTTCCCTTCCTTGAGGGGTGTGTGTTCAGCTGATCTACACAAAACCGAACAGTTGCACGAATAAATGACTTCACCTGGCGATCGCTGAGTTGGTTCGCCATTGTGACCCGCCCACGCAGGCCCTCGGCGACGAGCTGGTCCTCCACCGCCGCCTCCTCCTCCTCCTCCACGGCGCTCCCCTTGCCATGCGCTGGAACAGAGGGCAAACCCGTCAGCGCAAACCCCCTCGCTGGAGTGAAAAAGCCTCTGTCAAGGAAAGCGGACCTGGGTCGGAGACGGCGTACTCCCCGCCGCAGCGCGCGCAGGCGGCGCGGCCCTCGGCGACGTCCTCGTCGAGGCACGCCTTGCATAGCGCGTAGCTGCAGGCGCGGCAGGCGGCGTGCGCGTCGTCCCCGCAGGCCGCGCAGGGAGGATGGGCCCCCGGCTCCATCGTGACTCCTCCTCCTCGGGGCGCGCGCTGCTACTCACCCCTCCTCGCCGGCGCGCGGGCGGCTGGGGCGGCAGTGGCCGGAAGGGTGGGGAGTGGAGTGGGAGAGAGAGGGAGGGATAGGCTCAGCGTGCCGGAGGTTGGATGCGTGGTGATATAGCCACGGCCGCGCGGTGGCGTGGCGCTGGCAGGCGGTGGGTGGGGTTGGGGCGTCGGCATCGCATCGGCGGGTGGATGGAAAGAATGGAAGCAAAGGGTTGGGCGCCTGAGCGGGCAGGGGAGGGGCGCAGAGGCGGGGCGGCGTGCGGCAGGTGTTTTTCGCGGGAGGGAGGGATTTTGCGGGGTTTGGAAGCGAAGGTGACGGGCGATTGGGCGGGGCGTAACCTGCAAGGCGGGAGGGTCGGAGGTCGGGGGCAGGTTGGTGGTGCTTGGTGTCGTCGGTGCGGGGCCTGGCGCGAGGTGAGAGCAAGAAGGGATCGCTCGCGCTGCGGCGTCGCTTTTGACAACACGTTTTCTAACTCGCGACCGACGCGACGGCGAATGGCGCGGAGGAGGAGGGGGAGTCGCTCCGCGGAGGACGAAATTGGAGGCAAATTGCAGACGTGCAGTTTATGTCCTGGTACACTGAGCTGAGAGTGAACTCATACCCGCCATCAAAATTGAACCCTCATATTTTAGTCCCTGAATCTCGGTCTAAAGCAAACCTTCAGAGCATTTTCAAATAGCCGACCTGGCGGGGGGGGGGGGGGGGGGGGGGGGGGAGGTCGGAATGTCTGAGTCAACCAACCATGTGGTGATGGGTCCCACAAGGCCCCATGAAATCAACACGCTACCGAGTTGAGCCCGCGGACTAGGTCGCGCCGCTCCACTTCACACACTTCGCCCCTGCTCTCCCTTCTATCCCCTGACTATGCATCGTCTTCCTACTCTCTTGCACAATGGTGACGGCGACCAGCGGAAAATCGCGGTTACCGATGACGATCATGCTTGTAGTAAAGAAGGAGGTACACCATGCCCTTCACTTGTGCTCATTTGCCGGTTCTATTTTTGTCTATGTGCAATTAGGTGTAGGGTTCTAGTAGAGAAACGTTGGGGCTTGAGTTGTAGTTGGTGTAAAACCGATTGATTTGCGGGTAACTTGTTCAATTTTACATCACAGAGTTACACATGCCCTGTAATGCAGGTGTTTTCGTTCAAATCATGAACCCAAGGGAGGTGTTAAACATTAGATTTGCCTCACACATAATTGGTGAATTGGTTGCTATTTCTTTATAATGATAAGGGTTGCATGAATATCTCAGAACATACTACAGATGGAGGAGTTGCTGACATATGTAGAGTACAATGGGGAATAAGATGAGTCAGAGGAAGAAGGCTAGGAGAAAATATCACATGAAAACCAAGTTTTGGTGGAAATCGTTGAAAACCACACGGAAATGATGTTTTGAAGCTTCAACAAAATCGATGTAAGAGTGATGTTTAGAATGTGAAATTCCCAAGTTCAAATACATTACCATTTACAAGGTACAAAAAAACAAATTCAACAATGAATAATGCCGAATAGTAAATGTCACTATTTATTGTTGATTTTTTTTCATATCTCATACATGGTAATGTGTTTGAACTTGAAATTTAGCATAGCAATAGAACATCACCATCTTGACATTTCATTTTTTTAAAAGATTTTTTCAAAACTTTTAAACGTGGTTTCCACGAAGTTTTCTTTGAAACTTGGTTTCTATGTGATATTCTCTCTAATATCATAGAGAGAATATCACATGAAAAACTAACTTTCAGTGGAACTGGTGAAAACCACGTGGAAATGATGTTTCGAAGTTTCAGAAAAATCTTTTAAAAAATAGGGGATGTTAAGAGTGATGTTCAGCATGTGAAATTCCCAAGTTCAAATACATTACCATTTACAAGGTACGAAATAAAAAACAATATCAAAATTGAATATTGCCGAATAGTAAAGCCCACTATTCATTGCTGAATATATTTTTCATATCTCATACATGGTAATGTGCTTGAACTTGAAACTCAGAGCATATATAGTTGGGCGCCCCAAACCCGCCTCATACGCCCGGGCGGGCCGCCCGTTCACTGACCAGTCATGAAATTTCGACCAGACGGGCCTCAAACACCCGAACTGACTGGCACCCCTCATATCCAGCCCAAATATGGTAGATATGGGACGGCCAGGCACGTCCGCCATGTCGTACCCGGCCCACGATGGCCCACCCGACCCCACATATATTCATATTACTCACCATCCGCTCGCCAGACCAAATCCCTAGCCACTTCACTCCACTCCCCTCCGGACCCAAGCTCCCATCAGGCGATCTTAGGTCGTCTTCGGCATGGCGGGAAGCAGATCCGAGTCCTTCATCTCCAGATCCGTCGACCTGATACATCCATTTCGCATCATGTTTTTCTACTGTTATTTATATTACTTTTGGTCATTATTCCACTTTATGATGCAATTCTAATGCATTTTTTCTCTTAGTTTGCAAGATTTACATGGAGAGGGAGATTACCGACAGCTGGAATTCTAGACCTGAAATAGCTACAACGAAGATACCTATTCTACAGAGCTCCAAATGACCTGAAACTTCATGGAGATTTTTTTATTGAATATATAAAAAATACTGGAGGAATGCCAGAGGGGGCCCACCAGGTTCCCACAAGGCAACATGGCGCGACCACCCCTGGGCACGACCTGATGCCTTGTGGGGCCCATAGCTGGCCTCCTGTGCCCATCTTCTGCTATATGAGGGGTTTTGACCTAGGAAAAAAATAAGAGAAAACTTTCGCAACGAAGCGCTGCCGTCTCGTGGCGGAACTTGGGCAGGAGCACTTTTGCACTTTGGCGGAGCGATTCCACCGGGAATACTTCCCTCTGAGAGGGAGAAATCAAAGCCATCGACGCCACCAATGACCCTCTCATCATGGGAGGACCAATCTTCATTACCATATTCACCAGCATCATCTTATCTCAAACGCTAGTTCATCTCTAGTATTCAATCTTTGTCCCAAAACCTCAGATTGATGGGTTGCTGGTAGTGTTGATTACATCTTGTAGTTGATGTTAGTTGGTTTATTTGGTGGAAGATTAAATGTTCAGGATCCTCAAGCATATTCAATACCCCTCTAATCTTGAACATGAATATGATTTGTGAGTAGTTACTTTTGTTCTTGAGGACATGGGAGAAGTCTTGTTATAAGTAATCATGTGAAGTTGGTATTCGTTCGATATTTTGATGATATGTATGTTGTTGCTTCCTTTAATCACATGTGAACGTCGACTACATGACACTTCACCATACTTGGTCCTAAGGGAAGGCATTTTGTAGTAATAAGTAGATGATGGGTTGCTAGAGTGACAACAGCTTAAACCCTAGTTTATGTGTTATTCCGTAAGGGGCTGATTTGGATCCATATGTTTCATGCTAAGATTAGATTTATCTCAATACTTCTTTCATAGTTGCAGATGCTTGCGAGAGGGGGGTAATCATAAGTGGGTTGCTTGTTCATGTAAGAACAGCGCGAAGCACCGGTCCATCCACATATCAAATTATGAAAGTAACGAAGGTGAATCAACTAAACATGATGAACATGACTAGGCAACAATTCCCATGTGTCCTCGAGAGCACTTTGCTTTATATAAGAGAACTTTCCAACTTGTCCTTTGCTATAAAAAGGATTGGGCCACCCTGCTACATGATACGTCTCCAACGTATCTATAATTTTTGATTGTTCCATGCTATTATATTGCCCGTTTTGGATGTTTATGGGCTTTACTTTACACTTTTATATCATTTTTGGGACTAACCTACTAACCGGAGGCCCAACCCGAATTGCTGTTTTTTTTGCCTATTTCAGTGTTTCGAAGAAAAGGAATATCAAACGGAGTCCAAACGGAAATAAACCTTCGGGAGCGGTCTTTTTTGAACAAATGCAAACCTGGAGACTTGGAGTGGATGTCAAACAACAAGCGAGGCGGCCACGGGGGTGCCCGGCGCGCCCCCTTGGGGTGGGCGCGCCCCCCACCCTCGTGGGCCCCTTGAGCGTCCACTGACCTACTTCTTCCTCCTATATATACCCACGTGCCCCGAAAACATCCAGGAGCACCACGAAAACCTAATTCCACCGCTGCAACCTTCTGTATCTGCGAGATCCCATCTTGGAGCCTTCGACGGCGCTCCGCTGGAGGGGGAATCGACCATGGAGGGCATCTACATCATCTCCAAGGCCCTTCCGATGAGTTGTGAGTAGTTTACCACAGACCTTCGGGTCCATAGTTATTAGCTAGATGGCTTCTTCTCTCTCTTTGAATCTCAATACAAAGTTCTCCTCGATCTTCTTGGAGATCTATTTGATGTAACTCTTTTTGCGGTGTGTTTGTCGAGATCCGATGAATTGTGGGTTTATGATCAAGTTTATCTATGAGAAATATTTGAATCTCCTCTGAATTCTTTTATGTGTGATTAAGTTATCTTTGCAAGTCTCTTCAAAATATCAGTTTGGTTTGGCCTACTAGATTGATCTTTCTTGCAATGGGAGAAGTGCTTAGTTTTGGGTTCAATCTTGCGGTGTCCTTTCCCAGTGACAGCAGGGGCAGCAAGGCACGTATTGTATTGTTGCCATCGAGGATAAAAAGATGGGGTTTATATCATATTGCATGAGTTTATCCCTCTACATCATGTCATCTTTCTTAATGTGTTACTCTGTTCTTCATGAACTTAATACTCTAGATGCAGGCAGGAGTCGGTCGATGTGTGGAGTAATAGTAGTAGATGCAGGCAGGAGTCGGTCTACTTGTCACGGACGTGATGCCTATATACATGATCATGCCTAGATAATCTCATAACTATGCACTTTTCTATCAATTGCTCGACAGTAATTTGTTCACCCACCGTAATACTTATGCTATCTTGAGAGAAGCCACTAGTGAAACCTATGGCCCCCGGGTCTATCTTTTATCATATAAGTTTACCATCTACTTTTATTTGCATCTTTATTTTTCCGATCTATATCATAAAAATACCAAAAATATTTATCTTATCATATTATCTCTATCAGATCTCACTTTCACAAGTGGCCGTGAAGGGATTGACAACCCCTTTATTGTGTTGGTTGCGAGATTCTTGTTTGTTTGTGTAGGTGCGTGGGACTTTTGAGGAGCCTCCTACTGGATTGATACCTTGGTTCTCAAAAACTGAGGGAAATACTTACACTACTTTGCTGCATCACCCTTTCCTCTTCAAGGAAAACCAACGCAATCTCAAGAAGTAGCAAGAAGGATTTCTGGCGCCGTTGCCGGGGATGTCTTCGCTCAAGTCAAGACATACCAAGTACCCATCACAAACTCATCTCCCTCGCATTACATTATTTGCCATTTGCCTCTCGTTTTCCTCTCCCCCACTTCACCCTTGCCATTTTATTCTCCCTCTCTTTCCCAATCTCCTCTCTCTTTCACTTGCCTTTTTGTTTGCTTGTGTGTTGGATTGCTTGTCATGATGGTGCAAGATAATACCAAATTGTGTGACGTTTCCAATACCAATAATAATAATTTCCTTAGCACTCCGATTGCTCCTCTTAATGATGTTGAGTCTTGTGAAATCAATGTTGCTTTGTTGAATCTTGTTATGAAAGATCAATTCTCCGGCCTTCCTAGTGAAGATGCCGCTACCCATCTAAACAACTTTGTTGATTTGTGTGAGATGCAAAAGAAGAAAGATACGGATAATGATATTGTTAAATTGAAGTTATTTCCGTTTTCACTTAGAGATTGTGCTAAAATTTGGTTTTCATCTTTGCCTAAGAATAGTATTGATTCATGGAATATGTGCAAAGATGCTTTTATCTCTAAGTATTTTCCTCCCGCTAAGATCATCTCTCTTAGGAACGATATTATGAATTTTAAACAACTCGATCATGAGCATGTTGTCCAATCTTGGGAAAGAATGAAATTGATGATTCGCAATTGCCCTACTCATGGTTTGAATTTATGGATGATCATACAAAAAAATTATGCCGGATTGAATTTTGCTTCTAGAAATCTTTTAGATTCGGCCGTGGGAGGCACTTTTATGGAAATCACCTTAGGAGAAGCTACTAAACTCCTTGATAACATTATGGCTATTATTCTCAATGGCACACCAAAAGATCTACTAGTAAAAAAGCGCATGCTATAAAAGAAATTAATGTTTTGAGTGGAAAGATGGAGTAACTTATGAAATTGTTTGCTACTAAGAGTGCCCCTATTGATCCTATTGTTATGCCTTTGTCTACTTTGATTGAGAATAATAATGAATCTTTGGATGTGAATTTTGTTGGTAGGAATAATTTTGGTAACAATGCTTATAGAGGAAACTTTAATCCTAGACCATCCCCTAGTAATTAATCTAATAATTATGGAAATTCCTACAACAACTCTTATGGAAATTTTAATAAGATGCCCTCTGATTTTGAGAATAGTGTTAAATAATTTATAATCTCTCAAAAGAATTTTAATGCTTTGCTTGAAGAAAAATTTCTTAAAGTTGATGATTTGGCTAGGAACATTGATAGACTTTCGCTTGATGTTGATTCTTTGAAACTTAGATCTACTTCTCCTAAGCATGATATCAATGAGTCTCTCAAAGCCATGAGAGTTTCCATTGATGAGTGCAAAGAAAGAACCGCTAGGTTGCGTGCTAAGAAAGATTGCTTTTGTAAAAGCGTGTTCTTCTAGTTTCCATGAAAATAATGATGAAGATCTAAAAGTTATTGATGTGTCCCCTATTAAATCCTTGTTTTGCAATATGAATCTTAATAATGATGGGACTGGAGATGAGTCAACTTTAGTTAAAAGGCGTCCCAATGATTCAGAGTTTTTAGATCTTGATGCTAAATTTGGTAAAAGTGGGATTGGAGAGGTCAAGGCTTTAAATAGCATTGAACCCACTATTATGGATTTCAAGGAATTTAATTATGATAATTGTTCTTTAATAGATTGTATTTCCTTGTTGCAGTCCGTGTTGAATTCTCCTCATGCTTATAATCAAAATTAAGCTTTTACCAAACATATTGTTGATGCCTTCATGCAATCTTATGAGGAAAAACTTAATTTGGAAGTTTTATACCTAGAAAACTTTATGATGAGTGGGAACCTACTATAAAGATTAAAATTAAAGATCATGAGTGTTATGCTTTGTGTGATTTGGGTGCTAGTGTTTCCACGATTCCAAAAACTTTATGTGATATTCTAGGTTTCCATGATTTTGATGATTGCTTTTTAAATTTGCACCTTGCGGATTCCACCGTTAAGAAACCTATGGGAAGGATCAATGATGTTCTTATTTTCGCAAATAGGAATTATGTGCCCATAGATTTTATCGTTCTTGACATAGATTGCAATCTTTCATGTCCTATTATTCTTGGTAGACCTTTCCTTAAAACGATTGGTGCAATTATTGATATGAAGGAAGGGAATATTAGATTCCAATTTCCATTAAGGAAAGACATGGAACACTTCCCTTGAAAGAAAGTTAAATTACCTTATGAATCTATCATGCGAGCTACTTATGAATTGAGTGCCAAAGATGGCACTACTTAGATCTATCCTCGCTTTTATGACTAGCTAGGGGCGTTAAACGATAGCGCTTGTTGGGTGGCAACCCAATTTTATTTTTGTTTTATTGTTTTTGCTTTTGTTTAGTAATAAATATTTCATCTAGCCTCTGTTTAGATGTGTTTTCATGTTTTAATTAGTGTTTGTGCCAAGTAGAACCTATAGGATAACCTACGGTGATAGTTAATTTGATTCTGCTGAAAAACAGAAACTTTGCACGCACGAAAGTAATTTTAGTAATTCAGAGAAAAGTGATTTTGCGTTGATTCTTTTTGCTGTACATAAATACACAAATCTCCCAGGACTTCCTATTTTTGTAGGATTTTTAGAGTTTCAGAAGTATTCGAAAGTTACAGATTGCTACAGACTGTTATATTTTTTGACAGATTCTGTTTTTCGTGTGTTGTTTGCTTATTTTGATGCATCTATGGCTAGTATCAAGGGGTATGAACCATAGAGAAGTTAGAATATAGTAGATTTAACACCAATATAAATAAAGAATGAGTTCATTACAGTACCTTATGTGGTGGTTTTTCTTTATTGCACTAACAGAGCTTATGAGATTTCCTGTTGAGTTTTGTGTTGTGAAGTTTTCAAGTTTTGGGTAAAGATTTGATGGACTATGGAATAAGGGGTGGCAAGATCCTAAGCTTGGGGATGCCCATGGCACCCCAAGATATTCAAGGATAACCAAAATCCTAAGCTTGGGGATGCCCCGGAAGGCATCCCCTCTTTCGTCTTCGTCTATCGGCAACTTTACTTGGAGCTATATTTTTATTCGCCACATGATATGTATTTAGCTTGGAGCGTCTTGTATGATATTAGTCTTTGATTTTTATATTACCACAATCATCCTTGATGTACAGACCTTTTGGGAGAAACCCACTTGATTTAGAATTTATTAGAATACTCTATGTGCTTCACTTATATCTTTTGAGCTAGATAATTTTTGCTCTAGTGCTTCACTTATATCTTTTAGAGCACGGCCGCAGTTTAATTTTGTAGAAATTGTTGATCTCTAATGCTTCACTTATATTATTTTGAGAGTCTCTTAGAACAGCATGGTATTTGCTATGGTTATAAAATTGGTCCTAGAATGATGGGCATCCAATTTGGGTATAATAAAAACTATCATAGAAAGTGAATTGGATGCTATGATCAATACTTGATAATTGTTTTGAGATATAGAGGTGGTGATATTAGAGTCATGCTAGTTGGGTAATTGTGAATTTAAAGATTACTTGTGTTTAAGTTTGTGATTCCCGTAGCATGCACGTGTGGTGAACCGCTTTGTGATGAAGTTGGAGCGCAATTTTATTTGTTGATTGTCTTCCTTATGAGTGGCAGTCGGGGACGAGCGATGGTCTTTTCCTACCAACCTATCCCCCTAGGAGCATGCGCGTAGTACTTTGTTTTCAATGGCTTGTAGATTTTTGCAATAATTATATGAGTTCTTTATGACTAATGTTGAGTCTATGGATTATACGCACTCTCACCCTTCCACCATTGCTAGCCTCTCTTGTGCCGCGCAACTTTCGCCGGTACCATACACCCACCATATACCTTCCTCAAAACAGCCACCATACCTACCTATTATGGCATTTCCATAGCTATTATGTGATATATTGCCATGCAACTTTCCACCGTTCCGTTTATTATGACACGCATCATCATTGTCATATTGCTCCTTGCATGATCATGTAGTTGACATTGTATTTGTGGCGAAGCCACCTTCATAATTTTTCATACATGTCACTCTTGATTCATTGCATATCCCGGTACACCGCCAGAGTCATTCATATAGAGTCATACCTTGTTCTAAGTATCGAGTTGTAATCTTGAGTTGTAAGTAAATAAAAGTGTGATAATCTTCATTATTAGAGCATTGTCCCAAGTGATGAAAGGATGATGGAGACTATGATCCCCCCACAAGTCAGGATAAGACTTCGGACTTAAAAAAAGAGAAAGGCCAAAAAAAAGGCCAAAAAAATGAGAGAAAAAGAGAGAAGGGACAATGCTACTATCCTTTTGACCACACCTGTGCTTCAAAGTAGCACCATGATCTTCATGATAGAGAGTCTCCTATGTTGTCACTTTCATATACTAGTGGGAATTTTACATTATAGAACTTGGCTTGTATATTCCAATGATGGGCTTCCTCAAAATGCCCTAGGTCTTCGTGAGCAAGCAAGTTGGATGCACACCCACTTAGTTTCTTTTGTTGAGATTTCATACATTTATAGCTCTAGTGCATCCGTTGCATGGCAATCCCTACTCACTCACATTGATATCTATTAATGGGCATCTCCATAGTCCGTTGATACGCCTAGTTGATGTGAGACTATCTTCTCCTTTTTTGCCTGCTCCACAACCACCATTCTATTCCACATATAGTGCTATGTCCATGGCTCACGCTCATGTATTGCGTGAAAGTTGAAAAAGTTTGAGATTACTAAAGTACGAAACAATTGCTTGGCTTGTCATCGGGGTTGTGCATGATTAAATACTTTGTGTGATGAAGATAGAGCAACAGCTAGACCATATGATTTTGTAGGGATAACTTTCTTTAGCCATGCTATTTTGAGAAGACATGATTGCTTTGATTAGTATGCTTGAAGTATTACTATTTCTTATGTCAATATGAACTTTTATTTTGAATCATTTGGATCTGCACATTCATGCCACAATAAAGAAAATTACATTGAGAATTATGCTAGGTAGCATTCCACATAAAAAATTCTGTTTTTATCATTTACCTACTCGAGGACAAGCAGGAATTAAGCTTGGGGATGCTTGATACGTCTCCAACGTATCTATAATTTTTGATTGTACCATGCTATTATATTACCCATTTTGGATGTTTATGGGCTTTACTTTACACTTTTATATCATTTTTGGGACTAACCTACTAACCGAAGGCCCAGCCCGAATTGCTGTTTTTTGCCTATTTTAGTGTTTCGAAGAAAAGGAATATCAAAGGGAGTCCAAACGTAAAGAAACCTTCGGGAGCGATCTTTTTGGAACAAATGCAAACCTGCAGACTTGGAGTGGACGTCAAGAAACAAGCGAGGTGGCCACGAGGGTGCCCCCACCCTCGTGGGCGTGCCCCCCACCCTCATGGGCCCTCGAGCGTCCACCGACCTACTTCTTCCTCCTATATATATCCACGTACCCCGAAAACATCCAGGAGCACCACGAAAACCTAATTCCACCGCCGCAACCTTCTGTATCCGCGAGATCCCATCTTGGAGTCTTCGCCGGCGCTCCACCGGAGGGGGAATCGACCACGGAGGGCCTCTACATCATCTCCAAGGCCCTTCCGATGAGTTGTTAGTAGTTTACCACAGACCTTCGGGTCCATAGTTATTAGCTAGATGGCTTCTTCTCTCTCTTTGAATCTCAATACAAAGTTCTCCTCGATCTTCTTGGAGATCTATTCGATGTAACTCTTTTTGTGGTGTGTTTTTTGAGATCCGATGAATTGTGGGTTTATGATCAAGTTTATCTATACGAAATATTTGAATCTCCTCTGAATTCTTTTATGTGTGATTAAATTATCTTTGCAAGTCTCTTCGAATTATCAGTTTGGTTTGGCCTACTAGATTGATTTTTCTTGCAATGGGAGAGTGCTTAGTTTTGGGTTCAATCTTGAAGTGTCCTTTCCCAGTGATAGTAGGGGCATAAAGGCACATATTGTATTGTTGCCATCGAGGATAAAAAGATGGGGTTTACATCATATTGCATGAGTTTATCCCTCTACATCATGTCATCTTTCTTAATGCGTTACTTTGTTATTCATGAACTTAATACTCTAGATGCAGGCAGGAGTCGGTCGATGTGTGGAGTAATAATAGTAGATGCAGGCATGAGTCGGTCTACTTGTCACGGACGTGATGCCTACATACATGATCATGCCTAGATAATCTCATAACTATGTGCTTTTCTATCAATTGCTTGACAGTAATTTGTTCACCCGCTGTAATACTTATGCTATCTTGAGAGAAGCCACTAGTCAAACCTATGGCCCCTGGGTCTATCTTTTATCATATAAGTTTATCATCTACTTTTATTTGCATCTTTTTTTTTCAATCTATATCCTAAAAATACCAAAAATATTTATCTTATCATATTATCTCTATGAGATCTCACTTTCACAAGTGGCCGTGAAGGGATTGACAACCCCTTTATTGCGTTGGTTGCGAGGTTCTTGTTTGTTTGTGTAGGTGTGTGGGACTTTTGAGGAGCCTCCTACTGGATTGATACCTTGGTTCTCAAAAACTGAGGGAAATACTTACGCTACTTTGCTGCATCACCCTTTCCTCTTCAAGAAAAACCAATGCAAGCTCAAGAAGTAGTACTACACCTTTGTTACTATTGTTACTTATTACTTGTTATGACTTATCTTGCTACAAAACTATCTATCACCACTACTTTCAGTACTTGCAGAGAATATCTTGCTGAAAACTGCTTATCATTTCCTTCTGCTCCTTGTTGGGTTCGACGCTCTTACTTATCAAAAGGACTACGATTGATCCCCTATACTCGTGGGTCATCAAGACTCTTTTCTAGTGTTGTTGACAGGGAGTGAAGCGCCTTTGTGAAAGAGCATGGTGCCCCCATGTGTGGTTTTGGTAATTGATGACATTCTCTATGGACTAATGGTTGCCTTGAGTTATATTTGAAGGATTTTCCATAGGCATTTCTTGAAGTCCATGTGAAAGAGCATAGGCATTTCTTGAAGGTGCCATTCAAGGAATTATCGAAAGATTGGTCATGTAGAAGACATGATACAAAGTTGATCAAGACTAAGTCAAAGTGTGAATCAAGTTGATCAACACACAAAGCTAGGAAGATGTACAGAAAGGGATCAAATGATCCCATGGTATGGTAAGAATTGAACATATGCTTTTGTGTACTAAGCCATGGTCTATGTGAGAGTTCTACGTGGGGTTAGGCTGTGGTGTGCAAGTTCAAGTGGAGCATCACGAAGAGATCACATCCTTGAAGCTTGTTGTCCATTGTGGTGACAATGGACTTGTGAAGATGTGCCGAAGAGTGGCTCACCCATAGTGGAGCATGGGGGAGCAATCAACTAGTCTTCGTCGAGCCAACACAATCAAGAAAGGTGGTGCAACCTGAGGAAGTCAAGATCGTCATCATCTAGCTCAAGTGGACTATGTTCAAGGCAAAGATTTGACCTTGATAGGTTTTCTATTTTACCGGTCTCATGGTGGTAGTAGGGAGACTGGTTTGTATGATCGATTGTCATACTATCAAGGGGGTCTCTCGAGTTAGTAGCTTGATCGTATCATTAATGGAGAGCTTAAACCATTGCATCTTTGCATCATATTTCTTGGTTCTTGTTTGGTGTTTCTCCATGTGAGTCTTGGAGCTTATGGTGATCTTCATGACAAGCTCGAGTTCATCGAAAAGGAGTTCACATGCATCTTCCAAGATGTTTTCGATGTTGGGGTTTTTGTCGTACCTTCGTTCATAGAGGTTCCACGTCTCTATATCATTGGCATTTTCTACTGGCTCTTCTTACTATAATCAAGAAGCTTGAGTTAGCTCTATTCGGAGCTCATTTATAGAAGGTACGACAATTCAGGTATTATTGTATCCATCCGTGTTGCTTAGCTTCTTTGTAGCACTCCCGTGGTAGTACCGCTTATAAGTGGTACTTCCGCTGTCCAATACCACTGCTTCTAGGGACTCGACTTTTCGTGTTGAGTTGTGCGACAGTTGAACGGTAGTGCGAGCTGTAGTACCACTTATAAGCGGTAGTACCGCCCGCCCACTACCGCTCCACTTTCACTTATTTTTTAGCCTCTGGACTCGTTTGCCTCTTCATAGTTGTAGGGCGGTAGTAAGGCACGGTAGTACCTCTTTTAAGCGATATTGCCGCTGTACTCTTCCCTACCTCTTCTTCTCCCTACTGCAACCCCAACGGTAGTACTGATGTGGCAAATGGTAGTATCGGTCTAGCGGCACTACATCCTTGGGGTGCTTCACCTTCGCACTATACTCTGGGATCTTCCGCCCGAGCGGTAGTGCCGCTTGTGTGCGTCCAATGCACATAACGGTTGGATTGGGGGGGGGGCTTGTAAAAGGGGGTGTTTTTCCCCAATGGACATTATATCTTCAACTCGTGTTCTTCCCCCATTCTTGACCTTCTTCGAGCTTGGTAACTCTCAGTCCCTCCAATGATTCTTGCTAATTCTTGAGGGAAAAGAGAGAGGACATCTAGATCCACGTTTCCACTAATCACTTTCTCCTTTGTGTGAGGGGAACCCCTTGGATCTAGATCTTGGAGTTCTTGGCGATCTCCTAGTTCTTCCTCTCATACTCCTCCATCAATTTTGTTGCTTTGGTGGGATTTGGGAGTGAAGGACTTGACCACTTCGTGTGTTCTTGCCATTGCGTTGGCTGCATCGGTTTGAGTTCTCCATCGTGATACGTGGAAGTGAAAAGTTGAGAAGCTTATTACTCTTGGCTTCTTGGTACCCTAGAGCTTGTTCCTCTTGGATGCTTGGGTGTCCTAGATGGTTGGTAGTGTTGCGGAGCTCAATCATTGTGGTGGAATGCTCGAGGACAAGCGTTAGGGCCTCTAATTAAGCCGTGGAGATTTCCTCGAGCAATTTGTATGGGTTCCGGTGACCGCCCCAAGGGTTGCCAAAGTGTAAGGGTTCAGTGACCGCCCCCAAGGGTTGCTATTTGTATGGGTTCGGTGACTACCCTCAAGGGTCCCTTAGTGGAATCATGACATCTTGCATTGTGCGAGGGCGTGAGGATATTACGGTGGCCCTAGTGGCTTTTTGGGGAGCATTGTACCTCCACACCGCTCCAAACGGAGATTAGCATCCCCAAGGGTGTGAACTTCGGGATACATCATCGTCTTCGCATGCCTTGGTTATCTCTTAATCGAGCCCTTTACTTATGCATTTTACTTTGTGATAGACATAGTGTTCCATGTTATATATCTTGTTATCACCTAGTTGTTTATCATGCTTAGCATAAGTTCTTGGTGCACATAGGTGAGCCTAGTTGTTTTAGGTTTTGTGCTTGACAAATTAAACACTAGTTTTATTCCACATTTGTTCAAACCTAAACCATAATTATTTTAAAGTGCCTATTCACCCCCTCTAGGCGACATCCATGATCTTTCACACTGGTAAGTGGAATTTGGTAAGGAAACTTCTATATTACATGCTGAAATTTACTGTCACTTGATACTATGAAAAATAATCCTTTGAGAGGCTTGTTAGGGGTATCTTCATCTCGACTGGAAGCAATAAGAGTTTCCCGTCAACCTACCGAACCTACTGAAAATATTTATTATGAGATTCCTTTGGGCATGTTAGAGAAACTGCTAGTTAATCCTTATGAAGGAGATGGAACACTACGTCCTGATATGGATTTAATCTATGTGGATGAAATTTCTGGATTTCTTAAACATGTAGGTTTATCTGAGGATGGAGTTAAGAAGAAGGTACTCCCTTTATCTTTGGAGGGAAAGTCATTGACATGGTATACGCTATTGGATGATATTGGAACATGGGATTGGAACTGGCTGAAATTGGAATTTCATTAGAAGTTTTATCCTATGCATTTAGTTCATCGTGATCAGAATTATATATATAATTTTTGGCATTGTGAAGGAGAAAGTATCGCTCAAACTTGGGGGAGACTTAAGTATATGTTGTATACATGCCCCAATCATGAGCTCTCAGGAGAAATTATTATACAAAACTTTTATGCTCGGCTTTCTCATAATGATCAATCCATGCTCGATTCTTGTTCTACTGGTTCTTTTATGAAAAGAAGACTACTGAACTCAAATGGTGTCTTCTAGAAAGAATTAAACGCAACTCTCAAGATTGGGAACTCGACAAAGGTAAAGAGTCAGGTATAAAGCTTGAGTTTCATTGTGTTAAATCTTTTATGGAAACCGATTTTTTCATAAGTTTAGTACTAAATATGGGCTTGGCTCTGAGATAGTAGCCAATTTTTGTGAATGTTTTGCTGCTCATGTTGATCTCCCTAAGGATAAGTGTTTTAAATTTCATCCACCTGTTGAAGAAATTTTAGAGGAACCTGTTATAGCTAAAGATGAAACAATTATCTATAATGTTGACCCAGTTGTGCCTACTGCTTATATTGAGAAACCTCCTTTACCTGTTTGGATTAAGGAACATGGTAAAGCTTCAACTATGGTTAATAAAAGCAACATTAGAACACTGAGGCCCTCAGAACAAATAAGTGTGATCCCAGAAGTCCGCCGTGCAGGCCCACCGGGAGGCGAGCCGGCGGTTTGAACGACGCCCGCCTCTCTCCCATTACTACATATTAATGGCACGCCCGAGTAGCCATACCCCCCATCCTTGCCACACACACAATCCTCTCTCTCCACCCGCATCCTCGACGCCACTCTCAGTCCTCAAAGCCGTCAGTGTATTAGGATGCCACCGAAGCACCCCATAGGAGAGAGTCGCGACGCCGGGGCTGCTGATGCACCGGAGCACGGCGTGAAGATGGAGATAGAGGTTGTCGTCGCTGCCGACGAGGTATCGCTCTACCTCAACGTTGTCAACAGTGTTGTGCTTCCATAGCCGGAGCCTGAGGTCCACACTGACTCCAGCGACGACTCCGACGACCACAGACAACCGGTTAGTCATCTATACCCATTTATGTGTCAAAGACATCCTAGGGTTTCTCTGGTTACTCCCGCTTCCCCCTTTTTGGAATAGAAATCTTATGGTTATGTTCTCTCAATCCATCAAATCTGAGTACATTTCGTTAGATCCATGTAGTGTATTGATTATTTGAACGGTACAAATGATAAGTGAGTAGTTGTTTCATAATATGTGCAAATGATTTCTGCTAATAATCCGACTAGGGTTATTGTTCGTGTTAATATAATTCCTAGCCAGGTCTTGACAATTGATTTTGAATAACCTACATATATGTTTGTGCCATTTTCTTTGGAGGCTCCAGAGGTGGACAACGAGGCTACCAACAAGCGGAGGCGGGTCAAGAAAGAACCGCAAGCGAATCCAGCAGGCCTAGACTTCATCAGCAGCCTCCCCGATGATATGTTGAAAGTCATCATATCCCTCCTCCCAATCAAATATGGGGCGAGGACCGTCCTTTCCCGGCTGTGGCGCCCCCTATGGATCTCCAACCCTCTCGACCTCATCGACTCCCACGAGCTCTGCCATGGCTATCGCAAAATCTTGGATGCGTTCTCCTACATCCTCGGCAGTCACCACGGCCCAATCAGAGGCCTTATCATGGGAAAGTTCCGTTCCAACGGCAAGGACCAAGCCAAGCTTGATGAGTGGTTTTGATCCCTCGTCCTAGATTAGCTCGAGGAGCTCAGCTTTAATGATGGGCATATGTGCTCGCTGCCAACGTCCGTGCTCCCCTTCGCACCCACCCTGTGCCTCGCCAAGTTCATGAACTGCCATCCCCCCTTAATGACGCGCCTGCTCTTTTTCTACCACGACTGAAGCACCTCGAGCTCATCACCGTCTGCATCCCAAAAGATGACATGGATCGCCTGCTCCATGGTGTACTGCACTCGAGTTCCTTCGTCTTCAGGTGATGAATTGGTCGAGTAGCTTCCACATCACCTCCATGTCTCTCCGGACTATTTATGTGTGTTGCTAGTGCTGCAACAGGAGATCACAAAAGGTGGACCACAATATGGTCACTGAGGACACACCTTCACTTGAGAGATTACTTGTAGTTGATCAACAAGGTCCAACAAGAATCAATTTCATTTCTGCGCTGAAACTGACAGTTGTGGGCTACTCGTCTGTCAAATACTCCGAACTTGTTATTGGATCCACACCCGTTCAGGTAACAGTTGCCTTCTACCTCTCCTTCTTGATATCAACATTATTTCTAATTTTGAAAATGTATGTTCGTCTGTCGTCCAAAAAATGGTTCCGACAAGCTTGAGCCAGATTCTTCACACAGTGAAGGTCTTGTCACTAGAATCTATCGGCCCCAACCTGCATGAAGTTGTCAGTTTCCTGAGATGCTTTTGTGCCTGGAGAAGCTGTATATCAAGGTGATGTTCCTTTCTTGTTAAATGTTAACCATAAGGGAGTTCAATTTTTGGCACCTTTTCCCAAGTTTACAATGACAATCTACTACGATTTCTGAAGGAATTTTGGAGGATTTCAATACATACATCCCCCCACCCCATATTGGTTGCTTGATTCATATGGTTACAATCCATATGCATTTCTCCTTTGGATTCATCTGTACTAGTTTTCTTAGGGCATTTTTCATCCACTCCAACCTCTTGTGAAGAAGGCTACATTTTTCTAGATTGTAATCAAATGCCCATGTTAATCATGTCAGATCAAAGATGGCACGTTGGTGCATTTTACAAATCTTACAAATCAAATAGGCATGTAGTAGTGTTCAAAACTACATGTAGGCACTAACAGTTCTCTTCTTTTGCAGATAATATTAGGCCCGGTGGTGGATAATGTGATACAATATAACAATCACATCGAATGCCTAGATTTGCACCTCCCAGAAATTTCTTTGAACCCCTACCAAGGGACCTTACCGGAGATTGTATTTACGAGGTTGTTTGTTGTCAGAGCAAGGGTGCTGAAGGTAATGAGGTTGGACATGCATTTATATTGAAAAAATGAATAGTTTGCTGATCAGCGCCGCCAGCTACTACAGAATGGAAAAGGCTCCAAAAGAGCTTAATTTCATTTTGGAACTGCATATGACAGAGTAATCGGAAGTCATTGTGTCAACCACATACATGACTTGCCAGCGGCTAATCCCTTTGCAAAAATGATGAGGCTTCGAAACCAGCTTTACTACTAGCATTATTAGTTTGAACCTCCCTTATATCCATGTTCAGTTGGTTAGCACGAGCATTTGTAGCCGAATGAGCTGAATTTCATTTCTAATATCAGTTTGAACCTTGTAATCTTCGAATTTGAGCCATATATCTGGAATTTGAACCTTGTAATAATTCGGGATTTTGTGGTACAATCGTTGAAATGGCATCATATAAGACGCGTATATTGGTAGTACTATTTTGACCTTAATATGCAATAGACTTATATTTTATTAACCATTCTCGACCAGGGATCCAGCCGAAAGCAGAGCAATGGAAAACGTCGTCACAACAAGATGTAGATGATTAGATTCTCGTTTCTCCTAGTTTAGTATGCATGTAATTGCTTACTTTGGTGTGTGGAAGTGTTATGTGTGTAGTCACTTATGTAATTGTATGCTTAATTTGGTTATGCAATGCTATTCTGATAAGTATATATGTTGATGTTTTGTAGACAAAGCAAATCACATCACACACGGACTAAACAATGGAACCTGTCGGTGATGATTTCATTAATCACTCACAATTGTATACCAGCAATCGTTTGCTCAGAACACACATGGCTTGTTAACAGGAATCGTCCGTATTATTGTAGGTCTTCCCACACATTTCCGATTATAGACCTATTTGCCGTGTATCACACACATCTTGTTAAGTTGAACCATTTATGTTCTCTTGGCTCAACGCAAATAGTTCATCCGAGTGAACTATATGCCGTATATCGCACACACCTTCATTTGGCTGACCATTTCTTTTGTGTTCCTAATGACAAACCGTTCATTCGAGTGAACTATATGTTGTATAATGCACACACCTTCATCTAGCTAACCGTTTTTGTTGTTCCACCTCATCACAAATAGTTCGTCAGGGTAAATTGTATGCCGTATATCGCACACACCTTGATCCGGCTGCCCGTTTATGTTGTTATCTCATTGCAAATAGTTTATACAGATCAACTGTATGCCCCTCATCGCACAAGCAACTAAAATCTGAATCATGTTTGATGTATCCCCATCGCAAATGGTTTGCATCTTTTTGGATGGGTTTTTACATCACCGTTTGCGATTAATGCATCGCACACAGTTTCGTCGAAGCGTCTCTGATTGTAGTGTCGCGTTAGCAGCATCCTGCAGTAGTGTGGGTGCTAGTGTGAGTGCTATTCATTTACTTATATCAAGAAATTATGAATGATACAACACCTGTTGAGATTGAGGACATTGACATACTGTTAAGCTTGCAAATAGAGATACTATTTCACCACTTGGGATTGTTCGAGATGTTGAGGTCTTGTGTGGTAAGATCAAATACCCTACTGATTTCTTAGTACTTGGTTCACAAGAAGATAATTTCTATGCCATTATATTTGGTACACCTTTCTTAAATACCGTTAATGCTGAAATTGATTGTGTTAAATAAAAAGTTAGAGTTAAGTTTGGTGATGTATCTCATGCGTTTAATTTCTCCAAGTTTCATAGGCAACCACATGAGAAAGAATTATCTAGTAAATATGAAATTATTGGTCTTTCTTGTATTATCGTACCTCCTACTGATCCGTTCGAACAATATTTGCTAGACCATGAAAATGATATGCATATGAATGAAATAAATAAAATAGATGAGATATTCTTTAAACAAACTCCTATCCTTAAACATAATTTGCATGTTGACACTTTGGGAGATCCTCTTCCACCTAAGAGTGATCCTGTGTTTGAATCAGAGAAACTACCTGATACACTAAAATATGCTTATCTTGATGAAAAGAAGATATATCCTGTTATTACCAATGCTAACCTTTCAGAGGATGAAGAAAAGAGATTACTTAAAACTCTAAGGAAACATCATGCTGCTATTGGATATACTCTAGATGATCTTAAGGGCATGAGTCCGACCTTATGTTAGCACAAGATTAACATGGAGCCAGATGCTAAACCTGTTGTTGATTATCAACGTCGTCTGAATCCTATTATTAAGGAAGTGGTAAAAACTAGAATATTGAAGCTTCTGGTGGCAGGTATAATTTATCCTATATCTGATAGTAGATGGGTAAGTCTTGTTCATCATGTTCCTAAGAAAGGAGGTATTACTGTTGTTCCCAATGCTAAAAATGAACTTACCCCACAAAGAATTGTAACCGGGTATAGGATGGTAATTGATTTCATAAAATTAAATGAAGCTACTAGAAAAGATCATTACTCTTTGCCTTTTATTGATCAAATGTTAGAAAGACTATCTAAGCATACACACTTTTGTTTCCTAGATGGATATCCTGGTTTTTCTCAAATACCTATGTCAAAAGAAGATCAAGAGAAAACTACTTTTATTTGTCCTTTTGACTTATGCTTATACACATATGCCTTTTGGTTTAGGGTTTTTTACATCTGTGCCCCTGGTTCCTTAGCTCTACTCATTCATCCCCGCGATCTTAACTTTTGCTCAGTTTTCCCCACTCCCTTGCCCGAAACCCTCAGAAGAGGTCACGACGGACATTGCCGTCGGTCAATGGCTTGACCGTTAACTCTGACGAGTGGGGCCGTGTTGGGAGGTGTCGCTGTTCGACCGTTAGATCGTGGTTTTGTTGGGCCGTCCCTTGCATTAAACGCCTGCGCGTGCCGTCACAACAGAAGCCTGCTATGCATGCACCCAGCAAGCCTGCCTGCATGCGTTGATGCGCGCCGCCACGATGCATCGATCGAGCCTGCATGGGTCGATGCGTGTCGCCACGATGCACTGTCCGAGTCGCTACCACTGGTTCCTCTCTTCTCACACGCTTGTCTCCTCGATTTAGAGCATCGTTTTTTACGATCAGTTGCAGCCTTTTTGATCCACTCGCATCTGTACCCGTTTTGCTACGACAAATAAATTGAACAAATATGTTTTTATTTTTGTGGCTGCATGCACTAGCTAGGTGGCTACATATTTGTGGCTTGTGTAAAAAAAGAAGGGTTCATTGTGGCTGCATGCACTAGGTGGTTACTAACAAAGCGAGCTCTCTAAGAAAACAATCCACAAATATGTATATAGGGCCAACAAGCCCATATCACGATCACATAGTTGAATCTAGGAAGAACTTCATAATAGAATAGATAGAAAACTTAATAATAGAACTTAATTAAAGGGCCAACAAGCCCATAGCATCTCCAACATAGTTTAATTACAACTTAACATAACATAGACTCAAAAAAAGAAAAATAGATAGAGGGTTTAGAACCCTAGACTCCGCCTTCTCCACCTCGCTCCTCCTCCGGGCGCCCTTCACTGCTCCTCCAGGGCGTTGTCGATGGGGTACGGAAGAGTGTGCATGTGCGACGTGGTGGGGAAGATGTTGGTGTACTCCGTGAACATGTTGTTGGTGGTGAAAGCGATGAACTTGCAACCACACCAAAACACCCAGCCAAGGAGGTAGAAGGCGTCGAATGTGTTGGTGAAGTGGGCAAGGAGAGCAACCACCACCCCGTTTTGGATGACCTCCTCGACACGGAACATCCTTGGAGATCCCCGCGGGAGGTGGTGGTAGCCGGACGCGAGGAAGAACTCAGTGAAGTTACTTACGGTCCTCCACCTTGATATAGCCCACACACGTAGTGTGCACTCAACATACATGCCAGGAGGGTAGAGCCTCTCCGGCAAGATGGGGGGCAGGGGAAATGGTAGGTTGGTCCGATGTACTGCATGGCTGAGGATGTGCTAGAAGAAGGAGAAGTGGTCGAAGAGCAAGAAGGGCAGATGGCAGAGAGGATGGGAGATGGATGAGGGATGGTAGAGGTAGAGGGTGGCTTAAATAGCTGTAGTGCTACGTGTTTTTTGGCCGTGGCAATAACGGGGTTAAATGTGAAGTAGCCCGTTTTCAAACCCACCGCAGCATCAGGAGTGTACGCGAGTGGGAAACGGTGGTTTGGAAAGAAGAAGAAAAAGAAGCTAATTGCACATGTGGGAATTCGTGGTCATATATATTATATGAACAAAAAGAGACAATTTTGAATAGTTTGTGGCCATTTTGGATGATAAAAATAAATTTGGCCCTTAAAATTATGGTCATTTTGCATTTGTATAGAACAAAAAGAACTAAATTTTGCTGCGCAATGTCAATTGATGTCAAACGATGCAAAAAAACAGAGCCAACACGTTCACAAAAAACAGAGCAAACGATGCAAAAAACGTCGCAATTCGACGGCCCAACCAGAGCTTCATTTCCTTTTGGGCCCAATAACAATGTTTTTTTCGCAGAGTCAGTGGTGGGCGAGCAGCCGAGCACAACTAATAGGATCGCCTCTCACGGATCGCCCCACGATCCAACGATGTGGAGCCGTCCTTGTGATCTAGCGGCATGGAGCCTGCATGCAGCCTGCCCACCTAATTCCTTCTAGCAGACCAGATCTGAGGGCTATCGCTTGGCGCCAGGGTATGATTGGATGGCTGACGTTCGGAGCTAGGGTTAGGCGAAATCCCACGGGGTTTTGAGGCGTTTTGAGCTGGTCAACGGGGTTTCGAAGGCTTTGACTGAGCATAACTAATTTAAAAAAATCGAAAAATATAAAACCTTTGCCATTCGTCGTTTTATAAGACACACTAACGAGGACAAAAATACTAAACTTGGTCTATGGTCATTTTCATGAAAAAAACCTAGCTGGCACGATCGAGGTCAAATGAGCACCGCTAATTAAAAAAAATCAAAAAATATAAAACGTGCGCACAATGTTGTCTTATGTGACATGTTACCAACCAAAAATCATAAGCTTGGTTTATGGTCATTTTCATGAGAAAACCTTCACACATATGAGCTGTCACGTACATGATTTCATAGAGTTCAAGGAGAGGAGGTAGGGTTACCTTTTGTTTTTGAATTTTTTTAAAAAATCCAAAAAATCACCAAAAGCTTTATCTGAATAAGGAGGATCTAAACTTAGTTTTTCATTTTCATATTTAAACGTGTTTTTAATAGTTTTTATATTAAAGCATATGTTTTCAAAAGAAAATGTTAAAATATGAAGACTAATTTAAAAAATAGTGAGACTTCGAATCTACACTATGGAAAGTGAATAGGTGTTATTAAAAAAACATTTGGCTCATTTAGAGTAGGTCCAAAAAAACTTGATTACAAATGGGTTGTTTACCCTAGCCTGGGTGCTCATTTGGAGCACATTTCTCAAATTCAAATTTATTTGACCTCCTCTAAATCACTTCAAATTTTGCACACATGATCTCCTACACACACATAGATAATTTGCCAAGGTTTTATTTGTTTTTGCATTTTCTTGAATTTACACTGTCCTACACAAACATTTGGAGCTCAGTTGAAAACATCAGATAATGAACATGCTGGTGGGAAAAAGCATGCATTTGATTTGATTATTAAACATGAGACAAGTAATTAGGATAATACTCCTTTATGATCAGTGAAAAAGCAGCATGTGTGATCAGTGAAGAAACACTGAAACAACATGTGTGATCAGTGAAGCAACACTGAAATAACATGTGTGATCATCGCAACACCTAAAATCATAGTTGACAACATCTAAACATAACTAAACATACACCACAGGCAAATTTAAGGATAGAAAAATATAGATAGCATAATACATTACTAGCATCACCATAGATTCAGTTAAACAAACCATAAACAGCCAGATTCAGTTTACCAAAAGTAACCCAACAGATAAAGATAAAGATTCAGTTCATCACAGCATCACATCATCACATCACGTCGGAGTCAGGGCCTTTGCGAGGGCGGCATGCTACCCCCTGATCATGTAGTCCTCCCCGCGAATCGCTGCATCCTCTGCATGAGACAGAAGGTGATCAAAGCGGCCATCCCTTGGCTTTGGCTTGGTGGTGCAGTAGGGGCAGTGCCACTTCTTGGTCTTGCGGTTGTAGAAGGAAGCAACTCCCTTGGTGTTGATCTTCACCACCTCCTTGGCTGTGAAGGACGCGACATTGCCCTTGTACACTTCTTCTCCAGAATCATACTGCACACATGAATGAGTTACATTAATACATTATAGATTCATGGGTACACCATGTCAAAGGAACTAAATGAACAATATAAATTTCAAGTAGGCTTACCTCATATTCTTCGTTGTCACTTCCCTTTGGATCATACGGGTCGTACTGGGCCAGCTTCCTGTTTCTACCGCCCAACCATCATCCTCTTGAATATACAATTACATCCATCAGTAGTAAATACGGAAGCCAATTGAAAATTTAGATATGCACGCATGACACATTGATCATAGGGCTAATATACCCCCAATATACTATGATCATTGTTTTGCATTTTCCATTGTCATGCACACAAATTGAACAACAGAGCTAATATAACTACATATTGTGGAAAAATTTATATACTAATATGAATCAAATGTCACATCCCTAGTTTTGGTATGCATTAGGATAGCCCTTCATGTGTGCATCATGTTCAAATTTCTCAGAAACTTGAAATGGGGATGACAGAAACCCCACCATCACTTAATCCAACTAGGGTTACTAAAATACTTTTTCAATGAACCTGAAATGCCCTTCAAAAATGTTCATAATTTATGGAACAAGGTGAAAACCTAAACCAAAAATGGTTGACATTTTTCCAGGACATAAATGGGCTTTGACTTAATCCAATATGTATTTGAATTGGAGCTTTTAAATTCTATAAATATTTTTACTAGCCCCAATAATTTTGAAACTTGGTGAGGGCCTCTGAAATAATTTAGTTAGTGCCCATAAAAAGTTTTAGGATTTTATCAAATGGTTTAGTGCCTAAACTAAATCAAAACAAATGATAGAAATAGAAAAACAGAAACAAAATTAGAAAAGGAACCTACCTGGCCTTACCTACCTGGCAGCCCAAGTCCTCCAGTCGGCCCAACCCACTGGCAACTGCTAGTCGTCTCCCACCTCTGCCAGAAGGCAGAGGCGTGTCGCCCGCGCGTGCACCGGACGCCACCTCCTGCTTCCACCTCCCGCTGCCTCCCCTCGTCCTCGACCGAGCGCCTGGAGACTCCCCGAGCCCCCTGGTCCTGCTCCCTCACTCTCTGATCTCCCCCTCGCCCTCTAGCCCCCTTCCCCGACCTCACCAGAGAGCGCTCCGCCGTCGCCGTGTTTCACCCACGTGGCCACCGTCCTCCTTTTGCCGCGCCATCGTGTCTGGCATCTCTGCTGTCGAGCACCACGTCTCCACGTCGAAGGAAACAAGCCGGAGGGCCCCTCTTCGTCGCCATCGTCGTCTCCTTCGCCATCGGCCGCCGGAGATCCGTCTTGCCACCCCGCTCGCTCCGACGCTCCGCCGGCCCCGCCGTCTGCACCGGCCAACTCGCCGTGAGCCACTGACCCTCTCCCCTCCGCCTTTTCCCTCGCGCGCGTCCCATAGCCACCGTCCCGCAAGCTCCCGAGATCACCGTCGGCGTCCTTGTCGCCATCGTGGCTTGAGCTCGAGAAAGCCGCGCCCTTGCACTGCATCGAGGTCCTGATGACCCCAGGAGGCCACCTAGCCCCTTTGCTCACTCGCCCGCTTGCTCTAGCGCCGTGCCCGTGCAGGCAGTAGCTCCGGCCGCCGCCCCGCTCACTGCCGTCAGCGATTCCGGCCACCCTAGCACCACCCACCACCACTGGTCAACGCGCCTTGTCACGTTGCTTCTGCAGGACCCAGCCGCGCGAGCTCACGTCACCGGAGTTGGCCGGACGGGCAACCCTGCCATGTCCCGATTAGCACCGGCGGCTAACCGCCGTTTTGAATGACGTGGACACGTCATTAGGGGCTAATGCGCCACTAATTAAACCCCACAGTCACTGACCAGTGGGCCCACTGGTCAGGTTTGACCAGGGCAGCCCAGTTGACCTGTTGACGCCAGGCTTACGTCATGCTGACCTCATAATCATTTTCTGGCAATTTTATATTTCAGAAATGAATTATAAAATCTAGAAAATTGTTTAAATTTCTGAAAATCATTGAAATAATCTATAACTCCAAATGAAATAAGTTATACATGAAAAATGATCAGAAAAATCCAATCTATCCATCTGCACTGGTTTCATGCATGTTAAAGCAACTTAAACCTGCTATTTATATCAAAACATGATAATGCACTTTATAATTTCATAGTTTGAGTTTGAAGTTGAACCTTTGGTTCAAAATGACTCAAACCACCCTAGTTGTAGTTGCATTAGGCCAACACACTCATTTTGCTATGTCATGATCATGCATCATATTGTGCATTGCATTGATTGTGTCTTTTCCTGGTTGCTGGTATTTGTCCGCTCTCAGTAGACGACGTTCCGGCAATGTGATCGATGACACCGATGAAGAACTATACTATCTTTAGAAGTGCCAGGCAAGCAAAACCCCTTTGTCCATTCTGATACAATCCCACTCTCTCGCTCTGCTCTCTTTTACTGCATTAGGACAACAACGATTCAACTGTTACATGTTGTGGTAGTTGAACCCTTTATCCTATGCATGACCTGTCATTGCCACAGTAAATAGATGAAACCCACTAGCATGAGTAGGAGTTGTTTGAGCCCTGATGTGCCTACTCATTCATGCTTGTTTGCCATGCCTACTATTGCTTAGAGTTGTGTCAGGTCTGATTCATCGGGGATGAATTGGAATGTTGTGAAACATGTTCTACTGTTGAGAGCTAAGTGTGTGAACACAATTAGGTAAAGGTAGCGGTGAGAGGCCATGTAGGAGTACATGGTGGGTTGTCTCATTGAAACCGTCCTCAGGAACTGAGTTCTATGTTTGTGATCCATGAACAGTTACTACCACACATTGGGTTCCGGTAACTCGACCCCTCTCGACTTATTAATCAACTCGATCTCTGTCCAGGAGTTGCAACTAGTTTCTGGTGTTTGTAGGTAGTGCTAGTAGTCTACTAAGTGGCACCCGGTACAGGTGGGCTTGGGACAGACTAGGTGCAGTGGCACGGTGTACCAAGTGGCACCCGGATGGTGGGCTTGGGAACCCTGCTCACATCGTTTGGGGCCGTGAGCGACACCCCGGCCGGATCTCCTTGTGGATGGAACCCGAATAGGCGATAAACCTGGACGAGAGACTTGTGTGGTTAGTCAGATCGTGGCCGACACCCTCGTTGGGCTTCCGCTTGAAAGTTGCCGAGTACATGTTGTGTAAACGGCAATAAGTGGTGAGAGCGTGTGTGAAGAAGTAAACCCCTGCAGGGTTAACATTATCTATTCGAATAGCCGTGTCCGCGGTAAAGGACTTCTAGGTTGCCTATACAGTTCATAGACAAGTGAAAGTGGATACTTTAAAATGCGCAAGATAAGCGTGAGTGCTATGGATGACGTTCTCGTAGGGAGACGGGAGCGGATCCATAGTGGTGTATTGGTTGGTGAATATGTGGACTCGTGTGCGCCACCTCAAAGAGTTGCTTGCAGTCGTAGTTTAGGATAGCCACCGAGTCAAAGCTGGCTTGCTACAATTAAACCCCACCATCCCCTTTGTTGATAATGATGCATATGTAGATAGTTCGGATGTAAGTCTTGCTGGGTACATTTGTACTCACGTTTGCTTAATTTATGTTTTGCAGAGAGACTTCAGTCTCGCTAGTAGTTCCGCGTGGACTTCGACGTTTAGCTTGTTACCTCAGCTACGATCTTGTGCCCTCGGCAGGATCTGGTAGATAGTCAGGCTTCTCAGCCTTTTTCATTTGTAGTTGTCTGTACTCAGACATGTTAAGCTTCCGCTTGTGCTTTGACTTGTATGCTCTGAATGTTGGGTCATGAGACCCATGTTCGTTATATCTTGCTCCTCGGAGCCAATTGAATAAGATACTTGAGTTGTAGAGTCATGTTGTGATGCCATGTTGTATTTGCACATATCGAGCATATTGTGTGTATGTTATTGAAATGCTTGGTATGTGTGGGATCTGACTATCTAGTTGTTTATCCTTGGTACCCTCTCTTACCGGGAAATGTCTCCTAGTGCTTTCACTGAGCCTTGGTAGCTTGCTACTGCTCCGGAGCACTTAGGCTGGCCGGCATGTGTCCTTCTTCGTTCCTGTGTCTGTCCCTTCGGGGAAATGTCACGCGGTGTTTACGGGAGTCCCGCTAGCCCAGTTGCTACAACCCGGATTCACTCGTTGATGATCGACATGTTCGTTGCTGGGTCATGTATGCATGTCCCTGTAAGTTAGTGCCACTTTGGGTTCACGACTAGCCATGTCAGCCCGGGCTCCTTGCCATATGGATGCTAGCGCCACTATCATATACGTGTGCCAAAAGGCGCAAACGGTCTCAGGCCTAGTAAGGCGACACCCGTGGGAATACCGTGCGTGAGGCCGCAAAGTGATATGAGGTGTTACATGCTAGATCGGTGTGGCATTGAGTCAGGGTCTTGACAGCTTTGGTATCAGAGTTTGACTTCCTGTAGGATTACCAAGCCAAATTGGTCGAAGTTGAGTCTAGAAATTCTTTAGTTATATAAGGGAATTGATTGGGGAAGGGAACGTAAGGCTCCTTTTACTCCTTATACCTTATGCCTTGCTGATCTGAGTCGGCCTCTTCGTTTCTACCAGGGTTAAGGACTAGGATCTCATCTCCCTATTAGGTTCACGTGTTACTAATCCGTAGAATCTTAGGATTGTTGGTTTCATGCCTCAGTTCAGTTTCTACTACTTTTAGTATGTTGTCAGCTGAACCAGAACCTTGATATGATGTTGTTAAGTGACTATGCCAAACTTTGTGAATGTCTCAAATCTTTTCCTGAGCATTTACAGCCATTATGCTGTCCGAGTCATTCCAGGTTTCTAGATAATCTGATGCATTTGCAAATCCCTTCCTCCCGTTCTCGATGTTCCTTTGCGCCAATTTAACCACACTAATCAGTGAGTTGAGGTATTCTATTGCCTCGACATATATGTTGGAGCTATTATTATGACCCTAGGTATCTTAGAGTATCACCTAGTAATCTGGCCATGTTCTGTATTTCCAGTGTGATGATTCTGGCCATTATTCTCGAAAGCATCCCGTGATGCCACTTAGTTAGTAGGCATTCTACTCCTGGGTTTCTGAACCCAAGACTCACACTACTTACTTCATGTTGATAGTGATTGCTAGTTCCTTTAAGTTATTAGTAACCTTTGTGATTGTCCTAGAGGTCCGTGGTATATCATTCTTCCAAATACCATGAACTGCGTATGGCAGAAGTTCTTGAACCAAGAGACCACAACAAGAGTGCTCTCGATGAGTTCTCCATTCTATATTGTGACTCTGCTAGTTCTACCCTTTTGCATGGGTTATCCGGAAGAAATATGTTGAACTCATTCGACATGCTAATCCATGCATCCACAACTCAGAAAATCATATGTTCCTTTGAGTTGTCCCTCTTTAGTTGTCTTCTGACCTTCGTCTATCAATTGATAGTCAAGAGTATGTTTGCATTCGTTCATCGATGCTTATTACCCTTGTGGTCCGTCAAGTCGTTCTATTCCGGAATGACTAGGAGAAACAAACTCCAGTACCTCATCCATATCCAGGATTGGGTCAAAGTAGTTGTAATCCGTAGATCAAAATGCCAATCCAGCTTTTGTTCTATTTTACCTTGGAGTATTACCCACTTTATGTCAGGAATGTCATGAGAACTGCACCTTCTCTTATGAGTTCTTGACGAAGTGATACTTCTCGCCATCATTGTTCATTCCCCGGTCTCCGTGTTGGTTGTAACCGGAATGCTGACAAGTGAACTATGATGTGTGAAATCAATACTCCTAGCAACTCTATTGCTTGGTAGTTAATGGACAATAATCTCATTCTTAGCGTGTTGGTATTGAATTATCATTCTAAGATTGATCGTGCTACCTAGTCCATTTTCCCTGGTGCACTCCTCGATCAATGAGATAGGATTGTGTCAATCCATCACTCTCTTGATTGCATTGTCTTGCCCTGAAAAGCAAGATTGATCTCGAGCTTAGTAACATACCTGTGGTTCGTGATTTTCTGAATATCTTCTCGGAAGTGTTACCAGGTTATCCCCTGACTATTATGTTGAGCTCGTAATCAAGTTGGTTTTCTTATAAACCACCCCTTCTCCAAGAATCTGTGTTGGATACCCCTGAGCTAGTTGGTTAAGCTGAACAACAACTTGGAGAGTTGGAAGATAAAAGCTTGCCTAACTTAGTTCATTTCCAAGGGGATATCTTGTGTTTGTGTGTTTGTTGTAGAAAGATGATTTCTTCACCGATTGGTCCTCGTGATCAGTTGTTGAACCTATCGTCTTGCCCAAACCTTGATTGGAGTGTGGGCCATCGTCAAATCAAGTAAGAACCAACGATATCCGTAATGTTGTTTTACTCTTGGTTGATTCCTCGAGCATACACCATTACATCTTTTGGTCTGACCAATACTATCACATTGTTCACATAATGGTGGAAGTCCAGTGATATGGAAATTTCGATGAGTTGCTATTGAGCCCATCAGCGACATTTTGTCTCCTCCATGATTCGTGTTGAACATCCAGCTGGTGTTGGAAACTTGTGTAAGCATTTTCTTCATGCCCCGTTCATGAAGTATATGTTTGGATGAAAGAAGTGACTTCCTCTAATTCACGTGCACTTACTGTAAGTTGTCGACGTGGATCCGAGAAAGATTGTTTTTGCCTCCTTTGGAATCATCCCTAGTCAGTCATACATGTGCAAAGTATACTATGGTTTGGTAGATTAATTACCTCCACTCCATATGTATTCCGTAGCACACCAAGCCACTGGGTGATTTTCTCAAGGAGAAGGAGTTCCTTCATAAAAGCTAATCCGGACTTATGTAAGGACTTCGATATCCTCGATGATGGATTCCCCATCTGAACTCGGTAGTGTTTTATTATAAGACTACCACTTGGTCATGCTTGTTTGAGACAGCATGTTCACATGTGTGCAGCAGAACCAGCTTATGTTTTGGAGCTTGCTATCGTAGTTCATTCTCCGAGAATCTCGCTACGTCTTCTCGTCGATTTGTGTTGCAAACTTTAATTTTTCTTTCTATACTTGATGAGTCTGGAATATTTTGACACCAACCAGATCTGAATCTCAGGCAGATATGATGGTTGGAACATTTCCCAAGAACTATAATGTTGGTCTCTTTGTAAACCGGTGAAGTGGATGTCGTGGCCAACACACCCAGCCAGAAGACCTATTATTGTAGTATCTTGATTGAGGAAGTTGGCCACATCCCCTTAAGGATTTCGTAGGATTTACTCTAGTAGTTGTTCCATATGGATTTTTGAGCTCCCGAAGTCCGACCTTTAACTTGATGTCCTAGATACCAAACCATATCTATAAATGGGTTACGCTAGCACATCAAGGAGAACATTAGAAGCAGAGTGCTAAATGTCTCTCGGTCGATCATCCATATTTTGTTTCCTTTGCCTCGCTAAGGTGAAATCTTCCTTTGCATCTGCATTGTCCACTATTATTCATCATGGTAGTAAGTTGTGTTGCGAGGATCCTCGGCACGGATGTTGGTAAGACCTTGATGGGTATGGAAATGCTCAAGTTCTTGAGAGCACACTCAGTCACTAGGTTATATCCTCGGTATCAACTGGATGTGCGTCCCATTTTCCTAGTTGTTCTATAACCATAGTTTCCTTTTCGGTCTGAGTATTCCATTCCTTCGAACTCCTTCAAACGATCGTTTGTGCATTTCCTTAGGCTGGTATAGAGAGTTTCAATGATCTATGTATCAAAAGTAATTCCTTTTGCCACTTAAGGGAATAGCTCTACAAGTCAACTTCACTAAGGTGCCTCGTTATGGTATCATGGGCAACATAACTCCTCGCTACTTTGAAACCCCCTCACCATCTAATTAAGCATGGAATTGTTGCCTACCAAGTCGAACTTTCACCATCTGTTTCTTCCATCCCTCTCGATGTGTGTCTGTGTCTCAACTCGAGAGAGTTGCTATGTCTCATCCCATGAGTTGATCGTGACTCGCTCGATCTTTATGAAGATCAGATCCTATAGGGTTTTCCTCTCTACCATTGTCATAGCTGGATGAAGTTCTCGAAAGCAAAGACGTCAATATCAAGGTGGTGCAATGAATCAACATCCTCGAGAAGGACATCTAGATAGCGAAGATTGTGTTAGCTTGTGTCCCTCTGTCTTCTTGCCTCACGACTTGAATCTCGGGACGAGATTCTTGTTTAGTAGGGGTGAGTTGTCACATCCCTAGTTTTGGTATGCATTAGGCCCCTTCATGTGTGCATCATGTTTAAATTTCTCAGAAACTTGAAATGGGGATGACAGAAACCCCAGCATCACTTAATCCAACTAGGGTTACTAAAATACTTTTTCAATGAACCTGAAATGCCCTTAAAAAATGTTCATAATTTATGGAACACGGTGAAAACCCAAACCAAAAATGGTGGACATTTTTCCAGGACATAAATGGGCTTTGAGTTAATCCAATATGTATTTGAACTGGAGCTTTTAAATTCTATAAATATTTTTACTAGCCCCAATAATTTTGAAACTTGGTGAGGGCCTCTGAAATAATTTAGTTAGTGCCCATAAAAAGTTTCAGGATTTTATCAAATGGTTTAGTGCCTAAACAAAATCAAAACAGATGACAGAAATAGAAAAACAGAAACAAAATTAGAAAAGGAACCTACCTGGCCATACCTACCTCGCAGCCCAGCTCCTCCAGCCGGCCCAGCCCACTGGCAATTGCCAGTCGTCTCCCACCTCTGCCAGAAGGCAGAGGCGTGTCGCTCGCGCATGCACTGGACGCCACCTCCTGCTTCCACCCCCCCCGTCCTCGACCGAGCGCCTGGAGATGCCCCAAGCCCCCTGGTCCTTCTCCCTCACTCTCTGCTCTCCCCCTCGCCTTCTAGCCCCCTTCCCCGACCACACCAGAGAGCGCTCCACCGCGCCGTGTTTCACCCACGTGGCCACCTTCCTCCTTTCGCCACGCCGCCATGTCCGGCATCTCTGCTGTCGAGCGCCACGTCTCCACGCCGAAGGAAAGAAGTCGGAGGGCCCCGCTTCGTCGCCTTCGCCATCGGCCACCGGAGGTCCGCATCACCACCCTGCTCGCTCTGACGCTCCCCCGGCCCCGCCGTCTGCACCGGCCAACTCGCCGTGAGCCACTGACCCTCTCCCCTCCGCCTTTTCCCTCGCTCGCGTCCCGTAGCCACCGTCCCGCAAGCTCCCGAGCTCACTGTCGGCGTCCTTGTCGCCGTCGTGGCTTGTGCTCGAGAAAGCCGCGCCCTTGCACTACATCGAGGTCCTGATGACCCCAGGAGGCCTCTTAGCCCCTTTGCTCGCTCGCCCGCTTGCTCTAGCGCCGCGGCGGTGCAGGCAGTAACTCCGGCCACCGCCCCGCTCACCGCCGTCAGCGATTCCAGCCACCCTAGCACCACCCACCACCACTGGTCGACGCGCCTTGTCGCGCTGCTTCTACAGGACCCAGCCGCGCGAGCTCCCGTTGCTGGAGTTGGCCGGACGAGCAACCCTGCCGTGTCCCTATTAGCACCGGCGGCTAACCGCCGTTTTGGATGACGTGGACACATCGTTAGGGGCTAATGCGCCACAAATTAAATCCCACAGTCGCTGACTAGTGGGCCCACTGGTCAGGTTTGACTAGGGCAGCCCAGTTGACCTGCTGACGCCAGGCTTACATCATGCTGACCTCACAATGTCAGGTCGTAGCCGACACCCTCGCTGGGCTTCCGCTTGAAAGTTGCCGAGTACATGTCGTGTAAACGGTGATAAGTGGTGAGAGCGTGTGTGAAGAAGTAAACCCCTGCAGGGTTAACATTATCTATTCGAATAGCCGTGTCCACGGTAAAGGACTTCTAGGTTGCCTATACAGTTCATAGACAAGTGAAAGTGGATACTTTAAAATGCGCAAGATAAGCGTGAGTGCTATGGATGGCGTTCTTGTAGGGAGACGGGAGCGGATCCATAGTGGTGTATTGGTTGGTGAATATGTGGACTCGTGTGCGCCACCTCAAAGAGTTGCTGGCAGTCGTAGTTTAGGATAGCCACTGAGTCAAAGCTGGCTTGCTGCAGTTAAACCCCACTGTCGGTGTCAAAACCAGCGGATCTCGGGTAGGGGGTCCCGAACTGTGCGTCTAGGCGGATGGTAACAGGAGACGAGGGACACGATGTTTTACCCAGGTTCGGGCCCTCTCGATGGAGGTAAAACCCTACGTCCTGCTTGATTAATATTGATGATATGGGTAGTACAAGAGTGGATCTACCACGAGATCAAGGAGGCTAAACCCTAAAGCTAGCCTATGGTATGATTGTTGTAATGTATGTTGTCCTACGGACTAAAGCCCTTCGGTTTATATAGACACCAGAGGAGGCTAGGGTTACACAGAGTCGGTTACAATTGTAGGAGATCTACATATCCGTACCGCCAAGCTTGCCTTCCACGCCAAGGAAAGTCCCATCCGGACACGGGACGGAGTCTTCAATCTTATATCTTCGTAGTCTTGGAGTCCGGCGGACGATGACAGTCCGGCTGTCCGGACACCCCCTAGTCCAGGACTCCCTCAGTAGCCCCTGAACCAGGCTTCAATGACGATAAGTCCGGCGCGCATAATGTTCGGCATTGCAAGGCGGGTTCCTCCCTCGAATAATCCAGAGAAGATCATGAACACCAGGATAGTGTCTGGCTCTGCAAAATAAATTCCACATTCCACCGTAGAGAGAATAAAATGTACACCAGTCCAATCTGCTGACGTATTATGCGGCGTGACATCACACCGCTACCAAGCCTTTGTTTGAATCGTTTTTTACTATACCACCTCAGCACGTTTAGCGAAGCGGTTTCCTTGGCACGTCTTGTCGAAGCAGAGATCGTGTTCCCCTTATTCCGGGATTCCCATCAATACGGACATGGGTAACCCAACCGCGCCATTGATGGTGGCGCTTGGGAGATAAGCGAGTTTTATCAGGCCGGTGGGGACGCATAGTTTTCGTCCGCCTATATATAAGGGATAAGGATTTACCTTCTCACCTACGCCTTCTTCCTCCTTTGCTTATCCATCTCCACGTACTCAAGCTCCAACGCCCAAGCTCGCGCATCTCGCCCCGACCTTCTCCGAATATGTCCGGAGCGGGAGGCAAATGGCTGGCCTCCACCGTTAAGGAGGAGCACATCACCAAACTGCGCAGCGCCGGATACCTTTCTGGCGATATCGCGCATCGGCTGCCCGACGAGGGGCAGCTCATCCCTACCCCTGGGCCCCATGAGAGGGTCGTCTTCCTTCCCCACTTCCTCCGCGGACTGGGCTTTCCACTGCATCCATTCGTCCGGGGGATCATGTTTTACTATGGCCTGGATTTCCACGATCTGGCGCCGAACTTCATCCTCAACATCTCGGCGTTTATCGTCGTGTGCGAGGCCTTCCTCTGCATCCGGCCCCACTTCGGCCTGTGGCTCAAGACCTTCAACGTCAAGCCGAAGGTTGTGAAGGGCACACAAGCGGAATGCGGAGGCGCCATGTTGGGTAAATTGCCCAACGTCCTTTGGCTCGAAGGGGCCTTCGTGGACTCTGTCAAGGGGTGGCAATCGGGGTGGTTCTACATCACCGAGCCGCGCAAGCCCACATGGGCAGCGGCCCCCGAGTTTAGATCTGGCGTCCCCACGCAGCTCACCTCCTGGAAAGAGAAGGGCTTGCAGTGGGGCAATCCGAAGGAGGTGACGGGACTCCGAGCCTGCATCTAGAAGCTGGTGAGCAATAAGCTCAGGCTCGTCGACGTGGTCGAAGTCATGCTCATCCGCCGGATTCTCCCATGCCAAGAACGGGCATTCAATCTGTGGGAGTTCAATCCGGAACAGCACCAGGCGCTGAGCGGGCTCTTCGATACGACATACGAAGGCGCCTGGAGGGTGCTGTTCAAGGGCGCCGAAGCCCCCGTATCCGCGACGAAAGATCACGGATTTCGCTCGCAGCATCCAGCTGACGTGGTAAGTGATTCAACCCCGTTACGGGACACTTGTGGTAACTAAACCGATTCTAAGAGGGTTTCAATCTCTCTTTTCCTTTGACAGGAATGGATGGAGAAGGCCAAGCAGCTCATCAGCCCGGCTCCCATGCCAGAAGACCCAGAGAATGCCCGTTTAGCAGGGTTGCTAGTTCCGGCACCGCACGTGGTGCCAGAGAAGAAGGCCAAGAAGGTGGCCGCGGGGACTCGAAAGAGTTCCCGTAATCAGGCGTCCGACGACGAGGCGTACTCCTCCCCCGAAGACGACGAGGAGGAGGAGTACTCTCTCCCGGAGGAGGGAGAGAAGAAGAGGAAGGCTTCCCCAATAGGGGAGGCCGAAGGGTCCAAGAGGGGGAGGAGTATCCCCCCGGACAGTTTCGCCAACACCACCGTTGGCGAGGATGAGTGGCCTCCAAGGGCCAGGCGTCCGGCAAGATGGTAAGTATCCGGATCCTTGATGTGCAATTTCTTTCGTGTTGCGTAGTGTCCTTCTAATGCCGCATTCTGTCCGTAGCCCGGCCGATGATGATCTCCCCGCTTCATCGAGCGGGTCGTTGGCCCCGTCGGATGTGGATTCACTTCCGACCGCCTCTACCCCCCGCACCAACGAGGACGCCGAGGTGGGATCCCAGAGAAGGACCCATCAGGAGGAGGCTCCGGAGGCACCGTCAGGCTGCCTCCCGGACTTTGTGCCGGACTCTACATCGGAACCCGCAGTGGTTCCAGAGTCCGGCGGGCGGCCCCTTCGAAAGAAGGGCAAGACCGTGACACCGGCGACCTCCGTCCAAACGAAGGCGCCGGATAACTTGTTGGAGGCGCTTAAGGGCGCTTCCATCGAGGAAGAACACCGCACTATCATGAGTGCGGTGATTCAAAAGGTTCAGCTCGCCAAAAGCGGGCTGACCGAAGCCTGCAGCAGCCTTCTAACAGGCTTTGAGGTAAGAAGTTAAAATTATGTAATGTAATATCGCATAGACAGTAGCCCGTGATGCTCAGTTCAGTGTTCGGAAAGAAAAGCCGGACTGAGGATCTAACAAGATATACGCAGGGTTGCTTAAAATATGTCAATATGGGTTTGCAGGCTGCGCTGCTGACCTCTGCCGCACTATCGGCGGAGGTCGATGTGTTGAAGAAGGATCTCGAGCGGTCCGAGCAAGAGCTCGGCCATGCCAAGAAGCAGCTCGAGGACAAAGAAGGTGAGTCACACCACTTTGAATAGTTACCTTACAGAAAAGGATTTTGGTTGCAATAAAATTAACAAGGATAATATGGGTATTGCAGGGGCCACGAACGAGGTGGCAGCCCTGAAGGAGGCTGTGTCCGCGGCCGAACGCAGTGCGGCCACGGAGCGGGAGGAGCGAGAGAAGCAGGAGGCACGGGTGGCGGAGGTACGGCAAGAGCTCCAGGCTCTCATGGAGAAGCATGAGAGTTTGGAGCGTGACTCCAAGACTCGAGAGTCCGAGCTTGCCTCGGCTCTCGAAAGTGCCAAGTCCGCCAAGACCGAGGCCCGTAAGGCCCTTCAGGAGGTTGAGGATGTGAAGAAGATAGCGGCGGGTAAGGCATTTTTCATGCAAAGCAAGCATGTTAATGTAAAATACCTGACACTTACCCGCATTCGGAGCTCTCCAGGGGCGTTTGCAGATCTGCCGTGTAGTGCGTCCGATGCCACCGCATTCTATCATGGCGAGGAGGGGAGCTCGACGGAGAAAGTCTTCTGGTCTCAGTATGCTGAGGCCGGACACCCGGTGCCCCCAAGCGACCAGCTGAAGCAGCTGGTCGAACTCCACAAGGTAGCTGAGGAGGCCATGAAGGGCCTTATAGTCCGGCTGTGGCCTGGACAGGCCATGCCTGGGAGCTACTTTGGCCTCGTGCGGCGGCTGGTGGATGCATGCCCCTGGGTGGAGGTCGTCAAGCGCTCCGCCTGTATTGAAGGTGCTCGTCGGGCCCTTGCCCGCACAAAGGTGCATTGGGGCAAGTTGGTTGCGGAGAAGCTTCTTACGGACCCACCGCCACCGAGCAAGGAGTATCGCACGCCTGAAATGTATTATAAAACTGTCCTAAAGGGAGCCCGCGATATTGCGGATGAGTGCCCCAGAAATGTAATCTTTGAGTAGACTCGTTATGTATTATCCTTTGCGCTGAAACTTTGTTCATGTGCGCATTAAGCAACGCTTGTTTAATTTAAAATATTACCTTCTGTGCGGCCGTGTATAAAATCTGAGAGATGGCAAGTCGTTGGCTTCAGCCCCCTAGCCACGAGTGCTGGGGTGTTCGGGATAACCTTGAGTGCTCTTGTTCCCATTTTTGGGTCCATCTAGGAGGCGCTCAACACAGCGAACAAGGCAACCTGACTTATAATGCTTGAACACTCTCACTTAGCCATGGAATTCTATAATTTTAAATTTCGGCGAAGCCCCTGGTATTCGGAAGGCCGAATCTGGGGCGCTATCCACGCCTTCGTCGGACATTGTCCGGAACTTCGCTCGAAGCGGCGTGAGTCTTTAAGGACCCGAAAAAACCTCTCGAACAGCGACCAGTCTCTCGCCTTATCATGCCAGTCAGTTTTAGCTTTCTCCACTGAGGCGCTCGCCCGGCTCAACCGGGGCGCAATCGCAGTGGTTCTCCCAGTGCCACCTTAGCCGACAGAACGGAACGTAAGGCACCAAAACGTGGGAGCCGGGCAAACCCAACTATTGACCCAAGACATGATTCGGAGCCGATTCATATAATGCTATAAGTTCGGGGTGCCGCACTTGTGAAAGTGTTCGGACTTATCACACCATAATGCGGGGAACACAAGCCCCTGGTGTATTCGGCCGTACCAAAATATACGGGTGCAAGATGTCGTGTAATGAACATATATATATATAAAAGGTAGTGTAATTGCAGTCGAAAAAGTGCTGCATTATTTATTAAAGGAAGTCTGCTATGAGTGCGGACTGATACAAACAGTGTGGTAAGCAAGAGATTTGGACTAAGTAAACATGTCCCCCTCCAGGGGTGAGCCGCGGACTTGGTGTATATAATCGAATTTAATGCTCGTAATTGAGACCACCTGAGTGTTCGTCGCAGCCTTCTTTCGTCCCTGACTGTTGCATCACGAGTTCGACAGGTTCGCCGCCGGACAGGGCCTCTGGTTACCGGAGTCCTGTGTACTCAAAGAAGGAAAATAATAAATAATAAAAAAGGGGGGCACACTTGCGAGCCCCTGGTGTGGTTGAACCGCACTCTGGGTCCATTGCGATCGTGCCCCTTCCCCTGCGCCCATGGTATCTCCAAAGCGTAATGATGTACGCGGAGTGTTATTCTTGCGATCATGCGCGGGCAGGGGTTGGGGCCGCATTGCTACGCGTGCTCTGATCGCGCCAGGTGGTCTTGGTTGGTATTGCTTCGGGCGCGTTTTGCTGTATCCGGCCGTTTAACGGCCGGACTCGAGAATTGCCTTGAGAGGCTGCTTTGTACTTCTGCCGCGAGAGCCGCTGTATGTTCCTCCGTTCGGAGGGAGCGTTCCGTATTCCCGTTGACCGTGATAACTCCACGAGGGCCTGGCATCTTGAGCTTGAGGTATGCATAATGCGTCACCGCATTGAATTTTGCAAACGCGGTTCGTCCGAGCAGAGCGTGATAGCCGCTGCGAAACGGGACTATGTCGAAGATTAACTCCTCGCTCTGGAAATTGTCCGGGGATCCGAAGACCACTTCCAGTGTTACTGAGCCTGTACAGTTGGCTTCCACACCTGGTATGACACCTTTGAAGGTTGTCTTTGTAGGTTTAATCCTTGAGGGGTCTATGCCCATTTTGCGCACTGTATCCTGATAAAGCAGGTTCAGGCTACTACCGCCGTCCATCAGGACTCTCGTGAGGTGAAATCCATCGACGATTGGGTCTAAAACCAATGCGGCGAATCCGCCATGGCGTATGCTGGTCGGATGGTCTCTTCGATCGAAAGTGATCGGACAAGAGGACCATGGATTGAACTTCGGGGCGACTGGCTCCATCGCATAGATGTCCCTCAGTGCGTGCTTCCTCTCCCTCTTGGGTATATGGGTCGCGTAAATCATGTTCACCGTCCGCACTTGTGGGGGAAAACCCTTCTGTCCTCTATTGTTCGGCGATCGGATCTCCTCCTCGTCGTCGCTGTTTAGCCCCTTGTCGTTGTTTTCGGCAATTAACTTGCTTGCCTGTTTGAACACCCAGCAATCTCTATTAGTGTGATTGGTTGGTTTTTCAGGGGTGCCATGTATCTGGCATAAGCGGTCGAGTATTCGGTCCAAATTGGACGGACCCGGAGTGGTTCTTTTGAATGGCTTCTTCCGTTGACCGGGTTTAGAGCCTCGGAATCCGGCGTTGACTGCCGTATCCTCCTTGTCGTCGCCGTTAATGTGGCGTTTGTTTTTGTTTTGACGTGACCTGCCATTGTTGTCCTTAGTATCCGGACTGCCAGAATTTTTACGGAGATTGTTGCTGCGAGCTAGCCAGCTATCCTCTCCCGCGCAGAAGCGGGTCATTAATGATGTGAGGGCTGCCATAGATTTCGGCTTTTCCTATCCCAGGTGCCGGGCTAGCCATTCGTCGCGGATGTTATGCTTGAAGGCTGCAAGGGCCTCTGCATCCGGACAGTCGTCGATTTGATATTTCTTCGTCAAGAACCGTGTCCAGAATTGTCTGGCCGATTCGTCTGGCTGCTGAATGATGTGGTTTAGGTCATCGGCGTCTGGTGGTCGCACATACGTGCCTTGGAAGTTATCAAGGAATGCGGCTTCCAGGTCTTCCCAACACCCAATTGACTCTGCGGGCAAGCTGTTAAGCCAATGCCGAGCTGGTCCTTTAAGCTTGAGTGGGAGATACTTGATGGCTTGGAGATCGTCGCCGCGGGCCATATGGATGTGGAGAAGATAATCTTTGATCCAAACCGTGGGGTCTGTTGTGCCATCGTAGGATTCAATGTTTATGGGTTTAAACCCTTCAGGGATTTGATGATCCATTACTTCGTCAGTGAAGCATAGCGGGTGTGTGGTGCCTCTGTATTGAGCAATATCACGATGCAGCTCGAGAGAGCGCTGTCTGCCGTGTTCGGCCCGGCCGGGGTTATTATATCCGGTGCGATGGTATTCGTCATGGGTCGTGGGGCGCCCACGTGATCCGTAGATGGATCTGGATTGCCTTGCTTTATCCTCCAATATATCTCGCAAGTCTGGCGCGTTCCCTCTTGGCTTCGTACTTTTGGAGCGATGCCGGGGTACGGTATTGGTTGGGGGCCTGGATGCCTCTCTGTCACGACCGCGGGGTGGTCGGTCAGCCGTATCGTGCGCTGGTGATGGAGTTATGTATGCTTCCTCCTCTAATCGGGGGAGCAGCTTGCGTCTTGGATAGCTTTTGGAGGGGCGTTCGAGTTTATACTCTTCGGCCGCGAGGACCTCGGTCCATCGATCGGCCAGCAGGTCCTGATCAGCTTGAAGCTGCTGCTGCTTTTTCTTTAGGCTGTTTGCCGTGGCGATAAGCCTGCGTTTAAAACGCTCTTGTTCGACGGGATCCTCAGGCACGACGAATTCGTCATCGTTGAGGCTTGCCTCGTCTTCAGAGGGAGGCATATAGTTGTAATCCTCAACCTCTTCGTCTGCCACCCTCTCGTGAGGGCTTGCCTCTGCGTCCTCCTGCGCTGAGTCCTGCTGGAGGGGGTTGTCTTCGGCACTTTCTGGGGTATTATTGTCTCCTGTGCCGGAATCTCCATTCTTGCTGTGGCGGGATTTAGAGCGGCGCTGCTAACGCCGACGCTTGGGCTATTTCTTTAAAGAATCTGCCTCCGCTATTTCTTCGCCGTCCCCGTCTTTTGGGGTATCCACCATGTATATGTCATATGACGAGGTGGTCTTCCAGTGCCCTGTAGGCGCTGGTTCCTGTTCGTCTCCGGCATTGTCGTCCATAGCGTCGATGTCTTCGGAGTCGTAGTCTAGCATGTCGGTTAGATCGTCGACAGTGGCTACAAAGTGGGTGGTGGGTGGGCTCTGAATTTCTTCGTCGTCCGCATCCCAACCATCCTGACCATAGTCCGGCCAGGGCTCTCCTGATAACGAGAGATGCTTTAGTGAATTCTGGATGTCGCCAAAAGGTGAGTATTGGAAGATGTCCGCGGCGGTGAATTCCATAACCGGCGCCCAATCCGATTTTGTTGGTAGGGGCGTGGGAGGTTCGGAGTCTGGCAAGGAGTCCGGCACCTCGGAATCACGAGTTTTGCGAGGGACAAGATCAGTGTTCGGCTCCATCGCCGTGGAAGTTGAAGCCCCCGAGGCGGCATCCATCCACCAATCCTCTATCTGGGCAGTTGGCTCTGGACTAATGGCCGGAGCGGATTCGTGTGCGGCCACCAAGGCACTGTTCGGCGGCAGAGCTAAATCATGCCCATCGCAACAGTGCGGCGCGCTTGGCTGTGGCTCGGGTCCGTCGAAGATCAAGTCTCCGTGGACATCGGCCGTGAAGTTTAGGCTTCCGAATCTGACCTGACGGCCAGGGGCGTAGCTTTCGATCTGCTCCAGATGGCCAAGCGAATTAGCCCGCAGTGCGAAGCCGCCGAATACGAAGATCTGTCCGGGGAGAAAAGTCTCACCCTGGACAGCGTCGTTGGTTGCAGATGCCATCAAGCCTATCGGTGACGACACAGAGGAACTCTCAATGAAAGCACCAATGTCGGTGTCAAAACTGGCGGATCTCGGGTAGGGGGTCCCGAACTGTGCGTCTAGGCGGATGGTAACAGGAGACGAGGGACACGATGTTTTACCCAGGTTCGGGCCCTCTCGATGGAGGTAAAACCCTACGTCCTGCTTGATTAATATTGATGATATGGGTAGTACAAGAGTGGATCCACCACGAGATCAAGGAGGCTAAACCCTAAAGCTAGCCTATGGTATGATTGTTGTAATGTATGTTGTCCTACGGACTAAAGCCCTCCAGTTTATATAGACACCGGAGGAGGCTAGGGTTACACAAAGTCGGTTACAATGGTAGGAGATCTACATATCCGTATCGCCAAGCTTGCCTTCCACGCCAAGGAAAGTCCCATCCGGACACGGGACGGAGTCTTCAATCTTGTATCTTCGTAGTCTTGGAGTCCGGCGGACGATGACAGTCCGGCTGTCCGGACACCTCCTAGTCCAGGACTCCCTCACCCACCATCCCCTTTGTTGATAATGATGCATATGTAGATAGTTCGGATGTAAGTCTTGCTGGGTACATTTGTACTCACGTTTGCTTAATTTATGTTTTGCAGAGAGACTTCAGTCTTGCTAGTAGTTCCGCGTGGACTTCGACGTTTAGCTTGTTACCTCAGCTACGATCTTGTGCCCTCGGCAGGATCTGGTAGATAGTCAGGCTTCTCAGCCTTTTTCATTTGTAATTGTTTGTACTCAGACATGTCAAGCTTCCGCTTGTGCTTTGACTTGTATGCTCTGAATGTTGGGTCATGAGACCCATGTTTGTTATATCTCGCTCCTCCGAGCCTATTGAATAAGATACTTGAGTTGTAGAGTCATGTTGTGATGCCATGTTGTATTTGCACATATCGAGCATATTGTGTGTATGTTATTGAAATGCTTGGTATGTGTGGGATCTGACTATCTAGTTGTTTATCCTTGGTAGCCTCTCTTACCGGGAAATGTCTCCTAGTTCTTCCACTGAGCCTTGGTAGCTTGCTACTGCTCCGGAACACCTAGGCTGGCTGACACGTGTCCTTCTTCGTTCCTGTGTCTGTCCCTTCGGGGAAATGTCACGCGGTATTTACCGGAGTCCTGCTAGCCTAGTTGCTACAGCCCGGATTCACTCGCTGATGATCGACACGTTCGTTGCTGGGTCATGTATGCCTATCCCTGTAAGTTAGTGCCACTTTGGGTTCATGACTAGCCATGTCAGCCCGGGCTCCTTGTCATATGGATGCTAGCGACACTATCATATACGTGTGCCAAAAGGCGCAAACGATCCCGGGCCTGGTAAGGCGACACCCGTGGGAATACCGTGTGTGAGGCCGCAAAGTGATATGAGGTGTTACATGATAGATCGGTGTGGCATTGAGTCGGGGTCCTGACATCAAATGACTTCTTAATCAATGGATTCCTTTTGGGCATATAACATTCAAAACCCCAATTTAAGTAGCATTCAAAAACAAATCTAATAGGGACCCAATCTAAGGCAACGAATCTGAGTAGCATTAAAAACCCGAATCCGTGAGCATTAAAAACAAATCTAATAAGCATACATCTGTGTAGCATTGAAGCACAGATCCCTATCTCTCATACAGATCTATCTAGCATTTTTGCAACGAATTTATCCAACAAACCCTAGTCCAAAAATCTCCGTCTCCCCAATACAAAAAACCCCGGCCCATCCGTCAAACCAACTACTCTAACCATCTGAACTACCGTATGAATCACAATCTAACCAATGCAACTAGGGAGCAACTAACTCTACAAGCTAAGCAAGTGCAAATACCTGCTGCTCCACGGCAGGCTGCGCATCGGGGGTATCAGGATGGACTGTGCCGCTCGACGCCATCACCTTCTGCAGCGCTGAGGCGGAGCCCGCCGCATCCTTCTCCACATCTGTAGCGGTTGCGAGTTTCCCTGCACCACCATGGATGCCGCCGACATCCGCAGTCACCGCGCCCTGTAGCTCCACCACATCTCCGGCCGCTGCGCTGGCGTCACCATGAGCTTCGGCCATTTGACAGATGGAGGCGATGAAGGTGAGGAAGAGGATGCGATGGGGGAGAGCGAGACGGTGCGGTGGAGGCAGTGGAGGAGAGCGAGACGACGCCGGTGGGGGAGAGGAAGACGATGCGGCAGAGAGGGGATTTGGGGGAAATGGTAGGGGCGATGGACGTGGTTGCCCCTATTTATACGATGGGACGTTTCGGGCATGTCCATGGGCACGTGCTACCCCACGACCATGGTCAGTTGCATGCACCCACGTATATGTGGCCCTACTCGTCAGAGTTAACGGTCAAAGGCATTGACCCGACGACAACGTCCGTTGTAACCTGTTCTGAGGGTTTTGGGCGAGGGAGTGAGGAAAAGTGAGCAAAAGTTAACAGAGTAGGGATGAATGAGTACAACTAATGAACCAGGGGCACAGAAATAAAAATCCATTTGGTTTATGCAAAGCACCTACTACCTTTCAAACATGTATGACTGCTATATTCTTTGACTTTTTTGAAAAGATTGTTGAGGTATTCATGGATGATTTTTCCGTTTACGGGACTTTTTTGATGATTGCTTAAGCAACCTTGATCAAGTTTTGCAGAGATGTGAAAAAACTATTCTGGTCTTCAATTGGGAGAAGTACCACTTCATGGTGAAATAAGGAATAGTAGTTGGGTATAAACTTTCTAAACATGGTATTGAAGTAGATAAACCTAAAGTTGATGCAATTGAGAAAATGTCCTAAAGATATCAAATATATAAGAAGTTTCCTTGGTCATGTTGGTTTCTATAGAAGGTTCATTAATGATTTCTAGGCCGCTAACTAATCTCCTCCAAACGAATGCTCCATTTGTTTTTGATGATGATTGTGTAGAAGCCTTTGAAATACTTAAGAAAGCCTTAATTTTTGCACCTATTGTTCAACCACCTGATTGGAATTTGCCTTTTAAAATTATGTGTGATGCCAGTGATTATGCTATTGGTGTTGTTCTAGGTTAAAGAGTTGATAAGAAATTGAATGTTATTCATTATGCTAGTAAGACTCTAGACAGTGCTCAAAGAAATTATGCTACTAGTGAGAAAGAATTTTTAGCAGTTGTGTTTGCATGTGATAAATTTAGACCTTATATTGTTGATTCTAAAGTTATTATTCACACCGACCATGCTACTATTAAATATCTATGGAAAAAGATGCTAAACCTAAACTAATTAGGTGGGTCTAATTAGGTGGTATTACAAGAGTTTGATTTGTTTATTATTGATAGAAAAGGAGTTGAGAGTCCTGTAGCAAATAACTTGTCTAGGATGGAAAATGTTTTTGATGACTCACTGCCTATTGATGATAGTTTTCCTGATGAGAAATCAGTTGTTCTAAATGCTTCTTCTCATAATAGTCCTTGGTATGCAGACTATGCTAATTATATTGTTGCTAAATGTATACCACCTAGTTAGACCTACCAACAAAAGAAAAAGTTCTTCTTTGATTTAATACATTACTTTTGGGATGACCTGCATTTATATAAAGGAGTAGATGGTGTTATTAGATGTTGTGTACCTGAGCATCAACAGGAACAAATCCTATGGTAGTGTCATTCCGAGGCATACAGAGGGCACCACACTCGAGACAGAACTGGACATGAGGTATTACAATCTGGTTTTTATCGGCCTACTCTCTTCAAAGATGCACATAAGTGCATCCTTTCTTGTGATGAATGTCAAAGAATTGGTAATATTGCTGATCATAACACCTTAATTAAAATGCTTAAAGAAGTTATTTTCCAAGGTTTGGAGTCCCTAGATATTTAATGACTGATGGTGGTTCACACTTTATTCATGGTGCATTTCGTAAACTCCTAGCTAAGTATGATGTTAACCATAGAATTGCATCACCTTACCATCCTTAGTCTAGTGGTCAAGTTGAATTGAGCAATAGAGAAATAAAATTTATTTTGCAAAAGACCATCAATAGATCCAGAAAGAATTGGTCTAAGAAACTTGATAATGCATTATGGGCTTATAGAACTGCCTATAAAAATCTATGGGTATATCTCCATATAAAATGGTCTATGGAAAAGCATGTCATTTACCTCTTGAGTTACACATAAGGCTTATTGGGCAATTAAAGAACTTAATTATGATTTCAAACTTGCCAGTGAAAAGAGGTTATTTGACATTAGCTCTTTAGATGAATGGAGGACACAAGCTTATGAGAATGCCAAGCTGTTTAAAGAAAAAGTTAAAAGTTGGCATGATAAGAGAATACAAAAATGGGAATTTAAAGTAGGTGATCAAGTTCTATTGTATAATTCTTGTTTTTAGATTTTTTGCAAGAAAATTTCTGTCCAAATGGGAGGACCTTCTAGAACAGTCCAGAACCTTGAAAAGGAATAGGTGTGTGATACGGTAAGTAAACCGATTCAAAAAAAATTCATAAAAAATATTTTTGTCCGTTTTGGAATATAAGAAAAAAATACAAAAGTAAGAATTGGCCGAGGGACCCACGAGGAGGTCACAAGGCAACAGGGCGCGCCCTACCCCCAAGCGCGTCGGGTTGCCTTGTAGGCGCCTTGTGTGCCTTCCCGACTCTGTTTTCTTCCAGAATACTCGTTTCACAAGATAAAAATTCATTATATATACTCCCATATGTTTTGACCACTGTATCGCAAGTTTCTCCTCTATTCTCGTTTTGGTATGTTTTTATGACAAATTTAGATCCCCTGGATCCCAAAAGGCTCCATACCAAGCACCGGATCGTGCAACCTTCGCCTGGCAGACGTCTTTTCAGCGAGGTTTATTATGAGTGGTTGTCGGGAGAAGAGGATACCGGCAAGTAGGAGGAAGTTGAAGTGGCCGCAGGAAGCCAGATCCAGGAAGAAGGAGATCAATACATGCTCTCGGGAGGAACTATGACAAAGGGGGACATCCTGCAATCCCTTTATCATAACCTCCCTCCATGTGAAATTGATATGTTAAAGATTTTTGAAGCAATTTTCACTCATAATACATCGCTTACTCATGAGGTTGTTGTGTTGGAAGAGCAAAATCACGCTCTTTGGAAGATCAATGCACTACAAAAAAAAGACACATATGTGACATTTTGGCCCGAACGATTTTTTTCCTGTCATGCTTATGGCACTTCTATGACGATAATTGTGACAAAAGCACGTATCATAATAGATGTGGTGGGCTCCTACTTCTATGAAAAAATCATGACAAAAAATGGGATTTTCGTCCTGGGCGGGCTGGAGACGCAGCTACATGATATTCTTTGGGCCGCCCATGATAGAAAAAATCATGGTAGAAGCGAGGGTAAGGAAAATATCGGGGAGTTCCCGATTACGATGGGTGGGCGGTGTCGAGTGATGCACGGAGGTTTGCACATTTCTCTCGTGTACACGCGTGTGTGCGAGGCATTGGCCAACTGAAGCCGAGCGATCGCACGTTATTGAACCTGAGCGATCGATCCCTTGGCTGTTAACTAAACCTGAGCGATTCATTTGCTGCTGACTGAACCCGAGCGATCCCTTCGCTGCTGTTGCTAACTGAACCGAGCGATCGATCACTTCTGCTACTTACTGAAGCCGATCGAGCCCCCGTGCGAGATGTAGCTAGCCGGTGTTGGGTTGCCTCTCAATGAACAATAACCGTTGCTACCATATGCACAGTACGTAGAACGAGTCGATACATGGTGAGTCGAGCGGTTGGTTGGCTGTGGATGAACAGTTCTCGGTGGGGGTTGGATGTGTTGGGGAACGTAGTAATTTCAAAAAATTTCCTACGCACACACAAGATCATGGTGATGCATAGCGACTAGAGGGGAGAGTGTTGTCCACGCACCCTCGTAAAAGTGGAAGCGTTATAAGAACATGGTTGATGTAGTCGTACGTCTTCACGGCCCGACCGATCAAGCACCGAAACTACGACACCTCCGAGTTCTAGCACACGTTCAGCTCGATGACGTCCCTCGAACTCCGATCCAGCTGAGTGTCAAGGGAGAGTTCCGTCAGCATTACGGCGTGGTGACAATCTTGATGTTCTACCATCGCAGGGCTTCGCCCAAGCACCGCTACAATATTATTGAGGACTATGGTGGAGGGGGGCACCGCACACGGCTAAGAGATCAAGAGATCAATTGTTGTGTCTCCAAGGGGTGCCCCCTCCCCATATATAAAGGAGTGGAGGAGGGGGAGAGCCGGCCCTCTCTCTATGGCGCGCCCTAGGGGAGTCCTACTACCACCGGGAGTAGGATTCCCCGTTTCCTAGTAGAACTAGGAGCCCTTCCAAGTAGAAGGAGTAGGAGGGAAGGAAAGGGAAGGGAGAAGGAGAAGGAAGGAAGGGGGCGCCCCCCCCTCCCTAGTTCAATTCGGACTAGTCCATGGGGAGGGGTGCGGCCACCCTTTGCGGCCTTTCTGTCCTTTCCCGTATGGCCCATTAAGGCCCAATATGAATTCCGTAACTCTCGGGTACTCTGAAAAATACCCGAATCATTCGAAACCTTTCCAATGTCCGAATATAGTCGTCCAATATATCGATCTTTACGTCTTGACCATTTCGAGACTCCTCGTCATGTCCCCGATCTCATTCGGGACTCCGAACTCCATCGGCGCATCAAAACACATAAACTCATAATACAACTGTCATCTAACTTTAAGCGTGCGGACCCTACGAGTTCGAGAACTATGTAGACATGACCGAGACACATCTCCGGTCAATAACCAATAGCGGAACCTAGATGCTCATATTGGCTCCTACATATTCTATGAAGATCTTTATCGGTCAAACCGCATAACAACATACGTTGTTCCCTTTGTCATCGATATGTTACTTGCCCGAGATTTGATCGTCGGTATCTCAATACCTAGTTCAATCTCGTTACCGGCAAGTCTCTTTACTCATTACGTAATGCATCATCCCGCAACTAACTCATTAGCCACATTGCTTGCAAGGCTTATAGTGATGTGCATTACCGAGAGGGCCCAGAGATACCTCTCCGACAATCGGAGTGACAAATCCTAATCTCAAAATACGCCAACCCAACATGTACCTTCGGAGACACCTGTAGAGCTCCTTTATAATCACCCAGCTACGTTGTGACGTTTGGTAGCACACAAAGTGTTCCTCCGGTAAACGGGAGTTGCATAATCTCATAGTTATAGGAACATGTATAAGTCATGAAGAAAGCAATAGCAACATACTAAACGATCAAGTACTAAGCTAACGGAATGGGTCAAGTCAATCACATCATTCTCCTAATGATGTGATCCCGTTAATCAAATGCCAACTCATGTATATGGTTAGGAAACTGAACCATCTTTGATGAACGAGCTAGTCAAGTAGAGGCATACTAGTGACACTATGTTTGTCTATGTATTCACACATGTATTATGTTTCCGGTTAATACAATTCTAGCATGAATAATAAACATTTATCATGAAATAAGGAAATAAATAATAACTTTATTATTGCATCTAGGGCATATTTCCTTCAGTCTCCCACTTGCACTAGAGTCAATAATCTAGTTCACATCACCATGTGATTTAACACCAATATTCACATCTGTATGTGATTAATACCCATAGTTCACATCGTCATGTGATCAACACCCAAAGGGTTACTAGAGTCAATAATCTAGTTCACATCGTTATGTGATTAACAACTAAAGAGTAATAAGGTATGATCATGTTTTGCTCGTGAGAGAAGTTTAGTCAATGGGTTTGTCACATTCAGAGCCGTATGTATTTTGCAAATATTCTATGTCTACAATGCTCTACACGGAGCTACTCTAGCTAATTGCTCCCACTTTCAATATGTATCCAGATTGAGACTTAGAGTCATCTGGTTTGGTGTTAAAGCTTGCATCGTTGTAACTTTTTACGACGGGCTCTTTTATCACTTCCATTATCGAGAAATATTTCCTTAGTCCTCACTAAGGATATTCTTGACCGCTGTCCAGTGATCTACTCTTAGATCAAAATTGTACTCCCTTGCCAAACTCGGAGCAAGGTATACAATAGATCTGGTACACAGCATAGCATACTTTATAGAACCTATGACTGAGGCATAGGGAATGACTTTTCATTCTCTTTCTATTTTCTGCCATGGTCGGGTTTTGAGTCTTACTCAACTTCACACCTTGGAACACAGGCAAGAACTCCTTCTTTGACTGTTCCATTTTGAACCACTTCAAAATCTTATCAAGGTATGTACTCATTGAAAAATCTTATCAAGCGTCTTGATCTATCTCTATAGATCTTTGATGCTCAATGTATAAGCAGCTTCACCAAGGTATTTCTTTGAAAAATTCTTATTCAAGTATCCTTTTATGCTTTCCAGAAAAAAAATCTACATTATTTTCGATCAACAATATGTTATTCACATATACTTATCAGAAATGTTGTAGTGCTCCCACTCACTTTCTTGTAAATACAGGCTTCTCCAAAAGTCTGTATAAAACCATATGCTTTGATCAACTCATCAAAGCGTATATTCCAACTCTGAGATGCTTGCACCAGTCCATAGATGGATCGCTGGAGCTTGCACATTTTTGTTAGCACCTTTCAGATTGACAAAAACTTCTAGTTGCATCATATACAACTCTTCTTTAAGAAAACCATTAAGGAATGCAGTTTTGACATCCATTTGCCAGATTTCATAAAATGTGGCAATTTCTAACATGATTCGGACAGACTTTTAAGCATCGATACGAGTGAGAAAATCTCATTGTATTCAACACCTTGAACTTTGTCAAAAACCCTTTTCGACAAGTCTAGCTTTGTAGATAGTAACACTACTATCAGCATCTATCTTCCTCTTGAAGATCCATTTATTCTTAATGACTCACCGATCATCGGGCAAGTCAACCAAAGTCCACACTTTGTTCTCATACATGGATCCTATCTCAGATTTCATGGCTTCAAGCCATTTCACGAAATCTGGGCTCATCATCGCTTCCTCATTGTTCGTAGGTTCATCATGGTCTAGTAACATGACTTCCAGAACAGGATTACTATACCACTCTGGTGCGGACTGTACTTTGGAAGACCTACGAGGTTTTGTAGTAACTTAATCTGAAGTTTCATGATCATCATCATTAGCTTCCTCACTAATTGGTGTAGGAATCACTGGAACTGATTTCTGTGATGAATTACTTTCCAATTCGGGAGAAGGTATGAATTACCTTATCAAGCTCTACTTTCCTCCCACTCACTTCTTTCGCAAGAAACTCCTTCTCTAGAAAGGATCCATTCTTAGCAACGAATGTTTTGCCTTCGGATCTATGATAGAAGGTGTACCAAATAGTTTCCTTTGGGTATTCTATGAAGATGCACTTCTCCGATTTGGGTTCGAGCTTATCAGGTTAAAACCTTTTTCACATAAGCATCACAACTCCAAACTTTAAGAAACGGCAGCTTTAGGTTTACTGCTAAACCATAGTTCATATGGTGTCGTCTCAACGGATTTAGATGGTGCCCTATTTAAAATGAATGCAGCTATCTCTAATGCATAACCCCAAAATGATAGTGGTAAATCGGTAAGATACATCATAGATCACACCATATCCAATAAAGTGCGGTTACGATGTTCGGACACACCATTATGCTGTGGTGTTCCATGTGTCGTGAACTATGAAACTATTCCACATTGTTTAAAATGAAGGCCAAACTCGTAACTCAAATATTCTTTTCTACGATCAGATTGTAGAAACTTTATTTTCTTGTTATGATGATTCTCCACTTCACTCTGAAATTCTTTGAACTTTTCAAATGTTTTAGACTTTTGCTTCATTAAGTAGATATACGCATATCTGCTCAAATCATCTGTGAAGGTCAGAGAATAATGATACCTGCCACGAGCATCAACACTCATTGGACCGCATACATCGGTATGTATTATTTCCAACAAGTTAGTAGCTCGTTCCATTGTTTCGGAGAACGGAGTTTTAATCATATTGCCAAAAAGTCATGGTTCGCAAGCATCAAATGATTCATAACCAAGTGATTCTGAAAATCCATCTTTATGGAGTTTCTTCATGCGCTTTACACCGATATGACCCAAACGGCAGTGCCACAAATAAGTTGCACTATCATTATTAACTTTGCATCTTTTGGCATCAACATTATGAATATGTGTATCACTATGATCAAGATTCAATAAACCATCACCATTGGGTGTATGACCATAGTAGGTTTTATTCATGTAAACAGAATAACAATTTATTCTCTATCTTAGATGAATAATCGTATCGCAATAAACATGATCTTATCATATTTATGCTCAACGCAAACACCAAATAACATTTATTTAGGTTTAACACTAATCTCGAAAATATAGGGAGTGTGTGATGATGATCATATCAATCTTGGAACTACTTCCAACACTCATCGTCACTTCTCCTTCAACTAGTCTCCGTTTATTCTGTAACTCCTGTTTCGAGTTACTAATCTCAGCAACCGAACAAGTATCAAATACTCAGGGGCTACTATAAACACTAGTAAGGCACACATCAATAACCTGTATATCAAATATACACTTGTTCAATTTTCCATCCTTCTTATCCACCAAATATTCAGGGCATTTCCGCTTCCAGTGACCATTTCCTTTGCAGTGTAAGCACTCAGTTTCAGGCTTTGGTCCAGCTTTGGGCTTCTTCGCAGGAGTGACAACTATCTTGTCATTCTACTTGAAGAGCCCTTTCTTTCCCTTTGCCCTTCTCTTGAAACTAGTGGTCTTGTCAATCAACACTTGACGCTCTTTCTTGATTTCTACCTTCGTCGATTTCAACATCACGAAGAGCTCGGGAATCGTTTTCGTCATCCCTTGCATACTATAGTTTATCACGAAGTTCTAGTAACTTGGTGATGGTGACTAGAGAACTCTGTCAATCACCATCTTATCTGGAAGATTAACTCCCACTTGATTCAAGCGATTGTAGTACCCAGACAATCTGAGCACATGCTCACTAGTTGAGCGATTCTCCTCCATCTTTTAGCTATAAAACTTGTTGGAGACTTCATATCTCTCAACTTGGGTATTTGCTTGAAATATTAACTTCAATACCTGGAACATCTCATATGGTCCATGACGTTCAAAATGTCTTTGAAGTCCCGATTCTAAGCCATTAAGCATGGTGCACTAAACTATTAATTAGTCATCATATTGAGCTAGCCAAACGTTCATAACATCTGCATCTGCTCCTGCAATAGGTCTGTCACCTAGCGGTGCATTAAGGACATAATTCTTCTGTGCAGCAATGAGGATAAATCTCAGATCACGGATCTAATCCGCATCATTGCTACTAACATCTTTCAACACAATTTTCTCTAGGAACATATTAAAATAAACATATGAAAGCAACAACACGAGCTATTGTTCTACAAAATAATTTGCAAAATTCTACCAGGACTAAGTTCATGATAAATTTAAGTTCAATTAATCATATTACTTAAGAACTCCCACTTAGATTGACATCCCTCTAATCATCTAAGTGATCACGTGATCCAAATCAACTAAACCATAACCGATCATCACGTGAAATGGAAGAGTTTTCAATGGTGAACATCACTATGTTGATCATATCTACTATATGATTCATGCTCGACCTTTCGGTCTCAGTGTTCCGACGCCATATCTGCATATGCTAGGCTCGTCAAGTTTAACCTGAGTATTCTGCGTGTGCAAAACTGGGTTGCACCCATTGTAGATGGACGTAGAGTTTATCACACCCGATCATCACGTGGTGTCTAGCCACGACGAACTTTGGCAATGGTGCATACTCAGGGAGAACACTTTTATCTTGAAATTTAGTGAGAGATCATCTTATAATGCTACCGTCAATCGAAGCAAGATAAGATGCATAAAAGATAAACATCACATGCAATCAATATAAGTGATATGATATGGCCATCATCATCTTGTGCTTGTGATCTCCATCTCCGAAGCACCGTCATGATCACCATCATCACCGGCGCGACACCTTGATCTCCATCGTAGAATCGTTGTCGTCTCGCCAACTATTGCTTCTACAACTATCGCTACCGCTTAGTGATAAAGCAAAGCAATTACAGGGCGATTGCATTGCATACAATAAAGCGACAACCATATGGCTCCTGCCAGTTGCCGATAACTCAGTTACAAAACATGATCATCTCATACAATAAAATATAGCATCACGTCTTGACCATATCACATCACAACATGCCCTGCAAAAACAAGTTACACGTCCTCCACTTTGTTGTTGCAAGTTTTACGTGGCTGCTACGGGTTGAGCGAGAACCGTTCTTACCTACGCATCAAAACCACAACGATAGTTCGTCAAGTTAGTGCTGTTTTAACCTTCTCAAGGACCGGGTGTAGCCACACTCGGTTCAACTAAAGTTGGAGAAACTTACACCCGCCAGCCACCTGTGTGCAAAGCACGTGAACTAGTCTCGCATAAGCGTACGCGTAATGTCGGTCCGGGCTGCTTCATCCAACAATACCGCCGAACCAAAGTATGACATGCTGGTAAGCAATATGACTTGTATCGCCCACAACTCACTTGTGTTCTATTCGTGCATATAACATCTACGCATAGAACCTGGCTCGGATGCCACTGTTGGGGAACGTAGTAATTTCAAAAAAATTCCTACGCACACACAAGATCATGGTGATGCATAGCAATGAGAGGGGAGAGTGTTGTCCACGTACCCTCGTAGACCGAAAGCGGAAGCGTTAGAACAACGCGGTTGATGCAGTCGTAGATCTTCACGGCCCGACCGATCAAGCACCGAAACTACGACACCTCCGAGTTCTAGAACACATTTAGCTCGATGACGTCCCTCGAACTCCGATCCAGCCGAGTGTCGAGGGAGAGTTCCGTCAGTACGATGGCATGGTGATGATCTTGATGTTCTACCATCGCAGGGCTTCGCCTAAGCACCGCTACAATATTATCGAGGAGGACTATGGTGGAGGGGGGCACCGCACAGGGCTAAGAGATCAAGAGATCAATTGTTGTGTCTCCAAGGGGTGCCCCCTCCCCGTATATAAAGGAGTGGAGGAGGGGGAGGGCCGTCCCTCTCTCTATGGCGCGCCCTAGGGGAGTCCTACTCCCACCGGGAGTAGGATTCCTCCTTTCCTAGTAGAACTAGGAGCCCTTCCAAGTAGAAGGAGTAGGAGGGAAGGAAAGGGAAGGGAGAAGGAGAAGGAAGGAAGGGGCGCCCCCCCTCCCTAGTCCAATTTGGACTAGTCCATGGGGAGGGGTGCGGCCACCCTTTGGGGCCTTTCTCTCCTTTCCCGTATGGCCCATTAAGGTCCAATACGAATTCCTGTAACTCTCTGGTACTCCGAAAAATACCCGAATCACTCAGAACCTTTCCGATGTCCGAATATAGTTGTCCAATATATCGATCTTTATGTCTCAACCATTTTGAGACTCCTCGTCATGTCCCCGATCTCATCCGGGACTCTGAACTCCTTCGGTACATCAAAACACATAAACTCATAATACAACTGTCATCTAACTTTAAGCATGCGGACCCTACGGGTTCGAGAACTATGTAGACATGACCGAGACACGTCTCCGGTCAATAACCAATAGCGGAACCTAGATGCTCATATTGGCTCCTACATATTCTATGAAGATCTTTATCGGTCAAACCGCATAACAACATGCGTTGTTCCCTTTGTCATCGGTATGTTACTTGCCCAAGATTCGATCGTCGGTATCTCAATACCTAGTTCAATCTCGTTACCGGCAAGTCTCTTTACTCGTTACGTAATGCATCATCCCGCAACTAACTCATTAGCCACATTGCTTGCAAGGCTTATAGTGATGTGCATTACCGAGAGGGCCCACAGATACCTCTCCGACAATCGGAGTGACAAATCCTAATCTTGAAATATGCCAACCCAACATGTACCTTCGGAGACACCTGTAGAGCTCCTTTATAATCACCCAGTTACGTTGTGACGTTTGGTAGCACACAAAGTGTTCCTCCGGTAAACGGGAGTTGCATAATCTCATAGTTATAGGAACATGTATAAGTCATGAAGAAAGCAATAGCAACATACTAAACGATCAAGTGCTAAGCTAACAGAATGGGTCAAGTCAATCACATCATTCTCCTAATGATGTGATCCCGTTAATCAAATGACAACTCATGTATATGGTTAGGAAACTTAACCATCTTTGATTAACGAGCTAGTCAAGTAGAGGCATACTAGTGACACTATGTTTGTCTATGTATTCACACATGTATTATGTTTCCGGTTAATACAATTCTAGCATGAATAATAAACATTTATCATGAAATAAGGAAATAAATAATAACTTCATTATTGCCTCTAGGGCATATTTCCTTCAGGATGAACAAGACCCTGTGGTAGTAGGCCGTTGCCGCTGGATGAACAAGACCCCGAGGAGGCTGCCGCACCCTAGTCGGTTGGGGGTTGATGAACAGGACCCCGTGGAGGCTCTATGAACAGTAGCCCGTGGAGGCTGGAGGAGGTCGACGGTGGATGAACAGTAGCCCATGGAGGCTGGAGCGAGGCATTAGACGGTGGATGAACAGGACCCCGTTTCACCGTAGGCGCTCCAACACAAGTTCGTTTCCTCCGTTTTGCGGTACGCCACACCCCTCCCGATCAACAGGACACCGTTTCGACCGTAGGCATTCGTACAGAAGTCTGTTTCCTCCATTTTGCGGTACGCCAGACCCTTACCGATGAACATGACCTTGTTTCAGCCGTACGTGGTCGAACATAAGGCATGTTTCCTCCATTCTACGGTATGCCAGACCTCATTTCGGCTGTTCCATCCAAGACAGTTGACTCCTGATGAACACGACGTATTACGACCCAGTCCGTTGCCTCCCGATGAACACGACGCTGCTTCCTCCGTTCCAACCCAGCCGATTGGCTGCCGATGAACAGGACGACATCGCTGTACGCGTTCGAGACCATGCCCGTATGTACGTATGTAGCCGTATTTACTTTCTTGAAGCGTGGTTGTACGTATGTGTACACGTTATAGACGGGACTGCATGACATGCTACGTCCGTGCCTCTACAACATGTGCTGCTCCTTACTCGGCCGTAGTTCATCGTTGCAGAGAGACTGATCGACCAATATGTATGTACACGTTCGCGACCAGACAAACAACACTACATACGCTTCGACCGGGTGGGTCCTGGCTGTTCCATTCATGTGAAGATATAGCTGGTGGGTCCCAACTATCAGGCGGAAGAATCTTTTTTCCCATAGTATGGACACACTTCCTTGCGTGCGAAGATGTAGCTGGTGGGTCCCAGCTGTCGGGGAGGGACACTTTTTTTCGCAAAATACAGAGTCCCTTCTGGTGGGTCCCTGCTTTCAGGTGGAGAAATAATTATTTTGCGCGTAATAGGAGGCACTTCCTTGCTACGGCCGTGGACTCATCTGTCAGCCTCTCCACGTACAGTCCTCTTCCTATGGAAGTCGTTCCTTGACCACGTTGACCACGCCGCGCTGAGAGCACCAAAGCAGTGGACGACGGTGAGGCCTAGGAAGGGGATGATGCGGAGCCTGGGAAGACGTGGCAGTGGATGACCATGATAACCCACAAGTATAGGGGATCGTAACAGTTTTCGAGGGTAGAGTATTCAACCCAAATTTATTGATTCGACACAAGGGGAGTCAAAGAATATTCTCAAGTATTAGCAGTTGAGTTGTCAATTCAACCACACCTGCATAACTTAATATCTGCAGCAAACTATTTAGTAGCAAAGTAGTATGGAAGTAACGGTACCAGTAGCAAAAGTAATAGTAGCAGTTGTGTAGTAATTGTAATAATGGCAGCGGTAAAGTAACTAAGAAAAGATAAATATGTGAAAAGCTCGTAGGCATTGGATCAGTGATGGGTAATTATGCCGGTTGCGATTCCTCATGTAATAGTTATAACATAGGGTGACACAGAACTAGCTCCAGTTCATCAATGTAATGTAGGCATGTATTCCGAATAGAGTCATACGTGCTTATGGAAAAGAACTTGCATGACATCTTTTGTCCTACCCTCCCGTGGCAGCGGGGTCTGCTACGTCTCAAGCTTGCGTTGGTTTTCCCCGAAGAGGAATGGATGATGCAGCACAGTAGCGTAAGTATTTCCCTCAGTTTTTGAGAACCAAGGTATCAATCCAGTAGGAGGTCACGTGCAAGTCCCTCGTACCTGCACAACACCATAGCAACTCGCAACCAACGCTTAGGGGTTGTCAATCCCTTCACGGTCACTTACGAGAGTGAGATCTGATAGAGATAATATTTTTGGTATTTTTGATAGATAGATGCAAAGTAAAAAGTAAAGGCAAAGTAAAAACAAAGCAAGTAAATAAAGTGATATAGATTGATATGATGAGAATAGACCCGGGGGCCATAGGTTTCACTATTGGCTTCTCTCAAGAGCATAAGTATTCTCAGGTGGGTGAACAAATTACTGTTGAGCAATTGACAGAATTGAGCATAGTTATGAGTATATCTAGGCAATGATCATGTATATAGGCATCACGTCCGTGACAAGTAGATCAAAACGATTTTGCATCTACTACTATTACTCCACTCATCGACCGCTATCCAGCATGCATCTAGAGTATTAAGTTAAAAACAGAGTAACGCTTTAAGCAAGATGACATGATGTAGAGGGATAAATTCATGCAATATGATAAAAACCCCATCTTGTTATCCTCGATGGCAACAATACAATACGTGCCTTGCAACTCCTTCTGTCACTGAGTAAGGACACCGCAAGATTGAACCCAAAGCCATGCACTTCTCCCATTGCAAGAACTACCAATCTAGTTGGCCAAACCAAACGGATAATTCGAAGAGACTTGCAAAGATAACTCAATCATACATAAAAGAATTCAGAGAAGAATCAAATATTTTCCATAGATAATACTGGATCATAAACCCACAATTCATCGGTCTCAACAAACACACCGCAAAAAGAAGATTACATCAAATAGATCTCCACGAGAGAGGGGGAGAACATTGTATTGAGATCCAAAAAGAGAGAAGAAGCCATCTAGCTGCTAGCTATGGACCCGAAGGTCTGAAGTAAACTACTCACACTTCATCGGAGGGGCTATGGTGATGATGTAGAAGCCCTCCATGGTTGATGCCCCCTCCGGTGGAGCTCCGGAACAGGCCCCAAGATGGGATCTCGTGGATACAGAAGGTTGCGGCGGTGGAATTAGGTTTTTGGCTATTGTTCTGATCATACGGGGATACATAGGTATATATAGGAGGAAGGAGTACGTCGGTGGAGCTTCGAGGGGCCCATGAGGCAGGGGGCGCGCCGAGGGGGGAGGGCGCGCCCTCCACCCTCGTGACCGCCTCGTGGCTTTCTTGAGGGAGGGTCCAAGTCTCCTGGATCTTATCTAATGAGAAAATCACGTTCCCGAAGGTTTCATTCCGTTTGGTCTCCGTTTGATATTCTGTTTCTTCGAAATACTGAAAAAGGCAAAAAACAACAATTCTGGGCTGGGCCTCCGGTTAATAGGTTAGTCCCAAAAATGATATAAAAGTGGAAAATAAAGCCCATTATAGTCCAAAACAATAGATAAAGTAGCATGGAGCAATAAAAAATTATAGATACATTGGAGACGTATCAGGGTCCTATTGGAAACTAAGGGTATTAAGGCCTCCTTTTAATAGAGTACCGGACCAAAGCATTAACACTTAGTGAATACATGAACTCCTCAAACTACAGTCATTACCAAGATAGGATCAAGAACTCACATATATTCATGAAAACATAATAGGTTCGGATCTGAAATCATGGCACTCGGGCCCTAGTGACAAGCATTAAGCATAGCAAAGTCATAGCAACATCAGTCATAGAACATAGTGGATACTAGGGATCAAACCCTAACAAAACTAACTCGATTACATGGTAAATCTCATCCAACCCATCACCGTCCAGCAAGCCTATGATGGAATTACTCACGCACGGTGGTGAGCATCATGAAATTGGTGATGGAGAATGGTTGACGACGGCGACGGATTCCCCTCTCCGGAGCCCCGAACGGACTCCGGATCAGCCCTCCCGAGAGAGTTTAGGGCTTGGCGGCGGCTCTGTATCTAAGACGCGATGAATCCTTCTCTCTGATTTTTTTTCTCCCCGAACGTGAATATATGGAGTTGGAGCTGAGATCGGTGGAGCTCCAGGGGGCCCACCAGGCAGGGAGGCGCGCCCCAGGGGGGTGGGCGTGCCCCCCACCCTCGTGGACAGGGTGTGGGCCTCTGGTGTTGATTCTTTCGCCACTATTTTTATTAATTCCAAAAAGTTGCTCCGTGGATTTTCAGGTCATTCTGAGAACTTTTATTTCTGCACAAAAATAACACCATGGCAGTTCTGCTGAAAACAGCGTCAGTCTGGGTTAGTGCCATTCAAATCATGCAAGTTAGAGTCCAAAACAAGGGCAAAATTGTTTGGAAAATTAGATACGATGGAGAAGTATCAACTTCCCCAAGCTTAAACCTTTGCTTGTCCTTAAGCAATTCAGTTGACAAACTGAAAGTGATAAAGAAAAACTTTTACAAACTCTTTTCGCTCTTGTTGTTGTAAATATGTAAAGCCAGCATTCAAGTTTTCAGCAAAGTTTATGAACTAACCACATTCACAATAACACTTAGGTCTCATGTTTACTCATATCAATGGCATAATCAACTAGCGAGCAATAATAATAAATCTCGGATGACAACACTTTCTCAAAACAATCATAATATGATATAACAAGATGGCATCTCGCTAGCCCTTTCTGAGACCACAAAACATAAATGCAGAGCACCCCTGAAGATCAAGGACTGACCAAACATTGTAATTCATGGTAAAATAGATCCAATCATAGTCATACTCAATATAAATTAATAGTAATGCATGCAAATGACAACGGTGCTCTCCAACTGGTGCTTTTTAATAAGAGGATGATGACTCAACATAAAAGTAAATAGATAGGCCCTTTGCAGAGGGAAGCAGGGATTTGTAGAGGTGCCAAAGGTTGATTTTGAAATAGAGATAAATAAAATTTTGGGTGGCATACTTTCATTCTCAACATAACAACCAAGAGATCTCGACATCTTCCATGCTACACACATTATAGGCGGTTCCCAAACAGAATTGTAAAGTTTATACTCCCCCACCACCAATAATCATCAATCCATGGCTTGCCCGAAACAACGGGTGCCTCCAACTAACAACAATCTTGTGGGAGTTTTGTTTGCAATTATTTTGATTTGAGCATGGGACCGGGCATCCCGGTTACCGACCATTTTCTCATGAGTGAGGAGCAGAGTCCACTCCTCTTGAGAATAACCCGCCTAGGATGGAAGATACAGACATCCCTAGTTGATACATGAGCTGTTCGAGCATACACAGTAGAATTTCATTTGAAAGTTTAGAGTTTGGCACATACAAATTTACTTGGAACGGGAGGTAGATACCGCATATAGGAAGGTATGGTGGACTCATATGGAATAACTTTGTGGTTTATGGAAGTGGATGCATAGGCAGTATTCCCGCTTAGTACAAGTGAAGGCTAGAAAAAGACTGGGAAGCGACCAACTAGAGAGCGACAACAGTCATGAACATGCATTAAAATTAATAGACATTGAGTGCAAGCATGAGTAGGATATAATCCACCATGAACATAAATATCGTGGAGGCTATGTTGATTTTGTTTCAACTACATGCATGAACATGTGCCAAGTCAAGTCACTCGAATCATTCAAAGGAGGATACCACCCTATCATACCACATCACAACCATTTTAATAGCATGTTGGCACGAAAGGTAAACCATTATAAACTCCTAGCTAATTAAGCATGACATAAGCAACTATAATCTCTAATCGTCATTGCAAACATGTTTATTCATAATAGGATGAATCGGGAACGATGAACTAATCATATTTACAAAAACAAGAGAGGACGAGTTCATACCAGCTTTTCTCATCTCAGTCAGTCCATCATATATCGTCATTATAGCCTTTCACTCGCACGACCGAACGGTGTGGATAATAATAATAGTGCACGTGCATTGGACTAACCTGGAATTTGCAAGCATTCAATTCAAGGGAGAAGACACGGTAATATGGGCTCTTGGTTAAATCAACGATAATTCATATGAGAGCCACTCAACATTTTCATCATGGTCTTCTCCTCTCGACCCCCAAAGAAATGAAAAGAAATAAAACTATTTACACGGGAAAGCTCCCAACAAGCAAAAGAAGAACGATAAATCTTTTTGAGTTTTCTTTTAATTACTACTACTACACGCATGGAAAGTAAACTAGCTAAAAGCTATAGCTAATTTTTTTGGTTTTTCTTAAGGTTATTCAAACTCACAAGAAGAAAGCAAGAAAAGGAAATAAACTAGCATGGATAGTACAATGAAAAAGTATGAGCACTGACAACTGGAATGAGTGTGTGAACATGAATGTAATGTCGGTGAGAAATATGTACTCCCCCAAGCTTAGGCTTTTGGCCTAAGTTGGTCTATGCCCATGGATCAAAATTTTAGCTGGGGTCGTACTGAGATGCAGCAACTACTGCCTCACGAGCTGCAGCTTGGAGGTGGGCTGCCTCCGTCCTCCTTTCATACTTGTTTGCCTCCTCCCTGGTTATAATATATCTCCTTTTTGCTTGAAAGTCAAAGAAACTAGGAGCAGGGAGAGCAATATGGATAGTGCAACATCTGTCAAAGATTAGTCGGTACTAGAGGAACTGTTCATTCCTCTCTCGAAAATGATGGCTAACCATGGCATTATAATCTAGATAAGCAGGAGGCAACTCCCTATCATTTTCATGTATGGGCATCTCAAGAAAATTAGCCACACGGGTTGCATAAATCCCACCAAACAAGTCTCCAAGTAAACTATTATTATGCAACCTACATGCAACAATGGCCCCCAAGTTATATTTTTTATCTCCTAGCACATCAGTCTTGAGAACACTAAGATCTGGAACACACATGTGACATGCCTCATCCTTGCCATTTATGCATCTACCTATAAAGAGAGCGAAATAATAGATAGAAGGAAAATGAATGCTCCCTATGGTAGCCTGTGTTATTTCTCTAGATTCCCCCACAGTGATACTAGCAAGAAAATCTTTAAATTCAGATTTGCGAGGTTCACTAGCACTACCCCATTGCGAGAGTTTACAAGTAGTATTAAAATCTTATAGGTCCATGGTATATGATTTATCATAAAGATCAAATAGGACATTGTGAGAATTACGTGAAGATGAATTTGAACCTTCTCACAAAGGAATCAGTTAAGTGGTAATATTGAGGGCACTTATCTAGCATGAAGTCTTCAATATCAACATTACGCACATATGCATCAAATTCATCCTTGATGCCTGCTTGGACCATAAACTCTTCTGACAGCCATTCACAAGGCCGCACTTGAGCTTCCCTTGGTGGTTCATCGTCCTGCTCACGTATTGCAGGCATGGGTCCTTGCTTCCTTGAAGAACCACCTTGGTACATTTTCCTAAGCATATTTCTTCCTCTGAAAAATTTCTGAAATTTTTAGTAACTCAAAATAAAAGTGAACCAAACTCAGCAAAATTGATAGCAACTACTCCCACAAGTGCCTAGAGACTATATCATGCATTAGAACTACTTGGGACCAAATTAATTTGACATGCAAACTCAAGAACAGGATCACCTAGGCAGTAAAAATTTGCAATGAATAAATCACTAGAACAAAAACTAATTGGATCATTGGAGGAGTCACATACTAAAGAACAATCCCCCAAAGCAGTTTTGTGAGTGGAGCTTTGAGCAAGGAGATCGAAAATGGCAGCAAGATGTGCTAGAACTCGTGCTTGAGCTGGTTGGTGATTTTTTGGGAGGAAGAAGAAGAGTGTGGGTGAAGGAATAAGTGGAGGGGGGCCTTTAGGGGCCCACGAGGCAGGGGGCGTACCCTGGACCCTCGTGGCCAGGTGCTTGCCCCCTCTGATGTGTTCTCAATGCCAATAATTCTTAAATATTCTAGAAAAAATCATATTTCATTTTCAGGGCATTTGGAGAACTTTTATTTTCGGGGTATTTTTATTGCATGGATAAATCAGAAAACAGACAGAAAAATACTATTTTTGCTTTTTGTAATCTAAATAACAGAAGGTAAAAGGAGGGTACAGAGAGTTGTGCTTTCTAACTTCATCCATCTCATGCTCATCAAAAGGAATCCACTAACAAGGTTGATCAAGTCTTGTTAACAAACTCATTCCAAATCGCATGAAACTGGAGAATTTTCGAATAGCACTAGGTTACCTCAACGGGGATATGTACATCCCCAATAATAAGAATATCATATTTCTTCTTGACAGTAGGAAGGGGAAATTCTGAACCTCCAATAATAATCGATGGAAATTTTCCAATAGAATTGATACTGTGAACTTGAGGTTGTTTCCTTGGAAAGTGTACCGTATGCTCATTACCATTAACATGAAAAATGGCATTGCCTTTGTTGCAATCAATAACAGCCCCTGCAGTATTCAAAAAGGGTCTACCAAGGATAATCGACTTACTATCGTCATCGGGAATATCAAGAATAACAAAGTCCGTTAAAATAGTAACATTTGGAACCACAACAGGCACATCCTCACAAATACCGACAGGTATAGTAGTTGATTTATTGGCCATTTGCAAAGGTATTTCAGTAGGTGTCAACTTATTCAAATCAAATATACGATATAAAGAGAGAGGCATAACACTAACACCGGCTCCAAGATCACCTAAAGCAGTTTTAACATAGTTTCTTGTAATGGAGCATGGTATAGTTGGTACTCCTGGATCACCAAGTTTCTTTGGCATTCCACCCTTAAAAGCATAATTAGCAAGCATGGTGGAAATTTCAGCTTTTGGTATCTTTCTTCTATTTGTAACAACATCTTTCATGTACTTAGCATAAGGATTCATTTTAAGCATATCAGTCAAATGCATACGCAAAAAGATAGGTCTAATCATTTTAGCAAAGCGCTCAAAATCCTCATCATCCTTTTTCTTGGATGGTTTAGGAGGAAAAGGCATGGGTTTCTGAACCCATGGTTCTCTTTCTTTACTGTGCTTCCTAGCAATGAAGTCTCTCTTATCATAACGTTGATTCTTTGATTGTGGGTTATCAAGATTAACAGCAGGTTCAACCTCTACATCATTATTATTGCTAGGTTGAGCATCAACATGAACATCATCATTAACATTATCACTAGGTTCATGTTCATCACCAGATTGTGTTTCAGCATCAGAAATAGAAATGTCCTTGGGATTCTCATGTGTTTCTACAACAGGTTCAGTAGAAGCATTCAAAGTCCTCATTTTTATTTTTCTTCCTCTTAGAAGGACTAGATGCATCAACATTATCTCTCTGAGAATCTTGCTCAATTCTCTTAGGGTGGCCCTCAGGATATAAAGGTTCCTGAGTCATTTTACCACCTCTAGTAATAACTCTAACAACATTATCATTCTTCTTATTATTTAATTTTGAGCAAATCATTTTGATCTTTAAGCACTTGTTCTACTTGAGTGGTAACCATAGAAGCATGTTTACTAATGAGTTTAAGTTCACCCTTAACTCTAGACATGTGGTCACTCAAGTGTCCAATCATATAAGCATTACTTTTCAATTGTCTACCAACATAAGCATTGAAGTTTTCTTGTTTAGCCATAAAGTCATCAAACTCATCCAAGCATTGGCTAGCAAACTTAGTAGACGGGATTTCAACTTTATTATATCTATAGAGAGAATTTACCTTTACTACCTGTGTCGGGTTATCAAGACCATGTATTTCTTCCATGTATTTCTTCAACAGGAGGTAAATTCTTAACATCTTCAGCTTTAATACCTTTTTCTTTCATAGATTTCTTTACCTCTTGCATATCTTCTGGACTGAGAAATAGAACACCCCTTTTCTTCGAAGTTGGCTTGGGAGTTGGTTCAGGAAGTGCCCAATTATTTTCATTAGCCAACATATTATTCAATAGCAATTCAGCTTGATCAACTGTTCTTTCCCTGAAAACACAACCAGCACAACTATCCAGGTGGTCTCTAGAAGCATCGGTTAGTCCATTATAAAAGATATCAAGTATTTCATTTTTCTTGAGAGGATGATCAGGCAAAGCATTAAGAAATTGGAGAAGCCTCCCCCAAGCTTGTGGGAGACTCTCTTCTTCAATTTGCACAAAATTATATATTTCCCTTAAAGCAGCTTGTTTCTTATGAGCGGGGAAATATTTAGCAGAGAAGTAATAAATCATATCCTGGGGACTACGCACACAACCAGGATCAAGAGAATTAAACCATGTTTTAGCATCACCCTTTAGTGAGAACGTAAATAATTTAAGGATATAGTAGTAACGAGTTTTCTCATCATTAGTGAATAGGGTGGCTATATCATTCAATTTAATAAGATTTGCCACAACAGTTTCAGATGCATAGCCATAGAAAGGATCAGATTCAACCAAAGTAATTATCTCAAGATCGATAGAGAAATCATAATCCTTATCAGTAACACAGGTAGGTGAAGTACCAAAAGTAGGGTCATATTTAATTCTAGCATTCAGAGACTTTTCTTTCAGCTTAGCTAATAATTTCTTAAGATCATACCTATCATTGCAAGCAAGAAAATCTCTAGCAGTTTCTTCATCCATAACATAACCCTCAGGAACAACAGGCAATTCATATCTAGGGAGAGAATCTTCATTATCACTTTCATCAATATTATCAGTTTCAATAATTTTATTCTCTCTAGCCCTAGCAAGTTGTTCATCAAGAAATACACCTAATGGCACAATAGTATCAAGCATAGAAGTAGTTTCATCATAAGCATCATGCATAGCAGAAGTGGCATCATCAATAACATGCGACATATCAGAATTAATAGCAGAAGCATGTTTAGGTGTCGCAAGTTTACTCAAAACAGAAGGTGGATCAAGTGCAGAGCTAGATGGCAGTTCCTTACATCTCCTCGTAGTTGAGGCAAAGATCTTAGTTCTTTCGTCTTTCAAGTTCCTCATAGTGATCAGCAGATACAAATCTCAAGTGACTCAAAGAATAGAGCTATGCTCCCCGGCAATGGCGCCAGAAAATAGTCTTGATAACCCACAAGTATAGGGGATCACAACAGTTTTCGAAGGTAGAGTATTCAACCCAAATTTATTGATTCGACACAAGGGGAGCCAAAGAATATTCTCAAGTATTAGCAGTTGAGTTGTCAATTCAACCACACCTGGATAACTTAATATCTGCAGCAAACTATTTAGTAGCAAAGTATTATGGAAGTAACGGTAACAGTAGCAAAAGTAATAGTAGCAGTTGTGTTGTAATTGTAACAGTGGCAGCGGTAAAGTAACTAAGCAAAGTTCAATATGTGAAAAGCTCGTAGGCATTGGATCGGTGATGGATAATTATGTCGGTTGCGATTCCTCATGCAATAGTTATAACATAGGGTGACACAGAACTAGCTCTAGTTCGTCAATGTAATGTAGGCATGTGTTCCGAATATAGTCATACATGCTTATGGAAAAGAACTTGCATGACATCTTTTGTCCTACCCTCCCGTGGCAGCGGGGTCCTATTGGAAACTAAGGGTATTAAGGCCTCCTTTTAATAGAGTACCGGACCAAAGCATTAACACTTAGTGAATACATGAACTCCTCAAACTACGGTCATTACCGAGAGTGGTCCCGATTGTTGTCACTTCGGGGTTGTCGGGTCATAACACATAATAGGTGACTATAGACTTGCAAGATAGGATCAAGAACTCACATATATTCATGAAAACATAATAGGTTCAGATCTGAAATTATGGCACTCGGGCCCTAGTGACAAGCATTAAGCATAGCAAAGTCATAGCAACATCAATCTTGGAACATAGTGGATACTAGGGATCAAACCCTAACAAAGCTAACTCGATTATATGGTAAATCTCATCCAACCCATCACCGTCCAGCAAGCCTACGATGGAATTACTCACGCATGACAGTGAGCATCATGAAATTGGTGGGAGGATGGTTGATGATGACGACAGCGACGGATTCCCCTCTCCGGAGCCCCGAATGGACTCCAGATCAACCCTCCCAAGAGTGTTTAGGGTTTGGCGGTGGCTCCGTACCGTAAAATGCGATGAATCCTTCTCTCTGATTTTATTTTCCCGAACGTGAATAGATGGAGTTGGAGTTGAGGTCGGTGGAGCTCTAGGGGGCCCACGAGGCAGGGAGGCGTGCCCCCACCCTCGTGGACAGGGTGTTCCCCCCTGGTGTTGATTCATTCGCCACTATTTTTTATTAATTCCAAAAAGTTGCTCCGTGGATTTTCAGGTCATTTCGAGAACTTTTATTTCTGCACAAAAATAACACCATGGCAGTTCTGCTGAAAACAACTTCAGTACGGGTTAGTTCCATTCAAATCATGCAAGTTATAGTCCAAAACAAGGGCAAAAGTGTTTGGAAAAGTAGATACGATGGAGACGTATCAGCCCACTCGGAGAGGAGTACGAGGGTTGACTGGTTCGGCTGCGGTGTGAGGCTGTCATCACCGTAGAATAACCGGGGTTGTGACTGACTAGAGGGATGGCTGCCAGCGGTTGGAGTAGGAGGGGGCGGTGAGGCCTGCGCGGTAGCACAGTCGGCCACGGGAGGCAGGAGCAGGTGGCACGACCCGTGATGGTTTGGGCGGCTGGAGTAAGAAGACCAGAGGTTGAAGAAGCATGACAGCCATTGGATGGACATCGTATGATCTCTGCAGCTAGATCGTTTATATTGACTAAGTTGTCAAAGCCCTGCGACTTAGTAGGCCCACAAATCAGCCTCCAAATATGGTGTGTCCCACCTAGCAGCAGTTGTCTTCATTTTTTTGTGCATAATAAGGAGGCACTTATGTGCGGAGAGATATAGCTGGTGGGTCTGAGCTGTTAGCGGGGGAGATGTTTCTTTCGTGAAATACAGAGGCCCTTCCGGTGGATTCCCCGTTGTCAGGTGGAGGAATATTTTTTTGCGTGTAATAAGGAGGCACTTCCTTGCTGCGGCAGTGGACCCAGCTATCAGCCTTTCCATGTATAGTCCTCTTCCGATGGAAGTCGTTCCTTGACCATGTTGAGCACGCCACGCCGAGAGCACCAAGGCGGGGACGATGGCGAGGCCTAGGAAGGGAATGACCAGGAGCCGGGGAAGACTTGGCAGTTGTTTCCCACACGGAGGGGAGTATGAGGATTTACTGCTTCAGATGTAGTGTGAGGCTGCCGTCGCCGGAGAATAAGAGGAGGTCTGGGTGAGTAGAGGGATGGCTAGGCCAGCGATGGGAGTACGATGGGGTGGTGAGGCCTGCGAGATAGCCCAGCTGGCTGTGGGAGGAGGGAGCAGGCAGTCCTGTTGGCGCTTGTTTGAGCGGCTGGAGCAGGAAGAGCAGAGATTGAAGAAGCACTACGACCGTTGGATGGAAATCCAACAGTCACTACTCTCATGTGTTGACTAAGTTGACACGGCGTTGCATGTGCATCAACCTTTTTTTAGGAAAGCGTATGTGTCAACCTATAGTAGGCGCACAAGTCAGCCTCAAATCTGTGGAAAATAGCATACAACCCATCTACCATTATTTCTAGTAATTTACAGCCCATTTGCTAATTCTTAAGGTTTTTTGGAGCCCATATTCTTTTTGTTAGCATTACAGCCCATATTGTGGCCACTTTTAAAAATTATATGAAAATTTGCATATTTCTGTGTGGTCTGAACTGTTTTTAATCCCGAAATTTTGAGTCACATTCAAACTAATTTGAAAAATAAATTTATATCAATATAAAATCCAAATAATTGTCGACTCTTAAAATCAATGGAATTTAAAATCTCAAAATAAAAAATGAATTTGAAACTAATTGCCGGTTTGATGTGTTTTAAAAATGTACAACCCATTTCTAATTACTGATAGCTCATTTTCTGGGCAAGCCGAATGAAGCTCTCCTCATCTAGAAAGATTTGCAGCCCAGCAGGGCTGACAAAGCGGGTAGGCTTCGGTTGGGTATTCCGCAAAAGAACAAAAAACCTGGGCTAGCCATTTTCAGAAAGAAAAAAACTACTGGGCTGGTCTTGTGGTAAACATAAAAGAAAAGGCCTGCTAGACAGGCCAGAGTGCCCCGCACAACCCAGTTGACACCCCTGCTTCCATCTCAAAAACAAAAATAACTAGACAAGCTACTGGGTCCCTGGTGTCAGCCGCTTGTTGTTCAGTTCTCTCATTTATTGACTACGTTGACAATGGCATTGGACCCAGATGTTAGAAATCCATTAGGAGGAGCCATTTTTTTGGCTTGAAATAAGGAGGCACTTGCTTGCATACTGCCATGACCCTGGTGGGTCCCTGCTGTCATCCTCTCCATGTACAATCATCTCCTGATTGTGTACGCGTCAACCTAGTAGGCTCACAAGTCAGCCTCTAAACCCGTGGCAGACAAATATAGCCCATTTAAAAAAATAACAGCCCATTCCATATGTTCAAATGGAAAGTTCAACATTCAGAGCAAAGTAACAGGTCTGGTCCAGATATAGAGTATTGAGCTTCCACGTTGACAACCATCATAGCCAAGTTAACTATCTACTCCCACTAATACTCTAGTAGTGTACAAGTACTAACTTACTCTTACCTAACTAGACAATGCCGGCAGCCATCTGCGGTACACGCTAAACACCGACACCGATGTCCTCCTCCTTGCCTCGGACTTGCCTAAGGTGTGATAGGGCGTGTTGCTCACGTGCGTTGACCCTTTCCATGCCGGCTTGGTCCATCAAAGCTTCGGCTTCTAAGCGGTAAACCCACTTGACGAACTAGTAGTAAAATTTGGCGTTGTGAATGCGTGCATGCACGACAGCCTCTAGGGCTATTTGCCGGGCGCCGACCTCCACGTAGTTGGCCCAGTTGTGGGCGCTCTGCTCGCGACTCATAGCGTTGGTGCGCTGCTGCTCCATGCCCCGCTGTTGGCGCTAATCGGCGATACGCTGCTCCTCCGCCAGGCGGTCGCACTCCAACAAGTCCTCATACTCCGCACTGCCATCTAAAGACCGATAGAATGCCTCCTCCCTCCGTCTGCCTTCCGGTGAAAAACTGAACACTATTCCGGTGGTGACTGCCTCCGGCGCCGCCTATTGCGGACGGGCGGGGGCATGACAGACGTGGCGAGAGCGAGGGCAAGTGGCGAGCAATGTCGGGCCGGTGGGGGCTTGTGAGGATAGGGCGAGTTGGGTGATGGTGCTACCAGAGAACACCAGGAACCAGTAATTATAGGTGGAAGGTAGGTGAACCAGCATGTCGCGGTAAACGCGACGATCATCGCGGTCATCGGAATTCAATGCATAAGTACGCATGGCTTAGCGCGCCAGCTTGCCGTGGAAAACTAGAAAAACTAAAATTATGACTATGTCATCTCGTCCCGTTAGTGGTGCATCCCGTCCGTGCTGGGTCGCACATCGGCATCACGGTCAAACGAGTGCACTCGATTCATTCAGATGAGGTACGTGCGTGATCCACTGGTTATTCGCGTAGGATCGAGTCGGTAGGATAGTGTACATGTAGGACCGCAATAGCTGATGAACGTTCGCTGGGAGACAAGGCATTTGTGAACGTTTTTGCTGGAAGTTTCTTCAGATTCACATGGCACTTTCTTCAGAACAACATGTCAGTTTCTTCAAAGGTAGGCATTTTTATTCAAAAAACTGCCACCTTCGGATCTTGCGTCGCAACTAAAACTGCCAGAAGCGTATTAGTAGGCTAGCTAGTGATCAATCAGTAACTTGTAAACACTGAGCAAACAGAAGTAATGAACTACTAGTAACTTGTAAACACTGAGAACACAGAAATAAGGATCATGCTATGCACTGTAGTAAGAGTAGATCCGTTCGAAATGTTCACACGAGACTCACAGGCTTGGCATTGTAATATGTTCACATTAGTAGCCCAAATTCACAACCAACTAGTAACATGTTAATGCATCTCAATTATTCACATATCATATACAAATATGTAGCTCCAAAAGCAAAGATCTAGAAAAAACATCTGTTCTTCCTACTAACATGGATGCTTACAGAGTGAAAGACAAATTTGTTTGTGAAGTCTACAATTCCTCTTGCAAATGTTAGTGGTTTCACCAACAGCTGGAACCATGAGAATGAACCACACATGATGGAGGAACATCCACTGCAATATGATCTGGTCTTCTCTCGATCACAGGGCGAGACTATTTTTGGAATACAAACTTTAACTTAGGCAAAATGATGCCCATTGTATAATCAGACCAAAGCAATGAAGCACCTAGTGTTGGCCAATAAAAAGTACAATACTACTCTTGTGCAGTCCATGAAGTGACTATCCAATCTTTCTGTGTCTATTTTCAAATGGCACTGCATGCAGTGACTGTACTATTTTGTTTTCCAAATAGCAACGGGCAGACATCTGTCTGCACAAATATCAAGCAGCTAGTAAACATATACCCCACCTTGTATTTTTGGTTTAAACACGTCTCTTCCGCTTAGCATCTATCATATTTGCGCTGGACAATTTGATACTTTCATGTTTTGCCCTGGACAATTTCGTATTGAATTGATTTGCTGGTACAGAGCAGAAATATAGCACCTATTCTTCATCAGACCAAGGATATCCATGTTCGCAGTGATGGAAGAGGTGAAATCGACACAACCGAAATTGAGCATCCAATCATTGAATCATGTCCTGCACCTCCAATGTAGGTCCACCCTGCCAATAAATTCACATGCAAACCACTAATATTACTATCTAATGACAGTACAAAAAGAGTAGCAAGATAGTAGAAAACCATGTACCTTCGTAATGAATAGCTCATAGTGCCACCAATTGGATATAACGGTTTGGAAGAAAACATGCTCCTAATGTTGAACCATTTGGACTTTTTGTGCAGTTCCACTAAAATCGAGCATCCCTGTTTGCACAGATATTGAAAGTGTGATTACTATAAAAGTGGCACTTGTTGAAGCATACACAAATATAAGCATTCCAATTTCTTAATGGGAAAAGGTAGCAAGACTATTTCTAACCACCTATTTGAAGGAATAAATAAGGCAACACTGGCTGATGCCACGAAGGCATACATAGTATTTTCTTAAAAACTGAACCATTCCTCACCTTTCCTCTTCTATTAAGCATATTTTGTGCAGTTCAACTAAAATAAAATGCCATCACCGCCTTGACAATTCTGTGACACTGTACAAAAACAAATGACTTACCATTACATCATGATGTCAGGTAAGTAATCAACGGGCATTAGAGACAATCATACTGACCTCCTCCCATAACATAATGAACATTAGTTTTAACAAAGGTGTGACTAGCTTTACCGACATAATTTGAGTGAACTCTACACCCTCTGTTCCTTAATATAAGACATTTTCACAGGTTAATTTAAAGTACCCAAACGTCTAGTATTTAGAAAAATAGGTAGTAGTTTTCTTGAGCACATATCTGGGAAAGCTTACCACACTTTATATATGTCCATAGGCTAATGCAACACCATTCGAATAGTACAAATATACAGTAATCCAGTGGCTAGTGCAACAGTAGAGTAGTTTTTTTATTATGGGGTACAGTACAATGGTTTTACTGAACAGATTTTCATAAGCTAGCACTGGAAGATTTCTATAAGCATTAACAATACAAAATGTGAAGGTAACAAATTTCAGCATTGGTATACTAGCTGTGCAACATCATGAAACCAAATACAAAAATCTGAAGGTAACTAGCATTATTAACTAATGATAGTATAATTTTTTCTGCAAACCATGTACCTTCAAGGTAAATATCATTTCGAACTCGAGGGGACTTGAAAAATTGCTATCCCAATCTTGATAATCGATCAAACATAGAAACTTGATCAACCGAATCAAGAAAATAGTCGGAGGAGGAGGTGCCCACCCTTGACCTTTACTTTTCTCTTCATAATTTTTTGTGTAGTTCAACTAAAATAAAATGACATCAGCGTCTTTGCATGTAACGCCCCGGATTCGATGAGCCAGGTGTCCGCCAGTTATTCACCGTCGTTGCCATGTCATTTGCTTGCGTGTTGCATTTTATCATGTCATCATGTGCACTTCATTTTGCATACGTGTTCGTCTCATGCATCCGAGCATTTTCCCCGTTGTCCGTTTTGCAATCCGGCACTCCTATGTTCCCCCGGCGTCCCCTTTTGCCTCTTCTCTTGTGCGGGTGTTAAACTTTCTCGGAATGGACCGATGTTTGCCAAGCGGCCTTGGTATACCACCGGTAGACCGCCTGTCAAGTTTCGTGCCATTTGGAGGTCGTTTGGTACTCGAACGGTTAACCGGGTAACCGTAAAGGCCTCTTTTGTGTGCAGACCAACACCCCTTCCAAAGTGGCCCAAAACCCATCTAACTCCCCTCCATGCTCTTGGTCGTTCGATCACGATCGCGTGGCCGAAAACCGCTCCTCATTTGGACTCTCCTAGCTCCCTCTACCTATAAATATGTGCATCTCCCCCGAAATCCCGGTCTAACCCTAGTCATCTTCCTCCCGCCGCCGACGGACACGTCCACCCGCCGCCCGGACATGTCCGCCCCGCCGCCGCGCCCAATCGGATCCCGCCACGTGACGCGCCGCCGCCATCCGCCACCCGCGGCCCGCCCGGCCCGCAGTTGGCCCGCGCGGCCCGCGCGCCCGCGCCGCCGCCTGAGCGCGGCCCCGCTCCGCCGCCGCCCGGTCCGTCGCCGCCCGTGCCATCTCCCTTCCTTCTCTCCCTGTCCTTCTCCCTCTAATCCCTCTCTCCCGCAGAGTTCGCCGCCGCCATGGATGGTCGCCGCCGGCCGTGGAGCTCGCCGGTCGGCCTCGCCTTCGCCGGAACCGCTCGTCCCGGCCCGGATCCACCGCGCGCCCGCGCCCCCACGGCGTCCCTCAACCCACTCCGGTCGGATCCGGGCTTCTCCTCGCCGGATTCGTCCGTCCCCGGTCAACTCCCTCCTCTCCGGCAGATCTCTCCGGCGAACCTCGTGGAACGGCCCCGATCCAGATCTGGGATGAGGTTGACCCCCGAAAACGCCCAAGTCACTGTATATTTTGACATTATCATGCCATGTTGATCGCATCATAACTCTGCATCTATGGCTCCGTTTCGTGCGTGTAATATGTCAAATTGTTCGCCTCGACGAGTAGTTCATTTTATTCCATTGCATCATTTTCATTTGAGCTCATCTTGGTGCCCGAAATGCTGTTGGTAGAGTGCATGTTGCTGTTAACCTGCTGAAACTGCGATAACATGCTCATTTGTCATTTTTGCCATGATTGATGTGTGCATCCTATGAGGTTGATGTCTACATGTGTTTTGATCTATGCCATGCCATCTTTCTAGGGGTGTATGCCATGTATTTTTGTGATCAATGTGGTGACTAGCACAAGCATGTAAACTAGGCCTCGTGATGTTGCTGATTTCAGTCCCTATTCTGCTGTTATTTTTATGCCATGTAAACTTGATGCTACAAAGAGATCCATACTTATTTTGAGATACTTCAGTAAGGATGTTTTGTACATATGGTTATGCTCTATCCATACATGCCCCTGGTTGCATTTATAGCTTGCTGTAGATTGTTCATATCTTGCTCCAAAGTTGCTAAATGATGTTGCTGTCAGCCTGTTAACATTAAGTTCAATGTTTCCATGATTCTTTGCTAGTGATCCATGCACCCTATGACCTTGCTCTTGCCATGTATAGCTTCACAAACATGTCTTCTTACTGTTGGTTGCCTTGCCATGCCATGTATTGCTCTGTGGTGAGTGGTTCAAGCTCACCAACATGCCTACTTATTGTTGTTCCTGCCATGTATGAATCTGTCATATAACTTGCCATGTTTACATGGATGCCATCTTATCTTCTGATCCTTTTGGATCATGGTCAATAAGGGACTCTTGTTCTATGCCATTAGTAGATTCATGCCATGCCTTTGTTTGCCATGATAAGTTCCTGTAACATGTCGTTTGATAGCTCTAAACATTGCAACCTGATGTTATTCCTGCCAAGTCTGAAACTGTTGTTATTTGCAATCTTTCCATGTCTTTTTGAGCATGTTCTATTCTTTTCTGGAGATAGCTCAGTGTTCATGTCTTGTCATGCTTTACCTGTACTTCATGCTCATGTCTTTTGTTCTTATGTTCGGATGCTGTAGCTTGTTGTTTTGATGCTTGCAATATGCCTAGTTGCTGTTTTGGACAGATTGTTGCTATAACTTGTATAGTGCGTATGTGTTGAACCGTTGCTCCGTTTTGAGTGTGCTCTATATGAAACTTGCTTGATTTTGCATGAAGATTCATATTATCATGTTGCATCCTTGTTTTGAGGTGTTTGCCTGATGTTTGTATGCATTTTGCACCAATGCCATGTTTAACTTGTTTTGCTCATATCTTCTAGGCCGTAGCTCCGAACTAAATGAACTTTATATCTAACTTGACTAGAATCTCGTGTAGATCATATTGGTGCATCTTAACTTGCTGTTTAACAACTTCAACTTAATGTTTATTCAGTTCTGGACCAATTTCGAAATTTGCATATGAGGACTTACCGGAATTGTTATATGTTGTTTCCGGCCTCATTTAAACTTGCCTTGATGTGTTGTTCTTGTTTGCATCATCTCTTGTCATGAGCAGCTTCATGTAGCTTTGTCATGCATCATGCTTGTTGTGCATCATGTCTTGTCTATGTGTGGTGTGTTTACTATGTTGTGTGCTTCTTCTCGATAGTTCCCGTTTCGTCGCGATCGTGAGGATGCGTTCGTCTACGTGTGGTTCATCTTCGTGGCTTCATCTTCTTCATGGACTCGTTCTTCTTCCTAGCGGGATCTCAGGCAAGATGACCGCTACCCTGGATCTCACTACTATCATTGCTATGCTAGTTGCTTCGTTCTATCGCTATGCTGCGTTACCTATCTTTTGCTCCTCAAGCCTCCTAAATTGCCATGAACCTCTAACCTTTGACACCATTCCTAGCAAACCATTGATTGGCTATGTTACCGCTTTGCTCAGCCCTCTTATAGCGTTGCTAGCTGCAGTTGAAGATGAAGATTGCTCCATGGTGGACAGGGTTATGTTGGGATATCACAATATCTCTTATTTAATTAATGCATCTATATATTTGGTAAAGGGTGGAAGGCTCGACCTTATGCCTGGTGTTTTGTTCCACTCTTGCCGCCCTAGTTTTCCGTCATACCGGTATTATGTTCCCGGATTTTGCGTTCCTAACGCGGTCGGGTGATTTATGGGACCCCCTTGACAGTTCTCTTTGAATAAAACTCCTCCAGCAAGGCCCAACCTTGGTTTTACCATTTGCCTCACCACCACCTACCTTTCCCTTGGGAGTAATTAAACCAAGGGTCATCTTTATTTTAGCCCCCCCGGGCCAGTGCTTGTCTAAGTGTTGGTCCGATCCGAGCAGCCTGTGGGGCCACCTCGTGGCAACTCGAGGTCTGGTTTTACTCGTAGCTTGACTTATCCGGTGTTGCCCTGAGAACGAGATATGTGCAGCTCCTATCGGGATGTCGGCGCATCGGGCGGCTTTGCTGGTCTTGTTTTACCATTGTCGAAATGTCTTGTAAACCGGGATTCCGAGACTAATCGGGTCTTCCTGGGAGAAGGTATATCCTTCGTTGATCGCGAGAGCTTATCATGGGCTAAGTTGGGACACCCCTGCAGGGTTTTATCTTTTGTAAGCCGTGCCCGCGGTTATGTGGCAGATGGGAATTTGTTAATGTCCGGTTGTAGATAACTTGACACCAGATCCGAATTAAAATGCATCAACCGCGTGTGTAGCCGTGATGGTCTCTTCTCGGCGGAGTCCGGGAAGTGAACACGGTTTCTGTGTTATGTTTGACGTAAGTAGGAGTTCAGGATCACCTCTTGATAATTTCTAGCTTCACGACCGTTCCTTTGTTTCTCGTCTCACTCTCATTTGCGTATGTTAGCCACCATATCATGCTTAGCCGCTGCTGCAACCTCACCACTTTACCCCTTCCTTTCCCATTAATCTTTGCTAGTCTTGATACCCATGGTAATGGGATTGCTGAGTCCTCGTGGCTCACAGATTACTACAACAACAATTGCAGGTACAGGTTATGCAATGATCTTGACGCGAGAGTGATGTTTGCTTGTTTTTGGAGTTCTTCTTCTGCTTCTTCTTCGATCAGGGGATAGGTTCCAGGTCGGCAGCCTGGCTAGCAGGGTGGATGTTGTTTGAGTTTCTGTTTATGTTTCATCCGTAGTCGGATGTTGATCTTGTACATGATGTATTGTTGTATTCATGTGGCATTGTATGCCTCTTGTATGTATCCCCATCTATTATGTAATGTTGATGTAATGATATCCACTTTGCAAAAGCGTTCCAATATGTGGGTCTATCCTTGGTGGGACCTTCGAGTTCCTTTTGGATAGGGTCGCATATTGGGCATGACAAGTTGGCATCAGAGCCTCGACCGACCCTAGGAGCCCCTTGATTGATCGTGTAGTTTGGCCGTTGTTGATTCTAGAAGTAAACTGATTTCGGAGTCTAGTTATATCGGAGAGTAGGAATTCTTTTTACTCCTCAGCCCCTTCGTCGCTCTGGTGAGGAATCTTGACGTAGGTGTTTTGAATTACTCCTCTTCCCCTTCAAATTTTTCTTTAGGATCACGTGGTTAGTTTTCGTTCGTCGTCCATCCTCTTTTGTCCGGCGCATTTCTCGTCAAGCTGATTCGAACCTCTTTGTCTTTGGGAGATCAATCCTCAGCTCTTTTCGATCGATGTTGTTTCCCTGTCCGAAGTTGTCCTTGTTTTTCCCACCCGTCCTTCCTTCTTCTTCTTGAATACGGAGTCCGTAATCGAGTATCCATCCTACTCGTGCGAAGTCTTTGTTTTATTTCTTCAATGATTTCAACTGGTGTTTTCTCTTCAAGATATTCGTCGGTTTCCCCTTCCAAGTGCCTTTGTTTTTTCCCGCCCTCCCACCCTCTTCTTCCCGGAGCCTGAGTCTCTTTCGAGCATCAATTTCATTTGTGTGGAGCCTCTTCAGTCTTTCGTCAATTATCTCAACCGGTGGATTCTCGTCTCGGTCGTCATTCTTCATCCATTTCTCTTCCGGTGGACTCAATTCAAGTTTTTTTCGGTCTCGATCGTGTCTTTTCCCTCAGCTCAAGTGTTTTCCCCTTCGTTCGCCTCTCACCAGTTTATCATTCCGGAGTTCGGAAGACATCTCAGGAGATTTGTCTGTGTTTGAATTAATTCGAGGTTGTCACCTCATTCAAATATTTCAATTGTTCCGATGCATCATCTATCTGTTCAACATCCCTTTTCAACGGTGTTTTCTATTAGTGGGCCCTAACCCATAGGTCTTTTCCCAGGATCTTACCTGACTCTTCTAATTCCCCCGGAGTTATTCTCAATTCTTTTAAAGTGTGACGTAAGAATAAATTTCATCAGTCACATGCTTTCTCCAAGATTGCTTTCAAATTCTTTTCATTGTTGGCTCAACCCCCTTCGCTTTTCATTTCCCCCGGAGTACCTCATTAATTTTGGTGGTGTTTCTCGTCATCATTTGAAGATTGAAGAAGAGTTTTTCTTATAAATCTTGCCCGTTCTCTCGAACTTTCGTGGTTCTAGCTTCATGATTATCCTCTCAAATTATTCCTTTTGTTAGTTATTTCTTTGCTTACCCATCCGGAGTATTTCAGGAGTTGATTTATGTTTCTTTTCACCGGAGGCATCATTCCTATTATCATTCTCTATTTACCCTGGTGCTTCGTTCAAGTGTTCTTTAATTAGCTCATGATCTCTTTGTTCTTTGCATCTAAATCCCCTCAAGCATATTTGTTCTTCTAATTCTTCCTGGTGATTAACTCTCTTTCATCAGTCATTTTCGAATTCTCACGGTGGTTCTTTCAGATTCTTTTCCTTGTTTATCATATTAATTCATTCTTTCTTTTCAATTCTACCGGTGGTTCATGAAGACTTTCTCAAGTTTTGCGCCATTTTTCCCTTAATCATTTTCAAGAAGAATAAGTAGTATGCAAAATCCATTACTTGTCATCAATTTAATTTGATGAAGGATAAGCATACAATAAATATTATTCTTATTTCCTCAAAGTGAGTAATACCTTTTCTTCGGAGTTTGTTCTTGATGAATAAATTCTAGTTTCAAGTGTTTCATCTTTTCTTTTCCGAAGTTTAAATTTCCTCGGCCATTTCATCGGAACCTCCATCTAAATCACCACAAGGCTCATCTTATTCTTTCATCATTCATTTTATCTCGTCATTCTTTTGTTACCGGAGTTCTTCATGGTGGCTTGTCATGATTTAGTTCATTCTTCAAGAGTTCATCAAGATTCCTGTTGGTGGAGTTCAAGTATCTTTCTTCTCGAGTCTCGAAGTGTAACTAATTCTCTGTATTTCTTTTAAAGTGGAGTTTTGCATTTCTTCGTTCTTCTCAGTATTCAACTCCATTCTAACCTTACTTCTAAAGATGCTTTCAATTTCATTCGTGGCACAAGTTGTCATTGTCTTCTCCATTCTTTTCAATCAACTTTTTCAATTCTTTTCGGAGGTTTTGTGTCATGTCTTCATCAAGTATCATTCCATCCTCTCAAGCTCGTGCTCTATTTCTTCATGTTTCAGCCGGAGTGCCGCCTAAATTCTTTCAGTCTCATCCGTTTCTTATCCCGTTCTAACCGGAGTCATTTCAGAGTCTATCTGATTCCGTGAGCTTTCGATTCTCATCATTCTCGTCATTCCTCTCTTCTTCTCGAGTGCTCTCGATTCTTTGTTTCCTCTCTTGAGTTCTTGTTTCACCTCATTCTTTTTCCCTTCCCTCTCTTGAGTTGTTGTTTCACCTCATCCTTTTTCCCTTCCGTCTCGGTCCTAAGATCTCGGGACGAGATCTCTTGTTAGTGGAGGAGTGTACCTTCAAGGTAACTAGCATTATTAACTAATGATAGTATAATTTTTTTGCAAACCATGTACCTTCAAGGTAAATATCATTTCGAACTCGAGGGGACTTGAAAAATTGCTATCCCAATCTTGATAATCGATCAAACATAGAAACTTGATCAACCGAATCAAGAAAATAGTCGGAGGAGGAGGTGCCGACTCTTGACCTTTACTTTTCTCTTCATAATTTTTTGTGTAGTTCAACTGAAATAAAATGACATCAGCGTCTTTGCATTTTGGTGACACTATACAAAAAACTTGACTTATCTCATGAAAGTGAGGTATCTAATCTATAAGCATTAATAGTGCAAAAAATTTAAGGTAATAACAAGTTTCATCGTTGGTATACTGGTTGTGCAACAACATTAGAATGCCTTAGCTGAAAAATCTTTAATACATCTACAATCAACAACTAACCTTGAAATAATCTAGTGACATTAAATGGCATTGCTTAAATTTATCGATGGCATTAGACTGAGTGTGGCATTAGTTAAATGTTGCATCACTTTAGCAGTAGCATTACTTGACTTTACCGCTGGCGTTATACTAACAGCAAAAAAGTGGCAAGAAGAGCATGGGAGGCCCATTTGGACAGTGGGCGCACCAGTATGATGTACCTCCACAGACGCTTGGAGTGGTGAGGGAGGTATGGTTGCCCAGAGCAACAAATATCTAGGCAGCGTATGTGGATTACATCCCGTTTTTGTTCTCTTTAGCCATCTCTTTCCTATGTGAGGACAACAAACCGATCAACCTGGGCATTCTCTATTACGTTGTCATGCCTTTCTACCCTTTTTCATCCTTTTTCAACCAAGAGACATGAGACTCGTTCCTTAGCTACTGATTTTCCCCGTTTCAACCTAGATACAGGTTCGATACCTAGTCTCTTCGACATTACTTTCTCCCTTCCTTTCCTCATTCAACCCAGACATGGATTAGTCTGCATGAAGTAGGGTTTCCTTTAATAGTGCAAATTAAAATTTTCGTCTGCGTGACCAGCAGAGCAGAGGATAGCAAATTGGGGAGATGGTGGAGTGGAAAAAGATCCACATGCAACGACGTGGCAGATGGGGCAATAGAACAAGGGTATGGTCCAAAAAGAGGTAGTATTCCTGAGGGTTGGCGGGAAGTGGGTTCGCTCGTGGTCGTCGTCCTCCGCACACACTAGGTCTGAGAGGATGGCCTTGTCGTCAGTGCGTGACCTCACTCGCCGATGACGAGTGCATCAACGTTGCACGTCCTTTTCTTCCCCGACAGATCTGTGACCACCGGTGAGGAGGGAGAGAGAGGGGCACCACCATCTTTTTTAGATCTGGAGAGAGGGTGATAGTGTGAGAAGCAAGTGGGCAGCCCTTAGCAAGCAAGCACTGAAGCTCAAGCCTACATATCTTTTTTGATACTAGTACTAGAGGTGGAGTAGTGGTAGAGTAGTTTATATTTTCTCTGCATACAGTACCAGTTAGTCGTGCTTCAAAACTGAACGACACGCCATTAAAAAAATAAAGTCAAGAAATAATGCAGCACCTCGGGCCAACGTGGCTAGATCGCATTTTGCACGAGAAATGACACACCATGTTTCGTTGACATGTGGTCCCGCTCCAACATGTGAGTGAGACGATGGCGAGTCCTTTTGTACAATTTCCGAACGGATGTCTATGTAGGACAGGGCACCTCTTCCTGTACCGTGGCAACCGTCCACCACCTCTTTGCCTTTCCCTCTCGATTTGGAACTGCTATCGCACGCTCTTCCTCCCTCCATTTGTCTTCACCCTTCCTTCTGCCATTATTCGATTGTCTTCTCCATGGAGGGAATAGGCCGGAAACGACCCTGTTATTCTTGCCCCGATCTGAAAGATGACATGGTGGAGGAACTCATTGATCGGTTCGACGTCATCACCTCAGCTAGCATGGCAGGTTCATTCAAGACCATTATCGACTCAACAAATAACATCATTACAAAGAACCCAAGGGTCCAGGAGCGTTTGATCTCTCCTATCTTCTTAGCCATGACCCTGGTCACTGGCGCGGGGACGACGAAAGCCTCGCCTTGTGCAAGTTGATGCCGCTTGATAATGATACGTGTGATGTTAAGATGCCATCGCTTAAGGGTAAGGTCTCGGCAGGTGCAAATGGAGATTGGGTTGTTTATATTGGACACAACTACGAGTGGGAACTTGTGAATATGTACACTCATCACCGGGTTCCACTTCCAAAAATCTGAGAGTGCCCTGAGGTTGAGCACACAGATGATCTACATATGTTCAAATGCGATCATGGTGACCGTCGTTTACGGAAGATAGAAATTTGCCGAGTTCCCAACCTCTCTTGGGATTACACGAACTATGATGTTGTTGTTATCTTCGACAAGCTTGTTGCCGTCCTTACTTCCACGCCTCGATGGATGATATTGCTCAAAAATCAATTTCTGTACATGGATGAGTACAGTGATGCAATTCAATACGAGCGTCTTGTGTTTGCTGCCACCACTCGTGGCACTGTTTTTGCATGGAATCATTATGGTTTAGTATGTTTGTCTTCCACCATAATTAGAATTGTTTCATCCACATGCATGCGAGTTAGTATCCCCGTATTAATTAACCTTCTTGTGTTTCCAAGGTCCTGTGAACATTCCACCACCTATACTTGAAAATTTTTGTAACCAAGGGGGAGATGACGATGGTGATGATCACGAGCATGAGGACGAGCAGGACCTACATACTCAGTGGCGCCCGACAACTTATTCCGATGGATCACCTCTTCTTGTCTGTATACAGGGCACTACTGATGTTACTAAGAAGCAGGTGTTGTTTCCCATAGTCACACTCTCCGGACCTATTCCAACATCCGTTGTAGGTTATTCGGGATGGATACTAGTGTGCTAGCGCCAGTACCTTCTCCCTGGTTCAATATTGATAGTCTTGGAGAAAACTCGCTCTTCCTTGGACTAAACTATCCAATGATGGTGAAAGGTGATCCAGCTGTTGTTGGCACAATTTTACTACCATTTATGAGAAGCAAATGTATCTATACATCAGACATTGCTATGGTTCCCTACCCAAGCTATCACAATATGCACCCTGATATAGGCCGCTTCAGCCTGGATGGCGAGTCCCGCGTTGGTCTCGATATTGACAATAGCTGGCCCTTCTGAGAGGCTTACTTATGTTCAAAGCAAGCATTTCCAACACCGAGGATTGGTTGAGCTGAAGTTCATTTCATTGCTTGTTATTTGTTGTGTGATAAAAATTTAGTATTTACTAGAATATTTTGTTGGAAATAATCTATAATCCAACATGTATCCTCGTTGTCGTTGTGTGTTGATGACTTGTTGTATGTAATGAATGGTACATTTGCATATGCATGTGATAAACTTAATTTATGAATGGTTTTCAAGTCACTTGGAGTGTGAGTACCTTAGTAGTATAGCCAACATCCAGTTATATGAAGTTGCCACATCACATAGAGCCAACCTAATAGTATGCTAGTACAATAGTTAGTCCTAGTAGTAGTATACTATCAACTAGAGCTAGGTATCGCACGAAGGCCGAGCAATATGGTGATAGCGTGTGGTGGGCTTGACAGTACGTATGATGTAGGCACATGGCTTGCCGTGTCTCCTGCTCCTCTGGTCTAATTGTGGAGAAGATTTGGTCGAGTTCTTCCTCCTTTTGCCGACACATGGGACAATGGAGGCGTACGTCAAGGTCGTTCGCGAGCTTCTTAACGACGGTGAACTTGTCGAGGAAGTTGACAAGGACCTCGTTGAACAAGGAGACAAAGCTGTCGTCCAAGAGGCCTCTCGCCCTGGCGTCCTCAAGCACGACCTGTATACGTTCCTTGGTGCCGGGCTGCAGGCCGGCATCGTGGACCATCTGGCACTGCCGACTGATGCTCGCACTCATCGCCTCCATGGATCTAGCTTCTAGTAAACTGATCTTACAATTGGAGTGATCACTCTTGCCCTTGGTTAGGGTGCGTAGGTGATTGATACGTCTCCAACGTATCTATAATTTTTGATTGCTCCATGCTACTTTATCTACTGTTTTGGACTATATTGGGCTTTATTTTCCACTTTTATATTATTTTTGGGACTAACCTATTAACCAGAGGCCCAGCCCAGAATTGCTGTTATTTGCCTTTTTCAGTATTTCAAAGAAATAGAATATCAAATGGAGTCCAAACGGAATGAAACCTTCGGGATCGTGATTTTCCAACCGAACATGATCCAGGAGACTTGGACCCTACTCCAAGAAGCTTCCGAGGAGGTCACGAGGGTGGAGGGCGCGCCCCCTACCTCGTGGGCCCCTCGGAGCTCCACCGACGTACTCCTTCCTACTATATATACCTACGTATCCCCGTATGATTAGAACAGGAGCCAAAAACATAATTCTACCGCCGCAACCTTCTGTATCCACAAGATCCCATCTTGGGGCCTGTTCCGGAGCTCCGCCGGAGGGGGCATCCACCACGGAGGGCTTCTAAATCAACACCATAGCCCCTCCGATGAAGTGTGAGTAGTTTACTTCAGACCTTCGGGTCCATAGCTAGTAGCTAGATGGCTTCTTCTCTCTTTTTGGATCTAAATACAATGTTCTCCCCCTCTCTCGTGGAGATCTATTCAATGTAATCTTGTTTTTGCGGTGTGTTTCTTGAGACCGATGAATTGTGGGTTTATGATTCAGTATTATCTATGGAAAATATTTGATTCTTCTCTGAATTCTTTTATGTATGATTGAGTTATCTTTGCAAGTCTCTTCAAATTATCCGTTTGGTTTGGCCAACTAGATTGGTAGTTCCTGCAATGGGAGAAGTGCATAGCTTTGGGTTCAATCTTGCGGTGTCCTTACTTAGTGACAGAAAGAGTTGCAAGGCACGTATTGTATTGTTGCCATCGAGGATAACAAGATGGGGTTTTTATCATATTGCATGAATTTATCCCTCTACATCATGTCATCTTGCTTAAAGTGTTACTCTGTTTTTAACTTAATACTCTAGATGCATGCTGGATAGCGGTCGATGAGTGGAGTAATAGTAGTAGATGCAGAATCGTTTCGATCTACTTGTCACGGACGTGATGCCTATATACATGATCATTGCCTAGATGTACTCATAACCATGCTCAATTCTGTCAATTGCTCAACAGTAATTTGTTCACCCACCATAGAATACTTATGCTCTTGAGAGAAGCCACTAGTGAAACCTATGGCCCCCGGGTCTATTCTCATCATATCAATCTATATCACTTTATTTACTTTCTTTGTTTTTTACTTTTCCTTTACTTTTTACTTTGCATCTATCTATCAAAAATACCAAAAATATTATCTCTATCAGATCTCATTGTCGTAAGTGAGCGTGAAGGGATTGACAACCCCTAAGCGTTGGTTGCGAGTTGCTATCGTGTTGTGCAGGTACGAGGGACTTGCGCGTGACCTCCTACTGGATTGATACCTTGGTTCTCAAAAACTGAGGGAAATACTTACGGTACTGTGCTGCATCATCCCTTCCTCTTCAGGGAAAACCAATGCAAGCTCGAGACGTAGCAAGAAGGATTTCTGGCGCCGTTGCCGGGGAGGCTTACGCAAAAGTCAACATACCAAGTACCCATCACAATCCCTATCTCTCGCATTACATTATTTGCCATTTGCCTCTCGTTTTCCTTTCCCCCCACTTCACCCTTGATGTTTTATTCGCCCTCTCTTTCCCAATCTCCTCCTCTCTTTCCGTTGCCTTTTCCTCGTCCTTTTGTTTGCTCGTGTGTTAGTTTGCCTATTTGTTGCGATGGCTCTACCTAGATTTGGTGACCTTCGCCTTAAAAGGCGAGAGAAATCAAAAGCAATGTTAGAAAGTTTATGGTTTTCCAATTTGAGCATAATAATTTCTTTAGAAATGAACTTAAGGAACAAAAAAGTTTTATGAGCTTTATGAATAAAGAACTCGATGATATGTCTAAAGAATTTGATGGTATAAGGGCCCAAATTGCTCGTCTTGAAAAGATGACCGCTGAAATTTTGGATATGCAAGCTACCTTAGTCAATAAGATGGCCGCTAAACCGAATTCCTATGAAAATCAAGATGAAGATCTAAAAGTTATTGATGTGTCACCTGTCAAATCTTTGTTTTGCAATATGAATCTTGATGAATCTGAATACGATCTTCCTTTACCTAGAAGGCGTTCTAAGAATTCGGAGTTTCTAGATCTTGATGATGAAATTGATGAAAGTGGGATTGAAATAAATAAAAACCGTGATGTTGCTAAACCCACTATTTTGGATCTCAAGGAATTTAATTATGAAAATTGCTCTTTGATTGGTTGTATTTCCTTGTTGCAATCCGTGCTAGAATCTCCTCATGCTTATAGTCAAAATAAGGCCTTTACCGAACACATTGTTGATGCTTTGATGCAATCTTATGAAGAAAAACTTGAGATGAAAGTTTCTATCCCTAGAAAACTCTATGATGAGTGGGAACCTACTATTAAAATTAAAATTAAAGACTTTGAGTTTCATGCTTTGTGTGATTTGGGTGCTAGTGTCTCTACTATTCCCAAAACTTTATGTGATTTGCTAGATTTCCGTGATTTTGATGATTGCTCTCTAAACTTGCGTCTTGCGGATTCCACTATTAAAAAACCTATGGGAAGAATTAATGATGTGCTCATTGTTTCAAATAGGAATTATGTGCCCGTAGATTTTATCGTTCTTGATATAGATTGCAATCCTTCTTGTCCTATTATTCTTGGTAGACCTTTCCTTAGAACAATTGGTGCAATTATTGATATGAAGGAAGGGAATATTAGATTCCAATTTCCTTTAAAGAAAGGCATGGAACACTTCCCTAGAAAGAAAATAAAATTACCTTATGAATCTATCATGGGAGCCACTTATGGATTGCCTACCAAAGATGGCAATACCTAGATCTATCCTTGCTTTTATGCCTAGCTAGGGGCGTTAAACGATAGCGCTTGTTGGGAAGCAACCCAATTTTATTTTGTGTTTTTTGTTTTTTATTCTGTTTAGCAATAAATAATCCATCTACCTTCTGTTTGGATGTGGTTTTATGTTTTAATTAGTGTTTGTGCCAAGTAGGACCTATAGGATAACCTACGATGATAGTTGATTTGATTCTGCTGAAAAACAGAAACTTTAGCACTCACAAGATTAGCTGTCATTTTTTACTGGAGAGTTATTTTGTGTTGATTCTTTTTGCTGCTAATAAATAAGAAAAATTTCCAGGACTTCCTATTTTGGTAGAATTTTTAGAGTTCCATAAGTTTGCTTTAGTTACAGATTACTACAGACTATTCTGTTTTTGACAGATTCTGTTTTTCGTGTGTTGTTTGCTTGTTTTGATGAATCTATGGCTAGTAAATTAGTTTATAAAACATAGAGAAGTTGGAATACAGTAGGTTTAACACCAATATAAATAAAGAATGAGTTAATTACAGTACCTTGAAGTAGTATTTTGTTTTCTTTCTCTAACGGAGCTCACGAGATTTCTGTTGAGTTTTGTGTTGTGAAGTTTTCAAGTTTTGGGTGAATTCTTTTGATGGATTATGGAACAAGGAGTGGCAAGAGCCTAAGCTTGGGGATGCCCATGGCACACCCAAGATAATCCAAGGACACCAAAAAGTCAAAGCTTGGGGATGCCCCGGAAGGCATCCCCTCTTTCGTCCACTTCCATCGGTAATTTACTTGGAGCTATATTTTTATTCACCAGCATGATATGTGTTTTGCTTGGAGCGTCTTGTATTATTTGTGTCTTTTCTTGTTAGTCTACCACAATAATCTTTGCTGTACACACCTTTTGAGAGAGCCATGCATGAATTGAAATTTGTTAGAATACTCTATGTACTTCACTTATATCTTTTGAGCTTGATAGTTTTGCTCATAGTGCTTCACTTATATCTTTTGAGCTTGATAATTTTTGCTCTAGTACTTCACTTAGATCTTTTAGAGCACGGTGGTGGATTTGTTTTAAAGAAACTTGATCTCTCATGCTTCACTTAAGATTATTTTGAGAGTCGTTAATAGCATGGTAATTTGCTTAATGTTAATATACTTGGTGTTCAAGATATGTGAAACTTTCTTTTGAGTGTGTTGAATACTAAGATAAGTTTTATGCTTGATAATTGTTTTGAGATATGAAGGTGATAATATTAGAGTCATGCTAGTTGAGTAGTTGTGAATTTAAGGAATACTTGTGTTGAAGTTTGTGATTCCCGTAGCATGCACGTATGGTGAACCGTTATGTGATGAACTTGGAGCATGATTTTTTATTGATTGTCTTCCTTATGAGTGGCGGTCGGGGACGAGCGATGGTATTTTCCTACCAATCTATCCCCCTAGGAGCATGCGCGTAATACTTTGCTTTGATAACTTCTAGATTTTTGCAATAAGTATATGAGTTCTTTATGACTAATGTTGAGTCCATGGATTATACGCACTTTTTCCCATCATTCCACCTTTGATATCCTCTCTAATACCACGCACTTTTTTCCGGTATCATACACCCACCATATACCTTCCTCAAAACAGCCACCATACCTACCTATTATGGCATTTCCATAGCCATTCCGAGATATATTGCCATGCAACTTTCCACCGCTCTGTTTATTATGACATGCTCCATCATTGTCATATTGCTAGCATGATCATGTAGTTGACATCGTATTTGTGGCAAAAGCCACCTTTCATAATTCTTCCATATATGTCATTCATGTTTCATTGCATATCCCGGTACACCGCCGGAGGCATTCATATAGAGTCATATTTTGTTCTAAGTATCGAGTTGTAATTGTTGAGTTGTAAGGAAAATAAAAGTGTGATGATCATCATTATTAGAGCATTGTCCCAAGTGAGGAAAGGATGATGGAGTCTATGATTCCCCCACAAGTCGGGATGAGACTCCGGACGAAAATAAAAAAAAAGAGGCCATAAAAAAAGAGAAAAGGCCCAAATAAAAAAAATGAGAGAAAAAGAGAGAAGGGACAATGCTACTATCCTTTTACCACACTTGTGCTTCAAAGTAGCACCATGATCTTCATTATAGAGAGTCTCTCATTTCGTCACTTTCATATACTAGTGGGAATTTTTCATTATAGAACTTGGCTTGTATATTCCAATGATGGGCTTCCTCAAAGTGCCCTAGGTCTTCGTGAGCAAGCGAGTTGGATGCACACCCACTTAGTTTCTTTTGTTGAGCTTTCATATACTTATAGCTCTAGTGCATCCGTTGCATGGCAATCCCTACTCACTCACATTGATATCTATTGACGGGCATCTCCATAGCCCGTTGATACGCCTAGTTGATGTGAGACTATCTTCCCTCTTTTTGTCTTCTCCACAACCACCGTTCTATTCCACATATAGTGCTATATCCATGGCTCACGCTCATGTATTGCGTGAAGATTGAAAAAGTTTTGAAAATGCTAAAGTATGAAACAATTGCTTGGCTTGTCATCGGGGTTGTGCATGATTTAAATACTTTGTGTGGGGAAGATGGAGCATAGCCAGACTATATGATTTTGTAGGGATAACTTTCTTTGGCCTTGTTATTTTGAGAAGACATAATTGCTTTTTTAGTATGCTTGAAGTATTATTATTTTTATGTCAATATGAACTTTTGTCTTGAATCTTTCGGATGTGAATATTCATACCATGATTAAGAAGATTTACATTGAAATTATGCCAAAGTATCACTCCACATCAAAACTTCTTTTTTTATCATTTACCTACTCGAGGACGAGCAGGAATTAAGCTTGGGGATGCTTGATACGTCTCCAACGTATCTATAATTTTTTATTGCTCCATGCTACTTTATCTACTGTTTTGGACTATATTGGGCTTTATTTTCCACTGTTATATTATTTTTGGGACTAACCTATTAACCGGAGGCCTAGCACAGAATTGTTGTTTTTTGCCTTTTTCAGTATTTCGAAGAAACATAATATCAAACGGAGTCCAAATGGAATGAAACCTTCGGGATCGTGATTTTCCAACTGAACGTGATCCAGGAGAGTTGGACCCTACTCCAAGAAGCTTCCGAGGAGGTCATGAGGGTGGAGGGCGCGCCCCCCTAGGTGCACCCCCTACCTCGTGGGCCCCTCGGAGCTCCACCGACGTACTCCTTCCTCCTATGTATACCTACGTATCCCCGTATGATCAGAACATGAGCCAAAAACCTAATTCCACCGCCGCAACCTTCTGTATCCATGAGATCCCATCTTGGGGCCTGTTCCGGAGCTCCGCCGGAGGGGGCATCCACCACGGAGGGCTTCTACATCAACACCATAGCCCCTCCGATGAAGTGTGAGTAGTTTACTTCAGACCTTCGGGTCCATAGCTAGTACCTAGATGGCTTCTTCTCTCTTTTTGGATCTCAATACAATGTTCTCCCCCTCTCTCGTGGAGATCTATTCGATGTAATCTTCTTTTTGCGGTGTGTTTGTTGAGACCGATGAATTGTGGGTTTATGATTCAGTATTATCTGTGGAAAATATTTGATTCTTCTCTGAATTCTTTTATGTATGATTGAGTTATCTTTGCAAGTCTCTTCGAATTATCCGTTTGGTTTGGCCAACTAGATTGGTAGTTCTTGCAATGGGAGAAGTGCATGGCTTTGGGTTCAATCTTGCGGTGTCCTTACTCAGTGACAGAAAGAGTTGCAAGGCACGTATTGTATTGTTGCCATCAAGGATAACAAGATGGGTTTTTTTATCATATTGCATGAATTTATCCCTCTACATCATGTCATCTTGCTTAAAGCGTCACTCTGTTTTTAACTTAATACTCTAGATGCATGCTGGATAGCGGTCGATGAGTGGAGTAATAGTAGTAGATGCAGAATCGTTTCAATCTACTTGTCACGGACGTGATGCCTATATACATGATCATTGCCTAGATATACTCATAACTATGCTCAATTCTGTCAATTGCTCAACAGTAATTTGTTCACCCACCTGAGAATACTTATGCTCTTGAGAGAAGCCACTAGTGAAACCTATGGCCCCCGGGTCTATTCTCATCATATCAATCTATATCACTTTATTTACTTGCTTTGTTTTTACTTTGCCTTTAGTTTTTACTTTGCATCTATCTATCAAAAATACCAAAAATATTATCTCTATCATATCTCACTCTCGTAAGTGAGCGTGAAGGGATTGACAACCCCTAAGCGTTGGTTGCGAGTTGCTGTCGTGTTGTGCAGGTACGAGGGACTTGCGCGTGACCTCCTACTGGATTGATACCTTGGTTCTCAAAAACTGAGGGAAATACTTACGCTACTGTGCTGCATCATCCCTTCCTCTTCAGGGAAAACCAACGCAAGCTCGAGACGTAGCAGTGATTAGGATTTCGTAGATTGGACTGATGGGGAGACTTTATATGAGAAGTGCAGACTACGTTGCATTCACCTGTGTGTTGGCCATCTACTCCTCGGCCCTCCCTGTCCTCCCTCCGTGCCGGTGTAGTATAGTCATCTCACCGAGACCAACTTGGGGCAAAACGAGAGAATTTTGATGTTTACTGGTTTATTGGTCCCCTTTGCATTTTGCGCCAAGTTTTCACCTTTCATTTAATTAATAAAATGTTAATGCATTTAACAAAAAATGATATCATTGGATACTATGTTCAAGTACGAATCCAATGATACAATTTTTGGTGACATGCATTATTATTATTTTAGTTAAATCTATGGTCAAAATTTGGCACAAAATACTAAGGGGTCCAATAAACCAGGATGGAGGTAAGAGTAGTATTTTGTAATTAATGTCATGGCATAAAGAGAATTGAGCACTGCATGTTGTGCTAAGTAGTCTCAAGTCATTGAATGCATATGCACCCCACGTCTCCTATTGGGTGATTTCCTTTTTTGTGGCAAAAAACATGGAACAAGGTGGGTAGTTAATGCACTGCACCTAAAAGTTTTGGGATTGTTTGGTTTTCGTAATGCGACTAATGCACCAGTACGGAGGGAGTACAATAGTAGTCTCTGATTGCAATTTTTTGTTGGTAGCTCACCAAGCTGACCACTCGGTGAGTACAGTAGTATTCTGATTGATGAGATTTCAGATTTCAGCCATCTACCGGAAGGGAGAGTGTATAATATCATCAGGAACTATGTTCAAAATCGAATAAAACAATACTCCATGTATTTATTTACAAAGGGAGTAGTATATTTTTTGTGACATGCATTACTAGATTACTATTCAAATACTAAATCCAGATGGACGTGGTAGTACTACTAAATCCAGATGGTGGTGCTAGTACTAGTAGTAGTTCTTACAATGTAGTAGTACTACTACCCGTTGGTCAAATTATTACGTGTTGCTCCTCATAGTGAAGTGACAAGACCCTGTGCTGAAGATGACACCTGAGTGTAGGCGCCGTGTTCGGCAATACCAAAGTTAGCCTCATCGTGTGCAGTCACTATCATCATGGTTGTAGAGCTAGCCTGCTTACAACTAGCCATGTTCGATAATTTCCCGTGTGGTGCCACGAGTATCTCTACTCTTTTCTTATAGGAGTTAGATGCCCGCATGTTGCACGGAACACCAAGACTGGGGGTGGACGGCGCTGGCAGCAGCCATCCCGCTAGATTGTTCCATGGCCTTCTAGATGTGGTGGGGAAGAGATAAGGCTGATTGTGAGAGACAAGGAGTTGTTTGTAAATAGGGAACAAGTGCAGGCATCTTTTTGCAAAACTGTAGGAGTTTGCTTTGTATGCGTCAGATCAAGATCCGACGGCTATAGGTGAAAGATGGCAGGCACACCATCATCACCAACTCAGGACCTCTTTGATTCGCATGATTTTGAAAATGCGGGAATACGAAAAGTATATGATTGGAGTGTCATGCCCACTTGAATCCTATAGGACTAGCAAGGAGTGTATGCTTTCACGAGAAAAGCAAAGGAATTGTAAAAAGAGGTTAGAGTGGATGTTAGATTTCCTATGAAATGTAGTACAAAAAAATCCTATGGGATTCCATCCTATGAATCAAAGGACAAACATAGGAAAAATTTCAAAGGATTTCAATCCTCCAAAAATCCTATAGAATTCCCTTGAATCAAAGGAGCCCTAAGGTTTTTATAGGAGTAGTATAGAGAAATAGAGAAACTCTTATAAAAAACCAAGTTGGTGATGATGGTGTGCCTGCCATCCTACAATATAGACCGTCTGATCTATATCTGATGGATAGAAAGCAAACTATGGCAATTTTCCAAAAAGAGACCCGCACCCCTCTCCACATTTGTAGATAACGTCTTCCATCATTCATCTTCGTCTCCCACTAGATAAACAACTCGTATAAATGCATCTTGATGTTCCGTGCAACGCATGGGCCTCTTGCTGGTAATAACAAATATTATACTCGAGTAATGGGTATATTGTTGCCGCACCTATGCATGCGAACATTTATCGTAACATAGTACTGCCTCGTGCTGGATAGTCGTAATATTACAAGTTTCAAACTGATATTACAAATGCTAGGAGTAATGCTGCACCTACGAAGAGGGAATTATTAGGAAGTTTACGTAAGAAATTTTGTTACTTTAGGTGGATGCAACATTATCGTAAAAACTAAAATCCACTGCCCTGAAAAGTCACTAATGGGCAAATAAATTTTTGAGTCTCTGGCGACTTAATGTTTCAAAAACAAATTCAGCTTCTGTAGAGACTTCGTCATTTTGGCTTAGACGCTTGTGGTGATCAGCACGCCATTCATTGTTGCACTGCCAAACCTCATTACCTTGATCACACTTTCCTCCAGAACAAAGAACCTGGCCAATTTAATCTCAAATGTGCTGCCTCGGTAGTCGATCAAATCAATTTCTATAAGATGGAGATCAAGGCATTCGATGAGATTGCTATAGTGCAGCACTTTTCACTTTCGGGCCTTTTTTTATCTGCAAAGCAAGAGAACATATTAGAGCAGCTGGCTGTATAAGATTGTCGTGTCATCAAGAGCTGCCAATATCATTCGTTCATATGATAGGGTTGGCTATAGGGTTGGCTCTAAGGCTAGTGATATTTTTTCACTCTCTGTCGCTCTCTCTCTCTTTCTCTTTCCTCTCATTTACCTAGGAGCACGTGAAGAGCTTGGGCATTTGTTGCCTTCCACTATGTGGCCGATGCCATATTTCTCAAAAGTATGCCACATAATATGCATCAATGTCAAATCAAAAGATTTTGGCACCGCTCTAGCGATGTGAGAGAGTTGGCACCGCTGTGCACACAAACCAACATGTATAAAAAAATCAATCAAACCAACTACACCAGCCTCTCCCTCTCCCAAACAAGTAGTTTTTATTGCCTCAGTCCTCTCCCTCTCCCATGCAACTATTTTTTCATTGCGTGAGTTAATTTGGCACCAGAGTATACCATTTGAAATTATGTTCAAATACGAATCCAACGATATTATTTTTAGTGACATGCATTAACATTTTGTCAGTTAAATCTATGGTCAAATTTTGATACTACAAAATACGAAGAGTAAACCAGGTCGGAGGTAGTACTTGCTCTTAGGCTAACCATAGATTTACTAGTCTAAGTTACTTGCCACTATGACTAGCCTAGGCTACTAGAAGTACAACAAAAAAATGATGCAGGTGATAATGTGAGAAAAAATACTAAAAACATTTCTTTTGGTGAGATGCGTAGATGCAGTTTTGAACACTACACTTGTCATCATAATTTGGGAAAACTATGAAAAAATTGAGCTACGTTGTGATTACCATTTACTAATAGGAAAGAAGTTTCACCTTGATGAGTAGCTTCTCCGTGCACGGAAAGCATGTAAGGAAGCCAACAACTTGATCCGGATTGGGGCCGATAGATTTAATTGCCATGATCTTCACTGTGCGCACAGACTAGGTCAAGCTTGTGGGAATCATTTTCTAGATGACAGTTGTAAATACATCAAGAAGAAATTAAAAAATGTGAATTTCAAGAAGATGAAGAAGAAGATGAGTGTTGTACCTAAATGATTACGGATCCAATAAAGAGTTAGGAGAATTTGGCAGACGAGTACACCAATGCTATCAATTTCAGCGCGTCAATGACCCTGATTTTTGTTGGAGCTTCTAGATCAGATACAAGCAATCTCTCAATGAAAGGCGCACTCTCAATGACCATAACATGGAATATCTGGAGTGATCTCTTCCCAATTGGTGTCTTTTTGCGGGGCCAGCAAGACACATAAATCTGTCGGAGATTCGTCGAGGTGATGTGGAGGCTAATGAACCCGTGGATCTGTCGAAGATGAAGGTACTCGAGCGTAGTACAGCTACGAAGCAGGTGCTCCATAGTGTTCTTCGAGATGCTAGCGTCGAAGAGGTCGAGCAGCTTGAGTTGAGGGAGAAGAAGGGCAGGTGCGACATTAATCTGGGGAAATAGCAGGAGGTGAAGCTGGTGCGGCGCAGCGTTGGTGTGAGGCAGAGCGCGGACGGCAGCAGAGAGCGACATCGTCCAGCTTCAAACCTAAGCTCCTCGAGCTGATCTAGGGCGGGGGATAAGAACCACTCATCGAACTTGGCTTGGACCTTGCAGTTGGTACTGAACATGCGGATCTCAAGGCCTCTGGCTAGCCGAGGGTGCAATGAAAGGATCTTTGAGACTACGGCCATGCATTTGCAATCCCCGTCGCAGAGGCAGCTGTCGACGGTGGGGTTGAGGGGGATGCAGCGCCAGAGGGGGCGCCACCATCGGGAGAGCAGGGTGGTCCACATGGTGGATTTGGTGGGGAGGAGGCCGATGATGATGAGCAACAAGTCATCGGGGAGGCTGCTGATGAAGTCCAGGCTCGCCGGATGCGGTTTTGGCTCAAGCCGCCTCCACTTGTTGGCTGCCTCTCCGTCCATCTTAGTCGGCGGCGACGCCGGTGTACACGTGTGTCAGTCTATATCGTGTGTTGGGTGTGCGCAAGTGCGTCCTTGTGTGCATGCCGTCGCGCAGTGGTGAAGTGTGTGCGAGTGCATCCTCCATGTAGAAGAAGTGTGCCCTCAATTTACTAGCGTGCGGGGTGCGACCGCGAGTGGTTTCAACTTTTTTTACTTCACCGCGTGTCAGATGGGCCTCTAGTTTACTTATTTTCACCCACTACCACATGGGCCAACACACAAATATAGAGAACACGAGATGAGAAGGCAGCATGTGGACTGGTTGACCGGTCAACTAAACAATATATGGAGCTATACGCTAACACAGTGACCGTATAATCCCTCGGTATAGAGAGTTCGAGTGAGAGGGGAGGCCCGTGAGAGATAGTAGAGAGAGCAAGAGCTACTCCCTCCGTTCGATAATGTAGTGCCTATTTTTTTAAAGTCAAACTTTTGAAACTTTGATCAAGTTTATAAAGAAATTACTTATACCTACAATACCAAAGATAAATGATAGTATGAAGTAAGTACATGTTTTGATGAATCTAATGATCATTCCAGATGTAAATGTTTTTCTCCACATATATATGGTCAAACTTTTCTAAGGTTTGAATTTTCAAAACTTCCATATGTTTATGGACGTGAAAGAGTACCTAACTAGAGAGAGAGAGAGAGAGAGAGAGAGTGAAATAGAAAGAGTGAGTGAAAAAGTGTCTGTGTGTGTGTGAAAGAGACATGGACAACAGATGATAAAGTAGAGAAAAAGCATGTGTGTCTTATGCAAACATTGTTGGAAATATGCCCTAGAGGTAATAATAAAAGTATTATTATATTTCTTTGTTCATGATAATTGTCTTTTATTCATGCTATAACTGTATTATCCAGAAATTGTAATACACGTGTGAATACATAGACCACTCTATGTCCCTAGTGAGCCTCTAGTTGACTAGCTCGTTGTGATCAGCAGATAGTCATGGTTTCCTGGCTATGGACATTGGATGTCGTTGATAACGGGATCACATCATTAGGAGAATGATGTGATGGACAAGACCCAATCCTAAGCATAGCACTAAGATCGTGTAGTTCGTTTGCTAGAGCTTTGCCAATGTCAAGTATCTCTTCCTTCGACCATGAGATCGTGTAACTCCCAGATACCGTAGGAGTGCCTTGGGTGTATCAAACGTCACAACGTAACTGGGTGACTATAAAGGTGCATTACAGGTATCTCCGAAAGTATCTGTTGGGTTGACACGGATCGAGACTGGGATTTGCCACTCCGTATGACGGAGAGGTATCTCTGGGCCCACTCGGTAATGCATCATCACAATGAGCTCAAGGTGACCAAGGTGTTGGCCACGAGATCATGCATTACGGTACGAGTAAAGTGACTTGCCGGTAACGAGACTGAACAAGGTATTGGGATACCGACGATCGAGTCTCGGGCAAGTAACGTACCGATTGACAAAGGGAATTGTATACAGGGTTTGATCGAATCCTCGACATCGTGGTTCATCTGATGACAACATCGAGGAGCATGTGGGAGCCATCATGGGTATCCAGATCCCGCTGTTGGTTATTGACCTGAGAGCGTCTCGGTCATGTCTGCATGTCTCCCGAACCCGTAGGGTCTACACACTTAAGGTTCGGTGACGCTAGGGTTATTAGGAAGACTAGTATGTGACTACCGAATGTTGTTCGGAGTCCCGGATGAGATCCCGGACGTCACGAGGAGTTCCGGAAGGGTCCGTAGGTAAAGATTTATATATGGGAAGTTGTCAAACGGGCACCGGGAAGTTTCGGGGTCATACCGGTATTGTACCGGGGCCACTGGAAGGGTTCCGGAGGTCCACCGGGTGGGGCTACCCCTCCCGGGGGACCACATGGGCTGCGTGGGGAAGGGAGCCAACCCCTAGTGGGCTGGGAGCGCCTCCCCACCCAGGCCCATGCGGCTAGGGCAAGGGGAGGGGAAACCCTAAAGGGGGCGCCCCCTGGCTTGGGGGGCAAGCCACCCTCTCCCCCTCTCCCTTTGGCCGCCGCCCCCCCCCCCCCAGGGTTTTCCCTAGAGGGCCGGACCCCCTTGCCCCCTTCCCCTATATATAGAGGGGTGAGGGGAGGGCTGCAACACACAAGCCAAGGCGCAGCCCCTCCCCTCCCCAACATCTCTCCTCCTCCGCGTGTGCTCGGCGAAGCCCTGTCGGAGTACTGCTGCACCAACTGCACCACGCCGTCGTGCTGCCGTTGGAGCGATCTTCCTCAACCTCTCCTCCCCCCTTGCTGGATCAAGAAGGAGGATACGTCTCCCATCCCGTACGTGTGTTGAACGCGGAGGTGCTGTCCGTTCAGTACTTGGTCATTGGTGATCCGAATCACGTCGAGTACGACTACATCATCACCATCCCCTTGCAAGCTTCCGCACGCGATCTACAAGTGGTATGTAGATGCAAACTCACTCCCTTGACTCATTGCTTAGATGAACTCATAGATGGATCTTGGTGAAACCGTAGGAAAAATTTTAATTTTCTGCAACGTTCCCCAACAGTGGCATCATGAGCTAGGTCTGTGCGTAGTTCTCTTTGCTCGAGTAGAACACAATTTTGTTGTGGGCGTGGATCTTGTCAATTTACTTGCCTCTACTAGTCTTTTCTTGCTTCAACGGTATTGTGGGATGAAGCGGCCCGGACCAACCTTACACGTACGCTTACGTGAGACCGGTTCCACCGATTGACATGCACTAGTTGCATAAGGTGGCTGGCGGGTGCCTGTCTCTCCCACTTTAGTTGGAGCGGATTCGATGAAAAGGGCCCTTATGAAGGGTAAATAGAAGTTGACGAAATCACGTTGTGGTTATTCGTAGGTAAGAAAACGTTCTTGCTAGAACCCAATTGCAGCCACGTAAAAGATGCAACAACAATTAGAGGACGTCTAACTTGTTTTGCAGCGATTGATTATGTGATGTGATATGGCCAGAAGTTGTGATGAATGATGAAGTGTGATGTATGAGATCATGTTCTTGTAATAGGATTCACGACTTGCATGTCGATGAGTATGACAACCGGCAGGAGCCATAGGAGTTGTCTTTATTTTTTGTATGACCTGCGTGTCATTGAAGAATGCCATGTAACTTACTTTACTTTATTGCTAAACGCGTTAGCCATAGAAGTAGAAGTAGTCGTTGGCGTGACAACTTCATGAAGACACGATGATGGAGATCATGATGATGGAGATCATGGTGTCAAGCCGGTGACAAGATGATCATGGAGCCCCGAAGATGGAGATCAATGGAGCTATATGATATTGGCCATATCATGTCACAACTATATAATTGCATGTGATGTTTATTATGTTTATGCATCTTGTTTACTTAGGACGACGGTAGTAAATAAGATGATCCCTTACAAAATTTCAAGAACTGTTCTCCCCTAACTATGCACCGTTGCTACAGTTCGTCGTTTCGAAGCACCACGTGATGATCGGGTGTGATAGATTCTTACGTTCACATACAACGGGTGTAAGCAGTTTTACACAGCGAAAACACTTAGGGTTAACTTGACGAGCCTAGCATGTACAGACATGGCCTCGGAACACGGAGACCGAAAGGTCGAGCACGAGTCGTATGGAAGATACGATCAACATGAAAATGTTCACCGACGATGACTAGTCCGTCTCACGTGATGATCGGACACGGGCTAGTCGACTTGGATCGTGTAACACTTAGATGACCAAAGGGATGTCTAATCTGAGTGGGAGTTCATAATTTGATTAGAACTTAATTATCATGAACTTAGTCTAAAACCTTTGCAAATATGTCTTGTAGATCAAATGGCCAACGCTCATGTCAACATGAACTTCAACGCGTTACTAGAGAAAACCAAGCTAAAAGATGATGGCAGCAACTATACGGACTGGGTCCGAAACCTGAGGATTATCCTCATAGCTGCCAGGAAGCAATATGTCCTAGAAGGACCGCTAGGTGACGCTCCCGTCCCAGAGAACCAAGACATTATGAATGCTTGGCAAACTCGCGCTGATGATTACTCCCTCGTTCAGTGCGGCATGCTTTACAGCTTAGAACCGGGGCTCCAAAAGCGTTTTGAGCATCACGGAGCATACGAGATGTTCGAAGAGCTGAAACTAGTTTTTCAAGCTCACGCCCGGGTCGAGAGATATGACCTCTCCGACAAGTTCTACAGTTGTAAGATGGAGGAAAACAGTTCTGTCAGTGAGCACATACTCAAGATGTCTGGGTTACACAACCGTATGACCCAGCTGAATATTAACCTCCCAGATGAGGCGGTCATTGACAGAATCCTCCAGTCGCTACCACCAAGCTACAAGAGCTTTGTGATGAACTACAACATGCAGGGGATGGAAAAGACCATTCCTGAAGTGTTCTCGATGCTGAAGTCAGTAGAGGCTGAAATCAAGAAAGAACATCAAGTGTTGATGGTCAATAAGACCACTAAGTTCAAGAAGGGCAAGGGTAAGAAGAACTTCAAGAAGGACGGCAAGGAGGTTGCCGCGCCTGGTAAGCCTGTTACCGGGAAGAAGTCAAAGAATGGACCCAAGCCTGAGACTGAGTGCTTTTATTGCAAGGGGAAGGGTCACTGGAAGCGGAACTGCCCCAAATACTTAGCGGATAAGAAGGCTGGCAACACCAAAGGTATATTTGATATACATGTAATTGATGTGTACCTTACCAGTACTCGTAGTAACTCCTGGGTATTTGATACCGGTGCCGTTGCTCATATTTGTAACTCACAGCAGGAGCTGCGGAATAAACGGAGACTGGCGAAGGACGAGGTGACGATGCGCGTCGGGAATGGTTCCAAGGTCGATGTGATCGCCGTCGGCACGGTACCTCTACATTTACCTACGGGATTAGTTTTGAACCTCAATAATTGTTATTTCGTGCCAAGTTTGAGCATGAACATTGTATCAGGATCTCGTTTAATTCGAGATGGCTACTCATTTAAGTCTGAGAATAATGGTTGTTCGATTTATATGAGAGATATGTTTTATGGTCATGCTCCGATGGTCAATGGTTTATTCTTAATGAATCTCGAGCGTAATGTTACACATGTTCATAGTGTGGATGCCAAAAGATGTAAAGTTGATAACGATAGTCCCACATACTTGTGGCACTGCCGCCTTGGTCACATTGGTGTAAAGCGCATGAAGAAACTCCATGCTGATGGACTTTTGGAGTCTCTTGATTATGAATCGTTTGACACATGCGAACCATGCCTCATGGGCAAAATGACCAAGACTCCGTTCTCCGGAACAATGGAGCGAGCAACCAACTTGTTGGAAATCATACATACCGATGTGTGCGGTCCAATGAGCGTTGAGGCTCGTGGAGGATATCGTTATGTTCTCACTCTCATTGATGACTTGAGTAGATATGGATATTTTACTTAATGAAACACAAGTCTGAGACCTTCGAAAAGTTCAAGGAATTTCAGAATGAGGTGGAGAATCAACGTGACCGAAAGATAAAGTTCCTACGATCAGATCGTGGAGGAGAATACTTAAGTCACGAATTTGGTACACACTTGAGGAAATGTGGAATCGTTTCACAACTCACGCCGCCTGGAACACCTCAGCGTAACGGTGTGTCCGAACATCGTAATCGCACTCTATTAGATATGGTGCAGTCTATGATGTCTCTTACCGATTTACCGCTATCATTTTGGGGATACGCTCTAGAGACATCTACATTCACTTTAAATAGGGCACCGTCTAAATCCGTTGAGACGACACCGTATGAATTATGGTTTGGAAAGAAACCTAAGCTGTCGTTTCTAAAAGTTTGGGGATGCGATGCTTATGTCAAGAAACTTCAACCTGAAAAGCTCGAACCCAAGTCGGAAAAATGCGTCTTCATAGGATACCCTAAGGAAACTGTCGGGTATACCTTCTACTTAAGATCTGAGGGCAAGATTTTTGTTGCCAAGAATGGATGCTTTCTGGAAAAAGAGTTTCTCTCGAAAGAAGTAAGTGGGAGGAAAGTAGAACTCGATGAAGTACTACCTCACGAACGGGATAGTGGTGCAGCTCAGGAAAATGTTCCTGTGATGCCCACACCAACTGTAGAGGAAATCAATGATGATGATCAAGGTACTTCGGATCAAGTTACTACTGAACTTCGTAGGTCCACAAGGACACGTTCCGCACCAGAGTGGTACGGCAACCCCGTCCTGGAAATCATGTTGTTAGACAGCGGTGAACCTTCGAACTATGAAGAAGCGATGGCGGGCCCAGACTCCAACAAATGGCTTGAAGCCATGAAATCCGAGATAGAATCCATGTATGAAAACAAAGTATGGACTTTGACAGACTTGCCCGATGATCGGCGAGCGATAGAAAACAAATGGATCTTTAAGAAGAAGACGGACGCGGATGGTAATGTTACCATCTATAAAGCTCGACTTGTCGCTAAGGGTTATCGACAAGTTCAAGGGATTGACTACGACGAGACATTCTCTCCCGTAGCGAAGCTAAAGTCCGTCTGAATCATGTTAGCAATTGTCGCATACTATGATTATGAGATATGGCAGATGGACGTCAAAACGGCATTCCTTAACGGGCATCTTAAGGAAGAGATGTATATGATGCAGCCGGAAGGTTTTGTCGATCCTAAGAACGCTAACAAAGTATGCAAGCTCTAGCGATCCATTTATGGGCTGGTGCAAGCATCTCGGAGTTGGAATATTCGCTTTGATGAGATGATCAAAGCGTTTGGGTTTACACAGACTTATGGAGAAGCTTGCGTTTACAAGAAAGTGAGTGGGAGCCCTGTAGCATTTCTCATATTATATGTAGATGACATACTCTTGATTGGGAATAATACAGAATTTCTGGACAGCATTAAGGCCTACTTGAACAAATGTTTTTCAATGAAGGACCTTGGAGAAGTTGCTTATATATTAGGCATCAAGATCTATAGAGATAGATCGAGACGCCTCATAGGTCTTTCACAAAGCACATACCTTGATAAGATTTTGAAAAGGTTCAAAATGGATCAGTCCAAGAAAGGGTTCTTGCCTATGTTACAAGGTGTGAGATTGAGCGCAGCTCAGTCACCGACCACGGCAAAAGATAAAGAAGAGATGAGTGTCATCCCCTATGCTTCAGCCATAGGATCTATTATGTATGCCATGCTGTGTACTAGACCTGATGTAAACCTTGCCTTAAGTTTGGTAGCAAGATACCAAAGCAATCCCGGTAAGGAACACTGGACAGCGGTCAAGAATATCCTGAAGTACCTGAAAAGGACAAAGGACATGTTTCTCGTTTATGGAGGAGACGAAGAGCTCGTCGTAAAGGGTTACGTCGACGCTAGCTTCGACTCAGATCCGGATGACTCTAAGTCACAAACCGGATACGTGTATATGTTGAATGGTGGAGCAGTGAGCTGGTGCAGCTGCAAGCAGAGCGTCGTGGCGGGATCCACATGTGAAGCGGAGTACATGGCAGCCTCGGAGGCAGCGCATGAAGCGATCTGGGTGAAGGAGTTCATCACCGACCTAGGAGTCATACCCAATGCGTCGGGGCTGATCAAACTCTTCTGTGACAACACTGGAGCTATTGCCCTTGCCAAGGAGCCCAAGTTTCACAAGAAGACCAGGCACATCAAGCGTCGTTTCAACTCCATCCGTGAAAATGTTCAAGATGGAGACATAGAAATTTGCAAAGTACATACGGATCTGAATGTCGCAGATCCATTGACTAAACCTCTCTCGCGAGCAAAACATGATCAACACCAGAACTCTATGGGTGTTCGATTCATCACAATGTAACTAGATTGGTGACTCTAGTGCAAGTGGGAGACTGTTGGAAATATGCCCTAGAGGCAATAATAAAAGTATTATTATATTTCTTTGTTCATGATAATTGTCTTTTATTCATGCTATAACTGTATTATCCGGAAATCGTAATACACGTGTGAATACATAGACCACACTATGTCCCTAGTGAGCCTCTAGTTGACTAGCTCGTTGTGATCAACAGATAGTCATGGTTTCCTGGCTATGGACATTGGATATCGTTGATAACGGGATCACATCATTAGGAGAATGATGTGATGGACAAGACCCAATCCTAAGCATAGCACTAAGATCGTGTAGTTCGTTTGCTAGAGCTTTGCCAATGTCAAGTATCTCTTCCTTCGACCATGAGATCGTGTAACTCCCGGATACCGTAGGAGTGCCTTGGGTGTATCAAACGTCACAACGTAACTGGGTGACTATAAAGGTGCATTACAGGTATCTCCGAAAGTATCTGTTGGGTTGACACGGATCGAGACTGGGATTTGCCACTCCGTATGACGGAGAGGTATCTCTGGGCCCACTCGATAATGCATCATCACAATGAGCTCAAGGTGACCAAGGTGTTGGCCACGGGATCATGCATTACGGTACGAGTAAAGTGACTTGCCGGTAACGAGATTGAACAAGCTATTGGGATACCGACGATCGAGTCTCGGGCAAGTAACGTACCGATTGACAAAGGGAATTGTATACAGGGTTTGATCGAATCCTCGACATCGTGGTTCATCCGATGACAACATCGAGGAGCATGTGGGAGCCATCATGGGTATCCAGATCCCGCTGTTGGTTATTGACCTGAGAGCGTCTCGGTCATGTCTGCATGTCTCCCGAACCCGTAGGGTCTACACACTTAAGGTTCGGTGACGCTAGGGTTATTAGGAAGACTAGTATGTGACTACCGAATGTTGTTCGGCATCCCGGATGAGATCCCGGACGTCACGAGGAGTTCCAGAAGGGTCCGGAGGTAAAGATTTATATATGGGAAGTTGTCAAACGGGCACCGGGAAGTTTCGGGGTCATACCAGTATTGTACCGGGGCCACCGGTAGGGTTCCGGAGGTCCACCGGGTGGGGCTACCCCTCCCGGGGGACCACATGGGCTGCATGGGGAAGGGAGCCAGCCCCTAGTGGGCTGGGCGCGCCTCCCCACCCAGGCCCATGTGGCTAGGGCAAGGGGAGGGGAAACCCTAAAGGGGGCGCCCCCTGGCTTGGGGGGCAAGCCACCCTCTCCCCCTCTCCCTTTGGCCGCCGCCCCGCCTAGGGTTTTCCCTAGAGGGCCGGCCCCCCTTGACCCCTTCCCCTATATATAGAGGGGTGAGGGGAGGGCTGCAACAAACAAGCCAAGGCGCAGCCCCTCCCCTCCCCAACATCTCTCCTCCTCCGCGTGTGCTCGGCGAAGCCCTGTTGGAGTACTGCTGCACCAACTGCACCACGCCGTCGTGCTGCCGTTGGAGCGATCTTCCTCAACCTCTCCTCCCCCCTTGCTGGATCAAGAAGGAGGAGACGTCTCCCGTCCCGTACGTGTGTTGAACGCGGAGGTGCTGTCCGTTCAGTACTTGGTCATCGGTGATCTGAATCACGTCGAGTACGACTCCATCATCACCATCCCCTTGCAAGCTTCCGCACGCGATCTACAAGTGGTATGTAGATGCAAACTCACTCCCTTGACTCATTGCTTAGATGAACTCATAGATGGATCTTGGTGAAACCGTAGGAAAAATTTTAATTTTCTGCAACGTTCCCCAACAGTGGCATCATGAGCTAGGTCTATGCGTAGTTCTCTTTGCACGAGTAGAACACAATTTTGTTGTGGGCGTGGATCTTGTCAACTTACTTGCCTCTACTAGTCTTTTCTTGCTTCAACGGTATTGTGGGATGAAGCGGCCCGGACCAACCTTACATGTACGCTTACGTGAGACCGGTTCCACCGATTGACATGCACTAGTTGCATAAGGTGGCTGGCGGGTGCCCGTCTCTCCCACTTTAGTTGGAGCGGATTCGATGAAAAGGGCCCTTATGAAGGGTAAATAGAAGTTGACGAAATCACGTTGTGGTTATTCGTAGGTAAGAAAACATTCTTGCTAGAACCCAATTGCAGCCACGTAAAAGATGTAACAACAATTAGAGGACGTCTAACTTGTTTTTGCAGCGATTGATCATGTGATGTGATATGGCCAGAAGTTGTGATGAATGATGAAGTGTGATGTATGAGATCATGTTCTTGTAATAGGATTCACGACTTGCATGTCGATGAGTATGACAACCGGCAGGAGCCATAGGAGTTGTCTTTATTTTTTGTATGACCTGCGTGTCATTGAAGAACACCATGTAACTTACTTTACTTTATTGCTAAACGCGTTAGCCATAGAAGTAGAAGTAGTCGTTGGCGTGACAACTTCATGAAGACACGATGATGGAGATCATGATGATGGAGATCATGGTGTCAAGCCGGTGACAAGATGATCATGGTAAAACTACATCTCATGAAACTACATCTCATGATGAATCTAATGATATATGTTTGTCATTATAGATGTAAATGTTTTTCTCCATGCACATGGTAAAACTTTGTGATGTTTGACTTTTCAATAAATCTATATGCTATGGACCGAAGAGAGTGCCCAAGTCGAGAGAGATCAAGTGCGTGTGAAGGAGAATGTGTGAGTGTTCAAAGAGAGAGCGAGAGAGAGAAAGAGAGAGAGTCTGTCTGAAAGAGAAAGGGACAACAAACGATAAATTAGAGAGTGTGTGTGTGTGTTTGTTTCTTATGCAAACATATCACACATGCATCTCCGAGATAGAAAAGTGAGGTGAGGAGATACACGAAGATAGCTAGTGCGTGATTGTTTGCAACGGAGAGAGACACCCCTATAGCAGATGTCCAATAGAGGTCTGGCCAACAAGGGAAAAAGGTCAAGAGGGACGCATGGAGAAGATGGACGCATGGGGAGGGAGAGAGGGTGTGTTTGTGATAGAGAGATCCCCTCGAGATCGTGAGGGGACTATATGGGTGAGAGATCGAGGGACGAGGTGCATGTGTGATAGAAAGATGCTCCAAGATAAATCGAGATAGACCATGCACATGTTTGTGATGGAGACTAAGAATTAGCTAGTCATATACATATAGGGGGGACTGCGTGTGCCTACAATTGAGTGAGAGACAATCATACTTGGCTAGGCGTGAGATTGTGTGTGTGAGTGCGTGTGAGATGGAGAGAGAACAAGGGAGAGAGATTTTTAGATGGGTCTATCGAGTGCGAGTGAGATATGCATGTGTATGTGTGACCTAGGGAGATGGAAAGTTTGAGATAGAGAGGGAGGAGCTCCGAGACGGCAGAGTGGTGCGTGAGAGAGTTACGGGCAATGAGCCAGGGAATTTGTGTGCGTACGATGAGTGCACCCAAGATATTTAGCTTGGACTAGAGAATCATACATAGTGTGCCAGAGAGACCAATACATGGACTGTGCATGCGAACAAGAAAGACCCCTGCCCACACACACACAGAGAGACATAGATGGAGAGAGAGGGATAGGGACCGACAAGGTTTGTATTTGGATTGGAGAACATGTTGTCTGCAATCCACACATGAACGGAGATATGCGTATCAAACAAGTTCATTAATTTGACTTTCAACATGTTCATGGAGTACGATAATATTGTACAACATGCTACTCGATGAGGTGTTCAATTTTGGATTTAGTTCACTATTTTGACCTGGTGAACAATCTATTTCATTGAATCGAGATATTTCATTTTGGGTTTGATTCCCATATTTGAGTGGGTAAACTATCTGTCATATAGTAAATCGTTAGCAACGAGCATGTAAAAACACATTAGTCCCGAGCATCATCTCACCATCTAAAAAAGAAGTGGCAAGCTAATATTTCAAAATTTGATTCGAATCAACTTGGTAAGGTAGATGTGGATGCTCGTTCTCTCAAAATTTGAATAAACCGCTAAACACCCTCTGCTCAGTGGAATTCGCCCAAGCAAATAAATGGGAGACGTAAAATTACCGACCTATGTGGGACCCGCATCAATTGGCACGTTGTACATCGAGGGTAGGTTCCTAAATCCATCCAAGCGCGCCTTCTCCTTGGCCAAAATGAGAGGTGCCGAATAATTCATAAACCATGGGCGGCAAAACACCCTCTCCTCACCCGAAGTAGCTCGTGCCGACTATTTCAAAACATGCCCTCCTCGCCCGAAATCGCTCTCATCGACTATTTCAAAACACGCACTCCTCGCCTGAAATCGCTCGCGCCAACAATTTCAAAACACGCACTCCTCGCCTGAAATCGCTTGCGCCCACTATTTGGGAGAAGCAAAGTTACTCTGCTATCCCCATCCATCAGTACACAGACCCAAGCCCAGAAGCCTAAAGGCAGGGGTAGAACTGTAACCCCCCCCCCCACCCACACACATTTCAGACAAATGCGTCTATAAGACATGGTTCCCCCTCCCAATTCCCCATTCATACCACGTGGGTGCCAAATCACCTTCTCCATGGAATCTCCCTTCTCCCCAGCCGCGAAACCTCAGCCCCTCCTCCATGGCACCCCCACCGCACCAAATTCACCGCCGCCCTCCTCCCCAATGACGAAGACGTTGTTCGTTTGCCATCGTGCACTGGGCCGTGTGCCTCTTACTCCATGCTGCTGGAGCTACCTCGACGATGGCTGTGTGAACCATACCAGAGCCGATTCACCGCCGCTGTTGTGCATGGCACCGGAGCGGCTCCAACTTCGGATGCATCCAGGGCCCCAGTGCTGCTTCCCCGTAGCCGTCGACCGTTGCGACATCTCTGCTTTCCTGCCGCCGGTAGCCACCGTTCACAACCCTAGTAAGTGCATGCATTAGAGTGTTTGCATCATGTTTAAATTTCAGTTAAACTTGAAATGGGGATGTTCAAACCCTAGCACCAAATGGAACTCAACTAGGTTCAGTCCAAAATCTTTTTTAAAGAACCCAAGAAGCCCTTTGAAAATGTTCATGATTTCTGATAAAGGTGAAAACCTCTGCCAAAAATGATGAATATATTTCTAGGACATTCTGGATCTTTGAATTAACTCATATCATATTTGAATTGGAGCATTTAAATACTATAAATATTTTTAAATGCTCTAATAATTCCGAAACTAGTTTTGGGTTGTTGGAAATAATCCAAACACTGCCCACAATTATTTTCAGGATTTTACAAAATGGATTAGTATTTCTACTAATTCAAAACAGAATAAAAGAAATAGAAAACTGAAACAAAAGGAAAAGGGAGCTTACCTGTAACTTACCTGGACCTACTGCCTGTGCAGCCCACTTGGCAGGCCAGCCAACTGGTCCAGCCCACCAGAAGCCCCACCGTCTTCAACCTCTGCTAGTAGGCAGAGGCGTGTCGACACGCGCGCACCTGAGCTCCACCTCCTGCTTCCACCTCTTGCTTCCCCGTCGCGCTGTCTCCGTGCAACAGGAACAGCCTCGACCCCCTCTGCCTCTCCCCTCACTCTGGATCTCTCTCCCTCTCCTCCAGCTCCCTCCCCGCAGCACCACCGAACACGCCGTCGCCGCCACTTGCTGCTGCTGCGGCCACTGCCACGTCCCCGCCCCTCCGTCGTGCCCACGAGCTCCGCGCCGTCGTCCTCGTCTTCTCCATCAAGCCGTGCGTCTCCGGACGCCCTATGGAGCCGCCATCGCCGTCGTCTTCACCTCCAGCCGCTCAAGATCGCCGTCGCCGTTCTGCCCGCGTTGGACCTCCCCCGAGCTTGCTGACGCCTCCGCCGGATTCGCTGTGAGCCCCGCCGCCGTTTTCCCCTCTCCGTTTTGTCACTCTCGCGCCGTAGCCGTGCTAACCACCGGACCCGAGCGGTTGCGCTACCGTGGATCCTCACCGTCGTGGCCAGAGCCACCGCAGCTCGCGCCTGCACATGCCATCATGCTCAGGAGCCTCCCAGAAGACCAAAGCCGCCGCCCGCAGCTCCCGCCGTGCTTTGCAGCACCCTGCGCGCACCTGGCCGTGCTCCGGTCGCCGCAGCCGAGCTCCTCACTGTCGCCTCCGGCCACCCCAGGCCCGGCTGGCACCACCGTCTGACGCGCGCTGGTCTGGGCTCTCGAACAAGCCCAGCTACGCTGCAAACGGGGAACCATAGCCCGTTCCCGCGGTGCTCCGCCGCCCCCGGTCATCGTCGGCGGCTTAACGCCGGCCTAACCCTATTAGGTTAGTGCTAATGACCCTGCCTGGCTAATTAAGTTAGGTTAGTATTAACTAAGTAAGGTTAGTTTTGTTAGAGGCTGACATGTGGGCCCCAGCGTCAGGTTTGACCTGGGTTGACGATGTTGACCTGATGACATCACACAGATATGATGCTGACGCAGTAAGCATTTTCTGGATTATTTCTAATGCAAAAATGATTTGGAAATTTCAGAAAATATTGCAAACTTGGAAAAATCATAGAAATTCAACCGTAACTTCAAATGAAATAAGTCATATATGAAAAATCATCAGAAAAATCCAATCTATCTATTTATGGCATTTTCATGCATGTTTGAACAACTTATGCCTGCTGATCGGGTCAAATCAATTAAATGACATTTAAATAACCACATGTGGAGTTTGAATTTGAACCTTGGGTTCAAACCAACTTCATTTAAATCGTTGCTAGCTGCATTAGCTCAAATCACAACATATTGCCATGTCACATTCATGCATCATATTGTTGCACTGCATTGATTGTGTTTCCTCTCTGTTGCCGGTAATTGTTCCCCCTCAGTAGACGTGGTTCCGACGATGAGATCGATGACACCGATGAAGAGCTATTACTATCCTCAGAAGTGCCAGGCAAGCAAAAACGATTCATTTGTTACTTGTTGCGGTAGTTGAACCCCCTATCCTCTGCATGACCTATCATTGCCACAGTAAATAGATGAAACCCACTAGCATGCGTAGGAGTTTTTTGAGCCCTGATGCGCCTAGTCATTCATGCTTATTTGTCATGCCTGCTACTGCTTAGAGTTGAGTCTGGTCTGATTCATCGGGAATGAATTGGAAGCTTGTGAACATGTCCTACTGCATGTGAGCTAAGTGTGTGAACACGATTTGGTAAAGGTAGCGGTGAGAGGCCATGTAGGAGTACATGGTGGGTTGTCTCATTGAAGCCGTCCACAGGAACTGAGTTCTGTGTTTGTGATCCATGAAACAGCTACTACCATGCATTGGGCCCTGAAATATGACCCCACTCGACTTCTTAATCACCCTCGTCCTCTGTCCAGGAGTTGCAAGTAGTTTCTGGTGTTTGTAGTATGCTGGAGGCCGTAGGCAGCGTTGACCTGAGGGGTGGGCTGTGATGCGGTAGGCACGTGGCCGAGTATGCCGGGTGCCCGTTTGGTGTCGCGGAACCCTGTACACATCGTTCGGGGCCGTATGTGGAAACCTCGGCCGGACTCCCTGCGGATGGAACCAGAATAGGCGATAAACCTGGACTAGAGACTTGAGTGTTTAGGTAGGTCGTGGTCTATACCCACATCGGCTTTCGCTTGAAGTCTGCCGAGCACATGTCGTGTGCAGACGCTAAGTGGTGGAAACATGTATGAAGAAGTACACGCCTGCAGGGTTATAAATAATCTATTCGAATAGCCGCGTCCGCGGTAAAGGACCTCTCGGTTGCCTATACAGTTCATAGACAAGTGAAAGTGGATACTCTAAAATACACAAGATAAGCGTGAGTGCTATGGATGGCGTTCTCGTAGGGGGACGGGAGCGGATCCATAGTGGTATATTGATATGGTGAATATGTGGACTCGTGCGCGCCACCTCAAAGAGTTACTTGCAGTCATAGTTCAGGATAGCCACCGAGTCAAAGCTGGCTTGTTGCAGTTAAACCCTACCATCCCCTTTGTTGATAATGATGCATATGTAGTTAGTTCTGATGTAACTCTTGTTGGGTACATTTGTACTCACGTTTGCCTATTTTATGTTTTTGCAGAGAGACTTCATTATCACTAGTAGTACCGTGTGGACTTCGACGTTTAGCTTGTTACCTCAGCTACGATCTTGTGCCCTCGGCAGGATCTGGTAGATAGTCAGGCTTCTCGGCCTTTTTCATTTGTAGATGTTTGTACTCAGACATGTTAAGCTTCCGCTTGTGCTTTGACTTGTATGATCTGAGTGTTGGGTCATGAGACCCATGTTTGTAATATCTCTCTCCTCGGAGCCTATTAAATAAAATACTTGAGTTGTAGAGTTATGTTGTGATGCCATGTTGTATTTGCACATATTGAGCATATTGTGTGTATGTTATTGAAATGCTTGGTTTGTGTGGGATCTGACTATCTAGTTGTTTATCCTTGGTAGCCTATTTTACCGAGATATGTCTCCTAGTGCTTCCACTGAGCCTTGGTAGCTTGCTACTGCTCTGGAACACTTAGGCTGGCCGGCATGTGTCCTTCTTCGTTCCTGTGTCTGTCCCTTCAGGGAAATGTCATGCGGTGTCTATCGGAGTCCTGTTAGCCTGCTACAGCCCGGTTTATTGGAGTCCTGCTAGCCCAGTTGCTACAGCCTGGATTCACTCGCTGATGACCGACACGTTCGTTGCTGGGTCATGTATGCCTGTCCCTGTAAGTTAGTGCCACTTTGGGTTCACGACTAGCCATGTCAGCCCGGGCTCCTTGTCATATGGATGCTAGCGACACTATCATATACGTGTGCCAAAAAGCGCAAACAGTCCTGGGCCTGGTAAGGCGACACCCGTGGGAATACCGTACGTGAGGCCGCAAAGTTATATGAGGTGTTACATGCTAGAGCGGTGTGGCATTGAGTCGGGGTCCTGACACACCGCAACCGCGCCGGCCTCACCAACTTGGTATCTAGAGCTGCCTACTTCACCGGGTAGCAAGATAGGTCGTACACTCATCTCAAATCACTTTATTTAGGCGTCACTTGTCTGAATTTTTATTCTAGGCCAATCAATTCCCAATGCGAAGCAGCACCCCTCGAGGCGGCGGAGCTCCTAGGCTGCCGGTTGGCTAGTGTCTAACGTAAGGGTGCGGGGCGCAAGTTCGCCTACAGAAGCAGCGCTTAGGTGGCCATCTTAGCGTTGCGTGGTTTTGAAGGTAATGCCGCCGCCGGATCTGGATGACGGCGAGTCTTTGTGGATTAGCCGGGGTGACGCAACCATGGCAGTGCAGTGGGGTGGGAGCGGGGTTTTTGTCGGAGCTCTCGCGGCCACGGACGGTGAAGTTAGGCTGCTCTACCGGTGGTCGCTGGCTCTTCCGGGAAGATTCTGAACAGTGTTAGTCGGGAGGCACAAGACGGCCATCAAGCCATCCGGCGTAGATCGGAGAGTGCCAAAATAAAATAAAAATAAAATCATGTGACCGCAATTTAGTTTTTAGTCAACAGACATGTGACGACTCTCGTACCTTACTGTTGATCTCTTAGGGTATTTCTTCAGATCAGAGATATGTGTCGTTCTTAACATTTTGCATTTTCTGCATCTTCAGCCACACTGTCTTCCTTCTCACCACAGCTGCTCCAACAAGGGAAGCATACACCAGAAGGGAGCCATAGTCCCCACTCAAAAGTTCCCTGCATCAAATGTGTGTGCCCAACATGGACAGCCATAACAACTACAGGGCCATCGACAAGTTAGCACATGATGCTCACTCCTATGGATGGCGAGCAGATAGGTTGTACCCTCATCTTACTTGTGTGCAACGTTTATGGCTTTGTTATTCATCTAAGCATGGATAATATATTATCACATTTCAATGTATATTCATGCTGATCTCTTAAGAGTCTTGTTCAAGATTTAATGTTGTTCCATAGTTCAGATAAGAGACTTGTTCTTTAGGTAACGTTGTTCCATAGTTATCATCCATCAGCCAATGTTATCCCACTGGATGGTGATTATACCACTTCCAGTATTACCTATATTGTTCTTTAATACTTTTGTGTGCCATCTAGTTAATCTCGAGTACAAACAATACATATTTTGTAGCTTTCATCTGTGTTCTCCCTTTAGTTTTTGAGACATGTTGCTGCTATTTAAGCCTAGTCCTACTATTTATGTCCTATCCTACATGCACTCATTAAATAAATCTAACTATTAGTTGTCTTCCATGTATGTCAGATATAATTGCACACACTGATATATCCACAAGAACCTCACAGAGTAATGTAGTGGCCAACAAACTTGACGTTAATGATACCCAATATGATGGAACATGTAAAGGTAGTTCTTCAGAAGACTTGCAGAAAGATGTCGAATCCTATTCATCCCACAAGGTCCTTGCTCTAACTTGGCCCATGATATGGGTACAACATGCATATAATGTCCTAGAGTGCATCTACTCTATTGCAATGCCATGTGCTTAGCCTGCTGATCGTGCATGTAAATATGTCATGCCTTCCTGTTTTTCAGTACATATTCCATTCATGATAACATGTTTTCAAATTCAAGTATTGTCATTCTAATCTGTCGCAATGCCATCTGCTTAGTTTGGACATCATGCTTCTAAATATCTTATGCATTGTTATTCATCAGTATGTACTTCATCTGTCTACCATACCATGTTTTTTTACATTGAAGTGTTGTTCTAGTGGTCTGTTGCAATGCCATCTTAGTTTCCCAATCATACAAGCATATGTTGCCTTAGTGTTTTTCTATATGTATTCTGCTATCATACAGTTTTACATTCAAATAGTGTTTTTTTACTCTGTTGTCCTGTCGTATCCGTAGCTCTTACATCATACTCCCTCCATCTGGATTACATGTCAGAGAAATGGATTAAAATGGATGTATCTAGAACTGAATATACGCCTAGACACATCCATTTATTTCTGGATGGAGGGAATACATGTCAATATGTCATGCCTTTCTATTCTTCAGTACCTATTCCATCTCTCTGTCGTAGCATGTTTTATAACTTAAGCACCATTATTCTATATAAGGCATGTAAGGGGAAGATGTCTATCTTAGAATCTGAAGGGTTACAAACAAGGTCTTTGCAAAAGATCAAAATGCCAGGCGATAGTGAACCAACTCCGGTGTTCATAGGTACTTCTCCAGCACAGAGAAACCAATTCCTACTAATAATAAGCAGATTCAAGTGGCCAAAGAACTAGTCCACTCTAGTCCAGCAAAAATATGTCAACTCCATTCTAAAAAGCGTGTGCGTATCCTCATGTCATGAAGTTTTATAGCATTCAAATCATATTTTCTACATGTTTCTTACCCATCTCTCTTTTAGAAAATAAGCTTAAAGGATAGAAGGCTTTCTAAACTGGGATCGTGTTCGAGGAATGTATCTTGCAGGAATTCTCTGTGCTCCAATGCTGATGTAAGTACATGTTGTATATCATTAATTTTTTACATCAACATGTTTTTGTTAATCGCGTGAATCCAACCTTTATCTAATCTAAATTTACTTGTTGCAAAATATATAATTAAAGGCAACAATGTTGATTTTTGTAAGGAAAACTGCCTGGTAGTTTTGCATAGTGAGCTGCATGAGTGTACTATCTCATATCATGCACATTACTAAACTGTAGTGTTGTTCTGGTTGCACTACTGCGGGATGTTGCTAATGCGACACTACGATTAGAGACCCTTCGATAAACTATGTGCGATGCAATAATCGCAAAAAGTGGTGTCAAAGAACCGTCAAAAATGTCCAAAACGTTTGCGATAATGGATGCATCAAACACGGTTTAGATTTTAGTTGCGTGTGCGATGCACGGCATACGGTTCAGTTCAATGAACTGTTTGCAATGAGGAGGAACAAAAGAAACGGGCAGCCAGATTAAGGCGTGTGCGATACACAGCATACGGTTCACTCGGATTAACTGTTTGTGATGAGTCGGAACAACAGAAACAGACAGCTAGATAAAGGTGTGTGCGATTGAGGGCATACGCTTCAGAAGGATTAACTGTTTGCGATAAGGCAACAGAATAGAAATGGTCAGCCAGATCAAAGGTGTGTGCAATTGATGGCATACACTTCACATGGATGAACTGTTTGCGATTAGCCAGAACAAACAGAAACAGTTAGACAGATCAACGTGTGTGCGCTAGACGGGCACACATTCTAATTAAAAGAAGCATGCATGATGGTAATAACGAGCGCGCACGGTTCTTGGAACAGGACGTGTGCTGACATTGCCTATTGCAGTGCACCAAATGCCACGTATGCGGCCGAGAAAGCATGCCCAGGTTACGCCATCCTGGAATAGTGCCGCACTTTAAAATTATAGAATCGTCAATAAATTTTGAGCATGTGTCCCGTCACCTTCCGAATTGCAAACCTGTTCACACCGATCAAAACCAAAACGGCTTCCCACTTAGGAGTGTATTAGTACTCAGTTATAAATACTGTATTATGCCAAGATGACTGCACATTCCTTCCTCACCTCCTCATCCACAAAAGCGAACAAGTCATTCAACATTATTCTGTTGCGTCTGCCATGGCCAGATTGAGTTCTCAGTCGAGAGATTACCACCACGGAGAGGCGAGCATGGAAGCGGAAGCACGAGAGATGTCCCGCTTAGCCGCGAAAGCAGCCGACATGTCTCGCCGCGCCGCCGATGAAGGAAATATGCCCTAGAGGCAATAATAAAGTTATTATTTATTTCCTCATATCATGATAAATGTTTATTATTCATGCTAGAATTGTATTACCCGAAAACATGATACATGTGTGAATAAATAGACAAACATAACGTCACTAGTATGCCTCTACTTGACTAGCTCATTAATCAAAGATGGTTATGTTTCCTAACCATAGACATGTGTTGTCATTTGATTAACAGAGATCACATTATTAGGAGAATGATGTGATTGACATGACCCATTCCGTTAGCCTAGCACTTGATCGTTTAGTATGTTGCTATTGCTTTCTTCATGACTTATACAAAGTTCCTACAACTATGAGATTATGCAACTCCCGTTTACCGGAGGAACACTTTGTGTGCTACCAAACGTCACAACGTAACTGAGTGATTATAAAGGAGCTCTACAGGTGTCTCCGAAGGTACATGTTGAGTTAGCGTATTTCGAGATTAGGTTTTGTCACTCCGATTGTCCGCGAGGTATCTCTGGGCCCTCTCGGTAATGCACATCACTATAAGCCTTGCAAGCAATGTAGCTAATGAGTTGGTTACGTAATGTTGCATTACATAACGAGTAAAGAGACTTGCCGGTAACGAGATTGAACTAGGTATTGGATACCGACAATCGAATCTCCGGCAAGTAACATACCGATGACAAACGGAACAACGTATGTTGTTATGCGGTTTGACCGATAAAGATCTTCATAGAATATGTAGGAGCCAGTATGAGCATCCAGGTTCCACTATTGGTTATTGACCAAGAACAGTTCTAGGTCATGTCTACATAGTTCTCGAACCCGTAGGGTCCTCACGCTTAACGTTACGATGACGGTTTTATTATGAGTTTATAAGTTTTGAAGTACCGAAGGTTGTTCGGAGTCCCGGATATGATCACGGACATGACGAGGAGTCTCGAAATGGTCGAGACATAAAGATTGATATATTGGAAGCCTATATTTGGATATCGGAAACATTCTGGGTGAAATCGGGATTTTACCGGAGTACCGGCGGTTTATCGGAACCCCCCGGGGGTTAATGGGCCTACATGGGCCATGAGGGAGAAGAGGAGGGCCGGCCAGGGCAGGCCGCGTGTCCCCTCCCCCCTAATACGAATAGGACAAGGAGGGGGGCGGCGCCCCCTTTCCTCTTTCCCCTCCCCCTTTCCTTCTCCAACAAGGCAAGACGAGGGAGTCCTACTCCCGGTGGGAGTAGGACTCCTCCAGGCGCACCCCTAGGGGGCCGGCCGCACCTCCCCCTCCTTCCTTTATATACGGGGCAGGGGGCACCCCAAGACACACAAGTTGATCATCGTGATCGTTCCTTAGCCGTGTGTGGTGCCCCCCTCCACCATATTCCACCTCGGTCATATCGTTGCGGTGCTTAGGAGAAGCCCTGCGTCGGTAGAACATCATCATCGTCACCACGCCATCGTGCTAATGAAACTCATCCCCGACACCCTGCTGGATCGGAGTCCGGGGATCGTCATCGAGCTGAACGTGTGCTGAACTCGGAGGTGCCGTACGTTCGGTGCTTGGATCGGTCGGATCGTGAAGACGTACGACTACATCAACCACATTGTCATAACGCTTCCGCTTTCGGTCTACGAGGGTACGTGGACAACACTCTCCCCTCTCGTTGCTATGCATCACCATGATCCTTTGCGTGTGCGTAGGAATTTTTTTTGAAATTACTACATTCCCCAACGGTGGCATCCGAGCCAGGTTTTATGCGAAGATGTCATATGCACGAGTAGAACACAAGTGAGTTGTGGGCGATACAAGTCATACTGCTTACCAGCATGTCATACTTTGGTTCAGCGGTATTGTGAGATGAAGCGGACCGGACCGACATTATGCGTATGCTTACGCGAGACTGGTTTCACCGTTACGAGCACTCGTGCTTAAAGGTGACTGGTGGGTGTCTGTCTCTCTCACTTTAGTTGAACCAAGCGTGGCTACGCCCGGTCCTTGCGAAGGTTAAAACAACACTAACTTGACAAACTATCATTGTGGTTTTGATGCATAGGTAAGAACGGTTCTTGCTCAGCCCGTAGCAGCCATGTAAAATTTGCAACAACAAAGTACAGGACGTCTAACTTGTTTTTGCAGGGCATGTTGTGATGTGATATGGTCAAGACGTGATGCTATATTTTATTGTATGGGATGATCATGTTTTGTAACCGAAGTTATCGGCAACTGGCAGGAGCCATATGGTTGTCGCTTTATTGTGTGAAATGCAAACACCCTGTAATTGCTTTACTTTATCACTAAGCGGTAGCGATAGTCGTAGAAGCAATAGATAGCGTAACGACAACGACGCTACGATGGAGATCAAGGTGTCGCGTCGGTGACGATGGTGATCACGACGGTGCTTTGGAGATGGAGATCACAAGCAGAAGATGATGATGGCCATATCATATCACTTATATTGATTGCATGTGATGTTTATCCTTTATGCATCTTATCTTGCTTTGATTAACGGTAGCATTTTAAGATGATCTCTCACTAAATTATCAAGAAGTGTTCTCCCTGAGTATGCACCGTTGCGAAAGTTCTTCGTGCTGAGACACCACGTGATGATCGGGTGTGATAGGCTCTACGTTCAAATACAATGGGTGCAAAACAGTTGCACACGCGGAATACTCAGGTTAAACTTGACGAGCCTAGCATATCCAGATATGGCCTCGGAACATGGAGACCGAAAGGTCGAACGTGAATCATATAGTAGATATGATCAACATAGAGATGTTCACCATTGAAACTACTCCATCTCACGTGATGATCGGACATGGTTTAGTTGATTTGGGTCACGTGATCACTTAGATGACTAGAGAGATGTCTGTCTAAGTGGGAGTTCTTAAGTAATATGATTAATTGAACTTAAATTTATCATGAACTTAGTACCTGATAGTATTTTGCTTGTCTATGTTTGTTGTAGATAGATGGCTCGTGTTGTTGTTCCGTTGAATTTTAATGCGTTCCTTGAGAAAGCTAAGTTGAAAGATGATGGTGGCAATTACACGGACTGGGTCCGTAACATGAGGATTATCCTCATTGCTGCACAGAACAATTACGTCCTGGAAGCACCGCTGGGTGCCAGGCCTGCTGCAGATGCAACTAACGACGTTAAGAACGTCTGGCAGAGCAAAGCTGATGACTACTCGATAGTTTAGTGTGCCATGCTTTACGGCTTGGAACCGGGTCTTCAACGATGTTTTGAACGTCATGGAGCATATGAGATGTTCCAGGAGTTGAAGTTAATATTTCAAGCAAATGCACAGATTGAGAGATATGAAGTCTCCAATAAGTTCTATAGTTGTAAGATGGAGGAGAATAGTTCTGTCAGTGAACACATACTCAAAATGTTTGGGTATAATAATCACTTGATTCAACTGGGAGTTAATCTTCCTAATGATAGTGTCATTGACATAATTCTTCAATCACTGCCACCAAGCTACAAGAGCTTCGTGATGAACTATAATATGCAAGGAATGGACAAGACTATTCCCGAGCTCTTCGCAATGCTAAAGGCTGCGGAGGTAGAAATCAAGAAGGAGCATCAAGTGTTGATGGTCAATAAGACCACCAGTTTCAAGAAAAAGGGCAAAGGGAAGAAGAAGGGGAACTTCAAGAAGAACAGCAAACAAGTTGCGGCTCAAGAGAAGAAAACCAAGTCTGGACCTAAGCCTGAGACTGAGTGCTTCTACTGCAAGCAGACTGGACAATGGAAGCGGAACTGCCCCAAGTATTTGGCGGATAAGAAGGATGGCAAAGTGAACAAAGGTATATGTGATATACATGTTATTGATGTGTACCTTACTAATGCTCGCAGTAGTACCTGGGTATTTGATACTAGTTCTGTTGCTAATATTTGCAACTCGAAACAGGGACTACGGATTAAGCAAAGATTGGCTAAGGACAAGGTGACGATGCGCGTAGGAAATGGTTCCAAAGTCGATGTGATCGCGGTCGGCACGCTACCTCTACATCTACCATCGGGATTAGTTTTAGACCTAAATAATTGTTATTTGGTGCCAGCGTTGAGCATGAACATTATATCTGGATCTTGTTTGATGCGAGACGATTATTCATTTAAATCAGAGAATAATGGTTGTTCTATTTATATGAGTAATATCTTTTATGGTCATGCATCCTTGAAGAGTGGTCTATTTTTATTGAATCTCGATAGTAGTGATACACATATTCATAATGTTGAAGCCAAAAGATGCAGAGTTGATAATGATAGTGCAACTTATTTGTGGCACTGCCGTTTAGGTCATATCGGTGTAAAGCACATGAAGAAACTCCATACTGATGGACTTTTGGAATCACTTGATTATGAATCACTTGGTACTTGCGAACCGTGCCTCATGGGCAAGATGACTAAAACGCCGTTCTCCGGAACTATGGAGCGAGCAACTGATTTATTGGAAATCATACATATTGATGTATGTGGTCCAATGAATATTGAGGCTCGCGGCGGGTATCGTTATTTTCTCACCTTCATAGATGATTTGAGCAGATATGGGTATATCTACTTGATGAAACACAAGTCTGAATCATTTGAAAAGTTCAAAGAATTTCATAATGAAGTCAAAAATCATCGTAACAAGAAAATAAAATTTCTACGATCTTATCGTGGAGGAGAATATTTGAGTTACGAGTTTGGTTGACATTTGAAACAATGCGGAATAGTTTCGCAACTCACGCCACCCGGAACACCACAACGAAATGGCGTGTCCGATCGTCGTAATCGTACTTTACTAGATATGGTGCGATCTATGATGTCTCTTACTGATTTACCGCTATCGTTTTGGGGTTATGCTTTAGAGACGGCTACATTCACGTTAAATAGGGCACCATCAAAATCCGTTGAGACGACGCCTTATGAGCTGTGGTTTGGCAAGAAACCAAAGTTGTCGTTTCTTAAAGTTTGGGGCTGCGATGCTTATGTGAAGAAACTTCAACCAGATAAGCTCGAACCCAAGTCGGAGAAATGTGTCTTCATAGGATACCCAAAGAGACTATTGGGTACACCTTCTATCACAGATCTGAGGGCAAAAAAATTCGTTGCTAAATTCGGATCCTTTCTAGAGAAGGAGTTTCTCTCGAAAGAAGTGAGTGGGAGGAAAGTAGAACTTGATGAGGTAACTGTACCTTCTCCCTTATTGGAAAGTAGTTCATCACAAGAACCGGTTTCTGTGACAGCTACACCAATTAGTGAGGAAGCTAATGATATTGATCATGAAACTTCAGATCAAGTTTCTACTGAACCTCGTAGGTCTACCAGAGTAAGATCCGCACCAGAGTGGTACGGTAATCCTATTCTGGAAGTCATGTTACTTGACCATGACGAACCTAAGAACTATGAGGAAGCGATGATGAGCCCAGATTCCGCAAAATGGCTTGAAGCCATGAAGTCTGAGATGGGTTCCATGTATGAGAACAAAGTATGGACTTTGGTTGACTTGCCCGATGATCGGCAAGCCATTGAGAATAAATGGATCTTCAAGAAGAAGGCTGACGTTGATGGTAATGTAACTGTCTACAAAGCTCGACTTGTTGCAAAAGGTTTTCGACAAGTTCAAGGAGTTGACTACGATGAGACTTTCTCACCCGTAGCGATGCTTAAGTCTGTCTGAATCATGTTAGCAATTGCCGCATTTTATGATTATGAAATTTGGCAAATGGATGTCAAAACTGCATTCCTGAATGGATTTCTGGAAGAAGAGTTGTATATGATGCAATCGGAAGGTTTTGTCGATCCAAAAGGTGCTAACAAAGTGTGCAAGCTCCAGCGATCCATTTATGGACTGGTGCAAGCATCTCGGAGTTGGAATAAACGCTTTGATAGTGTGATCAAAGCATATGGTTTTATACAGACTTTTGGAGAAGCCTGTATTTACAAGAAAGTGAGTGGGAGCTCTGTAGCATTTCTGATATTATATGTAGATGACATATTGTTAATTGGAAATGATATAGAATTTCTGGATAGAATAAAGGGATACTTGAATAAAAGTTTTTCAATGAAAGACCTCGGTGAAGCTGCTTACATATTGGGCATCAAGATCTATAGAGATAGATCAAGACGCTTAATTGGACTTTCACCAAGCACATACCTTGATAAGGTTTTGAAAAAGTTCAAAATGGATCAGGCAAAGAAAGGGTTCTTGCCTGTATTACAAGGTGTGAAGTTGAGTCAGACTCAATGCCCGACCACAGCAGAAGATAGAGAGAAAATGAAAGATGTTCCCTATGCTTCAGCCATAGGCTCTATCATGTATGCAATGCTGTGTACCAGACCTGACGTATGCTTAGCAATAAGCTTGGCAGGAAGGTACCAAGGTAATCCAGGAGTGGACCATTGGACAACGGTCAAGAACATCCTGAAATACCTGAAAAGGACTAAGGATATGTTTCTCATTTATGGAGGTGACAAAGAGCTAGTCGTAAATGGTTACATCGATGCAAGCTTTGACACTGATCCGGACGATTCTAAATCGCAAACCGGATACGTGTTTTTATTAAACGGTGGAGCTGTAAGTTGGTGCAGTTCTAAACAAAGCGTCATGGCGGGATCTACATGTGAAGCGGAGTACATAGCTGCTTCGGAAGCAGCAAATGAAGGAGTCTGGATGAAGGAGTTCATTTCTGATCTAGGTGTCATACCTAGTGCATCGGGACCAATGAAGATCTTCTGTGACAATACTGGTGCAATTGCCTTGGCAAAGGAATCCAGATTTCACAAGAGGACCAAGCACATCAAGAGATGCTTCAGTTCCATCCAGGACCAAGTCCAGGTGGGAGACATAGAGATTTTCAAGATACATACAGATCTGAATGTTGCAGACCCGTTGACTAAGCCTCTTCCACGAGCAAAACATGATCAACACCAAGACTCCATGGGTGTTAGAATCATTACTGTGTAATCTAGATTATTCACTCTAGTGCAAGTGGGAGACTGAAGGAAATGTGCCCTAGAGGCAATAATAAAGTTATTATTTATTTCCTCATATCATGATAAATGTTTATTATTCATGCTAGAATTGTATTACCCGGAAACATGATACATGTGTGAATACATAGACAAACATAACGTCACTAGTATGCCTCTACTTGACAAGCTCATTAATCAAAGATGGTTATGTTTCCTAACCATAGACATGTGTTGTCATTTCATTAACAGAGATCACATCATTAGGAGAATGATGTGATTGACATGACCAATTCCATTAGCCTAGCACTTGATCGTTTAGTATGTTGCTATTGCTTTCTTCATGACTTATACAAAGTTCCTACAACTATGAGATTATGCAACTCCTATTTACCGGAGGAACACTTTGTGTGCTACCAAACATCACAACGTAACTGGGTGATTATAAAGGAGCTCTACAGGTGTCTCCGAAGGTACATGTTAAGTTGGCGTATTTCGAGATTAGGTTTTGTCACTCCGATTGTCGGAGAGGTATCTCTGGGCCCTCTCGGTAATGCACACCACTATAAGCCTTGCAAGCAATGTAGCTAATGAGTTAGTTACGGAATGATGCATTACCTAACGAGTAAAGAGACTTGCCGGTAACGAGATTGAACTAGGTATTGGATACCGACGATCGAATCTCGGGCAAGTAACATACCGATGACAAAGGGAACAACATATGTTGTTATGCAATTTGACCGATAAAGATCTTCATAGAATATGTAGAGCCAATATGAGCATCCAGGTTTCGCTATTGGTTATTGACCGGGAACAGTTCTAGGTCATGTCTACATAGTTCTCGAACCCATAGGGTCTGCACGCTTAACGTTACGATGACAGTTTTATTATGAGTTTATAAGTTTTGATGTACCCAAGGTTGTTCGGAGTCCTGGATATGATCACGGACATGACGAGGAGTCTCGAAATGGTCGAGACATAAAGATTGATATATTGGAAGCCTATATTTGGATATCTGAAACGTTCCGGGTGAAATCGGGATTTTACCGGAGTACCCGCGGGTTACTGGAACCCCCCCCCCCCCCCCGGGGGTTAATGGGCCTACATGGGCCATGAGGGAGAAGAGGAGGGCAGGCCGCGCGCCCCCTCCCCCCTAGTCCGAATAGGACAAGGAGGGGGGGGGCGGCACCCCCCTTTCCTCTTTCCCCTCCCCCCTTTCCTTCTCCAACAAGGCAAGAGGAGGGAGTCCTACTCCCGGTGGGAGTAGGACTCCTCCAGGCGCACCCCTATTGGGCCGGCCGCACCTCCCCCTCCCTGCTTTATATATGGGGGCAGGGGGGCACCCCAAGACACACAAGTTGATCATTGTGATTGTTCCTTGGCCGTGTGCGGTGCCCCCCTCCACCATATTCCACCTCGGTCATATCGTTGCGGTGCTTAGGCGAAGCCCTGCGTCGGTAGAACATCATCATCGTCACCATGCCGTCGTGCTGACAGAACTCATCCCCGACACCCTACTGGATCGGAGTCCGGGGATCGTCATCGAGCTGAACGTGTGCTGAACTCAGAGGTGCCGTACGTTCGGTGCTTGGATCGGTCAGATCGTGAAGACATACGACTACATCAACCGCGTTGTCACAACGCTTCCGCTTTCGGTCTACGAGGGTACGTGGACAACACTCTCCCCTCTTGTTCCTATGCATCACCATGATCCTTTGCGTGTGCGTAGGAAAGTTTTTGAAATTACTATGTTCCCCAACAGTCGAAGCAGCACGGAGGTCTCGCTGCATCACCGAAGCAGCACAGAGGTCCCGCCGTGCCGTTGATGCAGCAGACTGGTTCGGTCGTGCTGCGAAAGCAGAAGAGATGTCCTACCCACCGCAAATGCAGCAGAGGTGTCCTCCCGCACTGCGACGGCCTGGGAAAATCTCTCGCGGGCAGGCGAAGACTCTTATAGGCGCATGCATGCGATCGTCCATAGCCAGATGGATCAGATCTCTGGTTGGATGAAGCTGCTGGACGAGTTAAATGCCTCGTTTGAAAACCTTGGGCCGACCATGACATGCTGAGGGTGAAGATCGCCAGAAAGGCGGAGCAGGCGGAGGAGACCACTGCCTTGTTGAAGAGGACGGGCGTCATCATTAAGAAACTTATGGACGAGAATGCCATGCTCCGCATCGAGCGCGAAAGGCTGGTGGAGGAATCCGCGGTTGCTTCCGAGCAGCATATTAAGGACATGAAACTGATGAAAGAGATCATCGCCGCTCGCGGCTAGAACTAGTTTCCGTGACCTGCAGCTCATCAAGAAAGTAGAGATCGGCGAGCCAGATCATTGTATGTGTCTTCCTTCTTCTTTTGCCCTTGTTTATTTTGGGCGTAGCCGCATGTGGCTTTTTTTAGTTATCTTCCTAGATATGTAAGACAATTATTATCCACTATCATCATCCTTATATTCATCATGCTTGCTATAAGTCGCAGTCAATGCTATATGGGTCCATCGGATCTTACATCAAGATCCGTGCAAAACTTTCTTTTCAGATTTTCACTTTTCTCTCTTAAATCTCAGTCCAGTGAGACAGAGCCACGCCGTGAAACAGGGGCTCGGGCGCCATTAATGGAGACATTGGGAGGGAGGTGCGCAGCGAATAGAGGTTAAAGGGCTCTCCTCCCGATGAGCATGCGCAGGGGTCTGATCGCACGCCTCCCGTACTCAAATAGCTACCCCGCACGACACCTCCTAGCCAATAAAAAAAGGGACACATGGCGGCACGTAATTGGTAAGTAGAACACCCACGGTTTCAATAATAGTTGTGTTTCCAATTTGTAACGTGACAACACTTGTTCCAAAATGACTTTGTTGATTTTTAATGTGTGCGCCTTCACAAATTGGACAGGAAAATTACCACAGCATGTTGGTGCCATGTCATGGCACCATGCCAAGTTTCATGATTTTCAGCCGTGTTTTGGATTTACAAGAATTAAAAAACAAAGTTTCTCAATCTTTTCGGCCGAGCCACGATACCCAGATGTTTGAATTTCATTCTCATTTCTTGCATGTGACCTAGAAATTCACCCAAGGACACACATGTGATTTTTCAACCAACTTTGGTGCACTAGAGCATGTCCTTGTAGTTCAAATTTGAATTATGCACATTAAATGCCCAGAAATTCAATTAATGTACAAAAAGGCCAAACGAACCCGGAATAATTCCAAAATTTAGCACGATACTTATATTTGGTCTAATCTGCCTCTGTAAACAAATTAAGGCGGGAGAAGGAAGTGTACGTATGTCATTTCGCACACGAAGATGACACGTTCCCTCTCGGAACCACGAGCCTTCTTGAGAGAAGCTCCGGTTTGCATGCAGCTTATACCAAAGCTTGGCCCAATTCGGCCAAAAAAATTACTATAGCATGTTGGTGCCATGGCATGACACCATGCCAAGTTTCATGATTTTCAGGCGTGTTTTCGATTTACATGAATTAAAAAACCAAATTTCTCAATCTTTCCGGCCGAGCCACGACGCCCAGGTGTTTGAATTCCATTCTCATTTATTTCATGGGACCTAGAAATTCAACCAAGGACACACATGTGAATTTTCAATCAACTTTTGTGCACTGGAGCATGTGCTTGTAGTTCAAATTTAAATTATGCACATTACATACCCAGAAATGTATAAAAAAGTCCAAACGAACCTGGAATTAATGTATACAAAAATGAAATACATGCTTGGAAAACATGGCGCCTGGCGTGGTGTCATGGTTTGGCCTCACCGCCCTGGTAAAAATTTGAGAATGTTTTCCTTATGTCGTCATGCACGCCTTTCATAAATCGAACCATCACTAAGGAAGTTCCATGGCTTCGAGGGGGAAATCACCAAGATTGAAGGGGGATCCAAATTTCCTTTGTCCATGAGTTTTTTTCTATGGTGAACATACACCCTGCAAATCACCACGTTCAAATTTGACGCTTTTCCGTGTTCATTTACCATATTTAGGGGATTATTTGCATTCTCTAGGTATTAATACACATAATTCAAATTCGAATGTTCGATGCATGAAAAGGTGCACAAGAACGGTATGGAAAACCATCCTCGTGCCATTTAGTAAATTCTCATGCCCTTTACAAGGAATGGACAGATATTTCAAGGAAATGTGTGGCAATAGTCAACCATAAACGCGTCGTTTACTGGGTAACAACTATACAAAAAATGAAATAAATGCTTTAAAAACATGACGCCTGGTGTGCTGCCATGGTATGGGCTCACCATGCCTTGGTAAAAATTTAAGTATGTTATTCTTATGTCGTCATGCACGCCTTTCATAAATTGAACCATCACCGAGGTAGTTTCATGGTTTCGAGAGGGAAATCACCATGATTGAAGGGGGATCCAAATTTCCTTTTGTCTTTTGTCCATGAGGTTTTTTCTAAGATGAACATACACCCTAAAAATCACCACGTTCAAATTTGACACTTTTCCGGGTTCATTTACCATATTTAGGGGATTATGTGCATTTTCTAGGCATTAGTGCACATAATTCAAGTTCAAACAATCGGTGCATGAAAGGGTACACAAGAACGGTCTGGAAAACAATGCTCGTGCCATTTAGTAAATTCTCATGCCTTTTACAAGGAATCGACAGATATTTCGATGAAATGTGCGGCAATAGTCAACCACAAACTTTTTTTATTAGGTTTTCAACTATAGAAAAAAGAAATAAATGATTGAAAAACATGACGCCTGGCATGGTGCCATGGTATGACCTCACCATGCCCTGGTGAAAATTTGAGAAGGTTTGGCTTATGTCGTGATGCATGCCCTTCATAAATCGAACCATCACCGGGGAAATTCCATGCTTTCGAGAGGAAAATCACCAAAATTGTAGGGGAATCCAAATTTTCTTTGTTCTTTGCATTGGAGTTTTTTTTCTACGAAGAGCATACACCCTGCAAATCACCGTGTTCAAATTTGGCATTTTTCTGGGCTCATTTACCATATTTAAGGGATTATGTACATGTTCTAGGCATTTGGCGCATATAAATCCAACCCAGCTACAGCAGCTCGGATGTGATGTGAGGGATGTGGTTTGCCATTCGATCGCGGCGCATCCTATGGTGTACACGCGCGATCCGCGTGGCTGTGGTTCCGGCCAATCATAACAAAACACACAATAGCCTCAGCGCACACTATTTTCGGAAGCGACCGAGATGAACCGTGTGCGATAATGAATGAGCAAAATTGTAAGGGAAGCCAAATTTCCTTTCTCGTTTGCTGTTGAGCTCTTAAAAACCACCGCACTGTACGGTTGCCTGGCCCCTCCGTCCCAGAGCTCTCTCCAAGTGTCGTTCATGGCACCGCGACGCACAGTAACTGGTAAGGAAGCTATGGCATCCCGCGGCGCCGCGTTCCTCGCCCCCCACGACCGCACACATGGTAAGGAATCGATGGCATCTCGCTGTGCCGAGTTCATTGCCGCCGGAGGCCACACAATTACGTGGGCGGACTTTGAGGTTTCCATGGCCGAATGGGCGGTGGATCTAGAGGTGGCCAAAGCTGCACAGGAGGAACGGAAAAGGCAGAAAGCAGTCACGAAAAGAGAGTCCTGCCGCTGCAAGAAAGAAGAGGCCGCACACCATGATGAGAAGAGCTTGGCGGAGATCGAAGCACGGTTTGCTGCCGCCTACAAGGCCGGGAAGGAGAACGCTGGCGTCTGGCCAGCATGCCCCGATGGCAGCATGTGAGAAGTAGTTTAAGTTTGTAGTATTAGAGCAAATTACCAGTAGTACTTTAAGTTTGTAGTATTAACGTACAATGAACATCCTTTGAGGGCTTTGAGAGTTGATTAGCATGTGTGACCATGTGCGCTTTTTTGCGTTAATCATTAGAAGATCACAAAACACACGGTTTCTATGTTGTACCCGTGTGCGTTTCTTTGCGTTAATGATCCATAAGTCTGTTAGACGTGTGATGGTTCCTAATAAACCAGGCGTACCATTGACCGAAAAAAATCGACTACACATGTACATTTTTTTGGAGACGGGAATTGCCAATTTTCTGTTTTCTCGCACACGAGTATTTTACGCTCTTCGTCTCCGTTGTGTGTTACCCCCGCCGAAGTTTCAAGTTCCGCAGCGAAATTTTCATTAGGCGCGCGATTTCAGAATTTATTCCTCCAACCACATCCCCACCCATCAAATTTCCTCAGTATCTGCCCCCACCCCCACCCCCCACTTCCCCCCTCCCCCCTCCCGCGACTCCCCCTACCGGCAGCTTAAACTGCCGCCGCTGCAACCACATCTTCAACCACATCTACGTTCTGCTCGAATCCAGTCAGGTAACCCACCGATCTCTATCACGACCCCGACCTGTTTGCTTAAATGGCACCTGTGAAACATCCTCATGCCTCCAAATCCCCATCGTCCCTACCTCCAGAGCATCACCGTGCAACCACACATCACGTGGAGGTCGAGGAGCTGATGGCGGTTCATGGCACAATGGTCGTTGTGCGTGTTGACCCGGAGGAACACCTCACCTCCGCCGCCGCCAACATGGTGTAGGCTCTGGCCCAGAAGAAGTGCCCCGACAACTAGCCCCCAGGACTTAACAGGTATGATCTGACCATCTAAATCTTACCAATACCACTTGCAATGGCTATGTTTTGTACGGTTGATGTATTAAGCATGTTCGTGCCTTGTTTATTTTAGTACTGCACAGTGTGTGATGTTCAAGTATTAACTGTTCAGTTCAATTTCACCAATACCAGCAACAAACTTTGCTACCATGCTACTCTCCGCAATGAAGATATACTAGAGATGCTGCCCATTTGCTATTTTTGGTGGATGCTAACCCTGTTGTACTTAACATGCCTATCCATGTACTTACGCGGGGCCATAATAGGCGATGCTGTTGTTTGCCATCGATGTTAGTGATGTCTACTACACAACCTTCTTCTTGTAGACGTTGTTGGGCCTGCAAGTGCACAGGTTTGTAGGACAGTAGCAAATTTCCCTCAAGTGGATGACCTAAGGTTTATCAATCCGTAGGAGGCGTAGGATGAAGATGGTCTCTCTCAAACAACCCTGCAACCAAATAACAAAAAGTCTCTTGTGTCCCCAACACACCCAATACAATGGTTAATTGTATAGGTGCACTAGTTCGGTGAAGAGATGGTGATACAAGTGAAATATGGATGGTAGATATAGGTTTTTGTAATCTGAAATAATAAAAACAGCAATATAACTAAAGATAAAAGTGAGCGTAAACGGTATTGCAATGATAGGAAACAAGGCCTAGGGTTCATACTTTCACTAGTGCAAGTTCTCTCAACGATAATAACAGAGATAGATAATATAACAAGCCCTCAACATGCAACAAAGAGTCACTCCAAAGCCACTAATAGCAGAGAACAACCGTAGAGATTATGGTAGGGTACGAAACCACCTCAAAGTTATTCTTTCGGATCAATCTATAAAAGAGTTCGTACTAGAATAACACCTTAAGATACAAATCAACCAAAACCCTAATGTCACCTAGATACTCCATTGTCACCTCAAGTATCCGTGGGCATGATTATACGATATGCATCACACAATCTCGGATTCATCGAACCAACACAAAGTACTTCAAAGAGTGCCCCAAAGTTTCTATCGGAGAGTCAAGAACGTGTGCCAACCCCTATGCATAGGTTCCCAATGTCACGAAACCCGCAAGTTGATCACCAAAACATACATCAAGTGGCACATGATATCCCATTGTCACCATATATAATCACGGCAAGACATACATCAAGTGTTCTCATAAAAGACTCGATCCGATAAGATAACTTCAAAGGAGAAACTCAATTCATCACAAGAGAGTAGAGGGGGAGGAACATCATAAGATCCAACTACAATAGCAAAGCTCGGGATACATCAAGATCGTGCCATAGAGGGAACACGAGAGAGAACACGAGAGAGAGATCAAACACATAGCTACTGGTACATACCCTCAGCCCCGAGGGTGAACTACTCCCTCCTCGTCATGGATAGCGCCGGGATGATGAAGATGGCCACCGGTGATGGGTTCCCCCTCCGGAAGGGCGCCGGAACAGGCTCCCGAGTGGTTTTTGGTGGCAACAGAGGCTTACGGCGGCGGAACTCCCAATCTATCTTATGTTCTGGAAGTTTTAGGGTACGTAGGTATATATGGGTGAAACAAGTACGTCGGTGGACCGAAGGGGGGCCACGAGGCAGGGGGCGCGCCCTAGGGGGGTGGGCGCGGCCCCCACCCTCATGAGCACCTCCCTTCTTCCCTGACGTGCACTCCAAGTCCATCGGGTGGCTTTCCTTCCAAAAATAACTTCTCCAGTTGATTTCGTTCCGTTTTGACTCCGTCTGATATTCCTTTTCCTCGAAACACTGAAATAGGCATAAAAGAGCAAATCTGGGCTGGGCCTCCGGTTAATAGGTTAGTCCCAAAAATAATATAAAAGTGGATAATAAATCTCAATATTGCCTAAAACAGTAGATAATATAGCATGGAGCAATCAAAAATTATAGATGTGTTGGAGACGTATCAGTTAGCTGCATCCCATGTCTTACAGTATTTTACATCATTTGTGCAATTTCAGTTTGGCTTCTAAGATTTACTTGCTTCTTGTAGGTACACATGTCGGGGGCACTGATGCACGCTTCGACTCGGAGGAAGAGGTTGCCGCCGCCGTCGCTGACTTTGGACGGGCTCTGGCCAAGATGAAGTGACCCAGCAACTACCTCTCAGGACTTACCAAGTATGAACTCACCAGTTCAATCTTACCAATACCAAGTTCAATTAATGGCTATGTTTTGTACGATTGATGTCTTAAGCATCTTGTAGTAAATATTCCTAACACGTTTTAGCTATTTTCCCAACCTTTTTATAGACAACTGGGCCATTATCTGCTCTGGCAGCACCTGCCTTGTGATGTTTAACTCTGCCAATTGCATATTTATCAGTACCAGTTTCAATGGCCATTAAGCCTGTTGCAATTAACAGTTGTATCCATTTTTAAATAGTTGTATTTCAATGGCTACAAACTTACAATACATGAATTAGGATGTTGTTAAGCCTGTTGAAATTAACAGTTGTATCCATTTTTTAATCCGTCCCTTTGCTACCGTGCTACTCTTTTGCAATGAAGATATCCCTACAGATGCTGTCATTTTATTACCATTTGCTATTTTTGGTGGATGTTAACCCTGTTGTAGTTAACATTGGCTTTCCATGTACTTACATAGGGCTACAATGGGGGATGCTATTGTTTGTCGTCGAGGTTAGCTGCATCTCATGTCTTATACACCATCTATTCCTAAATTTAAGTATTTTTAGAGATTCCAATATAGGCTACATAATGAGCAAAATAAGTGAATCTAGATTGTAATCTAAACTATATCTATAATTCTATATACATCCGCATGTAGTTCATATTGAAATCTCTAAAAATACTTGTACTTAGGAATGTAGGTACTTGTATTTTACATCATTTGTGCAATCTCATTTAGCTTCTAACATTTACTGGTTGCTTGTAGGTACTTATATGAGCGGTACTGATCCACTCTTCGATCCCTTTTGCGTATGGGGCAATGCGATATTCATGAACAAGCGTAAAGTGAGGAAACTAAGAAAGATTGTTAGGCGAAAGAAATGAGTGATGGGAATTAAGCTCTTTATTTACACTTTGTCCAAGACATCAGTGAACTTTAGGATGGTAAGTAATCCGTTGCCTTTTCCCCCTGCCCACAACAAGTTACTCTATTAGACCTCATGATCTAATATTTTTCTCTTTTCAGTGGTTTCCGAAGCTATTTACTGATGGTTACCTTGAAAACTACATGACCAGAGTGGAGGCAACTAAGGTTAAAGTATATAATTCATGCTACCATAATAATGCTCTAGAAGTCTTCCTGAAGGCGGTGAAGGATGAGCGGGCGATTGTCAGAAGGGGTTGGACAAAAGTTGTTCGTGCCTATGGCATGCAGGAAGGCACATTATGGGCATTCCGCTTCTTCAACAACATCGGCTGTCAAAATGATTTACACTTGTCTCTTCACCTTTAATGCCTGTAAATATTGTGGTTCATCATAGTTAATTGTTGTCTAATCCTGTAATTACTGAACATATTGTATTGAAAATTTTATTTATGGATTCGTTGTTGAACCATTGTGCTGAGAATTTGAATTGCACGTTTCATATTTCAAAATTTCCAATTCGAATAATAAATTATAGCCAAAAAATTGTACAGGAGTGAATAAAATAATGTGCACACAGTTAGAAAGAAAACAGCGTGTGCGATAAAAAAAGAAAACAAACGGTTCTTTGACGTGAAACGTTTGCGATGCCCTTCGGACACACACACACACAGTTTCGTCTCATATGCGTGTGTGATTCATGGTAATACGGTAAACATTTCAAACTAGGGTGCGTGTGTGATAGGAATACCTATCGCACACAGTTACGAAAATGTACATGTTGGCATTAGTAGAGGCACCACACACATTTTACATTCTTGAACCGTGTGCGATAACGTACCTATCACAAACATATCGGCAGATTAAATGTAGATGTCCACCTTTTTCACACGACTATAGCGGCCTAATCGTTTGGGATGTACATACGAACGGAAACGTTTTCCCGGGATTGACTGTGTGGGATGTACATACGAACGGAAACATTTTCCCTGGATTCACCATGTGGGATGTACATAAGAACGGAAGCGTACTCCTTGGATTGACTGTGTGTGATATACATACGAACGGAAAAGTTTTTCAGGGATTCACCGTGTGGGATGTACATACCTACGGAAATGTTTTCTGGGATTCACCGTGTGGGATGTACATACCTACGGAAATGATTGTGTTTCCATGGGTCACCCGATCGCACACGAACTCATTTGGTGTCCCAGGAGGGCCTATCCCCGATGGTTTCTGGGTCGTGTGGGAAGGACCCCCCCTATCGCCCACACTCACTTGGCGATGGTTCCAAATGGCATCGCGGAAAGGGGTTAAAAACCGTCTGTATAGCACCGACGCATACCAGTGTTGCCCAATCATTCATTGTATCAATGTTGCTTTCCTATTACCTTACCTGGCTGATGATAGCTGTGCCATATTGTGTTAATTTGGTGTAGGCTGGTGTGGTCTGGTTGCCCAAACGTTCGTTGTGTCAATGTTGCTTTCCTATTATCTGACCTGGCCAATGATAGCAATGCTAGTGTGTTAATTTGGTGCAGGCTGCTGAAGATAAGAAGACGAACTCTGAAAACAGCAAGGCAACCCCATTGTTTCTCTCCAATAAATCTAGGCCAGGTAATATGGCAATAACTCTTGATTAATCTGTTTGGTTCCCCTCCTAATTTATGTTATGATGCAGTGGTCCAGACACTCTCCACCATCAAGAATGCAAGCCTGCCAAAATCGCCATCTGAATCTGTTGAGTTTCCTCTGTCTTGAATCCAACGAAAAAATGTATGTTTGTGAATGAATTACTAGCTGAAGCAATCATGGAAATTGTGAGGGAATCAGATGTGCATATTCTTGTGCAACAACAACTGATCTATGTTTTTAGAGATAGGGTAGCAAAGAAGGAAGAACTTGCTAACATGCTTATGGGCGTCATCCGCGCTGAGGTTGCAGATTGTGAGGTTGTAGATCATTAAGTTCTGTTCATTTATTTGCACCGGCATCAATCTTTGATTGCCTAGTGGATGTAATTCCCTGTAGTATATGCTAGATGTGCAACGTTTTTCCTTGTATGCCGTACATTTTCTTAGCGTGCCTTGCATTCCAGCTAACTGGTCGCTAGGAAGGCAAAAAAGCAGTGAAATTATTAGTTAGCATGAACAGTCGTGGCCCAAATGAAGGAAGCAGCCTACTGCCCTTGATGGGCTTCCCTAACGGGCTCGCATGGGCCAAAATTCTCATAGGCCATTGATTCATCGGTTTTTGTCCTGTCCATAATTGCTCGTCGTAATGGGCTCCAATTATAGCCGGGCCGTGATACGTCCATTTTGCATCATGTTTTCCTACTGTTATTTATGTTGTTTTGTTGTATAATAATTCTTTTTGGAGTAATTCTAATACCTTTTCTCTCATAATATGCAAGGTATGCACCAAGGGGGAGAATTCTGGCAGCTGGAAATCTGGACCTGAAAAAGCTACGTCAAGCTACCTATTCTGCACAACTCCAAATGAGCTGAAACTTCCCGAGGATTTTTTATGGAATATTTAATAAATATTGGAGCAAATAAGTACCATAGGAGGGCCACCAGGTGGGCACAACCCACCTGGGCGCGCCAGGAGGCCCAGGCGCGCCCTCGTTGGTGCTGCCCTCCTCGGCCCACCTCCAGTGCCCATCTTCTGGTATATAAGTCATTTTGACCTAGAAAAAATCAGAGGTGGACATTCGGGACAAAGCGCCGCAGCCTCGAGGCGAAAATTGGGCAGGAGCACTTTCCCCTCCGGCGGAGCAATTCCGCCGGGGGAACTTCCCTCCCAGAGGGGGAATTCATCGTCATCATTATCACCAACAACTCTCCCATCTTGGGGAGGGCTATCTTCATCAACATCTTCATAGCGCCAACTCCTCCCAAACGCTAGTTCATATCTTGTGTTCAATCTTTGTATCAAAACTATAGATTGGTGCTTGTGGGTGACTAGTAGTGTTGATTACATCTTGTAGTTGATTACTATATGGTTTATTTGGTGGAATATTATATGTTCAGATCCATTATGCTATTTAATACCCCTCTAATCTTGAGCATGTTTATCATTTGTGAGTAGTTACTTTTGTTCTTCAGGTCATGGGAGAAATTAAGTTGCAAGTAATCATGTGAACTTGATATGTGTTTGATATTTTGATGATATGTATGTTGCCATTCTCTTAGTGGTGTCATGTGAACATCGACTACATGACACTTCACCATATTTGGGCCTAAGGGAATGCATTGTGGATTAGTTATTAGATGGTGGGTTGCAAGAGTGACAAAAGCTTAAACCCCAGTTTATGCGCTATTCCGTAAGGGACCGTTTGGATCCAAATTTTTAATGCTATGGTTAAAATTTATTCTTAATACTTTTCTCGTAGTAGCGGATGATTGCGAGAGGGTTAATCATAATTAGAAGGTTTGTTCAAGTAAGAACAACACCTAAGCACCGGTCCACCCACATATCAAATTATCAAAGTACCGAACATGAATTAAGCCAACATGGTGAAAGTGACTAGATGAAATTCCCATGTACCCTCAAGAACACTTTGCTTATCATAAGAAACCGTTTTGCCATGTCCTTTGCCTCAAAAGGATTGGGCTACCTTGCTGCACTTTTGTTACTACTATTATTACTTGCTCGTTACAAATTATCTTGCTATCAAACTACTCCGCTACTTACAATTGTGGCACTTGCAGACAATACCTTGCCGAAAACCACTTGTCATTTCCTTCTGCTCCTCGTTGGGTTCGACACTCTTAATTTTCGAAAAGGCTACAATTGACTCCATATACTTGTGGGTCATCAAGGCTATTTTTTGGCGCCGTTGCCGGGCAGTGAAGCGCTCTTGGTAAGTGGAAATTGGTAAGGAAACATTATTACTACATGCTGAAATTTATTGTCACTTGCTACTATGGAAAACAATCCTCTGAGGGGTTTGTTCGGGGTATCTTCACCTCAACCGGAACCACAATTAATAACCCCTCAACCTACAGCACCTACTAAAAATATTGAATATGAAATTCGTTCGGGTATGTTAGAGCAACTTCTAGCTAATCCTTATGCAGGAGATGGAACCGAACATCCTGATATGCACTTGATATATGTGGATGAAATTTGTGGATTGTTTAAGCTTGTAGGTTCGCCCGGAGATGAATCTAAGAAGAAGGTTTTCCCTTTATCTTTGAAGGGAAAATCATTGACATGGTATAGGCTATGCGATGATATTGGATCTTGGAACTGGAACCGTTTGAAATTGGAATATCATCAGAAATTTTATCCTATGCATCTAGTTCATCGTGATCTGAATTATATATATAATTTTCGGCCTCGTGAAGGAGAAATTACCGCTCTAGCTTGGGGGAGGCTTAAGTCAATGTTATATTCATGCCCCAATCATGAGCTCTCAAGAGAAATTATTATTCAGAATTTTTATGCTCGGCTTTCTCGTAATGATCAATCCATGCTCAATACTTCTTGTATTGGTTCTCTTATGAAGAAGACTATTGAATTCCAGTGGGATCTTTTAGAAAGAATTAAACGCAAATCTAAAGATTTGGAACTCGACGAAGGTAAAGAGTCAGGTATTGAACCTAAGTTTGATTGTGTTAAATCTTTTATGAATACCGATGCTTTTCGAAAGTTTAGCACTAAATATGGACTTGACTCTGAGATAGTTGCTTCCTTTTGTGAATCTTTTGCTACTCATGTTGATCTCCCTAAGGAGAAGTGGTTTAAACATCACCCACTAATTAAAGAAGAAGTTAAAGAACTGGTAAAAGCTAAAGATGAAACCATCATTTACAATGTTGATCCAGTTGTTCCCACTTCTTATATTGAAAAGCCACATTTTCCTGTTAGGGTGAAGGAACATGCAACATGCTAAAGCTTCAACTGTGGTTAACAAAAGTTATGTTAAAACACCCAAACCATCTAAACAAATCAAAGTTGAGCCTACTATTGCTATGGTTAAAGATCTCTTAGTTGATAATATTGATGGGAAGGTTATCTACTTCTGTACTGAAGTTTCTAGAATTGCCAAACCTGAAGGAAAAGATAAACATAGACCAGTTGTTGGAATGCCTGTTGCCTCAGTTAAGATAGGAGATCACTGTTATCATGGGTTATGTGACCTAGGTGCTAGTGTTTGTGCTATTCCTTTCTCCTTATATCAAGATATTAAAGATGAAATAGCACCTGCTGAAATAGAAGACATAGATGTTACTATTAAACTGGCTAATAGATATACTATATCACCAATTGGGATTCTTAGAGATGTTAAAGTCTTGTGTGGGAAAATAAAATACCCTACTGATTTTCTTGTTCTTAGCACCCCACAAGATGACTTTTGTCCCATTATTTTTGGTAGACCTTTCTTGAACACCATCAATGCTAAAATAGATTGTGAGAAACAAACTGTCGGTGTTAGCTTTGGTGATGAATCTCATGAATTTAATTTTTCCAAGTTTAGTAAACAACCTCATAAGAAAGGTTTGCCTAGTAAGGATGAAATTATTGGTCTTGCTTCTATTGATGTGCCTCCTACTGATCCTTTGGAACAATATTTGCTAGACCATGAAAATGATTTGCATATGCGTGAAAGAAATGAAATAGATAGAATCTTTTTTGAACAACCACCTCTGCTTAAACACAATTTACATATTGAAACTCTAGGAGGTCCTTCTCCACCTAAAGGTGGTCCTGTGTTTGAATTAAAACAATTGCCAGACACTCTGAAATATGCTTATCTTGATGAAAAGAAGATATATCCTGTTATTGTTAGTGCTAAGCTTTCAGAACATGAAGAAGAAAGATTATTGAAAGTTCTAAGGAAGCACATGGATGCTGTTGGATATACTCTTGATGATCTTAAGGGCATTAGTCCCACTCTATGTCAGCACAATATTAATATGGAACCTGAAGCTAAACCCGTTGTTGATCACCAACGTTGGTTAAATCCAAAGATGAAAGAAGTGGTAAGAGCGGAAATATTAAAACTTCTGGAAGCAGGTATAATTGATCCTATAACTGATAATAGATGGGTAAGTCTTGTTCATTGTTTTACTGTTGTTCCTAATGATAAGAATGAGCTTATTCCACAAAGAATTGTCATAGGCTATAGAATGGTAATTGATTATAGAAAAATAAATAAAGCTACTAGAAAAGATCATTATCCTCTACCTTTTATCGATCAAATGTTACAAAGATTATCCAGGCACACACATTTTTGCTTCCTTGATGGATACTCTGGCTTTTCACAAATACCTGTTTTACAATTTGATCAAGAAAAGACCACTTTTACTTATCCTTTTGGAACATTTTCTTATAGACGTATGCATTTCGGTTTATGTAATGCACCTGCTACCTTTCAAAGATGTATGGCTGCTATATTCTCTGATTTTTGTGAAAAGATTGTTGAGGTTTTCATGGATGACTTTTCTGTTTATGGGAAGTCTTTTGATGATTGTTTAAGCAATCTTGATCGAGTTTTGCAGAGATGTGAACAAACAAATCTTGTCTTCAATTGGGAGAAGTGCCACTTTATGGTTAATGAAGGTATTGTCTTGGGCCATAAAATTTCTGAAAGAGGCATTGAGGTGGACAAAGCCAAGGTTGATGCAATTGAGAAAATGCCATGTCCTAAAGATATCAAAGGTATTCATAGTTTCGTTGGTCATGCTGGTTTCTATAGGAGGTTTATCAAAGACTTCTCTAAAATTTCTAGGCCTCTTACTAATCTTTTGCAAAAGGATATTCCCTTTGTGTTTGATGATAATTGCATGGAAGCCTTTGAAACACTAAAGAAAGCCTTAATCACTACACCTGTTGTTCAACCACCTGATTGGAACTTGCCTTTTGAGATTATGTGTGATGCTAATGATTATGTTGTTGGTGCTATTCTAGGACAAAGAGTTGATAAGAAACTAAATGTTATTCATTATGCTAGTAAAACTCTAGACAGTGCTCAATGGAACTATGCTACTACTGAAAAAGTATTCTTAGCAGTAGTGTTTGCTTGTGATAAATTCAGATCTTACATTGTTGATTCTAAAGTAATTGTTCACACCGATGATGCTTCTATTAAATATCTTATGGAAAAGAAAGATGCTAAACCTAGACTCATTAGGTGGGTTCTTCTGCTACAAGAATTTGATTTGCATGTCACTGATAGGAAAGGAGCAGAGACCCCGTGGCTGATAACTTGTCTAGACTTGAAAATGGTCTTGATGACCCACAGCCAATTAATGATAGCTTCCCTGATGAACAACTAGATGCAATAAATGTTTCTCATAGTACACCTTGGTATGCTGGCTATGCTAATTATATTGTTGGTAAATACATACCACCTAGCTTCACATGCCAACAAAAGAAAAAAAATCTTCTATGATTTAAGACATTACTTTTGGGATGACCCACATCTTTATAGAGAAGGAGTAGATGGTATTATTAGACATTGTGTACCTGAGCATGAACAGGAACAAATCCTACGGAAATGTCACTCCGAAGCTTATGGAGAACATCACGCGGGAGACAGAACCGCTCATAAGGTATTGCAATTTGGTTTTTACTAGCCTACTCTCTTCAAGGATGCCCATAAGTTTGTCTCATCATGCGATGAATGCCAAAGAATAGGTAATATCGGTAAGCATCAAGAAATGCCTATGAATTATTCACTTGTTGTTGAACCATTTGATGTTTGAGTATTTGAATTTATGGGACCTTTTCCTTCATCTAATGGGTATACACATATTTTGGTTGATGTTGTTTATGTTACTAAGTGGGTAGAAGCTATTCCAACAAGTAGTGATGATCACAACACCTCTATTAAAATGCTTAAGGAAGTTATTTTCCCAAGGTTTGGAGTCCCTAGATATTTAATGGCTGATGGTGGTTCACACTTTATTCATGGTGCTTTCCGTAAAATGCTTGCTACGTATGATGTTAACCATAGAATTGTGTAACCTTATCATCCTCAGTCTAGTGGTCAAGTTGAACTTAGCAGTAGAGAATAAAACTAATCTTACAAAAGACTGTCAATAGGTCCTAGAAAAATTGGTCTAAGAAATTATATGATGCACTTTGGGCTTATAGAACAGCTTACAAAAATCTTATGGGTATGTCTCCTTATAAAATGGTTTATGGAAAAGCTTGTCATTTACCTCTTGAGTTAGAACACAAAGCATTTTGGGCAATAAAAGAACTCAATTATGATTTCAAACTTGCTGGATAAAAGAGGTTATTTGATATTAGCTCATTAGATGAATGGAGAACCCAGGCTTATGACAATGCTAAGTTATTCAAAGAAAAAGTTAAAAGATGGCATGACAAAAGAATCCAAAAGCATGAGTTCAAAGTAGGAGAATATGTTCTTTTGTACAACTCTCGTTTCAAATTCTTTGCAGGAAAACTCCTCTCCAAATGGGAAGGACCCTATGTCATCGAGGAGGTCTATTGATCCGAAGCTATCACAATAAATAATTCCGACTAACCCGAAGGTTGTCAATGGGCAACGAATAAAACACTATATCTCATTTACGCCCATTAATATTGAAAGCAATGTTATCCAAACTTTGACACCGGAAGAACACATAAAGGAGTCCTTCCGGAACACTCCAGAATCGTGAAAATAAGGAGGTACTTGATACGCTAAGTAAACGGACCCAGAAAAATTCGCAAAAATATTTTTTGTTAGTTTTGGAATATTTAGAAAATTAGGAAAATAAGAAACTTTCAGGAAAGTGACCCCGGTGGGCATGATACACCAGGGTGCGCCAGGCATGCCTGGCGCGCCTGTCGGTGTCAAAATCGACGGATCTTGGGTAGGGGGTCCCAAACTGTGCGTCTGAGGCTAATGGTAATAGGAGGCGGGGGACACAATGTTTACCCAGGTTCGGTACCTCTCTATGGAGGTAATACCCTACTTCCTGCTTGATTGATCTTGATGATATGAGTATTACAAGAGTTGATCTACCATGAGATCGTAGAGGCTAAACCCTAGAAGGTAGCCTATGATTATGATTGTTCTTGTCCTACGGACTAAACCCTCCGGTTTATATAGACACCGGAGGAGGCTAGGGTTACACAGAGTCGATAACAGAGAAGGGAATCTACATATTCGAATTGCCAAGCTTGCCTTCCACGCAAAGGATAGTCCGACCCAGACACAGGACGAAGTCCTCAATCTTGTATCTTCATAGTCCAACAGTCCGGCATAAGCATATAGTCTGGCTATCCGAGGACCCCCCTAATTCAGGACTCCCTCAGTAGCCCCTGAACCAGGCTTCAATGACGATGAGTCAGGCACGCAGATTGTCTTCGGCATTGCAAGGCAGGTTCCTTCTCCGAATACTCCAAAGTAGATCTTGAACACAAGAATCGTGTCCGGCTCTCCAAAACAAATTCCACGTACAACCGTAGAGAGTACGATATTCCACGAGTCTAATCTGCGGACAGCTTTTACCTAGCGTGACATCACGCCGCGGCCCGGTTATTATTCAAACCGTTTTCCAACCTGCCACTACACGTCTTGCGAGGCGGTTTTATTGGCACGTCTTGTTGAAGCAGAGATCGCGTCCCCCTTACTCACGAGATTCTCATCAATACGGGCGTGGGTAACCCAACCACTCCATTAGTACAACTCCTTGGTTTAGGCAAGTTCCAAATGGCCGTGCGGAGGACGCTTGACATTCATCCTCTTTATAAAGAGGTCAAGACTTGTCCTTTTCTTTCCACGCCTGATCCTTCCCTTCCCTCACCTCGAGTTCCAACACCCAAGGTTCAGTCCAAGCGCTCCGGACCTCCGACCATGTCCGAATCCAACCTTCAAGGCCGGTGGATGGCCTCTTCCGTCACAGAGGAGGACATCAAGAAGCTTAGGGAGGCTAGGTATTTGACCGCCGAAATCCTTCACAGGTTTCCTGCTCAAGGGCAGGTTATTCCTACTCCCAAACCCAATGAAAGTGTCGTATTCATCTCCCACTTCCTCCAAGGGCTAGGCTTCGGTCTTCATCCCTTTGTTAGAGGGCTCATATTCTATTATGGCCTAGATTTTCATGATCTAGCTCCAGATTCCTTCCTTCACATCTCAACGTTCATTGTTGAGTGTGAGGCCTTCCTCCGCATTACCCCACACTTCGGCTTATGGCTCAAGACCTTCAATGTGAAGCCAAAGATGATCGACGGGTGACACGCGGAGTGCCGAGGTGCTATAATAAGCAAAGGTGTCGATGCTTTATGGCCAAAGGGTTCCTTCCCGGAAGTTTCTAACCTATGGCAACGGGAGTGGTTTTACATCACAGCACCCCGAGGTAGAAAGTGGGCGGCCGCCCCAGCCTTTCGCTCCGCTCCTCCGCCACAGCTTGCATCATGGGTCAACAAGGGGCTGGACTGGGGATCGGTTGATGACGTGCGGACATTGCAAAGCCGCATGCAGGATCTTATCAAGAAGGACATCAGTCTTGTCAAAGTAATCCAAGTAATGCTAGTTTGTCGGGTCCTGCCATGCCAACGTCGATCTCTACGTATGTGGGAGTTCAACCCGGAAGGACCACGAACTGTTCAGCACTTCTTCGGCATGGCGCTCGAAGGGATGTATCAATTATTCTTCGGATCATGAGTAAAGTGTCCGGACACAAAAGAGGATGCAGGCCTCGATTGCAACCTTCCAGACACCCAGGTAAGTAATTCCACGACCGGACATGTTGTCATTATATTTGTCACAACATTATTCTGAAAAACCATCCTCGGCCAGGGCTGGATACGAAAGGCGGAGAGGATCAGATGTTCGGCCCCTCTTCCCAAAGATTCGCTGGATCCTGTATTAACCAGGATGCTGGCTCGTGCACCTTATCAAGTGCCATCGGAGGAGGACAAGGAGAGGAATGGGGAAGCCAAAAGTGGACTTCATGCTGGAGGTACGTTACGCATCCTAACTGGGGAAATTAGTACCCCCATGTCGGAGGATGAACGGGGAGGACAATCTAGCATCCCCTCTTTCCACGAGAAGAAAAGGACCGCCCCCGAAGACTTGGAAGCAGAGGTCTCCAAACGAGGGAAGAAACCTTCATCAGGTGGCCCTGCCCCAGAGGGCAACATTGTCGCACAGCACCCACAGGGGGGGCCAGCCGTTAACCAAGCCGTAAGTGAACAAAGGTGCTTAGTAAGCATACCCCGTTATTTTCCGAAGAATAACGACCGAGACATATGTTTTGTAGTTCAGCTTATAGCCTCCCTCAACAATGTTTGTCCTCAGGGGATCTTCTTCCGGAGATGATGGAGAGTGAAACGCCCCCTCCTACTTCTCCGCCTCATGAGGCAGACGACCCTGAGGTGTCGTCCCGGAGGATCTCTCCTGATCCTCAAAGACCAGAAGGTAACTCTTCGGCCGCCCGAAGTCCAGGGTTTTCAGCTCCTAGAGAGACCAACAGAAAAGGCCCCGGATTGTCCGATATACAACCGGACACATTGACGGGTCTTCTGCGGCAAGCGGCTATCTCAGAGGCACATCGTACCTTGATCTGTACGGTGGTTGAGAGGATTTCATCCGCAAAAGGCGGGTTGAATGAAGCTTTTACGAGCCTGCTAAGAGGCTTTGAGGTACGCAAAGTAATGTTTTTTGATTTTACCGTAAACGCAAGGTGCACTTTGTATAGATAGTAGCCCCTGAGACTCTGGTTGCCATCCGGACGAGGCGAGAAGAGGATCATAGTCTCGGGTAATGATGGTGCCAATTATGTACGTAGGCGGCTTCAGCTCAAGTGGCTGATCGGACTGCTGAATTTGCCGAACTGAAGCGACAACTTGATGTGGCGGATGCAGACATCATGCTTGTGAACAAGCGGCTTGACGAGGCACAGGCTATGTATATTTGGGTGGTCAGCAAATATTAATAAGAGCATTATGCTAGGATTTATGATATGCTTTGACTGCAGATGGTGCTGCCGCCGTGGAGACCCTTCGGGCAGAGCTTGCCCGGGCCGAGGAGCAAACCAGGAGAAGCAATGTGGCTGCCGTGAAGGCAGCTGATGAATTAAAAGCCGAACATGCTGCTCATCGCCAAAGTGAGGATAGAATAGCCAACATGTCTCTTGAGCTACAAAATGCCACTGGCCGATATGAGCTTCTCTTGAGGGAAAACCAAGCGAAAATGACTGACCTAAAGAATGCCTTACAAGCAGCAAAGGAAACTCGCTCTGAGATCAGAGCGGCTCGAGAGGAGCTCCGGCAAGCCGGTGAGATCGCAGCTGGGAAGCCCTTTTTATTGCAAACAAAATTCGGCGATCCAAAGTATGCCCCTCTTGATCAGTTATGGAGCTCCCCAGATGCATACTTGGATTTGTCAAAGAGTGCTGCCGATGTGACACAGTATTTCCAAGATCAAGAAGATCATGAAGTGGAAAGATTTTTTTGGTCGCAGTTCAGTACTCCAAGGCGCCCGTTGCTGTTGAACGAGCAAATGGCCAAATGGGCCAAGCTCCATAGGTTATCCAGGCTTGCCATGAAGGCTGTTGTGGATCGCCTATAGCTGAAGTAGCCAAGTCCAGATAGTTATTTTGGTTTGGTGCAACGATTTATTCGTGTTGTGCCGCATATCGATGCTGTCAAGCGGTCGGCGTGCATAGAGGGTGTGCGGATGGCCCTTGCCCGTGTTAAGACATATTGGGCGAAGATGGAGGCCACCGATATTGCAACTAGGGGTCTACCCGGGGGCCAGGACTCGCCCGAGCACTATTTTGAAGAAGTCTTAGAAGGTGCCCGTTTAATAGAGGCTCGGTGAGGGAGTCCTGGCTTAGGGGGTATCCGGACAGCCGAACTGTGTACAACGTACGGACTATTGAAGTGTGAAGATACAAGACTCAAGACTTCGGCCCATGTCCGGATGGGACTTTCCTTGGCGTGGAAGGCAAGCTTGGCGATCCGGATATTATATTTCCTTCCTTGTAACCGACTCCATGTAAACCCTAGCCCTCTCCGGTGTCTATATAAATCGGAGAGGTTGGTCCTCAGAAGGCTGATCACAATTACAATCATACCATCATAGGCTAGCTCCTAGGGTTTAGCCTCTACGATCTCGTGGTAGATCTACTCTTGTACTACCCATATCATCAATATTAATCAAGCAGGAAGTAGGGTTTTACCTCCATCGAGAGGGCTCGAACCTGGGTAAACATCTGTGTCCCTTACTTCTTGTTACCATCGGCCTTGATGCACAGATCGGGACCCCCTACCCGAGATCCGCCGGTTTTGACACCGACATTGGTGCTTTCATTGAGAGTTCCTCTATGTCGTCGCTGTCAGGCTCGATGGCTCATTCAGTATCATTAACGATGCTGTCCAGGGTGAGACTCTCCTCCCAGGACAGATCTTCGTGTTCGGCGGCTTTGCGCTGCGGGCCAATTCGCTCGGCCGCCTGGAGCAGATCGATAGCTATGCCCCCGGCCATCAAATCAGGTTCGGAAACCTGAACTACATGACGGATATCCGCGGAGACTTGATCTTCAACGGATTCGGGCCAGTGCCAGAAGCGCCGGACAGTCACGATGAGCACGGCTTAGACCTGCTGTCAGATGTTGCTCGGGATATCGCCCTGGCAAAAGCCTCGGATCTAAATCCAGGGCACGTTGCTTCGCCTAAGGACGGAGGGCTGGACCCTGCCCCATAGGCCGTACCCTCATCAGCGATGGAGCCGAATATAGGTCTCAGCGCTGAGGGAGCCTATGACTCCGGACCCCTGGATTCATATCCGGATGTAGGTCCCAGTCCGCGCGCCCCCGAGCCCGCCGATCCTGGTTAGGCTCCGGTGATGGAGCTCACCGCGGCGGACGTTTTTCAGCCCTCGCCCTTCGGCGACATGCTGGACTTATTGAAGTATCTCTCCTTGTCAGGAGACTCCGGGCCGAACTATGTCCGGCTCGCGTGAGAAGCAGACAATGATGCAATTCGTTGCCCACCCACCACCCACTTCATTGCCACGATCGATGATTTAACCGGCGTGCTTGACTTCGACTCCGAAGACATCGACGGTATGGACGGCGATGCAGGAGGACTACAGGGACCACCGCGTACAGGGCGGTGGGAGGCCACCTCCTCATACAATATATATATGGTGGACACCCCAACCGAAACCAGTGGCAGTGAGGCAACGGAGGATAACCCCTCAGGGAGAAAAGCAAAATATGTGCGTTATCGGCACCACTCCAAGCCCCGCCACATCAAAAACGGCCCCGGAAACGAGAGCAGTCCGGATGGTGCCAAAGAGGAATACAACCCTAGTCAGCCTACACTTAAGCAGGCCGGACAAATGACGATGGGATTCTAGGAGAGGGACGATCACACACCCCCCTCCGACGACGAGGCAAGCCTCGGCAATGACGAATTCGGCGTACCGGAAGACCCAGTGGAACAAGTTCTCTTCGAGCGACGGCTCATGGCTACCGCAAGGAGCCTGCAAAGGAAGCAAGAGCAGCTTATAGCTGACCAAGATGTGCTAGAGGATAGGTGGACCAAGATACCGGCCGCCGAAAAGCACGAACTCGACAGCCCCAATAAAGGGCACACACGGCACAACTGGCCACCTCAACTCGAGCAGGAAGACCATGGGCACGCACACAGACGCCCACGCATCACTACAGTCCAAGGCGTCAAGAAGCAGACACGAAGAGGCACCCTCAAGCCTCGACACAAAGGTAATAAACAACAAGACAAGGAAGTTGGTGCCAAGTTCGGCAACGCTCAGTCTGCTAAACGGACAAAGAACAGGACAAGCCTACTCGACCGAAGCCACACGCTGGATCAGCCATGTGAAATTCATGGTACCCCCAGAAGGACGGCAAAGCATACCAATAGAGAATGCAGGATCCTCAAAACAAAGTGGTTGGTCGCACGCCAGAAGCAATAAGGGGAGATGCCTCGTCAAGACCCCCCCCCCCCCCCCGCCCCAGAGCGTAACAGTACGGCCGACCGCCCAAGACCACATAAACCACGGCAAGTCAATTGCAGTGCCTCTAGACCTAGTAGTCTGGGGGCTCCATAACACACAAAGCCCACAAGGGTATGACGCCACGGAAAACATCTCCTAAAAGATGTAAGGCGCAAAAGGCCAAGTTTCATTGGCCCACCACTCTAAACGGTTGTCTTCGGATCACCCAAAAAATGCTACGCCAAAGAATAAATCCTCGGCACCTTCCCACCATACGATAGTTTACTGTATGCTAACGGGAAAAACCACGTCGACTAGATTCCACGTGGTAAATTACCCAGGCCAACCATCTGGACATCCATTGCGGAGTCCGCACTACCTCACGGCCTAGCGGCTGGGCAAACCAGGGCCCGATTAGGGACCCTGGGAGCAACAACAAGAGGACACCTAGCTGCCTTCAAGCATTTCGCATTTGCAAACTAACGATTGACGCAGAACAGAACTGGTGGCATGGAATTATCCCGGACATACAAAGGAAGGAACATGCCGGTAGAAGGCAGTTCGAATTCATTCTCGATCCACTCACAACCCCCTCAAGTCCGGCCACAACAGGTTCCGCCAAATAACACCTCTTTCCATACATCATACTAATATGCATAGATATATCATCCTACTACAATGCGTAGACTTAAATAGCAATTACCGGCTGTCGTTTATCGCCGACGCCTCTTTGCCAAAAATGACAGCCACGCTTCACGTTCGCCTGGTTGTACCAGGGGCTCCACAATACGGCAATAAAGTCCGACCACCTTTTTGGTCGTTCGGCACCCCGAACTTATAGCACTATATGCATCTGCTCCGAATCATGTCTTGGGTCATTGGTTGGGTTTGCCTGGCTCCCATGTTTTGGTACCTTACGTTCTGTTCTATCGGCTAAGGTAGCGCTGGGAGAACTACTGCGATTGTGTCCCGGTTCAGCCGGACGAGCACCTCAGTCACTACAAAAAAATACACTTCTGTGATGATACGTGTTTGTCACAGTAGGTCGCGTTTTTTGTCATGCATGTACATCCATGACAAATTTATGACAGAATCAAGATAGTCAAACCTGTGCTGTCATAGAAGTGTTCCATGACATTACCAAAATTATCATCACGAAAGTGTCCACTTCCATGACGATAAATCGCGCGTCACAGAAGTGCTTTCGTCAAGGGTGACCGACACGTGGCATCCACCATAACGGAACGCCGTTAAGCTATTGGGTCGGGTTTTGGATCCGATAACCCGTTAACAGCCCCGACCAATGGGAAATTTCCACGTGTAAAATTCTGATTGGCCGAAGGGAACACCTGTAAGCTCGTCAGTGGGCCAGATGTCGCCCGTCCATTGGAGGAGACATGCCTATGGTACGTTGACACGTGGCTGGGCCCAACAGAGGCCCATATAGGTTAAAAAGGCCGGCCCAGTCAAAGGCCCATAGAACTTAATCAGGTACTAGTGGGCCAGCCCAATAACGGCCTGCTTAATAAAGGCCCATTTACAGCCTGAAACCAAATCTGGCCCATTAATTGTTCGCCCAATATTTGGGCCCTTTACGGCCCGAAGCCAGATCTGGCCCATTAATTATTCGCCCAATATTTGGGCCCATTTGCGGCCCGAATCCAGATCTGGCCCGTTAATTGTTCGCCGAATATTAGGGCACAACTACAGCCCAGTGACTTTCGGCCTGTTAGAGGCCTGATATAGACATGGGCCCATTTTAGCCCGGTGTGACTTTCGGCCTGGGAATGGCCCGTGTTTCCCATGGGCCATATATGGTCCGACGGGACATTGGGCCCACTAACGGCCCGTGCTAAAGGTGGCAATAGTTAAGCCTAACGTGACTTTGGGCCTGTTAAAGGCTTGTCGCGTAATTCGGCCCGTTGATGCATGTACTGACCTTTCGGCCTCTTAAAGGCCCATGATATCAGTGGGCCAACTAAGGCCCGAGATATGTTTTGGCCTGCTAACGGCCCGTGAGCTAACTGGGCCCATAACAGCCCGGTCTACATTTCGGCCTGCTGAAGGCCCGTCGACGACTAGTGAAAACTGAGGCCCAACATGCATTTTGGCCTGCTAAAGGCCCGTGGTTTCATCTCGGCCGTAACAGGCCAGTACAATATTCAGCCTGTTAATGGCCCAACATTACCTGGGCCGAACTAAGCACTGGTTCGACAAAAGGCCCAACTAAAATATAGGTCGGTGTAAGTTTGGGCCTGGCGCAATGTGTGAAGGCCCCAATCATTCGGGCCCAAGAAAGACGCAGGCCGGCCCAATTGTGGCCCGCTAAAAACCTGGCCCGTTATCGAATGTTTCGGCCCAGTTGACTACATCTAATTTTTTTTCAGATAGCGAATGATGGCAGTAACTAGTAGGAATTAAGAACAAACCTACTCTACACAATAAAGAAATTACGGCATAGTAACTAAGAATAAACCTACACTATACAATAAAGGATTTAAGGTATATTACATCCACTGGGCATCGAAGTTCGCCACCAGTGATCATAAAGCGCAATGAAGAAGCAGATTATAAAAACTGGGCACCATTGCAGCGTAACAAAATAATAGTGAACCGAGAACACTTCCAAGATAGTTCAACAAAGGTTAGCCCTGCAGGGGAACTACTACGCAAGCTGCTGAGCAAGGCTGTGAGACCGGCCTAGCATGTCGGTCATAGCTTCCAGGTGTAGCTGTTTAGCGATGAGGTTCTCATTGGTGTTCTCCGCAATCTTTCTTAGAGATAGGACTTCAAGTCGAAGTTGAGTTGCAGAATGCCTTTCTGCTAGAACTTGGGACTGAAGAAGTCGAACTGATTCAGACAACGAATTATGTGAGCTTGTCTGACTGTTAGTCTCAAGTAACTTGAACACTGCATCAAGACAAGACTTTGGGGTTGTCTCGCTATCTTCAAGATGTTTTGCCTTCTTTGCTGCAATATATGTTGGGTTTGTCTCATGGCCTTCAGCAGACTTGTGCATGCCATCAGGCATATCACCCTGAAACAAAGCAGAGAGATGACAGGTTTTGCACGTGTATAAACAAAGATGATAACTGTTCTGTCAATTCTATCCAATTTCAAATTAGAAAATAAAGAGTAAGTTCAAAATATCAATAGCATAATTTGGCATTGTTCATAATGCGGGGAGCTTCACCACACTACTGGATTACCATGTCAACATAACAAGCATAGATGAAGGGCAAAGAAAATCATTGTATCTATTTTGGATAATGTGCATGGCATGTTGTTCATATCATCAGCCACATCAGTAAGATAAAACAGGAGATGACAAGGTGCAAACGTGGGTTGCTTCACCACACACTGGATTATAGATCCACAAAACCAAGCATACATATAGGGAGTATTAAGTAATGTGCATGGTATGAATAAAAAATTTGGTTTTACAAGTAAAACTTAGAACTTATGGTTCTTACGAACATGCATTTTGGTAGAAATAGCAAACTAAACAACAGTAAACGATAGGGAGTATGAGAAAATTAAACAACAGTTGAGGATAAAGGCTTTAGAAGGACTGACTTACATTAACAGTTAACACCGGCTTTATAATGCCCTTCTCCATGTCAAGGGAAGGATAACTCAAGAATTTCAGCACAGAATCTTCTTCATAAGCATTGCATGTACTCTACATTTTGTAGAGAGTAATTATAGATATGATAATACTGGAAGGGATAGAGGATAATGAAAATAAGATGCATATTGATGCTACATAATCAACTACCAATCCCTGGAAGTACAAGCGTTACAGGACAAAATGTACTGACAAGAGCAATGGGCTACACTTCTGAACTGGCATTGTCTGTGTATTCTACTTGTTGGTAAGATTAAATATAGATCTGATCTTTTTTAGTAAATGGTGGGCGAGGGAGATAAGATGCAGAATGCTACAAAATTAACCAATCCCTCTTCCCATAATACAAGAGTGTTTTGAACATTGGTGTACTGTACAAAACGTTCTTATATTATGGGACGGAGGGAGTAGCTGTTAATGTAAGTACAGTGATAGACCATGTTCAGTCCTTACAAGAGGACTGCAGAGCTAAACCTCTTCAAAAGCATTGGGTTGATTCTAAATTTGTGTAAGAGTCCATATGGATCTTATAATGTCCACCAAATGGGCGATTACGAGGCTAACATGTGCAGTGATGCTACATAATCAAACAGCTATGAAAGTAAGTATGGTCATACAGGGCAAGAGGTACTCACAAGAGCAACGCAGTGTGCAGTATAGTTGCGAGATTCTGTGGTCCCTTGAGAACGAATGTTCTTCTGCTAACAGTTTTCGTACAAGTGAGACATTAAGGCAAATGCAGAAATGTAGTTCAAATTGTGATGTGATATCATAGACAGTACCTTACGCTGCAGCCGAGACCAATGTGTAACAAGATTATTCCAGTCACTGTCAGATAAATGTAGCACCGGAGACTTTACAGAAATTTCGTTCAGAGGCTTGGCATCGAAGTGCGCTTGCCTCAGGTAGGAACGATACTTCATCAACGAGTGCTTGAAAAGCGCAACCAACTCTTGCTCGTCAACACAATCCAGTTTGCTCCTCGCTTATTTAAAAGAATGAAATCTTGTGTCTTCTGTCAGCAGAAACATATGCAGTAATGACCATGAATAACATTAGTACATTACTTACGCGTAAGTTACGGAGGAAGACTGGAAATTGTTCTATGTCTGCAGTATAATCTTTCCATGAAGGAAAGATGCGCACAAAGTTCCCGACAACAACATAAGCTTCGTCTTCTAAACTGGGAAGAAATGGAACAGGGGTCCTATTTGCTGCAATTGGGGCTCTCTCTGGTTCGAAAAGGGATTTGGCAACTGGATTTGGTGTACTCTTTGCTGGAATGGGGGTTTTGCGTCGTACAGCTGGTGCTATGTCAACTGGCATAATCATACTGTTTGCTGCAGTTGGGGTCTGCTGAGTTGGGGCATCAGAAATGACCAGTGTAGTAGGGCTAGAGTCTGCTAGAGTTGGGGTATTTTGTGGGTCAGGTGATATTGCAACTACACCTAATGGGCTATTTGATTTATCAGGTGCCACTACCTTTTCCAAATACTTTGCTTGTGCTCCTCCACGATCAGCAATCGCCCTCTTCCTTTTGAACATCTGATACACAAGAACATCATTTCAGTGGATAAATATGGTATGATGACAGATGGAATATGTACTGAAAATGGATAGGCAGGGCATATTCATATACACGATGTGTAAACTAAGCTAATGGCAGTTCAACAAAGTAGAAGCAATGCAAAGCATCAGTTGCAAGATATGTGTGAGCAATGTAACCTTGGAAAGTTAGAGAAAGTACCTTGATGGGTGAATAAGATAGGGCATCTTCCTCTGACTCCTCCACTAGGGAGCTACATTGACTTAGGTCTCCCTCTAGCTCAGAATCACTATTAGGATCATATTCTGAGCATGAATCTGTAGGTGGAGAGCGTTTGCATTACATTGCATCCAGACTTGATTTCAGTCCCTTAATGCCAAGTTTGACAGCCATGGCATTGTTCTGCTTTATTATTTTCATGCGCGTAAGCTCATAATCATTATGATGTTGTTCAGAATCTGAGATTCATGAAAACATAAAAAGTAGTCAGATTATCTATGGAATGCATTGCGGATTCATCTCGGAGAGTGTCTCCCTATAAACCCCTGCATATGCAAAGTTCACCTCCCCAACTATGCTGACCAGACCACACAAAGAAATACAAACCCCTTATGTCTCTATAACAGGCAAGCACACATTTCAAAACTGAAGTAGGAACATTAGAATCATATGAAATTCGTATTTGAACAAATAAACTAAGCAATTATGAGTGGCGTAATGTTTAGCTTCAAGGGTGGAGTGTTGGTAGTGCGACACAAAGCAAGTAGGCAGATTGTATTCCATGTAAAAGATCGAAACCTATGTAAAAGCTGGAAATGACACTTTCTTTCTATCTATACAATGCAATGTTCGTTACCCACACATGATGGAAGAGATCACATAGAGAAATACTATTCACTCAGGTCTACGGTTCCAGTATTTAGAAACAAGGTGGTCCACCCTAAAAGAATATTGACAACAAATATGACAAGGCAAGCATAGATGTAGTGAACCAATCATTTACTTGTGAGCTTATTAGGACAAGTATGCAGAATTGTAACTGCAGTAAGAGACCGTCCAAAATCTGAATGAAGAAGTTTGTCTAGCACTTATTGTTTGCAACTAATCGACGTGAATAATTGGATATTATATCGAATGAGTAAGAAAGACAAGTAAAATTGTCAACAAACCTGGCTTGCAGTAGTAATCTGGGTCAATGTCACTACGACCAACAATCCAAAATGACTAGTTTCTGTTCCGAGGGCCGGAATTTTGAAAACCATGTGAACTTTAGAGGTACTAAAGATTACCGAAATACATCTGAACCATTAAGTGTAGGTAGCACTGAGCACACAACAAACCCTAATGACAATCCTGCCTAATGAGTAATGAATCAATTAGAAAATGGGTGATGAGGAGTGGCTGCTGAGTGTTGAGGACGTATCTCAGGATAAATCGGGTTGGCTTGGTGTGTGCTGCACGCCTGAACCCTGAACGGACTGGGAAGGTAGGCACGGCGGCGCGCCCGGGCAGCGGTGACGCTGTTGGGCGAGCGGCTCCTGGACTCCTGTTAATCCGGTGTCTCCTCCTAGAGTCACGCCGTCCAGGGACGGCAAGTCGCCGGCGAGGCAGGCGGCTGGGGGCGAGTAGAGATCGGAAGCACGCAGCAGAACAGAGGGGAATCGGGGCCTGGGACGACCCAAAATCCCAGGGTGGGCCGGCCCACCGTGGGCACCCTGTAGAGATACACACCCGAGCGGCGAACATGCATTTTCGAAACTAATTTAGGAACATTTAACTGACCAATTAAACAACTCTGTTTTAATAACATCAGATTCATATTTGAACATCTAATCTTGTTTAGTTTGATGCGTGGAGCAGTGTTATTATGACACGAAGAACGTATTCTGATCGTATAGTGATCATAAAAGGGGGAAACTCTAAGCATATTTTTTTAGCAATAGAGGGTTTTCCCTCCGATTTCTATTAAAGAAACCACCACGGAACCAACATGATAAATTAAACCCTAAGCATGGTCAATTAAACCGTATTATGGTTGTGCCATGGTAGATTTGAAGCTGCAAACCGGAGAAATGATATTTAGCATCCATTGTTTGCTTTGAACTAAGAACTAAATTCTAAGAGCTGAAAAGAAAGTAGAGTAACCAAGTTAAGATCTATTTTCTGGTTGAGATCAAAAAGTTGAGGAGATATGAAGTACCACCTCTCTTGCGGCGCCGTGTAGGCATCGGGGGTGCGATGGCTGTTGGTGGTGTTGAAGCATATCTGCGACGGTAGACGGGTGCATCGGGGGATAAGTCCCGTTGCGGTGGAAGATAAGGTCATGTGAGCGGCCCTGGCAAAGAGGACGACGTCGCCGATGAAGCAAGAGGACGCAATGCAAGGCTATTGGTCCGTCTCCGTGGATGAGAAACGTCCATCTCTAGCAGTGGATGATGCGGTCTTGGTAGGCGCTCCGGCATGGTGGAGGATGGTGGCGATGGATGTGGTGGAGGACGGCGGCGATGGATGGGGTGGCGGACGGAGGCTGGTGTGGGGATGGGGTGTTCTAGCGCGGACGGTGTATGAATGGGAAAATGGAGGGAGAGGTACGGGGAACCATGTTTTTGGGACGCGCCTGTCTAAAATATGGGAAAGTTACAAACTTAGCCCCCGTTTAAAATTTGGACGTCTCGTCGGTTGGGGATAGGACGGTAATCTCGCATCTTACTAATATTTGCCCAGAGCGATTTCGGGCGAGGAGAGGGTGGTTGGCGCCCATGGTTGGCGCCCACGGTGTATGAACGGGGCTGACAGGTAGGGCGGTTATGTCACGTCTGAGTGAAGTTACAAACCTACCCCTATTGAAAATATTTGCCTACATCGATTTCGGCCGAGTCGAGTTTGTTTTGCCGCCCACCGTGTATGAATGGGGAATGGAGGGAGAAACAAAGGTCTTTCGGACGAGCTTGAATCAAATGTGTTTTGCCGCCCATGTTTGACGCCCACCGTGTCGGAATGGGCTCAGAGGCGGTCGTGTCATGTCTAATTGAAGTTACTAACCTACCCCTATTTAGAGCAGTGTAAATCGGGCCGATGGATTGTCCGTGTAATGGGTAGACAGTAATTTCCATCTCCCAAACACTTGGCTTCGGGCAGCCGACGTGGGAGTGGACATTTTGCAGCTTCTTTCGAATTTTGGGACAATAAGCATCCACGTTTACCCTGGCAACTAAATTCAAATCCATTTTGTATTCCTATATGAATCTCTATAAATTGTTCTATGTGTTTTTATATATCTTCAAAAGGACGACAAAGATGTATTCCACTGTCATATATGAATATGGTTTACAAATTCCGATACTCAAATTCAGAAACTAGTATCCAGTTTAAGGTGAATTCGAATATTTGGAACACTTCATGTCCAACTCAAATGTCACACGCAGCATAATGTGTACTCCGAGTCAATCAACCAAGAATGTACAGAACTAACAGACATATAAACACTTATAGAGTATATGGATCAATAATATCAACTAACATACATAAGCCAGGCCGCTGTACGTTTTTTTGGCTACAACAGCATCCTTTTTTTTAGCCAGCATCTTGGCCCTTTCCAATGCGTGCCACGGTCCATCTATACTACTACTATTGCTAAATGCACATTCAGCCCGATTGGCATATTTGTAGGTCTGGCACAGCAATCCAAATGAAATTTCTCTGAGTCTTATCAATTAATACAGAATTGTGCTCAAATAAAATTACAAACCAAAAAACAAAAAAAATTATTACATGATCTCTAAAACAAATGGTTTGATTGATTACATGAACAGACAACACAAAGGTTATTCAACTATGGAAAGAACATTTCACCTATGATTTACCAAGTAGGAATTTAATTTCCTTTTTTCCTTCAGGACCTTAACAATCTGGTCAGTCTCAGCTTGCCTCGTTTTGAAATCCACCAAATATTTAATGGTTGTCTTGAGTACTGCTTGTGATTTTGCTATTTGCTTCCTCAACATGTCAACTTCATCTCTACGTGCAGAAGCAGAATCTCTTTCTACCACTAGTTTAGCCTCTAGAGCATCAGCAGTTGGCAATTCATAATGCATGATTGGGCCGGTGCCACTGCTGTGGGATGATGCAACGTCCATGGGGACCTCGCTCTTTGATCTTGGGCTAACCTGTTTTGCCATTAAAGTTCCGATTGGATTCAGAAAAGTTGAAGTTAGCAAAACATCTCAACTGGGAGTTATAACAGCAAACCAGTTAAACAAACAAGGAATTAAAGAGTTTCAATTGGATGCTGAAAAGTACTCCCTCCGTCCCATAATGTAAGACGTTTTTTAACACTATGCTAGTGTCAAAAAACGTCCTATATTATGGGACGGAGGGAGTAGTTATTAACATCATTGTAACCCACTGTTGCAGCAGCAAAGCAGTTAAACAAATAAGTAGATATTTAAGTTAAGGCAAACAGGTAATTCTTAACAGTAAGTATCAAACACATAGATAGGCGCAGTCTACAATATGATTAACAGGCTATGCCATTATGTAATCAGTAACAAACTAAATTAAGCCAAGCAACATAATTGAACAATTTTGCAATAAGTGGCTAACTAAAATTCCGAGAAGTAGGTAACTGAACTTACGCTAGTTCTTTGTACAGGCACACTGCAACTTCTTTTTCGCTTACAAGGTTGTACAAAGGAGTCCATGGCATCAATTGCTTGGATACGCAGTCCCAATACTTCTTTCTTCCCACACTGCATGGGTAAGTCGAATGGTTAATCTGGTAAGATGGTGCGTCCTTGATATGTTATATGAGGACGTGTAGTCAGACTAGTTGTAGCCAAACACATCACACTGGCTTTTACTGTATATTTCATGTGATTACTTTTGGCATATCGAGATCTAAGCAATCTACAATAGGATGAAAAGACTGGCATCCTTCACATTATTGGCGAACTCAGTTCATAGAAACAAGCAATTCAACCATTTTGTGGGTAAATCAAAAGCGCCACTGGAATATTTTTCACTATCCAATCATACACGCAAAAAGGGGAGACGCCACCATAGGGGCTGGTATGGGTGGCTGCCTCAGGTGGCTGAAAAGTGTGCACCTAGTTTGAGTCATCCAGGTTGGCCCATGCTAGTTTTGTTCGTCGCAACGCACGAGCAGGCAATGTAAAAAATGAAGAAAAATGTTTCAATTTGGATGGGCCAATAACACAAGTGCAAGGCAGGCCCTATAGCAGGCTCGCGGCCCAAACGAGCGCCTCCCATATCGATCAACAGCAGGAAAAATCCCAATTCATTCGCTCCAGCCTCCAGTCTGGTTCGCTCCTAACCTAGCCGCCGCTGGACAGACCGACACAGCACTTCCGCACGCCCTCGTTGGAGGGCGGTCTCCGGGCTTCAAGCGAACGGAAGGACAAGAAGATGAAGATCCAACCTTGGGTGTAGCCTGCGTGGGAGGCAGCGGCGGCAGCACGGGCATGGCATCGAGCTTGCGCAAACGGGCAGTCGCAGCTTGCAAGAGTAGCATGCGCAACGAGCAGGTACATCACATCCCTGATTATATCTAATTCAAATCTTCAATTTCTGGCCAATAGTTAAACCTGACAGTGTTGTAAAACTGCTTGTATGTAGGGAATCTATGAGAAAATGAAACCAATTTCTACTTATTTTATAACTCCCCCAATCAATACTGAACTGACTGAATCTGATGTATCTAATCAAGTTTCCGGTGCAAACATACAAGCTCATGTTGTTCTTGAGCCTGAAGTGTCTAATGAACAGACTGCCAAGGAAGGATTTGATGCAAACATTTTACATGCTCCTGGTGATGAACATATAGTGTCTAATGAGGGATCTAATGCAAGCATTTTGCAAGCTCATTGAAGGATTTAGTGTCTAATGATGATCTACTATGTTGAGAGAGACAGAGATTTGCAGGCATTGATGACAAGCAAATTATAGTGCATTTTCATATCTTGAGGAAACGTCGAGGCCATCTACCAGAAAGTCCCCGTATCATGACAACATAGCATAAATACTTTTCTAATCTGTTGTTTGAAACTATTGGCATACTTGTGCAGGATAGATATATTGATATGCAGTTTGCTCACTGGTTATACGTGCAATTACACTTCGATATTTTCAGCCAGAGAACGAATAATTCAGGCAGGTACAGACCATGTTTGTAGTCCTTGTACACCATGTTGCATTTTGTGTTTTTTGGTGCTTGCATCATTTAGTGTTTATAATCTGAACTACTTTAGATCATTAGCTGGTTTTCAAAGTGCATGTAGCTTCACTTTTCTCAAGTTATGTTGATTTCCGGAGTGCAAGTGCCTTCGTATTTTTTAAGTTAAATGTTCGCCCCTGGTAACTTGAATTCGTGGATCAGCCACTGCACACAAATCATACACAAATGCCAGTACGAATTAAATGAAATGCAGGGACTTACGGTAGCTCGTTGTACAGGCTCGCTGCAGCTCTGCTTGCGCTTGGGATGTTCCATGTACAAGTCCATGTTACCACTTGCTTGGATGTGCAGGCCTTGTGCTCCTTGCATCCCCCTCTGCATTTTTGACACGGTGAATGGTTGATCAAATAAGAGGAATCGACCTTGATGTTGTACCGGAGGACAGATACTTACAAGGTTATACGGGTGTGCAGGATGTGTACCAGATCCCGTAGCCCCGTCATGCTTTGCTAAAAAAATGGATTTGCTTGTTTCAGATGATATCTCCAGAAGAAATAAGAGTTAAAGTCAAAGTTGCATAGGCGTGTAAGCTAAGAGAGCAGTGAAAGGATATCCATCGCCGGAATAGTGCACAAGGGAGTGATGTGTGGATACCTAGTTTGGGCCGGCGTTTGGGCATGCTCGCCTAGCTAGAGTGCGGGTCACTTCAGAGCCGTTGAGGGTGATGCGCTGGTGTTGGCTAGCCGCGCACGGATGCAGATCTTGAGTGGCAGCAGAGCGCTACGATGCGGTGGACGAGACCATTGGTGAAGCCCCAACGACCTCAGGGGGCGGAGGTGCGATGATGTGCTCGGTGAAGTAGCCCCGGTGAGTTGGGAGACAGCGTCGGTGCAGCGCACCTGATGCGGTGGAACTCGGTGTCTATGAGGCACGTCGGTTGCGGCGGCCGATGTTGTCGGTGGACCACCCGGTGCGGCGGACGAGGGCGTAGATGAGGTAGCTCCGGTGCGGTGGTGAAGCGCGACCGTCATCTTCGTCGTCGTCGTCGTCCGGCACAGAGGTGGGGAACGGTGGGGAAAGAGACGAGACGAGGGGCGATTCGAGGGATGGCGGCGAATTAGGGATTTGAGCAATCTGGGCGCGGAAGGGGACGGTGGAGAAGAGAGATTTTGCAGGGCTGGAATTGGGGCTGCCAGATATTTCAATCCGAAACGTGGAAGCGCGAACTTATATTGTCATCGTCCTTTTTTTGGGGGGGGGGGGGGGAAGGGGGTGGGTGGCTGGGTGCTACGCATCCGTCCGACACACGCGACCACCCCAACAGGACTAGCTTCGGTGCCTTAAGGCACCTGCCTTTGTGCCCATGACATGTGGGCCCAACAGGTGGCTGGCCCACATGTCAGTCACCCAAGGGTTGTTGCCTTTAAGGCACCGAAGCAGCATCCACCCCGACATGACCCTGGTCTGCCTGGTGCGCCTACATTTGAGAATGCAAACGAATCTTCTTTCATTTGCAAACGAATCTGTATGTATTACCATGCCCGTGTTTTCCTTGCAATAATTAGTCATTCGAAACGAGATACTCCATCCGTTCACTTTTGTAAGTCGTTTCAGACAACTTAAAATGAACTGTTTTGCACATTGTCTGAAATTTCTTCAAGGTCTTACAAAAGTGAACATAGGGAGTACTATAAATTAATTAATGAGGAGTTATTTGAAAAAAAAAATCAAAACGGTACCCACGCTAACGTGGATTAGAGTGTGTCACATAATTAGTTATTTGAATTAGAGTGTGTGTCACGTAGTTAGTTATTTGAATTAGAGTGTGTGTCACGTAGCGATCTCCAATTCTAACGTGGATTTCGCATTTCACTGTATCCATGCTACTTTTTTAATACAAATTCATATGTATATGATGAACACCATGGTAGTGAGAAAACTTTTGGATGGATTCAAACATATGACCTACAAAATAGCACAACAAATTGAGCCAATGTCAACTTTTCGAAACTTAGTAGGACATGAATTCGAAATAATTACCCGTATGCCTGGTCCTCGGTTCAAATATTAGAATGTACACCGAATTGAAACATCGATATTAAGTCTCGTACTATGTACATTCAAATGTTGTTTTTAGTCCCCCCCCCCTCTGCGCACAAACGCTACATACTTCCTGTATCGGTCAATCTTCCTCTCCTAACCACCTTAGCAAGCTATCGGTTTCCACCACACGTTCATTCTTTCTCTCCATGTTTCGATCTCTAAGTCTCTCAACTACACAACCCTTTTTTCCACTCCTGTTACCAAATGTATTTACCTCACACACCCGCCATTGCACCCCATGCCGAGCTCTCTCTCTCCCCCTCTCCCTCTCACCCTCTCGCGCTAAATACATGCATTGCCTATCTAGCCCCCCAACCTCTCGTGCGCACGAACGCACATTGTATATCTAGGTCACTCCCTCGAGACTGTCTCACTCTTTCTTCCGCACGGCGGGCCACACTCTCTCAATCTCACTCTCTTTATCTGAGTCTCGTTTAACCTTGTTTTTCTTTCACACACAAATGATATATCTCCCTGTTCGGGCCTCGATCAACACACTCTATACTCTCTCACGCAGATTCTCTATCTAGGTCAGTCCATCCAAGCCGCCGCCACTCTTTCGACCTGATGGTGGGCTACGCTCACTCAGTCTCTCTCTCTCTCTCTGTGTGTGTGTGTGTGTGTGTGTGTGTGTGTGTCTGTGTCTGTGTGTGTCGATTTACCTCGCTCTTTCTCGGACAAAAACGATATATCACCATGTTTGAGCCCAATTCGACCTATTCACATTGTATACTCTCTCATGCACATCGTCTATCTAGGTCACTCTCTCCAACCCGTCTCACTCTTTCGATCGCACGGCGACCCTATGTGATCGGTTGACCTTGCTTCTTCCCACACACAAAATATATCTACACGTCTGTGACTGGATCATCTCTCAAGCTCTATCTTACAACCCTCACCCTTACCAAAAGCTCAATCGGACAATATCTCTCCGGAGCATATATATTTGTTCAATGAATGTCGGACCACACTCACTTTGTCTCTCTATCTATATGTATCTCAATTGACCTCGCTTTCTCATACCGTATCTTTCCACGCATTGAAGCTACTACCTCTCCATCCCTCGCAAAGCCGGAGCTATTTACATTGCGAGGGGCACTCCAACCTTGGATTAATTTGTGTAGGCATTTATTCCGGTCGGTTTAGATTATATTTTCGTAGCATTCGGCCCACAACTACTCCAAACGCCGTTGCAACCCACGCAACTCCCCTAGTTGATTTCCCTCTGGCTCGGTCATCGCTCTCTCGCACGTTCTTTCTCACCTTCAACGTTACACCATGGTATTATTGAAAAAACTATGTTGTTCTCTTTAATCATTATAAATAAGCTATAAAACTACACACCGATAGTCCACTTGGAATGGAACAAATTTCGACCCACAAATTAAAGTGCTACAAACTACACACCAGGGGGCCCACATGTCATGAAACAAATTTGGACCCATATACAAATTAAAAAAATAAAGGACGAGGATCGAACATGCAACCGGGCCTTCAAGCCGCACGTCAATAGGCAACATACGTAGAATAGCAATGTTTGTTGTACCCCCTTTGTTCACATAATGTTTTTATATTACCACAGCCTAATTAATGGATAACATGTAATATTATTTTTAGTACTATTTGCCTTCACTTACTGGTGGGTTCCATGTGTGCTCTCTCTCTCCTCCCCTTCTGCGTTTAGACGCACGGGCAAACAGGAAGAACTCGCGGGCGATGTTGCCGTTGACCATATCTGGACGCGTTCACAACTCACAAGTAATGGCACCAGTTTCACGTACTAGCAGCACTAGTCAGTGTGTACGTGCAATGCACGTTAATTTGGAAGTATATTAAGTGCATGCGGATATTAACTATACTAGGATATTATTTGCGTGTTGTCATGTGATTAGCACTATTTTTGGCATGAAATTAACTGCACGCTAAACGTGTTGAGCGCTCGACATTGAAGCAGTCTAGGTCCTTGGATGACAAGGAATACATGTGGCTTGATGATGTTTTATATTTAATTTGATACGGCTCTAACAGAACATTCAATCGATCAAACCATACATTTCGTTCAGTCTGACTCCGACTTTAAATTATACGACGATCGATATAAAATAAATGGAAATGATAAACGTTCAGATTTTAAGCACGACAATCCGAACGTTTTTCAGGGCAAATTTAGATTACGCGGCGGCGGCGGGGGCGTCTCGCGGTGGGAAGTGGCTCCTCTGCCGTGCTCTGTGTGTCGTCGGGCCACTGATCGACGGCCACGGCGGCGTCTTGCGCCGTTGTTGGCATACTCCTGGACGTTGGCCTAGCTTCAAGGAAGGCCAAAATGTTCTGGACTTCAGAGCGAGTCAACTGGCGGGAGGAGGCGACTGGCATTGGTGCAAGGAAGCGGTCGAGGGCGGCCATCCATGCCACTGAGGGGGGCACTAGCACCCGCGCGGGGACATGCGCTGTCAAAGGTGCGGCGGAGACGTTCGTGTGCATGGGCACCGGCACAGGCGCGCACGTCAGTGCACGCGCAGGCGCAGGCGCTGGTAGGTGCACGGGCACCGGCACGGGCGTGCGCGTCAGTGCACGCGCAGGCGCATGCGCTGGCAGGTGCACGGGCGCGTGAAAGTCGGCGGGGACCTCGAGGAACCCCGTGGCATCAAGCTCGGCGACAATGTGCGGCTCCCAGCCCATCAATGCCATGGGGATGGGCGCTGGCGCAGTCGGGGCGACGGGAGCCAGAACGGGAGCGGGGACAGGCGCGGCATCTTCCCACAAGGCCAGTTCAAGCTCGTCCCAAAGCGCCTTATGTTCTTGAGACTCTGGCTGGGTGTCTTCCTCATGAAACTGGAACACTAAGGGCAGACCATCGTGATGCGGCATGGCGTATGTTTAGGTCAGGCTAGTTGGAGGTAGACGACAGGAGAATCGGAGAGGAAGAGAGAGGATTGTAGCGATACCGGGTAGTGCGGGGTTGATTTTAAACTGCGGCGTTGGTGACATTAAAAGTGGGAGCAGTTGGGACGACGATGGGCAACGGAGCCTGGTCAAAGGGCTCGCCTCCCGGTGAGTCTGCACAGCGGTCTGCTCGCACGCCTCCCTGATAGCCGACGCAGCGGTCTGCTCGGACGCCTCCCGTCGACTCACACTCTTGCTGGGACGGCACGTGCCGATGAGAAGTGGGGACTCGTGGCGGCACGTAAACGCCCACGGTTTCAATAGTGAAAGCGTTCGCCTTAACGTGACAAGTCTTTTCCCTCAAAAAAAACATGAAGGTCTTTGTTCCAAAATACCTTGGCTCTTCATTTGTGCAACTTGTCATAAGCAGCTTGTCTCAAATTGAAGAAAAAACTTACGAAGTAATATTTTTGCCATATCACGTGACCATGCTCAGTTTCAAGAATTTATGCTCCCTTTTGGATTTTCTGAAATTTAAGACCCAGGATTCGAAACAATATCATAACCTGCATCATGCAATAAATTTTCAAGCCGTACATCTATCCTGTTGTATTTCTTAAGAAAGGATTTGGTCAAACATTTTGCTTAGTTAAACCTCCTTTCCAGTTTATAGGGGTCAATTCAAAAATCTCACCAACCAAGGTAGATGGTGAGTGGTGGAACGATTGTTGTAGTTTGCAAAACCACTCAATTAATGCGCTTGTTTTCCTCAAAAATTGTGTTTACGAATGCATTAATTGCAATGCATGCATGCATAAAGTACATGCATTGGTCAATTTTCTCTTAATACTTGCATGTAATGATTTATTGCACCTTGAAATCTGAACATGTGATGGGGAACAACCAAATTGAGACTTATAAAATGGGAAAACTAAAATTTTGAGATAAGCCCTATAAACTGGAAAGGATAATCCCTCCGTACCAGTGCATTGCCTGATATATTAACTCAAGTACTAGGCACGAACAAAAAAGTACTAGGCACGAACAAACGGGCTCAATTCTGTGCTCATCCTGGTGTAGTAGTAGTAGTACTAGGCAATGCAGTTGACGGGTGACATTGACGAGCGGCGACCGAGGGAATTGAACCGTGCTCGGCATGGTAGGTAACGTTGTCTAGTTACTAAATCATCCCTCCGTTGTTCATCGGTAGTCATTATGGACCGGGGACATGAGGGGAATTTCCTAGGGCTGGAATTCTGGCCGCCAAATATTTCGACTTGAAACGCTGAGGCTCGACTGGTTGGGGTTGCCTAATGTGCGTACCACGCACGCCACCGAAGGACACGAGCCCGTTTTTTTAGGATCAACATGAGCCAAGGTCCGGCTGGTAGCTGGTATGCCGTTGGGTCCTACCATTTGAGAATACGAAAGGAACCTTTTAAATTGCCGAACGAATCTATGTGTATTACAATACCCGTATTTTCCTTGCAAATACTAATCTCAACGTGGTAATTGATTTATGTCGAGCCATTGAATTAGAGTGAATTTGTGATATAGTGATCTCAACGTGGATTTCACATTTCATGGTATCCCTAGTAAGTTTTCCAATGCAAATTCAAATTTAAAAGGTGAACAATATGGAGGTGAGAAAACTTTGTACTCCCTCCTTCCATCTATATAGGGCCTAATGCATTTTTCGAGGCTAACTATGACCAAATATTAGAGCAATAATATATGACATGCAACTTACACAAAGCACACCGATAAATTCATGTGTGAAAGGAGCTTTCAATGATATAATTTTCACATTGTGCATGTCATGTACTATTAATTTTGTCAATAGTCAAAGGCGATCTTAAAAAATGCATTAGGCCCTATATAGATGGAAGGAGGGAGTATGTATCAAGCATATGACCACACACACACACACAGACACACACGCACGAACGCGACAACAATCCAATAAGTATAGTGCATCTATTTTTCCAACCCATGCATGTATGACACGAGTTCAAAAATACTCCTTATATTCCTAAATATTAGTCTTTTAGAGAGTTCAACAAGTGACTACATACGGAGCAAAATGAGTGAATCTAGACTCTAAAATATGTCTTTATACATCCGTATGTGCCAGTCCATTTGAAGCCTCTAAAAAGACTAATATTTAGGAACGAAGGGAGTAAAATGTAAGACATCCATGGTCCTCAGTTCAATATTTAAAATGAACATGAAACTGAAACATGAATATTTAAGTCTAGTACTACAGTACATGCAAATGTTGTGTTTAGGTGGAGCTATGATTGTCGGGGGTCAACCCCTCGACCTTAGATAAAACTGTGGAGCTCTATTTAGGGTTGTTTAGATTATATTTGTTCCCACCCTCCCAACCACAGATTGGTTGTGCACCCCACACCCCTCCTCCCCAGGAGAATATCATGTGCCCCCATACCTTACATGCTATATGCCGATACGAGTTGCTTGGAGCTTGTAGATCTGGGATATAGCAGCTCACATGATGTGTCTTAATTTTTTTGCAGGAAACCTTGATGAGTTTGAGAATTGCACACAATTTGTACAAAAACTACTTAGATGCCCTTTGATCCCATATCCAATGACCTTGAAGCTCGTATCACCGTAGCATCTAAGATGAAGGAGGACATCATATTCTCCTGTATGTAAGAATATCATGTGCCACCACACCTTAGATGCTTTGGTGATACATGCTCTTTGGAGGCGTTGGATTTGTGACCCAACACCTCCTCGGTGGTTTGAATGGTTTTTTTGCAGAAAAGCCCCAAAAGAGTTCGGCCACTACTTACAAGCACAAAGACTTCTCAGATGCCATTGGATCTCAGATCAAACGACCTCCAAGCTCGTATCACCGTAGCATCCAAGCTGCGATAGCACCTTATGTTTTCTCGCACGGAAGAGTATGAGGTCCCCCCGCACCGTAGATTCTATGGTGATACGAGTTCAATGAGATCTAACGGCCCGCAGTAGGACGTTTGAATGTTTTTGCAATATACGGCTGATAGAGTTTGGGAAATGCGCAGAAAGTACAAGTACTATGCATGTGCCATCTGATCACTGATCATACGACCTAGATGCTCATATCACCGTAGCGGGTAATTAAGCTACGGGGAGCACCTAATATTAGCACCGGGGAGCCGTTGGATCGAAGATGCAGCGGCACACACGAGGCCTGAATGTTTTATTTGCAAAAAAACTTTGGAGAGTTTGGAAATTGCGCATAATTACAAAGACTACTCCCAAGGCATTGGATCTCACTTCCAACGGTGTAAAAACTCGTATCACCATAGTATCTAAGCTGCGGGGTGGATTCGATATTCTATGTCGCTGTCATTTTTGTTCGTAAACTTGCAAAATACGTGTAACTCGTGCCATTACTTGTCTAACCGTGCAAAGTGTTTGTTCAAAAAAAACATCCTACACTGAAATATCGGAACAACACACGGGGGTCCCACTTGTCATTAATCAAATTTGGACCTAAAACTAACAAATCTGAAAGACAAGATTCGAACTGGCAACCTGGACTACAAAGTGTAAGTCGATAGCCTGAAAAAACAAACGGTTGTTGGCTTTGTCCCATAACCTGATTTTATACAGTACTTGCGTTGAGTAGAGTAGAGGGAGTGCCTCGTCAACACGTGCATGACCGTTGTCTCACTTACGGGTGGTCCCAGGTCTGTGATCTCAATCTCTCTTATCTCCATCATCTAACCTTTGCACGGGCACACACGAAGAGCGGCGCTAGCTTGCCGTGGTGTTATTACAACTAAACTTGGAAAATAGAAGAATCGCCTAGAACAAGAGACGTTGCAGCTGGTCGAGACGGAGCTAACCGTGCCACGTTTGCATGATGAAGCTGTGTGGCTAGTAGGGTGTTTTCGACCGACTGGCTGGGTCCCGAGGTCGAACCATAGGTACTACGTCTGATACAGTATATTTTTACACGCACATTTTTCCTCCGTGCCGAGACGTGGCACACCCTACCGTGCGGTTTCGGGGTCCTCCCGGGTGGTGCACGCATATATTCTTCCTGACGTGGGACGCCCTACCGCGCGTTTTCTGGGTCCTCCTCGGTCTTAGCGCTGAAGCAAGTAAATGAGTCATCAAATCACGAAAGACCACCTTTCCCGCCGAGCACATCAGTGAAGCACGGTGGCTAGCTAGTTGGGCTAGTTCGACCGATTAGCTAGGCCGCCGCCACATTTGTTTTTTCACCCCTTTTTTTATCTACTTGCCGGCAGGTAAATTTAAATATCCACCGCGGCGTTGCTCTAGTGTTTGGGCGCGGCAGGATTTTAAATTTTTTGATTGACGGGAGCAGGCGCGGCAGTATTTTAAATTTTTTGATTGACGGGAGCAGGCGCGGTAGCAATTAGTCACGATGACTCTTCCTGTAAAAACCCACTGCTCCCTGATGTGAGAAGTCGTTGACTGGTGTTTTACCATGGTGAAAACCAAAAGATTCCCCGCTCCTCGGCTGGCTTCCTCCGCCTTCCCGTAGATTGCATTGCCTTTCAGCCGTTTCGCCCCCTTTGCTTCCTCTCCCCATTGCTTCTACCTGGTGACATGGCGGCGCAGCAGATCACGGAGTCTGAGGTGAGGCGCCTGACACAGGAGCTCCATGCCAAGGATGCGGAGCTCAGGGCCAAGGACGTGGAGCTCCGTGAGCTCAACGAGGAGAGGAGTGCCATGCTCCTCATTATGTGCGGGAGTTCATGGAGCTTCAAAAGCGGCAGGCGTCCACCACAAAGATGCTCGAGGCGTCAGCGGCGTTACTGCAGAAAGCAGGAGATACGATAGGCCATCAGGGGAGCCGGCTGGAGCGCGAGCGGGCCGATCGTGATGAGATCCAGGATCGCCGCAGCCACTTGGTGAACCAAGTTTCCACGCACGTGTTGCGGCTGCGCGATGCCTACCGTCGTGCCAGCGCGAAGATGCCGACCGTCGGGCTAAACCCGTTCGACCACCCGGTCGACTTCAATGAGCTGCGGCTTCCTGACCTGGTCTCCTTCTTCACCTATATCTCCGAGGAGCTGAGCCATCTCCGTGCGATGGTGGGGGCTGAGCTGGACAAGGAGGGGTTGCGCATTGCCGTCGCCGTTGCCGGGCGAATCCTTTCAGGGCTCCGTCACCGGAATCCATTCGTGCCATTGGACGCCGTCTTTGACGAGCTGGCTCCCGTCGACTGGGAGCGGGCTCTGTGGGCGGTTGCACCCTGCATCACCAACGTCATGCGCCTCGAGAAGCAGAGGGACTTCGGTGGTGTTTAGGCGCCCATTGCATGGGCATGTCCATGTCTCTTCACAACATGACCATTGGATCAAACTTAGACGATGCAGATCCGTCACTGTAGCACAAAGCATGTGGGTGTGTTTGGTTGCATTCTCATCTCAATATAGTTGTTTCCTCTTCGTGTATTTTTGTCAACCTACTAGTGTGGACTCATGCACCCTTCATGCACTCTGCCAAACACCCAAAAGTGGGTCAAGAAGGGAACTTTTGCTCCCATCCCGTGCACTCTTCATACACCCTGTCTAACACTATAGGATGTGCTTCATATGGTTCATGTTTCGTGGAGTACTGTAGCACCGTACTCTCCATGCGCTGTGGACCTAGTTCTATTAACATCGATCTCACCGTTCATTCTCGACCGGACAGTCGGAAAAGCGGTACTATGTTACATATAGGAGTAGTTGACATGCGCACAACACAACAACAAGATTGTGTAGTACTGACGTATGAACCACTGCACATGCCTAGTAGTAGGAGCACTGTGTATGCTCAAGTGGCTGCCGTGTTTCGCACTCCTCCGTCGTAAGAGTGGAAACGCTTGATGTAATCATTTTTTTCTTCAGAATGAAAAACAGTGGACACGCTCTACCATGCGGATCCTCCTCCAGCCATGCACTAAATTACTCACTTTCGCCGACGTGTGGGACAGCCAGCACCTGGGTCCACCAGCCATGCACTAAATTACTCCGTAGTAGAGTGACGGTAGACTACCCCGATCGAACTGCCGCAGTAATGCCCAATGAGCCGTCAAATCACAAAGCCCCCTCCTTTCCAGCAGTAAGTTGGATGGACGAAGCAACCATCATTTCACTCTTCTCTCTCAGCTTCCTCTCTTGAAGAAAACCCCCACTCGCTTCGCTTCTCCCTCATCTCGTTCCTCCTTTCACTCTTCTCTCTCAGCTTCCTCTCTTGGATGGACGCCGGAGCACCGGCCGATGTGATGTCTATGGCTCTGGCCAAAACCGTCGAGGCTCATGGTACGAAGAAGCGCAAGCACCCCGCGGAGACTACCGCAGACAAGCTCAAAGCCATTGCACTATCCAAGCCCCCCTCTCCGGGATCCCTCATTAAGCAAGTCCAGGTAATGTCTCTTGTTGACGATCTTTTTCTCGATCTTGATCGTGTTTTTTCATCTAACATGCAGTACTAGTACTGGTAGTACAACTTTCTGGGTGATCTTGCATGTGATTTTAGTGTGCCAAATGACGGTTCTAAATTCCTATTTTGACCAAAACATGCGAGAGGTTGACACTGATTTCTTATAGATTACTTTCAACTACTCCCTCTGTCCCAAATTTCTTGTCTTAGATTTGTCTATATACGGATGTATCTAATACTAAAATGTGACTTGATACATCCGTATCTAGACAAATCTAAGACAAGAATTTTGGGACAGAGGGAGTACTTTATGAACATCAATGCTACCTTTTAAGAGGGTATATTTGCCTCAGTAACTTGTGTTATGGATAATGCATGTAATCCCTCTGCTCTCATGCCTTTGAAGACATGTTCTAGTGTCTTTGTTCACTCATTTCTGTGCGTATATGTAGTCATATATGGATTATAATATCGAAAATCATCTTATATTTCTGAACGGAGGTAGTAATGAAATATGGTTTCTGTTTGAATTAGAACCAGGTCCGCGGTGGAGATGAAGTTCTCAAAGTCATGCCGTGTGAACTGGAAGACCTGATGATGAGTTCTACTGCTGAACTATCCAGCTGCTGTGTCCTTGTCGCCACGTGTCCTGAACTAGTGTTTTCCTGTAGCATTGTTGTCAGGCGTGTTCTCGATGCTATACTTGACCACAACAATTTCCTGGCTGTGCCTTCGATTACAAAGGATGTGGTTCTTGTAAAGCTTCCCAACAGATCTGATGCGGCCTGTCTTCATCATCATGTTTATGAGTGGAAAGACCACTCTGTTAGGTTCTCCAAGGTTGACAAGATGGTGATGGTGCATGTAGACATCTCACACGAAGTCCATGGCCTAGTCAGTTATGCGGGGTTCATCATGTAGGTCGGTGGCAAGAAATAGTCTGCAGAGTTTAGTTAGTGCAACTTTGCTTGTCTGTAGTAAGTACTATTGTTCAGTACTTGATTTGTGTTTGTGAACCCTGTATTGTTTATTAGTACTGCCGCTTTTGGTGTGTGGTCAGTTCTGAGAACGGTCTATGTTAATGTCTGTCCACTCAATTCAGTCTGTACATTTTGAAGTATCCAGATCATATTTTTTGTGAGGACGGTTTATCAATTATGGTTACACTCCAATATCTGTATGCATTGCAGGGTTTATCACACCCACCAGGATTTCCAGTCCCATGGATGTTCGGTCCATACGATTAGTCACGACCTTTGGACTGTCCTGCTTGTGGGAGTAGGCAGGGCCCCTGCATGCCACGCATAGTTGGACGATCAATCTTTTGTTTAGTACTTCAACATAGTGATTTCCTGGTAAGGATTCACTCATGTCACATCAAGGAAATCTCATTGATTTACTGTCTAAATCTTATTGATTTAATGTCATGTTTTCTTTCTTTTCCTGCAATTTTACGATGCAGGTTTTGCCATGTGACATTCATCACAGAATAAACTGTTTGGTTTGCTCTACGATGGCTATTTTTGCAGGTTTCAATTCTTATGTTGTGTCAGTAACAAAGGCACTGTCCATCACTTATATTACTGGAAAAAATTGGATCAGTCTGTTGTCTGAGTACAAGCTGAATCCCTATGATGAACTGCAGTTTGGTTTAACAAAAACGCCACAATTAGTCCTTCTCGCGTTTAAAAGAAATGAAGAAAAAAACTGGATCACGGTCACGGATCCTAGTCAAGTTAGAAAGCTGATCATAGCAGACCAGACACGATCGCCGTTGTCTCGCACAGATCAAGCACCGGCAGTTGCTCTAGCACTGACAGCGGCAGCAGATCAGTCTGATCCAGCTAAGGATTGGGCACCGACCGCGTCAGCGGATCAGTCTGATCTACCAGAGGATCGGGCATCGACACCGGCACTAGCTCTACAAGGAGCACCATCTCCGGCAGCAGCAGGGGCTTCGGCACCTACACCAACACTTGCACTTGCATTTGGTCCGGCCCGTGCAGTTGCACCGGCAACAGGCTGGTCTGCAGTTCGCACTTCATATACCAAAGTCCTTACAAAAACCGACATGTCCACCTTCTTGGTAAGCATTGGCCGCCCAAGTGCTTCGTTCTTTTTTATTTCCATGTTGTTTCACATGATTCACTGTGTTGATCTAACTGTTTGGGTATGTCTTCTTGTTTTCAAACAGAGAATTCCTAGAGCAACGAGGGAGCGCTCAACAATCCGGGCGACCGCGGCCAAGTTTCTCTTACCATGCACAGCCTTGGTGTGAATGAACCTGCTCAATATACCGTAAGTACAAAGGATGGTCGCATGATGATTGATGCTAAAGGATGGTCAAGGTTCAAATCTAAATCATATCTTGCGGTAGGGGATGATGTCAAAATCAAACTTTCTCAGCAAGGAGAGCTGGTCCAAATCAACTTTGAAATTCTTCAGTAGCAGCACGCAACTGCCAAACTGATCTATCTTCCGAGATATTTTGATGTAATAATCTGGCATGGTGAAACAAGTGTCCTATGTGTATAAGTAGTACGACAATATTATTTATCACATGGTATATCGTTGATAGAATTGCAACTCTGATTGCTGGTTAGGAACTGTCGTTCGATTTCATTCCAACAGCTGCCGTGCTTTATTCCATTTTGTGTATTCGCCTTGCGACAACATCTAAAACCAGCGCAGTACCGATCGCTTGCAATATGAAAAGCGCTGAGGTAGAACACATGGGCCCCCAAACATGCAGGGTCGGCCTGCGGCCCAAAGTCCAAAACCGTGAGCCTATCTGAGTATTATATTCTCAGCTGAACCCCCATAAAAAAAGTTGAACCCCCATAACGCCCGTGCGTTGCAGAGGGAGTATATTTCTCGGCAAGGTGAGCCTGTGATATAAAAGATTTGTATATTTCTTTATAGAGGGAGTATCTCTCTGTCAAAAAATATATTTATGTGTAACTAGTTACTCCTGTCTTTCTACTTCCTTTCGTTGATATGTGGGGCAACCGGCAACGGGGTCTATGTGCCATATGCACAAATTAGAGTGCACAACTTCACGGTAGACACACCTCGGTCGTAGCGCCGCAGTAATGCCCAATGAGCCGTCAAATCACAACCCCACCTTTACAGCTTTAGTAGTAAGCTGGACGGATGAAGCGGCAATATTTCACTGGGCCTAAATCCCCTTTTCCCTCACCTGCTTGTTCACAGAAAACCCCCGCTCGGCGATTGCATAGGATTTTCTCATGGGGAACCAGGTACGAATTCATCATCCATCCCCGATAAATCCAAGTCCCTTGGTCGCAGGTAATCCTAGGATGGCAGCCGCCGCCGTTGATGCATTTTTCTTCGTACTGAATCTAGTGTGTTTCAGTTGCATTGCCCAAAGTGCGAGTACCCTACAGATTGCTGCGCCCACGGCGAGACGCCACACTTGTTCCTTCTCATCCTACCACAGCATTTTGAAACACGCACAGTATGTTCCTAGAATCCTCTTCTCTATCCGGGAGGGTGGTTTTTTTTTTAACATGCTGTGTTCTCATATTATTTTTCTTGCAGTGTATTATTTGCTCTGTCAGAACACATGTACTCAAGATGCTCGGCCTTGCCATAACTGTATACACTAGTTTAATGGTCATAGTGAAGACAATCCATGGATATTGCTTCCGAGTTGGGTTCATGAACCAAGAAGATCACTGCCTTTTTTATGGCCGAACTTGGGTAAACTTACTCAAGTGTTACAGACTGAAAGCTGGCGCACGAATGTTGATGGAAATAGCAGAACCTGGTCTCATCTTCACCGCGATCTTCCACCCCGACGTCGTTCCAATTGTTCATCCATGTTAGTTTTGTATCTGGTTCTTGCTTGTTGCCTCGATTACTTCTTAATCCACCTATTATGTCTAACTAATCACAATTTAACTTTAGAAGTAGCAACAAATCTCTCATGAAGATGCTACTTCTAACTAATATTGTCTTATAATTGGTGGCACGTGTAGGTTTTTTCAGAGTTAAGCAGTCTACTCGTTTGTTACTCTGTAATAACTCGGCTGTTACTAATGGCACTGAAGTTGGCTGGATTGACATCCACATGTTCCTACACTTTATTGATCGTCTTGAGGTCCTTGTGGGGCGTTTCAATGGTGGAAGGCCACGTGGGATATGTGTGCCACTGCTGCACTCGTTTAATAGGTCCAACTGTGTCGAGAAACTTATGGTACGAGCTGTTTTCTGTTATATATATTGTTCATAAACTATTGCTTATACACAGTTTTACAGCTGTGATCTTCTTGAAACAGGAACTGCCGAGTTCTATTGTTCCTATACAGATGCCTGACCATGGTCGGGTCACACTTGCGCGTGGTCACAACATGATGTTTATGTCGACCTACTCAATTCCCCTTGGAGGCGAAAAGATACTTATTCATGGGTGGTCTCGGATAATGAAGGCCCGTCCATCTTGGAGAATAGGACAGAAGATTATGTTCATGCTTTTCCATGGCTCTAAAGCGAATATCCTGTTTATTGACCACGTTGCGAGATGAAGCCGCTTTCAGAAGGTTGTGGATGCGCGGGGTGGCGCCTGGGCCTTGTCCTGGGGCTTGGTGGCCTCACCCTTGGTTAACTGTAGGCAAAGTAGCACTGTTCGAGGCGTGCTTTGTACGATTGAACATGTATAAGTACTCATACTGCTTTCAGCTTTGGTTGTTAAGTGCCCCTGCTAGTTTCAGTTAAGGTTGTTAAGTACTCATGTTGCTTTTGCAGTCTGTCATGTTTCTTCAGTCTTGTCTTCCTCCAGCCGCCAAAACCAAACCAGCGCCAGCGGGGCCGCCTGCTTCCGCCTCCCAGGGCTGGCTGCGCCTCAGCGCACGCATCACTGCCCCACCGTCTCCTAAATCATTAACGCCGACGTCCTCCGCGCGCTTTGGTGCGCTCGCCGCGGCGCCGCCCTCTCGCGTTGTCAACATGGTCAACAAACAACAGGAATCGGCAGAAGTACATGGAGAGGATGATAGTAGGGGCCCACCACGTCAACGTATGGAAAAATAAAATGCTTCCTCCTAGTGTTTTCCTGACATCTAGAACCCACGACATTGTGACCGTATATAGTCAATAGACAAGAGAACGACACAAGATCGGCTGACACCTGGGACGTAGCTACTCGAGCTATATTTTTTTTGTTTGGTATTGTTGAGACGAAGCAGGGTTTGAACTGGGTTGTGGCCCGTCTAGCCCGGGCTTATATTTCATGTTCACCATGTGACCAGCCCAGCTATTTTTTCTTTGTGCAAATGAGCCCAGTTTATTTTTTCTGAAGAATACCCAATCCAGGCCTACTTATTTTTCTACGCCTTGAAAGTAATATGAAATGGGTTGTAAATATAAAAACAGATGACAAATTGGCAATTACTTTATAATTTCTGATTTTTTCCTCATTTTCAGATTCCTATTTCACTGGGCATTAACCTAATTCAAATATATCTTCAAAGTACTTTAAATCTGGCTCGACATTTCGGTATTAAAAATAGTTTGGAACCCACAGAAATATGCAAAATTGGCCCCGGCCAACCAAAAAAACGACTACAATAAATTGCATAAGAAGTTGCCATGAGCTATATATAAATTATTAAAAAAAGAGGGAGTGGTCTGACTTGTGGGCCTGTTTAGTTGACGCGTATGCAAGATTTTTTTAGTTATTATATACTACGTCAACAAACGATTCTAGCAGACGTAACCGTTGGATGTCAATCCAACGGCCGTCGTGTATCTTCAATCTCTGATCTTCTTGCTCCAGCCGCCAAAGCAGCGCCGGCGGGACCGCCTGCTCCCGCCTCCCGTGGCCGGCTGTGCTGCCGCATAGGCCTCAGCGCCCCCTACTACTCCCACCGTTGGCCAGGGCATCCCTCTACTCACCCACACCCCCTGTTATTCTGCGGCGACGGCAGCCTCACACCGCAGCCGAACCGGTGAACCCTCGTACTCCTCTCCGCGCGTTCTTCCACTGCCGCGTCTTCCCCGGCTCTACGTCGTCCCCTTCCTAGGCCTGGCCGTCGTCCACCGCCGTGGTGCTCTCGGCGCAGCGTGGTCAATGTGGTCAACGACCGACTTCCATCGGAAGAGTACTGTACGTGGAGAGGCTGACAGCTGGGTCCACGGTAGCCGCAAGGAAGTGCCTTGAGGGAGTCCTGGACTAGGGGGTGTCCGGACAGCCGGACTATCATTGTCCGCCGGACTCTAAGACTACGAAGATACAAGATTGAAGACTCCGTCCCGTGTCCGGATGGGACTTTCCTTGGCGTGGAAGGCAAGCTTGGCGATACGGATATGTAGATATCCTACCATTGTAACCGACTCTGTGTAACCCTAGCCTCCTCCGGTGTCTATATAAACCGGAGGGCTTTAGTCCGTAGGACAACATACACTACAACAATCATACCATAGGCTAGCTTTAGGGTTTATCCTCCTTGATCTCGTGGTAGATCCACTCTTGTACTACCCATATCATCAATATTAATCAAGCAGGACGTAGGGTTTTACCTCCATCGAGAGGGCCCGAACCTGGGTAAAACATCGTGTCCCTCGTCTCCTGTTACCATCCGCCTAGACGCACAGTTCGGGACCCCCTACCCGAGATCCACCGGTTTTGACACCGACATTGGTGCTTTCATTGAGAGTTCCTCTGTGTTGTCACCGATAGGCTCGATGGCATCTTCAGTCAACAACGCTGTCCAGGGTGAGACTTTTCTCCCCGGACAGATCTTCGTATTCGGCGGCTTCGCACTGCGGGCTAATTCCCTTGGCCATCTGGAGCAGATCGAAAGCTACGCCCCTGGCCATCAGGTCAGATTCGGAAGCCTAAACTTCACGGCTGACATCCGCGGGGACTTGATCTTCGACGGGCTCGAGCCAAAGCCAAGCGTGCCGCACTGTTACGATGGGCATGATCTAGCTCTGCCGTCGAACAGTGCCTTGGTGGCCGCACACGAATCCGCTTCGGCCTTTAGTCCGGAGCCGATTGCCCAGATCGAGGATCGGTGGATGGACACCACCTCGGGGGCTTCAACTTCCACGGCGATAGAGCCGAACGCCGATCTTGTCCCTCGCGAAACTCGTCATTCCGAGGTGCCGGACTCCAGACCTCCCACGCCCCTACCAATCGAATCCGATTGGGCGCCAGTTATGGAATTCACCGCCACCGACATCTTCCAATATTCACCTTTTGGCGACATCCTGAATTCGCTAAAGCATCTCTCGTTATCGGGAGAGCCCTAGCCGGACTATGGCCAGGATGGTTGGGATACGGACGACGAAGAAATTCAGAGCCCACCCACCACCCACTTTGTAGCCACTGTCGATGATCTAACCGACATGCTAGACTATGACTCCGAAGACATCGACGCTATGGACGACGATGCCGGAGACGAACAGGAACCAGCGCCTACAGGGCACTGGAAGACCACCTCGTCATACGACATATACATGGTGGACACCCCAAAAGACGGGGACGGCGAAGAAACAGCGAAGGCAGATTCTTTAAAGAAACAGCCCAAGCGCTGGCGTCAGCGGCGCCGCTCTAAATCCCGCCACAGCAAGAATGGAGATTCCGGCACAGGAGATAGTAATACCCCAGAAAGTGCCGAAGACAACCCCCTCCAGCAGGACTCAGCGTAGGAGGATACAGAAGCAAGCCCTCAGGAGAGGGCGGCAGACGAGGAGGTTGAGGATTATAACTATATGCCTCCCTCCGAAGACGAGGCAAGCCTCAACGACGACGAATTCGTCGTGCCCGAGGATCCCGTCGAACAAGAGCATTTTAAACGCAGGCTTATCGCCATGGCAAATAGCCTAAAGAAAAAGCAGCAGCAGCTTCAAGCTGATCAGGACCTGCTGGCCGATCGATGGACCGAGGTCCTCGCGGCCGAAGAGTATAAACTCGAACGCCCCTCCAAAAGCTACCCAAGATGCAAGCTGCTCCCCCGATTAGAGGAGGAAGCATACATACCTCCATCACCAGCGCACGATACGGCTGACCGACCACCCCGTGGTCGCAACAGAGAGGCATCCAGGCCCCCAACCAAAACCGTACCCCGGCATCACTCCAAAAGTACGAAGCCAAGAGGGAACGCGCCGGACTTGCGAGATATATTGGAGGACAAAGCAAGGCAATCCAGATCCATCTATGGATCACGTGGGCGCCCCACGACCCATGACGAACACCGTCGCGCCGGATACAATAACCCCGGTCGGGCAGAACACAGCAGACAACGCTCTCTCGAGCTGCGTCGTGATATTGCTCAATACAGAGGCGCCGCACACCCGCTATGCTTCACTGACGAAGTAATGGATCATCAAATCCATGAAGGGTTTAAGCCCGTAAACATTGAATCCTACGATGGCACAACAGACCCCGCGGTTTGGATCGAAGATTATCTTCTCCACATCCATATGGCACGCGGCGACGATCTCCACGCCATCAAGTATCTCCCACTCAAGCTTAAAGGACCAGCTTGGCATTGGCTTAACAGCTTGCCCGCAGAGTCAATTGGGTGTTGGGAAGACCTGGAAGCCGCATTCCTCGACAACTTCCAGGGCACGTATGTGCGACCACCAGACGCCGATGACCTAAGCCACATCATTCAGCAGCCAGACGAATCGGCCAGACAATTCTGGACACGGTTCTTGACAAAGAAAAATCAAATCGTCGATTGTCCGGATGCAGAGGCCCTTGCAGCCTTCAAACATAACATCCGCGACGAATGGCTAGCCCAGCACCTGGGACAGGAAAAGCCGAAATCCATGGCAGCCCTCACATCATTAATGACCCGCTTTTGCGCAGGAGAGGATAGCTGGCTAGCTCGCAGCAACAATCTCCGTAAAAATTCTGGCAGTCCGGATACCAAGGACAACAACGGCAGGTCACGTCGAAACAAAAACAAACGCCGCATTAACGGCGAGGATAAGGAGGATACGGCAGTCAACGCCGGATTCCGAGGCTCTAAACTCGGTCAACGGAAGAAGCCATTCAAAAGAACCACTCCGGGTCCGTCCAATTTGGACTGAATACTCGACCGCTTATGCCAGATACATGGCACCCCTGAAAAGCCAGCTAATCACACCAACAGAGACTGCTGGGTGTTCAGGCAGGCAGGTAAGTTAATTGCCGAAAACAATGACAAGGGGCTAAACAGCGACGACGAAGAGGAGACCCGACCGCCGAACAATAGAGGACAGAAGGGTTTTCCCCCACAAGTGCGGATGGTGAATATGATTTACGCGACCCATATACCCAAGAGGGAGAGGAAGTGCGCACTAAGGGACGTCTATGCGATGGAGCCAGTCGCCCCGAAGTTCAATCCATGGTCCTCTTGTCCGATCACTTTCGATCGCAGAGACCATCCGACTAGCATACGCCATGGCGGATTCGCCGCATTGGTTCTAGACCCAATCGTCGATGGATTTCACCTCACGAGAGTCCTGATGGACGGCGGTAGTAGCCTGAACCTGCTTTATCAGGATACAGTGCGAAAGATGGGCATAGACCCCTCAAGGATTAAACCTACAAAGACAACCTTTAAAGGTGTCATACCAGGTGTGGAAGCCAACTACACAGGCTCAGTCACACTGGAAGTGGTCTTCGGATCCCCGGACAATTTCCGGAGCGAGGAGTTAATCTTCGACATAGTCCCGTTTCGCAGCGGCTATCACGCTCTGCTCGGATGAACCGCGTCTGCAAAATTCAACGTGGTGCCGCATTACGCATACCTTAAGATCAAGATGCCAGGCCCTCGTGGAGTCATCACGGTCAACGGAAATACGGAACGCTCCCTCCGAACGGAGGAACATACAATGGCTCTCGCGGCAGAAGTACAGAACAGCCTTTCAAGGCAATTCTCAAGTCCGGCCGTTAAACGGCCGGATACAGCAAAACGCGCCCGAAGCAATACCAACCAAGACCACCTGGCGCGATCAGAGCACGCGTAGCAATGCGGCCCCAACCCCCGCCCTCGCATGATTGCAAGAACAACCCTCCACGTACATCATTACGCCTTGGAGATACCATGGGCGCAGGGGAAGGGGCACGATCACAATGGACCCAGAGTGCGGCTCGACCACACAAGGGGCTCGCAAGTGTGCCCCCCACTTTTTTATTCTCATTTTCCTTCTTTGTGTACACAGGACTCCATTAACCAGAGGCCCTGTCCGGCGGTGAACCTGCCGAACTCATGATACAACAGTCAGGGAAGAAAGAAGGCTGCGACGAACACTCAGGTGGTCTCAATTACGAGCATTAAATTCAATTATATACACCAAGTCCGCAGCTCACCCCTGGAGGGGGACATGTTTAATTAGTCCAAATCCCTTGCTTACCGCACTATTTGTATCAGTCTGCATTCATAGCAGACCTTCTTTTATAAATAATGCAGCACCATTTTGACTGCAATTACATTACCTTTTATATATATGTTCATTAAATGACATCTTGCACCCGTATATTTTGGTACGGCCTAATACACCAGGGGCTTATGTTCCCCACATTATGGTGTGATAAGTCCGAACACTTTCATAAGTGTGGCACCCCGAACTTATAGCATTATATGAATCGGCTCCGAATCATGTCTTGGGTCAATAGTTGGGTTTGCCCGGCTCCCACGTTTTGGTGCCTTACGTTCCGTTCTGTCGGCTAAGGTGGCACTGGGAGAACCACTGCGATTGCGCCCCGGTTGAGCCGGGCGAGCGCCTCAGTGGAGAAAGCTAAAACTGACCGGCATGATAAGGCGAGAGACTGGTCGCTGTTCGAGAGGTTTTTTCGGGTCCTTAAAGACTCACGCCGCTTCGAGCGAAGTTCCGAACAATGTCCGACGAAGGCGTGGATAGCGCCCCGAATTCGGTCTTCCGAATACCAGGGGCTTCCCCGAAATTTAAAATTATAGAATTCTATGGCTAAGTGAGAGTGTTCAAGCATTATAAGTCCGGTTGCCTTGTTTGTTGTGTTGAGCGCCTCCCTAGATGGACCCAAAAATGGGAACAAGAGTGCTCAAGTTTATCCCGAACACCCCAGCACTCGCAGCTCGGGGGCTGAAGCCAATGACTTGCCATCTCTCAGATTTTATAAACGGCCGCACAGAAGGTAATATTTTAAATTAAACAAGCGTTGCTCAAGGCGCATTTGAATGAAGTTTTCAGCGCACAGGATAATACATAGCGAGTTTACTCAAAGATTACATTTCTGGGGCACTCATCCGCAATATCGCGGGCTCCCTTCAGGACAGTCTTATAATACATTTCGGGCATGCGATACTCCTTGCCCGGTGGCGGTGGGTCCATGAGAAGCTTCTCCGCATCCAACCTGCCCCAATGCACCTTTGTGCGGGCAAGGGCCCGACGAGCACCTTCAACACAAGCGGAGCGTTTGATGACCTCCACCCAGGGGCACGCATCCACCAGCCGCCGCACGAGGCCGAAGTAGCTCCCAGGCAGGGCCTGTCCAGGCCACAGCCGGATTATAAGGCCCTTCATGGCCTCCTCAGCTACCTTGTGGAGTTCGACCAGCTGCTTCAGCTGGTCGCTTGGGGGCACCGGATGGCCGGCCTCAGCGTACTGAGACCAGAAGACCTTCTCCATCGAGCTCCCCTCCTCGCCACGATATAATGCGGCGGAATCGGATGCACTACGAGGCAGACCTGCAAACGCCCCTGGAGAGCTCCGAATGCGGGTAAGTGTCAGGTAGTTTACATTAACATGCCTGCTTTGCATGAAAAATGCCTTACCCGCCGCTATCTTCTTTACATCTTCAACCTCCTGAAGGGCCTTACGGGCCTCGGCCTTGGCGGACTTGGCACTTTCGAGAGCCGAGGCAAGCTCGGACTCTCGAGTCTTGGAGTCACGCTCCAAACTCTCATGCTTTTCCATGAGAGCCTGGAGCTCTTGCCGTACTTCCGCCACCCGTGCCTCCTGCTTTTCTCGCTCTGCCCGTTTCGCGGCCGCACTGCGTTCGGCTGCGGACACAGCCTCCTTCAGGGCTGCCACCTCGTTCGTGGCCCCTGCAATACCCATATTATCCTTGTTAATTTTATTGCAACCAAAATCCTTTTCTGTAAGGTAACTATTCAAAGTGGTGTTACTCATCTTCTTTGTCCTCGAGCTGCTTCTTGGCATGGCCGAGCTCTTACTCGGACCGCTCGAGGTCCTGCTTCAACACATCGACCTCCGCAGTCAGTGCGGCAGAGGTCAGCAGCACAGCCTGCGAACCCATATTGACATATTATCAGCAACCCTGCGAATATCTTGTTAGATCCTCAGTCCGGCTTTTCTTGCCGAACACCGAACTGAGCATCAGGGGCTACTGTCTATGCGGTATTACATTACATAACTTTAACTTCCTACCTCAAAGCCTGTTAGAAGGCTGCTGCAGGCTTCGGTCAGCCCGCTCTTGGCAAGCTGAACCTTCTGAATCACCGCACTCATGATGGTGCGGTGTTCTTCCTCGATGGAAGCACCTTTAAGTGCCTCCAACAAGTTATCCGGCGCCTCCGGTTGGACGGAGGCCGCCGGTGTCACGGTCTTGCCCTTCTTTCAAGGGGGCCGCCTGCCGGACTCTGGTACCACTACGGGTTCCGATGTAGAGTCCGGTGCAAAGTCCGGGAGGCTGCCTGACGGCGCCTCCGGAGCCTCCTCCTGATGGGTCCCTCTCTGGGATCCCACCTCGGCGTCCTCGTCGGTGCGGGGGGTAGAGGCAGTCGGAAGTGAATCCACATCCGACGGGCCAACGACCCGCTCGATGAAGCGGGGAGATCATCATCGGCCGGACTACGGACAGAATGCGGCATTAGAAGGACATTACGCGACATGAAAGAAATTGCATATCAGGGATCCAGATACTTACGATCTTGCCGGACGCCTGGCCCTTGAAGGCCACTCCTCCTCGCCAACGATGGTGTTGGCGAAACTGTCCGGGGGAATAGATCTCCCCCTCTTGGACCCTTCGGCCTCCCCTATCGGGGAAGCCTTCCTCTTCTTCTCTCCCTCCTCCGGGAGAGAGTCCTCTTCCTCCTCCTCGTCTTCAGGGGAGGAGTCCGCCTCGTCGTCGGACGCCTGATTACGGGAACTCTTTCGAGTCCCCGCGGCCACCTTCTTGGCCTTCTTCTCCGGCACCACGTGCGGTGCCGGAACCAGCAGCCCTGCTAAACGGGCGTCCACTGGGTCTTCTGGCATGGGAGCCGGGCTGATGAGCTGCTTGGCCTTCCCCATCCATTCCTGTCAAAGGAAAAGAGAGATTGAAACCCTCTTAGAATCAGTTTAATTACCACAAGTGTCCCGTAACGGGGTTGAATCACTTACCTCGTCAGCCGGATGCTGCGAGCAAAATCCGCGATCTTCCGTCGCGGATGCGGGGGCTTCGGCGCCCTTAAACAGCACCCTCCAGGCGCCTTCGTATGTCGTATTGAAGAGCCCGCTTAGCGCCTGGTGCTGTTCCGGATTGAACTCCCACAGATTGAATGCCCGCTCTTGGCATGGGAGGATCCGGCGGATGAGCATGACTTGGACCACGTCGACGAGCCTGAGCTTATTGCTCACCAGCTTCTGGATGCAGGCTCGGAGTCCCGTCAGCTCCTTCGGATTTCCCCACAACAAGCCCTTCTCTTTCCAGGAGGTGAGCTGCGTGGGGACGCCAGATCTAAACTCGGGGGCCGCCGCCCATGTGGGCTTGCGCGGCTCGGTGATGTAGAACCACCCCGATTGCCACCCCTTGACGGAGTCCACGAAGGCCCCTTCGAGCCAAATGACGTTGGGCAACTTGCCCAACATGGCGCCTCCGCATTCCGCTTGCGTACCCTTCACAACCTCCGGCTTGACGTTGAAGGTCTTGAGCCACAGGCCGAAGTGGGGCCGGATGCAGAGGAAGGCCTCGCACACGACGATAAACGCCGAGATGTTGAGGATGAAGTTCGGCGCCAGATCGTGGAAATCCAGACCGTAGTAAAACATGAGCCCCCGGACGAATGGGTGGAGTGGAAAGCCCAGTCCGCGGAGGAAGTGGGGAAGAAAGACGACCCTCTCATGGGGCCCGGGGGTAGGGATGAGCTGCCCCTCATCGGGCAGCCGATGCGCGATGTCGCCGGAGAGGTATCCGGGCGCTGCGCAGCTTGGCGATATGCTCCTCCTTGACGGTGGAGGCCAACCATTTGCCTCCCGCTCTGGACATATTCGGAGAAGGCCGAGGCGAGATGCGCGAGCTTGGGCGTTGGAGCTTGAGTGCGCGGAGATGGGTAAGCAAAGGAGGAAGAAGGCGTAGGTGAGAAGGTAAATCCTTATCCCTTATATATAGGTGGGCGAGGACTATGCATCCCCAACCGGCCCGGTAAAACTTGCTTATCCCCCCAAGCGCCACCATCAATGGCGCGGTTGGGTTACCCACGCACGTATTGATGAGAATCCCGGAATAAGGGGAACACGATCTCTGCTTCGACAAGATGTGCCAAGGAAACCGCTTCGCTAAACGTGCTGAGGTGGTATAATAAAAAATGATTCAAATAAAGGCTTGGAAGCGGTGTGATGTCATGCCGCATGAAACGTCAGCAGATTGGATTTATGTGCATTATTCTCTCTACGGTGGAATGTGGAATTTATTTTGCAGAGCCGGACACTATCCTGGTGTTCATGATCTTCTCTGGATTATTCATGGGAGGAACCCGCCTTGCAATGCCGAACATTATGCGCACCGGACTTATCGTCATTGAAGCCTGGTTCAGGGGCTACTGAGGGAGTCCTGGACTAGGGGGTGTCCGGACAGCCGGACTATCATCGTCCGCCGGACTCCAAGACTACGAAGATACAAGATTGAAGACTCCGTCCCGTGTCCGGATGGGACTTTCCTTGGCGTGGAAGGCAAGCTTGGCGATACGGATATGTAGATATCCTACCATTGTAACCGACTCTGTGTAACCCTAGCCTCCTCCGGTGTCTATATAAACCAGAGGGCTTTAGTCCGTAGGACAACATACATTACAACAATCATACCATAGGCTAGCTTTAGGGTTTAGCCTCCTTGATCTCGTGGTAGATCCACTCTTGTACTACCCATATCATCAATATTAATCAAGCAGGACGTAGGGTTTTACCTCCATCGAGAGGGCCCGAACCTGGGTAAAACATCGTGTCCCTCGTCTCCTGTTACCATCCGCCTAGACGCACAGTTCGGGACCCCCTACCCGAGATCCGCCGGTTTTGACACCGACATGCCTCCTTATTTCGCGGAAAATAATTATTCCTCCACCTGACATCTGGGACCCACTGGACGGACCACCAGTATTTCGTGAAAAAAACGTTTCCCCCTGACTGCTGGGACCCACAGGTCGGGCCACCATATTTTGCGAAAAAACATTCCCCCGCTGTCAGCTCGGACCCACCGGAAGTGCCTCCTTATTACGCACAAAAAAATGAATACCCCCTGCTAGCTGGGACCAACCTTGGTGGGAGGCTGACTTGTGGGCCTACTAAGTTGACTGGGACGGAGGCCTTTGTCAACTTTAGTCAATATATGAACAATTCTAGCTCCAGTGACCGTACGATGTCCATCCAACGGCCGTAGTGCTTCTTCAACCTCTGGTCTTCTTGCTCTAGCCGCCCAAAGCAGCGCCGGTCGTGCCGCATGCTCCTGCCGCCCGTGGCTGGCTGTGATGCCGTGGAGGCCTCACCGCCCCCTACTACTCCCACTGCTGGCCAGGCCATCCCTCTACGCACCCACACTCCCTGTTATTCTGCGGCGACGGCAGCCTCACACCGCAGCCAAACGAGTGAACCCTCATACTCCTCTACGCGTGGGCATCCACTGTCGCGTCTTCCCCGGCTCCGCGTCGTCCCCTTCCTAGGCCTCGCTGTCGTCCATCACCCTGGTGCTCTCGACGCGGCGTGGTCAACATGGTCAAGGAATGGCTTCCATCGGACGTGGACTATACGTGGAGAGGCTGACAGCTGGGTCCACGGCCGCAGCAAGGAAGTGCCTCATTATCAAGCGCAAAATAATTATTCCTCCACCTGACAGCAGGGACCCACCGGACAGGCCACCGTATTTCGCGAAAAAAATGTTTCCCCTGTCTGTTGGGACCCACCAGCTACATTTTCGCACGCAAGGAAGTGCGTCCAAAAAAATGATTCGCCCCCCTGACTGCTGGGACCCACCAGCTACATCTTCGCACGCAAGGAAGTGCATCCGGGCAAAAAAAACACAAAATGATTCGCCCCCTGACTGCTGGGACCCACCAGCTACATCTTCGCACGCAAGGAAGTTCATCTGGGCAAAAAAAATAAACGATTCGCCCCCCTGACTACTGGAACCCACCAGCTACATCTTCGCATGCAAGGAAGTGCCTAACAGTCGGGACCCACCTGGTTGAAGCATACGTACCGTTGTCATTCTGGTCGCGAACGTGTACGTACATACTGGTCGATGTAGATGCGCGCACGTGTCGTAGTAGAGGCGCGCACGTAGCATGTACACGTACGTACAGCGGCGAGGGTGCAAGAAAGAAAATACGACCACGTACGTACATACGGGCAGGGTCTCGAATGCCTACTCATGCATACGTACATGGCTGGGTCGAAACGGAGAAACAAGGTCGTCGTCGTGTTCATGGGGAGCCAACTGGCTGGGTTGGAACGGAATGCGTGGTCGTGTTCATCGGGAGGGCTTGGACGGAACAGGCGATGGAAACGAGGCCTGGCGTACCGCACAACGGAGGAAACGGCCTTGTGTTCGACCGGCCACGTTCGAAACGGGGTCCTGTTGATCGGGAGGGGCCTGGCGTACTACAAAACGGAGGAAACGGACCTCCTACGGTCGAAACGGGGTCCTGTTGATCGGGAGGGGTGTGGCGTACCGCAAAACGGAGGAAACGAACCTCCTACGGTCGAAACGGGGGTCCTATTGATCGGGAGGGGTGTGGCGTACCGCAAAACGGAGGAAACGAACCTCCTACGGTCGAAACGGGTGTCCTGTTCATCGGGAGGGGTGTGGCGTACCGCAAAATGTATGAAACGGACTTGTGTTGGAGCGCTATTGTCGAAACGGGGGGGAGGGGTTTGGCGTACCGCAAAACGGGACTCCACGGGATACTGTTCATATCCATCGTCGACCTCCTCCAGCCTCCACGGGCTACCGTCGACCTCCTCCAGCCTCCACGGGCTCCTGTTCATCCAGCCTCCACCGCGCGCTACTCCACGGGGTCCTATTCAACCACCCCTCCACGGGCACCCCTCCACCGTCTACTGTTCATCCAGCCCTCACCACGGGGTCCTGTTCAACCACCCCTCCACCGTCTACTGTTCATCCAGCCCTCCACACCACGGGTTCCTGTTCATCCAGAGGCAACACCACCACTCACTATTCATCCAACCCCCCCCCCCCCCGCAACACTCACTGTTCATCCCAAAGGCAGCATCGATCGGCTTCAGTTAGCAGCAGTAGCGAAGGAATCGCTCCATCGGGTTCAGTTAACAGCCATCGATCGATCCCTCGGGTTCAGTAACGCGTAGCCTGCAGTGCAATCGCTCGGGTTCAGTTAGAGCCCAATGCCTCGCTCGGCTTCAGTTAGAGCCAACGCCTCGCACACACACGCGTACGTACGAGACAAACGCGCATCGCTCTCCCACCGTAACCGGCAACTCCCCAAAATTTTCCTCCCCCTCGCTTCTACCACGGTTTTTTCCGTCATGGACGGCCCAAAGAATGTCATGCAGCTGCGTCTCCGGCCCGCCCAGGACAAAAAGCCCATTTTCTGTCATGATTTTTTGTCATAGAAGTAGGAGCCCACCACATCTATAATGATACCGGGTTTTGTCACAATTATCGTCATAGAACTGTCATATGTATGACAGGAAAAAAATTCGTTCGGCCCAAAATGTCACAGATGTGTCTTTTTTTTGTAGTGAGTAGAGAAAGCCAAAAACCGACTGTCATGATGAAGCGAGAGCCGGTCCGCTGTTCGAGAGGTTATAAAATCCTTAAAGATTTATTCCGCACAACGCCATTATAAATGCTAAGTGCGACGGATCGGTCTTCTGATCAGGCGCCAATAGAGCCCCTAGCTTGGCCTTCCGAACACTAGGGGCTACGCCGACCATACTTGAATTCCTATGGCTAAGTGAGAGTAATAAAGCCTTATAGTCCGATTGCCTGGTTCGCGGAAAGATACACCTCCTTGAAAGGACCCAACTATGGGATAAAGAGCGTCCAGATATACCCCGAACACCCCCGTATCCTTTTTACGAGGGGGCAGAAGCCGACGACTGGCCAACTCCCAGAATTTGCATACAATAAAACAGCCACACAGGAAGAACACATGTTCAATAAAACAGGCAATATATAATAAACATGCCATTATCCCATTTTACAACAAGTGGCACAAATGCCCTCAGGGAAATATGATGTCCTTAGCACACTTGTCCACCACAAGGCGGGCCCCTTTCATCACACCTTCATAATACAGCTCGGGCTTGCGGTGCTCCTTACCCTCCAGCGGCCCCCCGGTCATCAGCTTCTCCGCGTAAAGCCTCCCCCAATGCACTTTCGCATGGGCAAACGCCATACACGCGCCTTCTATGTAGACTGATCGCTTGATAGCATCAAGCCGAGGACAGGCGCCCACAATCTGCTTGACGAGTGCGAAGTAGCTGCTTGGAATCGGCTCCGCAGGCCATAGCCGGACAACTAAGTCCTTCATGGCTAGTTCGGCCGCCTGGTGCAGTTCGACCAGCTGTTTAATCTGATCGATAAATGGCACCAGATAGTTCGGCGCCAGATACTGCGACTAGAAATCCTTCTCCGCAGTCTTCTTCTCCTCGGTGCGGTAGAATTGAGTGGCATCTGATATGCTGCAAGGAAGATCCACAAAAGCCCCTGGAAAAATAAGAATTCAGCCTGCCGCTTGGATTCTTCACATTCTAACATATACAAAGCTAAGAATACATAAGGCCTTACCAGCCGCCACTTTCCGAGCCTCCTGAATGTCCCGCGCAGCACCTCGGGCTTCTTCCCGAGCACCTTCTGCATCCTCGAGAGCTTGGGCGAGCTCGGATTCTTTCCCTTTTAGACTCTACTCCAAGCCCTCGCTTTTCTTCACAGCTTCCTAGAGCTCTCGCTCAGCTGTGATAACCCGGGCCTCGTGTTTTTCACAAAGTGCCTGTTCGGCCTCAGCCTTCTTGTTGGCATCAACCAAAGCTTTCTTTAGTGCCTCGTATTCGGCACCCGCTCCTAGAGCACACAATACTATAATTTTTTATTCTGCACAACCATTCGTTCATGCCAACTCCTAGACAAATGTTTTCAACATACCTTACTTGTCTTCCAGTTGCTTTCTCACACAGCTGAGTTCTTCCTCGGCCCGTGCAAGGCTCTGCGTCAGTTCGGACACTTCCGCATTGAAAGCGGACGTCCTCTCTGCGGATACCTGTTTTCACACCAAAGGGTATACATTATTTACATAGGCTCCTGCGAAGGCAGGGGGTTTGATCCCCTGCCCGGCTCTGTCTCCTTCGCCGGACAGTGCATCAGGGGCTACTACTCATATTATGACAATTCCTCAAGGCTTTCCTAGGAAACATACCTCAAAAGCCTTTATAAGGCTAAGGCAGGATGCGTTCAGCCCGCTCTTGGCAGACTGAATCCTTTCAACCACCTCGCCTATAAGGGCCCGATGCTCATCGACAATAGACGCGTTCTTCAATGTTGTCGGTAGACCGCCAGGCAGCTCTGCTCGAACAGAAGACGTCGGCGGCGTAGGCAGGCACCCCGCCATCAGGGGTGGCTGCTCGCTCGATCCCAGAACCCTAGAGGTCCCAGGGGCCGTATCCATCCCTGCGTGTTCGGCACCAGGGATATGTCCTCCCTGGTCTGGGTCTTGTCGAGATGACACCTCAGTGTCGCGCCCAGACTTGGGCGAAGGGCCCTGCAGAGGCGTCTCGCTTGCCAAAGCGTCCGAGTCCAGTGAATCCTCCGACGAGGACTGGCCGGCGCAGCACCTTGCCGGACTGTGCAATATATAGGCAACAGTCAAAACTATTGCACCCAAAAACAATCTCGGACGCATATGCATGTTCGGATACTTACGATTTCTCCAGGGGCTGGGCCCTGGGATCCCACTCCGGGCTGCTATCGGCAGCCGTGGGGGATGCCCCTGGGAGGGAATTTTTTTCCCCTCTTGGGCGATCCAGCCTCCAGAGAGGTGGAGGCCGTCCTCTTCCTCCCACCGTCAGAGTGAGGCTCATCCTCCTCTGCTTCCTCCTCCTCGTCCTCGGACGAAGGATCATCGCTGGAGTCTTCGGATTTGGCGTCCGAAGCCTCGCGACGGCGAAGGCCACCCCGAGTCTTCTTGACCTTCTTGGAGGCCTCTTTCTTTGGCGCCTTGTAAGGCACGGGGACCAGCATCTTCGTCAGAAGAGGTCCGGCCGGTTCCTTCGGCAGGGGGGGCTGGACAATGTATCCGCTCCACCTTTTTTATCCATCCCTGACGTCGCAATGAAACACGATTAAGGTGTCTCCCACATAACATGCCAGCTGAGGCATGAATAGACAGAGTGCGGTTGTGACTTACCGAGCTAGGAGAATGGGATGAGCGATACCCACGGTCCTCGGCGGGGCCCGGCCACGATTTGCCGGACTTAAAAAGCACCTTCCAGATATCCTTGTGGGAGGAATCATAAAGCTCCCGAAGTGTTTGGTGCTCAGCCGGGTAGAATTCCCATAAGGTACAAGCTCGACGCTGACAAGGGAGAACCAGGCGAACTAGCATAACCTGGACTACGTCGACGAGTTTGACGTCCCTATCGACCACACCCTGGATGTGCGTCTGGAGCAGTAACAACTCATCGGACGAGCACCAGTTCGGGCCCTTCTCGGGCCAGGACGTGAGCCGCAGTGGAGCTCTGGATCTGAACTCTAGAGCTGCCGCCCACTTCTTGCCATGTGGTTTGGTGATATAGAACCACTGCTGCTGCCACTCCTTGACGGAGTCGTTAAAGGCGCCTTTCGGCCAAACAGCCTTGGGCATCTTGCTAACCATGGTGCCACCACACTCGGCGTGTTTGCCACTCACCACCTTGGGCTTCACATTGAAGATCTTCAGCCATAGGCCGAAGTGAGGTGGGATCCGGAGAAAAGCCTCGCACACGACGATGAACGTCGAGTTGTTGAGGAAGGAGTTGGGGGGAAGATCATGAAAATCAATCCCGTAGTAATACATGACTCCCTGAACGAACGGGTGAAGGGGAAACCCGAGCCTACGGACAAAATGGGAAAGGAACACGACTCTCCCATGATATTCCGGAGTAGGGACGACCTGTCCCGCCGGCGGAAGACGGTGACCGATCTTCTGGGCCAGATACCCGGCTCTCCGGAGCTTCTTGATGTCCTTCTCCAGGACAGTTGAGGTCATTCATTTACCTCCTACTCCGGATCCAGATATCTTCGGGAAACTTCCTTTCAACGGGGAAGAAGAGTGCTTGGGCGTTAGGGCTCACATAGAGGGGAATGAGCTAGCGGGGGAAGAAGGCGTGGGTAAAAGAGAAGGGAACCTGACCTCCTTATAAAGGCGATAGACCCCACTTGCCTGGTGGAACCCATCTGCCTCCCACTCACCGTGGTTAGTGGCACGGTTAGATTACCCATACCTGTATTGATGAGGGTCCCGTAATAAGGGGACACGATCTCTGCTTTGACAGGACGTGTCACAGAAACCGCCTCGTAATATGCATTGTAGCTGGTTGTGTGGAAACGGTTCGAATGATGGATCAAATCATGATAACGTATCACATCATCAGAAAAAGTTGTCAGCAGATTGCATTTGTGAAATATCATTCCCTCTACGGTGGCATATGAAGACCATCTTGCAGATCCGGACACGGTCTACGTGTTCGATAACCACTTTGGAGTATTCGGAGGAGGAACCCGTCTTGCAATGCCGAAGACAATACTGCACACAGGACTCATCGTCATTGAAGCCTGGTTCAGGGGCTACTGAGGGAGTCCTGGATTAGGGGGTATCCGAACAGCCGGACTGTGTACAACGTCCAGACTATTGAAGCGTGAAGATACAAGACTCAAGACTTCGGCCCGTGTCTGGATGGGACTTTCCTTGGCGTGGAAGGCAAGCTTGGCGATCCGGATATTATATTTCCTTCCTTGTAACCGACTCCATGTAAACCCTAGGCCTCTCCGGTGTCTATATAAACCGGAGAGGTTGGTCCTTAGAAGGCCGATCACAATTACAATCATACCATCATAGGCTAGCTCCTAGGGTTTAGCCTCTACGATCTCGTGGTAGATCTACTCTTGTACTACCCATATCATCAATATTAATCAAGCAGGAAGTAGGGTTTTACCTCCATCGAGAGGGCCCAAACCTGGGTAAACATCTGTGTCCCTTACTTCTTGTTACCATCAGCCTTGACACACAGATCGGGACCCCCTACCTGAGATCCGCCGGTTTTGACACCGACACTCGGTGCTCAAAGAACACCATGTTCGAATGACATGTATCTTGATTGCAAAAACAATGCTTTTGATAATAAAGGCTATATTTATACTTTTGCCCGTAAAGTATTGTAGTGCCTCCTGTGCGGCCGCTTATGTATATATTTATATAACCTGAAAGTTTGCAGTCGTCGGCTTCAGCCCCCTCGCGTATAATGCGGGGGTGTTCGGCAAAGCACATAATCACACTTGATCCAATGTCTTGGTCCGTTAAGGAGGTGGTAGTGCGGTGAACGAGGCAATTGGACTATATAGCTTTAACACTTTCACTTAGCCATAGGAGTTTGATGGTGGGACTACTATATAGCCCCTGGTATGTCCGCGTTTATCCAAAGACGGCGCGTTTACATACGTGACCGGGAAACCGGTCCTTTGTTAATGCAGAGGAATCATGAAGATTCCGCTGAGTCATCGAGTGGTTGACCAGTCTCTCACTTTATCATGACAGTCAGTTTTCGGCTTTCTCTACTGAGGTGCTCATCCAGATGAACCAGGGCACAATCGCAGTAGTTCTCCCTGTGCCACCTTAGCCGATAGAGCGGAACGTAAGGTAGCAAAACACAGGAGCCGGGAAAACCCAACTATTGACCAAAGACATGATTCGGAGCTGATGCATATAAGGCCAAACTCGCGACGCTGAACACTCCCGGAGGTATTCGGACTTTACAACATATACTGGGCTGAGTACCGCCCTCGATAATGAGCACATAATTTCAAGGTACGTGCATCAATCTGGCGTGACGAAAGAGCGCCTGTGGTGAGAGCATGGATCTCAAAAACACACTGGTTGTTGTCTCTATAACGTTTATTTTAGAACGGTGAATCATAAGCTCGCCGGTAACACCGGTATCCCTCTTGGTCATTTTAAGTGCCAGGAGGGTGTGAGACAACAAGAGACAATAAAAAAGGTTTACACAGGGTCTTAATCTAAAAAGAAACCTTTGGACGGGGCCCTGCTGCACGTCTGCGCCTTTGTCTCCGTTGTGCCGTATCTTTGAAGGGTATAGCACGATGATCACCTGTAAAGAAAAGAAAAACCCAGGTGAAAGAATCTGGTGTGACCGTGCGTAAAGTCGTTTAATCTTAATGAACCGTGAAAATTCAATCTCTTGAGTGTAAATAGGGTCAAGCCGAACTATGGACCTTTTACATGCGGGCAGCCCCCCGCACCACATATGGGGGCATAGCCGTTAATCAAGTTTAGGTTTATCTGGGCTGCTACAACTAGGTGTGCACCAAACACGTCTAGCTGTGTCCATGGTCTCGAAGACCGATGAGTTGCTCGGGTCGGAAAGGCCGTTCAGTGGTTCGGCTGCTAGAGCCGCCACGTATTCTTCCGTACGAAGAGAACGCTCTGTGTTTCCGCTGATTGTGATGATGCCACGTGGACCGGGCATCTTAAGTTTGAGATAAGCGTAATGCGGTACTGCATTGAAACGAGCGAAGGCCGTTCTTCCGAGTAGTGCATGATAGCCACTTTGGAACGGAGCGATGTTGAAGATTAGTTCTTTGCTTCAAAAGTTGTCAGGAGAACCGAATACAACCTTTAATGTTAAAGAGCCTGTGCAGCGGGCTTCTATGCCTGGTATTACTCCTTTAAAGGTAGTACTGCTTTGGTTGATTCTTGACGGGTCTATCCCCATCTTGCGGACAGTGTCCTGATGTATCAGATTAAGACTACTGCCGCCGTCCATGAGGACTCGGGTGAGATGGTATCCGTCGATTATTGGGTCGAGCACCAAGGCAGCCGAACCTCCATGCCGGATACTAGTCAGATGATCCCTGCGATCGAAAGTGATCGGGCAGGCCGACCATGGGTTGAATTTGGGGGCGACGGGCTCTACAGCATATACGTCTCGGAGTGCGCATTTGTGCTTCCTCTTTCGTATGTGGGTGGCGTAAATCATGTTCACTGTTTTGACCTCAGGTGGAAAAAATTTCTGTCCCCCCGTGTTCGGCTGGCGAGATTCATCCTCATCTTCACGTGGCGGATCCTTCCCTTTGTGTTCGGCATTTAGCTTCCCGGCCTGCTTGAAGACCCAGCATTCTCTGTTGGTATGATTCGCAGGTTTCTCAAGGGTGCCATGAATCTGAGACCTGTCTAGAATTTTATTTAGGCTGGACGGACCATCTCTACTGCTTTTAAATGGTTTTTTCCGTTGACTGGGTCTAGAGCCCCTGAATCTGGTGTTTACTGTTGTATTGTCTGGGCTGTCTTCATTATTTCGATGCTTATTTTTTATTGTGTCGCGGTTTTCCATTGCCATCCCTGATTTCGGATGTGCCTGGATCGCTGGTGCCGCTGCGGGTCAACCAACTGTCCTCGCCCGCGTAAAAGTGGGTCATAAGAGTTGTTAGGGCTGCCATTGTCCTTGGCTTTTCCTGGCCGAGGTGTCTGGCAAGCCATTCATCCCGGACACTGTGTTTGAAAGCTTCTAGGGCTTCGGCATCCGGACACTCGACGATTTGGTTCTTCTTGGTGAGAAATCTGTTCCAAAGCTTGCGGGCTCATTCTCCGGGTTGTTGAATTATGTGACTTAAATCATCTGCCTCTAGAGGTCGGACATAGGTCCCTTGAAAATTAGCCCTGAAAGCGTCCTCGAGTTCCTCCCAACTTCCAATGGAATTTTTGGGGAGGCTTTTCAACCAATGCCGAGCTGGTCCTTTCAACTTGAGGGGCAGGTATTTGATGGCGTGGAGATCGTCTCCACGAGCCATATGAATGTGAAGAATAAAGTCCTCAATCCAGACTGCAGGGTCTGTTGTTCTGTCGTATGCCTCGATGTTTACGGGTTTAAACCCCTCTGGAAATTCATGATCCAGCACCTCATCGGTGAAGCACAGGGGGTGTGCGGCACCCCTGTACTTGGCTGTGTCGTGGCATGGGTCCGATGGCTGTGTTGTTCAGTGTTGATTTCGGGTTGGCAGTCGATCAGTATAGTCAGTTTGGTGACCGTGATCCTGCATAGGAACACATTTCGTAGATCCATAGATGGACCTGGTCATACCAGCTCTTTTGTCCAAGTTCTCACGTAGATCGTGTGCTGACTTGTGTGTGGCGTTATTAGCCGCTCTGTCTCGGCCACGAGGTGGTCGGTCTGGCAAATCGGCCATATTGTTTTTCGGCGGAATGCTCGAATTCGGGCAGCATCTTATGTTTTGGGTAGCTCTTTGTCTGGAGATCACCGCCGTATCTTTCCTTAGTGTCTAGCACTTCATTTCATCTGTAGTTGAGTGTATCCTGCGCAGCTTTAAGCCGTTGCTTCCGCTTCTTCAAGCTCCTCGCGGTGGCGATAAGTCTCTTGTGGAGGTGCTCTTGTTCCAAGTGTTTTTTCGGGATGATGCGTGCATCATCATCCGGACTGTTTTCCTCTCCGGAGACAGGTTTATAAGTTTTTTCTTCGGCATCGCTGTGATCGGACAGTGGCCCCGGACTATGTTTGCCATCCCCTTGCTCGTCCTGCTCCATCGCTGGGTCTGCGGGGTCGTTGTTATCTTTAGCATCGTCCGGGGTGTTATTATTTCTTGTGTCGGTATCGCTGTTTTTGCTATGGCGGGGTTTAGAGCGGCGCCGCTGACGTCGGCGCTTTGTTTGCTTTTCAAGAGGATTATCCTCCATTGCATCCTTTTGATCCTCGCCATTGTTTTCTTTGGGTGTGTCCGCCATATATATGTCATACGATGAGGTGTCTGTCCAGCGTCCTGGGGGCGGTGGTTCCTGTCATGGTTCTAAGACTGGCAGTAGAAAGGGGGGTAGGTATGGAGAGGCAAGATCTCAGCTATGGTGAAGGTGTACACACGAGATTTACGAGTTCAGGCCCTTCGCGGTGGAAGTAACAACCCTACGTCTCCGTTCCCGGAGGCGGTCGATTGGATTATGTGTGTGATATTACAGGGGGTGCGAACCCTTGTCCCAGCGGAGGGGGGTGGCTTATATAGAGTGCGCCAGGACCCCTGCCCACCTCCATTACAAGGGGCTTAATGTACATAAAGTACGGGGCGTTACTGGTAATGCCAGCCTTAAGTGCTGTTAATGCTTATAAAGACTAAGGGGTGAACGTCCGACCGTTGCGGGTCCTTCTGACTCTTGGTCTTCGATATGGTTGAGTGACTCTTCATATGGTCGAGTGACGGTAGCGAGGAGGACTTCCGAGTGATGTGGTCGTCGAGTGGATTGCACTCGACGTGTTCGACTGACGCTCCCCTGTCGTTTGTTGGTCCTTTTATCTTCCAGGGTAGTGACCTTGGGTAGGGCGTATAGGTCAGTCCTATGACCCTACCCCAGGTCTGTATCCTCATCAGTAGCCCCCGAATGGATTAAGGTATGAGTGAAAAGTAGGTTGAAGTTGAATCTGCTCCGAGCTTCGTGTCTTCACGAGTGTCTTCTGCAAGACTGAACGCCCGCGTCGGTACTTCGATGTCGACTCAGTCGCCTTGATCCATTCAGTGAGTTGTCGATTGAACTGGTGACCTCATGTGTCGAGTGATGTGTTGGAGCGCGGGATCTTGGGCCCGATTGTCTGCAGTGTATCTCAGATTTCGCGAGATACGAAATTTCAGGGAAGCGCGCAGGGTGGAGAGCGCCGAAATGGGCGGGCCAGATAAGTAGTGATGCCTCTATTATCGTGCCGCCTTTTTCGCCACGTACGCTGCGTGCAACTGTTGCGGGATTTGACGGGATTGCTGGTCCCACGCGTCAGTCACTCGAAGGTGGCCCTTTATAAGGCGACGGATCCGAGGTGCTGGCACTGTGCGCGCCTGTTCCTTCTTCTTTCTCCTCTGCTTCTCCACCGCGCCCAGCACCTCCGCTCTCGATGCCGCTACTCCCCAGCCATGGTGAAGGACAAGAAGGCGACGCTAGAGCGTGCTAAGAAGGAGACGGGGGCGGCGAAAGGCAAGAAGCAGAACCGCGGGTCGTCGTCGCGTGCGGGGCTGCCGCCGGGCTTGATCCAGGGCAATTGAATCTGGTCTTCGGTCCGGCAGGAGGATCTAGCCGAACTAAAGGAGTCCGGATTGATCGCCAAGGGAGTGGCGAGGCTGCCGAAGGGGGAGATGGAACCGCAACCTCGACCGGGTGAGTGCGTTCTGCTCGCCACCCACGTCGACCGGGGTTTCTCGCTCCCTCCGCATCCTTTCTTCCGGGGATTCTTGAACTTCTTTGGCGCTCAGCTCCACCATTTTTCTCCCAACACTATCACATATTTAGTTGCGTTTGTATCGATGTGCGAGAACTTCTTAGGGTGTCGACCGCACTGGGGTCTTTTCAAACACATCTTCACCATTCGTTCCCAGTCGGTAAAAAAGGCAAAGTCGGGTGACTCGAAAACCCACGTCATCCAGATGTGTGGGGGTTTAGGTATCCAAAAGAGGAATAGGAGTGCCTTTCCCGCCATGACTCTCCCTGAATCTGTTAGAGGCTGGCAGTCGACCTGGTTCTACTGCCAGGACGTGCAGCTCCAGGTCAGTCGACTGGTCTTCCCCCCTTCTCATTTGACCGTGTTCAGACTCCTGCCCCATTGAAAGTGATCGCTGATGAGACCATGGAGACGAGGATGTTGGTGGATAGAGTGGTCCAGCTCATCAACGATGGTGTTACCAGCATGGACTTGTTGGAAGTGTTCCTCAGTTGACACATCCAGCCTCTCCAGGCCCACGATCACCTGATGTGGTTGTATTCCGGACCGGACGACACCGCTCGGGTCCATCCAGAAGAAGTGCAGTCTGAAACCGTAGCTTTGTGGCTGAGGAGCATCACAGGCAACCAGGACAACCCTAGAGGATCCGGGAGAGTTGTCCCCTTCAGCGACGGAAACCCGCCCGACAAGGTATACTTTTTGTTCCGACTGCTTCCCGCTCAGGCTCCGACTGTACTTGATGTTGACTGACTCTCGCTCTACCAATTTGTTCTACAGGTATTCACTGAGATGCATTCGATGCCCAACGGTGAACAAGCTTTGGAGTAGGGCCAGGAGGGGGAGGACAGTGCGGAGGAGAGTGGTGAGTGGGAGTCTCCGGGAGAAGAGGAGAAGGAGGAGAGCGAGGAGTCGGACAAGGAGGAAGAAGTCGACTAGCCGCCGCGCTCCGAACGTCGATCCAAACAGTAGCATGATCCGGCTGGCGGGCGCGGAAAAAGCATGGGCCCGAGTGTCAATACTCAAAAGCGCACTCGGACGTCGATTCCGGAGCCGACGGAGAAGGTGGCCAAGTAGCCTAAAGTTGCTCCTCCCAAGGGCCGAAAGACATTGCCGTGAATTAAGAATTGCCGCGAATTAAGATGGACGTCCCCGTTGCTTCGGGGTGAGTATCTCGTTTGCGTTTTCGTAGGTCGACTGAAGATTTTCTTGTTCTGACCGACCAATTCATGTGTCTTTCCAGTCCCACCTCTGCTACCACTGACATGGACATTGACAAGGCGCCAGGAGACGAAGAGGCCACCTCACGAGTCGGTAAGTCCGATCGACCAAGCTTCATTAAGTTAAGTAGATTGTCAATTAGCAGAATTTCTGACATTTCTCTCTTTCTGTAGTTCCGCAAGAAGTTGTTGTACTTCCTAATGACGAGGAAGAAGAAGCGCCTCTACATGAGAGGAGGAAGAAGAGTGGAGGGTCTGGCAGGAGGAGGCTTGAAATCCAAGTCCCTCAGTCGACGCCGGCACTTGAGGCAGTGGTCGAACATTCTGAAGGGCCGGTTTGGACCAACGTCACATTTGCCAACCCGCTGACGACTGATCGTCCGTCGGGATCGACTGCACAGACTCCTGCTGCACCAGTGCAACTCCACTCATCCGACCCGGTAACTGCTTCGCCCACCTTGGAGCCGTCACTCTTTGCTACCTATCAAACTCCAGATGACTCGTCGGGCGCCACTAGGGAAGCTCTTCGTCAGGTGAACCTTGTCATGGAGCAGGTGAAAGTGATGCATGAGGCTAGTCAGGTAGCTTACAACGTCAGTACTGCTCTTCAGACCAATGTTCAGGTCAGCAAAACTTCGACTGAACTTTTGAGTGTTGTCTTTATATCTGATCACCCAGTGGGTGTTCCTTTGTCTAGAATTTAGGAAATCTTCAACTCCGCTCGCCTTGAACTGAGTCCCAGTAACCTGTCCGAACCAGTGGGGGCACGTCGAGTGCACCCACTGGGTGTAGTCCCCGAGACCACAGTTGACTGCTTGCAGTGGACTGAGGTCTGATGGTGCATCCCCCTTTTTTTACCTCACGTTGAGTAGGCCTTGCTGAGTATTGATCAGTTCCAGTGGGGGCACGCTAAGTGCACCCACTGGGTGTAGTCCCCAAGACTACTGTTGGATATTTGATTCGGTAGTAGTCTTAGAGTAATTTTTCTCCTTCACTGTCGCTTATTTCTGTCGACTGACATGTCTGTCTTTCTGGCTGCAGAGGTCTTGTGATCTTGGAGCTCGGCTCACCGAATTAAAGAAGAAGCATATCAGTGTTGAACTTGACCTTGAACTCACGAAGAAGAATATCAAGACTGCTCAAGAAGAAACGGCCATCATGGGAGGTAATCATTCGACCGTTTTGTCTGCTTTGTAGCTTCACACTTCGCACTGGTTTTTCTTTCAGTCTCTTTGAACCGCGTGATTTCACACAAGCAGATGTGCATAGTGAAAATCGCCAACTTCAGTCTCGTCTGAAGAGTGTTGTTTCTTTAGAGAGGATGAAGGAGGCTTTGAAGCAGAAGGATCAAATCTGGCAGCTGCTAAGAAGGAAACACGCGAGAAGACAAAGCTTGCGGACCAGAAGCTGGCTTCGGTCGGTAAATTGGAGGAGGAGAACGCGAAGCTAAAGACTGCCATCTCGGACGCTAATCGAGAAGTCAAGCAGCTGAAGAAGGACAAGGAGAATCTAACCACTGAAGTTGGCGGCCTCAGGACCAAGACAGACAAGCTAGAGTCCTATCTGGAGCAACTTGTCGCGAAACTTGTTCTGAAGCTTGAAGGTATGATCATTCGACTGCAATTAATTTGTCGCCGACTAAACTTTGTTGTCATGCTGTCGACTCATCATTTTTCGCAATGGGACAGAACTGTGTCAGGACTTTGAAGCTGAAACTGGGCGGGTCCAGACGGGTCTCGACCCCATCAATTGTCCTGTGAAAGATGACGTTGCAATGAATCTGCTGTGATTGGAGTCGCGCTTGGATGGTGCAGTTGCTTATCTTGCTCGACCGAAGGCGGCGATGACCCAAGTGGATGCTGGACTCTGGCCTCAGGCGGAGCTGTTTCAAGACCTCGAGTCCCTGATGACTCGACTAAATCAGATTCCATGCCGAGTGCAAGAGTGGTAGAAATCTTCTGCTTGCTGTGGTGCCAATGTTGCCTTGTCTTTCGTCCGAGTGCACTGTAAGGAGGCTAAGGAAGACAAGCTGGCAGCTCTCAAAGTGGCGAACACTAAGAAGCACTCTTTCCAGGACTTCATGGAAACCTTCCTCGAGGCAGCCACTCGCATCACCGACAGCATCGACCTCGACAACTTCTGCGATCCGGCCAGTCCATCTCCCGCCGAGTGATTGAAAAAACATTATGCTTCACCTTTATTTGCCTCGGAATGCCGAGTGATTTTGTAACAGTTAAAAATCCTTCGGGCTTGATGCCCGACCACTTTATTCTGTGGTTAAGAATCTTTGGATTTATCATCTCATATATTGCGTTTGTCTCCGGACAAAATTCGTTTTTCTCTTGGATTGTTGTTTGTTTACTTGATGCAGCTTCTGGAGAAGAATAACTAGTCGACCGATCGGACGATCCTTGAGCAGCATTGATAAATTCATCAGCAAGGCACTCAGCAATGGTCTTGACGTTCCTGTCAACCGATTGGACGACCTTTGAGCAGCATTGATCAGCTCATCAGTAAGGCACTCGGCAATGGTCTTGACGTTCCTGTCAACCGATTGGGTGATCCTTGAGCAGCATTGATTAGCTCATCAGCAAGGCACTCAGCAATGGTCTTGACGTTCATGTCAACCATTGGAGAGGCCTTTGACAATGTGCACAATCTCATCCTTCTTCTTGATGGTGTAGCCTTCGGGGTGGGGGGCAGAGTTTGCAAACTTAGGCGAGTACTAGACTGCAACTAAGCCCCCGAGTGGGAGGATTGCTCCTCACTCGGTAGGATTTTTCAAACTTAGGCGAGTACTGGACTGCAGCTAAGCCCCCGAGTGGGAGGATTGCTCACCACTCGGTAGGATTTTTTCAAACTTAGGCGAGTACTGGAGCGCAGCTAAGCCTCCAAGTGGGAGGATTGCTCACCACTCGATAGGATTTTTCAAACTTAGGCGAGCACTGGGCTGCAGCTAAGCCCTCCGAGTGGGAGGATTGCTCTCCACTCAGTAGGATTTTTCAAACTTAGGCGAGTACTGGACTGCAGCTAAGCCCCCGAGTGGGAGGATTGCTCACCACTCGGTAGGATTTTTCAAACTTAGGCGAGTACTGGACTGCAGCTAAGCCCCCGAGTGGGAGGATCGCCCACCACTCGGTAGGATTTTTCAAACTTAGGCGAGCACTGGGCTACAGCTAAGCCCTCAAGTGGGAGGATTGCTCTCACAATCTCGTCCTTCTTGACGGTGCAACCCCCGGGGGGGTCATGGCCGACCCGTACCGTTTGATGGGACTTTTTAAACTTAGGCGAGTACTGGATTGTAGCTAAGCCTCCGAGTGAGAGGCAGGCTCAACACTCGGCAGGATTTTTATATTACTTAGGAGAGTACTGAACCGCAGCTAAGCCTCTGAGTGAGAGACAGACTCACCACTCGGCAGGATTTTTTCATTACTTAGGCGAGTACTGGACTGCAGCTAAGCCTCCAAGTGAGAGGCAGGCTCAACACTCGGCAGGATTTTTTCATTACTTAGGCGAGTACTGGACTGCAGCTAAGCCTCCGAGTGAGAGGCAGGCTCAACACTCGACAGGATTTTTATATTTACTTAGGCGAAATGGATTCGCAACTAAGCCCCCGAGTGAGAGACAGGCTCACCACTCGGCAGGATTTTATTACTTAAGCGAAACAGATTCGCGGCTAAGCCCCTGAGTGAGAGACAGACTCACCACTCGGCATGGTTTTTAAAACATAAAAAATGAACAACAATCGTTTGGAAGACTGTAAAATCATGTCTTTTGATAATCAAACTAAAAGGGTACTTCTTATTACATCTCATCAGTTCTAAATACTTAAGAGTAAAAAGGGCGGAGCAAATCCGCATTCCAGGCGCGTGGCTCATCTTTATTATGTTCGACGTTGAAGAGACGGTAGGCTCCATTGTGGAGCACTTTGGTGACGACGAAAGGGCCTTCCCAAGCAGGAGCGAGCTTGTGAGGTCTCTGCTGGTCCACTCGAAGAACTAGGTCTCCTTCTTGAAATGCCCGACCTCTCACATTTCTAGCATGAAATCAACGCAAGTCTTGCTTATAATTGGTCGACCGGATCAAAGTCATCTCTCTTTCTTCTTCTAGGAGATCGACTGCATCTTGCCGAGCCTGCTCTGCTTCTTCCTCTGAGAAGAGTTTGACTCGAGGTGCGCTGTGGAGCAAATCACTAGGGAGCACGGCTTCGGCTCCGTAGACTAAGAAGAATGGAGTCCTTCCAGTCGACCGATTAGGGGTTATCCTCAATCCCCAAAGTACTGATGGGAGCTCGTCGACCCAAGCCCCTGCTGCATGTTTCATGTCACGCATCAACCGGGGTTTCAGTCCTTTGAGAATCAATCCATTTGCCCGCTCGGCCTACCCATTCGACTGAGGATGAGCGACCGAAGCGTAGTCAACTCTCCTGCCTTGGGAGGCACAAAAGGTTTTGAGTTCTTTAGAATCAAAGTTCGAGCCGTTATCCGTGATGATGCTGTGCGGGACGCCATATCTGAATATCAGTTCTCTGATGAAACTCACAGTTGTACTTGCTTCAAGGTTTTTAATGGGCCTGGCTTCGATCCATTTGGTGAACTTGTCGACTGCCACCAGCACATGAGTAAATCCACTCCTGCCAGTCCTCAGAGGTCCAACCATGTCCAGTCCCCAGACGACAAAAGGCCAGACGAGTGGAATTGTTTTCAGAGCTGATGCAGGTTTATGAGACATGTTGGAGTAAAACTGACAGCCTTCACACTTGTCCACTATTTCCTTAGCCATCTCGTTGGCCCACGGCCAGTAAAATCCGGCTCGGCATGCTTCGGCCACGATGGTCCGAGAGGACGCGTTGTGACCACAGGTTCCCGAGTGAATATCATTGAGGATCACTCGGCCTTCCTCTGGCGTGATGCACTTCTGGCAGACTCCAGTTGCACTTTCTCTGAACAACTGCCCCTTTATCACAGTAAAGGCCTTAGATCGCCGGATGATCTGTCGAGCCTCTTCTTCATCCTTCAGAAGTTCTTTCCTAAGAATGTATGCAATGTACGGCACTGTCCAGTCGGGAGTAATGACCAAAACCTCCATGATCAAGTCGACCACGACTGGGATTTCGACTTCGGTCGGATCCGTGGCACTCTTGGACTGTGGCGATTCTTCAGTGAAAGGATCCTCCTGAACTGAAGGTGAATGAATATGTTCCAAGAACACATTGCGGGGAATGGCCTCTCTCTTTGAACCTATCTTCGCCAACTCATCCGCATCTTGATTTTCAATTGGGGTACATGGTGAAGCTCCAACCCTTCAAACTTCTTTTCCAGCTTCCTAAGAGCATTGCAATAGCCAGTCATGGCTGGACTTCTGACATCCCATTCCTTCATCACCTGATTAACCACCAAATCTGAGTCGACATATACCATGAGGCAACGGACGCCGAGTGAAATGGCCATACGCAACCCGTATAAAAGTGCTTCATATTCCGCCTCGTTATTGGAGGAATCAAAATGAATCTGGAGAACATAGTTAAGCTTGTCTCCACGGGGGGACACCAATACTACCCCAGCACCTGATCCGTTTAGCATCTTGGAGCCATCGAAGAACATAGTCCAGTGTTCCGAGTGAACTTGAGTCGGTAGTTGATGCTCAATCCACTCAGCAAGGAAATCCGCGATTGCTTGGGACTTGATAGCTTTCTTTGCCTCAAACTTGATGTCCAGTGGAAGGAGTTCAATCGCCCATTTTGCCACTCGACCAGTTGCATCTCTGTTATTCAGAATCTCAGACAACGGTGCGTCGCTGACGACCGTAATAGAGTGATCAGAGAAGTAATGTGCAACCTTCTTCATGGTCATGTATATTCCATAGACAAGCTTCTGATAATGAGGATATTGTTGCTTGGATGGAGTCAAAACTTCAGAGAGATAATAAACTGGGCACTGAACCTTGTAAGCTTTTCCTTCCTCTACCCGCTCGACCGTGAGTACTGTACTGACAACTTGTTCAGTGGCTGCAATTTAAAGCAGTAAAGGCTCTTTGCTGATTGGCGCAGTGAGAACCGGCTGGGTGGAAAGCAGGGCTTTGAGCTCTGCAAACGCTGCATCAGCTTCCTCAGTCCACTCGAACTTATCAGATTTCTTCATTAGTCGGTAAAGAGGCAAGGCCTTTTCACCGAGACGAGAAATGAATCGACTCAAGGCGGCCAAACAACCAGTCAGCTTCTGAACGTCATGCACTCGCATGGGGCGTTTCATTCGGAGAATGGTATCAACTTTTTCTGGATTGGCGTCGATCCCTCGTTCAGAAACGAGAAAACCGAGCACCTTTCCTCCTGGAACTTCGAATGTGCACTTTGACGGATTAAGCTTGATATCGTACCTTCTTAGGTTGGCAAAGGTTTCTGCGAGGTCAGTCAATAGGTCGGAACCTTTGTGAGACTTGACCACGATGTCATCCATGTACGCCTCCACATTCCGACTAATTTGGGTGAGCAGGCACTTCTGGATCATTCTCATGAATGTGGCTCTGGCATTTTTAAGACTGAATGGCATGGTGACATAGCAAAAGCACCCGAATGGGATGATGAAGGCTGTTTTTATTTCATCAGGGCCATACAGTCGGATCTGATGATACCCAGAATATGCATCTAGAAAAGACAAGCGCTCACACCCCGCAGTCGAGTCAACAATCTGATCGATACGGGGGAGAGGGAAGTGATCTTTCGGGCAGGCCCGATTGATATGCTTGAAATCAATGCACATACGAAGTGAATCGTCCTTCTTGGGGACCATGACGACATTGGCAAGCCACTCGGAGTGGTAGATCTCTCGGATGAACTCTGCTGCTAGCAGCTGAGCCACTTCTTCGCCAATCGCTTTCCTCTTCTGCACGGCAGACCGCCGAAGGTGCTCTTTGATGGGTTTTGCCTTGGGGTCGACACGCAAATGGTGCTCAGCCAGTCCTATGGGTACACCTGGCATGTCAGAGGGTTTCCATGCGAAGATGTCCCAGTTCTCACGGAGGAACTGGATGAGCACTTCTTCCTATTTGCTGTCGAGTGTTGTTGATATATGAGTCGGCGCGGCATTGGGATCGGTTGGATGAATATGAATCGACTTCATTTCACCAGATGACTGAAATGCAGAATCGGTGGCTGGCTTCTTGGTTCGGAGCAAATCACTCGGATCTGCATTCTTCTGATACTCTTGAAGTTCAACAGCTGCCATCTGCGCATCGGCAATTTTGGAACCCTTCTGGAAGCATTCCTCCGCCTTTTGCCGATTGCCAGTAACTGTGATCACACCCTTGGGGCCAGGCATCTTCAACTTGAGATATACGTAACACGGTCGAGCCATGAAACGTGCGTATGCAGGCCTCCCCAGAATGGCATGATAAGCACTCTGGAAATCCACGACTTCAAATGTCAACTTTTATTTACGGTAATGCTTGGAATCACCGAAAACCACGTCGAGAGCGATCTGGCCGAGTGATTCGGCTTTCTTTCCGGGGATAACACCATGGAAGATCATATTGCTCTAGCTAAGCTTGGACATCGGGATGCCCATCCCCTTCAAGGTTTCAGCATAAAGGATATTCAGACCGCTACCACCATCCATCAGCACTTTAGTCAGTCGAGTGCCTCCGACCACTGGGTCGACCACCAGCGCTTGCCTCCCGGGGGTGGCTACACGAGCAGGATGGTCTGATTGGTCGAATGTGATGGCTGTATGGGACCATTTCAGGTACGTGGTCATCATCGCCGGAGCAACCATATTCACCTCTTTGTTGATAACTTTCAACCGACTCTTTCTCTCAACATCAGCAAAAATCATGAGAGTGGAATTGACTTTGGGATAACCATCATCTTCCTCTTCGTCCTCATCTCTGTCCGACTCTTTCTCCTTCTCATTGGGTTGTTTCTCTTGGAACTGTTGGATTAGGAGTTGACATTGTCGAGTGGTATGCTTTGGGTAAATCAGATTACCTTCTTCATCTTTCTTCGTGTGGATGTGACACGGCAAATCCATCACATCATTTCCTACTTGATCCTTTACCTTCTTAGGGGGCCAGGGCCCCTTAGGTCTTCCCTTAAACTTTCCTTGAGCCACTGCTGCAATCTCACCGGGTGCCGCTGGCTCGGCTTTACGCTTCTGTTTCCGATTGGAGTTACCCCCACCGGCCTCTTGGTCGACTGGTTTACTCTTCCCGCTACGGAGTCGATCCTCTTCTTCTCCGTTAGCGTACCGGGTGGCTATCTCCATCATCCGGGTCAGAGTCATATCCCCAGTCCGACCGAATTTCAGAACCAACTCTCGGTACTTGACGCCTTCCTTTAAAGCGCACACTGCCTGATGCTTTGATACATTCTCAACGGTGTGATGCAAAGTGGTCCATCTCTGAATGAATTCCCTCAAAGTCTCATTCGGCTTCTGCACACAATGCTGCAACTCGGGCAACCCTGCTGGCCGCTTGCACATGCCCTCAAAGGTTCTTACGAACACCTGAGATAGCTCCTCCCAACTGTGTATACTGCCTAGAGTCAACTGAGTCAACCAAGCTCGGGCCGACCCTTCCAACATAAGAGGGAGATGTTTCATTGCGATCTCATTGTTTCCGCCTCCAATTTGCACAGCCACTCGGTAATCTTCAAGCCAAGTTTCAGGCTTGGATTCTCCAGTGAACTTACTGACTCCTGTTGCCAACCTGAAGTTGGGAGGAATCACTGTTGCCCTGATGGCTCTGTTGAAACACTCTGGGCCTGAAACATGCAATCTGCTGCTAGTCGGACGATCTCTGCCAGGGCCTTCTCTATGCGCTCTGTTCCGGTCGACCAGGCCTTGGACGAGAATGGATATCGCATCGAAGCCCGGCTCTCTTGGGTCGACTGGAGCTCTGCGCTCGTCCATGTGATGGCGTTTGTCATCGCTCTGCCGAGGCACGTACGACGCACTCCTCAGAGGAGGTGTAGGCACTCGACGACGATTATCGTGGTCGAACTGACGATCATACTGCCCCACAGTCTTCACGTCGCAGGGGTGATCTTGGGCTATGGGCCGACTGGACTGTATCCGCTACCACGGATCTGCTGTGGATCCTATTCCGTGACTGAGACACTGCAGAATTCTGCTCTCCTGCTGCTCGGAGCAAGGCCCGGATCTGCTCCAACCCTCAGCCAGCCTCGGACTGGGAAGGTTGGATCGACTCTGCTATTCGGGCCATAGCTGTGAGGTTCTGAATCGGAGTATGGTATACCTTAGGTGGAGGCGGGAAAAGCTGCCGTCGACTGGACTCAGGGACCCGCTCCCGAGCCCGCTCGTTGAGAGCGCGCTGCAGGTTCTCCAGTCGAGTGCGCTTAGCCAAATTAGCCAAGCGCGCCTCCTCCAAGGCCCGAGCCTCGGGAGTTTCTCCAACGATGGGCGTGTGGAGTGCATCCATGTTGCGACGACGAAGTTCCTCTCTCTACTGTGAAGAAAGAGGTTCGGGATGATACTCCTCATGGACCCGTGACGGATCACCGCCAGCATCTTCGCCATCCTTGCGGTGAAAGCCAGGTAGGCCACGCGGACCATCGACCATCAGGACTTCAGCCGCAGGATCGCTGCTATCGCACTCGGATGCAGTCTCCGCGGAGCCAGTCAACAGTTCGAACAGGCCGTGGAGAGTTTCGTCGGGCTCGATTGCCGCAACTTGATGGGTGGCCGAACGCCGAGCCACCACATGCTTCACCCACCGCTGAAGCCGCAATCGACAGGATCGCTTGCGGCAGCGGACAGCGGGGAGGGAAGATATCATCGGAGCCGACTGGTACTGGGTCGACGACTGCCGAAGAAGGACGCCGCGAACGCACGCGTAGAAGTGCATCGCCCCTCGGACGGGGAGCACCTCAACATCGAGCGGAGCTTCCGGAAGCCACGCCGAGTCGTTGGCGACGAAAACGAGCGCGCCGAGATGGATCTCGCGGCCCTCAGCCAACTTGCCGCTGGAAACCATGATGATGATCGAAAAAACTTGCAACTTCACCAATAAGTCGCTAAGACACCTGCCCCAAGGTGGGCGCCAACTGTCGTGGTTCTAAGACTGACAGTAGAAAGGGGTGTAGGTATGGAGAGGCAAGATCTCAACTATGGTGAAGGTGTACACACGAGATTTACGAGTTCAGGCTCTTCCTGGTGGAAGTAACAGCCCTACGTCTCGGTGCCCGGAGGCGGTCGATTGGATTATGTGTGTGATATTACAGGGGGTGCGAACCCTTGTCCCAGAGGAGGGGGTGGCTTATATAGAGTGCGCCAAGACCCCTGACCACCTCCATTACAAGGGGCTTAATGTACATAAAGTAAGGGGTGTTACTAGTAACGCCAGCCTTAAGTGTTGTTAATGCTTATAAAGACTAAGGGGTGAACGTCCGACCGTTGCGGGCCCTTCTGACTCTTGGTCTTCGATATGGTCGAGTGACCCTTCATATGGTCGAGTGACGGTAGCGAGGAGGACTTCCGAGTGATGTGGTCGTCGAGTGGATTGCACTCGACGTGTTCGACTGACGCTGCCCTGTCGTCTGTTGGTCCTTTTATCTTCCAAGGTAGTGACCTTGGGTAGGGCCTATAGGTCAGGCCTATGACCCTACCCCAGGTCTGTATCCTCATTAGTTCCCGTTCTTCTCCGGCATCGTCGTCCATACCGTTGATGTCTTCGGAGTCGAAATCAAGCATGTCGGTTAAGTCATCGACAGTGGCTATTAAGTGGGTGGTGGGTGGGTAACAAATTCCTTCATCGTCCGCTTCCCACTCAAGCCGGACATAGTTCGGCCAAGAGTTTCCTGACAAGGAGAGAGATTTTAATGAGTTTAGCACGTCGCCCAAGGGCGAGTGCTAGAAGATATCAGCGGAACTGAACTCCATGATCGGTGCCTGGTTAGATCCGATGGGCATGGATGCACGCGGTTCGGAGCCTATGGCTGGAAACGAGTCCGAGGGTCCGATGACGCAGACCTCCTTGGAAGTGAAATCTGCGTTCGGCTCTATCGCTGTTGAGTGTGTGGCTTCCGTGGTGGGTTCCATCCTCCCGTCCTCGGATGGCACGATCTGCACTGGATTTAAAGCCAAGGAAGCTGCAGGTGTGATCTCCTAAACACCGTCCGACAGCAGATCTAGGTCATGCTCATCGCAACTGTGGGGTGTGCCTGTCATGGGTTTGAATCCGTCGAAGATCAAATCTCCGGGGATGTCGGCGGTGTGGTTCAGGCTTCCAAATCTGACCTAAGGACCAGGGGCGTAGCTATCGACCTGCTCCAGATGGCCAAATGTGTTGGCCCGCAGTGTGAAGCCGCTGAATACGAAGATCTCTCCGGGGAGGAAAACCTCACTCTGGACCGCGTCGTTGTAGATGATTGGAGGAGCCATCAAGCCTTATGGTGAAGACACATTGGAACTCTCAATGAAAGCACCAATGTCGGTGTCAAAACCGGCGGATCTCGGGTAGGGGGTCCCGAACTGTGCGTCTGAGGCTAATGGTAACAGGAGGCAGGGGACACGATGTTTACCCAGGTTCGGGCCCTCTCTATGGAGGTAATACCCTACTTCCTGCTTGATTGATCTAGATGATATGAGTATTACAAGAGTTGATCTACCACGAGATCATAGAGGCTAAACCCTAGAAGCTAGCCTATGATTATGATTGTTCTTGTCCTACGGACTAAACCCTCTGGTTTATATAGAAACCGGAGGGGGCTAGGGTTACACAGAGTCGGTTACAGAGAAGGGAATCTACATATTCGAATTGGCAAGCTTGCCTTCCACGCAAAGGAGAGTCCCACCCGGACACGGGACGAAGTCCTCAATCTTGTATCTTCATAGTCCAACAGTCCGGCATAAGCATATAGTCCGGCTGTCCAAGGACCCCTTAATTCAGGACTCCCTCAGTGCCCAGGTGGGTTGTGCCCACCTCGGGTACTTTTCGGTCTCCGTTTTTCTTCGTTCTGCTTGTTTCCCAAGATAAAAAATCTATATATACCTCCCGAACCTATTAACTTCCGAATCACGGAGAAATCTCATGTTTTCTTTTCTCTCTGTTTTCTTGTCAGATCTTGAATAATGTCGTTCCAAGACTCGAAGGGTGAGAGCTATGTTGCGGATTATATCACAAACCCAAAGGTCTATGGGGATGCGGAGTACTACGACTGGACTTCGGAGGATGAAGAAGACCACGAGCATAAGAGGAAGGAGGAGACGAGCTCGGAGGAGGATGAAGTTCCATTGCCCCAACCTGGGGACTTGCATGTTGAATTTAAGAAGTCTAGTCTCCCCAATAAAGCAAAGAGGCCTAAGATCCAGTTTATCGCTTTCCGTCTCTTGCAGGAAAATAAGCAAGATTTATGCAAAAAGGTGTTGGAGCTTGAGTGGGAGGTCCGTGAACTAAGATATGAGAACTCCGTCCTCAACCGTAAGCTGAGGAAGAAAGACAAGAAACCATCTTTTTCATCACCGCCATTTTCTTCATCGCCACCAAAACAAAACTGAGTATTGGGTATGGGCACTCTCCATGGCTTTCGCCAAGCTTGGGGGAGGTGCCCCGGTATCGTATCAATCTCCACTATCTTTTTCCTTTACTTTCTTAGTTCGATGAATGGCTATGTTTTGCTATTAGATGAATAAAAGTTTAGTTCAATCCTTTCTTTTTATGAGTTTGCTTAGTGATCAATCCTTGTATGTGTGCGAGATATAATAAAGTCTAGTTTGAGTTTTGCCTTCTTTACTTTCTTGTTGCAATAAAAAGAGAGGAAATAAAAGAAAAATATCATATGTTAATCTTACTGCAAGTGATGACATTACACAAGGAAAAGTATAAATAGAAAATTTTATTGTAGATTGACAAACATAGCATTGGTCAATGATGCAACACATGAAAGAATTAGTAAGGGAAGAGAAGATTCACATATAAATATATTATAATAAAAATCTTTTGTGATTGTGAGCACCCATCAAAATATTATATGCCAAAATTGTTGACGTTGGACAAGGAAGACAACTTAATGATTTATGATCGTTCATATTCACATAGAACTCATATTGTCATAGATACTTCAACATCTGGTGCTTGCCCCAACCTTTGCTAGCCAAAAGCTCCGCACTAAGTAGAGATACTACTTGTGCATCCAAAACCTTAAACCCTATCTTGTTTGAGAGTCCACCATACCTACCTATGGATTGAGTAAGATCCTTCAAGTAAGTTGTCATCGGTGCAAAAAGGGCAATACAAATTGCTTATAAAAATGTGAGATCATTTAGTGTAAGGGAAAATTGAGCGTTGTATGAACTTGTGATGGTGAAGAATAAAAGCGACAAATTGCATAATAAAGGTTGCCATCACAAGGGGCAATATAACATGACGTTCTCTTGCACTAACGGGTTGAGCATACAAACAAAAAGTGCATGGCAACCTATACTTCCTTCTGCGAAGGGCCTATCTTTTACTTTCATGTATTTACTTTCATGCAAGAGTCAAAGTTTTTCTCTTTATTCCTTTTATTTTTCTCCTTTGGCAAGCATCATGTGGCGAGGAAAGATCTAGGCACATATGTCCAGTTGAATATGGGTGGCATATTTTATTATTGTTGACATCACCCTTGAGGTGAGTGTGTTGGGAGGCGAAACTATAAGCCCCTATATTTCTATGTGTCCGGTTGAAACGTTTTGCTCATGTGTACATTGTGAGTGTTAGAAATCATAGAAGACTAAATGATGGTTGAGTATGTGGACTTGTCTAAAGGCTCCGATACGTGACCCTTCCTGAAAAGATGATGAATTGTAGTTGCAAAGTGGACTAAGAACATAGTTTGTTGGTTTCCAATAGATTTTATGCTTTATACTTCGATGTTGTGATGAATTGTCACTTGTTTATGAGAAGTCTATGATAAAAGTTTTATATTAAAGTTTGTTGTTGTTATAATAAATCAAATGATACTGCTATGTCCGTATTTTTGTTTTTATCAACACCTCTCTCTAAGCATGTGGACATGTTTTTCGATTTCGGTTTTCGCTTGAGGACAAGCGAGGTCTAAGCTTGGGGGAGTTGATACGTCCATTTTGCATCATGTTTTCGTACTGTTATTTATGTTGTTTTGTTGTATAATAATGCTTTTTTGGAGTAATTCTAATGCCTTTTCTCTCATAATATGCAAGGTATGCACCAAGGGGGAGAATTCTGGCAGCTGGAAATCTGGACCTGAAAAAGCTACGTCAAGCTACCTATTCTGCACAACTCCAAATGAGCTGAAACTCCCCGAGGATTTTTTATGGAATATTTAATCAATATTGGAGCAAATAAGTACCAGAGGAGGGCCACCAGGTGGGCACAACCCACCTGGGTGCGCCAGGAGGCCCAGGCGCGCCCTGGTGGGTGCTGCCCTCCTCGGCCCACCTCCAGTGCCCATCTTGTGGTATATAAGTTATTTTGACCTAGAAAAAAATCAGAGGAGGACATTCGGGACGAAGCGCTGCCGCCTCGAGGCGGAAATTGGGTAGGAGCACTTTTGCCCTCCGGCGGAGAGATTCCACCGGGGGAACTTCCCTCCCAGAGGGGGAAATATTGTCATGATCATCACCAACAACTCTGCCATCTTGGGGAGGGCTATCTTCATCAACATCTTCACAGCACCAACTCCTCCCAAACCCTAGTTCATCTCTTGTGTTCAATCTTTGTATCAAAACTATATATTGGTGCTTGTGGGTGACTAGTAGTGTTGATTACATCTTGTAGTTGATTACTATATGGTTTATTTGGTGGAAGATTATATGTTCAGATCCATTATGCTATTTAATACCCCTCTGATCTTGAGCATGTTTATCATTTGTGAGTAGTTACTTTCGTTCTTGAGGCTACGGGAGAAATTATGTTGCAAGTAATCATGTGAACTTGATATGTGTTCGATATTTTGATGATATGTATGTTGCCATTCTCTTAGTAGTGTCATGTGAACGTTGACTACATGACACTTCACCATATTTGGGCCTAAGGGAATGCATTGTGGAGTAGTCATTAGATGGTGGGTTGCGAGAGTGACAGAAGCTTAAACCCCAGTTTATGTGTTATTCCGTAAGGGACCGATTGGACCCAAAAGTTTAATGCTATGGTTAGAATTTATTCTTAATACTTTTCTCGTAGTTGCGGATGTTGCGAGAGGGTTAATCATAAGTAGGAGGTTTGTTCAAGTAAGAATAGCACCTAAGCACCGGTCCACCCACATATCAAATTATCAAAGTACCGAACACAAATTAAGCCAACATGATGAAAGTGACTAGATGAAATTCGCGTGTACCCTCAAGAACACTTTGCTTATCATAAGAAACCATTTGTCCTGTCCTTTACCTCAAAAGGATTGGGCTACCTTGCTGCATTTTTGTTACTACTATTATTACTTGATCGTTACAAATTATCTTGCTATCAAACTACTCCGCTACTTACAATTTTGGCACTTGCATACAATACCTTGCTGAAAACCACTTGTCATTTCCTTCTGCTCCTCGTTGGGTTCGACACTCTTACTTATTGAAAAGTCTACAATTGACCCCATATACTTGTGGGTCATCAGGCCGGCATCGACGTTATCTAATTGGGCCTACAGACATGTTCGAACCCAACATGGCCCATTATGTTAATGGGTCGTAACCAGGCCGAAAGCTCTATTGGGCCACTATAATTGAAACGAGCCAACAGTTAATGCTTGACCCTATTACCTCCTGGGTAGTTAAAAGTCTGACATCGAAGCGGGCAATAAGTGGGTCCATTTGATTTCATAGGCCGTTAACAGGTTGATAGTAAGGTCGGGCTATATATGGCCCAAGTGTATTGTGGGCCTTTAGCAGGCCGAAAGTAACAGCAGGCTGGTACTGGACCATGAAGAGCATGGGCCGCTAAGAGGCCGAAAGTCAGGTCGGACTGTATATGGCCCAACTGTGTTGTGGACCTTTAGCAGGCCGAAAGCAAAACTGGGCTGGTATTGGTCATGAAGAGCATGGGCCGTTAAGAGGCCAAAACTTAGGTCCGACTGCATATGGCCCAACTCATTTACGGGCCGTTAACAAGATGAAAGAGACACTGAGCTGGAAATTTTCCCTACACTTAAATGGGTCGCTAAAAGGCCAAAAGACGTACATCCTAAAAATTGGCCCATCCCTTGAATGGGCCGTTAACACGCCGAAACCACATGGGGCCGATATTGAGCCCAAATATATAGCGGGTTGTTAACAGGCTCGAACTAACGATGGGCTGCAATTGTGTCAAATAGTTAACAGGCCGTTGACAGGCCGAATTGGCACATCTTGTATGGGTAGTGGGCTTAAATGGACCAGACACCAGTAGGCCCTATATGGGCTGACCTGCTTATTTTGACCGGGCCGGCCTCTTTCACCTAAATGGGCCACGGTTGGCCCTTGCCACGTGCCAGAATATCATAGGCGCGTCCCGTACAATGAGTGGATTACATCTGTCCCAACGCTGAGCCGTCACGTGGATACTCCGGCGGATAAGAATATTACACGTGGAAAATCCCCATTGGTCGGGGCTGTTAACGGGTTATCGGATCCAAACCGGAACCCGATAGCTTAACGGCGACCCGTTACGGTGGATGCCACGTGTCGGTTACCCTTGACGAAAACACTTCCATGATGCGCCATTTATCGTCATGGAAGTGGAGTAGTGGAAACTTCCGTGATGATATTTTTGGTATTGTCATGGAACACTTCTATGACAGCACAGGTATGACTATCTTGATTTTGTCATAAAATCGTCATGGATGTACATGCATGACAGAAAACCTGACCTACTGTGACAAACGCGTATCATCACGAAAGTGTATTTTTTTGTAGTGATCGCAATCTGGAATACTTATTGAAGATCAAGGACAAGCCTACTACCTCATCTCCATCATCGTCGAAGGAAGACACTTGAGTACATGGGTATGGGCACCACCCTTGGCTTGTTCCAAGCTTGGGGGAGGTGCCCTGGTATCGCATCATCATGACCTTTGATCATCATCATCTATCTTAGTTTGATCCTTAGTTATTTCGTGATTTAGAAGAATAAAAGTTTAGTATGGTTTTATTCCGAGTTGCTTGCTTTGTGTCCTATCTATGTAATCGAGTGTGAGAGTTATACAATAAAGAGTAGTTTGAGTTTTGCTCCTTTGCTTGTTTCAATCTCAATAATAAAAAGAAATAAAAGAGCATATGCTAATCCCACGGGGGGTAATAACTTCACATAGAAAGATTATGGATGATAAAAGTTACAGGAAATTAACAAACATAGTATTGGTCATGGATGCAATTCATGCAAAATTACTAAAGGGAGAGGAGATTCACATACAAATATACTATCTTGGACATTATGATTGTGAGCCCCATCAAATATTTTCTACATGGTCAAATAGTTGATGTTGGACAAAAGAGACAATGTAATGAGTTATGTTTGCTTATATTCACATAGAAGTTATATTGTCATGGATCCTCTAACATGTGGTATTTGCTTAGAACCTTTTGCTAGCCAAAAATTCACACTAACTAGAGATACTACTTGTGCATCCAAAATGCTTAAACCTAGTTTCTTTCCATGAGAGTCCACCATATCTACCTATGGGTTGAATAAGATCCTTCAAGTAAGTTTTCATCGGTGCATAAAGCAATAAAAAATGCTCCTAAATATGTATGATCTTTATTGTAAGGGAAAAAATAAGCTTCGTACGATCTTGTGATGGCAAAGAAATAAAAGAAACGAGCTGCATAATAAAGGTTGCTATCATAAGGGGAAATATAAAGTGACGTTCCTTTATATTAAGAGCTTGCATATCCAAAAATAAAAAGCGCATGGCAACCTCTGCTTCCTCTGCGAAGGGCATATCTTTTACTTTTCTATATTTACTTTTATGCGAATCAATAATGATTATCCTTATTCCTTTCTTATTTATCCTTTTAATGGCAAGCATCATGTGGTGGGGAAAGATCCAAGCACATATATCCAGTTGGATGTAGGTGATCATGAATTGTTATTGTTGACATTATCCTTGAGGTAAACAAGTTGCAAGGCAAAAACAATAAGCCTCTATCTTCCTATGTGTCTAATGGAAATGTTTGTTCCCAAATATATGCTTTGAGTGTTAGGAATCATGGAAGACTAAATGATAGTTGAGTATGTGGACTTGCTAAAACAAAATCTCTTACATAGACTCTTCATGGAAATATGATGAATGGTGACTATTTCTATGACTGAGAACATAGTTTGTTTGCTTTCAAGAAAGTTTATACTTCGTACTTAAAAGTTGTGAACAAACTATTACTTGTTTATGATAAGCTATATGATAAATATTTTTTGATATGCTATTGATCATGATGCTATGTCTGTATTTTGTTTTTATCGACACCTCTCTCTCTCTCTCTCTCTAAAACATGTGGTCATGATTATCGAGTTCACCTTTCGCTTGAAGAAAAGCGAGGTCTAAGCTTAGGGGAGTTGATACATCCATTTTGCATCATGTTTTCCTACTGTTATTTATATTGTTTTTGGTCAATATTCCACTTTATGTTGCAATTCTAATGTCTTTTATCTCTTAATTTGCAAGAAATTTACATGGAGAGGGAGATTACCGGCAACTTGAATTCTGCACCTGTAAATAGCTACAACAGAGATACCTATTCTATAGAGCTCCAAATGACTTGGAACTTTATAGAGAGTTTTTATTGAATATATAAAAAATACTGGAGGAAAGAAATACCAGAGGGGGCCCACAAGTTTCCCACAAGGCAACAGGGCACGACCTAATGCCTCTTGTGGGGCCCCCAGCTGGCCTTCGGTGTCCATCTTCTACTATATGAGGGGGTTTGACATAAAAAAAATAAAAGAATAGTTTCGTCTTGAGGCGGAACCTGGGCAGGAGCACTTTTGTTGTCCGGCGGAGCGATTTCGCCGGGGATACTTCCCTCCGGGAGGGGGAAATCGAAGCCATCGGCACTATCAACGATCCTCTCATCGTGAGAGGACTAATATTCATCAGCACCTTCACCAGAACCATCTCATCATCTCTTGTATTCAATATTTGTCCCAAAACCTCAGATTGGTACAGGTGGGGTGCTAGTATTGTTGATTACATCTTGTAGTTGATGCTAGTTCGTTTATTTGATGGAAGATTAAATGTTTAGATCCTCAAGCATATTGAACATCCCTCTGATTTTGAACATGAATATGATTTATGAATCTTTGCTTTTTTTCTTGAGGACATGGGAGAAGTCTTGTTATAAGTAATCATGTGAAGTTGGTATTCGTTCGATATTTTGATGATATTTATGTTGTTGCTTTCTTTACTGGTTGCATGTGAAAGTATACTACATGACACTTCACCATACTTGGGCCTAAGGGAGGGCATTGTGGATTAATAAGTAGATGATGGGTTGCTAGAGTGACACAAGCTTAAACCCTAGTTTAGGTGTTATTCCGTAAGGGGCTGATTTGGAACCATATGTTTCCTTCTATGGTTAGTTTTATCTTAATTCTTCCTTTGTAGTTGCGGATGCTTGCGAGAGGAAGTAATCATAAGTGGGTTGCTTGTTCAAGTAAGAACAACACCCAAGCACCGGTCCACCCACATGTCAAATTATCAAAGTAAGGAACACGAATCAACTAAACATGATGAACGCGACTAGGCAATAATTCACATGTGTCCTTGAGAGCACTTTTCTTTATATAAGAGAACTTGCCGGCTTGTCCTTTGCTATAAAAATGATTGGGCCACCTTGATGCACCTTTGTTACTATTGTTACTTTTTACGAATTATCTTCCTACAAAACTATCTATTACCCCTACTTTCAGTACTTGCAAAGAATACATTGCTAAAAACCGTTTATCATTCCCTTCTGCTCCTCGTTAGGTTCGACACTCTTACTTATCGAAAGGACTATGATTGATCCCCTATACTTGTGGGTCATCAGACCCCGAGCTCATCCCATGCGGCCCCGAGGAGGAGATGGTTGTCTGCCATGCGCTCCACCGCTCCCCGGTGGAGGCCCGTGCACGACAGCGCTCGGGCTCCTTTCGTCGAGAATCCATTGCGTCCACCCAAATGGCGCATGGATCTGGCGCTAGGTGTGCTGTCGCTGCCTCACCGGAGGTGGTGCGGTTTGTCTGGCGTCTGAACACGGTGGTGGACGTGCAACCCCTCCGTTGGCGCGCCAAGGCCATGATGCACAATGGGTGTCGTCCGATGCAAACATGGTGCGGCATGCCCACCGTGCGAGGAAGCGGGCGCGGGACGTGGCAGCAGCCCTTGCGGCGGTGGACGTCGGTGAGGCGGAGTCGCATTATTCGACGCCCCGTATGGTGCATCTTTTCGGGGGCTGCAACTGCGTCGTGGTGGATGTAGCTCGTCACAGGACGGATCCATCATCGATCTGATGTCCACAGGCACGGTTCGGGTTCCAGGCTCCGACGAGGAAGAGTAGGGCATAGGACATGACGACGCCTTGAGCCCCGTGAGTTGGCTCGTGTCCCATGCCCCACTGTACCTTGCCGGCGACCGGACCAACACTCTGGGGAGCGCAGCCGGCCGCCGTACATGGGTACGGCGGAGCTGGACGAGCTCCGCTTAAAGATCGCTTTACGTTGCCAAGTCCGACTGTTGATGCTCTTAGCATAGCAATAGAACATCACCATCTTGGCATTTCGTATTTTTTTAGATTTTTTAAAAACTTTTAAATATGATTTCCACAAAGTTTTCTTTGAAACTTGGTTTACATGTGATATTCTCTCATAATCATGAGAGAATATCACTTGAACCAAGTTACAGTGGAAACCGTGTGAAAACCACATGGAAATGATGTTTTGTAGCTTTAGAAAAATCTTTAAAAATACAAGTTGTTAAGAGTGTGATGTTTAGCATGTGAAATTCCCAACTTGTTTTCTCCCGTACAATTCTTATACCATGAATTACTTGATTAGACCTGGTTGGTTGGTTCTACTTTGGTGTTACATTTGATCTTGCTTCCTTTGATCTTGATTCACTTTGTTGGTATTCATTTAACCTCAAGAACGGTAATTCTGAGTTTTGTACTATATTATGCATAATTTGCTGCAACCACAATATTTTTTATTTTATTATAGTTTTATTGAACCTCGGAAACCCGGCTATGGTGAGGTGCCATACACTTTCCCTTAATTCCACTCCCCAACACCATGTCTCATAAGGCATATGCCGGCTTTAGCGAACTGAAGCCCTTTCGGTTTTGCAAGGTTCAACCAACAAAGAAATTGATTACATGGCCTTGCAACATCAAAGATGGTCAAACTTTGTAGGTTCTTGCAAGTTTTCATGCCAAAATATCATGTAGAGAAAGGTGTATGAAATAGTTTTAGATTTTAGTGCTAAAAGTGCTCAAAACTTCAAGCACCGGAATCTTTTTTGTGGGTAGAGCTCCTCGAATGGCTTCTTGGCATGAAAATGTGCAAATATCTACGAAGTTTGATCATCTTTTATGTTGCAAAGTTTCAGATTTTTTTCTATTTGTTTTGATTTTACTGTTTATAGAGGGTACCTAGGCACCCGGGAGCTGAAAACCCACTCTCTTTCTAAAAAATGTAATCAATTTATAGATCAGCCAAGTTGGTGAGAATTCCATGTTGCTTTTTTGATTGTTATCCTGGCAAATGAATCCCTAGTCGTTTCTGCAATCCTTTACCTGGGCAGAACAAGAAAAACATGTCTCCAACAACCAAAAATGTGACAGGTTAAACAACTAAATAACAGCACCAATATGGTTGGTTGTTCACTAGCAAAGTTCCAGGTTGGCAATGACATGGAGAGCATAGAAACGAACTCTAGTTCTAGGATGCAATAACACCGAGGTGGCAAAATATTATTACCTGGAGTAACTTTGAGATATTCAGAGATCCGACTTGCGATGTAAACAAGTGATAAAACCCAAAGTTCTCTGGACGCCAAACTCGGACACTCCCCTTATCGTCTTGCTCTTGGGGTCAACAGCAAGCACCCAACCATTACGGTCTTTGTCCCGATGGTCGACCTTGGCGAGCAAGTAAACAATGTCATCGTCTTGCAGGCTCAGGGTGGGTTGACCTATGTGTAGCGTCTTCAATGTTGGCTGACCAGTACTCGCATCAACCTTCAGCATTAGCGTATCAGCCTATCAGGTATGTCAGAGCCATCAAGAACATAGTCCAACTTCAATTTTTTCGACAACGTGTCCGTAATCTTAATGCTCCATTGCGCAGCTGACAATCCATCTAAGGTGTAGGTGCCGCATCCGAAGGATGAACCTGGCACAACACGAACCTGCAGCTCAATGTACTTGATGACACCATTGACGACGGCAATGTCCCGAGAAATCCGCGGGCTGCCCCTATCGAAAACCCTGCCTTCAACGTGAGGCGGTGGCAGCGGGACGAAGTGAAGTGTGTTCTGTCCATCCGCGGTGAGCACGTCGCAGAAGAGGATGCCCCGCCAGAGGTCAACCCAGCCCACTGTGCCACGCTTTCCTCCAATGGTGATTGTAATGGAAGTGGATGCGTGAGGGCGTGCAATTTTTATGTCCAGCAAGATGGTCTGCCTGCTCCAGGCCATGGCATCAGAGCGAAACAACATGAGGTGGTAAGATTTTCCCTTGTGGGGTCTGAGCGAGGCGATGGTGTATTTACAATTGTTAGAATTGTGTCGAATATTATTGTACAAGGTAGGTTACAGTTGGACTTGGTTTTGGACTGTGTGTAGACATGATAGGAGTTGTGTCCTAGTAGGACACTTGTATCCTAGGCCTCATATATAGCGGGGGTAGACGCACGATGTAACCTATGCCAACATAATAGCACGGGCACGCGGGGGAGCCGGCGGCGTGTGCCGGCGCCCGGGCGGCCGGGGTGCGGTATTGTGACAATGTCATGGGGAGGAGCGCCCGTAGTCAATGCCCCGGGGATGTAGCCATATCAGTGAACCTCGTTAACAAATCTCGGTGTCGTGCTTGTGTGATTGCTTGGTCCTCGGTAGATCGACGGAGCGTCTCGGACTTATTCTAACAAGTGGTATCATGAGAAAGGTTCGAAGAGGTCGCGGATTGTTGATCTAGAGGAGGTCGTGGTTGTGGAAAAGGTCGATGACAGGTGGCGGGATTGGGCGGCAGTGGATGTTGCTGGCAGTTTTAATGTCGCGGAGAAGTCTCGGCCAGTATAGCAATAGCGGCACGAATCGGAAGCAATCGATAACGAGCAGCAGCAGATCAATGAGGCGGCGGCGATCCAGTCATCAAAGGAGCACTGTGATTTGGGCGGCGTGATACAACGTGCGACAGCCGGACTCAAGCAGCGGTAGCTGAGCAAGTCGTTGGTGCAGGTCTTTCATGGGCAGATTGGATCGATCCAGATCAATGGAAGCAGCGGCAACACAGTCACACAAGGCAGGCGGCGGCAGATCGATGGATCTTCGATCGGGAGCAGAGGCGCCGGTGCCCTAGCGCATGCAATGTTCAAAGCCCACGTGTGGGTGCTGGTGGGCTAGAAGCGCAGCGAGGCCGAGCGGAGTCTGCGGGCCACAGGACGGGCGTGATTCACTTCGGCAGACAGCATATGTAGTAGCAGGCAGACGAGCGAAGCTAGGCCAGCGGCAACTTCAGTTAGCGAGCGTGCTCCCGCGAGTAGCAAGCGTACGAGGCTGGGTAAAATTGAAGAACTGCCCGTGGATGAGCAGGCTGGGTGCTTGTACAGACGCGAGATTTGTTGGATGAAAAAAAGAAGCTACGCAACAGGCTGAAGCTACTCATCGGGAGGAAGAGATGGGAAGCCTAATGGACCTACAGCCTACAGGAGCACATGGTGAAGTTGGAGATTTTGGATTTTTTGATCTTCACAGTTTAGTGCACGCAGGAAGGCTTATGTGGTGGATTTTTTGGCTTTATTTCTTTGTACACATGATGTGTATTGGGGTGATAGCGAGAGGATTTGTGGTGGGCATGGCGAGGATGGTGACGCGCGTATAAGGCTTGGAGGAGTCTGGAGCGTGCCGTGACAGGATCATGCAAACACAGGGCATCAAGGCAATGCATAGATGTGCGGGCGGACACGACGCGGGGTGGAGCATGGTTGCAGTTGAATAATTTCGGCTGGGTCGGACTGGACTGTCTGACGGACCGACGGGGATGTCGGTCAGAGCAGAAGACGGTGGTGATTTCAGCAACGACGACATAGGAGTGTGATGCTGATGGTGGCCGACTTCTGGGGCGTGGAAACACGTCGTGCAGGCTTGAGGGCTTGTGCGGCTTCGACAGACTATTGCGTAGGGTTGATTCAAGACGGTGCACATGAGAGCTTGGAGTCGACAGGGCGCGGGAGGGTGGCACGTACAACCACCATGGAGTCATGTTGAAGGTGGAGCTGGAGTCTGACGGATGACTACACTCTGTGCTGATGGAGGGGCTACGGCGTAAGTTAACGGAGAGTCGAAGCCTATTTCAGCGGGTAAAGCGAGAGACATGTGGATCGGAATGGGCGTCAGTGGTCTGATGGAGGCGTGATACTCGGCATCGGTCGCTGATGATCGATGGTTCTCTGCAGTGGGAGTTGAGACAATGGGCGCTAGCTACCCGGGAGACTCGACCAGGATAGGAGAGGCTCGACGCGGTGATAGCGGTGAGGCGTGCGGTAAGCACGGGACATAGCGACAAGCCAGGGCACCGGTGCAGATATGTTGTTAGACAAAGTGTGCAGGGGGTGCTGAAGCAGTGTTGATGAGTACCGGATTCAAGTTGGTGACTGGGTCTGTCGGTGCCGGTTGATGGACAGGAGTTGACCATGGAGAATCTGAGAAAGTGGCGGAAAGTCTGAAATTGTCAAAAACTGGGAGAGTACATGGCCGTATATTCTATGGTGTTCAAAGCACATGGTAAAGTGCGGATGATAAGTACAGAAGGAGGCAGAGTGCTATAGCTATGGGACATGTCAAAGACTATCCGGGAAAAAAGGATGAGACAACTGTGAATTTGACTCAGGGTGACACAGGGCGACGGTGAAATTCCTTCAAGTTTCAGACAGACGGTCAAGAAAGAGCGATGTTGAGTTCAGGTAACACTTGTATGTGACATCCAATATGTGAGTTGTTCACTTTCACGCAGATAAATTGTCGGTGTGTGATGGCATTGAACGGAAACTCCGGAAGTTGGGAGCACAAAGTAGAGTAATGAGAAACTTAATTTTGCTCGAGTGTTGACTATGAAGAAGACGAGAAGGGACTACAGTTGCAGGTGGGGTCACATGGAGTCTGGGAGTAGCAGACTAGCAGCGGTGCTTATGGCGTATCTCAAGTCCAATGTACATGGAGGTTCGACGCATGGATGAATTCAAGCTGGTGAAGAATATTCGCCAAGGTGGAGTTTGTTAGAATTGTATCGAATATTATTGTACAAGGTAGGTTACAGTTGGACTTGGTTTTGGACTGTGTGTAGACATGATAGGAGTTGTGTCCTAGTAGGACACTTGTATCCTAGGCCTCATATATAGCGGGGGTAGACGCACGATGTAACCTATGCCAACATAATAGCACGGGCACGCAGGGGAGCCGGCGGCGTGTGCCGGCGCCCGGGCGGCCGGGTGCGGTATTGTGACGATGTCATGGGGAGGAGTGCCCGTAGTCATGCCCCGGGGATGTAGCCATATCGGTGAACCTCGTTAACAAATCTCGGTGTCGTGCTTGTGTGATTGCTTGGTCCTCGGTAGATTGACGGAGCGTCTCGGACTTATTCTACCAACAATTGCTGCAGTCGTGGTAGTCGCTGGCGCCATGGCGACCCAGCGTGCGGCCACGGTCACGGTGGCGAATGCTGCAGTGGCGGACGATGGTGGTGTGATGGTCGAGGAGTTCATAGGGTCTAGGGTGCGGAGCTGCGTGAGGCACGGATCCTCCTCCATGGCGACGGCGTGATAGATGAAGTACTCGCTGATGTGAGGGTCCAAGCTGTGGTATTCATCACCAAGGGGGGTGCGGAGAAGAACGATGCCGCCCTTTGAGGCGACAATTTCAGGCTCCGATGCAAAATGGGAGAGCTTCAAACCGCCGGTGAAGTGGATGCAGAAATAGGATACGAGCGGTGGGACGACGATGCAGAAGGTGACATGGATGAACCCCTTGCCATCCCTCATCTTGCAGGATGCGGTGGTGGCGTTGGAGCGGTCGGCGAAGTAGGCCGTGTATTCAAGGAGAACGAAGCTGCCGCATGAATCACCGTCTTGTCCATGAGCTGGCGGACATAGCGAGGCGGGCAAGATGGCATCTTCATTGGCGTCTTCTTCATCCTCGCTCTCCATATCCTCGTTTTCATGCGCCGAAGACCCGTCGATCTGCATACCCTCGACTCCTTCCACGAAAGACTCGTCGAGCTTCATCTTGTCGTTGAGTCGATACTATTGGCTCTCTGTCGATTCGATGTTGCTGGGGGTCGATCAATTTATGCAGGCAAAAGGAATCGGGGCTAGATATCAATTCGGAATCAGGGTTGGAATCGATCTGGCCCAGTCGACGTACCGGTTTGGTCCCTTTTTCTGTTTTGTTTTTCGTTTCATTTCATTCTTTCTTTCCGTTTCTTTGTTTCCTTATCGGGTTTTTTCTCCTTGTTACTCACCAATTTTCGTTGTTTCTACTAGCAAAAAGGTACGTGCGTTGCCAAAAAATCATAATCTTCAATAGCCATAATCACATTTTCCTGCATCACCGAGATACACTATTACTCTCAATTTGGTGATCCCATGAACAATTTTTTTAAACTCGTGACCTTATTTAAAATCGTGAACATTTTTCAAATTCATGAACAGTTTTACAAATATTTTCTAAAATCAAGAACATTTTTTGAACTCACGAACATTTAATACGATTTGCAAACATTTTGTAAAGAAATTGTGAACATTTTTATAAACAATTTTCTTCAATCGGCAAACATTTCTAGAATAGATGAACAGTTTTTGGGAAATTGATGGAACAATTTTTAAAATTCATACATATTTTTTTTGATTTAACGAACATTTTTTAAAATGCATGATCATTCTTCGAATCAGCGAACAATTTATGAATGAATAAACTATTTTGTAAGTCATGAACAGTTTTTGAATTTTGAGGACAATTTTCCATTCATAAACATTTTTTTATTAGCCTACCCCAACTTGTTTGGGACTAAAGGCTTCGTTGTTGTTGTTTTTGTTATGAACATTTTTAATTGGCAAATTTTGTTCTATTTCATTAATATTTTCTAACACATGAACATTTTTTGATTTCCCGAACATTTGTTTTCCAAATTCTAAACATTTTTAAATATGCAAATACTTTTTAAAAAATCACAAACAATTTTTGAATCCACAAACAATTTATGATTTCTTTAACAAATTATTTCAAAATTCTCATTTTCTTTTATTTTTTTAAACTATTTTGAACTCCTAAATTATTTAAAGTATAAAAAACGAAAATATAAAAGAAAAACAGGCCGCCCGAACATTGGGCTGGCTCAAACGGGCACGCCGCGTCTTCTCCCGGCGTGCTGTGCGCAGTATAGGAGGATGTCCCTACTATATGGGCCGGCCCAGCGGGGCATTCCCCTGTATAAAACGTGTTTTATCACCTACAGATGGCATTGGTAGGTAATATTTCGCAATTTTGAGGCAATTTTCATGACGTTCCATCGGAAGGTATAGATATCACGGTTTTTATTAGATTTCTTCTTCTTGGGTTTTTACTGGGTTTTTTATTTTTGCTTTTTTTCTTTGTTTTTCACCGGGTTTCTTTGTTACATTCACGGCTTTTATTGGATTTCTTCTTCTCAGTTTACTGTTTTTTTCTTACCTTTTCTTTCTTTGTCTTCTTTTTCTCTATTTCTTTTCTTGGTTTTCTTCATTTTTATTTGTCTCCTTCTTGGGTCGCACTGTTTCCATTCTTTTCAACTGGTTTCTACTGTTTTCATTTTCTTGTTTGATTTTCTTAGTTTTATTTTTGGGTTTTTATTGGTTTTCTTTGTTTATTTGCCGATTTTCATCAGTTTCATTTTTTTCAATGCATAATAAACATTTTAAGTACACAATATTTTCTAATTTTTCAGTACACAATATACATTTTAAGTGTACATTTGGAATATTTTTTTATACATGTTGGAATTTTTAAAATGCATATGTACATTTTTATTATAATACATGTTCTTGAATACATGTTCAGTATTTTTTTTTCAAATACACACTGACTTTTTTATGGTAGTAATCATTTTAGAAAAAACTTTGCAAATATTTAATAAACATATTTTAAATGTTTAGTACACAATGTACATTTTAGTGTACATGTGACTCTTTTTGATACACTTTGAATATTTTTGAAATAACGATGTACATTCGTGCTAAGCGGCCCAACACCGCTCCCCTAGGTGAAGCTGCCTCTGCTACATGCCTTGAACACACACACGCGCGCGCACACACACAGAGAGAGAGAAAAGAGATTCTATGCTTCATATGAAGCCATTGTATGTTGAGGGCGGGTCAACTCTATCGACAAAAAAGAGAAATGTTTCCTCGTCGGTCATAATGTGTATTTGCATACCATAGTATAAAAGCCTATATTTTTCTGTTGTAGAAGAAGGGCATATTACTTTCTAAGCGCAGTTGCCTTTCTGTTTCTGTCCCGATTCTAGGACAGGTTTATACGACCTCTCAAGTTCCAAGCTAAAAATTTACTATCTACTCCCACTTTAGTGAGCTAAAAAGTCTTATATTTGTTTACAGAGAGAATATAATATATGAAAATTTCATGAGGATAAAACAGATCCCTTGTTGCCCTTTTGCCCTATGTCTTCTCTTCTACTGGCTACATTGATCATCATATTATACAAACTGACACATGTCGTTGCAAAAAGGAAAATCATACACATACATGTGTAAACGACATTTATTGGAACACGCCAAGCAACATGGAAAAGTATAGATTGGTTAAATAGAATATTATTTGTAGACCTAAAAGTCATGGGGGCTTGGGTATTATCAACAGTTCTATTATGAATAAGTGCTTGATCGTCAAATGGTGGTGGCAGACCCTGAAACCTTCCAAAGGTACTCTTTCGTTCAATATCCTTAAAGCTAAATACTTTAACTTCTCCAGCCCTTTGTTTTCCTCTGCTGCAAATGGTTCTCAATTTTGGCGTGATTTGGTTAAGGTGCGTCATGGATTCTGCGAGCATGTGAAATTTGTTGTCAACGATGGCAAATCCACACGATTTTGGCTTGGCTGGTGGGTTGGAGACACACCTTTGTGTTCTCTCTTCCCGGTTTTATTTTTGTTTTTGTGGTAACCTTGAGATCTCTATTGTTGACCTTTCTCGCAATAATTGGGATTTAGGCTTTCGACGATCTTTATCTCATGAAGAGTTGGAAGACTGGCACAGTCTTGCTGCCAATTTCTCCTCGCTCGGAGATCTCGGATTCGATGACTTGGCTTTATTCCTCTTCTGGTAATTTCTCGGTTAAGTTTTTATATCTTTGTTTGCTCTCTTGACCTTCATCCTCAAAGTCTAAGGATATGTGGCGTCCGCGTATCCCGTTAAAGATCGAAATCTTTCTTTGGCAGGATATTGGTGGCAAGTTGCCTGCAGCTGATCAAATTTGTAAACATAATGGCAGGGCTTCGCCTTTTTGCTCTCTTCATTCTCGTGCCGAGGACACTGAGTATGCAACCTTGATTTGGAGTTGCACCCGGTCGTGGCTGGGTGTTAGTCGGGCTCCTGCATCTTCCGCCCAATTACTGCTGCTAGCCAATACTTTGTGTGGACAGATGAAACATGTGTTTTGGTTAGGTATTGCTGCTTTTAGTTGGGTTATTTGGACAACTAAAAATAAATTTACTATCAAGCATTTTTCCTTCTAATTATCTTCGAATCTCTAAATCTATTGCAGCAATGGAAGCCGCTGGCTAAAAGTTGCGCTATGGAGCTGTTGATCTCTCAAGTTAGAGCTACTACTAATTCTCTATCTCCAAGAGTGCATGCTGCGGCGACGTAATTGGCATATCCTGGATGTTCATTTCCATCACTTTTGTAGGTTGTAGGTAGCTGGCCTGCGTGCCTATCCCTTTTATGTTTATGTTTTGGTTGTTGTGCAATCCGTACTGTTTATGTTGGTGTTTATGTTGGTTGGTTGTGATAACTCTACGTGATGTGAACTTATTAATTGATTTTATTTATAAAGTCGGACTATCGCCTTTTCTCAAACAAGTGTAAACAGCATCACTTTAGCTACATTTCAGTTAGCTGACTTTCCATTTTGTGGTCAGTCAATTGTCTGTTCATTGGATCAAGCTTTGAGATCTGTGTTGTTTTTATTTTTTATGTTTAGTTCTGTTGTTGGGCTGGGCTGAAAGGAATCGATTGACGCGTTGTTTTGACCAGTCGAATCGGTACCGAGCCGATTTCTTTGTCTTGGTTGCCCCTGTTTAATTCTGGGTTGCATATTTTCTTTTTCCCTTTTTCTTTCATTTATTGGTTATAATTTTGTTTTTGTGGGTTTTTGGCTGGGTTTAATTATATGCATACAAATACTATATAATATATGCCAAAATTTCATGATTATATGATTAATTTTGCATATTACAAGAAATTACAATTTTGGTGCAAAGTTGTGCGTAAGTTTTTGTTATAAATTTTATTTCTTCTTAAAGAAAATACCAACGGCACTAATTCATTCTTTTTTTCAAAAAGATCATTATTTTGATATTGTTTTAGTCTTTACTTCATTTTCATTCTACTTTAATGTTAATACCAATGCCACTATTCATTTGTTCTTAGATTTTGTTTTTGCAAGAGTTTCACTTTTATATGATTATTCTTGCGTATTATAAAGAAGCGCAATTTTTAATATAGTTCGTGCAAATTTTGTCAGTGTTTGTTCTAGATTTTTTCCCCCATTTTTTTGTTCTTAAATGGATACCAATGCCGCTCATTCATTCTTCCTTAGGAAATTTAATTCTTTCTTTTATGGGTATTTTTGCTTCATTTTTTATTTCTTTTTTTGTTTCTATGTGTTTTCCTTTTTTTTCCTTTTTCTTTCCTATATCGGTTATTTTTCTTTTTTGTGGGCTTTTGGCTGAGTGTAATTATATACAAACAAATACTATATGATATGTGCCAAAATTTCATGAGTATATGATTATTTTTACATATTACGATAACGTGCAATTTCAGTGCAAAGATATGCGTATGTTTTTTTAATCTTCTTCTTAAAGGAAATACATTATTTCAGTTACACTGCGTGTAAATTATAGTAGAATGCAAAAAATGCATTATCCTATGCTTATTCCTTGCATATTTCAAAAAGTGCAATTTGAGTGCAAACTGCGTGCAAGTTTCGAAAGTTTTTCTTTCATTTTGTTTCTTCTTAAAGAGTTTCATTATTTCTTAGAAAACTTCATTATTTTGATTTTGTTTTAGTTTTTTTTCTGAAAAGGTAATACCAATACCACGAATTCATTCTTTCATAGAAAACTTCATTTTTTATAGTTTTACTTTTATTTTATTTTTATGTTTTTTTAGTTTTTGCTGTTATATATTTATTCTTGCATATTATAAAAAATGCAATTTTCTGTGTAAGTTGTATGCAATTTTTTTTTCATCATTTGTTTAATTTATTTTCCATTTTCTTTCTTTTTTAATGGTAATACCAATGCCAATAATTTGTGCAAATTTAATTTGTTTCTCCTTTAAAAATTTATTTTAGTTTTTTTATTAGTTTAAGTATTAATTATGTCCATCCATGCAACCACAAAGCTAATGATGAGTGTCTGTGGTGCATGTGTGTGTATGCATGTGGGCGTGTCTGCATGTTTATGTGCATGTGGTGCCTACATGTACGTGCTCTTGCATCACATCCTAGCATAGTTTTGGCCGCCAAAGCCCACAGTTTTCATGCATGCTTTGAGATGAATATGTAGGGCTATAAGGTGGTTCAGAAAAAAAAAGTGACTGGACCTAAAATAAACTTCAGTCGATTGGGCTATAGCTATACGTCAGGTGACTGGATTTTTAATTTCGGCCAGTGAATTTTGTGACCATTGATTGAAGTGCTCTGTGATATGGTGTGAAAGGAGTTGACTGGCCCTATACCTTCTTCATGTCAATTTCCCCTTTCTTTGTTGAATGCATGTCGCAGCCTCCATGCATGCATGTCTTTGATTGGTGGCTCTTGCAGGCAGATGCATGGATAGAATGCATGCTACTTTTAGAGTGTGTGCAGTGTGTGTCCGTGCTTTTTTCCTTGCTTTTTCTTCTGTTTTCATGCACATTTTGCTTTTGCTTTTTTGGCCGATTTTTTTTCTTTACGTTTATTTTTGGATGTTGAGTGTGTGTACATGTATACACGTAAGTACTATGCATGTAAATTATACAAGAGTGTCAAATTTTTCACTATTATATGTATTTTCTTACATGTTTAAGCCAATCTCTTTATCGCTTTGTTTTTTTTCTGTATTTCTTTTTTGTGCATTTCTCCTTTTGTTTTTGTTTTTTCTTTATTAGTTGTTTTTTTGTAGGTATTTTTGGGATGTTGGGTGAGTGTAAATATACACACACAAATACTATTCAATACAAGCGAAAATTACACACTATTATATGCTTATTGTTTGCACACTAAAATAAGTGCAATTTTAATAGAAAGTTGTGTGCAAGTTCTTTTTTACTTTTTTCATTATCCTTATTCTTAAAGAGTAATACCAATGGCACTAACTCACTGTTCTTTATAAAACTTCTATATTTTGATCTTATTTTAGTTATTATTTTATTTTATTTCTTTTTTAAGAGTAATACTGATGCTACTAATTCATCCATTCTTGTGAAATTCTAGTATCGCATGTTTATTCCTGCACATTATAGAAACATCGTAATTTGTGTGTTTATTGTGCAATTTTTGACAATATTTTATTTTTTATTTCGTTCTTCTTACATGGTAGTGTCAATGCCACTAATTCATTCTTTCTTAGAAAACATTATTATTTCGATTTTTTATTTCATTTTTTTTCTTCTGAAAGGGCAATATGAATGCCACCAATTCATTCTGCCTTCGGAAACTTAATTATTTACATTTTTTAGTTTTAAATTCAGTTTTTTTTCTTTTTAAAGGGTAACACCAATGCCATCAATTCATTCTTTTTTAAAAAACTTCATTATTTTGATTATTTATTTCATTTCATTTCCTTTCTTTTTAAAGGGTAATACCAATGCCACCAATTCATTCCTTATTAGGAAACTTCTTTTTCTGAAAAATCCCCCATTATATGCTTGCATATTATAAAATAGCGCATTTTTTGTAAATTTGGTGCAATTTTTGTCATTGTTTTTTTATTTTTAAATTTTTTATTAAAGGTAATACCAATGCCACTAATCCATTCTTCCCTAGAGATCTTCATTTTACTGGTTTTTATTTCTGATTTTTTTAATATTAGTATGGGGGGAAGAAGAACGCGGTTGTGCCTTTGAATCTTTGCTCAGGTGGTGGAGAGTGGTGGAGTCGATTTGACCAAACGCCAACAAAAAATTAGGCGCCTATCAAATAATAGCCCCCATAACATGGTTATATACTTACTCAATTTTTATGCAATGCGTGTGCGATTTATACCACTGGCCGAAAATTGCATTACTATATGCTTACTTTTGTATATTATGAAACAATGCAATTTTCTATGTCAATCTTGTGTATTTTTCTGTCTTTTTTATGTGTTTTTACATTTTGTTTCTTCTTTTAGGTCATAGCAATGTCCTTAATTCATTCTTTCTTAGATTTTTTTTGTTTTAGTTTTGTACTAGCGTTGGTTTTAGTTTTTTCTTAATGATTATGGTCAACTGGGTTCAATCTCAACTAGAAGTATGTACTAGTAATCTTCCTATACGTACATATTATCTCATACTCCCTCCGTCCGAAAATACTTGTCGTAATGGATTCAAATGGATGTATCTAAAACTAAAATACATCTTGATACATCCATTCCTCAGACAAGTATTTCCGGACGGAGGGAGTACCATGCATCAATCAGTGCTGGATCTAATCCTGTTTCTCATCTTATACACACATAGTACAACTCATCATAGCATAACTTGCTTATGAAATAGTGTGATATTAAAGAATTCAGCTGCCGGCGATCTACCATCAATCCTGCTATACGTACGATTCAATACTCATACGATTAGAAACAGCCCAAGATAAGCACTCGCCGTACTTGAACGCAGCTGCACTATTTAGTGGTCAAAGGGCTGCATGCATGCACCGGTGATCAACTACTCCTATCACCCAAGGAAATCTGGCTAGTGCATAATCGACTGAAACAAGTTTCGGGTCAGTCAACTGCCCTGTAGCCAATCCCAAACGGCATTGGCTTACGACATGCCCTCTTGACTAGCTCAATAGCAATAGGCGGGGAAAGTTCTTATACATTAATCTAGCCTCAGAAAATATGTGTAGCGTAATTGATCGACACAACAGAATGGAACACCTGAACTAGTAAAATAAAGCATGTCGGGAGCTGAACGCCGTTTCTTCCTTCTTCCATTTTCAGGCGAGAGATATTTACATAACACGCATTGAGGCGGGCGAAACACGATTGCACGACACCGCGAGCTGTTCTGGCGTTTGCGTCTGTTAGACTGTATTTACATATAGCTTCTGTATATGTTTTGTATATTGTATCGTACACCTTGGTGTACCCTTTATATATATGAGATAGTCACACCTTTAACGGGTGTCGTGCAGTTTCCCAAAACCCTAAGTCTTACATGGTATCAACCCTAACCGGTCCTATGTCTTCCGCTGCTGCTGCCGCCGCCGCCTCCGCCACCGCGATCGCGCCCAACTCCGTCGCCGCCGTCGCGCCGGCTTCTGTCACGGCGCCTGCATCGCCGTTCCTCTCCTCGCGTCCCCTGGTTTCGGTCTACACCGGCCAATCTTCGATGGTAGGCGCCTCCTCGGATCAGCCTCCGCCGTCGTCACCGGCCGCGCCTCCGCCGGCCCCCGGGGGATCCTTCGTACACCGGTCCGTGGATGGGATCGGCCACCTACGGCCCCCACGGGGCTGCTCCACTCCCGCCCGCAGGCTCCTACGTGGCGGCGCCCGTCCCTGCCGGATCGGCGGCCTATGGCCCCTACGGGGCTGCTCCACCGCCACCCGCAGGCCCCTACGGGGCGGCGCCCGTCCCTGCCGGATCGGCGGCCTATGGCCCCTACGGGGCCGCTACTTCATCAACGGGCCACTACGGGGCGCCGCCCTACGCGCCCTACGCGCCTTCACCTATCGCCGCGAACGCTGGGTCGGACAGGGCCCCGCCGTTGCCATTGCCCTACGGCGGCTACTACACGGCGCCTCCTCCTGCTGATCATGCCGTGGCCAGCACGCCGTTCTACTTCGCGCATCTGATCCCAGTGAAGTTGACGACGGACAATTATCTGTCATGGCGTGCACAGGTGTTGCCACTTCTCCGCAGTCGCTACCTGGAGGGCTACGTCGACGGGTCCTTGCCGTGTCCTCCACCACATCACCCGGCATATCATGCGTGGGTGGCTCAGGATCAGGCCATACTTTCGGCGATCCAGTCGTCGCTCACCGAGGCGGTGTCCTCCTTGGTTCTCTTCACTGCCACGTCCCAGGAGGCGTGGTCTGCCCTTCACACCAGCTTTGCATCTTAGCAGCAGGCTCGTGCTCACACTCTTCGTACGGAGCTGGGAGAGACCAAGCTTCTTGACCTCAGCATTACCGACTACTTCGGCAAGATGACGCGTCTCGCAGACACTCTGGCCTCCATTGGTCAACCGCTTCGCAAAGAGGACTTCACCACCTTCGTCATGAACGGCCTGGATGACGACTATGATAACCTTGCTGAGAACATCAATGGCCGTGATACTCCACTTGAACCCCGTGAGCTCTACGCCCGCCTCCTTGCCACGGAACAGCGCATCAAGTCCCGCCGTACCAATCCGAGTTTCATGGCTGCCAACGCTGCCACTCGTGGAAAAGGGAAGCCCTTCAAGTCAACTGCAGCGGGCAAAACAGCACCATTGACTTTGCAGGCTCCGCGGTCGCCTGCCGCAGCCCCTTTCCCCACGACCGGGGGTGGTCGTTCGTGTGCCTGCTGCCCTTCTTGTGGCGTCCAGCTCCCCTGTCAACTGTGCAACATCCCAGGTCATGTTGCTTCCCGCTGTCATCGTCGCTTCAAGCAGGACTTCCTCGGCGTCGGCAACAATGGCAAAGGTAACGAGAAACAAGCTGCCTTGGCCACTCATGAGCCTGCTCGTCAAGCAGGCCACACTACATCATATCCCATTGATCCGACATGGTATATGGACACGGGCGCTACGAATCATTTGATGGGCGAGATGGGCAAACTCTCAGTTCAGGAGCCATACCGTGGTAATGATCAGGTTCACACCGCCAGTGGAGCAGGTATGCACATATCACATGTTGGTCAGGCCTCTCTTTTAACTCATACACAGAAATCTCTCCATCTTCGTAATGTCCTTAGAGTTCCTTCTGCTACTCGTAGCCTATTGTCTGTTCCTCAGCTTACTCGTGATAACAATATTTTCACTGAGTTTCATCCTTTTTATTTTTTTATCAAGGATCGGGCCACGAGGGACGTTCTGCTTAGAGGTCGCCTGCGCGATGGATTATATGCACTTGATCTGCCTTCTACCCCTCGAGCACTCACTGGTGTCCGTGTGTCGCCTACTCATTGGCATGCACGGCTCGGCCATCCTGCCACTCCCATAGTTCGTAGTGTTCTTCATCGTCATAGTCTTCCCGTTGTGTCCAATAAAGATGTTGCCACAATCTGTGATGCCTGTCAACAAGGCAAGAGTCATCAGCTTTCGTTTTCTGATTCGAGTCATGTCGTCAAAACTCCACTTGAGATTATTTATTCTGATGTATGGGGACATGCCCAAACTTCTGTGAGCGGTCATAATTATTATGTCAGTTTTATTGATGCTTATAGTCGGTTCACTTGGCTTTATTTTATCAAACGTAAATCTGATGTGTTTGATGTGTTCCTGCAATTTCAAGCTCATGTTGAGCGTCTTCTTAAGCATAAGATTATTCATGTTCAGTCAGATTGGGGGGGGGGGGTGAATATCACAACCTCAATTCCTTTTTTAATAAGCTTGGGATTTCGCATCGCGTGTCTTGTCCTCATACACATCAGCAGAATGGCACGGCTGAACGTAAGCATCGTCACATTGTCGAAACCGGTCTCACCTTACTTGCTCATGCATCAGCACCTTTTCGTTTTTGGAGTGATGCTTTTTCTACTGCCTGTTTTCTCATAAATAGGCTTCCTACACGTCTCCTTGGGATGAAAACACCACTTGAACTATTGCTTAATGAGGTTCCAGATTATACTTTTCTCAAAGTTTTTGGTTGTGCATGCTGGCCTCATCTTCGTCCTTATAATAAGCGCAAGCTCGAGTTTCGGTCAAAACTTTGTGTATTTCTTGGGTATAGCTCTCTTCACAAAGGGTACAAGTGTCTTCATATTCCATCCAACCGTGTCTACATCTCGCGTGATGTTGTGTTTGATGAGAGTGTATTCCCGTTCTCGTCTTTGTCCATAACTCCCACACCTCCAGCCTCCTCCTTGCAATCCACCCCTCCACTGCCTGCTCAATTTGTTGATATTGCATATTCTCCTGCGTTGTTGCCTAATCATGCTGCAGGAACGGGTCGTGGAGTTCGCCTGGAGTTGCTGGAGGAGCCGGAGCCATCAACTGCACCCGATGTGCATGCGCCATGCATGCCTGGACTGGGCGCCTCAGCGTCGGCCCCGTCCGTGCCGGCCTCTTCTGAGGCTGGGTCGGTCCCGCCTGGGCCGGCCTTGCCCGGGCTGGTCTCCCCTGCGCCGGCCTCCCCCGAACCGGTGATCCCGTCTGGGCCGGCCTCCCCCGAGCTGGTGCTCCCATCTGAGCCGGCCTCTCCTGAGCCGGCGAGCTCGCCTGGGCTGGGCTGCCGCGCCTCGGTTGGCCTTGCGCCGACTGGTCGCCCATCCAGTCGAGTCTGTCGCCCGGGTCGGTCTCGCCTGGGTCGGCCTCGTCCTCGCCTGTCGCTACTGCATCGTCACCGGCTGCGTCGGATACTTCTTCATCGCCGGGGCCGTTGCCACTGGTTGCACCACCTGCGGCCGTTCCTCTTCGACCACATACTCGCAGTCGATCCGGTATTGTGTGTCCCAAGCAACGCAAAGATGGGACGGTCGCCTGGCTTGCGGCATGTGTTGCTCATGTCAAGGAAGATCCTTCGGCTGAACCGCGTCACTTCCAGGTTGCTCTCGGGATTCCTCATTGGCGTCAAGCTATGGAGCAAGAGTATCAGGCATTGTTGACAAATGGTACTTGGCAGCTTGTTCCCCCAGTCTCTGGTGTCAATGTCATTGATTCCAAGTGGGTCTTCAAGGTTAAGAAGCATGTTGATGGTTCTATTGAACGCTATAAGGCACGGTTAGTGGCGAAAGGGTTCAAGCAAAGGTATGGTCTTGACTATGAGGATACGTTCAGTCCGGTGATCAAACCAACAACTATTCGACTTCTGTTGTCCTTGGCTGTTACTCGGGGCTGGTTTCTTTGTCAGCTGGATGTTCAGAATGCCTTTCTTCATGGTGTTCTGGATGAGGAGGTTTACATGCGTCAGCCCCCTGGTTTCGTTGATCCTGCTCGTCCTCATCATCTGTGTCGCCTGGTCAAGGCGCTCTATGGGTTGAAGCAGGCTCCTCGTGCTTGGCATGCCAGATTGGGCTCTGTTCTTCGGTCACTTGGTTTTGTTCCCTCTACTGCTGACACCTCGCTCTTCCTTCTGCATCGACCTCAGGTGACGATGTATCTTCTGGTATATGTTGATGACATTATCCTCATTAGCTCCTCGGATGCTGCTGCTGACCGTCTGATATCTTCCTTGAGTGGAGATTTTGCGGTGAAGGATTTAGGAACGTTGCATTACTTCCTTGGGCTGGAAGTTTCACGTTCTTCTGCTGGCTTGACACTCACACAGCATAAGTATTCGATGGACCTGTTGCGACGGGCAGGTATGCTTAAATGCAAACATGCCATGACTCCTATGTCTGCTACTGACCGTCTGTCTGCGTTTGATGGAGATCCTCTCACCTCTGATGATGCCACTGAGTATCGTAGCGTTGTTGGTGGCCTGCAGTATTTAACTATCACTCGGCCAGATATCTCATATGCAGTCAATCGTGTCTGCCAATTTCTTCATGCTCCTCGGACTTCTCATTGGACAGCGGTGAAGCGGATTCTTTGTTATGTTTGCTTTACTGCCTCATATGGTTTGCTCCTTCAGCCAGCACCGTCTCCTACGCTTTCTGCTTTTTCAGATGCTGACTGGGCTGGTAATCCAGATGACAGGCGATCCACGGGGGGACATGCTGTCTTCTTTGGTCCTAACTTGATCGCCTGGGCTGCTCGCAAACAAGCTACAGTGTCCAGGAGTAGCACTGAAGCAGAATATAAAGCAGTTGCAAATGCTACAGCTGAGATCATATGGGTACAGTCCTTATTGAGAGAGTTGGGAGTTTCTCAAACTCAGCCGCCTGTCCTTTGGTGTGATAACATTGGAGCTACATATCTCTCATCTAATCCGGTGTTTCATGCTCGGACAAAGCACATAGAAGTTGACTATCATTTTGTACGGGAACGTGTTGCACAGAAGCTACTCCACATCAAGTTCATCTCCTCCAAAGATCAACTTGCTGACATCTTCACGAAGCCTCTTCCACAACCTCAGTTTGTAGGCTGCAGGCGCAATCTTAATATACTTTGTACTTCAGGGCATAGTTAAGATTGAGGGAGGGTGTTAGACTGTATTTACATATAGCTTCTGTATATGTCTTGTATATTGTATCGTACACCTTGGTGTACCCCTTATATATATGAGATAGCCACACCCTTAACGGATGTCGTGCAGTTTTCCAAAACCCTAAGTCTTACAGCGTCGTGCTCTGCCACTCTTTCTCCGTCGCATTCGCATTCCCTATAGCATTCCCAATATTCTTCGTGCCGCAACAACAAAAAGTCAATCATAACGCCAGCAATCGGAGGACGAACGAGTCGGATAAGGCCTGTTTTATAGCCGAAATCAAAGCCAACTGGGCAATAAGCCATGTCAAAGGATAACCGTAAAGAAATGAAAATGATGCGTCCAGGTCGCTGTCAGCTGGATCAGCACAGGCATGCATGCACTCCTTTGTTCATCTCCCGAGATCACAAAACTGGCCACACCGGATAATCCCATTCCGCTCTTTTCCAAAGCCATCCTCGATATGCAATGCAATTCCTCGTTGAAGCTGGAAAAACAAAAATCAGGCGCTGGGGTACAAAACCAGGCGGCTGACGACGACATCAAGCGCGTCCGTGCCGTGTGAGGTTTCCTCCACCCGTCGCAGCGCTTGCGGCCTGCATCGCAACGCCTACCTCGGGGTCTCGTGCGTGCGTGCGTGCGTGCGCGTGATGTGAAACCAGTTCTTGTCTGCGCGTGCGGGAGGAAGCTTCCACGCACGCGCCGCTGCGAGCCTGTCGCCTTCCTTCGCCAGCGCTATCGCTAATTCAGTCTTCCCGTTTCACCTGCTCCTCGGAAAAAATCCACATGCTTTTCCTCTCTGCCTTGTCCGTAGTACAGTAGTATGTACAGAACTTTGCTCTGCCTGGCTTACGATATCCATTTCCTCGGATTTTTGTTTTGCTTTCGATTTCATGTCCGTGGTGACTGCTGAGGCAAGGCCCCGTGATTAGGAGAGCACCATTCTTATTTTGAATGGATACAGTATATGACCGCAGGCGCGTATGGCACACATGTTATTTCTTCTTTTCTGCGGAAGGGGAACACCACTCAAAGGAAAACGAAAAACAACCCAGAAGTCCAGCATCTGCACGTCCACTAATTAATTGGCATCACCCTGCATGTCAGTCAGACAGGTTTATTTCTGAGATCCCAACGTCTCTCGTATACACCGCACGTAGCCCGTGGCTTCAGATCTAAGGATTCGTCGTTTGACTACGCAATGCAAATGGATGCATCGTCCGGCGAAGGCGAGATATTCATCTCCTTGGCCAAGAACCAGTCAAGAGCTGGGCTAGTGATGCAAGTACAGTAGTAGGAGAAGAGGCACTGATTAATATTAATACTCCCCGTCCCCGATCCATGGCAACGTAACCTCCAAATCAACGATTCTTTATCACGGATGATTGGGATCGGTCGACGACTGATGAACCGATGCCGCTTCTTCAATTCGGCCGTTTCTTGATTCCATCGATCGAGAGATGCGGAGCAACAACGGTCCGCACCAGGAAGCGCGCACGATGCCTGCATTTAGCCGTTGCGTCTCTCTAATCGATCGTCCGCACACATGAGAGCTCACGTTTCGGAATTAGATTTGCATCACAGCAGTGGGATGGGGGGGGGGGGGGGGGGGGGGGGGGACCTTTTGCTTGGAGCAGCGAAAATAACACCCATCCTGTGATTCTTTAACCTGCTCCCCAGATCGGTAGGCCCCGGATGATGGAAGAGGATAAGGTGAGGCCGGCCGGCTTCCTCGAGCTGTTTAATCAAACTTCTAGTGGTGTTTGATTGAGTAGGGTTTGGTTTCGTAGTCGTGGTCACGCACAGGGCTATTTTAATCCTCGATTTAAGCCCTAGCAAGCTGCAGTTGCGCTTAATCCATGTGGTTAGCCAGCTGAGTATTAGTAGCCAATCAGTAGTTAGTTGTTAAATCGCACAATACAGTACGAGTACGCGTAATGGAGAATCAAACTCCTTATTGCATGCCCCAAAGAAGAGAGAAGAGAGCCGCGCCGAGAGAGAAGTGCTTCACCTGCCGCTAGAATTAGTGCGATAATACTCCCTCCGTCCCGTACTATAAGAACGTTTTTGACACTAGCATAATACGTTCTTATATTATAGTAGGGAGGAAGTACTATTTTAGCCACTTGATTTTGGTGTCGCTCGGTTATGAGTTACTAACACAGACTACTTATTTTAGTACTACCTCGTCCTCATTGTATTTCATGCTAAATTTTGATCATAGATTTAACTAATAAAATGTTCATACACGTTACAAAAATTATTTTATTGAAAACTACGTTCAAATACGAATTCAACGATATAATTTTTGTTGACATGCATTAACATTTTGTTAGTTAAATCTTTGGTCAAAAATTGGCACGAAATACAATGAGGACCAATAAAGCAGGGCGGAGGTAGTATCATTCTATCCTTGGCTAGATCTATTTTGTGAGTTAGAGGATTAGGGTTCAACCCATGGCGATCTTTCTTCATTGGCTAGGTTTTCGTCATGAAAAGTGAAACTTCCGGTTCAGATACTAACACGGACGATACGGAGACTATGATGAAGGAACGCGAAAGTATCTTTCTACACTCGAGCTCAAATGCTCCTAGTATGAACAGTAAAATAGAAAAAAATAGAAAAAAAATCTGAATTTTTTTGTGGCATACTTTATGAAATGTCTGTTATGCATGCAAAAATTCATCATGAAATCACATTTGAGAAGGTTGTGGCAAAAAAAAAATCAGAGCTCCAAAGTGCGTTTGAAAGTAACATTTTCAGAGTAACGATTTTGTTTTTTTACTACGCATTCCACCAATGTCATTTTGTGATGAAATTTTGTGTGCACAACAAACATTTCTTAAAGTATGCCACAAAAAAGACAGAATTTTTGAAATATTTTTTTATTTTTATTTTCCTATTCACACCACGAGCATTTACCAGTGTAGAAACTCCATGTCCGAAGGAACGTGGTGAGGAAGTTCTTGATGATGTCATGGTGGAGTGGGAGGAGGCGCTCCATGCAGATTCAACCTGATAGATGACCATTGTCCGAGTGCACATGGACTAGCCAATACTGGTTTTTACAAGAACATGAGGGCTGCTTCGGATCTGGCCAAGGAGGTGAAAACTTGCCCTTCTAAAAGCATTTACACATTCAAAAAAAATTGCCTCAGTGATTGGGAGAAGGTCATGGAAGAAGGGGCTTGGACTTTCCATGGCAATGTTGTACTTTCACCATATGATGGATTCACCAAACCCTCCTCAGTTAATCTTGATATGCTCGAGCTATCGATCCAAATTCATGATCTACAAGATGGATTTGTACCTCTGCTAAAATCCATGGGAAGAAAAGTTGGGCGATTTGTATACGGCGAGCCTAAGTAGCAAGATTTCGAAGGAAATTTTTTCCAGGTCCGAATTAGGATCAATGTCACCAAGCCTCTAAAAAAATGTTGTTTCGCTTCTTTGTGGTAAGCAGCGTCAGATCTTTCGTATTTAATATGAGCGACTCCCGAATTTGTGCTTAGTATGTTGTAATCTTGGTCATATTTACAAAGAATGTGGTGATGGAGTTGACCCTCCATCGACGCTTGTCTTCAAAAACCTGCGAGCTAACTGGCTCAGAGGGGCTAGGCCATAGTCTAAAAAATGGAACGGACTAGAAAAAACCAGAACCGGCGGCCTTGCTGGTTTTATAAGCTAATTAGACCGTTCTGCAAAATGGACCGGACAAAACCGGTTGAACCAGCTGTTTTTTTGCCCAAACCGGATGAACCAATAATACACGCTAGCATCGATGGGAAAGAGGAAAAATAATTGCGGCTGCTAGGGATTTATCCTTGGGCGCAATTAAACAGGTTGTTGATGTCTACTCCGCAACCTTTTCCTTGTAGACGTTGTTGGGCCTCCAAGTGCGGAGGTTTGTAGGACAGTAGCAAATTTCCCTCAAGTGGATGACCTAAGGTTTATCAATCCGTGGGAGGCGTAGGATGAAGATGGTCTCTCTCAAACAACCCTGCAACCAAATAACAAAGAGTCTCTTGTGTCCCCAACACACCCAATACAATGATAAATTGTATAGGTGCACTATTTCGGCGAAGAGATGGTGATACAAGTGCAATATGGATGGTAGATATAGGTTTTTATAATCTGAAATTATAAAAATAGAAAGGTAGCAAGTAACAAAAGTGAGCGAAAACGGTATTGCAATACTTCGAAACAAGGCCTAGGGTTCATACTTTCACTAGTGCAAGTCCTCTCAATAATAATGACATAATTGGATCATATAACTATCCCTCAACATGCAACAAAGAGTCACTCCAAAGTAACTAATAGTGGAGAACAAACGAAGAGATTATTGTAGGGTACGAAACCATCTCAAAATTATTCTTCCCGATCAATCCATTGGGCTATTCCTATAAATGTCACAAACAACCCTAGAGTTCATAGTAAAATAACACATTAAGACACAAATCAACCAAAACCCTAATGTCACATGATACTCCAATTTCACCTCAAGTATCCGTGGGTATAATTATACGATATGCATTACACAATCTCAGATTCATCTATTCAAACCAACACAAAGAACTTCAAAGAGTGCCCCAAAGTTTCTAACGGAGAGTCAAGACGAAAATGTGTGCCAACCCCTATGCATAGATTCCCAAGGTCACGAAACCCGCAAGTTGATCACAAAAACATACATCAAGTGAATCAATAAAATACCCCATTGTCACCACAGGTATCCCACGCAAGACATACATCAAGTGTTCTCAAATCCTTAAAGATTCAATCCATAAGATAACTTCAAAGGGAAAACTCAATCCATTACAAGAAGATAGAGGGGGAGAAGCATCATAAGATCCAACTATAATAGCAAAGCTCGCGGTACATTAAGATCGTGCCATATCAAGAACACAAGAGAGAGAGAGAGAGAGAGAGAGATCAAACACATAGCTACTGATACATACCCTCAGCCTTGAGGGTGAAATACTCTCTCCTCGTCATGGAGAGTGCCGAGATGATGAAGATGGCCACCGGTGATGGATTCCCCCTCCGACAGGGTGCCGGAACAGGGTCCCAATTGGTTTTTGTTGGCTACAGAGGCTTGCGGCGGCGGAACTCTCGATCTAGGTTTCTTTTCGGGGGTTTCTGTATTTATAGGAATTTTTGGCGTCGGCCTCACTTCAGGGGGGTCTCCGAGTCATCCACGAGATAGGGGGGCGCGCCCAGGGGGTAGGGCATGCCCTCCACCCTCGTGGATGGCTCGGGACTCTTCTGGACCAACTCTTTTACTTCGGGGGCTCCTTTTGCTCCATAAAAAATCATCAAAAATTGGCACATCAATTGGAAAACTCAAAAACAAGGGGAAAACAAAAACTGACACTAGGTCTAGGGTTAGTCCCAAAAATCATATAAAATAGCGTATAAATGCATATAAAACATCCAAGTTGGATAATGTAATAGAATGGAACAAAACAAAATTATAAATACGTTGGAGACGTATCAAACATCCCCAAGCTTAATTCCTGCTCATCCTCGAGTAGGTAAATGATAAAAACAGAATTTTTGATGTGGAATGCTACCTAACATATTTATCAATGTAATCTTCTCTATTGTGTCAAGAATATTTAGATCTCTAAGATTCAAGACAAAAGTTTAATATTGACATAAAAACAATAATATTTCAAGCATACTAACAAAGCAATCATGTCTTCTCAAAATAACATGGCCAAAGAAAGCAATCCCTACAAAATCATATAGTCTGGCTATGCTCTATCTTCATCACATAAAATATTCAAATCATGCACAACCCCGGTTTCAGCCAAGCAATTGTTTCATACTTTAGTATTCTCAAACTTTTTCAACTTTCACGCAATACATGAGCGTGAGCCATGGACATAGCACTATGGTGGAATAGAATATGGTTGTGGAGAAGACAAAAAGGAGAAGATAGTCTCACATCAACTAGGCATATCAACGGGCTATGGAGATGCCCATCAATAGATATAAATGTGAGTGAGTAGGGATTGCCATGCAACGGATGCACTAGAGCTATAAGTGCATGAAATCTCAAAAGGAAACTAAGTGGGTGTGTGATACGTCTCCAACGTATCTATAATTTTGATTGTTCCATGCTATTATATTACCCCTTTTGGATGTTTATGGGCTTTATTTTACACATTTATATCACTTTTGGGACTAACCTACTAACCGAAGGCCCATCCCGTATTGGTGTTTTTTTGCCTATTTCAGTATTTCGAAGAAAAGGAATACCAAACGGAGTCCAAACGGAATGAAACCTTCGGGAGCGTGATTTTTGGAACGAACATGATCCAGAGGACTTGGAGTGCAAGTCAAGAAGCAGCCGAGGCCTCCATGAGATAGGAGGGCGCGCCCCCCTATAGGGCGCGCCCCCTGTCTCGTGAGCCCCTTGGGCGTCCACCGACGTACTTCTTCCTCCTATATAAGCCTACGTACCCAGAAAACATCCAGGGAGCAGACGAAACACAATTTCCACCACCGTAACCTTCTGTATCCGCGAGATCCCATCTTGGAGCCTTCGCCGGCGCTCCGCCGGAGGGGGAATCGACCATGGAGGGCTTCTACATCAACATCCTTGCCCCTCCGATGAGTTGTGAGTAGTTTACCACAGACCTATGGGTCCATAGTTATTAGCTAGATGGCTTCTTCTCTCTTTTTGGATCTCAATACAATGTTCTCCCGCTCTCTTGTGGAGATCTATTCAATGTAAACTCTTTTTGCGATGTGTTTGTTGAGATCTGATGAACTGTGGGTTTATGATCAAGTTTATCTATGAATAATATTTGAATCTTCTCTGAATTCTTTTATGTATGATTGAGTTATCTTTGCAAGTCTCTTCGAATTATCAGTTTGGTTTGGCCTACTAGATTGATCTTTCTTGCCATGGGAGAAGTGCTTAGCTTTGGGTTCAATCTTGCGGTGTCCTTACCCAGTGACAGAAAGGGTTGCAAGGCACGTATTGTATTGTTGCCATCGAGGATAACAATATGGGGTTTATATCATATTGCTTGAGTTTATCCCTCTACATCATGTCATCTTGCTTAATGCGTTACTCTGTTCTTATGAACTTAATACTCTAGATGTAGGCAGGAGTCGGTCAATGTGTGGAGTAATAGTAGTAGATGCAGGCAGGAGTCGGTCTACTTGTTGTGGACGTGATGCCTATATACATGATCATGCCTAGATAATCTCATAATTATTCACTTTTCTATCAATTGCTCCACAGTAATTTGTTCACCCACCGTAATACTTATGCTATCTTGAAAGAAGCCACTAGTGAAACCTATGGCCCCCGGGTCTATCTCTTATCATATTTGCTTCCAATTTACTTTTATTTGCATCTTTACTTTTTGCATCTATATTATAAAATACCAAAAATATAGTTATCTTATCTTATTATCTCTATTAGATCTCACTTTCGCAAGTGGCCGTGAAGGGATTGACAAACCCTTTATTGCATTGGTTGCGAGTTCTTTGTTTGTTTGTGTAGGTGCGTGGGACTTTTGAGGAGCCTCCTACTGGATTGATACCTTGATTCTCAAAAACTGAGGGAAATATTTATGCTACTATTGCTGCATCACCCTCTCCTCTTCGAGGAAAACCAACGCAAGCTCAAGATGTAGCAAGAAGCATTTCTGGCGCCGTTGCCGGGGAGGTCTTCGCTCAAGTCAAGACATACCAAGTACCCATCACAAACCCATCTCCCTCGCATTTACATTATTTGCCATTTGCCTCTCGTTTTCCTATCCCCCACTTCACCCTTGCCGTTTTATTCACCCTCTCTTTCCCTATCTTCTTCTCCTTTTTCTGTTTGCCTTCCCATTGCCATGACCGAGTCAAAAAGAACTAAGGGCCCTTTCCTAGGTTCTGGCACCTTGGATAACCTGTCTATCCTCTCTAAGCTCATAAATAAGGATGCTATAGAAAGACCCACCGAGGTCTCCAATGAGAGCTTGAATAATTTTGATGAGGATGACTCTGAAATTTTTCGCTATTTACTTGATGTGTCTTTAAAAGATGCTTGGGATAGGTTATTAAGGATTCGAGCTAGCTATGTGCCACAATATCAAATTGAAGATTACTTAAAAAGTTTTTATGTTGGCTTGCCCGCTTCTTTTAAACAAGTTTTATATTCTATTTTTGAAGGAGCTTTTCTTGAAGGGGATGCTATAGATACTTATGAAAAAAAATGAAAACCATATTTGGGCATCCTATGAATGATAAGGTTGAATCAACTACTCTCTTATGCTTTTATCAAAATAAAATTATTAAAGAGATGAAGTCTAGTTTAGAGGCAAACTTCCGTAACATGCTTAATCTTACTTCTTCCATTAATGGCCATGTGCTTACCTTAAATATAAGAATGATTGCCATAGAAAGGAGATCCTCCTCTCCGAGTACCAAAGATGGCACCCGTTAGATCTATCTTTGCTTTTATGCCTAGCTAGGTGCGTTAAACGATAGCGCTAGTTGGGAGGCAGCCCAATTTTCTTTATGTTTTTTGTTTTTGCTCCTGTTTAGTAATAAATCTTGCATCTACCTTCTGTTTAGATGTGTTTTTATCTTTTAATTAGTGTTTGTGCCAAGTAGAACCTATAGGATAACCTATGATGATAGTTGATTTGATTCTGCTGAAAACAGAAACTTTGCGTGCACGAATATAATTTTGTTAAATCACAGAAACGTGATTTTGCGTTGATTCTTTTTGATGATGATCAATAAACAAATGATCCAGGACTTCCTATTTTGGTAGGGTTTTTGAAGTTCCAGAAGTTTGCGTTAGTTACAGATTTCTACAGACTGTTCTGTTTCTGATAGATTCTGTTTTTCGTGTGTTGTTTGCTTATTTCGATGCATCTATGGCTAGTAAAATAGTTTATAAACCATAGGGAAGTTGGAATACAGTAGGTTTAACACCAAAATAAATAAATAATGAGTTCATTACAGTACTTTATGTGGTGGTTTTGTTTTCTTTCACTAACGGAGCTTATAAGATTTCCTGTTGAGTTTTGTGTTGTGAAGTTTTCAAGTTTTGGGTAAAGCTTTTATGGACTATGGAATAAAGGGTGGCAAGAGCCTAAGCTTGGGGATGCCCAAGGCACCCCAAGATATTCAAGGATATCCAACAATCTAAGCTTGGGGATGCCCCGGGAAGGCATCCCCTCTTTCGTCTTCGTTCATTGGTAACTTTACTTGGCCACATGATATGTGTTTTGCTTGGAGCGTCGTGTATTATATTAGTCTTTGCTTTTTAGTTTAACACAATCATACTTTCTGTACACACCTTTTTGGAGAAGCCTACTTGATTAGAATTTGCTAGAATACTCTATGTGCTTCACTTATATCTTTTGAGCTTGATAGTTTTTGCTCTAGTGCTTCACTTATATCTTTTAGAGCATGGTGGTGTCTTAATTTTGAAGAAATTTCTAGTCTCTCATGCTTCACTTATATCTTTTTGAGAGTCTTTTAGAACATCATGGTATTTGCTATGGTTTTAAAGTTGGTCCTAGAATGATGAGCATCCAAGTTGGGTATAATAAAAACTATCATAGAAAAAGAATTGGATGCTATGATCAATATGATGCTTGATAATTGTTTTGAGATATGGAGATAGTGATATTAAAGTCATGCTAGTTGGGTGATTATGAATTTAAAGAGTGTTTGTGATTCCCGTAGCATGCACGTATGGTGAACCACTTTGTGATCAAGTTGGAGCACAATTTTATTTATTGATTGTCTTCCTTATAAGTGGCGGTCGGGGACGAGTGATGGTATTCTCCTACCAATCTATCCCCCTAGGAGCATGCGCATAGTGCTTTGGTTTTTGATGACTTCTAGATTTTTGCAACAAGTACATGAGTTCTTTTCACTAATGTTGAGTCCATGGATTATACGCACCCTTTCACCCTTCCATCATTGCTAGCCTTTCTTGTGCCGCGCAACTTTCGCCGGTACCATACACCTACCATATACCTTCCTCAAAACAGCCACCATACCTACATATTATGGTATTTCCATAGCCATTCCGAGATATATTGCCATGCAACTTTCCACCGTTCTGTTCATATGGCACACATTACTTTTGTCATATTGCTCTTTGCATGATCATGTAGTTGACATTGCATTTGTGGCAAGGCCACCTTCATAATTTTCATACATGTCGCTCTTGATTCATTGCATATCCTGGTACACCGTCGGAGGCATTCATAGAGTCATATCTTGTTCTAGCTTTGAGTTGTAATTCTTGAGTTGTAAATCCATAAAAGCGTGATGATCTTCATTATTAGAGCATTGTCCTAGTGAGGGAAGGATGATGAAGACTATGATTCCCCCATAAGTCGGTATGAGACTTCAGACTTTACAAAAAGAAAAGAAAAAAAAGAGAAAAAAAGAAAAAGGCCAAAAGAAAAAAAAGGCCAAAGAAAAAAAAGAAAGAAAGAAAAAAAGAGAAAAAAATAAAATGAGAGAAAAAGAGAGAAGGGACAATGCTACTATCTCTTTTTCCACACTTGTGCTTCAAAATAGCACCATGATCTTCATGGTAGAGAGTCTCATATGTTGTCACTTTCATATACTAGTGGGAATTTTTCATTATAGAACTTGGCTTGTATATTCCAATGATGGGCTTCCTCAAAAATGCCCTAGGTCTTCGTGAGCAAGCAAGTTGGATGCACACCCACTTAGTTTCTTTTGTTGAACTTTCATATATTTATAGCTCTAGTGCATCCGTTGCATGGCAATCCCTACTCACTCGTATTGATATCTATTAATGGGCATCTCCATAGCCCGTTGATACGCCTAGTTGATGTGAGACTATCTTCTCCTTTTTGTCTTCTCCACAACCACCATTCTATTCCACATATAGTGCTATGTCCATGGCGCACGCTCAAGTATTGCGTGAAAATTGAAAAAGTTTGAGATTATTAAAGTATGAAACAATTGCTTGGCTTGTCATTGGGGTTGTGCATGATTAAATACTTTGTGTGATGAAGATAGAGCAACCGCCAGACTATATGATTTTGTAGGGATAACTTTCTTTGGCCATGTTATTTTGAGAAGACATGATTACTTTGATTAGTATGCTTGAAGTATCACAATTTTCATGTTAATATGAACTTTTATTTTATATCATTTGGATCTGAACATTCATGCCACAATAAAGAAAATTACATTGAGAATTATGCTAGGTAGCATTCCACATCAAAAAATCTCTTTTTATCATTTACCTACTCGAGGACGAGCAGGAATTAAGCTTGGGGATGCTAGATACGTCTCCAACGTATCTATAATTTTTGATTGTTCCATGCTATTATATTACCCCTTTTGGATGTTTATGGGCTTTATTTTACACATTTATATCATTTTTGGGACTAACCTACTAACCGGAGGCCCAGCCCGTATTGCTGTTTTTTTGCCTATTTCAGTATTTCGAAAAAAAGGAATATCAAACGGAGTCCAAACGGAATGAAACCTTCGGGAACGTGATTTTTGGAACGAACGTGATCCAGATGACTTGGAGTGCAAGTCAAGAAGCAGCCGAGGCCTCCACGAGATAGGAGGGCGCGCCCCCCTATAGGGCGCCTCCTGTCTCGTGGGCCCCTCGGGCGTCCACCGACGTACTTCTTCCTCCTATATAAGCCTACGTACCCCAAAAACATCCAGGGAGCAGACGAAACACAATTTCCACCATCGTAACCTTCTGTATCCGCGAGATCCCATCTTGGAGCCTTCGTCGGTGCTCCGCCGGAGGGGGAATCGACCACGGAGGACTTCTACATCAACATCCTTGCCCCTCCGATGAGTTGTGAGTAGTTTACCACAGACCTACGGGTCCATAGTTATTAGCTAGATGGCTTCTTCTCTCTTTTTGGATCTCAATACAATGTTCTCCCCCTCTCTAATGGAGATCTATTCGATGTAAACTCTTTTTGCGGTGTGTTTGTCGAGATCCGATGAATTGTGGGTTTATGATCAAGTTTATCTATGAATAATATTTGAATCTTCTCTGAATTCTTTTATGTATGATTGAGTTATCTTTGCAAGTCTCTTCGAATTATCAGTTTGGTTTGGCCTACTAGATTGATCTTTCTTGCCATGGGAGAAATGCTTAGCTTTGGGTTCAATCTTTCGGTGTCCTTACCCAGTGACAGAAAGGGTTGCAAGGCACGTATTGTATTGTTGCCATCGAGGATAACAAGATGGGGTTTATATCATATTGCTTGAGTTTATCCCTCTACTTCATGTCATCTTGCTTAATGTGTTACTCTTTTCTTATGAACTTAATACTCTAGATGCATTCAGGAGTCGGTCGATGTGTGGAGTAATAGTAGTAGATGCAGGCAGGAGTCGGTCTACTTGTTGCGGACGTGATGCCTATATACATGATCATGCCTAGATAATCTCATAATTATTCGCTTTTCTATCAATTGCTCGACAGTAATTTGTTCACCCACCGTAATACTTATGCTATCTTGAGAGAAGCCACTAGTGAAACCTATGGCCCCCGGGTCTATCTCTTATCATATTTGCTTCCAATTTACTTTTGTTTGCATCTATATTATAAAATACCAAAAATATATTTATCTTATCTTATTATCTCTATTAGATCTCACTTTCGCAAGTGGCCGTGAAGGGATTGACAACCCCTTTATTGCGTTGGTTGCGAGTTCTTTGTTTGTTTGTGTAGGTGCGTGGGACTTTTGAGGAGCCTCCTACTGGATTGATACCTTGGTTCTCAAAAACTGAGGGAAATACTTACGCTACTATTGCTGCATCACCCTCTCCTCTTCGAGGAAAACCAACGCAAGCTCAAGACGTAGAAAGAAGGATTTCTGGCGCCGTTGCCGGGGAGGTCTTCGCTCAAGTCAAGACATACCAAGTACGCATCACAAACCCATCTCCCTCGCATTTACATTATTTGCCATTTGGCTCTCGTTTTCCTCTCCCCCACTTCACCCTTGCCGTTTTATTCGCCCTCTCTTTCCCTATCTTCTTCTCCTTTTTTTGTTTGCCTTCCCGTTGCCATGACCGAGTCAAAAAGAACTAAGGGCCCTTTCCTAGGTTCTGGTACCTTGGATAACCCATCTATCCTCTCTAAGCTCATAAATAAGGATGCTATAGAAAGACCCACCGGGGTCTCCAATGAGAGCTTGAATAATTTTGATGAGGATGACTCTGGAATTTTTTGCTTTTTACCTGATGAGTCTTTAAAAGATGCTTGGGATAGGTTATTAAGGATTCGAGCTAGCTATGTGCCACAATATCAAATTGAAGATTACTTAAAAAGTATTTATGTTGGCTTGCCCGCTTCTTTTAAACAAGTTTTAGATTCTATTTTTGAAGGAGGTTTTCTTGAAGGGTATGCTATAGATACTTATGAAAAAATGAAAACCATATTTGGGCATCCTATGAATGATAAGGTTGAATCAACTACTCTCTTATGCTTTTATCAAAATGAAATTATTAAAGAGACGAAGTCTAGTTTAGAGGCAAACTTCCGTAACGTGCTTAATCTTACTTCTTCCATTAATGGACATGTGCTTACCTTAAATAGAAGAATGATTGCCATAGAAAGGAGACCCCTCCTCTCCGAGTACCAAAGATGGCACCCGTTAGATCTATATTTGCTTTTATGCCTAGCTAGGGGCGTTAAACGATAGCGCTAGTTGGGAGGCAACCCAATTTTCTTTATGTTTTTTTTGTTTTTGCTCCTGTTTAGTAATAAATCTTGCATCTAACTTCCGTTTAGATGTGTTTTTATCTTTTAATTAGTGTTTGTGCCAAGTAGAACCTATAGGATAACCTATGATGATAGTTGATTTGATTCTGCTGAAAAACAGAAACTTTGCGCGCACGAATACAATTTTGTTAAATCACAGAAACGTGATTTTGCGTTGATTCGTTTTTCTGCTGATCAATAAACAAATTTTCTAGGACTTCCTATTTTAGTAGGATTTTTGAAGTTCCATAAGTTTGCGTTATTTCCAGATTGCTACAGACTGTTCTGTTTTTGACAGATTCTGTTTTTCATGTGTTGTTTGCTTATTTCAATGCATCTATGGCTAGTAAAATAGTTTATAAACCATAGGGAAGTTGGAATACAGTAGGTTTAACACCAAAATAAATAAAGAATAAGTATATTACAGTACCTTATGTGGTGGAATACACTATGTTTAACACCAAAATATATTTATCTTATCTTATTATCTCTATTAGATCTCACTTTCGCAAGTGGCCGTGAAGGGATTGACAACCCCTTTATTGCGTTGGTTGCGAGTTCTTTGTTTGTTTGTGTAGGTGCGTGGGACTTTTGAGGAGCCACCTACTGGATTGATACCTTGGTTCTCAAAAACTGAGGGAAATACTTACGCTACTATTGCTGCATCGCCGTCTCCTCTTCGAGGAAAACCAACGCAAACTCAAGACGTAGCAGTGTGCATCCAACTTGCTTGCTCACGAAGACCTAGGGCATTTTGAGGAAGCCCATAATTGGAATATACAAGCCAAGTTCTTACAATGAAAATTCCCACTAGTATATGAAAGCGGCAACATAGGCGACTCTCTATCATGAAGATCATGGTGCTACTTTGAAGCACAAGTGTGGTAAAAGGATAGTAGCATTGCCCCTTCTCTCTTTTTCTCTCATTTTTTGGGGGCCTTCTCTTTTTTATGGCCTATTTTTTCTTATTTTTTATTTATTTTGTCCGGAGTCTCATCCCAACTTGTGGGGGAATCATAGTCTCCATCATCCTTTCCTCACATGGGACAATGCTCTAGTAATGAAGAACATCACACTTTTATTTACTTACAACTCAAGAATTACAACTCAATGCTTAGAACAAAATATGACTCTATGTGAATGCCTCCGGCAGAGTACCGGGATGTGCAATGAATCAAGAGTGACATGTATGAAAAATTATGAACGGTGGCTTTGCCACAAATACGATATCAACTACATGATCATGCAAAGCAATATGACAATGATGAAGCATGTCATCATAAACAGAACGGTGGAAAGTTGCATGGCAATATATCTCGGAATGGCTATGGAAATGCCATAATACTCCCTCCGTTCCTAAATACAGGGTGTATAGTTTTTGGCACGGAAATTAAAGAACGCATGTGGAGTGAAAATTTCACAAGTTTTGGGAGAGATTACACCCGACTAATTGACATGAGAAAATAGAGGAGCTTGCCTAATATAAGTAAATGTAATCAAATCTCTAAAAAATTATCCAAATGAGTGGTGCAATGCAAGGCACCTTATATTTCGGATGTTTTCTCAAAAATCTTTACACCTTATATCAAGGAACGGAGGGAGTAGGTAGGTATGGTGGCTATTTTAAGGAAGGTATATAGTGGGTGTATGGTACCGGCGAAAGTTATGCGGTACTAGAGAGGTTAGCAATGGTGGAAGGGTGAGAGTGCGTATAATCCATGGACTCAACATTAGTCATGAAGAACTCACATACTTATTGCACAAATCTATTAGTCATCAAAACAAAGTACTATGCGCATGGTCCTAGGGGAAGGGTTGGTAGGAGTTAACCATCGCGCGATCCCGACCTCCACACATAAGGAAGGCAATCAATAAATAAATCATGCTCCAACTTCATCACATAACGGTTCACCATACATGCATACTACGGGAATCACAAACCTCAACACAAGTATTCCTCAAATTCACAATTACTCCACTAGCATGTCTCTAATATCACCATCTTCATATCTCAAAACAATCGTAAAGAATCAAACTTCTCATAGTATTTAATGCACTTTATATGAAAGTTTTTATTATATCTCTCTTGGATGCCTATCATATTAGGACTAGTTTTATAACTCAAGCAAATTACCATGCTGTTTAAGACTCTCAAAATAATATAAGTGAAGCAGGAGAATTCATCTAGTTTGTCGAAATAAAACTACCGCCGTGCTCTAAAAGGATATAAGTGAAGCACTAGAGCAATATTGTCTAGCTCAAAAGATATAAGTGAAGCACATAGAGTATTCTAATAAATTACTATTCATGTGTGTATCTCCCAAAAGGTGTGTACATCAAGGATGATTGTGGTAAACTAAAAATCAAAGACTCAAATCATACAAGACGCTCCAAGCAAAACACATATCATGTGGTGAATAAAAATGTAGCTCCAAGTAAAGTTACCGATGAACGAAGACGAAAGAGGGGATGCCATCCGAGACATCCCCGAGCTTAGGCTCTTGGTTGTCCTTGAATATTACCTTGGGTGCCTTGGGCATCTCCAAACTTAGGCTCTTGCCACTCCTTATTGTTAGGGAATGTAGTAATTTCAAAAAAATTCCTACGCACACGCAAGATCATGGTGATGGCATAGCAACGAGAGGGGAGAGTATTGTCTATGTACCCTCGTAGACCGTTAAGCGGAAGCGTTATAACAACGCGGTTGATGTAGTCATACGTCTTCACGATCCGACCGATCCAAGCCCCGAATGTACGGCACCTCCATGTTCAGCACACGTTCAGCTCGATGACGTCCCCCGGGCTCCAATCCAGCAAAGCGTCGGGGATGAGTTCCGTCAGCACGACAGCGTGGTGACAGTGATGATGTTCTACCGGCGCAGGGCTTCGCCTAAACTCCGCGACGATATGACCGAGGTGGAATATGGTGGAGGGGGGCACCGCACACGGCTAAGGAACGATCCGTAGATCAACTTGTGTGTCTATGGGGTGCCCCCGTACATAAAGGAGCAAGGGGGGAGGCCGGCCGGCCCAAGGGGGGTGCGCCAGGGAGGCCTATGGGGTGCCCCCCTGCCCCCGTATATAAAGGAGCAAGGGGGGAGGCCGGTCGGCCCAAGGGGGGCGCGCCAGGGAGGCACCCCATAGACACACAAGTTGATCTACGGATCGTTCCTTAGCCGTGTGCGGTGCCCCCCTCCACCATATTTCACCTCGGTCATATCGTCGTGGAGTTTAGGCGAAGCCCTGGGTAGAACATCATCACCGTCACCACGCCGTCGTGCTGACGGAACTCATCCCCGACGCTTTGCTGGATTGGAGCCCGGGGGACGTCATCGAGCTGAACGTGTGCTGAACACGGAGGTGCCATACGTTCGGTGCTTGGATCGGTCGGATCGTGAAGACGTACGACTACATCAACCGCGTTGTTATAACGCTTCCGCTTAACGGTCTACGAGGGTACATAGACAATACTCTCCCCTCTCGTTGCTATGCCATCACCATGATCTTGTTGTGTGTAGGAATTTTTTTTGAAATTACTACGTTCCCTAATAGTGGTATCAGAGCCTAGGTTTTATGCGTTGATGTTATATGCACGAGTAGAACACTAGTGAGTTGTGGGCGATACAAGTCATACTGCTTACCAGCATGTCATACTTTGGTTCGGCGGTATTGTTGGATGAAGCAGCCCGGACCGACATTACGCGTACGCTTACGCGAGACTGGTTCTACCGACGTGCTTTGCACACAGGTGGCTGGCGGGTGTCAGTTTCTCCAACTTTAGTTGAACCGAGTGTGGCTACGCCCGGTCCTTGCGAAGGTTAAAACAGCACTAACTTGACGAACTATCGTTGTGGTTTTGATGCGTAGGTAAGAACGGTTCTTGCTAAGCCCGTAGCAGCCACGTAAAACTTGCAACAACAAAGTAGAGGACGTCTAACTTGTTTTTGCAGGGCATGTTGTGATGTGATATGGTCAAGACGTGATGCCATATTTTATTGTATGATATGATCATGTTTTGTAACCGAAGTTATCGGCAACTGGCAGGAGCCATATGGTTGTCGCTTTATTGTATGAAATGCAAACGCCCTGTAATTGCTTTACTTTATCACTAAGAGCTAGTGATAGTCGTAGAAGCAATAGATGGCGTAAACGACAACAATGCTACGATGGAGATCAAGGTGTCGCGCCGGTGACGATGGTGATCACGACGGTGCTTCGGAGATGGAGATCACAAGCACAAGATGATGATGGCCATATCATATCAATTATATTGATTGCATGTGATGTTTATCCTTTATGCATCTTATCTTGCTTTAATTGACGGTAGCATTTTAAGATGATCTCTCACTAAAAATTATCAAGAAGTGTTCTCCCTGAGTATGCACCGTTGCCAAAGTTCGTCGTGCCCAGACACCATGTGATGATCGGGTGTGATAAGCTCTACGTTCATCTACAATGGGTGCAAGCCAGTTTTGCACACGCAGAATACTCAGGTTAAACTTGACGAGCCTAGCATATGCAGATATGGCCTCGGAACACGGAGACCGAAAGGTCGAGCGTGAATCATATAGTAGATATGATCAACATAGTGATGTTCACCATTGAAAACTACTCCATCTCACGTGATGATCGGTTATGGTTTAGTTGATTTGGATCACGTGATCACTTAGATGACTAGAGAGATGTCTGTCTAAGTGGGAGTTCTTAAGTAATATGATTAATTGAACTTAAATTTATCATGAACTTAGTACCTGATAGTATTTTGCTTGTCTATGTTTGTTGTAGATAGATGGCTCTTGCTATTGTTCCGTTGAATTTTAATGCGTTCCTTGAGAAAGCAAAGTTGAAAGATGATGGTAGCAATTACACGGACTGGGTCCATAACTTGAGGATTATCCTCATTGCTGCACAGAAGAATTACATCCTGGAAGCACCGCTGGGTGCCAGGCCTGCTGCAGGAGCAACGCTAGATGTTGTGAACGTCTGGCAGAGCAAAGCTGATGACTACTCTATAGTTCAGTGTGCCATGCTTTACGGCTTAGAACCGGGTCTTCAACGACGTTTTGAACGTCATGGAGCATATGAGATGTTCCAGGAGTTGAAGTTAATATTTCAAGCAAATGCCCGGATTGAGAGATATGAAGTCTCCAATAAGTTCTACAGCTGCAAGATGGAGGAGAATAGTTCTGTCAGTGAGCATATACTCAAAATGTCTGGGTATAATAATCACTTGATTCAACTGGGAGTTAATCTTCCGGATGATAGTGTCATTGACAGAATTCTCCAATCACTGCCACCAAGCTACAAGAGCTTCGTGATGGACTATAATATGCAAGGGATGAACAAAACAATTCCCGAGCTCTTCGCAATGCTAAAGGCTGCGGAGGTAGAAATCAAGAAGGAGCATCAAGTGTTGATGGTCAACAAGACCACTAGTTTCAAGAAAAAGGGCAAAGGGAAGAAGAAGGGGAACTTCAAGAAGAATAGCAAGCAAGTTACTGCTCAAGAGAAGAAACCCAAGTCTGGACCTAAGCCTGAAACTGAGTGCTTCTACTGCAAGCAAACTGGTCACTGGAAGCGGAACTGCCCCAAGTATTTGGCGGATAAGAAGGATGGCAAAGTGAACAAAGGTATATGTGATATACATGTTATTGATGTGTACCTAACTAGAGCTCGTAGTAGCACCTGGGTATTTGATACTGGTTCTGTTGCTAATATTTGCAACTCGAAACAGGGACTATGGAATAAGCGAGCACTGGCCAAGGACGAGGTGACGATGCGCGTGGGAAACGGTTCCAAAGTCGATGTGATCGCGGTCGGCACGCTACCTCTACATCTACCTTCGGGATTAGTTTTAGACCTGAATAATTGTTATTTGGTGCCAGCGTTGAGCATGAACATTATATCTGGATCTTGTTTGATGCGAGACGGTTATTCATTTAAATCAGAGAATAATGGTTGTTCTATTTATATGAGTAATATCTTTTATGGTCATGCACCCTTGAAGAGTGGTCTATTTTTATTGAATCTCGAAAGTAGTGATACACATATTCATAATGTCGAAACCAAAAGATGCAGAGTTGATAATGAGAGTGCAACTTATTTGTGGCACTGCCATTTAGGTCATACCGATGTAAAGCGCATGAAGAAACTCCATACTGGTGGACTTTTGGAATCACTTGGTACTTGCGAACCGTGCCTCATGGGCAAGATGACTAAAACACCGTTCTCCGGTACTATGGAGAGAGCAACAGATTTGTTGGAGATCATACATACAGATGTATGTGGTCCGATGAATGTTGAAGCTCGTGGCGGATATCGTTATTTTCTCACCTTCACATATGATTTGAGCAGATATGGGTATATCTACTTAATGAAACACAAGTCTGAAACATTTGAAAAGTTCAAAGAATTTTAGAGTGAAGTGGAAAATCATCGTAACAAGAAAATAAAGTTTCTACGATCTGATCGTGGAGGAGAATATTTGAGTTACGAGTTTGGTTTACATTTGAAACAATGCGGAATAGTTTCGCAACTCACGCCACCTGGAACACCACAAAGAAATGGTGTGTCCGAACGTCGTAATCGTACTTTACTAGATATGGTGCGATCTATGATGTCTCTTACTGATTTACCGCTATCGTTTTGGGGTTATGCTTTAGAGACGGCCGCATTCACGTTAAATAGGGCACCATCAAAATCTGTTGAGACGACGCCTTATGAACTGTGGTTTGGCAAGAAACCAAAGTTGTCGTTTCTTAAAGTTTGGGGCTGCGATGCTTATGTGAAGAAACTTCACCCAGATAAGCTCGAACCCAAATCGGAGAAATGTGTTTTCATAGGATACCCAAAAGAGACTGTTGGGTACACCTTCTATCACAGATCCGAAGGCAAAACATTCGTTGCTAAGAATGGATCCTTTCTAGAGAAGGAGTTTCTCTCGAAAGAAGTGAGTGGGAGGAAAGTAGAACTTGATGAGGTAACTGTACCTGCTCCCTTATTGGAAAGTAGTTCATCACAGAAATCAGTTCCTGTGACACCTACACCAATTAGTGAGGAAGCTAATGATATTGATCATGAAACTTCAGATCAAGTTTCTACTGAACCTCGTAGGTATACCAGAGTAAGATCCGCACCAGAGTGGTACGGTAATCCTATTCTGGAAGTCATGTTACTTGACCATGATGAACCTATGAACTATGAGGAAGCGATGATAAGCCCAGATTCCGCAAAATGGCTAGAGGCCATGAAATCTGAGATGGGATCCATGTATGAGAACAAAGTATGGACTTTGGTTGACTTGCCCGATGGTCGGCAAGCCATTGAGAATAAATGGATTTTTAAGAAAAAGACTGACGCTGACGGTAATATAACTGTCTATAAAGCTCGACTTGTTGCAAAAGGTTTTCGACAAGTTCAAGGGGTTGACTACGATGAGACTTTCTCACCCGTAGCGATGCTTAAGTCTGTCCGAATCATGTTAGCAATTGCCGAATTTTATGATTATGAAATTTGGCAGATGGATGTCAAAATTGCATTCCTGAATGGATTTCTGGAAGAAGAGTTGTATATGATGCAACCGGAAGGTTTTGTTGATCCTAAGGGAGCTAACAAGGTCTGCAAGCTCCAACGATCAATCTATGGTCTGGTGCAAGCCTCTCGGAGTTGGAATAAACGCTTTGATAGTGTGATCAAAGCATATGGTTTTATACAGACTTTTGGAGAAGTCTGTATTTACAAGAAAGTGAGTGGGAGCTCTGTAGCATTTCTAATATTATATGTGGATGACATATTGTTGATTGGAAATGATATAGAATTTCTGAATAGCATAAAAGGATACTTGAATAAAAGTTTTTCAATGAAAGACCTCGGTGAAGCTGCGTACATATTGGGCATTAAGATCTATAGAGATAGATCAAGACGCTTGATTGGACTTTCACAATGCACGTACCTTGATAAAGTGTTGAAAAGGTTCAATATGGATCAGGCAAAGAAAGGGTTCTTGCCTGTATTACAAGGTATAAAGTTGAGTCAGACTCAATGCCCGACCACTGCAGAAGATAGAGAGAAAATGAAAGGAGTTCCCTATGCTTCAGCCATAGGCTCTATCATGTATGCAATGCTGTGTACCAGACCTGATGTGTGCCTTGCTATTAGTTTGGCAGGGAGGTACCAAAGTAATCCAGGAGTGGGTCACTGGACAGCAGTCTAGAACATCCTGAAATACCTGAAAAGGACTAAGGATATGTTTCTCATATATGGAGGTGACAAAGAGCTAGTCGTAAATGGTTACGTCGATGCAAGCTTTGACACTGATCCAGGCGATTCTAAATCGCAAACCGGATACGTATTTTTATTAAACGGTGGAGCTGTAAGTTGGTGCAGTTCTAAACAAAGCGTCGTGGCGGGATCTACATGTGAAGCGGAGTACATAGCTGCTTCGAAAGCAGCAAATGAAGGAGTCTGGATGAAGAAGTTCATTTCCGATCTAGGTGTTATACCTAGTGCATCGGGACCAATGAAGATCTTCTGTGACAATACTGGTGCAATTGCCTTGGCAAAGGAATCCAGATTTCACAAGAGGACCAAGCACATCAAGAGATGCTTCAATTCCATTTGGGACCAAGTCCAAGTGGGAGACATAGAGATTTGCAAGATACATACGGATCTGAATGTTGCAGACCCGTTGACTAAGCCTCTCTCACGAGCAAAACATGATCAGCACCAAGACTCCATGGGTGTTAGAATCATTACTATGTAATCTAGATTATTGACTCTAGTGCAAGTGGGAGACTGAAGGAAATATGCCCTAGAGGCAATAATAAAGTTATTATTTATTTCCTCATATCATGATAAATGTTTATTATTCATGCTAGAATTGTATTTACCGGAAACATGATACATGTGTGAATACATAGACAAACATAAGTGTCACTGGGATGCCTCTACTTGACTAGCTCATTAATCAAAGATGGTTATGTTTCCTAACCATAGACATGTGTTGTCATTTGATTAATGGGATCACATCATTAGGAGAATGATGTGATTGACTTGACCCATTCGATTAGCTTAGCACTTGATCGTTTAGTATGTTGCTATTGCTTTCTTCATGACTTATACAAAGTTCCTACAACTATGAGATTGTGCAACTCCCGTTTACCGGAGGAACACTTTGTGTGCTACCAAACGTCACAACGTAACTGGGTGATTATAAAGGTGATCTACAGGTGTCTCCAAAGGTACATGTTGAGTTGGCATAATTCGAGATTAGGTTTTGTCACTCCGATTGTCGGAGAGGTATCTCTGGGCCCTCTCGGTAATACTCATCACTTAAGCCTTGCAAGCATTGTAACTAATGAGTTAGTTACGAAATGATGTATTACGGAACGAGTAAAGAGACTTGCCGGTAACGAGATTGAACTAGGTATTGGATACCGACAATTGAATCTCGGGCAAGTAACATACCGATGACAAAGGGAACAACGTATGTTGTTATGCGGTTTGACCGATAAAGATCTTCATAGAATATGTAGGAACCAATATGAACATCCAGGTTCCACTATTGGTTATTGACCGAGAATAGTTCTAGGTCATGTATAAATAGTTCTCGAACCCGTAGGGTCCGCACGCTTAACGTTACGATGACAGTTTTATTATGAGTTTATAAGTTTTGATGTACCGAAGTTTGTTCGGAGTCCCGGATGTGATCACGAACATGACGAGGAGTCTCGAAATGGTCGAGACATAAAGATTGATATATTGGACGACTATATTCGGACACCGGAAGTGTTCCGGGTGATCTCGGAGAAAACCGGAGTGTCGGAGGGTTACCGGAACCCCCCCGGGAGAGTAATGGGCCTTATGGGCCTTAGTGGAAAGGAGAGAGGGGCGGCCAGCATGGGCCGTGCGCCCCCTCCCCCCTCTGGTCCGAATTGGACAAGGAGGGGGGCGGCGCCCCCCCCCCCCCTTTCCTTCCCCCTCCCCCCCCTTCCTTCCTCCTCCTAGTAGGAGTAGGAAAGGAGGAGTCCTACTCCTACTAGGAGGAGGATTCCTCCTCCCTGGCGCGCCCCCCTTGGGCCGGCCGGCCTCCCCCCTTGCTCCTTTATATACGGGGGCAGGGGGGCACCCCATAGACACACAAGTTGATCTATGGATCGTTCCTTAGCCGTGTGCGGTGCCCCCCTCCACCATATTCCACCTCGGTCATATCGTCGCGGAGTTTAGGCGAAGCCCTGCGCCGGTAGAACATCATCACCGTCACCAGGCCGTCGTGCTGACGGAACTCATCCCCGACGCTTTGCTGGATTGGAGCCCGGGGGACATCGTCGAGCTGAACGTGTGCTGAACACGGAGGTGCCGTACGTTCGGTGCTTGGATCGGTCGGATCGTGAAGACGTACGACTACATCAACCACGTTGTTATAACGCTTCCGCTTAACGGTCTACGAGGGTACGTAGACAATACTCTCCCCTCTCGTTGCTATGCCATCACCATGATCTTGCGTGTGCGTAGGATTTTTTTTGAAATTAGTACGTTCCCTAACATACTCATCATTCAAATATTTAGTGCCAAACATTTTAATGCATTCTTCTTCTAACACTTGAGCACAATTTTCCTTTCCATCATTTTCACGAAACACATTAAAAATATGAAGCATATGAGGCAACCTCAATTCCATTCTTTTGTAGTTTTCTTTTATAGACTAAACTAGTGATAAAACAAGAAAACTAAAAGATTCAATTGCAAGATCTAAAGATATACCTTTAAGCACTAACCTCCCCGGCAACGGTGCCAGAAAAGAGCTTGATGTCTACTACGCAACCCTCTTCTTGTAGACGTTGTTGGGCCTCCAAGTGCAGAGATTTGTAGGACAGTAGCAAATTTTCCTCAAGTGGATGACCTAAGGTTTATCAATCCGTGGGAGACGTAGGATGAAGGTGGTCTCTCTCAAACAACCCTGCAACCAAATAACAAAGAGTCTCTTGTGTCCCCAACACACCCAATACAATGCTAAATTGTATAGGTGCACTATTTTGGCAAAGAGATGGTGATACAAGTGCATGGATGGTAGACATAGGTTTTTATAATCTGAAAATATAAAAACAACAAGGTAGCAAGTAACAAAAGTGAGAGAAAACGGTATTGCAATGCTTCGAAACAAGGCCTAGGGTTCATACATTCGCTAGTGCAAGTCCTCTCAACAATAATAACATAATTGGATCATATAACTATCCCTCAGCATGCAACAAAGAGTCATCCCAAAGTCACTAATAGTGCAGAACAAATGAAGAGATTATTGTAGGGTACGAAATCACCTCAAAGTTATTCTTTCCGATCAATCCATTGGGCTATTCCTATAAGTGTCACAAACAGCCCTAGAGTTCATAGTAAAATAACACCTTAAGACACAGATCAACCAAAACCCTAATGTCACCTAGATACTCCAATGTCACCTCAAGTATCCGTGTATACGATATGCATCACACAATCTCAGATTCATCTATTCAAACCAACACAAAGAACTTCAAAGAGTGCCCCAAAGTTTCTAACGGAGAGTCAAGACAAAAACGTGTGCCAACCCCTATACATAGATTCCCAAGGTCACGGAACCCGCAAGTTGATCACCAAAACATACATCAAGTGAATCAATAGAATACCTCATTGTCACCACAGATATCCCACGCAAGACATACATCAAGTGTTCTCAAATCCTTAAAGACTCAATCCGATAAGATAACTTCAAAGGGAAAACTCAATCCATTACAAGAATATAGAGGGGGAGAAGCATCATAAGATCCAACTATAATAGCAAAGCTCGCGGTACATCAAGATCGTGCCATATCAAGAACACGAGAGAGAAAAAGAGAGAGAGAGAGAGAGAGAGAGAGAGAGAGAGAGAGATAGAGAGAGAGAGATCAAACACATAGCTACTCTTACATACCCTCAGCCCCGAGGGTGAAATACTCTCTCGTCGTCATGGAGAGCGCCGGGATGATGAAGATGGCCACCAGTGATGGATCTCCCCTCCGGCAGGGTGCCGGAACAGGGTTCTGATTGGTTTTTGGTGGCTACAGAGGCTTGCGATGGTGGAACTCCCGATCTAGGTTTCTTTTCGGGGATTTCTGTATTTATAGGAATTTTTGGTGTCGGTCTCAAGTCAGGGGGGTCTCCAAGTCATCCACGAGATAGAGGGGTGCGCCCAGGGGGGTAGGGCGCGCCCTCCACCCTCGTGGATGGCTCGGGACTCTTCTTTCCCAACTCTTTTACTTCGGGGGCTTCTTTTGGTCCATAAAAAATCATCAAAAATTGGCACGTCAATTGGACTCTGTTTGGTATTCATTTTGTGTAAAACTCAAAAACAAGGAAAAAACAGAAACTGGCACTGGCGCTGGGCTCTAGGTTAATAGGTTAGTCCCAAAAATCATATAAAATAGCATGTAAATGCATATAAAACATCCAACTTGGATTATATAATAGCATGGAACAATAAAAAATTATAGATATGTTGGAGACGTATCAGTTGTCATCACCAATTTGGTCCAACAACCAACTTGCTGATCACACTTACTGGGATGGTCCTGGGCAACAACGCGTTGGCTCTATGGCCACCACCATTGGTCCCCCATGTCCCTCTTCCGAAGCAGGATCCAGAAAGAACCAGAATGGGGAACGACACATACAAGACAAATGTCAAGAAGACAAACAACCTCAGCAAAAATCTTGATGCAGGATTTATGGGCTCCTTTGGGAGGCACCATCGGGCACAATGAGTCTTCTATGTTCGAATTGTTGTTGTGTGGGCAAAGCCATGACAATTAGAGAGCTTCACAATCTCGCGAGGCAATTATACATCATGTAAACCCAAATCCCTAAAGCACGTGTTGAGCGTCTAGCTGGTATGCTAGTTTGATAATGGTTATGTTGTCAATAGCTCTGGTCGTAGTGGTGTCCTATGGATCTTTTGGCATAATGGAAAAATGTTGATGTTTTTGGTTACTCTGAGTATAACATCAATGCCACTATTTCTGCTTCGGGGTAGGATGATTGGAGACTCGTGTGTTTATGGAGAAGCTCAAACTAGTGAAAGGTTCAGAACGGGGGATCTACTCAAGTCCCTCGCGTCTGCTAGCCCGAACGTGAGATTTCTATGGAATTCTCCACTCTTCCGAACATGATGTTTTGGCCATAGCCCTCACAAATGGTAGGATTTAGAGATGCAGTGGATGGCTGACTTGGGGTACCAAGGTTGAAGGAGGACTTGTGAAAAAAGGTGGTTGGGGGAATTTACTATTGAGTCCAGCTTGAAAGAGCTATGGCGAGTCCTGCCTGGTTAAACATATTCCCTCAAGCCGCACTATTTCATGAAAGCGCCGCAGGCTCGAATCACTCTCCTATTCGGCTTAAGCTAGCATTACCAGAAACAAAACGTGTTGGTGTTCGGTCTCTGTTCTGGTACGAACATCACTTAGAGGAACATGAAGGCACTCGGGATGCACTTGAGCAACACTGAACCAATTCCAAGAGGCACACTCCATGGCAGATTTGAGTAGGTACTAGTTTAACTCTCAGGATCACTCGTACAGTGGTGCAGACAGAATATAGGGAATGCTCGAAAGGAAGGAGGCTAAAGGATTTGGAGAACTTGCAAAATAGCTCCTCAAGTTTTGGGTTGTCGCATGTGAAAGATCGAGGATGTCGCCTAGAGGAGGGGTGAATAGGCGCTTTAAAATAATTACGGTTTAGGCTTGAACAAATGCGGAATAAACCTAACTGTTAATTTGTCAAGCACAAAACCTAAAACAACTAGGCTCACCTATGTGCACCAACAACTTATGCTAAGCAAGATAAGCAACTATGTGATAGCAAGATATATGACAAAGAACAATATGGCTATCACAAAGTAAAGTGCATAAGTAAAGGGCTCGGGTAAGAGATAACCGAGGCACGCGGAGACGATGATGTATCCCGAAGTTCACACCCTTGCGGATGCTAATCTCCGTTTGGAGCGGTGTGGAGGCACAATGCTCCCCAAGAAGCCACTAGGGCCACCGTAATCTCCTCACGCCCTCGCACAATGCAAGATGCCGTGATTCCACTAAGGGACCCTTGAGGGCGGTCACCGAACCCGTACAAATGGCAACCCTTGGGGCGGTCACCGAACCCGTACACTTTGGCAACCCTTGGGGGCGGTCACCGGAACCCGTCAAGATGCTCGGGGCGATCTCCACAACCTAATTGGAGACCCCGACGCTTGCCCGAAGCTTTACACCACAATGATTGAGCTCCGAACACCACCAACCGTCTAGGGCGCCCAAGCACCCAAGAGGAACAAGCTCAAGGGCACCAAGCACCCAAGAGTAATAAGCTTCTCAAACTTCACTTCCACGTATCACCGTGGAGAACTCAAACCGATGCACCAAATGCAATGGCAAGGGCACACGGAGTGCCCAAGTCCTTCTCTCTCAAATCCCACCGAAGCAACTAATGCTAGGGAGGAAAATGAGAGGAAGAACAAGAAGGAGAACACCAAGAACTCCAAGATCAAGATCCAAGGGGTTCCCCTCACATAGAGGAGAAAGTGATTGGTGGAAATGTGGATCTAGATCTCCTCTCTCTTTTCCCTCAAAAACTAGCAAGAATGCATGGAGGGATTGAGAGTTAGCAAGCTCGAAGAAGGTCAACAATGGGGGAAGAACACAAGCTCAAAGGATAAGGTTCAATGGGGAAGAAGACCCACTTTTATAGGACCTCCCGAATCCAACCGTTATGTGCCCAGGTCATGCACAAGCGGTACTACCGCTTGGAGGAGCGGTACTACCGCTTAGCACGCTCAAAACAGCCCAAACAAGAGAGAAAACACGAGTTTTTGGTCCGGGGCGGTACTACCGCTTAGGAGCCACGGTAGTACTGCTCTGGAGCGGTAGTACCGCTCTAGAGCGGTAGTAGAAAATTACATCCGCTCTAGTCGCGGTAGTACCGCTGCAGCCTTCACCAAAACAGCCACAACTTTTGCAAACGGACTCCGAATTCGATGAAACCAAGTTTGTTGGAAAGCTAGCGACAAGGGCTAACACAATCTTGAAAGAAATACCAATAATAAGAAAATGAGAAAAGGCCCAAAAGAAAATGGTGAGAACCCTTCCTCGGAGAAGACCGGTAAAACCTCCAACACCGAAAACATCATAGAAGACGCATGCAAACTCCGTTTTCGATGAACTCAAGCTTGTCATAAAGATGACCATAAGCTCTAAGACTCACAAAGAGAATCAAACAAGAGCCAAGAAAGATGATGCAAGGATGCAATGATTTGAGCTCTCGACGAACGATACGATCAAGCTACTCACTTGAGAGCCCCCCTTGATAGTACGGCTATCGATCCTATAACCCGGTCTCCCAACTACCACCATGAGACCGGTAAGATAGAAAACCTATCAAGGGCAAACCTTTGCCTTGCACATGGTCCACTTGAGCTAGATGATAACGATCTTGACTCCCTCAAGTTGGACCACCTTTCTTGATTGCATTGGCTCGATGAAGACTAGATGATTGCTCCCCCATAGTCCACTATGGGTGAGCGACTCTTCGGCACATCTTCACAAGTCCATTGACACCACAATGGATGGCAAGATTCAAACTTGATTGCTCCCCCATACTCCATCGTGGGTGAGCCACTCTTTGTGTTGCTCCACTTGAACTTGCACACTGCAAACTTGATGACGATCACCACTTGATGTCATCCTCCATGGGTTGTATGGGATCTTCCTCTTGACGCAAGACCATGGAAACATACCTAACCCCACAAAGAACTCTCACGTAGACCATGGGTTAGTACACAAAGCGTAATGGACAATGCTTACCATACCATGGGAACACTTGGTCCCACTCGGTACATCTTCTATGCTTTGTGAGTTGATCAACTTGATTCACTCTTGACTTAGTCTTGATCAACCTTGAATCTTTCCAACTCTCTTCATTAGGATGATGTCTTGAAGGTAAATATGAATGATCACACAATCTTATTCTTCAAGACATGCTTGCAATAAGCTCAACACTCACATGACCAATCTTTGGATAATTCCTTAATAGCACCTTGATCAACCCATAAACTCCTTGAAACCAACACATGGACTTCAAGAAATGCCTATGGAAACATCCTTCAAATATAACTCGATGCAACCATTAGTCCATAGAGAATGTCATCAATTACCAAAACCACACATGGGGGCACCACATGTCCTTTCAATCTCCCCCATTTTGGTAATTGATGACAATCACTTTCAAGAGAGTTTATATAAGGAATTATGCATCACAATGCAATGCAACAACCAATGATGCAGGAGAATGAGATGCAAATGCTTAGGACCAAAACCAAAGCAAGGAGAAAACTCAGAAGACTTCTCCACAAAACTCTCTAAAACTCCTCCCCCATTGGCATCGATTGCCAAAATGGGTGAAAAGCTGAGAAGGACAAAATAAAAGGTGTTCCTCCATAATTGTGTATTTCTCAACAAGAGAGTGGAATGCAATACACATATCCAACTGCCAATACTTGGAGGAAGACAAACTATATTGAGGCCCAAAGATTGCAACAAAAAGATATGACACAAAGACATAACAAAGAGAGACACAAGCAATCAGAAGATACCAATTGAAGCAAGCAATCAACGAATATCAATTGAACCAACTAGACCAATGATCCTACATGCCACAAGAATAAAGATATTATGATAAACGCAAAGGAGTGTTCTAAAGAAACTAGAGAAGCTCCCCATGATTTGTGCACACATAAGAATTTTTGTATTTGAATACAAAGTGCACAAAATAGGATCATAGCTCCCCCAAAATCAATAGAAACTCACATCCAGTGCAAGTGAGCATATAGGAAACAAAGCCTAGCGCTTGCAACAAGCACATGGTTGAGCACCATGTAAAAGAGGCAACTTAAGAATAGGCTCAACCAAAATGATGTGTGTGAGTCATGGCGAAGCACTTGAGAGGACTAAATTTAGGATGAGCATTAAGCATCAACATAGTCTTGAAATAATGAGGCACACGGTGCAAGGCCTATCATTCCCACACACACAACTAGCAACTGGGTTCACAAGCTTACTAATAAGCATATAAAGAGCTTATGCTTGTGACAACCCGTGGTGAAGATAGAAGATGAAAGCCTCATCAAGACGAGGGATGCCAATTAAGATGGCAAAAGCCTTGTAAAGATAAGCATGAGGAAAATAATCTTCATCACACAAGAGTGCATCAAGATGCAACGATAGAGGACACGCACTCAAGGCAAAAGCTTTCATGGAGCCACCAAAGAAATAACATAAGAAAGACAAGGTGGACGTGAAAGAAAGGATATCAACTAGAGATTTAATTTCTCTCAAGTGTATAAGGTTCTATGTAGACGAAATCATGATGATATATATATATATATATATATATATATATATATATATATATATATATATATATATATATCTACAAAGAAGGATGTACACCCAAAATAGTTACACCACGAAGGAACAAGATATCCACAAGGAAGTCATAAATATACCAATAAGATATTTGCTTGAAAGCATAGCACTTGGCTAGATATGGTCTTATTGTATATAAATGAAGTCCAAACACACATCCATCAAGGGCATCACAACTAGCAACAAAGATCATCATTGGGATGCTTTGAGAAAGGAAACAAGTATCACAAGATATGAAATGAATATCATGCCAAGATACAGCCTACACAAGGTTGAATGCAAGAGAGGAAAGCATGAATAGATACTTGTTACCGAGATATCATTGGAAGGATGTAGTAGATACCAATTGAAGGTAGATAGTAGTTCATTGATCATCCTAGCTTGACTCCAATATGCACATGGTGACAACACCTTCCTTGTGAGTGAGTCGAGCATCCAATGCATCTCCAAATGTTCCTAGAAGAACAACACAAACTAAACGGTACCCAAACTCATCGGGACCAAATAGTTAGAAACACCAATACATAGGACAAACTCCACATAAATATGTGCATATAGATATGAAAATGAATTTCATGCACATCTCATCCAAATTAAGACTAGGTGGAGTTTCCCCTATATATTGAGTCAAAGAAAGAAAGCATGCCAAATGAAATACATGAAGTAAACATGCATGCTCAAGACTTTCAAAACCCGAAACCAAAAGATAAAGAAATTCCAAGTGAAAAGGATACTAAATGGAGAAATCATCACTTGGAAGATATCATTAAAGATACATCAAGGAATGAGATATCCATTGATACACACTAAACTAAAGATGTCAAACTCCCAAAGAGAGGATGGTTCCAAACAAACCAAGCCCTCAACAAAGTTTCATGATGGCACAAAGTACCAAAAAGAAATGGCTTGCCTTCCACCAAAACACACTTGATAAGGATCACAAGAAGAGTGTTCTGAAGAAAATAGAATAGCTCCCCCACGAGTTGTGCATTATATAGGATTTGTATTTGAATACAAAATGCACAAGGTGGGATCACCGCTTTCACTATATCTAGAAAACACTAGACACGAACAAGAAATAAACAAGATCCACAAGTGGTATGGAAGACAAAGGGAGTTGACACAATCCTTGGCAAGAGAAGAGGCAAGTAAAACAAAAGCCAATGTAAAGATGATCAATAAATTCTACCACACATAAATGACTACCAATTGTCAAAAGACAAGAAGTAGATGGAAAGAATTCCCGGTGGTAGGTAGCAAGGATATCCAACATCATCTTCACACCGCACACAAGCAGATTGCAACTTGTAGAGCTAACATGCCACCTAGGAACAAGATAATCTACAATATCAACACTAGGTGACAATATCTCAAATGTACACATTTTCTAGGCTAGTAATATACATAGCATATTACTCCCCCATAATGTGATGCCAATGAAGAAAACTTAACAAGAGACAATAAGAGGATCCAACAAGAGATAATTAATGGACAATTTAGAATTTGAATTTCTCATGAGAAGACATACCACATAGTGACTAGATAATCTTGTAATATCAATACTAGATGGTATTCCTCATGTACACACACTTATAGGAGTGTGAGGTGCACAAAGCACATCACTCCCCAATAATGGGATATTCCATTAATCTCTCACAAGAGCCAACTAAGATACAAAGAAGATGCACAAAGGCTCAACACACAACTCACACGTACATGAAGTGCACACCAACATACATAAGCAAGTTGGAAGCGCAACATATACAAACACATGCAAGGAACAAAACCAAAACATGCAAGGGGGCAACTAACTTTCAAAGTAAACAATTTAAGTACAAGTTACCGCAAGGAGGCACATTGGATATAAGATAGAAACTTGATAATCCAATTAACTTGGCTTGTGACAAAAAGAATGATGAAGTCCCCTTAATTCTTCATAATGTAGCCAAGTCTCCAATGCCCTCCAAAAACACCTATTTATCAAGTTTGAGCTTGTTGGTCCCCAACCAAGTTGGGTCCTAAGAGGTTAGTCACAATAGGCTTGGCTACCCAAATGGTTCTTTTCTTGACACCACTTTGAGTACCAACAAACTTGGCAAACACATTGCCAACCTTATCCTTCCCAAGAGAATAGATATCATCAATAATAATTGGGTTGGATAAGTTACCACTAGTGCATGAAGAAGCGACGTGACCTTTCTCACGACATAAGTAGCAACGTCTACTCTTCACTTTCTTCTCACTTGATTTTTCCACAAGAGAAGCATTAGCTTGGGTCTTCTTGGGAAGTGGCCTTTCTTCAACTTGAGGTTGAGCATGAGATTGAACTTGTGCCCTCTTCCCTTGTTGCTTGACACTAATGGCCTTCTTCTTCAATGGGCAAGATCTAACATGATGCCCTTCTACTTTGCACTTGAAGCAAACAATCTTGGCCGAATTCTTGACTTGTTCTTGGCCCTTATTTTTGTTCATGTTGGACTTCTTCTTCTTATTGGAGTTGAATCCAAGTCCACCTTTGTCATTGGGGGATTTTTGCACACTCAAGATATTGTTGAGTGCGGATTTCCCTTCATGACACTTTTTCAAGTCTTTCTTCAAAGAAGTGACTTGGGCCTTGAGCTCTTTGATTTCCTCTACATGGTTAGTCTCAACACAAGTACTAGAGGAAATATAAGCTTCATTGTTAGAGCAACAAGGCAAGGAAAGCAATTCATCACAAGATGTACCAACATTGTGAGTAGATGAATTACAAGGACTAGCACATGGCAATATACTATTTTGACTAGAAGTAGTGCTAGTATCCACATGAGGCTCACTAGATGTTACCTTAGCAATCATGGCCTCATGAGCTATCTTTAGCACACTATGGGATACTAGAAGATCATCATGAGAGCTTGAGAGCTTTTCATGACTTTCTTCCAATTTCCCATAATTGCAAGATAGCACCTCAAGTTGAGCCCGTAGCTCAACATTCTCCTTCAAAATGGATGCTTCACAAGTAATAGAATTAGTAGCACAAGCATCATCATTAACAACAAGAGGAGAAGGCAACTTGGCATGCTCTTTTAAATAAGAAGCTTCAAGTTGAGCATGAGACTCGGTGAGTTTGATGAGCTCACCCTTGATGACCCTTGAGGCATTTTCGAGGTGCTCAAAATCCTCAAGGAGTCTAGCATGAGCAACTTCAAGCTTAGCATTTTTAGTTTCAAAAACATTGGCCACCTCAAGGGCTCTATCAGTAGATTCCTTCACTCTAGACAATTCTAGAGCAAAAGTATCCTCAAGAGATTTCTTGGTGGTTTGTTCAAGTTCAAGAGCTTGAGAGAGGTCCGCAATCTCATTAGCGTAATCACGCCCATGACCTTCCATTTTATCAATGGTGACCTCATGCTCCTCCAGACGAGATTCCAACTCATCAATATATTTCTTGCTCTCAATAACAATGGACATAATTTCCATGAAGTTGGAATGAGCAATTTTATTTTTATGAAGAGCTTTAAAAACCATTTCCCCCTTAATTTTTAAGGAGGCAACATTATCATTCTCTTCATCATTATCCTCATCATCATTAGCATCAACATCATCATAAAGAGACATATTGGGGTACAAAGTAGGAGATACCTTTGACGCCTTAGCCATAAGGCAAAACGCAATAGATGATGATGTAGGATCCCTTGAGGCACCATTAAACACCACATCTTGTTCCATGGAGTGTTCGGCTTCCTCTACATTGCTAGCACAACAATTCGAGGAAATAGATGCATTTTTATCATGGTAACAAGACATAGCAAGCATATCATCATGATATTTAGTCAAGCAATTTCTACATGATATGCAAGGACTATCAACACAAGCATGTGAAACATTTGGAGTGCTCGAAGTGTTAAAGCCCAAAGAGGGAGCATTGCAATAATATAGTGATGAAGGATCATCCACAATAAGCATACTATCATCATTGCAATGACCAACACTACTCACCATATCATTACCTTGTGGCAAACCACATGTAGGTGAAGTAGAAGAAGTTGAGAAGACTATATGACCGGAGGTGGAGGGAGAACAACCATCCCCACAAATCTTGGACACACCATATTTATCTTGAAGCTTTGTCCATAACTCATGAGCATCCCGGAACGGCATGAGTTGAAATATAACTACATTGCTCAAAGCATCGAAAAGCACATTAGAGGCTTGAGCATTGAGATAAGAGTTTTTCTCATCCTCTAAAGATAATCTTTGGGGATCCTTTGGAGGAGAAAAACCCATATCTACAATTCGCTCTAAATTTGGGTCCATGACCCTAAAGAGATTAAGCATGCGAATTACCCAAATATCAAAATTTGTGCCATCGAAACTAAGAGTGTCAGAGAATCCTAATCCTCTAGTTGACATCTTTACTCTCTAGGCGGTTAAGCCCAACAAAGAGAGACGAGGCTCTGATACCAATTGAAAGATCGAGGATGTCGCCTAGAGGGGGGGGGGTGAATAGGCGCTTTAAAATAATTATGGTTTAGGCTTGAACAAATGTGGAATAAACCTAACTGTTAATTTGTCAAGCACAAAACCTAAAACAACTAGGCTCACCTATGTGCACCAACAACTTATGCTAAGCAAGATAAGCAACTATGTGATAGCAAGATATATGACAAAGAACAATATGGCTATCACAAAGTAAAGTGCATAAGTAAAGGGCTCGAGTAAGAGATAACCGAGGCACGCGGAGACGACGATGTATCCCGAAGTTCACACCCTTGCGGATGCTAATCTCCGTTTGGAGCGGTGTGGAGGCACAATGCTCCCCAAGAAGCAACTAGGGCCACCGTAATCTCCTCACGCCCTCGCACAATGCAAGATGCCGTGATTCCACTAAGGGACCCTTGAGGGCGGTCACCGAACCCGTACAAATGGCAACCCTTGGGGCGGTCACCGAACCCGTACACTTTGGCAACCCTTGGGGGCGGTCACCGGAACCCGTCAAGATGCTCGGGGAGATCTCCACAACCTAATTGGAGACCCCGACGCTTGCCTGGAGCTTTACACCACAATGATTGAGCTCCGAACACCACCAACCGTCTAGGGCCCCCAAGCACCCAAGAGGAACAAGCTCAAGGGCACCAAGCACCCAAGAGTAATAAGCTTCTCAAACTTCACTTCCACGTATCACCGTGGAGAACTCAAACCGATGCACCAAATGCAATGGCAAGGGCACGCGGAGTGCCCAAGTCCTTCTCTCTCAAATCCCACCGAAGCAACTAATGCTAGGGAGGAAAATGAGAGGAAGAACAAGAAGGAGAACACCAAGAACTCCAAGATCAAGATCCAAGGGGTTCCCCTAACATAGAGGAGAAAGTGATTGGTGGAAATGTGGATCTAGATCTCCTCTCTCTTTTCCCTCAAAAACTAGCAAGAATCCATGGAGGGATTGAGAGTTAGCAAGCTCGAAGAAGGTCAACAATGGGGGAAGAACACGAGCTCAAAGGATAAGGTTCAATGGGGAAGAAGACCCCCTTTTATAGGACCTTCCGAATCCAACCGTTATGTGCCCAGGTCGTGCACAAGCGGTACTACCGCTTGGAGGAGCGGTACTACCGCTTAGCACGCTCAAAACAGCCCAAACAAGAGAGAAAACACGAGTTTTTGGTCCGGGGCGGTACTACCGCTTAGGAGCCACGGTAGTACTGCTCTGGAGCGGTAGTACCGCTCAAGAGCCGCGGTAGTACCGCTCTGGAGCGGTAGTAAAAAATTACATCCGCTCTAGTCGCGGTAGTACCGCTGCAGCCTTCACCAAAACAGCCACAACTTTTGCAAACGGACTCCGAATTCAACGAAACCAAGTTTGTTGGAAAGCTAGCGACAAGGGCTAACACAATCTTGAAAGAAATACCAATAATAATCAAATGAGAAAAGGCCCAAAAGAAAATGGTGAGAACCCTTCCTCGGAGAAGACCGGTAAAACCTCCAACACCGAAAACATCATAGAAGACGCATGCAAACTCCGTTTTCGATGAACTCAAGCTTGTCATAAAGATGACCATAAGCTCTAAGACTCACAAAGAGAATCAAACAAGAACCAAGAAACATGATGCAAGGATGCAATGGTTTGAGCTCTCGACGAACGATACGATCAAGCTACTCACTTGAGAGCCCCCCTTGATAGTACGACTATCGATCCTATAACCCGGTCTCCCAACTACCACCATGAGACCGGTAAAATAGAAAACCTATCAAGGGAAAACCTTTGCCTTGCACATGGTCCACTTGAGCTAGATGATGACGATCTTGACTCCCTCAAGTTGGACCACCTTTCTTGATTGCATTGGCTCGATGAAGACTAGATGATTGCTCCCCCATAGTCCACTATGGGTGAGCGACTCTTCGGCACATCTTCACAAGTCCATTGACACCACAATGGATGGAAAGATTCAAACTTGATTGCTCCCCCATAGTCCATCATGGGTGAGCCACTCTTTGTGTTGCTCCACTTGAACTTGCACACTGCAAACTTGATGACGATCACCACTTGATGTCATCCTCCATGGGTTGTATGGGATCTTCCTCTTGACGCAAGACCATGGAAACATACCTAACCCCACAAAGAACTCTCACGTAGACCATGGGTTAGTACACAAAGCGTAATGGACAATGCTTACCATACCATGGGAACACTTGGTCCCACTCGGTACATCTTCTATGCTTTGTGAGTTGATCAACTTGATTCACTCTTGACTTAGTCTTGATCAACCTTGAATCTTTCCAACTCTCTTCATTTGGATGATGTCTTGAAGGTAAATATGAATGATCACACAATCTTCTTCTTCAAGACATGCTTGCAATAAGCTCAACACTCACATGACCAATCTTTGGATAATTCCTTAATAGCACCTTGGTCAACCCATAAACTCCTTGAAACCAACACATGGACTTCAAGAAATGCCTATGGAAACATCCTTCAAATATAACTCGATGCAACCATTAGTCCATAGAGAATGTCATCAATTACCAAAACCACACATGGGGGCACCGCATGTCCTTTCAACATGCACAAGCAAAACGTGAATGATTGACTAGTTGAGCTATACCACATTGAGGAATTTATGGTGCCAAAAGTCGCAAATTGAGTGGATTATGGAAGCAGACAAACACACACACGCGCGCGCGCGCACACACACACACACACACACAAAATCCAGCATGGGCCAACAGGCGTAGAAAGAAAAACATGATCAAAATCCCCACATGAGGTGATGGAACGACCATTGATATCCTTTGTAGATGGATGCCCCTGCTATGTCCTTTTACAAGATATTGTTCAAGTTGGATCCCACTTATGGCATGGTTGAGGCCCTCTACATTGTTCCAATCAACAAAGTCACAAATGCTATGAAATCTAAATTGTTGGAGCCTTAGAGCGGTGAGGAGGTGAAATTTCCCCTCTTCCACATGTTCCCAACAAAAGCGTCAGGGTTTGATAGTTAACATGCATACTTCTTCTAGTGTCACTCGGACATTTGCTGTTATGAAGTTACGGCCAACTCAAGGTATCACATTGCCTTATATCACATATTTTATTTGCGGATGACACATCGCTCTTCTTTGAACCTTCGCATGATCAAGTGTCACACGTTAAGGCTTCCTTGGATCTTTATAGTTTGGGCAATGGGACAAAGTCTAAATTATGACAAATGATGGATCTTGTTTGGTGATGCTTGCCCTTTGATAATCAAAGAGCTTAAAGTTTTCCTAAATGTAGTGGCGCTAGTTTTGAGAAGAACTATCTTGGTTTGCCAACTCCAAATGGTTGCATGTCCAAAGGGAAGTTCTAGAATCTTCGTCCAGTCTAACAAGGAAGCTACTTAAGTGGGTAGATGGTCCCCTGGCACAACCAGGGAGGGAGGTTCACAGTAAGTCTATTTGCTCAAACCTTGCGAGCATATATTATTGGTGTTTTAAACTTCATTTTTTAATTTGTGATGATCTCACAACCATGGTCACGATCTTCTATTGGGTTCCTAAAAAAGTGCATTGGAAATCTTGGGATAAATTGATGCGTCCGGAAGATTAAGGAGTAGTTGGATTTCGGGACTTTAGGCTTTTCAATCAAGATTTACTTGCTCGCCAGGCATGGTGCCTCATTACTAAGTTAGACAGTTTATGTGCTCAACTGTTGAAGACCCGTTATTATCCAAATGACAATTTGGAGGACACTGTATTGTTGGGTAGTGCGCCTTCTTCGTGGCATGCTACTAGTCATGTTGTTGATCTTCTGAAAAAGGCTTATATGAAGAGTCGGGAATGGCGAGAGTATTCAGGTTTGGCGTGATAGTTGTATTCTTAGACCCCCACTCCTATAAATCTATCACAACCTAAGGTGTGCTACGTCTTGAGCTTGCGTTGGTTTTCCTTGAAGAGGAAAGGATGATACAGCAATAGTAGCGTAAGTATTTCCCTCAGATTTTGAGAACCAAGGTATCAATCCAGTAGGAGGCTCCTCAAAAGTCCCACGCACCTACACAAACAAACAAAGAACTCGCAACCAACGCAATAAAGGGTTGTCAATCCCTTCACGGCCACTTGCGAAAGTGAGATCTGATAGAGATAGTATGATAAGATAAATATATTTTTTGTATTTTATAATATAGATGCAAAAAGTAAAGATGCAAATAAAAGTAGATTGAAAGCTTATATGATAAAAGATAGACCCGGGGGCCATAGGTTTCACTAGTGGCTTCTCTCAAGATAGCATAAGTATTACGGTGGGTGAACAAATTACTTTCTAGCAATTGATAGAAAAGCGAATAATTATGCATGATCATGTATATAGGCATCACGTTCGCGACAAGTAGACTGACTCCTGCCTACATCTACTACTATTACTCCATACATCGACCGCTATCTAGCATGCATCTAGAGAATTAAGTTCCTAAGAATAGAGTAACGCATTAAGAAAGATAACATGATGTAGAGGGATAAACTCAAGCAATATGATATAAACCCCATCTTTTTATCCTCGATGGCAACAATACAATACGTGCCTTGCTACCCCTGTTGTCACTGAGAAAGGACACCGCAAGATTGAACCCAAAGCAAAGCACTTCTCCCATGGCAAGAAAGATCAATCTAGTAGGCCAAACCAAACTGATAATTCGAAGAGACTTGCAAAGATAACTCAATCATACATAAAAGAATTCAGAGAAGATTCAAATATTATTCATAGATAAACTTGATCATAAACCCACAATTCATCGGATCTCGACAAACACACCGCAAAAAGAGTTTACATCGAATAGATCTCCACAAGAGAGGGGGAGAACATTGTATTGAGATCCAAAAAGAGAGAAGAAGCCATTTAGCTAATAACTATGGACCCGAAGGTCTGTGGTAAACTACTCACAACTCATCGGAAGGGCTATGGTGTTGATGTAGAAGCCCTCCGTGGCCGATTCCCCCTCCGGCGGAGCACCGGCGAAGGCTCCAAGATGGGATCTCGCGGATACAGAAGGTTACGGCGGTGGAAATTGTGTTTTATTGGCTTCTTGGATGTTTTCGGGGTACGTAGGTATATATAGGAGGAAGAAGTACGTCGGTGGCCGCCTGTGGGGCCCAGGAGATAGGGGCGCGCCCAGAGGGTGTGGGCGCGCCCTCCTGTCTCCTGGCCACCTCGCAAGCTTCTTGACTTGCACTCCAAGTTCTCCGGATCATGTTCGTTCCAAAAATCACGCTCCCGAAGGTTTCATTCCGTTTGGACTCTGTTTGATATTCCTTTTCTTTGAAATACTGAAATAGGCAAAAAAACAGCAATACGGGCTGGGCCTCCGGTTAGTAGGTTAGTCCCAAAAATGATATAAATGTGTAAAATAAAGCCCATAAACATCCAAAAGGGGTAATAGAATAGCATGGAACAATCAAAAATTATAGATACGTTGGAGACGTATCAAGGTGATGTAGAGTTTGTTTTGTGTCGGAGCTGCTGCTACTTCTTGAGCTTGCGTTGATTTTTCCCTTGAAGAGGAAAGGGTGATGCAGCAAAGTAGAGATAAGTATTTCCCTCAGTTAGAGAACCAATGTATCAATCCAGTAGGAGACAACACACAAATCACCAATACATGCACAAACAACTTGCACCCAACGCGATAAAGGGGTTGTCAATCCCTTCACGGTTCCTTTCAAAAGTGAGATCTAATAGAGATAGATGAAACTGAACAAAAGATAAAGTAAATATTTTTGGTTTATAGATCGGAAAGTAAAAGATTGCAAAATAGTAGATCGGAAACTTATATGATAGAAAATAGTCTCGGGGCCATAGGTTTCACTAGAGGCTTCTCTAAAGATAGCAAATAATACGGTGGGTGAACAAATTACTGTCGAGCAATGATACAAAAGCGCAAAGCTATGACGATATCTAAGGCAATGATTATGAAATATAGGCATCACGTCCGTGACAAGTAGACTGACTCCTGCCTACATCTACTACTACTACTCCACACATCGACCGACTCCTGCCTGCATCTACTACTATTACTCCACACATCGACCGACTCCTGCATGCATCTAGAGTATTAAGTTCATAAAGAATAGAGTAACACATTAAGTAAGATGACATGATGTAGAGGAATAAACTCAAGTAGTATGATGTAAACCCCATCTATTTATCCTCGATGGCAACAATACAATACGCGCCTTGCTGCCCCTACTGTCACTGGGAAAGGACACCGCAAGATTGAACCCAAAGCTAAGCACTTCTCCCATTGCAAGAAAAACCAATCTAGTTGGCCAAACTGAACCGATAGTTCGAAGAGAATTACAAATATATCAAATCATGCATATAAGAATTCAGATAAGATTCAAATAATATTCATAGATAAGCTGATCATAAATCCACAATTCATTGGATCTCGACAAACACACCGCAAAAGAAGATTACAATGGATAGATCTCCAAGAACATCGAGGAGAACATGGTATTGAGAATCAAAGAGAGAGAAGAAGTCATCTAGCTACTAGCTATGGACCCATAGGTCTGAGGTGAACTACTCACGCTTCATCGGAAGAGCAATAGAGTTGATGTAGAAGCCCTCCATGATCGAATCCCCCTCCGCCAGGATGCCAGAAAAGGCCCCTAGATGGGATCTCATGGGAACAGAAGGTTGCGGCGGTGGAGAAGTGTTTTCGTGGATGCTTTTGGTGGTTTGGGGATATGTGTGAATATATAGGACGAAGAATTAGGTCAGGAGAGTCACAGGGGGGCCACAAGGCAGGGGGCGCACCCTACTCCCCTGCCCCCCCCCCTTGTGGCCGCCTCGTGGCTCTTCCGACTTGATCTCCAAGTCTCCTGGGTGTCTAAGAAAAATCATAGGGAAGGTTTTATTCCGTTTGGACTCCATTTGGTATTCCTTCTCCGCGAAGCTCAAAAACAAGGAAAAAACAGAAACAGACCCTAGGCTCTAGGTTAATAGGTTAGTCCCCAAAATAATATAAAATAGCATATTAATGCATATAAAACATCCAAAACAGATAATCTAATAGCATGGAATAATAAAAAATTATAGATACGTTGGAGACGTATCAGTTGCTAAGCGATAATGGGTCATGGAACTTGGAACACCTCAAGAACTATTTCCTCCCATGCAACGTTAACAAAATACCGAATATCAGAGCTTCACCGATATTAATGGATGACACTTTCTCATGTGGACCGAGTAAACTAGGAGTATTATCGGTGCGTTCTGCTTTATCTTATGGCCTTTGGGGAAGCTAAATGAGATCAAGAAGTCGCCTCAAGTTATGTCCCAAATGGTTGCAGGTCTTACTAGAAAATGATTTGGTCTATAAACGTGCCCCTCACTGTCCGCAACTTTGCTTGGCGAGCAACTAACAATTCTCTGGCTACTTGGTAGAATAAGCATAAGGATGGTCTTGAGGTTTCAAGCATATGCCGAGCGTGTCGTGAACCAGAGGATTGATTTCATGCCTTGTGTCGATGCCCTTTGGTTGTATCCTTGCGGTCGAAAATGTTAGAGGTCTGGAGGCTGCCGGTCCTTGCTAAGGCGGAGAACATTAACGTCGAGTGGTTGTTGCATGCCTTGGACCTCGTGACCGAGAATGATGTTGCATGTTACTTATGAATCAGTGGTGTTGCTCGCATAGAATGAGGCAGTGCACCATAAGGAGCCTCCATCACTTGACGTTTCACAAAGATTTCTATGTAGCTACCTTGATTCGTTGGTCGTTGTGAAGTTAAACTCGAAGGCCGATCCTACAATGGGGAAGTCGATGGTATATCATGACCACTTATCTAAGCCCACACATGAAATAATGAGGCCAATTTCTCATGATAGAATCTCTGATAACCAAGCCAGATGGATGCACCAAGCGAGGGATGGATGAAAATGAATGTTGATGGATCTTACTCCGCTCATGGACTTGTTGGAGCCGACATGATTCAGATTTCAAGGGTGTTTCTTCTTCTTCCCACACAACTCTTCTCGTGTCGGGATACTCTTGAGGCAGAGTTGTGTACGGCTATGGAGGAATTGTACTTAGCATTACAGAGGTGTGATTCTCCTATTGCAGTTGAGATGGACTCGCTTGTTGCAGTGTAGTTGAACCATGCACGGGATCTGGATAGATCAGTATACTCCTCTCTCGTCCAAGAAACTGAACATCGTCCCTCTCTTTGTGAAACTTGTACTACTCATGTAAGGCGAACTCAAAATAATATTAGTGATTGTTTAGCAACTTTGCTAAATTAGAGGGTAGAACCACCGCGTGGATTGGTTCAGGTCCTCCAAGTGCATTAGAACAAAAGCTGACAAATTAAAGGACAGTATTACCAAAAATACACCGCGGAGCTCAGGTCTAGGCACACCTGAATTGATATTCTTTTAAGAAAAATAATCAAATAGTCTTGAAGCTTTGTGGCAAGAAAGATGGTCTAGATAATACTCACGTTAGAAGTTTTGGGAAAAATGATTTACAACGTATTTTGAGCAAAATACAACATAATCAACACTATATAAACACTACTGTTCACGGTTTTTGTAGCTGCACTTTTATTTTTTCGCTCAGAATATGACATAGCTCATTTTGTCCCAAGACAAAAAACATGAGTATTAGACTATGCTTGTCGCAAAAAAGCTCCACTTATTTTATCTTATTTTTACTATTTTAAAAAATGTGTTTGCTTAATCGGAAGTGTAACACTCTCTCTGATAAAAAAAATGTCATGGCTGCTTTTTTGGATGGCAGGGAGTGATTTTTTCACCTGAAAAAGAGAAGGCTTCATCGAGCAAATTAGTAGGAATCAAGAAAAAGGACTATCACGGATGAAACAAGAAAAGGGCACACTTCGGTTAAAGGCACGAAAAGAGTATTATATGGTCGGGGTCAGGACCGGGAAGCCTGAAAATAAGAAGAGACCAACAAAATAAGGCTTCTAGATGCCATCATATGGACTAGAGGGAACAGACTTGAGTTGGAGCACGTCAAAATCACATATATTTGTGTCGCCGAGAGAAAAAAAAAAGTGCACGTGGGAACGCATTTCGCTGGCATGGGAAGCCAAGCTCCAGCGAGCACCGGGACCACTTCCCAGTAGTATTATCCTGCATCAATCCTGTGTTGTACTCTGATTTTTCTTTCGGTAAGCTGTACTGTACTGTACTGCATTAGTTAGCTATATGTACTGCCAAAGCAGCATTACAATACCCACGCCAAAATTAACAAGCTTTTTTCTGTCAGACAGAGTCCGTGTAAAGATACCGTGGAGTACTGACAGTGTAAGATGGAATTAACAAGTACTGGTTTATAGGTCCCCTTTGTAGTTTGTGCCAACTTTTGACTAAAGATTTAACTAACAAAATGTTAATGCATGTCAAGAAAAATTATCTCATTGGATTCGTATTTGAACGTAGTTTTTAAAAATATAATATTTGATGACATGCGTGAACATTTTGTTAGTTTAATCTATGGTCAAAATTTGGCACGAAATACAATGGGGACCAATAAACCCGGACGGAGGTAGTAGCCGTGGTGCAGTTTCCCAGTGAGCCACATGGATCATTAATTGATGGATGGATGAACCTTGGCACCATCTGATCTGATGGATGATGGATAGATCTCGCCATTCACCTTCGACCAACTACTCTTACTACTTGTCGCGGAAATGAATGTATCTAGACGTATTTTAGTTCTAGATACATTCATTTTCGAGACAAGTAATTCCGAACGGAGGAAGTACGTACAACAGTAATCGGTTTTCGCGCGTACGCTTGCAGACGTACTCCGGTAGTACTTGCAAAAGCAGCCAGTTCTACAGGGTCTCTAATGATTCGACACGAAATAGTGTGTTCACTAGAGCAACTGCATGGCGCAGGAAGCATGGTCGATGTAGCAAGCAGTGCTCAGAACCCTCTGCTTGCGCTACGGGTCAAAAACTGAGAGACGTGTACAGAGCGGTGGTGCGCATCGACGTATCCTGGCCGTCGAATTAGAATCTGATGCTCCAGCTGGATCGGTACCGAATTTAGCGAACCCGACACCTGCTACATACATGATCACGGGCGGCTCGCTGGATCAGGCAGGCGGCAAAGTACATCATCACCATCATCTCGCTCCGGCTCCGCACATGCACAAAACAAAAGATGTGCCATGTGTGTACATGGGGCGGGAGGCAAGGGCGCGGACATGATTGGCCAGATCGGTTAGCGAGGGGGTCGCCATCGCAGCCTCCGCCTAATTTAATCGTGCCTCCGGCCCCAAGACGTCGCCCTCCTCCTCTCGCTCCGGCCCTCCCATACGCAACAGCGAGAGAGGGAGAGCGATCCAATCCAGAACCCGGAGCCGGAGGCGGGACTGCGCGGAACGCTAAACAAACAGGCGAAAACGCTGCGCGCACACACACAACACGTCCATTTCCATCCATACAGTAGTACGCGCACCCGGTGGATGGCAACATCGTGCGCATAAACAAAAGCGTCCGTCCACCAGCGCATACGCACGCACATATACAACAAACGCGCACGTAGCAGCGGGGCGGATCATTGAAAGCTGCACCCATCCGTCCCCATTTGCTCGCCACCGTTTCCACCATCCCCCATCCATCACTCGACCCGGTCCTGTACTACTACTACTACTGCTCGCCTCCACCCCTCTCCCTTCCTGACAGTACACTCCGTTCGTTGTGGCCGCCAGTGATCATCATCAAAGCCGGCAGATATATACGCTTTCGGAAAGCGGGGGTTGGTTTCGCTTTGAGCTTTTTATCCGGAGCAGCCAGCCAGCCGCCGGGCCGGGACTTCTGTTAGCCCAACCCAGATAGCTCCGTCCGTGTCCGTGTCCGATTCCGCCGGGGCCGGGCGTGGATACCTAGGCTGCTAGGCGCCGCCGATGTCGGACTGCAGCACGGGCACGGACTCGCCGCGGGCCGACTCCGTCGACGAGCAGCCGCCCGCCGACGCCGAGTCGCCCGGCGGAGGCCAGAGCAAGCGCGACCACCCCTCGCCCTCGTCCCCGCTGCCGCCGCCCAAGCGCAGGTACATACATACATACACATCTCCATCCATCCATGGAACCAGTCGAATCTCGAATCTTGATTAGGCGGCGGAGGATTGAATGGGTATGTTTGTTTGGCGATTGGTTGCAGCCGGAGATCTGTGGAGAAGAGGGTGGTGTCGGTGCCGATTGCCGAGTGCGGCGAGCGGGCCAAGACCAACGGCGAGGGCCCGCCGCCGCCGGACTCATGGGCGTGGCGCAAGTACGGCCAGAAGCCCATCAAGGGATCCCCCTACCCGCGGTAAGTACTACGCGTAGATACAGCTTTGCACGACAGGCTGGTAAATAAATCATCAGTTACTAGTACTAAGTAGGCTCGTCTGATTTGTGTGAATTACTGTCGCGTGTTCAGGGGGTACTACCGCTGCAGCAGCTCCAAGGGGTGCCCGGCGAGGAAGCAGGTGGAGCGCAGCCGCGCCGACCCCACCGTGCTGCTCGTCACCTACTCCTACGATCACAACCACCCGTGGCCGGCGCCCAAGACCGGCTGCCAACCCAACAAGTCCTCTCCGCGCCTGGTGGACCCCAAGCCCGAGCCTGGCACGCCGGCGGAGTGCCAGCCCGAGCACGGGCCTGAAGCGCCGGAGCACGGGCCTGAGGCGCCGGAGCAAGAGCAGGAAGAGGAGCATGAGCAGAAGCCTGTCATCGGTCTGGCCGACCCCGCGGCGATCACGACGGTGACCGCGGCGGCCGAGGAGGAGGAGGAGAGCTTCGACTTCGGGTGGTTCGACCAGTACCCGACGTGGCACCGGACGGCGCTGTACGTGCCGGCGTTCGACGTGGCGCCGCCGCCGGAGGACTGGGAGCGCGAGCTGCAGGGGGAGGACGCGCTCTTCGCGGGGCTCGGCGAGCTCCCGGAGTGCGCCATCGTGTTCGGCCGCCGGCGCGAGCTGGCCCTGGCGGCCACCGCGCCCTGCTCCTGACCGCCGCGCCTCCCGTTCCGATCCCGTTTTCCCCCCTTTCTTTTCCTTTCCTCCGGCCGTAGTTTTACCCGGAGTAATTTGGAGGTGTAGTACATAGCGTGGATCAGATCAAAGGGATTTCGCTGTTCAAGAGTGGCTTTCCGCTTATTTTACTGCCTCGGTTCCGTCGCGCTCGCCATATCCAAGGCCGTGCCCGTGCTTGTGCTGTGCTGTGCTGCCCGCGCCGCTCCGGGAGCAGCTCCGGTCACGATACACGTCCGATTCCAGCGAAAAGCAGCGAGAGGTTGGCATTTTCAGGCGTTCTCCTCGTCACCCGTGACGCGCAGCGCAGATAGACACACACACACACTCCTCGCCCGGCGCAGAGGCTGGCGGCAAGTGGCGGCGAACTGGGCAAGTGGCGCGGGATAGTGGTGGTTGGGGGGAAGCGCACGAGGCCGCCACATGCCGGCCTCGCCACGCGGATCCGCGTGCCCTGCCGCGCCACCATCCTTGCCGGCCGCGGCCGGCTCGGTAATTTGGTGCGGAGCAAATGCCACGGCGCGGACGGACGGCTCCACCGATCGATCCGCGGGAAATTTGCGTGCCGGACCGGGTCGCGTACGCCGTCTTTGAGTGCGATGTCTTGAATTCGGGCTCTGTCTCTGAACCGTATTCGTGCCCTGTCGCGGTCGGCCCCCTGCCCGGTCGTGATATTTTTGGGAGAGGAATCTACCTACAACCAGGCAAACAAATTATTGGGTTGGGTTGGGCCTGGCATGAAAAGATCGAGCCAACCCGACTGATCCATCTATCCAGCCATCCAGGCAGGCAACAAAAGCGAAATGAATGAGTACTACGTACTCGATGCGAATCCTTGGCGTTGTATTCGAGCCGATGGTGCTCCAGGAGTTGGGAACCGATGGATGGTGAGTAGGTAGATTCGTGGTGCTCTCGCCTAGCACTCCAAAGGACTACGCTTAACTATCTTATCCTACGAGTTAGGAAGCACACCCACAGGTATTATATCTACTCCCTCCGTCCCAAAATTCTTGTCTTAGATTTGCCCAAATACGGATGTATCAAGTCACGTTTTATTATTAGGTACATCCGTATCTACACAAATCTAAGACAAGAATTTTGGGACGGAGGGAGTATGATGAACTGCTCTGCATCACAGCGTCATCGCAGCAGAGATTCTCCCACTCATGTTTTGTTAAAGGGGGAGCTTGAACGAATTAACTCTCCATCACATGCCTATTGATCCACGTTCCACGGCATTAATTTCGGCTAAGTACTTGCTATACAGCACTATGCATTGGGATCAGCTGTTGAATGATTCTGTGTCAGCGTCCCAGGATTATGATGTCTTGGCAGAAAAAAAACTTGTAACGGTACTGTTGATTTTACTTGGATGCTACTCCCTCCGTCCGAAAATACATGTCATCAAAATGAATAAAAAAAAGATGTATCTAGAACTAAAATACGTCTAGATACACCTTCTTTTATCTATTTTGAAGACAGGTATTTTCGGACGGAGGGAGTAATAGATAGAGAGAGGGACAAACGATGAAAAGTGAGCGAAGGCATAGACGAGGGGGAAGGGCTAACAGCTAGCAATGGTAGAAAAATGCCACATCCGGCCAAGCTTGCGATCGACGGATCAAACATATGACGTTGCGTCCTTTTTGGAGTCATTATCCTCAGTTGAAGAATCAAACCGGCAACAGAAAACAAATTGGAAGCTGTTCTCACTGACGTGAGCGAGAGAGGGACATTTTTTTTTGCAGAAGCGAGAGAGAGAGAGAGAGAGACATTGATCGTTGCGAAGCCTGGCCCTCTTATCGTGGGCTGGGCCGCTTGGTAGGTAACAAACCACCTGGGCCTACTGCCGCAGCCCGTAGTGACGAACCTCAAAAGAAAAGGAAAACTGGCAGGCCATTTTTGCTAATTACGTGACCCCCACAGCCCCACTTCGAAACACGCACCAAAAAAATGCAAAAATAATACTCTCTCTGTACCAAAATGTAATACGTTTTGTCGGTTTTGCATAGGGCATAAAAAAACGCCCAGGCTCATCTGCACCTTTCTAAAAATTAAAACAAATACTAAAAAAATTCAAAAAATTCCAATTTTTTTTGTGTGCTTCTTGGTCTGCTTCTGCTTGTACTCCATTTGTTTCTAAATATAAGTCTTTCTAAAGATTTCAATATAGACTACATACAGACGTATATAGACATATTTCAGAGTGTAGATTCACTCATTTTGCTCTGTACGTACTTCATATTTAAAAGACTTATATTTAAGAACAGAGGGAGTACTTTACTCCCTCCGTCCGGAAATACTTGTCCTAGAAATAACTAAAATGGTTGTATCTATAACTAAAATACTTGTCCTGGAAATGAATAAAATGGTTGTATCTATAACTAAAATAAGTCTAGATACAACCATTTCTAGGACAGGACAAGTATTTCCAGACGGAGAGGGTATTTCTTTCATAATAAGTATAGCACATGCTGTTCTCCTACCTGGTTTTGATAAAAAAAAATAGACAGTGAGATATTGTTCAGATCCTGCTGTAAACAAAGTACTCGCAGAATATCATTATCAATCTGACATAACAGTTTCAGGTGAAAGCTGAACCAACCTAACCATCACCATAACCGCAGCAAAATGAGAGAATCAACAAATCTGTTTTGTTGCAATACAAGATACACCAACTAGTAGAAAACACAACAAATAATAGTGCATCTATACCCTAACTTGAGCAGCAGCCGGCTCTCTTCAGCGAAGACACGTCGTCTTTCACATTTATATTCTCCCCTTTGCTTGGGGCAGATGAGCCGTCGTCTCCTGCATCAACCGTCTTCCTGCTCGCAATTCGGTATATCTGAGTCAGAACTTCTGAGAAAGCGTTGTCTACATTTGTCGCGTCTAATGCAGATGTTTCCATGAAGTACAGTGACTCCGCCTCAGCATATTCCTGCCCATCTTCAGTTGAAACAGCCACCAAGTGGCGAAGATCGGATTTGTTGCCAACTAACATGACAACAATGCTAGAATCAGTGTGATCTCTCAGCTCTTTTAGCCAGCGCGCCACATTGTCGAATGTAGCACGGCGAGTGACATCATACACAAGCAACGCGCCTACTGCTCCTCTATAATAGGCACTTGTGATAGCACGGTATCTGACAAATGAAGAGAAAAATATCAGGCAATCATATAACTGAGCAAAAAAGGGATGCAAAAAAAGGTGCTGCTAGTGACCAGTGTTGATCCCACTAGTCGTGCTAGAAATGATGTACACAAACAGCAATTACGTACAAGAGTGAAAATAAATGTTGTGAACATCGATATCATACAGTGCAGCAGATCTCAGAATGAACAGCACAATCTCTTAGCCAAGGTGTTATTCGGATGTGAAATGTCATATAATATACACTTTGTGTCTCAAGGATGAAAGCTTTGTTAGTGCTGAAACAATAATTGAATTCATGTGCCAACTGCTAGCGGTGCCACTGATAAGGGCAAGAGACATGGGATGGGCCACACTTTTTCTCCTCCACTAAAACCAGATAAACAAGAGCAACATGGTAGGCTTGAGCAAACAATCCTCGATTTCAGTTAGAGGTCATAGAAGTAACAAGTAATGTTCCTTTGGTAAAAGCATACGAGTCTATCTCTAAGAAGCCAGAGGTAAAGCAGAACAAATGTCTGCAAGTATGAATCTATATCTAAACGATAATCAAGGTGGCTCAAAGAATAGGAGAGAGGGGATATTGAACTTACAAGGTACAAGTATCAACATGCTAAACAGAAAATATCCCACAAGTATAACATGAGTTAGACATCGTACAAAGGGAAAACAAATCGCCGTGAAAAAAAAGTAATAATAGGTAACTTTATTGATAAATTAGAGAAATGGAACTGTCTCCATCCATTACAGTTGCATAGCGTTCAGATCTAATTTCTCAATTTGCAAGTTCAAGTAGCATGAGAGTCATTTTGTTGATGGATAAAAATAAATTTGTGTGACCTGTTTCCTAGTGAACACTTTATTCTCGAACGGGAATCACATAGCTATCATATTGTCCTATCAATGATGCAAGAATTCCATTGATGAACCAATTCATGGATATGTATATGTATAGTCTAGTAAACAAAGCATGGCAGAAAAACTATCAAATCAAGACTGTTAGCGCTGCAATTTGTACCGCTCCTTATTTTCTGCAATTCTGTTTTCATCCTATAACCTGTGTCCAAGCCAAGAGTAGGCAGTGGGTTTCCTGATGATGCATCGGAACTGCTCCTTATTTTCTGCATCCCCTGCTTTTGTGTGACCGTTCTTTCCGTTAATGATGGAAAATGGGGTAGCTCGGTTCCAAAAAATAAGTTGCTCCTCTAAAGTGGTCCCGATGACCTGCTGCTTCAGTTGCTGGCAAGACAGCTAGCTGATCAAAATCATTTGCATCGTACTACAGGCCAGATAAGAGCATCTCCAATAGATGACGTAGATGTAAAAATAACCGAATTTTACATCACTAAGGCCCAAAAAGGTGCTCCAACAGATGATGTAGATGCAATTTTTTTTTTACTCACAATTTGCTCCAGACATAAAATAGGGCATTTGGTGATGCAAATTTGCATCACCAGCCGCACCCGCACCACAACTGGCATGCGGAAACTTTCCCGCCGCCCACCTGCCTCCCACCACCAAACCCCAATGGACCCCGCGGCCGCCACTGCTGCTCCGCCACACCTCGCCATGGCTGCCCCCACGTCTCCTGCAGTTCCCGCCGCCGCCATGCCTCCCCCAAATCGCCGCGCCGGATTTGCACACTCCCCCCCCCCCCCCCCCCCCCCCCGGCGCGCCCGGTGTCCCGTGGCCTGGACACCGCCGAAGAAGAAGGCTGCCGCAGCCAAACCACGCGGCGGCGGCTCGAGGTTCGTCCTGGCCGAACAAGACGAAGGTGGCCGCGGCTGCTTCGTTGCCGCCATCGCCCGCGGCAAGTGTTGCTGCTGATGACATGCCTGCTCCCCGATCACCTCAAGCCCCACCGCCAGCCGTGGAGGAGGAACCAACTTATGTTGTACAAGTGTAATTATGCCACCGCATGATGCAGAAACACAGTGATTCAATGACTAAGTTCTACCGTGAGATCTAGCAAGATGAACCCTCTGCAGTGGTCATTTCATCCCCAAGGCCACACCAACAGATCTTCCAATACTTGTGACACACCTTTCCTTCTCCAATCACACCCCTTGCATGGTCAATCCAAGTGTGCTGGTGCACAATCCAACAATGCCACGATGCATTCCACTGATTTATGTATGCACGCCAATGAAAGATGAAACTACAACCACTAGTTCACAACAATGATTTCAACTGCTTCATCCCCAAACCACTAAACTTATAGATGTACGGGCATCTCCAGCCGCGCCCCCAACAGGCCCTCCCCAGGCGATTTCGCCGCGCCGGCGCCGAAAAAAGGCCCCAGTCGCGCCCCCAGAAGCCCGTTTTTCGCCGGCTCGGGCCAAAACTGGTGCCGGCGGACCCAGGCCGAACCCGGCGCCCTGGGGGGCGCTTGGGGAGCCGGCGCAAGCGAAAAAGGCGCGTGGACCCGCACTGGAGGCGACCGAAGGCCTTTTCCCGCCGTTTTACTGCCTTTTTTCTCACTTCTCTCCCGCTCGCTCGCCTTGCTCCCGCCATTCTCCCCCTTTCTCCCGCCAACCCCGCTCGCAGCCCGCCGCCCATGCCGCCGAAGAAATACACCATGCCGCGCGCCGCGGCGACCGCGACGGGCGCCGCTACCCAACCGAAACAGAGGAAGCCGAGGGCGCCTCCAACGAAGCCGCCGGGCCTGTCGAACGCCGAGTGGAGGGTGGAAGTACAGCGCCGAGAAGCGGTCACCGCCGACAGGCGGAACCGGGGGATAGCCAAGAAGGCCCGCGACAACGCGGCGCGCGCGGCGGCGTCCTCCTCTTCTGCCGATGCTCCCGTCGTCGGCCACGCCCACCAGTACGCGCCCTGGGGACAGCAAGGCGCCGGATCTCCATGGGGTTCATCGTCGCCAGGCTACGCCGACGGCGACGCGCACGGCGGGTTCAACCCAAACGTGACCTTCCCTCATGGTCACCCCGCTACGCGCACGCCATCGCCGGCCTTCGCCGGTGTGCAGTACCCGCCATACAACTACTCGCCGCCCCCTGCCTACGCAACCACGCCAACTCCACATCTCTACCGCGGGCCGCTGCCCTTCTCGCACCTCGGCGACGCCGACGACACGGGAGCCGACATGGACGACATCATCGCGACCGGATCGGCCGCGGCCGCCTCGTCTCCCGGTTTCGCCACCCAGGACGAGGTGGTCGACCTCAGCGGCGACATGGAGGCCGAGCTCGGCTACGTCTACGGCGACGATGCGCAGGAGCCCGAGGAGGAGGACGAGGAGGAGGAGGAGGAGGAGGAGGAGCCGGCTCCTGTTCCGACGAAGGGGCGCCAGAAAAAGAAGCGGGCGGCGAGGTCGGGCGAGCCGCGCATCAAATGGACGTCCAAGGAGGAGGAATGCCTCGCCGAAGCGTGGAAAGTTGTCTGCCTCGACCCGACCACCGGCGCGAACCAGAGCTTGGAGACGTACTGGGACCGCATCAAGGCCGAGTTCGACGAGCGGAAGCTCGTCGACCCCTACTTCAAAGGCGTGTACATGCAGCGCGGTGCCAAGGCGATGGCGAACCATTGGGGGCGTATCCAGTTGGCGTGCAACAAATGGCACGGAATCGTCGAGGAGGTCGCGGCTCGCCCGGAGAGCGGCGCCAGCGTCGAAGACCAGGTACGCATGCCGTTCGCCCGCGCATCTTCGTCCCCTGCGCCCGCGGTTCGCCAACTGTTTGTCCGTCCGCGCAGCTGCTGCGCATGTTCGCCATGTTCCGGGGTGACAACCAAGACGCCGACTTCAAGCACCTTCACGTCTACAAGCGCATTGACAAGTGCGAGAAATGGGCGGAAGTCCGACGTGCCCTCGACAAGGCCAAGGAGACGTACAAGCCGGATGCGCCGACTCCGGGCGCGTCGGAAGGGCGGCCGGACGGACACAAGTTGGCCAAGAAGGGGAAGAACGCCGACGCGGCGACCGCGCGAGTGCAGGAGTCCATCGAGCACTGCCTCGCCGACGTCCAGGCCCGGGCCGTCCTACGCGAAGAGAAGACCGAGGCGCGGTGGTCGGCGCTAATGAAGAACAACGCCATCAAGCTAGACCTGCTCCGGACGAACGTCGCCGCGAAGAAGAGGAACACCGACATGGCTTTTCTGATGGGTGCGGCGGACTTGCTTCAGAGCAACGACGAGAAGCTCAAGGCGTGGTACCTGGTCCAGCGCGGCCTCATCCTGAACGAGCTGCCGATGGCAACGCCCACGACGCCGACGACGCCCACGGCCGCACGGACGCCGAGCGAAGACTCTACGTCGCCGCCCAGCAGTGTCGAAGCCGCGCCGGCGCAGCCCAACACCGAAGCAGCTCCGACACCGCCGAGCTCGCGCACGCCGACACCGCCAACACCTGGGACCTACCCCGCCGAGTGATGAATGAACACGCCGAGGGCGGCGGCGCTCTATTTTTTTGTAACGACAGACTATGCCCGATCGTCGGACTTGCGGCGTCTTGAGAGCGGGAACGGCCGAGTTTGAATTAACCGCGTCCTGGGGCCGGCGCGTTGGGTGCGTGACTGGGCGGTAGCTCGCCCCCAGGGGCCGAGCTAGCGCCGGCACGCCCCCAGGATGCCGAATTTAGACGCCCTGGGGGGCCGAACGGCTGGAGATGCCCTAAGACACGGAAGTCCCAAGCGCTAAATCACGAATGGGCGTCCAATCTACCCTGCAGGAACAACTGAAACCCAGACGTGAACTGGGATACCAAGCAGTAATACTCATTTGCTATTAACCACTGATTTACTGCTCCACTCCAACCCACATGCCTGCACACTACCAAAATCGTCTAGATTGGCAACAAAAATGCAGCAATCATCTGATTACCAGCATCACCAAGCTAATTTGATAGAGCAAATGAATGGCCAAGGGAAGGTAGCATCCTGGTTCCTAAGAAGCAGATCATGAAGCAAGCAAAGCAAATCCATACTGGCGAGCATACTACCGATTTGAGCAGCTACTAACGGGAAGCGGCAAGAGTTAGTAATTAAGAAGAGAAGGGAGGCAAGCAGGCAGTCACCTCTCCTGGCCGGCGGTGTCCCAAATCTGGGCCTTGACGACCTTGCCGTCGACCTGGAGGCTGCGGGTGGCGAACTCGACCCCGATGGTGGACTTGGATTCGAGGCAGAACTCGTTCTTGGTGAAGCGCGAGAGCAGGTTGGACTTGCCGACGCCGGAGTCGCCGATGATCACCGCCTTGAAGAGGTAGTCGTAGTCGTCCTCCGCCCTGTACGCGCCGCCTCCGCTGCCCGCCATCGCCTCCCTGCCTCGCGGGTCCTGGACCTTCTTCCTCCCCGACCTGTGCTAGTGCTAGGCTCTGGATCTCGCGGGGTCTGGGTGCAGCGTTGGCGTCGCTGTGAACGACGACGGAGCAGTAATGGGCGACAGCGACACAGTGTGAACTGGCTGCTGCTACGCAGTCGTAATAAATCTGAAATGCTTATTTGGTGCGCTGTTCTTGTGCATGAAACCCCCTGCAGTTTTATGATTTTGCGACTATGACAATAAACACAGAGCCTTTTTATCGTTCCCTTCTTCTCCCAGTGATACTTGAATCTAGAAGGGGGGCAGCGAGAAAAGTGATTTGCCTTTCGTAGACTCCGCTCCAGCGCACGCGAGAAAGAGAAGAAAAGCGGCGACGCCTCCTCGTTGGTGGGTGCGAGCGACCGTGTCCCGCCCCGTGCGAGGTGGGGAGTCCGCGGCGCGCGGGCTCGGCTCGTGATCCGGTCGGCGCGGTGGATCCGGCCTGACGCCGTCGGCTCAAACGGCGTGCGCTATGTCGACCCCGTCCCTGACTCCCCGTCGGTCGTTTTTCGATCGAGTACCACGGCCCCCGCCGTCTGCTTCCCCGTGCATTGGTGAATGCGGCTACGGGGAATGCCAGCGGCGCATCCGAAATCCTGCACATGAACACACATCGGACCCCGCGAGCCGAATCAATATCACGCCGCATCCACGGGATCTCGGTTTCCACGGAAACGACCTCCGTCCCCCGAATACGCGACGGATTTTTTTTTACTTTGTACGGTCGACCAATAAAGTTTTTGAACAACATATAGAGTTTTTTTTGCGAGTAATATATAGAGTTTTTCCCATGAACGTGTAGAAAAATACTTTTTTTTGTGAGAAGGGTAGAAAAATACTTCATTTCTAAGATGCTTCATCCAAACTGACGACTTTTTCTCCGAGCGTTTTCTCCTCTTTTCTTCGGTGGCTAGGCAAAATCTCCCCTTGAGACTATGCCGGTGAGCCTATGGGTTCGTCTTCCCTCTGCATGTCGCTCTACAGTCGGTGGTGGGGAAAGGAATTTCGATGCCTTCACTTCGGCTAGTAGTTTAGGGTAGTGTTTTTATAGTCCTCGTTGGTGCGGCGCTCGGTGGATGGCGGTGTTTTCTCTTTAAGTTTGTGTTCCGCACTCCGATCCTCCTCAAATTCGTCCATTTGTACGTGGCCAACGGAGCTTCGGCGTAAATTCATATTGTCTCCTTGGGGTGGTGACTTAGGGTTTCTCATCATGCGTTCGCGACGACTAGATTTGGTGTCAGTTGATGCAGATCTATTCAAGGGTTCAACGACGACAACGGCTTCAAGGTGTTGGCCCTTAGGAGCACGTGCACGCAGCCTTTCCGACTGTCATCGACAAGGTCAAGCCGGCTCTGGTAGGGGAGCGTCGACGGCTTATTTTGACAGCGATAGTGGTCGTCCGGTGGTCAAGAGACTTCAATGTATTTTTATTATTATAGGTGCTTTGTATTTCTAATGAACTTTTATAATAGATCTAAATTTTTTTCCAAAAAAATATTTATCATGTAGCAACTTCTCATATTAGTCCAATGTAATTTGGTTTATTATACTTGAGGTGCTTTGTATTTCTAATGAACTTTTATATATATCCGAATCTTTTTCCAAAACAAATATTTATCATGTAGCAACTTCTCATATTAGTCCCTCCAGTAACAAAATTTAAATTTGTTGAGTCATCATTCGAGCATGCAGAGGCCAGGACCTTGACCTAAAAAAACTCAGCATATTGCAATACTGCTCTCTGGACTACCTTTCTATATCTTGAATTCAAGGGTTTTATAGTCTAGTGTCTAAACGTCATATGTGAGTTGGACTCTCCCAAAAGTCAATTTGTAAATGGAACTGTATGGTACTCCTCCAAAGGAGCAAATCGACAAGGCATTTTTTGCAAATTGACTTGGCTGGTATGGGCGTATTTGGTTGCTCGCATGAATTTTGGCCCCCTCATACGAGTGCCCTCGTGGAGCCTGGTTGAAGTGATACATCACATGGGTCGTGTTCTGCAACCCGTTTGGTTGCCGACAAAGCTCCAGGTTGCATTAGGACAACAACAACAACAACAACAACAACAAACATTTGGTTGCCTATGTTTTAGGATTTTGGCGGGGTTGATACAGTATGTGGTGTTTGATGACACACATTCACTGATGTGGTTACATTGCACTCCATGTGGTGAGCTTACCATCTATCACCATAACGAATGATGTCATTGCATGCTACATACAATCATAAAGAGGGATAGGATAACAGCAAAACCACAACCACGACGAATTGGACGGAGTTTAAAGTTCTCCAGTCTGCTTAACCCAATTCGACATATACCCTAACCACAACTTCATGATTGCTCTTCTTTTTAAGCACAAACTTAGAGTATGCATCCTCTGCCTCCTAGAAAAACTCTCTATAGCAGTTGGGCTTGTGATGCGGAGCATCCTTCCATCATCCCCATGGACTCTACATCAACACATCCAACCCCACATGGACCCATGACAAGAGCTAGAGCACGTGCTTTGGAAACCGAGGTGAACTCCTTCCTACTAGACTTGCATATGGACACTAATGGAACATGTCTACTACCTCACCAAAATATGCTATGCCTCCTTAGGTATGAAGTGGAACACCACCAAGAAGCTCAGGAGCATCCCCAAGGAGAAGGAGAACCACCCCAAGGCCATAAGGATCAAGACGGAGTGCAGCAGCAGCAAAACAACAAGTCCCAGGTGACCCCGTGCGCATGGGCCCTCGAGACCCCGTGCCCACGGGCTACACAGGAACCCGGCGCTGGAGCACCCCGTGCGCACGGGCGTGTACCGTGCCCCCGGGACCCCCGTGCGCACGGGCCCAACTTACCCCGTGCGCACGGGCCTCCCAGGATGGGCGGCTGAGATGGCTTTTTCGGCTCCCCTCCTTCTCCTTCGACCCCAAGCCTATATATTCCGTACCTAGGGCCATGTTTAGGGTTATCAAAGTATTAGATGAGATCTTGGTGAGCTTTGCTCCATTACCTTCCCTCTTTGAGGATCAAGACCCCATAGGGGAGAATCCTTAAGGATTTCAAGACCTCCATTGGGAGAAGACTACCACCAAGACCCCTCATCCTTTGGATTTGGGATGAACTTTACCATTGTATCTTTCCTTTGATTGTGTTTGAGACTTGTGGATCTTGTGTTGTTACTCTAGTGGATGTGTAATCGGGAATTGTTGGAGTGATTGTCTCTTTGTGTTCCTCTTTGTGTTCTTGTTGTTCTTGTGATTTCTCTCCTTTTTCCCCCTCCAAGTGTGAAAAGGTCCTCCCTAGGGTTCTACCCTACATCATATGGTATCATGAGCCACGTTGATTCACATCTTGGAGTCCCTACCTTCCACTTTCTAGCTTGATTTTGTTGTTTTTCGTCCTAATCCGAAAATCCCCACCAAAAATAGCCCCAAAATTTTTTCTTGCAATTTGTTGATCTTGTGAGATTTAGTTGATTTGATCCACGAATTTGGTGTTTGGCAAGTGGATCTACACCTCCACCATCATCCCCACCCACCCTCCACTGGAATTTGGCCAAAAATTTGCATTCACCACGAAATCACAGAAGTTCATCCGCTCTCGGGAGACCCCGTGCACACGGGCCATCGGTACCCCGTGCACACGGGCCTCACTTACCCCGTGCGCACGGGCCATCCAGAAACTTTCGGCCACTTTTCTGTTTTTCTCATTTTGTTTCACCACCACCTCGAGTGTTCTTCCGCACCATTCCACGTGTTTGTTGAGCGCTCGGTTGCGATTTATCTTGTGTCCTAAGGTGTTTCGGCTACTTAGGCGCAACTTGGTATCATCATCGCCACCAAGCATTGACTCGAACAACACTTCGGCTTCGACAAGATCATCTTTAACCGTAAGCAAGGACGGTAACCTCGACGACACTTTGTACTCCCTTGCCATTAACTTGATAGCTTCGAGCCATTTTGCGTAGCTTACCCATCGAGACTAGCTTGTTGAGTATTGCCGGGCCACGCCTTAGTGCACCATTTAGTGTTTCGTCCATCCCGTGCATTTACTACTTGTTAACTAGTTGTGTGGCTCGCATATCAAGCATCGTAGCATAGTTGAAAAAAAAGAGAGAAAAAGCTTTTAAGCAAAAGAGAAGAAAAGCAAAGAGCTTATAAGCAATAGCATCGAGCCTTCGCATTCGTGCATCATCTTGGTCACCACATACATAAGCATACTTGGGATAGTGAGATGAGTAGATTCTCTATTAGGTTGGTGCACTAGCGTATCTAGCCCATTAGTGCAATCGAGCTAGCGTCTCTCTAGTATCAGTACGACAAGAGCTTTTCCCGTGTTTCGATATCTTCGAGCTCATTCCTTGGTTGTGCGGATCCCATTTATCTTCCTTGTGTGTGTTCTTCGTGTTATCTTTGGAGGTTGATCTATTTGTCTTATTTGCCATTTGTGAATCTTCTCAACTTTATCAACATCTTGACTAACATTTGCTTTAATTATTTGTGCCTTTCCTAACCAAGCTCCTCCATAGGCCATTTACTTGTAGGTGTGAGGAACAATTCCCGGTACCAATTCCCCTATTGTAACATCACGTGGGATCGTACTTGTTACATCCACAATCTTCGGAAAAGGTAACTTTGGTTTTGTTCTCTCATTTTCCTACTCACCACCACTTTCTTATGATGGATAGGCCAAGTTCTTCTACCAACCCACTCTTCATCGAGCAAGACGACGACATGTCATCCTTCGTCACCAAGAGCCACCTCTTTGGTGCACAACGAGCTCTCCATCAAGAACAACAAGCAATGAACGACCGCATCGACAACCTCGCCGCCGACTTGCGACTCTCCGAGCAACGTACACGCGACTACTTCGATAACAAGCTCGACGCGCACAAGCAAGAGAACGATGCAAGAATGGACGAGATCCGAGCTTTGTTGGTCAACCGGCCTCCTTCAACTTCTTCCTACTCAAGACGGAGCCACTCAAGTCGACACTCCGACGACACCTTCTCCGGATCAAGTACACCGTCATCGACCATTCTTTGACGAGCCGCGCGTCAAGACTGTCATGCATCTCGAGATCCGCTACACGTCAAGCATTCACAAGAGCAAGTAGATGAGCAAGTTCCTCGCCCGCAAGCAAACCAAGTCGCTTTTGCTCAAGCTCAAGAATGACAACGTCTTTGTCGTCAAGAAGAAGAAGAACGAGCGCGTCTACACCAAGAGGAACAAGACGCCGAGGCCCAACGTCTTCAACAACAACAACAAGAAGCACAAGCGATTGAGGCGGAACGTGCCCTTCAAGAATCAAGTCGAGCCATCGCCAACCGCAATCACGAACGACGCAATCAAGAGGAAGCCCTTCGAGAAGAAATACAAGAAAGGAACTATCAACCACGTGTGCACCGTCAAGTTTCTCAAGCTCCTCCACAAGCTTGTCAAGCTCCACCTCAACCCCAAGCGCAACAAGAGCGACACCAAGTGGAACAAATGCTTCAAGACCCTCCTCAACGCCAAGAGCGACATCATGAGGAACGAGAAGTCGAGGACTTTCCAAGACAAGAGCGATACCGCAACCGCTATCAAGATGAAGAGCAATGCTATGGGAAACTCAAATTCACAATGCCCAAGTTCAATGGAAGCAATGATCCGGAAGAATACCTCTCATGGGCATTGAAGGTCGACAAAATCTTTCGTTTGCACAACTATGAGGAAGAGAAGAAGATCGCAATGGCATCACTTGAGTTCCAAGACTATGTGCTCATATGGTGGGAACAAGTCCTTGAGCGCCGAGAAGCAAGAGGTGACCCTCCAATCACCACTTGGGCTCAAATGAAGGATGTCATGCGAGCACGATTTGTGCCCACCTACTACAACCGTGATCTCTTCAAGAAGCTACAACTCCTCAAGCAAGGAACAAAGAGTGTTGAAGAATACTACAAGGAAATGGAGATAGCCATGATTCGAGCCAATGTCAAGGAAGATGATGAGCAAACAATGGCAAGATTCTTGAATGGACTCAATCATCCCATCAAGAAGATAGCCGACTTCCAACCCTATTCCAACCTCATCGAGCTAGTGCATCAAGCGACCAAGGTGGAACACCAAGTGCAAGATGACTTCAAGTACTCCAAGTACTCCTCCAAGACCTACGGCTTCTCCAATAACCAAGCTTCAACAACTACTCCAACTTCGACATCAACCAAGCCTTCTCCAAGCAACGACGACAAGTCAAGTTACAAGAAAACTTCCACAAGTTCAAGTCGCCTTCCTCCTACTACAAGCAACTACAAGCCGCGTGCTTCTTCCTCTACTCCGACCGATGAGACCGTCAAGACAAGTTCAATCAAGTGCTTCACATGTGGCGGCAGAGGCCACAAGTCCTTCCAATGCACCAACAAGCGCACCATGATCCTCAACGACGATGGCACCTACGACTCAATGAGTGAAGATGAAATGGAAGCTATTGAGCAAGTGGCCATGCACCGGCGCGTGAACGAGGATGAAGATATCAAGTCTTTTGTGATGAAGATACGAGCCCCGCTCTCGTTGTCTCCAAGGTCTTGACACTTCAACATCAACAAGAAGAAGACCAACGATGCCATATCTTCCACACCAAGGCCGGCATCAATGGAAGGTCCGTCAAGGTCATCATCGATGGAGGTAGTTGCCACAACTTGGCAAGTGAAGAACTATGCTCCAAGCTTCAATTGGTCAAGAGGAAGCACCCGCACCCCTATAAGGTTCAATGGCTAAGTGACTCCGGCACTATATGAGTTGAGCATACGGTCCAAGTATCCTTCAAAATTGGTGCATATGAAGACACTTTGGAGTGTGATGTGGTCCCAATGACCGTTTGCCACCTCCTTCTTGGTCGACCATGGCAATTCGACCGCGGTGTCGTCCACAATGGGCATACCAATCACTATAGCTTCAAGATGAAAGGAAAGGAATATGTGCTACGACCCATGTCTCCTAGCCAAGTGATAGCCGACAAGCAAGCCACCCACCATAGAGAGAAGAGTGAGAAAGTGAGCCACCAAAACATGAGTGAGAGCAACAAGCCAAACTTGAGCGCCTCTTCGCCTAGAGAGAAAAACCTCATACTATTCGCCAAAAAAGTGAGATGAGAGAAGTGTGTGAGAACCCATCGAGTGTAATGCACTTTGTCCTTGTGTGCAAGGATGGCGAACCAAAAACTAACACCACTCATGAGCTACCTTTGGTGTTTCAATCTCTTTTGCAGGAATTTCAAGATGTTTTCCCCAATGAGCTACCTCCGGGTCTACCTCCTCTACGAGGCATTGAACATCGAATCGACCTCATCCCCGGAGCGCCACTTCCAAACAAAGCTCCATACCGTGTCAATCCTGAAGAAACCAAGGAGATTCAATGGCAAGTACAACAACTAATCGACAACGGTCATGTACGTGAAAGCTTAAGCCCTTGTGCCGTTCTCGTCATACTTGTGCCTAAGCCCGATGGAAATTTCCGCTTGTGTTCCGATTGTAGACCTATAAATGCTATCACCGTTCGCTATAGGCATCCCATTCCTCGCTTAGATGATATGCTTGATGAACTTAGTGGAGCCAACTTTTTCTCAAAAATTGATCTTAAAAGTGGCTATTATCAAATCCGCATACAAGAAGGTGATGAATGGAAAACTGCTTTCAAAACAAAATTTGGCTTATATGAATGGTTAGTCATGCCTATGAGTTTATCGGAGGCTCCCGGTACTTTTGTGCGTCTCATGCATCATGTACTTCGACCTTACATTGGAGTCTTTGTTGTGGTCTACTTCGATGTATTCTTGTGTTTAGCAAAACCATGAAAGACATCTTGATCATGTTAGGCTTGTTTTGCAAACACTTCGCAAGGAAAGTCTTTATGCCAACATGAAAAAGTGCACATTTGGTGTTGACAAAGTGGTTTTCTTGGGTTTTGTTGTCTCTTCAAAGGGTGTCCATGTTGATGAAACTAAAATTGAAGCAATTAAAACTTGGCCCCAACCCACCAATTTGCAACAAGTGCGAAGTTTTCTTGGTCTTGCGGGTTTTTACCGTCGCTTTGTGAAAAACTTTAGCACTATTGCTGCCCCTTTGCATGCTTTGAGCAAGAAGAATGCTCCGTTTGTTTGGGGAACTTTGCAATCAACCGCTTTTGATGAGCTCAAGTCTTTGCTTACTCATGCTCTGATTCTTGCTTTGCCCAACTTTGACAAAACTTTTGAGGTTCATTGTGATGCAAGTGGTACCGGAATTGGCGGAGTTTTGATGCAAGAAAAACGAGCAATTGCATATTTTAGTGAAAAACTCTCCGGTGCTCAACTTAACTATCCCATTTATGACAAAGAATTGTATGCTTTAGTGCGTGTCCTACATGTTTGGGAACATTATCTTAGACCTCATGAGTTTGTCATACATACCGATCATGAAACACTTAAATACTTAAAAGGTCAAACTAAGTTGAACAAGCTTCACGTCAAATGGAGTGAATTTATTAAATCTTTCCCATATGTGATCAAGTACATTAAGGGTAAGGAAAATGTAGTTGCCGATGCACTTTCACGCATATGCACGCTTGTCACTAAACTTGAGTTGAATGTTATTGGCTTTGAGCACATAAAAGACTTGTATGCTTGTGATCCATCTTTTGCACCTCATTATGCTAAATGTTTGACGCATACATCTTGGGAATAATACTACATCAAGGATGGTTATCTTATGAGAGCTAACAAACTATGCATTCCCGAGTCTTCTCTTTGTTTGCTCCTTTTTCAAGAGGCTCATGGAGGCGGACTCATGGGACATTTTGGACGCGACAAGACTTTCGCCACGCTCTCCAAGAACTACTTTTGGCCCAAGATGTTCCGCGATGTCTCACGCTTCACCACAAGATGCTCTACATGCCGCAAAGCTATGTCCAAAGCTCAATCTCATGGTCTTTACATGCCACTTCCTATTCCTTATCAACCTTGGGAAGACATTAGTATGGATTTTGTACTTGGTTTGCCTAGAACTCAAAATGGAAAGGATTCCGTGTTTGTTGTTGTGGACCGATTTTCTAAGATGGCACATTTCATTCCTTGCAACAAGATAGACGATGCTTCACATAATGCAAATCTCTTTTGTAGGGTAATCTTGCGCCTCCATGGAGTACCAAAGACAATCGTCTCCGACCGCGACGTCAAGTTCTTGAGTTACTTTTGGAAGACTCTATGCGCCAAGCTCGGAATCAAGCTCTTGTTCTCATCCGCATACCATCCTCAAACCGACGGCCAAACGGAGGTGACGAACTGGACACTATCCACTCTACTTCGCGTGTTGATCAAGAAAAACATCAAGGAGTGGGAGGCATGTCTACCCATCGCCGAGTACGCCTACAACCGCGCAAGACATTCGACTACCGGCAAGTCCCCCTTCGAGGTCGTCTACGGCTTCAACCCATTGTCCCCATTGGACATTCTACCTCTCCCTCTACAAGAGCGCACCAACATGGATGTGAGAGCACGAGCAAGCTACATGAAGAAGATGCATGAAGATACAATAAACATCATCGAGCGCCAAGTACATCGACTAGCGACCAAGCTCAACGTCAACAAACAACCCATGATCTTCAACATAGGTGATCTCGTGTGGCTACACCTTCGCAAAGACCGCTTCCCCAACAAACGCAATTCCAAACTACTACCTCGAGCCGATGGACCATTCAAGGTGCTAGCACGCTACAACGACAACGCCTACAAGATTGAACTCCCACGAGACAAGTACAACGTGAGAGACATCTTCAACGTCAAGGACCTCTCACCTTTCCATGGTGATGAAGATTTTGATCCGAGGTCGGATCCTTTCGAAGGGAGGGGAGATGATGCGGAGCATCCTTCCATCATCCCCATGGACTCTACATCAACACATCCAACCCCACATGGACCCATGACAAGAGCTAGATCACGTGCTTTGGAAACCGAGGTGAACTCCTTCCTACTAGACTACATGTCTACTACCTCACCAAAATATGCTATGCCTCCTTAGGTATGAAGTGGAACACCTGTTGGGGAACGTAGCAGAAATTCAAAAAATTTCTTACGTATCACCAAGATCTATCTATGGAGAGACCAGCAACGAGTAGAAAGAGAGTGCATCTACATACCCTTGTAGATCGCTAAGCGGAAGCGTTCAAGTGAACGGGGTTGATGGAGTCGTACTCGTCGTGATTCAAATCACCGATGATCAAGTGCCGAACGGACGGCACCTCCGCGTTCAACACACGTACAGCCCGGTGACGTCTCCCACGCCTTGATCCAGCAAGGAGAGAGGGAGAGGTTGAGGAAGACTCCATCCAGCAGCAGCACAACGGCGTGGTGGTGGTGGAGGAGCGTGGCAATCCTGCAGGGCTTCGCCAAGCACCGCGAGAGAGGAGGAGCACTTGGGAGAGGGAGGGCTGCGCCAGGGGCAAGGGTGAAGCTCCCATGCGCCTCCCCACTATATATAGGGGTGGAGGGGGCTGGTTTATTGCCCTCCAAGTCCATTGGGGCGTTGGCAAAGGTAGGAGGAAAGAAATCCCATCATTTCCTTCCCCACCGATTGCTATCCCCCCTTTTTAGGGATCTTGATCTTATCCCTTTGGGATATGATCTTATTCCTTCTAAGGGGGGATCTTGGTGCGCCTTGACCAGGGGTGTGGGGCCTTGCCCCCACTACCCACGTTCATGTGGGTCCCCCCATGCAGGTGGGCCCCACTCCGGAACCTTCTAGAACCTTCCCGGTACAATACCGAAAAATCCCGAACATTTTCCGGTGGCCAAAATAGGACTTCCCATATATAAATCTTTACCTCCAGACCATTCCGGAACTCCTTGTGACGTCCGGGATCTCATCCGGGACTCCGAACAACATTCGGTAACCACATACAAACTTTCTTTATAACCCTAGCGTCATCGAACCTTAAGTGTGTAGACCCTACGGGTTCGGGAGACATGTAGACATGACCGAGACGTTCTCCGGTCAATAACCAACAGCGGGGTCTGGATACCCATGATGGCTCCCACATGTTCCACGATGATCTCATCGGATGAACCACGATGTCAAGGACTTAATCAATCCCGTATGCAATTCCCTTTGTCTAGCGGTATTATACTTGCCCGAGATTCGATCGTCGGTATCCTTATACCTTGTTCAATCTCGTTACCGGCAAGTCTCTTTACTCGTTCCGTAACACATCATCCCGTGATCAACTCCTTGGTCACATTGCGCAAATGATGATGTCCTACCGAGTGGGCCCAGAGATACCTCTCCGCTTACACGGAGTGACAAATCCCAGTCTCGATTCGTGCTAACCCAACAGACACTTTCGGAGATACCTGTAATGCACCTTTATAGCCACCCAGTTACGTTGTGACGTTTGATACACCCAAAGCACTCCTACGGTATCCGGGAGTTACACGATCTCATGGTCTAAGGAAGAGATACTTGACATTGGAAAAGCTCTAGCAAACGAACTACACGATCTTTGTGCTATGCTTAGGATTGGGTCTTGTCCATCACATCATTCTCCTAATGATGTGATCCCGTTATCAACGACATCCAATGTCCATAGCCAGGAAACCATGACTATCTGTTGATCACAACGAGCTAGTCAACTAGAGGCTCACTAGGGACATATTGTGGTCTATGTATTCACACGTGTATTACGATTTCCTGATAATACACTTATAGCATGAATAAAAGACAATTATCATGAACAAGGAAATATAATAATAATACTTTTATTATTGCCTCTAGGGCATATTTCCAACAGTCTCCCACTTGCACTAGAGTCAATAATCTAGTTCACATCGATATGTGATTAACACTCAAGGTCACATCCCCATGTGACTTACACCCAAAGAGTTTACTAGAGTCAATAATCTAGTTCACATTTACCATGTGATTAACACTCGATGAGTTCTGGGTTTGATCATGTTATGCTTGTGAGAGAGGTTATAGTCAACGGGTCTGAACCTTTTAGATCCGTGTGTGTTTTACAAATCTCTATGTCATCTCCTAGATGCAGCTACCACGCTCTATTTGGAGCTATTCCAAATAACTGTTCTACTTGGAGCTATTCTAAATTGTTGCTCCATCATACGTATCCGGTATCTCTACTCAGAGCTATCCGGATAGGTGTTAAGCTTGCATCGACGTAACCCTTTACGACGAACTCTTTTACCACCTCCATAATCGAGAAAATTCCTTAGTCCACTAGTTACTAAGGATAACTTTGACCGCTGTCCTGTGATCCATTCTTGGATCACTCGTGTACCCCTTGACTAACTCATGGCAAGGCACACTTCAGGTGCGGTACACAGCATAGCATACTGTAGAGAGCCTATGATAAAAGCATAGGGGACGACCTTCGTCCTTCCTCTTTCTTCTGCCGTGGTCGAGCTTTAAGTCTTAACTTCATACCTTACAACTCAGGCAAGAACTCCTTCTTTGAATGATCCGTCTTGAACACCTTCAAGATTATGTCAAGGTACGTGCTCATTTAAAAGTATTATTAAGCATTTTGATCTATCTTATAGATCTTGATGCTCAATGTTCAAGTAGCTTGATCCAGGTTTTCCATTGAAAAACAGTTTTCAAATAACCCTATATGCTTTCTAGAAATTCTACATCATTTCTGATCATCAATATGTCAACAACATATACTCATCAGAAATTCTATAGTGCTCCCACTCACTTCTTTGGAAATACAAGTTTCTCATAAACTTTGTATAAACCCAAAATCTTTGATCATCTTATCAAAGCGCACATTCCAACTCCGAGATGCTTACTCCAGTCCATGGAAGGATCGCTGGAGCTAGCATACCTTTTAGCATCCTTAGGATCGACAAAAACTTTCTGATTTGTATCACATACAACCTTTCCATACGAAGACTGGTAAGGAAACTCGTTTTGTCATCCATCTGCCATATTTCATAAATGCAGCTTATGCTAACATGAATCCGACGGACTTAAGCATCGCTGCGGATGAGAAAATCTCATCGCAGTCAACTCCTTGAACTTGTGAAAAACTCTTTGCCACAAGTCGAGCTTCATAGATGGTGACATTACCATCCACGTCCGTCTTCTTCTTAAAGATCCATTTATCTCAATGGCTTGCCGGTCATTGGGCAAGTCCACCAAAGTCCATGCTTTGTTCTGATACATGGATCCTATCTCGGATTTTATGGCTTCTAACCATTTGTCGGAATTTGGGCCCACCATCGCTTCTCCATAGCTCGTAGGTTCATTGTTGTCTAGCAACATGACCTTCAAGACAAGATCACCGTACCACTCTGAAGTAGTACGCGTCCTTGTCGTCCTACGAGGTTCGGTAGTGACTTGATCCAAAGCTTCATGATCACTATCATAAGCTTCCACTTCAATTGGTATAGGTGCCACAGGAACAACTTCCTGTGCCCTGCTACACACTTGTTGAAGTGACGGTTCAATAACCATATCAAGTCTCCACCATCCTCCCACTCAACTTTTCGAGACAAACCTTTTCTCGAGAAAGGACCCGATTCAAGAAACAATCCATATTGCTTTCGGATCTGAATTAGGAGGTATACCCAACTGTTTTGGGTGTCCTATGAAGATGCATTTTATCCGCTTTGGGTTCGAGCTTATCAATCCTGAAACTTTTTCATCGCAGCCCCAAACCTTTAAGAAACGACAACTTAGGTTTCCCTAAACCATAATTCATACGGTGTCATCTTAACGGAATTACGTGGTGCCCTATTTAAAGTGAATGTGGTTGTCTCTAATGCCTAACCCGTGAACCATAGTGGTAATTCGATAATAGACATCATGGTACGCACCGTATCCAATAGGGTGCAACTATGATGTTCGGACACACCATCACACTATGGTGTTCCGGGCGGTATTAATTGTGAAACAATTTCCACAATGTCTTTGTTGCGTGCCAAATCTCGTAACTCAGATACTCATCTCTATGATCATATCATAGACATTTTATCATCTTGTCACGATGATCTTCACTCTGAAATTACTTGAACCATTCAATAATTCAGACTTATGTTTCATCAAGTAAATATACTCAGTATCTACTCAAATCATCAGTGAAGTAAGAACATAACGATATCCACTACATGCCTCAGCACTCATTGGACTGCACACATCAAAATGTGTTACTTCCAACAAGTTGCTATCTTGTTCCATCTTACTGAAAACGAGGCTTTTCAGTCATCTTGCCCATGTGGTATGATTTGCATATCTCAAGTGATTCAAAATCAAGTGAGTCCAAACGATCCATCTGCATGGAGTTTCTTCATGCATATACACCAATAGACATGGTTCGCATGTCTCAAACTTTTCAAAAACGAGTGAGCCCAAAGATCCATCAACATGGAGCTTCTTCATGCGTTTTATACCGATATGACTTACGTGGCAGTGCCACAAGTAGGTGGTACTATCATTACTATCTTTTGGCATGAACATGTGTATCACTACGATCGAGATTCAATAAACCATTCATTTTAGGTGCAAGACCATTCAAGGTATTATTCAAATAAACAGAGCAACCATTATTCTCCTTAAATGAATAACCGTATTGCAATAGACATAATCTAATCATGTCTATGCTCAAAGCAAACCCCAATCTCGATGGTAGAGGGAGCGTACGATGCTTTGATCATATCAACACTTGGAAACACTTCCAACACATATCGTCAGCTCACCTTTAGCTAGTCTCCGTTTATTCCGTAGCCTTTTGTTTCGAGTTACTAACACTTAGCAACCGAACCGGTATCTAATACCCTGGTGCTACTAGGAGTACTAGTAAAGTACACATTAACATAATGTATATCCAATACTTCTATCGACTTTGCCAGCCTTCTCATCTACCAAGTATCTAGGGTAATTCTGCTCCAGTGGTTGTCCCCCTTATTACAGAAGCACTTAGTCTCGGGTTTGGGTTCAACCCTGGGTTTCTTCACTAGAGCAGCAACTGATTTGCCGTTTCATGAAGTATCCTTTCTTGCCCTTGCCCTTCTTGAAACTAGTGGTTTCATCAACAATTGATGCTCCTTCTTGATTTCTACTTTCGCGGTGTCAAACATCGGGAATACCTCAAGGATCATCATATCTATCCCTGATATGTTATAGTTCATCACAAAGCTCTAGCAGCTTGGTGGCAATGACTTTTGGAGAAACATCACTATCTCATCTGGAAGATCAACTCCCACTCGATTCAAGTGATTGTTGTACTCAGACAATCTGAGCACAAGCACAACAATTGAGCTTTTCTCCATTAGTTTGCAGGTTAAGAAAATCGTCGGAGGTCTTATACCTCTTGACGTGGGCACGAGCCTGAAATCCCAATTTCAGCCCTCGAAACATCTCATATGTTCCGCGACATTTCGAAAAACGTCTTTGGTGCCTCAACTCTAAACCGTTTCACTGAACTATCACGTAGTTATCAAAACGTGTATGTCTGATGTTCGTAACATCCACAAACGACGTTTGGGGTTCAGCACACTGAGCGGTGCATTAAGCTTTCTACTGTCCGCATAATTGCTACTATCAACTTTCAACTATATTTTCTCTAGGAACATATCTAAACAGTAGAACTATAGCGTGAGCTATGACATAATTTGCAAAAGGTCTTTTTGACTATGTTCAGGATAATTAAGTTCATCTTATGAACTCCCACTCAGATAGACATCCCTCTGGTCATCTAAGTATTCACATGATCCGAGTCAAACTAGCCCGTGTCCGATCATCACGTGAGACGGACTAATCATCATCGGTGAACATTTTCATGTTGATCGTATCTACTATACGACTCATGCTCGACCTTTCGGTCTCCGTGTTCCGAGGCCATGTCTGTACATGCTAGGCTCGTCAAGTTAACCCTAAGTGTTTTCGCGTGTGTAAATCTGTCTTACACCCGTTGTATGTCAACGTAAGAATCCATCACACCCGATCATCACGTGGTGCTTAGAAGCGACGAACTGTAGCAACGGTGCACAGTTAGGGGAGAACACTTCTTGAAATTGTGTAAGGGATCATCTTATTTACTACCGTCGTCCTAAGTAAACAAGATGCATAAACATGATAAACATCACATGCAATCAAATAGTGACATGATATGGCCAATATCATTTTGCTCCTTTTGATCTCCATCTTCGGGGCTCCATGATCATCATCGTCACCGGCATGACACCATGATCTCCATCATCATGATCTCCATCATCGTGTCTTCATGAAGTTGTCTCGCCAACTATTACTTCTACTACTATGGCTACCGGTTAGCAATAAAGTAAAGTAATTACATGGCGTTGTTCAATGACACGCATGTCATACAATAAATTAAGACAACTCCTATGGCTCCTGCCGGTTGTCATACTCATCGACATGCAAGTCGTGAATCGTATTACAAGAACATGATCAATCTCATACATCACATATCATTCATCACATTCTTCTTGGCCATATCACATCACATAGCATACCCTGCAAAAACAAGTTAGACGTCCTCTAATTGTTGTTTGCATGTTTTACGTGGCTGCTTTGGGTTTCTAGCAAGAACGTTTCTTACCTACGCAAGACCACAACGTGATATGCCAATTGCTATTTACCCTTCATAAGGACCATTTTCATCGAATCCGTTCCGACTAAAGTGGGAGAGACTGGCACCCGCTAGCCACCTTATGCACCAAGTGCATGTCAATCGGTGGAACCTGTCTCACGTAAGAGTACGTGTAAGGTCGGTCCGGGCCGCTTCATCCCACAATACCGTCGAAACAAGATTGGACTAGTAACGGTAAGCATATTGAACAACATCAACGCCCACAACTACTTTGTGTTCTACTCGTGCAAAGAATCTACGCAATAGACCTAGCTCTGATGCCACTGTTGGGGAACGTAGCAGAAATTCAAAAATTTTCTTACGTATCACCAAGATCTATCTATGGAGAGACCAGCAACGAGTAGAAAGAGAGTGCATCTACATACCCTTGTAGATCGCTAAGCGGAAGCGTTCAAGTGAACGGGGTTGATGGAGTCGTACTCGTCGTGATTCAAATCACCGATGATCAAGTGCCGAACGGACGGCACCTCCGCGTTCAACACACGTACAGCCCGGTGACGTCTCCCACGCCTTGATCCAGCAAGGAGAGAGGGAGAGGTTGAGGAAGACTCCATCCAGCAGCAGCACAACGGCGTGGTGGTGGTGGAGGAGCGTGGCAATCCTGCAGGGCTTCGCCAAGCACCGCGAGAGAGGAGGAGCACTTGGGAGAGGGAGGGCTGCGCCAGGGGCAAGGGTGAAGCTCCCATGCGCCTCCCCACTATATATAGGGGTGGAGGGGGCTGGTTTATTGCCCTCCAAGTCCATTGGGGCGTTGGCAAAGGTAGGAGGAAAGAAATCCCATCATTTCCTTCCCCACCGATTGCTATCCCCCCTTTTTAGGGATCTTGATCTTATCCCTTTGGGATATGATCTTATTCCTTCTAAGGGGGGATCTTGGTGCGCCTTGACCAGGGGTGTGGGGCCTTGCCCCCACTACCCACGTTCATGTGGGTCCCCCCATGCAGGTGGGCCCCACTCCGGAACCTTCTAGAACCTTCCCGGTACAATACCGAAAAATCCCGAACATTTTCCGGTGGCCAAAATAGGACTTCCCATATATAAATCTTTACCTCCAGACCATTCCGGAACTCCTTGTGACGTCCGGGATCTCATCCGGGACTCCGAACAACATTCGGTAACCACATACAAACTTTCTTTATAACCCTAGCGTCATCGAACCTTAAGTGTGTAGACCCTACGGGTTCGGGAGACATGTAGACATGACCGAGACGTTCTCCGGTCAATAACCAACAGCGGGGTCTGGATACCCATGATGGCTCCCACATGTTCCACGATGATCTCATCGGATGAACCACGATGTCAAGGACTTAATCAATCCCGTATGCAATTCCCTTTGTCTAGCGGTATTATACTTGCCCGAGATTCGATCGTCGGTATCCTTATACCTTGTTCAATCTCGTTACCGGCAAGTCTCTTTACTCGTTCCGTAACACATCATCCCGTGATCAACTCCTTGGTCACATTGCGCAAATGATGATGTCCTACCGAGTGGGCCCAGAGATACCTCTCCGCTTACACGGAGTGACAAATCCCAGTCTCGATTCGTGCTAACCCAACAGACACTTTCGGAGATACCTGTAATGCACCTTTATAGCCACCCAGTTACGTTGTGACGTTTGATACACCCAAAGCACTCCTACGGTATCCGGGAGTTACACGATCTCATGGTCTAAGGAAGAGATACTTGACATTGGAAAAGCTCTAGCAAACGAACTACACGATCTTTGTGCTATGCTTAGGATTGGGTCTTGTCCATCACATCATTCTCCTAATGATGTGATCCCGTTATCAACGACATCCAATGTCCATAGCCAGGAAACCATGACTATCTGTTGATCACAACGAGCTAGTCAACTAGAGGCTCACTAGGGACATATTGTGGTCTATGTATTCACACGTGTATTACGATTTCCTGATAATACACTTATAGCATGAATAAAAGACAATTATCATGAACAAGGAAATATAATAATAATACTTTTATTATTGCCTCTAGGGCATATTTCCAACAGTCTCCCACTTGCACTAGAGTCAATAATCTAGTTCACATCGATATGTGATTAACACTCAAGGTCACATCCCCATGTGACTTACACCCAAAGAGTTTACTAGAGTCAATAATCTAGTTCACATTTACCATGTGATTAACACTCGATGAGTTCTGGGTTTGATCATGTTATGCTTGTGAGAGAGGTTATAGTCAACGGGTCTGAACCTTTTAGATCCGTGTGTGTTTTACAAATCTCTATGTCATCTCCTAGATGCAGCTACCACGCTCTATTTGGAGCTATTCCAAATAACTGTTCTACTTGGAGCTATTCTAAATTGTTGCTCCATCATACGTATCCGGTATCTCTACTCAGAGCTATCCGGATAGGTGTTAAGCTTGCATCGACGTAACCCTTTACGACGAACTCTTTTACCACCTCCATAATCGAGAAAATTCCTTAGTCCACTAGTTACTAAGGATAACTTTGACCGCTGTCCTGTGATCCATTCTTGGATCACTCGTGTACCCCTTGACTAACTCATGGCAAGGCACACTTCAGGTGCGGTACACAGCATAGCATACTGTAGAGAGCCTATGATAAAAGCATAGGGGACGACCTTCGTCCTTCCTCTTTCTTCTGCCGTGGTCGAGCTTTAAGTCTTAACTTCATACCTTACAACTCAGGCAAGAACTCCTTCTTTGAATGATCCGTCTTGAACACCTTCAAGATTATGTCAAGGTACGTGCTCATTTAAAAGTATTATTAAGCATTTTGATCTATCTTATAGATCTTGATGCTCAATGTTCAAGTAGCTTGATCCAGGTTTTCCATTGAAAAACAGTTTTCAAATAACCCTATATGCTTTCTAGAAATTCTACATCATTTCTGATCATCAATATGTCAACAACATATACTCATCAGAAATTCTATAGTGCTCCCACTCACTTCTTTGGAAATACAAGTTTCTCATAAACTTTGTATAAACCCAAAATCTTTGATCATCTTATCAAAGCGCACATTCCAACTCCGAGATGCTTACTCCAGTCCATGGAAGGATCGCTGGAGCTAGCATACCTTTTAGCATCCTTAGGATCGACAAAAACTTTCTGATTTGTATCACATACAACCTTTCCATACGAAGACTGGTAAGGAAACTCGTTTTGTCATCCATCTGCCATATTTCATAAATGCAGCTTATGCTAACATGAATCCGACGGACTTAAGCATCGCTGCGGATGAGAAAATCTCATCGCAGTCAACTCCTTGAACTTGTGAAAAACTCTTTGCCACAAGTCGAGCTTCATAGATGGTGACATTACCATCCACGTCCGTCTTCTTCTTAAAGATCCATTTATCTCAATGGCTTGCCGGTCATTGGGCAAGTCCACCAAAGTCCATGCTTTGTTCTGATACATGGATCCTATCTCGGATTTTATGGCTTCTAACCATTTGTCGGAATTTGGGCCCACCATCGCTTCTCCATAGCTCGTAGGTTCATTGTTGTCTAGCAACATGACCTTCAAGACAAGATCACCGTACCACTCTGAAGTAGTACGCGTCCTTGTCGTCCTACGAGGTTCGGTAGTGACTTGATCCAAAGCTTCATGATCACTATCATAAGCTTCCACTTCAATTGGTATAGGTGCCACAGGAACAACTTCCTGTGCCCTGCTACACACTTGTTGAAGTGACGGTTCAATAACCATATCAAGTCTCCACCATCCTCCCACTCAACTTTTCGAGACAAACCTTTTCTCGAGAAAGGACCCGATTCAAGAAACAATCCATATTGCTTTCGGATCTGAATTAGGAGGTATACCCAACTGTTTTGGGTGTCCTATGAAGATGCATTTTATCCGCTTTGGGTTCGAGCTTATCAATCCTGAAACTTTTTCATCGCAGCCCCAAACCTTTAAGAAACGACAACTTAGGTTTCCCTAAACCATAATTCATACGGTGTCATCTTAACGGAATTACGTGGTGCCCTATTTAAAGTGAATGTGGTTGTCTCTAATGCCTAACCCGTGAACCATAGTGGTAATTCGATAATAGACATCATGGTACGCACCGTATCCAATAGGGTGCAACTATGATGTTCGGACACACCATCACACTATGGTGTTCCGGGCGGTATTAATTGTGAAACAATTTCCACAATGTCTTTGTTGCGTGCCAAATCTCGTAACTCAGATACTCATCTCTATGATCATATCATAGACATTTTATCATCTTGTCACGATGATCTTCACTCTGAAATTACTTGAACCATTCAATAATTCAGACTTATGTTTCATCAAGTAAATATACTCAGTATCTACTCAAATCATCAGTGAAGTAAGAACATAACGATATCCACTACATGCCTCAGCACTCATTGGACTGCACACATCAAAATGTGTTACTTCCAACAAGTTGCTATCTTGTTCCATCTTACTGAAAACGAGGCTTTTCAGTCATCTTGCCCATGTGGTATGATTTGCATATCTCAAGTGATTCAAAATCAAGTGAGTCCAAACGATCCATCTGCATGGAGTTTCTTCATGCATATACACCAATAGACATGGTTCGCATGTCTCAAACTTTTCAAAAACGAGTGAGCCCAAAGATCCATCAACATGGAGCTTCTTCATGCGTTTTATACCGATATGACTTACGTGGCAGTGCCACAAGTAGGTGGTACTATCATTACTATCTTTTGGCATGAACATGTGTATCACTACGATCGAGATTCAATAAACCATTCATTTTAGGTGCAAGACCATTCAAGGTATTATTCAAATAAACAGAGCAACCATTATTCTCCTTAAATGAATAACCGTATTGCAATAGACATAATCTAATCATGTCTATGCTCAAAGCAAACCCCAATCTCGATGGTAGAGGGAGCGTACGATGCTTTGATCATATCAACACTTGGAAACACTTCCAACACATATCGTCAGCTCACCTTTAGCTAGTCTCCGTTTATTCCGTAGCCTTTTGTTTCGAGTTACTAACACTTAGCAACCGAACCGGTATCTAATACCCTGGTGCTACTAGGAGTACTAGTAAAGTACACATTAACATAATGTATATCCAATACTTCTATCGACTTTGCCAGCCTTCTCATCTACCAAGTATCTAGGGTAATTCTGCTCCAGTGGTTGTCCCCCTTATTACAGAAGCACTTAGTCTCGGGTTTGGGTTCAACCCTGGGTTTCTTCACTAGAGCAGCAACTGATTTGCCGTTTCATGAAGTATCCTTTCTTGCCCTTGCCCTTCTTGAAACTAGTGGTTTCATCAACAATTGATGCTCCTTCTTGATTTCTACTTTCGCGGTGTCAAACATCGGGAATACCTCAAGGATCATCATATCTATCCCTGATATGTTATAGTTCATCACAAAGCTCTAGCAGCTTGGTGGCAATGACTTTTGGAGAAACATCACTATCTCATCTGGAAGATCAACTCCCACTCGATTCAAGTGATTGTTGTACTCAGACAATCTGAGCACAAGCACAACAATTGAGCTTTTCTCCATTAGTTTGCAGGTTAAGAAAATCGTCGGAGGTCTTATACCTCTTGACGTGGGCACGAGCCTGAAATCCCAATTTCAGCCCTCGAAACATCTCATATGTTCCGCGACATTTCGAAAAACGTCTTTGGTGCCTCAACTCTAAACCGTTTCACTGAACTATCACGTAGTTATCAAAACGTGTATGTCTGATGTTCGTAACATCCACAAACGACGTTTGGGGTTCAGCACACTGAGCGGTGCATTAAGCTTTCTACTGTCCGCATAATTGCTACTATCAACTTTCAACTATATTTTCTCTAGGAACATATCTAAACAGTAGAACTATAGCGTGAGCTATGACATAATTTGCAAAAGGTCTTTTTGACTATGTTCAGGATAATTAAGTTCATCTTATGAACTCCCACTCAGATAGACATCCCTCTGGTCATCTAAGTATTCACATGATCCGAGTCAAACTAGCCCGTGTCCGATCATCACGTGAGACGGACTAATCATCATCGGTGAACATTTTCATGTTGATCGTATCTACTATACGACTCATGCTCGACCTTTCGGTCTCCGTGTTCCGAGGCCATGTCTGTACATGCTAGGCTCGTCAAGTTAACCCTAAGTGTTTTCGCGTGTGTAAATCTGTCTTACACCCGTTGTATGTCAACGTAAGAATCCATCACACCCGATCATCACGTGGTGCTTAGAAGCGACGAACTGTAGCAACGGTGCACAGTTAGGGGAGAACACTTCTTGAAATTGTGTAAGGGATCATCTTATTTACTACCGTCGTCCTAAGTAAACAAGATGCATAAACATGATAAACATCACATGCAATCAAATAGTGACATGATATGGCCAATATCATTTTGCTCCTTTTGATCTCCATCTTCGGGGCTCCATGATCATCATCGTCACCGGCATGACACCATGATCTCCATCATCATGATCTCCATCATCGTGTCTTCATGAAGTTGTCTCGCCAACTATTACTTCTACTACTATGGCTACCGGTTAGCAATAAAGTAAAGTAATTACATGGCGTTGTTCAATGACACGCATGTCATACAATAAATTAAGACAACTCCTATGGCTCCTGCCGGTTGTCATACTCATCGACATGCAAGTCGTGAATCGTATTACAAGAACATGATCAATCTCATACATCACATATCATTCATCACATTCTTCTTGGCCATATCACATCACATAGCATACCCTGCAAAAACAAGTTAGACGTCCTCTAATTGTTGTTTGCATGTTTTACGTGGCTGCTTTGGGTTTCTAGCAAGAACGTTTCTTACCTACGCAAGACCACAACGTGATATGCCAATTGCTATTTACCCTTCATAAGGACCATTTTCATCGAATCCGTTCCGACTAAAGTGGGAGAGACTGGCACCCGCTAGCCACCTTATGCACCAAGTGCATGTCAATCGGTGGAACCTGTCTCACGTAAGAGTACGTGTAAGGTCGGTCCGGGCCGCTTCATCCCACAATACCGTCGAAACAAGATTGGACTAGTAACGGTAAGCATATTGAACAACATCAACGCCCACAACTACTTTGTGTTCTACTCGTGCAAAGAATCTACGCAATAGACCTAGCTCTGATGCCACTGTTGGGGAACGTAGCAGAAATTCAAAAATTTTCTTACGTATCACCAAGATCTATCTATGGAGAGACCAGCAACGAGTAGAAAGAGAGTGCATCTACATACCCTTGTAGATCGCTAAGCGGAAGCGTTCAAGTGAACGGGGTTGATGGAGTCGTACTCGTCGTGATTCAAATCACCGATGATCAAGTGCCGAACGGACGGCACCTCCGCGTTCAACACACGTACAGCCCGGTGACGTCTCCCACGCCTTGATCCAGCAAGGAGAGAGGGAGAGGTTGAGGAAGACTCCATCCAGCAGCAGCACAACGGCGTGGTGGTGGTGGAGGAGCGTGGCAATCCTGCAGGGCTTCGCCAAGCACCGCGAGAGAGGAGGAGCACTTGGGAGAGGGAGGGCTGCGCCAGGGGCAAGGGTGAAGCTCCCATGCGCCTCCCCACTATATATAGGGGTGGAGGGGGCTGGTTTATTGCCCTCCAAGTCCATTGGGGCGTTGGCAAAGGTAGGAGGAAAGAAATCCCATCATTTCCTTCCCCACCGATTGCTATCCCCCCTTTTTAGGGATCTTGATCTTATCCCTTTGGGATATGATCTTATTCCTTCTAAGGGGGGATCTTGGTGCGCCTTGACCAGGGGTGTGGGGCCTTGCCCCCACTACCCACGTTCATGTGGGTCCCCCCATGCAGGTGGGCCCCACTCCGGAACCTTCTAGAACCTTCCCGGTACAATACCGAAAAATCCCGAACATTTTCCGGTGGCCAAAATAGGACTTCCCATATATAAATCTTTACCTCCAGACCATTCCGGAACTCCTTGTGACGTCCGGGATCTCATCCGGGACTCCGAACAACATTCGGTAACCACATACAAACTTTCTTTATAACCCTAGCGTCATCGAACCTTAAGTGTGTAGACCCTACGGGTTCGGGAGACATGTAGACATGACCGAGACGTTCTCCGGTCAATAACCAACAGCGGGGTCTGGATACCCATGATGGCTCCCACATGTTCCACGATGATCTCATCGGATGAACCACGATGTCAAGGACTTAATCAATCCCGTATGCAATTCCCTTTGTCTAGCGGTATTATACTTGCCCGAGATTCGATCGTCGGTATCCTTATACCTTGTTCAATCTCGTTACCGGCAAGTCTCTTTACTCGTTCCGTAACACATCATCCCGTGATCAACTCCTTGGTCACATTGCGCAAATGATGATGTCCTACCGAGTGGGCCCAGAGATACCTCTCCGCTTACACGGAGTGACAAATCCCAGTCTCGATTCGTGCTAACCCAACAGACACTTTCGGAGATACCTGTAATGCACCTTTATAGCCACCCAGTTACGTTGTGACGTTTGATACACCCAAAGCACTCCTACGGTATCCGGGAGTTACACGATCTCATGGTCTAAGGAAGAGATACTTGACATTGGAAAAGCTCTAGCAAACGAACTACACGATCTTTGTGCTATGCTTAGGATTGGGTCTTGTCCATCACATCATTCTCCTAATGATGTGATCCCGTTATCAACGACATCCAATGTCCATAGCCAGGAAACCATGACTATCTGTTGATCACAACGAGCTAGTCAACTAGAGGCTCACTAGGGACATATTGTGGTCTATGTATTCACACGTGTATTACGATTTCCTGATAATACACTTATAGCATGAATAAAAGACAATTATCATGAACAAGGAAATATAATAATAATACTTTTATTATTGCCTCTAGGGCATATTTCCAACAACACCACCAAGAAGCTCAGGAGCATCCCCAAGGAGAAGGAGAACCACCCCAAGGCCACAAGGATCAAGACGGAGTGCAGCAGCAGCAAAACAGCAAGTCCCAGGTGACCCCGTGCGCACGGGCCCTCGAGACCCCGTGCCCACAGGCTACACAGGAACCCGGCGCTGGAGCACCCCGTGCGCACGGGCGTGTACCGTGCCCATGGGACCCCCGTGCGCACGGGCCCAACTTACCCCGTGCGCACGGGCCTCCCAGGATGGGCGGCTGAGATGGCTTTTTCGGCTCCCCTCCTTCTCCTTCGACCCCAAGCCTATATATTCCGTACCTAGGGCCATGTTTAGGGTTAGCAAAGTATTAGATGAGATCTTGGTGAGCTTTGCTCCATTACCTTCCCTCTTTGAGGATCAAGACCCCATAGGGAAGAATCCTTGAGGATTTCAAGACCTCCATTGGGAGAAGACTACCACCAAGACCCCTCTTCCTTTGGATTTGGGATGAACTTTACCATTGTGTCTTTCCTTTGATTGTGTTTGAGACTTGTGGATCTTGTGTTGTTACTCTAGTGGATGTGTAATCGGGAATTGTTGGAGTGATTATCTCTTTGTGTTCCTCTTTGTGTTCTTGTTGTTCTTGTGATTTCTCTCCTTTCCCCCCCCTCCAAGTGTGAAAAGGTCCTCCCTAGGGTTCTACCCTACATCAGCTTGTAATCATGCACTTGTTCATGACATGCTTGCCATGAACTGTGGAACCTCCCTGAGTACACCACATACCACTTAAACCTAGCAAGACAAAAGAACAAAATTTCAACAAGCAAGACAAGTTGACACGAACATAGGGAACATAAGCAACATAAGGATGCATGATTCATATACCCAAAAGCACCACAGGTTCATCCTACCTACTATGGTGTCATCCTACCACACATCAAAAGAGGGGGTAATCATACCACCACAAATTCACCTGAGATGTTAGTATATACCACAACAACAAAATATACAAGCCTTCAACAATTTTCAAACCCTAGCTACCACAAAATATACATCTCATCATGCATGCAACATGCCACCACCACCAGAAACCCTTGCACCACACATAGTGTCATGTGCTCCACTTCCATCCAAATAAACCCAGGACCTTGTGTCATGTTGTTCAGGAGGTGGCTAAGAGTGACCATCAAAGCCTCCTCATTGAACCCCCGATGTTCATGGTAGCACTGTAGAGGTCAGGGTGCACATCGAGATGCCTATTGTCCCTGATGCCGGATGCCACCGCCTTGATGGCCTTCATCATGATGGTCAAGGCGCTCAGGTCCTCCTTCACGAAGGTGGGCCTCTTCCTCTTCCTCACGGGACAAAGAACATGATCACCAACCTTGTTAGGGCCATCAAGAATGATGGTCTTTGGCTCCTAGATCTCAAGATAATTATAGGAAGGTGAGCAAGAGGCTCACTAGAGACCATGGCATCCTTGCTAATCGCCAAAGCCCAGGAGAAAATGGTTTGCATCTGATAGTAGTTTTGGATGGGCCTGTTGAGGTACTCACCGTCCTTGGGGTGACCCTAAGAATGAAAAACAATGGTGTAAGTTGTGATTTCCATGTTAGATCAAGTGAAACAAGTGGTAAGTTAGCTAACCGTAATGTGGTCTTTGTAGTGCTCAGCCTTGATACATCTTTAACGTATCTATTTTTTTATTGTTTCATGCTATTATATTATCACTTTTGTATGCTTTATATGCCATTTTATTATTTGTATGGACTAACCTATTAATTTAGTACCCAGTGTTAGTTCCTATTTTCTGCATGTTTTTTGCTTCACAGATAACCATACCTACAGAAGTCTAAACACGATGAAACTTTACGGTGTTTTTTATGGAACATAAGAGACCCTAAAAACTTCGGGGGAGGACGAGAAGACCAGGGTGGGCCACACAAACCATGCAGGGTGGGCTCGTCTCATGATCTAGTCGGCGTGGTGGATCCTGCCTGGCGTCGTCGAATGGGGCGCGCTGCTGTCGACCCTGACCCCGTCGCCGTCGGTCACTGGTTTTCTATCGAGGAGTGTTCTCTCAAACCGTCAGACGTGTGGAGGGAAAGGTCCACGGACCCCGCGGTCTGCTTCCCCGTGCAATGGTAAATGCGGCTACGGGGAATGCCATCGGCGCATCCAAGATCCTGCACATGAACACACATCGGACCCCGCGAGCCAAATCAACATCATTGCGCGTCCCTGGGATCTCAGTTTCCACAGAAACGACCCCCGCCCCTCGAATATGCGACTTTAAAAAAATGTATGGTCGACCAATTAAAATTTAGAAAATGGTTAATCTCGAACGTTCAGATTTTAAGCATGGCAACCCAAACGTCTTTTATGGTAACTTTAGTTCATGCGAGGTTGGCAAACATGGCAATTTCTGTTGAAAAGTTGAACTGAGACAAAGTTGCCATGTGTTAACAACGAAAGTTGACACCTCTTTTCAACTAAAATTGCCATAAAAATGTTGGGGATGGCATGCTTAAAATCTGAATATACGGGATTTACCGAGGTCCTTAAGTTTTTGGACAATAGAGTTTTTTCAATGAACCTATAGAGAAATACTTCATTCTAAGACGCTTCATCTAACCAGATGTCTTTTTCTTCTAGCGTTTTCTCCTCTTTGCTTCAGTGGCTAGGCAAAATCTTTGTTCTAGACTTTGCCGGTGAGCCCGTGGATTCGCCTTTTCTCTGCTTGTCGCTCTGCGATCAATGGTGGGGAGGGGAATTTCGATGCCGTTGCTCCAACTAGTAGTTTAGGGTGGTGATTTTATAGTCCTCACTGGTGCAACGCTTGGGCGGATGGCGACACTTTTTCCTTGAGTTTGTATTCCGCACTCCAATCCTCTTTGAGTTCATCCATTTGTATGTAGTCAACAGAGCTTCGACGTAAATTCATGTTATCTCCTTGGGGTAGTGAGTTAGGGTTTCTCATCGTGCATTCGCGATGGCGAGATTTGGTGTCAGTTGCTGCAGATCTATTGAAGGGTTCAATGACGATGACTGCGACTTCAAGGCGCTGGTCCTTAGAAGAATGTGTGATACGTCTCCAATGTGTCTACTTTTCCAAACACTTTTGCCCTTGTTTTGGACTCTAACTTGCATGATTTGAATGAAACTAACCCGGGCTGACGCTGTTTTCAGCAGAACTGCCATGATGTTGTTTTATGTGTAGAAAAGAAAAGTTCTCGGAATGTCCTGAAAATCCACGGAGGCACTTTTCGGAAAATATAAAAAAATACTAGCGAAAGAATCAAGACCAGGGGGCCCATACCCTGTCCACGAGGGTGGGCGGGCGCCCCCTCCCCCTTGGCGCGCCCCCTATCTCGTGGGCCCCCTGGACCTCCACCGACCTCAAATCCAACTCCATATATTCATGTTCGGGGAGAAAAAAATCAGAGAGAAAGTTTCATCGCGTTTTACGACACGGAGCCGCCGCCATGCCCTAATCTCTCTCGGGAGGGCTGATTTGGAGTCCGTTCGGGGCTCCGGAGAGGGGGATTCGTCGCCGTCGTCATCATCAACCATCCTCCATCACCAATTTCATGATGCTCACCACCGTGCGTGAGTAATTCCATCGTAGGCTTGCTGGACGGTGATGGGTTGGATGAGATTTACCATGTAATCAAGTTAGTTTTGTTAAGGTTTGAACCCTAGTATCCACACTGAGATTGATGTTGCTATGACTTTGCTATGCTTAATGCTTGTCACTAGGGCTCGAGTGCCATGATTTCAGATCTGAACCTATTATGTTTTCATGAATATATGTGTGTTCTTGATCCTATCTTGCAAGTCTATAGTCACCTATTATCTGTTATGATCCGACAACCCCGAAGTGACAATAATCGGGATACTTCTCGGTGATGACCATAGTTTGAGGAGTTCATGTATTCACTATGTGCTAATGCTTTGTTCTGGTTCTCTATTAAAAGGAGGCCTTAATATCCCTTAGTTTCCGTTTGGACCCCGCTGCCACGGGAGGGCAGGACAAAAGATGTCATGCAAGCTCTTTTCCATAAGCATGTATGACTATTTACGGAATACATGCCTACATTACATTGATGAATTGGAGCTAGTTCTATATCACCCTATGTTATAGCTATTACATGAGGAATCACATCCGGCATAATTATCCATCACTGATCCATTGCCTACGAGCTTTTCATATATTGTTCTTTGCTTATTTACTTTTCCGTTGCTACTGTTACAACTACTACAAAACCCCAAAAACTATTATCTTTACTTTTGCCACCGTTACATTTATTATCATACTACTTTGCTACTAAATACTTTGCTGCAGATACTAAGTTATCTAGGTGTGGTTGAATTGACAACTCAACTGCTAATACTTAAGAATATTCTTTGGCTCGCCTTGTGTCGAATCAATAAATTTGGGTTGAATACTTTACCCTCGAAAGCTATTGCGATCCCCTACACTTGTGGGTTATCAAGACTAATTTCTGGCGCCGTTGCCGGGGAGCATAGCTCTATTCTCTAAGTCACTTGGGATTTATATCTGTTGATCACTATGAAGAACTTGAAAGATGCTAAAACTACGATCTATCCCTCAACTACGAGGGGAGGTAAGGAACTGCCATCTAGCTCTGCACTAGATTCTCCTTCTGTTTTGAGTAAGCTTGCGACACCTAAACCTGCTACTTCTATGAATTCTGATATGTCGCATGTTATTGATGATGCCACCTCTGTTATGCATGGTACTTATGATGAAACTACTTCTGTGCGTGATACAACTTTGCCATTAGGTGAATTTCTTGATGAACAACTTGCTAGAGTTAGGGGGAATGAAATTATTGAAGATGCTATTATTGATGATAGTGATGATGAAAATTCTCCCAATGATTATGAATTGCCTGTTGTTCCTGAGGGTTATCTTATGAATGAAGAAGCCGCTAGAGCTATCTTTGCTTGCAATGATAGATATGATCTTAAGAAATTATTAGCTAAATGGAAGCAACAGTCTCTTAATGCTAGAATGAAACCTAGCCCTGCTTTTGCTACTTCACCTATCTGTGTTACTGATAAGGATTATGAATTCTCTGTTGATCCTGAGATTATTACTTTAGTTGAATCTGATCCTTTTTATGTCCTTGAGTCTGAAACTGTTGTGGCACATCTTACCAAGTTAAATGATATAGCTACCCTATTTACTCATGATGATAAATCTCGCTATTTTTATATCCTTAAGATATTTCCGTTCTCGTTAAAGGGTGATGCTAAGACTTGGTATAATTCTCTTGCTCCTGGTTGTGTGCGTAGTCCCCAGGATATGATTTGTTACTTCTCTGCTAAATATTTCCCTGCTCATAAGAAACAAGCTGCCTTGCGGGAAATATAAAATTTTGTGCAAATCAAAGAAGAGAGCCTCCCACAAGCTTGGGGGAGGCTTCTCCAGTTACTTAATGATTTGCCCGATCATCCTCTTAAGAAAAATGAAATACTTGATATCTTTTATAATGGACTAACCGATGCTTCCAAGGACTAATTGGATAGTTGTGCTGGTTGTGTTTTCAGGGAAAGAACAGTCGACGAAGCTGAATTACTATTGAATAATATGTTGACTAATGAAAATAATTGGACTCTTCCTGAGCCAATTCCTGAACCAATTGAGCCAACTCCTGAGCCTATTCCTAAACCCACTCCGAAGAAGAGAGGTGTTTTATTTCTCAGTCCTGAAGATATGCAAGAGGCAAAGAAATCAATGAAAGAGAAAGGTATTAAAGCTGAAGATGTTAAGAATTTACCACCTATCGAAGAAATACATGGTCTTAATATACCACCTACTGAAGAACCACATTGTCTTGATAACCCGACACAGGTAGTAAAGGTAAATTCTCTCTATAGATATGATAAAGTTGAAATCCCCTCTACTAAATTTCATAGCCCATGCTTAGATGAATTTGATGATTTTATGGCTAGACAAGAAAGTTTTAATGCTTATGTTGGTAGAGATTTAAAGAATAATGCTTTCGAGGTAGGACGCGTGAGCGATAATATGGCTAGAGTTAAAGGTGAACTCAAGCTCATTAACAAATATACTTCTATAGTTGCTACTCAAGCTGAGCAAGTACTTAAAGCTCAAAATGATTAGCTTGATGAATTAAATAATAAAAATGACTTTGCTGTTAGAGTGGCTACTAGAACTGGTAGAATGACTCAGGAACCTTTGTATCCTGAAGGCCACCCTAAGAGAATCGAGCAGGATTCTCAGAGAAATAATTTAGAGGCACCTAGTTCTTCTAAACAGAAGAAAAAGAAAAACGATAGAACTTTGCATGCTTCTAGTGAATCTACTGTAGACACACCTGAGAATCCCAATGATATTTCTATTTCTGATGCTGAAACACAATCAGGTGATGAACATGAACCTAGTGATAATGTTAATGATAATGTTCATGTTGATGCTCAACCTAGCAAAAACAATGATGTAGAGATTGAACCTGCTGTTGATCTTGATAACCCACAATCAAAGAATCAACGTTATGATAAGAGAGATTTTGTTGCTAGGAAGCACGGTAGAGAAAGAGAACCTTGGGTTTAGAAACCCATGCCCTTTCCTCCTAAACCATCCAAGACAAAGGATGATGAGGATTTTGAGCGCTTTGCTGAAATGTTAGACCTATTTTTTTACGTATGCACTTAACTGATATGCTTAAAGTAAATCTTTATGCTAAGTATATGAAGGATATCATCACAAATAAAAGAAAGATACCGGAAGCTGAAATTTCCATCATGCTTGCTAATTACACTTTTAAGGGTGGAATACCAAAGAAACTTGGAGATCCGGGGGTACCAACTATACCATGCTCCATTAAAAGAAATTATGTTAGAACTGCTTTATGTGATCTTGGAGCCGGTGTTAGTGTTATGCCTCTCTCTTTATATCGAAGACTTGAATTGAATAAGTTGAAACCTACTGAAATATCTTTGCAAATGGCTGATAAATCAACTGCTATACCAGTCGGTATTTGTGAGGATGTGCCTATTGTGGTTGCAAATGTCACTATCTTAACGGACTTTGTTATTCTTGATATTCCTGAGGACGATAGTATGTCTATTATCCTTGGTAGACCTTTTTTGAATACTGCAGGGGCTGTTATTGATTGCAACAAAGGCAATGTCACTTTTCATGTTAATGGTAATGAGCATACGGTACACTTTCCGAGGAAACAATCTCAAGTTCATATCATCAATTCTATTGGAAAAGTTCCAACTATCATTATTGGAGGTTTTGAATTTCCTCTCCCTACTGTCAAGAAAAAGTATGATATTCTTATTGTTGGGGATTTTCATATCCCCGTCGAGGTAACTTAGTGTTATTCGAAATTTCTCCGGTTCCGTGTTATTCGGAATGAGCTTGTTAACAAGACTTGATCAACCTTGTTAGTGGATTCATTTTGATGATCATGAGATGGATGAAACTAGAAGGCACAACCTTCTGTACTCTCTTTTTACTTTCTGTTATTTAGAATAAATAAAGCAAAAATAGTATTATCCGTCTGTTTTCTGAATTATCCGTGCATTAAAAAATATCCCGAAAATAAAAGTGCTCCAAATGCCCTGCAAATTTAGTATGATTTTTTATGGAATATTTGAGGATTTTAGGCACTAAAATCACTGCAGAAGGGGCAAGCACCAGGCCATGAGAGTGGAGGGTGCGCCCACCCCACCTGGGTGCGCCCCCTATCTCATGGGCCCCTGGTGGCCCCCCTCCACTTATACCAGCACCCACACACTTCATATTCTACCCAAAAAAATCCCATCCAGCTCAAGCACGAGTTCTAGCTCATTTTGCTGCGATTTTCGATCTCCTAGCTCAAAGCTCCATTCACAAAACTGCTTTGGGAGATTGTTGCTTTGTAACACCCCGGATTTGATGCGCCAGGTGTCTGCCAGTTATTTGCCGTTGTTGCCATGTCATTTGCTTGCGTGTTGCATTTTATCATGTCATCATGTGCATTGCATTGCATACATGTTCGCCTCATGCATCCGAGCATTTTCCCCGTTGTCCGTTTTGCAATCCGGCACTCCTATGTCCCCCGGCGCCCCCTTTTGCCTCTTTTCGTGTGCGGGTGTTAAACGTTCTCGGAATGGACTGAGGCTTGCCAAGTGGCCTTGGTATAGCACCGGTAGGCCGCCTGTCAAGTTTCGTGTCATTTGGAGTCCGTTTGATACTCCAACGGTTAACTGGGTAACCGCAAAAGCCCCTTTCTCTTTGCAGCCCAACACCCCTCCAAAGTGGCCCAATAACCCATCTAAACCCCCTCCATGCTCTCGGTCGTTCAATCACGATCGCGTGGCCGAAAACCGTTCCCCATTTGGACTCTCCTAGCTCCCTCTACCTATTTAAAGGCCTTCCCCTTCCATTTTTCGCGCAGATGAACCCTAGCCCCGCTCCCCTCGCGCCGCCGGACATGTCCGCTCCCGCCGGAGGAAATCCCGCCGCCGCCCGCAGCCAACCGCGACGTGCCACGTCAGCACCGCGCCGTCCCCGCTGCCGCCGGCCCGCTCGCTCCGCCGGAGCCCATCCGCGGCCCGCCCGGGCCGGATCTGGGCCCGAGCCGCCGCCCGTGCGCGCCCGCTGCGCCCCCGCCGCCGTTCGCCGCCGCCAGCCGTCCATGGCTCGACCCGACCCCGCCGCCTCCGTCTCCGGCCGCCGCCGGCGAGCAGTTCGCCGGCGCCGACCTCGCCGTCCGCCGCCCGGCGCCTCCACGCCGCGCCCGCCTCCGCCCGCTGCATCCCGCTCCTCTCGCGCTGGCGTCCCGGCCACGCCCCGCCGCCGCCGTCCCGGTGACGCGCCGCCCGTCCCCGCCGTCGCTCCTCCGCCGGATCCCGTCGCCCCCGTCGCCGGAGCTCCTCGCCGGCGCTCCCACGGCCTCGCTGCCCTCGTCTCCGGTGAGGTCGGGCCGGTTGGATGAGATCCACCGGTCCCGCCAACCAAACACGCTCCCGCGACCCGGATCTGGTCATCCCCGTACCCCACCGTCCACTTCTCCACGAGGTTAAAAATTCGTCGAAGTCCCCAGTTTCTTACATTCTGATGCATACTTTGCCATGCCATATCTCCATGCATACTGCTCCGTTTCGTGCGTGTCATATATCAAATTGTTCGTTGTGAGATGCTCTTCATTTCAATCCATTGTGCCATGCTTGTTTGAGTCCATCTGGATGCCCTAATCATCATTGCAAGAGTGCTATGTGATGTTAACCTGCTGAAACTATTATAACTTGGTGATTTGTCATTTTTGTTGCATTTGATGTGTGCATCCTATGAGCTTGATGTCTACATGAGTTTTGAACTATGTCATGCCATCTTCACAGTGGTGCCATCCATGTATTTTTGTGAGTCTTGTACTGAGTGCATCCAGCTCATGAAGTAGGGTACTTGCTGTTGCTGTTTTGCTAGGCTGAATCTGCTATATCATGATGCTATGTTAACCTGCTGCCACAAGTCATTCTATGCATAATCTGGAGATGTTAACTAAGGATGTTTTGTTATACTTGTCATGCTCTATCCATCCATGCCCCTAGTTGCATTTATAGCCTGTTGTAACCTTGCTCTCAACTTGCTAAATAATGTTGCTGTCAGCCTGATTAACTTTAAGTTCAATGTTGCCATGATTGTTGTTAGTGATCCAAGCATGCTATCAACTTGCTCTTGCCATGTTTAGCTTCATAAATATGCCATCTTACTATTGATCCCCTTTCCATGCCATGTATTGCTTTGTGGTGAGTGGTGCAAGCCCACCAACATGCCTACTTATTGTTGTTCCTGCCATGTATGAATCTGTCATATCATTTGCCATGTTTACATTGGTGCCCTCATATTTTCTGTGCACTTTTGGCTCATGGTCAGTAAGGGACTTTTGTTATATGCCATTAGTAGATTCATGCCATGCCTTTGTTTGCCATGTTAAGTTCCTGTAACATGTTGTTTGATAGCTCTAAACATTGCAACCTGATGTTATTCCTGCTAAGTCTGAAACTGTTATTATTTGCAATCTTGCCATGTCCTTTTGAGCATGTTATAGTGCTTTATGGAGTTAGCTCAGTGTCCATGTTTTGTCATGCTTTACCTGTACTTCATGCCCATACCTTTTATTATTATGTTGGGGTGCTGTAGCTTATTGTTTTGATGCTTGCTAGATGCCTAGTTGCTGTTTTGGACAGCTTGTCCTTTAAACTTGTAGAGTGTATGTGTGGAACCGTTGCTCCGTTTTGGGTGTGCTCTATATGAAACTTGCTTGATTTTGCATGAAGTTTCATATTATCATGTTGCATCCTTGTTTTGAAGTGTTTGCTTGATGTTTGTATGCATTTTGCATCAATGCCATGTTTAACTTGTTTTGCTCATATCTTCTAGGCCGTAGCTCCGAACTAAATGAAATTTATATGTAACTTGACTAGAATCTCGTGTAGATCATCTTGGTGCTCTTAACTTGCTGTTTAACAACTTGAACATAAGGTTTATTCAGATCTGGACCAATTTCAAAACTTGCATACGAGGACTTACCGGAATTGTTATATGTTGTTTCTGGCCTCATTTAAACTTGCTTTGATGTGTTTTTCTTGTATGCATCATCTCTTGCCATGAGTAGCTTCATGTAGCCTTGTCATGCATCATACTTGGTTGAGCATCATGCCTTGTTCATGTGTGGTGTGTTTACCATGTTGTGTGCTTCTCTCGATAGTTCCTGTTTCGTTGCGATTGTGAGGATTCGTTCGTCTACGCTTGGTTTGTCTTCATGGCTTCATCTTATTCATGGACTCGTTCTTCTTCCTTGCAGGATTTCAGGCAAGATGACCGCTACCCTAGATCTCACTACTATCATTGCTATGCTAGTTGCTTCGTTCTATCGCTATGCTGCGCTACCTATCACTTGTTCTTCAAGCCTCCCAATTTGCCATGTCAGCCTCTAACCTTTTTCGCCCTTCCTAGCAAACCGTTGTTTGGCTATGTTACCGCTTTTGCTCAGCCCCTCTTATAGTGTTGCTAGTTGCAGGTGAAGTTGAAGATTGCTCCATGGTGGATAGGATTATGTTGGGATATCACAATATCTCTTATTTAATTAATGCATCTATATACTTGGTAAAGGGTGGAAGGCTCGGCCTTATGCCTGGTGTTTTGTTCCACTCTTGCCGCCCTAGTTTCCGTCAAACCGGTGTTATGTTCCCGGATTTTGCGTTCCTTACGCGGTTGGGTGATTTATGGGACCCCCTCGACAGTTCGCTTTGAATAAAACTCCTCCAGCAAGGCCCAACCTTGGTATTACCATTTGCCTCACCTAGCCCTTTTTCCCTTGGGTTTCCGAAGCCCGAGGGTCATCTTTATTTACCCCCGGGCCAGTGCTCGTCGTGAGTGTTGGTCCAATCCGTCAGCCGCCGGTTGCCACCAGGGGCAACTCTGGGATGGCCTACCGGAAGTTTGGACAATCCGGTGTGCCCTGAGAACGAGATATGTGCAGCTCCTATCAGGATTTGTCAGCACATTCGGGCGGCTTTGCTGGTGTTGTTTTACCATTGTCGAAATGTCTTGTAAACCAGGATTCCGAGACTGATCGGGTCTTCCTGGGAGAAGGAATATCCTTCGTTGATCACGAGAGCTTATCATGGGCTAAGTTTGGACACCCCTGCAGGGTATTATCTTTCGAAAGCCGTGCCCGCGGTTATGTGGTAGATGGGAATTTGTTAATGTACGGTTGTAGATAACTTGACACCAGATCCAAATTAAAACGCATCAACTGCGTGTGTAGCCGTGATGGTCTCTTCTCGGCGGAGTTCGGGAAGTGAACACGGTTTTGGGTTATGTTTGACGTAAGTAGGAGTTCAGGATCACCTCTTGATCATTGCTAGTTTCACGACCATTCCTTTGCTTCTCTTCTCGCTCTCATTTGCGTATGTTAGCCACCATATCTTGCTTAGTCGCTGCTGCAACCTCACCACTTTACCCCTTCCTTACCCATTAAGCTTTGCTAGTCTTGATACCCATGGTAATGGGATTGCTGAGTCCTCGTGGCTCACAGATTACTACAACAACAGTTGCAGGTACAGGTTATGCGATGATCTTGACGCGAGAGCGATGTTTCCTTGTTTTGGAGTTCTTCTTCTGCTTCTTCTTCGATCAGGGTATAGGTTCCAGGTCGGCAACCTGGGCTAGCAGGGTGGATGTCGTTTGAGTTTCTGGTTGTGTTTCATCCATAGTCGGATGATGCTCTTATGTATGATGATGTTGTATTCGTGTGGCATTGTATGCCTCTTGTATGTATCCCCATCTATTATGTAATGTTGATGTAATGATATCCACCTTGCAAAAGTGTATCAATATGCGGTTCTATCCTTGGTGGGACCTTCGAGTCTCTTTAGGATAGTATCGCATATTGGGCGTGACATGCTTGGTATGTGACTCCTCCATTGGTCCAATTAGTTTTTGTTCTAGTGCTTCATTCGTTGCAAATTTTTCTGTATAGGTGACCATGTTCTTGAGCTTGCATGTTAAATTTATGAGATCCCAAGCAATTCTAATGCTTGATATAGGCTCTAGGCACTTGTAGGAGTAGTTGCTATCAATCTTGTTTAGTTTTATTCACTTTTATTTTGAAGTTACTAAAATTTCAGAAATTTTAAGAGAATGTTAAGGAAACTTTTGAGGGGTTCTTCTAGCCAAAGCTCTCAGGAAAAACAAGCCAAAGAGAAGGAAAAAGGCAAGTATAATCTTCCTCGCTTAGCGGAAGTGCGGTCGTGTGAATGGCCATGTGAGGATTTCTTGAAAGAAGCTAAAATTCACGAAGACTTTTACTCTTTGATCGAGAATGCAGGCCTCACCGGTTTCATCAACGACCGGATCGATCAGTATCTCTTACTCACCAATACTTTCATGCAGAAATTTTATTATTATCCTAAGAAGTCACCGCGTGCAGTATCATTTCATTTATATGATGAATTCGGAGAAATGTCTTTACGTAATTTTTGCGCGGTGTGTAGGTACCTTATGAGGGAGAATTATAGGAACCCCATCGTAAAGATGTGGATGACTTTGTTAATACTATCGCTGTAGAGGAGCCAAAGAAGGGTTCCGAGGCAAAAATCTCTAGCATACACTTTCCTGTTTTACGCTACTTTGCCATATTTGCTAGTAGATGCTTGATTGGTCGTGGAAATAGTGGAAACTTTAGTGTTCCTGATATTATCATTCTTCAACATGCCTTGCTTGGAGACAATAGTTTTAGTATGGGTGTCGTCATTGCTAAACGGCTAGCCCTGAATTGTACAAAAGGCCCCATATTTGGAGGTATCTATGCTTCATGTCTTGCTAGACATTTTCAGATACCCATTAGGCACCATGAGAAAGTGGAGACAAAATTGCCTCCTCACACTTTAGATTACAAGAGCATGGTAGCACACAAGTTTATTATTGACAACGAAGAGAAGATGCTCTTGTATAACCTTAGATTTAATAAGAAACACATTGAGACTATTATTCTGCCTGCGTCCCTGTTGTTTGATTTGACTGCAGATAATTTTCTTGTTACACCTGAAGCAGTGTACAATCATCGGGCCCAAGCTTTCACTCCAGAACATGAACCTGAGCCGGAACCTGAACTGGACCCTTACCGTGCATCATCTGTCCAGTGGGATCCGGAGATGACAAGCCAATGGTATCCTGATTACACCTCCCAGTACACCGGGGAGAGTAGCGGCGGTCCTTGGTATTAAACCAACTTAGGCCAAAAGCCTAAGCTTGGGGGAGTACACATTTCTCACAGACTTTACATTCATGTTCACACACTAGTCGTCGGTGCTCATACTCTTTCATTGTATTATCCATGCTAGTTTAAATTTCTTTTTCTAGTTTTCTTCTTGTGTGTTTGATAAACCTTAAGAAAAACCAAAAAAAATAGTTAGTTTAATTTCCATGCTTGTAGTAGAAATTAAAATGAAAACTCAAAAAGATTTTCTAGTTCTTCTTCTTACTTGTTGGGAGCTTTCCCGTGTAAATAGTTTTATTTTCTTTTCTTTCCTTTGGGGGTCGAGAAGACCATATTGAGATTGCTTAGTGGCTCTCATACGCATGATTGTTTATTTAATTTAGAGCCCATATTACTTTGTCTTCTCTCTTGAGTTGAATGCTTGCAGATTCCAGCTTAGTCCAATGCACGTGCACTCTTATTATTATACACATCGTTCAGTCGTGCAAGTGAAAGGCAATAATGACGATATAGAATGGACTTATTGAGATGAGAAAAGCTGGTATGAACTCGACCTCTCTTGTTTTTGTAAATATGATGAGTTCATCGTTTCTAATTCAGCTTATTATGAAGTAAACATATTTGCAATGACATTTAGATATTATAGTTACTTGTGCCATGCTTGATTAGCTATGAGTCATAATGGTTTACCTTGCGTGCCAACATGCTATTAGAATGATTATGATGTGGTATGATGGGATGGTATCCTCCTTTGAATAAATTGAGTGACTCGACTTGGCACATGTTCACGCATGTAGTTGAAACAACATGATATTTATGTTCATGGTAGATTATATCCTACTCATGCTTGTACTCGGTGTAAATTAATTTTAATGCATGTTTATGACTGTTGTCGCTCTCTCAGTTGGTCGCTTCCCAGTCTTTTGCTAGCCTTCACCTGTACTAAGCGGGAATACTGCTTGTGCATCCAAACTCCACAAACCCCAATGTTGTTCCATATGAGTCCATACCTTCCTATATGCGGTATTTACCTGTCGTTCCAAGTAAATTTGTATGTGCCAAACTCCAAACCTTCAAATGAAATTCTGTTTTGTATGCTCGAGCAGCTCATGTTTCAACTAGGGCTACCTATATCTTCCATGCTAGGTGGGTTATTCTCAAGAGGAGTGGACTCCGCTCCTCATTCACGAGAAAGGGCCGGTAACCGGGATGCCTAGTCCCATGATCCAAAAAGATCAAAGCAAATCAAAATAATTAAACAAAACTCCCCCAGGGATGTTGTTAGTTGGAGGCACTCGTTGTTTCGAGCAAGCCATGGATTGATGCTTGTTGGTGGTTGGGGGAGTATAAACCTTTACCATTCTGTTTGGGAACTGCCTATAATGCATGTAGTATGGAAGATACAGCCATCTCATAGTTGTTGCGTTGACAGCAAAAGTATGCCGCTCAAAATGTTATTCAATCTCTATTTCAAAACCGAGCTCTGGCACCTCTACAAATCCCTGCTTCCCTCTGCGAAGGGCCTATCTATTTACTTTTATGTTGAGTCATCACCCCTCTTATTAAAAAGCACCCGCTGGAGAGCACAATGTCATTTGCATTCATTACTATTGGTTTATATTGGGTATGACTTGATTGGATCTCTTTTACCATGAATTACAATGTTTAGTTAGTCCTTGATCTTTAAAGGTGCTCTGCATTTATGTTTTGCGGTCTCAGAAAGGGCTAGCGAGATACCATTTTGTTATATCATGTTATAATTGTTTTGAGAAAGTGTTGTCATCCGAGTTCTATTATTATGGCTCGCTAGCTGATTATGCTATTGATATGAGTAATTGTGAGACCTAAGTGTTATTGTGAGTATGGTTAGTTCATAATATTTGCTGAAACCTGAATGATGGCTTTGCATGTTTACAACAACAAGAGCAAACAGAGTTTGTAAAAGTTTTTCTTTATCACTTTCAGTTTATCAACTGAATTGCTTCAAGACAAACAAAGGTTTAAGCTTGGGGGAGTTGATACGTCTCCAAAGTATCTACTTTTCCAAACACTTTTGCCCTTGTTTTGGACTCTAACTTGCATGATTTGAATGAAACTAACCCGGATTGACGCTGTTTTCAGCAGAACTGCCATGATGTTGTTTTATGTGTAGAAAAGAAAAGTTCTCAGAATGTCCTAAAAATCCACGGAGGCACTTTTCGGAAAATATAAAAAAATACTGGCGAAGGAATCAAGAACAGGGGGCCCACACCCTGTCCACGAGGGTGGGGGGCGCACCCCCTCCCCCTGGGCGCGCCCCTATCTCGTGGGCCCCCTGGACCTCCACCGACCTCAACTCCAACTCCATATATTCATGTTTGGGGAGAAAAAAATCAGAGAGAAAGTTTCATCGCGTTTTACGACACGGAGCCGCCGCCAAGCAATGCTTGTCACTAGGGCCCGAGTGCCTATGTTTTCATGAATATATGTGTGTTCTTGATCCTATCTTGCAAGTCTATAGTCACCTATTATGTGTTATGATCCGACAACCCCGAAGTGACAATAATCGGGATAGTTCTCGGTGATGACCATAGTTTGAGGAGTTCATGTATTCACTATGTGCTAATGCTTTGTTTCGGTTCTCTATTAAAAGGAGGCCTTAATATCCCTTAGTTTCCATTAGGACCCCGTTGCCACGGGAGGGTAGGACAAAATATGTCATGCAAGTTCTTTTCCATAAGCACGTATGACAATTTACGAAATACATGCCTACATTACATTGATGAATTGGAGCTAGTTCTATATCACCCTATGTTATAGCTATTACATGAGGAATCGCATCCGGCATAATTATCCATCATTGATCCGTTGCCTACGAGCTTTTCACATATTGTTCTTTGCTTATTTACTTTTCCGTTGCTACTGTTACAACTACTACAAAAACCCAAAAACTATTATCTTTACTTTTGCCACCGTTACCTTTATTATCATACTACTTTGCTACTAAATACTTTGCTGCAGATACTAAGTTATCCAGGTGTGGTTGAATTGACAACTCAACTGCTAATACTCAAGAATATTCTTTGGCTCCCCTTGTGTCGAATCAATTGTGTCGAATCAATAAATTTGGGTTGAATACTTTACCCTCGAAAGCTGTTGCGATCCCCTACACTTGTGGGTTATCAACGTGCACGAAGACTTCCCGGCTGTCGTCGATAAGGTCAAGTCGGCTCTGGTAAGGGAGCGTCAACGAATTATTTTGGCAGCGGTAGTGGTCGTTCGTGGTCTAGGGACTTCAATGCAATGTTTATTATGTTTGAGGTGCTTTGTATTTCTAATGAACTTCTATGGTAACTCTGAATATTAAAAAACATTTATCTAGTAGCAACTTCTCATATTAGTCCCTCCGGTAACAAAATTTTAATTTGTTGAGTCATCACTCGAGCATGCAAAGGCCAAGCCCTTGACCTAAAAAGACTCAGCATAATACAACAGTGTCAGCAATACTGCTCTCTAGGCTACCTTTCTATATCTTAAATTCAAGGGTTATATAGTGAAAGGATCGATATAGTTGACTAGAGGGGGGTGAACAGGCAACTAACAATTTTTAGCTTTTCTTTACCAAATTAAAATTTGCATCAAATTAGGTTGTCTAGATATGCAACTAGGTGAGCAACCTATATGATGCAACAAAAATAAACACACAAGCAAGCAAAGGATAGAACACAATATATAGTGCACAAGTAAAGGTAAGAGATAACCAAGAGTGGAATGGATGAAGACGAGGATGTGTTACCGAAGTTCCTTCCCTTTGAGGGGAAGTACGTCTCAGTTGGAGCGGTGTGGAGGCACAATGCTCCCCACGAAGCCACTAGGGCCACCGTATTCTCCTCACGCCCTCACACAATGCGAGATGCCGTAAGTCCACTATTGGTGCTCTTGGAGGCGGCAACCGAACCTTTCAAACAAGGTTGGGGCAATCTCCACAACTTAATTGGAGGCTCCCAACGACACCACGAAGCTTCACCACAATGGACTATGGCTCTGCGGTGACCTCAACCGTCTAGGGTGCTCAAACACCCAAGAGTAACAAGATCCGCAAGGATTAGTGGGGGGAATCAAATTTCTCTTGGTGGAAGTGTAGATCGGGGCCTTCTCAACCAATCCCTAGAAAATCAACAAGTTTGATTGGCTAGGGAGAGAGATCGGGCAAAAATGAAGCTTGGAGCAACAATAAAGCTTAGGGGTGGAAGAGGTGAGCTACTAGAGGAAGAAGACACCCCTTTTATAGTCACGGGACAATTCCAACCGTTACCCACCACTCAGCCCGCGACCCGCGGTACTACCACACCAATGGAGCGGTACTACCGCACGGGCCTGCGGTACTACCGCGGTGGTCCGCGGTACTACCGTGGGCGCGGAAGGGGCCTGGACCCGACCAGATGAGTACCGATAGGGGCGGTAGAACCGCTGGCGCGGTACTACCGCATGGCAGGCACCGTCCAGGCACGGTAGGCACGGATATAAAAAAATTACATCCGTGACTACATCCGCTGAGATTTTATCTATGCAAAAGTCCGACATGGTACTACCGCAAACCAGGTGCGGTACTACCGTGTAGGGCGCGGATGTAAAAAATTACATCCGCCCCTACTTCCGCTCATGCCGTTGTGCCTGGCCAGGCTGCACGGTACTACTGCGTTGGGCGCGGATGTAAAAAATTACATCCTCCCCTACTACCGCTCGCGCAGCAGCACCTGGCCAGAGCTCACGGTACTACCGCTCAGGAGGAGTGGTACTATCGTGGGCGCCTGCGGTACTACCGTGCCGGGGACCGGTACTACCGCTGGTGCCTGCGATAGTACCGCTCTGGGAAGCAGTACTACCGCCAGCCTTTGAACAACAACGCTAGGAGTCCTTCATTCTGCAGAGACATGGTGAGACGGAGGAAACTCCAAAGAATCAAAGGAAAGGCGGTGCAAAAGGAACATGTGTACGTGAGATTCCACCCAAACCTTTCCAACGCGGACCCCCTCTTAATAGTACGGCTTTCCTATGACTCAAATCCACCGAAAAGAAACGTAGAGAAATGCCGTCTTCAATAATCTTCGAGGGGCATCAAACCATCTTGTGTTCACTCATGATATATCTGAAAAGCTCAATGCACATGGTTAGTCTGCAAATGCATTGTCATCAATCACCAAAACTACTAAGGGATAAATATGCCCTTACATATAGTCTAGTGTCCAAACCACATATGTGAGTTGGACTCTCCCAAAAGTCAATTTGCAAATGTAATTGTATGGTACTCCTACTCCAAAGGAACAACTGATCTGACTGCTTTTGCAAATTGACTTGGCTGGTATGGGCGTATTTGGTTGCTCGTATGAACTTTGGGCCCCTTATACGAGTGCCCTCGTGGAGCCTGGTTGGAGATACGTTACATGGGTCGTGTTCTGCAACCAGTTTGGTTGCCCAAAAAGCTCCAAGTTGCATTAGGGCAACAACAAAAAAACAGCATTTGGTGGCCCATGTTTTAGTATTTTGACTGGGCTGATGCAGTACGTGGTGTTTGATTACACACGTTCGGTGATGTGGTTATGTTGCACTCCATGTGGGATAGGATAACAACCGCCGTAACAAATGATATCATTGCATGCTACATACCATCATAAAGAGGGATAGGATAACAACAAAACCACAATCACGACAAATTGGACGAAGATTATGAAGTTCTTTAGATTGCCTAACCCAATTAGACCTACACCCTAAGCACAACTTCATGTTTGCTTTTCTTTCTAAGCGCAAAGTTAGAAAAATCATCCTCTGCCTCCTAGAAAAACTCTATAGCAGTTGCGCCTGTAACCGTGCACTTTTTCATGACATGCCCGCCATGAACTGTAGACTCTTAGAACCCTCCCTGAGTACACCACATACCACTTAAATCTAGTAAGACAAAAGAACAAAATTTCAACAAGACAAGTTGACAAGAACATATGGAACATAAGCAACATAAGCAAGCATGATGCATATACCCAAAAGCACCACCAGTTCATCCTACCAACTATGGTGTCATCCTACCATCACATCAAAAGAGGGTGTAATCATACCACCGCAAATTCACCTGAGGTTAGTATATACCACAACTACAAAATATATAGGCCTTCAACAATTTTCAAACCCTAGCTACCACAAAATATACATCTCATCATGCATGTAGCATGCCACCACCGCCAGAAACCCTTGCACTACACATAGTAGTGCTTGCTCAGGAAGGTCCTAAGATAACACATCATGTGCTCCACTTCAATCCCAACAAACCCATGACCTTATGTCATGTTGTCCAGGAGGTGGCTAAGAGTGACCATCAAATCCTCCTCATTGAACCCCTGGTGTTCATGGTAGCATTGTAGGGGCCAGGGGTGCACATTGAGATGCCTATTGTCCCTGATGCCGGATGCCACCTCCTTTGGTGGCCTCCATCATGCTCGTAAAGGCGCTCAACTCCTCTTTCATGAAGGTGGGCCTCTTCCTCTTCATCACAAGACCAAGAACATGATCACCATCTTTGTTCGGGCCATCAAGAATGATGGTATCTAGCTCCTGGACCTTGGGATAGTTAGAGGAAGGTGCACCAAGTGGCTCACTTGAGACCATGGCATCCTTTTCCAATAGTCAAACCCCAGGAGAAGATGGTCTGCATCTAATAGTAGTTTTGGATGGGCCTGTTGAGGTACTCAGCGTCCTTGGGGTGATCCTATTGTGATTGCCATGTTAGATCAAGTGAAAAAAGTGGTATGTGAGTTAACCATGATGTGATCTTTGTAGTGCTCAGCCTCCAAGAAATGGTCAAGGTGTCCTGATACCATTGTGCACCATTAAGGTTTCTAAGCTTTGACACTTGGATCCATCTCACTCTCAAGATGGTTGTACACCTATGTTGGTGTCACCTTTGTGCTACAGAACTCAAACACCATCTTCGTAACAACGTTCAGGTGCACCTCCTTGAAGTCCTTGTCAGTCCTCACCCCGCCGGTGATGATATCACACATCTTGTTGAGGACGAAGGGACATGAAATGAAAGAAACCCATTTCATTGACCCCCTCATATGTGCCTTGTGAGCCTTAGTAGCTACCGCGGGCATCACCACAACTAAAATAAAACACAAGAGGACCCTGTGCATCCGGAGTCAACGGCGGCTAGGAGTCCTCAACATAGGAGGGAAATATTTGGGTGTCCAACAAAACAAGGGCGTAACTAAAGTCTTCGTCGGTCATTTTCTACACTGATTAGCATCGGGACTAACTGAACAAGAACAATGCATCTAGCATATTCCACATGGACTGTTCATGAAACTGAAGACACTACCACATCTACCATACTAGCATGGAGTGGTCATGAAGCTCAGCACAGTGCCACATCTACCACACACCATGGACATAATCGTCGCCGACAAACAAAAACTAGCGTACTACAAAAATGCCACCACTAACATCTGATCTACCACATCCTCCCATAACACCATGAGGCAAGACTTGCATAACCTACCATACTACTTGCAGATCTATTATAATCTACCATATGCTCACTGATCTAAGCTACAACAAGTAGAGTGTGATGCTACTTACAACCATCAGAAGAGTGGGGAGAAGGTAGGGAACAACTCGAAGAAAAGGACGAATAAGGCAATCGATGGGAGGTGATGAAATTATCCCTGCCGTTTTTTCGGCGACGAGCATGAGCTCGCGCCATCCCTTCCCTCATACGAGCTCAGTCGTCATGTTACCAATTCGGGCATTCTCCTCCGACTACGTTTGTGTGGACCACTTTCATGTGCAGCCTAGCTAACCAAAAAAACAAATTTGCACCTCCCCCCACCCCCACACGAGCCTACTGTTGGTAAACGTTGCATGGAAAACAAAAGTATTCTACACACACGCAAGATCTATCCATGGAGATGCATAGCTACGAAAGCGGGAGATCATCTACATACCCTTGTAGATCGCTAAGCGGAAGCGTTTATCAACGTGGTTGATTTAGTCATACACCTTCACGATCCTTTCCGATCAAGCACCGAACATACGGCACCTCCGCGTTCAGCACACATTCAGCTCGATGACGTCCTTGCCTTCTTGATCCAGCAAGAGGGGCGAAGTAGTATATGAGTTCCAGCAGGCACGACGGCGTGGTGGCGGTGGTGGTGAAACTATTTCCGCGGGGCTTCGCCAAGCACAACGGATTTAGAGCAGAGGATGAACTAAAGGGAGTGGGGCGCCGACACATGGCTTAGTGAATCGTGGTGTGTTCTAGGGTCTATCCCTGCCCTTCTATTTATATGTTGAGCCATGGGGTCGTTACTTGGAGAGATAGCCTCCCCAAAGTCGGTTTGGAATGCAAGAGTCCTTCTCAGATTCCAACACTAGACGCCACGGTCATCGGCGTCTGGCCCAGACGCCATGGTCCTCGAAGTCCGGTCCCCTACCTCCGCAAAACTTCCTTTTGCACTGACCTAAAGCCCCGTGGGCCTTACCCCTTGGCCCAACCAAAGTGTCCTTGCACCAGAACATTTCTGGAAACATGTGAAACCCTTTCGGTGAATTTTGGAACCCTTCTGGAGACCAAACACTACCATCATATATATATCAATCATTACCTCCAGACCATTCCGGATCTCCTCGTCATGTCCGTGATCTCATTCGGGACTCCGAAAAACATTCTGTCACCAACATACAATACTCATATAATACTATATCGTCAACGAACGTTTAAGCATGCGGACCCTATGGGTTTGAGAATGATGTAGACATGACCGAGACGCTTCTCTGGTCAATAACCAATAGCGGGACCTAGATGCCCATATTGGTTCCTACATATTCTATGAAGATCTTTATCGGTCGAACCTTTATGACAACATACACAGTTCCCTTTGTCCGTCGGTATGTTACTTGCCCGAGATTCGATCGTTGGTATCTCCATACCTAGTTCAATCTCGTTACCGCTAAGTCTCTTTACATCATGTAACTAACTCCTTAGTCACTTTGCTTGCAAGCTTCTTGTAATGTTGTATTACTGAGAGGGCCCACAGATACCTCTCCGTCATACGGAAGTACAAATCCCAATCTCGATCCATGCCAACTCAACAGACACCTTTGGAGATACCTGTAGAGCACCTTTATGATCACCCAGTTATGAACTGACATTTGATACACACAAGGCATTCCACCGGAGTCCGGGAGTTGCATGATCTCATGGTCGAAGGAACATGTATTTGACATTAAGAAAGCAGTAGCAATAAACTGAACGATCATATGCTATGCTAGCGAATCGGTCTTGTCCATCACATCATTCTCTTAATGATGTGATCCCATTATCAAACGACAACTTATATCTATGGTCAGGAAACTTAACCATCTTTTGATTAACGAGCTAGTCTAGTAGAGGCTTACTTGGGACCTTTTATTAGTTTATGTATCCACACATGTATTTAAGTTTTCGATCAATACAGTTATAGCATGAATAATAAACATTTATCATGATTAAGGAAATATAATAATAACCACTTTATTATTGCCTCTAGGGCATATTTCCAACAGTCTTCCACTTGCACTAGAGTCAATAATCTTGATTACATAGTAATGAATCTAACACCCATGGAGTCTTGGTGCTGATCATGTTTTGCCCGTGGAAGAGGTTTAGTCGACGGGTCTGCCACATTCAGATCGGTGTGTACTTTGCAAATTTCTATGTCTCGAACCTTGACATAATCACAAATGGAGTTGAAGCGTCGCTTGATGTGTTTGGTTCTGTTGTGAAACCTGGGCTCCTTAGCTATGGCAATTGCTCCAGTGTTGTCACAAAAGATTGTCATTGGATCCGATGCACTGGTTATTACACCCAGATCGGATATGAACTCCTTCATCCAGCTTCGGAAGTATCTATATACTCCGCTTCACATGTAGATCCCGCCACGACGCTCTGCTTAGAACTACACCAACTGACAGCTCCACCATTCAATATAAATACGTATCCGATTTGCGACTTAGAGTCATCCGGATCTGTGTCGAAGCTAGCATTGACGTAACCCTTTACGACGAGCTCTTAATCACCTCCATAAACAAGAAACATATCCTTGGTCCTTTTTAGGTACTTCAGGATATTCTTGCCCGTTCTCCAATGATCCACTCCTAGATTAATTTGGTACCTCCCTGCCAAACTTATGGCAAGGCACACATCAGGTCTGGTACATAGAATGGCATACATTATAGAACCTATGGCTGAGGCATAGGGCATGACTTTCATTCTTTCTTTATCTTCTGCCGTGGTCGGACTTTGAGTCTTGCTCAATTTCACACCTTGTAACACAGGTAAGAACCCTTTCTTTGACTGGTCCATTTTGAACTTCTTCAGAACATTGTCAAGGTAGTGCTTTGTGAAATTCCTATTAAGTGTCTTGATCTATCCCTATAGATCTTGATGCCCAATATGTAAGCAGCTTCATCGAGGTCTTTCATCGAAAAATTCTTATTCAAATATCCTTTTATGCTATCCAGAAGTTCTATATATTTCCAATCAGCAATATGTCATCCACATATAATATCAGAAATGCTACAGAGCTCCCACTCACTTTCTTGTAAATACAGGTTTCACCGTAATTCTATATAAAATCAAATGCTTTCATCACCTCATCAAAGCGTATATTCCAACTCTGAGATGCTTGCACCAGTCCATAGATGGATCGTTGGATCTTGCACACTTTGTTAGCAAGGATCGACAAAACCTTCTGGTTGCATCATATACAACTCTTCTTTAATAAACTCGTTAAGGAATGCAATTTTGACGTCCATTTGCCAGATTTCAAAATCATAAAATACGACAATTGCTAACATGATTTTGGCAGACTTAAACATCGCTATGGGTGGGAAAGTCTAATCGTAGTCAACCCCTTGAACTTGTCGAAAACCTTTTGCAACAAGTCAAGCTTTGTAGACAGTGATATTACCATCAACGTCTGTCTTCTTCTTGAAGATCCATTTATTCTCAATGACTTGCCGATCATCGGGCAAGTCCACCAAAGTCCACACTTTGTTCTCATACATGGATCCTATCTCAGATTTCATGGCCTCAAGCCATTTGTCGGAATCTGGGCTCATCATAGCTTCTTCATAGTTTGTAGGTTCGCCGTTGTCTAACAACATGACTTCCAGGACAGAATTACCATACCACTCTGGTGCGGTACGTGTTCTGGTCGACCTACGAGGTTCAGCAGTAACTTGATCTGAAGTTTCATGATCATCATTTGCTTCCTCTCTGCTTGGTGTAGGCATCACAGGAACGGTTTTCTCTGATGTGCTACTTTCCAATTCGAGAGAAGGTACAACTACCTCATCAAGTTCTACTTTCCTCCCACTCACTTCTTTCAAGAAAAACTCCTTCTCTAGAAATGACCCATCTTTAGCAACAAAGATCTTGCCTTCGGATCTGTGGTAGAAGGTATACCCAATAGTTTCTTTAGGGTATCCTATGAAGACGCACTTATCTGCTTTGGGTTCGAGCTTATCAGGCTGAAGCCTTTTGACATAAGTGTCACATCCCCAAACTTTAAGAAATGACAACTTAGGTTTCTTGCCTAACCATAGTTCATACGGTGTCGTCTCAACGGATTTAAATGGTGCCCTATATAACGTGAATGCGGCTGTCTCTAATGCAAAACCCCAAAATGATAGTGGCAAATCTGTAAGAGACATCACAGAACACACCATATCTAATAAAGTAGGGTTACGACGTTCAAATACACCATTACGCTGTGGTGTTCCCGGTGGCGTGAGTTGTGAAATAATTCCACATTGTCTTAAATGAAGGCCAAACTCATAACTCAAATATTCACCTCCATGATCAGATCGTAGAAACTTTATTTTCTTGTTACGATGATTCTCCACTTCACTAAAATTCTTTGAACTTTTCAAATGTTTCAGACTTGTGTTTCATCAAGTAGATATACCCATACCTACTCAAATCATTTGTGAAGGTAGAAAATAACGATACCTGCCACGTGCTTCAACACTCATCAGACTGTATACATCGGTATGTATTATTTCCAATAAGTCATTTGATCGCTTCATTGTTTCGGAGAATGGAGTTTTAGTCATCTTACCCATGAGGCATGGTTCGCAAGTATCAAATGATTCATAATCAAGTGATTCCAAAAGTCCGTCCGCATGGAGTTTCTTCACGCGTTTTACACCAATATGACCTAAACAGCAGTTCCACAAGTATGTTGTACTATCATTATCAACTTTGCATCTTTTGGCATCAATATTATGAATATGTGTACCGCTACAATCGAGATTCAACAAGAATAGACCACTCACTAAGGGTGCATGACCATAAAAGATGTTACTCATATAAATAGAACAACCATTATTCTCTAACTTCAATGAATAACCGTCTCGCAATAAAGAAGATCCAGATATAATTTTCATGCTCAACGCTGGCACCAAATAACAATTATTGAGGTCTAAAACTAATCCCGAAGGTAGATGTAGAGGTAGCGTGCCAACGATGATCACATCAACCTTGGAACCATTCCCGATGCGCATCGTCACCTCATCCTTAGTCAATCTTCATTTATTTTGCAACTCCTATTTCGAGTTACAAATACGAGCAACCAAACCAGTATCAAATACCCAGGCGCTACTACGAGCATTAGTAAGGAACACATCAATAACATGTATATCAAATATACCTTTGTTCACTTTGCCATCCTTCTTATCTGCCAAGTACTTGGGGCAGTTCCGCTTCCAGTGACCATTTCCCTTGTAGTAGAAGCACTCAATTTCCGGTTTGGGTCCAGCTTTGGGCTTCTTCACGGGAGCGGCAACTTGCTTGCCGGTCTTCTTGAAGTTCCCTTTCTTTCCCTTGCCCTTTTTCTTGTACTAGTGGTCTTGTTAACCATCAACACTTGATGTTCTTTCTTGATTTATACCTCCACCGATTTCAGCATCGAGAAGAGCTCAGGAATCGTTTTCACCATCCCTTGCATATTATAGTTCATCACAAAGCCTTTGTAGCTTGGTGACAGTGACTGAAGAACTCTATCAATAACACTCTCAATTGGAAGATTAATTCCCAGCTGAGTCAAGTGGTTGTGGTACCCATACATTCTGAGTATGTGTTCACTAACAAAACTGTTCTCCTCCATCTTTCAACTAAAGATATTGTTGGAGACTTCATATCTCTCAACCCGGGCATTAGCTTGAAATATCAACTGCAGCTCTTGGAACATCTCACATGCTTCGTGGGTTTCAAAACACTTTTGAAGTCCCGGTTCCAACCCGTAAAGCATGGCACACTGAGCTATTGAGTAGTCATTAGATCGAGCCTGCCAGGCGTTCACAACGTCTGCATCAGCTCCTGCAGCAGGTCTGTCACCTAGTGGTGCATCAAGGACATAATTCTTCTGTGCAGCAATGAGGATAATCCTCAAGTTACGGACCTAGTCCGTGTAGTTGCTACCATCATCTTTCAACTTAGCTTTCTCTAGGAATGCATTAAAATTCAAGGGAACGGTAGCACGGGCCATTGATCTACAACAAAGATTTGCAAAGACTATTAGGACTAAGTTCATGATAAATTTTAGTTCAAATAATCAAATTACTAATGAACTCCCACTTAAATCAACATCCCTCAAGTTGTCTAAGTGATACATGATCCAAATCAACTAACCCATGTCCAATCATCACGTGAGATGGGGTAGTATTCAATGGTGAACATCTCCATGTTGATCATATCAACTATATGACTAATGTTCGACCTTTCGGTCTCCAGTGTTCCGAGACCATGTCTATACATGCTAGGCTCGTCAAGTTTAACCAAAGTATTCTATATGTGCAAAACTGGCTAACACCTGTTGTATGTAAACGTAGAGTCTATCACACCCGATCATCACAAGGTGCTTCGAAACGACGAACTTTAGCAACAATGCATACTCGGGGAGAACACTTTTATCTTGAAATTAAGTGAAGGGATCATCTTATAATGCTACCGTCGTTCTAAGCAAAATAAGATGAAAAAAGGATAAACATCACATGCAATCAAAATATGTGACATGATATGTCCATCATCATCTTGTGCTTTTGATCTCCATCTCCAAAGCAACGGCATGATCTCCACCGTCACCGGTGCAACACCTTGATCTCCATCGTTGTGTCGGGGTCGTCTCGCCAACTATTGCTTCTATAACTATTGCTAACGCATAGCGATAAAGAAAAGCAATTACATAGCGCTTAGTGATTGACACGCATGTCATACAATAATTAAAGACAACCCTGAAGCTCTTGCCAGTTGTCGTACTCATCGACATGCAAGTTGTGAACTTATTACAAAACATGATCATCTGATACACCAACATATATCAAATCACGTCTTGGCCATATCACATCACAACATACCCTGCAAAAACAAGTTAGACGTTCTCTACTTTGTTGTTGCAAGTTTTACGTGGCTGCTACGGGCAACTTGTTGGGGAATGTAGTAATTCAAAAATTTCCGCCGATCACGCAAGATCTATCTAGGAGATGCATAGCAACGAGATGGGAGAGTGTGTCCACGTACCCTCGTAGACAGAAAGCGGAAGCGTTTAGTAACGCGGTTGATGTAGTTGAACGTCTTCATGATCCAACCGATCCAAGTACCGAACGTACGGAACCTCCGTGTTCAGCACACGTTCAGCACGATCACGTCCCTCGAGCTCTTGATCCAGTTGAGGACGAGGGAGAGTTCCGTCAGCACGATGGCGTGGCGACGGTGTTGATGATGTTACCGGTGCAGGGCTTCGCCTAAGCACTACGACGATATGACCGAGGTGTTAAACTGTGGAATGGGGCACCGCACACGGCTAAGAGAATAACTGTTGTGCTTTGGGGTGCCCCTGCCCCCGTATATAAAGGAGGGAGGAGGAGGAGGCCGGCCTAGGAGGGGCGCGCCTATAGGAGGGTCCAACTAGGATTCCCAATCCTAGTTGGAGTCCCCTTCCTTTTCCAAGAGGGGGAAAGAGGGAAAGAGGTGGAGGAGAAAGAGGAAGGGGGGGTTGCGCCCCTCCCCTAGTCCAATTCGGTTTGGGCTAGGGGGCCGCCTCCACCTGGCCGCTGCCTCCTCTCTTCCACTAAAGCCCATGAAGGCCCATTAATCCCCGGGGGGTACCGGTAACCTCCCGGTACTCTGAAAAAATGCTTGAACCTTTCCGAAACCTTTCCGGTGTCCGAACATAACCTTCCAATATATCAATATTTATGTCTCGACCATTTCGAGACTCCTCGTCACATCCGTGATCTCATCCGGGACTCCGAACAAACTTCGTTCATCAAAACCACATAACTCATAATACAAATCGTCATCGAACGTTAATCATGCGGACCCTACGGGTTCGAGAACTATGTAGACATGATCGAGACACATCTCCGATCAATAACCAATAGCGGAACCTGGATGCTCATATTGGCTCCTACATATTCTACAAAGATCTTTATCGGTTAAACCGCATAACAACATACGTTGTTCCCTTTGTCATCGATATGTTACTTGCCCGAGATTCGATCGTCGGTATCATCATACCTAGTTCAATCTCATTACCGGCAAGTCTCTTTACTCATTCCGTAATGCTTCATCCCGCAACTAACTCATTAGTCACTGCTTGCAAAGGCTTATAGTGATGAGCATTCCCGAGATGGCCCTGATACGTCTCCAACGTATCTATAATTTTTGATGTATTCATGCCATGTTTATAATATTTTTACATGATTTTGGTATGATTTGGTTAGAACTAACCCGGACTGACGCTATTTTCAGCAGAACTACTGTGGTGGTGTTTTTGTGTAGAAATAAAAGTTTTCGGAATGCGCTGAAAATCAACGGAGAATATTTTTGGAAAATATAAAAAAATACTGGAACGAAAAGCTACCAGAGAAGAGTCCCGTGGGCCCCATGAGGGTGGAGAGCGCGCCCCTGCCTCGTGGACTCCCTGTGGGCCCCCCTGATGTGAAACCGACGCCAGCCCCTCCTATAAATCCCCAAACTTCCAGAACAAAACCTAGATCGGGAGTTCCGCTGCCGCAAGCCTCTGTAGCCACCAAAAGCCAATCGTGGCCCTGTTCCGGCAACCTGCCGGAGGGGGGAATCATCACCGGTGGCCATCTTCATCATCCCGGCGCTCTCCATGACGAGGAGGGAGTAGTTCACCCTTGGGGCTGAGTGTATATACCAGTAGCTATGTGTTTGATCTCTCTCTCTCTCTCTCTCTCTCTCTCTCTCTCTCTCTCGTGTTCTTGATATGGCACAATCTTGATGTACCATGAGCTTTGCTATTATAGTTGGATCTTATGATGCTTCTCGCCCTCTACCTTCTTGTAAATGATTGAGTTTTCCCTTTGAAGTTATCTTATCGGATTGAGTCTTTAAGGATTTGAGAACACTTGATGTATGTCTTGCATGTGCTTATCTGTGGTGACACTGGGATATTCAGGTGATCCAATTGATGTATGTTTTGGTGATCAACTTGCGGGTTCAGTGACCTTGTGAACTTATGCATAGGGGTTGGCACACGTTTTTGTCTTGACTCTCCGGTAGAAACTTTGGGGCACTCTTTGAAGTTCTTTGTGTTGGTTTGAATAGATGAATCTGAGATTGTGTGATGCATATCGTATAATCAAACCCATGGATACTTGTGGTGACATTGGAGTATCTAGGTGACATTAGGGTTTTGGTTGATGTGTGTCTTAAGGTGTTATTTTACTACAAACTCTAGGGCTGTTTGTGACACTTACAGGAATAGCCCAATGGATTGATCGGAAAGAATAACTTTGAGGTGGTTCCGTACCCTACCATAATCTCTTCGTTTGTTCTCCGCTATTAGTGACTTTGGAGTGACTCTTTGTTGCACGTTGAGGGATTGTTATATGATCTAATTATGTTATCATTGTTGAGAAAATTTGCACTAGTGAAAGTATGAACCCTATGCCTTGTTTCGAAGCATTGCAATACCGTTTACACTCACTTTTATTACTTGTTACCTTGCTGTTTTTATAATTTCAGATTACAAAAACCTATATCTACCATCCATATTGCACTTGTATCACCATCTCTTCGCCGAACTAGTGCACCTATACAATTTTCAATTGTATTGGGTGTGTTGGGGACACAAGAGACTCTTTGTTATTTGGTTGCAGGGTTGTTTGAGAGAGATCATCTTCATCCTACGCCTCCCACGGATTCATAAACCTTAGGTCATCCACTTGAGGGAAAATTGCTACTGTCCTACAAACCTCTGCACTTGGAGGCCCAACAATGTCTATAAGAAGAAGGTTGCATAGTAGACATCAGGCCCAGAGATACCTCTCCGACACATGGAGTGACAAATCCTAATCTTGATCTATGCCAACCCAACAAACACCTTCGGAGACACCTGTAGAGCATCTTTATAATCACCCAGTTACATTGTGACGTTTGATAGCACATAAGGTGTTCCTCTGGTATTCGGGAGTTGCATAATCTCATAGTCTTGGAACATGTATATGTCATGAAGAAAGCAGTAGCAATGAAACTGTAATGATCATAATGCTAAGCTAGCGGATGGGTCTTGTCCATCACATCATTCTCCTAATGATGTGACCTCGTTCATCAAATGACAACACATGTCTATGGCTAGGAAACATAACCATCTTTGATTAATGAGCTAGTCAAGTAAAGGCATACTAGGGACACTATGTTTTGTCTATGTATTCACACATGTACTAAGTTTCCGGTCAATACAATTCTAGCATGAATAATAAACATTTATCATGATATAAGGAAATATAAATAACAACTTTTTATTGCCTCTAGGGCGTATTTCCTTCACAACTAGCAAGAACCATTCTTACCTACGCAAAACCACAATGGTGATTATCAAGTTGCTATTTAACCTTCTGCAAGGACCGCTGTAGTCAAATTAGATTCAACTAAAGTGGGAGAAACCGACACCCGCCAGCCACGTTTATGCAAAACAAGTGCATGTTAGTCAGTGGAACCTGGTTCATGTACATGGACATGTAAGGTTGGTCCGAGTCACTTCATCCCACAATATCGCCGAATCAAAATAAGACATAGGTGGTAAGCAATATGAACATCACCGCCCACAACTCCTTTGTGGTCTACTCGTGCATATCATCTATGCATAGACCTGACTCTGATGCCACTGTTGGTAATGTTGTATGGAAAACAAAAAAATTCTACGTACATGCAAGATCTATCCATGGAGATGCATAGTTACGAGAGAGGGAGAGCATCTACATACCCTTGTAGATTGCTAAGCGGAAACATTTATCAACGCGGTTGATGTAGTCGACACCTTCATGATCCGTTCCGATCAAGCAATAGCTATGAGAGGGGAGAGCATCTACATACCCTTGTAGATTGCTAAGCGGAAGCATTTATCAACTTGGTTGATATAATCGTACAACTTCACAATTTGTTTCGATGAAGCACCGAACATATGGCACCTCCACGTTCAGCACACGTTCAGCTGGATGACATCCTCGCCTTCTTGATCCAGCAAGAGGGGCGAAGTAGTAGATGAGTTCCAGCAGCACGACGGCATGGTGACGGTGGTGGTGAAACTATTTCCACAGGGCTTCGCCAAGCACAATGCATTTAGAGCAGAGGATGAACTAGAGGGAGAGGGCACGCCGACACACGGCTTGGTGAATCGTGGTGTGTTCTAGGGGCTAGCCATGCCCCTCTATTTATATGTTGAGCCCTGGGGTCGTTACTTGGAGAGAGAGCCTCCCCAAAGTCGATTTGGAATTGAAGGAAGAGTCCTTCTCGGATTCCAGCACCATATGCCACGGTCCTCGGTGTATGGCCCAGACGCCAGGGACCCTGACGTCTGGTCCCCGACCTCCGCAAAACTTCCTTTTGCACCGACCTAAAGCCCTGTGGGCCTTACCCCTTGGCCCAACCAAAGTGTCCTCGCACCAGAACATTTCTGGAAACATGTGAAACTCTTTCGGTGAATTTCGGAACCCTTCTGGAGACCAAACACTATCATCCTATATATCAATCATTACCTCCGGACCATTCTGGAGCTCCTCGTCATGTCCATGATCTCATCCGGGACTCCGAACAACACTGGTCACCAACATACAATACTCATATAATACTATATCGTTAGAACGTTTAAGCATGCGGACCGTACGGGTTCGAGAATGATGTAGACATGACCGAGACGCTTCTTCAGTCAATAACCAATAGCGGGACGTGGATGCCTATATTGGTTCCTACATATTCTACGAAGATCTTTATCGATCGAACCTTTATGACAACATACATAGTTCCCTTTGTCCGTCGATATGTTACTTGCCCGAGATTCGATCGTTGGTATCTTCATACCTAGTTCAATCTCGTTACCGGTAAGTCTCTTTACTCGTTCCGTAATACATCATCTTGTAACTAACTCCTTAGTCACTTTGCTTGCAAGCTTCTTGTGATGTTGTATTACCGAGAGGGCCAGAGATACCTCTCCGTCATACGGAGTGGCAAATCCCTCTCAATCCATGACAACTCAACAGACACCTTCGGAGATACCTGTATAGCACGTTTATGATCACTCAGTTATGAAGTAATGTTTGATACATACAAGGCATTCCTCCGGAGTCCGGGAGTTGCATGATCTTATGATCGAAGGAACATGTATTTGACATTAAGAAAGCAGTCGCAATAAACTGAAGGATCATATGCTATGCCAATGAATGGGTCTTATTCATCACATCATTCTCTTAATGATGTGACCCCGTTATCAAGCGACAACTTATGTCTATGGTCAGAAAACCTTAACCATCTTTTGATCAACAAGCTAGTCTAGTAAAGGCTTACTACTGACTTGGTATTTGTTTATCTATGCACACATGTATTTAAGTTTCCGATCCATATAATTATAGCATGAATAATAAGCCTTTTATCATGATTAAGAAAATATAATAATAACCGTTTTATTATTGCCTCTAGGGCATATTTCCAACACCTACATGGGGCGGCGAGCAACCAAAGTATACTTAAAGCTGAGTGCAGACGGAAGATCTGGCCTCTAGTTGCTACAATGGTGGGGAGAACATCCAGAAGACAGAAGATGACTCATTAGCCAAGCTCTAATATGTGTTGGCGCAAACCCGGAAACCATACGCTCAAGATAACCCAACTCGAGCACGAACTCAGAGCAATGGCGACGAACGCCGCGGCCGCGAACCGGCCTGTATCTTGGCAACCTTTATTCACTGGGTTTGGCCCCACTCGAAGACTACATCGTCTAGACTTTATACACCGGATGACGCAGCGCCCACGCATGCATAACCCACGCACGCACTACCTCCAAAATCAGCATCTTCTCGTCGTGAGCCACTTGCTCCTCCGTGAGACCCGGCCAAACATCCATGCAATTAGCCTGCACGTACTAACGGACTAAGATCTGGCCTCTAGTTGCTACAATGGTGGGGAGAACATCCAGACCACAGAAGATGACTCATTAGTCAAGCTTTAATATGTGTTGGCGCAAACCCGGAAACCATACGCACAAGATAACCCAACTCGAGCACGAACTCAAAGCAATGGCGACGAACGCCGCGGCCGCGAACCGGCCTGTATCTTGGCAACCTTTATTCACTGGATTTGGCCCCACTCGAGGACTACATCGTCTATACTTTATACACCGGATGACGCAGCGCCCACACATGCATAACCCACGCATGCACTACCTCCAGAATGAGCCTCTTCTCGTCGTGAGCCACTCGCTCCTCCCTGAGACCCGGCCAAACATCCATGCAATTAGCCTGCACGTACTAACGGACTAACAGCACACGCCCATGCATGCAGCTAATCTACAGCGTTCCTGCACAAACACACGCGACGCACACACGCGCACCTACGCGCCATGCACACACACATGGCTTATTGCCAATACTCTCCTCCTAAGCCATGACCTCGCCGTCACCGGAGTAGCTCATGTCGAAGTCGTCGCCACGACCGTGACCCAGCCCGCAGACCCGACCTGGCGCAACGCCGCGGCAATAGTGACGAACGCCGCGGCCGCGAACTGGCCTGTATCTTGGCAACCTTTATTCACTGGGTTTGGCCCCACTCGAGGACTACATCGTCTAGACTTTATACACCGGATGATGCAGCGCCCACACACGCACTACCTCCAGAATGAGCCTCTTCTCGTCGTGAGCCACTCGCTCCTCCGTGAGACCCGGCCAAAGATCCATGCAATTAGCCTGCACGTACTAACGGACTAACAGCACCCGCCCATGCATGCAGCTAATCTACAGCGTTCCTGCACAAACACACGTGACGCACACACGCGCACCTACGCGCCATGCACACACACATGGCTTATTGCCAACTAGATCGGCAACGCGCCTTGGCGCGAGGGTGCCGGTCCTAACCTTTTGTCAAGCAGGTAATGCTAAATCGGTAGGAAGCACGCCCTGAAGTATGTAATCAATGCACGGTTCAACACCAAAAGCAATGCAAATCTTTAACCTCGTGAATTTTCCAATCAAAGTACATATCACAGATTACAATTTAGGCACATCAAACTCGGCACGAAATAAACTTCAGAACACACCATTCCACTTTCCATTGAAGTGGTGTTAACCGCTTGAGGCCCTTCGTCCCGTTTCATAAATTAACCTTCTGAAATGAACTGTATAATATGACTAACATTGTTGTGACTTTACTGTTACCAGATATACACAGAATATTCTATCAATGTCGGTTATCCTTAATCCCAGGCAATCTGCATATGTACATGCCTCTCCAGAGTCCAGACAAACAACTACAGGAATAGCAAAATCCTGAAGGATTGCCAAGGAACCCCATATAGTACTTACACCCAAAAAAGGATTCTGAACATGCCCTGACATCTAACCACAGAAATATCATCTATTACCATTAGAACAGGGCATCTCCAATATAAGAAACAAACAAAGATGAAGGCGCCTTACCTCGGGTCGTCTCCTTCCCAGAGGTGCACAGAAGCAAGGATGAAGGTCCAGTGCTTCCTCGGCGTGGTCGAACTTAGAATCAGTGTCGGGAGCTTAGCCGATGCTGCTTCAGGAAGGCAGCCCAGTGCTACCAGAAGGGGTACTGGAGCCTCGAGCTTCCGGTGCCGCTGCCATAAAACAACAGTCTAAAATAACTGCTTGATTTTATAACATATCAGCTGCCATAAAACAACAGTACCCAAGTGCAGACACCTCATAGCCATCACCAATCACACTTGCTAGCATACATATCTATAGACGTTCTGCATTTGTCGTCCTAAACCCAAACACATACAACAGTTGTACATTTACTTAATTTTTTAGCCATGGTCATCTATCATGTGAATACCCATCCATCATCTTAAAATCATCACAATTCAGTTTGATTCTAAGCCATACACCTAAACCATCCAACTATGCAAGGTGAACACTCCAGTACTTCAGGAGGTACCTAGTGTACTATCAATATAGCGATGCATCAAATAAAATGTATACATGCTAGCAGGTAGTATTCCCATGGAGAAAATAAACAATCTCCTACTGAATCATTCTAATACAGGCAGCCATGAATATCTATACAATAACCCGGTTCAAAGCAAATAATCACCAATCTAGCAAGCAGCCATGCGTTCATATGAAAGCAGGCAGTCAAACATTTACAAATAAAACATCATACTTAAATCTGGCAATATTAGCAGAGCCCGGACTAAAAAAGGGTGCGCTAATATTAGCAGAGACGGAATATTTTATCTTTTTCCTAGGATAAAGAAAGGAGGAAACAGAAAACAGACATTTGCCGCAAGAAGGTGTACATGGTTCAAGGAAAAGGTGTACACCAATTTAAGAAGTCTGGGAGTATATCCCAAAAAAAAGTTTCGGGTGTACATATCGTTACAAGCTTCAAATACGACATAAAAGCTTGAAATATGAGATTGTGCATGTATAAATAAATAAGAAATTATATGTCAAACAAATTTATGTTGTCTTCCATTCCAGATATTCTAATTTCTAAATGAGCCGACTTGCACACGTCTCTCTCCGAAGGAAAGACCATTTCTTATTACAGAAAAGGGATATGTACAATGCTAGACATATGTGTTGGTCGATAATACCTCAAATGGCTCACCACTGAGATTTTCCATCACTAGCTTCTTATGGATCAGTGATACGGAGCTCTCTGCTTGTGCCTGGCCTGGCAGCTTTCTCTAGACCAGCAATACAATTAATAGATCAAGAGAGTACCTCAGCAAACTCAAGATTAATTTATAATTTTACGGAGGGAGTAGTTCCTAAATAGATCCATAAAATCTTTTTATTCTTTCTAAAAAATATAGAATTATCCAACATGTAAGGGGTGAACCACCATTACGACACCAGCATCTAGAATAAGTTGATTTGCAGAAGCATTGCCACTAAGAATAATGCATAACAATGAATTTTTTTCCTAGATATAAGGGAAGGCCTCAAACTTAATCCTTTACTTCCATAGCACATCATACAATGCCCCATTAAAAGAGTTCTTCGAAATACCATGCAATCGCCAGATCGAATGGGGAGCAACGGAGGAGGCCACCCGTGACCACGGCGAGCGACCAAGGCATCGTTGTTCCGTCCAGCTCGGCCATGTGCAGGGCGTCAACATCATTGTGTAGGTACCGGTGGTCGTCCTCATCCATGGAGGATTCCTGTTGCTCCGATTCAAAGAAAACAAGGGGACCAATCAATCCATGGAGAGAAGGAAGACAAGGAGACACGCACGTACACGTACTGCTGCTAGTATATAAAGAAATCAATCAAGCCGTATGTGTGTGTGGTTGGGCTCCTGGAGTACACGATCTAGTGTTCTAACTAAACTGAAACAGAGCATGCCATAGGAGAGAAACCTAGAGCAGAGCAACTCTTGGAAAAAATCTCACAACCGAGGGAGAGGGATGGACCTAGTTTGCCGATCTACCATGCATCGTTACTATATAATCTGTAGAGCTGGCAGCCTAAGATGCTACTGCCATCAGCGGTAATCAATGAAATTAGAAAAGCACCGAAACTACTGATTCTAACCAAAGAAGTTTGAGGAACATATATCACATATCATAGGGCAGTTATAAGAGAATGCATCAAGCTTAAACAGGAAGTCTGAGATGACAGCGCTGCTACACACTGTATATACACATACCTTCATTGTCGACTGATGTATATCAGGTTGTTGTTGCTCGGCCCTTTCACAGTGTGGCTAGCTCGGCTGGTTGGCTTTTTGGCAGGGCGGTGTTTCCCTCAAAATCTAATCATACAAAAAGTCAAACAAATTTCACACATCGCATCATTGTCATAAGAACATGCACATAGGTTAAATTAAGAAGTCAAAGACAAATGGAATTTAGAATCTATATTTTTAGAACAACCAACCATTATTTGTAAGACAGTGCATGGACTTTTGTGCCACAAAGCAATCTATAATGTTGAGGGAGACATATAAAATTAGTTGCCACAAACACAAACCTAAACAAACTAATAAATGAATACCAATGACATTGCTCAGAAATTCTTCGAGATCATCACAATTATTTTAGTGCTCGCATGAACCTACCAAATGTGGTGGTCAACATTTGCATCATTCAGAACATAAACAGTCAAGTTTGATTGATACCTAATATTTTCATAGATCAGCGTGGATGCGAGACCATCTAGCTCAGCTCTAAATTCTACTGCAAGCACAATTTGCAAAAAAAAAATATTACCAGGTCTACGATCTGTAGCCCCATATCCAAGTCCGTGAAGGTCCGGGCTAGCCTAATCGATATCTCCTCACCCCTGGCCGTGGCCACGGGAGAAACATACATATATGATTGTGCGTAATATCAGGGGTACAGAATGAAACCCCACCTTCTCATGTTTTGGCTGTCCAAATTATAAAAAACTACATACGTTAATCTTTCTTAGTGATGACTACACGACTGAGATACTAAAAGAAAAAAAAACTCAAATATTCATGACTGATGAGATATGATATATAATTAAGAGTGTTTCTTCCACCGTTATCACGACATCCATGTTTTGCTTTTGAATTCAGAAGTTGTATCCAAACAAATAAAATCTTTAGGTAAATATATTTTCATCAAGGTGGTGTATCCCGTTCTCTGAAATAGCAAAAATAACAAAACAAAGATAGGAATAGTGGAAGGACGTAATTATTTCTCAAAGATTGCATCTAATTCAATATTTTATCTGAACAGAAACATCCACATACCCTTTGTCCTAGACCAAAAGAAATGAAAAAAGATAGCATCATATTGAAATGAAGAAATGGCTCGCATAATATAGAATGGATCTCAGCCCGAACAAATTGATTTTAAATACATTTTGATCCTGGGTACTGCAAGAATCAAAAGGGCCTTTTCTCTCTTTCAGCAATGCTAACACTGACATGAATGCAGATGGATACTTTATTACCTTGAATGGAAAAGAACATCCAGTTACACAAGATCTAGCAGCACCCATGATAAAAAATGAATGGTGTCAGGTTCCGAAGATTTTTGGTTCCATATGTCCATGCAAAATCCCTTTCTTTTAAGAACACATGACTAAGGAGCATGACAATATCAGCTTTTATGGGACTACAAACCTTGCTCATTTTGCTCCGACAGCTCCTTAATCTTCTCTTCCAGCATGGCGAGCTGCTCGGTGTTGTCACCGCGGGCAGGAGGCTGCAGCTCAACTGCGTCTTCAAGCATCGCCAGCCTGTCGCAGACCCACCGGACCTCCTATCCAGGCCTTGCACCTGCAGCACAAAGATAGGTTGGACTCAGTATAATTCAACCACAACACATAGTAGCGCATGGCAATCTTATCGATGCAAATGAGCTAAACACATTTACGTTTATCCAGTGTCGCAGCAAAAATAAGCATTATTGATACATGGCCAATGACAAAAGAAAGATGCAAAAGAATAAGTGGCAGGCAATGCTAACACTAACATGAATGCAGGTGGATATTTTATTACCTTAAATGGAAAAGAACATTTAGTAACACAGGATCTAGCAGCACCCAGGAGCAAGAGATTCGACAGTGTACTTCCCCTAAGCTGGTACTGAAGGCATATAATATATTCGTCAAATTTAGGTATTCTGTGATGGCCAGGTTATCAATGTAGATGCTTTACAAATGTGTCAAAAGTGTTCTGTCTCAATGTAGATGCAGTAACATATATGTATTCTGCACATGCAATATTCTTCATATATTCTGCAGATACATCAACCCTATTCTTATTATAAAGATGGCCAGGTTATCAGTATTCTTGTTTTAACACAAGTTCAGTCAAATGAGTACAGATAGATGTGAGCTACTAAAACATGGTGGTGGCATCTCACCTTTAGAACAACACAGAGCATGTTGGACTGCCATCCCCGCTGGGATCTGGGCGACCACCATGAGTGTCGGGAGGGTCTCCTCTTCCTCCTTCCTCACCCTCTCTTCTTACCACCCCATCTCCCTCTCTGCCTCCTACTCTGACACAACAAGAAGTTAACAACATCAACACTGCAGAATCCAACCAATATATCTGCATCGTCAAACAAACATCCTACCAAAAAATTTAACTGTCAGTCGGCTATTTCAGTAAATAAATCATGAACCATAACTTTCTATTAATTACCTTCCATTAGTAAGAAAAATGGCCCAGTTAACATCATAAGAACGGTAGGCTTGAGCCCCAAAAAATTTCAAGCTTGACCAAAGAGTGCCACCAAATAACAGGTTCCTAGTACTACAGCAAAAACTAACTTCAGTCGAGGACAACAATGAGAAGCAGCACCAATTGAGACACACAACCACACAGATTCTTGTAAGCCGGAAACGACAACACTGAACCTCACAAGCTTATGCAGAGAACGCCATGTAAAATGAGCAACGATTTCCGCTACAACACTGAACCTCACATGCTTATGCACGGAACAATATACAGAATGAGCAAGCGCTACTACACACTGATTTATACTATTTCCATCCACACTTGGCCTCAACGCCAAAATTCATGGCTGGAAAGAACTGAGCCTGGCACTACTCCCCTGAGCAGGAAACAACAACACCGAACCTCGCGGGCTAATGCAGAGAACGAGCTTGGCACACCCAAGCCGAATTCCCGGTCTACAGAGCTCAAATCAAGCGAGAAAAATTAGCAAGAGGGGGGAAATCAACCTTCTGGTCACCACCTCCCGTGGCGAAGCGGAGGCCGCTCGGCTGGATGTTGATGGAGAAGATCTGCAGGCCGTCATGGCGAACCCAGCTGGGCTTCTCCGTCAGCATCTCCGTGCCCTCGAGGTAGCGAAGAGGAGGAGTCCTGTCTACACGGGTGACGGACGCGTGCCGTTCTCGGTGAAGACGCAGATGCGGCGGCCGGTGTCGCAGGAGAGCACGTAGCGCGCCTCGAGGTGGAGCACGGGGGCGCCGTCGAGGCCGCGGACGAGGAGCCGGGAGGAAGCCGCGGTGAGGCACGGGCGGGAGGAAGAGGAGAGGGGGCGACGGCGGCGGCGCGAGTGCGGGCGGGTGCCCACCTTGGCCTGCCGCTGCTGCTCCCCGCCGCCGCCATCGCCGTGCTCCTCGTCCTCCCTCCGCTGCCGCCGCGTGCCCCTCCTCCTTCTGCTGCTCCCCGGAGGCGGCCGTCTCCTCGTCCTCGCCGAGCGCGAGCTCCTCCTCGGCGACGGGGACGGGGTAGGCAGCCATGGCGGGCAGGGCGGGACGGCGGGGAAGGAGGAGAGGGAGGCGCTGGTGGGGAGGAGGAGGCGGCGCGGGCGGGAGAGGAGCCGGCCGGAGGGGTGGAAGGAGGAGGCCGGGCGGCGGCGGGGAAGGAGGAGAGGAGGCGCGTGGGAGGGGAGGGGAGAGGAGGCGCGCGTGGGGGGGGGGGGGGCGGCTAGGTCATCCCACAGGAGCGGGGCCCTTTTATACCCCCTGTATGCGGAATGACCAAAATGCCCTCGGCGGGGCAGCAAAATTACAGGCGGTGGCACGCTGGAGTCTGCGCTGCATCTCATTTTTTATCCGACGGTCGAGGGCGTTCGGGAGGGGGATCGGACGGCCAGAAACGCATCAAGGGAGAGATCCAACGGCTGAAATGTTCAAATCGCTGAGAGAGCTCCTGCATCCCTCCGGTTCATATCTCTTGATACTATGCTGACAAAGTAATTAAAATGGCCGACATAAAGGAGGACAAGAGCGATTTAAGAGTGAACAAGATCTCAATTTTGTCAGAGAAATCTTTAACTTCGCGTCTAAGATTTACACTTCCTTCGTGTACTCAATAGGCTAAAAACATTAAGTTGCAAAACTGTATACAACACATACCACCAATCTAATTCCTTTCATTCTCAGTAAGTAATGTATATTTTGTAATGCTAATATATGTGGGGCTCACAAGTTGCACCAAAATTGAGCTCTTCACACTCCCAGTAAAAAGCACAGCAGCTGTATTTCTAACGGACCACAAAACATTCTTATATTCTTATAATATATGATATACAATTTCTGCACAGCTCTCGGTATGCACCATTTTTGTTTCCGAGTAACAAAAGCTTTCTTCTGCTACTTGTATCAGTGTGCCTCTTCTCAATCAGCGATATGATTTATGGCATGATCATCATCATGCTCATGCATATGCAGCATAACTCCACAGAGCCGTGGAAGAACAGAAGTAAGCACTGGTGCCTCTGAAACCAAGCAATGGTAAGTCGGTAGCAGTGTCCTGAGCCAAATACGCCTGCCCATAAAATGATCCGCTCTCTGGAAAGGAGAAAATATAATGAATGCAGATGTCAAACTGATAGCAAACAATGTAAACTATTTATTCGATTATCCACCTTTCATACTTGGATCAGCCTGTATCATCCTGATCTTCAATATCATCATCAATGATAACATATTTTGAGGCACCATTGGAGGAATGGGAATTTGGGTCAACATGTTTACTGTGGCGGTCTTTCTTGAACCTATGGTACCTTCATATATCACAAGATAATAGTCAGAATAACCATACTAACACATCAGAAATTAACCTACTTTAATATTTCCACTTTACGCTTTTGTAGTCAAATTATTATCAGTGTTTTCCAATGGCTCTTTTTATAGTTAGTCTTATTGCATTTCTCTCTGTACAAGATGGCATGACATAGCAAGTTCATTGACTTGCAAATAGGAAAAAAATATATTTGTGGACGTGAGCAAATTAATAAGTTTGACTCCTCTTGAACAATTTACTCCCCAAAAAAGTTGGCATGGAAGTCTGAACTTATCAACATAGTAAGAAATTTGAAGTTGATTCTGGGAGTCGTAACAACATAGCCAGTCCCAAGCCTGGGTAAAGGAGGAGGGTTGTGATAGGCTTGGCGAGCCAACGTAAAAACTCAGCCACTCTTATGGAGATGAAACCCAAAAGATATTTGTTGGGGCGTAACCCTCTCAGCGACGCGCCACATCGGAACCCGGGTGTGGTGGAAAATGGACAAGGGTCGGGCCGTCACCCCCCTGGTGGCGCGCCGTATCTTGATCCAGATACGATGGCAAGTGAGCAAGGATCGGGTCGTCGCATCCTTAGTGGCGCGCTACATCGGCGCCCGGATGTAGTGGGAAATGAGCAAGGGTCTTCGCATTTGACTCGACGAGTGCGAAGGGTAAGGAAGCTAGCCGAGCCTAGGAGGATTCGCTTAGGTAGCTAGAACGTAGGGTCTCTGACAGGGAAGCTTCGAGAGCTAGTTGATGCAGCAGTGAGGAGAGGTGTTGATATCCTTTGCGTCCAAGAAACCAAATGGAGGGAACAGAAGGCGAAGGAGGTGGAGGAAACTGGCTTCAAGCTGTGTACAAGCTGTGGTACACGAGGACGGCTGCAAACAGAAATGGCATAGGCATCTTGATCAACAAGAGCCTCAAGTATGGAGTGGTAGACGTCAAGAGACGTGGGAACCGGATTATCCTGGTCAAGCTGGTAGTTGGGGACTTAGTTCTCAATGTTATCAACGCGTATACCCCGCAAGTAGGCCACAATGAGAACACCAAGAGGGAGTTCTGGTAAGGCCTGGAAGACATGGTTAGGAGTGTACCGATTGGCGAGAAGCTCTTCATAGGAGGGGACCTCAATGGCCACGTGGGTACATCTAACACAGGTTTTGAAGGGGCGCATGGGGGCTTTCGCTATGGCATCAAGAATCAAGAAGATGTCTTAAGCTTTGCTCTAGCCTACGACATGATTGTAGCTAACACCCTCATTAGAAAGAGAGAATCACATCTGGTGACTTTTAGTAGTGGCCAACACTCTAGCCAGATTGATTTCATCCTCTCGAGAAGAGAAGATAGGCGTGTGTGCCTAGACTATAAGGTGATACCTGGAGAGAGTGTTGTACCTCAGCATAAGCTGGTGGTTGCTGACTTCCACTTTCAGATTCGTGTCCAGTGGGATAAGCGTGCCAAAGTCGCTAGAACGAAGTGGTGGAAGCTCAAGGGGGAGGTAGCTCAGGCGTTCAAGGAGAGGGTCATTAAGGAGGGCCCTTGGGAGGAAGGAGGGGATGCAGACAATGTGTGGATGAAGATGGCGACTTGCATTCGTAAGGTGGCCTCGGAGGAGTTTGGAGTGTCCAGGGGAAGGAGAAGCGAAGATAAGGATACCTGGTGGTGGAATGATGATGTTCATAACGCGATTAAAGAGAAGAAAGATTGCTTCAGACGCCTATACCTGGATAGGAGTGCAGACAACATAGAGAAGTACAAGATGGCGAAGAAGGCCGCAAAGCAAGCTGTTAGTGAAGCAAGGGGTCGGGCATATGAGGACCTGTACCAACGGTTAGGCACAAAGGAAGGCGAAAGGGACATCTATAAGATGGCCAAGATACGAGAGAGGAAGACGAGGGATATTGGCCAAGTCAAATGCATCAAGGACAGAGCAGACCAACTCCTGGTGAAGGACGAGGAGATTAAGCATAGATGGCAGGAGTACTTCGACAAGCTGTTCAATGGGGAGAATGAGAGTTCTACCATTGAACTGGACGACTCCTTTTATGAGACCAGCATGCATTTTGTGCGGCGAATCCAGGAGTCTAAGGTCAAGGAGGCTCTAAAAAGGATGAAAAGAGGCAAGGCGATGGGCCCTGATTGTATCCCCATTGAGGTGTGGAAAGGCCTCGGGGACATAGCGATAGTATGGCTAACCAAGCTTTTCAACCTCATTTTTCGGGCAAACAAGATGCCAGAAGAATGGAGACAGAGTATATTAGTACCAATCTTCAAGAACAAGGGGGATGTCAAAGTTGTACTAATTACAGAAAAAGGTTTTCGCCCCACTTTATATATAAAGCACCAACCACCAACAAACGGATCCGATACAAACCACAACACACAACACGAGAACCACACTCTACCAGGGCCAGATACATAGGTGCCAAAGGGTTACAACAACACCACACCGACAGACTCGACGTAGACAACAAGAGAAGACAGTAAGCATCACTACGAAGCCGCCGACGCCCTTCCGATGAGATCACGAAGAGGTGAAGTTGAGAATCGTCGACACCGTGCACACCAAGACGGTGCCTTCAGGAAGGGCACGACATCGTAGCGCCGCCACCGCCCGATCCAGAGATCGGATTTTCATCCGGAGCACGACGAAGGGAGGGAGCAACCACAACAAAGACTTCAGGAAGATGGCGACGCCCACGGATGCCGCCTCCGTCGGTCTGGCCTAAACCAGACAGGGTTTTCACCCCGATAAGCATACTCCGCCTTCGTTAGGACGACGAAATGCCTACCACCACACCGCCCACGCGGCCATGGCGGCTAGCCGCCCACACCTGAGTCGCGGCCTCAGCCCACGAGCACCGCGGCTCCCACCACCTGGGCCGCCGCCCAAGAAACAAGACGCTTGAAAGGTCCTCCATGGCTGTAGGCAATGAGCCGACCGGCAAGCACCGACCACCGATAGAGCCGCCAGCGACAGGAATGGCCAAATCGATCAGGGAGCGACCAGGTCGGAGAAAAGGCGAGGCAGGAGCGGACTACGTCAACGTCCGGCACCCCTGCCGGTGACGGGTGGCCCGACCGCATCGGCGCCACCCATCTCTCCCACCACCTCTCCAAACGTCACCCATGACGACCAACCCGGACTCCCAGCCTGGATCAGCACCTGGCCCAAACCGGCCACCCGCTCAACGGCGCGAGGAGCCGGACCGGACACAACCTGCATCCACGAGAGAGACCAACAGCATCCCCAAGGGCCGCACACAGATGAGCCGACGCCGGAGAGCCCAACCGCCGCTGCGCCACGACCTGTACACCACCATGAGCTGAACCACGCCGACGCAACACCGCCGCCATGAGCCGACCCATGCCACCACCATGGGCTCCCACCACGCCGTGGCAGCCCAAATCCACCGAGGACCACCGCAGCACCGGAAGCAGCCGCCTGCAGAAGCTGGCCGCGCGCCACCGCGGTCCACGCCCAGCGCCACAACTACGCCCGGTCGTGGCCAGCCCCCGCGCCGTCAGCCAGAGGAGAGCCCCCAGATCCTGATCGATTTGGGCCTCCGCCGCCGCCAAGCCCGCACCGCCGCCTCTACCACCACGAGCGCAACCCCGACGACCACCGCACGTAGCCCACCACGCCGGGGCAGCAGCCACCTTCGCCACCGTGCCCCACGAAGCATCGCGTCCCCGACCGGCGAGGTCGTCCCGCGCCGCCCACCACCGTTCGGGAAGGAGAGGAGGCCCCGCCGCCGCCGCGGCCGGCTGGGCTTTGCCTGCCAGCGAGTGCGGCGGCGGCAAGGAGGGAATTAAGCTGATGAGCCATACAATGAAGCTATGGGAGAGAGTCATTGATCACCGGTTAAGAAGAATGACAAGTGTGACCAAAAATCAGTTTGGTTTCATGCCTGGGAGGTCGACCATGGAAGCCATTTTCTTGGTATAACTTATGGAGAGATACTGGGAGCAAAAGGACTTGCATATGGTGTTCATTGACTTGGAAGGCCTATGATAAGATACCACGGAATGTCATGTGGTGGGCCTTGGAGAAACACAAAGTCCCAGCAAAGTACATTACCCTCATCAAGGACATGTACGATAATGCTGTGACAAGTGCTCGAACAAGTGATATCGAGATTGATGACTTCCCGATTAAGATAGGACTCCATCAGGGGTCAGCTTTGAGCCCTTATCTTTTTGCCTTGGTGATGGATGAGGTCACAAGGGATATACAAGGAGATATCCCATGGTGTATGCTCTTTGCGAATGATGTGGTGCTAGTGGACGATAGTCGGACGGGGGTAAATAGGAAGTTAGAGTTATGGAGACAAACCTTGGAATCGAAAGGGTTTAGGCTTAGTAGAACTAAAACCGAGTACATGATGTGCGGTTTCAGTACTACTAGGTGTGAGGAGGAGGAGGTTAGCCTTGATGGGCAGGTGGTACCTCAGAAGGACACCTTTCGATATTTGGGGTTAATGCTGCAGAAGGATGGGGGTATTGATGAAGATGTAAACCATCGAATCAAAGCCGGATGGATGAAGTGGCGCCAAGCTTCTGGCATTCTCTGTGACAAGAGAGTGCCACAAAAGCTAACAGGCAAGTTCTACAGGATGGTTGTTCGACCCGCAATGTTGTATGGCGCCAAGTGTTGGTCGACTAATAGGCGACATGTTCAACAGTTAGGTGTGGCGGCGATGCGTATGTTAAGATGAATGTGTGGCCACACGAGGAAGGATAGAGTCCGGAATGATGATATACGAGATAGAGTTGGGGTATCACCAATTGAAGAGAAGCTCGCCCAACATCTTTGGGCATATTCAGCGCAGGCCTCCAGAAGCTCCAGTGCATAGCGAAAGGCTAAAGCGTGCGGAGAATGTCAAGAGAGGTCGGGGTTGACCGAATTTGACATGGTAGGAGTCCGTTAAGAGAGACCTGAAGGATTGGAGTATCACCAAAGAACTAACTATGGACAGGGGTGCGTGGAAGCTTGCTATCCATGTGCCAGAGCCATGAGTTGGTCGCGAGATCTTATAGCTTTCCCCTCTAGCCTACCCCAACTTGTTTGGGACTAAAGGCTTTGTTGCTGTTGTTGTTTTTATTCTGGGAGTCGTAAAATACGGACTGGTAATAAGTTTTTTTTTTGGAAAAGGAGGAAAACCCCCCGGCCTCTGCAGGACTGGTAATAAGTTAGTAGTTTGGAACAACAAATATATGAACAACTCACTTGTACAGATTGAAAAGGCTGACACCAAATATAATTGTTGCCAGTCCAAATCCCTTTAACCAGGTAAATGGATCATTGAAGAAAAGCACAGCAACCTGTTGGATTGTTTGTCATCACAAGTCACACTTATATGCATGAACAAAGATAAATTCAATGAAACTTTGAAAGTAACTATAGAGTGGGAAATCAATACCAAAATTGTGACAGCTTCCTTGACAATCCCAGCTATGGTCACTGTTACAGCACTTGTTACAGAAACCAGAACATATTCTGTCAAAACCTTCAAAGAACAAATCAAGTGATTATAAACCAGATAAAAAAATGCTAACAAGAATACTTTTTTTTGTGAATACCAACAAGAATACTTGGCAAGCATGTCTTAACAACAAACCAACAATAGGTGACTGCAAAAAGGACTTATTGGTTATTATAAGTATTCTCAGACTCTCGGTGCATAAAAAAATGAAATAGTAAGAACCAACAGTGTATTGACTGGTTCCAGCGAAAAAGAAAATGACTTTTTGCATGACAAATGTAATGATTGGTAAGTCAAATGCTCTGGCATAAATGCTGTACTTCCCAGGAAGGAGTACTTATCCATACCATGAAGAATGCCAAAGCACCACCTAGAAGCATCAATAAGATGCTTCTTAATATGTGAGCTGGACTATCAAAGAAGTGACTTGCTCTGACTTCATGCCATGGATCCATGGCAATGGAAATAATTGCAGTTGTTATTGCCATCACCGGGGTAACATAACTCATTAAGGTGAAGGGGTTCTTTAATCCTGCATAACACAATAAAAATGATGCTGTAAAGGATGCTAGATTACATATTTATTGAACAAATCATGTTCGATGTTATCATTTTCATATTTTTTAAGAGAAGACAATGCACATAACCGCTACAGCTCATACTGATGCACTAACTCAGATTTAAACAAAAACAGGTGTCCATTGAAAATACATAAGTCATACATGTGCCTGAAATTAATAAAGCTCTCGCTGCTTTTCAGTTTTCAAGAATGAGATGCTAAGACAACAACGAACAGTATTTATAATTTCCTCTCACTGGACAAGAAGCTAAGATAGAACGCATACCATATTCCTCTTTCTTCAGCAGATTTAAGGGACGCATAAGGGGAAAAGAAAAGTTCAGTCAGGATAGGAATGAAAGGGAAGTATAACATAGGATTAATAAGGCATATTACCATGTCCAATCACCAATGTTCAGAACAAAAAAAATGGAAGTACTACATTACACTGACAAACCTGGAGGAGAATCTGTGTCATGCACCAGCGGAAACCAGACATGACAGCAGCAAGCATAATAAATATAAATCCCCAAAGATTAAATTGTGTCTCTTTAGCAACTGCAAGAGGAACATTATTACCACAGTCCACAGTTAAGATGATGAATCCACATAAGAGAAATTTAAGAAAATAGAGTCAGAATGCAAAATTAAGCCCACAAATTACAGTGCCAAAAATCTAATCAAGTAAAAAGCTATTACCTCAGTCCCGAATTACTTGTCTTAGATTTGTCTAGATACGGACGTATCTGTCTAGATACATCCGTATCTAGACAAATCTAAGACAAGTAATTCGGGGCGGAGGGAGTAGCTAGGAGGTCTTTTTCTGAGCTCTCTCCAGGAAAGCACATAAGCATATCACTTTGGAAAAAGTAATATGAGCTGTTGATGTACACTTATGACTTTACCTGTCAGTAGAACTCCAACAGAAACAATCAGCATGATTCCAAGAATGTTAAAGCTCGGCTTCTCTAGCCTTCAGGGGAAAAAGGGAAACCTTCGATTAATAACATGAAAATGATATGGAGACGCAGAATATAATGGTTGTTGACGTTCATTTTGTGGTTCTGGTGCTAGGAGCCTTTTGTTTTAGTTAGCTGCGATATATTTGCATCAGCGTAGTCTCGGTTTTTGTTTTGCTGCTGTTGCTGGGGTTTATGTGTTTTTCGAGCAGTAATTTTCTTCCTTTGTAGTTCATACTTCTCCTAGTCCTGTTGGCTACCTTTATATCTGAACTACCGTACTCTGCTGCTCTGTTATTTTTTAGCAATAGTGGAACCCGACCACCATGAGCAGGCATAAGGAAAAAAGGGAATGATATGGAGCATAACAAAAGCCCATAAACCGATAATTAAACAGAAATAGGTGCAGTGTTGTCAGAAAGACAAGTTACAAGAGGGCACAAAATTATTTGCATAGGAACATGAAAAGGCTAAGTGAATGTCAAGAAGCAGTACTATAAGAAATGACGGGCATGCAAGAAACTGCTCAATGTTTTTTTTTTGTCGAGAGATACTGCTTAATTTTAGTTCAGTTCTAACATTTGCATCCCATTTCTCAAAATTATGTGTATATGGAACCAACTTTGTAAAGTCTGCAAGCTAGTTCAAAAGTATTCAGTTGGCCTAGGACAAATGTTTCACATAACCTAATAGTACGGGTTAACCCTCTTCATCCCACCCCACCCCACCCATAGGAGATGAAAACCATTAGAGAACAGCAGAATGAAGCTCAACTTTTTCAGGACAAGGTTCTGTAACTGATATTCCATACCAATGAACACAAGAAGTTGCTAAACTAGAAGACAAAAAGGGCATGCACTGCTGAAAACGAACCAGCAACTGAGCTTACCTGAATAGAAAAGCAAAGAGAAGAATGAAAATTGGAGCCCCAGATTTACACTGCACAATAATTGAAAGCCATAAATTAGAAGTCCAAATATTAAGTGAGAAGAGCAGGAAATAATAACTCACATGGAATGAAATGTACCATTGTAGCGAATGTCACAGTAATGAAAACAAACGAAATGTTGGTCAAATTTATATCAAGAGCAGTAGCCAAAGCTGTTGGAACAACTGCAGAAGAAATATTCAAATTGTTACTATATCTTTAAACATGATAAACACAATAAGAACAGACAAAAAATCTCTACATATTTTGAAGTGGAATAAAAATATATAAGTCCGTGCTAAGTCCTAGCCTTCGTTGATTAAATGGATCCAGCGAATGAAAAGATAATATCCAGTAGGTCATGGCCCAACTTAATTGCAAGTTAATAAAGTACGGTGATTCATCCAGCGAGAGGTGTAGGGCTAAACTCTATTTTGAGCCCATGTGGCTCTATAGCAGCTTGGATTCACATGCAACGCAGCAGTTAAATTTTACTTCTATCTTTAACCTTAACTTGATAACTTAGGATAATCTAATTTAGTGAGTCATGTTCTGTTAATTGGCCAATGGTGGTTTCCGCCCCCACCCATGAAAATAACCGACCAGCATCCATGTTCAGTGCTTTACACCTGAGCTCGAACTGAAACATACCCTTCTTTTAACACTAGTACTCTATATGTATATCCCACAGAAGTGCAGAATGCACAAAGTTGCTATTGCAAATTATAGGCACCAAGCCATGAAATTGCCATGGCACTTGTTGTGACAGAATGTAAGGAAAAAACTATCGTGTAAGCATCGGGTAACATAAGTTTGAAACAACACGGTAGCTACCTCGCAGAAAGTAATCTTTCCATGACATTGGATTACGCTCTGCCTCCATGCCCCGTTGCTGGAACCACACGATCACCCTCGACGCAACAGCCTGCATGGTGAAATGCACCGTGTTCATCAGGAACGGGGCAGGGAACTTCCACATGCGCTTTCCAAGCATCTCCTTGTTATACCTGGCCACAGGCACAAGAGCACGCAGAGACAGAGACACCAGCATCAAACGCGTGCCCGGCAACAGCTCCTCTGAGCATCCGTGCACAAATAACGAGAAAAACGCGTTACTCACAGCGTCAAGCAGGTGCTCAGCGTGTACCAACTCGCTATCAGAAATATAATCTTGGCGATCAGCCACGGCGAGACCGGGACGCTGTCAGATCCCGCCGCCGCTCCTGCCTCGATATCCATCGGCAAGCGGTGGGCGGCGGCGGCGGATGGCAGAAGGGGCAGCTCGAACTCCTCCGAATCATCGTCGTTCGGTGCAGAGGCCGGCGAAGCGGCGCCGGCGGGGGCATTGGGCGCCGCGGAGGGGTCCTTGCACCACCGCGAGAACGACGGCTCCCTGCGTATCCCTCCCTGCTTCTTCTGCCCGCCAGCCACTACCTGCGGCTCCGCGGCGCCCTCCGCGGGCTCGACGGGCACTTCCGGCGCGTCCTCTTCCTTCGGGTGGGCGTGGCCGTTCTCCACGGCGCAGTCCCCCATGGACGCTGCTGCAGGTGGCGTAAGGCTCTAGAAAGGCTTGGATCTGGACGGTGCGGATCTCATCGGCGGCGGTGGCGAAGGAGGGTTTGCAGCTAGCCTGCGGGATTTCGGTAGCAGGTCAAAATCCAGCACCTCGTGACGACGACTTCCTGTGCGGGGGTTATGCTTGCAGCTTCCTCCGTCGGCTGGTACCGGTAGCTTTGCTTGCGCCAGAGGAGGACGATGTTTCTTCTCTCTCCTCCTTTTCGCCTCGCATGAAAATGCAGAAATCACACAACGTACTCACCATTCTTCTTCTTCTTATAGAAAAAAATGCCCCAAAAAGCATTTTATATGTGATAATTATCAAAGAAAATAGTACCAAATACAAAACAAAAACATCAAGATATAAAATGACTAAAAAAAATAGAAATCTGTCGTACTACTAGTTTTCTTCGATCCACGGTACGCCACCCACCCGAACTTGAAACTGTACTAAATCGACAATAAGTAAAATGGACCCTGCAGGTACCCTCGTCATACTAGGCTTATAAAACCACAATAGTCACTCGTGTGTATGAACGAGATCCACTGATTGCTGAAGGACCATTGGTTAGGGCAGCATCACCCCACATAGCATTGCAATCCTTCATCGTCAGTCGAGAATATTGGAGAAACTAGGTCACACTGTGGAACAAATCGAACAAAGACACCAAAGTCGCCGCATCAAAGGCAAACCAGTATTGCTTCTCCTAAATGACACATAAGTTGACATATGTGTTGGCATTACGGGATAAGGGGTTCCCTGAATCCGCTAATGATGGGCCTGGTTGGATCTCTCAAAAAAAAACCATGAGTCCAAGATTTCCATGCTCTAGACTTCCCAAGCACGAAGGCGGCGGCGACGAGTACGAGGACTTTTACTAAGAATCTCTTTGAGAGGGGTTCGATAAATGGCCCAAGGGTAAAAGTCGCCCTGAGTTCTTTTTTCTTTAGGCTATCAGACTCAAGGTCGACAGGCCATTAATGGCTATGCCTACACGCCAATGATAACATACGGTTTATGGGTTGTTGTGGTTCTGACTTGTAAGCCGATTCAACCCAAATCAAGATGATACGACATCCTGCATTTCAGGAATCTGACAGGTCTAGGACGCCTTTTTGACTATCAATGCGCTGGACATGGCATGTCTCCTCAACTTTGCTAGGGATTCGTCAAACCTCGCTTGAACTCGCCGCCTTATTTTCTGACAAGCCCGTGTGAGCCATGCAGGATTGGTCGTTCGGATTGTTTGTATCACATTTTACGATAGACCATTGTGGTGCCCCCAGATCCTATATAAGGGGAGGACCAAGGCCGTGCAAAGGGTTCACAGGCTGAGAGAATAATAGCTAGCAGGAGAGTAGCTAGCGACAGGATACTAGCTCTCCAACACTAGAGAAAACAATGAGAGAGAGAGAGAGTTCATCTTGTAATATGTGATTCGTAAATAGATGAAGGACTAAACCAGGATGTAGTGTATTACATCATCGCGGTGGCCTAAACCTGGGTAAAAAAGCGTGTACCTTCGCTCGAAGATTTCTAGAGTGTTTTAGCCCCTGGTCAAACGAAAAAAGGGGATTCCCATGATCACAGATATTTGCAAGTCCATCGTTGACATCTAGCATGCTATGTAGGGGGCTAGGGTTTCCATTCTCTTCGCCTCTTCATCAACAATGGCTAAGCATGGATCACGGGCGAGGTTGCGGTCACTGGCGCACTCGAGGGTCTCCCAAGAGGAGGAGGGCAACCGTGTTGTAGATGATGCCTCATAAAGGGAGGCGAGGTCCGAAGAGCATGTTTATTGGCGCTCAATGTCCTCCACTCCCTGTATTGTTCGACCATTGCTAAGAGGGAGGGCAATGTGACCTGGGTCACAAATCCCAGTTAAAAGGCACGAATCGATCGACGTCTAGGGTTCGCCCATACTCACCCACTGACCTGTGGCCGGCTAGATTTTGAAATGCTTTGTCTAACGTTAGCGCTCCGTAGAGCGTGGATCCTTCTTTAGTTCCCTCCCATGAAAGTGGAGGAAGGATCCCTAATGGATCCCTTGCTCTGGTGAGTGGCTCGCTTGGTGTACAATTTCCACTATAATTGGGCAGCCACGAGTGTCCGAGCTTCGGCAAAATCAGCCCACCCTCGCTCCGATCACATGATGACTTCATCGCCTTAGTGACAATCAAGCCTCATACGTGGCGGAGCGAGGAGGCACTGTGTAGGGCCATTGATATGTCTCAGACGTATCTATAATTATTTATTGTTAAATGATATTATGTTGTCATTTTATATACTTTTATAGCAATTTTTATTATTTTTCTAGACTAACCTATTAATTTAGTGACCAGTGCTAGTTCCTATTTTCTGCTTGTTTTTGTTTCGCTCGAAATCAATATCTATGTAGGTCAAAATATGTTATGGATTTGACACAATTATGTTGGCAACAAGAAACACTTGAAGCTTCGGGAAGCGTCGAGAGGACCCACCAGCTAGCCACAAGGGCAGGTGGCACGGCCAGGGGGTGGCTGCGCCACCTAGGCTTCTTGGCCCCTTGGTTACCACCTTGACTTGATTCTATGGCCATAAATCGCTATAAATGCCGAAACCATCTATCGTTCCTCCAGAAGAATTTTATCGCTACCGCAAGCCTTTGTTCCAAAGAGATACCATCTGGAGCCCTGTTTCAGAGTTCTGCCAGAGGGGGAAACCATTAGAGGAGACACTTCATCAACCTTGTTGCCTCCATGACAATATGTGAGTTGTTCCTTCAAGATCTACATGTCCACAGTAGTAGCTAGATGGTTCTCTCTCTCTCTCTCCCTCTCTCTCTCTCTCTCTCTCTCTCTCTCTGATCTTCAATACCATGTTCCCCTTCTTCCTTGTGTGATTGGAATTAATGCGATGTAATTTGCGGTGTGTTTGTTAGGACATGATGAACTGTGAGTTTATGAACATATTGTTTGCTGAATCATATTGAATCTTTTGTAGTTTCTTTTTTGTATAATTAAGTAGATATGTATGCTTTCTGATCTATTTGTCTTTTCGGGCCAAGATCGATCGGTAGACCTTCAAAAGGAGTGGTGCATAGTAGTGGGTTCAATCTTGCAGTGTTTTGTATCCCAGTGACAGAATGGGGAGAAGGAACTTATTTGTATTGTTGCCACCAAGGATACTCTGTGTGCACTAGCAAACACATTAGTCCCTTATTGTTTATGACAAGAATCTCCTAACTATGAAGAGGCAATTTATTTACACCAACATAGACCAATGTCAGAATAGACACGCTCAATCCATGGGCATGGGCAGCTTGAGAAAGCGCCCCCACCTCCTGAGGTCCCGTTTCCTTGGAACTTGTATCAAAACAGGCCACGCCCTCATCTGCCCCCCCCCCCCCGAAGCACGCGGGATGGATGGCATAGCTGGCCAAGTATCACAATTCACGCGACTATTCCAAATACGGGGACATGGACGGATCCAATGTGTGTCATGCATTGCTCGTGTCCGAGGTGCATCCCATCCAGTCTGCTTCATAGACGAAGTAATGGAGCACAAGTTCCCCTGGAGTCAAGCTCACTAACATCAAGCAGTATGATGGATCAATAGATCTGTGTATCTGGATCGAGAATTATACCCTCGCTACCCACATAGAAGATAGCGACGACTTGCATGCCATAAAATAACTACCGTTAAAATTGAAAGGCTCGGCTCGACACTGGTTGCACACCCTACCGCCGAATTTGATTGGTACATGGGACAATCTAGAGGCTAAACTTTTGGCAAACTTCCAGGGGATATACTTCAAGCCCCCGGATGCCGATGACTTGGCCCTAGTAGGGCAGAAGCCAGGGGAGTTTGAGCGCAAATTTTAGAACTGTTTTCTTATAAAGAACAAGCAGGTCGTTGACTGCCACGATGTTGAAGGGCTCGCAGCATTTTGGAACAACATCAACTATGAGTGGCTGTCCGGAGACTTTATACACTATAGGCCGAGGACAATGGCAGCCCTCACACAGATAATGACCAAGTTATGTGCTGGTGAGGATAATAAGCTCGCTAAGAAGAAAGGCCGGAATGACGACCCGAGCACCTTTAAAGTCCGCGACAGAAACCATGTCGCAACTAGAAGACCAAGCGTCACAAGAGGAATGATAGTGACGCCGAGGATGGCAAGGTAAACGCCAAATATGACAACCAACGTCAATGTGGCGGAAACAGGGCCCTTCCAGGGGTGCAGGGTAGCTCCCGGCTGGAATTAATCCGATGTAATTTACAGTGTGTTTGTTAGGACATGATGAACTGTGAGTTTATGAACATATTGTTTGCTGAATCATATTGAATCTTTTGTAGTTTCTTTTTTGTATAATTAAGTAGATATGTATGCTTTCTGATCTATTTGTCTTCTCGGGCCAAGATCGATCGGTAGACCTTCAAAAGGAGTGGTGCATAGCAGTGGGTTCAATCTTGCGGTGTTTTGTATCCCAGTGACAGAATGGTGAGAAGGAACTTATTTGTATTGTTGCCACCAAGGATACTTTGTGTGCACTAGCAAACACATTAGTCCCATATTGTTTATGACAAGAATCTCCTAACTATGAAGAGGCAATTTATTTGCACCAACATAGACCGATGTCAGAATAGACACGCTCAATCCATGGGCATGGGCAGCATGAGCAAGCGCCCCCACCTCCCGAGGTCCCGTTTCCTTGGAACTTGTATCAAAACAGGCTACACCCTCATCTGCCCCCCCCCCCCGAGCACGCGGGATGGATGGCATAGCTGGCCAAGTATCACAATTCACGCGACTATTCCAAATACGGGGACATGGACGGATCCAATGTGTGTCATGCATTGCTCGTGCCCGAGGTGCATCCCATCTAGTCTGCTTCATAGATGAAGTAATGGAGCACAAGTTCCCCTGGAGTCAAGCTCACTAACATCAAGCAGTATGATGGATCAATAGATCTGTGTATCTGGATTGAGAATTATACCCTCGCTACCCACATAGAAGATAGCGACGACTTGCATGCCATAAAATAACTACCGTTAAAATTGAAAGGCTCGGCTCGACACTGGTTGCACACCCTACCGCCGAATTTGATTGGTACATGGGACAATCTAGAGGCTAAACTTTTGGCAAACTTCCAGGGGATATACTTCAAGCCCCCGGATGCCGATGACTTGGCCCTAGTAGGGCAGAAGCCAGGGGAGTTTGAGCGCAAATTTTAGAACTGTTTTCTTATAAAGAACAAGCAGGTCGTTGACTGCCACGATGTTGAAGGGCTCGCAGCATTTTGGAACAACATCAACTATGAGTGGCTGTCCGGAGACTTTATACACTATAGGCCGAGGACAATGGCAGCCCTCACACAGATAATGACCAAGTTATGTGCTGGTGAGGATAATAAGCTCGCTAAGAAGAAAGGCCGGAATGACGACCCGAGCACCTTTAAAGTCCGCGACAGAAACCATGTCGCAACTAGAAGACCAAGCGTCACAAGAGGAATGATAGTGACGCCGAGGATGGCAAGGTAAACGCCAAATATGACAACCAACGTCAATGTGGCGGAAACAGGGCCCTTCCAGGGGTGCAGGGTAGCTCCCGGCTGGAATTAATCCGATGTAATTTACAGTGTGTTTGTTAGGACATGATGAACTGTGAGTTTATGAACATATTGTTTGCTGAATCATATTGAATCTTTTGTAGTTTCTTTTTTGTATAATTAAGTAGATATGTATGCTTTCTGATCTATTTGTCTTCTCGGGCCAAGATCGATCGGTAGACCTTCAAAAGGAGTGGTGCATAGCAGTGGGTTCAATCTTGCGGTGTTTTGTATCCCAGTGACAGAATGGTGAGAAGGAACTTATTTGTATTGTTGCCACCAAGGATACTTTGTGTGCACTAGCAAACACATTAGTCCCATATTGTTTATGACAAGAATCTCCTAACTATGAAGAGGCAATTTATTTGCACCAACATAGACCGATGTCAGAATAGACACGCTCAATCCATGGGCATGGGCAGCATGAGCAAGCGCCCCCACCTCCCGAGGTCCCGTTTCCTTGGAACTTGTATCAAAACAGGCTACACCCTCATCTGCCCCCCCCCCCCGAGCACGCGGGATGGATGGCATAGCTGGCCAAGTATCACAATTCACGCGACTATTCCAAATACGGGGACATGGACGGATCCAATGTGTGTCATGCATTGCTCGTGCCCGAGGTGCATCCCATCTAGTCTGCTTCATAGATGAAGTAATGGAGCACAAGTTCCCCTGGAGTCAAGCTCACTAACATCAAGCAGTATGATGGATCAATAGATCTGTGTATCTGGATTGAGAATTATACCCTCGCTACCCACATAGAAGATAGCAACGACTTGCATGCCATAAAATAACTACCGTTAAAATTGAAAGGCTCGGCTCGACACTGGTTGCACACCCTATCGCCGAATTTGATTGGTACATGGGACAATCTAGAGGCTAAACTTTTGGCAAACTTCCAGGGGATATACTTCAAGCCCCCGGATGCCGATGACCTGGCCCTGGTAGGGCAGAAGCCAGGGGAGTTTGAGCGCAAATTTTAGAACTGTTTTATTATAAAGAACAAACAGGTCTTTGACTGCCACGATGCTGAAGGGCTCGTAGCATTTTGGAACAACATCAACTACGAGTGGCTGTCCGGAGACTTTATACACTATAGGCCGAGGACAATGGCAGCCCTCAAACAGATAATGACCAAGTTATGTGCTGGTGAGGATAATAAGCTCGCTAAGAAGAAAGGCCGAAATGACGACCCGGGCACCTTTAAAGTCCGCGACAGAAACCATGTCACAACTAGAAGAACAAGCGTCACAAGAGGAATGATAGTGACACCGAGGATGGCAAGGTAAGCGCCAAATATGACAACCAACGTCAATGTGGCGGAAACAGGGCCCTTCCAGGGGTGCAGGGTAGCTCCCGGCTAGAAAAAATTCTTAGACCTACCTTGCGCCATCCACGGCAACCCGGGAAAACCTGAAAACCATACAAACCAGAATTGTTTGGTCATCAAGCAAGCCAGGAAGAACTCAACCGAGAAACATGGCAGGAACCAATCCCCGCAAAAATAATAACGGGGACGGGCAACAGCCGGGACAAGCAACACCGACCAAAAACAGTCCCCTCCCAAGGTGAAAGACATAATTATGATTTACGCCACTCATGTATGTTGGGGAACATTGCATGGAAAACAAAAAAATCTACGCACACGCAAGATCTATCCATGGAGATGCATAGCTATGAGATAGGGAGAGCATCTTCATACCCTTGAAGATCACTAAGCGGAAGCGTTTGTCAACGTGGTTGATGTAGTCATTCACCTTCACTATCCGTCCTGTTCAAGTACCGAACGTATGGCACCTCCGCGTTCAGCACACGTTCAGCTCGATGACGTCCTCGCCTTCTTGATCTAGCAAGAGGGGCAAAAGTAGTAGATGAGTTCCGATAGCATGACGTCGTGGTAACGGTGGTGGTGAAGAACAATCTCTGCAGGGCTTCACCAAGCACAACGAAAACTATGACAGAGAATAAACTAGAGGGGGCGGGGTTGCTGGCACACGGCTTGGTTAATCTTGATGTGTTCCTTTATGACAACATACATAGTTCCCTTTGTCTGTCGGTATGTTACTTGCTCGAGATTCGATCATCGGTATCCTCGTACCTAGTTCAATCTCGTTATCGGCAAGTCTCTTTACTCGTTCCATAATATATCACCTTCCAACTAACTCCTTAGTCACATTGCTTGCAAGCTCTTTGTGATGTTGTATTACCAAGAGGGCCCATACGTACCTCTCCATAATATGGAGTGACAAATCCCAGTCTCGATCCATGCCAACTCAACAGACACCTTCAGAGATACCTGTAGAGCACCTCTATGATCACCCAGTTACGTTGCAATGTTTGATGGAACACAAATCATTCCTCCAGAGTCCAGGAATTGCATGATCTCATGGTTGAAGAAACATGTATTTGACATTAAGAAAGCAGTAGCAATAAACTGAACGATCATATGCTATGCTAACGGTTGGGTCTTGTCCATCACATCATTCTCCTAATGATGTGATCCCATTATCAAATGACAACTCATGTCTATGTTTAGGAAACCTTAACCATCTTTGATCAATGAGCTAGTCTAGTAGAGGCTCACTAGGGACGTGGTATTTGTTTATGTATTCACACATGTATTTAAGTTTCTGGTCAATACAATTCGAGCATGAATAATAAACCTTTATCATGAATAAGAAAATATAATAATAACAACTTTATTATTGCCTCTAGGGCATATTTCCATCAGTCTCCCACTTGCACTAGAGTCAATAATCTAGTTCACATTGCCATGTGATTAACACCCATAGTTCGCATCGCCATGTGAATAATACCAAAAGAATTTACTAGAGTCAATAATCTAGTTCACATCGCCATGTGATTAACACCCAAAGAGTTCTAAGGTGTGATCATGTTTTACTTGTGAGAGAGGTCTTAGTCAACGGATCTGCAACATTCAAATCCATGTGTACTTTGCAAATATGTATGTCTACAATGCTCTACATAGAGCTACTCTAGCTAATTACTCCCACGTTCAATGCATATCCAGATTGAGACTCAGAGTCATCCGGATCAGTGTCGAAGCTAGCATCGACGTAACCCTTTATGATGAGCTCATAGTCACCTCCATAAATGAGAAACATATTCTTGGTCTTTTTCAGGTACTTCAGGATATTCTTGACCGCTATCCAGTTATCCACTCTTGGATTACTTTGGTACCTCCCTGCCGAACTTATGGTAAGGCTTAGATCTGTTCTGGTACACATCATGGCATACTTTATAGAACCTATGGCTGAGGCATAAGGAATGACTTTCATTCTCTCTCTATCTTCTGGCGTGGTCGGGCTTTGAGTCTTACTCAATTTCACACCTTTCGTTGACTGATCCATTTTTGATCTTCTTCAAAATCTTATCAAGGTATGTGCTTTATGAAAGTCCTATTAAGCGTCTCGATCTATCCCCATAGATCTTGATGCCCAATATATAAGCAGCTTCACCGAGGTCTTTTATTTAAATAGTCTTATCCAAGTATTATTTTATGCTATCCAGATATTCTATATCATTTCAAGTCAGCAATATGTCATCCACACGTAATATTAGAAATGCTACAGAGCTCCACTCACTTTCTTGTAAATACAGGCTTCACCATAAGTCTATATAAAAGAAAATGCTTTTATCACCTCATCAAAGAATTTATTCAAACTCCGAGATGCTTACACCAGTCCAAAGATGGATCGCCGGAGCTTGCACACTTTGTTAGCACCTTTTTGGTCGACAAAACCTGGTTGCATCATAGATCATATACACTATTCCTTAAGAAACCCGCCAAGGAATGCAGTTTTCACGTCCATTTGCCAGATTTTATAATCATAAAATGCGGAAATTGCTAACATGATTCGGACAGACTTAAGCATCGCTATGGGTGAGAAAGTCTCATCGTAGTCAACCCCTTGAACTTGTCGAAAACCTTTTGCAACAAGTCGAGCTTCATAGACAGTGATATTACCATCAGCGTCTGTCTTCCTCTTGAAGATCCATTTATTCTCAATAGTTTGCCGATCATCGGGCAAATCCACCAAAGTCCATAATTTGTTCTCATACATGGACCCTATACAGATTTCATGGCCTCAAGCCATTTTTCGGAATTTGGGCTCATCATAGCTTCTTCATAGTTCCTAGGTTCGCTGTTGTCCAACAACATGACTTTCAGGACAGGATTGTCGTACCACTCTCGTGTGGAATATGTTCTGGTCGACCTACGAGGTTCAGCAGTAACTTGATCTAAAGTTTCATGATCATCATCATTTTCTTCCTCTCTGGTTGGTGTAGGCATCACGGGAATGGTTTCTCTGATGTACTACTTGACAATTCAAGAGAAGGTACAACTACCTCATCAAGTTATACTTTCCTCCCACTCACTTCTTTCGAGAGAAACTCCTTCTCTAGAAAGGACCCATTCTTAGCAACAAAGATTTTGCCTTCGGATCTGTGGTAGAAGGTATACCCAATAGTTTCTTTCGGGTATCCAATGAAGACACACTTCTCCGCTTTGGGTTTGAGCTTATCAGGCTGAGCCTTTTGACATAAGCATCGCATCCCCAAACTTTAAGAAATGACAGCTTAGGTTTCTTGCCAAACCATAGTTCATACGGTGTTGTCTCAATGGATTTAGATGGTGCCCTATTTAACATGAATGTGGCTATCTTTAATGCATAACCCCAAAACGATAAAGGCAAATCGGTAAGAGACATCATAGAATGCACCATATCTAATAAAGTACGATTACGATGTTCGGACACACCATTACAATGTGGTGTTCCAGGTAGCGTGAGTTGTGAAACAATTCCACATTGTCTTAAATGAAGGCCAAACTCGTAACTCAAATATCCGCCTCCGTGATCAGATCGTAGAAACTTTATTTTCTTGTTACGATGCTTCTCCACTTCACTCTGAAATTCTTTGAACTTTTCAAATGTTTCAGACTTGTGTTTCATTAAGTAGATATACCCATACCTACTTAAATCATCTACGAGGTTTAGAAAATAACAATACCCGCCGTGTCCTTCAACACTCATCGGACCGCATACATCGGTATGTATTATTTTCAATAACTCATTAGCTCGCTCCATTGTTCCGAAGAATGGAGTTTTAGTCATCTTACCTATGAGGCGTGGTTCGCAAGTATCAAATGATTCATAATAAAGTGATTCCAAAAGTCCATCTGCATGGAGTTTCTTCATTCGCTTTACACCAATATGACCTAAACGGCAATGCTACAAGTATGTTACACTATCATTATCAACTTTGCATCTTTTGGCATCAATATTATGAATATGTGTATCACTACGATCGAGATTCAACAAGAATAGACCATTCATTAAAGGTACATGACCATAAAAGATATTACTCATATAAATAGAACAACCATTATTCTCTAACTTAAATGAATAGCTGTCTCGCAATAAACAAGATCCGGATATAATGTTCATGCTCAACACTGGCACCAAATAACAATTATTCAGGTCTAAAACTAATCCTGAAGGTAGATGTAGAGGTAGCGTGCCGACGGCGATCACACAACCTTGGAACCATTTCCGACGCGCATCGCCGCCTCATCCTTAGCTAATCTTTGTTTATTTTGCAGCTCCTGTTTCGAGTTACAAATATGAGCAACCAAACCAGTATCAAATACCTAGGTACTACTACGAGCATTAGCAAGAAACACGTCAATAACATGTATATCAAATATACATTTGTTCACTTTGCCATCCTTCTTATTTGCCAAATATTTGGGGCAGTTCTGCTTCAAGTGACCATTTCCTTTGTAGTATAAGCACTCAATTTCATGCTTGGGTCCATCTTTGGGCTTCTTCATGGGAGCAGCAACTTTTGCCGTTCTTCTTGAAGTTCCCTTTGTTTCCCTTGCCCTTTTTCTTGAAACTGGTGGTCTTATTAACTATCAACACTTGATGCTCTTTCTTGATTTCTACCTCCGCTGATTTCAACATTGCGAAGAGTTCGGGGATTGTTTTTGTCATCCCTTGCATATTATGGTTCATCATGAAGACTTTGTAGCTTGATGAGATTTTGAGTATGTGTTCACTGACAGAACTGTTCTCCTCCATCTTGCAGCTGAAGAACTTGTTGGAGACTTCATATCTCTCAACCCGGGCATTAGCTTGAAATATAAATTTCAGCTCTTGGAACATTTCATATGCTCTGTGGCGTTCAAAATGATTTTGAAGTCCCGGTTCCAATCCGTAAAGCATGGCACACTAAACTATCGAGTAGTCATCAGATCGAGCCTGCCAGATGTTCACAACATTGGCATCAGCTCCTTTAGTAGGTCTGTCACCTAGCGGTGCATCAAGGACATAATTCTTCCGTGCAACAATGAGGATAATCCTCAAATTACGGACCCAATCCGTGTACTTGCTACCATCATCTTTCAACTTAGCTTTCTCTAGGAACACATTAAAATTCAACGGAATAGTAGCACGTGCCATTTATCTACAACATAGATTTGCAAAGACTATTAGGACTAAGTTCATGATAAATTAAGTTCAATTAATCAAATTAGTAATTAACTCCCACTTAAATTAACATCCCTCAAGTTATCTAAGTGATACATGATCCAAATCAACTAACCCATGTCCGGTCATCACGTGAGATGAAGTAGTCTTCAATGGTGAACATCTTCATGTTGATCATATCTACCATATGACTCATGTTCGACCTTTCGGTCTCCAGTGTTCCGAGACCATGTTTGTACATGCTAGGATCATCAGGTTTAACCCAAGTATTCTGCTTGTACAAAACCGTCTTACACCCGTTGCATGTGAACGTAGAGTCTATCACACCCGATCATCACGAGGTGCTTCAAAACGATGGACTTTGGCAACGGTTCATACTCAGGGAGAACACTTTTATCTTGAAATTAAGTGAAGGGATCATCTTATAATGCTACCATCGTTCTAAGCAAAATAAGATGCATAAAGGATAAACATCACATGCAATCAAAATATGTGACATGATATGGCCATGATCATCTTGTTCTTTTGATCGCCATCTCCAAAGCATCGACATGATCTCCATCGTCACCGGCGCAACACCTTGATCTCCATTGTTGCGTCGGGGTTGTGTTGCCAACTGTTGCTTCTACAACTATCTCTAACGCATAGCGATAAAGTAAAGCAATCACATGACGCTTAATGATTGGCATGCAAACCATACAATAATTAAAAAAAACCCTAAGGCTCCTGCCGGTTGTCGATATTACAAAACATGATCATCTCATACGACAACGTATATCACATCACGTCTTGACCATATCACATAATAACATACCCTGCAAAAACAAGTTAGACGTCTTTTACTTTGTTGTTGCAAGTTTTACGTGGCTGCTATGGGTAACTAGCAAGAACGGTTCTTACCTATGCAAAAACCACAACGGTGATTATCAAGTTTGCTTTTTAACCTTCTGTAAGGACCGGCCGTAGTCAAATTCGAGTCAACTAAAGTAGGAGAAACAGACACCCGCTAGACACCTATATGCAAACAAGTTGCATGTCAATCGGTGGAACCGATCTCCTGTATGTGGACATGTTATGTTGCTCCGGGCCGCTTCATCCCACAATACCACCGAATCAAAATAAGATGTTGGTGGAAGATGTTGGTGGTAAGCAGTATGAACATAACCGCCCTCAACTCCTTTATGTCCTACTCATGCATATCATCTACACATAGACTTGGCTCATGATGCCACTGTTGGGGAATGTTGCATGGAAAAAAATTCTACACACACGCAAGATCTATCCATGGAGATGCAGAGCTATTAGAGGGGGAGATCATCTTTTCATCAATATAACCATCACATAAAGCATTATTTTCATGATCCAAAATCATAGAAATTTATTACTCTTCATATAAGCAATTTTATTCTTATTCACAATAGTGGGAGTATCATATGAAACTCGAATACTAAAAATTGTTTCCACATTAAAGGAGTAATGTTCAGTAAAAGGATATTCAAAATTATGAAAATAATTATCACTACTTTTTATAACATAAGTATCATCATAATAATCATCATAAGTGACAACTTTGTTCTCATCATAGATAGGAGGCATGCAATCATCATAGCAAATTTGATCATTCGAAGTAGGGGGACTAAAAACATCATCTTCATTAAGCATATCATCGCCAAGCTTGGGGCAACCGTTAATTGCATCAAACAAATTCTGAAACATGTCATTCTCATTAAACGTAGCATCCCCAAGCTTGTGGCTTGGCATATCATAAGCATAATCACTCTCATCATTAATAGTATGAATAGCACCAACGGTATAACAATTGCTATCATCATATTTCCCAAGTTGGTGCCAAAAATATTTCCAAGATTATAAGAAGTATCATTATCTTCTCAATCATAATCATCACAACAAGCAATAGGCATAACAAAATCATCATCAATAGTGCTCTTGAACATTGTGCCATAAGACATAGAAGCAATATCATCATCAAGTGCATCATCTTCCATAATTATTTTTGATTCGTTTTCATGAGGCACAACAATAATAGGAGCAACATTATTTGGCACAGATACCTTTTTACCTCTATTCTTTCTTCTTTTCTTCTTCTTCACCACATCATGTGTGGGTTTAATAAATTTATTCAAGCTTCTTATTGATGAAATTGGTCGAATAGGGAGCTCCTCCTCGTCACCTATTTCATCATGAGAGACAATAGGAGGGAAAGTGGAAATCTTTACCCTTTCATTAGTATTCCTTTTATATTCTATTGGTTTTCCAATCTTTCTATAGTTGGCCATATAAGCATTCTCATTGCAATTTACCATGCAAAATATATAGATATTTTTTAGATTAGTTTCAATGTCATCTGTGAGAATGAATACTTCAAACCAACTATTTTTATGTGTTAATTCTTCACTCCCAAAAAATAGACAAAGCTCATTATAAAGTTCAAGGGTGATCAAGTCATTACAATATTTGGCCATGATTCGATCATGAAAAAGTTCGCATTGGAAATTAAGATGACCATCCTTATTGCAAAGTTCACAAGTAATAGGACAAAGAGAACATATTTTGTAGCAATTCATCTATCACTTTGAGCAAAAAATTGGTCCTATCATGCTTATGCTTCTTACAAAATATATCTTCCCTATAAGGCACGTCTTCACAAAGTCTTTCCACTCCAAAAAAATTGACATGCTTATAAGAAACATTTTTGTCATGACTTGTGCAATCATCATTAGCTATTCTTGTGCTATGTGTTTAACCTTTGTCTCTTGTGTTCTTGAGATGGCACAATCTTGATGTATCGCAGGCTTTGTTAATATAGTTGGATCATATGGTGTTTCTCCATCTCTATCTTGTTGTGATGAATTGAGTTTCCCTTTGAGATTTCATTCTTATCAGATTGAATATTTTTATGGATTTGAGAGCACTTGATATATGTCTTGCATATGAATACCCGCGGTGACAATGACGTATTATATTGATTCACTTGATATATGTTTTGGCACTCAACTCGCGGATTCCCGAGGTGACATTGGGTTAATCTATGCAGAGGGGTTAATGCATGTTCTTGTCTTTGTTTCTCCGGTAGAAATGTTGGGGCAATCTTTGAGGTTATTTGTGTTGGATTGAGTATTATGAATCTAAAATTGTTTGATGCATATCGCATAATCAACTCACATATACTCGCAGTGACATTGGAGTATCTAGGTGACATTTACATTGGAGTACCTAGATACTCCAATGTCACCGCGAGTATCCTTGAGTTGATTATGCGATATGCATCAAACAATTTCAGATTCATAATACTCAATCCAACACAAAGAAGCTCAAAGAGTGCCCAAAGATTTCTACCGGAGAAACAAAGACAAGAACGTGCATCAACCCCTATCCATAGATTACCCCAATGTCACCTCAGGAATTCGTGAGTTGAGTGCCGAAACACATATCAAGTGAATCAATATGATACCCCATTCTCACCACGAGTATTCATAGCAAGACATACATCAAGTGTTCTCAAATCCATAAAAGTATTCAATCCGATAAAACGAAATCTCAGAGGGAAAAGTCAATTCATCTCAAGATAGAGAGGGGAAAACACCATATGATCCAACTACATTAACAAAGCCCGTGATACATCAAGATCGTGACATCTCAAGAACACGAGAGAGAGAGAGAGAGAGAGAGAGAGAGAGAGAGAGAGAGAGAGATTAAACACATAGATACTGGTACAAACCCTCATCCCTGAGGGTGGACTACTCCCTCCTCATCATGGTGGCCGCCGAGATGATGAATATGGCCACCGGTGATGATTCCCCCCTCCGGCAGGGTGCCGGAATGGGGTCTCGATTGGTTTTTCGTGGCTACAGAGGCTTGCGGTGGCGGAACTTCTGATCTAGGGTTACCCCTCTGGTACTTCTTTGGCCCACTGGATGTCTTCTGGTCCAAAAAAAATCTCCAAAAAGTTTGGCTATGTTTGGACTCCGTTTAGTATTGATTTCCTGCAATGTAAAAAACAAGCAAAAAACAGCAACTGGCACTGGGCACTATGTCAATAGGTTAGTCCCAAAAAATGATATAAAGTTGCTATAAAATGATTGTAAAACATCCAAGAAAGATAATATAATAGCATGAATACTTCATAATTATAGATACGTTGGAGACATATCATGGTGATGGTGGCGGTGAAGAACAATCTCAGCAGGGCTTCGCCAAGCACAACGGAAACTATGACAGAGGATAAACTAGATGGGACGGGGTTGCCAGCACACGGCTTGGTTAATCTTGATGTGTTCTTTTATGACAACATACTTAGTTCTCTTTGTCTGTTGGTATGTTATTTTCCCGAGATTTGATCGTCAGTATCCTCATACCTAGTTCAATCTCATTACTGACAAGTCTCTTTACTCGTTTCATAATACATCATCTTGCAACTAACTCCTTAGTCACTTTGCTTGCAAGCTCTTTGTGATGCTGTATTACCGAGATGGCCTAGAGATACCTCTCCGTCATACGGAGTGACAAATCCCAGTCTCAATCCATGCCAACTCAACAAACACCTTCGGAGATACCTGTAGAGCACCTTTATGATCACCCAGTTATGTTGTGACGTTTGGTGGCACACAAGGCATTCCTCCAGAGTCCGGGAGTTGCATGATCTCATGGTCAAAGAAACATGTATTTGACATTAAGAAAGTAGTAGTAATAAACTGAACAATCATATGCTACGCTAACGGTTGGGTCTTGTCCATCACACCATTCTCCTAATGATGTGACTATGTTATCAAATGACAACTCATGTCTATGGTTAGGAAACCTTAACCATCTTTGATCAATGAGCTAGTCTAGTAGAGGTTCACCAGGGACATGGTATTTGTTTTATGTATCCACACATGTATTTAAGTTTCCGGTCAATACAATTCTAGCATGAATAATAAACCTTTAACATGAATAAGGAAATATAATAATAACAACTTTATTATTGCCTCTAGGGCATATTTCCATCAATGTCACCAAGAAGGAGTGGAAGCGTGCACTCCACGAGGTGTACGCTATGGAGGTCATGAAACCAAGATATAACTCATGGTCATCAAGCAAGCGCTTTTGCCCAAGCTTCTGGCAAAGGCGGGGAAGTCAGACTGCAAGCACACCCACATGCCAATGGAGCAAAGACTCAAGCTGTCGAAGGATAACTAAATCCCGCAAGTGGATGTCACGCCATACTTGAGCTTCATCGGTGCACTCCGTTACTTGGGCACATGCGGCCGGACATCAGCTTCGTCGTTGACCTAGTGAGATGTTTCATGGAGGTGTCAACGACCGAAGACATGAGCGGCGTCAATAGCCTGCTCAGGTACATTGGCGACACATTGGACTTCGGCTACTGCTACGCCACCATCGTTGGTGATGCACATTTGGTCGACTATAGCAACATCGACATGGCTGGCGACATTGACGAACACAAGAGAACATCAGGCACACTGTTCTTCTTCTTCAGGAACTGCCCTATGTCATGGCAGTGCTAGAACAAAAGGTGGTGTCATTGTCCTCTTGCAAATAGGAGAACATCGTCGTCGCAACAGCGACATGTCATGGTGTTTGGCTCGGACGACTGCTCGGTGACCTGCTTGGGACCGCACCCATCGCTGCTAACATGCTCGTGGAAATCAAGTCTGCAATCCAGCTTTGCAATAATCCGATTTTCCATGGTTGGAGCAAGCACATCGAGGTGCGGTACCACTGCACCAAGAACTGCACAATCACCGTCAACTTCATCGGCATCGAAGATCAGCTCGTTGATATCTTCACCAAGGCACTTGGGCGCGCTCATCTTCAACTACTTTGCGAGAAGATCAACATAGTGAAGGTGAAGTATGAGGGATGCAACTAGCTTAGGGGAGAATGTTGAATTAGATGATGAAACGGATGCCAAATATGATGGTCCGCTTATCTCCCACTTGGTTGGTGAGGTTACCGAGGTTGGATTAGAAGACGCAAGACCTGGCTCCATGTTTTGTGACTTCACAGTATTTTCGCGGAAATGTAAATTGCATTCCCCTAAGAAGAAGAAAAGCGCCCGACAAGGCGAAATGTTCCACTCCAATCCGAGTTTCCACATGAGAGGCATGTTTTGGAATACCAGAGGTCTCTCAGACTTGGCTAAACATAAACACGTCAGTGATTGTGTGCAAGAACACGAATTGTATTTTGTGGCAATTTCTGAGGCTGGTAAATGTGACTTCCGCCAGCATGTCCTCGATCACCTAGCAGGTGGTTTGGACTACACATGGCATAGTCTACTAGCTCATGGAAGGTCTGGAGGAATCCTTCTTGGGATACAAACCACAACCATGGACTTGTTGGCCTTTTCGATCGGTGAATTTCATATCAAATTCCACCTACGAAACAGGGGTGATAATTTTACATGGAGCCTGGTTGCAATCTATGGGGCTGCCCAAGAGGAGCATAAAACAACTTTCCTCCATGAATTGGTGAACTTGGCTAAGGATAACCCGTACCCAATGCTTATTGGAGGGGAATTTAATATCCTTAGGTACCAGGAAGAGAAAAATAATGACCGCTTCGACACTCATTGGCCTTTCCTATTCAATGTTGTGATTGATAGTTTGGATCTTCGGGAGGCTTGTATGTCGGGGTGGTAGTTCACTTGGGCTAATAACCATTCTATGCTGAAGTATGATAAGATTGATAGGGTACTCATGGATACTGAATGTGAGCTAAAATTTCCTATGGGAACAGCGTTAGGAAACGTAGCATGCAATTTCAAAAAAAATCCTACGCTAATGCAAGATCTATCTAGGAGATGCATAGCAACGAGAGGGCGAGAGTGTGTCCACGTACCCTCGTTGACCGAAAGTGGAAGTGTTAGACAACGCGGTTGATGTAGTCAAACTTCTTCTAGCTCCGACCGATCAAGTACCAAATGTACGACACCTCCGAGTTCTGCACATGTTCAGCTCGATGACGTTCCTCGCCCTCTTGATCTAGCAAGGCATCAGGAAATAGATGAGTTCCGTTAGCACAACGGCATGGTGACGGTGATGGTGAAATGATCTGCGCAAGGCTTCGCCTAAGCACCGTGACAATATGACCGGGGGTGTAAACTGTGGAGGGGGGCGCCGCACACGGCTTGCAGTTATTGTTGTGTGTTGTAGGTGCCCCCTCCCCACATATATATAGGTTGGAGGGGAGGAGAGGCAGCCAAGGGGGCGCCCCAAGCAGGAGGAATCCTACTTGGGGTCCGATGACCCACAAGTGTATGGGATCTATCGTAGTCCTTTCGATAAGTAAGAGCGTCGAACCCAACGAGGAGCAGAAGGAAATAACAAGCGGTTTTCAGTAAGGTATTCTCTGCAAGCACTGAAATTATCGGTAACAGATAGTTTTGTGATAAGGTAATTTATAACGGGTAACAAGCAATAAAAGGAAACAAGGTGCAGCAAGGTGGCCCAATCCTTTTTGTAGCAAAGGACAAGCCTGGACAAATTCTTATATGAAGGAAAATGCCCCCGAGGACACATGGGAATTATCGTCAAGCTAGTTTTCATCACGCTCATATGATTTGCGTTCGTTTGATAATTTGGTATGTGGGTGGACCGGTGCTTGGGTACTGCCCTTTCTTGGACAAGCATCCCACTTATGATTAACCCCTATTGCAAGCATCCTCAACTACAAAAGAAGTATTAAGGTAAACCTAACCATAGCATGAAACATATGGATCCAAATCAGCCCCTTACGAAGCAACTCATAAACTAGGGTTTAAGCTTCTGTCACTCTAGCAACCCATCATCTACTTATTACTTCCCAATGCCTTCCTCTAGGCCCAAACAATGGTGAAGTGTCATGTAGTCGATGTTCACATAACACCACTAGAGGAGAGACAACATACATCTCATCAAAATATCGAACGAATACCAAATTCACATGACTACTTATAGCAAGACTTCTCCCATGTCCTTAGGAACAAACGTAACTAGTCACAAATCATATTCATGTTCATAATCAGATGGGTATTAATATGCATATAGGATCTGAACATACGATCTTCCACCGAATAAACTAACTATCATCAACTACAAGGAGTAATCAACACTACTAGCAACCCACAGGTACCAATCTGAGGTTTTGGGACAAAGATTGGATACAAGAGATGAACTAGGGTTTGAGAGGAGATGGTGCTGGTGAAGATGTTGATGGAGATTGACACCCTCCCGATGAGAGGATCGATGGTGATGATGATGGTGACGATTTCCCCCTCCCGGAGGGATGTTTCCCCGGCAGAACAACTCCGTCAGAGCCCTAGATTGGTTCTGCCAAGGTTCCACCTCGTGGCGACGGTGTTTCGTCCCAAAAGCTTGCTTATGTTTTTTTCCAGGGTAAAAGACTTCATATAACAGAAGATGGGCACCGGAGGCCTACCAGGTGGCCCACGAGGCAGGAGGGCACGCCCGGGGGGTAGGGCGCGCCCCCCACCCTCGTGGACGGTGTATGGCCCCCCTCTAGTATTTTCTTCACTCGGTATTTTTTATAAATTCCAAAAATAACTTCCGTGGAGTTTCAGGACTTTGGGAGTTGTGCAGAATAGGTCTCTAATATTTGCTCATTTTCCAGTTGCTTGTCCTCAAGCAATTCAGTTGATAAACTAAAAGTGATAAAGAAAAACTTTTACAAACTCTGTTTACTCTTGTTGCTGCAAATATGTAAAGCTAACATTCAAGTTTTCAGCAAAGATTATGAACTAACCATATTAACAATAACACTTAGGTCTCATGGTTACTCATATCAATGGCATAATCAACTAGCGGACAATAATAATAAATCTCAGATGACAACACCTTCTCAAAACAATCATAATATGATATAACAAGATGGTATCTCGCTAGCCCTTTCTGAGACCACAAAACATAAATGCAGAGCACCTCTGAAGATCAAGGACTGACTAAACATTGTAATTCATGGTAAAAGTGATCCAGTCATAGTCATACCCAATATAAATTAATAGTAATGCATGCAAATGACAGCGGTGCTCTCTCACGGGTGCTTTTTAATAAGAGGGTGATGACTCAACATAAAAGTAAATAGATAGGCCCTTCGCAGAGGGAAGCAGGGATTTGTAGAGGTGCTAGAGCTCGATTTTGAAATAAAGATAAATAATATTTTGAGCGGTATACTTTCATTGTCAACATAACAACTGAGAGATCTCGATATCTTCCATGCTACACACATTATAGGCGGTTCCCAAACAGAATGATAAAGTTTATACTCCCCCTCCACCAACAAACATCCATCCATGGCTTGCCCGAAACAACAAGTGCCTCCAACTAACAACAATCCTGGGGGATTTTTGTTTGTAATTATTTTGATTTGAGCATGGAACTGGGTATCCCGGTGACCAGCCATTTTCTCGTGAGTGAGGAGCGGAGTCCACTCCTCTTGAGAATAACCCGCCTAACATGGAAGATATAGACAACCCTAGTTGATACATGAGTTGTTCGAGCATATAGAACAAAATTTCATTTGAAGGTTTGGAGTTTGACACATACAAATTTACTTGGAACGGCAGGTAGATACCGCATATAGGAAGGTATGGTGGACTCATATGGAATAGCTTTGGGGTTTATGGATTTTGGAGGCACAAGCAGTATTCCCGCTTAGTACAAGTGAAGGCTAGAAGGAGACTGGGAAGCGACCAACTAGAGAGCGACAACAGTCATGGACATGCATTAAAATTAATCAATACTGAGTGCAAGCATGAGTAGGATATAATCCACCATGAACATAAATATCGTGAAGGCTATGTTGATTTTGTTTCAACTACATGCGCGAACATGTGCCATGTCAAGTCACTCGAATCATTCAAAGGAGGATACCACCCTATCATACCACATCACGACCATTTTAATAGCATGTTGGCACGCAAGGTAAACCATTATAAACTCCTAGCTAATTAAGCATGGCATAAGCAACTAAAATCTCTAATTGTCATTGCAAACATGTTTCATTCATAATAGGCTGAATCAAGAATGGTGAACTAATCATATTTACAAAAACAAGAGAGGTCGAGTTCATACCACCTTCTCTCATCTCAATCATTTCATCATATATCGTCATTATTGCCTTTCACTTGCACGACCGAATGGTGTGGATAATAATAATAGTGCACGTGCTTTGGACTAAGCTGGAATTGGCAAGCATTCAATTCAAGGGAGAAGACAAGGTAATATGGGCTCTTGGTTAAATCAACAATCATGCATATAAGAGCTACTCAACATTTTCATCATGGTCTTCTCCTCTCGACCCCCAAAGAAAGAAAATAAATAAACTATTTACACGGAAAGCTCCCAACAAGCAAAAGAAGAACGAGAAATCTTTTTGGGTTTTCTTTTAGTTACTACTACTAAAGGCATGGAAAGTAAACTAGCTAAAAGCTACAACTAATTTTTTTGGTTTTTCTTAAGGTTATTCAAGCACACAAGAAGAAAGCTAGAAAAAGAAATTAAACTAGCATGGATAGTACAATAAAAAAGTATGAGCACCGACAACTAGAATGAGTGTGTGAACATGAATGTAATGTTGGTGAGAAATGCGTACTCCCCCAAGCTTAGGATTTTTGCCTAAGTTGGTCTATGCCCATGGATTATAGCTACTCTCTCTGGTGTACTGAGGAGTGTCATCTGACTGCCACTGGCTGGCGATCTCCTCCGGATCCCACTGATAAAAGGACGGTCGATAAGGGTCAAGTGGCGGTTCCGGCTCAGGCTCTGGAGCTGGTGTCTGGCTCCGGTATGCGTAAATAGCCTCAGGCAAGACGAGGTATGTGCCTGAAGATAAATCAAACAAAGAGGGTGCAGGCAAGATAATAGTCTCACTGTGAGTTTTATGAAATCAAATTATACTTAAGCATCTTATCATAATTTTTAACAATAAACTCATGTGCTACCATACTCTTATAATCTAGAAAAGTAGGGGGCATCATCTTTTCCTCTTTCTCATAATGCCTAATAGGTATCCTAAAGTGTTTAGCAAGGCGTGAAGCATAGATGCCTCCAAAGATGGAGCCCTTTGTACGGTTCAGACTTAATCGTTTAGCAACAATAGCGCCTACACTAACAGTGTTATCACGAAATAAAGCATGGTACAAAATAACAATACCATGAACACTAAGGTTTCCACAGTTCCCGCGACCAATTAAGCATCTACTAGCAAAGATTGCAAAGTAACGTAGAATAGGAAAGTGTATGCTAGTAATTCCTGCATCGGAAACCTTCCTCGTTTCCCCTACAGTAATCATATCAATAAATCCATCCACATCTCTACGATGTGGTTCCTCTATGCTGCCCTCAAAGGGTATCTTGCAAACCGCACAAAAATCACATAGTGACATCTCCCTAACCTCATCATATAAATGAAACCCCACTGAAGGTGGTGATTTCTTAGAATGAAAGTAAAAAAATTGCACGAAAGTATTAGCGAGTAGGAGATACTGATCGAGTTGGTCGTGGAAGAAGTCGGTGAGGCCTGCATTCTCAGCCAAAGAATAAAAATCATCATGAATCCCGTCTGCTCTCAAGAACTCATCACAAGGCCATTCACACGGCCGAACTTCCGCGACGTGAGGGAGATTATACTTGGGCTTTTTATTCTCCTTACTTTGTTTATCCTTTGAGCTTTGGCTCGAAGAGCCCCTCAAAAATCTCTTCATCATTTTCTGAAAATTTCTGAAATTCTTAGTAACTCAAAATAAAAGTGAACCAAACTCAACAAAATTGATAGCAACTACTCCCACAAGTGCCTAGAGACTATATCATGCATTGGAACTACTTGGGACCATATAAATTTGACATGCAAGCTCAAGAACAGGGTCACCTAGGAAGCAAAAAGTTGCAATGAATGAAGCACTAGAACAAAAACTAATTGGACTATTGGAGGAGTCACATACCAAAGAACAATCCCCCAAAGCAGTTTTGTGAATGGAGCTTTGAGCAAGGAGATCTAAAATGGCAGCAAGATGAGCTAGAACTCGTGCTTGAGCTGGTTGGTGAATTTTTTTTGGGAGGAAGAAGAAGAGTGTGAGTGCAGGAATAAGTGGAGGGGGGCCACCGTGGGCCCACGAGGTAGGGGGGCGCCCCAGGGGGGTGGGCGCGCTCTGGACCCTCGTGGCCAGGTGCTTGCCCCCCCTGTTGTGTTCTCAGTGCCAAATATTCTCAAATATTCTAGAAAAAATCATATTAAATTTTCAGGGCATTTGGAGAACTTTTATTTTTGGGGTATTTTTTATTGCATGGATAAATCAGAAAACAGACAGAAAAAAATACTAATTTTGCTTTATTTAATCTAAATAACAGAAAGTAAAAGGATGGTACAGAAGGTTGTGCTTTCTAACTTCATCCATCTCATGCTCATCAAAAGGAATCCACTAACAAGGTTGATCAAGTCTTGTTAACAAACTCATTGCGAATAACGTGGAACCGGAGAAATTTCGAATAACACTAGGTTACCTCAACGGGGATATGTACATCCCCAATTATAAGAATATCACATTTCTTCTTGACAGTAGGAAGAGGAAATTCAAAACCTCCAATAATAATCGATGGAATTTTTCCAATAGAATTGATACTGTGAACTTGAGGTTGTTTCCTAGGAAAGTGTACTGTATGCTCATTACCATTAACACGAAAAGTGATATTGCCTTTGTTGCAATCAATAACAGCCCCTACAGTATTCAAAAAGGGTCTACCAAGGATAATCGACATACTATCGTCCTCGGGAATATCAAGAATAACAAAGTCCGTTAAGATAGTAACGTTTGCAACCACAACAGGCACATCCTCACAAATACCAATAGGTATAGCGGTTGATTTATCGGCCATTTGCAAAGATATTTCAGTAGGTGTCAACTTATTCAATTCAAGTCTACGATACAAAGAGAGAGCCATAACACTAACACCGGCTCCAAGATCACATAAAGCCGTTTTAACATAGTTTCTTTTAATGGAGCAAGGTATAGTTGGTACTCCAGGATCTACAACTTTCTTTGGTGTTCCATCCTTAAAAGTATAATTAGCAAGCATGGTGGAAATTTCAGCTTCCGGTATCTTTCTTTTATCTGTAACAATATCTTTCATGTACTTAGCATAAGGATTCACTTTAAGCATATCAGTCAAACGCATACGCAAAAAGATAGGTCTAATCATTTCAGCAAAGCTCTAAAAATCCTCATCATCCTTTCTCTTGGATGGTTTAGGAGGAAAAGGCATGGGTTTTTGAACCCATGGTTCTCTTTCTTTACCGTGCTTCCTAGCAACGAAGTCTCTCTTATCATAACGTTGATTCTTTGATTGTGGGTTATCAAGATCAACAGCAGGTTCAACCTCTACGTCATTATTATTGCTAGGTTGAGCATCAACATGAACATCATCATTAACATTATCACTAGGTTCATGTTCATCACCAGATTGTGTTTCAACATCAGAAATAGAAATATCATTGGGATTCTCAGGTGTGTCTACAACAGGTTCACTAGAAGCATGCAAAGTCCTATCATTTTTCTTTTTCTTCCTCCTAGAAGGACTAGGTGCATCAACAATATTTCTCTGAGAATCTTGCTCAATTCTCTTAGGGTGGCCCTTAGGATACAAAGGTTCCTGAGTCATTTTACCTCCTCTAGTTGCTACTCTAATAACAAAGTCATGTTTATTATTATTCAATTCATTGAGCAAATCATTTTTTGCTTTAAGCACTTGTTCTACTTGATTGGTAACCATAGAAGCATGTTTACTAATGAGTTTAAGTTCACCCTTAACTCTAGATATATAATCACTCAAGTGTCCAATCATATAAGCATTACTTTTCAATTGTCTACCAACATAAGCATTGAAGTTTTATTTTTTAGCCATAAAGTCATCAAATTCATCCAAGCATTGGCTAGCAAACTTAGTAGACGGGATTTCAACTTTATCATATCTATAGAGAGAATTTACCTTTACTACTTGTGTCGGGTTATCAAGACCATGTATTCCATCAATAGGTGGTATATTAAGGCTATGCATTTCTTCAACAGGAGGTAAATTTTTAACATCTTCAGCTTTAATACCTTTTTGTTTCATAGATTTCTTTGCCTCTTGCATATCTTCAGGACTGAGAAATAGAACACCTCTTTTCTTTGGAGTTGGCTTAGGAGTTGGTTCAGGAAGTGTCCAATTGTTTTCATTAGTCAACATATTATTCAATAACAATTCAGCTTGATCAACAGTTCTTTCCCAGAAAACACAACCAGCACAACTATCCAGGTGGTCTCTCGAAGCATCGGTTAGTCCATTATAAAAGATATCAAGTATTTCATTTTTCTTAAGAGGATGATCGGGCAAAGCATTGAGTAATCGGAGAAGCCTCCCCCAAGCTTGTGGGAGACTCTCTTCTTCAATTTGCACAAAATTATATATTTCCCTTAAAGCAGCTTGTTTCTTATGAGCAGGGAAATATTTAGCTGAGAAGTAATAAATCATATCCCGGGGACTACGCACACAACCAGGATCAAGAGAATTAAACCAAGTTTTAGCATCACCCTTTAATGAGAATGGAAATATCTTAAGGATATATTAGTAGCGAGTTTTCTCATCATTAGTGAATAGGGTGGCTATATCATTCAATTTAGTAAGATGTGCCACAACAGTTTCAGATTCATAGCCATAAAAAGGATCAGATTCAACCAAAGTAATTATCTCAGGATCAACAGGGAAATCATAATCCTTATCAGTAACACAGATAGGTGAAGTAGCAAAAGCAGGGTCATATTTCATTCTAGCATTCAGAGAATTTTGTTTTAGCTTAGCTAATAACTTCTTAAGATGAGATCTATCATTGCAAGCAAGAAAATCTAGCAGTTTCTTCATCCATAACATAACTCTCAGGAACAACAGGCAATTCATATCTAGGGGGAGAATCTTCATTATCACTTTCATCAATATTATCAGTTTCAAGAATTTCATTCTCTCTAGCCCTAGCAAGTTGTTCATCATGAAATTCACCTAATGGCACAGTAGTATCAAGCATAGAAGTAGTTTCATCATAAGTATCATGCCTAGAAGAAGTGGCATCATTAGTAACATGCGACATATCAAAATTAATAGCAGAAGCATGTTTAGGTGTCGCAAGTTTACTCATAACAGAAGGAGAATCAAGTGCAGAGCTAGATGGCAGTTCCTTACCTCCCCTCGTAGTTGAGGGATAAATCTTAGTTCTTTCGTCTTTCAAGTTCCTCATAATGACCAGCAGATATAAATCCCAAGTGACTAAAAGAATAGAGCTATGCTCCCCGGCAACGGCGCCAGAAAATAGTCTTGATAACCCACAAGTATAGGGGATTGCAACAGTTTTCAAGGGTAGAGTATTCAACCCAAATTTATTGATTTGACACAAGGGGAGCCAAAGAATATTCTCAAGTATTAGCAGTTGAGTTGTCAATTCAACCACACCTGGATAACTTAATATTTGCAGCAAAGTATTTAGTAGCAAAGTAGTATGGAAGTAACTGTAATAGTGGCAAAAGTAACAGTAGCAGTTTTGTAGTAATTGTAATAGTGGCAATGGTAAAGTAACAAAGCAAAGAACAATATGTGAAAAGCTCATAGGCATTGGATCAGTGATGGATAATTATGTCAGATGCGATTCCTCATGCAATAGTTATAACATAGGGTGACACAGAACTAGCTCCAGTTCATCAATGTAATGTAGGCATGTATTTCGAATATAGTCATATGTGCTTATGGAAAAGAACTTGCATGGCATCTTTTGTCCTACCCTCCCATGGCAGCGGGGTCCTATTGGAAACTAAGGGATATTAAGGCCTCCTTTTAATAGAGTACCAGACCAAAGCATTAACACCTAGTGAATACATGAACACCTCAAACTACGGTCATCACCGGTAAGTATCCCGATTATTGTCACTTCGGGGTTAACGGATCATAACTCATAATAGGTGACTTTAGACTTGCAAGATAGGATCAAGAACTCACATATATTCATGAAACCATAATAGGTTCAGATCTGAAATCATGGCACTCGGGCCTTAGGGACAAGCATTAAGCATAGCAAAGTCATAGCAACATCAATCTCAGAACATAGTGGATACCAGGGATCAAACCCTAACAAAACTAACTCGATTACATGGTAAATCTCATCCAACCCATCACCGTCCAGCAAGCCTACGATGGAATTACTCACGCACGGCGGTGAGAATCATGAAATTGGTGATGGAGGATGGTTGATGATGACTACGGTGACGGATTCCCCTCTCCGGAGCCCCAAACGGACTCCAGATCATCCCCCCGAGAGAGATTAGGGCTTGGCAGCGGCTCAGTATCTTAAAACGTGATGAATCCTTCTCTCTATTTTTTTCCTCCCCGAACGTGAATATATGGAGTTTGGGTTGAGGTGGGTGGAGCTTCAGGGGGCCCATGAGGCAGGGGGCACACGCCCCCACCCTCGTGGACAGGGTGTGGGCCCCCTGGTGTTGATTCTTTCACCAATATTTTTTATTAATTCCAAAAAGTTGCTTCGTGGATTTTCAGGTCATTCCAAGAACTTTTATTTCTGCACAAGAATAACACCAGGGCAGTTCTGCTGAAAACAGTGTCAGTCCGGGTTAGTTCCATTCAAATCATTCAAGTTAGAGTCCAAAACAAGGTCAAAAGTGTTTGAAAAAGTAGATACGATGGAGACGTATCACCAGCCTAGAATTCCAGCTATCGGCATTCTCCCTCTTCATGTAAACCTTGTAAAATAAGAGAGAAAAGGCATAAGTATTGTGACATAATGTGTAATAACAACCCATAATGCAATAAATATCAATATCAAAGCATGATGCAAAATGGACGTATCAACTCCCCCAAGCTTAGACCTTGCTTGTCCTCAAGCGGAAGCCGATAACGAAAAATATGTCCACAGGTTTAGAGATAGAGGTGTCGATAAAATAAAATACGCACATGAGGGCATCATGATCATTCTTATGATAGCAACATATATAAATATTGTCATGTGATTTCTTATACTCAAGTAATAATCTATCCACAATGTCAAGTATGAATCAGAAACTTCATTGAGGACTAACAAACTATGCTCTCGGTCACTGAAGCAATTGCAATTTATCATAACATTGGAAAGAGTCAATATAAGAGCTTTGCAGCAAGTCCACATACTCAACTATCATTTAGTCTTTCACAATTGCTAACACTCACGCAATACTTATGGGTATGAAGTTTTAATTGGACACAGAGAAAGATAGGGGCTTATAGTGTTGCCTCCCAACCTTTTACCTCAAGGGTAACGTCAACAATAATAGTTCATGCTAACTTACATCCAATTGGATATATATATATGAGGATCTTTCCAATACAAGGTGCTTGCCAAAGGATAAAATGTAAAAAAGGAAAAGATGAAGATCACCATGACCCTAGTAAAAGGTATAAGACAAAAGTAAAAGATAGGCCCTTCGCAGAGGGAAGCAGAGATTGTCATGTGCTTTTAGGGTTGGATGCACAAAATCTTAATGCAAAAGAACGTCACTTTATATTGCCACTTGTGATAGTGGACCTTTATTATGTAGTCCATCGCTTTTATTTTTTCCACATCACAAGATCGTATAAAGCTTAATTTCTCCCACACTAATAAATCATACATATTTAAAGAGCAATTTTTATTGCATGCAACATGACAACTTACTTGAAGGATTTTACACACTCCATGGGTAGATATGGTGGACTCTCATGGAAAAACTGGGTTTAAGGATATTTGGAAGCACGAGTTGTATCTCTACTTGGTGCAAAGAATTTGGCTAGCATGAGAGGGAAAGGCAAGCTCAACATGTTGGATGATCCATGACAATATACTTTATTTCAGATATAAGAAAACATAACCCATTATGTTGTCTTCCTTGTCCGACCTCAATTGTTTAGCATGTAATATTTTAATGAGTGCTCACAATCATAAAAGATGTCCAAGATAGTATATTTATATGTGAGAACCTCTCTTTCTTTATTACTTCCTATTAAGTGCAACGATGACCAAAACTATGTTTGCCAACTCTCAACAACTTTTATTCATCATACTCTTTATATGTGAAGTCATTACTCTCCATAAGATCCATATGATCTCTTTATTTCTTTTTGTTCTTTCTTTTTCTTTTATTCCCTCAAGATCATAGCAAGATAGCAAAGCCCTTGACTCAAGACTAATCTTTATTATATATAGCGCACGGACTCGATTACATAGAGGAATCATGAAGCAAAACTCAAAACTAGATCATTCTAAAACTTTATTATACTAGATCAAGATATTACCAAAAGGATCAAACTAAGAAAAATGGTAAAGATAGGAGTGTGATGGTGATACGATACCGGGGCACCTCCCCCAAGCTTGGCAGTTGCCAAGGGGAGTGCCCATACCCATGTGATTATGTCCCCTTCTTCGTGGGTGTTGATGATGGAGTTGTTGATGATGTAGGCTTGTCGTCCATCTTCCAAGGCATAGGCTCACCATCGTAGAAGGATGATCGAGTCTCCGGGATCCTCAAATCTGCAGCCAAACTCATACTCACAGTTTTGGTTTTGCAGGTCATAGATCTGGGCTTGGAGATGCTCGATTTTCTCGTGAAGCTTGAAGATGGTCTCCCCAATGTTCTTGGCATCCAGCTTGTGGTTGTTGGTGAACTCTGCGATCATCATGTGGTTGGCGTTGAGTCTGTGTTCCACCATCCCCTGGCACTTGAAAACTTGTTGCTCCATTGCTTTGAGTCTTGTCTCCACACTTCCGGTCCTCCTTGGTCCCTCCACATCGCGGATGTGTAGAACCCCCTCACGCATCTCAATGGTTTGAGGGTGTTGCAACACCTCCGCGAGGTATGGGTTGATGACCTTCTCGAAGAATTTATCCTTGGGGGCGCTTGAAGACGTCATGGTGATCTAGATCTGTCAGAAAAATAGCTCGAAACAAAAGTAGAGGATATTTGCATGATACGGTGGTCAAAACCTTCAAAAGATTATATAATGAATTTTTACCGGCCAAAAGAAGTATCATGCAAGAAAATGGAGTCCGGAGGGCAAACGACGTGCCTACGAGGCAGGGGGCGTGCCCAGGGGGTAGGGCGCGCCCTCCACCCTCGTGGATGCCTCGCGTCCTTCCCGGACTACTTCTTATTTTACTATTTTCTTAAATATTCCAAAACGGAGAAAAATTGCTATTAGAACTGTTTTGGAGTCGGTTTACTTACCGTACCACATACCTATTCCTTTTCGGAGTCTGAAACATTCTGGAAAGTGTCCCTTATGTATTCCTCCGGGGTTACGGTTTCAATCACATTGGTTTCAATATTTATGGGATTACCTGAGATATAATGTTTGATTCTTTCACCGTTCACCACCTTCGGATTTGTGCCTCCGAAGTTGTTGATTTTTATGGCACCGAAACGATAGAACTCCTTGATAACGTAAGGACCTTCCCATTTAGAGAGGAGTTTTCCTGCAAAAAATCTTAAACGAGAGTTGAAAAGCAACACATAATCACCTACATTAAACTCACGCTTTTGTATCCTTTTGTCATGCCATATTTTAACTTTTTCTTTAAACAGTTTGGCATTCTCATAGTTGAGTTCTCCATTCATCAAGTGAGCTAATGTCAAATAACCTCTTCTCACCGGCAAGTTTGAAATCATAATTGAGCTCTTTAATGGCCCAATATGCCTTATGTTCTACTTCGAGAGGTAAGTGACATGCTTTTTCATAAACCATTTTATACGAAGACATACCCATAGGATTCTTATATGCAATTCTATAAGCCCATAATGCATCATCAAGTTTCTTGGACCAATTCTTTGTAGATCTATTAACAGTCTTTTGCAAAATCAATTTAAGCTCTCTGTTACTCAGTTCTACTTGGCCACTAGACTGTGGGTGATATGGGGATGCAATTCTACGATTAACATCATACTTAGCAAGCATTTTACGAAAGGCACCATGAATAAATGTGAACCTCCATCAGTCATTAGGTATCTAGGGACTCCAAACCTTGGAAAAAATAACTTCTTTAAGCATCTTAATGGAGGTGTTATGATCAGCACTACTAGTTGGAATAGCTTCTACCCACTTAGTAACGTAATCAACAACAACTAAAATATGTGTATACCCATTAGAGGAAGGAAACGGTCCCATATAATCAAAGCCCCAAACATCAAATGGTTCAACAACAAGTGAATAATTCATAGGCATTTCTTGACGTCTACTAATATTACCAATTCTTTTACATTCATCGCAAGACGAGACAAACTTACGGGCATCCTTGAAGAGGGTACGCCAATAAAAACCGGATTGCAATACCTTATGCGCAGTTCTATCTCCAGTGTGGTGTCCTCCATAAGCCTCGGAGTGACACTTGCGTAGGATCTATTCCTGTTCATGCTCAGGTACACAACGTCTAATAACACCATCTACTCCTTCTTTATAAAGGTGTGGGTCATCCCAGAAGTAATGTCTTAAATCATAGAAAAACTTTTTATTTTGCTGGTACGTGAAACTAGGTGGTATAAATTTAGCAACAATGTAATTAGCATAATCAGCATACCATGGAGCAGTACGAGAAGCATTTATGACAGCTAATTGTTCATCAGGGAAGCTATCATCAATAGGTAGTGGGCCATCAAGAACATTCTCTAAACTAGACAAGTTGTCTGCAATGGGGTTCTCAGCTCCCTTTCTATCAATAATATGCAAGTCAAATTCTTGTAGTAGGAGAACCCATCTAATAAGTCTAGGTTTAACATCTTTCTTTTCCATAAGATATTTAATAGCAGCATGAACAGTTACTTTAGAGTCAACTATATAAGGTCTAAACTTATCACAAGCAAATACAACTACTAAAAATTCTTTTTAGTAGTAGCATAATTTCTCTGGGCACTGTCTAGAGTTTTACTAGCATATTGAATAGCATTTAGTTTCTTATCAACTCTTTGTCCTAGAACAGCACCTACGACATAATCACTAGCATCGCACATAATTTCAAAGGGTAAATTCCAATCAAGTTGCTGAACAATAGGTGTAGAAATCAAAGATTTCTTAAGTATTTCAAATGCTTCTACACAATCATCATCGAAGACAAAAAGAATATCTTTTTTGTAAGAGATTAGTCAGAGCCCTAGAAATTTTAGAGAAGTCCTTAATAAACCTCCTATAAAAACGGGCATGACCAAGGGAACTTCTTATACCTTTAATGTCTTTAGGACACGACGTCTTTTCAATAGCATCAACTTTAGCTTTATCAACTTTATACCTCTTTCAGAAATTTTATGCCCCAAGACAATGCCTTCATTAACCATAAAGTGGCATTTTTCCCAATTCAAGACAAGATTAGTTTCTTCACATCTCTGCAAAACTCGATCAAGGTTGCTCAAGCAATCATCAAAATAAGATCCATAAACGAAGAAATCATCCATGAAAACCTCAACAATCTTTTCACAAAAGTTAGAGAATATCGCCATCATGCATCTTTGAAAGGTAGCAGGTGCATTACATAAACCAAAAGGCATACGTCTATAAGAAAAAGTACCAAAAGGGCAAGTAAAAGTGGTCTTTTCTTGATCCTCTTTTGACACAGGTATTTGAGAGAAACCAGAGTAATCATCTAGAAAGCAAAAATGTGTATGTTTGGATAATATTTCTAGCATTTGATCAATAAAAGACAAAGGGTAATGATCCTTTTTAGTAGCTTTATTTAATTTGCATAAATCAATTACCATCCTATAACCTGTAACAATTCTTTGCGGGATCAATTCATCTTTATCATTAGGAACGACGGTAATACCTCCCTTCTTAGGGACACAATGGACAAGACTTACCCACTGACTATCATCAATAGGATAAATTATACCTGCCTCCAGGAGCTTTAGTATTTCTTTTCTTACCACTTCTTTCATCTTAGGATTTAACCGTCGTTGGTGATCGACAACTGGTTTGGCGTCTTTCTCCAATTTTATTTTGTGTTGGCATAAAGTGGGACTAATGCCCTTAAGATCATCAAGAGTATATCCAATAGCAGCACGATGCTTCTTCAGAGTTTTCAATAATTTCTCCTCTTCCTGCTCTGAAAGGTTAGTACTAATAATAACAGGATATATCTTCTTTTCATCAAGATAAGCATATTTAAGAGTATCAGGTAGTGGTTTAAGCTCAAACACAGGATCACCCTTAGGTGGTGGAGGATCCCCTAGAATTTCAACAGGCAAGTTGTGTTTCAAAATAGGTCCATGTTTAAAGAATACTTCATCTATTTCCCTTCTTTCATTCATAAACATATCATTTTCATGGTCTAGCAAATATTGTTCTAAAGGATCATTAGGAGGCACAACAATAGAAGCAAGACCAATAATTTCATCCTTACTAGGCAATTCTTTATCATGGGGTTGTCTACGAAATTTAGCAAAATTAAAGTCATGAGACATATCCCCTAAACCAATCGTAACAATATCCTTTTTGCAGTCTATCTTAGCATTAACAATATTCAAGAAGGGTCTACCAAATATAATGGGACAAAAGTCATCTTGTGGGGAGCCAAGAACAAGAAAATAGGATATTTAACTTTCCCACACAACACTTCAACATCTCTAACAATCCCAACTGGTGAAATTGTATCTCTATTGGCAAGCTTAATTGCAACATCAATTTCTTCTATCTCAGCAGGTGCAATATCATGCATAATTTCTTTGTATAAGGAATGAGGTATTGCAATTGCACTAGCACCCATATCACATAAGCCATGATAACAATGATCTCCTATTTTAACAGAAATAACAGGCATGCCTACTACAGGTCTATGTTTATTTTTAGTATCGGGTCTAGCAATTCTAGCAGCTTCATCACAAAAGTAAATAACATGCCCATCAATATTATTAGCCAAGAGATCTTTAACCATAGACATACTAGGTTCAACTTTAATTTGCTCAGGTGGTGTAGGTGTTCTAGTATTACTCTTACGAACCACAGTTGAAGCTTTAGCATGATCCTTTATCCTAACAAGGAAAGGTGGTTTCTCAATATAGGTAGTAGGAACAATAGGATCATTATAAGTGGTAGTATTTTCTTCAACTTTAATAGGTGCAACTACTTTTACTTCAATGGGAGGATTATATTTAAACCACTTCTCCTTAGGGAGGTCAACATGAGTAGCAAATGATTCACAAAAAGAAGCTACTATCTCAGAGTCAAGTCCATATTTAGTGCTAAATTCACGAAAAGCATCGATATCCATAAAAGGTTAAACACAATCAAACTTAGGTGTTATACCTGACTCCTTACCTTCGTCAAGATCCCAATCTTCTGAGTTGCATTTAATTCTTTCCAATAAATCCCATCTGAATTCAATAGTCTTCATCATAAAAGAACCAGTACAAGAAGTATCGAGCATGGAGCGATTGTTGAGAGAAAGCCGAGCATAAATTTTTTGAATAATAATTTCTCTTGAGAGATCATGATTGGGGCATGAATATAACATTGAATTAAGCCTCCCCCAAGCTTGAGCGATGCTTTCTCCTTCGCGAGGCCAAAAATTATATATATAATTATGATCACGATGAACAAGATACATAGGATAAAACTTCTGATGAAATTCCAATTTCAATCGGTTGTAGTTCCATGATCCCATATCATCAAATAGACTAAACCATTTCAATGCCTTCCCCTTCAAATATAAAGGGAAGAACTTCTTCTTGATAACATCCTCGGGCATACCTACAAGCTTAAATAATCCACAAACTTCATCCACATAGATTAGGTGCAAATCGGGATGCAATGTTCCATCTCCTGTAAAAGGATTAGCTAGCAGTTTCTCTATCATACCCGAAGGAATTTCAAAGTAAACATTTTCGGTAGGTTCAGTAGGTTGAGGAGAAACTCTTTGCTCTACTGGTCGGGGCGAAGATACCCCGAACAAGCCCCTCAAAGGATTATGTTCCATAGTAACAAGTGACAGTAAATTTCAGCACACTATATAAATTTTTCCTTACCAAAGGCGCTTCACTCCCCGGCAACGGCGCCAGAAAAGAGTCTTGATGACCCAAAAGTGTAGGGGATCTATCGTAGTCCTTTAGATAAGTAAGAGTGTCGAACCCAACGAGGAGCAGAAGGAAATGGCAAGCAGTTGTCAGTAAGGTATTCTCTGCAAGCACTGAAATTATCGGTAACAGATAGTTTTGTGATAAGGTAATTTGTAATGGGTAACAAGCAATTAAAGTAAACAAGGTGCATAAAAGTGGCCCAATCCTTTTTGTAGCAAAGGACAATCCTAGACAAATTCTTATATGAAGGAAAATGCTCCCGAGGACACATGGGAATTATCGTCAAGCTAGTTTTCATCACGCTCATATGATTCGCGTTCGTTACTTTGATAATTTGGTATGTGGGTGGACCGGTGCTTGGGTACTGCCCTTTCTTGGACAAGATTCCCACTTATGATTAACCCCTATTGCAAGCATCCGCAACTACAAAAGAAGTATTAAGGTAAACCTAACTGTAGCATGAAACATATGGATCCAAATCAGCCCCTTCCGAAGCAACTCATAAACTAGGGTTTAAGCTTCTGTCACTCTAGCAACCCACCATCTACTTATTACTTCCCAATGCCTTCCTCTAGGCCCAAACAATAGTGATGTGTCATGTAGTCGAGGTTCACATAACACCACTAGAGGAGAGACAACATACATCTCATCAAAATATCGAACGAATACCAAATTCACATGACTACTTATAGCAAGACTTCTCCCATGTCCTCAGGAACAAACTTAAATACTCACAAATAATACTCATGTTCATAATCATAGGGGTATTAATATGCACATAGGATCTGAACATATGATCTTCCACCGAATAAACCAACTAGCACCAACTACAAGGAGTAATCAACACTACTAGCAACCCACAGGTACGAATCTGAGGTTTTGGGACAAAGATTGGATACAAGAGATGAACTAGGGTTTGAGAGGAGATGGTGTTGGTGAAGATGTTGATGGAGATTGACCCCCTCCCGATGAGAGGATCGATGGTGACGACGATGGTGACAATTTCCCCCTCCTGGAGGGATGTTTCCCCGGCAGAACAGCTCCGCTGGAGCCCTAGATTGGTTCCGCCAAGGTTCCGCCTTGTGGCGGCGGTGTTTTGCCCCGAAAGATTGCTTATGGTTTTTTCCAGGGTAAAAGACTTCATATAGCAGAAGATGGGCACCGGAGGCCTACCAGGTGGCCCACGAGGCAGGGGGCGCGCCCAGGGGGGTAGGGCGCGTTCCCCACCCTCGTGGACGGTGGGTGGGCCCCCCTGGTATTTTCATCGCTCAGTATTTTTTATTAATTCCAAAATTAGCTTTCGTGGAGTTTCAGGGCGTTTGGAGTTGTGCAGAATAGGTCTCTAATATTTGCTCCTTTTCTAACCCAGAATTCCAGCTGCCGGCATTCTCCCTCTTCATGTAAACCTTGTAAAATAAGAGAGAAAAGGCATAAGTATTGTGAAATAATGTGTAATAACAGCCCATAATGCAATAAATATAAATATCAAAGCATGATGCAAAATGGACGTATCAGGGTCCTCTCCCAATTCGGCCAACCCCCTCTCCTATTCCTATTCGGAGTAGGAAGGGAAGAGGGAGAAGAGGGAATCCTATTCCCTTTTTCCTTTCCTCCTCCCCCTTTCCTTCTCCAATTTGGCCAGCCCATATGGGGGGAGGGGCACCAGCCGCTTTGTGTCTGGTGTGTTTCTCCTCTTGGCCCATAAGGCCCATATCTTTTGCCGGGGATGTCCGGAACCCCTTCCGGTGACCCGATAAGTACCTGGTACTTCCCGAAACACTTCCGGTGTCCGAATACCACCATCCTATATATCAATATTTACCTCTAGGCCATTTTGAGACTCCTCGTAATGTCCGTGATCTCATACAGGACTCCGAAAACATTCAATCACCAAATCACATAACTCATATAATACTATCTCGTCAACGAACATTAAGCGTGCGGACCCTACGGGTTCGAGAACTATGTAGACATGACCGAGACACCTCTTCGGTCAATAACCAATAGTGGAACCTGTATGCTCATATTGGCTCCCACATATTCTACAAAGATCTTTATCGGTCGAACTGTTATGACAACATATGTTATTCCCTTTGTCATCGGTATGTTACTTGCCCGAGATTCGATCGTCGGTATCTTCTTACCTAGTTCAATCTCATAACCGGCAAGTCTCTTTACTCGTTCTGTAATACATCATCCTACAACTAACTCATTAGTCGCTTTGCTTGCAAGGCTTCTTAATTATGATGTGTATTACTGAGAGGACCCAGAGATACCTCTCCGATACTCGGAGTGACAAATCCTAATCTTGATCTATGCCAACCCAACAAACACCTTCGGAGATACCTGTAGAGCATCATTATAATCACCCAGTTATGTTGTGACATTTGATAGCACACAATGCGTTCCTTCAGTATCCGGGAGTTGCATAATCTCATAGTCGAAGGAATATGTATTTAACATGAAGAAAGCAATAGCAATAAAACTGAATGATCACAATGCTAAGCTAACGAATGGGTCTTGTCCATCACATCATTCTCCTAATGATGTGATCCCGTTTATCAAATGACAACACATGTCTATGGTTAGGAAACTTAACCATCTTTGATCAACGAGCTAGTCTAGTAGAGGCTTACTAGGGACACAGTGTTTTGTCTATGTATCCACACATGTATCAAGTTTCCGGTTAATACATCTCTAGCATGAATAATAAACATTTATCATGATATAAGGAAATATAAAATAACAAATTTATTATTGCCTCTAGGGCATATTTCCTTCAGTCTTCCACTGCACTAGAGTCAATAATCTAGTTCACATCGCCATGTGATTTAACACCAATAGATCACATCTTTATGTGATTAACATCCATAGTTCACATCGCCATGTGACCAACACCCAAAGGGTTTACTAGAGTCAATAATCTAGTTCACATCGTTATGTGATTAACACCCAAAGAGTACTAAGGTGTGAACATGTTTTTCTTGTGAGAGAAGGTTAGTCAACGGGTCTGCCACATTCAGATCCGTATGTATATTGCAAATTTCTATGTCTACAATGCTCTGCATGGAGCTACTCTAGGTAATTGCTCCCACGTTCAATACATATCTAGATTGAGATTTAGAGTCATCTTGATCAGTGTCAAAGCTGGCATCGATGTAACTTTTTACGACGAACTCTTTATCACCTCCATAACCGAGAAACATTTCCTCAGTCCTATTAGGTAACTAAGGATAATTTTGACCGTTGTCCAGTGTTCTACTCCTGGATCACTATTCTACCCCCTTGCCAAACTCATGGCAAGGCACATAACAGGTTTGGTACACATCATGACATACTATACAGAACCTATGGCTGAGGCATAGGGAATGACTTTCATTCTCTCTCTGTCTTCTACCATGATCAGGCTTTGAGTCTTACTCAACTTCACACTTTACAATATAGGCTACAACTCCTTTTTTGATTCATTTTGAACTCCTTCAAAATCTTGTCAAGGTGTGTGCTTTGTAAAAGTCCTATTAAGCGTCTCGATCTATCTCTATAGATCTTGATGCCCAATACATAAGTAGCTTTACCAAGGTCTTTTATTGAAAAATACTTATTCAAGTATCCTTTTATGCTATCCAGAAATTTTATATTATTTCCAATCAATAATATGTCAACCACATATAATATCAGAAATGCTACAGAGCTCCCTATGGGAGTCCTGGACTAGGGGGTCCTCGGGCGTCCGGTCTGTTGATGTGGGCCAGACTAATGGGCCGTCAAGATACAAAACAGAAGATTATCTCTCGTGTCCGGTGGGGACTCTCACATGCATGGATGGCAAGTATAGGTGTCTGGATATCTTATCCCTTTATGTAAAACCGACTTTCTAAAACCCTAAGCCCCTCCGGTGTCTATATAAACCAGAGGGTTAGATCGGAGGCAGGATCACAACATTGCTAGGCTAGCTATCTAGGGTTGGCCGAATCAATCTCGAGGTAGATCAACTCTTGTAACCCCTATACCCTCGAATATAATCAAGCACGAGTAGGGTTTTACCTCCATTAAGAGGGCCCGAACCTGGGTAAACATTGTGTCCCTTCTCCATTGTTACCATAGACCCTCAGACGCATAGCTTGGGCCCCCCTACCTGAGATCCGCCGGTTTTGACACGGACACTCCCACTCACTTTCTTGTAAATACAAGCTTCACCGAAAGTCTTTATAAAACCATATGCTTTGATCACCTCATCAAAGCATATATCCCAACTCCGAGATGCTTGCAGCAGTCCATAGATGGATCGCTAGAGCTTGCACACTTTGTTAGCACCTTTAGAATTGATAAAACCTTCTGGTTGCACCATATGCAACTCTTCTTTAAGAAATCCATTAAGGAATGCAGTTTTGACGTCCATTTGCCAGATTTCATAATCATAAAATGCGACAATTGCTAACATGATTCGGACAGACTTAAGCATCGCTACGGGTGAGAAAGTCTCATCATAGTCAACTCCTTGAACTTGTCGAAAACCTTTTGCGACAAGTCGAGCTTTGTAGATAGTAACATTACCATCAGCGTCAGTCTTCTTCTTGAAGATCCATTTATTCTCTATGGTTTGCCAATCATCAGGCAAATCCACCAAAGTCCACACTTTGTTCTCACACATGGATCCTATCTCAGATTTCACGGCCTCGGGCCATTTATCGGAATCTAGGCTCATCATAGCTGCTTCATAGTACGTAGGTTCGCCATGATCTAGTAACATGACTTCTAGAAAAGTATTACTGTACCACTCTGGTGTTGATCGTGTTCTGGTTGACCTACAAGGTTCGGTAGTAACTTGATCTAAAGTTTCATGATCATCATCATTAGCTTCCTCTCTAGTTGGTGTAGGCATTGCTACCTCTTGAGCATGTGTTGGTTTTCCCTTGAAGAGGAAAGGGTGATGCAACAACGTAGCGTAAGTACTTCCCTCAGTTTTTGAGAACCAAGGATAAATCCAGTAGGAGGCTACACTCAAATCCCTCGTACCTGCACAAACAAATAAGAACCTTGCAACCAACGCGATAAAGGGGTTGTCAATCCCTTCACGGCCACTTGCAAAAGTGAGATCTGATAGAGATAATAAGATAAATATTTTTAGTATTTTTATGATATAGATTGGAAAATAAAGATTGCAAAATAAAATAGATTGGAAACTTATATGATGGAAAATAGACCCGGGGGCCATAGGTTTCACTAGTGGCTTCTCTCAAGATAGCATAAGTATTACGGTGGGTGCACAAATTACTGTTGAGAAATTGATAGAAAAGTGCATAATTATGAGAATATCTAGGCATGATCATGTATATAGGCATCACGTCTGCGACAAGTAGATCGAAACAATTCTACATCTACTACTATTACTCCACACATCGACCTCTATCCAGCATGCATCTAGAGTATTAAGTTCATAAGAACAGAGTAACACATTAGGCAAGATGACATGATGTAGAGGGATAAACTCAAGCTATATGATATAAACCCCATGTTTTTATCCTCGATGGCAACAATACAATACGTGCCTTGCTGCCCCTGCTGTAACTAGGAAAGGACACTGCAAGATTGAACCCAAAGCTAAGCACTTCTCCCATTGCAAGAAAGATCAATCTAGTAGGCCAAACCAAACTGATAATTCGAAGAGACTTGCAAAGATAAAAAATCATACATAAAAGAATTCAGAGGAGATTCAAATATTGTTCATAGATAATCTTTATCATAAACCCACAATTCATCAAATCTTGACAAACACACCGCAAAAAGAATTACATCGAATAGATCTCCAAGAAGATCGAGGAGAACTTTGTATTGAGAATCAAAGAGAGAGAAGAAGCCATCTAGCTAATAACTATGGACCCAAAGGTCTGAGGTAAACTACTCACAACTCATCGGAGAGGCTATGGTGTTGATGTAGAAGCCCTACATGATCGATTCCCCATCCGACGGAGCGCCGAAAAAGGCCCCAAGATGGGATCTCACGGGTATAGAAGGTTGCGGCGGTGGAAATAGGGTTTTTTGGTGCTCTCGAATGTTTTGAGGGTACATGCGTATATATAGGCGAAAGAAGTCGGTCAGGGGAGCCACGTGGGGCCCATGAGGGGGGGGGGGGGGGCGCCTACCCCTGGGTGTGCCTCCCTGCCTCGTGGCCGCCTTGTTGCTTTCTTGACGTCCACTCCAAGTCTCCTGGATTGCGTTTGTTCCAAAAACGACTCTCCCGAAGGTTTCATTCCGTTTGGACTCTGTTTGATATTCCTTTTCTGTGAAACACTGAAATAGGCAAAAAACAGCAATTTGGACTGGGCCTCCGGTAAATAGGTTAGTTCCAAAAAATAATATAGAAGTGTATAATAAAGCCCATTAAACATCCAGAATAGATAATATAATAGCATGGAACAATCAAAAATTATAGATACGTTGGACACGTATCAAGCATCCCCAAGCTTAATTCCTGCTCGTCCTCGAGTAGATAAATGATAGAAACAAAATTTTTGATGTGGAATGATACCTAGCATAATTCTCAATGTAATTTTCTTTATTGTAGCATGAATATTCAGATCTTAAAGATTCAAGACAAAAGTTTATTATTGACATAAGGGTAATAATACTTCAAGCATACTAACAAAGTAATCATGTCTTCTCAAAATAACATGGCCAAAGAAAGTTATCCCTACAAAATTATATAGTCTGGCTATGCTCTATCTTCATCACACAAAATATTTAAATCATGAACAACCCTGGTTTCAGCCAAGCAATTGTTTCATACTTTAGTATTCTCAAACTTTTTCAATCTTCATGCAATACATGAGCGTGAGCCATGGACATAGCACTATAGGTGGAATAGGATGGTGGTTGTGGAGAAGAGAAAAAAAGGAGAAGATAGTCTCACATCAACTAGGCGTATCAATGGGCTATGGAGATGCCCATTAATAGATATCAATGTGAGTGAGTAGGGATTTTCATGTAACGGATGCACTAGAGCTATAAGTGTATGAAAGCTCATCAAAAGAAACTAAGTGGGTGTGTATCCAACTTGCTTGCTCACGAAGACCTAGAGCAATTTGAGGAAGCCCATCATTGGAATATACAAGCCAAGTTCTATAATGAAAAATTCCCACTAGCATATGAAGGTGACAACATAGGAGACTCTCTATCATGAAGATCATGGTGCTACTTTGAAGCACAAGTGTGGTAAAAGGATAGTAACATTGTCCCTTCTCTCTTTTTCTCTCATTTTTTTCTTCTCTTTTTTTGGTGGGCTTCTTTCTCCTCTTTTTTTATTAAGTCCGGAGACTCATCCCAACTTGTGAGGGAATCATTGCTTCCATCATCCTTTCCTCACATGGGACAATGCTCTAATAATGAAGATCATCACACTTTTATTTAGTTACAACTCAAAAATTACAAATACTTAGAACAAAATATGAATATATGTGAATGCCTCCGGCGGTGTACCGGTATGTGCAATGAATTCAAGAGTGACATGTATGAAACAATTATGAATGGTGGCTTTGCCACAAATACGATGTCAACTACATTATCATGCAAAGCGATATGATAATGGTGGAGCGTGTCATAATAAACATAACAGTGGAAAGTTGCATGAGAATATATCTCGGAATGGCTATGGAAATGTCATAATAGGTAGGTATGGTGGCTGTTTTGAGGAAGGTATATGGTGGGTGTATGATACGGCGAAAGTTGCACGGCACAAGAGATGCTAGCAATGGTGGAAGGGTGAGAGTGCGTATAATCCATGGACTCAACATTAGTCATAAAGAACTCACATACTTATTGCAAAAATCTACAAGTTATCAAAACAAAGTACTACACGCATGCTCCTAGGGGAAGGGTTGGTAGGAGTTAACCATCGTGCGATCCCGACCTCCACACATAAGGAAGACAATCAATAAATAAATCGTGTTCCAACTTCATCACATAACGGTTCACCATATGTGCATGCTACGGGAATCACAAACTTTTAACACAAGTATTCCTCAAATTCACAACTACTCAACTAGCATGACCCTAATAGTACCATCCTCATATCTCAAAACAATCACCAAGTATCAAACTTCTCATAGTATTCTATGCACTTTATATGATAGTTTTATTATACCTATCTTGGATGCTCATCATATTAGGACTAAAATTTTAACCAAAGCAATTACCATGATGTTCTAAAGGACTCTCAAAATAATATAAGTGAAGCATGAGAGATCAATAATTTCTATAAAATAAAACAACCGCCGTGCTCTAAAAAGATATAAGTGAAGTACTAGAGCAAAATTATCCAGCTCAAAAGATATAAGTGAAGCACATAGAGTATTCTAATAAATTCTGATTCATGTGTGTCTCTCCCAAAAGGTGTGTACAGCAAGGATGATTGTGGTAAACTAAAAAGCAAAGACTCAAATCATACAAGACGCTCCAAGCAAAACACATATCATGTGGTGAATAAAAATATAGCATCAAGTAAAGTTATCGATGGACGAAGACGAAAGAGGGGATGCCTTCCGGGGCATTGAGGGAGTCCTGGATTAGGGGGTCCTCGGACAGCTGGACTAAAAAATTATGCCGGACTATTGGACTATGAAGATACAAGATTGAAGACTTCACCCCGTGTCCGGGTGGGACTCTTCTTTGCATGGAAGGCAAGCTTGGCAATTCGGATATGTAGATTTCCTTCTGTGTAACCGACTCTGTGTAACCCTAGCCCCCTCCGGTGTCTATATAAACCGGAGGGTTTAGTCCATAGGACAACAACAATCATAATCATAGGCTAGCTTCTAGGGTTTAGCCTCTACGATCTCGTGGTAGATCAACTCTTGTAATACTCATATCATCAAGATCAATCAAGCAGGAAGTAGGGTATTACCTCCATCGAGAGGGCCCGAACCTGGGTAAACATTGTGTCCCCTGATAACCCACAAGTGTAGGGGATTGCAACAGCTTTCGAGGGTAGAGTATTCAACCCAAATTTATTGATTCGACACAAGGGGAGCCAAAGAATATTCTTAAGTATTAGCAGTTGAGTTGTCAGTTCAACCACAACTGGATAACTTAGTATCTGCAACAAAGTATTTAGTAGCAAAGTAGTATGGAAGTAACGGTAACAGTGGCAAAAGTAAAGATAGCAGTTTTGTAGTAATTGTAACAGTAACAACGGAAAAGTAAATAAGCGAAGCACAATATGTGAAAAGCTCATAGGCATTGGATCAGTGATGGATAATTATGTCGGATGCGATTCCTCATGTAATAGCTATAACATAGGGTGACACAGAACTAGATCCAGTTCATCAATGTAATGTAGGCATGTATTCCGAATATAGTCATATGTGCTTATGGAAAAGAACTTGCATGACATCTTTTGTCCTACCCTCCCGTGGCAGCGGGGTCCTAGTGGAAACTAAGGGATATTAAGGCCTCCTTTTAATAGAGAACCGGAACAAAGCATTAGCACATAGTGAATACATGAACTCCTCAAACTATGGTCATCACCGAGAAGTATCCCGATTATTGTCACTTCGGGGTTGTCGGATCATAACACATAATAGGTGACTACAGACTTGCAAGATAGGATCAAGAACTCACATATATTCATGAAAACATAATAGGTTCAGATCTGAAATCATGGCACTCGGGCCTTAGTGACAAGCATTAAGCATAGCAAAGTCATAGCAACATCAATCTCAGAACATAGTGGATACTAGGGATCAAAGCCTAACAAAACTAACTTGATTACATGGTAAATATCATCCAACCCATCACCGTCCAGCAAGCCTACGATGGAATTACTCACGCATGGCGGTGAGCATCATGAAATTGGTGATGGAGGATGGTTGATGATGACGACGGCGACGAATCCCCCTCTCCGGAGCCCCGAACGGACTCCAAATCAGCCCTCCCGAGAGAGATTAGGGCTTGGCGGCGGCTCCATATCGTAAAATGCGATGAAACTTTCTCTCTGATTTTTTTCTCTGCAAAATGGAGTATATGGAGTTGGAGTTGAGGTCGGTGGAGGATCAGGGGGGGCCGACGAGACAGGAGGGCGCGCCCAGGGGGGAGGACGCGCCCCCACCCTCGTGGACAGGGTGTGGGACCCCTGGCCTTGATTCTTTCGCTAGTATTTTTTATATTTTTCAAAAGTTATCTCCGTGGATTTTCATGTCATTCCAAGAACTTTTGTTTTCTGCACAATAAACAACACCATGGCAGTTCTGCTGAAAAAGACGTCAGTCCGGGTTAGTTTCATTCAAATCATGCAAGTTAGAGTCCAAAACAAGGGCAAAAGTGTTTGGAAAAGTAGATACGTTGGAGACGTATCAACTGCCCCAAGCTTAAACCTTTGCTTGTCCTCAAGCAATTCAGTTGATAAACTGAAAGTGACAAAGAAAAACTTTTACAAACTCTATTTTCTCTTGTTGTTGTAAATATGTAAAGCCAGCATTCAAGTTTTCAGCAAAGATTATGAACTAACCATATTCACAATAACACTTAGGTCTCATATTTACTCATATCAATGGCATAATCAGCTAGCGAGCAATAATAATAAAACTTAGATGACAACACTTTCTCAAAACAATCATAATATGATATAACAAGATGGTATCTCGCTGGCCCTTTCCGAGACCGCAAAACATAAATGTAGAGCACCTTTAAAGATCAAGGACTGACTAAACATTGTAATTCACGGTAAAAGAGATCCAGTCAAGTCATACCCAATATAAACTAATAGTAATGAATGCAAATGACAGTGTGCTCTCCAGCCGGTGCTTTTTAATAAGAGGGATGATGACTCAACATAAAAGTAAATAGATAGGCCCTTCGTAGAGGGAAGTAGGGATTTGTAGAGGTGCCAGAGCTCGATTTTAACATAGAGATGAATAACATTTTGAGCGGCATACTTTCACTGTCAACGCAACAACTATGAGATGGCGATAGCTTCCATACTACATGCATTATAGGCGGTTCCCAAATAGAATGGTAAAATTTTATACTCCCCCACCACAAACAAGCATCAATCCATGGCTTGCTCGGAACAACGAGTGCCTCCAACTAACAACAGCCCCGGGGGAGTTTTGTTTAATTATTTTGATTTGCTTTGATCTTTTTGGATCATGGGACTGGGCATCCCGGTTACCAGCCATTTTCTCGTGAATGAGGAGCGGAGTCCACTCCTCTTGAGAATAACCCACCTAGCATGGAAGATACAGACAACCCTAGTTGAAACATGAGCTGCTCAAGCATACAAAACATAATTTCATTTGAAGGTTTGGAGTTTGGCACATACAAATTTACTTGGAATGGCAGGTAGATACCGCATATAGGAAGGTATGGTGGACTCTTATGGAACAACTTTGGGGTTTATGGAGTTTGGATGCACAAGCAGTATTCCCACTTAGTACAGGTGAAGGCTAGCAAAAGACTGAGAAGCAACCAACTGAGAGAGCGACAACAGTCATGAACATGCATCAAAATTAATTTACACCGAGTGCAAGCATGAGTAGGATATAATCCACCATGAACATAAATATCGTGAAGGCTATGTTGATTTGTTTTCAACTACATGCGTGAACATGTGCCAAGTCAAGTCACTCAAATCATTCAAAGGAGGATACCATCCCATCATAACACATCACAATCATTTTAATAGCATGTTGGCACGCAAGGTAAACCATTATAACTCATAGCTAATTAAGCATGGCACAAGCAACTATAATCTCTAAATGTCATTGCAAATATGTTTACTTCATAATAGGCTGAATCAGGAACGATGAACTCATCATATTTACAAAAACAAAAGAGGTCGAGTTCATACCAGCTATTCTCATCTCAATCAGTCCATCATATATCGTCATTATTGCCTGTCACTTGCACGACCGAACAATGTGTAAAATAATAATAGCGCACATGCATTGGACTAAGCTGGAATCTGTAAGCATTCAACTCAAGAGAGAAGACAAAGTAATATGGGCTCTAAGTTAAATAAACAATCATGCATATGAGAGCCACTAAGCATTTTTAATATGGTCTTCTACTCTCGACCCCCAAAGGAAAGAAAAGAAATAAAACTATTTACACAGGAAAGCTCCCAACAAGTAAAAGAAGAATGAGAAATCTTTTTGGTTTTTCATTTTAATTACTACTACAATCATAGAAAGTAAACTAACTAATTTTTTTTGGTTTTTCTTAAGGTTTATCAAACACACAAGAAGAAAGCTAGAAAAATAAATTAAACTAGCATGGATAATACAATGAAAGAGTATGAGCACCGACGACTAGAATAGTGTGTGAACATGAATGTAAAGTCGGTGAGAAATACGTACTCCCCCAAGCTTAAGCTTTTGGCCTAAGTTGGTCTAATGCCAAGGATAGCCTGGCTGATATCTGGAGTTATAACTGGGGTCGTACCGGGATGTAGCAGCAAATGCATCCTGAGCAGCGGCATGTTGGCGAGCTGCCTCCGCTCTTCCCTCGTGTTTGGCTGCCTCCTCCCTGGTAACAACATATCTTTGTTTTGCCTGGTAATAAAAAAGGGAAGGAGCAGGGAGAGTAACATGGACAACGCTACGTCTGTCAAAGATTAGTCGATACTGGAGGAATTGTTCATTCCTCAAAAGAAAATGATGTTTGACCATCGCGTCATAATCTAAATAAGCAGGAAGCAACTCCATATCCCCCTCTCGTGGGGCTATACCAAGATAATTAGCAACATGGGTCGCATAAATCCCTCCAAATAAATCTCCAGACATACCATTATTATGCAACCTACGTGCAACTATTGCCCCCAAGTTGTAATCTTTATTACCTAACACAACACTCTTGAGGACACAAAGATCAGGGACACACATGTGACATGCTTCATCTTTACCGTTAATGCATCTACCAATGAAGAGAGCGAAATAATGTATAGCAGGAAAATGAATGCTCCCTAAGGTAGCTTGTGCTATATCCCTATATTCTCCCACAGTAATACTAGCTAGAAAGTCTTTATATTCAGATCTGTGGGGGTCATTAACATTGCCCCACTGCGGGAGTTTGCAAGCAGTTGTAAAATCTTCTAAGTCCATGGTGTAAGATTTATCATAAATATCAAACAGGACACTTTGAGAATTACATGAAGATTTATATTTAAACCTTCTTACGAATGAATCAGTCAATTGATAGTACTGAGGACACTTATCTTGTAAGAAGTCCTCAAGATCGGCATTACGCACATATGCGTCAAATTCATCCTTAATGCATGCTTTGACCATAAACTCGTCTGATGGCCACTCACAAGCTCGCACTTCGGCATCCCTTGGTGGTTCATCGTCTTGCTCACGCATAGCACACCTGGGTCCTCTTTTTGTTGAGGAACCACCTTGATACATTCTCCTAGACATATTTCTTTTTCTGAATTTTTTTTGAAGTTTTTAGTAACTTCAAAATAAAGGTGAATATAACTAAACAAGATTGGTAGCAACTACTCCTACAAGTGCCTAGAGCCTATATCATGCATTAGAATTACTTGGGACCTCATAAATTTGACATGCAAGCTCAAGAACAGGGTCACCTATGCAGCAAAAATTTGCAAAGAATAAAGCACTAGAACAAAAACTAATTGGACCAATGGAGGAGTCACATACCAAGCAACAATTTCCCAAAGCAGTTTTGTGAATGGAGCTTTGAGCAAGGAGATCGAAAGTCGCAGCAAAATGAGCTAGAACTCGTGCTTGAGCTGGATGGGGATTTTTTTGGGAGGAAGATGAAGTGTGTGGGTGCAGGAATAAGTGGAGGGGGGCCACTGTGGGCCCACGAGACAGGGGGCGCGCCCAGGGGGTGTGGGCGCGCCCTCCACCCTCTTGGCCAGGTGCTTGCCCCCTTGCAGTGTTTTCAGTGCCTAAAATCCTCAATTATTCCATAAAAAATCATACTAAATTTTCAGGGTATTTGGAGCATTTTTATTTTTGGGATATTTTTTTTTGCACGGATAATTCAGAAAACAGACAAATAATACTATTTTTGCTTTATTTATTCTAAATAACAGAAAGTAAAAAGAGGGTACAGAAGGTTGTGCCTTCTAGTTTCATCCATCTCATGATCATTCAAATGAATCCACTAACAAGGTTGATCAAGTCTTGTTAACAAACTCATTTCGAATAACACGGAACCGGAGAAATTTCGAATAACACTAGGTTACCTCAACGGGGATATGAACATCCCCAACAATAAGAATATCATCCTTTTTCTTGTCAGTAGGAAGAGGAAATTCAAAACCTCCATTAAGGATAGTTGGAAGTTTTCCAATAGAATTGATGGTATGAACATGAGATTGTTTCCTCGGAAAGTGTACCGTATGCTCATTACCATTAACATGAAAAGTGACATTGCCTTTGTTGCAATCAATAACAGCCCCTGCAGTATTCAAAAAGGGTCTACCAAGGATAATCGACATACTATCGTCCTCGGGGATATCAAGAATAACAAAGTCCGTTAGGATAGTGACATTTGCAACCACAATAGGCACATCCTCACAAATACCGACATGTATAGCAGTTGATTTATCAGCCATTTGCAAAGATATTTCAGTAGGTGTCTACTTATTCAATTCAAGTCTACGATATAAAGAGAGAGGCATAACACTAACATAGGCTCCAAGATCACATAAAGCAGTTTTAACATAATTTCTTTCAATGGAGCATGGTATAGTTGGTACCCCAAGGTCTCCAAGTTTCTTTGGTATTCCACCTTTAAAAGTATAATTAGCAAGCATGGTGGAAATTTCAGCTTCTGGTATCTTTCTTTTATTTATAATGATATCCTTCATATACTTAGCATAAGGATTTAACTTAAGTATATCAATTAAGTGCATATGTAAGAAGATAGGTCTAATCATTTCAGCAAAGCGCTCAAAATCCTCATCATCCTTTGTCTTGAATGCTTTAGGAGGAAAGGGCAAGGGTTTCTGAACCCATGGTTCTCTTTCTTTACCGTGCTTCCTAGCAACAAAGTCTCTCTTATCATAACGTTGATTCTTTGATTGTGGGTTATCAAGATCAACAACGGGTTCATTCTCTACATCATTATTTTTGCTAGGTTGAGCATCAACATGAACAATATCATTAACTTTATCACTAGGTTCATGTTCATCACCTGATTGTGTTTCAACATCAGAAATAGAAATATCATTAGGATTCTCAGGTGTGTCTACAACAGGTTCACTAGAAGCATGCAAAGTCCTATCGTTTTTCTTTTTCTTCTTTTTAGAAGAACTAGGTGCCTCTAAATTATTTCTCTGAGAATCCTGCTCGATTCTCTTAGGGTGGTGAGGGAGTCCTGGACTAGGGGGTGTCCGGATAGCCGAACTATCACCGTCGGCCGGACTCCAAGACTATGAAGATACAAGATTGAAGACTTCCTCCCGTGTCCGGATGTGACTTTCCTTGGCGTGGAAGGCAAGCTTGGCGATACGGATATGTAGATCTCCTACCATTGTAACCGACTCTGTGTAACCCTAGCCCTCTCCAGTGTCTATATAAACCAGAGGGTTTTAGTCCGTAGGACGAACAACAATCATACCATAGGCTAGCTTCTAGGGTTTAGCCTCCTTGATCTCGTGGTAGATCTACTCTTGTACTACCCATATCATCAATATTAATCAAGTAGGAGTAGGGTTTTACCTCCACCGAGAGGGCCCGAACCTGGGTAAAAACATCGTGTCCCTTGTCTCCTGTTACCATCCGCCTAGATGCACAGTTCGGGACCCCCTACCCGAGATCCGCCGGTTTTGACACCGACATTGGTGCTTTCATTGAGAGTTCCTCTGTGCCGTCGCCATCAGGAAGGATGCCTTGTCCCGTCTTTAAAGACGGCACCGTAGCTGAAGGACCTTTGGCCATCGGCCAAACTCTCCGGCTAGGCGGTTTTCTCATGACCGCCTGTTCGGCCGCCACGCCGACGATGACTTCTCGGGTCATCAAAAGCAATCTTCACGTCAACTCGGAACTCGCCGAGCAGCTAGATCCAATGGGGCTCTCCTCCTTAAACGAGCTCTTGGATCGCATCGCCGCCCTGGGAGTCGCTACAGACTACGATCAGATCGGGCCTAAAACCGATCTGAGAGAGATCAACTCTCCCTAGGCTACCCACCACGTCGCAGTGGTGGAGGAACAGTACGGCGACTCTTCTTCTATATTAAGGACTAGTTATGTCCGGATTCCTGACCCCTCCATGCCGGACTCCCGCGGAGGGACGGACGTCGATCAAATCCTGAACCTAAAGTCAGGCAGCGGGCGGGATTCATTGGACAATACCCAAAAACCCAAGCTTCCAGATTTGGAAACTTTTCAGCCCTTAAGTCTTAGATTGGACGGGGTTCCGAAAATAAATCCACCTGCCCACCAAAACATAAGCGATTTATCCCGAATCCGGCAAGAGCCCGCTGAAATAGTACACCATTACTGGGCCAGATTCCTCCTGGTCATGGACAGGATAAAGGACTGCCGTGAGGAAAGCGCAATCTCAATTTTCTGCAATAATTGCACGGTCAAGGGAATCATGAACGCCATAAGTCATCGTGAAATTACACGCTTCACTGACTTGGCGCCCATAGTACAAAAGTACTGTGCAATGGAGAGTGCCTGGAAAACCGAAACCAAATTTTGGGACAATCCGGCTCCAAACACAACCCTAGTCCGAAATAAAAGGGTGCATCATATTCAGGCACCTGGGTTAAAAACCAAAAAGCAAAAAACCCCTAAAGGGCACGGAACCGTACTGGAGGGATGGCTCAGCGGACCCTGCAAAATCCATAGTACAGAGGGCGCCACTCCAACACATAGCCTTCGAGCATGTTGGATACTACGGCAGGTGGCCAAAAGTGGCAAAGAGCTTCTAGCTCCAGAGAACCAGCCCAACAGTACCAGTACGGTATTAACAGTCTTCAAGACTTTCACATCAAATAATATGTGGAAACGAACACTCCGCAGCCTCGCCGAAGTCTACCAAGTAGCAACAATAAATCCATGGAGTGACACGGCTATTACCTTTAACGCCAGTGACGAACCTAAATTCCGAACAGCCCGAGCACCAGCCGCATTGGTCCTCAGTCCAATAGTGGACGGCTTTCGCCTTACTAAGGTACTCATGGATGGCGGCAGCGGATTAAACCTCATCTACGAGGAAACCCTTCGAAAAATGGAAGTAGACTGGAGCCGCATTGAGCGAAGCAACACAACCTTCAGAGGGATAATCCCTAGTCGGGAAGCATGCTGCACAGGAAAAATCACACTTGATGTGGTGTTCGGCTCGCCCGACAACTACAGGTCCGAGGAGATCACATTCCATGTGGCCCCATTCAGCAGCGGATATCACGCTTTATTAGGATGAGAGGCATTCACAATTTTTCAAGCTATACCCCATTACGGGTACATGAAGCTCAAAATGCCCGGGCCCAACGGAATCATCACCCTGGCCAGTGATCCGGACGTAGCACTCCACGCCGAAAATAAGACAGCTGCACTAGCCCTAGAGGCACTATCTGAAGCCCTAGCGGCCGAGGAACTCACAGCGCTGTGCTCCACGGTGAACAGGGACGACGTGATACTTGACAAAAGATCCAAGTCCACCTCTTTTAAGCCAGCGGACGAAATAGTCAAATTTCAAGTCCATCCAACGGACCTTACAAAGACGGCCTCCATTGGGGCACAATTAAACCCTGATGTAGACGCCGCATTATGAGAATTCCTACGGGAAAATTGGGACATTTTTGCATGGCATCCTTCAGACATGCCAGGAATCCCACGACGGCTGGCCGAGCACAGCCTAAATATCCTAAAAGGATTCAAGCCAGTCAAGCAGACTCTTCGGTGATTCTCCGAACCCAAGAGACAGGCAATGGGAGAGGAGCTAGCCAAACTATTGGAAGCTGGATTCATCAGAGACAGAAAACATCCGGACTGGCTAGCAAACCTGGTGATGGTACCAAAGAAGGATAAATCCTGGCGCCTATGTGTCGACTTCAAAGACCTTAACAAGGCTTGCCCAAAGGATCCATTCCCCCTCCCACGCATCGATCAAATCATCGATGCTACCGTAGGGCATGATTCATTGTGCTTCCTCGACGCATACTCCGGCTACCACCAAATCAAGATGGCGGAGCCAGACCAAGCCGCAATGGCATTCATCACTCCATACGGACCATTCTGCTTCAACACAATGCCCTTCGGGCTCAAAAACGCCGGCGCAACATATCAGCGCATGATTCAGACATGTCTGGCAAACCAGATCGGCAAGACAGTGGAGGCATACGTAGATGATGTGGTCGTCAAATCCCAGCATGTCGAAACTCTAGTAGACGACTTGAGACTCACATTCGACAATCTCCGAACATACGACATTAAGCTCAACCCGGAAAAATGCGTTTTCGGCGTACCAGCCGGAAAGCTCTTGGGCTTCATTGTATCTGGTAGAGGAATAGAAGCAAAACCAGCCAAGATACGAGCTCTGTCACAATTGGATATCCGAAAAGACCTCAAACAAATACAGAAATTGACTGGATGCATGGCGGCTTTAAGCCGCTTTATCTCCCGCTTAGGAGAAAAGGCATTACCCCTTTATCACCTCCTCCGACGCTCCGAACACTTCGAGTGGACGGATGCCGCCACGGCCGGACTCGAAGAAATCAAAGCCATATTGGCAACAAACCCGGTCCTGGCCGCGCCCAATGTGGGCGAACCAATGTTATTATATATCGCAACAACACATCAAGTTGTAAGCGCGGTGCTCGTCGTCGAATGAGAAACGGAGGAACACAAGTTCCCTCTTCAAAAGCCAGTCTACTACGTGTCCACTGTCTTAACTCCATGCAAGTCCCGGTACCCACATTATCAAAAGATAGCATACGCGGTGTTCATGGCATCCCGGAAGCTGCGACACTACTTTCAAGAGTGCTCGATAACGGTAGCCTCCGAAGTACCCCTTAATGACATCATAAACAACCGCGACGCGACTGGCCGGATTGCAAAATGGGCCATCGAGCTCCTCCCATTCGACATAACCTATAAGCCACGGCGAGCTATCAAGTCGCAAGTTTTGGCTGACTTCATCGCTGAATGGACTGAAGCCGAACTCCCTAAAGAGTACGGCGCATATTCCAATTGGATCGTGCACTTCGACGGCTCTAAAATGCTGGCCGGACTAGGGGATGGCATCGTCCTGTCGTCCCCAACCGGAGACACAGTCCAATACGTACTACAGATTATGTACACGGACTCCAACAACGCAGCTGAATACGAGGCCCTTCTACATGGCCTCCGGATGGCGGTCTCCATGGGCATTAAATGCCTAGAGGTGCGCGGGGATTCGAACGTCGCGATATCCCAAATAAATGGAGACCTTGACGCCAAGGATCCGAAAATGGCAGCTTACCATAACGCCGTCCTGAAAATGTCATCTCGGTTTGAAGGGCTCGAATTTCACCATATAGCCCGGGATAATAACCAGGCAGCGGACGTATTGGCACGCATCGGCGCAAAGCGCGATGCTGTCCCTCCCAACATCTTCCTGGAGCGGCTTTTCAAGCCATCTGTACTATGGGAAGGAGAGTCCGGAAACAACAATCCGGACCCAACCACACTGCCCGACACCGAACATTCTGACACAATCGGTGGTTCTGCCAATGAAATAACACCTTCAGCACCCGAAATAATGGCAGTCATTGCCCTGTGGACGGAACTATTCCTAGCCTACTTAACCAGGCAGGAACTTCCCGAGGACCAAAACGAGGCCCGCTGCATAGTACGGCGATCTAAAGCCTATAATGTCCATGAGGGAGAGCTTTATAAGAAAAGCACAACCGGAGTCCTTCAAAGGTGCATCTCCGAGGAGGAAGGGCGAAATCTTCTCGCTGAAATTCATGCCGGACTCGGTGGGCACCACGCCGCAGCCCGGGCCCTTGTAGGCAAGGCCTTCCGTACAGGATTTTATTGGCCGACGGCCCGGGCAGATGCTCAGGACTTAGTCCAACGATGCGTCGGTTGCCAGCTCTTTGCTAATCAAAGCCACATGCCACCCACCGCCCTCAAAACTGTACCCATCACCTGGCCGTTCGTGGTCTGGGGGCTTGACATGGTTGGACCCCTTAAAGGAGGAACCCACAAGCAAAAATACCTATTTGTCATGGTGGACAAATTCACCAAATAGATAGAGGCCAAGCTAGTTAAGACGGCCGAATCCGGACCTGTGATAGACTTCAGATCAGGGGTAGTACACCGTTACGGCGTCCCCCACAGCATCATAACTGATAACGACACGAACTTCATGGCCGACGAGGTTAAACTCTGGTGCAAAAACATGGGCATCAAGCTCGACTACGCTTCAGTCTATCACCCTCAAACTAACGGTCAAGTCGAACGACCAAATGGTCTAATCATGAGCGGCATCAAACCCAGACTAGTGCGGTCCCTTAAGGAATCTAATACGCACTGGGTAGAGGAGCTCGACTCCGTACTCTGGGGGCTGCGGACCACGCCGAATCTCACTACCGGATTCACACCATTTTTTTATGGTATATGGCGCAGAGGCAGTTTTGCCCTGCGACATAATTCATGACTCACCTCGCGTGCGCATGTACGAAGAAAGAGAAGCCGAGTTGGATCGGTAGGACAGTTTGGACGCCTTAGAGGAGGAGCGCGACATGGCAAAAGCTCGTTCCGCATTCTATCAACAGCAGGCTCGAAGATACCAAAGCCGAGAAGTACGGGCCAAAGCTTATAATGTTGGTGAATTAGTTCTACACCTACCGGACAAGAAAAAGGACAAACTCAAGCCCAAATGGGAGGGTCCATTCATCATCGACCAAGTCCTGATCGGCGGAGCGTACCGTCTGCGGAACGCAGCGGATAACCGACTTGAGCCAAACCCATGGAACGCAGCCCGTCTCCGAAGATTCTACGCCTAAGCGCCGGACTCTGAGTTCGTCTCCTTCCTCCATCTATATTTTATGCTTTAACTATCTTTTATTTCTCTCCTTCTCACTCCTTTTTTCTAAAGCCATTAAAGGCTCGTTCACGCATTGTTCGCACACACCTGACGCGTTATCCGCGCTCAGTATACCTGGGGGCTTCTTTAACAGAAGCTTATTTATATGGGCTTTATGCCCAACACATGTGTCACACTTCCACATGTACCCTTTATTCACCATTATATGCATCGATATGACTTAAGTTTTGGCCAAGCTGGGTTGCCTGGCTCCTGTGCTTACCCCTATGTTCCCGATTGTTCGGCTAGGAGGTAAAGGGAGCACCTCTGCGATTGTTACTACCGGGTCAACCGGATGTGTACCTCAGACTGGGTGAAGCCGAAAGCTAGTGTTCTTAAGGGAATATTCGGTCGGTGAATTGAAAGATGATTTCTTACCTATCTATTTATTTTCCCCCAGATGCTTTCCTGCTTTTTTAGCAGTCCGGACATGCACTTTAGGGCATGCCTCCCAGGGAAAGGAACCCCTAACGGAACTATTCTCCCTGGAAGATGTTTCTTACTAACCATGTAATATAACATAACTAGTTGGGCACTTGTCTGATAAAGCACTAATGACCCCTACGCCTGGTCTCCATGCATGCCCCGATTTTTTACATAACCGTGAGGGTATTCGGACACACTCCGGACTGTCGGGTCCCGAGGTTGAAGCGAAAAGGTCCGCAACGACAAACGATCTACAATCCGGCTAGAAGGCATTTTACATGTCATTTTAAATTACATAGTCAAGCTGACTGATGGTATTCCTCTTCGATACCATCTAATAAACTGTCTAGTTTACGGTCCCGCTGTGAATACTTTGCGGCCAACTCTACTTGGTCGTACACTAAGCTCACAGGGATCTCCTTCCCATCGGGCCCCACAGGTCCGACCTCGGCCATGTGGTTTGGGTCAGCCTTCGCATACCGTGTCTTCACCATGGCCCAGGCCTCCCTGGCGCCTTGACGGCAGGCCGATATCTTCCATAACCGGAAGCACCGCCGTGCTCCCTGAAGCTTCTCCACAAGCTCTCCAAGACCTTCGGGTAGGGACATGGATGGCCACAAGGCCTGGGCGACTCCGCTCATCACCTGCCGAACTCGTTCGTGCAGTTGAAGTAGCTCGGGAAGTAGGTCACCCGTTGAACCAGGCATTTCCTCCGCCGGACGACCTGTGAGCATGCCTACAGACATATTTCTGTCAATCGACTTCCTCGCCGAACTCTTCTTTTCAAAAGTTCGCTCAAGCACTTACTATAAATGCCGCGACGAAGCCGCCAATTCTCCTTCACGGAGTCAGACAGCTGGGCCCGAACATCTTTTAGTTCCTCGCCTAGCTGGGTGTTGGCATCTTGGAGCTTATTTTTCTCTTGCCGCACCCTTGTAAGCACCTTCTCGCTGGCCTTTAGCTGGCGTAGTAGCTGTTGCTTGTCCGGATCTAGTGCGGCGCCATCTGCAATATTATTGTCAGACTTACACACGCTGCACTTCACAAACTACTTATATTTCGAAGTATATATTACCGGAGGGGGTCTTGGTGGCTCCCCCTGTGGCGGCTAGTGCGGCCTCAAGTTGGGCCTTGCATTCTTGAAGATCCTGGGACAGTTGGGTATTCTTCTCTGTAAGGTCCTGCATAACAAATGATCCTTAAATCAGTTATTCTAACTATTTTAAGTCTCGGGGGCTACTGGCATATATAACTGTCAAAATTCACTCACCCGTATGTCTTTCACATACTGCTCCGTGGCTCTGGCTAGACCATCTTGAGCGGCACGGAGGTGCGCATCTCCCGCATTGAAGGCATTCAATGCCTCCGGGGAGAAACACGCGTCATGAAGAACTGTCCGGCGGCGCTTGTGATTCATGGCACTCTCCACCTCAGATCTGGTGGCGGACAGCCTGTCGGTATCCTTCGTTGGAGGAGCATCCGGCGCACACCTTGTGTTTGCCTCCCCCTCCGGACCTGGCGTTGGAGCCTGGCTGGCGGGGGCTTGATTGGCAACCTCTCCGGACACAGTCCGGCGAGCGCTCTTTCTCCTGGAACAATCACGAATGTTAATATGCCTCCCAGGAATCTTTCCTTTAAACACGGTGGCGCGCCATACCGTTGCGGTGACGTCTCGATTCGCACCGCACTTCTTTTCCGCCTGCTGGGCCGAGCTGCCCCTTGCTAGGCGGCTGCCGCAGGCTTGGCTTCCCGCCTTAATGGCACCTCCTGCGGAACACCATTGGTATATGGTGGTCAGAGATAAGCATGGATGAGTATGGTATCAGGACTCCGGTCACAGTTACCTGGGAAATCGGAGATATTCCGGGGTAGTCGGCCGTAATGGCGACCAAAGCATTGTCGATGCTAAGTTGGTGGAACACCCCATCGATCAGCTCCACCTTTATGTCCGGATCCTCTTCAGAGGCCGGATCGAGGGACCGTTCCGGATCCTCGGGTTGTGGAGCCAGGCTGTGTATGTCCTCTACGGCCTGACGCAGTTCCTGCGTCGAAATCACAAAGTGAGACACTTAACTTTGGGAATATGGATCGGATAGACAAATGTCCGCTTACCCAGCTCCAAGGGTTGTTCATGGAAATTCCGTTCAATGGACTAGCACGGAGGAAGTCCTCCTTCTCCCCTTTGTACAGGCCGGACAGGATCTTCACCAGATCGGCGACCGATCCCGGCCCCTTGCGGCCATGACGGGTGGCATCATCCTCCCCGTTGAAATCCCACATGGGGTGGCCCCTATACTGAAGCGGCTGCACCCCTCGCATAATGCATGTGGCCATGACCCTGATCACGGTCAATCCGGAATGAGCCAATAACCTTATTCGGCCCATCAGGTATTGGACGTCCCTATCATTCTCCTGTTGAGGGCTCCGCTGGCGCCAACTTAGGCGTTTCTTCAGAGGAGCGTTGCTGAACTCCGGGAGGCCGATCCAAACTGGATCAGCGGGGCGTCTTCCATATAGAACCATTCCGAAGGCCAGTCTTCGGACGCCTTCTTCGGGGTTCCGGATAGATATCCGGTCCCAGCGATGCGCCATAGTTCGGCTCCGCCCACTCGATATATCGACCCCTCATGAGAATGGGGTACGAGGCAGAATAATCTCTTCCACAACGCAAAATGGGCCTCGACACCCACGAAACCTGCGATGTGCAGGATGGAGGCAGGCGTAAGGTGGTGAAGCTGGAGCCCATAGAACTCCAGGAGCCCCCGGAGAAACGGATGTATGGGAAATCCGAGTCCTCTTATTAGATAAGGGACGAAGCATACCCGCTCTCCTTTGGAGGGATTGGGGATGCTCTCCGCCTGCTTTCTGCCCTTGTAGGTGGCGAGTCCGGCTCGAACCGGAACCATAAAGGCTGGGGGAAGAAATCCCTTGGCTTGGAGCGTCACTAGCTCACTATGCGGGACTGAGCATCTCCCCCAATCTCCTGGCTGAGGGCTGGGAGCGCGAGAGGATGAGCCGCGTCGACTGTCCATGATGGAATGGATTTTTGTCAGAGGCGCTCCGATGAATACTCGCGGAAGGAGGATGGTGTGATTCGGATCCAGATCCACGCCTCTCTTTATAGGCAGCTCATTCGCGCAGCTAGGGGGTAAAGTGTAAAAATACCCTGGCTTTTCGCATTCGTACGACACGTGGAGGATGGCCATTATTGGACGTGGAAGCCAACAAGCGCAACATTTATAAGAAGCCGGACACCATTCGGCAAGTACATGGAATTTGGAGAAGAACCCGCCTTGCAATGCCGAAGACAATATGTGCACCGGACTCGTCGTCATTGAAGCCTGGTTTGGGGGCTACTGAGGGAGTCCTAGACTCGGGGGTGTCCGGATAGCCGAACTATCACCGTCGGCCGGACTCCAAAACTATGAAGATGCAAGATTGAAGACTTCGTCCCGTGTCCGGATGGGACTTTCCTTGGCGTGGAAGGCAAGCTTGGCGATACAGATATGTAGATCTCCTACCATTGTAACCGACTCTGTGTAACCCTAGCCCTCTCCGGTGTCTATATAAACCGGATTTAGTCCGTAGGACGAACAACAATCATACCATAGGCTAGCTTCTAGGGTTTAGCCTCCTTGATCTCGTGGTAGATCTACTCTTGTACTACCCATATCATCAATATTAATCAAGCAGGAGTAGGGTTTTACCTCCACCAAGAGGGCCCGAACCTGGGTAAAAACATCGTGTCCCTTGTCTCCTGTTACCATCCGCCTAGACGCACAGTTCGGGACCCCCTACCCGAGATCCGCCGGTTTTGACATCGACAGGTGGCCTTCAGGATACAAAGGTTCCTAAGTCATTCTACCGGTTCTAGTAGCCACTCTAACAGCAAAATCATGTTTATTATTTAATTCATCGAGCAAATCACTTTGAGCTTTAAGTACTTGCTCAGCTTGAGTGGTAACCATAGAAGCATATTTGCTAATGAGTTTAAGTTCACCTTTAACTCTAGCCATAGAGTCACCCAAGTGTCCTATTTTGAAAGCATTATTCTTTAATTCTCTACCAACATAAGCATTAAAACTTTCTTGCCTAGCCATAAAGTCATCAAATTCATCTAAGCATGGGCTATGAAATTTAGTAGACGGGATTTCAACTTTATCATATCTATAGAGAGAATTTACCTTTACTACCTGTGTCGGGTTATCAAGACAATGTGGTTCTTCAACAGGCGGTATATTAAGACCAGGTCTTTCTTCAATAGGAGGTAAATTTTTAACATTTTCAGCTTTAATACCTTTTTCTTTCATTGATTTCTTTGCCTCTTGCATATCTTTAGGACTGAGAAATAGAACACCCTCTTCTTCGGAGTTGGTTTAGGAATGGGCTCAGGAGTTGGCTCAATTGGCTCAGGAATTGGCTCAGGAAGAGTCCAATTATTTTCATTAGTCAACATGTTATTCAATAGTAATTCATCTTGGTCGACTGTTCTTTCCCTGAAAACACAACCAGCACAACTATCCAAGTAGTACGTCCTTTGAAGCATCGGTTAGTCCATTATAAAAGATATCAAGTATTTCATTTTTCTTAAGTGGATGATTAGGAAAAGCATAAAGTAACCGAAGAAGCCTCCCCCAAGCTTGTGGGAGACTCTCTTTTTGATTTGCACAAAATTATATATTCCCCGCAAGGCAGCTTGTTTCTTATGAGCAGGGAAATATTTAGCAGAGAAGTAATAAATCATATCCCGGGGACTACGCACACAACTAGGATCAAGAGAATTAAACCAAGTCTTAGCATCACCCTTTAATGACAATGGAAATATCTTAAGGATATAATAATAGCGAGACTTCTCATCATTAGTAAACAGGGTGGCTATATCATTTAACTTGGTAAGATGTGCCACAACGGTTTCAGATTCATAGCCATAAAAATGATCAGATTCAACCAAAGTAATTATTTCAGGATCAACAGAGAATTCATAATCCTTGTCAGTAACACAGATAGGTGAAGTAGGAAAAGCGGGGTCAGGTTTCATTCTAGCATTAAGAGATTGCTGCTTCCATTTAGCTAATAAGTTCTTAAGATCATATCTATCTTTGCAAGCAAAAATAGCTCTAGCAGCTTCCTCATCCATAACATAACCCTCAGGAACAACGGGTAATTCATAATCAGGGGGAGAACTTTCATCATCACTATCATCGATAATAGCATCTTCAATAATTTCATTCTCTCTAACCCAAGCAAGTTGTTCATCAAGAAATTCACCTAATGGCATAGTAGTATCACACACAGAAGTAGTTTCATCATAAGTATCATGCATAGCCGAAGTGGCATCCTCAATAACATGAGACATATCACAATTCATAGCAGTAGCAGGTTTAGGTGTTGCAAGCTTACTCAAAACAGAAGGAGAATCTAGTGCAGTGCTAGATGGCAGTTCCTTACCCCCCCTCGTAGTTGAGGGAAAAATCTTGGTTCTTTCGTCTTTCAAGTTCCTCATAGTGATCAACTGATATAAATCCCAAGTGACTCAAAGAATAGAGCTATGCTCCCCGGCAACAGCGCCAGAAATTAGTCTTGATAACCCACAAGTGTAGGGGATCGCAACAGCTTTCGAGGGTAGAGTATTCAACCCAAATTTATTGATTCGACACAAGGGGAGCCAAAGAATATTCTTAAGTATTAGTAGTTGAGTTGTCAATTAACCAACACCTGGATAACTTAGTATCTGTAGCAAAGTATTTAGTAGCAAAGTAGTATGGAAGTAACGATAACAGTGGCAAAAGTAAAGATAGCAGTTTTGTAGTAATTGTAATAGTAACAATGGAAAAGTAAATAAGCGAAGCACAATATGTGAAAAGCTCGTAGGCATTGGATCAGTGCTGGATAATTATGTCGGATGTGATTCCTCATGTAATAGCTATAACATAGGGTGACACAGAACTAGCTCCAGTTCATCAATGTAATGTAGGCATGTATTCCGAATATAGTCATACGTGCTTATGGAAAAGAGCTTGCATGACATTTTTTGTCCTACCCTCCCGTGGCAGCGTGGTCCTAGTGGAAACTAAGGGATATTAAGGCCTCCTTTTAATAGAGAACCGGAACAAAGCATTACCACATAGTGAATACATGAACTCCTCAAACTATGGTCATTACCGGAGAAGTATCCCGATTATTGTCACTTCGGGGTTGTCGGATCATACAACATAATAGGTGACTATAGACTTGCAAGATAGGATCAAGAACTCACATATATTCATGAAAACATAATAGGTTCAGATCTGAAATCATGGCACTCGGGCCCTAGTGACAAGCATTAAGCATAGCAAAGTCATGGCAACATCAATCTCAGAACATAGTGGATACTAGGGATCAAACCCTAACAGAACTAACTTGATTACATGGTAAATCTCATCCGACCCATCACCGTCCAGCAAGCCTACGATGGAACTACTCACGCACGGCGGTGAGCATCATGAAATTAGTGATGGAGGATGGTTGATGATGACGACGGCGATGAATCCCCCTCTCCGGAGCCCCGAACGGACTCTAGATCAGCCCTCCCAAGAGAGATCAGGGCTTGGCGACGGCTCCGTATCATAAAACGTGATGTAACTTTCTCTCAGATTTTTTCTCCGCGAAACGAAATAGATGGAGTTGGAGTTGAGGTCGATAGAGCATTAGGTGGCCCACGAGACAGGGGGCGCGCCCAGGGGGGAGGACGCACCCCCACCCTCGTGGACAGGGTGTGGGCCCCCTGGCCTTGATTCTTTCGCCAGTATTTTTTATATTTTCCAATAGTTATCTCCGTGGATTTTCAGGTCATTCCGAGAACTTTTGTTTTTTGCACAATAAACAACACCATGGCAGTTCTGCTGAAAACAGCGTCAGTCTGGGTTAGTTTCATTCAAATCATGCAAGTTAGAGTCCAAAACAAGGGCAAAAGTGTTTGGAAAAGTTGATACGTTGGAGACGTATCATCCGCCGCCTCCTGTTACCATTAGCTTTAGACGCACAGTTCGGGACCCCCTACCCGAGATCCTCCTGTTTTGACACCGACATTGGTGATTTCATTGAGAGTTCCACTGTGTCATCACGGTAAGGCTTGATGGCTCCTTCAATCATCCACAACGATGCAATCCAGGGTGAGGTTTTCCTCCCCGGACAGATCTTCGTATTCGGCGGCTTCGCACTGCGGGCCAACTCGCTTGGCCATCTGGAGCAGATCGATAGCTATGCCCCTGGCCATCAGGTCAGGTTTGGAAGCCTGAACTACACTATCGACATCCGCGGAGACTTGATCTTCAATGGATTCGAGCCCATGACAGGTGCGCCGTACAGTCACGATGAGCATGACTTAGATCTACCATTGGACGGCGTTCAGGAGATCACACCTGCAGCTGCCCCGGCTCTAAATCCGGAGCAGATTGCGCCATCCGAGGACGGGTGGATGGACCCTGCCACAGAGGACGCACACTCAGCGGCGATAGAGCCGAACACAGACTTCGCCTCCAATAAGGTCTGCGTCATCGCTTGAGTGGGAAGCGGACGACGAAAAAATTCGTTACCCACTTAATAGCCACTGTCGACGACTTAACTGACATGCTTGATTTCGACTCCGAAGACATCGACGGCATGGACGACGATGCTGGGGAAGAACAGGTGCCACCGCCCAAAGGGCGCTGGACAGCCACCTCATCATATGATATATATATGGTGGACACAACCAAAGAAAGCAATGGCGATGAGGCAACGGAGGATAATCCTCTTGAGAAGCAATCTAAGCGCCGGCGTCAGCGGTGCCGCTCTAAGCCCCGCCATAGCAAAAATAGTGATACCGGTACAAGAGACAATAGCACTCCGGATGATGTCGAAGACGAAAACAATCCCGCCCAGCCAAGCTTCGAGCAAGCCGAACGGGAGGATGGGCAAGCTAGCCCTGATGAACAGGCAATGGATGGAGACTCGGAGGATGACAATTACATGCCTCTCTCCGAAGACGAGGTGAGCCTCGGCGATGAACAATTTATCATGCTTGAGGATCCCGTCGAGCAGGAGCGCTTCAAGCACCGGCTTATAGCCACTGCAAAAAGCCTGAAGAAAAAACAGCAACAACTCCAAGCTGATCAAGATCTGCTAACTGATAGATGGACCGAGGTCCTGGCAGGCGAGGAATACGGACTCGAGCACCCAACTAAAAGTTACCTGAAGCGCAGGTTGTTACCTCAATTCGAGGAGGAGGCACTAGAGCCTACACTACCAGCGCAGGATGCGGCTGACCGGCCACCTCATGGTCGAGACAAAGCGGCGTATCAACCCGAACACCAGCCCGCACCCCATCGCCAAACAAATAAAAACACGAAGGCCCGGGGCTACACGCATGACCTGTGAGACGAATTGGAAAACAAAGCAGGACATTCAAGATCGATCTACAGATCATGGGGGCGCGCACCAACGCGTGATGATGGCCGCCACATCGGATATATTAAATACAAATCCGGCCGGGCCGAATATAACAGACCAGACTCATTTGAACTGCATCATGATGTAGCCTGGCATAGAGGCGCCGCACACCCCCTATGCTTCACTGACGAAGTAATGGAGCATGAATTCCCAGAAGGGTTTAAGCCCGTGAATATCGAGCCCTACGATGGGACTGCAGACCCCGCGGTATGGATAGAAGATTTCCTTCTCCACATTCACATGGCCCGCGGCGATGATCTACATGCCATCAAGTACCTCCCACTAAAACTCAAGGGACCGGCTCAGCATTGGCTGAATAGTTTGCAGGCAAACTCCATTGGAAGTTGGGAGAACCTGGTAGACGCATTCCTGGATAACTTCTAGGGCACTTATGTGCGGCCACCGGATGCTGATGATTTAAGTCACATAACCCAACAGCCCGGAGAGTCAGCCAAGAAATTCTGGACTTGGTTCCTAACTAAAAAGAACCAAATTGTCGACTGTCCGGATGCCGAAGCCCTAGCGGCCTTTAAACATAACATCCATGGCAAGTGGCTTGCCCGACACCTCGGCCAAGAGAAGACGAAGTCCATGGCAGCCCTCATGACACTCATGACCCGCTTTTGTGCAGGCGAGGATAGTTGGTTGGCTCATAGCAACAGCACATCAAGAAATCCTGGCACCTCAGACGCCAGAGATAGCAACGGCAAGCCCCGACGCAATAGACACAAGCGTTGCAATAATGGCAACAACGCCGAAGACACGGCCGTCAATGCCGGATTCAGTGGCTCTAAGTCCGGTCAGCGGAAAAAGCCATTCAAAAGAAACAATCCGGGCCCATCTAGTCTGGACCACATACTCGATCGCTCATGTCAAATTCACGGCACCCCCGATAAACCAGCCAACCACACCAACGGAGAATGTTGGGTGTTTAAACAAGCTGGCAAGTTGAATGCCGAAAACAAGGAAAAGGAGCCGCATAGTGATGACGACGAGGAGCCCCGGCTGCCTAACATAGGAGGACAGAAGAAATTTCCTCCCCAAGTAAAAACGGTAAATATGATATACGCAACCCATATTCCCAAGCGGGAGCGGAAGCATGCACTAAGGGACGTCTACGCGATGGAGCCACTCGCCCCAAAGTTCAACCCATGGTCTTCTTGTCCGATCACCTTTGATCGCAGGGACCATCCAACCAGTATCCTTCATGGCGGTTTGGCCGCGCTAGTCCTCGACCCCATCATTGATGTATTCCACCTCACACGAGTCCTTATGGACGGTGGCAGCAGCCTGAACCTGCTCTATCAGGATACATTGCGCAAAATGGGTATCGATCCCTCAAGGATCAAACCCACCAAAACCACCTTCAAAGGTGTCATACCAGGTGTAGAGGCCTGTTGTACAGGCTCGGTCACACTAGAAGTGGTCTTCGGATCCCTGAACAACTTCCGAAGCGAGGAGTTAATCTTCGATATCGTCCCCTCCTGAAGTGGCTATCATGCACTGCTCAGACGAACCGCATTCGCCAGATTTAATGCGGTGCCGCACTATGCCTACCTCAAGCTCAAGATTCCCGGACCTCGCGGTGTTATAACATTCGATGGAAATACAGAATGCTCCCTCCGCACGGAGGAGCACACCGTGGCCCTTGCAGTAGAAGTACAGAGCAACCTCCTTAGGCAGACCTTCAATTCGACAATAAAGCCCCCGGACACCGTCAAGCGAGTCCGAAGTACTCTGCAACAAGATCATCCGGGCCGTCCAGAGCTCACCTAGCAATTCGGCCTCCGTCCCAGCCCTATTCAAGCGGTGAAATTTGTGCCGCGCGTACATAATTACGCACTTAAAATACCATGGGCATAGACGGAGGCACAGCTAGAATGCAGTCCACAATGCGGCTCAACCGCCTCAGGATCCGTATACCTTCACCCTTTTCTTTATTTCAGGTCCCTATCTTCTTGAGGCTCTTCCGACCCATCACGGGATGGAAACGCCAAGAAGGCAAGAAGCTTTGACGTACGAGGGATAACGATCGCTATACCTGTTTTTCCATACCCGCGCGCAACTCGCTCTTTGTTAGGACATGTCAAATAGTCCTATTTTTCTTATCGCACTACTTGTATACATACGCCTTGACGTATCATCCGAATAACAATGGAAAATAATGTGCAGCGTCACCTTATTATTACATTTTTCTTTTTCTTTTTCCTTGACTGTTTATTTATTACAAATTGCACCCATACATTTTGGTACATTCAGTTCGCCAGGGGCTTCAGTGTACCTCATAACACGACAAGAAAAGTCCGAACACTTTCGACAGTGCGGCACCCCGAATTTATAGCATTATATGCATCAGCTCCGAATCATGTCTTGGGTCAATAGTTGGGTTGCCCGGCTCCCATGTTTTGCTGCCTTACGTTCCGCTATATCAGCTAAGGTGGCATAGGGAGAACTACTGTGATTGTGTCCTGGTTCATCCGGACGAGCACCTCAGTAGAGAAAGCCGAAAACTGACTGTCATGATGCGGCGAGAGCTGGTCGCTGTTCGAGAGGTTTGAAATCCTTATAGATTTTTTCCGCTTCGGGTGAGGAATCGGTCTTTGTCCGATTAAGGCGTGTATAGCACCCCAAGTTCGGTCTTCCGAATACCAGGGGCTACGCCAAAATTTAAAATTATAGAACTTCTATGGCTAAGTGAGGGTGATAAAGTCGTATAGTCCGATTGCCTTGTTCGCTGCGCTAAACACCTCCTTAAAGGATCAAAAATTTGGATAAAGAGTGTTTAGATTTATCCCAAACACCCCTGTACTAGTTACATGGGGGCAGAAGCCAACGACTGGGCAACTCTCAGATTCTATAAACGGCTGCACAGAAGGTAAAATTTTAAATCAACAAGCGTTATATTGTGCAAAGGAACTTGTTTCATATTACAGGATAAAATGAGTACATTCACTCAAAGATTACATCCTTAGCACATTGCTCCGCCACAAGGCGGGAGCCCTTCAGGACGCTGTCATAATACTTTTTAGGCCGGCGGTGCTCTTTGCCCTTCGGTGGCCCCTCCATCATCAGCTTCTCGGCATCCATCTTCGCCGAGTGCACTTTTGCACGGGCGAAGGCCATTCACGCACCTTCAATGCAAACTGACCGCTTTATGACTTCAAGCCGTGGGCAGGCACTCACAAGCCACTTTACGAGGCCGAAGTAGCTGCTGGGAAGAGGCTCGGCAGGCCACAGCCGGACTATGAGGTCCTTCATGGCCATTTCGGTCGCCTTTTGCAGTTCGAGCAGTTGCTTTAGCTGGTCGCCCAAGGGCATCGGATGTTCTGTCCCAATATACTGAGACCAGAACAACTTCTCCATCGAGCTCCCTTCTTCAGCCGGTAGAACTCTGCGGCATCAGATATGTTGCGCGGTAGATCTGCGAACGCTCCTGGAGAGCTCCAAATTCGGGTAAGTAAAAGGAAAGTCTCCTTCACATGCTTGCTTTGCATAATGAATGCCTTACCCGCCGCAATCTTCTTGGCCGCCTGAATCTCCTGGAGGGCCTTTTGGGCTTCGGCCTTTGTGTCTCGCACGCTCTGGAGGGCCTTAGCAAGCTCAGACTCTTGCGTCTTAGAGTCACGCTCCAAGGACTCGTATTTTTGGATGAAATCCTGGAGCTCTTGGTGGACCTCGTTGACCCATGCCTCTTGCTTCTCATGCTCGGCACGCTCCTTGGCCGCTTTGTCTTCGGCCTCGGTCAGTGCTGTCTTAAGGGTCGCCACTTCGGTCGTGGCCCCTAGTAAAGTTCATGATGCTTTTATTAGCAGGAACCATTTTTCCTTTCTAAGTATACAGACGGGGTATTGTGTACATTTGTTTTCCTCAAGCTACCTCTTCACGAGGCCGAGCTCTCCCTCAGTCCGCTCCAGGTCCCGCTTTAGTCCGGAGACCTCCGCAGTACAAGCGGCAGCAGCTAGCAGCGACGCCTGCTTATTCACATAGACATCTTCTGTTAGACTCCTGCGGATGTTATTTGATCCTCTGTTCGGCCTTTCTTTCCGAACACCAAACAAAGCATCAAGGTCTACTGTCTATGTTGTGATATTTTCTTACAATTTTGTTACTTACCTCAAAGCCTGTTAGGAGGCTAGCGCGGGCTTCGGTCCACTCTTAGCGGACCGGACCTTCTCAATCACCATACTCATAAGAGTACAGTGTTCTTCATCAATGGAAGCGCCGTGAAGCGCTCCCAACAAGTTGTTCGATGCCTCTGAATGGACAGAGGTCATCTGTACATGCGGCTCACCCCCTTAGAGAGAGGCTGCCTGCCTGAATCCGGAACCACTTGGGTTTCCGGAGCCGTATTCGGCTGGGGGCCAAACTTGTTGCGGCCCCCGTTATCGGAGTCCATGGGGGTCTTCCCCCCCATGTCCCAACGATTGGGATTTCGCCTGGGGGCTCTCTAGAATTGTCTCCCCCTGGTCCGGTATCCTCTGAGACAACACCTCGGTGTCGTCCGCGGGCCTGGGGGAGGAGGCTGTTGGGAGTGAATTGTTGTTCATCGCCGACGGGCCCAGGGACCCCTCCGAAGAGGATACCCCTATGTGGGATTTGGCCGGACTGCATATGCATGTTGGGCATGATAAGAAGCAATAAAGCTAAACATACTGGAAGTATTATAGTGTCCGGATATTTACAACTTAGCCAGGGGCTTGTCCCTGGGCAAGCACTCCTCGCCGCTGTAGGTGGCCGTGGTGGAGTGGTCCGGAAGGAGGGTCTTTCCCTTCTTGGACGCCTCGGCCTCCCCCTGCGGGGCGGCCTTTCTCTTCTCCCCCTCCACCTGGTTGGGGGGGGAGGGATTTCTTCTTCCTCCTCCTCGTCTTTGTTGGAGGAGTGCGCCCTGGTGTCTTCGGACACCACGTCTGACGTAACCTTGCGGCGAAGACCTTCTCTGGTCCCCGCAGTCTTCTTCTTGGCCTTCTTCTCCGGCACCTCATAGAGCGCCGGAAACAGCATCTTCGTTAGAAGAGACGATTCCGGATCTTCAGGTAGCGGAGCCGGACAATCAATCCGCTCCGCTATCGCTACCCAGTCCTGTTGAATCGGCATGGAGGCTTAGATTCCTCCTGCAAGTGTGCTGGTAAAAGGCACATCTTGCAAAATATAAAAACTTACCGGATTGGCTGGGCGCTTTGCACTGAGTCCGCGATCTTCGGTTATGGGCGGTGGTACCTCGGTGGCCTTGGACAACACCTTCTAGACGTCTTCATGCGTCGTGCCGAAGAGCTCTCACAGCATCTGGTGTTCGGCCGGGTCGAACTCCCACAGATTGCAAACCCGTTGTCGGTGTCAAATCCGGCGGATCTCGGGTAGGGGGTCCTGATCTGTGTGTCAAGGATGATGGTAACAGGAAGCAAGGGACACAGATGTTTACCCAGGTTCGGGCCCTCTTGATGGAGGTAAAACCCTACTTCCTGTTTGATTAATATTCATGATATGGGTAGTACAAGAGTAGATCTGCCACGAGATCGTAGAGGCTAAACCCTAAGAGCTATCCTATGATGGTATGATTGTAATTGTGATCGGCCTTCTAAGGACCAACCTCTTCGGTTTATATAGACACCGGAAAGGGCTAGGGTTTACATGGAGTCGGTTACAAGAAAGGAAACACAATATCCGGATCGCCAAGCTTGCTTTCCATGCAAAGGAGAATCCCATCCGGACACGAGCCGAAGTCTTGAGTCTTGTATCTTCACGCTTCAATAGTCCGGACATTGTACACAGTCCGGCTGTCCGGATACCCCCTAATCCAGGACTCCCTCAGTAACCGCTGAACCAGGCTTCAATGACGATGAGTCCGGCACGCAGTATTGTCTTCGGCATTGCAAGGCGGGTTCCTTCTCCGAATACTCCAAAGTAATTATTGAACACTTGAATCGTGTCCGGATCCACAAAATGATCTTTACACACCGCTGTAGAGAGAATGATATTTCGCAAACACAATCTGCTGACAACTTTTTCTGATGACGTGACATGTTATTATGGTCGGATCATTATTCGAACCGTTTTCCCGCAACCAGCTACAGCGCACATTGCCAGGCGGTTTCTTTGACACGTCTTGTCAAAGCAGAGATCGTGTCCCCTTATCACGGGATTCTCATCAATACGGGTATGGGTAATCCCACCACGCCATCAATCGTGGTGCTTGGGAAGCAAGCGATTCCCAAAGGGCAAGTGGGGAGGCGCACCGCTTTCGGCGCCTCTATAAAGGAATAAGATTTCCTCATTTTTACCCACGCCTTCTTCCTCCTTTTCCCACTCTTGCCCACTGGAGCTCCAGCGCCCAAGCCCAAGTCTCCTCCGCATAGCTAAACATGTCTGGAGCAGGAGGCAAGTGGGTGGCTTCCACCGTCAAGGAGAAGCACATCACAAATCTTCGGGCGGCCAGATACTTGGCCGCGGACCTAGTGCACCGGCTACCGGACACCGGACAGGTCATTCCGACCCTAGGACCCCACGAGAGGGTCATATTCGTCGCCCACTTTTTCCGTGGACTGGGATTTCCACTCCATCCCTTCGTCCGCGGGCTCATGTTCTACTACGTGTTAGATTTCCATGATCTAGCCCCGAACTTCGTCCTCAACATCTCGGCGTTCATCGTCGTATGCGAGGCCTTCCTCCGCATCCGACCTCATTTCGGCCTATGGCTGCAAACCTTTTGCGTGAAGCCAAAGATTGTAAGCGGCCAGCAAGTGGAGTGCGGAGGAGCCATGGTGGGCAAGATGCCTAATGTCACCTGGCTGGACGGCTCCTTTGCGGAGACCGTAAAAGGATGGCAATCGGGGTGGTTCTACATCATGGAGCCGCGCGGCGCCAGCTGGGCGGCGGCCCCCAAATTCAGATCTGGAGCCCCCATGCGGCTCACCTCCAGGGAAAGGAAGGGCCTGTCCTGGGGCGAATCTACGGAGTTGACTAGACTCCAGACCTGCATCAAGAGCATGAAGGACAAGAACATCAAGCTTGTCAATGTGATCCAGGTCATGCTCGTTTGCCGGATTCTGCCATGCCAAAGGCGGGCATTCACTCTGTGGGAGTTTGTCCTGGCCGAACACCAGACGCTCCGGAAGCTCTACGACATGACGCACAAAGGCACATGGAAGGTGTTGTTCAAGGCCTCCGAAGTACCCCCTCCCACATCCGAGGACCGCGGGCTTCACGCTGCGCGGGCTCCTAGTCAGGTGAGTTCTCAGACTACCACCGGATCCGATTCTTCCCATATATTCATGGGAGTGCCTTAAGTAGTCATGCACATTTGTTCAGGATTATGTGGAGACACGGAGCAGGTTTACTGTCCGGCTCCATTGCCAGAAGGCGCAGCTGATGCTCTCCTATCGGAGATGCTGGTACCGGCACCGTAGAAGGTGCCGGAGAAAAAGGCCGAAAAGAAGGCCCCGGGGACCCGAAAGGGTCTCCGACGTAAGATTACGCCAGAAGCCCCGTCCGAAGACGACGAGGCACACTCCTCCCACGAAGGGGAGGAGGAAGAAGAGGAAGAAGACGCCCCATCCGGAAAGGATGAGGGGCTCGGGGAGGCGGACCAGGGGGCCGGAAAAGGCCCTCGTCATAAGGCCGTCATACCCCTGTCATCTGATGACGACGAGACAGATTCCTCCCGCGGAGGCGGGGGGAATCAGGAAGAGATTCTACCTCCCCACACTAGGGGGAGAAGAATAGGAAAGCCGCCCCGGAAGGGGAGGCTGGGGCGTCCAAGAAGGGGAAGGTGTCCCTTCTGGACTACTCCGCCACGGCCGCTCTCAGCGAGGAGGGGTGGCTGCCGAGGGGGAAGCTCCCAGTGTGATCGTAAGTGTCCGCATTCCATCATAACTTCACTTTATAGCTTTTGTTTAACGCAAACATATGTGCAGTCCGGCCAGGGATCACCCCGAGGTATCTTCCTCTGGGTCCTTGAGCGATTCGGAGATGAATTCGCTTCCGACAGCCAATACTCCTCAGCCCGCGGACGACACGGAGGTGTTGTCCCGGAGGCTCCCAGAGCGGGGGGAGGTGGCTCTGGAGATGCCCCGAGGCGGGGTCCCAGATGTCGGACGCGCGGGGTTCAAGATCCCCGCGGATCGTGCTGACAAGAGCCACGGTAGGCCGGGCTCTCAGCCGAACAGTGTCCCGGAACCTTCAATGGTTCCGAACTCAGACGGACAACCCCTCGTTAGGGAGGGAGAGCCGTCTGCATCAAGGACTTCCGTTGCACCCGAGGCGCCAGATTGTTTGCTGGAAGCGCTTCGCGGCGCTTCCATGGACGAAGAGCACCGTATTCTTATGAGTTCGGTGATTCCACTACAAAAAATACACTTCCGTGATGATATGTGTTTGTCACAGTAGGTCGCGTTTTTTTTCATGCATGCACATCCATGACAAATTTATGACAGAATCAAGATAGTCATACCTGTGCTGTCGTAGAAGTGTTCCATGACATTACCAAAATTATCATCACGGAAGTGTCCACTTCCATGATGATAAATCGCGCGTCACAAAAGTGCTTTCGTCAAGGGTGACCAACACGTGGCATCCACCGTAACGGAACGCCGTTAAGCTATCGGGTCGGGTTTTGGATCCGATATCCCATTAACGTCCCCGACCAATGGGGATTTTCCACGTGTAAAATCATCATTGGCTAGAGGAGACACGTGTCGGCTCACCGTTGGGACAGATGCCATCCACTCATTGGACAGAAGGTGCCTATGATACGTGGACACGTGGCACGGCCCAACAGAGGCCCATTCATGTGAAGAGGCCGGCCCATTTGACTTGGTCAAAAGGTGGCGGGCCGGCCCATGTAAAGCCTGTTAACGGCCTGTTCACATATAGCCCATTTACAGCTCGCTAACCCAAGGCCCGTTACGCCCTATCCGGATTAGGACCAGTAGCGTCATCTGGGCCACCCAATATGATTCCAGCCCGTTTTCACTTCTGGCCCATGTATGGCCCATGACGTCTTTCGGCCCATATGAGGCCCTATGTAACTCTTGGCCTATTAACGGCCCGTGGTGAAACTGGCCCATAATGAACAGTGTATTACTTTACACCCATTAATGGCCCGTGGTGAAACTGGCCCGTAATGAACAGTGTATCACTTTATACCCATTAAGGGCCCGTTATTCCGTTGGGCCGTCTCCAGCCCACGTTATCTTTCGGACTTCTCAGAGCCCATTTATTCTTGGGCTCATTTCCAGCATTCGTTTATTACGGCCCGTTACTGTCATTTTCTGCTTATGGGCCAAATTCAGCCCGTGGTTACAGTCGGCCCGTTTGTGGTCCGTTAACACGTTGGGCCGTTTTCATAGCGTCATGAAATACGGCCTATTAACGATGGCCCGTTATGGTCGGCCCATGAATGGACGATTCCAACTCTAGCCCGTTTATGGCCATAATGCGGCCTGTTATTGGCCCATGTTTGGCCAATCGGTCACTGCCCGTATAAGGCCCATTGATGATACGGCCCGTAGAAGGCCCATTGTTTCTGCGGCCCGTAGAAGGCCCATTGTTTCTACGTCCCGTGGAAGGCCCACTGTTTATACGGCCCGTAGAAGGCCCACTGTTTCTACGGCCCGTAGGTGCAATGTCACTACAGTAAATATTAACACATGGTTATTGTGGCCTAGTTTTAAAAAATAGGTTGTTGCAGCCACTAGCAAACCGCAGAAAAAGAATTGCACTGACTACAAGCAAACAAATAAACAAGACAACAAGGAAATAAATAAGCAAGCAACTTACACTATGCTATCACGGCTATTACACATATTACATCCACTGGGCATCAAAGTTCGCCACCAGTGCAAATATAGGGAACACATCAGCATATAAACGCCGCAGCAAAACAAGTCCAGAACTGAAACCACTTCAGAAGAGCTTAAGAAACAATATCCTGGGTACCCATAATGCTGGCAAGATGCTTAGCAAGCTTATTAACTTTCTCTTGTTTGGCGCTTAAGTCCACCAGCGCCTGCTGTTGCACCAGAAAGTATGCATCTGAATTCTGCAGGGACTTCCTCAGTCCTTCGGCTTCCTGTCGCATAACATCTGATCGATGTCTTTCAACTTGAAGTTGAGACTCAAGAAGCCGAACTGATTCAGGAAACGAGTTCGAAGAGCTGGTGCCAGCAGTGGTAGCCAGTAACTCGAACACTACATCAAGACGGGACTTTGGGGTTGTCTCAGTGTCCTCAATATAGTTTTTATCAGCTTTCTTGGAGACCAACAGGGATGTCTCACTATCTTGAACCTTATCTGCATTACTTCCTTTACCATTGCATAACAGGGTACTCTTCTCCAATATTTTATCTGCGTTCTAAAAGGGAAACAAACAAACACATCTCAGGTTTACAATGTAGTATATGAAACTCATTTTGGTAAACCAATTCAGTAGTAAGGTGGACAGGATAACAACATGAAACAAACATATATCTATGTAGTATGGTCACTGTATGGTCTATATCATTCTAGTTTATGTTGCCAAATCAAGATAGATATAGTTCGAATCATATCTATTTAAGACAAAGCAGCATAGACAGAATATAAGTGTGGGAAACTACACAGCAATAACAACACTTGTAATGTGCATGGCATGAGAACATAACTGTTTATTCAATTGAAACTGAAATCAACATAGAGCAAGTTACAACAGCAAACAGCCAAACACGTTGAAGAAACAGGTTTAAAACAGACCTGTTGCACCATTGGAGTTTCAATTGCATCCTTCAAATTTGAAATTGGTTGGTATCAGTAAATACAGTGATGCAAGATCAAAGTAGTATGAACCATAGCTACGGAACCTGACCTGAGAACAATTCTTCTTCTACTTTAAGCGTTGGCTTCGGGTTCGGAGTGGTGATCCTCGTGATTTGGGCACTGCAGTTGCCTTACTAACTGCTCGTGTTTGGGTGCTCTGTGGTGGAGACGGTGCTGTGTCAACGGGAACTGGCTGTCTATCTGCTGGGGTTGGGGTTAGAAGGGGTGTAGCTGGTTCTTTGTCCAACTGGGTAGGGGTACAATCTGCATGAGTGTGGGTTATGTGTGGTGGGGCTGATTCTTGGGCAAGTACAACCGTGGTTCTATCTGCATCGACAGGTAGCACGATCTTTTCTGAAGACCGTGTTTTTACTCACACAGATACTGCCATCACTCCCTCCAATTGAAATGGTTGATAAACAAGAAAAGTAATTAAATGTACAGACATTGTAAGATAGACAGGTGCAATGGATAGTAGGGAAGAAAACAGGGCATGAAATAATTCACATTTATGTTGTCTAAGCAAACAGAATAGCATGACATAATTTCACATATATGATGGCTAATTAAACAGGATAGCATGACACAATTTCACATGTATGATGGCTAACTAAACAGGATAGAATGACATACTTCAAAATATGATGACTTCGCTGTGATGGAGGGTTTCGTCGTTGGAGCAGCTCCGGTGAGTTGTACGATGCCGAGGCTGAAGCAGGACAAGAGAGACAACGAACAACGTTAACCTGAGTGGAATTATAATAGCATCTCTAATACATGACGTAAAATATATAACCACAAAGTGCTAGATGTAAAATGCATCAGCCGCTCATCTCTGAACTTAACTGTCGAAACTGAACTTAACTGTCGAAACTGAACCTAACTGTCGAAACTGAATTTTGCTGTCGAAACTGAATTTTGTTGTCGAAACTAAACGCACTAGCAAGGTGAGGCTACACATCAGTCGATTTTGCAGCCATTGGATACGAAATCAAGGGCCTGCGGTTCATCTTCAACCTCAACCCCCCTGAGCCGCCAGCCACCACTAGCCAAACAGCAGCCCCCCACCGCCCGCGGCCGGCGGTGCGCCGCCCCGCCCGCCCCGAAAACACTCCCCACCGCCGGTCTGCCACCGCCCTGGCCATCCCTCTAGCCCCCCCCCCCCCCCCCGTGCCGAGCTTTTTCTCTGGCGATACCCATGCAACCGCCCTCCCCCAACGCCCCGCTACCACCGACGACCACCGCCCACATCCTGAACCCTAAGATAGATAGTGGGGTACCTCTCCGGCGAGCCCCCCTCCCCGCTGCGGCTGGTTCTTCCTTCACCCAAAAGTCGATTCAGTCGACTGAAGTGTAGTCAAATCGGAGCAGCATCACAAGCAAGAGCAAGAGCGAGAGCAGCAGCGCGAGCAAGAGCAATAGCAAGAGCAGACCAGGCAGGGGACCGAGAGCAAGAGCAGAGCAGCAGCGCAAGCGAGAGCTAAAGTAGCAACAGCTCCTACTGATGTGGACGTCGCCGCTGAGGGAGCAACGTCATGGAGGAAGTGGCCGGCGACACCGCCGTGGATGGAGCCGCGCCGTGTCGGCTCGGGACCGAGCGCTGGCAGCACCATGAGATCGAATCAAGAAGAAAATGCGGCGATTAGTGTACAACTTCTTGAAGGAAATATGCCCTAGAGGCAATAATAAAGTTATTATTTATTTCCTTATTTCATGATAAATGTTTATTATTCATGCTAGAATTGTATTAACAGGAAACATAATACATGTGTGAATATATAGACAAACAGAGTGTCACTAGTATGCCTCTACTTGACTAGCTTGTTAATCAAAGATGGTTATGTTTCCTAACCATGAACAAGGAGTTGTTATTTGATTAACAAGGTCACATCATTAGTTGAATGATCTGATTGGCATGACCCATTCCGTTAGCTTAGCACCCGATCGTTTAGTATGTTGCTATTGCTTCCTTCATGACTTATACATGTTCCTATGACTATGAGATTATGCAACTCCCGTTTACCGGAGGAACACTTTGTGTGCTACCAAACGTCACAACATAACTGGGTGATTATAAAGGTGCTCTACAGGTGTCTCCAAAGGTACTTGTTGGGTTGGCGTATTTCGAGATTAGGATTTGTCACTCCGAATGTCGGAGAGGTATCTCTGGGCCCTCTCGGTAATGCACATCACTTAAGCCTTGCAAGCATTGCAACTAATGAGTTAGTTGCGAGATGATGTATTACGGAACGAGTAAAGAGACTTGCCGGTAACGAGATTGAACTAGGTATTGGATACCGACGATCGAATCTCGGGCAAGTAACATACCGATGACAAAGGGAACAACGTATGTTGTTATGCGGTCTGACCGATAAAGATCTTCGTAGAATATGTAGGAACCAATATGGGCATCCAGGTCCCGCTATTGGTTATTGACCGGAGACGTGTCTCGGTCATGTCTACATTGTTCTCGAACCGTAGGGTCCGCACGCTTAAGGTTTCGATGATAGTTTTATTATGAGTTTATGAGTTTTGATGTACCGAAGGAGTTCGGAGTCCCGGATGAGATCGGGGACATGACGAGGAGTCTAGAAATGGTCGAGACGTAAAGATCGATATATTGGACGACTATATTCGGAGTTCGGAAAGGTTTCGAGTGATTCGGGTATTTATCGGAGTACCGGAGAGTTACGGGAATTCGCCGGGGAGAAGTATTGGGCCTTATTGGGCCATACGGGAAAGAGAGAGGGGCTGCCTAGGGCAGGCCGCGCGCCCCCCCCCATGGCCTAGTCCGAATTGGACTAGGGGGAGGGGCCGCACCCCCTCCTTCCTTCCCTTCTCTCTTCCCCTTCCTTGTCTCCTACTCCTACTACTTGGAAGGTCTCCTAGTTGGACTAGGAAAGGGGGAATCCTACTCCCGGTGGGAGTAGGACTCCCCAGGGCGCGCCATAGTAGAGGGCCGGCCCTCCCCTCCTCCACTCCTTTATATACGGGGGCAGGGGGCACCCCATGGACACACAAGTTGATCATTGTGATCGTTCCTTAGCCGTGTGCGGTGCCCCCCTCCACGATATTACACCTCGGTCATATTGTAGCGGTGCTTAGGCGAAGCCCTGCGACAGTTGAACATCAAGATCGTCACCACGCCGTCGTGCTGACGGAAATCCTCCCCGAAGCTTTGCTGGATCGGAGCCCGGGGTGCGTCATCGAGCTGTACGTGTGTCAAGAACTCGGAGGTGCCAGAGTAACGGTGCTTGGATCGGTTGGACCGGGAGGACGTACGACTACTTCCTCTATGTTGCGTCAACGCTTCCGCTTCGGTCTACGAGGGTACGTAGACAACACTCTCCCCTCTCGTTGCTATATCATCACCATGATCTTGCGTGTGCGTAGGATTTTTTTTTGAAATTACTACGTTCCCCAACAGTGGCATCCGAGCCTAGGTTTAATGGTTTGATGTTATATGCACGAGTAGAACACAAGTGAGTTGTGGGCGATATAAGTCATACTGCTTACCAGCATGTCATACTTTGGTTCAGCGGTATTGTTGGATGAAGCGGCCCGGACCGACATTACGCGCACGCTTACGCGAGACTGGTTTTACCGCCGTGCTTTGCACACAGGTGACTAGCGGGTGTCAGTTTCTCCAACTTTAGTTGAACCGAGTGTGGCTACGCCCGGTCCTTGCGAAGGTTAAAACAACATCAACTTGACAAACTATCGTTGTGGTTTTGATGCGTAGGTGAGATTTGTTCTTGCTTAAGCCCGTAGCAGCCACGTAAAATTTGCAACAACAAAGTAGAGGACGTCTAACTTGTTTTTGCAGGGCATGTTGTGATGTGATATGGCCAAGACATGATGCTATATTTTATTGTATGAGATGATCATGTTTTGTAACCGAAGTTATCGGCAACTGGCAGGAGCCATATGGTTGTCGCTTTATTGTATGAAATGCAAACGCCCTGTAATTGCTTTACTTTATCACTAAGCGGTAGCGATAGTCGTAGAAGCAATAGATGGCGTAAACGACAACGATGCTATGATGGAGATCAAGGTGTCGCGCCGGTGACGATGGTGATCATGATGGTGCTTCGGAGATGGAGATCACAAGCACAAGATGATGATGGCCATATCATATCACTTATATTGATTGCATGTGATGTTTATCATTTATGCATCTTATCTTGCTTTGATTGACGGTAGCATTTTAAGATGATCTCTCACTAAAAAATTATCAAGAAGTGTTCTCCCTGAGTATGCACCGTTGCCAAAGTTCGTCGTGCCCAGACACCACGTGATGATCGGGTGTGATAAGCTCTACGTCCATCTACAACGGGTGCAAGCCAGTTTTGCACACGCGGAATACTCAGGTTAAACTTGACGAGCCTAGCATATGCAGATATGGCCTCGGAACACGGAGACCGAAAGGTCGAGCGTGAATCATATAGTAGATGTGATCAACATAAGATGTTCACCATTGAAAACTACTCCATCTCACGTGATGATCGGTTATGGTTTAGTTGATTTGGATCACGTGATCACTTAGATGACTAGAGAGATGTCTGTCTAAGTGGGAGTTCTTAAGTAATATGATTAATTGAACTTAAATTTATCATGAACTTAGTCCTGGTAGTATTTTGCAAATTATGTTGTAGATCAATAGCTCGCGTTGTTGCTTTCATATGTTTATTTTCATATGTTCCTAGAGAAAATTGTGTTGAAAAATGTTAGTAGCAATGATGCGGATTGGATCCGCGATCTGAGGTTTATCCTCAATGCTGCACAGAAGAATTATGTCCTTAATGCACCGCTAGGTGACAGACCTATTGCAGGAGCAGATGCAGACGTTATGAACGTTTGGCTAGCTCAATATGATGACTACTTGATAGTTTTGTGCACCATGCTTTATGGCTTAGAATCGGGACTTCAAAGATGTTTTGAACATCATGGACCATATGAGATGTTCCAGGAATTGAAGTTAATATTTCAAGCAAATACCCGAGTTAAGAGATATGAAGTCTCCAACAAGTTCTATAGCTAAAGATGGAGGAGAATCGCTCAACTAGTGAGCATGTGCTCAGATTGTCTGGGTACTACAATCGCTTGAATCAAGTGGGAGTTAATCTTCTAGATAAGATAGTGATTGATAGAATTCTCTAGTCACCATCACCAAGTTAGTAGAACTTCGTGATGAACTATAGTATGCAAGGGATGATGAAAATGATTCCCGAGTTTTTCATGATGATGAAATCGATGAAGGTAGAAATCAAGAAAGAACATCAAGTATTGATGGTTAACAAGACCACTAGTTTCAAGAAAAGGGCAAAGGGATAGAAGGGAACTTCAAGAAGAACGGCAAGCAAGTTGCTGCTCAAGTGAAGAAGCCCAAGTCTGGACCTAAGCCTAAGACTAAGTGCTTCTACTGCAAAGGGACTGGTCACTAGAAGCAGAACTACCCCAAGTATTTGGCGGATAAGAAGGATGGCAAAGTGAACAAAGGTATATTTGATATACATGTTATTGATGTGTACTTTACTAGTGTTTATAGCAACCCCTCGGTATTTGGTACTGGTTCAGTTGCTAAGAGTAGTAACTCGAAACGGGAGTTGCAGAATAAACAGAAACTAGTTAAGGGTGAAGTGACGATGTGTGTTGAAAGTAGTTTCAAGATTGATATGATCATCATCGCACACTCCCTATACTTTCGGGATTAGTGTTGAACCTAAATAAATGTTATTTGGTGTTTGCGTTGAGCATGAATATGATTTGATCGTGTTTATTGCAATACGGTTATTCATTTAAGTAAGAGAATAAACTATTGTTCTGTTTACATGAATAAAACCTTATATGGTTACACACCCAATGAAAATGGTTCATTGGATCTCGATCGTAGTGATACACATATTCATAATATTGAAACCAAAAGATGCAAAGTTAATAATGATAGTGCAACTTATTTGTGGCACTGCCGTTTAGGTCATATTGGTGTAAAGCGCATGAAGAAACTCCATGCTGATGGGATTTTGGAATCACTTGATTATGAATCACTTGATGCTTGCGAACCATGCCTCATGGGCAAGATGACTAAGACTCCATTCTCCGGAACAATGGAACAAGCTACTGACTTATTGGAAATAATACATACCGATGTATGCAATCCAATGAGTGTTGATGCTCGTGGCAAGTATCGTTATTTTCTGACCTTCACAAGATGATTTGAGCAGATATGGGTATATCTACTTGATGAAACATAAGTCTGAAATAGTTGAAAGGTTCAAAGAATTTTAGAGTGAAGTGGAAAAATCATCGTAACAAGAAAATAAAGTTTCTGCGATCTGATCGCGGAGACGAATATTTGAGTTACGAGTTTGGTCTTCAATTAAAACAATGTGGAATAGTTTCACAAATTCATGCCACCTGGAACACCACATCATAATGGTGTGTCCGAACGTCATAACTGTACTTTATTGGATATAGTACAATCTATGATGTTTCTTACCGATTTACCAATATCGTTTTGGGATCATGCATTAGAGACAACTGCATTCACGTTAAATAGGGCACCATCTAAATCCGTTGAGACGACACTATATGAACTGTGGTTTAGCAAGAAACCAAAGTTGTCGTTTCTTAAAGTTTGGGGCTGCGACGCTTATGTGAAAAAGTTTCATCCTGATAAGCTCAAACCCAAATCGGAGAAGTGCGTCTTCATAGAATACCCAAAGGAAATTGTTGGGTACACCTTCTATCACAGATCCGAAGGCAAAACATTCGTTGCTAATAAATGGATCCTTTCTAGAGAAGGAGTTTCTCTTGAAAGAAGTGAGTGGGAGGAAAGTAGAACTTGATGAGGTAATTGTACCTTCTCCCTTATTGGAAAGTAATTTATCACAGAAATCTGTTCCTGTGACTACTACACCAATTAGTGAGGAAGCTAATGATGATGATCATGTAACTTCAGATCAAGTTACTACCGAATCTCATAGGTAAACCAGAGTGAGATCCGCACCAGAGTGGTACGGTAATCCTGTTCTGGAAGTCATGTAACTAGACCATGATGAACCTACGAACTATGAGGAAGCGATGATGAGCCCAGATTCCGCGAAATGGCTTGAGGCCATGAAATCTGAGATGAGATCCATGTATGAGAACAAAGTGTAGACTTTGATTGACTTGCCCGATGATCGGTGAGTCATTAAGAATAAATGGATCTTCAAGAGGAAGACAGACGCTGATAGTAGTGTTACTATCTACAAAGCTAGACTTGTCAAAAAGGTTTTTGACAAAGTTCAAGATGTTGAATACAATGAGATTTTCTCACTCGTATCGATGCTTAAAAGTCTGTCCGAATCATGTTAGCAATTGCCGCATTTTATGAAATCTGGCAAATGGATAAACAAAACTGCATTCCTTAATGGAGTTATTAAAGAAGAGTTGTATGTGATGCAACCAAGAGGTTTTGTCGATCCTAAAGGTGTTAACAAAATGTGCATCTATGGACTAGTGCAAGCATCTCGGAGTTGGAATATACGCTTTGATAAGTTGATCAAAGAATATAGTTTATACAGACTTGCAGTGAAGCCTGTATTTACTAGAAAGTGAGTGGGAGCACTATAGCATTTCTGATAAGTATATGTGAATGACATATTGTAGATCAGAAATAATGTAGAATTATTCTGCAAAGCATAAATGAGTGTTTGAAAGGAGTTTTTCAAAGAAAGACCTCGGTGAAGCTGCTTACATATTGAGCATCGAGATCTATAGAGATAGATCAAAACGCTTGATAAGTTTTTTCAATGAGTACATACCTTGACAAGATTTTGAAGTAGTTCAAAATGGAACAGTCAAAAAAGAGTTCTTGCCTGTGTTACAAGGTGTGAAATTGAGTAAGACTCAAAACCCGACCACGGCAGAAGATAGAAAGAGAATGAAAGTCATTCCCTATGACTTGGCCATAGGTTCTATAAAGTATGCCATGCTGTGTACCAGATCTATTGTATACCCTACACTGAGTTTGGCAAGGGAGTACAATAGTGATCTAGGAGTAGATCACTGGACAGCGGTCAAAATTATCCTTAGTGGAATAAGGATATGTTTCTCGATTATGGAAGTGACAAAAGGTTTGTCGTAAAGGGTTACGTCGATGCAAGTTTTGACACCGATCTGGATGACTCTAAGTCTCGATCTAGATACATATTGAAAGTGAGAGCAATTAGCTAGAGTAGCTCCGTGCAGAGCATTGTAGACATAGAAAATTGCAAAATACATAATGGATCTGAATGTGAAAGATCCGTTGACTAAGATTCTCTCACAAGCAAAACATGATCACACCTTAGTACTCTTTGGGTGTTAATCACATAACGATGTGAACTAGATTACTGAATCTAGTGAACCCTTTGGGTGTTGGTCACATGACGATGTGAACTATGGGTATTAATCACATGATGATGTGAACTATCGATGTTAATCACATGGTGATGTGATCTAGATTATTGACTCTAGTGCAAGTGGGAGACTGAAGGAAATATGCCCTAGAGGCAATAATAAAGTTATTATTTATTTCCTTATTTCATGATAAATGTTTATTATTCATGCTAGAATTGTATTAACAGGAAACATAATACATGTGTGAATATATAGACAAACAGAGTGTCACTAGTATGCCTCTACTTGACTAGCTTGTTAATCAAAGATGGTTATGTTTCCTAACCATGAACAAGGAGTTGTTATTTGATTAACAAGGTCACATCATTAGTTGAATGATCTGATTGACATGACCCATTTCGTTAGCTTAGCACCCAATCGTTTAGTATGTTGCTATTGCTTCCTTCATGACTTATACATGTTCCTATGACTATGAGATTATGCAACTCCCGTTTACCGGAGGAACACTTTGTGTGCTACCAAATGTCACAACGTAACTGGGTGATTATAAAGGTGCTCTACAGGTGTCTCCAAAGGTACTTGTTGGGTTGGCGTATTTCGAGATTAGGATTTGTCACTCCGAATGTCGGAGAGGTATCTTTGGGCCCTCTCGGTAATGCACATCACTTAAGCCTTGCAAGCATTGCAACTAATGAGTTAGTTGCGAGATGATGTATTACGGAACGAGTAAAGAGACTTGCCGGTAACGAGATTGAACTAGGTATTGGATACCGACGATCGAATCTCGGGCAAGTAACATACCGATGACAAAGGGAACAACGTATGTTGTTATGCGGTCTGACCGATAAAGATCTTCGTAGAATATGTAGGAACCAATATGGGCATCCAGGTCCCGCTATTGGTTATTGACCGGAGACGTGTCTCAGTCATGTCTACATTGTTCTCGAACCGTAGGGTCCGCACGCTTAAGGTTTCGATGACAGTTTTATTATGAGTTTATGAGTTTTGATGTACCGAAGGAGTTCGGAGTCCCGGATGAGATCGGGGACATGACGAGGAGTCTCGAAATGGTCGAGATGTAAAGATCGATATATTGGACGACTATATTCGGAGTTCGGAAAGGTTCCGAGTGATTCGGGTATTTATCGGAGTACCGGAGAGTTACGGGAATTCGCCGGGGAGAAGTACTGGGCCTTATTGGGCCATACGGGAAAGAGAGAGGGGCTGCCTAGGGCAGGCCGCGCGCCCCCCCATGGCCTAGTCCGAATTGGACTAGGGGAAGGGGCCGCACCCCTTCCTTCCTTCCCTTCTCTCTTCCCCTTCCTTGTCTCCTACTCCTACTACTTGGAAGGTCTCCTAGTTGGACTAGGAAAGGGGGAATCCTACTCCCGGTGGGAGTAGGACTCCCCAAGGCGTGCCATAGTAGAGGGCCGGCCCTCCCCTCCTCCACTCCTTTATATACGGGGGCAGGGGGCACCCCATGGACACACAAGTTGATCATTGTGATCGTTCCTTAGCCGTGTGCGGTGCCCCCCTCCACGATATTACACCTCGGTCATATTGTAGCGGTGCTTAGGCGAAGCCCTGCGACAGTTGAACATCAAGATCGTCACCACGCCGTCGTGCTGACGGAACTCCTCCCCGAAGCTTTGCTGGATCGGAGCCCGGGGTGCGTCATCGAGCTGTACGTGTGTCAAGAACTCGGAGGTGCCGGAGTAACGGTGCTTGGATCGGTTGGACCGGGAGGACGTACGACTACTTCCTCTACGTTGCGTCAACGCTTCCGCTTCGGTCTACGAGGGTACGTAGACAACACTCTCCCCTCTCGTTGCTATATCATCACCATGATCTTGCGTGTGCGTAGGAATTTTTTTTGAAATTACTACGTTCCCCAACACTTCTTTGGTGGCGCCGATTAGGCCGCAGCTTCATCCGAGGAAACGGTGATGATGATGCACTTCCGGTGGTGCAGGTGAAGACGGCGGTGTGGGAATGGAGGTGGCGCGAAAGACGAGGGGAACGTCGGGGCAGCTCCTTGGAGGTGGAGGACGGGGTGGCTGAACCGGCGGGACGATGAGATCAACGAAGGATCCTCATCCAGTACGGTGGATGAGGGACGTTGAGGTGTTGCTGTGGACGACGTCGTCGGGGAAGAAGCTCCGGCTGGGTGGCGGACGGAGCAGGGTGTGGGGTTTTGTCACGGGTTTTCACGGCCTCGGTGTACGAATGGGTGGGTGGATGGGATGGCAGTGGGGAACCATGGCTTAGAGACGCGCTTGTCCGAAATGTGGGGTAAGTTACGAAAGCATCCCCCACCGATTTGAGGCGGTTCTTTCGGTTCAGGTGTACCACGGGCATTTTGCGTGTCGGGATTCCACAGGAGGTGGGAGTTTTCGCGCGCGTTGTAATTTCGGAATAGCAAGGCATGGGTTGAGATGGAGGGAGTTGTCGGAGCACAACGAGACAAAGATATATCTTAAATATTTCGGGCTAACAAGGCGCGGGTTGAAGAAGCGGGAGTTTCGCAGCACGATAGACAGAGACGCTAGCTTCAATTTTCGGCATAACATGGCGCGGCTTGAAATTTCGGAAGAACAAGCTTAATATGTACCCAAAAAAAAGACAATTTGCACCTCAACACGCACAACACACACACAAACACCATTTAGACTAGAGTAAGGTACACGTGCATTGCACGCATGAGATTTGGCAACCAAATTATGAATAAATACCACATTATAGCATGCAAGCTTTGAGTCATATATGCATGATGTAGATGTTCGTTTAATTCTTATAGTTCATTTCATTCAAAATCATCTAGTTTTTATAAGAAAGCTAATCTATTTTAAGATTCATGGAATTGTGCATTATAAGACATAAAGTAAAAACAAATAATGGCAAATCATGTAGAAAAACATTTGGGCAATTATGATACGGAAGATTCTAGAACAAATAAGAAGTGCTTGTGTTTTGATGTTTGTGCATTATGCTTAAGTTCAACCATGGAGTCTTCTAGATTATACATGTGGCGAAATCTGGTGGAATCTAGATGATATCCAACGGCCAATAGTGCTCAAATTTGCCATCTTTGGACCTTCGGATTCGCCTCATCCAACGACCATCTTTCAAAGTTAAAGTTACCCGCCCACAATATAAAAAATATATAATATAATACATATAGGGGTATAGATATAGATATGCGATGCGAAAGCCGCCCATCATCTCCAGTTACATGCACGGAGGCGACATGGGCAAATCATGTCTGCCATCGGTATCTCAAATTCAAATCAGTCTGACCTTGTTCAATGTGTATACATTACAGCATGCTCGTTTCCAAAGCACACCGCGCAGATCTCCGTTATATTCATGCATGCATGGGTTTCAAACATCAGGATCTCTTATTCAAATATTTGAATTCAACTTTACATTGATTATGACCTCACCTATTCTTTTACACCCACACAGTAGTCTTCTCTTTATAATTGTACCACTAACTTTCTCTCGTGCATGCATGCACACACACTAGCAGTCGGCATTATTTATCGCACGCATGCAATCTTTTTCTTCAGGTTGGTCTCCCATGAAGGAACACACCCACACACATCCCCCTCTCCCTCATACCGGGCATTCTTTATCTCTCACGCGTGCATGCGCAGCGATCGATGTTCCTCTATGTATGTGTGTATATAGCTAGGTCTTTCATAGTTTTCCACACAAACCGATCAATTGATATATCCAGTGAGGTCTCACCCTCTTTCCCACGTCCACATCGATCAATCTATACCTTTCCCACGTCCACATCGATCAATCTATACCTCTCTATATAGGATTAACATAAATAGCCAATACACCCACATTAATTATATATCCAACGTCCCCCTCTCATCATCCATCCATTCCGCTTCATCTCTCAGATGCGTGCACAATGGCGAAGACAGGGGGTAGTAAGGGCCCTGCCCCCCCCCCCTAACATCACTATATATCGAGGCTAATATGAATGTGATCATTAGACAATTACTGCTAAAAAAGGTTTAATTTCATGAATTGACCCTCCTCATAAAGGATTAGCAATGCTTGGACCCCTAGCTCATTTATTTTTCATGGCTCCGCCACTGCGTGCAACAGCTCACGTGTTCGCCCCCTCTCTCTAAATATCGATCTCGCACTTGTGCATTCCTTCATAGTCTCCCTCCACTCGGCCCCTCGCACCATCTTCTAGCCCCCATCGGATTTTGCCACATGTACAATCTAGCAGACTCCATGGTTGAACTTAAGCATAATGCACAAACCTCAAAACAACAGTGGTTCTCTTGTGTTCTAGAATCTTCCATATCATAATTGCCCAAACTTTTTTTCTAGTTGAATTTCCATTATTTGTTTTTACTTTATGCTTTACAACGCACAATTCCATGAATCATAAAATAGATTAAGGGCTTCTTTGATTCAAAGGATTCTCAAAGGAATTTTGGAGGATTCTAATCATTAGGAATTTTTCCTATCTTGGTTGTTTGATTCGTAGGATTGTAAACCATAGGAATTTTTCCATATGATTCATTTGCACTAGATTTCATAGGAAACATCCCATCCACTCAAAACTCTTTGAAAGAATTCTGCCTTTTTACTATGCACAATCAAACACTCGTATAATCCTGTAGGATTCAATACGACATTCCACTATAATCCCATGTTTTTCCTATTCACGCGTTCTTAGCTTTTTTATAAAAACTAATTTGATTTTGAATGAGATGAACTATAAGAATTAAACGAAGGGCTACATCACGCATATATGACAAAGAGATTACATGCTATAGTGTGGTATTTATTCATAATTTGGTTGCGAAATCTGATGCGTGCAATGCACGTGTAAATTACTAGTACTTCGAGTATGTGCAAAACACGTAAATTAGAATACCAATGGCACGCTACACAGTGTCTCTCTTACAGTTCATGAAGCCATGTGGCACATGTGGAGGCGTTGTCGCGACCTCCTTGCGTGGATTGATCACAGTGACGTGCTGCTGGTTCCAGAAGAATGTACTCGTCCTCCCTGAGCCATACTGGCGGTACATGCACAAAGCGAAGATGTGCACGCACGCCACACATGCACTCATTCCCTCGCACGCACACGCGGGTACCCGGGCGGACGCAATTTTGTACCAAGATCCACCCCATGTGATAATTTGACGCGTGTAAAGTCGTTCACTTCGTTGATGGTCAATTAATACAGCGCATGCAAATTGAGTGGACGTGAGGGCGGAAGAAAGACATTATTACTCCACTGCGCGCATGTGGGTAGTTAAATCATGGGTTGCTAGTAGTACTTCCATTGGTCTCCTTCGTATTTTGTGCCAAATTTTGACAGTAATAGTCTACTTGAAATTTATGTTCCACTAAAATCATCGGGGGCCGTTTCGGGCCTCGAAACCAAAACCATCAATTAATCTTTACCTTGTTCCCATCACATTTGAAAGCCTGATCACACCTACTAGTACTACGTACCAAACCTGAACGTGTTCCCACTATGCAGGTATTAGTACTACTAGTGCTAGTACTTAGGTTATAAAAAGGGGAACTACCTACCCGGAAATTACTCTACCTTTCCTCCTCATAAGTGCTTCTTCTTCATCCGTCGTTGCCATGGCCGGTGAGCAGAACTCTAGGTCGAGAACTACTCTTAACAAGGGAGCGGCAACCAAGGCTGCGGAAAAAAAGAGAGGGCTCGCCGCCATGCAGAGACCTCGAAAGATCTCTCACGGGAAGGCGATGGCTCCCAGGAGCGCCCTAGCCGCGGAGGCGAACATGCCGAGCCGGCAGAGCTGGAGTCGTTATCCCTCGACGGCATGCCCGATCAGCTTAATAAGCACCTCAATAAGCAGAAGGAGTTCATCCAAGGCTTGACGGAGTTGCTGAAGGAGAGCCTCGACGACATGCCCGCTGAGCTCAATCAGCAGGGGGAGTTGACCGCCGGCTTGGTGATGCTGCTGAAGAAGAGCATTGCCTCGGAGAAGAAGGCGACCGGCGAAATCCTGCGACTTCAGGAGGACAAGGCGAAGCTCTACCACGAGATTGACCTGTTGAAGGAGAAGAACGCCGGCTGCAAGAAGCTGCATGAGAATAGTAGTTCCTCAATGAATATGCTGCAGGCCCTCGTCATGGAACAGAAGGAGGAGTTGGCGAAGCTCCGCATCGAGCACCCGGCTGCTGTCAAGGTACGTAATGCGGCCGTGGAACAGATGATGAAGGCTCGCGTCGAGAAATCCCGCGTCATGGACAGAATGAAGAAGATGGCGGAGGAGACGTGCAAGGAGATGGAGGTCGTGGAGGCGATGAAGAAGCAGTTACGACTCCACAGCGAATTAGATCATTCGGGGTGATAATCTTCCTTCTTCTTTTGCTGCTGTGTTTCATCTTTTGCTTCAGGTGTTTCGCCGCACGTGTCAAGTTCTCTGCGAGGCATGCATAGAACAATGGTTTTTGTTTTTTGAGGAATGAATAGAACAATGCTAACAATGAGATGACTAGCAAATTAGATCATTTTTATCGCCATATGGCACTGGGCTGCCGTGTTTCGTGCTCCTCCGTCGTAGTACTACTCCAGTGGAAAACTTGAGTATACCGCATGGTTCTTTGCTCCTCCTCGATCAGGTCGTCGGCGCATTTATACGAGCAGTCAAATCACAAGGCCCCGCCTTCCAGCGGTAATGAGCCGTCAAATCACAAAGGCCCTCGCCTCTCGTGAAACCGACCAAGCTAGACTGCCCCACCCTCCAGCCTTTTAAAAAATGTATACTTTTGTACAGCAGTAGTATCGATGGATTGCGCCATGGAGCAAAACTTGAAATTAAAAAAAAGGTGGTACATATAGAGAGCGCTCGTCGCCAAATTATGCATATAGTACTATTAAAAAGGCTAGTCACAATAATGGTGTCCAGCACAACCCACCCCTCAAATTAAACTAAGCACCCTGGAATTCTTTGACAAAACTAAGCACCATGAAATTCTTTGACAACTAAACTGCTGGCTATATGATGTCCATATATATTGTATGTATATAATGTGAATAAACGAGTGGTAGTACTATACCAACTAAAAGATGAAATGTAAGGAATACTAGTATGTACTTACTGAAGAGTTAAAGTAACAAGAAGAAACATAACATAGTTCTGCTGGGGGCTCAGCACAACACACCCCTCAAATTAAATTAAGCACACCTGAAATTAAACTTTGCAACTATTCCAGTAGACACTGCATTAGAACCACCATGAGCAACGACACTGCCACCTTACTCAGAGTCCTCGTCCATGTCCTCGACTTCGTCCTTGTTCCTCTTCCTCTTGGCCGATACTTCTTTGCTTGAACCGCCAACTTGGCTGTTGCTCTTCATCCAACCCTTGTAGATATTGAAACAAAGGTAGCCATCCATTGCAACGTACTGGATGTTGTCTATATCTAGCACATTCCGCTGCCATGCATGACGATGAAACGTGTATGGAGGTTTCTCCAGTTTACCGTACGAAGGATGAACCATGGCTCCTGCCAGGGTCAGCATTGAAGGCTGACGAGAGGACACCATCCGATTCTTTTGGAGGTCGAAGGTGTTGCCTACAATGAGGCCTATCCGATGCAGGACTTCTTTGTCGTTACCAAAGTCTACAGTAACAAATTTGACTAGGTTGCTCTCGAGGAAGTCCTTAAAATCATGGCACTCAACGTCGGCATGGCATATGTCGTAGACCAAGCATAAGTCATGCACGCAAACCTGGATCACGGCGGGCTTCTTCCTCTCTTCGTCCTTTAGATCCTTCTCTCGTCCCACGACTGTGGTGTACTCAACATCTAGCCCGGCGAACCACTCATCATGTGAGTCTTCGAACATGCGTCTGAAGCGAGAAAGGCATCCTTTCACCGTCGCAGAAGAACGGGTGTAGATGACGTTGAACTCATCGCCGGTGATGGTTCTAACCTTGTACTCACCGCCGATCGGGGAGATTTGGGACGCCATGGATTTGGTAGGAGGGTTAGGATAGTGGAATTGCCGTAATGTGAATGGACGGGACGACTAGGAGCGAACCGCCGTAGTATTAAAGGACGTGCGGGGACGAGTAGGAGCGAACTGCCAGCGTGCGAACAGCAGGGTAGTGGATTTCCATTCTCCCATGATACGGGCTTCCGAGAGCCCTTGGATCGGAGATCGAATGGTTGCATGGCGTGATTCTAGACCAATGGGTGAATATCCTATCCTGGAGGGTTATTCTGCAAATTTTCAGCAACTTAGCATGCGAACGTTTGATCTCAGATCCAAGGGCTGCCAGCAGCCCGTATCATGGTCGCGCCTACCACGACCGTCGCGTCGCTCGCGCGGTCGCGCCCTTGGAGATTTAACACGGTGCGTTAGGCTATCTGATGTTGGCATGTCATACATAGTCATCACTTAGTCACTCATACTACAACAAGGTTGGCTATAAGGTTGGCTATAAGTGTATTTTTTTACTCCTCTCTATCTCTTTCTTCGTACTCCCTCTGTCCCATAATATAAGAACATTTTTGACACTAGTGTAGTGCCAAAAACGTTCTTATGTTATGGGACACAGGGAGTACTAGTATTTATTGCATTTGCCAAGGTGTGACCTCTTCCAATGAAATGGTGTTGCTAAGTTTGCTTCATTTAATTAGCTATAGACTCAAAATTGTCTTTTCACCTAGGTACACGCGCTTAGCACCGTTTCTTCCTTGGGTCACCAAACTAGTCTCTCTCTTGCTGATTAACTTGACACATCAGACTTTATGCCTATGTGGCAAGCTTAAGCACATGTAGGAGCAAGTAAGGTGCCCGTCCGTTGCACGAAAGAGTGAAATGCATTGATCAGGGTGTTGTTTATTTTGACAAAGGATGTGGGGGTCATCTCATGTGCAACCGGGTCGATGTGTCAAGCACGAAATAACAATGCAGAACAGCAGGGGGACGCACCCCACTCGTACCGGCCCAGTGTTAGTAATGAGCAATGAGACGTCAAATCACAATGCCGCACCTTCCCAGACGGATGAAGCAACCATTATTTCACACTTCGATTGGACATCATCTCAAACCATGTACTAGTATTGCTTCTGCCTCAAGAGGGACACGCGCATTGCCTTGGTACATCTTGACACGTGGGACCGCATGACATGCCATGCTCCCCCGCCGATCGCTGGGTAAAATCACCTCATTTTTACTATACTTCCTACGGATCAGTTTACTACATGGCATGCACGTCGTTCTAGGTTGAGAATTTAACTGGCTATATATACATATGTGATGAACAGTACGCTAGCCTTTTAAAAATTGTATACTTTTGTACAGTAGTACTCCACTATCGATGGATTGCGCCATGGAGCAAAAATTGAAATTTTAAAAAAAGGTGGTACATATAGAGAGCGCTCGTCGCTAAATTATGCATATAGTACTATTAAAAAAGCTAGTTCGTGCTTAATTGGGGTGCTAAATTCAATTAAAGAAATACTAGTACTAGTATGTACAAACTGAAGAGTTAAAGTAACGAGAAGAAACATAACATAGTTCTGCTGGGGGCTCAGCACAACACACCCCTCAAATTAAACTAAGCACACCTGAAATTAAACTATGCAACTAATCCGATAGACACTGCATTAGAAGTTTAGAACCGCCATGAGCAACGACACGGCCACCTTACTCGGAGTCCTCGTCCACGTCCTCGACTTCGTCCTTGTCCCTCTTCCTCTTGGCCGATACTTCTTTGCTTGAACCGCCAACTTGGCTGTTGCTCTTCATCCAACCCTTGTAGATATTGAAACAAAGGTAGCCATCCATTGCAGCGTACTGGATGTGGTCTATATCTAGCACATTCCGCTGCCATGCATGACGATGAAACGTGTAATGAGGTTTCTCCAGTTTGTGGTACGAAGGATGAACCATGGCTCCTGCCAGGGTCAGCATTGAGGGCTGACAAGAGGGCACCAGCCAATTCTTCTGGAGGTCGAAGGGGTTGCCTACAACGAGGCCTATCCGACGCATGACTTCTTTGTCGTTCTTAAAGTCCACAGTAACGAATTTGACTGTTTTGTCCTCGAGGAAGTTCTTAAAATCCTGGTAGACCAAGCAAACGTTATGTATGCAAACCTGGATCACGGCGGGCTTCTTCCTCTCTTCATCCTTTAGATCCTTCTCTCGTCCCAGGACTGTGGTGTACTCAACATCTAGCCCAGCGACCCACTCATCATGTGAGTTTTCGAACATGCATCTGAAGCGAGAAAGGCATCCTTTCACCGTCGCGGAAGTACGGGTGTAGATGACGTCGAACTCATCGCCGGTGATGGTTCTAACCTTGTACTCACCGCCGATCGGGGAGATTTGGGACGCCATGGATTTGGGAGGAGGGTTAGGATTAGTGGAACTGCCGTAATGTGAATGGACGGGACGACTAGGGGCGAACCGCCGTAGTATTAAAGGACGTGCGGGAAAGAGTAGGAGCGAACTGCCAGCGTGCGAACGGCAGGGTAGTGGCTGTCCATTCTCCCATGATACGGGCTTCCGAGAGCCCTTGGATCTGAGATCGAACGGTTGCATGGCGTGATTCTAGACCTATGGGTGAATATCCTATCCTGGAGGGTTATTCTTAAAATTTTCAGCAACTTAGCATGCGACCGTTTGATCTCAGATCCAAGGGCTGCCAGCAGCCCGTATCATGATCGCGCCTACCACGACCGTTGCGTCGCTCGCGTGGTCGCGCCCTTGGAGATTTAACACGATGCGTTAGGCTATCTAATGTTGGCATGTCATACATAGTCATCACTTAGTCACTCATACTACAACAAGGTTGGCTATAAGTGTATTTTTTTACTCCTCTCTATCTCTTTCTTCGCACTCCCTCCGTCCCATAATATAAGAACGTTTTTGACACTAGCTAGTGTTGTGTCAAAAACGTTATTATATAATGGGACACATGGAGTACTAGTATTTATTGCATTTGCCAAGGAGTGACCTCTTCCAATGAAATGGTGTTGCTAAGTTTGCTTCATTTAATTAGCTATAGACTCAAAATTGTCTTTTCACCTAGGTACACGCGCTTAGCACCGTTTCTTCCTTGGGTCACCAAACTAGTCTCTCTCTTCTTGATTAACTTGCCACATCAGACTTTATGCCTATGTGGCAAGCTTAAGCACCTGTAGGAGCAAGTAAGTACAATACCATCTTAGGCTGTGCACCGTGACCAAGGAGGAGGAGAAAACGGGAAATGTTAACGTTTATTTGCTAATTAATAGTATTGCATGCAATGAAGTAACCAATGCATGTCGTGTTTGATAGTCTCAAGTCATTAAAACCATGCACACCCTTTATCTCTTATTGGTTGATATGTCAAGAAACAAGAAACGAGGTAGAAGTTAATGCACCGCGCCTAAGTGTTTTGGGTTAATTTGATTTTCGTAAGATGACTTACACACCTAGACGGAGGGTGCGCTTTACATGGCATTTTTGCATATGTGGAGGAAAGAGAGGCAAGGAAAAAGTGGAGAAGTGGGCTCTCATGCAAGAGCCAGCCTCTACTACTACATGGTGGAGCATTGGGAGAGGCACCTGTATGGAGGTGGTCAGGAATCGGGAGACTCACGCCGGTCATAGCGCCGCAGTTAAAATGATAATGGAAAGTCAAATCACGGGGCCCCACCTGTCCAGCAGTAACTCGCTGTCAAATCACACAGCCCTACGTTTGCAGCAGCCTACTCCCTCGTCTTCTCGCGTCTCTGTCGAACCGACTAGGCGGAACTGTCCCGCCGCCTACCGGGCAGGAAAAGCCCCGCCCTCGACTTTTAAATAGTATACAGTATACTAATTTTGTATCCATGGATTGTGCCCGCGCCATGGAGCAAAGCGTCTAGAAAACGGCGGTACACATGTACGGAGTATACAACATGCACGTCGCGCTTGCGTCGCACCCAAGATGGTCGGTCGGTCCGGCACGCTGCTCTCCGAATGGAACACGCGTCATATTGCGTTCGCACACACATGTGGGACGACAATTGAGAACCGACCATAGGCACACTCCCCGACCCCGCAAGTCGGGTGACTTAATAGAAGAGGGAGACGAGCGATAGTACTAGAGAAGTGTTGTACTATGTTGGTGCCTGGACGATCCCTGCAAGACACGGAAGATCAGTTCATCCATGCATGTGACCAGACTCCAGCAGACACGCCTAGATTGGCTATCATCTACATATCGTGCAGGCTGTGTTGTACATGGTTGTAGTTGTGGTGAGAAATCTAAAAAAAGGTTTCTTGTCATCTCGCAAAATTATGTGTCATGTGCTTCGGATCACCGCGAGGGTTAAACAGCGACAACTGAGTTGGGCTAGTCATTGGGGGCACATGCACGAACAGTGACTACTTGGCTGCCTTCTAGGTCAAGCCGGCTATGTTAATTAGGACATCTATCGACGGACTCCTTTTCTACGAGTTTATCTTTAATTTGAGCTTTGTTCCTCGTCTAGTTTGTCCGTCGGGATTCATGTTGTCTCCTTTGGGCAGTGAGGTTATGATTTCTTCTCATGTGGCATTTTTTCGTGTTATATGTTATAATCCGGCGGTTCAGATCAAAATGACGACAACTACGCCTCCGGGCCACGTGCATGAAGACTTCTCGACAGTCATTGATGAGGTCAAGCCGGCTCCGGTAGACAAAATAAAACTAAGTACTACGCCACTATATAGGCAGGAGCCTCCGCGCTTGCTTGCTAGTGTTGCTCTCTTCACACCATCTCGGCCTCTCCAGATCTAAACACGATAGCGGTGGCCACTCTCTCTCTCTCTCTCTCTCTCTCTCTCTCTGCTCATCGCTGGTCACAGATCCAGCTGGATCCTCTCCGCCGGGGAAGGTGAGAAGGTGCAACGTTCACGCGATCGTCCTCGGCGACGGCTCTTACCCACTGCTGGGCGCGTCCCGATCACCCTGCCTTGCCGTTCTCTCCCAAGCACCGCTGGCGAGGAAGGGCCTCCGACCCCTTCTTCCTTGCTGCCATAGTGTGGGCAGATCCGGCCTCCCGCCACCCACCTATCGACATCCCGGCGACCATCAGGTATAACTACCTTCGAAACTAGCCTTTCTCTACTTCTCAAGCTCCTGACGTCGTTGCATTTGTAACTTTTTACTATTTCTCAGGCCCCCTCATAGATAGGATCGATCGGTTGTTTGGAAACCACCTAATTTTTTTACGTTTAAGAGGTAAAACTAGTTCATGCACTCAAATCTAGTACTACTTGGTTCAAACAAGGAATAAAGGGGGTGGGGGTGGGGGGGATTTGTTACCTGAATCTAGGACTTGGTCGAAAGAGGAAATAATGGGGGCGAAAAGTAGCAGAGACTGGCTATCCAACTGGTCTCTAGGTCTAATAGGGAAATAAAGGGAAACACAGTACAAACTCAATATAAACCCGATCTATTGGTTGAAAAAGGAAAGAAAGTGGGGACTGGGGGACAAGTCAACAGAGTAAGTCCAACCCAGATATCATGTTCTGATGTTTGTTGCCCCGAGCCACTCTTATGTAATGCCACTAGTAAAATGTAGCAGTCGCACTGTTAAAAGTAAGGACAGGTTAAACCAATGTTGTTTTCAATGTAATGCCTCCAGTAATATGAATCAATGGCACTTCTTTACATGTCCTACTAAAATTTCCCATTAAGATAAGTTGATTGTTTTCGTTAGAAATGCAACTGTCCTAGTCCGCCTACTCTCCCGTGCCCAAAGTAATGTCGTATTTAACGGTTGTCATAGTTAATCCTGATGCCCACACTAATATCTAGCAATGCCACTCCTTTTGAAATTGCTACTGTCCTTGTAGGATTGCCATTCAGATAAGGAACATGCTTCTTTTCATTTGATGCATGTTTCATCACTTGTTACTTGTTAGTCACCCTCCTTTCCACCTTTTTTGTGCAAACAGAGATATACATTTCACGCTCGATCTTAGTTGAACTGCACAAATGATATCCAAATTATAGTTGAGCATTCCAGGAGCTTCACAACCAACCTTGATGTTGCTCAATTTTATTGCAACTAATGAAGAAGAAGCTCTGTGAGTTTCGTTTTCTGATGGAAATGGAACCGGGGCTGGAGCCCTTTTCTTAATTTTTTTTTGAAGAAGCTGCTAGCTCATGGGACATTGCTTCATTTTAGGTGAACTGCACCAAAAGGTCCCATGAATTGAATCATCCATGTTGGTGACTGAAAGAGCCAGCTTCAGCATCCCAGTCTAAGCACCCCGGCCTCCATCCTTGCGACGCACGGTACACCTCGTTTGCCACCTGCTCGACCCTAGTGTCACTGATAAAATGAAGTAATAATACAGTTAAAATAGAGCGAGTGTCATCTCTATCATTTCATTTCCAATGTAGATAAAGAAAGTGCTTCTCTTTGTTAAAGTATGTTTCATCAACTAGTCCCATTGTTAATGTTTAAGCATTTCTGCAAACTGGGGTGCTTAGTTCTAGTTGATATGTACAAAAATAGAGATTTGAATGTCTCAAGGCGCCTCCTTGTACTACTGATGTACACTGATGTTCATCACTGGCAGAAGGTGTATCTGGGAGACTTGGGACGATGTCCAGTATGAGGCGTACCGTATGAGGCGTCGCAGGGCCCATCTCGCCCTCGCAGCATGGCATACTATGACACTATCGCAATATTTTCTTCTATTTATTTTGTGTGTTTCATCAACTAGTGCCACTATAATGTAATCATGCTTTTTCATTATCTGTGCAAACAGGGTTATTCAGCTGCATTTTGGTGGAACTGCACAAATGTACATATGGAACCGGCATATATGCAGAGTGCAAGGTGTGCCAAGTAAAAATTACCGACACCAACCATGCTGCATGCACGCATTGGCATCCACCACAACCAGTGGGATGTGTGGCGCTCTCTGTGGACGGATCTTTCTCGGCAACAAATCCTCTAACCAGATACTAGTAGCTTATATTGGCAGTTTTCTAGGGAGTACTCTTTTCTGAAAGAAGCACCAATCTATTTTTCTTTATTTGTACACTGTGTCACAACTTTGACCCAAAGGTCCAGAGCTATTTTAGGGTGATTGGCATAGTACTCGGAGACTGATTGTAAGCATGATTTTCATTAGCTGTCACACTGATTGTAAGCATGAGCAAGTGGAAGATTAGGTTAGTGCGAAGCTTACCTTAAACCCTACCGCCGCCGTTGAAACGAGGCGAGCGTCGAGGGAACCATGGAGAACGGTGGGGAAGCGACATCGCGCCATCCGGCCTCCTCTTGCGGTGGGAGAACGAATACTCCTGTGGCTCCGGCTGGCTCTGCACCCTCACGAACGGTACACCATACTTGATCGATTCGTTATCCTCTGGGTGCTCGACCTTCGACCTGTACGCCCACCACCTCCGCCTGACTATCGCCTCGGGTGAATCTGTCTACACCATCGTCCATAGGAGATACTCGATGAACTCGGAGGACTGCAGCATGACTGCCGCCGAGGAGTACATGTACATCGCTGCCCTCATCGCCGCCGTCTCGCTCTTTCGCATACATGGCCACATGGCCCGCACCGTCCTTGAAATCTCCCACTCATTGTCAAACCAACTAAGGATCTCCTTCAACCTGGCTAACTTTGCCTGGTCGCCGTCGGCGATCTGCCTGATTCACTGTTGCATCCTCTCCATAGATGTCGTTCTGAGTGGTCTGGTGCCAGCTTTGGAAGATGGGAGGAGATACGGTGGTCTTGCAATAGATAAGAGGGAGAGGAGAGGAGGTGGTTTTTGGAATGGAGATGATGGAGAGGAGAGGAGGTGGTTTTGCAATGGAGAGAAGATCAGAAGAGGGAGAGGCGAGATGGTGGTTTTGGAATGAAGATGATGGAGAGGAGAGGAGGTGGTTTTGGAATGGAGATGATGGAGAGGAGAGGAGGTGGTTTTGCAATGGAGAAGATCAGAAGAGGGAGAGGCGAGACGGTGGTTTTGGAATGGAGATGATGGAGAGGAGAGGAGGTGGTTTTGCAATGGAGAAGAGGGAGAGGAGCGTGCGGCAGCAATTTAGGATTGGGCGAGAGGGCCGGCGCGCTGTGACGGGATCAAAATCAAAATCAATTTACCCTTCAATTAAGAAAGCGACCCCACATTAACTAGTCTCCCTTTTATTCTGGGTCATAATTGACCATGATTTTCGCACATAAAATATATGTTGTACGTTGCAAAAATAATATAATTTGAAAGTACATTCAGATATGAACCAAACGATACAATTTTTGGTGACATGCATTCACATTTTGCTTGTCACATACAGAAGGTGGTCAAACTTTGACCCAAAATACGCAAAACAACAAAAAAATACTTCCAAGACCAGCGCCGCTCTTCTGCTCTTCTTCTGTTCCAATCTAAATCCACCGCCGCTCCTCTCCTGTTCCAATCTAAATCCAGCGCCGCTCCTCTCCTCTTCCATTTCAAAACCACCGCCCCTCCTCTCCTGTTCCAGTCCAAAACCAGCGTCGCTCCTCTCCCGTTCTAATCCAAAACCAGCGCCGCTCCTCTCCTCTTCCATTCAAAAACCACCGCCGGCGAGTGAAGGTGCTGTGGAGAAGTAGATCGATGGAGGAGTACAACCGATACGTGAGGATCGCAGACAGCGACCCTGTGAAGCTAGCTAGGATGTTGGAGATACAGTCTTCGTTTGACAACGAGGACCAACTAGCGGCGACGGCGACATCCATGGCCAAATATCTGCAACAGAGCGAAAAGGCGGCGATACTCCTGGAGGGAGTTAGGCCGGAGCACATAGAGCTGCTCCTCTGGGCCATGGAGCAAACAGATTCACCGAATCCGATCGTGAGGGAGCGGTGGTGGGAGTATCGATCCCAGATGGAGCTTCCACCAGAGATTTAAGGATCGAGCATCTATAGGGTGCCGTTTGTGAGGGTGTCCTGCCAGAGCGAGCTGGTGGAGTCTTCGTCGACCGAACCCAACTGCAAGAGGAGAAAAGCAGTTGGCCTGATGACGCTTCCCCGCCATTGTCTCCCTCGCCGTTCACATCGTCTCACGGGGCGACTGTCTGCCGCCGAGGAATAGGAGGGGACTGCCCCCCAGCCCAATAGTCGGGCAGGTTGTGAATTGTCAGGAGGAGCTTAGGGTTGTCAGTATTTGCAGGTTGTGAATTGTGTTTTGTGTTGTGTACTTTGAGAGTAGCTTCAGATATGAATGTCTTTTGAATTTCAGATTTGCAGTATTGAGCATATGAAGAATTTTATGAATTCCAGAGATCTATTTTTAGCACTTAAAAATTGTAGTTTCATAGGAGTATAAAGTGCAGATGAGAAGAAACTGCAAGTTTCAGTTTCAGATAAGAAACTGCAAGTTCAGTTTCAGATAAGAAACTGCAACTTTCGAAGGCAGAGCATTTATATTAACACGGCCTTTTCAAATAGGGTTAACATCATGTTCGAAGTTTTATTCGTGGTCGAAAATGGAACTACCAGCCAGTTAACATCATGCTAATCAACATTCATGCATAGCACATCTTCACATGATGCACAGTCAAAATGCCCACACAATGTTGAGTGTGCGAAACAAAGAGAAAACGAGGGACGGAGTTTTGGAAAGTGTTGGCTGTGGTTTTGGGCTGCCCCGTCTAGGCTTTCATTTTTAACATGCGCAGCTCACGACCTCGGATGGGAGGGCCTGTTTGTATTTTCTTAGGGCCGTCATGTATCGACCGGCCTATGGACCTCCCATCCGAGGTTTTATTTTTGGCAGCCCAGTTTATGTATTTTTTTTGAAGAAAACGCAACGGTATGTTCTATTTTTCTATATAAGAATAGGAACGCCAGGTACAACTTATGTTTCCCTTTTAACATATTATATATATTTAAATTATTTTATATGTTATTATATATTATTTTTGTTGTCATCATATATTTAACAGATACTTATATATGTAAGAAAACAATATCCCACATCTTATTAACTTATAAAAATAATTTCTTAACAAATAAAATCCTGGATTGTTTTGGCACAAAAATCCTAGTGATTGTGTACAAAAGCTTGGTAAGATTTAAGGACGAACGTAATAATATCATTTATTATTTAAATATATTTATAACAAAATGCTCAGCCCTTTTTTATTTTTTTGATAACATTGCTGGCCCAACCCAACATTATAATTAGAATCAGCCCAGCAAAATCGTGTATCTAGATAAAGTGCAAATGGCCTGTAATTTTTTAGGAAATAAAATAAATGGGCCACATGAAAGCTACATTAATTGTTCACCCAGCCTAGCTAATGGTTGTAATTTAAAAAAAAAGATCAAATTGACTGTAAATTCTACCGCGCAAAAAAAGACTGTAAATTCTGAAAAAAAATGGGTTGAATACGTGCCACATTTTTGGAGGCTGAAATGTGGGCCAATAGGTCAAAGCCAACGCAAGTCGTTGTAAATTTAGTCAACAAATGATTCTGACATGTTAGCCGTTGGATTTACATCCAACGGCCGGCATCCATCTTCAATCTCTCGTCTTCTTCCTCCAGCGCCGCCGGGACCACCTCCCGCCTCCTGCTGCTAGCAGCTACACTTAGCACACTTCGCTATGAAGCGCTACTCCACCGTTGGCCAGGCCATCCGTCCAACCCTCCACACCTCCTGTTCTTCTCCACCGACTGCCGAACCACACCGCACTAGAACCAGTTAACCCTCGTACACCTCTCCGTCTGCGACTCTACTCCCGCGTCTTCCCATCTTCGGCTCGTTGCTGTCCGGGGCCTCACCGTCGTGATGCGCTCGGCGCAGCATGGTCAACGTGGTCAACGAACGACACCATCGGAAGTAGGCTGTGCGTGGAGAGGCTGACAGCTGGGTCCACGGCCGCACACAAGCGCGCAAAATAATGATTTCTCCACCTGACATCTGGGACCCACCGGAAGGGCCTCTATATTTCGCGAAAAAACGTGCCCCCCCGCTGACTTGTCGGACCCACCAGCTATCTTCACACGCAAGGAAGTGCCTCCTTATTATGCACAAAAAAATGAATACTCCCCCTGCCAGGTGGAACCCAGCATACTGGAAGGCTGACTTGTGGGCCTACCAAGTTGACGGGGACGGAGGGCTTTGTCAACTTAGTCAATATGAATGATTCTAGCTCCTGTCACCGTATGATGTTCATCCAATGGTTGTAGTGCTTCTTCAACTTCTGGTCTTCTTGCTCCAGCCGCCCAAACCAGCGCCGATCATGCCGCGTGCTCCTGCCTCCCATGGCCGGCTGTGATGCCGCGGAGGCCTGACTGCCCCCTACTACTCCCACCGCTGGCCAGGCCATCCCTCTACTCACCCACACACCCTGTTAATCTACGGCGACAGCAGCCTCACACCGCAGCCGAACCAGTGAACCCTCGTACTCCTCTTTGCGTGGGCATCCGCTGTTGCGTCTTCCCCGGCTCTGGGTCGTCCCCTTCCTAGGCCTCGCCGTCGTCCACCGCCGTGCTGCTCTCGGCGCGGCTTGGTCAACGTGGTCAAGGAACGACTTCCATCGGACGTGGACTGTACGTGGAGAGGCTGACAGCTGGGTCCACGGTCGCAGCAAGGAAGTGCCTCCTTATTACGCGCAAAATAATTATTCCTCCACCTGCCAGCAGGGACCCACCGGACGAGCCACCGTATTTCGCGAAAAAACGTTTCCCCCCTGACGGCTGGGACCCACCAGCTACACCTTCGCACGCAAGGAAGTGCGTCCGGGCAAAAAAATGATTCGCCCCCCTGACTGCTGGGATCCACTAGCTACATCTTCGCAAGCAAGGAAGTGCGTCCGGGCAAAATAAAACGATTCGCCCCCCTGACTGCTAGGACCCACCAGCTACATCTTCACACGCAAAGGAAGTGCATCCAGGCAAAAAAATGATTTGCCCCTCTGACTGCTGGGACCCACCAGCTACATTTTCGCACGCAAGGAACTGCCTGACAGTCGGGACCCACCTGGTCGAAGCGTACGTAGCGTTGTCATTCTGGTCGCGAACTTGTATGTACATATATACTGGTCGATGTAGAGGCGCGCACGTGTCGTAGTAGAGGCACGTACGTGTCGTAGTAGAGGCGCGCACGTAGCATGTACACGTACGTACAGCGGCCAGGGTGCAAGAAAGAAAATACGGCCACGTATGTGTACATACGGGCGGGGTCTCGAACGCCTAGTCGCGCATAAGTACGGCGAGGGCTCGTGTTCATGGGGAGGCAACGGAATGCATCGTGTTCTTGGGGAGGCAACGGAATGCGTCGTGTTCATGGGGAGGCAACGGAATGCGTCGTGTTCATGGGGAGGCAACAGAATGCATCATGTTCATCGGGAGGCAACGGAATGCGTCGTGTTCATCGGGAGTCAACGGAACGCGTGGGAGCCAACCGGCTTGGACGGAACAGGCGATGAAAACGAGGCCTGGCGTACCGCAGAACGGACGAAACGGACCTCCTATGGTCGAAACGGGGGTCCTGTTGATCGGGAGGGGTGTGGCGTACCACAAAACGGAGGAAACGGACCTCCTACGGTCGAAACAGAGGTCCTGTTCATCGGGAGGGGTATGGCGTACCGCAAAACAGACGAAACGGACTTGTGTTGGAGCGCTATGGTCGAAACAAGGGGGGGAGGGGTGTGGCCTACCGCAAAACAGGACTCCATGGGATACTGTTCATCTCCACCGTCGACCTCCTCCAGCCTCCATGGGCTACCGTCGACCTCCTCCAGCCTCCACGGGCACCTGTTCATCTAGCCTCCACCGCGCGCTACCCCACCGGCTACTGTTCAACCACCCCTCCACGGGCACCCCTCCATCGTCTACTGTTCATCCAGCCCTCCACACCACAGGGTCCTGTTCAACCACCCCTCCACAGCCACCCCTCCACCGTCTACTGTTCATCCAGCCCTCCACACCACGGGTTCCTGTTCATCCAGAGGCAACACCACCGCTCACTGTTCATCCAACCCCCCCTGCAACATTCACTGTTCATCCAATCGATTGACTTCAGTTAGCAGCAGTAGCGAAGGAATCGCTCCATCGGGTTCAGTTAACAACCATCGATCGGTCCCTCGGGTTCAGTAACGCGTAGCCTGCAGTGCAATCGCTCGGGTTCAGTTAGAGCCCAATGCCTCGCTCGGGTTCAGTTAGAGCCAACGCCTCGCACAGACGCGCGTACCTGTACGAGAGAAACGTCCATCGCTCTCCCACCGTAACCGGCAACTCCCTGAAATTTTCCTCCCCCTTGCTTCTACCACGGTTTTTTCCGTCCTGGACGGCCCAAAGAATGTCATGTAGCTGCGTCTCCGGCCTGCCCAGGACGAAAAGTCCATTTTCTGTCATGATTTTTTGTCATAGAAGTAGGAGCCCACCACATCTATGATGATACTGGGTTTTGTCACAATTATCGTCATAGAAGTGTCATATGTATGACCGAATTTTCTTTCGTTCGGCCCAAAATGTCACGGATGTGTCTTTTTTTGTAGTGTTCGGAAGGTTTCGTCCGCCAAGAGCGAACTAACCGAAGCTTGCACCAGCCTCTTGACAGGCTTTGAGGTAAGTAAGAAATATGTGTAAAATTACCACCAGATAGGTAGTAGCCCTTGATACTCTGTTTGGTGTTCGGTAAGAAAAGCCAAGCAGAGGGTCAATTATAATCCGCAGGAGTCTAATAATAAGTATTTGTGTGAATAAGCAGGCTGTGCTGCTTGCTGCTGCTGCCCGTACTGCCGAGGTTGCCGAACTAAAGTGGGACCTGGAGCAGGCGCAAGGGGAGCTCGGCCTCGCGAAGGGGCAGCTCGAGGAGAGTAAAGGTAAGCGATTCCCTGCTCTTATGTATTTAAGGATAGGCAAAATTTGGCCAGTCTAACGCCAAAGCGTCATGACTATGTAACAGGGGCCACCGCCGAAGTGGCGTCCCTGAAGAAAGCGTTGTCCGAGGCCGAAGACAAAGTGGCCTTGGAATGCAAGGAGCGCGAGAAGCAAAGTGCTAGAGTGGGCGAGGTACAACCAGAGATCCGAGACCTCGGCAAGAAGTGCGAGTCCGTGGAGCATAATCTAAAGGTGAAAGAGGCCGAGCTTGCAAAGGCCCTTGTGAATTTGAAAGACGCCAAGGCCGAAGCCGACAAAGCACAACAGGAGATCCAAGAGGCCAAAAAGATAGCAGCGGGTAAGAAGTTCTTTATGCAAAGCAAACATGTGGAGGAGGCGTTTCTTTTACTTACTCGAATTCGGAGCTCTCCAAGGGCATTTGCAGATCTGCCGCGCAGTGTATCAGACGCTGTGGAGTTCTACCATGCCCAGGAGGGGAGCTCAACGGAGAAGCTGTTCTGGTCCCAGTATGCTGGGGCCGAACACCCGATGCTTATGAGTGACCAGCTGAAGCAGTTGGTCGAACTCCACAGGGCGGCCGAACTGGCTATGAATTGTTTCATAGTCCGGATGTGGCCTGGTGAGCTCCTGCCCACTAGTTACTTTGGCCTGATCAAGTGGATGGTGGATGCCTGTCCGCGGCTTGAAGTGATCAAGCGATCCATTTCCATCGAGGGTGCCCGCCAGGCCTTTGCCCGCGTCAAGGTGCATTGGGGCAAGCTAGATGCGGAGAAGGTGGTCAAGGACGGGTCGCCAGAGGGCAAGGCGCATCGCCATCCCGAGATGTACTATGATGGCGTTATGAAGGGTGCTCATCTTGTGGCCAATGAGTGTACCAAAGACACCATTTTAGTATGAATTCACTTCTGTCATGTTTGTAATTTAAAGACGAAGTTACTTGTGCTATGTAGCGCTTTTGTTTATTTAAAATATTACCTTTTGTGCGGCTGTTTATAAAATTCTGAAAGTAGGCCAGTCGTCGGCTTCCGCCCCCACGTAACTAGTACTAGGGTGTTCGTGGAAAACCTGGACACTCTTTATCCAAATGTTTGGTCCATTAAGGAGGTGTCCGACGCAGAGAACAAGGCAATCGGACTATGCTGCTTTATAACTTTCACTTAGCCATAGAAGTCTACAATTTTAAATTTCGGCGAAGCCCCTAGAATCCGGAAGGCCGAATTGGGGCTCTATATACGCCTGGATCGGACGAAGCTGATTTATCGCCTAAAGCAGAAAATCTTTAAGGATTTTAAGACCTCTTGAACAGCGACCAGCTCTCTCCACATCATGCCGGTCAGTTTTTGGCTTTCTCGACTGAGGTGCTCGTCCGGAAGAACTGGGACACAATCGCAGTAGTTCTCCCTGCGCTACCTTTGCCGATATAACGGAACGTAAGGCACCAAAACAAGGGAGCCGGGCTATCCCAACTGTAGACCCAAGACATGATTCGGAGTTGATGCATATAGTGCTATAAGTTCGGGGTGCCGCACTATTGAAAGTGTTCGGACTTTATTTGCCATATTACAGGGCGCCATGAGAAGCCCCTGGCAAACTGACCGCACCAAGTTGTACGGATGCAATATCAAATAAACATTTATAAGAGAAAAAATGCTCAAATAAGAATAATAAGCTGACGCTATATATAATCTCCCTTTGACGAAAAAAACGTTTAAGCGTATGTTTACAATGGATGCATTAAGCGGACATAAAATAGGACTATTTGACATGTCCTGTCCAGGGGCAGGCTGTGTACAGATAGATAAAGCAGGTATAATGATCGTAAATAGATTCCACCTGGGTATTTCCTTCTGTGCACAACGTCTGTTGCCTCCTTGGATGTCTCTCCCATATAAGTCCGGCAATTCAGCTCTTCTGAGGATGCTGCACTAACGCGGTGTCCTGAAAGGTAAGAGGGAAAGAGTATGAAGGTCTTTGGCGGTTACCCGCACTATTGACTGAGTCGTTGATGCGCCTCCGCCTATGCCCATGGTATCTTGAGTGCGTAATTGTGTACGCGTGGCACGAATGCTGCTTTGAAGGGGCTTGAGCGGAGGCCGGACTGCTAATCACGCTCTTGGCGTTCCTGATGATCCTGTTGCGGGGTGCTCCGGACTCGCTTGACGGTGCTCTAAGTTGTCGCCGGATTGGTTTGTCGGAGTAGGCCGCATTGTACTTCTGCCGCGAGGGCTGCCGTATGCTCTTTTGTTCGAAGGGAGCGGTCCATATTTCCATTGACAGTGATGACCCCGCATGGTCCTGGCATCTTGAGCTTGAGGTATGCGTAATGTGGTACCACATTGAATCTAGCGAATGCGGTTCGTCTGAGCAGTGCGTGGTAACCACTACGAAAAGGGACGATGTCGAAGATTAACTCTTCGCTCCGGAAGTTATCCAAGGATCCGAAGACCACTTCCAGTGTTGTAGAGCCCGTACAGCGGGCCTCTACTCTAGGAATTACACCTTTAAAGGTGGTTTTAGTGGGCTTGATCCTTGAAGGGTCAATGCCCATTTTGCGCACTGTGTCCTGATAGAGCAGGTTCAGGCTGCTGCCGCCGTCCATAAGGACTCGCGTGAGGTGGAACCCGTCAGTGATTGGGTCTAAGACCAATGCGGCTGAGCCGCCATGATGGATGCTAGTAGGATGATCCCTACGATCAAAGGTGATTGGACAAGCTGACCATTGGTTGAATTTGGGGGCGACTGGCTCCATCGCATAGACGTCCCATAGTGCTCGCTTCCGTTCCCGCTTGGGGATGTGAGTGGCGTAGATCATATTGACTGTATTCACTTGGGGGGAAATTTCTTTTGTCCCCCCGTATTCGGACGTTGGGGCTCTTTGTCATCGTCGCTGTGCAGCCCCCTATCCTTGTTTTTGGCGTTTATCTTACCGGCCTGTTTGAACACCCAGCAGTCTCTATTGGTGTGGTTGGCTGGCTTGTCCGGGGTGCCATGAATTTGGCACGAGCGCTCCAGTATGCGGTCCAGACTGGACGGTCCCTGATTATTTCTTTTGAACGCTTTTTTCCACTGACCGGACTTTAGATCCGTTGAATTCGGCGTTGACCGCCGTGTCTTCAGTGCTGTCGTCGTTGTTCCGTCTCTTATGTCTGTTACGCCGTGGCTTGCCGTTAGCATCGCGGCCGTCCGAAGTGCTGGAATGTGGCGTGGTGCCGCTGTGAGCCAACCAGCTATCCTCACCCGCACAAAAGCGGGTCATTAGGGTTGTGAGAGCTACCATGGACTTGGGTTTTTCCTGGCCGAGTTGTCGAGCGAGCCACTCGTCGCGGATATTATGCTTAAAAGCCGCCAGGGCTTCGGCGTCCGGACAGTCGACTATTTGGTTCTTTTTAGTAAGGAACCGAGTCCAAAATTTCCGGGCTGACTCTCCGGGCTGTTGAGTAATGTGGCTCGGGTCATCGGTGTCTGGTGGTCGCACATATGTGCCCTGGAAGTTATCGAGGAATGCGTCTTCAAGGTTTTCCCAACTGCCAATGGAATTTGCTGGCAGGCTGTTCAGCCAGTGTCGGGCTGGTCCTTTGAGCTTAAGGGGAAGATACTTGATGGCGTGTAGATCATCTCCACGGGCCATGTGAATGTGGAGAAGGAAATCTTCGATCCATACTGCGGGGTCTATTGTGCCATCGTATGATTCGATGTTTACAGGTTTGAACCCTTCTGGGAATTCATGATCCATCACTTCGTCGGTGAAGTAGAGGGGATGTGCGGCGCCTCATTGCCGGGCTATATGGCTACGCAGTTCGAATTGGTCTGGGTTGCTGTGTTCGGCCCGACCGGACTTGTTGATGATGCATCCAGTGCGACGATCATCGTCGCGCGCTGGGGCACGCCCCCGCGATCCGTAGATCGATCTTGGTTGTCTTGCCTTGTTTTCCAGAATATCTTGTAGGTCTTGCCTGTTGCCCTGGGCCGTAGTGTATCGGCGTGGGGGCGCGGGCTGGTATTCGGGCTGATATGCCGTTTTATCCCGGCCACGTGGGTGGCCGGTCAGTCGTTTGGCACTCGAGTCCATATTCCTCGGCTGCCAGGACTTCAGTCCATCTATCTGTGAGCAGGTCTTGATCAGCTTGGAGTTGCTGCTGCTTCTTCTTCAGGGTCCTCGCAGTGGCTATAAGCCTACACTTGAAGCGCTCCTGCTCCACGGGGTCTTCAGGCATGCCGAATTCATCGTCACTGAGGCTAATCTCATCTTCGGAGGGGGGCATGTAGTTGTCCTCCTCCTGGTATCCGTCAGTCGCCTGTTCTTCTGGGCTGACCTGCTCATCTTCCTGTTCGACCTGCTCGAAGGCGGGTTGGTCAGGGTCATATTCTTCTTCGGCGCCATCCGGATTACATTCATCTCCGGGGCCGGTATTGCTGTGGCGGGGCTTGGAGCGGCGTCGACGATGCCCATGCTTTGTTTTTCTTCCCGAGGGGTTATCCTCCGTTGCCTCGTCGCCATTGGTTTCCTTCGGAGTGTCCACTACATATATATCGTATGAGGAGGTGGCCGTCCACCGCCCTGTGAGTGGTGGCTCCTGTAATTCTCCTACATCATTATCCATACCATTGATGTCTTCGGAGTCGAAGTCAAGCACGTCGGTTAGATCATCGATCGTGGCAATGAAGTGGGTGGTGGGTGGGCAACGAATTCCATCGTCGTCTGCTTCCCACTCAAGCCAGACATAGTTCGGCCCAGAGTGTCCTGACAAAGAGAGAGACTTCAATAAGTTCAGCATGTCACCAAAGGGCGAGTGCTGAAAGACGTCCGTCGCGGTGACCTCCATCACCGGAACCCAACTAGGCTCGGTGGGCTTGGGGACGCGCGGACTGGAACCTACAACCGGATATGAATCCGGGGGTCCAGAGTCACAGGCTCCCTCAGAAGTGAGGCCTGTGTTCGGCTCCATCGCCGATGAGGGTACGGCCTGCGGGGCGGGGTCCAGCCCTTTGTCCTTGGGCAACGCAACCTGCCCCACATTTAGATCTGAGGCTTCTGCCGGGGTGATATCCCGAGCATCATCTTACAGCAGGTCTAAGCCGTGCTCATCATGACTGTTCGGCGCTCCTGACGCTGGCCCGAATCCGTCGAAGATCAAGTCCCCGTGAATATCTGCTATGTAGTTCAAGTTTCCAAACCTGACCCGGTGGCCGGGGGCATAGCTATCGATCTGCTCCAGGTGGCCAAGCGAATTGGCCCGCAGTGCGAAGCCGCCGAACACAAAGATCTATCCGGGGAGGAAAGTCTCGCCCTGGACAGCATCGTTGATGATGATTGAAGGAGCCATCGAGCCTTGTTGCGACGACACAGAGGAACTCTCAATGAAAGCACCAATTTCGTGTCAAAACCGGCGGATCTCGGGTAGGGGGTCCCGATCTGTGCGTCAAGGCTGATGGTAACAGGAAGCAAGGGACACAGATGTTTACCCAGGTTCGGGCCCTCTCGATGGAGGTAAAACCCTACTTCCTGCTTGATTAATATTGATGATATGGGTAGTACAAGAGTAGATCTACCACGAGATCGTAGAGGCTAAACCCTAAGAGCTAGCCTATGATGGTATGATTGTAATTGTGATCGGCCTTCTAAGGACCAACCTCTCCGGTTTATATAGACACCGGAGAGGTCTAGGGTTTACATGGAGTCGGTTACAAGAAAGGAAACACAATATCCGGATCGCCAAGCTTGCTTTCCACGCAAAGGAGAGTCCCATCCGGACACGAGCCGAAGTCTTGAGTCTTGTATCTTCACGCTTCAATAGTCTGGACGTTGTACATAGTCCGGCTGTCCAGATACCCCCTAATCCAGGACTCCCTCACCCGTCTCTAGCACGGAAGGATTTGGCGGAGGAGCATAACCTGGACTACGTTGATGAGCTTGATTTTCTTGCTTATCATATTCCGGACGGAGGTCTTAAGTCCGGTCAGCTCCACCGCTAAGCCCCAGGCTAAGCCCTTCTCTTTCCAGGAGGTGAGCCGCATGGGGACGTCGGATCAAAATTCGGGGGCCGCCGCCCAATCAGTGTTGCGCGGCTCGGTGATGTAGAACCACCCCGACTGCCACCCCTTCATAGTCTCCACAAAAGAGCCCTCGGTCCAGGTGACATTGGGCATCTTGCCCACCATGGCGCCCCCACACTTCGCTTGCTGGCCGCCCACCACCTTTGGCTTCACGTTGAAGGTCTTCAGCCGTAGGCCGAAGTGGGGCGTGATGTGGAGGAAGGCCTCACACACGATGATGAACACCGAGATGTTGAGGATGAAGTTGGGGGCCAGATCATGAGAGTCCAGCCCATAGTAAAACATAAGCCCACGGACGAATGGGTGGAGGGGGAATCCCAGTCCGCGGACGAAGTGAGAGAGGAACACTACCCTCTCCTGGGGTTTCGGGGTGGGGATGATCTTCCCTTCGACCGGAAGCCGATGCACGATGTTTGCGGACAGGTATCCAGCCTCCCGAAGCTTCGTGATGTCCACCTCTGTGATGGAGGAGGCCATCCACTTGCCTCCCGCTCCGGACATGTTCGGAATGACTTTGCGGAGAAGGTGAAAGCTTGGGCGCTGGAGCTCGAGCGGGAAAGAATGGATGATCAGAGGAAGAAGAAGGCATGGGTGGAAAAGGGGAATCCTTATCTCCTTATAAAGGCAGCAGAGATCATGCGCCTCCCCACTTGCCCGGTAAACTCACTTATTCCCCAAGTGCTGTGTTGATGGCGCGGTTGGGTTACCCACACCCGTATTGATGAATATCTCATGATAAGGGGACACGATCTCTGCTTCGACAAGACATGCCAATAAAACCGCCTCGCAAGATGTGCAGTAGCAAGTTGAGAAAAACCGTTCGAATAATGACTGGGCTGGCACGTGATGTCATGCTATGAAAAAGTTGTCAGCAGATTAGACTTGTGGAATATTGTGCTCTCTACGGTGGTATGTGGAATTTGTTTTGCAGAGCCGGACACAATCCTTGTGTTCAAAATCTTCTTTGGAGTATTCAGAGAAGGAACCCGCCTTGCAATACCGAAGCCAAATCTGCGCATCAGACTCATCTTCATTGAATCCTGGTTCAGGGGCTACTGAGTGAGTCCTGGATTAGGGGGTCCTCGAACAACTGGACTATATACTTATGCCGGACTATTGGACTATGAAGATACAAGATTGAAGACTTCGCCCCGTGTCGGGGTGGGACTCTCCTTTGCATGGAAGGCAAGCTTGGCAATTCGGATATGTAGATTTCTTTCTCTGTAACCAACTCTATGTAACCCTAGCCTCCTCCGGTGTCTATATAAACCGGAGGGTTTAGTCCGTAGGACAACAACAATCATAGTCATAGGCTAGCTTATAGGGTTTAGCCTCTATGATCTCGTGGTAGATCAACTCTTGTAATACTCATATCATCAAGATCAATCAAGCAGGAAGTAGGGTATTACCTCCATCGAGAGGGCCCGAACCTGGGTAAACATTGTGTCCCCCGCCTCCTGTTACCATTAGCCTTAGACGCACAGTTCGGGACCCCCTACCCGAGATCCGCCGGTTTTGACACCGACAAGCATCCCCAAGCTTAGGCTTTTGGTTGTCCTTGAATTTTACCTTGGGGTGCCTTGGGAATCCCCAAGCTTAGGCTCTTGCCACTCCTTATTTCATAATCCATCAAATGTTTACCCAAAAACTTGAAAACTTCACAACACAAAAGTCAACAGAAAATCTCATGAGCTCCGTTAGCAAAATAAAACAAACCACCACTTTAAGGTACTGTAATGAACCCATTCTTTATTTATATTGGTGTTAAACATACTGTATTCCGACTTCTCTATGGTTCATACCCCCCGATACTAGCCATAGATTCATCAAAATAAGCAAACAACACACGAAAAACAGAATCTGTCAAAAACAGAACAGTCTGTAGCAATTTGTAACTTTCGAATACTTATGGAAGCCCAAAAATTCTACCAAAATATGAAGTCCTATATAATTTTTTTATTAATCTTCTTCAAAAATAATCAACTGAAAAGCACATTTGTGTGATTTATGAAAATTATTCTCGTGCACGCAAAAGTTTCTGTTTTTCAGCAAGATCAAATTAACTATCACCCAAGATGATCCTATAGGTTTTACTTGGCACAAACACTAATTAAAACATAAAACCACATCTAACCAGAGGCTAGATGAATTATTTATTACTAAATAGGAACAAAAAGCAAAGAACAAAAATAAAATTGGGTTGCCTCCCAACAAGCGCTATCGTTTAACGCCCCTAGCTAGGCATAAAAGTGAGAATAGATCTAAGTATCACCATAATGATAAGGTAAATCACGAAAACCCATCTCATATTCCCTACGTTTAGCGGCAAGTTTTCTTTTTGGCAAGCAAAAGTAATCAAAAGTGCTAAATTTAATGGGACATAAGTCCCCAAGATCTAGTTCGGGAGGTATGGGTTCCTCCTTTGGCCCCTCATATTGCACAACCAATTCATCATTATAAGCATTCTTTTGGCAAAAAGTCATGAGCCTTTGCTCAAGATAAAATCCCAATCTATTATTTTGAATAGCAAAATCATCATTAAGTTCGGAGGTCCTATCAACTAGAACCTCGGTAGGAACTTTTTTCTAAGGTTTTCTTTATAAGCAACATGATCTAAAGATTGTAAACGCATTATGTCTTCTTGATTAAAAAGGATCGCCTCTATGGGAGGACGACCAACGTCCACCCTATAGTGCGCAAAAATTTCTTTGGCTTCTTTCATTATAAATCTGAACTCATGTGCCAAAAATATAGTAGCATATGAGTTATGTGATTCTAGAAGAATGCTTAATATTGGAAAATTCTAGGAAAATCCTTTGTATGCAAGGATGCATATGAACAAACTGCCTTTCAAGTTCAACTATAAGAAAGGATATATCATCCGCAAGACTACTAGTTCTATGAAGAATAGATCCACCCATAGCAGGCAAAGCACCAGCACAGGTAAAGTAATCTTGAATAACCCCTTTTCCAATAATATTACCACTACCGATTCGAAACTTTTTAGTATGTAAGATAGTGGGTTCTTCAGCAGGATCATCAAAAGTATCAAAGTTTCCCACGTTATTACTATTGTTCTTATCAATGATAACCTCCCCAGTTTTAGACATAGTAGCACCAAATACCACAAGAAGCAAGCGAAAAAGAGGCGAACGGAAAAAAGAGGGTGAATAAAACGGCAAGGGTGAAGTGGGGGAGAGGAAAACGAGAGGCAAATGGCAAATAATGTAATGCGAGGGATAAGAGTTTGTGACGGGTACTTGGTATATCTCGGGTGTTTTCAGGGTACATGAGTATATATAGGCGAAATAAGTTGGTCAGGGGAGCCACGAGGGGCCCATGAGGGTGGGGGGGTGCACCTACCCCCCTAGGCGCGCCTCCCTGCCTCCTGGCTGCCTCGTTGCTTTCTTGACGTCCACTCCAAGTCTCTTGGATTGCGTTTGTTCCAAAAACAACTCTCCCGAAGGTTTCTTTCTGTTTGGACTCCGTTTGATATTCCTTTTCTGCGAAACACTGAAATAGGCAAAAAAACAGCAATTTGGACTGGGCCTCCAGTTAAAAATTGAGTCCCAAAAATAATATAAAATTGTATAATAAAGCCCATTAAACATCCAGAACAGATAATATAATAGCATGGAACAATAAAAAATTATAGATACGTTGGAGACGTATCAGGCATCACGGGAACGGATTTCTCTGGTGAGCTACTTTCCAAATTGAGAGAAGGTACAATTACCTCATCAAGTTTTACTTTCCTCCCACTCACTTCTTTCGAGAGAAACTCCTTCTCTAGAAAGGTTCCATTCTTGGCAACAAAGATCTTGCCTTCGGATTTGTGGTAGAAGGTGTACCCAATTGTTTCCTTAGGGTATCCTATGAAGACGCACTTCTCTGATTTGGGTTCGAGCTTATCAGGCTGAAGCCTTTTGACATAAGTGTTGCAACCCCAAACTTTAAGAAATGACAGCTTAAGTTTATTGCCAAACCACTGTTCATATTGTGTCGTCTCAACGGATTTAGACGGTGCCCTATTTTAACGTGAATGCAGCTTGTCTCTAATGCATAACCCCCAAACGATAGTGGTAAATCGGTATGAGACATAATAGATTGCACCATGTCTAATAAAGTACGATTACGACGTTCGGACACACCATTACGCTGTGGTGTTCCAGGTGGCGTGAGTTGTGAAACTATTCCACATTGTTTTAAATGAAGGCCAAACTCGGAACTCTAATATTCGCCTCTGCGATCAGATCGTAGAAACTTTATTTTCTTGTTACGATGATTCTCCACTTCTCTCTGAAATTCTTTGGACTTTTCAAATGTTTGAGACTTGTGTTTCATTAAGTAGATATACCCATATCTGCTCAAATCATCTATGAAGGTTAGAAAATAACGATACCCGCCACGTGCCTCAACACTCATTAGACCGCATACATTGGTATGTATTATTTCCAATAAGTCATTGGCTCGCTCCATTATTCTGGAGAACGGAGTTTCAGTCATCTTGCCCATGAGGCATGGTTCGCAAGTATCAAATGATTCCAAAAGTCCATCTGCATGGAGTTTCTTCATGCGCTTTACACCAATATGACCTAAACGGTAGTGCCACAATTATGTTGCACTATCATTATCAACTTTTCATCTTTTGGCATCAATATTATGAATATGTGTATCACTATGATCGAGATTCAATAAACCATTAACATTGGGTGTATGACCATAGAAGGTTTTATTCATGTAAACAGAATACCAATTATTCTCTGCCTTAAATGAATAACCGTATTGCAATAAACACGATCCTATCTTGTTCATGCTCAAGGAAAACACCAAATAACACTTATTTAGGTTCAACACTAATCTCGAAAGTATAGGGAGTGTGCAATGATGATCATATCAATCTTGGAACCACTTCCAACACACATCGTCACCTCACCCTCAACTAGTCTCCATTTATTCTGCAACTCCTGTTTCGAGTTACTAATCTTAGCAACCAAACAAGTATCAAATACCCATGGGCTACTACGAGCACTAGTAAGGTACACATCAGTAACATGTATATCAAATATACCTTTGTTCACTTTGCCATCCTTCTTATCCGCCAAATATTTGGGGTAGTTCTGCTTCTAGTGACTATTTCCTTTGCAGTAGAAACACTCAGTTTCAGGCTTAGGTCTGGCTTTGGGCTTCAACGGGTGTGACAACTTGTTTGCCATTCTTCTTGAAGTTCCCTTTCTTTCCCTTGCCCTTTTTCTTGAAACTAGTGGTCGTGTTAACCATCAACACTTGATGCTCTTTCTTGATTTCTACCTTCACCGATTTCAGCATCACGAAAAGCTCGGGAATCATTTTCGTCATCCCTTGCATATTATAGTTCATCACAAAGTTCTAGTAGCTTAGTGATAGTGACTAGAGAACTCTGTCAATCGCTATCTTATCTGGAAGATTAACTCCCACTTGATTCAAGCCATTGTAGTACCCAGACATTCTGAGCACATGCTCACTAGCTGAGCTATTCTCCTCCATCTTATAGGCAAAGTACTTGTCAAAGGTCTCATACCTCTCAGCACATGCATGAGTCTGAAATACCAATTTCGGCTCTTGTGACATCTCATATGCTCCGTGGCGTTCAAAACGGTTTTTGAAGTCCCGGTTCTAAGCCGAAAAGCATTGTGCAGTAAACTATCAAGTAGTCATCATATTGAGCATGCCAAATGTTCATAAGGTCTGCACCTGCTCCTACAATAGGTTTGTCACCTAGCAGCGCATAAAGGACATAATTCTTCTATGCAGCAATGAGGATAATCCTCAGATCAGGACCCAATCCGCATTGTTGATACTATCATCTTTCAACTTAGTTTTCTCTAGGAACATATCAAAAACATAAGGGAGCTATAACGCAAGCTATTGATCTACAACATAGATATGCAAATACTATTAGGACTAAGTTCATGATAAATTAAGTTCGATTAATCAAATTAGTTAAGAACTCCCACTGAGATAGACATCCCTCAAGTTATCTAAATGATATGTGATCCAAATCAACTAAACCATGTCCGATCATCATGTGAGATGTAGTAGTCATCAATGGTGAACATCTCTATGTTGATCATATCTACTATATGATTCACGTTTGTCTCTAGTGTTCCGAGGCCATGTCTGTACATCCTAGGCTCGTCAAGCTTAACCCGAGGATTCTGCGTGCAAAACTGTCTTGCACCCGTTGCATGTGAACGTAGAGCCTATCACACCCGATCATCACGTGGTGCCTCAGCACGATGAACTGTCGCAACGGTGCATACTCAGGGAGAACACTTATACCTTGAAATTTAGTTAAGGGATCATCTTATAATGCTACCGCCACACTAAGCAAAATAAGATGCATAAAGATAAATATCACATGCAATCAAAATATGTGACATGATATGGCCATCATCATCTCGTGCCTTTGATCTCCATCTCCAAAGCATCGTCATGATCTCCATTATCACTAGCTCGACACCTTGATCTCCATCATTGCGTTGTGGTCGTCTCGCCAACTATTGCTTCTACAACTATCGCTAACGCATAATGATAAAGTAAAGCAATTACATGGCGTTTGCACTTCATACAATAAAGAGACAACCGTAAGGCTCCTGCCGGTTGCCGATAACTTTTACAAAACATGATCATATCATACAATAACGTATATCACATCATGTCTTGACCATATCACATCACAACATGCCCTGCAAAAATAAGTTACACATCCTCTACTTTGTTGTTGCAAGTTTACGTGGCTGCTACGGTCTTCTAGCAAGAACCGTTCTTACCTACGGCACAAAAACCACAACAGTGATTTATGAAGTTTGTTGTTTTAACGTTCAACAAGGACCAACCGCAGTCAAATTTGATTCAACTAAAGTAGGAGAAATAGACACCTTTATGCAAAACTAGTTGCATGTCTGTCGGTGGAACCGGTCTCATGAACATGGTCATGTAAGGTTGGTCCGGGCTGCTTCATCCAACAATACCGCCGAATCAAAATAATACATTGGTGGTAAGCAGTATGATGATCACCGCCAACAACTCTTTGTGTTCTACTTGTGCATATAGACCTGTCTCGGATGCTAGTGTTAGGAAACGTAGCATGATATTTCAAAAAAATCCTACGCTCACGCAAGATCTATAGGAGATGCATAGCAACGAGAGGGGGAGAGTGTGTCCACGTACCCTCGTAGACCGAAAGCGGAAGCGTTAGACAATGTGGTTGATGTAGTCGAACTTCTTCTAGCTCCGACTAATCAAGTACCGAACGTACGTCACCTCCGAGTTTTGCACACGTTCAGCTCAGTGACGTTCCTCGCCCTCTTGATACAGCAAAGCCTCAAGGAAGTAGATGAATTCCGTCAGCACGACAGAGTGGTGACGGTGATGGTGACGTGATCCGCGCAGGGCTTCGCCTAAGCACCACGACAATATGGCCGGGGGTGTAAACTGTGGAGGGGGCGCCGCACACGGCTAACAGTTGTTGTTGTGTGTTGTAGGCGCCCCCCTCCCCACATATATATAGGTTGGAGGGGAGGAGATGCAGCCAAGGGGGTGACCCAAGTAGGAGGAATCCTACGTGGGGTCCTCTCCCAATTCGGCCAAACCCCCTCTCCTATTCCTATTCGGAGTAGGAAGGGAAGAGGGGGAAGGGGGAATCCTATTCCCTTTTTCCTTTCCTCCTTACTCTTTCCTTCTCCAATTTGGCAAGCCCATATGGGGGGTGCACCAGCCCCTTTGTGGCTGATATGTTTCCCCTCTTGGCCCATAAGGCCCATATCTTTTGCCGCGGGTTCCCGGAACCCCTTCTGGTGACCCGATAAGTACCCGGTGCTTCCCGAAACACTTCCTGTGTCCGAATACCATCGTTCTATATATCAATATTTTTCTCTCGACCATATTGAAACTCCTCGTCATGTCTGCAATCTCATCCGGGACTCTGAACAACATTCGGTCACCAAATCACATAACTCATATAATACTATCTCGTCAACGAACGTTAAGCGTGCGGACTGAGGGAGTCCTGGATTAAGGGGTCCTCGGGCGTCCGGCCAATTGACATGGGCGGACTGATGGGCTATGAAGATACAAGACCGAAGACTCTCACCTGTGTCCGGATGGGACTCTCCTTGGCATGGAAGGCAAGCTTGGCGTCCGGATATGAAGATTCCTTTCTGTGACCGACTTTGTGTAACCCTAGTCCCCTCTGGTGTCTATATAAACTGGAGGGCTTAGTCCGTAGAGGTCATCATAATCATAATCATATAGGCTAGACTTCTAGGGTTTTAGCCATTACGATCTCGTGGTAGATCAACTCTTGTAATACTCATATTCATCAAGAACAATCAAGCAGGAAGTAGGGCATTACCTCCATAGGGAGGGCCCGAAACTGGGTAAACATCGTGTCCCCCGCCTCCTGTTACCATCAACCTTAGACACACAGTTCGGGACCCCCTACCCGAGATCCGCCAGTTTTGACACCGACATTGGTGCTTTCATTGAGAGTTCCGCTGCACCGTCACCAAAAGGTTTGATGGCTCTGTCAATCATCTACAATAATGCAGTCCAGGGGAAGGTTTTCCTCCCCTGACAGATCTTCGTATTCGGCGGCTTCGCACTGCGGGCCAACTCGCTTGTCCCTCTAGAGCAGATCGACAGCTATGCCCCTGGCCATCAGGTCAGGTTTGGAAGCTTGAATTACGTTGCTGATATCCGTGGAGACTTGATCTTCGACGGATTCGAGCCCATGACAGCCGCTCCCCGCCACCACGATGAACATGACCTAAATCTGTCATCGGATCGTGCCCAGGAGATAGCGCCTGTAACTGCTCTGGCCCTATATCGGGAGCAGATTGCGCTGTCCGAGGACGGGAAGCTCAACCCCGCCGCGGAAGCCGCAAACGCAACGGTGTTAGAGCCGCACACAGATCCAACCTCGAGCGGGGCCTATGTCACCGGAACCTTGATTCGTCTCCGACCATAGGTTAGAAACCGTGTGCATCGACGCCCATCGAACCTGATCAGGCGCCGATCGTCGAATTTAGCTCCACGGACATCTTCTGGCACTCACCTTTAGGCAATGTGCTAAACTCATTAAAAGCCCTCTCCTTATCAGGAGACTTTCAGTCGAACTATATCCGGCTTGTATTGGAAGCTGATGACGGAGAATTCCGCTTCCCACCCATCACCCACTTCATAGCCACAGTCGAAGACTTAACCGACATGCTCGATTACGACTCCTAAGACATCGACAGTATGGACAATGATGCTGGAGAGGAGCAGGCACAAAAACCACCGCTTACAGGGCACTGGACAGCCACCTCCTCCTATGATGTATACATGGTGAACACACCCAAAGAGAACAATAGCGACAATGAAAAAGATCCAGTCGAGGATAAGCCTCCTGAGATACAGCCAAAGCGCCGACGTTAGCGACGCCGTTCTAAACCACGCCGTGGGAAAAACAGCAATACCGGCACAGGAGAAAATAATACTCCAGACGATGCCGAAGACAATGAAGACCTCGTTGAGCCAACTTCCTAACAGGATGAACGGGAGGATGGGCGAGTTAGCGCTAATGAACAGGCTATGAATGAAGACTCGGAGGACAGTAACTACCTTCCGCTCTCCGAGGACGAGGTGAGCCTCAGCAACAAGGATATTATCGTGCCTGGGGAACCTCTCGAGCAGGAGCGCTTTAAGCGCCAGCTAATAGCCACTGCAAGGAGCCTAAAAAAGAAGCAGCGGCAGCTTCAAGCTGCTCAAGATCTACTCAATGATAGATGGACTAATGTCCTAGCAACCGAAGAATACGACCTTGAGCGCCCAACCAAAAGTTACCCGAAGCGCAAATTGTTACCCCAATTCGATGATGAGGCGCTGGAGCCCGTCCTACCAATGCATAATGCGGCTGACCGACCACCACGTGGTCGGAACAAGGCGGCAACCCGAGCCGAACACCAGCCCACACTACCTCACCGTAAAAATAGAGACACAACAACTCGGGGATACACACATGACCTGCAGCATGACCTGGAAAACAGAGCAAGTCAGACCAGATCGATCTATGGATCGCGGGGGCGTGCCCCGATGCGCGACGATGACCATCCGGTCGGACGTGACAAATATAACCATGCCCGGGCCGGAAACCGCAGACGAACTCCATCCGAGCTACATCGTGACTTGGCTCGATATAGAGGCGCCGCACACCCCCTCTGCTTCTTTGATGAAGTAATGGAACATGAATTCTCGGAAGGGTTTAAACCCATGAACATCGAATCATATGATGGGACAACAGACCCCGCGGTATGGATTGTGGATTTTCTCCTTCATATTCATATGGCCCACGGTGATGATCTTCACGCCATCAAATACCTCCCGCTAAAACTAAAGGGGCCAGCACGGCACTGGCTGAACAATCTCCCTGAGAACTCCACCGGCAGCTGGGAAGACTTGGAAGACACCTTCCGCAATAACTTCCAAGGTACATATGTCCGGCCTCCGAGCGCTAATGACCTAAGTCACATCATCCAGCAACCCGGGGAGTCTGCCAGGAAGCTCTGGACTAGGTTCATAATCAAAAAGAACCAAATTATCGATTGTCCGGACGCGGAAGCCCTTGCAGCCTTTAAACATAGCGTCCGAGATGAGTGGCTCGCCTGCCACCTTGGTCAAGAAAAACCAAGATCCATGGCTGCCCTTACCACTCTGGTGACCCGTTTTTGCACGGGAGAGGACAGCTGGCTCGCTCATAGAAGCAACAATATCGTTGATCCGGGTACTTCTGAAGTTCGAGATGGCAACGGCAAGCCACGACACAATAAACACAAGCGTCACAATAACAATGAAGGACACAAGACACAGCGGTCAACGCCGGATTCAATAGTTCAAAACCCGGTCAACGAAAAAAGCCATTCAAGGCAAACAGAGACGGACCATCCAATTTAGACAAGATACTGGATCGACCCTGCCAGATTCATGGCACCCCCGTTAAACTAGCCAATCACACCAAAAGAGATGTTGGGTTTTTAAATAAGTTGGCAAGCTTAATGCCGAACACAAGGTGAAGGGGCCGCCCAGTGACAGCGAGGACGAAGAGACTCGCTAGTCGAACACTGGGGGTCAGAAGCATATCCCCCCGAAATAAAGACAGTGAACATGGTATACGTGACGCACACCCTACATGGGACTGCAAGCGCGCGCTACGGGATGCCGGCGCCATAGAGCCAACCACCCCAAAATTAAGCCAATGGGCGGCCCGCCCGATCACTTCTGATCGCAAGGACCACCCAGCCAGTATCCTTCATGAAGGTCTGGCAACTCTCATCCTCTATCCAATTATCAATGGGTTCCATCTCACGAAAGTCCTTATGGACAGCGGCAGTAGCCTTAATCTACTCTACCAAGACACTGTCTGCAAAATGGGCACTGATCCTTCAAGAATCAGGCCCACCACAACTACCTTCAAGGGAACAATATCCAGCGTAGAAGCTTACTGCACGGGCTCGATTACATTGGAAGTCGTTTTCGGCTCGCCGAACAACTTTCGAAGCGAAGGCTTGACCTTCGATATTGTCCCGCTCCGCAGTAGCTGCCAGGCACTACTCGGGCGTACCGCTTTTGCTTGCTTTAATGCGGTCCCGCATTACACCTATCTCCAACTTAAGATGCCCGGTCCATGCGGCACCATCATGATAAACAGAAATACGGAATGATCCCTCCGTACAGAGGAGCACACTACGACTACTGTGGCCGAAATACAAAGCGGCCTTATCAAGCCGCACATTTCGTCGGCCATCAAGCCGCTGGTCTCCATTAGACAGGACCAATCAATCTCAGAGCTGAATTAGCAGTTCGGCCTCCACCGTCCGCCCCATATAACCACGACGTCTGTACCGCGCACATAATTATACACTTAAAATACCCTGGTCAACGGCGGAGGCACAATGCGGAAAGATCTATAACACTATCCGCACTCTCATAGTATTTTTCTTTTTTTCTAACCATTTTTTATCTTTTACCACAGGTGACTATATTTGCTGAGAAGTCCTTTAACCAAGGCAAGGCAGCGCAGACGTGCGACAGGAGGTCCAACTGTTTTTTGTAGACCGCACTCTTTATCTCAAACCTGTAAAGTGCCCTTTTTCTCAACTTTCGACCCCCAGCATGTCAAATAGCCTTGGTAGTAGCGTTATAATCTGTAAAGATCGCGCTTGACATATCATTCAGATTCAGTATTTGCTTTTCTCAAAGAAATAAAATTTTCTTCTGTGGTTATTTCACAAACGCACCTCAGCATATATCGCCAGGGGCTTGATATTGCGACATATGAGTTGCAACAAGTCCGAACAACTTTGTAGCACACTACGGCGTCATGAGTTTGGCCTTATAAGCATCAGCTCTGAATCATGTCTTTTGTTAATAGTTCGGTTGCCTAGCTCTTGTGCTTACTACCTTACGTTCTGCTCCATCGGCTAGGGTAGTAAAGGGAGAACTACTGCGATTGTGTCCTGGTTTGTCCGGATGAGCACCTCAATAGAGAAAGCCAAAAACTGACTGTCATGATGCGGTGAGAGCTGGTCAACCACTTGATGACTCACCGGAATCTTCACGATTTCTTCCGTATTACATGAAGGACCATTCTTCTGGTCACGTATGTAAACGCACCGTATTCGGATAACCGAGTACATACCAGGGGCTATATCGTAGACCCACCGTCAAGCTCCTATGGCTAAGTGAAAGTGTTAAAGCCCTATAGTCCGATTGCCTGGTTCGCCGCATTGACACCTCCTTAATGGACCAAGACGTTGGGTCAAGAGTGATCAAGTGCTTTTCCGAACACCCACACGTTATATGCGAGGGGACTGAAGCCGATGACTGGCAAACTTTCAGAATATCCAAAAGTTGATCGCACAGGAGGCACCAAAACCTTTTTAGGCAAAAGTATAACCCTAATATATTATAATATTGTTTTTACAATTTCAGTACACTTCACTCGAACATAATATCTTTCGAGCACTAACCCTCTATCAAGCGGGCACCCTCTAGGACATCCTCGAAATAATGCTCCGGCGCGTGATAGTCCTTGCCCTTGGGTGGACTTTTCGCTGCAACATCAGTGGCCTTCATCTTCACCCAGTATGTCTTAACGCGGGAAAGGGCCATCCGTGCACCTTCTATGCATGTTGACTGCTTAACAGCGTCAATACGCGGCACCGCATCAATAAGTCGCTGCACCAAACTGAAATAACTATTCGGAATTGGCTCAGTCGGCCACAGCCAGACCACGGCGTCCTTCATGGCAGATCCGGATCTCTTGTGGAGCTCGGCCCACTGGGCCATCTATTCGTTCAGCAACAGCGGACACTTTGGCATGCTGAATTGTGACCAGAAAAGCTTTTCCGTCGCATGTCCTTCTCGTGCTTGGAAATACCGCGTCGCATTGGAGACACTCTTCGGCAAGTCCAAAAATGCATCTGGAGAACTCCACATTTGATTAAGCGGGGCATACTTTGGATCACCGAATTTAGTTTGTAATAAGAAGGGCTTACCAGCCGCGATCTCCCCAGCTTGTCGGATCTCCTCCCGAGCCGCTCTAGACTCAGACTGTTCTTCCCTCGCCTCTTGTAAGGCCTTGTCAAGATCAGCTGCCCTGGTTCTGTTATCCTTCTCGAGAATTTCACATCGGCTAGTGGCATCCTTTAGCTCAAGCACCATAGTAGATATTCTCTCCTCGCACTGGCGCCGAGCAGCCTGTTCGGCCTTCAATTCAGAAGTTGCCTTTCCGGCAGCCGCATTACTCATCCTGGCTTGCTCCTTGGCCCGGGCAAGCTCAGCCTGAAGGGTCTCAACTGCGGCAGCACTATCTACAGTTATGCATATCTCAGTATACAATTCTCAGCGTCATGCTCATATTATAGTACTTGCATATACTGACTGCCCAAAGACATACCTTGCGCCTCGTCGAGCCGCCCATTAATAAGCGTGATGTCATCATCCGCCACATCAAGTTTCTGCTTCAGATTTGCAACCTCTGTAGCTTGGGCAGTCACCAGGGATGTAACAGAGTGTGCTCCAACTAGTTAGATTATTTCCTGGGCATATCTTTCTTGATCCTCTGATCGCCTCCCTTTGGACGCCAACAAGAGTCTCAGGGGCTACTATCTATACACAGGCGCATTTTGCGTTTATAGCACAATTGAAAAATTACATTACGTACCTCAAAGCCTCTTAGCAGGCCCTTAAAGGCTTCATTCAATCTGCTTTTGGCGGACAGAACCCTCTCAATCACCGTACCGATCAATGTACGATGTTCCTCTGAGACGGGCGCATGTCACAATATGTCCATCAATGTATCCGGCACATCCGGATCCCTGGAAGCAGCTGAAGGGGTACAGACTCCCTTGGAAGGAATATGTTTACTCGACCTTAGAGTCGTCTCTGGCTGTAAATCGGATAGTCCGGGGCCTTTATTGTTGGTCCCCGTAGGGGCCGCACACCCCGGACCCAGGACAGCCAGAGTGTCACCTTCGGGCCTAGTCTTCATTGTCCCTCGCACCGCTTGTTGATCGGGAGAGATTCTCCGGGACGACACCTCGGGGTCGTCTGGGCCATATTGGGCGGGGAGATCTATGGAGGAGTCTCGCTCTCCATCATCTTCGGAAGAAGATCCCCCGAGGAGGAGGACTGTTGAGGAAGGTTGCATGCCGGACTGCAAAAATATATTTTAAATATTACCCTTGCAACCAGGAAAGAACGGGATATGTTTAAAACACCCTTGTTCACTTACAATTCAGCTAAGGGCTTGTCCCTACGGAGGAACTGCAGGACAAAATCGTCTCCCAAACCAGAACTCCCTGACAGGGATATCTTCCCTCGCTTAGAAGCCTTTATCTTCAAGTCTTCGGAGGCGGTCCTCTTCTTCCCATGGGGAGAAGGGATGTCAGTTTCTCCTTCCCTTTCATCTTCGGAAGAGGGAGTTCCAATCTTCCCGGATGAGGTGTCTGGTGTACCTCTAGAATGGGGGCCACCCTGGGTCTTCTTGCTCTCTTCCTGGTCCCCCTTCACCGGCACTTGATATGGTGCCGGAGCCAGCATCCTTGTTAACACCAGATCGGCCGAGTTTTCGGGATATCCTCTTATGTGACAGAGGAAGCCACTCACTGGCCTTGAGGGCTGGGTTCGGACATGACTGGAAAGCACAAAGCGAACTGAACCTTGGGTCCTGGAACTTGAGGTGGGAGAGGTTGAGGAAAGGGTTGGCATAAAGAAGAAAAGACGGGTCTTAGCCCCTTTATAAAGGCGATGAATATCAAATGCCCCCTCCTAGGCCTTAAAACGTACCTATTCCCAAGGAATCGTGCCAACAAAACGGTTGGGTTACCCACGCCCGTGTTGATGAGAATCCCGCAATAAGGGGACACGATCTCTGCATTGACAAGACATGCCAATGAAACCGCATCTCAAAAATATGGAGCGGCGGGCTAAAAAGGTTCAAATAATGGTCGGGCGGCGACGTGATGTCACGTTACCAAAAAATTGTCAGCAGATTGGACTCGTGAAAAATTATACTCTCTGCGGTTGTGTGTGGAATTTGTTTTGCAGAGCCGGACACGATTTTTGTGTTCAAGGACTATTTTAGAGTATTCGGAGAAGGAACCCGCCTTGCAATGCCGAAGACAATCTGCGCGCTGGACACCTCGTTATTGAAGCCTGGTTCAGGGGCTACTGAGGGAGTCCTAGATTAAGGGGGTCCTCGGGCATCTGGCCTAATGACATGGGCCGGACTGATGGGCTATGAAGATACAAGACCGAAGACTCTCACCTGTGTCTGGATGGGACTCTCCTTGGCGTCCGGATATGAAGGTTCCTTTCTCTATAACCGACTTTGTGTAACCCTAGTCCCTGATACGTCTCCAACGTATCTATAATTTTGATTGTTCCATGCTATTATATTACCCGTTTTGGATGTTTATGGGTTTTACTTTACACTTTTATATCATTTTTGGGACTAACCTACTAACCGGAGGCCTACCCAAATTGCTGTTTTTTGCCTATTTCGGTACTTCGAAGAAAAGGAATATCAAACGGAGTCCAAACGGAATGAAACCTTTGGGAGCGATCTTTTTGGAACAAACGCAATCCAGGGGACTTGGAGTGGACGTCAAGAAGCAGCCCGCGGCCACGAGGCAGGAGTGCGCGCCCTAGGGGGGTGGGCGTGCCCCCACCCTCGTGGGCCCCTCGTGGCTCCATTGACCTACTTCATTCGCCTATATATACCTCCATACCTTGAAAACATCTAGGAGCACCACGAAACCCTATTTCCACCGCCGCAACCTTCTGTATCCGCGAGATCCCATCTTGGAGCCTTTGCCGGCGCTCCGCCGAAGGGGGAATCGATCATGGAGGGCTTCTACATCAACACCATAGCCTCTCCGATGAGTTGTGAGTAGTTTGCCACAGACCTTCGGGTCCATAGTTATTAGCTAGATGGCTTCTTCTCTCTCTTTGAATCCCAATACAAAGTTATCCTTGATCTTCTTGGAGATCTATTCGATGTAACTCTTTTTGTGGTGTGTTTGTCGAGATCCGATGAATTGTGGGTTTATGATCAAGTTTATCTATGAGAAATATTTGAATCTACTCTGAATTCTTTTATGTATGATTTGTTATCTTTGCAAGTCTCTTCGAATTATCAGTTTGGTTTGGCCTACTAGATTGATCTTTCTCGCAATGGGAGAAGTGCTTAGCTTTGGGTTCAATCTTGCGGTGTCCTTTCCCAGTGGCAACAGGGGTAGCAAGGCACGTATTGTATTGTTGCCATCGAGGATAAAAGATGGGGTTTATATCATATTGTTTGAGTTTATCCCTCTACATCATGTCATCTTGCCTAATGTGTTACTCAGTTCTTATGAACTTAATACTCTAGATGCATACTGGATAGCGGTCGATGTGTGGAGTAATAGTAGTATATGCAGGCAGGAGTCGGTCTACTTGTTGAGGACATGATGCCTATATACATGATCATGCCTAGATATTCTCATAACTATGCAGTTTTCTATCAATTGGTCGACAGTATTTTGTTCACCCACTGTAATACTTATGCTATCTTGAGAGAAGCCACCAGTGAAACCTATGGCCCCCGGGTCTATCTTTTATCATATAAGTTTCCAATCTATTTTATTTGCAATCTTTTACTTTTCAATCTATATCATAAAAATACCAAAAATATTTATATTATCTTATTATCTCTATCAGATCTCACTTTCGCAAGTGGCCGTGAAGGGATTGACAACCCCTTTATCCCGTTGGTTGCGAGGTTCTTGTTTGTTTGTGTAGGTGCGAGGGACTTGTGAGGAGCCTCCTACTGGATTGATACCTTGGTTCTCAAAAACTGAGGGAAATACTTACGCTACTTTGCTGCATCATCCTTTCCTCTTCAAGGGAAAACCAAGGCAGTGCTCAAGAGGTAGCAAGAAGAATTTCTGGCACCGTTGCCGGGGAGGTCCTCGCTCAAGTCAAGACATACCAAGTACCCATCACAAACTCATCTCCCTCGCATTACATTATTTGCCATTTGCCTCTCGTTTCCGTTCACCTCCTCTCTTTCTCTTGCCTTTTTGTGTGCTTGTGTGTTGGATTGTTTGTCACGATGGCCCAAGATAATACTAAATTGTGTGACTTTTCCAATACCAATAATAATGATTTCCTTGGCACTCCGATTGCTCCTCTTAATGATGCTAAATTTGGTAAAAGTGGGATTCGAGAGGTCAAAACTTTACATAGCAATGAACCCACTATTTTGGATTTCAAGGAATTTAATTATGATATTTGTTCTTTAGTAGATTGTATTTCCTTGTTGCAATCCATGTTGAATTCTCCTCATGCTTATAGTCAAAATAAAGCTTTTACCAAACATACTATTGATGCCTTGATGCAATCTTGTGAGGAAAAACTTGAATTAGAAGTTTCTATACCTAGAAAACTTTATGATGAGTGGGAACCTACTTTTAAAATTAAAATTAAAGATCATGAATGCTATGCTTTGTGTGATTTGGGTGCTAGTGTTTCCATTATTCCAAAAACTTTATGTGATATGCTAGGTTTCCGTGATTTTGACGATTGTTCTTTAAACTTGCACCTTGCGGATTCCACTATTAAGAAACCTAGGGGAAGTATTAATGATGTTATTATTGTTGCAAATAGGAATTATGTGCCCGTAGGTTTTATCGTTCTTGATATAGATTGCAATCTTTTATGTCCTATTATTCTTGGTAGACCTTTCCTTAGAACGATTGGTGCAATTATTGATATGAGGGAAGGAAATATTAGATTCCAATTTCCATTAAGGAAAGGCATGGAACACTTTCCTAGAAAGAAAATCAAATTACCTTACGAATCTATTATGCGAGCCACTTATGAATCGAATACCAAAGATGCATCCCAATTTTATTTTTGTTCCTTGCTTTTTGCTTCTGTTTAGTAATAAATAATTCATCTAGATTCTGTTTAGATGTGGTTTTATGTTTTAATTAGTGTTTGTGCCAAGTAGAACCTATAGGACCATCTTGGGTGATAGTTAATTTGATTCTGCTCAAAAACAGAAACTTTTGCGCGCACGAAAATAATTTTAATAAATAACAAAAACGTGCTTTTGAGTTGATTCTTTTTTCGGTAGATTAATAGAGAAATTTCCCAGGACTTCATATTTTTTTAGGATTATTAGAGTTCCATAAGTGTTCGAAAGTTACAGATTTATACAGACTGTTCTGTTTTTGACAGATTCTGTTTTTCGTGCGCTGTTTGCTTATTTTGATGCATCTATGGCTAGTATCGGGGGGAATGAACCATAGAGAAGTTGGAATACAGTAGGTTTAACACCAATATAAATAAAGAATGAGTTCATTACAGTACCTTAAGTGGTGGTTTTTTCTTTCTTACACTAACGGAGCTTATGAGATTTCCTGTTGAGTTTTGTGTTGTGAAGTTTTCAAGTTTTGGGTAAAGATTTGATGGACTATGGAATAAGGAGTGGCAAGAGCCTAAGCTTGGGGATGCCCATGGCACCCCAAGATAATTCAAGGACAACCAAAAGCCTAAGCTTGGGGATGCCCTGGAAGGCATCCCCTCTTTCGTCTTCGTCTATCGGTAACTTTACTTGGAGCTATATTTTTATTCACCACATGATATGTGTTTTGCTTGGAGCGTCTTGTATGATATGAGTCTTTGCTTCTGAGTTTACCACAATCATCCTTGTTGTACACACCTTTTGGGAGAGACACACGATTTGGAATTTATTAGAATACTCTATGTGCTTCACTTATATCTTTTGAGCTAGATAGTTTTGCTCTATGTGCTTCACTTATATCTTTTTAGAGCACGGCGGTGGTTTTATTTTGTAGAAATAATTGATCTCTCATGCTTCACTTATATTATTTTGAGAGTTTTTTAGAACAGCATGGTATTTGCTATGGTTATAAGATTGGTCCTAGAATGATGGGCATCCAAGTTGGGTATAATAAAAACTCTCATAGGAAGTGAATTGGATGCTATGATCAATTTGATGCTTGATAATTGTTTTGAGATATAAAGGTGGTGATATTAGAGTCATGCTAGTTGGGTAATTGTGAATTTAAGGAATACTTGTGTTGAAGTCGGCAAGTCCCGTAGCATGCACGTATGGTAAAAGTTGTGTAACAAATTTGTTGCATGGGGTGCTCTTTTGATTGCCTTCCTTATGTGTGGAGGTTGGGGGCGCGTGATGGTTAACTCCTACCAACCTACCCCCTAGGAGCATGCATAGTAGTACTTTGCTTCGAGGGCTAATAAAACTTTTTCAACAAGTATATGAGTTCTTTATGACTAATGTGAGTCCATGGATTATACGCACTCTTACCCTTCCGTCATTGCTAGCCTCTTCGGTACCGTGCATTGCCCTTTCTCACCTTGAGAGTTGGTGCAAACTTCGCCAGTGCATCCAAACCCCGTGATACGATACACTCTATCACACATAAACCTCCTTATATCTTCCTCAAAACAGCCACCATACCTACCTATTATGGCATTTCAATAGCCATTCCGAGATATATTGCCATGCAACTTTCCACCGTTTCGTTTATCATGGCACGCATCATCATTGTCATATTGCCTTGCATGATCATGTAGTTGACATCGTATTTGTGGAAAAGCCACCTTGCATAATTTTTTATACATGTCATTCTTGATTCGTTGCCCATCCCGGTACACCACTGGAGGCATTCATATAGAGTCATATCTTATTCTAGTATCGAGTTGTAATTCTTGAGTTGTAAATAAATAGAAGTGTGACGATCATCATTATTAGAGCATTGTCCCCTATATTAAAAAAATAGAAATGCCAAATAAAAAAAGGAAAGGCCAAAAAAGAGAGAAAGGCCAAATAAAAAAAAGGCCCCAAAAAAAGAAAAAAGGGGGGACAATGTTACTATCTTTTTCCACACTTGTGCTTCAAAGTAGCACCATGTTCTTCATATGGAGAGTCTCTTATGTTGTCACTTTCATATACTAGTGGGAATCATTATAGAACTTGGCTTGTATATTCCAATGATGGCCTTCCTCAAAATGCCCTAGGTCTTCGTGAGCAAGCAAGTTGGATGCACACCCACTTAGTTTCTTTTGTTGAGCTTTCATACATTTATAACTCTAGTGGATCCGTTGCATGGAAATCCCTACTCCTCATGTTGACATCAATTGATGGGCATCTCCATAGCCCTATTGATTAGCCTCGTCAATGTGAGACTTTCTCCTTTTTGTCTTCTCCACACAACCTCCATCATCATATTCTATTCCACCCATAGTGCTATATCCATGGCTCATGCTCATGTATTGCGTGAGAGTTGAAAAAAGCTGAAGCGCTTTAAAAAGTATGAACCAATTGCTTGGCTAAAACCGGGGTTATGCATGATGGGAGTATTTTGTGTGAATGATGGGAGTATTTTGTGTGATGAAAATGTAACATAGCCTAACTATATGATTTTGTAGGGATAAACTTTCTTTAGCTATGTTATTTTGAGAAGACATGATTCCTTTGTTAGTATGCTTGAAGTATTACTATTTCTTATGTCAATATGAACTTTTATTTTTGTACCATTTGGATCTGAACATTCATGCCACAATAAAGAAAATTACATTGAGAAATATGCTAGGTAGCATTCCACATCAAAAATTCTATTTTTATCATTTACCTACTCGAGGACGAGCAGGAATTAAGCTTGGGGATGCTTGATACATCTCCAACGTATCTATAATTTTTGATTGTTCCATGCTATTATATTACGCGTTTTGGATGTTTATGGGCTTTACTTTACACTTTTATATCATTTTTGGGACTAACATACTAATCGAAGGCCCAACCCGAATTGCTGTTTTTTTTGCCTATTTTAGTGTTTCGAAGAAAAGGAATATCAAATGGAGTCCAAACGGAATGAAACCTTTGGGAGCGATCTTTTTGGAACAAACGCAATCTAGGAGACTTGGAATGGACGTCAAGAAGCAGCTAAGGCGGCCACAAGGCAGGAGGGCGCGCCGTAGGGGGGTGGGCGCGCCCCCCACCCTTGTGGCCCCTCGTGGCTCCACCGACCTATTTCCTTCGCCTATATATACCTCCATACCCTGAAAACATCCAGGAGCACCACGAAACCCTATTTCCACCGCCGCAACCTTCTGTATCCACGAGATCCCATCTTGGAGCCTTCGTCGGCGCTCCGCCGGAGGGGGAATCGACCATGGAGGGCTTCTACATCAACACCATAGCCTCTCCGATGAGTTGTGAGTAGTTTACCACAGACCTTTGGGTCCATAGTTTAGATGGCTTCTTCTCTCTCTTTGAATCTCAATACAAAGTTCTCCTCGATCTTCTTGGATATCTATTTGATGTCACTCTTTTTGCGGTGTGTTTATCGAGATCCGCTGAATTGTGTGTTTATGATCAAGTTTATCTATGAGAAATATTTGAATCTCCTCTGAATTCTTTTATGTATGATTTGCAAGTCTCTTCGAATTATCAGTTTGGTTTGGCCTACTAGATTGATCTTTCTTGCAATGGGAGAAGTGCTTAGCTTTGGGTTCAATCTTGCGGTGTCCTTTCCCAGTGACAGCAGGGGCAGCAAGGCACGTATTGTATTGTTGCCATCGAGGATAAAAAGATGGGGTTTATATCATATTGTTTGAGTTTATCCCTCTACATCATGTCATCTTGCCTAATGCGTTACTCTGTTCTTATGAACTTAATACTCTAGGTGCATGCTGGATAGCGGTCGATGTGTGGAGTAATAGTAGTAGTGCAGGCAGGAGTCGGTCTACTTGTTGCGGACGTGATGCCTATATACATGATCATGCCTAGATATTCTCATAACTATGCACTTTTCTATCAATTGCTCGACAGTCATTTGTTCACCCACCGTAATACTTATGCTATCTTGAGAGAAGCCACTAGTGAAACCTATGGCCCCCGGGTCTATCTTTTATCATATAAGTTTCCAATCTATTATTTGCAATCTTTTACTTTTCAATCTATATCATAAAAATACCAAAAATATTTATCTTATCTTATTATCTCTATCAGATCTCACTTTTGCAAGTGGCCGTGAAGGGATTGACAACCCCTTTATCGCGCTGGTTGCGAGGTTCTTGTTTGTTTGTGTAGGTGAGAGGGACTTGTGAGGAGCCTCCTACTGGATTGATACCTTGGTTCTCAAAAACTGAGGGAAATACTTATGCTACTTTGCTGCATTACTGTTTGCTCTTCAAGGGAAAACCAATGCAGTGCTCAAGAGGTAGCAGTCCCCTTCGGTGTCTATATAAACCGGAGTGCTTAGTCCGTAGATGTCATCATAATCATAATCATATAGGCTAGACTTCTAGGGTTTTAGCCATTACGATCTCGTGGTATATCAACTCTTGTAATACTCATATTCATCAAGATCAATCAAGCAGGAAGTAGGGTATTACCTCCATAGAGTGGGCCCGAACCTGGGTAAACATCATGTCCCCCGACTCCTGTTACCATCAACCTTAGACGCACAGTTCGGGACCCCCTACCCAAGATCTGCCGATTTTGACACCGACACGGACCCTACGGGTTCGAGAACTATGTAGTCATGACCGAGACACTTCTTTGGTCAATAACCAATAGCGGAACCTGGATGCTCATATTGGCTCCCACATATTCTACGTTATTCCCTTTGTCATCGGTATGTTACTTGCCCGAGATTCGATCGTCGGTATCTTCATACCTAGTTCAATCTTGTTACTGGAAAGTGTCTTTACTGGTTTCGTAATACATCATCCTACAACTAACTCATTAGTCGCTTTGCTTGCAAGGCTTCTTATGATGTGTATTACCGAGAGGGCCCAGAGATACCTCTCCGATACTCGGAGTGACAAATCCTAATCTCGATCTATGCCAACCCAACAAACACCTTCGAAGATACCTGTAGAGCATCTTTATAATCACCTACTTACATTGTGATGTTTGATAGCACAAAAGGCATTCCTCTGGTATCCGAGAGTTGCATAATCTCATAGTCAAAGGAATATGTATTTGACATGAAGAAAGCAATAGCAATAAAACTGAACGATCATAATGCTAAGCTAACGAATGGGTCTTGTCCATCACATCATTCTCCTAATTATGTGATCCCATTTTATCAAATGACAATACATGTCTATGGTTAGGTAACTGAACCATCTTTGATCAATGAGCTAGTCTAGTAGAGGCTTACCAAGGACATGCCATTTTGTCTATGTATCCACACATGTATCAAGTTTCTAGTTGAAAGCACAAGTTGTCCCTAGGTGGTTTTGGTAAGTAATGTCAACATATCTCTTGTTGGACTAACACTTTTATCTAGTATGTTTCAGATAAGTTCAACAATGGAGTGGCATGGACTAAAGGATGTGGGAACTCCTTCTAGATGCTCAGGACAAAGGATTGGCTCAAGCTTCAAGCTCAAGACTCTTCATTTTACATTTTAGTGATCCAAGATCACATTGAGTCTATAGGAAAAGCCAATACTATCAAGAAGGGGTGAGGTGTTGCTTAATGAGTTTCTTGCTCCACAGTGCTTAGTGATATGCTCCAAAACCCTCAGCTACTTTCTCACATCCACAAATGACCTAAACCTAAAGTCAAAATCGGTCACACCGATTCTTCCTATCCGGCGCCACCGATTTCAGATGTCTTAGCCACTGCCACAAACCCTAAGCAAATCGATCCTACCGACAGGGATATCGGTCTCACCGAGATGGGATTGTAATCTCTCTGTGTATGTCCATTGCCAAGATCGGTCTCACTGAGTTTGAGCAATCGGCACTACCGAGATTACAATGCAAACTCTCTGGATAACTTATTACCAAAATCGGTCCCACCGAGTTTGAGTAATCGGTCCCACCGAGTTTGCCTGACCAACTCTCTGGAAAGCTTATTACCAAAATCGGTCTCACCGAGTTTGTGTAATCGGTCTTACTGAGATTACGTTATGCCCTAACCCTAACCGAATCGGTCTCACCGAGTTGCATTTCAGTCCCACCGAAAACCCTAACGGTCACATTATTTGCTAAATCGGTCTGACCAAGTTTAACGATTTGGTCCCACCGAGTTTGGTAGATTGTGTGTAACGGTTAGATTTTGTGTGGAGGCTATATATACCCCTCCACCTCCTCTTCATTCGTGGAGAGAGCCATCATACTGAACCTACACTTCCAGCATACATTTTCTGAGAGAGAACTACCTACTCATGTGTTGAGGCCAAGATATTTCATTCCTACCATATGAATCTTGATCTCTAGCCTTCCCCAAGTTGCTTTCCACTCAAATCTTCTTTCCACCAAATCCAAAACCTATGAGAGAGAGTTGAGTGTTGGGGAGACTATCATTTGAAGCACAAGAGCAAGGAGTTCATCATCAACGCACCATTTGTTACTTCTTGGAGAGCAGTGTCTGCTAGATTGGCTAGGTGTCACTTGGGAGCCTCCGACACGATTGTGGAGTTGAACCAAGGAGTTTGTAAGGGCAAGGAGATCGCCTAGTTCGTGAAGATCTACCGCTAGTGAGGCAAGTCCTTCGTGGGCGACGGCCATGGTGGGATAGAAAAGGTTTCTTCTTCGTGGACCCTTCGTGGGTGGAGCCCTCCGTGGACTCGCGCAACCGTTACCCTTCGTGGGTTGAAGTCTCCATCAACGTGGATGTACGATAGCACCACCTATCGGAACCACGCCAAAAACATCCGTGTCTCCAATTGCGTTTGAATCCTCCAAACCCTTCCCTTTACATTATTGCAAGTTGCATGCTTTACTTTCCGCTGCCCATATACTCTTGCATGCTTGCTTGATACGTATTGTGAATATTAAACTTGTGCCTAATCTCCACTTAAACTTAAGGAAACTTAAAAACTGCAACTTTGGTACGAAGTGTCTAATCACCCCCCTCTAGACACCTCTTCTCAAGGTCCTACAAGTGGTATCAGAGCTTTGGTCTCCATTGCCTTGGTTTAATCACCATTGGAGGAAGATGGATGAGTCTACTTTGGGGAGTCTTAGACATAGAGTGCCTATTCTTGATGGAGAGTATTTTCATGAGTGAAAAATGAGATGCTTGTGATTTTCAATCAATATCATTTGAACAAGTACATTGCCCTTGTGCACCTCATGTTGATCCTATGCATCCTACCCATGATGAGTCAATTGACATGATTAGGAATCTTATAACTGCCGAACTTATCATTAGAGGATTGCCTAGAAACTTGATTGGATGTTTGCCTACATTTAAGTGTGCCTACACTATATGGAAATTTCTTGAGGAACGATTTCCAGATTATTCCTTGAAAAATCTTGATGAAATTCTTCATAAGTCTATTGCTTTGAGTAAGATGAATACTAGTGATCCAATGTTTGGTGATCGTCTGTTTGAGCTATAAAAATTCATAAGCAAGATCATTGTCAAACTCACTCTAATGAATCACCCTCTCTAGGACTTGATCCACCACATGACAATGTTGAACGTGGATACTATGATGAGGATGATGATAGTGACTTCGATCTTGATGATGCAATGAGACACTTTGGTCTTATGGCAAATCTTCGGGGATATATGTCAGGAGGAAAGGAATGGGTTCTTGATAGTGAATGTACCGATCACATGACCGGAGATAAAGACATGTTCCGTGAGCTTGCTGATAATGATAGTCCTCGAAAGTATGTCAGTTTTGGTGACAACTCAAAGGGTAAGGTGGTTGGCCTCGGTAAGGTGGCCATATCACATGATAGCTCCATACAAAATGTTATGCTCGTTGAATCTCTTGGATACAACTTACTTTCAGTATCTAGACTTGCTGATTTCGGTTTCAGTGTTTTATTTACTAAAGTTGATTGCCAAGTGTTTCGTCGAGACAATCATAAAATGGTCTTTACCGGTGTGCGTAGAGGTGACCTATACATTGTTGATTTCACTAAAAAGGCTCAACCTAAAACTTGCTTCATTGCTAAATCCTCAAAAGGTTGGTTATGGCATAGATGATTAGGTCATGTTGGTATGCGAAACCTTGACAAGCTTATTAAAGGAAATCATATCCTTGGAGTTAACGATGCCATATTTGATAAGGATAGACTTTGCAGCGCTTGTCAGGCAGGTAAACAGGTGGGAGGAAGGCATCCCATGAAGAACATCATGACCACAAGGAGGCCACTCGAGCTACTTCACATGGATCTTTTTGGTCCCAACTCTTACAAAAGCCTTGGTGGAAATTCTTTTGGTCTAGTTATATTGATGATTTTTCAAGATTTACGTGGGTGTTCTTTCTCGATGATAAATCGCAGGTCCAAAAGATCTTCAAAAACTTCGCTAGGAAGGCCCAAAATCAATTTGAAGTGAAGATCAAGAAGGTTCGCAGTGACAACGGAACGGAGTTCAAGAACGCAAATGTGGACACCTTTCTTGACGAAGAAGGGATTTCACACGAGTTCTCGGCTACGTACACACCTCAACAAAACGGAGTTGTTGAGAGGAAGAACTGGATGCTCATTGAAATGGCGAGAACGATGCTTGATGAGTACAAGACATCGAAGCACTTTTGGGCAGAAGCGGTTGAGACAGCTTGTCATGCAACAAATCGCTTGTATCTTCACAAGCTACTCGGCAAGACGGTATACGAGCTCCTCACCGGTAACAAACCCCAAGTTGGATACTTTCGAGTATTCGGCTCAAAGTGCTACATTCTTGATAAGCATCGTCGTTCTAAATTTGCTCCTAAGTCTCATGAAGGTTTCCTACTAGGTTATGGCTCAAACTCTCACACTTACCGTGTCTACAAGAATTTCACCCAAAAGGTTGAAGAGACGGTAGATGTGAAGTTTGATGAATCTAACGGCTCACAAGTAGAGAAATTGCCAGTTGATGTAGGTGACAAAGATCCTTCGGAAGCAATCCAAGACTTGTCTATTGGCAAGGTCCGTCCAACGGAGGTGAAGGAGAGTACCTCGTCCGTCCAAGTGGAAGCTTCTACTTCACGACAAGGTGAACCAAGAGTTGATACGGAAGCATCCACAAGTGGGACACAGCAAGATGAAGAAAACGAGGAAGTGCATCAAGATGAATGTCAACAACCTCCTTCTCCACCACGATAAGAGAACGGCAACGCCAACAATGAAGAAGGCCAAGAAGAAGAACAAGATGAAGAAGAAGTTCAACCAAGAACCAAGCAAAAGCTTTCACGAGTTCGAGCAAGAATTGCTAAAGATCATCCCGTTGAGCAAATCTACAATGACATTCAAACCGGGAGAATCACTCGCTCTAAAACTCGTTTAGCTAACTTTTGTGAAAACTATTCTTTCATCTCTAGCATTGAACCTATGAAGGTTGAAGAAGCATTGGAAGATCCGGATTGGATAAATGCCATGCATGAAGAGCTATATAACTTTGAAAGGAACCAAGTTTGGACATTGGTTGAGAAGCCCGACAACAACCACAACGTCATCGGTACCAAATGGGTGTTTCGCAACAAGCAAGATGAAGATGGGCAAGTAGATCGCAACAAAGCACGTCTCGTCGCCCAAGGCTACACACAAGTCGAAGGTATGGACTATGGTGAGACTTATGCTCCCGTTGCTAGACTTGAGTCCATTCGTGTCGGTGTCAAAACCGGCGGATCTCGGGTAGGGGGTCCCGAACTGTGTGTCTAGGCGGATGGTAACAGGAGACAAGGGACACGATGTTTTACCCAGGTTCGGGCCCTCTCGATGGAGGTAAAACCTTACGTCCTGCTTGATTAATATTGATGATATGGGTAGTACAAGAGTGGATCTACCACGAGATCAAGGAGGCTAAACCCTAAAGCTAGCCTATGGTATGATTGTTGTAATGTATGTTGTGTCCTACGGACTAAAGCCCTCTGGTTTATATAGACACCGGAGGAGGCTAGGGTTACACAGAGTCGGTTACAATGGTAGGAGATCTACATATCCGTATTGCCAAGCTTGCCTTCCACGCCAAGGAAAGTCCCATCCGGACACGGGACGGAGTCTTCAATCTTGTATCTTCGTAGTCTTGGAGTCCGGCGGACGATGATAGTCCGGCTGTCCGAACACCCCCTAGTCCAGGACTCCCTCAGTAGCCCCTGAACCAGGCTTCAATGACGATAAGTCCGGCGCGCATAATGTTCGGCATTGCAAGGCGGGTTCCTCCCTTGAGTAATCCAGAGAAGATCATGAACACCAGGATAGTGTCCGGCTCTGCAAAATAAATTCCACATTCCACCGTAGAGAGAATAAAATGTACACCAGTCCAATCTGCTGACGTATTATGCGGCATGACATCACACCGCTACCAGGCTTTTACTTGAATCGTTTTTTATTATACCACCTCAGCACGTTTAGCGAAGCGGTTTCCTTGGCACGTCTTGTCGAAGCAGAGATCGTGTTCCCCATATTTCGGGATTCTCATCAATACGGACGTGGGTAACCCAACCGCGCCATTGATGGTGGCGCTTGGGAGATAAGCGAGTTTTACCAGGCCGGTGGGGGACGCATAGTCTTCGTCCGCCTATATATAAGGGATAAGGATTTACCTTCTCACCTACGCCTTCTTCCTCCTTTGCTTATCCATCTCAGCGCACTCAAGCTCCAACGCTCAAGCTCGCGCATCTCGCCTCGACCCTCTCCGACTATGTCCAGAGTGGGAGGCAAATGGTTGGCCTCCACCGTTAAGGAGGAGCACATCACCAAGCTGCGCAGCGCCGGATACCTTTCCGGCGACATCGCGCATCGGCTGCCCGACGAGGGGCAGCTCATCCCTACCCCCGGGCCCCATGAGAGGGTTGTTTTCCTTCCCCCACTTCCTCCGCGGACTGGGCTTTCCACTGCACCCTTTCGTCCGGGGGCTCATGTTCTATTACGGCCTGGATTTCCACGATCTGGCGCCGAACTTCATCCTCAATATCTCGGCGTTTATCATCGTGTGCGAGGCCTTCCTCTGCATCCGGCCCCACTTCGGCCTGTGGCTCAAGACCTTCAATGTCAAGCCGAAGGTTGTGAAGGGCACGCAAGCGGAATGCGGAGGCGCCATGTTGGGCAAGTTGCCCAACGTCCTTGGGCTCGAAGGGGCCTTCGTGGACTCCGTCAAGGGATGGCAATCGGGGTGGTTCTACATCACCGAGCCGCGCGAACCCACGTGGGCGGCAGCCCCCGAGTTTAGATATGGCATCCCCACGCAGCTCACCTCCTGGAAAGAGAAGGGCTTGTTGTGGGGCAATCGGACGGAGCTGACGGGACTCCGAGCCTGTATCCAGAAGCTGGTGAGCAATAAGCTCAGGCTCGTCGACGTGGTCCGAGTCATGCTCATCCGCCGGATTCTCCCATGCCAAGAACGGGCATTCAATCTGTGGGAGTTTAATCCGGAACAGCACCGGGTGCTAAGCGGGCTCTTCGACACGACGTACGAAGGCGCCTGGAGGGTGCTGTTTAAGGGTGCCGAAGCCCCTGCATCCGCGGCGGAAGATCGTGGATTTTGCTCGCAACATCCAGCTGACGAGGTAAGTGATTCAACCCCTTTACGGGACACTTGTGGTAAATAGACTGACTCTAGGAGGGTCTCAATCTTTCCTTTCCTTTGGCAGGAATGGATGGAGAAGGCCGAGCCGCTCATCTGTCCGGCTCCCATGCCAGAAGACCCAGTGAACGCCCGTCTAGCAGGGCTGCTGGTTCCGGCACCGCACGTGGTGCCGGAGAAGAAGGCCAAGAAGGTGGCCACGGGGACTCGAAAGAGTTCCCGTAATCAGGTGTCCGACGACGAGGCGGACTCCTCCCCCGAAGACGAGGAGGAGGAAGAAGACTCTCTCCCGGAGGAGGGAGAGAGGAAGAGGAAGGCTTCCCCAACAGGGGAGGCCGAAGGGTCCAAGAGGGGGAGAACTATTCCCCCGGACAACTCCGCCAACACCAACATTGGCGAGGAGGAGTGGCCTTTGAGGGCCAGGCGTCCGGCAAGATCGTAAGTATCCAGATCCCTGATATGTGATTTCCTTCGTGTCACATAGTGTCCTGCTAATGCCGCATACTGTCCATAGTCCGGCCGATGATGATCTCCCCGCTTCTTCGAGCGGGTCGTTGGCCCCGTTGGATGTGGATTCACTTCCGACGGCCTCTACTCCCCGCGCCGGTGAGGACGCCGAGGTGGGGTCCCGGAAAGGGGCCCATCAGGAGGAGGCTCCGGAGGCGCCGCAAGGCAGCCTCCTGGACTTTGCGTCGGACTCTACATCAGAACCTGTAGTGGTTCCAGAGTCCGGCAAGCTGCCCCTTCGAAAGAGGGCAAGACCGTGACGCCGGTGGCCTCCGTCCAACCGGAGGCGCCGGACAACTTGCTGGAAGCGCTTAAAGGCGCTTCCATCGAGGAAGAACACCGCACTGTTATGAGTGCGGTGATTCAAAAGGTCCAGCTCGCCAAGAGCGGGCTGACCGAAGCCTGCAATAGCCTTTTAACAGGCTTTGAGGTAAGAAGTTAAAATTGTATAATGTAATACCGCATAGACAGTAGCCCCTGATGCTCGGTTCGGTGTTCGAAAAGAAAAGCCGGACTGAGGATCTAAAAAGATATTCGCAGGTTGCTAATAAATTATGTCAATATGGGTTTGCAGGCTGTGCTGCTGACCTCTGCCGCACTGACTGCGGAGGTCGGTGCATTGAAGCAGGATCTCGAGCGGTCCGAGCGAGAGCTCGGCCATGCCAAGAAGCAGCTCGAGGACAAAGAAGGTGAGTAACACCACTTTGAAGATTGACCTTACAGAAAAGGATTTAGGTTGCAAAAAATTAACAAGGATAATGTGGGTATTGCAGGGGCCACAAACGAGGTGGCAGCCCTGAAGGAGGCTGTGTCTGCGGCCGAGCGCAGTGCGGCCGCAGAACGGGCGGAGCGAGAAAAGCAAGAGGCACGGGTGGCGGAAGTGCGGCAAGAGCTCCAGGCTCTCATGGAGAAGCATGAGAGCTTGGAGCGTGACTCCAAGACTCGGGAGTCCGAGCTTGCCTCGGCCCTCGAAAGTGCCAAGTCTGCCAAGGCCGAGGCCCGTAAGGCCCTTCAGGAGGTTGAAGATGTAAAGAAGATAGCGGCGGGTAAGGCATTTTTCATGCAAAGCAAGCATGTTAATGTAAACTACCTGACACTTACCCGCATTCGGAGCTCTCCAGGGGCGTTTGCAGATCTGCCATGTAGCGTGTCCGATGCCGCCGCATTCTATCGTGGCGAGGATGGGAGCTCGACCGAGAAGGTCTTCTGGTCTCAGTACACTGAGGCCGGCCATCCGGTGCCCCCAAGCGACCAGCTGAAGCAGCTGGTCGAACTCCACAAGGTAGCTGAGGAGGCCATGAAGGGCCGTATAGTCCGGCTGTGGCCTGGACAGGCCATGCCTGGGAGCTACTTCAGCCTCGTGCGGCGGCTGGTGGATGTGTGCCCCTGGGTGGAGGTCATCAAGCGCTCCACATGTATTGAAGGTGCTCGTCGGGCCCTTGCCCGCACAAAGGTGCACTGGGGCAGGCTGGATGCGGAGAAGCTTCTAACTGACCCGCCGCCACCGGGCAAGGAGTATCGTACGCCCGAGATGTATTATAAAACTATCCTGAAGGGAGCCCGCGATATTGCGGATGAGTGCCCCAGGGATGTAATTTTTGAGTAAACTCGCTATGTATTATCCTGTGCGCTGAAAACTTCGTTTATATGCGCCATGAGCAACGCTTGTTTAATTTAAAATATTACCTTCTGTGCGGCCATTTTATAAAATCTGAGAGATGGCAAGTCGTTGGCTTCAGCCCCCGAGCCACGAGTGCTTGGGTGTGCGGGATAAACTTGAGCACTCTTGTTCCCATTTTTGGGTCCATCTAGGGAGGCGCTCAACACAACGAACAAGGCAACCAGACTTATAATGCTTGAACACTCTCACTTAGCCATAGAATTCTATAATTTTAAATTTCGGCGAAGCCCCTGGTATTCAGAAGACCGAATCCGGGGCGCTATCCACGCCTTCGTCGGACATTATCTGGAACTTCGCTTGAAGCGGCATGAGTCTTTAAGGACCCGAAAAGACCTCTCGAACAGCGACCAGTCTCTCGCCTTATCATGCCGGTCAGTTTTAGCTTTCTCCACTGAGGCGCTCGCCCGGCTCAACCGGGGCGCAATCGCAGTGGTTCTCCCAGTGCCACCTTAGCCGACAGAACGGAACGTAACGCACCAAAACGTGGGAGCCGGGCAAACCCAACTATTGACCCAAGACATGATTCGGAGCCGATTCATATAATGCTATAAGTTCGGGGTGCCGTACTTATGAAAGTGTTCGGACTTATCACACCATAATGTGGGGAACATAAGCCCCTGGTGTATTGGGCCGTACCAAAATGTACGGGTGCAAGATGTCATGCAATGAACATATATATATAAAAAGTAATGCAATTGCCGTCGAAAAGTGCTGCATTATTTATTAAAGGAAGTTTGCTATGAGTGCGGACTGATGCAAATAGTGCGGTAAGCAAGGGATTCGGACTAATTAAACATGTCCCCCTCCAGGGGTGAGCTGCGGACTTGGTGTATATAATCGAATTTAATGCTCGTAATTGAGACCACCTGAGTGTTCGTCGCAGCCTTCTTTCTTCCCTGGCTATTGCATCATGAGTTCGGCAGGTTCACCGCCGGACAGGGCCTCTGGTTAACGGAGTCCTGTGTACACAAAGAGGGAAAATGATAATAATAAAAAAGGGGGGCACGCTTTCGAGCCCCTGGTGTGGTCGAGCCGCACTCTGGGTCCATTGTGATCGTGCCCCTTCCCCTGCGCCCATGGTATCTCCAAAGTGTAATGATGTACGCGGAGGGTTGTTTTTGCAATCATGCGAGGGCGGGGGTTAGGGCCGCATTGCTACGCATGCTCTGATCGTGCCAGGTGGTCTTCGTTGGTATTGCTTCGGGCGCGTTTTGCTGTATCCGGCCGTTTAACAGCTGGACTCGAAAATTGCCTTAAAAGGCCGCTCTGTACTTCTGCCGCGAGGGCCGTTGTATGTTCCTCCGTTCGGAGGGAGCGTTCCGTATTTCCGTCGACCGTGATGACTCCACGAGGGCCTGGCCTCTTGAGCTTAAGGTATGCATAATGCGGCACCGCGTTGAACTTTGCAAACGCGGTTCGTCCGAGCAGAGCGTGATAGCCGCTGCGAAATGGGACTATGTCGAAGATTAACTCCTCACTCCAGAAATTATCCGGGGATCCGAAGACCACTTCTAGTGTGACTGAGCCTATACAATTGGCTTCCACACCTGGTATGACACCTTTAAAGGTTGTCTTTGTAGGTTTAATCCTTGAAGGGTCTATGCCCATCTTGTGCACTGTATCCTAATAAAGCAGGTTCAGGCTGCTGCCGTCGTCCATCAGGACTCTCGTGAGGTGAAATCCATCGACGATTGGGTCTAAGACCAATGCGGCGAATCCACCATGGCGTATGCTGGTCGGGTGGTCTCTTCGATCGAAAGTGATCGGACAAGAGGACCATGGGTTGAACTTCGGGGCGACTGGCTCCATCGCATAGACGTCCCTTAGTGCACGCTTCCGCTCCCTCTTGGGTATATGGGTTGCGTAAATCATGTTCACCGTCTGCACTTGTGGGGGGAAACCTTTCTTTCCTCTATTGTTCGGCGGTCGGGTCTCTTCCTCGTCGTCGCTGTTTAGCCCCTTGTCATTGTTTTCGGCAATTAACTTGCCTGCCTGCTTGAACACCCAGCAATCTCTGTTGGTGTGATTAGCTGGCTTTTCAGGGGTGCCATGTATCTGGCATAAGCGGTCGAGTATTCGGTCCAAATTGGACGGACCCGGAGTGGTTCTTTTGAATGGCTTCTTCCGCTGACCGGGTTTAGAGCCTCGGAATCCGGCGTTGACTGCCGTATCCTCCTTGTCGTCGCCGTTAATGCGGCGCTTATTTTTGTTTCGACGTGACCTGCCACTGTTGTCCTTAGTATCCGGACTGCCAGAATTTTTACGGAGATTGTTGCTGCAAGCTAGCCAGCTATCCTCTCCCGCGCAAAAGCGGGTCATTAATGATGTGAGGGCTTCCATGGATTTCGGCTTTTCCTGTCCCAGGTGCCGGGCTAGCCATTCGTCGCGGATGTTATGTTTGAAGGCTGCAAGGGCCTCTGCATCCGGACAGTCGACGATTTGGTTTTTCTTTGTCAAGAACCGTGTCCAGAATTGTCTGGCCGATTCGTCTGGCTGCTGAATGATGTGGCTTAGGTCATCGGCGTCTGGTGGCCGCACATACGTGCCCTGGAAGTTGTCGAGGAATGCGGCTTCCAGGTCTTCCCAACACCCAATAGACTCTGCGGGCAAGCTGTTGAGCCAATGTCGAGCTGGTCCTTTAAGCTTGAGTGGGAGATACTTGATGGCGTTGAGATCGTCGCCGCGGGCCATATGGATGTGGAGAAGATAATCTTCGATCCAAACCGCGGGGTCTGTTGTGCCATCGTAGGATTCGATGTTTACGGGTTTAAACCCTTCAGGGATTTGATGATCCATTACTTCGTCAGTGAAGCATAGCGGGTGTGCGGCGCCTCTGTATTGAGCAATATCACGACGCAGCTCGAGAGAGCGTTGTCTGCTGTGTTCGGCCCGGCCGGGGTTATTGTACCGGAGCGACGGTATTCATCGCGGGTAGTGGGGTGCCCTCATGATCTGTAGATGGATCTGGATTGCCTTGCTTTGTCCTCCAATACGTCTCGCAAGTCCAGCACGTTCCCTTTTGGCTTCGTACTTTTGGAGCGATGCCGGGGTACGGTCTTGGTTGAGGGCCTGGATGCCTCTCTATCACGACCACGGGGTGGTCGGTCAGCCGTATCGTGCGCTGGTGATGAAGGTATGTATGCTTCCTCCTCTAATCGGGGGAGCAACTTGCGTCTGGGGTAGCTTTTGGAGGGGCGTTCGAGTTTAAACTCTTCAGCCGCGAGGACCTCGGTCCATCGATTGGCTAGCAGGTCCTGATCAGCTTGAAGCTGCTGCTGCTTTTTCTTTAGGCTATTTGCTGTGGCGATAAGACTGCGTTTGAAACGCTCTTGTTCGACGGGATCCTCGGGCACGACGAATTCGTCGTCGTTGAGGCTTGCCTCGTCTTCGGAGGGAGGCATATAGTTATAATCCTCGACCTCTTCGTCTGCCGCCCTCTTGTGAGGGCTTGCTTCTGCGTCCTCCTGCGCTGAGTCTTGCTGGAGGGGATTATCTTCGGCACTCTCTGGGGTATTATTATCTCCTGTGCCGGAATCTCCATTCTTGCTGTGGCGGGATTTAGAGCGGCGCCGCTGACGCCGGCGCTTGGGCTGCTTCTTTAAAGAATCTGCCTCCGCTGCTTCTTCGCCGTCCCCGTCTTTTGGGGTGTCCACCATGTATATGTCGTACGACGATGTGGTCTTCCAGTGCCCTGTAGGTGCTGGTTCCTGTTCGTCTCCGGCATCGTCGTCCATAGCGTCGATGTCTTCGGAGTCGTAGTCTAGCATGTCGGTTAGATCGTCGACAGTGGCTACAAAGTGGGTGGTGGGTGGGCTCTGAATTTCTTCGTCGTCCGTATCCCAACCATCCTGGCCATAGTCCGGCCAGGACTCTCCTGATAGCGAGAGATGCTTTAGCGAATTTAGGATGTCGCCAAAGGGCGAGTGTTGGAAGATGTCCGTGGCGATGAATTCCATAACCGGCGCCCAATCATATTCGATTGGTAGGGGCGGGGGAGGTCCGGAGTCCGGCAAGGAGTCCAGCACCTCGGAATCACGAGTTTCGCGAGGGACAAGGTTAGTGTTCGGCTCCATCGCCGTGGAAGTTGAAGCCCCCGAGGTGGCGTCCATCCACCGATCCTCAATCTGGGCGATCGGCTCCGGACTAAGGGCCGAAGCGGATTCGAGTGCGTCCACCAAGGCACTGTTCAGCGGCAGAGCTAGTTCATGCCCATCGTAGCAGTGCGGCGCGCTTGGCTGTGGCTCGAGCCCGTCGAAGATCAAGTCTCTGCGGACGTCGGCCGTGAAGTTTAGGCTTCCGAATCTGACCTGACGGCCAGGGGCGTAGCTTTCGATCTGCTCAAGATGGCCAAGCGAATTAGCCCGCAGTGCGAAGCCGCCGAATACGAAGATCCGTCCGGGGAGAAAAGTCTCACCCTGGACAGCGTTGTTGGTTGAAGATGCCATCAAGCCTATCGGTGACGACACAGAGGAACTCTCAATGAAAGCACCAATGTCGGTGTCAAAACCGGCGGATCTCGGGTAGGGGGTCCCGAACTGTGTATCTAGGCGGATGGTAACAGGAGACAAGGGACACGATGTTTTACCTAGGTTCGGGCCCTCCCGATGGAGGTAAAACCCTACGTCCTGATTGATTAATATTGATGATATGGTTAGTACAAGAGTGGATCTACCACGAGATCAAGGAGGCTAAACCCTAAAGCTAGCCTATGGTATGATTGTTGCAATGTATGTTGTGTCCTACGGACTAAAGCCCTCTGGTTTATATAGACACCGGAGGAGGCTAGGGTTACACAGAGTCGGTTACAATGGTAGGAGATCTACATATCCGTATTGCCAAGCTTGCCTTCCACGCCAAGGAAAGTCCCATCCGGACACGGGACGGAGTCTTCAATCTTGTATCTTCGTAGTCTTGGAGTCCGGCGGACGATGATAGTCCGGTTGTCCGGACACCCCCTAGTCCAGGACTCCCTCAATTCGCATCTTACTTTCCTATGCTAATCATCATGATATCACCTTGTACCAAATGGACATTAAAAGTTCTTTTCTAAATGGTGAAATAGAGGAGGAAGTTTATGTTAAGCAACCTCCCGGATTTGTCAATCCTAAGAAACCCAATCATGTTTACAAACTTCACAAAGCTCTTTATGGTCTTAAACAAGCTCCTAGAGCATGGTATAAATGCTTGACCAAGTTCCTTATTGAAAAAGGCTTTGAAATTGGGAAAATTGATTCTACTCTTTTTACTAAAAGGGTTAATGGAGAACTATTTGTGTGCCAAATCTATGTTGATGATATTATATTTGGTTCGACTAACCCTCATTTTAGTGAAAAGTTTGGGAAGCTAATGTCGGAGAAGTTTGAGATGTCTATGATGAGTGAACTCAAATTCTTTCTTGGGTTGCAAATCAAGCAAACTAAGGAAGGTACCTTTGTTTCTCAAACAAAGTAAACCAAGGACTTATTCAAGAAGTTCAATATGCAAGAATGCAAAGGTATGTCTACACCCATGCCTACTAGTGGACATATTGACTTGACCAAAGACAGTGAACCGATTGATCAAAAGGTTTATCGCTCTATGATTGGTTCATTATTATATCTATGTGCTTCACATCCCGATATCATGCTAAGTGTGTGCATGTGTGCACGATATCAAGCTGCTCCTAAGGAATGTCATCTTAAGGCCGTGAAAAGGAGAGTGAGATACTTAATCCATACACCAAATTTTGGCATTTGGTATCCTAAGAGGGCCTCTTTCGATCTTGTTGGCTATTCTGACTCGGACTATGCCGGAGACAAGGTTGACAGAAATTCCACTTTGGGTACTTGTCAATTTCTTGGTAGATCTCTTGTATCTTGGTCCTCCAAGAAACAAAACTCGGTATCCTTATCCACCGCCGAAGCGGAATATATTGCCGCTGGTTCATGTTGTGCTCAATTACTTTGGATGACCCAAACTCTTAAAGATTATGGGATATATGTGAGACATGTTCCATTGCTTTGTGACAATGAAAGTGCTATCAAAATTGGTCATAATCCTGTGCAACATTCTCGAACTAAGCATATTGAAGTTCGTCATCATTTCATTCAAGATCATGTTGCTAAGGGTGACATTGATCTTAAGCATGTTCGCACCAAAAAGTAATTAGCAGATATATTCACTAAACCTCTTGATGAGAAAGTGTTTTGCAGGTTAGGAGGAGAATTGAACATCATTGATGCTTCAAACTTGGATTAGAAACTCCATTGGATACATGCAAGACATGAGCTTATGACTAATCCTTGATATTTTTCTCTTATGATGAAAATCTTATGTCTTGGATATACTTGTATCTTGCATGTTATCTAACCCATGTAGGTACTTGGTGGAACCAAATTCCATGAGATTGTAATCCACTCACATCTTGAGCAATCTCTACATCACCAAGTCTCTACACTATGGTGGTTGAAGACAAGGAAGCACGGAACCACTCAAACATATCCTTTGACAAATTCTATGTTGAGCTTCATGATTGTCATTTTTGGATACACAAGTGCTCTTCCTTGCAAGAACTAACCCATGTAGGTAGATGGACTCAAATTCCAAGTGGTGCTCCAAATTCTTGATGACCTACATCAACCTTGAGCAACCCACACAAGTTCAACTACATGGACAACACCACCAACCAAGGTATGTCATTCCATCTTAGAGAAGCTTTACTCCAAGTCATGAGCTAAAGCAACTTGACAAGATGTGAATACATTAAGATGCTTAAACGAAAAATGGCAACCCCATTTTGAGCTTAAACGATGAGTATGACCTATGATCAAGTGATCTCACTTGACTCCTAAGTCAATATACTCTAACATAGGTGACTCTGTCGCCGACCATCTCTAGATGAACTTCTCTTGTGTTCTTTTCTATGTTTTTGCATTTGGATCATGCATATTTGTTTCCCCTTTCAAAAAAAACTTCATCTAGATTTCTTTCTGTTTACTCTGCATTTTCAGCATCTAATTCCTTGCAAATATTTGTGAGATCTTACTAGTCTAATGAGTTGAGGTGACAAGTGTTTTCTCTGCGACGAACTTAGTTTCAACAATTTGTTATTTTTGGTCCAAACCGAATCCTTTCGGTACAACCGAAGCATACCACTCGGTGTCACCGATTTCACATCAGGAAAAATAGTTTGCCACATATTATATGTTTCTTCTGATCCAGCTGCACTCAATGAATCTTGTCCTCTACGAGCATCACATTTTTATCATTGCTTTGTGCTACGTCTCAAGGACCAAACCCATTCGACGGATTCCAGAACACCCTTCTTGGAAATTGATGTCAAAGGGGGAGAGAGAGAACATCAAAGCTTATCATTTAGAGAGAGATCACATCAAATAAATAGTTTATCACCTTCTTAAGGGAGAGAGAGACCCTCAAAGGGGAGAGAGAGAGATCTCCAGGGGGAGAGAATACTTAAGTAGAAGTATTTCTCAAGGATCACAGATGCTTGGTGTTCAAGAGGAGAGATGCCCACATGTCTTCTTGAGGGGAGAGACATGTTCATTTGATCTTTTGTGCTTATTTGCATTAGCTTGCATTAGCTCTGATCATCATTCATATCTTTCAGCTCTGATTTTCTATTCCCTATTTTCTCCCAGTATCCCATGCTAGATTCAGGGGGAGCAAGACATCTAAGGGAAAGAAATCATTTGAATTCATTGCATATCTTTACTCTTGGGGACATGTCTAATCCAATGTGGTACTTAGTACTCACTCTCTACATGTCATCCCACTCTTGGTATTCTTGTGGTTTCTTCTGCTTGCTCTGGCTAGTAGATGTATCTGTGTTATCTAACCTTGTTTACGCAGGTTCATTCTATCCTAAGCCAACTTAAGACTACAAGGTAAGTATATGCATCACAATCATGTGTATGAGGAATTCTTGCTGATGTACATATTGTTTGCAAGAAGGACTCATGAGCATGAAGGTATTTTCTTTAATATTCTTTGCTCTGATGCATATGGCCAAGATAAATGTAACACATTGCCTGCTCTATCATGTTTATGCTCTCACATGCTTCTATATTCCATATTTACATGATTGCATACATGTAGGGGCAGCCTATGTTTGTTACATGTCTTTCCAAAGCTTTACTTGCTATTCTTTATATCTTTATCTAAAGCTTTGATGTATGTTGTCATCAATTACCAAAAAGGGGGAGATTGACAGCACAAGTGCTCCCTAGGTGGTTTGGGTAATTAATGTCAATATATCTCTTGTTGGACTAACACTTTTATCTAGTATGTTTCATATAAGTTCAACAATGGAGTGGCATGGACTAAAGGATGTGGGAACTCCTTCTAGATGCTCAGGACAAAGGATTGGCTCAAGCTTCAAGCTCAAGACTCTTCATTTTACATTTTAGTGATCCAAGATCACATTAAGTCTATAGGAAAAGCCAATACTATCAAGAAGGGGTGAGGTGTTGCTTAATGAGTTTCTTGCTCCACAGTGCTTAGTGATATGCTCCAAAACCCTCAGCTACTTTCTCACATCCACAAATGACCTAAACCTAAAGCCAAAATCAGTCACACCGATTCTTCCTATCCGGCGCCACCAATTTCAGATGTCTTAGCCACTGCCACAAACCCTAAGCAAATCGATCCTACCGACAGGGATATCGGTCTCATCGAGATGGGATTGTAATCTCTCTGTGTATGTCCATTGCCAAGATCGTCTCACTGAGTTTGAGCAATCGGCACTACCGAGATTACAATGCAAACTCTCTGGATAACTTATTACCAAAATCGGTCCCACCGAGTCTGAGTAATCGGTCCCACCGAGTTTGCCTGACCAACTCTCTGGAAAGCTTATTACCAAAATCGGTCTCACCGAGTTTGTGTAATCGGTCTTACCGAGATTACCTTATGCCCTAACCCTAACCGAATCGGTCTCACCGAGTTGCATTTCTGTCCCATCGAAAACCCTAACGGTCACATTATTGGCTAAATCGGTCTGACCAAGTTTAACGATTCGGTCCCACCGAGTTTGGTAGATTGTGTGTAACGATTAGATTTTGTGTGGAGGCTATATATACCCCTCCACCTCCTCTTCATTCGTGGAGAGAGCCATCATACTGAACCTACACTTCCAGCATACATTTTCTGAGAGAGAACTACCTACTCATGTGTTGAGGCCAAGATATTTCATTCCTACCATATGAATCTTGATCTCTAGCCTTCCCCAAGTTGCTTTCCACTCAAATCTTCTTTCCACCAAATCCAAAACCTATGAGAGAGAATTGAGTGTTGGGGAGACTATCATTTGAAGCACAAGAGCAAGGAGTTCATCGTCAACGCACCATTTGTTACTTCCTGGAGAGTGGTGTCTCCTAGATTGGCTAGGTGTCACTTGGGAGCCTCCGACAAGATTGTGGAGTTGAACCAAGGAGTTTGTAAGGGCAAGGAGATCGCCTACTTCGTGAAGATCTACCTCTAGTGAGGCAAGTCCTTCGTGGGCGACGGCCATGGTGGGATAAATAAGGTTGCTTCTACGTGGACCCTTCGTGGGTGGAGCCCTCCGTGGACTCGCGCAACCATTACCCTTCGTGGGTTGAAGTCTCCATCAACGTGGATGTACGATAGCACCACCTATCGGAACCACGCCAAAAACATCCGTGTCTCCAATTGCGTTTGAATCCTCCAAACCCTTCCCTTTACATTCTTGCAAGTTGCATGCTTTACTTTCCGCTGCCCATATACTCTTGCATGCTTGCTTGATACGTATTGTGAATATTAAACTTGTGCCTAATCTCCACTTAAACTTAAGGAAACTTAAAAACTGCAACTTTGGTACGAAGTGTCTAATCACCCCCCTCTAGACACCTCTTCTCAAGGTCCTACACTAGTTAATATGATTCTAGCATGAATAATAAACATTTATCATGATATAAGGAAATATGAAATAATAAATTTATTATTGCCTCTAGGGCATATTCCTTCAAACAGTGCGAGCCCTAGAGCGAATCGAGGCATTATCGGATGATGCGCCGATCATTCTTGAATCTAATTCTACGAACCATCCTACCCGTCGCCTGCTCAAATTTGAATTGGGATGGCTGCATCGTGAAGGTTTTGTAGACATAATTAAGAATGTTTGGGAGAGGCCCTTCATTGGTCATACACCGATTCAGAGATGGAATTTTAAAATAAGGGTCATGAGGCAACATCTCTCTGGATGGGCAAAACACACCAACGGGTTTTCCTTTTACAAAAAGGAAAACCAGCGCCTCTGTACCATCATTGATGACCTCGAATAAATTGTAGAGACCCGCACCTTATCTCAACAAGAGATTGAATTGAAAAATCAATCTAATGAGAAGGTTGCATGTCTTCTACGAGCAAAGGAAGTCAAATACTACCAGAGGTCCAAAGATGACTTCATCCTCACAGGAGATAGTAATACAAGATACTTTCAATTGGTCGCCAATGGTCACCATAGGAAGAAATGTATTCATAGTCTCCAACATGATGAGGGGCATATCGAAGGTCAAGAGGAGCTCAAAAGGTATATCACCAAGTACTACAAATCTCTATTCGGGGCGCCGAATGAAGGGAATGTCACCCTTGACGAGACCCGGACAGATGATATTCCACAAGTCACGGTAGAAGAGAACGATATCCTCACGGCAACTTTCTCAGAAGAGGAGGTGAGAGCGGTTGTGTTCCAAATGGAACACAATAAAGCTCTAGGCCCTGATGGTCTCCCCTCACAATTCTATCAAAAAATTTGGGATATCATCAAGACTGACCTTTTAGAGTTGTTCAATTGTCTTCATGCTGACCGGCTTGACCTATTCAGGCTGAATTTTGGCGAGATTGTCTTGTTGCCGAAGATTAAGGAGGCTGAATGGATCGAACAGTTCAGACCCATATGCCTCCTTAATGTCAGCTTCAAGATTTTCACCAAAGTGGCTACGAATAGGTTAAACACGATAGCTGACCATGTTGTCTGGCCATCTCAAACGGCGTTCATGCATGGAAGGAATATACTCAATGGTGTAGTAGTCCTGCATGAGACCGTCCATGAGATGCACCGGAAAAACATGAGTGGAGTGATATTCAAAATTGACTTTGTAAAAGCCTATGACCAGGTTAAATGGTCCTTCCTCCAACATGCCCTAAGAATGAAAGGTTTCTCACATAAATGGCGCCAGTGGATCCAATATTTTGTAACTGGAGGTAGTGTTGCCATCAAAGTCAATGATGAGGTAGGCCATTACTTCTAGACAAAAAAAGGCCTACGGCAAGGTGACTCCATGTCCCCAATGTTATTTAACATTGTTGCTGACATGTTGGCTATACTGATTGAACGCGCAAAGTAGGGTGGCCAGATTGCAGGAGTAGTGCCACACCTTGTGGATGGTGGCCTCTCTATTTGCAATACGCCGACGACACAATTCTTTTTATGGAACATGATCTAGATAAGCCTCGAAACCTGAAACTCTTGCTTTCAGCGTTTTAGCAAATGTCGGGTCTCAAAATAAACTTGCATAAAAGTGAATTGTTCTGCTTTGGAGAAGCCGTTTAGGCGGCGGCCGATTATGCTGACCTTTTTGGTTGCGCACATGGCCAATTCCCGATTAAATATCTAGGAATACCGATTCATTATCGACGCCTCACCATTGCGGAGTGGAAGCATGTAGAGGAGCGTCTAGAGAAAAGGTTGAGTAGTTGGAAAAGGCAAACTGCTCTCAGTTGGGGGACGGTTGGTTTTGGTTAACTCTGTCCTCACAAATATGGTTCTCTATATGCTTTCTTTCTTCCAACTCCCAAAAGGGGTCCTACAAAGATTGGACTATTCTAGATCCAGATTCTTTTGGCAACGAGATGGTGAAAAGAAAAAACACAGGCTGACCAAATGGAGCATGGTTTGTAGGCCGAAAGACCAAGGTGGCCTTGGAATTCATGACCTGCAGGTCAAGAATGAGGCTCTACTCAATAAACGGTTATTCAAACTTCTTACTGAGGATGGTGTTTGGCAAACCATGCCGCGCGATAAGTATCTAGGCCAAAAGGCGGTGGCCCAAGCATTTTGGAAACCCGGCGACTCACACTTTTGGGTTGGCATAATGGCGACAAAGAAACATCTCTTTCTCGTTGGGTATTTCGCGATAAAGGACGGGTCGGAGATTCGTTTTAGGGAAGACAAATGGCTAGGCAATGCCAGTCTCCGAGAACAATATCCAGCCTTATACAACATTGCTCGCGATAAGAATAATACTATTGCGCAAGTTCTCAATTCATCCCCACTGAATATTTCGTTCAGGTGGGATTTGATTGGCCCCTAACTTGTGTCATGGCATAACCTTTTATCGAGGTTGAATTCGATCAACCTGACACAAGGGTGGGATGTGTTTCGCTGGAACCTTACTACATCTGGGTCTTTCACTGTACACTCTATGTACCACGCGCTCACACATTCTGAGGTACCAGTCAGTAATAACAAGAAAATTTGGAAGTCCAAGAATCCAATTAAAGTGAGTTTTTTTTCATCTGGTATCTTTGTAGGGGAGTTGTGTTAACTAAAGACAACCACGCATGACGTAACTGGCAAGGGAGTAAGAAGTGTTGTTTTTGTACTCATGACGAGACAATCAAACACCTCTTTTTTCAATGCAAGTTTGCACGTTCTACATGGTCAGTCATCCAAATAGCATCAAATTTGCATCCGCCCACAAGTGTTGCCAATATTTTTGATCATTGGTTGGACGGTATTCCAAATTGGATTTATTTTAGACTGATGTGCGTTTAGTGGGAGGAGACGTTCCATCGACTATGAAGGCGTTTGTGCCGACATCGTCAATCTCAAGATGATGTGTCGGTTCAGTATCTCAGAGCTGCTCATAGGGATATGATGTGCGTGTGTGCGTTCGTTCATACAGGTAAGTGTATGCTCGTGTATGTGAGCGACTTTGATGCTACCGTGTTAAGAAAACAAGAAAAATGAAAGAGAATATTCGTACCAGACCTACCCCGGCCCCCGGCCCCCGCGTCGCCTTCCCTGGCGGCGACGAGGGAACCCAGATCCGGTAGCCGCACACCCTCCCCACCTCGCCGCCACCGAAGGAATGGCCGTCGAAGCCCGCGCGGGCTCCCGGGATGGTGGCGGCAGGGCGACTTGGCTGGACAGCCCTCCCCTCCAATCCCCGTGAGCATGCTGCGCTCTGGCGCCTCGGTGCGACCCAGATCCCGAGGGCAGCTGCGCTCCACAACCATGTTTCCCTCCGCCCCTGCCCCCCAGCGCGCGTGATGCGGTTATGGCACCTCGGCGTGGCTTGGATCCCGATGGCGGCTACTCGGTGAAGGCCTTGCTCCTCTCCTGCGGTGGTGCTGCTCCGGCCGGGTGGCGCCCCCGCTGGCTCCTTGGTGGCATCCACTGTGTGCGCGCGAGGCTGCGGTAGTTGGACCTGTGCTCTCCAGGTCCCCGGCTCGTCATCGTCCTCTGCTGGCGCGGCTCCGGTCTGGTGCTCTGAAGGCTGCGTTTCTCTCCGGCTTCTTCGGTTCATTGGTCCTCGCCGTTTCTGCTCCGGCCCCGGCAGTCCAAGACCTGCCCTTTCCAGTGTCTTCGGCTTGCCCGCACACTGCTCACGTGGCTCCGTCCCCGGCGCCCTCATTGGCTGCGTCCCTTCCAGCCTTGTCGGCTTGCTGGCGTCCGGACGGATCCGTCCCGGTGGTCCAGATCTGGGTTCCTTCCAGATCCTGGTCTACTTGTGGCGCCGCCATCCTATGTCGGCCCCCATCGCCTCCCCAACCCCGTCCACCTCCTTGCCTCGTCAACTCGTCATTTTCGAAGCTCGCATGTCCGCAGCTCTCCTCCATGTGGTGGTAGCTCCAATCTACATGTTGACTTCCTCGTCTTTTGATCTAAAACTGGCTGATGTGGGATTGCTCAGACTCGGCCAGGGTGAAATCCCCGCTCGGCTTGCCGATGCTGGCAGCAGCGACACTCGCGAGTGCCGTCACCTTCTTGAAGGCGTTGTCATGGCTTCTATCTGTGCCCCTTCGAGCATCAGGGGAAACCCCAGGTCCGGCTCACCAGATCGGACAGCGATGACGCCATAACGTTATTTGCTCGGCGTCCCCGATGTTGGATCTCAAGTTATGGAAACGATCATGTCGGTTCGGACTGCATCTCATGGCGTAGGCACCTTAGGCGCTATGTACGTCATCATCGCTGCTTCTCCCACGATTTCCGTCCTTGGCCCGGCCGGGTCCTGCCGCCCACTAGCTGATCTCTTGGTGCTCTAGGTGGGAGTACGTTGATCCTGTCGTGTTTGGGGCTGCGATCGTTCGGATGTGGTGCCTCGTGTCAGCCGTGACACGGTGTGGGTGTCTTGAGCCCTGCGTCTCCTTGCCTTTTGTGGACGGAGGCCAGGCTTGGTGGGTTTAGCTGCGTGTGTCCTCTATTTGGGCTGAGCATCCCTCTTTTCTTTTTTTAGAGAAAAAGCTATAGCCCGACTTTATAAATAAAGCCACACGGCAGCGTCACAGACCCGTACATAAACAAAACCAACAAGCGAAACATCACGAATTCACCAAACAGAAAGTTTGGGACCAGCAAACGAAAGTAAGGGGTACAGGCAACCTGCCATACTCGGCGCGCAGGCCGGAAGGTAGAAGACTAGAACCAAACGACAATAACAGCGACACCATGATTAGACGACGGGGTCCAGCCCGGAGATGTGGGATGCCGAAGCCCGAATTTTGGCGATGAGCAAGTCCAGGGCATCCCGATCTTCATCCTTAGTCAATAATCTCCACTACTGCAATAGAATACATGATTTGAAAAGAACGTCAGCAGGCTTAGATGGGAAGCTATGCTCAATAGTAAATTTGTTCTTAATAGTCCATAAAGCCCAGCATAAGGCACCCAGGCCAACCCAGAACACCCTCTTGGTAACCCCAACCAAAACTTTGGCTAGGTTTCTAAGCTCAGAGAATGAGGAAGGGTTCCAAGAAACCTGAAGCCAAGATCTGACACAACTCCAAACCAACTTGGCCAGCACGCAATGGAAAAAAGATGTGTTCCGAGTTTTCCAAGGCACCGCATCGATGGCAAAACTCCGAGCCTGGCCCATTGCGCTTGTGAATCTGGTCAGTCGCTGGGAGGTGGCCTCGAAAAGCTTGCCAAAGGAAAATTTTAATCTTAGGAGGCACTTTGGATTTCCAGACACAAGAAAATCTGCTCGAAGGGGTACCACCGATAAGCCTAGAGTACAATGACTTAACCGAAAACCTGCCCGAGGCCGAATGAGGCCAAACCACAGTATCCGACGAATCCGAGAGCACAGGGAAGAGGGCAGAGAGACTTTGCCAGTCTTCCAACTCTTCAGGAGACAGGGAACGACGAAAAGCCAGATCCCAGTTATTTGCCGCCACCTCCGCGATGGAGATGTCCGATTTAGGACAATATGAAAACAGAACCAGAAAACTAACAGCTAGAGGGGCATCCCTAGACCACCAGTCCAGCCAGAAGCGGACCACAGTCCCGTTACCCACGATAAATTTTACATGTTCCAGGAAAATAGGCCTGACTTTGACAAGGTTCTTCCAGAATTGGGATCCGCGACGAGCGGTGGCAAACAGCGGGCTAGAGTGTGGGAAGTATTTAGCCTTGAGAATCGAAAACCAAAGGGAATCGGCCCCGCTAGTCATAATTTTCCACCACCACTTAATAAGCAAACATTTTTTCATCACCTGCGTATTAATAATGCCTACCCCCCCCCCCTCCGAGGTTTTTAGGCTTACACATATATTGCCACTTGACCAACCTATATTTCCGTTTGTTGTCCGCGGAGTTCCAGTAAAAGGCTCCCCTATGATTGTCAAAGCCAGCATGAACGCCAGCCGAAAGAAGATAGAAGCCCATAAGGAACATAGGAAGAGAAGATAAGCAGGAATTAGTTAGAGCAACTTTGCCAGCGTTGGTATTATATCTCCCCCTCCAAGGGAGCACCCTGTTTCCCACCTTAGCTACCGCCGGAGCAAAGTCCTTAGAGTGAAGCAAGACAGGAGAGATTGGAAGGCCTAAATACTTAAAGGGGAAGGAGCCCAAGGAACAGTTAAGAAGCCTGGCCACCCGCAAGGCTTCCGCATCATCAACACCCGTCACTAAGACCTCACTTTTCGAGAAATTAATCTTAAGGCCCGAGACAACTTCAAAACATAGCAAGCTGAATTTAAGGTTGGCAATACAAGAATCGTCCAGTTCCACCAAGATAATTGTGTCATCAGCATATTGCAAATGAGATACCCCATCCGGGAGTAGATGGGAGACCACTGGAATGATGTGACCACATTGGACCGCCCTAGTGAGCATGCCAGAAAAGGCATCGGCCACAAAATTAAAAAGAACAGGGGAGGCAGGATCCCCTTGACGGAGGCCTCTGCCATTGGCGAAGAAATTACTAATGAACCCATTCACTAAAACGGCAGTATGGCCACCCGAGACCAACTGCATGACACGATGCACATAAGCTTCGTCGAAGCCTTTCGCAAGCAAGACCTGTTTGAGGAAAGACCAACTAACCGAGTCATAGGCTTTCTCAAAATCTAACTTAAGGATAATCGCTATAGATCTCCGAGAGTGAAGGTCGTGCACAATCTCGTGCAAAGATAAGATACCATCTAGAATGAAACGACCTTTGATGAATGCAGATTGGAAGGGGCTGATAACTCTATGCGCAACCGGGGACAGTCGATTCGCAAAGCCCTTAGCCGGAAATTTGGCAAAGTTATTAATCAAAGCAATAGGTCGGAATTGAGAAATTAATTTAGCACCCTTAACCTTGGGGATCAGGGAAATAACTGCGTAGTTCAGGCGGGAGATATCGATAGTACCAAGACAAAAGCCCTGGATGACATTACAGACCAGCTGTTTCAACTGAGGCCAGAATTTTTGAAAGAAAGGGATAGAGAAGCCGTCTGGCCCAGAGGCAGCATTAGGATTAGCAGAATTAACTACATCCCATATTTCCTGATAAGAAAGGGGAATCATCAAAGAGGCATTTTCCTCAGGCGAAATTTTTAGGCCTATGTTCCAGAGGGAAGGGGAAATAGAGAAGCCCGAATGAGGCTTAGCCCCCAGCAGCGAAGAAAAGAAGTCCACCACGTGAACCATAATAGCAGACTGATCCGAAGAGCGCACACCATTAATAATCAGGCTATTGATACCATAGCGCCTTCTCCTACCGTTCGCGATCGCAAAGAATTAAGCCGTAGGGGAGTCACCTTTTAGAGTCCAATTGAGAGTGCCCCGCTGGCGCCAATAAACCTTAGCCTGGTGGTGCAACTGCATTAATGCGGCCTCAAGGTTATATCAAACCGCCCAGCCATCATCAGAGAGCCCAATGGAGTCGGCCGCGAGATCAAGAGACGCGGTCTGTGCCTCAAGGAATATTTTGGAACGCCGATCCTCCGCCGCACGATTGCGAGACCAACCTCTAAGAAATTTACGTAGGTTGTAAGAGCACGAGTGCCAGTCATCCAGAGGCCCAAAGGAGCGAGCATTGGAGGAGAGAAGGAGGGATATCTTCGAGGCCACCATCTCGATAAACCATCGACAATCAGCCAAGAGGCGTCAAATTGAAATCTAGCCGGAGGTCTAAGATTAAAAGAACCATCGTCAAGGATTAAGGGGGTATGATCAAAACCAACTATGCATTTGGCGCCGAGGGAGGCCCTAGGAAACATGGAATCCCACCTGGGACATATGAAGACTCTATCAAGCACTGATATAATAGGGTTAGCCTGATGATTGGACCAGGTAAAGCGAGCTCCGCCCCGGGGAAGCTCACGAATAACATTGGCGCTGATAAAATCATTAAAGGCATTCGCTAGAGGCCAGGAGAAGATATCGTTGCTTTTATCAGAAGGACAACGAAGGAGATTAAAGTCACCCCTGATAACCATCGGGATATTGCAGGATTCGATCTTCACAGAAAGCTCGTTGAGAAATAAAGGGGACAAAGAATGATCAGCAGGCCCATATACCACGATAAACTCACAGAGGGTATTCATGGCTTTGTGACAAACTACAGAACTAGCCCAAAAGATCCCATGATCAAATGCAACAAAATCAAAAATATCTTTATTAGAGCCTATCAAGATCCCGCCCGAGTGACCCGAGGCAGGTAACGTGTGCCAATCGAATCTGTCCATGCCCACAATAGCAGAAAGATCATTAGGGGGAAAAGCTTCCTTAAAGGTTTCAACCAGCCCCATGAAATCAATAGAGTTAGAGCGGACCAGATCTTTAAGTTGGTCGCGGCGCCCCCTAGCACTGAACCCTCTAATATTCCAAAATAAAGCCCTCATTTGTAAGATAGGTTTTTAGTGCGGAGACTCAACCTGCTAGGAGCCGCGCAGGATTTAGCTCATTTAGTCGTGCCCCTCCTGGATAAGATGGGTTGGGGCTGGCCACTACCAGCTTCCACACCCGCCTCCGCATCGTGAGTACTACTAAATGCACCTCTTTGGCTTTAGATATGGCCGCCCAAGCCACCTCGTTAGCCCGAATGATTGCAAGAAGAGAACTAGGAGAGCCAACAGAAGTATCTACCACCACTCCCACGTCCGACATAATATTTAAAAGAAAATCATCCGAAAGAGAAGGTAAAACCAACCGAACCGGAGAAGAAACAAAAGAGGGGACGGGAGGAGTACCTTGGGGGGGGGGAGATCCTTCGCCGCAGCCCACTTCTCCGCCCGCTCCATGATAGAGCCACCCGAATTAGCCACCCGTCTGCCTTTGTGAGCCGTGGACGCAGGAGACCGAATTGCAGGTGACCGAGCAGCGGGAGAAGCCGGAGGATGGCCCGAGCGAGACATAGAACCCATGTCCTTGTCGAGACGACGGCATTCCCCAGTCATGGATTGCTTCGAGCCGGACGAATTTCTGCTCTTAGCCGAGAATTTGTGCACTGAAGATTTCTTCTTCCGCGGAGACTGGGATCCCACCACGTCACGGACAGGAGAGGTAGGAAGATCCTCAATCCCCGAGTGAGTGCGGGAGAGCGGCCGGACCGGAAGGTTGGAGCAGGCACCAGACACGGGGGTAGCCGACAGAGGAGGGAGCTTTGGCAAATCATCACCAGCAGCAGAAACCATCGGGGCAGTAGTAGGATTCGCCACATCCTCGCGGGGCGCAGTACCAGAGGGAGCTTGGGAGTGAAACAACTCATGTTCAGAATCAGCCAAACCATCCCATTCAGATTGGGTGAAGCGGAGGTTAGATCCATTGCTCTGATTGGTACCACCCATAGATCCATCCCCCTCCTTATCATGCTTGTCTGAAGGGTTAGAAGGGGGAGGAGGGGGAGGTGGAGCCTGAAAAGCAGCCACCCCCTCCACCCGCACCCGAAGTCTGATATCATTGGGGGAGGGGAAGATATCAATCATGCCATGTACACGCTCTGGGTCCACACACCAAACCTTCATCCTAGCAGGCCAACCTTGTTCAGGGATTCCTCATCCACCTCCATGGGCTTCCCAATCAGAACCCCAAACTCCATGAGAAAGGCAGACGAACGAAGACCAGCAGGCAAGTCATCAATCAAGACTCAAATCTGGGAGAGAGGCCCAACTGATGTACCATTGCAAGACGCCGATTTGACAAAGACCACCAGTTGGTTGAGGGGCAAAGTGAAACTCGTACACGAAGCAATCATCCGCAAGCACTCCTTGGAGGGAAACACCACCGAAAACTCATAGTCCGAGATCTGCACCACTTGCCAATCCCACCGAGCCTCATCCCAAATGCGAAGCCCTTCAAGAAGAGTTTGGGGCGAGATCTTTTGGTCCTTCACCGTAACAATCGCAGCATTGGAAAGTGCGGGCGCCACCTCCAGGACAGGCAGATCACTATCGAAAGCGAAGAAGGCGCAACCGGGGAGGCCCGAGCCGAACTGAAGAACCGAGGGAGGTTTCTGCCTATTCATGCAGTTGATCGTGAGGTGACCATCGGAGCGACAGATCAAGCAGAACAGTGGGTTGGTGCATCGAGATTGGAAATGGCCAGGCTTGTGGCAGGAGAAGCAACTCAGCGCAGAGGGGTTGCTTTGGGAAGCAGAGGAGGGGCAGGGTTGCAGAAGCGACGAGGAAGGAGGAAGCAGCCCAGGCCGGGGGGCCGACGCACCGGCCCTGCGAAGGACCGGGGCGGCGGACGAGATCCAGCACCGACACCAGCCGGGCGAGGAGGAGGGGTGAAACGCGTCGGAGTAGACGAGCCACGCCCCACGCCGACGGCAGGCAGGGAGCCAGACGAAGAGGAAACCCCACCGCCGGAGGCCGCCGCCGCCTCCCACGGATCCAGCGCCGGAGAGAGGGAGTGGCCAGATCCAGATCCCTGCGGACCAGACTCAGGCGCACGCTCCCGCTCCGAGCGCTGCAGCCAATCCGGACCCGCAGCCCAGGCCGCATGGTCACGAGCCACCTGCTCGCGCACCGCCTGCTCCACCTCCAGCTTGGAGCGGAGCGAAGCCTCGAGCTCCAGATCCACCGCAGAAGCAGGGGAGTCCTCGCGGCTGCGCTTGCTTCCCGAGACCGCCTCGCAGGAAGATCCCCGCGACTTGTCCATGGCGAGCACCGCAGCGAAAGGGAGGAGAAGTGCAGGAGGAGGGCTAGATCTAATGAGGCACGAATGGGGAGACGGTGACGGCGCAGATCGGAAGAGGAAGCCGAAAACCCTAGCAAAGGGGGAAACAAACCGCGGGGTATCCATATATAGCCCGACCGAGCCGTGCCCACCTGGGCCTGACGCGTAAGATGGGCCGAAGAGGGTTTGGGAGCAGGAACCAGACCGGGGGGCCTAACTGGGCCGGAAGAGAGAAGGGGGGATTCATCAACTGAAGAGAGAGGGGGGGGGAGTAGGCCCACTGGGTAGCGCCAAAGCGAAAGGCCCAACAGGCCCAAGCGGGGGGACGGCCCGTGTCCCACTGGCCACCGAGGCGAAATCCAGATCTAGGGCACACGACGCCAGCGCCACCAACGCCCCCGGCGCCGCCGCCGCCGGCGACGAGGCAACCGAGGAGAAAGCAGGAGAGCGAGATGGAGAGCCTCTGAGCTCCCCATCAGGTGCACCGCCCAGAATCCCAGGCCCAGGAGAAGCAACGGAAAACTTACCGGACTTACGCCGACGATGCGAAACCCGGAACCAGCCAGCTTCAGGCGAAGCCGCAGCCACCGACCGACCCCGGCCACCAAGGGCAAACTTGCGGGAGCGGGGTGCGGCGAGGGTTGGCGCAACCATCCCAGGGCAGGCCAAAGGACAGCGGGGGGAGGAGGCAGCCGACCACGATTCCTCCTTATCGGACGCGAGGGCCCAGAAACGAGAACCTAGCGCAGGCGGCGGAGAGAGCACCACCGGCGAGCAAGCAGGGGAGGGGAGGGAGGGAGCACCGATGAGAGGAGAGGAGGAAGGCCGAACCACGACCGGCGAACGGGGGAGGGGGACTGGGCGACTAGGGCGAGAGGGGGGGAGGAGGAGGGAAGGGGATCCATCAGACACTGTTGTTGATCATTGAATTCAATGAGCATCCCTCTTTTCTTTGCTTCAGGTATCATACTCGCGCCTTCTTGCGTTCGTGTAGTGTGTTGTATCATCTTTGTACTTTCTCTATTCTCCTCTATCAATGAAAACTTTGCGTATTCGCGAAAAAAAATATTCGTACCAAGCGGTCAGCTTGCAAGCTACTCCCAACAAAAAAATTGAAAGAAAACATTCTTTGGATAATGCGAGTACGGACAGCGCGTTTAGATAAGAAAACAAGCAACTGTCAAAAAGTTCGGAGATGCTAAAAATCAGTCGACGACAGTCTGGCCGTTAGATGTTTGTCGCTTCAAGATTCACGTATGTATAGTGTCTTGTATCAATTCGGCCTGTTAAGACGCGACCAGCCCACTTCCTTTTTGTTTTTTGTTTTTGCCGCAAAAGGCTACGCGCGGCTGGCCAGCGGCTGGATGACCTTTTCCGTTGTTTTGCTTTTGTCTACTACAAGCAGGAAACTTGCTAGCGCACCCCACTCTCATATATACCTGTACTTTATTTTTATTTCCCTTTTCTATTTTAGTGTATATAATCATCAATTTATTTTTATTAAAATGGTTTACTTGTATTTTCTTTTTATCTTTTGGCAATACGGAACATCTAAATTTTGTAGAACAGACTTTTTTTACATGCATGAAGGATTTTACGCTCGCTTGTTTATGTCTTTTGTACATGGATTTTTTGTTTATTTGTATGTTGCCTGTTCTTTTTTGTACATGGATTTTTGTTTATTTGTATGTTACCTGTTCTTTTTTGTATTTTTTTTGTTTCATTCATGTATTACCTAGCAATATATTTTCGTAATGTTGATATGCCCTACTTTTCGTACGTCAGGTTGACATAAAAACTTTTGCCTTTTCTTTTTATTTGTCACAAAAACTCTTGTTCCCCTTACGTACAACTAGAATTATCGGAATACATGCAACTATGAGGGTGCAACACGTATGCAATTGCATGCATCCAAAACTACGTGCAACTCAAAGGGGTAAAACATGTACGCAATTATGACCAGACTTGTTTGGCGATGAGATCGAAAAACACGCATAATATGGGGAATTTTATTATTTAACTTTATTTTATTTTATAATTTTTGTACTTTCTTTTTCCCATCCACATGGAAGTCGACATCCAGTGGGATATTCAATTTTTTCATGCAATTTGCCCCGTCGATGAGGTGTTTCTTTGTTTCTTTTTATTGCTCTTTTCAAACCTTTTTCTTGCTACCTTTTTATTCATTTTTTATTAAATAACTGTTTCACTTTAGAAAATTAGAAATGTTGCCATCTAGTTGCACAATCGGCCGCGCCTGCCGCTACATGTCTTCAACATGATCGTAACTCAGTGGTGTTTTTGTTGGGGAGGGAGTAGCTAGCAAGGGTCACCCCTAAGTACAGCTGCACATCTTCAACGCGATTGCAACTCTTTGGTGTTCTATCGGAAGATGTGGTAGTTGCATGTCTATCACTAGGCACACAACTCCAAGTGCCCGCCAACTACAACTCTATGATGTTCCATCGGGAGGACAGTTGCATGCTTGGAACTAGCATGCAATTGCATGTGTCTTGTCCTGACTGCAACTGCAAGTCTTCAACGCAATTGCAACTCTGTATTGTTTTGTCGGGGAGAGACAATTGCATGTCTGATACTAGCCATGCAACTGCAAGTATCGCCCCTTAATGCAACCATGTGTTGTTTTGTCGGGGGGGGGGGGGGGGAGGTGCCCGACTGCAACTACAAGTCTTCAACACAATTGCAACTCTGTATTGTTTTTGGGAAGGGACAATAGCATGTCTGATACTAGCCATGCAACTGCAAGTATCACCCTATAATGCAACTATGTGTTGTTTTGTCGAGGGGGGGGGGTGCATGTCTGCAACTAGGCACGCTGATTTGTAGTGCCCCGGCTGCAAGTGCATGTATTCAAAGACGACTGCAACTCTATGGTGTTTTGTCGAGAGGACAATTGCATGTGTACCACTAGGCATGCAATTGGAAGTGTCTCGTCCCAACTGCAGCTGCAAGTCTTCGACGCAATTGCAACTCTGTAATGTTTTGTCGGGGAGGGACAATTGCATGTCTGATACTAGCCATGCAACTGCAAGTATCGCCTCGTAATGCAACTATGTGTTGTTTTGTGTGTGTGTGTGGGGGGGGGGGTGAGTGTGGAGTTGCATGTATGCAACCAGGCACACAACTCTGATTGTCGTGCCCCATCTGCAACTGCATGTCTTGTAACCCGACCGTAAGTAGACTTTTTTATTCTGTCGGAGGGGGAGGGCCAGTTGCAAGCCCGACAACAGCCCCGCAACTGCAAGTGCCGCGCCCGACCGCAACTGCATGTCCCCCATCATGGTTGCAACTGGACCTTTGTATTGACGGAGGGGCAGGCCAGTTGCATGTCCGACACTAGGCATGCAACTGCAACTGTCGCACCCGACCGCAACTGGACTTTTTTGTTCTGTCGGAGGGGGCGTCGATAGAGGGGGGTGGACCAGTTGCAAGCCCGACAACATCCCCGCAACTGCAAGCGCCGCACCCGACCGAGATTGCATGTCCCCCAACGTGGTTACAACTAGACCTTTGTTTTGTCGGTGCGGGAGGCGGGAGAGGGGGTGGGCCAGTTGCATGTGCGACACTACGGTGTTTTGTCAGGAGGGGCAGTTGCATGTTTGTCACTAGGCATACAACTGTAAGTGTTGCCCTGACTACAACTCTGTGTCCGTTTTGTCACGGGAAGGGGGCAGATGCAAATGCAACAATATTTCATGTTTTAATAATTTTTTATCCGTTTTCTTTGCTAATTGTACAATTCTTACCACATTTTTATTTTTTAATTTATATTAAACAGTAAGTTTTCTAAAAATTTGAAATATTGCCATCAGGTTGCACAATCGCCCTCGACTGTAACTTCATGTGTTCAACTCAACTGAAATTTAGTGATGTTTTTTCTTCTTTTATTTTTTATGTTATACTGTTTTCTAAAATTTTGATACTGCAAACGTGCAACCTAGTTGCATGTCTGCTGCGCGTGCAGCCGCATATACTTCACACCACATGCAACCGCGAGCGACATAAGCACACAACTAGAAGGCACATGTGGGGGTGTGGGGAGAGGGTGCTCCTAGGTGTCTTTTATTATTTTTATCTTCATTTTATTTATTTTTATCCATTGCTTGTGTACGCATCAAAATTATTATTTTCGTCAATATATTTTCTTGTGTTTGAATCCTTGTATTTTCCTTGAATGAAAAATGACAGTAAGTTGCATGCACATCTAGAAAAAAACTACAAGCACCATACTACATATACAAGTTCTGACAAAAACAAATGGAATGATTTGAACACAAACAAAGTTGCCTCACTCGTTGAGGACTTGAGTTTGTAGTTCTTTATTTATAATTGTTGAGGTTGTAGCTGCATAGCGAAACACACATATATGTGTGTCGTATAGCCCAAGCACAAGAGAGGGAAAAATCTGGCAACAAAGCAACGTTCACCGTGGAAAAGGTGACAAAAGCCCACTAGAAATACAAAGGCAGCCCGTAACGTCAAAAACACACAAACAGTTATAAAAATAAAAACAAGCCTGGTTTGTCCACATGCTGATGTCATCAGTCGACTTAGACTTAGCGAAGTCTAAGTCGACTGAGACATAGACAGACCCCAAAAAGTTACCGTACTCAGTCAATTATGAACCACCCGCACTTGTTACATGGACGAACCGGTCGGCTGCGCGATAAGGAAGCTCAGCTGCGTGGCCGGCTGGTGACGGTAGCAATGCGGGCGGGGTTGAGCTCAAACCAGACCTGGCGGAACACCTTGACGATGCAGTCGTGGTGCTCCTCGGCGTTTAGCGCCAGGTAGCACGCCAGGAGCATCTCCAGCTCCTCCGGCCGCCCGATGCGCTTGCTCGTTATCATCTCCACCATCGAGTTGCGGAACTCCCGCTGCGGGTCGCTCGTCCGCCGCACCACCGCGAACCTCTCAAGCCCCGACACGGCCGCCACGTTGCACCGCGGCGAACGGACGCGCACCGCTGCCAGCCTCGCGCCCGGCGTAGTCCTTCCGGAGAAGGACCGCCGCCCGCTTCCTCGGCGTCGGCGCTGGTGGCTCCGAGGCCGCTTCTCTTCGTCCGTGTCGGACGGCAGCGTCAGCAACGGGGTCGGCGCCGTCGCCAGCACACACTGCGGCCGGGAAGCAGCGCGAGAGAACGCACTGAGGTGGCTGAGCGGCGGGAGATCGCGATCGCCCCCGACGGAGTAGTGGCGTCGGCGGGAGAGCTGGCGCGCGGCCGTGGCCTCAGCCTCGGCGTCATCGTTCCCGACCGAGAGACGACGCGGCACGATATCGGCGGCCGCGGGTGACAAGGTATCTGGCGGGCTGCTCCGCGATGCCGGGCTCGGGGTCGCGCCCTCGTGGAAGCCGCCGCCGGAGCTCTTGGCCTCAGGCGCGGCATGCTTCTTGGGCTTAGAGGAAGCAGCGGCATTGTGCTTAGCCGTCCACTTGGAGAACCATGTGAGCGGCGAGAAGGCCGCCTTGCCCTTGCCGCTCTTGCTCTCTTCATGCGCCTGGTCTTGCGGCAGCAGTTGCTGCTGCTTAGTTTTCAGCCCCCCCCACCTCATGGCTATGGTTTCTCTCTCGGTGTTCTTGGCTATTACTATGTGAGCTTGTAGTGTGAGGAGAGAAGAGTCCGGCGCTATGGGGGGTATTTAAAGCGGAGGGTTTTGGCGGCCAAGCTACGGGTATGATGTTTGAAAGTTCAAAGCTGGGAGCCAAAGTTTTAATAAGCTGTCACTTTTCTTTTGCATGCATGCACCGTGCATTTTGGCTGATTGATTAGCGTGATTGACGCTAATGTTTAGTAGTACTACTCCGCTGTAGTAGTAGTACATCAGGTTTGGCGTGTCCCTCGCGGACTTCGAAAGCTACAGTAGTGCAGCCTTTGGCGACATGCTAGCAGTACACAGCCCTGCTGTATGACTTTTGTTGTGATTACCCAGGTCTTGATAGTCTTTATCTGCAGATTATGACGAGGAGATCGATTTGGATGTTGTCAACACAACACCGGCTTAGCGCTGGCATGAGGGACAACGGGACATGGCTCGGCGTGGAGCAGGACAGGAGGAGTGCAACTTTGGGAACAGAAAGTGAGACGATACCAAAGGGAATCACCGATCGAGGAGGCGAGGGGAGGCCGGCAGGCGTGGTCCCGGCCCTGGCTGCCGTCCGGGCGAAACTCCTGAGACCCCATTCCACGAGGCCACGACGCAAACTCGCCTCTCGTCTTTGCGTGCGTGCGTGCGTGCCCTGCCTTTCCATTCCTTTTCCCCGTGAGAGGAGAGAGCAGCGGGGGCAGAGGGGCAGAAGCTGCAGACACGCGCGCTGCCGATTGCGCGAAAAGGGTGGCACCCTGGTTGTTGGTGATTGGGTGGGGCCTGTGCCTGGCGTGCCGGCTTTTGCTCCCTTTCCTGCGCTGCAAATGTTGCATGCCTATGGGCTACGGCTACGGTTCTTGGTTGTTGCATCCTCTGAGCTGAGCAGTGTGAGTGTCTGGCCTCTTTGTTCGAACAAAGTCCGCGCCACCGCCTTTTTACCGACGTCCGCCCGGACCTGTATGCTGTTTTGCTATAATTACCTTTGGACATGATAAGTGTTAGTACAAGTCACGAATGAGCACATGGTAATTCCGAGGGTTTTTATGGCAAGTTTAATGACGCGACATTACAACTTTCGTGTTTTACTTTATTTTTGACAGAAACTTACCGTGTGTCACCGAAATTTGCCATCCTTGCGTGACTGAAATTGCGATAAAAAATGTCAGGACCGAAATGCTATGCACCTAGCGTGTGACACTTATCACTTGAGTTCGCTTTCCGTTCCCTTATGGATGCGACGATGACCCCTTAAACTATCAGTTTCTTGCTTTACACTATAGCGACGTAGAGAAAATCACATTAGATACATCATTTGCCGCCTGCTACTACGTAAAGTAGACCGATATGCATGGACGTTAACTCATGCGATCCCAGCAAAATGAAAAATAATTTCAGTCACTAGTATCTTTTTTGAAATTTCACAAAAAGGCCCAAAACACCAAGGGTTTTGTACTTAGAGGGGATTTTTACAGGATGTCTCCACCAGGCAGAACCCCAATCATGTAACACAACAGGGACTAACGCGACCTCAACACGCTAAGCCAAATGTCGACATGGTTCCGGTGGTTAACCCTAAAATGTGACCTCCATAAAGCTGCATCATCGCGGCAGCTCTTCATGGCCGCATCCAGGGAGGGCGTGTCTTCCCAGAAGACCATGACATTCCGTCGTTTCCACAGATGCCAGCAGCAAAGGAGGAAGAAAGCAGACGGCGATGCAGTCCCGATCACGGGGGTGATGTCAAAGAGATGAAGATTTCTAACCGAGGAGCCTGCCAGAGAAAGCACGAGACACCGACAAAACTGCACCAGAAACTCGCAATCGAACACAAGGTGATCCGCGGTCTCAAGCGTAGCCGAGCAGCGGGGGCACCCCGCTTCCTACTCTCTAATGATTATATTCGGGAGAAGGATATCGCGGGTGTGGACCCAGGCCAGTGAGAGGAGACAGCCAAAGATCTTCACCCGAGTGGGTGTCGACGAATCCCATAGGAAACTAGCACTGGGAGTGCACACATCGCCCAGGCAGTACAAGGCGTACAGAGACCTAGAGGATAAGGTGCCACGGGGGCAGAGCAAGGAGAGATGTGCCACGCGTCCTCTTGCGTCGTGGCCGAACAGCCACGTAAAAGACCGAGTACGAGGTCACGCTCCTCACCGGCGATCCGCGAGAGGTGCGAACGAGGATCGTGTCCAGCCCACACCGCCTAACCTGGCACACCGTCACTTCTGGCAGGTTCAGTAAGAGAACAGAGCAGGAAAGACGGCACAGAGCGGCCCATAGGGAAGCAACCAATCATGCCAAAAGGTACTTTCCCCGGTGGCGACGCGCGAGAGGGCGCAGTAGGCTGACATGAGAGACCGAAGAGCCCGCCAGTCAACTCCCAATAGAGAAGAGGCATCAGTGGTCTGGAGGGAGCGGCCCACAAGCTCAATCCACTGATACGTCTTCAATGTATCTATAATTTTTCATTGTTTTTTTTATTATAATATCAATCTTGTATGCTTTACCTGTAATTTTATAACATTTTTGGAACTAACCTATTAACCTAATGCCTAGTGCCAATTTTGTTTTTGCCTATTTTATTGTTTCACAGAAAAACAGTACCAAACGAAGTCCAAACACGATGAAACTTGACAGTGATTTTTTCTGGACCAGAAGGGACCCTAGAAGCTTTGGGAGGAGGCTAGAAGATATACGAGTAAGCCACAAGTCCACACGGCGCGCCCCAGGGGTGTGCGCCACCTGATCTTATAGCCCCCTCATAGCTCCGATTGATCTAATTCCAACTCCATAAATTCCCTAAAATCCAGAAACTGTTGGGGAACGTTGCATGCAATTTCAAAAAAATTCCTACGCTCACGCAAGATCTATCTAGGAGATGCATAGCAACGAGGGGAAGAGAGTTGTCTATGTACCCTTGTAGACCGTAAGCAGAAGCGTTTGACAACGTGGTTGATGTAGTCGAACTTCTTCTAGCTCTGACCATTCAAGTATCGAACGTACAACACCTCCGAGTTCTGCACACGTTCAGCTAGGTGACGTCCCTCGCCTTCTTGATCCAGCAAGGTGTCGAGCTAGTAGATGAATTCCATCAGCACGACGGCGTGGTGACGGTGATGGTGAAGTGATCCGCGTAGGGCTTCGCCTAAGCACCGTGAGAATATGACCGGGGGTGTAAACTGTGGAGAGGGTGCCACACACGGCTAACAATTGATGTTTTGTTGTGCTAGGGCACCCCCCCTCATATATATATATATATATATATATATATATATATATATATATATATATATATAGGTTGGAGGGAGAGGGGAGGCAGCCATGGGGTGCCCCAAGTAGGATCCGGATCCTACTTGGGGTTTTCCCAAGTGACACACCCCTTCTATAAATTGCCGGAGGGGGAAGGAAAGGGGGAAGAAGGAAGTAGTACTTTCTATTTTTCCCTTTCCCTCTTTCCTTATCCTCTTTGGCCGGCCCATATGGGGGGGGGGGGGTCACCAGCCCCTTGTGGCTGGTGCGTTTCCCCTCTTGGCCCAATAGGCCCATATCTTTTGTCGGGGGTGCCCGGAACCACTTCCCATGATCCGATATGCACCCGGAACACTTCCGGTGTCCGAATACCTTTGTCCTATATATCAATCTTTACCTCTCGACCATTTCAAGACTCCTCGTCATGTCCGTGATCTCATCTGGGACTCCAAAAAACATTCCGTCACCAAATCACAAAACTCATATAATACAATATCGTCATCGAACGTTAAGCGTGCGGACCCTACGGGTGCGAGAACTATGTAGACATGGCCGAGACACCTCTCCGGTCAATAACCAATGGCGGAACCTGGATGCTCATATTGGCTCCCACATATTCTACGAAGATTTTATCGGTCGAACCGTTATGACAACATATGTTATTCCCTTTGTCATCAGTATGTTACTTGCCCGAGATTCGATCGTCGGTATCTTCATACCTAGTTCAATCTCATTACCGGCAAGTCTCTTTACTTGTTCCGTAATACATCATCCTGCAACTAACATTAGTTTGCTTGGAAGGCTTCTTATGATGTGTATTACCGAGAGGGCCAACAGATAATTCTCCGATACTTGGAGTGACAAATCATAATTTCGATCTATGCCAACCCAACAAACACCTTCGGAGATACCTGTAGAGCATCTTTATAATCACCCAGTTATGTTGTGATGTTTGATAGCACACAAGGCATTCCTCCGGTATCCGGGAATTGCATAATCTCATAGTAGAAGGAATATGTATTTGACATGAAGAAAGCAATAGCAATAAAACCGAACGATCATAATGCTAAGCTAACGAATGGGTCTTTGATAACCCACAAGTATAGGGGATCGTTCGTAGCCTTCTTCGATAAATAAGAGTGTCGAACCCAATGAGGAGCTAAAGGCAGAACAAATATTCCCTCAAGCTCTATCGACCACTGAGGGAGTCCTGGACTAGGGGGTGTTCGGATAGCCGAACTATCATCATTGGCCGGACTCCAAGACTATGAAGATACAAGATTGAAGACTTCGTACCGTGTCTGGATGGGACTTTCCTTGGGGTGGAAGGCAAGCTTGGCGATACAGATATGTAGATCTCCTACCATTGTAACCGACTCTGTGTAACCCTAGCCCTCTCCGGTGTCTATATAAACCGGAGGGGTTTAGTCCGTAGGACGAACAACAATCATACCATAGGCTAGCTTCTAGGGTTTAGCCTCCTTGATCTCGTGGTAGATCAACTCTTGTACTACCCATATCATCAATATCAATCAAGCAGGAGTAGGGTTTTACCTCCACCGTGAGGGCCCGAACCTGGGTAAAAACATCGTGTCCCTTGTCTCCTGTTACCATCCGCCTAGAAGCACAGTTCGGGACCCCCTACCCGAGATCCGCCGGTTTTGACACCGACATTGGTGCTTTCATTGAGAGTTCCTCTGTGTCGTCGCCCATAGGCCCGATGGCTCCTTCGATCATCAACAACGACGCGGTCCAGGGTGAGACTTTTCTCCCCGGACAGATCTTTGTATTCGGCGGCTTTGCACTGCGGGCCAATTCGCTTGGCCATCTGGAGCAGATCGAAAGCTACACCCCTGGCCATCAGGTCAGATTTGGAAGTTTGAACTATACGGCCGACATCCGCGGAGACTTGATCTTCGACGGATTCGAGCCACAGCCGAGTGAGCCGCACTGTCATGATGGGCATGATTTAGCTCTGCTACCGGACAGTGCCCTGGAGGCCGCACAAGAGTCTGCTCTGACCCTTAACTCGGAGCCGACCGCGCCGATCGAGGATGGGTGGCTGGACACCGCCTCGGGGGCTGCTACCTCTACGGCGATGGAGCCAATTACCGACCCTGTCCCTTGTGTAGCTCGTGACTCCGAGGTGCCAGACTCCTCGCCGGACTCCGAACCTCCCACGCCCCTTCCAATCGAATCCGATTGGGCGCCGACCATGGAGTTCATCGCTGCAGACATCTTTCAGCACTCGCCTTTTGGTGACATCCTGAATTCGCTAAAGTGTCTCTCTTTATCAGGAGAGCCTTGGCTGGAATATGGCCAGGACGGTTGGGATGCGGACGACGAAGAAATTCAAAGCCCACCCACCACCCACTTCTTAGCCACTGTTGATGACTTAACCGACATACTAGATTTCGACTCCGAAGATATCGATGGTATGGATGACAATGCTGGAGACGACCAAGAACCAGCGCCCACAGGGCACTGGAAAGCCGCCTCAACTCACGATGTATATATGGTTGATACACCTAAGGGAAGCGATAACGAGGAATAACGGGACGCTGCGAAGGATAATTCCCCCGAAAAACAGCTGAGACAACGACGCAAGCACCGCCCAAAGTCCCGCCTCGACAATGACAACACCCATACGGACCCAGCCTTAGAGCAGGGCGAACCGGTGGACGATGAACATGCCCCCGAGCAACCATCCGAACAGGATAAATCGGATAAACAATCCATCCCCGGCGAAAACAACAGTACCGATGATCTCACACCGGACACATCGTCGGAGCAGAAGAACCTCCACAAAAGGCTTGTCGCCACTGCACGAAGTCTGAAGAAGCAGAAGCAGAAGCTCAAAACAGAGGAAGACGTACTCAGAATGAGATGGAGCAAAGTACTCAAGACCGCAGACAAATACGGTGATAGTCACCAAGCAAAGAGCTACCCGAAGCGCAAACTGTTGCCCGAATTTGACGAGGAGTCCGTAGAGCCCCCACAACAAAAAAACAAAGAGGCCGCCCGGTCGGATAAACGACCACATGACAAACAAAGAGCGGCAAGCGGCGCCGCACACAAGCCGGCACGTGATCCACATCAGGATCCTCGCAAAAAGGATGGCGCGGTCAGATCCATTTATGGGCCAAGAAAGCAAGCTCCAGAAAGCAACACAACACGTCAAGTATTCGAAAATCACGGCACACCCAAATACAGGGGCGCCACACACCCCCTATGTTTCACCGATGAGGTACTGGATCATGAATTTCCAGCGGGATTCAAGCCCGTAAACATAGAGGCATACGACGGAACAACAGACTCCGGAGTCTGGATCGAGGATTACATCCTACACATAGATATGGCTAGTGGAGATGACCTCCACGCCATAAAATACTTACCCCTCAAGCTCAAAGGGCCAGCCCGGCATTTGCTCAAAAGCCTCCCAGAAAATACCATTGGAAGTTGGGAAGAGCTCGAGGATGCGTTTCGAGCAAATTTTTAGGGGACTTACGTCCGCCCTCCAGATGCAGACGATTTAAGTCATATAACTCAACAGCTTGGAGAGTCAGCCCGCAAGTTCTGGAACAGGTTCCTCACCAAAAAGAACCAAATAGTCGACTGTCCGGACGTCGAAGCCTCAGCAGCCTTCAAACATAACGTCCGAGACGAATGGCTCGCCAGACACCTCGGCCGGGAAAAGCCAAGAACAATGGTCGCACTAACAAGCCTCATGACCCGCTTTTGCACGGGAGAGGATAGCTGGCTGGCAAGACGCAGCACCAGTGACCCAAGTACATCCGAGGTCAGGGATGGAAATGGGAAACCACGACGCAGAAAGGACCAGCGCCGGACTAAGGGAAATGACCCGAAGAGCACGGCAGTCAACGCCGGATTCAAAAGCTCTCGGCAGAACAACAAAACACTGCCTCTCAAGGACAACAACGACGAGCTATCCAACCTAAACAAGATCTTGGACAGGATATGCCAAATCCACAGTACCCCCGGGAAGCCTGCAAACCATACCCACATAGATTGTTGGGTATTCAAACAGTCCGGCCGACTTAATACCGAACACAAGGGGCTCGAAACACCAAGTGAGGATGATGACGAACTCCACAAGCAGAGCACCGGCAAACAAAGGAATTTCCCACAAGAGGTCAAAACAGTAAACTCACTTCACGTGACAACAGGAAAAAATAGAGCGGCGCCCATTAAAATGCGTGCCGCACGGTCCACCTCAGCGGAGTCCAGACACTGGATGTCAAAACCAATAACTTTCGACCATCAGGATTACTCCGGAAGTATCCGAAACGCAGGATGGACTGCTTTGATATTGGACCCTATAATCGACGGACTACAATTTACACAAGTCCTAATGGACGGCGGTAGTGATCTAAACCTGCTTTACCGGGACACAATCCGCAGAATGGGGATAGACCCAACCAAAATACGCCATAACAACACTTCCTTTAAAGGAGTGATGCCAGGCCCATATGCCCATTGTACGGGCTCTCTACCACTGGAAGTTGTGTTCGGCTCATCCGACAACTCCCATCGCGAAAAGTTAGTGTTCCACATCGCCCCATTTAAAAGTAGCTATCAAGCACTATTGGGACGCGAAGCTTTTGCCCGCTTTAATGCAATGCCGCATTATGCATCTCTTACACTTAAATTGCCCGGTCCACGGGGCATTATTTCATTAAAGGGAAACTTCGAGTATCCCTCGAATACGGAAGAACGTGAGACTGCCTTTGTTGGAAATATGCCCTAGAGGCAATAATAAAAGTATTATTATATTTCCTTGTTCATGATAATTGTATTTTATTCATGCTATAATTGTATTATCCGGAAATCGTAATACACGTGTGAATACATAGACCACAATATGTCCCTAGTGAGCCTCTAGTTGACTAGCTCGTTGTGATCAACAGATAGTCATGGTTTCCTGGCTATGGACATTGGATGTCGTTGATAATGGGATCACATCATTAGGAGAATGATGTGATGGACAAGACCCAATCCTAAGCATAGCACAAAGATCGTGTAGTTCGTTTGCTAGAGCTTTTCTAATGTCAAGTATCTCTTCCTTAGACCATAAGATCGTGTAACTCCCGGATACCGTAGGAGTGCTTTGGGTGTATCAAACGTCACAACATAACTGGGTGACTATAACGGTGCACTACAGGTATCTCCGAAAGTGTCTGTTGGGTTGACACGGATCGAGACTGGGATTTGTCACTCCGTGCAAACGGAGAGGTATCTCTGGGCCCACTCGGTAGGACATCATCATAATGTGCACAATGTGACCAAGGGGTTGATCACGGGATGATGTGTTGCGGAACGAGTAAAGAGACTTGCCGGTAACGAGATTGAACAAGGTATCGGTATACCGACGATCGAATCTCGGGCAAGTAAAATACCGCTAGACAAAGGGAATTGTATACGGGATCGATTGAGTCCTTGACATCGTGGTTCATCCGATGAGATCATCGTGGAACATGTGGGAGCCAACATGGGTATCCAGATCCCGCTGTTGGTTATTGACCGGAGAACGTCTCGGTCATGTGTACATGTCTCCCGAACCCGTAGGGTCTACACACTTAAGGTTCGATGATGCTAGGGTTATAAAGCAAGTTTGTATGTGGTTACCGAATGTTGTTCGGAGTCCCGGATGAGATCCCGGACATCATGAGGAGTTCCGGAATGGTCCGGAGGTAAAGATTTATATATGGGAAGTCCTGTTTTGGTCACCAGAAAAGTTTCGGGTTTTATCGGTAACGTACCGGGACCACCGGGAGGGTCCCGGGGGTCCACCAAGTGGGGCCACCTACCCTGGAGGGCTGCATGGGCCATGTGTGGGAGGCAACCAGCCCCAGGTGGGCTGGTGCGCCCCCCACAAGGGGCCCAAGGCGCAGGAAGTGGGGAAGGGGGGCAAACCCTATGGCAGATGGGCCCTAAGGCCCACCCTGCGAGCGCCTCCCCCTCTCTCCCCTTCTGGCCGCCACCCAGATGGGATCTGGGGGCTGCCGCCACCCAGATGGGATCTGGGGGCTGCCGCCACCCCTGGGGAGGGAACCCTAGAGGGGGCGCAGCCCCCTCCCCTCCCCCTATAAATACTAGAGGATTGGGGGCTGCCCAACACATGAGAATCTCTCCCTTCTCCTCTTGGTGCAGCCCTACATCTCTCCCTTCTCCTCATATCTCGCGGTGCTTGGCGAAGCCCTGCTGGACTACCACGCTCCTCCATCACCACCACGCCGTTGCGCTGCTGCTGGATGGAGTCTTCCTCAACCTCTCCCTCTCTCCTTGCTGGATCAAGGCGTGGGAGACGTCACCGGGCTGTACGTGTGTTGAACGCGGAGGTGCCGTCTGTTCGGCACTAGGATCTCCGGTGATTTGGATCACGACGAGTACGACTCCTTCAACCCCGTTCTCTTGAACGCTTCCGCTTAGCGATCTACAAGGGTATGTAGATGCACTCTCCTTCCCCTCGTTGCTGGTTTCTCCATAGATAGATCTTGGTGACACGTAGGAAAAATTTGAATTTCTACTACGTTCCCCAACAGTGGCATCATGAGCTAGGTCTATTGCGTAGATTCTTTGCACGAGTAGGACACAAAGTAGTTGTGGGCGTTGATTTTGTTCAATATGCTTACCGTTACTAGTCCAATCTTGTTTCGACGGTATTGTGGGATGAAGCGGCCCGGACCGACCTTACACGTACACTTACGTGAGACAGGTTCCACCGATTGACATGCACTTGGTGCATAAGGTGGCTAGCGGGTGCCAGTCTCTCCCACTTTAGTCGGAACGGATTCGATGAAAAGGGTCCTTATGAAGGGTAAATAGCAATTGGCATATCACGTTGTGGTTTTGCGTAGGTAAGAAACGTTCTTGCTAGAAACCCATAGCAACCACGTAAAACATGCAACAACAATTAGAGGACGTCTAACTTGTTTTTGCAGGGTATGCTATTTGATGTGATATGGCCAAGAAGAATGTGATGAATGATATGTGATGTATGAGATTGATCATGTTCTTGTAATAGGAATCACGACTTGCATGTCGATGAGTATGACAACCGACAGGAGCCATAGGAGTTGTCTTAATTTATTGTATGACCTGCGTGTCATTGAACAACGCCATGTAATTACTTTACTTTATTGCTAACCGATAGCCATAGTAGTAGAAGTAATAAGTTGGCGAGACAACTTCATGGAAACACAATGATGGAGATCATGATGATGGAGATCATGGTGTCATGCCGGTGATGATGATGATCATGGAGCCCCGAAGATGGAGATCAAAAGGAGCAAAATGATATTGGCCATATCATGTCACTATTTGATTGCATGTGATGTTTATCATGTTTATGCATCTTGTTTACTTAGAACGACGGTAGTAAATAAGATGATCCCTTACAACAATTTCAAGAAGTGTTCTCCCCTAACTGTGCACCGTTGCTACAGTTCGTCGTTTCGAAGCACCACGTGATGATCGGGTGTGATAGATCCTTACGTTCACATACAACGGGTGTAAGACAGTTTTACACATGCAAAACACTTAGGGTTAACTTGACGAGCCTAGCATGTACAGACATGGCCTCGGAACACAGAGACCGAAAGGTCGAGCATGAGTCGTATAGTAGATACGATCAACATGAAGATGTTCACCGATGATGACTAGTCCGTTTCACGTGATGATCGGACACGGCCTAGTTGACTCGGATCATGTAATCACTTAGATGACCAGAGGGATGTCTATCTGAGTGGGAGTTCATAAGATGAACTTAATTATCCTGAACATAGTCAAAAGATCTTTGCAAATTATGTCGTAAGCTCACGCTTTAGTTCCACTATTTAGATATGGTCCTAGAGAAAATATAGTTGAAAGTTGAAAGTAGCGATTATGCGGACAAAAGAAAGCTTGTGTCCTTAATGCACCGCTCAGTGTGCTGAACCCCAAACGTCGTTTGTGGATGTTGCGAACATCGGACATACACGTTTTGATAACTACGTGATAGTTCAGTTAAACGGTTTAGAATTGAGGCACCAGAAGACATTTTCGAAACATCGCGGAACATATGAGATGTTTCGAGGGCTGAAATTGGGCTTTCAGGCTCGTGCCCACGTCAAGAGGTATAAGACCTCCGACGATTTTCTTAGCCTGCAAACTAAGGGAGAAAAGCTCAATCGTTGAGCTTGTGCTCAGATTGTCTGAGTGCAACAATCACTTGAATCGAGTGGAAGTTGATCTTCCAGATGAGATAGTGATGTTTCTCCAAAGTCATTGCCACCAAGCTGCTAGAGCTTCATGATGAACTATAACATATCAGGGATAGATATGATGATCCTTGAGGTATTCACGATGTTTGACACCGCGAAAGTAGAAATCAAGAAGAAGCGTCAATTGTTGATGGTTGGTGAAACCACTACTTTCAAGAAGGGCAAGGGCAAGAAGGGATACTTCATGAAACGGCAAATCAGCTGCTGCTCCAGTGAAGAAACCCAAGGTTGAACCCAAACCCGAGACTAAGCGCTTCTGTGATAAAGGGAACAACCGCTGGAGCGGAATTACCCTAGATACTTGGTAGATGAGAAGGCTGGCAAGGTCGATAGAAGTATATTGGATATACATTATGTTAATGTGTATTTTACTAGTACTCCTAGTAGCACCAGGGTATTAGATACCGGTTTGGTTGCTAAATGTTAGTAACTCGAAATAAAAGCTATGGAATAAACGGAGACTAGCTAAAGGTGAGCTGACGATATGTGTTGGAAGTTTTTCCAAGGTTGATGTGATCAAGCATCGCACGCTCCCTCTACCATCGAGATTTGGTGTTTGCGTTGAGCATAGACATGATTGGATTATGTCTGTTGCAATACGGTTATTCATTTAAGGAGAATAATGGTCACTCTATTTATTTGAATAATACCTTCAATGGTCTTGCACCTAAAGGAATGGTTTATTGAATCTCGATCATAGTGATACACATTTTTATGCCAAAAAGATATAAGATAGTAATGATAGTACCACTTACTTGTGGCACTGCCATGTAAGTCATATTGGTGTAAAATGCATGAAGAAGCTCCATGTTGATGGATCTTTGGACTCACTCGTTTTGAAAAGTTTGAGACATGTGAACCATGTCTATTGGTGTATGCGCATGAAGAAACTCCATGGAGATGGATCGTTTGGACTCACTTGATTTTGAATCACTTGAGATATGCAAATCATACCACATGGGCAAGATGACTAAAAAGCCTCGTTTTTCAGTAAAATGGAACAAGATAGCAACTTGTTGGAAGTAACACATTTTGATGTGTGCAGTCCAATGAGTGCTGAGGCATGCAGTGAATATCGTTATGTTCTTACTTCATAGATGACTCGAGTAGATGTAGATTATATTTACTTGATGAAACACAAGTCTGAATTATTGAATGGTTCAAGTAATTTCAGAGTAAAGTTGAAGATCATCGTGACAAGAGGATGAAATGTCTATGATATGATCATTGAGATGAGTATCTGAGTTACGAGCTTTGGCACGCAATTAAGACATTGTGGAAATTGTTTCACAATTAATACCGCCTGGAACACCATAGTTTGATGGTGTGTCCGAACATCATAGTTGCACCCTATTGGATATGGTGCGTACCATGATGTCTCTTATCGAATTACCACTATGGTTTATGGGTTAGGAATTAGAGACAACCACAATCACTTTAAATAGGGCACCACATAATTCCGTTGAGACGACACCGTTTGAACTATGGTTTGAGAAACCTAAGTTGTCGTTTCTTAAAAGTTTGGGGCTGTGATGCTTATGTGAAAAAGTTTCAGGTTGATAAGCTTGAACCCAAAGCGGATAAAATGCATCTTCATAGGACACCCAAAACAGTTGGGTATACCTCCTAATTCATATCCGAAAGCAATAGAGATTGTTTCTTGAATCGGGTCCTTTCTCGAGGAAAAGTTTCTCTCGAAAAGTTGAGTGGGAGGATGGTGGAGACTTGATGAGGTTATTGAACCGTCACTTCAACTAGTGTGCAGCAGGGCACAGGAAGTTGTTCCTGTGGCGCCTACACCAATTGAAGTAGAAGCTTATGATAGTGATCATGAAGTTTCGGATCAAGTCACTACCGTACCTCGTAGGGTGACAAGGATGCTTACTACTTTAGAGTGGTACAGTAATCCTGTCTTGAAGGTCATGTTGCTAGACAACAATGAACCTACGAGCTATGGAGAAGCAATGGTGGGCCCATATTCCAACAAATGGTTAGAAGCCATGAAATCCGAGATAGGATCCATGTATCAGAACAAAGCATGGACTTTGGTGGACTTGCCCGATGATCGGCAAGCCATTGAGATAAATGGATTTTTAAGAAGAAGACGGACGTGGACGGTAATGTCACCGTCTATGAAGCTCGACTTGTGGCGAAGAGTTTTTCACAAGTTCAAGGAGTTGACTACGATGAGATTTTCTCATCCATAGCGATGCTTAAGTCCGTCGGAATCATGTTAGCATTAGCTGCATTTATGAAATCTGGCAGATGGATGTCAAAACGAGTTTCCTTACCAGTCTTCGTAAGGAAAGGTTGTATGTGATACAATCCGAAGGTTTTTGTCGATCCTAAGGATGCTAAAAGGTATGGTAGCTCCAGCGATCCTTCTAAGGACTGGAGTAAGCATCTCGGAGTTGGAATGTACGTTTTGATGAGATGATCAAAGATTTTGGGTTTATACAAAAGTTTATGAGAAACTTGTATTTCCAAAGAAGTGAGTGGGAGCACTATAGAATTTCTGATGAGTATATGTTGTTGACATATTGTTGATCAGAAATGATGTAGAATTTTCTGTAAAGCATATAGGGTTATTTGAAAAGTGTTTTTCAAGTGAAAACCCGGTTTAAGCTACTTGAGCAATAAGCATCAAGATCTATAAGATAGATCAAAATTCTTAATAGTACTTTCAAATGAGCACGTACCTTGACATGATCTTGAAGGTGTTCAAGATGGATCAGTCAAAGAAGGAGTTCTTGCCTGAGATGTAAGGTATGAAGTTAAGACTTAAAAGCTCGACCATGGCAGAAAAGAGAGAAAGGACGAAGGTCGTCCCCTATGTTTCAGACATAGGCTCTGTAGTATGCTATGCTGTGTACTGCACCGGAAGTGTGCCTTGCCATGAGTCAGTCAAGGGGTACAAGAATGATCCAGGAATGGATCATTGGACAGCGGTCAAAATTGTCCTTGGAGTAAATAAGGACATGTTTCTCGATTATGGAGGTGATAAAGAGTTCGGCGTAAAGGTCGATGCAAGCTTTAACACCTATCCGAGTGACTCTGAGTAGCAAACCGGATACGTATAGTGGAGCGACCATTTGGAATAGCTCCAAGTGGAGCCTGGAAGCAGCATTACAATATGACCTAGAGATTTGCAAAGTACATACGGATCTGAATGTTGCAGACCCGTTGACTAAAACCTCTCTCACAAGCAAAACATGATCAAACCCCAGAACTCATTGAGTCTTAATCACATGATGATGTGAACTAGTTTAATGACACTAGTAAACTCTTTGGATGTTGGTCACATGGCGATGTGACCTGTCAATGTTAAACACATGGCGATGTGAACTAGATTATTGACTCTAGTGCAGGTGGGAGACTGTTGGAAATATGCCCTAGAGGCAATAATAAAAGTATTATTATATTTCCTTGTTCATGATAATTGTCTTTTATTCATGCTATAACTGTATTATCCGGAAATCGTAATACACGTGTGAATACATAGACCACAATATGTCCCTCGTGAGCCTCTAGTTGACTAGCTCGTTGTGATCAACAGATAGTCATGGTTTCCTGGCTATGGACATTGGATGTCGTTGATAACGGGATCACATCATTAGGAGAATGATGTGATGGACAAGACCCAATCCTAAGCATAGCACAAAGATCGTGTAGTTCGTTTGCTAGAGCTTTTCTAATGTCAAGTATCTCTTCCTTAGACCATGAGATCGTGTAACTCCCGGATACCGTAGGAGTGCTTTGGGTGTATCAAACGTCACAACATAACTGGGTGACTATAACGGTGCACTACAGGTATCTCCGAAAGTGTCTGTTGGGTTGACACGGATCGAGACTGGGATTTGTCACTCCGTGCAAACGGAGAGGTATCTCTGGGCCCACTCAGTAGGACATCATCATAATGTGCACAATGTGACCAAGGGGTTGATCACGGGATGATGTGTTGCAGAACGAGTAAAGAGACTTGCCGGTAATGAGATTGAACAAGGTATCGGTATACCGATGATCGAATCTCGGGCAAGTAAAATACCGCTAGACAAAGGGAATTGTATACGGGATCGATTGAGTCCTTGACATCGTGGTTCATCCGATGAGATCATCGTGGAACATGTGGGAGCCAACATGGGTATCCAGATCCCGCTGTTGGTTATTGACCGGAGAACGTCTCGGTCATGTCTACATGTCTCCCGAACCCGTAGGGTCTACACACTTAAGGTTCGATGACGCTAGGGTTATAAAGGAAGTTTGTATGTGGTTACCGAATGTTGTTCGGAGTCTCGGATGAGATCCCGGACGTCACAAGGAGTTCCGGAATGGTCCGGAGGTAAAGATTTATATATGGGAAGTCCTGTTTTGGTCACCGGAAAAGTTTCGGGTTTTATCGGTAACGTACCGGGACCACGGGGAGGGTCCCGGGGGTCTACCAAGTGGGGCCACCTACCCCGGAGGGCTGCATGGGCCATGTGTGGGAGGCAACCAGCCCCAGGTGGGCTGGTGCACCTCCCACAAGGGGCCCAAGGCGCAGGAAGTGGGGAAGGGGGGCAAACCCTAGGGCAGATGGGCCCTAAGGCCCACCCTGGGAGCGCCTCCCCCTCTCTCCCCTTCTGGCCGCCACCCAGATGGGATCTGGGGGCTGCCGCCACCCCTGGGGAGGGAACCCTAGAGGGGGCGCAGCCCCCTCCCCTCCCCCTATAAATACTAGAGGATTGGGGGCTGCCCAACACATGAGAATCTCTCCCTTCTCCTCTTGGTGCAACCCTACCTCTCTCCCTTCTCCTCATATCTCGCGGTGCTTGGCGAAGCCCTGCTGGACTACCACGCTCCTCCATCACCACCACGCCGGTGTGCTGCTGCTGGATGGAGTCTTCCTCAACCTCTCCCTCTCTCCTTGCTGGATCAAGGCGTGGGAGACGTCACCGGGCTGTACGTGTGTTGAACGCGGAGGTGCCGTCTGTTTGGCACTAGGATCTCCGGTGATTTGGATCACGACGAGTATGACTCCTTCAACCCCGTTCTCTTGAACGCTTCGGCTTAGCGATCTACAAGGGTATGTAGATGCACTCTCCTTCCCCTCGTTGCTGGTTTCTCCATAGATACATCTTGGTGACACGTAGGAAAATTTTGAATTTCTGCTACGTTCCCCAACAGCCTTGACAGCCACACACTAATCCGGCTTTGCTGATCAAAGCCCCTAAACAGGTCATTCCGACCCGGGACGCAGTTAGGCGAGTCCGGTATAAATAAACAAGGGGCTTACTAGGCGCGCACCCCTTTACAAGGGACTCCACGCATGCACAAAAAGAGACAATAAAGCTCAATTTTATTCATTCTTTGAATCATACTCTGTTTATTTCAAAATACATCTTTCGCACGAACTCCTTTTTCAAACTAAGTTCTTCTCTTTTACAGATGAACACCGTGCTACGCCCGTCCAGGATACGGCACAACGGAGACACAGGCGCAGACATGCAGTAGGGACCCGTCACAAGGATTCTTTTCAGATTAAGACCCTGCGTAAACCTTTCTTGCTGTCTCTTGTTGATACACATCCCCCGGTTTCTCACTATAACTAAGGAGGAGGCTGGCGTTTTGGCATCGGCCGCGTCAGAAATCTTTGCGCATACCTGGACACTAGGGGCTTAGGGCATTGCTCTGCCCGTTTTCATAAAGACCGAATACCTTAGGGAGTGTTCAGCGTCTCGAGTTAGGCCTTATATGCATCAGCTCCGAATCATGTCTTTGGTCAAATGTTGGTTTTGCCTGGCTCCTGTGTTTTGCTGCCTTACGTTCCGCTTTATCGGCTAACGCGGCACCAGGAGAACTACTGCGATTGTGCCCCGGTTCGCCCAGGTGAGCACCTCAGTAGAGAAAACCGAAAACTGACTGTCATGATATAGCGAGAGACTGGTCAACCACTCGATCGACCACCGGAATGTTTAGAATTCCTCCGCTTTAACGAAGGACCGTTTCCCGGTCAGGCACATACGCGCCCCGAAATTCGGAGAGCGCAGCGCCCCTAGGGGCTATATAGTAGCCCCACCATTGAACTCCTATGGCTAAGTGAAAGTGATAAAGCATTATAGTACGGTTGCCTAGTTTGCTACGCCATCACCTCCTTCACAGGACCAAGACATTGGATTAAGTGTGAAAATGCTCTCTTTTTTGCAAACACCCCCACACTATGTGCGTGGGGGATGAAGCCGAAGACTGCAATCTTTCAGGTTATATACACATATACGTTAACGACCGCACAGGAGGAATTTCAACACTTGAACGCACAAGTATAAAAAACGCTTATATTATATTTGAAACATGGTTTCACAAATCATACATGTCATTTGAACATAACATCTTTCGAGCACTGCGTCTCTATTAAACGAGCGCCCTGCAGGACTTCCTCAAAATAGTGTTCGGCTGGTAATCGGCTTCTGTCCGAATCCTGGGATGCAACGTCAATGGCCTCCATTTCTGCCCAGTATGTTTTAACACGGGCGAGTGCCATCCGTGCACCCTCTATGCATGCCGACTGCTTCATCGCCTTGATATGCGGCACCGCATCAAGGAACTGCTGCACCAAGCCAAAATAACTCTTTGGCTCGGGCCTTTTCGGCCACAAATGAGCCACGACATCTTTCATGGCAAGTCCGGATAACCTATTCAACTCAGCCCATTCGGCTAACCGATCGGTCAATGGAAGTAGGCGCCCCGGACTATGGAATTGCGACCAAAAAAGCTCTTCCATTCCGTGATCCTTCTGGCTCCGGAAGTGTGCAACCGCGTCTGCGGCACTCGCCGCCAAATTCAGATAAGCATCCTCTGCACCCCATAACTGGCCCAACTGAGCATACTTCGGATCCGTGAACTTCCTACGCAGCAGAAAGGGCTTTCCAGGCGCAATATCCCCGGCCTGACGCAGCTCCTCCTTTATAGCTCTCATCACGGAGCGGGCATCCTTGGCTTCGGCGGTGGCCTTCTTCAGGTCCTCTTGCTCTGCTCGGTGTTCCCTTTTAAGAAGCTCGCAGCAGTCGGTAGCATCCTTCAGCTCCATGGCCATCTTGGCCATTTCCTCCCTGCTTCGGCAGCGAGCAGCCTGTTCGGCTTTTAGCTCTTCGGCCGCCTTCAAGGCAGCCGCATCACTTTTTCTGGCTTGCTCCTTGGCTCGGGCAAGCTCTGCCCGAAGATCCTCCATAGCAGCGGCACCATCTGCATTAAGCATGCATGTAGTAAGGCACGGACGTCAAGCTCCCCTACAAGGTTTCCGCGGAGAAGCCACATACCTTGTGACTCGTCAAGTCGCTTATTGACCAGCGCGATGTCCGCATCCGCAACGTCAAGTTGCCGCTTCAGTTCGGCAACTCTATCGGTCCGGCTGGCCACCGAATGCTCCGCCCCCTGAAGAGGAAGGGCGAAATCTTATAACTGAGATTATGATCCTCAGCACGCCGTCACTTTTGACAACGTACCGAGTCTCAAGGGCTACTATCTATACAGGGTGCATTCTATATGCAAAACTGTTAGAAGGTATATCATTTTCGCGTACCTCAAACCCCATCAGTAAACTTCTGACGGCTTCATGCAATCCGCTCTCAACGGATGAAATCCTTTCAATCACCGTACCCATTAGCGCGCGGTGATCTTCTGAGATAGATGCTCGCCCGAGCAGATCCTTCAGCTCCTCCGACCGTACACCAGTTGGTGCTGGACCTCCCGGCCCCGCCGGGCTCGGGGAAACCCTCCGCGACGACACCTCAGGGTCGTCCGCCCCGCCTGACGGTGCGGCAGATGGAGGTGTTTCGCTCTCCATCATCTTCGGACGGAGATCCCCCGAAGATGACCTCTGCTGAGAAGGGCTGAGATCCGAACTACAAGGTAAAACTTCGGTTATCTTCAGAAATAAAAACAGGGATGTCCCTTATTAAAAAACTCCCCTTTCTACTTACGGCTCGCTGGAGGGCTGATTCCCTTGGGGAAATAATGCGGCCAGGCCTTCTCCTGGCGCAGGGCCCTCTGGTGAAGATTTCTTCCCCCGCTTTGAGGCCTTGGCCTCCGGATCTTCAGATGCGGTCCTCTTCTCCCCCTGAAGGGAGGGATTCTTGATCACCCCCTTTCTTGAGAGCCTCCTTAGCGGAGGCGGTAGTTTTCCTGTTTTCCCCTTCACCCTCTTCTGAAGGCGCAGCCTCCAGCATCCTGATTAACACAGGATCCGGCGTGGTCTCAGGGAGGGGGGCCGGACACCATATCAGTTTTGCTTTTGCTATCCACTCCTGTTCAAGGGATAACTGGTTAAAGGGCCAGTTTATGATAAGTGTATGGACAGCGTGTCCGGGTACAGGACTACTTACTTGAGTATCCGGGTGATTGCAGCTCAGGCCTGCGTCCTCGGTCAAGTCCGGACACATCTCTTGTGATTCAAAGAACAGTTTATACATCTCCATGGGCGTCGCACCCATGAAGTGTTGGAGAGCTCGCGGTCCCTTCGGATTGAATTCCCACGGGCGAAGGGGGCGACGTTTGCAGGGCAGACGGCGTCGAATCAGCATGACCTGCGCCACTACGACCAGATTGATCTCCCTCTATTGGAGGTCTCGAATACGGCCCTGCAATAATGGCATGTCCTTGGACGGCCCCCAGTCAAGCCCTTTGTTGACCCATGACGCCAGCCGTTGTGGAGGGCCCGAGTGAAAGGCAGGCGGCGCCACCCATCTGGTGCCCCTGGGAGCGGTGATGTAGAACCACTCCTGTTGCCACAAACCGAGCTCCTTTCGGAAAAAGCCCTCGGGCCACGGAGCGTCAGCTCTCTTGTTTATAACTGCCCCTCCGCACTCTGCCTGCCACTCCTCGATCATCTTCGGCTCCACGTTGAAGGTCTTGAGCCACAAACCAAAGTGAGGAGTGGTGTGGAGGAAGGCTTCGCATACGACAATGAACGATGAGATGTGGAGGATGGACTCCGGATCCAAGTCATGGAATTCCAGCCCATAATAAAACATGAGCCCCCTTACGAAGGGGTCCATCGGGAAGCCTAAACCCCGACGGAAGTGAGACACGAACACCACGCTCTCACCAGGCTCGGGAGTGGGAATGACTTGCCCTTGGGCGGGCAGCCTATGCGAAATCTCGCCGGTTAGATACCTGGCGTCTCTCAGCTTTAGCACGTCTTCTTCCGTGACAGAAGAGGGCATCCATGGCCCTATAGGTCGGAGCCGGACATTGTCGAAGGTCCGAAGCGCTTGAATCTGGAGCCTTGGGTGTTGGAACTCGGGGCAAGGGGCGGATTCGATTGAAGATTGAAGAAAAGGAACATGCCTTGGTCTCGTTATAAAGGGGCTGAATACCAAGAGCCGCATCCGTAACCGTTTGGGACTCGCCTTCAATGGAGGGGGCGAGCCAACGGGCGCGGTTGGGTTACCCACGTCCGTATTGATGAGAATCCCGGAATAAGGGGACACGATCTCTGCTGTGACAAAGCGTGCCAAGGAAACCGCTTCGCTAAACGCGCTGAGGTGGAACAATAAAAACAATTCGAGTAAAGGCTTGGCCGTGGTGTGACGTCATATCACGAAATACGTCAGCAGATTGAACTTGTGTACATATTATCCTCTCTACGGTGGTATGTGGAATTTATTTTGCAGAGCCGGACACTATCCTGGTGTTCAAAATCTTCTATGAATTATTTGGAGAAGGAACCCGCCTTACAATGCCAAAGACCATATGCGCGCCGGACTTGTCGTCATTGAAGCCTGGTTCAGGGGCTACTGAGGGAGTCCTGGACTAGGGGGTGTCCGGATAGCCGAACTATCATCATTGGCCGGACTCCAAGACTATGAAGATACAAGATTGAAGACTTCGTCCCGTGTCCGGATGGGACTTTCCTTGGCGTGGAAGGCAAGCTTGGCGATACGGATATGTAGATCTCCTACCATTGTAACCGACTCTGTGTAACCCTAGCCCTCTCCGGTGTCTATATAAACCGGAGGGGTTTAGTCCGTAGGACGAACAACAATCATACCATAAGCTAGCTTCTAGGGTTTAGCCTCCTTGATCTCGTGGTAGATCTACTCTTGTACTACCCATATCATCAATATCAATCAAGCAGGAGTAGGGTTTTACCTCCACCATGAGGGCCCGAACCTGGGTAAAAACATCGTGTCCCTTGTCTCCTGTTACCATCCGCCTAGACGCATAGTTCGGGGCCCCCTACCCAAGATCCGCCGGTTTTGACACCGACAACCACCGATACAACTCTACGCACACTTGACATTTGCTTTACCTAAAACGAGTATGAAACTATTTTGCAAGAATAAAACTATGAGTACTTTGCGAGAATAAAACTACGAGTAAATTGCAAGGCAATAAAAGTGGATAGCTTTTGTCAACAAGAAAGTCATTTGCCCCTAGGCAATTGATAACAAATACCGACAATCATTCTTGTAATTTTGTATGAGGGAGAGGCATGAGCTATCATACTTTCTCTACTTGGATCATATGCACTTATGATTGTACCCCTAGAAGCATCCACAACTACTAAAGATCATTAAGGTCGTGAAACTCAACCATAGCATTAAGTATCAAGTCCTCTTTACTCCAATATGTCATAACCCACTTATCCGCGTTTGGGCTGTTGTCATCCCCCGCAACATCCACAATAAGCAAACCATGAACATATTGCAACACCCTACAACGGGGGGCCCTCACGTTTGCGCGAGAACGGAGGGCACCGTAGGACATCACCATAAATAAAATATACGATCATACCAACCAAGATCACGATTAACCCATAGGACAAAATGTATCTACTAAAACATCATAGGATACACAAATATAATTGGGAAATAATATATGGAGTTGAGCACCATGTTTAAGTAGAGATTACAGCGGGGAGAAGGGGTGTTACACTGCTGCATAGAGGGGGAGAGAGTTGGTGTTGACAGTAGCAAGATTGTTGATGTAGATCGCCATCATGATCCTTGCCCCGGCGGCACTCTGGCGCCGCCGACAGAGAGGGGGAGAGAGCCCCCTCCTCCTTCTTCTTCCTTAAACTCCCCTCCTAGATGGGAGGAGAGTTCCCCCTCTGGTCCATGGCCTCCATGGTGGCGGAGGGGCAGGAGCCCCTCCGAGATTGGATCTCCCTCTCTGTTCTCTTCTGTTGCGCGTTCCTAGATCTAGCCCTTCACGGTTTCTTAAATTCCCAGAGATATGTAACTCCGATTGCGCTGAAATTTTTACACAATTCTTTCCATAAATTATCTGCTTGCGCCAGAAGAAGGGCCTCAACCGCCTTACGAGGAGGGCATAAGACACCAGGGCACGCCTGGGGCCTGGGGCGCACCCTGGTGGGTTGTGGGCTCTGTGGGCCCCCATTTGCATTGATTCCACCTCCGAAAAATCACATAAATTCCAAAATAATTCTCCGTAAATTTTTGTCGCGTTTGGACTTCGTTTGATATGGATTTTCTGCGATACAAAAAACAGGAACTGGCACTAGGCACTGGATCAATAGGTTAGTCCAATAAATCATATAAAAAGTTTCCAAAAATATGTGAAAGTTTTATAATATTGGCATGGAACAATAAAAAATTATAGATACGACAGAGACGTATCAGCATCCCCAAGCTTAATTCCTGCTCGTCCTCGAGCAGGTAAATGATAAAAAAGATAATTTTTGATGTGGAATGCTACCTAGCATAAAATTGATCATATATCTAATGATGGCATGAATATTAAGACACGAGTGATTCAAAGCAATAGTCTATAATTTGACATAAAGACATCAATAGTCAGGCATCCCAACAAACAATCGTGTCTTTCAAAATATCAACGATAAAGAAAGCTATCCCTACAAAATCATATAGTCTTGTCATGCTCCATCTTCTTAACACGAAGTATTTGTCATGCACAACCCCAATGACAAGCCGAGCAATTGGTTCATACTTTTTAACGCACTTCAGCTTTTTCAACTCGCACACAATACATGAGCGCAAGCCATGGATATAGCACTACAGGTGGAATAGAGTATGATGATAGGGTAAATATAAAGAAGACAAAAAAGTAAGAAAGTATCACATCGACGCGACTAACAAACAGGCTATGGAGATGCCCATCAATTGATATCAATGCGAGGAGTAGGGATTGCCATGCAACGGATGCACTAAGAGCTATAAGTGTATGAAAGCTCAATATGAAAACTAAGTGGGTGTGCATCCATCTTGCTTGCTCATGAAGACCTCGGGCATTTGAGGAAGCCCATCATTGGAATATACAAGCCAAGTTCTATAGTGAAAAATTCCCACTAGTATATGAAAGTGACTAAATAGGAGACTCTCTATATGAAAAACATGGTGCTACTTTGAAGCACAAGTGTGGTAAAAGATAGTAACAATGCCCCTTCTCTCTTTTTTTCTCTCTTTTTCTTTCTTTTCTTCTTTTTTACTTTTTATTTTTTTCTCTCTAATTATCCGGAGTCTCATCCCGACTTGTGGGGGAATCATAGTCTCCATCATCTTTTCCTCACTGGGGCATACTCTAATAATGAATAATGATGATCATCATAGTTCTATTTACTTATAACTCAAAAGAAATAAAAATTGCAATGATCTAGCGTAACATGTATGAAAAATTATGAATGGTGGCTGAGCCACAACTACTATGTCAGCTATACGATCATGTAAAGCAATATGACAATGAATGCTCAAGTCATCAAAATGGAAGCGGTGGAAGTTGCATGGTAATATATATCTCGGAATGGCCATGGAAAGGCCATAATAGGTAGGGATGGTGGCTGTTTTGAGGAAGATATAATAAGACATATGTGTGATAGAGCGTATCATATCACGGGGTTTGGATGCACGTGCGAAGTTTGCACCACATCTCGAGGTGAGACAGGGCAATGCACGGTACCATAGAGGCTAGCAAATTGCGGAAAGGTAAGAGTGCGTATAATCCATGGAATCACATTAGTCATAAAGAACTCATATACTTATTGCAAAAGTTTATTAGCCCTCGAAGCAAAGTAATACTATGCATGCCCCTTGGGGGATAGATTGGTAGGAAAAGACCATCGCTCGTCCCCGACCGCCACTCACAAGGAAGACAATCAATAATAAATCATGCTCCAACTTCATAACATAACAAGAGACTATACGTGCATGCTTCGGGAATCACAAACCTTAACACCAATATTCTTACTAACCACAACCGTTTACTAGTACCTCCCACATATTCCATCACTATATCGTAAAACTATCGCAAGGAATCAAACATATCATATTCAGTGATCCATAAGTTTTATGTAGGATTTCGTGACTAACCATGCAATTGAGCAATTCTTGTTGACTCTCTAAATAGATATAAGTGAAACATGAGAGTTTAATTCTTTCTACAAAATACCATGCTCTAATAAATATAAGTGAAGCAAAAGAGCATTCTACAAACACTTTTCTATGTGAAGAGAAACAGGCAATCCAAACTTCAAATGATATAAGTGAAGTACATGGAGCATTCTATAAAGCCATACTCAAAAGATATAAGTGAAGTGCAATGAGCATTCTATAAATCAACCATGGACTATCTCATACCAGCATGGTGCATAAAATCAAAATGAAAAATAAACACAAAAGACACTGCAAGATTCACACATATCACATGAACGAAACGAAGATGAAAACATACCGATACTTGTTGAAGAAAGATGGGATGCCTTCCGGGCAATCCCAAAGCTTAGACGCTTGAGTCTCCTTGAATATTTACTTGGGATTCCTTGGGCATCCCCAAGCTTGAGCTCTTGCCTCTCCTCCTTCTCCTCATATCGAGACCTCCTCGATCTTTGATCACTTCATCCACACAAAACTCAACATAAAGCTCGGGAAGATCCGTTAGTATAATAAAGCAAATCACTACTCTAAGTACTATTTCAAACCAATTCAAATTTTGTTTTTGCATTTTATCTATTGTATATAACTTTTCCATGGCTTATACCACCGATAGAATTGATAGTTTCATCAAAACAAGGAAAACAATGCATCAAAAATAGAATCTGTCCTAAACAGGACAGTATGTAGCAATCTGAACACCTACCATACTTCTGGTACTCCAAAATTTCTGAAAAATTAGGACGGAATAAAAAATGTGTATAGCAAGACTGTGCGAAAAGTTTCAGAACCTTTTGACGTTCCAGTAAAAAGATGAAAATTCACGCGCTACAACCAATGTTTCTGTTTCTGCACCGCACATACCAACAAGCAATCTACCCATCCTAAAGGCAAATCTTGGCACATTATTTTTATAATACAATGGAATTGTACAAGGGATAATTATTTTTGTGAGAATCTTCATGAAAAATTCTACATTGTTTCCATGAGCATGAACACGAGTGTTCGAGGTCGACCCTCACTTCTCCAACGCATAACTTCCTATCGCTTCTCTTTTGTGAAAAAGTTTTTAAGTTCCCCTCTATTTTTTTTGTTTTAGAACTTTATAAAAGCACTCAACAGAAAGAAATGACTCTCTAAAACTTCCGGGTTGTCTCCCTGGCAGCGCTTTCTTTAAAGCCATTAAGCTAGGCATAAAGTGCTCAAGTAATGAATCCACCAGGATCCCAAGGTATATCAAAGCCAATTTTAATTAACAATGATTTTGCATTTATTAGTGAGCACAAAGCAACATATATCATGCAATGACAAAGTATAACTCTCTTCCTATGCATCAGCGTGTCATACAAGAACAATTCATGCACATCAAGTAAAGGCCAATACATAGCATAAGCAATTTCTTGCAATTTTATCGTGTTGGAAACATAGAGAGGCGGAGATGTAGTTCCTTTCTCATAATAATTGCAAGTAGGAGCAGCAAGCACATGCATATTACATTCATCAAAATTATCATGTGCAATGGTAAAAGGAAACCCATCAATATAATCCTTAATAAGAACAAACTCCTCCGATATAGTGTAGTTTGGAGAATTCAAAAAGATAATAGAATTATCATGCATGGGTGCAATAGCAACATAAGGAACTATAGAAAGTTCATTTCCATAAGCATAATTCATATTGGCATCATGGCCACAAGCATCAAGTTCATCAAAAAAGGATATTTGAAACGAATCAACGAGATCATAGCAATTATCAAAATATTCATCCTTCCGTAAGAACGAACGGGCATTAAATAATGTATGATTTGAAGATTTACTCTCAATAAAAGGTGGGCACGGGTAGCTAGTCCGCTCTTCCTCCTTTTGTTCTTCACTCTCCTCATCATCTTTTTCATCCAATGAGCTCACGGTTTCATCAATTCCTTCTTCCATAGACTCCTGCAAAATATTAGTCTCTTCTTGGACAGCGGAGACTTTCTCAATAAATATATCAATATCGCAATTGTATTTGTAATTATCATAGCAATATTTAAGGATAGCAAAATTTTCAGGTCTATAAACTGAATCATCAAAATCTTCAAACTTTTCAAACAAAGATTCAATTTCATAAGCACCCTTAAAAGCAACAAATTCTTCTATTCGTTCCACATCATAGTAATCAAACATACCATTAGCATAAGAAGCCAAGGTTTCATTATCATTAAATTTGCATGAAAAGGGAAGGTGTGGAGCATACATCCTAGAGCAACAAGTATAATCATATATCAAGCATAGCTCCCGAGCATACCAATGCAACATATGAATTTGATCCCATAACAATTTCCCTTTTTGTGTCAAGCGATAATCCCTGAAGTATTCACGTTGATCCAACGTTACTCCCATTATCAAGTTGAATGGGGTTCTCTCAGGATTATCAAAGTAGTGAATAATATTTTTCACATAACAAGTATCGAGGGTTTTAGGAGGTTCCCCATCTCCATGAGTAGCAAGTACAACTAATTTTTTGGTGGTTCATGTTCCATATCCATAGCTAAAGATAGAGAACAACTTAAAATAGAAAATAAAAACTACTTAGTGATAAAGCAAACAAGCACACACGAGAATATTCACCCCATGCTATTGCTCCCCGGGACCGGCACCAGAAAAAGGTCTTGATAACCCACAACTGTAGGGGATTGTTTGTAGCCTTCTTCGATAAATAAGAGTTTCGAACCCAATAAGGAGCTAAAGGCAGAACAAATATTCCCTTAAGCTCTATCGACCATCGATACAACTCTACACACACTTGACGTTTGCTTTACCTAAAACGAGTATGAAACTATTTTGCAAGAATAAAACTGCGAGTACTTTGCGAGAATGAAACTACAAATGAATTGCAAGGCAATAAAAGTGGATAGCTTTTGTCAACAAGAAAGTCATTTGTCCCTAGGCAATTGATAACAAGTACCGGTAATCATTCTTGTAATTCTATATGAGGGAGAGGCATGAGCTAACATACTTTATCTACTTGGATCATAGAAAGCATCTGCGACTACTAAAGATTATTAAGGTCGTGAAACCAAACCATAGCATTAAGTATCAAGTCCTCTTTACAGGGCGGAGATTTCTATGCAAGACCCAGCTCGTGAGGTTGAAATGACATCAGCCATGACGACCAAGGTCAGGCGCGCCAGCGGGCGCAGAGCGGTAGGTTTCCTCTTTGGTGCAAAGGAAGCGAATGCATGTGTGGAGTCCCAAGAAATCGGCCAAATGTTACTATTTGCGTGCAACAAGACCAAGACCGCCAGAACGGCAGGATGGATGTCATCACCGAGCCCACCACGACGTCATGATCAGAAGCTTTGCAGGCGAAGACCACCTTTCGTCGGGATCAGATGTATTTCTTGTCCCCTTTCAATTTTGGTCGTTGTGGGATCCCTTCCCACCTAAGTTTTGGAGGAAGAGGACCAAGGCCACTATAAATATAGCCTAGCCACCATCGTAGAAAGCATCGGGTGATCAGCTCATCAAATCCCCATGATCTCATCACAAGAACAAGCCTCCTGAGGTTGTTCTTCCACTTGTACTAGTTCATCCCCAGCCCCCCTCGAGGCTAAGCCACCACAAAGCAGGAGTAGGGTATTAACCGGAAGGTGGCCTGAACCTGGGTAAACTGCCATGTCTTTCTCCTTCTTGTTCATCGAGCTAGGTCGTGAGAGCAGTGGATCGATCGGCTTGAGAGGTTGAGTTCTTCGCACATGCCCCTGAGTTCGAACCTTTCTTGTGTCTGCGGAGCCCAGAATCTGACAGCATTGACTGTCGTGGTACTAAGACTGATAGTAGAATAGGGGGGAGGTATGGAGAGGCAAGATCCTAGCTATGGAGTAGTTGTATACGCAAGAGATTTATGAGTTCAGGCCCTTCTCGGAGGAAGTAACAGCCCTACGTCTCGGAGCCCGGAGGCTGTCGACTGGATTATATGCGTATGAGTTACACGGGTTCGAACCCTTTACACTGAGGAGGGGGTGGCTTATATAGTGTCCGCCAGACCCCTCCGGCCCTCAGTTATGCGGGGTTTAAAGTACATTAAGGCCAGGCGTTGCTGGTAACGCCTTACATAAAGTGTCATCATGACCATAAAGACTACTTAATTACAGACCGTTTGTGTACAGAGTGACTCTTGAACTCCTGGCGGTCGAGTGAGGCTTCATGGTCGAGTGTCTTCGAGTTCGTCGAGTGGAATCCCTCTAGGTCGACTGGAAGGCAGTTTCTTCTAGATATGTCCTTGGGGAGGGTACCTTGGACAGGTCCATGACCCTACCCTAGGTACATGACTTCATCATTAGCCCCCGAATGGATCGAGGTTTGAGTGAGGAAGGAGTTGAGAATTTTTCCGACCCGTTTTTCGTGCTGCGAGTGTGTCCTACTCTGGATCAATGGCTTTTTAGTGATGGTGTCAACTTCTCTTTCAGTCGCCTTGATCCATTCTTTACATCTGGCGAGTGAACTTTATGAACTTGGAGATTTCTGAGCGACGGATCGGAGGAAATCTGCCGTCTGACAAGTTGCTCTGTTGTTAGCGGATTTAGCGGGATTCGAATTTCGGGAAGCGCGCAAAGCGGAGAAGGCCGCGGTACTCGGATGGGATAAGGCAAAGACGCCTCAATTTCCTCGCCACCTTTTTCGCCACGTATCGCGCGCGTGACTGTTGTGGGATTTGACAGGATCGCCCGGGCCTACCAGTCAGCCACTCGGAAGCGACTTCATATAAGGCGCCGGACGGGGGTTTTTTGAACAGTGCGCCCTCATTCCCCTCTCCCTCTTCCTCAAACTCGCCCGCTGCGCTCGCTTTCATCCCCGCTCTACTGCTCCTTGCGCGCCTCGCAAGCAACGATGGTGAAGGAGAAGACGGCGGCTTTGGAGCGGGCAAAGAAGGCGACGGCGAAGGCGAAGGCGAAGGGGAGAGCGACCAGTCGGGGAGGATCCTCATCGCGGTCTGGCCTGCCGCAAGGCTGGATCCAGGGAGACTGGATCCGCTCGACCATCACCCAAAAGGACCTCGACGACCTGGCCAACGAAGGACTGATCCCCCATGGGTCAGCAAGGCTTCCGGGGACGGAGTGGCAGCCGTAGCCTCAGGAGGGTGAGTGTGTCCTCTTGGCCATCCATGTTGATCGCGGGTTTTCTCTACCGCCGAATATTTTCTTTTGGGGGTTTTTGAACTTTTTTGGGCACAACTCCATCACTTCACACCCAACTCCATTGCCTATCTCGCCGCTTTCGTATCCTTGTGTGAGAACTTCTTGGGTTGTCGGCCGCACTGGGGCCTTTTCAAACACATATTCACCTGTCGCTCTCAGACGGTGAAAAAGGCTAGTCCGAATGACGAGAGAACCCAAGTAATCTAGATGTGTGGGGGTCTTGGGGTTCAGATGAGGAGTAAGAGTGCCTTTCCAGCCATGACCCTTCCCGAGTCAGTTAGAGGGTGGCAGTCGACCTGGTTCTACTGCCAAGACCAGTCGACGCCAGGACAGTCGACTGGCCTCCCCCCGTTCTCCATGGACCGAGTGAACAAACCGTCCTCTCTGAAGGTGCTTCCGGAGGAGAAGGCTCAGGTTAGGATGCTGGTGGAGCGCGTAGTCTAGCTCATTCGCGACAGAGTGACTGGCATGGATCTTCTGGAGGTTTTCCTTCGACGGCGCATTTAGCGACTTCAATATCGGGGCCATCCGATGTGGTTGTACTCTGGTACTGAAGACACCACTCGGGTCCACCCGGAGGAGGTCGACGATGCCACTCTGGAGAGGTGGATGACTGCCATCACAGGGAACAAAGACAATCCCCGTGGAGCTAGGAGGATCCCACCACTCGACCAGTCTTATGAACCAGACAAAGTCTGACCACTTATCTCCGATTGTAATCCTGTTTCATTCATTCTGTTTATCTCCGACTGACTTTTGTCTTGTTTGTTGTCTTCCATATCACTACCTAAATGTACTCAATGCCCAACGGGGCGCAAGAACGGACCAAAGAAGAAGAAGGGAGTGGAGGTGAAAGTCAGGAGGAGTGGGAGTCGGACGGTGACGAGGGTGAAGAAGATGTTGGCTCTGATGAGGAAGAGGAGGAGGAAGTCGAACCTCCCCATACTGAAAGGAGAACCAAGCTCGTTCATGACCCTGCAGTTGAGCGTGGCAAGGGGGTCGTGCCTATTGTGCAGTCGACCAAACGTCCTCAGACGACCTCTCCGGCGCCGACTGAGAAAGCGCCGAAGCAACTCCGAGCGGCATCATCAAAACCGGCGAAGGCTCTACCGAAGATGAAGATGGCGATTCCCACTATTTCCGGGTAATGGCATAACTTGTGTTTTCTTATTTCTCATGGATTTACTCTTGGTCGATTCGTTCGCTGACCGACTGATTTTTGAAACTGCAGTGCTGCTACTTCTGAGACCTCGATCAGACATGAAGATCAAGAAATGGAGGACGCTGCCACTTCCAACCCTGGTATGATCCCTGTATTTTCGCTTTTGGTCGATAGGATCTTCATCTTTAACTTTTGAATCTTTTCTGCAGCTCCACCTAATATCATCATTGATCTCCCTGATGATGACGATGAGGAGCCACTAAGGCAGAGGAGGAACAGGAAGACGTCTGCTGGCAAGACTGCTCAGGTCGTATCAGCACCTGATGCGCTGGTTCCGGAGGGGGGCAACGCCACTCGGACTACTGTGTCCTTTGCTGTGCCGCTGACGAGTGCTTGCCCTCCGTCGTCGAGTGCAGATCCGCCTTCTCTTTTTTCCACCCATCACGTCCCAGAGGACCAAGCAGGCGCTGCTAAAGAGGCTGTACGTCAAGCGGGGGTCATGATGGAGCAAGTGAAGGCGATCCGAGATGCCATTCAAGCGGCTTATGACGCAAGCTCGGCCCTTCAAAGCAATGTCCAGGTTAGTTGACCACCGCCTGTTCTGTTAGGATATGATACCTCACAATTTTTCTGTCTGAAGATCTTAGTATCTGTCGTACCCCCATTCGGTGTGTCGATTGAAATGTCTGGATTGGTGGGGGCACGCTGAGTGCACCCACTGGGTGTAGTCCCCAAGACTATGGTGGACTGTTGGCAGTCGATTGTAGTCTTTATATATTGAACTTTTTCTCTTTTGCTTTCTTCACTCGATCTGGTCGAATGGAATCATGGAACCAGTGGGGGCACGCTGAGTGCATCCACTGGGTGTAGTCCCCGAGACCATGGTCGACTGCTGGTAGTCGACTATGGTCTGAAGAACACTTTTTTTTTGAAACTGTGTCTAACTGCAGGTAGTTAGCCTTCCTGTCTCTTTTGGTCGACTGATCGACCCGAGCTGATAGAACTAGTGGGGGCACGCTGAGTGCACCCACTGGGTGTAGTCCCCGAGGCTACAGTTGAATGTTTTGGTTCGGCTGTAGTCTTAGAAATGCTAAGATTTTCTCTTAGTCACTCGGAAGTGACCTATCTTTGACATCTGTCGATTGATCTTTCGCAGAAATCTTGCGAGCTCATGGCTCGTTATACGAGTTGGAGAACAAGCACATCCAGCTCGAACTTGATATGAAGCTTGTCCAGGAGAACTTCACGAAGGCGAAGGAGGAGGCAAAAGGTATGTTTGGTGAGAACCTTGACGACTGCCCTTCTTGTCCATTCGTAAGTCTGATCTCTCTGTCATTTTGCAGATAAATTGAGGAATGCTCTGAAGAAGAAGGACCTTGACCTTGCCGAGGCGCAGAAAGCGGCTTCGGACAAGACGAAACTTGCAGAAGAGAAGCTGGCTTCGATCAGCAAACTTGAAGAGGAGAATACCAATCTGAAAGCTGCTCTCGACACGGCCAACAAGGAGGCCAGTCGATTGAAGAATGACAAGATAGCCCTGAGTGATAAGGCTAGCGAACTGGCGGGAAAGAAGAATGACTTAGAGGCTTATCTGGGTGGGCTCGCCAAGAAGTTATTCCTCATGCTCGAAGGTAATCCCTTTTATCCGACTGGTAATCCCTGACTTATTGTAGGACTGTTAGCTTATCCTTGGGTTGTATCCACAGAATTCTGCCAAAACATTGAAGAGGAGACTAGTCGAGTGGAAACTGGCTTGGACCCCATCAACTCTCCTGTGAAGGATGAAGCCGCTATGAACGTGCTCCGTCTCGAGTCTCGCGTCGCTGCTGTGGTCGACTATCTTGCGAGACTGAAGGTTGCAACGTCGCGCATTGACACAACACTCTGGCCAGGAGAAACACTTCAGAATGACCTCGAGTCTCTGATGACTCGACTGAATGAAGTTCCAAGTCGAGCGCAAGAATGGAAGAAGTCTTCTGCCAGGTGTGGTGCCGATGTTGCTCTGTCTCTGGTCCGTGTTCACTGCAAGGACGCGCGAGAGGACAAGCTAGCGTCTCTCAAGGTGGCCAATACCAAGAAGCATGACTTCCGATCTTTCATGGAGACCTTCATTGCTTCTGCCACTCGGATCGCAGATGGAATCGACCTGGACGAGTTTGTCGCACCTTCCAGCCCTCCGCAGGAGGGGTAAAAAACTTCTATGCTTGATGCCTTAAATTTGCCTCGGAATGCCGAGTGGTTTTTGTAACCGGTAAACTTTAACAGGCTTGGTGCCTGAGCACTTCTGGATCCGTAGGATGCTATCTGAACTTGGGTTTGCCGTTGAATATGTTTGCATTTGCCTTCGAACGAACATTGTCTTTCGCTCGGAATATATGCTAGTGTTTGTGATGCACTTTTGCAGGTAGGGATGAAGCACAGATTGCAATCGACTTGTACCTCGTCATCCTTGCAGAGTGGAATGAATCCCATACTTAGGCAGGCATGGGTCTGCAGCTAAGCCCCCGTGTGGGAGGTTTGCTCTCCACTCGGTAGGATTTTCAAAAACTTAGGCGAGCACTGGGCTGCAGCTAAGCCTCCGAGTGGGAGGTTTGCTCTCCACTCGGTAGGATTTTCAAAAACTTAGGCGAGCACTGGGCTGCAGCTAAGCCTCCGAGTGGGAGGTTTGCTCTCCACTCGGTAGGATTTTCAAAAACTTAGGCGAGCACTGGGCTGCAGCTAAGCCTCCGAGCGGGAGGTTTGCTCTCCACTCGGTAGGATTTTCAAAAACTTAGGCGAGCACTGGGCTGCAGCTAAGCCCTCGAGTGGGAGGTTTGCTCTCCACTCGGTAGGGTTTTTGTGGCGTACCTCTGAAGGAGAAGGTAACAGTCGACCTGCACCTCGTCCTTCTTGCGGGTCGCACGTTGTATTTGTGGCGTAGCTCGGAAGGAGAAGGTAGCAGTCGACCTGCACCTCGTCCTCCTTGCGGAGCACATGTTGTATTTGTGGTGTAGCTCAGAAGGAGAGGGTAGCAGTCGACCTGCGCCTCGTCCTCCTTGCGGAGCGCACGTTGTATTTGTGGCGTAGCTCGGAAGGAGAGGGTAGCAGTCGACATGCGCCTCGTCCTCCTTGCGGAGCGCATGTTGTATTTGTGGCTTAGCTCGGAGGGAGAGGGTAGCAGTCGACCTGCGCATTTGTGGCGTAGCTCGGAAGGAGAAGGTAGCAGTTGACCTGCGCCTTGTCCTCCTTGCGGAGCGCACATTGTGTTTGTACTTAGGCGAGTACTTGGACTGCAGCTAAACCCCCGAGTGGGAAGCTGGCTCACCACTCGGCAGGATTGTGTTAAACTTAGGCGAGTACTTGGACTGCAGCTAAGCCCCCGAGTGGGAGGTTGGCTCACCACTCGGTAGGATTTTGTTAAACTTAGGCGGGTACTTGGACTACAGCTAAGCCCCTGAGTGGGAGGCTGGCTCACCACTCGGTAGGATTTTGCTAAACTTAGGCGAAACGGATTCGCAGCTAAGCCCCTGAGTGGGAGGCTGGCTCACCACTCGGCAAGGATTTTTTTTACAAACTTAGGCGAAACGGATTCGCAGCTAAGCCACCCACTAGGGGAAACTTTATGTGAACAAAAGTAACAACAATCACTGGGAAAATTATAACACTCTTTTCTTTGATAAATAAACTACAGAAGTACTTTTATTACATCTCATCCGAGTGAATACTTAAGTATAAAAGGGGCGGAGCAACTCCGCGTTCCAAGCTCGGGGCTCGTCAATCTGGTGCTCGACATTGTAAAGGTGGTACGCCCCATTGTGGAGAACCTTGGTGACGATGAAGGGACCTTCCCAAGTAGGAGCAAGCTTGTGTGGCTTCTGCTGATCCACTCAGAGAACCAAATCTCCTTCTTGGAAGGCTCGACTCTTCATGTTTTTGGCATGGAAGTGATGCAAGTCCTGCTGATAAATGGTTGATCGGATCAAGGACATCTCTCTTTCTTCTTCTAGAAGGTCGACTGCGTCCTGCTGGGCTTGCTCTGCTTCAGCTTCAGTGTAGAGTTCGACTCGGGGTGCGTTGTGAAGCAGGTCACTCGGCAAGACTGCTTCAGCTCCTTAGACCAAGAAGAACGGAGTTCTCCCAGTCGACCGATTAGGTGTGGTCCTTAATCCCCAAAGTATTGACGGAAGTTTGTCGACCCATGCACCAGCTGCGTGCTTGAGATCGCGCATCAATCGGGGTTTCAGCCCTTTGAGAATTAAGCCATTTGCTCGTTCTGCCTGTCCATTCGACTGTGGGTGAGCAATTGAAGCATAGTCGACTCGTGTGCCCTGAGATGTGCAGAAGGCTCTGAATTCCTCGGAATCGAAGTTTGACCCATTATCAGTGATGATGCTATGGGGAACTCCATATCTGAATATCAACTCCCTGATGAAGCTGACAGCAGTGCCGGCATCAAGATTCTTGATGGGTTTAGCTTCAATCCACTTAGTGAACTTGTCGACTGCCACCAGCACATGGGTGAAGCCGCTTCTGCCTGATCTCAGTGGTCCAACCATATCCAATCCCCATACAGTGAAAGGCTAGACGAGTGGGATGGTCTTCGAGGCTGAGGCGGGTTTGTGTGACATATTGGAGTAAAATTGACATCCTTTACACTTGTCGACTATCTCCTTTGCCATTTCATTTGCTCTTGGCCAGTAAAATCTCGCTCGGTATGCTTTAGCCACAATGGTCCGAGAGGACGCATGATGGCCACAGGTCCCCAAGTGGATATCGTCAAGGATTATCCGACCTTCTTCTGGCGTTATACACTTCTGGCCGACTCCAGTCGTGCTTTCTCTGTACAACTGTCCCTTTATCACGGTAAAGGCCTTAGATCGGCGGACGATCTGTCGAGCCCCTTCTTGATCCTCTGGGAGCTCTTTCCTTAAGATATATGCGATGTACGGCACTGTCCAATCGAGAGCGAAGACCAACGCTTCCATGATCAGGTCGACCACTGCTGGGACTTCAACTTCAGTCGGATCTGTGGCACTTTTTGGCTGCGGAGCTTCTTCAGTAAAAGGATCTTCCTGAACTGATGGAGTATGGATATGTTCCAAGAACACATCACTGGGGATGGCTTCTCTCTTGGAACCTATCTTTGCCAAATCATCAGCCGCTTGATTCTTCAGTCGGGGTATATGATGGAGCTCTAACCCTTCAAATTTCTTCTCCAGCTTTCTTACCGCATTGCAGTAACCAGTCATGGCTGGGCTTCTAATGTCCCACTCCTTCATCACCTGATTGACCACCAAATCTGAGTCGCCATAAACCATAAGGCGACGGACGCCGAGTGATATGGCCATGCGCAACCCATACAAAAGTGCTTCGTATTCTGCTTCATTGTTGGAGGAATCAAAGTGAATCTCGAGCACATATCTGAGCTTATCTCCTCGGGGGAAACCAATAGAACCCCAGCACCGGAACCATTCAACATTTTAGAATCGTCAAAGAACATGGTCCAGTGCTCCGAGTGAACTTGAGTCGGTTGTTGTTGTTCGATCCACTCGGCGATGTAATCTGCTACTGCTTGGGACTTAATGGATTTCTTTGCCTCAAACTTGATATCAAGGGGAAGGAGTTCAATCGCCAATTTTGCCACTCGACCAGTTGCATCTCTGTTGTGCAGAATCTCTGACAATGGGGCGTTGCTGACGATTGTAATAGAATGATCAGAGAAATAATGAGCAACCTTCTTCATGGTCATGTAAATCCCATATACAAGCTTCTGCTAATGAGGGTATCTTTTCTTCGATGGGGTCAACACTTCAGAAAGATAGTATACTGGGCATTGAACTTTGAAGGCTTTCCCTTCTTCTTCCCGCTCGACCGTAAGTACTGTACTGACGACTTGTCCTGTGGCTGCAATGTAAAGCAACAAAGGCTCTTTGCTGATTGGAGCAGCAAGCACCGGCTGGGTGGAGAACAGAGCTTTTAGTTCTGCAAACGCTGCGTCAGCTTTTGGAGTCCACTCGAACTTGTCTGACTTCTTCATCAGTCGGTAAAGAGGCAATGCCTTTTCACCGAGGCGAGAGATGAATCGACTTAACGCGGCCAAGCATCCAGTAAGTTTCTGGACATCGTGCACACGCATGGGGCATTTCATTCCGAGTATAGTGCCAACTTTTTCTGGGTTGGCGTCGATTCCTCGTTCGGAAACGAGAAAACCGAGTAACTTTCCGCCAGGAACTCCAAATGTGCACTTTGATTGATTGAGCTTGATATCATACCTCCTGATATTGGCAAATGTTTCAGTGAGGTCAGTCAATAGGTCGGAACCCTTCCGTGATTTGACCACAATATCATCCATGTATGCTTCCACGTTCTGACTGTTTTGAGTGAGTAAACACTTCTGAATCATCCTCATGAACGTGGCTCCAGCATTCTTGAGGCCAAATGGCATGGTGACATAGCAGAAGCACCCGAATGGGGTGATGAAAGCTGTTTTGATCTCGTCGGCTCCATACAGACGGATCTGATGATAACCGGAATAGGCGTCTAAAAAAGACAGGCGCTCACATCCCACAGTCGAGTCGACTATTTGGTCGATGCGGGGGAGAGGAAAATGATCTTTCGGGCAGGCCCAATTGATATGTTTGAAATCAATGCACATGCGAAGTGACTTGTCCTTCTTGGGGACCATGACGACATTGGCGAGCCACTCGGAGTGGTAAATCTCTCGGATAAACTCTGCTGCCAGGAGCCGAGCCACCTCCTCGCTAATGGCCTTTCTCTTCTGGATGGCGGACCGTCGAAGATGTTCTTTGACAGGTTTTGCTTTTGGGTCGACTCGTAAACGATGCTCAGCTAGCCCCCTAGGAACACCTGGCATGTCAGCAGGCTTCCATGCGAAGATGTCCCAGTTCTCACGGAGGAACTGGATGAGCGCTTCTTCCTATTTAGAGTCGAGTGTTGTGGAGATATGAGTCAGAGCAGCACTGGGGTCGGTCGGGTGAATGTGAACGGGCTTTGTCTCGCCAGACGACTGGAACGCTGACTCTATGGCGGGCTTCTTGGCCCGCAATAAATCACTCGGATCTGCATTTTTCTGATATTCTTGCAGCTCCACCACTGTTATCTGAGCATCGACAATCTTTGAGCCCTTATGAAAGCACTCTTCTGCCTTTTTCCGATTGCCAGTGATGGTGATCACACCCTTGGGACCAGGCATCTTCAATTTGAGGTACACGTAACATGGTCGAGCCATGAATCGTGCATAAGCTGGCCTGCCCAAAATAGCGTGATAAGCACTCTAGAAATCCACAACTTCAAATGTTAGCTTTTCTTTGCGGAAATGCTTCGAATTGCCGAAAACCACATCAAGAGCAATTTGGCCGAGTGACTCAGCCTTCTTCCCAGGAATGACTCCATGGAAACTCATGTTGCTGGAACTGAGTCTGGACATCAGAATACCCATTCCCTTCAGCGTCTCCGCATACAATATATTCAATCCGCTGCCACCATCCATCAGAACCTTAGTCAGTCGAGTGCCTTCGACGACCGGGTCGACCACCAAAGCTTGCCTCCCAGGGGTGGCTATGTGCGTCGGATGATCAGACTGGTCGAATGTGATGGCGGCCTGAGACCATTTCAGGTAATTGGGTGTCGTCGGAGCAACCATATTCACCTCACGGTTGATAACTTCCAATCGACTTTTGCTCTCGACATCAGCAAAAATCATCAGGGTGGAATTGACATGGGGGTATCCTCCATCACTATCCTTTTTGTCCTCAACCTTGTCCGACTCCTTTTCTTTATCCTTGGGCTGTTTCCCTTGAAACTTCTGGATTAAGAGCCGGCATTGTCGAGTGGTATGTTTCGGGTAAATGAAGTTACCCTCTTCATCTTTCTTCGTGTGGATGTGGCATGGAAAATCCATCACATCGTTTCCTTCCTTGTCCTTCACCTTCTTGGGGTTCCAAGATCCTTTGGGCTTCCCTTTAAACTTGCCCTGAGTCACGACCAAGGCTTCACTAGGAGCAGCTGGTTCGGCTTTCCGCTTCTGCTTCCAACTAGAGTTTCCTTTTTCCGACTGGCTCGGCTTGTACATGCCACTCCGGAGCCGATCCTCTTCTTCACCATTGGCATATTTGGTGGCAATCTCCATCATTCGACTCAGGGTCATGTCTCCGGTCCGACCAAACTTCAAACTTAACTCTCTGTTCTTAACACCTTCCTTGAAGGCACAGACTGCTTGGTGATCAGATACGTTCTCCACCGTATGATGCAATGTGATCCACCTCTGGATGTAATCTCTCAGGGTCTCATTCTACTTCTGCACACAAACTTGCAGCTCTGTCAAACCTGCTGGTCGCTTGCAAGTTCCTTCAAATGTCCTGACAAACACTCGGGCAAGATCTTCCCAAGTGTAAATGCTGCTAGGCGCCAACTGATTCAGCCAGGCTCTGGCCGAACCCTCCAACATAAGCGGTAGGTGTTTCATGGCCACCTCATCATTGCCACCGCCAATCTGAACAGCCACTCGGTAGTCCTCAAGCCAAGTATCGGGCTTGGACTCACCAGTGAACTTACTCACCCCAGTCGCCAACCTGAAATTGGGAGGAATCACTATGGCTCTGATGGCTCGGCTAAAACACTCTGGTCCTGAAACATGAACTCTGTTGCTGGTGGGCACATCTCTGTCATGGCCTTCTCGGTGAGCTCTGTTCCGGTCAACCAAACCCTGAACGATAATGGATCTCGCATCAAAGCCTGGTTCTCTGGGGTCGACTGGAACTCTTCGCCCAACACTGTGCTGGCGTCTGTCATATTGTTGCCGAGGGGCGTAAGACCCACCCCTTGGGGGAGGAGTGGGCACTCGACGCCGATCATCGCGATCGAATCGGTCATCATACCGATCATGTCGACCTCCACGTCCCTCACGCCGCGGGGGCGATTTTGGGCTATGGGCCGACTGGACTGTATTCGCAGCGACGGATCGACTGTGAATCCTATTACATGACCGCGATATGGCTGAATTCTGCTCTCCTGCTGCCCGGAGCAAATCTCTGATCTGCATTAAGCCTCTGCCAGCCTCTGACTGAGAGGGCTGAATCGACTCCGCTATACGGGCTGCAGCTGCTAGATTCTGAATTGGGGTTCGGTATACCTGAGTCGGTTGCAGAAAGAGTTAACGTCGACTGGATTCTGGTACTCGTTGCCACGCGCGCTCGTCGAGTGCTCGCTGGAGGTTCTCCAGTCGAGTGCGCTCAGCCAAGTTGGCCAAACGCGCATCCTCCAAGGCACGAGCCTCAGGGGTTTCTCCTACGATAGGAGTATGCAGAGCATCCATGTTCTGGCGGCGGAGATCTTCCCTTTGCAGAGAAGTGAGTGGCTCGGGTTGATACTCCTCGTGGAGCTGTGCTGGGTCGCCTCCGCCGTCCCCTCCGTCGGTGCGGGGGAAGCCGGGAGGACTACGCGGCCCATTGACCATCAGGACCTCCGCCGCTGGATCACTGCTGTCGCACTCGGATGCAGTCTCTACGGGGCCAGTCGACAGATTGAACAGGCCGTAGAGAGATTCGTCGGGCTCGATCGCCGCGACTTGGGTGGTGGCCGATTGGCGAGCCACTGTGTGTCTCACCCACCGCTGAAGCCTCGACCGACCAGAGCGCTTGCGCTGGCGGGAGACAGGGAGGGAGGACGACATAGGAGTCGACCGATACGGAGCCGACGGTTGCTGCAGTAGGACGCCGCGGACACATGCACGAAAGTGCGTTGCCCCGCGGACGGGAAGCGCATCGATGTCGAGTGGAGCCTCCTGGAGCCAAGCGGAGTCGTTGGCGACGAACGTGAGCACGCCGAGACGGATCTCGCGGCCCTCGACCAAAACTCCGCCAGAAACCATGATGAAGGCGATCGGAACAATTGCAACTTCTCCAATAAGTCGCTAAGACACCTGCCCCACGGTGGGCGCCAACTGTCGTGGTACTAAGACTGACAGTAGAATATGGGGGTAGGTATGGAGAGGCAAGATCCTAGCTATGGAGTAGTTGTATACGCAAGAGATTTATGAGTTCAGGCCCTTCTCGGAGGAAGTAACAGCCCTACGTCTCGGAGCCCGGAGGCGGTCGACTAGATTATATGCGTATGAGTTACAGGGGTGCGAACCCTTTACACTGAGGAGGAGGTGGCTTATATAGTGTTCGCCAGACCCCTCCGGCCCTCAGTTATGCGGGGTTTAAAGTACATTAAGGCCAGGCGTTACTGGTAACGCCTTACATAAAGTGTCATCATGACCATAAAGACTACTTAATTACAGACCGTTTGTGTACAGAGTGACTCTTGAACTCCTGGCGGTCAAGTAAGGCTTCATGGCCGAGTGTCTTCTAGTCCATTGAGTGGAATCCCTCCAGGTCGACTGGAAGGCAGTTTCTTTTAGAGATGTCCTTGGGGAGGGTACCTTCGACAGGTCCATGACCCTACCCTAGGTACATGACTTCATCATTGACCTCATGCGCCACTGTTTAAGTTGGCGGTGATAGTAGTGCAGAGATGCACCCCCGTCAATGCACAGGGCCTCAGTGGCTCTCTGGAATTCCTGCTCGCTAGTTTCCACTTCACCCCCTCCATCACTTTCATCATCGCAATCTTCCTTCTCACGGCCCCTGGCGGGTTGTCCTTGGTTCTGAGGACCCTTGTCGGGGTGGTTTGCTTCACCGCCTTGGCCCTTTCCGCTAGCGCCATTCTGACCTTTTTCCTTATCTTGCTTCTCATACTTAGTCATGTGCTTCTTGACGAGCTGCTCAAACTGATGACACTCCTAGAGATCATGGCCCTTGATTCGACGGATTTTGCAGTACAGTATCCGGCAATCTATGCACGCGGCGACATCCTTGTCGGGTGCTTCAGGTTGGGCCTTCTTGCCAGTACTAGGTGTGCTTGACCCTTCAACTATCATCACTGTCTTGTCCTTGCGCCTTTTATTGCTCTTATGTTCTTCTTCTTCTGGCTGTTGCTCTCATCGTCGTCCTCTGAATCGACGTCGACGCCATCCTCTTCTCCGGGGAGTCTTCTACCCTCTTCCACTTGAGCACACTTGTCCACCAGGGTGTATAGCTCTTTCAGTCTTGGGTAATCGGACATTCATCTTGGAAAGTATCCATCGATTGCGCACGTTGGAGTGGAATGCAATTATCACGGCTGCTGGGTGGATATCTGGAATATTCCTGTGGACTTGGCTGAATCTCTGCATGTACTTCTGCAGAATCTCTCCTTCCTTCTGCGGGAGTAGCTGCAAGTCGCTGGGCTGCCCTAGTTCTTGATGGCTACCTGTGAAGGCAGCAATGAACTCATGGCACAGGTTAGTCTAGGTTGAAATGGAGTTCTTCGGTAGGTGCATTAGCCAAGACCTCACATTTGGCTTGAGTGCCAAAGGGAAGCAGTTGGCAAACACCTTCTCATCCCTTCCCCCGGCAGCTTGAACAACGATGGTGTACATGCTCAAGAAGTCTGTCGGGTTCAATCTTCCGTCATACTTCTCTGGTATCTCTGGCTTGAACGTGCGAGCAGATGGCTAGCTGACCTGCCCTAGATCGCGAGTGAAGGCAGGGCACCCGACCTCGAAACATAGGTACACATCCTCACCAAGCGCGGGCTCGTCATCAGTGCCATCTCGCCTGTCTTACGTATGGTGGTTGTCGCAGCGTCATTTGAAAGTGACGTTTGCAGCCTCCCTCTGTTGGTCCTCCAGGGCTCGTCGTTTCCCTTGACGTACTTGAGGTTTGGACGAAGCCATCGAGGCATCATCGGGTTCCTGTTCGCGTGGCTTCGGCCTTGGCTCTCGTGTTGGCAGCTGTAGAGGGGACTACATCATGGGGGCGGCCCCTTCCGTGCGGCCAGCGGCATGGGCCGTCGCCATCTCCTGGGGAGGCCGTGGCGGGCTAGCTCACCGTGATCGTCCCGCCTCGGCGAAACTGGTCAAGCTTTGAATGGTGGCTCTCCAGTCTCCACTCATCCATCTAATCGGTGCTGGCGGAAATCTCAGTAGCAGCTAGGCCTGCGCCATGGCCTCCGAAGCTGTACTTGGCGTAGGTGTTGTCGAAGTAGACCGCAGCATCGCCCGACTCCCGACGGAGCTGACAACAGCTACACCGGGCTCCCGCCGTCGGGAGCTAGCTGCTTGGATGGCATGGGGACGAGGTGGTTGCGCGTGCGTCCCAGTGGCTCCATTCGGAGCATCCACCGGGTCAACCTGCTCTGAGGGTGGTGCATGTCCTGTGCCCACACCCGCGGCGGGGGTGACCGGAGGATTGCGATCCGCCCTGGAGCAAACGTCACCGTCGTGGCTGTGACCCTTGGTCAGGCAGAGAGGTGCAGAAGGAATAATCTTTCTATAAGTACCTCATGGGGCGTGGCCACTAGGATGTTGCTAATGCTATCCTTCGAAGGTGCCTCCTGCTCCGGCCGTGGGGGAGGTGCTACCTCTTGAGCACTGCGATGGATTTCCCCGAAGAGGAGAGCATGATGCAGCAAAGTAGCGTAAGTATTTCCCTCGGTTTTTTAGGACCAAGGTATCAATCCAGTAGGAGACCACGCACAAGTCCATCGTACCTACACAAAACGATAGCTACTCGCAACCAACGCGATTAGGGGTTGTCAATCCCTTCACGGTCACTATGAGGGTGAGATCTGATAGAGATGATAAATAATACTTTTGGTATTTTTGATAGATAGATGCAAAGTAAAAAGTAAAAGGCAAAGTAAAAGCAAAGCAAGTAAATAAAGTGATAGAGATTGATATGATGAGAATCGACCCGGGGGCCATAGGTTTCACTAGTGGCTTCTCTCAAGAGCATAGATATTCAATGGTAGGTGAACAAATTACTGTTGAGCAATTGACAGAATTGAGCATAGTTATGAGCATATCTAGGCAATGATCATGTATATAGGCATCACGTCCAAGACCAGTAGATCGAAACGATTCTGCATCTACTACTATTACTCCACTCATCGACTGCTATCCAGCATGCATCTAGAGTATTAAGTTAAAAATAGAGTAACGCCTTAAGCAAGATGACATGATGTAGAGGGATAAATTCATGCAATATGATAAAAACCACATCTTGTTATCCTCGATGGCAACAATACAATACGTGCCTTGCAACCCTTTCTGTCATTGGGTAAGGACACCGCAAGATTGAACCCAAAGCTAAGCACTTCTCCCATTGCAAGAACTACCAATCTAGTTGGCCAAACCAAAAAGGATAATTCGAAGAGACTTGCAAAGATAACTCAATCATACATAAAAGAATTTAGAGAAGAATCAAATATTTTCCATAGATAATACTAGATCATAAACCCACAATTCATCGGTCTCAACAAACACACCGCAAAAAGAAGATTACATCGAATAGATCTCCACATGGGAGGGGGAGAACATTGTATTGAGATTCAAAAAGAGAGAAGAAGCCATCTAGCTACTAGCTATGGACCCGAAGGTCTGAAGTAAACTACTCACACTTCATCGGAGGGGCTATGGTGTTGATGTAGAAGCCCTCCATGGTGGATGCCCCCTCCGGTGGAACTCTGGAACAGGCCCAAGATGGGATCTCGTGGATACAGAAGGTTGCGGTGGTGGAATTAGGTTTTTGGCTCCTGTTCTGATCGTTTGGGGATATGTAGGTATATATAGGAGGAAGGAGTACGTCGGTGGAGCAGCAGGGGCCCACGAGGTAGGGGGCGCGCCCGGGGGGCGCCTTCCACCCTCGTGACCACCTCTGGCACTTCTTGGAGTAGGGTTCAAGTCTCCTGGATCACGTTCAGTGAGAAAATCACGTTCCCGAAGGTTTCATTCCCTTTGGACTCCATTTGATATTCCGTTTCTTCGAAACACTGAAATAGGAAAAAACAGCAATTCTGGGCTGGGCCTCCGGTTAATAGGTTAGTCCCAAAAATAATATAAAAGTGGAAAATAAAGCCCAATATAGTCCAAAATAGTAGATAAAGTAGCATGGAGCAATCAAAAATTATAGATACATTGGAGACGTATCAGGCATCCCCAAGCTTAATTCCTGCTCGTCCTCGAGTAGGTAAATGATAAAAAAGAATTTTTGATGCGGAGTGATACTTTGGCATAATTTCAATGTAAATCTTCTTAATTGTGATATGAATATTCAGATCCGAAAGATTCAAGAAAAAAGTTCATATTGACACAAAAATAATAATACTTCAAGCATACTAATCAAAGCAATCATGTCTTCTCAAAATAACATGGCAAAAGAAAGTTCATCCCTACAAAATCATATAGTTAGGCTATGCTTCATTTTCGTCACACAAAGATGTTCCCAACTTCTATACCCCCGAGGACAAGCCAAGCAATTGTTTCATACTTAAATAATCTCAAACTTTTTCAACCTTCACGCAATACATGAGCGTGAGCCATGGATATAGCACTATGGGTGGAATAGAATATGATGATGGGGATTGTGTGGAGAAGACAAAAAAGGAGAAAGTCTCACATTGACGAGGCTAATCAACGGGCTATGGAGATGCCCATCAATTGATGTCAACATGAGGAGAAGGGATATCCATGCGACGGATGCACTAGAGCTATGAATGCTCAACAAAAGAAAACTAGTGGGTGTGCATCCAACTCGCTTGCTCATGAAGACCTAGGGCATTTGAGGAAGCCCATCGTAGGAATATACAAGCCAAGTTCTATAATGAAAAATTCCCACTAGTATGAAAAAGACAACTTATGAGACTCACTACATGAAGAACAAGGTGCTACTTTGAAGCACAATATATGAGACTCACTACATGAAGGACAAGGTGCTACTTTGAAGCACAAGTGTGGAAAAAGAGATAGTAGCATTGGCCTTTTTTTGGGACTTTCTTTTTTTCTTTTGGCCTTTCTCTTTGTTTTGGGCAATTCTCTAATAATGATGATCATCACACTTCTATTGATTACAACATAAGTATTACAGCTTGAAACTTAGAACAAGATATGACTCTATATGAATGCCTCCGGTGGTGTACCGGGATGGTGCAATGAATCAAGAGTGACATGTATGAAAAATAATGCGTGGTGGCCTTGCCACAAATACGATGTCAACTACATGATCATGCAATGGCAATATGACAAAAGTAATGTATGTCATGATGATGATGGTGGAAGTTGCATGGCAATATATCTCGGAATGGCTATGGAAATGCCATAATAGGTAGGTATGGTGGCTGTTTTGAGGAAGATATAAGGAGGTTTATGTGTGATAGAGCGTATCGTATCACGGGGTTTGGATGCACCGGCGAAGTTTGCACCAACTCTCAAGGTGAGAAAGGGGAATGCACGGTACCGAAGAGGCTAGCAAAGGCGGAAAGGTGAGAGTGCGTATAATCCATGGACTCAACATTAGTCAAAAGAACTCATATACTTATTGCAAAAATTTAGAAGTCATCAAAAATCAAGTACTACGCGCATGCTCCTAGGGGGATAGATTGGTAGGAAAAGACCATCGCTCGTCCCCGACCGCCACTCATAAGGATGCACAAGCTAGGTACACTTCATGTTTCAAATTTGTTACACAACTTTAACCATACGTGCATGCTACGGGACTTGCATACTTCAACAATTCATAATCACCCAACTAGTACGACTTTTATATTATCACCTCCATATCTCAAAACAATTATCAAGCATCAAACTTATCTTAGTATTCAATTCACTCAAAAGAAAGTTTCACATATCTTGAATACCAAGTATATTAACATTAAGCAAATTACGATGCTATTAACGACTCTCAAAATAATTTAAGTGAAGCATGAGAGATCAATAGTTTCTTTAAAACAAATCCACCACCATGCTCTAAAATATATAAGTGAAGCACTAGAGCAAAAATTATCAAGCTCAAAAGATATAAGTGAAGTACTATGAGCAAAACTATCAAGCTCAAAAGATATAAGTGAATCACATAGAGTATTCTAACAAATTCCAATTCATGTATGGCTCTCTCAAAAGGTGTGTACAGCAAGGATGATTGTGGTAGACTAACAAGCAAAGACACAAATAATACAAGACGCTCCAAGCAAAACACATATCATGTGGTGAATAAAAATATAGCTCCAAGTAAATTACCGATGGAAGTGGACGAAAGAGGGGATGCCTTCCGGGGATCCCCAAGCTTTGACTTTTTGGTGTCCTTGGATTGTCTTGGGGGTGCCATGGGCATCCCCAAGCTTAGGCTCTTGCCACTCCTTGTTCCATAATCCATCAAAAGAATTCACCCAAAACTTGAAAACTTCACAACACAAAACTCAACAGAAATCTCGTGAGCTCTGTCAGAGAAAGAAAAGAAAAGACTACTTCAAGGTACTGTAATGAACTCATTCTTTATTTATATTGGTGTAAAACCTACTGTATTCCAACTTCTCTATGGATTATAAACTATTTTACTAGCCATAGATTCATCAAAATAAGCAAACAACACACGTAAAACAGAATCTGTCAAAAACAGAACAGTCTGTAGCAATCTGTAACTAACGCAAACTTCTGGAACTCTAAAAATTGTACCAAAATAGGAAGTCCTGGAAAATTTGTTTATTGAACAGCAGCAAAAAGAATCAACGCAAAATCACGTTCCTGTGATTTAAAAAAAAATTATATTCGTGCGCGCAAAGTTTCTATTTTTCAGCAGAATCAAATCAACTATCATCGTAGGTTATCCTATAGGTTCTACTTGGCACAAACACTAATTAAAACATAAAACCACATCCAGACAGAAGGTAGATGGATTATTTATTCTTAAACAGAAGCAAAAACAAAAAACATAAAATAAAATTGGGTTGCCTCCCAACAAGCGCTATCGTTTAACGCCCCTAGCTAGGCATAAAAGCAAGGATAGATCTAGGTATTGCCATCTTTGATTTTCATTTTTTAGCAGAGTCATGCTCGAATCCGGGAGGTTCTTTCCGCATTCCTTCATACTCGGAAATTTTTAGATCTAAAGAATCCAACCGCTTATTACAAAGAGTCATCAACATATTCATGCGGTGAAGATTTCCGCTAACACTTTTAAGAGGCTCAAGAGACCTTTGTAAATTTTTTGTTACTTCGCAAATCTTCTCAAACACTTGGGTTTCTTCCTGGGTAGGATGAGATCCTCCCTTTTGGGGTAGTGTTCCCACTATTCCCTCTATAATTTCATGCGCAATACTGGGATCAATCTCAATGAAATTTCCCTTACCAATACAATCCAAGAGTTGTCTATGCGTCATATTTAACCCAACATAAAAATTACGAAGAAGAATTCTGAAGTTCACCTCTAGGGTGCACTTACGATAAGATTCCATCATCCTATGCCAAGCATCTTTTAAGTTATCTCCTTGCCTTTGCTTGGAGTGAAGAACTTCAAACTCGGGAGACATAGGAGCGGATAAGGAATTAGGCATAATGACAAGCAAGCAAACTAACACACGAGCAAACAAAAAGGCAATGGGAAAAAGGCAAACGGAAAAGAGAGGCGGAGATTGGGAAAGAGAGGGCGAATAAAACGACAAGGGTGAAGTGGGGGAGAGGAAAACGAGAGGCAAATGGCAAATAATGTAATGCGAGAGATAGGGATTGCGATGGGTACTTGGTATTGTTGACTTGCTTGCGTGAGCCTCCCCGGCAACGGCGCCAGAAATTCTTCTTGCTACCTCTTGAGCACTGCATTGGATTTCCCCGAAGTGGAGAGGATGATGCAACAAAGTAGCGTAAGTATTTCCCTCAGTTTTTGAGAACCAAGGTATCAATCCAGTAGGAGACCACGCACAAGTCCATCGTACCTACACAAAACGATAGCTACTCACAACCAACGCGATTAGGGGTTGTCAATCCATTCACAGTCACTATGAGGGTGAGATCTGATAGAGATGATAAATAATATTTTGGGTATTTTTGATAGATAGATGCAAAGTAAAAAGTAAAAGGCAAAGTAAAAGCAAAGCAAGTAAATAAAGTGATAGAGATTGATATGATGAGAATAGACCCGGGGGCCATAGGTTTCACTAGTGGCTTCTCTCAAGAGCATAGATATTCTACGGTAGGTGAACAAATTACTGTTGAGCAATTGACAGAATTGAGCATAGTTATGAGCATATCTAGGCAATGATCATGTATATAGGCATCACGTCCAAGACAAGTAGATCGAAACGATTCTGCAGCTACTACTATTACTCCACTCATCGACCGCTATCCAGCATGCATCTAGAGTATTAAGTTAAAAACAGAGTAACGCCTTAAGCAAGATGACATGATGTAGAGGGATAAATTCATGCAATATGATAAAAAACCTATCTTGTTATCCTCGATGGCAACAATACAATATGTGCCTTGCAATCCTTTCTGTCACTGGGTAAGGACACCGCAAGATTGAACCCAAAGCTAAGCACTTCTCCCATTGCAAGAACTACCAATCTAGTTGGCCAAACCAAAAAGGATAATTCAAAGAGACTTGCAAAGATAACTCAATCATACATAAAAGGATTCAGAGAAGAATCTAATATTTTCCATAGATAATACTGGATCATAAACCCACAATTCATCGGTCTCAACAAACACACCGCAAAAAGAAGATTACATCGAATATATCTCCACAAGAGAGGGGGAGAACATTGTATTGAGATCCAAAAAGAGAGAAGAAGCCATCTAGCTACTAGCTATGGACCCGAAGGTCTGAAGTAAACTACTCACACTTCATCGGAGGGGCTATGGTGTTGATGTAGAAGCCCTCCGTGCTGGATGCCCCCTCCGGCGGAGCTCCGAAACAGGCCGCAAGATGGGATCTCGTAGATACAGAAGGTTGCGCCGGTGGAATTAGGTTTTTGGCTCCTGTTCTGATCGTTCGGGGATATGTAGGTATATATAGGAGGAAGGAGTACGTCGGTGGAGCAGCAGGGGGCCCACGAGGTAGGGGGGCGCGCCCAAGGTGGGCACCCTCCACCCTCGTGACTGCCTCTGACACTTCTTGGAGTAGGGTCCAAGTCTCCTGGATCATGTTCGGTGAGAAAATCACGTTCCCGAAGGTTTCATTCTGTTTGGACTCCATTTGATATTCTGTTTCTTCGAAACACTGAGAAAGGCAAAAAACAACAATTTTGGGCTGGGCCTCCGGTTAATAGGTTAGTCCCAAAAATAATATAAAAGTGGAAAATAAAGCCCAGTATAGTCCAAAACAGTAGATAAAGTAGCATGGAGCAATCAAAAATTATAGATACGTTGGAGACGTATCAGGAGGCGGTAACAACACCGCCTGCGTCGACCTCATCCCCCGCAGCGCCCATATCTCCATGTGTCCCCGTGGTCTCCGCGACGTTGATGGTCATGGCCGGCAGGGCCTTCGAGGCAGACGGGTGCGCTGTGGCACCGGACTTCTTCTTGGGCTCCATAGTTGATGGAGCCGTTGATGACGAAAATGGCAATGATGATGAGATGCTACTTACGTTCTCAGGTTCGCGCAAGCGCATGCCCCCCTACTTGGCGCGCCAACGATGTCGTGGGAAACCACAACCACCTATGGGACCATGAGCCCCTTTTGGTTCGGCAGGGGGATGGGCACGTTGCACAAAGAGCGGAGAAGTGCATCAAAGTACGACAAAGATCACACTGGCAATTACCCAGGTTCGGGCCGCCGTGAGGCGTAAAACCCTACTCCTGCTTTGGTGGATTGTGGTGGAAAGCATGGCGCTCTTGCTCTACAGGGTTGCCTCGGGGCGAGAGTGGCTACGCGCGTATGATGACTCGAATGGCCGAATCTCTGAACCCTTCCTACGGTTGCCATGGGCCTCCCTTTGTAGAGCAAGGGGTCACCACAATGGAAAATCAGTCTTTGTCACTGATTAGATAGCAAACAGTGCTATCATACCTAATTCTGCAAGCGGACAGAGCGCATTAAATGTGACGCTTAGTGTCACATCACAACGTGCCCGGCAAGCCTTGCCAGGCTGCTTTGTCAGCTTCGCGCCTGCTTGCTTGACATGTCTCAGGACGGGTGTCATTTGAAGGTGTTTCCTATAGGAAGTGGCTGTCATGTGGTAGGAAACAGCCACTTAGTCACTTGGGGCTTGACACTGCACTGATCGATGACTTGTGTTGTGCTGAGGTGGAGTGGTGAAGCCTTGGCGGGGTAATACGCCCTTGTTGTGCCTGGCAAGCCCGTCGGGTGGTCTGGAGGCTCATCTCCGGGGCAAACCTCGCCCTTGCCAGGCTCTCCTGCCCGGCAAGGGAGGTTTTTCCCTTAGCGACATCTTGCTGCTCTAGCTTGACTTGGTCTTCTTGATCTACACTCTGATTCTTCAAAGGGTTGGTCTCTTATGCTTGGCCTTGGTCTTGGATGTTGCAATTTTATCCTTGGACCTATGCACAGTCTGGGCAACGGACCCAGAGATTTTTGCACCGACAGGAGATCCCGTGAAGTAGGACCTGGGAAAAAAGCTAGTGGTTAACTAAGATGAGTAACTTTAGAAACCCACTCCGTTGGAGATGCAATACTCTCAAAAACTCTATGGCATGTTGCCTTTGTCTTAATGTGTTTCAATGCTTGTATAAGCAAGATGATATCCTACAGAGTGATCTTTGGAGGAACACACCTATATGAGCCCGACTGCTAGTCACAATCTATGAGAATGGGTTATATCTCGTAAGCTCATGAATATGCCAGAAGTGTGACTAATATGCTCCATTCGAGGGATAAACCTTTGGTAGTCTAATACCGGTATGATATTTGGTGAAACTTCTTTACGCCAAATTAGCAATTGAAGGCATAGACCATTGTTCAGTTGCGAAGGTGCATTGCTATTTGTTCCAGGTGGATGTTTACCCATAACAGGTCTGCACTAAGAATACTAGTATATCAAAACAGTAATTGGAACGGAGGACAACACAATGGGCTTCAAGATCTGGTGGGGGTTGTTGAAATATAGGGTGGACCTTGGGACCATCTAACAATTTCTGATAATCTCTAAGGCCCATGTAGCTTATATGACTAGGTGGTGAACATTTTAGCACCACCTCGCTGGTGGAGGAAGAGTTGGACCTCCTTATAAGGGATTCTCTTCCACATTCTATTGGAGTTTGAGAAGAGAAGTGGTTCCTGCGGGCTCCTCCTTCGTTTCCCACCTCGCCATGCCAACGCCTTGTAATGATGCGTGCGCTGCGGATTGTGAGAACGAGCCAAGCCGAACTCACACCTATGCGCTTAATTTTTTGCTGGTCAGACACGGACAGACGCGCCATGAATCCAAGACATCGGATCATGGGATGTCTCCGACACGGATGTGGCTCCAGCCCACGTCCTCCTACCCGATTGCGCCTATAAGTGGAGGTGTCAACAACCTTAGCTGCCAATAGAAGAACAGATCGCATCTGCTCTGCCTCCACGCGAATCCCGTCCACTGTCGTTCCTTTTGCTGGTGCTGTCGTTGATCCCATCTAGTCCATCGTGTATACGGTTGACGAGAGAGCAGGCCTCCGAAACCCCTCCTATTGAGATCATGTATGGGAGAGGGGCAATTAGGTTTTTGGGGGGCGTCTCTTGCGCGACTACTCGCCTCCGTTCATTTGCATCCACTATGTCGCTTTCGTCATCACCATGTCCACTGAAGCCGAGAGACTTGCTGTCGAGAAGGTTGCTGTTGATAAGAAGGTGTCTGAGGAGGTTGCTGCTGCCGCCGCCCCACTGCTGCCAACTGGCTGTCTAGACGGTATAACACGTTTATCCCGCTTTTTTTATTTTTTTATTAGCAGTGCCAGCTATATGCATAGATGTTTCTACTATCTGACTAGTACGTAATTATGTGATCGAATAGTTATGTGCTTAGTACTGTTTGCGATATGCCTTTGATTTATCCTAAAATCTTAATGGTGTGCATGCACTTTCTCGTGTGATCGAGTGGCCACGCTACGCGACACATGAAACACCACACAATGCTCATCCTGCCCAATCCACCCTCTCCCTCGCGCCGCCACATGCACCTCCCGAGAGACACGCCCCACGCCCGCCTGCTCCCACCTTTGCCGTCGACGGTGAGCAACGCCTCCTCCGGTCAGCCATCTCATGCCTATCCTCCTTCAATCTCTTGCCCTCTCACTGTCCTCCATGACGCTCCTGCCCGCCATGTGCGCTAGTACGCACAAGCTCTGTATCTGTCGCCACCCGCCGGTCGACGAGCACTGCCTCCACCTCATTTCTCCTCTATCCCGTTGCTTGTGCCATCTCGCACACCCGAGCCCGGCCCTCCTCTGCTCCGCCCTTCCCCGAGCGCGAGCTCTCCTCGTCGCCGCATCCATCGACATCCTGTACACACAACCTGCTGCCCGAGGCCATGGGCGTGGTCGTCCCAGCCAGCTGTTCGCCTCCCTGCTCGCCCACGCAGCATGACCAGCCGCAGCAGGCATGCCACCATTCACCGTCCTGCGCCGGCTCGAGGAGCTCCGCTGTACAAGACTGAAAAGATGTGAGATGCAATAGACTTCATTCAGTTAGTATCGAACCGGATAAAATGCAGAGGCCGCAGCTCATGACCGAACTGTTGGGGAACACGGTAATTTCAAAAAAATTCCTACGATCACACAAGATCTATCTATGTGATGCATAGCAACGAGAGGGGAGAGTGTGTCCATGTACCCTCATAGACCGAAAGCGGAAGCGTTATGACAACGCGGTTGATGTAGTCGTACATCTTCACGATCCAACCGATCTTAGCATTGAACGTACGACACCTCTACGTTCAGCACACTTCAGCTCGGGGATGTCCCTCGTACTCTTGATCCAGTTGAGGCCGAGGGAGAGTTTCGTTAGAATGACAGCGACCGGTGCTGGGCTTCGCCTAAGCACTACGACGATATGGCCGAGGTGTGTAACTGTGGAGGGGGGCACCAAACACGGCTAAACAATGTCAACTTGTGTGTCTATGGGGTGCCCCCGTACCTCGTACATAAATTAGTGGACGACGGGGGAGGGCCGGCCCTCTATGGCGCGCCCTGGAGGAATCCTACTCCCGCCTGGAGGAGTCCTACTCCCACCGGGAGTAGGATTCCCCCCCCCTTCCCTAGTTGGACTAGGAGAGAAGGAAGGGGGGAGAGGGAGGAATGAAAGGGGGGCCGGCCCCCCACCCAATTCGGATTGGGCTTGGGGGGGGGGGCGCCCTCCACTTGGCCGCTTCCTCCTCTCTCCCACAATGGCCCAATAAGGCCCATATACTTCCTGGGGGTTCCGGTAACCTCCTGGTACTTCGGTATTTGCCCGAACTCACCCGGAACTCTTCCGATGTCCAAACATAGGCTTCCAATATATCAATCTTTATGTCTCGACTCTTTCGAGACTCCTCGTCATGTCGGTGATCGCATCCGGGATTCCGAACTACCTTCGGTACATCAAAACACATAAACTCATAATACCAATCGTCATCGAACGTTAAGCGTGCAGACCCTACGGGTTCGAGAACTATGTAGACATGACCGAGAATGTCAATGGTCAATAACCAATAGCGGAACCTGGATGCTCATATTGGTTCCTACATATTTTACGAAGATCTTTATCGGTCAAACCGCATGACAACATATGTTGTTCCCTTTGTCATCGGTATGTTACTTGCCCGAGATTCGATCGTCGGTATCTCAATACCTAGTTCAATCTCGTTACCGGCAAGTCTCTTTACTCGTTCCGTAATACTTCATCCCGCAACTAACTCATTAGTCACAATGCTTGCAAGGCTTATAGTGATGAGTATTACCAAGAGGACCCAGAGCTACCTATCCTAAACACAGAGTGACAAATCCTAATCTCGATCTATGCCAACCCAACAAACACCTTCGGAGACACCTGTAGAGCACCTTTATAATCACCCTTTTACGTTGTGAAGTTTTGTTAGCACACAAAGTGTTCCTCCGGTATTCGGGAGTTGCATAATCTCATAGTCTGAGGAACTTGTATAAGTCATGAAGAAAGCAGTAGCAATGAAAATAACACGATCATAATGCTAAGCTAACGGATGGGTCATGTACATCACATCATTCTCCTAATGATGTGATCCCGTTCATCAAATGACAACACATGTCTATGGTTAGGAAACTTAACCATCTTTGATTAACGAGCTAGTCAACTAGAGGCATACTAGGGACTATATGTTTTGTCTATGTATTCACACATGTACTAAGTTTTCCGTTAATACAATTCTAGCATGAATAATAAACATTTATCATGAATTAAGGAAATAAATAATAACTTTATTATTGCTTCTAGGGCATATTCCTTCAGTCTCCCACTTGTAGTAGAGTCAATAATGTAGATTACGTAGTAATGATTCTAAACCCATGGAGGTTTGCTGCTGATCATGTTTTGCTCGTGAGAGAGGCTTAGTCAATGGTCTGCAACATTGAGATCCGTGTGTATCTTGCAAATCTCTATGTCCCCTTCCGACAATTGATGATGGATGGAATTGAAGCGTCTCTTGATGTGCTTGATTCTCTTGTGAAATCTGGATTCCTTTTCCAAGGCAATTGCACCAGATTGTTACAAAAGATTTTCATTGAACCCAATGCACTAGGTATGACACCTAGATTGGATATGAACTCCTTCATGCAAACTCCTTCATTTGTTGCTTCCGAAGCAGCAATGTACTCCGCTTCACACGTAGATCCCGCCACGACGCTCTGCTTGGAACTGCACCAACTGACAGCTCCTCCATTCTATAAATATACGTATCCGGTTTGCGACTTAGAGTCATCCGGATCAGTGTCAAAGCTTGCATCGACGTAACCATTTGCGACGAGCTCTTTTCACCTCCATAAACGAGAAACATATCCTTAGTCCTTTTCAGGTATTTCTGGATGTTCTTGACCGCTGTCCAGTGCTCCACTCTGGGATTACTTTGGTACCTCCCTGCTATGCTTATAGCAAGACATACATCAGGTCTGGTACATAGCATTGCATACATGATAGAACCTATGGCTGAAGCATAGGGAATGACTTTCATTTTCTCTCTATCTTCTGTGGTGGTCGGGCTTTGAGTCTGACTCAACTTCACACCTTGGAACACAGGCAAGAACCCTTTCTTTGACTGATCCATTTTGAACTTCATCAAAACTTTATCAAGGTATGTGCTTTGTGAAAGTCCAATTAACCGTCTTGATCTATCTCTATAGATCTTGATACCCAATATGTAAGCAACTTCCTCAAGGTCTTTCATAGAAAAAAAATCTTATTCAGGTATCCCTTTATGCTATCCAGAAATTCTATATCATTTCCAATCACCAATATATCATCTACATATAAGATCAGAAATGCTACAGAGCTCCCACTCACTTTCTTATAAATACAGGCTTCTCCAAAAGTCTGTATAAAACCATATGCTTTGATTACACTACCAAAGCATTTATTCCAACTTAGAGAGGCTTGCACCGGTCCATAAATGGATCGTTGGAGCTTGCACACTTTGCTAGCACCCTCTGGATCGACAAAACCTTCCGGTTGCATCATATACAACTCTTCTTCCAGAAATCCATTCAGGAATGCAGTTTTGACATCTATTTGCCAAATGTGATAATCATAAAATGCAGCAATTGCTAACATGATTCAGACAGACTTAAGCATCACTACGGCTGAGAAAGTCTCATCGTAGTCAACTCCTTGAACTTGTCCAAAACCTTTCGCAACAAGTTGAGCTTTGTAAACAGTAACATTACCATCTGCGTCGGTCTTCTTCTTCAAGATCCATTTATTTTCTATGGCTTGCCGATCATCGAGCAAGTCCACCAAAGTCCACACTTTGTTCTCATACATGGATCCCATCTCAGATTTCATGGCCTCAAGCCATTTCGCGGAATCTGGGCTCATCATCGCTTCCTCATAGTTTGTAGGTTCATCATGGTCTAGTAACATGACTTCCAGAATAGGATTGTCGTACCACTCTGGTGTGGATCTTACTCTGGAAGACCTACGAGGTTCGGTAGTAACTTGATCTGAAGCATTATGATCATCATCATTAGCTTCCCCACTAATTGGTGTAGGAATCACAGGAACTGATTTCTGCAATGAACTACTTTCTAATAAGGGAGTAGGTACAGTTACCTCATCAAGTTCTACTTTCCTCCCACTCACTTCTTTCCAGAGAAACTCCTTCTCTAGAAAGGATCCATTCTTAGCAACAAATATTTTGCCTTCGGATCTATGATAGAAGGTGTACCCAACAGTTTCTTTTGGGTATCCTATGAAGACGCACTTCTCCGATTTGGGTTCGAGCTTATCAGGTTGAAGCTTTTTCACATAAGCATTGCAGCCCCAAACTTTCAGAAACGACAACTTTGGTTTCTTGCCAAACCACAGTTCATAATGCATCGTTTCAACGGATTTAGATGGTGCCCTATTTAAAGTGAATGCAGCCGTCTCTAAAGCATAACCCCCAAACGATAGCAGTAAATCAGTAAGAGACATCATAGATCGCACCATATCTAGTAAAGTACGGTTACGACGTTCGTACACACCATTTCGCTGTGGTGTTCTAGGTGGCGTTAATTGTGAAACTATCCCATGTTGTTTCAAATGAAGACCAAACTCGTAACTCAAATATTCTCCTCCACGATCAGATCGTAGAAACTTTATTTTCTTGTTATGATGATTTTCCACTTCACTCTGAAATTCTTTGAACTTTTCAAATGTTTCAGACTTATGCTTCATTAAGTAGATATAACCATATCTGCTTAAATCATCTGTGAAGGTAAGAAAATAATGATACCTGCCACGAGCATCAATACTCATTGGACTGCATAGATCGGTATGTATTATTTCCAACAAGTTAGTAGCTCGTTCCATTGTTCCGGAGAACGGAGTTTTAGTCATCTTGCCCATAAGGCATGGTTCGCAAGCACCAAGTGATTCCAAAAGTCCATCAGTATGGAGTTTCTTCATGCGCTTTATACCGATATGACCCAAACACCAGTGCCACAAATAAGTTGCACTATCATTATTAAACTTCAATCTTTTGGCTTCAACACTATGAATATGTGTATCACTACTATCGAGATTCAACAAAAATAGACCACTCAGCAGGGGTGCATGACCATAAAAGATATTACTCATATAAATAGAACAACCATTATTCTTTGATTTAAATGAATAACCGTCTTGCATCAAACAAGATCCAGATATAATGTTCATGATCAACGCTGGCACCAAATAACAATTATTTAGGTCTAAAACTAATCCCGAAGGTAGATGTAGAGATAGCATGTCGACCGCGATCACATCGACTTTGGAACCATTTCCCACGCGCGTCGTCACCTCGTCCTTAGCAAATCTTTGCTTAATCCATAGCCCCTGTTTCGAGTTGCAAATATGAGCAACAGAACCAGTATCAAATACCCAGGCGCTACTGCGAGCATTAGTTAAGTACACATCATAAACATGTATATCAAATACTTCGGGCAGTTCCGCTTCCAGTGACCAGTCCCTTTGCAGTAGAAGCACTTAGTTTCTGGCTTAGGTGCAGACTTGGGTTTCTTCTCTTGAGAAGCAACCTTTTTGCCGTTCTTCTTGAAGTTCCCTTTCTTCCCTTTGCCTTTTTTCTTGAAACTAGCGGTCTTATTGACCATCAACACTTGATGCTCCTTTTTTATTTCTACCTCCGCGGCCTTTAGCATCGCGAAGAGCTCGGGAATAGTCTTTTCCATCCCTTGCATATTATAGTTCATCATGAAGCCTTTATAGCTTGGTGGTAGTGATTGAAGAACTCTGTCAATGACACAATCAACTGGAAGATCAACTCCCAGCTGAGTCAAGTGATTATGATACCCAGACATTTTGAGTATGTGTTCACTGTCAGAACTATTATCCTCCATTTTGCAGCTGTAGAACTTGTTGGAGACTACATATCTCTCAACTCGGACATTTGCTTGAAATATTAACTTCAACTCTTGGAACATCTCATATGCTCCATGATGTTCAAAACGTCTTTGAAGTCCCGATTCTAAGCCGTAAAGCATGGCACACTGAACTATCGAGTAGTCATCAGCTTTGCTCTTCTAGACGTTCTTAACATCATCAGTAGCATCTGTAGCAGACCTGGTGATACGTCTCCAACGTATCTATAATTTTTTATTGTTCCATGCTATTATATTGCCCGTTTTGGATGTTTATGGGCTTTACTTTACACTTTTATATCATTTTTGGGACTTACCTACTAACCGGAGGCCCAGCCCGTATTGCTATTTTTTTTGCCTATTTCAGTGTTTCAAAGAAAAGGAATACCAAACGGAGTCCAAACGGAATGAAACCTTCGGGAGCATGATTTTTGGAACGAACGTGATCTAGAGGACTTGGAGTGCGAGTCAAGAAGCAATCGAGGCGGCCACGAGGGTGGAGGGCGCCCCCCCTATTGGGCATGCCCCCTATCTCGTGGGCCCCTCGGGGGTCCACCGACGTACTTCTTCCTCCTATATATACCCACGTACCCCGAGAACGTCAAAGGCGACCATGAAAAACTATTTCCACCATCGTAACCTTCTGTATCCACGAGATCCCATCTTGGAGCCTTCGTCGGTGCTCCGCCGGAGGGGAATCAACCATGGAGGGCCTCTATATCATCTCCAAGGCCTCTCCGATGAGTTGTGAGTAGTTTACCACAGACCTTCGGGTCCATAGTTATTAGCTAGATGGCTTCTTCTCCCTCTTTGAATCTCAATACCATATTCTCCTCGATCTTCTTGGAGATCTATTCGATGTAACTCTTTTTGCGGTGTGTTTGTCGAGATCTGATGAATTGTGGGTTTGTGATCAAGTTTATCTATGAGAAATTTTTGGATCTCCTATGAATTCTTTTATGTGTGAATAAGTTATCTTTGAAAGTCTCTTCGAATTATCAGTTTGGTTTGGCCTACTAGATTGATCGTTCTTGCAATGGGAGAAGTGCTTAGCTTTGGGTTCAATCTTGCGGTGTCCTTTCCCAGTGACAGCAGGGGCAGCTAGGCACGTATTGTATTGTTGCCATCGAGGATAAAAAGATGGGGTTTATATCATATTGCATGAGTTTATCCCTCTAGATCATGTCATCTTTCTTAATGCGTTACTCTGTTCTTATGAACTTAATACTCTAGATGCATGCTGGATAGCGGTCGATGTGTGGAGTAATAGTAGTAGATGCAAGCAGGAGTCGGTCTACTTGTCATGGACGTGATGCCTATATACATGATCATGCCTAGATAATCTCATAATTATTCGCTTTTCTCTTAATTGCTTGACAGTAATTTGTTCACCCACCGTAATACTTATGCTATCTTGAGAGAAGCCACTAGTGAAACCTATGGCCCCCGGGTCTATCTTTTATCATATAAGCTTTCAATCTACTTTTATTTGCATCTTTACTTTTCCAATCTATATTATAAAATACCAAAAATATATTTATGTTATCATATTATCTCTATCAGATCTCACTTTCGCAAGTGGCCTTGAAGGGATTGACAACCCCTTTATTGCGTTGGTTGCGAGTTCTTGTTTGTTTGTGTAGGTGCGTGGGACTTTTGAGGAGCCTCCTACTGGATTGATACCTTGGTTCTCAAAACTTGAGGGAAATACTTACGCTACTATTGCTGCATCACCCTTTCCTCTGGATTGATACCTTGGTTTTTAATTGGTCAAGTAGTCTAATCACCCCCCCCCTCTAGACATACTTCACGGTCCTACACTTTGCTGCATCACCCTCTCCTCTTCGAGGAAAACCAACGCAAGCTCAAGACGTAGCAAGAAGGATTTCTGGCGCCGTTGCCGGGGAGGTATTCGCTCAAGTCAAGACATACCAAGTACCCATCACAAACTCATCTCCCTCGCATTTACATTATTTGCCATTTGCCTCTCGTTTTCCTCTCCCCCACTTCACCCTTGCCGTTTTATTCGCCATCTCTTTCCCAATCTCCTTTGTCTTTCATTTGCCTTTTTGTTTGCTTGTGTGTTGGATTACTTGTCTCGATGGCGCAAGATAATACCAAATCGTGTGATTTCTCCAATACCAATAATAATGATTTCCTTAGTACTCTGATTACTCCTCTTAATGATGTTGAGTCTTGTGAAATCAATACTGCTTTGCTGAATCTTGTTATGAAAGATCAATTCGCCGGCCTTCCTAGTGGAGATGCCGCTACCCATCTAAACAACTTTGTTGATTTGTGTGAGATGCAAAAGAAGAAAGATACGAATAATGATATTGTTAAATTGAAATTATTTCCGTTTTCACTTAGAGATCGTGCTAAAGTTTGGTTTTCGTCTTTGCCTAAGAATAGCATTGATTCATGGAACAAGTGCAAAGATGCTTTTATCTCTAAGTATTTTCCTCCCGCTAAGATCATCACTCTTAGGAACGATATTATGAATTTTAAACAACTTGATCATGAGCATGTTGCCCAATCTTGGGAAAGAATGAAATTGATGATTCACAATTGCCCTACTCATGGTTTGAATTTATGGTTGATCATACAAAAATTTTATGCTGGATTGAATTTTGCTTCTAGAAATCTTTTAGATTCGGCCGCGGGAGGCATGTTTATGGAAATCACCTTAGGATAAGCTACAAAACTCCTTGATAATATTATGGCTAATTATTCACAATGGCACACCGAAAGATCTACTAGTAAAAAAGTGCATGATATAGAAGAAATTAATGTTTTGAGTGAAAAGATGGATGAACTTATGAAATTGTTTGCTACTAAGAGTGCTCCTATTGATCCCAATGATATGCCTGTGTCTACTTTGATTTATAATAATAATGAATCTATGGATGTGAATTTTGTTGGTAGGAATAGTTTTGGAAATAATGCTTATAGAGGAAACTTTAATCCTAGACCGTTCCCTAGTAATTCCTCTAATAATTATGGAAATTCCTACAATAATTCTTATGGTAATTTTAATAAGATGCCCTCTGATTTTGAGAATAGTGTGAAAGAATTTATGATCTCTCAAAAGAATTTTTATGCCTTGCTTGAAGAAAAGTTGCTCAAAGTTGATGGTTTGGCTAGGAACGTTGATAGTCTCTCGCTTGATGTTGATTCTTTGAAACTTAGATCTACTCCTCCTAAGCATGATATCAATGAGTCTCTCAAAGCTATGAGAATTTCCATTGACGAGTGCAAAGAAAGAACCGCTAGATTGCGTTCTAAGAAAGATTGCTTTGTAAAGGCATGTTCTTCTAGTTTCCATGAAAATAATGATGAAGATATTAAAGTTATTGATGTGTCCCCTATTAAATCTTTGTTTTGCAATATGAATCTTAATAATGGTGGGACTGGAGGTGAGTCAACTTTAGTTAAAAGGCGTCCCAATGATTCAGAGTTTTTAGATCTTGATGCTAAATTTGGTAAAAGTGGGATTGGAGAGGTCAAGACTTTAAATAGCATTGAACCCACTATATTAGATTTCAAGGGATTTAATTATGATAATTTTTCTTTACAAGATTGTATTTCCTTGTTGCAATCCGTTGTGAATTCTCCTCATGCTTATAGTCAAAATAAAGCTTTTACCAAACATATTGTTGATGCCTTGATGCAATCTTATGATGAAAAACTTAATTTGGAAGTTTCTATACCTAGAAAACTTTATGATGAGTGGGAACCTACTATAAAGATTAAAATTAAAGATCATGAATGTTATGCTTTATGTGATTTGGGTGCTAGTGTTTCCACGATTCCGAAAACTTTATGTGATATTCTAGGTTTCCATGATCTTGATGATTGCTCTTTAAATTTGCACCTTGCGGATTCCACCATTACAAAGCCAATGGGAAGGATCAATGATGTTATCATTGTTGCAAATAGAAATTTGGTGCATGTAGATTTTATCGTTCTTGATATAGATTGCAATCTTTCTTGCCCTATTATTCTTGGTAGACCTTTCCTTAGAACAATTGGTGCGATTATTGATATGAAGGAAGGGAATATTAGATTCCAATTTCCATTAAGTAAAGGCATGGAGCACTTTCCAAGAAAGAAAGTTAAATTACCTTATGAATCTATCATGCGAGCTACTTATGAATTGAGTGCCAAAGATGGCACTACTTAGATCTATCCTCGCTTTTATACCTAGCTAGGGGCGTTAAACGATAGCGCTAGTTGGGAGGCAACCCAATTTTAGTTGTGTTTTTTGTTTTTGTTTCTGTTTAGTAATAAATTTTGCATCTACCTTATGTTTAGATGTTTTTTATGTTTTAATTAGTGTTTGTGCCAAGTAGAACCTATAGGATAACCTATGGTGTTAGTTAATTTGATTCTGCTGAAAAACAGAAACTTTGCACGCACGAAAATAATTTTAGTAATTCACAGGAACGTTCTTTTGCATTGATTCTTTTTGGTGTATATCAATATACAAATTTCCCAGGACTTCCTGTTTTGGTAGGATTTGTAGAGTTCTATAAGTATTCGGGAGTTACAGATTTCTACAGACTGTTCTGTTTTTGACAGATTCTGTTTTTCGTGTGTTGTTTGCTTATTTTGATGCATCTATGGCTAGTATTAAGTGGTATGAACCATAGAGAACATGAAACACAGTAGTTTTAATGCCAATATAAATAAAGAATGAGTTCATTACATTACCTTATGTGGTGGTTTTTCTTTCTTTCACTAACGGAACTTATGAGATTTCCTGTTGAGTTTTGTGTTGTGAAGTTTTCAAGTTTTGGGTAAATATTTGATGGAATATGGAATAAGGAGTGGCAAGATCCTAAGCTTGGGGATGCCCATGGCACCCCAAGATATTCAAGAATAGCCAAAATCCTAAGCTTTGGGATGCCCCCGGAAGGCATCCCCTCTTTCATCTTCGTTTATCGGTAACTTTACTTGGAGCTATATTTTTATTTGCCACATGATATGTGCTTTGCTTGGAGAGTCTTGTATGATATTAGTATTTGCTTTTTAGTTTACCACAATCATCCTTGCTGTACACACCTTTTGGGAGAAGCCCACTTGATTGGAATTTATTAGAATACTCTATGTGCTTCATTTATATCTTTTGAGCTTGATAGTTTTTGCTCTACTGCTTCACTTATATCTTTTAGAGCACGGCGGTGGCTTAATTTTATAGAAATTGCTAGTCTCTCTTGCTTCACTTATATTATTTTGAGAGTCTCTTAGAACAGCATGGTATTTTCTTTGGTTACAAAATTGGTCCTAGAATGGTGGGCATCCAAGTTGGGTATAATAAAAACTATCATAGGAAGTGAATTGGATGCTATGATCAATTTGATACTTGATAATTGTTTTGAGATATGGAGGTAGTGATATTAGAGTCATGCTAGTTGGGTGATTATGAATTTAAAGAATGCTTGTGTTGAAGTTAGCAAGTCTCGTAGCATGCACGTATGGTAAAAGTTGTGTAACAAATTTATTGCATGAGGTGCTCTTTTGATTGCCTTCCCTTGAGTGGAGGTCGGGGGCGCGTGATGGTTAACTCCTACCAACCTCTCCCCTAGGAGTATGCATAGTAGTACTTTGCTTCAAGGGCTAATAAAACATCTGTAATAAGTATTTGAGTTCTTTATGACTAATGTTGAGTCCATGGATTATACGCACTTTTACCTTTCCATCATTGCTAGCCTCTTCGGTAACGTGCATTGCCCTTTCTCACCTTGAGAGTTGGTGCAAACTTCGCCGGTGCATCCAAACCCCGTGATATGATATGCTCTATCACACATAAACCTCTTTATATCTTCCTCAAAACAGCCACCATACCTACCTATCATGGCATTTCCATAGCCATTCCGAGATATATTGTCATGCAACTTTCCACCGTTCCGTTTATCATCATGACACACATTATCATTGTCATATTGCCTTGCATGATCATGTAGTTGACATCATATTTGTGGCAAAGCCACCATGCATAAATTTTCATACATGTCACTCTTGATTCATTGCCCATCCCGGTACACTGCCGAAGGCATTCATATAGAGTCATATCTTGTTCTAGTTTTGAGTTGTAATTCATGAGTTGTAAATAAATAGAAGTGTGATAATCATCTTTATTAGAGCATTATCCCCAAATAAAAAAAAGAAAGGCCAAAAAGAAAAGAAAAAATAAAGGCCAAAGAAAAAAAAGAAAAAAAAGGAAAGGCCAAAAAGAAAAAAAGAAAGGAGAAAGAAAAAATAAATATATATATATAATAAAAAAAGGGCAATGTTACTATCTTTTTTCCACACTTGTGCTTCAAAGTAGCACCATGTTCTTCATATAGAGAGTCTCATATGTTGTCACTATTATATACTAGTGGGAATTTTTCATTATAGAACTTGGCTTGTATATTCCTACGATGGGCACCCGTTGTATGTGAACGTAGAGCTTATCACACCCAATCATCATGTGGTGTCTTGGCACGACGAACTATAACAACGGTGCATACTCAGGGAGAACACTTGTACCTTGAAATTTAGTAAGGGATCATCTTATAATTCTACCGATGTTCTAAGCAAAATAAGATGCATAAAGGATAAACATCACATGCAATCAGAAATATGTGACATGATATGGCCATCATCATCTTGTGCTCATGATCTCAATCACCGAAGCATCGTCATGATCTCCAACATCACCGGCGCGACACCTTGATCTCCAACATAGCATCTTTGTCGTCTCGCCACCTATTGTTACTACGACTATCGCTACCACTTAGTGATAAAGTAAAACAATTACATGGTGATTGCATTGCATACAATAAAGCGACAACCATATGGCTCCTGCCAGTTGCTAATAACTTTGTTACAAAACATGATCATCTCATACAACAATTTATATCACATTATGCTTGACCATATCACATCACAGCAACCCTGTAAAAACAAGTTAGACGTCCTCTACTTTGTTGTTGCAAGTTTTACGTGGCTGCTATGGGCTTCTAGCAAGAACCGTTCTTACCTACGCATCAAAACCACAATGATTTTTCGTTGTGATGTTTTAACCTTCAACAAGGACCGGGCGTAACCACACTCGATTCAACTAAAGTTGGAGAAGCAAACACTCACCAACCACCTATGTGCAAAGCACGTCAATAGAACCAGTCTCGCGTAAGCGTATGCGTAATGTCGGCCTGAGCTGCTTCATCCAACAATACCGCTGAATCGAAGTATGACATGCTGGTAAGCAGTATGACTATTATCGCCCACAACTCTTTGTGTTCTACTCGTGCATATAACATCAATGCATAGACTTGGCTCGGATGCCACTGTTGGGGAACGCAGTAATTTCAAAAAAATTCCTATGATCACGCAAGATCTATCTATGTGATGCATAGTAATGAGAGGGAGAGTGTGTCCACGTACCCTCGTAGACCGAAAGCGGAAGCGTGATGACAACGCGGTTGATGTAGTCGTACGTCTTCACGATCCGACCGATCTTAGCACCGAAGGCACCTCCGCGTTCAGCACACGTTCAGCTCGGGGACGTCCCTCGTACTCTTGATTCAGTTGAGGCCGAGGGAGAGTTTCATCAGCATGACGGCGTGGTGACGGTGATGATGAAGTTACTGGTGCAGGGCTTCGCCTAAGCACTACGACGATATGACCGAGGTGTGTAACTGTGGAGGGGGGCACCGCACATGGCTAAACAATGTCAACTTGTGTGTATATGGGGTGCACCCCTCCCCCGTATATAAAGGAGTGGAGGAGGGGGGAGGTCCGGCCCTCTATGGCGCGCCCTGGAGGAGTCCTACTCCCATCGGGAGTAGGATTCCCCCCCTGTCGTGGTAATGATTCCGACAATAAGAGAGGGGTAGGATAAAGGAGCATGATCTATCAAGATGCAAATGGGTGACACGGTGGTTTTAACGAGTTCGGGCCTCTCACGGTGGAGATAACAACCCTACGTCTCGTGCTCCGGAGAGGCTTTGTTTTATATGTATATGTATCCGGAGATCACAATGTATGAGAGAAGGGAACGGATCCCATGCCTGAGCTAAGTCCTGAGACTAATGGCGAAAAGAGAGAGAGGTGGAAGAAAAAAAAGCCCCCCAGTCTAGTGGTGGGGGGTGGCTTATATAGAGTGCGCCACCCCCTCACCTCCTATGTTACAAAGTGGGGCATGAATGCCATAATTTCAGCCCACTACCAAGCCCTCACCATAAGAATGATGCCAACTGCTTTGTTGCCTGCTGGTCTTCGTATATCCGAGTGAGTCATGCGGTCGAGTGGATGGTATACTGCTTGGTCGAGTGGATAGTATGCTGCTTGTCCAAGTGGATAGTATGTCTGTATGAAATTTATCTGGACCCACGTGTCGTGTGGACCCCATGCTTTATGATATTTCGACCCTTCATGGGCCTACCTGTTATGTGTATCCCCAACATTAGCCCCCGAATCGATTGCGATTTTTGCAGAACGAGTTTGTGAAAGACACAACTTGGCCCGAGTGATTACGGAAATTCTCGGTACCTGTCATCGTACTTTCAGACAACCAAGGTTTGAACAAAATCTCAATGGATTCCAGCACTGCGCTTCCTACTGATCTGGGGTAAGTGCCCGCGAGGAGCAACTTGGTGACATTCGATCATCTCTTGGAAGAGGTTAACTCGTGATCAGAGTATGGATGTGTCATTAAATCCAAGCAACAAGATCGACGCATGGAATGCTCTCTCGGTGAGATGCCATTCTTATCCCGGAGGAACGTCAATACAAGTCGGCTCTAGATCCAAACTTATGAGTTTCATGCTTTGAGTCTTAGAAGAAGGCTCAAAACAGGTCCACGGAGGAGGCTTAAACTCGCCTTATAGCAATTTTTTTGAGTGATTTGGAGCTGGTCCTGCATCGAGTAACTGATTACTCGGAATATCTTCACGCCTGGAACGTGTCTTTTTTTGTTGTTTGGCCGTCACTCGGGCTGGGCGGACCGTTCCGAGTGGATACCATTCCAGTGGGGGCATGCTGAGTGCACCCACTGAGTGTAGTCGCCGAGACTGCCGTCGATTGCGGGCAGTCGGCGGGAGTCTTAGAGCCTGTCTTTTTGTTGTTGTTTGGCCGTCACTCGGACCGGGCTGACCGTTCCGAGTGGATACCAACAGTCGGCGGGAGTCTTAGAGCCTGTCTTTTTTATTGTTGTTCATCACTCGGACTGGTCAGGCCGTACCGAGTGGAGATTACTCCAGTGGGGGGACGCTGAGTGCACCAACCGAGTGTAGTCCCCAAGACCGTCGTCGACTGCGGGCAGTCGGCGGGGGTATGAGAGAACTAAAACTCCTCTTAGCTGGTACTGATCGAACTTGTTCTTCTCTGACTCAGAGGTCGAGTTATTCTGGAGCTGGGTTTGCATCAAGCAAAATGTTTCTTTCTGAGTTCTCTTCCAGTGGGGGCACACTGAGTGCACCCACTGGGTGTAGTCCCCGAGCCTCTGTCGGACTAGATGAGTCTGGCAGAGGGTTTAAGTCTCTCGGTAAACCTCTATGCAGTTGGCACGGTAAATATCTTTGTCTGGAATTGAATCAATCGGATGGATGCGTAGCGAGGTGGTTGTACGAACGACGTTCGACGAGTAAGGTCGCCTGTATGATTCAGCGATGGCGCTTCATTTATACCCTTTTGCATGAAAGGGGTATTTATCCGAGTGGACGTGCTTCCCGACTGATCGGGGCATGTTGACTACAAGGAAAAACTTGGTGGCACTTGTATGTCTCCCGGAGGAGATAGACTAGTGGTCAGACATGGACGTGCCATGAAACCCGAATGACGAGGCTAGTGTGCGGACTGACTCTCCAAAGAGAGGCCACTCATTATCCCGGGGGAAAACCAGCACATGCCATCTTTGAGTCCAAGTTTGTGAAACTAACATCTTGGAGCCTAGGATAGGGCCAAGTGTATCCGTAGAGGAGCATTGTTTTCACCCTTTTGCAGTCTTGAAGATGACTTTAGGTAATGATTTGGGCGATCGTCCGAGTGGACAGTACTACCCTTATAGATTTTCGGCAGACCGAGCAAGGATGGTCAGAAAGATATTCCTGATGTGATCAATGGGTTGATTGAATGGGCATAACCCTTGAGGGCAGCATGGCCAACGGGTGTGCGTAGCCCTCGAGTGATGCTCGAAAGAGGTAAGCTTGCTATAGAGCGTGATATGAGGTTTGATCATATGAGTAACTTAGTCGTTCCCGTGCTGTGGGTGTTGTCGTGGATTTGTCACGGCAGATGTCCTAGTGAAAGGACTTAGTCGTGGAGCCATCGCTACGGGTTTACTTGAAGGGGTTAAAGCGGACACAAAGACACGAGGGTTTATACTAGTTCGGCCCCTTTGATGAAGGTAAAAGCCTACGTCTAGTTGTGATGGAATTGATGTGATCTCGATGGCTAGGGAGCAAACAAGCTTCGCCTAGACTCGAGTTGTGGTTGTCTGTCTTGAACCACCGCCAGGTCGTCCCCTTATATACACGGGTGACGCCCATCGGTCCATAGAGTCCCAACCGGTTCATACTCGTATCCCGGTTGGTATCTCTCTATTCCTAACTTACAATACAAGCTATACATCAGGCCGGTTTACGGCTACAAGTTCCAAACCGACTACAGGCCTTGGGCCTTCATCTGCTTATACCACTAATGAAGTTAACCCGGCCCAAGTAGGCCGGTTTACGCCTAGTGGTAATATCCCCAACATTAGGCCCCAGATTGATTTGAACTGGTTCATGTCAATCCTTCACAAAATCTTGTGTCTTGGACATCTTCTGGCAATTGGTAAACCGCCATGTCGTCATCATTTTTGGTTGCTGTAAACCGGCATGACGTCATCATGAAATTTGTCATTTATAACGCCCTCTTTTAACAATAGCTCCTGGATCCGCGCGCTTGACCTAGCTCTGTTGCCTTATAAATAAGACCGAAGGGTCATTTCTTTCCTTTCCCTTCGTCCCTTCTTCTTCGTCTTCCTCGCATCGCTGGCTTTGGAGCTCCGCCACCGCCGTCGACCTCTGCCTCGTCTTGGGCCGCTGCATCGACCTGAATGTACCAGAGCACTGCGGCATCTTTCCGCATCTTCTCCGTTCCCGGTAAGCTTTCTCCTCTTTTTGACCTAGATCTGTTCTTAGGGTTCCATGTTCGTGCTGTGTTCATCGCGTGCTCATACCTGTTCTCTGAGCTTGAATGAATCTGTGATCCCCTGCTGTGTTTAGTAGTAATCTCTAAGCATCCGCCTGTAGTTTCTCATCTAAGTCCATAGATCTCCCGCACATACCTGCTCAATGGTTCACTTCTGTTTCTGCCTTAATCTTCGGAATATTTTCTGTTTTTGTGAGCTCGCTGTAGATCCGCGGCTGTAATAAGATCTTGTGAAACTTGTTTCTACATACCTAGTTATCCATAGCTTCAATTGCTTCCGATGCTTAGGTCAGGCGGTTTAACTTTACCATAGAGAAAAAATTTCTAAACCGGTATATACCATTAGTCCCCTGGTTGAACCGCTAGAATCCATATGATGCTGCATTGTAGAAGACCGGTTTATAGGTACTGCCTCCGGTTTATCGTAGTTAAGATCAACACCTTCTTTTATCCAGCATGTTCTTGAACTGGATCACCTATTTCTTGTAGATCTCGCCATGGCCAAACAAGTGTATGAGTGCAATTGGGTTCCCTCTCGCGTCACAGAATCACAGTTGGACGATCTAGTCTTGATCGGCGCTTTAGACAGTAAAGATACGATCCATTGGAGGGTTCCTGGAGATGAATGTCCTCCCACACCCCAGGAAGGAGAGGTTGTGGTCTTCGCAGATCACTTGGCCCGGGGCTTCAAACCGCCCGGTTCTAAGTTTTACCGGGATGTGTTAGCCAACTTTCAGCTCTGTCCACAGGATATTGGCCCCAATTCTGTCACCAATCTATGTCACTTTAAAGTACTTTCTGAGGTATACCTTCAAGAGGAGCCTTCAGTCGAGCTGTTTAGAGACCTCTTTCATCTGAATCGTCGCACTGAATTCACCGACGGTCCCAATACTGAATTGGGCGGTATGGCCATTCAGAAGAGGAAAGAAATCACTTATCCCCATGTCAAACTCCATACTCACCCCAAGGAGTGGAATGCAACTTGGTTTTATTGCAAGGATACCTCCCCTGAGAATGAAAATCCCTTGCCTGGCTTCCGTCCGGAACGGCTCAGCAACACTCACCCTTTTCCACAAAGACTAAGCGCCAAGGAGAGAATTAAATATGCTCCGCAACTGTCCAAGCTCCGAGCCTTTATGGCCAATGGTTTAACAGGAATAGACCTTGCACGCTGTTGGATATCATGGAGCATACTGCCTCTGAGCCGGCGCCCCGGTTTGATGTGCAAGTATACTGGTAGCGTCGATGACCCACTCCGACACATTAAAATCCAACTCTCCGACGATGAAGTCACAGATTCTGTAAAGAAGATGTTGAATGAACCGGAGCACCTCTGTGCTCAAACCGGTCTACTTCCTTACTACACTACCAACAAACCGCCAGCGGTAAGTTTTTACTTGCTCTATTATTGAACATGTTACTGCTTTATCTGTCTGACATTTAATTACTGCTGATCCAGGGTGATAATCCGTTTTGGAGCAAGAAGCTTCCACAAGATAAAACGGAGAAGGCAGGGCGGTCAACCCGGCCCAAGACCAAAGTTATTAAGAAACCAGCTCACAAGAGAAAAACCACCGCTTCATCTGATCCAGCTATTGATGATGATGTGGGTAACCCGGACCTTGAGGTAGAACTTGATTCACTTGGCTTACTTTTTACACGCCTAATTGATGATGATGCTTGTCAGGACGACGCTGAAGCCAGCCATGCGGAATTTGCTGAGGTAACTATTCTCTCTTCCGATTCAGAAATCTTGCCTTTGCCAAAATTTCGCCAGGCAAACCGGAAAGTTAAATTTTCTCATCCTCTTGCTTATTTGGATCCCAAACTTCTTATGAAGACTCGGCAACATGAAGCTCGCCGCACAACCCGGCACAGTGGCCAGGTAGTTACCTCCGCCGGTTTACCAAACAGTCCGGTTCGAAAATGCCGCTCCGAGGTCTCCGACCTTTTTATTGATTTAAATCCTAAAGCGGGTTTCTTCCGTCAACCTCTTAATCCATCCAACTCCGATTATCAGGTTACTTCTCATTCATCTTCTGGTGAATCGTCGGCCACTCAGCTGCCACCATTGAAGATAGTTGCTGGGTAAGCTAAGCTGAACATATGCTTCCAGTATACTGTGTCATGGCTTATGTTTTTTCTTGACTCTTTGTTTTTCTTTCAGGGCCAAACCGAAACCAAGCAAGAAAGCCCGCTTGGATAAAGCGGCTGAAGAAGATGTAGCCCCAGAACATGACAGAGCGCCAGATCTTGAAGAGTTTGCTCCTGAAGATATTCCCAATGATCCTCCTTTGCAAGATGATGCTATACCCAAAGAGAGGCCTGTTAACACTTCAGTTTCTGCCAATCCGCCTGCCAGCTCTGCCCGGATTGACAAATCCCACAGTCCTGCTGACAAACCGACCGCACCACCACAAACTGGCGAGTTAAAAGATGATGATGTTGTGATTACCGGTGTAGGCCGCTTAGAACCCGGGAATCCTGTTACCTTAACCAAGCATACCGTAAAGGAGGATTTTTCCGCTCTGAACAAAGGAAAATGGGATGTTGAACTGGAGACATATGTTGCTCTGAGTGCCCAAGATCTTCATTCCGGCTATTTAAACCGGCTTTATACTAGCCGTGACTGTGAAGCTGGTCTGGTGAAGATGATGAGGGATAAATTTGAGGTAACTTACTTCTTTACTTTCTGCCATTGTAACAATCCTCCTAGCCCCCAAGGGTCGGTTTGTAACCTTCGCCAAACTGGGACTTGAATACGATCCTCATCACTTTGAAATCCATCAATATAGCCCCCAAGGGCCGGTTTAACTTAGTATAAGTAAACCGGGGCTTTGATAGAAAACTTAGAACATAATTTGATTAAATAGCCATTAGCCCCCAAGTGCCAAGTTGAATACCTGTATTGAGCTTGGGACTTTGTAATCTAGTAATATATAAAAATTGAAGGTGCATTAGCCCCCAAGTATCAGGCATATAACTTTGTTATGTGGTTGATACTTCAATTTCTTGGACCGCTTGTGTAAAGCTAAACGCTGTCTGTATGCAGGCTTAGGTGAGAATCAAGGAGGACTGGATTGCCGATTTGTAGGAGGCCTTGAAAACCCAACAGGCTGAAATAGACAAGGCAAAGGAAGAATTAACCAGCGCCTTGAGCACCACTGAACAGCTGAAGGAGGGCTTCAAGAAAGAGCGGGCTGATTGGGCCACTGAGAAGGCCGCTTTAACCAAAAGAGCGGAAAATGCTGAAGCTGCCCTTAAACCGGTGGTGGATGAACTTACGGCCGTAAAGCGGCAAATACACTCCATGACCGCTGCAATCTTTGGTAAGCTCCTTTTAACTTCTGTGATAATTTGAACCTGCTGTAATGTAAATCCAGTTTCAGACCGTCCTTATATTGTTGTAGGCACACGCATCGGGCACTTAGGAAATGATGTGCGGAAGAAACTGAAGGCTGCCTACACCTTAGTGGAACAATTATATACCGGAGCCCAGCGGATCATCACCACAGCCTCTCATAACAACCCGGCACCCTCTTTAATCCAGGACACTCTTAACAGGTTGTCGATGCTTCCGGCCCGGATTGAGGAGCTGAAAAAATCCGCTGCTCAAACCGAAGCTATTAACGCCTTGATCCGGGCAAAGGCATGGGTGCCAGATTTTGACCCTGTGGAAGCAGCTCAAGGCTATCCCAGCGTGAAGGAAGATGGCTCTGAATTTAACGAAGATGATCTGAGGGTAATAAACCGTGTAGTGCGGCCTCTGGCTTGTCAATTAGCTGAAGAGGTAGACTTGACGCATTATCAAGCGCAATACAATAATCAGAACAAGCGAGTGCCTGCCCCAACTCTTGAAGCGGAGAATCTGAGTCCTCCAATCCGTAAGCATACTTACGCTCCTGATATTGAACCGTCTTCCCTGATCCATGAAGAGGCTGTTTTCCAAGCTTTAATGGGCATCGACTGGACCACTGTTGATTTCCAGCCAATGGGTAGAGACGAGAAAGCTGAAGCGGCGGATGATGAGGAGCAGGCTTAAACCGGAAACCGGTTTGGATAGCTGCCTTTGGCATCTTTCCAAAAGAACAATGATCTTATCTGGGCACCGTGTTGCCTTATAATAGGATAGTTAATACTTTTGCCTTGAATATGCCTTCGTGCATAAGTACTGAAGCTTTCGTTCGAAAAACTTCAATTCATATTTCCTGCAATCAGAAAAATTTGAACTTCGGTGGCGGTTATACCGCCAGCCGGTTTATGATCTTGATATGTGTATCAGTAATGTAACAAATAGGTGATACAAAATACCTGCCATGTCTGGGCATGAAGCTGGCTTAGCCAAGCTTGAAGCGGATGTTTTATAAACCATTACCGTCAATAAGGGGGGGGAGAAAACAGCTCCTGTATGAACCGTATTGAATCAATACAAGCCCCCTTGTTACTCCATGATGTTAACAGGAAAAAGGTAAACCGGGCATACTTCTCCAGATTAAAGGGGAATCAAACACATCGGCTGAACCGGAAAAAAGGTGTTTGTTGACATAAAATAAATCCAACAAAAACAAAGAACAAACAAGCCATGAAAATAACATGGAAGCAAATGCAATGATAAAAACCGTTTGCAAAAATATGCTATACTGAGCTGATCAGATGGTGTTACCATGGTCGGACAGGACCAAGCCCCCAATAGGAGTGACAATGATTCAAGTCAGCCAGGTCCCCAAATGATTCGTGGCATATATGCCAAATCAAGAGGCGTGGCAATGGTTCGGGTTCGACCAAGCCCCCAAGTGATTTCGTGGCCTTAGGCCGATCAAGAGGCGTGACTGGTTCAGACTTGACCATGTCCCCAAGTGATCTGGTGGCTGTCGCCTATCAAGAGGTGTCGCGTTGGTTCGGACACGACCAAGGCCCCAAGTGATATATAAAAAGCAAATGTCAAGGGGTAAACCGGAGGCCGCTTTAAAAACAGAACCACTCCATGTAACCACGCATGATAAGAAAGACAGAGACCCCGCTTTAGCTGAGGCTCCGGTTTTATTATATCAAAGATAATATATACACTGTCATGATATGTACATAGATAGAGCCGATGGCTCAAGTGTAGTAAGGCCGAAGATGAGCTATGTTCCACGGCCTGTTGGTATCCTCCTCTGATGTGCGTGAGTCTTGATGCTCTCGAATATCAATCAGATAGTACGACCTGTTGTGCAGATTCTTGCTGACCATGAAAGGTCCCTCCCAAGGTGGGGATAACTTGTGCATATCTGTCTGGACTTGGATGAGTCGAAGCACCAAATCTCCTTCTTGAAAAGTTCTGGTTCTAACCCGGCGACTGTGATAGCGACGAAGATCTTGTTGGTAAATCGCCGAACGGGCAGCCGCTATATCACGCTCCTCGTCCAATAGGTCCAAAGCGTCTTGCCGTGCTGTCTCATTGTCCGCTTCAACATAAGCTGCCACACGAGGCGAATCGTGCCGGATATCACTAGGGAGAACTGCCTCTGCTCCGTAGACCATGAAAAATGGTGTGTATCCTGTGGATCGGTTTGGCGTAGTATTGATACTCCATAGCACAGATGGTAGCTCTTCAACCCAACACCCTGGTGTCCTTTGCAATGGGACCATAAGCCGGGGTTTGATGCCTCGCAAGATCTCTTGATTAGCTCGTTCTGCCTGTCCATTGGACTGAGGGTGTGCTACTGACGACACGTCAAGTCGGATGTGCTCACGTTCACAGAACTCCTTCATAGCATCCTTGGATAAATTGGTACCATTGTCAGTAATGATACTGTGTGGAAAGCCAAATCGGAAAATCACCTTTTTGATGAACTGTACTGCTGTTGCTGCATCACACTTGCTGACAGGCTCCGCTTCAACCCACTTGGTAAATTTGTCAACTGCCACCAAAAGGTGGGTTTTCTTATCCTTGGATCTTTTAAAAGGTCCGACCATATCCAGCCCCCAAGTTGCAAACGGCCACGTTATTGGAATCATCCTCAATTCTTGAGCCGGCACATGAGCACGCCTTGAAAACTTCTGACATCCATCACACCGTTTAACCAAGTCCTCCGCATCAGCATGCGCTGTCAACCAGTAAAACCCGTGACGAAACGCCTTTGCCACCAGAGACTTTGAACCGGCGTGGTGTCCACAATCCCCTTCATGGATTTCTCTTAAGATTTCACAGCCTTCCTTAGGAGAAACACAATGTTGAAACGCCCCTGATACACTACAATGATGCAATTCACCATTGAGAATCGTCATAGACTTGGATCGCCGGACTATCTGCCTGGCTAGAATCTCATCCTCTGGCAACTCCCCCCGGTTCATGTATGTAAGATAAGGAACCGTCCAATCCAGAATAGCATGTAATGCTGCCACCAATTGAGCCTCCGGATCAGGAATAGCCAAATCCGCTTCACCTGGGAGCTGGACTGACGGATTGTGCAACACGTCCAGAAAGACATTAGGCGGGACCGGTTTGCGCTGAGAACCCAACCGGCTTAAAGCGTCCACCGCTTCATTCTTCCGACGGTCCACATGATCCACTTGATAACCCTTGAAGCAACCCGCAATATTATCCACTTCCCGACGATACGCAGCCATGAGCGGGTCCTTAGAATCCCAAGTGCCAGACACCTGTTGAGCCACGAGGTCCGAGTCACCGAAGCACTTAACCCGGCTTAAGTTCATCTCTTTAGCCATCCGGAGACCATGGAGCAAGGCTTCGTACTCAGCTGCATTATTAGTACAAGGGAACATTAAGCGGAGAACATAACAAAACTTATCACCTCGTGGGGAAGTTAATATGACTCCAGCCCCCGAGCCTTCCAATTGCCTGGATCCATCAAAATGAATGGTCCAATATGTGTGATCCGGCTTCTCCTCTGGTGCTTGTAACTCCGTCCAGTCATTGATGAAATCAACAAGTGCTTGAGACTTCACCGCCGTCCGAGGTACATACTTCAGTCCGTGTGGCCCAAGCTCTATAGCCCACTTGGCAATCCGGCCAGTCGCCTCCCGGTTCTGTATGATATCACCCAAGGGAGTTGAACTGACCACTGTGATGGGGTGCCCTTGAAAATACTGCTTCAACTTCCGGCTGGCCATGAAGACACCATAGACCAGCTTCTGCCAATGCGGATACCTTTGCTTGGATTCAATAAGCACCTCGCTGATATAATAAACCGGCCGCTGAACCGGATATTCCTTGCCTGCCTCCTTGCGTTCTACCACAATAGCCACGCTAACTGCCCGAGCATTGGCTGCTACGTATAATAATAGTGGCTCCTTGTCAACCGGAGCTGCAAGAACAGGCGGATTGGCTAACTGCCGCTTCAAGTCCTCAAATGCTTCATCAGCAGCCGGACTCCAGACGAAATTGTCTGTCTTCCTCAGCATTTGGTACAAAGGGATGGCCTTCTCTCCGAGGTGGCTGATAAACCGGCTCAGTGCAGCGATTCGGCCCGCCAAACGCTGAACATCGTTGATACACTTCGGTTTAGCCAGGGAGGTAATAGCCGTAATCTTCTCCGGATTAGCCTCGATTCCTCTGTTAGACACCAGGAAACCCAGTAACTTGCCTGCCGGAACACCAAAGACACACTTGGCCGGATTAAGCATCATCTTGTAAACTCGCAAGTTGTCAAAGGTCTCCTTCAAATCATCCACCAGCGTCTCCTTCTACCTTGACTTCACTACAATATCATCCACATAGGCGTGCACATTGCGGCCGATCTGTTTATGCAGGCAATTCTGTACACACCGTTGATAGGTGGCTTGGGCACTCTTGAGCCCGAAGGGCATAGATACATAGTAGAAGGCTCCAAAGGGAGTAATAAACGCTGTTTTCTCCTGGTCCTTAACCGCCATTTTGATCTGATGATATCCAGAATATGCATCCAAAAAACTCAAACGCTCACAACCCGCCGTGGCATCAATGATCTGGTCAATGCGGGGGAGGGCAAAAGGATCCGCTGGACAGGCCTTATTAAGATCTGTGTAATCCACACACATACGCCAAGTGCCGTTTTTCTTAAGAACCAGCACCGGATTAGCAAGCCACTCTGGATGGAACACTTCAATGATAAAGCCAGCTGCTAAAAGCCTGGCCACTTCCTCTCCAATGGCTTTACGCCTTTCTTCGTTAAACCGGCGGAGGAATTGTTTCACCGGTTTATACTTAGGATCCACATTAAGAGTGTGCTCAGCGAGTTCCCTCGGTACACCTGGCATGTCGGACGGTTTCCATGCAAAGATGTCCTGATTCTCACGGATGAACTCGATGAGCGCGCTTTCCTATTTGGGATCCAGATTGGCACTGACAGTGAACTGCTTGGACGAATCGCCGGGCACAAAGTCAACAAGCTTGGTCTCTGCTGCTGATTTGAACTTCAGATCCGAATCATGCTCTGTAGTTGGCTTCTTCAAAGGAGTCATATCCGCCGGATCAACATTGTCCTTATAGTACTTCAACTCCTCCGTGGCACAGACCGACTCTGCATAAGCCGCATCACCTTCCTCACATTCCAAAGCAACCCTACGGCTCCCATGAACCGTTATCGTCCCCTTGTAACCCGGCATCTTGAGCTGTAAGTAGATATAACAAGGCCGCGCCATAAACTTGGCATAAGCCGGCCGCCCAAACAAGGCGTGATACAGGCTCCGGATCTTCACCACCTCAAAGGTTAGTTTTTTCGACCGGGAATCGTGCTCGTCCCCAAAAGCCACATCTAGGGCTATCTTACCAACAGGATATGCAGATTTGCCTGGCACTACACCATGGAACACCGTATTAGACGGTCTGAGATCCTTGTCTGTTAGACCCATGCGCCGGAACGTCTCATAGTATAGTATGTTAATACTGCTCCCTCCATCCATGAGTACCTTGGTGAATTTATAACCCCCACCTGAGGGTCTACCACTAATTCTAGCTGGCCCGGATTATCAACCCGGGGTGGGTGATCCTCTCTACTCCACACGATAGGCTGCTCAGACTAGCGCAAGTAATGTGGTAAGGCCGGTTCAACAGAATTCACCGCTCGCTTGTGGAGTTTTCGGTCACGTTTATCCAAGCTAGTTGTAAAAACATGATATTGCCCATTGTTCAACTGTTTTGGCTGGCTCTGATAACCCGACTGCTGCTGCTGCTGCTGCTGATTATTCTGGTTGTTGTGACCGCCCTGATTGAGACCTGAACTGGAAGCTCCATCATGACCCGGCCCATGGAAACCGGATCCTGAACCGCCACCTGACCCATGGTCATGCCGGAAGGCATTAGAGTTTTTAAACTCCTGCATAATATAACAATCCTTCCAAAGGTGGTTAGCCGGCGACTCCTTCGTCCCGTGCTTTGGGCAAGGCTGATTCAGCAGATAATTCAAACGGCTTGCGTTAGGATTGGGAGCCCCATTACGATTTGCCGCTTTACCTCTGCGCCGCTACCCCCTGTCCTGTGCATTAGTGTTGGCCACAAAGTCCATGCTGCCATCCGCCTTGTACTTGCCTCCGTTTCCATGACCCGCCGGTTTGTACTGTTGCCCCTTGGAGTTGCTATTCTTCTTTCCCTTCCCTGCTTCATCATCATCAGCCTCGGGATCCTTGGTACTGTCCAAATCAGCATACTTCACTAAAGCGGCCATGAGAGTTCCCATGTCATTGCAGAAACGCTTCATGCGTCCCAGTTTCAATTTTAAAGGCTCGAACCGGTAGTTGCCTTCCAGGGTTAAGATCGCAGAGTCAGCATTGATCCTGTCAGACGAGTGCAAAACTTCCGAAACGCGGCGCACCCAATGGGTCGTTGACTCTCCTTCCTCCTGGACACAAGCCGCCAGGTCTACTATGGACTTGGGCTGCTTACATGTATCCTTGAAATTCTGGATAAACCGGGCCCGCAACTGGGCCCATGAACTGATAGAATTGGGTGGCAGGCTCTTCAGCCAAGTACGAGACGTGCCTTCAAGCATCATAGTGAAGTATTTTGCACACGCGGTCTCATCCACATCTAGCATCTCCATGGCCATCTCATAACTTTCTACCCACGCTTCGGGAGATAAATCAGCAGTGTAATTCGGCACCTTACGCGGACCCTTGAAATCCTTGGGCAGGCGCACATTGCGTAAAGCGGGGATTAAACAAGGCACTCCCAAAGCGGATGCAACCCCTGGTCCGGCAAAGGTGGTAGGACGAACCGGCGTAAGTTGACCCGCATCATTCTGTGCTACTAACTCGGCCTCCCTTCGTGCTCGGGCCCGGTACACCACATCCTGAGCATCGCAAACTCCACCTGCCGGGTTATTGCCACGGGCCGCTTCACGGCCTCGCGCATTGCTCGATATGGCTGGTTCATCCATGCACCTGCTATAACTCCGGCTTGGACGGGGCGTGGAGTGAATCCGATCACGGCTGTACGAATATGCTTCCTGCTGAACCAGCGCGGTCCGGAGAAGCTCCTTAACCCGGCGTGTCTCTATCGCTTGCGGAGAGTCCCCTTCAACTGGGATAGCCTCTAACCGCGCGGCGGCTGCAACAAGGTTGTCCATAGGATTAGAATAATGACCCGGGGGCGTCTGGACCGGCGGAGGAACCACAATGTTCTGCTGAGGAGGTTCCATCAGGCGAGGTTGGACCGTCGCCCCTGCCCCTAGTGCCTCAGTCCGGTTTGTCTCCAGGTACTGCGGCGGATTACTGGGTCCAGCTCCTGGAGTGTGAAAGAGATTTCGGGGGTCAAACCCTAACGGCAGGCGTGATCTGTGCTTCCGCTTCAAGACCTCTTGTGATGCATTCTGGTCAAGCATGAGCTTATAGGCCTGGGCGTCCAAAGCAGCCCGCTCTGCAGCCATCCTGTCCTTCTCTGCTGCCAGATCCGCTTTGGCTTGCACGATCTGCTCTCTCACTTTTGCAATCTCTGCATCATGGGCCTCCTGATCCGCCGGATTGGCTTCTGCCATAAGCGCGGCTAGTGCATCAAACAGATCAGATAGAACTTGAACCGGCGGGCGCACAAGGCCTCCTGCCCTTGCTGCCACTGCCGCTGCTGATCCGGAGAGCATTGCTGCGGCGGTCGAAGAATGATTCGCCGCCTGGGTGCCGGCCATGAATATTCCAACCCGGTTGATCTGGCCCGGGGGGTCCAGAATACTGTCACCATCGGAACAGCCCCTAACCTGGTCGTCTTGCAACTGGTATAGCGATTCGGTCTCTCCGGTTGAGGACTCGTCGCCGGAATATACGACGGTCTCACTACCGTGTTCTGACTCGTCCTCACGCTCTCCTCCGTGGATGACTCCAACGAAGGCACGCTTCATGGCCGGTTTAGCCTGGGTAGATCTCGCATGCTGAGCCGTCTCGACGAGGTCGGTGCAGATGTCCGGCTCAGGTCCAGGCTCACCGATCTTGCCAATGAAAATGTGTATGCCGCCAAAGGGGACCCGGTACCCGTACTCGATCGAATCGGCCTCGGGACCCCATCCTGCGTCGTCGATGTAGATCTTGCCACGAGGACTCTTGGTCATCCGGCCCACAACATAGCCTTCGAGTCCCTTGAGCTTGCCCTCCAAGATTGTCAAACCATCGTGCGATAACCCCACGGTGGGCGCCAACTGTCATGGATTTGTCACGGCAGATGTCCTAGTGAAAGGACTTAGTCGTGGAGCCATCGCTACGGGTTTACTTGAAGGGGTTAAAGCGGACACAAAGACACGAGGGTTTATACTAGTTCGGCCCCTTCGATGAAGGTAAAAGCCTACGTCTAGTTGTGATGGAATTGATGTGATCTCGATGGCTAGGGAGCAAACAAGCTTCGCCTAGACTCGAGTTGTGGTTGTCTGTCTTGAACCGCCGCCGGGTCGTCCCCTTATATACACGGGTGACGCCCGTCGGTCCATAGAGTCCCAACTGGTTCATACTCGTATCCCGATTGGTATCTCTCTATTCCTAACTTACAATACAAGCTATACATCAGGCCGGTTTACGGCTACAGGTTCCAAACTGACTACAGGCCTTGGGCCTTCATCTTCTTATACCACTAATGAAGTTAACCCGGCCCAAGTAGGCCGGTTTACGCCTAGTGGTAATATCCCCAACAGGTGTAGAGGTGAAGACATGTCCAACTGATGGTGACGCGCGAGGCGGCCGAGGGGCAATGATGTGTACAACCGAGTGACGACGCGCGGGGCGGCCGAGTGGTGAAGACGTGCACAACAGAGTGGCGACGCGCGGAGTGGCCGAGTGGTGAAGACGTGCCCAACTGAGTGGTGATGCACGGGGCGACCGAGTCATGATGTGCGAGGTGGCCGAATGACGAAGACGTGCATAACTGAGTGGAAATGCGTGGGGCGACCGAGTGGTGAAGACGTGCCCAACCAAGTGGCGACACGCAGGGCGACCGAGTCATGATGTGCACAACTAAGTGGCAATGCGCTAAGTGGCCGAGTGAAGGACTACGTGTCCAGCCAAGTGGCTGAAATGGTCTTCGAAGGAATTAGCCTGGTGCTTTCGAAAATGCTGTAGCGATGAGTTTGGTGTAGTGTGGTTGCGACGCAACAAGACCGGCGTGACAACTGAGTCCGAGTAGGAATGAAGATGGCATGCAGAGCGTCTGGGTGATTATAAAACTTGTCAAAGTGGCGGATCGAATGCACTTGTTGAAGTGAAGGATCTGACTGGTGATGAAGTACTCGACCACTCAGGAGAGTGTTATTCCAAATGAGATGCAGCCCCCGAGTGTGGCGTAGCCCCCAAGCATACTACAGGCTTCGACAACGGACATGTCGGAATATGAGAAATATAGTTTTGAATGGATGATTTGCAATTCATCGAGTCGGACTTGAGTAGAGATGAGGAGAAGCTTCCGAGTGATGCTCGAAAGAGGCAAACTCGCAAAAAGGTGAAGTGTGAAGTTTAATTATGAAAGGTACTTTTCTGTCTCATGCCCGACGAGGTCTATATCATTGATACGATGGAGAGAATTCCACAGAGGGGTTGGCCAGATGTGTTTGAAGTCAACAGAGCGACAAGGTCGGTGTTGTGGTGCGATGGGACTGGTATGGTAACCGAGTGCGAGCAGCGATGAAGTTGGCGCATAGGGCCGGTGAGTGATCGCGTAACTTGTGTAAACAATGGCACAAGCCAATGAAATAATTTCTGGAGGAAATTTGATGTGTGCTTGAAATGATTTGTGTGAATAACAACCATAGACACCCGCTGGGAGTGCAAGGGGCTTGCTGGTTAACCAACAAGAGTCTGAAAGAGCGAAGGATCCGTTCGAACTTGTCGAAGCGACGAACCCGACTGAACTCATTGGAATACTGGCTCAGATAAAATAGAAGTGTAGTGTTTCGACTGAGTTGCAGCCCCGGAGGACCGATGCAAACTCGAAATGAAGAACAACACATGGTGTTCGTGAATGATGTATGCGAAAAAATGGAAGTTGGACTTGGGAGTCACATAACCAGTGCTAAGCAAGTATGTGAAAATAAGAAACCGAGCGTAGAGGTACACTCGGTGGCGTGGCCTTCGAGTGAATGTGATGTGTGAATTACGGAATACTCGGGAAGACGAAAATAACAGAATGTAAAATGACTTAGATGTCTGAAGGCGCACGGGGCGGTCGAGTGGTGATGAGGTGACCAACCGAGTGGCGACGCGCGGGGCGGCCGAGTGGTGATGAGGTGACCAACCGAGTGGCGACGCACGGGGCGGTCGAGTGGTGATGAGGTGACCAACCGAGTGGCGACGCGTGGGGCGGCCGAGTGATGATGAGGTGACCAACCGAGTGGCGACGCATGGGGCGATCGAGTGGTGATGAGGTGACCAACCGATGGCGACGCACGGGGCGGCCGAGTGGTGATGAGGTCACCAACCGATGGCAACGCACGGGGCGACCGAGTGGTGATGAGGTGACCAACCGATGGCGACGCACGGGGCGGCCGAGTGGTTATGAGGTGACCAACCTGATGGCGACGCGCGGGGCGTCCGAGTGGTTATGAGGTGACCAACCTGGTGGCGACGCGCGGGGCGGCCAGTGGTTATGAGGTGACCAACCTATGGCGACGCGCGGGGCGGCCGAGTGGCTATGAGGTGACCAACCTGATGGCGACGCGCGGGGCGGCCAAGTGGTTATGAGGTGACCAACCTGATGGCGACGCGCGGGGCGACCGAGTGGTTATGAGGTGACCAACCTACGGCGACGCGCGGGGCGGCCGAGTGGTGATGAGGTGACCAACCGATGGCAACGCACGGGGCGGCCGAGTGGTGATGAGGTGACCAAACGATGGTAACGCACGGGGCGGCCGAGTGGTTATGAGGTGACCAACTGAGTGGCGACGCGCGGGGCGGCCAGTGGTTATGAGGTGACCAACCTATGGCGACGCACGGGGCGGCCGAGTGGTGTTTTTAAACTTAGGCGAGTACTGGACTGCAGCTGAGCCCTCCGAGTGGGAAGGTTGCTCTCCACTCGGTAGGATTTTTTAAACTTACGCAAGTACTGGACTGCAGCTAAGCCCCCGAGTGGGAGGGTTGCTCTCCACTCGGCAGGATTTTTTGAAACTTAGGCGAGTACTGGACTGCAGCTAAGCCCCCGAGTGGGAGGGTTGCTCTCCACTTGGCAGGATTTTCTGAAACTTAGGCGAGTACTGGACTGCAGCTAAGCCCCCGAGTGGGAGGGTTGCTCTCCACTCGGCCGGATTTTTTGAAACTTAGGCGAGTACTGGACTGCAGCTAAGCCCCCGAGTGGGAGGGTTGCTCTCCACTCCGCCGGATTTTTTGAAACTTAGGCGAGTACTGGACTACAGCTAAGCCCCCGAGTGGGAGGGTTGCTCTCCACTCGGCTGGATTTTTTGAAACTTAGGCGAGTACTGGACTGCAGCTAAGCCCCCGAGTGGGAGGGTTGCTCTCCACTCGGCCGGATTTTTTGAAACTTAGGCGAGTACTGGACTGCAGCGAAGCCCCCGAGTGGGAGGGTTGCTCTCCACTCGGCAAGATTTTTTGAAACTTAGGCGAGTACTGGACTGCAGCTAAGCCCCCGAGTGGGAGGGTTGCTCTCCACTCGGTAGGATTTTTTGAAACTTAGGCGAGTACTGGACTGCAGCTAAGCCCCCAAGTGGAAGGGCTGCTCTCCACTCGGCAGGATTTTCTAAAACTTAGGCGAGTACTGGACTGCAGCTAAGCCCCCGAGTGGGAGAGTTGATCTCCACTCGGCAGGATTTTTTGAAACTTAGGAGAGACGGATTCGCAACTAAGTCACCCACTGGGGGATTTAGAGCATATAAAAAAGAATAACAATCACTTATGAGATTGTAAAAACTGTGTCGCGGGGTGACCGAGTGGTGATGAGGTGACCAACCGAGAGGCTACGCGCGGAGTGGCCGAGTGAAGTAGATTAGTCCCGCGGAGTGATGATGCGCGGGGCGTCCGTGTGAAGTAGATGCGTGCCGTGGAGTGGCGATGTGCGGGGCGTCCGAGTGAAGTAGAGGCGTCCCGCGGAGTGGTGACGCGCGAGGCGTCCGAGTGGTTGCTGGACCAAAACGTCTTTGTCCGACTGCCGTAGTGGTTTGTTAACCATCCGAGTAAATTCGTCTGAGCGTGCGTGTGACTCGTTCGAGTGGATGGTCATTCAAGTGTGCTTTAGTCCCATCCGAGTGAACCTGGGTTCGAACAGAAAAGGGACTGTGAAGCAATTGCACAGTTAATTTGAGAACTAAATTGTAAAATGATCGGAGATGATAAGGTCCTTAATCCTCTGTCGAGTGGCTGGGGACTTGTTCCGCCGGGTTCGTTGTAGTGTTGCAGATGAGGCTGGAGACTGTGACAAGCCAGACGGTGCTGGTGGCCGTGCATGGAGGTTCGACAATGGCCTCGCAGACGAAGCCGGAAACGACGACGAGGCAGATGGCACTGGTGACTGCATGTTGAAGTCAACCAACCGAATAGCCTGCACGTTAATTGTCCAGAGTGCAAAAATCATCTCCGGGCTAGCCGGTCGAGTGAACCTGTTCGTTAGCCAGTCGAGTAAAAAGATGAATCGATCGAGTGAACCACAGTTGGGCTGTGATCCGGTTGCCACACCATCAGCCGAGTGGAATAAATGGCGAGTTAGTCAATCGACGTTGTTCGTCTCAGTAAGCCTGCAAGTTAGTACATCCACGAATATTTTTTGCTGGACTAAAGTGTCCATGCACGGATGCTATTTTGCAATAATTAAAGAGCACAGATGGTCGTGCATGCATGCATGGATGCTAGTATTTTGCAGGGAGTAAAGACCACGAATGGTCGTGCATGCATGCATGGATGCTAGTATTTTGCAGGGAGTAAAGACCACGATGGCCGTGTAAGCATGCACAGATTAATCGGTGTGGAAACCGAAAGCTAAGCAATTAAGCCATTAATTTGCAGGAAAAGAAGGGGCATCAATCACCGTAATTAGGTAACGAAACCCTCGCCTAATTGGCCGCTTAATGAGGTGATTACCTTAATGAAATGGTAATTGGCTAATGACATGCACTTGGGTTAGAGGGGTACGTACTCTCCCATGTAGACGACGCAGAGGAAACAGGCGCAGGTGATGAGGCAGCGCGTGCCGCTGGAGATGTGAGAGAGGGCCGGCGAGCCGGCGAGCTCGTCGCAGGGCGGCCAGAACGACGCGGGGACGGCGAGCTCGTCGCAGGGCGGCCAGCATGGCGTGGGGCCGGCGAGCTCGTCGCAGGGAGGCCAGCATGGCGCGAGGCCGGCGAGCTCGTCGCAGGGCGGCCAGCATGGCGCGGGGCCGGTGAGTGTGCCGCGGGATGGGCGAGTACGGTGCTGGGCCGGCGAACGCGGTGCGGGGCTGGCAAGCGCATCGCCGGGCGAGCGAGCGCGGCGCAGCATGTCACCGCTCCGGGAGCCAGACGGGATCGATCCCTACGCATCTTCATCCGCATGTGCGGTGACAATGCACCGAAGACGACCCTGTTCTTGGCAAAGGCAAGACACATCATAAGTAAAATAAGGAATAGATGTAAGAATTGCTACAAACCGTTCACATCATGGTTCGATAGATGCCATGCCCCACGGTGGGCGCCAACTGTCGTGGTAACGATTCCGACAATAAGAGAGGGGTAGGATAAAGGAGCATGATCTATCGAGATGCAAATGGGTGACACGGTGGTTTTAACAAGTTCGGGCCTCTCACGGTGGAGATAACAACCCTACGTCTCGTGCTCCGGAGAGGCTTTGTTTTATATGTATATGTATCCGGAGATCACAATGTATGAGAGAAGGGAACGGATCCCATGCCTGAGCTAAGTCCTGAGACTAATGGCGAAAAGAGAGAGAGGTGGAAGAAAAAAAAGCCCCCCAGTCTAGTGGTGGGGGTGGCTTATATAGAGTGCGCCACCCCCTCACCTCCTATGTTACAAAGTGGGGCATGAATGCCATAATGCCAGCCCACTACCAAGCCCTCACCATAAGAATGATGTCGGCTGCTTTGTTGCCTGCTGGTCTTCGTATATCCGAGTGAGTCATGCGGTCGAGTGGATGGTATACTGCTTGGTTGAGTGGATAGTATGCTGCTTGTCCGAGTGGATAGTATGTCTGTATGAAATTTATCTGGACCCACGTGTTGTGTGGACCGCATGCTTTATGATATTTCGACCCTTCGTGGGCCTACCTATTATGTGTATCCCCAACACCCCCCCTTCCCTAGTTGGACTAGGAGAGAAGGAAGGGGGAGAGGGAGGAAGGAAAGGGGGGCCGGCCCCCCACTCAATTCGGATTCACTACTGGAATCAGCTACTTTGCCATCTGCCAGCTCTTTGCCGTCAGCTAGCAGACGACAAAGAAGCTCTTTGCCATCAGCTACCCGAAAGCAGACGGCAAAGAACTGGCTGATGGCAAAGAAAGCCTTTGCCATCAGCCTGTTCTTTGCCGTCCGCTAGCAGACGGCAAAGAGCACATTAGCGGATGGCAAAGATTAAACATATCTAACGGCCGGCGTGCCCCCCACACCCCGCCCCTCTCTCTGTTTCTCTCCCCCCACACGCGCGCTGCCGCCCCCACCACTCGCCGTCGCCCGGTCGCACCACCGCCCCGCCGCCCCACCGGCCCCCCGCCCCGTCGCCCCACCGCCCCCACCGCCCTGCCGTCTCGGCACCGCCGCGCCCAGGCCACCCTCCGCCCCCCCCCCTCCCCCGCGCCCCACCACCCAGGGCCCGGCGCCGACGCCCCGCCCCCTCTCCTCCACCGGCCCCCCGCCTCGTCGCCACTGTCGCCAGGCGCCGTCGCCCCACTGGGCCCCCGCCCCGTCGCCCCCGCCGCCCTGCCGTCTCGGCGCCGCCGCGCCCCATCACCCTGGGCCCGGCGCCGCCGCCCCAGGCCGCCCCGCCCCCCTCCTCCACCGGCCACCTCCTCCACTGGCCCAGGTGAGCTCTACCTCTCCTTTGTTTTTCCTTTTTTCTGTTTTTTTAGTTTTAGGTTTATGTTTAGATTTAGTTTTAGTTTTAGTTTTAGTTTTAGGTTTAGTTTTAGGTTTAGGTTTAGTTTTAGTTTAGTTTAAGGTTTATGTTTAGATTAGATTTAGGTTTAGTTTTAGGTTTAGTTCAGTTTTAGGAAAGAAAAAGAAGAAGAAGAAAAAAAAGGAGAGGAGGAGAAGAAGAGGAAAAAGGAAAGGAAGAAGAAGAAGAGGAGGAGGAGAAGAAAAAAGAAGAAGAGGAAGAAGAAGAAGAAAAAAGAGGAGAGGAGGAGAAGAAGAAGAGGAAAAAGGAAAGGAGGAAGAAGAAGAAGAAGAAGAAGAAGAAGAAGGAAAAAAGGAAGAAAAGGAAGAAAAGGAAGAAGAGGAAGAAGAGGAAGAAGAAGAAAAGGAAAAAAGAGGAAAAAACCCCAACCCGACACGGCACCCCGACCCCGACCCGGCACCCCGACACGACACCCCGACCCCGAGACCCCGACACGACACCCCGACCCCGAGACCCCGACCCCGACCCCGACACCGACACCCCGACCACGAGCCTGACCCGACACCCCGACCCCAACACCGACACGGCACGCCGACCCCGACCCGGCACCCCGACCCGACACCCCGACCCCGAGACCCCGACCCCGACCCCGACCCCGACACCCCGACCCCGACCCCGACACCGACACCCCGACACCCCGACCCCGACACCGACATGGCACCCCGACCCCGACCCGGCACCCCGACCCCGACACCGACACGGCACCTCGACCCCGACACCGACACCCCGACCCCGACACCGACACGACACCCCGACCCCGACCCGGCACCCCGACCCGACACCCCGACCCCGAGACCCCGACCCCGACCCCGACCCCGACACCGACACCCCGACCCTGAGCCTGACCCGACACCCCGACCCTGAGCCTGACCCGACACCCCGACCCAGACACCGACACGGCACCCCGACCCCAACCCGACACCCCGACCCCGAGACCCCGACCCCGACACGGCACCCCGACACCGACACGACACCCCGACCCCCGACACCTCCCGAAAAGGTGTTCTTTGGCCTTCCAGAGGCCGACGGGGTCATATATTTGTGAATTATTAGTTAGGTCATATATTTTTCGATTTTGTTATGAAAAACATCATATATAATTGTGTTGATCGGGTAGTTTTAAATGTGCAGTTGTTTATGTTGTACTTGATGATGATACACTTAAGTGATATACATATTATTATTCATGTCGGTACTTTTTTTCATGTTGTACTAATTTCGTTTATTCTTTGTCATGGCAGGTGTTGAAAGATGGTGGGCGCTGGTCGGGAGCGCGCCGAGGCCCCTTCTTCGTCGGCGCGTAGTGTGAGGTCTTCCATTCCACACGCACCTCTCCGCCGAGCGTTGCTGGACAGTATGGCGACACCGCCGGGCCCTTCTTCGTCGACCGCAGTGCCCAGCATGGGACGAGGTAAGAAGAAGGGCCGAGGTGGAGCACGTGGTCACGAGAGAGGAGGTAGGGTGACTCTTACGACGCCTTCCTCGCCGCCGCCCCCAGCTGTTTCACCCGAGCACGTGACTGCTAGGGGGACTCGTCTGAGGAGGAGGCTACACGGACTCCGGTCCACGAGCCTCCGGTCCACGGGTCTTCGGCCCATGAGCCTCGGGTCGACGGGCCTTCGGACCACGGGAGTTGGGCCCACGAGACCCCGAAGGAGCACACGTCTGGATGGGGTACTTGGTCGGGTCAGCCTGAGGAGCCGAGTGGCCATGCTGATGATGGCGGGGAGCCGACTAATTTTGAGGAGGAGGGGGAGGAGGGGGGCAACGTCTACCAGCGTGGTGCTACACAGCTCCCGTCCGTGCCGGCGACCCGCGAGCAGAGGTGGTTGATTTTCCCTGATGGGGAGAGGTAATTGCATTTAATCTTTTTGTACCTTCTGCATTCACGTTTCTTCAAATAACTAATGCGTTGGCCTTGTCATGCTGCAGGGGTTGGGACCACCATGAAAGTGTCCGCCGGCCCAACTCCGTCCTTGGAGTTCTAATTCGGCAGAACTTTTCGGGGTTTGTCACGTTGCCTGGTGAGGGTCGGCCTCCAGAGGTTGGATTGAGTTGGGAGCACTACTTGGCTGCCCCGGCCCCGGCGAGTGAGATTATCGACGGTGTCTTGTGCAAGACGAGGGCAGACATGGTGATCAGAAAGTTCTGGGTAATTTCTCCTTTACACAATTAAAAATCTTCAACTAGCTAGTTATTAATTGTACTAATCAATATTGTCTCATTTGATTGCAGACATTCTACAGGTGTGAGGAGGGATACGAGGAGGAGGCGGCAGATGTTATCCACAAGGAGTGCAAGCGCCTACTTCAGAACTTACGGCATGAGGCTCGAGTGTAGTCTGTTTGAGACTACTAAGCCGACCGTGGTATCAAGAAGTCCAAGCAGGACTGCCGCGATAAGTTCTTGAGTAAGGAGCAGTACATGAAGGTAATTCTTAAGGCCTTGTACTTAATTCCTTTATTTAGTAATTCATAGCCGTAGCGTTGAAGTTTCTATTTGCTAACTTAGGCCCCTCAGAGATGGTGTGCGGATCAGATGGATTGTTGGGAGATGTTGGTCGATGGGTGGTGCTCAAAAGAATGGTGGGCCACCCACAACGAGGCCAAGGACAAACGTGCCCAAATGGAAGGTGTGCCACACCACCAAGGCAGCTCCAACTTATTTCAGTATGGGCGGAACTGGGTATGTGGTTTGCTTCATGATTCATGCAATTCATTCATCATGCTAGCTTTAGCCCTTTAATTACTAATTTACTTTGTTTCTCTCTTTCAGGCACGCTACAATAAGGCGGATAAGGTGCCAGAGGTGTACGACCTGTATGCCATGGCCCACACTGGCTCTTACAAGAAAGTCAAGGCATTCTTTGCGTCTGACCTCGATGATCCAAAGAACTTCACCAACATCTCCGCCCATGACAAGCTCGTGCAATATAGAGATCAGGGGAAGGCAAGGAAAGGGGAGGACTTTAACCCGAGCCAGGGTCCCATTGATATAGAGTTGCTGATGATATCTGGTGGCAGGAGGTCCCATGGCTCCATAGCCATGGGAGATGGACTTATCCGTTGTCCTAGCACTCTCCCGAAGATCAAGGCGCGCCAGTCGAGCTCCACTCCTGAGATAAGGCCTCGTGAACGGCCAGTCCAACTCGCCATCAAGGTTAGTTATACGTACTCAGCTATCTTTCTCCATTACATTGTGTGCACTTCCATCAGTGATTACAAATGGTCATGTGAGTGGTGTTGCAGGCTGCTATACAGAGTGAGAGAGATAGAACGGAGAAACTTCCGGCGGAGGCGGCGGAGAGGCAGCGGGAGTTGGAGGAGAGGACGACAAAGTTGTTGGAGGAGGAGAGGGCACGAAATGACATGCAGGCAAGGGCCATGTATGAGCTCCTATTGGTAAGTTTCTTCTGCAGATTACTTGCTAGTCTTAACATTTGAGTCTCATTACTAACTAGTATGACTCTGTTGTGAAAACCAAATGTGCAGTCTGTGTGCGAGAAGTCCGGTCAGACCGCTCCGCCGATGCCAGTGATTGCTCCTGGGAGCATGGTGAGTTTAATTTGAATGGACATTACTTGCTAGTCTTAACATTTGAGTGTCATAATGCTAACGAGACATTGGAAATGATCTTTGGTGCAGCTTAACTCCAGAAACGCATCGCACGATCCTTCTCCAGCTACCGGCACGAGCCTGCCCGCTCCTACACCTCCCTGATCATGGTAAGTTTCTCTAGTGTTTTGCTTAACAAATGCATAAAGACCTAGACTTAGCTTTATTTCCTCCAATATGCTTACCAAAATGACCTAGAGTTAGCTTCTTTTCCTCCAAAATGACTTAATATGCTTACTGACCTCATAAACCATCCATTCTACCTAAGTTAGCTCTAAAACGATATGTACTTAGGTTACTTATGTCAAAAATTGCATAATTAGCTTAGTTAGCTCATAAATGATCCATTTTACCTAAGTTAGCTCTAAAATGACTCATTTTACCTTAGTTAGCTTACAAGTGATCCAATTTATCCAAGTTAGCTCTAAAATGACCCATTTTAGTAGATTAGCTCGTAAATGATCCATTTTACCTACGTTAGCTTTAAAATGACCCATTTCACCTAGGTTAGCTCCAAAATGACCCATTTCACCTAGGTTAGCTCCAAAATGACCCATTTCACCTAGGTTAGCTCCAAAATGACCCATTTCACCTAGATTTGCTCCTAAACGATCAATTTCACATAAGTTAGCTAAAAACGATCCATTTCACCTACATTAGCTCTTAAATGATCCATTTCACCTAAGTTAGCTCAAAAACGATCCATTTCACCTTAGTTGGCTCAAAAACGTGGCATTTCACCTTAGTTAGGTCATAAATGACCCATTTCAACTAAGTTATCTCATAAAAGCTCATAAATGATCCATTTCACCTAAGTTAGCTAAAAAACGATCCATTTCACCTTAGTTAGCTCAAAAACGTGGCATTTCACCTTAGGTCATAAACGACCCATTTCAACTAAGTTAGCTCATAAAAGCTCATAAATGATCCATTTCACCTAAGTTATCTCAAAAATGATCCATTTCACCTTAGTTAGCTCAAAAACGTGGCATTTCTCCTTAATTAGGTCATAAACGACCCATTTCAACTAAGTTAGCTCATAAAAGCTCATAAATGATCCATTTCACCTAAGTTAGCTCAAAAACGATCCATTTCACCTTACTTAGCTCAAAAACGATGCCCTTCACCTTAGTTAGCTCATAAACGATCCATTTCAACTAAGTTAGCTCATAAATGATCCATTTCAACTAAGTTAGCTCATAAACAACCCATTTCAACTTTGTTAGCTCATATATGATCCATTTCACCTAAGTTAGCTCATAAATGACATATACTTCTTGTTCTAGTCTTCTTCTTGTTCTAGTCACCTATTTCTAACTTTCTTATTTACCATTTTACAGATTTCATTCACTTCATGGAAGCTAGCTTGCTATGATGGAGTGCTTGCTTTTCCTTTGATGAAACGTTGCATTGTATCTAGCTTGCTATCATGGAACTTGCTTATGTATGAACAATGTGTATGGATGGAACTTGCTTATGTATGAACAGTGTGTATGGATGAAACTGATGTGTGAAACTGATGTGATATGTGATATGAAACTTATGTGCTGGATATGTGATATGAAACTTATGTGCTGGATATGTGATATATATTTGCTGTCATATATATTTGCTGTGAAAATTGTTGGATTAAAAAAACAGAAAAAAGAGACAATATGCAGGCTCTTTGCCGTCTGACACCGACGGCAAAGGGCTCTTTGCCATCAGCAGCGGACGGCAAAGAGGCCACATGGCAGGCAACTGTGCTTCCTGGGAGGCTGACCAATTTGGTCAGTTTGCCCATAGTGGCTGACGGCAAAGGCTTTGCCATCCGCAGCGGACGGCAAAGGCCTTCCGTTAACCACCTAACGAAGTAACATCGCATTTATTGCCGTCCGTCTTCCTTGCCGTCCGCTGCTAATGGCAAAGGCCCCTTTGCCGTCAGCTGCCCGAAGCAGACGGCAACGCAGCTCTTAGCCGTCCCCTTCTTTGCCATCACCTTTTGCCGTCCACGGCTGACGGCAAAGGTCTTTGCCGTCCGCCATCCATGCCTTTGCCGTCCGCCACGGCAGATGGCAAAGTAGCAGATTTCTGTAGTGATTGGGCTTGGGGGGGGCGCCCTCCACTTGGACGCTTCCTCCTCTCTCCCACTATGGCCCAATAAGGCCCATATACTTCCCGGGGGGTTTCGGTAACCTCCCTGTACTCTAGTATTTGCCCGAACTCACCCAGAACCCTTACGATGTCCAAACATGGCTTCCAATATACCAATCTTTATGTCTCGACTCTTTCGAGACTCCTCGTCATGTCTGTTATCGCATCCAGGACTTTGAACTACCTCCGGTACATCAAAACACATAAACTCATAATACCAATCGTCATTGAACGTTAATCGTGCGGACCCTACGGGTTCGAGAACTATGTAGACATGACCGAGACACGTTTCCGGTCAATAACCAATAGCAGAACCTGGATGCTCATATTGGTTCCTACATATTCTACGAAGATCTTTATCGGTCAAACCGCATAACAACATACGTTGTTACCTTTGTCATTGGTATGTTACTTGCCCGAGATTCGATCGTCGGTATCTCAATACCTAGTTCAATCTCGTTACCAGCAAGTCTCTTTACTCGTTCCATAATACTTCATCCCGCAACTAACTCATTAGTCACAATGCTTGCAAGGATTATAGTGATGAGTATTACCGAGAGGGCCCAGAGATACCTCCCCGAAACACAGAGTGACAAATCCTAATCTCGATCTATGCCAACCCAACAAACACCTTCGGATACACCTGTAGAGCACCTTTATAATCACCCTTTTACGTTGTGACATTTGGTAGCAAACAAAGTGTTCTCGCATGCTTAGTTGCACTCGCTCAGACGCAGGTGTCGGTGTCAAAACCGGCGGATCTTGGGTAGGGGGTCCCGCTCTATGCGTCTAGGCTGATGGTAACAGGAAGCAAGGGACACAGATGTTTACCCAGGTTCGGGCCCTCTCGATGGAGGTAAAACCCTACTTCCTGCTTGATTAATATTGAAGATATGGGTAGTACAAGAGTAAATCTACCACGAGACCGTAGAGGCTAAACCCTAGAAGCTAGCCTATGATGGTATGATTGTAATTGTGATCGACCTTCTAAGGACCAACCTCTCCGATTTATATAGACACCGGAGAGCGCTAGGGTTTACATGGAGTCGGTTACAAGGAAGGAAGTATAACATCCGGATCGCCAAGCTTGCCTTCCACGCCAAGGAGAATCCCATCCGGACACGGGACGAAGTCTTGAGTCTTGTATCTTCACGCTTCAATAATTCAGACGTTGTACACAGTCCGGCCATCCGGATACCCCCTAATCCAAGACTCCCTGAACCAGGCTTCAATGACGATGAGTCCGGCGCGTAGTCTTGTCTTCGGCATTGCAGGGTGGGTTTCTTCTCCGAATACTCCAAAGTAATTATCGAACACTTGAATCGTGTCCGGATCCACAAAATGATCTTCACATGCCACCGTAGGGAGAATGATATTTCACAAATGCAATCTGCTGACAACTTTTTAAACAACGCGACGTGTCATTACGGTCGGGTCATTATTCGAACCGTTTTCCTACAACCAGCCACAGCGCATATCGCGAGGCGGTTTCTTCTGCACGTTTTATCATAGCAGAGATCGTGTCCCCTTATCGTGGGATTCTCATCAATACGGGTATGGGTAATCCAACCGCACCACTAATCGCGGCGAGTGGGGACCGAGCGGGTTCCACCAGGCTAGTGAGGAGACACAAAAAGATTTTGTCGTCCCTATAAAGAGATAAGGCCTCTTCCTCTTTACCCACGCCTTCTCCTTCTGCTAGCACATTCCCCTCTGTTCGAGCCTTAATGACCACGCATTCTCCTTTTCCACCGAAGGGAGGTTTTCCAAAGATGTCCAGATCCGGAGCAGGAGGCAGATGGATGGCCTCGACCGTCCAGGAGAAGGACATCAAGAAGCTCCGGGAAGCCGGGTATCTGGCCCAGAAGATCGGCCACCGTCTCCCACTGGCGGGACAGGTCGTCCCCACTCCGGAGCCTCACGAGAGAGTCGTGTTCCTTCCCCACTTCGTCCGTGGGCTCGGGTTTCCCCTCCACCCATTTGTCCGTGGAGTCATGTATTACTATGGGATTGATTTTCATGATCTTTCCCCCCAACTCTTTTCTCAATATCTCGACGTTCATCGTCGTGTGCGAGGCCTTTCTTCGGATTTCGCCTCACTTTGGCTTGTGGCTGAAGATTTTCAATGTGAAGCCCAAGGTGGTGAGTGGCGAACACGCCGAGTGCGACGGCTCCATGGTGAGCAAGATGCCGAAGGCCGTTTGGCCGAAGGGCACCTTCAACGACTCCTTCAAGGAGTGGCAGCAGCAGTGGTTTTATATCACCAAACCACGCGGTAAAAAGTGGGCTGCAGTTCCTGATTTCAGATCCGGAGCTCCACTGCGGCTCACGTCCTGGCCCAAGAAGGGCCCGAACTGGTCCTCGTACGATGAGCTGTCGCTGCTCCAGACGCGCGTTCAGAGCGTGGTCGACAAGGACATCAAGCTCGTCGACGTAGTCCAGGTGATGTTAGTTCGCCTGGTTCTCCGTTGCCAGCGTCGAGCCTGCAACTTGTGGGTGTATGACCCAACCGAGCACCAGACTCTTTGGGGGCTCTACGACTCCTCCCACAAGGATATCTGGAAGGTACTTTTTAAGTCCGGCAAATCATGCCCAGGCTCCTCCGAGGACCGTGGGTATCAATTATCCAATTCTGCAAGCCCGGTAAGTCATAACTACACTCCGTCCATCCATGCTTCAGTTGGCATGTCCCGAGGGAGACATCTTAATCGTGTTTCATCGTGACCTCAGGGATGGACAAAGAAGGTGGAGCGGATACATTGTCCAGCCCCGCTGCCGGAGGAACTGGCCAGACCTCTTCTGACGAAGATGCTGGTCCCCGTGCCTTACGAGGTGCCAAAGAAAGAGGCCTCCAAGAAGGTCAAAAAGACCCGGAGTGGCCTCCGTCGTCGCGAGGCTTCGGACGCCAAATCCGAAGACTCCAGCGACGATCCTTCTTCTGAAGATGAAGAGGAGGAAGCAGAGGAGGACGAGCCTCACTCTGGTGGCAGGAAGAAAAGGACGACCTCCACTTCCCTGGAGGCCGGATCACCCAAGAGGGGGAAAGGTTCCCTCCCAGAGGCATCCACCACGGCTGCCGATAGCAGCCCGGAGTGAGATCCCAGGGCCCAGCCCCTGGAGAAGTCGTAAGTATACGAAATCTGAACACGCATATGCGTCCGGGATTTTTTTTGGGTATAGTAGTTTTAACTGTTGCCGTATTTTGCACAGTCCGGCAAGGTCTCGCGCCGGACAGTCCTCATCGGAGGATTCGCTGAGCTCGGACCCCTTGGCGAGCGAGACGCCTCCAGAGGCCCCTTCCCCAAAGTCCAGGCGCGACACTAAGGTGTCGTCTCAACGGGACCCGGACCAGGGGGCATATCACTGGAGCCGGACACACGGGAGCGATGGCCCCTGAGTGTGCCGATAGCGGGGGCGATCTTGGGTTCGGCCCACATCCGGACAAGGTCCAGGAGACCTCTAAGGCTCCCGGGTCGGGCGAGCAGCCACCTTCGACAGTGGGAGGCTTGCCTACTCCGCCGGCAACCTCTGTCCAAGCAGAGTTGCCAGGCGGTCTGCCGACAGTGTTAAAGAACGCGTCTATCGTCGATGAACATCAGATCCTCATGGGTCTGGTGGTTGAAAAGATTCAGTCCGCCGAGAGCGGGCTGAACGAGTCCTGCCTTGGCCTTATAAAGTCCTTTGAGGTATGTTTCCTAAGAAACCTTTGAGGAATCATCATAATATGAGTAGTAGCCCCTGATACACTGTCCGGCGAAAGAGAGGGAGCCAGGCAGGGGATCAAATCCTTTGTTAATGATGTGTACCTCTTTGTTTGAAAACAGGCGTGTGCGGAGAAGACGTCCGCTCATAATGCGAAAGTGTCCGAACTGAAGCAGAGCCTGGAACGGGCCGAGGAAGAACTTGGCCGTGTGAAGAAGCTATTAGAGGATAAGCAAGGTATGTTGAAACATTGTCTTGCATTAGGCACGAATGAGTAATTGTGCCTATTGAAAAGTATTTTTGTTGTATGCCCTAGGAGCGAGTGTCGAATATGAGGCACTGAAGAAGGCTATGGCTGATGCCAACGAGAAGGCTGCCGCCGAGCAGGCGCTTCATGAAAAACACGAGGCCAAGGTCATCACAGCCGAGCGGGAACTCCAGGAGGCTGTGAAGAAAAGCGAGGGCTTGGAGCAGAGTCTGGTAGGGAAAGAATCCGAACTTGCCCAAGCTCACCAGGCCGCGGAAGATGCTCGGGAAGAAGCCCGAGGTGCTGTACGGGACATTCAGGAGGCCCGGAAAGTTGCGGCTGGTAAGGCATGTTGTATTCATGGCCATGTTTACATGATAGCGGGGAGGACTCTAGGCGACAAGCTGAATTCTTGTTTTTACAGGGGCGTTTGCGGATCTGCCTCGTAGCATATCAGATGCCGCCCAATTTTACCGGACCGAGGAGAAGAAGTCTGCGAAGAGGAATTTCTGGTCGCAATATTTGGCGTCGAACTATCCGGTGCCTTTTATCGATCAGCTGAAGCGGCTGGTCGAACTGCACCAGGCGGCCGAACTAGCCCTGAAGGACTTGGTTGTCCGGTTGTGGCCTGCAGAGCCAATTCCAAGCAGTTACTTCGGACTCATGAAGCGGATTGTGGGCGCATGTCCTCGCTTGATGCTATCAAGCGATCAGTTTGTATAGAAGGTGCGCGCATGGTGTTTGCCCGTGCAAAAGTGCATTGGGGGAAGCTTGACGCGGAGAAGCTGATGACTGAGGGGCCGCCGGAGGGTAAGGAGCACCGCAAGCCCGAGCTGTACTATGAAGGTGTACTGAAAGGGGCCCGCCTTGCAGCGGATAAGTGTGCCAAAGAAATTATATTTCCCTGAGGGCATTCGTGCCGCTTTTTGTAATATGGGATAATGGCATTTTTGTTATATATTACCTATTTTGTTTGAACATATGTTCTTCCTGTGCGGCCCTTTATTGTATGTAAATCCTGAGAGTTGGCCAGTCGTCGGCTTCTACCCCCACGTAAAAAAGAATACGGGGGTGTTCGGGATATATCTGAACGTTCTTTATCCCATAGTTGGGTCCTTTTAACGAGGTGTTTCTCACCACGAACTAGGCAATCGGACTATAAGGCTTTATTACTCTCACTTAGCCATAGGAATTCAAGTATGGTCGGCGCAGCCCCTAGTGTTTGGAAGGCCGAACTAGGGGCTCTATTGGCGCCTGATCAGAAGACCGACCCGTCGCACTCTGCATTTATAATGGCGTTATGCGGAGTAAATCTTTAAGGATTTTACAACCTCTCTAACAGCTGACCAGCTCTCGCTGTATCATGACAGTCGGTTTTCGGCTTTCTCTACTAAGGTGCTCGTCCGGCAGATCCGGGACACAATCACAGTAGTTCTCCCTACGCTACCTTAGCCGATATAACGGAACGTAAGGTACCAAAACAAGGGAGCTGGGCAAAACCAACCAATGACCCAAGACATGATTCGAAGATGATGCATATAGTGCTATAAGTTCGAGGTGCCGAGCGACCGAGAAGGTGGTCGGACTTTATTGCCGTACTATGAAGCCCCTGGCATAATCGGGCGTAACATGAGGTGTCGATGAAAAGCGACGGCCGGTAAGTGTTATTTAGGTCTATGCATTATAGTAAGATGATATGTCTATGCATATGAGTACGATTTTATGATTATGAAAAGAGGTGTTTTTGGCAGAACCTGTGGTGGCCGGATTGGAGGGGGCTGTGAGTAGATTTGAAGTGAATCCGGACTGCCTTCTTTAGGGGGGCTCCTTGTGTGTCCTGGCAGATTCCATGTCACCAATCCTATTCTGCGTCAAAGTTAGTTTGTAAAGGCAAATACTTGGAGGTAGCTGAACATCCTCTTTGTGGTTGGTCTGAGGGTTCCTGATCGGACCCTGGTTAACCCAGCCGTTATACCGTGAAGTGGCGCGGACTCCTCAGTTGGTGTCAGGATAGTCGGCTGTCATATCGGAATTTTGATATGCATGCACGACTCGCTATTCCGGCAGTTGTATGATTTCCGCTCTAAGGGCGGGGTTCGGCCTTGCCCATAGGTGTGATTGCATCACACGGTGTTGGCCTGAGTGATTTATCGCATGGAATCTAGTCAACGTGGTTCATCCGTTAGCATACGGTAAATTACCACATGGTGGGAAGGTGCCTAAGATTTATTCTTTGGCATAGCATTTTTTGGTGATCCAAAGACAACCGTTAGAGTGGTGGGCCAATAAGACTTAGGCTTTGCGCCTGGCATCTTTTAGAAGATGTTATTTGTGGCTTCATACCCGTGGGGGATTTATGTGTTATGGAGCCCCCGGGCTACTAGGTCTAGAAGTACTGAAATTGAATTGATGTGGTTGATGTGATCATGGACGATCGGCCGTACTTTTATTCTCTGGGGGGGGTCTCTTGACTAGACGCCTCCCCTTATTGTTTCCGGCACACGACCAGCCGCTTTGTTTTGAGGATCCGACATTCTCTATTGGTATGTTTTGCCGTCCTTCTAGGAGTACCGTGAATTTCACACGGTTGATCGAGTGTGTGGCTTGGGCCGAATAGGCTTGAGCTGTTCTTTGTCCGTTTACCGGACTGAGAGTTGCTGGACTTGGCACCAATTTCCCTGATTTGACGTTTATGACCATTGCGCCGAGGCTTGAGGATGCCTCTTCGTGTATCCTTCTTACTGTCTTGGACCATAGTGATGTGCGGACGTCGGGGTGTGTGCCTTTGGTTCTCCTGCTTGGGTTCAGGTAGCCAGTTGTACCGCGTATGCCCCTTGTGAGGGTGGTCGAGTATGTACTTTTTGGTGGCCAGGATCTTGGTCCACCTATCCACTAGCAGATGTTGGTCAGCTTTAAGCTGCTCTTGCTTCCTTTGCAGGCTCCTTGCCGTGGCCATGAGTCATCGCTTGAAGCGAACTTGTTCCATTGGATCTTCAGGCACGCCTAACTCATCATTGCCGAGGCTTACCTCGTCCTCGGAGGGGGGTGTATAGTTTTCCCTCTCCAAGTATCCCACCGTGGCCGGTCCGGCCTGCTTGAGGGTAGGCTGATCAGGGCTGTATTCCTCTTCGGCACCATCCGGATTGCTTTCATCTCCGGGGCCGGTGTTGATGTGGCGGGGCTTGGAGCGGCGCCGAAGACGCCCATGCTTTTGCTTTTCCTCCTGAGGGGTTATCCTCCGTTGCCTCGTCACCATTGGTTTCCTTCAGAGTGTCCACCATGTATATATCGTATAAGGAGGTGGCCGTACACCGCCCTGCGAGCGGTGGCTCCTGTAATTCTCCTGCATCGTCGTCCATACCGTCAATGTCTTCAGAGTCGAAGTCAAGTAGGTCGGTTAAATCATCGACCGTGGCAATTAAGTGGGTGGTGGGTGGGCAACGAATTCCTTCGTCGCATGCTTCCCACTCGAGCCGGACATAGTTCGGCCGCGAGTCTCCTGATAAAGATAGAGACTTTAGCGAGTTCAGTACGTCGCCAAAGGGCGAGCGCTGGAAGATGTCCGCAGCGGTAAACTCCATTACCGGAGCCCAACCAGACTCGGTGGGCTCAGGAGCGCGCGGACTGGGACCTACAACCGGATACGAATCCGGAGGTCCGGAGTCACTGGCTTCCTCAGAAGTGAGGCCTGTGTTCGGCTTCACCGTCGATGAGTGTACGGCCTGCGGGGCGGGGTCCATCCCTCTGTCCTTAGGCAACACAGTCTGCTCCGGATTTAAGTCCGGGGCTACTTCAGGGGTGATACCCCGAGCATTGTCCGACAGCAGGTCTAAGCCGTGCTCGTCGTGACTGTCCGGTGCTCCTAGCGCAGACCTGAATCCGTCGAAGATCAAGTCTCCGCGAAGGTCAGCCGTGTAGTTCAGGTTTCCGAACCTGATCTGGTGGCCAGGGGCGTAGCTGCCGATCTGCTCCAGGTGGCCAAGCGAATTGGCCCGTAGTGCGAAGCCGCCGAACACGAAGATCTGTTCGGGGAGGGAAGTCTCACCCTGGACCGTGTCGTTGACGATGATTGAAGGAGCCATCGAGCCTTGCAGCGACGACACAGAGGAACTCTCAATGAAAGCACCAATGTCGGTGTCAAAACCGGTGGATCTCGGGTAGGGGGTCCCGATCTGTGTGTCTACGCTGATGGTAACAGGAAACAAGGGACACAGATGTTTACCCAGGTTCGGGCCCTCTCGATGGAGGTAAAACCCTACTTCCTACTTGATTAATATTGAAGATATGGGTAGTACAAGAGTAGATCTACCACGAGATCGTAGAGGCTAAACCCTAGAAGCTAGCCTATGATGGTATGATTGTAATTGTGATCGGCCTTCTAAGGACCAACCTCTCCGGTTTATATAGACACCGGAGAGGGCTAGGGTTTACAGGGAGTCGGTTACAAGGAAGGAAATATAACATCCGGATCGCCAAGCTTGCCTTCCACGCCAAGGAGAATCCCATCCGGACACGGGACGAAGTCTTGAGTCTTGTATCTTCACGCTTCAATAATCCGGATGTTGTACACAGTCCGGCCGTCCGGATACCCCCTAATCCAGGACTCCCTCAGCAGGGTTGCACACTCTCGTCGGCTTAGGTGTCTACTCTCATTGGCTACGGGAGTTGTACACTCTCATCGGTATAGTCATACACGCATAACAGTGGATTTGCACACACACGCATGGCCGTGGAGTTGAACACTCTCATCGGCATAGGTGTCCACTCTTGTTAGCTGCAGAATTTACACACTCTCGTTGGCACAATGCGTCATGCACGGTTGCACACGTGGGACGGCATAGTCACACACACGGGATCACAGAGCTACACACTCTAGTTGGCGTAGCAGCTCATGCACGGTCGCGGACTTGCAGGTTCTCATCGGCATAGTCGCACAAGCGCGATGGTGGAGGTGCACTCTCTCGTCGGCACAGTAGCTCATGCACAACCACAAAGTTGCACACTCTCGTTGGCGTAGTAGATCACGCACGGCCACGGAGGTGCACACTCCCATCGACATAGTCGCACACGCATGACAACGGAGTTGCACACTCTCGCTCGCATAGTCGCACACGCACGACCGCGATGTTGTGCACTCTCGTTGGCATAGCCGGACATGCGAAGAGTCGGAGTTGCACATGTGAGGCGGCATACACACAGGACCACGGAGTTGCACACTCTCGTTGGCGTAGTAGCTCATGCACGGCTGTGAGGATACACACTCTCGTCGGCATAGTGCACACGCATGGTAGTGGAGTAGCACACTCGTCTGCATAGTCACACATGCACGACCATGGAGTTGCACAATCTCGTTGGCATGGTCACACACACGTGGCCACAGAGATGCATACTCTCACGGGCATAGTAGCTCAGGCACGACCGCGGGAGTTGCACACATGCAACAACATCGTTGCACACACATGACCGTGGAGCTGCACACTCTCGTCGACGTAGTAGCTCATGTATGGTAGCAGAGTTGTACACTCTTGACGTACGTGAAAAAGTTACACATCAACTATTAGGCAGTTGCACTAAACGAGAAGTAAATTGCACAAACAAAGTTGGTAAAAACATACCTATACGGGGTCTAGTTTTGAAGAGCACGTTACGAAGATTCCTACCGTGAAAATGGATCATAATTTTGACGTTCGAGTAAAAGGTTTATTACTTTTTTTAGAAAAATGAAAACTCGAATTAAATGTGTTCACATCTATTCACATGAGCGAAAACTGAACTTCCACAAGTAAGGAAAAAGTTGCACATTGACTGTCATATAATTGCACATTGACTATTCCCAGTTGCACCAAACAGAAATTAAATTGTACAAAAAAAATTCGTCAAAATATATGCATACGGGATCAAGTTTTGAAGAGCACGCTGTGATGGTTTCAACGGTGAAAACGGATCTTAATTCCAGCCTGCGGTTTGAAAGATATCACCTTTTAAAATTTTAAAAACCTGAATTTAATACACAACAAGACAACGTGGGACTGCATTTAATGCAGGAGACATGAACGGGTGGGGTGATTAGCAATTTCTTTTTTTAGCATTTTTAGACAACATGGAGGGCACGGCTGCTCGGGGGGTGTTAGCGAGCGCACGGCTGCTCGCTAGACACGTCCTTTATTTATTGGGGTTAATTTAATCAAAAAATTGCTGATATACGCAACACTGAGCGGCTTCGGAACACCAGGAAGGCGACAACGGACAGGGCATCAGAGTCATAGCTTAGCGTTATCACCACACTACCGATACGTAGCTATGCCTAGTCCATGCAAAACCCAGAGCTAAAGTTGTCTCCTCCTGTAGCGATGGCCTGTACGTGCGGCTGTCCCCCGACGAAATCGTACGCTGTATAATCACCGTCCATACTGCGGACTGGGGGTTGGTCAGGTAAACTCGGTGGGACCGATTCGCTCATTTTGGTGAGACCAAAATGTTACGAAAAGGAAACAGGGAGTTTACATTGCAATCTCGGTGGGACCGATCGCTCCTTTCGGTGATACCGCAACGTTACGAAGGGAAACAGAGAGATTACAATCCCATCTCGGTGAGACCGAGATCCCTATCGGTGAGACCGATTTGCCTAGGGTTTGTGGCAGTGGCTATGACATCTGAACTTGGTGGCGTCGGTAGAAAGAATCGGTTGGGCCGAGTTTGACTTTTGGTTTAGGTCATATGTAGATATGAGAAAGTAGTTGAGGGTTTTGGAGCATATCACTAAGTACTGTAGAGCAAGAAACTCATTAAGCAACACCTCATCCCTCCTTGATAGTATTGGCTTTTCCTATAGACTCAATGTGATCTTGTATCACTAAGATATAAAGTGTAGAGTCTTGAGCTTTTGAGCTTGAGCCAATCCTTTTATCCTTAGCATTTTGAGGGATCCACTTTTCTCATCCATGCCATGCCATCCATTGAGATTTTTCCTGAAATATTCATCTTGGAATGATGTTAGCTCAATGAGCTATATGTTGTTAGGAATTACCAAAACCACCTAGGGATAGTTGCACTTTCAATCTCCCCCTTTTTGGTAATCGATGATAACATATACATCAAAGCTTCGATATATGATAATAAGAGTGAAAAACGTAGTCGCTTTGAGAAGTATGTGATAAGCAAGAACTCCCCCTAAATTTGTGCATAGTTTAAGATTTGCTTTGGACTGCAAATGCACAAAGAGTTAGGCTCATGGTTTACTCTTCCATGTCACATACATCTTGGTGGAGCGCTCAAAATGATAATGATTGAATACATGCACTCATCACCAAGCAAAGTGAATGATCATATAAAGATAAACGACACAATGTCATCCAACAAGCATAAATGTAGCATATAATCAAACACATGATCATCCAAGTATCACACAGACATAGAGTATCAGCAAACAAAGTTCAACCGCCAAAGCAAGAGAGAACAAAAAGCAACACTCTCTCTCGAAGCCTATGATCTATACATTTTTCTCCCCCTTTGGCAACAAGTTACCAAAAAGTTCATAAAAAAATGCATAGCACTAGATCGAATCTCAAGCTTGATCTTCAGGTGGTGGTGTAGAGATGGCTCCTTGGACGAAGACTTCAGTTGATGTGGATGGAGCTAGAGGTGTGGGTGCTGAAGCTGGTTGCACTGGAGCTGTAGGAGTTGTAGCTGGTGCAGATGAAGTGGCTCTGGTGTTTGTCACTGGCACTGCAGCTGATCTCTGAGCTCTAGGCACTCTGGAAAATGCATCAGTGGTTGTCTTGCCCTTCCTCTCCTGCATATCATCCTGAAGCTGCTCAACAACAGACTGGATCTCAGTTACCTTCACGTCCAAGTCATAGAACTTCTGCTCCATGATCCTTTCCAGGCTCTCCTGGTTTTGAGTCAAGGTGGCCAGCCCCTTCTCAATCCTCAGAGTGGATGCAATCAAGTAGCATAGTTGATCTTGTTTGCTCTTCAGAAAGTACTGAATGCCTCTTCCATTGTTGGCATCTTGGTAGCCTTCTCTGTCCTTGCATTCTCCTTCTTTGCTTGAGCGTGCACAGAAGATGGTTCATCTTCATCCATAGCCACTTGGTTATCCTCAAAGTCTAGATAGATAGCAAAGTGTTCCTGGTCCAACAAGTATGTGCCTGTGCCCATCTTGGAGTTAATCAGCTCCTGGATCTGTGGGGCATACCCACAACTTCTCTTCTGGTCAGCTGCTGTCCTCTTGATAGTCTCAACTATGAGGCTCATGACCTTGAATTTCTGTGGCACATCAAATAGGAGTAGCAAGTTTATTGCATGGCCTCTGATCATGTTGTGGTCACCTGACTTGGGCAAGAGAGTATGCATGAGGATCCAGTTGACGGTTGGCAGTCCTGAGAGAAGATAATGTACAGATCCAAACTTATGTGTCTCAACTGCAGCATCTGGGATCTCCTTGTACATATGTGCCATAGTGTTGTGATCCATCTTCTTCTTGGCATAGACATCCAAGTCATCTGCCTTCTCCTTAGGTGCATTGATCAGATTTGCCCATTCCTCAATAGTTGATTGGTACCTTGTACCTTCAGACATCCATACTATCCTGCCATCTGGATAGAAGTGTGATGTGGAGTAGAATTGCATTATGAGCTCATCATTCCACTTTGTGAGCTTCTGCCCAACAAAGTATGCAACTCCACAAGCACTAAAACTGTCATACACACCAGGATAGTGTTCCTCATTCTCCTTCATGTAGGTCCAGTCCACCCACCTCATGTCACAAACTATACGCTTCTTGTCCAACAACACTGTCTCATAGAAATCCTGTTGTTCCTTAGTATGGAACCTGTAGTCAACAGCAGTCCTTCTCCTGATAGCATAAGGATCAGACAACCTCCACTGTCTGAGTCTTGCATCCTTCCTCAGCTTCATGTTTTCAGCCACAGGATGAGCATCATTGTGGTTTGGAATCTTTGGCTTCAACTTTCTCAGGATATGCTCTTCATCTTCTTCTTCTTCAGCAGCAGTTTCAGGCACTGGGGCCTTGTTCTTCTCAGCAGTAGATATGTTTCTGGTATTTCTTTTGGGTGCAATCTTGGGCTTGGAGGCAGCTTTGGGTGCTTCTTTGGGCTTTGATGATGCATCCCCTGACCTAATAGCATCACCCATAAGCTTCTGAGCCTTGGGTGCTGGTGCAGCAACCTCTTCTTCCTCTTCCTCTTCCATCATGGAAGGCTTCCCAACAACTCTGGCCATGGTCTTCTTGACCCTTTCCTTCCTTTTCTTCCCTTCTGCAGCAGCCTCTTTGGGTTGAGATTCCAAAGGTACTTTAGTAGAGGCTCTGGCTTTAGACATGGGAGTTCTCTTAGAAGGTACTTTGGTCTTCATACTAGGCTTAATGGCAGCAGCTGTGCCATACTCCTTTTTGAGCACTTTCTTCTTGGAAGTGGCCTCATCCTCTACTGCCACATAGTCTTCATCCTCGGATTCTGAGGTTTTCTTCTTTCTGGCCCTGGTGGCAGCTTTGGGCAAGTTGCTTGGGGTGCTCCTGCTACCATCATCTGAGGTACTAGAGGGACTAGTGCCCTCACTCATCTGAATTTGCTCCTCTTCCCTGTTCTGGCAGTCACTTTGATTAGACATGTTGCACACACTGACTGCAGACCCTGTGAATAGATATAGATGAGATAGAGTGGATGAGCATCACAAAATACAGAGGTTTTTGCAAAAGAATGATTCAAAAACTTAGTTTTAGTTTTCCACAGAAAGCATTTCGGATCAACCGATTTGCAAACTCGGTGATATCGGAGCAGCTTTTGGAACCTAAACTAGTGATCTCGGTCAGACTGAGTCACAGTTCGGTGGCACCAAGACTGCTAGGGTTTCACAAAGTCCTGAACTCGGTCACACCGATTTGCAATTCTCGGTCAGACCGAGAATCACATGTGCAATGGCCTTAGCCGAATCGGTGGAACCGAGTTCTACGGTGGGTCCGAGATGGTTTCGGCGGAAACCTAACCCTAAATTTTCAATTCACTTCGAAACTATGGATTGTTTTGACTAGATAGAATAGTTTCAATTGTGGCAAGAATCATGATGAACACAATGTGCTAGGAATTAGACGGGGATAGCACTGTGATCGAGTCCATACCCTAGCTTGGCGATGAACTCAGTACGGCGGCAACGGCGGGGGTGAATACCGTTGACGGCGGCGGAGACCAGCGACTGGAGGAGGCTGGCGACAAGGAGGACGATCCAGAGACCCTGGAGGCAGAGCGAGCTATGCGCGGGCGAACGGGTTTGGAGAAAGTTTCCAAATTTTTTCCCATGAGTATATATAGCCCGACCCTGTCGGTGTGACTGAGTGGAACAACTTGGTGGCACCGAGATGCATAACTGTTGACAGTTACAGCAACTCGGTGTGACCGAAGAGTTCAAATCGGTTGCATCGAGATTGAAAACCTAGATCGACTTAGTGATCTCGGTATGACCGAAATGGAGGAATCAGTCAGACCGAAACGCACAAAGAAGTTTTGGAAGTTTAAGTGTATGACAAATCGGGGACTCCGAGTGCTCCTCACACAGAGTGGTTCGAATCTGACTTGATCAAATTTTGTGATGTAGCATGAATAGAGTTTGAGACAAGAAAAGCATAGATAGCTAGAGAAGGTTCTTAGGCATTCTTGTCCATCCACTTGGCAAAAGAAAAAGAAACCAATCAATCAAACAACAAGTGGATGTCCTCGAATGAGTAAAATATGCAAGCAACATGCTCACACAATAAAATAGCAAATGAAATATGTGACAAAGCATGCACAAACAATTCTAGCATCTATCAAACAATTGGCGATGACTAGGTCATCTATATATGAGTATATTGACTTAGGAGTCAAATGAGAACATTTGATCATAGGTCATAGTCATTGTTTAAGCTCAAGTGGGGTTACCACTTTTACATAATGCATTGATGTGTTCACACCATTAGAGTTGCTTTGACTCAATTCTTAGAGTTAAGCTCCCCCTAGATGTGATATCCCCCCTTAGAGGGATGAACTAACCTTGGGTTTTGTCGATGATGACTTCATGTAGGTGTTGAAGATGTGGATGCTCAATGTTGATGAAGATCATTTGGAGCAATCCTTTGGAGTGAGTTGCACTTTCAATTCCTGCACGGGTTAGTCCCACAAGGAACAAACAAGAATATCCATAGACATAGAGTGATGCACACGCAAGATGATGTCCATGAAAGCATTAGATTACCTTGTCCCTTGTCTTACCAACAAGAGGGTTTGTGACTCCTTGAACTAGTGCAAGATGTGGAAGTTGATTGCACTTGTTGTTGCCAAATTGATATGAGTGAAATATGTTGGCGGAGTCACCCTCAAGAACTCTCTAGTTCTTCTTCTTCGGGATCCACATCATCTTGATGGGAATCCTTGGAGTTGTAGTCGTACTTGATGAAGTAGAACTTGTCGTAGTCTTGGGAACCCACTTGACCAAGGCCTTAGGAGCTTCTTCAAATGCATCAATATCCTCTTGAAGCTTGTCCTTGCCTTTTTGCTTGTGGTCTTGTGGTGGAAGATCATCTTGAGCTTGTGTCCCCTTGAAGGAAGTAGGATCATACTTCTCTTGTTGAGGAACAAACTTCGTCTTGGGATATTGATCTTCTTCCCACTCAACTCCATTGGCATTGAACTTTCGTTCAAAACCAACACCTTGGTTCTTCCGGTGCCTTCCTTGCTTGCGTACAATTTCCTCAAATTGCTTACTCCCGGCAAGGCTCTTGTAAACACCTTTCTCTATAATTCCCTTCAATAAGCTATTTTCTTGCTCAAGTGTAACTTGGCTAAGATAATCATTAGTGGAATCAAGAGAACTACTAGAAGCAACAACATTTGATTTAGCATGATTATTGTTACTACTAGAAGAAGAATCCTTCTTGTTCTTGTTAATGGACTTGACTTGAGGCATGTAAGTAGATAAGAGTAAACGCTTGGCAATGTAAGAAGAACTTTTCTTACGAATATCATCATTGATTGCCTTTAAGAACTCATGCTCTTGCTCAAGATTGAGCTTTTCAAAGCGTAACTTCTCATGAGTCCTTAAAAGTTCTCGATGATCTTCTAAGATAGTTTCATGAGCTAACTTAAGAGTGTTTAGTTCTTTAGTTAGAAGCTCAATCTTCTCCTTATCATTGTCATTCATTTTATCTTGATTAGCATGATTAATTGATGTTTCATCATAGTATTCATCACTAGAGTTGTCAACAAGTAAATCATCATCACCTAGCAAGTCATATTCATCACTATTGAAATCAACATACTCGGGGTGTGTTACCTTTGGGCCTTTAGCCATGAAGCATCTTCCAATTCCTTCATTGGGTGAATCAAATATGTCATAGGAGTTGGTTGACACAAGTGCTAGACCGGCAACACCTTCATCTTGAGTATATTCGGAGTTGGAGTGATAGCTTCTTTTGGAGTGATTGTCGGAGTCGGAGCCGGACACCCATTCACCAACATGAGCTTGATTTCTTCATTTTGTGTAGCTCCTTGATGACTTGTCCCTCCTTTCCGAATCTTTGCTCCTCCGGGATGTTCTTCATTCATAACGATCATCTCTACTCCTCCTCTCTCTTGGTGGTGATTCCTCTCTTCTACTTCTCCTCTTGGGTGATTCTTCTCTTCTTTTGTGGGGTGTCGTACACTCATTGGAATAGTGTCCGGGTCTACCACAATTGTAGCAGTTTCGCTCTCGACTAGAAGATCTTTTGTCAATGTAGGACCTTGACTTGGAGCTTCTCTCTTTGCTTCTACTCTTGTAGAATTTGTTGAAGTTCTTCACCATTAAGCTCAATTCTTCATTGAAGGTTTGTTTCTCACTTGATGATGTGGGGGCTTCACATGAGGCTTTGTAAGCACCACTTGACTTGTTGTGAAGTTCCTCCTTATCCTTGAGTGACATCTCATGAGCAACAATTCTTCCAATGACTTCCGTTGGCTTGAGATCTTTGTAATTGGGCATCATTTGGATCAATGTGCACATGGTATCATATTTTCCGTCCAAAGCTCTGAGGATCTTCTTGATGATGAATTTGTCGGTCATCTCTTCACTTCCTAAGGCCGCAAATCTCATTTGTGATAAGAGCAAGCCTAGAGTACATTTCAGCGACACCTTCACCATCCTTCATTTTGAAATTGTCAAGTTGACTTTGGAGCACATCCAACTTGGATTCCTTGACGGAGTCGGTACCTTCATGCATATCAATCAAAGTGTCCCAAATTTCCTTTGCATTCTCAAGATGGCTGATTTTGTTGAATTCTTAGGGGCACAATCCGTTGAAGAGGATATCACAAGCTTGAGCGTTGTATTGCAGCATCTTCAACTCTTCCGCACTAGCTTCACGGTTTGGTTCTCTCCCATCAAAGAATTCACCTTGCAAGCCAATACACACAATAGCCCAAACGGCGGGGTTATGTCCAAGAATATGCATTTTCGTCTTATGCTTCCAACTAGCAAAATTAGTACCATCAAAGTAAGGACCTCTATGGTGATAATTTCCCTCGCTAGACGCCATACTCTCCTAGGTTGTGAAACCAAGGCTATGGCCACCAAAAGCTATGGAAATCAAAGCAGATGGAGACCAAAGCTCTAATACCACTTGTAGGATCGAAAGTATGTCTAGAGGGGGGGTTATTAGACTACTTGACCAAATAAAAACTTATCCTTTTCCTAATTTTAGTCTTTGGCAGATTTTAGCTATCTTAGCACAAGTCAAGCAATCTTAACACAATTCAAGCAAGCATGCAAAGAGTATATGAGCAGCGGAAAGTAAAGCATGCAACTTGCAAGAATATAAAGGGAAGGGTTTGGAGGATTCAAACGCAATTTGGAGACACGGTGATTTTTGAGCCGTGGTTCCGATAGGTGGTGCTATCGTACATCCACATTGATGGAGACTTCAACCCACAAAGGGTAACAGTTGCGCGAGTCCACAGAGGGCTCCACCCACGAAGGGTCCACGAAGAAGCAACCTTGTCTATCCCACCAAGGTCGTCGCCCACGAAGGACTTGCCTCACTAGCGGTATATCTTCACGAAGTAGGCGATCTCCTTGCCCTTACAAACTCCTTGGTTCAACTCCACAATCTTACGGAGGCTCCCAAGTGACACCTAGACAATCTAGGAGACACCACTCTCCAAGAAGTAACAAATGGTGTGTTGATGATGAACTCCTTGCTCTTGTGCTTCAAATGATAGCCTCCCCAACACTCAACTCTCTCTCAAAGGATTTGGATTTGGTGGAAAGAAGATTTGAGTGGAAAGCAACTTGGGGAAGGCTAGAGATCAAGATTCATATGGTAGGAATGGAATATCTTGGCCTCAACACATGAGTAGGTGGTTCCTTCTCAGATACAACAAGTTGGAAGTGTAGGTTTGTTCTGATGGCTCTCTCCATGAATGAAGAGGAGGTGGAGGGGTATATATAGCCTCCACACAAAATCTAACCGTTACACACAACTTGCCAAACTCTATGGGACCGAATTGGTAAACTCGGTCAGACCGATTCAGCAAATCTAGTGACCGTTAGGATTTTCAATGGGACCGACATGCAACTCGGTAGGACTGATATGGTTAGGGTTAGGGCATAAGGTAATCTCGGTGAGACCGATTACACAAACTCGGTGAGACCGATTTTGGTAATAAGCTAACCAGAGAGTTGGTCAGGTAAACTCGGTGGGACCGATTCACTCATTTCGGTGAGACCGAAATGTTACGAAAAGGAAACAGGGAGTTTACATTGCAATCTCGGTGGGACCGATCACTCCTTTCGGTGATACCAAAACGTTACGAAGGGAAACAGAGAGATTACAATCCCATCTCGGTGAGACCGAGATCCCTATCGGTGAGACCGATTTGCCTAGGGTTTGTGGCAGTGGCTATGACATCTGAACTCGATGGCGCCGGGTAGAAAGAATTGGTTGGGCCGAGTTTGACTTTTGGTTTAGGTCATATGTGGATATGAGAAAGTAGTTGAGGGTTTTGGAGCATATCACTAAGCATTGTAGAGCAAGAAACTCATTAAGCAACACCTCATCCCTCCTTGATAGTATTGACTTTTCCTATAGACTCAATGTGATCTTGGATCACTAAGATATAAAATGTAGAGTCTTGAGCTTTTGAGCTTGAGCCAATCCTTTTATCCTTAGCATTTTGAGGGATCCACTTTTCTCATCCATGCAATGCCATCCATTGAGCTTTTTCCTGAAATATTCATCTTGGAATGATGTTAGCTCAATGAGCTATATGTTGTTAGGGATTACCAAAACCACCTAGGGATAGTTGCACTTTCAATCTCCCCCTTTTTGGTAATTGATGACAACATATAGACCAAAGCTTCGACAAATGATAATTAGAGTGAAAAACATAGTCGCTTTGAGAAGTATGTGATAAGCAAGAGCTCCCCCTAAATTTGTGCATTGTTTAAGATTTGCTTTGGACTGCAAATGCACAAAGAGTTAGGCTCATGGGTTACTCTTCCATGTCACATACATCTTGGTGGAGCGCTCAAAACGATAATGATTGAATACATGCACTCATCACCAAGCAAAGTGAATGATCATATAGAGATAAACGAGATAATGTCATCCAACAAGCATAAATGTAGCATATGATCAAACACATGATCATCCAAGTATCACACAGACATAGAGTATCTCAAACAAGCAAATAAAGTTCAACCACCAAAGCAAGAGAGAACAAAAAGCAACACTCTCTCTCGAAGCCTATGATCTATATATTTTTCTCCCCCTTTGGCAACAAGTTACCAAAAAGTTCATAAAAAAATGCATAGCACCAGATCGACTCTCAGGCTTGATCTTCAGGTGGTGGTGTAGAGATGGCTCCTTGGACGAAGACTTCAGTTGATGTGGATGGAGCTGGAGGTGTGGGTGCTGAAGCTGGTTGCACTAGAGCTGTAGGAGTTGTAGCTGGTGCAGATGAAGTGGCTCTGGTGTCTGTCACTGGCACTGCAGCTGATCTCTGAGCTCTAGGCACTCTGGCAAATGCATCAGTGGTTGTCTTGCCCTTCCTCTCCTGCATATCATCCTGAAGCTGCTCAACAACAGACTAGATCTCAGTTACCTTCACGTCCAAGTCATAGAACTTCTGCTCCATGATCCTTTCCAGGCTCTTCTGGTTTTGAGTCAAGGTGGCCAGCCCCTTCTCAATCCTCAGAGTGGATGCAATCAAGTAGCCTAGTTGATCTTGTTTGCTCTTCAGAAAGTACTGAGATGCCTCTTCCATTGTTGGCATCTTGGTAGCCTTCTCTGTCCTTGCCTTCTCCTTCTTTGCTTGAGCGTGCACAGAAGATGGTTTATCTTCATCCATAACCACTTGGTTATCCTCAAAGTCTGGATACATAGCAAAGTGTTCCTTGTCCAGCAAGTATGTGCTTGTGCCCATCTTGGAGTTAATCAGCTCCTGGATCTGTGGGGCATACCAACAACTTCTCTTCTGGTCAGCTGCTGTCCTCTTGATAATCTCAACTATGAGGCTTGTGACCTTGAATTTCTGTGGCACATCAAATAGGTGTAGCATGTTTATTGCATGGCCTCTAATCATGTTGTGGTCACCTAACTTGGGAAAGAGAGTATGCCTGAGGATCCAGTTGATGGTTGGCAGTCCTGACAGAAGATAATGTACAGATCCAAACTTATGTGTCTCAACTGCAGCATCTGTGATCTCCTTGTACATATGTGCCATAGTGTTGTGATCCATCTTCTTCTTGGCATAGACATCCAAGTCATCTTCCTTCTCCTTAGGTGCATTGATCAGATTTGCCCATTCCTCAATAGTTGATTGGTACCTTGTACCTTCAGACATCCATACTATCCCGCCATATGGATAGAAGTGTGTTGTGGAGTAGAATTGCATTATGAGCTCATCATTCCACTTTGTGAGCTTCTGCCCAACAAAGTCTGCAACTCCACAAGCACTAAAACTGTCATACACACCAGGATAGTGTTCCTCATTCTCCTTCATGTAGGTCCAGTCTACCCACCTCATGTCACAAACTATAGGCTTCTTGTCCAACAACACTGTCTCATAGAAATCCTGTTGTTCCTTAGTATGGAACCTGTAGTCAACAGCAGTCCTTCTCCTGATAGCATAAGGATCAGACAACCTCCACTGTCTGAGTCTTGCATCCTTCCTCAGCTTCATGTTTTTAGCCACAGGATGAGCATCATTGTGGTCTGGAATCTTTGGCTTCAACTTTCTCAGGATATGCTCTTCATCATCTTCTTATTTAGCAGCAGTTTCAGGCACTGGGGCCTTGTTCTTCTCAGCAGCAGATATGTTTCTGGTATTTCTTTTGGGTGCAATCTTGGGCTTGGAGGCAGCTTTAGGTGCTTCTTTGGGATTTGATGATGCAGCCCCTGACCTAATAGCATCACCCATAAGCTTCTGAGCCTTGGGTGCTGGTGCAGCAACCTCTTCTTCCTCTTCCTCTTCCATCATGGAAGGCTTCCCAACAACTCTGGCCATGGTCTTCTTGACCCTTTCCTTCCTTTTCTTCCCTTCTACAATAGCCTCTTTGGGTTGAGATTCCAAAGGTACTTTATTAGAGGCTCTGGCTTTAGACATGGGAGTTCTCTTAGCAGGTACTTTGGTCTTCATACCAGGCTTAATGGCAGCAGTTGTGCCATACTCCTTTTTCAGCACTTTCTTCTTGGAAGTGGCCTCATCCTCTACTGCCACATAGTCTTCATCCTCAGATTCTGAGGTTTTCTTCTTTCTGGCCCTGGTGGCAGCTTTGGGCAAGTTGCTTGGGGTGCTCCTGCTACCATCATCTGAGGTACTAGAGGGACTAGTGCCCTCACTCATCTGAATTTGCTCCTCTTCCCTGTTTTGGTTGTCACTTTGATCAGACATATTGCACACACTGACTGCAGACCCTGTGAATAGATATAGATGAGATAGAGTGGATGAGCATCCCAAAATACAGAGGTTTTTGCAAAAGAATGATTCAAAAACTTTGTTTTAGTTTTCCACAGAAAGCATTTCGGATCAACCGATTTGCAAACTCGGTGATACCGGAGCAGCTTTTGGAACCTAAACTAGTGAGCTCGGTCAGACCAAGTCACAGTTCAGTGGCACCGAGACTACTAGGGTTTCACAAAGTCCTGAACTCAGTCACACCGATTTGCAATTCTCGGTCAAACCGAGAATCACATGTGCAATGGCCTTAGCCGAATCGGCCGAACCGAGTTCTGCAACTCGGTGGGTCCGAGATGGTTTTGGCGGAAACCTAACCCTAAATTTTCAATTCACTTCTAAACTATGGATTGTTTTGACTGGATAGAATAGTTTCAATCGTGGCAAGAATCATGTTGAACACAATGTGCTAGGAATGAGACAGGGATAGCACTATGATCGAGTCCATACCCTAGCTTGGCAGATAACACTTTGTTATTTTACAAGGGCTCGATCAGCCAAGTATTAATCATTAAGAATATTCCGAGGGTGTATGAAAAGAGATCAGGGCATTTATTAAGTCCAGATAAGTGGTCCATGATGTTTGGGAAAAAGTGTAGTATGGATAATCAAGTGGCTTCTATGGTTATCTTAGAAATTACAGTGGAAGGGTTCGAAGATAGATATCTTGGATTATCGGTCTCATAGGGAAGAATGAAGGACGGTAAATTCCAACATACTAAATATAAGTTTCTTAAAAGGCTTTCTGACTGGATTGAAAAATATGCATCTTGTGGGGTGAAGGAAGACTTAATAAAATCAATAATTTAGCCCTAACGGTGTATGCCATAGGAATTTTAAAATTTTCGGTTTCTCTTTGTGAGGAATTATCCCACATTATAAGGAACTATTGGTGGGGACATGAGGAAGATAGTGGGAAAACACATTCGCAGGCATGGGACAAAATAACAAGGCCTAAAGGTAAGGGCGGTCTTGGGTTTAGTGATCTCATACTTTTTAATCAAGCTCTTTTGGTAAAAACAGGCATGGCGTTTGTTGATTTATCTGGAGTCATTGTGTGCGAAGTTGATGAAGGCAAAGTATTATCCTCAAGGAAGTAACTTGGCAAGGTTTTATGCATGGTTTGGAAGTGCTTAAGAAAGGGGTCATTTGGAGGGTGTGTGATGGTTCCAGTACTAATATTTGGAGGGATAATTGGATGCCCAGAAACTATGGCCTAAAAATTTCTGCAAAAAGGCATAATACTAGATTGAAGTGGGTCTTTGATTTATTCATGAGCAGGGGTAAGTGTTGGGATGAAAATTGGGTAAAGCATATTTTCTATCCACATGATTGTGATGAGATTCTAAAGATTCGTATTCGTGCCTATGGGGAGGGAGATTTTATCGCGTGGCACTATGATAAGAATGGTATATTTTTCTGTTGAAAGTGCGTATTATTTTGTGCTTAAATTGAAGGATAGTCAGGATACCATTGGCCAATCTAGTGGCAAACCAGAGGGGGGAGGAGGATATGGGAGTTAATGTGGAAAGCTAATATCCCGCAGAAGATTAGGATTTTTGCGTGGTGTGCTGCTACCTATAGCTTGGTAGTCTAGATGAATAGAGTTAAGCACCATCAGACTAATTCAGGTATGTACTCTATTTGTGGTGTAGAAGATGAAAGCACTTTTCCTGCTGTCGGTGTCAAAACCGGCGGATCTCGGGTAGGGGTCCCGAACTGTGCGTCTAGGCGGAAGGTAACAGGAGACAAGGGACACGATGTGTTTACCCAGGTTCGGGCCCTCTCGATGGAGGTAAAACCCTACTCCTGCTTGATTGATATTGATGATATGGGTAGTACAAGAGTGGATCTACCACGAGATCAAGGAGGCTAAACCCTAGAAGCTAGCCTATGGTATGATTGTTGTATGATGATTGTGTATCGACTAGCCTGGCCCCGGTTTATATAATGCACCAGAGGCCTAGGATAACAAGAGTCCTAGCCGAATACGCCGGTGGGGGAGGAGTCCTTGTCTTGATCACCAAGTCTTGTGGAATCTTCCTTGTATGCGGCAGCTGTCCGAACTGGCCCATGAGTATACGGCCATGGGGGTCCTCAGCCCAATCTAATAGATCAGGAGATGACGTGGTGAGTACCCCCTAGTCCAGGACACCGTCAGTAGCCCCCTGAACCGGTCTTCATGTTAGGGACGCTCCTCGATTCTTCCGAACTGTTCTTCATCTTCGGCCGTCAGTCTTGAAAACTGGTTCAACGAATCTTCTTTATCTTTGATCTTGAGGATCGCCGAAATGCATTCGACGGGTTTACACGTCGGGTATCCGAGGAGCCCCTTTAAGTTTCCGGCCTTTATCAATGCCTTGTTATTTTTATGCCACACCTCAGGTTTGAAGTTGTTCCCGGGAGGCAGTTCCCTCTTGCGTCCGAGCTCTAACGCCGGACTGCATTCGAGGTGTTTTTTGCAGCCGAGCACCAATGCCGGACTGCTTCCCAGCTCTAACGCCGGACTATCTATCCGAGCTCCAACACCGGACTATGTATCCGAGCTCCAACGCCGGACTGTATCCGAGGTGTCGTAAATCACCTTGGTTCAAAGAAGTTTGAAGGAGTTTAGCCGAGCTTAATGCCGGAAATGCCCTCTATGGAGCCAGCCACTAGCGCCCGAGCTTTATGCCGGACTGCTTCTGAGGTGGTGTACCACCCCGAATGTGGGCCGATTTTTGTCAATATTTTTTGTTGGTGCAATTTATTCTCTGCCGAGATACATAGCCAGTAGCCCTCAAGGTGGGTATCGGTCTAAAACCCGAGATGCCCATGAAGGATGACATAAGACCGCTGATCCCCATAGCTGCTGAGACTCAGGTTGATTTGCAAAATCGGTCTGAGGATCAAGTCCTAGCTCGGCAGAATACTTCAGGACACAAAAAGCGGCGTGCTCAGTCCTCGAGACTCAGGTTGGGTGCGGCCGACCAACCTGAGGATCAAAATCTCCTCGGAAACTGTATTGCACTTAAAATTTTCTGCATTGGACAAGCAATGCAGTAGCCCCCGAGACACTAGTGTCGGGTGGCAACACCAGATCAGGGGATCGATGTGCCCCTTTAATATTTGTAAATAATAAGCCCAAAGCCCAGTAGCCCCTGGGCCTTAATGCGGGCACGGGAGGCCGAATTAAGGATCGATATCCATAGTAAAATCACAAATCATGTGTAATGACTCTATGTATCCAAGTACTTTACGTCATTAATGCTCGGATCCGCATTGTACAAAACTTTGTTGACCGACCATCGGCTTCCACCTCCTCGGCCAATAGCCGAGGAGTGTTTGTCCAACTTTATAAAGCCTTTATGAGGGCAAAGATTTACAACAAACAAGGCAATCTGGCCATACGGTTTTATAAACAAAGGTACGCGGAGAGACATGTTATATTACTGTTTAACAGAAGAAATGTCTTCCAAAGAAAATAGTCCCGCTATCGGTTCCTTTCTTTGGGTTGTCATGCTAAGCATGATCATGAAACCTCAGCTCCAATGTAAAAGAAAAATATCGAGGATTTAGTTTGGGAGGCCAGTTAATAGCCCCCGATAGTGTTCGGCGACAGTCGAGGTCAAGCCGTAAACACTTCGGCCATTGTTATGAATGGCCCGTCGTTTAACGCCGTCATCGGATCGCCGACCATTTTACGCTTATTGTGATAGTCAGTTTTCGGCTTTCTCCACTGAGGTGCTTGACCATGCGAGCTGGAAGCACAATCGCAGTGGTTCTCCCTTGGCACACCTAGCCGAACAAAGCGGAACATAGGTGGCAAACACAGGAGCCGGGCAACCCAACTATTGACCGAAGACACAATTCGAAACCGATGCATATATAGCAATAACCGAGAATATTTTTGCCGAATCTATAAAGGTGTCCGGCATTGCATTGCGAGACTTGTGCTGAAAAAGCACAAATAGTTTAAAAGTGCCAAAAAGCTTGGAAAACCAAGAAACGTCAGTAAAAACATGAAGTCCGAACAATATCAAGTGTTCGGTGCCAACCCGAAAATTGGTCTTAGAAAAAAGAAGTGTTTCTGTCGTGCTTTAACATGATACATCATATCTCAAGACTTCGAGCGGGTCAGCCTACGGCTTCAACCTCCTATCCCGAGGGCAGAGTACTTCTCATCAGGCCAGTTTAGCAAACTAAACTCTAGCGGCTTTTGAGAGAGAAATTAGGCTCCCCGGCTAGTGACCGCACACTCGTGTCGAAAAAAGGAGTGATAAATAATAATAACTTTGCAATGACTAAGAAGAAAAACACTTAGTATGAAACGGCTCAAATAAACATAAGAGCCCCCAAGTGACTTGGGTAAAAGTTGACTATATAATGTAAGGTGACATGTAGAATGCCTTCTAGCCGGATTGTAGATCGTTTGTCGTAGCGGACCTTTTCGCTTCAACCTCTGGACCCAATAGTCCGGAGTGTGTCCGAATACCCTCGCGGTTATAAAAACCAGGGCATGCGTGGAGACCAGGCGTAGGGGTCATTAGTGCTTTATCAGACAAGTGCCCAACTAGTTATGTTATATTACATGGTTAGTAAGAAACATCTTCCAGGGAGAATAGTTCCGTTAGGGGTTCCTTTCCCTGGGAGGTATGCCCTAAAGTGCATGTCCGGACTGCGAAAAGAGCAGAAAAACATCTGGGGGCAGGTAAATAAATAGGTAAGAAATCATCTTTAGTTCACCGACCGAGTATTCCCTTAAGAACGCTAGCTTTCGGCTTCACCCAGTCTGAGGTACACATCCGGCTGACCCGGCAGTAACAATCGCAGAGGTGCTCCCTTTACCACCTAGCCGAACAATCGGGAACGTAGGGGTAAGCACAGGAGCCAGGCAACCCAGCTTGGCCAAAACTTAAGTCATATCGATGCATATAATGGTGAATAAAAGGTACATGCGGAAGTGTGACACATGTGTTGGGCATAAAGCCCGTATTAATAAGCTTCTGTTAAAGAAGCCCCCCAGGTATAATGAGCGCGGGTAGCGCGTCAAGTATGTGTGAACAAAGTTTGGGCAAGAAAAAAATTTACAAGCAACTTTTTTTTCCAAAAAAGTATAACGCTTGGTCGAACCGAACACAAGTTAGAAATTAAAGCTTTGAGCATGAAAGCGACTTAGCTGGTTAATGTGTTCGCAGTCCGAGCTTGATGCGGGACAAGGTTCTATCCCCCAAGCCGGTCCCGAGGTGGCGGAGCGGAGAGCTCGACACGCCGAAGTGGTGACATAGCACGGTCGATGCAGACCGGCAGAGTGACGCCGAAGTCCCCGGATCATTTTCCTGTGCATAAAAAATAGTGCAAACGGGAGATAATAGTAATAATGATAATAAAAAAAATCGTTGTATAATGAATAATTTATGCAAAGTGAGTTATAAAAGAAATATGGCCTAGCGCCGAAGTCAATGTCGATGCAGGGCGTCGGCGTGATGCCGTAAAGGCGTGGCAAAGCCTGAATTCGCAGGTCGGTCCGAGCTCCGATGCGGCGTTCGCCGGACTATGTACGGAAACTGACCGAACCACCATGCGACTGTCGTGAATGCGGCCACCATTTAATAGACCTGTGTACATATGATGGACAAACCAGAGTAATAATTCTTCGGAAAAATGAACCCAAACAAGCAAAAAATATTAGGGATTGATAGCACCCGGTTTATTTGTTGTAGCAATCCGAAGAAAGCTGATTTCCAAAATTGGGACTCGCTCCGCACACCCATTGCCTGATGGGCGATAAAACGACGGCATGGCAATGCTGGTAAAGGTTGGCTCGCCGAGACAAAGCCCTCGGTCCAGCTAACGTGACGGAGCTGGTCGGCTAGTGACCCCGAAGTGTCCGGAGTAGGTTGATGAAGAGATGGCGAAGCCCCCGGTCCAGCCGAGATGTCGAAGTAGGTCGGCGTGATGGACACCAACTTGAAGAAGCAATAGTGCAGCCCTGCCGATGCAGGTCGTGACGTGGTCGATGTCGGCTTGATGAAGCGACCGTGCGGCGATGCCGGTATGCCCGCTCCGTGTAATCCGTGGGGCGGCGATGTTGGTGATGATTTGTCCTTCGCGATGCCGGACTCTTGTTCGGCTTGCCGAGATGATGATCCGAAGAAGTTGAGCTCGGCTCAACAAAGTGACGACGTGTCTAGCGCAGGTCGGCAGCCGTGGAGCAATATTGCCGGACTGGTTTGACACCAGCATGATGCTGAAGATCATGTTCAAAAGATCTTAAAGTTAGTGGGATGTGTTCGGGAATAATACACAATATCCCATACAAAACTTCCTTCAAAAAGGATGTCCGAAATCCCGTTCATAAAAAAGATGAATTCGGGTCGGATTCGTTCTCGCGCAGAAAACAGATCCAAAAAGTGATGCACTAATCGGAAGGTTCCCGGAGTTTGGATGGTCGGATCGAGCTGAAATTTGGAGGGGTGGTAGATATAGGAATTCCGCAGCCGATCAACGGTTGGATCTTCCAAAGGACGTCCGAGCTAGAAGCTGGACACCACGCCCTAAACACATCCAAATTCCCATCCAGATTTGACAGTGCTCCGGTATATCGTGGATTGCCAGAGATTCCTCCATCGGAACTCGACGAAATTTTCCAGGGTTGTTGTAGAATCAATTCCGCACAATTCCACCAAAGAGATCGTCAAAGCGATACTCGAAGAGGTGGTGGCAGCAGATACGAGTTCGCTGTCCAAAAAAACAGCACGGTCGCTTGAGGGCAATGTTGACGTTGAGCCCCCGAGCTCCATGGATGATTCCTCCGTGATCTTGATAGAGATCGGAGTTGATGTTTGATGAAGGCCCTCGTCCGAATATGGTGATCCAAACACGGGGCGCAATTCTTGGTCGAACCAAGGTGACCAGTCGAGTTGGTGACGAAGATGCCGAAGTCGCAGTTGATCTGCAGGCGAGCCATCGATCCTTTTATCGATCACACAGCGGAACTCTCAATGAAAGCACCAATGTCGGTGTCAAAACCGGCGGATCTTGGGTAGGGGTCCCGAACTGTGCGTCTAGGCGGATGGTAACAGGAGACAAGGGACACGATGTTTTTAACCAGATTCGGGCCCTCTCGATGGAGGTAAAACCCTACTCCTGGTTGATTGATATTGATGATATGGGTAGTACAAGAGTGGATCTACCACGAGATCAAGGAGGCTAAACCCTAGAAGCTAGCCTATGGTATGATTGTTGTATGATGATTGTGTATCGACTAGCCTGGCCCCGGTTTATATAATGCACCAGAGGCCTACGATAACAAGAGTCCTAGCCGAATACGCTGGTGGGGGAGGAGTCCTTGTCTTGATCGCCAAGTCTTGTGGAATCTTCCTTGTATGCGGCAGCTGTCCGAACTGGCCCATGAGTATACGGCCATGGGGGTCCTCGGCCCAATCTAATAGATCGGGAGATGACGTGGTGAGTACCCCCTAGTCCAGGACACCGTCACCTGCTCTTGTGGGGTGTTCTAAAGCTCGTGCTCTACGGTTGGCCTTAAGAGATTCATGGAATATCCCGGATGAAGTGTTCTCCAAATGCTTGGGACAAGATTGGCTTTTAAGTTTGCTAGATCAGTTGAGCTTGTAGCAGCAGGAGCAAGTCTTATTCCTTTTCTGGCAAGCATGGCTTCTGAGAAAATGACTTAACTTTTGGAAAGGTTAAGGAATCCATTACTATCTCGGGAAATTTTGTGAAAAATTATTGTTCCTCTTACATGGCCAATCATGACACTACTCAGTTTGATTCTTGCGACAAAGGTAAGAAAAAGGTGGGAGGTGTTATTGTGGATTATGCACCATTGAAAGAACATGTGGTGTGGAAATCGCCTCCTGCTGACTATATCAAGATCAATGTTGACGCTAGTTTTGTGGAGAGTATTAATGATGCAAGTGTGGGGGTTGTTGCTAGAAATTTTGCTGGCAAAATTATTATTTCCTCGTGGAATTTTATTGATCAGTGTACCAGTGTCAATGAAGCCGAGCTCCGTGCCTACCTAACAAGACTTTATATCGGTATTACCCTTCATCAATCTATTTATTTTGGAGACTGATTATGCTTTCGCGCATCATTTCTTTACAAATGAGAAGCTTGACAGATCCCCTCTCATTGATCCGAAGAAAGAGGCTTTGAGTATCGCCAAGATGTTCCAAAATTTGAGTTTTTCAAAAATAAATCGGTGGGCCAATGATGTGGAAGAAGAGATTGCTAGGTTTAGTTTTAGTAGTAGATCAGATCGGTTGCTTGTTAACTCTGTCCCGCCCTATGTGGCGTATGCTATAATGAATGATTGTAATAACCTTTTGTTTAAGTAATTAATAAATGGGGCATTTAAAAAAACTTTGTGATATGGGTGTCATAAATCTTGTAAATGTTTTGCCTCAATGCCAATTCACATGAACTTCTCTGCCGAAAACAAAATGAATACACGCATAAGCTTGCTAGACTATGCAGGTCCTCTAGGAGTGTGAGACAGGGGCGGATCTAGTGGGCATGCTATGTTTGCCATGGCACCCCTACAAAAGCATATTATTTAAATTGGTAATAGTTAGTATTATCCTATATCTAGTGGTAAATTATTTCACCCGTGTGTGGCAGAGGCAGAGAGACCCTAGAAACTCGTCCACAACATAGGACCCTAGCCTCTAGAAGGCATCAGTGGGGGAATCGACAAGGGGCGATCCGTCATCACCACCACCTCATGCAAGGCGACACCGACATCAATCATCTTCACTGCCATCCATCTTCATCTCATTGTAATACTGAACCCTTGTGGATCCCTACATGTATTACCCAATTGTGCCATTCATGTTTACCGCCGCTATTCGTATGATGTTTGTCGTCTTCATGCGTGAGTAGTTCCTTTAGTTCTCGCGATATGCATGAACTTTGGTATGTATAGGAGCTGAAACATTTATAATGATATGAGATTCTCTGTTGAATGTTTGGTTTAATAGCCTTCATGAATGTTGTGAAGGGGCCCCACTCAGCATTTCCGAAGTAAGGCCACGAAGTATATTACCTTCATTGTATAGATTAGGATGTTGAGGTAATTCAAGGTGATAGTAAAAGCCTATCTACCTCACCTTTGCAACTGATAGGGGAGTAACGAAAATCCCTTAGTGATTTCGTGTTCACAAGGAAACCCTTAAATACCGCAATGAGAACCAGAGAGGGAAAATTACGGTACTAGCATGTGTGGTATGAAGTCTACCTAAAGTAGAACTTATTCTGCACCCAGATCGGCCCAAGCACAAATATCAAGAGTGACTCAAGTATCCAACTTAGAACTATGTAGTAGCGTATGTTACATTAGACACATACCAATGGGAATTCTGGTCTCCCTCAGATCGCTTTATTCATCTATCGGTTTCAATAATTTATTTGCTCCTTTGTGGTCTTTTAGTTGTTTTACATTATTTACTTTTGTTTGCACTCTACTCATAATCCCTAAACCCCCTGCCTTCATTTTGCTTTGCGTTGACAACTAACTTTTGTTTCTCGAATACGCATGAGTGTGCGTATCATTCATTATAGAGAGAGGGGGAAAGAACCCAAAGCTCTGCGGTGTTACATGATTAGTTACATGAACTCCTCCATTCACGTCCACACATCCACCTATCCCCTTAGGTTAACTACTCATGCACTACCCACGTTGCTATACCTGCAAATATGCCATCGAGATCCCCCTTTAGGAGACCAACTTGTGACAAATCCACCCTTCCTCATCTACTCGACGCGTTACGGTAGCTAACTCCGTAAGTATCTAAAAGGAACATAGTCCAATTCATGTGCTCGTTGTGGGATCGATGATCTTACTTCAAAAAGGCTACAAGTAAACTTTTTGCATTTGCAACGTATCACAGCATGGATGGCCCACGGGCTACAAGCACTACCTCTAGGTGCCTCCAACCCAAGGGCGCCTAGGGCATGTGGGCCCCACCGGTTGTGGGCCTACGTCCCCAGGAGTCCTTCTCCTCCCGAAACCTTCATTATATTTTATTTCTGATTTTCCCAAGACTTTTTGGCGTATTTTTGTGAAAATGCAAATACAACAAGAAACGGGAACTGCCACTAGCACTAAATCGATATGTTAGTCTTCAATAAAAATCATGCATGAAGTGTTTAAAGTGATAGCAATATAGCATGAATCATGCAAAAATTATTGATACATTTGAGAAGTATCAAACCGACCACCCACTATATATCAAGCCAGGCGTAACTCACTGTAGGAATTTCCAAAAAAAAACCTTGCCTCGCTTCTACTATTAATTTTTACAGGATAGAAGGCCCAAAGGATGTCATCCATGTGCGCGGCCCTCCTGCCCATGACGAAAAATCCATTTTTCTCATAATCATTTTTCATGGAGGTATGTCGCCAACACAACCGTGTTAATGTATGTTTTCGTCACGTTTTTGTCATGGAAGTGTTCTTTTCATGACAGAAAATATTTTTGTTCGGGCCAAAATGTCACGGATGCGTCTTTTTATTATAGCGTGCACTCGACAATCTTCCCTCCCGTCGCCACCCTACCCCTACCCCCGGTGCCTTGCCCGGGCCACCACCTTCCCCCTCAGCACCGCCCCAGGAAGGACACCAAGTGACAACGCTCCTATTCTTCTCATGCATATAAGGCAGCCTCCTTGAATCCCCCTTGTGCGACATGCGCTCGCGAGCCTTGCTCATGTCGCCACATTGTCTGTCGCATTCGTACTATCAAGCTGGGACGACCATACTGGTGGGCATGGAAACAGAGGTCGTGCTACTTCCAGGTTGGCAGGGATGGTCCTTTGACCAGGGGCGGGACCCACATCCAACTAAAAGTCAACAAATGATGTTGAACATTATTTGCCATGCCAGCACTTATAGGTGAGCCTAACCGTTCAAAAATCGGTTAGTCAAATAGTCGCAAAGACAGATCTAAGTAGCGAGACGATAGTTTTTTTTTATTAAATCCAAAATTTGAAATGGGCTTAGGATCTACCAGGGGCTATGGTGAAATGAAAGGTGGGAACGCGGCGCGGGAGCTATATCTTGCCTTAAGCAAGATTGAAGATAGTCTCGCTGATGGGGATACACCTAGTGCAAGAAACAGGGTCGGCCCATTAGCTCACCTTTAAAAGAAAGCGAGATTGAAGATAGTCTCGCTGAAGGTTATACACCTAGCGCAAGAAACATGGCCGACCCATTAGATCACCTTTAAAGGAAAGGTAGTAGTAAAAAGGGACAGCTCCTTTGGCCAGGGGCGGGACCCACGTCTAATTAAAAGTCAACAAACGATGTTGACCATTATTTGCCATGCCAGCACTTACAAGTGAGCCTAACCGATCAAAAATGGGTTAGACAAATAGTCGCAAAGACAGATCTAAACAGCGAGTATGATAGTTTTTTTTTTCAATTCAATCCAAAATTTGAAATGGGCTTAGGATCCACCGGGGGCAATGGTGAAATGAAAGGTGGGAACACGGTGCGGGAGCTATATCTTGCCTTAAGCGAGACCGAAGATAGTCTCGCTGAAGGGGATACACCTAGTGCAAGAAACAGGGTCGGCCCATTAGCTCGCCTTTAAAAGAAAGCGAGATCGAAGATAGTCTCGCTGAAGGGAATACACCTAGCACAAGAAACAGGGCGACCCATTATCTCACCTTTAAAGGAAAGGGGGTAGTAAAAAGGGAGCGGAACCAGGATTCGAACCTGGGTTTCCTCGTCGAAAGGCATCGATGCTAGCCATTGGGTTACAATAAGCTTCATCTTAAATACTAGAGCGCGTCCTACTTGAGGGTAAAACAATTGTTTTTCGTTGGTTTTTTCAGGATTTTCGGTTTTCGTTTTTTCTTTCTTTTTCATCGAGTTTTCTTAGTTCCTTTCTCTGTTTTCACTTTTTCCCCTTCTTTTTCTTCCGTTTTATTTATTTCTTTCTCTGTTTTTATTGGTTTTGTTTCCTTTAATCATTTTATTTTGGTTTTGTTTGTTTCTTTCACGTTTTTCATTGGTTTTCTTTGTTTTCTCTCGGGTTTCACTAGTTATATACATTCATATTTATTACATTTTTAATATATGTTTCCATTTTTCAAGTGATTGATAACATTTTTCACATGCCAAATTAACATTTTCTTAATACATGGTCAACATTTTCAAGTATAAGTTTAACATTTTTTCTGTAAGCATTTAACATTTTTCAATTACAAGATTAACATTTTTCCTGTATACATTTACTTTTTTAAATGTTTGATTAATATTTTTTCAAGTATAAGATTAATATTTTTTAATACATTGTCTACATTTTTCCTATACACATTTAAAAAAAATCTAATGCTTTACCAACATTTTCTTGAATGCAAGATTAACATTTGTTTAATTCAGGGTCAACATTTCTTCTATACGCATTTTACATTTTCAAATGCTTGATTCAAAATTTTCAAATATTTGTTTAATATTAATTTTTTGAAATGCTTGATTAACATTTTTTTATAATACATGATCAACTTTTTTCACACACATTGTATACGTTTTTCGTATACATGGTCAAGCTTTTAATATGCACATTTAACATTTTTCAAATGCATAATTAACTTTTTAAAAACAATATGAAAAGTATATTTGTTTTGTAATATATATGTTTTTAGCTTTTATAAGTGTAAAAAAAAGAAAAAATAAATCTAAAACAAAAACAGAAAATGAAAAAACAAGTAAATGAGGGCCGTTGCTTCCAGTTCGGCTGGGCCGGCCATCTCATGGTGGCCTTATGCGAGGGTTCCATAGGTTTCGCAGAAAGCGAGACATAGGGGCGCCCGGAGCGTAGGTTTTCCGTTAAAAGGCTGGTTATCTCTTGGGCTGGATATAAGGTCCTTTTCGTATTAAGCACTGGGAGCAGAGAAATCCTATGGTTGCTTTGTCTGGAATATCCTATTTGACGCTCTTTGCGTCAAACTGCCGGCGCTTCGCACAGGCGAGCGGACCGAGCAGCTACGCAAAGAGCCGGCCCAGTTTTTGCGCCATCAACCGCCACTAGCCAGCCGGTTTTGGGAACCTTCTAGAAGATTCCCTGAACCGATTTTTTACTGGTTTTTCTGTTTTCTATTTTTTTGTTTCTGTTTATTTTTCTTTTATTTTCTTTTTTTGGTTTCTGTTTCTTTTTTCCTTTTCATGGTTATTTTATCTTTTCTAAACTAAGTTTATGTTCGAAATTTTTTCATAAATTTAGAAAATTGTTCTTGCTTTTAAAAAAATGTTCGAAATTTTAAAAAATGTTTGTTAGAAAAATTATAATTTTGAAGAATGTTCGTGATTTTGAAAAAATGTTCTTGCTTTCATAAAATGTTGCAAATGCTTTTATTCTTATTTTTCAAAAAATGTTCGGGTGCTAAAAAGTGTTCGTGGATTTCAAAAAATGTTTTTGTTTAAATTTTAGAAAAATGTTCTTCCGTAAAAATTTGTTCACATTTAAAAAAAATATTCATGTTTCAAAAAATGTTTTTGTGTTTCATAAAGTCATTCATTTTTTTACTTTTAAAATAAATGTTTGGCTTTTAGTAAAACTCCAAATTTTTCAGAATTTGTTAGCCTTGTCTATAATATGTTCAATACTCCGAGATATGTTCCCTTTTTCAAATTTTGTTCTCACATTAAAAAAATGTTTGTGTTTTCAAAAATTCTTCTGGAATTTGCAAAATGTTCTAGAGTTCAAAAAATGTCCCTGTTTTAAAATTTTGTTCAAATTTTTTAAAATGTTCACACTTTTCAATTATTCTTCACAGTTTTTAAACATTGTTTATGTTTTTAATTTGTGTTCGAGTTTCAAAATTTGTTCACATGTTTCGATAAGTGTTCAAATTTTTTTCATTATTTCAAAATTCTATTCACGCTTCCAAACATTGCTCAAATTTTTATAACTTTATTCATTATTTCCAAGAGAATGATCGAAAACTCTGAAAAAGTTCGGATCTCTGTCTTTACATTCTTTACTACTTTGCGCTTATTGAATGTTAGAAGGACTGGCCAGGTCGAGTGGCTAGCGAGAATGGTTCGCGAGCTGGAGGTAGGCAGTTCGATTCCCACCTCCGTCTGATTTATTGCTATATTTTTACATCGTCAGGACGGCTAAATGGGCCGGCCCAGTCAGAGCTCCGTGTGTGCGTCGCGGCGGCAATTTGCCGCAGAGCGCGTCACATAGGAGGTCCCGCTTTGTCTTCCTCTTCTGTTCGATATCCAAGACTGACAGGCTGCGCAAACCTTCTTCCCTCTGTTTGCATGTTTGTAGATGATCCACGTGCGAACCTACTTAAAAAACAGAAACAGAAGACAAGAAACAATATTGTGGCGGGATACGGCCTCTAAGCCAAGCCGACAAAGCACGATATATAAAAATGAAGCACGTAGTGGCCTCCCGGCAATGCAGCGTCGCCACCGAAATAATCCGGTCTTACCGACGCCCTTGACCGGAGATTCGCTTTAAAATACGCGTGTCTTCGAACTTTCCAGGGTGTGCATGCAGCCATGAACGCGTCAAGATCCGGTGGCATTATATACATTTTATGCACGGTGCAGGCATCAGCCGTGCATGAAACCATGCCGTCACGTCTCCCGCTCCGCATCTCCATGGCAGACCGGTAAGTGTGGCAAGAATAATTGGCGTGCATACGTGAGCGTGTTTGACTTAGCCGGTAAACTCATCACGATCGTCCCACTACCGAGTAATCATCTGTACTATAGTACTCCCTCCGTCCGGAAATATGTATTCCTTTTATTCATTTTGATGACAAGTATTTTCGGACGGAGGGAGTAAGTTTTAGTATTAGATACATTTATATCTAAGATAAATTTAAGACAAGAATTTTGAGAGAGGAAGTACTTAGGAGGTGTTTGGTTCAGAAGTCCTAGGACTTTTTCTAGTCCCTGGGACTAATCAAAAAAGACTCTCCAATAGAGTCTTTTTCTAGTCCCTGTAGAAAAAGTCCCTCCCGTTTGGTTACTATGGACTTTTTAGGGATTTTTTCTAATCTCTGAACCAAACACCCCCTTATTTACAACCAGTAGGAATTTCGATGGAACTTTAGCATGATTGGAGAGGACCTGGAGGCACGCAGGAGCCATCGGGACGCGAAAGAGCGAGAGAGACCCGTTGGTCCTGCTCCAGCAGGCAGAATGGGATCAGTTTTATCTGCCGGACTGAGAATTCAAACATAAAAGTGCTCCACCGACAATCTTGCTCTCCTTCATCTCTACTGAGGCCAACCTTTGGATCGTCGCCAGTGCAAAAAAGCTAGGGTCTTTAATTTTGCGAGAATAATCCGCATGCCGTGTAATTGGGTGACTTGTAACAAACTCTTTTCTCTCTTATTTAAGGGATGAGGCAAAGCTTTTGCCTCCGTTTCAAAAAGAAAGAAAGAATTGGAGCCCTAAAATCTCCAAAAGAGAGGGGATCGGGGCCGTCGGAGGGTTCCTATCCGCAGCAGATAACGTAGGCGCCGCGCCGGCCGGAAGATGCGCGCGTCGCTGTCTTATCGCGAGCCCGGCCGAAGGGCCAATCACTCGACCCCCAGCAGCGCCGGCGCCAGGGCCGTCGCGGCCTTTCCGCTCCTCCACCCGCGCGCGGCCCGCTTTTCGCCGACGGCGACGCTGTCGGCCGCCCGCGGGCGCCACCACCACCACCACCACCACCACAGGGCGGCCTCCCGCGCGCGCCAAGCGCCACATTCACCGTATCATTAACCCGCAGCGCGGCGATCCACCAGTCGTGTCGTATCGGGGGCCAACGCCCGCCCCGCCGGGCCAGGGCCAATGCGTGCCAGTCAGGATCGGAACACGACACGAGGGTCCAGTCTGCTGGCGATCGCGCCCGTATCGCAATCGCACGTGATTTTACGCCTTTTGGCTCGTGGTCCGTGGCGTCTAGCTTCAGCTTCTTCTCCCTCGGCAAGATGATTTGGAATTTCTTGGAATCTTCGTGGTTCTTGCGACGCCCACTTGTTCATGGATTTGCTGCCTTCCAGTATGGAATATGGATGGAGCTGGAAAACTGGAACGTATCTTTCGCCAAAAAGAGGCGAAAGCGGCTTGTTTTGCTGCTGCTCTGAGATTTCGAAACACTCCTCTTCTGGTGGCATTGCTTATCGTTCTATCAAGATTAGGGACACGTCAGCGTTTCTGGTTGCACTGCATGCAAATCAGTGTCCCGATGGAATAGCTTTCCTTGGAACCAATCGTATATTGGACACATCTATATCTTGAGGCGCTTGCTATAGCCACGTGTCCTCGTTCCCTCTCACGAGAGTTAGTCGAGGATAATCAGGAATATATATCTATCTCAAGCTCCCAGCTTGTCAACCGTCGATGCACATTCGGTGCACGTTAACGTAAGGGCCGGGATATGAGGAGTTGAAGAAATATGCCGAATTAAAAAATTAACAAGCCAGAACGTGCGGGAGTTGTTGTGTTTGAACTTTGAAGCACCGCGCAGCTCGGAAAGAATGACGCACACGTACTAGCTACGGCTATGGCTATTTTTCCGGCAGTTGCGAAATCAAATCACACTAGGTGCCCTGGTCATGTGGCCCGATCAGACCCCGGAATGCACAGCACGTTTTCTTCACATCAACTCAAAAGCAGCAAAACCGATTCTTTCCTGTTCCGCTAACTAAAAAAGATAACAGCACACGGGACACGGCGCTCTCTTAATTAGACAAGCAACAGAGGGGGAACTAGCGCTAACAGCAAAATGATCTCGTGCCTGTTACTGTGTCGCGTGGTGGATCAACACGATGGATGCCCCACACGAACGCAAAGCTGTGGTGACAGCGAACGCATGAGCCTAAAAAGGTATCACTTGCAACTTGCCACAAAGCGACCATGGCTGCTGCTGCTGCTGCTGCTGCAGCATGGACGATGGACCCTAGCTTCTGATCTTGGCACCGGCGAGGTTGATCGATCACTAACCAACCACCCCACCGCACGGGAACCACGAGAGGTTAAAGCTGCAGTAGTGGGCACGAGGGCCAGCGAGAGCGAGCCGACCCAGAGCTAATCCACGTGCTACGGCGACGGGGATCCCACCCATGAGCACTGCTGCGTGTACGGCTCCGCACTTAATCGCGGTACAGAGGTTTAGCTGGGATTGTCGGCTAATTATTTTGCTTCTTTTGTCACGTATACTGATACAGTATAGCAATTTCAGGCGGTTGGGGAGACGTGAAAGGAAACGAAACAAAAGCTTGACCGCCGGCCGGTGGATGAGATGCCGCAAGAGCTTCATGACGCAGTCAATCTGCGCCACAGATTTATAGGCTGCCGCGGAAAAGGGGGTGTCGACTGGAGAAGCCTGATTCGTTCATATCCGAATAAAATCGGGGGATACGCCCCAAATTGCTTCCAAGGCATGCACGCTTTTGGATTTCTTATCGTCTTTTCGCGTGGGCGGAGGCTTTACCTCGTGTGTTGCCGCACAAGGGTTGGGTCTTTGTGGAAAGCGCGCGTGCAACCTATGTAGGCAGAATTTTCAAAAAAAACAAATCTATGTGGACAATGCTGGTGGGGCCATGTGGTAAGAGCATCTCTAGCCGCTCGGCGCCCCGGGGACTGAAATATCGCCTCCTGGGGGCTAGTCGGCGCTATTTTCACCGTGGGGACAGGCGGGTCCCCAACCGCCGCCCCAAATTGGTCTCAGACGCCTTATTTGAAATTAAAATTCGGCTAAATTTTGACGAAAATGACAGGAATTAGGACCATATTTAGGCGGTTTTCATTCATTTGTACAATTTTAAAAGGCATAATTAAAAAACTAAAAAACTACGCCGTCGCCGCCACCCCGAGCCTACTACATGCCGAGGAGGCGGTGTAGTCGCCGCCGCCGTCGTCGTCGCCGCAGCCGTCCTTGCTGCAGCCATGTCCTGGGTCCCTAAGGCGGACGGCGTTGGCAGCGTCGGTGCCTGCTCGTCGTTGTCGTCGAGGATGACAACGCCGTCCTCGTCCCGGCCGCGGCGCCGAGCGGCGATCTCCTTGAGGGCGCGGTGCTGGCGCTCCATTTCCTCCCGGACGTAGTCGTCCCGCGCCCACTTCAGGCTGGTCTCGAGGCCGGCGGCCATCGAGACGGGAGGAGAGAGAGGGCGTCGGCGGCGAAGGAGAGAGGGGCGTCGGCAGCGAGAGAGAAGCTGTGGGGAGCTGAGTGGGCGGCCAGCGGCGAGGGAGGTGGCTTTTTATAGCAGTGAGTGGGCGGCAGCAGTGTGGACGTGTGGCGGGAGGGGGCGGGGCGCGTGGCGCCGCGCCTTCACTGCGCAGCCCATGGATCAATGGAAGTCTGACCGGCGGTAGCCTTCACATTGATTCCCGCGGGAAACCGAGGCGATGAGGACGACGAAGGTTCTTGGCGTCGTCTAGTCGCTGACTCGGCGGGTCCACCAGTTTTCGCACCAAAATCGTTTTCCCCGGCGCCCCCAGCCCGCCGGGTTCGGCACTAACCGGCAAAATTTGGGCTCCTGGGGACGCGATTGGAGCGATTTTTTCAAGCCGGCGATAAAAAAGGGGCTTGGGGGCTTGTTGGGGGCCGAGAGGAGATGCTCTAAGAGAGGCTAACGTAAGACCTGTGGCGGTGGCTGTCCTACATGCTAGTGAGACATCTGTGCAACACCATTACTTGAACTTGCAAGTATCAGGCCTTTTTCATGTGCTAGCAGGCATGAGGTTCATGGCTCAACCACTATAGTATCCTAGTGTTTTCTACTCGTTAAGAGCATCTATAGCCGTGCGCCTTAAACTCGCCTCATACATCTAGGCGGCCGCCCGGTCACTGTTTGGTCACGATTTTTTGACCCAAACGGGCCCCTCAAACGGCCCTCAAACATCTGGGCTGGCCGACACCCCTCATATCCAGCACAAATATGGGGTGGATATAGGGACGCCCGGGTGCGTCTGAGCACGCCTATCACGTCGGACCCGACAACGCGACCCCACCCCAAATTGCATCAAATCCATCCCCAAGACCAGCCGAATCCATTTGCTATCTCCTCTCTTCCTCCTCCATGTCGTCCGTTTCGCGCTCCACTGCCGCGCCCGCTCCACAGCCGTTCCTAGGCTCTCCGTCGCCAACTCTGGAAGAGTATTCCTCTCCCCCATCCTTGCCGCGGAGGACGTCATCGCTAACCCGGACGCCACCATGGTACGTCCGGCAACTCTCTGGCTCTGCCTTTGCGCTTGATGTGTTCGACACATTGTTCAACCGTTTTTTTATATTTTGGTAGGGAAAACGATGGATTTCGATGCTTCGTCCGACGAAGAGTATGGACCGACGAAGCTTGACCAATTGATTCAAGATGAGTTCTACGATTCGACGGATTCAGACAAATAAGTGGACATCATTATGCTCATGAGCATACAAGAGGAAATGGACCGGTAACTGGATCATAGTCTCAACTTCAAGGGCTTGATCAAAGGAGAAGATTGATCAACCGAGACAGGGTGTCCGGAGCAAAACTACTGCACATGGACTACTTTACTCCCAAACCTACTTTCCCGGATGATCCATGGTTTCATCACCGTTTACGCATGCGGAAACCATTGTTTTTGCGCATCGTGGAAGAAGTGGAGACACATGACTACCACTCAAGCTCACAAGGGATTGCTGCGGCCAACTCTCTTTCTTGGCCAAGCAGAAGTGCACAGCTGCTCTGAGGATGCTTGCACTTGGTACTGCTGCAGATGCAGTTGGTGAGATAGTGAGGATGGTGGAGAGGACGTGCTTGAAGACTACTGTCAAGTTTGCCCGGGCCATGGTGGAGGTGTATGGACCTGAGTATACCAGAGAACCAAATGCACAGGACACGGAGAAGTTGTTGGCTATTGGAGAGGCAAGGGGGTTTACAGGAATGCTCAGATCAATTGATTGCATGCATTGGCAATGGAAGAATTTCCCCAAAGGTTTGCGGGGAATGTATCAAGGTCACACCATAGAGGCCACCATCATACTAGAAGCGGTGACATCACCTGACTTATGGATTTGTCATGCTTTCTTTGGAATGTCGGGTTCTCACAACGACAACAATGTGCTTCAACGATCTTCGATGTTTAGGAGGCTTTGCAATGGGGAACCACCGCCGTGCAACTACACCGTCAACGACCGAGAGTACAACATGAGATATTATCTTGCTGATGGTACCTATCCTCAGTGGGTGGCGTTTGTGAAGACCATATCTGAACCGCATGGCAATAAACAGAGCCACTTTTGCAACAATGCAGGAAGCGGCTAGGAAGGATGTGGAGAGGGCATTTGGTGTGCTCCAGGCTCGTTGGGGAATTGTGTGGAGCGCTGCAATGATGTGGGAGTCAGAAACTTTGTGGCAGCTGATGACATGTTGTGTTTTTTTGCACAATATGATTGTCGAAGATGAGGGTGATGGTGTAGCCCAAACCCATGATTTCGAAGCATCTGAAGAACAAATTGAAATCGCAAAATATCAAGATGTAGCTTAGCTTATGAAGTTTCTGCAGATCCATCAGAATCTTCGAGATTAGCAGGTGCACACGCAGCTACTCATTGATCTTCTAGAGCACATGTGGACCCACAATGGCAACCAAGGAGCCATGTTTGAGTTTGGCACTTAAATAAAATTTATGTAAACACTATCTATGCTTCATACCAACATTTCTGATTTACGTACGACATTGGCTCGTACGATTGACGTGCATGCATTTGCATGGATTCGAGTGTCCGGATTTGAGATATGTGGATGCCGGGACGGAAATATGAGGGCCCGTACGGATGCGCCCGCGGGTGTGCCAGGGCGCGTCTACGGACGTATAGGTGGTCGGATTTGCCAAGTCCAGCTGTAGATGCTCTAGGAGCATCTCTAGCAAACCATTATAAGGATAGCCCTTATAGATGTTTACGGTTCACATTTTCCCTCTTATAAGGGGCAAAATTGGCTGCGGCAGAACAAAACCGCATATGAAACTTCAAACTTTGAAAGAAAGGTTTCGCGTGAAAGATGAACAAGAAACAGTAGTAGATAGAAGTTGATCATCGATACAGATATGCGTTCGTCGATTTACATAGGGTAGATTCATCAAAGCATCGTCCTAACCCTAACCTACTACCCAAAATGGGGCTCACCGAAGCCCTTCGGGTGCGGCAGCGACGTTGCGGCATGGCGGCGATCACTCGTCGTCGTTGTTAGAGGTGAGGTCGATGAACATGGAGTCTTGCACGTTGGCTGCATGGTGCCACACCTCCATCTTCTCGTCGAACTCCCGCGCCTTGGCGAGGCCCTGCTCGTACAGGAGTTGGTTGATCTCCTCATCCCGGCGGCGACATTGTGCCACCTCCTCCCCCCCTCATCCTCCTGCGCACTGCGCTCGAGAATCGCCGCCTCGATGGCGTCCGCCTTGGAGGGGGGAGGCAGTCCTCTACCCAACGACGCCAGCGCCTGGCCGCTCCGACTCGGGCTCCCTTTTCACTATGTGGATCGGTGGGAGCTCCTCCGCCTCCTTCTTGACCGGCGGCAGCGGCATGCGTGAGCTGCCCGCGTGGGAGAGCCGAGCCTGCCGCTGGTCGTACTCCTCTGTCTCGCGGTGGAGGAGGCGCGCCGACGGCTCAAGGCTGCGGTTGGTGTACCGGAGGGCGGAGCGCTTCCATGCCGCATCGACGCCGACGCAGCGCATGCGCTCCTCGTCATCGTCACCGTCGGCAGAGTGGCCGTCGCTCCATATCCCGCGCCACATGCAGCAGAGCGGTGGCAGATCTGTCGTCGGAGTCACGGATAGTGGTGGCCGGCGGCGAGTGATGCGGCTTGAAATACGTCGGTATTTCCCCAAAGAGGAAGGGATGATGTAGCACAACTACAGTAGGTATTTCCCTCAGTGATGAGACCAAGATTATCAAACTAGTAGGAGAACCACGCAACACTACGTAAATGGTACCTGCACACAAAGAACAAATACTTGCAACCCGACGTGTTAAAGGGGTTGTCAATCCCTTTCGGGTAACGGTGCCAGAAATTGTTGTGTTGACGGGCTAAAAATTATAATAGATTGGATAAATAGATCTCTAATAAACGCAAAATAAAATAAAGTGTAGCAAGGCATTTTTTGGTTTTTGGAATAATAGATCTGAAAATAAAAGCGAATAAAAATAGATCTCAAAGGAAAATATGATAAAGAAGAGACCCGGGGCCGTAGATTTCACTAGTGGCTTCTCTCAAGAAAAATAGCATACAGTGGGTAAACAAATTATTGTTGGGCAATTGATAGAACTTTAAATAATTATGACAATATCCAGGCAATGATCATTATATAGGCATCATGTCCAAAATTAGTAGACCGACTCCTGTCTGCATCTACTACTATTACTCCACACATCGGCCGCTATCCAACATGCATCTAGTGTATTAAGTTCATGGGAAAACGGAGTAATGCAATAAGAATGACGACATGATGTAGACAAGATCTATTCATGTAGGAATAGACCCCATCTTGTTATCCTTAGTAGCAACGGTACATACATGTCATTTCACGTTCTGTCACTGGGATTGAGCACTGTAAGATCGAATCCATCACAAAGCACCTATTCCCATGGCAAGAAGAATCGATCTAGTCGGCCTAACTAAACAAAATATTCGAAGAAGAAATATGAGTCTATAAGTAATCATGCATATAAGAGATCAAAATACTCAAATAACTTTCATGGATAAAAACATAGATCTGATCATAAACTCAAAGTTCATTGGATCCCAACAAACACACCACAAAAAGAGTTACATCAAATAGATCTCTAGGAGACCATTGTGTTGAGAATCAAGAGGGAGAGAGAGAGAGAGAGAGGAAGCCATCTAGCTACGGACCCGTAGGTCTACAATGAACTACTCACGCATCATCGGAGAGAGAGGATGATGAACCCCTCCCTGATGGTGTCTAGATTGGATTTGTGGTTTCTGGAACTTGCGGCGGCTGGAATTGTTTTTCGTCGACTCCCCTAGGGTTTTTAGAATATTGGGGTATTTATAGAGCAAAGAGGCGATGCGAGAGGCGGCCGAGATGGGCACAACCCACCAAGGCGCGCCCAGGTGGGTTGTGCTCCCCTCGGAGCACCCCTCTGGTACTTCTTTGGCACAACAGGTGTCTTCTGGTCCAGAAAAAATCTCCAAAAAGTTTCGCTGCGTTTGGACTCCGTTTGGTATTGATTTTCTATGAAGTAAAAAACAAGCAAAAAACAACAACTGGCACTGGGCACTATGTCAATAGGTTAGTCCCAAAAAATGATATAAAGTTGCTATAAAATGATTGTAAAACATCCAAGAATGATAATATAACGACATGGAACAATAAAAAATTATAGATACAATGGAGACATATTAGCGAAAAATGCGTGTGGATAGGGGTGGATTGCGATGGCGGGGGAATAGGATTTCGCATTGTATAGTGGCCGCAGACCAGTAAATATACTTTGGGGGGTGTTATCAGGGCAACTGTAAATGCTTTACAGGCCGGGGCGACTATTCGGGGTCTGGTCTGGCCCAAAAAAGGGGCCAAACCCGTATAGTCGCTGGAATTATACGGGTCAGGCGCTTTTACAACGTCTGCTAGACATGCTTTAAGGGCATATCCAACGCTGACCCTCAAACCTCCCGCAACCTTCCGGACCGCGCTGTCCGAATCATGGAAGCTATCCAACGCGGTTTTGTACCGGTCCATGACGAGGTCCGAACGTGTTTTCTCCCGCAAACCAGAGACAAACGTGGGGGAGGTGTGCGAGAGTCCGGACCACTGTCAGGCTCGCTTCTGACCGGCCTAGCCCACCCAAATCCCTCCGCCCTAGCCCGCACGCGTTCCCAACCAGCGCCAGCTGCCCACATTCAGGCCGTTGTAGAGCATGCAACCTAACATTGAAGACAGCTCAGGGCTGACGTGACCTCTCACTACCTCCGCCATTGAAGCAGTGCACCGGTCGAGGGCGTCGGCCATTTTACGCCCGGCTGAACACTCCTCCTCAACGCATTTAAACGCCTCCATTAACCCCGCGTGGAAGCCGAGAAACCTACTCTTTCCACACGTCCGTTCATGAGTGGGCCAACATTAAATGCAACACCTGGCAAACTCCTCTCGTTCGCCCTCTATATAACCGAGGCCAGACGCCGGGAAAGAATCGCACAACTCCACTTATGCCGGGAAAGAATCTCCCCCTTCCATCATTTTCTCCAATCTTTCAATGGTACCCAATGACCCGGAAGAGCAATTCTCCGGCATAAACACCGGGTGGGTTGCCCGCCTAGCCGGCCAGATATGAACGAGGAAGCTCGCTGCTCCACCTCCATCGCCTAGCCTGACGGAGCCAGTTTCCGCACCAAGCCGGCGTGTGGTTCAACAACTCGTCCCTCCAAGATAGCTCGAGGAGGAGTGGCGAGTTTCTCTATGATGGCACGGCGGGGAGCACGGCGGCACGGGCATCAATGTTGTCGTCGATGACACCACGTCGTCCCGCACCTCCCGTGTCGACGACAAACCTGCAACCGCGCCATGTAGACTGAGATAGAAGCCGAGTGCGCGGAGGTCAATGAGTCGGTGGCCAACACGTTCGAGCCTGCCACCATCATCGAGGAGAGGTAGAACAAGGGAGGCCGCCGCCGCTTGGGTACCATGAAGGCTACTATCGGCATACACAACCGGTGTCTTCCCCTCTCGCTGGCCACCGTCGTTTTGGAAATATGCCCTAGAGGCAATAATAATTTGGTTATTATCATATTTCCTTATTCATGATAAATATTTATTATTCACGCTAAAATTGTATTGATCGGAAGCTTAAATACATGTGTGAATACATAGGCAACACCATGTCCCTAGTAAGGCTCTACTAGACTAGCTCATTGGTCAAAGATGGTTAAGGTTTCCTAACCATAGACATGAGTTGTCATTTGATAGCGGGATCATATCATTCGAAGAATGATGTGATGGACAGACCCAACCGTAAGCTTAGCATCAGATCGTATCACTTAGTAATTTTCTACAGCTTTCTTCATGTTAAGTATCTGTTCCTTAGACCATGAGATCATGTCACTCCCGGATACCGGAGGAATACCTCGTGTGCTAGCAAACATCACTTCATAACTGAGTGATCATAAAGGTGCTCTACAGGTATATCCGAAGGTGTCTCTGGGGTTGCAGATCGAGACTGCGATTTATCACTCTGTATGACGAAGAGATATCTCTGGGCCCTCTTGATGGAAATATGCCCTAGAGGCAATAATAAAGTTGTAATAATTATATTTACTTATTCATGATATAGGTTTATTATTCATGCTAGAATTGTATTGACCGGAAACGTAAATACATGTGTGATAACCCGCAAGTATACGGAATAATTGTAGCCTCTTTCGATAAGTAAGAGTGTCGAACCCAACGAGGAGCTGAAGGTAGAACAAATATTCTCTCAAGTCCTATCTGCCACTGATACGACTCTACGCACGCTTAGTGTTCGCTTTACCTAGAACAGGTATGAGACTAGAAGGACTTTGCAAGTGTGATAGGATAGGTTTGCAAGATAATAAAGAACGCGTAAATAAAAAGTAGGGGCTGTTTAGATAAAGAAACAATAAAGTAAATATAGCGAGTGTGGAAAAGTGGTGGTAGGAGTTGTGGAATTGTCCCTAAGCAATTGACTACGTTACTAGACGGGTAATCACTATTGCGATTCTATTTGAGGGAGAGGCATAAGCTAACATACTTTCTCTACTTGGATAATATGCACTTATGATAGGAACTCTAGCAAGCATCCGCAACTACTAAAGATTCATTAAGGTGAAACCCAACCACATCATTAAAGTATCAAGTCCCCTTTACCCCATACGCAACAATCCCCTTACTCGGGTTTGTGTTTCAGTCACTCACGCAACCCACTATAAGCGAATCATGAACGCATTGCAACACCCTACAGCGGGAATCCCTCACGCTTGCGCGACACGGAGGGCACCATAGTACAGCACCAATAATAAAACATGCAACTCAAACCAATCATAGCAATTCATCGATCACCAATAGGACAACGAAAATCTACTCAGACATCATAGGATGGCAACACATCATTGGATAATAATATGAAGCATAAAGCACCATGTTCAAGTACAGGGTACAGCGGGTTGCGGGAGAGTGGACCGCTGTAGATAGAAGGGGGAAGGTGATGGAGATGTTGGTGAAGATGATGGAGGTGTTGGTGAAGATCGCGGTGATGATGATGGCCCCCGGCAACGCTCCGGCGCCACCGGAAGCAAGGGGGAGAGAGGCCCCCTTCTTCTTCTTCTTCTTCCTTGACCTCCTCCCTAGATGGGAGAAGGGTTTCCCCTCTGGTCCTTGGCTCCCATGGCATGGGAGGGGCGAGAGCCCCTCCGAGATTGGATCTATCTCTCTGTTTCTGCGTTCCCTGATTCTGCCCCTTCACCGTTTGTTTTATATCCGGAGATCCGTAACTCCGATTGGGGTGAATCTTTCACCCAGATTTTTCTCGTAAAATTAGCTTTCTTGCAGCAAAAGAAGAGCATCAACCGCGTCACCGTGTGGCCCAGGAGAGTGCTAGGCACGCCCAGGGGGGAGGGAGCGCCCCCTATCTCCTGGCCACCTCGGGCACCGTTTCGCATTGATTCTTCCTCCGGAAAATCCCTAATATTACAAAATAATTCTCCGTACATTTTTATCCCGTTTGGATTCCGTTTGATATTGGGTTTCTGCGAAACATAAAACATGCAACAGACAGGAACTGGCACTGGGCACTGGATCAATATGTTAGTCCCAAAAATAGGAAAAAAAGTTGCCAAAAGTATATGAAAGTTGAATAAAATTGGCATGGAACAATCAAAAATTATAGATGCGACGGAGACGTATCAATGTGTAGATAAATAAACAAATATCATGTCCCTAGTGAGCCTCTACTAGGCTAGCTCGTTAATCAAAAGATGGTTAAGGTTTCCTAACCATAGACATGATTTGTCATTTGATAACGGGATCACATCATTAGGAGAATGATGTGATGGACAAGACCCAACCGTTAGCATAGCATATTATCGTTCAGTTTATTGCTACTGCTTTCTTAATGTCAAATACATGTTTCTTCAACCATGAGATCATGCAACTCCCGGACTCCGGAGGAATGCCTTGTGTGCCATCAAACGTCACAACATAAAGGTGCTCTACAGGTATCTCCAGAGGTGTCCGTTGAGTTGGCATGGATCGAGACTGGAATTTGTCACTCCGTATGACGAAGAGGTATCCCTGGGCCCTCTCGGTAATACAACCTCACAAGAAGCTTGCATGCAAAGTGACTAAGGAGTTAGTTATGGAATGATGTATTACAGAACTAGTAAAGAGACTTGCCGGTACGAGATTGAACTAGGTAGGGAGATACCGACGATCGAATCTCGGGCAAGTAACATACCGACGGACAAAGGGAACTATGTATGTTATCATAAAGGTTCGACTGATAAAGCTCTTAGTAGAATATGTAGGAACCAATATGGGCATCCAGGTCCCGCTATTGGTTATGAACCGGAGAAGCATCTCGGTCATGTCTACATCATTCTCGAACTCGTAAGGTCCGCACGCTTAACGTTCGTTGGCAATTTCGTTTTATATGAGTTATGTATGTTGGTCACGAATGTTGTTTAGAGTCCCGGATGAGATCACGTACATGACGAGGAGCTCCATATAGTCCGGAGGTAAAGATTAATACATGGGATAATAGTGTTTAGTCTCCAGAAGGGTTCCGAAATTCACCGGAAAGGGTTTTGGATGTTTCTCGAAATGTTCAGGTACGAGAACACTTTATTTGGGCCAAGGGATAAAGCCCACGAGGCTTTTGGAAGGTGCAAAAGGAAGTTTTGCGGAGGCCAGGGGCCATACGCTAGGGACCCTGGCATCTGGGGCTAGACGACAAGGTCCCTGGCGTCTGAACCTAGAGTCCGAGTAGGACTCTTGCCTTGCGGGCAAAACTGACTTTGAGGAGGCTTTTTCTCCAAGTTTCGACCCCAGGGCTCAACATATAAATAGAGGGGCAGGGCTAGCACCTGGAACACATGAAGATACACCAAGCCGTGTGCCGGCAAACCCGACCATCTAGTTTATCCTCTGTCATAGTTTCCATTGTGCTTGGCAAAGCCCTGTGGAGATTATTCTTCACCACCACCGTCACCATGCCGTCGTGCTGTCAGAACTCATCTACTAGTTCACCCCTCTTACTGGATCAAGAAGGCGAGGACGTCATTGAGCTGAACGTGTGCTAAACCCGGAGGTGTCATACGTTCGGTACTTGATCGGGATGGGTCGTGAAGGTGTACGACTACATCAATCGCGTTGATAAATGCTTCCGCTTTGCGATCTTCAAGGGTATGAAGATGCTCTTCCTCTCTCGTAGCTATGCACCTCCATGGATCGATCTTGCGTGTGCGTAGATTTTTTTTCATGCAACGTTCCCCAACAGTGACATCATGAGCTAGGTCCATGCGTAGATAATATGCACGAGTAGAACACAAAGGAGTTGTGGGCGGTGATGTTCATACTTCTTACCACTAACGTCTTACTGATTTGGTGGTATTGTGGGATGAAGCGGCCTGGACCAACCTTACATGTCCACGTACATGAGACCGGTTGCACTGACTGATGCAACTTCTTTTGCATAAGGTGGTTAGCGGGTCTCTGTTTCTCCTACTTTAGTTGAATCGAATTTGACTACGGCCGGTCCTTGAAGATGGTTAAGATAGCAAACTTGATAAATCACCGTTGTGGCTTTGTGTAGGTAAGACGGTTCTTGCTAGAAGCCTATAACAGCCACGTAAAACTTGCAAAAACAAAGTAGAGGACGTCTAACTTGTTTTTGCAGGTCATGTTGTGATGTGATATGGTCAAGATGTGATGTGATACACGTTGTTGTATGAGATGATCATGTTTTGTAATATCGACAACCGATAGGAGCCTTAGGGTTGTCTCTTAATTATTGTATGAAGTGCAAGCGCCATGTAATTGCTTTACTTTATCGCTATGCGTTAGCAATAGTTGTAGAAGCAATAGTTGGCGAGACGACCCTAACACAACGATGGAGATCAAGATGTCGAGCCGGTGATGATGGAGATCATGATGTTGCTTTGGAGATGGAGATCAAAAGCACAAGATGATGATGGCCATATCATGTCACATATTTTGATTGCATGTGATGTCTATCCTTTATGCATCTTATTTTGCTTGGAACAACAGTAGCATTATAAGATGATCCCTTTAGTTAATTTCAAGATAAAAGTGCTCTCCCCGAGTATGTACCGTTGCTAAAGTTCGTGTTTTTGAAGCACCTCGTGATGATCGGGTGTGATAGATTCTATGTTCACATACAACATGTGTAAGCCAGTTTTGCACAAGCAGAATACTTGGGTTAAACTTGACGAGCCTAGCATGTACAGACATGGTCTCAGAATACTGGAGACCAAAAGGTCGAACATGAGTCATATAGTAGATATGATAAACATAGAGATGTTCACCATTGATGACTACCCCATCTCACATGATGATCGGTCATGGGTTAGTTGATTTGGATCATGTATCACTTAGATAACTTGAGGGATGTTAATTTAAGTGGGAGTTCATTAGTAATTTGATTACCTTAATTTATCATGAACTTAGTCCTAATAGTTTTTGCAAATCTATGTTGTAGATAAATGGTTCGTGCTAGTGTTCCAATGAATTTTAATGCGTTCCTAAGTTGAAAGATGATGGTAGCAACTACACAGACTGGGTCTTATCCTCATTGCTGCACAGAAGAATTATGTCCTTGATGCACTGCTAGGTGACAGACCTGCTGTAGGAGCTACTTCAGATGTTATGAATGTCTGGCAGACTCAATCTGATGACTACTCAATAGTTTAGTGTGCCATGCTTTACGGCTTAGAACCAGGACTTCGAAGACATTTTGAACGTCATGGAGCATATGAGATGTTCCAAGAGTTGAAGTTGATATTTCAAGCTAATGCCCGGGTTGCGAGATATGAAAGTATCCAACAAGGTCTATAGCTGCAAGATGGAGGAGAACAGTTATATCAGTGAACACATACTCAAAATGTCTGGGTATCATAACTACTTGACTCAGCTAGGAATTGATCTTCCAGTTGAGAGTGTTATTGACAGAGTTCTTCAATAACTGTCACCAAGCTACAAAGGCTTCGTGATGAACTATAATATGCAAGGGATGACGAAAACTATTCCTGAGCTCTTTGCAATGCTTAAAGCCACGGAGGTAGAAATCAAGGAGCATCAAGTGTTTATGGTTAACAAGACCACCAATTTCAAGAAAAAGGGTAATGGAAAGAAAGGGGACTTCAGGAAGAACGACAAGCAAGCTGCCGCTCCCAAGAAGAAACATAAAGTTGGACCTAAGCTTGAAACTGAGTGCTTCTACTGCAAAGGAAATGGTCACTGGAAGCGGAACTGCCCCAAGTATTTGGCGGATAAGAAGGATGGCAAAGTGAAAAAAGGTATATTTGATATACATGTTATTGATGTGTGCTTACTAATGCTCGTAGTAGAACCTGGGTATTTTATACTGGTTCGGTTGCTCATATTTGTAACTCAAAACATGAGCTACGAAACAAACAAAGATTGGCTAAGGACGAGGTGATGATGCGCGTCGGAAATGGTTTAACTCAAAACAGGAGCTATGGAACAAACAAAGATTGGCTAAGGACGAGGTGATGATGCGCATCGGAAATGGTTCCAAGGCTGATGTGATCGCCTTCGGCACGCTACCACTACATCTACCTTTGGGATTAGTTTCAAACCTCAATAATTGTTATTTGGTGCCAGTGTTGAGCATCAACATTATATCTGGATCTTGTTTCAAAACGGTTATTCATTTTAGTCAGAGAATAATGGTTGTTCTATTTATATGAGTAACATCTTTTATGGTCATGCACCCTTAGTGAATGGCCTATTCTTGCTGAATCTCGATTGTAGTGATACACATATTCATAATATTGAAGCCAAAAGATGCAAACTAGATAATGATAGCGCAAAATACTTGTGGCACTGCCGTTTAGGTCATTGATACGTCAATTTTGCATCATGTTTACCTATTGTTATGTATGTTGTTTTATTGCATAATAATGCTTTTTGGAGTAATTCTAATGTCTTTTATCTCATAATATGCAAGGTACACACAAAGGGGAGAATTCCGGCAGTTGAAAATCTGGACCTGAAAAAGCTACGTCAGGCTACCTATTCTGCACAACTCCAAATGAGCTGAAACTTCACGAGGATTTTTAATGGAATAAATAAGAAATACTGGAGCAAATAAGTACCGGAGGGGGCCACCCTGGTGAGCACAAGACACCAGGGCGCGCCTGGGCCCCCAGGTGCACCCTGGTGGGTTGTGCTCATCCAGGCCCACATCCGGTGCCCCTCTTCTGGTACATAAGTCATTTTGACCTAGAAAAAATAAAAAGAGGACTTTCGGGCCGAAGCGCCACCATCTCGAGACAAAACCTAGGCAGGAGCACTTTTGCCCTCCGGTGGAGCGATTCCGCCGGGGGAACTTCCCTCCCAGAGGGGGAAATCATCGTCATCATCATCACCAACAACTCTCCCATCTTGGGGAGGGCTATCTTCATCAACATCTTCAATAGCACCAACTCCTCTCAAACCCTAGTTCATCTCTTGTGTTCAATCTTTGTACCGTAACTATAGATTGGTGCTTGTTGGTGACTAGTAGTGTTGATTACATCTTGTAGTTGATTACTATATGGTTTATTTGCTGGAAGATTATATGTTCAAATCCATTATGCTATTTAATACCCCTCTGATCTTGAGCATGTTTATCATTTGTGAGCAGTTACTTTTGTTCTTGAGGTCACAGAAGAAATCATGTTGCAAGTAATCATGTGAACTTGATATGTGTTCGACCTTTTGATGATATGTATGTTTGATTCCCTTAGTGGTGTCATGTGAATGTCGACTACATGACACTTCACCATATTTGGGCCTAAGGGAATGCATTGTGGAGTAGTTATTAGATGATGGGTTGCCAGAGTTACAGAATCTTAAACCCTAGTTTATGCGCTATTCCGTAAGGGACCGATTGGATCCAAAAGTTTAATGCTATGGTTAGAATTTATTCTTAATACTTTTTTCGTAGTTGTGGATGCTTGCGAGGGGGTTAATCATAAGTATGAGGGTTTTTTCAAGTAAGAACAACACCTAAGCACCGGTCCACCCACATACTAAATTATCAAGGTAGCGAACACGAATTAAGCCAACATGATGAAAGTGACTAGATGAAATTCCCGTGTACCCTCAAGAACGCTTTGCTTATCATAAGAGACCGTTTTGGCCTGTCCTTTGCCTCAAAAGGATTGGGCTACCTTGTTGCACTTTTGTTACTACTACTGTTACTTGCTCGTTACAAATTATCTTGCTATCAAACTACTCTGCTACTTACAATTTTAGCACTTGCAGACATTACCTTGCTGAAAACACTTGTCATTTCCTTCTGCTCCTCGTCGGGTTCGACACTCTTACTTATCGAAAAGGCCACAATTGACCCCATATTTTTTTGACTAGTATTGACCCCATATATTTGTGGGTCATCAATGCTATTTTCTAGCGTCATTGTCGGGGAGTGAAGCGCTTTTGATGAGTGGAAATTGGTAAGGAAACATTATTACTACGTGCTGAAATTTATTTTCACTTGTTACTATGGAAAACAATCCTTTGAGGGGTTTGTTTGGGGTATCTTCACCTCGACCAGAACCACGATTAGTTGCCCCTCAACCACTGCACCTACTAAAAATATTGAATATGAAATTCCTTCGGGTATGGTAGAACAACTGCTAGCTAATCCTTATGCAGGAGATGGAACCGAACATCCTGATATGCACTTGATATACGTGGATGAAATTTGTGGATTGTTTAAGCTTGCAGGTTTGCTCGGAGATGAAGCTACGAATAAGGTTTTCCCTTTATCTTTGAAGGTAAAAGCATTGACATGGTATAGGCTGTGCGATGATATTGGATCTAGGAGCTGGAATCGGTTGAAATTGGAATTCCATCAAAAAAATATCCTATGCATCCAGTTCATCATGATCGGAACTATATATATAATTTTTGGCCTCCTGAAGGAGAAAGTATTTATCTAGCTTTGGGAAGGCTTAAGTCAATGTTATATTCATGCCCCAATCACGAGCTTTCAAGATAAATTATTATTCAGAATTTTTATGCTTGACTTTCTCGTAATGATCAATCCATGCTCGATACTTCTTGTACTGGTTCTTTTATGAAGAAGACTATTGAATTCCGGTGGGATCTTTTAAAAATAATTAAATGCAACTCTGAGGATTGGGAACTCGACGAAGGTAAAGAGTCAGGTATTGAACCTAAGTTTGATTATGTTAAATCTTTTATGAATACCGATGCTTATCAAAAGTTTAGCACTAAATATGGACTTGACTCTGAGATAGTAGCTTCCTTTTGCAAATATTTTGCTAATCATGTTGATCTCCCTAAGGATAAGTGGTTCAAATATCACCCACCTATTAAAGAAGAAACTAAAGAACCGGTAAAAGCTAAAGAAGAAACTATCATTTATAATGTTGATCCAGTTGCTCCCACTACTTATATTGAAAAAAAAAACTTTCCCTGTTAGGATGAAGGAGCATGCTAAAGTTTCAACTGTGGTCAACAAAAGTTATATTAGAACACCTAAACCAGCTGAACAAATCAAAGTTGAACCTAGTGTTTCTATGGTTAAAGATCTCTTAGTCGATAATATTTATGGGCATGTTATTTACTTCTGTGATGAACCTGCTAGAATTACCAAACCCGATGAAAAAGATAAACATAGACCAGTTGTTGGCATGCTTATTGTCTCAGTTAAGATAGGAGATCACTGTTATCATGGTTTATGTGATATAGGAGCTAGCGTGAGTGCTATTCCTTTTTCCTTATATGAAGAAATTAAGAATGATATAGCAGCCGCTGAAATAGAAGACATAGATGTTACTATTAAACATGCCAATAGAGATACTATATCACCAGTTGGGATTGTTAGAGATGATGAAGTCTTGTGTGGCAAAATAAAATACCCTACTGATTTTATTGTTCTTGGCTCCCCACAAGATGACTTTTGTCCCATTATCTTTGGTAGACCTTTCTTGAGCACCATTAATGCTGGAATAGATTGTGAGAAACAAACTTTCGGTGTTAGCTTTGGTGATGAATCTCATGAGTTTAATTTTTCAAAGTTTAGTAGAAAACCTCATAAGAAAGATTTGCCTAGTAAGGATGAAATTATTAGTCTTGCTTCTATGGCTGTACCTCCTACTGATCCTTTAGAACAATATTTGCTAGACCATGAAAATGATTTGCATATGCGTGAAAGAAATGAAATAGATAGAATCTTGTTCGAAAAACAACCTCTGCTTAAACACAATCTACCTATTGAAACTCTAGGAGGTCATCCTCCACCCAAAGGTGATCCTGTGTTTGAATTAAATCAATTGCCAGACACTTTGAAATATGCTTATCTTGATGAGAAAAAGATATATCATGTTATTATTAGTGCTACCTTTCAGAACATGAATAAGAAAGATTATTGAAAAGTTCTAAGGAAGCACCGAACTGCTATTGGATATACTCTTGATGATCTTAAGGGCATTAGTCCCACTCTATGTCACCACAAGATTAATATGGAACCTGATGCTAAACCCGTTGTTGATCACCAACGTCGGTTAAATCAGAAAATGAAAGAAGTGGCAAGAACGGAAATATTGAAACTTTTAGAAGCAGGTATAATCTATCCTATAGCTAATATTTGATGGACAAGTCCTGTTCATTGTGTCCCTAAGAAGGGATGTATAATTGTTGTTCGTAATGATAAGAATGAACTCATTCCACAAAGAATTGTCACAGGCTATAGAATGGTAATTGATTTTAGAAAATTAAACAAAGCAACTAGAAAAGATCATTACCCTCTGCCTTTTATTGATCAAATGCTAGAAATATTATCTAAGCACACACATTTTTGCTTTCTTGATGGATATTCTGGTTTTTTGTAAATACCTGTTTCTCTACCTGATCAAGAAAAGACCACTTTTACTGGTCCTTTTAGAACTTATGCTTATAGACTTATGCCTTTTGGTCTATGTAATGCACCTGCTACCTTTCAAAGATGTATGACTGCTATATTCTCTGATTTTTGTGAAAATATTGTTGAGGTTTTCATGGATGACTTTTCTGTTTATGGGAAGTCTTTTGATGATTGTTTAAGCAATCTTTCCGAGTTTTGCAGAGATGTGAACAAACAAATCTTGTCTTGAATTGGGAGAAGTGCCACTTTATGGTTAACGAAGGTATTGTTTTGGGCCATAAAAATTTCTGAAAGAGGCATTGAGGTGGACAAAGCCAAGGTAGATGCAATTGAGAAAATGCCATGTCCTAAAGATATCAAAGGTATTCGTAGTTGCCTTGGTCATGCTGGTTTCTATAGGAGATTTATCAAAGAGTTTTCTAAAATTTCTAGGCCTCTTACAAATCTTTTGCAAAAGGATATTCGTTTTGTTTTTTATGATGATTGCTTGGAAGCCTTTGAAACACTCAAGAAAGCCTTAATTTCTGCACCTGTTATTCAACCACCTGATTGGAACTTGCCTTTTGAGATTATGTGTGATACTAGTGATTATGATGTTGGTGCTGTCCTAGGACAAAGAGTTGATAAGAAATTAAATGTTATCCATTATGCTAGTAAAACTCTAGACAGTGCTCAACGAAATTATGCTACTACTGAAAAATAATTCTTAGCAGTGGTGTGGCTTGTGATAAACTTAGATCCTACATTGTTGATTCCAAAGTGACCGCTCACACCGATCATGCTGCTATAAAATATCATATGGAAAAGAAAGATGCTAAACCTAGACTCATTAGGTGGGTTCTTCTGCTACAAGAATTTGATTTGCACATCGCTGATAAAAAAGGAGCAGAGAACCCCGTAGCTGATAACTTGTCTAGGCTTGAAAATATTCTTGATGACCCACAACCTATTAATGATAGCTTTCCTAATGAACAATTAGATGCAATAAATGTTTCTAATAGTACACCTTGGTATGATGACTATGCTAATTATATTGTTGCTAAATACATACCACCTAGCTTCACATACCAACAAAAGAAAAAATTCTTCTATGATTTAAGACATTACTTTTGGGATGACCCACATCTTTACAAAGAAGGAGTAAATTGTATTATTAGACATTGTGTACCTGAGCATGAATAGGAAAAAATCATGGAAATGTCACTCCGAAGCTTTTGCAGGACATCAAGCGGGAGACAGAACCACTCACAAGGTATTGCAATCTGGATTTTATTGGCCTACTCTCTTCAAGGATGCCCGTAAAGTTCGTATTATCTTGTGATGAATGTCAAAGGATATGTAATATCGGTAAGCGTCAAGAAATGCCTATGAATTATTCACTTGCTGTTGAACCATTTGATGTTTGGGGATTTAATTTGATGGGACCTTTTCCTTCCTCTAATGGGTATACTCATATTTTGGTTGCTGTTGATTATGTTACTAAGTCGGTATAAGATATTCCAACTAGTAGTGTCGATCACAACACCTCTATTAAAATGCTTAAGGAAGTTATTTTCCCAAGGTTTGGAGTCCCTAGATATTTAATGACTGATAGTGGTTCACACTTTATTCATGGTGCTTTCCGTAAAATGCTTGCTAAGTGTGATGTTAACCATAGAATTGCATCACCTTATCATCCTCAGTCTAGTGGTCAAGTTGAACTTAGCAATAAAGAAATAAAACTAATCCTACAAAAGACTGTCAATAGGTCCCGGAAGAATTGGTCTAAGAAACTAGATGATGCACTTTGGGCTTATAGAACAACATATAAAAATCCTATGGGTATGTCTCCTTATAATATGGTTTATGGAAAAGCTTGTCATTTGCCTCTTGAGTTAGAATATAAAGCATATTGGGCAATTAAGGAACTTAACTATGATTTAAAACTTGCTGGTGGAAAGTGGTTATTTGATATTAGCTCAGTAGATGAATGGAGTTCCCAAGCTTATGAAAATGCAAAGTTATTCAAAGAAAAAGTTAAAAGATGGCATGATAAAAGAATCCAAAAGCGTGAGTTCAAGGTTGGAGAATATGTTCTTTTGTACAATTCTCGTTTCAAATTCTTTGCAGGAAAACTCCTCTCCAAATGGGAAGAACCCTATGTTATCGAGGAGGTTTATCAATATGGAGCTATCAAAATAAATAATGCCGAAGGTACTAACCCGAAGGTTGTTAATGGGCAACGAATAAAACATGATATCTTAAGTACGCCCATTAATGTTGAAAGCAATATTATTTAAACTATGACACCGGAAGAACACGTAAAAGAAACCTTCTGGAACACTCTAGAATCATGAAAAAGAGGAGGTACGTGATACAATAAGTAAACGGACTCCAGTAAATCCGCAAAAATATTTTTTGTCAGTCTTGGAATATTTAAAAAATTAGGAAAATAAGAAACTACCAGGAAGGTGACCCTGGTGGGCACAAGACACCAGGGCGCGCCTGGCTTGCTAGGCACGCCCAAGTGGGTTGTGCCCACCTCGGGTACCTTCCGGACTCTGTTTTTATTTCATTTGCTTGTTTCCTAAGATAAAACAAATCTCCTGTTTTCTTTTCTTGTTGTTTTCCCAACATATATGAAATTATGTCGTCCCAAGCGGAGGGTGAGAGCTAAGTTGCAGACTATGTCCCCAACCCCAAGGTCTATGGGGATGTGGATCACTATAGCTGGACTTCGGAGGAAGAAGAAGACTATGATCCTAAGGGGAAGGAGGAGGCGAGCTCACACGAAGATGAAGTTCCATTGCCCCAACCTGGGGACATGCACGTTGAATTTAAGAAGTCAAGTCTCCCCAACAAAGCAAAGAAGCTTAAGATCCAGTTTATCCCCTTTCGTCTTTTGTAGGAAAACAAGCAAGATTTATGCCAAAAAATGTTGGAACTTGAGTGGGAGATCAGTGAATTTAAAGATGAGAATTCCGTCCTGAAGCGTAAGCTAAGGAAGAAGGACAAGATCTCTACTACTTCATCACCATCACCTCCTTCTTCATCACCAAAAGAAAATTGAGTATCGGGTATGGGCACTCCCCTTGGCTTCAAGGTGCCCTAGTATCGTATCACCTCCACTATCTTTTTCCTTTACTTTTCTTAGTTCGATCCACAGTTATCTTTTGCTTTAGATGAATAAAAGTTTAGTTCAATCCTTTCCTTTCGAGAGTTTGCTTAGTGGTCTATCTTTGTAATCGTGTCCGAGATATATAATAAAGTTTAGTTTGAGTTTTGCTTTCCTTTACTTTCTTGTTTCAAGAAAAAGGAAGGAAATAGATGAAAAAGATCATATGCTAATCTTATGGTAAGTGATGACATTACACAAGGAAAATTATAAGTAGAAAAATTTATTGTAGATTGAAAAACATATCATTGGTCAATGATGCAACTCATGAAAGAGTTAATAAGGGAAGAGAAGATTCACATGCAAATACACTATCCTGGAAATCTTTTATGATTGTGAGCACCCATTAAAATATTATATGCCAAAATTGTTGACGTTGGACAAGGAAGACAACGTAATGATTTATGTTTGTTCATATTCACATAGAAGCTATATTGTCATAGATCCTTCAACATGTGGTGCTTGCCCCTATCTTTGCTAGCCAAAAATTCCGCAATAAGTAGAGATACTACTTGTGCATCCAAAACCATTAAACCCAAATCTTGTTTTGAGAGTCCAGCAAACCTACCTATGGATTTAGTAAGATCCTTCAAGTAAGTTGTCATCGGTGCAATAAGGCAATAAAAATGCTTCTAAAAGTGTTAGATCATTTAGTGTAAGAGAAAATTGAGCATTGTACAAACTTGTGATGGCGAAGAATAAAAGTGATAGACTGCATAATAAAGGTTGCCATCATAAGGGGCAATACAATGTGACGTTCTCTTGCACTAAGGGGTTGAGCATACAAACAAAAAGCGCATGGCAACCTCTGCTTCCCTCTACGAAGGGCCTATCTTTTACTTTTATGTATTTACTTTCATGCAAGAGTCAAAGTTTTTCTCTCTATTCCTTTTTTATTTTCTTCTATGGCAAGCATCATGTGGTGAGGAAAGATCTGGGCACATATATCCAGTTGAATATGGATAACATGAGTTATTATTGTTGACATCACCCTTGAGGTGAATACGTTGGGAGGCGAAACTATAAGCCCCTATCTTTCTTTGTGTCCGGTTGAAACGTTTTGCTCATCTGTACACGGTGAGTGTTAGAAATCATGGAGGACTAAATGATGGTTGAGTATGTGAACTTGCCAAAAGGCTCCGATACGTGACCCTTCCTGAAAAGATGATGAATTATAGTTACAAAGTTGACTGAGAACATAGTTTGTTGGTTTCCAATAGAGTTTATACTTTATACTTTGATTGTTATGATGAATTGTTACTTATTCATGAGAAGTCTATGGTAAAAGTTCTATGATAAAAGTTTTATGTTAAAGTTTTTTGCTGTTATAATAAGTTACATGATGCTGCTATGTCCGTATTTTTGTTTTTATCGACACCTCTCTCTCTAAGCATGTGGACATGTTTTTTGATTTTGGTTCTCGCTTGAGGACAAGCGAGGTCTAAGCTTGGGGGAGTTGATACGTTCATTTTGCATCATGTTTACCTTCTGTTATTTATGTTGTTTTATTGCATAATAATGCTTTTTTGGAGTAATTCTAATGCATTTTCTCTCATAATATGCAAGGTACACACAAAAGGGGGAGAATTCCGGCAGCTGGAAATTTGGACCTGAAAAAGCTACGTCGGGCTATCTATTCTACACAACTCCTAATGAGCTGAAACTTCACAAGGATTTTTTATGGAATAAATAAGAAATACTGGAGCAAATAAGTGCCAGAGGGGGCCACCCTGGTGAGCACAAGACACCAGGGCACGCCTGGGCCCCCAGGCATGCCCTGGTGGGTTGTGCTCGTCCAGGCCCACCTCCGGTGCCCCTCTTCTGGTACATAAGTCATTTTGACCTAGAAAAAAAATAAGGAGAGGACTTTTGGGACAAAGTGTCGCCGTCTCGAGGCAAAACCTAGGCAGGAGCACTTTTGCCCTCCGGCGGAGCGATTCCGCCGGGGGAACTTTCCTCCCGGAGGGGGAAATCATCATCATCATCATCACCAACAACTCTCCCATCTTGGGGAGGGCTATCAACATCTTCAACAGCACCAACTCCTCTCAAACCCTAGTTCATCTCTTGTGTTCAATCTTTGTACCGTAACTATAGATTGGTGCTTGTGGGTGACTAGTAGTGTTGATTACATCTTGTAGTTGATTACTATATGGTTTATTTGGTGGAAGATTATATGTTCATATCCATTATGCTATTTAATACCCCTCTGATCTTGAGCATCTTTATCATTTGTGAGTAGTTACTTTTTTTCTTGAGGTCACGGGAGAAATCATGTTGCAAGTAATCATGTGAACTTGATATGTGTTCGATATTTTGATGATATGTATGTTGTGATTCCCTTAGTGGTGTCATGTGAATGTCAACTACATGACACTTCACCATATTTGGGCCTAAGGGAATGCATTGTGGAGTAGTTATTAGATGATGGGTTGCGAGAGTGATAGAAGGTTAAACCCTAGTTTATGCGCTATTCCGTAAGGGACCCATTGGATCCAAAAGTTTAATGCTATGGTTAGAATTTATTCTTAATACTTTTCTCGTAGTTGCGGATGCTTGCGAGGGGGTTAATCATAAGTAGGAGGTTTGTTCAAGTAAGAACAACACCTAAGCACCGGTCCACCCACATACCAAATTGTCAACGTAGCGAACACGAATTAAGCCAACATAACGAAAGTGACTAGATGAAATTCCCGTGTACCCTTAAGAATGCTTTGCTTCTCATAAGAGACCGTTTTGGCCTATCCTTTGACTCAAAAGGATTGGGCTACCTTCCTGCATTTTTGTTACTACTACCGTTACTTGCTCGTTAGAAATTATCTTGCTATGAAACTACTATGCTACTTACAATTTTAGCACTTGCAGACATTACCTTACTAAAAACCACTTGTCATTTCCTTTTGCTCCTCATTGGGTTCGACACTCTTACTTATTGAAAAGGCTACAATTGACCCCATATACTTGTGGGTCATCAGTCATATTGGTGTAAAGCGCATGAAGAAACTCCATGCGGATGGACTTTTGGAATCACTTGATTATGAAGCATTTGATACTTGCGAACCATGCCTCTTGGGCAAGATGACTAAAACTCCGTTCTCTGGAACAATGGAGCGAGCTAATGACTTGTTGGAAATAATACATACCGATGTATGTTGTCCAATAAGTGTTGAAGCACGCGGCGTGTATGGTTATTTTCAAACCTTCACAGATGATTTGAGTAGGTATGTGTATATCTACTTGATGAAACATAAGTCTGAAACATTTGAAAAGTTCAAAGAATTTCAGAATGAAGTGGAGAATCATCATAACAAGAAAATAAAGTTTCTATGATCTGATCGCGCAGGCGAATATTTGAGTTACGAGTTTGGCCTTCATTTAAAACAATATGTAATAGTTTCACAACTCACGCCACCTTGAACACCACAGCGCAATGGTGTGTGCGCACATCGTAACCGTACTTTATTAGATATTGTACGTTGTATTATGTCTCTTACCAATTTACCACTATTGTTTGGGGTTACGCATTATAGACAGCCACATTCATGTTAAATAGGATACCATCTAAATCCGCTGAGACAACACCGCATGAACTATGGTTTGGCAAGAAACCTAAGCTGTCATTTCTTAAAGTTTGGGGATGGGACGCTTATGTCAAAGGCTTCAGCCTGATAAGCTCGAACCCAAAGCGGAGAAGTGTGTCCTCGTAGGATACCAAGAAGAAACTATTGGGTATACCTTCTACCACAGATCCGAAGCAAAATCTTTGTTGCTAAGAATGGATCCTTCTAGAGAAGGAGTTTCTCTCGAAAGAACTGAGTGGAAGAAAAGTAGAACTTGATGAGGTAATTGTACCTTCTCTCGAATTGGAAAGTAGTACATCAGAGAAAATCGTTCTCGTGATGCCTACACCAACCAGAGATGAAGAAAATGATGATGATCATGAAACTTCAGATCAAGTTACTACTGGACCTCGTAGGTTGACCAGAGAATGTTCTGCACTAGAGTGGTATGGCAATCCTGTCCTGGAGGTCCTATTGTTAGACAACGACGAACCTACGAACTATGAATAAGCTATGATGAGCCCAGATTCCGAAAAATGTCTTGAGGCCATGAAATCTGAGAAAGGATCCATGTATGAGAACAAAGTGTGGACTTTGGTGGATTTGCCCGATGATTGGCAAGCCATTGAGAATAAATGTATCTTTAAGAAGAAGAAGACGGACGCTGATGGTAATATCACTGTCTATAAAGCTCAACTTGTCGCAAAAGGTTTTTGACAAGTTCAAGGGGTTGACTACGATGAGACTTTCTCACTTGTAGCAATGCTTAAGTGTATCCGAATCATGTTAGCAGTTGCCGCATTTTATGATTATGAAATCTAGCAAATGACGTCAAAACTGCATTCCTTAACGGGTTTCTTAAGGAAGAGTTGTATATGATGCAACTGGAAGGTATTGGCGATCCTAAAGGCGCTAACAAAGTATGCAAGCTCCAGCGATCCATTATGGACTGGTGCAAGCATCTCGGTGTTGGAATAAGCCCTTTGATGAGGTGATCAAAGCATTTGGTTTTATACAGACTTATGGTAAAGCCTATATTTACAAGAAAGTGTGTGTGAGCTCTGTATCATTTCTAATATTATATGTGGATGACATATTGTTGACTGGAAATGATATAGGATTTTTGGATAGCATAAAAGAATACTTGAAAAAGAATTTTTCAAGGAAAGACCTCGGTGAAGCTGCTTACATATTGGGCATCAAGATCTATAGGGATAGATCAAGACGCTTAATAGGACTTTCAGAAAGCACATACATTGATAAGATTTTGAAGAAGTTCAAAATGGACCAGTCCAAGAAGGGGTTCTTGCCTGTTCTGCAAGGTGTGAAACTGAGTAAGACTCAAAGCCTGACTACGGCAGAAGATAGAGAGAGAATTAAAGTCATTCCCTATGCCTCAGCCATAGGTTCTATAATGTATGCCATGCTGTGTACCAGATCTAATGTGTGCCTTGCCATAAGTATGGCAGGGAGGTACCAAAGTAATCCAGGAGTGGATCACTGGACAGTGGTCAAGAATATTCTGAAGTACCTGAAAAGGACCAACGAGATGTTTCTCATTTATGGAGGTGACGCAGAGGTCGATGTAAAGGGTTGCGTCGATGCTAGCTTCGACACAGATCGGGATGACTCTAAGTCGCAAACCGGATACGTGTTTATATTAAATGGTGGAGCTGTCAGTTGGTGCAATTCTAAGCAGAGCGTCGTGGCAGGATCCATGTGTGAACCGGAGTACATAGCTGCTTCGGAAGCAATGCATGAATGAGTCCATATCCGATCTAGGGGTAATAACCAATGCATCGGGTCCAATGACAATCTTTTGTGACAACAGTAGAGTAATTGCCTTAGCGAAGGAAGCCAGATTTCACAAGAGAACAAAACACATCAAGCGATGCTTCAACTCTATTCACGAATATGTCTAGGATGGAGACATAGAAATTTGAAAAGTGCATACGGATCTGAATGTTGCAGACCCATTGACTAAGCCTCTTCCACGAGCAAAACATGACCAGCACCAAGACTCCATGGGTGTTAGATTCATCAAATGTAATCTAGATTACTGACTCTAATACAACTAGGAGACTGACGGAAATATGCCCTAGAAGCAATAAAGTTGTTATTATTACATTTCCTTATTCATGATAAAGGTTTATTATTCATGTTAGAATTGTATTGACCGGAAACTTAAATACATGTGTGGATACATAAACAAATACCGTGTCCCTAGTGAGCCTGATGTCGGATAAAACCCTAGATGCCCGATCTTTCGTGTTTTGAGCGGATCCCGCAATGAACACGAAGAACACAAGGGAAAACACGAGGAGAGAAATCACTCAAACCAACAAGATTCGATTACACATGTGCTAGATCCTCGAAACACAAAGAGATACACGATCCACGATCAACAAAGGACGATACAAGTAGCAAGTTCTTCTCCATGAGGAGGTCTTGAGGGGTCTTCCCATGAGGGTCTTGAATCCACTTGGGGGATCTTCTCCGTGGAGGTCGTGAATTCCGATGGAGAAGGTATCAAGTGGATGAGAAAAGCTCTATCTCTCAATGAGATATTCCTTTGCTAACCCTATAAAGAGGGAGGGGGAGGAGTATATATAGTCTAAGTGGACGAAGGGGTACATTGGCCTTGGCCTAACACGCAGTCAACACACAGGCATCGGATGTACGACAGCTACCGGTCGTCCGGCGTCTCGAGGGGGGCGGACGTCCAATACTCATCGGAAGTCCGACGTTTTGGCTCTGATCAGGCGATGTCGGATGTCCGGTCAAGGTCGGATGTCCGAGGCGTCGGTCGTCCGATGGCCACCATACTTCTGATGTTTTGGTTCTGGACTGGTGGCGTCGGTCATCCGGCGGGGCTCTGTCGTCCGGGTGCTGGGAGGTGTTGATCATCCGAGGCGTGTCGGATGTCCGGCCGCTGTAGCATTCGCCGGCTGGGGCTGGCCTGGCAGGCTGATGCATCAGGCGTCCGACGTTCGACACGTCTCGGACGTCCAGTGGCTGGAGACTTTCCGGCTACTTCTCTTCTCGCTCCTTGTACTTGGTGTGCTCACCACCTTGTCCGTTGGACGTAGCTGATCTGTGGCTTTCCTCCAAGTACCTGATCACACATAGGGTCTCCGCTTGAGGTAGTAGCCATGTCTCATATGTAGAAAGTGGTAGTTCAGAGAGGAGCGAGTTCACCTTATCTTCGATAGCCTTTGCTCGAGCTCTTGTCATTGGTCTAAGCGGTGTCGTGGAAGACGTAGGTAGGTCCATGGAGATGACTATGGGATGCTCCGCATCTTCTCCCCCCGGGAAAGATCCAACCTCGGATCGAAAGCCTCATCAACCTGGTAGGGAGAGGGATCTTTGACGCTGAAGATGTCACTCATGTTGTACTTGTCGCGTGGGAGATCGATCTTTTAAGCATTGTCGTTGTAGCATGCTAGCACCTTGAAGGGTCCGTCGGCTCGAGGTAGAAGCTTAGACTTGCATTCGTTGGGGAAGCGGTCCTTTTGAAAGTGTAGCCACACAAGGTCTCCAATGTTGAATATCATGGGTTGCTTGTTTACGTTGAGTTTGGTCGCGAGTCGTTGTACTTGGCACTCGATGGTGTGCCTTGTATCTTCATGCATCTTCTTGAGGTAGTTCACTCGTGCACTCGCGTCCATGTTGATGTGCTCTTGTAGTGGAAGAGGTAGAATGTCCAACGGGGACAATGGGTTGAAACCATAGACGACCTCGAAGGGGGACTTGCCAGTAGTAGAGTATCTTGCACGATTGTAGGTGTACTCGGCGATGGGTAGACACTCTTACCACTCCTTAATGTTCTTCTTGGTCAACATGCGTAGGATGGTAGATCTCCGTTTGGCCGTCGGTTTGAGGATGGTAAGCCAAAGAGAACAAAAGCTTGATTCCGAGCTTGGCGCATCGAGTCTTCCAAAAGTAGCTTAGGAACTTGATGTCACGGTCCGATACAATCGTCTTTGGCACTCCACGTAGACGCAATATTTCCCTACAAAAGATATTTGCAACATGTGAAGCATCGTCTATCTTGTTGCATGGGATGAAAGGAGCCATCTTAGAGAATCGATCCACAACAACAAACACAGAATCTTTACCATTTCTAGTTCTAGGAAAACAAATGCTTCTTCTTGAGCTTGCGTTGGTTTTTCCCTTGAAGAGGAAAGGGTGATGTAGCAAAGTAGAGATAAGTATTTCCCTCAGTTTGAGAACCAAGGTATCAATCCAGTAGGAGACAACGCACAAATCACAGAATACCCACACAAACAATCAAACAAACTTGCACCCAACGAGATAAAGGGGTTGTCAATCCCTTCATGGTTACTTGCAAAAGTGAGATCTGATAGAGAAAGCTAAACGATAAAGTAAAATTTTTTGGTTTATAGATCGAAAAATAAAAGATTGCAAAATAGTAGATCAGAAACTAATATGATGGAAAATAGACCCGAGGGCCATAGGTTTCACTAGAGGCTTCTCTCAAGATAGCAAATAATACGGTGGGTGAACAAATTACTGCCGAGCAATTGATAGAAAAGCGCAAAGTTATGACGATATCTAAGGCAATGATAATGAATATAGGCATCACGCCCATGTCAAGTTGACCAAAACGATTCTGCATCTACTATTATTACTCCACACATCGACCGCTATCCAGCATGCATCTAGAGTATTAAGTTCATAAAGAACGGAGTAACGCATTAAGTAAGATGACATGATGTAGAGGAATTAACTCAAGCAATTTTATGAAAACCCCATCTTTTTATCCTCGATGGCAACAATACAATACGTGCCTTACTGCCCCTACTGTCACTGGGAAAGGATACCGCAAGATTGAACCCAAAGCTAAGCACTACTCCCAGTGCAAGAAAAACCAATCTAGTTGGCCAAACCAAACTGATATTTCAAAGAGAATTACAAAGATAAGCTGATCATAAATGCACAATTCATCGGGTCTCGGCAAGCACACCGCAAAAAAGTATTACATCGAATAGATCTCCAAGAACATCGAGGAGAACATGGTATTGAGAATCAAAGAGAGAGAAGAAGCCATCTATCTACTAGCTATGGCACGTAGGTTTGTGGTAAATTACTCACGCTTCACTGGAAGGGCAATAGAGTTCATGTAGAAGCCCTCCGTGATTGAATACCCCTCCGGCAAGGTGCCGGAAAAGGTCCCTATATGGGATCTCACGGGTACAGAAGGTTGCGGCAGCAGAAAAGTGTTTTAGTGGATGCCCCTGGTGATTTGGGGAGATATGGGAATATATAGGTGAAAGAATTAGGTCAGGAGGGTCACGGGGGGGGGGGGGGACATGGGTGTTGGGGAATGTAGCATGCAATTTCAAGAAAAAATCCTACGCTCATGCAAGATCTATCTAAGAGAAGCATAGCAACGAGAGGGGGAGAGTGCATCCATGTACCCTCGTAGACCGAAAGCGGAAGCGTTGAGCAACGCGGTTGATGTAGTCAAAATTCTTCTCATTCCGACCGATCAAGTACCAAACTTACGGCACCTCCGAGTTTTGCACACGTTCAGTTCGATGACGTCCCTCGAACTCTTGATCCAGCAAAGTGTCGAGGAAGTAGATGAGTTCCATAAGCACGACGGTGTGGTGACGGTGATGGTGAAGTGATCCGCGCAGGGCTTTGCCTAAGCACCGCAAGAATATGACCGGGGTGTAAACTGTGGAGGGAGGTGCCGCACACGGCTAACAATTAATGTTGTGTGTTTGTGAGGCGCCCTCTCCCCACATATATATAGGAGGGAGGGCAAGAGAGGCAGCCAGGGATGTCCTAGGGTTGGCCGCCGCTCCCTAGGGGTCCTGCCTTGCCCTGCGCCCCCCTTTCCATGTATGCATGAAGGGGAAGGAAAGAGGGGGGGTGAGGGAAGGAAGTGGGAATCCTAATCCACACTTTCCTTGCCCTTCCCCCCTTTCCTTCTCCTCCTCCCATAGCCTTATAGGGTGCACCATCCCCTTATGGGCTAGTGCGTTCCTTCATAAGGCCCATATGGCCCATAGGATTGCCGGGGTATCTGAAACACCTTCCGGTGACCCGATAAATACCTGATACCCTCCGAGACACTTTCAGTGTCCGAATACCATTGTCCTATATATCAATCTTTATCTCTTGAACATTTCGAGATTCCTCTTCATGTCTGTGATCTCACCCAGGACACCGAACAACATTCGGTCACCAAATCACATAACTCATATAATACAAAATTGTCATCGAACGTTAAGCGTGCTGACCCTACGGATTCGAGAACTATGTAGACATGACCGAGACACCTCTCCGGTCAATAACCAATAGCGGAACCTGGATGCTCATATTGGCTTCCGCATATTCTACGAAGCTCTTTATTGGTCGAACCGGTATGACAACATACGTTATTCCCTTTTTCATCGGTATGTTACTTGCCCGAGATCTGATTGTCGGTATCTTCATGCCTAGTTTAATCTCGTTACCGGTAAGTCTCTTTACTCGTTCCGTAATGCATCGTCTTGCAACTAACTCATTAATTACTTTGCTTGCAAGGCTTCTTATGATGTGCATTATCGAGAGGGCCCAGAGATACCTCTCCATTACTCGGAGTGAAAAATCCTAATCTCGATCTATGCCAACCCAACAAACACCTTCGAAGACACCTGTACAGGATCTTTATAATCACGCAGTTATGTTGTGACCTTTGAAAGCACACAAGGTATTCCTTCGGTATCCGGGAGTTGCATAATCTCATAGTCAGAGGAATATGTATTTTACATGAAGAAAGAAGTAGCAATGAAACCGAACGATCATCATGCTAAGCTAACCGGTGGGTCTTGTCCATCACATCATTCTCCTAATGATGTGATCCCATTCATCAAATGACAACACATGTCTATGGCTAGGAAACTTAACCATCTTTGATTAACGAGCTAGTCTAGTAGAGGCTTACTAGGGGCATGATGTTTTGTCTATGTATCCACACATGCATCAAGTTTCCGGTTAATACAATTCTAGAATGAATAATAAACATTTATCATGAAATAAGGAAATATAAAATAACAACTTTATTATTGCCTCTAGGGCATATTTCCTTCAAAGGGTGGGGGCGCGCCCTCCGTCCTTGTGGCCACCTCATGGCTCCTCCGACTTCATCTGCAAGTCTCCTCATTGTCTTCTGGTCCAAGAACAATCATCGTGAAAGTTTTATTCAGTTTGGACTTCATTTGGTATTCCTTTTCTGTGAAACTCAAAAACAAGGGGAAAAACAGGAACTGGCACTAGGCTCTAGGTTAATAGGTTAGTCCCAAAATAATATAAAATAGCATATTAATGCATATAAAACATCCAAAACAGATAATATAATAGCATGGAACAATCGAAAAATATAGATACGTTGGAGACGTATCAAGCATCCCCAAGCTTAATTCATACTCGTCCTCGAGTAGGTAAATGATAAAAACAGAATTTTTGATGTGGAATGTTACCTAAAATATTTATCCATGTAATTTTCTTTATTGTGGCATGAATGTTCAGATTGATAAGATTGAAAACGAAAATTTAATATTGACATAAAAACAATAATACTTCAAGCATACTAACAAGGAAATTATGTCTTCTCAGAATAACATGGCCAAAGAAAGCTTATCCCTACAAAATCATATAGTCTGGCTATGCTCCATCTTCATCACACAAAATATTCAAATCATGCACAACCCCGGTTTCTACCAAGCAATTGTTTCATATTTAGTATTCTCAAACCTTTTCAACTTTCACGCAATACATGTGTGTGAGCCATGGACATAGCACTATATGTGCAATAGAATGTGGTGGTTGTGGAGAAGACAAAAAGAGGGAGACAGTCTCACATCAACTAGGCGTATCAACGGGCTATAGAGATTCCCTCAATAGATATCAATGTAAGTGAGTAGGGATTGTCATGCAACGGATGCACTAGAGCTATAAGTTTACGAAATCTCAAAAAGAAAAACTAAGTGGGTGTGCATCCAATTTGCTTGCTCATGAAGACCTAGGGCGATTTGGGGAAGCCCATCGTTGGAATATACAAGCCAAGTTCTATAATGAAAAACAACCACTAGTATATGAAAGTGACAAAATAGGAGACTCTCTATCATGAAAACCATGGTGCTACTTTGAAGTACAACTGTGGAAAAAGGATAGTAACATTGCCCCTTCTCTCTTTTTCTCTCTCTATTTTGTTTTTTTGTAGCGACCATGATCCCAATGGATCGAAGTCTCTTTGCTTAAGTGTCATCCCTGGATCGGTATGTTGACACACACAATACTCGAGGAATTATAACAAAGTTCAATGACACACTTATTACATCAAGGTCCTCATAAAGAGTATTTATTACACAAATAATATGGCTGAAGGCCATCTAAGTAAAATAATCGCGGAAGCTTCGAAGATAAAGGAGTCCACCAAACTCCAACGGCATAGTTGAGTGCATGACAACGACCTATTGCACCTTATTCTTCGTCGGTAAAGTCTGCAACATGAGACGTTGCAGCTGTGTAGGTCAGCACATGGAATATGCTGGCAGAGTTACACTGTAGAGCAATGAATGCAAGAAACTATATCTACATGCATATTTGGCTGGTAGAGGCTCTAAGTTTAATGTTGCATAAAGCTAATTTTTCCCTACAACAACGGAATAAATTTTATTTTTACTACCAAATTTATGCCATTATTGAGAAGGTTCCTCCAACTCAATCCCAAAAATTCCCAAATTATTAATAACCCAATACATTAATTAAATAGAGTGATGAGATCAACAAATAATTCACTTCCAAATACTCAAATTGTCCATAACCGGGAACACGACTAATCATGATTAGTTTGTACACTCTGCAGAGGTTTGGGCACTTCCCAATTTTCAATTTGGATGTTATTCATAGATCATTCATATGCATCCATGATTTATGCATTTTGTTGCCTTGTTTTAGTGGCATTTTGACCCAAGAGGCCTTAAGCAACTCAAGGACCAATTTGAGAGAGTTGGAGGTTTCACAAAAAATTCAATTTTGATTTATCAAAATTTCGTAATGGGATCAAATTGTTTTTCCAAATATTTCAAAATAAAGAGAGAAGATAATATGACTTATTCAAAGGCAGTAGAAAAATATTGGAAATTGAACTTTGAATTTTTGGAGAGTTTATTTGATTTTATTCGCTAGTTTATTTATTAGTTAGCGGAGTGATTAGTATTGTAATGTTTGTTTTTAGTTTAGGCATTTAGGTCCAGAAAAATATTCACTAGGTCACTAATAAGGCTATATAGCTACGTGATTTTTTTCTGGAATTTTTAGGATTTTATTTATAATTATTTTGCATATTTTATCCTCTGGAAAAAATGTTTTTTTTAAAAAAAGTTCGACCGACCGAACTGGGCCGAGCCCAGCCCAGCTACGCCAGCCGACCCCGCCCACTCGCTCGGGACGAAGTCCTAAGTCGCTAGGCTGCCACCGCCGGTGGAGTCCGAGCCGGACTCCTCCACCGCCACCGCCTCGCCTCACCCCTTCCCCAAGTCGGCCTCGCCCCACCCCCTCTTTAAATAGTGTCGCCCCGACCCCCTCCTCCACAACCGCCGCCGCCTCGAGCCGGCACCACCGCCGCCTGCACCGCCTCACCGAAGCCGCCGCTGCCGTCGCCGGCCGAACTGGTATAAACCGAACCGAACCGCCTTTTTTTCGGTTTTTGTTTTAGTTTCGGTTTATTATTTTAGAGCGGTTATTTAGTGGACGTTCGTCAGATTAGTTTCTGTAACAAATGAATTCGTTAGATTAGGCGTTGTAGTGAACATTCGTTCGATAAGATTTTTCTTTTTAGTTTCATTTTCGGCCAGGGACCTATCCGCGAAAATTTTCTTCGCATATTAGCCCCTGATCTTTAAACCTTCGTAACTTTTAGCTCGTTTGTCCAAATTCGACGAAACCAACACCTAAATCTTCAGAGCAATCCCATCTATCCAGCAAACCAAATTGAACATGATTTAGACAATTTAAAATTCTATTTTAGTTCACATTTGAATTTGATCTTGTTTTGTTTGTATCTTGAGTTTCGTAGCTCCGTTTGAGTTGATTCCTTTTGCAAATCGTAGCTAATCACATGTACCTACTGTTAAGATCTAATCCACATAAATATAATACTGTTAAAATTCGTTCTTTGTTTAGTTTAGTTATTTGCTTGTTTTCGAGTTCTTTGGATCTTTTCTTTGATTTCTCTTTGCATTGTTTGCTTGAGTGCTTATGTATGCTATTGTTTGTTTACGCTAGATTTTTCCGGAGTGCGAAGCTTGTTACTATGAATCTCTAGAGTTTTACGATCATCAGCAAGGCAAGTTAACACCTTGATCATACTTTTCTATACCCAGTTTTTACTATGCATTAGTTCACCCTTACAAATTTGCATGAGTAGGATTGGGAATTGGGCATTTGCTATGTAGTTCATGAGGTAGGAAACTATGATCCTTAAAACACCTGGGGATTATTCATTATGTCATGTATTGGTTAGCCATGCTTGTAGACAGGGATTGGTATGTGAGATTCATGAAAGTTGCGAGGGTTATAATTAAGGGAAAACTAAGGTGGCAACTTTAATACACATCTGGGTGGAATGGTTGGGGCACCCTGGAGAAACTAGTGGCTTGCCCGGGCACCTGGAGAAACCAGTGCTTGCCCAAGGGAATCCCGGAGTACCCGTGTGATTACCCTACGGAATGCCACCCAGGCTCAAAGGGATCATATGATATTTCATGCCTAGAAACTTCTGTGTGCAGCCACAAGCCATTATGGGCTCTGGCATAGTTGAGTAAGTGGTGGGAAACCTTTCCATGATAGGCTAGCAGATGTAGGGGATTTTAGGTGTACCGGCCTATCTATCGGTTAAGGGGACCTCTTCGGAAAGACTATGTCTCGATCATCCGGTTCTCAAACATTAGGCAGTGCGAGGAATTCAACGAAGGAGATCGAGTCTTGTGGGGAAAAGTGCGTAAACCTCTGAAGAGTGTACAAACTAATCATGATTAGCCGTGTCCCCGGTTATGGACAATTTGAGTATTTGGAAGTGAATTATTTGTTGATCTCATCACTCTATTTAATTAATGTATTGGGTTATTAATAGTTTGGGAATTTTTGGGATTGAGTTGGAGGAACCTTCTCAATAATGGCATAAACTTGGTAGTAAAAATAAAATTTATTCCTTTGTTGTAGGGAAAAATTAGCTTTATGCAAAATTAAACTTAGAGCCTCCACCAGCCAAATATGCATATAAAGATAGATATTTTCATTATTATTCTATGGTGTGAAATTGCCAGTACATTCAATGTACTAACCTACATGGCTGCAACGTCTCATGTTGCAGGAATCATACGACGAGTAAGTGATACTTTAGGGTTACGATGTCTACACTCAACTTTGCCGTTGGTGTTGTTGGGACTCCAGAACTTTGTTGTTACTTCTGCTATATGGATTGAGGTAATAGTATTTATGTTACTTTTTACATGTGATTGCACTCTGTTATAAATCCTCGAGTACTGTGTGTATCAGCATCCAATCCAAGGATGACACTTAAGCACAGAGACTTGATCCATTTGGGTCGGGTCGCTACATTTTTTTCTTCTGTTTTTTTTTTGTTTGGCTTCTTTGGCCTCATTTTCCTCACATGGGACAATGCTCTAATACTGATGATCATCACACTTCTATTTACTTACAACTCAAAAAAAATTACAACTCGATACTTAGAACAAAAATATGACTCTATATCAATGCCTCCGGCAGTGTACCGAGATGTGCAATGAATCAAGAGTGACATGTATGAAAGAATTATGAAAGGTGGCTTTGCCACAAATATGATATCAACTACATGATCAAGCAACATGACAATGACGAAGCGTGTCATAATAAACGGAACGATGCAAATTCGCATGGCAATATATCTCGGAATGGCTATGGAAATGCCATAATAGGTAGGTATGGTGGCTATTTTGAGGAAGGTATATGGTGGGTGTATGGTACCAGCGAAAGTTGCGCAGAACAAGAGAGGCTAGCAATGGTGGAAGGGTGAGAGTGCATATAATCCATGGACTCAACATTAGTCATAAAGAACTCACATACTTATTGCAAAAAATCTATTAGTCATCGTAACCAGGCACTACGCGCATGCTCCTAGGGGAAGGGTTGGTAGAAGTTAACCATCGCGCGATCCCGACCTCCACACAAAGGATGACAATAAAAAAATTCCTCATGCTCCAACTTCGTTACATAACGGTTCACCATACGTGCATGCTACGGAAATCACAAACCGCAACACAAGTATTTCTCAAATTCACAATACACCACTAGCATGACTCTAACATCATCATCTTCATATCTCTAAACAATCATAAGGAATCAAACTTCTCATAGTATTCAATGCACTTTATATATAAGTTTTTATGATATCCCTCTAGGAGGCCTATGATATTAGGACTAAATTTATAACCAGAGCAAATTACCATGATGTTTAAAGACTCTCAAAATAATATAAGTGATGCATGAGAGTTCATCAATTTCTATAAAATAAAACCACCGACGTCCTCTAAAAAGACACTCCCTCCATTCTAAAATAGATGACTCAACTTTGTACTAACTTTAGTATAAATTTAGTACTAAGTTGAGTCATCTATTTTGGAACACAGGGAGTATAAGTGAAGCACTAGAGCAATATTGCCTATCTCAAAAGATACAAGTGAAGCACATAGAGTATTATAATAAATCACGATTCATGTGTCCCTCTCAAAAAGGTGTGTATAGCAAGGATGATTGTGGCAAACTGTAAAGCAAAGACTCAAATCAAACAAGATGCTCCAAGCAAAACACATATCATGTGGTGAATAAAAATATAGCCTCAAGTAAAGTTACCGATAGACGAACACGAAAGAGGGGATGCCTTCCGGGCCATCTCCAAGCTTAGGCTCTTGGTTGTCCTAGAATATTACCTTGGGGTGCCTTGGGCATCCCCAAGCTTAGGCTCTTGCCACTCCTTATTCCATAGTCCATCAAATCCTTACCCAAAACTTGAAAACTTCACAACACAAAACTCAACACAAAGTCTCATAAGCTCCGTTAGTATAAGAAAATAAATCACCACTTTATGGTACTGTTGTGAACTCATTCTTTCTTTATATTGGTATAATATATAATGTATTACAACTTTTCCATGGTTCATACCCCCCGATACTACTCATAGATTCATCAAAATAAGTAAACAACACAAAGAAAACATAATCTTTCAAAAACAGAATAATCTGTAGCAATCTGGAAACTTCGAATACATGTGTACCTCCAAAAATTCTGAAAGTTTAGGACAACCTGTGAAATTTGTGTACCAATCCAGTGCAAAACGAATCATATCAAAAGAACGCTTCTGTGAATTATGAAAAATATTTTCCTAGGCGCAAAAGTTTCCGTTTCTCAGCAAAATTAAAACAACTATCACCGTAGGCCATCCAAAAGGTCTTACTTGGCACAAGCACTAATTAAAACACAAAAACACATTTAACCAGAGGCTAGATGAATTATTTGTTGGAAAACAACAAGGAAAAATATTGGGTAGTCTCCCAACAAGCGCTTTTCTTTAAAGACTTTTTAGCTAGGCATTGATAATTTCAATGATGCTCACATAAAATTGAGGAATTGAAGCACAAAGAGATCATCTAAAACACATGACAAACACATCTAAGTCTAACATACTTCCTATGCGTAGGCATTTTATAAGCAAATATATTATCAAGGCAAGCAAAAACTAGCATATGCAAGGAAAAAGAAAGAGACGATAGCAATCTCAACATGAAGAGAGATAATTTAGTAACATGAAAATTTCTACAACCATATTTTCCTCTCTCATAATAACTACATGCGGGATCATAAGCCAATTCAACAATATAGCTATCACATAACATATTCTCGACATGATCCATATGCATGCGAAGTTGACACTCTTCCAAAATAGTGGGATTAACATTATGTAGCGACCCGACCTCAGATGGTCAAGTCTCTGTGCTCAGGTGTCATCCCTGGATCAATAATGCTGACACCACACAGTACTTCGAAGGATTTATAACAGAGTAGCAATCACACACTTATTACATCGAATGTCTCGAAAGAGAACTTATTACAATAATATGGCTTAAGGCCATCTAATGCGATAACAGCGGAAGGCTTGGAAGATAAAGTGAGTCCATCAACTCCAACGGCATAACTGAACTGCACGACAACGACCTACGAACCTTACTCCTCGTCTGAAAAGTCTGCAACATAATACGTTGCAGCCCGAGAACGGGTCAGCACATGGAATATGCTGGCAATGTAACACAAAAGAGCAATAACAGAATAATACTACCACTACATGCATATTTGGCTGGTGGAAAGCTCTATGGTTACAGTTTTTGCAAAAAGCCAATTTTTCCCTACTTCAAAGGAATCAATTTTAATTTAACTATCATGGTAGTTGAAACATCATTTGAGAAGGTAACCCCAACTCAATGATCCCAATTAAAAGTAATTAACAACCCAAGCAAAATTAGTTTAAGAGTGTTGAGATACATGCGAATACTCAAGTACTAGATACTCAGAATTGTCCATAACCGGGGACACGGCTAACCATGATTAGATTGTACACTCTGCAGAGGTTTGCGCACTTTTCCCCGCAAGACTTGACCGCCTCCGTTGATTCTCGCACTGCATGGTGTTTGAGAGACGGATGACCGAGACACAGTCTTTCAGAAGCATTAACTCTCTACTCCGGGCAGACCATACCAAACCTACAAACCCACTACCTGCTGATCCACCTCTTCAAGAGCTTCACGCAACTTACTCAAACTATGCTAGAGCCCATAATAGCTTGCGGCTGCACACGGAAGTTTCTAGCACGAATAGACTCAGTTCCCTTTGAGCCTGGGTGGCGGTCCATAGGAGAATCACACGGTAACCCCGGGATTTCCAAAAATAAAACAGGCAATCACTGGTAACCCCAGGTGCCTCAATCCATCCAGATGTGTATTAAAGTTGCCACCTTAAGTAAACCATTAATTATCAAACTCACATCTGTCATGGATATCACTCAAACCCAATCCACGTCTACGAGCATAGCATGACAATATAAGCATAACGTAGAAGTAACTCCCAAGGGTTTGATAATAAACAGGGCAATAGGTTCTACCTCATCAACTACTTCCCAATACCCACATGTTAAAAGCATCCTAATCATGCAATGTTTGAGGGTTGAATCTAATGCATAAAAACCGGGTATGAAAAGAGTATGATCAATGTGTTACTTGCCTTGCTGACGATCCGGGTATCCTAGAGACTCGTAGTAACACGCTTCGCACTCTGGGAATTCTAGCGCAAGCAAACAATAACATACATAAGCAACAATCAAAGATGCGCAAGTAGAACTCCAAATAAGAGAGTCTGACCAGAGAGTTCAACTTAAGAACTCCGGTTTGCAAAAAGAATCAAATCAAACGAAGCAACGAAACACAAACGGCAAAAGAAACAACTTCGTTCGCTATTCTGGATCTAGGTCAAATTTTACAGAAGAAAAATCTTGTTTGAGTTGATTATTCGGAAAGAGGGTTTTGAGATGAAACTCCAGGCGCTTGAATCGCCTGATTCCGATAAACGAGCGAAAAGATAAACAGGTTTGAAAATCGGATCAGAAATCGCGATCAAAATAATCGCGGAATAAATCCGATAAAAAGAAAAAACGACGAACGACTAAACGAACGAACGTTCGTTAACAGAAACTAAACAGTGAACACGTTCGTTAAAACGAACGGATGAACGGACGTTCGCTAAGTAAATAAACCGATCTATATAAAAAAACGAACAAGGTTTTTTTTTAAAAAAACCGAAGGGTTTATTTTAAGAAAACCGGCGGCGGGATCGGGTACCTCCAGCGAGGCTCGTCCGGCGGGGGTGGCGGCTCCGGCGGGGCTTGGCGACGGCGGCGGGGCTGCGGCGGGAGGCGGCGGCGACGCGGGGCTCCGGCGGCGGCGGATCGGGGCTGCGGCGGCAGCGGATCAGGGCTGCGGCAGCGGCGGGTGGCGGTGGTGGTGAGGCGGGCTGTGGCGGCGGGGCGGCGGCTTATAAGGGGCGGGGCGGGGCGGCTGGCTTGGGCGAGGGGGCGCCCAGGGGTGGAGTCCGGCTCGGACCCGCCCTCGGCGTCCGTGCCGCGCACGGTGCGCACGCGGGGAAGGCGGCGGCGGCTGGCTGGGCCGGCCCGCTCGGCTGGGCCTTCGGCCCAGTCAGGCATGAGGTTTTTTTTGAAAAACATTCCGCCGAAGAAAAATCCCTAGAAAAATAAATAAAAACCTAAAAATTCCAAACAAGTTTTCTCCGTCTAAATAAAATATTTAGAACAAGATGAACTTTTCTTGGCCCCTAAAATGCAATTTTAAAAACATGCAACATTTTTTCCTAGGGCAATAAAATCCCGAATAAACTCAAATAAAATCCCAAAAATGATTTTAACATTTTTCCTCCGATATTTCAATTATTTTGGAGAAGTCATATTATCTCCCCTCTTTTAATATTTTAAAATGAAATATTTTCCGGAGAGAAAATAATTAAAATCAAATCCTCGTCTTCACTATTTGATAAGAATTTCAAATATGAAAATTAGAAAATCCCAACTCTCTCCGAAGGTCCTTGAGTTGCTTAGGATTTTGAGGATTGCAAATGAAAAAGCAATGAAAATATGATATGCATGCATGATCTATGTATAACATGCCAAATTGGAAATTTGGGATGTTACAAACCTACCCCCCTTAAGATGAATCTCGCGCTCGAGATTCGGGTTGGCTAGAAAATAGGTGCGGATGGTCCTTGCGAATATCGTCCTCTCGCTCCCAGGTGGCTTCCTCCTCAGTATGATGACTCCACTGAACTTTGCAAAACTTGATCACCTTGTTGCTAGTGACTCGGCTATCAAACTCAAGAATCTTTACTGGCTTCTCCTCATAAGTCAGATTATTATCCAGCTGAATCGCCTCCAAAGGTACTGTATCATTCAACGGTATATCGGCCATCTCAGCATGGCACTTCTTCAGCTGTGATACGTGAAACACATCGTGAACTCCTGACAATCCTTCTGGTAACTCCAGCTTGTAGGCAACTTCTCCCATCCGTTCCAAAATACGATACGGTCCTACAAATCTCGGGGCTAACTTTCCCTTGACTCCAAAACGTTTTACTCCCCTCAAGGGAGATACTCTTAGATAGGCTCTGTCTCCAACTTCATAAGTTACTTCCTTGCGTTTTGAGTCTGCGTAAGTCTTCTGTCTAGACTGAGCAACCTTTAGTTTGTCTCTGATCAGTTTAACCTTCTCCTCTGATTCCTTGATCAAATCTGGTCCAAACAACTGATGGTCTCCTACCTCGTCCCACATCAATGGTGTTCTACATCTACGTCCATACAGAGCTTCGAATGGTGCCATCTTAAAACTGGCCTGGTAACTGTTGTTATAAGAAAACTCTGCGTATGTCAAATTGTCATCCCAACTAGATCCATAATCTAGCGCACAGGCTCTCAACATATCCTCCAAAATCTGATTGACTCTCTCTGTCTGCCCATCTGTCTGCGGGTGAAAAGCTGTACTGAACTCCAATCGGGTCCCCAAAGTCTGGTGTAACTGATGCCAAAACTTTGAAGTAAAGTGAGTTCCTCTATCTGATACGATGCTCCTCGGAACTCCATGTAAACATACGATCCTGGTCATATATATCTTGGCCAACTTCACACTGGTATACGTTGTTTTCACCGGGATGAAATGAGCTACCTTAGTCAATCGATCCACAACTACCCATATAGAATCATATCCTGCCTTGGTTCTGGGTAATCCGGTAATGAAGTCCATACCAAGTTTATCCCACTTCCATTCGGGTATTGGCATAGGCTGTAACAGTCCTGCTGGCTTCTGATGTTCTGCCTTCACTCTCTGACATACATCACATATGGCTACATACTCGGCAATATCCTTCTTCATTCCAGTCCACCAGAAACGTTCCTTCAAGTCCAAATACATCTTGGTGTTTCCAGGGTGAATCGAGTATGGTGAGTCATGGGCCTCCTGAAGTATCAACTTCCTGATCTCCGAATTGTTGGGCACATAAATTCGGTCATCAAACCATAAGGTATCGTGCTCATCTTCGCGAAAACCTTTGGCTTTACCTTCGCCCATCATCTCTCTTATCTCAGCAATCTCCTTGTCTTCCTTCTGAGCTTCCCGGATCTTGTCCAACATCGTCGACTGAACTTCCATTGTTGCAAGAAAACCTCTTGGATCTCCAATCGTAGTTCCATGATCTCTGCAGCTAACTCCTTTGGCATTCCATTGCTCACAAGAACATTAGCATAACTCTTACGGCTCAAAGCATCTGCTACAACATTGGCTTTTCCGGGATGGTAGTGTAGCTTCATGTCGTAGTCCTTTATAAGTTCCAACCATCTCCTCTGCCTGAGGTTCAACTCCTTCTGTGTGAAAATGTACTTCAAGCTCTTATGATCCGTGTACACATCACAACGGTTTCCGATAAGATAATGTCTCCAGGTCTTTAGTGCATGCACCACGGCTGCTAACTCCAAATCATGCGTGGCATAGTTCAACTCATGTGGCTTCAGTTGTCGTGAGGCATACGAAACAACCTTTCCTTCCTGCATAAGCACACATCCAAGTCCCAAGCGAGAGGCGTCACAATGCACTTGAAACTCCTTATGTATATCTGGCAAGGTCAGCACTGGGGCTGTAGTCAATCGCTCCTTCAGCTTTTGAAAACTTGTCTCGCACTCCTCCGTCCAATTGAACTTAGTATCCTTCTTTAACAATTCTGTCATTGGTTTAGCAATCTTGGAAAAATTCTCAATGAACCTCCGATAATATCCTGCCAGTCCAAGAAAACTGCGGATCTCGCCAACTGAAGTGGGTGCCAACCATTCAATGACTGACTGAACCTTACTAGGATCCACTGCTATACCCTCTCCTGATATAACATGCCCAAGAAATCCAACTTCCTTCAACCAAAACTCGCACTTGCTGAATTTGGCGTATAACTGGTGTTCCCTGAGTTTCTCGAGAACCAAACGCAAGTGTTCCGCGTGCTCCTCTTCGTTCTTCGAGTATATCATAATGTCATCAATGAATACCACAACAAACTTGTCCAAATACTCCATGAACACCTTGTTCATCATACTCATGAAATAAGTAGGGGCGTTAGTCAGTCCAAATGACATGACCGTATACTCATATAATCCGTACCGTGTGGTAAACGCTGTCTTGGGTATATCCTGCTCTTGGATCTTCAACTGATGGTACCCCGATCGCATATCAATCTTCGAAAACACCTTAGCTCCTTGTAACTGATCAAACAGATCGTTGATCATCGGTAAGGGATACTTGTTCTTTATCGTTACTTCATTCAGAGCTCAGTAGTCAACAACCATCCTTAGGGATTTATCCTTCTTCTCCACCAAAAGTACTGGGGCTCCCCAAGGTGACGAACTTCTATGAATGTAACCTTTCTCCAACAACTCCTTAATCCGCTTCTTAATTTCCTCCAGATCATTTGCTGGCATTCGATAGGGTCTCTTAGATATCGGTCCTGTTCCTGGCAATAGCTCTATCAAAAACTCGATGTCTCTGTCCGGTGGCATACCAGGTAACTCTTCGGGGAAAACATCCGGAAATCCTTTACTACAGGCACTTCCTCCTGTACAACTCCCGTGAGGGCGTTTACTTGGCTCCTCCTAGGCACATGCCTAGATACATACTTAATCCTTTTTCCCTCCGGGGTAGTAAGATAAATTGACTTACTAGCACAGTCAATACTTCCTTCATACTTTGACATCTAGTCCATACCTAATATCACATCCAATCCTTGCGACTCCAAGATAATTAGGTCAGACGGAAACACATGAGTACCAATGATTAGGGGTATCTGGGTGCACCATCTGCTAGCCATGTACTCTGATCCTGGCGAGCTCACTAAGAGGGGTGTCCTAAGGGTTTGGGCTGGCAACTTAAACTTTTCCACAAATCCCCTTGATATGTATAAATGCGATGCACCAGTATCGAAAAGAACAATAGCGGTAAATGACTGAACCAAAAACTTACCTATTACCGTGTCCGGCTGCTCTTCAACCTCCTCCACGTTAACGTGGTTCACTTGTCCTTTGTTGAATGGATTGGGCTTCTTCCCTGCGCTCCCGTTTCCATTCCCATTCTTTCCTTCAGAGCAGTCATTGGCGTAGGGCCCTGTCTTCCTGCACTTGTAGCAAACAACTTGGCTTACGTCCCTCTTTGCGGGTGTGGATGGGTTAGAGCGGTTCTGGTTATTGTTGGCTCCATTCCCATTCCCGTTCTTCGCACCATTATGGTTATGCGATCCTCCTCCAGCATGGTTATGTCCTCCATGGTTATGAACAAGTCCTCCTGAGTTCGGGGTCAAACGAGGCTTCTGGTGAGCTCCTGAATTGTATTTTCCTTGTCCATACTTCCTCTTACGATTATCAATCTGCTGCTGCTTCCCTTCAATCATCAGGGCCTTGTCTACCAACTCCTGGTAGTTGTTGAAGGTTGCTACCATCAACTGCATACTCATCTCATCATTCAGCCCTTCCATAAACTTCTCTTGCTTCACGGCATCCGTGGCCACATCATTAGGGGCATAACGCGACAACTTGCTAAACTCATCCACGTACTGGCCAACAGTACGATTCCCCTGGCGTAGGTTGCGAAACTCACGCTTCTTCATCTGCATAGCTCCAGTCGAGACATGGCCAGTGCGAAAAGCCTGCTGAAACTGAGCCCATGTGACAGTGTCGATAGGATAGGTGGCTGTGAAATTCTCCCACCATGCTGCTGCAGGTCCATCCAGTTGGTGTGCGGCAAAACGCACCTTCTCAGCATCTGTGCATCCAGCGGTGGTTAACTCCCTTCCAATACGACGTAGCCAATCATCTGCAACTATTGGCTCGATGCTACTGGAGAACACCGGCGGCTGTAACCTTAGAAAACGGGCGAGGTTATCCACTGGCGGCGGGTTGTTGTTGTTGGCATTGTTGTTATTGGCATTGCCCTGGTTCTGAACTAACAACTGCATCAGGGCATTCTGCTGCTGGATCAACTGGGTAATCTCCGGTGGGAAAACAAACTCGGGGTCTCTCCTCGGAGGCATCTGAGGGGTTTAGATGGAAGAGATTTAGAATAGAAAAAGATCTAGGGGAGAAACACTACCCATATGTATATGAGACAAACACAAGCATTCATTCAATCAAGCAAGCAAGGGCATACAAAACGGTCTAGGACTATCGCAAAAGTGCTCACTACTACTAGTTACATGGGGGAAAATACTATTATCATATGGTGGTCATCTAGAAATTTTGATCGGTGGAAGACTCCATGATGTCTGCTCCAGCTTCATCTTCGTAATCATCATCACTTGAATCCGAGTCGGTGTCGTCGATGATGATGTAGTTGTCCGGTCGTATGAGGTCTTCTTTCAGAACTGGTCCCCCCATAAAGATTCCGATCTTCTCCACTAGGTCGTCATTCTTCTCCAATAGGGTCTTGATTTCCTCCTCATATCCATCGCGTGTGAACTTAAGTTCTTCCTCTAGCTCGATGATCCTGGTCTTCGCCTTCTTCAACTCGATCATGTCTGCGCACATCTGGTTCTCCTGACGTCGAATGTGCTGGTTTTGCTCCTGGATAAAGGCTGCGACAGATCTATCCTTCCTCGTGCTAATCATCTCCCATTGTTCATCTCGGCGCCCACATATTTGGTAGGTGGTATCCTCAAGTTCCTTGTTGTAGATTTCTCCAATGCGTCCCATGGTAATATGAGCTGCCATACTCTTGCCAAGGCTCCAACTGGGTGCTTCGAAAGAAAACTCTATGGGTTTGGAATTTGGCGAGAACGTCCTTCCTGGAACTCGTACTTGAATCATCCAATGCTCTTCTTCAGGTAGAGTGGCGTTGTTCGTTCTAGTGAAGCTTGGTATTCCAATATTCAAGTACCTAGTGACTTCCTTCAAGTGGCGTCCAAAAGGTGTGTCTTCATCTGGTTGTGCAAACTTGGTCTTCATCTCCTTCATCCTAAAGAGTGGAAAGACAAGAGGAGTCAGAAATGAGAAGAGAAGTGTGACCTATGGTTTATCTTAGTGGTCGTGTCCTACACTCAGCGTGTGCTCTGATACCATCTTGTAGCGACCCGACCTCAGATGGTCAAGTCTCTGTGCTCAGGTGTCATCCCTGGATCATTAATGCTAACACCACACAGTACTTCGAAGGATTTATAACAGAGTAGCAGTCACACACTTATTACATCGAATGTCTCGAAAGAGAACTTATTACAATAATATGGCTTAAGGCCATCTAATGCGATAACAGCAGATGGCTTGGAAGATAAAGTGATTCCATCAACTCCAACGGCATAACTGAGCTGCACGGCAACGACCTACGAACCTTACTCCTCGTCTGAAAAGTCTGCAACATAATACGTTGCAGCCCGAGAATGGGTCAGCACATGGAATATGCTGGCAATGTAACACAAAAGAGCAATAACAGAATAATACTACCACTACATGCATATTTGGCTGGTGGAAAGCTCTATGGTTACAGTTTTTGCGAAAATCCAATTTTTCCCTACTTCAAAGGAATCAATTTTAATTTAACTATCATGGTAGTTGAAACATCATTTGAGAAGGTAACCCCAACTCAATGATCCCAATTAAAAGTAATTAACAACCCAAGCAAAATTAGTTTAAGAGTGTTGAGATACATGCGAATACTCAAGTACTAGATACTCAGAATTGTCCATAACCGGGGACACGGCTAACCATGATTAGATTGTACACTCTGCAGAGGTTTGCGCACTTTTCCCTGCAAGACTCGATCGCCTCCGTTGATTCTCGCACTGCATGGTGTTTGAGAGACGGATGACCGAGACACAGTCTTTCAGAAGCATTAACTCTCTACTCCGGGCAGACCATACCAAACCTACAAACCCACTACCTGCTGATCCACCTCTTCAAGAGCTTCACGCAACTTACTCAAACTATGCTAGAGCCCATAATAGCTTGCGGCTGCACACGGAAGTTTCTAGCACGAATAGACTCAGTTCCCTTTGAGCCTGGGTGGCGGTCCATAGGAGAATCACACTGTAACCCCGGGATTTCCAAAAATAAAACAGGCAATCACTGGTAACCCCAGGTGCCTCAATCCATCCAGATGTGTATTAAATTTGCCACCTTAAGTAAACCATTAATTATCAAACTCACATCTGTCATGGATATCACTCAAACCCAATCCACGTCTACGAGCATAGCATGGCAATATAAGCATAACGTAGAAGTAACTCCCAAGGGTTTGATAATAAACAGGGCAATAGGTTCTACCTCATCAACTACTTCCCAATACCCACATGTTAAAAGCATCCTAATCATGCAATGTTTTAGGGTTGAATCTAATGCATAAAAACTGGGTATGAAAAGAGTATGATCAGTGTGTTACTTGCCTTGCTGACGATCCGGGTATCCTAGAGACTCGTAGTAACACGCTTCGCACTCCGGAAATTCTAGCGCAAGCAAACAATAACATACATAAGCAACAATCAAAGGTGCGCAAGTAGAACTCCAAATAAGAGAGTCTGACCGGAGAGTTCAACTTAAGAACTCCGGTTTGCAAAAAGAATCAAATCAAACGAAGCAACGAAACACAAACGGCAAAAGAAACAACTTCGTTCGCTATTCTGGATCTAGGTCAAATTTTACAGAAGAAAAATCTTGTTTGAGTTGATTATTCGGAAAGAGGGTTTCGAGATGAAACTCCAGGCGCTTGAATCGCCTGATTCCGATAAACGAGCGAAAAGATAAACAGGTTTGAAAATCGGATCAGAAATCACGATCAGAATAATCGCGGAATAAATCCGATAAAAAGAAAAAATGACGAACGACTAAACGAACGAACGTTCGTTAACAGAAACTAAACAGTGAACACGTTCGTTAAAATGAACGGACGAACGGATGATCGCTAAGTAAATAAACCGGGGAAATAAACCGATCTATATAAAAAACAAACTAGGGTTTTTTAAAAAAAAACCGAAGGGTTTATTTTAAGAAAACCGGCGGCGGGATCGGGTACCTCCAGTGAGGCTCGTCCGGCGGGGCGGCGGCTCCGGCGGGGCTTGGCGACGGCGGCGGGGCTGCGGGGCTGCGGGCCTGCGGCGGCAGGCGGCGGCGACGCGGGGCTCCGGCGGCGGCTCCGGCGGCGGCGGATCGGGGCTGCGGCGGCTGCGGCGGTGGCGGGTGGCGGTGGTGGTGTTGCGGGCTGTGGCGGCGGGGCGGCGGCTTATAAGGGGCGGGGCGGGGCGGCTGGCTTGGGCGAGGGGGCGCCCGGGGGTGGAGTCCGGCTCGGACCCGCCCTCGGTGTCCGTGCCGCGCACGGCGCGCACGCGGGGAAGGCGGCGGCGGCTGGCTGGGCCGGCCCGCTCGGCTGGGCCTTCGGCCCAGTGAGGCACGAGGTTTTTTTTTAAAACATTCCGCCGAAGAAAAATCCCTAGAAAAATAAATAAAAACCTAAAAATTCCAAACAAGTTTTCTCCGTCTAAATAAAATATTTAGAACAAGATGAACTTTTCTTGGCCCCTAAAATGCAATTTTATAAACATGCAACATTTTTTCCTAGGGCAATAAAATCCCGAATAAACTCAAATAAAATCCTAAAAATGATTTTAACATTTTTCCTCCGATATTTCAATTATTTTGGAGAAGTCATATTATCTCCTCTCTTTTAATATTTTAAAATGAAATATTTTCCGGAGAGAAAATAATTAAAATCAAATCCTCATCTTCACTATTTGATAAGAATTTCAAATATGAAAATTAGAAAATCCCCAACTCTCTCCGAAGGTCCTTGAGTTGCTTAGGATTTCGAGGATTGCAAATGAAAAAGCAATGAAAATATGATATGCATGGATGATCTATGTATAACATGCCAAATTGGAAATTTGGGATGTTACACATTAACTAAAGTCATGACCTCTCCAAACCCTCTTCAATATTATTGCAACCATTATTATCAATCTTATATTCATCATGGGGCTTAAATAAATTTTCAAGATCATAAGAAGAATCACCCCAATCATGATCATTACAACATGTAGTATACATAGCAAAACTAGCATCCCCAAGCTTAGGGTTTTGCATAATATTAGCACAACTGACAATAACAGAATTTGTAATAACATCATTGCAATCATGCTTTTTATTCAAGAAGCTATCGTGAATCTCTTTATAATTTTCTTCATCACAATTTTCAGATTCATGAATTTCAAGCAAAACTTCATAAATATAATCTAGTGCACAGAACTAGCTAGCAATTAGTTTAACATAATTGGATCTCTTAAAAAGATTGGCAAGTGGATGAGGATCCACAAAAATTTAGCAAGTGAAGATGCAAGTAAAAATAAGGCACATGGTAACACAAGCGAACAAAAGATGGAATGGAAGAAAGGCGAATAAAAAGGGAAATCTTTTCAACAATTATTTTAGAAGTGGGGGAGAGGAAAACGAGAGGCCAATGGCGAATAATGTAATGCAAGATCGGAATTTATGATGGGTACTTGGTATGTCTTGACTTGGCGTAGATCTCCCCGGCAACGGAGCCAGAAATTCTTCCTGCTACTTCTTCAGCTTGCGTTGGTTTTTCCCTTGAAGAGGAAAGGGTGATGTAGCAAAGTAGAGATAAGTATTTTCCTCAGTTTGAGAACCAAGGTATCAATCTAGTAGGAGACAACACACAAATCACCGAATACCTACACAAACAATCAAACAAACTTGCACCCAACACGATAAAGGGGTTGTCAATCCCTTCACGGTCACTTGCAAAAGTGAGATCTAATAGAGATAGATAAAACATAAAGTAAATATTTTTGGTATTTTTGGTTTATAGATCGTAAATTAAAAGATTGCAAAATAGTAGATCGGAAACTAATATGATGGAAAATAGACCCGGGGGCATAAGTTTCACTAGAGACTTCTCTCAAGATAACAAATAATACGTTGGGTGAACAAATTACTGCCGAGCAATTGATAGAAAAGCGCAAAGTTAGGACGATATCTAAGGCAATGATGATGAATATAGGCATCACGTCTGTGTCAAGTAGACTGAAATGATTCTACATCTACTACTATTACTCCACACATCCACTGCTATCCAGTATGCATCTACAATAGTAAGTTCATAAAGAACGGGGTAACGCATTAAGTAAGATGACATGATGTAGAGGAATTAACTCAAGCAATATGATGAAAACCCCATCTTTTTATCCTCGATGGCAACAATACAATACGTGCCTAGTTGCCCCTACTTTCACTGGGAAAGGACACCGCAAGATTGAACCCAAAGCTAAGCACTTCTCACATTGCAAGAAAAACCAATCTAGTTGGCCAAACCAAACCGATAGTTCGAAGAGAATTACAAAGATATCAAATCATGCATATAAGAATTCAGAGAAGATTCAAATAATATTCATTGATAAGCTGATCATAAATCCACAATTCATCGGATCTCGGCAAACACACCGCAAAAAAATATTATATCGAATAGATCTCCAAGAACATCGAGGAGAACATGGTATTGAGAATCAAAGAGAGAGGATAAGTCATCTAGCTACTATCTATGGACCCATAGGTCTATGGTAAACTACTCATGCTTCATCGGAAGGGCAATAGAGTTGATGTAGAAGCCCTCCATGATCAAATCCCCCTCCGGTAGGGTGCCGGAAAAGGTCCCTAGATGGGATCTCATGGGTACAGAAGGTTGCGGTGGCGGAAAAGTGTTTTCGTGGATGCCCCTGGTGGTTTGGGGTTATATGGGAATATATAGGCGAAAGAATTAGGTCATGAGGGTCACGGGGGGCCCATATGGGTGTTGGAGAATGTAGCATGCAATTTCAAAAAAATTCCTACGCTCACGCAAGATCTATCTAGGAGAAGCATAGCAACGAGAGGGGGAGAGTATGGGGGTGCGCCCTCTGTCCTTGTGGCCACCTCGTGGCTCCTCTGACTTCATCTCCAAGTCTCCTGGTTGTCTTCTGGTCCAAGAAAAATCATCGCGGAAGTTTCATTCTGTTTGGACTCCGTTTGGTATTCCTTTTCTGCTAAACTCAAAAGCAAGGAAAAAACAGGAACTGGCACCGGGCTCTAGGTTAATAGGTTAGTCCCAAAAATAATATAAAATTGCATATTAATGCATATAAAACATCTGAAACAGATAATATAATAGCATGGAACATCAAAACTTATAGATGCGTTGGAGACGTATCAACCAAGCACAAAATCCATGCTAATATCTTCCCATGGGTGATATGGAATTGGAAGTGGCATATAGAGACCATGGGATTGGGCTTTAGACTTAGCTGTGTGACATGTAGAGCATCGGTTGGTGAAACATGAGACGTCTCGGAATATCTTGGGCCAAAAGTAGTTCTTGGATAGCGTCGTGAATGTCTTATCGCGTCCAAAATGACCCATAAGCCCTCCTCCATGAGCTTCTTGCAAAATTAACAAAAAAACAGAAGACTCGGGTATACAAAGTTTGTTAGCTCTCATTAGATAATCATCTTTGAGGTAATAGCGTTCCCAAGATGTATGCGTCAAATATTTGGCATAAGGAATAGCAGAAGTAGGATCATGCGCATACAAGTCTGTTATGTGCTCAAAGCCAATGACATTCCAGACTAGTCTAGTAACAAGCATGCATTTTCGGGAAAGCGCTTCCGCTACAACATTCTCTTTGCCCTTAATGTACTTGATGACATAAGGAAAAGACTATGAATTCGCTCCACTTAGCGTGATGCTTGTTCAATTTGGTTTGACCCTTAAGGTACTTGAGAATTTCATGGTCGGTTTGGATGACAAATTCATGAGGGCGAAGATAATGTTCCCACTCACGCAAAACTCGCACTAATGCATAAAGCTCTTTGTCATAGATGGGATAATTGAGTTGCGTTATGGAAAGTTTTTGCTAAAGTAAGCAATAGGGCGCTTCTCTTGCATTAGCACACCTCCTATACCGTTGCCACTAGCATCGCAATGAACTTCAAATGTTTTATCAAAATTAGGCAAAGCAAGCGCGGGAGCGTGTGTAAGCAAATTCTTAAGCTCATTAAATGCGTTATCTTGGGATGGTCATCAAACAAATGGTGCATTTTTCTTACTCAAAGCATGCAAAGGGGATGTAATAGTGCTAAAGTTCTCAACGAATCTACGGTAGAAGCTGGCTAGACCAAGGAAACTTCCGCACTTGTTGCAAGTTGGTTGGTTGAGGCCAAGTTTAATAGCTTTGATCTTAGATTCATCTACATGAACACCCTTAAAAGACACGACGAAACCCAAGAAAATGAGCTTATCAACACCAAAAGGCATTTGTCCATATTAGCATAAAGGCGCTCTTTTCTAAGAGTTTGCAAAATGGTTCTAAGATGGGTGACATGATCTTTGAGAGATTTACTAAAAACAAGAATATCTTCGAAATAGGCCACAACAAATACGTCAATGAATGGGATAAGAACAAATTGCATCACACACATAAATGTCCTGGGTGCTTCGGATAAACCCATTTGCATGACCAACCATTTATACACGCCAAACTTGGTTTTGAAAGCGGTTTTCCATTCATCACCTTCTTGGATGCGTATTTGATAGTAGCCACTTTTAAGATCAATTTTAGAGAAAATTGTGGCTCCGCTAAGTTCATCTAGCATGTCGTCTAAGCATGGAATGGGGTGACGATTTCTTGGGAATAAGGATTACTAGTACGGCACATGGGCTCAAGCTTTCTCGTACATGATCATTGTTGATGAGTTGTTGTACCTGCCGTTGGATCTCCTTGGTTTACTCACGGTTGACACGGTAGGGAGCCTTGTTAGGAAGAGGTGCTCTGGGATGAGGTCGATGCGGTGTTCGATGCCTCGGAGAGGAGGTAGGCTCAGAGGTAGTTCGTCAGGGAATACATCTTGGAATTCCTGCAATAGAGAAGACAACACTAAAGGTAGATTGTGAGAGGTGTTAGTTTTAGGTGCCTCGTCCTTGCACAAGAGGACATAGTGCATAACACTTGATGGGTTCTCACACACTTCTTTTATCTCACTTTTGGTGGCAAAATGGACTAGAGTTTTCTTTCCGCTCATCGTGGAGGCACTCATTTTGGGCTTGTGGATCTCACTCCCTTTTGGGTGGCTCACTCTCTCAGTATTCTCTCCATGATGTGTGGTTGCTTGCTTGTCGGTGATTACTTGACTTGGAGACATAGGTCGTAGCACGTACTCCTTCCCTTTTATCTTGAAGCTATAGTGATTGGTTCGCCCGTTGTGGATGACGCCACTATCAAATTGCCAAGGTCGTCTAAGTAGGAGGTGGTAAACGGACATAGGAACAACATCACACTCCAAAGTGTCTTCATATGCTCCAATTTTGAAGGAGACTTGAACCATGTGCTCGACTTGAATAGTGCCAGAGTCGCTAGGCCATTGGACCTTGTAGGGATGCGGGTGCTTCATCTTGACCAAGTGGAGCTTGTTGCATAGTTCCTCACTTGCCAAGTTGTGGCAACTTCCTTCGTCAATGATGACCATCACAGACCTTCCATTGATGCCAGCCTTGGTGTGGAAGAGATGGCATCTTTGGTCTTCGTCTTGATGATATTGAAGTGTCAAGACTTTCGAGACAACGAGAGCGGGGCTCGAATCTTCATCACAAAAGACTTGATCATATTCATCTTCGTTCACTTGATGGTGCATGCCCACTTGCTCAAGGGATTCCATTTCCTCTTCACTAATGGAGTCATAGGTTCCGTCATTGTTGAGGATCATGGTGCCTTTGTTGATACACTTGAAGGACTTGTGGCCTCGGCCGCCGCATGTGAAACACTTAATTGAACTTGTCTTGATGGTCTCATTAGTTGGAGTAGATGATGATGAAGCTCTCTGCTTGAAGTTGCTTGTAGTAGGAGGACGACTTGATGATGTCAAAGTTTTCTTGTAGCTTGACTTATCACCGTTGCTTGGTGAAGCTTTTTGCTACTTCTTGAGCTTGCGTTGGTTTTCTTTGAAGAGGAAAGGGTGATGCAACAATAGTAGCATAAGTATTTCCCACAGTTTTTGAGATACAAGGTATCAATCCAGTAGGAGGCTCCTCAAAAGTCCCACGCACCTACACAAACAAACAAGAACTCGCAACCAACGCAATAAAGGGGTTGTCAATCCCTTCATGGCCACTTGCGAAAGTGAGATCTGATAGAGATAATATGATAAGATAAATATATTTTTGGTATTTTATAATATAGATTGGAAAAGTAAAGATGCAAATAAAAGTAGATTGAAAGCTTATATGATAAAAGATAGACCTGGGGGCCATAGGTTTCACTAGTGACTTCTCTCAAGATAGCATAAGTATTACGGTGGGTGAACAAATTACCGTCGAGCAATTGATAGAAAAGCGAATAATTATGAGATTATCTAGGCATGATCATGTATATAGGCATCACGTCCATGACAAGTAGACCGACTCCTGCCTGCATCTACTACTATTACTCCACACATCGACCGCTATCCAGCATGCATCTAGAGTATTAAGTTCACAAGAACAGAGTAACGCATTAAGAAAGATGACATGATGTAGAGGGATAAACTCATGCAATATGATATAAACCCCATCTTTTTATCCTTGATGGCAACAATACAATACGTGCCTTGCTGCCCCTACTGTCACTGGGAAAGGACACCGCAAGATTGAACCCAAAGCTAAGCATTTCTCCCATTGCAAGAAAGATCAATCTCGTAGACCAAACCAAACCGATAATTCGAAGAGACTTGCAAAGATAACTTAATCACACATAAAAGAATTCGGAGGAGATTCAAATATTTCTCATAGATAAACTTGATCATAAACCCACAATTCATCGGATCTCGACAAACACACCGCAAAAAGAGTTACATCGAATAGATCTCCAAGAAAATCGAGGAGAACATGGTATTGAGATTCAAAGAGAGAGAAGAAGCCATCTAGCTAATAACTATGGACCCGAAGGTCAGTGATAAACTACTCACAACTCATCGGAGAGGCTATGGTGTTGATGTAGAAGCCCTCCATGGTTGATTCCCCCTCCGGCGGAGCGCCGGCGAAGGCTCCAAGATGGGATCTCACGGATACAAAAGGTTACAGTGGTGGGACTAGGTTTTCGTGGTTGCCTCTGATGTTCTCGGGGTACGTGGGTATATATAGGAGGAAGAAGTAGGTCGGTGGACGCCCGAGGGGCCCACGAGATAGGGGTGTGCCCTCCACACTCGTGGCTTCCTCGATTGCTTCTTGACTTGCACTCTAGGTCCTCTGGATCACATTTGTTCCAAAAATCACGCTCCCGAAGGTTTGATTCCGTTTGGACTCCGTTTGATATTCCTTTTCTTTGAAACACTGAAATAGGCAAAAAAACAGCAATATGGGTTGGGCCTCCGGTTAGTAGGTTAGTGCCAAAAATGATATAAAATTGTAAAGTAAAGCCCATAAACATCCAAAACGGATAATATAATAGCATGGAACAATAAAAAATTATAGATACGTTGGAGACGTATCAAGCATCCCCAAGGTTAATTCCTGCTCGTCCTCGAGTAGGTAAATGATAAAAAAAGAATTTTTGATGTGGAATGCTACCTAGCATAATTCTCAATGTATTTTTCTTTATTGTGGAATGAATGTTCAGATCCAAATGATTCAAAATAAAAGTTCATATTGACATAAGAAATAGTAATACTTCAAGCATACTAATCAAAGCAATCATGTCTTCTCAAAATAACATGGCTAAAGAAAGTTCATCCCTACAAAATCATATAGTTAGGCTATGCTTCATTTTCTTCACACAAAAATGCTCCCATCTTATACACCCCCGATGACAAGCCAAGCAATTGTTTTGTACTCAAATAATCTCAAACTTTTTCAACTTTCACGCAATACATGAGCGTGAGCCATGGATATAACACTATAGGTGGAATAGAATATGATGATGGGGATTGTGTGGAGAAGACAAATTGGAGAAAGTCTCACATTGACGAGGATAATCAACGGGCTATGGAGATGCCCATCAATTGATGTCAACATGAGGAGTAGGGATTGCCATGCAACGGATGCACTAGAGCTATAAATGTATGAAAGCTCAACAAAATAAACTAGTGGGTGTGCATCCAACTTGCTTGCTCACGAAGACCTAGGGCATTTTGAGGAAGCCCATCATAGGAATATACAAGACAAGTTCTATAATGAAAAATTCCCACTAGTATATGAAAGTGACAACATATGAGACTCGCTATATGAAGAACATGGTGCTACTTTGAAGCACAAGTGTGGAAAAAGATAGTAACATTGCCCCCTCTTTTTTTAGGCCTTTCCTTTTTTTATTTGGCCTTTCTATTTTTTTGGCCTTTATTTTTTTATTTGGGGACAATGCTCTAATAATGATGATCATCACACTTCTATTTATTTACAACTCATGAATTACAACTCAAAACTAAAACAAGATATGACTCTAGATGAATGCCTCCGGCGGTGTACCGGGATGGGCAATAAATCAAGAGTGACATGTATGAAAATTTATGCATGGTGGCTTTGCCACAAATACGATGTCAACTACATGATCATGCAAGGCAATATGACAATGGTAATGTGTGTCATGATGATAAACGGAATGGTGGAAAGTTGCATGGCAATATATCTCGGAATGGCCATGGAAATGCCATAATAGGTAGGTATGGTGGCTGAGGGAGTCCCGGACTAGGGGGTGTCCGGAGAGCCGAACTACCATCATCGGCCGGACTCCAAGACTATGAAGATACAAGATTGAAGACTTCGTCCCGTGTCCGGATGGGACTTTCCTTGGCATGGAAGGCAAGCTTGGCGATACGGATATGTAGATCTCCTACCATTGTAACCGACTCTGTGTAACCCTAGCCCTCTCCGGTGTCTATATAAACCGGAGGGTTTTAGTCCATAGGACACAACAACAATCATACCATAGGCTAGCTTCTAGGGTTTAGCCTCCTTGATCTCGTGGTAGATCCACTCTTGTACTACCCATATCATCAATATCAATCAAGCAGGAGTAGGGTTTTACCTCCATCGAGAGGGCCCGAACCTGGGTAAAAACATCGTGTCCCTTGTCTCCTGTTACCATCCGCCTAGACGCACAGTTTGGGACCCCCTACCCGAGATCCGCCGGTTTTGACACCGACATTGGTGCTTTCATTGAGAGTTCCTCTGTGTCGTCACCGATAGGCTTGATGGCTCCTTCGATCGTCAACAACAACGACGCAGTCCAGGGTGAGACTTTTCCCCCGGACAGATCTTCGTATTCAGCGGCTTTGCACTGCGGGCCAATTCGCTTGGCCATCTGGAGCAGATCGAAAGCTACGCCCCTGGCCGTCAGGTCAGATTTGGAAGTCTGAACTTCACGGCTGACATCCGCGGAGACTTGATCTTCGATGGATTCGAGCCACAGCCGAGCGCGCCGCGCTGTCACGATGGGCAAGATTCAGCTCTGCTGCCGGACAGTGCCCTGGAGGCCGCACATGAGTCCGCTCTGACCCTTAATTCAGAGCCAGCTGCGCAGATCGGGGACGGGTGGCTAGACACCGCCTCGGGGGCTGCAACCTCTATGGCGATGGAGCTGAATACTGACCTTGTCCCTTGTGAAGCTCGTGACTCCGAGGTGCCGGACTCCTCGCCAGACTCCGAACCCCTCGCACCCCTACCAATCGAATCCGGTTGGGCGCCGATCATGGAGTTCACCGCTGCGAACATCTTTCAACACTCACCTTTCGGCGACATCCTGAATTCGCTAAAGTATCTCTCGTTATCAGGAGAGCCCTGGCCGAACTGCGGTCAGGATGGTTGGGATGCGGACAACGAAGAAATTCAAAACCCACCCACCACCCACTTAGTAGCCACTGTCGATGATCTAACCGACATGCTAGACTTCGACTCCGAAGACATCGACGGTATGGACGACGATGCCGGAGACGATCAAGAACCAGCGCCTACTGGGCACTGGAAAGCCACCTCAACTCATCACATATACATGGTGGATACACCAAAAGGTAGCGATAATGAGGAACAACGGGATGCGGCGAAGGATAATTCCCCCGAACAACAACCAAAACAGCGATGCAAGCGCCGCCGAAGTCCCGCCTCGATAACAACAACACCCATACTGACCCAGCCATAGAGCAGGGCGAACCGGTGGACGACAAACATGCCACCAAGCAACCATCCGAACAGGATGAATTGGACGAGCAACCCATCCCCGGCGAAAACAACAGTCCAGACGATCTCACGCCGGACACACCACCGGAGCATAAGAACCTTCATAAAAGGCTCGTCGCCACTGCAAGAAGTTTGAAGAAGCAGAAGCGGAAGCTCAAAACAGCGGAAGACGTGCTCAGAATGAGATGGAGCAAAGTACTCAATACCGCAGATAAATACGGCAATAGTAACCAAGCAAGGAGCTACCCGAAGCGCAGGTTGTTGCCCGAATTCGACAGGAGGCCTTAGAGCCCCCACAGTCAAAAAGCAAAGAGGCCGCCTGGCTTGATAGACGACCAGATGACAGGCTAAGAGCGGCAAGCGGCGCCGCACACAAGCCGGCACACGATCCACATAAAGATCCTCGCAAAAAGGATGGCCCAGTGAGGTCCATCTATGGGCCAAAAAAGAAGGCTCCAGGAAGGAACACAACACGCCGAGTGTTCGTAGATAACGGCACACCCAAATACAGGGGCGCCGCACACCCACTATGTTTCACCGATGAGGTACTGGGTCATGAATTTCCAGCGGGATTCAAGCTCGTAAACATAGAGGCATACGACAGAACAACAGACCCCGGAGTCTGGATCGAGGATTACATCCTACACATACATATGGCTAGAGGAGACGATCTCCATGCCATAAAATACCTACCCCTCAAGCTCAAAGGGCCAGCTCGGCATTGGCTCAAAAGCCTCCCAGAAAATACCATTGGAAGTTGGGAAGAGCTCGAGGACGCATTTCGAGCAAATTTTCAGGGGACTTATGTCCGCCCTCCGGATGCAGACGATTTAAGTCACATAACTCAACAGCCCGGAGAGTCAGCACGCAAATTTTGGAACAGGTTCCTCACCAAAAAGAGCCAAATAGTCGACTGTCCGGACGCCGAAGCCTTGGCAGCCTTTAAACATAACGTCCGAGACGAATCGCTCGCCAGACACCACGGCCAGGAAAAACCAAGAACAATGGCCGCGCTAACGAGCCTCATGACCCGCTTTTGCGTGGGGGAAGATAGCTGGCTGGCAAGATGCAGCACCAGCGACCCGAGTATATCCGAGGTCAGGGATGGAAATGGGAAATCACGACGCAGAAAAGATCAGCGCCGGAATAAGGAAAATGGCCCAAATAGCACGGCGGTCAACGCCGGGTTCAAAAGCTCTCGGCCGAATAACAAAACACTGCCTCTTAAGGACAACAGTGACGAGCTATCCAACCTAAACAAAATCTTGGATAGGATATGTCAAATCCACAGTACCCCCGGGAAACCTGCAAACCATACCCACAGAGATTGTTGGGTCTTCAAGCAGTCCGACCGACTTAACACCGAACACAAGGGGCTCGACACACCAAGCGAAGACGACGACGAACCCCACAAGCAGAGCGCCGGAAAACAGAAGACTTTCCCACAAGAAATCCAAACGGTGAACTCACTTCAAGTGATAGCAAGGAAAAATAGTGCGGCACCTACTAAAATACGCGCCGCACGGTCCACCCCAGCGGGGTCCCGAAATTGGATGTCAAAACCAATTACTTTCGACCATCAGGATTACTCCAGAAGTACTCGAAACGCAGGAGGGACTGCTTTGATATTGGATCCCATAATCAACGGACTACAATTCACACAAGTCCTAATGGATGGCGGCAGTGATATAAACCTGCTATACCAGGACACCATCCGCAGAATGGGGATAGACCATACCAAAATTCGCCATAGCAGCACTTCCTTCAAAGGAGTGACGCCAGGCCTTTATGCCAATTGTACAAGCTCTGTACTACTAGAGGTTGTGTTCAGTTCATCCAACAACTTCTGTCGTGAAAAGCTAATCTTCCATATCGCCCCATTCAAAAGTAGCCATCAAGCACTACTGCGACGCGAAGCTTTTGCCCGCTTTAACGCAATACCGCATTACGCGTCTCTTACACTTAAAATGCCCGGTCCACGCGCCATAATCTCATTAAAGGGTAATTTTGAGTGTTCCTCGACCACGGAAAACATGAGACTGCTTTGACAGCCACACACTAATCCGGCCTTGCAGATCAAAGCCCCTAAAAACAGGTCATTCAGACCTCGGACACAGTTAGGCGAGTCCGGTATAAATAAACAAGGGGCTTCCTAGCCGCATACCTCTTTACAAGGGGCTGCACGCATGAACAATGACAGCCAATAAAGCTCAACTTTATTCATCTTCCAAATCATACTCTATTTTAAATACATTTTTTGCACGATATTTTTTCCAAACTAAGTTCTTCTCTATTACAGATGAACCACGTGCTACACCCGTCCAGGATACAGCACAACGGAGACACAGGCGCAGACGTGCAGCAGGGACCCGTTGCAAGGATTCTTTTCAGATTAAGACCCTGCGTAAACCTTTTTTACTGTCTCTTGTTGATACACATCCCCCGGTTTCTTACCATAACCAAGGAGGAGGCTGACGTTTTGGCATCGGCCGCGTCAGAAGATTTCGCGCGTACCTGGGCACTAGGGGCTTAGGGCATCGTTCTGCCTGTTTTCATAAAGACCGAATACCTTAGGGAGTGTTCGGCGTCTCGAGTTAGGCCTTATATGCATCAGCTCCGAATCATGTCTTTGGTCAAATGTTGGGTTTGCCCGGCTCCTGTGTTTTGCTACCTTACGTTCCGTATTATCGGCTAACGCGACACCAGGAGAACTACTGCGATTGTGCCCCGGTTCGGCCTGGAGAGCACCTCAGTAGAGAAAGCCGAAAACTGACTGTCATGATATAGCGAGAGACTGGTAAACCACTCGAACGACTACAGGAATGTCTAGAATTCCTCCGCTTTGACGAAGGGCCGTTTCCCGATCAGGCATACACGCGCTCCGAATTTGGAAGAGCGTAGTGCCCCCATGGGCTATATCGTAGCCCCACCTTTGAACTCCTATGGCTAAGTGAAAGTGATAAAGCATTATAGTCCGGTTGCCTCGTTTGCTACGCTACCACCTCCTTCACAGGACCAAGATGTTGGATTAAGTGTGAAAATGCACTTTTTTGCAAACACCCCCGCACCATGTGCGTGGGGGCTGAAGCCGAAGACTGCCATCTTTCAGGTTATATATACATATACATTAATGGTCGCACAGGAGAAATTTCAATACTTGAACGCACAAGTATAAAAGGACCTTATATTATAAATATGGTTTTACAAATCATACATGTCATTTGAACATAACGTTTTTCGAGCGCTGCGACTCTACTAAACGAGCGCCCTGCAGGGCTTCCTCAAAATAGTGCTCGGCGGGCAATCGGCTTCTGTCCGAATCCCGGGATGCAACGTCGGTGGCATCCATCTTTGCCCAGTATGTTTTGACACGGGCGAGAGCCATCCGTGCACCCTCTATGCATGCCGACCGCTTCATCGCCTTGATATGCGGCACCGCATCAAAGAATTGCTGCACTAAGCCAGAATAACTCTTCGGCTTGGGCCTTTCCGGCCATAGATGAGCCACGACATCCTTCATGGCAAGTCTGGATAGCCTATTTAGCTCAGCCCACTCAGCCAACTGATCGGTTAGCGGAAGGGGACGCTCCGGACTATGGAATTGAGACCAAAAAAGCTCTTCCATTTCGTGATCCTTTTGGCTTCGGAAGTGCACAACTGCGTCCGCCACACTCGCCGCCAAATTCAGATAAGGATCCTCCGCACCCCACAACTAGCCCAGCTGAGCATACTTCGGATCCGTGAACTTCCTACGTAGCAAGAAGGGCTTTCCAGCCGCAATGTCTCCGGCTTGACGCAGCTCCTCCTTTATAGCCCGCATTGCAGAACGGGCATCCTTGGCTTCGGCGGTGGCCTTCTTCAGGCCCTCTTGCTCCGCTCGGCGTTCTCTTTCAAGAACCTCATAGCGGTCGGTAGCATCCTTCAGCTTCACGGCCATTCCGGCCATCTCCTCCCTGCTTCGGCAGTGAGCAGCCTTTTTGGCTTTTAGCTCTTCGGCTGCCTTCGAGGCAGCCGCATCACTCCTTCTGGCTTGCTCCTTGGCTCGAGCAAGCTCTGCCCGAAGGTCCTCCATAGCAGCGGTGCCATCTGCATCAAGCATACATGTTGTAAGGCATGGGCATCAGCTCCCTTACTAGGTGACCGCGGAGAAACCACCCAACTTGTGACTCGTCAAGTCGCTTATTGACCAGCGCGATGTCCGCATCCGCAACGTCCAGTTGCCGCTTCAGTTCGGCAACTCTATCAGTCCGGCTGGCCACCGAACACTCCGCCCCCTGAATAGGAACGGCGACATCTTAACACTGAGATTATGATCCTCGGCACGCCGTCACTTCTGACAACGTACCGAGTCTCAGGGGCTACTATCTATACATGGCGTACTCTAGGTGCAAAACTGTCAAAAGGTATGTCATTTTTACGTACCTCAAACCCCGTCAGCAAACTTCTGAGGGCCTCATGCAACCCGCTTGAGGGAGTCCTGGACTAGGGGGTGTCCGGACAGCCGGACTATCATCGTCCGCCGGACTCCAAGACTACGAAGATACAAGATTGAAGACTCCGTCCCGTGTCCGGATGGGACTTTCCTTGGCGTGGAAGGCAAGCTTGGCGATACGGATATGTAGATCTCCTACCATTGTAACCGACTCTGTGTAACCCTAGCCTCCTTCGGTGTCTATATAAACCGGAGGGCTTTAGTCCGTAGGACAACATACATTACAACAATCATACCATAGGCTAGCTTTAGGGTTTAGCCTCCTTGATCTCGTGGTAGATCCACTTTTGTACTACCCATATCATCAATATTAATCAAGCAGGACGTAGGGTTTTACCTCCATCGAGAGGGCCCAAACCTGGGTAAAACATCGTGTCCCTCGTCTCCTGTTACCATCCGCCTAGACGCACAGTTCGGGACCCCCTACCCGAGATCCGCAGGTTTTGACACCGACATTGGTGCTTCCATTGAGAGTTCCTCTGTGTCGTCACCGATAGGCCCGATGGCTTCTTCAACCAACGACGTTGTCCAGGGTGAGACTTTTCTCCCCAGACAGATCTTCGTATTCGGCGGCTTCGCACTGCGGGCTAATTCGCTCGGTCATCTGGAGCAGAACGAAAGCTACGCCCCTGGCCGTCAGGTCAGATTCGGAAGCCTAAACTTCACGGCCAATGTCCGCGGAGACTTGATCTTCGACGGACTCGAACCACAGCCAAGCGCGCTGCATTGTGACGATGGGCATGATCTAGCTCTGCCGCCGAACAGTGCCTTGGTGGCTGCACGCGAATCCGCTTCGGCCATTAGTCCGGAGCCGATTGCCCAGATAGAGGATCGGTGGATGGACACCGCCTCGGGGGCTTCAACTTACACGGCGATGGAGCCGAACACTAATCTTGTCCCTCGCAAAACTCGTGATTCCGAGGTGCCGGACTCCTTGCCGGACTCCGAACCTCCCACGCCCCTACCAACCAAATCGGATTGGGCGCCGGTTATGGAATTCACCGCCGCGGACATCTTCCAATACTCGCCTTTTGGCGACATCCTGAATTCACTAAAGCATCTCTCGTTATCAGGAGAGCCCTGGCCGGACTATGGCCAGGATGGTTGGGATACAGACGACGAAGAAATTCAGAGCCCACCCACCACCCACTTTGTAGCCACTGTCGATGATCTAACCGACATGCTAGACTACGACTCCGAAGACATCGACGCTATGGACGACGATGCCGGAGACGAACAGGAACCAGTGCCTATAGGGCACTGGAAGACCACCTCGTCATATGACATATACATGGTGGATACCCCAAAAGACGGGGACGGCGAAGAAACAACGGAGGCAGATTCTTTAAGGAAATAGCCCAAGCGCCGGCGTCAGCGGCGCCACTCTAAATCCCGCCATAGCAAGAATGGAGATTCCGGCACAGGAGATAATAATACCCCAGAAAGTGCCGAAGACAACCCCCTCCAGCAAGACTCAGCGCAGGAGGATGCAGAAGCAAGCCCTCACGAGAGGGCGGCAAACGAAGAGGTTGAGGATTACAACTATATGCCTCCCTCCGAAGACGAGGCAAGCCTCAACGATGACGAATTCGTCGTGCCCGAGGATCCCGTCGAACAAGAGCATTTTAAACGCAGGCTTATCGCCACAGCAAACAGCCTAAAGAAAAAGCAGCAGCAGCTTCAAGCTGATCAGGACCTGCTGGCCGATCGATGGACCGGGGTCCTCGCGGCCGAAGAGTATAAACTCGAACGCCCCTCCAAAAGCTATCCAAGATGCAAGCTGCTCCCCCGATTAGAGGAGGAAGCATACATACCTCCATCACCAGCGCACGATACGGCTGACCGACCACCCCGCGGTCGTGACAAAGAGGCATCAAGGCCCCCAACCAAGACCGTACCCCGGCATCGCTCCAAAAGTACGAAGCCAAGAGGGAACGCGCCAGACTTGCGAGATATATTGGAGGACAAAGCAAGGCAATCCAGATCCATCTACGGATCACGTGGGCGCCCCACGACCCATGACGAATACCGTCGCACCGGATATAATAACCCCGGCCGGGCCGAACACGGCAGACAGCGCTCTCTCGAGCTGCATCGTGATATTGCTCAATACAGAGGCGCCGCACACCCGCTATGCTTCACTAACGAAGTAATGGATCATCAAATCCCTGAAGGGTTTAAACCCGTAAACATTGAATCCTACGATGGCACAACAGACCCCGCGGTTTGGATCGAAGATAGTCTTCTCCACATCCATATGGCCCGCGGCGACGATCTCCATGCCATCAAGTATCTCCCACTCAAGCTTAAAGGGCCAGCTCGGCATTGGCTTAACAGCTTGCCCACAGAGTCAATTGGGTGTTGGGAAGACCTGGAAGCCGCATTCCTTGATAACTCAGACGCCGATGACCTAAGCCACATCATTCAGCAGCCAGACGAATCGGCCAGACAATTCTGGACACGGTTCTTGACGAAGAAAAATCAAATCGTCGACTGTCCGGATGCAGAGGCCCTTGCAGCCTTCAAGCATAACATCCGCGACGAATGGCTAGCCCGGCACCTGGGACAGGAAAAGCCGAAATCTATGGTAGCCCTCACATCATTAATGACCCGCTTCTGCGCGGGAGAGGATAGCTGGCTAGCTCGCAGCAACAATCTCCGTAAAAATTCTGGTAGTCCGGATACTAAGGACAACAACGGCAGGTCACGTCAAAACAAAAACAAACGCCGCATTAACGGCGACGACAAGGAGGATACGGCAGTCAACACCGGATTCCGAGGCTCTAAACCCGGTCAACGGAAGAAGCCATTCAAAAGAACCACTCCGGGTCCGTCCAATTTGGACCGAATACTCGACCGCTTATGCCAGATACATGGCACCCCTGAAAAACCAGCCAATCACACTAATAGAGATTGCTGGGTGTTCAAGCAGGCAGGCAAGTTAATTGCCGAAAACAACGACAAGGGGCTAAACAACGACGACGAGGAGGAGACCCGACCGCCGAACAATAGAGGACAGAAGGGTTTTCCCCCACAAGTGCGGACGGTGAACATGATTTACGCGACCCATATACCCAAGAGGGAGAGGAAGCGCACACTAAGGGACGTCTATGCGATAGAGCCAGTCGCCCCGAAGTTCAATCCATGGTCCTCTTGTCCGATCACTTTCGATCGAAGAGACCATCCGACTAGCATACGCCATGGCGGATTCGCCGCATTGGTTTTAGACCCAATCGTCGATGGATTTCACCTCACGAGAGTCCTGATGGACGGCGGTAGTAGCCTGAACCTGCTTTATCAGGATACAGTGCGCAAAATGGGCATAGACCCCTCAAGGATTAAACCTACAAAGACAACCTTTAAAGGTGTCATACCAAGTGTGGAAGCCAACTGTACAGGCTCAGTAACACTGGAAGTGGTCTTCGGATCCCCGGACAATTTCCGGAGCGAGGAGTTAATCTTCGACATAGTCCCGTTTCACAGCGGCTATCACGCTCTGCTCGGACGAACCGCGTCTGCAAAATTCAACGCGGTGCCGCATTATGCATACCTCAAGCTCAAGATGCCAGGCCCTCGTGGAGTCATCACGGTCAACGGGAATATGGAACGCTCCCTCCAAACGGAGGAACATACAGCGGCTCTCGCGGCAGAAGTACAGAGCAGCCTCTTAAGGCAATTCTCGAGTCCGGCCGTTAAACGGCCGGATACAGCAAAACGCGCCCGAAGCAATACCAACCAAGACCACTTGGCGCGATCAGAGCACGCGTAGCAATGCGGCCCCAACCCCCGCCCGCGCATGATCGCAAGAATAACACTCCGCGTACATCATTACGCTTTGGAGATACCATGGGCGCAGGGGAAGGGGCACGATCGCAATGGACCCAGAGTGCGGTTCGACCACACCAGGGGCTCGCAAGTGTGCCCCCCCTTTTTTTTATTATTTTCCTTCTTTGTGTACACAGGACTCCGGTAACCAGAGGCCCTGTCCGGCGGCGAACCTGCCGAACTCGTGATGCAACAGTCAGGGATGAAAGAAGGCTGCGACGAACACTCAGGTGGTCTCAATTACGAGCATTAAATTCGATTATATACACCAAGTCCGCAGCTCACCCTTGGAGGGGGACACGTTTACTTTGTCCAAATCCCTTGATTACCGCACTATTTGTATCAGTCCGCACTCATAGCAGACTTCCTTTAATAAATAATGCAGCACTTTTCGACTGCAATTATATTACCTTATATATATATATATATATATATATATATATATATATTCATTACATGACATCTTGCACCCGTATATTTTGGTATGGCCTAATACACCAGGGGCTTATGTTCCCCACATTGTGGTGTGATAAGTTTGAACACTTCCATAAGTGCGGCACCCCAAACTTATAGCATTATATGAATCAGCTCCGAATCATGTCTTGGGTCAATAGTTGGGTTTGCCCGGCTCCCACGTTTTGGTGTCTTACGTTCCGTTCTGTCGGCTAAGGTGGCACTAGGAGAACCACTGCGATTACGCCCCGGTTGAGCCGGGCGAGCGCCTCAGTGGAGAAAGCTAAAACTGACCGGCATGATAAGGTGAGAGACTGGTCGCTGTTCGAGAGGTTTCTTCGGGTCCTTAAAGACTCACGCCGCTTCGAGCGAAGTTCTGGACCATGTCCGACGAAGGCGTGGATAGCGCCCCGGATTCGGCCTTCCGAATACCAGGGGCTTCGCCGAAATTTAAAATTATAGAATTCTATGGCTAAGTGAGAGTGTTCAAGCATTATAAGTCCGGTCGCCTTGTTCATTGTGTTGAGCGCCTCCCTAGATGGACCCAAAAATGGGAACAAGAGTGCTCAAGGTTATCCCGAACACCCCAGCACTCGCGGCTCAGGGGCTGAAGCCAACGACTTGCCATCTCTCAGATTTTATAAACGGCCGAACAGAAGGTAATATTTTAAATTAAAACAAGCGTTGCTCAAGGCGCATATGAACGCAGTTTTCAGCGTACAGGATAATACACAGCGAGTTTACTCAAAGATTACATTTTTGGGGCACTCATCCACAATATCGCGGGCTCCCTTCAGGACAGTCTTATAATACATTTCAGGCGTGCGATACTCCTTGCCCGGTGGCGGTGGGTCCGTGAGAAGCTTCTCCGCATCCAACTTGCCCCAATGCACCTTTGTGCGGGCAAGGGCCCGACGAGCACCTTCAATACAGGCGGAGCGCTTGACGACCTCCACCCAGGGGCATGCATCCACCAGCCGCCGCACGAGGCCAAAGTAGCTCCCAGGCATGGCCTGTCCAGGCCACAGCCGGACTATAAGGCCCTTCATGGCCTCCTCAGCTACCTTGTGGAGTTCGACCAGCTGCTTCAGCTGGTCGCTTGGGGGCACCGGGTGTCCGGCCTCAGCGTACTGAGACCAGAAGACTTTCTCCGTCGAGCTCCCTTCCTCGCCACGATAGAATGCGGCGGCATCGGACGCACTACGCGGCAGATCTGCAAACGCCCCTGGAGACCTCCGAATGCGGGTAAGTGTCAGGTATTTTACATTAACATGCTTGCTTTGCATTAAAAATGCCTTACCCGCCGCTATCTTCTTCACATCTTCAACCTCCTGAAGGGCCTTACAGGCCTCGGCCTTGGCGGACTTGGCACTTTCGAGAGCCGAGGCAAGCTCGGACTTTCGAGTCTTGGAGTCACGCTCCAAACTCTCATGCTTCTCCATGAGAGCCTGGAGCTCTTGCCGTACTTCCGCCACCCGTGCCTCCTGCTTCTCTTGCTCTTCCCGCTCCGCGGCCGCACTGCGTTCGGCCATGGGCACAGCCTCCTTCAGGGCTGCCACCTCGTTCGTGGCCCCTGCAATACCCATATTATCCTTGTTAATTTTATTGCAACCAAAATCCTTTTCTGTAAGGTAACTATTCAAAGTGGTGTGACTCACCTTCTTTGTCCTCGAGCTGCTTCTTGGCATGGCCGAGCTCTTGCTCGGACCGCTCGAGATCCTTCTTCAACACATCGACCTCCGCTGATAGTGCGGCAGAGGTCAGCAGCGCAGCCTGCAAACCCATATTGACATATTTTAAGCAACCCTGTGTATATCTTGTTAGATCCTCAGTCCGGCTTTTCTTTTCGAACACCGAACTGAGCATCAGGGGCTACTATCTATGCGGTATTACATTACATAATTTTAACTTCTTACCTCAAAGCCTGTTAGAAGGCTGCTGCAGGCTTCGGTCAGCCCGCTCTTGGTGAGCTGAACCTTCTGAATCACCGCACTCATGATAGTGCGGTGTTCTTCCTCGATGGAAGCGCCTTTAAGCGCCTCCAGCAAGTTATCCGGCGCCTCCGGTTGGATGGAGGTCGCCGGTGTCACAGTCTTGCCCTTCTTTCGAAGGGGCCGCCCGCCGGACTCTAGAACCACTGCGGGTTCCGATGTAGAGTCCGGCACAAAGTCCGGGAGGCAGCCTGACGGCGCCTCCGGAGCCTCCTCCTGATGGGTCCTTCTCTGGGATCCCACCTCGGCGTCCTCGTTGGCACGGGGGGTAGAGGCGGTCGGAAGTGAACCCACATCCGACGGGGCCAACGACCCGCTCGATGAAGCGGGGAGATCATCATCGGCCGGGCTACGGACAGAACGCGGCATTAGAAGGACACTACGCGACACGAAAGAAATTGCACATCAAGGATCCGGATACTTACGATCTTGCCGGACGCCTGGCCCTTGGAGGCCACTCATCCTCGCCAACGGTGGTGTTGGCCTAACTGTCCGGGGGGATAGTCCTCCCCCTCTTGGACCCTTCGGCCTTCCCTATTGGGGAAGCCTTCCTCTTCTTCTCTCCCTCCTCCGGGAGAGAGTCCTCCTCCTCATCATCTTCGGGGGAGGAGTCCGCCTCGTCGTCGGACGCCTGATTGCGGGAACTCTTTCGAGTCCCCGCGGCCACCTTCTTGGCCTTCTTCTCCGGCACCACGTGCGGTGCCAGAACCAGCAGCCCTGCTAAACGGGCGTTCTTTGGGTCTTCTGGCATGGGAGCCGGGCTGATGAGCTGCTTGGCCTTCTCCATCCATTCCTGTCAAAGGAAAACAGAGATTGAAACCCTCTTAGAATCGGTTTAATTACCACAAGTGTCCCGTAACGGGGTTGAATCACTTACCTCGTCAGCTGGATGCTGCGAGCGAAATCCGCGATCTTCCGTCGCGGATGCGGGGGCTTCGGCGCCCTTAAACAGCACCCTCCAGGCGCCTTCGTATGTCGTATCGAAGAGCCCGCTCAGCGCCTGGTGATGTTCCGGATTGAACTCCCACAGATTGAATGCCCGTTCTTGGCATGGGAGAATCCGGCGGATGAGCATGACTTGGACCACATCGACGAGCCTGAGCTTATTGCGCACCACCTTCTGGATGCAGGCTCGGAGTCCTGTCACCTCCTTCGGATTGCCCCACAGCAAGCCCTTCTCTTTCCAGGAGGTGAGCTGCGTGGGGACGCCAGATCTAAACTCGGGGGCCGCAGCCCATGTGGGCTTGCGCGGCTCGGTGATGTAGAACCACCCCGATTGCCACCCCTTGACGGAGTCCACAAAGGCCCCTTCGAGCCAAAGGACGTTGGGCAACTTACCCAACATGGCGCCTCCGCATTCCGCTTGCGTGCCCTTCACGACCTTCGGCTTGATGTTGAAGGTCTTGAGCCACAGGCCGAAGTGGGGCCGGATGCAGAGGAAAGCCTCGCACACGACGATAGACGCCGAGATGTTGAGGATGAAGTTTGGCGCCAGATCGTGGAAATCCAGGCCGTAGTAAAACATGATCCCCCGGACAAATGGGTGCAGTGGAAAGCCCAGTCCGCGGAGGAAGTGGGGAAGGAAGACGACCCTCTCATGGGGCCCAGGGGTAGGGATGAGCTGCCCCTCGTCGGGCAGCCGATGCGCGATATCGCCGGAAAGGTATCCGGCGCTGCGCAGTTTGGTGATGTGCTCCTCCTTAACGGTGGAGGCCAACCATTTGCCTCCCACTCCGGACATATTCGGAGAAGGTCGGGGCGAGATGCGCGAGCTTGGGCGTTGGAGCTTGAGTACGCGGAGATGGATAAGCAAAGGAGGAAGAAGGCGTAGGTGAGAAGGTAAATCCTTATCCCTTATATATAGGCGGACGAAAACTATGCGTCCCCACCGGCCTGATAAAACTCGCTTATCTCCCAAGCACCACCATCAATGGTGCGGTTGGGTTACCCACGTCCGTATTGATGAGAATCCCGGAATAAGGGGAGCACGATCTCTGCTTCGACAAGACGTGCCAAGGAAACCGCTTCGCTAAACGTGCTGAGGTGGTATAGTAAAAAACGATTCAAACAAAGGCTTGGTAGCGGTGTGATGTCACGCCGCATAATACGTCAGCAGATTGGACTGGTGTACATTTTATTCTCTCTACGGTGGAATGTGGAATTTATTTTGCAGAGCCGGACACTATCCTGGTGTTCATAATCTTCTCTGGATTATTCAAGGGAGGAACCTGCCTTGCAATGCCGAACATTATGCGCGCCGGACTTATCGTCATTGAAGCCTAGTTCAGGGGCTACTGAGGGAGTCCTGGACTAGGGGGTGTCCGGACAGCCGGACTATCATCATCCGCCGGACTCCAAGACTACGAAGATACAAGATTGAAGACTCCGTCCCGTGTCCGGATGGGACTTTCCTTGGCGTGGAAGGCAAGCTTGGCGATACGGATATGTAGATCTCCTACCATTGTAACCGACTCTGTGTAACCCTAGCCTCCTCCGGTGTCTATATAAACCGGAGGGCTTTAGTCCGTAGGACAACATACATTACAACAATCATACCATAGGCTAGCTTTAGGGTTTAGCCTCCTTGATCTCATGGTAGATCCACTCTTGTACTACCCATATCATCAATATTAATCAAGCAGGACGTAGGGTTTTACCTCCATCGAGAGGGCTCGAACCTGGGTAAAACATCGTGTCCCTCGTCTCCTGTTACCATCCGCCTAGACGCACAGTTCGGGACCCCCTACCCAAGATCCGCCGGTTTTGACACCGACACCGCTCTCAGCGGATGAAATTCTTTCAATCACCGTACTCATTAATGTACGGTGATCTTCTGAGATAGACGCCCTCTCGAGCAGATCCACTAGCTCCTCCAGCCATACACCAGTTGGTGCCGAACTCTCCGGCCCCGCCGGACTCGGGGAGACCCTCCGCGACGACACCTTAGGGTCGTCCGCCCCGCCTGACGGCGTGGCAGATGGAGGCGTCTCGCTCTCCATCATCTTCGGACGAAGGTCCCCCGAAGATGAGCTCAGCTGAGAAGGGCGGAGATCCGAACTACGAGGAAAAAACTTCGGTTATCATCAGAAATAAAAATAGGGATGTCCCTTATTACAAAACTCCCCTTTTCCTACTTACGGCTCGCTGGAGGGCTGATTCCCTTGGGGAGACAGTGCGGCCGGGGCTTCTCCTGGCATAGGACCTTCTGGTGCAGATTGCTTCCCCCGTTTGGAGGCCTTGGCCTCCGGATCTCCGGAAGCGCTCCTCTTCCCCCTGGAGGGAGGGATTCTCGATCCTCCCTTTCTTGAGAGCCTCCTCAGCACAGGCGGTAATTTTCCTGTTTTCCCCTTCGCCCTCTTCGGAAGGCATAACCTCCAACATCTTGACTAACACGGGATCTGACGTGATCTCAGGGAGGGGGACCGGACACCGTATCAGCTTTGCTTTCGCTATCCACTCCTGTTCAAGGGATAGCTAGTTTAAAGGGCAAATCTATGATAAACAAACAGACGGTACGACCGGACACAGGACTACTTACTTGAGTATCCGGGCGATTGCAGCTTAGGTCGGCGTCCTCGGTCAAGTCCGGACACATCTCTTGTGATCAGAAGAACAGTTTATACATCTCCACGGGTGTCGTACCCATGAAGTGTTGAAGAGCTCGCGCTCCCTCCGGATTGAATTCCCACAGGCGGAGGGGACGACGTTTGTAGGGCAGATAGCGCCGAATCAGCATAACCTGCACCACTACGACCAGATTGATCTCCCTTTCTTGGAGGTCTCGAATGCGGCCCTGCAAAAGTGGCACGTCCTTGGACGGCCCCCAGTCAAGCCCTTTGTTGACCCATGACGCCAGCCGTTGTGTTGGGCCCGAGCGAAAGGCGGGTGGCACCACCTGCTTGGTGCCCCGGGGAGCGGTGATGTAGAACCACTCCTGCTGCCACAAACCAAGCTCCTCTTGAAAAGAGCCCTCGGGCCATGGAGCATCGGCCCTCTTACTTATAGCAGCCCCTCCGCACTCTGCCTGTCGCCCCTTGATCATCTTCGGCTCCACATTGAAGGTCTTGAGCCACAAACCGAAGTGAGGGGTAGTGCGGAGGAAGGCTTCGCAGACAACAATGAACGAGGAGATATGGAGGATGGACTCCAGAGCCAAGTCATGAAATTCCAGCCCATAGTAAAACATGAGCCCTCTCACAAAAGGATCCATCGGGAAGCCTAAACCCCGACGGAGGTGAGACACGAACACGACGCTCTCACCAGGCTCGGGAGTGGGAATGACTTGCCCTTGGGCGGGCAACCTATGCGAAATCTCGTAGGTTAGGTACCTGGCGTCTCTCGGCTTTAGCACGTCCTCTTCCGTCACACCAGCCCTGTAGGTCAGAGCCAAACATTGTCGAAGGTTCGAAGCGCCCGAATCTGGAGCCTTGGGTGTTGGAACTCGGGGCGAGGGACGGATTCGATGGAGGATTGAAGAAAAGGAACAGGCCTTGGCCTCATTATAAAGAGGGAGAATACCAAGAGCCGTCCCCGTGACCGTTTGGAACTCGCCTTCGATGGAGGGGGCGTGGCAATGGGCGCGGTTGGGTTACCCATGCCAGTATTGATGGGAATCCCGGAATAAGGGGAACACGATCTCTGCTTCGACAAGACGTGCCAAGGAAACCGCTTCGCTAAACGGGCTAAGGTGGTATAATAAAAACGATTCGAGTAAAGGCTTGGTTGTGGTGTGATGTCACACCACAGGATACGTCAGCAGATTGAACTTGTGTAAATATTATTCTCTCTACGGTAGTATGTGGAATTTATTTTACAGAGCCGGACACTATCCTGGTGTTCACAATCTTCTATGAATTATTCGGAGGAGGAACCCGCCTTGCAATGCCGAAGACAATATGCGCGCCGGACTCATCATCATTGAAGCCTGGTTCAGGGGCTACTGAGGGAGTCCCGGACTAGGGGGTGTCCGGATAGCCGAACTACCATCATCGACCGGACTCCAAGACTATGAAGATACAAGATTGAAGACTTCGTCCCGTGTCCGGATGGGACTTTCCTTGGCGTGGAAGGCAAGCTTAGCGATATGGATATGTAGATCTCCTACCATTGTAACCGACTCTGTGTAACCCTAGCCCTCTCCGGTGTCTATATAAACCGGAGGGTTTTAGTCCATAGGACACAACAACAATCATACCATAGGCTAGCTTCTAGGATTTAGCCTCCTTGATCTCGTGGTAGATCCACTCTTGTACTACCCATATCATCAATATCAATCAAGCAGGAGTAGGGTTTTACCTCCATCGAGAGGGCCCGAACCTGGGTAAAAACATCATGTCCCTTGTCTCCTGTTACCATCCACACAGTTCGGGACCCCCTACCTGAGATCCGCCGGTTTGGACACCCACAGTGGCTGTTTTGCGGAAGATATAAGGAGGTTTATGTGTGATAGAGCGTATCGTATCATAGGGTTTGGATGCACTGGCGAAGTTTGCACCAACTCTCAAGGTGAGAAAGGGAAATGCACAGTACCGAAGAGGCTTGCAATGATGGAAGGGTGAAAGTGCTTATAATCCATGGACTCAACATTAGTCAAAAGAACTCATATACTTATTGCAAAAATCTACAAGTCATCAAAGACCAAGCACTACGCGCATGCTCCTAGGGGGATAGATTGGTAGGAAAAGACCATCGCTCGTCCCCGACCACCACTCATAAGGATGCACAATCTAAGAACACCTCATGTTTCAAATTTGTTACACAACTTTAACCATATGTGCATGCTACGGGACTTGCTGACTTCAACACAAGCATTCTTTAAATTCATAATCACCCAACTAGCATGACTCTAATATCACTACCTCCATATCTCAAAACAATTATCAAGTATCAAATTGTCATAGCATCCAATTCACTTCCTATAATAGTTTTTATTATACCCAACTTGGATGCCCACCATTCTAGGACCAATTTTTTAACCATAGCAAATACCATGCTGTTCTAAGAGACTCTCAAAATAATATAAGTGAAGCATGAGAGACTAACAATTTCTTCAAAATTAAGCCACCGTCGTGCTCTAAAAGATATAAGTGAAGCACTAGAGCAAAAACTATCTAACTCAAAAGATATAAGTGAAGCACATAGAGTATTCTAATAAATTCCAATCAAGTGAGCTTCTCCCAAAAGGTGTGTACAGCAAGGATGATTGTGGTAAACTAAAAATCAAATACTAATATCATACAAGACGCTCCAAGCAAAACACATATCATGTGGCGAATAAAAATATAGCTCCAAGTAAAGTTACCGATAAACGAAGATTAAAGAGGGGATGCCTTCCGGGGCATCCCAAAGCTTAGGCTTTTGGCTATTCTTGAATATCTTGGGGTTCCATGGGCATCCCCAAGCTTAGGCTCTTGCCACTCCTTATTCCATAGTCCATCAAATCTTTACCCAAAACTTGAAAACTTCACAACACAAAACTCAAGAGGAAATCTCATAAGCTCCGTTAGTGAAAGAAAGAAAAACCACCACATAAGGTACTGTAATGAACTCATTATTTATTTATATTGGTGTTAAACCTACTGATTTCAATTTATCTATGGTTCATACCCTTACATACTAGCCAGAGATGCATCAAAATAAGCAAACAACACATGAAAGGCAGAATCTGTCAAAAATAGAACAGTTTGTAGCAATCTGTAACTTTCGAATACTTATGGAACTCTAAAAATCCTACAAAAATAGGAAGTCCTGGGCAATTTGTCTATTGATCTACAGCAAAAAGAATCAACGCAAAAGCACGTTTCTGTGAATTACTAAAATTATTTTCGTGCGTGCAAAGTTTCTGTTTTTCAGCAGAATCAAATTAACTAACACCATAGGTTATCCTATAGGTTCTACTTGGCACAAACACTAATTAAAACATAAAAACACATCTAAACAGAAGGTAGATGCAAAATTTATTACTAAACAGAAATAAAAACAAAAAACACAAATAGAATTGGGTTGCCTCCCAACTAGCACTATCGTCTAACGCCCCTAGCTAGGCATAAAAGCGAGGATAGATCTAAGTAGTGCCATAATAATAAGATAGATCACGAAAACTCATCTCATATTCTCTACGTTCAGCAGCAAGTTTTCTTTCAGCCAATCAAACGTAATCAAAAGGGCTAAATTTAATGGGACAAAAGTCCCCAAGATCAATCACGGGAGGAATGGGTTCCTCCTTTGGCCCTTCATATTGCACAACTAATTCATCATTATAAGCATTCTTTTGGCAGAACTTCGTGAGCCTATACTCAAGAGAGTATCCTAGCTCTTGTTTCAAAGAGCAAAATCATTATTAAGTTCGGAAATTCTATCAACTAGGACATTGGTAGGAACCTTTTTTTATAAGGTTTTCATTAAAAGCGACATAGTCCAAAGATTGAAAACGCCTAATTTCCTATTGATCAAAGAGGATCGCCTCTATGGGAGGACGGCCGGCGTCCACCCTATAATGCGCAAAGATTTCTTTGCCCTCTCTTATTATAAATCTAAACTCATGAGCAAAAAAGATAGTAGTGGTGCGCTTAACAGAAGAATGCTCAATATTAGAAAATTCCAAGAAAATTCTTTGTATGCAAGGATGCATATGCATAATTTGTTTTCAAGTTCAACTACAAGCATGGCGATAACATCCGCAAGACTACTAGTTCTATGAAGAATAGAACAACCCATAGAAGGTAAAGCACCGGCACAAGTAAAGAAATCTTGAATAACCCCTTTTCCAATAACATTACCACTACCGATTCGAAACTTTTTAGTATGCAAAATATGGGGTTCTTCAGCAGGAGCATCATAATTTTCCATGTTATCATTATTGTCCATATCAACGATAATCTCCCCAATTTCAAACATAACGGCAAACAAAACTAAGGAGGGAGAAGATTGGGAAAGAGAGGGCGAATAAAACGGCAAGGGTGAAGTGGGGGAGAGGAAAACGAGAGGCAAATGGCAAATAATGTAAATGCGAGGGAGATGAGTTTGTGATGGGTACTTGGTATGTTTAACTTCAGCGAAGACCTCCCCGGCAACGGCGCCAGAAATCCTTCTTGCTACGTCTTGAGCTTGCGTTGGTTTTCCTTGAAGAGGAAAGGGTGATGCACAATAGTAGCGTAAGTATTTCCCTCGGTTTTTGAAAACCAAGGTATCAATCCAGTAGGAGGCTCCTCAAAAGTCCCACGCACCTACACAAACAAACAAGAACTTGCAACCAACGCAATAAAGGGGTTGTCAATCCCTTCATGGCCACTTGCGAAAGTGAGATCTGATAGAGATAATATGATAAGATAAATATATTTTTGGTATTTTATAATATAGATTAGAAAAGTAAAGATGCAAATAAAAGTAGATTGAAAGCTTATATGATAAAAGATAGACCCGGGGTCCATAGGTTTCACTAGTGGCTTCTCTCAAGATAGCATAAGTATTACGGTGGTGAACAAATTACTGTCGAGCAATTGATAGAAAAGCGAATAATTATGAGATTATCTAGGCATGATTGCTACGTCTTGAGCTTGCGTTGGTTTTCCTCGAAGAGGAATGGGTGATGCATCAAGTGTAGCGTAAGTATTTCCCTCAGTTTTGAGAACCAAGGTATCAATCCAGTAGGAGGCTCCTCAAAAGTCCCATGCACCTACACAAACAAACTGAGAACTCGCAACCAACACAATAAAGGGGTTGTCAATCCCTTCACGGCCACTTGCGAAAGTGAGATCTAATAAAGATAGTATGATAAGATAAATATATTTTTGGTATTTTATGATATAGATGCAAAAAAGTAAAGATGCAAATAAAGGTAGATTGAAAGCAAATATGATAAGAGATAGACCCGGGGGCCATAGGTTTCACTAGTGGCTTCTCTCAAGATAGCATAAGTATTACGGTGGGTGAACAAATTACTGTCGAGCAATTGATAGAAAAGCGAATAGTTATGAGATTATCTAGGCATGATCATGTATATAGGCATCACGTCCATAACAAGTAGACCGACTCCTGCCTGCATCTACTACTATTACTCCACACATCGACCGACTCCTGCCTGCATCTAGAGTATTAAGTTCATAAGAACAGAGTAATGCATTAAGCAGGATGACATGATGTAGAGGGATAAACTCATGCAATATGATATAAACCCCATCTTGTTATCCTTGATGGCAACAATACAATACGTGCCTTGCAACCCTTTTTGTCACTGGGTAAGGACACCGCAAGATTGAACCCAAAGCTAAGCACTTCTCCCATGGCAAGAAAGACCAATCTAGTAGGCCAAACCAAACTGATAATTCGAAGAGACTTGCAAAGATAACTCATTCATACATAAAAGAATTCAGAGAAGATTCAAATATTTCTCATAGATAAACTTGATCATAAACCCACAATTCATCGGATCTCGACAAACACACCGCAAAAAGAGTTACATCGAATAGATCTCCAAGAAAATCGAGGAGAACATGGTATTGAGATTCAAAGAGAGAGAAGAAGCCATCTAGCTAATAACTATGGACCCTAAGGTCTGTGGTAAACTACTCACAACTCATCAAAGGGGCAAGGATGTTGATGTAGAGGCCCTCCATGGTTGATTCCCCCTCCGGCAGAGTGCCGGCGAAGGCTCCAAGATGAGATCTCGCGGATACAGAAGGTTACGGCAGTGGAAATTGTGTTTCGTGGTGCCCCTGGATGTTTTCGGGGTACGTAGGTATATATAGGAGGAAGATGTACGTCGGTGGCCGCCCGAGGGGCCCATGAGACAGGGGGCGCACCCTACAGGGGGGCACGGCCCCCTATCTCGTGGGCCCTCGGAAGCTTCTTGACTTGCACTCCAAGATCTCCAGATCACGTTCGTTCCAAAAATCACGCTCCCGAACGTTTCATTCCGTTTGGACTCCGTTTGATATTCCTTTTCTTCGAAATACTGAAATAGGCAAAAAAACAGCAATATGGGTTGGGCCTCCGGTTAGTAGGTTAGTCCCAAAAATGATATAAATGTGTAAAATAAAGCCCATAAACATCCAAAAGGGGTAATATAATAGCATGGAACAATAAAAAATTATAGATACGTTGGAGACGTATCAAGCATCCCCAAGCTTAATTCCTACTCGTCCTCGAGTAGGTAAATGATAAAAAAGAAATTTTTGATGTGGAATGCTACCTAGCATAATTCATAATGTAATTTTCTTTACTGTGGCATGAATGTTCAGATCCAAATGAATACAAAATAAAAGTTCATATTGATAAAAGAAATAGTAACACTTCAAGCATACTAATCAAAGTAATCATGTCTTCTCGAAATAGCATGGCAAAAGGAAGTTCATCCCTACAAAATCATATAGTTAGGCTATGCTTCATTTTTGTCACACAAAGATGTTCCCAACTTCTATACCCCCGATGACAAGCCAAGCAATTGTTTCATACTTAAATACTCTCAAACTTTTTCAACCTTCACGCAATACATGAGCGTGAGCCATGGATATAGCACTATGGGTGGAATATAATATGATGATGGGGATTGTGTGGAGAAGACAAAAAAGGAGAAAGTTTCACATTGACGAGGATAATCAACGGGCTATGGAGATGCCCATCAATTGATGTCAACATGAGGAGTAGGGATTGCCATGCAATGGATGCACTAGAGCTACAAATGAATGCTCAACAAAAGAAAACTAGTGGGTGTGCATCCAACTTGCTTGCTCACGAAGACCTAGGGCATTTGAGGAAGCCCATCGTAGGAATATACAAGCCAAGTTCTATAATGAAAAATTCCCACTAGTATGAAAAAGACAACTTATGAGACTCACTATATGAAAAACATGGTGCTACTTTGAAGCACAATATATGAGACTCACTACATGGAGAACAAAGTGCTACTTTGAAGCACAAGTGTGGAAAAAGAGATAGTAACATTGCCCTGTTTCTTTTTTTTCTTTTTTTTCTTTTTTTCTTTTTCTTTTTTTTCTTTTCTTTTTTTGGGCCTTTCTTTTTTTGGCATTTCTTCTTTTTTTTCCTTTTTTTTCTTTGGGCAATGCTCTAATAATGATGATCATCACACTTCTATTGATTACAACATAAGAATTAAAACTCGAAACTAGAACAAAATATGACTCTATATGAATGCCTCCGGCGGTGTACCAGTATGGTGCAATGAATCAAGAGTGACATGTATGAAAAATAATGCATGGTGGCTTTGCCACAAATACGATGTCAACTACATGATCATGCAATGGCAATATGACAAAAGTAAAGTATGTCATGATGATGATGAACATAACGGTGGAAAGTTGCATGGCAATATATCTCGGAATGGCTATGGAAATGCCATAATAGGTAGGTATGGTGGCTGTTTTGAGGAAGATATAAGGAGGTTTATGTGTGATAGAGCATATCGTATCACGGGGTTTGGATGCACCGGCGAAGTTTGCACCAACTCTCAAGGTGAGAAAGGGCAATGCACGGTACCGAAGAGGCTAGCAAAGGCATAAAGGTAAAAGTGCATATAATCCATGGAGTCAACATTAGTCAAAAGAACTCATATACTTATTGCAAAAATTTAGAAGTCATCAAAAACCAAGTACTACGCGCATGCTCCTAGGGGGATAGATTGGTAGGAAAAGACCATTGCTCGTCCCCGACCGCCACTCATAAGGATGCACAAGCCAAGTACACATCATATTTCAAATTTGTTACACAACTTTAACCATACGTGCATGCTACGGGACTTGCTAACTTCAACACAAGCATTCTTTAAATTCATAATCACCCAACTAGCATGACTTTAATATCACTACCTCCATATCTCAAAACAATTATCAAGTATCAAATTGATCATAGCATCCAATTCACTTCCTATGATAGTTTTTATTATACCCAACTTGGATGCCTACCATTCTAGGACCAACTTTATGATCGTAGCAAATACCATGCTGTTCTAAAAGACTCTCAAAATAATATAAGTGAAGCATGAGAGACTAGGAATTTCTTCAAAATTAAGACACCGCCGTGCTCTATAAGATATAAGTGAAGCACTAGAGCAAAAACTATCAAGCTCAAAAGATACAAGTGAAGCACATAGAGTTTTCTAGCAAATTCTAATCAAATAGGCTTCTACCAAAAGGTGTGTACAGCAAGTATGATTGTGGTAAACTAAAAAGTAAAGACTAATATAATACACGACGCTCCAAGCAAAACACATATCATGTGGCAAAAAAAAATATAGTTCCAAGTAAAGTTACCAATGAACGAAGACGAAAGAGGGGATGCCTTCCCGGGGCATCCCCAAGCTTAGACTTTTGGATATTCTTGAATATATTGGGGTTCCATGGGCATCCCCAAGATTAGGCTCTTTCCACTCCTTATTCCATAGTCCATAAAAGCTTTACCCAAAACTTGAAAACTTCACAACACAAAACTCAACAGGAAATTTTATAAGCTCCGTTAGTGAAAGAAAACAAAACCACCACATAAGGTACTGCAATGAACTCATTCTTTATTTAATTTGGTGTTAAACCTACTGTATTCCAACTTCCTTATGATTTATAAACTAATTTACTAGCCATAGATGCATTGAAATAAGTAAACAACACACGAAAAACAGAATCTGTCAAAAACAGAACAGTCTGTAGCAATCTGTAACTAACGCAAACTTCTGGAACTCTAAAAATCCTAAAAAAATAGGAAGTCCTGGACAATTTGTTTATTGAACATCCGCAAAAAGAATCAACGCAAAATCACGTTCCTGTGATTTAATAAAATTATATTCGTGCGTGCAAAGTTTCTGTTTTTCAGCAGAATCAAATCAACTATCATCGTAGGTTATCCCATAGGTTCTACTTGGAAAAAACACTAATTAAAAGATAAAAACACATCTAAACAGAAGGTAGATGCAAGATCTATTACTAAACAGGAGCAAAAACAAAAAACATAAAGAAAAATTGGGTTGCCTCCCAACTAGCGCTATCGTTTAACGCCCCTAGCTAGGCATAAAAGCAAGGATAGATCTAACGGGAGCCATCTTTGGCACTAGGAGAGGAGGATCTCCTTTCTATAGCATTCATTCTTCTATTTAAGGTAAGGACATGGCCATTAATGGTAGAAGTAAGATTAAGCACATTACGGAAGTTTGCCTCTAAACTAGACTTCATCTCTTTAATAATTTCATTTTGATAAAAGCACAAGAGAGTAGTTGATTCAACCTTATCATTCATAGGATGCCCAAATATGGTTTTCATTTTTTCATAAGTATCTATAGCATCCCTTTCAAGAAAACTTCCTTCAAAAATAGAATCTAAAACTTGTTTAAAAGAAGCGGGCAAGCCAATATAAAAACTTTTTAAGTAATCTTCAATTTGATATTGTGGTACATAGCTAGCCCGAATCCTTAATAACCTATCTCAAGCATCTTTTAAAGACTCATCAAGTAAATAGCGAAAAATTCCAGAGTCATCCTCATCAAAATTATTCAAGCTCTCATTGGAGACCCTGGTGGGTCTTTCTATAGCATCATTATTCATGAGCTTAGAGAGGATAGAAGGGTTATCCAAGGTACTAGAACCTAGGAAAGGGCCCTTAGTTCTTTTTGATTCGGCCATGGCACCGGGAAGGCAAACGGAAAAGAGAGGAAAAAGAGAGAGAGAGGGCGAATAAAACGGCAAGGGTGAAGTGGGGGAGAGGAAAACGAGAGGCAAATGGCAAATAATGTAAATGCGAGGGAGATGGGTTTATGATGGGTACTTGGTATGTCTTGACTTGAGCGAAGACCTCCCCGGCAACGGAGCTAGAAATCCTTCTTGCTATGTCTTGAGCTTGCGTTGGTTTTCCTCGAAGAGGAGAGGGTGATGCAGCAAGTGTAGCATAAGTATTTCTTTCAGTTTTGAGAACCAAGGTATCAATCCAGTAGGAGGCTCCTCAAAAGTCCCACACACCTACACAAACAAACTGAGAACTCGCAACCAACGCAATAAAGGGGTTGTCAATCCCTTCACGACCACTTGCGAAAGTGAGATCTAATAAAGATAGTATGATAAGATAAATATATTTTTGGTATTTTATGATATAGATGCAAAAAAGTAAAGATGCAAATAAAGGTAGATTGAAAGCAAATATGATAAGAGATAGACCCGGGGGCCATAGGTTTCACTAGTGGCTTCTCTCAAGATAGCATAAGTATTACGGTGGGTGAACAAATTACTGTCGAGAAATTGATAGAAAAGCGCATAGTTATGAGATTATCTAGGCATGATCATGTATATAGGCATCACGTCCATAACAAGTAGACCGACTCCTGCCTGCATCTACTACTATTACTCCACACATCGACCGACTCCTGCCTGCATCTAGAGTATTAAGTTCATAAGAACAGAGTAACGCATTAAGCAAGATGACATGATGTAGAGGGATAAACTCATGCAATATGGTATAAACCCCATCTTCTTATCCTCGATGGCAACAATACAATATGTGCCTTGCAACCCTTTTTGTCACTGAGTAAGGACACCGCAAGATTGAACCCAAAGCTAAGCACTTCTCCCATGGCAAGAAAGACCAATCTAGTAGGCCAAACCAAACTGATAATTGGAAGAGACTTGCAAAGATAACTCAATCATAAATAAAAGAATTCAGAGAAGATTCAAATATTATTCATAGATAAACTTGATCATAAACCCACAATTCATCGGATCTCGACAAACACACCACAAAAAGAGTTTACATCGAATAGATCTCCACAAGAGAGGGGGAGAACATTGTATTGAGATCCAAAAAGAGAGAAGAAGCCATCTAGCTAATAACTATGGACCCGTAGGTCTGTGGTAAACTACTCACAACTCATCGAAGGGGCAAGGATGTTGATGTAGAGGCCCTCCGTGGTTGATTCCCCCTCGGGCAGAGTGCCAGCGAAGGCTCCAAGATGAGATCTCGCGGATACAGAAGGTTACGGCGGTGGAAATTGTGTTTCGTGGTGCCCCTAGATGTTTTCGGGGTACGTAGGTATATATAGGAGGAAGAAGTACGTCGGTGGCCGCACGAGGGGCCCACAAGACAGGGGGCGCACCCTACAGGGGGGGGGGGGGCGGCCCCCTATCTCGTGGGGCCCTCGGAAGCTTCTTGACTTGCACTCCAAGCTCTCCGGATCATGTTCGTTCCAAAAATCACGCTCCCGAAGGTTTCATTTCGTTTGGACTCCGCTTGATATTCCTTTTCTTCGAAATACTGAAATAGGCAAAAAAAACAGCAATATGGGTTGGGCCTCCGGTTAGTAGGTTAGTCCCAAAAATGATATAAATGTGTAAAATAAAGCCCATAAACATCCAAAAGGGGTAATATGATAGCATGGAACAATAAAAAAATTATAGATACGTTGGAGACGTATCAATGATCATGTATATAGGCATCATGTCCGTGACAAGTAGACCGACTCCTGCCTGCATCTACTACTATTACTCCACACATTGACCGCTATCAAGCATGCATCTAGAGTATTAAGTTCATAAGAACAGAGTAACGCATTAAGAAAGATGAAATGATGTAGAGGGATAAACTCATGCAATATGAGATAAACCCCATCTTTTTATCCTCGATGGCAACAATACAATATGTGCTTTGCTGCCCCTGCTGTCATTGGGAATGGACACCGCAAGATTGAACCCAATGCTAAGCACTTTTCCCATTGCAAGAAAGATCAATCTAGTAGGCCAAACCAAACTGATAATTCGAAGAGACTTGCAAAGATAACCAATCACACGTAAAAGAATTCAGAGAAGATTCAAATATTTCTCATAGATAAACTTGATCATAAACCCACAATTCATCGGATCTCGACAAACACACCGCAAAAAGAGTTACATCGAATAGATCTCCAAGAAAATCGAGGAGAACATGGTATTGAGATTCAAAGAGAGAGAAGAAGCCATCTAGCTAATAACTATGGACCCTAAGGTCTATGGTAAACTACTCACAACTCATCGGAGAGGCTATGGTGTTGATGTAGAAGCCCTCCATGGTTGATTCCCCCTCCGGCGGAGCACCGGCGAAGGCTCCAAGATGGGATCTCACGGATACAGAAGCTTACGGTGGTGGAACTAGGTTTTCATGGTCGCCTCTGATGTTCTCGGGGTACGTGGGTATATATAGGAGGAAGAAGTAGGCCGGTTGACGTCCGAGGGGCCCACGAGATAGGGGGCGCGCCTAGTAGAAGGGCGCGCCCTCCACCCTCGTGGCTTCCTCGATTGCTTCTTGACTTGCACTCCAAGTCATCTGGATCACGTTTGTTCCAAAAATCACGCTCCCGAAGGTTTCATTCCGTTTGGACTCTGTTTGATATTCCTTTTCTTCGAAACACTGAAATAGGCAAAAAAACAGCAATACGGGTTGGGCCTCCGGTTAATAGGTTAGTCCCAAAAATGATATAAAAGTGTAAAGTAAAGCCCATAAACATCCAAAATGGTTAATATAATAGCATGGAACAATCAAAAATTATAGATACGTTGGAGATGTATCACTTTTGTCGAGGTAGGAGGCCTTGTAGTCATTGAAGCTTGGTTGTAGGTGGAGCTGTAAGGCTTGGAAGTGAACTTGGCATACTTGAAGTCATCTTGCACTTGGTGTTCCGCTTTGGTAGCTTGGTGCACTAGCTCGATGAGGTTGGATTAGGGTTGGAAGTCGACGATCTTCTTGATAGGATGGTTGAGTCCATTCAAGAAATGTGCCGTCATTTGCTCATCATCTTCGATGACATTGGCTCTTATCATGGTAATTTCCATCTCCTTGTAATACTCTTCAATGCTCTTTGTTCCTTGCTTGAGGAGTTGGAGTTTTTTGAAGAGGTCGTGGTTGTAGCAGGTTGGCACAAAGCATGCTCGCATGACATCCTTCATTTGAGCCCATGTTGTGATGGGTGGTTCGCCTCTTGCCTTGCAGCGCTCTATGACTTGCTCCCACCAAGTGAGGACATAGTCTTGGAACTCAAGGGATGCCATGGCTATCTTCTTCTCTTTATCATAGTTGTGCAAAAAGAAGATCTTGTCAACCTTCAATGCCCATGAGATATACTCTTCGGGATCATTGCTTCCGGTGAACATGGGCATGGTGAACTTGAGCTTGCCATAGAGTTGCTCTTCATTGTGTTGGGGTCTAGGATGATGACGCCCTTGACGTGGAAGATTGTCAACTTCAAGTTGCTCTTGTCGTGGAGGATTCCCATTGTCTTGTTGCTCTTGGTGAAGTTGTGGTTCTTGTCAAGCTTGTTGTTCATGTCTAGCTTGAGGAGCTTGACATTGCGAACGTGCTTGATATAGTCGTTCTTGTACTTGCTCATGAAGTGCTTCTTCTTCTTCTCGAACATGTCGGTTACGTGCGGCGATGACACGATTGGTGTTTAGGAGGGCACGTTCCTCCCCAAGGGCTTGTGCTTCACGCCGTTGTTGTTGTTGACTAGAGCCTCGGCATCTTGTTCGTCTTGATGTTGGCATGCTTGCGCTTCCTCTTGTTGGCATAGGTGTTCGGGTCGTCGTCTTTCTCGAGGAAGAGTGGGTGGTAGAAGTACTTGGCCTATCCATCATTACAAGCAAATATGTGAGTGGGAGAAAGAGAAGAACTATATGATACGCCTCCAACTTCCATGCTATTATATTACCCGTTTTGGATGTTTATGGGCTTTACTTTACACTTTTATATCATTTTTGGGACTAACCTACTAACCGGAGGCCCAGCCCGAATTGCTGTTTTTTTGCCTATTTCAGTGTTTCGAACAAAAGGAATATCAAACGGAGTCCAAACGGGATGAAACCTTTGGGAGCGATCATTTTGGAACAAATGCAAACCAGAAGACTTGGAGTGGACGTCAAGCAGCAAACGAGGCGGCCACGAGGGTGCCCGGCACGCCCTAGGGGGGTGGGCGCGCCCCCCACCCTTGTGGGGCCCTCGTGGCTCAACCAACCTACTTCTTTCGCCTATATATACTCCCGTACCCTGAAAACATCGAGGAGCACCACGAAAACCTAGTTCCACCGCCGCAACCTTCTGTATCCGCGAGATCCCATCTTGGAGCCTTCGCCGGGGCTCCACCGGAGGGGGAATCGACCACGGAGGGCCTCTACATCATCTCCAAGGCCTCTCCGATGAGTTGTGAGTAGTTTACCACAGACCTTCGGGTCCATAGTTATTAGCTAGATGGCTTCTTCTCTCTCTTTGAATTTCAATACCAAGTTCTCCTCGATCTTCTTGGAGATCTATTCGATGTAACTCTTTTTGCGGTGTGTTTGTCGAGATCCGATGAATTGTGGGTTTATGATCAAGTTTATCTATGAGAAATAATTGAATCTTCTCTGAATTCTTTTATGTGTGATTGGTTATCTTTGCAAGCCTCTTAGAATTATCAGTTTGGTTTGGCCTACTAGATTGATCTTTCTGCTGGGGAACGTAGTAATTTCAAAAAAAATCCTACGCACACGCAAGATCATGGTGATGCATAGCAACAAGAGGGGAGAGTGTTGTCCACGTACCCTCGTAGACCGAAAGCGGAAGCGTTAGAACAACGCGGTTCATGTAGTCGTACGTCTTCACGGCCCGACTTATCAAGCACCGAAACTATGACACCTCCGAGTTCTAGCACACGTTCAGCTCGACAACGTCCCTCGAACTCTGATCCAGCCGAGTGTCGAGGGAGAGTTCCGTCAGCACGACGGCATGGTGACGATCTTGATGTTCTACCATCGCAGGGCTTCGCCTAAGCACCGCTACAATATTATCGAGGAGGACTATGGTAGAGGGGGGCACCGCACACGGCTAAGAGATCAAGAGATCAATTGTTGTGTCTGGAGGTGCCCCCTGCCCCCGTATATAAAGGAGCAAGGGGGGAGGGGGCGGCCGGCCTAGGAGGGGGCGCGCCAAGGGGAGTCCTACTCCCACCGGGAGTAGGACTCCCTCCTTCCTTGTTGGACTACGAGAAGAGGGGAAAGAGGAAGGAAAGGGGGGCGCCGCCCCCATCGCCTTGTCCTATTCGGAGTAGGGGGGAGGGGCGCGTGGCCCAGCCCTTGCCTCCTCTCCTCTTCTCCACTAAGGCCCATGTAGGCCCATTAAGCCCCCAGGGGGTTCCAGTAACCCCCCCCCCCCCGGGTACTCCGGTAAAATCCCGATTTCACCCGGAACACTTCCGACATCCAAATATAGGCTTCCAATATACCAATATTCATGTCTTGACCATTTCGTGACTCCTCGTCATGTCCGTAATTACATCCGGGACTCTGAATAACCTCTGGTACACCAAAACTCATAAACTCATAATATAACTGTCATCGAAACCTTAAGCGTGCGGACCCTACGGGTTCGAGAACTATGTAGACATGACCGAGACACGTTTCCGGTCAATAACCAATAGCGAAACCTGGATGCTCATACTGGCTCCTACATATTCTAGGAAAATCTTTATCGGTCAAATCGCATAACAACATACGTTGTTCCCTTTTGTCATCGGTATGTTACTTTCCCGAGATTCGATCGTCGGTATCCCAATACGTAGTTCAATCTCGTTACCGACAAGTCTCTTTACTCGTTACGTAATGCATCATTCCGTAACTAACTCATTAGCTACATTGCCTGCAAGGCTTATAGTGATGTGCATTACCGAGAGGGCCCAGAGATACCTCTCCGACAATCGGAGTGACAAAACCTAATCTCGAAATACGCCAACTCAACATGTACCTTTGGAGACACCTGTAGAGCTCCTTTATAATCACCCAGTTACGTTGTGACGTTTGGTAGCACACAAAGTGTTCCTCCGGTAAACGGGAGTTGCATAATCTCATAGTTGTAGGAACATGTATAAGTCATGAAGAAAGCAATAGCAACATACTAAACGATGAAGTGCTAAGCTGACGGAATGGGTCATATCAATCACATCATTCTCCTAATGATGTGATCCCGTTAATCAAATGACAACTCATGTCTATGGTTAGGAAACATAACCATCTTTGACTAATGAGCTAGTCAAGTAGAGGCATACTAGTGACATTAAGTTTGTCTATGTATTCACACATGTATCATGTTTCCAGTTAATACAATTCTAGCATGAATAATAAACATTTATCATGATATAAGGAAATAAAAAATAACTTTATTATTGCCTCTAGGGCATATTTCCTTCAGTCTCCCACTTGCACTAGAGTCAATAATCTAGATTACACAGTAATGATTCTAACACCCATGGAGCCTTGGTGCTGATCATGTTTTGCTCGTGGAAGAGGCTTAGTCAACGGGTCTGCAACATACAGATCCGTATGTATCTTGCAAATCTCTATATCTCCCACCTGGACTTGGTCCCGGATGGAATTGAAGCGTCTCTTGATGTGCTTGGTCCTCTTATGAAATCTGAATTCCTTAGCCAAGGCAATTGCACCAGTATTGTCATAGAAGATCTTCATTGGTCCCGATGCACTAGGTATGACACCTATATCGAAAATGAACTCCTTCAACTCCTTCATGTGCTGCTTCCGAAGCAGCTATGTACTCCACTTCGCATGTAGATCCCGCCACGACGCTTTGTTTAGAACTGCACCAACTGACAGCTCCACCGTTCAATATAAACGCGTATCCGGTTTGCGATTTAGAATCATCCGGATCAGTGTCAAAGCTTGCATCGATGTAACCATTTACGACTAGCTCTTTGTCACCTCTATAAACGAGAAACATATCCTTAGTCCTTTTTAGGTATTTCAGGATATTCTCGACCGATGTCCAGTGATCCACTCCTGGATTACTTTGGTACCTCCCTGCTAAACTTATTTCTAAGCATACGCCAGGTCTGGTACATAGCATTGCATACATGATAGAACCTATGGCTGAAGCATACGGAACATCTTTCATTTTCTCTCTATCTTCTGCTGTGGTCGGGCATTGAGTCTGACTCAACTTCACACCTTGTAATACAGGCAAGAACCCTTTCTTTGCGTGATCCATTTTGAACTTTTTCAAAATTTTATCAAGGTATGTGCTTTGTGAAAGTCCAATTAAGCGTCTTGATCTATCTCTATAGATCTTGATGCCCAATATGTAAGCAGCTTCACCGAGGTCTTTCATCAAAAAACTTTTATTCAAGTATCCCTTTATGCTATCCAGAAATTCTATATCATTTCCAATCAACAATATGTCATCTACATATAATATCAGAAATGCTACAGAGCTCCCACTCACTTTCTTGTAAATACAGGCTTCTCCAAAAGTCTGTATAAAACCATATGCTTTGATCACACTATCAAAGCGTTTATTCCAACTCCGAGAGGCTTGCACCAGTCCATAAATGGATTGCTGGAGCTTGCCCACTTTGTTAGCACATTTTGGATCGACAAAACCTTCTGGTTGCATCATATACAACTCTTCTTCCAGAAATCCATACAGGAATGCAGTTTTGACATCCATTTTCCATATTTCATAATCATAAAATGTAGCAATTGCTAACATGATTCGGACAGACTTAAGCATCGCTACGGGTGAGAAAGTCTCATTGTAGTCAACCCCTTGAACTTGTTGAAAACCTTTCGCAACAAGTCGAGCTTTGTAGACAGTAACATTACCATCAGCGTCAGTCTTCTTCTTGAAGATCCATTTATTCTCGATGGCTTGCCGATCATCGGGCAAGTTAACCAAAGTCCATACTTTGTTCTCATACATGGATCCCATCTCAGATTTCATGGCCTCAAGCCATTTTGTGGAATCTAGACTCATCATCGCTTCCTCATAGTTTGTAGGTTCGCCATGGTTAAGTAACATGACTTACAGAATAGGATTACCGTACCACTCTGGTGGGGATCTTACTCTGGTTGACCTACGAGGTTCGGTAGTAACTTGATCTGAAGTTTCATGATTAATATCATTAGCTTCCTCACTAATTGGCGTAGTTGTCACAGGAACCGGTTCTTGTGATGAACTACTTTCCAATAAGGGAGCAGGTACAGTTACCTCATCAAGTTCTACTTTCCTCCCACTCACTTCTTTCGAGAGAAACTCTTTTTCTAGAAAGGATCCGAATTTAGCAACAAAAGTCTTGCCTTCAGATGTGTGATAGAAGGTGTACCCAATAGTCTCTTTTGGGTATCCTATGAAGATACATTTCTCCGATTTGGGTTCGAGCTTATCTGGTTGAAGTTTCTTCACATAAGCATCACAGCCCCAAACTTTAAGAAACGACAACTTTGGTTTCTTGCCAAACCACAGTCATAAGGCGTCGCCTCGATGGATTTTGATGGTGCCCTACTTAACATGAATGCGGCCGTCTCTAAAGCATAACCCCAAAATGATAGCAGTAAATCATTAAGAGACATCATAGATCACACCATATCTAGTAAAGTACGATTACGATGTTCGGACACACCAATACGCTGTGGTGTTCCGGGTGGCGTGAGTTGCGAAACTATTACGCATTGTTTCAAATGTAAACCAAACTCGTAACTCAAATATTCTCCTCCACGATCAGATCATAGAAACTTTATTTTCTTGTTACGATGATTTTCCACTTCACTCTGAAATTCTTTGAACTTTTCAAATGTTTCAGATTGTGTTTCATTAAGTAGATATACCCATATCTGCTCAAATCATCTGTGAAGGTGAGAAAATAACGATACCCGCCGCAAGCCTCAATATTCATTGGACCAGACACATCAGTATGTATGATTTCCAACAAATCAGTTGCTCGCTCCATAGTTCCGGAGAACGGTGTTTTATTCATCTTGCCAATGAGGCACGGTTCGCAAGTACCAAGTGATTCATAATCAAGTGATTCCAGAAGTCCATCAGTATGGAGTTTCTTCATGCGCTTTACACCAATATGACCCAAACGGCAGTGCCACAAATAAGTTGCACTATCATTATCAACTCTGCATCTTTTGGCTTCAACATTATGAATATGTCTATCACTACTATCAAGATTTAATAAAAATAGACCACTCTTCAAGGGTGCATGACCATAAAAAATATTACTCATATAAATAGAACAACCATTATTTTGTGATTTAAATGAATAACCGTCTCGCATCAAACAAGATCCAGATATAATGTTCATGCTCAACGCTGGCACCAAATAACAATTATTCAGGTCTAAAACTAATCCCGAAAGTAGATGTAGAGGTAGTGTGCCGACTGCGATCACATCGACTTTGGAACCATTTCCCACGCGCATCGTCACCTTGTCCTTAGCCAATCTTTGCTTAATCCGTAGTCCATGTTTTGAGTTGCAAACATTAGCAATAGAACCAGTATCAAATACCCAGGTGCTACTGCGAGCATTAGTAAGGTACACATCAATAACATGTATATCACATATACCTTTGTTCACCCTGCCATCCTTCTTATCCGCCAAATACTTGGGGCTATTCCGCTTCCAGTGACCAGTCTGCTTGCAGTAGAAGTACTCAGTCTCAGGCTTAGGTCCAGATTTGGGTTTCTTCTCTTGAGCAGCAAATTGTTTGTTATTCTTCTTGAAGTTCCCCTTCTTCCCTTTACCTTTTTTTTGAAACTGGTGGTCTTATTGACCATCAACACTTGATGCTCCTTCTTGATTTCTACCTCCGCAGCCTTTAGCATTGCGAAGAGCTCGGGAATAGTCTTGTCCATGCATATTGTAGTTCATCACGAAGCTCTTGTAGCTTGGTGGCAGTGATTGAAGAATTTTGTCAATGACACTATCATCAGGAAGATTAACTCCCGGTTGAATCAAGTGATTATTATACCCAGACATTTTGAGTATATGTTCACTGACAGAACTATTCTCCTCCATCTTGCAGCTATAGAACTTATTGGAGACTTCATATCTCTCAATCCAGGCATTTGCTTGAAATATTAACTTCAACTCCTGGAACATCTCATATGCTCCATGACGTTCAAAACGTCGTTGAAGTCCCAGTTCTAAGCCGTAAAGCATGGCACATTGAACTATCAAGTAGTCATCAGCTTTGCTCTGCCAGACGTTCTTAACGTCGTTAGTTGCATCTGCAGCAGGCCTGGCACCCAGCGGTGCTTCCAGGACGTAATTATTTTGTGCGGCAATGAGGATAATCCTCAAGTTACGGACCCAGTCCGTGTAATTGCTACCATCATCTTTCAACTTAGCTTTCTCAAGGAACGCATTAAAATTCAATGGAACAACAGCAAGCGCCATCTATGTACAATCAATCATAGACAAGCAAAATACTATCAGGTACTAAGTTCATGATAACTTTAAGTTCAATTAATCATATTACTAAAGAACTCCCACTTAGACAGACATATCTCTAGTCATCTAAGTGATCACGTGATCCAAATCAACTAAACCATGTCCGATCATCACGTGAGATGGAGTAGTTTTCAATGGTGAACATCACTATGTTGATCATATCTACTATATGATTCACGTTCGAACTTTCGGTCTCCGTGTTCCGAGGCCATATCTATATATGCTAGGCTCGTCAAGTTTAACCTGAGTATTCCGTGTGTGCAACTGTTTTGCACCCGTTGTATTTGAACGTAGAGCCTATCACACCCGATCATCACGTGGTGTCTCAGCACGAAGAACTTTTGCAATGGTGCATACTCAGGGAGAACACTTCTAGAGAATTAGTGAGAGATCATCTTAAAATGCTACCGTCAATCAAAGCAAAAAAAAGATGCATAAAGGATAAACATCACATGCAATCAATATAAGTGATATGATATGGCCATCATCATCTTGTGCTTGTGATCTCCATCTCCGAAGCACCGTCGTGATCACCATCGTCACCGGCGCGACACCTTGATCTCCATCGTAGCATCATTGTCATTTCACCATCTATTGCTTCTACGACTATCGCTACCGCTTAGTGATAAAGTAAAGCAATTACAGGGCGTTTGCATTTCATACAATAAAGCGACAACCATATGGCTCCTGCCAGTTGCCGATAACTCGGTTACAAAACATGATCATCTCATACAATAAAATATAGCATCACGTCTTGACCATATCACATCACAACATGCCCTGCAAAAACAAGTTAGACGTCCTCTACTTTGTTGTTGCAAATTTTACGTGGCTGCTATGGGCTGAGCAAGAACTGTTCTTACCTACGCATCAAAACCACAACGATAGTTCGTCAAGTTAGTGTTGTTTAACCTTCGCAAGGACCGGGCGTAGCCACACTCGGTTCAACTAAAGTTGGAGAAACTGACACCCGCCAGCCACCTGTGTGCAAAGCACGTCGGTAGAACCAGTCTCGCATAAGCGTACGCGTAATGTCAGTCCGGGCCGCTTCATCCAGCAATACCACCGAACCAAAGTATGACATGCTGGTAAGCAGTATGACTTGTATCGCCCACAACTCACTTGCGTTCTACTCGTGCATATAACATCTACGCATAAAACCAGGCTCGGATGCCACTGCTGGGGAACGTAGTAATTTCAAAAAAATTCCTACGCACACGCAAGATCATGGTGATGCATAGCAACAAGAGGGGAGAGTGTTGTCCACATACCCTCATACACCGAAAGCGGAAGCGTTAGAACAACGCGGTTGATGTAGTCGTACGTCTTCACGGCCCGACCGATCAAGCACCGAAACTACGGCACCTCTGAGTTCTAGCACACGTTCAGCTCGACGACATCCCTCGAACTCCGATCCATACGAGTGTCGAGGGAGAGTTCCGTCAGCACGACGGCGTGGTGACGATCTTGATGTTCTACTGTCGCAGGGCTTCGCCTAAGCACCGCTACAATATTATCGAGGAGGACTATGGTGGAGGGGGGCACCGCACACGGCTAAGAGATCAAGAAATCAATTGTTGTTTCTGGAGGTGCCCCCCTGCCCCCGTATATAAAGGAGCAAGGGGAGAGGGGCAGCCGACCTAGGAGGGGCGTGCCACCGGGAGTAGGACTCCCTCCTTCCTTGTTGGACTAGGAGAAGGGGGGAAAGAGGAGGGAGAGAGAGGAAGGAAAGGGGGGCGCCGCCCCCTCTCTTGTCCTATTCGGACTAGTGGGGAGGGGCGCGCGGCCCAGCCCTTGCCTCCTCTCCACTTCTCCACTAAGGCCCATGTAGGCCCATTAAACCCCCGGGGGGTTCCGGTAACCCCCCCCCCCCCCCCCCCCCGGTACTCAGGTAAAATCCTAATTTCACCCGGAACACTTCCGACATCCAAATATAGGCTTCCAATATATCAATCTTCATGTATCAACCATTTCGAGACTCCTCGTCATGTCCGTAATCACCTCTAGGACTCTGAACAACCTTCGGTACACCAAAACTCATAAACTCATAATATAATTGTTATCGAAACCTTAAGCGTGCGGACCCTACGGGTTCGAGAACTATGTAGACATGACCGAGACACGTTTCTGGTCAATAACCAATAGCGGAACCTAGATTCTCATATTGGCTCCTACATATTCTATGAAGATCTTTATCGGTCAAACCGCATAACAACATACGTTGTTCCCTTTTGTCATCGGTATGTTACTTGCCCGAGATTCGATCGTCGGTATCCCAATACCTAGTTCAATCTCGTTACCGGCAAGTCTCTTTACTCGTTACGTAATGCATCATTCCGTAACTAACTCATTAGCTACATTGCTTGCAAGGCTTATAGTGATGTGCATTACTGAGAGGGCCCAGAGATACCTCTCCGACAATCAGAGTGACAAAACCTAATCTCGAAATACGCCAACTCAACATGTACCTTTGGAGACACCTGTAGAGCTCCTTTATAATCACTCAGTTACGTTGTGACGTTTGGTAGCACACAAAGTGTTCCTCCGGTAAACGGGAGTTGCATAATCTCATAGTTGTAGGAACATTTATAAGTCATGAAGAAAGCAATAGCAACATACTAAACGATCAAGTGCTAAGCTAACGGAATGGGTCATGTCAATCACATCATTCTCCTAATGATGTGATCTCGTTAATCAAATGAAAACTCATGTCTATGGTTAGGAAACATAACCATCTTTGATTAATGAGCTAGTCAAGTAGAGGCATACTAGTGACATTAAGTTTGTCTACGTATTCACACATGTATCATGTTTCCGGTTAATACAATTCTAGCATGAATAATAAACATTTATTATGATATAAGGAAATAAATAATAACTTTATTATTGCCTTTAGGGCATATTTCCTTCACTTTCTTGCAATGGGAGAAGTGCTTAGCTTTGGGTTCAACCTTGCGGTGTCCTTTCCCAGTGATAGCAGGGGCAGCAAGGCACGTATTGTATTGTTGCCATCGAGGATAAAAAGATGGGGTTTATATCATATTGCTTGAGTTTATCCCTCTACATCATGTCATCTTTCTTAATGCGTTACTCTGTTCTTATGAACTTAATACTCTAGATGCAGGCAGGATTATGTCGATGTGTGGAGTAATAGTAGTAAATGCAGAATCATTTCGATCTACTTGTCACGGACGTGATGCCTATATACATGATCATGCCTAGATAATCTCATAACTATGCGCTTTTCTATCAATTGCTCGACAGTAATTTGTTCACCCACTGTAATACTTATGCTATCTTGAGAGAAGCCACTAGTGAAACCTATGACCCCCGGGTCTATCTTTTATCATATAAGTTTTCCATCTATCTTTTATTTGCGTCTTTACTTTCCAATCTATATCATAAAAATACCAAAAATATTTATCTTATCTTATTATCTCTATCAGATCTCACTTTTGCAAGTTTCCGTGAAGAGATTGACAACCCCTTTATCGCGTTGGTTGCGAGGTTCTTGTTTGTTTGTGTAGGTACGAGGGACTTTTGAGGAGCCTCCTACTGGATTGATACCTTGGTTCTCAAACTGAGGGAAATACTTACGCTACTTTGCTGCATCACCCTTTCCTCTTCAAGGGAAAACGAATGCAGTGCTCAAGAGGTAGCACTATACCAAATGTACCTTGACCAAAGTTGAAGATGGATCAATGATCACTCAAATGTGTAGCAAGGAAATAGCACAATTGGTACCAATTCTTGTCAGTTCTCACACCTACACAAATAAAGCCTTTGGTGGAGCTTGGTCAGGATGGTGGCACAAAATCTTATACAATTGTTAGTAAGACTCAATAATGTTGAAAAAGATTCACAAATTCATAAATGCAACAAGTAGAACAATAGCAAATAGTGGCACATGAAAACACACACACAAAAAGATAGATGGGGTCGTGCAACCAAGGAATGAGCCAAAATGTGGAATCCACAGAAAATGCTCGTGTTGCACAACACTACTGAGTCGCTAGCATGATTTCTCAATAGGCGGATACGAGACTTGTCCACAGCCTACAAAGCAAAAATGCAATGACTTCTATCCCAAATATGCTATATGTACGGTGTTCCTATGATATGATCCAAGATGATCGAGTATGACAATCTTAATGTAGTATGATGCTATTGCTATTGCTTAAAAGCTCTTTTCTTATCCTTTTCTTTTGCTTAAAAGCTTGTTTGGCTCTTTCTCTTTGAGCTCTTTTGATAGCAACTTATGCAAAACTAGACGAACCAAGCTAGAAATTGTGTATATGCTATGACAGCCTTGTGACACAAGAGATGATATCAAGATATGGACACCAAGATGATGATATATGAAATGATCACTAATGTGCACAAGTAACGTTGCTGGCAATCCTCAAATGGCTAGTCTCGATAGGAAAGGTACGCAAAAATGGGATATGGGGTTATTAATGCAATGGCAAGGAGTACATGAAGTGTCATCGAGGTTACCGTCCTTGCTTAAGGTTGAGGTGTCGATGTGATGACGAGGTCGAGGTTGATGACGAAGATGAGCGGTGTTGATGTCGAAATCGAACCATCCCTAAGTAGCCGAAACACGTTAGGAAATGGAAACCACAACTCAAATTTTGAAAGACCAAAAGTTTCAAAATTTGTCGAAGTGCGTAGCGGGTAAGCAATGGTGGTTGTGGAAAACGGTGGTGGTTTGATAAGTGGGGTTATCAGAGTGTTGGAGCGGAAAGTGGTATTGGGGTGCGTATGCGAAAGTGGAAGTTGACCGATGGATGAACTGAAAATTTTCAGTTTCGTCAGGGAACGTCGGACGTCCGGCGGTGGTCGGATGACCGGTACTCGTCGGACGTCCGGATATAGTCGGACGTCTGGTGCTTGGGCATTTCGGGCACGGGGTGAACTTCTAGGGTTCGTGGTGAGGAGACAAAATTTGGGCAAAATTAGACGAATTTGTGGATGGAGGTGGGGGAAATGATGAGGGAAAGCTAGATCCACTCGAGGCAAAGCAAATCCATGGATCAAATCCAACAAAACTTCATCAAAACAAACAAATCGCAAAAAAAATTGGGGGCTATTTTTGTGTGGATTTTTGAAATTAGGACCAAAATCAACAAAATTAGGCTAGAAAACAAAGAGGAAGGGCTCCAAAATCATGATCAACATGGCTCATGATACCAAGATGATGTACGGTAAAACCCTAGATGCCCGATCTTTCACGTTTGGAGCGGATCCCGTGATGAACACGAGGGAAAACACGAGGAGAGAAATCACTCAAACCAACAAGATTAGATTACACATGTGCTAGATCCTCGAAATACAAAGAGATACACGATCCACGATCAACAAAGGATCATACAAGTAGCAAGTTCTTCTCCACGAGGAGGTCTTGAGGGGTCTTCCCGTGAGGGGTCTTGAATCCACTTGGGGGATCTTCTCCGTAGAGGTCGTGAACTCCGATGGAGAAGGTATCAAGTGGATGAGCAAAGCTCTATCTCTCAATGAGCTAATCCTTTGCTAACCCTAAAAAAGAGGGAGGGGAGGAGTATATATAGTCTAAGTGGATGAAGGGGTACATGGGCCTCGGCCTAACATGCAGTCAACCCACAGGCGTCAGGCGTCAGGTGTCCGATAGCTACCGATCGTCCGGCGTCTTGAGGGGGCTCGGATGTCCGGTACTCATTGGAAGTCCGGCGTTTCGGCTCTGATCAGGCGATGTCGGACATCTGGTCAATGTCGGACGTCCAAGACGTCGATCATCCGGTGGCCACCATACTTCCGATGTTTTGGTTCTGGACTGGTGGCATCGGTCATCCGGCGGGGCTCTGTCGTCCGGGTGCTGGGAGGTGTCGGTCATCCGAGGCTTGTCGGACGTCCGGCCGCTGTAGCGTTCACTGGCTGGGGCTGGCCTGGCGGGCTAATGCATTAGGCATCGGACGTCCAACATGTCTCGGATGTTCGGTGGCTGGAGACTTTTCGGCTACTTCTCTTCTCGCTCCTTGTACTTGGTGACCTCGTCGCCTTGTCCGTTGGACGTAGCTGATCTGTGGCTTTCCTCCAAGTACCTGATCACACATAGGGTCTCCGCTTGAGGTAGTAGCCATGTCTCATATATATAGAAAGTGGTAGTTCGGAGAGGAGTGAGTTCACCTTATCTTTGGTAGCCTTTGCTCGAGCTCTTGTCATTGGTCCAAGCGGTGTTGTGGGAGATGTAGGTAGGTCCATGGGGATGATTGCGGGATGCTCCGCATCAAAGCCTCTACTAGATTAGCTCGTTAATCAAAAGATGGTTAAGGTTTCCTAACCATAGACATGAGTTGTCATTTGATAATGGGATCACATCATTAGGAGAATGATGTGATGGACAAGACCCAACCGTTAGCGTAGCATACGATTGTTCAGTTTATTGCTACTGCTTTCTTAATGCCAAATACATGTTTCTTCCACCATGAGATCATGCAATTCCCGGATACCGGAGGAATGCCTTGTGTGCCATCAAACATCACAATGTAACTCGGGGATCATAAAGGTGCTCTACAGGTATCTCCGAAGGTGTCCGTTGAGTTGGCATGGATCGAGACTAGAATTTGTCACTCCATATGACGGAGAGGTATCCCTGGGCCCTCTCGGTAATACAATATCACAAGAAGCTTGCAAGCAAAGTGACTAAGGAGTTAGTTATAGGATGATGTAGTATGGAACGAATAAAGAGAATTGTCAATAACGAGATTGAACTAGGTATGGAGATACCGACCATCGAATCTCGGGCAAGTAACATTCCAATGGACAAAGGGAACTACGTATGTTGTCATAAAGGTTCGACCGATAAAGATCTTCATAGAATATGTAGGAACCAATATGGGCATCCAGGTCTCACTATTGGTTATTGATCGGAGAAGCATCTCGGTCATGTCTACATCATTCTCGAACCCATAGGGTCCGCACGCTTAACGTTCATTGACAATTTAGTTTTATATGAGTTCTGTATGTTGGTCACAGAATGTTGTTCGGAGTCCCTATTGAGATCGTGGACATGACGAAGAGCTCCAAAATAGTTCGGAGGAAAAAAATTAATATATGGGATAATAGTTTTTAGTCTCCGGAAGGGTTTTGGCATTCACCGGAAAGGGTTTCAGATGTTTCCCGAAATGTTCTGGTACGAGAACACTTTATTTGGGCCAAGGGATAAAGCCCACAAGGATTTTGGAAGGTTCAAAAGGAAGTTTTGCGGAAGCCACTGGCCAGATGCCAAGGACCCTGGCGTCTGGGGCCAGACGCCAAGGACCCTGGCATTTGGTCCTTGAGTCCAATTAGGACTCTTGCCTTGCGGGCAAAACCGACTTTGAGGAGGCTTTTTCTCCAAGTTTCGACCCTCGGGCTCAACATATAAATAGAGGGGCAGTGCTAGCACCTATAACACACCAAGATACACCAAGTCGTGTGCCGGCAAACCCAACCCTCTAGTTTATCCTCCGTCATAGTTTCGTTGTGCTTGGCGAAGCCGTGCAGAGATTATTCTTCACCACTACTGTCACCATGCCATCGTGCTGCCGGAACTCATTTACTACTTTGCCCCTCTTGCTGGATCAAGAAGGCGAGGATGTCATCGAGCTGAACGTGTGCTGAATGCGGAGGTGTTGTACATTCGGTACTTTATCGGGACAGATCATGAAGGTGTACGACTACATCAACCGCATTGATAAACGCTTCCGCTTAGCAATCTTCAAGGGTACGAAGATGCTATTCCCCTCTCATGGCTATGCATCTTCATGGATAGATCTTGTGTGTGCGTAGAATTTTTTGTTTTTCCATGCAATGTTCCCCGACACCTCTCGGTAATACAACATCACAAGAAGCTTCATGTGACTAATCAGTTTAGTCACGGGATTTTGTATTAAGGAAAGAGTAAAGAGACCCGTTGGTAATGAGATTGAACTAGGTATGGAGATACCGACGATCCAATCTCGGGCAAGCAACATATAACCGGACAAAAGGAATTGCATACATGATTAACTGAATCCTTGACATCGTGGTTCAATCGATAAAGATCTTCGTGGAATATGTAGGAACCAATATGGGCATCCAGGTCCCGCTATTGTTTATTGAGAGGAGAGGTATCTCGGTCCTGTCCCGCTATTGTTCAATGGCGCTAGAGTAGTATTGGGATATTTGCATTGGTGACTGGAGGCTATTCGGAGTCCGAGTTGAGATCCTAGACATCACGAGAAGTTCCGGAATGGTCCAGAGGTAAAGATTTATATATGGGAAAGTTCTATTCGGGTACTGAAAAAGTTCACGGGTACACCGCGAGCATACCGGGGGGCACCAAAGGGTTCCGGAGGTCCACTGGAGAGAAAACAGCCCTGGAGGACTACATGGACCCTTAGTGGGTGCCCTAGGCCTACATGGACCAGGATGGCCGCACCCCACAAGGCCCATGCGGCCAAGGGGGGCATCCTCCCCTAGCTTGAGGGGGGCCATCCGCCCCCTTGGCTTGGAAGGGGGAATCCGCCCCCACACCCCTATATAAAGAGGGGAGGGGCATACGGGGAAGACACACCAAACCCCTTCCCTGGCGCAGCCCCTCCCCGTCTCTCCCACCACCTCATCCCGGTTTGGCTTGGCGAAGCCCTGCTGGTTGTGATCCCATCTACTTCTCCCACTTCGCTTGTTGTATCAAGGAGGAGGAGGCACCATCGAGTTGCACGTGTGCTAAACTCGGAGGAGTCGCCCGTTCAGCACTAGATCGGTGATACGTCTCCAACGTATGTATAATTTTTTTATTGTTCCATGCTATTATATTATCTGTTTTGGATGTTTTATATGCATTAATATGCTAGTTTATATTATTTTTGTGACTAACCTATTAACCTAGAGCCTAGTGCCAGTTCCTGTTTTTTGCCTGTTTTTGAGTTTCGGAGAAAAGGAATACCAAACAGAGTCCAAACTGAATGAAACCTTCGCGATGATTTTTCTTGGACAAGAAGACAACCAGGAGACTTGGAGATGAAGTTGGAGGAGACACAAGGTGGCCACAAGCATGGAGGGAGTGCCTAGGGGGGTAGGGCACGCCCCCACCATTGTGGTCCCCTCGTGCACCTCCTGAGCTAATTCTTTCGCCTATATATTTCAATATATCCCCAAACCAACAGAGGCATCCGTGAAAACACTTTTCCACCGCGGCAACCTTCTATACCCATGAGATCCCATCTAGGGGTCTTTTTTGGCGTCCTGCCGGAGGGGGATTCGATCATGGAGGGCTTCTACATCAACACCATTGCCCTTCCGATGAAGCGTGAGTAGTTTACCACAGACCTACGGGTCCATAGCTAGTAGTTAGATGGCTTCTTCTGTCTCTTTGATTCTCAATACCATGTTCTCCTTGATGTTCTTGGAGATCTATTCGATGTAATACTTTTTTGCGGTGTGTTTGCCAAGATCCGATAAATTGTGGATTTATGATCAACTTATCTATGAATATTATTTGAATCTTCTCTGAATTATTATATGCATGATTTGATATGTTTGCAAGTCTCTTCTAACTATCGGTTTGGTTTGGCCAACTAGATTGGTTTTTCTTGCAATGGGAGAAGTGCTTAGCTTTGGGTTCAATCTTGCGGTATCCTTTCCCAGTGACTATAGGGGCAGCAAGGCACTTATTGTATTGTTGCCATCGAGGATAAAAAGATGGGGTTTTCATCATATTGCTTGAGTTAATTCCTCTACATCATGTCATCTTAATTAATGCGTTACACTGTTCTTTATGAACTTAATACTCTAGATGCATGCTGGATAGCGGTCGATGTGTGGAGTAATAGTAGTAGATGCGGGCAGGAGTCGGTCTACTTGACACGGACGTGATGCCTATATTCATGATCATTGCCTTAGATATCGTCATAACTCTGTGCTTTTCTATCAATTGCTCTACAGTAATTTGTTCACCCACCGTATTATTTGCTATCTTGAGAGAAGCCTCTAGTGAAACCTATGGCCCTCGGGTCTATTTTCCATCATATAAGTTTCTGATCTACAATATTAATTTCCAATCTACTATTTTTGCAATCTTTTACTTTCCGATCGATAAACCTAAAACATTTACTTTATCGTTTATCTATCTCTATCAGATCTCACTTTTGCGAATAACCGTGAAGGGATTGACAACCCCTTTATCGCGCTAGGTGCAAGTTTGTTTGATTGTTTGTGCAGGTATTCGGTGATTTGTGTGTTATCTCCTACTGGATTGATACCTTGGTTCTCAAACTGAGGGGAATACTGATCTCTACTTTGCTGCATCACCCTTTCCTCTTTAAGGAAAAAACCAACGCAAGCTCAAGATGGAGCGGGAAGAATTTCTGGCGCTGTTGCTGGGGAGATCTACGCCAAATCAAGACATACCAAGTACCCATCATAAACTCTCATCTCTTGCATTACATTATTCTCCATTCGCCTCTCGTTTTCCTCTCCCCCACTTCTAAAACTATTTTCGAAAAGATTTGCCTTTTCTTCGCCCCTCTTCCGTTTGTCTTTTTCGCTTGCTTTTTGTGTGCTCGTGTGTTGGATTGCTTGCTTTGTCATGATGGCTCAAGAGAATACCAAATCGTGTGACTTTTCCAACACCTATAACAATGATTTTATTAGTACTCCAATTGCTCCCGCCACTAGTGCGGAATCTTGTGAAATTAATGCCGCTTTGCTGAATCTTGGTATGAAAGATCAATTTTCTGGCCTTCCTAGTGAAGATGTCGCATTCCATCTAAACAATTTTTTTGATTTGTGTGATGTGCAAAGGAAGAAAGATGTGGATAATGATATTATTAAGTTGAAGCTATTTCCATTTTCACTTAAAGATCATGCTAAAACTTGGTTTTCATCTTTGCCTAAAAATAGTATTGATTCATGGAACAAGTGTAAAGATACTTTCATCTCTAAGTATTTTCCTCCCGCTAAGATCATCTCCCTTAGGAACAATATTATGAATTTTAAGTAACTTGATCATGAACATTTTTCACAATCTTGGGAGAGTATGAAATTGATGATGCGAAATTGCCCTACTCATGGTTTGAATTTGTGGATGATTATACAAAAAAATTATGCTAGATTGAATTTTGCTTCTAGAAATCTTTTAGATTCGGCCGCGGGAGGCACTTTTATGGAAATTACTCTAGGAGAAGCTACTAAGCTCCTAGATAATATTATGGTTAATTATTCTCAATGGCACACCGGAAGATCTTCCACTAGTAAAAAAGTGCATGCAATTGAAGAAATTAATGTTATGAGTGGAAAGATGGATGAACTTATGAAATTATTTGCTAGTAAGAGTGCTTCTATTGATCCTAATGATATGCCTTTGTACACTTTGATTGAGAATAATAATGAATCTATGGGTGTGAGTTTTGTTGGTAGGAACAATTTTGGTAATGACGCGTATAGAGGTAACTTTAATCCTAGGCCGTTTCCTAGTAATCCCTCTAATAATTATGGTAATTCCTACAACAATTCTTATGGAAACTTTAATAAGATGCCCTCTGATTTTGAGATGAGTGTAAAAGAATTTATGAGTTCATAAAAGAATTTCAATGCTTTGATTGAGGAAAAATTTCTCAAGATTTATGATTTGGCTAGGAGCATGGATAGAATTTCTCTTGATGTTGATTCTTTGGAACTTAGATCTATTCCACCCAAGCATGATATTAATGAGTCTCTCAAAGCCATGAGATTTACATTGATGAGTGTAAAGAAAGAACCGCTAAGATGCGTGCTAAACGAGATTTGTTTGAAAAAGTGTGTTCTTCTAGTTTTTCGTCAAAATAATGATGAAGATCTTAAAGTGATTGATGTGACTCCTATTGAATCTTTGTTTTCCAATATAAATCTTGATAAATATGGGACTGGAGATGAGTCAACTTTAGTTAAAAGGCGTCCCAATGATTCAGAGTTTTTAGATCTTGATGCAAAAATTAATAAAAGTGGGATTGGAGAGGTCAAGACTTTGAGTAGAAATAAACCCACTCTTTTGGATTTCAAGGAATTTAATTATGATAATTGTTCTTTAATAGATTGTATTTCCTATGTTGCAGTCCATGTTGAATTCTCTTCATGCAAAACAAGCTTTTACCAAACATATCGTTGATGCTATGATGCAATCTTTTGAATAAAAGTTTGAACTGGAAGTTTCTATCCCTAGAAAACTTTATGATGAGTGGGAACCTACTATTAAGATTAAGATTAAAGATTATGAGTGCCATGCTTTGTGTGATTTGGGTGCTAGTGTTTCCACAGTTCCAAAAACTTTATGCGATGTGTTAGGTTTCCGTGAATTTGATGATTGTTCTTTAAATTTGCATCTTGCGGATTCCACTATTAAGAAACCTATGGGAAGGATTAATGATGTTCTTATTGTTGCTAATAGGAATTATGTGCCCGTAGATTTCATTGTTCTTGATATAGATTGCAATCCTACATGTCCTATTTCTTGGTAGACCTTTCCTTAGAACTATTGGTGCAATTATTGATATGAAAGAAGGAAACATTAGATTTCAATTTCCATTAAGGAAGGGCATGGAACACTTTCCTAGAAAGAAAATTAAATTGCCATATGAATCTATTATGAGCGCTACCAATGGATTTGCATACCAAAGATGATAATACCTAGATCTATTCATGTTTTATGCCTAGCTAAGAGCGTTAAACTATAGCGCTTTGTAACATCCCAAATTTTCAATTTGGAATGTTATACATTAGATCATCATTGCATATCATATTTATTGCATTTTGGCTCGATCCTAGAAATTCTACGCAACTCAAGGACCCACGGAGAGAGTTGGGGATTTCGTTATTTTCATATTTGAGTTTTCTCAAATTTTGAAAATAGGATCATTTGATTTTATTTATTTTTTCTTCAATTATTTCTATTATAAAAATATGAGAGAGGGAATAAAATGACTTTCCCAAAATAAATAAATATTGAGGATTTGATAATAAAATCAAATAAGATTTTATTTTGGAGTTTATTGTTATTTTATTTGAATTTAGGAAAAATGTGTGTTTTTCAAAATTGCATTTAGGCCCCAAATAAATGTTCATCTTGTCCGGCTTGATTTTAGAAGCCGGGGAAATTTTATTTCGGGATTTTGGAGTCCGTTTAGTATTTCTTTTATTTGTTTTTCTGCGCGAAAGTATTTTCTAAAAAAAAACTAACCGACCTACCGGGCCGTGTCCGCTTGGGACTCTAGGCCCAGCCGGCCTTATAAGCCGGGGGAGCCGCCCCGCAGCCCACCCCGAAACCCTAGCCGCGCCCAAACCCCGCCACACCCGATGCCGCCGACGCCGCCGACGCCCGTGCTCGACGCCGCCCGCGCCGCCGCCGCCGCCCGATCCCGCCGCCCCGCCGCAACGCCGCCGCCCCGCCATCGCCGGAGCCGCCACCTCATTCGCCGGACCCGCCGAAGGTAGCCACCGCCGCCGCCACCGCCATTTTTATTTTTTTTATATATAGATCAGATTTTTTATTTTTTCGGTTTACTTTATTTAACGGACGTTCGTCCGTACGTTCGTTTAGCGAACGGTTTTCGTCGTTTAGCCGCAGACAGCGAATGTTCGTTCGTTAGCCTGTTTTAGTATAACTTTTCACTCGTTTATTGGAATCAGGCGATTCGAGCGCCTAGAGTTTCGTCTCGAAACCCACTTTCCGTTTAACCAACTCAAACAAGTTTTTTCTACTGTAAAATTTGACTTAGGTCCAGATTAGTAAACGAAGCTTGTTTTTTCGTCGTTTGAGTTTCGTTGCTTCGTTTGATTTGATTCTTTTTGCAAACCGGAGATCTTAAGTTGAATTTTCTGGTTAGATCTCTTAGTTTAATTTTACCCGTGCATTAGATGAGTGCTTATTGTATGCTTGTTTGTTTGCGATAGAGTACCCGGAGTGCGCCGCTTGCTACTTCGAATCTCTAGGTTTCCCGGATCATCAGCAAGGCAAGTAACACTTTGATCATACCTCTTTACTACCCAGTTTTATTGCATTAGATCAAATCCTCAAACAATTGCATGATTAGGATTTGCTTAACATGTGGGTTTTGGGAAGTAGATGAGGTAGAACCTATTACCTATTTATTATCAAACCTTTGGGAGTTACTTCTACGTTTGCTTATATTGCCATGCTATGCTAGTAGAAGTGGATTGGGTGAGTGTTTCCATGACAGATGTGAGATCGTTCAATTAATGGTTTACTTAAGGTGGCAACTTAAATTCACATCTGGGTGGATTGAGGCACCTGGGGAACCCAGTGTTGTCTGTATTTTTGGAAATCCCGGGGTACCGTGTGATTCTCCTATGGACCGCCACCCAAGCTCAAAGGGATCATGAGATTTTTCATGCTAGAAACTTCCGTGTGCAGCCGCAAGCTACTATGGGCTCTAGCATAGTTGATTAAGTTGCGTGAGCTCTTGAAGAGGTAGACTAGCAGATGTAGGGGATGTAGGTTGGTACGGTCTACCCGAAGTAGAGAGTTAATGCTTCTGAAAGACTGTGTCTCAGTCATCCATTTCTCAAACACCATGTAGTGTGAAAAATCAAGTGGAGGAGATCGAGTCTTGCGGGGAAAAGTGCGCAAACCTCTGCAGAGTGTATAAACTAATCATGGTTAGCCGTGTCCCCGGTTATGGACGTTTCGAGTATCTAGTACTTGGATTATCATGTGAATCTCATCATGTTACTTAATTAAATTTTGTTGGGTTTAATGATGATGCTTAATTGGGATTGAGTTGGAGTACCCTTCTCAATGTTCAACAACCACCATGATAGTTAAATAAAATTTATTCCTTTGTAGTAGGGAAAATTTGGCTTTATGCAAAACTGTAACCATAGAGTTTTACACCAGCCATATATGCATGTAGTGATAGCATTATTCTGTTCATTACTCTCTATGTGTTACATTGCCAGCATATTCCATGTGCTGACCTGTTTTGGGCTGCAACGTTCATGTTGTAGACTTTTCAGACGACGAGTAAGGTGCCTTAGGTCGTGGTTCTATACTCAGTGATGCTGTTGGAGTTGATGGACTCGCTTATATTCCAAGCCTTTCGTTATTATCGTTATTAGATGGCCTTAAGCCATATTTATTGTAATAAGTTCTCTTTTGAGACATTCGATGTAATAAGTGTGTGATTGCTACTCTGTTATAAATCCTTCAAGTACTGTGTGTGTCAACATTACCGATCCAGGGATGACACTGATGCACAGAGATCAGACTGTTTGAGGTCTAGTCGCTACAAGATGGTATCAGAGCACATGCTGACTGTAGGACACGACCACTAAGCTAAAGCCCTAGATCACTACTCTCTCTTCTCATTTCTGACTCCTCATCTTTTCTACTCTTTTAGGATGGCGGATGCAAGGAACAAGTTCACGCAACCGGATGAAGATACACCCTTTGGACGCCACTTGAAGGAAGCCACTAGATACCTGAACATCGGAGTACCAAGCTTCACCGGGACCTACATCGCCACTTTACCCGAAGAGGAGCGCTGGATGATTCAAGTTCAAGTTCCAGGAAGAACGTTCATGCCAGTCACTGAGCCCATAGAGTTTTCCTTTGATGCACCAACCTGGAGTCTAGGAAAGAGCATGGCAGCTCACATCACCATGGGATGCATTGGAGAAGTTTACCACAAGGATCTCAAGGATACTATCTATCAAATTTGTGGGCGCCAAGATGAGCAATGGGAGATGATCAGCACCAGGAAGGATAGATCAATTGCAGCTTTCATCCAGGAGTTAAACCAGCACATTCGACGCCAGGAGAACCAGATGTGCGCAGGCATGATAGACCTGAAGAAGGCCATGACCAAGATCATGGAGCTGGAGGAAGAACTCAAGTCTACACGCGATGGATATGAGGAGGAAATGATGACACTCATGGAGAAGAATGATGATTTGAAGAATAAGCTAAAAGTATTCATGGGATTTCCCGCGACTGGAGGAGAAGACGATGATTGCACTTGCCCGGAGAAATACATCATCATTGACGACACCAACTCGGACCCAGACGATAGTGATGATGACTATGTTGATGAAGCTGGAGCAGGTATCATGGAGTCTTCGACCGAGTAGTTTTTCTAGTTGACCACCATGACAGTAGTAGAATTCCCCATGTATATAGTATAGTTTGAGCACATTTGTAACGATAGTTAGATCGTTGTATGCCCTTGTTTGAATTGATTGAAGTGATATTGTTTGCTTTTGTCTCATGTGCATATGGGTAGTGTTTTCTCTCTAGACCTCATTCTATTCTATATTCTCATCTTTTCTAAACCCTCAGATGCCTCCGAGATGTGGCAATGGATTTGCTTTCCCACCAGAGCTCACCCAGTTGATCCAGCAGCAGAATGCATTGATGCAGATACTAGTCCAGAATCAGAATCAAGGGGATTTGTGGATAAGTATAACCTACCAACCCAAGCCCTTAGGTCACCCATGTTAGTGTAACATCCCAAATTTTCAATTTGGAATGTTATACATTAGATCATCATGCATTACATATTTTCTTGCATTTGTTGATCCTAGAAATTTCACGCAACTCAAGGACCCACGGAGAGGTTGGAGATTTCGAAATTTTCATATTTGAGTTCTCTCAAAATTTTGAAAATAGGATCATTTGATTTTATTTATTTTATCTTCAAATATTTTTTCCAATATCAAAAATATGAGAGGGAATAATATGACTTTCCCAAAATTTAGGAAAAATGAAGATAAATCAAATTTTGGATTTTTTTTTCTCGGAGTTTATTTGCCTTAGGAAAAAAAATGCGTATTTTCAAAAATTGCATTTTAGGCCCCGAGTAAAAGTTCATTTTGTCGACTCATTTTTAGGAGTCGGGGAAAATTTACTTTGTAATTTTTGGAGTCCGATAGATTTTCTTTTCTGTATTTTTCCGCGCGCGAAACCGATTTAAAAAAATGCCGCAGCGCGACTGGGCCAAAGGCCCAGCCGGCCGAGCCAGCCGCCAGGCCGCGCGCGCCAGGAGCCAGCGAAGGGAGCCGGCCACCGCCTCTTGCTCCTGTACCGAATCCTAAAAGGATTCTAGGGCGCCCCTTGCCCCTTTTTCCTTATTTCGTTATTCCTATTCCTAGTCTAATTCTTGTCCCCTACTCCAAGCAAAACCCTCCCCTCCCCAATATAAATACCCAAGCACCCCCCCCTCTAAACATCAAATCAAAACCTCACCTCTCCTCCGCAGCGCAGCGCAGCAGCAGCAGTAGCCAGCGCCGCCGCCGCCCCTCACCCACGCCACCACCCGCGCCGCCGCTGCTTGCCGCCGCCGCCGCCAAGTGCCGCCGCCGCCGCCGGAGCCCCTCGCCTCTTCGAGGTACTAGCCCCGCGCCGCATCACTTTTTCCCCTCGGTTCGGTTTTTCTCATAAACCGTTCCAGTTTTCTAGATCAGTTTTTCGTTTCGGTTTTCTTTTCCGAAACCCTAGATCGGTTTTTCTCACCGGTTTTTCTTTCCGGTTTTGTTTTAGCGAGCGTTCGCCAGACCGTTCGTCTCAACGAACGTAATCACCGGTTAGCCTCGGTTAACCAACCTCCGTTCATTTAACCATTCGTCGTTTTCTTTTAATCGGATTTATTCCGCTATTTTTCTGATAGCGATTTCAGATCCGATTTTCTTTTTAGTTTATCTTCTCGCTCGTTTATCGGAATCAGGTGATTCAAGCGCCTGGAGTTTTGTTTCGAAACCGCCGTTCCGACTAATCAACTTAAACCAAGTTTTGCCATTGTAAAATTTGACTTAGTTTCAAATTGCTAGAACCGAGTTGTTTTCTCTCGCCGTTTGACTTTCGTTGCTTTATTCGATTTGATTCTTTTTGCAACCAGGGTTCTTAAGTTGGACTTTCTGGTTAGATCTTTCATTCGAGTTTTACCTGTGCATTAGATGAGTACTTATTGTATGCTTGTTGTTTGACTGCGATAGATCACCCGGAGTGCGCCGCTTGTTACTTCGAATCTCTAGGTTTCGCGGATCATCAGCAAGGCAAGTAACACTTGATCATACCTTTTCTACTACCCAGTTTTGTGCATTAGATCAATCCTCACACATTGCATGATTAGGATATAATTAAATTGTGGGATGGGAAGTAGATGAGGTAGTACCTATTACCTGTTTTACTTATGAAACCTTTGGGAGTTACTTCTGCGTTTGCTTATTATGCCATGCTATGCTAGTAGACGTGGATTGGGTGAGTGAATATCCATGACACATGTGAGATTGTTAATTAATGGTTTATCTAAGGTGGCAACTTAAATACACATCTGGGTGGATTGAGGCACCTGGGGTTACTAGGACTTGCCTGTTTTTTTTTGGAAATCCCGGGGGTACCGTGTGATTTTCCTATGGACCGCCACCCAGGCTCAAAGGGATCATAAGATAATTCATACTAGTAACTTACGTGTGCAGCCACAAGCCATTATGGGCTCTGGCATAGTTGACTAAGTTGTGCGAACTCTTATAGTGGTGGACTAGCAGATGTAGGGGATGTAGGTGTACGGGTCTATCCATCGTAAGGTGCTAGCGCTTCTGAAAGACTGTGTCTCGGTCATCCGTTTCTCAAACACCATGTAGTGCGAGAAACCAAACGGAGGCGATCGAGTCTAGTGGGGAAAAGTGCACAAACCTCTGCAGAGTGTACAAACTAATCATGATTAGCCGTGTCCCCGGTTATGGACATCTTGAGTATCTAGTACTTGAATATTCTGTGAATCTCAACATGTTACTCTAATTTAATATTGATGGGTTTGTTAATGAGTACTTTTTAATTGGGATTGAGGATGCTGTCAACCATTCTCAATGTTTAACAACCACCATGATAGTTAAATAAATTTATTCCTTTGTAGTAGGGAAAAACTGGCTTTACGCAAAAACTGTAACCATAGAGATTTTCCACCAGCCATATATGCATGTAGTATAGGCTTATCATTCATCATTCTCTATGTGTTACATTGCCAGCATATTCCATGTGCTGACCCATTTCGGGCTGCAACTTTCATGTTGCAGACTTTTCAGACGACGAGTAAGGTGCTTTTAGGTCGTGGTTCTATACTCAGTGATGCCGTTGGAGTTGATGGACTCACTTATCTTCCAAGTCTTCCATTGTTATCGTTATTAGATGGCCTTAAGCCATGATTATTGTAATAAGTCCTCTTTTGGACAAACGATGTAATAAGTGTGTGATTGCTACTCTGTTATAAATCCTTCGAAGTACTGTGTGGTGTCAGCATTACTGATCCAGGGATGACACCGGAGCACAGAGACTTGACCATATGAGGTCGGGTCGCTACAGAGATGGTATCAGAGCACACGCTGACTGTAGGACACGACCACTAAGTTAAAGCCATAGATCACTGTTCTCTTCTCATTTTCTAACTCCTCATCTTTTCTACTCTTTTAGGATGACGGACGCAAAGGTCAAGTACGCCCAACCAGATGAAGGCACACCTTTTGGATCCCACTTGAAGGAAGTTGCTAAGTACCTGAACATCAGACTACCAAGCTTCACCAGGACTTTCAACGCCACTCTGCCTGAAGAGGAGCACTGGAAGATTCAAGCTCATGTTCCGGGAAGGACATTCGCGCCAATCACGAAGCCCATAGATAGTGTTTTCAGTGCACCAACCTGGAGTTTGGGAAAGAGCATGGCAGCTCATATCACCATGGGACGCATTGGAGAAGTTTATCAAGAAGAACTCAAGGACACTATCTACCAGATTTGCGGACGCCGGAATGAAGATTGGGAGATAGTCAGCACCAAGAAGGATAGATCCATTGCAGCGTTCATCCAGGAGTTAAACCAGCACATTCGACGCCAAGAGAACCAGATGTGCAATGATATGATAGAGTTGAAGAATGCGAAGGGAAGGATCATCGAACTTGAAGGAGAGCTGAAGACTCTACGCAAGGACTACATGGACGAGATCGTAGCTGTCGTAAGGCACAATAGCGATCTTAAGTATGAGATTGGAGAACTCAAGAAGAAATTAGCGCTCAAGAATGAAGACAAGTACGTCGACTGTCCGAGCAACTACATCATCATCGATGACACCGATTCGGATCCAAGTGAACCCAACTTTGAAGATGAAGCTGGAGTAGACATTATGGAGTCTTCCACCGGTTCAAATTAATAGATGACCACCATATATTAGTAGTATTCCCTCCATGTAAACATTATAGTACACGCACTTTTTGTGATAGTTAGACCGTTGTATGCCCTTTGTTTGAATGAATGAAGTGATTTTGTGTGCATTTGACTCATGAGCATTTGGGTAGTGATTTCTCCTTAGAACTCACTCTACTCTTAATTTCTCATCTTTTCTAAACCCCTCAGATGCCTCCGAGATGCGACCCCGAGTTTGTTTTCCCGCCAAAGATCACTCAGTTGATCCAGCAGCAGAATACTTTGATTCAGACATTGGTGCAGAACCAAGGCAACAACAACAACAACCCACCACCACCACCACCTGCGGATCACTTGACCCGTTTTCTTAGGCTGAATCTGCCGGTGTATTCCAGTAGCACCGAGCCGATTGTAGCAGATGATTGGCTCCGCAAGATAGGAAGGGAGTTGACCATTGCAGGATGCACAGATGGTGAGAAGGTGAAGTTTGCTGCACATGAGCTTGACGGACCCGCAGCAGCATGGTGGGAGAATTTCACAGCCACTTACCCAGTAGACACTGTCACATGGGATCAGTTTCAGCAAGCTTTCCGCACTGCCCATGTTTCAGTAGGAGCTATGGCCATGAAGAAGCGTGAGTTTCGCAACTTACGCCAAGGAGGCTTATCATTCATCATTCTCTATGTGTTACATTGCCAGCATATTCCATGTGCTGGCCCATTTCGGGCTGCAACTTTCATGTTGCAGACTTTTCAGACGACGAGTAAGGTGCTTTTAGGTCGTGGTTCTATACTCAGTGATGCCGTTGGAGTTGATGGACTCACTTATCTTCCAAGTCTTCCGCTGTTATCGTTATTAGATGGCCTGAAGCCATGATTATTGTAATAAGTCCTCTTTTGGACAAACGATGTAATAAGTGTGTGATTGCTACTCTGTTATAAATCCTTCGAAGTACTGTGTGGTGTCAGCATTACTGGTCCAGGGATGACACCGGAGCACAGAGACTTGACCATCTGAGGTCGGGTTGCTACAGTTAGTAACCTCGCCAGGAGCAGAGTATATGGCTAGTCTATGGTGTGATCGGTTACCATTAAGGATTGGTAACTACGTGTTTCCCTCAGACCTAATAGTACTGGAATCGCAAGGACTGGTTGTGATATTAGGCATGGATTGGTTATCAAAGTATGGAGGGAACATTGAATGCGCTAGTAAGTCGATTTTGCTTACCACACCAGAAGGAAGAAGGATCAAGTATGTATCCCGGCATGTGCCGAAGAGGACTCAAGTGAATTCCTTATCAGGAGTTGTACAGGAAGAAGTACCAGTGGTGAAGGATTTTCCTGACGTATTTCCAGAGGAGTTGCCAGGCATGCCACCAGATAGAGACATTGAGTTTTTGATTGAGCTTTTGCCAGCACCGGGCCTATATCTAGGAGACCGTACAGGATGCCCGCAAAGGATTTGGAGGAAATTAAGAAGCAGATTAAGGAGTTACTGGATAAAGGCTATATATGCCCGAGTTCTTCACCTTGGGGATCGCTAGTACTTCTAGTGGAGAAGAAGGATGGATCATTGAGAATGGTTTTTGATTATCGAGGATTGAATGAGGTGACAATCAAAAACAAGTACCCACTACCGATGATCAATGACTTGTTTGGCCGATTGCAAGGAGCTAAGGTATTTTCCAAGATCGATCTGCGATCAAGATACCACCAGTTGAAGATTCGAGAGCGGGATATACCCAAGCCGGCTTTTACCACAAGGTACGGGCTGTACGAGTATACCGTTATGTCATTTGGTCTGACTAACGCACCTGCCTATTTCATGAACATAATGAACAAGGTGTTTATGGAGTTTCTGGATAAGTTCGTCGTGGTGTTCATTGATGATATTTTGGTCTACTCGAAGAATGAAGAGGAGCATAAGGAGCATTTGCGTTTGGTATTGGAGAAGCTCAGAGAACATCAGTTGTATGCCAAGTTTAGCAAATCTGAGTTTTGGTTGAAGGAAGTTGGATTTCTCGGACATCTTATATCCGGAGAAGGGATCGCAGTAGACCCCACCAAAGTTGTCACCGTGACAAATTGGGAAGCCCCAACAACAGTTGGAGAGATCCGAAGTTTTCTCGGACTCGCAGGATACTACCGGAGGTTCATTGAGAATTTCTCGAAGATTGCAAAGCCCATGACGGAGTTGTTGAAAAAGGATACCAAGTTCAAATGGATTGAGGAATGTGAGGCCAGTTTCCAGGAGTTGAAGAAACGTTTGGTTACATCACCAGTGTTGATTCTGCTTGATCAGCGCAAGGATTATGAAGTATATTGCGATGCTTCTCGTCGAGGACTTGGAGCAGTGCTTATGCAGGAAGGAAGAGTTGTTTCGTATGCCTCACGACAGCTTAAGCCTCATGAGTTGAATTATGCTACGCATGATTTGGAGTTAGCAGCCATAGTGCATGCTTTGAAGACATGGAGACATTTTCTCATCGGAAACCATTGTGAGGTGTACATGGATCACAAGAGTTTGAAGTACATCTTCACACAAAAGGAGTTGCATCTCAGGCAAAGGAGATGGTTGGAGCTCATCAAGGATTATGATATGAGATTGCATTATCACCCCGGAAAGGCTAACGTAGTAGCCGATGCGTTGAGCCGCAAGAGCCATGTCAACACACTCATGACCGGAGAGTTACCAAAGGAGTTAGCCGAGGACCTTCATGAACTATGCTTGGAGATAGTTCCGAGAGGCTATGTAGCAGCATTGGAGATTCAGTCTACTTTGATGGATAAGATCAGAGAAGCCCAGAAGACTGACAAGGAGATTGCCGAGATAAAGGAGAAGATGAGTAAAGGAAAAGCTAAGGGATTTCATGAGGACGAGCACGATACCTTATGGTTTGAGGACCGCATTTATGTGCCTAATGACCCAGAGATCGGGAAGTTGATTCTACAAGAGGCCCATGATTCGCCGTATTCGATTCACCCAGGAAATACCAAGATGTATTTATATTTGAAGGATATTTTTTGGTGGACCGGAATGAAGAAGGATATTGCGGAATACATAGCAGTATGTGATGTATGTTAGAGAGTGAAGGCAGAGCATCAGAAGCCAGCAGGATTGTTGCAGCCATTGTCGATACCCGAATGGAAGTGGGATAAGCTAGGCATGGATTTTATCACGGGATTGCCCAGGACTCGTTCAGGCTATGACTCGATATGGGTTGTAGTCGATCGTTTGACGAAGGTAGCTCATTTCATCCCAGTGAAGACCACCTACACCAGTGCTAAGTTGGCAAAGATCTACATGACCAGGATCGTATGTCTGCATGGAGTTCCGAGGAGCATTGTATGAGATAGAGGAACCCAGTTTACCTCAAAGTTCTGGAATCAGTTGCATGAAACTTTGGGTACCAGGCTAGAGTTTAGTACAGCTTTTCATCCGTAGACAGATGGACAGACCGAGAGAGTCAATCAGATTTTGGAGGATATGCTGAGAGCTTGTGCGCTAGATTATGGATCTAGTTGGGACGACAATTTGCCATATGCAGAGTTCTCTTACAATAACAGTTATCAATCCAGCTTGAAGATGGCCCCTTTTGAAGCCTTGTACGGAAGGAGGTGCAGGAACCCATTATTGTGGGATGAAGTTGGAGACCGCCAGTTGTTTGGACCGGATTTGATTAAGGAGTCTGAACAGAAGGTAAAGTTGATTCGCGATAGGCTCAAAGTAGCCCAGTCCAGGCAGAGGAGCTACGCAGATTCTAAACGTAAGGAGACTGTTTACGAAATCGGAGATAGAGTTTATCTTCATGTATCTCCACTTCGAGGAGTTAAGCGCTTTGGAGTTAAGGGGAAATTAGCGCCATGTTTTGTGGGACCATACAAAGTTTTGGAGCGTATGGGAGAAGTTGCCTACAAGTTGGAATTGCCCGAAGGATTGTCGGGAGTTCACGATGTGTTCCACGTTTCCTAGTTGAAGAAGTGCCACGCAGAGATGGCTGATATACCGTTGAGAGATACAGTGCCACTGGAAACGATTCAGCTGGATAGTGATTTGACCTATGAGGAGAAACCAGTCAAGATTCTCGAGTATGCCAGCCGAGTCACCCGCAGCATGGTTATCAAGTTTTGCAAGGTTCAGTGGAGCCACCACACCGAGGACGAAGCCATCTGGGAGCGAGAGGAAGATCTACTGAAGGACCACCCTCACCTATTTTCTAGCCAACCCGAATCTCGAGGACGAGATTCATCTTAAGGGGGTAGGTTTGTAACATCCCAAATTATCAATTTGGAATGTTATACATTAGATCATCATTGCATATCATATTTATTGCATTTTGGCTCGATCCTAGAAATTCTACGCAACTCAGGGACCCACGGAGAGAGTTGGGGATCTCGTTATTTTCATATTTGAGTTTTCTCAAATTTTGAAAATAGGATCATTTGATTTTATTTATTTTTTCTTCAATTATTTCTATTATAAAAATTTGAGAGAGGGAATAAAACGACTTTCCCAAAATAAAGAAATATTGAGGATTTAATAATAAAATCAAATAAGATTTTATTTTGGAGTTTATTGCTATTCTATTTGAATTTAGGAAAAATGCGCGTTTTTCAAAATTGCATATAGGCCCCAAATAAATGTTCATCTTGTCCGGCTTGATTTTAGAAGCGGGGAAAATTTATTTCGGAATTTTTGGAGTCCGTTTAGTATTTCTTTTATTTGTTTTTCTGCGCGGAAGTATTTAAAAAAAATCGACCTACCGGGCCATGTCCGCCTGGGACTCTAGGCCCAGCCGGCCTTATAAGCCGGGGGAGCCATCCCGCAGCCCACCCCGAAACCCTAAACGCGCCCGAGCCCCGCCACCACCGCCGCCGCCGCCGCCGCCCGATCCCGCCGCCCGACGCGGCGCCCGTCGCCGGAGCCACTGCCTCGTTCACCGGACCCGTCGGAGATAGCCACCGCCGCTGCCGTGGTTTTCGAGAGAAAACCGTTGGTTTTCTTTTAGAACCCCGGTTTATTTTTATTTTTTATATAGATCGGTTTTTTTATTTTTTTCGGTTAAGTTTATTTAACGGACGTTCGTCCGTACGTTCGTTTTAACGAACGGTTTTCGTCGTTTAGCCGCAGACAGCGAACGTTTGTTCGTTAGCCTGTTCGTTCATTTTTTCTTTTTCTCGGATTTTTCTGTGATTATTTCTGATGGCGATTTCGATCCGATTTTCGTTTTAGTATAACTTTTCGCTCGTTTATCGGAATCAGGTGATTCAAGCGCCTAGAGTTTCGTCTTCAAACCCTCTTTCCTTTTAACCAACTCAAACAAGTTTTTGCTACTGTAAAATTTGACTTAGGTCCAGATTAGTAAATGAAGCTTGTTTCTTTCGTCGTTTGAGTTTCGTTGCTTCGTTTGATTTGATTCTTTTTGCAAACCGGAGTTCTTAAGTTGAACTTTCTGGTTAGATCTCTTAGTTGAGTTTTACCTGTGCATTAGATGAGTGCTTATTGTAAGCTTGTTTGTTTGCGATAGAGTATCCGGAGTGCGCCGCTTGCTACTTCGAATCTCTAGTTTTCCCGGATCATCAGCAAGGCAAGTAACACTTTGATCATACCTCTTTACTACCCAGTTTTATTGCATTAGATCAAATCCTCAAACAATTGCATGACTAGGATCCGATTAACATGTGGGTTTTGGGAAGTAGATGAGGTAGAACCTATTACCTATTTATTATCAAACCTTTGGGAGTTACTTCTACGTTTGCTTATATTGCCATGCTATGCTAGTAGACGTGGATTGGGTGAGTGTTTCCATGACAGATGTGAGATTGTTCAATTAATGGTTTACTTAAGGTGGCAACTTAAATTCACATCTGGGTGGATTGAGGCACCTGGGGAACCCAGTGTTGTGTGTATTTTTGGAAATCCCGGGGTACCGTGTGATTCTCCTATGGACCGCCACCCAGGCTCAAAGGGATCATGAGATTATTCATGCTAGAAACTTCCGTGTGCAGCCGCAAGCTACTATGGGCTCTAGCATAGTTGATTAAGTTGCGTGAGCGCTTGAATAGGTAGACTAGCAGATGTAGGGGATGTAGGTTGGTACGGTCTACCCGGAGTAGAGAGTTAATGCTTCTGAAAGACTGTGTCTCGGTCATCCGTTTCTCAAACACCATGTAGTGCGAGAAATCAACTGGAGGAGATCGAGTCTTGCGGGGAAAAGTGAGCAAACCTCTGTAGAGTGTATAAACTAATCATGGTTAGCCGTGTCCCCGGTTATGGACGTTTCGAGTATCTAGTACTTGGATTATCATGTGAATCTCATCCTGTTACCTAATTAAATTTTGTTGGGTTTAATGATGATGCTTAATTGGGATTGAGTTGGAGTACCCTTCTCAATGTTCAACAACCACCATGATAGTTAAATAAAATTTATTCCTTTGGAGTAGGGAAAAATTGGCTTTATGCAAAACTGTAACCATAGAGCATTACACCAGTCATATATGCATGTAGTGATAGCATTATTCTGTTCATTACTCTCTATGTGTTACATTGCCAGCATATTCCATGTGCTGACCCGTTTCGGGCTGCAACGTTCATGTTGCAGACTTTTCAGATGATGAGTAAGGTGCCTTAGGTCGTGGTTCTATACTCAGTGATGCCGTTGGAGTTGATGGACTTGCTTATCTTCCAAGCCTTCCGTTGTTATCGTTATTAGATGGCCTTAAGCCATATTTATTGTAATAAGTTCTCTTTTGAGACATTTGATGTAATAAATGTGTGATTGCTACTCTGTTATAACTCCTTCAAGTACTGTGCGTGTCAGCATTACCGATCTAGGGATGACACTGATGCACAAAGATCAGACTGTTTGAGGTTTGGTCGCTACACGCTTGTTGGGAGGCAACCCTTTTTTTTGCTTTTTGTTCCTATTTTGCTTTCAATAATTCATCTATCCTATGGTTGGATGTGGTTTTGTGTTTTAATTAGTGTTTGTGCCAAGTAAGACCTTTGAGATATCTTACAGTGATAGTTGTTTGATCTTGCTGAGAAACAGGAACTTTTGCGCCTACGAAAAAAATTCTCATAATTCACATAAACGTGATTTTGATCTGATTCTTTTTGCACTGGATTGGCACACAAATTTCCCATGTTATCCTAATTGTCCAGAATTTTTGGATTTATAGAAGTATTCGAGAGTTACAGATTACTACAGACTATTCTGTTTTTGACAAATTCGGTTTTCTTTGTGTTGTTTACTTATTTTGATGAATCTATGGGTAGTATCGGGGGGGGGGGTATGAACCATGGAAAAGTTGTAATACAGTAAATATTACACCAATATAAATAAAGAATTAGTTCACAACAGTACCATAAAGTGGTGATTTATTTTCTTATACTAACGGAGCTTATGAGTTTTTCTGTTGAATTTTATGTTGTGAAGTTTTAAGGTTTTGGGTAAGGATTTGATGGACTATGGAATAAGGAGTGGCAAGAGCCTAAGCTTGGGGATTCTCAAGGCACCCCATGGTAATATTCAAGGACAACCAAGAGCCCAAGCTTGGGATGCCCCGGAAGGCACCCCTCTTCCGTCTTCGTCTATCGGTAACTTTACTTGAGGCTGTATTTGTATTCACCACATGATATGTGTTTTGCTTGGAGCGTCTTGTATGATTTGAGTCTTTGCTTTTTAGTCTGCCACAATCATCCTTGTTGTACACACCTTTTGAGAGGGACACACATGAATCATGATTTATTAGAATACTCTATGTGCTTCACTTATATCTTTTGAGCTAGGCAATTTTGCTCTAGTACTTCACTTATATCTTTTTAGAGCACGGCGGTGGTTCTATTTTATAGAAATTGATGAACTCCCATGCTTCACTTATATTATTTTGAGAGTCTCTAAACAGCATGGTAATTTGCTTTGGTTATAAATTTAGTCCTAATATGATAGGCATCCAAGAAGGATATAACAAAAACTTTCAGATAAAGTGCATTGAATAGTATGAGAAGTTTGATTCCTTATGATTGTTTTGAGATATGAAGATAATGATATTAGAGTCATGTTAGTGGAGTAATTGTGAATTTGATAAATACTTGTGTTGATATTTGTGATTCCCGTAGCATGCACGTATGGTGAACCTTTATGTAACGATGTTGGAGCATGGGGTATTTTTTGATTGTCAACCTTTGTGTGGAGGTCGGGATCGCGCGATAGTTAACTCCTACCAACCCTTCCCCTAGGAGCATGTGTGTTGTGCTTGGTTTCAATGACTAATAGATTTTTGCAATAAGTATGTGAGTTCTTTATGACTAATGCTGAGTCCATGGATTATACGCACTCTCACCCTTCCACCATTGCTAGCCTCTCTTGTGTCGCACAACTTTTGCCCATACCATACACCCACTACACAGCTTACTCAAAACGGCCACCATACCTACCTATTATGGCATTTCCATAGCCATTTCGAGATATATTGCCATGCAACTTTTCACCGTTCTGTTTATTATGTCACGCTTCATCATTGTCATATTGCTTTGCATGATCATGTAGTTGACATCGTATTTGTGGCAAAGGCACCTTTCATAATTCTTTCATACATGTCACTCTTGATTCATTGCACATCCCGGTACACCGCCGGAGGCATTCACATAGAGTCATATTTTTGTTTTAAGTATTGAGTTGTAATTCTTGAGTTGTAAGTAAATAGAAGTGTGATCATCATCATTATTAGAGCATTGTCCCATGTGAGGAAAAAAGGGGGCCAAAGAAGCCAAAGAAAAAAATGAGATAAAAGAGAGAAAGGACAATGTTACTATCCTTTTTCCACACTTGTGCTTCAAAGTAGCACCATGATCTTCATGATAGCGAGTCTCCTATTTTGTCACTTTCATATACTAGTGGGAATTTTTCAGTATAGAACTTGGCTTGTATATTCCAACGATGGGCTTCCTCAAATCGCCCTAGGTCTTCATGAGCAAGCAAGTTGGATGCACACCCACTTAGTTTTTCTTTTTGAGCTTTCATAGCTCTAGTGCATTCGTTGCATGGCAATCCCTACTCACTCACATTGATATCTATTGATGGGCATCTCCATAGTCCGTTCATACGCCTAGTTTATGTGAGACTATCCCCCTCTTATTGTCTTCTCCACAACCTCCATATTCTATTCAAGCTATAGTGTTATGTCCATGGCTCACGCACATGTATTGCGTGAAAGTTGAAAAGGTTTTAGAATACTAAATATGAAAGAATTGCTTGGCTGAAACCAGGTTTGTGCGTGATTTGAATATTTTGTGTGATGAAGATGGAGCATAGCCAGACTATATGATCTTATAGGGATAAGCTTTCTTTGGCCATGTTATTTTGAGAGGACATAATTGCCTTGTTAGTATGCTTGAAGTATTATTGTTTTTATATCAATATTCAACTTTTGTTTTGAATCTTATGGATCTAAACATTCATGCCAAAATAAAGAAAATTACATGGATAAATATGTTAGGTAGCATTCCACATCAAAAATTCTGTTTTTATCATTTGCCTACTCGAGGACAAGCAGGAATTAAGCTTGGGGATGCTTGATACGTCTCCAATGTATCTATAATTTTTGATTGTTCCATGCTATTATATTTGAAGGAAATATGCCCTGGAGGCAATAATAAAGTTATTATTTATTTCCTTAATTCATGATAAATGTTTATTATTCATGCTAGAATTGTATTAACCGGAAACTTAGTGCAGGTGTGAATACATAGACAAACAGAGTGCCACTAGTATGCCTCTACTTGACTAGCTCGTTGAATCAAAGATGGCTATGTTTCCTAGCCATAGACATGTGTTGTCATTTGATTAATGGGGTCACAACATTGGATAATGATGTGATTGACTTGACCCATTCCATTAGCTTAGCACTTGACCGTTTAGTATATTGCTATTGCTTTCTTCATGACTTCTACATGTTCCTGTGACTATGAGATTATGCAACTCCCGAATACCGGAGGAACACTTTGTGTGCTACCAAATGTCACAAAGTAACTAGGTGATATAAAGGTGCTCTACAGGTGTCTCCGATAGTGTTTTTTGAGTTGGCATAGATAGAGATTAGGATTTGTCACTCCGATTGTCGGAGAGGTATCTCTGGGCCCTCTTGGTAATGCACATTGAAAGTGCAACTAATCCTCGGGTGGTTTTGGTAATTAATAACAACATATATATCATTGAACTAATAGTTACTTGAGAATCATTTCAGAAAGTTCAGTGATATGGGTATGGCAAGGACTGAAGAAGTGGACCCCTCAAAATGCTAAGGCAAGCATTGGCAAAAGCTCAAGACTCCATTTTTGGTTTAGTGATCCAAGATCACATTGAGTCCATAGGAAAAGCCAATACTATTAAAAGGGGATGAGGTTATGATGATGATCTGGTTGCTCAAGTGCTTAGTGATACATCTCCTAAACTATCAGCAATTTTCACTGCCATATACACTCATAAGTAGTCTCGGTCCCACCGATATTCCAAACTCAGTCACACCGAGATGAACCACCTCAGCCATAAGCCAAACCCAAGAAAACTCGGATTTTCCGATTCTGAACTCGGTCTCACCGAAACATGAGTTGCCAAGCTTCTGTAACCTTCTGTCATCAAATCGGTGTCACCGAGATGATGAAGTCGGTCCCACCGAAACTGGCATGCTCTTGTCATTGCACGAATCAGACTAACCGAGATGGTATTTTCGGTCCCACCGAAAATCCCAACGTTCACATTATTTGAACTATCGGTCTCACCGAGTTGTCCACTTCGGTCCCACCGAGATTGCTCAAATGTGTGTAACGGTTGGATTTTGTGTGGAGGCTATTTATACCCCTCCACCCCCTCTTCATTCGTGGAGAGAACCATCAGAAAGAACTACCACTCCTATCTTATATTTCTGAGAAGAGAACTACCTACCCTTGTGTTGAGATCAAGTTGCTCCACTCCCACCATATGAAGCTTGATCTCTAGCCTTCCCAAGTTGCTTTCCACTCAATCCTTTCTTCCACCACAGCCAAATCAGTGAGGAGAGTTGAGTGTTGGGGAGATTATCATTTGAAGCACAAGAGCAAGGAGTTCATCATCATCTACAACATCTATTACCTTTTGGAGGGTGGTGCCTCCTAGATTGGTTAGGTGTCGCTTGGGAGCCTCCGTCATCGAGATGTGGAGTTGAACCAAGAAGTTTGTAAGGGCAAGGAGATCGCCTACTTCGTGAAGATCTACCCCGAGTAAGGCTAGCCCTCCGTGGGCGTAGGCCATGATGGAATAGACAAGGTTGCTTCTTCGTGGACCCTTCGTGGGTGGAGCCCTCCGTGGACTCGCGCAGCCGTTACCCTCCGTGGGTTGAAGTCTCCATCAACGTGGAAGTACGATAGCACCACCTATCGGAACCACGAGAAAAATCACCGCGTCTCCAAAATTGCGTTTGCTCTTCTCCACCTCTCTTTACTACATGTGCAATTTACTTTCCGCTGACTATACTCTAGAATTGCATGTGTAGGGTGATGCTTGACTTGATCATAAGTGTGAATCTGCCAAAAACTGTTCTTTATCAAAAGGCAGAATTTTTATATTGTCAAGTAGTCTAATCACCCCCCCTCTAGACATACTTTCGATCCTACAAGTGGTATCAGAGCTTTGGTCTCCATTGTATTGGTTTCCATTGCATTGGACTCCATAAGCTTGGTTTCACAACCTAGGAGAGTATGGCGTCTAGTGAGGGTAATTTTCGTAGAGGTCCTTACTTTGATGGTACAAATTTTGCTAGTTGGAAGCATAAAATGAAAATGCATATTCTTGGTCATAATCCAGCCGCATGGGGCATTCTTTGTGTTGGTATGCAAGGTGAATTCTTCGAGGAAGGAAAAGTTCCGGATCGCGAAGCTACAACTGAAGAATTGCAGATGTTGCAAAACAATGCTCAAGCTTGTGACATTCTCTTCAATGCCTTGTGTCCCGAGGAGTTCAACAAAATCAGCCGTCTTGAGAATGCAAAAGAGATTTGGGATACTTTGGTTGAAATGCACGAAGGTACCGAGTCCGTGAAGGAATCAAAGCTAGATATTCTTCAAGGTCAACTTGACAAGTTCAAGATGAAGGATGGTGAAGGAGTCGCTGAAATGTACTCTAGGCTTGCTCTCATCACAAATGAGATTGCCAGCTTAGGAAGCGAAGAAATGACCGACCGATTCATCATCAAAAAGATTCTCAGAGCTTTGGACGGAAAGTATGACACCGTGTGCACTTTGATCCAAATGATGCCAAACTATAAGAATCTCAAGCCAACCGAAGTCATTGGAAGAATTGTTGCTCATGAGATGACACTTAAGGATAAGGAAGAGCTTCACAACAAGTCAAGTGGTGCTTACAAAGCTACAAGTGATGCTCCCACAACCTCAAGTGACAAGTTAGTTTCCAATGAAGAGATAAGCCTAATGGTCAAGAACTTCAACAAATTCTACAAGAATAGAGGCAAAGAGAGAAGCTCAAAGTCTAGATCATATGATGAAAAGAGATCTTCTAGTCGTGATCGAAACTGCTACAATTGTGGAAGACCCGGACACTACTCAAATGAGTGTACGGCTCCCCACAAGAGAAGAGAAGAATCTCCAAGAAGAAGAAGCTCAAGAGATGAGTCACCTCGGAAAGAGAGAAGGAGCAGAGATGATCGTTATGAACGAAGACCCTCTCGGAGAAGCAAGGATTCGGAGAGGAAAGACAAGTCATCAAGGAGCTACACAAGAAGAAAACATCAAGCTCATGTAGGTGAATGGGTCTCCGGCTCCGACTCCGACAATCAATCCGAAGGAAGCTATCACTCCGACTCCGACTACAGTCAAGATGAAGGTGTTGCCGGTCTTGCTCTCGTATCCTCCAACTCCAACTCCTACGACTTATTTGATTCACCAAATGAGGGAATTGGAAGATGCTTCATGGCTAAAGGCCCCAAGGTATCACACCCTAAATTCATTGACTTCAATAGTGATGAGGATGACTTGCTTGGTGAAGATGAGCTCTTGCTTGATAAATCCAGTGAGCCTAGTAACGATGAACATGCTAATAGTCTTTATAGTCGAGAAGAGTCGAATGACAATGCTATGAAGGAGATTGAGCGTCTAACTAAAGAACTAAACACTCTTAAGTTAGCTCATGAAACAACTCAAGAAGATCATAGAGAGCTCCTAAGATCTCATGAGAAGCTACGCTTCGAGAAGCTCACTCTAGAGCAAGAACATGAGTTTCTAAAAGCAATCAATGACGATCTTCGAAAGAAGAGTTCTTCATATCTTGCCAAACGACTTCTCTTGTCTAATTTCTTGCCACCCATTAAGACTAAGCATGACAAGCATAAGAAAAATTCTTCCTCTAGCAGTAACAATAACCATGCTAAATCCAACGTTGTTGCTTCTAGTAGTTCTCTTGATTCCACTAACAATGTTTCAAGCCAAGTTACACTTGAGCAAGAAAATAGTTTATTGAAAGGGATTATAGAGAAAGGTGTCTACAAGAGCCTTGCCGGAAGCAAGAACTTTGAGGAAATTGTTCGCAAGCAAGGAAGGCACCGGAAGAATCAAGGAATTGGTTTTGAGCGAAAGTTCAATGCCGAAGGCGTTGAGTGGGAAGAAGGTCAATATCCTACTCCACAGTTTGTTCCTCAAAAGGAGAAGTATGATCCTACTTCTTCCAATGCGGAACAAGCTCAAGATGACCTTCCACCACAAGACCACAAGCTAAAAGGCAAGGACAAGCTTCAAGAGGAGATTGATGCATTTGTTGAAGCACCTCAAGCCATGGTCAAGTGGGTTCCCAAGGAAACGTCAAGTTCTACTTCGTCAAGCTCAACTACAACCCCAAGGATTCCCATCAAGATGATGTGGATCCCGAAGAAGAAGAACTAGAAAGTTCTTGAGGGTGACTCCGCCAACATACTTCACTCACATTCATTTTGGCAAAAACTTGTGCAATCAACTTCCACATCGTGCACTAGTTCATGGAGTCACAAACCCTCTTGTTGGTATGTCAAGGGACAAGGTAATCATTGCTTTCATGGACATCATCTGTTGTGAACTTCAATCTATGTCCATGGATATCCTTGTTTGTTCCTTGTGGGACTAACCCATGTAGGTATTGAAAGTGCCCGAATCCAAAGGATAGCTCCCAACTCTTGATGATCTCCATCAACATTGAGCATCTACATCTTCAACATCTACATGAAGTCTTCTACGACAACCCAAGGTTAGTTTGACCCTTTAAAAGGGGTTCTCACATCTAGGGGGAGCTTTGCTCTAAAAATTGAGCTAAAGCATCTTCAAATCATGTGAACACATCAATGCTTTATGTAAAAGTGGTAACCCCACTTGTGCTTAAACGATGAGTATGACCTATGATCAAATGTTCTCATTTGGCTCCTAAGTCAATATACTCATATAAAGATGACCTAGTCATCGACAAATTGTGTGTTAGTAGCTAGAGTTTTGGTTGTGCATGTTTGACACATATTTCATTTGCTATCTTATTGTGTGAGCATGTTGGATGCATGATTTCATCCATTCGAGGACATCCATTTGTTGTTTTGGTCGTTTTGATTTTTCTGACCAAATGGATGGATAAGAATGCCTAAGTACCTCCCCTAGCTATCTATGCTTTCTTGTCTCAAATTCTATTCATGCTTACATCACAAACTTTGAACAAGTCATTTTCGGACCCTCCGGGTGAGGAGCACTCGGAGCCACCGATCCGTCAAGGGCTAACCTCCAAAACCTTCTAATTGATTTCGGTCAGACCAACTCACTCAAACTCGGTCGAACCGAAAGCATTTAGACTGATCTAGGTTTTCACCTCGGTGAAACCGAGTTGTGATTTTCGGCGTGACCGAAGTGCATAACTGCCTAGCAGTTATCCATCTCGGTGCCACCGAGTTTTACAACTCGGTCCCACCGACAGCGAAGTGGTATATACTCCGAGGGCCGCGCGCGTTGATTCCTCCTTCAAACGTTTCGCCCCCACACCCCTTGCTGCCGTTGCCTTGGTCTCTGGATCGTCGCCGTCATCGCCTGTGCGCCCTCGCCGCAGGTCTCCGTCGCCGTCAACGGACATCTTCTCCGCGCCGTTGCCGCCGTAGAAAAACTCCACCAAGTTAGGGTGAGTTTTGATCCCACTCGTGCTCCCATCTCCGATTCAATGCACGTTTGGATTGCCTAGTATCTTGCCACGATTGAAATCCTCCTGTACACCAGATTAGTTCGTTTGGACTAGATTCGAGTAAAAGTTTTAGGGTTAGGTTTCCGCCGAACACATCTCGGTGAGACCGATTTTATAATTTCGGTATGACCGATTTAGCCTATGGCCATTGCACTGCACCTTTCGGTCCAACCGAGTTGTGCAAAATCGGTGTGACCGAAATGAAGATTTTGTGAAACCCTAGTGTTTTCGGCAGGACCGAAACCCACTTCGGTCAAACCGAAAGTGGTGTGCCAAGCTCCTGTTTAACACTTCGGATTCACCGAACCTTAAACTCGGTCTGACCGAAATGTCTTCTGTGAAAACCTAATACTAGAATTTGAACTCATTTTTTTTTGGAAAAACTTCTGCAGTTTGTGATAACTCTTCTTCTCTGCCTACACCTTATCTATTCACAGGTTGTCAGCCATGTCAGATGCCAGTGACAGTCAGAACAGGTCAGAAACACCCATTGCAGACATTCCAGAGGCAGGCACTAGTCCTGATCCTAGCAGCTCATCAGATGATGGTGAGAGGAGTACACCAAGTGGATTGCCTCCTGCAGCCACCAGAGCTAGAAAGAAGAGGAATTCAGATGATGAGGATTCTGATTTCGTTGTTGAGGAAGAGGTAACCTCAAAGCCCAAAAGGAAGGTTGTTGCCAAAGAGCCACAGGGTCAACAAACTAAGAAGGGCACCAGCAAAGTCAAGCAGTCAACTGTTGCTAAGAAGCTGAATTTGGGAGAGGCAGCTGCAAGCAAAGTGAAGAAAACCTCCAAGAGAAAGAGGATAGTGCATTATGCAGTAGTAGAGAATGAGGATGAGGAAGCACCCCAGCCTCCTCAGAAGCCGAAGCTCATGGGTGATGCCATTAAGGCTGGAGCCACATCAAAGCCCAAGAAATCTGCTCCAGCTAAGGCAGCTCCAGCAAAGCCTGCTACCAAGCCCAAGAAGACCGTCAGAAACATTCCAGCGTCTGAAAAGAACAAGGATGATGTGCCACCAGCTGAGTCAGACGATGAAGGACCAGTTTTGCTGAAACTTCGTCCAAAACTGCCACTCCATGATGATGCTCATCCTCAAGCTGAGGATATGAAGGCAAGGAAAGATAGAGGTCTCAGGCTATGGAGACAAACTGACCCATATGCCGTGAGGAGAAGAACTGCTGTAGATCCCAGATTTCACACCAGAGAGCAGCAGGACTTCTATGAGACCGTGCTGATGGACAAGAAGCCCATAGTCGCAGACACCCGATATGTTGACTGGAAGTACATTGACAGCGAAGAGCACAGAGATTTCTTTCCACATGTGCATGAAAGTTTCACTGCATGTGGCATTGCAGACTTTGTAGGTCAGAAATTGACCAGTTGGAACGATGAGATGATAATGCAATTCTATGCCACAGCTCACTTCTACCCTGATGGAAAGATTACGTGGATGACTGAAGGTCAAAGGTTTTCTTCTTCTGTTGAAGAATGGGCAGAAATTCTGAATGCTCCAGTGCAACGAGAAGATGATATTGATGTATATGGGATTCCAAAGAAGAATCATGAATCCATGAAGAACATGTATAAAGAGATTCCAGCAGAGGATTTGGGAATCTGGAAGCTCGGCTCAGTCTACTATCTCCAGGCAGGCCTACCTACCACTAATACCATTTTGAGGCATACCTTGATGCCCAAGTCTGGAGATCATCGCATGATCAGAGGATACTCTATCAACATGCTGCACATACTTGATGAGAAAGCACCTTTCAAGGTGATGGACTTGATGGTAGAGACCATTAAGAGGACTGCAGCTGACCAGAAAAGGTCATGTGGATTTGCCCCGCAGATTCAGATGCTTATCAATGCCAAGTTTGGCACGGGCACATTCTTGTTGGATAGAGAACATTTACCGTTGCAGCCAGAGCATGAAGACAATGTTGTTGTGATGGATGAGGAGGATCCAACATCTGTTGAAGGTCAAGCCAAGATTGAAGCTGCCAAGAAAGCCAAAGCTGACAAGGAAGCAGCAGCAGCAGCAGCAGCTAAACCAAAGAATTTCGGAGAGCAAATTCTTGAAGCTACCCAAAGGATTGAACAACGCCTGGCCAGCATTGTACAGTCTCAGGAGAGCTTAGAGAGGATTGTTGAGGACAAGATCCACGCTTTGGATGTGAAGCTGACTGAAGTGCAAGTGATTGTCAACAAGCTTGAGGCAGACATTGAGGAAGCAAAGCGGGAGAAGGAAGAGCTTATGCGTGAGATGCAGGATGACTTAGTCCAGGATGCTTATCAACAGACTGCTCCAGTTCCCACAGGACCCCGATCAGCTGCTATTCCAGTGACTGACACCAGGACTACAGCTTCAGCACCTCCCACAGTTCCAGCAGTTACTCCAACTCCAGCTCCAGTGACCACTCCTCCAGCACAGACATCAGCTGAAGTCTTCGCCGATGCTGTCATATCCACTCCAACATCAACCCAGACGGGAGCCGCCAGCAGAGTCCACAGTGACGCTTAGCTTTATGCTTTTTCGAACTTTTTGGTAACTTGTTGCCAAAGGGGGAGAAATTGTATAGATCATAGGACTTCGAGAGAGAGAGTGTTGTTGTCTTTGCGCTTTCGTTCTTTCGTTCTTTTGCGGTTTCTTTGAGATACTTTTGGTTTTCGAGACATTCAGTGTGTTTGATACTCCGTTTGATTCTACCTTAATGAGTGCTTGGTCGTACTATGCTTTAATGTGTGCTTAATGCTTATCATATGCCATTCCTATCTCGTATGACCATTTACTCATGTCTTGGTGTTTGGGTGCATGCTGTTCATTCTTATCATTTTGTGCGCTCCACCAAGATGTATGTGACATGGAAGAGTGACCCATGATCCTAATCGATTGTGCATTTGCATTCAAACGCAAATCTTAAATAATGCACAAATTTAGGGGGAGCTCTTGCTTATCACATACTTCTCAAAGCGACGATATTATTCATTGATTATATCCTTTGTCGAAGCTTTGATCTATATGTTGTCATCAATTACCAAAAAGGGGGAGATTGAAAGTGCAACTAATCCCCGGGTGGTTTTGGTAATTAATAACAACATATATATCATTGAACTAATAGTTACTTGAGAATCATTTCAGAAAGTTCAGTGATATGGGTATGGCAAGGACTGAAGAAGTGGACCCCTCAAAATGCTAAGGCAAGCATTGGCAAAAGCTCAAGACTCCATTTTTGGTTTAGTGATCCAAGATCACATTGAGTCCATAGGAAAAGCCAATACTATTAAAAGGGGATGAGGTTATGATGATGATCTGGTTGCTTAAGTGCTTAGTGATACATCTCCTAAACTATCAGCAATTTTCACTGCCATATACACTCATAAGTAGTCTCGGTCCCACCGATATTCCAAACTCAGTCACACCGAGATGAACCACCTCAGCCATAAGCCAAACCCAAGAAAACTCGGATTTTCCGATTCTGAACTCGGTCTCACCGAAACATGAGTTGCCAAGCTTCTGTAACCTTCTGTCATCAAATCGGTGTCACCGAGATGATGAAGTCGGTCCCACCGAAACTGGCATGCTCTTGTCATTGCACGAATCAGACTAACCGAGATGGTATTTTCGGTCCCACCGAAAATCCCAACGTTCACATTATTTGAACTATCGGTCTCACCGAGTTGTCCACTTCGGTCCCACCGAGATTGCTCAAATGTGTGTAACGGTTGGATTTTGTGTGGAGGCTATTTATACCCCTCCACCCCCTCTTCATTCGTGGAGAGAACCATCAGAAAGAACTACCACTCCTATCTTATATTTCTGAGAAGAGAACTACCTACCCTTGTGTTGAGATCAAGTTGCTCCACTCCCACCATATGAAGCTTGATCTCTAGCCTTCCCAAGTTGCTTTCCACTCAATCCTTTCTTCCACCACAGCCAAATCAGTGAGGAGAGTTGAGTGTTGGGGAGATTATCATTTGAAGCACAAGAGCAAGGAGTTCATCATCATCTACAACATCTATTACCTTTTGGAGGGTGGTGCCTCCTAGATTGGTTAGGTGTCGCTTGGGAGCCTCCGTCATCGAGATGTGGAGTTGAACCAAGAAGTTTGTAAGGACAAGGAGATCGCCTACTTCGTGAAGATCTACCCCGAGTAAGGCTAGCCCTCCGTGGGCGTAGGCCATGATGGAATAGACAAGGTTGCTTCTTCGTGGGTGGAGCCCTCCGTGGACTCGCGCAGCCGTTACCCTCCGTGGGTTGAAGTCTCCATCAACGTGGAAGTACGATAGCACCACCTATCGGAACCACGAGAAAAATCACCGCGTCTCCAAAATTGCGTTTGCTCTTCTCCACCTCTCTTTACTACATGTGCAATTTACTTTCCGCTGACTATACTCTAGAATTGCATGTGTAGGGTGATGCTTGACTTGATCATAAGTGTGAATCTGCCAAAAACTGTTCTTTATCAAAAGGCAGAATTTTTATATTGTCAAGTAGTCTAATCACCCCCCCTCTAGACATACTTTCGATCCTACACACATCACTATAAGCCTTGCAAGCAATGTAACTAATGAGTTAGTTACGAGATGATGCATTACGGAATGAGTAAAGAGACTTGCCGGTAACGAGATTGAACTAGGTATGGTGATACCGACGATCGAATCTCGGGCAAGTAACATACCGATGACAAAGGGAACAACGTATGTTGTTATGCGGTTTGACCAATAAAGATCTTCGTAGAATATGTAGGAGCCAATATGAGCATCCAGGTTCCGCTATTGGTTATTGACCAGAGATGTGTCTCGGTCATGTCTACATAGTTCTCGAACCCGTAGGGTCCGCACGCTTAACGTTCGGTGATGATTTATATTATGAGTTATGTGATTTGATAACCGAAGTTTGTTCAGAGTCCCACATGAGATCGGGGACATGACAAGGAGTCTTGAAATGTTCGAGACGTAAAGATCGATATATTGGAAGGCTATATTCGGATATCAGAAAGGTTCTGAGTGGTTCGGGTATTTATCGGAGTACCGGAGAGTTACGAGAATTCGCCCGGGAGTATATGGGCCTTATTGGGCTTTAAGGGAGAGAGAGAGGCAGGCCGCGCGCCCCCCCAAGGCCTAGTCCGAATTGGACTAGGGGGAGGGGCGGTGCCCCCTCCTTCCTTCTCTTCTCTCTTCCCTTTCCTTCTCTCCTACTCCTACTACTTGGAAGGGGGGAATCCTACTCCTTGTGGGAGTAGGACTCCCCAGGGCGCGCCATAGTAGAGGGTCGGCCCTCCCCCTCCTCCACTCCTTTATACACGGGGGAAGGGGGCACCCCATAGACACACAAGTTGATCATTGATATTTAGCCGTGTGCGGTGCCCCCCTCCACCATAATCCACTTCGATCATATCATAGCGGTGCTTAGGCGAAGCCCTGCGTCGGTAACTTCATCAACACCGTCATCACGCCGTCGTGTTGACGGAACTCTCCCTCGAAGCTCTACTGGATCGTGAGTTCGTGGGACGTCACCGAGCTGAACGTGTGCAGATCGCGGAGGTGCCGTACGTTCGGTACTTGGATTGGTTGATTGTGAAGACATACGACTACATCAACCGCGTTGTCATAATGCTTCCGCTTACGGTATACGAGGGTACGTGGACGACACTCTCCCCTCTCGTTGCTATGCATCACCATGATCTTGCGTGTGCATAGGAAAATTTTGAAATTACTATGTTCCCTAACAGTGACATCCGAGCCAGGTTTATGCGTAGATGTTATATGCACGAGTAGAACACAAGTGAGTTGTGGGCGATACTAGTCATACTGCTTACCAGCATGCCATACTTTGATTCGGCGGTATTGTTGGATGAAGCGGTCCGGACCGACATTACGTGTACGCTTACGCGAGACTGGTTCTACCAACGTGCTTTGCACATAGGTGGCTGGCGGGTGTCAGTTTCTCCAACTTTAGTTGAATCGTGTGTGGCCACGCCCGGTCCTTGTTGAAGATTAAAACAACACTAACTTGACGAAATATCGTTGTGGTTTTGATGCGTAGGTAAGAACGGTTCTTGCTCAGCCCATAGCAGCCACGTAAAACTTGCAACAACAAAGTAGAGGACGTCTAACTTGTTTTTGCAAGGCATGTTGTGATGTGATATGGTCAAGACGTGATGAGATATAAATTGTTGTATGAGATGATCATGTTTTGTTCAAGTTATCGGCAATAGGCAGGAGCCTTATGGTTGTCTCTTTATTGCATAAGATGCAAGCGCCATATGATTGCTTTACTTTATCGTTGTGCGATAGCAATAGTTGCAAAAGCAATAGTTGGCGAGACGACCATGTGACGACACATTGATCAAGATCAAGACGATGGAGATCATGGTGTCATGCCGGTGACAATGGAGATCATAACAGTACTTTGCAGATGGAGATCAAAGGCACAAGATGATGATGGCCATATCATGTCACATATTTTGATTGCATGTGATGTTTATCTTTTATACATCTTATTTTGCTTAGTTCGGCAGTAGCTTTATAAGATGATCCCTTACTAAAATTTCAAGGTACAAGTGTTCTCCCTAAGTATGCACCATTGCCAAAGTTCGTCGTGCCGAGACACCACGTGATGATCGGGTGTGATAAGCTCTACGTTCACATACAACGGGTTCAAGCCAGTTTTGCACACGCAGAAATATTCGGGTTAAACTTGACGAGCCTAGCATATGCAGATATGGCCTCGGAACACTGAGACCTAAAGGTCGAGCGTGAATCATATAGTAGATATGATCAACATAATGATGTTCACCATTGAAAACTACATCTCACGTGATGATCGGACATGGTTTAGTTGATTTGGATCACGTGATCACTTAGATGATTAGAGGGATGTTTATCTAAGTGGGAGTTCTTAAGTAATATGATTAATTGAACTTTAATTTATCATGAACTTAGTCCTGATAGTATTTGCAAAACTATGTTGTAGATCAATAGCTCATGATGTAGCTTCCCGTTTTATTTATGATATGTTCCTAGAGAAAACCAAGTTGAAAGATGTTAGTAGCAATGATGCAGACTAGGTCCGTGATCTGAGGATTATCCTCATTGCTACACAGAAAATTATGTCCTTGATGTACCACTAGCTGACAGACCTATTGTAGGAGTAGATGCAGACGTTATGAACATTTGACTAGCTCCATATGATGACTACTTGATAGTTTAGTGCACCATGCTTAACGGCTTAGAATTGGGACTTCAAAGACGTTTTGAACGTCATGGACCATATGAGATGTTCCAGGAGTTGAAGTTAATATTTCAAGCAAATACCCGAGTTGAGAGATATGAAGTCTCCAACAAGTTCTATAGCTAAAAGATGGAGGAGAATAGCTCAAGCAGTGAGCATGTGCTCAGATTGTCTGGGTACTACAATCACTTGAATCAAGTGGGAGTTAATCTTCCAGATAAGATAGTGATTGACAAAGTTATCTAGTCACCATCACCAAGTTAGTAGAACTTCGTGATGAACTATAGTATGCAAGGGATGACGAAAAAGATTCCCAGCTTTTCATGATGATGAAATCGATGAAGGTACAAATCAAGAAAGAGCATCAAGTGTTGATGATTAATAAGACCACTAGTTTCAAGAAAAGGGCAAAGGGAAAGAAAGGGAACTTCATGTAGAATGGCAAGAAAGTTGTCACTTCCGTGAAGAAGCCCAAAGCTAGACTAAAGCCTGAAACTGAGTGCTTCTACTGCAAAGGAAATGGTCACTCGAAGCGGAAATGCCCTGAATATTTGGTGGATAAGAAGGATGGCAAAGTGAACAAGGGTATATTTGATATACAGGTTATTGATGTGTACCTTACTAGTGTTTATAGTAGCCCCTGGGTATTTGATACTTGTTTGGTTGCTAAAAATTAGTAACTCGAAACAGGAGTTACAGAATAAACAGAGAATAGTTGAGGATGAAGTGACGATGTGTGTTGGATGTAGTTCCAAGATTAATATGATAATCATCGCACACTCCCTATAATTTCGAGATTAGTGTTGAACCTAAATAAATGTTATTTGGCGTTTGCGTTGAGCATGAATATGATTTGATCATGTTTATTGTAATACAATTATTCATTTAAAATCAGAGAATAATTGTTGTTCTGTTTATATGAATAAAACCTTTGATTGTCATACACCCAATGAAAATAGTTTGTTGGATCTCGATCGTGGTAATACACATATTCATAATATTGATGCCAAAATATGCAAAGTTGATAATGATAGTGCAACTTATTTGTGGCACTGCCGTTTGGGTCATATCGGTCTAAAGTGCATGAAGAAACTCCATAAAGATGGACTTTTGGAATCACTTGGTTATGAATCATTTGATGCTTGCGAACCGTGCCTTTTGGGCAAGATGACTAAAACTCCGTTCTCTGGAACAATGGAATGAGCTACTGACTTGTTGGAAATAATACATACCGATGTATGCAGTCCAATGAGTGTTGATGCTCGTGGCGGGTATCGTTATTTTCTGACCTTCACAGATGATTTGAGCAGATATGAGTATATCTACTTAATGAAGCACAAGTCTGAAACATTTGAAAAGTTCAAATAATTTCAGAGTGAAGTGGAGAATCATCGTAACAAGAAAATAAAGTTTCTACGGTCTGAACGTGGAGGAGAATATTTGAGTTACGAGTTTAGCCTTCATTTAAAACAATGTGGAATAGTTTAACAGCTCACGCCACCTGGAACACCACAACGTAGTGGTGTGTCCGAACGTCGTAACCGCACTTTATTGGATATGGTGTGATCTATGATGTATTTTACTGATTTACCACTATTGTTTTGGGGTTATGCATTAGAGACAGCTGCATTCACTTTAAATAGGGCACCATCAAAATCCGTTGAGACAACGCCTTATGAATTGTGGTTTGGCAAGAAACCAAAGTTGTCGTTTCTTAAAGTTTGGGGTTGCGATGCTTATGTGAAATAGCTTCAACCTGATAAGCTCGAACCCAAATCGGAGAAGTGCGTTTTCATAGAATACCCAAAGGAAACTGTTGGGTACACCTTCTATCACAGATCCAAAGGCAAGATATTAGTTTCTAAGATGGATCCTTTCTAGAGAAGGAGTTTCTCTCGAAAGAAGTGAGTGGAAGGAAAGTAGAGCTTGATAAGGTAATTGTACCTTCTCCCGAATTGGAAAGTAGTTCATCATGGAAATCAGTTCCAGTGATTCCTACACCAATTAGTGAGGAAGCTAATGATGATGATCATGAAACTTCAGATCAAGTTACTACAGAACCTCGTAGGTCTTCCAGAGTACGGTCCGCACTAGAATGGTACGGTAATCCTATTCTGGAAGTCATGTTACTAGACCATGATGATCCTATGAACTATGAGGAAGTGTCGATGAGCCCAGATTCTGCGAAATGGCTTGAAGCCACGAAATCTGAGATGGGATCCATATATAAGAACAAAGTGTGGACTTTGGTGAACTTGCCCGATGATCAGCAAGCCATAGAATATAAATGGATCTTCAAGAGGAAGACAGATGCTGATAGTAGTGTTACTATCTACAAAGCTCGACTTGTCGCAAAAAGCTTCTTGACAAGTTCAAGGTGTTGAATACGATGAGATTTTCTCACTCGTATCGATGCTTAAGTCTATCCGAATCATGTTAGCAGTTGCCATATTTTTTGAAATCTAGCAAATGGATGTCAAAACTACATTCCTTAAATGGATATTTCTTAAAGAAGAGTTGTATATGATGCAACCAGAAGGTTTTGTCGATCCTAAAGGTGCTAACAAAATGTGCAAGCTCCAGCGATCCATCTATGGACTGGTGCAAGCATCTCGGAGTTGGAATATACGCTTTGATGAGTTGATCAAAGCATATAGTTTTATACATACTTGCGGTGAAGCCTGTATTTACAAGAAAGTGAGTGGGAGCACTACAGCATTTCTCATAAGTATATGTGAATGACATATTGTTAATCGGAAATAATGTAGAATTTTCTGGAAAGCATAAAGGAGTATTTGAAAGGAGTTTTTTTTAAAGAAAGACCTCGCTGAAGCTGCTTACATATTGGGCATCAAGATCTATAAGATAGATCAAGACGCTTGATAAGATTTTTCAATGAGTATATACCTTGACAAGTTTTTGAAAGAGTTCAAAATGGATCAGTCAAAGAAGGAATTCTTGTCTGTATTTCAAGGTGTAAAGTTGAGTAAGACTCAAAGCCCGACCACGGCAGAAGATAGAAAGAGAATTAAAGTCATTCCCTGTGCCTCAGTCATAGGTTCTATAATGTATGCTATGCTGTGTGCCAGACATATTGTATACCTTGCTCTGAGTCTGGCAAGGGAGTACAATTTTGATCTAGGAGTAGATCACTGGACAACGGTCAAGAATATCCTTAGTCAGGACTAAGGAAATGTTTCTCAATTATGGAGGTGATAAAGAGTTCGTCGTAAAGAGTTACGTCGATGCAAGCTTTTACACCGATCCGGATGACTCTAAGTCTCAATCTGGTTACATATTAAAGGTGGGAGCAATTAGCTAGAGTAGCTCCTTGCAGAGCATTGTAGACATAGAATATTTGCAAAATACATACGGCTCTGAATGTGACAGACCCGTTGACTAAACTTCTCTCACAAGCAAAACATGATCACACCTTAGTACTCTTTGGGTGTTAATCACATAGCGATGTGAACTAGATTATTAACTCTAGTAAATTCTTTGGGAGTTGGTCACATGACGATGTGAGCTATGAGTGTTAATCATATACAGATGTGAATATTTGTGTTAAATCACATGGTGATGTGAACTAGATTATTGACTCTAGTGCAAGTGGGAGACTGAAGGAAATATGCCCTAGAGACAATAATAAAGTTATTATTTATTTCCTTAATTCATGATAAATGCTTATTATTCATGCTAGAATTGTATTAACCGGAAACTTAGTACATGTGTGAATACATAGACAAACAGAGTGTCACTAGTATGCCTCTACTTGACTAGCTCGTTGAATCAAAGATGGTTATGTTTCCTAGCCATAGACATGTGTTGTCATTTGATTAATGGGGTCACATCATTGGAGAATGATGTGATTGACTTGACCCATTCTGTTAGCTTAGCATTTGATCGTTTAGTATATTGCTATTGCTTTCTTCATGACTTATACATGTTCCTATGACTATGAGATTATGCAACTCCTGAATACCGGAGGAACACTGTGTGTGCTACCAAACGTCACAACGTAACTGGGTGATTATAAAGGTGCTCTACATGTGTCTCCGATGGTGTTTGTTGAGTTGGCATAGATCGAGATTAGGATTTGTCACTCTGATTGTCGGAGAGGTATCTCTGGGCCCTCTCGGTAATGCACATCACTATAAGCCTTGCAAGCAATGTAACTAATGAGTTAGTTACGAGATGATGCATTACGGAACGAGTAAATAGACTTGCCAGTAACGAGATTGAACTAGTTATGGTGATACCAACGATCGAGTCTCGGGCAAGTAACATACCGATGACAAAGGGAACAACGTATGTTGTTATGCGGTTTGACCGGTAAAGATCTTCGTAGAATATGTAGGAGCCAATATGAGCATCCAGGTTCCGCTATTGGTTATTGACCGGAGATGTGTCTCGGTCATGTCTACATAGTTCTCGAACCCATAGGGTCCGCACGCTTAACGTTCGGTGACGATTTATATTATGAGTTATGTGATTTGATGACCAAAGTTTGTTCATAGTCCCGGATGAGATCGGGGACATGACGAGGAGTATTGAAATGTTCGAGACGTAAAGAACGACATATTGGAAAGCTATATTCGGACATCGGAAAGGTTCTGAGTGGTTCGGCTATTTATCGGAGTACCGGAGGGTTACGGGAATTCGCCGAGGAGTATATGGGCCTTATTGGGCTTTAAGGGAGAGAGAGAGAGAGGCAGGTCGCGCCCCCCCCAAGGCCTAGTCCGAATTGGACTAGGGCGAGGGGCGGTGCCCCCTCCTTCCTTCTCTTCACTCTTCCCTTTCCTTCTCCCCTACTCCTACTACTTGGAAGCGGGGAATCCTACTCCTGGTGGGAGTAGGACTCCCCAGGGCGCGCCATAGTAGAGGGTCGGGCCTCCTCCTCCTCCACTCCTTTATATATGGGGAAAGGGGGCACCCCATAGACACACAAGTTGATCATTGATCTTTAGCCGTGTGCGGTGCCCCCCTCCACCATAATCCACCTCGGTCATATCGTAGCGGTGCTTAGGCGAAGCCCTGCGTTGGTAACTTCATCAACACCATCATCACGCCGTCGTACTGACGGCATTCTCCCTCGAAGCTCTACTGGATCGTGAGTTCGTGGGACGTCACCGAGCTGAACGTGTGCAGATCACGGAGGTGCCGTACGTTCGGTACTTGGATCGGTCGATCATGAAGACGTACGACTACATCAACCATGTTGTCATAACGCTTCCGCTTACGGTCTACGAGGGTACGTGGACGACACTCTCCCCTCTCGTTGCTATGCATCACCATGATCTTGCTTGTGCGTAAGAAAAATTTGAAATTACTACATCCCCAACAATATTATCTATTTTGGATGTTTTATATGCATTAATATGCCATTTTATATTATTTTTGGGACTAACCTATTAACCAAGAGACAAGTGCCACTTCCTGTTTTTTGTCTGTTTTTGAGTTTCGCAGAAAAGGAATACCAAACGGAGTCCAAACGGAATGAAACCTATGATTTTTCTTGGACCAGGAGACAATAGGAGACTTGGAGATGAAGTCGAAGGAGCCACGAGGCGGCCACAAGGACAGAGGGCGCGCCCCACACTTGTGGGCCCCTCGTGCACCTCCTGACCTAATTCTTTCTCCTATATATTCCCATATATCCCCAAACCAATAGAGGCATCCACGAAAACACTTTTCCGCCGCCGCAACCTTTTGTACCCGTGAGATCCCATCTGGGGGCCTTTTCCGGCGTCCTGCGGGAGGGGGATTCGATCACAGAAGGCTTCTACATCAACACCATTGCCTTCTCGCTGAAGTGTGAGTAGTTTACCACAGACCTATGGGTCCATAGCTAGTAGCTAGATGACTTCTTCTTTCTCTTTGATTCTCAATACCATGTTCTCCTCGATGTTCTTGGAGATCTATTCGACCTAATACTTTTTTGCCGTGTGTTTGCCAAGATCCGATGAATTGTGGATTTATGATCAGCTTATCTATGAATATTATTTGAATCTTCTCTGAATTCTTATATGCATGATTTGATATCTTTGCAAGCCTCTTCAAACTATCGGTTTGGTTTGGCCAATTAGATTGGTTTTTCTTGCAATGGAAGAAGTGCTTTGTTTTGGGTTCAATCTTGCGGTGTCCTTTCTCAGTGATAGTAGGGGCAGCAAGGCACGTATTGTATTGTTATCATCGAGGATAAAAAGATGGGGTTTTCATCATATTGCTTGAGTAAATTCCTCTACATCATGTCATCTTACTTAATGCGTTACTCCGTTCTTTATGAACTTAATACTCTAGATCCATGCTGGATAGTGGTCGATGTGTGGAGTAATAGTAGTAGATGCAGGCAAGAGTCGGTCTACTTGACACGGACGTGATGCCTATATTCATGGTCATTGCCATAGATATCGTCATAACTTTGTGATTTTCTATCAATTGCTCGCCAGTAATTTGTTCACCCACCGTATTATTTGCTATCTTGAGAGAAGTCTCTAGTGAAACCTATGGCCCCGGGGTCTATTTTCCATCATATAAGTTTTCGATCTACAATATTAGTTTCCAATCTACTATTTTTGCAATCTTTTACTTTCCAATCTATAAACCAAAAATATTTACTTTATCGTTTATATATCTCTATCAGGTCTCACTTTTGCAAATAACCGTGAAGCGATTGACAACTCCTTTATCGCGTTGGGTGCAAGTTTGTTTGATTGTTTGTGCAGGTATTCGGTGATTTGCGCATTGTCTCCTACTGGATTGATACCTTGGTTCTCAAACTGAGGGAAATACTTATCTCTACTTTGCTGTATCACCCTTTCCTCTTCAAGGGAAAACCAACGCAAGCTCAAGAAGTAGCAATCGGTTGGATCGTTATTGGATCGCGGAGAGTACGACTACATCAACCTTGTTTTATACGCTTTCGCTTTCGGTCTACAAAGGTATGTAGGCACACTCTCATCCTCTCGTTGCTATGCATCTCCTAGATTAGATCTTGGGTGTTCGTAGGATTTTTTTATTTTCAAGTTTCGTTCCCCATCACGTCGCCCCCTTACCCAAGAACCAACTTTGGTCCGTGCAACGTAGGGACCCTTCTCCTCTGGCTAAAGTATCAGGCGGCAGTTCCACTCTGATGAGCAGTGGGGAAGCGAGCCCTCCTTTACGCTGAAGCGTATACCTCCGGGGCTCACCGTTGCCGGTCATAGGGACGACGTTGGTGACCCGTCGCGCCGGCCGTAGACTAGTCCGGTTTCGTTTTTAGTTAAAAATATGTCCAAAATGTAATCGTCTTTGGCTGGTTTATATGAAATCAGGTATTGTTTGCACAGATTTCATTCAATTTGTTGAAAAATAGTTTGAAATGTACATGGCTATGGTTGTATGTCATCCTCCCACATTCATGTCCATGGAATGGCCCCCTGTCTGCGGACGGATACGAGAGAAAATTTGCGGGTTGCCATTGAAGATGCCCTAAAAGCATTAGGCCATTTCAGCGCAGGACCCCATCCCGTCCAGCCCTGTCTGTTTGGGGCAAAACGGAGAGACCCCACGGCCCAGCGCACGACGGCCTGGACCCATCTTGTCTGTTTTGTGTCGGGCCAGCCCCATTTCAAGCCCAAACTTTCGCCTGGTTTGGGTCCAGGCGGATAGCGAACAGACGTGCCTCTCGTCCACATCGGTGCAGCGTGGCTGGCGGCCACCTACCTCCCATCGCCTAACATAAATGCACACGCGCGGTCGGCCCCACCTGTCATCCGCCCAGGCGAGCGGTCGTCGTCCTTCTTAAATGGGAAGCCGTGGACCGGTCGCAGTCCATGCTCCCACTCTAGTCGTGCTGCCTCCTCGAAACTCGACCGCAAACCCTACTTCTCCCATCCCCTTCCTCGAGCTCGCCTGCCGCTGGCAGCGATGGTGTAGTGGAGCACCGACCGCAAGGGGGTGCACGACCACGAGGTTTGTTCGTCCTCCGGCCGCCGCCGCGCCACCAGATCTGAGCCCGCACCACCCCCACGGACGCCCCCATGCCACCCGCATTCTCCATCGCCCCTTTGGCCGTTGGCAAGTGCGACCGGCACTACATCCACGTGGATGCTTGCCGGCGTTATTGGGAGACCAGGACGACGCTCCCCTGGAGCAGAGTTCACCTCCCAATAACTGGCATCTGTCCGTGGATCGGGTGCCCGTCCCACCGGTCCCGATAAGCGGTCGTGCCCGCGGCGAGGAGATCGAACATCGCCGCCACCGCCTCCTGCTTGACGACATGTACTACGACCCTAGGTACGCCGTTGACTCCGCACTGTGGGACACCTGGTTTCGGGATGAGCACGACACCAGGCGCGCGTCGTACTTTGCTGGTAGCTCATCGGGCCCGCGGCGGCCACGTACAGAGCGTCGAGCCCTCGCCAGGTGCGCGGGTGTACGCGGGTGCATGACATCACACCGACGCCGTAGCCTTCGTCCTCTCCGTCGCCACCCCCACCTCCTCGCATGACAGAGGAGGAGGAGGCCCGACTGATTCAACGTGTCATGGAAGACTCCATGAACACGCACGATGAGCGCCAATGGGAGGGCCTGGACACCATGTTGACCCTCTTTGCGGCTGGCGACGTGGCCGTACCGGAGCTGGAGATGGTGGACTCCAAGGAGGAGGTCAAGGAGGAGGTGAAGGAGGAAGTGCTGGAGAAGCAGCCCGTCGCCGCCTTCCACCCGCACCTGGTTGGCCAGCGGTGGAGTTGGTCATGCATGGCTAGGGAAATGGCTGACGCCGTGGGGGCGTGAACTGGCGCCCCACGCCGCCGCGATCACCGAAGCGCGAGACGTTGCCAAGGGGGGAGATGGTGCAGGCGCCTCCCACCTTCCAGGGACCACCGTCCCACCTTTGGACGCCGTCGCCCTACATCGACCTCACTGGCGACGAGGACGGCAACGGCGGCGCGTGAGACGCCGACGGGCACGGCAGCAGCGCGTGCGACACTTTTCTTTGTTTTAGTTTATGCTAACTATGTTTATGTTCTAAGCACTGTGTAACGGGGCATCGACGGGCCGTGAAGACTGTTTAATCATGTTTTAATCATTTTATGTTTGCGTTTATTTGATTTTTTTGCATTTTTCTTTTAGTTTTGTGTTTTTTTATCACGTTCACCCCGGACATGATATGGGGTGCGACCGCGCGTTGGGCGCACCGACACTGTAATGACCCAAACGGACATGAGAGACCCTATTGCCGCCCCAAACGGATGAAAGAGGGCAAAGCGCTGGAGTTGGCGTTAGGCTAACTCCACCGCGCGACCCCATCCTGTCCGGCCCCGTCCGTTTGGGGTAAAAGGGACAAACCGGGCGGCCCAGCGTGCGGGAGCAAACGGACTTTTGTACGTTTTGTGTTCGCTTTCGACCCATCCCCGGCCCAAGTTTGCGCCGGTTTTGAGGTGAAACGGACAGCGCGCGGACGGGCGGGACACTCGCGCTTGTCCGCCCCTGGGCCGCCTGTCAGTGACACAAAGCAACCTCCTCCCCCCCCGCGGCCCCTTTGGTGCCATCCCCCCCCCCCCCCCAAACCCTCCCACGTCCCGCCGTCCCACTCCCTCCCCCGTCCAGCCGAACTCCAGCGGGCTGGCCGTTGACCCGCCCGGAATGGCCAAGAAGAAGAAGGGAAAGGCGCCAAGGAAGCCGCGGTCGGAGTGCACGCCGGAGGAGATTGCCAAGATGGACGCAGAATCGGCGAAGAGGAGGATCCAGAGGGCGGTCGCCAAGGACAACATCGTCGCGACCAAGAGAGCCGCCGACCGCGTTGCGATTGAGGCCGCGCGGCGTAAGGCCGAGGTCGAGGAGAAGGAGGCCATCGTCAGCAAAGCGCACACCCTTCTCATGATGGGCATTTGTCGTCCGGCCGGTTTCTCTGGAGCGGCCGTCGGTCCGGCGAGCACAGGGTCGTCGGTCGCCCGGCCTTTGCACTGCCAGTCGCCGTCGTCGCGGACCACGCCAATGTCGCCCGGCTTTCCCCCGCCAAGGCACGACGGACAGACCCGTTTCTCGGGGTCACCGGACGTGAGCGTGATCCCGCCGTCCACCCCGCGCATGGCTGCCATCATCGACCTCAACGTCACCCCTGGGTCTAGCAGCGACGGCCGACCGTCCATCGAGATGCAAAGAAAGCAAGCACGGCCGCCGTTTACGGGCACCATGCCCCCCCCCCCCCCCCGAGTCTTGTTCGACGGAATGCCAACACCAACGCCACCGATCGACGACCCCTACTACGACCAGTTCGTGGAGGAAGTGATCTACGAGGGTGGGCACGTCCCTGTCTACGACCCCGAGGAGATCCAAAGTCAGGATGGCCGCGGCCAGTTCACTGCCGATGAAGAGGCCGACGACCATGCTGACTACGACCATGGTGACTCGTGGCATGAGGACGATGACATCTATGTCGAAGGTGATGGTGATGAGGAAGAAGGCAATGACATGGATATTAGTGGCGAGCCATTGTTCATCGATGAGCTCACCCAAAGAGCGGAAGAGCATTCACCCAAAGAGGAGGAAGAGCATTCGCACGGGTTCTTGTACACAAGATGAGGATAAGTTGATTTGCCAATGTTGGATGGAGATTAGCCAAGATCCGAGGACGGGCGCGCAACAAAAGGACCTATTTTTTGGACGAGAGTCATCCAACAAGAGTGCAACAAATATTGCGCCGCATTTGAGAGCGTTGAAGCACGGCCCGTGAGTGGTCTCGGCGTTGGGGACATGGTATGCTCTCCTCATCCTAGTCCTTTCCTTTGCTACAGCCAAGTGACTTCGGCCTTGTATATGTTTGCATGTCCAATTCTTGTTGATCTTGTGGTGTAGGCATTTCAATCTTTGAAAGCATTCAAGGGCCGACACAATGACAAGCCATTCACTCTTACGCATTGATGGACGATCATCAACAATTGTCCTAAGTTCAAGGATCAATACCGTGAGCTTCAAAGAAAGAGAGGCAAGAAGACGGCAAAGTTCGCCGGAGGTGGAGATGGCGAGGCGTTGAAGAGGCCGAGGGGCAAGACCAACTCCAAGGTGGACGGCATACATGATGCCTCATCCATGGCCTTGCATGAGACGTTGCATGGCATGACGTCTCAAAAGGATGTGAGGGATGAGAAGAAGCGGCAAAGCAAGGACGAGCAAATGAAGCAATACCTAAAGCTTCAAAGGCAGAAGTTTGAGATGGAGGAGGCGGCCAAGAGACGGAAGATCGACATGAAGGAGGTGGCGCGGCAAAGGCAGCTCGACATCGAGGCCGAGAACGTCAAGGCCAGGCAAAGGCAGCTCGACATCGAGGCCATCAATGCCGCAACCAAAGCGAAGGAGGTCGCCCTTGCGATCATGAGCGTGGACTTGACCAAGATGAGCGGCAAGACGATGAGTTGGTTCGAGGCCAGGCAGAAGAAGATGTTCGACGCCGACGGCCTGAACTAGGTCGTCCGATCGTCCGTGGCCGTTCTTTTTTGAAGGCTGGCATGGGTGCCGCCCGCTGGGCCGCTGGCTGTGTGCCGGCGAGAACCTGATTCATTTTGAAGGCTGGCTGTGTTGCCGTTCCTGGCTGTGTTGGCGGCGAACAAAACTATTCATTTTGGAGGCCGGCTGTGTTGCTGGCCGCTGGCTGTGTTGTCGGCGACGACGTGTAGGCCGCTGGCTTTGTTGCCGGGCGTGAACTAGGGACGCTGGCGTGAATTAGGCCGGCCGCTGGTATTTGAAACGTTGTTGTTTGAAAGAGGCGGACATGATGGGGTAAAAGGATGCGGCCGCGTGATGGGCGCACGGCCACTGCATCTCAGGATAAGCCCGGACACGACCCCATCGCTCTACCCAAACGGACAGAATCCGAACAAAACGGACGTCTGTTTGGGGTCGCGCGGTGGAGTTGGCCTTAGGACTTGTCGAAGAAATACTGGTTTAAAAGCCTCGACCGACCGATGGTCGCGGCGGCTGGGGTGCATGACCCAACTGTCATACTCGTACGTAGCCTTCACGCAGAAAACAGCTTTGCCATTGCAGGTCATGGACAATGAGACGCGCCCTGCTTCTTTAATGCTTTCTTTCCGTGCGGATATGGAGGGTGCTGACTCGGAGCCGACGCGACGCCGCCCGGATTGGGCAGCGGTGCTCGGTCTCCACGTCACCTACGCGTCGGCGCCTGTTGCCGCCCGCTGCAGGCAAGTTAAGCCGCGTGCCAGCCAGCGTGAACGTGCTGGCCAGCCGCGTCCCTGCCCCTCGACACGATGAGGGCGGCGCCATGCAAGCTGGCGTCTGGGGACGACGAGACGACCGCGTACCACCGATGGATCTCATTTGCCGCTTGGGGGACTCGAATTCGGCTTCCAACCTGGAGAAAGTTTGGCTCCAGCAGCAGCAGCCACCTCGCCTGGAAGGTCTCTTTTGACGAAACGTGCGTTGATTCGTCCTGGCTGCTGCTTAAAAAAGTAGATGGCCGGCTTCTTGAACTGCCGCTTTTAATTTAGAATGACCACTTGGATTATGTTAAGCTTAACCTGTAGTACTACGAGTACGAGCATTACTTAACTCATATAATTGTCCTTCTCAGAATCACGACTGCTGAATGGCCACGGTGAGACGAGATCTTATTTTTCCGGTCGAGGGTTGCAAAGCTGCTTTCAGGAGGCCCTACCCACCTCATCACGAAAACTAGATAACCTGTTGTCTGTTGAGCCTTGAGACAGTAGTAAAAGACAACACACAACTTCCAATCTGATGAGCCTTGCCGCGGTATCGTAGTTGCAGCCCGAGGATGCGATGCGAGCGACGCTCAACATGATGGATTCTGAACCACGGGTTTTACCTTTGAACCAAAAACCACAGATTTGTGAGCCGGGACTCCAAAAAGATCTTAAATGCAGCAGAAGGAACAAAACAATACTACAAAGGAGCATACAGGAGCGATGCGCAGGCAGTTCCCCGACGCGCGCGTCACGCCCTGCGTCACCCGGGCCACGGCGTCGTGGCCGCGCCCGCACCGGACACGTTTTTCTCGCCCACCGGAAAAAGAGAGGACGACGAAATGAGCCACCGGAACAGTTAAAATGGCCAATAATTATGTGAGCAAGCAGGCCCACGACCGCTTGGATCTGGTCCGTCCGTCGGCCAGCCGCGCCTGCAGCGGCCCTCATCGTGACCGTTAATGAGTGAGTGCGCCCCACAAGGGGAGGGGAGGGATGGTGGGGCGCGTGACGCCAGCTGGCATCGGAGAGTGCGAGCGCAAACCTTATCCCCTGCGCCCCCCGTTGTGCGCACCCTAGATAGGCGCGGTCCACGGGGATCGCACCCACCGACCCGGAGGCAGCCCGTTGCTGTCAGTGGGCGGCAGTCCACGAGGGAGTCGCGCGCCGAGCCTCAGGCCTCAGCCTAACCCCCCACCCCGTGGAATATACGGGGCGCGTCCTCCTCCCCCGTCCCCAACCTCTCGCCTCCGGTTTCATTTCCAAACTCGAAAACCCACCACGCCACTTCTCCTACCCCTCGCTCGCCGTCTCTCTCAGATCAGATCGGATAAGATCAGAGAGGGCACGCACGATCTCGCGGTTTCTGCTGGAGACGTCGGCCGTTCCGCCAATCCGAGGGGGCTAGATTCTCTGAGCGCCTGCTTCAGCCATGATGTCGCGGTCGTATACCAACCTGCTCGATCTCGCCGAGGGCAACTTCGCCGCGCTGGGCCCGGCCAGCGGCGGTGCGCGGCGGAGGTCCGGCTCGTTCGGGATGAAGCGGATGTCGCGGGTCATGACGGTGCCGGGGACGCTGTCGGAGCTCGACGGGGAGGACGAGTCGGAGCCCGCGGCCACCAACAGCGTCGCCTCCGACGTGCCCTCCTCGGTGTCGGGCGAGCGCCTGCTCGTCGTCTCCAACCAGCTCCCAATCGTCGCGCGCCGCCGCCCCGACGGCCGCGGCTGGTCCTTCTCCTGGGACGACGACTCGCTGCTCCTCCAGCTCCGCGACGGCATTCCCGACGAGATGGAGGTGCTCTTCGTCGGCGGCGTGCGCGCCGACATCCCCCTCGCCGAGCAGGACGAGGTCTCGCAGGCGCTGTACGACCGCTTCCGCTGCGTCGCGGTGTTCCTCCCGGAGTCCCTCCACGACCGCTTCTACCACAGCTTCTGCAAGCGCCAACTCTGGCCTCTCTTCCACTACATGCTCCCCTTCGCCTCCTCCGCGTCCACAGCAACTTCCTCCTCCTCCTCATCGGCTCCCCCGGCTGGCAACGGCCGCTTCGACCGCGGCTCGTGGGAGGCATACGTGCTCGCCAACAAGTTCTTCTTCGAGAAGGTCGTGGAGGTCATCAACCCGGAGGACGACTATGTGTGGGTCCACGACTACCACCTCATGGCGCTTCCCACCTTCCTCCGCCGCCGCTTCAACCGCCTCCGCATCGGCTTCTTCCTCCACAGCCCATTCCCCTCGTCGGAGATCTACCGCACCCTGCCTGTCCGCGAGGAGATCCTGAAGGCGCTGCTCAATTGTGATCTCATTGGCTTCCACACTTTCGATTACGCCAGGCATTTCCTCTCATGCTGTAGTAGGATGCTGGGAATCGAATACCAGTCCAAGCGCGGGTACATTGGATTGGAGTACTTTGGCCGCACTGTTGGGATCAAAATCATGCCAGTGGGAATTCATATGGATCAGTTGCAGGCGGTTCTGTGCTTGCCGGACAGGCAGTGGAGAGTTTCCGAGCTGCAGCAGCAGTTTGAGGGGAAGACTGTGTTGCTCGGTGTGGATGATATGGACATCTTTAAAGGGATCAATCTGAAGCTTCTTGCCTTTGAGAATATGCTGAGGACGCACCCCAAGTGGCAGGGACGAGCAGTGTTGGTGCAGATTGCAAAGCCAGTCCGTGGGAAGGGTAAAGATCTGGAAGCCATTGAGGCTGAGATTCGTGAGAGCTACAATAGGATCAATGGAGAGTTTGGCCGGTCCGGGTACAGCCCTGTTGTTTTTATTGATAGGGATGTGTCTAGTGTGGAGAAGAGTGCCTACTATACAATCGCGGAATGTGTGGTAGTGACCGCAGTAAGGGATGGGATGAACTTGACACCATATGAATACATCGTCTGTAGGCAGGGGACACCTAGGTCGGAGTCCTCATCGGAGGTGACTGGGCCAAAGAAGAGCATGCTCGTGGTGTCAGAGTTCATTGGGTGCTCACCGTCTTTGAGTGGTGCTATTCGGGTTAACCCATGGAATGTAGAGGCAACTGCAGAGGCGATGAATGAGGCCATTTCAATGTCTGATCAGGAGAAGCAGCTGAGGCACGAGAAGCACTACCGTTATGTCAGCACTCATGATGTTGCTTATTGGTCGAAGAGCTTCATCCAGGACTTGGAGAGGGCTTGCAAGGACCATTTTAGAAGGACATGCTGGGGTATTGGATTGGGATTTGGTTTCAGGGTGGTGGCCTTAGACCCTCATTTCACAAAGCTTAACATGGATTCTATTGTTATGGCTTACGAGAGGTCAGAGAGCAGAGCTATATTTCTTGACTATGATGGAACATTGGTGCCTCAGACTTCCATCAACAAGACACCTAGTTCAGAAGTTCTGAGGATTATCAATACCCTCTGCTCAGATAAGAGGAATATAGTTTTTATTGTCAGCGGGAGAGGCAGGGATAAATTGGGCGAATGGTTTTCCTCGTGTCCGAAGCTGGGTATTGCAGCTGAACATGGCTACTTCTTAAGGTACCGCCTTTCATTTTGACACGTTTCTTGATAATGTTGGTAGCAGGAACTGTTTAATCTTATTTACCTTATGATCTTGATATAATCAGTAACAGCAATACAGATTGTGCTAATCTGTTAATTAATAATCAGATATTACCAAACAGTTAACTACATTTATTTCATGGCTTGTTCTTGGTGTAACCTGCTATAATTATCAGAATCATTTTTGGTTTCTGAAATTGGAATGTTAGACTGTAGGAAAAAGTTCAGAAAAATAACCCCATAAGGATGGAATGGAGAGTGTGAATAGGGTGATGTTTCCTTTCATGTTTGATCTTGTCATGTTTGTAATTCAGTATTGATAGTACATGATACAGAGTTATCTTTGAACCAGTTCAAGCAGAGTTGAGGCAGTTGCCGTGTTTTCACCCCCCATGATTTTATATGTATCTCTAGTATTTGTTCACTCGTTATTCAGCACAACTACGTCTTAAGTCACCTGAAGAGCTCATATAAACATGAAAACTTTAGTGATTTCTTGGAATCGGTCGTAATTATTTGCTTCGTACTTAAGGTAGACAATAATAGCTCTGCTAACTTTGCTTGGCTGGCTACTACCAAATTTTCTCAAAAAGGAACAAACAATTAAATTTGTTCTGTCTAAACATGTGTAGGTGGAGTAGAGATGAAGAGTGGCAAACGTGCGCCCAGGCTTCGGACTTTGGATGGATGGAAATGGCCGAACCAGTGATGAATTTGTATACAGAATCAACTGATGGATCCTACATTGAGACCAAGGAAAGTGCTTTGGTGTGGCACCATCAGGATGCTGACCCAGGCTTTGGATCCTCACAGGCCAAAGAGATGCTTGATCACCTGGAGAGTGTACTGGCAAATGAACCAGTCTCTGTCAAGAGTGGCCAGTTTATTGTTGAAGTCAAACCTCAGGTTTGTTCTTCTCCTTGATTTCTCAAATGCCTTTCTTCATTTATTTATTTTTGCCATTTAGCTGACAAGTTCACCTAGAGAGTATCTACCATAGAGAATGCATGTCACTTTTTTGTGTATAAATAAACTTCATCAGTCGTTTCCATATTTGTCCCTACTAACTTCAGCCAGTAGCTTTTGTTTTGCCACAGTAGATAAACTGTTTGTTTTGTAATCCATATGCAATTATGTTTGGTACGGTTCTGCTCATTGGAAAATATAGTAGGCATTTTGTAATCCTACTAGCTTGTTGTGTTTAGCTTTCCTCTTGGTTGGGAAAGACCTTATAAGTGCTGACGACCTGTTTAACTTATCTTGTGGTTGTAGAAGAGCTTTCTGAAAGCAGCTTTTGAAGAAGCAATATGGGCTGCTTTGCCCTAGTTTTAATATAATCATATGTGCATGCTTATTACTCCCTCCGTTCCAAAATAGATGACCCAATTTTATACTATTAGTACAAAGTTGGATCATCTATTTTGGAACGGAGGGAGTAGCTTTGTTAAAAAGCAAACAGTGTCATGTCACATTGCAGGGCCTTAACTACTTCACCTCCCCACCTACTATCAACATTGTTCTTTCTTCTGCAAGTGTGTTAGTTCTTTTAGTAACATTGAGCTGAAGTAATGGTCACACAAGTTGACATCACTTGCACCTTCTGGTTTAGTTTGTTGGTGTGCCCCCTCTCAAAATTGCCTCGCATGTTTGATATGTGATGTATGCTCAACGTTAACATTGAATCTCTTGTTTCTTTATGCTAATTCTCCAGGGAGTAAGCAAGGGAGTAATAGCTGAAAAGATACTGATGTCAATGAAAGAGAGAGGAAAGCACGCCGACTTTGTATTGTGTATTGGTGATGACAGGTCTGACGAAGACATGTTTGAAAACATTGCGGACATAATCAAAAGGGGTATGGTTGCCCCCAAAACACCATTGTTTGCATGCACTGTGGGACAAAAACCAAGCAAAGCAAAATTCTACCTGGATGATACGTTTGAAGTGGCCACCATGCTGAGCGCACTGGCGGAGGCAACAGATCCTGAACCTACGACCGGCTCCACCGATGAGTTAGCTACGTCTATGTCCTCAATTGATATTGGTGGTGAACAAAGTCAGTCAAGGGGTAGACCTTTCGATGGATTGTAGTTCAGATCTTGGTTAAATCTGCAGATTATGGCGATTGATTCAACAGTCGCTTCTACACATATATTCTGACGGATATGAAGATGGATACTCAATGAACGACTAACACCAGGGCCTAAGATTTGAAGCTAGTGCAGAAGCATGCTCGATTCTCCAGCCGGGCAACACATTACCATCTTTTGCTGCAAAATGCAGGTCCATATGTCAATAGCTGACTCGTCACCTCTCTTTGCATCTTTCTCTTGAACCTTTTTCCTTCTCTAGTAAAACGAGATGCTTCATGGAAGGCAAGTGTACTGTATGGACGGGGTGATAGGCACTTGGGATGATAGGATTGGCACTGCACATGGAAATTCAATGGAGTGCATCCTCCTCTGCGTGTGATCCCGTGTAAACAAGTTACACATCGGTTTCGGTTTTGTTTTCGAAGTCTAAAGTCGCGTAGTAAATGTGAATGGTGAGATTTGGTTCGTTATTTGAAACCTTTTTTGTTTTTTGCTAGCCTTGCTCTCATAGCTTGCTCCATAATTTCTCCCTCCTTTGTTGGGTTCAAGTATGCTTCTATCTGAAAACTATGTAGGATTCTAAACTTGATGGTGGCACGGGCAAAATTGCAAACGTGTTGTTGATGCTTTGCTTGCCTATCTATCGATTTTCCTAACATATGACGCTCAACTGTGGACAATTTGCTTGGAGTACTGGCGAATTTGTTCCTTCAGTACCACATCTCTTTGCTTCATCAGTTCGTGGTGTAGTTTAGAAAACGGCTGAACAACGGATAGGTACAAAGTATGAACCGACAAACGTAAAGCAGATGATGTTTCCCTTAATACTACGAATCGTGGACATGGGGCACATTGTTGTGTGGGTAGAACTGAGCCTCGTCTTAAACTACAAGGGCGGTACACGTCCGTCTATCAGGAACGGGACTGTTTTTTGGCGGCTAGCATTGGACCGCCGCGGCGGCCGTTGGACTGATGGCATCTTCCTGAAGCCTTCCTGATAATCTGACGAGGGGGCTTCCTCTCCAGAATTTCCGTCCCCTAGGGAAAAGCTAGGGTTTGCTGTCCTCTGGTGGCCACTGCCGATCGTGAGTTTTTCCTTTGCCGTTACTTTTAGCCTGGAACTTGCCGGGGTTTGGGCACTACTAGGACAGTACGAGCGCTTCCGGAGATCCAGAGGCAGATGCATACGGATGTGGCGTACGCATTAATAAGGCAGAAAAACACAAAGCGGAAGATGGGTTTTCGCCATATGGCAGTAGATGAGTCTGATGGTAAGAGTGGAGGACTGATGTCAGTAGAAGTGTGGTTGATTCGCACATGGAGATCGAGAGATCGCTCGTCTTGGGCCGGGCCGTTTAATTGTTTCAGCGATCTTGGTTTTGGGAACCTCCTGGATGTTTCCAGCAGGGTCTTTCCGGTTTGAGGAACCTTCAGAAGGTTCTTGAACCAGCTTTTTTTTTGTGACCTTTCTTTTTTGTTCTCTTTTCTCCTGCTTCTATTTTCTACTTTATCCTTTTTTTTCTTCTTTTTTTACATTTTTCTTTTTTAATTTCTTTCATTTTCATTTTCATTTTCCAAGTTTATTTTCCTTTTTTGCTATAATATGGTTACTTTTACTTTTTTTCTTTTTTCTGTTATTTTTGTTGAAACATTTCAAATATTGTTTGAAATTTCAAAAAATGTTCTCGTTTTCAAGATTTGTTCATAATTTTTAAAAAATGTCAGTGTTTCAAAAAATGTTCTTATTTTCAAAATTTTGTTCACGATTACAAAAAATGTTTGTCTTTCAAGAAGTTCAAAAAATGTTCTCGTTTTCAAGATATGTTCACAATTTCAAAAAATGTTCGTGTTTCAAAAAAATCAGGAATTTTAAAAAATGTTGTCATTTTCAAAATTTGTTCATAGTTTTGCAGAAAAATGTTCATGCTTCAATAAATGTACGCGGTATGATCGTTCTGTTTGCAATTTCATAAAATGTTCCCACTTTCTAATTTTGTTCACATTTCCAAAAAAGCATACCTATACGAATTTTGTTCGCATTTTTTAAAATATTCATTTTTTTATATTTTTTTCTGAATATAAAAAATGTTCATATTTACAATTTTTTCCAAAATTAAAAACTGTTCGTGATCTCAGAAATATTCAGGAATTTCTAAAAATGTTCGCATTTTTTCTTCTGTTTTTCTAAATCAGAATTACAAAAATGGTTCCCTTTTCAAGAAAAAGTCTGGAATATAAAAAAAATGCGGTATTTCAAAATTGTTCACAATTTTTTTAAGGGGAATTGTTCACAGTTTTTGAACAAATGTTTCCCAATTCTCAACACCCTCTATGTTCTCCAATGGTTTCTGCTCCTTTTATTTTCAGTAGTTGATGTTTGGTGTATTGGCTAATAGCTCATGGTTAGGAGCCTGCGTTGTGTGGGGGTTTTCGGACCAAATCCTGCTTGTCTCATTTTTTCTTTTTGTCGCGCGACAAGAAACAACAAGCGACGCGTAGGTGGGCCGGCCCAGGCGAAGGACTGCTTGTGCGAAGCCCCGCCATTCTGCCGCAAAATGCGGCAGATAGGAGGTCGCGACTGTTGCTTCTTTTTCGAAGGAGCAGTCTGAAGGTTGCAGTAAAGGATGTTACAAAACTTTATTGATGTGGTTATTGACGATGGTAATTAGTGGAGGTTTATGGGCCTCTACAGTGAAGCCAACTGGGAGGATAAACACAAGACGTGGACAACCTTGTGTGATCTCCATGCAAGTGTACAACTACCTTGGGTAGTAATGGGGGTTTATAATGAGATTCTACATTCACATGAGAAGGAAGGAGGAAGGCAGAGGCAGCTACAGCGGATGCAAAACTACAGAGATGCATTTACTGACTGCACCTTAGAAGATATGCGCTACATGGGAGATGCTTTCACATGGAGGAGAGGAAGAGTTCGGGAGAGGCTAGGCCGAGCTATAGTTAATTCAAACTAGGCCGAGATGTTTCCGGGCGCCACCCTTACAAAGGGAGAGAAGACTAAATCCGACCATTGGCCCATCGCCATTGATAAAGAACACTATTTGAATGTGTCCTTAGAATCGGCTATGGTACCAGCATTTTGAGGCCTGGTGGTTAGCTGGACCAAAGTTGCAGAAAGTATTCCAGGAGTCCATTAATCACATGCAAAGCTTGTCGGGAAATGCTAAGCTAATGGAGAAAGCGGTTGTAATTCATGCTAACCTGCACTTATGGAATAAATGAGTATTTTTTTGCGTCAATACTTCCAATCTATTCATATTCAATCATGGCAATACAACAAACACCATAAAAAATAAAAATTACATTCAGATCCCTAGACCACCTAGTGACGACTACAAGCATTGAATTGAGCCGAAGGCGTGCCGCCGTCATCGCCCCTCCCTCACCGGAGCCGGGCAAAACTTGTTGTAGTAGGAAGTCAAGAAGTCATTGTGCTAAGCCACATAGGACCAGCGCAGTAGAACAACAACCGCCGCCGATGAAGAGTAGCTTGGATCAGAAGGATCCAACCTGAAGAAACACAAACGTAGACGAACAAAAAATCCACCAAGGAAAGATCCACCGGAGACACACCTCAACACGCCCACTGACGATACACACCATCGGGACGGGCCTAGATGGGGAGAGGCGTATTCCATCTTCAGGGAGCCGCCCCCGTCTCGCCTTTCTGAGAAGGGCACAAACCCTAACAAAACTTGAAGAAACATTTAAAAACAGAGTCCTCCCGCCAGCAAGGGCCGGGATCCACCGCGCCGCCATGGCCCTAAGGCCACCTGAGAAGAGGCAGACCAGCGGTAGCGCCGGTGGGGAGGCAGAGGAACCCTAAGATTTTCTTGGGGGAGGAGGCGTCTTTGCTTCGTACATGAGTGGTTGTGTTTAGAGGAGACAAATGAGCATTGAAAGGGCCTAGAAACAGAATTAACGAGTTGAAGAGGGAACTTGGAGTCCAATGAGTGATCCTTCAATAGCTTGATAGAATGAGATTCTAATCAGGCTGGAAAGCTTGTTCGAACAAGAGGAGTTGCGCCATCTCCAGAGAGAATGGGTGAACTGGTTAAGGCTGGACGGCCTCTTCGGAATGGAGGAGATGCACCATCTTCAAAAAGGACAGGCGAACTGGTTACGACAAGGGGACCGTAATATGGGATTCTTTCGAAACTACACAAAGGCTAGAAAGAAAAAGAATACAATAAAATACTTACTACTCCCTCCAATCCATATTAACATACGCTACTTTAGTATAAATTTATACTAGAGCAGCGTCAAATAATTTGAATTGGAGGGAGTAGATGATATTGGTGCAAAACTAGACGGAGATGACATTATGAAATCTTTCACCGCTAGCTATTTTAATATCGTCGTTATAGCTAATGGGAATGTGATGAGCAATGAGGTTTTAAATGACGTTGAAACAAAGTAATGCAACAAATAAATGACATGCTTCTTGCTCCTTTCTCTCTGGAGGAGATTAACAAGATTGTTCGCTATTGGCGATTTGAAGGCCTCGGGCCTAATGGACTTCATGCAACATTTTATAAGTGATTTTGGGATTTGCGGGGTGATGATCTGGTGAAGGAAGTTTTGGAGGCTGCAAATTCAGGGGTTATCCTAGAGGGTTGGAATGAAACTACAGTGCTAATTTACCCAAAGTAGATAACCTAGAAAAGACAACTCAATTTTGTCCAATTAGCCTTTTTATTGTTGTTTATAAGGTGATATAAGACACTAGCAAATAGGTTAAAGAATGTTCTCCCTGAGATTATTGGTCAGCATCAGATGTGTTTGTCCCCGTGAGGGTAATTACTGACAATATTCTTCTAGCATATGAATGTTTTCATACCATCAGGAAGAAACCGGTGAGGAAACCTTTGTGTGCAATCAAATTGGACATGCACAAGGAGTATGGTCATGTGGAGTGGGAATTTCTTGAGAGAAGGATGGTAGTGTCGGGATTAGCACCAAGATGGGTTGAACTCGTGATGGCGTGTATTACATCAGTAAAATATCATATAAGATTTAATACTACAGAGACCGATTTTGTTGCCCCTTCTCAATGTCCTATGTGTAGAGGGTTTGTCAAAGATGTTATTAAGGGCAGAACAGAGGGGAGATTTGGAAGGGGTGAAGGTGTCTTGGGATGCGACACTAGTTTCCCATCTTCTTTTTGTTGGCGATGCACTGATACTTATGTCGGTAAATCAGAAGAATGCTTTGCTTCTAAAGCATATTCTTGACACCTACTCCAGTGATTCAGGTTAGTTGGTTAGTGCCTCGATATGCATCATTTATTTTAGGCCTAGTACAATGGTTAACGCAAGAGTAAAGGTTTGCTATGTTTTGAATATAGAAATGATAAATATTTGGGCATACTATATATGGTGGGGGTGGACAGGTCAGATTGTTTCAAACATTTATTGGATAGAGTTTGGGCACATTTTGCTGCACGTTGGAAGGAGAAATTTTTATCGTATGGAGAGAAGGAGACTCTTAAAGTAACCGCACAAGTTGTCCCAGTATTTGCTATGACTGTTTTCAAGATACAAAAGCAATTTTTAAAAGGTATATTCTGTTGGGAACGCGGTAATTTTAAAAAAAATTCCTATGATCACGCAAGATCTATCTAGGTGATGCATAACAATGAGAGGGGAGAGTGTGTCCACGTACCCTCGTAGACCGAAAGCGGAAGCGTTTAGTTAACGCGGTTGATGTAGCCGAACGTCTTCGCGATCCAACCTATCCAAGCATCAAACGTACGGCACCTCCGCATTCAACACACGTTCATCTCGGGGACGTCCCTCGTACTCTTGATCCAGTGAGGCCGAGGGAGAGTTTCGTCAGCACGACGATGTGGTGACGGTGATGATGAAGTTACTGGCGTAGGGCTTCGCCTAAGCACTACGATGATATGACCGAGATGTGTAACTATGGAGGGGGGCATCGCACACGGCTAAACAATGTCAACTTGTGTGTCCTAGGGTGCCCCCTGCCCCCGTATATAAAGGAGCAAGGGGGCAGGCCGGCCGGCCCTTGGGCGCGCCAAGGAGGGGAGGGATCCTCCTCCTAGTAGGAGTAGGACTCCCCTTTTCCAAGTCCAACTAGGAGGTGGAAGGGGGAAGGAAGGAAGGAGAGGGAGAGGGAGAGGGAGAGGGAAAGAGGGGTTGCGTCCCCCTCCCCTAGTCCAATTCGGACTCCCCTTGGGGGGGGGGGTCGCCACCTCCTGGGCTACTGTCCTCTCTCTCCCCTAAGGCTCACTAAGGCCCAATACTTCCCCGGAGGGTTCCGGTAACCCCTCCGACATTCCGGTTTTCTTCGAAATCACCCGGAACACTTCCGGTGTCCGAATATAGCCGTCCAATATATCAATCTTTATGTCTCGACCATTTCGAGAGACTCCTCGTCATGTCTGTGATCACATCCGGGACTCCGAACTACATTTGGTACATCAAAAACACATAAACTCATAAGACCAATCGTCATCGAACGTTAAGCGTGCGGACCCTACGGGTTCGAGAACTATGTAGACATGACCGAGACACGTCTCCGGTCAATAACCAATAGCGGAACCTGGATGCTCATATTGGTTCCTACATATTCTACGAAGATCTTTATCGGTCAAACCGCATAACAACATACATTGTTCCATTTGTCATCGGTATGTTACTTGCCCGAGATTCGATCGTCGGTATCTCAATACCTAGTTCAATCTCGTTATCAGCAAGTCTCTTTACTCGTTCTGTAATACTTCATCCTGCAACTAACTCATCTGTCACAATGCTTGCAAGGCTTATAGTGATGAGTATTACTGAGAGGGCTCAGAGATACCTCTCCGAAACACGGAGTGACAAATCCTAATCTCGATCTATGCCAACCCAACAAACACCTTCGGAGATACATGTAGAGCACCTTTATAATCACCCTTTTATGTTGTGATGTTTGGTAGCACACAAAGTGTTCCTCCAGTATTCGGGAGTTGCATAATCTCATAGTCTGAGGAACTTGTATAAGTCATGAAGGAAGCAGTAGCAATAAAACTAACACGATCATAATGCTAAGCTAACGGATGGGTCATGTCCATCGCATCATTCTCCTAATGATGTGATTCCGTTCATCAAATGATAACACATGTCTATGGTTAGGAAACTTAACCATCTTTGATTAACGAGCTAGTCGAGTAGAGGCATACTATGGACTATATGTTTTGTCTACGTATTCACACATGTACTAAGTTTCCGGTTAATACAATTCTAGCATGAATAATAAACATTTATCATGAATTAAGGAAATAAATAATAACTTTATTATTGCCTCTAGGGCATATTTCCTTCAGTCTCCCACTTGCACTAGAGTCAATAATCTAGATTACATAGTAATGATTCTAATTCCCATGGAGCTTTGGTGCTGATCATGTTTTGCTCGTGAGAGAGGCTTAGTCAACGGGTCTGCAACATTCAGATCCGTGTGTATCTTGCAAATCTCTATGCCTCCTTCCGACACTTGATGACAGATGGAATTGAAGCGTCTCTTGATGTGCTTGGTTCTCTTGTGAAATCTGGATTCCTTTGCCAAGGCAATTGCACCAGTATTGTCACAAAAGATTTTCATTGGACCCAATGCACTAGGTATGACACCTAGATCGGATATGAACTCCTTCATTTGCTACTTTCGAAGTAGCAATGTACTCTGCTTCACACGTAGATCCTGCCACGACGCTCTGCTTGGAACTGCACCAACTGACAGCTCCTCCATTCAATAAAAATATGTATCCGGTTTGCGACTTAGAGTCATCCGGATTAGTGTCCAAGCTTGCATCGACGTAACCATTTATGACGAGCTCTTTTTCACCTCCATAAACGAGAAACATATCCTTAGTCCTTCTCAGGTATTTCAGGATGTTCTTGACCGTTGTCCATTGCTCCACTCCGGGATTACTTTGGTACCTCCCTGCCATGCTTATAGCAAGACATACATCAGGTCTGGTACACAACATTGCATATATGATAGAACCTATGGCTGAAGCATAGGGAATGACTTTCATTTTCTCTCTATCTTCTACGGTGGTCGGGCTTTGAGTCTGACTCAACTTCACACCTTGTAACACAGGCAAGAACCCTTTCTTTGACTGATCCATTTTGAACCTCCTCAAAACTTTATCAAGGTATGTGCTTTGTGAAAGTCCAATTAAGCGTCTTGATCTATCTCTATAGATCTTGATGCCCAATATGTAAGCAGCTTCTCTAAGGTCTTTCATAGAAAAACTCTTATTCAGGTATCCCTTTATGCTATCCAGAAATTCTATATCATGTCCAATCAATAATATGTCATCTACATATAAGATTAGAAATGCTACTGAGCTCCCACTCACTTTCTTGTAAATACAGGCTTCTCCAAAAGTCTGTATAAAACCATATGCTTTGATCACACTATCAAAGCGATTATTCCAACTCCGAGAGGCTTGCACCAGTCATAAATGGATCACTGGAGCTTGCACACTTTGCTAGCACCCTTTGGATCGACAAAACCTTCTGGTTGCATCATATACAACTCTTCTTCCAGATATCCATTCTGGAATGCAGTTTTGACATCCATAAAATGCAGCAATTGCTAACATGATTCGGACAGACTTAAGCATCGCTACGGGTGAGAAAGTCTCATCATAGTCAACTCCTTGAACTTGTCGAAAACCTTTCTCAACAAGTCGAGCTTTGTAAACAGGAACATTACCGGCTGCGTCGATCTTCTTCTTAAAGATCCATTTATTTTCTATGGCTTGCTGATCATCGGGCAAGTCCACCAACGTCCACACTTTGTTCTCATACATGGATCCCATCTCAGATTTCATGGCCTCAAGCCATTTCGCGGAATCTGGGCTCATCATCGCTTCCTCATAGTTTGTAGGTTCATCATGGTCTAGTAACATGACTTCCAGAACAGGATTACCATACCACTCTGGTGCGGATCTTACTCTAGAAGACCTACGAGGTTCGGTAGTAACTTGATCTAAAGCTTCATGATCATCATCATTAGCTTCCTCACTAATTGGTGTAGGAACCACAGGAACTGATTTCTACGATGAACTACTTTCCAATAAGGGAGCAGGTATAGTTACCTCATCAAGTTCTACTTTCCTCCCACTCACTTCTTTCGAGAGAAACTCCTTCTCTAGAAAGGATCCATTCTTAGCAACAAAGATTTTGCCTTCAGATCTGTGATAGAAGATGTACCCAATAGTTTCTTTTGGGTATCCTATGAAGACTTTCTCTGATTTGGGTTTGAGCTTATCAGGTTGAAGCTTTTTCGCATAAGCATCACAGCCCCAAACTTTCAGAAACGACAACTTTGGTTTCTTGCCAAACCACAGTTCATAAGGTGTCGTCTCAGCGGATTTAGATGGTGCCCTATTTAAATTGTATGCAGCCGTCTCTAAAGCATAACCCCAAAACGATAGCGGTAAATCAGTAAGAGACATCATAGATGGCACCATATATTATAAAGTATGGTTACAACATTCAGACACACCATTTCGCGTTGGTGTTCAAGGTGGCGTTAATTGTGAAACTATCCCATGTTGTTTCAAATGAAGACCAAACTCGTAACTCAAATATTCTCCTCCACGATCAGATCGTAGAAACTTTATTTTCTTGTTACGACGATTTTCCACTTCACTCTGAAATTATTTGAACTTTTCAAATGTTTCGGACTTATGCTTCATTAAGTAGATATAACCATATCTGCTTAAATCATCTATGAAGGTAAGAAAATAATGATACCCACCACGAGCATCAATACTCATTGGACCACATACATCGGTATGTATTATTTCCAAGAAGTCAGCAGCTCGTTCCATTGTTCCGGAGAACGGAGTTTTAGTCATCTTGCCCATAAGGCACGGTTTGCAAGCACCAAGTGATTCATAATCAAGTGATTCCAAAAGTCCATCGGTATGGAGTTTCTTCATGCGCTTTACACCGATATGACCCAAATGGCAGTGCCACAAATAAGTTGCACTATCATTATTAAAATTCAATCTTTTGGCTTCAACACTATGAATATGTGTATCACTACTATCAAGATTCAACAAAAATAGACCACTCAACAGGGTTGCATAACCATAAAAGGTATTACTCATATAAATAGAGCAACCATTATTCTCTGATTTAAATGAATAACCGTCTTGCATTAAACAAGATCCAGATATAATGTTCATGCTCAACGCTGGCACCAAATAACAATTATTCAGGTATAAAACTAATCCCAATGGTAGATGTAGAGGTAGCGTGTCAACCGCGATCACATCGACTTTGGAACCATTTCCCACGCGCATCGTCACCTCGTCCTTAGCCAATCTTCGCTTAATCCATAGCCCCTATTTCAAGTTGCAAATCTGAGCAACAGAACCAGTATCAAATGCCCAGGTGCTACTGCGAGCATTAGTTAAGTACACATCAATAACATGTATATCAAATATACCTTTCACTTTGCCATCCTTCTTCTCCGCCAAATATTTGGGGCAGTTCCGCTTCCGGTGACCAGTCCCTTTGCAGTAGAAGCATTCAGTTTCAGGCTTAGGTCCATACTTGGGTTTCTTCTCTTAAGCAGCAACCTTTTTGCCATTCTTCTTGAAGTTCCCTTTCTTCCCTTTGCCCTTTTTCTTGAAACTAGTGGTCTTATTGACCATCAACACTTGATGCTCCTTTTTGATTTCTACCTCCGCGGCCTTTAGCATCGCGAAGAGCTCGGGAATAGTCTTGTTCATCCCTTGCATATTATAGTTCATCACGAAGCCTTTATAGCTTGGTGGCAGTGATTGAAGAACTCTGTCTATGACACAATCAACTGGAAGATCAACTCCCAGCTGAGTCAAGTGATTATGATACCCAGACATTTTGAGTATGTGTTCACTAACATAACTATTCTCCTCCATTTTGCAGCTGTAGAACTTGTTGGAGACTTCATATCTCTCAACTCGGGCATTTGCTTGAAATATTAACTTCAACTCTTGGAACATCTCATATGCTCCATGACGTTCAAAACGTCTTGGAAGTCCCGATTCTAAGCCATAAAGCATGGCACACTGAACTATCGAGTAGTCATCAGCTTTGCTCTGCCAGACATTCTTAACATCATCAGTAGCATCTGCAGCAGGACTGGCACCCAACGGTGCTTCTAGGACGTAATTCTTCTGTGCAGCAATGAGGATAATCCTCAAGTTACGGACCCAGTCCGTGTAGTTGCTGCCATCATCTTTCAACTTGGCTTTCTCTAAGAACGCATTAAAATTCAAAGGAACGGTAGCACGGGCCATTGATCTACAACAACATAGACATGCAAAATACTATCAGGTACTAAGTTCATGATAAATTAAAGTTCAATTAATCATGTTACTTAAGAACTCCCACTTTGATAGACATCCCTCTAATCTTCTAAGTGATCACGTGATGCAAATCAACTAAACCATGTCCGATCATCACGTGAGATGGAGTAGTCTTGAATGGTGAACATCACTATGTTGATCATATCTACTATATGATTCACGCTCGACCTTTCGATCTCAGTGTTCCGAGGCCATATCTGCATATGCTAGGCTCGTCAAGTTTAACCCGAGTATTCTACGTGTGCAAAACTGGCTTGCACCCGTTGTATGTGAACGTAGAGCTTATCACACCCGATCATCACGTAGCAACAATGCATACTCGGGGAGAACACTTGTACCTTGAAATTTAGTAAGGGATCATCTTATAATGCTACCAACGTCCTAAGCCAAATAAGATGCATAAAGGATAAGCATCTCATGCAATCAAAATATGTGACATGATATGGCCATCATCATCTTGTGCTCATCATCTCCATCACCGAAGCATCGTCATGATCTCCAACATCACCGGCGCGACACCTTGATCTCTATCGTAGCATTATTGTCGTCTCGCCACCTATTGTTACTACGACTATTGCCACCGCTTAGTGATAAAGTAAAACAATTACATGGCGATTGCATTGCATACAATAAAGCGACAACCATATGGCTCCTACCAGTTGCCGATAACTTTGTTACAAAACATGATCATCTCATATAACAATTTATATCACATCATGCTTGACCATATCACATCACAGCAAGCCGTGCAAAACAAGTTATACGTCCTCTACTTTGTGGTTGCAAGTTTTACGTGGCTGCTACGGGCTTCTAGCAAGAACCGTTCTTACCTACGCATCAAAACCACAACGATTTTTCGTCAAGTGTGTTGTTTTAACCTTCAACAAGGACCGGGCGTAGCCACACTCGAATCAACTAAAGTTGGAGAAACAGACACTCACCATCCACCTATGTGCAAAGCACGTCGGTAGAACTAGTCTCGCGTAAGCGTACGTGTAATGTCAGTCAGAGCCGCTTCATCTAACAATACCGCCGAATCAAAGTATGACATTGCTGGTAAGCAGTATGACTATTATCGCCCACAACTCTTTGTGTTCTACTAGTGCATATAACATCTACGCATAGACCTGGCTCAGACGCCACTGTTGGAGAACGCGGTAATTTCAAAAAAATTCCTACGATCACGCATGATCTATCTAGGTGATGCATAGCAATGAGAGGGGAGAGTGTGTCCACGTATCCTTGTAGACCGAAAGCGGAAGCGTTTAGTTAATGCGGTTGATGTAGTCGAACGTCTTTGCGATCCAAGTGATCCAAGCACCGAACGTACGGCACCTTCGCGTTCAGCACACGTTCAACTCAGGGACGTCCCTCGTACTCTTGATCTAGTTGAGGCTGAGGGAGAGTTTCATCAGCATGATGGCATGGTGACGGTGATGATGAAGTTACCAGCGCAGGGCTTTGCCTAAGCACTACGATAATATGACCAAGGTGTGTAACTGTGGAGGGGGCAACACACACGGCTAAACAATGTCAACTTGTGTGTCCTAGGGTGCCCCCTGCCCCTGTATATAAAGGAGCAAGGGGGAGGTCGGCCGGCCCTTGGGAGCGCCAAGGAGGGGAGGAGTCCTCCTCCTAGTAGGAGTAGGACTCCCCTTTTCCTAGTCCAACTAGGAGGCAGAAGGGGGAAGGAAGGAGAGGGAGAGTGAGAGGGAAAGAGGGGTTGCGCCCCCTCCCCTAGTCCAATTCAGACTCCCCTTGGGGAGGGAGGGGGGCGCCAGCTCGTGGGATGCTGCCCTCTCTCTCCCCTAAGGCCCACTAAGGCCCAATACTTCCCCGGGGGGTTCCGGTAACCCCTCCGGCACTTCGGTTTTCTTCAAAATCACCCCGAACACTTTTGGTGTCTGAATATAGCCATCCAATATATCAATATTTATGTCTCGACCATTTCGAGACTCCTCGTCATGTCCGTGATCACACCCGAGACTCCGAACTACATTCAGTACATCAAAAACACATAAACTCATAATACCAATCGTCATCGAACGTTAAGCGTGCGGACCCTACGGGTTTGAGAACTATGTAGACATGACCGACACACGTCTCCGGTCAATAACCAATAGCGGAACCTGGATGCTCATATTGGTTCCTACATATTCTACAAAGATCTTTAGGGGCCAAACCGCATAACAACATACGTTGTTCCCTTTGTCATCGGTATGTTACTTGCCCGAGATTCGATCGTCGCTATCTCAATACCTAGTTCAATCTCGTTACCGGCAAGTGTCTTTACTCATTCTGTAATACTTCATCCCACAAATAACTCATTAGTCACAATGCTTGCAAGGCTTATAGTGATGAGTATTACCGAGAGGGCCCAGAGATACCTCTCCGAAACACGGAGTCACAAATCCTAATCTCGATCTATGCCAACCCAATAAACACCTTCGGAGACACATGTAGAGCACCTTTATAATCACCCTTTTACGTTGTGACGTCTGGTAGCACACATAGTGTTCCTATGGTATTCGGGAGTTGCATAAGCTCATAGTCTGAGGAACTTGTATAAGTCATGAAGAAAGCAGTAGCAATGAAACTAAGACGATCATAATGCTAAGCTAACAGATGGGTCATGTCCATCACATCATTCTCCTAATGATGTGATCCCGTTCATCAAATGACAACACATGTCTATGGTTAGGAAACTTAACCATCTTTTATTAAGGAGCTAGTCAAGTAGAGGCATACTAGGGACTATATGTTTTGTCTATGTATTCACACATGTACTAAGTTTCCGGTTAATACAATTCTAGCATGAATAATAAACATTTATCATGAATTAAGGAAATAAATAATAACTTTATTATTGCCTCTAGGGCATATTTCCTTCATATTCGTGATGCTACAACTAGATCTTGGTGGGGTGATGATCAGGATAGAAACGGATGTTGGATGGCATGGTGGAAGTTGTGCATACCTAAATTAAGTGGAAGTATGGGCTTTCATGACTTATATTATTTTAATCCCGCCATGCTCGCAAAGTAATGCTTGAGGTTGTTAGAGAGTCGGGATTCCTTATATTCTTTCATCCTAAGGATGAAATATTTTATGATGGGAATATTTTGAAAGCTAAACTGAAAAGTAGATCATCATTCACATAGCAAGCTATTATGCCAGGTTTTGAAGCATTCAAGAGCGGCTATATACGGAGGGTTGGTGATCTCACCCATATTAATATTGGAGTGATAATTGGATACCAACAAATCCTAATCTATGAGTTTTAACCCCTAAAGGTGGGAACTTAGTGTGAAAAGTATGTTATCTGATCAATCCAGTCTCAGGTAAGTGGGATAAGGAGCTCATTAGGGATAGTTTTTGGCGAGTTGATGCCGAATCCATATTGTCAATTCCGCTAGTAGATGATAGTGAGGATTTTGTTGCATGACACAATTCAAAAATGGCATATTTTTAGAAAAATTGGCCAACTATGGTGAGTGGAATCATAAGCTCAAAAGAGAAATCTATGCCAATGATCATGACACTCGACGTGGAAGAGATAGGCGGGCTTGGAGAGATTTATGAACATCTACTATGGCACCAAAAGCTAAAGTGTTCGGTCGAAGAGCACTGAAAGAAGCGATCATGTGTGTACATTAGCATGTGACACGTCGCGGATTTAGGTCAATACCATTTGTGTACACTAGGATATAAAGATTCGAAACACATGTTATTTACTTGTACTAGAGCAAGGCAAATTTCGAAGGAGTTAGGAGTAAAACAAGAGGTAGAAGTGGCTTTGTGTGCCGATGGATCTAGAGGCGTTGTGTTGGAGGAGCTTTTTAGAAAATGATTGTCCAGCGCCCTTATGCTAGAAGCCCTTATGCCCAGAAGATCACATACGAGAGCTAGTTCTAAATACCACCTAATATATTTGGTGGGAGAGAGATAACCAACTCATGGAGATGAGGTCCAGCCGATCAGACGATCTATGATGTCAATTAGTTTTTATCACTTAATTATATCAGAAGCAGGAAGAAAACAACTCCAAGGCCTCAAGTGGGATGGCAGAAACCCCGTGAAGGGGCATAGATGGTGTATGTGGATGCTTACTTCAATCATGAATCCCATGTGGCGGCTTCAGGGGTGGTGATTAGAGACTCTAATGGAGGATTCATGTATGATCGATTCTTTAGAATACATGGAGCAATGGATGTGCTTTTTTTAATCAAAGGGGTCGCCTTGACCTAACTTTTATTAAAAGTCAAGGCAAAGCAGCCATCACACATACGTTTCATAGTTTCGGCCAGAGCCATCTTTAGTTGCAACGAAATTATTACAAGGATATTTTTAAATTACTTACAACAAACCGTCTGATAGGCACTCGATATAATTAGGAAGCACAAGATACAACGAGCACTGCCCACTAGTAGAGCAGCCTATCGAAAGAACTACCCACGCTATCCTAAGTAGCTCCTCATTGTGATGATCGAGAAGTCGCAAGCATTCAAGGAGCAGAGAAGCTTGAGCATCGACGCAAAGAACCTTCCATTGACGCACAAAAGACCCTACTAGATCCAAGACATGCTCTAGGCTTCACCATGTTCGCCCTTGAAATACAAATTCTCAAAGCAAACTTAAGACCCACAAGGTAGCAAATAATCATATTAATAAGAGTAACATTTTTCCTTCTCTTCTAATAAACAAGATCACAAAAATCATGTGTTATAGGTATGTCAAGGATTCCAGCAATGGTTTCCCATGTGTTGCTTGCAACAATGCTATCAAAAAAGAGATGTTGTATGCTTTCCTTCTCATAACAAAAGACAAAAAGTAAGATCAGTCACATGGTGCCCTCTTGGCCAAATTATCCCTAGTTAAACTTTTATTATTGTAAATAAGCCACATGACAACATGAGTATTGGGAGGGGTTTTAATTTTCCAAATGCAATACTTTAGATCATGATCACCCCCAGTTGTTCATCTTGTAGAAGGATTTAACTGAATATATCCTAGAGGATTCAAGTGACCAAATAGGGACATTCTTCCCATAAGAAAAGGTAATATTTTTAATGAAAGAAATCAAATCAAGCCATTTAGCAAATAATTGCTCATTTACACATCTTCTAAAAGTAAGCTTCAATTCGATCCCATCTCATACTTAGCTAACAATAGCATTTTGTTGTTGATAGAATGAAAATAAATCCCAGAAACTAGTCTTAAGTGAACAATCACCACACCAGGTGTCATGCCACAAGGCAATCTGTTGACCATCCCCAAGTTTCCATCTATAAAACACATCAGTAGTATATAATGTCCAAGTCACCTCTTTCCGAAAAGGAGGTCCAAGGGAAGCTTTAGACCACAACGGGTTTGGGTTACCAGTGTTATCTTTAAAGTTAATCATGGTTTTCCAGCCATTAGGCGAATCATAAAAAAATCTCTTACACCAAGAAGCTAGCACCGACATAGTAAATCCACTAAGATTAGGAACACCAAGACCACCAACTCTTTTTTCCTGGATAGAAGCCCCTAGTTAGCAAGATGGTATTTGTGCTCATCCCCTATATTACCCCAGAAGAATGAGACATTTGAGAGGTAATGGCTTCAACAACCCACTTTGGGAAATTTAACCATAGTCGTGAGGTAAGTCGGGATGCTAGCAACAGAAGTGGTAACTAAAGTAAGTTTCCCTCTACACAAAAGGTTTCTACCACCACCCAGCCATGTTCTTTATAATACTAACAATAATAGGTTGAAGATCCTCTCTTACAATTTTTCGTAATGTAATGGAACACCTAAATATTTAAAGGGGAATTCCCCAATCTGTCAGCAGAAAGTTTGAGCAAAAGCTATAACTGTTGGGGAACATAGCATGAAATTTCAAAAAAATTCCAACGATCATGCAAGATCTATCTAGGAGATGCATAGCAACGAGAGGGGGAGAGTGTGTCCACGTACCCTCGTAGACCGAAAGCGAAAGTGTTAGTTAACGCGGTTGATGTAGTCGAACATCTTCACGATCCAACCGATCCAAGTACCGAACGTACGACACCTCCGAGTTCAGCACACGTTCAGCTTGATGATGTCCCTCGAACTCTTGATCCAGCAGAGGGTCGAGGGAGAGTTTCGTCAGCACGACGGCGTGGTGACGGTGTTACGATGTGATCCGCGCAGGGCTTCGCCTAAGCACTACGATGATACTATCGGAGGAGTAAACGGTGGAGGGGGGCACCGCACACGGCTAAGACAATGTCGTGCCTTTGGGGTGCCCCCTGCCCCCGTATATAAAGGAGGGAAGAGGAGGCCGGCCACCAGGGGAGCGCCAAGGGAGGGGGGATACTACTAGGACTCCACTCCTAGTAGGATTCGCCCCCCCTCTTTTTTCCTTCTTACGGAGCTGGAAAGGGGGACGGAGAGGTAGTAGGAGAAGGAAAGGGGGGTGGCGCCCCCTTTTCCTAGTCCAATTCGGCCTTCTCCCTTATGGGGGGGGGGGGGTGCACCAGCCCCTTGTGGTCTGGTTAGCTTCCCTCCCATGGCCCATATGGCCCATATCTTCCACCTAGGGGTTCCGGTAACCCATCCGGTATTCCGGTTTGTACCCGATACACTCGGGAACCCTTCCGGTGTCCGAATACCACCTTCCAATATATAAATCTTTACCTCTCGACCATTTCAAGACTCCTCGTCATGTCCATGATCACATCCGGGACTCGAACAAACTTCGGTCACCAAAACACATAATTCATAATACAAATCATCATCGAACGTTAAGCGTGCGGACCCTACGGGTTCGAGAAAAATGTAGACATGATCGAGACACATCTCCGATCAATAACCAATAGCGGAACCTGGATGCTCATATTGGTTCCTACATATTCTACGAAGATCTTTATCGGTCAAACCGCACAACAACATACGTTGTTCCCTTTTTCACCGGTATGTTACTTGCCCAAGATTTGATCGTCGGTATCTTCATACCTAGTTCAATATCATTACCGTCAAGTCTCTTTATTCGTTCTGTAATGCTTCATCCCGCAACTAACTCATTAGTCACATTGCTTGCAAGGGTTATAGTGATGAGCATTACCGAGAGGGACCAGAGATACCTCTCCGATACATGGAGTGACAAATCCTAATCTCGATCTATGCCAACTCAACAAACACCTTCGGAGACACCTGTAGAGCATCTTTAAAATCACCCGGTTACGTTGTGATGTTTGATAGCACACAAGGTGTTCCTCCAGTATTCAGGAGTTGCATAATCTCATAATCAGAGGAACATGTATAAGTCATGAAGAAAGCAATAGCAATAAAACTTATCAATCATTATGCTAAGCTAATGGATGGGTCTTGTCCATCACATCATTCTCTAATGATGTGATCTCATTCATCAAATGACAACACATGTCTATGGTCAGGAAACATAACCATCTTTGATTAATGAGCTAGTCAAGTAGAGGCATACTAGGGACACTTTGTTTTGTCTATGTATTCACACATGTACTAAGTTTTCGGTTAATACAATTCTAGCATGAATAATAAACATTTATCATGATATAAGGAAATATAAATAACAACTTTATTATTGCCTCTAGGGCATATTTCCTTCAGCCTTCCACTTGCACTAGAGTCAATAATCTAGTTCACATCTCCATGTGATTTAACACCAATAGTTAACATTTGTATGTGATTAACACCCATAGTTCACATCACCATGTGACCAACAACCAAAGGGTTTACTAGAGTCAATAATCTAGTTCACATTGCTATGTGATTAACACCAAAAGTGTACTAAGGCATGATCATGTTTTGCTTGTGAGAGAAGTTTAGTCAACGGGTCTGCTAAATTCAGAGTCGTATGTATTTTGCAAATTTTCTATGTCTACAATGCTCTGCATGGAGCTACTCTAGCTAATTGCTCCCACTTTCAATATTTATCCAGATTGAGACTCAGAGTCATCTGGATTGGTGTAGAGCTTACATCGACGTAACTCTTTATGCCAAACTATTTATCACCTCCATAACCAAGAAATACTTCCTTAGTCCTCTTAGGTAACTAAGGATAACTTTGACCGCTATATAGTGATCCACTCCTGGATCACTATCGTACCCCTTGCCAAACTCATAGCAAGGCACACAACTGGTCTGGTACATAGCATGGCATACTTTATAGAACCTATGACTGAGGCATAGGGAATGACTTTCATTCTCTTTTTATCTTTTGCCTTGGTCGGGCTTTGAGTCTTACTCAACTTTACACCTTGTAATATAGGCAAAGACTCCTTCTTTGACTGATCCATTTTGAACTCTTTCAAAATCTTGTTAAGGTATGTACTCATTGAAAAATCTTATCAAGCGTCTTGATCTATCTCTATAGATCTTGATGCCCAATATGTAAGCAGCTTCACCGAGGTCTTTCTTTGAAAATCTCCTTTCAAACTCTCCTTTATGCTTTCCAGAAAATTCTACATCATTTCTGATCAACAATATGTCATTCACATATACTTATCAGAAATGTTGTAGTGCTCCCACTCAGTTTCTTGTAAATACAGGCTTCACCGCAAGTGTGTATAAAACTATATGCTTTGATCAACTCATCAAAGCCTATATTCCAACTCTGAGATGCTTGCACCAGTCCATAGATGGATCGCTGGAGCTTGCACACCTTGTTAGTACCTTTAGGATCGACAAAACCTTCTGGTTGCATCATATACAACTCTTCTTTAAGAAATATCCATTTAAGGAATGCAGTTTGGACATCCATTTGCCAGATTTCATCAAATATGGCAACTGCTAACATGATTCGGACGGATTTAAGCATCGCCACAGTTGAGAAAATCTCATTGTAGTCAACACCTTGAACTTGTCGAAAACCTTTTGCGACAAGTCGAGCTTTGTAGATAGTAACACTACTATCAACGTCCGTCTTCCTCTTGAAGATCCATTTATTTTCTATGGCTTGCTGATCATCGGGCAAGTCCACCAAAGTCCATACTTTGTTCTCATACATGGATCCCATCTCAGATTTCATGGCCTTAAGCCATTTCGCAGAATCTGGGCTCATCATCGCTTCCTCATAGTTCGTAGGTTCATCATGGTCTAGTAACATGACTTCCAGAATAGGATTACCGTACCACTCTGGTGCGGACCGTACTCTGGTTGACCTACGAGGTTCGGTAGTAACTTGATCTGAAGTTTCATGATCATCATCATTAGCTTCTTCACTAATTGGTGTAGGAATCACTGGAACTAATTTTTGTGATGAACTAATTTCCAATTCGGGAGAAGGTACAATTACCTCATCAAGTTCTACTTTCCTCCCACTCACTTCTTTCGAGAGAAACTCCTTCTCTAGAAAGGATCCATTCTTAGCAACGAATATCTTGCCTTCGGATCTGTGATAGAAGGTGTACCCAACAGTTTCTTTTGGGTATCCTATGAAGGCACATTTCTTCGATTTGGGCTCGAGCTTATCAGGTTGAAGATTTTTTCACATAATCATTGCAGCCCCAAACTTTAAGAAACGCGGCTTAGGTTTGTTTCCAAACCACAGTTCATACGGTGTCGTCTCAACGAATTTTGACGGTGCCCTGTTTAACATGAATGCAGTTGTGTCTAATGCATAATCCCAAAACGATAGTGGTAAATTGATAAGAGACATCATATATCGCACCATTTCTAATAAAGTACGGTTACGATGTTCAGACACACCATTACGCTGTGGTGTTCCAGGTGGCGTGAGCTGTGAAACTATTCCACACTGTTTTAAATGAAGGCCAAACTCATAACTCAAATATTCACCTCCATTATTAGATTGTATCAACTTTATTTTCTTGTTACAATGATTCTCCACTTCACTTTGAAATTCTTTGAACTTTTCAAATGTTTCAGACTTGTGTTTCATTAAGTAGATATACCCATATCTGCTCAAATCATCTATGAAGGTCAGAAAATAGTGATACCTACCACGAGCCTCAACACTCATCGGACCGCATACGTCGGTATGTATTATTTCCAATAAGTCATTAGCTTGTTCCATTGTTTCAGAGAATGAAGTTTTAGTCATCTTGCCCATAAGGCACAGTTCACAAGTATCAAATGATTCATAATCAAGTGATTCCAAAAGCCCATCAGCATGGAGTTTCTTCATGCGCTTTACACCAATGTGACCTAAATGGCAGTGCCACAAGTATGTTGCACTATCATTATCAACTTTGCATCTTTTGGCATCAATACTATGAATATGTGTATCACTATGATCGAGATTTAGTAAACCATGAACATTGGGTGTATGACCATAGAAGGTTTTATTTATGTAAATAGAATAATAATTATCCTCTGTCTTAAATGAATAATTGTGTTGCAATAAACACGGTCTAATCTTATTCATGCTTTAATGCAAACACCAAATAACATTTATTTAGGTTCAACTCTAATCCCAAAAGCATAGGGGTATGCGATGATGATCATATCAATCTTGGAACCACTTCCAACATACATCGTCACTTCACCCTCAACTAGTCTATTTATTCTGCAACTCCTGTTTCGAGTTACTCATCTTAACAACTGAACAAATATCAAATACCTAGGGGTTACTACGAGCACTAGTAAGGTACACATCAATAACATGTATATCAAATATACCTTTGTTTCACTTTGCCATCCTTCTTATCCACCAAATATTTGGGGTAACTCCACTTCCAGTGACCATTTCCTTTGCAGTAGAAGCACTTAGTTTCAAGCTTAGGTCCAGCTTTGGGCTTCTTCACGGGAGTGACAACTTGCTTGCCATTCTTCTTGAAGTTCCCTTTATTTCCCTTTGCCCTTTTCTTGAAACTAGTGATGTTTTTTAATCATCAACACTTGATGCTTTTTCTTGATTTCTACCTTCGTTGATTTCAGCATCATGAAGACCTGAAGAATCGCTTTTATCATCCCTTGCATATTATAGTTCATCATGAAGTTCCAGTAACTTGGTGATGGTGACTAGAGAACTCTATCAATCACTATCTTATCTAGAAGATTAACTCCCACTTGATTCAAGCGATTGTAGTACTCAGACATTCTGAGCATATGCTCACTAGCTGAGCTATTCTACTCCATCCTTTTAGGCAAAGTACTTGTTAGGGGTCTCATACCTCTTGACACGGGCATGAGTCTGAAAAACCAATTTAAACTCTTGGAACATCTCATATGCTCCGTGGAGTTTCAAAACGTTTTTGAAGTCCCAGTTCTAAGCCGTAAAGCATGGTGCAGTAAACTATCAAGTAATCATCATATTGAGCTAGCCAAACGTTCATAACGTCTGCATCTGCTCCTACAATAGGCCTGTCACCTAGCGGTGCATCAAGGACATAATTCTTCTGTGCAGCAATGAGGATAAACCTCAGATCACGGACCCAGTCCACAACATTGCTACTATCACCTTTCAACTTAGTTTTATTTAGGAACATATCAAAAAACATAGGGAAGCTACAACGCTGATCTACAACATAATTTGCAAATACTATCAGGACTAAGTTCATGATAAATTAAAGTTCAATTAATCATTTTACTAAAGAACTCCCACTTAGATAGACATCCCTCTAGTCATCTAAATGATCACATGATCCAAATCAACTAAACCATGTCCGATCATCACGTGAGATTGAGTAGTTTTCAATGGTGAACAACTATATGTTGATCAGATCTACTATATGATTCATGTTTTTACCTTTCGGTCTCAGTGTTTCGAGGCCATATCTGCATATGCTAGGCTCGTCAAGATTAACCCGAGTATTCTGCACGTGCAAAACTGGCTTCACCCGTTGTATGTGAACGTAGAGCTTATCACACCCGATTATCGTGTGGTGTCTTGGCACGATAAACTGTAGCAATGATGCATACTCAGGGAGAACACTTATACCTTGAAATTTAGTAAGGGATCATCTTATAATGCTACCGCCATACTAGGAAAAATAAGATGCATAAAAGATAAACATCACATGCAATCAAAATATGTGACATGATATGTCCATCATCATCTTGTACCTTTGATCTCCATCTCCAAAGCACCGTTATGATCTCCATCGTCACTAGCTTGACACCTTGATCTCCATCATAGCATCGTTGTCGTCTCGCCAACCATTGCCACTATGACTATCGCTACCTCTTAGAGATAAAGTAAAGCAATTACATGGCGATTGCATTTCATACAATAAAGCGACAACCATATGGCTCCTGCCAGCTGCCGATAGCTCTGTTACAAAACATGATCATCTCATACAACAATTTATATCACATCATGTCTTGACCATATCACATCACAACAAGCCCTGCAAAAACAAGTTAGACGTCCTCTACTTTGTTGTTGCAAGTTGTACGTTGCTGCTATGGGCTTCTAGCAAGAACCATTCTTACCTACGCATCAAAACCACAATGATTTTTCATCAAGTATGATGTTTAAACCTTCAACAACGACCGACAGTAGTCAAAATCGATTCAACTAAAGTTGGAGAAACACACACCCGCCAGCCACCTGTGTGCAAAGCACGTCGGTAGAACCAGTCTCATGAACGAGGTCATGTAATGTCGGTTCGGGCTGCTTCATCCAACAATACCGCTGAATCAAAGTAATACGTTGGTGGTAAGCAGTATGGCTATTATCGCCGACAACTTCTTGTGTTCTACTCGTGCATACCATCTACGCATAGACCTGGCTCTAATACCACTGTTGGGGAACATATCATGCAATTTCAAAAAAATTCCTACGATCATGCAAGATCTATCTAGGAGATGCACAACAACGGGAGGGGGAGAGTGTGTCCACGTACCCTCGTAGACCGAAAGCGGAAGCGTTAGTTACGCGGTTGATGTACTCGAACGTCTTCATGATCCAACCGATCCAATTACCGAACGTACGACACCTCCGAGTTCAGCACACGTTCAGCTTGATGACGTCCTCGAACTCTTGATACAGTAGAGGGTCGAGGGAGAGTTTCATCAGCACGACGGCGTGGTGACGGTGTTGATGATGTTATCCGCGCAGGGCTTCGCGTAAGCACTACGATAATACTATCAGAGGAGGAAACGGTGGAGGGGGGCACCGGACATGGCTAAGACAATGTTGTGCCTTTGGGGTGCCCCCCGCCCTCGTATATAAAGGAGGGAGGAGGAAGTCGGCCACCAGGGGCGCGCCAAGGGAGGGGCGACTCCTACTAGGACTCCACTCCTAGTAGGATTCGCCCTCCTCTTTTTTCCTTCTTACAGAGGTGGAAAGGGGGAAGGAGTGGGAGTAGGAGAAGGAAAGGGGGGTGGCGCCTGTCGGTGCCAAAACCGACGGATCTCGGGTACGGGGTCTCGAACTGTGCGTCTAGGGTTGATGGTAACAGGAGGGGGGAACACAATGTTTACCCAGTTTCGGGCCCTCTCTATGAAGGTAATACCCTACTTCCTGCTTGATTGATCTTGATGAATATGAGTATTACAAGAGTTGATCTACCACGAGATCGTAATGGCTAAAACCCTAGAAGTCTAGCCTGTATGATTATGATTGCCTCTATGGACTAAGCCCTCCGGTTTATATAGACACTTGAGGGGACTAAGGTTGTACAAAGTCGGATACATAGAAAGGAATCTTCATATCCGGGCGCCAAGCTTGCCTTCCACACCAAGGAGAGTCCCATCTGGACACGGGAGAGAGTCTTCTGCCTTGTATCTTCATGGCCCAACAATCCGGCCGACGCTACATAGTTCGGCCGTCCGAGGACCCCTTAATCCAGGACTCCCTCAGTAGCCCCTGAACCATGCTTCAATGATGAGGTGTCCGGCGCGCAAATTGTCTTCGGCATTGCAAGGCGGGTTCCTTCTCCGAATACTCCAAAATAGTCTCTGAACACAAGAATCATGTCCGGCTCTGCAAAACAAATTCCACACACAACCGTAGAGAGTATAATATTTCACGAGTCGAATCCGCTGACAACCTTTTGTAGCGTGACATCACATCACCGCTCGGCCATTATTTCGAACCGTTTTTTAGCCTGCCGCTCCATATTTCGAGATGCGGTTTCATTGGCACGTCTTGTCAAAATAGAGATCATGTCCCCTTATTGCGGGATTCTCATCAATACGGGCATGGGTAATTCCACTGTATCGTCTGCATGGCCCTTGGGAATAGGCGAGTTTTTAGGGCGAGTGGGGAGGCGCTTGATATTCATTGCGTTTATAAAGAGATAAGGCTTCACCCCTTTCACCCACGCCTTCTCTCTCTGCCTCCCCCATTCTCGAGCTCCAGCGCCCTAGTTCTCATATTTTCCGCCCCAAGAAAGCACTCCAACCATGTCCGGATCCGGAGCGCAGGGCAAGTGGATGGTCTCCTCTGTCAAGGAGAAGGACATTATGAAGCTCCGGAAGGCGGGGTATTTGGCCAAAGAAATTGCCCACCGGCTCCCGGCCGAGGGGCAGATCATCCCAACTCCGGAGCCCCATGAGAGGGTGGTGTTCATCCCCCATTTCATCCACGGGCTGGGATTTCCTCTCCACCGATTAGTCCGCGGAGTCATGTTCTACTACGGGCTAGATTTCCATGATCTAGCCCCAAATTCTTTCCTCAACATCTCGGCATTCATTGTCATGTGCGAGGCTTTCCTCCGCATCCCACTCCACTTTGAAGTGTGGTTAAAGATCTTCAATGTGAAGCGAAGGTGGTGGGTGGCCAACGCGCAGAGTGCAAAGGTGCCATGCTGAGCAAGATGCCCAATGTCACATGGCCCGAAGGCTCCTTCGTGGAGACAATCAAAGGGTGGCAGCAATCGTGGTTCTATATCACCGAACCCTGTGATGCCACCTGGGTCACGGCTCCCGAATTCAAGTCCGGAGCCCCAATGCATCTCATCTCCTGGCTGGAAAAGGGCCTGAATTGGGCTGCGTCGGACAAGCTGACAGCACTGCAGGCGCGCATTTAGATCATGGTGGACAAGAACATCAAGCTTGTCAACATGATCCAGGTGATGCTAGTTCGCCGGATCCTTCCATGCTAAAGCCGGACCTGTAATTTGTGTGAGTTCAATCCGGCCGAGCACCGGACCCCGCAACATTTCTTCGGCGTCACGCACAAAGGCATTTGGAAGGTGCTCTTCAAGGCCAATGAGACGTGGCTGAAGGAAATCGAAGACCGTGGGTACAACCTGACCCATCCCGCCGGTCCGGTAAGTTTTTCGCATTTCAAGGTGAATCCTTTACTTACTTATTCAGGGAAGATGCCTGGCCTCCTATTTATTTTTCAGGGCTGGACAAAGAAAGCGGAGCGGATCAAGTGTCCGGCTCCGCTGCCCGAGGAACCGGTTGTCGGTGTCAAAACCGACGGATCTCGGGTAGGGGGTCCCGATCTGTGCGTCTAGGCTGATGGTAACAGGAAGCAAGGGACACAATGTTTACCCAGGTTCGGGCCCTCTCGATGGAGGTAAAACCCTACTTCCCGCTTGATTAATATTGAAGATATGGGTAGTACAAGAGTAGATCTACCACAAGATCGTAGAGGCTAAACCCTAAGAGCTAGCCTATGATGATATGATTGTAATTGTGATCGGCCTTCTAAGGACTAACCTCTCCAGTTTATATAGACACCGGAGAGGGCTAGGGCTTACACGGAGTCAGTTACAAGGAAGGAAACACAATATCCGGATCGCCAAGCTTGTCTTCCACGCAAAGGAGAGTCCCATCCGGACACGAGCCGAAGTCTTGAGTCTTGTATCTTCACGCTTCAGTAGTCCGGACGATGTATACAGTCCGGCTATCCGGATACCCCCTAATCTAGGACTCCCTCAGTAGCCCCTGAACCGGGCTTCAATGACGACGAGTCCTGCGCGCAGTCTTGTCTTCGGCATTGCAAGGCGGGTTCCTTCTCTGAATACTCCAAAGTAATTATCGAACACGTAGACCGTGTCCGGATCCGCAAAATGATCTTCACCTGCCACCGTAGAGAGAATGATATTTCACAAATGCAATCTGCTGACAACCTTTTAGGCAACACGATGCGTCATTACAGTCGAGCCGTTATTCGAACCGTTTTACCACAACCAGCCACAACGCATATTGCGAGGCGGTTTCTTTGACACATCTTGTCAAAGCAGAGATCGTGTCCCCTTATCACGGGATTCTCATCAATACGGGTACGGGTAATCCCACCACGCCATCAATCGTGGCGCTTGGGAAGCAGGCGATTCCCAATGGGCAAGTGGGGAGGCGCACCGCTTTCGTCGCCTCTATAAAGGGATAAGAGTTTCCCATTTTTACCCACGCCTTCTTCCTCCTTTGCCCACTCTTGCCCCATCGAGCTCCAGCGCCCTAGACTAAGTCTTCTCCGCACAGCTAAACATGTCCGGAGCAGGAGGCAAGTGGGTGGCTTCCATCGTGAAGGAGAAGCATATCGCAGATCTTCGGGTGGCCGGATACTTGGCCGCAGACATAGCGCACCGGCTACCAGACGACGGGCAGGTCATTCCAACCCCGGGACCCTACGGGAGGGTCGTGTTTCTCGCCCACTTCGTCCGTGGACTGGGGTTTCCAGTTCATCCCTTCGTCCGCGGGCTCATGTTCTACTACGGGCTAGATTTCCATGATCTAGCCCCGAATTTCGTCCTCAACATCTCGGCGTTCATCATCGTATGCGAGGCCTTCCTCCGCATCAAGCCTCATTTCAGCTTGTGGCTGCAAATCTTCTGCGTGAAGCCGAAGATTGTGAGCGGCCAGCAAGCGGAGTGCGGAGGAGCCATGGTGGGCGAGATGCCTAATGTCACCTGGCTTGACGGCTCCTTCACGGAAACCGTGAAGGGGTGGCAGTTGGGGTCATTCTATATCACCGAGCCGCGTGGCGCCAACTGGGCGGCGGCCCCCGAGTTCCGATCCGGAACCCCCATGCGGCTCACCTCCTGGGAAAAGAAGGGCCTGTCCTGGGGCGAATCTACAGAGCTGACCGGACTCCAAACCTGCATCAAGAGCATGAAGGACAAGAATGTCAAGCTTGTCAACGTGATCCAGGTCATGCTCGTTCGCCAGATTCTGCCGTGCCAAAGGCGGGCATTCAATCTGTGGGAGTTCGTCCCGGCCGAACACCAGACACTTCAGAGGCTCTACGGCATGAAGCACAAAGATGCGTGGAAGGCGTTGTTCAAGGCCTCCTAAGTACCTCCTCCCACATCCGAGGACCATGGGCTCCATGCCGCACGGCCTCCTAGTCAGGTGAGTTAATAGGCTACCACCGGATTCGGTTCTTCCCAATATATTCATGGGGGAGCCTTAAGTAACTGTGCATATTTGTTCAGGATTATGTGGAGACAGCGGAGCAGATTGACTGTCCGGCTCCGCTGCCAGAAAGCCCAGCTAATGCTCTCCTGACGGAGATGCTGGTCCCGGCGCCCTATAAGGTGCCGGAGAAGAAGGCCGAAAAGAAGGCCCCGGGGATCTGAAAGGGTCTCCAACGTACGGTTGTGCCGGAAGCCTCATTCGAAGACGACGAGGCACACTCCTCCCACTAAGGGGAGGAACAAGAAGAATAAGATGCCCCATCCAGAAAGGATGAGGGGCCAGGGAAGGCGGCCAGAGGGCTGGAAAAGGCCCTCGGCGCAAAGCCATCATACCCACGTCGTCCGATGATGACAAGACAGATTCCTCCCGCGGAGGCGGGAGGAAGCAAGAAGAAACTCTACCTCCCCGCACTGGGGAGGAGAAAAAGAGGAAAGCCGCCCCAGAGGGGGAGGCTGGGGCGTCCAAGAATGGAAAGGTGTCCCTTCCGGACTACTCCGCCACGGCCGCTCTCAGCGAGGAGGGGTGGCTGCCCAGGGGGAAGCCCCTAGCGCGATCGTAAGTATCCGTACTCTATTATGACTTTACTTCACAGTCATTTTATAACGCCGAACATGTATGCAGTCTGGCCAGGGTTCATCCCGAGGTATCTTCGTCGGATGGATCCTTGAGCAACTCAGAGATGAACTCGCTCCTGACGGCCACTACTCCTCAACCCGCGGATGACACGGAGGTGTTGTCCCGAAGGCTCCCAGAGCAGGGGCAGGTGACTCTGGAGACACCCCAAGGCGGAATTCCAGGTGTCGGACACGCGGGGTTCAAGATCCCCGCGGATCGTGTCGATGAGAGCCACAGTAGGCCGGGCTTTCAGCCGAACACTATTCTAGAACCTTCAATGGTTCCGGACTCAGGCAGGCAGCCCCTCGTTAGGGACGGCGAGCCGTTTGTGTCGAGGACTTCTGTTGCGCCCGAGGCGCCGGATTGTCTGCTGGAAGCGCTTTGCGGTGCTTCCATGGATGAAGAGCACCGTACTCTTATGAGTGCGGTGATTCAGAAGGTTTCGTCCGCCAAGAGCGGACTAACCGAAGCTTGCACCAGCCTCCTGATAGGCTTTGAGGTAAGTAATAAAAATGTGTGAAATTAGCACCCGATAGGTAGTAGCCCCTGATACTCTGTTTGGTGTTCGGAAGGAAAAGCCAAACGGAGGGTCAATTATAATCTGCAGGAGTCTAATAATAAATATTCATGTGAACAAGCAGGCTGTGTTGCTTGCCGCTGCTGCCCGCACAGCCGAGGTTGCTGAACTAAAGCGGGACATGGAGCAGGCGCAGGGAGAGCTCGACCTCACAAAGAGGCAGCTCGAAGAGAACAAGGGTAAGTGATTCCCCGCTCTTATGTATTTAAGGATAGACAAAATTGGTTAGTCTAACGCTAAAGCGTCGTGACTGTGTAACAGGGGCCACCGCCGAAGGGGCGTCCCTGAAGAAAGCGCTGTCCGAGGCCGAAGACAAGGCGGCCTTGGAACGCAAGGAGCGCTAAAAGCAAAGTGCTAGAGTGGGCGAGGTACAGCAAGAGCTCTGGGACCTCGGCAAGAAGTTCGAGTCCGTGGAGCATGATCTGAAGATGAAAGAGGCCGAGCTTGCGAGGGCCCTTTTGAATATGAAAGACGCCAAGGCTGAAGCCGAGAAGGCACATCAGGAAATCCAGGAGGCCAAAAAGATAGCGGCGGGTAAGAAATTCTTTATGCAAAGCAAACATGTGCAGGAGGCATTTCTTTTACTTACCCGAATTCGGAGCTCTCCAGGGGCATTCGCAGATCTGCCATGTAGCGTATTAGATGCCGCGGAGTTCTATCGTGCCCAGGAGGGGAGCTCAACGGAGAAGCTGTTCTGGTCCCAGTATACTGGGGCCGAACACCCAATGCCTCTGAGTGACCAACTGAAGCAGTTGGTCGAACGCCACAGGGCGGTCGAAGTGGCTATGAAAGATTTCATGGTCCGGATGCGGCCTGGTGAGCCCCTGCCCACTGGATACTTCGGCCTGATCAAGCGGATGGTGAATGCTTGTCCGCGGCTTGAAGTCATCAAGCGATCTGTTTGCATTGAAGGTGCCCGTCGGGCCTTTGCCCGCGCGAAGGTGCATTGGGGCAAGCTGGATGCGGAGAAGCTGGTGAAGGATGGGCTGCCGGAAGGCAAGGCGCATCACTATCCAGAGAAATTTTATGATGGCGTTATGAAGGGCGCTCATCTCGTGGCCGATGAATGTACAAAGGACACCATTTTAGAATGAATTCACTTCTATCATGTTTGTAATTTTAAAGACGAAGTTACTTGCGCTATGTAGTGCTTTTGTTATTTAAAATATTACCTTCTGTGCGGCTATTTATAAAAATCTGAAAGTAGGCCAGTCGTCGGCTTCCGCCCCCACGTAACTAGTATTGGGGTGTTCGTGGAAAACCCGGACACTCTTTATCCAAACGTTTGGTCCCTTAAGGAGGTGTCCGGCGCAGCGAACAAAGGAATCAGACTATGCGGCTTTATAACTTTCACTTAGCCATAGAAGTCTACAATTTTAAATTTCGGCGAAGCCCCTAGAATCCGGAAGGCCGAATTGGGGCGCTATATACGCCTAGATCGGACGAAGCCGATTTATCACCTAAAGTGGAAGAATCTTTAAGGATTTTAAGACCTCCCGAACAGCGACCAGCTCTCGCCACATCATGCCGGTCAGTTTTCGGCTTTCTCTACTGAGGTGCTCATCTGGAAGAACCGGGTCACAATCGCAGTAGTTCTCCCTGCGCTACCTTAGCCGATATAACGGAACGTAAGGTACCAAAACAAGGGAGCCAGGCTAACCCAACTGTAGACCCAAGACATGATTCAGAGCTGATGCATATAGTGCTATAAGTTCGGGGTGCCGCACTGTTGAAAGTGTTCGGACTTGTCTTGCCGTATTATGGGGCGCCATAAGAAGCCCCTGGCAAACTGAACGTACCAAGGTGTACGGATGCAATATCAAATAAACATTAGTGAGAAAAATGCTCAAATAAGAATAATAAGCTGACGCTATATGTGATCTCCCATTGATGAATAATACGTTTAAGCGTATGTTTACAATGGATGCATTAAGCGGAGATAAATAGGACTATTTGACATGTCCTATCCAGGGGCAGGCCGCGTACAAATAGATAAAACAGGTATAAGGATTGTAAATAGATTCCACCTGGGTATTTCCTTCTGTGCGCAATGCCTATTGCCTCCTTCGTTTTCTCTCCTATGTAAGTCCGGCAATCCGGCTCTTCTAAAGAGGCTGCACTAAAGCATTGTCCTGAAAGGTAAAAGGGGAAGATTATGAAAGTATGTTGCAGTGATACCGCAATGTTGACTGGGTCACTGCTGCGCCTCCGCCTGTGCCCATGGTATTGTGAGTGTGTACTTGTGTACGCGTGGCACGAATGCTGCTTTAATGGGCTTTGAGCGGAGGCCGGACTGCTAATCGCGCTCTTGGCGTGCCTCATGATCCTGTTGCGGGGTGCTCCGGACTCGCTTGACGGTGCTTGAGGTTGTCGTCGCCGGATTGGTGGTTTGCCGGAGGAGGCCGCATTGTACTTCTGCCGCGAGGGCTGCAGTATGCTCTTCTGTACGGAGAGAGCGGTTCATGTTTCCGTTGACTGTTATGACCCCGCGCGGGCCTGGCATCTTGAGCTTGAGGTATGCATAATGTGGTACCGCATTGAATCTAGCAAACGCGGTTCGTCCGAGCAGTGCGTGTTAACCACTACGGAAAGGGACGATGTCGAAGATTAACTCTTCGCTTCAGAAGTTGTCTGGAGATCCGAAGACCACTTCCAATGTTATGGAGCCCGTACAGCGGGCCTCTACTCCAGGAATTACACCTTTAAAGGTGGTTTTGGTGGGCTTGATTCTTGAGGGGTCGATGCCCATTTTGCACACTGTGTCCTGATAAAGCAGGTTCAGGCTGCTATCGCCGTCCATAAGGACTTGCGTGAGGTGAAATCCGTCGATGATTGGGTCTAAGACCAATGCGGCTGAGCCGCCGTGACGGATGCTAGTAGGATGATCCCTACGATCAAAGGTGATCGGACAAGCTGACCATGGGTTGAACTTGGGGGCGACTGGCTCCATCGCGTAGACATCCCGTAGTGCCTGCTTCCATTCCCGCTTGGGGATGTGAGTGGCGTAGATCATGTCGACCGTTTTCACCTGGGGGGGGATTTCTTCTGTCCCCCCATGTTCGGACGCCGGGGCTCCTCGTCATCGTCGTTGTGCAGCCCCTTGTCCTTGTTTTCGGCGTTTATTTTGCCGGCCTGTTTGAATACCCAGCAGTCTCTGTTGGTGTGGTTGGCTGGCTTGTCCGGGGTGCCATGAATTTGGCACGAGTGCTCCAGTATACGGTCCAGACTGGACGGTCCCTGATTGTTTCTTTTGAACGGCTTCTTCCGCTGACCGGACTTGGATCCGCTGAATTCGGCGTTTACTGCCGTGTCTTTAGTGTTGTCGCCGTTGTGCTGCCGCTTATGTCTGTTGCGTCGTGGCTTGCCGTTATTGTCGCGGACATCCGAAGTGCCGGAATGTGGCATGGTGCCGCTGCGAGCCAACCACCTGTCCTCGCCTGCGCAAAAGCGGGTCAGTAGTGTTGTGAGAGCTGCCATGGACTTGGGTTTTTCCTGGCCGAGGTGTCGAGCGAGCCACTCGTCACGGATATTATGCTTAAAAGCCACCAGGGCTTCGGTGTCCGGACAGTCGACTATTTGGTTCTTTTTTGTTAGGAACCGAGTCCAGAATTTCCTGGCTGACTCTCCGGGCTGTTGAGTAATGTGGCTCAGGTCATCAGCGTCCGGTGGTCGCACATATGTGCCCTGGAAGTTGTCGAGGAATGCGTCTTCCAGGTTTTCCCAACTGCCAATGGAATTTGCTGGTAGGCTATTTAGCCAGTGTCAGGCTGGTCCTTTGAGCTTAAGGGGAAGATACTTGATGGCGTGTAGATCGTCTCCGCGGGCCATGTGAATGTGGAGAAGAAAATCTTCAATCCATACCGCGGGGTCTGTTGTGCCATCGTATGATTCGATGTTTACGAGTTTGAACCCTTCTGGGAATTCATGATCCATCACTTCGTCAGTGAAGCAGAGGGGATGTGCGGCGCCTCTATGCCGAGCTATGTGGCTACGCAGTTAGAATTGGTCTGGTTTGCTGTGTTCGGCCCGACCGGACTTGTTGATGATGTATCCGGCGTGACGGTCATCGTCGCGCGTTGGGGCGCGCTCCCGCGATCCGTAGATCGATCTTGGCTGTCCTACTTTGTTTTCCAGAATATTTTGCAGGTCTTGCCTGTTGCCCCGGGCCGTAGTGTATTGGCGTGGGGGTGCGGGCTGGTATTCAGGCTGATATCCCGTTTTATCCCGGCCACGGGGTGGCCGGTCAGCCGTTTGGCGCTCGAGTCCGTATTCCTTGGCTGTCAGGACTTTAGTCCATCTATGTGTGAGCAGGTCTTGATCAGCCTGGAGTTGCTGCTTCTTCTTCTTTAGGCTCCTCGCAGTGGCAATAAGCCGGCGCTTGAAGCACTCCTGCTCCACGGGATCCTCAGGCACGCCGAACTCGTCGTCGTCGAGGCTAATCTCGTCTTCGAAGGGGGGGCATATAGTTGTCCTCCTCTGGGTATCCGTCAGTCACCTATTCGTCTAGGTTGACCTGCTCATCCTCCTGTTCGGCCCGCTCGAAGGGGGGCTGGTCAGGATTGTATTCCTCTTCGGCACCATCCGGATTGCTTTCCTCTTCGGGGCCGGTATTGCTGTGGCAGGGCTTGGAGTGGCGCCGACGACGCCCATGCTTTGCTTTTCTCCCTGGGGGGTTATCCTCCGTTGCCTCATCGCCATTGGTTTCCTTCAGAGTGTCCACCATGTATATATCATATGAGGAGGTGGCCGTCCACCGCCCTGTGAGCGATGGCTCCTGTAATTCTCCTGCATCGTCGTCCATACCGTCGATGTCTTCGGAGTCGAAGTCAAGCACGTCGGTTAAATCATCGACCGTGGCAATGAAGTGGGTAGTGGGTGGGCAGCGAATTCCTTCGTCGCCTGCTTCCCACTCAAGCCGGACATAGTTCGGCCCAGAGCCACCTGACAAAGAGAGGGACTTTAATGAGTTCAACATGTCACCAAAGGGCGAGTGCTGGAAGATGTCCACAGCGCTAAACTCCATTACCGGAGCCCAACCAGGCTCAGCTGGCTCGAGGGTGTGCGGACTGGAACCAACAACCGGATACGAGTCTGGGGGGCCGGGGTTACAGGCTTCCACAGTGGTGAGACCTGTGTTTGACTCCACCGCCGATGAGTGTGCGACCTGCAGGGCGGGGTCGACCCCTCCATCCTTAGGCAACGCAACTTGCTCCAGATTTAGATCCGAGGCTACTGCAGGGGTGATATCCCGACCGTTGTCTGACAGCAGGTCTAAGCCGTGCTTGTCGTGACTGTTCGGTGCTCCTGGCGCAGGCCCAAATCCGTCGAAGATCTAGTCTTCCCGAATATCCACTGTGTAGTTCAAGTTTCCGAACCTGACCTGGTGGCCAGGGGCGTAGCTATCGATCTGCTCCAGATGGCCAAGCGAATTGGCCCGCAGTGCGAAGCCGCCGAACACGAAGATCTGTCCGGGGAGAAAAGTCTCCCCCTGGACCGTGTTGTTGATGATTGAAGGTGCCATCAAGCCCTGCAGCGACGACACAGAGGAACTCTCAATGAAAGCACCAATGTCGGTGTCAAAACCGGCGGATCTCGGGTAGGGGGTCCCGATCTGTGCGTCTAGGCTGATGGTAACAGGAAGCAAGGGACACAATGTTTACCCAGGTTCGGGCCCTCTCGATGGAGGTAAAACCCTACTTCCTGCTTGATTAATATTGAAGATATGGGTAGTACAATAGTAGATCTACCACGAGATCGTAGAGGCTAAACCCTAAGAGCTAGCCTATGATGGTATGATTGTAATTGTGATCGGCCTTCTAAGGACCAACCTCTCCGGTTTATATAGACACCGGAGAGGGCTAGGGTTTACACGGAGTCGGTTACAAGGAAGGAAACACAATATCCGGATCGCCAAGCTTGTCTTCCACGCAAAGGAGGGTCCCATCCGGACACGGCCCAAAGTCTTGAGTCTTGTATCTTCACGCTTCAATAGTCTGGACGATGTATACAGTCTGGCTATCCGGATATCCCCTAATCCAGGACTCCCTCACCGGCCATCCCACTTCTGACGAAGATGTTGGTTTCGGCACCCTACCAGGCACCGGAGAAGAAGGCCAAGGAAACCAGAAGCAGTCTCCGTCGCAAGGGTGTTTCGGACATGACGTCCGAAGACACCGAGACTCACTCCTCTGCCGCCGGGGATGAAGAGGAGGAGGAGAGCAACTCTCCCCTTGAGGGGGAAGGAAGAAGAGGGCGGCCTCCACAAATCTGGATGCAGAGGCGTCCAAGAGGGGGAAGGGTTCCCTCGTGGATAACTCCGCGTGGGACGTCGACAACATCCCAGAGCGGCACCCCCGAGACAAGCCCCTGGCTAAATCATGAGTACTCAAAAACCCAGACGCATTCATATATCCGGCCTCTCTACTTCATAGTCTTAACATGTTGAATCATGCATTTGCAGTCTGGCTCGGTCCGACCTCGAGCGATCCTCATCTTTGGGGAATTCTCTGGACCCGAAGGCGATGGACAACGGGTCCCTTCCGGCGGCCTCCTCTCCCAAGGCCATGGATGACACCGAGGTGTTGTCCTGAAGGATCCCAGGCCAGTGAGAGACTCAGGAGGCCGCCAGGGCGGCGCCGGAGGGTGAAACCTCAGCCGCCGGACACATGGGGGAGCAAATCCCCATGGAAACTGGCGATGGGGGCCATATTCAGTTCGACCCCCAGCCAAATATGGTCCCGGAGACCTATGCGGCTCCGGAACCTAGCAAGCAACCTCCTTCAAAAGGAGGAGGTGCGCCAATTCCGCCGGTGAGCTCTCTCCAGCCAGAGGCGCTAGACACTCTAATGGAAGCACTACAAAGTGCTTCCATTGTTAAGGAACATCGTACCCTTATGGGTACGGTGGTTGAGAGGATTCAGTCCGTGAAGAGCAGACTGACCGAAGCCTGCACAAGCCTTCTAACATGCTTTGAGGTAAGCAACGCAATTATGTAAAAAGAATGTCACAATATAGACAGTAGCCCCTGAGACACTGTCCGGCGTTCGAAAATAAAAGCCGGACAGAGGATCAAACAAGTTTTGTAGGAGACTAACTAGATGAGTCAATGTGAACAAGCATGCGTCCTTACTTGTTGCGACCTCTCATACTGCTGAGGTTTCCGGATTGAAGCAGAGTCTGGAGCAGGCCGAGGAAGAGCTCGGCTGCGTGAAAAAGCAGCTAGAGGATAAGCAAGGTATGCAATGACCTTCTGTACATCAGAAAGGATAGATGATTTGTAATGACCATAGTGCCAGTTTATTTGTAGGAGCGTGACCGAGGTGGAGGCTCTCAAAAAGGAGCTAGCCGAGGCCAAAAAGAAAGCGGCAAAGGAGCAAGCCGCCCGTGAAAAACACGAGGCCAGGGTTAATGAGGCCCAGCAAGAGCTCCAGGACGTCGTTAAGAAATGCGAGTCCTTGGAGCGCGATATTGCGAATCGAGGGACTGAACTCGCCAAGGCTTGCCAGAGCATGCAAGATGCCCGGGTGGAAGCCCAGGGCGCCCTCCAGGAAATCCAAGAGGCCAAGAAAATTACGGCGGGTAAGGCCTTCATTATGCAAAGCAAATATGTGAAGAAGAGTGCTACGTCTTGAGCTGTCATTGGTTTTTCCCTTGAAGAGGAAAGGGTGATGCAGCAAAGTAGCATAAGTATTTCCCTCATTTTTTGAGAACAAAGGTATCAATCCAGTAGGAGGCTCCTCAAAAGTCCATGCACCTACACAAACAAACAAGAACCTCGCAACCAACGCGATAAAGGGGTTGACAATCCCTTCACGGTAACTTGCGAAAGTGAGATCTGATAGAGATAATAAGATAAGATAAATATTTTTGGTATTTTATGATATAGATTGGAAAATAAAAGATGCAAATAAAAGTAGATGGAAAACTTATATGATAAAGGATAGACCCGGGGGCCATAGGTTTCACTAGTGGCTTCTCTCAAGACCGACTCCTGCCTGCATCTAGAGTATTAAGTTCATGAAGAACAGAGTAACACATTAAGAAAGATGGCATGATGTAGAGGGATAAACTCATGCAATATGATATAAACCCCATCTTATTATCCTCGATGGCAACAATACAATACGTGCCTTACTGCCCCTGCTGTCACTGGGAAAGGACACCGCAAGATTGAACCCAAAGCTAAGCACTTCTCCCATTGCAAGAAAGATCAATCTAGTAGGCCAAACCAAACTGATAATTCGAAGAGACTTGCAAAGATAACTTAATCACACATAAAAGAATTCAGAGGAGATTCAAATATTTCTCATAGATAAACTTGATCATAAACCCACAATTCATCGGATCTCTACAAACACACCGCAAAAAGAGTTACGTCGAACAGATCTCCAAGAAGATCAAGGAGAACTTTGTATTGGGATTCAAAGAGAGAGAAGAAGCCATCTAGCTAATAACTATGGACCCGAAGGTCTGTGGTAAACTACACACAACTCATCGGAGAGGCCTTGGAGATGATGTAGAGGCCCTCCATGGTCGATTCCCCCTCCGGCGGAGCGCCGGTGAAGGCTCCAAGATGGGATCTCGCGGATACAGAAGGTTGCGGCGGTGGAAATAGTTTTTCGTGGTGCTATTGGATGTTTTCGGGGTACGTGGATATATATAAGAGGAAGAAGTAGGTCGGTTGATGCTCGAGGGGCCCACGAGGGTGGGGGCGTGCCCACCCCAAGGGGGCGCGCCGGGCACCCTTGTGGCCGCTTCGTTTGTTGTTTGACGTCCACTCCAAGTCCCCTGGATTGCGTTTGTTCCAAAAAGATCGCTCCCGAAGGTTTCATTCCGTTTGGACTCCGTTTGATATTCCTTTTCTTCGGAACACTGAAATAAGCAAAAAAACAGCAATTCGGGTTGTGCCTCCGGTTAGTAGGTTAGTCCCAAAAATGATACAAAAGTGTAGAGTAAATCCCATAAACATCCAAAGCGGGTAATATAATAGCTTGGAACAATAAAAAATTATAGATACGTTGGAGACGTATCAAGCATCCCCAAGGTTAATTCCTGCTCGTCCTCGAGTAGGTAAATGATAAAAACAGAATTTTTGATGTGGAATGCTACCTAGCATAATTCTCAATGTAATTTTCTTTATTGTGGCATGAATGTTCAGATCCAATTGATTCAAAATAAAAGTTCATATTGACATAAGAAATAGTAATACTTCAAGCATACTAATCAAAGCAATCATGTCTTCTCAAAATAACATGGCTAAAGAAAGTTATCCCTACAAAATCATATAGTGTGGCTATGCTCTATCTTCATCACACAAAGTATTTAATCATGCACAACCCCGATGACAAGCCAAGCAATTGTTTCATACTTTAGTATTCTCAAACTTTTTCAACTTTCACGCAATACATGAGCGGGAGCCATGGACATAGCACTATATGCGGAATAGAATGGTGGTTGTGGAGAAGACAAAAAGGAGAAGATAGTCTCACATCAACTAAGAGTATCAACGGGCTATGGAGATGCCCATTAATAGATATCAATGTGAGTGAGTAGGGATCGCCATGCAGCGGATGCACTAGAGCTATAAATGTATGAAAGCTCAACAAAAGAAACTAAGTGGGTGTGCATCCAACTTGCTTGCTCACGAAGACCTAGGGCATTTTGAGGAAGCCCATCATTGGAATATACAAGCCAAGTTCTATAATGAAAAATTCCCACTAGTATATGAAAGTGACAACATAGGAGACTCTCTATCATGAAGATCATGGTGCTATTTTGAAGCACAAGTGTGGAAAAAAAAGATAGTAGCATTGTCCCTTCTCTCTTTTCTCTCATTTTTTTATTTGGTGGGCTTCTTTGGCCTCTTTTTTTATCTTTTTATATGGGCTTCTTTGGCCTCTCTTTTATTATAAAGTCCAAAGTCTCATCCCGACTTGTGGGGGAATCATAGTCTTCATCATCCTTTCCTCACTTGGGACAATGCTCTAATAATGAAGATCATCACACTTTTATTGATTTACATCTCAAAAATTACAACTCAATACTTAGAACAAAATATGACTCTATGTGAATGCCTGCGGCGGTGTACCGGGATATGCAATGAATCAAGAGTGACATGTATAGAAGAATTATGAAGGTGGCTTTGCCACAAATACGATGTCAAGTACATGATCATGCAAAGAGCAATATGACAATGATGATGCGTGTCATAATAAACGGAATGGTGGAAAGTTGCATGGAAATATATCTCGGAATGGCTATGGAAATGCCATAATAGGTAGGTATGGTGGTTGTTTTGAGGAAGGTATATGGTGGGTGTATGGTAACGGTGAAAGTTGCGCGGCACAAGAGAGGCTAGCAATGGTGGAAGGATGAGAGTGCGTATAATCCATGGACTCAACATTAGTCATAAAGAACTCATATACTTATTATAAAAATCTACAAGCCACTGAAAACAAAGTACTACGCGCATGCTCCTAGGTGGATAGATTGGTAGGAAAAGACCATCGCTCGTCCCCGACCGCCACTCATAAGGAAGACAATCAATAAATAAATTATGCTCCAACTTCATCACAAAGCGGTTCACCATACGTGCATGCTACGGGAATCACAAACTTCAACACAAGTATTCTTTAAATTCACAATTACCCAACTAGCATGACTCTAATATCACCACCTCTATATCTCAAAACAATTATCAAGCATCAAATTGATCATAGCATCCAATTCACTTCCTATGATAGTTTTTATTATACCCAACTTGGATGCTCATCATTCTAGGACCAATTTTATAACCATAGCAAATACCATGATGTTCTAAAAGACTCTCAAAATAGTATAAGTGAAGCATAAGAGATCAACAATTTCGACAAAATTAATCCACCACCGTTCTCTAAAAGATATAAGTGAAGTACTAGAGCAAGACTATCTAGCTCAAAAGATATAAGTGAAGCACATAGAGTATTCTAATAAATTCTAAATCATGTGGGATTCTCCCAAAAGGTGTGTACATCAAGGATGATTGTGGAAATATAAAAAGCAAAGACTAATATCATACAAGACGCTCCAAGCAAAACACATATCATGTGGCGAATAAAAATATAGCTCCAAGTAAAGTTACCGATAAACGAAGACGAAAGAGGGGATGCCTTCCGTGGCATCCCCAAGCTTAGGCTTTTGGTTGTCCTTGAATATCTTGGGGTGCCATGGGCATCCCCAAGATTAGGCTCTTGCCACTCCTTATTCCATAGTCCATCAAATCTTTACCCAAAACTTGAAAACTTCACAACACAAAACTCAACATGAAATCTCATAAGCTCCGTTAGTGCAAGAAAGAAAAACCACCACATAAGGTACTGTAATGAACTCATTATTTATTTATATTGGTGTTAAACCTAATGTATTCCAACTTCTCTATGGTTCATACCCCCGATACTAGCCATAGATGCATCAAAATAAGCAAACAACACACGAAAAATAGAATCTGTCAAAAACAGAACAATCTGTAGCAATCTGTAACTCTAAAATACTTCTGGAACTCTAAAAATCCTACCAAAATAGGAAGTCCTGGGAAATTTGTCTATTGATCTACAACAAAAAGAACCAATGCAAAATCACGTTTCTGTAGGTTCAAATTAACTATCACCGTAGGTTATCCTATAGGTTCTACTTGGCACAAACACTAATTAAAACATAAAAACACATATAAACAGAAGCTAGATGAAATATTTATTACTAAACAGAATCAAAAACTAAGAAACAAAAATAACATTGGGTTGCCTCCCAACTAGCGCTATTGTTTAACGGCCCTAGCTAGGCATAAAAGCGAGAATAGATCTAAGTAGTGCCATCTTTGGCATTCAATTCTTCAATGGAGCACTTATAATTGTTAGGAGATTCTTTCTTTTTAGCAATGATTAAACTCGTTGGCAAGAAATCAAGAAATTCATTTGAAGCAAAAGGTTCATGATAGAGAGACAATTGGGGTGAACACTTATTGATTTGAGGTCCACGTTTTCCTTACTACAAGATTCACCCTTATTTTTAGGAACATACATTATTTGGCAATTTTAGTAGGCGGAGTGGGAGTATCTTTTACGGATGAAAAGGCAGGCCCTAAGTTGGTAATAATGTCCTCAAGTTTACCGATTCTTGAAGAATTTTGATCTAATTTTTCGTTAACTATAGGTTCTTTATCCTTAAAAAATTTCAGAGTAGCTCCAACCCTAGATCCAAATTGGGTGATTTGATTGTGGATCTTTTTATCCAAATTCTCAGTTAAATCGACAGTGGCAGCTTTATTTTCAATAATTTCAAGCCTTTGCATCACATGTTCTAGAGTTAACATAGTTCCATTAACCAAGGGAGGTGGTGGACCAAACAAATCTAACATAGCATTATAAGCATCAAAAGTGTGGATACCCAAGAAATTCCCTCCGGTAATGGCATCAAGAATACATCTATTCCAAGGTGTAATGCCTACATAAAAATTGCGAAGAAGAACGGAAGTAGATTGCTTCCTAGTAGATCTATTTTGAGCATTGCAAATTCTATGCCAAGCATCTTTTAAATTTTCTCCCTCCCTTTGTTTAAAATTGAGAACTTCATGATTAGGAGTATTAATAATAATAGGAGGACTAGCCATAGCGACGAGCACACAAAAGACAAGCGAGAGAGAGACGAACGGGAAAGAGAGGGCGAATAAAACGACAAGGTTGAAGTGGGGGAGAGGAAAATGAGAGGCAAATGGCAAATAATGTAATGCGGGGGAGATGAGTTTGTGATGGGTACTTGGTATGTCTTGACTTGAGCGAAGACCTCCCCGGCAACGGCGCCAGAAATCCTTCTTGCTACGTCTTGAGCTTGCGTTGGTTTTTCCCCTGAAGAGGAAAGGGTGATGCAGCAAAGTAGCATATTTCCCTCAATTCGTGAGAACCAATGTATCAATCCAGTAGGAGGCTCCTCAAAAGTCCCACGCACCTACACAAACAAACAAGAACCTCGCAACCAACGCGATAAAGGGGTTGTCAATCCCTTCACGGTAACTTGCAAAAGTGAGATCTGATAGAGATAATAAGATAAGATAAATATATTTGGTATTTCATGATATAGATTGGAAAATAAAAGATGCAAATAAAAGTAGATGGAAAACTTATATGATAAAAGATAGACTCCGGGGCCATAGGTTTCACTAGTGGCTTCTCTCAAGATAGCATAAGTATTATGGTGGGTGAACAAATTACTGTCAAGCAATTGATAGAAAAGAGCATAGTTATGAGATTATTTAGGCATGATCATGTATATAGGCATCACGTCCATGACAAGTAGATCGAAATGATTCTACATCTACTACTATTACTCCACACATCGACCGACTCCTGCCTGCATCTAGAGTATTAAGTTCATGAAGAACAGAGTAACGCATTAAGAAAGATGACATGATGTAGAGGGATAAACTCATGCAATATGATATAAGCCCCATCTTATTATCCTCGATGGCAACAATACAATACGTGCCTTGCAGCCCCTGCTGTCACTGGGAAAGGACACCGCAAGATTGAACCCAAAGTTAGCACTTCTCCCATTGCAAGAAAGATCAATCTAGTAGGCCAAACCAAACTGATAATTCAAAGAGACTTGCAAAGATAACTTAATCACACAAAAAAGAATTCAGAGGAGATTCAAATATTTCTCATAGATAAACTTGATCATAAACCCACAATTCATCGGATCTCGACAAACACACCACAAAAAGAGTTACGCCAAATAGATCTCCAAGAAGATCGAGGAAAACTTTGTATTGAGATTCAAAGAGAGAGAAGAAGCCATCTAGCTAATAATATGGACCCGAAGGTCTGTGGTAAAATACTCACAACTCATCGGAGAGGCCTTGGAGATGATGTAGAGGCCCTCCGTGGTCGATTCCCCCTCCAGCGAAGCACCGGCGAAGGCTCCAAGATGGGATCTCGTGGATACAGAAGGTTGCGGCGGTGGAAATAGTTTTTTGTGGTGCTCTTGGATGTTTTCGGGGCACGTGGATATATATAGGAGGCAGAGGTAGGTCGGTTGACGCTCGAGGGGCCCATGAGGGTGGGGGACAAGCCCACCCCAAGGGGCGCGGCGGGCACCCTCGTGGCCGCCTCGTGTCGGCGTACTAAAATAGGGGCGCTCTTTTGTACCCCTTATTTGTGCACGGGCAGTCAGAGCCGCACCCACAGCCACACTTAAGTAGGGTGGAGACAGGAAATTAGAGCCACAAACACAGAAACAATCAGCGCAACGCCAAAGACCGAGACCACAGAGAGCAGATGGACGAAGCAGGTTTCCCCGGCAAGACCCTTGCCGAGGCAGCCTCAGCAGGCAAGACCCTTGCCGGGGCGGCTCGCCCACACCAGCGGAGTGAGCCACCCTCGAACCCACGGTCTCCAACACCATCAACTACGTTGGGCCAGGGCTTGGGAGGCACCTCCATGGTGGCATGCAGATCTTTGTGAAGACAAAGAATATTCAAGATCAGATGAGGAATTGGAAGGCAACGATCCTCGACAAGATTCTTCCCGAGGAAACCCACAAGACCCCCGGCAAGATCCTTGCCGAGGACGACAACACGCCACGGCAAGACCCTTACCGGGCCACCCGGCAAGGCCCTTGCCAAGGGCGTCAGCGGGGCCACTGCCAGGCCCGCACCAACCAAGCCTCCACCGCCGTTCACATGCAGCTACCAGCTCAACCAGCTAGGCAGGCACCTGCGTGGCAACATGCAGCTTCCAGGCCAACTTAGCACACGCCTGCGTGGCAGCATGCAGATCTTCGTGAAGGCTCCACCACCCGTGCCACCTCAGCTGCTTGCGTGCCTACATGGCGCCGCATGCATCGCTGGACAGGGCGCGTGTCGAAGCAAGGAGGAGCGGCGACAGACGGCACGGGCCTCGCTCCCATCCCCGATAAAGCAAGAGGACACCTAAGCTACGCATTAAATGTGTCTTGTCCTGTAATACGAGCGATAAGCTCATAGCACTACAGGCCTTTCCACCTCATGTGTGCCACTGTGGCAGCCCCTTTCGACTATAAAAGGAGGCCCATGCTGTACTGGAGAGGGATTCGGCTCTTTTGAACCACGTAGCCACCGTAGCTAGTTCAAGAGCTCAAGAACATTCAATACATCCACCAAAGCAGGACTAGGGTTTTACACATTCCTCGCGGCCCAAACCTGGGTGAACGATCCTTGTGCTGATTACTAATCCTGCTCTTCTCACAACCCTGCGCCCCCGCAACCGCAGAAGGGATCCTCGTGATCCCATAGGCGTCGTTTCCCACCAACACCTCGTTTGTTGCTTGACGTCCACTCCAAGTCCCCTGGATTGCGTTTGTTTCAAAAAGATCGCTCCCGAAGGTTTCATTCCGTTTGGACTCCATTTGATATTCCTTTTCTTTCGGAACACCGAAATAAGCAAAAAAACAGCAATTCGGGCTGGGCCTTCGGTTAGTAGGTTAGTCCCAAAAATGATATAAAAGTGTAGAGTAAAGCCCATAAACATCCAAAACGGGTAATATAATAGCATGGAACAATAAAAAATTCTAGATACGTTGGAGATGTATCAAAGAGATATCTCTTACTAACCCAGATTTGGAGTTCTCTAAGGGCGTTTGTGAATCTGCCGCGCAGTGTTTTCGACGCTGTAGAGTTCTTCTGAGCCGAAGAAGGAAGCTTGACGGAGAAGCTGTTCTGGCCACAATACCTTGTGCCAGAACATCTGGTGCCCTTTAGCGATCAGCTAAAATAGCTGGTCAAACTGCATAGGGTGGCCGAACTGGCCATGAAGGATTTGATAGTCCGGCTGTGGCCTGACAAAGCCATACCCGGCAGCTACTTTGGGATCGTGAAGCGGCTGGTCAATGCCTGCCCCCGGCTTGACGTCCTCAAGCGATCGGTCTGCATCGAAGGTGCGCGGATGGCATTCGCCCGTGTCAAAGTTCATCGTGATCCCATAAGTGTCGTTTCCCACTGACATCTTTGGCGCGCCAGGTAGGAGGGCGCAATTGTGAGAATCTGGTCTAGTAGTTGGCCTAGCAGTTCTTCATCGCCATGGCTCCTAAGAATAAGATGACCACGGCGATCGGTTCGTCCGGTACCGGACTGCCTGTACCAGTACGGACCAGTAGCGGGCCAGTCACGGAGAGAACCCGTGGCGCGGCCCGCGAACTTCCACATCACCCTAGCAGTCCAGGCCTGGTGAGCGGCGACGTTCGTACGCCAGGCGACGAGCCATGCAATGCATGCTCCAGAGACGGAGTTGGTCCCCCCCACCCCGCAGGCGGCGCGGGGCCCTCCAGGGGCGTCGTCATGCCGCCAAACGGTGGCACGGCGACCTCCAAGACACCAACACCGGCGCCCATGGCGCGCTCTTCTCAGGTCATGCATGATGAGCAGCGCGGCCCTGCCGGTGACCCTGGGCGCCGCCCTGGGAAGAGTCCCATGCGCCCTTCACATGATGAGGAGGGTTAGCATGCGCACTGTCACGCCCAATATGCGACCCTATCCTAAAGGAACTTGAAGGTCCCACCAAGGATAGAAGCGCACATTGGAGACGCTTTTGCAAGGTGGATATCATTACATCGTACCATTACATAATAGTTGGGGATACATACAAGAGGCATACAATGCCACACGAATACAACAACATCATACATAAGAGCAACATCCGTTACGGATGAAACACAAACAGAAACTCAAATGACATCCACCCTGCTAGCCCAGGCTGCCGACCTGGAACCTATCCCCTGATCGAAGAAGAAGCAGAAGAAGAACTCCAAAACAAGCAAGAATCACTCTCACGTCATGATCATCGCATACCCTGCACCTGCAACTGTTGTCGTAGTAAACTGTGAGCCACGAGGACTCAGCAATCCCATTTCCATGGGTATCAAGACTAGCAAAGCTTAATGGGAAAGGAAGGGGTAAAGTGGTGAGGTTGCAGCAGCGACTAAGCATGATATGGTGGCTAACATGCGCAAATAAGAGCGAGAAGAGAAGCAACGGAACGGTCATGAAGCTAGCAATGATCAAGAAGTGATCCTGAACTCCTACTTACGTCAAACATAACCCAAAAACGTGTTCACTTCCCGGACTCTGCCGAAAAGAGACCATCACGGCTACACACATGGTTGATGCGTTTTTAATTCGAATATGGTGTCAAGTTATCTACAACAGGACATTAACAAATTCCCATCTGCCACATAACCGCGGGCACGGCTCTCGGAAGTTTATACCCTGCAGGGATGTCCCAACCTAGCCCATGATAAGCTCTCGCGATCAACGAAGGATATTCCTTCTCCCAGGAAGACCCGATCAGTCTCGGAATCCCGGTTTACAAGACATTTCGACAATGGTAAAACTAGACCAGCAAAGCCGCCCGATGTGCCGACAAATCCTGATAGGAGCTGCACATATCTCGTTCTCAGGGCAACACCGGATGAGACTAGCTACGAGTAAAACCAACCCTCAAGTTTCCCCGAGGTGGCCCCGCAGGCAGCTCAGTTCGGACCAACACTCGAAGGAGCACTGGCCCGGGGGGGTTAAATAAAGATGACCCTCGGGCTCCGGAAACCCAAGGGAAAAAGGGCTAGGTGAGGCAAATGGTAAAACCAAGGTTGGGCCTTGCTGGAGGAGTTTTATTCAAAGCGAACTGTCAAGGGGGTCCCATAAATCACCCAACCGCGTAAGGAACGCAAAATCCGGGAACATAATACCGATATGACGGAAACTAGGGCGGCAAGAGTGGAACAAAACACCAGGCATAAGGCCGAGTATTCCACCCTTTACCAAGTATATGATGCATTAATAATATAAGAGATATTGTGATATCCCAACACAATCCTGTCCACCATGGAGCAATCTTCAACTTCACCTGCAACTAACAACGCTATAAGAGGGGCTGAGCAAAGCGGTAACATAGCCAAGCAATGGTTTGCTAGGAAGGGTGACAAGGTTAGAGGCTGACATGGCAATTTGGGAGGCTTGAGGAACAAGTGATAGAAAGCGCAACATAGCAATAGAACGAAGCAACTAGCATAGCAATGATAGTAATGAGATCCAAGGTGACGGTCATCTTGCCTGAAATCCCGCAAGGAAGAAGAACGAATCCATGAAGAAGACGAACGGATGAAGCCGAACCAAGCGTAGACGAACGGATCCTCACGATCGCAACGAAACAGGAACTATCGAGAAAAAGCACACAACATGGTAAACACACCACACATATACATGACATGATGCACACTCAAGTATGATGCATGACAAGCTACATGAAGCTACTCATGGCAAGAGATGATGCAAACAAGAATCACACATCAAGGCAAGTTTAAATGAGGCCGGAAACAACATATAACAATTCCGGTAAGTCCTCATATGCAAATTTTAAAATTGGTCCAGATCTGAATAAACCTTATGTTCAAGTTGTTAAACAGCAAGTTAAGATGCACCAAGATGATCTACACGAGATTCTAGTCAAGTTACATATAAAGTTCATTCAATTCGGAGCTACGGCCTAGAAGATATGAGCAAAACAAGTCAAACATGGCATTGATGCTAAATGCATCCAAACATCAAGCAAACACCTCAAAACAAGGATGCAACATGATAATATGAAACTACATGCAAATCTAAGCAAGTTTCATATAAAGCACACTCAAAACAGAGCAACGGTTCAACACATACACATCATACAAGGTATGAGGACAATCTGTCCATAACAGCAACTAGGCATCTTGCAAGCATCAAAACACTATGCTACAACACCTCAACATTGAACATATAAAGGATGAGCCAGTGCACCCAACTAGCGGCTGTGGGCACGTCTCCTTTTATTCGTCTCCCTAGCACCGCGTCCTCTCCTCTCTCTTTCCCCTCGCTCGCTTCCTTCTCCGGCAGCACCTCAGCCGCCTCCTCTCCCTCTCCACCCAGCCGCCCCCTCCCTGATGGCCTCCGCCTTCTCCCTCTCTCCCAGAGCAGGGCGGCTGGCGTGCCCCCCCTCTTCTCCCCACCCGACGCTGGCGACGGCCGCCCAAGCACCTCCCCGTCTGCCCGCGCCTCGAGCCGCCGCCGGTGCTCCTCCTGTCGCCCAGAGCAGGGCGGCCGGCGCGCCCCCCTCTTCTCCCCACCCGACGCTGGTGCCGGTCGCTTGCTCCTTCATCGTCGAGGGACGTTCGGGGAAGGACCGGAGGTGGGACATCGACGGCAGGGAGGTAGGTGAGGCGGAGGGTCCCGGATCCGGCGATGAAGCCATGGATGTTCAACAAGAACATCATGTTCGCGTTCACCTCCGTGGGCTTCTGCTTCTCCAACATCGTCTGCAAGAAGTGGTACATCGACATGAACATTGAACATATAAAGGATGAGCCAGTGCACCCAACTAGCGGCTGTGGGCACGTCTCCTTTTATTCGTCTCCCTAGCGCCGCGTCCTCTCCTCTCTCTTTCCCCTCGCTCGCTTCCTTCTCCGGCAGCACCTCAGCCGCCCCCTCCCTGATGGCCTCCGCCTTCTCCCTCTCCCCCAGAGCAGGGCGGCTGGCGTGCCCCCCCTCTTCTCCCCACCCGACGCTGGTGACGGCCGCCCAAGCACCTCCCCGTCCGCCCGCGCCTCGAGCCGCCGCCGGTGCTCCTCCTGTCGCCCAGAGCAGGGCGGCCGGCGCGCCCCCCTCTTCTCCCCACCCGACGTTGGTGCCGGTCGCTTGCTCCTTCATCGTCGAGGGACGTTCGGGGAAGGACCGGAGGTGGGACATCGACGGCAGGGAGGTAGGTGAGGCGGAGGGTCCCGGATCCGGCGATGAAGCCATGGATGTTCAACAAGAACATCATGTTTGCGTTCACCTCCGTGGGCTTCTGCTTCTCCAACATCGTCTGCAAGAAGTGGTACATCGACATGAACAATAGGTGAGAAAATACTTCTCCGTTCTCATCAGATCTCGTCGTAGTGGGTGGGTTGGGTGTGGTGCTGATCCGTGCTCTTGTGTTCTATGGGGGAGTGCAGGGCTGGAGAGTTCAAGGAGCCGGACTGGTTCTTGAACAGAAAGAAGGGCAGCATGTTCCTGACCAGGAAGGACTACACCTTTATTTGGTTCCCAAAGTTTTCATAAGAATCTGCAACCGTATGAGTGGCAAGTAAATTTGGCATATGTAAACTGAAATACTTCATGTTCTGTAAACATTTGTGCTACTATAGTGAACCATATGGGATGCTTGAAACAGGATTTAGTTAATTAGTTTGTGCAAAGACGTTGTATGTGGTGCAGTAAATACATCTGCTCTACTAGAATTCATTCACCTCATATCTTGAAGTCGGTTTCATATAAATGCTTTGAGATTTACAGTTCTGGTTGTCGAATGGACAAGCCATCATACTGAATTCCACTCTAAGCATCTCCAATTGGATTTTGCTTTTGCAGCTATTCAATTCAGCGCATCTTGCAGTACAGTACTGCAGCGCACGGAGGAGCGGCGCGAGTTGCTGTACAGGAGCGGCGGAGGGATGGACCTTTTTGTTGTTCCCCGCTCACGAGCTATTCTGGGTATGCGCTGTTCTTGGTGCGGTTTAGCTCATGGGGAAAATAAGCAGATGTTTCTTCAAGTAATTTGGGTAGGCGTTCGCGGAGCTTTGGATGTAAATCTGGGTAGGCGTTCGTTGAGCTTTGGATTTAGATTGATGTTTGCCCATCCAAGTTCATGTGTTCTGTTCTTGTTCGCAGTTTTCTTTTTGATGGGAGTTACGGGGATAGATTCAGAACAAATGATTTACTCCCTTTTTTTATTTCTTTTTCTTGGAAATCTAAGTGAATGAAGCCATCCATTTCTTGAAAGCAACTAACTATGACTGAGTGGTTAATTAGTTTTTTAAGATTCAGTTTAATTTGAGTGGTTAACTATTACTGAGTTGGTGTGTGTGGACTTCCTTTTTTTCTTAGTAGTTCTCAGGTTGTCTCAAGCTATTACTCTCTCAAAAAATTACTAGGGTTAGGGGATGATTTCCTGTTTTGATTAGGAATGTTCTAGGGTTTGGAAATAGGAGAGTTGGTTCCCAAATACAGTGATATTACTTATAGATGTTGGTTCTTTCCAGTAATACCACAATTTGGGTGTAGTATGGTATTTGAAATGATGCGATGAGCTATAATTTGCCACATTTTTTCTATTCTCTGACTTCATACACGTCCTGTCTCACACAGGATTTGGTCTTTAAGCTACGAATCCACACCAAGATTATGTTCTCTGGAGCTAACCGTGCTGCTGTGCTGGACAGGCAGACGAGGGCCGGCCTACTGCTAATACAAGCCGTCGAGGTGGACGGCCAGCGCTAAATCATTTCAGGTGCATGATGATGGCCGCATCTGTTTTGTTAGCACGTTCCTATTAGTTTTTAATCAGCAGACTAGGAATGGTTTCCCTATCCAACTAAGCTATCATTATTTTTTTTGGAAAAGGAGGATGACCCCCGGCCTCTGCATATGGGAGATGCATGCGGCCATTTTATTAATAGTAGTGGTGAAACTATTACTTGATAATGCGCAGAGTAAAAAATCAATGATAGATATTTTGTTGTTCCCCATCTCAAATGCCGATTTTGTTTAATGATGCTGAGATGATTCAACTTTGGAGATTTTGACACGGTTTCTATACTCAATGAATTTTCTGAATGGGTAATACATATTTTCTTGACCGGTGATATTTCTTGCTGTGCAGGTATCTAGAGTTACATTCCGGTGGCTGAGATGCATATAGTTGTTGGCTGTAGTTCCTTCCATTTGCCCGCTCGACGCTGAGATTGACCTTCTATGTAGCATGCAACACTCAGCTGGGAAATGTACTTATAGGAACTAATCACTTACATTGCTGAACTCAGTATGCTGTCCAGTTTCCGCAGACATTTGTCAACCGGCAAGAAGGTTGAAGGCACATCGACTTGCTTCGATTAATTTGTACTTGATCTGTAAGTTAATCTTGCTTGCATTTTAATGTCTGCATACGTTTGATTATCTTCCTTGTATCAAGCATGAAGATTTCGATGCTGGATTTCTGCCTATGTTCCTTTATGTCCCATTTTGTGGGTGCTTTTTTGTTGTTGAATTTGTACGTTGGTATTTAGACTCTTAGTTATGTGTTCTGACTATTGAATATTGATAACCATAAGTAGTCTGACTGGAGTTGGGAAGAAACTCCTGTAAATTGAATTGGATGGCACCTGCCTTAGCCTGGTGTTATTTGCTACTGCATATATAGCTGACAATTCAACCAGAGGGAGCAGCAAGCGACGGAGGCTCCTAGACCCTAGGGGCTCGCCTGGGTGGCCCATGCCAGGGAAGAAAGTGGCAGGGAAGCAATGATGGCTGCTGGACGCATGGACGTCCTCCATGCTGGCTCTCGCGAGTTGGGTCTTTCGCGGCCTTGACTAGATGGCAGAAGATGCGCCTCCCAGACGGCCGAGCAACTTCAGATCCTGACAGATATCACTACACTCATATGCGTATAAAGCACATGTTTCATAATAACTAGATGAACTACATACATGCTCTCCTTTTTATTGATTAGTTGGTTTAGCCCCTAACTATCTTATATTATCTAAAAGAAGGCAGGCATAATTAGTTTTCCTGCAATTTTTGTTAGTTCTCTGTATTGTTTTCGTTGATTTTTTTATCTATTCTTCAATATCCACTCATACAGTAGCAGTACGTATGTACAAATTTTTTGAATGCAGCTCAAAGGAATAGGAACGTTTCCCGCAAAAAAAGGAGTAGGACTGTACTCCTCCCAAAAGACAAAAGCAAGAGTAAGTATCGCTTCTCACATCTTATAGAAAATAATCTCACAAATCATTTTCCCCCCTTGAAATAAGGTTCTTAGTGAGGGCTTCCTCTAAGATGCTTTCAGATTTTTGATTATCTAGCATATATATGCAGTGAAGATGTCTCTCCTTTTTGGTACCGCTCTGAATAGGATACATGGTGTTCATGTTCTGTTAGATAATTTTATTCTTGTGTAGTTTGATTTAAAAGATGATAGGTCAGAATAACAGGATGTGATTAGTTTTGCTTTTGCTGCTGCTACACATGATTTTACTTTTGTTTTTGATTATTTCTTTTTCAGTTTCTTAAGGCTAGAACACTACAGTGATTGATTATGCACCTGAAGGATTAATGAAGCTGCTTGGACTGAATTTCTCTTTAAAATACATGGTGCTTGTTTGGGATGATTGGGCATAAATAGTTGGGAATTGGTTTTCTATTATATGCAAAGCTTCAAGCCTTGGGGTCTTGCTGACATTAGTTGTTTCAAGTTCAGACCTTTTTCACCGCTGACTATGCTCTCTCAAGTTCAGGTCACGGCGGATGGTTTGAGAGGAGGAAGGCAGAGCAGAGACAAACGGCGCATTCCGTCATGCATGTGTGTGGATTTGTATCATCCTACTACTGTGTTTCTTTGTTTTACAGTAATAAATAAAGAGATGAATCAGATTTTCTTTGGTTCGTTAGCAAAATTTTACACATCAAGTATTTTATCTCAGATCTTCTATTTCGGTTTGGTATATGAGCCTTTTGCCCATAGACTAACATGTCCCTTAACCTGTCTGCTTGGTGATACTTTTCTGTATCATCAAGTAGTTACGGATTGAACAACCAGTTACTGATTACGCCTTATCTCAATGCATACTAACTTTCTATGAGTACCTGGTTTGCTGTAGCCCTTTGCGCCATTGGTGCAATGGGTCATCTAGTAAGAACAAAAGGCATGGGCATGATGTACAGGTAAAGCATGACAAAACATGAATACTGAGCTATCTTCAGAAATCACTAGAACATGCTCAAAATGACATGGCAAGATTGCAAATAATAACAGTTACAGACTTATCAGAAAATAACATCAGGTTGCAATGTTTAGAGCTAACAAACAACATGTTACAGGAACTCATCATGGCAAACAAAGGCATGGCATGAAACTACTAATTGCATATAACGAAAGTCCCTTACTGACCATGAGCCAAAAGTGCACAGAAAATATGATGGCACCCATGTAAGCATAGCAAGTGATATGACAGATTCATACATGGCAGGAACAACAATAAGTAGGCATGTTGGTGATCTTGTACCACTCACCACAGAGCAATAAATGGCATAGCAAGGAAACCAACAGTAAGATGGCATATTTATGAAGCTAAACATGGCAAGAGCAAGTTCATAGGGTGCATGGATCACTAGCAAAGCTCATGGAAAAACTGAACTTAATGTTAACAGACTGACAACAACATTATTTAGCAACTTGAGAGCAAGATTACAACAAGTTAATGTAGGATATAAATGCAACCAGGGGCATGAATGGATAGATGATGACATGTGTAACAAATCATTCTTAGTGAACATCTCCAGATTATGCATATAATGACTTGTAGCTGCAGGTTTACATAGCATCACGAAATAACAGATTCAGACTAGCAAAACAGTAACAACAAGTACCCTACTTCACAAGATCGAAGCTCTCACTACAAGACACACAAAAATACATGGAAAGAACCTCTGTAAAGAGGGCATGATGTATTTCAAAACACATATAGAGCTCGTGCTCATAGGATGCACACATCAAATGCAACGAAAATGACAAATCACCAAGTTATAACAGTCTCAGCAGATTAACATCATATAACACTCTTGCAACGATGATTAGGGCATCAAGATGGACTCAAATAAGCATGGCACAATGGAAAAAAATGTAGAGCATCTCATGATGAACATTTTGATATATCACACGCCTGAAACGGAGCTACCGATGATGAAATATGATGCGATGAACATGGCAATAAAATGCACAAAACAGAAGACAGAAATCAGGGTCAACCTCAGATCTGCACGGATTTCAAGGCGAGGTGGATCTCGTAGGAGAACACGCCGGAGTGGAGGGGAGGAGGTCCGGCGAGGTGTGGGAGGTAGCCGGGGGCGTGGATCCGGTCGGCCCCGACCCGATCCGGCCGGATCCGGCGGCGGTAAGCGGCGAGCTTTGCGGGTGGCGGCACGGAGGACGGAGCACGGGGCCGCACAGGGAACCGGGGGCGAGCTCGAGCTCGCGCGCCCATGGTGGCGAGGTTGGAGGGCGGTGGATTCGAGGCGGGGCGGTGGCGCGCCAGACGGCGGGGAGGCCAGGCGTAGGGCGCGGGTCGGTGGGCGGCGCCGGTGATGGCGGCGGCGGCCGGCGGGATCCGGCGACGGGGTCGCGAGGCGGCGGGCAGCGGTGGCCCAGGCCGACGCGGGCGGTAGGGCAGGCGCGGGCTGGCGGCGCGGCCGGATGGGCACGGCGGGCCGCACCCGGGCTTCGCGGGCCGCGGCGCGGTGGGAGGAGAGGGGGGGCGGGGTGACGTGTCGGCGTGGGATTGGCCGGGGTGAGGTGGAGGCTAGACGTGTCCGGCCGTCGGCGGACATGTCCGGCGGCGCGGAGGGAGGATTTTAGGGTTTGGACCCGGGATTTGGACGGGGAGGATCTATTTATAGGTAGAGGGAGCTAGGAGACTCCAAATGAGGTGCGGTTTTCGCCCACACGATCGTGATCGAACGGCCGAGAGCATGGAGAGGGTTTGGATGGGTTATTGGGCTACTTTGGAAGGGTGTTGGGCTGCACACAAAAGAGGTCTTTGCGGTTACCCGATTAACCGTTGGAGCATCAAACGACCTATAAATGGCACGAAACTTGACAGGCGGTCTACCGGTGGTGTACCAAGGCCGCTTGACAAACCTCGATACATTCCGAGAATGTTTAACACCCGCTCATGAAAAGAGACAAGAAGGGGACGCCGGATGACATAGGAGTGCCGGATTGCAAAACAGACAACGGGGAAAATGCTCGGATGCATGAGACGAACATGTATGCAAAATGAGATGCACATGATGACATGGCAATATGCAACATGCAAGCAAATGACATGGCAATGATGGCGAATAACTGGCAGACACCTGGCGCATCGAAATCGGGGCGTTACACGCGCTGAGGTGCTGGCGGAGGTGGCGGACGGCTGTAGGGCCGTGATGGGGCTCCTTCTAACGCGGTTAGAAGTCGAAGTGCATCACGGTCCACACAGCTTTCGCCGCCGCCCATGCCAGCAGAAGCCCTAGCACGCGCGCAGCTGCTCCTCGACTTTTCTCCCGCTGCGGAGAAGCTTGACAAATGGAGGGCCACCATCTGGAGCCTTGTCTGCATTGCTAACAACGACGAGTTGCGGCCGGCGGGGCCCGTAGGACGTCGCTCCGTCGAGCTACCGCATGCTAGCGGTGGATGGGCCGGAGGCGATGCGGCCATGGTGCACTCCCCTCCTCCATACCGGCCACCGCGGTTCTCGGTCCGTCGCGATGATGCTGGTGATGATATCTCCATAGAGTCGTCCGACCCGCGAACCCACCGTGACCAACGTCAAGTTCTTTGGGAGCGAGCTCATGAAGACGCTCGAACCACCATCGAGCGCCGGCGTGACGCACGCCACCAGTCGGATAGGCGGGTAGGGCCCACTACGTACCACCCAGCACCGGGAGGCTACTGTGGCCTACCCTATGAGGTGGTTTGTCCGGCCTTCACCGGTGAGTTGCGGTAGTTCCAGTGGCCCTCCCACCGCATGTTCAAGCCCACCGTTGGCGAGAAGTTCAACGGCAAGACTCATCCGTCGGAGTTCCTCAGCATCTACACCATCGCGATGCAAGCTGCTGGGGCCCGCGACGATAAGGTGCTTGCCAATTACTTCCCGTTGGCACTCAAGCCCAATGTTATGTCATGGTTGATGCACTTGCCGGTGGACTCCATTTCTTCTTGGGCGTATCTGTGTCATGAGTTTGTTGGCGCCTTTACTGGAGGCCACCAAGCTCATGGCCAAGTGAGCGGCTTGCACATCATCCCCCAGAAAGAAGGAGAAAACTTGCGTAAGTACATCCAAAGGTTCAGCCGAGTGCAGTACAATATTCCCGACGTTCATCATGTCGCCGTGATCAGTGCATTCCATCAGAATGTGCGCAATCGCAAGATGCGTGAGGAGCTGGCGATGAACAAGGTCAAGGATGTGGCCGAGCTTTATGTTCTAGCCGATCGGTGCACTCACGCTGAAGAGGGAAGGAAGTACCCTGGCGAAGACACCGGCGCGGAAACCGACTCCACGGATGATACCGCCACCCCGGCGAAGAAGGGCCGGCGCCGTAACAGGAAGCGCAAGGGCAAGACCGTGCTTGCCGTCGAGGGGTCCGACAATACCGGCGCCATCAAGAAAGCCAAGGCAAGCAACCCTGGCAAGGAGGTTGCCGGGTGTGTCGCTTGCCGGGCCTTGGCGGCTGCCGAGAAGCCAGGGGGCTCCGACAAGCAGTATTGCAAGATCCACCGCACCAAGGGCCATGACCTCCAGAACTGCTGGCAAGTGGAGCTGCTCGCTGAGAAGCAGAAAGCCGAGTATGAGCGGGGGGACAAGGAGAAGGGCCAAGAGGGTGCCGAGGGATCCGGCAAGAAGTGTGGCGGCCAAGGGGGCCGCCGCGGCAAAGATAATCAGCAGGAGAGGCCCGCCCGGGGCCGCGATAAGAAGCAGGAAGACGATGATCATGATGAGGACGATGAGTCCGGCGACCAAGAGTTCCAGAAAGCCACAGAAGCCATGTGCGTCGATGGTGGCGCCTCGCTGCATACATCCCACCGCCAGCTCAAGCAGTGGGCGCGTGAGATCACAGCGGGGGAGCCGTTGTTCGACGCATGGAAGCCGCTGAAGTGGTCCAGCACGCCTATCATCTTTGACACCGAGGACCATCCTGACCGCACTACTACAGTCGGGTGCTTGCCGTTGTTGGTCTCACCAACAATCCGCAACCTCAAGGTGACGAAGATGCTAGTTGACAGCGGGGCTGGTCTGAACTTGATCTCGCCTGTTGTGATCAAGAGGCTGGAGATCCCTGATGGAGACCTCGAGGAGACGGGCACGTTCCAAGGGGTCAATTCGGGGAGGAGCCCGCCGAAGGGAAAGGGCACGCTTCCCGTGGCGTTCGGAGGCAAGCTGAACTAGAGGACGGAGAGGATTGTTTTTGATGTAGCCGAGATCCCCTTGCCCTACAACGGGATCCTCGGCCACCCGGCACTAGCCAAGTTCATGGCGGCTTCTCATTACGCCTACAACACGCTGAGGTTGCCCGGGCCGATGAACATCATCACCGTCCCCTCCGACAAGAAAGACGCGTTGATTTGCGCCGACAACTCTATGGGGAAGCCGTTGCAATAGCTGCCGCCAAGGCACCTGCTCCTGCCGACGGAGCCCCGGGAAGGAAAAAGACCGGCGAGACCCCTCGCACCCACTCCGGCAAGAGCACCTCTTCGGGGTGTTGCGCTCCCGTTGAGGACGTGCTAGAGAGCTCCACCGGCAAGAGCAAGAAGTCCAGAGCTGCACCACCAGAGACCAAGAAGGTGCCCATCAAGGAGGACGGCACGGGGGGGGGGGGGGGGGGGGGGAGCTTTTACCATAAGCTCCACCCTCGATAGCAAATAGGAAAGCGAGCTCGTCACATTCCTGCGGGCGAATGTCGATGTGTTTGCATGGCAAGCCTCCGACATCCCCGACGTTCCCAAGGAAGTGATTGAGCACCATCTTGCTGCCTGTCCTCATGCACGGCCCGTCAAGCAGAAGTTCAAGAAGCAAGCTCTGGAGAGGCAGGAGTTCATCACGAAGGAGATCAGAAAACTAGAGGCGGCAGGCTTGATAAGGGGGGTGCTCCATCCGACGTGGTTGGCCAACCCGGTAGTGGTGCATGTCGGCGTTCTGGGAACGGGGGTACCCAGACTTGCCTTCCGGCGGCCTGCGGCGTGGCTCAAGGAGTGGCCCAGTACGGCCCATGTTCATCAACACATGCTCAAGACCCTCGCGAGGAGCCAAGCCTCGTGGGGCGGACAACAGGAGGCTTCCTCAGGCGCGGCCTCGTCAGGCTGGCTCACGGGGAGGCGAAGAGATCAAGGCGGGGTACCTCACGAGGTGCCCGTGACGCAAGCCATGACGACCAAGGCGCAGGCGGGCGCCAGGCGGGCGCCAGCCTGCGCAGAGTCCTTGGTTCCCCTTTGGTGCAAAGGGGGCAAGAGCAGGCAAGGGTATCAAGCAAAGGCAACCATTTCGGTGCAACAAGACCAAGACCAGCAGGACGGCAGAACGGAGGTCATCGTGGAGCCCAAGCCAGCGTCATCGTCAGGGTCTTTTGGCAGGCGAGGACCAACTTTAGTCAGGATAAGTGTACTAGATGTTCCCCTTTGAAATGGCCAATTGTTGGCGCCCTTCCCGCTCAATATTTGGGAAGAGGCCCGGGGCCTTCGCCTATAAATAGGACTAGCCACCCACAAGGTAGACGCATCTGGAGATCAACCAGAGAGAGAGAGAGAGGCAACTGAACTCCCCTAGCAGTTCGTCGCCCGAACCAAGAGCAGACCCTCCCGAGGCTGTTCTTCCCTTGTACTGTTCCTCATCAGCCCCCGAGGCAATCCACACACCACAAACTGGAGTAGGGTATTACACCACAATGGTGGCCTGAACCAGTATAAATCTTGTGTCCCTAGTGTTGTTCTTCGTGTAGTTTAGATCCTAGCGAGGTGGAGAAACATGGGTAGGCAGAGGGTGTGATCTCCGCGCGCACCCCAGTGTTCGAACCTCAAGGGTCTGCTGGAACCCGAAATCCGACATTTGGCGCGCCAGGTAGGGGTGTGCCGGAATCTGCCTTCCGTCGCCTCGTGTTTTCGCCGCCCATCGCCTCATCATCACCATGTCCGGCGACCCCACGGGCAACCCAGATCCCTGGGCGGCCTGGCCCGCCCACGCGGAGCTGCTTGCCCAGGGAGACCTCAACCCCGTGCCCCAGGCAGCCCGCGGTCCGCAGGGCACTGCGGGCCGCGGGCGACGCGGTCAGGCGACACCAGCCCTCACACCGCGGCAGGTGCGGTCGGCGGCGAGGGCCTCGAGCCACGCCGCGGCCGCGGCGCCGTACTCACGGCGAGAGCAGGCGAACTCAAGGGCCGCGCTCACGGTGGCTCGAGAACTACTGCAATGCAGGCTGCTGGAGGGCGGCCATGACGTACTATTGGAGCGGGTGGCAGAGCTCCTGGGCTCCGCCGCCTTGGGGGCTCCCCCTTCTGCACCCACCTGCCGCCTCAAGCCCAAGGTGGACCGCACGAAGGCCCTACACGCGCCCGCACAACTCCCAGCGGATTCTAGGGCCACTCCAACACCAACCTGGCCCTCAGCGCCTGGCCACTAACGGCACCGCCTCCGCCTCCGACCTACGAAGGGGGATCCATTATAGCCCACGGCCCCGGTGAGCCGCCACGCTACCACTCCCAGGTTGGCATCGCGAGCAGAACTGCATGGCACATGGGGCACTACGGCGAGGCATTCGGGGCGGCGGCCCCGGAGGCGTATGTGCCACACATGATGGATCAAGGACACGCGCAGGAGGAAGACCACGACCAGTTCCTCAGCCCAGGCTGGGGAGAAGAAGCACCCGAGGCCGAGCTCTTTCAGGAGCCAAGGGAAGGCCCCGTTGACCGCGCTGGAGGTAGTGACTATCGGGTACCGCTAATCCCTCAGGAACAGGCATACGCTAACCATGGATCGCAGGAGGTACAGGTCGTCGCAGCGGGTGGCTGCCCCAATCCAGCAGCTCCCCACTCCTCAGGAGGAGGGCACCGGGGGCTGCAGGAGAGGGGCCGAGATCCGGCCTCGCCGACACGACACTCGGAGCAAGGCGCCCTCAGGAGGCAGGCCCTCTGCCGGGGAGGTGCCCCAGGGCCTACCCCCGGTAGAGGACCCGTGGTCGTCGGGGGAACCGCTGGCGACCGCTCTATCCCATAGGCGGCATCCTCGGTCTCCGGCCGTCGTCGGTGGCGATAGAGTGTGGCGCAAGGCGGGGCCCTCGTCTGGCGATATGAAGCAAGGCCGGTACCTGTGAAGAAGGCCCAGTGCCTGTGAAGCTCGCGGCCCCGTGACACTCTCACGTAATAATGAGTGGGGCTGTACACACCCCGGAGTCTACGGAGAGCCGCCCTCGGGCCTCGGGGGCTCCCGTCCACGCCCAGTGGCAGCACTTAGCTCCGCACTGGTGAGAAGACGTCGAAGACTAGACTAGGTGCCGGACGCGGCTTTTTCTGCTTTTCCTGCTTTTCCCCTTGGTTGTTGCTTTTCCCTGTTTGGATTTAAGTTGGATTTGAGCTTAAAACTTGCGTGTGTCCGGGGAAGGGGTGTTTAGTCTCGTTCGAGCAATCTCTTGCGTTCTAGTTGCTGCTTTGCGTCCGCCCGATCTTCAGCTGCCTCCCCTCGCGAGCCCCTCACGAACCGGGCCAGGCCCAGCAGGAACGCAGCCCAGACTGCCATCGGCATGACCTCTCAGGAGGATCTACTTGCAGGTTCAACAGGCTTGTTCGGGAGACGCTCAGGGCACCACAACCCTCCGCAGGCTAGCTCAGGGCCCACGCGGGTCAAAAGTAAACAAGCCGGTCGGCTCGCCATAAACCAGTCGCCCAGCGCAGGCACATGGGTGATATCATGTCTACAAATACGCTAACTGCAAGTTTTTACACGAGGGGCTCCCCCTCCCAAAATGCTCTTACAATCTCCTGGGCCAAGCCCGAACTCTCTCTGCGCAGGGTAAAAACAGGAACGACACATGGTCAATCGGATAAATCCCCCAATGCATCCCCAAGGACACCTCCGGAGCCATCGCTGGCCTCGCCATCGCCTCCTACATCGCTGCCGACAGCACCTGGGCCATTCACCACTCCGCCCTCACCAGCGCCCGGGCCATTCACCACTCCGCCCTCGTCGGCGGCTACAACCACACCGTTGTCGTCAGTGGTGAAGGCCCGAACCAGGGCATCCACGTTGTCTTCCACCCAGCCCACCAGATCGCCCCGGGCAGCCAAGGGAACCGGTGCGATGGCGGCATCGAAGTCGAAGTGGGGATCCATGTTCTGAAGGTGACTGAAGACGCGAGAGAAAGCGCGCCCAAGTAGGGCACGGCTCCTCTCCTCCACCAACCTGTCGGCTCTACCCGAATAGGCCTCCAGCTGCGTCACCACGTCGGTGAAGAACTGAAGGTTACCAGCATAGTTGACCACATGAGGTTCCCCAACGGCTGCCTCGTAGATGATACCCAAGGCCGTGTTGGCTCTTTCCCGGAGCTCGCGGAGCATGGGGCTGTGCACGTGCTCCAAGGTCTGCCGCTGGCGTATCTCGTCCTCGTTCCGCCGCGCAACGACCTCGGCCGCATCCACCCTTTGGTGGAGAAGAAGCACCTCGGCTCAGGCAGAAGCCAGTTCTGCCTCTGCCGCACCAAGGGCGGCCCCGGTAGCGTCCGCACGCCGCGTCACTTCATCCAGCTTGGCCCTCAGGGCGGCGGACCTGCCCTCTGCTTCGACCTGGATCAGCTCAAGCCTTTCCACGAACTCGCGCTCGAGGTTCGAGCGAGCCGCCTCCGCACGGCGGTCAACTTCTTTCGAGGCTCGGGCTTCCCTCGCGGCGATATCATCCTCAGCCTGCGCCACCATGCGCTCCCTTGTCTCTAATTGCTCAAGTTCCAGGGCGCGCTTGGTGGCCTCTAGCCTCAGAGCCTCCTCTCGCTTCTGAAGCTCTGCCCGATCAACCGAGCCCCCCTCCATCGACGCAAGGGCCGCCTCATGCAACTCCACCTGTTGCTCTAGGGAGCTGCTCAGGGCCCGGAGCTCCCACGCCCGCTCTTCCGCGGCCCTGCGCCGCTGGTTGGCCTCTTGAGCCTCCTCGACAGCCCGGGAGCAGGCCTCCTGAGAAGATTCCAGTGACGCCTCGGCCTTCTCATTGTCGAGGTCACGCTGGTGGCGCGCAAGGGCAACAACCACCTTTAGCTTGCACCTCTCCTCAGCTAGGCGCAGGCCCTCGGCCTCAAGGCGCGCGTCCTCGTCAGCAAGATCTACACCAAGCTGGCTCACCGCGTCCGCCGCCCTCCGGAGGAAACCTTGGCGGAGGGCGCGACGCTCCCGAGCACGCTCAAGCATGTCTTCCGCATCTCCTTCCGCCTCGGACGCGCGAGGAGGGCCACAGATCAGCACTCCCCCGCTGGGCAGGGGGCTGGGGGCTGGCGCCCTCGCGATGGCCGGACGCACCTCGCCAGAAGCCTGGCCCGGAGCCGGTTCGCCCTCCGAGGAAGATCGCAAGGCCGACCTCAGCCAGTCGCCATCCGCAACCAGTCGAAGAGCCCAGGGCAGGCTGGCTATGCCCCGGGAGGACTCGTGAAGGATGATCGAGAGGGGTGCAGAACCAAGGCGCACTGCAGGATGGCCTGCCTCTCCAACCGGCCTCACCACAAGGGCAGTGCTGGAGCCCGGGACACTTGGGGAAGGTGGAGAGGGCGAGGCCTGGAGGGATGGCTCCTCTGTCACCTCCGCGAACTCGGCAGGAAGGGCCCTGCAGGGTAATGATCAGCTGAAGCAGTAGGAGAATAAGGAACAGAGGAAGGGAAATGCTTACTCATCGGTGGCGAAGTACTTCCTGTGCTTCAATAAGCGGTAAGGGTAATCATCACCCAAGGCCTCCCTTCTCTTTCTGAGAGCCTCGAAGTCCACACGGAAGCGACCCAGAAGCTCGGCGTAGGGGTCAGCTTGCAACGAGGAAGAAGCGTCAAGGTGCCCGGCGTCGGGGGCCTCGCCTAGAGACACGTCGCCAGATGCCACGCCAAGGAGGGTGGCCGGGGCCTCGGGGGCCTCTGCCACGGGAGTCTCAGGCCGTGGCTCGGTGCCTTCAGCCGCCGCAGGGCAGGCCTCAGGAGCTGCCACCTCAGGAGTACCGCATGGCGTCATCATCTCGAAGGCGGCCCCCTCAGCCCCCGGCGCACCTTGCCTCCCAGCTCCACCACTCGAGGAAGGACCGCCGTGGGCAACCAGAAGGGCGACCACCACAACTGGGTTCTCGTGGGGTCCCCTAAGTCCTACAGGACGCAGCCCCCATTCATCGAAGCTGGGCATCTGCTTCACGAAATCGCCCCTGTTTGAGCAAAGGTACAGCAGGGCACCCCCGTGCCGGATGCTGCCAGGAGAAGGGTCCCCAGTCAGGATCAGGAGAACCTTCCTCACCACTTCGGGCATCAGATCTTCCTCTTGGAGCCTCATGCGGTCTCCACATCCCTCGAAGGCCCACATCCACCGGGAACGACGCTGGAGAGGGGCAATGCAGCACAGGAGGAACTCCTTCACCACCATGAGTGCCGTCACACCAAGCGACCTCAAATACGAGAAGCGATGCCAAACAAAGACGAGCCGGGGGCTTGTGAGCGTCTCCTGGCCCCAGCCCGAATTGGGGATAGCGGGCACGGTTGGCTCTGAAAGCAGGGGGCTAGGCACCCCAGCGTCCACGTACAGCCATCGCTCACAGAACCCGGGTGTGGACGGAGGAAGGCGGAAATCAATTCCCGAAGCCGCAGTTTCTGGTGCGGCGAGGAAGATCATGCACCCCGAGCATTGGGCAGGATTGTTGAGACGCAGGGAGAAGAAGTAGCACAGCAAGGCAACTGAAGGAGGGATGCCCATCATCGCCTCGCAGACAAAAGCGAAAATGGCAAGAAGAGTAATGGATTCGTGACCCAAATGCATCATGTGGATCTGGTAATGAGAAAGCACAGCGTTGAAGAAATCAGAAAAGGGGGGAACCAGACCCGCCCATAGAGCATCGGCGAAGTACAGGACCTCGGTGACTGTTCTGTCCATGGAGAAGTGAGATGCGGGCCAGACCATCATCCTCCCGCACTCGTTGAAGATGGTGACGATGGCGGAATTGACCTTGTCTGAGCCTTCCCGGTTGAGTATGATTGACCGGTCAACAGCGGGAGCCACCGACGGCGACGGGCAAGGAGAGGGCACAGGCTTTGGCCCTTTCCCCTTGTTCGTCGGGGCCATGGCGACAGGAAGGGGGAGGATGCGAGATTGGATTGGAAGCAGAGGCTAGAGCTCGAGAGAACGAAGAGCAGAAGGCGCGCGAGCGGCGAGAAGAGGGGAGATTGTGTACAACGGCGGGTCCGCCTAGCTGAGGCGCAAAATAAGGAGGCGTGGGGGAACAGGGACTCCCATGTCCAATCAACCGCCACGCGGCGCCCAAGGCCGCAGGCTATTGGGGACCACGGCGCTTCACACATGCCTCTTCGCTTCTCTGCTAAGCCAAGTCCAAGCGCGCCTTGGGCCCGGGGGATAATGTCGGCGTTCTGGGAACAGGGGTACCCAGACTTGCCTTCCTACGGCCTGCGGTGTGGCTCAAGGAGTGGCCCGGTACGGCCCATCTTCATCAGCACATGCTCAAGACCCTCGCGAGGGGCCAAGCCTCGCGGGACGGACGACAGGAGGCTTCCTCAGGCGCGGCCTCATCAGGCTGGGTCACGAGGAGGCGGAGAGATCAAGGCGGGGTACCACACGAGGTGCCCGTGACGCAAGCCATGACGACCAAGGCGCAGGCGGGCGCCAGCCTGCGCAGTTGTTTCCCCTTTGGTGCAAAGGGGGCAAGCGCAGGCAAGGGTATCAAGCAAAGGCAACCATTTCAGCGCAACAAGACCAAGACCAGCAGGACGGCAGAACGGAGGTCATCGTGGAGCCCTAGCCAGCGTCATCGTCATGGTCTTTTGGCAGGCGAGGACCAACTTTAGTCAAGATAAGTGTAGTAGATGTTCCCCTTCGAAATGGGCAATTGTTGGCGCCCTTCCCGCTCAATATTTGGGAAGAGGCCCGGGGCCTTCGCCTATAAATAGGACTAGCCACCCACAAGGTAGAGGCATCTGGAGATCAACCAGAGAGAGAGAGAGAGAGAGGCAACTAAACTCCCCTAGTAGTTCATCGCCCGAACCAAGAGCAGACCCTCCCGAGGCTGTTCTTCTCTTGTACTGTTCCTCATCAGCCACCGAGGCAATCCACACACCACAAACTAGAGTAGGGTATTACACCACAATGGTGGCCTGAACCAGTATAAATCTTGTGTCCCTAGTGTTGTCCTTCGTGTACTTTAGATCCTAGCGAGGCGGTGAAACATGGGTAGGCAGAGGGTGTGATCTCCGCGCGCACCCCAGTGTTCGAACCTCAAGGGTCTGCCGGAACCCGAAATCCGACAGTGCACAAGGAAAACGGGAAGTGAAGCCATCGAGCAGATTGAGGCACCTAAGAGAATTAAAGACGTGCGTCGGCTCACTGGCTGCGTTGCCGCCATGAGCAGATTCATCTCCAAGTCCGCAGAGCGTGCCCTTCCCTTTTTCAAGATCTTGAAGAGTACGGGCCCAATGGAGTGGACCCCGGAGGCTGAGGCAGCGCTGCATGATTTGAAAAAGTACCTCTCCTCTACCCAAGTGCCGGTTGCGCCCAAACCACAAGAACCGTTGCTTCTATACCTAGAGGCAACGAATCAGGTGGTTAGCGCCGCACTGGTGGCATAGAGAGAGGTCGACAAAGAGGCAGCAGCGGCGGTAGAATCAACGGATGGCGAGCCGGAACCCTCCCCGGCAGGGCTCAGTCCCAGCAAGACTGAGTCCCCGGCAGAGGCAGACGCTAGTGCGATAGGGCCCGCGCGACTAGGTGAAGTGGCACAGAAGAAGAAAATGGTGCAGCACCCAGTTTACTTCGTCAGCTCCCTCTTGCCGGGGGCTAGGTCGAGGTACTCAGGTGTGCAAAAATTGCTCTTCAACCTCCTTATGGCCTCGAGGAAGCTGCGTCATTACTTCCAAGCGCACGAGATCACCGTGGTCACCCGCCTCCCGTTGCAACGGATACTGCATAACCCAGATGCAACGGGGAGGATCGTGGAATGGGCCCTGGAGCTGCCGAGTTTCGGTTTAAAGTTTGAAAGCACCTTGACGATTCAGAGCAGAGTCTTGGCAGAGTTCATTGCAGAATGGACCTCGACGCCTCACGAAGAGGTACAGGAGACCACTCTCCCCGGCAAGGAAACGAGCCACAACTGGATCATGTACTTTGATGGGGCTTTTTTGCTGCAAGGCGCCGGTGCTGGCGTGCTGCTTGTCGCACCCACCGGAGAGCGCCTCAAGTATGTCATCCAAATGCACTTTCCCCGGGAGATGTCAATTAACAACACCGCCGAGTATGAGGGCTTGCTTGCCGGTCTCAGGATCGCAGTGGACCTCGGAGTCAAAAAGCTCATCGTCAGGGTGATTCGCAGCTCGCCGTCAGGCAGATCAACAAAGATTATCAAAACCCGTTGATGGAAGCTTACGTGGATGAAGTGAGGAAACTAGAAGAGTGCTTTGACGGTATACAAGCAGAGCATGTTCCTTGGACGGAGAACGACATCGCCGACTACCTGTCAAAGCGTGCTGCCCACAGGCTACCTGTGGAACCAGGTACTTTGTGCTTCGGTTAACTCAACCATCCGTCGAACCATCAACCGGGCAGAACAAGCGGAGGAAGCTAGGCCCCTGCAAGTACTTCCCCACCAAGCTTCCCGGAGCCACTAGCGAAGATGTTACCGTGGATGCCGATCCTACCGCGGTGCAACCGACTCCGGCAGGGCCTCAGGCCATGGCTGTAGAGACGGCCGCTCCCGTGGCAGAAGAGATGCCTTTGGTCCTTGTCGTCGAGCCACGGGCTCCGGCATGGGCGCAGCACACCGTCTGATTCCTCTAAATGGGAGAGCTTCCTGAGGAGCAGGAAGAGGCAGAGAGAGTAGCCTGGCGGTCTGCTCTGTACCAATTTGTTGACAACGTCTTGTACAGAAAAAGACCGAATGGGGTGAAATCGAAGTGCATCTCCCGGGAGGAAGGACTAGAGCTGTTGGCAGAGATACATGGAGGCATATGTGGCTCCCACATAGGGTCGAGGGCCCTCGCTGGCAAGGCTTTCCGGCAAGGTTTCTTCTGACCCACTGCCTGCTACGTCTTGAGCTTGCGTTGGTTTTCCTTGAAGAGGAAAGGGTGATGCAGCAATAGTAGCGTAAGTATTTCCCTCAGTTTTTGAGAACCAAGGTGTCAATCCTGTAGGAGGCTCCTCAAAAATCCCACGCACCTACACAAACAAACAAAGAACTCGCAACCAATGCAATAAAGGGGTTGTCAATCCCTTCACGACCACTTGCGAAAGTGAGATCTAATAGAGATAGTAAGATAAGATAAATATATTTTTGGTATTTTATAAGATAGATGCAAAAAGTAAAGATGCAAATAAAAGTAAATTGGAAGCAAATATGATAAAAGATAGACCCGGGGGCCATAGGTTTCACTAGAGGCTTCTCTCAAGATAGCATAAGTATTATGGTGGGTGAAAAAATTACTGTCGAGCAATTGATAGAAAAGCGAATAATTATGAGATTATCTAGGCATGATCATGTATATAGGCATCACGTCTGCAACAAGTAGACAGACTCCTGCCTGCATCTACTACTATTACTCCACACATCAACTGACTCCTGCCTGCATCTAGAGTATTAAGTTCATAAGAACAGAGTAACGCCTTAAGCAAGATGACATGATGTAGAGGGATAAACTCATGCAATATGATATAAACCCCATCTTTTTATCCTTGATGGCAACAATACAATATGTGCTTGCAATCCTTTCTATCACTTGGTAAGAACACCGCAAGATTGAACCCAAAGCTAAGCAGTTCTCCCATGGCAAGAAAGATCAATCTAGTAGGCCAAACCAAACTGATAATTCAAAGAGACTTGCAAAGATAACTCAATCATACATAAAAGAATTCAAAGGAGATTCAAATATTTCTCATAGATAAACTTGATCATAAACCCACAATTCATCGGATCTCGACAAACACACCGCAAAAAGAGTTTACATCGAATAGATCTCCACAAGAGAGGGGGAGAACATTGTATTGACATCCAAAAAGAGAGAAGAAGCCATCTAGATAATAACTATGGACCCGAAGGTCTGTGGTAAACTACTCACAACTCATCGGAGGGGCTATGGTGTTGATGTAGAAGCCCTCCATGGTCGATTCCCCCTCCGGCAGAGCGCCGGCGAAGGCTCCAAGATGGGATCTCGCGGATACAGAAGGTTACGATGGTGGAAATTGTGTTTCATTGGCTCCCTGGATGTTTTCGGGGTACATAGGCTTATATAGGAGGAAGAAGTATGTCGGTGGCCGCCCGAGGGGCCCACGAGACAGGGGGTGCGCCCTATAGGGGGGGCCCTACCCTCTCGTGGCCGCCTCGGCTGCTTCTTGACTTGCACTCCAAGTCCTCTGGATCACATTTGTTCCAAAAATCACGCTCCCGAAGGTTTCATTCCGTTTGGACTCCGTTTGATATTCCTTTTCTCCGAAATACTGAAATAGGCAAAAAAACAGCAATAAGGGTTGGGCCTCCGGTTAGTAGGTTAGTCCCAAAAATGATATAAATGTGTAAAATAAAGCCCATAAACATCCAAAAGGGGTAATATAATAGCATGGAACAATCAAAAATTATAGATACGTTGGAGACGTATCAAGCATCCCCAAGCTTAATTCCTGCTCGTCCTCGAGTAGGTAAATGAAAAAACAGAATTTTTGATGTGGAATGCTACGTAGGATATTTCTCAATGTAATTTTCTTTATTGTGGCATGAATGTTTAGATCCAAATGATTCAAAATAAAAGTTCATATTGACATAAGAAATAGTGATACTTCAAGCATACTAATCAAAGTAATCATGTCTTCTCAAAATAACATGGCCAAAGAAAGTTATCCCTACAAAATCATATAGTGTGGCTGTTGCTCTATCTTCATCACACAAAGTATTTAATCATGCACAACCCCGATGACAAGCCAAGCAATTGTTTCATACTTTAATAATCTCAAACTTTTTCAACTTTCATGCAATACATGAGCGTGAGCCATGGACATAGCACTATATGTGGAATAGAATGGTGGTTGTGGAGAAGACAAAAAGGAGAAGATAGTCTCACATCAACTAGGATTATCAACGGGCTATGGAGATGCCCATTAATAGATATCAATGTGAGTGAGTAAGGATTGCCATGCAATGGATGCACTAGAGCTATAAATATATGAAAGATCAACAAAAGAAACTATGTGGGTGTGCATCCAACTTGCTTGCTCACGAAGACCTAGGGCATTTTGAGGAAGCCTATCATTGGAATATACAAGCCAAGTTCTATAATGAAAAATTCCCACTAGTATAAGAAAGTGACAACATAGGAGACTCTCTATCATGAAGATCATGGTGCTACCTTAAAGCACAAGTGTGGAAAAATAGATAGTAGCATTGTCCCTTCTCTCTTTTTCTCTCATTTTATTATTTTTTTCTTTTTTTCATTTTCTCTTTTTTTCTTTGGCCTTTCTTTGTTTTATTTTCCATTTTTTTTCTTTTTGTAAAGTCCGAAGTCTCATCCCGACTTGTGGGGGAATCATAGTCTTCATCATCCTTTCCTCACTGGGACAATGCTCTAATAATGAAGATCATCACACTTTTATGGATTTACAACTCAAGAATTACAACTCAAAGCTAGAACAAGATATGACTCTATATGAATGCCTCCGATGGTTTACCGGGATATGCAATGAATCAAGAGCGACATGTATGAAAATTATGAAGGTGGCCTTGCCACAAATACAATGTCAACTACATGATCATGCAAAGAGCAATATGACAAAAGTAATGTGTGTCATATGAACGGAACGGTGGAAAGTTGCATGGCAATATATCTCGGAATGGCAATGGAAATGCCATAATAGGTAGGTATGTATGGTGGCTGTTTTGAGGAAGGTATATGGTGGGTATATGGTACCGACGAAAGTTGCACGGCACAAGAGAGGCTAGCAATGGTGGAAGGGTGAGGGTGCGTATAATCCATGGACTCAACATTAGTCAAAAGAACTCATATACTTATTGCAAAAATCTACAAGTCATCAAAAACAAAGTATTACGCGCATGCTCCTAGGGGGGTAGATTGGTAGGAAAAGACCATTGCTCGTCCCCGACCGCCACTCATAAGGAAGACAATCAATAAATAAAATTGTGCTCCAACTTCATCACAAAGCGGTTCACCATACGTGCATGCTATGGGAATCACAAACCTCAACACAAGCATTGTTCATAATCACCTCAACTAGCATGACTTTAATATCACTACCTCCATATCTCAAAACAATTATCAAGTATCAAATTGATCATAGCATCCAATTCACTTTCTATGATGGTTTTTATTATACCCAACTTGGATGCTCATCATTCTAGGACCAAATTTGTAACCATAGCAAATACCATGATGTTCTAAAAGACTCTCAAAATAATATAAGTGAAGCATGAGAGACTAGCAATTTCTTCAAAATTAAGCCACCACCATGCTCTAAAAGATATAAGTGAAGCAGTAGAGCAAAAACTATCAAGCTCAAAAGATATAAGTGAAGCACATAGAGTATTCTAGCAAATTTTAATCAAGTGGGCTTCTCCCAAACAGTGTGTACAGCAAGGATGATTGTGGTAAACTAAAAAGCAAAGACTAATATAATACACGATGCTCCAAGCAAAACACATATCATGTGGCGAATAAAAATATAGCTCCAAGTAAAGTTACCAGTGAACGAAGACGAAAGAGGGGATGCCTTCCTGGGGCATCCCCAATCTTAGGCTTTTGGCTATCCTTGAATATCTTGGGGTGCCATGGGCATCCTGAAGCTTAGGCTCTTTCCACTCCTTATTGCATAGTCTATAAAAGCTTTACCGAAAACTTGAAAACTTCACAACACAAAACTCAACATGAAATCTTATAAGCTCCGTTAGTGAAAGAAAACAAAACCACCACATAAGGTACTGTAATGAACTCATTCTTTATTTATTTTGGTGTTAAAACTACTGTATTCCAACTTCTCTATGGTTTATAAACTATTTTACTAGCCATAGATGCATCAAAATAAGCAAACAACACATGAAAAACAGAATCTGTCAAAAACAGAACAGTCTGTAGCAATCTGTAACTAACGCAAACTTATGGAACTCTAAAAATCCTAGCAAAATAGGAAGTCCTGGACAATTTTTTTATTGATTAGCATAAAAACGAATCAATGCAAAAGCATGTTTCTGTGATTTAACAAAACTAAATTTGTGCGCAAAGTTTCTGTTTTTCAGCAGAATCAAATCAACTATCATCATAGGTTATCCTATAGGTTCTACTTGGCACAAACACTAATTAAAAGATAAAATCACATCTAAACAGAAGGTAGATGCAAGATTTATTACTAAACAAGAACAAAAACAAAAAACACAAAGAAAATTGGGTTGCCTCCCAACTAGCGCTATCGTTTAACGCCCCTAGCTAGGCATAAAAGCGAAGATAGATCTAAGTAATGCCATCTTTGGCACTCAATTCCTCAATAGAGCACTTATAATCTTTAGGGGTTTCTCCCTTTTTAGCAATGATTAAACCTTTAGGCAAAAATTCAAGAAATTGGTTTGCAGCAAAAGGTTCCTTAACGATAGAGAGACAATCGGGATGAACACTTATGGATTTGAGATCCGCGTCTCCTTTACTAGAAGATTCCCCCCTATTTTTAGGCACATAAATAAACTTGGCAGTTTTGGTAGGGGGTTTTGGAGTATTTTTCATGGAAGAAAACGCGGAACCTAAGTTGGTAATGATATCCTCAAGTTTACCGATTCTTTCAGAATCTAGATCTATTTTTTCATTAACTATAGGTTCTTTCTCTTTAAGATTTTTCAAAGTAACTCCAACCCTAGATCCATATTGGGTAATGTGATTATGGATGTTTTTATCCAAATTTTCAATCAACTCAACAATGGCCATTTTATTTTCAATAATATCAAGCTATTGCATCACATGTTCTAAAGTTAAAACCGTTCCATTAACCAAAAGAGGTGGTGGGCCAAACAAATCTAACATAGCATTATAAGCATCAAACGTATGGCTACTCAAGAAATCCCCTCCGGCAACAGTATCAAGAACACATCTATTCCAAGGAGTAATGCCTACATAAAAATTGCGAAGAAGAACAGAAGTAGAAAGCTTCCTAGTGGATTTATTTTGATCATTGCAAATTCGATGCCAAGCATCTTTTAAATTTTCTCCCTCCCTTTGCTTAAAATTAAGAATTTCATGTTCGGGAGTGATAACAAGGATAGGAGGACTAGCCATAACGACAAGGTAACCGAACTAACACACGAGCAAATGGAAAAGGGCAAGCGAAAGAGAGAGAGAGGAGAGATTGGGAAAGAGAGGGCGAATAAAACAACAAGGGTGAAGTGGGGGAGAGGAAAACGAGAGGCAAATGGTAAATAATGTAAATGCGAGGGAGATGGGTTTGTGATGGGTACTTGGTATGTCTTGACTTGAGCGAAGACCTCCCCGGCAATGGCGCCAAAAATCCTTCTTGCTACGTCTTGAGCTTGCGTTGGTTTTCCTTGAAGAGGAAAGGGTGATGTAGCAATAGTAGCGTAAGTATTTCCCTCAGTTTTTGAGAACCAAGGTGTCAATCCAGTAGGAGGTTCCTCAAAAGTCCCACGCACCTACACAAACAAATAAAGAACTCACAACCAACGCAATAAAGGGGTTGTCAATCCCTTCACGGCCACTTGTGAAAGTGAGATCTAATAGAGATAGTAAGATAAGATAAATATATTTTTGGTATTTTATAAGATAGATGCAAAAAGTAAAGATGCAAATAAAAGTAAATTGGAAGCAAATATAATAAAAGATAGACCCGGGGGCCATAGGTTTCACTAGAGGCTTCTCTCAAGATAGCATAAGTATTACGGTGGGTGAACAAATTACTGTCGAGCAATTGATAGAAAAGCGAATAATTATGAGATTATCTAGGCATGATCATGTATATAGGCATCACGCCCGCAACAAGTAGACCGACTCCTGCCTGCATCTACTACTATTACTCCACACATCGACCGACTCCTGCCTGCATCTAGAGTACTAAGTTCATAAGAACAGAGTAACGCCTTAAGCAAGATGACATGATGTAGAGGGATAAACTCATGCAATATGATATAAACCCCATCTTTTTATCCTCGATGGCAACAATACAATACGTGCCTTGCAACCCTTTCTGTCACTGGGTAAGGACACCGCAAGATTGAACCCAAAGCTAAGCACTTCTCCCATGGCAAGAAAGATCAATCTAGTAGGCCAAACCAAACTGATAATTCGAAGAGACTTGCAAAGATAACTCAATCATACATAAAAGAATTCAGAGGAGATTCAAATATTTCTCATAGATAAACTTGATCATAAGCCCACAATTCATCGGATCTCGACAAACACACCGCAAAAAGAGTTTACATCTAATAAATCTCCACAAGAGAGGGGGAGAACATTGTATTGAGATCCAAAAAGAGAGAAGAAGCCATCTAGCTAATAACTATGGACCCGAAGGTCTATGGTAAACTACTCACAACTCATCGGAGGGGCTATGGTGTTGATGTAGAAGACCTCCGTGGTCGATTCCCCCTCCGGCAGAGCGCCGGCGAAGGCTCCAAGATGGGATCTCGCGGATACAGAAGGTTACGGCGGTGAAAATTGTGTTTTGTTGGCTCCCTGGATGTTTTCGGGGTACGTAGGCTTATATAGGAGGAAGAAGTACGTCGGTGGCTGCCGGAGGGGCCCACGAGACAGGGGCGCCCCCTATAAGGGGGGCGCGCCCTACCCTCTCGTGGTTGCCTTGGCTGCTTCTTGACTTGCACTCCAAGTCCTCTGGATCACGTTCGTTCCAAAAATCACAGTCCTGAAGGTTTCATTATGTTTGGACTCCGTTTGATATTCCTTTTCTTCGAAATACTGAAATAGGCAAAAAAACAGCAATACGGGCTGGGCCTCCGGTTAGTAGGTTAGTCCCAAAAGTGATATGAATGTGTAAAATAATGCCCATAAACATCCAAAAGGGGTAATATAATAGCATGGAACAATAAAAAATTATAGATACGTTGGAGACGTATCACTGCCCTCCAGGATGTGACGGCACTAGTAACCAAGTGTGAAGCGTGCCAGTTCCATTCGAAGAAGCTTCATCAACCAGCTCAAGCCCTTCAAACCAGCCCTCTCTCCTGGCCCTTCTCGGTCTGGGGGCTCGACATATTGGGCCCTTCCCGCGTGCCGTCGGGGGCTTTGAGTACTTGTACGTTGCAATCAACAAGTTCACAAAGTGGCCAGAGGTGGAAGCGGTGAGGAAGGTGACAGCGCAGTTAGCCATCAAGTTCTTCAAGGGGCTAGTTTGCCGTTTTGGGGTACCCAACAGGATCATCACCGACAACGGCACACAGTTCACAAGCCACGCCTTCATGCAGTACATTGAGGATCTCGACGGCAAGGTCTGTTTTGCTTCCGTCGCACATCGACGACGAAGCAACGAACAAGCAGAGAGAGCAAATGCTGAAGTTCTGCGAGGCTTAAGAACGAAGACTTTTGGCAGGCTGCGCAAGAGTGGAAGGCGCTGGATTGACGAGTTGCCGGTGGTTCTTTGGTCGATCAGAACGACGCCAAATCGAGCCACCGGCCAGACACCCTTTGCCCTGGTCTATGGGGCAGAAACAGTTCTCCCCATGGAACTCACATACGGGTTGCCTCGAGTGCTCGCTTGTGATGAGCTTGAGCAAGAGCAATTGCGGCAAGATGAAGCAACGTTCCTTGAGGACGATCCTCTCCGGGCGACTGTGAGAGCAACGTGCTACCAGCAAGCCTTGTGCCGCTACCATAGCCACAAGGTTCATGCCCGGAGCTTTGAGGAAGGCGACCTTGTTCTTCGGGACGTTCAGTCAGCCAAGAATTCCAACAAGTTGACGCCGAAGTGGGAAGGCCCTTACCGGGTAACACAAGTCACCAGGCCTGGCACAGTCCGCCTGGAGACCGAAGGTGCCATTCTAGTGAGCAACTCCTGGGACATGGAGCATCTTCGCAAGTTTTACCCATAAGGCGCGGCTGCCGGGCCTCCTGGCAAGCCACCTTTTGTACAAGCCTTGCCGGCAAGGCATGTAACCCTTTGTACAAAGCCAGGCGCAGACCCTGAGCATAAATAAACGAAGCCCTAGCGCCCTAAGTCATAGCATGCATGCTAGATTGAGTCTCTCCCTCGGTTAGGGTTGATAGTGCTTAGCGGCGACTAACCCCTAGTGTAGAGGTCGATTTTGCGTCATTTTATTCCTATCCGTCCTTTTTGGTACGCAGGGTACAAGATATGTTTCCGCCAAGCCAAGTGGAAGGAAGAGAACAAGCCAGCGCCCCAGGCCCGACAAGCTTAGCTTGCCGAGGGCAGAAGACACGGAGGTCCACCCACGGCAAGTCAAGGTTACCGGGGGCTACAGATTCAGAAAGTTTTCCCATCCCCTGTCATGCATTTCCGTATGAAAGTTGGGACGTATGGAACCTCGTTTTGTTCCAAGGCTGCCGTGCTCCCCTCGTTCCTATCACCCAAGAGCTTCTTGGTTCGAAATATGGTTGTAGCCGCGACGGCAAGGAAGCAAGCATAGGGCCCACCCCCACTTCATCCTTGCCTCCGCCAAAGGCGTGAGTATGGACGGATGGAGTGGGGGAACGGCAAGGCCTGCTGCCGGGAAATGATGCTTATATTAAAAATAACAAGGATTTGTTCCTTGGTATGTGCTTTGCTCACACGCACGCACAAGACCCGGCAAGCATCCATTTTCCATTAATACGTTCCATACAGGTACAGTAAGTACGGAGCATAAACATGAATAGGGAGATTACAGGTTTTAGATCTAAATAAGGCCCGTAGGCTTACAAGTTGAAAAGAGATAAGGTGCCCGTAATCCCTTTCTTGTCCCTCTCCTCGGGAAATGAAACAAGAAAGCAAAAGGGCAAAAGGGGCGCCTAGGCGAGGTATGAGCAGCAGAAGGCACCAGGAGAACATCCCAGTGGCCACCCTGAAGGGAAGCTGGTGATGATGATGATGGGAGAAGAGCTGGAAGACAAGGCGGCAGGACCGGCAATACACGACGAAGGCATCGGTGCCCGCGTATTCTGGCTTGACGGCCCGCCACCTGACCTCTTCGTCTTCTCCAGCCTCCCAAGCCAGCCGCCCAAGGAGACGACCCTGAGAAGTCCAGGGAGCCGGTGACACGGATGATGGGTTCACCGGTGTCGCCCTGGAGCGGCGCGCCCGACGCCCAGTCGGACCCGTCGTCCTACCGCCTGTTACCCTTGTCGTCGCTGCCGCTGTCCTCCTCGTCACTCTCGCTCGAGGAGGAGTCTTCGTCATCATAGGAGCTCTCCACGCAACACCTTACGCGAGTCCTGAAGTGCCCAAAGACCTTGACGGAGAGGAGGCCGCTCTCCATTAACTTGAAATGGAGAGTGAGCCCCTCCGCCAGGCTGTGGATACGGGAAAAGGTCTTCCACCCTCGGCGAAGATACATGACGTGAGGGGCGGGGAACTCGACATCGGCCCATGTACCGCTGTTCCCATAGCCCCTCATATGCAGCCGTAGTGCCTGTGGTGGGTCCAGCTCCATCTCCCGTGCAAATGGGGTCGGGAGACGAAGACGACGGCGCGGCGGCTGGCGCAGCCTCAGGAAGAACTCGTACGGGTTGTCCCCGATGTGGCCCTCCACCGGGGGAGGGGCCGCTGGCAGAGGTGAGGCCGACGCGCCGCCCCGTCCTCCTCTTCCCCGAGCACCGCGACGGCCTCGACCTCCCCCCTTCCTCTAACGGCTGGCTCTGCCGCCACAAGCTCTTGGGGAGGAGCAGCGCATTATCTAGCCGAGACCCTCGCCGCCACCGGTGAAGCATCGCCACGCCCCCTCGCCATGGCAGAAGGAAGGAGGGAGCAGGAACGGAGAGAAGCAGGTGACGAAGGATTGAGAGGCGCCATTCCTCCCGCTCCCCTCTTTATAAAGAGGTGGGGGCGGGGCTCGGCCGCCCCTTTCGGCCAATACGGCTCATTGAAGTGACAGCGGGCAGGGCCGTCAACCACCCTCCCCGCCCAATTGAAGGTGCGTGGGAATCAACCCACGTGCGCACGACTTCCTGTATCCTGCGCCTGTCATTCGCTCTGCGTCATGCATGCAGCAAACATGGCGCAAGAGACGGGCGCAATGGGACGCGTGGAGCGACGGTTCCCAAGTAAGGGCGGTAAATGAGCGGTGGCCCTGCGGTCTCAAGGGGACGCGCAAGCCGCCTCTTTACTGTCCACCGCAAGATGACGCCAGTGTGCTTCAGTCACGCACGCGCGTGCGACCCCCACGTCACGCATTCAGCTCGGGTCATGAGGAAGCGCAGCGGACGAAAAGTTTTACCGCGGTACAAACCGCCCCGCCTGCCCGCACACCGTTCTGGGCATGGCCCAACAACGTGTCGCGCTTATGTGTGGACCAGGCCCGGGGGCTCCTGTCGGTGTACTAAAATAGGGACGCTCTTTTGTACCCCTTATTTGTGCACGGGCAGTCAGAGCCGCGCCCATGGCCACACTTAAGCATGGCGGAGATAGGAAATAAGAGCCACAAACACAGAAACAATCAGCGCAACGCCAAAGACCGAGACCATAGAGATCAAATGGACTAAGCAGGTTTCCCCGGCAAGACCCTTGCCGGGGCAGCCTCAGCAGCCCCGGCAAGACCCTTGCCGGGGTGGCTCGCCCACACCAGCGGAGTGAGCCACCCTCGAACCCACGGTCTCCAACACCATCAACTACGTTGGGACAGGGCTCGGGAGACACCTCCATGGTGGCATGCAGATCTTTGTGAAGACAAAGAATATTCAAGATCAGATGAGGATTGGACGGCAACGATCCTCAACAAGATTCTTGCCGAGGAAACCCACAAGACCCCCGGCAAGATCCTTGCCGGGGACGACAGCGCGCCACGGAAAGACCCTTGCCGGGCCACCCGGCAAGGCTCTTGCCAAGGGCGTCAGCAGGGCCACTGCCAGGCCCGCACCAACCAAGCCTCCACCACCGTTCACATGCAGCTACCAGCTCAACCAGCTGGGCAGGCACCTGCGTGGCAACATGCAGCTTCCAGGCCAACTCAACACATGCATGCGTGGCGGCATGTAGATCTTCGTGAAGGCTCCACCATCCGTGCCACCTCAGCTGCTTGCCTGCCTACATGGCGCCGCATGCATCACTGGCCAGGGCACGTGTCGAAGCGAGGAGGAGCAGCGACGGACGGCACGGGCCTCGCTCCCGTCCCCAATAAAGCAAGAGGACACCTAAGCTACGCATTAAATGCATCTTGTATTTTAATACGAGCGATAAGATCATAGCACTGTAGGCCTTTCCACCTCCTGTGTGCCACTGTGGCAGCCCCTTTCAACTATAAAAGGAGGCCCATGCCGTACTGGAGAGGGATTCGGCTCTTTTGAACCAAGCAGCCGCCGTAGCTAGTTGAAGAGCTCAAGAACATTCAATACATCCACCAAAGCAGGACTAGGGTTTTACGCATTCCTCGCGGCCTGAACCTGGGTAAACGATCCTTGTGCTGATTACTAATCCTGCTCTTCTCACAACCCTACGCCCCCGCAACCACAGAAGGGATCCTCGGGATCCCATAGGTGTCGTTTCCCACCGACACCTCGTTTGTTGCTTGACGTCCACTCCAAGTCCCTTGGATTGCGTTTGTTCCAAAAAGATCACTCCCGAAGGTTTCATTCCATTTGGACTCCGTTTGATATTCCTTTTCTTTGGAACACTGAAATAAGCAAAAAAACAGCAATTCGGGCTAGGCCTCCGGTTAGTAGGTTAGTCCCAAAAATGATATAAAAGTGTAGAGTAAAGCCCACAAACATCCAAAACGGGTAATATAATAGCATGGAACAATAAAAAATTATAGATACATTCGAGACGTATCAAAGAGATATGTCTTACTAACCCGGATTTGGAGTTCTCCAGGGGCGTTTGTGAATCTGCCGCGCAGTGTTTTCGACGCTGCGGAGTTCTTCTGAGCCGAAGAGGGTAGCTCGACAGAGAAGCTGTTCTGGTCACAATACCTTGCGCCAGAACATCCGGTGCCCTTTAGCGATCAGCTAAAATAGCTGGTCAAACTGCATAGGGTGTCCGAGCTAGCCATTAAGGATTTGATAGTCCGACCGTGGCCTGCCAAAGCCATACCCAGCAGCTACTTCAGGATTGTGAAGCGGCTGGTCAATGCCTGCCCCCGGCTTGATGTCCTCAAGCGATCGGTCTGCATCGAAGGTGCGCGGATGGTCTTCGCCCGTGTCAAAGTTCAGTGGGTGATGGTGGATGCCATCAAGCTCGCGACCGAAGGACCGCCCGCTGGCAAGGAGCACCGCACGCCCGAGCGGTATTTTGACGATGTCCTGGAGGGATCCTGCATTGTGGTGGAGCAATGTGCTAAGGATATTATCTTTGAATGAATACATTCATGTTATCCTATCCTGTACTATGAAATAAGGTCGTGATGTAATATAATGCTTGTTTTTTATTTAAAATTTTACCTCCTTTGCGGCCGTTTTCATTGAATCTGAGAGTTAGCCAGTCGTCGGCTTCAGCCCCCATGTAGTTAGTATGGGGTGTTTGGGATGGAATCTAAACGCTCTTGATCCAAAGGTTTGGTCCTTGAAGGAGGTGTTTAGCGCAACGAACCAGGCAATCGGACAATGTGGCTTTATCACCCTCACTTAGCAATAGGAGTTTGACAATAGAAATTTAGGTGCAGCCCCTAGTATTCGTAAGTCCGAACTTGGGGTGCTGTAAACACCTGACCGGATAAAAACCGATTCATCTCATAATGCGGAAAAAATCTCAAAAGATTTGTAACCTCTCGAACAGCTGACCGGCTCACGCCGCATCATGACAGTCAGTTTTCGACTTTCTCTACTGAGGTGCTCATCCGGATAAACCAGGACACAATCGCAGTAGTTCTCCCTGTACTACCCTAGCTGATATAGCAGAATGTAAGGTAGTAAGCACAGGAGCCGGGCAACCCTGCTATTGACCAAAGGCATGATTTGGAGCCGATGCATATAATGCTAAAGTTCGGGGTGCCGAACTATAATGTAAAAAAGTGTTCGGACTTTGTTGCTGTATTATGGGGCGTAATGAAGCCCCTGGTGAATTAAGGCGTACCAGAGTGTATGGGTGCAATTGATAAGAATATAAATAAATGAAGTAATAGGCTAATGCCGCAGAAATTGGGCCGCAAACTCTTTTCCATTATAGTTTGATTAATACGTCAAAGCGTATTTGTACAAGTAGTGTGATAAGCAACAAGGCTATTTAACATGCCACGACCAAGGGAGAGCTGCGTGCGGGTCCTTAAAACAGGCATAACGATTGTTTAAAGAGACCACCTGGAAATTCCCTTATATGTCAATGCTTCTTGCCGTCTTGGTGCATCCGTCCCTTGATAGGTCCGACAATCAGGCCACCAGGAAAGGCCTGAAAATAAAAATAAAAAGTGAAAGTATGTGGGTCCAGGGGAGGTTGAGTCGTATTATGGACCACGATCTAGCTGTGCCTCCGTCTATGCCCATGGTACTTTGAGTGCGTAGTTATGTACGCGCGGTACGAATGCCGCCATTTGGTCATGACTGGGACGGAGGCTGAATTGCTAGTCAAGCTCTTGACGAGCTGGACTGTCCTTCTGCAGAGTAGTTCAGACTCATTTGACAGTGTCCGGGAGCTTGGCCGCCGAATTAAGGTTCTGCCTGAAAAGGCTGCTCTATGCTTCTGCTACGAGGGCAACGGTGTGCTCCTCGGTATGGAGGGAGCATTTCGTGTTTCCATTGACTGTTATGACACCGCGTGGTCTGGACATCTTGAGCTTGAGATAAGCGTAGTGTGGCACCACATTGAATCGAGCGAATGCGGTTCGTCCGAGCAGTGCGTGATAGCCACTGCGGAAGGGGACGATATCGAAGATCAACTCTTCGCTTTAGAAGTTGTCCGGGGATCCGAAGACCACCTCCAGTGTGATTGAGCCCATACAGCGGGCCTCTACACCTGGTATGACTCCTTTAAAGGTGGTTTTTGTGGGCTTGATCCTTGAGGGATCAATACCCATTTTTTGCACAGTATCCTGATAGAGCAGGTTCAGGCTGCTACCACCGTCCATGAGGACTTGCGTAAGATGGAATCCATTAATGATTGGGTCGAGGACCAATGCAGCTGAACCGCCATGACTGATAATGGTCGGATGGTCCTTGGGATCAAAGGTGATCGGGTAGGACGACCATGGGTTGAAATTTGGGGCGACTGGCTCCATCGCGTAGACGTCCCTGAGCGCGCGCTTGCGCTCCCTCTTGGGGATATGGGTAGCGTATATCATGTTCACCGTTTTAACTTGGGAGGGGGGAAACTTCTTCTGTCCCCATGTGTTCGGTGGCTGGGGCTCCTCGTCATCGTCCTCGCTTTGTGACCCCTTCTCCTTATTCTCGGCATTTAACTTACCGGCCTATTTAAAAACCAACAGCCTCTGTTGGTATGATTGGCTAGTTTATCAGGAGTGCGTGGATTTGACATGGACGATCGAGTATGCGGTCCAAGCTGGACGAGCCCGGATTGTTTCTTTTATATGGCTACTTCTGCTGACCGGACTTAGAGCCACTGAATCCGGTGTTGACCGCCGTATCCTCGGTGTTGTCACCATTGCTTCGACGCTTGTGTCTGTTGCGTCGGGGCTTGCCATTGCTATTTCTGGCTTCAAAAGTGCCAGTTTTGCTTGTATTGTCATTGCTACGGGCTAGCCAGCTATCCTCGCCGCGCAGAAGCGGGTCATAAGCGTCATGAGGGCTGCCATAGACTTTGGTTTTCTTGGACGAGGTGTCGGGCGAGCCATTCATCATGGATGCTATGTTTAAAGGCCGATAGGGCTTCAGCATCCGGACAATCGACTGTCTGGTTCTTTTTAGTTAAGAACCTAGTCCAGAATTTCCTGGCTGACTCTTCGGGCTGTTGAACTATGTGACTTAAGTCATCGGCATCCGGAGTTCGGACATATGTACCCTGGAAGTTGTCGAGGAAGGCGTCTTCCAAGTCTTCCCAGCTGCCAATTGAGTTTTCGGGCAAACTGTTCAACCAGTGCCGAGCAGGTCCCTTGAGTTTTAGCGGGAGGTATTTGATGGCGTGAAGATCATCACCGCGGGCCATATGAATATGGAGGAGAAAATCCTCAATCCATACCGTGGGGTCTGTTTTCCCATCATATGATTCGATGTTCACGGGTTTAAACCCTTCCGGGAATTCATGTTCCATTACTTCATCTGTGAAGCAGAGGGGGTGTGCGGCGCCTCTATATCGGGCCAAGTCGCGGCGTAGCTCGGATGGAGTTCGTCTGCGGTTTTCGGCCGGGCGTGGTTATGTTTGTCATGTCTGGCCAGATGGCCATCATCGTGCATCGGGGCACGCCCCCACGATCCATATATCGATCTGGTCTGACCTGCTCTATTTTCTAGGTCATGCCGTAGGTCATACATGTATCCACGAGCTGTTGTGTCTCTGTTTTTACGGCGAGGTAGTGCGGGCTGGTGTTCGGCTTGAGTTGCCGCTTTGTCCCGGCCACGTGGTGGTCGGTCAGCCACATTTTGCGCTGGTAGGACGGGCTCCAGTGCCTCGTCATTGAATTGGGGTAACAATTTGCATTTCGGGTAACTTTTGGTTGGGTGCTCGAGGCCGTATTCCTCGGCTGCCAGGACATTAGTCCATCTGTCTTTGAGTAGATCTTGATCAGCTTGATGCTGCTGCTGCTTCTTTTTCAGGCTCCTTGAAGTGGCTCTTAGCCAGCGCTTAAAGCGCTCCTAATCGACGGGCTCCTCAGGCACGATAAAGTCTTCATCACCGAGGCTTGCCTCATCCTCGGAGGGTGGAAGATAATTACTGTCCTCCGAGTCTTTGTTAACGGCCTGTTCATTAGGGCTGACTCACCCATCCTCCCGTTCATCCTGTTCGGAAGTTGGCTCAATGGGGTCTTCATTGTCTTCGGCATCGTCCAGAGTATTATTTTGTCCTTTGTCGGTATTGCTGTTTTTTCCATGGCGTGGTTTAGAGTGGCGCCGCTGACGTTGGCGCTTTGACTGTATCTCAGGAGGCTTATCCTCGACTGGATCCTTTTCATTGTCGCCGTTGTTCTCTTTGGGTGTATCCACCATGTATACGTCATACGAGGAGGTGGCTGTCCAGCACCCTGTAAGCGGTGGTTTTTGTGCCTGCTCCTCTCCAGCATCGTCGTCCATACCGTCGACGTCTTCGGAGCCGTAATCGAGCATGTCGGTTAAGTCTTCGACAACGGCTATGAAGTGGGTGGTGGGTGGGAAGTGGAATTCTCCGTCATCAGCTTCCAATCCAAACCGGATATAGTTCGGCTGAAACTCCCCTTATAAGGAGAGGGCTTTTAATGAGTTTAGCACATCGCCTAAAGGTGAGTGCCGGAAGATGTCCGCGGAGCTGAATTCAACAATCGGCGCCCGATCCGGTTCGATGGGTGCGGATGCACGTGGTTCGAAACCAATGGTCGGAGACGAATCCGAGGATCCGGTGACATAGGCCCCGCTCGAGGTTGGATCTATGTGCGGCTCTAACACCGTTGAGTCTACGGCTTCTGCGGCGGGGTTGAGCTTCCCGTCCTCGGACGGCGCAATCTGCTCCGGATCCAGGGCCAGAGCAGTTACAAGCGCTATCTCCTGGGCATGGTCCGATGACAGATTTAGGTCATGTTCATCGTGGTGGCAGGGAGCGGCTACCATGGGCTCGAATCCATCAAAGATCAAATCTCCGCGGATATCGGCAACGTAATTCAAGCTTCCAAACCTGACCTGATGGCTAGGGGCATAGCTGTCGATCTACTCTAGATGGCCAAGCGAGTTGGCCCGCAGTGCGGAGCTGCCGAATATGAAGATCTGTCTCAGGAGGAAAACCTCCCCCTGGACTGCATTGTTGTAGATGATTGATGGAGCCATCAAACCTTTTGGTGACGACGCAGCGGAACTCTCAATGAAAGCACCAATCACTACAAAAAAAGACACATCCGTGACATTTTGGGCCGAACGAAAAAAAATTCTGTCATACTTATGACACTTCTATGACGATAATTGTGACAAAACCCGGTATCATCATAGATGTGGTGGGATCCTACTTGTATGACAAAAAATCATGACAGGAAATGGGCTTTTCATCCTGGGCGGGCCGGAGACGCAGCTGCATGACATTTTAGGGCCGTCTATGACAGAAAAAACCATGGTAGAAGTGAGGGCGAGGAAAATTTCGGCGAGTTCCCGGTTACGGTGGGTGGTCGGGGGCCAAGCGATGCGTGTTTCTCTCGTACACGTACGCGCGTGTGTGTGTGTGAGGTGTTGGCTCTAACTGAACCCGAGCGAGGCGTTGGGCTCTAACTGAACCCAAGCGATTGCACTGCAGGCTACGCGTTACTGAACCCGAGCGATCGATCGATGGCTGTTAACTGAACCCGATTGAGCGATTCCTTCGCTACTGCTGCTAACTGAAGCCGATCGATGCTACCTCTGGATGAACAGTGAGCATTGCATGGGGGGGGGGGTTTGGATGAACAGTGAGCGGTGGGGGTGGATGAACAGGACCCCGTGGCGTTGCCTCTGGATGAACAGGACCCCGATCGATCGAGCCGGATGGGGCTGGATGAAAAGGACCCCGTGGAGGGCTGGATGAACATGACGACCCCGTGGAGGGCTGGATGAATAGTAGATGGTGGAGGGGTGGATGAATAATAGCCGTGGAGGGGTGGATGAACAATAGCCGTGGAGGGATGGTTGAACAGGAGCCCGTGGAGAGGGGTGGTTGAATAGTAGCCGGTGGAGTAGCGCGCGGTGGAGGCTGGATTAACAGGAGCCCGTGGAGGCTGGAAGAGGTCGACGGTGGATGAATAGTAGCCCATGGAGGCTGGAAGAGGTCAACGGTCGAGATGAACAGTATCCCGTGGAGTCCCATTTTGCGGTACGCCACACCCCTCCCGATGAACAGGACCCCCGTTTCGACAGTAGCGCTCCAACACAAGTCTATTTCATCTGTTTTGCGGTACGCCACACCCCTCCCGATCAACAGGACCCCGTTTCGACCGTAGGAGGTCCGTTTCCTCTGTTCTGCGGTATGCCAGACCTCTCCCGATGAACAGGATCCCGTTTCGAACATGGCCGATCGAACACAAGGCCGTTTCCTCTGTTCTGTGGTATGCCAGGCCTCGTTTCCATCGCCTATTCTGTCCAAGCCGGTTGGCTCCCACGCGTTCCGTTGCCTCCTGATGAACATAACGCATTTCGTTGCCTCCCGATAAACATGACGCATTTCGTTGCCTCCCCATGAACACGATGACAACGCAGTTTCTCCGTTTTGACCCAGCCATGTACACGAGCCCTGGCCGTATGTATGCACGAGTAGGCGTTCGATACCCCGCCCGTATGTACGTACGTGGCCGTATTTTCTTTCTTGCACCCTGGCCGTTGTACATACGTGTACATGCTATGTGCGCGCCTCTACTACGACACGTGTGCGCCTCTACTAAGACACGTGCGTGCCTCTACATTGACCAGTATGTACATACACGTTCGCGACCAGAATGACAACGCTACGTACGCTTCGACCAGGTGGGTCCCGACTGTCGGGCACTTCCTTGCGTGCGAAGATGTAGCTGGTGGGTCCCAACAGTCAGGGGGGCGAATCGTTTTTTTTGGCCGTACGCACTTCCTTGCGTGCGAAGATGTAGCTGGTGGGTCCCAGCAGTCAGGGGGAAACATTTTTTTCGCGAAATACGGTGGCCCGTTTGGTGGGTCCCTACTGTTAGGTGGAGGAATAATTATTTTGCGCGTAATAAGGAGGCACTTCCTTGCGGCCGCCGTGGACCCAGCTGTCAGTCTCTTCACGTACAGTACTCTTTCGATGGAAGTAGTTCCTTGACCACGTTGACCACGCCGTGCCGAGAGCACCAGGGCGGTGGTCGACGGCGAGGCCTAGGAAGGGGACGACGTGGAGCCGGGGAAGACGCGGCAAAGGAAGCCCGCGCGTAGAGGAGTACGAGGGTTCACTGGTTCGGTTGTGGTGTGAGGCTGCCGTCGCCGCAGAATAACAGGGGGTGTGGGTGAGTAGAGGGACGGCCTGGCCAGCGGTGGGAGTAGTAGGGGGCGGTGAGGCCTCCGCGACATCACAGCCGGCCAGGGAGGCAGGAGCATGCGGCACGACCGGCGCTGGTTTGGGTGGCTGGAGCAAGAAGACCAGAGGTTGAAGAAGCACTACGGCCGTTGGATGGACATCGTATGGTCACTGGAGCTAGAATCGTTCATATTGACTAAGTTGACAAAGCCCTCCGTCCCCGTCAACTTAGTTAGCCCACAAGTCATCCTCCCACTATGGTGGTCCCAGCTAGCAGGGGGTATTCATTTTTTGTGCGTAATAAGGAGGCACTTCCTTGCGTGCGAAGATATAGCTCTATCAGCAGGGGGAACGTTTTTTTGCGAAATACAGAGGCCCTTCTGGTGGGTCCCAGCTGTCAGGTGGAGGAATCATTATTTTACGTGTAATAAGGAGGCATTTCCTTGTGTGCGGCCGTGGACCAAGCTGCCAGCCTCTCCACGTACAGTCCACGTCCGCTGAATGTCGTTCGTTGACCACATTGACCAGGCCGCGCCGAGAGCACCATGGCGGTGGACGACGGCGAGGCCTAGGAACGGAACGACACAGAGCCGGGGAAGACTCGGCAATGGTTGCCCACACGATGGGGAGTACGAGGGTTTACTGGTCCGGCTGCCGTCGCCGGAAAATAACAGGAGGTGTGGGTGAGTAGAGGAATGGTCTGGCCAGCAATGAAGTAGGGTGGGGCGGTGCGTCCTGTGCGGCAGCACAGCAGGCCACGGGAGGCGGGAGCAGGCAGTCCCAGTGGAGCTGGTTTGGGCGGCTGGAGCAAGAAGATCAGATATTGAAGAAGCAGCACGACCGTTGGATTAACATCCAACAGTAACTGCTGCTAGAATCATTTGTGGACTAAGTTGACAAAGCCAAAGTACACGTCAACCTAGTAGACCCACAAGTCAGCCTCCAAATCTGTCCCAAATAGCATACAACCCGAAATTTCTAGCCAGATTCAAATTAATTTTAAATCGAAATATACCTTAATTTAAATTCAATGAAATTTTACCCCCAGAAAAACAATGAAATTTAAAATATCAAAATCCGAAAGAAAACAATATTTTGGAACTAATTGCCTGTTTGCTGTATTTTTTTCATTTTATAGCCCATTTATTATTACTTATAGCCCATTTCTTATTACTTATAGCCCATTTTCTAGGCAAAATGCATCCCTCCTCGTCTTGAAAGATTTCCGGCCCAGCAGGGCGTAGAAAAGCAAGTAGGCCTATGTTGGTTATTCTGCAAAAACAAAATAGCTGGCTAACCATTTTCAGAAAGGAAAAAAACAAATTGGGCTGGTCATGTGCTAAACATATGAAATAAAAGCCTGGGCTAGACGGGCCACGGGTCCCGCACAACCCAGTTGATACCCTGCTCTGTCCCAAAAAAACAAAATTACTGCGCGCGCTGCTGGGTCTCTACTGTCATCCTCACCATGTACAGTCATCTCCTTATTCCTCTCGGTTGTTGACCATGTTGACAACACTGGAGGGCGGCGCCGCGGCGAGCGAACCAAGGCGGAGAACGATGGTGAGGCCTCGGACGGGAACGAACAGGAGACGGGGAAGATGCGCAGAGTTTTAGGGTGCGATGTGGCCACGATGCATGCGCGGTAGCACAGCCAGCCATGGGAGGCGGGAGCAGGCGGTCCCGCCGGTGCTGGTTTGGCTTTGGCGGCTCGAGGAAGAAGAGACTGAAGAAACATGACAGACGTTGAAAGTCAATCCAACGGTCAAGGTTGGCACAATCGTTTGTTGACTAAGCCGACACCAAGTAGCAAACTTTTTTATATATAGGAAGAAAAGAAAAACTGGGCTCGTAGGCCTGATAACATTCCCAAAACTGCGACCGTTCGATCTTGTGTCGCAACTAAAACTGCGAGGAAAATGCGTTCGTCTGCCGTCCTCCTCCCAGGGAACGTTCGCCACGTAAGTGACTAGCACCCTTGGTTTTCAACCGAGAGATCTTGGGTTCGAGTCCCAGGAACTCTCAATGTTATCCTCCTTCCTTCCTCACAAAAAAGGGAAAGAAAATCAAAGACTTGGGAAGGCGTACAGAACAAGCTAGTGTACCAGTAAAGAGACGTTGCCGAGTTTTAGAAAAAAGAGAGACGCACTCTTGTAGCTAGTTCGAATCCAAACCTAGACTATGACTATATATGGTGCTATGCTACTCTACAAGTAATGAAACTGACATATCCAACGTTCACTTCTCCTCTTCTCTACTTACTCTGCCTAGCATCAGAAGCTCTGGCCGCAGCAACCATGTCTGCTGGCTGCTCATCCACCTACTCTTCAGCAGGCAACAACTAGCTATGCGCCAAGTTGCCACCCTACCATTGCTTGTGGGTCTCATCACACCCTCGTCGGCACGCGCACTGCAGCCGATTGCTCATCACAACCCGCTGTCGTTGGTGTGGTGCCACTGCTGCAAATCACGCAGAGTCATCCGTCGCGTCTCAACCACAATCCTCAACCCTGGCCGAGTCTCCTACAAATGCCCGAATCATGGGGTAATAATATGTTTAAGTGTTGTTCTGCTGCTTTCAGTTGCTGATTTTTTTAATAGTTTGGTTGATGATCTTCCAGTTTGATTTGTGCAAAAAAGGGAAGATTCGTGTGATTTGTATTTTTGGGAAGTTGCTGATGTGGGGGAATGCAACTACGCTGATTATTTGGTTCTCCGAGGAATCCCAATACCAGCAGGTTGGGGTGTTGGACAAGTAACTGAAGGAACGGCAGAAGAGGAAGATGCAGAGCAGAAGGTTAAAGATGCAGTTCCTCTGATCATGGCCAAGCAACAGCTGCAGAACGGCCTTGACAGCAATGAGGAGATGAAAGAGCTTGTGAAGATAATGGACAAAATCGATGTGCTCTGTAGGATGATTGTTTCTTTATTTGCAGTGTATGTAGCACTCGTGATGTATTCAGTGGCTATGACATGAGCACTTTGATGAAACTAGTAATGAATGAAACCTGTGTAGCAGGCTAGGCGTAGTGTTGTGAACATCTAATGATTTCTATTAATGGAAATCAGGGGGTATACCCTTTTGCTCATAAATAAATAAATAAATAAATAGCAGAGGCCCTGTTGGGTCAGCTTTGTTCTCATTCGAAGACGTCGAGCAAATTGCAGCCCAAGAGCAAACTATGTCATCAAAATTCAAGTTTCACAGCCAACTAAACAACAATGTCATCATGTTTTAGTTGTCATACAATCACCAAACACAAATCAGCATACATAACAAGTGATGTTCTCACAACAAAATACTAAACAACAGGTTCGTCAGGTTTCAGTTGTCATAGCAAACACAATTTCACATAGTAGATAAAAAACGTCTTCTGACAGGCGAATACGACAAAAGCAATGTAATCATCATCCGCAGTAGCAGTGTCAACATCTTCACCATGTGTATCAGTCTGAATCGTAATTCCCCATGGTATCATCTTCTTCTTCGTCCTCAACGTCCTCGAACGTTGGCTTCTTCTTGATCAACTCTTGTATGTCCACAGCACGACAGGCAATCTTTTCGCCGGCATCATTGACGTGATGGTTCTCAAAGATATTAGGAACATCTGTGTTATCTTGTACATCAGGAGCAGTGTAAGCGTCATCTTGTTGTGCAACTTCATTAAAGAAATTCCTCTGCTCAAACCTTTGCAATACTCTCCAGTCATCGCTACGTGCAAATGTGTCTTCCAAGAAAAATATATGTGTTGCTTGATTTGCCAAAATAAAAGGCTCGTTGGTCTGGTACGCCGCCTTGACATTGATGGATTTGAAATAATCATCAGATCTGGGTTTTGCGATCCTGGAAAACAGGTTATACCAACGACAGCACAACAGAACCACACACCGATGATCCTCGAAACTGGAGATATACTGCAACTGAACAATGTCTATTATGTTAGCATACATTTCAGTTGTCTCTTTGTCATACGTATCCGTGCTCATGATGGCACTGTTTTGTGTCTTCCTGCCTTCGTCTCGTCCAAGGGTGTTGTAGCGCACATCTCCAACAACGCAAGATTCATAATGTCTTACCCAAGTATCAGGACCCATTGCTAGTGAGTAAAGGGCATCATCAACTGCCTGCCCATCCTCCCGCATCTTCTTAACCTATGGTTAGAAAATAGACAAGCTGATCATCTTATGTACTCAATATATTAAAAAAATTGACAGTGCAATTCAAAAGCTTACATGGCTCTTGAACCATTTCGCAAATCCTGCCATAACCAGTTTGTCAATGTTTCTTGGATTTTGCGGCAGTAACTCCTTTTTGTAGATGCTACACAACATAATGATCGCGTCAAACATCTAAATATATAAGAATGTGCTACAAGTTTAGTAGTTTACGATGTATAAGCTGCAGTACTGCACTTACTTGATATAAGGTAGTATCTTAGGATAGTTATTCAACACATACCAAACCATTTTGTCCAAATCTTTAGGTTTGTCCTCTTGTCGACTTAACTCGAACAGAATAATCGAAAACATTGAGCCCGGGATTGTCTTCACCAACCTCTTTGCTAAGCTGACCATCTATTTCAATGTATTTTGAGCAGAATGTCAACGCTTCTGTAGAAATGTAGGCCTCTGCAATGGAACCCTCGGGTCTAGCTTTGTTCCTAACATAGCCCTTGAAAGTGCCTAGCCGCCTTTCAATAGGGTACATCCAGCCATACTGTACTGGACCTCTAAGTAGTGCCTCATCAGGTAGATGAACAGCCAAATGTACCATCACATCAAAGAAGGCCGGAGGATATATCTTCTCAAGGTCACATAGGATAGTTGGTATCTTGTCTCTAAGACGCTCCAAAGCATCTATCCTGATATTTCTACTGCAGAGTTTCCTGAAGAATTGTCCCAACTCTGCAACTACTCTGTATAAGCCAGGGCGGCCCAATCCTCTAAGGATAACAGGTAAAACCCTTTGAAGTAGGACGTGGAAGTCATGAGTTTTCAACCCTTGTACCTTGTTTCCATCTGCACTGACTCTCCTTTCAGGGTTGGAAGCAAAACCATGTGGGAATCTCACACGTGACAGGACCTTGCAGAATTCTTTTCTTTTTACCATGTCCAAGACGTACACAGCTGGTGCCATATCCAGTGATTTACCTTCATCTTGCACCTGCAAATCCTGTTTGATACCTAGGTGTGTCAAATCAATCCTAGATTTTAAGGTATCTTTTGTCTTGCCTTCAATATTAAGAAGTGTGCCGATAATGTTGTCACATATATTTTTCTCGATGTGCATCACATCAAGATTATGCCGCAGATCCAAATCTTTCCAATACTCCAAGTCCCACAAAGTGGACCTGCGGGTAAACAATAATCTCTCTTTTGCCCTGCCACTCTTCCTTTTCCCGCTACCATTACCAGGATGGTTTCCTGGTGTAATATGCCTGACCTTCTCTAATTCCACTTGCAACTCATCGGCGGTGAGCCTCTTTGGCGCATCACGGTTTTCATGCTTTGCATTGAACGCATGTCTTCGATATTTTCTAAGATGCGGCATGTCCTTGGCAAGGAAACGGCGGTGTCCAATGTAATAGATCTTGCTAAGTATTGCGTATGACAGCGGATTCCTATCACAGCGAACACATGCATTGTAACCATGTGTTGTTCGCCCTGACATAGTGCCCAAAGCCGGATAATCATGGATGCACCAAATTATAACAGCACGCAGAAAGAAATCAGATGGTGGGCTGCTATATAGGTCTCGAGTGAGAACACCCCTCCATAGCTGTTGAAGTTCCTCCACAAGAGGCTCTATGAACAAATCAAAGTCCTTTCCAGGACTTTTTGGACCTGGGATGAGCAAGGCCATCATGTAGTTTGATTCTTTGGTGCAAACATTTGGAGGCATGTTGTAAGGGATAACAAGCACTGGCCACATGCTATATGTGGCGCTCTGGTGGCCAAATGGGTTAAATCCATCTGAAGCTAAGCCAAGTCTAATGTTTCTCAGGTCAGCAGCAAACTTTTTGTGTTTATGATTGAAGCTTTTCCACTCACTACCACGAGATGGATGGCTCATTACATTCTGATCTCTGTACTCGTGGTTCCTAGAATGCCACAGTACATCCTCTCTTGTTTCAGCATCATGAAACAACCTCTGCAATCTTGGTATAATTGGAAAATGTCTCAGAACATTATGAGGAATCCTCTTCACAGCATCGCCATCTTTCCATCTTGAGGATTTGCATTTTGGGCATTCACTTAAGTTGGCATAATCCTTCCAGAACAGAACACAATTATTCTTACAAACATGGATCATATCATATCCAATTCCAACTGCACGAAGGAAATTCTTCATTTTACTATAGGTGTGTGGCAGCTCGGATGCATCTGGGAAAGATTTGCGGAAAGCGGCCAACATCGCATCGAATGATTTGTTGGTCATCCGCTCAGATGTCTTCACCTGAAGAAAGGTGACCATAGCTGAGAGTACTGACAGCTTATTTCTTGGGGTGACAGCCACATTGCATTGTTCCAACATGCGGGCCCACCATTTTTCTTCTGCAGGTGAAAGTTCACGGAATGCACGAGCATATCGTAGACTTGTTTCAATGTTGGTCAAACTCACTGCCTCCGCCACCACCACCTCCTCCTCCTCTTCCACCTGAGCATCAGGAAGATCAAGATGGTGATCTTCTGCTTCCACATAGTCAATAACATTGACGTTCATAGTTTCACCATGATGAACCCACCTAGTATATGTGACCGACATCCCATACACGTGTAGATGATTTTGCACAGTTGACTGGGCTCTTGTAACTGAATTCATACAATTGCTACACGGGCAGAGCACATCTAATTTTGGACCATCGTACTCAGCTCTGATAAAGTTCATGAAGTTTTCAACCCCCTCGACATATGCAGAGGAGAATCTTCGAGCAGAAGTTATCCAAGTCCTGTCCATCTGTTAGACATACAAATTAGTTCTTCTACTAGATATTACAGGAAAAACATATATGCTTTTTTATGAAGTCCAGAAAAAAATACCTAGGTCGTTGTCTAAAGCTATGGCAAGATATTTGGACGAGCAAATCTAAGTAACGAAATATGTGTAAAGCTAATTCAGCAAACAGATTTGAGTGCTAAATTATGGTAGGCTGTTTCGGCAGTCAATGAGGCCGAGCACACGGCCATTGAACTATCGAAGGCCATCGCAGCAACAAAGATCGAGTATAAAACGGTGTAGAGCTATTTCACCTAACAGATTGGCTACTAGCGTGGCAATCTATGTCACAATAAATATATGGCAAGATATTTTAGCAACTAATCGGCCTTGGCATGCCATCTCAGCTAAGCAGATTGAGTGCCGAACAGGGCAAGGAAGCTTCTTAAGCAGAGCATATTGACTGTAAACTACTTCGGCAAACAGTGAGATTAACAGCGTCTATCAGCTAACATTCAACGCTACACCGACATGAACGGGGCCTCATTCTAGAATGCGTGTACCGTGGAAGAAGCTGACCGCCGTGCGTCTCCACACGAACGTCGCCAGCGGTGGCGGCGCTGACCGTCGTGCGCCTCCACAAGAACGTAGCCAGCGGTTGCGGCGCGGCTAGAGGACGACAGTCTACGAGAGTGTACTGTGGGAGCGAGAGGATCGCCGTGCGTCCCCTGGACGAACTGCGGCGCCGATGTTTCGGCACGGCGGGAAGGGCGGCTTTGGCGGAGCGAATGAAGTGGAGGGGGACGGGGGGGAGGGGTTTGGAGGATATTATTGGCTAGTAGGCCGAAGGGCGGTTGAATCGGATTTGGGGGGAATTTTTGGGTGGGGGGGAGGATTTTCTTGCGGTGGGCGGGGGGAGTTTGGCGCATGGTTGGTTTCTCCAAGTGCAGTCCCACGTGTCAGTGAAGAGGCAAGCCGAAGCGCATTCTGTTTGCGTGAGCTGTGTGTAGGACCGAATGTGTGTGGGGTGCAATGCGACCGCGATAGGAGTGCTATGAGTGTACCGCCTTTTTCATTTTAAACTAGGTGCTTCGCCCCTTCAAAAAAAATTGTTGCTTCGCGCGATCCATCGGTACTACTACTAGTACTCCGGTAATCCCGACTAAAACGGCGCGGCCGGGTATTTTCCCGCGCGATATGCTGGGAGGTTGGCTTAGTTGGTTTTTTTAGGACGAGTAATGCTACACCTGCGTAATCCCAGTTACATAATTAACGTAATGTGAAACGTGTGAGCTATTGATTGTAGATTGGGGGGAGAGAGGGGCCCACCACCATGAAAATCAGGGGAGGAGAGAGAGAGAGGCAATTTACGTTAACCCTTTCGTAGGTTCCCATAGATGTAGAAAGATGTGAAATGCGTGAATGTGTAGTGGACGTACTATTGAAGTGCCTAAGATAAATTGTGTATGTATAGATCCTATGTGTTTATTTTACTTCGCATGTTAGATTTGTCTCGGTTCAATAAAAAGCAGAGTTAGTGATGATGGTGTGCCTGTCATCCTGCAATATAGGCCGTCCGATCTATATCTAACGGATAGGAAGGAAACTATGACAATTTACCCACACTCCTCTCCACATTTGCGGATAAGGCTTTTCCTCGTTCATCCTTTTCTCCCACAAGATCTTGATCTTCCGTGCAACGCACGGGCATCTTGCTAGTACTCCTACAATATACTATATTATTGTGAAATCTCATATACACCGGCCGAGATTAATGCAAACACGGCAGATTTTCATTACATTTCGAACTTTTATAGGACAGAAAAATAAAAGAAACCCAACCCTAAACCTATTCTACGGCAGCGACCGACGTTCTCCATCTGTGATCTCTATGTACGGGGGCGGGGTTCAAGACCCGTGAAGTGAAGGTGCGGTCTCCGGCGAGGAAGAGTAGAACACGGGATACGGACCGGCCAGTTGGCACACCATGCCCTGACGCCTCCCATGCCCTACTCATCCTCGGAGGAGTCCCCGACCTCGGCGGTGCCGGACGTTGTACGATGGCAAGTAGGACACGTGGCTGACGGTGCTCCCGTCGTCGTCCGCCAGCGTGGCCATCGTTTGTGTGGCCGCGTCCGCGTCCGGCTACGCCACTATTGCATCGCGAGAGGCGACTTGAGCGAGGGCGGCGACCTCGAGCTTCATCCTCGAAGACAAGCTCTCCCGCAGAGCGTTCGCACTTGTGGTCATGGCGGATGTGGTGCTAGGTAGGAGGATGATGCACTATGGTGTGGAGGTTAGCTGGACGTTGCCGCTTTAAGTAGCGCATTCCTGTGAGGCCAAGCGTCCGGGTGCGTCATTAAGTCGCCGGAGTTGGTTCCCCAGGCACCAAGCCTCTTAATGATGACATACGAACAGACGGCATGAATGCGGGCAGCTGGCGCCGGATGGGAACGCACTGCATGACGGCGCGAGGGACGAGGGTTTTGGTGTGCCAGGGTAGTCAGCTGCGGTCATGGCAATGTTGGAGATTCCCTTTGTTCACATGCGATCCCTGCATGTCATTGAAAAAGCAAGATGACCCGGCATGGTCTCAGGTCCTGAGGATGCACTTGGCCGCGCTACACCACTCCACAGACGCGTCGCGGCGCCCCATGCATCCACGACGAGCCGGGTGTTGGGGTGTGTTTGGATTGTGGCCAAAGTGCACCTTACCAAAATTTTGGTCATGACCCAAAGATTGGTCTTTGTTTGGATGGTTGCCGTTTTTTTGGCATGCCAATGAACTCTAGCCAACTCTAGTTCATTTTTCTTGCCAATGTCGGCCAATGGCAACCAATACCTCAACCAAAATTTTGGCTACCCAATGCTTTGATGGGGCAACCTTGGGCACAAACCAAACATACTGTTGATCATGCCACAGCACTAACGCCACCCTCGGCACACTGAAACCGACCGTGTCTAGTGATGATATGAGTGTGTCGCTCACCGCGGTCGTCGTGTCCAGAGGTGGTGCTGGAGCTGCACCACGTTGTTGGCCCCAACGACCCACATGAACGGTTGTCGGTGGCGAGGAGGTCGTGGGCAAGCTCCTCCATTGGACTAGTCTGCGCTACGTCGTCCCAACGGATGTGCCCCACATGTCGGTTTCCCTATTTTCCCGACCATATTTGAGCGTCAGTGCTCCGCATTGCGCATTAGGCCTTTCACTATGTAGGCCAAGTGAGACAACTTATTGTTTATTTGAGCCATTCAAGTATAATCATGTGGCGTTTGCTTATTTCTCATTCCTCTCCAACCCTCTTCTCCATCCATCATGTTGCCCTCCGGTCGAGTCCATCCTCCCGCATGCCTCATTTGAACATTTCGCCGAGTATCATTTGCATATACCCACCCTAGTCCTCTTTCAATCGATCTCCAGACCCCGAGATGAAATCGAGAGAGAACGAGTGGGGGCACGTGATACCTAAGGCGGATTCAAAATTTTGAACCGGTGATCATAGCATCCGCAAATCATATATAAAGGGTATTCAATGTTCGTTTTGTTTTTGAACGTACAATATACTCCCTCCTATCCTTTCTAGTTTACATATAAGTTTTATGTGTAGTCAAAGTATCTCTACTTTGATCAAAAAAAGTATCAACATTCAACAACGCCCAATCAATATTGTTAGATTCGTACATACTCCTAGATTTGTACTCGAGATGGTTTCCAATTTGTTTTCAACCACGTGAATGTGCTTGTTCTCGCGCATGCTCTTCGTACTAGGATTTCGCCACGTATAGCCAGTCCAATAGTAACTTTTTAAAGCCATGTCCAATAGTACACGTGGAGTATTGACAACATCTGTACTAGAGTATGCAGTGCTCATAGTAGTACTCCCTCCTTCCATTTATATAGGGCCTATGTGGAGGAGAGAGATGTGAAAAAGTAAGGGGAGTGAGCTCTCATGCAAGAGCCTTAGCTATATACCCACCTAGTTAAATACAATAAATATGAAGAAAGAGATAGAGAGGAGATGGAAAAAAGTACTAATACAATAGCCAACCTTATATATTTTTTTCGGGAAATAGCCAACCTTATAGCCCACACTACCGTATGAGTGCATATAATAGATGATGGCTATAGATGACATGGCAGTCCCTCATAGCCATCGACTGGCTATATTATTAACCATGCTCTAATGCGTTTTTAAAACCGCATTTGACTATTGACAAGATTAATAGTACATGAGATGTATAATGTGAAAATTATATCATTGGAAACTCCTTTCACATACGAATTTGACCGTATGCTTTGTGTAAGTTGCATGTCATATATTATTACTCTAACATTTGGTCAAAGTTAGCCTCGAAAAATGCATTAGGCCCTGTGTAGTAAATGGAAGGAGGGAGTAGTAGTGGAAGTGGATCCTCTGACGTAGGTATCCCTGCCTTACCCTCCCTTTCGGTCACTTATTGGCGGACCCCATGCTTGCTAGGCCCCGCATGTCAGTTACTCAATGGGTTTGGTCACGCCAGGGGATCCTCATCCGTAGTATACTCCCTCTGTTTTTATTTACTCTGCATAAAACGGAGTGAGTGGTAGTATAATAAATGACGCAGGCGGGGGAGGGGAGGGACGTCGGTTTGCTCTCAACTACGGTCCCACAAGCGAGCGAAAACACAAGACGAAGCGTGTTCTATTCGGTGAGCGACGTGGAGGGTCCAGCGTGCCGGGCTGCAACGCGAACGTGACAAGAGCGATGTACAGTCAAAACTGATTGACCGGTCGTCACCGGAACCACTATTCACACCAGAACCTTCGCTGCTCGGCCTACGCCAGCCACTACCCTAAAACCACACCTAATCTCCAGCCCATTCCCGCACCTTTTGATCCCCTAGCCCGCATCAAGCATCCCCTAGTTTGCCGGAAAGCCATGGTGCGCCACAAGATCACTTACTACAAGATGCTGATGCCGGAGCACCGCGCAGAAATCACGGTGGCGGTCGGTGCCACAGACCTCCATTCCCAAGCTCGCTTTGCGGCGGGCCAATCCCCAAATTCTCTGGAGCCAAGCTACTAGGAGGAGGAAGCCGATCCAATGTTCATGGCGGAGGTCGCGGCGCAGAAGGCCCCCGATGGGTATGAGACGATGGACGTCGACTTCGTGCCGGCGTCCGAGTCCCCCATGGTGCAGGCGGACCAGCGGTTCAACATGGCGATACTAAAGGAGGACCGGGAGGCAGAGGCTCAACTCGACGCAGAGCGTGCACATGCCGCAGCCATCGAGGCTCTCCTGCAGGCGGAACCGGATGTCGTGGATGTGAACCGGGCGACGGAGGCTCAACTTGAGGCAGAGCGCGTGGATGCCGCTGCCATCGAGGCCCTCCTGTAGGCAGAACCGGATGTCCTGGACTTGAACCAGGCGGCAGAGGCTTGACTCGACGCAGAGCATGCGGATGCCGCTCTCATCGACGCCCTCCTGCAGGCGGAACCGGACGTCCTGGACTTGAACCGGGCGGCGGAGGCTCGACTTGACGCAGAGCGCGCGGATGCCGCTGCCATCGAGGCCCTCCTGCAGGCGGAACCGGACGTCCTCGACTTGAACCGGGCTATGCTCTCGTCCATGTAGAGCGCCCACACACTCCGCGTGAATGGGTAGCTGGAGGCCGAGGACAACCACGGTGCGGAGACACACGTCGGCAGCTACGGCTGGTTCACGCCGGCAGCCAAAGACGACGAGGCCGTCTCGTTCCACGAGCACTGATATTTTTTCTTTATGTTGCTGTTTTTATGGATCTTTTGCTGTGTAAAAACATATATTTGTTATGCAAGTCGCCTGACTTGGGTCAGTCTACCATTTCAGGCGGTTGGATGAATATCCTACGTCTCCTAACCCTTCTTTCCTTCTTCCTCACCTCTTCTTCTTCCCCAACAAACCACCGCACGGGCCATACGGATACTCCCCAACATGTGGTTGGATAAACATACTCTATGAACGAAAATTATGTGTCAGCGGTAGGATGCTGAGTTTGGTTTGTTCACATGCGATAGCACGTGTCAGTGAGGGTGCGTTCCCTTGGTTGGGTTTGCAGCATGCAGGAGCGACTGTGTGAGGGTGCGGTGCGACCGTGGCGTGCAGACCATGTGAGGGTGCGGTGTGACCGCGACATCCGTGCGCAAGTGTACCTCCTTCTCATTTTGAAAACTTTAGGCAAGCTTGGCAAAAATGTGTGGCGAAGTTTGGCAATGCAAGGCCTAGACCCAAACAGGATAAGTACGTACGCACTAGGAGTACTACTGTTAAAAAAGAAAGGCGGGGTTTTCTTTCGCAGGATTTAATCGATACAAATCCTCGTTTCACGTGTCAATGAATTCGTATTTTTTCTCCAAAGACCAAAGATCTAACCATCTCACTCCTCATCGCTTTATTAATGCAGCGCCATGCAAACCAACCTTCTCACTTCCGCATGCATGCAGGGCATATTAATGTCCTTGGTTGCTAGTACGAGGCAAACCCCATCAATTTTGCCTCGATTAGTGTTAGTGGCCTTTTGCAAATTGTAATTTTGATATACTGGCCTTGTGTACAAAAAAAATGGAGGTAGTAACTATATTTTACTTCCTTCCCCATTACGGTGACGTTGATGATATCTTTTTTTTGTGGTTTGGTGAAGTGCGTTCGACGGAGAACACCATTGAGGGAGACCACGGTACGTCGTTTGCAAGTGCTGCCTGCAAGCCGAGACAACCGCCTTATTTGCATCCAGGAGGTCCGTTGAACCAAAGGACTAGTACTACTAGGAGTACACAATAGCGTCGTCCGTCCAGCTTAGTGCGGTGAGACGGTTTCTCGAAGAAGACGATGGAGAAGCGGAGTCAGCGAAGAGTGAAATGATGGTTGCTTCATTCGTGCTTTTGTGATTTGACGCCTCACTGATTTTTGATTTGTGATAGAAGGGACAGGGGAGTAGACTCTGTGCTCTATACTGTACTACATGCATCCAAGCATGGGAGAAAGAGGAGAGACGTTGCATTTTTCTATTCCTTCAGTCAATCAATCAGGGAGCTTCGGTTCCATCTGTTTGGCTCTGGCAACACCGTCCACAATGGTTCCCACGATGCCAAAAGCTATTTTGACATTTGGCTACACATTGTGGATGCCCTTAACCATACCACTTGGTTTTTCTCCTGTGTGCTATCTATACAAATCTCAATTATATTGATCTAAAAAATTATAGAATCAAGATTAGTAAGAAGGAGGTGATTTTGCCGCGCGGATGGCGGGGGATGTTTCTTATTTTTAGAGAACATTGTCCTGGCGGTTTGCTAACATGCGGTCCCACGTGTCAGTGCTTTACCAAGCCGATCCACGTCCCACATGAGGCAGAACAACAGCAGAAGCAACACGTGGTTAAGTTGAAGAAGATGAGGGAGAAGCGGATTCAGCAACGAGTGAAATGATGGTTGCTTCGTCCCTCCAAATTCTTTTTTTAGCATTATTACTTTGTCCCTCCAACTTAACTGCGAGAAAGGTGCAGCTTTGTGATTTGACGCATCATTTCTCAGTACTACGTCGATGCCATGACTGGGGTGCTTCACCCCGGCGGCTCTGCACTGTATTCCGGTATGGCACGTGGACCCGGTAGCTTGATGTCCCACATGTCGGTGAAAGGGACTAGAAGATTTATGAAAGTGAGCGCTCCACTCTTACGACGGAGGAGTACATGACATGACGGCCAAGTGAACTATCACTTGTATTGTATTACTATAGTTTTGCTGTTTCTCATGATCCATCGATACAAACCCGATTAAACAGGAAAGGGCGGGATTTTTCCTGCGCGGTAAATGATACTGGCCATACATTTCAAAGGCAATTTTAATGATGCAAACTGAATAATTAAGTAACAATATGATATCTAGTAAAACTAAAAGCACATATGATTTATTGTGTTAGAGTGTAGTAGTAGTGTTGTATTGCATAGTTGTTAGATGTAATATGCGAGAACGTGTAGAGATGTAGTTTTGGAGGGCTTACAGAGAGAAAAGTGTAATATGGTCACGAACTTCAGAATAAGGTGATTACGGTCACTATATACATTTTGCGGTGATTATAAGTCACTTGCTCACAGTTCAGCATCAAATTGCACTCTGTTGACCAGCCAAATAGTCTGCGTGGCGCCATGTTGACTAGTTAAATTGACCATGTTCCTTGTGGGCCCCACCTGTCAGTTCGCATAGGGAAAAGGTCAGATAAATACAAATTTACGCAGGCGCGACAAGACTCCAACCCATGCGCGGGAATCACCTGGTTGTGTATGTGTCTATCAGGGCCTGATGTGTGTGCATGCACGTGTAGGTTGAGCACTTGAGCGTGAGAGTGTGTGTTGGTCGTGTGGTGTACTGGTGTGTGCATGCATGCGTGCGTGCGTGGCTGTGTGTGTACGTGTGAGTGTTGCATGCGTGCGTGGGTGCATGTGTTTGTGTGAGTGTTGCATGCATGCAGTTCGTGTGCATGCGTGCGTGTGTGTACAATCACCACACCAGCTCCTGTGTGTTAAAACAGACGGCTCAGCATACCAGTACAAGGCCACCTTGTCCGCTGTGCCCGCGGTCATGACTTCGAACCACCATCCAAATATTTTTTTTGTCGTTTGTTTTCATTCTTACTAGCAAGATGCCCGTGTGTTGCACGTAACATCAAGATGCATTTGTATGAGTAGTTTATCTTGTGAGAGAAAAGGATGAACGAGGGAAGGCCTTATTTGCAAATGTGGAGAGGTGTGCGGGTACCTTTTTGCAAAATTGCCATAGTTTTTTTCCTACCCGTCAGATATAAATCGGACAGCCTATATTGCAGGATGGCAGACACACCATCATCACCAACTCTGTTTTTTATAAGAGTGTATTTTATGTATTTTATAAGAGTGTAGATGTAGAGTAGATACAAGCCGACAGGTGGGCACGATGGTAGTGAGATAATGTGATGCAACACTAGAGGTGCCACGTGGAACGTTTAACTGGTCAACTAGTCATGCCTTGAGCAAATACAGAGTTGTACGGTGAGCTTGTGACTGTATAATAACCACTAAACGTAAATGGTGACTGTAATGAGTGGATTCTGAAGTCCAATGTACGTATCGTGCTTTCGCTTCAAATACAATGATCGTCATTGCATATATCGCGAGAGAAAGATGAAACATGCGTGAATTTTCTGCGGGCTTACTTTAGAAGGACCTGGAGATAGTTTTGTGTGCATACGTGAAAGGGGCGTACATGTGCTCTTCATTTCTCTTTATTATGACTAACTTTGTATATAGTATAAAAATATACAAATTCATAGTGCGGAATAAATATCATTGTGGGCACCATGCAATGCAAATTAGTGTTCGTACTCCTCCATATAACTTAGTAATGTTGTATATATGTAGAAACTCTAAAATAATTTTTTGGCCACACTTTATTCAAAAGGAATGTTGTATGCGAAAAAAACGTGAAGAGAGGGCTTTTTAGATCAATGGGGTACATGATGTAACATGTGTGAATGTGTAGTTGATGCATTTGGCGGGGCCTAGAGAGGTATGTGTGTGTATTACGTATTCGAGAGAGGCATGGATAGAGGGGCCGGCGGGGGGGGGGGGGGGTCGTGGGAGAGATAGCATGAGAAATGAGAGTGGTCTAGAGAAAGAGAGAGAGATGAATATGACGTCACGACGAGAGATTCCCTTCCCTTGAGTGTGTATATGCAAGGGGGGAAGGAATAGAGGCACCAGGAGAAAAAAAATTTGTGTGTGGTGTTTGTGTTGGTATGTGTGGGTGTGAGAAGATAATGAGATGTGGGAGCAGAGGGTGTGTCACCGCGTGAGGTCCGGTGGGTCAAGGTGAGGCCCTTCGTTCGGTTCCGTCCTGCGCCACATTGGTCGGCCCGTGATGCATTTAGGAAGACCCATGGATGACTAGTCGTACAGGACAAAGATAGCAGAATTATGAAGGACTCTATGTCCACTGACAAAGCCGGCTAGGATTTGTAACCCTAGGTTCTCGGACTAAGGTAACCCCTTTATCTCTGATATTACTATTTATCCAACCTATCTTTAAGGGGCATCCTACAGAATGCTCTGCTAGAATCATACTTCTCGATTAGGAAGAGAGGTGTGAGACAATGCGTCAGAGACATGCCTAAAGATAATGTGCGTACATGAGACACGTAGGCAGGTCCATGCATATAGAAAGGGTCGATGGGGATTGTGCGTGTGTATGCTTGCGAGAGGAAGAGTGCTTGTGATAAAGGTTAGTGAAAACAGTTGTAAATGGTTACGAGAGGGAAGGAGGGTTATATCTAGAGCATGTGTGCGAGAAAGACACCTCGGGAGAGAGTGTGTGAGCATGTGTGAGAGACCGCCGATGGAGAGGGAAACTACACGTAAAAGACTGTTGTACACATTGATTAAAGATATAAATTGTATCCAAATATTAGGATGGGATCATGATATTTACAATTCGCGTAAGGAGCGGTCATTGATCCATCAGACATCTAGATTCTATCGAATTTGAGCATGTCTATGTTATTATTCGACACAATTGATCCACATACTTAGTATTTTGAACTCCAGACAATGCATCGCTTTAGCAATCAAATATAAACGTGAGTATAGTTCATGTTGTATGTGTAAAGCACATTATACATACGAAAGTTACACAATGAACATTATAAATAGCTACCTATGAACTAGCATACATTTGAATTCAACTTAAGGTGGTTTAAAAAAGTCAAATTCAACATGAATTCCATTCAATTATTTGAATTTGATATCATGGCATTTGTAAATCATACCTAAATTATGGGGGCACCAATCTTTGCTCTGATTTTGTACATAATATCATATGTAGTCGTGTACAAAATAGATTCAAATTTAGCTCCTCCATTCCAAAATAATCGTAGTTATAGGATTTTCAAGTGTCAAAATTTCAAAAAGAAGCAGATAATTTAATGAGGTTTTCAAACATACAAGGTCAAATATAACGTTGTCTATTTAGGTCAATCCTCATAGTTCAAGAGTTCTCTAAACGTGAATGCTTGTGTTTCAAAATTTCGAATGAAGCGCCAAAAGAGCCTCTACTCGCCCGAAACCGCGTGAGACCAATGTTTGGTAGTACAAGGAAATTACTTTTCTAATAACTCTGACCCGTGAAACCTACCGGCCCGACATCCAAAGGTCTAAACCGGGGTAGGTTTGTAGCTTCATCTAGATGCCACGCAACCGCCTCCGAAAAACATTCATACACAATGGCTGCCTAAGCACACATGCGCGCGGCCGAAATCGCTCCCGCCCACTATTTGGAACACTTGGGATTACCATCCTACCCGCGACCCGCGGTAGGTCTGAAATTTAAGAGGGGGGCAAAGTTTGTACTTTCCCCAAATTTCAAACAAGCGCGTCCCATCTTATGTTTAAAAAAGCCAAAAACAAGCGCGTCCCAGACCAAAACATGGTTCCCCCCTGTCCCCCCCCCTGCCCACCCGTCCGATTCCCCATTCGTACTCCATGGGCGCCAAAACTACCTCTCCACCAGCCGCGAAACCCCGGCGTCCTCCGTCCGGCACCCCATCCCACCCATCAACCGCCACCCTACTCCATCACGCTGGAGCCGATACCCCGACGTCGTCGTCCACCGCAACCTCAACCGCAACGCTCTCCACGGCTAGTAGTTAAAGCCAAGGCCGAGCTGTCCATACCCGAGCAAGTTCAACCACGCTGTCCTGCGCCTCACTGCTGCCGCTCCAACTTCGCCACCGTCCACCGCACCGGAGCTGTTCCTGCTACGCCGTCCTTCACCGCCTCAGATCTGCTTCCCCTTCGCCGATATACGGCCACGGCAACACAGTCAACAATTTGGCCATGGGTTTGTCCAAGGATCCACGGCTCTCCAAAACATCGGTTCCCCCGGGAAAAACAAGAAGATCGCCGCGACATATCGACACCACACTGGCAACCGATAAGGGTACTCCTCTTCCCTTATTTGTGCAAATCTTACGTGTCTGCTTGCACGGTATTCATCCCACAGAAGACACTAGTTGACCGCTTCTTCTTCATACTAGATGTTCCTAGTAACTCGCGATGCACAAGGTTTCTCCTCATATACTATTTCACCTTAGCTAGAGGTCCGTTGCCCCCCCTGAATTTCAATTTCTGGCCAGTTGATTCCCAATTAACGGAAGCATTCCCCGGCTTAACAGGCGCTAGTACGCCTATTACACTGGGGAAGCAGCGCCTTGGTGTTTATCTTAGGGGTGTGTGCAGCCAAGAGCTACTGGCGCCCGATCTGGAGGTCGGTCGGGATTAAAGGGATGGCCTGGGGGCGCTACCAAGCACGGCAGTGGTGTGAGGTCGAGGGGAGGGCGGGGCGGCGGAGGCAAGCGTCTGGGCCGGTGGTCGCTGGCAGTTCGATAAAGATCGTAAACAGTGACTGGCGGGAGGTAGACGAAGGCCATCTGCCTATTCCTTATAGATCGGACGGTTCATTAAAAAAATTGACTGACCTATTTATTTTCAGTCGACTATTATCTATTAGATATGACCACATGTGGTGGTGTGCTGGAGGAGTACCTGCATTTCCTGTGCTCATATATTACAAAATCATACGGAGTAGAATCTAATTTTGTTTGCCATGCAATGTTGTAGAGCTATCATATGTCTCATATCATTTATTTTTCAGCCACCTGCTATTTGCTACTTTTACAGTGCACTAGTTCTGCACACACTTCACCCATACTCTCACTATTGCGTTTTTATGCAAGGGTATTTCAGAGTCTGCCTCGAGAGAAGCAAAAAATAGAAGAGAGAAGTTGAGCCAGCTTTCTTCGCGGGTAGGCATGACACGTTACAACGCTATAAAGGGTGCAGTGTCAGCAGATGGAGATGGTAAACGTAGCTCCGGAGTTGATGACCTCGCTCGCAATGAACCACCGTCCCAGGTGCTTGCTTTAACTTCGCGGTGTCATATGTGGTTGCATGTTCCATATGGTGTCTAGCTTGTATTCGAAAGGCCGAAGTCGGTCTTTGGGGCTGTTTGGTTCTAGGCCTAGCATTGCCACACTTTGCCACATGTTTTTGCCAAGCTTGCCTAAGGTTAGTTCATCAAAATGAAAGCCACAAGTTGGCAAGCCTAAGGGAATCTTGCCACATTTTTTGTGTGTATGCCATGTGGGGTCCAAGTGTGGCTTGCCTAAGGTGTGGCTTGAACCAAACACTCACCTAAGTTAGTCAAACTTGCCTAGCTTTAGGTGTGGCAACATTTGGCAAAGTTAGTCACAAACCAAACAGCCCCCTTATTAAGACAAGGAAAGATATTTTTTACATGAACCACCATCCCATGAGAACCAGAAGACAAATATCTAGTAACGGCACTGGCCGAGCCAGGGACAAGCCCAGCAAATATAGGCATCACCTGGAAGGCAACTAAAAAGCTGCGATGGTGGCGAAGCAGCCCGCCTCCCACCAGGCTCTCAGGTCCTAGATGATCATGCTCACCACTCCAGCCGGATGTCTAGCTTGTATTGCTTCCAATTTGGTTAAATTGCATCTGCTTAGCTTACACATTATACCTTTGAATATGACATGCCTTTCTGTTTTTGGTACATACTAGTACATCTGTGTATTAACCATGTTCTTACATCAAACTAATGTTCTTGTGTATCCCTTATCAATCACTTATGATGAGGCAGGCAGGCAAGTTGACTACTCCTCATTTAAAGAATGCAGCGTCAGCCTCCTGACATGATTCTCAAGAAACAGCAATGCTAGATGAAGATAGTGAACGTAGCTCTGTAGTTGATTACAGCATTTCCCCTACACTAGCATCGCAGGTGCTTGCTCTAACTTGGCGGCGTGATATGTGGTTGCATGTTGCATATGGTGTCTAGATTGTAATTCTTCCAATCTGGTTAAATTGCATGTGCTAGTCTGCTTAGCTTATACATTATACCTGTTAATGTGACATGCCTTCCTGTATTTACTACATAGTACATCTGTCTATTAAGCATGTCCTTACATAAAACTATTGTTTTTTTGTATCCCGCATCAATCAATATGATGGCACACCTTTAGTATATGCAGTGCGATATTAGTTGCATCATTCATATGATTTATAGCATGCGTTGCTTCTAATTTGTTGAAATTCCATTTATGATGGGACGCTTTTAACTTGGTAGAGTCATATTGGTTGCATCTTTCATGTGGTGTCTAGCTTGCATTGCTTCTTATTTGTTGGAATGGTTTCTGCTTAGTTTACACAAACAGTTGTGAACATGCCATGCCATCCTGTTTTTCGTACATATTCCATCCTGGTATCATGTGTTTGCCTTACATCAAAGTAGTGATTGTCAGTATCATGCATGAATGAGTTCTGAAGAGAGAATTTTATTGCTTTTTCTTGTCGGTTTTACTTGACAATTCAAAATCAATAAAGCGGAAGGAAGTTAGCAAGGCAGCGAATAAAGGTGCTCCTTCCGAACGGAGGGCCTCTACAGTTTCTACTCCTCCACACCCCCAAGATGATTTCCAGGACAACACATGCATAGACACTCAACAAAGCTGTGTTTATGATGAGCATGTCTCCCCTAGTGCACCATCACCGGTGCTCCCTCTAACTTGGCACTGTTATATGTGGTTGCATGTTATGTGTGATCTCTAGCTTGTATTGCTCCTAATTTTGCTGAATTCCATCTGCTTACTTTACACATTATACTTGCATAAGACACGTGTTCCTGTTTCTAGATCATACAATATCTGTCTATCACACCATTTTCTTACATCAAATTACTACTGTTGTGTAACCTGCAACAATCACTTATCATAAGACACGTTTGACTTCAGAGTGTGATATAGATTACATATCGCATTCTTTTCTAGATTGTACTACTAATTTGTTGAAATGGCACTTATGACGAGACAGTTTTAACTTGGTAGAGTGATATTCGTTGCATCTTTCATATGGTGTCTAGCTTTCATTGCTTCTAATTTGTTGAAATGCCTTCTCCTTAATTTACACATCATAAGTTGTGAATATGCAATGCTGTGAATATGCAATGGCACTAATGACGAGAGACCTCTAACATGGTAGTGTGATGTTGTTTGCATCTTGCATATGATTTATTTCTTGTACTGCTTCACATTTGTTTAAACGCCATTTATGATGAGACACTGTTAACTTGGCAGAGCGATATTTGTAGCATCTTTCATATGGTGTCTACCTTCCATTGCATTGCTTCTAATTTGGTGAAATGTCTTCTTCTTAGTTTACACATCATAGTTCTGGTTATCTCTTCCGTCCTGTTTTTCATACATATTACATCCTCCTATCATGTGGTTGTCTAACATCAAAGTTCAGTTCGTCTGCATCACGCATCAATTTGTTCTGAAGAGCTAAATTGTTATTCGTTTTTCTTGTCGGCTAGACTTAACATGGCACAGAGAAAGAGGAAGAAACACAGAATGGCAGGGAATGAGAAGCGGATGAATCTTGCAGATTCTGCTGGTACTGATGGTGCAACAGAAGGTCAAAGTCCAGCAGAAAATTCTACAAACACGGCATCTCATGCTACACGAGCTGCAAAAAAAAAAGCCAAACAGAAACAAATAGCTGCCACCAAACAAGCAGAGACAGCCCTAGTTCTTGCAATACCTACCACAGTACTACCAGCTGCACGAGTTACTCGTGTGTCAACTGAGCTAGCAGCACGTTCCCAAGCTCCCTTGCCACCTAACACTACTTCCCAAGCTCTCTTGACACAAGACGAGTTGGCAATATCAGATGAACCTTGTGCGCTTCAACAGCAAGAAGGTAGTTGCTGGAGTCAAGTTACAGTTGCATGCTTCTTTATATGTAGTCTCACAGTTTGATGTACACTAACACTTCCTATGTTCGTTGTTGGACTAGCACCTAGGCGCAAGAGGAAACAAACATCAGGGATAATTCTCGATAGGTTAACTAAATCTAGAGGAGGAAGAATGGAGATCTGTTCTGAGGCAGGTTTAAAAAGGCCACGTGATGCTACAGAGTCAGCCAAGTTAGTACCAGAGGCAGCGGTTGCCGTTAGGTGTCATGTACATATCCTCCCAACATGGATTCAGTACAGGAATGACAAAGAAGAAACCTAGTTCAACACCTTCCTCGACCATTTATTTGTAAGTATGGTTATGTATGGAAACTAGTAATATCATCTTGCTCTGTCCCATACTTTCTAGGTTGCTTATAATGAGACTCCCGTAATTTTCAACAGATGAGGTTCAAGTTGGATAGCCAAGATGATGCAACCAGACAAGCTTGCACCCATGTTTTCAAGTGTGCTCTGTGACAGTATCGGTATAACTTGAGGAAAACTCACTTTGAAGGCAAGGCTAACAGTGAACTTTCCCAAACATCTCCAGTGGAAAATATATCGGATGAAGACTGGAGGGGCCTTGTTAAACACTGGTCTGATCCGAAGTATCAGGTACATTATATATATGTGATCAGATCACATGTTGAAGTCCTATTTACGCATGTGCCACACAAATCTATCTTCTTGTAGGTCAATCGTTCAAAGAACAAGGCCAACCGTACGAAAGTGAAATTCCACACTACGAGGCTCTTGTAATTAGCTGTTGTTTCACTCTTTTCGCTGTACCATATTATCAGATCTATATTGACTTGTTCGAAATGCATAGGAAAGCCCGCAAGGACCAAAAAGTACCTGAACCAAATGATGTGGAAATCTTCAAGGACTGTCACACCAGCAAGAAGAAGGGCATGACTACACCAGTCAAAGCCGTTGTTGTAAGTCCTTAATCCTCATGCCTTTTAACTACTACTTACTCTGACTTGTGCCTTGAATTGCATGGTTTGCAACCAATGTCTATCTTTTCAATTTTATACACAATTGTCTTAGCGTATCATTGCACCTTACAAGGTTTAAAAGAGAGGAGTGATGTTCCTTTGATCTTGACCCGTAATCTAGTTCGGTGCTGGACTTGCCCACACAACATTACAATTGCCTATTTGTCTGTTCTCAGTTGTTTTGTGATATGAATGATGTCATACTATGCTTACCATATTATAAACTTTGTCTCTTTATCCTTAGCCCTCAATACAATGTGAAGAAATAGACAATACATTAGCGATGGTACATGGTCATATGTTTGGAACCTGGTTTTATTATGTACTTTGCAATAAAATACAACTAATATTTTACATGGGTTCACCAGAATAAGTTGTGTATATAGACCAAAGCTATTTTGTTTGGTTTTGCTGCCTCCTTAATCTCTTCTATTCTGGTACTACTAATGTAAAAACTCAACTTTTCAGCGAGCTATGGAAAAAATGGTGGAACCGCCACCTTATGAAGGTGGCGAGGCAACTATAATCGCAATATCAGCTCTTGCTGCAGTGTGTCAGTACCTGTCCACTAATAGTGCCAAAAGCATGTTCCTGCGTAATACTGGGTTGGTTGTTAAGGCAATCTCGTCCAAACTGCCTCATGATCAAGATATGCAAGCTCAAAGCAATGTTGTATCTGCGCTCCAGACACAAGTCCATTCCCTAACAGAGACCCTTTGTGAAACAAGGAGAGACATTGTTCGATGCCGTCAAGATATGCATGATTTTGAAACTAGACTATCAGACATTTGCTATGTTGTTCAGGAGCCTAGGGGAAATGAAGGCGAGGGTTATGGTGCTCCATCGGACAATACAGCATGAAAACGTAACAATCAAGTCAAATGAACTGAGCTTCTGAACTTCTGGCGGTGCATTTATCTGCTAGACTATTAAGTTTTATGCCAACCTTCCTTTTGTTATATAGTTGTAATTTGTTTTGGTGCGATACAAAATTTATTCTTAACGTGCAGCCACCGGCTGAAGAAAACAACAAGCCATTTTTGTATAGTGTAGGGTGTTCCCTATATTTGCACTGGTGGCGATCTTTGATGCCGAGTGGATGTAATCTGTGCAATCGCCTTAATAGCCTAGCATTAGTTTCAGCCTTATTTATTTCCTAGTCTTCTTTTTCCCTGGTTTGCTAGTGGTCGCAACAACCATGGGCCATATACGGGTTGTAGGATCCATGGGTCTCCTACGGGCCGTAGGATCCATGGGTGTCCTACGGGCCGTCGATAAATGGGCCTCCAACAGGGCCGTAGAATCGGTGGACCTCGGGCCGTCGGATAAATGGGTCTACATGGGCTGTAAACGGGCGTAATTGCTATCGGCCCAGCACGGTAACGGGCCGTTAACAGGCCGGAGGACAGCAAAGGCTTAATTCTATCACAGGCATAACGGGTCGTTAATGGGCCAGAATATAGGACGGGCTAGAAATGGCGCAATGGGTTAACATGCCAGAAACAGGCCAACTCTTGCCATGGGCCGAATTTGGCCCATTAGGGGAACATGCCAGTAACGGGCCGGAAGTAATCAAGGGCCGAAAAGGAGCCCAAGAACGTATGGGCCGTCAATAGATAGAAAGCTAACATGGGCTGGAAACGGCCCATGTGAATCACGGGCCGTTAACGGTTACAAAGAAAATTACTGTTCATTATGGGCTAGAGTCACCGTGGGCCTGTAAAGGGCCTAAAGATACGAAGGCCTCATATGGGCTGAAAGACATCATGGGCCATACATGGTCCGAAAGTGAAATGGGCTGGTGTTATATTCGATGGCCCACATGACGTTGTTGGTCCAATTTCCTTTAGGGCATAACGGGTCGTGAGTTACCGGGCCGTAAAATGGGCTATTTGCGAAGAGACCGTTAACAGGCTTTTCACGAGCCAGCCCGTTAACTTTTGACTAAGTCAAACGGGCCGGCTTTGTAAGCTAAATGGGCCAGTGGTGGGCCATGGCACATGTCGACATATCATAGGCACCTATCTGACCCACTGACGAGCTGACACCTGTTTCATCCAGCCAATAAGAATTTTACACGTGGAAATTTCCCATTGATCGGGGCTGTTAACGGGTTATCGGATCCAAAACCCGACCCGATAGCTTAACGGCGTTCCGTTATGGTGGATGCCACGTGTCGGTCACCCTTGATGAAAGCACTTCTGTGACGCGCGATTTATCGTCATGGAAGTGGACACTTCCGTGATGATAATTTTGGTAATGTCATGGAACACTTCTACAACAGCACACGTATGACTATCTTGATTCTGTCATAAAATCGTCATGGATGTACATGCATGACAAAAAACGCGACCTACTGTGACAAACACGTATAATCACGGAAGTGTATTTTTTTTGTAGTGAATGTCGGTGTCAAAACCGGCGGATCTCGGGTAGGGGGTCCCGAACTGTGCGTCTAGGGTTGATGGTAACAGGAGGCGGGGGACACGATATTTACCCAGGTTCGGGCCCTCTCTATAGAGGTAATACCCTACTTCCTGCTTGATTGATCTTGATGAATATGAGTATCAAGAGTTGATCTACCACGAGATCGTAATGGCTAAAACCCTAGAAGTCTAGCCTGTATGATTATGATTGCCTCTACGGACTAAGCCCTCCGGTTTATATAGACACCGGAGGGGACTAGGGTTGTACAAAGTCGGTTACAGAGAAAGGAATCTTCATATCCGGGCGCCAAGCTTGCCATCCATGCCAAGGAGAGTCCCATCCGAACAAGGGAGAGAGTCTTCTGTCTTGTATCTTCACAGCCCAATAGTTCGGCCAACGCTACATAGTCCGGCCGTCCGAGGACCCCTTAATCTAGGACTCCCTTAGCGCCCCCTTTCCCTAGTCCAATTCGGCATCCTCCCTTGTGGGGGGTGCACCAGCCCCTTGTGGGCTGGTTAGTCTCCCTCACATTGCCCATATGGCCCATATCTTTCATTGGGGGGTTCCGGTAACCCTTACGGTACTCCAGTTTGTACTCGATACACTCCGGAACCCTTCTGGTGTCCGAATACCACCTTCCAATATATCAATATTTAACTCTCGGCCATTTCGATACTCCTCGTCGTGTCCGTGATCTCATCCGGGACTCCAAACAAACTTCAGTCACCAAAACACATAACTCATAATAGAAATCATCATCGAACGTTAAGCGTGCAGACCCTACGGGTTCGAGAACTATGTAGACATGATCGAGACACATCTCCGATCAATAACCAATAGGGGAACCTGGATGCTCATATTGGTTCCTACATATTCTACAAAGATCTTTATCGGTCAAACCGCACAACAACGTACGTTGTTCCCTTTGTCATCGGTATGTTACTTGCCCGAGATTCGATCATCGGTATCTTCATACCTAGTTCAATCTCGTTACCGACAAGTCTCTTTACTCGTTCCGTAATGCTTCATCCCGCAACTAACTCATTAGTCACATTGCTTGCAAGGCTTATAGTGAGGAGTATTACCGAGAGGGCCCAGAGATACCTCTCCGATACATGGAGTGACAAATCCTAATCTCGATCTATGCCAACTCCACAAACACCTTCGGAGACACATGTAGAGAATCTTTATAATCACTCAATTACGGTGTGACGTTTGATAGCACACAAGGTGTTCGTCCGGTATTCGGGAGTTGCATAATCTCATAGTCAGAGGAACATGTATAAGTCATCAAGAAAGCAATAGCAATAAAACTTATCGATCATTATGCTATGCTACCCGATGGGTTTTGTCCATCACTTCATTCTCTAGTGATGTGATCACGTTCATCAAATGACAACACATGTCAATGGTCAGGAAACATAACCATCTTTGATTAACAGCTAGTCAAGTAGAGACATACTAGGGACACTTTGTTTTGTCTATGTATTCACACATGTACTATGTTTCCGGTTAATACAATTCTAGCATGAATAATAAACATTTATCATGATATAAGGAAATATAAATAACAACTTTATTATTGCCTCTAGGGCATATTTCCTTCAATAACAACAACATCCTCCACATGAAGGGTATGAAGATCACTTTTATGAAGATTAATTTTCATACCATAAAGTTTTCCAAAACAAGCTAGATTCCATTTCAAATTCCTAGCATGTTCAATAGAAGCTTTTAAGAAGAAGATAGTTCCATGGGCATACTGCAAGTTCATCACCCCCACCCCCTGCAACTCCAAATGGCATGTGGTAGTAGACCAATAATCAATTTATGCTTAACAACTTTAAACAACATCTTAGAAAAGACATCAACTAGCAAATTGAAAAGGAGGGGGGAGGATCTCCTTTCTTGAGACCTTTTGCACCCACAAAATAAGAACAATTAGTGTCATTAACTCTCACACAAAAGGAACTTTGGAAGAGAGTGCTACAAATCCACCCAATCAATTAACTATCAAAACCTCTAGTAGTGAGCATTTCCGCAAGGAAATCCCCCACATTGTGTGTCATAGGCTTTCTCATTGTACAATTTAAAGTCAAACCAATACCAATAGTTCTATGAACCTCATGGATAACTTCATGGACCGTAACCACACTCTCAAGAATGAAACTTCCCTTGATGAAAGCCTATGGGAACCTCATGGATAACTTCATGGACTATAACCACACTCTCAAGAATGAATCTTCCCTTGATGAAAGCAGTTTTGTTTGGGGATATAAGTCTATCACAAACAGGGAAAGCCCTCGTAGTCATTACTTTAGTAAAATAAATTAGCAACACGGTTACTGAGACTAATAGACCATTTTTTTCATTTTCCTTAGCATCAGATTCTTTAGGTATGAAAGTGATAATAGAAAATTTAAGATGATAAATGTCTAATGAGCCATTTTGCAGAATCTCTCACAAGAGCCATAAAATCATCTTTAATTAAATCTCAAAAAGTTCAGTAAAAAAAAAACCATCCGGGCCAGAGCACCATTGGCACACGAATTATAATAGCTTCTCTAATCCTCATCTTCAAAAAGGTTTTTTCTTTCCAGATTTTCATTCTCCTCAACAGTAACAAGGTCACACACATCCCAAAATCTACCCCTAAATGGATCGATGGTTTTGTTGCACTTGTTTTTTTCCTAGGGAGCCTAACTTTAATTACCAATTCTCAATAGCAGAAGCATCGTTGGCTTCAATATTCCAAACAACATGCACCAATCACTGAAACCAGGTCGTGATAGCCATCATTTCTCAAACCTAAACATCTTAGGAGAGGAGATTTTCCTAGCCCCAGTATCAAGTACTAGTGGAGTATGACCACTCCCAACCCTAGGCAAAGCTACTAAAGAATAATGCTGATAATGAGCATCCCAGCTCACACAAGTGAGCTCTCTATTAAAAAAGGGGGTTATCTTGGTTATTAGACCAAGTAAAACTCCTGTTAGAAATAGAAATCTCTAACAAGCCCCATCTATTAACTCAATCATTAAAAAAAGGAAAATGTAGTGTGGATTATTAGAGCCATTCTCTGACCCTTATCATCTCTAACTAGATTAAAATCACCACATAACAGGATAGGGTATGTAGCTTGTTCCATAACATCATGAAGTTCACCCAAAAAAATCCAGTTTAAATTCAGGATAAGCAGTATCACAAACAACAATCAATTGCCACACAAAACCATCACATTTGTTCATAACAGTAGAAACCGCACATAAGGTTTCACTGGAAAAAAGCCAATAACCTCAAACTTGTCTTTTTCAAAACCAACCAAAAGCCCTCCAGCAGAACAGATGTGCTTTCGACTGAAGCTTTTGCCGCTCCAGATGGTGTATGCTTTGCTCAGCTCATGGGGCATTACAAGATTATTCTTCAGTCTGATAGTGAACATGTGATGTTGACTCTTAACTTGATTTTTTTTCTCCCGTGAGTACAAGTTCGACAATTTTTCATGACTACATGCTCCATGCAATTGCCTTTGATGATGTTTCTTATGAGTTGTGCCCTTGGGAAGCAAATATTGCAGCACATGAGATAGTTAGGTCTTTCTTTCCTCAGAGTTTTGTACTTGGGCTTTCTCATGCAGTCGCTTATAAATGATGTAAAATCCCCGAGGCTTGTTAGGAAAAAAAACTATAAGGGTAGTAGAAAAAGATGTACTATAATAACGATACACTATGCTCCCTAATTTTGGAGCTTTCTCATTCAATTGAGGTGTTCAATTTCGGATTTGGTTCATGATTTTGACTGGTCAACGATTTTGATTGAGATTATTTTAAATTTGGTTCATAGACTTTATTCAATTGAGGTGTTCAATTTCGAATCTGATTCATAATTTTGACTAGGTTAACTATTCCGATGGAGGTGTCCAATTTTTAGTTTGATTTATGATTTTGACGAGACTATGATTTCTCAAATCAACCGCCAACAACTAGACTATAGAACACAAGTCCCGCGCACCCTCTTATCACTTGGTAAAAAAGAATCATCAGCATGCAACACTATAGCTCCAATATAATACATGCGATCACCAGCACAAGGAATTTTCCCACATACATGTGGGCTGATAAAGCATAACACAGAATCACGCCTCTAGAAAGGGCCCACCAAAAACATCGTATTTTAAAACAGACATGCACCATCATCTCTTTCACGCGCCAAACCAAATAAAAATATTATGAAATCCCAAGAACACATATGGCGCAACATAGCGCGCACAAACCTCCCAGTAAGGGCATCTCCAACACCGACCCTCAGACTGCTCGCAACCGTCCGGTCCGAACATGTTTTGCCATGCAATGTAGTCCTGCAATGGTAATATGCTTTTTCCCGCAAACCGGAGACAAAGCAGGGGAGGGGGGTGCGGGCATTCGGACTGCTGCCACATCTGCGTCTGGCAACCGTGGCCCACCCAAAACCTTCTCCCTCGCCCGACGCTGGTCAGCGCTGCTACAGAGCGTTCTCGACGCACATGCCGGCCCAGAGTGGAGCCGACATTGAAGCGGCACACTGGCCTCACCGCTTCCTGGTGCATGCAGCGTCTCTCTGCATTCAAACGACACCAGCTCGTCTGCTTGCATCGATTAAACGCATGCGGTTGCTAGGGAATCTACTCCGGCGCCACCCGTCTGTTCCTCTGCCGCCCACCATCGAGGACCTCATCGCCTGCCCTGCGCTCCGCCTGCTATTTAATCGCAAGCCGGCAACACAGCCGCATCCATCTACCCTCCTCCTCTCCGCAGCACACCCACCATGGCCTCCTCGAGCTCCAAAGCTTTGTGGTACGACCTCTCCTCTGACCAAAAGAAGGAGCTCACCGTCATTGTTGCTGGATGGCGGGCCGCAAGGCGGTCGAGCTCGTCGGAGACCGGCGCTGAGGATGCGCCAATGACGAAGGCGGCCTACGACGAGCCAACGCCAATGACGGAGGCAACCGGCGACGAGCAGGCGCCACCATCCTCGTCGGCCAATGCCGGCATCACCATGGGCAAGACTCGTGCCCACTACATCTTGGAGCGGGAGGGGGGGGTCTGGCAGGCGGAAGCCGATCAATCCTACAAAATCCGCCTCCTCGACGAGCACCGGCGCGCGGAGGAGTTACTCGTCGTCGGCATCACGGCGAACATGGAGGTGGACCAGCAGGAGGCGTTGCTCGAGTCCTACCGCTCCGCCCGCAACATTCGCCGCGACAAGAGAATTTAGAGGCCGCCTACAAGGAGATCGATGAGGCGGCCGATGAGGTTTACAGGCCCGACTCTGACGACGGTGATGAGGTTGGCAGCAATACCAACAACGATGCTGGCAGCGAGGAAGAATAGTGCATGCTAGGTCTTCGACGCTCGGGTTCGAAGAAGGCCACCGCCCCCCTCGGTTGCAGCTAAGCTTGGCGGGCTGATCCTCGTCGGCCGATTAGCTGCTGCAGAGGTGGAGGTGGAGGCTGAGGCAAAGTTGGAGACTGCAAAGGCGGAGCCGGAGCTTCTTTTTGCAGTGCTCACGCCCGAGCGGACGCCGGCGATCATTTAGATTAGATTTAGAGCAGGGTTTAGTGAAAAATATGTCGAGAATGTAATGAATTTCATCCGGTCTGCATGAATTTCCTCCGGTTTGATTGAACCGCGCTTCGAAAGGTTTGCAAGTAGCGTTGGATGACCGGTTTGATTGAACCGCGCTTCGAAAGGTTTGCAAGTAGCGTTGGATGACCGGCTTCGGACGGATGCGGGAGAAAATTTGGGGGTGAGCGTTGAAGATGCCCTAAGGAGGCATAGCTCAAGATCGGATACGATTCACAATTTGCAAGTACCACGCGGCGTTAGCACAAATAAGTCTGCCATGCTTTGGATCGAAGCGAAAGAAATGTCCGCCTGAGCAGCTGGTTGTTCTACCCTTCGATACAGGGACTCGAGCCAAGAGTTCTTCGTAGGACCATGCATGCAACTAGCGGAGTACTCTCTCCGTCCTAAAATAACTGTCTCAACTTTGTACTAGCTCTAGCACAAATTTGTACTAAGCTCAAGACACTTATTTTGGGACGAAGGAAGTACTACTGTACAACGCATCTGTAAAATTTTGCAAGCTTCCAGTGCCAGGAAACGTCGATGACTTGAAAATATCTCTCCTCCAGTCCTCACACTATATGCATGCGGGGAAGGGCAGGAGCAGCGAGCCAGGGCCCAGTTTTGAGCCAAGCCATAGCAACAGGAGCAGGCAAGCAGCAAAGGATCCTTTTGCTGATTTTATTACTACTCTACGTAATTCAGGGCGAGGCAGCTGCGGATTTGCTGAAGCCTCGGAAAAGCAGCCAAGGGACATCTTGATGCACAAAAGGCGCCGTTGATGGCGATGACACGACGCAAGAAATCAAATGAACCATGGACATATGATCATCTGAAGCCACTACGGCAAGAAATAACAAGGGTTCATGTTTCACAAACAAGGAAATTCTTGACCATGGTTCAAATAGCTGGCAACATGCACAAAAATAAAAATAAAAACCCTCCAACAGGCAACAGCTCTGAACTGCAACGCGTAGTTGTCGCAAAAGAACCAAAAATCTGAAAAATATCACGAGTCATTGACAATGGTGTCTGAACGTGTAGCTAACAAAGTATGAACGTATATCAAGGTAGTATAGCACATAGTCTGCAACAATCTAAGCACGCGATTATGATACACTGCAAAGTAAATGTTAGTAGGCACATCTCACTGGGAGGTGCCATCGTCCTAATGTTTCTGTACTGGTCATTTTTCAGCTACAAGAAATGAGAAGTACATACTCAGGTTTTCTCAGCTGAGGTGAGATGCCCCAGTTTTTCTGTCATCTGTTCGACGCTCTTGCCCCACCAAAAACTTCCGCGGTCTCCTGCTGTTGTTTGATTTGCTTCTCTGTCTCGCCGTTCTGATTGGGCCTCCTGGTGTGCATGGGATGACCCAGGCTGCTCGGTAAGAAACTGCTGCCAAAATCCATCATTTGCATCAGCAGGAGGGTCTTGGGTGGGTTGTTGATCTCTCGATGGACCAGTTTCTGTAACAGCAGGTTCCAGATTGACATCTATCTCGGAGACCTTAGCTCGTGAATCTGCACGAGAATGAGCTTCGGGAAGCGGAGGACTCTCTGGACAGCTGGCGGACTCTGCTATATCGCGAGAAGAGTGTGAATCTCCTACACCAGCTGAACAAGTATGCATCATGGACGGAGGTGATTGCTCGTGGGGCTCACTCTCCGCAGATGAATGGAGCTCTGTAAGAACAACAGCTGAGGAATGACCTGGGACATCACCATCATATGAAACATCATTACCAAATGCCTCACTCGCTTCTTTGAAGAAATTCTCCAAGGAATTTAAGGACGATTCCATTCTGTTAAATGATGCCCTAAAAAGTTCATGAGTTGGTGAGTTGACCAAGTCACAATGCATAATCTGGTTCCCCTGAGTACTTGTATCCTCATGGAATGATATTGGTTTAGGCAGTCTCCTCTTCTTTCCGTGATGATCAGATTGTTCTACGAAGCTAGAAAAAAATCCAGGTGCATTCACAATTTCTCTGACATAAGATATAAGATTTTTCTGCTGATCCTCGATAGCAAATAGTTTGTCTTCCAAAGCCTTCATATTACTCTCCATATCAGTTTTCTTCCTTTCAAGCTGTAACTTTAGTGATGCATTATCACACTTGAGCCTCTCAATTTCCTCCTCATAGTCCCTCCTTTCACTATCAGCTAATGGTCCGGCACCCTGAGTATGTGATGAATGGCTGAATATTGGCTTGCGTCTATGGATATTTTTCAACCGATGCCGCTGGTCTCGTATGAATTCTTCATTTGCAAATTCCCATTGTTCTGGATCTACCTTCCTAAAGCCCTGTATAAGAACGAGTAGGTGACAAATATTAGAATAGCCTCACATTCGCATAAGAGGTATCATGCATTACCATTACCAAGGCTAAAATAAATCATGTACTACAACAGAAGGTAAACAAATTATACCGGAAGTGAGTGTGGTAGATTTTATTTGTCAAACAGCCACATGATCAAGAAGAGATAGTACTGAACGAAGCTAGTTGAATTTCACATATAGAACAAATCAAGAGTTGACCTTTGTTGTTTAAAAGTATGCCAAGTAAAATGACAAATTACATAATCCGGCACACTAAGCAGCTACCTATAAAGTGTATTTTGGATCACAAGAGCAATAAATCACAAGCACTCGTTCTAAATCGCAGATTATTGCCCAACTGAACCGAATTCCACGATAACCCACACAACCTCCTTGGCTCATAGCCTCACATGTCAGCAAAAGAAACCGCCACGCATTTCGGCCAGGCCCCAATTCCAGCGGCGGAACAGAGATTGGGCGGAGGAGAGAGGGGGAGGGTGGGTGTGAAGTTGTTCTCCTTACGTAGGTGTTGAGCTGGCGCACAAAGCTGGAGAAGTTGTTGTGCTTGAAGTACTTGGGGAGAAGATCCCGGCAGAAGTCGGCCTGGCTCAAGACGACGAAGCTGGTGCCGGACGGCGTCCACGCCACCACCGCGTCCGTGGCCGGCTCGTCCACCATCTCGTACGTCTTGGTGAGGAACGGCGGCAGCGACGCGGACCCGCCACTCCCCTCCATCCCCTCCACCCCCTTCTCCTCCTCGGGCTGCGGCGATTCGGCCTCAGCGCATAGCGGCTGATCGGCGGAGTGGGGTTCGGCTCGGCTTCTTCGGTTGGGTTTGGTTGGTTGGTTGGGGGTTGGGTTGGGGGGCGAGAATTTCTTGGATTAGCGGAATTTTCCAGAAGGTTAGCGTTGGAGGCGGAGGGAGACGGGGTGGGGTCGGGGTGGATCCAGCCCCAAGTGCGCGGCTTCGTTGGCTGCTTGGGTTAGGTAAGCAGTGACGCGGAGAGGGGGACTGCTCAATGAATACGCGCTGCGGCAAAGCCGCCTAGCACCACATCCACATGGCGAAGGACGCACATATTATTTACTTTTATTACGGCATCCCGCTCGCATACATTTCATACCGCGCGGTTGATACACCGAAAGCCATCCAAAACGGATCTGTATCGGTCCGCCGAGCGATCCGAACCATGTCTTTTCCGTAAACAGGAATCAAACGTGGGGTTTGCAGGAGTTCAGACACGAGACACGTCATACTCTTACACCCATGACCCACCTAAAAGGAAGACGGAACCCGCGCTTTTGTAGCTGCCCGCCCTGTTTCCGCGACAAAATCCCCACTCTCTTCCTCCATCCCATCGCTCTCCACCCAATTCCCACCATTTTTCCCACTCTCTTCCCCCCTCCCGCCGCTGACGCATGGAACCGCACGATAGCATGCCGGAGTTGGAGGTGGTGGAGGTGCAGCAGGATCCCAGCATCACCCTCGCCCAAAAGATCAACTCGGCGACGCGGCAAAATCGCCGCGACAAAGCAAAGGCCGCAAAGAAGGAGAAGCTCAGAAAGCGGAAGGCCGGTGAAGGGCGTGCTGATGGCGTCCGTGGCGGTGGGCGTGCTTGTCGCAAACATGGGGAGGTCGCGACCAAGGACATGGAGCCCCGATGGTGTCACCCGTCGTCCAGACACCGCCATGGCCGAAGCATTACAAGGCTCCGTACTACTACGCCGCTAAGCAGCTCGGTAGGCAGTCCACCGCAATCGCCGTCGGGCAAGTGCCTTACTTCGTCAATGTAATCACGGCGCCGCTGCTCTTCTTGGAGACTGCTTCGCCACAGCTCGCCCGGGTGGGGAGCACATGGGTGCCCGCACGCTGTTCGCTACTCTGCCTATAGCGGGGGAAGGCGTATGATGGCGGAGAGAGGGTTCGACATCATCCACGATGGAGGCGGGCGAGGAGGTGGTTATGAGGACGAGCAAGTGAAAGACTCGGATCCCACTCAGTCTGGCAACTACACCCACACGCAGTAGGGCTACACCCAGACCGGCATGCAATCCTACACCCAGACCAGCATGGGCACACAACAGCAAGATTGGGCCGCCAGACAGACGAAGGAGGAGCAGGTGGACGAGGAGGACGATGATCTAAATGATTTTGTCGGTGACCCGAAGAAGAAGGGTAGAGGAGAAAGCTTCAACATGCGGGCTACTCGGATCCCACTTAGTCTGGCAACTACACCCACACGCAGCAAGGCTACACCCAGACCGGCATGCAATCCTACACCCAGACCAACATGGGCACACAACAGCAAGATTGGACCGCCAGACAGGCGAAGGAGGAGGTGGAAGAGTAGGAGGACAAGGAGGACGATGATCCGAATGATTTTGTCTGTGACCCGAAGAAGAAGGGTAGAGGAGAAAGCTTCAACATGCGGGAGGATGAGCTATTGTGTGATGCATGGTTGGCCACTAGCTTCGATCCGATGCATGGCACGGTGCAAAAGGGCACAACCATTTGGACCAACATTCACACATGGTTCCATGAGCTCAAGCATTTCGCGCCCTACACTGACGCGGGCATCCACAATTGTAAACCAAATTCCCTCAATCATTGATGGTACACCATCCAAGAGGCCGTGTCGAAGTATTGCAACCACTTAGCGCATCTCCACGTGCGGTGGCCTACTGGTGCGCAAATCCCCGATAAAGTAAGTTCATTTGGCCGGATATGCATAGTCTTGTTGATCACTAGCTAGATATGCATAAGCTTGTTGGTCACTAGCCGGATATGCGTAGTTTTGTTGATCATTGGTCCGGTTTGCATAGTTTTGTGGCCAGATATGCATAGTTTTGTTGATCATTAGCTTGATATGCATAGTTTTGTTGATCATTTGCCGGATGTGTATAGTTTTGTTGATCATTAGCCGGATGTGGATAGTTTTGTTGCCGGATATGCATAGTTTTGTTGATCGTTGGCCAGATGTGGATAGTTTTGTTGATCATTGTCCGGATGTGGATAGTTTCGTTGCCGGATATGCATAGAATTTTCCATAAGGTTAGCGTTGGAGGCGGGGGAGACTGGGTGGGGTCGGGGTGGGTCCGGTCCCAAGTGTGTGGCTTCATTGGCGCGGAGAGGGAAACTGCTCAATGAATACGCGCTGCAGCAAAGCCGCCTAGCACCATATCCACATGGTGAAGGACGCACGTATTATTACTCTTATTACGACATCTCCAACACCGACTCTCAAACCGTCCGCATACGTTTGGAGCGCACAGTTCAGACCCTGGAAGCTATCCAACGTGGGTCTGTATTGGTCCACCGAGCAGTTTCGACCATGTTTTTCCCACAAACTGGAATCCAATGTGGGGGTTTTGCGAGAGTCTAGATACGAGACACATCAGACTCTTACACCCATGTGTCGGTGCTAAAGTCAGCGGATCTTGGGTAGGGGGTCCCAAGCTATAGGTCTAGGAACAATGGTAACATGGGAAACAGGAGAAGATGTTTACCCAGGTTCGGCCCTCTCGAAGAAGTAAAACCCTACATCACGCTTTGATTATATTGATGTGATGGAGTACAGAGTACAAGATGATGTACCTCGAGATCGTCTGATTGATGTTCTAAACCCTAAGGCTGGTAATTGTGTCCCTAAACACTAAATCCCTCGACTTATATATGCGCTGGGGGTACCTAGGTTACACACATGGCCGGTTGCCAACGCGATGGCTATTGAGTTATCCTTGAAGTAAACGCCAAGTCTTTGAAAATTCCCATCTTAATCATGCCTAGGTTCAAAGCTTCGGTTGTCCTTTCCTTTTGGTAATCGGTGGGCCATTAGCTCGGCCATGGACTGCAGGCCATATAGGTTGGTACCCTTAGTCCAGGACACCATGAGTAGCCCCTGAACTGGTCTTCAAAGCCGAAGACTGCTGCCCCCTCCTCGATATGATCTCTTCGGCTTGATGTCTTCGGCTTCGCAGACGAGTTCCTTCTTTATTTGTTTGTGTTTGAATCCAAAGTCTTTAGTGACTCATATTTCACTGGGTCTCCTTTTATAGTAGACTCCACCGACCATGTGTTTAAAACTTTATCCTCAACTAAGAGGGCACGGATTCCTTTTTACAAGGGCATCCACCCTTGTTTGGGGTCTTGAGTTAACTTAGCCTCAAAGGCTTGCCACGTAGGCATAACTAGTTAGAGGCTTCAAACCCTGACAGCTTTACTGAGCTGTCACCACCTATCATGGGCTGAGGTCAGTTATCACGAAATCATTTTGTGACCCGAGGACACCTTTTACCGGCACGTCTCATCAATATTGAGATTGTGCCCCGGTTTTTAAGGCATATCATCAACAAGTTGATTTACCGATGCGAGCACAATGACATGATGGGTTGGAAAACATGCGATTTACCCGGCGCAGCGAGGGGACTCTTGGTCTTTTACTGACCCATAAAAACAAAAGGGTAGTAAATCACTTCTTCCATGCTTCCATCCCTTGCTCCATCGCTCAAATCTCCCAAAGCGCTGGTGCCCTCAGATCCACCTCCAAGCTTCTCTCCCTTTCCCATGTTTTCCCATCAACGATCACCGACGCCGAGCTGAAGGGGCAGTGGGTGCCCTCGAATGTCATGGTGGGCACCATCGAGGAGCTCTAGTCTGTGGGTTACATCCCTGCGGCAACCAAGTGCCGTGCACCGGCGTCAAGTGAGACCGGCCACACCGACTCTGCCATTCCCACTCCCAAGGAAGGGGAAAGGGTGGTCTTGATCCCCCACTTCATCCAAGGTCTGGAGTTCGGTCTTCATCCCTTCACGAGGGGGCTGATATTTTACTACAGGTTAGACTTCAACCACCTGGCCCCTGATACGTCCATTTTGCATCATGTTTTCCTATTGTTATTTATAGCGTTTTTATGCAATATAACACTTTATGGAGTAATTCTAATGCCTTTTCTCTGATAATATGCAAGGTTTAACAAAAGAGGGAGAATACCGGTAGCTAGAATTCTGGACCTGAAAAAAAGCTACGTCAGAGATACCTATTCTGCACATCTCCAAATGAGCTGAAATTTTATGGAGATTTGTTTTGGGATATATTAAAAATACTGGAGAAAAGAAATACTAGAGGAGGCCACCCAGGTGCACACTAGGCACCAGGGCGTGCCTACCCCCCTAGGCACGCCCTGGTGGTTAGTGGGCTCCCTGCCCCACCTCCAGTGCCCATCTTCTGGTACATAAGGTATTTTGACCTAAAAAATAAGGAGAGGACTTTCGGGACGGAGCGCCGCTGTCTCGAGGTGGAACTTGGGCAGGAGCACTTTTGCTCACCGGCGGAGTGATCCCGCCGGAGATACTTCCCTTTGGGAGGGGGAAATCGAAGCTATCGTCATCACCAACAACCCTCTCATCGTGGGAGGGCCAATATCCATCGACATCTTCAATAGCACCATCTCATCTCAAAACCCTAGTTTATCTCTTGTGTTCAATCTTTGTATCAAAACCTCAGATTGGTACATGTAGGTGACTAGTAGTGTTGATTACATCTTGTAGTTGATGCTAGCCGGTTATTTGGTGGAAGAATATATGTTCAGATCTATCATGATATTCAATACCCCTCTGATCTTGAGCATGAATATGTTTTGTGAGTAGTTACTTTTGTTCTTGGGGACATGGGAGAAGTCTCATCATAAGTAATCATGTGAATTTGATATTCGTTCGATATTTTGATGCTATGTATGTTGTGATTCCCTTAGTAGTGTTATGTGAATGCCGACTACATGACATTTCACCATCTTTGGGCCTAAGGGAATGCATTGTGGAGTAGTTATTACATGATGGGTTACTAAGAGTGACAAAAACTTAAACACTAGTTTATGCGCTATTTCATGAGGGGCTGATTTGGATCCATATGTTTAATGCTATGGTTAGATTCTATATTAATTATTCTTTCGTAGTTGTGCGTGCTTGCGAGAGGGGTTAATTATAAGTTGGAAGCTTGTTCAAGTAAACATCACCCAAGAACCGGTCCACCCACATATCAAATTATCAAAGTAGCGAACGCGAAACAAACCAACACGATGAAAATGACTAGACGAAATTCCCGTGTGTCCTCAAGAACACTTTGCTTACTATAAGAGATTGTTTTGGCCTATCCATTGATACAAAAAGGATTGGGCTACCTTTTTGCACCTATTTTTACTATTGCTACTTGTCACTTGTTACAAAATATCTTGCTATCAAACTACCTGTTACCGACAATTTCAGTGCTTGTAGAAATTACCTTGCTGAAAACCGCTTGTCATTTCCTTCTGCTACTCGTTGGTTGACACTCTTGCTTATTGAAAGGACTACGATTGACCCCCTATACTTGTGGGTCATCAAGACTCTTTTCTGGCACCGTTGCCGGGGAGGGAAGCGCTCTTGGTATGTGGAAATTGGCAAGTAAAAATTTATATAACGTGCTAAAATTTACTGTTACTCGCTACTATGGAAAACAATCCTTTGAGGGGTTTGTTCGGGGTATCTTCACCTCGACCGGAAGCACAAAGAGTTGCTCCTCAACCTACTACACCTACTAAAAATATTAGTTATGAGATTCCTTCGGGTATGATTGAGAAACTAGTGCTAATACTTACGCAGGAGATGGAACGAAGCATTCTGATATGCACCTAATCTATGTGGATGAAATTTGTGGATTGTTTAAGCTTGCAGGTTACCCAGAGATGAAGTTAAGAAGAAGGTTTTCCCTTTATCTTTGGGGGGGAGCATTCACATGGTATAGGCTATGTGATGATATTGGAGCTTGGGATTGGAATCCATTGAAATTGGAATTTCACCAAAAGTTTTATCCTATGCATGTAGTTCATCGTGGATCAAAATTATATATATAATTTTTGGCCTCGTGAAGGAGAAAGTATTGCTCGAGCTCGGGGGAGGATTAAATCAATGTTATATTCATGCCCCAGTCATTAGCTCTCAAGAGAAATTATTATACAAAATCTTTATGCTCGGCTTTCTCGTAATGATCAATCCATGCTTGATACTTCTTGTATCGGTTCTTCTATGAAGAAGATTATTGAATTCAGGCGGGATCTTTTGGAAAGAATTAAACACAACTCCGAAGATTGTGTTAAATCTTTTATGAATACCGATGCTTTTCACAAGTTTAGCACTAAATATGGACTTGACTCTGAGATAGTAGCCCCTTTTGTGAATCATTTGCTGCTCGTGTTGATCTCCCTAAAGATAAGTGGCTTAAATATCACCCCCCCTATTAAAGAAAATATTGAGGAGCCAGTTATAGTTAAAGATGAAACTATCATTTACAATGTTGATCCAGTTGTGCCTACTCCTTATATTGAAGAACCACCTTTCCCTGTTAGGATAAAGGAACATGTTAAGGTTTCAGTCGTGGTTAACAAGAGTAACATTAAAGCAACTAGACCCTCTAAACAAATTAAAGTAGAACCTAGTAATGCTATGGTTAAAGATCTCTTGGTCGATAATATTGATGGGCATGTTATTTAATTCTGTGATGAAGCTGCTAGAATTTCCAAATCCGATACTAAAGATAAGAATAAGCCTGTTGTTGGCATGCCTGTTGTCTCGGTTAAAATTGGAGATCATTGCTATCATGGTTTATGTGATTTGGGTGCTAGTGTGAGTGTTATTCCTTTTACCTTACATCAAGAAATTATGAATGATATAGCACCTGCTGAAATAGAGGATATTGATGTCACTATTAAACTTGCAAATAGGGACACCATCACACCACTTGGGATTGTTAGAGATGTTGAAGTATTGTGTGGGAAAATAAAATACCCCACTGATTTTCTAGTTCTTGGTTCTCCACAAGATGATTTTTGTCCCATAATATTTGGTAGACCTTTCTTGAACACTGATAATGCTAAGATAGATTGCCATAAAGAACGGTTAGTGTCAATTTTGGTGATGTGTCTCATGAGTTTAATTTCTCTAAGTTTCATAAACAACCTCATAATAAAGAATTACCTAGTAAGGATGAAATAATTGGTCTTTCTTCTATTGCTGTACCTCCTACTAATCCACTAGAACAATATTTGCTAGACCATGAAAATGATATGCACTTGCATGAAATAGATAAAATATTCTTTGAACAACAACCTATCCTTAAACGTAATTTGCCTGTTGAAACTCTAGGAGGTCCTCCTCCACCTAAAGGTGATCTTGTGTTTGAATTAAAGCAATTGCCTGACACTTTGAAGTACGTTTATCTTGATGAGAAAAGGATATGTCCTATTATTATTACTGCTAACCTTACAGAACATGAAGAAAAGAGATTATTAAAAATTCCGAGGAAGCATCATGCTGCTATTGGATATATTCTTGATGATCTTAAGGGCATTAGTCCCACTCTCTGTGATCACAAGATTAATATGGAACCTGATGCTAAACCTCAACGACGATTGAATCCTAAGATGAACGAAGTGGTAAGAACTGAAATACTAAAGCTTCTGGAAGCAGGTATAATCTTCCCATAGCTAATAGTAGATGGGTAAGTCATGTTCATTGTGTCCCTAACAAAGGAGGTATTACTATTGTTCCTAATGATAAAAATGAACTCATTCCACAAAGAATAGCGACTAGCTATAGAATGGTAATTGATTTTAGAAAATTAAACGAAGCCACTAGAAAAGATCATTACCCTTTGCCTTTCATTGATCAAATGTTAGAAAGATTGTCAAAGCACACACACTTTTGCTTTCTTAACGGATATTCTGGTTTCTCTCAAATACCTGTATCACAACCTCATCAAGATAAAACCACATTTACTTGTCCTTTTGGAACTTATGCTTATATACGTATGCCTTTTGGTTTATGTAATGCACCTGCTACCTTTCAAAGATGTATGACTGCTATATTATCTAACTCTTGTGAAAAGATTATTGAGGTTTTCATGAATGATTTCTCCGTTTACGGAACTTCTTTTGATTATTGCTTAAGCAACCTTGATCGAGTTTTGCAGAGGTGTGAACAAACTAATCTTATCTTGAATTGGGAGAAGTGCCACTTTATGGTGAATGAAGGCATCGTCTTGGGGCATAAAATTTCGGAGCGAGGTATTGAGGTGGGTAAAGCTAATGTTGATGCAACTAAGAAAATGCCATGTCCGAAATATATTAAAGGTATTCGTAGTTTCCTTGGTCATGCTAGTTTCTATAGGAGGTTTATTAAAGACTTCTCTAAAATTTCTAGGCCTCTTACTAATCTCTTGCAACAGGATGTTCCATTTGTTTTTGATGATGTTTGTGTAGAAGCCTTCTAAACACTTAAGAAAGCCCTAACTTCTGCACCTATTGTTCAACCACCTGATTGGAACTTACCTTTTGAAATTATGTGTGATGCTAGTGATTATGCGGTTGGTGATGCTCTAGGACAAAGAGTTGATAAGAAATTAAATGCTATCCATTATGCTAGTAAAGCTCTAGACAGTGCCCAAAGAAATTATGTTTGCTTGTGATAAATTTAGATCTTACATTGTTGATTCTAAAGTAATTGTTCACACAGATCATGTTGCTATTAAATACCTTATGGAAAAGAAAGATGGTAAACTTAGACTTGTTAGGTGGGTTCTTTTGCTACAAGAATTTGATTTGCATATTACTGATAGGAAGGGAGCTGAGAACCCCGTAGCTGATAACTTATCTAGGTTAGAAAATATTCTTGATAGCTTTCCACATGAACAACTAGCTTTCATAAATGCTTCTCATAATACTCTTTAGTATGCTGACTATGCTAATTATATTTGTGCTAAATTTATACCACCTTGTTTCACATACCAACAAAAGAAAAAAAATCTTCTTTGACTTAAGACATTACTTTTGCAATGACCCACATCTTTATAAACAAGGAGTAGATGGTATTATTAGACATTGTATACCTGAGCATGAACAGGAACAAATCCTATAGAAATGTCACTCCGAAGCTTATGGAGGACATCATGCGGGAGATATAACTGCACACAAGGTATTACAATCTGGCTTCTATTGGCCTACTCTTTTCAAGGATGCTCGTAAGTTTGCTTTATCTTGTGATGAATGTCAAAGAATTGGCAATATTGTTAAACGTTAGGAAATGCCTATGAATTATTCACTTGTTATTGAACCATTTGATGTTTGGGGCTTTGACTATCACTACAAAAAAGACACATCCGTGACATTTTGGGCCGAACGAAATTTTTTCTGTCATACATATGACACTTCTGTGATGATAATTGTGAAAAAACCCGGTATCATCATAGATGTGGTGGGCTCCTACTTCTATGACAAAAAATCATGATAGAAAATGGGCTTTTCGTCCTGGGCGGACCGGAGACGCAGATGCATGACATTCTTTGGGCCGTCCATGATGGAAAAAACCGTGGTAGAAGCAAGGGGGAGGAAAATTTCAGGGAGTTGCCGGTTACGGTGTGAGGTCGGGGGCGGAGCGATGCGCGTTTCTCTTGTACAGGTACGCGCGTGTGTGCGAGGCGTTGGCTCTAACTGAACCCGAGCGAGGCATTGGGCTCTAACTGAACCCGAGCGATTGCACTGCAGGCTACGCGTTACTGAACCCGAGCGATCGATCGATGGCTATTAACTGAACCCGATGGAGCGATTCCTTCGCTACTGCTGCTAACTGAAGCCGATCGATTGGATGAACGGTGAGGGTTGCGGGGGAGGGGGTGGATGAACAGTGAGCTGTGGCATTGCCTCTGGATGAACAGGACCCCGTGGTGTGGAGGGCTAGATGAACAGTAGACGGTGGAGGGGTGGCCGTGGAGGGGTGGTTGAATAGGACCCTGTGGTGTCGAGGGTTGGATGAACAGTAGACGATGGAGGGCTGGATGAACAGTAGATGGTGGAGGGGTGGTTGAACAGTAGCCGATGGAGTAGCGCGCGGTGGAGGCTGGATGAATAGGAGCCCGTGGAGGCTGGAGGAGGTTGACGGTGGAGATAAACAGTATCCCGTGGAGTCCCGTTTTGCAGTACGCCACACCCCTCCCCCCATTTCGACCGTAGCGCTCCGACACAAGTCCCTTTCGTCCGTTGTGCGGTACGCCAGGCCTCGTTTCCATCGTCTGTTCCGTCCAAGCCGGTTGGCTCCCACGCGTTTCATTGCCTCCCGATGAACACGACGCATTCCGTTGCCTCCCAATGAACACGACACATTCCGTTGCCTCCCCATGAACACGACGACGAGACTGTTTCTCCGTTCCGACCAAGCCATATATGTATGCGCGAGTAGGCGTTCGAGACCCCGCCCGTATGTACGTACGTGGTCGTATTTTCTTTCTTGCACCCTGGTTGCTGTATGTACGTGTACATGCTACGTGCGCGCCTCTACTACGACACGTGTGCACCTCTACATCGACCAGTATGTACATACACGTTCGCGACCAGGATGACAACGCTATGTACGCTTCGACCAGGTGGGTCCCGACTGTCAGGCACTTCCTTGCCCGCGAAGATGTAGCTGGTGGGTCCCAGCAGTCAGGGAGGCGAATCGTTTTGTTTTTTGTTTTTGTTTTGCCCAGACGCACTTCCTTGCGTGCGAAGGTGTAGTTGGTGGGTCCCAGCAGTTAGGGGGAAATGTTTTTTTATGAAATACGGTGGCCCGTCTGGTGGGTCCCCACTGTCACGTGGAGGAATAATTATTTTGCACGTAATAAGGAGGCACTTCCTTGCTGCAGCCGTGGACCCATCTGTCAGCCTCTCCACGTACAGTCCACGTCCGATGGAAGTCGTTCCTTGACCATGTTGACCATGCCGCGCCGAGAGCACCACAACGGTGGACAATGGCGAGGCCTAGGAAGGGGACGACTCGGAGCCGGGGAAGACCCAGCAGTGGATGCCCACGCGAAGAGGAGTACGAGGGTTCACTGGTTCGGCTGCAGTATGAGGCTGCTGTCGTCGCAGAATAACAGGGGGTGTGGGTGAGTAGAGGAATGGCCTGGCCAGCGGTGGGAGTAGTAAGGGGCGGTGAGGCCTCCGCGACATCACATCAGGCCACGGGAGGCAGGAGCACGCGGTACGACCGGCGCTGGTTTGGGCGGCTGGAGCAAGAAGACCAGAGGTTGAAGAAGCACTACAACCGTTGGATGAACATCGTACGGTAACAGGAGCTAGAATCATTCATATTGACTAAGTTGACAAGGCCCTCCGTCCCCGTCAACTTGGTAGGCCCACAAGTTAGCCTCCCAGTATGCTGGGTTCCAGCTGGCAGGGGGAGTATTCATTTTTTTGTGTGTAATAAGGAGGCACTTCCTTGCGTGCGAAGATAGCTGGTGGGTCCGACAAGTCAGCGGGGGGCATGTTTTTTTTCGCGAAATACAGAGGCCCTTCCGGTGGGTCCTAGATGTCAGGTGGAGGAATAAGGAGGCATTTCCTTGTGTGCAGCCGTGGACCCAGCTGTCAGCCTCTCCACGCACAGTCTACTTCTGATGGTGTCGTTCGTTGACCACGTTGACCACGCCGTGCCGAGCGCATCCAAGGTAGTGGACGACGGCGAGGCCCCGGACAACAACGAGCCGGAGATGGGAAGACGCGGGAGTAGAGTCGCAGACGGAGAGGTGCATGAGGGTTAACTAGTTCTAGTGCGGTGTGGTTCGGCAATCGGTGGAGAAGAACATGAGGTGTGGAGGGGTGGAGGGATGGCCTGGCCAACGGTGGAGTAGCGCTTCATAGCGAAGCGTGCTAAGCAGAGCTGCTAGCAGCAGGAGGCGGGAGGTGGTCCTGGCGGCGCTGGAGGAACAAGACGAGAGATTGAAGATGGATGCCGGTCGTTGGATGTAAATCCAACGGCTAACATGTCAGAATCATTTGTTGACTAAATTGACAACGACTTGCGTTGGCTTCGATCTATTGGCCCACATTTCAGCCTCCAAAAATGTGGCACGTATTCAACCCATTTTTTTTCCAGAATTTACAGTCTTTTTTTGCGCGGTAGAATTTACAGTCAGTTTGATCTTTTTTTTGAATTACAGCCATTAGCTGGGCTGGGTGAACAATTAATGTAGCATCCATGCGGCCCATTTATTTTATTTCCTAAAAAATTACAGGCCATTTGCACTTTATCTAGACTAGCTAAATACCCGTGCGTTGCTACGGGAGCCAATATGTCACAACCAAGATTATAATGAAAAAACATGATGCGCTGAGATCACCAAAACATCTACTCGATGTTAATTACAAACATTATATTTTGAGCAACATTAAGATAAATAAGCATCAATTTCACATATCAGTGTCAAAGCAAGCATGAATCAAGGATAGTAAACACAAAGTTCAAACTAAAGGAAGCAAGTTCACATCATGATAGCCAAGTTTACCACAACTCTCTATTTCAAATTATTTCCCTATGATGTGGCTACAATACCCCCATATACTTGCAGGAATCATAAATCATAGGGGATTCCCGTCGCCATACGTCATATAGGGGATTCCAACATAATGTGCGTTCATTCCATGCATGAGTCAAGTATATATATATATACTCCCTCCGTCCCACAATATAAGATGTTTTTGCAAGCTGTTTTAGCATGTAAACATGTCTTATATTATCGGACGGAGGGAGTAAATCTCTAAGTTCTGTATTAAAATGTTTTCTCACAACGACAAACAGATTGTAGCAGTTCAAAATAAAATGGCAACTTTTTGTCCTCTTTAACCAATCCATTCTCCCATATAAACATGACGGAAGTAATAATGCATTATGATCACACTGCTTCTTGTCCATTTAGAAAGATAGTCAAATACTTCCTCCACAACAAACTCAAGATAGTAGGATGAAGAAAACAGTACCGGGTTCCTAAACCAGTGTGTCAAATTCTCAGACAAATGACTTGGCATTTAGATGTTTATTTTCTCAATCCATACTTCAAACCCTACATATGCTAGCAACCAAGATTTCTTAAAATTAGAACCTCCCAATGGTCCGGCTCCTGCAGAGTACCGGCTCACCTCGTCGTTCTCGTGTTCTTTGTCTGCTGAGGTGGCATCAGCTCTATGATGCCCTCCTCCATGCTCCCTTTCTCATCACAGTCAGCCTAAGATTTTTTTGAAAAGAACCTTGTTGTTTATAGATGACAACAACAACAACAACAACAATATTTAGACACACATGACCAACACTGAAGAACTTCGTAAGAGCTACTTGTTTTATGTGTGTATATAAGCTCCCACATTTTGCTACAAGTTAGAAAAAAAAGATACTCCGTCTGATTCATAATAATTAACGCTGCTTTAGTACAAAGTTGTACTAAAGCAGCGTTAATTATTATGGACCGGGGGGAGTAGTTAGTTTATTTTTTCAGTTTGCTAGACATAAGATTATATAAAACCCGTTATTACCGCTACTTTGTTTTTCTCTCCGAGCAAGAATACATAAATGGGAGAAAATATATCTGCATATTATAATTGAATTTATTTTTTGTCCCAAAAAGAATATGCATAAATGTGAAAAGAATATAGCTTACAGTAATATGTGTGATCATTGTTCCATCTACATAGTTAAGAGGAGAAACAATGAATACACCTATAAATTTGATCGCATAATAATTCTGCAGTGCAAGATAATCAAAGAGGATAATACACAGTGATACTGACAATCATAGTAGTGAAAAGAATTACCTATAAATACATGAAAGTCATGGATAAAATTGACAAACAATGAAACTTGTGTGCAGCTGCTGGTAATTTTAGAAAAGATCTACTTCACCCCCCCCCCCCCTCGCCATTCGCTGACAATGCCTAACCTCCATCCCTAAAGATGCCTAATAATGACATGTGATATTTCCAGCCAACATCTTGTGTCTAACTCTAATATCATGGACGGTTAAAAAAAATTGGCAAGAAACACACGGTTATCTTTTAGTCATCTTATGAAAAGTGTTGTATATCATGACTATCTATTGCAATTTCTTCCTCAATTCGTATATCATGACATAGTATAGCTCCAGCTACGAAAAGCAATTAACTGGCCAAGTAAATCAAAAAAGTAGTTAAGCAAATCTTAGACTTTTGTTGAATGTTGGATCTTGGATGGCTAGATGTGTACTATTTCTTATGCTGTAGCCATAGAAGACCCTCCAACCGAACCGAATCCATGATAGACTGCTCACAAACACAGAATAACAAATTGTTTTTTTCTAATTAACCGCAGTTCATGGTTGAAGCTATGTTATGGCTTATGGTGTTGTTTAACGAGCCCAGCCTCTGTACATATTCCTTCAATATAAATGGTTGGAAGCACATACAACGGAGCAAGAATTGTTGTATTCCTAAGGTTGGTTTCAGTTTGGTTGAGCCATGAAACATCAACCTTTTTATTTGATTCTACATCAAATAAGAAATATTTGAACTCATGTGCTGCACAATAGGCAAAAGACTTCCTAGAAATCCAAACAGAGTGGAAGAAAAATAGATCAATCCTTCGTTCCCAATAAAGAACTGTAGTCTGCAGGTAATTAAGCTATAAGTTAATTGCTTCAGGATTCAATAAGCGACATGGGGTGAAATTACCTGTGTTGTACCTTGTGGAGATGATTGAATCAAGGATTATCAATCGACATAGATAAACAGACAAGGAACTACTACCAAGATAAACAAACAAGGAACCCACTATCCAACTCTTGGTCTTGGACAATCTCCTGGCCAATGCACATATGGAGTAGGCGACATCGGCCCGCGGGCGATTTGCCGAGTTCGCAAACATTATCCCTGCATCCAGCAAAAAGATTTCACCAGGGCCGCATAGATGCCGCATTGCATGGTCAGGATGGGGGAATCACTCACTCCTGAAGTGCCGCTCCTTGGGCGGGCACTCCACGTGGTTCGTCGTCTTCATGATGGCGATATCCAAATCCTGCAAAGATCAGAAATTCTAGGGGCGCATTAGTAATTGATGTGGCACAATGCAGGATAATCAGACAGATATAGAGAGGAGCGGGATGCAGGTCATATGCGGCAGGAGATACAAGGCGAGGTGTTGATGGCAGGATGGGCGGGGCTTACCTTGTACTCGCTGTTGAAGTTGGCGAGGCCAACCTTGGTGGAGTCCTTGAGGGCGCCGTAGGCCTTGCGCTAGGTGCCGGACCCCATGACCGCCGTCGTCGCCCTCGCCCTCGCCCCGGCTCCGGCCCCTGCCCCGCCGCGCCCGCGGTCCAGCTTCGGCAGCCGCGCTCGCGCGCACGACGGACGATGGTACTTAGCCGCCAGCGGCGATTTCTCTCGCGAGAGAATTGGGGACGAGGGATTGTGAGGTTAGTGGGAGATGAGGTGTGCGGTCGTGGGCTGTTTTTCTTTTATCGAGCGGCGAGGCGTTGCGGCTTTCCTCATATTTTTGGAAGAAAAAAAAATCTGGGTGCGTGCGATTGGAGGGGGATCGAGCGAGGACGAACCATCACGACGTTCGATCCCCTTTAATAGTAGAGATACACGATTTTGCTGGGCTGATTCTAATTATAATGTTGGGTTGGGCCAGCAAGGTTATCAAAAAATAAAAAAGGGCTGAGCATTTTGTTATAAATATATTTAAATAATAAGTGATATTATTACATTTGTTCTTAAATCTTACCTAGCTTTTGTACAAAATCACTAGGATTTTTGTGCCGAAACAATCCAGGATTTTATTTGTTAAGAAATTATTTTTATAAGTTAATAAGATGTGGGATATTGTTTTCTTACAGATGTAAGTATCTGTTAAATATATGATGACAATAAAAATAATATATAATAACATATAAAATAATTTAAATATATATAATATAGTTAGAAGGGAAACATAAGTTGTACCTGGCGTTCCTACTCTTTTACAGAAAAATAGAATAGACCTCTGCGTTTTCTTCAAAAAAAATACATAAATTGGGCTGCCAAAAATAAAACCTCGGATGGGAGGTCCATAGGCCGGTCGATACATGACGGCCCTAAGAAAATACAAACAGGCCCTCCCATCCGAGGTCGTGGGCTGCGCATGTTAAAAATGAAAGCCTAGACGGGGCAGCCCAAAACCATGTCCAACACTTGCCAAAACTACATCCCTCGTTTTCTTTGTGTTTCGCACACTCGACATTGTGTGGGCATTTTGACTGTGCATCATATGAAGATGTGCTATGCATGAATGTTGATCAGCATGAAGTTAACTGGCTGGTAGTTCCATTTTCAACCATGAATAAAACTTCCAACATGATGTTAACCCTGTTTGAATAGGCCGTGTTAATATAAATGCTCTGCCTCTGAAAGTTGGAGTTTCTTATCTGAAACTGAACTTGCAGTTTCTTATCTGAAACTGAAACTTGCAGTTTCTTCTCATCTGCACATTTATACTCCTATGAAACTACATTTTTTAAGTGCTAAAAATAAATCTCTACAATTCATAAAATTCTTCATCTGCTCAATACTGCAAATCTGAAATACAAAAGACATTCATATCTGAAAGTACTCTCAAAATACACAACACAAAACACAATTCACAACCTGCAAATACTGACAACTCTAAGCTCCTCCTGACAATTCACAACCTGCCCGACTATTGGGCTGGGGGGGGGGGGGGCAGCCCCCTCCTATTGCTCGGCGGTAGACAGCCACCCCGTGAGACGATGTGAACGGTGAGGGAGACGATGGCGAGGAAGCGTCGTCGTGCCAACTGCTTTTCTCCTCTTGCAGTTGGGTTCGGCAGGACACCCTCACAAATGACACCCTGTAGATGCCCGATCCTTCAATCTCTGGTGGATGCTCCATCTGGGATCGATACTCCCACCACCGTGTCACGCCCAATATGCAACCCTATCCAAAAGGAACTCGGAGGTCCCACCAAGGATAGACCCGCATATTGAAACGCTTTTGCAAGCTGGATATCATTACATCAACATTACATCATAGATGGGGATACATACAAAAGGGCATACAATGCCACACGAATACAACATCATCTTACATAAGAGCACCATCCGACTACGGATGAAACACAAACAGAAACTCAAACGACATCCACCCTGCTAGCCCAGGCTGCCGACCTGGAACCTATCCCCTGATCGAAGAAGAAGTAGAAGAAGAACTCCAAAACAAGCAAACATCGCTCTCGCGTCATGATCATCGCATAACTAGTACCTGCAACTATTGTTGTAGTAATCTGTGAGCCACGAGGACTCAGTAATCCCATTACCATGGGTATCAAGACTAGCAAAGCTTAACGGGAAAGGAAGGGGGGTAAAGTGGTAAGGTTGCAGCAGCGACTAAGCATATATGGTGGCTAACATACGCAAATAAGAGCGAGAAGAGAAACAACGGAACGGTCGTGAAGCTAGCAATGATCAAGAGGTGATCCTGAACTCCTACTTACGTCAAACATAACCCAAAACCATGTTCACTTCCCGGACTCCGCCGAAAAGAGACCATCACGGCTACACACACGGTTGATGCGTTTTAATTCGGATCTGGTGTCAAATTATCTACAACCGGACATTAACAAATTCCCATCTGCCACATAACCGCGGGCACGACTCTCGAAAGTTTAATACCCTGCAGGGGTGTCCCAACTTAGCCCATGATAAGCTCTCGTGATCAACGAAGGATATTCCTTCTCCCAGGAAGACCCGATCAGTCTCGGAATCCCGGTTTACAAGACATTTCGACAATGGTAAAACAAGACCAGCAAAGCCGCCTGATGTGCCGACAATCCCGATAGGAGCTGCACATATCTCGTTCTCAGGGCAACACCGGATAAGCGAAGCGTAGAGGTACCGACGTAACCCAAGTTGCCAAGGGATGGTCCCGCACGGTGCTCTAGTTTGGACCAACACTTAGACAAGCATTGGCCCGGGGGGGGGCTAAAATAAAGATGACCCTTGGGTTAATTACTCCCAAGGGAAAAGTAGGTGGTGGTGAGGCAAATGGTAAAACCAAGGTTGGGCCTTGCTGGAGGAGTTTTATTCAAAGCGAACTGTCAAGGGGGTCCCATAAATCACCCAACCGCGTTAGGGACGCAAAATCTGGAAACATAATACCGATATGACGGAAAGTAGGGCGGCTAGAGTGGAACAAAACACCAGGCATAAGGCCGAGCCTTCCACCCTTTACCAAATATATAGATGCATTAATAATATAAGAGATATTGTGATATCCCAACATAACCCTGTCCACCATGGAGCAATCTTCAACTTCACCTACAACTAACAACGCTATAAGAGGGGCTGAGCAAAGCGGTAACATAGCCAAGCAATGGTTTGCTAGGAAGGGTGAAAAGGTTAGAGGCTGACATGCAATTTGGGAGGCTTGAAGAGCAAATGATAGGTAGCGCAGCAAAGCGATAGAACGAAGCAACTAGCATAGCAATGATAGTAATGAGATCCAAGGTGACGGTCATCTTGCCTGAAATCCCGCAAGGAAGAAGAACGAGTCCATGAAGAAGATGAAGCTGCGAAGACGAACCAAGAGTAGACAAACGAATCCTCACGATCGCAACGAAAACGGGAACTATCGAGAAGAAGCACACAACATGGTAAACACACCACACATGAACATTACATGATGCTCAACCAAGTATGATGCATGACAAGGCTAGATGAGGCCACTCATGGCAAGAGATGATGCAAACAAGAACAACACATCAAGGCAAGTTTAAATGAGGTCGGAAACAACATATAACAATTCTGGTAAGTCCTCATATGCAAATTTAGAAATTGGTCCAGAACTGAATAAACCTTATGTTCAAGTTGTTAAACAGCAAGTTAAGATGCACCAAGATGATCTACACGAAATTCTAGTCAAGTTACGTATAAAGTTCATTAGATTCGGAGCTACGGCCTAGAAGATATGAGCAAAACAAGTTAAACATGGCCTTGATGCTCAAAGCATCCAAACATCAAGCAAACACTCTCAAAAACAAGGATGCAACAAGGGAATATGAAACTACATGCAATTCTAAGCAAGTTTCATATAGAGCACACTCAAAATGGAGCAACGGTTCAACACATACACTCTATACAAGTTTAAAGGGCATGCTGTCCAAAACAGCAAGTAGGCATCTTACAAGCATCAAGACAACAAGCTACAGCACCCCAACATAAGAACAAAAGGCATGGGCATAAAGTACAGGTAAAGCATGACAAAACATGAAGACTGAGCTATCTCCAGAAATCACTAGAACATGCTCAAAAGGACCTGGGAAGGTTGCAAATAATAACAGTTTCGGACTTAGCAGAAATAACATCAGGTTGCAATGTTTAGAGCTATCAAACAGCATGCTACAGGAACTTACAAGGGCAAACAAAGGCATGGCATGAATCTACTAATTTCATAGAACGAATGTCCCTTACTACCATGAGCCAAAAATGCACAGAAAATATTATGGCACCCATGTAAACAAGGCAAGTTATATGACAGATTCATACATGGCAGGAACAACAATAAGTAGGCATGTTGGTGAGCTTGTACCACTAACCGCAGAGCAACACATGGCATGTCAAGGTAACCAATAGTGAGAAGACATGTTTATGAAGCTAATCAAGGCAATAGCAAGTTCATAGGGTGCATGGATCACTATCAAAACACATGGCAAAACTGAACTTAATGTTAACAGGCTGACAGCAACATTATTTAGCAAGTTGAGAGCAAGATTACAACAAGCTACATCAGGCTATAAATGCAACTAGGGGGCATGAATGGATAGAGCATGACATGTATAACAAAACATCCTTAGTGAACATCTTCAGATTATGCATAGAATGACTTGTAGAAGCAGGTTAACATAGCATCAGGATATAGCAGATTCAGACAAGCAAAACAGTAATAGCAAGTACCCTACTTCACAATCTTGATTCACTCAGTACAAGATTCACAAAAATACATGAATGGCACCACTGTGAAGATGGCATGATGTAGTACAAAACACATGTAGAGCTCATGCTCATAGGATGCACACATCAAATGCAACAAAAATGACAAAACATCAAGTTATGTTAACAGACAGCAGATAACATCATATAGCACTCTTGCAACGATGATTCGGGCATCAAGATGGCCTCAAACAAACATGGCACAATGGAATGAAATGAAGAGCATCTCATTGTGAACATTTTGATACATTAGACGCACAAAATGGAGCAGTATGCAACAAGTTATGACATGGCAAAGTAGGCAGGAGAATATGCAAAACTGAGGGACTTGGTGAAAATTACCCACGCGAAAAGTCAACCCGGGACAAGGAGATCCCGGGATGGAGCGGATCCGGGCACGGGGGAGCGTTTGGTTCGGCGAACGGGTGGATCTGATCACGATACGGAGGACCTCGCCGGAGTTGACGGGGAAGACGCTGGAGCTGTGGGGAGAGGTCGGGGAGGACGGATCCGGGCCGGATCTCGCCGGATCCGGCCGGATCCCAGTGAGGGGTGGCGCGGGGAAGCGGTCGGCGGGCGGCCGGGCGCCAGCGGAGCGGTTCTGGCGCGGCGGCGCGGAAGCCGAGGGCGGCGAGCTCCGGCAGAAGGCGGCGGCGGCTGGACAAGGCGGCGGCGTCGGGCGGAGGTTGCCGGGACCGGCTGGAGGCGGGCGATGGGCGGCGCCGGCGGGCAGAGCAGCGGGGCGGCACGCGGGAGGAGGGTGCCAGTGGGCAGAGCCGGCGGCGGGGAGCCGGGCCGCGGGGCGGTTGGCGGCGGCGAAGGCAGAGCGGGGCCATGCGGGGCTGGCGGCGCGGCGCGCGGGCCGTGAGGCGGCGATGGGCCGGGCGGGCCCACTGCGGGCTCGCCGGGCCGCGGCGGCAGGTGGCGGCGGAGGTGCCACGTGGCGGCTCCGGATTGGCCGGGAGCGGCGGCGGGTTTCTTCCGGCGGCGCGCGGACATGTCCGCCGGGTGAGAGAGAGAGGAGTAGACTAGGGTTTCGGAAATTCATCCGCGAAAATTCGGGGAGGGACAAATATTAATAGGTAGAGGGAGCTAGGAGAGTCCAAATGAGGAGCGGTTTTCGCCCACACGATCGTGATCGAACGACTGAGAGCATGGAGTGGGTTTGGATGGGTTTTGGGCCACTTTGGAGGGGTGTTGGGCTGCACACAAAAGAGGCTTTTACGGCTACCCGGTTAACCATTGGAGTATCAAACGGTCTCCAAATGGCACAAAACTTGACAGGAGGTCTACCGGTGGTATACCAAGGCCGCTTGGCAAATCACGGTCCATTCCGAGAATGTTTAACACCCGCACACGAAAAGAGGCAAAAGGGGGACGCCGGGGGAACATAGGAGTGCCGGATTGCAAAACGGACAATGGGGAAAATGCTTGGATGCAAGAGACGAACACGTATGCAAAATGAGATGCACATGATGACATGGCAGAATGCAACACGCAAGAAAATGACATGGCAACAACGGCGAACAACTGGCAGACAACGGGCGCATCGGATCCGGGGCGTTGCACATCGCTCCCTCACGATCGGATTCGGTGAATCTGTTTGCTCCATGGCCCAGAGGAGCAGCTCTATGTACTCCGGCGCGACTCCCACCGGGAGTATTGTCGCCTTTTCGCTCTGTTGCAAATATTTGGCCATGCATGTCGCCGTCGCCGCTAGTTGGTCCCTGTTGTCAAACCAAGACTGTATCTCCAACATCCTAGCTAGCTTCACAGGGTCGCCGTGTGCGATCCTCACGTATCGGTTGTACTCCTCCATCGATCTACTTCTCCACATCACCTTCACTCACCGACGGTGGTTTTTGAATGGAAGAGGAGAGGAGCAGCGCTGGTTTTGGATTAGAACGGGAGAGGAGCGATGCTGGTTTTGGACTGGAACAGGAGAGGAGGGGCGGTGGTTTTGAAATGGAAGAGGAGAGGAGCGCCGCTGGATTTAGATTGGAATAGGAGAGGAGTGGCGGTGGTTTAAGAGGAGAAGAGCGGAAGAGCGGCACTGGTCTTGGAAGTATTTTTTTTGTTGTTTTGCGTATTTTGGGTCAAAGTTTGACCACGTACTGTATGTGACAGGCAAAATGTGAATGCATGTCACCGAAAATTGTATCGTTTGGTTCGTATCTGAATGTACTTTCAAATTATATTATTTTTGCAACGTATAACATATATTTTATGTGCGAAAATCATGGTCAATTATGACCCAGAATAAAAGGGAGACTAGTTAATGTGGGGTTGCTTCTTAATTGAAGGGTAAATTGATTTTGATTTTGATCCAGTCACAGCGCGCCGGCCCTCTCGCCCAATCCTAAATCGCTGCCGCACGCTCCTCTCCCTCTTCTCCATTGCAAAACCACCTCCTCTCCTCTCCATCATCTCCATTCCAAAACCACCGTCTCGCCTCTCCCTCTTCTGATCTTCTCCATTGCAAAACCACCTCCTCTCCTCTCCATCATCTCCATTCCAAAACCACCTCCTCTCCTCTCCATCATCTCCATTCCAAAACCACCGTCTCGCCTCTCCCTCTTCTGATCTTCTCTCCATTGCAAAACCACCTCCTCTCCTCTCCATCATCTCCATTCCAAAACCACCTCCTCTCCTCTCCCTCTTCTCTATTGCAAGACCATCGTCTCTCCTCCCATCTTCCAAAGATAGCACTGGACCACTCAGAACGACATCTATGGAGAGGATGCAGCAGCGAATCAGGCAGATCGCCAGCGGGGACCAGGCAAAGTTAGCCAGGTTGAAGGACATCCTTAGTTGGTTTGACAATGAGTGGGAGATTTCGAGAACGGTGCGGGCCATGTACATGTACTCCTCGGCGGCTATCACGCCGCAGTCCTCCAAGTTCATCGAGTATCTCCTATGGGCGATGGAGTAGACAAATTCGCCCAAGGCGACAGTCAGGCGGAGGTGGTGGGCGTACAGGTTAAAGGTCGAGCACCCAGAGGATAACGAATCGATCGAGTATGGTGTGCCGTTCGTGAGGGTGCAGAGCTAGCCAGAGCCACATGAGTATTCGTTCTCCCACCACTAGAGGAGGCCGGATGGCGCGATGTCGCTTCCCCGCTGTTCTCCACGGTTCCCTCGACGCTTGCCTTGTTTCAACGGCGGCGGTAGGGTTTAAGGTAAGCTTTGCACTAACCTAATCTTCCACCTGCTCATGCTTACAATCAGTGTGACAGCTAATGAAAATCATGCTTACAATCAGTCTCCGAGTACTACGCCAATCACCCTAAAATAGCTCTGGACCTTTGGGTCAAAGTTGTGACACAATGTAGAAATAAAGAAAAATAGATTGGTGCTTCTTTCAGAAAAGAGTACTCCCTAAAAAACTGCCAATATAAGCTACTAGTATTTGTTTAGAGGATTTGCTGCCGAGAAAGATCCGTCCACAGAGAGTGCCACACATCCCACTGGTTGTGGTGGATGCCAATGCGTGCATGCAGCATGGTTGGTGTCGGTAATTTTTACTTGGCACACCTCGCACTCTACATATATGCCGGTTCCATACGTACATTTGTGCAATTCCACCAGAATGCAGCTGAATAACCCTGTTTGCACAGATAATGAAAAAGCGTGATTACATTATAGTGGCACTAGTTGATCAAACACACAAAATAAATAGAAGAAAATATTGTGATAGTATCATAGTATGCCATGCTGCGAGGGCGAGATGGGCCCTGCAATGCCTCATACGGTATGCCTCATACTGGACATCGTCCCAAGTCTCCTAGATACACTTTCTGCCAGTGATGAACATCAGTGTATAACAGTAGTACAAGGAGGCGCCTTGAGACATTCAAATCTTTATTTTTGTACATATCAACTAAAATTAAGTACCCCAGTTTGCAGAAACGCTTAAACATTAACAATGGGACTAGTTGATGAAACATAATTTAACAAAGAGAAGGACTTTCTTTATCTACATTGGAAATGAAATGATAGAGATGACACTCGTTCTATTTTAACTGTATTATTACTTCATTTTATCAGTGACACTAGGGTCGAGCAGGTGGCAAACGAGGTGTACCGTGCATCATAAGGATGGAGGCCGGGGGCGCTTAGACTGGGATGCTAAAGCTGGCTCAGTCACCAACATGGATGATTCAATTCATGGGACCTTTTGGTGCAGTTCACCTAAAATGAAGCAATGTCCCGTGAGCTAGCAGCTTCTTCTTCAATTTTTTTTAAGAAAAGGGCTCCAGCCCCGGTTCCATTTCCATTAGAAAACGAAACCCACAGAGCTTCTTTTTCATTAGTTGCAATAAAATTGAGCAACATCAAGGTTGGTTGTGTAGCTCCTGGAATGGTCAACTATAATTTGGATATCATTTGTGCAGTTCAACTAAGATCGAGCGTGAAATGTATATCTCTGTTTGCACAAAAAGGTGGAAAGGAGGGTGACTAACAAGTGATGAAACATGCATCAAATGAAAAGAAGCATGTTCCTTATCTGAATGGCAATCCTACAAGGACAGTATCAATTTCTAAAGCAGTGGCATTGCTAGATATTAGTGTGGGCATTAGGATTAACTATGACAACCGTTAAATACGACATTACTTTGGGCACGGGAGAGTAGGCGGACCAGGACAGTTGCATTTCTAACGAAAAGAACCAACTTATCTTAATGGGAAATTTTAGCAGGACATGTAAAGAAGTGCCATTGATTCATATTACTGGAGGCATTACATTGAAAACAACATTGGTTTAACGTGTCCTTACTTTTAACAGTGCGACTGCTACATTTTACCAGTGGCTTTACATAAGAGTTGCTCGGGGCAACAAACATCAGAACATGATATTTGGGTTGGTCCCATTTTTGTTCGGTATAGCCACCTTATACTGTGTGAGGCTAGCAAATCTAGTGCTGGACTTACTCTGTTGACTTGTCCCCCAGTCCCCACTTTCTTTCCTTTTTCAACCAATAGATCGGGTTTATATTGAGTTTGTACTGCATTTCCCTTTATTTCCCTATTAGACCTAGAGACCAGTTGGATAGCCAGTCTCTGCTACTTTTTGCCCCCATTATTTCCTCTTTCGACCAAGTCCTAGATTCAGGTAACAAATCCTCCCCCACCCCCACCCCCTTTCTTCCTTGTTTGAACCAAGTAGTACTAGATTCAAGTGCATGAACTAGTTTTACCTCTTAAACATAAAAAAATTAGGTGGTTTTCGAACAGCTGATCGATCCTATCTACGAGGGGGCCTGAGAAATAGTAAAAGTTACAAATGCAGCGACGTCAGGAGCTCGGGAAGTAGAGCAAGGTCGGTTTCGAAGGAAGTTATACCTGATGGTCGCTGGGATGGCTAGGTGGGCGGCGGGAGTCCGGATCTGCCCATACTACGGCAGCGAGGAAGAAGGGGTCGGAGGCCCTCCCTCGCCAGCGGTGCTTGGGAGAGAACGGCAAGGCAGGCTGACCGGGACGCGCCCAGCAGTGGGTAAGAGCCGTCGCCGAGGACGACCGCGTGAACGTTGGACCTTCTCACCTTCCCTGGCGGAGAGGATCTGGCTGGATCTGTGACCACCGGTGAGCAGAGAGAGAGAGAGAGAGAGAGAGAGAGAGAGAGAGAGTATGGCCACCGCTGTCGTGTTTAGATCTGGAGAGGCCGAGACAGTGTGAAGAGAGCAACACTAGCAAGCAAGCGCAGAGGCTCCTGCCTATATAGTGGAGTAGTACTTAGTTTTCTTTTGTCTACCGGAGCCGGCTTGACCTCGTCAATGACTGTCGAGAAGTCCTCATGCACGTGGCCCGGATGCGCAGTTGTCGTCATTTTGATCTGAAGCGCCGGATTATAACATATAACACGAAAAAATGCCACATGACAAGAAATCATAACCTCACTGCCCAAAGGAGACAACATGAATCCCGACGGACAAACTAGACGAGGAACAAAGCTCAAACTAAAGATAAACTCGTACAAAAGGGGTCCGTCGATAGATGTCCTAATTAACATAGACAACTTGACCTAGATGGCAGCCGAGTAGTCACTGTTCGTGCATGTGCCCCCAATGACTAGCCCAACTCAGTTGTCGCTGTTTAACCCTCGCAGTGATCCGAAACACATGACACATAATTTTGCGAGATGACAAGAAACCTTTTTTTAGATTTCTCACCACAACTACAGCCATGTACAACACAACCTGCACGATATGTAGACGATAGCAAATCCAGGCGTGTCTGCTGGAGTCTGGTCACATGCTTGGACGAACTGATCTTCCGTGTCTTGCAAGGATCGTCCAGGCACCAACGTAGTACAACACTTCTCTAGTACTATCGCTCGTCTCCCCTTCTATTAAGTAACCCGACTTGCGGGGCCGGGGAGTGCCTATGGTCGGTTCTCAATTGCCGTCCCACATGTGTGTGCAAACGCAATATGACGCGACCGACCGACCGTCTGGGGTGCGACGCGAACGCGACGGGCGTGCTGTATACTCCGTACATGTGTACTGCCGTTTCCTAGACGCTTTGCTCCATGGCGCGGGCGCAATCCATGGATACAAAATTAGTATACTGTATACTATTTAAAAGTCGAGGGCGGGGCTTTTCCTGCCCGGTAGGCAGCGGGATAGTTCCGCCTAGTCGGTTCGATAGAGACGCGAGAAGACGAGGGAGTAGGCTGCTGCAAACGTAGGGCTGTGTGATTTGACAGCGAGTTACTACTGGACAGGTGGGGCCCCGTGATTTGACTTGCCATTACCATTTTAATTGTGGCGCTACGACCGGCGTGAGTCTCCTGATTCCTGACCACCTCCATACAGGTGCCTCTCCCAATGCTCCACCATGTAGTAGTAGAGGCTGGCTCTTGCATGAGAGCCCACTTCTCCACTTTTTCCTTGCCTCTCTTTCCTCCACATATGCAAAAATGCCATGTAAAGCGCACTATTGTACTTACTTGCTCCTACAGGTGCTTAAGCTTGCCACATAGGCATAAAGTGTGATGTGGCAAGTTAATCAAGAAGAGAGAGATTGGTTTGGTGACCCAAAGAAGAAACGGTGCTAAGCGCGTGTACCTAGGTGAAAAGACAATTTTGAGTCTATAGCTAATTAAATGAAGCAAACTTAGCAACACCATTTCATTGGAAGAGGTCACTCCTTGGCAAATGCAATAAATACTAGTACTCCCTGTGTCCCATTATATAAGAACGTTTTTGACACTACACTAGCTAGTGTAAAAAACGTTCTTATATTATGGGACAGAGGGAGTACGAAGAAAGAGATAGAGAGGAGTAAAAAATACACTTATAGCCAACCTTGTTGTAGTATGAGTGACTAAGTGATGACTATGTATGACATGCCAACATCAGATAGCCTAATGCACCGTGTTAAATCTACAAGGGCGCGACCGCGCGAGCGAGGTGACGGTCGTGGTAGGCGCGACCATGATACGGGCTGCTGGCAGCCCTTGGATCTGAGATCAAATGGTCGCATGCTAAGTTGCTGAAAATTTTAAGAATAACCCTCCAGGATAGAATATTCACCTATAGGTCTAGAATCACGCCATGCAACCGTTCGATCTCAGATCCAAGGGCTCTCAGAAGCCCGTACCATGGGAGAATGGAAAGCCACTACCCTGCCGTTCGCATGCTGGCAGTTCGCTCCTACTCGTCCCCGCACGTCCTTTAATACTACGGTGGTTCGCTCCTAGTCGTCCCGTCCATTCACATTACGGCAGTTCCACTAATCCTAACCCTCCTCCCAAATCCATGGCGTCCCAAATCTCCCCGATCGGCGGTGAGTACAAGGTTAGAACCATCACCGGCGATGAGTTCAACGTCATCTACACCCGTACTTCTGCGACGGTGAAAGGATGCCTTTCTCGCTTCAGACGCATGTTCGAAAACTCACATGATGAGTGGGTCGCTGTGCTTGATGTTGAGTACACCACAGTCGTGGGACAGAGAAGGATCTAAAGGACCAAGAGAGGAAGAAGCCCAACATGATCCAGGTTTGCGTACATAACGTTTGCTTGGTCTACGACATATGCCATGCCGACGTTGAGTGCCTGGATTTTAAGAACTTCCTCGAGGACAAAACAGTCAAATTCGTTACTGTAGAATTTAAGAACGACAAAGAAGTCCTGCGTCGGATAGGCCTCATTGTAGGCAACCCCTTCGACCTCTAGAAGAATCGGCTGGTGCCCTCTCGTCAGCCCTCAATGCTGACCCTGGCAGGAGCCATGGTTCATCCTTCTTACCGCAAACTGGAGAAACCTCATTACACGTTTCATCGTCATGCATGGCAGCGGAATGTTCTAGATATAGACCACATCCATTACGCTGCAATGGATGGCTACCTTTGTTTCAACATCTACAAGGGTTGGATGAAGAGCAATAGCCAAGTTGGTGGTTCAAGCAAAGAAGTATCGGCCAAGAGGAAGAGGGACAAGGACGAAGTCGAGGACGTGGACGAGGACTCCGAGTAAGGTGGCAGTGTTGTTGCTCATGGCGGTTCTAAACTTCTAATGCAGTGTCTACTGGATTAGTTGCATAGTTTAATTTCAGGTGTGCTTAGTTTAATTTGAGGGGTGTGTTGTGCTGAGCCCCCAATAGAACTATGTTATGTTTCTTCTCGTTACTTTAACTCTCCAGTATGTACATACTAGTACTAGTATTTCTTTAATAGAATTTAGCACCCCAATTAAGCACATACCAGCTTTTTTAATAGTACTATATGCATAATTTGGCGACGAGCGCTCTCTATATGTACCACCTTTTTTTTAAATTTCAATTTTTGCTCCATGGCGCAATCCATCAATAGTGGAGTACTAATGTACAAAAGTATACATTTTTAAAAGGCTAGCGTACTGTTCATCACACATATATATATATAGCCAGTTAAATTCTCAACCTAGAACGACGTGCATGCCATGTAGTAAACCGATCCGGAGGAAGTATAGTAAAAATGAGGTGATTTTACCGAGCGATCGGCGGGGGAGCATGGCCTGTCGTGCGGTCCCACGTGTCATGATGTACCAAGGCTATGCGCGTGTCCCTTTTGAGGCAGAAGCAATACTAGTACATGGTTTGAGATGATGTCGAACTGAAGTGTGAAATAATGGTTGCTTCGTCCGTCTGGGAAGGTGCGGCATTGTGATTTGACGTCTCATTGCTCATTACTAATACTGGGCCGGTACGAGTGGGGTGCGTCCCCCCTGCTGTTCTGCACTGTTATTTGGTGCTTGACACATCGACCCGGTTGCTATATGTCCCACATGTCGGCGACAGGAAGTACAGAATTCATGAAAGGGAGCGTCGACGGAGGAGTGTACTACCGAATTCATGAAAGGGAGCCACTTAGTTTTGGAAAAATCTGTTTTTACGGAGTACGTACCCACTAGGGTTTATAGGGCTCATCTAAAAAACATTCGTTTTTCCGTTTGATAAGTCTCAATTCTACTATACTAGTAGTAGTACCATTACATGTTGGATTTCGAGGTGGGTTAGATCACCCGACGCAAGCAGTGTCAAGAGGAAACTAACCAATGCATGTACAAGTTCATGGAAATTTAGTGGTCATTCATGCGTTCGTTCTAATAAATGCCTCGGTAAACACAACTTCTTGAGAAAAACGAGCATACTGTGCAAACTACGAAATTAATTCGACCACTCACCGTCTACCTTGGTTGGAGAGATTTTGAAATTGAGACATAAACTGGAAAGGCTCGATTACTATTTGTGGCCTTGTATAGATGCAAAATGTATTTTTTTATAGTAGCCTTGTATAAGTAAAGTGAGGGAGTACTAACCAAAGTACGTACGTAGTAGGGAGGAGGAGTAAACGGAGGGAGTAGTAAAATTTTCTCCTAAGTGATGACTAACCTTATAGCTAACCTTGTTGTAGTATGAGTGACTAAGTGATGACTATGTATGACATGCCAACATCAGATAGCCTAACGCACCATGTTAAATCTCCAAGGGCACGACCGCGCGTGCGACACAACGGTCGTGGTAGGTGCGACCATGATACGGGGTGCTGGCAGCCCTTGTATCTGAGATCAAACGGTCGCATGCTAAGTTGCTGAAAATTTGCAGAATAGCCCTCTCGCGGCAACCGGCAAATTTCTTCCCGCGGGCCGGAGTAGGTTTCTCGGTTTGCATGCGGGTTTAATGGAGGCGAGGAGGCGTGTTCAGCCGGGCATGCAGTGGACGGCGCAGTACTATTCGATTTGACAACTACAACTAGTATATTATAAAAAACAAAGAAAAGTAGTAGAGATAGAGATAAGAATAGAGACTAGGGAGGAGCACCATCTACTGATTCGTGGGCTACTCCTGCGCTCCATTCGGCGGCCGCAACGTCCCCTACAGCCACTCCCTCCTGTGCGACAACCTCTTCCTCAACGACACGGGCGACAACCTCAACGCCAATGGTGTTGCTCCCGTTGCATCGTATGTGTTTCTGTCCTTCCTGTTCGAAATCGTGGTAGAATTCATGTTTCTAGTCTATGTCCTAGACTCGATCTGTTCATCTACTATGCTAGTCCGCATGATTAGTTTAATCTCTGTTATAGCTGTCATGATTTATTTTGTAGTAAATCTCGTAGTAACTTGCTCATATATTCAACTGGCAGAATGTCCCCCACAGCCACTCCCATTTCATGGACGGCCTGGTCGATGCCTCCAAGGAGCCCTTCGTCTACTGCTATGAGTGCCCGGTGCCGTTTTGGGGCTTGCCGGCAGACATCGTGCATCACCTGATGCAGGCGTGCGGCGATCACTACTGGCCCTTGGTGAAGAACATCAGGTATGAGACGTGCTACCCGTTCATCGTGCCGGAGTCGCTGGAGGATCAGCGCCGCCTGCTAGTCTCGGAGGAGGATGGCAGCATCTTCCTCTTGATCATGGCCACTGGCGAGGCCCGCGCAGGCCGCCGCCACATCTCTGTAGTGTGCGTCAGGGGCGACGCCGCTAACACTGACACTGACACGAGGCCGATGTACGGGTGCGTGCTCACTATTACTACCCCTCGGAGGTCCATGGGCGGCGAAACTGGCTACGTCAAGCTGACTTGGACTCTGCCGAGCTGGGACCTTCCCGCCGATGTGGGCATGGAAGATGCATGGTATTATTTGACCCCCAACAATGTGCATGGGGACTCCAAGGAGGTTCACCTGGACATATGCATTACTAATTTAAATGTTGATCATTAGTCTTCACTCAATGTAATCCACTATCTAAGCATGTGGAGACTTCCATGCATGATCTTGCTCTATTGGAGTATCGCACATGAATAAAAGTGTATCCATTTATGGTTTAGTCTAGAATCTTCCATGTATGAATTTTTACTACAGTACCGGTGAACGACTTATGATGAGCCATTTCCTGCAAAGCACAATAAGAGTTATTTCTTCACAAGTTTTGGATGCAGGTTGAACAATTGAACGCTTTTGTTTGCAAAAGATACTTTTTTTATCTATTTCACCCGGATGTTTCTGAGCTCTAGAGATGAAATAATATCCGAAGAAACCTATCGATACCTGTTACACATGATATGACCCCACATCCTTTGTCAAAATAAACAACACCCTGATCAATGCATTTCACTCTTTCGTGCAACGGACGGGCACCTTACTTGCTCCTACAGGTGCTTAAGCTTGCCACATAGGCATAAAGTCTTATGTGGCAAGTTAATCAAGAAGAGAGAGACTAGTTTGGTGACCCAAGTAAGAAACGGTGCTAAGCACGTGTACCAACGTGAAAAGAAAATTTTGAGTCTATAGCTAATTAAATGAAGCAAACTTAGCAACACCATTTCATTGGAAGTGGTCACTCCTTGGCAGATGCAATAAATACTAGTACTCCCTGTGTCCCATAATATAAGAACGTTTTTGGCACTACACTAGTGTCAAAAACATTCTTATATTATGGGACAGAGGGAGTACAAAGAAAGAGATAGAGAGGAGTAAAAAAACACTTATAGCCAACCTTATAGCCAACCTTGTTGTAGTATGAGTGACTATGTGATGACTATGTATGACATGCCAACATCAGATAGCCTAACACACCGTGTTAAATCTCCAAGGGCGCGACCGCGCGAGCGACGCGACGGTCGTGGTAGGCGCAACCATGATACGGGCTGCTGGCAGCCCTTGGATCTGAGATCAAACGGTCGCATGCTAAGTTGCTGAAAATTTGCAGAATAACCCTCCAGGATAGGATATTCACCCATAGGTCTAGAATCACGCCATGCAACCGTATCATGGGAGAATGGAAAGCCACTACCCTGCCGTTCGCACGCTGGTAGTTCACTCCTACTCGTCCCCGCACATCCTTTAATACTACGGCGGTTCGCTCCTAGTCATCCCATCCATTCACATTACGGCAGTTCCAGTAATCCTAACCCTCCTCCCAAATCCATGGTGTCCCAAATCTCCCCGATCGGCGGTGAGTACAAGGTTAGAACCATCACCAGCGATGAGTTCGACGTCATCTACACCCGTTCTTCCGCGACGGTGAAAGGATGCCTTTCTCGCTTTAGACGCATGTTCGAAGACTCACATGATGAGTGGGTCGCCGGGCTAGATGTTGAGTACACCACAGTCGTGGGACGAGAGAAGGATCTAAAGGACGAAGAGAGGAAGAAGCCCGCCATGATCCAGGTTTGCATGCATGACTTATGCTTGGTCTACCACATATGCCATGCCGACGTTGAGTGCCAGGATTTTAAGGACTTCCTCGAGAGCAACCTAGTCAAATTCGTTACTATAGACTTTGGTAACGACAAAGAAGTCCTGCGTCGGATAGGCCTTGTTGTAGGCAACACCTTCGACCTCCAAAAGAATCGGCTGGTGTCCTCTCATCAGCCTTCAATGCTGACCCTGGCAGGAGCCATGGTTCATCCTTCGTACGGTAAACTGGAGAAACCTCCATACATGTTTCATCGTCATGCATGGCAGCAGAATGTACTAGATATAGACCACATCCAGTACGCTGCAATGGATGGCTACCTTTGTTTCAATATCTACAAGGGTTGGATGAAGAGCAACAGCCAAGTTGGCGGTTCAAGCAAAGAAGTGTCGGCCAAGAGGAAGAGGGACATGGACGAAGTCGAGGACGTGGACGAGGACTCCGAGTAAGGTGGCAGTGTCGTTGCTCATGGTAGTTCTAATGCAGTGTCTACCGGAATAGTTGCAAAGTATAATTTCAGGTGTGCTTAATTTAATTTGAGGGGTGTGTTGTGCTGAGCCCCCAGCAGAACTATGTTATGTTTCTTCTTGTTACTTTAACTCTTCAGTAAGTACATACTAGTATTTCTTACATTTCATCTTTTAGTTGGTATAGTACTACCACTCATTTATTCACATTATATACGTACAATATATATGGCCAACATCATATAGCCAACAGTTTAGTTGTCAAAGAATTTCAGGGTGCTTAGTTTTGTCAAAGAATTCCAGGGTGCTTAGTTTTCTTTGAGGGGTGGGTTGTGCTGGACACCATTATTGTGACTAGCCTTTTTAATAGTACTATATGCATAATTTGGCGACGAGCGCTCTCTATATGTACCACCTTTTTTTTTAATTTCAAGTTTTGCTCCATGGCGCAATCCATCGATACTACTTGTCATGGATTGGTCACGGCAGATGTCCTTGTGAAAGGACTTAGTCGTGGAGCCATCGCTACGGGTTAACTTGAAGGGGTTAAAGCGGACACAAAGACACAAGGGTTTATACTAGTTCGGCCCCTTCGAGGAAGGTAAAAGCCTACGTCTAGTTGTGATGGAATTGATGTGGTTTCGATGACTAGGGAGCAAACAAGCTTCGCCTAGGCTCGAGTTGTTGTTGTCTGTCTTTGAACCGCCGCCGGGTCATCCCCTTATATACACGGGTGACGCCCGTCGGTCCACAGAGTCCCACACCGGTTCATACTCGTATCCCGGTTGGTCTCTCTCTATTCCTAACTTACAATGCAAGTTTACACATCAAGCCGGTTTACGGCTACAGGTTCTAAACCGACTACAGGCCTTGGGCCTTCATCTGTTTAATCACCTTTAAACTACTAATGAAGCTAACCCGGCCCAGGTAGGCCGGTTCACGCCCAGTGGTAATATCCCCAACATTAGGCCCCAGATTGATTTGAACTGGTTCATGTCAATCCTTCACAAAAATCTTTGTCTTCAACATCTTCTGGTAATTGGTAAACCGCCATGTCGTCATCATCTCTGGTTGCTGTAAACCGGCATGACGTCATCATGAAGTTAACATTTATGACGCCTTATTTTATTAATAGATCTGCGATACCCAAAGCAGCAGCTCCACTTCCGAATTTTGTGGCTCCTGGATCCGCGCGCCTGACACACGTCCTTTGCCTTATAAATAGGACCGAAGGGTCATTTACTTTTCTCCCCTTCGTCTCTTTCTCTTGTCTTCCTCGCGTCGCCAGCCTTGGAGTTCCGCCGCCGCCGTTGACCTCTGCACCGTCTTGGGCCGCTGCATCAACCTGAACGCACCAGAGCACCACGGCAGCCTTCCACGTCTTCCTCGATTCTGGTAAGCCTTCTGTTCTTCTTAACATAGATCTGTTCTAGGGTTTCGTGATCTTGCCGTGTTCATCACTTGTTCATGCTCGTACCCAGACTCCTGGATAGATCTGTGAAACCCTGCTCTGACTAGCAGTAGCTTTTTAGCATCCGCCTGTAGTTTCACGCTCAAGTCTATAGATCTCATCCACATACCCGCCCATTGATTTACTTCCGTTCTGCTTTAACCTTTTGAATATTTTCTGTTTTTCTGAACTTGCTTCAGATCCATTGCTGCAATAAGACCTTGTGAAACCTGTTTCTACATACTTAGCCATCCGCAACCTCAATTGCTTTCAATGTTTAGATCAGGCGGTTTAACTTAATATAGAAAAAGTTAATAAACCGGTATATACCATTAGTCCCCTTGTTGAACCGCCAGAACTCTTTAGCCATATGAGGCCACTTCATAGAAATCCGGTTTAAATATACTGCCTCCGGTTTAGCATTGTTCATACCAGAGCCTTCTTTTATCCAACATATTCTTGAACCGGAATCACCTGTTTCTTGTAGATCTCACCATGGCCAAACAAGTATATGAGTGCAACTGGGTTCCTTCTCGTGTCACAGAAACTCAGTTGGATAATTTAGTCTCGATCGGCGCTTTAGACAGCAAAGAGACTATCCACTGAAGGGTTCCTAGTGATGAATGTCCTCCCACACCTCAAGAGGGAGAGGTTGTGATCTTTGCGGATCATTTAGCCCGGGGCTTCAAACCGCCCGGCTCTAAATTTTACCGGGATGTGTTAGCCAATTTTCAACTTCGCCCGCAAGATACTGGCCCCAACTCTGTTACCAACTTATGTCACTTCCAAGTGCTCTGTGAGGTATACCTTCAAGAGGAACCCACAGTTGAATTGTTCAGAGACTGCTTCCACTTAAACCGCCGCACAGAATTCACTGATGGTCCCAATACCGAATTGGGCGGTATGGCAATTCAGAAAAGGAAAGAAATCACTTATCCCCATGCCAGACTACACAGTCACCCCAAGGAGTGGAATGCAACATGGTTTTACTGCAAAGATACTTCACCTGATGATGAAAATCCTTTGCCTGGCTTTCGTCCGGAGCGGCTCAGCAATACACACCCTTCCCACAAAGGTTAAGTGCCAAGGAGAGAAGTAAATACGCTCCACAACTATCCAAGCTCCGAGCCTTCATGGCCAACGGTTTAACAGGAGTAGATCTCGCACGCTGTTGGATATCATGGAGCATACTGCCTCTCAGCCGGCGCTCCGGTTTAATGTGCAAGTATACTGGTAGCGTTGATGACCCGCTTCGACACACCAACATCCAGCTCTCTGATGATGAAGTCACATAGGCTGTGAAGAAAATGTTGAACGAAGCGGAACACCTCTGCGCTCAAACTGGCCTGCTCCCTTTCTGTGCTACCAACAAACCGCCAGCTGTAAGATTCTGATTGCATTTTTTACTGAACCTGTTATTGCTATTTCCGCCTAACATCAACTGCTGCTTACTCAGGGTGATAATCCGTTTTGGAGCAAGAAGCTTCCACAAGAAAAACCAGAGAAAACGGAACGGTCAACCCGGCCAAAGACCAAGGTTGTCAAGAAGCCTGCTAAAAAGAGGAAAACCACCGCTTCATCTGATCCGGCTGTTGATGATGATGTGGGTAACTCAGACCTTGAGGTAGAACTCGATTCACTAGGCTTACTTTTTACACACCTTATTGATGATGATACTTGTCAGGACAACGCTGAAGCCAGTAATGCTGATGTCGCTGAGGTAACTATTCTCTCTTCCGATTTAGATTCTTTGCCTTTGCCAAAACTTCGCCAGGCAAACCGAAAAGTTAAATTTTCTCATCCTCTTGCTTACTTGGATCCCAAATTTCTTATGAAGACTCAGCAACATGAAGCTCGCCGCACGACCCGGCACAGCGGCCAGGTAGTTACCTCCGCCGGTTTACCAAACAGTCCGGTTCGAAAATGCCGCTTAGAGGTCTCCGACCTTTTTATTAATTTCTATCCTAAAGCGGGTTTCATCCGTCAACCTCTTAATCCATCCGACTCCAATTATCAGGTTACTTCTCATTCATCCTCTGGTGAATCATCGGCCACTCAGCTGCCACCACTGAAAACGGTTCTTGGGTAAGCTAGACTGAACATATGCTTCTGGTATACTATGTTATAACTTATGCTGTTCCTTGACTCTTTGTTTCTCTTTCAGGGCTAAACCTAAACCGAGCAAGAAAGCCCGCCTGGAAAAAGCGGCCGAGGAAGATGTCGCCCCTGAACAGGATAAAGCACCAGATGTTGAAGCGTTCGTTCATGAGGATATTCCCAATGATCCACCCTTGCAAGATGATGCTATTCCTGAGAAAAGGCCTATCAATACTTCAGTCCCTGTTGACCAGCCTGCCAGCTCTGTCCGGATTGAAAGATCCCATAGTCCTTCAAAACCTGCCGATAAACCGACCGCACCAACGCAAACCAACGAGTCCAAGGATGATGACGTTGTAATTACCGGCGTAGGTCGCTTTGAACCAGGGAATCCTGTCGCTTTAGCCAAGCATACTATGAAAGAAGATTTTTCTGCCATGAACAAAGGTAAATGGGATGTTGATCTGGAAACATATGCTGCTCTGAGTGCCCAAGATCTTCATTCTGGTTACTTGAACCGGCTATATACTAGTCATGACTGTGAAGTTGGTCTGGTAAAGATGATGAGAGATAAATTTGAGGTAACTTTCTTGTGCTTCTTCTTTCTTTAATTACTGCCACTGTATTAATCCTCCTAGCCCCCAAGGGCCGGTTTGTAACCTTCTTCAAACCGGGACTTGAATATAGTCCTCAATACTTTGAAATCCATCAATGTAGCCCCCAAGGGCCGGTTCAACTTAGTATAGTTAAACCGGGACTCCAATAAAGATTCTAACATCAGAACATAACTGAGCAAATAGCCATTAGCCCCCAAGTGCCAAGTTGAATACCTGTATTGAGCTTGGGACTTTGCGATTTAGTAATAGATGAAGATTGAAGGTGCATTAGCCCCCAAGTATCAAGCATATGACTTGTTATGTGGTTGGTACTTCAAATTCTTGTACTGTTTGTTTAAAGCCAAGCACTGTCTTTATGCGGGCTAAAGTGAGGATCAAAGAGGACCGGATTACTGATCTGCAGGAAACTTTGAAAACCCAACAAGCCGAAACCGACAAGGCAAAGGAAGAATTAACCAGCACTTTGAGCATCACAGAACAGCTGAAGGAGGGCTTCAAAAAGGAGCGGGCTGATTGGGCCACTGAGAAGGCCGCTTTAATAAAAAGAGCTGAAAACGCTGAAGCTGCCCTTAAACCGGTGGTAGATGAGCTGACCGCCGTAAAGCGGCAAGTACATGCCATGACCGCTGCTATCTTTGGTAAGCTCCTTTTGGTTTCTTTGACAACTGTGGCCTTCTTATAATAGATCCGGTTTGTGATCTTTTCTGTATTGTTGCAGGTACACGCATTGGTCACTTAGGGTCAGATGTTCGGAAGAAATTGAAGGCTGCCTACACTTTAATTGAACAGCTGTATACCGGAGCGCTGTGGATCATCACCACTGCATCTCATAACAATCCGGCACTCACTTTAATCCAAGATACTCTGAATAGGTTGTCAACGCTTCCTGCTCGGATCGAAGAGCTGAAAAAATCTGCTGCTCGAACCAGAGCCATTAATGCCTTGATCTGGGCAAAAGCATGGGTGCCGGATTTTGATCCTGTTGAAGCAGCTCAAGGCTATCCCAGCTTGAAGGAAGATGGCTTAGAGTTCAATAAAGACGATTTGAGGGCGATAAACCGTGCAGTACGCCCTCTGGCTTGTCAATTGGCTAAAGAGGCAGACTTGTCGCATTATCAAGCTCAGTACAATGATCAGAACAAACGAGTGGCTGCACCAATCCCTGAAGCGGAGAATCTGATTCCTCTAATCCGTAAGCATACTTACGCTCCTGATATTGAACCATCTTCTCTGATCCATGAAGAGGCTGTCTTTCAAGCTTTAATGGGAATCGACTGGACCACTATTGATTTCCAGCCAATGGATAGAGATGAGGAAGCTGAAGCGGCGCAGGACGATCCACAACCATCAGACCGGGGCGATGAGCAGGCTTGAACTGGAGGCCGGTTTAAATAGCTGCTTAATTATGATCCGCCAGAACAACAATGATCTTATTTGGGCACCGCGTTGCCTTGTAATAGAATAGCAAATACTGTTGCTTTAAATATGCCTTCGTGCATAAGTACTGATGCTTTTGCTTGAAATCCTCAATTTATATTTCCTGCAATCAGGAAGTCTTGAACTGCGGTGGCGGTTATACCGCCAGCCGGTTTATGACCTTGATATATATATCATCAATGTATTTAAGACATATAATCATATATGCGATACAAAATACCTGCCATCGCTTGGCATGAAGTTGGCTTAGCCAGGCTTGAAACGGAGGTTTTATAAACCATTACCATCAAAGGGGAGAAAACAACTCCCATTTAAACCGTGCTGGGTCATTATGAGCCCCCCCTGTTACTCCATGATGTTAACAGGAAAGTTAAACCGGGCATATTTCTCCAGATTAAAAATGAACCGAACTCCGTCAGCTGAACCGGTTAACAAGTGTTGTTGGTTTAAAGGAAACACAACAAAAATCAAAGAATAATCATAAAAGAAATATGGAAGCAAAGGCAATAATAAAACCGTTTGCAAAAACATGCTTTACTGAGCTGATCAGATGGTGTTACCATGGTCGGACAGGACCAAGCCCCTAATAGGTGTGCGATGGTTCAAGTCAGCCAGGTCCCCAAATGAAACCGTGGCATTTATGCCGATCAAAAGGCGTGGCAATGGTTCGGGTTCGACCAAGCCCCCAAGTGATTCTGTGGCCTTAGGCTGATCAAGAGGCGTGACTGGTTCAGACTTGACCATGTCCCCAAGTGATCTGGTGGCTTTCGCCTATCAAGAGGTGTTGCATTGGTTCGAACACGACCAAGCCCCCAAGTGATATCACAAAGCTTTTTTGAAAAGCAAATTTCAAGGGGTAAACCGGAGGCCGCTTTAAAACAGAACCACTCCATGTAACCACACATGATATGAAAGGACAGAGACCCCGCTTTAGTTGAGGCTTCGGTTTTATTATATCAATGATAATATATACACTGTCATAATATGTACATAGATAGAGTCGATGGCTCAAGTGTAGTAAGGCCGAAGATGAGCTATGTTCCACGGCCTGTTGGTCTCCTCCTCTGATGTGCGTGAGTATTTATGCTCTTGAATATCGATCAGATAGTACGACCCGTTGTGCAGATTCTTGCTGACCACGAAAGGTCCCTCCCAAGGTGGGGATAACTTGTGCATATCCGTCTGGTCTTGGATGAGCCGAAGCACCAAATCTCCTTCTTGAAAAGCTCTGGTTCTGACCCGGCGACTGTGATAGCGACGAAGATCTTGTTGATAAATCACCGAGCAGGTAGCCGCTATGTCACACTCTTCATCTAATAGGTCCAAAGCATCTTGCCATGCTGTCTCATTGTCCGCTTCAACATAAGCCGCTACACGAGGCGAATCATGCCGGATATCGCTAGGGAGAACCGCCTCTGCTCTGTAGACCATAAAAAACGGCGTGTATCCTGTAGATCAGTTGGGCGTAGTATTGATACTCCATAGCACAGACGATAGCTCTTCAACCCAACAACCCGGTGTTCTTTGCAATGGAACCATGAGCCGGGGTTTGATGCCTCGCAAGATCTCTTGATTAGCTCGTTCTGCCTGCCCATTGGACTGGGGGTGAGCCACTGACGATACGTCAAGTCGGATGTGCTCACGCTCACAGAATTCCTTCATAGCGCCCTTGGATAAATTAGTACCATTGTCAGTAATGATACTGTGTGGAAAGCCAAACCGGAAAATCACCTTTTTAATGAACTGCACCGCTGTAGCCGCATCACACTTGCTAACAGGCTCCGCTTCAACCCACTTGGTAAATTTGTCAAATGCCACCAAAAGGTGGTTTTTCTTATCCTTGGATCTTTTAAAAAGTCCGACCATATCCAGCCCCCATGTTGCAAACGGCCAAGTAATTGGAATCATCCTCAATTCTTGAGCCGGCACATGAGCACGCCTTGAAAATTTCTGACAGCCATCACACCGTTTAACCAAGTCCTCTGCATCAGCATGAGCTGTCAACCAGTAGAACCCGTGACGAAACGCCTTTGCCACCAGAGACTTTGAACCGGCGTGGTGACCACAATCCCCTTCATGGATTTCACGTAAGATTTCACAGCCTTCCTCAGGAGAGACGCAGCGTTGAAACGCCCCTGATACACTGCAATGATGAAATGCGCCATTGACAATGGTCATAGACTTGGATCGCCGGACTATCTGCCTGGCTAGAGTTTCATCCTCTGGCAACTCTCCCCGGTTCATGTACGCAAGATAAGGAACTGTCCAATCCGGTATAACATGCAGGGCTGCCACTAATTGAGCCTCCGGATCAGGAATAGCCAAATCCGCTTCACCCAGGAGCTTGACTGACGGGTTGTGCAACACATCAAGAAAGACATTAGGCGGGACCGGTTTACGCTGAGAGCCCAACCGTCCTAAAGCGTCCGCCGCTTCATTTTTTCGACGATCCACGTGATCCACCTGATAACCCTTGAAGTGACCCGCAACCATATCCACCTCACGACGATATGCTGCCATAAGTGGGTCTTTAGAATCCCAAGTGCCAGTCACCTGTTGAGCCACGAGGTCCGAGTCACCGAAGCACTTGACCCGACTTAAATTCATCTCCTTAGCCATCCGGAGACCATGGAGCAAAGCTTCATACTCAGCTGCATTATTAGTACAAGGGAACATTAAGCGGAGAACATAACAAAACTTATCACCTCGTGGGAAAGTTAATACGACTCCAGCCCCCGAGCCCTCCAATTGCCTGGATCCATCAAAATGGATAGTCCAATATGTGTGATCCGGCTTCTCCTCTGGTGCTTGCAACTCCGTCCAATCATTGATGAAATCAACAAGTGCTTGAGACTTCACCCGCCGTCCGAGGCACGTACTTCAATCCGTGCGGCCCAAGTTCTATAGCCCACTTGGCAATCCGGCTAGTCGCCTCCCGGTTCTGTATGATATCGCCCAAGGGAGCTGAACTGACCACTATGATGGGGTGCCCTTGGAAATACTGCTTCAGCTTCCGGCTTGCCATGAAAACTCCATATAGCAGCTTCTGCCAATGCGGATACCTTTGCTTGGATTCAATAAGCACCTCACTGATATAGTAAACCGGCCACTGAACCGGATACTCCTTGCCCGCCTCCTTGCGTTCTACCACAATAGCCACGCTAACTGCGCGAGCATTGGCCGCTACGTATAGCAATAACGGCTCCTTGTCGACTGGAGCTGCAAGAACGGGCGGATTGGCTAATTGCCGCTTCAAGTCCTCCAACACTTCATCAGTAGCCGGACTCCAGATGAATTGATCTGTCTTTCTCAGCATCTGGTATAAAGGGATGGCCTTCTCCCCGAGGCGGCTGATAAACCGGCTCAGCGTGGCAATCCGACCCGCCAAACGCTGAACATCGTTGATACACTTCGGTTTAGCCAGGGAGGTAATAGCCGTAATCTTCTCCGGATTAGCTTCAATTCCTCTGTTGGACACAAGAAAACCCAGTAACTTGCCTGCCGGAACACCAAAGACACACTTGGCCGGGTTAAGCATCATCTTGTAAACCCGCAAGTTGTCATAGGTTTCCTTCAAATCATCAACCAGCGTCTCCTTCTGCCTTGACTTGACTACAATATCATCCACATAGGCATGCACATTACGACCGATCTGTTTATGCAAGCAGTTTTGTACACACCATTGATAAGTGGCTTGGGCGCTCTTGAGCCCAAAAGGCATAGATACATAGCAGAAGGCTCCAAAGGGAGTAATAAACGCCGTCTTCTCCTGGTCCTTAACCGCCATTTTGATCTGATGGTACCCATAATACGCATCCAAAAAGCTCAAACGCTCACAACCCGCCGTGGCATCAATAATCTGGTCAATGCGGGGGAGGGTAAAAGGATCCGCTGGACAAGCCTTGTTAAGATCCGTGTAATCCACACACATACGCGAAGTGCCATTTTTCTTTAGGACCAGCACCGGATTAGCAAGCCACTCTGGGTGGAACACTTCAATGATAAAGCCAGCTGCTAAGAGCCTGGCCACCTCCTCTCCAATAGCTTTGCGCCTTTCTTCGTTAAACCGGCGGAGAAACTGCTTTACCGGTTTATACTTGGGATCAACATTAAGAGTGTGCTCAGCGAGTTCCCTCGGTACACCTGGCATGTCAGAAGGCTTCCATGCAAAAATGTCCCGATTCTCACGGATGAACTCGATGAGCGCACCTTCCTATTTAGGGTCCAAGTTGGCACTGACAGTGAACTGCTTGGACGAATCGCCGGGCACGAAGTCAACAAGCTTGGTCTCAGCCGCTGATTTGAACTTCAGATCTGAATCATGCTCCGTAGTTGGCTTCTTCAAAGGGGTCATGTCCGCTGGATCAACATTGTCCCTATAATATTTCAACTCCTCCGTGGCACAAACTGACTCTGCATAGGCCGCATCACCTTCCTCACATTCCAAAGCGATCTTACGGCTCCCATGAACCGTTATTGTCCCCTTGTGGCCTGGCATCTTGAGCTGCAAATAGATATAACAAGGCCGTGCCATGAATTTGGCATAAGCCGGCCGCCCAAACAAGGCGTGATACGGGCTCCGGATTTTCACCACCTCAAAGGTTAGTGTTTCAGATCGGGAATCATGCTCGTCCCCAAAAGCCACCTCCAGGGCTATCTTACCAACAAGATATGCTAATTTGCCAGGCACCACACCATGGAACACCGTATTAGACGGTCTGAGATCTTTGTCTGTTAGCCCCATGCGGCGGAATGTCTCATAGTACAGGATGTTAATATTGCTCCCTCCATCCATGAGCACCTTGGTGAATTTATAACTCCCCACCTAAGGGTCTACTACTAACGCCAACTGGCCCGGGTTGTCAACCCGGGGTGGGTGATCCTCCCTGCTCCACAAAATAGGCTGTTCTGACCAACGTAAGTAACATGGTACGGCCGGTTCAACAGAGTTCACCGCTCGCTTGTGGAGCTTCCGGTCGCGCTTATCCAAACTGGTTGTGAAAACATGATACTGCCCATTGTTCAACTGTTTTGGCTAGCTCTGATAACCCGACTGCTACTGCTGCTGCTGGTTGTAACCCCCTTGACCGCTTTGATTATTCTGGTTATTATGACCGCCCTGATTAAAACCTGAACCGGAAGCTCGATTCTGACTCGGCCCATGGAAACCGGATCCTGAGCCACCACCTGACCCATGGTCATACCGGAAGGCATTAGAGTTTTTGAATTCCTGCATAATGTAACAATCCTTCCAAAGGTGGTTAGCCGGCGCCTCCTTTGTCCCGTGTTTTGGACAAGGCTGATTCAACAAATAGTTCAAGCGATCCGGGTTAGGATTTGGAGCCCCACTACGATTCGCCGCTTTACCTCTACGCCGCTGACCCTTGTCCTGCGCATTAGTGTTAGCCACAAAGTCCATGCTGCCATCCGCTTTACGCTTGCCTCCGTTCCCATGGCTCGCCGGTTTGTGTTGATGCCCCTTGGAGTTGCTGTTCTTCTTTCCCTTCCCTGATTCGTCATCGTCAGTCTCGGGATCCTTGGTACTATCAGAATCATCATACTTCACTAAAGCGGCCATGAGAGTTCCCATGTCGTTACAGAACCGCTTCATACGCCCCAACTTCAACTTTAGAGGCTTAAACCGGCAGTTGCCCTCCAGGGTTAAGATCACAGAATCAGCATTGATCCTGTCAGATGAGTGCAAGACTTCCGAAACGCGGCGTACCCAATGGGTTGTTGACTCTCCATCCTCCTGAACACAAGCCGCCAAGTCTACTATGGACTTAGGCTGCTTACACGTATCTTTGAAGTTCTGGATAAACCGGGCTCGCAACTGGGCCATGAACTGATAGAATTAGGCGGCAGGCTCTTCAACCAAGTACGGGCCGTGCCTTCAAGCATCATAGTGAAGTACTTTGCACACGCGGTCTCATCCACATCCAGCATCTCCATGGCCATCTCATAACTCTCTACCCACGCTTCTGGAGATAAATCAGCGGTGTAATTCGACACCTTGCACGGAACCTTGAAGTCTTTGGGCAGGCATACATTGCGTAAAGCGGGGACTAAACAGGGTACTCGGCAGAGGTGGTAGGACGCACCAGGGTAAGCTGATCCGCCTCGTTCTGTGCTGCTAACTCGGCCTTCCTTCATGCCCGGGCCCGGTCCACTACATCCTGAGCATCGCGAACACCACCTGCCGGGCTATTGCCATGGGCCGCTTCACGGTTCTGCGCATTGCTTGATACGGCCGGTTCATCCATGCTCCTACTATAGCTCCGGCTTGGACGAGGTGTGGAATGAATCCGATCGCGGCTGTATGAGTATGCATCCTACTGAATCAAAGCGGTCCGAAGAAGTTCCTTAACCCTGCACGTCTCTATTGCTTGTGGAGAGTCTCCTTCGACCGAGATAGCTTCTAATCGCGCAGCAGCTTCGACGAGATTGTCCATAGGATTAGAATAATGACCCGGAGGTGTCTGGACCGGCGGAGGAAACACAACGTTCTGCCGAGGAGGCTCCATCAGGCGGGGTTGGACCGTCGCTCCTGGCCCTGGTGCCTCGACCTGGTTTACCTCCCGGTGCCCCGGCGGATTGCTGGTTCCAGCTTCCGAAGTGTGAAAGAGATTTCTAGGGTCGAAACCTAACGACAGGCGTGATCTGTGCTTCCGCTTCAAGACCTCCTATGATGCGTTCTGGTCGAGCATGAGCTTATAGGCCTGGGCGTCCAAAGCGGCCCGCTCTGCGGCCATCCTGTCCTTCTCTGCTACCAGGTCGGCTTTGGCCTGTACGATCTGCTCTCTCACCTTTGCAACTTCTGCATCATGGGCCTCCTGATCCGCCGGATTGGCCTCTACCATAAGTACAGCTAGTGCGTCAAACAGGTCAGACAGAACTTGAACCGGTGGGCGCACAAGGCCTCCTGCCCCTGCTGCCACTGCCGCTGCTGATCCCGAGAGCATTGCTGCTGCGGTCGAAGAGTGATTCGCCGCCTGCGTGCTGGCCATGAATATTCCAACCCGGTTGATCTGATCTGGGGGGTCCGGAATACTATCGCCATCGGAACAGCCCCTAATCTGGTTGTCTTGCAACTGGTACAATGATTCGGTCTCCCCGGTCGAGGACTCGTCGTCGGAATAGACGACGATCTCGCTACCGTATTCTGACTCGTCCTCATGCTCTCCTCCGTGGATGACTCCGACGAAGGCACGCTTCACGGCCGGTTTGACCTGGGTAGATCTCGCACGCTGAGCCGTCTCGACGAGGTCGGTGCAGATGTCCGGCTTAGGCCCAGGCTCACCAATCTTGCCGATGAAAACGTGTATGCCACCAAAGGGGACCCGGTATCCGTACTTGATCGAGCTGGCTTCGGGACCCCATCCTGCATCGTCGATGTAGAGCTTGTCGCGACAACTCTTGGTCATCCGGCCCACAGCATAGCCTTTGAGTCCTTTGAGCTTGCCCTCCAAGATCATCAAACCGTCGTGCGATAGCCCCACGGTGGGCGCCAACTGTCGTGGATTTCTCACGGCAGATGTCCTTGTGAAAGGACTTAGTCGTGGAGCCATCGCTACGGGTTAACTTGAAGGGGTTAAAGCGGACACAAAGACACAAGGGTTTATACTAGTTCGGCCCCTTCGAGGAAGGTAAAAGCCTACGTCTAGTTGTGATGGAATTGATGTGGTTTCGATGATTAGGGAGCAAACAAGCTTCGCCTAGGCTCGAGTTGTTGTTGTTTGTCTTTGAACCGCCGCCGGGTCGTCCCCTTATATACACGGGTGACGCCCGTCGGTTCACAGAGTCCCACACCGGTTCATACTCGTATCCCAGTTGGTCTCTCTCTATTCCTAACTTAAAATGCAAGTTTACATATCAAGCCGGTTTACGGCTACAGGTTCTAAACCGACTACAGGCCTTGGGCCTTCATCTGTTTAATCACCTTTAAACTACTAATGAAGCTAACCCGGCCCAGGTAGGCCGGTTCACGCCCAGTGGTAATATCCCCAACACTACTGCTGTACAAAAGTATACATTTTTTAAAAGGCTAGAGGGCGGGGCAGTCTAGCTTGGTCGGTTTCACGAGAGGCGAGGGCCTTTGTGATTTGACGGCTCATTACTGCTGGAAGGCGGGGCCTTGTGATTTGATTGCTCGTATAAACGCGCCGACGACCTGATCGAGGAGGAGCAAAGAACCGTGCGGTATACTCAAGTTTTCCACTGGAGTAGTACTGCAACGGAGGAGCACGAAATGCGGCAGCCCAGTGCCATATGGTGATAAAAAATGATCTAATTTGCTAGTCATCTCATTGTTAGCACTGTTCTATTCATTCCCTCAAAATACAAAAAACATTGTTCTATTCATGCCTCGCAGAGAACGTGATACATGCGGCGAAACACCCGAAGCAAAAGATGAAACACAGCAGCAAAAGAAGAAGGAAGATTATCACCCCAAATGATCTAATTCGCCGCGGAGTCGTAACTGCTTCTTCATTGCCTCCACGACCTCCATCTCCTTGCGCGTCTCCTCCGCCATCTTCTTCATTCTGTCCATGACGCGGGATTTCTCGACGCGAGCCTTCATCATTTGTTCCACAGTCGCATTACGTACCTTGACAACATCTGGGTGCTCGATGCGGAGCTTCACCAACTCCTCCTTCTGTTCCATGACGAGGGCCTGCAGCATCTTCATCGAGGAACTACTATTCTCATGCAGCTTCTTCCAGCCGGCGTTCTTCTCCTTCAACAGGTCGATCTCGTGGCAGAGCTTCGCCTTGTCCTCCTGAAGTCGCAGGATTTCGCCGGTCGCCTTCTTCTCCGAGGCAATGCTCTTCTTCAGCAGCATCACCAAGCCAGCGGTTAACTCCCCCTGCTGATTGAGCTCAGCGGGCATGTCGTCGAGGCTCTCCTTCAACAACTCCGTCAAGCCTTGGATGAACTCCTTCTGATTATTGAGGTGCTTATTGAGCTGATCGGGCAAGCCATCGAGGGATAACGACTCCAGCTCCGTCGGCTCGGCATGTTCGCCTCCGCGGCTAGGGCGCTCCTGGGAGCCATCACCTGCCCGTGAGAGATCTTTCGAGGTCTCTGCATGGTGGCGAGCCCTCTCTTTTTTCCGCAGCCTTGGTTGCCGTTCCCTTGTAACAAGTAGTTCTCGACCTAGAGCTCTGCTCACCGGCCATGGCAATGACGGACGAAGAAGAAGCACTTATGAGGAGGAAAGGTAGAGTAATTTTCGGTTAGGTAGTTTCCCTTTTTATAACCTAAGTACTAGCACTAGTAGTACTAATACCTGCATAGTGGGAACACGTTCAGGTTTGGTACGTACTAGTAGGTGTGAGCAGGCTTTCGAATGTGATGGGAACAAGGTAAAGATTAATTGATGGTTTTGGTTTCGAGGCCCGAAACGGCTCCCGATGAGTTTAGCGGAACATAAATTTCAAGTACTACACTGCTCAAATGCGTAAATATTATGTTACTGTCAAAATTTGGCACAAAATATGAAGGATACCAATGGAAGTACTACTAGCAACCCACGATTTAACTAATCGCTTGCGCGCAGTGGAGTAATAATGTCTTTCTTCCGCCCTCACGTCCACTCAATTTGCATGCGCTGTATTAATTGACCATCAATGAAGTGAACGACTTTACACGCGTCAAATTATCACATGGGGCGGATCTTGGTACAAAATTGCATCCGCCTGTGTACCCGCGTGTGCATGCAAGGGAATGAGTGCGTGCGTGGCATGCGTGCACATCTTCGCTTTGTGCATGTACCGCCAGTATGGCTCAGGGAGGACGAGTACATTCTTCTGGAATCAGCAACACGTCACTGTGATCAATCTACACAAGGAGGTCGCGACAACGCCTCCACATGTGCCACGTGGCTTTAGGAACTGTAAGAGAGACACTGTGTAGCGTGCCATTGGTATTCTAATTTATGTGTTTTGCACATACTCGATGTACTAGTAATGTACATGTGCATTGCATGCATCAGATTTTGCAACCAAATTATGAATAAATACCACACTATAGCATGTAAGCTCTGAGTCATATATGCGTGATGTAGCCCTTCGTTTAATTCTTATAGTTCATCTCATTCAAAATGAAATTAGTTTTTATAAAAAAGCTAAGAACGCGTGAATAGGAAAAACATGGGATTATAGTGGAATGTCGTCTTGAATCCTACAGGATTGTACGAGTGTTTGATTGTGCATAGAAAAAATGCAGAATTCTTTCAAAGAGGTTTGAGTGGATGGGATGTTTCCAATGAAATCTAGTGCAAATGAATCATATGGAAACATTCCTATGGTTTACAATCCTACGAATCAAACAACCAAGATAGGAAAAATTCCTAATGGTTAGAATCCTCCAAAATTCCTTTGAGAATCCTTTGAATCAAAGAAGCCCTTAATCTATTTTATGATTCATGGAATTTGCATTGTAAAGCATAAAGTAAAAATAAATAATGGCAATTCAACTAGAAAAAAAGTTTGGGTAGTTATGATACGGAAGAATCTAGAACAAAAGAGAACCACTATTGTTTTGAGGTTTGTGCATTATGCTTAAGTTCAACCATGGAGTTTGCTAGATTGTACATGTGGCAAAATCCGGTGGGGGGCTAGAAGATGGTGCGAGGGGACGAGTGGAGGGAGACTATGAAGGAATGCACAAGTGCGAGATCGATATTTAGAGAGGGGGGGGGGGGGGGGGGGCGAACACGTGCGCTGTTGCACGCTGTGGCGGAGCCATGAAAAATAAATGAGCTAGGGGGCCAAGCATTGCTAATCCTTTACGAGGAGGGTCAATTCATGAAATTAAACCTTTTTTAGCAGCAATTGTCTAATGATCACATTCATATTAGCCTCGATATATAGTGATGTTAGGGGGGGGGGGGGGCAGGGCCCTTACTGCCCCCTGTCTTCGCCATTGTGCACGCGTCTGAGAGATGAAGCGGAAGGCATGGATGATGAGAGGGGGACGTTGGATATATAATTAATGTGGGTGTATTAGCTATTTATGTTAATCCTATATAGAGAGGTATAGATTGATCGGTGTGGACGTGGGAAAGAGGGTGAGACCTCACTGGATATATTGATTGATCGGTTTGTGTGGAAAACTATGAAAGACCTAGCTATATACACACATACATAGAGGAACATCGATCATTGCGCATGCATGCATGAGAGATAAAGAATGCCCGGTATGATGGAGAGGGGGATGTGTGTGGGTGTGTGCCTTCATGGGAGTCCAACCTGAAGAAAAAGATTGCATGCGTGCGATAGATAATGCCGTGCATGAGAGAAAGTTAGTGGTACAATTATAAAGAGAAGACTACTATGTGGGTGTAAAAGAATAGGTGAGGTCATAATCAATGTAAAGTTGAATTAAAATATTTGAATAAGAGATCCTGATGTTTGAAACCCATGCATGCATGAATATAACGGAGATCTGCGCGCTGTGGTTTGGAAACGAGCATGTTGTAATGTATAGACATTGAACAAGGTCAGACTGATTTGAATTTGAGATACCGATGGCAGACATCATTTGCCCACGTCGCATCCGTGCATGGACACACTATTCTAATTGGAGATGATGGGCGGCTTTCGCATCACATATGTATATCTGTACCCCTATATATATATTATATTATATTTTTTATATTGTGTGCTGGTAACTTTAACTTTGAAAGATGGTCATTGGATGAGGCGAATCCGATGGTCCAAAGATGGCAAATTTGAGCACTATTGGCCGTTGGATATCATCTAGATTCCACCAGATTTCGGCACATGTATAATCTAGAAGACTCCATGGTTGAACTTAAGCATAATGCACAAACATCAAAACTCAAGCACTTCTTATTTGTTCTAGAATCTTCCGTATCAGAATTTCCCAAATGTTTTTCTACATGATTTGCCATTATTTGTTTTTACTTTATGTCTTACAGCGCACACGTCCATGAATCTTAAAATAGATTAGCTTTCTTATAAAAACTAGATGATTTTGAATAAAATGAACTATAAGAATTAAACGAACATCTACATCATGCATATATGACTCAAAGCTTGCATGCTATAATGTGGTATTTGTTCATAATTTGGTTGCCAAATCTCATGCGTGCAATGCACGTGTACCTTACTCTAGTCTAAATGGTGTTTGTGTGTGTGTGTGTGTTGTGCGTGTTGAGGTGCAAATTTTCTTTTTTTGGGCACACATTAAGCTTGTTCTTCTGAAATTTCAAGCCACGCCTTGTTATGCCGAAAATTGAAGCTAGCGTCTCTGTCTATCGAGCTGCGAAACTCCCGCCTCTTCAACCCGCGCCTTGTTAGCCCGAAATATTTAAGATATATCTTTGTTTCGTTGTGCTCGGAAAACTCCCTCCATATCAACCCGCGCCTTGCTATTCCGAAATTACAACGCGTGCGAAAACTCCCACCTCCTATGAAATCCCGACGTGCGAAATGCTCGTGGTACCCCTGAACCGAAAGAACCGCCTCAAATCGGTGGGTGGTACTTTCGTAACTTACCCCACATTTCGGACGAGCGCGTCTGTAAGCCATGGTTCCCCACTGCTATCCCATCCGCCCACCCATTCGTACACTGAGGCCGCGAAAACCCGCGACGAAACCCCACACCCTACTCCATCCGCCACCCAGTCGGAGCCTCTTCCCCGATGACGTCATCCACAGCAACACCTCGAAGTCCCTCATCCACCGTACCGGATGAGGATCCGTCGTCGATCTCATCGTCCCGCCGGTTCAGCCACCCCGTCCTCCACCTCCAAGGAGCTGCCCCGACGTTCCCCTCGTCTTTCGCGCCACCTCCATTCCCACACCGCCGTCTTCACCTGCACCACCGGAAGAGCATCATCATCACCGTTTCCTCAGATGAAGCTGCGGCCTAATCGGCACCACCAAAGAGGTTGTGCACTAATTGCCGCATTTTCTTCTTGATTCGATCTCACGGTGCTGCCGGAGCTCGGTCCCGAGCCGACACGGCGCGGCTCCATCCACGGCGGCATCGCCGGCCACTCCCTCCATGGCGTCGCTCCCTCGGCGGCGACGTCCACATCAGTAGGAGCTAGTGCTGGTTTACCTCTCGCTCGCGCTGCTGCACTGCTCTTACTCTCGGTCCCCTGCCTGGTCTGCTCTTGCTATTGCTCTTGCTTGTGCTGCTGCTCTTGCTCTTGCTCTTGCTTGCGATGCTGCTCCGATTTAGCTACACTTCAGTCGACTAAATTGACTTTTGGGTCAGTCGATTTTCAAGGGGTGGGCTCGCGGGGGTGAAGGAAGAACCAGCCGCAGCGGGGAGGGGGGCTCACCGTTGAGGTACCCCACTATCTATCTTAGGGTTCAGGATGGGGGCGGTGGTCGCCAGCGGTGGCGGGGCGTTGGCGGGTCGGTGGCGTGGGGATCACCGGAGAAAAAGCTCGGCACGGGGGGGGGGGGGGGGGCATAGAGGGATGGCCGGGGCGGTGGCGGACCGGCGGTGGGGAGTGTTTTCGGGGCGGGCGGGGCGGCGCACCGCCGGCCGCGGGTGGCGGGGGGCTACTGTTTGGCTGGTGGTGGCTGGCGGCTTAGGGGGGGGGGTGGAGGTTGAAGATGAACCGCAGGCCCTTGATTTCGTATCCAACGGCTGCAAAATCAACTGACCAGAGATGAAAAAGTCAGTCGACCGACGTGTAGCCTCACCTTGCTAGTGCGTTCAGTTTCGACAGCAAAATTCAGTTTTGACAGCAAAATTCAGTTTTGACAGTTAGGTTCAATTTCGACAGTTAAGTTTAGTTTCGACAGTTAAGTTCAGAGATGAGCGACTGATGTATTTTACATCTAGCACTATGTGGTTATGTATTTTACATCATGTATTGGAGATCCTATTAGAATTCCACTCAGGTTAACGTTGTCTGTTGTCTCTCTTTTCCTGCTTCAGCCTCGGCGTCGTACAACTCACCGGAGCTGCTCCAACGACGAAACCCTCCATCACAGCGAAGAAGTACCTCGGGCTCCATCTCCAGACGCCTAAGATCTTCTTCCCCTCCTCCGACAGCAAAGTCAGCCGGAGCATCCTCACCGGCCAACCCAATCACGCTGAGATCAACATGGCTTCGCCAAAGAGGTTGTACACTTGTTGCATCTCTTTTTTACTCTACATGTTATATATATTGTCCACTGAGCACTCGTAGTAACGGGAAATACGATTATTTTATCCTACTATATGACAAGCAGTGAGGTACCAGGCAACTTAGCTATCCGTGATGGACTCTCTTGAATGCCATCATTATTTATCTCTGCGCGTTTGAGCTGTGCATTTGTCGATGGGCCTGGGAGTTGAGCTAGTATGGCAGTGGCCTGGGTCCAAAGTAATAGAAGTAGCACAAAAACATTTTTTAGTGTAGGATTTTCCTTGCTCAAGCCTGCCTACTAGAATCGCCAGTGCTTGAAAGGAAAAGTGAATGAAAAACATAGGAATTGGAAAGTTTCCCATGGTACTACTTTTCATGAATTTGGTGCAAAGGAATGGAGCAAAGGAAAACTGTAGGATTTGTCCCTTTAGTGTCTCCTTGAAAGAAAAACCGTAGGAATTCTAATTTCCACTTCTCCTCCTTTTCATATTCCTATTCATCAAGCACAAGACTAAGAGATAGTAGCATAATAGCATTATAACCGTACATTTTCTTGTGGTTTGACTTAATCTCACCTTGCTTTTTTGCATCCTGTGATCTTCCAATTGTTGTGAATCAAACACCCAGATTGGCAGAAATCCTATGTTTTAAAATTCTCTGTTTTGCACGTGTATTCCTATCCTATTCCTGTCTATTTCCTATCCCTGCATTGTTAGAATCCTCAAATTCAAACAAGCCCTTACTCAATTACTTTTGTCACAGATATGTGTCAAAGAAAACCTTGTGTGGTTTGTCCTACTCCTGCGGCGCTGTGTTCCACCCCAGCTCAGCTACTCCAATGACCGAAGGGTTCACCACAACAGGGATCCGCTCTCCAGACTGTCTTTCGCCACCTCAGATCTTCTTCCCCGCCGCCGGCAGCCACGACAACTGCATTACCATCATCAACTGAGCAGATGTCCTTGAGGACTACATGGGTCCGCAAGAGAGGTCACACTCTTCCGTGTCTGCTTACATTATGCGTCGCTTAATATGATGACATGCTACATTATCGTCGTGTTCACCTATTAGACTCCGAGTCAGGTCCAAACTAATGCTGAAACTTGAGTTTTGAAATGGTTGTGGGGTACATATTGGGGCAGCAATCAGTACTATCTGTCTACTATCTGTTTAATCTCCGGTGTCTACTATGAGTTTCATGTTGGGTGCAAACAAACATTAAAGGAGCCATTATCTGTATTTTTTTAACTAAAGCTATTATCTGCCTGCTATCATTGGTTTTGGGTCTATCCACAGTTTGCTACCATCACTCTGGATTTGTGCATGCACTCCTTACATAATCTCACTATGTTTTATTCCTATGCATGCCAGTTATTGTACACAATGGAACTGATCATGTAGAGCAAAAGAGACGAGCCTTGCGTGGCAATAAAATTTCATGCAGACGCTGTTCCATGGTGGGCGCAAAGGCAGCCCCCCCTCCACCCATTTCGGATCATAATCAAGAGAGAAGATAACTGTTCTGAGGGGGATTCAGAAGGAGAAGACCACTCCTATTTACCCCATGAGGTCTTCGCTCTAACTTGGCATGCTGATGTTGGTAATATCATGCATATGGTGCCTTGCAGTGCTTACTGTATACATTAAAGATGTCATCTGCTTAGTTTAGACATGCTTTGTGTCAATGCCATCTGTTTAGTTTCTTTATCGTATATGTGAATCATGCAATGCCATCTTGTCTAGCCAGGCATCATATATGTGAATTTTGCAATGCCACCCTGGTTAGCCAATCATCTCATATGTGAATTATATCATGCCATCATTTTTTTATTATGTGTTAAATTTGTCAACAATTTTAGTACATTCAATTACTCTTCATGTGCATCAGCCATTCGGCACGGTCATGGAAAAGTCTGGAGTGGAAACAAGGTCTTCAGAGCAGACAATGCTATCTGACGAAGCACATGTCTTGCTGGTTACCGATAGCTCCTCAGAGGAGGATTCAGAGACAGATGACCAGTCATATTTCCCCCCCTGAGGTGCATGCCCTAACTTGGCAGGGTTATGTTACTCATATCGTGCGTATGGTATCTTGCATTGCTATGTCATTTGCTTAGTTTAGACATGCTTTGTGTGAATGCCACCTGTTTAGTGTCTAATTACCATATATGTGAATTATGCAATGCCATCTTGTTGCAAGACATTATATATGTGAATTATGCAATGTTATATTGTTGCAAGGCATTATGTATGTGAATTATGCAATGCCATGTTGTTTAGGCAAGCGTCATATATGTGAATTATACCATGCCATCCTTTTTTGTGTTTCTCATTGCTTTTGTCGACAATGTTTGTATATTCAACTACTCTTCCTGTGCATCAGCCATTTGAATTGGTGATGGAGAAATCTGGAGTGAAAACAAGGTCTTTAGAGCAGACAATGCTACCTGCTGAAACAAATATCTTGCTGGTTACAGATAGCTCTTCAGAGGAGGATTCAGAGGCAGATGACCAGTCCTATTATCCCCCTGAGGTGTATGCTCAAACTTGGCAGGGTTATATTACTCATATAATGCATATGTTGTATTTCAATGCTTAGTTTTTACATCATATACACAATATTGAATGCCATCTCCTTAGTTGACACATCATATATGCAATTGCCCTCTGCTCACTTCCTTAGTATATAAATCATATATATGAATTATGTCAAGCCATGATGTTTACATAGACAGCATGTGTCTGAATTATGGCATGCCAACCCATTTTCTAAAGACATAATATAGTTATATCATCTCATCCTGTTTACATAGTCATCATATTTTAAATTATGTCATTCTATCCGTGAATTATATCATGCCATCATGTTTCCATCGATGGCATGTTTGTGATTTATGGCATGCCAACCACTTTAATAGACACATCGTATAGTTATATCATGTCATCCTATTTACATAGTCATCATATTTTGAAGTATGTCATTCTATCCTGTTTAGTTATCCATCATACATGTGAAATTGTGTCATGCTATCATGTTTAATTAGCCATCATATATGTGAAATTATGTCCTGCAATTCTGTTTGCTTAGACAACATAAATGTGAATTATTTCATGCCCTGTTTTCTTCCTTACTATCCATTGCACCTGTCTATCTTACAATGTCTGTATATTCAATTACTTTTCTTGTTTATCAGCCATTTCAATTGGAGGGAGTGATGGCAGTATCTGTGGGAGTAAAAACACGGTCTTCAGAAAAGATCGTGCTACCTGTCGATACAGATAGAACCACAGTTGTACTTTCCCAAGAATCAGCCCCACCACACATAACCCACACTCATGCAGATTGTACCCCTACCCAGTTGGACAGAGAACCAGCTACACCCCTTCTAACCCCAACCCCAGCAGATAGACACCCAGTTCCCGTTGACACAGCACCGTCTCCACCACAGAGCACCCAAACACGAGCAGTTAGTAAGGCAACTGCAGTGCCCAAATCACGAGGACCACCACTCCAAACCCGAAGTCAACGCTTAAAGCAGAAGAAGAATTGTTCTCAGGTCAGGTTCCGTAGCTATGGTTCATACTACTTTGCTCTTGCATCACTGTATTTACTGATACCAACCAATTTCAAATTTGAAGGATGCAATTGAAACTCCAATGGCGCAACAGGTATGTTTCAAACCTGTTTCTTCAACGTGTTTGGCTGTTTGCTGTTGTAACTTGCTCTATGTTGATTTCAGTTTCATTTGAATAAACAGTTATGTTCTCATGCCATGCACATTACAAGTGTTGTTATTGCTGTGTAGTTTCCCACACTTATATTCTGTCTATGCTGCTTTGTCTTAAATAGATATGATTCGAACTGTATCTATCTTGATTTGGCAACATAAACTAGAATGATATAGACCATACAGTGACCATACTACATAGATATATGTTTGTTTCATGTTGTTATCCCGTCCACCTTACTACTGAACTGGTTTACCAAAATGAGTTTCATATACTACATTGTAAACCTGAGATGTGTTTGTTTGTTTCTCTTTTAGAACGCGAATAAAATATTGGAGAAGAGTACCCTGTTATGCAATGGTAAAGGAAGTAATGCAGACAAGGTTCAAGATAGTGAGACATCCCTGATGGTCTCCAAGAAAGCTGATAAAAACTATATTGAGGACACTGAGACAACCCCAAAGTCCTGTCTTGATGTAGTGTTCGAGTTACTAGCTACCACTGCTGGCACCAGCTCTTCAAATTCGTTGCCTGAATCAGTTCGGCTTCTTGAGTCTCAACTTCAAGTTGAAAGACATCGATCAGATGTTATGCGACAGGAAGCCGAAGGACTGAGGAAGTCCCTGCAGAATTCAGATGCATACTTTCTGGTGGAACAACAAGCGCTGGAGGACTTAAGCGCCAAACACACTACAAGAAACCTGTTAATACGTGACGGTCCTCGTCCGTCATGCATCTGTGAAAAACTGTCATGGGTGCCCATCGATGACGGATTTGGAATCCATCATGTATATCGCGTCATAATTTGACATCAAGCTTTCCATGACAGTCCTTGGCCGTCATGGATCTGCCCCAAGCCCAAACTATGCCCAACTATTCATGACGGAACAAACTGTCACAGGACCAACGCCACGTAGGATTTTCAGTCGACCACTTGGAATGACGTGGCTGCCTACGTGGACATTATTTTCCGTCACAGAAATCGTCATGGATTTAGGAACAAATTAAATTTTGTCTAGCACACATCTACCGCACCAATTCTGAACCAGTACATTTTTTTAGCATGATCCATCTCACAAATCATAATACCAACTCTAGGCCAAGACAAAGTATTTCCAAAGTGTGATCATACATTACACAGATATTCAATATGCAACCATCCATTGGTATTTACACCACATCAGTTTACAAAATCCTCCATGAAATGGTAATTTACAGAATATATTGACAAAATATATCACACAACAACGCTAGGAACCAGTACAATCCAATTACAACAACAAAAAATATGATACTATTGAGGCTGCTATTCAGGTTCTTGTCGTCGCCCCTCCAGATGGTAAGTATCATGTCATGGCGGATTGTGTTGGCCAGCACCAAGAAGCCTGCTACCCAATCATACCTAACATATTTACAACATTAGATAGTAGATAGTAGAAATAAAAGAATAAGAACAAACTTCAAAAATAAATTACGTGTTGTCCAAAATTCTTAAATTTTAACAAGCCTACATATGAGAATAACAAAATATACTTTAAAACAAAAATAAACATGAGGTTGCCTAAAATTAATCCAAATAAAAGTGGGTCAAATGAAAGTCTAATCAAGTTGACATATAAGTGACAATGTAATAGAACATACATCGGAGAACACAAGTACTCAACAATAGTTAAGGCCATATAAACCCGTCGAGAAAATGGCATCACTAAGAAACAATATCAATGAAGCAGAGCCGCTACTCATCGACCTCGCGAGCGTAAGCTTCAAATTTTTCATGTGTCAACAAGCATACACATGAAACTAAATGTTTATCTAAGGCACCTACAGTAGTAAAACACAATTGCTTGACAAGTAAACTTCAAATGGCATGCAAAATAACTATGAGCCATGGCCACTAATAAATCTATAAAACTAAGTGGCAAATGGTTCTCTGAAGAGATACTGGATAGGATGTATCAGTTATGGCTCTTAACAACATGCATGCTGTGGTCACTTTTAATTCAAGTGCATGAGAAGTTCATCACAAGATCCAAGGGGCACAAACAAATTAGTAGAAAATCACACCATGGTGAAAAATGCCTAGCTCAGAACTAGATTAACTAAATAGGTGTAGTTCAGTAGCAATTGAGCTAAGGAATGGAAATACTGGAGAAATCATAGGAGTGGCAGTAGAGAAACAACCCCTGGTTGATCACGGAGCAGCTCCACCAACAGTTATCGTGTCCGCCCTCTCGAGCTCTATTGAGCGCCATGCAGCAGTACGGCTGCTACACCACCACCTAGACCTACATCCCAAAAAAGCAGAGATCATAATCAGGGAGATTACAGTGTTAATTGATTGTAAAAAACGGGAAAACATCAAGGAAAAGATTTAGGATCAGACAGTAGACATCAACCCCTACATCTCGGCAAAACTATTGCGGAGGGCAACCTGGCTTGGAGGCAGGGAGCACATGAGTTGAAAAAGGAATGTGTGTCACTGTGTTGGCAAGTGCTAGCTTGGTGTGTACCTCCAGGTTGAGGGATAGTGAACTAACATGGCATTGGTTCTAGTACTAGTAGGCGCACAACTAATGGTAGCAGTACTACATTTGCTTAGTACACAAACGAACAGGTTTAAACCTCTGTATTATAACTGCAGTACTGCCACACTGTACCAATGTATTTTTCTTCTTAGATTCAGATTAAACTTAATTCTGGTTATATATATTCACCAAGCTGCAGTTGAGAATATGGACAGAAGTGTATGGAGAAAACTCTAAACAGAACATGTCACCATATTAATACAGTAACAGAAATCATGTCTCCTATTTGATGAAATTATTCACCACTTGATTACATTGATTCATACTGAATTATATTTTGATAGAAGACTAAACTGAATGCATATAGAACACTTAATTATATTTAATTCTACCAGTGGACTGATTCAGTCGTTCAGTTGTAATCATCAACCTTCGTCACTGATCAGTGGAGACCTGAGCCAGGAACATTGCTTAAGATATCATAACAAGCATAATAATACTGCATTAATATATACACTTTACATTAGTAGAGAAATATGTCAGACAAAGAACACTGATTCCACAATACAGAAAGACAAAAAAGGAGGCTACTGTAGAATGTAAAGCAGCATCCAGTAATTCATAAAGTGGATAACTCGCTTTTCCTGATATATCAACAAGCATTCCGGAAGTGATTGAACTAGTAATACACTCCCTTTTATTACGTAGTAAGAAGAGGTTCAATTCTCCATCTCTTCTCGTTCTGGAAAGATACAAGAACGTACAGCACGTACAATTTTACACATTGCCTTTTATTAGGAGCTAGAAGAGGTTCAATCTTTTGGTTCTGAAAAGATACAAAAATGCACAACAAATGAAATTTTGCACTCTGGAGTTTACTTTCACAGAATAGAGCTAAAAAAGTACAGTCAAATAAAACTACAACTACCTGATTGCAACAGTCATTTTAATCAAATCAGTAAAGCAACAAACAGTTTACTGACTATGAGCCTAACTTGCTACTAGATTATAAATTCTATAACAGAGGGATTAATGTTTGTAAATATTAAATCATCAATTCTTCAGAGGAAAGATACTAAATCAAGCTGAATCAAAGGAGAATAGGGAGGTAGGGGTCGCAGTGCTCACCAGAGACCTTTGTAAGCAATGCAATGGTCGCAGTGCAGGTTAGACACCATCTCGCGTGACAGAGGAGGTTGCCACGGGACGCGCCGCTGCGCCGGAGACGCGGAAGAGGGGGTCGGGGTCGCCGCCGTCCAGCACAACGCAGGCGAGTGCACTGAGCTAGGGGGAGGTGGAGAGGCGCGAGGGGGCGCGATGCACGACGAAGTGGTGCTGTTGGAGACGCGCCAGTGACAGGCGCGCCGCCGTAGCTGAAACCCTAGACATTGGCGTTGAGTGCGAGCGCGGGGGGCTGGGAGCGGCGGATCCAGCCGGGCTGGAGGGCAGAGGGGTTGGAGACGAGCTCGCGAGTGTGCTGCACGGTGGCGGACGTCGCCGGAATTGGCGGATCTTGGTGGCGGTGCGATGATTCGCGAGAGAGGGAGAGATGGGTCGCGCGAGAGATGGATTGGTGGGGGTTGCGGTGGATCTAGCAGCTGCCAGAGCAGCGAGGTGAGAGGAGGGAATGGGCTGGCGACGAGCAGTGCGAGGAGGCGATGTGGTGGTGGGTGGCGGCGATGTGTGTGAGGAGATGGGGAATCGGGAGGGGGCTGCGACGAAAGGAGAGACAGAGAGAGGAGGGGGCAAGGAAGAGGCACTTAGGGTTTGGATTTTATACGTGATTGGTTAGGTGGGCTTTGGCGGGCTTGCAGGGCTGTACCGGGCCACTCATGACAGATTTCGAAAACGTCATGCGAAATCCGTCATGAATCAACAGATTTCTTGTAGTGACAAGAGAAAGTTAATAAGATTGCTAAGCATCTTGCCAGCATTACGGGTACCCAGGATATTGTTTCTTGAGCTCTTCTGAAGTGGTTTCAGTTCTGGACTTGTTTTGCTGCGGCGTTTATATGCTGCTGTGTTCCCTATATTTGCACTGGTGGCGAACTTTGATGCCCAGTGGATGTAATATGTGTAATAGCCGTGATAGCCTAGTGTAAGTTGCTTGCTTATTTATTTCCTTGTTGTCTTGTTTATTTGTTTGCTTGTAGTCAGTGCAGTTCTTTTTCTGTGGTTTGCTAGTGGCTGCAATAACCTATTTTTTAAAACTAGGCCACAATAACCATGGGCTAATATTTACTGTAGTGACACTGGACCTACGGTCTGTAGAAACAGTGGGCCTTCTATGGGCCGTATAAACAGTGGGCCTTCTATGGGCCGTAGAAACAATGGGCCTTCTACGGGCCGCAGAAACAATGGGCCTTCTACGGGCCGTATCATCAATGGGCCTTATACGAGCAGTATGATCGATTGGCCAAACATGGGCCAATAACAGGTCGCATTATGGCCGTAAACGGGCTAGAGTTGGAATCAACCGTTCATGGGCCCACCATAACGGGCCATCGTTAATAGGCCATATTTCATGACGCTATGAAAATGGCCCAACGTGTTAACGGACCACAAACGGGCCGACTGTAACCATGGGCTGAATTTGGCCCATAAGCAGAAAATGACAGTAACGGGCCGTAAGTAAACGAATGCTGGAAATGAGCCCAAGAATAAATGGGCTCTGAGAAGGCTGAAAGATAACATGGGCTGGAAACGGCCCAACGGAATAACGGGCCCTTAATGGGTATAAAGTGATACACTGTTCATTACGGGCCAGTTTCACCATGGGCCGTTAATGGGTGTAAAGTAATACACTGTTCATTACGGGACAGTTTCACCACGGGCCGTTAATAGGCCAAGAGTTACATAGGGCCTCATATGAGCCGAAAGACGGCATGGGCCATACATGGGCCAGAAGTGAAAACGGGCTGGAATCATATTGGGTGGCCCAGATGACGCTACTGGGCGTAATTCGGATAGGGTGTAACGGGCCTTGGGTTAGCGGGCTGTAAATGGGCTATATGCGAACAGGCCGTTAACAGGCTTTACATGGGACGGCCCGCCACCTTTTGACCAAGTCAAATGGGCCGGCCTTTTCACAGGAATGGGCTTCTGTTGGGCCGTGCCATGTGTCGACGTATCATAGGCGCCTTCTGTCCAATGAGTGGATGACATCTGTCCCAACGATGAGCCGACACGTGTTTCCTCCAGCCAATGATGATTTTACACGTGGAAAATCCCCATTGGTCAGGGCTGTTAACGGGTTATCGGATCCAAAACCCGACCCCATAGCTTAACGGCGTTCCGTTACGGTGGATGCCACGTGTCGGTCACCCTTAACGAAAGCACTTCTGTGACGTGTGATTTATCGTCATGGAAGTGGACACTTCCGTGATGATATTTTTGGTAATGTCATGGAACACTTCTACGACAGCACATGTATGACTATCTTGATTCTGTCATAAATTTGTCATGGATGTACATGCATGACAAAAAACGTGACCTACTGTGACAAACACGTATCATCACGAAAGTGTATTTTTTTGTAGTGTATATGGGACATTTTCCTTCCTCTAATGGGTATACACTTATTTTGGTTGATGTTGATTATGTCACTAAGTGGGTAGAAGCTATTCCAACTAGTAGTGTTGATCATAACACCTCCATTAAAATGCTTAAAGAAATTATCTTCCTGAGGTTTGGAGTCCCTAAATATTTAATGACTGATGGTGGTTCACATTTTATTCATGGTGCTTTCTGTTGCTTACTAAATATGATGTCAACCATAGAATTGCATCACCCTATCATCCTCAATCTAGTGGTCAAGTTGAGTTGAGCAATAGAGAAATAAAATTATTATTACAAAAAATTGTCGATAGGTCCCGAAAGAATTTCTCTAAGAAACTTGATGATGCACTTTGGGCCTATAGAACAGCTTATAGGAACCCTATGAGTACGTCTCCATACAAAATGGTATATGGAAAAGCTTGTCATTTGCCTACTAAGTTAGAACATAAAGCATATTGGGCAATTAAAGAACACAATTATGATTTCAAACTTGTCAGTGAAAAGAGGTTGTTTGATATTAGCTCCTTAGATGAATGGAGAACCCAAGCCTATGAAAATGCCAAATTGTTTAAAGAGAAAGTTAAAAGATGGCATGATAAGAGAATCCAAAGATGAGAATTCAATGTAGGTGAGCATGTTCTATTATAAAATTCTCGTTTTAGATGTTTTGCAGGGAAATTTCTTTCCAAATGGGAAGGACCATATATCATCGAAGAAGTATACCACTCTGGAGCTATTAAGATCAATAATGCCGAAGGCACTAATCCAAAGGTGGTCAATGGACAAATAATTATGCACTATATTTCAGGTACACCTATTAATGTTGAAACTAACATTATCCAAACCATGACACTGGAGGAACACATAAAAGAAACCTTCCAGAACCCTTAAAAGGAAGAGGTACGTGATATGGTAAGTAAACGGACTAAAAAAATTCTGCAAAAATATTTTCTGTCAGATTTGGAATGTTAGAAAAATCAAAAATAAATAAGAAACACTTGGAAAGGTAACCCAGGTGCCCACTAGGCACCAGGGCGCGCCTACCCTCCCAGGCGCGCCCTGATGGGTAGTTGGCCCCTCGGGAACCTTCCCGACTCCGTTTTCCTGTGGTATACTTGTTTGCCAAGATAAAAATTCTTTATATATACCCCCGGATGATTTGACCACCGCATCACGAAAATATCCTATGTTCTTGTTTCGTGCTATTTTCTGTCCGATATATCAAGCCAGGCATCATGTCTTCTCCCTCCAACAACGTAGAAGAAGATGCTTGGCTACTGAAGATGGAGCTAAGGAGAGAGGAACCAAAAGAAGGCACCGAGGAGGACAAGGCCAAGGAAGTTGCAAGAGGTCAAGTTCAAGAAGGGGGCAAGCCATGCTCACAGAGAAGTTGAAGAAGAAGAAGATATCCTTCAACCCTACTATAACCACCTTACCCCCACTCAAAATTGAAGCCCTGAGGGCCTTTGAAATGGTTTGTGTTCAAAATACATATCTCAGTAGTGAAATTATTTTGTTGCAAGAGCAAAACATTGCCCTCCGGAGCATCAATCATAGATTGGAGCAACTATTGAGGCTGAAGTGTGAAGCTCCTACCTCATCATAACCATCATCACCAAAGAAGGAAACTTGAGTACACGGGTATGAGCACTCCCCTTGGCTCTCCCCAAGCTTGGGGGAGATGCCCCGGTATCGTATCACCATCACCTTTATTACTTTCGCCAGTTTTTAGTTCGATCCTTGGTTATTTCGTGATTTAGTTGAATACAAGTTAGTATGATCCATTTTCGAGTTTCGTGATCTATCCATCTATGTAATCGAGTGAGAGTTATATAATAAATGATTAGTTTGAGCTTTTGCTTCTTTACTTTCTTGTTTTAATCAAATTAAAGGAAATAATGAAAAAAAATCATATGCTAATCTTATGGTAAGTAATGACATCACATATGGAAAAGTATAAGCGGTAAAATTTATTGAAAGTTGACAAACATAGCACTAGTCAATGATGCAATTCATGAAATAATTAATAAGGGAAGAGAAGATTCACATGCAAATATACCATCTTGGACATCTTTTATGGTTGTGAGCCCCCATTAAATATCTTATGCCAAATTGTTGACGTTGGACAAGGAAGACAATGTAATAATTTATGTTTGTTCATATTCACATAGAAGTTATATTGTCATATAGCTCCAACATGTGGCGCCTGCCAAATATCTTTGCTAGCCAAAAAATCCGCACTAAGTAGAGATACTACTTATGCATCCAAAAACCTTAAACCCAAATTCATGTTTTGAGAGTCTACCATACCTACCTATGGATAGAGTAAGATCCTTCAAGTAAGTTGTCATCGGTGCATAAGGCAATAAAAATTGCTTCTAAATATTTTTGATCTTTTGGTGTAAGGGAAAATTAGCATTGTACGAACTTGTGATGACAAATTAGTAAAAGTGACATACCAAAAAATAAAGGTTGCTATCATAAGGGGAAATATAACGTGACATTCTTTTGCATTAAGAGAATGTGCATACAAAACCAAAAAGCACATGAAAACCTCTGCTTCCCTTCGCGAAGGGCCTATCTTTTAAATTTTATGTATTTTCTTTTCATGCAAGAGTCAAAGTGTTCTCCTCTATTCCTTTTTATTTTCTCTTTTGCAAGCACCATGTGGTGGGGAAAGATCTAGGCACATATATCCAGTTGGATATGAGTGATCATGAGTTATCATTGTTGACATCACTCTTGAGGTGAATAAGTTGGGAGGCGAAACTATAAGCCCCTGCCTTTCTATGTGTCCGGCTGAAACTTTTTGCTCCATATATATGTTGTGATTGTTAGCAATCATAGAAGACTAAATGATAGTTGAGTATGTGGACTTGCCAAAAGGCTCCGATACGAAACCCTTCCTAAAAATATGATGAATTGCAATTGTTAAGTTGACTAAGAACATTGTTTATTAGTTTTCAAGAAATTTTATGTTGTATACTTTGATGTTGTGATGAATTGTTACTTGCTCATGAGGTGATAAATTTAATTTTTATTTTAATAATAATCATGATGCTTTTTATCGACACCTCTCTCTCTAAACATGTGGACATGATTTTTGATATCGGCTTTCGCTTGAGGACGAACGAGGTCTAAGCTTGAGGGAGTTGATATGTCCATTTTACATCATGTTTTCCTACTGTTATTTATAGTGTTTTATGCAATATAAAATTTTGTGGAGTAATTGTAATGCCTTTTCTCTCATAATATGCAAGGTTTACAAAAAGAGGGAGAATACCGGCAGCTGGAATTCTGGACCTGAAAAGGCTACGTTAGAGATACCTATTATGTACATCTCCAAATGAGTTGAAATTTTACAGAGATTTATTTTGGAATATATTAAAAATACCGGAGAAAATAAATACTAGAGGAGGCCACCCAGGTGCCCAATAGGCACCACAGCACGCCTACCCCTCCCCTCCAGGCGCGACCTGGTGGGTAGTGGGCTCCCTGGCCCACCTCCGGTGCCCGTCGTCTGGTACATAAGGTCTTTTGACCTAGAAAAAATAAGGATAGGACTTTCAGGATGGAGCGTCGCCGTCTCAAGGCGGAACCTGGGCAGGAGCACTTTTGCTCTCCAGCGGAGCGATCCCGCCTGGGATACTTCCCTCCGGTAGGGGGAAATCGAAGCTATCATCATCACCAACAGCCCTTTCAGCATGGGAGGGCCAATCTCCATCAACATCTTCAACAACACCATCTCATCTCAAAACCCTAGTCCATCTCTTGTGTTCAATCTTTGTATCAAAACCTCAGATTGGTACCTGTGGGTGACTAGGAGTGTTGATTACATCTTGTAGTTGATGCTAGCCGATTATTTGGTGGAAGATTATATGCTCAGATCTATCATGATATTCAATACCCCTCTGATCTTGAGCATGAATATTTTTTGTGAGTAGTTACTTTTGTTCTTGGGGACATGGGAGAAGTCTCGTCATAAGTAATCATGTGAATTTGATATTTGTTCGATACTTTGATGATATGTATGTTGTGATTCCCTTAGCGGTGTTTTGTGAACATCGACTGCATGACACTTCACCATGTTTGAGCCTAAGGGAATGCATTGTGGAGTAGTTATTAGATGATGGGTTGCTAGAGTGACAGAAACTTAAACCCTACTTTATGCGCTATTTCGTAAGGAGCTGATTTGGATCCATATGTTTAATGTTATGGTTAGATTATATCTTAATTCTTCTTTCGTAGTTGCGGATGCTTGCGAGAGGGGTTAATCATAACTGGGATGCTTATTCAAGTAAGAACATCACGCAAGCACCGGTCCACCCACATATCAAATTATTAAACTAGCAAACGTGAATCAAACCAGCATGATGAAAGGGACTAGATGAAATTCCCGTGTGTCCTCAAGAACGCTTTGCTTACTATAAGAGATTGTTTTGGCCTGTCCTTTGCTACAAAAAGGGTTGGGCTAATTTGCTGCACCTATTGTTACCCTTGCTACTTGTCACTTGTTACAAACTATCTTGCTATCAAACTACCTATTACCAACAATTTCAGTGCTTGCATAAATTACCTTGCTGAAAACCGCTTGCCATTTCCTTCTGCTCCTTGTTGGGTTCGACACTCTTACTTATCAAAAGGACTATGATTGATCCCCTATACTTGTGGGTCATCATCCTCGAATGTTATCATCCATATAGCAACTTTCATAACTATTTGTGAGGTGTTCCTGCATGTCGAGCCACACTTTGGCATGTGGTTAAAGATCTTTAGCGTTAAGCCGAAGAGTAGCAGCTCCCAGCTCACTAAATGCGGCGGGGCCATGATAAGCAAACTTCCTAGGGTGCGCTGGCCGAAGGGATTTTTTGTTGAGACCTTCAAAGTGTGGCAGCGGGAGTGTTTCTATCTCACCGACAGGCTCACCAAGGGTCAGACAGAGATCCCCGCCTTTACGGCCGAGCCCCCAAAGAAAGTCGTCTCCTGGACGAAGAAATACCTTGACTAAACAACTCACTGCAGTCATCGAGCAGGGCATCAAATTAGCGGACATAGTCCATGTCATGCTTCATCACGGCACCCTCCCTCTTCAGCTCAGGGCCAACCTGCTTTGGTTCTACAATCCTGAGCATGGGGTGACCATGCGACACTTCTTCCGCACCAACCTTGACGGGATGTGGATGGCGCTCTTTAAGCCGTCCAAGAATGACTTCCCCTAAAAGAAAGAAGAGGTCGGCCTTGATGCCGATGACGCTCCATCGCAGGTATGAAACAATGTTACTTATGCTCGTATCCGTTCATTGTTTTTCATCTTTTAGGAGAGTGATTAGTTTGTCCTCCCATAACCAGACCTAGTGCAATAAGGATCAGAAGATGAAGTCTTCGGTGCCGATGTCCGAAGAGGCCAGGACCCCACAACTTGAAGGCCTCCTGGTCGAGGAGCCATCCGGAGTCCCAGTCAAAGAGCCGAATAAGAAGAAAGAGGGCCTACGCTGTTGAAGGACAACTTAGGTGCAAGTTCAGAGAGTAACCATGTCACGCCCAATATGCGACCCTATCCAAAAGGAACTCGAAGGTCCCACCAAGGATAGACCCGCATATTGAAACGCTTTTGCAAGGTGGATATCATTACATCAACATTACATAAATAGATGGGGATACATACAAAAGGCATACAATGCCACTCGTATACAACATAATCTTACATAAGAGCACCATCCGACTACGGATGAAACATAAACAGAAACTCAAACGACATCCACCCTGCTAGCCCAGGCTGCCGACCTGGAACCTATCCCCTGATCGAAGAAGAAGCAGAAGAAGAACTCCAAAACAAGCAAACATCGCTCTCGCGTCATGATCATCGCATAACCTGTACCTGCAACTGTTGTTGTAGTAATCTGTGAGCCACGAGGACTCAGCAATCCCATTACCATGGGTATCAAGACTAGCAAAGCTTAAAGGGAAAGGAAGGGGTAAAGTGGTGAGGTTGCAGCAGCGACTAAGCATGATATGGTGGCTAACATACGCAAATAAGAGCGAGAAGAGAAGCAAAGGAACGGTCGTCAACTAGCAATGATCAAGAAGTGATCTTGAACTCCTACTTACGTCAAACATAACACAGAAACCATGTTCACTTCCTGGACTCCGCCGAGAAGAGACCATCACGGCTACACACGCGGTTGATGCATTTTAATTCGGATCAGATGTCAAGTTATCTACAACCGGACATTAACAAATTTCCATCTGCCACATAACCGCGGGCACGGCTCTCCAAAGTTTATACCCTGTAGGGGTGTCCCAACTTAGCCCATGATAAGCTCTCGCGATCAACGAAGGATATACCTTCTCCCAGGAAGACCCGATCAGTCTCAGAATCCCGGTTTACAAGACATTTCGACAATGGTAAAACAAGACCAGCAAAGCCTCCCGCTGTGCCGACAAATCCCGATAGGAGCTGCACATATCTCGTTCTCAAGGCACACCGGATGAGCCAGACGTCGGGTTGGCATAGACCCTGGTTGCCCAGGGGGCGCTGGACATCACTCGATTTGGACCAACACTTAGACAAGCAATGGCCCGGGGGGGGGGGGGGGCTAAAATAAAGATGACCCTTGGGTTAATTACTCCCAAGGGAAAAGTAGGTGGTGGTGAGGCAAATGGTAAAAACCAAGGTTGGGCCTTGCTGGAGGAGTTTTATTCAAAGCGAACTGTCAGGGGGTCCCATAAATCACCCGACCGCGTAAGGAATGCAAAATCCGGGAACATAATACCGGTATGACAGAAACTAGGGCGGCAAGAGTGGAACAAAACACCAGGCATAAGGCCGAGCCTTCCACCCTTTACCAAATATATATATGCATTAATAATATAAGAGATATTGTGATATCCCAACCAAAATCCTGTCCACCATGGAGAAATCTTCAACTTCACCTACAACTAGCAACGCTATAAGAGGGCTGAGCAAAGCGGTAACATAGCCAAGCAATGGTTTGCTAGGAAGGGTGTCAAAGGTTAGAGGTTCATGGCAATTTGGGAGGCTTGATGAGCAACAGATAGGTAATGCAGCATAGCGATTGAACGAAGCAACTAGCATAGCAATGATAGTAGTGAGATCCAGGGTAGCGGTCATCTTGCCTGAAATCCCGCTAGGAAGAAGAAAGAGTCCATGAAGAAGATGAAGCCACGAAGACGAACCACACGTAGACGAACGAATCCTCACGATCACAACGAAAACGGGAACTATCGAGAAGAAGCACACAACATGGTAAACACACCACACATAGACAAGACATGATGCACAACAAGCATGATGCATGACAAAGCTACATGAAGCTACTCATGGCAAGATACGATGCAAACAAGAGCAACACATCAAAGCAAGTTTAAATGAGGCCGGGAACAACATATAACAATTCCGGTAAGTCCTCATATGCATATTTCGAAATTGGTCCAGATCTGAACAAACCTTATGTTCAAGTTGTTAAACATCAAGTTAAAGAGCACCAAGAGGATCTACACGAAATTCTAGTCAAGTTACATATAAAGTTCATTAGATTCGGAGCTACGGCCTAGAAGATATGAGCAAAACAAGTTAAACATGGCATTGATGCAAAATTCATACAAACATCAAGCAAACACCTCAAAACAAGGATGAAACATGATAATATGAAACAACATGCAAAATCAAGCAAGTTTCATATAGAGCACACTCAAAACGGAGCAACGGTGCAACACATACACACTATACAAGTCATAACAACAATCTGTCCAAAACAGCAACTAGGCATATTGCAAGCATCAAAACAACATGCTACAGCATCTCAACATAGGAACCAAAGGCATGGGCATGATGTACAGGTAAAGCATAACAAACCATGAACACTGAGCTATCTCCAGAAATCACTAGAACATGCTCAAACACACTTGGTAAGATTGCAAATAATAACAGTTTCAGACTTTGCAGAAATAACATCAGGTTGCAATGTTTAGAGCAAGCAAACAACATGTTACAGGAACATATCATGGCAAACAAAGGCATGGCATAATACTACTAAATGTATAGAACAAGAGTCCCTTACTGACCATGAGCCAAAAAGGCATAGAAAATATGATGGCACCCATGTAAACATGGCAAGTTATATTACAGATTCATACATGGCAGGAACACCAATAAGTAGGTATGTTGATGAGCTTGAATCACTCACCACAGAGCAATACATGGCATGGCAAGACAACCAACAGTAAGAAGACATGTTTATGAAGCTAAGCATGGCAAGAACAAGTTCATAGGGTGCATGGATCACTAGAACAACACATGGCCAAAACTGAACTTCATGTTAACAGGTTGACCGCAACATTATTTAGCAATTTTGGAGCAAGATTACAACAACTACATTAAGCTATAAATTCAACCATGGGCATGAATGGATAGAGCATGACATGTATAACAAAACATCCTGACCGAAGTATCTCAAAATATGCATGGATCTCTCTGTAGCATCAAGTTTACATGGCATCACGAAATAACAGATCTGTCTAGCAAAACAGCAACAGCAAGTACCCTACTTAATAAGATCGATGCACTCAACACACAACTCACAAAAATACATGGTTGGCACCACGGGAAAGATGGCATATCATAGATCAAAACACATGTAGATATCAACCTCATAGGATGCACACATCAAACATGGCAAAAATGACAAATGAGCAAGTTATAACAGCTTCAGCAGATTAACAGCAACATGCACTCTTCCAACAGCATTTCGGGCGTCAATATGAACTCAAATGAACATGATGCAATGGAATGAAATGAAGTACTCGTCGAGACGAACAATTTGACACATTACACGCACGAAACGGAGCTACGGACGCAAATATACAAAGCGATGAACATGGCATAATTATGCAAAATATACGGGACTTGGGCGTTTTCGGGGTCAACCTCAGGCTGCACGGATTTCGAGGCACGGCTGGAGATGCTCGCCGGAGTGGATGCGGACGGCGGCGAGGCGCTCGGGCGACGTCAGGGGATGGCGCCGGCGGAGGAGATGGACGGGGGGGGGGGGGGATGGGGCGGATCCGGCGGCCGGCGACCGGATCTGGCCGGACCCTGGCGCAGGGCGGCGCGGAGGCGAGGCTGGCGGCCGGAGGCACCGGATCCGCGGTGGCCGGGGCGGAGGGGCGCCTCGGGCTCCTCCGGCAGGAGGCGGGCGACGGGAGGCACCGCGGGACAGCGAGGACGGCGGAGGCGACGGCGGCACAGGCCGGCGCAGGCGGCAGCGGGAGGCCAGCGGGCGCGCAGCCGCGCCGGCCGGGCAGGGCGGCGGCGGCGGCGAGCGGGCTCGCGCGGGCCCGCTTCGGGCCCCGCGGGCCGCGGCGGAGGAGAGAGACGGCGGCGGCCACGTGGCAGCGCGCCACTGGCTGCGGGCGGCGGCGGGGTGACGTGGCGTCCTCCGATTCGTCGGAGCGACGTGGCGGCGGCGGTGGACACGTCCGGTGTGGAGGCGGACATGTCCGGCGGCGGCGGGGAAGTCTGCTAGGGTTTGGACTGCGTGAAAAATCCGGGAGGGACACATATTTATAGGTAGAGGGAGCTAGGAGGCTCCAAATGAGGTGCGGTTTTCGCCCACACGATCGTGATCGAACGACCGAGAGCATGGAAGAGACTTAGGTGGGTTTTGGTCCACTTTGGAGGGGTTGTTGGGCTGCAACAAAAGAGGGCTTTGCGGTTACCCGGTTAACCGTTGGAGTATCAAACGGACTCCAAATGGCACGAAACTTGACAGGCGGTCTACCGGTGCTATACCAAGGCCGCTTGGCAAACCTCGGGCCATTCCGAGAAATTTTAACACACGCTCACAACAGGAGACGAAAGGGGGACGCCGGAGGACATAGGAGCGCCGGATTGTAAAACGGACAACGGGGAAAATGCTCGGATGCATGAGACAAACACGTATGCGAATGCAATGCACATGATGACATGATATGAAATGCATATGATGACATGGCAAAGTGCAACACGCAAGCAAATGACATGGCAACGACGGCGAATAACTGGTAGACACCTGGCGCAATGAATCCAGAGCGTTACAACACTCCTCCACTAACAAGAGATCTCGTCCCGAGATCTTAGGACCGAGACGGAAGGGAAAAAGGATGAGGTGAAAACAAGAGTAGAAGAGAAGAAGCAAAGAATCAAGAGCACTCGAGAAGAAGAGAGGAACGACGACAAAGACGAGAATCGAAAGCTCACGGAATCAGATAGACTATGAAACGACTCCGGTTAGGACGACATAAGAAATGGATAAGACTGAAAGGATTTAGGCAGCACTCCTGCTGAAAATGGAAGGATTAGAACATGAACTAGAGAGGATGGAATGATACTTGATGAACTCTTGAAGAATGAATTAAATCATGACGATCCACCATTAGAATTCGGAAATGACTGATGAAAGAGACTGAATCACCAGGAAGAATTAGAAGAACGAAAACGCTTGAGGGGATTTAGATGCAAAAGAACGAAGAGATAATGAGCTGATTAAAGAACACTTGAGCGAAGCACCGGGATAAATAGAGAACGATAACTGGAATGATGGCCTCCAGTGAAAAGAAACAGAAATCAACTTCTGACAGACCCCGGGTAGGTAAGAAATAATATCTGACAAACAGAATAATATGAGAGGATAACATGAAGCTAGAACCGCGAATCTTCGAGAGAACGGGCAAGATTTAGAGGAAAAACTCTTCTTCGATCTTCAAATGACGATGAGAAAACACCACCGAAATTACTGAGATACTCCGGAAGAATGAAAAGCAAAGAGGTTGAGCCAACAATGAAATGATTTGAAAGAGATCTTGGAGAAGGCAAGTGACTGATGGGATCCATTCTTACGTCACACTTGAAAAGAATTGAGAATAACTCCGGGGGAATTAGAAGAGTCAGGTAAGATCCTGGGAAAAGACCTGTGGGTTAGGGCCCACTAAAAGAAAAACACCGTTGGAAAGGATTGTTGAAAAGATAGTTGATGCACCGGAACAATTGAAATATTTGAATGAGGTGATAACCTCGAATTAATTCAAACACAGACAAATCTCCTGAGATGTCTTCCGAACTCCGGAATGATTGAAATGGCGAGAGGCGAATGAGCAAGGAGAACACTTGATCCAAGGAAAAGAATGTGATCAACCCAAAAAAACATGAATTGAGTCCACCGGAGAAGAAAAAGAGATGAAGAATGTCGAACAAAACGAGAATTCACCGGTTGAAATGATTGAGGGAAGAATGAAGAGACTCCACACGAATGAAAATGATGGTCGAAAGAGACTCATATTCCGGGAAGAAAAAAGGGTGGGAGGGTGGGAAAAACACAGGAAACTGGAAGGTAGAACCGACGAATATCTTGAAGAGAAAAACACAGGTTGAAATCATTGAGGAAAGAAAGCAAAGCCTTCGCACGAGTAGGAAGGATACTCGATTACGGACTCCGGTTCTGAGAGGAAGAAGGGTGGGCGGGTGGGAAAGAAAACAACCGAGGATTGGACTCAAAGATGAAGAGGCTCGAGTCAACTTGACGAGAAATGCACCGGATAAAAGAGGATGGACAACGATCGAAAAACCAACTGCGTGATCCTAAAGAAAAATTTGAAGGGGAAGAGGAGTAATTCAAAACACCTACGTCAAGATTTCTCACCAGAGCGACGAAGGGGCAGAGGAGTAAAAAGAATTCCTACTCTCCGATATAACTAGACTCCGAAAATAGTTTTCTTCTAGACTCAACAACGGCCAAACTACACGATCAATCAAGGGGGCTCCTAGGGTCGGTCGAGGCTCTGATACCAACTTGTCACACCCAATATGCAACCCTATCCAAAAGGAACTCAAAGGTCCCACCAAGGATAGACCCGCATATTGAAACACTTTTGCAAGGTGGATATCATTACATCAACATTACATAAATAGATGGGGATACATACAAAAGGCATACAATGCCACTCGAATACAATATCATCTTACATAAGAGCACCATCCGACTACGGATGAAACATAAACAGAAACTCAAACGACATCCACCCTGCTAGCCCAGGCTGCCATCCTGGAACCTATCCCCTGATCGAAGAAGCAGAAGAAGAACTCCAAAACAAGCAAACATCGCTCTCGCGTCATGATCATCGCATAACCTGTACCTGCAACTGTTGTTGTAGTAATCTGTGAGCCACGAGGACTCAGCAATCCCATTACCATGGGTATCAAGACTAGCAAAGCTGAAAGGGAAAGGAAGGGGTAAAGTGGTGAGGTTGCAGCAGTGACTAAGCATGATATGGTGGCTAACATACGCAAATAAGAGCGAGAAGAGAAGCAAAGGAACGGTCGTCAACTAGCAATGATCAATAAGTGATCCTGAACTCCTACTTACGTCAAACATAACACAGAAACCGTGTTCACTTCCCGGACTCCGCCGATAAGAGACCATCACGGCTACACACGCGGTTGATGCATTTTAATTCCGATCAGATGTCAAGTTATCTACAACCGGACATTAACAAATTTCCATCTGCCACATAACCACGGGCACGGCTCTCGAAAGTTTATACCCTGCAGGGGTGTCCCAACTTAGCCCATGATAAGCTCTCGCAATCAACGAAGGATATACCTTCTCCCAGGAAGACCCGATCAGTCTCGGAATCCCGGTTTACAAGACATTTCGACAATGGTAAAACAAGACCAGCAAAGCCTCCCGCTATGCCGACAAATCCCGATAGGAGCTGCACATATCTCGTTCTCAGGGCACACCGGATGAGCCAGACGTCGGGTTGGCATAGACCCTGGTTGCCCAGGGGGCGCTGGACATCGCTCAGTTTGGACCAACACTTAGACAAGCATTGGCCCGGGGGGGCTAAAATAAAGATGACCCTTGGGTTAATTACTCCCAAGGGAAAAGTAGGTGGTGGTGAGGCAAATGGTAAAAACCAAGGTTGGGCCTTGCTGGAGGAGTTTTATTCAAAGCGAACTGTCAGGGGGGTCCCATAAATCACCCGACCGCGTAAGGAATGCAAAATCTGGGAACATAATACCGGTATGAAGGAAACTAGGGTGGCAAGAGTGGAACAAAACACCAGGCATAAGGCCGAGCCTTCCATCCTTTACCATATATATAGATGCATTAATAATATAAGAGATATTGTGATATCCCAACCAAAATCCTGTCCACCATGGAGAAATCTTCAACTTCACCTGCAACTAGCAACGCTATAAGAGGGCTGAGCAAAGCGATAACATAGCCAAGCAATGGTTTGCTAGGAAGGGTGTCAAAGGTTAGAGGTTCATGGCAATTTGGGAGGCTTGATGAGCAACAGATAGGTAACGCAGCATAGCGATAGAACGAAGCAACTAGCATAGCAATGATAGTAGTGAGATCCAGGGTAGCGGTCATCTTGCCTGAAATCCCGCTAGGAAGAAGAATGAGTCCATGAAGAAGATGAAGCCACGAAGACGAACCACACGTAGACGAACGAATCCTCACGATCGCAACGAAAACGGGAACTATCGAGAAGAAGCACACAACATGGTAAACACACCACACATAGACAAGACATGATGCACAACAAGCATGATGCATGACAAATCTACATGAAGCTAATCATGGCAAGAGACGATGCAAACAAGAGCAACACATCAAAGCAAGTTTAAATGAGGCCGGGAACAACATATAACAATTCCGGTAAGTCCTCATATGCATATTTCGAAATTGGTCCAGATCTGAACAAACCTTATGTTCAAGTTGTTAAACAGCAAGTTAAAGAGCACCAAGAGGATCTACACGAAATTCTAGTCAAGTTACATATAAAGTTCATTAGATTCGGAGCTACGGCCTAGAAGATATGAGCAAAACAAGTTAAACATGGCATTGATGCAAAATTCATACAAACATCAAGCAAACACCTCAAAACAAGGATGAAACATGATAATATGAAACAACATGCAAAATCAAGCAAGTTTCATATAGAGCACACTCAAAACGGAGCAATGGTGCAACACATACACACTATACAAGTCATAACAACAATCTGTCCAAAACAGCAACTAGGCATATTGCAAGCATCAAAACAACATGCTACAGCATCTCAACATAAGAAACAAAGGCATGGGCATGATGTACAGGTAAAGCATAACAAAACATGAACACTGAGCTATCTCCAGAAATCACTAGAACATGCTCAAACACACTTGGTAAGATTGCAAATAATAACACCCATAAGCCAAAAAGGCATAGAAAATATGATGGCACCCATGTAAACATGGCAAGTTATATTACAGATTCATACATGGCAGGAACAACAATAAGTAGGCATGTTGGTGAGCTTGAATCACTCACCACAGAACAATACATGGCATGGCAAGACAACCAACAGTAAGAAGACATGTTTATGAAGCTAAGCATGGCAAGAACAAGTTCATAGGGTGCATGGATCACTAGAAACACACATGGCCAAAACTGAACTTCATGTTAACAGGTTGACAGCAACATTATTTAGCAACTTTGGAGCAAGATTACAACAAGCTACAGCAAGCTATAAATGCAACCATGGGCATGAATGGATAGAGCATGACGTGTATAACAAAACATCCTTACTGAAGTATCTCAAAATATGCATGGATCTCTCTATAGCATCAAGTTTACATGGCATCACGAAATAACAGATCTGTCTAGCAAAACAGCAACAAGTACCCTACTTAACAAGCTCGATGCAGTCAGCACACAACTCACAAAAATACATGGTTGGCACCACTGGAAAGATGACATATCATAGATCAAAACACATTTAGACATCAACCTCATAGGATGCACACATCAAACATGGCAAAAATGACAAATGAGCAAGTTATAACAGCTTCAGCAGATTAACAGCAACATGCACTATTCCAACAGCATTTCGGGCGTCAAGATGAACGCAAATGAACATGATGCAATGGAATGAAATGTAGTACTCGTCGAGGCGAACAATTTGACATATTACACGCACGAAACGGAGCTACGGATGCAGAGATACAAAGCGATGAACATGGCATGATTATGCAAAATATACGGGACGAGCGTTTTCGTGGTCAACCTCAGGCTGCACGGATTTCGAGGCGCGGCTGGAGATGCTCGCCGGAGTGGACGGGGACGGCGGTGAGGCGCTCCGGCGACGTCACGGGATGGCGCCGGCGGAGGAGATGGACGGAGGGGCGCCGGATGGGGCGGATCCGGCGGCCGGCGACCGGATCTGGCCGGACCCCGGCGCAGGGCGGCGCGGAGGCGAGGCTGGCGGCCGGAGGCACCGGATCCGCGGTGGCTGGGGCGGAGGGGCACCTCGGGCTCCTCCGGCAGGAGGCGGGCGACGGGAGGCACCGCGGGACAGCGAGGCCGGCGGAGGCGGCGGCGGCGCAGGCCGGCGCAGGCGGTAGCGGGAGGCCAGCGGGCGCGCAGCAGCGCCGGCCGGGCAGGGCGGCGGCGGCAGCGAGCGGGCTCGCGCGGGCCCACTTCGGGCCCCGCGGGCCGCGGCGGAGGAGAGAGACGGCGGCGGCCACGTGGCAGCGCGCCACTGGCTGCGGGCGGCGGCGGGGTGACGTGGCGTCCGCCGATTCGTCGGAGCGACGTGGCGGCGGCGGTGGACACGTCCGGTGCGGAGGCGGACATGTCCGGCGGCGGCGGGGAAGTTTGCTAGGGTTTGGACTGCGCGAAAAATCCGGGAGGGACACATATTTATAGGTAGAGGGAGCTAGGAGGCTCCAAATGAGGTGCGGTTTTTGCCCACACGATCGTGATCGAACGACCGAGAGCATGGAAGAGACTTAGGTGGGTTTTGGGCCACTTTGGAGGGGGTGTTGGGCTGCAACAAAAGAGGGCTTTGCGGTTACCCGGTTAACTGTTGGACTATCAAACAGACTCCAAATGGCACGAAACTTGACAGGCGGTCTACCGGTGCTATACCAAGGCCGCTTGGAAAACCTCGGGCCATTCCGAGAAAGTTTAACACCCGCTCACAACAGGAGACGAAAGGGGGACGCCGGAGGACATAGGAGCGCTGGATTGCAAAACGGACAACGGGGAAAATGCTCGGATGCATGAGACGAACACGTATGCGAATGCAATGCACATGATGACATGATATGAAATGCATATGATGACATGGAGAAGTGAAACACGCAAGCAAATGACATGGCAACGACGGCGAATAACTGGCAGACACCTGGCACAACGAATCCGGGGCGTTACAAACCATGGCTCCTTCATCCATGAGGACGAGGAAGAGAAGGAGGAAGAGAAGGAGGAAGAAGAGGTGGAGAGCGAGGAAGCCTCCCCTAAGAGGAGGAGGGCGACATCTGAAGATGCCAAGGAGGATGATCTTCCTAGGTTCAAAAGGCTTCGGTAAGCCAAAGCCACCCAACCAAGCTGGTCCTCGGCCCTTGAAGAGGCCACACATTCTGGTGCGTCCGAGGACGTGCTCCCCCATCGCACATGGGAAAAATGCAACCGAGAAGGTACCTTGTCTAACACATTGTAGATAACTAGTTTTAGTTGACATGTGCTTGATTTTGCTGACTATTTACTTTTACAGTTTGTAATGCCGCTTTTGCGGCGAGGCATCAGACAATTCCATCACTCCGCCAGAGCTAGCGGAGAGCTCTTCGGGCATGCACGTGCATCCCTCCCCTTTGCATGATGACCTTGGGGATGTGTCTTCTCATCCGTCTCCTCTTGTATTAAACACAATGAGAGATGATGATGTGCTCATGGCCGAGGTTCAGACTCGCTCGCCGAGGATCAAGGGGAAAAGACTCCCATGGTTTTTGAAGAACCTATGCTTAACTGCTCGGAGTCCCCGGTCCTAATGGCTCCACCACCACCGACCTGCCCAGAGGTGGCCACCACTTCTCCAATGAGGGACGGGGACAAGGACGCCCAGCCGCCCATCTTGGGGTGGCATAAAGAGATAGAGGCAGCTCACAAGACGAACTTAATATTTCCCGAGCACCGCTCCATTCTTTGTGCGGCATTCAACCAATTCCGTGCTGTAGAGGCCAGCACCATGGAGGCTTTAACAAGCCTTTCAAAAGGTTTTGAGGTATGTAACTTTTACTATTCATCAGTCTGTAGAACTATAATGTTTTAAGTTAATGCTTATACACCTAGTGGACAAGTTTTAAAAAGGGTAAAAGTTGTCCAAAGAATTTACTCGTTTGTACTCTCTTGAAAAAGTTGGGTTATGCTTTTGGAAACGCATATATAGTAGCCCCTAATCCCTAAGTTAGCTTGATAAACTGACTTGGGGGTTGCTTTAATGAACTTGAAATTTATATCAAGTGATTATGCAGTATCCCCCGAGACTCCTGTTGGACCAATACGTCTGACGAGAGGATTGATTTTCGTTGTAAGAAACTAGTAAAATCTTTGCAGGTGTCCACCTCCACTTCGGCATCCAACTTGAAAGAGTTGCAGGAGCTGAATCATAAGCTTGCCAGGCCGAAGAGGACATGAATCTACTGAAGGAGTAGATGGATAAGGCGCAAGGTAAGATCTGCACCATAGCTTTGTTCATTGTTAAAACAACTCAAGTACTAATATGTGTGTGATTGTTGCTGATTTAGCTCCTGCGGCCGAAATGGAGACCCTCCATACCGAGCTTTCCAAAGAGCAGAATGCTCGGAGGAAGGATCAAGCTCGAACCTTAGAGGTGGAGCAGGACCTACATGGTCTATACGCGAAGCACGACAGCCTCAAGGCCAACAAGGAGAAGGATGCCACTGGGATTAAAAGGCTCAAGCTGCCGCAAAAAGAGGCCCAGGTCCAGGCGCAGGTGGAAGGAAGAACTTCGGCAAATTTCAGATATAGCCTCTCGTAAGCCATTTTAATGTAGTGCATCTTCGGTGGTGGCCGTTTCACCGAGCTTACGTAACTCTGGCATGTGTTAGGTGCCTTTGCGGACCCGTGATACGTTTGCAACATATCTATAATTCTTTATTGTTCCATGCTATTATATTATCTATTTTGGATGTTTTATATGCATTAATATGCTATTTTATATTATTTTTGGGACTAACCTATTAACCTAGAGCCCAGTGCCAGTTTCTGTTTTTTGCCTGTTTTTGAGTTTCGCAGAAAAGGAATACCAAACGGAATAAAACTTTCGTGATGATCTATCTTGGTCCGGAAGCAAACCAGGAGACTTGGAGATGAAGTCGGAGGAGCCACGAGGCGGCCACAAGGGTGGAGAGCGCGCCCAGGGGGTAGGGCACGCCTCCTATCTTGTGGCCCCCTCGTGGGTCTCCTGACCTAATTCTTTCGCCCATATATACTCTTATACCCCAAAACCATTAGGGGGAGCCACGAAAACACTTTTCCACCATTGCAACCTTCTGTACCCGTGAGATCCCATCTAGGGGCCTTGTCCGGCATCCTGTCGGAGGGGGAATCGATCATGGAGGGCTTCTACATCAACACCATTGCCCTTCCGATGAAGCATGAGTAGTTTACCACAGACCTACAGGTCCATAGCTAGTAGCTAGATGGTTCTTCTCTCTCTTCGATTCTCAATGCCATGTTCTCCTCGATGTTCTTGGAGATCTATTCGATGTAATACTATTTTGTGGTGTGTTTAACGAGATCTGAATTGTGGATTTATGATTAGATTATGTATGAATATTATTTGAATCTTCTCTGAATTCTTATATGCATGATTTGATATCTTTGCAAGTCTCTTCGAATTATTGGTTTAGTTTGGCCTACTAGATTGGTTTTTCTTGCAATGGGAGAAGTGCTTAGCTTTGGGGCAATCTTGCGGTGTCCTTTCCCAGTGACAGTAGGGGCGGCAAGGCATGTATTGTATTGTTGTCATCGATGATAAAAAAGATGGGGTTTTCATCATATTGCTTGAGTTAATTCCTCTACATGATGTCATCTTGCTTAATGCATTACTCCGTTCTTTATGAACTTAATACTCTAGATGCATGCTGGATAGTGGTCGATGTGTGGAGTAATAGTAGTAGATGCAGGCAGGAGTCAGTCTACTTGACACGGACGTGATGCCTATGTTCATGATCATTGCCTTAGATATCGTCATAATTATGCACTCTTCTATCAATTGCTCGGCAGTAATTTGTTCACCCACCATATTATTTGCTATCTTGAGAGAAGCCAATAGTGAAACCTATGGCCCCCGGTGAGGGAGTCCTAGACTAAGGGGTCCTCGGGTATGTGATATGGGTCGGACTAATGGGTCGTGAAGGTACGAAATCAACGACCTTCCCCCGTGTCCGGATGGGACTCTCCTTTGCGTGGATGGCAAGCTTGGCGTTCGGATCATGCATCTTCCTTTCTCTGTAAACCAACTCTGCACAACCCTAGATCCCTCCAGTGCCTATATAAACCGGAGGGTTTATGCCGTAGGGCAAGAACAATCATACATGCTAGACATCTAGGGTTTAGCCATTACGATCTCGAGGTAGATCAACTCTTATAACGCCTATACTCATCAAAGTCAATCAAGCAGGAAGTAGGTTATTACCTCCATTAAGAGGGCCCAAACCTGGGTAAACATCGTGTCCTTTGCCTCCTGCTACCTTCGATCCTTAGACGCATAGTTCGGGACCCCCTACCCGAGATCTGCCGATTTTGACACCGACATTGGTGCTTTCATTGAGAGCTCCACTATGCCGTCGCCAGAAGGCTCGATGGCTCTATCGATCAGCTACAACAATACCACCTTGAGGGAGACTTTTCTCCCCGGCCAGATCTTTGTATTCGGCGGCTTCCCACTGTGTGCCAACTCGATTGGCCATCTGGAGAAGATCGACAGCTACGCACGTGGTCATCAGATCATTTTCGGAAATTTGAAGTATGTCGCTGACATCCGAGGAGACTTGATCTTCCAAGAGTTCGCGACCCTAATGACCACTCTGGTCGTAGGTCCAAAGATGGGAGTTTAACGCCCGCCGGACTCTTTGCGGCTATAGATCCTGACACCGGAGAACCGAAGGGGATTGCATCACCAGCAGTCCTGGAGTCATGCCAGGCTCCCTCTATCCTCCTCAAGCCGGACTCGTCTCCGAACACCAACTCCGAACTCTCGAGATCCGCTTTATATGAGCTTGTCTAGGGAACTTCTGTCCCGCCCTGCTCCACGGACTCTTGCTTCCCTTTCCAAACCTCATTCTTAAATGAGGCCCTAGACTTAATGCGATCTCTCACCATTGCAGAAGAATCGCTGCCAAACTACGCCCAGCCCACACTAGGGGCTGAGAGCAGGGAATTTTACGTACCACCACCACCCACTTCATAGCTACTATCGAGGACTTAACCGACATGCTCGATTCGCTTCCGAAGACATCGACGACATGGATGACGATGCCGGAGAAGAGCAAAGCCAGAACCTGCCGTTTACCATACGATGGACGGCCACTTCCACATATGATGTGTACATGGTGGACACACTCAAAGAGGACGACGGCGAAGGTGGGAAGGATCCAGTCGAGAACAAGCCTCCCGTGGCGCCTGAGGGATTCCTGGGTTAGGGGGTATCTAGGCAGCTGGACTATATACTTTGGCCGACTGTTGGACCGTGAAGATACAAGACTCAAGACTTTTTCCCGTGTCCGGATAGGACTCTCCTTTGCGTAGAAGACAAGCTTGGCGATTCGAATATTAGATCTCCTTCTTTTTAACTGACTCTATGTAACCCTAGCCTCCTTCGATGTCTATATAAACTGGAGGGTTTAGTCCGTAGAGGATCAATCATAATCATAGGCTAGCTTCTAGGGTTTAGCCTCTATGATCTCGTGGTAGATCAACTCTTGTAATACTCATATCATCAAGATCAATCAAGCAGGAAGTAGGGTTTTACCTCCATCGAGAGGGCCCGAACCTGGGTAAAACATTGTGTCCCCTGCCTCCTGTTACCATTAGCCTTAGACGCACATATCGGGACCCCCTACCCGAGATCCGCCGGTTTTGACACCGACATTGGTGCTTTCATTGAGAGTTCCTCTTTCTCGTCACTGCAAGGCTCGATGGCTCCTTCAATCGTCAACAACAACGCGGTCCAGGGTGAGACTTTTCTCCCCAGACAGATCTTTGTGTTCGGTGGCTTCGCACTGCGGGCCAATTCGCTTGGCCATCTGGAGCAGATCGACAGCTATGCCCCTGGCCATCAGGTCAGTTTTAGAAACTTAAACTACACGGCCGATATTCGCGGAGACTTGATCTTCGATGAATTTGGGCCTATGCCAGGAGCGCCGAACAGTCACGACGAGCACGGCTTAGACCTGCTGTCTGATAATACTCGGGATATCGCACCTGTAGGAGCTCCGGACCGAAATCCGGAGCAGATCGCATCGTTCGAGGACGGGTGAATAGACCTCGCCCCGAAGGCCGCACACTCATCGGCGGTAGAGCCGAACATAGGCTCCACCCCCAAGGAAGTCTGTGTCACCGGACCCCCGGACATGTGTCCGGCTATAGGTTCCAGACCACGCGCCCCCGAGGCCGCCAAATCTGGTTGGGCTCTGGTAATGGAGTTCACCGCTGCGGATATCTTCCAACACTCGCCCTTCGGCGACATGCTGAATTCATTAAGGTCTGTCTCTTTGTCAGGAGACTCTTGGCCGAACTTTGTCCTGCTCGAGGGGGAAGAAGGCGACGAAGAAATTCGTTTCCGACCCACCACCCACTTCATAGCCCCTGTCAAGGACGTAACAGACATGCTTGACTTCGACTCCGATGACACCGACGGTATGGGCGTCGACGCAGGGGACGATTTGGAACCACCGCCCACGGGGCACTGGACTGCCACCTCATCATATGATATATACATGGTGGACACGCCTAAGGAGGATGATGGCGACAAAAAAGACACAACGGAGGATAAAACCCCCGGACAAAAGCCAAAACGACGGCGCAGACGCCGCTCTAAGTCCAGCCACAGTAAAAATAGCGATAACAGCGCTAGAAAGATCAACACCCCAGTCAACTCCAAAGGCAACAACGACCATATGGACCTAGCAATGGAGCAGGATGAGCCAGGTCACACCGAACATAGCCCGGAGCAGACGCCCGATCACAGCGATCCCGAGGGCCGAACTCATCAACCTGCCTCGGGAGAGGAGCACAGTCCAGACGATGATGCATTCATCATCCCGGAAAAACGTTTGGAATGAGATAACCTCCAGAGAAGGCTTATGGCCACTGCGAGAAGTCTAAAGAAGCAGAAGCAAAGGCTTAAGGCCGCGTAGGAAACGCTCAATCGCAGATGGAATAAAGTGCTAGACACTGAAGAAAAATACGGTGACGATCGCCACACAAAGAGCTACCCAAAGCGCAAGCTGCTGCCAGAATTCAACGATGAGGCCATTCCGCCGAAGAACAATACGACCAGTAGGCCAGACCAACCACTTCATGACCACAACAGAGCAGCTACTAATGCCGCACACGATTTACGTGAGCTCCTGGACAAAAAGGCTGGCGCGACGAGGTCCATCTATGGATCTAGAGGACACGCTCCGGCGCACGATTATGGTCACCAAAACGAATAGACTGATCGAATACCAGTTCGGAATCAGCACTGGACACAACAACAGTCGATAGCATGCCACAACATGTCCAGATACAGAGGGGTTGCTCACCCTCTGTGCTTCACCGAAGAGGTACTGGACCACGAATTTCCACAGGGTTTTAAACCCGTGAACATAGAGGCATATGACGGAACGACAGACCCCGGGGTCTGGATTGAGGATTTTATCCTTCATATCCACATGGCTCGTGGGGACGACCTCCACGCCATCAAATACCTTCCCCTCAAGTTGAAGGGACCAGGTCGACATTGGTTGAAAAGCCTCCCCAAAAATTCAATCGAAAGTTGGGAGGAACTTGAGGACGCTTTCAGGGCCAATTTTCAAGGAACCTATGTCCGACCTCCGGACGCTGACGATTTAAGTCACATAATTCAACAGCCAGGAGAGTCCGCCCGCAAACTTTGGAATAGATTCCTCACTAAGAAGAATCAAATTGTTGATTGTCCGGATGTCGAAGCCCTAGCGGCCTTCAAGCATAGTATCCGGGATGAGTGGCTTGCGAGACACCTCGGCCGAGAAAAGCCGAGGAGAATGGCAGCCATAACAAGCCTTATGACCCGCTTTTGCGCGGGTGAAGACAGCTGGTTGGCCCGTAGAGGCACCAGCGACCCAGGCACATCTGAAATCAGGGATGGAAATGGGAAGCCACGGCGCAATAAAAACAAGCATCGAAACAAGGAAGAAATTCCGGACAACACAGCGGTCAACGCCGGATTCAGTGGCTCTCGACCCGGTCAACAAAAGAAGCCATTTAAAGGCAACAAAGAGGGACTGTCCGGCCTGAACAAAGTCCTGGACAGACTGTGCCAAATTCATGGCACCCCTGAGAAACCAGCGAACCACACTCACAGAGAATGCTGGTTTTTAAGCAGGCCGGCAAGTTAAATGCCAAACACAAGGGAAGGGAAACACCAAGTGAAGATGAGGATGAGCCTCGCCAGCTGAACACCAGGGGACAGAAAAAATTCCCACCAGAGCTAAAACAGTAAACATGATCTACGCAACTCACTGCCCAAGAGAAGGCGCAAACGCGCGCTCAGAGACGCATACACGGTAGAGCCCGTCGCCCCCCCAAACTCAACCCCTGGTCGGCCTGCCCGATCACCTTTGATCACAGGGACTACCCGGCTAGTATGCGGCACGGAGGATCGGCTGCCTTGGTGCTCGACCCAATAATCGACGGATACCATCTCACTCGTGTCCTCATGGACGGCGGCAGTAGTCCCAATCTTATATACCAGGACACTGTCTGCAGGATGGGGATAGACCCATCCAGAATCAGCCAAAGTAACACCACCTTTGAAGGGGTGATACCAGGCGTTGAGGCCCGCTGCAGGGGCTCCCTCATATTAGAGGTGACATTCGGTTCTCCAGACAACTTCAGAAGCGAAGAACTACTCTTCACCATCGCTCCCCTCCAAAGTGGTTATCATGCATTGCTCGGGAGAACGGCCTTCGCCCGCTTCAACGCAGTACCGCACTGCGCCTACCTTAAACTCAAGATGCCCAGTCCACGTGGCGTCATCACTGTTAACGGAAATATAGAGCGTTCCTTATGTGCGGAAGAGTATGCAGCGGCTCTAGCAGCCGGACACTAAGCGGCCTCTAATATCTGAATGCATGATCGGTCGTTAAGACCACGGACACGGTTAGACGAGTCCGGCACACCACCGTCGGTAACAGCCCAGATAAACCTGAGCTGGGTGCTATACATGTAATCCCATAGAGGACACCAGGGGCTATAGACATTCAATAAAGCCCACCTTTTGGCTTGACCTTATTAACAGGCCCATGTCTTACACTCCTACTATCCACTGATAATAACCAACTCTTCGCACGCTTATGTCATACTCTTTCACATGAATTTTCCTTTTTACAGACACCATTCGTGCGATACCCTCCCAGGGCATGGCACAACGGAGACAAAGGCGCAGACATGCAGCAGGGCCCTGCTCAAAGGTTTCTCTTTAGATTAAGCCCCTGTGTAAACCTTCTTTATCGTCTCTTGTTGTTTAACATCCCATGGGTACTCAACACACCCGCAGGGGATACTGGCGTTATTGGCATTTCGCCACGACAGAGTAATGCACGTACCTGGAAATGCAGGGTTCATAATAAAGGGCGTTACTCAGCCCAGTATATGTTATAAAGTCCGAATACCTTCGGGAGTGTTCGGCATCGCGAGTTTAGCCTTATATGCATTAGCTCCGAATCATGTCTTTGGTCAAATGTTGGGTTTGCCGGGCTCCTGGGTTTGCTGCCTTATGTTCCGTTTCTATCGGCTAAGGCGGCCAAAGGAAAACTACTGTGATTGTGCGCTGGTTATTCCAGACGAGCACCTCAGTATAGAAAGCCGAAAACTGACTGTCATGATATAGCGAGAGACTGGTCAACCACTCGAGGACTCATCGGAATCTTTAGGATTCCTCCGCATTAACGAAGGACCGCTTCCCGGTCATGTACACACGCGCCCGTATCCGGATGCACGCAAAGCTACCAGGGGCTACATTGTAGCCCCACCATCAAACTCCTATGGCTAAGTGAAAGTGTTAAAGCTATATAGTCCGGTTGCCTAGTTCGACGTGCGATCACCTCCTTAATGGACCAAGACGTTGGATCAAGTGTGATTACGCATATTTTTGCGAACACCCCCACATTTGTATGCGTGGGGGCTGAAGCCAACGACTGCTAACTTTCAGAATATATATATACGTCAAACGGCCGCACAGGAGGCACAATAACACTTTCGGGCGAAAGTATAAACATAGCCTCCATAATTAAAATACAGTTGTTTTTACAATGAAACAATTTGTCACTCGAACATGACATTCTTCAAGCACCGAGCCTCTACTAAACGAGCACCTTCTATTACCTGCTCCAAGTAATGCTCGGCCGGATCCTGGCTTCCCACCGGACTCTGGGCTGCAATGATGGTGGCCTCCATATCTGCCCAATATGTTTTAACACGGGCAAGAGCCATCCGCGCACCCTCTATGCACGCCGACCTCGTCATGGCATCGATTCGTGATACGGCTCCAAGGAATTGTTGCACTAAACCAATATAACTATCCTGCTTCGACCCCTTCGGCCATAGATGGTCTATTACAGACCTCATTGCAAGACCGGACAACCTATGGAGCTCGGCCACATCGGCCGTCCTTTCACTCAATGGCAACGGGCGCGTTGGAGCGCTGAATTGCGACCAGAACAGCCTTTCTACCTCACTATCTTTTTGATCTTTGAAAAACTTGGTCGCATCAGCCATACTTTTTGCCAGATCCGCATACGCATCTGCAGTGCTCCAGCGCCGATCCAGAGGAGTGTACTTTGGATCTAAGAACTTCATCCGCAACAAAAAGGGGCTTCTAGCCGCGATTTCTCCGGCCTGTCGAAGCTCCTCCCGCGCATCCCTAATTTCGGAACGCGTCTCCTTGGCCGCATCAAGGGCCTTCTTCAGGTCAGCTGACTTTGCCTGATTCTCCTTTTCAAGGAGCTCATACCGGCTAGCGGCGTTTTTCAGCTCCACAGCCATCTCGGCTATTTTATCTTCGCTTCGGTGATGAGCAGCCTGTTCGGCTCTCAAGTCTTCGGCCGCCTTTAGGGCTGCCGCATTGCTAGCCCGGGATTCTTCCTTGGCTAGGGCAAGCTCCGCCCTCAGGGCCTCCGCGGCAGCAACTCTGCCTCCAGTCAAAGCATATCACATTAAAATTATGCTCCTCTTAATATTTCCTATAAAAACAAGGAAAACAAAGCACATACTCTGTGACTCGTTAAGCCGCTCGTTCACAAGTGTAAGGTCGGCATCCACAACTTCAATCTGTCGCCTTAGTTCGGCGACTTCAACGGTTCAGTCGGCCGCCGGACCCTTAGCCACCTGCGCATGAATTCAGTGTGATCATTACTTAACAATGTGATCCTGCGTTTGCCGCCTAGGGCTAGAAACCAGAGTCTCAGGGGTTACTATCTATACGGATCACACCTAGCACGTGCGCCACAACCAAAAATTATGAATTTTATTACATACCTCAAAGCCTTTGAGCGGGCTCGTAAAAGCTCCGTTCAACCCACTTGTGGCGGATGAAATCTTCTCAAGCACCATGCTCATTAGTGAACGGTGATACTCCGAGCGAGCAGCTTGCTCCTGAAGGCCCGTCAGCATGTCCGGCCGGTCGTCGAACTGTGCCGAACCCTTCTTATCGCCCCCCGTGGGAGTCGAACGCTCTGGGCTCAGGGCGGACAAAGTATTAGCTTCTGGCCTTGGCAAATCTGGATTCCTCTGTGACGACACCTCGGGGTCGCCTGCCCCATGAGGCGGAGAGGCAGGTGGGGTTTCACTCTCCATCATCTCTGGAAGAAGATCCCCCGAAGATGAACTATGTCGAGAAGAGCTGCTAGCCAGACTGCAAAGAATGGATCCTGGTTATTGTTCTCAGAGGAGGAAGCAGTAGCTTTGTATTTACGATTAACTTACAGCTCGTCTGAGGGCTGGCCCATTTGTGGGCATGGCGCGGTGAGGACGCCCTTCGGGGCAGGGCCCCCTGGTGAAGTTTTCTTCCCTTGTCTAGGCACCTCCGTCTCCAAGTCTTCGGAGGCGGCCCTCTTCTTCCCGCGGGGGGAGGAGACCGTAGATTCCCCTCTCCGACTATCCTCCTTCGTGGAGGTAGTAATTCCCCCGGTTTGGATGTGCAATGTGTGAAGCTCTGCTTCTCTGTTCTTCCCTTCGTCTTTCCCCGAGGGCACTTGACTTAGCACATGACTATGCATCCTGGCTATGGCAGGACTAGGCGAGCCTTCAGGAAGCGGTGCCGGACACCTGATTCTCTCTGCCTTGCTGAGCCATTCCCGGCAGCGGATGGTTTTCAGAACAATGTTATGATAAATATAAACGAAGTGTTCAGTTTCTGGGTTACTTACTTGGGTATCTGGGCGGTTGCAGCTCAGGCCTGCATCCTCGGTGGTGTCCGGACACTTTACTTGTGGTCCGAAGAATAACTTACACATCCCTTCGAGCGTCATGCCGAAGAAGTGCAGAATAGTCCGCGGACCTTCTGGGTTGAACTCCCACATTCGGAGAGGCCGACGTTTGCACGGCAAGATCCGTCGGACTAGCATTACCTGAATTACACTGACAAGGCTAATGTCGCTTTCAAGAAGCTCCCGAATGCGGCTCTGCAGTGTTGGTACATCATTAGCAGGCCCCCAATCCAGTCCCACATTTGCCCATGACGCCAGTTGAGGCGGAGGGCCCGAACGGAAGTCGGGGGCAGCCACCCACTTTGTGCCTCTGGGAGCCGTGATGTAAAACCACCTCCGCTGCCATAGATCGAACACCTCCGGGAAGAAGACCTCTGGCCATGGGGCATCGGCGTTCCTGCTTATTGCAGCACCTCCACACTCCACGTGTCACCCCTCAATCATCTTCGGCTTCACATTGAAGGTCTTGAGCCATAAGCCGAAGTGCGGGGTGATGTGGAGGAAGGCTTCACACATGACGATGAACGGCGAGATGTGAAGGATGGAGTCCGGAGCTAGATCATGAAGATCTAACCCGTAATAGAACATGATCCCTCTCACAAAGGGATCAAGGGTGAAGCCTAGCCGCGGAGGAAGTGAGAAACACATATGACGCTCTCGTTGGGCTCGGGAGTAGGGATGACCAGCCCTGGAGCAGGAAGCCTGTGCTTGATGTCGGCGGTCAGATATCTGACCTCCCTAAGCTTCCAATGTCCTCCAATGTGATGGAGGAGGCCATCCACCGGCCTTGAAGGTTGGATCCGGACATGATTGAAGATCTGAAGTGCCTAAGCTTGGGCTTCGGGTGTTGGAACTCGAGATGCGGAAAGGCGCAAGCGTGGTAGGAAAGAGGGATAGGCCTTGGCCCCTCTATAAAGGGGGTGAATATCAAGCGTCCTGGGCGTAACCGCTTGGGACATACCTAAAAACACGGAGTCATACCAATAGGTGTCGTGGGGTTGCACGTGCCCGTATTGATGGAGGATCTCGCGATAAGGGGAACATGATCTCTGCTTTGACAAGGCGTGCCAATAAAACCGCCTCACAACGCGTGTCGAGGCAGGCCAAGAAAAACCGGTTCGTATTGAGCCAGGCCACGATGAAAGGGCACACCGTGAAAAAAAATTTCAGCAGATCAGATTTGTAAAGTGTTATGCTCTCTACGGTGGTGTGCGGAAATTATCTCATAGAGCCGGACACAATCCTTAATCTGCTTTGGAGTATTCAGAGATGGAACCCGCCTTGCAATGCCGAAGACAAACTGCACGCCGGACTCATCGTCATTGAAGCCTGGTTCAGGGGCTACTGAGGAAGTCCTGGATTAGTGGGTATCCGGGAAGCCGGACTATATACTTTGGCCGGACTGTTGGACCGTGAAGATACAAGACTCAAGACATCGTCCCGTGTCCGGATGTGATTCTCCTTTGCGTGGAAGACAAGCTTGGCGATTCGGATATTAGATCTCCTTCTTTGTAACCGACTCTGTGTAACCCTAGCCTCCTCCGGTGTCTATATAAACCGGAGGGTTTAGTCCATAGAGGATCAATCATAATCATAGGCTAGCTTCTAGGGTTTAGCCTCTACGATCTTATGGTAGATCAACTCTTGTAATACTCATATCATCATGATCAATCAAGCAGGAAGTAGGGTTTTACCTCCATCGAGAGGGCCCGAACCTGGGTAAAACATCGTGTCCCCTGCCTCCTATTACCATTAGCCTTAGATGCACAGATCGGGACCCCCTACCCGAGATCCGCCAGTTTTGACACCGACAGTGCCACCAAAGCATCGATGTCAGCGGCGCCGCTCAAAACTGCATCGTGAAAAAGATAGCAATACCGGCACCGGAGACAATAATACTCCGGATAACACTGAAGACCAAGAAGTCCTTATCAAACCAACATCCAAGCATGATGATTGGGAGGATGGGCAAGTCAACCCCGATGATCCTATCGGGAACGAGTGCTCGTAGGATAGTAACTATTTACCGATCTCCGAAGAAGACGAGAGCCTCGGCAATGAAGATTTCATCGTGCCAGAGGAACCCCTTGAACAAGAGTGCTTTAAGCGCTGGCTAATAGCCACTACAAGAATCCTGAAAAAGAAGCAGTAGCAGCTTCAAGCTTATCAGGATCTGCTCAATGACAGATGGACTAATGTCCTAGTAGCTGAGGAATACGGCCTCGAATGCCCAACTAAGAGTTACCCGAAGCGCAAGCTGCTACCCCATTTTGACAATGAGGCCCCAGAGCCTATACTGCCAACGTGTAATGCTGCCGACGGACCTGACCGACCACCACGTGGCCGGGATAGAGTGGCAACTCAGGCCAAACACCAGCCTGCACCACCCCGCCATAAAGGCAGAGACGCAGCAACTGCGGGATACACTTATGACCTACGACAGGACCTGGCTAATAGAGCCGGCCAGGCCAGATCAATCTATGGATCAAGGGGGCATGCCCCAGCGCGAGAAGACGGCCATCAGGCCTGGCGCGACAAGCACAACTTCACCCGGGCTGAAAACTGCATACGGACTCCATCCGAATTGCGTCGTGACATTTCCCGATACAGAGGCGCCGCACACCCGCTATGCTTCACCGATGAGGTAATGGAGCACCAGTTCCGAGAAGGGTTTAAACCCATGAACATTGGATCATACAATGGCACAACACATCCCGCGGTATGGATTGAAGACTTTCTTCTCCACATTCACATGGCTCGCGGTGACGATTTACACGCCATCAAATATCTCCCCCTAAAGCTCAAGGGACTAGCTCGGCACTAGTTAAACAGTCTCCCAAAAAACTCTATTGAAAGCTGGGAAGACTTGGAGGACGCATTTAGAGACAACTTCCAAGGCACTTATATCAGGCCCCCGCACGCCGATGACCTCAGTCACATAGTCTAGCAGCCTGGAGAGTCAGCCAGAAAATTCTGGACCAGGTTCCTAATCAAGAAGAACCAAATTGTCGATTGTCCAGACACCGAGGCTCTATAGCCTTTAAACACAGCATTCGCGACGAATGGCTCACCCGACACCTCGGCCAAGAAAAGCCGAAGTTCATGGCAGCCCTCACATCACTCATGACCCGCTTTTGCGCGGGTGAGGATAGCTGGCTAGCCCGTAGCAGCAACAGTACCAGGGACCCTCGCCCTTCTAAGGACAGAAACAGAAACGGCAGGCCCCGACGCAACAAAAACAAGCGTCGGAGCAACACTAATAATGCCGAAGACATGACGGTCAAAGCCGGATTCAGTGGCTCCAAACCCGGTCAGCGGAAGAGGCCATTCAAAAGAAACAAAGACGGTTCATCTATCCTGGACCGAATACTCGATCGACCTTGCCAGATTCACGACACCCCTGACAAGCCTGCCAACCATACCAACAGAAGTTGTTGGGTCTTCAAACAGGCCGGTAAGTTAAACACCAAGCACACGGGGAAAGGGTCGCCCAACAAGGATGATGACGAGGAGCCTCGCCCACCGAACACAGGGGGACAGAAGAAATTTCCACCCGAGGTAAAAACAGTGAACATGATATACGTTACTCACATCCCCAAGAGGGAGCGCAAGAGCACGTTAAGGGACGTCTATGCGATAGAGCTAGTCACCCCAAAATTCAACCCATGGTCAGCATGCCCGATCACTTTCGATCGTAGAGACCATCCAACCAGTATCCGTCATGGAGGTTCAGTCGCGTTGCACGACCCAATTAATGATGGATTCCACCTCATGAGAGTCCTCATGGACGGCGGCAGCAGTCTTAACCTGCTCTATCAGGACATAGTCCGGAAAATGGGTATTGACTCGTGAAGAATCAAGCCCACCAAAACTACCTTTAGAGGAGTAATACCTAGTGTAGAGGCTCGCTGCATGGGCCCAATCACATTGGAAGTCGTCTTCGGTTCGCCGGACAACTTCTAAAGTGAAGACTTGATCTTCGACATCATCCCTTTCCGCAGTGGCTATCATGCACTGCTCGGACGAACTGTGTTTTCCCGCTTCAATGCGGTCCCGCACTATGCTTATCTAAAACTCAAGCTTCTAGGACATTCGGTGTTATAATAGTCCATGGAAACATGGATCGCTCCCTCCATACTAAGGAACACACCGCGGCCCTTGCAGCGCAAGTGCAGGTCAGCCTTATCAAGCCAAACTCCACATGGGTAGTCAAGCCCCCGGACCCTGTCAAACGAGTCTGGACTACCCTGCAGAATGACAGTCCAGCTCGTCAGGAGCTCGATTAGCAATTCGGCCTCTGTCTTAGCCCCAACCGAACTGTGGCGTCTGTACCTGATACGTCTCTGTCGTATCTATACTTTTTGATTGTTCCATGCCAATATTATACAACTTTCATATACTTTTGGCAACTTTTTATACTATTTTTGGGACTAACATATTGATCCAGTGCCCAGTGCCAGTTCTTGTTTGTTGCATGTTTGTTGTTTCGCAGAAAACCCATATCAAACGGAGTCCAAACGGGACAAAAACTGACGGAGATATTTTTTGGAATATTTATGATTTTTGGAAGAAGAATCAACGCGAGACGATGCCCGAGGGGGCCACGAGGCAGGGGGTGCGCCCTAGGGGGTCAGGCGCACCCTGGGCCCTCGTGGCCACCCCGTAAGGTGGTTGGTGCCCTTCTTTAGCCAGAAGAAAGCTAATATCCGGATAGAAATTGTGTTAAAATTTTAGCCCAACCGGAGTTACGGATCTCCGGGAATATAAGAAATGGTGAAAGGCCAGAATCAGGAATGTAGAAACAGAGAAAGACAGAGAGACAAATTCAATCTCGGAGGGGCTCTCGCCCCTCCCACGCCATGGAGACCATGGACCAGAGGGGAAACCCTTCTCCCATCTAGGGAGAAAGTCAGGTAAGAAGAAGAAGAAGTGGGGGTCTCTCCCCCTCTCTCTCGGTGGCACCGGAATGCCGCCGAGGCCATCATCATCACCATGATCTACACAAACACCTCTGTCGTCTTCACCAACATCCCCATCACCTTCCCCCATCTATCTACAGTGGTCCACTCTCCCGCAACGCGCTGTACCCTCTACTTAACCATGGTTCTTTATGCTTCATATTATTATCCAATGATGTGTTGCCATCCTATGATGTCTGAGTAGATTTTTGTTGTCCTATTGGTGATTGGTGAATTGCTATGATTGGTTTAATTTGCTTGTGGTTATGTTGCTGTCCTTTGGTGCCCATCATATGAGCACGCGCATGGATAACACCATAGGGTTAGTTGTATGTTGATAGGACTATGTATTGGAGGGCAAGAGTGACAGAAGCTTCAACCTAGCATAGAAATTGATGCATACAGGACTGAAGGGGACCAATATATCTTAATGCTATGGTTGGGTTTTACCTTAATGAACGCTAGTAGTTGAGGATGCTTGCTAATAGTTCCAATCATAAGTGCATAGAATTCCAAGTCAGGGGTGACATGCTAGCAGTGGCCTCTCCCACATAAAACTTGCTATCGGTCTAGTAAAGTAGTCAATTGCTTAGGGATAAATTCACAGCTCCTACCACCACTTTTCCACACTCGCTATACTAACTTTATTGCTTATTTATCTAAACAGCCCCTAGTTTTTATTTGCATGATCTTTATATTCTTGCAAACCTATCCAACAACACCTACAAAGTCCTTCTAGTTTCATACCTGTTTTAGGTAAAGCGAACGTTAAGCGTGCGTAGAGTTGTATCGGTGGTCGATAGAACTTGAGGGAATATTTGTTCTACCTTTAGCTCCTTGTTAGGTTCGAAAATCTTACTTATCGAAAGAGGCTACAATTGATCCCCTATACTTGTGGGTTATCGAGACCTTTTTCTGGCGCCGTTGACGGGGAGTTATAGCGTGGGGTGAATATTCTCGTGTATGCTCTTTTGCTTTATCACGAAGTAGATTTTATTTGTTGTTCTAAGTTGTTCTCTATCTTTAGTTATGGATATGGAACACGAAATACCAAAAAAATTAGGTGTACTTGCTACTCATGGAGATGGGGAACCTCCTAAAACCTTCGATGTTGGTTATGTGAAAAATATTATGTACTACTTTAATAATCCTGAGAAAACCCCATTCAATTATGTAATGGGAGACACGTTGGATCAACGTGAATACTTTAGGGATTATCACTTGAATCAAAAAGGGAAATTATTATGGGATCAAATTCATATGTTGCATTGGTATGCTTGGGAACTATGCTTGAGATATGATTATACTTGTTGCTCTAGGATGAAGGCTCCACACCTTCCTTTTCATGCAAATTTAATGATGATAAAACCTTGGCTTCTTATGCTAATGGTATATATGATTACTATGATATGGAACAAATAGAAGAATTCGTTGCTTTTATGGGTGCTTATGAAATTGAATCTTTGTTTAAAGAGTGTGAAAATCTTGATGATGCTGTTTACAGACCTGAAAATTTTGCTATACTTAAATATTGCTATGAGAATTATGAATTCAATTCCGATATTGATGATTTTATTGGGAGAGTCTCCGCTGTCCAAGAAGAGACTAATATTTTGCAGGAGTCTATGGAAGAAGAAATTGATGAAACTGTGAGTGCATTGGATGAAAAAGATGAGGAGGAGAGCGAAGAACAAAACGAGGAAGAGCGGATTGATCACCCATGCCCACCTTCTAATGAGAGTAACTCTTCAACTCATACATTGTTTAATTTCCCTTCGTGCTTACCGAAGGATGATTGTTATGATCCCGTTGATTCTCTTGAAATACCCCTTTTTGATGATGCTCGCTATGCTTGTGGCTATGATGCCAATATGAATGATGCTTATGGATATGAGCTTGCTATAGTTCCTTATGTTAAAAATGAAATTGTTTCTATTTCACCCACACATAATAGTCCTATTATCTCTTTGAATTCTCCAAACTACACTATATCGGAGAAGTTTGCTCTTATTAAGGATTATGTTGATGGGTTGCATTTTACCGTTGCACATGATAATTTTGGTAGATATAATATGCATGTGCTTGCTGCTCCAACTTGCAATTATTATGAGAGAGGAACTACATCTCCGCCTCTTTATGTTTCCAACACGATAGAATTGAAAGAAGCTGCTTATACTATGCATGGCCTTTCCTTGGTGTGCATGAATTGTTCTTTTATGACATGCTGATGCATAGGAAGAGAGTTAGACTTCGTTATTGCATGATATATGTTACTTTGTGCTCACTACTAAGTCAAAAATCATTTTAATTAAAATTGGCTTTGATATACCTTGGGATCCGGGTGGATCCATTACTTGAGCACTATATGCCTAGCTTAATGGCTTTAAAGAAAGCGCTGCCAGGGAGACAACCCGGAAGTTTTAGAGAGTCATTTATTTCTGTTGTGTGCTTTCATAAAGTTTAAAAACTAAAAAATAAAGAGGGGAACCCAAAACTTTTTCAAAAAGAAAAGCGAAAGTGAGAAAGACGAGCATTGTTAAAGTGGGAGCTAGCCTTGAACTTTATTCATGCTCACGGAAACTTTGTGAATCTTGATTATAGAAAAATTTCAAAAATAATAATTATCCCCTTATACAATTCCATTTTATTATAAAAATAATGTGCCAAGGTTTGCCTTTAGGATGTTTACAATGCTTGTTGGTTTGTACGGTGCAGGACAGAAACTTTGGCTGTAGCATGCGATTTTACATTTTTTTACTGGAACGTAAAACGGTTCTGAAACATTTTGCATTGTATTTCTATACAATTTTTTTCCTAATTTTTGCAGAATTTTTGGGGTACCAGAAGTATGGTGAATGTTTAGATTACTACAGTTTGCCCTGTTTAAGACAGATTCTGTTTTTGATGCATAGTTTGTTTGTTTTGATGAAACTATCAATTTCTATTAGTGGATTAAGCCATGGAGAAGTTATATTACAGTAGCTAGAATGCAAAAACAAAATATGAGTTGGTTTGCAAAAGTACTTAGAGTAGTGATTTGCTTTATTATACTAACGGATCTTGCCGAGTTTTCTGTTGAAGTTTTGTGTGGATGAAGTGTTCGAAGATCGAGGAGGTCTCGATATGAGGAAAAGGAGGAGAGGCAAGAGCTCAAGTTTGGGGATCCCCAAGGCACCCCAAGTGAATATTCAAGGAGACTCAAGCATCTAAGCTTTGGGATGCCCTGGAAGGCATCCCATCTTTCTTTAACAAGTATCGGTATGTTTTTGGATTCGTTTCGTTCACGCGATATGTGCAAATCTTGGAGCGTCTTTTGCATGTAGTTTTCACTTTTATTTTATTCACCATGCTGGTATGAGATAGTCCTTGGTTGATTTATAGAATGCTCATTGCACTTCACTTATATCTTTTGAGTATGGCTTTATAGAATGCTTCATGTGCTTCACTTATATCATTTGAAGTTGGATTGCCTGTTTCTCTTCACATAGAAAACCGCCATTTGTAGAATGCTCTTTTGCTTCACTTAAATTTGTTAGAGCATGGGCATATATTTTGTAGAAGGAATTAAACTCTCTTGCTTCACTTATATCTATTTAGAGAGATGACAGGAATTGGTCATTCCCATGGTTAGTCATAAAATCCTACATAAAACTTGTAGATCACTGAATATGATATGTTTGATTCCTTGCAATAGTTTTGCGATATAAAGGTGGTGATATTAGAGTCATGCTAGTGGAGTAATTGTGAAATTGAGAAATACTTGTGTTGAGGTTTGCAAGTCCCGTAACATGCACGTATGGTAACCGTTGTGTGACAAATTTGAAACATGGGGTGTTCTTTGATTGCCTTCCTTATGAGTGGAGGTCAGGATCACGCGATGGTTAACTCCTACCAACCCTTCCCCTAGGAGCATGTGTAGTATTACTTTGCTTCGAGGGCTAATAAAATTTTGCAATAAGTATATGAGTTGTTTATGACTAATGTGAGTCCATGGATTATACGCACTCTCACCCTTCCATCATTGCTAGCTCTTCGGTACCGTGCATTGCCCTTTCTCACCTCGAGAGTTGGTGGAAACTTCGCCGGTGCATCCAAACCCCATGATACGATACGCTCTATCACACATAAGCCTCCTTATATCTTCCTCAAAACAGCCACCATACCTATATATCATGGCATTTCCATAGCCATTCTGAGATATATTGCCATGCAACTTCCATCATCATCATATACATGACTTGAGAATTCATTGTCATATTGCTTTGCAAAATCGTAAGACAGCTAGCATGATGTTTTCATGGTGTGTCCATTTTTTTATATCTTTGCTATGCTAGATCATTGTACATCCTGGTACACCGCCGGAGGCATTCATATAGAGTCATATCTTTGTTCTAGATATCGAGTTGTAATATTGAGTTGTAAGTAAATAAAAGTGTGATGATCATCATTATTAGAGCATTGCCCCAGTGAGGAAAGGATGATGGAGACTATGATTCCCCCACAAGTCGGGATGAGACTCCGAACTTTATGAAAAATAAAAGAGGCCAAAGAAGCCCAAATAAAAAAAGAGGCCAAAGAAGCCCACCAAAAAATAATAAAAGAGAGAAAATAAAAAAATGAGAGAAAAAGAGAGAAGGGGCAATGTTACTATCCTTTTAGCACACTTGTGCTTCAGAGTAGCACCATGTTCTTCATATAGAAACTCTCTTGAGTTATCATTTTCATATACTAGTGGGAATTTTCATTATAGAACTTGGCTTGTATATTCCGATGATGGGCTTCCTCAAATGCCCGAGGTCTTCATAAGCAAGCAAGTTGGATGCACACCCACTTAATTTCCAGTTTGAGCTTTCATACACTTATAGATCTTAGTGCATCCATTGCATGGCAATCCCTACTCCTCGCATTGACATCAATTGATGGGAATCTCCATAGCCCGTTGATTATCCACGTCGATGTGAGACTTTCTCCCTTTTTGTCTTCTCCACACAACCTCCACCATCATACTCTATTCCACCTGTAGTGCTATATCCATGGCTTACGCTCATGTATTGCGTGAGGGTTGAAAAGGCTGAAGCGCGTTAAAAAGTATGAACCTATTGCTTGGCTGAAACCCGGGTTGTGCATGATGGGAGCATTTTGTGTGACGAAAATGAAGCATGGCCAAACTATATGATTTTGTAGGGATAAGCTTTCTTTGGCTATGTTATTTTGATAAGACATAATTGCTTTATTACTATGCTTGAAGTATTATTGTTTTTATGTCAAACAATAGACTATTGCTTTGAATCACTCATGTCTTAATATTCATGCCATGATTAGATATATGATCAAGATTATGCTAGGTAGCATTCCGCATCAAAAATTATCTTTTTTATCATTTACCTACTTGAGGACGAGCAGGAATTAAGCTTGGGGATGCTGATACGTCTCCGTCATATCTATAATTTTTGATTGTTCCATGCCAATATTATACAACTTTCATATACTTTTGGCAACTTTTTATACTATTTTTGGGACTAACATATTGATCCAGTGCCCAGTGCCAGTTCTTGTTTGTTGCAAGTTTTTTGTTTCGCAGAAAACCCATATCAAACAGAGTCCAAACGGGATAAAAACGGAAGGAGATTTTTTTTGGAATATTTATGATTTTCGGGAAGAAGAATGAACGCGAGACGATGCCCGAGGGGGCCACGAGGCAGGGGGTGCGCCCCAGGGGGTCAGGCGTGCCCTGGGCCCTCGTGGCCACCCAGTAAGGCGGTTGGTGCCCTTCTTTCGCCGCAAGAAAGTAATATCCGGATAGAAATCATGTTAAAATTTCAGCCCAACCGGAGTTACGGATCTCCGGGAATATAAGAAATAATGAAAGGCCAGAATCAGGAACGCAGAAACAGAGAGAGACAGAGAGACAGATCCAATCTCGGAGGGGCTCTCGCCCCTCCCACGCCATGGAGACCATGGACTAGAGGGGAAACCCTTATACCATCTAGGGAGAAGGTCAAGGAAGAAGAAGAAGAAGGGGGCCTCTCTCCCCCTCTCTCCCAGTGACGCCGGAACGCCGCCGGGGCCATCATCATCACCGTGATCTACATCAACACCTCCGTCATCTCACTAACATCTCCATCACCTTCCCCCATCTATCTACAGCGGTCCACTCTCCCGCAACCCGCTGTACCCTACTTGAACATGGTGCTTTATGCTTCATATTATTATCCAATGATGTGTTGCCATCCTATGATGTCTGAGTAGATTTTTGTTGTCCTATCGGTGATTGGTGAATTGCTATGATTGGTTTAATTTTCTTGTGGTTATGTTGCTGTCCTTTGGTGCCCATCATATGAGCGCGCGCGTGGATCACACCATAGGGCTAGTTGTATGTTGATAGGACTATGTATTGGAGGGCAAGAGTGACAGAAGCTTCAACCTAGCATAGAAATTGATGCATACGGGATTGAAGGGGGACCAATATATCTTAATGCTATGGTTGTGTTTTACCTTAATGAACATTAGTAGTTGCGGATGCTTGCTAATAGTTCCAATCATAAGTGCATAGAATTCCAAGTCAGGGATGACATGCTAGCAGTGGCCTCTCCCACATAAAACTTGCTATCGGTCTAGTAAAGTAGTCAATTGCTTAGGGACAATTTCACAACTCCTACCAGCACTTTTCCACACTCGATATACTAACTTTATTGCTTCTTTATCTAAACAGCCCCTAGTTTTTATTTACATGCTCTTTATATTCTTGCAAACCTATCCAACAACACCTACAAAGTCCTTCTAGTTTCATACTTGTTTTAGGTAAAGCGAACGTTAAGCGTGCGTAGAGTTGTATCGGTGGTCGATAGAACTTGAGGGAATATTTGTTCTACCTTTAGCTCCTCGTCTGGTTCGATGCTCTTACACATCGAAAGAGGCCACAATTGATCCCCTATACTTGTGGGTTATCAGTACCGCGTGGACATAACTATGCACTAAACATACCATGGGCGAAGATGGAGGCATATCAAGGATAAAGTCCACAATACAGCTCAACTGTACCTGGACCCCCATATCTACCTTTTTCCTGACTTCGTTTTTTTCAGGTTACCGACAACCCACATCACCTTTTTATGGTGCCAAGGGCCCTGAGGGAGTCCTGGACTAGGGGGTGTCCGGATAGCCGGACTATCATCATCGGCTGGACTCTGTCGGTGTACTAAAGTAGGGGTACCTTAGTATCCCGAACTTGTGCACGGGCAGTCGCAGCGCCCCGCGGCAAGGCTTGCCGGGTGGCCGCCAAGATCCTCCATAGTTCCTATTGGGGCCATTCAAGAACAGAGTGTTTTAACTGAGAAGACAAGGCCCCGGCAAGAGGAGCTTGCCGGGAAGGACAAGGCCCCGGCAAGAGAAGCTTGCCGGGAGGGCCAGCCAAGGCATTTCAAATAACTTGCCGCGACGCGCCACGCGTCCCGGAAAGACCCGGCGAGCGACAAGCTTCCGGGCGCGGCAAGACAACGACCGCGGCAAGCGTGAAGCCACCACTCTGTGCCTACGCTCCAGCGCATCCGTCGACGTGTCGCCACAGGACCATTCCAGGTGCACGTGGCGAGAGGCTGTGTAGCCAAGCGGTGCGAGGTGGCGGGCGAAGATGACAAGATGGCCATCGTGGCGAATAGTGGTGCCCCTAACGGTCGCTTTTCTGCACTGTTTGGGCGACGCGGACGGGCATTAAATGCTCTTGTCCCCTGCCGTCAGAGTTAGGTAGGATCCACTGTAGAAGCAATTGTACCAACCACACATTTTACACTTTTACCCCTGCATGCGTTGCCACGTGTCGGTGACCCCTTGAGCCTATAAAAGGAGGCCCACGCGCAACGTAGAGGGGGTTCGACTCATTCGAAACTAGAACACACCCACGCTCTCGTGCAAGAACATAATACAACCACGAAGCAGCAGTAGGAGTATTATCTCTCCGGAGAGCTCCGAAGCTAGGTAAGATCGCTCGCGTGCCTCGCCTCGATCCGCTCTTTGTGCGATCCCCGCTCCCTGCCGGACCGAAAAGGGGCCCCTGCCCCATAGGTGTTCGTTTCCCACGACAGACTCCAAGACTATGAAGATACAAGATTGAAGACTTCGTCCCGTGTCCGGATGGGACTTTCCTTGGCGTGGAAGGCAAGCTTGGCGATACGGATATGTAGATCTCCTACCATTGTAACCGACTCTGTGTAACCCTAGCCCTCTCCGGTGTCTATATAAACCAGAGGGTTTTAGTCCGTAGGACACACAACCATTACAACAATCATACCATAGGCTAGCTTCTAGAGTTTAGCCTCCTTGATCTCGTGGTAGATCCACTCTTGTACTACCCATATCATCAATATCAATCAAGCAGGAGTAGGGTTTTACCTCCATCGAGAGGGCCCGAACCTGGGTAAAAACATCGTGTCCCTTGTCTCCTGTTACCATCCGCCTAGACGCACAGTTCGGGACCCCCTACCTGAGATCCGCCGGTTTTGACACCGATAGGCCCTTTTCCCGGCCCCTTATGAAAACCTACTCATTAATCCTCTCAAAGGATCACACACCAAGGCGAAAAGCAGCGCAGATGTACGGCAGAGTACCTAAAGGATCTTCAAAGATCACCTCTTCCCCTTTTTAGTACCTGTACATAGCTTTCCCTTTTGCTCGACATGTAAAATAGCCTCGATGCTTATAGCATTATCTGTATAAATATGTTTTGACGTATCAATCAGGCTATAATGGAAACAGTTTTTCACCCAACCTATTCGGTACAGGCTTATTTCCTAATTTGTATTCCCTCTTTTCTTTTGTCTTATTGTCATATACACCTTGGCATGACCTAAATCGCTAGAGGAACCATTGAGCCACGTACATTTCTTAAAAATAACATAAGTCCGAACACTTTTACAGTACAATTTGGTGTCCCGAATCTAGCATTATATGCATCGGCTCCGAATCATGTCTTGGGTCAATAGTTGGGTTGCCCGGCTCCTGTGGTTACTACCTTACGTTCCGATTGTTCTGCTAAGGAAGTAAAGGGAGAACTACTGCGATTGTGTTGCTGGCATCCAGATAAACACCTTAGTAGAGAAAGTCAAAAACTGACTGTCATGATGGGGCAAGAGCTGGTCAGCTATTCGGTGACTCAGTATAAGTCTCTTGCGATTTTTTTCGTGTCACACGAAGGACCGATTTTCACCTGGTCAGGCGTCCACAGCAACCAAGTTCGGATAACCGAACAATACCAGGGGATGTGCCTACAATCTTATTGTCAAACTCCTATGGCTAAGTGAGAGTGATAAAGCCACGTAGTCTGATTGCCTGGTTCGCCGCACTAACATCTCCTTCAAGGACCAAGTCATTGGGTTAAGTGTGTTATTGTGCTGTTTCGAACACCCCCGTACTATCTACGCGAGGGGCTGAAGCTGACGACTGGCCAACTCTCAGATTCAATACATGGCCGCAACAGAGAGAAAATAATTTCAGATGAAACAAGAAAAATATTATACAAACGACTTGTTTTCATAAATACAAAGTTTGGACAGCACATATACATTCATTCAAAAATGATGTCCTTCGAACACTGGCCCTCTACAATGCGGGATCTTTCAAGGACGTTGTTGAAATACCGCTCCGGCGTACGGTGCTCCTTTCTTGCGGGCGGTCCCTCGGTTTCAAGACTGGTGGCATTCATCTTCGGCCACTGCACCTTGACACGGGGGAAGGCCATCCGGGCACCTTTGATACAGACTGACCGCTTTATAGCGTCAAGCCATGGGCAGGCATCAACTAGCCGCTTCACAAGCTCAAAGTGACTAGTGGGTATGGGTTCGGCTGGCCAAAGACAGACTATAACATCCTTCATGGCCAGTTCGGCCACCCTACGTAGCTCGGTCAGCTGTTTCAGCTGATCACTGAGGGGCACAGGATGCTCCGGCGCAAGGCACTGCGACCAGAACAGCTTCTCTGTTGAGCTCCCCTCTTCGGCTCAGAAGAAATTTGCAGCATCAATAATACTTTGGGGTAGATTCACAAACACTCCTGGAGAACTCCAAATGCGTGTTAGTAAGGTGTACTTTCTCCTTATAATTTTGCTTTGCATATTAAAGGCCTTACCCGCCGTGATCTGCTTGGCCTCTCGGATCTCCCAACAAGCGCCTTGGGCTTCAACACGGGCCTCCTTCGCACTTTGGAGCACCGTAGCAAGTTCGGAGTCTCGATCCGACACCTTGCGCTCCAAGGACTCACATTTGCTTATAGAATCCGTGAGCTCTTGTTGGACTTCATCCAACCTCGCTTCATGTTTTCGACGGGCGGTTCGTTCCTTGTCCACCTCCTTCTTGGCCTTGGCCAGCGCGCTCTTGAGGGCCTCGACCTCAGACGTGTCAACTACGAGCATAATCATAAAGCTCAGTTAGATAACAAATTGGAACTCGTATCATTTCATATATGCTTCGGTATCGCATGCCTTGCTTTTACTCCAACTTCCGCTTTAGTTCGGACACTTCGGCGGCATGCGAGGTTGCCGCTCGCATCGAAGCCTGTTCATCAAAAGAGACATATATGTCAGCTCCTGTCAAGCATTATTCGATCCTCTGTTCGGCCTTTCTTCGTGAATGCCGAATAGAGTCTCAGGGGCTACTATATATACATAGGCTTTCCTTTTGCAAACAACCAAAAATATATTACGTCACATACCTCAAAGCCTGTTAAAAGGCTAGTATAGGCTTCATTCAATCCGCTCTTAGCGGACCGAACCTTTTCAACCACCGTAAACATAAGGGTACGGTGTTCCTCCACAATGGAAGCACTCTAAAGCGCTTCCACCAGAGTGTCCGGAGCCTCCGGATTGATAGAGGACGCCGATGGAGATGGCATGCCCCCTTCTCTTGAAGGAGGCTGCTAGCCGTATGGGTCTCCGGAATAATATTCGGTTGGGGCCCGAATTGTGCATGGCCCACGTCGCTGGTCTCCATGGGGGTCGATTTCCCCCTCTCTTCGGCAACAGAGGTATTACCCTCCGTCGTCACCTTCACGGCCTCCCGCACATCCCCGTGACCTAGAGATGTTCTTCGGGACAACACTTCGGTGTTGTCCGTAGCGGTGGGTGGAGAGATCTATGGAGGCGACTCGCTCTCCATCGTATTCGGCCCTAGTGAGTTTCGAGATGACAATGATCATTGGGGGAGATCGCGAGCCGGGCTGCAACGCACAATTCAATATGTTAGAACCACAAGGCATGAAACCGGATATATGAACGGTGTCTTTGGATACTTATGATCCGGCCAGGGGCATCGACCTGGGGTGCCACTTGGGGGTCGCGTCAGCATCTGATTCGGAATCATGTAAAAGGAAGCTTTTCCCCTTCTTGGACGCCTCCGCCTCCAGGTCCATGGGAGCTGCCCTTTTCTTCTTTCCCCCTTGAGGGGAGAGTTTCTCTCTTCCTCCTCTTCATCTTCGTCATGAGAGGAGAGAGTCTCGGTGTCTTCAGACATGATGTCCGAAGCGCCCCTATGGCGGAGGCCACCTCTGATCTCCTTGCTCTTCTTCTTGGCCTTCTTCTCCGGCACCTGATACAGCGCCGACACTAGCATCTTCATCAACAAAGGGATGGTTGGGTCTTCGAGCAGTGGAGCCGGACATTGGATTCGCTCTGCCTTCTTTGTCCAGCCCTGTGGTAGTAATGGAAAGTTCAATATACTCCTTGGATTTACAAATTAAAGTTACCATAAAACTTACGGGAGTGGCCAGATGAGCGCAGTCAAGGCTGCAGTCTTCGGTCATTTCCGGTCACGACTTCTGAGGCTTCAAAAGCAGCTTCCATATGTCTTCGTGCGTCGTGCCGAAGAACCACTGCAGGGTCCGAGGACCGGCTGGATCGAATTCCCACATACACTGAGTCCGGCGTTGGTAGGGGAGAATCCGGGAAAAGAGCATCACCTGGATCACACTGGCAAGACTGGTGTTCTTGTTTATCATACCCTTGATGCGACTCTGTAGTGTCATCACCTCATCAGTGATGCCCAATCCAGGCCCTTGTTGATCCATGAGGTAAGCCGCATTGGAGGCCCAGATTTGAACTCGGGAGTGGCGACCCATGCGTTGTCGCGGGGTTCCGTGATATAGAACCACCCCTGCTGCCATCCCTTGGCAGTCTCCACAAAGGTCCCCTTTGGCCAGGTGACATTGGGAAGTTTGCTCACCATGGCACCGCCGCACTCCGCGTGTTAGCCTTCAACCACCTTCGGCTTCACATTAAAGACCTTGAGCCATAGGCCGAAGTGGGAAGGGATGCAGAGGGATGCCTCGCACACGACGATAAACACCGAAATGGTGAGGAAGGAATTTGGGGCTAGATCATGCAAATCTAGCCCATAGTAAAACATGAGACCGTGGATGAAAGGATGGAGGGGAAACCCTAGTCCGCGAAGAAAATGGGGAATGAACACTACCCTCTCATTAGGCTCTGGGGTAGGAATGACCTGCTTCTTGGCAGGGAGCCAGTGGACTATGTCCGTGGCAAGTACCCAGCTTCCCGGAGCTCCTTGATGTTCTCCGCTATAACAGAGGAAGCCATCCACTTGCCCTGCGCTCCAGGTCCGGACATGGCTAGGAATGTCTGGTGGCAGTGGAAAAGATTGGAACTTGGGCGCTGGAGCTCGAATGGCAGATGGGCCGAGGAGGAAGAAGGCGTGGGGTAAAAAGACGGATCCTTATCTCCTTATAAAGGCAGTAGATGTCAAGCGTCCCCTTATAAGCCCTAAATCTCGACTATTCCCAAGGGGACGTGTGAACATCACGGTTGGGTTACCCAAATCCCTATTGATGAGAATCCCGTGATAAGGGGACACGATCCCTGCTTTGACAAGACGTGCCTATGACCGTGCCTCGAAACACGAAGCGGGGGCTGTAAAATGGTTCAAAATACTAACAAGGCGAGGACATAACGCCTCGCCAAAAAAATCGCCTATGGATGTAACTTACTTTGTTTTGAGTATTTTTGCCCTTACAGCTTAAGTTGTAATTATTAAACAGAGCTGGATACAGCTATCATGTGTGGAGGACTGCTTTGGAGTATTCGGAGAAGGAACCTGCCTTGCAACGCCAAAGACAATCTACGCGCTGGATACATCGTCATGTGTGGAGGACTGCTTTGAAGCCCGGTTCAGGGGCTACTGAGGGAGTCCTAGACTAAGGGGTCCTTGGGTGTCCGGGCTATGTGACATGGGCCAGACTAATGGGCCGTGAAGGTACAAAATCAAAGACCTTCCCCCGTCTCTGGAGGGAACTCTCCTTTGCGTGGATGGCAAGCTTAGCGTTCGGATCATGCATCTTCCTTTCTCTGTAAACCAACTCTGTACAACCCTAGATCCCTCCGGTGCCTATATAAACCGGAGGGTTCAGTCCATAGGGCAAGAACAATCATACAGGCTAGACATCTAGGGTTTAGCCATTATGATCTCGAGGTAGATCAATTCTTGTAACCCCTATACTCATCAAAGTCAATCAAGCAGGAAGTTGGGTATTACCTCCATTAAGAGGGCCCGAACCTAGGTAAACATCATGTCCCCTGCTCCCGTTACCTTCGATCCTTAGACGCACAGTTCGGGACCCCCTACCGAGATCTGCCGGTTTTGACACCGACATCCGGGTCTATTTTCCATCATATAAAGTCTCTTTTCCATCATATTAGTACCGATCTACTATTTTGCAATCTTTTACTTTCCAATCTATAAACCAAAAATAGCAAAAATATTTACTTTACTGTTTATCTATCTCTATCAGATCTCACTTTTTCCAAGTAACCTTGGGGATTGACAACCCCTTTATAGCGTTGGGTGCAAGTTTGTTTGATTGTTTGTGCAGGTATTCGGTGACTTGTGCGTTATCTCCTACTGGATTGATACCTTGGTTCTCAAACTGAGAGAAATACTTACTCTACTTTACTGCATCACCCTTTCCTCTTCAAGGGAAAAACCAACGCAAGCTCAAGAGGTAGCAGGAAGAATTTCTGGCACCGTTGCCGGGGAGATCTATGCCAAGTCAAGCCATACCAAGAACCCATCATAAATCTCATCTCTTGCATTACATTATTCGCCATTCGCCTCTCGTTTTCCTCTCCCCCACTTCTAAAACGATTTTCAAAAAGATTTGCCTTTTCTTCGTCCCTCTTCCATTCTCCTTTTTCATTTGCTTCCGGTTTGCTAGATCGTTAGAATTGTTTGTTGCCATCATGTCTGAATCAGGGGATGTTATCATTAAAAATCTTGAAGAAAAACTTGGATCTTGTTCTTTGCATCATGAAACTGAAAATCCTCCAAATTACAAAGCAAAAACTTTACGAATAGGAGATGGTAATATTATTGAAAAAACTGTTATTCAAGAATTCTTTGATTGTACGGGATCTATGCCTCTTAATAAAAGATCTATTCTTCTCTATACAAACTGTTATGTTGATGCCATTGTTATGCTTGTTGAGAAATTAGAAAGAAAATTTGTGCACATTCATCCTGCTTTGCAAAAGGTGTTTTATAAAAAGATTGCAACTATCATTCTTATGCGTGAATTTGATTTTATACTACAAGAAGCTAGGGATATTTTTGCTTATTATAACAAGGATGTTGAACACCCTCCCATTGAGGATATCCTCCATGACAAAGAAACTATGCATAGTTTGGAAGCTAGGGATTATCAATCTTATAGTGAAAACCTTAGGAGGAGGGTTTCCTATCCAGAAATCTCTCAGTCTTTGTACCTTGAGGCTTATGAAGAATTTGATTGGATTACAAAGGGTATTCTTGTGGGATTTAATAGGGGCTGGTTGAATAAAATGATAAAGGAACCCGTTAAAAATGAGATTTGTGTTCTTTATGATGATATTTATGGTGATGATCTTGATTACAGGTTTATGAATATTAAAATAACTAATCAAAGTCCTTTTCTTGATTTAAGTTCATCCATTTGAAAGGAAATAAAGGAAAGGATATATTTGTTAAGACGGGTTTTAGAGGATTTAATGAGGAAAGAATTGCATACCGAAGATGACAATACCTAGATCTATTCGTGTTTTATGCCTAGCTAAGGGCGTTAAACAATAGCGCTTGTTGGGAGGCAACCCAATTTTTATTTTTGTTCTTTTCTTTTTGTTCCTGTTTAGTAATAAATAATTCATCTAGCCTCTGGTTAGGTGTGGTTTTGTGTTTTAATTAGTGTTTGTGCCAAGTTAAACCTTTAGGACAACTTACAGTGATAGTTGTGTTGATCCTGCTAAAAACAGAAACTTTTGCGCCCAGTAAATAATTTCCAGGATTTTAATGAAACGTGATTTTGATCTAATTCTTTTTGCTCTGGATTGGTGCACAAATTTCTCAGGCTGTCCTAATGTTTCATAATTTTTGGAGTGACAGAAGTATTCGAGAGTTACAGATTACTACAGACTGTTCGTTTTTTTACAGATTCTGTTTTCTATGTGTTGTTTGCTTATTTTGATGAATCTATGAGTAGTATCGGGGGGTATGAACCATGGAAAAGTTGGAATACATTAGATATTACACCAATATAAATGAAGAATGAGTTTGCAATAGTACCTTAAAGTGGTGATTTATTTTCTTATACTAATAGATTTTATGAGATTTTCTGTTGAGTTCTGTGTTGTGAAGTTTTCAAGTTTTGGGTCAGGATTTGATGGACTATGGGATAAGGAGTGGCAAGATCCCAAGCTTGGGGAAGCCCAAGTCACCCCCAGGTAATATTCAAGGACAACCAAGAGCCTAAGCTTGGGGATGCCACGGAAGGCATCCCCTCTTTCGTCTTCGTATATCGGTAACTTCACTTGAGGCTATATTTTTATTCACCACATGATTTGTGTTTTGCTTGGAGCATCTTGTATGATTTGAGTCTTTGCTTTTTAGTTTTCCACAATCATCCTTGCTGTACACACCTTTTGGGAGAGACACGCATGAATCGTGATTTATTACAATACTCTATGTGCTTCACTTATATCTTTTGAGCTAGGCAATATTGCTCTAGTACTTCACTTATATCTTTTTAGAGCACGACGGTGGCCTATTTTATAGAAATTGATGAACTCTCATGATTCACTTATATTAATTTGAGAGTCTTTTAACAACTGGTAATTTGCTTTGGTTATAATTTTAGTCCTAATATGATACACATCCAAGAGGGTTGTAATAAAAACTTTCATATAAAGTGCATTGAATACTATTAGAAGTTTGATTCTTTATGATTGTTTTGAGATATGAGGATGGTGATATTAGAGTCATGCTAGTGGAGTAATTGTGAATTGAGAAATACTTGTGTTGAGGTTTGTGATTCCCGTAGCATGCACGTATGGTGAACCGTTATGTAACGAAGTTGGAGCATGAGGTATTTATACATTGTCTTCCTTATGAGTGGCGGTAAGGGACGAGAGATGGTATTTTCCTACCAATCTACCCCCCTAGGAGCATGTGCGTAGTACTTCATTTTTATAACTAATAGATTTTTGCAATAAGTATGTGAGTTCTTTATGACTAATGTTGAGTCCATGGATTATACGCACTCTTGACCTTCCACAATTGCTAGCCTCTCTTGTATCGCGCAACCTTCACCGATACCATACACCCACCATATACCTTCCTCAAAATAGCCACCATACCTACCTATCATGGCATTTCCATAGCCATTCCGAGATATATTGCCATGCAACTTTCCACCGTTCCGTTTATTATGACACATTTCGTCATTGTCATATTGCTTTGCATGATCATGTAGTTGACACTATATTTGTGGCAAAGCAACCTTTCATAATTCTTTCATACATGTCACTCTTGATTCATTGCACATCCCCGTACACTGCCGGAGGCATTCACATAGAGTCATGTTTTTGTTCTAAGTATCGAGTAGTAAGTAAATAGAAGTGTGATGATCATTATTAGAGCATTGTCCCAGGTGAGGAAATAAAAAAAGAGGCCAAAGAAGCCAAATAAAAAAAAGAGTCCAGAGAAGTGATACATCCATTTTGCATCATGCTTTTATATCAATATTTATTGCATTATGGACTATTATTACACATTATATCTCAATACTTATGGCTATTCTCTTTTATTTTACAAGGTTTACCATGAAGAGGGGGAATGCCGGTAGCTGGAATTCTAGCTAGAAAAGGAGCAAACATTGGAAACCTATTCTGCACTGCTCCAAAAATCCTAAAACTCCACGAAACATGTTTTTGGAATTTATAAGAATTATTGAGCGAAAGAAATACACCAAGGGGCCCACACCTTGTCCAGGAGAGAGGAGGGCGCCCCCCCCCCCCTACTAGGCGCGCCCCCTATCTCCTGGGCCCCCTGGTGGGCCTCCGGTGTCCATCTTAGGCTATATCATAGTTTTACGCTGGAAAAAATCGTGGGCAAGCTTACGGGACGAAACTCCACCGCCACGAGGCGGAATCTTGGCGGAATCAATCTAGGGCTCCGGCGGAGCTGTTCTGCCGGGGACACTTCCCTCCGATAGGGGGAAATCATCATCAATGTCATCACCAACAATCCTCTCATCGAGAGGGGGTCAATCTCCATCAACATCTTCACCAGCACCATCTCCTCTCAAAACCCTAGTTCATCTCTTGTATCCAATCTTGTATCAAAACAACAAATTGGTACCTATGGGTTGCTAGTAGTGTTGATTACTTCTTGTAGTTGATGCTAATTGGTTTACTTGGTGGAAGATCATATGTTTAGATCCTTTATGCATATTATTACTCCTCTGATTATGAACATGAATATGCTTTGTGAGTAGTTACGTTTGTTCCTGAGGACATGGGTGAAGTCTTGCTATCAGTAATCATGTGAATTTGGTATTCGTTCGTTATTTTGATGAGATGTATGTTGTCTTTTCCTCTAATGGTGTTATGTGAACGTCGACTACATGACACTTCACCATTATTTGGGCCTAGAGGAAGGCATAGGGAATTAATAAGTAGATGATGGGTTGCTAGAGTGACAGAAGCTTAAACCCTAGTTTATGCGTTGCTTCATTAGGGGCTGATTTGGATCCATATGTTTAATGATGTGGTTAGGTTTACCTTAATACTTCTTTTGTAGTTGTGGATGCTTGTAATAGGGGTTAATCATAAGTGGGATGCTTGTCCAAGTTAGGGCAGTACCCAAGCACCGGTCCACCCACATATCAAATTATCAAAGTACCGAACGCAAATCATATGAACATGATGAAAACTAGCTTGACGATAATTCCCATGTGTCCTCGGGAGATTCTTTCTCATTATTAAAAATTGTCCAGGCCTATCCTTTGCTACATAAAGGATTGGGCCACCTTGCTGCACTTTGTTTACTTTATTTACTTGTTACTTGTTACCATTTATCTTATCACAAAACTATCTATCACCTACAATTCCAGTGCTTGCAGAGAAAACCTTACTGAAAACCGCTTATCATTTCCTTCTGCTCCTCGTTGGGTTCGACACTCTTACTTATCGAAAGGACTACGATTGATACCCTACACTTGTGGGTCATCAAGACTCTTTTCTGGCGCTGTTGCCGGGGAGTGTAGCGCTTTTGGTGAGTGGAACTTGGTAAGGAAACATTTATATAGTGTGCTGAATTTTTCGGTTACTTGTCACTATGGAAACTAATCCTTTGAGGGCCTTGTTTGGGGTATCTTCACCCCAACCAGAAGAGCAAAGAGTTACTCCTGAACCTACTGAACTTTATGAAAATATTTACTTTGAGATTCCTTCGGGTATGATAGAGAAAACGCTAGCTAATCCATTTGCAGGAGATGGAACATTGCATCCTGATTTACACCTTATCTTTGTGGATGAAGTCTGTGGATTATTTAAGCTTGCGGGTATTCCCGATGATGTTGTCAAAAGGAAGGTCTTCCCTTTTTCTTTGAAGGGAGATGCATTGACATGGTATAGGCTATGTGATGATACGAGATCTTGGAATTATAAGTGATTGAAGTTGGAATTTCACCAGAAGTTCTATCCTATGCATCTTGTTCATCGTGATTGTAATTACATATATAATTTCTGGCCTCGCAAAGGAGAAAGCATCGCTCAAGTTTGGGGGAGGCTTAAGTCAATGTTATATTCATGCCCCAATTATGAGCTCTCTCGGGAAATGATTGTTCAGAACTTTTATGCTCGGCTTTCTCTTGATAATCGCAACCTACTCGATACTTCCTGTGCTGGTTCTTATATGCTAAAGACTATTGATTCCAAATGGGACTTATTGGAAAGAATTAAATGCAACTCTGAAGATTGGGGTTCCGACGATGGTAAGGAGTCAGGTATGACACCTAAGTTCGATTGTGTTAAATGTTTTATGGATACCGATGCTTTTCGTGGATTTAGCGCTAAGTATGGACTTGACTCTGAGATAGTAGCTTCTTTCTGTGAATCTTTTGCTACTCACGTTAATCTCCCTAAAGATAAGTGGTTTAAATATAATCCTCCTGTTGAAGTGAAAGTAGCTGCACCTATTACAGTCGAAGAAAAGACTATTACCTATAGTGATCCTATTGTTCCTACTACTTATGTTGAGAAACCCCTTTTCCTGTTAGGATAAAGGATCATGCTAAAGCTTCGACTGTTGTTCGTAAGAGTAATACTAGGACTTATACACCTCCTGAGCAAATTAATGTTGAACCTAGTATTGTTATGGTTAAAGATCTCTTGGATGATGATTTAGATGGGCATGTTATTTATTTCTATGGTGAGACTGCTAATATTGCTAGACCAGATACTAAGACACCTAGACCTATCATAGGCATGCCTGTTATTTCTATTAAAATAGGAGATCATTGTTATCATGGCTTATGTGATATGGGTGCTAGTGCTAGTGCAATACCTTATACCTTATATCAAGAAATTATGCATGACATTGCACCCATTGATTTAGAAGACATTGATGTTACCATTAAGCTTGCTAATAGGGATATCATTAAACCCTTTGGGATTGTTAGAGATGTTGAAGTTTTGTGTGGGAAGGTTAAATACACTACTGATTTTCTTGTTCTTGGTACCCCACAAGATGATTTTTGTCCCATTATTTTTGGTAGACCCTTCTTGAATGCAGCTAGTGCTAAGATTAATTGTGAAAAGAATATTGTCACAGTTGGCATAGATGGTATGTCTCATGAGTTTAATTTTGCTAAGTTTCGTAGACAACCTCGTGATAGGGAACCACCTAGTAAGGATGAGATTAGTGGTCTTGCTTCCATTGTTGTTCCTCCTATTGATCCGTTAGAACAATATTTGCTAGACCATGAAAACGATATGTTTATGAAGGAAACAAAGGAAATAGACGAAGTGTTCCTTAAACAGGAACCTATGCTGAAACATAACCTTCCCCTTGAAATCCTTGGGGATCCGCCTCCACCCAAGGGTGATCCCGTGTTTGAACTCAGACCATTACCTGATAATCTTAAGTATGCTTATCTTGATGAAATAGATCCTGTTATTATTAGTGCTAACCTTTCAGAGAAAGAAGAAGAAAGATTATTGAAAACTTTGAAGAAGCACCGAGCAACTATTGGATATACTCTGGATGATCTTAAGGGCATTAGTCCCACATTATGCCAACACAAAATTACAGTGGAAAAAGATGCCAAACCAGTTAGAGATCCTCAAAGACGATTAAATCCCAAGATGAAGGAAGTGGTAAGAAAGGAGATAATAAAGCTCCTTGAGTCAGGTATTATTTATCCCGTTGCTGATAGTGAATGGGTAAGCCCTGTCCATTGTGTTCCTAAAAATGGAGGTATTACCGTTGTTCCTAATGATAAAGATGAATTGATCCCGCAAAGAATTATTATAGGTTATAGGATGGTAATTGATTTTCGTAAGTTAAATAAAGCTACTAAGAAAGATCATTACCCTTTACCTTTTATTGATCAAATGCTAGAAAGACTATCCAAACACACACATTTCTATTTTCTAGATGGTTATTCTGGCTTCTCTCAAATACCTGTGTCAGCGAAGGATCAATCTAAAACTACTTTTACTTGCCCTTTTGGTACTTTTGCTTATAGACGTATGCCTTTTGGTTTATGTAATGCACCCGCTACCTTTCAAATATGCATGATGGCTATATTCTCTGATTTTTGTGAAAAGATTTGTGAGGTATTCATGGATGACTTTTCCGTTTATCGATCCTCTGTTGATGATTGTTTGAGCAACCTTGATCAAATTTTGCAGAGATGCGAAGACACTAGTCTCGTCTTGAATTGGGAAAAGTGTCACTTTATGGTTAATGAAGGCATTGTCTTGGGGCATAAGATTTCCAAGAGAGGTATTGAAGTCGACAAAGCCAAAGTTGATGCTATTGAAAAGATGCCATGTCCCAAGGACATTAAAGGTATAAGAAGTTTCCTTGGTCATGCCAATTTTTGTAGGAGGTTCATTAAGGACTTTTCTAAAATCTCTAGGCCTCTGACTAATTTATTGCAAAAAGATATCCCTTTTGTCTTTGATGATGATTGTATAGAAGCATTTGAAATACTTAAGAAAACTTTGATCACTGCACCTATTGTCCAGCCACCTGATTGGAATTTACCTTTTGAAATTATGTGTGATGCTAGTGATTGTGCTGTAGGTGCTGTTCTAGGGCAAAGAGTCGATAAGAAATTGAATGTTATCCAGTATGCTAGTAAGACTCTTGATACTGCCCAGAGAAATTATGCTACTACTAAAAAGAGTTCTTAGCAGTTGTGTTTGCATGTGATAAGTTTAGACCTTATATTGTTGATTCCAAAGTTACTATTCACACTGATCATGCTGCTATTAAATATCTTATGGAAAAGAAAGATGCTAAGCCTAGATTCATTAGATGGGTTCTCTTGCTCAAAGAATTTGATTTACACATTATTGATAGAAAGGGAGCTGAGAACCCCGTTGCAGACAACTTGTCTAGGTTAGAGAATGTTCTTGATGACCCACTGCCTATTGATGATAGCTTTCCTGATGAACAATTGGCGGCCGTTAATGCTTCTCGTACTGCTCCTTGGTATGCTGATTATGCTAATTACATTGTTGCTAAATTTATACCGCCTAGTTTCACATACCAGCAAAAGAAAAACTTCTTTTATGATTTAAGACATTACTTCTGGGATGACCCACACCTTTATAAATAAGGAGTAGATGGTGTTATTAGACATTGTGTGCCTGAGCATGAATAGGAAAAAATCTTACGCAAGTGTCACTCTGAATCCTATGGAGGACACCATACTGGAGATAGAACTGCACACAAGGTACTACAATCTGGTTTTTATTGGCCTACTCTCTTCAAAGATGCTCGTAAGTTTGTCTTATCTTGTGATGAATGTCAAAGAATAGGTAACATTAGTAGACGTCAAGAAATGCCTATGAATTATTCTCTTGTTATTGAACCGTTTGATGTTTGGGGCTTTGATTATATGGGACCTTTTCCTGCCTCTAATTGTTATACACATATTTTAGTTGATGTTGATTACGTTACTAAGTGGGTAGAAGCTATTCCAACTAGTAGTGCTGATCATAACACTTCTATTAAAATGCTTAAAGAAATTATTTTTCCGAGGTTTGGAGTCCCTAGATATCTTATGACTGATGCTGGTTCATACTTTATTCATGGTGCTTTCCGCAAGATGCTTGCTAAGTATGATGTCAATCATAGAATCGCATCTCCTTATCATCCGCAGTCTAGTGGTCAAGTAGAGTTGAGAAATAGAGAGCTCAAATTAATTTTGCAAAAGATTGTGAATAGATCTAGAAAGAATTGGTCCAAAAAACTTGATGATGCATTATGGGCCTATAGAACTGCATACAAAAATCCTATGGGTATGTCTCCATATAAGATGGTTTATGGAAAAGCGTGTCATTTACCTCTTGAACTTGAACATAAGGCATATTGGGCTATCAGAGAGCTCAGTTATGACTTCAAACTTGCCAGTGAGAAGAGGTTGTTTGATATTAGCTCACTTGATGAATGGAGAACCCAAGCATATGAGAATGTCATGCTATTCAAAGAAAAAGTCAAACGTTGGCATGATAAAAGGATACAAAATCGTGAGTTTAACGTAGGAGATTATGTATTATTATTCAACTCTCGATTAAGATTTTTTTCAGGAAAACTTCTCTCAAAATGGGAAGGTCCCTACGTTATCGAGGAGGTATATCGTTCTGGTGCTATAAAAATCAACAACTTCGAAGGCACAAGTCCAAGGGTGGTAAACGGTCAAAGAATTAAACATTATATTTCAGGTAATCCTATCAATGTTGAAACTAATATTATTGAAACTGTAACCCCTGAGGAATACATAAGGGACACTTTCCAGAACGTACCAGACTCCGAAAAGGTATAGGTATGTGGTACGGTAAGTAAACCGACTCCAAAACAACTCCAATGGCATTTTTTATCAGTTTTGGAATATTTAAGAATTTTAGGAAGAAAGAAGTAGTCCGAAAGGGACGCGAGGCCCCCACGAGAGTGGAGGGCGCCCCCCCCCCCCTACTGGGCGCGCCCCCTGTCTTGTGGGCACCTCGTGTGCCTCCCGGACTCCGTTTTCTTGCACGTTACGTATTTTGGTCGGTAAAAATTCATTATATATACTCCCGAAGGTTTTGACCACCGTATCACGCAAATATCTTCTATTTTCGCTTCGAGTTGTTCCTGTTGCAGAATAACTCAAGATGTCTTCTCAGGAGTCAGTCGGGGAGCGTCGGGTGTCTCACCCAACACCAGGTCTAGGAGCAAATAGCGATGCCTATCACTTTGGACCATCAACGGAGGATGAGATGGAGGCTGATTTGAAAAGGATAGATGCCATGGAGGAGGATCAAGAAGTGACCTCTCGTCTCCAAGCAGAATTCACTATGGGGGAACTACCTAGCCTGGCTATCCCTACTTCGGTCACCCCTTCCAACTTTAGATTTCTTTCTTATGAAAGTATGAAAAAGAGTTTCACTTGTTCTCCAGAAGCTATGCAGCATCCTTGGGTAAAAGGAGCTTTGGCCGTTACGGGCAAGCTCCGTAAAGAAATTATGGATCTCAAACAACAAGTCAACAAGCTCGAAGAGGAGAACCGTATCTTGAAGGGCATCATCGCCAAGAAGATCATAACACCAACCGTGAAGAAGGAAAAATAATCACATGGGTATGGGCACTCCCCATGGCAACTGCCAAGCTTGGGGGAGGTGCCCCGGTATCGTATCACCATCACACTCCTACCTTTACCGCTTTATTTAGTTCGATCCTTTCAGTAGTATCTTGATCTAGTAGTTTGAAGTTTTGATATCAAGTAGTTTTGAGCTTTGCATTGTGATCTCCTTTTGTAATCGAGTCCGTGAGCTATCTATAATAAAGATTTGTGTTGAGTCAAGGGCTTTGCTATGTTGCTATGATCTTGAGAAAGTAGAAAGAATAAAAGAGTTCATATTGATCTTATGGATAGTGATAACTTCACACATAGAAAGTATGAGGCATAAAAATTGACGAGAGTTGATGAATGTAGTTTTGGTCATCGTTGCAATTAATATGAAGTGATAAGGAAAGAGGGGTTCACATACAAATATATTATCTTCGACACCTTTTTATAATTGGGAGGACTCATTAGGTATGACATGCTAAAAGAGTTGACGTTGGAGAAGGAAGACAACGTAATGGTTTATGTTCTCGCGCATCTCAGTTAAAGTATATTGTCATTGACCTTCCAAACATGTTGAGCTTGCCTTTCCCCCTCGTGCTATCCAAATTCCTTGCACCAATTAGAGACACTACTTGTGCTTCCAAATATCCTTAAACCCAGTTTTGCCATGAGAGTCCACTATACCTACCTATGGATTGAGTAAGATCCTTCAAGTAAGTTGTCATGTTGCAAGCAATAAAAATTGCTATCTAAATATGTATGACTTATTAGTGCAGAGAAAATAAGCTTTGTACGAACTTGTTGTGGAAGTAATAAAAGCGACGGACTGCATAATAAAGGTCCACATACAAGGGGCAATATAAAGTGACGTTCTTTTGCATTAAGATTTTGTGCATCAACCCTAAACGCACATGACAACCTCTGCTTCCCTCTGCGAAGGGCCTATCTTTTACTTTATGTTTTTACTTTATGTTTGAGTCCAGGTGATCCTCACCTTTCCCTTTTTCATTTTATCCTTTGGCAAGCTCCTCGTGTTTTAAAGATCATGATATATATATATATCCAATTGGATGTTAGTTAGCATGGGCTATTATTGTTGACATCATCTAAAGGTGAATACATTGGGAGGCAACACAATAAGCCCCCATCTTTCTCAGTGTCCGGCTGAAACTCCATAACCACAAGTATTGCTTGAGTGTTAGCAATTGTAGAAGACTACAAGATAGTTGAGTATGTGAGCTTGCTGAACAGCTCTATTGTTGACTCTTTCTGATGTTACGATAAATTGCAATTGCTTCAATGACTGAGATTATAGTTTGTTAGTTCCCAATGAAGTTTTTGAACCATACGTGACATTGTGAATTGATTGTTACTTGAGCATAAGAAATCATATGATAAAATCTATTTATGTTGCTGTTATAAGAATGATCATGATGCCCTCATGTCCGTATTTTATTTTTTATCGACACCTCTATCTCTAAACATGTGGACATATTTTTCGATTTCGGCTTCCGCTTGAGGACAAGTGAGGTCTAAGCTTGGGGGAGTTGATACGTCCATTTTGCATCATGCTTTTATATCAATATTTGTTGCATTATGGGCTGTTATTACACATTATATCTCAATAGTTATGGCTATTCTCTCTTATTTTAAAAGGTTTACCATGAAGAGGGGGAATGCCGGCAGCTGGAATTCTGGCTGGAAAAGGCGCAAACATTGGAAACCTATTCTGCACTGCTCCAAAAATCCTGAAAGCCCACGAAACATGTTTTTGGAATTTATAAGAATTATTGAGCGAAAGAAATACACCAGGGGCCCACACCCTGTCCAGGAGAGAGGAGGGCGCCCCCCCCCCTACTAGGCGCGCCCCCCCTATCTCCTGTGCCCCCTGGTGGGCCTCCGGTGTCCATCTTCTGCTATATCATAGCTTTTACCCTGGAAAAAATCATGGGCAAGCTTACGGGACGAAACTCCGCCGCCACGAGGCGGAACCTTGGCGGAATCAATCTAGGGCTCCGGCGGAGCTGTTCTGCCAGGGACACTTCCCTCCGGTAGGGGGAAATCATCACCAACGTCATCACCAACGATCCTCTCATCGAGAGGGGGTCAATCGCCATCAACATCTTCACCAGCACCATCTCCTCTCAAAACCCTAGTTCATCTCTTGTATCCAATCTTGTATCAAAACCACAAATTGGTACCTATGGGTTGCTAGTAGTGTTGATTACTCCTTGTAGTTGATGCTAATTGATTTACTTGGTGGAAGATCATATGTTCAGATCCTTTATGCATATTATTACTCCTCTGATTCTGAACATGAATATGCTTTGTGAGTAGTTACGTTTGTTCCTGAGGAAATGGGTGAAGTCTTGCTATTAGTAGTCATGTGAATTTGGTATTCGTTCGTTATTTCGATGAGATGTATGTTGTCTTTTCCTCTAGTGGTGTTATGTCAACGTCGACTACATGACACTTCACCATTATTTGGGCCTAGAGGAAGGCATAGGGAAGTAATAAGTAGATGATGGGTTGCTAGAGTGACAGAAGCTTAAACCCTAGTTTAAGCGTTGCTTCGTTAGGGGCTGATTTGGATCCATATGTTTAATGTTGTGGTTAGGTTTACCTTAATACTTCTTTTGTAGTTGCGGATTCTTGCAATAGGGGTTAATCATAAGTGGGATGCTTGTCCAAGTTAGGGCAGTACCCAAGCACCGGTCCACCCACATATCAAATTATCAAAGTACCGAACGCGAATCATATGAACGTGATGAAAACTAGCTTGACGATAATTCCCATGTGTCCTCGGGAGCTTCTTCCTCATTATTAGAAATTGTCCAGGCTTATCCTTTGCTACATAAAGGATTGGGCCACCCTGCTGCACTTTGTTTACTTTATGTACTTGTTACTCGTTACCATTTATCTTATCACAAAACTATCTATCACCTACAATTTCAGTGCTTGCAGAGAAAACCTTACTGAAAACCGCTTATCATTTCCTTCTGCTCCTCGTTGGGTTTGACACTCTTACTTATCGAAAGGACTGCGATTGATACCCTAAACTTGTGGGTCATCCAGAAGCCAAGAAAAAAAAGAACAAAGAAAAAAATGAGAGAAAAAGAGAGAAGCGGCAATGTTACTATCCTTTTTCCACACTTGTGCTTCAAAGTAGCACCATGATCTTCATCATAGAGAGTCTATTATTTTGTCACTTTCATATGCTAGTGGGAATGTTTCTTTATAGAACTTGGCTTGTATATTCCAACAATGGGCTTCCTCAAATCGCCCTAGGTCTTCATGAGCAAGCAAGTTGGATGCACACCCACTTAGTTTTTCTTTTTGAGCTTTCATAAACTTATAGCTCTAGTGCATCCGTTGCATGGCAATCCCTACTCACTCACATTGATATCTATTGATGGGCATCTCCTTAGCCCGTTGTACGCCTAGTTGATGTGAGACTATCTCCCTCTATTTGTCGTCTCCACAACCACCATTCTATTCCACCATAGTGCTATGTCCATGGCTCGCTCTCATGTATTGCGTGAAAGTTGAAAAAGTTTGTGAACATAAAAAGTATGAAACAATTGCTTGGCTTGTCATCGGGGTTGTGCATGATTTGAATATTTTGTGTGATGAAGATGGAGCATAGCCAGACTATATGATTTTGTAGGGATATGCTTTCTTTGGCCATTTTATTTTGAGTAGACATAATTAACTTGTTAGTATGCTTGAAGTATTATTGTTTTATGTCAATATTAAACTTTTGTTTTGAATCTTACGGATCTAAACATTCATGCCACAATAAAGAGAATTACAAGGATAAATATGTTAGGTAGCATTCCACATCAAAAATTCTATTTTTATCATTTACCTACTCGAGGACGAGCAGGAATTAAGCTTGGGGATGCTTGATATGTCTCCAACATATCTATAATTGTTCATTGTTCCATGCTATTATATTATATGTTTTATATGCGTTAATATGCTATTTTATATTATTTTTGGGACTAACCTATTAACCTAGAGCCCAGTGCCAGTTTCTGTTGTTTGCGCGTTTTTGAGTTTCGCAGAAAAGGAATACCAAACGGAGTCCAAACGGAATAAAACTTTCACGATGATCTTTCCTGGACCAGAAGCAAACCAGGAGACTTGGAGATGAAATATGAGGAACCACGAGGCAGCCACAAGGGTGGAGGGTGCGCCCAGGGGGGTAGGGCACGCCCACTATTTTGTGGGCACCTCATGGGTCTCCTGACCTAATTCTTTCACCCATATATACTCTTATACCCCAAAATCTTCAGGGGCCTTTTTCGGCGTCCTGCCGGAGGGGGATTCGATCACGGAGGGCTTCTACATCAACACCATTGCCCTTCTGATGAAGCGTGAGTTGTTTACCACAGACCTATGGGTCCACAGCTAGTAGCTAGATGGCTTCTTCTCTATCTTTGATTCTCAATACCATGTTCTCCTCTATGTTCTTGGAGATATATTCGATGTAATACTCTTTTGCGGTGTGTTTGCCGAGATCCGATGAATTGTGGATTTATGATCAGATTATCTATGAATATTATTTGAATCTTCTCTGGATTCTTATATGCATGATTTGATATCTTTGCAAGTCTCTCTGAATTACCGGTTTAGTTTGGCCTACTAGATTGGTTTTTCTTGTAATGGGAGAAGTGCTTAGCTTTGGGTTCAATCTTGCGGTGTCCTTTCCCAGTGACAGTAGGGATAGCAAGGCACGTATTGTATTGTTGTCATCGAGGATAAAAAGATGGGGTTTTCATCATATTGCTTGAGTTAATTCCTCTACATCATGCCATCTTACTTAATGCATTACTCTGTTCTTTATGAACTTAATACTCTAGATGCATGTTGGATAGCGGTCGATGTGTGGAGTAATAGTAGTAGATGCAGGCAGGAGTCGGTCTACATGACACGGACGTGATTCCTATGTTCATGATCATTGCCTTAGATATCGTCATAATTATGCGCTCTTCTATCAATTGCTCGGTAGTAATTTGTTCACCAATCGTATTTTTTGTTATCTTGAGAGAAGCCACTAGTGAAACCTATGGCCCCCGGGTCTCTTTTCCATCATATAAAGTCTCTTTTCCATCATATTAGTTTGCGATGTACTATTTTGAAATCTTTTACTTTCCGATCTATAAACCAAAAATACTAAAAATATTTACTTTACCGTTTATCTATCTCTATCAGATCTCACTTTTTGCAAGTAACCATGAAGGGATTGACAACCCCTTTATCGCATTGGGTGCAAGTTTGTTTGATTGATTGTGCAGGTATTCGGTGACTTGTGCGTTGTCTCCTACTGGATTGATACCTTGGTTCTCAAACTAAGGGAAATACTTACTCTACTTTGCTGCATCACCCTTTCCTCTTCAAGGGAAAAATCAACGCAAGCTCAGGAGGTAGAAACCCGCCAAGGAGTGTGGTGGATGCGCGACAATACTTCGGTGGGCGTGAAGATGATGCTGATCACAAGACATTCTGGGCGCAATTTCAAGTGTTGTCGCATCCCCCGCTCCTCGGCAACCAGATGAAGCAATTTATGGAGCTGGATCACGTTGCCAGGCCTGCCATGGAAGACCTCTCTGTTGCCCTGTGGCCTGCTGTTAGGGCATATTTCACCCTTGTGGTTTTGGTGATTGATGACAATGCATTTTGCAGACTAACCATGTGCATTGAGTATTTCAGAGATTACATTAGATGGCACGAGACATTTATTTCCCCTCGATGATTAAGTGAAGATGGTTATTTTCCAACGATTTCTTTTTGGTGGATTTGAGTCATTGGAAAATCATACTATTAAGAGGGGGTCGGCAGTGGAAAGGTTAGGGTGGAACCAACACATACACTTCCCTATGCACCCATGCTATTTTCCTGCTTCGATGGAGTTCCGTCTGTTTTTCTGTTGGTGGTTTTGAAGCACCCAAGCGGTAGTACTGCAATGGGCAGTGGTAGTACCATTTCAGCAGTACTACCGCATTTCAGTGCTTTGTGCACTACCGCTTGTTTTAGGGCTATTGTAATGAAAATTGCTTCAGCGGTAGTCAGGCGGTAGTGGAGAGCGGTAGGACCGCTCGAGTGGCACTACGGCTCACATCTCTACCTTACTACCACAATTCCTAATGTAGCCCTGTCGATTTAAGCGGTAATACCGCTAAGGAGGAGCGGTAGTACCACTTGTGCGGTACTGCCTCATTCTTCCTCCACTCGTACTACCACCTAATTTTAGCTTCTGTATCCATTTCCCTCTCAGTGAAAGTAGAGCGGTAGTAGTACACGGTAGCACCGCTGGTCGTGGCACTACCGTCCCTAGCCCACTCCACTACCGCTATTACTGTGTACTGCAACCTCTATGGTAGTACCGTGGGGGCGAGTTCGAATCATAAGTGCATGTGACCCAAGTACGAAAAGTATGTTAGCATATGCCTCTACCTCATTGCATATGATAAGTATATATCGTGTTATATTCAATTGCCTATGGAAAATCTTTCTCTTTTTGTTACTAAAAGCTCTGTAGTAAAACAAACTAACTTTTATTATCTAGCTAAGTACTTCTAGTTTTATTCTTGCAAACTTATCCTCTTACACCTAAAATGTAGTTTTATTCTTGTTCTAGGTAAAGCGAACATTAAGTGTGCATAGAGTTATATCAGTGGTCGATAGAATTTGAAGGGAATATTGATTCTAACTTTAGCTCCTCATTAGGTTCGACACTCTTACTTATCGAGAAAGGGTACAATTGATCCCCTATACTTGTGGGTTATCGAGCATCCATCTTGGCGTCCAAGTGGTTCTTCATTGTCGGTGTAGACCGAAGTAGATGTGATTTGCCTATAAACCACAAGACTCGAGCAAAGATGGGTAGGAAATGAGACAAACAATCCCAATATACCTTTTCCCAAAGTTGAGGATGTATCCCCCATCACTCAATGTGAATTGAGAGAATAGTGGAATTGGTATCGGACTTGTTCACTCACACCTACAAAGTAAAGCTTACCGAGTGGCTTGGTTAGCACAAGTGGCACAAAATTCAAGAAAGTTATCGGTGTCAAAACCGGCGGATCTCGGGTAGGGGGTCCCGAACTGTGCGTCTAGGCGGATGGTAATAGGAGACGAGGGACACGATGTTTTTACCCAGGTTCGGGCCCTCTCGATGGAGGTAAAACCCTACGTCCTGCTTGATTAATATTGATGATATGGGTAGTACAAGAGTAGATCTACCACGAGATCAGGGAGGCTAAACCCTAGAAGCTAGCCTATGGTATGATTGTATGTTGTCCTACGGACTAAGGCCCTCCGGTTTATATAGACACCGGAGAGGGCTAGGGTTACACAGAGTCGGTTACAATGGTAGGAGATCTACATATCCGTATTGCCAAGCTTGCCTTCCACGCCAAGGAAAGTCCCATCCGGACACGGGACAGAGTCTTCAATCTTGTATCTTCGTAGTCTTGGAGTCCGGCGGACATTGATAGTCTGGCTGTCCAGACACCCCCTAGTCCAGGACTCCCTCAGTAGCCCCCAAACCAGGCTTCAATGACGATAAGTCCAGCGCGTTTATAGTCTTCAGCGTTGCAAGGCGGGTTCTCCCTTCAAATTCCATGTACCTGCCGAACAGTGTCCGGCTTCATCTTGAATACTGTGTTCCTCGGCTTCTACGCCAAATAATGGCCCTCTTCCACGCGTCGCACGAATGCGAAAAGCCAGGGTGTTTTTTTTCGCATTTCACCCCCAATTGTGCGAGTTGACCGCCTACAAAAGAGGCAAGAATCTAGATCCAAACCTCACCGTCTTCCTCCCGCGAATACTCATCGAAGCGCCTTTCACCTAGAAATCCATTCCACCATGGATCGTCAATGCGGCTCTTCTTCACGCGCTCCCAGCCCACCGCCGGGGAATTGGAGGAGGTGCTCTATTTCGCACAACGAGCTCGAGAAGCTCCAAACGGGGGGATTCCTCCCTCCGGCCATTATGATCCCAGTCCGGGCCGGACTGGTTACTTATCAAGGTGGGAGACAGGCGGAGGACACTCCAAGCCCCAATAAGGGGGAGCGAGTATGTTTTGTCCCTTATCTGACAAGGGGACTCGGATTTCCAATACATCCGTTCCTCCGCGGGCTCCTGAAGTTCTACGGACTCCAGCTCCACCACCTTACGCCCGCCTCTGTCCTGCATATCGCGGGCTACGTAGCTCTTTGCAAGCTATTCCTGGGCATTGAGCTCCATTTCACATTGTGGAAGAGGCTGTTTTGCCTTGTACCCCGTTCTTACCAGGGGTCCATATATCAAGTGGGCGGCGCTGAAATATGGCGCATCGCCGGGACCGGATACCTATCCGGCACTCCCAAGAGGGCGTCCGAAGACTAGCCCTCGGAATGGTTTTATATAGGAGACGCTCCGCTGCCAGACCCAGTTCGGATCGGCCTCCCGGAGTTTAATGCTGCTCCCTTGAAGAAACGCCTCAGCTGGCGCCCGCGGAGCCCCCGATTGGAGGAAGACAAGAGCGTCCATTACTTGATGGGCCGGATAAGATTAATGGCTCATTCCGGCTTGACCATGATCGGAGTCATGGCGACATGCATCAAGCGAGGGGTACAACCACTGCAATACAGAGGCCACCCCATGTGGGATTTCAACGGGGAAGACGATGCTACCCGGCATGGCCGCAAAGGGCCGGATTCGACCGAGGATCTGGTGAAGATCCTGTCCAGCCTGTACAAGGGGGAGAAGGAGGATTTCCTTCGAACGAATCCTTTGAATGGGTTTTCCATGATCAACCCCAGAGGATGGGTAAGTGAACACCTTGAAGGGCCCAGCCCATGCTTTCGAAGTTTAAGCTTCTTACATTATGTCTTCGGCGCAGGGTCTACGCCGGATTGTGGAGGACATGGTAAGTCATGCTCCGCAACCCGAGGATCCAGAAGGGTCCCTGGGTCCGGCCTCCGAAGAGGACCCGAATATCGAGGTGGAGCTGATCGATGGGGTGTATCACCAGCTCAGCATAGACAATGCTTTGGTCGCCATTACGGCGGACTACCTCAGACTAAGTCCGGCTTCCCAGGTGACCGCAACCGAAGTCCGGACACTATTATCTCATCCCTGCCCATTTCTGACCTTCGCGAACGATGGTATTTTGCAGGAAGCGCCTTTACGGCAGGAAGCCGAGCCCGCGGCGGCCGACCAACAGAGGTCAGTCTGAACCAGCAGGCGGAAAAGGAGCGCAGTGCGGACGGAAACGTCACCGCAAAGGTATAGATCGTATTTGAATTTTTAGAGCAACATTCCGAGGAAACGTCTAAGTGCCCATGATTTTTGTAGGAGAAAAAGTGCTCGCCGGACTGCGAGCGCAGGAGTTGCCAATCCGACCAACACCGGCCAGGCTCCAGCGCCCGGCCTGGAGGGGGAGGCAAGCGCAAGACGCGAGCCGGATCCTTCTCCAACGGAGGATACCGACAGACTGTCCGCCACCAAGTCTGAGGTGGAGAGTGCCATGAACCATAGGCGTCGCCGGACAGTATTTCAAGAAGCGTGCTTTTCCCCTGAGGCATTGGATGCTTTTAACGCAGGGGACGCGCATCTCCGTGCTGCTCAAAATGGTTTTACCAGAGCCACGGAGCAGTATGTGAAAGACATACGGGTAAGGGAATTTTAATGGTTGTATATACCAGTAGCCCCCAAGACTTAAATTAGTTATGCTAACTGATTTAAGGATCATTGTAAATTTCAGGCACTTAACGAGAAGAACGCACAGCTGTCTCGGGAACTGCAAGATTGCAAGGCCCAACTTGAGGCCACACTTGCTGCCGCAGGAGGTGACAGAAAGACCCCTCCCGGTAACACATTTTTATTAATAAATATAAGCGCTGTGCGGCGTGCGCGCGAGTCTAATAATGACATTTGCAGGTACCGCCGGACAAGATCCGGACAGGCAAGCATTGCTACGCCAGCTCAAGGCCGACGAGAGTGTGCTGAATAGGGTTCAGCAGGAAAGGAACAAGCTCCAAGATGCCAACGCCAAGCTCGGAGAAGAGCTGAAAGGCGCTCAGGCCGAGCTGTCCGGCTCCGTTAAGGAGAATCAGCGGCTTCGTCGCAGCATTTATAGTAAGTGCTTGAGCGAACTCTTTTGAAAAGAAGAGTTCGGCGAGGAAGCATTTTGACATGATATGTCTTGTAGGTATACTCACGGGTCATCCTGCAGAGGAGATGCCCATATCAATGGGTGATCAACTTCCCGAACTGTTGCAACTACTCGAACGAGTTCGGCAGGCAATGAGCGGCGTCGTTTAGGCTTTATGGCCAGCCCTCACCCTACCCGAGGGCCTCGGGGAGCTTGCGGAGAAGCTGCAGGGAGTGCGGCAGTGCTTCCGTTTGTGGAAGATTTCGGCTTGCCGTCAAGGTGCGAGGGAGGCTTGGGCCATGGTGAAGACGCGGTACAAGAAGGCGGATCCCAACCATATGGCCGAAGTTGGACCGGTGGGGCCCGATGGGAAGGAGATCCCTGTGAGTTTAGTGTATAGCCAAGTAGAGTTGGCTGCTAAATTTTCCCAATAGGACTGTAAACTAGACAGCCTGTTAGACGGGATTGAGGAGGAATACAATCAATAAATTTGACAATGTATGTTATCCTTTAAAGTGACATGTGAAATGCCTTCTAGCCGGATTGTAGATCGTTTGTCTTTGCCGACCTTTTCGCTTCGACCTCGGGACCCTAGAGTCCGGAGTGTGTCCGAATACCTTTTTGGTTAAGAAACAACCGTGGTATGCATGGAGACCAGGCGTAGGGGTCATTAGTGCTTTATCAGACAAGTGCCCAACTAGTTATGTTATATTACATGGTTAGTAAGAAACATCTTCCAGGGATAATAGTTCCGTTAAGGGTTCCTTTCGCTGGGAGGCATGCCCTAAAGTGCATGTCCGGACTGCAAAGAAAGCAGTAAAACATCTGGGGGCAGATAGATAAATAGGTAAAAAGTCATCTTTTAAGTCACCGACCGAATATTCCCTTAAGAACGCTAGCTTTCGGCTTCACCCAGTCTGAGGTACACATCCGGCTGACCCGGCAGTAACAATCGCAGAGGTGCTCCCTTTACCTCCTAGCCGAACAATCGGGAACATAGGGGTAAGCACAGGAGCCAGGCAACCCAGCTTGGCCAAAACTTAAGTCATATCGATGTATATAATGGCGAGTAAAAGGTACATGTGGAAGCTTGACACATGTGATGGGTATAAAACCCGTATAATTAAGCTTCTGTAAAGGAAGCCCCCAGGAATAATGAGTGCGGATGGCACATCATGCGTATAATTGAGCTTCTGTAAAAGAAGCCCCCAGGAATAATGAGTGCGAATGGCACATCATGCGTATGCAAAGAATGCAAAAATAGGCCCGGAAGGGCTTTTAAATAAAAAGGATAAAAAGAGAAACAAAAGACAGCCGAAGTGTAAAAGTTTGGACGGGGGAAGGGGACGAACTCTTAGTCCGGCGCTAGGCATAGAATCGTCGGAGGTGGGCTGCGTTCCATGGGTTCGGCTCGAGTCGGTTATCCGACGCATTTCGTAGATGGTACACTCCGCCGGTCAGTACTTGATCGATGATGAAGGGACCCTCCCATTTGGGCTTGAGCTTGTCCTTTTTCTTGTTCGGCAGGCATAGAACTAGTTCACCAACATTGTAAGTCTTGGCCCGTACTTCTCTGCTTTGATATCTTCGGGCTTGCTACTGATAGAATGCGGAACGAGCCTTCGCGACGTCACGTTCTTCCTCCAATGTGTCCAAGCTGTCCTGCCGATCAAGCTCGGCCTCTCTTTCCTCATACATGCGCACTCGAGGTGAGTCATGAATAATGTCACAGGGCAAGACTGCCTCTGCGTCGTATACCATAAAAAATGGTGTGAATCTGGTAGTACGGTTAGGCGTTGTCCGCAGCCCCCAGAGTACGGAGTCGAGCTCCTCGACCCATTGTGTGTCGGATTTAGTGAGTGACGTCACTAGTCTGGGTTTAATGCCGCTCATTATTAGACCATTTGCTCTTTCCACTTGACCATTGGTTTGAGGGTGATAGACTGACGCATAGTCGAGCTTGATGCCCATATTTTTGCACCATGACTTAACCTCGTCGGCTGTGAAGTTCATGCCGTTGTCGGTGATGATGCTGTGGGGGACTTCGTAACGGTGTACCACCCCTGATATAAAGTCTATCACTGGTCCGGACTCTGCCGTTTTGACCGGTTTGGCCTCTATCCATTTGGTGAATTTATCCACCATGACCAATAGGTACTTTTTCTTGTGGGTTCCCCCTTTAAGGGGTCCAACCATGTCAAGCCCGCAGACCGCAAACGGCCAGGTAATGGGTATGGTTTTGAGGGCGGTGGGTGGCATATGGCTCTGATTAGCAAAGAGCTGACAACCAACGCATCGCTGGACCAAGTCCTGTGCGTCTGCCCGAGCCGTCGGCCAATAAAATCCTGTACGGAATGCCTTTCCTACAAGGGCCCGGGCTGCTACGTGGTGTCCGCCTAGTCCGGCATGAATTTCAGCCAGGAGGTTTCGCCCTTCTTCTTCGGAGATACACCTTTGAAGGACTCCGGTGGTACTTTTCTTATAAAGTTCTCCCTCATGGACCTTGTAGGCCTTCGATCGCCGGACTATGCAGCGGGCCTCATTTTGGTCTTCGGGAAGTTCCTGCCTAACTAAGTAGGCTAGGAAAGGTTCTGTCCACGCGGCAATTACTGCCATTATGACGTGGGCGGAGGGTGTTATGTCGTCTGCCGAATCACCAGTTGGTGCGGTTTTCTCCGGTTTGTAGCTACCGGGCTCCTCTTCCCATAGTACGGATGGCTTGAAGAGCCCTTCCAGGAAGATATTTGGAGGGACAACATCACGTTTCGCACCGATGCGTGCCAGGACGTCGGCCGCTTGGTTATTATCTCGGGCTATGTGATGGAATTCGAGTCCTTCAAACCGAGCTGGCATTTTTAAGATAGCGTTGCGATATGTTGCCATTTTCGGATCCTTGGCGTCGAAGTCTCCATTTATTTGAGATATTGCAAGGTTTGAGTCCCCGCGCACCTCTAGGCGTTGAATGCCCATGGAGACCGCCATCCGGAGACCATGTAACAGGGCCTCGTATTCGGCTGCATTGTTGGAGTCCGTGTACATTATTTGAAGTACATACTGGACTGTATCTCCGGTGGGGGATGTCAGTACGACGCCAGCCCCCAGTCCGGCCAACATTTTGGAGCCGTCGAAATGCATAGTCCAATTGGAGTATGCGCCGTACTCTTTAGGGAGTTCGGCTTCAGTCCATTCGGCGACGAAGTCAGCCAAAACTTGTGACTTTATAGCTCGTCGAGGTTTGTAAGTGATCTCGAATGGTAAGAGCTCAATGGCCCATTTTGCTATCCTGCCCGTTGCATCGCGATTATTTATAATGTCATTGAGTGGAACTTCAGAGGCCACTGTTATCGAGCACTCCTGAAAGTAGTGCTGGAGCTTTCGAGACGCCATGAACACCGCATATGCTATCTTCTGATAGTGCGGGTAACGGGATTTGCAGGGGGTTAACACAGTGGATACATAATACACTGGTTTTTGAAGAGGGAATTTATGCCCTTCTGTCGCTCGTTCGACGATGAGGACTGCGCTCACAACTTGATGTGTTGCTGCGATGTATAACAACATTGGTTCGCCCAGAGTGGGCGCAGCCAGGACCGGATTCGTTGCCAGTATGGCCTTTATTTCTTCGAGTCCGGCAGTGGCAGCATCCGTCCACTCGAAGTGTTCGGTGCGCCTGAGGAGGCGATAGAGGGGCAACGCCTTTTCTCCTAAATGGGAGATAAAGCGGCTTAAGGCTGCCACGCATCCTATTAATTTTTGTATTTGTTTGAGGTCTTTTGGAATATCCAACTATGACAGAGCTCGGATTTTGGCCGGATTTGCTTCAATTCCTCTACCGGATACGATGAAGCCCAGCAGCTTTCCGGCTGGTACGCCGAAAACGCATTTTTCCGAATTCAGCTTGATGTCATATGCTCTGAGGTTGTCGAATGTGAGCCTCAAATCGTCTACTAAAGTTTCGACGTGTTTTGTTTTGACGACTACGTCGTCTACGTATGCCTCGACTGTTTTGCCGATCTGGGTGGCCAGACATGTTTGAATCATGCGCTGATATGTTGCGCCAGCGTTTTTGAGTCCGAAGGGCATCGTGTTGAAGCAGAATGGTCCATATGGAGTTATGAATGCCATTGCGGCTTGGTCTGCTTCCGCCATCTTGATTTGATGATAGCCAGAGTATGCGTCCAGGAAGCACAACGAATCGTGCCCTGCTGTGGCATCGATAATTTGATCGATGCGGGGGAGAGGGAAGGGATCCTTTGGGCAAGCTTTATTGAGGTCTTTAAAATCGACACCGAGGCGCCAGGATTTATCCTTCTTTGGTACCATCACCAAATTTGCTAGCCAGTCCGGATGTTTGATATCTCTAATGAATCCGGCTTCCAATAGTTTGGCTAGCTCTTCTCCCATTGCCTGTCTTTTGGGCTCGGAAAATCGTCGAAGAGCCTGTTTGACTGGCTTGAATCCTTTTAGGATGTTGAGGCTGTGTTCTGCCAACCTGCGAGGGATTCCGGGCATGTCTAAAGGATGCCAGGCGAAGATATCCCAATTTTCCCGAAGGAATTCGCGCAGTGCGGCGTCTACTTCGGGGTTCAACTGTGCCCCAATGGAGGCCGTCTTTGTTGGGCCCGTTGGATGGACCTGGAATTTTATTATCTCTTCTGCTGGTTTGAAGGAGGTGGACTTGGATCTTTTATCGAGTATCACATCGTCCCTGTTCACCGTAGAGCGCAGCGCGGTGAGTTCTTCTGCCGCTAGGGCTTCGGATAGTGCCTCGAGGGCTAGTGCGGCTGTCTTGTTTTCGGCGCGGAGTGCTATGTCCGGATCACTAGCGAGAGTGATTATTCCGCTGGGCCCAGGCATTTTAAGCTTCATGTACCCGTAATGAGGTATTGCTTGAAAAATTGTGAATGCCTCTCGTCCTAATATGGCGTGATATCCACTGCTGAACGAGGCCACCTGGAACATGACTTCTTCGAATCTGTAATTGTCCGGAGAGCCGAACACCACATCGAGTGTGATTTTTCCGGTGCAGCGCGCTTCCCGGCTAGGGATTATTCCTCTAAAGGTTGTGCTGCTTCGCTCAATACGGCTCCAATCGATTTCCATTTTTCGCAGAGTTTCCTCATAAATGAGGTTTAGTCCGCTACCGCCGTCCATGAGGACTTTTGTCAGTCGAAAGCCGTCCACTATGGGACTAAGTACCAGTGCGGCTGGGGCTCTGGTTGTTCGGAATGTGGGCTCGTCGCTGCCATTGAAGGTAATGGCTGTGTCGCTCCATGGATTTGCTGTTGCTACTTGGTAGACTTCGGTGAGTTCGCGGATTGATCGTTTTCGCATATTATTTGATGCGAAAGTCTCGAAGACTGTTGATACCGTGCTGGTATTGTTGGAGTGGTTTCCCGGAGCTAGAAGCTCTTCGCCGCTTTTGGCCACCTGCCGTAATATCCAACATGCGCGAAGGCTATGTGTTGGGACGGCTCCCTCTGTATTATGAAGCTTATAGGGTCCATTGAGCCATCCCTCCAGTACGGTTCCGTTTCCCTGATTGGGTTTTTGTTTTTTCGTTTTTGCATCTGGGGCCTGAGTGTAAGGCGCGCTTTTACTGCGGACTGGGTTTGGGGCCAGATTATACCAAAACTGATTTTCGGTTTTCCGGAAACTCTCCATCGCACAGTACTTTCGTACAATGGACGCCAGATCGGTAAAGCGCGTAATGTTGCGACGATCAATGGCGTTTAGTATTCCCTTGTCCGTGCAGTTATTGCGGAAGATTGATATTGCGTTTTCCTCTCGGCAGTCCTTTATCCTGTCCATAACCAGGAGGAATCTGGCCCAGTAGTGATGTACTGTTTCTGTAGGCTCTTGCCGTATTAGATATAGATCGCATATGTCTGGGCGGGTGGGTGGAATAAAATTCGGATCCCTGCCCATCTTGAGGCTCAAAGGCCAAGGGGTTTCCGAATTCGGAAGTGTGTTTTGCTGGGGACAATCCAGCGAGTCCGGGGCGATGCATGATTTTAAGTTCAATGCTCGATCGAAGTCCGTCCCTCCGCGGGAATCCGGCATGGAGGGTTCGGGAATCCGGACATGAATTGTTTTCAACACTGGCAAAGAGTTGTCGTATTGCTCTTCCACCACTGCGACGTGGTGGGTGGCCTGGGGAGAGTTAACCTGGTTGTAGTCCAATCTGGTTGTAGTCCGTAGCGACTCCCAGGGCGGCGATGCGATCCAAGAGCTCGTTAACAGACGAGAGCTCTATTGGATCTAACTGTTCGGCAGCTTTAGGGCTGACGCGAAGATTGCTTTCGACGACTTGAGAAGTCATTGCCGAAGCGGCGGCCGGACAGGCGGTCATGAGAAAACCACCAAGCCAGATAGTTTGGCCGGCGGCCAAGGCCCCTCCGGCGAAAACACCGTCTTTGAAGACGGGCAGAGGCATCCGCTCTATCGGTGACGACACAGAGGAACTCTCAATGAAAGCACCAATGTCGGTGTCAAAACCGGCGGATCTCGGGTAGGGGGCCCCGAACTGTGCGTCTAGGCGGATGGTAACAGGAGACGAGGGACACGATGTTTTTACCCAGGTTCGGGCCCTCTCGATGGAGGTAAAACCCTACGTCCTGCTTGATTAATATTGATGATATGGGTAGTACAAGAGTAGATCTACCACGAGATCAGGGAGGCTAAACCCTAGAAGCTAGCCTATGGTATGATTGTATGTTGTCCTACGGACTAAGGCCCTCCGGTTTATATAGACATCGGAGAGGGCTAGGGTTACACAGAGTCGGTTACAATGGTAGGAGATCTACATATCCGTATTGCCAAGCTTGCCTTCCACGCCAAGGAAAGTCCCATCCGGACACGGGACAGAGTCTTCAATCTTGTATCTTCGTAGTCTTGGAGTCCGGCGGACATTGATAGTCCGGCTGTCCGGACACCCCCTAGTCCAGGACTCCCTCAAAAGTGTTAGTCAATGATATTGAAAATGTTGAGGAAGATTCACAAAATTGTAATGTAAAGCAAATAGATCAATAGCTATGGTGTCATAAGAAACACACACGGGGATAGATAAGTAGGATCCGTGCAACCAAGGAATGAGCTCAAAATTGTGTTACCATGGAAAAGCTCGTGTTGCATGGATACTAGAGATACAATAGCTCGATTGCTCAAATGGGCTAAATATGCTTGTGCACCAAATTTTGCAAATAATTGTGTCGTCTTCAATCCCAAGTATGTTATGTAGGTATGATCCAATATGATATACTATGCAAAATGGCTAAATGCTATTTCTATTGCTTGCAAGCTCTTTTGTATCTCCTCTTTTGCTTAAAAGCTTTTCCATCTTTTTATATGCTTTGCCACTATGCTTGATGCTCGAGCCAATATATGAGACAAGTATGTAAGATATGCACGGGAGAGATTTATGGCACAATGATGATAGCAATATGATTGCATGCTAAACGTAGCTGTGCGGAGTAAGCATATCACTAAGGTGCACAAAGAGCATAGTCTGGCAATTCTCAAGTCGCTAGTCTCAGTGGGAAGGTGACGCAAAAGGCTCGGGGCTCACAAAGCAATGTCAACGAAATGTACAACGACGCAAAGTTACTGTCCTTGCTTACGGTCGCGGTGTCAAAAGGTGAAGTAGTCATTGTCGATGTCGAGTCCATGGCGATGATGAGTGGCGGTGATGTTGATGTTGAACTGTTCTGAATTAGTCGAAACACCTTAGGAAAGGGAAAACCGCAACTCAAAGTCTCAAACAAAATCGGTCAAAATTGGGTTAAGGTGGCAGAAGAGTATTGTGGGCGGCTTATGCAGAAGTTATGGTAGACGGTTGATGAAAAATTAACCATTCCTATGTAGTGAAAACACCTTAGTAGACTCGAATCATAATTCAATCGACCGCACATGTGATGGGGACCAAAATGGGTTAGGTTGCAGAAGGCAATGGTAGTTTTGTGGATGATATGGTAGAGGGCCTAAGAAAAGATGTCAAAATGGCAAACTTTTGATGGAGTCAAATGGTGTTAGAACCTTTCTAGATAGATGGTGGGTGTAAATAGCTAGCAAATGAGCTAAAGAACGTCAAAATTGGACTCCAGATGAATTAGTTATGACCAACACAAAATTCCAGCCGAGTCAGTTTGCACAGATACTGGACGTATCGTAAATTTCAGACTTCTGTTAATTTGGTACTATATAGGGGCATCGGATATCTGGTAATTACCGGACATCCAGTGGTTCGGGAGGCTCTGGACATCCGAAAAAGGCCGGTCATCCGGTGGGTCGGGGTCAACGTGGGATTTTGGATCCGGGATGTGTTTTTTGACGGAAATTGATGACTTTGGGGTCAAAATTGATGGGGAATGAAAACATTTGGGTGGATTTCAAGGTGGGGAGGTGGGGAATGCCAAGATCCACTTGCAAAACAACAAAATCATGGATCAAACACAATAAAATCTCACAAGAACCAACGAAATGCAAAAAAAATGGTGGCTATTTTTGGTGGGGATTTTCAAATTGGGACGAAAACTAATAAAATTAGGCTAGAAAACGAAGGGGGGTACTCCAAATTTGTGAGAACCTAAACTCTGATCCATGATGATGTAGGGTGGAGACCCTAGTTGGTGATCTTTCACGAATTGGAGGGGGATTTCACGAAGAACACATACAAATCACAAGAGGAACACTCAAGAACAAGCCCCAATCGCACATCTGCTAGACTCATAGCCACACAAGATCCACAAAGGTGCAAGAACAACAAAGGGAACAAGGATACACGGTAGAGTTCATCCCAAATCCTATGAAGGAGATGGGCTGTTGAATCCAAGATGGATCTTCCCTAGAAAGGGGTCTTCATACCCTCTAGGTTCTTCTCACATGGAGGCCTTGGAATCCATGGGAGTAGCAGTGGTAAGGAGCAAAGCTCAATTAGAATGAGATATCACTTTGCTAACCATAGAAATGAGGAGGAGAAGGTATATTTATAGTCTAAGCCAAGAAGGGGTAAGTGGGAGAGAGATACAAGGCCAAAGGCCGGCGGCTGCGCACATGATGGTACCGGAGGACGCCGGACTTCCGATGTGTAGGCTTTGGATGGGTGACACTGGATTTTCAGACATGGTAGTTTGTCTGATCGGTGGAGGTTGTCGGACGTCCGGCGTCTCATCGGTCGTCCGGCTGCTGTAGAGTTCGTCAACTGTAGTTCTTTTGGATGTCTCCTCGTCATTAGGTACCGGATGTCCGGTGGCTTCCGGACGTCCGGTGGTTGTAACTTGCAGCAGCTCTGTTTCTTCCGTATTCACTTCCACGCTTCCCTCACGGATGGTGCAGGTGATCCTTGGAGCTTGCACTCCTCCTCGTCATCCGTGAAGTTCCAAAAATACCTATGCATGCACATGAGAGGGGTTTCAAGTGGTATACATCCTCGTAGGGGTCAAGTGAACACGTGTAAAGGATATGATTCACCTTTATGTATGTGAAGTAGATGTCGTACGTGTCACTTGCCAAACGGACTCTTGACATGGTGATGTCCGTAAGATGCTCTGGATCAGTTTTTTAATCATAATTCTATGACATAAAAAAATTGTAACCCAATATTATTAAACATTTTAGGAATTGATCACGTTACAGTACAACAGAACAATTCAAAGATGCAAAGTTTCTGTTTCTGCACATGATCAACTCAACAAGCATCCAAACTATCCCAAAGGATTTACTTGGCACAAAAATGAAAAGAGAAGATACAAACATAATTACTACAGAATTTGATTAAGATAGGCTTGAGATTGGGTTGTCTCTCTGAAAGAAATTTGGTTATCTCCTAACAAGCTCTTCCTTTATAGTCATTAAGATAGGCTTGAGATTTCAATTATGCTCACATAAAAGACAAGAAATGAAGCACAAAGAGAGCACCATATAGCGTGTAACAAACACATTTAAGTCTAACCATCTTTCTACGCAAAGGCATTCTATAGGAAAACAATTTATCAAGACAAGCAATATCTAGCACATGCAAATAGGAAGAATGAAGCATTAATAATTCCAACACAAAGAGAGGTAACTTAGTGACATGAAGATTTTTATAACCATACTTGGCCCTCTCAAAATAATTACATGAAGGATCATAATCAAATTGAACAATATAACTATCGCATGATATATTCTCTACATGATCATGATTGCTTGTATCTGTGTTGGTATTTCCTCAAAGAGGAGAGGATGGTGCAGCACAACAACTGTAAGTATTTCCCTCAGTTATGAAACAAAGGTTATGAATCCAGTAGGAGAACCAAGCAACACTATGTAAATGGTACCTGCACACAAATAACAAATACTTGCAAACCAACGCGTAAGAGGAGTTGTCAATCCCTCCTCGGTATTGAGATAGATAAAATTGTATGAGATTGGATAAATAGATCTAGCAAAAACACAAAATAAATAAATAAATAAATAAATAAGTGTAGCAAGGTATTTTTGGGTTTTTGGTATAATAGATCTGAAAACAATATGATAGAAAATAGACCCGGGGGCCATAGATTTCAATAGTGGTTTCTCTCGAGACAATAGCATACGATGGGTAAACAAATTACTTTTGGGAATCTGATAGAAGAGCAAATAATTATGACGATATCCAAGGCAATGATCATGTATATAGGCATCACGTCCAAGATTAGTAGACCAATTCCTGCCTGCATCTACTACTATTACTCTACACATTGACGACTATCCATCATGCATCTAGTGTATAAGTTCATGGAGAAACAGAGTAATGCAATAAGAACAATGACATGATGTAGACAATATCTATTCATGTAGGAATAGACCACATCTTTTTATCCTTAATAGCAAAGATACATGCGTGCCTTGCTACCCCTTCTGTCACTGGGTGAGAACACCGCAAGATCGAACCCATCACAAAGCACCTCTCCCCATTGCTAGAAATATCAATCTAATTGGCCAAACCTAACCAAAGCTTCGGAGAAGAAATACGAGGCTATAATAATCATGCATATAAGAGATCGAAGAAGACTCAAATAATATTCATGGATAGAACTCGTCATAAACTCACAATTCATCGGGTCCCAACAAACACACCGCAAAAGGTCATTACATGAAATAGATCTCCAAGAACACCAAGGAGAACATTGTATTGAGAATCAAAAAGAGAGAAGAGGCCATCTAGCTACTACCTACGGACCCGTAGGTCTGTGTGAGCTACTCACGCATCATCGGAGGAGCACAAATGAGGATGATGAACCCCTCCATGATCGTGTTCCCCTCCGACAAGGTGCCGGAATAGGACTCTAGATTGGATCTCGTGGTCCTCGAACTTACGGCAGCTGGAATTGTGTTTCTTAACTCCCCTAGGGTTTCTGGAATATTTGGGTATGTATAGAGCTGAGAGGTGGTGGAGAGGACCTCCGTGGGCTCGACCATCCATCAGGGCGCGCCTAGGTGGGTGGTGGACCCCACGAGCCTCCCCTTTGGTGGTTTTTTGGCTCCCAAGTTGTCTTCTGGGCAGACTAAATCTCCAATTTTTTTGTGGCATTTGGACTTCGTCTGGTATATTCTGCGAAGTAAAAAACAAGCAAGAAACAATAACTGGCACTGGGCACTATGTCAATAGGTTAGTCCCAAAAAATGATATAAATTTGCTATAAAATGAATATAAAACATCCAAGAATGATAATATAACCGCATGGAACAATCAAAAATTATAGATACGTTGGAGACGTATCAGCATCCCCAAGCTTAATTCCTGCTCGTCCACTAGTTGGTAAATGATAAAAACATAATTTTTGATGTGGAATCTTGCCTAACATGTTCATCACATATTCTTTTCTTTCGTAGCATGGACTTTTGCACTTTAAGATGATTCAAAGCAATAGCCTATATTTGACATGAAGACTTCAATACTCAAGCATATCAACAAGCAACAATGTCTTTCAAAATATCAACATAGAGAAAGTTATCCCTAGCCCATCATGCTCAATCATTGACTCATTCATGAAACACACTCGAATATTAGCTACATCCAATGCACAAGTATGATCATAGTGCTCCCTAGTTGGTGCTTTATAAGAGAAGATGGAGACTCAAAAAATAAAAAATTGCATAAAGTAAATAGATAGGCCCTTCGCAGAGGGAATACGAGATTTGTAGAGGTGCCAGAGCTCAAAGCTTAAATTGAGAGATAAAATATTTTGAGAGACATGCTTTTCCCATCAACAAAAACGACTGATTTATTCCCAATACTTTCCATGCTAGATACATCATAGGCGGTTCCCAAACATAAAATAAAGTTTATTCCTTTTTCCACCATTCTATCACAATCCATGGTTAGCTGTATCCACGGGTGCCTTCCATACCAATACTTTCCAAGGAATTTATTATTTGACAGCATAAAGTAAATTTCTTTTTCATTTCGGGACTGGGCATCCCAATTACCGCCACACTCTCGTGCAATGACAAGTGAATAAACATTCATCTTGAGAATAACACATCTAGCATGGAAAAATATTGGCCACCCCCTGCCGCTTCATGAGCAGTGCGGGCACACAAAAGGGAAATTCATTTTGAAAATTAGAATTGGCACATACAAATTTACTTGGAACGGCATGGAAATACCGCATATAGGTAGGTATGGTGGACTCATATGTCATAACTTGGTTTAAGGATTTTGGATGCACAAGTAGTATTCCCACTTAGTACAAATGGAGGCTAGCAAATAGATTGAGAAGCAACCAACCAAGAAATTAAAATTCTCATAAACGAGCATTAAGCATCACCGTATAATGCACCACAAGTAGGATATAATTTCATTGCATAGCTATTGACTTTCGTGCTTCAATAGGGAATCACAAACATTAACATCAATATTCATACTAAAGCATAATTACTCACCAACATGACTCACATATTACTATCATCATATCCCAAAACTATTACAAAGAATCAAGTTTATTTTGTCCAATGATCTTTCATGAAAGTTTTTATTATATCCCTCTTGAATATCTATCACTTTGGGACTAATTTCATATATTACCATTGCTTATAACAAGCCCTCAAACAAATTTAAGTGAAGAACATGAGCATAAATAATTTTTTCATCGTCTCTCAAAATAATCTAAGTGAAGCATGAGAGAATTTCTTCAAAAAATTACTACTCTCAAATTAATATAAGTGAAACATGAGAGTATTCCTTCAAAAATTAAAGCACCACCATGCTCAAAAAGATATAAGTGAAGTACTAGAGCAATCCCATAGCTCAAAAAATTTAAGTGAAGCACATAGAGGAATTCTAACAAATCATAACATCATTATGGCTTTCACAAATAGGTTTGTCCGGCAAGGATGATTGTGACAAACTAAAAAACAAATCAAGCAAAGACTCATAAAATACAAGACGCTCCAAGCAAAACTCATGATATGTGACAAATAAAAATATAGCTCCAAGTAAAATTACCGATGGTCGTTAGAAGAAAGAGGGGATGCCTTCCGGGGCATACCTAATCTTAGTTACTTGGTTCTCCTTGACTATGACCTTGGGATACCGTGGGGCATCCCCAAGCTTAAGCTCTTGGCACTCCTTATTCCTTCATCCATCATGATCTCACCCAAACCTTGAAAACTTCAATCACACAAAACTGAACAAAACCTTTGTGAGATCCGTTAGTATAATAAAGCAAATCACCACTTTAAGTACTGTTGCAACCCATTCATATTTTATTATTGCATTATACCTACTGTATTCTAACTTTACCATGGCTTATCCCCCCCCCCCCCCCCCCGATACTATCCATAGATTCATCAAAATAAGCACACAATGCAAAAAAATAGAATCTATCAAAAACAAAACAATTTGTAGTAATCTAGACTTTGACCATACTTATATAACTCTAAAAATTCTGAAAAATTAGGAAAACATAGGCAATTTGTATATCAATCTTGCATAAACAATTCAGAGCAAAATCATGTTCTGTGATTTTTTGAAATTACTCTGCACAAAAGTTTTTGTTTTCCAACGAGATCAAATCAACTATCACCAAACATGGTCCCAAAGGCTTTACTTGGCACAAACACTAATTAAAACATAAAAAATACAATCATAACAGTAGAATATTTGTGTGAACACTCAAGAATAGAAAGAAAAAGACAAAATAAATTTTATTCATTGGGTTGCCTCCCAATAAGCCCTATCGTTTTATTCCCCTAGCTAGGCATCAAATATTATTGATGATCACAAGAAAGATAATAATTGAAACACAAAGAGAGCATCATATAGCATGTGAAAATCACATTTAAGTCTAACATCCTTCCTATGCATACGCATTTCATAGGGAAAAGATTTATTAAGACAAGCAAAAACTAGCATATGCAGGGAAGAAGAAAGAAACAATATCAATATCAACATAATGAGAGGTAATTTAGTAACATGAAATTATACAACCAAATTTCCCTCTCTCATAATAATTACATGTGGGATCATATTCAAATTCAAAAATATAGCTCCCACATAACATATTCTCTACACGATCCACATGCATGCGAAGTTGACACTCTTCCAAAATAGTGGGATTATCATCAAACAAAATAATGACCTCTCTAAACCCACTTTCATCAAAATTTTCATAAGATTGAACACTCTCCAAATATGTGGGATTATTTTTACCTAAAGTTTATGCTCTTCCAAACCCGCTTTCAATATTAATGCAAACGTTATTATCAATAACATATTCATCATGAGGCTTAAATAGATTTTCAAGACCATAAGAAGCATTATCACCCCAATCACAACCATTGCAATAAGTAGTGGATATTACAATATCATCATCCCCAAGCTTAGGGTTTTGCATATCATTAACACAATTGACATTAATAGAATTTATAATAACATCATTGCAATCATGCTTTTGATTCAAAGAACTATCAAGTATGGGTGGAATAGCAATAATTTCATGTTTAACATAAGGAACTATAGCAAGTTCGTCTCCATAGGTATCATTAATATTGGCATCATGTTCATCGAGGGGGGGGGGGGATATTTCAATCAAATCAACGGAATCACAATTATTTATAGATTCATGTATATCATTATTTTCTTCCAAAGCAGCAGACATTCTCTGAATAAATTCTTTAACATAGGCATTATGAGCATAGTTTTCCTAGCAATATTTAAGTATGTCAATTTTTTTAGATTTGTAGAGAGTAATATCATACTTTTCAATCAAAGAAGCAAATTCATAAGCACCATTAAAAGCAACAAATTCTTCAGTTTGTTCGATATCATAGTAACTATAAACACCCTTTTCATAACAAGATAAGATTTCATTATCATTAAACTCACATAGGTAGGGAAGGTGTTTCTTAGGGTTCTTATAACTACAAGTAAATTCACAAAGATTCCAAGCATTAAAAAGGAAACAATTTATTTGATTCCATAAGAGTCTCCCTTTTCGAGACAAATGGTGACGCCCAAAATGAGCATGCTCATCTAATGATTTTCCCTCAACTAAACTAGTTGGGGTTTCAGCACCAGCACATACAGATCAAAGATGATCCAAGTAGAAAACTTTAAGTGGATCCTTATCAATAAATTTTTAGCAAGCAAAGATGCAAGCAAATAAAGACACATGTCATCATAAGCAAACAAGAGATCTACCAAGAAAAAGGCAAACGAAAATAAGGCAAATAAAAAGGCAAATATTTTTGTGTTTTCTGAAAACGTTTTAGAAGTGGGGGAGATGAAAATGAGGGACAAATGGAAAATAAAGTAAATTGCAAGGAGATGAGATTTGTGATTGGGTACCTGATAGATTTGGACTTGATACTCCCCAGAAACGGCGCCAGAAATTCTTACTGATTGCTTGTATCTACGTTGGTATTTCCCTGAAGAGCAGAGGATGGTGCAGCATAACAACGATAAGTATTTCCCTTAGTTATGAAACCAAGGCTATCAATCCAGTAGGAGAACCAAGCAACACTATGTAAACGGTACCTACATACAAATAACAAATACTTGCAAACCAACACTTAGGAGGGGTTGTCAATCCCTCCTCTGTATTGAGATAGATAAAATTGTATGAGATTGGATAAATAGATCTAGCAAAAACGCAAAATAAAATAAAGAAAGAAATAGTGCAGCAAGGTATTTTTGGGTTTTAAGAATAATAGATCTAGAAACAATATGTTAGAAAATAGACCCAGGGGTCGTAGATTTCACTAGTGGCTTCTCTCGAGAAAATAACATATGGTGGGTAAACAAATTACTGTTGGGCAATTGATAGAAGAGCAAATAATTATGGTGATATCCAAGGCAATGATCATGTATATAGGCATCACATCCAAGGTTAGTAGACCGACTCCTGCCTGCATCTACTACTATTACTCCGCACATCGACCGCTATCGAGCATGCATCTAGTGTATTAACTTCACGGAGAAACAAAGTGATGCAATAAGAATGATGATATGATGTAGACAATATATATTCATGTAGGAATAGACCCCATCTTGTTATCCTTAATAGTAACTATACATGTGTGCCTTGCTACCCCTTTTGTCACTAGGTGAGGACACCGCAAGATTGAACGCATCACAAAGCACCTCTCCCCATTGCAACAAAAATCAATCTAATTGTCCAAACCAAACCAAACCAAAGTTTCGGAGAAGAAATGCAAGGCTATAATAATCATGCATATAAGAGATCAAATAAGACTCAAATAATATTCTTGGACAGAACTGATCATAAACTCACAACTCATCAGATCCCAACAAACACACCCCAAAAAGTCATTACATCAAATAGATCTCCAAGAACATCGAGGAGAACATTGTATTGAGAATTAAAAAGAGAGAAGAGGCCATCTAGCGTCTGCCTATGGACCCGTAGGTCTGTGGTGAGCTACTGATAACCCACAAATATAGGGGATCGCAACAGTTTTTGAGGGTAGAGTATTCAACCCAAATTTATTGATTCGACACAAGGGGAGCCAAGGAATATTTTCAAGTATTAGCAGCTGAGTTGTCAATTCAACCTGAAAGACTTAATATCTGCAGCAAAGTATTTAGTAGCAAAGTAGTATGGAAGTAATGGTAATGGTGGCAAAAGTAACAATAGCAGTTTTGTAGCAATCGTAATAGTGGCAATGGAAAAGTAACTAAGTAAGGATCAATATGAGACGAGCTCGCAGGCAATGGATCAATGATGGATAATTATGTCGGATGGCATTCACCATGCAATAGTTATAACATAGGGTGACACAGAACTAGCTCCAATTCATCAATATAATGTAAGCATGTATTCCGGAATGATGATATAAGAGATAGAGTTGGGGTAGCACCAATTGAAGAGAAGCTTGTCCAACATCGTCTGAGATGGTTTGGGCATATTCAGCGTAGGCCTCCAGAAGCTCCAGTGTATAGCAGACGGCTAAAGCGTGCGGAGAATGTCAATAGAGGGCGGGGTAGACCGAATTTTACATGTGAGGAGTCCGTTAAGAGAGACATGCAGGATTGGAGTATCACCAAAGAGCTAGCTATGGACAGGGGTGCGTGGAAGCTTGCTACCCATGTGCCAGAGCCATGAGTTAGTTGCGAGATCTTATGGGTTTCACCTCTAGCCTACCCCAACTTGTTTGGGACTAAAGGCTTTGTTGTTGTTGTTTGTTGTAACGTAGGCATGTATTCTGAATATTGTCATACGTGCTTATGGAAAAGAACTTGCATGACATCTTTTGTCCTACCCTCCCGTGGCAGCGGGCTCCTAATGGAAACTAAGGGATATTAAGGCCTCTTTTTAATAGAGAACTGGACCAAAGCATTAGCACTCAATGAATACATGAACTCCTCAAACTACGGTCATCACCGGGAGTGGTTCCGATTATTGTCACTTCAGGGTTGCCGGATCATAACACGTAGTAGGTGACTATAACTTGTGATACGTCTCCAATGTATCTAGAATTTTTGATTGTTCCATGCTATTATATTACCCCTTTTGGATGTTTATGGGCTTTACTTTACACATTCATATCATTTTTGGGACTAACCTACTAACCGGAGGCCCAGCCCGTATTGCTGTTTTTTTGCCTATTTTAGTGTTTCGAAGAAAAGGAATACTAAACGGAGTCCAAACGGAATGAAACCTTCGAGGGCGTGATTTTTGGAACGAACGTGATCCAGAGGACTTCGAGTGCAAGTCAAGAAGCTTGGTGCGCCCCCCTATCTCGTGGGCCCCTCGGGCGTCCACCGACCTACTTCTTCCTCCTATATATACCCACGTACCCCGAGAACATCAAAGGCGACCACGAAAAACTATTTCCACCACCGTAACCTTCTATATCCGCGAGATCCCATCTTGGAGGCTTCGCCGGCGCTCCGGCAGAGGGGGAATCGACCATAGAGGGATTCTACATCAACACCATAGCCCCTCTGATGAGTTGTGAGTAGTTTACCACAGACCTTCGGGTACATAGTTATTAGCTAGATGGCTTCTTCTCTCTTTTTGGATCTCAATACCATGTTCTCCTCGATCTTCTTGGAGATCTATTCGATGTAACTCTTTTTGCGGTGTGTTTGTCGAGATCCGATGAATTGTGGGTTTATGATTAAGTTTATCTATGAGAAATAATTGAATCTCCTCTGAATTCTTTTATGTGTGATTAAGTTATCTTTGCAAGTCTCTTCGAATTATCAGTTTGGTTTGGCCTACTAGATTGATCTTTCTTGCAATGGGAGAAGTGCTTAGCTTTGGGTTCAATCTTGTGGTGTCCTTTCCCAGTGACAGCAGGGGCAGCAAGGCACGTATTGTGTTGTTGCGATCGAGGATAAAAAGATGGGGTTTATATCATATTGCATGAGTTTATCCCTTTACATCATGTCATCTTGCTTAATGCGTTACTCTGTTCTTTATAAACTTAATACTCTAGGTGCATGCTGTATAGCAGTCGATGTGTGGAGTAATAGTAGTAGATGCAGGCTGGAGTCGGTCTACTTGTCACAGACGTGATGCCTATATACATGATCATGCCTAGATAATCTCATAATTATTCGCTTTTCTATCAATTGCTCGACAGTAATTTGTTCACCCACCGTAATACTTATGCTATCTTGAGAGAAGCCACTAGTGAAACCTATGGCCCACGGGTCTATCTTTTATCATATAAGCTTTCAATCTACTTTTATTTGCATCTTTACTTTTCCAATCTATATTATAAAATACCAAAAATATATTTATCTTATCATATTATCTCTATCAGATCTCTCTTTCGCAAGTGGTCGTGAAGGGATTGGCAACCCCTTTATTGCGTTGGTTGCGAGTTCTTTGTTTGTTTGTGTAGGTGCGTGGGACTTTTGAGGAGCATCCTGCTGGATTGATACCTTGGTTCTCAAAAACTGAGGGAAATACTTACGCTACTATTGCTGCATCACCCTTTCCTCTTCAAGGAAAACCAACGCAAGCTCAAGACGTAGCAAGAAGGATTTCTGGCGCCGTTGCCGGGGAGGTCTTCGCTCAAGTCAAGACATACCAAGTACCCACCACAAACTCATCTCCCTCGCATTTACATTATTTGCCATTTGCCTCCCATTTTCCTCTCCCCAACTTCACCCTTGCCGTTTTATTTGCCCTCTATTTCCCAATCTCCTCTCTCTTTTTTCTGCTTGCCTTTTTCTGTTTGCTTGTGTGTTGGATTACTTATCGTGATGGCGCAAGATAATACCCAATTGTGTGATTTCTCCAATACCAATAATAATAATTTCCCTAGTACTCCAATTGCTCCTCTTAATGATGTTGAGTCTTGTGAAATCAATATTGCTTTGCTGAATCTTGTTATGAAAGATCAATTCGCCGGCCTTCCTAGTGAAGATGCCGCTACCCATCTAAACAACTTTGTTGATTTGTGTGAGATGCAAAAGAAGAAAGATAGATATAATGATATTGTTAAATTGAAGTTATTTCCGTTTCACTTAGAGATCGTGCTAAAGTTTGGTTTTCGTCTTTGCCTAAAAATAGTATTGATTCTTGGAACAAGTGCAAAGATGCTTTTATCCCTGAATATTTTCCTCCCGCTAAGATCATCACTCTTAGGAATGATATTATGAATTTTAAACAACTTGATCTTGAGCATGTTGCCCAATCTTGGGAAAGAATGAAATTGATGATTCACAATTGCCCTACTCATGGTTTGAATTTAAGGATGATCATACAAAAAATTTATGCCGGATTGAATTTTGCTTCTAGAAATCTTTTAGATTTGGCCGCGGGAGGCGCGTTTATGGAAATCACTTTAGGAGATTCTACAAAACTCCTTGATAATATTATGGCTAATTATTCTCAATGGCACACCGAAAGATCTACTAGTAAAAAAGTGCATGCTATAGAAGAAATTAATGTTTTGAGTGCAAAGATGGATGAACTTATGAAATTGTTTGCTACTAAGAGTGCTCCTATTGATCCCAATGATATGCCTTTGTCTACTTTGATTGAGAATAATAATGAATCTTTGGATGTGAATTTTGTTGGTAGGAACAGTTTCGGTAACAATGCTTATAGAGGAAACTTTAATCCTAGACCGTTCCCTAGTAATTCCTCTAATAATTATGAAAAATCCTACAATAATTATTATGGTAATTTTAATAAGATGCCATCTTATTTTGATAATAGTGTGAAAGAATTTATGATCTCTCAAAAGAATTTTAATGCCTTGCTTGAAGAAAAAATGCTCAAAGTTGATGATTTGGCTAGGAACGTTGATAGACTCTCGCTTGATGTTGATTCTTTAAAACTTAGATCTACTCCTCCTAAGCATGATAACAATGAGTCTCTCAAAGCTATGAGAATTTCATTGATGAGTGCTCTAGATTGCGTGCTAAGAAAGATTGCTTTGTAAAGGCGTGTTCTTCTAGTTTCCATGAAAATAATGATGAGATCTTAAAGTTATTGATGTGTCCCCTATTAGATCTTTGTTTTGCAATATGAATCTTAATAATAATGGGACTGGAGATGAGTCAACTTTAGTTAAAAGGCGTCCCAATGATTCAGAGTTTTTAGATCTTGATGCTAAATTTGGTAAAAGTAGGATTGGAGAGATCAAAACTTTAAATAGCATTGAACCCACTATCTTGGATTTTAAGGAATTTAATTATGATAATTGTTCTTTAGAAGGTTGTATTTCCTTGTTGCAATCCATTGTGAATTCTCCTCATGCTTATAGTCAAAATAAAGCTTTTACCAAACATATTGTTGATGCCTTGATGCAATCTTTTGATGAAAAACTTAATTTGCAAGTTTCTATACCTAGAAAACTTAATGATGAGTGGGAACCTACTATATAGATTAAAATTAAAAATCATGAGTGTTATGCTTTATGTGGTTTGAGTGCTAGTGTTTCCACGATTCCGAAAACTTTATGTGATATTCTAGGTTTCCATGATCTTGATGATTGCTCTTTAAATTTGCACCTTGTGGATTCCACCATTAAAAAGCCAATGGGAAGGATCAATGATGTTCTCATTGTTGCAAATAGAAATTTGTGCCCATAGATTTTATCGTTCTTGATATAGGTTGCAATCTTTCTTGCCCTATTATTCTTGCTAGACCTTTCCTTAGAACGATTGCCGCGATTATTGATGTGAAGGAAGGGAATATTAGATTCCAATTTCCATTAAGGAAAGGCATGGAGCAATTTCCAAGAAAGAAAGTTAAATTACCTTATGAACCTATCATGCGAGCTACTTATGAATTGAGTGCCAAAGATGGCACTACTTAGATCTATCCTCGCTTTTATGCCTAGCTAGGGGCGTTAAACGATAGCGCTAGTTGGGAGGCAACCCAATTTTATTTGTGTTTTTTGTTTTTATTTCTGTTTAGTAATAAATTTTGCATCTACCTTCTGTTTAGATGTGTTTTCATGTTTTAATTAGTGTTTGTGCCAAGTAGAACCTATAGGATAACCAATGGTGATAGTTAATTTGATTCTGCTGAAAAACAGAAACTTTGCGCGAATGAAAATAATTTTGTTAAACCACAGAAACGTGATTTTGTGTTGATTCTTTTTGCTGTAGATCAATAGACAAATTGCCCTGGACTTCCTATTTTGGTAGGATTTTTAGAGTTGAAGAAGTATTCGGGGGTTACAGATTGCTACAGACTGTTCAGTTTTTGACAGATTCTGTTTTTCGTGTGTTGTTTGCTTATTTTGATGCATCTATGGCTAGTATTAAGTGGTATGAACCATAGAGAACTTGGAATACGGTAGGTTTAACACCAATATAAATAAAAAATAAGTTCATTAAAGTACCTTATGCGGTGGTTTTGCTTTCTTTCACTAACACAGCTTATGAGATTTCCTGTTGAGTTTTGTGTTGTGAAGTTTTCAAGTTTTGGGTAAAGATTTGATGGACTATGGAATAAGGAGTGGCAAAAGCCCAAGCTTGGGGATACCCATGGCACCCCAAGATATTCAAGAATAGCCAAAAGCCTAAGCTTGGGATGCCCCCGGAAGGCATCCCCTCTTTCGTCTTCGTTCATTGGTAACTTTACTTGGAGCTATATTTTTATTCGCCACATGATATGTGTTTTGCTTGGAGCGTCTTGTATGCTATTAGTATTTGCTTTTTAGTTTACCACAATCATCCTTGTTGTACACACCTTTTGGGATAAGCCCACTTGATTGGAATTTATTAGAATACTCTATGTGCTTCACTTATATCTTTTGAGCTAGATAGTTTTTGCTCTAGTGCTTCACTTATATCTTTTAGAGCACGGCGGTGGCTTAATTTTGTAGAAATTGTTAGTCTCTCATGCTTCACTTATATTATTTTGAGAGTCTCTTAGAACAGCATGGTATTTGCTATGGTTATAAAATTGGTCCTAGAATGGTAGGCATCCAAGTTGGGTATAATAAAAACTATCATAGGAAGTGAATTGGATGCTATGATCAATTTGATACTTGATAATTGTTTTGAGATATGGAGGTAGTGATATTAAAGTCATGCTAGTTGGGTGATTATGAATTTAAATAATGCTTGTGTTGAAGTTAGCAAGTCCCGTAGCATGCACATATGGTTAAAGTTGTGTAACAAATTTGAAACATGAGGTGTTCTTAGATTGTGCATCCTTATGAGTGGCGGTCGGGGACGAGCAATGGTCTTTTCCTACCAATTTATCCCCCTAGGAGCATGTGCGTAGTGCTTGGTTTTTAATGACTTGTAGATTTTTGCAATAAGTATATGAGTTCTTTTGACTAATGTTGAGTCCATGGATTATACGCACTTTCACCCTTCCATCATTGATAGCCTCTTCGGTACCGTGCATTGCCCTTTCTCACCTTGAGAGTTGGTGCAAACTTCGCCGGTGCATCAAAACCCCGTGATATGATACGCTCTATCACACATAAACCTCCTTATATCTTCCTCAAAACAGCCACCATACCTGCCTATTATGGCATTTCCATAGCCATTCTGAGATATATTGCCATACAGCTTTCCACCGTTCCGTTTATCATCATGACACGCATTACTATTGTCATATTGCCTTGCATGATCATGTAGTTGACATCGTATTTGTGGGAAAGCCACCATGCATAATTTTTCATACATGTCACTCTTGATTCATTTCCCATCCCGGTACACTGCCGTAGGCATTCATGTAGAGTTATATCTTGTTCTAGTTTTGAGTTGTAATTCATTAGTTGTAAATCAATAAAAGTGTGATGATCATCATTATTAGAGCATTGTCCCCAAAAATAAAAAAAAGAAAGGCCAAAAAGAAAAAAAGAAAGGCCAAAGAAAAAAAGAAAAGGAAAGAAAAAAGGAAAGGCCAAAAGAAAAAAAGAAGGCCAAAGAAAAAAAAGGGGCAATGTTACTATCTCTTTTTCCACACTTGTGCTTCAAAGTAGCACCATGTTCTTCATATAGCGAGTCTCATATGTTGTCACTTTCATATAGTAGTGGGAATTTTCATTATAGAACTTGGCTTATTTATTCCTACGATGGGCTTCCTCAAAATGCCCTAGGTTTTCGTGAGCAAGCAAGTTGGATGCACACCCACTAGTTTCTTTTGTTGAGCTTTCATACATTTATAGCTCTAGTGCATCCGTTGCATGGCAATCCCTACTCCTCATGTTGACATCAATTGATGGGCATCTCCATAGCTCATTGATTATCCTCGTCAATGTGAGACTTTCTCCTTTTCTGTCTTCTCCACACAATCCCCATCATCATATTCTATTCCACCCATAGTGCTATATCCATGGCTCACGCTCATGTATTGCGTGAAAGTTGAAAAAGTTTGAGATTATTTAAGTACAAAACAATTGCTTGGCTTGTCATCGGGGGTGTATAATTTGGGAGCATTTTTGTGTGACAAAGATGAAGCATAGCCTAACTATATGATTTTGTAGGGATGAACTTTATTTAGCCATGTTATTTTGAGAAGCCATGATTGCTTTGATTAGTATGCTTGAACTATTACTATTTCTTATGTCAATATGAACTTTTATTTTGAATCATTTGGATCTGAACATTCATGCCACAATAAAGCAAATTACATTGAGAATTATGCTAGGTAGTATTCCACATCAAAAATTCTGTTTTTATCATTTACCTACTCGAGGACGAGCAGGAATTAAGCTTGGGGATGCTTGATACGTCTCCAACATATCTATAATTTTTTATTGTTCCATGCTATTATATTACCCGTTTTGGATGTTTATGGGCTTTACTTTACACATTTATATCATTTTTGGGACTAACCTAATAACCGGAGGCCCAGCCCGTATTGCTGTTTTTTTGCCTATTTCAGTGTTTCAAAGAAAAGGAATATCAAACGGAGTCCAAACGGAATGAAACCTTCAGGAGCGTGATTTTTGGAACGAACGTGATCCAGAGGACTTCGAGTGCAAGTCAAGAAGCAGCCGAGGCGGCCACGAGGGTGGAGGGCGCCCCCCTTCTGGGCGCGCCCCCTATCTCGTGGGCCCCTCGAGCGTCCACTGACCTACTTCTTCCTCCTATATATACCCACGTACCCCGAGAACATCAAAGGCGACCACGAAAAACTATTTCCACCACCATAACCTTCTGTATCCGCGAGATCCCATCTTGGAGCCTTCGCCGGTGCTCCGCCGGAGGGGGAATCGACCATGGAGGGCTTCTACATCAACACCATAGCCCCTCCGATGAGTTGTGAGTAGTTTACCACAGACCTTCGGGTCCATAGTTATTAGCTAGATGGCTTCTTCTCTCTTTTTGGATCTCAATACCATGTTCTCCTCGATCTATTCGATGTAACTCTTTTTGCGGTGTGTTTGTCGAGATCCGATGAATTGTGGGTTTATGATCAAGTTTATCTATGAGAAATATTTGAATCTCCTCCTGAATTCTTTTATGTGTGATTAAGTTATCTTTGCAAGTCTCTTCGAATTATCAGTTTGGTTTGGCTCACTAGATTGATCTTTCTTGCAATGGGAGAAGTGCTTAGCTTTGGGTTCAATCTTGCGGTGTCCTTTTCTAGTGATAGCAAGGCACTTATTGTATTGTTGCCATCGAGGATAAAAAGATGGGTTTATATCATATTGCATGAGTTTATCCCTCTACATCATGTCATCTTTCTTAATGCATTACTCTGTTCTTTATGAGCTTAATACTCTAGATGCATGCCGGATAGCGGTCGATGTGTGGAGTAATAGTAGTAGTTGCAGGCAGGAGTCGGTCCACTTGTCACGGACGTGATGCCTATATACATGCTCATGCCTAGATAATCTCATAATTATTCGCTTTTCTATCAATTGCTCCACAGTAATTTGTTCACCCACCGTAATACTTATGCTATCTTGAGAGAAGCCACTAGTGAAACCTATGGCCCCCGGGTCTATCTTTTATCATATAAGATTTCAATCTACTTTTATTTGCATCTTTACTTTTCCAATCTATATTACAAAATACCAAAAATATATTTGTCTTATCATATTATCTCTATCAGATCTCACTTTCGCAAGTGGCCGTGAAGGGATTGACAACCCCTTTATTGTGTTGGTCGCGAGTTCTTTGTTTGTTTGTGTAGGTGCGTCGGACTTTTGAGCAGCCTCCTACTGGATTGATACCTTGGTTCTCAAAAACTGTGGGAAATAATTATGCTACTATTGCTGCATCACCCTTTCCTGTTCAAGGAAAACCAACGCAAGCTCAAGACGTAGCAACTTGCAAGATAGGATCAAGAACACTCATATATTCATGAAAACATAATAGGTTCAGATCTGAAATCATGGCACTCGGGCCCTAGTGACAAGCATTAATCATAGCAAAGTCATAGCAACATCAATCTTAGAACATAATGGATACTAGGGATCAAACCCTAACAAAACTAGCTCGATTACGTGGTAAATCACATCCAACCCATCACTGTCCAGCAAGCCTACGATGGGATTACTCACGCACGGTGGTGAGCATCATGGAATTGGTGATGGAGGATGGTTGATGATGACGATGTCGACGGATTTCCCTCGCCGTAGCCCCGAGCGGACTCCAGATCAGCCCTCCCGAGGAAGAACAGGGCTTGGCGGCGGCTCCGTATCGTAAAACGCGATGAATCCTTCTCTCTATTTTTTTCTCCCCGAATGTGAATATATGGAGTTGGAGTTGAGGTCGGTGGAGCTCCAGGGGGCCCACGAGGCAGGGGCGCGCCCCCCACCCTCGTGGATAGGGTGTGGCCCCCCTTCTGTTGATTCTTTCTCCTGTATTTTATATTAATTCCAAAATGTGACTCAGTGAAGTTTCAGGTCATTCCGAGAACTTCTATTTCTGCACAAAAACTAACACCATGGCAATTCTGATGAAAACAGCGTCAGTTCGGGTTAGTTCCATTCAAATCATGCAAATTAGAGTCCAAAACAAGGGCAAAAGGGTTTGGAAAAGTAGATACGTTGGAGACGTATCAGCTACTCACGCATCATAGGAGGAGCACAAATGAGGATGATGAACCCCTCCATGATCGTGTTCCCCTCTAACAAGGTGTCAGAATAGGACTCTAAATTGGATCTCGTGGTCCTGGAACTTGCGCCGACTGGAATTGTGTTTCGTCAACTCCCCTAGGGTTTCTGGAATATTTGGGTATTTATAGAGCTGACAGGCGGTGGAGACGACCTCTGTGGGCCCGACCACCAATCAGGGTGTGCCAGGGGCCTCTGGCATGCCCAGGTGGGTGGTGGGCCCCACACACCTCCCCTTTGGTGCTTCCTTGGCTCACAAGTTGTCTTCTGGGTAGAAAAAAATCTCCATAAAGTTTTGTGGCATTTGGACTTCTTTTGGTACTGATATTCTGCGAAGTAAAAAACAAGCAAAAAACTGCGACTCGCACTGGGCACTATGTCAATAGGTTAGTCCCAAAAATGATATAAAGTTGCTATACAATGAATATAAAACGTCTGATGATAATATAACAACATGGAACAATCAAAAATTATAGATACGTTGGAGACATATCAAATCCACATGCATATGAATTTTATAATCTTCCAAAATAGTGGTATTAACATCAACTAAAGTCATGACCTCTCCAAACCCGCTTTTAACAAGAATTCATAAGATTGATTGTTCTCCAAAATAGTGGGATTTGCACCTACTGTAATACCCCAATAGTTATGCTACAGTGATCTCACTCTAATGATGCCATGGCATCTTTATTTGCCAAGCTCAATTGCCCCTTGATAAAATCAAAGTCATTTTCAAATTTAAATTGCAAGTCAAAATAATATTTGTTTGAAACCGCAAAAAATGTTGTTAATATCCCATAAACCCCCCAAGCAATTTTCATGAAGAAATCAACCCTCTTTGGACTACCAAGTTGTCCCTAGAAATATTTAAAGTGGAACAACAACATTTAAATTGGCCTTTTCAAATAAACAAATATTTAAACCTTTCGAAATATCTTAACACATTTTATGCAGCTCTGGTATGTAACAAAGTGTTTATGTACAAATTTTGACCTAAAACTAAAACCAAATGATAGCAAAATAAAATACAAAATAGTGCCTGAGAAATAAAATGCCTAACTAGTACTGTACTAATGGGCTGTAGTGCAACAGTGCACTGGCCCAGCACAATGGGGGTCACCCCCTTTGCCTGTACAATGGTGGAGGCCGAGAGGACCCGGGCTGCGTGGAGAAAAGCATGGCTCCAGATCTGGCCGCCCCGAGCCTTGCCGGAGGGGAGATCCAATCGCCCCTATGTCTGAACCGTGCCACAACATGCAGACGCCGTCCACCGGCCGGTTGCCCAGAGCCGAACAAGATGAAGAGCCGCTGAAGGATTGCAGGGGGGGCCACCTCGTCACCACCATATCCGCCATCCCGGAGAGCAGAGCAACGCCGCCGCCACCAAGCACCTTGCCGCGAGACCACAACCTCGCCCTCCCTTGAACGAAGTCTCCAAGGAGGACCGAGACGCCACAGCGCCACCGCCGTTCGGCCAGCAAGGCCAAGGCTTTCGTCCAGGATCGTGGGAGAGGAGGAAGGAGGTGACGAAGAAGCCCGACACGCCCTCAGGAGGGAGATCGACACCGGAGCGCCGCCGTCGTCGTGGTCGACAGGAGGTCGACCAGGGGTTTCCCCCGTTCTAGGATGGCCACCACCCACCCTCATGTGCCAGATTTGGCAGCCCGGAGGAGCAGCGCCCAGATCGGTCCAGGGAGGACCACAGCAGAGGAGAGGAGACCGGGAAGCAGGCCGCCATGGTCGCGCCCTGTCCGTGTGTCGGCCATTCCACGGCCCTCCGTGGAGGTTAAGGCGGTCGCCCGCTGCCCTTGGAGCGAACCCTAGGTCACCCCCCTCCTCGCTCGTTTTCTTCTATCTGGTCCACGCCCAACTCGGCGTCACCATGACCGAGCTCGCTATCGTGGCCACCGTCTTCCCTGTCAGCTGGGATATCTCCAAGAGCTTCGCATTCTCTTCTACTTCGACTACAACCATCAGCCCGAGTCGGGAAGGCCTGCACCGAGTAGATCGAGCGCGTCTTCATCCTTCGGTCGTCGGACTTCTTTGTCGGATCAGGCCACCATCTGCACTACTAAACCGCTCAACGAGCTTTTCGTACGCTCCGTGGTGAGCTCCGCCCCTGGAACCCATTCCTCCCCTTCTTCCCGACACCAAATGCCGTCGTCCCCACTGCGCTCACCGCGCCCCTACCGTGCTGCCGCCGCCTCGATGCGCCCTGGCCGCACCCTACCGCGCCCCGCGTTTGTCTGCGCGTGTGCGCCACTTCTCACTGGTTGCGCCATCGCGTGCGCGCCCGCCCGGGCCAAGCCCTACACTGCGCCGCGCCTTGCCTTGCCTTGGACCGCGCCTGGTCAGGCCTCGCGCCTCCTGTGCACATGCCCCTTGCCACGGCCTCCTGCTGCAGCCCGCCGCTGCCCATGCTCCCCTGCAGTCTCCCTCGCTCGCGTGCTCCTCCTGCGCCTGGTGCTGGCGCCCGTTGCCGGCGCCCACTGCTATTGCGAGCTGCTGCACCACTGCCGCCGCTGCTGCCTGCCATTGCTGCCCCGCACCCGTCGCCGCCGGTGGCTAATGCCCTGCGCCCGCTGCCGCCCGGGCCACTGACCGCCCCTGCTCGCCGGTCGCCCGTGAGGCGTGGCCATGGCCTCTGCTGGCCTTGTGCCACTGGCTATGGGCCTAGCTTATTTAGTGTTCAGGGTTAATTAGGATTAACCGTAGTCACTCACGTGTGGGCCCCCTCCGTTAAATAACTGGATAAATAATCCAAATGCAATCTGTGACAAGGACAATGGGGCCCCACTCTAATTGAACTAATTTAATCAAACCAATTAGCACATGGGTCAATGAGAGGTGGACCCCACCTGCCAGTTTGACTAGTCAACTTCGACCCTTTGACCTGGTGACTGGGCCGTTGACCTGGTCAACTAGCCCTACTCTCAGCCTCTTATGCACACATCTGGGTACACTTTCTGTGTACCCATAGCATTTACTCCCTCCATTCGTAAATATTTGTCTTTCATATAGATTTCAAGAAGTGACTATATACAGAGCAAAATGAATGAGTGTACACTCTAAAATATGTCTATAAACATCTGTATGTTGTAGTCCAATTAAAATTTCTAAAAAGACAAATATTTAGGAACGGAGGGCGTACATTTAATATAATTTCGAATTAAAATAAATCCAGTAATTCAGAAAATCTATAAAACTTTGGAAATTCATAGAAAATAAATCATAACTCAAATGAAAATAATTTATATATGAAAGTTGCTCACAAAAATATAGCGAATTCGAATATGACATGCACATACCTGCCATACCCCTCTAACATAATGAACCTGGACATTTTGCATCTGGATCATCTGACCGAAAAATACCTGGGGCTGCTTTTAAAAAGCTTGGTGTTGCATTAGGTCACATCCACACCACTTTTTGCCATGACATGCAATCTATTTTGCATTTGTATGCCCGTTATTTATTTCGTTCCCCCTCTCGTCTATTCTTTCGGTAGACCCGAGACCGCTGTAGATGCCCCTGTGATCGACTACGTTGCCTACGACCAGCTTCCTTCTATAAAGCTTCCAGGCAAGCAAAAACCCCTTGATAATCCAGATATCATCCATTCTTTCTCTCTTATTCTTGCATTAGGTTTTGCTATTCCGATAGCTCCTATTCTGACCCATAGCCTATTTTTCATAACCTACTGTTGATACTTTACCTGTTGTCCTATATGCTTAGGTAGTCTAGTATTCCATCGGTGGCCCTACACCCTTGTCCATGACGCCATGCCATTCTATCTGGTTTGTCCGAGATGATGGACCATTGTACCGAGACCAAAACACCCCTAAAGGCCCTTACAATTGTACGACTCTACCGAGCCGTATCATGTGTGATCAATCGAGGGTGATTCCTTGTATTTCACACTCGATGACGACTCTATAGTGTAGCACATCTAGAGTGATCTACTGAGGGAGATTCCTCGTATTTCACTCTAGGTGATGACTCTAACGTGCAGTATATCAAGGTAAACCTATCGAGGGTGAAACCTCTGTTTTCACCTTGATGGTATGAACCTGAACCCCGACAATTCCAATGATAAAGAAGGGTTGGCCCCTAGGGTACTCGGGAGAGATAATGTGGCGGAACGATAGGGCAGGTTGTAACGCCCCGGATTCGATGCGCCAGGTGTTCGCCAGTTATTCGCCGTCTTTGCCATGTCGTTTGCTTGCGTGTTGCACTTTGCCATGTCATCATATGCATTTCATATCATGTCAGCATGTGCATCTCATTTTGCATGCGTGTTCGTCTCATGCATCCGAGCATTTTCCCCGTTGTCCGTTTTGCAATCCGGCACTCCTATGTCCCCCGGCGTCCCCCTTTTGTCTCCTGTTGTGAGTGGATGTTAAACTTTCTCGGAATGGATCGAGGCTTGCCAAGCGGCCTTGGTACACCATCGGTAGACCGCCTGTCAAGTTTCGTGCCATTTGGAGGTCGTTTGATACTCCAACGGTTAACCGGGTAACCGCAAAGGCCTCTTTTGTGTGCAGCCCAACACCCCTTCCAAAGTGGCCCAAAACCCAGCAAACTCCCCTCCATGCTCTCCGCCGTTCGATCACAATCGCGTGGCCAAAAACCGTGCTCCATTTGGACTCTCCTAGCTCCCTCTACATATTTAAACACCTCCCCGTCCAAATTCGGGTCCCGAAACCCTAGCCTAGCCTCTCCCCGCGCCGCCGGACGCGTCTCCACCGCGCCGGACATGTCCGCTGCGCCCGGCCACCTCACTCCAGCGAATCAGACGCCGCCACGTCACCCCGCCGCCGCTCTCCTCCAACCATCCACCGCCACCTCACCCTCTCTCTCCTCCCACCATCGCGCGGCCAGCGGGACCCGGATCGGGCCCGCGCGAGCCCGCGCCACCGCCGCCGTCCGCCCGCCCGGCCCATCACGTCCACGCCACCGCCCGTGCTCCCCGCCGCCTTCGCCGGAGATCCCCGCCGTCAGCCGCCTGCCTCCGCCGCTGGTCGCCGAACCTCGCTGGGCTCCCCCGCCGCATGCGCCTGCCTGGAGCCGCGCCCGAGCCCTCGGGGCGGGGCCGACCTCGTCTCCCCGCGCCGCCGCGCGTCCCCGGCGGCCGGCGCCGCCTCCCGCGACCCTGCGCGCCCCGCGCCGGCGCCCAGTCGTCGTCCCGTCGCCCCTCCTCGCCGGATCCGGCGGCCCCAAGGCCGGATCCGCCTCCTCACCGCGCCTGCCGCCCGGATTCGCCGGCCGGCCGCCTCGCCGGAGTTCGCCTGTTCCAACCTCGACCCCGTTGACTTTTCCCCGCGAGGTCGAAATTCTGTTAAGTCCCAGATTTTTAAACATTATCATGCCATGTTCATCGCATTGTATCTCTGCATCCGTAGCTTCATTTTGTGCGTGTAATATGTCAAATTGTTCGTCTCAACGAGTACTTCATTTCATCTCATTGCATCATATTCATTTGAGTTCATCTTGGTGCCCGAAATGCTATTGGAAGAGTGCATGTTGATGTTAATCTGCTGAAACTGTTATAACTTGCTCATTTGTCATTTTTTCCATGATTGATGTGTTCATCCTATGAGGTTGATGTCTACATGTGTTTTGATCTATGCCATGCCATCTTTCCAGAGGTGCAAACCATGTATTTTTGTGAGTTGTGTGCTGAGTGCATCGAGCTTGTTAAGTAGGGCACTTGCTGTTACTGTTTTGCTAGGCTGAATCTGTTATTTTGTGATGCTATGTAAACCTGCTCCTACTAATCATTCTACGCATAATCTGGAGATGTTCTATAAATATGTTTTGATCTACATGTCTTGCTCTATCCGTTCATGCCCTTGGTTGCATTTATAGCCTGCTGTAGCTTGTTGTAATCTTGCTCCAAAGTTGCTAAATGATGTTGCTGTCAGTCTGTTAACATTAAGTTCAATGTTTCCATGATTGTTTCCTAGTGATCCATGCACCCTATGACCTTTCTCTTGCCATTTATAGCTTCACAAACATGCCTTCTTACTGTTGGTTGCATTTCCATGCCATGTATTGCTTTGTGCTGAGTGGTTCAAGCTCACCAACATGCTCACTTATCATTGTTCCTGCCATGTTTGAATCTGTCATATAACTTGCCATGTTTACATGGGTGCCATCATATCTGCTGATCCTTTTTGGCTCATGGTCAGTAAGGGTCTTTTGATCTATGCATTTAGTAGTATCATGCCATGCCTTTGTTTGCCATGATAGCTTCCTGTAACATGTTGTTTGCTTGCTCCAAACATTGCAACCTGATGTTATTTCTGCAAAGTCTGAAACTGTTATAATTTGCAATCTTCCCATGTCGTTTTGAGCATGTTCTAATAGTTTCTGGAGATAGCTCAGTGTTCATGTTTTGTCATGCTTTACCTTTACTTCATGCCCATGCCTTTTGTTATTATGTTGAGGTGCTGCAGCTTGTTGTTTTGATGCTTGCAATATGCCTAGTTGCTGTTTTGGACAGATTGTTGTTATGACTTGTATAGAGTGTATGTGTTGAACCGTTGCTCCGTTTTGAGTGTGCTCTATATGAAACTTGCTTGTTTTTACATGTAGTTTCATATTATCATGTTGCATCCTTGTTTTGAGCTGTTTGCTTGATGTTTGTATGCATTTTGCATCAATGCCATGTTTAACTTGTTTTGCTCATATCTTCTAGGCCGTAGCTCCGAACTAAATGAACTTTATATGTAACTTGACTAGAATTTCATGTAGATCCTCTTGGTGCTCTTTAACTTGCTGTTTAACAACTTGAACATGAGGTTTGTTCAGATCTGGACCAATTTCGAAATATGCATATGAGGACTTACCGGAATTGTTATATGTTGTTCCCGACCTCATTTAAACTTGCCTCGATGTGTTGTTCTAGTTTGCATCATCTCTTGCCATGAGTAGCTTCATGTAGCCTTGTCATGCATCATGCTTGTTGTGCATCATGTCTTACCTATGTGTGGTGTGTTTACCATGTTGTGTGCTTCTTCTCGATAGTTCCCGTTTCGTTGCGATCGTGAGGATTCGTTCGTCTACGCTTGGTTCGTCTTCGTGGCTTCATCTTCTTCATGGATTCATTCTTCTTCCTTGCAGGATTTCAGGCAAGATGACCGCTACCCTGGATCTCACTACTATCATTGCTATGCTAGTTTGCTTCGTTCTATCGCTTTGCTGCGCTACCTATCTTTTGCTCATCAAGCCTCCCAAATTGCCATGAACCTCTAACCTTTGACACCCTTCCTAACAAACCATTGTATGGCTATGTTACCGCTTTGCTCAGCCCCTCTTATAGCATTGCTAGTTGCAGGTGAAGTTGAAGATTTCTCCATGGTGGACAGGATTTTGGTTGGGATATCACAATATCTCTTATATTATTAATGCATCTATATATTTGGTAAAGGGTGGAAGCCTCGGCCTTATGCCTGGTGTTTTGTTCCACTCTTGCCGCCCTAGTTTCCGTCATACCGGTGTTATGTTCCCGGATTTTGCGTTCCTTACGCGGTCGGGTGATTTATGGGACCCCCCTGACAGTTCGCTTTGAATAAAACTCCTCCAGCAAGGCCCAACCTTGGTTTTACCATTTGCCTCACCACCACCTACTTTTCCCTTGGGAGTAATTAACCCAAGGGTCATCTTTATTATAGCCCCCCCGGGCCAATGCTTGTCTAAGTGTTGGTCCGAACCAAGTAGACTGCGGGGCCCCCTCGGGGAAACTCGAGGTCTGGTTTTACTCGTAGGATGTCTCATCCGGTGTTGCCCTGAGAACCAGATATGCGTAGCTCCTATCGGGATTGTCGGCGCATCGGGCGGTCTTGCTGGTCTTGTTTTACCATTATCGAAATGTCTTGTAAACCGGGATTCCGAGACTGATCGGGTCATCCTGGGAGAAGGTATATCCTTCGTTGATTGCGAGAGCTTATCATGGGCTAAGTTGGGACACCCCTGCAGGGTATAAACTTTCGAGAGCCGTGCCCGCGGTTATGTGGCAGATGGGAATTTGTTAATGTCCGGTTTGTAGATAACTTGACACCTGATCCAAATTAAAATGCATCAACCGCATGTGTAGCCGTGATGGTCTCTTCTCGGCGGAGTCCGGGAAGTGAACACGGTCTTTGGGTTATGTTTGACGTAAGTAGGAGCTCAGGATCACCTCTTGATCATTGCTAGCTTCACGACCGTTTCGCTTGCTCTCTTCTCGCTCTTCTTTGCGTATGTTAGCCACCATATCATGCTTAGTCGCTGCTGCAACCTCACCACTTTACCCCTTCCTTTCCCTTTAAGCTTTGCTAGTATTGATACCCATGGTAATGGGATTGCTAAGTCCTCGTGGCTCACATATTACTACAACAACAGTTGCAGGTACAGGTTATGTGATGATCATGACGCGAGAGCGATGCTTGCTTGCGTTGAGTTCTTCTTCTGCTTCTTCTTCGATCAGGGGATAGGTTCCAGGTCGGCAGCCTGGGCTAGCAGGGTGGATGTCATTTGAGTTTCTGTTTGTGCTTCATCCGTATTCGGATGGTGCTCTCTTGTATGATGATATTGTATTCGTGTGGCATTGTGTGCCTTTTGTATGTATCCCCATCTATTTATGTAATGTTGATGTAATGATGTCCACCTTGCAAAAGCGTTCCAATATGCGGGTCTGTCCTTGGTGGGACCTTCGAGTTCCTTTTGGATAGGGTCGCATATTGGGCTTGACAAGTTGGTATCAGGGCCTCGACCGACCTTAGGAGTCCCCTTGATTGATCGTGTAGTTTGGCCGTTGTTGAGTCTAGAAAAAAAACTATTTTCAGAGTCTAGTTATATCGGAGAGTAGGAATTCTTTTTACTCCTCTGCCTCTTCGTCGCTCTGGTAAGGAATCTTGACGTAGGTTTTTTAAACTACTCCTCTTCCCTTTCAAATTTTTCTTTAGGTTCACGCAGTTGGTTTTCCGATCATTGTTCCTCAGCTCTTTGCATCCGGTGCATTTTTCGTCAAGTTGACTCGAGCCTCTTCATCTTTGAGTTCAATCCTCAGTTGTCTTTCTTTTTCCCACCCGCCCTCCCTTCTTCCTCTCGAATCTGGAGTCCGTATTCGGGTATCCATCCTACTCATGTGAAGTCTTTGCTTTCTTTCCTCAATGTTTTCAACCGATGTTTTTTATCTTCAAGACATTCGTCGGTTCCCCCTTTTAAGTTGCCTATGTTTTTCCCGCCCTCCCACCCTTTTCTTCCCAGAGTTTGAGCCTCTTTCGAGCATCATTTTCATTCGTACGGAGCCTCTTCAGTCTTTCCTCAATTATTTCAACCGGTGAATTCTTGTCTCATTCGTCATTCTTCATCCCTTTGTTTTTCCGGTGGATTCAATTCAAGTTTTTTTTCGGGTGATTACATTCTTTTCCTTGGATCAAGTGTTTCCCTTGCTCGTTCGCCTCTCGCCAGTTTATCCTTCCGGAGTGCTCATGACATCTCAAGAGATTCGTCTATGTTCGAATTGATTCGAGGTTGTCACCTCATTCTAATATTTCAATTGTTCTGGTGCATCATCTATCTGTTCTACACCCCTTTCCAACAGTGTTTTTCTTTTAGTGGGCCCTAACCCACAGGTCTTTTCCCAGGATCTTACCTGACTCTTCTAATTCCCCCGGAGCTATTCTCAAATTCTTTTCAAATGTGACGTAAGAATGGATTTCATCAGTCAGATGCTTTTCCAAGATCTCTTTCAAATCATTTCATTGTTGGCTCAACCTCTTTGTTTTTCATTCTACCGGAGTACCTCAGTTATTTTGGTGGTGTTTCTCGTCATCATTTGAAGATTGAAGAAGAATTTCTCTTCTAAATCTTGCCCGTTCTCTCAAAGATTCGCGGTTCTAGCTTCATGTTATCCTCTCAAATTATTCGATTTGTCAGATATTCTTTTCATCCATCCGGAGCATTTCAGGAGTTGCTTTCTCTCTCGATAATCCGGAGGCCATCATTCCAGTTATCGTTCTCTTTTTATCCCGGTGCTTCGTTCAAGTATTCTTCAATCAGTTCGCGATCCATTCGTTATCTTGTCTCTAAATTCCCTCAAGTATCCTTTTGCGTATCTAATTCTTCCCGGTGATTCATTCCCTTTCATCAGTCTTTTCCGAATTCTTACGGTGGTTCGTTCAAGATTCTTTTTCCTTGATTATCATTTTAATTCATTCGTTCTTTTCAATCCTACCGGTGGTTCATGAAGACCTTCTCAAGTTTGTGATATGTCACTTCTCAATCCTTTTGAAGAAGAATAAGTTGCATGCAAAATCCGTGTCATCAATTAAATTTGATGAGGATAAGCATAACGTAATTCTTATTCTTATTTCATCATCGTCAAGTAATCCCTTTCTTTGGAGTTTGTTCTTCATGAATAAATTCTACTTCCAAGTGTTTTCACCTTTTCTTTTCCGGAGTTCAAAGTTTCCTCGGCCATCTCGTCGGAACCTCCATCTAAATAGACGCAAGCTTTAATCTTATTCTTTTCTTCCTTCATTCTATCTCATCATCCTTTTGTCACCGGAGTTCTTCATGGTGGTTCTTCATGATTTAATTCTTTCTTCAAGAATTCATCTAGATTCTTGTTGGTGGAGTTCAAATATCTGTTCTTCTCGTGTCTCGAAGTGCAATTAATTCTCAGTATTCTTTTGAAGTGGAGTTTTGCATTTCTTCATTCTTCTCAGCTATTTAATCTTTTCCGCTTGTGGTTGGTTATCACCTTATGATCTTGAGATGTTACCTATAAGTCCACAACAAGCTTATTCTTTTCGTTGTTGATTTTCTCAACAACTCCGTTCAATCCTTTCTTCTAAAGATGTTTTCAATTTCATTCGTGGCACAAGTTGTCATTTTCTTCTCCGTTCTTTTCATTCAACTCTTTCAATTCTTTCCGGAGGTTTTGTGTCATGTCTTCATCAAGTATCATTCCATCCTCTCTAGCTCGTGTTCTATTCCTCCATGTTTCAGCCGGAGTGCTGCCTAAGTCCTTTCAGACTTATTCGTTTCTTTTCTCATTCTAACCACTCCGGTTAGAACGAGTGGTTTCATAGTCCATCAGATTTCGTGACCTTTTGTTTCTCGTCATCCTCGTTGTTTCTCTCTTCTTCTCGAGTGCTCTCGATTCGTTGCTTCTTCCCTTGAGTTCTTGTTTCACCTTCATCCCTTTTCCCTTCCGTCTCGGTACTAAGATCTCGGGACGAGATCTCTTGTTAGTGAGGAGTGTTGTAACGCCCCGGATTCGATGTGCCAGGTGTTCGCCAGTTATTCGCCGTCTTTGCCATGTCGTTTTCTTGCGTGCTGCACTTTGCCATGTCATCATATGCATTTCATATCATGTCAGCATGTGCATCTCATTTTCCATGCATGTTCGTCTCATGCATCCGAGCATTTTCCCCGTTGTCCGTTTTGCAATCCGGCACTCCTATGTCCCCCGGCGTCCCCCTTTTGTCTCCTGTTATGAGTGGGTGTTAAACTTTCTCGGAATGGACCGAGGTTTGCCAAGCGGCCTTGGTACACCACCGGTAGACCGCCTGTCAAGTTTCGTGCCATTTGGAGGTCGCTTGATACTCCAACGGTTAACCGGGTAACCGCAAAGGCCTCTTTTGTGTGCAGCCCAACACCCCTTCCAAAGTGGCCCAAAACCCAGCAAACTCCCCTCCATGCTCTCCGCCGTTCGATCACGATCGCGTGGCCGAAAACCGTGCTCCATTTGGACTTTCCTAGCTCCCTCTACCTATTTAAACACCTCCCCCGTCCAAATTCGGGTCCCGAAACCCTAGCCTAGACTCTCCCCGCGCCGCCGGACGCGCCTCCACCGCGCCGGACATGTCCGCTGCGCCCGACCACCTCACTCCGGCGAATCAGACGCCGCCACGTCACCCCGCTGCCGCTCTCCTCCAACCATCCGCCGCCACCTCACCCTTTCTCTCCTCCCACCATCGCGCGGCCCGCAGGACCCGGATCGGGCCCGCGCGAGCCCGCGCCACCGCCGCCATCCGCCCGCCCGGCCCATCGCGTCCGCGCTGCCGCCCGTGCTCCCCGCCGCCTTCACCAGAGAACCCAGCCGCCAGCCGCCTGCCTCCGCCGCCGGTCGCCGAACCTCGTCGGGCTCCCCCGCCGCCTGCGCCTGCCCGGAGCCGCGCCCGAGCCCTCGGCTCGCTGCCCCGCCGCATCCCGGCCTGCGCCGGCCTCGTCTCCCCGCGCCACCGCGCGTCCCCGGCGGCCGGCGCCGCCTCCGGCGACCCTGCGCGCCCCGCGCCGGCGCCCAGTCGTCGTCCCGCCGCCCCTCCTCGCCAGATCCGGCGGCCCCAAGGCCGGATCCGCCTCCTCACCGCGCCTGCCGCCCGGATTCGCCGGCCGGCCGCCTCGCCGGAGTTCGCCTGTTCCAACCTCGACCCTGTTGACTTTTCCCCGCGAGGTCGAAATTCTGCTAAGTCCCAGATTTTTAAACATTATCATGCCATGTTCATCGCATTGTATCTCTGCATCCGTAGCTTCATTTTGTGCGTGTAATATGTCAAATTGTTCATCTCAACGAGTACTTAATTTCATCTCATTGCATCATATTCATTTGAGTTCATCTTGGTGCCCGAAATGCTGTTGGAAGAGTGCATGTTGATGTTAATCTGCTGAAACTGTTATAACTTGCTCATTTGTCATTTTTTCCATGATTGATGTGTTCATCCTATGAGGTTGATGTCTACATGTGTTTTGATCTATGCCATGCCATTTTCCAGAGGTGCAAACCATGTATTTTTGTGAGTTGTGTGCTGAGTGCATCGAGCTTGTTAAGTAGGGCACTTGCTGTTACTGTTTAGCTAGGCTGAATCTGTTATTTTGTGATGCCATGTAAACCTGCTCCTACTAATCATTCTATGCATAATCTGGAGATGTTCTATAAATATGTTTTGATCTACATGTCTTGCTCTATCCGTTCATGCCCTTGGTTGCATTTATAGCCTGCTGTAGCTTGTTGTAATCTTGCTCCAAAGTTGCTAAATGATGTTGATGTCAGCCTGTTAACATTAAGTTCAATGTTTCCATGATTGTTTCCTAGTGATCCATGCACCCTATGACCTTGCTCTTGCCATTTATAGCTTCACAAACATGCCTTCTTACTGTTGGTTGCCTTTCCATGCCATGTATTGCTCTGTGGTGAGTGGTTCAAGCTCACCAACATGCTCACTTATCGTTGTTCCTGCCATGTCTGAATCTGTCATATAGCTTGCCATGTTTACATGGGTGCCATCATATCTTCTGATCCTTTTTGGCTCATGGTCAGTAAGGGTCTTTTGATCTATGCATTTAGTAGTATCATGCCATGCCTTTGTTTGCCATGATAGCTTCCTGTAACATGTTGTTTGCTTGCTCTAAACATTGCAACCTGATGTTATTTCTGCAAAGTCTGAAACTGTTATAATTTGCAATCTTCCCATGTCCTTTTGAGCATGTTCTAGTAGTTTCTAGAGATAGCTCAGTGTTCATGTTTTGTCATGCTTTACCTTTACTTCATGCCCATGCCTTTTGTTATTATGTTGAGGTGCTGCAGCTTATTGTTTTGATGCTTGCAATATGCCTAGTTGCTGTTTTGGACAGATTGTTGTTATGACTTGTATAGAGTGTATGTGTTGAACCGTTGCTCCGTTTTGAGTGTGCTCTATATGAAACTTGCTTGTTTTTACATGTAGTTTCATATTATCATATTGCATCCTTGTTTTGAGCTGTTTGCTTGATGTTTGTATGCATTTTGCATCAATGCCATGTTTAACTTGTTTTGCTCATATCTTCTAGGCCGTAGCTCCGAACTAAATGAACTTTATATGTAACTTGACTAGAATTTCGTGTAGATCCTCTTGGTGCTCTTTAACTTGCTGTTTAACAACTTGAACATAAGGTTTGTTCAGATCTAGACCAATTTCGAAATATGCATATGAGGACTTACCGGAATTGTTATATGTTGTTCCCGACCTCATTTAAACTTGCCTTGATGTGTTGTTCTTGTTTGCATCATCTCTTGCCATGAGTAGCTTCATGTAGCCTTGTCATGCATCATGATTATTGTGCATCATGTCTTACCTATGTGTGGTGTGTTTACCATGTTGTGTGCTTCTTCTCGATAGTTCCCGTTTCGTTGCGATCGTGAGGATTCGTTCGTCTACGCTTGGTTCGTCTTCGTGGCTTCATCTTCTTCATGGATTCGTTCTTCTTCCTTGCGGGATTTCAGGCAAGATGACCGCTACCTTGGATCTCACTACTATCATTGCTATGCTAGTTTGCTTCGTTCTATCACTTTGCTGCGCTACTTATCTTTTGCTCATCAAGCCTCCCAAATTGCCATGAACCTCTAACCTTTGACACCCTTCCTAGCAAACCATTGTATGGCTATGTTACCGCTTTGCTCAGCCCCTCTTATAGCGTTGCTAGTTGCAGGTGAAGTTGAAGATTTCTCCATGGTGGACAAGATTTTGGTTGGGATATCACAATATCTCTTATATTATTAATGCATCTATATATTTGGTAAAGGGTGGAAGGCTCGGCCTTATGCCTGGTGTTTTGTTCCACTCTTGCCGCCCTAGTTTCCGTCATACCGGTGTTATGTTAACGGATTTTGCATTCCTTACGCGGTCGGGTGATTTATGGGACCCCCCTGACAGTTCGCTTTGAATAAAACTCCTCCAGCAAGGCCCAACCTTGGTTTTACCATTTGCCTCACCACCACCTACTTTTCCCTTGGGAGTAATTAACCCAAGGGTCATCTTTATTATAGCCCCCCCGGGCCAATGCTTGTCTAAGTGTTGGTCTGAACCGAGTAGACTGCGGGGCCCCCTCGGGGAAACTCGAGGTCTGGTTTTACTCGTAGGATGTCTCATCCGGTGTTGCCCTAAGAACGAGATATGCGCAGCTCCTATCGGGATTGTCGGCGCATCGGGCGGTCTTGCTGGTCTTGTTTTACCATTGTTGAAATGTCTTGTAAACCGGGATTCCGAGACTGATCGGGTCTTCCTGGGAGAAGGAATATCCTTCGTTGATCGCGAGAGCTTATCATGGGCTAAGTTGGGACACCCCTGCAGGGTATAAACTTTCGAGAGCCGTGCCCACGGTTATGTGGCAGATGGGAATTTGTTAATGTCCGGTTTGTAGATAACTTGACACCTGATCCGAATTAAAATGCATCAACCGCGTGTGTAGCCATGATGGTCTCTTCTCGGCGGAGTCCGGGAAGTGAACACGGTCTTTGGGTTATTATTGACGTAAGTAGGAGCTCAGGATCACCTCTTGATCATTGCTAGCTTCACGACCGTTCCGCTTGCTCTCTTCTCGCTCTTCTTTGCGTATGTTAGCCACCATATCATGCTTAGTCGCTGCTGCAACCTCACCACTTTACCCCTTCCTTTCCCTTTAACCTTTGCTAGTCTTGATACCCATGGTAATGGGATTGCTGAGTCCTCGTGGCTCACAGATTACTACAACAACAGTTGCAGGTACAGGTTATGCGATGATCATGACGCGAGAGCGATGCTTGCTTGCGTTGAGTTCTTCTTCTGCTTCTTCTTCGATCAGGGGATAGGTTCTAGGTCGGCAGCCTGGGCTAGCAGGGTGGATGTCATTTGAGTTTCTGTTTGTGCTTCATCCGTAGTCGGATGGTGCTCTCTTGTATGATGATATTGTATTCGTGTGGCATTGTGTGGCATTGTGTGCCTTTTGTATGTATCCCCATCTATTTATGTAATGTTGATGTAATTATATCCACCTTGCAAAAGCGTTCCAATATGCAGGTCTATCCTTGGTGGGACCTTCGAGTTCCTTTTGGATAGGGTCGCATATTGGGCGTGACACAGGTGGAGACCACCTAGGAGATAGGTGGGCCTGGTCCTTGGTCATGGTCCACGAGTTAGCTAGTCGGAGCGACGACCCTTGTCGTCTCGCTAGTTACAAATAATACATTAACGAATTTGGGCATTTGATCTGAGTTGGGCTATGTGCCTTTACGCACTAACCACCACGCAGGATAATGGTATATGGGGCCCTCGGTGTCGTACGTTCCTTCCTAAAGCAATTGAGATGTCACGGTTTAGAGACGCAGGTTGATTGTTGGGGTGGGCAGGTTATGCCTGCTTGCGTATACAGAGTCGTGCCTGGGCCCCGGCCAGTCACGCAACATGCAAGAGTTCTTAGGGTGATGGACCCATGACCCCTTCACACTTAGGATTTATACCGGCGTGTTGACCTCTCTAGAGAGTCTAGATTGGTCTACGACGTATTTATCATCCGAGGTCGGGCATTACCCAGAAAAGTGTGTCCTGCCAGAGGTAATCGAGCGTGTTTGGTAATGTGGTGCACCCCTACAGGGAAGTAATCTATTCAAATAGTCGTGTCCACGATAATAGGACACTAGGAGTTGTATCCTGATCTAGTACAACTAGAACCGGATACTATTGTGATACTTAACTGTTTTACTACTCCGGGATCACTTTATCGCTTGGTAGTCGAGGAAGGATCTCTGGGTGTTGCTGATATATACATGATAATATATATTATATATATGCTCCTCTTTTCTATTGCTGCAAGATGATGGCCGCAGATGATCAGTCTTTGATAGGATGAGCTTCTCCCCTTATTCTGGCATTTCTATAGTTTAGTCCAAAGATATAGCCCCATTCCTTTATCATTGATGCATATGTAGTATAGTTCTGATGTAAGTCTTGCGAATACTTTGAATGAGTACGCACGGTTGCTTTGCTACCTCTTTTCTTCTTCCCGAATGTTGCCATCAGATGATGGAGCCCAGAAGCCAAAGAATCCCGAGCTTGGCTACTACATGGAGATCTAGGGCCAAGAGTAGTTTGGAGGTCCCAAGCAGGAGGCCTGCGCCTTTTCGATCTAGAGTCATTGTTTTATTTCGCCTTCTTAAGGCACCCTTGTATTTGTCTGTAGTCAGACCTAACTCTTGATGTAATATCGAGTCTTGCGACCCTGGCTTGTAATATATTGTTTCTTTGTTTAAATTTGAGTCGTAGAGTTGTGTTGTGATATTATACTGTGAGTCACCGATCTTGATCGTGCATGCTACATGGATGTTTAGTGCATGATTAATTTCAGGGGGGTCACAAGTTGGTATCAGAGCCGACTGCCTGTAGGAACCCCTTCCAAACTCCTTGGTAGATGTTGAGTAGAGACTTGAAAGAAAAACTATTCTACTAATTGTGTTGTGTGGCTTATGGGCCCACATCACGTACGGGTGGGATTTGGATCTTTTATTCCGCTCCTTTACTAGAATATTCTGATCTCTTTTCTCTTCGGGTTAAAGATTTTGCAAACTCTAACTCTAGGTTCTCATAATGACTTCATTCTAGAGAGCCACTCATTGCCGATCATCCCTTGATATATCAAGGCATTCTGAAGCACCCTTCGATGTATTTCTGAGACCCTTGTGCCCAACGCCTTTGCAATTCCCTAACACAAATAAACCCTTATGGATAACTACATACACCTGTCATTCATACATTCATTGCTAGTTGCTCTTGTTATTATAAGATATCCTGAAATACTCTTCTATTTTCTGAGAAACCTATATGTCCTACTACATTTGAAATCCCTTGTCGCCTACTTACACTTGTGGTTAACTCCACGTGTTCGGCAATCATCAATAATCCTCTATGATTGTCATTCTGATCCTATTGATTGATCATGTGTGTGAATGCACGCAATCATCAGTTGGTCCCTAGAATTCATCCTTCCAGCTTATATGTCATTCGAAAAAGAGTTGGTTTTCAGCCAATTGAGCCTTGAGTGGTTGTGCAACTACGTTTGTTTAGCTTGATCATCCTCTGATCAAAGCGCTACTTCTCATCGCACATTATTGGAAGAAACGTAACTCCTCTGTATGTTATATATCGGGTTATTAAGATGTTTATATATGTTGATGCCTTTGCATTCTTTCTTCTTCTGGTTGAGTACCTGTACTCACATTAAATCCTTTGTGGGCCGCCAGATCCTTTGGTGGATTAGTATCCTACCGTTACTTCATATGTTAAAACCTTGAGTTCTTCCCTTGATAAAGATTGCCTTTGTTGAGTCATTTCATCTACCTTGACTTTGGTACTCTACTTTCGAACTTGTAGCCCTTACTTCTGTTGTTCATTGTATAGGTTCCTAAAATGCCCCGATCGGTTGGATCTATGCTTCTGCTACCTGTGTGAACCTAAAAGATTTCACAGGTCGTACTCTTATGGAATTTCTCCAAGTAAATTTTCAACTCTATAACTTCTTTGAAGACGAGAAGTGAATGAAAGGTTATGCATTGAAGAAGTGGGAGTCAACCTTGAACCTTTGTGTTCATGCCCACAAGCACGATGTAGATCTTATCATGGAAGCTTCTTGTAAAAATAATTGTCTCGTTGATATAAGTTCATCTTGTATCTTTGATCTGGTCATTTGCAATCGTGGTTCCGACCATATTGTTCTCCTTTGATTCCATTTCTCAAACAAGTTAAAATACTTGTGCTCTACAGATCAATACACCAGTCCAACCTCTATTTTGTTCTACCTTCGAGTATTGCCCTTTGTTATCTCCAGGATATCATGCCACTGCACTACCTCTTATGAATTGTTGTTGGAATAATATTTCTCACCGTTTTAATCACTCCACAGGTTTGAATTCTCTATCACTCGAGAACTTTGACAAGTGACTCAAATCCACCCTGTGATTCCATACTCCTAGTACTTTGTTGTTGGGAAGTTTAATACTCCATCATGTCATTCCTAGCCTGATCGGCTACATCATTATCATGCTATTTTAATTGTGCTACCTGGTCCTTCCCGGTGCACATTTCTGACAATGAGATAAGTCTATGTCAAACTTTCATCATCATATCGTTTTGCTTACACTACATGATGGAATCCAATCTTGCATCATATCCACGGTTCCATTGACCTTTAGCTTCACCATTCCATCTGCTTTGATCATCTTAGTGATCGATTACATCTTCACAAAACCTCTTAAGAAAATGTGTCGTTATCATCGTCAACATTTTGACTTCTTCTAAGATGTCAATTGAATTCGTGATGAGAAATACCCTCTTTGCCCCTCGATGATTTATGTTGTCATCGACAACATCCTTGACTTCCTGCCAACACTGACTTGGTCATGTTTTGGTCATAGCTTAAGTTCTTGCTACCCCTGGAATTGATCCTTGTGTATTTCTTATGATCTTCAAAACCAAATCCTTACTTTAACACCATATCATTGCTACCCCGAAGAATGACTGTTGTATTCCGATTATCAAAAAGAACATTGGAAGTGCAATGTTAAATGTTTCTTGATCAATTATCCAAACCCCGTTATATGGGTAAATATCATGGAATTCCTTGTTCCAAATGGATATGTAGTTGTTGTTCTGTCATGTATATCGTGCTCTCTTGTCCTTGGGAAGGGTATGCTAATAATACTTGTATATAAACACATTTTCCTTTCCATTGGTTTGTTTAAACTTTCTTGTGATTTATATGATCTAAGCAATAACAATTCCCTGCTTATGTAAACACGTCGGTGTACAACTCTGTCAGTATAACCCTATTACTATGGTTGAAGACTTTCCAATGACCACTGATGGACGAGAACCATGCCTGTTGATACGTCTCCGACGTATATATAATTTATGAAGTATTCATGCCATGTTTACAACAATTTTATGTGATTTTGGTATGATTTGATTAGGACTAACCCGGACTGGCGCTGTTTTCAGCAGAACTACCATGGTGTCATTTTTTGTGCAGAAATAAAAGTTCTCAGAATGGGCTGAAAATTTACGGTGATTTTTTATGGACCAAAAGATACCCCCGGAGCACAAGAGTTGGGATAGAAGAGTCCCGAGGAAACCACAAGGGTGGAGGGCGCCCCCCTTAGGGCGCGCCCCTGGCTTCCCGCTGCCTCATGGTCCCCCTTGACGTGAGACCGACGCCAAAAATTCCTATAAATCCCCAAACCTCCGAAAAGAAACCTAAATCGGAAGTTCCGCCACCGCAAGCCTCTGTGTCCATGAAAAACCTCTCGGGACCCCATTCTGGCACCCTGCCGGAGGGAGAAATCATCACCGGAGGCCATCTTCATCATCCCAGCAGTCTCCATGACGAGGAGGGAGTAGTTCACCCTCGGGGCTGAGGGTATGTACCGGTAGTTGTGTGTTTGATCTCTCTCTCTCTCTCTCTCTCTCTCTTGTGTTCTTGATTTGGCACGATCTTGATGTACCGCGAGCTTTGTTACTATAGTTGGATCATATGGTGTTTCTCCCCCTCTACCTTCTTGTGATGAATTGAGTCTTGCTCTTTGAGGTTTCGTTATGTTGGATTGAGTATTGGATTTGAGAACACTTGATGTATGTCTCGCGGTGGGATATCTATGGTGACAATGGGATTTCTATTGATTCACTTGATGTATGTTTTGGCACTCAACTCATGGATTCCCGAGGTGACATTGGGGTAATCTATGCATAGGGGTTGATGCACATTTTTGTCCTACGTTCTCCGATAGAAACTTTGGAGTGATTCTTTGTCGCACGTTGAGGGATTTCCATATGATTTAATTATGTTATTATTGTTGAGAGACTTTGCACTAGTGAAACTATGAACCCTAGGCCTTGTTTACAAGCATTACAATACCATTTTTGCTTACTTTTATCACTTGTTACCTTGCTGTTTTTATTTATTCCCGATTAGAAAAACCTATTTCTACCATCCATATTGCACTTGTGTGACCATCTCTTCGCCGAACTAGTGCACCTATACAATTTACCATTGCATTGGGTGTGTTGGGGACACAAGAGACTCTTTATTATTCGGTTGCAGGGTTGTTTGAGAGAGACCATCTTCATCCTATGCCTCCCATAGATTGATAAACCTTAGGTCATCCACTTGAGGGAAATTTTCTACTGTCCTACAAAACTCTGCACTAGGAGGCCCAACACGAGTCTACAAGAAGAATGTTGTGTATTAGACATCAAGCTCTTTTCTGGCGCCATTGCCGGGGAAGTGAGTGCTTGAAGGTATGTCTTCAGATCTTGCAATTGAATCTTTTAATTTCTTGTTTTACCACTAGTTTAGTCTATAAAAGAAAACTACAAAAAATGGAATTTAGGTTGCCTCATATGCCTCATCTTTTTAATGTCTTCCATGAAAATGATGGAAAGGAAAATTGTGCTCAAGTGCTAGAAGAAGAAGGCAATAAAATGTTTGGCACTAAATATTTGAATGATAAACATGATTGCAATGTTGTTGGTGTGCTTGCTATGAATATCTATGATACTAATGATGATTGCACTAGTCATGATAAAGAAGTTTCTTATAAGCATGTCAATTTTTGTGGAGTGAATAGAGTTTGTGAAGACATGCCTTATAGGGATGATAGATATTGTAAGAAGTATAAACATGATGAAACCAATCAGTGTCTTAAGGTGATAGATAAATTTGCTACAAAATTATGCTCTCTTCATCTCATTACTTGTGAACTTTGCAATAGAGTTGGTCATCTTTATTTTCACTGCATACTTTTTCATGATCGAATCGTGACTAAATATTGCAATAACTTGATCACCCTTGAACTTTATAATGACTTCTGTTTATTTTTGGGGTGTGAAGAATTGTCACATAAAAATAGTTGGTTTGAAGTGTTCATATTCACCGACCATGCTAACATTACTCCTAAAGAAATATATATGTTTTGCGTGGTAAATTGCAATGAGAGTGCTTATATTGCCAACTATAGAAAGATGGGAGAACCATTAGAATATAAGAGAAATACTAATGAGAGGGTAAAGCTCTCCACTTTCCCTCCTATTGTCTCGTGATGAAACAGGTTACGAGAATGAGCTTCCTATGCAACCAATCTCATATTGATTCTTTACCTTATGGTACAACATCCAAAGAAACTATTGAGGATGATTTTGTTATGCCTTATTACTTATTGTGATGATTATGATTGGGAAAGTAATGGTACTTGTTATAATCTTGAGAATCTTTTTGGCACCAACTTAGAAAATTGTGATGATAATAATTGCTATACTATTGGTGTTATTCATAATATTAATGATGAGAGTGATTATGCTTATGATATGCAAAGCCACAAGCTTGGGGATGCTATATTTAATGAAGATGATATTTTTAGTCCCCCAAGTTTTGATGTTCAAATTTATTATGATGATAGCATGCATCCTACTTATGATGATTGCATTATTTATGAAGGTGGGCTTGGAAGAGTGTCAACTTTAGATAATAATTATCCCATTATTTTGGAGGGTGTTGAATCTTATTATAATGATAAAATTGGATTCGGAGAGGTCATGACTTTATTTAGTAATGATTCCACTATTTCGGAAGAGGTTTCAATTGACTATGATGAGAAAAAAGTTGCTACTTATGATGATTATTGTGATGATACTTGTGTTATAAAAAGTAGTGATAATTATTGTAATAATTTTGAATATCCTTTCATTGAACATCACTCTTTTAATGTGGAAACAATTTATAGTATTCAAGTTTCATATGATTCTCCCACTACTATTCATGAAAATAAATTTTCTTATGTTGAATTTAGTAAAAAATTTATGCATGTATATCATGAAAAGAATGCTTTATGTGGTGGTTATATTGTTGAATTCATTCATGATGCTACTGAAAATTATTATGAGGGAGGAATATATGCTTGTAGGAATTGCAATAATATCAAGTTTCCTCTCTTTTTTTGTTGAAAATCTTGAAGTTATGCTTGTTTTGCCTTCCTGTGCTAGTTGATTCTTGTTTGCATAAATTGTTTCCTCACAAAATCCCTATGTATTGGGTGTGTTGGGGACACAAGAGACTCTTTGTTATTCGGTTGCAGGGTTGTTTTAGAGAGACCATCCTCATCCTACGCCTCCCACGGATTGATAAACCTTAGGTCATCCACTTGAGGGAAATTTGCTACTGTCCTACAAAGCTCTGCGCTTGGAGGCCCAACACGAGTCTATAAGAAGAAGGTTGCGTAGTAGACATCACCTATTGGTCCGCCTCGTCTTAACGAGCAAGATAATGGTTCTCCGTGTCCCTCGCCCTTGGTACCGACGTGGTTGCCAACTGAGCCGATAGAGTGCCCCTCTGAAAAACCTTGTATCGTGATCGCACAAGATTCCAATACCCCTCTTATTCATCATGGTGGTATGTATGTTGATCTCTTTGATTTCGATCATCCTAATGATTCAGAAATGCTCGAGTCCTCAAGTTCTTACTGGTGCAGTACGCTTTGCCTTCTGTTGCACTAATGACTATATATTCCAGTTAACCCTGTGATCAAATATCATTTTATATTGATCATGTAATTCTTTTGAATTCCTTTCGGAAGCCCTCTCATTGATTAGGAAGTTTTATGCCAATGACAGTATGATCCTTGATTCCTAATGTACCCTTTTGTACTTGGCTTCATAAATATTTCCACAAGCCACCTTCCTTCAGATGATCCATTCCGGTATCAGACGTGTGCTACCTCTTGAGCACTGCGTTGGTTTTCCCTTGAAGAGGAAAGGGTGATGCAGCAAAGTTGCAAGTATTTCCCTCAGTTTTGAGCACCAAGGTGTCAATCCAGTAGGAGGCTCCTCAAAAGTCCCTCGTACCTACACAAACAAACAAAAACCTCGCAACCAACACGATAAAGGGGTTGTCAATCCCTTCACGGTAACTTGTGAAAATGAGATCTGATAGAGATAATAAGATAAGATAAATATTTTTGGTATTTTTATGATATAAATGGGAAATTAAAGATTGCAAAATAAAGATAGATGGAAAACTTATATGATAAAAGATAGGCCCAGCGGCCATAGGTTTCACTAGTGGCTTCTCTCAAGATAGCATAAGTATTACGGTGGGTGAACAAATTATTGTCGAGCAATTGATAGAAAAGTGCATAGTTATGAGATTATCTAGGCATGATCATGTATATAGGCATCACATCCGCGACAAGTAGATGGAAACGATTCTGCATCTACTACTATTACTCCACACATCGACCGACTCCTGCCTGCATCTAGAGTATTAAGTTCATAAGAACATAGTAACGCATTAAGAAAGATGACATGATGTAGAGGGATAAACTCAAGCAATATGATATAAACCCCATCTTTTTATCCTTGATGGCAACAATACAATATGTGCCTTGCTGCCCCTACTGTCACTGGGAAAGGACACCGCAAGATTGAACCCAAAGCTAAGCACTTCTCCCATTGCAAGAAAGATCAATCTAGTAAGCCAAACCAAACTGATAATTCGAAGAGACTTGCAATGATAACCAATCACACATAAAAGAATTCAGAGGAGATTCAAATACTTCTCATAGATAAACTTGATCATAAACCCACAATTCATCGGATCTCGACAAACACACCGTAAAAAGAGTTATATCGAATAGATCTCCAAGAAGATCGAGGAGAACTTTCTATTGAGATTCAAAGAGAGAGAAGAAGCCATCTAGCTAATAACTATGGACCCGAAGGACTGTGGTAAACTACTCACAGCTCATCAGAGAGGCCTTGGTGATGATGTAGAGGCCCTCTGTGGTCGATTCCCCCTCCGGCGGAGCGCCCGCGAAGGCTCCAAGATGGGATCTCGCGGATGTAGAAGGTTGCGGCGGTGGAATAAGGTTTTCGTGGTGCCCTTGGATGTTCTCGAGGTACGTGGATATATATAGGAGGAAAAAGTAGGTCGGTGGAGCCATGAGGGGCCCACAAGGGTGGGGCCGCGCCCACCCCCCTAGGGCGCGCCGAGCACCCTCGTGGCTGCCTCGTTTACTGCTTGACGTCCACTCCAAGTCTCCTGGTTTGCATTTGTTCCAAAAAGATCGCTCCCGAAGGTTTCATCCCGTTTGGACTCCGTTTGATATTCCTTTTCTTCGAAACACTGAAATAGGCAAAAAAAAAACAGCAATTCGGGCTGGGCCTCCGGTTAGTAGGTTAGTCCCAAAAATGATATGAAAGTGTAAAGTAAAGCCCATAAACATCCAAAACAGGTAATATAATAGCATGGAACAATCAAAAATTATAGATACGTTGGAGACGTATCAACGTGGGATTCATTCTTTGACACTCTGAACCCATCTCACATTTTGCTTTGGCCTTAAGTGTTTTCCTACTCACCTGAAACTATTCGTATCTTCTTAATACGCTCTCATCATGAATCTTGTGTTCCAAAACTCAAGAGATACCTATATGTATCATTCTTGAGATAATATGGTTACCCTTATATAATTCTATCATTTTCGAGTTGCCCCTTATTCTTTGCGTAAGTACGATGAAGATCCTGAAGGAAGAATGACAACTTTATCACGATACACTGATGCAGAGAAATGTAGACTTGGATGGAGTAGACCAACCTCTTCGAGAAGAGCAACCAAGAGCAAGAAGATTCATTAGATTCGTGAGCAGACCTTTTCCCTCTTGTTCTACCTTTTAAATCTCAGGATGAGATTTCTTTTAGTGGAGGAGATTTGTAACACCCCAATAGTTATGCTAAAGTGATCTCACCCTAATGATGCCATTTCATCTTTATTTGCCAAGCTTAATTTCCCCTCGATAAAATCAAAGTCATTTTCAAATTTAAATTGCAAGTCAAAATAATATTTCTTCAAATCGCAAAACAAAATTATTGTTAATATCCCATGAGCCACCCAAGCAATTTTCAAGAAGAAATTAACCCTCTTTGGATTACCAAGATGCCCCTAGAAATATTTAAAGTGGAACAACAACATTTAAATTGGCCTTTCCAAAATAAACAAATATTTAAACCTTTCCAAATGTCTTAAAACTTTTTGTGCAGCTCTGCTATGTAACAATGTATTTATGTACAAAGTTTGACATAAAACTGAAATCAAATGATAGCAAAATAAAATACAAAACAGTGCATGAGAAATAAAATAGAAAATAAAAAAAGAAAATGCCTAACTAATATTGTACTAATGGGATCTGGTGCAACAGTGCATTGGCCCAGCCCAATGGGGGTCATCCCCTTTCCCTGTACAGGATAGAGGGCGTGGCAGCCATCCGGCCGCCATGGCCGTGCCTTGTCCGCGTGTCGGCCATCCTGCGGCCCTTTGTGGAGGTTAAGGTCGTCACTCGCTGCCACTGGATCGAACCATAGGTCAGCCCCCTCCTCACTCATTTTCTTTGATCTGGTCCATGTCCGATGCGGTGTCGCCATGACCGGGCTCGCTACCATGGCCACCATTGTCCCCACCGGCTGGGATATCTCCAATAGCTTCGCCTGCCTCCTCTACTTTGACTACAACCATCAGCCTGAGTCGGGAAGTCCTGGACCGAGCGGATCGAGTGCATTTTCATCCTTCGGTCGCCGGTGTTCTTTGTCAGATCCGACCATTGTCTCCGCTACTAAACCGCTCACGAGCTTTTCGACGCTCCATGGTGAGCTCCGCCCCCTGAACCCATGATACATCTCCAACGTATCTATAATTTTTGATTATTCCATGCTATTATATTATCTTTTTTGGATGTCTTATATGCATTATTATGCTATTTTATATTATTTTTGGGACTAATCAATTAACCTAGAGCCCAGTGCCAGTTCCTATTTTTTCCCTGTTTTGAGTTTCATAGAAAAGGAATACCAAACGAAGTGCAAACGGAATAAAACTTTAGCGATGATTTTTCTTGGACCAGAAGACAACCAGGAGACTTGGAGATGAAGTCGGAAGAGCCACGAGGACAGAGGGTGCGCCCCCACCCTTCTGGGGCCCTCGTGCACCCCCTGACCTAATTTCTTCGCCTATATATTCACATATATCGCCAAACCAATAGAGGCATCCACAAAAATACTTTTCCTCCGCCGCAACCTTCTGTACCCGTGAGATCCCATCTAGGGACCTTTTCCGGTGTCCTGTCGGAGGGGGATTCGATCATGGAGGGCTTCTACATCAAGACCATTGCCCTTACGATGAAGCGTGAGTAGTTTACCTGAGACCTACAAGTCCATAACTAGTAGCTAGATGGTTTTTTCTCTCTCTTTGATTCTCAATACCATGTTCTCGTCGATGTTCTTGGAGATCTATTCGATGTAATACTTTTTGCACCATGTTTGCCGAGATCCGATGAATTGTGGATTTATGATCAGCTTATCTATGAATATTATTTGAATCTTCTCTGAATTCTTATATGCATGATTTGATATCTTTGCAAGTCTCTTCGAATTATCGGTTTGGTTTGGCCAAGTAGATTGGTTTTTCTTGCAATGGGAGAATTTCTTAGCTTTGGGTTCAATCTTGCGGTGTCCTTTCCCAGTGACAGTAGGGGCAGCAAGGTACGTATTGTATTGTTGCCATTGAGGATAAAAAGATGGGGTTTTTGTCGTGGGAACGGACACCTATGGGGCAGGGCCCCTTTCGGTTCGGCGGGGGGGCGGAGATCGCACGAAGAGCGGATCGAGGCGAAGCACACGAGTGATTTACCCAGCTTCGGAGCTCTCCGGAGAGATAATACTCCTACTGCTGCTTTGTGGTTTGTATTGTGTTCTTGCTCGGGAGCGCTGGATGCTATAGTACACACCAGCCGCTAACGAGACCGAGCGTGAGTGTTTCTGGTCCCCCCCCCCTCTACGTTGCGCATGGGCCTCCTTTTATATGCTCAAGGGGTCACCGACAGGTGGCAACGCATGCAAGGGTAAAACTGGAAAGGAATTGCGGTTGGTACAACTACTTGTACAGTGTATCCTACCTAACCCTGACGGCAGGGGACAAAGGCATTAAATGCTCGTCTGTGTCGCCCAAACAATGCAGAAAAGGGACCATCAGGGGCGCCACCGCTGGCCACGATGGCAATCTTGTCAGCGCCGCTTGCCACCTCGCACCGCTGGCTGCACAGCTTCTCGCCACGCGCGCCTGGAGAGGCCCCAGGGCGACACGTTGGTGGATGCGCTGGAGCGCGGGTACAGGATGGTAGCCTGCTGCGGCAAGCGCCTTGCCGCGGTCGTTGTCTTTCCGCGCCCGGAAGCTTGTCGCTCACCGGGACTTGCCGGGACGCGAGGCGCGCCGCGGCAAGTTCCTTGAAATGCCTTGGTTTGCCTTCCCGGCAAGCTCCTCTTGCCGGGGTCTTGCCTCCTTGGCTTAAACACTTTGTTCTTGAATGGCTCCAGAGGAACCACGGAGGATCTTGGCGGGCACCCGGCAAGCCTTGCCCCAGGGCGCTGCGACTGCCCGTGCACAAGTTCGGGATACTAGGGTACCCCTACTCTAGTACACCGACAGGAGCCCCCTGGCCTGGGCCACACACGGTGCCGAGCGCTGTTGGGCCAGGCCCAAAACAGGGCACGGGCACGCGCGGCCTGGTTCACGCCGTATCTTACTCTGTATCCACCGCGCCCTCCCCTAACGGCACGCGTTGAATGCGGCGTCGTGGGAGAGATCGTGGGTGGTTCTTTATTCGGAAAAGAGGAACGTCCGCCCCCTCCCTCTTTATAAGCAGAGGAAACAGGGGCAGTTCGCCCACTCCGCCCGTTGCTACTTCCAATCTCAGAAATCTCCGCCGCTCCCCCCTTCTTCCAGAGCCGAGAGAGAGCAGCACTCCGCCCCCATCGCTGCCGGTGCCACCAACGCCTTCGATCTCCCCCACTACCTCCGCCATGGCTCCGAAAGCCGGGAAGGCTGTGAAGTCGGCCGAGGCGCTGCGGCTCGAGGCGTTGCGAAAGGAGCGGGCAACTTTCCCCCCCGAGCTCGCCGCGAAGGAGCTGAGGGAGTGGTACTACCTCTTCTGGTCGACGGAGACGCGAGCGCATCTGCGCACGAAGGTACTCTCCGTCGCCGCTTCCGAACGGGCTCCGAACGGATACCCTTTCTTCGCGCTGTTCTTCTACTGCAGGCTCTGCCCACCCTTCTCTAAATTCTTCTGTGATATCATGAACACCTATGGGCTCCACCTCCTTGATTTCATCCCCAATGCTGTTCTGACAATGGCAGTTTTCGCACATCTCTGTGAAAACTTTGTCGGAGTCCATCCAAATGTAGCCCTTTTCCGCCACTTCTTTATGCCCTGAGTCGAGAGAGGAGAGCCTCTATTCGGCGGAATCGCCTGGATCTCGAGAGCCGGCAAGAAGGAGGCTTATCTGGAGGGGGAGCTCCGCAGCAAATGGGAGGAGTGGAGAGCAGACTGGTGCTGGATCGTCGAGGAGAACCCGCAGCCATTCACTGCCCAGCGCCAAGCCCCAGCAGTGCGCGGCAACGATTGGAGTAACTTGGCGCCGGAAGACGATAGGCTGAAGATTGGCGTCACCCGGATCCTACGCCTCAGGCTTGCCAGGCTTACTGTAGGCGCCGTAGGCTCAGATTTCCTTCGCCGTCGCATCGCCCCCCTGCAAGAGAGGAGGAGACCCGCTTGGGAGTTCGGGGGCCCGGCGGACATCATGAGGCTGCACCCGGGCCTCAATTTCAACTTCACTGTCCTGGAGCTGGACTCGATGCTCAAGGAGCTGTTCAAGCACGACTCTCAGCATCCTGAATGGTTCAGGTTGCCGCAGGGTGTCATTCCGCTGTGCAACAATTCCTCGCTCGATCACATCCGTGCAATGATTCTGTTGTGCGATTAGCATGGAATTGTTCCAACTTGGCAGGAGCCTGCGGACGATGTCGTGCAGCAGTTCTTCGATGGCTTGGTGGAGGTGGAGGTCCGCTCCGATGAGCAGAAAAGCCTCACCCACGACACCACCGACGCGGAGATGCGGCGCATCACCACTAGGGCGGAAGAGGTGGCGGCAGCCGCCGCCGCGGGCGAGTTTGGATTCACCATGGAGGAGGCAGAGGTAGCCGAGGCGGCAAGCCTTGCCGATCGGGATGAGCTTGCCGGAGAGCTTGCCGGCGAGGGAGAGCTTGCCGAGCCTGAAGCCGAGTCGAGCGAGCCCGCCGAGGGTGCGAGCGGCCCGCCATCTTCAAGCGGTTTGCCGCAGGCAGAGCCCCCAGTGCAGCCCCCAGCTCCACCAAGAAGGCGTCTCCGCAGGGCCGGGGACGTAGCAGGGCGGCAGACGGGTCAACAGCCGCCGCGACGCGGGACACGCTCCACCGCGACAAACACTGTTGCCACGGGAGCGTCTCACGCTGCTGCAGCAACTGGAGCGGGGTCCTCCTGAACCGCCGCTTCTGATCCTGCCGCTGCCCCCGCCAAGCGGTCAAGGGAGCCTACTCCTCCGCCTCGTCGCGCCGAAAGAGGGCCGGACTTCGACCTCTCCGCGCTCAGCTCCGACGAGGAAGAAGAAGAGTAAGATTCTTTGTTGTACTTGTAATTCTTCAATTCTTGCTGTTTTTGTCTTGTATCTGATTTGCTTGACTCTGAACTGTTTCCTTTTCAGGACTCTGGCCCAGAGAGCAGCGAAGAGAGCCAAGGCTCCGGTGATTATCATCGAGGACGAGCCCACCGCGACGGCAGGGGGCGTGCCCGAGACCACCTTGCCGAACCCGGCAACTACTCCCCAAAGCAGCCCCCGGCGCAGCCCCCAGCGTAAGTACATGGTTTACTTCCCGCTGTTCGGCACGCATGGGTGCTCTTTCTTTGCTGATATCTGTCTGTTGGTTTGTGTAGGAGCAGAGCAGCCTCACCAGGAGCAACCGGAAGCCGCCCCCGAGATGCTATCTGCTTCGACTACACCGCCAAGGGAGGATTCCCCGGCAAGGGAGCGTTCTCCGGCAAGGGACAGTTCTCCGGCAAGGGACGGCACCAGCGACCCCCCAGTGGTGGAGCCCATGACTGACGAGCCCAGCACAGGTAACCCTTCTTGCTTGAAAACTTCCCTTGTGTTCTTCTTCTCCTGATCTTCTTTTTGGATATTTGCTTGACTTTTCTCCCTCTTCCGGCCTTCAGATCCACCTTCCACGGAGCCGATGGAGACCGAGGGTGCCGGCGAGGAGAACGTGCACGGCAACACTGATGACGCCGCCGCCACAGAAGAAGAAGTCGGCGCTGATGATCCCGCCGGCGAAGAGGCCGCCAAAGCTGCCGCTACAGGAGCTGGCGAGGGGTCCGGCGATCGCACTGACGACCCTGAGGCCGCAGGAGCGCAAGACGCTACGCCGACCGCCGATCCCTCCGCCACCGCCGCAGCGTCAGGCTCCAAAGAGCCCCAGCCCGGCGCCTACTTGAAGGCCGGCGACGGTGTCTTCATCAAGCTCCCCTGGGCGTCAAGCTCCAGGGCGCCGGTCGAAGGAGAAACTTTTGACGGAGAGGTGCTTGCCTCCGCTGGGCTGACGTTGGTTGACGCGCCAAGCAGCAGCACCGGCGAGTCTAAGGAAGAGCAACTGCTGCGGAAGCTGGTGTCACTCTACCGCGCCCGACAAGCCAAGGTGGAATCCCGGGAAGCGCTTGTCGTGCAGGCGGGAGTGGATATTGAGAAGCATGCGGAGGAGCTCCGGAGTCGCAACCAGGAAGCCCTCCGGTCCATTGCAGAGGAGCAGGCGCAGCTCGTCGAGGCGCGGAAAGCCTTCCTTCTCGAGAAGGCTGAAGCTGAAGAGCAACAGCGGCTTGCCGCCGAAGAGCTGTTTGCGCGGGAAGGTGAGTTGGCGCAGCGAAAGGTTAATCTGGACAGCCATGAGGAGGAACTTGCCGCGTGAGAACAGACATTTGGCGGGGCTCTCAAGGAGGCAAAGGATGCTACCGCAGCTGCTGAGGCCGCCAAGAAGGAGCTGGAGATGAAGGTGGCGCAGCTAGAGGCCGATCTCAAGGCGAGGAGCGAAGAGCTTGCCGCGCTCCAGCGCGAGCGCGAGAAGGACGCCCATGCCCATGGTGAGCTGCAGGGTCGTCTCGTCGAGAAGGGCAAAGAGCTTAGCGCCGCCAAGGACTCCATTGCAGATCTTGAGTTGAAGCTGGCTACTTTGACCAAGACGCTGGATGGCGCCAGGGAGCAGGAGGTGGCCTTGAAGAAGGAGATCAAGGCCAACGAGGAGCTGCTGGCGAGTGCTGCCGCCACCCAGAACACCTTCAGGGAGAATGTGGAGCACTGGACGGAGGGTCTCGTGGATGTTGCCGCAGACATCGATAGGGAGCTAGCGCAGCTAGGGCTGGAGGATTTCGGTTATTCCTCCGATGAGAACCTCCAGCCTAGCGCCAAGATCACCTTGTTCTTCAAAGGCGTGGCGACGGCCCTCCAGAAACTCCAGGAAAGGATCCCAAAGTAGCTGGCCGACGAGTCGCGCGCGATCTGCGCGAGAGTTCTTCAAAAAGTGTTGGTGAAGGTGGCCTTCCGCAACCCGGGCCTCAACCTCACCAACGTCCTCAAGAAGCTGCCGGCGGATGCTGATCTGGAAGCGCTCAAGGCCCTTGTCGCACCCATTGTGGACAAGGTGAACGAAGTCAAGAGGGTTGATGGCGACCGCGTAGATTAGGCCGCCCGTTTTCTTCTTTTCTTGTCGCTGCTGGTCACGTTACGAGAACAGTCTATTAGAGCTGTGACAAGCTATCTTGTAATATAACTTTTATTTTGGGTATCGACTGCTATGTTATTTCCTTTACTTGATTCCTTCCTTTGTATGTTTTCACCCTACGCTTTTAGGGAACTTGCCGGCGCAGGCACCTTAGCCGCGAGCGCTGAGTGCGGGACGTCAGTAGCCTGCTGGCGGTGCCGCCGCCGACAAGAAACCTTGTCGCAACTAGTCGCAGCTCACTTAAGTTGTTGAGCGGACTCGAAACAAAGTAAGGGCGCAACTAGCTACGAGTTGGTTCCTCCGCGCACGGGTTTTCCATACAAAGTACGGTCGTTCGAGGAAGATAACTCAAATTTTTTAAAACTGTTTGCTCAAACTTTGGCAACTTAGCTTTTCTGTCGTTTGCTTCCCGGTAAGGCGAAACTTTCTTGAACGACGCCTGGTCCGCACCATTATCTTCTCCTTCCCCCCTGGCAAACTTGTGGGCGAGGGAAACTTCCTTTTCTTTGAGAAATAAGAAAGAAGAGAAAATAATGATATGGAGCCTTTCGGCTCGTTATTGCTTACCGGGGGTAAGTGCTGCACAAAGTGTCAGATAACACATGCAAAAAATAGAAATCTGAAATTGACAAGATGTGCGGAGCACATGAGCTTTATTTATGCACGGGGTCTGCGCCCGGCTTTGTACAAAGGATTACATGCAACAGCAGCAAGACTTGTACAAAAGGTGGTTGCCGGAACAGGTTCCGGCAACTGCGCCTTACGGGTAAAACTTACGAAGATGCTCAATGTTCCAGGAGTTGCTCACCGGAAAGCCATCTTCGGTCTCAAGGCGGACAGCGCCAGGCCTAGTGACTCGTTTCACCCGGTAAGGGCCTTCCCACTTCGGCGTCAACTTGTTGGAATTCTTGGCGGACTGAATGCACCGAAGAACAAGGTCGCCTTCCTCGAGACTTCTGGCATTAACTTTGCGGCTATGGTAGCGGCACAAAGCTTGCTGGTATCGAGCACCTCGTACAGCAGCCTGAAGACGGTCCTCCTCAAGGAGCAGCACGTCATCTTGTCGCAGCTGCTCTTGCTCAAGCTCATCATAAGCGAGCACTCAAGGCAACCCGTATACGAGTTCCGTGGGGAGAACTGCCTCTGCTCCATAGACTAGAGCGAAAGGTGTCTGGCCAGTGGCTCGATTTGGCGTCGTCCTGATCGACCAAAGAACCACCGGCAGCTCCTCAATCCAGTTCTTTCCGCACTTGTGCAGCCTGTCGAAAGTCCTGGTCTTGAGCCCGCGCAGCACTTCAGCATTTGCCCTCTCCGCTTGACCGTTGCTTCTCGGGTGAGCAAGAGAAGCGAAGCAGACCTTGGCGCCAAGATCTTGGACGTACTGCATGAAGGTGCGGCTCGTGAATTGCGTGCCATTGTCGGTGATGATCCTGTTAGGGATTCCGAAACGGCAAACAATCGACCTGAAGAACTTGACCGCTGACTGTGCTGTCACCTTCCTCACTGCTTCCACTTCCGGCCACTTCGTGACTTGTCGATTGCAACGTACAAGTACTCAAAGCCCCCGACAGCTCGGGGAAAGGGGCCGAGGATGTCGAGCCCCCAGACCGAAAATGGCCAGGATAAAGGGATCGTCTGGAGAGCTTGAGCTGGCTAGTGTATCTGCTTGGAATGGAACTGGCATGCTTCACACTTGGTTACTTGTGCAGTTGCATCCTGGAGGGCTGTCGGCCAAAAGAAACCTTGCCGGAACGCTTTGCCGGCAAGTGCTCTTGCGCCAACGTGGTGACCACATATGCCTCCATGCATCTCTTCCCGCGAAATACACTTCAATTTCACACCGTTGGATCTTCTTCTGTGCAGTGTGTTGTCGACAAACTGGTACATACTTGACTGCCAGGCTACTCTTTCCGCTTCTTCTTGCTCTTCGGGAAGTTCTCCTGTTTGAAGGAAACGGACAATCTGCTGTGCCCATGCTGGAGCCTGCGGCTCGACAACAAGGACTAAAGGCACATATGCTGCTGCGGGAACATCCGCTTCTAGGGCAAGAACCTGCGGCTCAGCCGGAGCTTGATGTTCCCCGGCAAGCTTGCCGGAGCAAAACTTGTCGGGAGCATCTGCTTCAACGGAACAAACCTTATGGCTTGCCGGAGCAGACTTCTCCTCAACACCTTTGGTGTTGATCTTGGGGACCTTCTTGGCGGCGGCTTTGGGGAGCTCTGCCGGAAAATAGTCACCAGAAATCAACTTCCTCTTCTTGCTCTGTCCAGTTGATGGCGTTACAGACGGTTGAGTCAGTTTGAGCACAAAGATCCCTGGCTCCACAGGTAACTTAAGTGCGGCGCACTTCGACAGGCCATCTGCAATGTCGTTCTGAGCTCTCGGAACATGTTCCATCTGTAGGCCGTCAAAGTGCTCTTCTAACTTTCTCACTTCATCAACATAAGCTTCAATCAACGGACTCTGATTACTCTTGTTCACTTGGCGGACGACAAGCTGCGAGTCACCCCTGACAATGAGCTTCTTGATCCCAAGGTCTGCCGCGATCCTGAGACCGGCAAGCAAACCTTCATACTCTGCAGTATTGTTTGTTGCTTGCTCCTTGGGAAAGTGCATCTGGACTACGTACTTGAGGTGCTCTCCGGTGGGTGCGACAAGTAGCACGCCCGCACCGGCGCCTTGCAGCGAGAAAGCACCATCAAAGTACATCAGCCACTCTTTGCTTGCTTCCTTGACGGGGACGCTCGTCTCTGGAATTTCTTCATCTGGTGTTGGCGTCCATTCTGCTATGAATTCTGCCAATGCTCGGCTCTGGATAGTTGAAGTGCTCTCAAACTTGAGGCGAAAGCTTGACAGTTCCAGTGCCCACTCGACGATCCTGCCTATTGCTTCTGGATTCTGCAGTATCCTCTTCAGCGGAAAGCGAGTGACAAATGTAATCTCATGTGCTTGGAAGTAATGGCGCAGCTTTCTCGAGGCCATGAGAAGGCCGAAAAGCAATTTCTGCACACCAGAGTACCTTGACCTAGCCCCCTACAGAAGGGAACTAACAAAGTAAACTGGGCGCTGCACCATTTTCTTCTGCATCTCCTCATGTGCCTGCGCAGATCCACCCTTGTCGAGACCAGAGCTCGCCGGTGAAGCCCCCTGCTTGCCGCTGGATGCACCTGCCGTGGTTGCTGGCTCATCGTCCGCCTCCCTCTCCGCTACTAACGCAGCACTAACCACTTGATTGGTTGCCGCTATATACAGCAGCAACTTCTCTTGTGGCTTAGGTGCGACAAGTATTGGAGTGGAGGATAGGTATCTCTTCAAGTCCTGCAGCGCAGCCTCCGCTTCCGGAGTCCATTTCATTGGACCTGCCTTTTTTAATATTATGAAAAACGGCAGGGCGCGCTCAGCAGACTTAGAGATAAACCTACTGAGAGCAGCCACGCAACCGGCAAGCCTTCGTACATCCTTGACGCGCTTTGGTGCTTCAATCTGCTCAATGGCCTTGATCTTGTCAGGATTGGCTTCAATCCCCCGCTGAGACACGAAAAACCCAAGAAGCTTGCCGGAGGGGACTCCAAACACACACTTCTCAGGGTTGAGCTTGAGGTTGATCTTGTGCAGATTTGCAAAGGTTTCGTCTAAATCCTGAATCAGAGTTGCCTTGTCCTTGCTCTTGACCACTATGTCATCCATGTAGGCTTCCACATTTCTGTGTATCTGTGGCTCAAAAGCGTCATGGACTACTCTTGCAAATGTTGAACCAGCATTCTTCAAACCGAAAGGCATCCGTATGAAACAGTATGTGCCACATGGAGTGATGAATGCGGTCTTCTCCTCATCCTCTTCCGCCATGAAGATCTGATGGTATCCTGAGTATGCATCAAGAAATGAAAGCAAGTCACATCCGGCCGTGGAGTCAACAATCTGGTCAATGCGCGCAACGGAAATGGGTCTTTGGGACAAGCTTTATTAACATCGGTAAAGTCGATACAAAGCCTCCATTTCCCGTTTGCCTTGCGCACGACTACAGGATTGGCCAACCACGTAGGATGGAGCACTCCTCTGACAAGGCCTGCTGCTTCCAACTTCTTGATTTCTTCTGCGATGAACTCTTGGCGCTCCACTGCTTGTTTCCTGACTTTCTACTTGACGGGCCGCGCATGAGGACAGACGGCAAGATGATGCTCGATTACCTTCCTGGGAACACCGGGGATGTCAGACGGTTGCCACGCAAACACGTCGACGTTCGCCCGCAGGAAAGCAACGAGCGCGCTTTCCTATTTAGGATCGAGAGTGGCACTGATGGTGAAGGTACCACCAGTGCTGTCCTCCTTGGCGGACACCTTCTTGGTCTCTGGCGGAGCTGCCATTGTCTTCTTACACTTGCTGGTGGAGCTCGATGGTGCGTCCTCGACGGTAGCGCAGCACTCCGAAGAGGTGCGCTTGCCGGAGTGGGCATCAGAACTCTTGCCGGACTTGGTCTTCTTCTTCCCTCCGGGAGCTTCAGCGGCAAGTGACTTGCGTTCAGCTGCGGCTGCTGCATCCCGGTAGATCTTGTTGGCACAGATAAGAGCATCCTTCCTGTCGCCAGGGACAGAAATGACACTTATCGGGCCTGGCATCTTGAGCATGTTGTATGCATAATGAGAGGCTGCCATGAATTTGGCGAGTGCTGGACGACCGAGTATCCCATTGTAAGGCAATGGAAAATCAGCAATGTCAAAAGTGACCCTCTCAGTCCTGTAGTTCAACTCGCAGCCAAATGTCACCGGCAACGTGATCTTCCCTTTCGGCTTGCTCCTTCCCGGATTGATTCCTTGGAATGTGCCGGTCTCTTCGAGCTCGCTGTCAGGGATCTGGAGTTTATGAAGTACTGCGGAGGAGATCAGGTTCAAGCCGGCCCCGCCGTCAACTAGCATCTTAGTGACTTTGAGGTTCTGGATAGTTGGTGAAACCAACATCGGCAAGCACCCGACCGCATTTGTGCGATCAGGGTGATCCTCAATATCAAAGATGATAGGCGTGCTGGACCATTTCAGAGGCTTGCGTGACTCGACGGGTGGTTCTGCCGCATTGACTTCCCGCACCCACCGCTTGAGCTGGCGGTGTGAAGTATGCAGAGAAGCACCGCCGTCAACGCACAAGACCTCCGTGGCTTTCTGGAACTCCTGCTCATCGGCCTCGTCATCATCCATATCTTCATCTTCGTCGTCATCTTCATCCTTGTCGCGGCCGCGGGGAGGTCTGTCTCCTTGCCGCTGCTTGGCCTTGCCGCGGCGTCCTCCCCGGCCGGGACGTTTCTTGCTGGATCCTCCAGTACCTTCTTGGGCCTTCTCCTTGTCGCGTCGCTCGTACTCAGCCTTTTGCTGCTCGACAAGCTGCTCGACCTTCTTGCAGCTCTGGAGATCATGGCCTTTGGTGTGGTGGATCTTGCAGTACTGCTTGCCGGCGGCCGCCACAGCTTCGGCTTCCTTGGCGCCACCTCCGTTGCCGGACTGCTCAACGACTAACACATCTTTGCCTTTCTTCTTCCTGTTGTTCTGCCGCCGGTTTTTCCTTGCCGGGGCAGCATCCTCACTGTCAGATCCTCCTGCTCCTGCATTCTCTCCGGGGAGTTTCCTCCCTTCCTCAGCACGTGCACACTTGTCGGCCAGGGCATATAGCTCACTGACGTCTCTGATCTTGCACATCGCCATCTCCTCCCGCATACTGCGGTTCCGCACGTTCTGATGGAACGCGCTGATGACCGCGGCATGGTGGACATCTAGGATGTTGCACTGTACTTGGCTGAATCTCTGAATATACTTGCGCAGGGGCTCTCCTTCCTTCTGGGCGAGCAGATGAAGGTCGCTCTCTTGGCCATGAGGCTTGTGGCCGCTTGTAAAGGCGCCGACAAACCGATGACACAGATCTGCCCAGGAGGATATGGAGTTGTCCGGCAAGTGCATGAGCCAGGACCTGACATTGGGCTTGAGCACCAGTGGGAAGTAGTTGGCAAGGATCTTGTCGTCGCGCCCCCCGGCAGCTTGCACCGCGATGGTGTAGATGCTGAGGAACTCCGACGGATGCAACTTGCCGTCGTACTTCTCTGGTACGTCTGGCTTGAAATTTTTCGTACTGGGCCACTGGACTTGCCGCAGCTCACGAGTGAACGCAGGGCAATCTACCGCGTATGGCAAGTCGCCTGGTTCCCCTGGCGCATGCATGTCGACAGTGGGCCCAGCACGCTGGTCTGATTGACGCCGCGCTTCTCTTCGACGCTCGATGCAAGTACGAGTGTCTTCTTGCTGTCGTTCGTGAAGAACTTGGTGCTGATCGCGACGAGCTCGCGGATCTGACGACGCGGTGGAGTCGGTGTCGAGGTTGACCCGGCGAGTCGGCGATCTTGGCCTTCGGGGCGGAGAGTGTACGGTGGTTGCACCCCCACCGGTTTTGTCGCCATCGGCTCGCGCCTGGCAATCTTGCCGCGGCTGCGATGCATTCGGCTGCCGTGGGGTGTCGCCGTTGGCGAAGCCGATGAGACTCTGAATGGTGGCCCTCCATTCGTCGATCTTGTCCGCCGTTGGAGGGTAATCCAGGAGCAGTTGAGCTCGTGCCAAAGCTTCTTCCGAAGTTTTGGGTGGCGGTGGCGAACGGTGCGAGGAGCGGGATATGCTTGGACTTCTAACTATGTTAGAAGGAGCAGTATCCCGTCCGGGCGACCGTGTCTTGCTCGTGCCAGCATGTTGGCATGCATGCTGGTCTTGAGCATCCCGATATCCACCGGCTCGATCTCGGTCCAACGAACGTATGGTACCGCGAGTACCATGACGCTGTCGGTCCCGCGCCTCCTGAGATGGGCGCGGTGCATGTACGGACGCCGAGGTCTGTGCAGCCTTGTCCTTGGACCTGGCAGCACCGTGAGCTCCCTCGTCGACGCCCGTTCTTCCGCCGGCGTCTACCCCACCACCCGTTTGCTCCGGTGGTGGTGGGTTCGACGCGGACGGAGCAGCCACCTCTGAAGCCTTCTTCTTCAGTGGCATGTCGATGAAGATGATGAAGATCTAGCTCGCGTGAATGCCAGATCAGGTTCACACAACCTCGACGCCCCCTACCTGGCGAGCCAAAGATGTCGTGGGAACGGACACCTATGGGGCAGGGCCCCTTTCGGTTCGGCGGGGGGTGGAGATCACATGAAGAGCGGATCGAGGCGAAGCACACGAGCGATTTACCCAACTTTGGAGCTCTCCGGAGAGATAATACTCCTACTGCTGCTTTGTGGTTTGTATTGTGTTCTTGCTCGGGAGCGTTGGATGCTACAGTACACACCAGCCGCTAACGAGACCGAGCGTGAGTGTTTCTGGTTCCCCCCCCCTCTATGTTGCGCATGGGCCTCCTTTTATATGCTGAAGGGGTCACCGACAGGTGGCAACGCATGCAAGGGTAAAACTGGAAAGTAATTGCGGTTGGTACAACTACTTGCACAGTGTATCCTACCTAACCCTGACGGCAGGGGACAAAGGCATTAAATGCCCGTCTGTGTCGCCCAAACAGTGCAGAAAAGGGACCGTCAGGGGCGCCACCACTCGCCACGATGGCAATCTTGTCAGTGCCGCTTGCCACCTCGCACCGCTGGCTGCACAGCTTCTCGCCGCGCGCGCCTGGAAAGGCCCCAGGGCGACACGTTGGTGGATGCACTGGAGCACGGGTACAGGATGGTAGCCTGCTGTGGCAAGCGCCTTGCCGTGGTCGTTGTCTTGCCACGCCCAGAAGCTTGTCGCTCACCGGGACTTGCCGGGACGCGAGGCGCGCCGCGGCAAGTTCCTTGAAATGCCTTGGTTGGCCTTCCCGGCAAGCTCCTCTTGTCGGGGTCTTGTCTCCTTGGCTTAAACACTTTGTTCTTGAATGGCTCCAGAGGAACCACGGAGGATCTTGGCAGGCACCCGGCAAGCCTTGCCCCGGGGCGCTGCGACTGCCCGTGCACAAGTTCGGGATACTAGGGTACCCCTACTCTAGTACACCGACAGTTTTCATCATATTGCTTGAGTTAATTCCTCTACATCATGTCATCTTACTTAATGCATTACTCCGTTCTTTATGAACTTAATACTCTAGATGCATGCTGGATAGCGGTCGATGTGTGGAGTAATAGTAGTAGATGCAGAATCGTTTCGGTCTACTTGAGACGGACGTGATGCCTATATTCATGGTCATTGCCTTAGATATCGTCATAACTTTGCACTTTTCTATCTATTCCTCGGCAGTAATTTGTTCACCCACCGTATTATTTTCTATCTTGAGAGAAGTCTCTAGTGAAACCTATGGCCCCCGGTCTCTTTTCCATCATATAAGTTTCCGATCTACAATTTTAGTTTCCGATCTACTATTCTTGCAATCTTTTACTTTCCGTTCTATGAACCAAAAATACCAAAAATATTTACTTTATTGTTTATCTATCTCTATCAGATCTCACTTTTGCAAGTAACCATGGAGGGATTGACAACCCCTTTATCGCATTGGGTGCAAGTTTGTTTGATTGTTTGTGTAGGTATTCGGTGATTTGTGCATTGTCTCCTACTGGATTGATACCATGGTTCTCAAACTGAGGGAAATACTTATCTCTACTTTGCTGCATCACCCGTTCCTCTTCAAGGGAAAACCAACGCAAGCTCAAGAAGTAGCAGGAAGAATTTTTGGTGCCGTTGCCGGGGAGATCTACGCCAAGTAAAGAAATACCAAGTACCCATCATAAACTCTCATCTCTTGCATTACGTTATTCGCCATTCGCCTCTGTTTTTCCTCTCCCCACTTCTAAACCTATTTTTTAAAAGATTTGCCTTTTCTACGCCCCTCTTCCGTTCGTCTTTCTCGCTCGCTTCTTGTGTGATTTGTGTTGGATTGCTTGCTTTGTCACGATGGCTCAAGAGAATACCAAATTGTGTGATTTTTCGAACACCAATAACAATGATTCTATTAGTACTCCGATTGCTCCCGCTAGTAATGGGGAATCTTGTAAAATTAATGCCGCTTTGATGAATCTTGTTAAGAAAGATCAATTTTTTGGCCTTCCTAGTGAAGGTGTCACATCCCATCTAAACAATTTCGTTGATTTGTGTGATATGCAAAAGAAACAAGATGTGGGTAATGATAATGTTAAATTGAAGCTATTTTTGCTTTCGCTTAGAGATCATGCTAAAACTTGGTTTTCATCTTTGCCTAAAAATAGTATTGATTCGTGGAACAAATGTAACGATGCTTTCATCTCTATGTATTTTCCTCCCGCTAAGATCATCTCCCTTAGGAACGATATTATGAATTTTAAGCAACTTGATCATGAACTTGTTGCACAATCTTGGGAGAGGATGAAATTGATGATACGAAATTGCCCTACTCATGGTTTGAATTTGCGGATGATTATACAAAAAAATATGCCGGATTGAATTTTGCTTCTAGAAATCTTTTAGATTCGGCCGCGGGAGGCACTTTTATGGAAAGTACCTTAGGAGAGGCTACTAAACTCCTAGATAATATTATGGCTAATTATTCTCAATGGCACACCGAAAGATCTTCCACTGGTAAAAAAGTGCATGCAATTGAAGAAATTAATGTTTTGAGTAGAAAGATGGATAAACTTATGAAATTATTTGCTACCAAGAGTGCTTCTATTGATCCTAATGACATGCTATCGGCGTTCTGGGAACGGGGGTCCCCAGACTTGCCTACCTGCGGCCTGCGGCGTGGCTCCACCAGTGGCCCAGTATGGCCCGTCTTCATCAATCAACACTCAAGACCCTAGCGAGGGGCCAAGCCTCACGGGGCGGACGATGCAAGGCCTCCTCAGGAGCGGCCTCACCAGGCAGGCTCGCGAGGGAGGCAGAGAGATCAAGGCAAAGGGTACCTTGTGAGGTTCCTGTGACGCAAGCCATGACGACCAAGGCCAGGCGGGCGCCAGCGTGCGTAGTGTCCTTGTTTCCCCTTTGGTGCCAAGGGGGCAAGCGCAGGCGCGGAGTACCGAGGCATCAGGCAAAGGTTTCCAAATTGGTGCAACAAGACCAAGACCAATAGGACGGCATGGCGGAGGTCATCGTGGAGCCCAAAGCGGCATCATCACCGGCGCCTTTGGCAGGCGAAGACCACCTTTAGTCAGGATAGCTTGTACTAGTTGTCCCCTTTCAAAATGGCCGTTCTTGGATCCCTTCCCGCTCAATATTTGCAAAGAAGACCAGGGCCTCTATAAATAGGGCTAGCCACCATAGTAGGGGACGAACTCAGTTCAACGACACACCACACCAGCTCAAGAACACCTCTCCTCGCGAGTCTGTTCTTCCCCTGTACTGTTCATCTTCAGCCCAAGAGGCAATCCACCACCACACACAGGAGTAGGGTGTTACACCACAACGGTGGCCCAAACCTATATAAATCTCGTGTCTATTGTGTTGTGAGTTCATCGAGCTAGCTTAGAGATCGCGGCGAGGCTGAGGGCGTGTTTCGGTAGGGGAAATCTTCATGCGCACCCCAGAGTTCGAACCTCGTGGGATTTGCCGGAACCCTATATCCGACATTTGGCGCGCCAAGTAGGGGTGCGCCGAAGTCTTCTTCCCGCTGATCTGCATCCCATCGCTTCGTCGCATCCATGTCTGACGCCCGCCGAGCCCGCGCCGAGCGCCGGCTGCTCTTGCCGCTCGCGTCACCCAGACGGCTCCTGTCGACGGGCCTCCCCGTCGTTCTCCGTCGCCTGCCGCCAACGCAAGCATCCTCTCTGCACCCCTCGGTGCAGCGGGAAGGCCGCACCACCACTCCGTCGCTGACCCCGACCGGTTCATCGTCCCATGCTCATCGCGCCCCCACAGACGTGCAGGCCATGCTGCTTCTGGCACATGAGCTCCTGCATTACCACCCCGTCGACGACCTCTATGAAGAATGGCTCGCTCGCATCACCGAGCTCGTCAGCGCCGCAGGGGGATCTCCCATGCCGTCTCTCTCGCTGCCTCGCCCTCCGCCAGGTACGGGCGACGTGGCTCAAGGAGTGCCTCCACTGCCTCTGCCCCAAGACGGCGCCCTGGCGCCAAGGCACGCGGCCCCTGGACGTGACCCATGCTACGTCTTGAGCTTGCGTTGGTTTTCCTCAAAGAGGAGAGGATGATGCAGCAATAGTAGCATAAGTATTTCCCCCAGTTTTTGAGAACCAAGGTATCAATCCAGTAGGAGGCTCCTCAAAAGTCCCACGCACCTACACAAACAAACTGAGAACTCGCAACCAACGCGATAAAGGGGTTGTCAATCCCTTCACGGCCACTTGCGAAAGTGAGATCTAATAAAGATAGTATGATAAGATAAATATATTTTTGGTATTTTATAATATAGATGCAAAAAGTAAAGATGCAAATAAAAGTAGATTGAAAGCAAATATGATAGGAGATAGACCTGGGGGCCATAGGTTTCACTAGAGGCTTCTCTCAAGATAGCATAAGTATTACGGTGGGTGAACAAATTACTGTCGAGCAATTGATAGAAAAGCGCATAGTTATGAGATTATCTAGGCATGATCATGTATATAGGCATCACGTCCATAACAAGTAGACCGACTCCTGCCTGCATCTACTACTATTACTCCACACATCAACCGACTCCTTCCTGAATCTAGAGTATTAAGTTCATAAGAATAGAGTAACGCATTAAGCAAGATGACATGATGTAGAGGGATAAACTCAAGCAATATGATATAAACCCCATCTTGTTATCCTCGATGGCAACAATACAATACGTGCCTTGCAACCTTTTCTGTCACTGGGTAAGGACACCGCAAGATAGAACCTAAAGCTAAGCACTTCTCCCATGGCAAGAAAGATCAATCTAGTAGGCCAAACCAAACTGATAATTCGAAGAGACTTGCAAAGATAACTCAATCATACATAAAAGAATTCAGAAGATTCAAATATTATTCATAGATAAACTTCATCCTAAATCCACAATTCATCGGATCTCGACAAACACACCGCAAAAAGAGTTTACATCGAACAGATCTCCAGAAGAGAGGGGGACAACATTGTATTGAGATCCCAAAAGAGATAAGAAGCCATCTAGCTAATAACTATGGACCCGTAGGTCTGTGGTAAACTACTCACAACTCATCGGAGGGGCAAGGATGTTGATGTAGAAGCCCTCCATGGTCGATTCCCCCTCCGGCAGAGTGCCGGCGAAAGCTCCAAGAAGAGATCTCGCGGATACAGAAGGTTACGGTGGTGGAAATTGTGTTTCGTGGTTCCCCTGGATATTTTTAGGGTACGTTGGTATATATAGGAGGAAGAAGTACGTCGGTGGCCGCCCGAGGGGCCCACGAGACAGGGGGGCGCGCCCTACAGGGGGGCGCCCTCCTATCTCGTGGGAACCTCGGCTGCTTCTTGACTTGCACTCCAAGTCCTCTGGATCACGTTCGTTCCAAAAATCACTCTCCCAAAGGTTTCATTCCGTTTGGACTCTGTTTGATATTCCTTTTCTTCGAAATACTGAAATAGGCAAAAAACAGCAATATGGGTTGGGCCTCCGGTTAGTAGGTTAGTCCCAAAAATGATATAAATGTGTAAAATAAAGCCCATAAACATCCAAAAGGGGTAATATAATATCATGGAATAATCAAAAACTAGAGATACCTTGGAGACGTATCAAGCATCCCCAAGCTTAATTCCTGCTCGTCCTCTAGTAGGTAAATGATAAAAAAGAAATTTTTGATGTGGAATGCTACCTAGCATAATTCTCAATGTAATTTTCTTTATTGTGGCATGAATGTTCAGATCAAATGATTCAAAATAAAAGCTTACAAAACATAAAAATAATAATGCTTCAAAGCATACTAACAAATAATCATGTCCTATCAAAATAGCATAGCCAAAGAAAGCTTATCCTTACAAAATCATATAGTTAGGCCATGCTTCATTTTCATTACACAAAATACTCCCATCATGAACAACCCCGATGACGAGCCAAGCAATTGTTTCATACTTTTTAACACGCTTCAGCTTTTTCAACGCTTATGCAATACATGAGCGCAAGCCATGGACATAGCACTATGGTGGTATATGGTGGTGGTTGTGAGGACAAAAAGGGAGAAGATAGTCTCACATCAACTAGGCGTATTAACGGGCTATATGGAGATGCCCATTAATAGATATCAATGTGAGTGAGTTGGGATTGCCATGCAACGTATGCACTAGAGTTATAAATGTATGAAAGCTCAACAAAAGAAACTAAGTGGTTGTGCATCCAACTTGCTTGCTCACGAAGACCTAGGGCATTTTGAGGAAGCCCATCATTGGAATATACAAGCCAAGTTCTATAATGAAAAATTCCCACTTAGTATATGAAAGTGACAACATAGGAGACTCTCTATCATGAAGATCATGGTGCTACTTTTGAAGCACAAGTGTGGAAAAAGAGATAGTAGCATTGTCCCTTCTCTCTTTTTCTCTCATTTTATTTTTTCTCTTTTTTTCATTTTCTTTTTTTCTTTTTTTTCTTCTTTGGCCTTTCTTTTTTTTGGCCCTTCCTTTTTCTTTCTCATTTTTTTTCTTTTTGCAAAGTTCGAAGTCTCATCCCGACTTGTGGGGGAATCATAGCCTTCATCATCCTTTCCTCACTAGGACAATGCTCTAATAATGAAGATCATCACACTTTTATGGATTTACAACTCAAAAATTACAACTCAAAGCTAGAACAAGATATGACTCTATATGAATGCCTCCGGCGGTGTACCGGGATATGCAATGAATCAAGAGCGACATGTATGAAAATTATGAAGCTGGCCTTGCCACAAATACGATGTCAACTACATGATCATGCAAAGAGCAATATGACAATGATGGAGTGTGTCATAATAAACGGAACGGTGGAAAGTTGCATGGCAATATATCTCAGAATGGCTATGGAAATGCCAAAATAGGTAGGTATGGTGGCTGTTTTGAGGAAGGTAAATAAGGGGTTTACAATACCGGCGAAAGTTGCGCGGTAATAATAAAGGCTAGCAAAGTGGAAGGATGAGTGTGCATATATCCATGGACTCACATTAGTCAAAAAGAACTCATATACTTATTGCAAAAGTCTACTTAGCCCTCGAAGCAAAGTACTACTATGCATGCCCCAAGAGGGATAGATTGGTAGGAAAAGACCATCGCTCGTCCCCGACTGCCACTCATAAGGAAGACAATCAAAAGAGCACCTCATGCAACAAATTTGTCACACAACTTTTACCATACGTGCATGCTACGGGACTTGCCAACTTCAACAAAAGTATTTTTCAATTTCATAATTACCCACTAGCATGACTCTAACATTACTACCTTTATATCTCAAAACAATTATCAAGCATCAAATTGATCATAGCATCCAATTCTTTTTCTATGATAGTTTTTATTATACCCAACTTGGATGCTCATCATTCTAAGACCAACTTTGTAACCATAGAAAATACCATGCTGTTCTAAAAGACTCTCAAAAAGATATAAGTGAAGCATGAGAGACTAAAAATTTCTTCAAAATTAAGACACCACCGTGCTCTAAAAGATATAAGTGAAGCACTAGAGCAAAAACTATCAAGCTCAAAAGATATAAGTGAAGCACATAGAGTATTCTAGCAAATTCTAATAAAATAGGCTTCTCCCAAAAGGTGTGTATAGCAAGGATGATTGTGGTAAACTAAAAAGCAAAGACTAATATAATACACGACGCTCCAAGCAAAACACATATCATGTGGCGAATAAAAATATAGCTCCAAGTAAAGTTACCAATGAATGAAGACGAAAGAGGGGATGCCTTCCCGGGGCATCCCCAAGCTTAGGCTTTTGGATATTCTTGAATATCTTGGGGTGCCATGGGCCTCCCCAAGCTTAGGCTCTTGCCACCCATTATTCCATAGTCCATAAAAGCTTTACACAAAACTTGAAAACTTCACAACACAAAACTCAACAGGAAATCTTATAAGCTCCGTTAGTGAAAGAAAACAAAACCACCACATAAGGTACTGTAAAGAACTCATTCTTTATTTATTTTGGTGTTAAACCTACTGTATTCCAACTTCTCTATGGTTTATAAACTATTTTACTAGCCATAGATGCATCAAAATAAGTAAACAACACACGAAAAGCAGAATCTGTCAAAAACAGAACAGTCTGTAGCAATCTGTAACTAACGCAAACTTATGGAACTCTAAAAATCCTACAAAAATAGGAAGTCCTGGAAAATTTGTTTATTGAACAGTAGCAAACAGAATAAATGCAAAATAACGTTCCTGTGATTTAACAAAATTTTATTCGTGCGTGCAAAGTTTATGTTTTTCAGCAGAATCAAATCAACTATCATCGTAGGTTATCCTATAGGTTCTACTTGGCATAAACACTAATTAAAAGATAAAAACACATGTAAACAGAAGGTAGATGCAAGATTTATTACTAAACAGGAGCAAAAACATAAAAAAATAAAGAAAATAGGGTTGCCTCCCAACTAGCGCTATCGTTTAACGCCCCTAGCTAGGCATAAAAGCAAAGATAGATCTAACGAGTGCCATCTTTGGCACTAAATTCATAAGTAGCCCGCATGATAGATTCATAAGGTAATTTGACTTTATTTCTTGGAAAGTTCTCCATGCCTTTCTTTAATGGAAATTGGAATCTAATATTCCCTTCCTTCATATCAATAATCGCACCAATCGTGGCAAGAAAGATTGCAATCTATATCAAGAACGATAAAATCCACGGCACCAAATTTCTATTTGCAACAATGAGAACATCATTGATCCTTCCCATTGGCTTTTTAATGGTGGAATCCGCAAGGTGCAAATTTAAAGAGCAATCATCAAGATCATGGAAACCTAGAATATCACATAAAGTTTTTGGAATCGTGGAAACACTAGCACCCAAATCACACAATGCAAAACACTCATAATCTTTAATTCTAATCTTTATAGTAGGTTCCCACTCATCATTAAGTTTTCTAGGTATAGAAGCTTCTAAATTAAGTTTTTCATCATAATATTGCATCAAGGCATCAACGATATGTTTGGTAAAAGCTTTATTTTGACTATAAGCATGAGAAGAATTAACAACGGATTGCAACAAGGAAATACAACCTTTTAAAGAGCAATTATCATAATCAAATTCCTTGAAATCCAAGATAGTAGGTTCAATGTTATTAGAAGTTGAGGACCCTCCAATCTCACTTTTACCAAATTTAGCATCAAGATCTAAAGACTCCGAATTCTTGGGACGCCTTCTAGGCAAAGTTGATTCATCATCAGTCCCATAATCATCAAAATTCATATTGCAAAACATAGATCTAATAGGAGACGCATCAATAACTTTAAGATCCTCATCATTATTTTCATGGAAACTAGAAGAACATGCTTTTATAAAGCTACCTTTCTTCGCACGCAATCTAGCAGTTCTTTCTTTGCACTCATCAATGGAAATTCTCATTGCTTTGAGAGACTCATTGATATCATGCTTAGGAGGAGAAGATCTAAGTTTAAGAGAATCAACATCAAGCGAAAGTTTATCAACGTTCCTAGCCAAATCATCAATTTTGAGCAATTTTTCTTCAAGCAAAGCATTAAAATTCTTTTGAGAAATCATAAATTCTTTCACACTATTCTCAAAATCAGAGGGCATCTTACTAAAATTACCATAAGCATTATTGTAGGAAATTACATAATTATTAGAGGAATTACTAGGGAACGGTCTAGCATTAAAGTTTCCTCTATAAGCATTGTTTCCAAAACTATTCCTACCAACAAAATTCACATCCATAGATTCATTATTATTCTCAATCAAAGAAGACAAAGGCATATCATTAGGATCAAGAGGAGTATTTTTAGTAGCAAATAATTTCATAAGTTCATCCTTCTTTCCACTCAAAACAATGATTTCTTCTGTAACATGCACTTTTTTACTAGAAGATCTTTCGGTGTGCCATTGAGAATAATTAGCCATAATATTATCAAGAAGTTTTGTAGCATCTCCTAACGTGATTTCCATAAACAAGCCTCCCGCGGCTGAATCTAAGAGATTTCTAGAAGCAAAGTTCAAACCGGCATAAAATTTTGTATGATCATCCATAAATTCAAACCATGAGTAGGGCAATTGTGAAGCATCAATTTCATTCTTTCCCAAGATTGGGAAACATGCTCATGATCAAGTTGTTTAAAATTCATGATATTGTTCCTAAGAGTAATAATCTTAGCGGGAGGAAAATACTTAGAGATAAAAGCATCTTTGCACTTGTTCCAAGAATCAATACTATTTTTAGGCAAAGACGAAAACCAAACTTTAGCACGATCTCTAAGTGAAAACAGAAATAACTTCAATTTGACAATATTGTTATCCGTATCTTTCTTCTTTTGCATATCACACAAATCAACAAAATTGTTTAGATGAGTAGCGGCATCTTCACTAGGAAGGCCGACAAATTGATCCTTCATAACAAGATTCAGCAAAGCGGTATTGATTTCACAAGACTCAACATCATTAAGAGGAGCAATTGGAGTACTAAGGAAATCATTATTATTGGTATTCGAGAAATCACACAATTTGGTATTATCTTGCGCCATGGCAACAAGTAATCCAACACACAAGCAAACAGGAAAAGGCAAGCTAAAAGAGAGGAGGAGATTGGGAAAGAGAGGGCGAATAAAAAGGCAAGGGTGAAGTAGGGGAGAGGAAAACGAGAGGCAAATGGCAAATAATGTAAATGCGAGGGAGATGGGTTTGTGATGGGTACTTGGTATGTTGACTTGAGCGAAGCCTCCCCGGCAATGTCGCCAGAAATCCTTCTTGCTACGTCTTGAGCTTGCGTTGGTTTTCCTCAAAGAGGAGAGGGTGATGCAGCAATAGTAGCGTAAGTATTTCCCCCAGTTTTTGAGAACCAAGGTATCAATCCAGTAGGAGGCTCCTCAAAAGTCCCACGCACCTACACAAACAAACTGAGAACTCGCAACCAACGCGATAAAGGGGTTGTCAATCCCTTCACGCCCACTTGCGAAAGTGAGATCTAATAAAGATAGTATGATAAGATAAATATATTTTTGGTATTTTATAATATAGATGCAAAAACTAAAGATGCAAATAAAAGTAGATTGAAAGCAAATATGATAGGAGATAGACCTGGAGGCCATAGGTTTCACTAGAGGCTTCTCTCAAGATAGCATAAGTATTACGGTGGGTGAACAAATTACTGTCGAGCAGTTGATAGAAAAGCGTATAGTTATGAGATTATCTAGGCATGATCATGTATATAGGCATCACGTCCATAACAAGTAGACCGACTCCTGCCTGCATCTACTACTATTACTCCACACATCAACCGAATCCTGCCTGCATCTAGAGTATTAAGTTCATAAGAACAGAGTAACGCATTAAGCAAGATGACATGATGTAGAGGGATAAACTCAAGCAATATGATATAAACCCATCTTGTTATCCTCGATGACAACAATACAATACGTGCCTTGCAACCCTTTCTGTCACTGGGTAAGGACACCGCAAGATTGAACCCAAAGCTAAGCACTTCTCCCATGGCAAGAAAGATCAATCTAGTAGGGCAAACCAAACTGATAATTCGAAGAGACTTGCAAAGATAACTCAATCATACATAAAAGAATTCAGAAGATTCAAATATTATTCATAGATAAACTTGATCATAAACCCACAATTCATCGGATCTCGACAAACACACCGCAAAAAGAGTTTACATCGAATAGATCTCCACAAGAGAGGGGGAGAACATTGTATTGAGATCCAAAAAGAGAGAAGAAGCCATCTAGCTAATAACTATGGACCCGTAGGTCTGTGGTAAACTACTCACAACTCATCGGAGGGGCAAGGATGCTGATGTAGAAGCCCTCCATGGTCGATTCCCCCTCCGGCAGAGTGCCGGCGAAAGCTCCAAGATGAGATCTCGTGGATACAGAAGGTTACGGTGGTGGAAATCGTGTTTCGTGGTGCCCCTGGATGTTTTCGGGGTACGTAGGTATATATAGGAGGAAGAAGTACGTCGGTGGCCGCCCAAGGGGCCCACGAGACAGGGGGCACGCCATACAGGGGGGGCGCCCTCCTATCTCGTGGGAACCTCGGCTGCTTCTTGACTTGCACTCCAAGTCCTCTAGATCACATTTGTTCCAAAAATCACGCTCCCGTAGGTTTCATTCCGTTTGGACTCCGTTTGATATTCCTTTTCTTCGAAATACTGAAATAGGCAAAAAACAGCAATATGGGCTGGGCCTCCGGTTAGTAGGTTAGTCCCAAAAATGATATAAATGTGTAAACTAAAGCCCATAAACATCCAAAAGGGGTAATATAATAGCATAGAACAATCAAAAATTATAGATACGTTGGAGACGTATCAACCCACCGCGTCTGGCGCCCGCGCGAGGAGAAGGAAACTCTCAAGAAATCCCTCGGCCTCAAGAAGGCGCCCTCGTGCTTCCTGCACCAGCGCAACAAGACCGCATCCCCGCACCGGCACGACAAGACCGCGTACTGCCTCTGGCAGAGGTACGCGGATACCATCAAGAGCAAGCTCCGCATCAGCAAAGGGCCCCGGTGACCACAGTAGGTTGCCGCGCCTTCACTCCCGAGCTCCGTAGCGTTTCCTGGCCGGGCAAGTTCAAGCCGGACCTGCCTCCTCGCTACGACGGCACCCCCGACCTTGTGGAGTTCTTGTAGCTCTACGAGCTCAGCATCGAGGCGGCCAACGGAGAAGATAAATTCATGGCAAACTGGTTTCCCATGGCGCTCAAGGACGGTGCCCGCTCGTGGCTCCTGAACCTGCCTCCCGGCTCGATCTCCTCTTGGGACGAGATGCATAGCCGCTTCATCGCCAACTTCCAGGGCACTCGTGACCACCCGCCTGCCGCGGGTGACCCGCGCCGCATCAAGTAACAGCCTGGGAGACCCTACAGAAATACATCCAGCGCTTCAACAGTGTCCGCCTCAAGATCCCCAAGGTGACGGATGAGGCAATCATCTCGCTGTTCTCTGATGGCGTCTGTGACGTCAAGATGAAGGAAGAGCTCGCCATCCACGAGGAGTTGTGCACATCCCTGGAGCTGTTCAACCTGGAGACCAAGTGCGCAAGAGCTAAGGAAGGACGCCTCTCCCTCCTCGAGCTTCCAGCTGCTGACCCGGAAGAAAAGAAGACCAAGGCCAAGGACGTGAAGCGCAAGGGAGCGGCCATGCTCGCGGATGAACCAGACACGAAGCGCGGCAGGGACCGGCCGGAGTCGTCCAAGGGCAGGCGACCGTTCTGCGCCTACCACAACCTCTACACACACAACACCAGCGACTGCCAGGAGCTCAGGGCCATTCGAGAAGGACACTTCGGTCGACGCCCCGAGTGCAACGACCGGGGCTATGGCCGAGGAGGAGGACGTGGCGGAGGACGATGGGACAACCGTGGCCCTCGTCAGGAGTGGTGTGACCGACCTCGTGAGGATCGCTGGCAGGACCAGCCTTGCGATGGCGCCTGGAGGGATCAGCCTCGCAGGGTAACGCAGGCCTTCCTCTGCTGCCGCCGCCGCCAAGAAGGAACGACGACCATCATCAGGACGAAGGGGCTGGGGGCTTCCAGGAGCCATGTGCTATCGCTTGCATCTTGGGTGGAGCTCAGGCCCCAGCCTCTCAGCGCATCTTCAAGCAGTTAGCTCGCGAGGTGAACACTGTCCTCCCCAAAATCGAGGCCACGTGCCCACTCAGGTGGTCCAAGTGCGCCATCACCTTTAGCTCGGCAGATCAACTCAAGTGTGTGGCTACTGCTGGCGTCCTCCCGATGCTCCATTCACCAGTCATCAGCAACGTGCAAGTCACCAGGACCCTCATCGATGGCGGCGCAGGGCTTAACGTCCTGTCCGTTGAGATGTTCGACAACCTCCAAGTGACATACGATCAGCTCCAGCCTACCAAGCCTTTCTCAGGAGTTACCAATGGTTCCACCACCCCGATAGGGCGGGTCCGCTTCCTGTCACCTTCGGACAGCGTGACAACTACCGCACCGAGCTCATCGACTTTGACGTCGCCCACATCCACCCGCCGTACAATGCCATCCTCGGGTATCTAGCCCTGGCCAAGTTCATGCCGGTGACCCACCACGGCTACAATGTCCTCAAGATGCTAGGAAGCGGTGGAATCATCACGCCCCCTGTGAAGAGAGAGATGCGGTATGCTCCCTCGAGTGTGCCTTCCAAGCTGCAGCAATCGAGGACCCGGACAGCAAGGGCGAGAACCCTCCTGAGGCCATCCCCAAGAAGAAAAAGCAACCGCTCCACACACGGCCTCGGGAGGATGGCATCCCGGGTGGTGCCGCATCAGGATTAGCGCCCGTGCCTGGGGCGCCTTCTTCCATCACATAGGAAGGCGCGCCCGGCGCCTGATACGTCTCCAACGTATCTATAATTTTTGATTATTCCATGCTATTATATTACCCCTTTTGGATGTTTATGGGCTTTATTTTACACATTTATATCATTTTTGGGACTAACCTACTAACCGGAGGCCCAGCCCGTATTGCTGTTTTTTTTGCCTATTTCAGTATTTCGAAGAAAATGAATATCAAACGGAGTCCAAACGGAATGAAACCTTCGGGAGCGTGATTTTTGGAACGAACATGGTCCAGAGGACTTGGAGTGCAAGTCAAGAAGCAGACGAGGCCTCCACGAGATAGGAGGGCGCGCCCCCCTATAGGGTGCACCCCTATCTCGTGGGCCCCTCGGGCGTCCACCGACGTACTTCTTCCTCCTATATAAGCGTGCGTACCCCAAAAACATCCAGAGAGCCAATGAAACACAATTTCCACCACCGTAACCTTCTGTATCCGCGAGATCTCATCTTGGAGCCTTCGCCGACACTCTGCCGGAGGGGGAATCGACCATGGAGGACTTCTACATCAACATCCTTGCCCCTCCGATGAGTTGTGAGTAGTTTACCACAGACCTATGGGTCCATAGTTATTAGCTAGATGGCTTCTTCTCTCTTTTTGGATCTCAAGACAATGTTCTCCCCCTCTCTTGTGGAGATCTATTCGATGTAAACTCTTTTTGCGGTGTGTTTGTCGAGATCCTATGAATTGTGGGTTTATGATCAAGTTTATCTATGAATAATATTTGAATCTTCTCTAAATTCTTTTATGTATGATTGATTTATCTTTGCAAGTCTCTTCGAATTTTCAGTTTGGTTTGGCCAACTAGATTGATCTTTCTTACCATGGGAGAAGTGCTTAGCTTTGCGTTCAATCTTGCGGTGTCCTTTCCCAGTGACAGCAGGGGCAGCAAGGCACGTATTGTATTATTGCCATCGAGGATAACAAGATGGGGTTTATATCATATTGCTTGAGTTTATCCCTCTACATCATGTCATCTTGCTTAATGTGTTACTCTGTTCTTTATGAACTTAATACTCTAGATGTAGGCAGGAGTCGGTCGATGTGTGGAGTAATAGTAGTAGATGCAGGCAGGAGTCGGTCTACTTGTTATGGACGTGATGCCTATATACATGATCATGCCTAGATAATCTCATAATTATTCGCTTTTCTATCAATTGCTCGATAGTAATTTGTTCAACCACCGTAATACTTATGCTATCTTGAGAGAAGCCACTAGTGAAACCTATGGCCCCCGGGTCTATCTCTTATCATATTTGCTTCCATTCTACTTTTATTTGCATCTTTAATTTTTTCATCTATATTATAAAATACCAAAAATATATTTATCTTATCTTACTGTCTTTATTAGATCTCACTTTCGCAAGTGGCCGTGAAGTGATTGACAACCCCTTTATTGCGTTGGCTGCGAGTTCTTTGTTTGTTTGTGTAGGTGCGTGGGACTTTTGAGGAGCCTCCTACTGGATTTATACCTTGGTTCTCAAAAACTGAGGGAAATACTTACGCTACTATTGTTGCATCACCCTTTCCTCTTCAAGGAAAACCAACACAAGCTCAAGACATAGCAAGAAGGATTTATGGCGCCGTTGCCGGGGAGGTCTTCGCTCAAGTCAAGACATACCAAGTACCCATCACAAACTCATCTCCCTCGCATTTACATTATTTGCCATTTGCCTCTCGTTTTCCTCTCCCCCACTTCTCCCTTGCCGTTTTATTTGCCCTCTATTTCCCAATCTCCTCTCTCTTTTTTCCGCTTGCCCTTTTCTGTTTCCTTGTGTGTTGGATTACTTATCGCGATGGCGCAAGATAATACCCAATTGTGTGATTTCTCCAATACCAATAATAATAATTTCCTTAGTACTCTGTTTGCTCCTCTTAATGATGTTGAGTCTTGTGAAATCAATACTGCTTTGCTGAATCTTGTTATGAAAGATCAATTCGCCGGCCTTCCTAGTGAAGATGTCGCTACCCATCTAAACAACTTTGTTGATTTGTGTGAGATGAAAAAGAAGAAAGATACGGATAATGATATTGTTAAATTTTAGTTACTTCCGTTTCACTTAGAGATCGTGCTAAAGTTTGGTTTTCGTCTTTGCCTAAAAATAGTATTGATTCTTGAAACAAGTGCAAAGATGCTTTTATCTCTAAGTATTTTCCTCCCGCTAAGATTATCACTCTTAGAAATGATATTATGAATTTTAAACAACTTGATCATGAGCATGTTGCCCAATCTTGGGAAAGAATGAAATTGATGATCCACAATTGCCCTGCTCATGGTTTGAATTTATGGATGATCATACAAAAATTTTATGCCGGTTTGAACTTTGCTTCTAGAAATCTCTTAGATTCGGCCGTGGGCGGCACGTTTATGGAAATCACTTTAGGAGATGCTATAAAACTTCTTGATAATATTATGGCTAATTATTCTCAATGGCACACCAAAAGATCTTCTTGTAAAAAAGCGCATGCTATAGAAGAAATCAATGTTTTGAGTGGAAAGATGGATGAACTTATGAAGTTGTTTGCTACTAAAAATACTTTTCTTGATCCCAATGATATGCCTTTGTCTACTTTGATTGAGAATAATAATGAATCTATGGATGTGAATTTTGCTGGTAGGAATAGTTTTGGAAACAATGCTTATAGAGGAAACTTTAATGCTAGACCGTTCCCTAGTAATTCCTCTAATAATTATGGAAATTCCTACAATAATTCGTATGGTAATTTTAATAAGATTCCCTCCGATTTTGAGAATAGTGTGAAAGAATTTTAATGCTTTGCTTGAAGAAAAATTGCTCAAAGTTGATGATTTGGCTAGGAACGTTGATTGATTTTCGCTTGATGTTGATTCTCTTAAACTTAGATCTTCTCCTCCTAAGCATGATATCAATGAGTCTCTCAAAGCAATGAGAATTTCCATTGACGAGTGCAAGGAAAGAACCGCTAGATTGCGTGCTAAGAAAGATAGCTTTGTAAAGGCGTGTTCTTCTAGTTTCCATGAAAATAATGATGAGGATCTTAAAGTTATTGATGTGTCTCCTATTAGGTCTATGTTTTGCAATATGAATCTTTATAATTATGGGACTGATGATGACTCAACTTTGCCTAGAAGGCGTCCCAAGAATTCGGAGTTTTTAGATCTTGATGCTAAATTTGGTAAAACTGGGATTGGAAAGGTCACAACTTTAAATAGCATTGAACCCACTATCTCGGATTTCAAGGAATTTGATTATGATAATTGTTCTTTAGAAGGTTGTATTTCCTTGTTGCAATCCGTTGTTAATTCTCCTCATGCTTATAGTCAAAATAAAGCTTTTACCAAACATATCGTTGATGCCTTGATGCAATCTTATGATGAAAAACTTAATTTGGAAGTTTCTATACCTAGAAAACTTAAAGATGAGCGGGAACCAACTATAAAGATTATAATTAAAGATCATGAGTGTTTTTCTTTGTGTGATTTGGGTGCTAGTGTTTCCACGATTCCGAAAACTTTATGTGATATTTTAGGTTTCCATGATCTTGATGATTGCTCTTTAAATTTGCACCTTGCGGATTCCACCATTAAAAAGTAAATGGGAAGGATCAATGATGTTCTCATTGTTGCAAATAAAAATTTGGTGCCCGTGGATTTTATCGTTCTTGATATAGATTGCAATCTTTCTTGCCCTATTATTCTTGGTAGACCTTTCCTTAGAACGATTGACGCGATTATTGATATGAAGGAAGGGAATATTAGATTCCAATTTCCATTAAAGAAAGGCATGGAGCACTTTACAAGAAAGAAAGTCAAATTACCTTATGAATCTATCATGCGGGCTACTTATGAATTTAGTGCCAAAGATGGCACTCGTTAGATCTATCTTCGCTTTTATGCCTAGCTAGGGGCGTTAAACGATAGCGCTAGTTGGGAGGCAACCCAATTTTCTTTATGTTTTTTGTTTTTGTTCCTGTTTATTAATAAATCTTGCATCTACCTTCTGTTTAGATGTGTTTTTATCTTTTAATTAGTGTTTGTGCCAAGTAGAACCTATTGGATAACCTATGATGATAGTTGATTTGATTCTGCTGAAAAACAGAAACTTTGCGCACACGAATTTAGTTTTGTTAAATCACAGAAACATGAATTTTCGTTTATTCTTTTTGCTGCTGATAAATAAACAAATTTTACAGGACTTCCTATTTTTGTAGGATTTTTAGAGTTCCAGAAGTTTGCATTAGTTACAGATTGCTACAGACTGTTCTGTTTTTGACAGATTCTGTTTTTTCGTGTGTTGTTTGCTTATTTCGATGCATCTATGGCTACTAAATTAGTTTATAAACCATAGAGAAGTTGGATTACAGTAGGTTTAACACCAAAATAAATAAATAATGAGTTAATTACAGTAACTTATGTGGTGGTTTTGTTTTCTTTCACTAACGGAGCTTATAAGATTTCCTGTTGAGTTTTGTGTTGTGAAGTTTTCAAGTTTTGGGTAAAGCTTTTATGGACTATGGAATAAGGAGTGGCAAGAGCCTAAGCTTGGGGATGTCCAAGGCATCCCAAGATATTCAAGAATAGCCAAAAGCCTAAGCTTGGGGATGCCCCGGGAAGGCACCCCTCTTTCGTCTTCGTTCATTGGTAACTTTACTTGGAGCTATATTTTTATTCGCCACATGATATGTGTTTTGCTTGGAGCGTCATGTATTATATTAGTCTTTGCTTTTTAGTTTACCACAATCATCCTTGATGTACACACCTTTTGGGAGAAGCCTATTTGATTTGAATTTGCTAGAATACTCTACGTGCTTCACTTATATCTTTTGAGCTTGATAGTTTTTGCTCTAGTGCTTCACTTATATCTTTTAGAGCACGGTGGTGTCTTAATTTTGAAGAAATTGCTAGTCTCTCATGCTTCACTTATATCTTTTTGAGAGTATTTTATAACAGCATCGTATTTTCTATGGTTACAAAGTTGGTCCTAGAATGATGAGCATCCAAGTTGGGTATAATAAAAACTATCATAAGAAAAGAATTGGATGCTATGATCAATATGATGCTTGATAATTATTTTGAGATATGGTGGTAGTGATATTAAAGTCATGATAGTTGAGGTTATTATGAAAAGTACTTGTGTTGAGGGTTGTGATTCCCGTAGCATGCACATATGGTGAACCGCTTTGTGATGAAGTTGGAGCACAATTTTATTTATTGATTGTCTTCCTTATGAGTGGTGGTCGAGGACGAGCGATGGTCTTTTCCTACCAATCTATCCACCTAAGAGCATGCGCGTTGTGTTTTGGTGTTTGATGACTTCTAAATTTTTGCAACAAGTACATGAGTTCTTTTTAACTAATGTTGAGTCCATGGATTATACACACCTCACCCTTCCACCATTGCTAGCCTCTATTGTGCCGCGCAACTTTCGCCGGTACCATACACCCACCATATACCTTCCTCAAAACAGCCACCATACCTACCTATCATGGCATTTCCATAGCCATTCCGAGATATATTGCCATGCAACTTTCCACCGTTCCGTTCATATGACACGCATTACTTTTGTCATATTGCTTTTTGCATGATCATGTAGTTGACATTGTATTTGTGGCAAGGCCACCTTCATAATTTTCATACATGTCACTCTTGATTCATTGCATATCCCGGTACACCGCCGGAGGCATTCATATAGAGTCATATCTTGTTCTAGCTTTGAGTTGTAATTCTTGAGTTGTAAATCCATAAAAGTGTGATGATCTTCATTATTAGAGCATTGTCCTAGTGAGGAAAGGATGATGAAGACTATGATTCCCCCACAAGTCGGGATGAGACTTTGGACTATACAAAAAGAAAAAAAGAAGAAAAAAAAGAAAGGCCAAAAGAAAAAAAAGGCCAAAGAAAAAAAAAGAGAAAAAAAAGAGAAAAAGAAAAAAATAAAATGAGAGAAAAAGAGAGAAGGGACAATGCTACTATCTCTTTTTCCACACTTGTGCTTCAAAATAGCACCATGATCTTCATGATAGAGAGTCTCATATGTTGTCACTTTCATATACTAGTGGGAATTTTTCATTATAGAACTTGGCTTGTATATTCCAATGATGGGCTTCCTCAAAATGCCCTAGGTCTTCGTGAGCAAGCAAGTTGGATGCACACCCACTTAGTTTCTTTTGTTGAGCTTTCATATATTTATAGCTCTAGTGCATCCGTTGCATGGCAATCTCTACTCACTCACATTGATATCCATTAATGGGCATCTCCATAGCCCGTTTATACGCCTAGTTGATGTGAGACTATCTTCTCCTTTTTATCTTCTCCACAACCACCATTCTATTCCACATATAGTGCTATGTCCATGGCTCACGCTCATGTATTGCGTGAAAGTTGAAAGAGTTTGAGATTATTAAAGTATGAAAAAATTGCTTGGCTTGTCATCGGGGTTGTGCATGATTAAATACTTTGTGTGATGAAGATAGAGCAACAGCCAGACTATATGATTTTGTAGGGATAACTTTCTTTGGCCATGTTATTTTGAGAAGACATGATTACTTTGATTAGTATGCTTGAAGTATCACCATTTTCATGTTAATATGGACTTTTATTTTGTATCATTTGGATCTGAACATTCATGCCAAAATAAAGAAAATTACATTGAGAATTATGCTAGGTAGAATTCCACATCAAAAATTTCTTTTTATCATTTACCTACTCGAGGACGAGCAGGAATTAAGCTTGTTGATGCTTGATACGTCTCCAACGTATCTATAATTTTTTATTGTTCCATGCTATTATATTACCCCTTTCGGATGTTTATGGGCTTTATTTTACACATTTCTATCATTTTTGGGACTAACCTACTAACCGGAGGCCCAGCCCGTATTGCTGTTTTTTTCTGCCTATTTCAGTATTTCGAAGAAAAGGAATATCAAACGGAGTCCAAACAGAATGAAACCTTCGGTAGCATGATTTTTGGAACGAATGTGATCCAGAGGACTTGGAGTGCAAGTCAAGAAGCAGCCAAGGCCTCCACGAGATAGGAGGGCGCCCCCCCCCCTATAGGGTGCGCCCCTGTCTCGTGGGCCACTCGGGCGTCCACCGACGTACTTCTTCCTCCTATATAAGCCTACGTACCCCGAAAACATCCAGAGAGCCAACGAAACACAATTTCCACCACTGTAACCTTCTGTATCCGCGAGATCTCATCTTGGAGCCTTCGCCGGCACTCTGCCAGAGGGGGAATCGACCATGGAGGGCTTCTACATCAACATCCTTGCCCCTCCAATGAGTTGTGAGTAGTTTACCACAGATCTACGGGTCCATAGTTATTAGCTAGATGGCTTATTCTCTCTTTTTGGATCTCAATACAATGTTCTCCCCCTCTCTTCTGGAGATCTATTTGATGTAAACTCTTTTTGCGGTGTGTTTGTCGAGATCCGATGAATTGTGGGTTTATGATCAAGTTTATCTATGAATAATATTTGAATCTTCTCTGAATTCTTTTATGTATGATTGAGTTGTCTTTGCAAGTCTCTTCGAATTTTTAGTTTGGTTTGGCCTACGAGATTGATCTTTCTTGCCATGGGAGAAGTGCTTAGCTTTGGGTTCAATCTTGTGGTGTCCTTTCCCAGTGACAGTAGGGGCAGCAAGGCACATATTATATTGTTGCCATCAAGGATAACAAGATGGGGTTTATATCATATTGCTTGAGTTTATCCCTCTACATCATGTCATCTTGCTTAATGCGTTACTCCGTTCTTTATGAACTTAATACTCTAGATGCAGGAAGGAGTCGGTCGATGTGTGGAGTAATAGTAGTAGATGCAGGCAGGAGTCAGTCTACTTGTTACGGACGTGATGCCTATATACATGATCATGCTTAGATAATCTCATAATTATTCTCTTTTCTATCAATTGCTCGACAGTAATTTGTTCACCCACTGTAATACTGATGCTATCTTGAGAGAAGCCACTAGTGAAACCTATGGCCCCCGGGTCTATCTCTTATCATATTTGCTTCCAATCTACTTTTATTTGCATCTTTACTTTTTGCATCTATATTATAAAATACCAAAAATATATTTATCTTATCTTACTATCTTTATTAGATCTCACTTTTGCAAGTGGCCATGAAGGGATTGACAACCCCTTTATTGCGTTGGTTGCGAGTTTTTTGTTTGTTTGTGTAGGTGCGTCGGACTTTTGAGGAGCCTCCTACTGGATTGATACGTTCGTTCTCAAAAACTGAGGGAAATACTTACGCTACTATTGCTGCATCACCCTTTCCTCTTCAAGGAAAACCAACGCAAGCTCAAGAAGTAGCAGCGCCCTCCTCGGGCAGTGCTCGGGGGCTCTCTTCTGGAGGGCCTCAGACCTTGCCAACATCACGAGGGAGGCACTTGGGCACCACTTGGAGGCGTGCTTCGCGGCACGTTTCCCTCAGGAAGGCATGGGGCATGGAGAGCCCAACGTTCAGTAGTTCATCGCCAAGACCACTCAGGAGCTCCAGGAAGCAATGGCCATGCGCGGCAATCGCCGCCTACCCGGTGCGGCTCCCCATCCAGGCGAGGATGGTGGGTTGCGTGTCTGCATCAACGTCCCAGGGCTCAACCGAGCCGCATCTCAGTAGCGCTTCTGGCCTTCGCGCATGGGACACTGCGAGGGTCCGCCGCACAACTACGTTCGCATGCCTTTCGGCCTGCCGAACGCGGCTGCCACCTACCAGCATCACCTAAGGAGCATCCTGGCGGCTCAGGAGGCCAGGCACCACGTGGTCCTAGCAAAGATGGAGACGGTCCACAAGGAACCACCTGGATACCCGGAGCCTCCCGAGGCTCAGGGCCCCAGTGGCTCGTGAGGGACGGTCACTTCACCACGCATCTTCAGCTGCCTCAACACCCCCTCTACAACGGTACCAGGTGACATCTCCCAAGTTCATTTCAGCTGGGAGCGCCCTCAGGGCTGCATCATTCCCAGGCCATGTGGGTCCGTCCATGCCGCATGTATCCCCTTTTCTTATGTCCTTACCTTACCTTGCTGGGGGCGCCCCTCGGGCTGCATCATCCCCAAGCCACTCGGGCCTGACCCAGTGGCATGTATCCATTCTGCATTTACCTAAGCTGATTTGCCTTTCATGCCTAACCTACCTGTGATTATCGCCTGCTCGATTGACGTCTACCACGGGAGCCGCTCGCGCTGGCACGGTGCTTGCGCACGGGTCCGTCCCTGCAACTCCGACAAATCTGAGCGGTTGAGCTCTGGCCCGCGGCAGCCCCACGGGCGTCACCTCACCAGACCCTCAGTGCCCTCACCTCTCTCTCGGAGCAACCAATGGCCTGCCGGCAATCATAAAGGCAACACGTGCCTTTCTCATGCTGATTCGCAGGAACCTCCCGAGGACTACAGTGGGCGGCACCACGAGCTCCCTCTCTTTCCCATGCGGTCCACTTGCGCGTTAAAAGGGGGGCTCCTGAGCATCGTGACTCAGGAGCTCTTACTGCCTCAGCCCTCACCCCTGGCCTTGACCACGGCATCGCGACCTGACATACCAGCGGCGGCTGAGCTCGCTCGAGGACCGGGACCTAAGGACGCAGAGCATGAAGGAGAGTGTGGGGAAGAAAGCGGAGGCTCGCATGGGTCTAACCTAGCTGCGCAACGGCCGCCGACGCACAAGTCTGGCACAACGCAAGGGAACGACTCCAGACTACCGAGATAAGTCTTGTGCCTGTAACAACTGATCATTGCAACGCAAAATTCTCACTTGTTGTGGCTCTGTGACGGCAACGTTGCCTTCCTTTCTCACCTCTCGGTGGCTGCTTGCACGCTAAAGGGGACCTCCTGAGCATCGCGCCTCAGGGGCTCTTACTAGACCTCGGGCCGCTCATCTCCTCGCCTTGACGACGGCATCACGACCTGGCATACCAGCGACGGCTGCAGCCTGCCTGGGGACCGGGACCTGTCAGCATAGAGCGATAAGTCGTTGCGAGGTTAGAAAGGGGGAACCAAGCCGGGATAGGACAAGCACTTGCACGATTCCATAATAAGGATAACATCAGCAAAAGACATCGCAGACCCTTTACACGCCCCCACGGGGTGTTTTATCGATTCCTCGTAGGGAACAAAAGACGGGAACTCTGAGGGGCGCTAACTACACGCGCCTTCATGGCCGACGCCATCATCAATAGTGAGCCACGGGAGGCGCCAACCCCATCCAGATCGGCGGCGGCGACGTCCCGATGCAGTTGCCTTGCACCGGGCCCGGAGAGAGCTCGGGGGTGCATAGATGTCGTCGCCCGTCTCCGGAGTCTCGAAGGGTTCGGGAGAATCGCTGGACTCCCAAACATCACTGCTGCTACCGGAGGAGCCGTTGGGGGAGCGGACGGCGGGCCCGGTCCCTGCCGCGTTGATCTCCTGGCTGCCTCCTCCGGGGCAGCACTCCAGACGGTGGCATTCCATGTCGAAGACCTTGAAGAACAACACAGAGGCGCCGTCGTACTCAAAATAGATCACGAGGGCGCCTCCCGTTTGGCAGACCCGGGCGACTTTGCCCCAGCCTCTGGTCATGAAGATCTTGCCTGGGGAAACGACCTCAACCTTCGCTCCGGTCGCCGGGGCGCCAAAATTGGCGTGCTGCAACCAAAGCTCGAGAGGCCCCCTCGGCGGCACCTCGGCGGAGAAGAATGAAGGGAAGTGGATCCAGGTGCTTGGAGGCATCACCGCGTGCAGCACGAGCTCGCGAGAGGAGTCCACGATGTGGACTCCGGGAGCGACGGCGCCCGTCACCGCAGCTCACCGACCGCGACTGCGGCGTCGGCGGTGCCGCTCACCGTCCCCTTCTCCGGAGCCCTCGGCTGGGGCGCACTGGAGTAGCGGGTGCCCAGGAAGCAGCCGCTCGCACAAAGGCCTCGTCATTTCCAGCCCCACGACCTCACCACGGCGGTGGACCGGCCTCTTCTTCGGCGGGAGCGGATCAGGCCCATCCCAGGGAGCCTTCCCCTTCTCTTTGGCCGGGAATCTGCGGATCGGTGCCATTAGCGCCAAGGCTGGAGGTGGAGCAGGGGAGAAGAAGCAGGTGGAGCGAGAACAGATGGGCGACGGGGTCTTCTCGCGCCCCTAATTTATAGCCCAAGGGAGACCAACCGTCGACCTCCATGATCGCAGGTAATGATGACCCTTTTTTCATGTAGCAGGGACTCGTCAAGTTGGGTAGTTGCCGAGGCAGCGTGAGGAAGCAGAGACGCCCACGTCCAATCAGTCGCCATGCGTCAACCAAGGCCGCAGGCTGTTGGGGCCTGGGGCGCTCCACACTTGCCCTTTGGCTTCGCCGCTAAGCCAAGTCCGAGCGCGCCTTGGGCCCGGGGGCTACTGTCGACGTTCTGGGAACGGGGGTCCCCAGACTTGCCTGCCTGCGGCCTGCGGCGTGGCTCCACCAGTGGCCCAGTACGGCCCGTCTTCATCAACCAACACTCAAGAACCTCACGAGGGGCCAAGCCTCGCGGGGCGGATGACGCAAGGCCTCCTCAGGAGCGGCCTCACCAGGCAGGCTCGCGAGGGAGGCGGAGAGATCGAGGCAATGGGTACCTCGCGAGGTTCCCATGATGCAAGCTATGACGACCAAGGCCAGGCGGGCGCCAGCACGTGCAGTGTCCTTGTTTCCCCTTTGGTGCCAAGGGGGCAAGCGCAGGCGCGGAGTACCGAGGCATCAGGCAAAGGTTTCCAAATTGGTGCAACAAGACCAAGACCGGCGGGACTGCGGGACGGAGGTTATCGTGGAGCCCAAGACGGCGGCATCACCAGCGCCTTTGGCAGGCAAAGAGCACCCTTAGTCAGGATAGCTTGTACTAGTTGTCCCCTTTCAAAATGGTCGTTGTTGGATCCCTTCCCGCTCAATATTTGGGAAGAGGACCAGGGCCTCTATAAATAGGGCTAGCCACCACAGTAGGGGACGAACTCAGTTCAGCGACACACCACACCAGCTCAAGAACACCTCTCCTCGCGAGGATGTTCTTCCCCTGTACTATTCATCATCAGCCCAAGAGGAAATCCACCACCACACACAGGAGTAGGGTATTACACCACAACGGTTGCCGAACCTGTATAAATCTCGTGTCTCTTGTGTTGTGAGTTCATCGAGCTAGCTTAGAGATCGTGGCGAGGCTGAGGGCGTGTTTCGGTAGGGGGGAATCTTCGTGCGCACCCCAGTGTTCGAACCTCGAGGGTTTTGCCGTAACCCGATATCCGACACATGCCTTTGTCCACTTTGATTGAGAATAATAATGAATCTATGGATGTGAATTCTGTTGGTAGGAACAATTTTGGTAATAACGCGTATAGAGGTAACTTTAATCCTAGGGCGTTTCCTAGTAATCCCTCTAATAATTATGGTAATTCCTACAACAATTCTTATGGAACTTATAATAAGATGTCCTCTGATTTTGAGATTAGTGTTAAAGAATTTATGAGTTCGCAAAAAAAATTCATGCTTTGATTGAAGAAAAATTTCTCAAGATTGATGATTTGGCTAGAAACGTGGATAGAATTTCTCTTGATGTTGATTCTTTGAAACTTAGATCTATTCCACCCAAGCATGATATTAATGAGTCTCTCAAAGCCATGAGAATTTCCATTGATGAGTGCAAAAAAAGAACTGCTAAGATGTGTGCTAAGCGAGATTTGTTTGAAAAAGTGTGTTCTTCTAGTTTTCGTGAAAATAATGATGAAGATCTTAAAGTGATTGATGCGACTCCTATTGAATCTTTGTTTTCTAATATAAATCTTGATAAATATGGGACTGGAGATGAGTCAACTTTAGTAAAAAGGCGTCCTAATGATTTAGAGTTTTTAGATCTAGATGCAAAAATTGATAAAAGTGTGATTGGAGAGGTCAAGACTTTAAGTAGCAATGAACCCACTCTTTTGGATTTCAAGGAATTTAATTATGATATTGTTCTTTAATAGATTGTATTTCCTTGTTGCAATCGATGTTGAATTCTCCTCATAATTATAATCAAAACAAAGCTTTTACTAAACATATTGTTGATGCTATGATGCAATCTTTTGAACAAAAACTTGAATTGGAAGTTTCTATCCCTAGGAAACTTTATGATGAATGGGAACCTAATATTAAGATTAAAATTAAAGATTATGAGTGCCATGCTTTGTGTGATTTGGGTGCTAGCGTTTCCACAATTCTAAAAACTTTATGTGATGTGTTAGGTTTCCGTGAATCTGATGATTGTTCTTTAAATTTGCATCTTGCGGATTCCACTATTAAGAAACCTATGGGAAGGATTAATGATGTTCTTATTGTTGCAAATAGGAATTATGTGCCCGTAGATTTCATTGTTCTTGATATATATTGCAATCCTACATGTCCTATTATTCTTGGTAGACCTTTCCTTAGAACGTTTGGTGCAATTATTGATATGAAAGAAGGAAACATTAGATTTCAATTTCTGTTAAGGAAGGGCATGTAACACTTTCCTAGAAAGAGAATTAAATTTCCATGTGAATCTATTATGAGAGCCACTTATGGATTGCACACCAAAGATAACAACACTTAGATCTATTCGTGTTTTATGCCTAGATAAGGGCGTTAAACAATAGCGCTTGTTGGGAGGCAACCCAATTCTATTTCTGTTCTTTACTTTTTGTTCCTGTTTTGCTTTGAATAATTCATCTATCCTCTGGCTATATGTGGTTTTGTGTTTTATTTAGTGTTTGTGCCAAGTAAGACCTTTGGGATAGCTTACGGTGATAGTTGTTTTGATCCTGCTGAAAACCAGAAACTTTTGTGCCAAGTAAATAATTTCCTGGATTCTATTGAAACGTGCTTTTGAAATGATTCTTTTTTATATAGATTGGTGCACAAATTTCCCAGGTTGTCCTAATTTTTTAGAATTTTTGGAGTTATAGAAGTATTCGAGAGTTACAGATTGCTACAGACTGTTTTGTTTTTGACAAATTCTGTTTTCTATGTGATGTTTGCTTATTTTGATGAATCTATGGGTAGTATTAGGTGGTATGAATCATGGAAAAATTGGAATAAAGTAGATATTACACCAATATATATAAAGAATGAGTTTGCAACAGTACCATAAAGTGGTGATTTATTTTCTTATACTAACAGAGCTTATGAGATTTTCTGTTGAGTTTTGTGTTGTTAAGTTTTCAAGTTTTGGGTAAGGATTCAATGGACTATGGAATAAGGAGTGGCAAGAGCCTAAGCTTGGGGATGCCCAAGGCACCCGAAGGTAATATTCAAGGATAACCAAGAGCCTAAGCTTGGTGATGCCCCGGAAGGCATCCCCTCTTTCGTCTTCATCTATCAGTAAATTTACTTGAGGCTATATTTTTATTCACCACATGATTTGTGTTTTGCTTGGAGCGTCTTGTATGATTTGAGTCTTTGATTTTTAGTTTGCCACAATCATCCTTTCTGTACACACCTTTTGAGAGGGACACACATGAATCGTGATCTATTAGAATACTCTATGTGGTTCCCTTATATCTTTTGAGCTAGGCAATATCGCTCTAGTGCTTCACTTATATCTTTTTAGAGCATGACAGTGGTTTTATTTTATAGAAATTGATGAACTCTCATGCTTCACTTATATTATTTTGAGAGTATCTAAACATCATGTTAATTTGCTTTGGTTATAAATTTAGTCCTAGTAAGATAGGCATCCAAGATGGATATAATGAAAGCTTTCATATAAAGTGCATTGAGTACTATGAGAAGTTTGATTCTTTATGATTGTTTTGAGATATGAAGATGGTGATATTAGTGTCATGCTAGTGAGTAGTTGTGAATTTTAGAGATACTTGTGTTAAAGTTTGTGATTCCCGTAGCATGCACGTATGGTGAACCGTTATGTGATGAAGTAGGAGCATGATTTATTTTTTGATTTTGTTCCTTATGAGTGGCGGTCGGGGACGAGCGATGGTCTTTTCCTACCAATCTATCCCCCTAGTAGCATGCACATAGTACTTCTTTTCGATAACTAATAGATTTTTTCAATAAGTATGTGAGTTCTTTATGACTAATGTTGAGTCCATGGATTGTACGCACTCTCACCCTTCCACCATTGCTAGCCTCTCTTGTGCCGTGCAACTCTCGCCGGTACCATACACCCACCATATACCTTCCTCAAAACAACCACCATACCTACCTATTATGGCATTTCCATAGCCATTCTAAGATATATTTCCATGCAAATTTCCACCATTCCGTTTATGACACGCTTCATGATTGTCATATTGCTTTGCACGATCATGTAGTTGACATCGTATTTGTGGCAAAGCCACCTTTCATAATTCTTTCATACATGTCACTCTTGATTCATTGCACATCCCGGTACACCGCCAGAGGCATTCATATAGAGTCATATTTTGTTCTAAGTATTGAGTTGTAAGTAAATAAAATTGTGACGATCTTCATTATTAGAGCATTGTCCGAGTGAGGAAAGGATGATGGAGACTATGATTCCCCCACAAGTCGGGATGAGACTGCGGACGAAAATTAAAAAAAGGAAAAAAAGAGGCAAAAAATGAGAAAGGCCCAAAAAAATAAAAAAAGTGAGAGAAAAAGACAGAAGGGGCAATGTTACTATCCTTTTTCCACACATGTGCTTGAAAGTGGCACCATGATCTTGATGATAGAGAGTCTCCTATGATATCACTTTCATATACTAGTGGCAATTTTTCATTATCGAACTTGGCCTGTATATTCCAATGATGGGCTTCCTCAATTTGCCCTAGGTCTTCGTGAGCAAGCAAGTTGGATGCAGACCCACTTAGTTTCTTTTTGAGCTTTCATAAACTTATAGCTCTAGTGCATCCGTTGCATGGCAATCCCTACTCACTCACATTGATATCTATTGATGGGCATCTCCATAACCCGTTGATACGCCTAGTTGATGTGAGACTATCTCCCTCTTTTTATCTTCTCCACAACCACCATATTCTATTCCACCTATAGTGCTATATCCATGGCTCACGCTCACGTATTGCATGAAAGTTGAAAAAGTTTGAGAACATCAAAAGTATGAAACAATTGCTTGGCTTGTCATCGGGGTGCATGATTTAAATATTTTGTGGTATGAAGATGGAGCATAGCCAGACTATATGATTTTGTAGGGATAGCTTTCTTTGGCCATGTTATTTTGAGAAGACATAATTGCTTTATTAGTATGCTTGAAGTATTAACGTTCTTATGCCAATACTAAACTTTTGTTTTGAATCTTACAAATCTGAACATTCATGCCACAATAAAGATAATTACATGGATAAATAAGTTAGGTAGCATTCTACATCAAAAATTATGTTTTTTTGTCATTTACCTACTTGAGGACGAGTAGGAATTAAGCTTGGGGATGCTTCATATGTCTCCAGTGTATCTATAATTTATTATTGTTTCATGGTATCATATTATCTGTTTTGGATGTTTTAATGCATTATTATGCTATTTTATATTATTTTTGGGACTAACCTATTAACCTAGAGCCAGTGTGTGACAGCCTGGTTTTGCCTTCTCTCTTTTTCCGGACTTCTTTTGCCTCTGCTTTGAATTTGGAGTTTTTGAATCAATTCAAATGGACTTGAGCACTTTGGCATGCCTTTGATTTCCACCCAAGTGACCCCACCATCCCTAGCTCATCTTTATTTCTCTGAAAAATCCAAAAAAATGGCCCAAGGAATATTTTTGATAGAAAAATATTCATTTTCTTCTCTGAAACCCACTTGAGAAACTTGTGCTCCAAAGCAACCATCATTTCTATTGCTCCAAAAATCCTGAGAAAATTCCCAAATATTCTTTGAACCCTAGAGAACCTCCCTGAGCAAAAATATTGCATCACTTTTTGGAATATTTTTGCTACAGAAAATCCCCAAATAGGCACTTTACACCGCAAGTATATTTTTCCTTGATCCTATGAGGCTAAATTTTCTTGAGCTTCATTACCTTCCTAAGAGATTGCTAAACCCCAAAGCTCGGCCCTAAACTCTTACTGGATCACCCACGGTTAACATCACAAGTTACTATCCAGAAACATACTAGGAAGTAAACCACACACACACAACTCCTGGGTTCAACTCAAAGTGTTGGAACCACTCAAACCACCAAGGACTACATGCCAGACATGAATTTTAAGCTTAGCGCTGCCTGATTTCATAGTTCACGCAGTGACCGCGTTCGTTTAGGCATGCTGCCATGCTGCCGATGCACTCTGCGACGCGCCCGAGCTGCTGTTGGGCTCGTGCTCGCTTCCCCGACCGCCGCGTCTTGCCAAACTTCGCCACGATCATCATCCCGACTCCCTTAACTCCTCCCTAGCGCTCGCTGACGCCAGAGCTCGCCGCAGGGAGCACGGGCATGGCGCGACCAAGCGAACAGTGCGCCAATGCCACTGTGTCCGTCGCCATCCTCGCTCATGTGCTCGTCTCTACCCTCCCATAGTGCTCGCGTGAGCTGCGTCGCCTTCTCTCCCTCTCACTGACGCCGTTCGTCGCCGGGCACCGTGTCCAGAAGCCCCCTAGCGGAGCTCGATCCCCTCTCCTCACTCGCTTATCTTACTATCGACCTCCACAAGCTCCCCCTCCCGACCCCTCGAGCATCACCACTCAATCTATCGACCTCCACAAGCTCGTACTTAAGCCGTAGCCCGGCCAGGCAGGCCTCTGGCCGCCGCCACGACCCGAGCTCGCCGACGATTCCTTGTAGCCCCTCCACCTCACTCCAGTGCCTCCCGAGCTCGATCCACTCCTCAGGTGACTTGCTGGTGGTTCACGGGTGCCGTCTGACCCCGTTGGAGCCCCTGGTGTAGCCCCACGTCGTCGTCGTCTCCAACTCCAGCGACCTCTTCTTCCTGCCGCCGCTGGAGAGGCCAGTTTCGACCCCGTCCGACCACCCCTAGCCAAACTATGGGTACGGGCAGGTGCGCCTCGACCCCCTCTCTCTTTCTATCCCTCTGGTTCTAGTCGTCGAGCGCTCCTCGCCGGAGAACGCGCCGTCGACGCGCCGCCCACCTCTATTTCTCTCTTTCTTCCCTGACCTGGTCAGTGGGGCCCGTTGTCGGCCTCTCAGGCCGCGCCTGAAGCGGTATGAGTGGTGGTGCATTCCTGGAAATGCGCCATCGACGTCACCCCCTGGTTTTCTTTTTATTTAAATTCAAATCAATTTGACCAGAAACTTTGACATGATGTAACTTTTAAACCACAAGTCCAAATGAGTTGATTCTTTTTTGCATTGTGTCCTTACTGAAAAGATCTAGTAGCACACCAAAAATGAGAATTTTCTCTGGTGTCTAGATTTTCTGGTAATTTTCAGAAGTGTTCTTGATGTTTTCTATTTGTCATTTTAATTTTTTTCAGAAGGAGAAGCTTGTCTTGAAGAGACCCAGGAGGAGTGTGAAGCTCCTTTGAACTAAGGCAAGCCACACCAAGATTTTCATGGTGTCATTGGAATATCCATGATTTTCCAACTTGAAATAAATTATTTCTTGCATATAATTTTTTAATGAATAATGCGTGTGTTAGTTATTTTTTCATGAGTAAAATGCTTAGTTTACAGACGTGAGTACCTAGACTAGTGTGATCTAGCATGAGTAGCTTGACTATGTGACTATGGTATGACTAGCATCGGTATTATTTTTGTATATGAAGGTTTGATTTCATATGGTAAATGATAAAACTAAAAATGATGAGTGCTAATAACCAGTGAGAAAGAATCAGTAAAGTCTAGTGATGATTTGTGCAAGTGGAACTTTTGATGAGGTTGATCTGTTTATTCTAAGTGATATGTGATGCATGTCGTATGGTTGCATGATCATGGCATATGGTGACTCGAGCACTTTTATTTCAAGTTAAAACTGATATTAATTGAACTTGAACATAAAGTTGATCAGGTCATGGTGCCACTGAAACGAGTTTTTCCCAGTGCAACCACATTTTCCTTTATGGGAAGGCCTTTGGTCGGTCCATTGTCGTGCCTCTGGTCAGTGCCTCCAACGAGAGAAGGTTATGGGCGTGTGGTACCCTGTCCCGGTAAGCAGACATAACCTTGTGTGCCTGTTGTTGATGTTGTTGAGATGGTACCTTGTCCCCGTTTGGGACTATTTTAGTTTTGCCAAGACGGTGGCTATTGATTCCTTTGGTAGGCACGGGGCCACCCATGACTTAGCCCAGTGGGGAGTTAGTCAGAGTGGCCGAGCGAGTGTCATGGCAAAGGGGGAGTTCCGTCAGAATGCCGTTGGTCCACCCGAATTGGAGTGCGAGGCCATGGGTTCCCTGGTGTGGGTACAGTGCGCTACCTCTACAGAGTGTATTTAATCTATCGATAGCCGCATCCTCGGTTACGGACACAACTCGTGAGTAAGTCAGACCATGGATCAACATTTATAAAGTAATCTTGCACACTAAGTTATATGCATGGCACTCGTTGAGTGCTGACGGTGTCAGTGAGACTGACCATTGTGGAAACCATGTGTGGTTTTGTTTGTGATCCGTGAATGATCACCGTTTGGTTATGAGGTAACCCGTTGGTAACAGAGTCCAAGGGACTCGGTGTACAAGTTTGTTGGCATGGCATGAGTAGTATGTTTTTATTTGCATTCAACTTGATTAAATGTCATGATATTGTTTGCCATTATGTTTATGCTTGTTGTGAGCTTGCAAGTACATTCAATGTATTGACCTGGTATGTTATGCCAGATTTCAGGAAAGTCTAACTGGATCGGAGTGTTACCGTGTCTAGATCGTGTCCGCATCGGTGTCCCTGTGCTATGGATTCCCGCTTCATCATTGTTCCGCTGTCGCGTAGTTGTCGTGATCGAGGCCCCTTTATGTTCACTAAATAATGTACATATTGTTCAGCCGCATCGTGTGTGCCGCTTGGCCTCGCTACTTGACGTAATATCGCACTATGTTTCCGCTAGCATCAATAAAGCGGTTGTTTTTCTATACCAAGATGTTGTGTGTTGCCAGAAGACTTGATCTCTGGGCTGGCAATGCAAGGTAAACCGGTTGCTCTGAGCTAGGGTGCCACAACGCTTGGCATCAGAGCCGCGCTGACTGTAGGACACGCTAGACCCTGATATATTAGTTGAACGTTAGCTAGCTTGCTAATTGAGTGCCGGTAGTGTTTGCATCTGGTTGCTGCATTGCATGCACTTGGTTTATTGTTATTTCTAACCCATTAATGATTGTGAGTGTAGATGGCTCCAATGTCGTATCCGTGCCAGTTGGAGTTGTTGCCATACACTTCACCTTGTCTTCTTCAGAATGTATGGCATAGACTTTACCCTCACGGTGACGACCCAACATATCGGGTGTACCGGGAGCATCTAGCCGACTCAGTGTACGACTATCACGTCATGGTTACTCTACACACCAGTTCGTCATCAGGCTCTTACACTCTTACCTCTCAGAGCGGTTATGCTTCCACCGTCGCTCAGGCCATTCAGTTTGCTGCGTTCGAGGTCCTCGTTGAGTTACGCCATACCGAGGTTCGGATGTAGACTCACCCGGGTTTTCACTACTACCCATCTTTGCACGATAAGGGCCGTGTTCGTTTTCCTGTCATTGATCCGGCATCCGATAGTGACACTAGCCACCTTTCTTGATATATCACTGCTAGTTATCTTCTGATTCACGAGCTGGCTCGAGAGCTGACTCGTGCTCGCACTGCTTTAGTCGCTGCTAGGTCCTACCCCACTCCACCTTCTATGGGATTTACTCCTTATATTGTGCCCAGTTCTAGCTCGCCTATTTCCCCGATTACTCCTCCGAGTAGCACGGGCACCTCGACCGTGACTCCGCACAGTGCCCCTGCTGAGTGGGCGTCCCTTCTCGCTACCCCCGCAACTCCCATGCTCCCTTCCCATCCCGCGCCTACCCCTGAGGGAGAGCCCTCGAGGCAGCATCATCGTGTTACCTTTAACCCGGAGGTCTCGGTTAAGGTCATTAGTTCGGGATCTGAGTCCGACCCCGAAGAGGACCCAGCAGCATCGGCAGAGCCCTAGAGCATCTGTATCCGCAGTGGTCATGTGATGTATAGATGTAATTGTATGAGCCATGATGTATCATTTCATGTATGTGAGTAGTTGCACCCGTCATGATGTCTACCTTTCATGTATGAGTCTATGTATAATTATGTTGGAACTTTTTATTATTCGTTGTGTTTATCGATATTTTGTTTTGCTTCTTTCGGTTTTTCCGCTGGCTTTTCTTCCCATTTTTGGACGTTGCTCATCTCGATTGCTTTTATTGGGAAAAACAAACAATAGGATAACGCGGGGAGGCAGCAGCATGCAGGCTTGTGAGGATGTCCCTGTTCGTCGCTCAGCAAGACAGGCAGGACATTTCCCTGAGCCATATCCACAACCACCGCCTCCACCGCCACATCCGCCCTCCATTGAACAAATTATGCGCATGTTTGAAGAAAGAAGGAACAACGATCTGATTGAGCTCTTAAAAAGTGTGCAAGCTATGGTTGGGCAGAATGGAAATCAGAATGGTCATCACTCAAAGCTGTCAGATTTTCAAAGGACTAAGCCTCCCAGTTTCAGTCAAGTGGTTGATCCCTTGGAAGCCGATGATTGGTTGTGAACTATTGAGAAGAAGCTTGAAATTGCTCGTACTGAAGAAGCTGACAAGGTTCCGTTCACTACACACTATCTTGAAGGAGCTGCTGCTATATGGTGGGACAATGCTAAAGCTGTGTGGCCTGCGGGCGAAGAAATCACTTGGACTAATTTCAAGGACCATTTCTGTAAGTACTATATTCCCGCTGGCATTACAAAGGTCAAGCAACGCAAATTCCTCGCTCTCACTCAAGGAAATCTGTCAGTATGTGAATATTTGCACAAGTTCAACTATTTGGCCCATTATTCTCTCTATGATGTGGCCACGGAAGAAAGGAGGATCGACAAGTTCCTAGGAGGATTAAATCAACACCTCAGGTGTACTCTTAGTGTGCTCGACTTTCCAGACTACCAGACTTTGGTAAACAAAGCCCTCATTGCAGAGAGGGAGCACAAGCCTGTGCATGACAACCAACCTGCGAATAATGACCACAAGCGTAAATTCGAGCCTAAGAAGGATGGACAGCCAGTGCAGAAGGCTTGTACCTGGCAGCAGACTCAAGTGGAGTACGAACCCAATTGGCAGCAGAATGTAAGAAAGACCACTACTCAAGTCAAGAATGTCGTGACCAGTCTAGTTCGCGAAGAGTGTCAGCGCAACAACTCCTGCTTCAATTGTGGGCAAACCAAACATTATGCCAGACAGTTCCCCAAGAGCGGCAAGCCAAATGCCCCATTCCAGCTGCAAGTCAACCACATGGGAGCATACCTTGTCCAGAGGACCGTCCAAGGGCAAATTAATCACCTCTCTGCAGACGAAGCCCAAGAAGACCTAGAAGTCATCATTGGTACGTTTCTTGTTAATAACATACCTGCAATAATTTTATTTGACTCTCGGGCTTCCCACTCTTTTGTTTCTCGCAGTTTCGTTACCCAGAACAAATTTCCTTGCTCGATTTTGGGAAAGAGTATGATGGTACAATCCCTGGATCCATGCTCAGAAGCAATCTGGTCTGCCGAAATTTGGAAATTGATGTCAAGGGGGTCCGTTTTCCAACCTCTTTGATAGTCATCGATTCTGCCAAGTTGGATATTATTTTGGGAATGAATTGGTGGACCCAATATCAAGTATGCATCAACTGTGCGACCCGAGAAGTCACCTTGACAAGTCAGGAAGGGCAATCCACAAAATTCTATGCCCGTAGAAGCATACCCAAGAGAGAACTGGTCTTTGCAACTGTAGCTGATTGGATTTAATTCCTGTGGTCAGTGACTTTCCCGATGTATTCCCTGAGGAATTACCAAGAATGCCGCCAGACCGAGAGCTTGAGTTTGCAATAGACCTTGTGCCCGGGATAGCACCATTATACAAGAAGTATTATCGTATGCCTTCATCTGAACTCATGGAATTAAAGAAACAACTTGATGAGATGCTTCATAAAGGGTATATCCGCCCGAGCTCTTCCCCATGGGGATCACCCGCAATATTTGTGGACAAGAAAGATGGCAGTCTCAGGATGTGTGTGGACTACCATCGATTGAACGATGTCACCATCAAGAACAAATACCGCTGCCAAGGATTGATGATTTGTTCGATCAACTCAGTGGGGCAAAAGTATTTTCCAAGATTGATTTAAGGATCGGGTATCATCAGCTCAAGATCAAGAAGGAAGATATTCCTAAAACTGCATTCACTACCCGATACGGTTTTCACGAATATATGGTGATGTCTTTCGGTCTCACAAATGCCCCTGCCTTTTTCATGCATATGATGAATAAGGTATTCATGGATTTATTGGATAAATTCATGGTGGTCTTCATCAATGACATTCTCATATACTCAAAAAGTGACGAAGAACACAAGGAACATCTCAGAGCAGTCTTGCAGAGACTCCATGACCATCAGCTATATGCAGAATTCAGCAAGTGTGAGTTTTGGCTCAAACAAGTCAGATTTTGGGACATGTTCTGTCAGGGGAAGGCATAGCTGTGGATCCCAGCAAAGTGAAAGACGTGCTTGATTGGGCAGCACCCACGACTGTATCCGAAATCCAAAGTTTTCTTGGATTAGCCGGATATTACCGTCGTTTCGTCAAAGGTTTTTCCAAGATTGCCATGCGAATGACAGAGCTCCTCAAGAAAGATAAGAAGTTTGAATGTACTTAGTACTATGAGAAGAGCTTTAACGAGCTAAAGGCCAGATTAACATCAGCACCGGTATTGACTCTCCCAGACATTTGCTGCAGTTTTGATGTGTATTGTGACGCATCCAGGAAAGGTATTGGATGCGTACTCATGCAAGATGGCAAGGTTGTAGCCTACGCATCTCGCCAGCTACGACCCCACGAAGGAAATTATCCTACGCAAGATTTGGAGTTGGCCGCAGTTGTGCACGCTTTAAAAATATGGAGACATTACCTCATTGGAAAATGTGCCATATATTTACCGACCACAAGAGTCTCAAATATATATTTACTCAGCCAGACTTAAACCTTCGAAGCGAAGATGGCTTGATTTGGGAATAAATTACCATTCGGGTAAGGCCAACGTGGTTGCTGATGCCCTCAGCCGTAACCTGCCAGTTTAAACGCCATGATGGGGTCCTTGCCTCCCAAACTCCAACAAGAGATTGCTCAGCTTAACTTGGTAATTGTAGACGCCGGCCTTGCAAATATATTGGGAATAACTCCTACTCTCGAGGATGAGATTCACATGGCCCAGGCAGACGACTCAATTCTACAAGGCTATATCAAACGTCTGCAAGAAGGCAAGACCCAAGATTTCTCTAAGGATCTGCAAGGTACACTAAGGTATCGAGCATGGATATGTGTACCTGATCAAGCAGACTTGAGAAAGAAGATTTTGGCAAAAGCACACTAATCCTCGTATTCAATTCACCTCGAAGGTACCAAAATGTACGAAGACCTTCGGCAGATCTTCTGGTGGGATGGAATGAAAAAGGACATCGCATACTTTGTCGCTTGTTGCGATATATGCAACAAAGTGAAGGCGGAACACCAGAAACCCGCCGGACTTCTCCAACCCCTACCCGTTCTGCAATGGAAATGGGATGATGTCTGCATGGACTTTATCACCGGTCTACCCAGGACTCATCGAGGCGACGATGCAATATGGGTCATGGTGGACACGCTGACTAAGGTGGCTCATTTTATTCCCATCCGCACCACATATCGAGCCGATCAACTTGCACAATTATATGTGTCCAGGATTATCAGCCTACACGGAGTGCCAAGAACAATCACTTCAGACCGAGGTTCACTCTTTACCTCCGCATTCTGGTACTGACTCCATCAAGCCTTGGGGACCGCCCTCAAATACAGCACGGCCTATCACCCGCAGACAGACGGTCAGACTGAGCGAGTAAATCAAATACTTGAAGATATGCTTCAAGCATGTGCGTTAGCCCACGGACTCAAGTGGGAAGATTGTCTACCATATGCAGAATTCTCATACAACAACAGTTTCCAGACCAGCCTAAAGAAGTCCCCGCATAAAGCTTTGTACGGCCGTAAGTGCCACACTCCGTTAATCTGGTCCCAAACCGGAGGTAGCCGCATTTTTGGAATTGATTTGATATTGGAGGTTGAAAAGCAAGTCAAGGAGATCTGAGATAGACTACAGTTGTCCAAGTCATGACAGAAGAGTTATTATGATGCCATACACCGACAAGTCAGTTTTGAACCCGGAGAACATGTGTATCTCTGAGTCACAAAGGAAATCAGGAGATTTCAGACCCGAGGAAAATTGGCACCAAGATATATTTGTCCGTTCCCAGTTATGACCAAGTTGTCATAGTTGCTTATCAGTTGGAATTGCCACCGGAACTGTCCGAATTACACAAGTGTTCCATGTCTCTCAGCTGAGAAGGTGTATTTCACCACCCGAGAAAAGGACCGATATGTCAGAAATTGAGCTTGCCAAGGATTTAACCTATGAGGAGAGACCGTTCAGGATATTGGACGAGACAGAAAGAGTCACTCGTAGTAAGGTGATCAAGTTTTATAAGTTTCAGTGGGAGCATCACACCAAGGAAGAAGCAACCTGGGAAAGAGAGGAATTTTTAAGGATAGCCTATCCAGAATTGTTTTCCCGAGCAATCAAATCTCGAGGACAAGATTCATCCTAAGTGGGGGAGGTTTGTGACAGCCTGGTTTTGCCTTCTCTCTTTTTTTGGACTTCTTTTGCCTCTGCACTGAATTTGGAGTTTTTCAATCAATTCAAATACACATGAGCACTTGGGCAAGCCTTTGATTTCAACCCAAGTGACCCCCCATCTCTAACTCATCTTTCTTTCTCTGAAATATCCCAAAAATGGCCCAAGGAATATTTTTCAGAAAAGAAAAATATTCATTTTCTTCTTTGAAACCGACTTCAGAAACTTGTGCTCCAAAGCAATGCTCGTTTTTATTGCTCCAAAAATCCTGAGAAAATTCCCAAATATTATTTGAACCCTAGAGCACCTCCCTGAGCAAAAATATTGCATCACTTTTTGGAATATTTTTGCTATAGAAAATCATTTCTGTTCTGGACAGAATAGGCACTCTACACATCAAGTATATTTTTCCTTAATCATATGAGGCTGAATTTTCTTAACCTTCATTACCTTCCTAAGAGACTGCTAAACCCCAAAGCTCAGCCCTAAACTCTTACTGGATCACCCACAGTTAACCTCACAAGTTACTATCCAGAAACTTACTAGGAAGTAAACCACGCACACACAACTCCTGGGTTCAACTCAAAGTGTTGGAACCACTCAAACCAGCAAGGACTACACGCCAGAAATGAAGTTTAAGCTTTGCGCGACCTGATGTCATAGTTCACGCGGTGACCACGTTCGTCTAGGTGTGCAGCCATGCTGCCGACGCGCTCTGCGACGCGCCCGAGCTGCTGTTGGGCTCGTGCTCGCTTCCCCGACCGCTGTGCCTTGCCAAACTTTGCCACGATCATCGTCCCGACTCCCTTAACTCCTCCCTGGCGCTCGCCGACGCTGGAGCTCGCCACAGCGAGCACGGCCACGGCACGCCCAAGCGAACAGTGCGCCCGTGCCATTGTGTTCATCGCCATACTCGCTCATGTGCTCATCTCCGCCCTCCCACAATGCCTGCGTGAGCTGCGTCGCCCTCTCTCCCTCTTGCTGACGCCGTTCGTCACCGGGCACCATGTCCAGAAGCCCCCCGGTGGAGCTCGATCCCCTCTCCTTGCTCGCCTATAAATACAGCCCCCTCCTGACCCCTCGAGCATCACCACTCACTCTCTCGACCTCCACAACCTCATAGTTAAGCTGTAGCCCAGCCGGGCAGGCCTTTAGCCGCCGCCTCGACCCGAGCTCGTCGGTGATTCCCCGTAGCCCCTCCACCTCACTCCAGTACCTCCCGAGCTCGATCCAGTCCTTAGGCGACTTGCTGGTGGTTCACTGGTGCCGTCCGACCCCGTTGGAGCCCCTGGTGCAGCCCCACGTTGTTGTCGTCTCAAACTCCGGCGACCTCTGCTTCCTGCCACCGCTGGAGAGGCCAGTTCCGACCCGGTCCGACCACCCCTAGCCAAACTACGGGTATGGGCAGGTGCGCCTCGACACCCTCTCTCTTTCTATCCCTCTAGTTCTGACCGCCGGGCACTTCTCGCCGGAGAATGCATCGTCGATGTGTCGCCCGCCTCTATTTCTCTCTCTCTCTCTTACCCCGACCCGGCCACTGGGGCCCGCTATCAGCCTCTCAGGCCGCGCCCGAAGCAGTATGAGTGGTGGCGCATTCCTGGAAATGCTCCATCGACGTCACCCCCCTAGTTTTCTTTTTATTTAAATTCAAATCAATTTGACCAGAAACTTTGACCTGATGTAACTTTTAAACCACAAATCCAAATGAGTTGATTCTTTTTTCATTGTGTTCTTACTGAAAAGATCTAGCAGCACACCAAAAATGAGAATTTTCTCTGCTGTCTAGATTTTCTGGTAATTTTCAGAAGTGTTCTTGATGTTTTCTTTTTGTCATATTAATTGTTTTCAGAATGAGAAGCTTGTCCTGAAGAGACCCAGGAGGAGTGTGAAGCTCCTCTGAACTAAGGCAAGCCACACCAACATTTTCATGGTGTCATTGCAATATCCATGATTTTCCAACTTGAAATAAGTTATCTATAGCATATAATTATTTAATGAATAATGCTTGTGTTAGTTATTTCGTCATGAGTAAAATGCTTAGTTTAGAGAAGTGAGTACCTAGACTAGTGTGATCTAGCATGAGTAGCTTGACTATGTGACTATGGTATGACTAGCATCGGTATTATTTTTGTATGTGAAGGTTTGACTTCATATGGTAAATGATAAAACTAAAAATGATGAGTGCTAATAACCAGTGAGAAAGAATCAGTAAAGTCTAGCGAAGACTTGTGCAAGTAGAACTTTTGATGTGGTTGATCTGTTTATTCTAAGTGATATGTGATGCATGTCATATGGTTGCATGTGTTGGGGAACGTAGTAATAATTCAAAAAAATTCCTACGTGTCACCAAAAATCTAGGAGATGCTAGCAACGAGAGAGAGAAGGGAGAGCATCTTCATACCCTTGAAGATCACAAAGCGGAAGCGTTACAAGAACGCAGTTGATGGAGTCGTACTCGCGGCGATTCAAATCGCGGAAGATCCGATCTAGCACCGAACGGACGGCGCCTCCGCGTTTATCACACGTACAGCCCGGGGACGTCTCCTCCTTCTTGATCCAGCAAGGGGAGAGGAGAAGTTGAGGGAGAGCTCCGACAGGACGACGGTGTGGTGGTGGAGCTTGTGGTATTCCTGCAGGGCTTCGCCAAGCTCTACAGAGGAGGAGGAGGTGTTGGAGGAGGGAGTGGCTGCGCCAGGGAAGGGATGCGGCTGCCCTCTCTCTCCCTCACTATATATAAGGGGAAGGGGGGAGGAGGAGCCGCCCTAGGGTTTCCCTAGGGGAGGGGTAGCTGCCACAGGGGAAACCCTATATGGGTTTGGGCGCCCCCACCCCTAGGAAACTTGCCCCCCAAGCCGGGAGGGGTGGCTGCCCTAGGGGAGGCGCCCCCACCTCTCCAAGTTACGTGAGATGGGGTGGGAGGGGCGCTCAGCCCCTTAGTGGGCTGATGTCCCCCTCCCCTTGGCCCATAAGGCCCCCCAACGCTTGTCGGGGCCTCCAAAACCCCTTTCAGACACGATGGTCGTCACCCGATACCCTCTTTCGAACATGTTGTCCAATATATCAATCTTGACCTCCGAACCATTCCGTAGTTCCTCGTCACGTCCGGGATCTCATCCGGGACTCCGAACAACCTTCGGTAACCACATACTATTTCCCATAACAACTCCAGCGTCACTGAACCTTAAGTGTGTAGACCCTACGGGTTCGGGAACCATGCAGATATGACCGAGACACCTCTCGGCCAATAACCAATAGCGGGATCTGGATACCCATGTTGGATCCCACATGTTCCACGATGATCTCATCGGATGAACCACGATGTCGGGGATTCAATCAATCCCGTATACAATTCCCTTTGTCTATCGGTATGTTACTTGCCCGAGATTCGATCATCGGTATCCCTATACCTTGTTCAATCTCGTTACCGGCAAGTCTTTTTACTCATTCCGTAATGCATAATCCCATGGCTAACTCCTTAGTCACATAGAGCTCATTATGATGATGCATTACCGAGTGGGCCCAGAGATACCTCTCCGTCATATGGAGTGACAAATCCTAGTCTCGATTCGTGCCAACCCAATAGACACTTTCGGAGATACCTGCAGTGCACTTTTGATAGCCACCTAGTTACGTTGTGATGTTTGGTACACTCAAAGCATTCCTACAGTATCCGGGAGTTGCACAATCTCATGGTCTAAGGAAATGATACTTGACATCAGAAAAGCTCTTAGCAAACGAACTACACGATCTTGTGCTATGCTTAGGATTGGGTCTTGTCCATCACATCATTCTCCTAATGATGTGATCCCGTTATCAATGACATCCAATGTCCATGGTCAGGAAACCATAACCATCTATTGATCAACGAGCTAGTCAACTAGAGGCTTACTAGGGGCATGTTGTGGTCTATGTATTCACACATGTATTACGGTTTCGAGTTAATACAATTATAGCATGAACAATAGACAATTATCATGAACAAGGAAATATAATAATAACCATTTTATTATTGCCTCTAGGGCATATTTCCAACAGTCTCCCACTTGCACTAGAGTCAATAATCTAGTTCACATCACTATGTCAATGTAATGAATCCAACACCCATGGGGTTTGATCATATCTTGCTTGTGCGAGAGGTTATTACTCAATGGGTGTCGGTGTCAAAACCGGCGGATCTCGGGTAGGGGGTCCCGAACTGTGCGTCTAGGCGGATGGTAACAGGAGGCGAGGGACACGATGTTTTACCCAGGTTCGGGCCCTCTCGATGGAGGTAAAACCCTACGTCCTGCTTGATTAATATTGATGATATGGGTAGTACAAGAGTGGATCTACCACGAGATCAAGGAGGCTAAACCCTAGAAGCTAGCCTATGGTATGATTGTTGTAATGTATGTTGTGTCCTACAGACTAAAGCCCTCCAGTTTATATAGACACCGGAGGAGGCTAGGGTTACACAGAGTCGGTTACAATGGTAGGAGATCTACATATCCGTATCGCCAAGCTTGCCTTCCACGCCAAGGAAAGTCCCATCCGGACACGGGACGGAGCCTTCAATCTTGTATCTTCGTAGTCTTGGAGTCCGGCGGACGATGATAGTCCGGCTGTCCGGACACCCCCTAGTCCAGGACTCCCTCAGTAGCCCCTGAACCAGGCTTCAATGACGATAAGTCCGGCGCGCATAATGTTCGGCATTGCAAGGCGGGTTCTTCCCTTGAATAATCCAGAGAATTTCATGAACACCAGGATAGTGTCCGGCTCTGCAAAATAAATTCCACATTCCACCGTAGAGAGAATAAAATGTACACTAGTTCAATCTGCTGACGTATTATGCGGCGTGACATCACACCGCTACCAAGCCACTGTTTGAATCGTTTTTTACTATACCACCTCAACACGTTTAGCGAAGCGGTTTCCTTGGCACGTCTTGTCGAAGCAGAGATCGTGTTCCCCTTATTCTGGGATTCTCATCAATACGTGCGTGGGTAACCCAACCGTTCCCGTCGCCACGCCTCCTCTATCGAAGGTGAATCCCAAACGGTCACGGAGACGGCTCTTGGTATTTTTTCCCCTTTATAAGAGGACCAAGGCTCGTTCTTGTTCTTCAATCTCGCATCGAATCTCCTCCTCGCTCCCAGTTCCAACACTCAGAGCCTCAGATTCGAGCGCCTCGGATCCTCAACCATGTCCGGCTCCAACCTCCAGGGCCGGTGGATGCCCTCCTCCGTCACGGAGGAGGACATATTGAAGTTACGTGAGGCCAAGTACCTGGCCTACGAGGTTTCGCACAGGTTGCCTGCCCAAGGGCAGGCCGTGCCCGCCCCCGAGCCCGGCGAATACGTCGTCTTCGTATCCCACCTCCATCGGGGTTTAGGCTTCCCGACGGACCCCTTCGTGAGAGGGCTCATGTTCTACTACGGGCTGGATTTTCACGACTTGACTCCGGAGTCCATCCTCCATATCTCCGCATTCATTATCGTCTGTGAAGCCTTCCTCCGCGTCACTCCCCACTTCGGCCTGTGGCTGAAGACCTTCAATGTGAAGCCGAAGATGATCGGGGGGCGTCAAGCGGAGTGCGGCGGGGCGGCCATAAGCAAAAAGGCCGATGCCCTGTGGCCCGAAGGTTCCTTCCAAGAGGAACTCGAACTGTGGCAGCAGGAGTGGTTCTATATCACCGCTCCGAAGGGCAGCAAGCAAAAGCCGCCGCCTTCATTCCGCCCGGGACCTCCACGCCAACTGATGTCGTGGGTCAACCAAGGGCTCAATTGGGGGCCATCCGAAGACGTGCCCTCACTGCAGGGCCAGATTCGAGACCTCCAAGTGAGGGAGATCAATCTGGTCGTGGTGATGCAGGTTATGCTAATCAGGCATCTTCTGCCCTGCAAATGCCGTCCTCTCCGTCTATGGGAGTTCAACCCGGAGGGACCTCGGATTCTCCAACACTTCATGGGCGCAACACCCTTGGAGATGTACAAGTTGTTCTTCGGACCACAGGTGGCGTGTCCGGAATTAGCCGAGGACGCAGGCCTAAGCCGCAATCGCCCGGATACTCAGGTAAATAGCTCAGAGTCTGGACATTCTGTTTATCTGCCTTTCTAGAGTTCGCCTCCTGACCCATTACTCTTCACAGGAGTGGGTGGCGCGATCAAGGCTGATAAGGTGTCCGGGCCCCCTCCCAGAGACCGCACTGGAGCCCGTGCTGGTCAGAATGTTGGAGGTCGCGCCCACAGAAGGGAGCGATGGGGAAAATAGAGGAGCTAATATTTCGCCCAAAGGGGCGTCTGGAGAGGGGGGAATTAAAAAACCCTCTCTCCAAGGGGAGAAGAGGACCGCCTCCGAAGATCCAGAGGCCAAAGCCCCTAAGCGGGGGAAGAGATCTTCACCGGGGGGTCCTGCGTCCGGGGAGAGTCCGGACACACAATCATCGCCAAAGGATCAGCCCTCCAGCGAGCCGTGAGTATGAAAAAGGGAATTTCATCAGTAAGAAAATACCTCCATTTGTGCTTCTGTGGGTGACCGAAATTTTTATTTTGCAGTTCGGATTTGCGGCCGTCGCAGATGAGTTCGTCTTCGGGGGACCTTCTTCCGGAGATGATGGAGAGCGAAACGCCCCCGTCTGCTGCGCCATCAGATAAGGCAGACGAGCCTGAAGTAACGTCACGGAGGGTATCTCCGAGTCCGGAGGGGCCGGAGAGTTCGGCGCCCGCTAGTATCCGGCCGGGAGAACTGAAGAATCTGCTTGAGAGGGCGTCCATCTCAGAAGATCATCATGCGTTGATGCACGTGGTGATTGGAAGGATTTCGTCCGCCGAGAGCGGATTGCGTAATGCCGCTGTGAGTTTGCTGGCGGGATTTGAGGTACGCGAAAATGACGCACCTTCTATTTTTGACAGTTTTGCACATAAAGGTGTGCTCTGTATAGATAGTAGCCCCTGAGACTCGGTAGGTTGTCGAAGAGGACAGCGTGCCGAGGATCGAAATCGCAAGTAATGAATGTCGCCGTTCCTATGTAGGTGGCGGATAGTCCGAGGGCTAGCCGGACTAGTGGGGTTGCCGAGTTAATGCGGCAACTTGACGCGGCGGATGCGGACATCGCACTTGTCAACCGGTGACTTGACGAGTCGCAAGGTAAATGAGTTCTCCACGGTCGCTTTATAAATGGGGTCAAAGCCCTCCTCTGATAAATTATATGTTGTTATACAGACGGTGCTGCTGCTGTGGAGAGCCTTCGGGCCGAACTTGCTCAAGCTAAGGAGCAAGCCCGAAGGAGTGACGCGGCTGCCTCGAGGGCGGCCGAGGAGTTGAAAGCCGGAAAGGCTGCTCACTGCCTAAGCAGGGAAGAGGTGGCCGAATTGGCCGTAAAAGTGAAAGATGCTGCCGACCGCAATGAGGCTCTTGAAAAGGAGCGCTTATCGGAGCGGGAAGACCTGAAGAAGGCCACCGTTGAGGCCAAGGATGCCCGCTCTGCAATGCGGGCCATGAGAGAGGAGCTGCGCCAGGCCGGAGATATCGTGGCTGGCAAGCCTTATCTGCTGCGTCGCCGGTTTATGGATCAAAAGTATGCTCAATTTGATTGGCTGTGGAGTCCGGAGGATCCGTATATGGACTTAGCGGCAAGTGCGGCTGATGCCGTTGAGCACTTCCGGAGCCAGAAGGATCACAAGACGGAAGAGCTATTTTGGTCTCAATTCCATAGTCCGGATCGCTCACTTCCGTTGACCGACCGGTTGGCCAAATGGGCCGAGCTAAATATATTATCCGGACTTGCCATGACTGACATCGTGGCTCATGTCTGGCCAGAGAGGCCCAAGGCGACGAGCTACTTCGGCTTGCTGCAGCAATTCCTTGGAGCGGTGCCGCATATCAAGGAGATGAAGCGGTCGGCCTGCATCGAAGGCGTGCGGATGGCACTTGCCCGCGTAAAGGCGCATTGGACAGAGATGGATGCCACTGCTGTTGCCTCCCAGGGTTCGGATGAAAGCCGGCTCCCCGCCGAGCACTATTTCAGGGAAGTTATGCATGGTGCTCGTGTAATAGAGTCGCAGTGCTCAAAAAATGTCACGTTCAAATGAACGTTTTAGCTTGTAAAACAATAATTATGCAATAACTGCTTTTTATACTTGTGCGTCCCAAGTGGTAAAACTGCTCCTGAGCGGCCGTTTTCGTTCACATTTGTATAACTTGAAAGATTGCAGTCTTCGGCTTCAGCCCCCATGCACAAGGTGCGGGGGTGTTCGCAAAAATAGCGCGTGTTCACACTTAATCCGACGTCTCGGTCCTGTTTAGGAGGTGGTAGCGTAGCGAACGAGGCAATCCGGACTATAATGCTTTATCACTTTCACTTAGCCAGTGGAGCTCGAGGGTGGGGCTACGATATAGCCCCTGGGGGCACCGCGCTTCTCCGATTGCGGGGCGCGTGTGTGCCTGACCGGGAAACGGTCCTTCGTCAAAGCGGGGAATTCTAAACATTCCGGTAGTCGATCGAGTGGTTGACCAGTCTCTCGCTATATCATGACAGTCAGTTTTCGGCTTTCTCTACTGAGGTGCTCGCCCAGCCGAACTAGGGCACAATCGCAGTAGTTCTCCTGGTGTCGCGTTAGCCGATGATACGGAACGTAAGGCAGCAAAACACAGGAGCCGGGAAAACCCAACATTTGACCAAAGACATGATTCGGAGCTGATGCATATAATGTCTAACTCGAGACGCCGAACACTCCCTAAGGTGTTCGGTCTTTATGATAATGGGCAGAATAATGCCCTAAGCCCCTAGTGTCCAAGTACGGGCATGGTCTTCTGACGCGGCCAATGCCAAAACGTCAGGCTCCGCTTTGGTTATACAAAGAAACCAAGGGAGAATAACAACAAGAGACAGTAAAAAAGGTCTACGTAGGGTCTTAATCTGAAAAGAATCCTCACAACGGGTCCCTACTGCACGTCTGCGCCTGTGTCTCCGTTGCGCCGTTATCCTGGACGGGTATGCACGTTGTTCATCTGTAAAAAGAGAGGAACGCTCAGTTTGAAAACAATTTGTGCGAAAAATATATGTGTAAAAGAAGAAATATAAATAAGTAAAGCGGGGTTTGTATGAACCCGCGGTTGTTTGTGCGCGCAGCCCCCTGTGAAGAGGTGTGCGGCTAGGGAGCCCCTAGCCTGCTGAAACCGGACTCGTCTATCCGAGTCCGGGGTCTTTGAGTGACCCTCGCACTGAAATGATGCCACGCGGACCGGGCATCTTGAGTGTAAGAGACGCGTAATGCGGTATGGCGTTAAAACGGACGAAAGCTCTTCGTCCCAAGAGTGCTTGATATTCACTTTTAAATGGGACGATATGAAAAATTAGTTTTTCGCGCCAAAAATTGTTCGGTGATCCGAACACGACTTCTAGTAATAGGGAGCCTGTGCACTTGGCGTAAGGGCCTGGCGTCACTCCTTTGAAGCAAGTGCGGCTGTGTCGAATTTTGGTAGGGTCTATCCCCATCTTGCGGATTGTGTTTAAATACAGCAGGTTTAAGTCACTGCCTCCGTCCATTAGGACTTTAGTAAATTGTAATCCGTCGATTATGGGATTCAATATCAGGGCAGTCCGTCCCGCGCTTCGAACGCTTCTGGAATAGTCCAGGTGGTCGAAAGTGATTGGTTTTGATATCCAATCTCTATGGTCTTCTAGGTTGGACCGTGCGAGGCTCTTTTGAGGAAGTGCCGCACTATTTTTTCGTATTATCACATGAAGTGAGTTTACTGCTTTGACCTCTTGTGGGAAAGTCTTTTGTTTTCCGGTGCTCTGCTGGTGGGGTTTATCTTCTTTGCTTGACACGTCGAGCCCCTTGTGTTCGGCGTTTAGTCGGCCGAACTGTTTAAAAACCCAACAATCCCTGTGGGTGTGATTTGCAGGCCTTCCGGGGGTACTGTGGATTTGACATATCCGACCCAAAATCTTGTTTAAGTTGGACAATTCATCGCTGTCATCCTTAAGGGGCTGTGTTTTGTTGTTTGGCCGCGAGCTTTTGAATCCGGCGTTGACTGCCGTGCTCTTTGGGCTTTTCTCTTTATTCCGGCGCTGCTCTTTTCTGCGCCGTGATTTTCCGTTTCCATCTCTTATCTCGGATGTACTTGGGTCGCTGGTGCTGCATCTTGCTAGCCAGCTATCCTCTCCCGCACAGAAGCGGGTCATGAGGCTTGTTAGTGCGGACATTGTCCTCAGTTTTTCTTGGCCGAGGTGCCTGGCAAGCCATTCATCTCGGACGTTGTGTTTGAAAGCTGCTAAGGCTTCGGCGTCCGGACAGTCGACTATTTGGTTCTTTTTGGTGAGAAACATGTTCTAGAATTTCCGCTGACTCTCCGGGCTATTGATTTATATGACCTAGATCATCTGCATCCGGAGGGCGGACATAAGTCCCTTGAAAATTTGCTCTAAACGCGTCCTCGAGCTCTTCCCAACTTCCAACAGTGTTTTCTGGGAGGCTTTTAAGCCAATGACGGGCTGGCCCTTTGAGCTTGAGGGGTAGGTATTTTATGGCGTGGAGATCATCTCCTCTAGCCATGTGTATATGTAGTATGTAATCTTCTATCCAGACTCCAGGGTCTGTTGTTCCATCGTAGGCCTCTATGTTTATGGGTTTTCAATCCTGCTGGGAATTCATGGTCCAGCACCTCATTGGTGAAACATAGTGGGTGTGCGGCGCCCCTGTATTTGGGTGTGCCGCTATTTTCGGACACTTGACGTGTTGCCTTGCTTCCTGGGGCCTTCTTCTTTGGCCCGTAGATGGACCTGGCTGGGCCATCTGTCTTTCCAGGTTCATTAGTTGGTTTATGTGCGGCGCCGCTTTCAGAATTTGGCCTATCATCTGGCCGTCTATCCAACCAGGCAGCCTCTTTATTTTTTGACGGTGGAGGCTTTATGGCCTCCTCGTCGAATTCTGGTAGCAGCTTACGCTTCGGGTAGCTCTTTGATTGGTGGCCATTGCCGTATTTATCTGCGGTTTTGAGCACTTTGCTCCATCTCATTCTGAGTGTGTCTTCCGCTGTTTTGAGCTTCCGCTTTTCCTTCTTCAGGCTTCTTGCAGTGTTGACGAGTCTTTTCTGAAGGTTTTTGCTCTCTGGCGGCGTGTCCGGCATGAGGTCGTCTGGACTGTCGTTTTCGCCGGGCCTGGACTGATTATCTGACTCATCATGTTCGGAAGGTTGCTTATCTGCATGTTCGTCGTCCACTTGTGAGCCCTGCTGTATTACGGGCTCCTTGGGAGCGTTGTTGTCGTCGAGGCGGGACTTAGGGCGGCGTCTGCGTCGTCGTTTTGGTTGTTTATCGGCGGGGTTATCTTCTGCCGCGGCCCGTTGGTCCTCGTCATCGCTCTCCTTTGGGGTATGCACCATGTATATGTCATATGACGAGGTGGTCCTCCCGTGCCTTATAGGCTCTGTTTCTTGTTCGTCTCCGGCATCGTCGTCTATTCCGTCGATGTCTTCGGAGTCATGGTCTAGCATGTCGGTTAGATCGTCGACAGTGGCTACAAAGTGGGTGGTGGGTGGGCTCTGAATTTCTTCGTCGTCCGTACCCCAACCAACCTGGCCATAGTCCGGCCAGGACTCTCCTGATAATGAGAGATGCTTTAGTGAATTCAGGATATCGCCAAAAGGCGAGTGTTGGAAGATGTCCGCGGTGGTGAATTCCATAACCGACGCCCAATCCGAATCGATTGGTAGGGGTGCGGGAGGTTCGGAGTCCGGCAAGGAGTCCGGCACCTCAGAATCACAAGTTTCGCGGGGGACAAGATTAATGTTTGGCTCCATCGCCGAGGAAGTTGAAGCCCCCGAGGCGGCGTCTATCCACCGATCCTCGATCTGGGCGATCGGCTCCGGACTGATGGCCGAAGCGGATTCATGTGCGGCCACCAAGGCACTGTTCGGCGGCAAAGCTAGATCATGCCCATCGCAACAGTGCGGCGCGCTCGGCTGTGGCTCGGGTCTGTCGAAGATCAAGTCTCCGTGGACATCGGCCATGAAGTTTAGGCTTCCGAATCTGACCTGACGGCCAGGGGCGTAGCTTTCGATCTGCTCCAGATGGCCAAGCGAATTAGCCCGCAGTGCGAAGCCGCCGAATACAAAGATCTGTCCGGGGAGAAAAGTCTCACCCTGGACAGCATTGTTGGTTGAAGATGCCATCAAGCCTATCGGTGACGACACAGAGGAACTCTCAATGAAAGCACCAATGTCGGTGTCAAAACCAGCGGATCTTGGGTAGGGGGTCCCGAACTGTGCGTCTAGGCGGATGGTAATAGGAGGCGAGGGACACGATGTTTTACCCAGGTTCGGGCCCTCTCGATGGAGGTAAAACCCTACGTCTTGCTTGATTAATATTGATGATATGGGTAGTACAAGAGTGGATCTACCACAAGATCAAGGAGGCTAAACCCTAGAAGCTAGCCTATGGTATGATTGTTGTAATGTATGTTGTGTCCTACGGACTAAAGCCCTCCGGTTTATATAGACACCGGAGGAGGCTAGGGTTACACAGAGTCGGTTACAATGGTAGGAGATCTACATATCCGTATCGCCAAGCTTGCCTTCCACGCCAAGGAAAGGCCCATCCGGACACGGGACGAAGTCTTCAATCTTGTATCTTCGTAGTCTTGGAATCCGGCGGACGATGATAGTCCGGCTGTCCGGACACCCCCTAGTCCAGGACTCCCTCAATGGGTCTGAACCTTTCAGATCCGCGTGTGCTTTACAAATCTCTACGTCAACTTGTAGATGCAGCTACCACGCGTTATTTGGAACTATTCCAAATAACTGTTCTACTATATGAATCCAGTTTACTACTCAGAGTCATCCAGATTAGTGTCAAAGTTTGCATCGACGTAACCCTTTACGACGAACTCTTTTACCACCTCCATAATCGAGAAAAATTCCTTACTCCACTAAGGATAAATTTGACCGTTGACCAATGATCCAATCTTGGATCACTATTGTACCCCTTGACTAACTCATGGCAAGGCACACTTTAGGTGCGGTACACAGCACAGCATACTGTAGAGTATAGGGGACGACCTTCGTCCTTTCTCTCTCCTCTGCCATGGTCAGGTCTTGAGTCTTACTCAATACTCACACCTTATAACACAACCAAGAACTCCTTCTTTGCCAATCTATTTTGAACTCCTTCAAAATCTTGTCACGGTACGTATTCATTTGCAAGTACTATCAAGCGATTTTGATCTATCCTTATAGATCTTGATGCTCAATGTTCAAGTAGCTTAATCAAGGTTTTCCATTGAAAAACACTTTTCAAATAACCCTATATGCTTTCCAGAAATTCTACATCATTTCTGATCAACAATATGTCAACAACATATACTCATCAGAAATTCTATAGTGCTCCCACTCACTTCTTTGGAAATATAAGTTTCTCATAAACTTTGTATAAACCCAAAATCTTTGATCATCTCATCAAAGCGTATATTCCAACTCCGAGATGCTTACTCTAGTCCTTAGAAGGATTGCTGGAGCTTTGCATACTTGTTAGCATCTTTTAGGATTGACAAAACCTTCTGGTTGTATCACATACAACCTTTCCTCAAGAAAATCGTCGAGGAAATAATGTTTTGACATCCTACCTACAAGATTTCATAAATAATGCAGTAACTGATAATATAATTCCAGCAGACTCTTAACATCGCTACGAGTGAGAAATCCTCATCGTAGTCAACTCCTTGAACTTGTCGGAAAACATCTTAGTGACAAGTCGAGCTTTCTTAATGGTGACACTTACCATCATTGTCCGTCTTCCTTTTAAAATCCATCTGTACCCAACAGCCTTACGACCATCAAGTAGTTCTTCCAAAGTCTACACTTTCATACATGAATCCTCTCTCGGATTTTATGGCCTCGATCCATTCATCAGAATCCGGGCCCACTATCGCTTCTCCATAGCATGTAGGTTCATTGTTGTCTAGCAACATGACCTCCAAGATAGGATTACCGTACCACTCTAAAGTAGTATGCATCCTTGTCGACCTACGAGGTTTGGTAGTGACTTGATCTAAAGTTTCATGATCACTATCATCAGCTTCCACTTCAATTGGTGTAGGCGCCATAGGAACAACTTCCTGTGCCCTGCTACACACTGGTTGAAGTGACGGTTCAATAACCTCATCAAGTCTCCACCATCCTCCCACTCAATTATTTTGAGAGAAACTTTTCCTCGAGAAAGGACCCATTTCTAGAAACAATCGCTTTTGCTTCCGGATCTGAAATAGGAGGTATACCCAACTGTTTTGGGTATCCTATGAAGATGCATTTATCCGCTTTGGGTTCGAGATTATCAGGCTAAAACTTTTCACATAAGTGTCACAGCCCCAAACTTTTAAGAAACGACAGCTTAGGTTTCGCTAAACCATAGTTCATACGGTGTCATCTCAATGGAATTACGTGGCGCCCTATTTAAAGTGAATGCGATTGTCTCTAATGCCTAACCCATAAACGATAGTGGTAATTCGATAAGAGACGTCATGGTATGCACCATATCCAATAGGGTATAGCTATGATGTTCGGACACACCATCACACTATGGTGTTCCAGGCGGTATTAATTGTGAAACAATTTCCACAATGTCTTAATTGTGAACCAAACTCGCAACTCAGATATTCATCTCTATGATCATATCATAGACATTTTATCCTCTTGTCACGAAGATCTTCAACTTCACTCTGAAATTACTTGAACCTTTCAATAATTGAGACTTGTGTTTCATCAAGTAAATATACTCAACATCTACTCAAATCATCTGTGAAGTAAAAACATAACAATATCCACTACGTGCCTCAGCACTCATTGGACTGCCCACATCTAAATGTATTACTTCCAACAAGTTGCTTTCTTGTTCCATCTCACTGAAAATGAGGCCTTTCAGTCATCTTGCCCATGTGGTATGATTTGCATGTCTCAAGTGATTAAAAATCAAGTGAGTCGAAACGATCCATCTGCATGGAGTTTCTTCATGCGTATACACCAATAGACATGGTTCACATATCTCAAAATTTTCAAAAACGAGTGAGTCCAAAGATCCATCAACATGGAGCTTCTTCATGCATTTTATACCAATATGACTCAAATGGCAGTGCCACAAATATGTGGTACTATCATTACTATCTTATATCTTTTGGCATGAACATGTGTATCACTACGATCGAGATTCAATAAACCATTCATTTTAGGTGCAAGACCATTGAAGGTATTATTCAAATAAATAGAGTAACCATTATTCTCCTTAAATGAATAACCATATTGCGGTAAACATAATCCAATCATGTCTATGCTCAACGAAAACACCAAATAACAATTATTTAGGTTTAACACCAATCCCGATGGTAGAGGGAGCGTGCGATGTTTGATCACATCAACCTTGAAAACACTTCCAACACATATCGTCATCTCACCTTTAGCTAGTCTCCGTTTACTCCATAGCCTTTTTATTTCGACTTACTAACACTTAGCAACCGAACTGGTATCTAATACCCTGGTGCTACTAGAAGTACTAGTAAAGTACACATTAATATAATGTATATCCAATATACTTCTGTCGACCTTGCCAGCCTTCTCATCTACCAAGTATCTAAGGTAGTTCTGCTTCAGTGACTATTCCCCTCATTACAGAAGCACTTAGTCTCGGGTTTGGGTTCAACCTTGGGTTTCTTCATTAGAGCAGCAACTGATTTGTCGTTTCATGAAGTATCCCTTCTTGCCCTTGCCCTTCTTGAAACTAGTGGTTTTACTAACCATCAACAATTGATGTTCCTACTTGATTTCTACTTTTGCGGTGTCAAACATCGCTAATAGCTTAATGATCATCATATCTATCCCTGATATGTTATAGTTCATCACGAAGCTCTAGTAGCTTGGTGGCAGTGACTTTAGAGAACCATCACTATCTCATCTGGAAGATTAACTCCCACTCGATTCAAGCGATTGTAGTACTCAGACAATCTGAGAACATGCTCAACGATTGAGCTTTTCTCCCTTAGTTTGCAGGCTAAGAAACTTGTCAGATGTCTCTTACCTCTTGACGTGGGCACGAGCCTAAAATCCCAATTTCAGCCCTTGGAACATCTCATATGTTCTTCGATGTTTCAAAAATGTCTTTGGTGCCTCAATTCTAAACCGTTTAGCATTACGCACTGAACTATCACATAGTCATCAAAACATGTATGTCAGATGTTCGCAACATCCACAGACGACGCTGAAGGTTCAGCACACCGAACGGTGCATTAAGGACATAATCCTTTTGTGCAGCATTGAGGACAATCCTCAGTTTACGAACCCAGTCTGCATAATTGCTACTATCAACTTGCAACTAAATTTTCTCTAGGAACGTATCTAAAACAGTAGAACTAATGCGTAAGCTATGACATAATTTGCAAAGAACTTTTGACTATGTTCATGATAATTAAGTTCATCTAATCAAATTATTTAATGAACTCCCACTTAGATAGACATCCCTCTAGTCATCTAAGTGATACATGATCCGAATTGACTAGGTCATGTCCAATCATCAGGTGAGACGGACTAGTCATCAACGGTGAACATCTCCATGTTGATCGCATCTATCATATGACTCATGTTCGACCTTTCGGTCTCTCGTGTTACGAGGCCATGCATGTACATTCTAGGCTCGTCAAGTCAACCTAAGTGTTTTGCATGTGTAAATCTGGCTTACACCCATTGTATGCGAACTTTAGAATTTATCACACCCAATCATCACGTGGTGCTTCGAAACAACGAACCTTCGCAATGGTGCACAGTTAGGGGAACACTTTCTTGACATTTTAGTGAGGGATCATCTTATTTATGCTACCGTCGTTCTAAGCAACTAAGATGTAAACATGACAAACATCACATGCAAATCATAAAGTGACATGACATGGCCAATATCATCTTGCGCCTTTGATCTACATCTTCGAGGCGCGGCATGATCACCTTCATCACCGGCATGACACCATGATCTCCATCATTGTGTCTTCATGAAGTTGTCTCTCCAACTATTACTTCTACTACTATGGCTAACAGTTAGCAATAAAGTAAAGTAATTACATGGCGTTTTCATTGACACGCAGATCATACAATAAATTAAGACAACTCCTATGGCTCCTGTCGATTGTCATGCTCATCGACATGCAAGTCGTGATTCCTATTACAAGAACATGATCAATCTCATACATCACATATATCATTCATCACATCCTTTTGGCCATATCACATCACATAGCATACCCTGCAAAAACAAGTTAGACGTCCTCTAATTGTTGTTGCATGTTTTACGTGGCTGCTATGGGTTTCTAGCAATAACGTTTCTTACCTACACAAAAGCCACAACGGTGATATGCCAATTGCTATTTACCCTTCATAAGGACTCTTTTCATCGAATCCGATTTGACTAAAGTGGGAGAGACAAACACCCGCTAGCCACCTTATGCATCAAGTGCATGTCAGTCGGTGGAACCTGTCTCACGTAAGAGTACGTGTAAGGTCAGTCCGGGCTGCTTCATCCCACAATGCCGCCGAATCAAGATAAGACTAGTAACGGTAAGAAAATTGAACAAATCATCGTCCACAACTACTTGTGTTCTACTCGTGCATAGAATCTACGCATAGACCGAGCTCATGATGCCACTGTTTGGAGAACGTAGTAATAATTCAAAAAAAATCCTACGTGTCACCAGGATCAATCTAGGAGATGCTAGCAATGAGAGAGAGAAGGGAGAGCATCTTTCATACCCTTGAAGATCGATAAGCGGAAGCGTTACAAAAACGCGGTTGATGGAGTCGTACTCGCGGCGATTCAAATCGCGGAAGATCCGATCTAGCGCCGAACGGACGGCGCCTCCGCATTCATCACACGTACAGCCCGGGGACGTCTCCTCCTTCTTGTTCCAGCCAGGGGAGAGGAGAAGTTGAGGGAGAGCTCCGGCAGCACGATGGTGTGGTGGTGGAGCTTGTGGTATTCCCGCAGGGCTTTGCCAAGCTCTACGGAGGAGGAGGAGGTGTTGGAGGAGGGAGGGGCTGCGCCAGGGAAGGGGTGCGGCTGCCCTCTCTCTCCCTCGCTATATATAGGGGGAAGGGGGGAGGAGGAGGCGCCCTAGGGTTTCCCTAGGGGAGGGGCGGCAGCCACAGGGGAAACCCTAGATGGGTCTGGGCGCCCCCACCCCTAGGAAACTTGCCCCCCAAGCCGGGAGGGGTGGCTGCCCTAGGGGAGGCCCCCCCACCTCTCCAAGTTACGTGAGATGGGGTGGGAGGGGCGTTCAGCCCCTTAGTGGGCTGGTGTGCCCCTCCACTTGGCCCATAAGGCCCCCCAACGCTTGCCGGGGCCTCCGAAACCCCTTTCGGACACGCTGGTCGTCACCCGATACCCCCCGGAACAATTCTGGACTCCAGTACCCTTCGTCCAATATATCGATCTTCACCTACGGACCATTCCGGAGTTCCTCTTCATGTTCGGGATCTCATCCGGGACTCCGAACAACCTTCGGTAACCACATACTATTTCCCGTAACAACTCTAGAGTCACCGAACCTTAAGTGTGTAGACCCTATGGGTTCGGGAACCATGCAGACATGACCGAGACACCTCTCAACCAATAACAAATAGAGGGATCTGGATACCCATGTTGGCTCCCACATGTTCCATGATGATCTCATCGGATGAACCATGATGTCGGGGATTCAATCAATCCCATATACAATTCCCTTTGGCTATCGGTATGTTACTTGCCCGAGATTCAATCGTCGGTATCCCTATACCTTGTTCAATCTCGTTACCGACAAGTCTCTTTACTCATTCCGTAATGCATAATCTCGTGGCTAACTCCTTAGTCACATAGAGCTCATTATGATGATGCATTACCGAGTGGGCCCAGAGATACCTCTCCGTCATATGGAGTGACAAATCCCAGTCTCGATTCGTGCCAACCCAACAGACACTTTCGGAGATACCTATAGTGCACCTTTGATAGCCACCCAGTTATGTTGTGATGTTTGGTACACCCAAAGCATTCCTACAGTATCCGGGAGTTGCACAATCTCATGGTCTAAGGAAATGATACTTGACATCAGAAAAGCTCTTGGCAAATGAACTACACGATCTTGTGCTATGCTTAGGATTGGGTCTTGTCCATCACATCATTCTCCTAATGATGTGATCCCATTATCAATGACATCCAATGTCCATGGTCAGGAAACCATAACCATCTATTGATCAACGAGCTAGTCAACTAGAGGCTTACTAGGGACATGTTGTGGTCTATGTATTCACACATGTATTACGGTTTCCAGTTAATACAATTATAGCATGAACAATAGACAATTATCATGAACAAGGAAATATAACAATAACCATTTTATTATTGCCTCTAGGGCATATTTCTAGCAGCATGATCATGGCATATGGTGACTCGAGCATTTTTATTTCAAGTTAAAACTGATATTAATTGAACTTGAACATAAAGTTGATCGGGTCATGGTGCCACTGAATCGAGTTTTTCCTAGTGCAACCACATTTGCCTTTATGGGAAGGCCTTTAGTCGGTTTGTTGTCATGCCTCTTGTCGATGCCTCCAACGAGGGAATGTTATGGGCGTGCGGTGTCGTGGTTCTAAGTCTGACAGTAGAATACGGGGGTAGGAATGGAGAGGCAAGATCCTAGCTATGGAGTAGTTGTATACGCACGATGTTTACGAGTTCAGGCCCTTCTCGGAGAAAGTAACAGCCCTACGTCTCGGAGCCCGGAGGCGGTCGACTGGATTATGTGCGTATGAGTTACAGGGGTGCGAACCCTTTACACTGAGGAGGGGGTGGCTTATATAGAGTTCGCCAGACCCCTCCGACCCTCGGTTATGTAGGGCTTAAAGTACATTAAGATCGGGGGTTACTGGTAACGCCCCACATAAAGTGCTATGATGACCATAAAAGCTACTTAATGACCGACCGTTTGTGTGCAGACTGACTTTAGATCTCCTGGTGGTCGAGTGGTTGGCTTCATAGTCGAGTGTCTTCAAGTCCGTCGAGTGGAATGCTTCTAGGTCGACTGACAGGTGGTTTCTTATAGAGATGTCCTTGGGGAGGGTATCTTGGACAGGTCCATGCCCTAGGTACATGGCTTCATCATTAGCCCCCGAATGGATCGAGGTTTGAGCGGGGAAGGAGTTGAGAATTCTTCCGACCCACTTTTCGTGCGATGAGCATGTCTTGTTCTGGATCAATGACCTTTGGTGACGGCATCAACTTCTTTTTCAGTCGCCTTGATCCATTCTTTGTATCCGTCGAGTGAGTTTTCTTTACTTGGAGAACTCCGAACGACAGAGCGGAGGAAATCTCCCGTCTGACAAGTTGTTCTGCAGCTCACGGATTTAGCGGGATTTGAATTTCGGGAAGCGCGGGGGAAGGGGGAGGCCGCGGTAGTCGGACGGGATAAGGCAGGGACGCCTCAAACTCCATGCCACCTTTTTCGCCATGTATCGCGCGCGCGACTGTTGCGGGATTTGAAAGGATCGCCCGGGCCTACAAGTCAGTCACTCAGAAGCAACCTCATATAAGGCACCGGACGGGAGTTTTTGAACAGTGTGCTCTCATTTCCTCTCCCTCTTCCTCAGACTTATCTGCCATGTTCGCCTCCATCTCAGCACTGTTGCTCCGTGCGCGCTTCACCAGCGACGATGGTGAAGGAGAAGACGGCAGCTTTGGAGCGGGTGAAGAAGGCGATGGCGAAGGCGAAGGGAAGGGCGACCAGTCGGGGCAGATCTTCGTCAAGGGTCGGCCAACCGTAGGGCTGGATCCAGGGCGACTGGATCTGCTCGACGATCCGTCAGAAAGATCTTGACGACCTGGCCAATGAAGGACTGATCCCCCATGGACCAGTGCGGCTCCCGGGGAATGAGTCAGAGCCGCAGCCTCAGGAGGATGAGTGTGTTCTCTTGGCCATCCATGTTGACCGCGGGTTTTCTTTGCCTCCTCACCCTTTCATTTGGGGATTTCTGAACTTCTTTGGGGCACAACTCCACCACTTCACACCCAACTCCATCGTGTATCTCGCTGCCTTCGTGTCCTTGTGCAAGAATTTCTTGGGTTGTCGGCCTCATTGGGGTCTATTCAAGCATATTTTCACCTGTCGCTCCCAGACGGTGAAAAAGGCCAATCCGAGTGGCGAGAGAACCCAAGTGATTCAGATGTGCGGGGGTCTTGGGGTTCAGATGAGGGGGAAAAGTGCCTTTCCGGCCATGGTCCTTCCTGACTCGGTCCGTGGATGGCAGTCGACCTGGTTTTACTGCAAAGACCAGCCGACGCCAGGGCAGTCGACTGGACTCCCTCCTTTTTCTATGGACCGAGTGAGGAAGCCTTCCTCTTTGAAGGTGGTCCCAGAGGAGAAGGCTCAGGTTAAGGTGCTGGTCAAGCATGTAGTCTAGCTTATCCGCGACGGGGTGACCGACATGGATCTCTTGGAGGTCTTCCTCCGACGACGCATCCAGCCGCTTCAATGTCGAGACCATCCGATGTGGATGTATTCTGGCACTGAAGACACCACTCGGATCCACCCGGAGGAGGTCGAGGATGCCACGCTGGAGAGGTGGATGACTGCCATCACAAGGAACAAGGACAACCCCCGAGGAGCCAGGAGGATTCCTCCACTCGACCAATCATACGAAGTAGACAAGGTCCAATTTTGCATCTCCGACTGTGATCTTGTTTTCTTCACTCTGCTTTGCTTAAAATCGGTCGACTGACTTCTGTTTTGTCTGTTGTCTTCTAGGCCACGACTGAGATGTACTCGATGCCCAACGGGGCGCAAGAACGGGTCAAGGAGGAGGAGGCGAGCGGAGGCGAAAGTCAGGAGGAGTGGCAATCTGATGGTGAAGGGGATGAAGATGATGACGGCTCCGATGAAGAGGAAGAGGAGGAAGAAGTCGACCCTCCTCTCATGGAAAGGCAATCCAAGCTCGCCCATGACTCTGCGGTTGAGCGTGGCAAGCCTACTGCGCCTGTCGGGCAGTCGACGAAATGCCCTCGGACGACCTCTCCGGCGCCGACTGAAAAAGCGCCAAAGCAACCCCGAGCGACGTCATCAAAGCCGACGAAGGCCCTGCCCAAGATGAGGATGGTGATTCCCACCATTTCCGGGTAACAGCAGAACTTGTGTTTTCTTGTTTAGCATGGATAAACTCTTGGTCGACTCGTTGGCTAACCGACTAATTTCTGAAATCTACAGTGCTGCTACCTCCGAGACCTCAGCCAGGAACGAAGACCAAGAAATGGAAGATGCTGCCACCTCCAACCTTGGTATGATCTCCATAGTTTCGCTTTTGGTCGATTGGATCTTCATTTCTCACTTTGAATCTTTCCTGTAGCCCCACCTCATGTCATTGATCTCCCTGATGATGATGATGATGAGGCGCTGCTGAGGCCGAGGAGGAATGAAAAGGCGCCTGCTGGCAAGACTGCTCAGGTTGCGTCAGCACCTGAGACGCTGGTTCAGGAGGGTGGCAACGTCACTCGGACTTCCGTGTCCTTTGCTGTGCCGCTCACAAGTGCTCGACCTTCGTCGTCGACTACCGATCCGCCTTCCCTTTTCGCCACACACCACGTCCCAGAGGACCAAGCGGGTGCTGCTAAGGAGGCTATACGCCAGGCGGGGGTTATGATGGAGCAGGTGAAAGCGATCCGGGATGCCAGCCAAGCGGCTTATGATGCAAGCTCAGCTCTTCAGAGCAATGTCCAGGTCAGTTGGTCACCGCTTGTTCTGTTAGGATATGGTATCTGAAAACTCTTCTTTCTGAAGATCTTTGTATCTGTACACCCACTAGGTGTGTCGATTGAATTTTTGGATTGGTGGGGGCATGCTGAGTGCACCCATTGGGTGTAGTCCCCGAGACTATGGTGGGCTGCTGGCAGTCGACAGTAGTCTTTATACTTTGAATTTCTTTTCTTTAACTTCTCCACTCGGTCTGGTCGAATGGAATCTGGGAACCAGTGGGGGCACACTGAGTGCACCCACTGGGTGTAGTCCCCTAGACCATAGTCGACTGCTGGCAATCGACTAAGGTCTGAAGAACCTGTTTTTTTGTTGATTGGTCGGACCGAGTCGGTAGAACCAGTGGGGGCACGCTGAGTGCACCCACTGGGTGTAGTCCCCGAGACTACTGTTGAATGTTTGATTCGGCTGTAGTCTTAGAAATGTTACGATTTTTCTCTTAGTCACTTGGAAGCAACCTGTCTTTGATGTCTGTCGACTGACCCTTCGCAGAAATCTTGTGAGCTTGTGGCTCGCTATACTGAATTGGAGAACAAACATATCCAGCTCGAACTTGACTTGAAGCTTTTCCAGGAGAACTTCACGAAGGCGAAGGAGGAAGCAAAAGGTATGTTTGGTGAGAATCTTGACGACTGTCTTTACCTTTCTATCCATTCCCGATTCTGATCTCATTGTCACTTTGCAGATAAACTGAAGGAGGCTCTGAAGAAGAAGGACCTTGACCTCGCCGAGGCGCAGAAAGCGGCTTCAGACAAGACGAAGCTCACGGAAGAAAAGCTGGCTTTAGTCGGGAAACTTGAAGAGGAGGACGCCAATGTGAAAGCTGCTCTCGACGCAGCCAACAAGGAGGTCAGCCGTCTGAAGAATGACAAGATAGCTTTGAGTGACAAAGCTAGCGAGCTGGTGGGGAAGAAGAACGATCTGGAGGCTTATCTGGAAGGGCTCGCCAAGAAGTTGTTCCTCATGCTTGAAGGTAATCTCTTTTATCCGACTGACTCGTTATCATCGACTCATCGTAGAACTGTTGGCTTAACTTCAAACTGTGTTTACAGAATTCTACCAAAACTTCGAGGAGGAGACTAGTCAACTGGAGACAAACTTGTACCCCATCAACTCTCCTGTGAAGGACGAGGCTGCTATGAACGTGTTCTGACTGGAGTCTCGCGTTGCTGGAGTTGTTGACTATCTCGCTCGACTAAAGGTTGCGGTGTCGCGGATCGACACGACACTCTGGCCAAGAGAGACTCTTCAAAATGACCTCGAGTCTTTAATGACTCGACTGAATGACGTTCCAGGTCGAGTTCAGGAATGGAAGAAGTCTTTCGCCAGGTGTGGTGCTGATGTTGCTCTGTCCCTGGTACATGTTCACTACAAGGATGCGCGAGAGGACAAGCTGGCGTCCATCAGGGTGGCCAATACCAAGAAGCATGACTTCCAATCTTTCATGGAGACCTTCATTGCTGCTGCCACTCGGATTGCTGACGGAATCGACCTGGACCAGTTTGTCGCACCCTCCAGTCCTCCACCTGAGGAGTAAAAAACTTCTATGCTTTGTCTTAAATTTGCCTCGGAATGCCGAGTGGTTTTGTAATCGATAAACTTTTACAGGCTTGACGCCTGAGTACTTCCGAATCCGTAGGACGTTATCTGAACTTGGCTTATCATCGAATATGCTTGCTTTTGCCTTCGATCGAACTTTGTTCCTCTCTCGAAATATACTTTAGTGGTTGAGACGCATATCTGAGGCGGAAAGTCCAGTCGACCTGTACTTCATCGCTCTTGCAGGTAGGGATGGAGCACATATGGCAGTCGACCTGCGTTCCTGCGGATCAGGATGGAGCGCACATTGTATTTGTGGCGTAGCTCAGAAGGAGAAGGTAGCAGTCGACCTGCACCTCGTCATCCTTGCAGAGCGGAATGGATTAAGTACTTAGGCGAGTACTGGACTGCAGCTAAGCCCCCGAGTGGGAGGATTGTTCTCCACTCGGTGGGAATTTCAAATACTTAGGCAAGTACTGGCTGCAGCTAAGCCCCCGAGTGGGAGGTATGCTCTCCACTTGGTAGGATTTTCAGGTACTTAGGCGAGTACTGGACTGCAGCTAAGCCCCCGAGTGGGAGGATTGCTCTCCACTCGGTGGGATTTTCAAATACTTAGGCGAGTACTGGACTAGAGCTAAGCCCCCGAGTGGGAGGATTGCTCTCCACCCGGTGGGATTTTCAAATACTTAGGCGAGTACTGGACTGCAGCTAAGCCCCTGAGTGGGAGGTTTGCTCTCCACTTAGAAGGATTTTCAGGTACTTAGGCGAGTACTGGACTGCAGCTAAGCCCTGGAGTGGGAGGTTTGCTCTCCACTCGGTAGGATTTTTTGTGGTGTAGCTCCGAAGGAGAAGGCAGCAGTCGACTTGCACCTCGTCGTCCTTGCGGAGCGCGCATTGTATTTGTGGCGTAGCTCTGAAGGAGAAGGTAGCAATCGACCTGCACCTCATTGTCCTTGCAGAGCGCACATTGTATTTGTGGCGTAGCTCGGAAGGAGAAGGTAGCAGTCGACCTGCACCTCGTCCTCCTTGCAAAGCGCACATTGTACTAAATACTTAGGCGAGTACTTGGACTACAGCTAAGCCTCCGAGTGGGAGGCTGGCTCACCACTCGGTAGGATTTTAAACACTTAGGCGAGTACTTGGACTGCAGCTAAGCCTCCGAGTGGGAGGCTGGCTCACCACTCGGTAGGATTTTAAACACTTAGGCGAGTACTAGACTGTAGCTAAGCCCCCAAGTGCGAGGCTGGCTCACCACTCGGTAGGATTTTCAAGTACTGAGGCGAAACGGATTCACAGCTAAGCCCCCGAGTGGGATGCTGGCTCACCACTCGGTAGGGATTTTTTTACAAACTTAGGCGAAACGGATTCGCAACTAAGCCACCCACTGGGGGGTTTCTCATGTAAACAAAAAGTAATAACAATCACTGGGAAAATTATAACATTCTTGTCTTTGAAAAACAAACTACAGAAGTACTTTTATTACATCTCATCCGAGTGAATACTTAAGTATAAAAGGGGTGGAGCAGCTCCGCGTTCCAAGCTCGTGGCTCGTCAATCTAGCGATCGACATTGTAAAGACGGTACGCTCCATTGTGGAGGACTTTGGTGACGATGAAGGGGCCTTCCCAAGTAGGAGCAAGTTTGTGTGGCTTCTGTTGATCCACTCGGAGGACCAAGTCTCCTTCTCTGAAGGCTCGACTCTTCACGTTTCTGGCATGGAATCGACGCAAGTCCTGCTGATAGATAGTTGATCGGATCATGGCCATCTCTCTTTCTTCTTCTAGAAGGTCGACTGCGTCCTGCCGGGCTTGTTCTGCCTCATCCTCAGTGTAGAGCTCGACTCGGGGTGCATTGTGAAGCAGGTCACTCGGCAGAACTGCTTCAGCTCCATAGACCAGGAAGAATGGAGTTCTCTCGGTCGACCGATTAGGAGTGGTCCTTAATCCCCAAAGAACTGATGGAAGTTCGTCGACCCACGCTCCTACTGCATGCTTGAGATCACGCATCAACCGGGGTTTCAGTCCTTTGAGAATTAGACCATTTGCTCGTTTCGCTTGTCCATTCGACTGGGGGTGAGAGGCTGAAGCGTAGTCAGCTCGTGTGCCTTGAGAGGCGCAAAAGGCTCTGAATTCATCGGAATCGAATTTTGACCCGTTATTAGTGATGATGCTATGTGGAACTCCATATCTGAATATTAACTCTCTGATGAAGCTGATAGCAGTGCCGGCATCAAGATTCTTGATAGGTTTAGCTTCAATCCACTTAGTGAACTTGTCGACTGCCACCAGTACATGGGTGAAGCCGCTCCTGCCAGTTCTTAGTGGTCCAACCATATCCAACCCCCAAACAGCGAAGGGCCAGAAGAGTGGAATGGTCTTCAAGGCTAAGGCGGGTTTGTGCGATAGATTGGAATAGAACTGACATCCTTCACACTTGTCGACTATTTCCTTTGCCATTTCATTTTCTCTTGGCCAGTAAAATCCCGCTCGGTATGCTTTAGCCACAATGGTCCGAGAGGACGCATGATGACCACAGGTCCCTGAGTGGATATCGTCTAGGATTATCTGACCTTCTTCTGGTGTTATACATTTCTGACCGACTCCAGTCGCACTTTCTCTGTACAACTATCCCTTTATCACGGTAAAGGCTTTGGATCGACGAACGATCTGTCGAGCCTCTTCTTCATCCTCTGGGAGCTCTTTCCTTAGGATATACGCGATGTATGGCTCTGTCCAGTCGGGAGTGATGACCAAAACTTCCATGATCAGGGACCACGGCTGGAACTTCAACTTCAGTCGGATCTGTGACACTTTTTGGCTGTGGAGCTTCTTCAGTGAAAGGATTCTCTTGAACTGATGGTGTATGGATGTGCTCCAAAAACACATTACTGGGAATGGCTTCTCTCTTGGAACCTATTTTCGCCAAATCATCAGCCGCTTGATTTTTCAGTCGGGGTATATGATGGAGCTCTAACCCCTCAAATTTCTTCTCTAGCTTTCTCACTGCATTGCAGTAACCAGTCATGGCTGGACTTCTGACGTCCCACTCCTTCATCACCTGATTAACCACCAAATCTGAGTCGCCATAGACCATGAGGCGACGGACGCCGAGTGAAATGGCCATACGCAACCCATACAAAAGTGCTTCGTATTCTGCTTCATTATTGGAGGGATCAAAGTGGATCTGGAGCACATATCTGAGCTTATCTCCTCAGGGGGAAACCAACACTACCCCAGCACCAGAACCATTCAGCATCTTAGAACCATCAAAGAACAGGGTCCAGTGCTCCGAGTGAACCTGAGTCGGTAGTTGCTATTCAATCCACTCGGCGATGAAATCAGCTACTGCTTGGGACTTGATGGCTTTCTTTGCCTCAAACTTGATATCAAGGGGAAGGAGTTCAATCGCCCATTTTGCCACTCGACCAGTTGCATCTCTGTTGTGCAGAATCTCTGATAATGGGGCGTCGCTGACGACTGTAATGGAATGATCGGAGAAATAATGAGCAACCTTCTTTGTGGTCATATAAATCCCATATACAAGCTTCTGATAATGAGGGTATCTTTGCTTTGATGGGGTCAACACTTCGGAAAGATAATATACTGGGCGCTCAACTTTGAAGGCTTTTCCTTCTTCTTCCCGCTCGACCGTAAGTACTGTACTGACGACTTGTCATGTGGCTGCAATGTAAAGCAGCAAAGGCTCTTTGCTGATTGGGGCAGCAAGCACCGGCTGGGTGGAGAGCAGGGCTTTTAGCTCTACAAACGCTGCATCAGCATCGGGAGTCCACTCGAACTTGTCTGACTTCTTCATCAGTCGGTAAAGAGGCAATGCCTTTTCACCGAGACGAGAGATGAACCGACTTAAAGCGGCCAAGCATCTAGTAAGCTTCTGGACATCGTGCACACGCACAGGGCGTTTCATTCAGAGTATAGTGCCAACTTTTTCTGGGCTGGCGTCGATTCCTCGTTCGGAAACGAGAAAACCGAGCAACTTTCCACCAGGAACTCCGAATGTGCACTTTGATGGATTAAGCTTGATAGCATACCTCTTGAGGTTGGCAAATGTTTCAGCAAGGTCAGTCAACAGGTCGGAACCCTTCCATGATTTGACCACAATATCATCCATGTATGCTTCCACATTCCGACTGATTTGAGTGAGCAAACACTTCTGAATCATCCTCATGAACGTGGCTCCGGCATTCTTGAGGCCGAATGGCATGGTGACATAGCAGAAGCACCCGAATGGAGTGATGAAAGCTGTTTTAATCTCGTCGGGTCCATACAGCCGGATCTGATGGTAACCGGAATAGGCGTCTAAAAAAGACAGGCGCTCACATCCCGCAGTTGAGTCAACTATTTGGTCGATGCGAGGGAGAAGAAAATGATCTTTTGGGCAGGCCCGATTGATATGTTTGAAGTCAATGCACATGCGAAGTGACTTGTCCTTCTTGGGGACCATGACAACATTGGCGAGCCACTCGGAGTGGTAAATCTCTCGGATAAACTCTGCTGCTAAGAGCCGAGCCACCTTCTTGCCAATGTCCTTTCTCTTCTGGACGGCGGACCATCGAAGATGTTCCTTGACAGGTTTCACTTTTGAGTCGAATCGTAGACGATGCTCAGCCAGCCCCCTGGGAACACCCGGCATGTCAGCAGGCTTCCATGCGAAGATGTCCCAGTTCTCACGGAGGAACTGGATGAGCGCTTCTTCCTATTTGGAGTCGAGTGTTGTAGAGATATGAGTCGGAGCAGCACTGGGGTCGGTCGGGTGAATGTGAACCGGCTTTGTCTCACCGGACGACTGAAACTTTGACTCTATAGCGGGCTTCTTGGCTCGCAACAAATCACTCGGATCTGCAGTTTTCTAGTATTCCTGCAGCTCTACCACTGCCATCTGAGCATCGGTGATCTTTGAGCCTTTCTGAAAGCACTCTTCCGCCTTCTTCCGATTGCCAGTAATAGTGATCACACATTTGGGACCAGGCATCTTCATTTTGAGGTACACATAGCATGGTCGAGCCATGAAACGTGCATATGCTGGCCTGCCCAAAATAGTGTGATAAGCACTCTGGAAATCCACCACTTCAAATGTCAACTTTTCTTTGCGGTAATTCTTGGAATCACCGAAAACCACATCAAGAGCAATTTGGCCGAGTGACTCAGCCTTCTTCCCAGGAATGACACCATGGAAACTCATGTTGCTGGTACTGAGTCTGGACATCGGAATGCCCATCCCTTTCAATGTTTCTGCATACAATATATTCAGGCCACTGCCACCATCCATCAAGACTTTAGTCAGTCGAGTGCCTTCGACGACTGGGTCGACCACCAAAGCTTGCCTCCCAGGGGTGGCAATGTGTGTCGGATGATCAGACTGGTCGAATGTGATGGCAGTCTGAGACCATTTCAAATAACTGGGTGTCACCGGAGCAACCATGTTCACCTCTCGGTTGATAACTTTCAATCGACTTTTGCTTTCAACATCAGCAAAAATCATCAGGGTGGAATTGACCTGGGGATATCCATCATCACTATCTTCTTTGTCCTCAACTTTTTCCGACTCCTTTTCCTTATCTTTGGGCTGTTTCCCCTGGAATTGCTGGATCAAGAGCCGACACTGTCGAGTGGTATGTTTCGGGTAAATGAATTTACCCTCCTCATCTTTCTTCGTGTGGATGTGGCACGGCAAATCCATCACGTCATTTCCTTCCTTGTACTTCACCTTCTTAGGGTTCCAAGACCCTTTGGGTTCCCTTTAAACTTTCCTTGAGTCACGGCCAAGGCTTCTCCAGGAGCAGCCGGCTCGGCTTTCTGCTTCTGCTTCCGACTGGAGTTTCCTCCCCCGGTTTCATGAGCGGCTGGCTTGTACTTGCCACTTCGAAGCCGATCCTCCTCTTCACCATTGGCATACTTGGTGGCAATCTCCATCATTCGACTCGGGGTCATGTCTCCGGTCCGACCAAATTTCAAACTTAGCTCTTTGTTCTTAACGCCTTCCTTGAAGGCACAGACTGCTTGGTGATCAGATACATTCTCTATCGTGTGATGCAGTGTTATCCATCTCTGGATGTAATCTCTCAGAGTTTCATTCGACTTTTGCACACAAACCTGCAGCTCTGTCAACCCTGCTGGTCGCTTGTAAGTTCCTTTAAATGTTTTGACAAACACTCGGGCAAGATCTTCCCAGGTGTAAATGCTGCTAGGTGCCAACTGATTCAGCCATGCTCTGGCCGAGCCCTCCAACATAAGAGGTAGGTGTTTCATGGCCACCTCATCATTGCCGCCGCCAATCTGAACAGCCACTCGGTAGTCCTCAAGCCAAGTGTCAGGCTTGGACTCACCAGTGAACTTACTGACTCCAGTCGCCAACCTAAAGTTGGGAGGAATCACTGTCGCCCTGATTGCTCTGCTAAAACACTCTGGTCCTAAGACATGAACTCTGCTGCTGGTGGGCACATCTCTGTCATGGCCTTCTCGGTGAGCTCTGTTCCTGTCGACCAAACCTTGAACGATAATGGATCTAGCATCAAAGCCTGGTTCTCTGGGGTCGACTGGAACCCTTCGCCCAACACTATGCTGGCGTCTGTCATCTTGATGTCGAGGCGCGTATGATCCACCCCTTGGGGGAGGAGTGGGCACTCGACGTTGATCATCACGATCGAATCGATGATCATACTGCTCATGGTTCTTGTACTGATCATCACGCCGGCCTCCACGTTCCTCATGCCTCGGGGGTGATCTTGGGCTATGGGCCGACTGGACTATATTCGCAGCAACGGATTTGCTGTGAATCCTATTTCGCGACTGTGATACAGCTGAATTTTGATCTCCTGCTGCCCGGAGTAAATCTCTGATCTGTAACAAGACTCTCCAGCCTCTGACTGGGAAGGCTGAATTGACTCTGCTATACGGGCTGCAGCTACTAGATTCTGAATCGGAGTTTGATATACCTGAGTCGGTGGTGGAAAGAGATGACGTCGACTGGAGTCTGGAACGCGTTGCCGCGCACGCTCATCGAGTGCTCACTGGAGGTTCTCCAGTTGAGTGCGCTCAGCCAAGTTGGCCAAACGCGTGTCCTCTAAGGCACGAGCCTCAGGGGTTTCTCCAACGATAGGAGTATGCAGCGCATCCATGTTCCGTCGGCGAAGCTCTTCCCTTTGAAGCGACGTGAGGGGCTCGGGCTGATATTCTTCGTGGGCGTGCGCCGGATCGCCTCCGCCATCAACTCTGTTGGTGTGGGGAAAACCGGGAGGACTACATGGTCCATTGACCATCAGAACCTCCGCCACTGGATCACTGCTGTCGCACTCGGATGCAGTCTCTACGGAGCCAGTCGAACAGGCCGTAGAGAGATTCGTCAGGCTCGATTGCCGCGACTTGGGGAGTGGCCGACTAGCGAGCCACCGCGTGCCTCACCCACCGCTGAAGCCTCGACCGGCCAGAGCGCTTGCGCCGACAGGAGACTAGGAGGGAGGACGATATAGGAGTCGACCGATACTGGGTCGACGGTTGCCGCAGGAGGATGCCGCGGACGCACGCGCGAAAGTGCGTTGCCCCGCAAACGGGGAGTGCGTTGATGTCGAGTGGAGCCTCCTGAAGCCAAGCGGAGTCATCGGCGATGAACGTGAGTGCGCCGAGACGAATCTCGCGGCCCTCAATCAAAACTCCACGTGAAACCATGATGAAGGAGATCGGAAAAATCGCAACTTCTCCAATAAGTCGCTAAGACACCTGCCCCAAGGTGGGCGCCAACTGTCGTGGTTCTAAGTCTGATAGTAGAATAGGGGGGTAGGAATGGAGAGGCAAGATCCTAGCTATGGAGTAGTTGTATACGCAAGATATTTACGAGTTCAGGCCCTTCTCGGAGGAAGTAATAGCCCTACATCTCGGAGCCCGGAGGCGGTCGACTGGATTATGTGCGTATGAGTTACAGGGGTGCGAACCATTTACACTGAGGAGGGGGGTGGCTTATATAGAGTTCGCCAGACCCCTCCGACCCTCAGTTATGTAGGGCTTAAAGTACATTAAGATCGGGGGTTACTGGTAACGCCCCACATAAAGTGCTATGATGACCATAAAAGCTACTTAATGACCGACTGTTTGTGTGCAGACTAACTTTAGATCTCCTGGTGGTCGAGTGGTTAGCTTCATAGTCTAGTGTCTTCAAGTCCGTCGAGTGGAATGCTTCTAGGTCGACTGACAGGTGGTTTCTTATAGAGATGTCCTTGGGGAGGGTATCTTGGACAGGTCCATGACCCTACCCTAGGTACATGACTTCATCATGCGGTACCCTGGCCCGGTAAGCAGACATAACCTTGTGTGCCCGTTGTTGATGTTGTTGAGATGGTACCTTGTCCCCATTTGGGACCGTTTGAGTTTTGCCACGATGGTGGCCGTTGATGCCTTTGGTAGGCATGGGGCCACCCATGACTTAGCCCAGTGGGGAGTTAGTCGGTGTGGCCGAGAGAGTGTCATGGCAATGGAGGAGTTCCGTCGGAATGCCGTTGGTCCACCCGAATGGGAGTGCGAGGCCATGGGTTCCGTGTTGTGGGTATAGTGCACTACCTTTGCAGAGTGTATTTATCTATGGATAGCCACGTCCTCGGTTACGGACACAACTCGTGAGTTAGTCACACCATGGATCAACATTTATAAAGTAATCTTGCACACTAAGTTATATGCATGGCACTGGTTGAGTGCTGACGATGTCAGTGAGACTGACCGTGGTGGAAACCAAGTGTGGTTTCGTTTCTGATCTGTGAATGATCACCTTTTGGCTACGAGGCAACCTGTTGGTAAGAGAGTCCGAGGGACTCGGTGTACAAGTTTGGTTGCATGGCATGAGTAGTATGTTGTTATTTTCATTCAACTTGATTAAATGTCATGATATTGTTTTCCATTATGTTTATACTTGTTGTGAGCTTGCAAGTAAATTCAATTTACTGACCTGGCGTGGTTTGCCAGATTTCAGGAAAGTCTAACCAGATCGGAGTGCTGCCGTGTCTAGATCGTGTCCACATCGGTGTCCTTGTGCTATGGAGTCTCGCTTCATCGTCGTTCCGCTACCACGTAGTTGTCGTGATCGAGGCCCCTTTATGTTCACTAAATAATGTACATATTGTTCAGCCGCACCATGTGTGCCGCTTGGCCTCGCTACTTGATGTAATATCGCACTATGTTTCCGCTAGCATCAATAAAGCGGTTGTTTTCTGTACCAAGATGTTGTGTGTTGCCAGAAGACTTGATCTCTGGGCTGGCAATGCAAGGTAAACCGGTTGCTCTGAGCCGGGGTGCCACATAGTACCAGTTCCTATTTTTTCCTGTTTTTGAGTTTCGCAGAAAAGGAATACCAAACGGAGTCCTAACGGAATAAAACTTTCGCGATGATTTCTCTTGGACCAGAAGACAACCAGGATACTTGGAGATGAAGTCGGAAGAGCCACGAGGTGGACACAAGGATGGAGGGCGCGCCTAGGGGGTATGGTGCGCTCCCACCCTTGTGGGCCCCTCATGCACCCCCTGACCTAATTTCTTTGCCTATATATTGCCATATATCCCGAAACCAACAAAGGCATCAATGAAAATACTTTTCCGCTGCCGCAACCTTCTGTACCCATGAGATCCCATCTAGGGACCTTTTTTGGCGTCTTGCCGGAGGGGGATTCGATCACGGAGGGCTTCTACACCAACACCATTGCCCTTATGATGAAGCGTGAGTAGTTTACCTCAGACCTACAAGTCCATAGCTAGTAGCTAGATGGCTCTTTCTCTTTCTTTGATTCTCAATACCATGTTCTCCTCGATGTTCTTGGAGATCTATTCGATGTAATACTTTTTGTGGTGTGTTTGTTGATATCCGATGAATTGTGGATTTATGATCAGCTTATCTATGAACATTATTTGAATCTTCTCTGAATTCCTATATGCATGATTTGATATCTTTGCAAGTCTCTTCGAATTATCGGTTTGTTTTGGCCAAGTAGATTGGTTTTTCTTGCAATGGGAGAAGTGCTTAGCTTTGGGTTCAATCTTGCGGTGTCCTTTCCCAGTGACAGTAGGGGCAGCAAGGCACGCATTGTATTGTTGCCATCGAGGTTAAAAATATGGGGTTTTCATCATATTGCTTGAGTTAATTCCTCTACATCATGTCATCTTACTTAATGCATTACTCCGTTCTTTATGAACTTAATATTCTAGATGTATGTTGGATAGCCGTCGATGTGTGGAGTAATAGTAGTAGATGCAGAATCGTTTCGGTCTACTTGGCACAGACGTGATGCCTATATTCATGATCCTTGCCTTAGATAACTTCATAACTTTGCGCTTTTCTATCAATTGCTCGGCAGTAATTTGTTCACCCACCGTATTATTTTCTATCTTGAGAGACGCCTCTAGTGAAACCTATGGCCCCCGGATCTCTTTTCCATCATATAAGTTTCCGATCTACAAATTTAGTTTCTGATCTACTATTCTTGCAATCTTTTACTTTCAGTTCTATAAACCAAAAATACCAAAAATATTTACTTTATCGTTTATCTATCTCTATCAGATCTCACTTTTGCAAGTAACCGTGAAGGGATTGACACCCCCTTTATCGTGTTGGGTGCAAGTTTGTTTGATTGTTTGTGCAGGTATTCGGTGATTTGTGCGTTGTCTCCTACTAGATTGATACCTTGGTTCTCAAACTGAGGGAAATGCTTATCTCTACTTTCCTGCATCACCCTTTCCTCTTCAAGGGAAAAACCAATGCAAGCTTAAGAAGTAACAACCCATTCCTCCCCTTCTTCTCGATTCCATATGTCGTTGTCCCTGCTGCGCTCACCGTGCCCCTAACGCGATGCCGCCGTGCTCGATGCGCCCTGGCTGCACTCTACCGCACCCCACGTCTGTCTACGTGTATGCGCCGCCGCTCACTGGCCGCGCCCTCACGCGCGCCTGCTGATACGTCCATTTTGCATCATGTTTTCCTACTGTTATTTATAATGTTTTTGACCAATATAATACTTTGTGGAGCAATTCTAATACCTTTTCTCTCTTAATTTGCAAGATTTACCTGAAGAGGCAGATTGCCGACAGCTGGAATTCTCGACCCGAAAAAGCCCTGTCAGAGATACCTATTCTACACATCTCCAAATGAGCTGAAATTTCCTGGAGAATTATTTTGGAATAAATAAAAAATACTGGAATAAAGAAATACCATAGGGGGCCACCCACGTGCCCACGAGACACTAGAGAGCGCCCACCCCCTGGGCGCGCCCTGGTGGCTTGTGGGGCCCTTGGCAAGCCTTCGGTGCCCATCTTCTGGTATATAAGCCGGTTTTCCCTAGAAAACATAAGCAGAGGACTCTCGGGATGGAGCACCACCGTCTTGAGGAGGAACCTGGGCATGAGCACTTTTGCTCTCCGGTGGAGCGATTCCGTCGAGGATACTTCCCTCTGGGAGGGAGAAATCGAAGCCATCGTCATCACCAACAACCCACTCATCGTGGGAGGACCAATCTTCATCAACATCTTCACCAGAACCATCTCATCTCAAACCCTAGTTCATATCTTGTATTCAATCTTTGTATCAAAATCTCAGATTGGTACATGTGGGTTGCTAGTAGTGTTGATTACATCTTGTAGTTGATGCTAGTTGGTTTCTCTGGTAGAAGATTATATGTTCACATCCTTAATGACATTCAGTACCCTCTGATCTTGAACATGAATATGATTTGTGAGTAGTTACTTTTGTTCTTGAGGACATGGGAGAAGTCTTGTCGTAAGTAATCATGTGAATTTGGTATTCGTTCGATATTTTGATGATATATATGTTGTTGCTTCCTTTACTGGTGTCATGTGAACGTCAACTACATGACACTTCACCATATTTGGGCCTAAGGGAAGGCATTGTAGAGTAGTAATTAGATGATGGGTTGCTGGAGTAACAGAAAACCCTAATTTATGCGCTATTTCGTAAGGGGCTGATTTGGATCCACATGTTTCATGCTATGGTTAGATTAATCTTGATTTTTCTTTTATAGTTGCGAATGCTTGAGAGAGGGTGTAATCATAAGTAGGAGGCTTGTTCAAGGAAGAACATCACCCAAGCACCGGTCCACCCACATATCAAATTATCAAAGCAATGAATACGAATCAAACAAACATGGCGAAAGTGACTAGATGAAATTCCCGTGTGTCCTCAAGAACGCTTTTCTTATTATAAGAGACAATTCCAGCTTGTCCTTGGCTACAAAAAGGATTGGGCTACCTTGCTGCACTTTTGTTACCATTACTATTTATTGCTCATTACAAATTATCTTGCTATCAAACTATCTGTTACCGACAATTTCAGTGCTTGCAGAAAATACCTTGCTGAAAACTACTTGTCATTTCCTTCTGCTCATCGTTGGGTTCGACACTCTTACTTATCGAAAGGACTACGATTGATCCCCTATACTTATGGGTCATCACCCGCCCGAGCCAAGCCCTGCACCGCGCCCCGCCTTGCCTTGCCCCGGGCCGCGCCCGGTCAGGCCTCCTACTAACGCGCCCCTGGCCGCGCCTGCCTGCTGCAGCCCACCGCTGCCTACGCTCCCCTGCAGCCGCCCACGCTCGAGTGCCTCCTCCCACGCCTGGTGCTGGCGCCCGTCGCCAGCGCCCGTTGTTGTTGCGAGTTGTTGCACCACCGCCGCTGCTGCCACCCACGCACGCCATTGCCCGCCGCTGCCCGCCGCTGCTGCCTGTCGCCGTTGCCCCGTACTCGGTGTTGCCACCGGCTGATTCCCCGTGCCTGCTGCCGCCCGGGCCACTGACCGCCCTTGCTTGTTGGCCGCCCGTGCGGCATGGCCATGGCCTCTACTGGCCTTGTGCCATTGTCTATGGGCCCGGCTTATTTAGTGTTTAGGGTTAATTAGGATTAATCGTAGACACTGACATGTGGGCCCCCTCGGTTAAATAACTAGTTAAAATAATCCTAATGCAATCTGTGACAATGACACGGGTCTCACCTCTAATTGAACTAATTTAATCAGACCAATTAGCACATGTGTCAATGATAGGTGGACCCCACCTTCCAGTTTGATTGGTCAACCTTGACCCTTTGACCTGCTGACTGGGCCGTTGACCTGGTCAACTAGCCCCACTATTGGCCTCTTACGTACACATCTAGGTACACTTCCTGTGTACCCATACCATTTACATTTAATATAATTTTGAATTAAAAGAAATCCAACAATTCAAAAAATCAATAAAACTTTGGAAATTCATAGAAAATAAATGGTAACTCAGATGAAAAATTTTGTATACGGAAGATGCTCAGAAAAATATAATGAATTTGATATGACATCCACATACCTGCCATATCCCTCTAACATAATGAACCTGGACATTTTTCATCTAGATCATCTGGCCGGAAAATACCTGGAGCTGGGAAAATATTACCAGATATTTTATCTCTTCTTTCAAAAAGCCTGGTGTTGCCTTAAGTCACATCCACACCTCTTTTTGCCATGACATGCATCTGTTTTGCATTTGTATGTGCATTATTTATTTCGTTCCCCCTCTCGTCTGTTCTTTCGGTAGACCTAAGACCGCTGTCGATGCCCCTGTGATCGACTACATTGCCTACGATCAGCTTCCTTCTACAAAGCTTCCAGGCAAGCAAAAACCCCTTGATCATCCAGATATCGCCCATTCTTTCTTGCTTATTCTTGCATTAGGTTTTTCTATTCTGATAGCTCCTATTCTGATGCATAGCATGTTTTTGATAACCTACTGTTGATACTTTACATGTTGTCCTATATGCTCAGTATAGGTGGTCTAGTACTATTCCATATGTGGCCCTACACCCTTGTCCGTGATGCCATACCATTCTATCTGGGTTGTCTGAGATGGTGGATCATTGTACTGAGACCAGAACACCCCTAAAGGCCCTTACAGTTGTACGACTCTACCGAGCCATATCAAGTCTGATCTATCGTGGGTGATTCCTTGTATTTCACACTGGATGATGACTCTATAGTGTAGCACATCTAGTGTGATCTATTGAGTGTGATTCCTCGTATTTCACTCTAGGTGATGATTCTGCCGTGCAGTATATCAAGGTAAACCTATCAAGGGTGAATCCTCGGTTTTCACCTTAATGGTATGGACCTGAGCCCCAACAGTTCCAATGATAAAGACGGGTGGGCCCCAAGGGTACCCGGGAGAGACAATGTGGCGGAACGACGGGGGGTGCAGACCACCTAGGAGACAGGTGGGTCTGGTCCCTAGTCATGGTCCGTGAGTTACCTAGTCAGAGCGACGGCCCTGGTCGTCTCCGCGAGTTACTAATAATGCACTAACGGATTTGAATATTTGATCTGAGATGGGCTACGTGCCTTTACGCACTAACCACCATGTGGGGTAATGGTATATGGGGCCCTCGGCGGCGTATGTTCCTTCCAAAAGCAATCTAGATGTCACAGTTCACAGATGCGGGCTGATTGTTGGGGTGGGAAGGTTATGCCTGCTTGTGTATACAGAGGCACGCCTGGGCCGCGACCAGTCATGCAACGTGTAGGAGTGCTTAGGTTGATGGGCCCATGACCCCTTTGCACTTAGTATTTAGACCAGCATGTTGACCTCTCTGGGGAGTCTAGGTTGGTCTACGACTTGTTGATCATCCGAGGCCGGGAATTACCCAGAAAAGTGTGTCCGGCCAGAGGTAATCGACCATGTTGGGTAATGTGGTGCACCCCTGCAGGGAAGTAATCTATTTGAATAGTCGTCTCCATGGTAACAGGACGCTTGGAGTTGTATCCTGATCTACTACAAATAGAACCAGATACTATTGTGATACTTAACTTTTTTACTACTCCGGGATCACTTTCTCGCTGGGTACTCGAGGAAGGATCTCTGGGTGTTGCTGATATATACATGATACTATATATTATATATATGCTCCTCTCTTCTACTGCTGCAAGATGATGGTTGCAGATGATTAGTCTTCGATAGGATGAGCTTCTCCCCCTTATTCTGGCATTTCTACAGTTTAGTCCAAAGACATAGCCCCATTCTTTTGACACTGATGCATATGTAGTATAGTTCTGATGTAAGTCTTGCGAGTACTTTGGATGAGTACTCACTATTGCTTTGCTACCTTTTTTCTTCTTCCCGAATGTTCCGATCAAATGATGGAGCCCGGGAGCCAGAGGATCCCGAGCTTTGCTACTACGTGGAGATCTAGGGCCAGGAGTAGTTCAGAGGTCCCAGGTAGGAGGCCTGCGCCTTTTCGATCTAGAGTCATTGTTTGATTTTTTCCTTCCTAAAGCACCCTTGTATTTGTCTGTAGTCAAACCTAACTCCTGATGTAATCTCGGGTCTTGTGACCCTGGCTTGTAATATATTGTTTCTTTATTTAAATTTGAGTCGTAGAGTTGTGTTGTGATATTATACCGTGAGTCACTGATCTTGATTGTGCATGTTGCGTGGATGTTTAGTGCACGATTAATTTCGGGGGCGTCACACCTAAAGTTGACACTATTCCAACCATTTTTAATAGCATTACAAATTTTATTATCAATAATAGGTTCATTATGAGGCTCAAATAAATTCTCAAGATCACAAGAGGCATCATTATCATCACCCCAATCATGATCACACAATTGATTTTCATAGAATTTATGCTAACATCATTGCAATCATGCTTTTCATTCAAACAACCATCATGAATCATTTTATTAGTTTCTTCTTCAACACATCATAATAATTTTCAGATTCATGATTTTTAGGAAAAACTTCATAAATATAATTAAGTGCACTCAACTCCATATTTTTTTTCAAAGAACTTATCTCAATGGCATTTTCATCACTAGAAATCGGTTTAGCATAATTGAAATTATTGAAAAGATTAACAAGTGGATGAGGATCCATATCATTAAATTTTAGCAAGCGAAGATGCAAGCAAATAGAAGCCACATGGTAACACAAATAGACATAGTGACATGAATATTTTTGGTATTTTTGGTTTTTTATGAGGAGGAGGGAAAAGATAAGGCAAATAAAAAAGTAAATAAAAAAGGCAAAAGGCAAATAAGATAAGAACAAGAAAATGATAAGTTAGGCACCTAGTTTTTCTGGTGAAGCCTCCCCGAAACAGCGCCAAAAATTCTTCTGCTACTTGTAATAGTGTTGTGATTCCCCGAAGAGAAGGGGTGATGTATTATTGTAGCAGATAATATTTCCCTCAGTTATGAACCAAGGTTTATCGAACCAATATGAGACGACACACAGATAACTTTAGTAGTACCTGCACACACACACAGACACACACAAAAAAACACAAACAAATGCTTGTAGCCCAACAAGGCAAGGGGCGTCACTCCCCTTGTCATTGCCCGTTGAAAGTATCAAATCTGGTAGTGGTAGATATAATAAGTAAAAGTAAAATTAAAATTAAAAGAAAACAACGAGAAATTATAAGATTTCTTTAATTTAAAGGTCAATGGACCCGGGTGCCATAGCGTTCACTAGAGGCATCTCTCTCATAGATAACATCGGTGGGTAAACAAATTACTATTGGTCAATTGACAAAATAGCGCATAGTATTATGATCATCCATGGCATAATTAATATATAGGAATTACGTCTGTGACAAGTACACCGTAATCCAACTACATCAACTACTATTACTCCATCCCAAGACCGCTATCCAGCATGCATCTTGCTACTTGTGATAGGCGTTGGGATTCCCCGAAGAGGATGAGCGAAGTACTGTAGTAGCAAAAAGTATTTTCCTCAGTTAAGAACCAAGGTTTATCAAACCATTAGGAGACACCACACGAACAAGATAAATGGTATATGCACACACACAAACAAATGCTTGCACCCAACGACAGCAAGGGGGTTGTCAATCCCCTAGTTCTCGCCAATTGCAAGGACTAAATCTGGTAGTGATAAATAGATAAAATAAAAAGAAAATAAAATTAAATAAATTGTAGCAAGTATTTTTAGGGTTTTACTAAATATAAAGTGATTGGACCGGGGGGCATAGGTTCACTAGAGGCATCTCTCTCCTAAGCATGGCAACAGTGGGTAAACAAATTACTGTTGGGCAATTGTTAGAATAACGCATCGTTACGATGATTCTTCATGACATGCTCAACACATAGGCATTATGTCCGAGACAACTAGACCGAAATCCATCTGCATCTACTACTATTACTCCACCCCTCGACCGCTATTAATCCAGCATGCATCATAGGATATTAAGTTAATAACAAACAGAGTAATGCTTGGACCATGATGACATAATGTAGACAAATAGGCGTGGGCGCAGGCACCCCCCCCCCCCCCCCACACACACACACTCCCCTTGGCGCCCATCTGGGCTGGCCCATGTGCAGGCCGAGACGCCGCCTATTTTTCTTCTTCTTTTCCTTTTTTTTCATTTTTCGATAATTCAGGATATCAAAAGCTCCTAAATTTCAAAAAAAAATATGAATTTTGAATAACATAATGATGAATTCAGAAAAATATTCATGATTTCAAAAAACAATTCGGGAATTAAAAAAACCACAGTTTAAGAGAACGTTCAAGAATTTGAAAAAAAAAATATGTTCACAAATTTAAAAAAGTTATGAATTTCAAAAAATGTTTGTGATTTCGAAAAATGTTACTGATTTCAAAATATGGTCGTGATTTCAAAAAAATCAATATTTTAAAAAATGTGTACGATTTTGAAAAATGTTCACAAATTCGAAAAAATGCCACGTATTTGTAAAAAATGATCACGAATTTAAAAACATTTCACGATTTCAACAAAATTGATCGTGAATTTAGGAAATGTTCATGGTTCAAAAAATGTTCAACATTTCGAGAAAAATGTTTCACGAATTGGAAAACATATTCATGATTTTATAAAAATGTTCACGTCTTAAAAAAAGATATTTGCGAGTTTTAAAAAAGTTCATGGTTTAAAATGTTTATGATTTAAGATATTGTTCATGAATTTGTTAAAACAAAATCCCGACTTTAGAAAATGTTCATCATTTCATAAAATATTTATGATTTCAAAAAATATTGACGAATTATAAGATTCTCTTAAATTAAAAAAACAAGTATGAAAACAAAAACTGAAAAACAGAGAAGAAAAAAAACGAAAAGAAAACTGAAAAGGAACAAAAAGAAAAGAAAAACAAAAAAAGAAATAAAGAAACGAAAGAAAACCAGGAAACCTGATTCAGGGAAGGTTCTAGAACCTTGCCATAACTGGTCAGAGGTGAAACCCCGAATGGACCGGCCCATTGAAACAGCACCGCGCGAGGGGGCTACGCACTACATCGCTTCCCAATGACCTATGCGCTATATAGGAGCGAGCGATTCCTATTTACCGCCGCATGCGTCGGTTATTGTTGTTTCTGCAAACCGGCGCCTGCAGCAACTTTAGCTGGGCTCGGCCCATTCCATTTTTTCCATCGTAAACAAAAAATTATACACGCCTTCATTGTGATTCCATCATGCGACCTCATGATCATTGGCATGACTAGCAAAAGGGTATGTGCGTTGCAACCGGGTAAAAGAAAATATTTACCACCAAAATTAAATGCATTAGCCCATCGAAAAAATGCATTAGCAATAGTAAGAAGTGAAAAACTCACTACAACCTATAAGGAGCAAAATTGTATGTGTTTCTTATATGTGCAAATGTACAAACAATCCTCAACCACTAACACTAAAAAATCGACATCGAATATTCATTATGATAATCATGTTGTTTAGTCTTGGTGTATTTTTTTAAAATAACGCTTGTATGATGCTATAGGTACAATCAAGAAAGTATATAACAGAAATATTATATCTGAACCGCTAAAGCAATATACTTACATTGTTAGTTGAATTCCCTGTAACAGTGCTCTTGTCTCATCCTCATGGAATGATTCCTCCATGTCAATGGTATACTGTCCATCTAAAACTTCAAGCAAACAACCATGCAATGGCATACAGTCCATCGGAAACCTTCAAGCAAACGGCCATGCTCCATATAGCACAAGATTTTATCCTTTACTTCACAGGTAACCGGCCTACGCTCCATGCCCATGCCACACATGCAGTGTCCTAACAATAGTAATGCACACGACGTGGCTAACCCTCTCCTGCGAGAGGAGTGACTCCGTTCTCCTCACAGGCTCTGGATACAATCCATGTGTGGCACAGATATCATGTACCATGTATGCATAAGGATCAGGGTGGCCACCGGTGCCTGCACGAGCAAACCTACGTACTAAAACCCACGAAATGAGATATGCAAGAAAGACACAAATGAGGTAGCGAGGAAACATAATTAAGAACATCTTAAGACATTAGTTGTATTGGATTTGGAGTAAATATACTACTAACCAGCACAAAGCCTTGCCGTCGACAGGGGCGCAAATGGCCATCTTTGTAGCCGTTGCTACGCTCTACCATGATAGAAACTCCATGATCAAGTCCGTCTTCCACGGCAGACTCAGACCACCACCGCTTGCCTGGGGATGTCGGCGGCATCTCCCTGACATGGTCGTGGACGGCCGCCCGACTCCCATGATGGTGCTCGTATCGCTCGTCATCACGTCATCCCCTTGATCTTCTTCACAATAGGTGTTTATAGTAGAAATGTTAGAATGATATACATGTAGCCAACAAACTAACAAACTGAAACACCAACTAACAAAACAACGACTTGACATTCTTACTATATCAGAAAAGTTTAACATTGACAGTTATATAAGATTCTAAAGGATGTACCAGTACAATGGGGTGTGAAACTAAACTTCATATGAGTTACGAAGACTACATAGTCAAAAGAGAAAAAATGCAATCGAATTTCATCCGCTTAAAAATGGAACCTGAAAGCTTCCGCCCATGAATCCCCTTTGTTGCTCGAGTTGTAGACAAATCTCGTGTTGTTCTTTGAGTCATAGACATATTGGTAATATCCAAGGAAAAAAGATGGAGAAGGTGAAAAGTAATGGAAGAAGGGTGATTAGACGTACTATCCAATGTATCTTCCATAGTTGTACTATCGATGGTCAAGGCCACCGGCACTATCATGGCATGCGCCGTGCTGTGCACAGCAAGCACGTCCGACGCCAAGACCGGCTTGCAGCCGAGCCACGCGCATCACGTCGTTGCGTGTGCGAGGCTAGTTTAATGTAGCCGCGTGCATCCTGCGGCCGTATGCACACACGATGGGAGAGACCTGTTTGCAGTCCTAGTGCAAGCCGACCATCCCGCCCAGGTTGGACCTCCACTTGAGGCCGTCCAGTCCAGTCTATGCCCACATGTAGCAGCTGTGAGCACTCAGATCGGAGACACTGATGTGTACTGCCACGTAGAGGCCGGCCTTCAAGTCCATAGTTGTACATCCTTGTAATGGCCATCTTGTACTCTAGTCCCAGGTCCGCACTCTGCATATTGAATACATCATGGAAAAGAGAGGCGCTAGGGTTGTTTCAAAGGCGATTAATGGAGGGCTAGAGGTGCCGATGAGTTCATGGGGAAACAGCCTTGCAATTCTCATTTTCTGAAGAAAAAACAATGTTCATCTAACCCTGGTAGGGTAGATATTCTGAAGAAAAAATGATGGGGATCTCGACACTTTTAACATCGGGCCCTAGAGGGAGATGTGACGCCATGGTAATGTAGGAGCAAGAATTTGTTAACATTTTCTTAGGGAGAATTTGTTAACTTAAGTGACACGAAAAGGTTTGGTAGTCTTATCGTAGTACAACTTGACGCGCATACGGAAAAAGAACCAGACATAGACCCTCGCTTTCGCTTCTATTTTTTCTTTCCTATTTTTCCACGCGTGGGCTGTAGGCCCAAGTTTAATTGAATTGAATTGAATTGACATATGGAGAACTATGAAAACCTTCATCCTTTATTATTAGGTAAAGATGCGCTAACCACCACACCATCCAGCGTTAGCTGCACAGCTACAAGTTCTTCCTCTTTTCCTTCCTACGTCTTTTCCTTTTTCTATTTCTTTTTAATTATATTTGTCGTTTTTCTTTTTTGTCTTTATTTTTTATTCGGAATGGCTTTTGTTCTGTTTTTTATTCTTTTTTTGTTTTTATTTTTTATTCGGAATGGTTTTGTTTGTTTTTTATTTTTGCCTTTTCCTTTTTCTATTTGAATGACATTTTTTCAAAATTGATGAACTCTCTCCAAAATTGATGATATTTTTTCAAAATGAATGAACTCTTTTCAAAATTGATGAACTCTTTTCAAAATCAATGGACTCTTTTTTCAAATCGATGAACTTTTTTCAAAATCGATTATTTAAAAATAACGATGAACTTTTCTAAAAATCGATGATCTTTTTCTCAAATTTACTTTTTTCAAAGAGATTTATGTCAGTTATACGTTAATGTTGTACTAAATTAAATATTAACTACGTCGTGTTTCTACCTATATACAAAAGAGCTAGCATGGTGTGGTGGTTATCCCGCAAAAAGAAATCGATACGATCCACGTCATAATCCATATTGGATTCCCAAATTTATTAGAGAAAAAAAGGAGCAATCGAAGACTTAGAGAAAGATCTACAAAAGGAAATTAACTCTGTAAACCAGAGATTTAATATTTCTATCAAAAAGTTAAAGAACCTTATAGACAGCCTAACATTGTTGCAGAATATATAGCTTTCCAATTAAAAAATAGAGTTTCATTCCAAAAGGCAATGAAAAATGCCATTGAATTAACTAAAAAAGTAGATATAAGGGGAGTAAAAGTAAAAATTGTGGGTCGTCTCGAAGGAAAAGAAATTGCATGCGCCGAATCAATTAAAAAGGGTAGACTTCCCCATATTCACGATTAGGATGAGCTTCTATTTTTTGCACTTTCTTTACTGAGCCGGTTGGTGGGCCGGCCCGCTAGGGGTCGCTAGCGAGCGCCGATAGCACCAACCGGCGCCTGCAGCGCTGCATAGGGGTGCGCATTATTGAAACCTACCATAGTTTCCTGACTGGTTTTTGGAGAGTTCTAGAACATTATAGAACCGGTTTTTTATGTTTTCTTCTACAGTTCTTTTTCCTCTTTCTGTTTCCTTTCAGTTTTTTTCTTTTTTGAAAATTTCACAACTTCAAATTAAATTCCTTTTTTCCAATTTGTTCACAAATTAAAAGATGTTTCTTTTTTAAAAAAACTCTCTTATTTAAAAAATCAAAATTTCAAAAAATGGTTCTGTTTTCAGTTTTCGTTCAAAAATTCAAAAAAATGTTAGCATTACTTTAGAAATGTTTCGGTTTCAAAAAATGTTCATCTTTTTCAAAAATTGTTAAAAATTTCAAGAAAAGAAATCTCGTTTTCAATAATTGTTCGCAAATTCAAAAAAAAATTCATGTTTACAAAAATTGTTCAGAAACTCAAATAAAAGTTACTGTTTTTCAAAAGTTGTTCACGAATTGCCAAAAAATGTTCTCAAATAAAATATTTTATTTGGAATTTCAAGAAATGTGTGAGAAATTTTGAACAATACTTTGGATCTACCGCTGCACTTGGTTCTTAAATGTTCGCGCTATAGTTTAGACAGAAACTTTCACGGGCTAACTACACTTGGTCACAGGCGGGGGTCGCGAGTTCAATTCTTGGCTTTTTTTAAGGGAGGGTCGATTCTTGGCTTTCACGTCAGTTTTTTGGTGTAATTTTACTTTGCAACTGCTTCCTTAAGGGCCTGCCCAGGCGGGACTCCCCCAAAGGGGAAAACAGAAGAAGAAAAATATGGAGAGCCCGGTATGGGGTTATTATGTAGAGGAAAAAAGGACACACAAAAAGAGTACCACCTCAGATAGAAAAAATATATTAAAAATATAATATGGGTGAATGGACCAAAATATCAGAGAAAGGTGTGTTCCCTTAACATTAGGCATAGATTTACCATTAGTGTTTATGACTTTGGTTTCATTTTCTATAGTATTACTCCCTCCGTTTCTAAACATAAATATTTTTAGAGATTTCAATACAAACTACATGCGGATGTATACAGACATATTTTAGAGTGTAGATTCACTCATTTTGCTTGGTATGTAGCCCCTTATTAGAATCTCTAAAAAGACTTATATTTGGGATCTAAGGGGTAATATTTATAGTTACAAATTATTGCCTTTCATGTTTATCACTTTCAATTTGTATGATCTAGCATTTTCTTAATTGTTTGTATGACTTGCTATAATGTATATTGACTTTGGAAATAGTATAATTACCAACATAAAGTAATAGTTAACTTGTTAGAATTGTATTGTGATGAATCAATGACTAATAGATCAATACTAAAATAAGCTGACATGTAAATACAGTATAATTTCTCAACATATGCACAATATGTATACCATTATAATACTACAAATTTTCATTTAATATAAGTTTGTCAACATTTCAAATGAGACAATTAAAGTATAAATTTCATAAATAATACCATTAAATAGATACTCTTTGTACGTTGAATCAAAATGATTCTAACATCTTTTAATGATCACAACAATATAATAAGCATCAAATTATGAAAATAACAATATGATAAGACAGGTATTACGTGAAGTTTAAGTTTCATTTCAAAGAACTTGTCCTTACATGTTCATAGTGTTAAGTTTTAAGGGCCCTAACTTATTTCAACAAATTTTACACAAATACATTAGTAGCATTGCTTTGAGCCTCGTATGATTCCAATTCAAATAATTCGATATTATAAAGACTGGAATCACACGAAGCTCAAAGCAATGCTACTAATATATTTGTGTAAAATTTGTTGAAATAAGTTGAAACAGCATAATATCAAGTTTAAACAGCATAAGGCTGGCCCGGGTCACAAAGCATGGGCAAAAGAGCTTAGGCGCATGGCGTCGGTGGGCTATCAGTTAAGTGGCGTAGTGAGGTGGCGAAGAAGCGGCTACCGTCTATGAAGAGGCAGGACATTGGCAACACAAAGGCCGACGGTGCAGCATCGGGCCTAAGTGGTTGCAGCGACTACACGAACTGAACGAGAGAAGAGAGGAAACCTTATCTCCACATGATTTTGCCGTTAGTCTATAACATTTCTGCTATTGATGGAAAGACTAAGTTCCTACAATTTGAAGTTTAGCCCTCATTCTCTATGGATTTTTAGTCAAGCCCTCGGGCTAATCCTGGGCATGGACTGCCCGCCCGACAAAAATGGTTGGGTCGAGTCGGGCTTCACATTCGGACCGGGATTGCGCTTCTGCTTTTCATGATTTTGGGTCAGGCCTGCCCATGGAAATGGCAAAAAAATTGTTTTGGCTGGCCTTCGGGCTTGAATTCGGGTCGGGCCCGAGCTTAGAAAAGGGGTAATTCAGGGGCTGCACGCTAGGATTAGTCTAGGAGATTGAAGGTCGGGATTTTGTAAGCCCGGACTTTGTCCGACTAATGATCGGGTTTACCACGGACTTATTGTTATTATGGTTGATCGACGCGTCGTCGGGCGAGGCCGGTCCACCCCCGCGGCCCCGATCGACAGGTCCACCAGAAGATGACGTCTTTGCATTGTCGGTTGAGGTACACCAACTTCTCCTTGATTGATTCGTGTACCAGAAGGTGACATCTTGACATTGTTTGACATGGGGAAAAACTCGCTAGCCTTCCTTGCCTGCCCTCCTTGACCAATAGTCGAAAGAGGATGATGCTTACCATGGTAACCCCTTGCCAGGCCACTAGGCTGACCTAGCAACTGACAACCTCAGCCGGTCAACTCTGTCTTCGGCCACGAGTGGGAGCTATCCTCCTAATTTCCAAGGAAATGGCATAGAGACGTCACCGACATTTGCATTGCATGTTCAATTGCCTTGTTGCATGTGATCCATAAATGCGATATTTTTTCTCTTGTTGCAATACATGGGCATATGTGCTAGTTTCAACTCAAGGCCAAAATCGTGTCAAGCCAGTAAATCTCATGGACATCTGAAAGTGTATCTAATCCCTGGGTGGTTTTGGTAATTCATAACAAAAAAAATGAACTAATGCCTACTCAAAGAATATTTCAGGCAAGTTCAATTTAGGTACAACAATTGGGATGTGAAATTGGAACCCACAAAATGTTAAGGACAAGTGTTGGCAAATCCTCAAGACTCCCGTTTTCTATATAAGTGATCCAAGATCAAATTGAGTCCATAGGAAAGCTAATACGATTAAATGAGGATGAGGTTTTGAAAGTGAATTCACTTCTCAAGTGCTTAGAGATACTGGTCCAAATACTTAAGTCACACTCTCATTTTCCACTGTGTCTTAAATACTAAAGTTCATCATGGTCCCATTGAAGCATATACACCTGGACTCACCGAGATACTCTTGACATAGTCGTTGCCTACCCAACACCCTAGCACCTCAATCCCACCAAGTTGGCCCTTCAGTCCCACCGAAGAGCACTAGCGAACTTCTATCTCCAACTAAAATCCAGTCAAATTTTTTGAATGGTTTTAGTTGGTGACACGGAAGTGTGGAAAGTGCTTAGGTCAGCATGACCTAGTCTCACCAAGAGGTTTCATCCCGTCTCGCCGAAAAGTCTAAAGTTTAAACCTTTTGTACAGGTCGGCCTCACCGAGTGGTTTCACGGTCCCACCAAATTGTGCATAAAGGTTTGTAACGGTTGAATATTTGGTGTTGCCTATACATACCCCCACCCATTCCACCAATCCTCATAGAGCAACCATAGCGAAGCATACACTTCCCATATGCATTTTTCTAAGAGAGAGCTCCAAATCCTTGTGCTGAGATCAAAGGGATTCCACTCCAACCATAGAACTTTGATCTCTAACCACCTCAATTGCTTTCAACCCAAATTCATCTCCTACCACATAGCCATAATCCATGAGAGAGTTTTTGAGTGTTGAGGAGACTATCTTTTGAAGCATAAGGGCAAGGAGTTCATCATCAACAACAAAATCTATTACCTTTTGGGAGAGTGGTGTCTGCTAGATTGGTTAGGTGCCACTTGGGGGCCTCCAAATCGTGTGGTGTGAACAAAGGACTTTGTAAGGGCAAGAAGATTGCCTACTCCGTGAAGATCTATCCCGAGTGAGGCTAGTCCTTCGTGGACGGCGCAATATCGGTTGCTTCTTCATGGACCATTTGTGGGTGGAGCCCTCAGTTCACTCCTTCGTGGATTGAAGCCTCCATCAACGTGAATGTACGATAACACCACCTATTGGAACCACTGGAAAGATCTTCGTGTCACCATAGTGTCTGCATATCTCCAAGCTATTCCTCTAATTACAATCGCTTGCAAAGTCTTTACTTTCCGCTCCCCACTATTAGACTTGCATGTGTAGGGTGTATATGGACTTGCTAGAATTGTTAAAATCTGTCAAGATCTGAAACTGGGAAAAAGATTAAGTTTTTATATGCCAAGTAATCTAATCACCCCCTCTAGAACTACTTACAATCCTACAACGTCTTCTCAGCAGATCATAGTCCGCACGCAGGTCAATGGATAGGGAGCAATCATGTACCCACCCACGTGGTACAAGGCCGACCCACTCTGATGTTCCTTTGTCTTTTTGTCATTGGTTTTGGGAAGGTTCATCCCTCGACTGGTTTTTCTTTTTGTTTTAAAAAAACTTTTCTCTTTTTTCCTTTTCCCATTTCTAAATTCATGAATGTTTTTGAAATTCAGAACATTTTTCCAAATTCATGAATATTTTTTCAATTCAAAACTTTCTTTGATAATCAAGTTTTTTTAAATGCATAAATTTTTTAAATTTTGAACATTTTCCAAATATGCGAATATTTTTAAATTCTTGATCATTTATTATAATTTGGAAGATTTTTTAATGTGAACTTTTCTAACTTCTAAATAGTTTTTTGAAATCTAGGAACATTTTTCAAATTCATGAATTTTTTTTAGAATCCATAATATTTTACAAATCCGTGTACATGTCTAAAAATTCATTTAATAAACTAGTAACATTTTTTGGAGACGAAAAACTATTTCAAAGTGACAAATAATTTTTAATTTTGGAAAAGAAATGAAAATTGAAACCAATTTTCAAATTCATGAATATTTTATAAAATTAAGAATATTTAAATTTGTGAAAACTTTTTGAATTTCGGTAGATCATTTAAAAAAATTATGAACGTATTTTTGAGTTCAAAAAGAAAAAGCAAAACAAAAAAGTAAAAGAAAAGATAGAAACATGGCGGCCCACACATAGGTCGGCACAAAGCGTGCTCGGGGTGCGCGTTTGACTGTTATCCACGTGTACCGTGTTTCGTAGGAGGTCTCAGTCTTCTCCCCTCCCTTAACGAGAGCTCCTATACAACACCTTAAGGTCCAGTTCAGCTTGTTGACGCCCACATGCATGCTCAATTGGGCCAGCCCATTAAAAAGCACAACACTCAGTTCGATTATAGGCATATTCGGTCACTTAGTTTGTTTGTTGAAAGGTTGACCCTGACAACAAACTGTTTGACGTATTGACCATTGGCTTTTCAAATTAAAAGAAAATGGGAATTTGAAAAGAGCTGAAGATTTTCAAAGACAAGTTCACCAATATGAAAAAATTTCATGAAATACAATAAAGTTCATGAATATGAAAAACAAAAAAAAGTTCATGGATTTGAAAAGGTTTGTGAATTTGAAAAAGTTCATGAAAAAATATCACACATTTTAAAAAATCACAAATACAAAAATGTTCACAAATTTGGAAAAAAAAGTTCATGAATTCGAACAAAAGTTCATGAATTCGATAAAAGTTCATGAATTTGAACAAAAGTTCATGAATTCGATAAAAGTTCACGAATTTGGGACAAATTCGAGAAAAGTTCCTGTAAAAACTTCATGAGAATGTAAAATGAAAAAGAAAAAGGAAAAGGGAAAAATAAAAACAAAGAAGGAAAAAGGGAAAGAAAAAAAGAAAAGAAAAAAAGCGAGTCGGGGGAAGAAATGGACCGGCAACCCATTTAGTCTAGTGAGTAGGGGGTGTGCGCCCTGTACAAAATACACACTATGGCACTGCGCTAAATAGAATTGGGGTCCCCTAACAAAGGAATTTTATCTATTGGTCGTATATGGTTCTTGCGTCCCTATGCATTGCTTTAAACCAGCCTATTAATTAATCATAGCCACTTTCTCGACGCCGGCTTTTCTCTTACCAATATGTTCATGCCAACAAATTGACACCATGCTATGGAAATTTTTCTAGGGGAGCAAGAATGGTGAAAGTAAGGTGGCGTGGGTGTTGTGGGAGGTTCATACAATGCCCAAATATCAAGGAGGGTTAGGATTTTGACACACATAACTGTTTAACTTAGTTATGTTGGCTAAGAAAGCGTGGAGGCTTGTCCAAGATCCGACCTCTCTTAGTGAAAGAATCCTCAAGGTCATATACTACTCAGAGATAGATGTGATGCAAGATGAACTAGGCAACAAACCTTCCCAATTTGACGGGCGATGTGCGCTGGTATCTCGGTTTTGAAACAAGGCCTTATCAAAAGGGTTGGTAATGGACAGTCGATCCGGGAATGGGAGGACAGCTGGTTACCTCGTGATTTCATGCTGAGAACACTTCATCTGAGAACTCCGGATCCTCCACAATGGGTCTCGGATTTTATAGATGGATATACTTATTCATGGAATAAATAAAAAGTGATGGAACATTTTCAGCCATTGGACTCTCAACTGATACTTTACATTCCTTTAAGCTCACGGGACATTGATGACTGCCCAGCCTGACACTGAGCGCAACGACATGTTCACTGTGAGGTCTGATCATAGGATGACCATTGATGACTGCCCAGCCTGACACTGAGCGCAACGACATGTTCACTGCCCAGTCGACTATTTGGTTCTTTTTGGTGAGAAACCTATTCTAGAATTTCCGCGCTGACTCTCCGGGCTATTGAGTTATATGACCTAGATCATCTGCATCCGGAGGGTGGACATAAGTCCCTTGAAAATTTGCTCTAAACGCGTCCTCGAGCTCTTCCCAACTTCCAACAGTGTTTTCTGGGAGGCTTTTAAGCCAATGACGGGCTGGCCCTTTGAGCTTGAGGGGTAGGTATTTTATGGCGTGGAGATCATCTCCTCTAGCCATGTGTATATGTAGTATGTAATCTTCTATCCAGACTCCAGGGTCTGTTGTTCCATCGTAGGCCTCTATGTTTATGGGTTTTCAATCCTGCTGGGAATTCATGGTCCAGCACCTCATTGGTGAAACATAGTGGGTGTGCGGCGCCCCTGTATTTGGGTGTGCCGCTATTTTCGGACACTTGACGTGTTGCCTTGCTTCCTGGGGCCTTCTTCTTTGGCCCGTAGATGGACCTGGCTGGGCCATCTGTCTTTCCAGGTTCATTAGTTGGTTTATGTGCGGCGCCGCTTTCAGAATTTGGCCTATCATCTGGCCGTCTATCCAACCAGGCAGCCTCTTTATTTTTTGACGGTGGAGGCTTTATGGCCTCCTCGTCAAATTCTGGTAGCAGCTTACGCTTCGGGTAGCTCTTTGATTGGTGGCCATTGCCGTATTTATCTGCGGTTTTGAGCACTTTGCTCCATCTCATTCTAAGTGTGTCTTCCGCTGTTTTGAGCTTCCGCTTTTCCTTCTTCAGGCTTCTTGCAGTGTTGACGAGTCTTTTCTGAAGGTTTTTGCTCTCCGGCGGCGTGTCCGGCATGAGGTCGTCCGGACTGTCGTTTTCGTCGGGCCTGGACTGATTATCTGACTCATCATGTTCGGAAGGTTGCTTATCTGCATGTTCGTCGTCCACTTGTGAGCCCTGCTGTATTACGGGCTCCTTGGGAGCGTTGTTGTCGTCGAGGCGGGACTTAGGGCGGCGTCTGCGTCGCCGTTTTGGTTGTTTATCGGCGGGGTTATCTTCTGCCGCGGCCCGTTGGTCCTCGTCATCGCTCTCCTTTGGGGTATGCACCATGTATATGTCATATGACGAGGTGGTCCTCCCGTGCCTTATAGGCTCTGTTTCTTGTTCGTCTCCGGCATCGTCGTCTATTCCGTCGATGTCTTCGGAGTCATGGTCTAGCATGTCGGTTAGATCGTCGACAGTGGCTACAAAGTGGGTGGTGGGTGGGCTCTGAATTTCTTCGTCGTCCGTACCCCAACCAACCTGGCCATAGTCCGGCCAGGACTCTCCTGATAATGAGAGATGCTTTAGTGAATTCAGGATATCGCCAAAAGGCGAGTGTTGGAAGATGTCCGCGGTGGTGAATTCCATAACCGACGCCCAATCCGAATCGATTGGTAGGGGTGCGGGAGGTTCGGAGTCCGGCAAGGAGTCCGGCACCTCAGAATCACAAGTTTCGCGGGGGACAAGATTAATGTTTGGCTCCATCGCCGAGGAAGTTGAAGCCCCCGAGGCGGCGTCTATCCACCGATCCTCGATCTGGGCGATCGGCTCCGGACTGATGGCCGAAGCGGATTCATGTGCGGCCACCAAGGCACTGTTCGGCGGCAGAGCTAGATCATGCCCATCGCAATAGTGCGGCGTGCTCGGCTGTGGCTCGGGTCCGTCGAAGATCAAGTCTCCGTGGACATCGGCCATGAAGTTTAGGCTTCCGAATCTGACCTGACGGCCAGGGGCGTAGCTTTCGATCTGCTCCAGATGGCCAAGCGAATTAGCCCGCAGTGCGAAGCCACCGAATACAAAGATCTGTCCGGGGAGAAAAGTCTCACCCTGGACAGCGTTGTTGGTTGAAGATGCCATCAAGCCTATCGGTGACGACACAGAGGAACTCTCAATGAAAGCACCAATGTCGGTGTCAAAACCAGCGGATCTTGGGTAGGGGGTCCCGAACTGTGCGTCTAGGCGGATGGTAATAGGAGGCGAGGGACACGATGTTTTACCCAGGTTCGGGCCCTCTCGATGGAGGTAAAACCCTACGTCTTGCTTGATTAATATTGATGATATGGGTAGTACAAGAGTGGATCTACCACAAGATCAAGGAGGCTAAACCCTAGAAGCTAGCCTATGGTATGATTGTTGTAATGTATGTTGTGTCCTACGGACTAAAGCCCTCCGGTTTATATAGACACCGGAGGAGGCTAGGGTTACACAGAGTCGGTTACAATGGTAGGAGATCTACATATCCGTATCGCCAAGCTTGCCTTCCACGCCAAGGAAAGTCCCATCCGGACACGGGACGAAGTCTTCAATCTTGTATCTTCGTAGTCTTGGAATCCGGCGGACGATGATAGTCCGGCTGTCCGGACACCCCCTAGTCCAGGACTCCCTCAATGGGTCTGAACCTTTCAGATCCGCGTGTGCTTTACAAATCTCTACGTCAACTTGTAGATGCAGCTACCACGCGCTATTTGGAACTATTCCAAACAACTGTTCTACTATATGAATCCAGTTTACTACTCAGAGTCATCCAAATTAGTGTCAAAGTTTGCATCGACGTAACCCTTTACGACGAACTCTTTTACCACCTCCATAATCGAGAAAAATTCCTTACTCCACTAAGGATAAATTTGACCGTTGACCAGTGATCCAATCTTGGATCACTATTGTACCCCTTGACTAACTCATGGCAAGGCACACTTTAGGTGCGGTACACAGCACAGCATATTGTAGAGTATAGGGGACGACCTTCGTCCTTTCTCTCTCCTCTGCCGTGGTCAGGTCTTGAGTCTTACTCAATACTCACACCTTATAACACAACCAAGAACTCCTTCTTTGCCAATCTATTTTGAACTCCTTCAAAATCTTGTCACGGTACGTATTCATTTGCAAGTACTATCAAGCGATTTTGATCTATCCTTATAGATCTTGATGCTCAATGTTCAAGTAGCTTAATCAAGGTTTTCCATTGAAAAACACTTTTCAAATAACCCTATATGCTTTCCAGAAATTCTACATCATTTCTGATCAACAATATGTCAACAACATATACTCATCAGAAATTCTATAGTGCTCCCACTCACTTCTTTGGAAATATAAGTTTCTCATAAACTTTGTATAAACCCAAAATCTTTGATCATCTCATCAAAGCGTATATTCCAACTCCGAGATGCTTACTCTAGTCCTTAGAAGGATTGCTGGAGCTTTGCATACTTGTTAGCATCTTTTAGGATTGACAAAACCTTCTGGTTGTATCACATACAACCTTTCCTCAAGAAAATCGTCGAGGAAATAATGTTTTGACATCCTACCTACAAGATTTCATAAATAATGCAGTAACTGATAATATAATTCCAGCAGACTCTTAACATCGCTACGAGTGAGAAATCCTCATCGTAGTCAACTCCTTGAACTTGTCGGAAAACATCTTAGTGACAAGTCGAGCTTTCTTAATGGTGACACTTACCATCATTGTCCGTCTTCCTTTTAAAATCCATCTGTACCCAACAGCCTTACGACCATCAAGTAGTTCTTCCAAAGTCTACACTTTCATACATGAATCCTCTCTCGGATTTTATGGCCTCGATCCATTCATCAGAATCCGGGCCCACTATCGCTTCTCCATAGCATGTAGGTTCATTGTTGTCTAGCAACATGACCTCCAAGATAGGATTACCGTACCACTCTAAAGTAGTATGCATCCTTGTCGACCTACGAGGTTTGGTAGTGACTTGATCTAAAGTTTCATGATCACTATCATCAGCTTCCACTTCAATTGGTGTAGGCGCCATAGGAACAACTTCCTGTGCCCTGCTACACACTGGTTGAAGTGACGGTTCAATAACCTCATCAAGTCTCCACCATCCTCCCACTCAATTATTTTGAGAGAAACTTTTCCTCGAGAAAGGACCCATTTCTAGAAACAATCGCTTTTGCTTCCGGATCTGAAATAGGAGGTATACCCAACTGTTTTGGGTATCCTATGAAGATGCATTTATCCGCTTTGGGTTCGAGATTATCAGACTAAAACTTTTCACATAAGTGTCACAGCCCCAAACTTTTAAGAAACGACAGCTTAGGTTTCGCTAAACCATAGTTCATACGGTGTCATCTCAATGGAATTACGTGGCGCCCTATTTAAAGTGAATGCGATTGTCTCTAATGCCTAACCCATAAACGATAGTGGTAATTCGATAAGAGACGTCATGGTATGCACCATATCCAATAGGGTATAGCTATGATGTTCGGACACACCATCACACTATGGTGTTCCAGGCGGTATTAATTGTGAAACAATTTCCACAATGTCTTAATTGTGAACCAAACTCGCAACTCAGATATTCATCTCTATGATCATATCATAGACATTTTATCCTCTTGTCACGAAGATCTTCAACTTCACTCTGAAATTACTTGAACCTTTCAATAATTGAGACTTGTGTTTCATCAAGTAAATATACTCAACATCTACTCAAATCATCTGTGAAGTAAAAACATAACAATATCCACTACGTGCCTCAGCACTCATTGGACTGCCCACATCTAAATGTATTACTTCCAACAAGTTGCTTTCTTGTTCCATCTCACTGAAAATGAGGCCTTTCAGTCATCTTGCCCATGTGGTATGATTTGCATGTCTCAAGTGATTAAAAATCAAGTGAGTCGAAACGATCCATCTGCATGGAGTTTCTTCATGCGTATACACCAATAGACATGGTTCACATATCTCAAAATTTTCAAAAACGAGTGAGTCCAAAGATCCATCAACATGGAGCTTCTTCATGCGTTTTATACCAATATGACTCAAATGGCAGTGCCACAAATATGTGGTACTATCATTACTATCTTATATCTTTTGGCATGAACATGTGTATCACTACGATCGAGATTCAATAAACCATTCATTTTAGGTGCAAGACCATTGAAGGTATTATTCAAATAAATAGAGTAACCATTATTCTCCTTAAATGAATAACCATATTGCGGTAAACATAATCCAATCATGTCTATGCTCAACGCAAACACCAAATAACAATTATTTAGGTTTAACACCAATCCCGATGGTAGAGGGAGCGTGCGATGTTTGATCACATCAACCTTGAAAACACTTCCAACACATATCGTCATCTCACCTTTAGCTAGTCTCCGTTTACTCCATAGCCTTTTTATTTCGACTTACTAACACTTAGCAACCGAACTGGTATCTAATACCCTGGTGCTACTAGAAGTACTAGTAAAGTACACATTAATATAATGTATATCCAATATACTTCTGTCGACCTTGCCAGCCTTCTCATCTACCAAGTATCTAAGGTAGTTCTGCTTCAGTGACTATTCCCCTCATTACAGAAGCACTTAGTCTCGGGTTTGGGTTCAACCTTGGGTTTCTTCATTAGAGCAGCAACTGATTTGTCGTTTCATGAAGTATCCCTTCTTGCCCTTGCCCTTCTTGAAACTAGTGGTTTTACTAACCATCAACAATTGATGTTCCTACTTGATTTCTACTTTTGCGGTGTCAAACATCGCTAATAGCTTAATGATCATCATATCTATCCCTGATATGTTATAGTTCATCACGAAGCTCTAGTAGCTTGGTGGCAGTGACTTTAGAGAACCATCACTATCTCATCTGGAAGATTAACTCCCACTCGATTCAAGCGATTGTAGTACTCAGACAATCTGAGAACATGCTCAACGATTGAGCTTTTCTCCCTTAGTTTGCAGGCTAAGAAACTTGTCAGATGTCTCTTACCTCTTGACGTGGGCACGAGCCTAAAATCCCAATTTCAGCCCTTGGAACATCTCATATGTTCTTCGATGTTTCAAAAATGTCTTTGGTGCCTCAATTCTAAACCGTTTAGCATTACGCACTGAACTATCACATAGTCATCAAAACATGTATGTCAGATGTTCGCAACATCCACAGACGACGCTGAAGGTTCAGCACACCGAACGGTGCATTAAGGACATAATCCTTTTGTGCAGCATTGAGGACAATCCTCAGTTTACGAACCCAGTCTGCATAATTGCTACTATCAACTTGCAACTAAATTTTCTCTAGGAACGTATCTAAAACAGTAGAACTAATGCGTAAGCTATGACATAATTTGCAAAGAACTTTTGACTATGTTCATGATAATTAAGTTCATCTAATCAAATTATTTAATGAACTCCCACTTAGATAGACATCCCTCTAGTCATCTAAGTGATACATGATCCGAATTGACTAGGTCATGTCCAATCATCAGGTGAGACGGACTAGTCATCAACGGTGAACATCTCCATGTTGATCGCATCTATCATATGACTCATGTTCGACCTTTCGGTCTCTCGTGTTATGAGGCCATGCATGTACATTCTAGGCTCGTCAAGTCAACCTAAGTGTTTTGCATGTGTAAATCTGGCTTACACCCATTGTATGCGAACTTTAGAATTTATCACACCCGATCATCACGTGGTGCTTCGAAACAACGAACCTTCGCAATGGTGCACAGTTAGGGGAACACTTTCTTGACATTTTAGTGAGGGATCATCTTATTTATGCTACCGTCGTTCTAAGCAACTAAGATGTAAACATGACAAACATCACATGCAAATCATAAAGTGACATGACATGGCCAATATCATCTTGCGCCTTTGATCTACATCTTCGAGGCGCGGCATGATCACCTTCATCACCGGCATGACACCATGATCTCCATCATTGTGTCTTCATGAAGTTGTCTCTCCAACTATTACTTCTACTACTATGGCTAACAGTTAGCAATAAAGTAAAGTAATTACATGGCGTTTTCATTGACACGCAGATCATACAATAAATTAAGACAACTCCTATGGCTCCTGTCGATTGTCATGCTCATCGACATGCAAGTCGTGATTCCTATTACAAGAACATGATCAATCTCATACATCACATATATCATTCATCACATCCTTTTGGCCATATCACATCACATAGCATACCCTGCAAAAACAAGTTAGACGTCCTCTAATTGTTGTTGCATGTTTTACGTGGCTGCTATGGGTTTCTAGCAATAACGTTTCTTACCTACACAAAAGCCACAACGGTGATATGCCAATTGCTATTTACCCTTCATAAGGACTCTTTTCATCGAATCCGATTTGACTAAAGTGGGAGAGACAAACACCCGCTAGCCACCTTATGCATCAAGTGCATGTCAGTCGGTGGAACCTGTCTCACGTAAGAGTACGTGTAAGGTCAGTCCGGGCTGCTTCATCCCACAATGCCGCCGAATCAAGATAAGACTAGTAACGGTAAGAAAATTGAACAAATCATCGTCCACAACTACTTGTGTTCTACTCGTGCATAGAATCTACGCATAGACCGAGCTCATGATGCCACTGTTTGGAGAACATAGTAATAATTCAAAAAAAATCCTACGTGTCACCAGGATCAATCTAGGAGATGCTAGCAATGAGAGAGAGAAGGGAGAGCATCTTTCATACCCTTGAAGATCGATAAGCGGAAGCGTTACAAAAACGCGGTTGATGGAGTCGTACTCGCGGCGATTCAAATCGCGGAAGATCCGATCTAGCGCCGAACGGACGGCGCCTCCGCATTCATCACACGTACAGCCCGGGGACGTCTCCTCCTTCTTGTTCCAGCCAGGGGAGAGGAGAAGTTGAGGGAGAGCTCCGGCAGCACGATGGTGTGGTGGTGGAGCTTGTGGTATTCCCGCAGGGCTTTGCCAAGCTCTACGGAGGAGGAGGAGGTGTTGGAGGAGGGAGGGGCTGCGCCAGGGAAGGGGTGCGGCTGCCCTCTCTCTCCCTCGCTATATATAGGGGGAAGGGGGGAGGAGGAGGCGCCCTAGGGTTTCCCTAGGGGAGGGGCGGCAGCCACAGGGGAAACCCTAGATGGGTCTGGGCGCCCCCACCCCTAGGAAACTTGCCCCCCAAGCCGGGAGGGGTGGCTGCCCTAGGGGAGGCCCCCCCCACCTCTCCAAGTTACGTGAGATGGGGTGGGAGGGGCGTTCAGCCCCTTAGTGGGCTGGTGTGCCCCTCCACTTGGCCCATAAGGCCCCCCAACGCTTGCCGGGGCCTCCGAAACCCCTTTCGGACACGCTGGTCGTCACCCGATACCCCCCGGAACAATTCTGGACTCCAGTACCCTTCGTCCAATATATCGATCTTCACCTACGGACCATTCCGGAGTTCCTCTTCATGTTCGGGATCTCATCCGGGACTCCGAACAACCTTCGGTAACCACATACTATTTCCCGTAACAACTCTAGAGTCACCGAACCTTAAGTGTGTAGACCCTATGGGTTCGGGAACCATGCAGACATGACCGAGACACCTCTCAACCAATAACAAATAGAGGGATCTGGATACCCATGTTGGCTCCCACATGTTCCATGATGATCTCATCGGATGAACCATGATGTCGGGGATTCAATCAATCCCATATACAATTCCCTTTGGCTATCGGTATGTTACTTGCCCGAGATTCAATCGTCGGTATCCCTATACCTTGTTCAATCTCGTTACCGACAAGTCTCTTTACTCATTCCGTAATGCATAATCTCGTGGCTAACTCCTTAGTCACATAGAGCTCATTATGATGATGCATTACCGAGTGGGCCCAGAGATACCTCTCCGTCATATGGAGTGACAAATCCCAGTCTCGATTCGTGCCAACCCAACAGACACTTTCGGAGATACCTATAGTGCACCTTTGATAGCCACCCAGTTATGTTGTGATGTTTGGTACACCCAAAGCATTCCTACAGTATCCGGGAGTTGCACAATCTCATGGTCTAAGGAAATGATACTTGACATCAGAAAAGCTCTTGGCAAATGAACTACACGATCTTGTGCTATGCTTAGGATTGGGTCTTGTCCATCACATCATTGTCCTAATGATGTGATCCCATTATCAATGACATCCAATGTCCATGGTCAGGAAACCATAACCATCTATTGATCAACGAGCTAGTCAACTAGAGGCTTACTAGGGACATGTTGTGGTCTATGTATTCACACATGTATTACGGTTTCTAGTTAATACAATTATAGCATGAACAATAGACAATTATCATGAACAAGGAAATATAACAATAACCATTTTATTATTGCCTCTAGGGCATATTTCTAGCAGCATGATCATGGCATATGGTGACTCGAGCATTTTTATTTCAAGTTAAAACTGATATTAATTGAACTTGAACATAAAGTTGATCGGGTCATGGTGCCACTGAATCGAGTTTTTCCTAGTGCAACCACATTTGCCTTTATGGGAAGGCCTTTAGTCGGTTTGTTGTCATGCCTCTTGTCGATGCCTCCAACGAGGGAATGTTATGGGCGTGCGGTGTCGTGGTTCTAAGTCTGACAGTAGAATAGGGGGGTAGGAATGGAGAGGCAAGATCCTAGCTATGGAGTAGTTGTATACGCACGATGTTTACGAGTTCAGGCCCTTCTCGGAGGAAGTAACAGCCCTACGTCTCGGAGCCCGGAGGCGGTCGACTGGATTATGTGCGTATGAGTTACAGGGGTGCGAACCCTTTACACTGAGGAGGGGGTGGCTTATATAGAGTTCGCCAGACCCCTCCGACCCTCGGTTATGTAGGGCTTAAAGTACATTAAGATCGGGGGTTACTGGTAACGCCCCACATAAAGTGCTATGATGACCATAAAAGCTACTTAATGGCCGACCGTTTGTGTGCAGACTGACTTTAGATCTCCTGGTGGTCGAGTGGTTGGCTTCATAGTCGAGTGTCTTCAAGTCCGTCGAGTGGAATGCTTCTAGGTCGACTGACAGGTGGTTTCTTATAGAGATGTCCTTGGGGAGGGTATCTTGGACAGGTCCATGCCCTAGGTACATGGCTTCATCATTAGCCCCCGAATGGATCGAGGTTTGAGCGGGGAAGGAGTTGAGAATTCTTCCGACCCACTTTTCGTGCGATGAGCATGTCTTGTTCTGGATCAATGACCTTTGGTGACGGCATCAACTTCTTTTTCAGTCGCCTTGATCCATTCTTTGTATCCGTCGAGTGAGTTTTCTTTACTTGGAGAACTCCGAACGACAGAGCGGAGGAAATCTCCCGTCTGACAAGTTGTTCTGCAGCTCACGGATTTAGCGGGATTTGAATTTCGGGAAGCGCGGGGGAAGGGGGAGGCCGCGGTAGTCGGACGGGATAAGGCAGGGACGCCTCAAACTCCATGCCACCTTTTTCGCCATGTATCGCGCGCGCGACTGTTGCGGGATTTGAAAGGATCGCCCGGGCCTACAAGTCAGTCACTCAGAAGCAACCTCATATAAGGCACCGGACGGGAGTTTTTGAACAGTGTGCTCTCATTTCCTCTCCCTCTTCCTCAGACTTATCTGCCATGTTCGCCTCCATCTCAGCACTGTTGCTCCGTGCGCGCTTCACCAGCGACGATGGTGAAGGAGAAGACGGCAGCTTTGGAGCGGGTGAAGAAGGCGATGGCGAAGGCGAAGGGAAGGGCGACCAGTCGGGGCAGATCTTCGTCAAGGGCCGGCCAACCGTAGGGCTGGATCCAGGGCGACTGGATCTGCTCGACGATCCGTCAGAAAGATCTTGACGACCTGGCCAATGAAGGACTGATCCCCCATGGACCAGTGCGGCTCCCGGGGAATGAGTCAGAGCCGCAGCCTCAGGAGGATGAGTGTGTTCTCTTGGCCATCCATGTTGACCGCGGGTTTTCTTTGCCTCCTCACCCTTTCATTTGGGGATTTCTGAACTTCTTTGGGGCACAACTCCACCACTTCACACCCAACTCCATCGTGTATCTCGCTGCCTTCGTGTCCTTGTGCAAGAATTTCTTGGGTTGTCGGCCTCATTGGGGTCTATTCAAGCATATTTTCACCTGTCGCTCCCAGACGGTGAAAAAGGCCAATCCGAGTGGCGAGAGAACCCAAGTGATTCAGATGTGCGGGGGTCTTGGGGTTCAGATGAGGGGGAAAAGTGCCTTTCCGGCCATGGTCCTTCCTGACTCGGTCCGTGGATGGCAGTCGACCTGGTTTTACTGCAAAGACCAGCCGACGCCAGGGCAGTCGACTGGACTCCCTCCTTTTTCTATGGACCGAGTGAGGAAGCCTTCCTCTTTGAAGGTGGTCCCAGAGGAGAAGGCTCAGGTTAAGGTGCTGGTCAAGCATGTAGTCTAGCTTATCCGCGACGGGGTGACCGACATGGATCTCTTGGAGGTCTTCCTCCGACGACGCATCCAGCCGCTTCAATGTCGAGACCATCCGATGTGGATGTATTCTGGCACTGAAGACACCACTCGGATCCACCCGGAGGAGGTCGAGGATGCCACGCTGGAGAGGTGGATGACTGCCATCACAAGGAACAAGGACAACCCCCGAGGAGCCAGGAGGATTCCTCCACTCGACCAATCATACGAAGTAGACAAGGTCCAATTTTGCATCTCCGACTGTGATCTTGTTTTCTTCACTCTGCTTTGCTTAAAATCGGTCGACTGACTTCTGTTTTGTCTGTTGTCTTCTAGGCCACGACTGAGATGTACTCGATGCCCAACGGGGCGCAAGAACGGGTCAAGGAGGAGGAGGCGAGCGGAGGCGAAAGTCAGGAGGAGTGGCAATCTGATGGTGAAGGGGATGAAGATGATGACGGCTCCGATGAAGAGGAAGAGGAGGAAGAAGTCGACCCTCCTCTCATGGAAAGGCAATCCAAGCTCGCCCATGACTCTGCGGTTGAGCGTGGCAAGCCTACTGCGCCTGTCGGGCAGTCAACGAAATGCCCTCGGACGACCTCTCCGGCGCCGACTGAAAAAGCGCCAAAGCAACCCCGAGCGACGTCATCAAAGCCGACGAAGGCCCTGCCCAAGATGAGGATGGTGATTCCCACCATTTCCGGGTAACAGCAGAACTTGTGTTTTCTTGTTTAGCATGGATAAACTCTTGGTCGACTCGTTGGCTAACCGACTGATTTCTGAAATCTACAGTGCTGCTACCTCCGAGACCTCAGCCAGGAACGAAGACCAAGAAATGGAAGATGCTGCCACCTCCAACCTTGGTATGATCTCCATAGTTTCGCTTTTGGTCGATTGGATCTTCATTTCTCACTTTGAATCTTTCCTGTAGCCCCACCTCATGTCATTGATCTCCCTGATGATGATGATGATGAGGCGCTGCTGAGGCCGAGGAGGAATGAAAAGGCGCCTGCTGGCAAGACTGCTCAGGTTGCGTCAGCACCTGAGACGCTGGTTCAGGAGGGTGGCAACGTCACTCGGACTTCCGTGTCCTTTGCTGTGCCGCTCACAAGTGCTCGACCTTCGTCGTCGACTACCGATCCGCCTTCCCTTTTCGCCACACACCACGTCCCAGAGGACCAAGCGGGTGCTGCTAAGGAGGCTATACGCCAGGCGGGGGTTATGATGGAGCAGGTGAAAGCGATCCGGGATGCCAGCCAAGCGGCTTATGATGCAAGCTCAGCTCTTCAGAGCAATGTCCAGGTCAGTTGGTCACCGCTTGTTCTGTTAGGATATGGTATCTGAAAACTCTTCTTTCTGAAGATCTTTGTATCTGTACACCCACTAGGTGTGTCGATTGAATTTTTGGATTGGTGGGGGCATGCTGAGTGCACCCATTGGGTGTAGTCCCCGAGACTATGGTGGGCTGCTGGCAGTCGACAGTAGTCTTTATACTTTGAATTTCTTTTCTTTAACTTCTCCACTCGGTCTGGTCGAATGGAATCTGGGAACCAGTGGGGGCACACTGAGTGCACCCACTAGGTGTAGTCCCCTAGACCATAGTCGACTGCTGGCAATCGACTAAGGTCTGAAGAACCTGTTTTTTTGTTGATTGGTCGGACCGAGTCGGTAGAACCAGTGGGGGCACGCTGAGTGCACCCACTGGGTGTAGTCCCCGAGACTACTGTTGAATGTTTGATTCGGCTGTAGTCTTAGAAATGTTACGATTTTTCTCTTAGTCACTTGGAAGCAACCTGTCTTTGATGTCTGTCGACTGACCCTTCGCAGAAATCTTGTGAGCTTGTGGCTCGCTATACTGAATTGGAGAACAAACATATCCAGCTCGAACTTGACTTGAAGCTTTTCCAGGAGAACTTCACGAAGGCGAAGGAGGAAGCAAAAGGTATGTTTGGTGAGAATCTTGACGACTGTCTTTACCTTTCTATCCATTCCCGATTCTGATCTCATTGTCACTTTGCAGATAAACTGAAGGAGGCTCTGAAGAAGAAGGACCTTGACCTCGCCGAGGCGCAGAAAGCGGCTTCAGACAAGACGAAGCTCACGGAAGAAAAGCTGGCTTTAGTCGGGAAACTTGAAGAGGAGGACGCCAATGTGAAAGCTGCTCTCGACGCAGCCAACAAGGAGGTCAGCCGTCTGAAGAATGACAAGATAGCTTTGAGTGACAAAGCTAGCGAGCTGGTGGGGAAGAAGAACGATCTGGAGGCTTATCTGGAAGGGCTCGCCAAGAAGTTGTTCCTCATGCTTGAAGGTAATCTCTTTTATCCGACTGACTCGTTATCATCGACTCATCGTAGAACTGTTGGCTTAACTTCAAACTGTGTTTACAGAATTCTACCAAAACTTCGAGGAGGAGACTAGTCAACTGGAGACAAACTTGTACCCCATCAACTCTCCTGTGAAGGACGAGGCTGCTATGAACGTGTTCTGACTGGAGTCTCGCGTTGCTGGAGTTGTTGACTATCTCGCTCGACTAAAGGTTGCGGTGTCGCGGATCGACACGACACTCTGGCCAAGAGAGACTCTTCAAAATGACCTCGAGTCTTTAATGACTCGACTGAATGACGTTCCAGGTCGAGTTCAGGAATGGAAGAAGTCTTTCGCCAGGTGTGGTGCTGATGTTGCTCTGTCCCTGGTACATGTTCACTACAAGGATGCGCGAGAGGACAAGCTGGCGTCCATCAGGGTGGCCAATACCAAGAAGCATGACTTCCAATCTTTCATGGAGACCTTCATTGCTGCTGCCACTCGGATTGCTGACGGAATCGACCTGGACCAGTTTGTCGCACCCTCCAGTCCTCCACCTGAGGAGTAAAAAACTTCTATGCTTTGTCTTAAATTTGCCTCGGAATGCCGAGTGGTTTTGTAATCGATAAACTTTTACAGGCTTGACGCCTGAGTACTTCCGAATCCGTAGGACGTTATCTGAACTTGGCTTATCATCGAATATGCTTGCTTTTGCCTTCGATCGAACTTTGTTCCTCTCTCGAAATATACTTTAGTGGTTGAGACGCATATCTGAGGCGGAAAGTCCAGTCGACCTGTACTTCATCGCTCTTGCAGGTAGGGATGGAGCACATATGGCAGTCGACCTGCGTTCCTGCGGATCAGGATGGAGCGCACATTGTATTTGTGGCGTAGCTCAGAAGGAGAAGGTAGCAGTCGACCTGCACCTCGTCATCCTTGCAGAGCGGAATGGATTAAGTACTTAGGCGAGTACTGGACTGCAGCTAAGCCCCCGAGTGGGAGGATTGTTCTCCACTCGGTGGGAATTTCAAATACTTAGGCAAGTACTGGCTGCAGCTAAGCCCCCGAGTGGGAGGTATGCTCTCCACTTGGTAGGATTTTCAGGTACTTAGGCGAGTACTGGACTGCAGCTAAGCCCCCGAGTGGGAGGATTGCTCTCCACTCGGTGGGATTTTCAAATACTTAGGCGAGTACTGGACTAGAGCTAAGCCCCCGAGTGGGAGGATTGCTCTCCACCCGGTGGGATTTTCAAATACTTAGGCGAGTACTGGACTGCAGCTAAGCCCCCGAGTGGGAGGTTTGCTCTCCACTTGGAAGGATTTTCAGGTACTTAGGCGAGTACTGGACTGCAGCTAAGCCCTGGAGTGGGAGGTTTGCTCTCCACTCGGTAGGATTTTTTGTGGTGTAGCTCCGAAGGAGAAGGCAGCAGTCGACTTGCACCTCGTCGTCCTTGCGGAGCGCGCATTGTATTTGTGGCGTAGCTCTGAAGGAGAAGGTAGCAATCGACCTGCACCTCATTGTCCTTGCAGAGCGCACATTGTATTTGTGGCGTAGCTCGGAAGGAGAAGGTAGCAGTCGACCTGCACCTCGTCCTCCTTGCAAAGCGCACATTGTACTAAATACTTAGGCGAGTACTTGGACTACAGCTAAGCCTCCGAGTGGGAGGCTGGCTCACCACTCGGTAGGATTTTAAACACTTAGGCGAGTACTTGGACTGCAGCTAAGCCTCCGAGTGGGAGGCTGGCTCACCACTCGGTAGGATTTTAAACACTTAGGCGAGTACTAGACTATAGCTAAGCCCCCGAGTGCGAGGCTGGCTCACCACTCGGTAGGATTTTCAAGTACTGAGGCGAAACGGATTCACAGCTAAGCCCCCGAGTGGGATGCTGGCTCACCACTCGGTAGGGATTTTTTTTACAAACTTAGGCGAAACGGATTCGCAACTAAGCCACCCACTGGGGGGTTTCTCATGTAAACAAAAAGTAATAACAATCACTGGGAAAATTATAACATTCTTGTCTTTGAAAAACAAACTACAGAAGTACTTTTATTACATCTCATCCGAGTGAATACTTAAGTATAAAAGGGGTGGAGCAGCTCCGCGTTCCAAGCTCGTGGCTCGTCAATCTAGCGATCGACATTGTAAAGACGGTACGCTCCATTGTGGAGGACTTTGGTGACGATGAAGGGGCCTTCCCAAGTAGGAGCAAGTTTGTGTGGCTTCTGTTGATCCACTCGGAGGACCAAGTCTCCTTCTCTGAAGGCTCGACTCTTCACGTTTCTGGCATGGAATCGACGCAAGTCCTGCTGATAGATAGTTGATCGGATCATGGCCATCTCTCTTTCTTCTTCTAGAAGGTCGACTGCGTCCTGCCGGGCTTGTTCTGCCTCATCCTCAGTGTAGAGCTCGACTCGGGGTGCATTGTGAAGCAGGTCACTCGGCAGAACTGCTTCAGCTCCATAGACCAGGAAGAATGGAGTTCTCTCGGTCGACCGATTAGGAGTGGTCCTTAATCCCCAAAGAACTGATGGAAGTTCGTCGACCCACGCTCCTACTGCATGCTTGAGATCACGCATCAACCGGGGTTTCAGTCCTTTGAGAATTAGACCATTTGCTCGTTTCGCTTGTCCATTCGACTGGGGGTGAGAGGCTGAAGCGTAGTCAGCTCGTGTGCCTTGAGAGGCGCAAAAGGCTCTGAATTCATCGGAATCGAATTTTGACCCGTTATTAGTGATGATGCTATGTGGAACTCCATATCTGAATATTAACTCTCTGATGAAGCTGATAGCAGTGCCGGCATCAAGATTTTTGATAGGTTTAGCTTCAATCCACTTAGTGAACTTGTCGACTGCCACCAGTACATGGGTGAAGCCGCTCCTGCCAGTTCTTAGTGGTCCAACCATATCCAACCCCCAAACAGCAAAGGGCCAGACGAGTGGAATGGTCTTCAAGGCTAAGGCGGGTTTGTGCGATAGATTGGAATAGAACTGACATCCTTCACACTTGTCGACTATTTCCTTTGCCATTTCATTTTCTCTTGGCCAATAAAATCCCGCTCGGTATGCTTTAGCCACAATGGTCCGAGAGGACGCATGATGACCACAGGTCCCTGAGTGGATATCGTCTAGGATTATCTGACCTTCTTCTGGTGTTATACATTTCTGACCGACTCCAGTCGCACTTTCTCTGTACAACTATCCCTTTATCACGGTAAAGGCTTTGGATCGACGAACGATCTATCGAGCCTCTTCTTCATCCTCTGGGAGCTCTTTCCTTAGGATATACGCGATGTATGGCTCTGTCCAGTCGGGAGTGATGACCAAAACTTCCATGATCAGGGACCACGGCTGGAACTTCAACTTCAGTCGGATCTGTGACACTTTTTGGCTGTGGAGCTTCTTCAGTGAAAGGATTCTCTTGAACTGATGGTGTATGGATGTGCTCCAAAAACACATTACTGGGAATGGCTTCTCTCTTGGAACCTATTTTCGCCAAATCATCAGCCGCTTGATTTTTCAGTCGGGGTATATGATGGAGCTCTAACCCCTCAAATTTCTTCTCTAGCTTTCTCACTGCATTGCAGTAACCAGTCATGGCTGGACTTCTGACGTCCCACTCCTTCATCACCTGATTAACCACCAAATCTGAGTCGCCATAGACCATGAGGCGACGGACGCCGAGTGAAATGGCCATACGCAACCCATACAAAAGTGCTTCGTATTCTGCTTCATTATTGGAGGGATCAAAGTGGATCTGGAGCACATATCTGAGCTTATCTCCTCAGGGGGAAACCAACACTACCCCAGCACCAGAACCATTCAGCATCTTAGAACCATCAAAGAACAGGGTCCAGTGCTCCGAGTGAACCTGAGTCGGTAGTTGCTATTCAATCCACTCGGCGATGAAATCAGCTACTGCTTGGGACTTGATGGCTTTCTTTGCCTCAAACTTGATATCAAGGGGAAGGAGTTCAATCGCCCATTTTGCCACTCGACCAGTTGCATCTCTGTTGTGCAGAATCTCTGATAATGGGGCGTCGCTGACGACTGTAATGGAATGATCGGAGAAATAATGAGCAACCTTCTTTGTGGTCATATAAATCCCATATACAAGCTTCTGATAATGAGGGTATCTTTGCTTTGATGGGGTCAACACTTCGGAAAGATAATATACTGGGCGCTCAACTTTGAAGGCTTTTCCTTCTTCTTCCCGCTCGACCGTAAGTACTGTACTGACGACTTGTCATGTGGCTGCAATGTAAAGCAGCAAAGGCTCTTTGCTGATTGGGGCAGCAAGCACCGGCTGGGTGGAGAGCAGGGCTTTTAGCTCTACAAACGCTGCATCAGCATCGGGAGTCCACTCGAACTTGTCTGACTTCTTCATCAGTCGGTAAAGAGGCAATGCCTTTTCACCGAGACGAGAGATGAACCGACTTAAAGCGGCCAAGCATCTAGTAAGCTTCTGGACATCGTGCACACGCACAGGGCGTTTCATTCAGAGTATAGTGCCAAATTTTTCTGGGTTGGCGTCGATTCCTCGTTCGGAAATGAGAAAACCGAGCAACTTTCCACCAGGAACTCCGAATGTGCACTTTGATGGATTAAGCTTGATAGCATACCTCTTGAGGTTGGCAAATGTTTCAGCAAGGTCAGTCAATAGGTCGGAACCCTTCCATGATTTGACCACAATATCATCCATGTATGCTTCCACATTCCGACTGATTTGAGTGAGCAAACACTTCTGAATCATCCTCATGAACGTGGCTCCGGCATTCTTGAGGCCGAATGGCATGGTGACATAGCAGAAGCACCCGAATGGAGTGATGAAAGCTGTTTTAATCTCGTCGGGTCCATACAGCCGGATCTGATGGTAACCGGAATAGGCGTCTAAAAAAGACAGGCGCTCACATCCCGCAGTTGAGTCAACTATTTGGTCGATGCGAGGGAGAAGAAAATGATCTTTTGGGCAGGCCCGATTGATATGTTTGAAGTCAATGCACATGCGAAGTGACTTGTCCTTCTTGGGGACCATGACAACATTGGCGAGCCACTCGGAGTGGTAAATCTCTCGGATAAACTCTGCTGCTAAGAGCCGAGCCACCTTCTTGCCAATGTCCTTTCTCTTCTGGACGGCGGACCATCGAAGATGTTCCTTGACAGGTTTCACTTTTGAGTCGAATCATAGACGATGCTCAGCCAGCCCCCTGGGAACACCCGGCATGTCAGCAGGCTTCCATGCGAAGATGTCCCAGTTCTCACGGAGGAACTGGATGAGCGCTTCTTCCTATTTGGAGTCGAGTGTTGTAGAGATATGAGTCGGAGCAGCACTGGGGTCGGTCGGGTGAATGTGAACCGGCTTTGTCTCACCGGACGACTGAAACTTTGACTCTATAGCGGGCTTCTTGGCTCGCAACAAATCACTCGGATCTGCAGTTTTCTAGTATTCCTGCAGCTCTACCACTGCCATCTGAGCATCGGTGATCTTTGAGCCTTTCTGAAAGCACTCTTCCGCCTTCTTCCGATTGCCAGTAATAGTGATCACACATTTGGGACCAGGCATCTTCATTTTGAGGTACACATAGCATGGTCGAGCCATGAAACGTGCATATGCTGGCCTGCCCAAAATAGTGTGATAAGCACTCTGGAAATCCACCACTTCAAATGTCAACTTTTCTTTGCGGTAATTCTTGGAATCACCGAAAACCACATCAAGAGCAATTTGGCCGAGTGACTCAGCCTTCTTCCCAGGAATGACACCATGGAAACTCATGTTGCTGGTACTGAGTCTGGACATCGGAATGCCCATCCCTTTCAATGTTTCTGCATACAATATATTCAGGCCACTGCCACCATCCATCAAGACTTTAGTCAGTCGAGTGCCTTCGACGACTGGGTCGACCACCAAAGCTTGCCTCCCAGGGGTGGCAATGTGTGTCGGATGATCAGACTGGTCGAATGTGATGGCAGTCTGAGACCATTTCAAATAACTGGGTGTCACCGGAGCAACCATGTTCACCTCTCGGTTGATAACTTTCAATCGACTTTTGCTTTCAACATCAGCAAAAATCATCAGGGTGGAATTGACCTGGGGATATCCATCATCACTATCTTCTTTGTCCTCAACTTTGTCCGACTCCTTTTCCTTATCTTTGGGCTGTTTCCCCTGGAATTGCTGGATCAAGAGCCGACACTGTCGAGTGGTATGTTTCGAGTAAATGAATTTACCCTCCTCATCTTTCTTCGTGTGGATGTGGCACGGCAAATCCATCACGTCATTTCCTTCCTTGTACTTCACCTTCTTAGGGTTCCAAGACCCTTTGGGTTCCCTTTAAACTTTCCTTGAGTCACGGCCAAGGCTTCTCCAGGAGCAGCCGGCTCGGCTTTCTGCTTCTGCTTCCGACTGGAGTTTCCTCCCCCGGTTTCATGAGCGGCTGGCTTGTACTTGCCACTTCGAAGCCGATCCTCCTCTTCACCATTGGCATACTTGGTGGCAATCTCCATCATTCGACTCGGGGTCATGTCTCCGGTCCGACCAAATTTCAAACTTAGCTCTTTGTTCTTAACGCCTTCCTTGAAGGCACAGACTGCTTGGTGATCAGATACATTCTCTATCGTGTGATGCAGTGTGATCCATCTCTGGATGTAATCTCTCAGAGTTTCATTCGACTTTTGCACACAAACCTGCAGCTCTGTCAACCCTGCTGGTCGCTTGTAAGTTCCTTTAAATGTTTTGACAAACACTCGGGCAAGATCTTCCCAGGTGTAAATGCTGCTAGGTGCCAACTGATTCAGCCATGCTCTGGCCGAGCCCTCCAACATAAGAGGTAGGTGTTTCATGGCCACCTCATCATTGCCGCCGCCAATCTGAACAGCCACTCGGTAGTCCTCAAGCCAAGTGTCAGGCTTGGACTCACCAGTGAACTTACTGACTCCAGTCGCCAACCTAAAGTTGGGAGGAATCACTGTCGCCCTGATTGCTCTGCTAAAACACTCTGGTCCTAAGACATGAACTCTGCTGCTGGTGGGCACATCTCTGTCATGGCCTTCTCGGTGAGCTCTGTTCCTGTCGACCAAACCTTGAACGATAATGGATCTAGCATCAAAGCCTGGTTCTCTGGGGTCGACTGGAACCCTTCGCCCAACACTGTGCTGGCGTCTGTCATCTTGATGTCGAGGCGCGTATGATCCACCCCTTGGGGGAGGAGTGGGCACTCGACGTTGATCATCACGATCGAATCGATGATCATACTGCTCATGGTTCTTGTACTGATCATCACGCCGGCCTCCACGTTCCTCATGCCTCGGGGGTGATCTTGGGCTATGGGCCGACTGGACTATATTCGCAGCAACGGATTTGCTGTGAATCCTATTTCGCGACTGTGATACAGCTGAATTTTGATCTCCTGCTGCCCGGAGTAAATCTCTGATCTGTAACAAGACTCTCCAGCCTCTGACTGGGAAGGCTGAATTGACTCTGCTATACGGGCTGCAGCTACTAGATTCTGAATCGGAGTTCGATATACCTGAGTCGGTGGTGGAAAGAGATGACGTCGACTGGAGTCTGGAACGCGTTGCCGCGCACGCTCATCGAGTGCTCACTGGAGGTTCTCCAGTTGAGTGCGCTCAGCCAAGTTGGCCAAACGCGTGTCCTCTAAGGCACGAGCCTCAGGGGTTTCTCCAACGATAGGAGTATGCAGCGCATCCATGTTCCGTCGGCGAAGCTCTTCCCTTTGAAGCGACGTGAGGGGCTCGGGCTGATATTCTTCGTGGGCGTGTGCCGGATCGCCTCCGCCATCAACTCTGTTGGTGTGGGGAAAACCGGGAGGACTACATGGTCCATTGACCATCAGAACCTCCGCCGCTGGATCACTGCTGTCGCACTCGGATGCAGTCTCTACGGAGCCAGTCGAACAGGCCGTAGAGAGATTCGTCAAGCTCGATCGCCGCGACTTGGGGAGTGGCCGACTAGCGAGCCACCGCGTGCCTCACCCACCGCTGAAGCCTCGACCGGCCAGAGCGCTTGCGCCGACAGGAGACTAGGAGGGAGGACGATATAGGAGTCGACCGATACTGGGTCGACGGTTGCCGCAGGAGGATGCCGCGGACGCACGCGCGAAAGTGCGTTGCCCCGCAAACGGGGAGTGCGTTGATGTCGAGTGGAGCCTCCTGAAGCCAAGCGGAGTCATCGGCGATGAACGTGAGTGCGCCGAGACGAATCTCGCGGCCCTCAATCAAAACTCCACGTGAAACCATGATGAAGGAGATCGGAAAAATCGCAACTTCTCCAATAAGTCGCTAAGACACCTGCCCCAAGGTGGGCGCCAACTGTCGTGGTTCTAAGTCTGATAGTAGAATAGGGGGGTAGGAATGGAGAGGCAAGATCCTAGCTATGGAGTAGTTGTATACGCAAGATATTTACGAGTTCAGGCCCTTCTCGGAGGAAGTAACAGCCCTACATCTCGGAGCCCGGAGGCGGTCGACTGGATTATGTGCGTATGAGTTACAGGGGTGCGAACCCTTTACACTGAGGAGGGGGGTGGCTTATATAGAGTTCGCCAGACCCCTCCGACCCTCAGTTATGTAGGGCTTAAAGTACATTAAGATCGGGGGTTACTGGTAACGCCCCACATAAAGTGCTATGATGACCATAAAAGCTACTTAATGACCGACTGTTTGTGTGCAGACTAACTTTAGATCTCCTGGTGGTCGAGTGGTTAGCTTCATAGTCTAGTGTCTTCAAGTCCGTCGAGTGGAATGCTTCTAGGTCGACTGACAGGTGGTTTCTTATAGAGATGTCCTTGGGGAGGGTATCTTGGACAGGTCCATGACCCTACCCTAGGTACATGACTTCATCATGCGGTACCCTGGCCCGGTAAGCAGACATAACCTTGTGTGCCCGTTGTTGATGTTGTTGAGATGGTACCTTGTCCCCATTTGGGACCGTTTGAGTTTTGCCACGATGGTGGCCGTTGATGCCTTTGGTAGGCATGGGGCCACCCATGACTTAGCCCAGTGGGGAGTTAGTCGGTGTGGCCGAGAGAGTGTCATGGCAATGGAGGAGTTCCGTCGGAATGCCGTTGGTCCACCCGAATGGGAGTGCGAGGCCATGGGTTCCGTGTTGTGGGTATAGTGCACTACCTTTGCAGAGTGTATTTATCTATCGATAGCCACGTCCTCGGTTACGGACACAACTCGTGAGTTAGTCACACCATGGATCAACATTTATAAAGTAATCTTGCACACTAAGTTATATGCATGGCACTGGTTGAGTGCTGACGATGTCAGTGAGACTGACCGTAGTGGAAACCAAGTGTGGTTTCGTTTCTGATCTGTGAATGATCACCTTTTGGCTACGAGGCAACCTGTTGGTAAGAGAGTCCGAGGGACTCGGTGTACAAGTTTGGTTGCATGGCATGAGTAGTATGTTGTTATTTTCATTCAACTTGATTAAATGTCATGATATTGTTTGCCATTATGTTTATACTTGTTGTGAGCTTGCAAGTAAATTCAATTTACTGACCTGGCGTGGTTTGCCAGATTTCAGGAAAGTCTAACCAGATCGGAGTGCTGCCGTGTCTAGATCGTGTCCACATCGGTGTCCTTGTGCTATGGAGTCTCGCTTCATCGTCGTTCCGCTACCACGTAGTTGTCGTGATCGAGGCCCCTTTATGTTCACTAAATAATGTACATATTGTTCAGCCGCACCATGTGTGCCGCTTGGCCTCGCTACTTGATGTAATATCGCACTATGTTTCCGCTAGCATCAATAAAGCGGTTGTTTTCTGTACCAAGATGTTGTGTGTTGCCAGAAGACTTGATCTCTGGGCTGGCAATGCAAGGTAAACCGGTTGCTCTGAGCCGGGGTGCCACATAGTACCAGTTCCTATTTTTTCCTGTTTTTGAGTTTCGCAGAAAAGGAATACCAAACGGAGTCCTAACGGAATAAAACTTTCGCGATGATTTCTCTTGGACCAGAAGACAACCAGGATACTTGGAGATGAAGTCGGAAGAGCCACGAGGTGGACACAAGGATGGAGGGCGCGCCTAGGGGGTATGGTGCGCTCCCACCCTTGTGGGCCCCTCATGCACCCCCTGACCTAATTTCTTTGCCTATATATTGCCATATATCCCGAAACCAACAAAGGCATCAATGAAAATACTTTTCCGCTGCCGCAACCTTCTGTACCCATGAGATCCCATCTAGGGACCTTTTTTGGCGTCTTGCCGGAGGGGGATTCGATCACGGAGGGCTTCTACACCAACACCATTGCCCTTATGATGAAGCGTGAGTAGTTTACCTCAGACCTACAAGTCCATAGCTAGTAGCTAGATGGCTCTTTCTCTTTCTTTGATTCTCAATACCATGTTCTCCTCGATGTTCTTGGAGATCTATTCGATGTAATACTTTTTGTGGTGTGTTTGTTGATATCCGATGAATTGTGGATTTATGATCAGCTTATCTATGAACATTATTTGAATCTTCTCTGAATTCCTATATGCATGATTTGATATCTTTGCAAGTCTCTTCGAATTATCGGTTTGTTTTGGCCAAGTAGATTGGTTTTTCTTGCAATGGGAGAAGTGCTTAGCTTTGGGTTCAATCTTGCGGTGTCCTTTCCCAGTGACAGTAGGGGCAGCAAGGCACGCATTGTATTGTTGCCATCGAGGTTAAAAATATGGGGTTTTCATCATATTGCTTGAGTTAATTCCTCTACATCATGTCATCTTACTTAATGCATTACTCCGTTCTTTATGAACTTAATATTCTAGATGTATGTTGGATAGCCGTCGATGTGTGGAGTAATAGTAGTAGATGCAGAATCGTTTCGGTCTACTTGGCACAGACGTGATGCCTATATTCATGATCCTTGCCTTAGATAACTTCATAACTTTGCGCTTTTCTATCAATTGCTCGGCAGTAATTTGTTCACCCACCGTATTATTTTCTATCTTGAGAGACGCCTCTAGTGAAACCTATGGCCCCCGGATCTCTTTTCCATCATATAAGTTTCCGATCTACAAATTTAGTTTCTGATCTACTATTCTTGCAATCTTTTACTTTCAGTTCTATAAACCAAAAATACCAAAAATATTTACTTTATCGTTTATCTATCTCTATCAGATCTCACTTTTGCAAGTAACCGTGAAGGGATTGACACCCCCTTTATCGCGTTGGGTGCAAGTTTGTTTGATTGTTTGTGCAGGTATTCGGTGATTTGTGCGTTGTCTCCTACTAGATTGATACCTTGGTTCTCAAACTGAGGGAAATGCTTATCTCTACTTTCCTGCATCACCCTTTCCTCTTCAAGGGAAAAACCAATGCAAGCTTAAGAAGTAACAACCCATTCCTCCCCTTCTTCTCGATTCCATATGTCGTTGTCCCTGCTGCGCTCACCGTGCCCCTAACGCGATGCCGCCGTGCTCGATGCGCCCTGGCTGCACTCTACCGCACCCCACGTCTGTCTACGTGTATGCGCCGCCGCTCACTGGCCGCGCCCTCACGCGCGCCTGCTGATACGTCCATTTTGCATCATGTTTTCCTACTGTTATTTATAATGTTTTTGACCAATATAATACTTTGTGGAGCAATTCTAATACCTTTTCTCTCTTAATTTGCAAGATTTACCTGAAGAGGCAGATTGCCGACAGCTGGAATTCTCGACCCGAAAAAGCCCTGTCAGAGATACCTATTCTACACATCTCCAAATGAGCTGAAATTTCCTGGAGAATTATTTTGGAATAAATAAAAAATACTGGAATAAAGAAATACCATAGGGGGCCACCCACGTGCCCACGAGACACTAGAGCGCGCCCACCCCCTGGGCGCGCCCTGGTGGCTTGTGGGGCCCTTGGCAAGCCTTCGGTGCCCATCTTCTGGTATATAAGCCGGTTTTCCCTAGAAAACATAAGCAGAGGACTCTCGGGATGGAGCACCACCGTCTTGAGGAGGAACCTGGGCATGAGCACTTTTGCTCTCCGGTGGAGCGATTCCGTCGAGGATACTTCCCTCTGGGAGGGAGAAATCGAAGCCATCGTCATCACCAACAACCCACTCATCGTGGGAGGACCAATCTTCATCAACATCTTCACCAGAACCATCTCATCTCAAACCCTAGTTCATATCTTGTATTCAATCTTTGTATCAAAATCTCAAATTGGTACATGTGGGTTGCTAGTAGTGTTGATTACATCTTGTAGTTGATGCTAGTTGGTTTCTCTGGTAGAAGATTATATGTTCACATCCTTAATGACATTCAGTACCCTCTGATCTTGAACATGAATATGATTTGTGAGTAGTTACTTTTGTTCTTGAGGACATGGGAGAAGTCTTGTCGTAAGTAATCATGTGAATTTGGTATTCGTTCGATATTTTGATGATATATATGTTGTTGCTTCCTTTACTGGTGTCATGTGAACGTCAACTACATGACACTTCACCATATTTGGGCCTAAGGGAAGGCATTGTAGAGTAGTAATTAGATGATGGGTTGCTGGAGTAACAGAAAACCCTAGTTTATGCGCTATTTCGTAAGGGGCTGATTTGGATCCACATGTTTCATGCTATGGTTAGATTAATCTTGATTTTTCTTTTATAGTTGCGAATGCTTGAGAGAGGGTGTAATCATAAGTAGGAGGCTTGTTCAAGGAAGAACATCACCCAAGCACCGGTCCACCCACATATCAAATTATCAAAGCAATGAATACGAATCAAACAAACATGGCGAAAGTGACTAGATGAAATTCCCGTGTGTCCTCAAGAACGCTTTTCTTATTATAAGAGACAATTCCAGCCTGTCCTTGGCTACAAAAAGGATTGGGCTACCTTGCTGCACTTTTGTTACCATTACTATTTATTGCTCGTTACAAATTATCTTGCTATCAAACTATCTGTTACCGACAATTTCAGTGCTTCCAGAAAATACCTTGCTGAAAACTACTTGTCATTTCCTTCTGCTCATCGTTGGGTTCGACACTCTTACTTATCGAAAGGACTATGATTGATCCCCTATACTTATGGGTCATCACCCGCCCGAGCCAAGCCCTGCACCGCGCCCCGCCTTGCCTTGCCCCGGGCCGCGCCCGGTCAGGCCTCCTACTAACGCGCCCCTGGCCGCGCCTGCCTGCTGCAGCCCACCGCTGCCTACGCTCCCCTGCAGCCGCCCACGCTCGAGTGCCTCCTCCCACGCCTGGTGCTGGCGCCCGTCGCCAGCGCCCGTTGTTGTTGCGAGTTGTTGCACCACCGCCGCTGCTGCCACCCACGCACGCCATTGCCCGCCGCTGCCCGCTGCTGCTGCCTGTCGCCGTTGCCCCGTACCCGGTGTTGCCACCGGCTGATTCCCCGCGCCTGCTGCCGCCCGGGCCACTGACCGCCCTTGCTTGTTGGCCGCCCATGCGGCATGGCCATGGCCTCTACTGGCCTTGTGCCATTGTCTATGGGCCCGGCTTATTTAGTGTTTAGGGTTAATTAGGATTAATCGTAGACACTGACATGTGGGCCCCCTCGGTTAAATAACTAGTTAAAATAATCCTAATGCAATCTGTGACAATGACACGGGTCTCACCTCTAATTGAACTAATTTAATCAGACCAATTAGCACATGTGTCAATGATAGGTGGACCCCACCTTCCAGTTTGATTGGTCAACCTTGACCCTTTGACCTGCTGACTGGGCCGTTGACCTGGTCAACTAGCCCCACTATTGGCCTCTTACGTACACATCTAGGTACACTTCCTGTGTACCCATACCATTTACATTTAATATAATTTTGAATTAAAAGAAATCCAACAATTCAAAAAATCAATAAAACTTTGGAAATTCATAGAAAATAAATGGTAACTCAGATGAAAAATTTTGTATACGGAAGATGCTCAGAAAAATATAATGAATTTGATATGACATCCACATACCTGCCATATCCCTCTAACATAATGAACCTGGACATTTTTCATCTAGATCATCTGGCCGGAAAATACCTGGAGTTGGGAAAATATTACCAGATATTTTATCTCTTCTTTCAAAAAGCCTGGTGTTGCCTTAAGTCACATCCACACCACTTTTTGCCATGACATGCATCTGTTTTGCATTTGTATGTGCATTATTTATTTCGTTCCCCCTCTCGTCTGTTCTTTCGGTAGACCTAAGACCGCTGTCGATGCCCCTGTGATCGACTACATTGCCTACGATCAGCTTCCTTCTACAAAGCTTCCAGGCAAGCAAAAACCCCTTGATCATCCAGATATCGCCCATTCTTTCTTGCTTATTCTTGCATTAGGTTTTTCTATTCTGATAGCTCCTATTCTGATGCATAGCATGTTTTTGATAACCTACTGTTGATACTTTACATGTTGTCCTATATGCTCAGTATAGGTGGTCTAGTACTATTCCATATGTGGCCCTACACCCTTGTCCGTGATGCCATACCATTCTATCTGGGTTGTCTGAGATGGTGGATCATTGTACTGAGACCAGAACACCCCTAAAGGCCCTTACAGTTGTACGACTCTACCGAGCCATATCAAGTCTGATCTATCGTGGGTGATTCCTTGTATTTCACACTCGATGATGACTCTATAGTGTAGCACATCTAGTGTGATCTATTGAGTGTGATTCCTCGTATTTCACTCTAGGTGATGATTCTGCCGTGCAGTATATCAAGGTAAACCTATCGAGGGTGAATCCTCGGTTTTCACCTTGATGGTATGGACCTGAGCCCCAACAGTTCCAATGATAAAGACGGGTGGGCCCCAAGGGTACCCGGGAGAGACAATGTGGCGGAACGACGGGGGGTGCAGACCACCTAGGAGACAGGTGGGTCTGGTCCCTAGTCATGGTCCGTGAGTTACCTAGTCAGAGCGACGGCCCTGGTCGTCTCCGCGAGTTACTAATAATGCACTAACGGATTTGAATATTTGATCTGAGTTGGGCTACGTGCCTTTACGCACTAACCACCATGTGGGGTAATGGTATATGGGGCCCTCGGCGGCGTATGTTCCTTCCAAAAGCAATCTAGATGTCACAGTTCAGAGATGTGGGCTGATTGTTGGGGTGGGAAGGTTACGCCTGCTTGTGTATACAGAGGCACGCCTGGGCCGCGACCAGTCATGCAACGTGCAGGAGTGCTTAGGTTGATGGGCCCATGACCCCTTTGCACTTAGTATTTAGACCAGCATGTTGACCTCTCTGGGGAGTCTAGGTTGGTCTACGACTTGTTGATCATCCGAGGCCGGGAATTACCCAGAAAAGTGTGTCCGGCCAGAGGTAATCGACCATGTTGGGTAATGTGGTGCACCCCTGCAGGGAAGTAATCTATTTGAATAGTCGTCTCCATGGTAACAGGACGCTTGGAGTTGTATCCTGATCTACTACAAATAGAACCAGATACTATTGTGATACTTAACTTTTTTACTACTCCGGGATCACTTTCTCGCTGGGTACTCGAGGAAGGATCTCTGGGTGTTGCTGATATATACATGATGCTATATATTATATATATGCTCCTCTCTTCTACTGCTGCAAGATGATGGTTGCAGATGATTAGTCTTCGATAGGATGAGCTTCTCCCCCTTATTCTGGCATTTCTACAGTTTAGTCCAAAGACATAGCCCCATTCCTTTGACACTGATGCATATGTAGTATAGTTCTGATGTAAGTCTTGCGAGTACTTTGGATGAGTACTCACTATTGCTTTGCTACCTTTTTTCTTCTTCCCGGATGTTCCGATCAAATGATGGAGCCCGGGAGCCAGAGGATCCCGAGCTTTGCTACTACGTGGAGATCTAGGGCCAGGAGTAGTTCAGAGGTCCCAGGTAGGAGGCCTGCGCCTTTTCGATCTAGAGTCATTGTTTGATTTTTTTCCTTCCTAAAGCACCCTTGTATTTGTCTGTAGTCAAACATAACTCCTGATGTAATCTCGGGTCTTGTGACCCTGGCTTGTAATATATTGTTTCTTTATTTAAATTTGAGTCGTAGAGTTGTGTTGTGATATTATACCGTGAGTCACTGATCTTGATTGTGCATGTTGCGTGGATGTTTAGTGCACGATTAATTTCGGGGGCGTCACACCTAAAGTTGACACTATTCCAACCATTTTTAATAGCATTACAAATTTTATTATCAATAATAGGTTCATTATGAGGCTCAAATAAATTCTCAAGATCACAAGAGGCATCATTATCATCACCCCAATCATGATCACACAATTGATTTTCATAGAATTTATGCTAACATCATTGCAATCATGCTTTTCATTCAAACAACCATCATGAATCATTTTATTAGTTTCTTCTTCAACACATCATAATAATTTTCAGATTCATGATTTTTAGGAAAAACTTCATAAATATAATTAAGTGCACTCAACTCCATATTTTTTTTCAAAGAACTTATCTCAATGGCATTTTCATCACTAGAAATCGGTTTAGCATAATTGAAATTATTGAAAAGATTAACAAGTGGATGAGGATCCATATCATTAAATTTTAGCAAGCGAAGATGCAAGCAAATAGAAGCCACATGGTAACACAAATAGACATAGTGACATGAATATTTTTGGTATTTTTGGTTTTTTATGAGGAGGAGGGAAAAGATAAGGCAAATAAAAAAGTAAATAAAAAAGGCAAAAGGCAAATAAGATAAGAACAAGAAAATGATAAGTTAGGCACCTAGTTTTTCTGGTGAAGCCTCCCCGAAACAGCGCCAAAAATTCTTCTGCTACTTGTAATAGTGTTGTGATTCCCCGAAGAGAAGGGGTGATGTATTATTGTAGCAGATAATATTTCCCTCAGTTATGAACCAAGGTTTATCGAACCAATATGAGACGACACACAGATAACTTTAGTAGTACCTGCACACACACACACAGACAGACACAAAAAAACACAAACAAATGCTTGTAGCCCAACAAGGGAAGGGGCGTCACTCCCCTTGTCATTGCCCGTTGAAAGTATCAAATCTGGTAGTGGTAGATATAATAAGTAAAAGTAAAATTAAAATTAAAAGAAAACAACGAGAAATTATAAGATTTGTTTTAATTTAAAGGTCAATGGACCCGGGTGCCATAGCGTTCACTAGAGGCATCTCTCTCATAGATAACATCGGTGGGTAAACAAATTACTATTGGTCAATTGACAAAATAGCGCATAGTATTATGATCATCCATGGCATAATTAATATATAGGAATTACATCTGTGACAAGTACACCGTAATCCAACTACATCAACTACTATTACTCCATCCCAAGACCGCTATCCAGCATGCATCTTGCTACTTGTGATAGGCGTTGGGATTCCCCGAAGAGGATGAGCGAAGTAGTGTAGTAGCAAAAAGTATTTTCCTCAGTTAAGAACCAAGGTTTATCGAACCATTAGGAGACACCACACGAACAAGATAAATGGTATATGCACACACACAAACAAATGCTTGCACCCAACGACAGCAAGGGGGTTGTCAATCCCCTAGTTCTCGCCAATTGCAAGGACTAAATCTGGTAGTGATAAATAGATAAAATAAAAAGAAAATAAAATTAAATAAATTGTAGCAAGTATTTTTAGGGTTTTACTAAATATAAAGTGATTGGACCGGGGGGCATAGGTTCACTAGAGGCATCTCTCTCCTAAGCATGGCAACAGTGGGTAAACAAATTACTGTTGGGCAATTGTTAGAATAACGCATCGTTACGATGATTCTTCATGACATGCTCAACACATAGGCATTATGTCCGAGACAACTAGACCGAAATCCATCTGCATCTACTACTATTACTCCACCCCTCGACCGCTATTAATCCAGCATGCATCATAGGATATTAAGTTAATAACAAACAGAGTAATGCTTGGACCATGATGACATAATGTAGACAAATAGGCGTGGGCGCAGGCACCCCCCCCCCCACCACACACACACACACACTCCCCTTAGCGCCCATCTGGGCTGGCCCATGTGCAGGCCGGGACGCCGCCTATTTTTCTTCTTCTTTTCCTTTTTTTTCATTTTTCGATAATTCAGGATATCAAAAGCTCCTAAATTTCAAAAAAAATTATGAATTTTGAATAACATAATGATGAATTCAGAAAAATATTCATGATTTCAAAAAACAATTCGGGAATTAAAAAAACCACAGTTTAAGAGAACGTTCAAGAATTTGAAAAAAAATATGTTCACAAATTTAAAAAAGTTATGAATTTCAAAAAATGTTTGTGATTTCGAAAAATGTTACTCATTTCAAAATATGGTCGTGATTTCAAAAAAATCAATATTTTAAAAAATGTGTACGATTTTGAAAAATGTTCACAAATTCAAAAAAATGCCACGTATTTGTAAAAAATGATCACGAATTTAAAAACATTTCACGATTTCAACAAAATTGATCGTGAATTTAGGAAATGTTCATGTTTCAAAAAATGTTCAACATTTCGAGAAAAATGTTTCACGAATTGGAAAACATATTCGTGATTTTAAAAAAATGTTCACGTCTTAAAAAAAGATATTTGCGAGTTTTAAAAAAGTTCATGGTTTAAAATGTTTATGATTTAAGATATTGTTCATGAATTTGTTAAAACAAAATCCCGACTTTAGAAAATGTTCATCATTTCATAAAATATTTACGATTCCAAAAAATATTGACGAATTATAAGATTCTCTTAAATTAAAAAAACAAGTATAAAAACAAAAACTGAAAAACAGAGAAGAAAAAAAACAAAAAGAAAACTGAAAAGGAACAAAAAGAAAAGAAAAACAAAAAAAGAAATAAAGAAACGAAAGAAAACCAGGAAACCTGATTCAGGGAAGGTTCTAGAACCTTGCCATAACTGGTCAGAGGTGAAACCCCGAATGGACCGGCCCATTGAAACAGCACCGCGCGAGGGGGCTACGCACTACATCGCTTCCCAATGACCTATGCGCTATATAGGAGCGAGCGATTCCTATTTACCGCCGCATGCGTCGGTTATTGTTGTTTCTGCAAACCGGCGCCTGCAGCAACTTTAGCTGGGCTCGGCCCATTCCATTTTTTCCATCGTAAACAAAAATTTATACACGCCTTCATTGTGATTCCATCATGCGACCTCATGATCATTGGCATGACTAGCAAAAGGGTATGTGCGTTGCAACCGGGTAAAAGAAAATATTTACCACCAAAATTAAATGCATTAGCCCATCGAAAAAATGCATTAGCAATAGTAAGAAGTGAAAAACTCACTACAACCTATAAGGAGCAAAATTGTATGTGTTTCTTATATGTGCAAATGTACAAACAATCCTCAACCACTAACACTAAAAAATCGACATCGAATATTCATTATGATAATCATGTTGTTTAGTCTTGGTGTATTTTTTTAAAATAACGCTTGTATGATGCTATAGGTACAATCAAGAAAGTATATATCAGAAATATTATATCTGAACCGCTAAAGCAATATACTTACATTGTTAGTTGAATTCCCTGTAACAGTGCTCTTGTCTCATCCTCATGGAATGATTCCTCCATGTCAATGGTATATTGTCCATCTAAAACTTCAAGCAAACAACCATGCAATGGCATACAGTCCATCGGAAACCTTCAAGCAAACGGCCATGCTCCATATAGCACAAGATTTTATCCTTTACTTCACATGTAACCGGCCTACGCTCCATGCCCATGCCACACATGCAGTGTCCTAACAATAGTAATGCACACGACGTGGCTAACCCTCTCCTGCGAGAGGAGTGACTCCGTTCTCCTCACAGGCTCTGGATACAATCCATGTGTGGCACAGATATCATGTACCATGTATGCATAAGGATCAGGGTGGCCACCGGTGCCTGCACGAGCAAACCTACGTACTAAAACCCACGAAATGAGATATGCAAGAAAGACACAAATGAGGTAGCGAGGAAACATAATTAAGAACATCTTAAGACATTAGTTGTATTGGATTTGGAGTAAATATACTACTAACCAGCACAAAGCCTTGCCGTCGACAGGGGCGCAAATGGCCATCTTTGTAGCCGTTGCTACGCTCTACCATGATAGAAACTCCATGATCAAGTCCGTCTTCCACGGCAGACTCAGACCACCACCGCTTGCCTGGGGATGTCGGCGGCATCTCCCTGACATGGTCGTGGACGGCCGCCCGACTCCCATGATGGTGCTCGTATCGCTCGTCATCACGTCATCCCCTTGCTCTTCTTGACAATAGGTGTTTATAGTAGAAATGTTAGAATGATATACATGTAGCCAACAAACTAACAAACTGAAACACCAACTAACAAAACAACGACTTGACATTCTTACTATATCAGAAAAGTTTAACATTGACAGTTATATAAGATTCTAAAGGATGTACCAGTACAATGGGGTGTGAAACTAAACTTCATATGAGTTACGAAGACTACATAGTCAAAAGAGAAAAAATGCAATCGAATTTCATCCGCTTAAAAATGGAACCTGAAAGCTTCCGCCCATGAATCCCCTTTGCTGCTCGAGTTGTAGACAAATCTCGTGTTGTTCTTTGAGTCATAGACATATTGGTAATATCCAAGGAAAAAAGATGGAGAAGGTGAAAAGTAATGGAAGAAGGGTGATTAGACGTACTATCCAATGTATCTTCCATAGTTGTACTATCGATGGTCAAGGCCACCGGCACTATCATGGCATGCGTCGTGCTGTGCACAGCAAGCACGTCCGACGCCAAGACCGGCTTGCAGCCGAGCCACGCGCATCACGTCGTTGCGTGTGCGAGGCTAGTTTAATGTAGCCGCGTGCATCCTGCGGCCGTATGCACACACGATGGGAGAGACCTGTTTGCAGTCCTAGTGCAAGCCGACCATCCCGCCCAGGTTGGACCTCCACTTGAGGCCGTCCAGTCCAGTCTATGCCCACATGTAGCAGCTGTGAGCACTCAGATCGGAGACACTGATGTGTACTGCCACGTAGAGGCCGGCCTTCAAGTCCATAGTTGTACATCCTTGTAATGGCCATCTTGTACTCTAGTCCCAGGTCCGCACTCTGCATATTGAATACATCATGGAAAAGAGAGGCGCTAGGGTTGTTTCAAAGGCGATTAATGGAGGGCTAGAGGCGCCGATGAGTTCATGGGGAAACAGCCTTGCAATTCTCATTTTCTGAAGAAAAAATAATGTTCATCTAACCCTGGTAGGGTAGATATTCTGAAGAAAAAATGATGGGGATCTCGACACTTTTAACATCGGGCCCTAGAGGGAGATGTGACGCCATGGTAACGTAGGAGCAAGAATTTGTTAACATTTTCTTAGGGAGAATTTGTTAACTTAAGTGACACGAAAAGGTTTGGTAGTCTTATCGTAGTACAACTTGACGCGCATACGGAAAAAGAACCAGACATAGACCCTCGCTTTCGCTTCTATTTTTTCTTTCCTATTTTTCCACGCGTGGGCTGTAGGCCCAAGTTTAATTGAATTGAATTGAATTGACATATGGAGAACTATGAAAACCTTCATCCTTTATTATTAGGTAAAGATGCGCTAACCACCACACCATCCAGCGTTAGCTGCACAGCTACAAGTTCTTCCTCTTTTCCTTCCTACGTCTTTTCCTTTTTCTATTTCTTTTTAATTATATTTGTCGTTTTTCTTTTTTGTCTTTATTTTTTATTCGGAATGGCTTTTGTTCTGTTTTTTATTCTTTTTTCGTTTTTATTTTTTATTCGGAATGGTTTTGTTTGTTTTTTATTTTTGCTTTTTCCTTTTTCTATTTGAATGACATTTTTTCAAAATTGATGAACTCTCTCCAAAATTGATGATATTTTTTCAAAATGAATGAACTCTTTTCAAAATTGATGAACTCTTTTCAAAATCAATGGACTCTTTTTTCAAATCGATGAACTTTTTTCAAAATCGATTATTTAAAAATAACGATGAACTTTTCTAAAAATCGATGATCTTTTTCTCAAATTTACTTTTTTCAAAGAGATTTATGTCAGTTATACGTTAATGTTGTACTAAATTAAATATTAACTACGTCGTGTTTCTACCTATATACAAAAGAGCTAGCATGGTGTGGTGGTTATCCCGCAAAAAGAAATCGATACGATCCACGTCATAATCCATATTGGATTCCCAAATTTATTAGAGAAAAAAAGGAGCAATCGAAGACTTAGAGAAAGATCTACAAAAGGAAATTAACTCTGTAAACCAGAGATTTAATATTTCTATCAAAAAGTTAAAGAACCTTATAGACAGCCTAACATTGTTGCAGAATATATAGCTTTCCAATTAAAAAATAGAGTTTCATTCCAAAAGGCAATGAAAAATGCCATTGAATTAACTAAAAAAGTAGATATAAGGGGAGTAAAAGTAAAAATTGTGGGTCGTCTCGAAGGAAAAGAAATTGCATGCGCCGAATCAATTAAAAAGGGTAGACTTCCCCATATTCACGATTAGGATGAGCTTCTATTTTTTGCACTTTCTTTACTGAGCCGGTTGGTGGGCCGGCCCGCTAGGGGTCGCTAGCGAGCGCCGATAGCACCAACCGGCGCCTGCAGCGCTGCATAGGGGTGCGCATTATTGAAACCTACCATAGTTTCCTGACTGGTTTTTGGAGAGTTCTAGAACATTATAGAACCGGTTTTTTATGTTTTCTTCTACAGTTCTTTTTCCTCTTTCTGTATCCTTTCAGTTTTTTTCTTTTTTGAAAATTTCACAACTTCAAATTAAATTCCTTTTTTCCAATTTTGTTCACAAATTAAAAGATGTTTCTTTTTTTAAAAAAAAAACTCTCTTATTTAAAAAATCAAAATTTCAAAAAATGGTCCTGTTTTCAGTTTTCGTTCAAAAATTCAAAAAAATGTTAGCATTACTTTAGAAATGTTTCGGTTTCAAAAAATGTTCATCTTTTTCAAAAATTGTTAAAAATTTCAAGAAAAGAAATCTCATTTTCAATAATTGTTCGCAAATTCAAAAAAAAATCATGTTTACAAAAATTGTTCAGAAACTCAAATAAAAGTTACTGTTTTTCAAAAGTTGTTCACGAATTGCCAAAAAATGTTCTCAAATAAAATATTTTATTTGGAATTTCAAGAAATGTGTGAGAAATTTTGAACAATACTTCGGATCTACCGCTGCACTTGGTTCTTAAATGTTCGCGCTATAGTTTAGACAGAAACTTTCACGGGCTAACTACACTTGGTCACAGGCGGGGGTCGCGAGTTCAATTCTTGGCTTTTTTTAAGGGAGGGTCGATTCTTGGCTTTCACGTCAGTTTTTTGGTGTAATTTTACTTCGCAACTGCTTCCTTAAGGGCCTGCCCAGGCGGGACTCCCCCAAAGGGGAAAACAGAAGAAGAAAAATATGGAGAGCCCGGTATGGGGTTATTATGTAGAGGAAAAAAGGACACACAAAAAGAGTACCACCTCAGATAGAAAAAATATATTAAAAATATAATATGGGTGAATGGACCAAAATATCAGAGAAAGGTGTGTTCCCTTAACATTAGGCATAGATTTACCATTAGTGTTTATGACTTTGGTTTCATTTTCTATAGTATTACTCCCTCCGTTTCTAAACATAAATATTTTTAGAGATTTCAATACAAACTACATGCGGATGTATACAGACATATTTTAGAGTGTAGATTCACTCATTTTGCTTGGTATGTAGCCCCTTATTAGAATCTCTAAAAAGACTTATATTTGGGATCTAAGGGGTAATATTTATAGTTACAAATTATTGCCTTTCATGTTTATCACTTTCAATTTGTATGATCTAGCATTTTCTTAATTGTTTGTATGACTTGCTATAATGTATATTGACTTTGGAAATAGTATAATTACCAACATAAAGTAATAGTTAACTTGTTAGAATTGTATTGTGATGAATCAATGACTAATAGATCAATACTAAAATAAGCTGACATGTAAATACAGTATAATTTCTCAACATATGCACAATATGTATACCATTATAATACTACAAATTTTCATTTAATATAAGTTTGTCAACATTTCAAATGAGACAATTAAAGTATAAATTTCATAAATAATACCATTAAATAGATACTCTTTGTACGTTGAATCAAAATGATTCTAACATCTTTTAATGATCACAACAATATAATAAGCATCAAATTATGAAAATAACAATATGATAAGACAGGTATTACGTGAAGTTTAAGTTTCATTTCAAAGAACTTGTCCTTACATGTTCATAGTGTTAAGTTTTAAGGGCCCTAACTTATTTCAACAAATTTTACACAAATACATTAGTAGCATTGCTTTGAGCCTCGTATGATTCCAATTCAAATAATTCGATATTATAAAGACTGGAATCACACGAAGCTCAAAGCAATGCTACTAATATATTTGTGTAAAATTTGTTGAAATAAGTTGAAACAGCATAATATCAAGTTTAAACAGCATAAGGCTGGCCCGGGTCACGAAGCATGGGCAAAAGAGCTTAGGCGCATGGCGTCGGTGGGCTATCAGTTAAGTGGCGTAGTGAGGTGGCGAAGAAGCGGCTACCGTCTATGAAGAGGCAGGACATTGGCAACACAAAGGCCGACGGTGCAGCATCGGGCCTAAGTGGTTGCAGCGACTACACGAACTGAACGAGAGAAGAGAGGAAACCTTATCTCCACATGATTTTGCCGTTAGTCTATAACATTTCTGCTATTGATGGAAAGACTAAGTTCCTACAATTTGAAGTTTAGCCCTCATTCTCTATGGATTTTTAGTCAAGCCCTCAGGCTAATCCTGGGCATGGACTGCCCGCCCGACAACAATGGTTGGGTCGAGTCGGGCTTCACATTCGGACCGGGATTGCGCTTCTGCTTTTCATGATTTTGGGTCAGGCCTGCCCATGGAAATGGCAAAAAAATTGTTTTGGCTGGCCTTCGGGCTTGAATTCGGGTCGGGCCCGAGCTTAGAAAAGGGGTAATTCAGGGGCTGCACGCTAGGATTAGTCTAGGAGATTGAAGGTCGGGATTTTGTAAGCCCGGACTTTGTCCGACTAATGATCGGGTTTACCACGGACTTATTGTTATTATGGTTGATCGACGCGTCGTCGGGCGAGGCCGGTCCACCCCCGCGGCCCTGATCGACAGGTCCACCAGAAGATGACGTCTTTGCATTGTCGGTTGAGGTACACCAACTTCTCCTTGATTGATTCGTGTACCAGAAGGTGACATCTTGACATTGTTTGACATGGGGAAAAACTCGCTAGCCTTCCTTGCCTGCCCTCCTTGACCAATAGTCGAAAGAGGATGATGCTTACCATGGTAACCCCTTGCCAGGCCACTAGGCTGACCTAGCAACTGACAACCTCAGCCGGTCAACTCTGTCTTCGGCCACGAGTGGGAGCTATCCTCCTAATTTCCAAGGAAATGTCATAGAGACGTCACCGACATTTGCATTGCATGTTCAATTGCCTTGTTGCATGTGATCCATAAATGCGATATTTTTTCTCTTGTTGCAATACATGGGCATATGTGCTAGTTTCAACTCAAGGCCAAAATCGTGTCAAGCCAGTAAATCTCATGGACATCTGAAAGTGTATCTAATCCCTGGGTGGTTTTGGTAATTCATAACAACAAAAATGAACTAATGCCTACTCAAAGAATATTTCAGGCAAGTTCAATTTAGGTACAACAATTGGGATGTGAAATTGGAACCCACAAAATGTTAAGGACAAGTGTTGGCAAATCCTCAAGACTCCCGTTTTCTATTTAAGTGATCCAAGATCAAATTGAGTCCATAGGAAAGCTAATACGATTAAATGAGGATGAGGTTTTGAAAGTGAATTCACTTCTCAAGTGCTTAGAGATACTGGTCCAAATACTTAAGTCACACTCTCATTTTCCACTATGTCTTAAATACTAAAGTTCATCATGGTCCCATTGAAGCATATACACCTGGACTCACCGAGATACTCTTGACATAGTCGTTGCCTACCCAACACCCTAGCACCTCAATCCCACCAAGTTGGCCCTTCAGTCCCACCGAAGAGCACTAGCGAACTTCTATCTCCAACTAAAATCCAGTCAAATTTTTTGAATGGTTTTAGTTGGTGACACGGAAGTGTGGAAAGTGCTTAGGTCAGCATGACCTAGTCTCACCAAGAGGTTTCATCCCGTCTCGCCGAAAAGTCTAAAGTTTAAACCTTTTGTACAGGTCGGCCTCACCGAGTGGTTTCACGGTCCCACCAAATTGTGCATAAAGGTTTGTAACGGTTGAATATTTGGTGTTGCCTATACATACCCCCACCCATTCCACCAATCCTCATAGAGCAACCATAGCGAAGCATACACTTCCCATATGCATTTTTCTAAGAGAGAGCTCCAAATCCTTGTGCTGAGATCAAAGGGATTCCACTCCAACCATAGAACTTTGATCTCTAACCACCTCAATTGCTTTCCACCCAAATTCGTCTCCTACCACATAGCCATAATCCATGAGAGAGTTTTTGAGTGTTGAGGAGACTATCTTTTGAAGCATAAGGGCAAGGAGTTCATCATCAACAACAAAATCTATTACCTTTTGGGAGAGTGGTGTCTGCTAGATTGGTTAGGTGCCACTTGGGGGCCTCCAAATCGTGTGGTGTGAACAAAGGACTTTGTAAGGGCAAGAAGATTGCCTACTCCGTGAAGATCTATCCCGAGTGAGGCTAGTCCTTCGTGGACGGCGTAATATCGGTTGCTTCTTCATGGACCATTTGTGGGTGGAGCCCTCAGTTCACTCCTTCGTGGATTGAAGCCTCCATCAACGTGAACGTACGATAACACCACCTATTGGAACCACTTGAAAGATCTTCGTGTCACCATAGCGTCTGCATATCTCCAAGCTATTCCTCTAATTACAATCGCTTGCAAAGTCTTTACTTTCCGCTCCCCACTATTAGACTTGCATGTGTAGGGTGTATATGGACTTGCTAGAATTGTTAAAATCTGTCAAGATCTAAAGCTGGGAAAAAGATTAAGTTTTTATATGCCAAGTAATCTAATCACCCCCTCTAGACCTACTTACAATCCTACAACGTCTTCTCAGCAGATCATAGTCCGCACGCAGGTCAATGGATATGGGGCAATCATGTACCCACCCACGTGGTACAAGGCCGACCCACTCTGATGTTCCTTTGTCTTTTTGTCATTGGTTTTGGGAAGGTTCATCCCTCGACTGGTTTTTCTTTTTGTTTTAAAAAAACATTTCTCTTTTTTCCTTTTCCCATTTCTAAATTCATGAATATTTTTGAAATTCAGAACATTTTTCCAAATTCATGAATATTTTTTCAATTCGAAACTTTCTTTGATAATCAAGTTTTTTTAAATGCATAAATTTTTTAAATTTTGAACATTTTCCAAATATGCGAATATTTTTAAATTCTTGATCATTTATTATAATTTGGAAGATTTTTTAATGTGAACTTTTCTAACTTCTAAATAGTTTTTTGAAATCTAGGAACATTTTTCAAATTCATGAATTTTTTTTAGAATCCATAATATTTTACAAATCCGTGTACATGTCTAAAAATTCATTTAATAAACTAGTAACATTTTTTGGAGACGAAAAACTATTTCAAAGTGACAAATAATTTTTAATTTTGGAAAAGAAATGAAAATTGAAACCAATTTTCAAATTCATGAATATTTTATAAAATTAAGAATATTTAAATTTGTGAAAACTTTTTGAATTTCGGTAGATCATTTAAAAAAATTATGAATGTATTTTTGAGTTCAAAAAGAAAAAGCAAAACAAAAAAGTAAAAGAAAAGATAGAAACATGGCGGCCCACACATAGGTCGGCACAAAGCGTGCTCGGGGTGCGCGTTTGACTGTTATCCACGTGTACCGTGTTTCGTAGGAGGTCTCAGTCTTCTCCCCTCCCTTAACGAGAGCTCCTATACAACACCTTAAGGTCCGGTTCAGCTTGTTGACGCCCACATGCATGCTCAATTGGGCCAGCCCATTAAAAAGCACAACACTCAGTTCGATTATAGGCATATTCGGTCACTTAGTTTGTTTGTTGAAAGGTTGACCCTGACAACAAACTGTTTGACGTATTGACCATTGGCTTTTCAAATTAAAAGAAAATGGGAATTTGAAAAGAGCTGAAGATTTTCAAAGACAAGTTCACCAATATGAAAAAATTTCACGAAATACAATAAAGTTCATGAATATGAAAAACAAAAAAAAGTTCATGGATTTGAAAAGGTTTGTGAATTTGAAAAAGTTCATGAAAAAATATCACACATTTTAAAAAATCACAAATACAAAAATGTTCACAAATTTGGAAAAAAAGTTCATGAATTCGAACAAAAGTTCATGAATTCGATAAAAGTTCATGAATTTGAACAAAAGTTCATGAATTCGATAAAAGTTCACGAATTTGGGAAAAATTCGAGAAAAGTTCCTGTAAAAACTTCATGAGAATGTAAAATGAAAAAGAAAAAGGAAAAGGGAAAAATAAAAACAAAGAAGGAAAAAGGGAAAGAAAAAAAGAAAAGAAAAAAAGCGAGTCGGGGGAAGAAATGGACCGGCAACCCATTTAGTCTAGTGAGCAGGGGGTGTGCGCCCTGTACAAAATACACACTATGGCACTGCGCTAAATAGAATTGGGGTCCCCTAACAAAGGAATTTTATCTATTGGTCGTATATGGTTCTTGCGTCCCTATGCATTGCTTTAAACCAGCCTATTAATTAATCATAGCCACTTTCTCGACGCCGGCTTTTCTCTTACCAATATGTTCATGCCAACAAATTGACACCATGCTATGGAAATTTTTCTAGGGGAGCAAGAATGGTGAAAGTAAGGTGGCGTGGGTGTTGTGGGAGGTTCATACAATGCCCAAATATCAAGGAGGGTTAGGATTTTGACACACATAACTGTTTAACTTAGTTATGTTGGCTAAGAAAGCGTGGAGGCTTGTCCAAGATCCGACCTCTCTTAGTGAAAGAATCCTCAAGGTCATATACTACTCGGAGATAGATGTGATGCAAGATGAACTAGGCAACAAACCTTCCCAATTTGACGGGCGATGTGCGCTGGTATCTCGGTTTTGAAACAAGGCCTTATCAAAAGGGTTGGTAATGGACAGTCGATCCGGGAATGGGAGGACAGCTGGTTACCTCGTGATTTCATGCTGAGAACACTTCATCTGAGAACTCCGGATCCTCCACAATGGGTCTCGGATTTTATAGATGGATATACTTATTCATGGAATAAAGAAAAAGTGATGGAACATTTTCAGCCATTGGACTCTCAACTGATACTTTACATTCCTTTAAGCTCACGGGACATTGATGACTGCCCAGCCTGACACTGAGCGCAACGACATGTTCACTGTGAGGTCTGATCATAGGATGACCATTGATACGAAGTGCAGATGTGAGGATTGGCTAGAAGGCAGACCATCAACATCGAACACTGCTATGACCCAGAATCAATGGAAGAAATTGTGGAGAGTTGTCCCAAGGAAAGTTAGAAATTTTGCATGGCGACTAGCTCGAAATTCAGTAAAATTTGCAATAATACGGAGGATAATTGGTGACATGCCCTGATTGATTGTAATATGGCAAAATGTGTATGGCCACTTGTAGACGAAGAACTTGTTGAGCATCTCATTCGAGTCAAATCAGAGGATGCTAGGATATATTGTTTATGGAGCTAATGGATTCTTTGAAAGATGACAAATTTCTCAAAGTGCTGGTCACTTTATGGGCAATCTGGTGTGGCAAGGAGAAAAGCTATCCATGAATAGGAGTCTTGGTCTCTGCTGAGCATTTTTAGTTTTGTGCAAAGTTACTTGGCAGATCTCGCATTGGTACCTAATCGGCAGAAACCAACAGGGGCACCATCTTCTTCAATACTGGATCACCAATCGGCGAGGAGAGGGTGGAAGAAACCAATGCAGGTGTGCATGAAACACAACGTCGATGCTGTTGTAGGGAGGCATGGAGATAAAGGCTCATGTGTAGTGGTTTCTCGATACCAAAGTAGAGGATACGTAGGTGCGTCCGCGTTGGTGGTACATGATATGGTGCAACCTGAGAGTCTGGAAGCTATTGCAGTGAGGGAGACGTTTGCATTGGTGCATGGTCTTCAATTGACCAATATACTTATCTCCTCCTGAAAGAACATGCGGTGCCCGCATGTTTGGTTTTGGTAATTGATGACAATCTCTATGGACTAATGGCTGGCTTGAGTTATATTTGAAGGGTTTTTTCATAGGTATTGCTTGAAGACCATTTGTTGGTTTCAAGGTTATTAGAAGAAGAATATGTGTTAACCAAGGTGGTATTCAAGGATTTATCCAAAGATTGGTCACGTGAGAGTTGAGACTATTGCAAGCATGTCTTGATGAAGAAGAAAATTGTGTGAACATTCATGTTTACCTTCAAGATATCCTCCTAATGAAGAGAGTTGGAAGATACAAGGTTGATCAATACTAAGTACAAAGAGTGATTCAAGTTGATCAGCATAGAAAGCGTAGAAGATGTACCAAGCGGGATCAAGTGATCCCATGGTATGATAAGCATTGTCCATTACGCTTTGTGAACTAACCCATGGTCTACGTGAGAGTTTTATGTGGGGTTAGGTATGTTTCATGGGCTTGCGTCAAGAGGAAGATATCATATAATCCATGGAGAGGATGACATCAAGTGGTGATCATCATCAAGATTGTGGTGTGCAAGTTCAAATGGAGCATTATGAAGAGATCACGTCCTTGATGCTTGCCATCCATTGTGGTGACAACGTACTTGTGAAGATGTGCTAAGGAGTGTCTCACCCATAGCGGAGTATGGGGGAGCAATCTACTAGTCTTCATCAAGCTAGCACAATCAAGAAAGGTGGTACAAGTTGAGGAGGTCAAGATCTTCATCATCTAGCTCAAATGGATTATGCACAAGGCAAAGCTAGCATAATCAAGAAAGGTGGTACAAGTTGAGGAGGTCAAGATCTTCATCATCTAGATAAAATGGATTACGCACAAGGCAAAGGTTTGCCCTTGATAGGTTTCTATTTTACCGGTCTCATGGTGTTAGTTGGGAGACCGGATTATAGGATCGATAGCTGTACTATCAAGGGGGCTCTCGAGTGAGTAGCTTATTCTTATCATTCGTAGAAAGTTCAAACCTTTGCATCTTTGGCATCATATTTCTTGGTTCTTGTTTGGCTTTTCTCTTTGTGAGGTTTTAGATCTCGTGGTTATCTTCGTGACAAGCTCTAGTTCATCTAAAACCGATTTCCTATGCATCTTCTTTTGCGTTTTCGATGTTGGAGTTTTTACCGGTCTTATTTGAGAAAGGGTTATCACCATTTTATTTTGGGCATTTCTCAATTTTTATTTCTTGATATTTCTATCAAGGATGTGTTAGCCCTTGTCTCTAGCTTTCCAACAAACTTGGTTTCATCAAATTCGGAGTTTGTTTGCAAAAGTTGTGGCCGTTTCAATTTACCGGTTCCCGCATCTCTCTGCCTAGTGCGGGTGCCCGGGGTCCTTGACCCCCGGGTGCCCAGGGTCGTGCCCAGGGTCACCCGAGCCCCTCCATATTGATCTCTCTTGCCGGTCCTGGTGCCCGGGGTCATCCGGAGCGCTCCCTCACCTCCTCTAATCACCCGGGGTGCCCGGGGTCTTGCACCCGCGGGTGCCCGGGCTCCTCCGCCACCTCTACTCGGACTCTCAGGGTGCCCGGGGTCCTTGACCCCCGGGTGCTCGGGTTCACCCGAGCCCCTCCATAGTGACCTCTATCGCCCCTGTGTTCCTGGGGTCATCCGAGGCGCTCCCTCACCTCCTCTAATCACCCCGGGTGCCCGGGGTCTTGGACCCGTGGGTGCCCAGGCTCCTCCGCCACCTCTACTCGGCCCCCTCTGGGTGCCTGGGGTTGGGACCCACGGATTCCCGCCCCCTGTCCTGTTTCTTTCCATGTGTTTCCGGGTGCCCGGGCTTGTATGCCGTTTTCTCTGTTGGGTCCGGGTGCCCGGGGTGGCGGCTGTGTGCAACGGCCACATTTTTCTTGGGGGTATTTATACCCCCTTCTTACACCTTCAACCCCAATCCTCTTGCAAGCTTTTTCCCCCACCATTGTTGACCTCTTGGAGCTTGCTATCTCCCAATCCCTCCATGGATTCTTGCTAGTTGGGGGGGGGGGGGAGAGGAGATCGAGATCCACATTTCCACCAATCACTTTCTCCTCTATGTGAGGGGAACCCCTTGGATCTAGACCTTGGAGTTCTTGGTGTTCTCCTTCTTGTTCTTACTCTCATTTTCCTCCATAACTTTCGTTGCTTTGGTGTGATTTGGGAGTGAGGGACTTGGGCACTCCGTGTGCCCTTGCCATTGCATAAGTTGCATCGGTTTGAGTTCTCCACGGTGATATGTGGAAGTGAAAAAGTTGAGAATATTATTACTCTTAGGTGTTTGGTACCCTAGAGCTTGTTCCTCTTGGGTGCTTGGGCGCCCTAGACGGTTGGTGGTGCTTCGAAGCTCAATCATTGTGGTGTAAAGTTCCGGGCAAGCGTTGGGGGTCTACAATCAGGTTGTGGAGATCATCCTGGGTAATTTGTATGGGTTCTGGTGATCGCCCGCAAGGGTTGCCAAAGTGTAAGGGTTCGGTGACTGCCCCCAAGGGTTGCCATTTGAACGGGTTCGGTGACCGCCCTCAAGGGTCCCTTAGTGGAATTACGGCATCTTGCATTGCGCAATGGTGTGAGGAGATTATGGTGGCCCAAGTGGCTTCTTGGGAGCATTGTGCCTCCACACCGCTTCAAACATAAATTAGCATCTGCAAGGGTTTGAACTTCGGGATACATCATCGTCTCTGCGTGCCTCGGTTATCTCTTACCCGAGCCCTTTACTTATGCACTTTACTTTGTAATAGCCATAATATGACATGTTATATATATATTGCTATAACTTAGTTGTTTATCTTGCTTAGCATTATTTGTTGGTGCACATAGGTGAGCCTAGTTGATTTAGGTTTTGTGCTTGACAAATTAAATGCTAGTTTTATTCCGCATTTGTTCAAGCCTAAACCGTAATTATTTTAAAGCACATATTCACCCCCCCCCCTAGCGACATCCATGATCTTTCAATTGTTATCAGAGCATCGTCTCTCTTTATAAGGCTTAACCGCCTAGAGAGTAAGGATGTTGACTAGGGGTTCAGGATTGTGTGACACTCTTAGTTCGATGGCACAAATTTTGATGTTTGGGTAATTCGCATGCTTAATCGCTTTAGGGTCATGGACCCAAATTTAGAGCGAATTGTAGATATGGGTTTTTATCCTCCGAAGGATCCCCAAAGATTAACTTTAGAGGATGAGAAAAATTCTTATCTCAATGTTCAAGCTTCTAATGTGCTTTTTGATACTTTGAGCAATGTAGTTATGTTTTAACTCATGTCGTTTCGGGATACTCATGAGTTGTGGACAAAGCTTCAAGACAAATATGGCGTGTCCAATATTTGTGGGTATGATTGTCCTCCCTCCACCTCCGGTCGTATAGTGTTCTCAACTTCTTCTACTTCACCTACATGTGGTTTGCCACAAGGTAATGATATGGTTAGTAGCGGTGTTCATTGCAATGATTATAGTGGGCTTATTATTGATGATCCTTCATCATTTTCTTGTTGCAATGCTTCATCTTTGGACTTTAACACTTCGAACACTCCAAATGTTTCACATGCTTGTGTTAATAGTTCTTGCATATCATGTAGAAATTGCTTGACTAAATCTCATGATGATATGCTTGCTATGTCTCGTTGCCATGATAAAAATGCCTCTATTTCCTCAAGTTGTTGTGCTAACAATGTAGAGGAAACCCAACACCCCGTGGAACAAGATGTGGTCTCGAATGGTGCTTCAAGGGATCCGACATCGTCAACTATTGTTTCTCACTTTTGCCTTATGGCTAAGGCTTCAAAGGTATCACCCACTTTCAATCCCGATATATCTTGTGATGATGATAAGAATGATGATGATGTTGATGATGATGAAGAGGATGATAATGTTGCCTCCTTAAAAATTAAGGGGGAAATGATTTTTAAAGCTCTTCATAATAATAAAATTGCTTATTCCAACTTCATGGAAATCATGTCTATTGCCATTGAGGGCAAGAACTATATTGAGGAGTTGGAGTCCCATCTCGAGGAGCATGAGGTCACCATTGAGAAAATGGAAGGTCATGAGCGTGATTACGCAAATGAGATCGCAGACCTCTCTCAAGCTCTTGAACTTGAACAAACCACCAAGGAATCTCTTGAGGTGACCTTTTCTCTATAATTATCTAGAATAAAGGAATCTCGTGATAGATCCCTTGAGATGGCCAATGTTTTCAAAACTAAAAATGAGAAGCTTGAAGTTGCTCATGCTAAACTCCTTGAGGACTTTGAGCACCTCGAAAATGGCTCAATGGTCATTAAGGGTGAGCTCATCAGACTCACTGAGTCTCATGCACAACTTGAAGCTTCATATTTAAAAGAGCTTGCCAAGTTGCCTTCTCCTCTTGCTACTAATGATGATGCTTGTGCTTCTAACTCTGTTTCTTGTGAAGCATCCATATTGAAGGAGAATGTTTAGCTAAGGGCTCAACTTGAGTTGCTATCTAGCAATTATGGGAAATTGGAAGAAAGTCATGTAAATCTCACAAGCTCTCATGATGATCTTCTAGTATCCCATAATGTGATAAAGATATCTCATGAGACTATGATCACTAAGGTAACATCTAGCGAGTCTCATGTGGGTACTAGCACTACTTCTAGTCAAAATGCTATATTGCCATGTGCTAGTCCTCGTAATTCATCTACTCACAATGTTGCTACATCTTGTGATGAATTGCTTTACTTGCCTTGTTGCTCTAACGATGAAGCTTATACTTACTATAGTACTTGTGTTGATACTAACCATGTAGAGTAAATCAAAGAGCTCAAGGACCAAGTCACTTCTTTAAAGAAAGACTTGCAAAAGTGTCATGAAGGGAAGTCCACACTCAACAATATCTTGAGTGTGCAAAAATCCCCCAATGACAAAGGTGGACTTGGATTCAAATCCAACAACAAGAAGAAGTCCAAGATCAATAAGAAGAAGAAGGGCCAAGAACAACTCAAGAATCCGGCCAAGATTATTTGCTTCAAGTGCAAAACTGAAGAGCATCATGTTAGATCTTGCACATTGAAGAAGAAGCCCATTAATGACAAGCAACAAGGTAAGAGACCACAATTTCAATCTCATGCTCAACCTCAAGTTGAATAAAGGCCACTTCCCTAGAAAACTCAAGTTAATGCTTCTCGTGTTGAGAAATCAAGTGAGAAGAAAGTGAAGAGTAGACGTTGCTAAGTATGTCGTGAGAAAGGTCACGTCGCTTCTTCATGTACTAGTGGTAACTTATCCAACCCAATTATTATTGATGATATCTATTCTTTTGGGAAGGATAAGGTTGGCAATGTGGTTGCCAAGTTTGTTGGTACTCAATATGGTGTCAAGAAAAGAACCATTTGGGTAGCCAAGCCTATTGTGACTAACCTCTTAGGACCCAATTTGGTTGGGGACAAACAAGCTCAACTTGATCAATAGGTGTTTTTGTAGGGCATTGGTGACTTGGTTACTTTATGAAGAATTAAGGGTACTTCATCATTTATGTTGTCTCAAGCCAAGACATTCGGATTATCATGTTTCTATCTTATATCCAATGTTCCTCCTTGCGGTAACTTGTACTTAGATTGTTTACATTGAAGTTACTTGCCCCTTTGCATGTTGTGGTTTTGTACCTTGCATGTGCTTGTATATGATGTGCTTCCAATTTTCTTGTCTTGAGAAGTCAAGTATGTGTATATTAGTTTGCACATCATGTACATGTGAGTCATGTTTTAAGCCTTTTTTGGCATCTTGATTGTATCTTAGTTGGCTCTTGTGAGAGATTAATGGAACATCCCATTTTGGGGAGTGATGTGCTTTGTGCACCTCACGTTCACAAATGTGTGTACATGAGGAATACTACCTAGTGTTGATATTACAAGATTATCTAGTCTCTATGTGGTATGTCTTCTCATGAGAAATTCAAATTCTAAATGGTCCATTAATTATCTCTTCTTTGCATTTTGTTTGCCTCTTGTTAAGTTTTCTTTGGTATCACATTATGGGGGAGTAATGTGCTATGTGCATATTACAAGCCTAGAAAATGTGTACATTTGAGATATTGTCACCTAGAGTTGATATTGTAAATTATCTTGTTCCTATGTGGCATGTTAGCTCTACAAGTTGCAAATTTGCTTATCTGTTTGGTGTGAAGATGATGTTTGATATATTTGCTATCTACCATCGGGAATTATCTCCAAATACTTCTTGTCTCTTATAATTGGTACTCACTTATGTGGTAGAAATTATTGATCATCTTCATTTGTTTTTGTTTTCATTTTCTTTATATCTTGCCAAGATTGTATCAACTCCCATTGCCTTCCGTGCCACTTGTGGATCTTGTTGCTTTCTTGATCTTGTCTAAGTGTTTTCTGGATATAGTGAAAGTGGTGATCCCACCTTGTGCATTTTGTATTCAAATGCAAATTCTCTATAATGCACAACTCTTGGGGGAGCTATCCTATTTTCTATAGAACACTCATCTTGTGATCCATATCAAGTGTGTGTTGGTGGAAGGCAAGCCGTTTTTTGGGGTACTTTGTGCCATCATGAAACTTTGTAGAGGGCTTGGTTTGTTTGGAACCATCCCCTCTTTTGGGAGTTCGATATCTTTCTTTTTTGTTTGGATCAATGGATATCTCATTCCTTGATGTATCTTGATATCTTCCGAGTGATGATTTATCCTTTTGGTATCCTATTTTCACTTGGTATTTATTTTTCATTTGGTATCGGTCCTTGAAAGTCTTGAGCATGCATAGTTACTTCATGTATTTTCTTTAGCATGCTTTCCCTCTTTGACCCAATATATAAGGGAAACTCCACCAAGTCTCAATTTGGATGAGATGTGTGTGAAATTCATTTTCATATATACATGCACATATATATGTGGAGTTTGTCCTATGTATTGGTGTTTCTAACTCTTTTGGTCCCAATGAATTTGGGTACCATTTAGTTTGTGTTGTTGTTCTAGGAACAATTGGATGCATTGGATGCTCGACTCACTCACAAGGAAGGTGTTGTCACCATGTGCTTATTGGATTCAAGCTAGGATGATCAATGAAGCGCTATCTACCTTCAATTGGTAGCTACTACATCCTTCCAATGCTATCTCGGCAACAAGTATCATCATCTACTTCATGCACACATTTCTTGCATCAACCTTGTGTAGGTTGTATCAGGCATGTAATTCATTATTTCTTGTGATATTTGTTTCCTTTCTCAAAGCATCCCAACAATGATCTCTTAATGCTAGTTCTGATGTCTTTGATGTTCGTGTGGTTGGAATACATTTATGTACAATAAGACCATATCTATCCATGTGATATGCTTTCAAGCAAATATCTTATTGGTTTATTTATACTTCCTTGTGGATATCTTATTATTTCCTTTTTGTAACTATTTCGTGTGTACATCCTTCTCTGTGGATTGATATCATCATGATCTTCATCTGCCTAGAATCTTATACACTTGAGAGAAGTTGCATATCTAGTTGATATCCCTTTCTTTCACATCCACCTTTTCCTTCTTGTATTATTTCTTTGGTGGCTCCGTGAAAGTGTGTGCCTTATGTGCAGGTCTTATCTCGTTACATCTTGATGCACTCTTGTGTGGTGAAGATACTTGTTTTCTCTTGCTTGTCTCGATGAGGCTTTTGCCATTCGATTGGTATCTCTCGTCTTGACAACGCTATCATTTTCTTTCTTCACCATGGGTTGTCACAAGCGTTGGTTATTATTTTTTCATATTGAGTGTGCTTTTGAACCCCTTTGCTTGATGTGTGTGGGAAGAACATGTCTGGCACCTTGAATCTTATTTATTCAAGACTATGCTGATGCTTAATTCTCATCCTTATATTAGTCTTCTCAAGTGCTTTGGCATGACTCACACACATCATTTTGGTTGAACCTATTTCTAAGTTGCCTCTTTTATATGTTGGTCAACCATTTGTTTGTTGCAAGTGCTAGGCTTAATTTCCTACATGCCCGCTTGCACTTGTTGTGAGGTTCTATTGATTTTGGGGGAGCGATGATCTTATTTTGTGCACTTTGTATCCAAATTCAAAAAATTCTTATTTATGCACAAATCATGGGGATCTTCTCTAGTTTCTTTAGAACACTCCTATGCTCATATCATAATATCTTTTATTCTTGTGGCTTGTAGGATCATTGATTTAGTTGGTTCAATTGGTATCTTTTGATTGCTTTTCAATTGGTATCTTTTCATTGCTTGATTGCTTGTTTCTCTCATTGTTATGTCTTTGTGGCATATCATCCTTTAGCAATCTTTGGATCCTCAATATAGTTTGTCTTCCTTCAAGTATTTATCTTTGGATATGTGTATTGCATTCCACTATTTTTGAGAAATACACAATTTATGGAGGAACACATTTTATATTGGCCTTCTATGCTTTTTCGCCCATTTTGTTAATCGGTGCCAATGGGGGAGAAGTTTCAGAGAGTTTTGTGAGGAAGTTTAGAGAGCTACTTATTCTTGCTTTGATTTTGTACCTAAGCGTTTGCATCTCATATGCATGCATTATTGGTTGTTGCATTGCATGGTGATGCGTAATTCCTTGTATAAACTCTCTTGAAACTGATTGTCATCAATTACCAAAATAGGGGAGATTGAAAGAACATGCGGTTCCCCCATGTTTGGTTTTGGTAATTGATGACAATCTCTATGGAATAATGGTTGCCTTGAGTTATATTTGAAGGGTTTGTCCATTGGTATTGCTTGAAGATCATTTGTTGGTTTCAAGGTTATTAGAAGAAGAATATGTGTTGACCAAGGTGCTATTCAAGGATTTATCCAAAGATTGGTCACGTGAGAGTTGAGACTATTGCAAGCATGTCTTGATGAAGAAGAAAATTGTGTGAACATTCATGTTTACCTTGAAGACATCATCCTAATGAAGAAAGTTGGAAAGATACCAGGTTGATCAAGACTAAGCACAAAGAGTGATTCAAGTTGATCAACAAAGAAAGCGTAGAAGATGTACCAAGCGGGATCAAGTGATCCCATGGTATGGTAAGCATTGTCCATTACGCTTTGTGAACTAACCCATGTTCTACGTGAGAGTTATATGTGGGGTTAGGTATGTTTACATGGGCTTGCGTCAAGAGGAAGATATCATATAATCCATGAAGAGGATGACATCAAGTGGTGATCATCATCAAGATTGCAGTGTGCAAGTTCAAGTGGAGCATCATTAAGAGATCACGTCCTTGATGCTTGCCATCCATTGTGGTGACAATGTACTTGTGAAGATGTGATAAGGAGTGGCTCACCCATAGTGGAGTATGGGGGAGCAATCTACTAGTATTCATCAAGCTAGCGCAATCAAGAAAGGTGGTACAAGTTGAGGAGGTCAAGATCTTCATCATCTAGCTCAAATGGATTATGCACAAGGCAAAGCTAGCACAATCAAGAAAGGTGGTACAAGTTGAGGAGGTCACGATCTTCATCATCTAGATCAAATGGATTATGCACAAGGCAAAGGTTTGCCCTTGATAGATTTCTATTTTACCGATCTCATGGTGTTAGTTGGGAGATCGGATTATAGGATCAATAGTCGTACTGTCAAGGGGGGCTCTCGAGTGAGTAGCTTATTCGTATCATTCGTAGAGAGCTCAAACCTTTGCATCTTTGGCATCATATTTCTTGGTTCTTGTTTGGATTTTCTCTTTGTGAGGTTTTAGAGCTCGTGGTTATCTTCGTGACAAGCTCTCGTTCATCGAAAACCGATTTCCTATGCATCTTCTTTTGCGTTTTCAGTGTTGGAGTTTTTACCGTCTTATTTGATAAAGGGTTCTCACCATTTTATTTTGGGTATTTTCTAATTTGTTATATCTTGATATTTATATCAAGATTGTTTTATCCCTTGTCTTTAACTTTCCAACAAACTTGGTTTCATCAAATTCGGAGTTCGTTTGCAAAAGTTGTGGTCGTTTCAATTTGACCGGTTCCCGCAGCTCTCTGCCTAGTGCGGGTGTCCAAGGTCCTTGACCCTCGGGTGCCCGGGGTCACGCGAGCCCCTCCATAGTGACCTCTCTGGCCGGTCCGGGTGCCCGCGCTCCCTCACCTCCTCTAATAACCCCGGGTGCCCGAGCTCTTCCGCCACCTCTACTCGGCCCCCTCCGGGTGCCCGGGGTCACCCGAGCCCCTACATAGTGACCTCTCTGGCCGGTCCGGGTGCCCGGGGTCATCCGGGGCGCTACCTCACCTCCTCTAATCACCCCGGGTGCCCGGGGTCTTGGACCCACGGGTGCCCGGGCTCCTCCGCCACCTCTACTCGGCCCCCTCCGGGTGCCCGGGGTTGGGACCCATGGGTTCCCGGCCCCTGTCCTGTTTCTTTCCATGTGTGTCTGGGTACCCGGGGTTTTGCCCTTGGGTGCCCGGGGTTGTATGCCTTTTCTCTGTTGGGTCCGGTTTCCCGGACTCCTATTGTCCGGGTGCCCGGGGTGGCAGCTGTGTGCAACGACCACATTTTTGGGGGGTATTTATACCCCCCCTTCTTACACCTTCAACCCCAATCCTCTTGCAAGCTTCCCCCCACCATTGTTGACCTCTTGGAGCTTGCTATCTCTCAATCCTCCATGGGTTCTTGTTAGTTTTTTGGGGGGGGGGGGGAAGAGAGAGGAGATCTAGATCCACATTTCCACCAATCACTTTCTCCTCGATGTGAGGGGAACCCCTTGGATCTAGACCTTGGAGTTCTTGGTGTTCTCCTTCTTGTTCTTATGATCATTTTTAGCTTTCGTTGCTTTGATGAGATTTGGGAGTGAGGGACTTGGGCACTCCGTGTGCCCTTGCCATTGCATTAGTTGTATCGGTTTGAGTTCTCCACGATGATATGTGGAAGTGAAAAGTTGAGAGGATTATTACTCTTGGGTGCTTGGTACCCTAGAGCTTGTTCCTCTTGGGTGTCGATGGTTGGTGGTGCTTCGGAGCTCAATCATTGTGGTGTAAAGCTCCGGGAAAGCGTCGGGAGTCTCCAATTAGGGGTTGGAGATTGCCCCGAGCAATTTGTACGGGTTCCGATGACCGCCCCAAGGGTTGCCAGAGTGTACGGGTTCGGTGACTGCCCCCAAGGGTTGCCATTTGAACGGGTTCGGTGACCGCCCTCAAGGGTCCCTTAGTGGAATCACGACATCTTGCTTTGTGCGAGGGCGTGAGGAGATTACGGTGGCCCTAGTGGCTTCTTGGGGAGCATTGTGCCTCCACACCGCTTCGAACGGAGATTAGCATCCGCAAGGGTGTGAACTTTGGGATACATCGTCGTCTCCGCGTGCCTCGGTTATCTCTTACCCGAGCCCTTTACTTATGCACTTTACTTTGTGATAGCCATAGTATGACATGTTATATATCTTGCTATCACTTAGTTCTTTATCTTGCTTAGCATAAGTTGTTGGTGCACATAGGTGAGCCTAGTTGATTTAGGTTTTTTGTTTGACAAATTAAACGCTAGTTTTATTCCGCATTTGTTCAAGCCTAAACCGTAATTATTTTAAAGCGCCTATTCACCCCCCCTCTAGGCGACATCCACGATCTTTCATCTTCGATTGTGTGTCATTAGTTAATTATAGCGAGATTTTCTGTTACCTTAGACTCGGGGTGCAATATGTGGCTATTAAATCCCCTAGACTTTATATATTTGCCACTTTCAGTTTCAGTCGAATAAAGCATGGCAACACCCCTAAAAAAATTATCATAGCCATCGATGGTAGGCAAACCCTATTCTACACACGTGGCGGAAAATACAGGCCAAGTCACACAGTCCGTGCAAGGATGGGCCGGCCCATTTGGTTGCTATGAGCAATTTTCTTTTGGTCCTGGCTTTCTATGGTTTTGTGTTTTTCTGCGTGGATCGTTCTTCCTTGCTGTTCACTTCCTTTTTTCATGTTATTTTTTCTTCACTTTTTGAATTCATGCATACTTTAAATTCATGAATAATTTTGAAATTTATGAAGAGTTGTTTAAAATTGATGTTTAAATTCATGAACGAATGTACTGTTAATACTTTTAATAAGATGGGCACTATTCTATGATATATAAATACACTTTTTATAGCATATGGTCTTTTGTAGTATATATATTTTAATCGACTTTAAATGATTTGTCTTGTAAAATCTTTCGAGAAAGAATGACCTTTTACTTTTCAGTAGGAGCACCCAATTTGTGTCTTAACTGCAAGAGTTGTCGGTTTTCTGGGAACGAGGAAGAGTTACAGGCTACCTAGGCCAGCCTGTGTGGGAGTTTGTAGACGATTTGCTCGAGAGGATGACTCTAATGGACTTTGAGCTGTCCAAATCTCCAAAAGCAGCGCGACGTCACCCGGAGATATGAAGTTGAACGTTGATGACGCATTTGCAAGACTGCAAATAGGGGAGGGAAACAAGGTTCTATTAGGCTTGCAGGGTTGCTGCTCTTTGAAAGACGAGTTGTGGGGGTGGTCTGATGGGACAAGCATTGTGTGATATCAAGGCACATCAATGGTGGTGTTCGATCGACTGACTGACCTGTAAACATTAAAACATTAGAGGCATATGCATGCAGAGAAGCGCTCGCTATGAGTGAAGATCTTTGGTTGGACAAGCTCTATGTCTCATCCGACCATCCGACATTCATACAGGAGCTCAACACGGCGAAGAACTTCGGACTTCGGTGGTCATTGCATGGTCCTAAGGGAGACCAAGACTCGCATAACATCTTTCCTGGCTTGTCGTTTTTGCCATGAAGAGCATAGCAGAAATGGAGAAGCTCGTAGGCAAGCAAAGATGGCTTCCTCCCTTGATGTTGGTCGCCATCTATGGTCATCTGCAGCTCTAGGAAATTTATGTATCCCTTTAAAGACATGGCCACATGAAATAAAGCTATGTTGTTTATCTCGAAAGGAAACAAAAAGAAGCAAAGCCAGTCGTGATTCTCGAAGCACTCGACCGGCGATATGCATGCGACTAGGCGCAAACGGACTTGGATCCTCTAACACGAAGGAGGGAAGTCACCTAAGCTACAGTGCAAACTAGTGTAAAACAGAGAAGGAAAGTCACGGGTACTGCAGCGAACACTGTATTTATCTACTGTAGCAGGTACTGTACATAGTTACCGTTGATATAAATAAATATAAAATTAGTTTTATTGCATCATAATTTTGTTTGTATACAATTTTTGTAAATGTATATAGTAGATTTGTAATTTGCAAATTAATTCAAGTCATTTTAGACTTAATCATATGGATGTGAAGGAGGAAAATCATGGAACTGTAGCTTAGGTGACTTCGGGCGTAAACATCCCAGAACCAGAACAGATGATTTCCGATTGCAAGCTCGAGTGGCCTTGATTTTGGAGAGAAGCACAGGCACGATATGGTTCGCGTGGTCTCCTGAGTTACTTGTGCTTGTGGTTGTGGACAACGCAAACCAAGGGCAGTTTGCTTGTACGCTTGCAAGGACTGCGCATATTCAACTGGCTGGTTCCACTTCCACAGCTCCTCGCCTTTGTTATCGCTCAACCGTGTTTTCAATCTTGTGCTGCCCGATACAGCCAGGCACGAATCTGCTAATGACACAGCATCCGAAACCTGCAGAAATAACTGAAAAAAATCATGCGGGCGTATCCATGGTGAGGATTGAATGAAGAAATATACTGCTGGACACGATGCGAGACCAGTTATTAATATTTATATGCACAACGAACAAAAACGATGTGAGATGGATACTCGTACGGATCGCAGTGCCATCATCAGGCCAATAGATTTCACTGCTCACAGCAGGGGCACCACCCGCTGTCCCCTGGCCACTGCGCACGGCACAACCCACAGTGCCTGCCCGCGCACAGAGGACCACCCAAGCGATTAAACCAAGTAAAAAGGGCCCTGCAGGGTGAGTAGAAAAGGAGGAAAGGGGAAAGCTCCAAGGGAGGAATTTTTCGTGGCCTGCGATTTGGAGCGGGTTAGCCTTAATCATCGTACCGCACGAGAGGGTTTAGCGCAAAGTTAGAGGTGGCTGCTGCCACTTAAGTCGTCGACCGATGCGATGACGACGAGTGGAGCTAGACACCTGGTCCCGTGACCTGACCTGCCTGCCAGGAAGAGCTGAGTTCACTGATGCTAACCACCATGTCGCTGGTCGCAGCCTGAGTATAAAGAAATTCACCTGCTTAAATTTTACCAGTACATACATGCAGTGTACGTGGGCTCGTTTATAAAGTGTGCAAAATGGTTGCACATAGTATTCCGTCTCGTACAAACAATGACACGACCATGTGCAATCGCTTTTAAAAGAGAAAGTAAAGAGCAGGAAAAGCCGCCACGTCCCTGGATAGGAGTACCATTGCTATGGAGATCTGCGCCGGTGGAACACGTATCCCTCCTTTGATTCTCCCTCGAACACAAAACGACAGAATAGGCTTATCTTGATTTCAACGTTTTCACCGTTGGAGTAGTTATACAAATCAAAGCTACGCGCAAGTTTGAAAAGGGATAGCTACGCGCAGTCTCTTTCCAAAGGTGAAAAAAATTGTGGCACGGCATTTCAATACCCGAAAATATATGGCTTATTTTTTTTAAAGGCGTATTTTATTTAAATATCACTAAACATAAACATATAATTAATGTCGATGTATTCCTCTTCAAAGGAACTTATTTGCCATGCCATTTTAAATCAAAATAATTGAAAATCAATAGTGTAATTGTTTACAAAGGCGTTGTCTTAATCAAATGAAATATATCTTACATTTGTTTATTTATTTATGGAATATCACTTAGGGCATGATTTTTTTCAAGAACATGGAAGAGATCTGTGTGCCTATGTGTTATGAGAAATCAAAGTTCTGTTCGAGACAGTCGCCTGAAACCACCACATCAAGCTCCACCACGCGATCTCACTTAGGACATGTTTCATTGGCTATATTTTTGTCGTAATATGAGTGTAGTGCCACTTGATATCCTTATACTTGTATCGCTGATCTTGCGCATAAACAAACATGGAAGATTATGGATGTCGCCTAGAGGGGCGGGGGGGGGGGGGGGGTGAATAGGCGCTTTAAAATAATTACGGTTTATGCCTGAACAAATGCAGAATAAACCTAGCGGTTAATTTGTCAAGCACAAAACCTACAACAACTAGGCTCACCTATGTGCACCAACAACTTATGCTAAGAAAGATAAACAACTAAGTGATAGCAAGATATATAACAAGAAACACTATGGCTATCACAAAGTAAAGTGCATAAGGGCTCGGGTAAGAGATAAACGAGGCACATGGAGACGATGATGTATGCTGAAGTTCACACCCTTGCGAATGCTAATCTTCGTTTGTAGCAGTGTGGAGGCACAATGCTCCCCAAAAAGCCACTAGGGCCACCGTAATCTCCTCAGGCCCTCGCCATAATGCAAGATGTCATGATTCCACTAAGGGACCCTTGAGGGCGGTCACCGAACCCATACAAATGACAACCCTTGGGGGCGGTCACCGAACGCATACACTTTGGCAATCCTTGGGGGCGGTCACCAGTACCCATCAAATTGCTCGAGGCAATCTCCACAACCTAATTGGAGACCCCAACGCTTGCCCGGAGCTTTACACCACAATGATTGAGCTCCGAACACCACCAACCGTCTAGGGCACCCAAGCACCAAAGAGGAACAAGCTCAAGGGTACCAAGCACCCAAGAGTAATAAGCTTCTCAACTTGTAACTTCCACGTATCACCGTGGAGAACTCAAACCGATGCAACTAATGCAATGACAAGGGCACATGGAGTGCCCAAGTCCCTCACTCGCAAATCCCAGCTAAGCAACAAATGCTAGGGAGGAAAATGAGAGGAAGAACGAAAAAGAGAACACGAAGAACTCCAAGATCTAGATCCAAGGGGTTCCCCTCACACAGAGGAGAAAGCGATTGGTGGAAATGTGGATCTAGATCTCCCCTCCCCCCAAACTAGCAAGAATCCATGGAGGGATTGAGAGATAGCAATCTCGAAGAAGGTCAGCAATGGGGGAAGAACACGAGTTCAAACGATAAGGCTCAATGGGGAAGAAGACCCCCTTTTATAGGAGGTGAAAAAATCCAACCGTTATCCCCATTCTCAGCCCGCAGCGAGCGGCACTATGAAAGGATCGAGAAGAGGTGTCTAGAGGAGGGGGGGGGGGTGATTAGTCCCTCAACAAGTAAAGGTAGCAGCTTTTAAGTTTTTCAAGTTGAGGTTGGAAATTAGCACAATTTCAAACATTCACAATACATTTCAAGCAAGCATGGCAAGAGTATATGAGCAGCGGAAAGTAAAGCATGCAACTTGCAAGAAAGTAAAGGGATGGGATTGGAGTGTGCAAACGCAATTGGAGACACGGAGACTTTTGGCGTGGTTCCGATAGGTAGTGCTATCGTACATCCACATTGATGGAGACTTCAACCCATAAAGGGTAATGGTTGCGCGAGTCCACGGAGGGCTCCATCCATGAAGGGTCCACGAAAAGCAACCTTGTCTATCCCACCATCGCCTTCGCCCAGGAACGACTTGGGTAGATCTTCACAAAGTAGGCGATCTCCTTGTCCTTACAAACTCCTTGGTTCAACTCCACAATCTTGACGGAGGCTCCCAAGTGACACCCAACCAATCTAGGAGACACCTCTCTCCAAAAGTAATAGATGGTGTGTTGATGATGAACTCCTTGCTCTTGTGCTTCAAATGATAGTTTCCCCAACACTCAAATCCCTCTCACAGATTTGGATATGGTGGAAATATGATTTGAGTGGAAAGCAACTTGGGGAAGGCTAGAGATCAAGATTCTTGTGGTTGGATTGGAATGTCTTGGTCTCAACATATGAGTAGGTGGTTCTCTCTCAAAAAATGAGTAGTGGAAGTGTAGGCACGTTCTGATGCCTCTCTCACGAATGGAGAAGGGGGTGGAGGGGTATATAGCCTCCACACAAAATCTAACCGTTACACACAATTTACCAAACTCGGTGGGACCGAATAGTGAAACTCGGTCGATCTGGTTTAAAATGTGAATGTTAGAGTTTTTAGTGGGACCAACAAGGTCAACTCGATGGGACCGATGTGCTAGGGTTAGGGCAAAACCTCATCTCGGTGAGACCGATTGCATGAACTCTGTGAGACCGATTTCAGCAATAAGCAAACATAGACTTGGTCAAGCAAACTCGATGGGACCGATCGCTCATTCTGGTGAGACCGAAATGTTACAAAAAGGAAACAGAGAGTTTGCATTGCCAACTCGGTAGGACCAATCGCTCATCTCGGTTAGACCAAAACATTGTGAAGGGAAACAGAGAGTTTGCAATCCCATCTCGGTGAGACCGAGATTCCTATTGGTGAGACCGAACTGATTAGGGTTTCTGGCAGTGGCTATGTCAAGTGAACTCGGTGATGTCGGATAGATCAAATCGGTGGGGCCGAGTTTGACTTTAGGTTTAGGACATATGTGGAAAGGAGAAAGTGGTCGAGGGTTTTGGAGCATATCACTAAGCACTTTGAGCAAGCAAGCCATTAAACAACACATCATCCCCTTTTAATAGTATTGGCTTTTCCTATGGACTCAACGTGATCTTAGATCACTAAAATGAAAATGTAGAGTCTTGAGATTTTGCCAATGTTTGTCCTTAGCATCTTTAAGGGGTTCCACATCCTCTTGTCCTGCAACTCCACTGTTGAACTCATCTGAAACATACTAGATAGAAGCACTAGTCCAACAAGAGATATGTTGACATTAATTACCAAAATCACCCAGGGAGGACTTGTGCTTTCTATCTCCCCCTTTTTGGTAATTGATGACAACATATTGTTGGGGAACGTAGTAATTTCAAAAAATTTCCTACGCACACGCAAGATCATGGTGATGCATAGCAACGAGAGGGGAGAGTGTTGTCCACGTACCCTCGTAGATCGTAAGCGGAAGCGTTATGACAATGCGGTTGATGTAGTCGTACGTCTTCACGATCCGACTGATCCAAGTACCGAACGTACGACACCTCCGAGTTCAGCACACATTCAGGTCGATGACGATCCCCGGACTCCGATCCAGCAGGGTGTCGGGGATGAGTTTCGTCAGCACGACGGCGTGGTGACGATGATGATGTTCTACCGACGCAGGGCTTCGCCTAAGCACCGCAACAATATGACCGAGGTGGAATATGGTGGAGGGGGGCACCGCACACGGCTAAGGAACGATCATGAAGATCAACTTGTGTGTCATGGGTGCCCCCTGCCCCCGTATATAAAGGAGCAAGGGGAGGAGGGCCGGCCAAGGAGGAGGAGGCGCGCCCAAGGGGAGAGTCCTACTCCTACCGGGAGTAGGACTCCTCCTTTCCTAGTAGGAGTAGGAGAGAAGGAAGGGGAAGAGAGAAGGGAAGGAAGGAGGGGGCGCAGCCCCTCCCCCTAGTCCAATCCGGACTAGGCCTTGGGGGGGAGGGGGCGCGGCCTGCCCTAGGCAGCCCCTCTCTCTTTCCCGTATGGCCCAATAAGGCCCAATACTTCTCCCCGGCGAATTCCGGTAACTCTCCGGTACTCCGATAAATACCCGAATCACTCGGAACCTTTCCGAAGTCCGAATATAGTCGTCCAATATATCAATCTTTATGTCTCGACCATTTCAAGACTCCTCGTCATGTCCCCGATCTCATCCGGGACTCCGAACTCCTTCGGTACATCAAAACTCATAAACTCATAATATAACTGTCATCGAAACCTTAAGCATGCGGACCCTACGGGTTCGAGAACTATGTAGACATGACCGAAACACGTTTCCGGTCAATAACCAATAGCGGAACCTGGATGCTCATATTGGCTCCTACATATTCTACGAAGATCTTTATCGGTCAAACCGCATAACAACATACGTTGTTCCCTTTGTCATCGGTATGTTACTTGCCCGAGATTCGATCGTCGGTATCCCAATACCTAGTTCAATCTCGTTACCGACAAGTCTCTTTACTCGTTATGTAATACATCATCTTGCAACTAACTCATTAGTCACATTGCTTGCAAGGCTTATAGTGATGTGCATTACCGAGAGGGCCCAGAGATACCTCTCCGACAATCGGAGTGACAAATCCTAATCTCGAAATACACCAACTCAACATGTACCTTTGGTACACCTGTAGAGCTCCTTTATAATCACCCAGTTACGTTGTGACGTTTGGTAGCACACAAAGTGTTCCTCCGGTAAACGGGAGTTGCATAATCTCATAGTCATAGGAACATGTATAAGTCATGAAGAAAGCAATAGCAACATACTAAACGATCAAGTGCTAAGCTAACGGAATGGGTCAAGTCAATCACATCATTCTCCTAATGATGTGATCCCGTTAATCAAATGACAACTCATGTCTATGGCTAGTGTTGGGGATATTACCACTAGGCGTAAACCGGCCTACTTGGGCCGGGTTAACTTCATTAGTGGTATAAGCAGATGAAGGCCCAAGGCCTGTAGTCGGTTTAGAACATGTAGCCGTAAACCGGCCTGATGTATAAGTTGTATTGTAAGTTAGGAATAGAGAGACACCGACCGGGATACGAGTATGAACCGGTTGGGACTCTATGGACCGACGGGCGTCACCCGTGTATATAAGGGGACGACCCGTCGGCGGTTCAAGACAGACAACCACAACTCGAGCCTAGGCGAAGCTTGTTTGCTCCCTAGCCATCGAGACTACATCAATTCCATCACAACTAGACGTAGGCTTTTACCTTCATCGAAGGGGCCGAACTAGTATAAAACCCTCGTGTCTTTGTGTCCGCTTTAACCCCTTCAAGTAAACTCGTAGCGATGGCTCCACGACTAAGTCCTTTCACTAGGACATCTGCCGTGACAAATCCACGACAGTTGGCGCCCACTGTGGGGCTATCGCACGATGGTTTGACGATCTTGGAGGGCAAGCTCAAGGGACTCGAAGGCTATGTTGTGGGCCGGATGACCAAGAGTCATCGTGGCAGGACCTACATCGACGACGCAGGATGGGGTCCCGAGGCCGATTCGATCGAGTACGGGTATCGGGTCCCCTTTGGCGGCATACACGTTTTCATTGGCAAGATCGGTGAGTCTGGACCTGAGCCGGACATCTGCACCGACCTCGTCGAGACGGCTCAGCGTGCGAGATCTACCCAGGCTAAACCGGCCATGAAGCGTGCCTTCGTTGGAGTCATCCACGGAGGAGAGCGTGAAGACGAGTCAGAACACGGTAGTGAGACCGTCGTATATTCCGGCGACGAGTCCTCAACCGGAGAGACCGAATCGCTATACCAGTTGCAAGACGACTAGGTTAGGGGCTGTTCCGATGGCGACAGTATTCCGGACCCCCCGGGCCAGATCAACCGGGTTGGAATATTCATGGCCGGCACCCAGGCGGCGAATCATTCTTCGACCGCCGCAGCAATGCTCTCCGGATCAGCAGCGGCAGCGGCAGCAGGGGCAGGAGGCCTTGTGCGCCCGCCGGTTCAAGTTCTATCTGATCTGTTTGATGCACTAGCCGCGCTTATGGCAGAAGCTAATCCGGCGGATCAGGAGGCCCATGATGCAGAGATTGCAAAGGTGAGAGAGCAGATCGTGCAAGCCAAAGCAGATCTGGCAGCAGAGAAGGACAGGATGGCTGCAGAGCGGGCCGCTTTGGACGCCCAGGCCTATAAGCTCATGCTTGACCAGAACGCATCACAGGAGGTCTTGAAGCGGAAGCACAGATCACGCCTGCCGTTAGGGCTTGACCCCCGAAATCTCTTTCACACTCCAGGAGCTGGACCCAGTAATCCGCTGCAATACCTGGAGACAAACCGGACTGAGGCACCAGGGGCAGGGGCGACGGTCCAACCTCGCCTGATGGAACCTCCTCAGCAGAACATTGTGGTTCCTCCGCCGGTCCAGACGCCCCCGGGTCATTATTCTAATCCTATGGACAACCTTGTTGCAGCCGCCGCGCGGTTAGAGGCTATCCCAGTTGAAGGGGACTCTCCGCAAGCGATAGAGACACACCGGGTTAAGGAGCTTCTCCGGACTGCGCTAATTCAGCAGGAAGCATATTCATACAGTTGTGATCGGATTCACTCTACGCCCCGTCCAAGCCGGAGCTATAGCAGGCGCATGGATGAACCGGCCATATCAAGCAATGCGCGAGGCCGTGAAGCGGCCCGTGGCAATAACTCGGCAGGTGGTGTTCGCGATGCTCAGGATGTGGTGGACCGGGCCCGGGCACAAAGGGAGGCCGAGTTAGCAGCACAGGATGATGCGGGTCAACTTACACCGGTTCTCCCTACCACCTTCACCGGACCAGGGGTTGCATCCGCTTTGGGAGTGCCTTGTTTAATCCCCGCTTTACGCAATGTCCGCCTGCCCAAGGATTTTAAGGGTCCACGCAAGGTGCCGAATTACACTGCTGATTTATCTCCTGAAGCGTGGGTGGAGAGTTATGAGATGGCCATGGAGATGCTAGACATGGATGAGACCGCGTGTGCAAAATACTTCACCATGATGCTTGAAGGCACGGCTCATACTTGGTTGAAGAGCCTACCGCCCAATTCTATCAGCTCATGGGCCCAGTTGCGGGCCCGGTTTATCCAGAATTTTAAGGATACATGTAAGCAACCCAAGTCCATAGTAGACCTGGCGGCTTGTGTCCAGGAGGAAGGAGAATCAACGACCCATTGGGTGCGCCGCGTTTTGGAAATTTTGCACTCGTCTGACAGGATTAATGCTGACTCTGCGATCTTAACTCTGGAAGGCAACTGCCGGTTTGAGCCTTTAAAATTGAAATTGGGACGCATGAAGCGGTTCTGTAATGACATGGGAACTCTCATGGCCGCTTTAGTGAAGTATGCTGATTCGGATAGTACCAAGGATCCCGGGACTGATGATGATGAAGCAGGGAAGGGAAAGAAGAATAGCAACTCCAAGCAGCAGCAGTACAAGCCGGCGGGTCATGGAAACGGAGGCAAGCGCAAGGCGGATGGCAGCATGGACTTTGTAGCCAACACTAATGCCCAGGACAGGGGGCAGCGGCGCAGAGGTAAAGCGGCAAATCGTAATGGGGCTCCCAATCCTAACGCAAGCCGTTTGAACTATCTGTTAAATCAGCCTTGCCTAAAGCACGGGACGAAGGAGGCGCCGGCTAACCACCTTTGGAAGGATTGTTATATTATGCAGGAGTTTAAAAACTCTAATGCCTTCCGGTATGACCAGGGGTCAGGTGGCGGTTCAGGATCCAGTTTCCATGGGCCGGGTCATAATGGAGCTTCCGGTTCAGGTCTCAATCAGGGCGGTCATAGCAACCAGAATAATCAGCAGCAGCAGTCGGGTTATCAGAGCCAGCCAAAACAGTTGAACAATGGGCAATATCATGTTTTCACAACTAGCTTGGATAAACGTGACCGAAAACTCCACAAGCGAGCGGTGAATTCTGTTGAACCGGCCTTACCACGTTACTTGCGCTGGTCTGAGCAGCCTATCGTGTGGAGCAGAGAGGATCACCCACCCCGGGTTGATAATCCGGGCCAGCTAGCGTTAGTGGTAGACCCTCAGGTGGGGGGTTATAAATTCACCAAGGTACTCATGGATGGAGGGAGCAGTATTAACATACTATACTATGAGACATTCCGCCGCATGGGTCTAACAGACAAGGATCTCAGACCGTCTAACACGGTGTTCCATGGTGTGGTGCCTGGCAAATCTGCATATCCTGTTGGTAAGATAGCCCTGGATGTGGCTTTTGGGGACGAGCACGACTCCCGGTCAGAAAAACTAACCTTTGAGGTGGTGAAGATCCGGAGCCCGTATCACGCCTTGTTTGGGCGGCCGACTTATGCCAAGTTTATGGCGCGGCCTTGTTATATCTACTTACAGCTCAAGATGCCGGGTTACAAGGGGACGATAACGGTTCATGGGAGCCGTAGGGTCACTTTGGAATGTGAGGAAGGTGATGCGGCTTATGCAGAGTCGGTCTGTGCCACGGAGGAGTTGAAGTATTATAAGGACAATGTTGATCCGGCGGATATGACTCCTTTGAAGAAGCCAACTATAGAGCATGATTCGGATCTGAAGTTCAAATCGGCAGCAGAGACCAAGCTTGTTGACTTCGTGCCCGGCGATTCGTCCAAGCAGTTCACTGTCAGTGCCAATCTGGATCCCAAATAGGAAAGCGCGCTCATCGAGTTCATCCGTGAGAATCGGGACATCTTTGCATGGAAACCGTCCGACATGCCAGGTGTACCGAGGGAACTCGCTGAGCACACTCTTAATGTGGATCCTAAGTATAAACCGGTGAAACAATTCCTCCACCGGTTTAATGAAGAAAGGCGCAAAGCCATTGGAGAGGAAGTGGCCAGGCTTTTAGCAGCTGGCTTTATCATTGAAGTGTTCCATCCAGAGTGGCTTGCTAATCCGGTGCTGGTTCTTAAGAAAAACGGCACTTGGCGTATGTGTGTGGATTACACAGATCTTAACAAAGCTTGTCCGGCGGATCCTTTTGCCCTCCCCTGCATTGACCAGATCATTGATGCCACGGCGGGTTGTGAGCGTTTGAGTTTTTTGGATGCATACTCTGGATATCATCAGATCAAAATGGCGGTTAAGGACCAGGAGAAAACAGCGTTTATTACTCCCTTTGGAGCCTTTTGCTATGTATCTATGCCCTTCGGGCTCAAGAGTGCCCAAGCCACCTATCAACGGTGTGTAAAGAATTGCCTGCATAAACAGATCAGTCGCAATGTTCACGCCTATGTGGATGATATTATGGTAAAGTCAAGGCAGAAGGAGACACTGGTGGATGATTTGAAGGAAACCTTTGACAACTTGCGCGTTTACAAGATGATGCTCAATCCGGCCAAGTGTGTCTTTGGTGTTCCGGCAGGCAAGTTACTGGGTTTCCTGGTGTCCAACAGGGGAATTGAGGCTAATCCGGAGAAGATTACAGCTATTACCTCCCTGGCTAAACCGAAGTGTATCAACGATGTTCAGCGTTTGGCGGGCAGAATCGCCGCACTGAGCCGGTTTATCAGCCGCCTCGGAGAGAAGGCCATCCCTTTGTATCAAATGCTGAGGAAGACAGACAATTTCGTCTGGAGTCCGGCTGCTGATGAAGCATTTGAGGACTTGAAGCGGCAATTAGCCAATCCGCCTGTTCTTGCAGCTCCGGTTGACAAGGAGCCGCTATTATTATACGTAGCAGCCAATGCTTGGGCAGTTAGCGTGGCTATTGTGGTGGAACGCAAGGAAGCAGGCAAGGAATATCCGGTTCAGCGGCCGGTTTATTATATCAGCGAGGTGCTTATTGAATCCAAGCAAAGGTATCCGCATTGGCAGAAGCTGGTATATGGTGTCTTCATGGCCAGCCGGAAGTTGAAGCAGTATTTTCAAGGGCACCCCATCACAGTGGTCAGTTCAGCTCCCTTGGGTGATATCATACAGAACCGGGAGGCAACTGGCCGGATTGCCAAGTGGGCTATAGAGCTTGGGCCACACGGACTGAAGTATGTACCTCGGACGGCGGTGAAGTCTCAAGCACTTGTTGATTTCATCAATGACTGGACGGAGTTACAAGCACCAGAGGAGAAGCCGGATCACACATATTGGACTATTCATTTTGATGGATCCAGGCAATTGGAAGGCTCGGGGGCTGGAGTCGTATTAACTTCCCCACGAGGTGATAAGTTTTGTTATGTTCTCCGCTTAATGTTCCCTTGTACTAATAATGCAGCTGAGTATGAAGCCTTGCTCCATGGTCTCCGGATGGCTAAAGAGATGAACTTAAGCCGGGTTAAGTGCTTCGGTGACTCGGACCTCGTGGCTCAACAAGTGTCTGGCACTTGGGATTCTAAGGACCCGCTCATGGCTGCATATCATCGGGAAGTGGATAATATTGCGGGTTGCTTCAAGGGTTATCAAGTGGATCATGTGGACCGTCGGAAGAATGAAGCGGCGGACGCTTTAAGCCGGTTGGGTTCTCAGCGCAAGCCTGTCCCGCCTAATGTTTTTCTGGACGTGTTGCACAACCCGTCAGTCCAGCTCCCAGGTGAAGCAGATTTGGCTATTCCTGATCCGGAGGCTCAATTGGTGGCAGCATTACATGCTATTCCGGATTGGACGGTTCCTTATCTTGCATACATGAACCGGGGGGAGTTGCCAGAAGATGAGATTCTAGCCAGGCAGATAGTCCGGCGATCCAAGTCTATGACGATTCTCAATGGTGATTGCATCATTGCAGTGTATCAGGGGCGTTTCAACGTTGTGTTTCTCCTGAGGAAGGCTGTGAAATCTTAAGAGAAATCCATGAAGGGGATTGTGGACACCACGCTGGTTCAAAGTCTCTGGTGGCAAAGGCGTTTCGTCACGGGTTTTACTGGTTGACAGCGCATGCTGATGCGGAGGACTTGGTTAAACGGTGTGATGGATGTCAGAAATTTTCAAGGCGTGCTCATGTGCCGGCTCAAGAATTGAGGATGATTCCAATAACGTGGCCGTTTGCAACTTGGGGGATGGATATGGTCGGACCTTTTAAAAGATCCAAGGATAAGAAAACCCACCTTTTGGTGGCAGTTGAAAAATTTACCAAGTGGGTTGAAGCAGAGCCTGTCAGCAAGTGTGATGCAGCAACAGCGGTGCAGTTCATCAAAAAGGTGATTTTCCGGTTTGGCTTTCCACACAGTATCATTACTGACAATGGTACCAATTTATCCAAGGGTGCTATGAAGGAGTTCTGTGAACGCGAGCACATCCGACTTGACGTGTCGTCAGTGGCACACCCCCAGTCCAATGGACAGGCAGAACGAGCTAATCAAGAGATCTTGCGAGGCATCAAACCCCGGCTTATGGTCCCATTGCAAAGAACACCAGTATGTTGGGTTGAAGAGCTACCATCTGTGCTATGGAGTATCAATACTACGCCAAACCGGTCCATAGGATACACACCATTTTTCATGGTCTATGGAGCAGAGGCAGTTCTCCCTAGTGATATCCGGCACGATTCGCCTCATGTGGCAGCTTATGTTGAAGTGGACAATGAGACAGCATGGCAAGACGCTTTGGACCTATTGGACGAGGAGCGTGATATAGTGGTTGCCCGTTCGGCGATTTACCAGCAAGATCTTCGTCGCTATCACAGTCGCCGGGTTAGAACTAGAACTTTTCAAGAAGGAGATTTGGTGCTTCGACTCATCCAAGACCAGACAGATATGCACAAGTTATCCCCACCTTGGGAGGGGCCTTTTGTGGTCAGCAAGAATCTGCACAACGGGTCGTACTATCTGATTGATATTCGAGAGCATCAAGACTCACGCACATCAGAGGAGGAGACAAACAGGCCGTGGAACATAGCTCATCTTCGGCCTTACTATACTTGAGCCATCGGCTCTATCTATGTACATATCATGACAATGTATATATTATCTTTGATATAATAAAACCGAAGCCTCAGCTAAAGCGGGGTCTCTGTCTGTCTTATCATGCGTGGTTACATGGAGTGGCTCTGTTTTTAAAACGGCCTCCGGTTTACCCCTTGGCATTTGCTTTTTATATATCACTGGGGGCCTTGGTCGTGTCCGAACCAACACGACACCTTTTGATAGGCGACAGCCACCAGATCATTTGGGGACATGGTCAAGTCTGAACCAGTCACGCCTCTTGGTCGGCCTAAGGCGACAAAATCACTTGGGGGCTTGGTCGAACCCGAACCATTGCCACGCCTCTTGATCTGGCATATATGCCACGAATCATTTGGGGACCTGGCTGACTTGAATCATTGTCACTCCTATTGGGGGCTTGGTCTTGTCCGACCATGGTAACACCATCTGATCAGCTCAGTATAGCATATTTTTGCAAACGGTTTTTATCATTGCCTTTGCTTCCATGTTATTTTCATGGTTTGTTTGTTCTTTGTTTTTGTTGGATTTCTTTTCTGTCAACAAACACCTTTTTCCGGTTCAGCCGATGGATTTGATTCCCCTTTAATCCGGAGAAGTATGCCCGGTTTGCCTTTTCCTGTTAACATCATGGAATAACAAGGGGGCTTGTATTGATTCAATACGGTTTATACGGGAACTGTTTTCTCCCTCTTTATTGACGGTAATGGTTTATAAAACTGCCGCTTCAAGCTTGGCCAAGCCAGCTTCATGCCCAAACATGGCAGGTATTTCTGTATCATCTATTTGTTACATTACCGATACACATATCAAGATCATAAACCGGCTGGCGGTATAACCGCCACCGAAGTTCAAATTTTTCTGATCGCAGGAAATATGAATTGAAGTTTTTCAAACCAAAAGTTTCAGTACTTGTGCACGAAGGCATCATCAAGGCAGAAGTATTAACTATCCTATTACAAGGCAACACGGTGCCCAAATAAGATCATTGTTATTTTGGAACGATTCCAAAGACAGCTATACAAACCGGCTCCCGGTTTAGGCCTGCTCCTCGTCATCATCCGCTTCAGCTTCTTCGTCTCTACCCATTGGCTGGAAATCAACAGTAGTCCAGTCGATTCCCATTAAAGCTTGGAAAACAGCCTCTTCATGGATTAGGGAAGACGGTTCAATATCAGGAGCATAAGTGTGCTTACGGATTGGAGGGATCAGATTCTCCGCTTCAACAGTTGGGGCAGGCACTCGCTTGTTCTGATCATTGTATTGTGCTTGATAATGCGTCAAATCTGCCTCTTCAGCTAGCTGACAAGCCAGAGGGCGCACTACATGGTTTATTGCCCTTAAATCCTCTTCGTTGAATTCAGAGCCATCTTCCTTCAGGCTGGGATAGCCTTGAGCTGCTTCCACAGGATCAAAATCTGGCACCCATGCCTTTGCCCGGATCAAGGCATTAATAGCTCCGGTTCGAGCAGCGGATTTTTTCAGCTCCTCAATCCGGGCTGGAAGCATTGACAACCTGTTAAGAGTGTCCTAGATTAAAGAGGGTGCCGGGTTGTTATGAGAAGCTGTGGTGATGATCCGCTGGGCTCCGGTATACAATTGTTCCACCAAGGTGTAGGCAGCCTTCAGTTTCTTCCGCACATGATTTCCTAAGTGCCTGATGCGTGTGCCTACAACAAGATAGGAATGGTCTCAAACCGGATTTATACTACAGAAAGGTTCAAGTTATCACAGAAGTTAAAAGGATCTTACTAAAGATCGCAGCGGTCATGGAGTGTATTTGCCGCTTTACGGCCGTAAGTTCATCCACCACCGGTTTAAGGGCGGCTTCAGCATTTTCAGCCCTTTTGGTCAAAGCGATCTTCTCAGTAGCCCAATCAGCCCGCTCTTTCTTGAAGCCTTACTTCAGCTGTTCAGTGATGTTCAAGGCGCTGGTTAATTCTTCCTTTGCCTTGTTTGTTTCAGCCTGTTGGGTTTTCAAGGCCTCCTGCAAATCGGCAATCCGGTCCTCCTTGATTCTCACCTCAGCCTGCATACAGACAGCGTTTAAGTTTCATACAAGCGGTCCAAGAAATTGAAGTATCAACCACATAACAAAGTTATATGCCTGATACTTGGGGGCTAATGCACCTTCAATTTTTATATATTACTAGATTGCAAAGTCCCAAGCTCAATACAAGTATTCAACTTGGCACCTGGGGGCTAATGGCTATTTGATCAAATTATGTTCTAAGGACAGTTTTCTATTGGAGCCCCGGTTTACTTATGCTAAGTTAAACCGACCCTTGAGGGCTATATTGATGGATTTCAAAAGTATTGAGGATTGTGTTCAAGTCCCGGTTTGACGAAGGTTACAAACCGGCCCTTGGGGGCTAGGAGGATTGATACAATGGCAATAAGTAAGGAAGTAAGTTACCTCAAATTTATCCCTCATCATCTTTACCAAACCAGCTTCACAGTCACGGCTAGTATACAGCCGGTTTAAATAGCCGGAATGAAGATCTTGGGCACTTAGAGCAGCATATGTCTCCAGTTCAACATCCCATTTTCCTTTGTTCAGAGTGGAAAAATCTTCTTTTATGGTATGCTTGGTAAGGGTGACAGGATTCCCGGGTTCAAAGCGGCCCACACCGGTAATCACAACGTCATCATCTTTGGACTCGCCGGTTTGTGTTGGTGCGGCCGGTTTGTCAGCAGGACTATGGGATTTCTCAATCCGGACGGAGCTGGCAGGCGGGTCAGCAGAGGCTGAAGTGTTAATAGGCCTCTCTTCGGGAATGGCATCATCTTGCAAAGGAGGATCATTGGGAATATCTTCAGGAGCAAACTCTTCAAGATCTGGAACTTTGTCATGTTCTGGGGCTACATCTTCTTCAGCCGCTTTATCCAGGCGGGCCTTCTTGCTTGGTTTCGGTTTGGCCCTGAAAGAAAAACAAAGAATCAAGGAGAAGCATAAGCCATTACACAGTATACTGGAAGCATATGTTCAGTTTAGCTTACCCAGCAACTATTTTCAATGGTGGTAGCTGAGTGGCCGACGATTCACCAGAAGATGAATGAGAAGTGACCTGATAATCGGAGTCGGATGGATTAAGAGGTTGACGGAAGAAACCCTCTTTAGGATTTAAATCAATAAAAAGGTCGGAGACCTCGAAGCGGCGTTTTCGAACCGGGCTGTTTGGTAAACCGGCAGAGGTAACTACCTGGCCACTGTGTCGGGTTGTGCGACGAGCTTCATGTTGCTGAGTCTTCATAAGAAATTTGGGATCCAAATAAGCAAGAGGATGAGAAAATTTAACTTTCCGGTTTGCCTGGCGAAATTTTGGCAAAGGCAAGATTTCTGAATCGGAAGAGAGAATAGTTACCTCAACGAATCCCGCATTGCTGGCTTCAGCGTCGTCCTGACAAGCATCATCATCAATAAGGCGTGTAAAAAGTAAGCCAAGTGAATAAAGTTCTACCTCAAGGTCCGGGTTACCCACATCATCATCAATAGCTGGATCAGATGAAGCGGTGTTTTTTCTCTTGTGAGCTGGTTTCTTAATAACCTTGGTCTTGGGCCGGGTTGATCGCCCTGCCTTCTCCGTTTTATCTTGTGGAAGCTTCTTGCTCCAAAACGGATTATCACCCTGGATCAGCAGTAATTAAATGTCAGACAGATAAAGCAGTAACATGTTCAACAATAGAGCAACTAAAATTTTACCGCTGGCGGTTTGTTGGTGGTGCAGTAAGGAAGCAGACCGGTTTGAGCACAGAGGTGCTCCGGTTCATTCAACATCTTCTTTACAGAATGTGTGACTTCATCGTCGGAGAGTTGGATTTTAATGTGTCGGAGTGGGTCATTGACACTGCCAGTATACTTGCACATCAAACCAGGGCGCCGGCTCAGGGGCAGTATGCTCCATGATATCCAACAACGTGCAAGGTCTATTCCTGTTAAACCGTTGGCCATAAAGGCTCGGACCTTGGACAGTTGCGGAGCATATTTAATTCTCTCCTTGGCGCTTAGTCTTTGTGGAAAAGGGTGAGTGTTGCTGAGCCATTCCAGACGGAAGCCAGGCAAGGGATTTTCATTGTCAGGGGAGGTATCCTTGCAATAAAACCAAGTTGCATTCCACTCCTTGGGGTGAGTATGGAGTTTGACGTGGGGATAGGTGATCTCCTTCCTCTTCTGAATGGCCATACCGCCCAGTTCAGTATTGGGACCGTCGGTGAATTCTGTGCGATGGTTCAGATGAAAGAGATCTCTAAACAGCTCGACTGAAGGCTCCTCTTGAAGGTATACCTCAGAAAGTACTTGAAAGTGACATAGATTGGTGACAGAATTGGGGCCAATATCCTGTGGACGGAGCTGAATGTTGGCTAACACATCCCGGTAAAACTTAGAACCGGGCGGTTTGAAGCCCCGGGCCAAGTGATCTGCGAAGACCACAACCTCTCCTTCCTGGGGTGTGGGAGGACATTCATCTCCAGGAACCCTCCAATGGATCGTATCTTTACTGTCTAAAGCGCCGATCAAGACTAGATCGTCCAGCTGTGATTCTGTGACGCGAGAGGGAACCAAATTGCACTCATACACTTGTTTGGCCATGACGAGATCTACAAGAAATAGGTGATCCGGTTCAAGAACATGCTAGATAAAAGGTGTTGATCTAAACTACGATAAACCGGAGGCAGTACCTATAAACCGGTCTTCTACAATGCGGCATCATATGGATTCTGGCGGTTCAACCAGGGGACTAATGATATATACCCGTTTAGCAATTTTTTCTATGGTAAAGTTAAACCGCCTAACCTAAGCATCGGAAGCAATTGAAGCTATGGATAACTAGGTATGCAGAAACAAGTTTCACAAAATCTTGTTACAGCCGCGGATCTACAGCGAGCTCACAAAAACAGAAAATATTTCGAAGAGTAAGGCAGAAACAGAAGTGAACCATTGAGCGGATATGTGCGGGAGATCTATGGGCTTAGATGAGAAACTACAGGCGGATGCTTAGAGATCACTACTAAACACAGCAGGAGTTCACGGATTCATTCAAGGTCAGAGAACAGATGTGAGCGCGCGATGAACACAGCATGAACATGGAACCCTAAGAACATATCTAGGTCAAGAAGAGGAGAAAGCTTACCGGGAACGAAGAAGGTGCGGAAAGATGCCGCAATACTCTGGTACGTTCAGGTTGATGCAGCGGCCCAAGACGAGGCAGAGGTCGACGGCGGTGGCGGAGCTCCAAAGCTGGCGACGTGAGGAAGAAGAAGAAGAAGGGACGAAGGGGAAAGGAAAGAAATGACCCTTCGGTCTTATTTATAAGGCAACAGAGCTAGGTCAAGCGCGCGGATCCAGGAGCTATTATTAAAAGAGGGCATTATAAGTGACAAATTTCATGATGACGTCATGCCGGTTTATAGCAACCAGAAATGATGACGACATGGCGGTTTACCAATTACTCGAAGATGTCCAAGACACAAGATTTGTTGAAGGATTGACATGAACCAGTTCAAATCAATCTGGAGCCTAATGTTGGGGATATTACCACTAGGCGTAAACCGGCCTACTTGGGCCGGGTTAACTTCATTAGTGGTATAAGCAGATGAAGGCCCAAGGCCTGTAGTCGGTTTAGAACATGTAGCCATAAACCGGCCTGATGTATAACTTGTATTGTAAGTTAGGAATAGAGAGACACCGACCGGGATACGAGTATGAACCGGTTGGGACTCTATGGACCGACGGGCATCACCCGTGTATATAAGGGGACGACCCGGCGGCGGTTCAAGACAGACAACCACAACTCGAGCCTAGGCGAAGCTTGTTTGCTCCCTAGCCATCGAGACTACATCAATTCCATCACAACTAGACATAGGCTTTTACCTTCATCGAAGGGGCCGAACTAGTATAAAACCCTCGTGTCTTTGTGTCCGCTTTAACCCCTTCAAGTAAACTCGTAGCGATGGCTCCACGACTAAGTCCTTTCACTAGGACATCTGCCGTGACAAATCCACGACAACTAGGAAACTTAACCATCTTTGATTCACGAGCTAGTCAAGTAGAGGCATACTAGTGACACTATGTTTGTCTATGTATTCACACATGTATTATGTTTCCGGTTAATACAATTCTAGCATGAATAATAAACATTTATCATGAAATAAGGAAATAAATAATAACTTTATTATTGCCTCTAGGGCATATTTCCTTCACATACATCAAAGCTTTAGATAAATATATGAAGTATAACAAGTAAAGCTTTGGAAGAACATGTAACATGCATTGGCTCCCCCTACATGTATGCAATCATGTGAGGATAGATTATAAAAGTATGTGAATGCATAAACATGTCAGAGCACGCAAAGAGTCACATGTATCTTGGCTATATACATCAGAGCAAATGATGTGAAATGCAGAAAATGTACCTTCATGTTCATGAGTCCTTCTCGCAAACAATATGTACATCAGCAAGAGATCATCATGCACATGAGTGTGATGCATATACTTACCTTGTGGTCTTGAGCTGACTTTGGAAGAGATGGACCTGAGAAAACAGGGCTAGATAACACAGGGACATCTACTAAACAGAGCAAGAACAGGAAACCACAAGAGTACCAAGACTGGGATGACATGTAGTGAGTGAGTACTTAGTACTCTATTTGGATATTGACATGTCACCAAAGGATAAAGATATGCAATGAATTCCAGAGATTTTCTTCCCTTAGATGTCTTGCTCCCCCTGAATCTTATATTGTATAATGGGAGAAGATAGGGTAATAGAAAATCAGAGCAAAGAAAAAAGAGAGCAAAAGACACAAAGAAACATCTACTACTAACATGTCTTCCCCCTCTTAAAGACATGTGACCTCTCTCCCATAGGGTCTCTCTCTCTCTCTCCCTTTGATGTGATTAAGCTTTGATATGATCTCTCTCTCCCCCTTTGATAGCAATTTCCAAGGAGTCAAATAGGTTTGGTCCTTGAGTCACATGACAAAGAAGCATGTAGGTGGTGATGCGGGTAGAGGATAAGAATCATCTAGTGGAGCTTGATCAGATATGCATGACACAAATGGCAAAATGTTTCCTTAGTAGTGAAATCGGTAACACCGAATCCTTTTCTTCGGTGACATCGAGTTATTTCGGTCTAGCCGATAAGAAAAGATCGGTGAGGCCGAGTTCAACACAGAGAATTTTTTTTGTCATCTCAGCTCACTAGGCAATTAGGATCTCAAAAAGATTTGCAGGGAATTAACTAAAGGATTTGCAATCAATTAAATGAAGGGAATGCAGAAAATAACAATGAAAAGAAAACAAATCTAGATGAAGTTTTTTTGAAAGGGGAACAAGCATGCAAGAGACAAATGCAAGAACACAGAGAAACACTAGAGAACTTCATCTAGAATTGGTCGGCGACAAAGTCACCTATGTTAGAGTATATTGACTTAGGATTCAAGTGAGGACACTTGATCATAGGTCATACTCATCGTTTAAGCTCAAAATAGGGTTGCCATTTTTCGTTTAAGAATTTTGGTGTATTCACATCTTGTTGAGCTGCTTTGACTCATGTCTTGGGGTAAAGCTTCTCTAAGATGGAATGACATAGCTTGGTGGTGGTGTTGATCTTGATCATGTAGGTGAACTTGTGTAGGATGCTCAATGTTGATGTAGTCCATCAAGAGTTTGGAGCATTGCTTGCAGTTTGAGTTCATCTTCCTACATGGGTTAGTTTTGCAAGGAAGAGCACTTGTGTATCCAAAATGACAATCATGAAGTTTGATACCAAATGAAATTTGATATATAGAAATTGTCAAAGGATATATTGAAAAGATCATGCTTCCTTGTCTTCATCCACCATATTATAGAGACTTGGTGATGTAGAGATTGCTTAGGATGTGATTGAGTTGTAGTCTCATTGAGTTGGGCTTATCCTAGTACCTACAAGGGTTAGATAGCATGCAAGAGTACAAGTATATCCAAGACATATGATCATCATCATAAGAGAAATATCAAGGATTAGTCCTATGAAGGCTCATGCCTTGCATGCATCCAAATGGAGTTTCTACTCCAAGTTTGAGGCATCAATGATGTTCAATTCACCTCTCAAATGGCAAAATACTTTCTCATCAAGCCGTTTGGTGAATATATTCGCCAATTGCTTATCAGTACGAACATGCTTAAGATTGATGTCTCCTTTAGCAACATGATCTCGAATAAAATGATGACGAACTTCAATATGCTTAGTTCAAGAATGTTGCACGGGATTATGAGCAATCTTAATAGCACTCTCATTGTCACAAAGCAATGGAACATGTTTCACATGTATCCCGTAATCTTTAAGAGTTTGGGTCATCCAAAGTAATTGAGCACAACATGAACCGGCGGCAATGTATTCCGCTTCGGCGGTGGATAAGGATACCGAGTTTTGTTTCTTGGAGGACCAAGACACAAGAGATCTACCAAAAAATTGACAAGTACCTGAAGTGGACTTTCTATCAACCTTGTCACCGGCACAGTCCGAATCGGAGTAGCTAAGAGGATCAAAAGAAAACCTCTTAGGATACCAAATGCCAAAGTTTGGTGTGTGAATTAAGTATCTCACTATCATTTTCATAGCCTTAAGATGACATTCTTTGGGGGCCGCTTGATATCGTGCACACATGCACACACTTAGCATAATATCGGGACGGGAGGCACATAGATATAATAATGAACCAATCATAGAGTGGTAAACCTTTTGGTCAACCGGTTCTCCATCATTTGTCAAGTCAAGATGTCCACTAGTAGGCATGGGTGTACTCATACCTTTGCATTCTTGCATGTTGAACTTCTTGAATAAGTCCTTGGCATACTTTGTTTGAGAAATGAAGGTACCCTCCTTTGTTTGCTTGATTTGCAAACCAAGAAAGAACTTGATTTCACTAATCATAGACATCTCAAACTTCTCTGACATTAGCCTTCCAAACTTTCACTAAAATGAGGGTTAGACGAAATAGATATGATATCATCCACATAAATTTGGCACACAAATAATTCACCATTAACCCTTTTGGTAAAGAAAGTGTAGAATCGATTTTTCCAATCTCAAAGCCATTTTCAGTTAGGAACTTAGTCAAGCATTTATACCATGCTCTAGGAGCTTGTTTAAGACCATAAAGAGCTTTGTGAAGTTTGTATACATGATCGGGTTTCTTGGGATTAACAAAGCTGGGAGGTTGTTTAACACAAAACCCCTCCTCAATTTCACCATTAAGAAAAGCACTTTTAATGTCCATTTGATATAGAGTGATATCATGATGTTTCGCATAAGCAACTAAGATGCGAATGGATTCAAGTGTAGCAACGGGGGCATATGTCTCACCGTAGTCCATACCTTTGACTTGATTGTAGCCTTGAGCGACGAGACGAGCCTTGTTGCGTACAACTTGTCCATCTTCATCTTGCTTATTCTGAAACATCCATTTGGTTCCAATGACATTGTGCTTGTCATCGGGTTTTTCAACCAACGTCCACACTTGGTTCCTCTCAAAATTGTGTAGCTCTTCATGCATGGCGTTCACCCAGTCTGGATCATCAAGAGCATCTTCAACCTTCATAGGTTCAATACTAGAAATGAATGAGTAATGTTCACAAAAGTTAGCCAAACGGGTTTTATAGCGAGTAATTCCCCCGGTTTGAATATCATCATAGATTTGTTCGACGGGATGATCTCTTGAGACTCTTGCTCGAACTTGAGAGCTTTTGTTTGGGTCGGGGTGGAACATCCTCTTCATTGTCTTGTTCTTCTTATTGTCTTTCTTCGTTGTCGTTGGCGTTGTTGTTCCCTCGTGGAGGTGGAGAAGGAGGTCGACGAGGTTTGTCTTGTTGTACATCCTCGTTTCCATCATCTTGATGCGTTCCACTTGTGGATGCCTCCAAGTCAACTTGTGGTTCACCTTGGCGTGAAGTTGAGGCTTCCACTTGGATAGACGAGGTACTCTCCTTCACCTCCGTTGGGCGAATCTTGGCAATAGACAAGTCTTGTATTGCTTCCGAAGGATCTTTTTCACCTACATCAATTGGCAATTGCTCTACTTGCGAGCCGTTAGATTCATCAAACTTCACATCTACCGTCTCTTCAACCTTTCGGGTGAAATTGTTGTAAACACAGTATGTGTGAGAGTTTGAGCCATAACCGAGTAGGAAACCTTAGTTAGATTTAGGAGCAAATTTCGAACGAAGATGCTTATCAAGAATGTAGCACTTTGAGCCGAATACCCGAAAGTATCTAACTTGGGGTTTGTTACCGGTGAGAAGCTCGTATGCCGTCTTGCCGAGTAGCTTGTGAAGATATAGAAGATTCGTTGCATGGCAAGCTGTCTCAACCGCTTCTGCCCAAAAGTGTTTCAGCGTCTTGATACTCAGCAAGCATCGTTCTCGCCATTTTAATGAGCGTCCGATTCTTGCTCTCAACAACTCCATTTTTTTGGGGTGTGTACGTAGTCGAGAACTCATGTGAAATCCCTTCTTCGTCAAGAAAGGTGTCCACATTTGCATTCTTGAACTCCGTTCTGTTGTCGCTGCGAACCTTCTTGATATTCACTTCATATTGATTTTGGGCCTTCCTAGCGAAGTTCTTGAAGATCTTTTGGACTTGCTATTTATCATCAAGAAAGAACACCCACGTAAATCTTGAAAAATCATCAACAATGACCAATCCCAATGAGTTACCACCAAGACTCTTGTAGGCGTTGGGACCGAAAAGATCCATGTGAAGTAGCTCGAGTGGTCTTCTCGTGGTCATGATGTTCTTTAGGGGATGACTTCCTCCAACTTGTTTTCCTGCTTGACAAGCACTACAAAGTCTATCCTTGTCAAATATAACATCTTTAACACCAAGGATATGATCACCTTTAATAAGCTTGTCAAGATTTTGCAGGCCCACATGACCTAACCGTCTATGCCACAACCAGCCTTTTTAAGATTTAGCAATTAAGCAAGTTCTAGGTTGAGCCTTTTTAGTGAAATCAACAGTGTATAGATCACCTCTACGTATGCCGGTAAAGACCATATTATGATTATCTCTTCGAAACACTTGGCAATCTACTTCAGTAAATAGGACATTGAAACTGAAATCGGCTAGTCTAGATATAGAAAGTAAATTATAGCCAAGAGATTCGACGAGCATAACATTTTGTATGGAGCTGTCATGTGAGATGGCCACCTTACCGAGGTTAACCACCTTACCCTTTGAGTTATCACCAAAAGTGACATACTTTCGAGGGCCGTCGTTCTCAGCAAGCTCACAAAACATGTCCTTGTCTCCGGTCATGTGATTGGTACATCCACTATCAAGAACCCATTCCTTTCCTCCAACCATGTAGCCGCAAAGGTTATCCATAAGACCAAAGTGTCTCATAGACTCATCAAGATCATAATCACTATCATCATCCTCATCATAGTATCCATGTTCAACATCATTTTGTGATTGATCATTTCCTAGAGAGAGTGATTCATTAGTTTTGTGATCATGACAATATGCATCTCTATGAATTCTAATGACTTCAGAAATGATGTTGCTAATGATTCCAACATCTCCTTTGGCACAGATAAGGTCACGAAGCTCAAATAGACCAAACTTAGGATCATTAGGACTCATATTATTCAAAGCAATGGACTTGTGAAGAATCTCATCTAAGTTTTTCAAGGAATAGTGTGGAAATCGTTCCTCAAGAAATCTCCATATAGTGTAAGCACATTCAAGAGTTGGCAAGCAAGCAATCAAATTTCTAGGTAATCCTCTAGTGATAAGATTGACAGTTCTAAGATTGCGAATCATGTCAAGAGACTCATTGAGGGTAGGATGCAAGGGGTCAACAAGGGGCGCACAATGGATAGTAATGTACTTGTTCAAGTGATATTCATTGAAATCTCAAGCATCACATTTTCCAAGCATTATAGAACTCTCCATCAAGCATAGGTGCTCTACATCTAATACTCCTGGTCGTAGACTCATCCATCTTCCTCCAATGGTGTTTAAACCAAAGCAATGGAGACCAAAGCTCGGATACCAACTGAAAAGATCGAGAAGAGGTGTCTAGAGGGGGTGATTAGACCCTCAACAAGTAAAGGCAGCAGTTTTTAAGTTTTTCAAGTTGAGGTTGGAAATTAGCACAATTTCAAACATTCACAATACATTTCAAGCAAGCATGGCAAGAGTATATGAGCAGCGGAAAGTAAAGCATGCAACTTGCAAGAAAGTAAAGGGATGGGATTGGAGTGTGCAAACGCAATTGGAGACACAAAGATTTTTGGCGTGGTTCCGATAGGTGGTGCTATCGTACATCCACGTTGGTAGAGACTTCAACCCGCGAAGGGTAACAGTTGCGTGAGTACACGGAGGGCTCCACCCACGAAGGGTCCACGAAGAAGCAACCTTGTCTATCCCACCATGGCCATCACCCATGAAGGACTTGGGTAGATCTTCATGAAGTAGGCGATCTCCTTGACCTTACAAACTCCTTGGTTCAACTCCACGATCTTGACGGAGGCTCCCAAGTGATACCTAACCAATCTAGGAGACACCACTCTCCAAAAGGTAATAAAAGGTATGTTGATGATGAACTCCTTTCTCTTGTGCTTCAAATGATAATCTCCACAACACTCAACTCTCTCACACAGATTTGGATACGATGGAAAGATGATTTGAGTGGAAAGCAATTTGGGGAAGGCTAGAAATCAAGATGATTGTGATTGGATTGGAATGTCTTGGTCTCAACACATGTGTAGGTCGTTCTCTCTCAGAAAATGAGTAGTGGAAGTGTAGGCACGTTCTGACGGCTCTCTCATGAATAGAGAAGGGGTGGAGGGATGTATATAGCCTCCACACAAAATCTAGCCGTTACACACAATTTACCAAACTCGGTGGGACTGAATAGTTAAACTTGGTCAGACCGATCTAGTTTAAAATGTGAACATTAGAATTTTCGATGGGACCGACAAGGTCAACTCGGTGGGATTGATGTGCCAGGGTTAGGGCAAAACCTCATCTCGGTGAGACCGATTGCATGAATTCGGTGAGACCGATTTCAACAATAAGCAAACAAGTACATGGTCAAGCAAACTCGGTGGGACCGATCGCTCATTCGGTGAGACCAAAATGTTACGAAAAGAAAACAGAGAGTTTGCATTGCCAACTTGGTGGGACCTATCGCTCATCTTGGTTAGACCAAAATGTTATGAAGGGAAACAGAGAGTTTGCAATCCCATCTTGGTGAGACTGAGATCCCTATCGGTGAGAACGAACTGATTAGGGTTTCTGGTAGTGGCTATGTCAAGTGAACTCGGTGGCACCGGATAGATCAAATCGGTGGGGCCAAGTTTGACTTTAGGTTTAGGACATATGTGGAAATGAGAAATTGGTTGAGGGTTTTGGAGCATATCACTAAGCAATTTGAGCAAGCAAGGCATTAAGCAACACCTCATCCCCTTTTAATAGTATTGGCTTTTCCTATGGACTCAATGTTATCTTGGATCACTAAAATGAAAATGTAGAGTCTCGAGCTTTTGCCAATGTTTGTCCTTAGCATCTTGAAGGGGTTGCACATCCTCTTGTCCTGCCACTCCATTGTTGAACTCATCTAAAACATACTAGATAGAAGCACTAGTCCAACAAGAGATATGTTGACATTAATTACCAAAATCACCCAGGGAGGACTTGTACTTTCATACTACCGCTCTAGGGAGCGGTACTACCGCTCGCCGCAGCGGTACTGCCGCTCGGCCCAGTGGTAGTATCGCTGGGACTTCGCATAGCGCCTAAGGGACAATGAACAAAGAGGAGGGCCGTTGAGTGCCACTAGTAGCGACAGTAGGGGTGGTACTTCCGCTTACAATTGGTACTAACGCTTACAAGCGGTACTACCGCTCCTACTGCCGCTGAACCCGGCACAAGACACGCAGGTCTTGAGTCAAGGCAGTACTAGCACGGAACCAGAGCCGTAGTATCGCCTGTGGCCGTGGGCGGTACTACCCCTTGTGGCTTTCAGCGGTACTGCCGCTCCAGGGCTGAGGTACTACCGCTGTCGCCTCCCAATGTCACTTCCAAGCAAAGCAGATGCTCCAGGAAAATCAGAACTGCCACAACTTCTGCAAATGAACTCTGAATTGAGCAAACTGAAGCTTGTTGGATAGATGGTGACGAGTAGCATCAAAACAACTTGATGTTTATAGTAAGAAGAGGCAGGGTAGGTATGCCTAAGCGAAAGGACCAAGAATAGGTGTCTAGACGGGGGGGGGGGGGGGGGGGCAGTGATTAGACCCTCAACAAGTAAAGTAGCAGTTTTTAAGTTTTTCAAGTTGAGGTAGGAAATTAGCACAATTTTAAGCATTCACAATATAATTCAAGCAAGCATGCAAAGAGTATATGAGCAGCGGAAAGTAAATCATGCAACTTGCAAGAAAGTAAAGGGATGGGATTGGATTGCCAAATGCAATTAGAGACACGAAGATTTTTAGCGTGGTTCCGATAGGTGGTGCTATCGTACATCCATGTTGGTGGAGACTTCAACCCACGAAGGGTAATGGCTGCACGAGTCCATGAAGGGCTCGACCCACGAAGGGTCCACAAAGAAGCAACATTGTCTATCCCACCATGGCCATCACCCACGAAGGACTTGCCTCACTTGGGTAGATCTTCACAAAGTAGGCGATCTCCTTCCCTTACAAACTCCTTGGTTCTACTCCACAATCTTGACGGAGGCTCCCAAGTGACACCTAATCGATCTAGGTGACACCACTCTCCAAAAGGTAATAGATGGTGTGTTGATGATGAACTCCTTGCTCTTGTGCTTCAAATGATAATCTCCCCAACACTCAACTCTCTCTCACAGATTTGGATATGGTGGAAAGATGATTTGGGTGGAAAGCAACTTGGGGAAGGCTAGAGATCAAGATTCTTGTGGTTGGATTGGAATGTCTTGGTCTCAACCGTGAGTAGGTCGTTCTCTCTCAGAAAATGAGTAGTGGAAGTGTAGGCATGTTTTGATGGCTCTCTCACGAATGGAGAAGGGGGTGGAGGGGTATATATAGCCTCCACACAAAATCTAACAGTTACACACAATTTACCAAACTCGGTGGGACCGAATAGTGAAACTCGGTCAGACTGATCTGGTTTAAGATGTGAACGTTAGAGTTTTCGGTGGGACCGACAAGGTCAACTCGGTGGGACCGATGTGCTAGGGTTAGGGCAAACCCTCATCTCGGTGAGACCAATTGCATGAACTCGGTGAGACCGATTTCAGCAATAAGCAAACAGAGACTTGGTCAAGCAAACTCGATGGGTCCGATCGCTCATTTTGGTGAGACAGAAATGTTACGGAAAGGAAACAGGGAGTTTGCATTGCCAACTCGGTGGGACCGATCGCTCATCTTGGTTAGACCGAAACGTTATGAAGGGAAACAGAGAGTTTGCAATCCCATCTCGGTGAGACCGAGATTCCTATCAGTGAGACCGAACTGACTAGGGTTTCTAGCAGTGGCTATGTCAAGTGAACTCGGTGGCGCTGGATAGATCAAATCGGTGGGGCCGAGTTTGAATTTAGGTTTAGGACTTATGTGGAATGAGAAAGTGGTTGAGGGTTTTGGAGCATATCACTAAGCACTTTGAGCAAGCAAGCCATAAAGTAACACCTCATCCCGCTTTAATAGTATTAGCTTTTCCTATGGACTCAATGTGATCTTAGATCACTAAAATGAAAATGTAGAGTCTTGAGCTTTTGCCAATGTTTGTCCTTAGCATCTTGAAGGGGTTCCACATCCTCTTGTCCTGCCACTCGACTGTTGAACTCATCTAAAACATACTAGATACAAGTATTAGTCCAACAAGAGATATGTTGATATTAATTACCAAAATCACCCAGGGAGGACTTGTGCTTTCATACTACCGCTCTAGGGAGCGGTATGATACATCCATTTTGCATCATGCTTTTATATCGATATTTATCGCATTATGGGCTGTTATTTCACGATATGTCACAATACTTATGGCTATTCTCTCTTATCTTACAAGGTTTACCATGAAGAGGGGGAATGCCGGCAGCTGGAATTCTAGCTGGAAAAGGAGCAAATATTGGAGACCTATTCTGTGCAACTCGAAAAGTCCGGAAACTCCATGGAATATCTTAAAATAAATAAACAAAAATCATCGCCAAAGATGAAGGCCAGGGGGCCCACACCCTGCTCACGAGGGTAGGGGGCGCGCCCCTCCGCCCTGGGTGCGCCCCCTACCTCGTGGGCCCCCTGGTGGCTCTCCGACGCCCATCTTCTCCTATATGAAGTCTTTCGATGAGAAAAAAATCATAAGCAACCTTTTGGGACGAGACTCCGCCGCCATGAGGCGGAACCTTGGCGGAACCAATCTAGGGCTCCGGCAGAGCTGTTCTGCTGGGGACACTTCCCTCCGGGAGGGGGAAGTCATCACCATCGTCATCACCAACGCTCCTCTCATCGGGAGAGGGCAATCTCCATCAACATCTTCACCAGCACCATCTCATCTCCAAACCCTAGTTCATCTCTTGTATCCAATTCTTGTCTCCAAGTCCGGGATTGGTGCTAGTAGGTTGCTAGTAGTGTTGATTACTCCTTGTAGTTGATGCTAGTTGGTTTATTTGGTGGAAGATCATATGTTCAGATCCTTTATGCACATCATATCCCCTCTGATTATGAACATGAATATGCTTTGTGAGTAGTTACGTTTGTTCCTGAGGACAAGGGAGAAGTCTTGCTATTAGTAGTCATGTGAATTTGGTATTCGTTCGATATTTTGATAAGATGTATGTTGTCTAACCTCTAGTGGTGTTATGTGAACGTCGACTACATAACACTTCACCATTATTTGGGCCTAGAGGAAGGCATTGGGAAGTAATAAGTAGATGATGGGTTGCTAGAGTGACAGAAGCTTAAACCCTACTTTATGAGTTGCTTCGTAAGGGGCTGATTTGGATCCATATGTTTCATGCTATGGTTAGGTTTACCTTAATACTTTTGTTGTAGTTGCGGATGCTTGCAATAGAGGTTAATCATAAGTGGGATGCTTGTCCAAGTAAGGGCAGTACCCAAGCACCCGTCCACCCACATATCAAATTATCAAAGTACCGAACGCGATTCATATGAGCGTGATGAAAACTAGCTTGACGATATTCCCATGTGTCCTCGGGAGCGCTTTTCCTATTATAAGAGTTTGTTCTGGCTTGTCCTTTGCTACAAAAAGGATTGGGCCACCTTGCTGCACTTTATTTACTTTTGTTACTTGTTGCTCGATACAATTTATCTTATCACAAAACTATCTGTTATCACTTATTTCAGTACTTGCAGAGAATACCTTGCTGAAAACCGCTTATCATTTCCTTCTGCTCCTCGTTGGGTTCGACACTCTTACTTATCGAAAGGACTACGATAGATCCCCTATACTTGTGGGTCATCAAGACTCTTTTCTGGCGCCGTTGCCGGGGAGTGTAGCGCCTTTGGTAAGGAAAAATTTATATAGTGTGCTGAAATTTTCTGTCACTTGTTTCTATGGAAAGTGAATCTCTGAGGGGCTTGTTCGGGGTATCTTCACCCCGTCCAGTAGAGCAAAGAGTTGCTCCTCAACCTACTGAACCTATTGAAAATGAAACTCCTTTTGAATTTCCTTCGGGTATTATGGAAAAACTGCTGGCTAATACTTTTACAGGAGATGGGAGAAAGCATCCCCACGAGCATCTACGCTATTTGGATGATATTTGTGGATTATTTAAGCTTGCAGGTATACCCAATGATGTTGTTAAGAAGAAGGCTTTCCCTTTATCTTTGGAGGGAGACGCATCGACATGGTATAGGCTATCTGATGATACGAGATCATGGAACTATAAAAGAGTGAAATTGGAATTTCATCAAAAGTATTACCCTATGCATCTTGTTCATCGTGATCGCAATTATATATATAATTTTTGGCCTCGCGAAGGAGAAAGCATCGCTCAAGCTTGGGGGAGGCTTAAATCAATGTTATATTCATGCCCCAATCATGAGCTCTCAAAATTGACAATTCTCCAGAATTTTTATGCTCTGCTTTCTGAAAATAATCGCAACATGCTCGATACTTCTTGTGCTGGTTCTTTTATGATGAAGTCTATTGAATTTGAATGGAATTTATTGGATAGAATTAAACACAACTCTGAAGATTGGGACCTCGATGAAGGTAAGGAGTCAGGTATGACACCTAAGTTTGATTGTGTTAAATCTTTTATGAATACCGATATTTTCCGTAATTTTAGCACTAAATATGGACTTGACTCTGAGATAGTAGCTTCTTTCTGTGAATCTTTTGCTACTTATGTTGATCTCCCCAAGGAGAAGTGGTTTAAATATCATCCTCCCATAGAAGTAAGAGTACCTGCACCTATTAAAGTTGAAGAAAAGACCATCACTTATAATGATCCTATTGTTCCCACCTCTCATGTTGAGAAACCACCTTTCCCTGCTAGAGTAAAGGATCATGCTAAAGCTTCAACTGTTGTTCGTAAAAGCAATACTAGAACTTTTACACCTCCTGAGCAAGTCAAAGTAGAACCTAATATTGCTATTGTTAAAGATCTCTTGTCCGATAATATTGATGGGCATGTCATTGAATTCTCTGGTGAAACTGCTAGAATTGCTAAACCCTGTGATAGAGATAAACATAGACCTGTGGTAGGCGTGCCTGTTATCTCTGTTAAAATAGGAGATCATTGTTATCATGGCTTATGTGATATGGGTTCTAGTGCTAGTGTTATACCCATTGACTTATATAAAGAAATTATGCATGATATCGCACCTGCTGAGTTAGAAGATATTGATGTTACAATTAAACTTGCCAATAGAGATACTATATCTGCAATGGGAATTGTTAGAGATGTTGAAGTCTAGTGTGGGAAAACCAAATATCCCGCTGATTTTCTTGTTCTTGGTTCCCCACAAGATAGCTTTTGTCCCATTACATTTGGTAGACCCTTCTTGAATACTGTTAATGCTAAGATAGATTTCAAAAAGAATGTTATTACTATTGGCTTGGATGATATGGTTCATGAGTTTAATTTCTCCAAATTTAGTAAACAACATCGTGAGGAAGAATTGCCTAGTAAGGATGAAATTATTGGTCTTGCTTCTATTGCTGTACCTCCTAGTGATCCTTTAGAACATTATTTGCTAGACCATGAAAATGAGAAGTTCATGAATGAAAGAAGGGAAATAGATGAAGTATTCTTTAAACAAGAACCTATTCTGAAACACAATTTGCCTGTTGAAATCCTAGGGGATCCTCCTCCACCCAAGGGTGATCCCGTGTTTGAGCTTAAACCGTTGCCTGATAATCTTAAGTATGCTTATCTTGATGAAAAGAAAATATATCCTGTAATTATTAGTGCTAACCTTTCAGAGCATGAAGAAGAAAGGTTATTGAAAACTCTGAAAAAGCACCGTGCCGCTATTGGATATACTCTGGATGATCTTAAGGGCATCAGTCCCACTCTATGTCAACATAAAATAAATTTGGAAGCTGATGCCAAACCAGTTTGTGATCCTCAACGACGTTTGAATCCTAAAATGAAAGAAGTGGTAAGAAAGGAAATACTCAAGCTTCTGGAGGCAGGTATAATTTACCCCCTTGCTGATAGTCAGTGGGCAAGTCCTGCCCATTGTGTCCCTAAGAAGGGAGGTATTACTGTTGTCCCTAATGATAAGATGAATTGATCCCGCAAAGGATTATCACAGGTTATAGGATGGTAATTGATTTTAGCAAATTAAATAAAGCTACTAAGAAAGATCATTACCCCTTACCTTTTATTGATCAAATGCTAGAAAGATTATGCAAACATACACATTATTGCTTTCTAGATGGTTAGTCTGGTTTCTCTCAAATACCTGTGCCGGCTAAAGATCAATCAAAGACTACTTTTACATGCCCTTTTGGTACTTTTGCTGATAGACGTATGCCTTTTGGTTTATGTAATGCACTTGCTACCTTTCAAAGATGCATGATGGCTATATTCTCTGATTTTTGTGAAAAGATTTGTGAGGTTTCCATGGACGACTTTTTCGTCTATGGTTCCTCTTTTGATGATTGCTTGAGCAATCTTGATCGAGTTTTGCAGAGATGTGAAGAAACTAATCTTGTCTTGAATTGGGAAAAGTGCCACTTTATGGTTAATGAAGGTATTGTCTTGGGGCACAAAGTTTCTGAAAGAGGTATTGAAGTTGATAAAGCCAAGGTTGACGCTATTGAAAAGATGCCATGTCCCAAGGACATCAAAGGTATAAGAAGTTTCCTTGGTCACGCCGGATTTTATAGGAGGTTCATTAAGGACTTCTCGAAAATTTCTCGGCCTTTGACTAATTCATTACAAAAATATGTACCATTTGTCTTTGATGATGATTTTGTAGAAGCATTTGAAATACTTAAGAAAGCATTAGTCTCTGCACCTATTGTTCAGCCACCTGATTGGAATTTACCCTTTGAAATTATGTGTGATGCTAGTGATTATGTTGTAGGTGCTGTTCTAGGGCAAAGAGTTGATAAGAAATTAAATGTTATCCATTATGCTAGTAAGACTCTAGACAATGCTCAAAGAAATTATGCTACTACTGAAAAGGAACTCTTAACAGTTGTGTTTGCCTGTGATAAATTCAGACCCTATATTGTTGATTCTAAAGTAACTATTCACACCGATCATGCTGCTATTAAATATCTTATGGAAAAGAAATATGCTAAACCTAGACTTATTAGATGGGTTCTCTTGCTGCAAGAATTTGATTTGCATATTGTTGATAGAAAAGGAGCTGAGAACCCAGTTGCAGACAACTTATCTAGGTTAGAGAATGTTCTTGATGACCCACTACCTATTGATGATAGCTTTCTGATGAGCAATTAAATGTCATAAGTACTTCTCGTAGCACTCCGTGGTATGCTGATTATGCTAATTATATTGTTGCTAAATTTATACCGCCTAGCTTCACATACCAACAAAAGAAAAAGGTTTTCTATGACTTGCGACATTACTTTTGGGATGACCCACATCTTTATAAAGAAGGGGTAGATGGTGTTATTAGACGTTGTGTACCTGAGCATGAACAGGAACAGATCCTATGCAAGTGTCACTCCAAAGCTTATGGAGGACATCACGCTGGAGATAGAACTGCACATAAGGTATTGCAATCCAGGTTTTATTGGCTTACTCTCTTCAAGGATGCCCGTAAGTTTGTTTTGTCTTGCGATGAATGTCAAAGAATTGGTAATATTAGTAGACGTCAAGAAATGCCTATGAATTATTCACTTGTTATTGAGCCATTTGATGTTTGGGGCTTTGATTATATGGGACCTTTTCCTGCCTCTAATGGTTACACTCATATTTTAGTTGCTGTTGATTACGTTACTAAGTGGGTAGAAGCTATTCCAACTAGTAGTGCTGATCATAACACTTCTATTAAAATGCTTAAGGAAGTTATTTTTCCGAGGTTTGGAGTCCCTAGATATTTAATGACTGATGGTGGTTCACACTTTATTCATGGTGCTTTCCGTAAAATGCTTGCTAAATATGACGTTAATCATAGAATTGCATCTCCATATCACCCGCAGTCTAGTGGTCAAGTAGAATTGAGTAATAGAGAGCTCAAATTAATTTTGCAAAAGACTGTTAATAGGTCTAGAAAGAATTGGTCCAAGAAACTTGACGATGCGTTATGGGCCTATAGAACTGCATATAAGAATCCTATGGGTATGTCTCCGTATAAAATGGTTTATGGAAAAGCATGTCATTTACCTCTTGAATTAGAACATAAGGCATATTGCGCTATCAAAGAGCTCTATTATGATTTCAAACTTGCCGGTGAGAAGAGGTTATTTGATATTAGCTCACTTGATGAATGGAGAACCCAAGCCTATGAAAATGCCAAGTTATTTAAAGAAAAAGTTAAAAGATGGCATGACAAAAGGATACAAAAGCGTGGGTTTAATGTAGGTGACTATGTATTGCTATACAACTCTCGTTTAAGATTTTTTACAGGAAAACTTCTCTCCAAATGGGAAGGTCCTTACGTTATCAAGGAGGTCTATCGTTCCGGTGCCATAAAAATCAACAACTTCGCAAGCACAAATCCGAAGGTGGTAAATGGTCAAAGAATCAAACATTATATCTCAGGTAATCCCATAAATGTTGAAACCAATATTATTGAAACCGTAACCCCGGAGGAATACATAAGGGATACTTTCCAGAACATTCCAGACTTCGAAAAGGAATAGGTATGTGGTACAGTAAGTAAACCGACCCCAAAACAATTTTTAAAGCAATATTTCTCCGTTTTGGAATATTTAGAAAAATAGAAAAATAAGTAGCAGTCCGGGGAGGACACGAGGTCTCCACGAGGTTGGAGGGCGCGCCCTACCCCTCTGGGCGCGCCCCCCTACCTCGTGAGCACCCCGTGTGCCCTCCGGACTCCGTTTTCTTGCACGATACGTATTTTGGTCAGTAAAAATTCATTATATATTCTCCCGAAGGTTTTGACGACCATATCACGCAAATATCCTTTGTTTTCGTTTCGAGCTGTTTCTGTTGTAGATTTGAGGATTTCGGAGACTCGATCATCCTTATATGAGGGTGAGCCTATGCCATGGAAGGTGGATGACAAGCTTCCATCATCAACAACACCTCCACTGCCAACAACAAAGAAGGAGATATAATCACATGGGTATGGGCACTCCCCTTGGCAACTGCCAAGCTTGGGGGAGGTGCCCCGGTATCGTATCACCATCACAACTCCTATCTTTACCATTTTTCTTAGTTCGATCCTATTAGTAGTATCTTGATTTAGTAGAATAAAGTCATGGCACGATCTAGTTTTGAGTTTTGCTTTATGATCCCTCTATGCAATCGAGTCCGTGAGCTATATATAATAAAGATTAGTGTTGAGTCAAGGGCTTGATTACTTTGCCATGATCTTGGGTGAATAAAGAAAAGAATAAAAAGAAAAAAAGAGTTTATATTGATCTTAGTGAAAGTAATGACTCCACATAGAAAGGGTATGATGATTAAAAGTTGTTGGGAGTTGGCAAATATAGCTTTGGTCATCATTGCAATTAATAGGAAGTAATAAGGAGAGAGAGGTTTCACATATAGATATATTATCATTGACATCTTTTATGATTGGGAGCACTCATTAAAATATGACATGCTAAAGAGTTGATGTTGGACAAGGAAGACAATATAATGAGTTATGTTTTCTTACATCTGAGATAAAGTATGTTGTCATGGTTCCTCTACCGTGTTGAGCTTGCCTTTCCCCCTCATGCTAGCCAAATTCTCAGCACTAAGTAGAAATACTACTTGTGCTTCCAAATACCCTTAAACCAGTTTTGCCATGAGAGTCCACCATATCTACCTATGGATTGAGTAAGATCCTTCAAGTAAGTTGTCATCGGTGCAAGCAATAAAAATTGCTCTCTAAATATGCATGACTTATTAGTGCGGAGAAAATAAACTTTGCACGAACTTGTTGTGGACGCAATAAAGGCGACGGACTGCATAATAAAGGTTCACATACAAGGGGCAATGTAAAGTGACGTTCTTTTGCATTAAGATTTTGTGCATTAACCCTAAACGCGCATGACAACCTCTGCTTCCCTTTGCGAAGGGCCTATCTTTTATTATCTTCCTCTACCTTATGCAAGAGTCACGGTGATCTTCACGCTTCCTTCTTTTTATTTTATCCTTTGGCAAGCTCAGCATGTTGGAAAGAACATGATATATATATCTAATTGGATATGGGGGAGAGTGAATTATTATTGTTGACACTACCCTTGAGGTAAAAGGTTGTGGGGCAAAAACTATAAGCCCCTATCTTTCTCTGTGTCCGATTAAAACTCCGTAACCACAAGTATCGCGTGAGTGTTAGCAATTATGAAGGACTAAGTGATAGTTGAGTATGTGGGCTTGCTTTTAAGCTCTGACATAGACTCTTTCCGATGTTATGATAAATTGCAATTGCTTCAATGACTGAGATTATAATAGTTGGTGCCCAATAAGGTTTCTGATTCATACTTTGGCTTTGTGAAAAGATCATCACTTGAACATAAGTAATCATATGACAAATCTATATATGTTGCTGTTATGAAAATAATCATGATGCCTTCATGTCCGTATTTTATTTTTATCGACGCCTCTACTTCTAAACATGAGGACATATTTATTGTTATCGACTTTTCGCTTGAGGACAAGCGAGGTCTAAGCTTGGGGAGTTGATACGTCCATTTTGCATCATGCTTTTATATCGATATTTATCGCATTATGGGATGTTATTTCACGATATGTCACAATACTTATGGCTATTCTCTCTTATCTTACAAGGTTTACCATGAAGAGGGGGAATGCCGGCAGCTGGAATTCTGGCTGGAAAAGGAGCAAATATTGGAGACTTATTCTGCGCAACTCCAAAAGTCCGGAAACTCCACGGAATATCTTAAAATAAATAAAGAAAAATCGTCACCAAAGATGAAGGCTAGGGGCCCCACACCCTGCTCACGAGGGTGGGGGGCGCGCCCCTCCCCCCTGGGCGCGCCCCCTACCTCGTGGGCCCCCTGGTGGCTCTCTGATGCCCATCTTCTCCTATATGAAGTCTTTCGATGAGAAAAAAATCATAAGCAACCTTTCGGGACGAGACTCCGCCGCCACGAGGCGGAACCTTGGCGGAACCAATCTAGGGCTCCGGCAGAGCTGTTCTGCCGGGGACACTTCCCTCCGGGAGGGGGAAATCATCACCATCGTCATCACCAACACTCCTCTCATCGGGAGAGGGAAATCTCCATCAACATCTTCACCAGCACCATCTCATCTCCAAACCCTAGTTCATCTCTTGTATCCAATTCTTGTCTCCAAGTCCGGGATTGGTGCTAGTAGGTTGCTAGTAGTGTTGATTACTCCTTGTAGTTGATGCTAGTTGGTTTATTTGGTGGAAGATCATATGTTCAGATCCTTTATGCACATTATATCCCCTCTGATTATGAACATGAATATGCTTTGTGAGTAGTTACGTTTGTTCCTGAGGACAAGGGAGAAGTCTTGCTATTAGTAGTCATGTGAATTTGGTATTCGTTTGATATTTTGATAAGATGTATGTTGTCTAACCTCTAGTGGTGTTATGTGAACTCGACTACATAACACTTCACCATTATTTGGGCCTAGAGGAAGGCATTGGGAAGTAATAAGTAGATGATGGGTTGCTAGAGTGATAGAAGCTTAAACCCTAGTTTATGCGTTGCTTCGTAAGGGGCTGATTTGGATCCATATGTTTCATGCTATGGTTAGGTTTACCTTAATACTTTTGTTGTAGTTGCGGATGCTTGCAATAGAGGTTAATCATAAGTGGGATGCTTGTCCAAGTAAGGGAAGTGCCCAAGCACCGGTCCACCCACATATCAAATTATCAAAGTACCGAACACGAATCATATGAGCGTGATGAAAACTAGCTTGACGATATTCCCATGTGTCCTCGGGAGCGCTTTTCCTATTATAAGAGTTTGTTCCGGCTTGTCTTTTGCTACAAAAAGGATTGGGCCACCTTGCTGCACATTATTTACTTTTGTTACTTGTTGCTCGTTACAATTTATCTTATCACAAAACTATCTGTTATCACTTATTTCAGTACTTGCAGAGAATACCTTGTTGAAAACCGCTTATCATTTCCTTCTGCTCCTCGTTGGGTTCGACACTCTTAATTATCGAAAGGACTACGATAGATCCCCTATACTTGTGGGTCATCACGATACAATCGCTGGCCACAGCGGTACTGCCGCTTGGCCCAGCGGTACTATCGCTGGGACTTCGCACAGTGCCTAAGGGAGAACGAACAAAGAGGAGGGCCGTTGAGTGGCACTAGTAGCGGTAGTAGGGGCGGTACTTCTGCTTACAAGCGGTACTACCACTCCTACTACCGCTGAACCCGTTACAAGAGACGCATGTCTCGAGTCAAGGAGGTACTATCGCGAAACCGGAGCCGCACTATCGCCTGTGGTCGTGGGCAGTACTACCGCTTATGGCTTTCAGCGGTACTGCCGCTCCACGGCCCCGGTACTACCGCTGGCGCCTCCCAATGTCACTTCCAAGCAAAACATATGCTCCAGGAAAACCAAAACTGCCACAGCTTCTACAAATGAGCTCTGAATTGAGAAAACTCAAGCTTGTTGGATAGATGACGACGAGTAGTATCGAAACAACTTGATGGTTATAGTAAGAAGAGGCAAGGGAGGTATGCCTAAGTGAAAGGATCGAGAAGAGGTGTTTAGAGGGGGTTGATTAGACCCTCAACAAGTAAAGGTAGCAGTTTTTAACTTTTTCAAGTTGAGGTAGGAAATTAGCAAAATTTCAAGCATTCACAATACAATTCAAGCAAGCATGCACAGAGTATATGAGCAGCGGAAAGTAAAGCATGCAACATGCAAAAAAGTAAAGGGATGGGATTGGAGTGTGCAACCGCAATTGGAGACACGGAGATTTTTGGCGTGGTTCCGATAGGAGGTGCTATCGTACATCCACGTTGGTGGAGACTTCAAGCCATGAAGGGTAACGACTGCGCAAGTGCACGAAGGGCTCCATCCATGAAGGGCATATGAAGAAGCAACCTTGTCTATCCCTCCATTGGGTAGATCTTGACGAAGTAGGCAATCTCCTTGCCCTTACAAACTTCTTGGTTCAACTCCACAATCTTGACGGAGGCTCCCAAGTGACACCTAACCAATCTAGGAGACACCACTCTCCAAAAGGTAATAGATGGTGTGTTGATGATGAACTGCTTTCTCTTGTGCTTCAAATGATAGTCTCCCCAACACTCAACTCTCTCTCATAGATTTGGCTATGGTGGAAAGATGATTTGAGTGGAAAGCAACTAGGGGAAGGCTAGAGATCAAGATTCTTGCGGTTGGATTGGAATGTCTTGGTCTCAACACATGAGTAGGTGGTTCTCTCTCAGAAAATGAATGCTAGAAGTGTAGGCATGTTCTGATGGCTCTCCTCATGAATGAAGAATGGGTGGAGGGGTATATATAGCCTCCACACTAAATCTAGCCATTACGCACAGGTTCCCGAACTCGGTGAGACCGAATAGTGAAACTCGGTCAGACCGATCTGGTTCAAAATGTGAACGTTAGAGTTTTCGGTGGACCGACATGATCAACTCAGCGGGACTGATGTGCTAGAGTTAGGGTAAAACCTCAACTCGGTTTGACCGATTACGCTAACTTGGTGAGACCAATTTTGGTAATAAGCAAACAGAGAGTTGGTCAAGCAAACTCGGTGGGACCGATTGCATATCTCGGTGGGACCGAAATTATTGCAACAGGCAATAGAGAGTTTGCAAGCCCATCTCGGTGAGACCAAGATCCCATCGGTGAGACCGAACTTATTAGGGTTTCTAGCAGTGGCTCTGTCAAATGAACTCGGTGGTGCCGGATAGATCAAATCGGTGGGGCCGAGTTTGACTTTAGGTTTAGGACATATGTGGATATGAGAAAGTGGTTGAGGGCTTTGGAGCATATCACTAAGCACTTTGAGAAAGCAAGCCATTAAGCAACACCTCATCCCCTTTTAATAGTATTGGGTTTCCTATGGACTCAATGTGATCTTGGACCACTAAAATGAAAATGTAGAGTCTTGAGCTTTTGCCAATATTTGTCCTTAGCATGTTGAAGGGGTTCCGCATCCTCTTGTCCATGCCACTTCAATGTTGAACTTATCTGAAATATAATAGATGAAAATATTAGTCCAACAAGAGATATGTTGATATTAATTACGAAAATCACCCAGGGAGCACTTGTGCTTTCACTAAGATATAGAGGAGAGAAACCTCCAAAAGAGAAGAACCGACATAACCTCCAACATCGAAAACACCATAGAAGATGCATTGGAACTCCGTTTTTGATGAACTCGAGCTTGTCATCAAGATGACCATAAGCTCTAAGACTCACAAAGAGAACCGGCAAAAACCCCAACATGGAAAACATCATAGAAGATGCATGTGAACTCTGTTTTCGATAAACTCAAGCTTTTCATGAAAATGACCATAAGCTCCAAATTTCACAAGGTGAAAAACCAAACAAGAACCAATAAAGATGACGCAAGGATGCTATGGTTTGAGCTCTCTATGAATGATACGATCAAGCTACTCATTTAGAGCCCCCCTTGATAGTACGACAAACGATCCTATAACCCGGTCTCCCAACTACCACCATGAGACCGGTAAAATAGAGAACCTATCAAGGGCACACCTTTGGCTTGCACATAGTCCACTTGAGCTAGATGATGACGATCTTGACTTCCTCAAGTTGGACCACATTTCTTGATTGCTTTGGCTCGGTGAAGACTAGTTGATTGCTCCCCCATACTCCACTATGGGTGAGCCACTCTTTGGCACATCTTCACAAGTCCATTGACACCACAATGGATGGCAAGCTTCAAGGATGATCTCTTCGTGATGCTCCACTTGAACTTGCACACCGCAATTTTGATGACGATCACCACTTGATGTCATCCTCCATGGGTCGAATGAGATCTTCCTCTTAATGAAAACCCATGGAAACAAACCTAACCCCACATAGAAATGACACATAGATCACAGGTTATTACACAAAGCGTAATGGACAATGCTTACCATACCATGGGGTCACCTGATCCCTCTCAGTACATATTCTACGCTTTTTGTGTTGATCAACTTGATTCACCCTTTGACTTAGTCTTGATCAACCTCTCACAAGACCAATCTTTAGATAATTCCTTGAATAACACCTTGGTCATCACATACTCTCCTTGAAACCAACATATGGACTTCAAGAAAAGTGTAGCGACCCGACCTCAGATGGTCAAGTCTCTGTGCTCCGGTGTCATCCCTGGATCAGTAATGCTGACACCACACAGTACTTCGAAGGATTTATAATAGAGTAGCAATCACACACTTATTACATCGTTTGTCCAAAAGAGGACTTATTACAATAATCATGGCTTAAGGCCATCTAATAACGATAACAGCGGAAGACTTGGAAGATAAGTGAGTCCATCAACTCCAACGGCATCACTGAGTATAGAACCACGACCTAAAAGCACCTTACTCGTCGTCTGAAAAGTCTGCAACATGAAAGTTGCAACCCGAAAACGGGTCAGCACATGGAATATGCTGGCAATGTAAGACATAGAGAATGATGAATAATAAGCCTATACTACATGCATATATGGCTGGTGGTAAAGCTCTATGGTTACAGTTTTTGCGTAAAGCCAGTTTTTCCCTACTACAAAGGAATAAATTTGTTTAACTATCATGGTGGTTGTTAAACATTGAGAATGGTTGACAGCATCCCCAATCCCAATTAAAAAGTACTCATTAACAAACCCATCAATATTAAGTTAGAGTAACATGTTGAGATTCACACGATATTTCAAGTACTAGATACTCAAGATGTCCATAACCGGGGACACGGCTAATCATGATTAGTTTGTCCACTCTGCAGAGGTTTGCGTACTTTTCCCCACAAGACTCGATCGCCTCCGTTTGGTTTCTCGCACTACATGGTGTTTGAGAAACGAATGACCGAGACACAGTCTTTCAGAAGCGCTAGCACCTTACGATGGGTAGACCCGTACACCTACATCCCCTACATCTCCTAGTCCACCACTATAAGAGTTCGCACAACTTAGTCAACTATGCCAGAGCCCATAATGGCTTGTGGCTGCACATGTAAGTTACTAGTATGAATTATCTTATGATCCCTTTGAGCCTAGGTGGCGGTCCATAGGAAAATCACACGGTACCCCCGGGATTTCCAAAAAAACAGGCAAGTCCTGGTAACCCCAGGTGCCTCAATCCACCCAGATGTGTATTTAAGTTGCCACCTTAGATAAACCATTAATTAACAATCTCACATCTGTCATGGATATTCACTCACCCAATCCACGTCTACTAGCATAGCATGGCATAATAAGCAAACGTAGAAGTAACTCCCAAAGGTTTCATAAGTAAAAACAGGTGATAGGTACTACCTCATCTACTTCCCATCCCACAATTTAATTAGATCCTAATCATGCAATGTGTCAGGATTGATCTAATGCACGAAAACTGGGTAGTAGAAAAGGGTATGATCAAGTGTTACTTGCCTTGCTGATGATCCGCGAAACCTAGAGATTCGAAGTAACAAGCGGCGCACTCCGGGTGATCTATCGCAGACAAACAACAAGCATACAATAAGTACTCATCTAATGCACAGGTAAAACTCGAATGAAAGATCTAACCAGAAAGTCCAACTTAAGAACCCTGGTTGCGAAAAGAATCAAATCGAATAAAGCAACGAAAATCAAACAGCGAGAGAAAACAACTCGGTTCTAGCAATTTGAAACTAAGTCAAATTTTACAGTAGCAAAACTTTGTTTAAGTTGATTATTCGGAACGGCGGTTTCGAAACGAAACTCCAGGCGCTTGAATCACCTGATTTCGATAAATGAGCGAGAAGATAAACTAGAAAGAAAATCGGATCTGAAATCGCTATCAGAAAAATAGCGGAATAAATCTAACGAGAAAGAAGATGACGAACGGTTAAACGAACGGACGTTCATTAACCGAGGCAAACCGGTGATCACGTTCGTTAAGACGAATGGTCCGGCGAACGCTCGCTAACAACAAAACCGGAAAGAAAAACCGGCGAGAAAAACTGATCTAGGGTTTCGGAAAGAAAACCGAAACGAAAAACCGATCTAGAAAACCAGAACGGTTTACGAGAAAAACTGAACCGAGGGAAAGAAGTGACGCGGCGCGGGGCTAGTACATCGGAGAACGAGGGGCTCCGGCGGCGGCGGCGTTGGGCGGCGGCGGCGGCACTTGGCGGCGGCGGTGGCAAGCGGCGGCGGCGGCGCTGGTGAGGGGCGGCGGCGGCGGCGGTGTAGGGCGGTGGCGGCGGTGGTGCTGCGCTGCTGCTGCTGCTGCGGAGAGGAGAAGAGAGGGCTTTGGTTTGATGTGTTAGAGGGGGGGGGGTGCTTGGGTATTTATATTGGGGAGGGGGAGGGTTTTGCTTGGAGTAGGGGACAAGAATTAGACTAGGAATAGGAAACAAAAGAGGAAAAAGATCTAGAAAAATAAACGGAAACGGAGTCCTACTAGGATTCCCAGGCGGCGGCGCTGGTTCCCTGGCCAGGGGCGCGCTCGGGCGATGGCCTTGGCCTCCTGGCCGGCCGGCGGCTGGTGGCTTGGGCCTTTGGCCCAAGGCGCTACAGTTTTTTTTTAAAAAAATCGGTTTCGCGCGCGGAAAAAACACAGAAAAGAAAATCTACCGGTCTCCAGAAATTACAAAGTAAATTTTCCCCGATTCCTAAAAATGAGTCGAACAAAATGAACTTTTACTCGGGGCCTAAAATGCAATTTTTGAAAATACGCATTTTTCCCTAAGGCAAATAAACTCCGAGAAAAATCCAAAATTTGATTTATTTATTAAATCTTCATTTTTCCTAAATTTTGGGAAAGTCATATTATTCCCTCTCATATTTTTTATATTGGAAAAATATTTGAAGATAAAATAAATAATCCAAATGATCCTCTTTTCATAATTTTGAGAGAACTCAAATATGAAAATTTCGAAATCTCCAACTCTCTCCGTGGGTCCTTGAGTTGCGTGAAATTTCTAGGATCAACAATGCAAGAAAATATGTAATGCATGATGATCTAATGTATAACATTCCAAATTGAAAATTTGGGATGTTACAAACCTACCCCCTTAAGATGAATCTCGCCCTCGAGATTCGGGTTGGCTAGAAAATAGGTGAGGGTGGTCCTTGAGCAAATCTTCTTCTCTCTCCCAGGTGGCTTCATCCTCAGTGTGGTGGCTCCACTGAACCTTGCAAAACTTGATAACCTTACTGCGAGTAACCCTGCTGGCTTCTGATGTTCTGCCTTCACTCTCTGACATACATCACAAACTGCTACATACTCCGCAATATCCTTCTTCATTCCGGTCCACCAGAATGTTTCCTTCCAATCCAAATACATCTTGGTATTTCCTGGGTAAATCGAATAGGGTGAATCATGTGCCTCTTGCAGAATCAACCTTCTGATCTCCAGATCATTTGGCACATATACGCGGTCCTCAAACCATAGGGTATCGTGCTCATCCTCACGAAATCCCTTTGCTTTTCCTTCGCTCATTTTCTTCTTTATATCTGCGATCTCTTTGTCATTCTTCTGAGCTTCTCTGATTTTATCCATCAAGGTAGACTGAATTTCCAATGCTGCTACATAGCCTCTCGGAACTATTTCCAAACATAGCTCACGAAGATCCTCTGCTAATTCCTTTGGTATCTCTCCCGTCATCAGCGTATTGACATGGCTCTTACGGCTCAATGCGTCAGCTACTACATTAGCCTTTCCGGGATGATAATGCAATCTCATATCATAATCCTTGATGAGTTCCAACCATCTCCTTTGTCTAAGGTTTAACTCCTTCTGCGTGAAAATGTACTTCAAACTCTTGTGATCCGTGTACACCTCACAATGATTTCCAATGAGAAAATGTCTCCATGTCTTCAATGCATGCACTACGACTGCTAACTCCAAATCGTGGGTGGCATAATTTAATTCATGAGGTTTCAGTTGTCGTGAAGCATACGAAACAACTCTTCCTTCCTGCATAAGCACAGCTCCAAGTCCTCGACGTGAAGCGTCGCAATACACCTCATAATCCTTGGTCTGATCTGGCAAAATTAACACTGGTGAGGTAACCAATCTTTTCTTCAACTCCTGGAAACTTGTCTCACAATCCTCAGTCCATATGAACTTAGTATCCTTTTTCAACAACTTCGTCATAGGCTTTGCAATCTTTGAGAAATTCTCAATGAATCTTCGGTAGTATCCTGCAAGTCCAAGAAAACCCCGGATCTCTCCAACTGTCGTTGGCGCTTCCCATTTGGTTACGGCCTCAACCTTTGTGGGGTCAACTGCTATACCTTCTCCGGATATATCATGTCCAAGAAATCCAACTTCCTTTAGCCAAAACTCACATTTGCTGAACTTGGCATATAACTGATGTTCCCTTAGTTTCTCCAAAACCAATCGCTAATGTTCCTTATGTTCCTCTTCATTCTTCGAGTAAACCAAAATATCATCAATGAACACCACGACGAACTTCTCCAAAAACTCCATAAACACTTTGTTCATCAGGTTCATGAAATAGGCAGGTGCGTTAGTCAGTCCAAATGACATAACGGTATACTCATACAGTCCATATCTTGTGGTGAACGCGGTCTTAGGTATGTCCTGCTCTCGAATCTTCAACTGATGGTACCCTGATCGCAAATCGATCTTGGAAAACACTTTGGCTCCTTGCAAACGATCAAACAGATCATTTATCATTGGTAGTGGGTACTTGTTCTTGATTGTTACTGCATTCAATCCACGGTAATCAACAACCATCCTTAACGATCCATCCTTCTTCTCCACTAATAGTACGGGTGATCCCCAAGGCGTAGAACTTGGGCGTATATAACCTTTATCCAATAGCTCCTTAATCTGCTTCTTGATTTCCGCCAAATCCTGTGCAGGCATCCTATATGGTCGCTTCGATATTGGGCCTGTACCTGGCAAAAGCTCAATCAAAAACTCAATGTATCTATCTGGTGGCATTCCTGGCAATTCCTCAGGGAATACATCAGGATAATCCTTTACCACTGGTACCTCTTCCTGCACGACTCCTGATAAAGATTTACTTGATTCCTTTTTGGTCCATGCCGTGATACATACTTGATCCTTCTTCCTTCTGGTGTCGTGAGCAAAATCGTCCTACTTGCGCAATCGATGTTTCCTCCATACATCGACAACCAATCCATACCTAGAATCACATCCAATCCTTGGGATTCCAGAATGATCAAATCCGTTGGGAATACATGCCTTCCTATACTCAATGGCACTTGAAAACATCCTTGTCTGGCCATGTACTCTGCTCCTGGTGAGCTTACGAGCATAGGTGTCATAAGAAGCTTAGTGGGCAGGCTATACTTTTCTACAAATCCCCTTGATATGTATGAATGCGATGCACCAGTATCGAAAAGAACAAGTGCAGTAAATGACTTAACCAAAAACTTACCGATTACTGCCTCGGGCTGAGCTTCAACCTCCTCCACATCAATGTGGTTCACCTGTCCCCTGTTGAAAGGGTTTGGCTTCTTTCCAGAGCTTCCATTTCCACCTTGGCCTTCGGGACAGTCATTTGCATAATGTCCGGTCTTGGAACACTTGTAACAGCTGACATGGCTCAGGTCTTTCTTGGCTGGGGTTGATGGTGTGGTCCGGTTCTGGCCGTTGCTTCCTCCATTCCCATTACCATTCTTGTGGCCATTATGGTTGTGCGAACTACCTCCTCCATGGGTATGCTGAAACTGCACTCCTTGTTTAGGGGTATAGCGGGGCTTCTGCTGGGCTCTAGAGTTATACTTCCCCTGTGCATACTTCCTCTTGCGGTTCTCAATCTGCTGCTGCTTTCCTTCAATCATGAGGGCGCGGTCTACCAACTCCCGGTAGTTATTGAATCTTGCTACCATCAACTGCATGCTTAACTCATCATTCAGTCCTTCCAGAAACTTCTCCTGCTTAGCTGCATCTGTAGCAACGTCATCTGGGGCATAACGTGCTAACTTACTAAAATCATCCACATACTGGCCAACAGTCCTTCCTCCTTGGCGTAAGTTGCGAAACTCACGCTTCTTCATGGCCATAGCTCCTGCTGAAACATGGGCAGTGCGGAAAGCTTGCTGAAACTGATCCCATGTTACAGTGTCTACAGGGTAAGTGGCTGTGAAATTCTCCCACCATGCTGCTGCGGGTCCGTCAAGCTGATGTGCAGCAAACTTCACCTTCTCTCCATCTGTGCATCCTGCAGTGGTCAACTCCCTTCCTATCTTGCGGAGCCAATCATCTGCTACAATCGGCTCGGTGCTACTGGAATACACCGGCGGATTCAGCCTAAGAAAACGAGTCAAGTGATCCACATGTGGTGGTGGCGGTGGGTTGTTGTTGTTGTTGCCTTGGTTCTGTACCAATGTCTGAATCAAAGTATTCTGCTGCTGAATCAACTGAGTGATCTCTGGCGGGAAAACAAATTCGGGGTCGCGTTTCGGAGGCATCTGAAGGGTTTAGAAAAGACGAGAAATTAAGAATAGAATGAGGTCTAAGGAGAAAACACTACCCAAATGCTCATGAGACAAATGCGCACAAAATCACTTCATTCATTCAAACAAAGGGCATACAACGATCTATCTATCACAAAAAGTGCGTGTACTATAATGTTTACATGGAGGGAACACTACTAATATATGGTGGTCATCTATTAATTTGAACCGGTGGAAGACTCCATGATGTCTGCTCTAGCTTCGTCTTCAAAATCGGGTTCACTTGGATCAGAATCTGTGTCGTCGATGATGATGTAGTTGCTTGGACAGTCGACGTATTTGTCTTCATTCTTGAGTGCTAACTTCTTCTTGAGTTCTCCAATCTCATACTTAAGATCGCTATTGCCTTGCTACGGCTACGATATCGTCCATGTATTCCTTGCGTTTAGACTTCATCTCTCCTTCAAGTTCGATGATCCTTCCCTTCTCATTCTTCAACTCTATCATATCATTGCACATCTGATTCTCCTGGCGTCGAATGTGCTGGTTTAACTCCTGGATAAAAGCTGCAATGGATCTATCCTTCTTGGTGCTGACTATCTCCCAATCTTCATTTCGGCGTCCGCAAATCTGGTAGATAGTGTCCTTGAGGTCTTCTTGATAAACTTCTCCAATGCATCCCATGGTGATATGAGCTGCCATGCTCTTTCCCAGACTCCAGGTTGCTGCACTAAAAACACTATCTATGGGCTTGGTGATTGGCGCGAATGTCCTTCCCGGAACATGAGCTTGAATCTTCCAGCGCTCCTCTTCAAGCAGAGTGGCGTTGAAAGTCCCGGTGAAGCTTGGTAGTCCAATGTTCAGGTACTTAGCGACTTCCTTCAAGTGGGATCCAAAAGGTGTGCCTTCATCTGATTGGGCGTACTTGACCTTTGCGTCCGTCATCCTAAAAGAGTAGAAAAGATGAGGAGTTAGAAAATGAGAAGAGAATAGTGATCTATGGCTTTAACTTAGTGGTCATGTCCTACAGTCAGTGTGTGCTCTGATACCATCTCTGTAGCGACCCGACCTCAGATGGTCAAGTCTCTGTGCTCCGGTGTCATCCCTGGATCAGTAATGCTGACACCACACAGTACTTCGAAGGATTTATAACAGAGTAGCAATCACACACTTATTACATCGTTTGTCCAAAAGAGGACTTATTACAATAATCATGGCTTAAGGCCATCTAATAAAGATAACAGCGGAAGACTTGGAAGATAAGTGCGTCCATCAACTCCAACGGCATCACTGAGTATAGAACCACGACCTAAAAGCACCTTACTCGTCGTCTGAGAAGTCTGCAACATGAAAGTTGCAGCCCGAAAACAGGTCAACACATGGAATATGCTGGCAATGTAACACATAGAGAATGATGAATAATAAGCCTATACTACATGCATATATGGCTGGTGGTAAAGCTCTATGGTTACAGTTTTTGCGTAAAGCCAGTTTTTCCCTACTACAAAGGAATAAATTTATTTAACTATCATGGTGGTTGTTAAACATTGAGAATGGTTGACAGCATCCCCAATCCCAATTAAAAAGTACTCATTAACAAACCCATCAATATTAAGTTAGAGTAACATGTTGAGATTCACATGATATTTCAAGTACTAGATACTCAAGATGTCCATAACCGGGGACACGGCTAATCATGATTAGTTTGTACACTCTGCAGAGGTTTGCGCACTTTTCCCCACAAGACTCGATCGCCTCCGTTTGGTTTCTCACACTACATGGTGTTTGAGAAACGGATGACCGAGACACAGTCTTTCAGAAGCGCTAGCACCTTACGATGGGTAGACCCGTACACCTACATCCCCTACATCTACTAGTCCACCACTATAAGAGTTCGCACAACTTAGTCAACTATGCCAGAGCCCATAATGGCTTGTGGCTGCACGTGTAAGTTACTAGTATGAATTATCTTATGATCCCTTTGAGCCTGGGTGGCGGTCCATAGGAAAATCACACGGTACCCCCGGGATTTCCAAAAAAACAGGCAAGTCCTGGTAACCCCAGGTGCCTCAATCCACCCAGATGTGTATTTAAGTTGCCACCTTAGATAAACCATCAATTAACAATCTCACATCTGTCATGGATATTCACTCACCCAATCCACGTCTACTAGCATAGCATGGCATAATAAGCAAACGTAGAAGTAACTCCCAAAGGTTTCATAAGTAAAAACAGGTGATAGGTACTACCTCATCTACTTCCCATCCCACAATTTAATTAGATCCTAATCATGCAATGTGTCAGGATTGATCTAATGCACGAAAACTGGGTAGTAGAAAAGGGTATGATCAAGTGTTACTTGCCTTGCTGATGATCCGCGAAACCTAGAGATTCGAAGTAACAAGCGGCGCACTCCGGGTGATCTATCGCAGACAAACAACAAGCATACAATAAGTACTCATCTAATGCACAGGTAAAACTCGAATGAAAGATCTAACCAGAAAGTCCAACTTAAGAACCCTGGTTGCGAAAAGAATCAAATCGAATAAAGCAAAGAAAATCAAACAGCGAGAGAAAACAACTCGGTTCTAGCAATTTGAAACTAAGTCAAATTTTACAGTAGCAAAACTTTGTTTAAGTTGATTAGTCGGAACGGCGGTTTTGAAACAAAACTCCAGGCGCTTGAATCACCTGATTCCGATAAACGAGCGAGAAGATAAACTAGAAAGAAAATTGGATCTAAAATCACTATCAGAAAAATAGCAGAATAAATCCGACGAGAAAGAAGACGACGAACGGTTAAACGAACGGACGTTCGTTAACCGAGGCAAACCGGTGATCACGTTCGTTAAGACAAACGGTCCGGTGAACACTCGCTAACAACAAAACTGGAAAGAAAAACCGGCGAGAAAAACCGATCTAGGGTTTCGGAAAGAAAACCGAAGCGAAAAACCGATCTAGAAAACCGGAATGGTTTACGAGAAAAACTGAACCGAGGGAAAGAAGTGACGCGACGTGGGGCTAGTACCTCGGAGAACGAGGGGCTCCGGCGGCGGCGGCGTTGGGCGGCGGCGGCACTTGGCGGCGGCGGTGGCAAGCGGCGGCGGCGACGCTGGTGAGGGGCGGCGGCGGCGGCGGTGTAGGGCGGCGGCGGCGGCGGTGCTGCGCTGCTGCTGCGGAGAGGAGAGGAGAGGGCTTTGGTTTGATGTGTTAGAGGGGGGGGGGTGCTTGGGTATTTATATTGGGGAGGGGGAGGGTTCTGCTTGGAGTAGGGGACAAGAATTAGACTAGGAATAATAAACAAAAGAGGAAAAAGATATAGAAAAATAAACGGAAACGGAGTCCTACTAGGATTCCCAGGCGGCGGCGCTGGTTCCCTGGCCAGGGGCGCGCGCGGGCGATGGCCTTGGCCTCCTGGCCGGCCAGCGGCTGGTGGCTTGGGCCTTTGGCCCAATGCGCTACAGTTTTTTTTAAATCGGTTTCGCGCGCGGAAAAAACACAGAAAAGAAAATCTACTGGTCACCAAAAATTACAAAGTAAATTTTCCCCGACTCCTAAAAATGAGTCGAACAAAATGAACTTTTACTCGGGGCCTAAAATGCAATTTTTGAAAATACGCATTTTTCCCTAAGGCAAATAAACTCCGAGAAAAATCCAAAATTTGATTTATTTACTAAATCTTCATTTTTCCTAAATATTGGGAAAGTCATATTATTCCCTCTCATATTTTTGATATTGGAAAAATATTTGAAGATAAAATAAATAATCCAAATGATCCTCTTTTCATAATTTTGAGAGAACTCAAATATGAAAATTTCGAAATCTCCAACTCTCACTGTGGGTCCTTGAGTTGCGTGAAATTTCTAGGATCAACAATGCAAGAAAATATGTAATGCATGATGATCTAATGTATAACATTCCAAATTGAAAATTTGGGATGTTACAAAAAGCCTATGGAAAAATCCTTCAAATATAACTCAAGGCAACTATTAGTCCATAGAGATTATCATCAATTACCAAAACCAAACATGGGGCACTGCATGTTCTTTCAAAATACCATGCAAACAAATTCCATCACATGTCATGACACATTCTTCCTACTTCCCACTGTAATAGAAATAACTATTGTTGGTGGTCCCCCCTATCCTCGGTTCGGTGGCGATGATGGCATGACCTCGGGGTATAGCAAAAGAAGAAATAGTCGTCCCAATCACAACGAGGCAGGATGCGTCAATGACTCGGAATCCCAATGCGTATGTCAAGGGGCATCATCTACTTGGAATACAATCAATGAATCTTTGAGGATCTAGCTCAATCTATTTAGTTTAGGTAGTATCGGTGTTAAAACCGATGGATCTCGGGTAGGGGTTCCCGAGCTAGTGATCTTGGCACGATGGCAAGAGGAAGTAAAGGCACATAGTTTTACCCAGGTTCAGGCCCTCTTGAAGAGGTAAAATCCTACATCATATTCTTGTTATATTGATTGTGGATGGGGTACAAAGTACATGATGATCTACCTCGAGATCATACGTGTGAGCTTTAATCTCTAAAATCTTGCCTCTATAGAATTAAAACCCTTGGCTTATATAGGGACCAAGAATATCTGGGGTTACAAGTATGTCGGCTACAACTAGGGATAACACGCTGATCACTTGAAAATATTCCTTGAAGTGTACACCAAGTCTTCGGAGGATTCCATCTTTAGCATGCTGAGGGCCACGACCTACGCGTCCCATTCTTCATCTGTAGGTGGGTCCTCGGGTCAGCCCATGAATAGTGGGCTGACATGGTGTGCACCCCCAGGACACCGTCAGTAGCCCCTAAACTAACCTTCAAGCCAAGGACTCTAGTCATTCCTCAGAATAGCTTCAACTTCTGGTCTTCAGCTTCATTCCACGCCGGCTTCTAAATCCAAGTACTTCAGCATGAATCTGAATAGTGATGGTCTCATCGGATACGAAGACTCCCGGTCGAGGACAGCAAGTCTAAAGTTATCTTATGCTGCGATTGATTCCTTATGAGAGATTTTTTATTCTCTGAGGCATCATGATGACCTTTGGCAGTCTTGTGGTCCCACTCCTCGACATATTCACTTAAAAGGGAGTCGTGGTGGGTCCTCAGATCTAATATTAAAAGCACTTTCTTGATTTGTGTTCCCAAACAAGGCATGACACCCGAACATGCGGATTAAACATTAAGGACTTCAGACGTCTTGTTGCTTCACGTCCCATCGTGGCAAATATAAGGCCAAGGAGAAATAACTTTTACCCTTCACCCTGACTGTCCTCCTCTCGTGCCCGCACAATTTACCCTCCCCTTGTGGTTCCTAGATCTCAACAATGGCAAACGCTTCTGGCTCATCGAAATGCCTGAACGCCCCCCTCAAAGGAGATTGGAAAAGTTGCTCCGTTGCTCGAGCGCGGCTTGATTGATCCACCACCCAGGGGTATTTACCTGATCTAGAGTTGACATCTGCTCGCCCTGGGCTGTAGGCCAAAGATATAGGGGTCATTGACGACAATTATCCCACGCCTTATGGAAAGGATCGAATATACTCCGTCGCCTTCCTCCTTCGAGGTCTCGGTTCCCCTATTGATCCCTTCCTCAGGGGCGTTTTGGAGTTCTATGGGATCCAGATCCACCACCTTTCCTCAAACTCCATTCTCCATAGAGCGGGCTTTGTCACCCTTTGTAAAGCCTTCCTTGGCCGCGAGGCCCACTTTAGGCTGTGACATAAGTGTTTTTTCCTAGCACCCTGCTCTTGAGATGGTACTCTCTTCGAGGTGAGAGGTCTCGAGGTATGCATAATTGCCAGGGGGCATATATTCCTGGCACTCCGGAGGAGTACATCGATATGTGGGCGACCGAGTGGTTCTATATCACTAATGTGTTGCTCGAGGACCCTACTTGGTGATACGTCTCCAACGTATCTATAATTTTTTATTGTCCCATGCTATTACAGTATCAATCTTGGATGTTTTATTTACATTTACAAGCAACTTTATATCACTTTTTGGGACTAACTTATTAACTTAGTGGCCAGTGCCAGTTGCTGTTTTTTACTTGTTTTTGGTTTAGCAGAATATCAGTACCAAACTAAGTCCAAATGCCACATAACTTTTTGGAGATTTTTTTCTGGACATAGGGGACACTAGAAGATTCGGGAGAAGACCAGACGTGGGAGCATGGGCCCACAACCCATCAGGGCGCTCCCGCCCTGATGGGTTGTGGGGCCCACGTGGATTCGTTTGACCTAACACCTCCTCTATAAATGCCCATAAATCAGGAAACCAATTGGGGAGTCCACGAAATACTTTTTCCGCTGTCGCAAGCCTCTATTCTCGAGAGATCCCATCTGGGGGCCTTTTTTGGCACTTTTCCGGAGGGGGAATCAATCACGAAGGGGTTCTACATCAACCTTTATGCCCCTCCGATGATGTGTGAGTTGTTTACCATAGACCTACGGGTCCATAGTTAGTAGCTAGATGGCTTCTTCTCTCTCGATGTTTCTCAATGCAATGTTCTCCTTGTTGAGATCTATTTGATAATGACTTTTTGCAGTGTGTTTGTTGAGATTCGATGAATTGTGAGTTTATGATCAGATCTATCCATGAATATTATTTGAGTCTCCTCGGAACTCTTTTATGCATGATTAATATAGCTTCGTATTTCTTCTCTGATTTGTTGCTTTGGTTTGGAAAACTAGATTGATTTATCTTGCCATGGGAACAGGTGCTTTGTAATGGGTTCAATCTTGCGATGCTCAATCCCAGTGACAGAAAGGGACATGTGAAAGGATCGAGAAGAGGTGTCTAGAGGGGGGGGGGGGTGATTAGACCCTCAACAAATAAAGTTGGCAGTTTTTAAGTTTTTCAAGTTGAGGTGGTAGATTAACACAATTTCAAGCATACACAATACAATTCAAGCAAGCATGCAAAGAGTATATGAGCAGCGGAAAGTAAAGCATGCAATTTGCAAGAAAGTAAAGGGATGGGATTGGAGTGTGCAAACACAATTGGAGACACGGAGATTTTTGGCATGGTTCCGATAGGTGGTGCTATCGTACATCCACGTTGGTGGAGACTTCAACCCACGAAGGGTAGAGGTTGCGCGAGTCCACAGAGGGCTCCATCCATGAAGGGTCCACGAATAAGCAACCTTGTCTATCCCACCATGGCCATCGCCCACGAAGGACTTTCCTCACTAGGGTAGATCTTCACGAAGTAGGCGATCTCCTTGCCCTTACAAACTCCTTGGTTCAACTCCACAATCTTGACGGAGGCTCCCAAGTTACACCTAACCAATCTAGGAGACACTACTCTCCAAAAGTTAATAGATGGTGTGTTAATGATGAACTCCTTGCTCTTGTGCTTCAAATGATAGTCTCCCCAACACTCAACTCTCTCTCACAGATTTGGCTATGGTGGAAAGATGATTTGAGTAGAAAGCAACTTGGGGAAGGCTAAAGATCAAGATTCTTGTGGTTGGAATGGAATATCTTGGTCTTAACACATGAGTAGGTGGTTCTCCCTCAGAAAATGAATGCTGTAAGTGTAGGCACGTTCGGATGGCTCTCCTCACAAACGAACAATGGGTGGAGGGGTATATATAGCCTCCACACAAAATCTAACTGTTACACATAGATTCCTAAACTCGGTGGGACCGAATCATAAAACTCGGTCATACCGATTCAGGTCAAAATGTGAACGTTAGAGTTTTCGGTGGGACCGTGATACGTCTCCAACGTATCTATAATTTTTGATTGTTCCATGCTATTATATTATCAGTTTTGGATGTTTAATGGGCTTTAATATGGTCTTTTATATTATTTTTGGGACTAACCTATTAACCGGAGGCCCAGTGCCAGTTTCTGTTTTTTTGCCTATTTTATTGTTTTACAGAAAAGGAATATCAAACGGAGTCCAAACGGAACGAAACCTTCGCGAGGATCTTTTTTGGACCAAAAGCAATCTAGAAGACTTGGAGTTGAAGTCTGGGACTCTACAAGGAGGCCACGAGGCAGGTGGGCGCGCCCGCACCCTTGTTGGCCCCTCGTAGCTCCACCGACGTACTTCTTTCGACTATATATACTCTTATACCCTAGAAACAGCATGGGGAGCCACGAAAACACTTTTTCACCGTCGCAACTTTCTGTACCCGTGAGATCCCATCTTGGGGCCTTTTCCATCGATCTGCTGGAGGGGGAATCGATCACGGAGGGCTTCTACATCAACACCATTTCCTCTCCGATGAAGCGTAAGTAGTTTACCACAGACCTTTGGGTCCATAGTTATTAGCTAGATTGCTTCTTATCTCTCTTTGACTCTCAATACCATGTTCCCATCGATGTTCTTGGAGAACTATTTGACGTAATATTCTTTTGCGGTGTGTTTGCCGAGATCCGATGAATTGTGGATTTAAGAACTTGATTATCTATGAATATTATTTGGTTCTTCTCTGAATTCTTATATGCATGATTTGATATCTTTGCAAGTCTCTTCGAATTATCGGTTTAGTTTGGCCTACTAGACTGATCTTTCTTGCAATGGGAGAAGTGCTTAGCTTTGGGTTCAATCTTGAAGTGTCCTTTCCGGTGACAGTAGGGGCAGCAAGGCACGTATTGTATTGTTGCCATCGAGGATAAAAAGATGGGGTTTATATCATATTGCTTGAGTTTATCCCTCTACATCATGTCATCTTTCTTAATGCATTACTCTGTTCTTATGAACTTAATACTCTAGATGCATGCTGGATAGCAGTCAATGTGTGGAGTAATAGTAGTGGATGCAGAATCGTTTCAGTCCAATTGACACAGACGTGATGCCTATGTTCATGATCATTGCCTTAGATGTCTTCATAATTATGCTCTCTTCTATCAATTGCTCGGTAGTAATTTGTCCACCCACCGTAATACATGCTATCTTGAGAGAAGCCACTAGTGAAACCTATGCCCCTAGGGTCTCTTCCTTATCAAATTACATATCTTTTATTTACTTTGCATCTCGTTTACTATTTTGCAATCTTTACTTTCTAATCTATACAACAAAAATACCAAAAATATTTACTTTACTATCTCTATTAGATCTCACTTTTGCGAGTGACCGTGAAGGGATTCACAACCCCTTTATAGCGTTGGTTGCAAGGTTCTTGATTGTTTGTGCAGGTACTAGGTGACTTGTGTGTTATCTCCTACTGGATTGATACCTTGGTTCTCAAAATTGAGGGAAATACTTATGCTACTTTGCTGCATCACCCTTTCCTCTATAAGGGAAAACCAACACATGCTCAAGAGGTAGCAAGAAGGATTTCTTGCACTGTTGCCGGGGAGACCTACGCCAAGTCAGGACAAGATTTAATCTCCCGTCAACTTGGCAATTTCTGGCGCCATTGCCGGGGAGACCTACGCCAAGTCAAGACAAGATTTAATCTCCCGTCAACTTGCCAATTTCTGGCGCCGTTGCCGGGGAGATCTACGGAAAGTTAAGACATACCAAGTACCCATCATAAACTCTTCTCCCTCGCATTACATTATTTGCCATCCGCCTCTCGTTTTCCTCTCCCCCACTTCTAAAATGATTTTCAAAAACTCTTGCCTTTTCTTCACCCTTCTTTCGTTCGATCTTATGTTAGCTTGCGTCTCCATGTGCATTCTATGTGCTTGCATCTTTGCTTGCTAAAAACCTATTGATATGGATCCACTTAAAGTGTTTTACTTGGATCCTCTTCGATCTATATGTGCTCGTGCTGAAATCCCAACTAGTTTAGTTGAGGGAAAGTCTTTTGATGAGCATGCTCATTTTGTGCGTCATCGTTTGTCTGAAAAAGGGAGACTCTTATGGGATCAAATAAATAGACTACTGTGTTATGCTTGGAATCTTTGTGAAATTTATGATTTTACTTGTTGCTCTAAGAACCCTAAAAACACCTTCCCTACCTATGTGAGTTTAATGATAATGAAATCTTATCTTCGCATGTAAAGGGTGTTTATAGTTACTATGATATCAAACAAATTGAAGAATTTGTTGCTTTTAAGGGTGCTTATAAAGTTGCTTCTTTGATTGAAAAGTATGATATTACTCTCTACAAATCTGAAAAATTTGACATACTTAAATATTGCTATGAAAACTATGCTCATAATGTCTACGTCAAAGAATTTATTGAAAGAATGACCGTTGATTTGGAAGAAAATAATGATATGCATGAATCTATAGATAATTATGATTCCGATGATTTTATTGAAATATCCCTTGATGAACAAGATGCTTGCTATTCTTGTGGCCATGATGCCAATATTTATGGAGATGAATTTGCTATAGTCCCTTATGTTAAACATGAGATTATTGCTATTGCACCCATACTTGATAACTCCTTCGATGAGAAGCATGAATGCAATGATGTTATTATAAATTCTATTAATGTCAATTGTGCTAGTAATATGCAAAACCCTAAGATTTGGGATGCTAGTTTTGCTATGTCTACTATTTGTTGCAATGATCATGATTGGGGTGATTCTTTTTATGATCTTGCAAATTTATTTAAGCCCCATGATGAATATGAGATTGAAAATAGTGTTTGCAATAATATTGAAAGGGTTTGGAAGAGTGTCAACTTTAGATCCCACATATTTGGAGAATGTTCAATCTTACGAAATTTTTGATAAAAGTGGGTTTGGAGAGGTCATGACTTTAGTTAATGTTGATCCCACTATTTTGGAATAGTGTCAACTTCACATGCATGTGGATCATATTCAGAATATGCTTTGTGATACCTATATTGTTGAATTTATTTATGATCCCACATGTAATTATTATGAGAGAGTAAAATATGTTTGTAGAAATTTTCATGTTGCTAAATTACCTCTCGTTAATTATGTTGAGATTGCTATTGTTTGTTTCCGCTTCCTTGTATATGCTAGTTTTTGCTTGCTATGATAATTTGTTTGCCTATAAGATGCCTATGCATAGGAAGTATGTTAGACTTAGATGTGTTTGTCACGTGTTTTATGATGCTCTCTTTGTGCTTCAATTCCTGTCTTTCATGTGAGCATCATCCCAATCTCAATGCCTAGCTAGGGGCGTTAAACGATAGCGCTTGGTGGGAGGCAACCCAATTTTATTTTTTGTTATTTGGTTTTTGCTCCCTTTTAGTAATAAATAATTCGTCTAGCTTCCGCTAAGATGTGTTTTTATGTTTTAATTAGTGTTTGTGCCAAGTAGAACCTTTGGGAAGACTTGGGTGAAGTCTTTGCGATCTTGCTGTAAATAACAGAAACTTTTGCGCTCACGACAATAGCTGTCATTTTCTACTGGAGAGTGATTTTAGGTTGATTCTTTTTGAAGATGATTAATAGACAAATTCCTCACGTCCAACTATTTATTTAAGAATTTTCAGAGTTACAGAAGTATTGTAAAGTTACAGATTGCTACAGACTGTTCTGTTTTTGACAGATTCTATTTTTCTTGTGTTGTTTGCTTATTTTGATGAATCTATGAGTAGTATCGGGGGGTATGAACCATAGAGAAGTTGTAGTACAGTAGGTTTAACACCAATGCAAATAAAGAATGATTTCATTAAAGTACCTTAAAGTGGTGGTTTATTTTCTTACACTAACGGAGCTCATGAGATTTTCTGTTGAAGTTTTGTGTTGTGAAGTTTTCAAGTTTTTGGGTAAAGATTTGATGGATTTTGGAATAAGGAGTGGCAAGAGCCTAAGCTTGGTTATGCCCGAGGCACCCCAAGGTAATTCAAGGACAGCCAAAAGCCTAAGCTTGGGGATGCCCCGGAAGTCATCCCCTCTTTCGTCTTTCGTCTATCAGTAACTTTAGTTGAGGCAATATTTTTATTCACCACATGATATGTGTTTTGCGGAGCGTCTTGTATGATTTGAGTATTTTCTTTTTAGTTTACCACAACCATCCTTGCTGTAAACACCTTTTGAGAGATACACGCATGAATCATAATTTATTATAATACTCTATGTGCTTCACTTATATCTTTTGAGCTAGATAATATTGCTCTAGTGCTTCACTTATATCTTTTTAGAGCACGGTGGTGGTGTTATTTTATAGAAATTATTGATCTCTCATGCTTCACTTATATTATTTTGGGAGTCTTTTAGAACAACATGGTAATTTGCTTTGGTTATAAAATTATTCCTAATATGATGGACATCTAAGATGGGTATAATAAAAACTTTCATATAAAGTGCATCGAATACTATGAGAAGTTTGATTATTTATGATTGTTTTGAGATATGAAGATGGTGATATTAGAGTCATGCTAGTTGAGTAGTTGTGAATTTGAGAGTTACTTGTGTTAAAGTTTGTGATTCCCGTAGCATGCACGTATGGTGAACCATTATGTGATGAAGTTGGAGCATGATTTATTTATTGATTGTCTTCCTTATGAGTGGCGGTCGGGGAAGAGCAATGGTATTTTCCTACCAATCTATCCCCCTAGGAGCATGCGCGTAGTACTTCATTTTGATAACTAATAAATTTTTGCAATAAGTATGTGAGTTCTTTATGACTAATGTTGAGTCCATGGATTATACGCACTCTCACCCTTCCACCATTGCTAGCCTCTCTAGTACCGTGCAACTCTCGCCGGTACCATACACCCACATATACCTTCCTCAAAACAGCCACCATACCTACCTATTATGGCATTTCCATAGCCATTCCGAGATATATTGCCATGCAACTTTCCACCGTTCCATTTATTATGACGCGCTCCATCATTGTCATATTGCTAGCATGATCATGTAGTTGACATCGTATTTGTGGCAAAGCCACCGTTCAAAAAAAAATCATACATGTCACTCTTGAATCATTGTTCTAAGTATCGAGTTGTAATTCTTGAGTTGTAAGTAAATAAAAGTGTGATGATCTTCATTATTAGAGCATTGTCCCAGTGAGGAAAGGATGATGGAGACTATGATTCCCCCACAAGTCGGGATGAGACTCCGGACTAAAAAAAGAGGCCATAAAAAAGAGAAAGGCCCAAATAAAAAAATAAGGGAAAAAGAGAGAAGAGACAACGTTACTATCCTTTTACCACACTTGTGCTTCAAATTAGCACCATGAACTTCATGATAGAGAGTCTCATATGTTATCACTTTCATATACTAGTGGAAATTTTTCATTATAGAACGTGGCTTGTATATTCCAATGATGGGCTTCGCCCTAGTTCTTCGTGAGCAAGCAAGTTGGATGCACACCCACTTAGTTTTCTTGTTGAGCTTTCATACACTTATAGCTCTAGTGCATCCGTTGCATGGCAATCCCTACTCACTCACATTGATATCTATTGAAGGGCATCTCCATAGCCCGTTGATACGCCTAGTTGATGTGAGACTATCTTCTCCTTTTTGTCTTCTCCACAACCACTATTCTATTCCACCTATAGTGTTATGTCCATGGCTCATGCTCATGTATTGCGTGAAGATTTAAAACGTTTGAGAACATCAAAAGTATGAAACAATTGCTTGGCTTGTCATCGGGGTTGTGCATGATTAAATACTTCGTGTGATGAAGATAGAGCATAACCAGACTATATGATTTTGTAGGGATAACTTTCTTTGGCCATGTTATTTTGAGAAGACATGATTGCTTTGTTAGTATGCTTGAAGTATTATTATTTTTATGTCCATATTAAACTTTTGTTTTGAATCTTTCGGATCTGAACATTCATGCCACAATAAAGAAAATTACATTGATAAATATGCTAGGTAGCATTCCACATCAAAAATTCTGTTTTTATCATTTACCTACTCGAGGGCGAGGAGGAATTAAGCTTGGGGATGATGCTTGATACGTCTCCAATGTATCTATAATTTTTGGTTGTTCCATGCTATTATATTATATGTTTTGGATGTTTAATGGGCTTTAATATGCTCTTTTATATTATTTTTGGGACTAACCTATTAACCGGAGGCCCACTGCCTATTTTAGTGTTTTACAAAAATTGACTATCAAACGGAGTTCAAACGGAATGAAACCTTCGCGAGGATCTTTCTTGGACCAAAAGCAATCAAGAAGACTTGGAGTTGAAGTCTGGGACTCTACGAGGAGGCCACGAGGTAGGAGGGCGCTCCCAGGGGGTAGGCGTGCCCCCACCCTCGTGGGCCCCTCGTAGCTCCACCAATGTACTTCTTTCGCCTATATATACTCTTATACCCTAGAAACATCAGGGGGAGCCATGAAAACACTTTTCCACCACCACAACCTTTTGTACCCATGAGATCCCATCTTGGGGCCTTTTCCGGTGATCTTTCGGAGGGGTAATCGACCATGGAGGGCTTCTACATCAACACCATTGCCTCTCCGATGAAGCGTGAGTAGTTTACCACAGACCTTCGGGTCCATAGTTATTAGCTAGATGACTTCTTCTCTCTCTTTGATTCTCAATACCATGTTCTCCTCGATGTTCTTGGAGATCTATTCAATGTAATATTCTTTTGCGGTGTGTTTGCCGAGATCCGATGAATTGTGGATTTATGAACTTGATTATCTATGAATATTATTTGGTTCTTCTCTGAATTCTTATATGCATGATTTGATATCTTTGCAAGTCTCTTCGAATTATCGGTTTAGTTTGGCCTACTAGATTGATCTTTCTTGCTATGGGAGAAGTGCTTAGCTTTGGGTTCAATATTGTGGTGTCCTTTCCTAGTGACAGTAGGGGCAGCAAGGCACGTATTGTATTGTTGCCATCGAGGATAAAAAGATGGGGTTTATATTATATTGCTTGAGTTTATCCCTCTACATCATGTCATCTTGCTTAATGCGTTACTACGTTCTTATGAGCTTAATACTCTAGATGCATGCTGGATAGCGGTCGATGTGTGGAGTAATAGTAGTAGATGCAGAATCATTTCGGTCTACTTGACACGGACATGATGCCTATGTTCATGATGACTGCATTAGATGTCTTCATAATTATGCGCTCTTCTATCAATTGCTCGGCAGTAATTTGTTCACCCACCGTAATACATGCTATCTTGAGAGAAGCCACTAATGAAACCTATGGCCGGGTCTCTTCCTTTTCATATTACATCTCTTTTATTTACTTCACATCTCTTTTACTATTTTGCAATCTTTACTTTCCAATCTATACAACAAAAATACCAAAAAAAATTTACTTTACTATCTCTATTAGATCTCACTTTTGCGAGTGACCGTGAAGGGATTGACAACCCCTTTATCGCGTTGGTTGCAAGGTTCTTGATTGTTTGTGCGGGTACTAGGTGACTTTTGTGTCGTCTCCTACTGGATTGATACCTTGGTTCTCAAAACTAAGGGAAATACTTACGCTACTTTGCTGCATCAACCTTTCCTCTTCAAGGGAAAACCAATGCATGCTCAAGAGGTAGCAGACCTACAAGGTCAACTCGGCGGGACCGATGTGCAAGGGTTAGGGTAAAACCTCAACTCAGTTTGACCGATTACTCAAAGTCGGTGAGACCGATTTTGGTAATAAGCAAACAGAGGATTGGTCAAGCAAACTCGGTGGGACAAACTTAGCAAACTCGGTGGGACGATTTTGTTGCAATAGGTCACAGAGAATTTGCAACCCCATCTCGGTGAGACCGAGATCCCATCGGTTAGACCGAAGTGACTAGGGTTTGGCAGTGGCTGGATTAGATGAAACTTAGTGGCGCCGGATACATAAAATCGATGGGGCCGAGTTTGACATTTAGGTTTAGGACATATGTGTATGTGAGAAAGTGGCTGAGGGTTTTGGAGCAAATCACTAAGCACTTTGAGCAAGCAAGCCATTAAGCAACACCTCATCCCCTTTTAATAGTATTGTCTTTCCTATGGACTCAATGTGATCTTGGATCACTAAAATGAAAATGTAGAGTCTTGAGCTTGTTTCCAATATGTGTCCTTAGCATTTTGAAGGGGGTCCACATCCTCTTGTTCATGTCCATGCCACTCCAATGTTGAACTCTTCTGAAATATACTCGGCAGAAATATTAGTCCAACGAGAGATATGTTGACAATCACCCAGGGAGCACTTGTGCTTTCAATCTCCCCCTTTTTTGTAATTGATGACAACATACATTAAAGCTTTAGATAAAGATACAAGGAAATAGCAAGTAAAGCTTTGGAAGGACATGCAACATGCATTAGCTCACTTTTATCATTAGTTACCTTGCTGTTTTTATATTTCATATTACAAAAACCTATATCTACCATCCATATTGCACTTGTATCACCATCTCTTCGCCGAACTAGTGCACCTATACAATTTACCATTGTATTGGGTGTGTTGGGGACACAAGAGACTCTTTGTTATTTGGTTGCAGGGTTGCCTGAGAGAGACCATCTTCATCCTACACCTCCCACGGATTGATAAACCTTAGGTCATCCAGTTGAGGGAAATTTGATACTGTCCTACGAACCTGTGCACTTGCAGGCCCAACAACGTCTACAAGAAGAAAGTTGTGTAGTAGACATCAGCAATCTTAATAGCACTCTCATTGTTGCAAATCAATGGAACATGTTTCACATATATCCCATAATCTTTAAGAGTTTGGGTCATCCAAAGTAATTGAGCACAACATGAACCAGCGGCAATGTATTCCGCTTTGGCGGTGGATAAGGATACCGAGTTTTGTTTCTTCGAGGACCAAGACACAAGAGATCTACCAAGAAATTTACAGGTACCCAAAGTGGACTTTCTATCAACCTTGTCACCGGCATAGTCTGAATCAGAGTAGCCAACAAGATTAAAAGAATACCTCTTAGGATACCAAATGCCAAAATTTGGCGTATGAATTAAGTATCTCACTATCCTTTTCACAGCCTTAAGATGACACTTTTTGGGGCCGCTTGATATCATGCACGCATGCACACACTTAGCATGATATTGGGGAGGGGAAGCACATAGGTACAACAATGAACCAATCATAGAGCGGTAAACCTTTTGGTCAACCGGTTCGCCATCCTTTGTCAAGTCAAGATGTCCACTAGTAGGCACGGGGGTATTCATACTTTTGCATTCTTGCATGTTGAACTTCTTGAGTAAGTCCTTGGTATACTTTGTTTGAGAGATAAAGGTTCCCTCCTTAGTTTCCTCGATTTGCAAACCAAGAAAGAACTTGAGTTCACTCATCATAGACATCTCAAACTTCTCCGATAAAAGCTTCCCAAACTTCTCACTAAAATGAGGGTTAGTTGATCCAAATATGATATCATCAACATAAATTTGGCACACAAATAATTCTCCATTAACCCTTTTAGTAAAGAGTGTAGAATCAATTTTACCAATTTCAAACCCTTTGTCAAGAAGAAACTTAGTCAAGCATCTATACCAAGCTCTAGGAGCTTGCTTAAGACCATAAAGAGCTTTGTGAAGTTTGTAAACATGGTCAGGTTTCTTAGGATTAACAAAGCCGGGAGGTTGTTTAACATAAACTTCCTCCTCAATTTCTGTAACATCCCAATTTTCAATTTGGATGTTATACATAGATCATCATATGCATATCATATTTATTCTTGCATTTTGATGTGATCCTGGAAATCTTAAGCAACTCAAGGACCCAAGGAGAGAGTTGGAGGTTTCCAAAAAATTCATGTTTGAATTTATTTCAAATTTGAAGAAAGCATCAAATTGATTTTATATTTTTTCTCTCCAATTATTTCATTATTCAAAATAATAAGTGAAGATAATATGACTTCTTCAACCTAAGAGAAATATTGGAGAAAGAATTTTAAAATCAAATTATTTTATTTATTGGTATTTTATTTGCTATTTTATTTGAATTAGAAAAATATGCATTTTTGAAAATTGCATTTTTAGGCCAGAAAAATGTTCACTTAGTTTTAAACATTTTATTTAGACGGTGAAAATTGTCCTTGGCATTTTTACAAATATTTTATATTTTTATTAGTATTTTACTTTCGGGTGAAATTATTTAAAAAAAACTTCGTCGCCCGACTCGGCCGAAGGCCTAGCCGAGCCAAGCCGGCCCGCGCCGCACCACCGCCTCCGCCGCCGTGCCCGAGTCTGGCCGGGACACGGCCGAGCCGCTGTCGCCGCCTGGGACTCGTCCTGAGGCTGAGCGCCCCCCCTTAAATAGCGCCGCCCCGCACCCGCTGGAGCCCCAAGCCACCGCCGCCACCACCCTCGCCAGAGCCGCCACCGCCTGCGCGCCTGCGCCGCCTGCTGCTGCTGCTGTAGTCGCTGTCACCGCCTACACCGTCGCTGCCGCCTGCCGCCACCGTCACCAGCGCCTCGCCCCGACCGTGCCGCCGACGCCATCGCCGCCGCCGGATTCTGGCCGCCGCCGTTGACCCCGCCGCCGCCATTGACCTGTAAAGACCGACCTCGGTTTTTTGGTTTATTTGGTTCGGTAGATCTAGATCGGTTTTTTGTTAGGTTTTATTTATTTAATGAACGTCCACTCGTTCGTTCATTATAATGAACGATTTTCATCGGTTAAGTTCACATAGCAAACGTTCACGCCGTAAGTTTTTATTTTTAGTTTATTTTCAGCTAGGGATCCATCCACGAATAGTTTTATCGTGATTTAGCCTCTGATCTTTAAACAAGCATAAATTTTTACTCGTTCATCCAAATTAGATGAAACCAGCGCCTAAATTTTCGTATCATTCTGATCTTTCCACTTAACCAACTTGAACATGATTTTGGTACTATAAAATTTCAGTTTAGTCCAGATTAGTAAATGATCTTGTTTCGTTCGTATTTTGAGTTTCGTTTCTCCGTTCGAGTTGAATCTTTTTGCAAATCGTCGCTAATCACTTGTACCTACTGTTAAGATCTAATTCACATGATAATAATGCTGCTAAGTTTGACTCTTGTTAGTTTAAGCCTTTTTGTTTCGTGTTCAATTTGAATCTTTTCTCGTGTTTTCTCGTGTTTCGTTTGAGTGATTGCTTATGTATGCTATTGTTTGTCTATGCTAGATGACCCGGAGTGAGAAGCTTGTTACTACGAATCTCTAGAGTTTGCAGATCGTCGGCAAGGCAAGTTACACTTTGATCATACTCTTTATACCCAGTTTTTACTATGCATTAGTATTGCTCCTCAAATAATTTGCATGAGTAGGATTGGGAACATGTGGTTTTGGTTGTAGTACTTGAGGTAGGAATCTAATACCTTCTGATCACCCCGGGAATATACGTTATGCTTATTATTGCTTAGCCATGCTCGTAGACGGGGATTGGATCGTGATTCAGACATGGCAGTTTGAGAGTTATTTAACCATGGATAACATTAAGGTGGCAACTTTAATATACATATGGGTGGACTGGTTGAGGCACCTGGGGAACCCAATGTTGCCTGTTTTTGGAAATCCCGGAGTACCCGTGTGATTATCCTATGGAATGCCACCCAAGCTCAAAGGGATCATAAGTTTATTCATGCTAGAAACTTCTGTGTGCAGCCACAAGCCATTATGTGCTCTAGCATAGTTGATTAAGTTGCGTGAGCTCTTGAAGAGGTGGAATAGCCGATGTAGGGGAAAGTAGGTGTACCGGTCCGCCTGGAGTAGAGAGTTAATGCTTCAGAAAGGCTATGTCTCGATCATCCGAGCATGGGTGCGGTCGAGTCTTGTGGGGAAAAGTGCGCAAACCTCTGCAGAGTGTATAATCTAATCATGGTTAGCCGTGTCCCCGGTTATGGACATCTTGAGTATCTAGTACTTGAATCTATTGATGTGATCTCATCACTTCACTAAATAAATTTGTTGGGTTAATGATGATACATTTAATTGGGATTTGAGTTGGGGTTACTGTCAGATTTCGGGTTCCGGCAGACCCTTGAGGTTCGAACACTGGGGTGCGCGCGGAGATCTAACCCTCTGCCTGCTTGCTCCTCGCCGAATCGCTAGGATCTAAACTACCAAACAGAACAACCAAAGAGACACAAGATTTATACTGGTTCAGGCCACCATTGTGGTGTAATACCCTACTCCAGTGTGTGGTGTGGTGGATTGCCTCTTGGGCTGATGATGAACAATACAAGGAAGAACGGCCTCGTGAGGGTCTGTTCTTGGCTGGTGCTACTTGGTTCTGGCTCTTGGATTCTCGATGCCTCTAACCTGGGGGTGGCTAGTCCTATTTATAGGCAAAGGCCCTGGGCCTCTTCCCAAATATTGAGCAGGAAGGGCGCCAACAATTGGCCATTTTGAAGGGGAACAGCGGGTACACTTATCCTGACTAAAGTTGGTCCTCACCTGTCAAAGGCTCTGGTGGTGACGCCTGCTTGGGCTCCACAATGACTTCTTCCCTGCCGTTGGGCTGGTCTTGGTCTTGTTGCACCGAAATGGATGCCTTTGCTTGATGCTCTCGCCTGCGCTTGCTCCCTTTGCACCAAAGAGGAAAGGAGGACACTGCACGGGCTGGCGCCCGACTGGCGCCCTTGGTCGTCATGGCTTGCATCATGGGCACCTCGCGAGGTACCCTGCCTTGAACTCTCCGCATCCTCGTGAGCCAGCCTGACGAGGCCGTGCCTGAGGAGGCTCCTTGTCGTCCGCCCCGCGAGGCTTGGCTCCTCGCGAGGGTCTTGAGCTTGTGTTGATGAAGATGGGCCGCGCCGGGCCCCCTTTGAGCCACATAGCAGGCCGCAGGCAGGCAAGTCTGAGGACCCCCGTTCCCAGAACGCTGACAGTTACCTTCTCAAATAATGGGCAACTTAGGAGTAGTTTAATAAATCTATTCCTTTGTTGTAGGGAAAAACTAGCTTTATGCAAAACCATGAAACTTACGGCCTCCACCAGCCAAATATTGCATGTAGATATAGTTTTTGAATTTCATTGCTTTACAGTGTAACTCTGCCAGCATATTCAATGTGCTGACCTACATGGCTGCAACGTCTCATGTTGCAGATTACTCAGATGACGAATAAGGTGCGATAGGTCGTTGTTTTGCACTCAGCTATGCCGTTGGAGTTGGTGGACTCATTTACCTTCGAAGCTTCCGCAGTTATCTAGTTTAGATGGGCTTCAGCCATGATATTTTTGTAATCATACTCTTTATGAGAACTCTATGTAATAAGTATGATTGAAACTCTGTTATAGTTCCTTGAGTACTGTGCGTATCAGCATTACCGATCTAGGATGACACTGATGCACAGAGACTTGACCGTTTCAGGTCTGGTCGCTACAAGATGGTATCAGAGCACACGCTAACTGTAGGATGGGACCACTAGAATGAGCCACAGGATTTCTCTTCTCTACTCATTTCTAGCTCTTCTCTCTTTCTACTCTATAGATGGCAGATCCCAGGAACAAGTTCACTCAGTTGGATGATGACACCCCTTTCAGAAAGCACTTGAAGGAAGTCACTAACTATTTGAACATCGGACTACCAAGCTTCATGGGGAATTTCTCTACATCTGCACCGGAAGAGGAGTGTTGGAAGATCAAAGTCTGGGTACCTGGGAGGACCTTTGCGCCAACAACGGAGCCTATTGATTTCTACCTGGATGCACCAAGCTGGAGTATAGGAAAGAGCATGGCCGCACATATTACCTTTGGACGCATATGTGAGGTGTACCACAAGGAGCTGGAGAATACCATTTACTAGATATGTGGCCACTGAGATGACAAATGGGAGATGATTCGTACTAGGATGGATGGATCAATTGTAGCTTACATTCAAGAGATGAGAGATCATATTCGTCGACAAGAGAATCAACAAATTATCCACATGAAGAAGATCAAGAAACTGGTGAAGAGAAACAACGAGCTAGAGGAGGAACTCAAGTGTACACGCGATGAATACGAGGAAGAGATTTCCATACTACTGGAGAATCATGAAGACCTGAAGAGGAAGATCGGAATATCAATGGAGAATATCAGGCGAGCAACGGAGGTCCGTTTGGAGGACTACATCATCCTGGACGACACTGACACGGATAGTGATGCAAATGAAGACAGCGATGATGACTATATTGACGAAGCTGGAGCAGATATCATGGAGTCTTCATCTGATGAAAATTTCTAGATGACCACCATTGTAATTGGTAGTATTTCCCTCCAAGTAGTTAGCAACGATCGAGTTTGTAATCATAGGTTAGACCGCTTTGTGTGATCTTGTGTGCTATTGAGTGAAGTGAAATTGTTTGTGTTTGTCTCATGAGCATTATAGGTAGTGAATCTCTCTTAGACCTCATTTCTATTCTGTTTTCTCAACCCTTCTAACCCATCAGATGCCTCCGAGACGTGACAATGGTTTTGCCTTCCCACTAGAGCTCACTCAGTTCATCCAACAACAGAATGCCTTGATGCAGATACTAGTTCAGAACCAGAACCAAGGCAACAACAACAACAACCCACCACCACCACCCCCCTGTTGATCACCTAGCCCGTTTTCTAAGGTTGAATCCGCCGGTGTTCTCTAGTAGCACCGAGCCGATTGTTGCAGATGATTGGCTCCGCAAGATTGGAAGAGAGCTGGCCACTGCAGGATGCACATATGCAGAGAGAGTGCATTTTGCCGCACACCAGCTTGATGGACCCGCAGCATCATGGTGGGAGAATTTCACAGTCACTTACCCCATTGACATTGTTACATGGGATCATTTTCAGCAGGCTTTCCGCACCATCCATGTTTCAGCAGGAGCTATGAGCATGAAGAAGCACGAGTTCCTCAACTTGCGCCAGGGAGGACGTACAATGGGCCAATATGTGGATGAGTTTAGCAAGTTATCATGCTATGCCCCTGATGACGTAGCTACAGATGCCGCTAAGCAAGAGAAGTTTCTGGAAGGACTGAATGATGAGCTGAGCATGCAGTTGATGGTGGCAACATTCAACAACTACCAGGAGTTGGTAGATAGGGCTCTCATGATTGAACGCAAGCAGCAACAGATTGATAATTGCAAGAGAAAGTATGGACAGGGGAGGTACACTTCAGGGGCCCAGCTGAAGCCCCGCTATTCCCCATACTCAGGAGGACATAACGACAACCATGGAGGCCATAACCATGCAGGACATAAGCACAATGGAGCAAGCTCGCACAACCATAGTGGCCCCAAGAATGGCAATGTGAATGGAGGAAGCAGCAGCCAGAACCTTTCAAACCCTTCAACACCAGCCAAGAGGGATCTGAGCCACATTACTTGTTTCAAGTGCCAGAAGACTCCTGAAGCGAAGAATGGAAATGGCAATGGAGGTTCTGCCAAGAAGCCCAACCCCTTCAACAAAGGACAGGCGAACCATGTCAGCGTGGAGGAGATTGAGGATCAACCTGACGCAGTTGTCGGTAAGTTTTTGATTAATGCATTTACCGCACTTGTTGTTTTCGATACTGGTGCATCGCATTCATACATATCAAGGGGATTTGTGGATTAGTATAACATGCCAACCGTAGCCCTTAAGTCACCTATGTTAGTATGTTCCCCAGGAGTGGAGTATATGGCTAGTAGGGGATGTTACCAGTTGCCACTAACCATAGGTAGACATGTTTTACCCACCGACCTATTTGTTCTGGAGTCACAAGGATTGGATGTGATACTGGGAATGGATTGGCTATCCAAGTTTGAAGGAAACATCGACTATGCTAGTAAATAAATTCTTCTCACCACCCCAGAAGGAAAGAGGATCAAGTATGTATCTCGGCATGCGCCGAGGAGGACTCAAGTGAATTCCTTATCAGGAGTTGTACAGGAGGAAGTACAAGTGGTGAAGGATTATCCTGACGTATTTCCAGAGGAGTTACCAGGCATGCCACCGGATCGATACATTGAGTTTTTGATTGAGCTATTGCCAGGCACCGGGCCAATATCAAAGAGACCGTATCAGATGCCCGCACAAGATCTGAAGGAAATTAAGAAGAAGATAAAGGAGTTACTAGAGAAAGGTTACATTCGACCAAGTTCATCACCTTGGGGAGCCCCAGTGCTTCTAGTGGAGAAGAAGGATGGATCTTTAAGGATGGTTGTTGATTATCGTGCATTGAATGAGGTGACGATCAAGAACAAATACCCACTGCCGATGATCAATGATTTGTTTGACCAGTTGCAAGGAGCTAAAGTTTTCTCTAAGATTCATCTTCGATCAGGTTATCACCAGTTGAAGATTCGAGAGCAGGATATACCAAAGACAGCTTTTACCACAAGGTACGGGCTATATGAGTATACCATTATGTCATTTGGTCTGACTAATGCGCGTGCCAATTTCAAGAACATGATGAACAAAGTGTTTATGGAGTTTTTGGATAAGTTCGTCATGGTGTTCATTGATGATATATTGGTCTACTCGAAGAACAAAGAGGAGCATAAGGAGCATTTGCGTTGGGTTCTTGAGAAGCTCAGGGAACATCAATTGTACGCCAAGCTCAGCAAATGTGAGTTTTGGCTCAAGGAAGTTGGATTTCTCGGACATGTTATATCCGGAGAAGGAATAGTAGTAGACCCTACCAAGGTTACTTCTCTTACTAAATGGGTGGCACCCACATCAGTTGGAGAGATCACGAGTTTTCATGGACTCGCAGGTTACTATTGGAGGTTCATTGAGAATTTCTCTAGGATTGCAAAGCCCATGACAGAGTTATTGAAGAAGGACACCAAGTTTAAATGGACTGAGGAGTGTGAAGCTAGTTTTCAGGAGTTGAAGAAACGTTTGGTTACAGCCCCAATGCTGATTCTCCCAGACCAACGTAAGGATTACCAAGTATATTGCGACGCTTCACGACGAGGACTTGGAGCTGTGCTTATGTAGGAAGGAAGAGTTGTTTCATATGCTTCACAACAGCTTAAACCTCATGAGTTGAATTATGCTATGCATGATTTGGAGTTGGCAGCCGTAGTGCATGCGCTGAAGACATGGAGGCATTTTCTCATCGGAAACCATTGTGAGGTATACACGGATCATAAGAGTTTGAAATACATCTTCACGCAGAAGGAGTTGAACCTCAGGCAAAGGAGATGGTCAACCGTTCTGGGCAATGCCTCCATACCCTGCTCTTGGCTGGAATGAAGTCCCTCCGGGCCCAAAACAAGGTCAGAATGATATGGCAGGGTGGGCTGATAATGTGCATCACAATGCGGGATGGGCCCCCTGGGAAGAACATGTTCAGCCTATTCAGCAGTAGAATGAAGAATCTCAACCAGCCAGGACCAAAATTCTATGATTTTGAACCCTTCCATGGATTCTTCTGATGATGAGAATATGGTTGAAGTCTAGCAGCCCCTGCAAGCTCCACCGATAGTGCAGTTGGACCCGATTCATCTTGGTATGGTCAGGTTTTTTTATGGGCCAGTTCTTCTGCCGGCAATGATCTGGGAGAGATCATTCAAGTCTTTACCGCCTGAATTTGTCATCAGGGATATTCAAGCATGTCTGCCTGGCTTTTCTGTGACGATGCTGCAAGTTAAATTTGGGTCTGATGATCTGCAACATAAAATTTTGCTATGGAATACCAAGCAATGTCTCCCCGATCCTAGAAACAATTCTTCAGTGGTCATTGAAGAGCCGCCATCTGATGATCACTCGTGCTCCAGTTCCCAGGTTCCTCATACTCCTTCGCAGGTTTCTCGGGAGGATTTTCAGTTCATGTCGGTCTCTCCAACCCCCTTGGGCAAGCGTCCACGTCAGTCTGCTCGCTCCAGGCGTTCTGTCATGCTTGTCGAGCCAGTTCTGGACTTCTCCACCAGAAGGATGACGCACAGTTCCGCCAAAAGGACGGGCATGAAGCCGGTTTCGGCAATCCCTTCGAGGCCTACACCCCTGCGTCGCCTGAAGGCAACGAAGCTTCGTCTTGATGATAATCAAAGTCAGCTCCCTCTCCCACCACCGACACCTATACCAACAATGCAGGCAATTGGAGTGGCTCCGGGTATTGACCCATCTGAGCTATCGCTCAAGAAGCTTATGGCTTCTCCACGTGCTACTAAGAAGACGATGGTCCACATGATGATTGACGTCCCAAGAAGCTTGATGGAGAGTTGGGCACTTTTGTTTTTGTGTCCATTTTATGCTAGTTCTTTCTGTTTGTGTGCATGTCTGAACTCCTTGGTCACTGTTGTTGGCACTTTTATTATGATCTTGTCCATGCTGTTAAGCAGCTGGATCTACAACTACTACTCAGCGTTGTTTTTCTATGGATAATTGTTATTATCGTAATTGGAATGTGCTCTGTTGGAATGTGCGAGGGCTGAATTCTGAAGGTAGGCAGTGTGACTTACGTGCTAAAATTGAGGAGAGCAGATGTTCTGTTATTTGTCTGCAGGAAACAAAATGCGAGAATTTTGATATTTGAATGATTAGATCCTTTTGTCCTAGGAGGTTTGATCAATTTGCGTTCTCGCCTTCTGTTGGAGCCTCTGGTGGGATTTTAGTCATTTGGAACTCCTTGACTTTTCATGGCTAGCTTATTGATTTTTAGAGATTTAGTGTTGTGGTCTCCTTCCAATCCTTGCAGAATTCAGAAAAATGGACCTTAGCCTCTATATATGGGCCATGCGAGGGTCAGCCTAGGGACGATTTCTTTAGCTGGCTATATCATCTAGTCATTCCTCCTGATGAAAATTGGATGTTGTTGGGGGACTTTAATTTCATCAGGTCTTTGGATAATAGAAACCTCCCGGGTGGTGACATCAATGATATTTTCCTTTTCAATGAAATAATTGGTCACCTTGGTATCTTGGAGCTGCCTTTGAAAGGTCGTAGCTTCACCTGGTCTAATATGCAGCAACACCCCCTGCTTGAGCAGCTTGATTGGTTCTTTACTACTACAGATTGGATTTAACATTATCCGAACACTGTGGTTAACACACTAGCCAGAACTGCCTCGGATCATGTGCAGTGTGTGGTGTCCATTGACACTATCATTCCTGTGGCTAAGACCTTCCGGTTTGAAAACTTCTGGCTTGATATGTTGGGGTTCATGGATTGTGTCACCAAGTCTTGGAATGCTCCGGTTTTCTCTGATCTCTCTGCTTCTGCAGTTCTCACAAAGAAGTTTAAGACGCTGCGGTATGATTTGAAAATTTGGAGCAAAAAGTTATCATACATCAAAAAACTTATTGTGGATTGCTCAAAGGTGATTCTGCACTTTGATCAGCTGGAGGAAGTGAGACCTTTAACGAGGCTGGAATTCAATTTCAGGAAAATTGTGAAGTTCCACTATGAACATCTGTTAAAAATTCACTATATCTATTGGAAACAGAGGTGCACCATTCGGTATATTAAGGTTGGCGAGGAGAATTCAAAAATTTTCCATGCAATGGCATCGGAGCGGATGAGAAGGAATTCAATCTCAAGTCTGAAGACCAACTCCATGATTGATCCTGTGTTTGATCACACTCAGACGGCGGGAATTCTTTGGGCTTCGTTCAAATCAAGAATGGGCCAGGCCCAAGGGATCAATATGGGCTTTGATCTGAGCCATCTAATTCAGCCCATCCCGGGTCTGGAGGAGCTTTCTTTGCCGTTTTCTGATGAAGAAATAAACAAAGTCTTGAAAGAATTGCCGGTGAATCGGGCACCTGGCCCGGATGGCTTTAATGGGATGTTCGTCAAACGCTGTTGGCCCATAATTGTGAAGGACTTCTTGAGGATGATTCAGGATTTTTATGAGGGGAAGCTTTCATTGGAAAACATTAATGGCTCCCTCATTACACTCGTACCCAAGATTATTTCTCCTGGAGGGCTTGATGACTTCCTGCCAATATCTCTCACCAACACTTGTCTTAAATTTTTAACAAAGTTGTGGCCAACAGGTTGCAAAAGGTAATCCTTAAGTGTATCCACAAAAATCAGTATGGGTTCCTTAAGGGTAGGTCAATTCAAGATTGTCTGGCCTGGAGCTTTGAATATATTCATCAATGTAAACACTCCAAGCGTCCAATCATAATCCTTAAGTTGGATTTTGCTAACGCCTTTGACACTGTCGAGCATGAGGTTATTCTTTAGATGCTGCAGCATAAAGGGTTTGATGCCAAATGGATTTCTTGGGTTAAGCAACTGTTGTCCACAGGTTCTTCATCTGTGTTGTTAAATGGCATTCCTGGAAAACAATTTAAGTGCAAGTGTGGAGTCAGACAGGGTGATCCACTATCGCCTCTGTTGTTTGTCATTGCAGCGGATTTGTTGCAGTCTGTGGTCAACCAAATGCTTGAGCATGGCACTCTATCTTTGCCTATTAAAACTCATCTCATAGAGTTTCCCATCATTCAATATGCGGATGATATGATTCTGTTTCTTGCAGCTAAGGATGATGAGCTTGTTGCACTAAAGAACATGCTGCTGACCTTCCAACAGTCCACAGGTTTAAAGGTCAACTTTGCCAAATCTTCAATGATCCCTTTGAATATGAGTGATGAGGAGTGAGGGAGTCCCGGACTAGGGGGTGTCCGGATAGCCGAACTATCATCTTTGGCCGGACTCCTAGACTATGAAGATACAAGATTGAAGACTTCGTCCCATGTCCGGATGGGACTATCCTTGGCGTGGAAGGCAAGCTTGGCGATACGGATATGTAGATATCCTACCATTGTAACCGACTCTGTGTAACCCTAACCCTCTTCGATGTCTATATAAACCGGAGGTTTTTAGTCCGTAGGACGAACAACAATCATAACATAGGATAGCTTCTAGGGTTTAGCCTCTTTGATCTCGTGGTAGATCTACTCTTGTACTACCCATATCATCAATATTAATCAAGCAGGAGTAGGGTTTTACCTCCACCGAGAGGGCCCAAACCTGGGTAAAAACATCGTGTCCCTTGTCTCCTGTTACCATCCGCCTAGACGCACAGTTCGGGACCCCCTACCCGAGATCCGCCGGTTTTGACACCGACATTGGTGATTTCATTGAGAGTTCCTATGTGTCGTCATCTTTAGGCCCGATGGCTCCTTCGATCATCAGCAACGACGCGGTCCAGGGTGAGACTTTTCTCCCTAGACAGAACTTCGTATTCGGCGGCTTTGCACTGCGGGCCAATTCGCTAGGCCATCTGGAGCAGATCGAAAGCTACGCCACTGGCCATCAGGTTAGATTTGGGAGTTTGAACTACACGGCCGATATCCGCGGAGATTTGATCTTCGACGGATTCGAGCCGCAGCCAAGTGCGCCGCATTGTCTCGATGGGCACGGTCTAGCTCTGCCGCCGAACAGTGCCCTAGAGGCCGCATCAGTGTCCGCTCCGACCCTTAGCTCGAAGCCGACTTTTCCGATCGAGGACATGTGGCTAGACGCCGCCTCGGGGGCTGCGATCTCTACGGCGATGGAGCCGAACACCACCCCTGTCCTTTGCGAAGCTCGTGACTCCAAGGTGCCGGACCCCTCTCCGGATTCCGGACCTTCCGCGCCCCTTCGGATCGAATCCGGTTGTGCGCCTGTTATGGAGTTCACTGCCGTGGACATCTTTCAGCACTCGCCCTTCGGCGACATCCTGAACTCACTAAAGTCTCTCTCTTTATCAGGAGAGCCTGGCCGGACTATGGTCAGGAAGGTTGGGACACGGACGACGAAGAAATTCAACGCCCACCCACCACCCACTTTGTAGCCACTGTCGATGATTTAACCGACATGCTCAACTTTGACTCCGAAGACATCGACGGTACGGACGACGATGCCGGAGACGACCAAGAACCAGCGCCTATAGGGCACTGGAAGGCCACCCCAACTCACAATGTATATATGGTGGATACACCTAAAGGAAGCGATAACGAGGAACAACGGGACGCTATGAATGATAATTCCCTCGAAAAGTAGTCAAAATGGCGACGTAAGCGCCGCTGAAAGTCCCGCCTCGACAAAGACAGCACCCATACAGACCCAGCCATAGAGCAGGGAGAACCGGTGGATGGCGAACATGCCATCGAGCAACCATCTGAACAGGATAACTTGGATAAACAATCCGTCCCCGGCGAAGATAAAAGTCCGGACGATCTCATGCCGGACACATCGTTGGAGCAGAAGAACCTCCACAAAAGGCTCGTCGCCACTACACGTAGCCTGAAAAAGCAGAAGCGGAAGCTCAAAACAACGGAAGTTGCACTCAGAATGAGATGGAGCAAAGTACTCAACACTGCAGACAAATACCGTGATAGTCGCCAAACAAAGAGCTACTCGAAGCGCAAACTACTGCCCGAATTCGACGAGGAGGCCGTAGAGCCCCCACAATCAAAGAACAAAGAGGCCGCCCGGTCGGATAGACGACCACATGGCAAACATAGAGCGGCAAGCGGCGCCGAACACAAGCCGACACGCGATCCACATAAGGATCCGCACCAAAAAGATGGCCCAGTCAGGTCTATCTATGGGCCAAGAAAGCAAGCTCTAGAAAGCAATGCAACACGTCGAGTATTCGAACATCACGGCACACCCAAATACAGGGTCGCCGCACACCCCCTATGTTTCACCGATGAGGTGCTGGATCATGAATTTCCAGCGGGATTCAAGCCCGTAAACATAGAGGCGTACGACGGAACAACAGACCCTGGAGTCTGGATTGAGGATTACATCCTGCACACACACATGGCTAGAGGAGATGACCTCCACGCCATAAAATAATTACCCCTCAAGCTCAAGGGGCCAGCTACATCCGAGGTCAGGGATGGAAATGGGAAACCACGACGCAGCGAGGACCAACGCCGGACCAAGGGAAACAGTCCGAAGAGCACGACAGTCAACGCCGGATTCAAAAGCTCTCGGCAGAATAATAAAAAAACTGCCCCTTAAGGATAATAGTGACGAGCTATCCAACTTAAACAAAATCTTGGACAAGATATGCCAAATCCACAGTACTCTCGGGAAGCCTGCAAACCATACCCACAGAGATTGTTGGGTCTTCAAGTAGTCCGGCAGACTCAATGCCGAACACAAGGGGCTCGACACACCAAGCGAGGATGATGACGAACCCCACAAGCAGAGCACCGGAAAACAAAAGAATTTCCCACAAGAGGTCAAAACAGTAAACTCACTTCAAGTGACAAAAGGGAAAAACAAAGCAGCACCCATTGAAATACGCGCCGCACGGTCTACCCCAGTGGAGTCCCAACACTGGTTGTCAAAACCAATCACCTTCGACCATCAGGACTACTCCGGAAGTATCCAGAACGCAGGATGGACTGCCTTGATATTAGATCCTATAATCGACGGACTCCAATTTACACAAGTCCTAATGGACGGTGGCAGTGATCTAAACCTGCTATATCAAGACACAATCCGCAGAATGGGGATAGACCCAACCAAAATTCGCAATAGCAACACTTCCTTTCAAGGAGTAATGCCAAGCCCATATGCCCATTGTACGGGCTCCCTACTACTAGAAGTTGTGTTCAGCTCATCCGACAACTTCCATCGCGAAAACTTAGTCTTCCACATAGCCCCATTTAAAAGTAGCTATCAAGAACTATTGGGACGCGAAGCTTTCGCCCGCTTTAACGCAATACCGCATTATGCATCCCATACACTTAAAATGCCCGGTCCACGCGGCATCATCGCATTAAAGGGAAACTTCGAGTTTTCCTCGAACACAGAAGAATGTGAGACTGCCTCGACAGCCACACACTAATCCGGCTTTGCTGATCGAAGCACTTAAATTGGTCATTCAGACCCCGGACACGGTTGGGCGAGTCTGGCATAAATAAACAAAGGGGCTTACTAGCCGCGTACCCCCTTACAAGGGGCTTCACGCATGTACAACAAAGAGACACTAAAGCTCAATTTTATTCATTTTTTGAATCATACTCTGTTTATTTTAAAATACATTTTTCGCACGATCTTTTTTCAACTAAGTTCCTCTCTTTTACAGATGAACGTCGTGCTATACCCGTCCAGGATACAGCACAACAGAGACACAGGCGCAGACGTGCAGCAAGGACCCGTCGCAAGGATTCTTTTCAGATTAAGACCCTGCGTAAACCTTTTTTTACTGCCTCTTGTTGATACACATCCCCCGGTTTCTTGCTATAACCGAGGAGGAGGCTGGCGTTTTGGCATCGGCCGCGTCAGAAATTTTTGTGCGTACCTGGACACTAGGGGCTTAGGGCATTATTCTGCCCGTTTTCATAAAGACCAAATACCTTAGGGAGTGTTCGGCGTCTCGAGTTAGGCCTTATATGCATCAGCTCCGAATCATGTCTTTGGTCAAATGTTGGGTTTGCTCGGCTCCTGTGTTTTGCTGCCTTACGTTCCGCTCTATCAGCTAACGCGGCATGAGGAGAACTACTGCGATTGTGCCCCAGTTCGGCCTGGTGAGCACCTCAATAGAGAAAGCCGAAAACTGACTGTCATGATATAGCGTGAGACTGGTCAACCACTCGATGACCCACCGAAATGTTTAGAATTCCTCCGCTTTAACGAAGGACCGTTTCCCGGTCAGGCACATACGCGCCCCGAATTTGGGAGAGCGCGGTGCCCCTAGGGGCTATATAGTAGCCCCACCATCGAACTCCTATGGCTAAGTGAAAGTGATAAAGCATTATAGTCCGATTGCCTAGTTTGCTACGCTATCACCTCCTTCACAGGACCAAGACGTTGGATTAAATGTGAAAATGTGCTTTTTTTGCAAACACCCCCGCACTATGTGCATGGGGGCTGAACCCGAAGACGGCCATCTTTCAGGTTATATACACATATACATTAACGGCCGCACAGGAGGTATTTCAATACTTGAACGCACAAGTATAAAAAGCCCTTATATTATATTGAAACATCGTTTCACAAATCATACATGTCATTAGAACATAATATCCTTCGAGCACTACGTCTCTATTAAACGAGCGCCCGACAGGACTTCCTCAAAATAGTGCTCGGCAGGTACTCGGCTTCTGTCCGAATCCTGGGATGCAACGTCGGTGGCCTTCATCTCCACCCAGCATGTCTTGACACGGGCAAGAGCCATCCGCGCACCCTCTATGCATGCTGACTGCTTCATCGCACCAATATGCGGCACCGCACCAAGGAACTGCTGCACCAAGCCAAAATAACTCTTCGGCTCGGGCCTGCTCGGCCACAAATGAGTCACGACATCCTTCATGGCAAGTCCGGACAACCTATTCATCTCAGCCCATTCGGCCAAACGATCGGTTAATGGAAGCGGACGCTCTGGACTATGGAACTGCGACCAAAAAAGCTCTTCCATTCCGTGATCCTTTTGGCCTCGGAAGTGTGCGACCGCGTCTGCGACACTCGCCGCCAAATCCAGATAAGCATCCTCCACACCCCACAGCTGGCCCAACTGAGCATACTTAGGATCCGTAAATTTCCTCCGCAGCAGAAAAGGCTTTCCAGCCGTAATATATTCGGCCTGACGCAGCTCCTCTTTCATAGCTCTCATCGCAGAGCGAGCATCCTTGGCCTCAGTAGTGGCCTTTTTCAGGCCCTCTTGTTCCGCTCGACGTTTTTTTTCAAGATACTCGCAGTGGTTGGTAGCATTCTTCAACTTCATGGCCATCTCGGCCATTTCCTCCCTGCTTCGGCAGTGAGCAGCCTGTTCGGCTTTTAGCTCTTCGGCCGCCTTCAAGGCAGCCGCATTATTTTTCTGGCTTGCTCCTTGGCTCGGGCGAGCTCCGCCCGAAGGTCCTCCATAGCAGCGGCACCATCTGCATTAAGCATACATGTTGTAAGGCACGGGTGTCAAGCTCCCTTACTAGGTGTCCGCGGAGAAGTCGCATAACTTGTGACTCGTCAAGTCACTTATTAACAAGCGTGATGTCCGCATCCGCCACGTCAAGTTGTCGCCTCAGTTCGGCAAATTCATCAGTCCGGCTGGCCACCGGACGCTCCGCCACCTATATAGGAAAGGCGACATCTTACAACTGAGATTATGATCCTCGGCGCGCTGTCACTTTTGACAACGTACCAAGTCTCAGGGGCTACTATCTATACAGGGCGCATTCTATATGCAAAACTGTCAGAAGGTACACCATTTTTGCATACCTCAAACCCCGTCAGTAAACTTCTGACGGCTTCATGCAATCCGCTCTCAGCGGATGAAATCCTTTCAATCATCGTACCCATTAACGCACGGTGATCTTCTGAGATAGACGCTCGCCCGAGCAGATCCTTCAGCTCCTCCGACTGAACACCAATTGGCGCCGGACCTTCCGGCCCCGCCGGACTCGGGGAAACCCTCCACGACGACACCTCACGGTCGTCCGCCTCGCATGACGGTGTGGCAGGTGGAGGCGTTTCGCTCTCCATCATCTCCGGACGAAGATCCCCCGAAGACGAGCTCTACTGAGAAGGGCTGAGATCCGAACTACAAGGTAAAATTTCGGTTATCTTCAGAAATAAAAACAGGGATGTCCCTTATTACAAGACTCCCCTCTCTACTTACGGCTCGCTGGAGGGCTGATCCCCTTGGGGAAATAGTGCGGCTGGGGTGTCTCCCGGCGCCGGACCCTCTGGCGAAGATTTCTTTCCCCGCTTTGAGGCCTTGGCCTCCGGATCTTCAGAAGTGGTCCTCTTCTCCCCCTGGAGGGAGGGATTCTCGATCCCCCCTTTCTCGAAAGCCTCCTTCGCGGAGGCAGTAGCTCCCCTGTTCCCCCCTTCGCCCTCTTCCAAAGGCGCAGCCGCCAGCATCTTGGTTAACACAGGATCCGGCATGGTCTCAGGGAGGGGGGCCGGACACCTTATCAGCTTTGCTTTCGCTATCCACCCCTGTTCAAGGGACAGCTCCTTAAAGGGCAAGTTTATGATAAATGTACGGATAGCATGTCCGGGTACAGGACTACTTAGTTGAGTATCCGGGCGATTGTAGCTCAGACCTGCGTCCTCGGTCAAGTCCAGACACTTCTCTTGTGATCCGAAGAACAGTTTATGCATCTCCACGGGTGTCGCACCCATAAAATGTTGGAGAGCTCGTGGTCCCTCCGGATTAAATTCCCACAGGCGAAGGGTTGACGTTTGCAGGGCAGTAGGCGCCGAATCGGCATGACCTGCGCCACTACGACCAGATTGATCTCTCTCTCTCTTGGAGGTCTCGAATACGGCCCTACAGCAGAGGTACGTCCTAGGACGCCCCCCAGTCAAGCCCCTTGTTGGCCCATGATGCCAGCCGTTGTCGAGGACCCAAGCGGAAGGCAGGTAGCGCCACCCATTTGGTGCCCCTGGCAGCGCTGATGTAAAACCACTCCTGTTGCCACAAACCAAGCTCCTCTTGAAAAGAGCCCTCGGGCCATGGAGCGTCAGCACTCTTGCTTATAACAGCCCCTCCGGACTCTGCCTGTGGCCCCTTGATCATCTTCGGCTCCACTTTGAAGGTCTTGAGCCACAATCCGAAGTGAGGGGTAATGCGGAGGAAGGCTTCGCATACGACAATGAACAATGAGATGTGGAGGATGGACTCCAGATCCAAGTCATGGAATTCCAGCCCATAATAAAACATGAGCCCCCTCACAAAGGGGTCCGTCGGGAAGCCTAAACCCCGAAGGAAGTGAGACAGGAACACCACCCTCTCACCAGGCTCGGGAGTGGGAACAACCTGCCCTTGGGCAGGCGGCCTATGCAAAATTTTGCCGGTTAGATACCTGGCGTCTCTCAGCTTTAGCACATCTACTTCCGTGATGGAAGAAGGCATCCACCGGCCGTGCATGTCGGAGCCGGACATTGTCGAAGGACCGAAGCGCCTGAATCTGGAGCTTTGGGTGTTGGAACTCGAGGCGAGGGGCGGATTCGGTTGAGATTGAAAGAAAGGAGCAGGCCTTGGTCTCGTTATAAAGAGGTTGAATACCAAGAGCCCTCCCCGTGGCCATTTGGGACTCCCCTTCGATAGAGCAGGCGTGCCGACGGGCACGACTGGGTTACCCACGCCCGTATTGATGAGGATCCCGGGATAAGGGGGCACGATCTCCGCTTTGACAAGACGTGCCAAGGAAACTGCCTCGCTAGACGCGCTGAGGTGGGACAGTAAAAAAACGATTCGAATAAAGGCCTGGCCGTGGTGCGACATCACGCCACGAAATATGTCAGCGGGTCTATGTAAAGATTATTCTCTCTACGGTGGTATGTGGAACTTGTTTTGCAGAGCCGGACACTATCCTTGTGTTCAAAATCTTCTATGAAGTATTCGGAGGAGGAACCCGCCTTGCAATGCCGAAGACAATATGCGCGCCGAACTCGTCGTCATTGAAGCCTGGTTCAGGGGCTACTGAGGGAGTCCCGGACTAGGGGGTGTCCGGATAGCCAAACTATCATCTTTGGCCGGACTCCTAGACTATGAAGATACAAGATTGAAGACTTCGTCCCGTGTCCGGATGGGACTTTCCTTGGCGTGGAAGGCAAGCTTGGCGATACGGATATGTAGATCTCCTACCATTGTAAACGACTCTGTGTAACCCTAACCCTCTTTGGTGTCTATATAAACCGAAGGGTTTTAGTCCGTAGGACGAACAACAATCATACCATAGGCTAGCTTCTAGGGTTTAGCCTCTTTGATCTCGTGGTAGATCTACTCTTGTACTACCCATATCATCAATATTAATCAAGCAGGAGTAGGGTTTTACCTCCACTGAGAGGGCCCGAACCTGGGTAAAAACATCATGTCCCTTGTCTCCTGTTACCATCCGCCTAGACGCACAGTTCGGGACCCCCTACCCGAGATCCGCCGGTTTTGACACCAACAAGGAGGCTACAAGGCTTGCTGCTATTCTTGGTTGTAAAATTGGACAGCTCCCATTTACTTATCTTGGTTTGCCCTTGGGAACTACAAGGCCAAGGATCATTGATCTAATGCCCCTGGTTGACAGTCTTGAGAGGCGATTAACTGCAAGCTCATCCATGCTGAATCAAGGCTCTCGCCTGCAACTTCTTACCTCTGTCCTCACCTCTCTGCCAATATATTTTCTATGCAGCCTCAATATTCCACCAGGGATCATCAAGCAGCTTGACAGAATCTTCAGGCAATGTCTTTGGAGGGGCAATAGTGATGCTCCCAAGCAGTCACTAGCTGCATGGGAGCTAGTTTGCAGGCCAAAAGATAAAGGGGGTTTAGGAGTTTTAAATTTGAACATCCAGAACAAAGGGCTACTTATCAAGCATCTTCGCAAGTTCTACAACAAGGTTGATATTCCCTGGGTGACCCTGATTTGGAACAGTTACTATGATCATGGTGTTCCACAGGCAACAGCTGAAGCTGGATCTTTCTGGTGGAGGGATGTTCTGAAGCTGCATGAGGCTTATATTTCTATTGCCTCAGTTCACATCAACATGGGTGACTCTGCTCTGTTCTGGACCGATTCTTGGCACTTGGGGGCTCTACTAGACCCCTATGTTGGAGATTGCCAAGGTTGTTTTCATTTGTCAACAATGATAAGATCTCTGTGCAGGAATTCCTTCAATCCCAGGATCTCTTCTTCATGTTTTATTTACCAATTTCTCATGAGGCTGCTGCTGAGTTACACATTTTGGAAGGTTGGATCATGCAGTTGGAAAGAGACCCCACTATACCTGATGTTTGGATATGGCCTGGTAAATTAGGGGAATACACTGCCAAGAGCTTCTACATGATCATGCACTCACATCTACCAACCATACAACCTTGCAAATGGTTTTGGGAGAGTAGGTGCACCATGAAGATCAAAGTGTTTGGGTGGCTGCTCTTCTTTGACAGGCTAAACACCAAGTGCTGGTTAGAAGGCACTGGCGCTCTAGCCAAGATGAAATTTTTTGTCTCATTTGCAGTGAGCTGGTGTATGAGGATAGAATACATCTATTTTTTAGCTACACTAGAGTCTGGAATTACATGGGCATTGATTGTTCTGGAGGCTCAGATATTCTGCAATGCATCATGCATGCTAGATCCAGCTTCAGGCACCCTTTCTTCTTTGAAGTTATGCTAACAGCTGGTTGGAATATTTGGATTTTGAGAAATGACAGAACCTTCAGAGCTGAGAGAGCCACTTTCAGTGCTTGGAAGTGTAAATTCATCCATGATATCTCATTGCATGCTCATAGGGTGAAGGATTGTATCAAACCAAAACTCTTGGCTTGAGTTGATTCTTTGTTGTAAAGGAGGTAGGGATGTTTAGCCATAGCTAGATTTTCCCCCTTTTTTTCCTTGTATATTCTGTATTTTGTTTGTACAGTTCCATTTATTCTAATAAACGGCTGTGGGGCTTTGCCTCACAGTATATATTCAAAAAAAGGAGATGGTTGGAGCTCATCAAGGATTATGATATGAAATTGCACTATCATCCCGGAAAGGCCAATGTCGTAGCAGATGCGTTGAGCTGCAAGAATTATGTTAACATGCTCATAACCGGAGGATTACCTAAGGAGCTAGGAAATGATCTTCGAGAGCTATGTTTGGAGATAGTTCCGAGAGGTTATGTTGAAGCATTGGAAATTCAGTCTACTCTTTTAGCTAAGATCAGAGAAGCCAAGAAGACTGACAAGGAGATTGCCGAGATAAAGGAAAGGATGAGTAAAGGAAAGGCTAAAGGATTTCGTGAGGATGAGCACGACACTTTATGGTTTGATGATTGCATATATGTGCCTAATGACCCCGAGATAAGGAAGTTGATTCTGCAGGAGGCACATGATTCGCCGTATTCGATTCACCCAGGAAACACTAAGATGTATCTGGATTCGAAGGAAAGTTTCTGGTGGACAGGATTGAAGAAGGATATAGCCGAGTATGTAGCAGTATGTGATGTATGTCAGAGAGTTAAGGCAGAGCATCAGAAGCCAGCTGGATTGCTACAACCATTGCCGATACCCAAATGGAAGTGGGATAAACTTGGTATGGATTTTATCACTGGATTGCCCCAGAATCATTCAGGCTATGACTCTATTTGGGTTGTAGTCGTTCGTTTGACGAAAGTAGCTCATTTCATCCCGGTAAAGACCACTTACACGAGTGCTAAGTTGGCAAAGATATACATGACCAGGATCGTATGTCTGCATGGAGTTCTAAGAACCATTGTATCAGATAGAGGAACCCGGTTTACTTCAAAGTTTTGGAATTAGTTGCATGAAACTTTTGGTACCAGGCTAGAGTTCAGCATCGCCTTTCATCCACAGACAGATGGACAGACTGAGGGAGTCAATTAGATTCTGGAGGACATGTTGAGAGCTTGCATGCTAGATTATGGATCTAGTTGGGGTGAAAATTTGCCATATGCAGAGTTCTCTTATAACAACAGTTATCAAGCCAGTTTGAAGATGGCCCCTTTCGAAGCTTTGTACGGAAGGAGGTGCAGGATACCGTTATCGTGGGATGAAGTTGGAGATTGACAATTATTCGTACTAGATTTAATCAAAGACTCTGAAGAGAAGGTTAAGTTGATTTGCGGCAGACTCAAGGTAGCCCAGTCCAGGCAGAAGAGTTATGTGGATACTAAACGCAAGGAGATAGTTTACGAAGTCGGAGACAAAGCATATCTTTGTGTGTCCTCGCTTCGAGGCGTTAAGCATTTTGGAGTCAAGGGAAAGCTAGCACCACGTTTTGTGGGGCCATACAGAGTTTTGGAATGCATGGGAGAAGTCGCCTACAAGCTGGAATTGCCAGGAGGATTGTCAGGAGTTCATGATGTGTTTCATGTTTCCCAGTTGAAGAAGTGCCATGCAGAGATGGCCGATATTCCTCTGAGAGATACAGTGCCACTGGAAGCAATTCAGTTAGACAGTGATTTGACCTATGAAGAGAAGCCAGTCAAGATTCTCAAGTTTTCCAACCGAGTTACTCGCAGCAAGGTTATCAAGTTTCGTAAAGTTCAGTGGAGCCACCATACCGAGGAGGAAGACACCTGGAAGCGAGAAGAAGATCTCCGTAGAGACCACCCAAACCTTTTTGCTGACCAACCCGAATCTCGAGGGCAAGATTCATCTTAAGGGGGGTAGATTTGTAGCATCCCAATTTTCAATTTGGATGTTATACTTAGATCATCATATGCATATCATATTTATCCTTGCATTTTGATGTGATCCTGGAAATCTTAAGCAACTCAAGGACCCAAGGAGAGAGTTGGAGGTTTCACAAAATTCATGTTTGAATTTAATTCAAATTTGAAGAAAGGATCAAATTGATTTTATAATTTTTCTCTCCAGTTATTTCATTATTAAAAATAATGAGAGAAGATAATATGACTTCTTCAACCTAAGAGAAATATTGGAGAAAGAATTTGAAAATCAAATTATTTTATTTATTGGTATTTTATTTGCTATTTTATTTGAATTATAAAACTATGCATTTTTGAAAATTGCATTTTTAGTCTAGAAAAATGTTCACTTATTTCTAAATATTTTATTAGACGGTGAAAATTGTCTTTGGCATTTTAGAAATTTCTTTTATATTTTTATTAGTATTTTTCTTTCGGGCAAAATTATTTAAAAAAACTTCGTCGCCCGACTAGGCCGAAGGCCCAGCCGAGCCAAGCCGGCCCGCACTGCGCCACCGCCTCCGACGCTGTGCCCGAGTCCGGCCGGGACACGGGTGAGCCGCCGTCGCCGCCCGAGACTCCTCCCGAGGCCGAACAGCCCCCTCCTTAAATAGCGCCGCCCCGCACCCCCTTGGAACCCCAAGCCGCCGCAACCACTGCCCTCGCCAGAGCCGCCGCTCGCCTGCGCCGCCTATTGCTGCTGCTGTAGCCGCCGCCGCCGCATGCTGCCGCTGTCGCCAGTGCCTCGCCTCGTCCACGCTGCCGATACCGGATTGCCGCCGCCGCCGTTGACCCCTCCACCGCCATTGACCGGTAAAGACCGACCCCGTTTTTTTCGGTTTATTCGGTTCGTTAGATCTAGATCGGTTTTTCGTTCGGTTTTATTTATTTAACGGACGTCCGTTCGTTCGTTATAACAAACGGTTTTCGTCAGTTAAGTTCAGATAGCTAACGTTCGCGCCGTAGGTTTTTCCTTTTAGTTTATTTTCGGTCAGGGATCCATCCGCGAATAGTTTTATCACGATTTAGCCCCTGATCTTTAAACTAGCATAACTTTTTACTCGTTCATCCAAATTAAATGAAACCAGCGCCTAAATTTTTGTATCGTTCTGATCTTTCCACTTAACCAACTTGAACATGATTTTGGTAGTGTAAAATTTGAGTTTAGTCCAAATTAGTGAGCGATCTTGTTTGGTTCGTATTTTGAGTTTCGTTTCTCCGTTTGAGTTGAATCTTTTTGCAAATCGTAGCTAATCACTTGTACCTACTGTTAAGATCTAATTCACATGATAATAATGTTGTTAGGTTTGACTCTTATTAGTTTAAGCTGTTTGTTTGTTTCATGTTCGATTTGAATCTTTTCTCGGGTTTCGTTTGAGTGATTGCTTATGTCTGCTATTGTTTGTCTACGCTAGATTACCCGGAGTGTGAAGCTTATTACTACAAATCTCTAGAGTTTGCAGATCATCAGCAAGGCAAGTTACACTTTGATCATACTCTTTATACCCAGTTTTTACTATGCATTAGTATTGCTCCTCAAATAATTTGCATGAGTAGGATTGGGAACATGTGGTTTTGGTTTTAGTCCTTGAGGTAGGAACCTAATACCTTCTGATCACCTTGGGAATATATGTTATGCTTATTATTGCCTAGCCATGCTCGTAGACGGGGATTGGATCATGATTCACAGATGGAAGGTTGAGAGTTATTTGATCATGGATAACATTAAGGTGGCAACTTTAATATACATCTGGGTGGATTGGTTGAGGCACCTGGGGAACCCAATGTTGCCTGTTTTTGGAAATCTCGGAGTACCCGTGTGATTATCCTATGGAATGCCACCTAGGCTCAAAGGGATCATAAGATTATTCATGCTAGAAACTTCCGTGTGCAGCCAAGCCATTATGGGCTCTGGCATAGTTGAGTAAGTTGCGTGAGCTCTTGAAGAGGTGGACTAGCAGATGTAGGGGAAAGTAGGTGTAGCGGTCTGCCCGAGTAGAGAGTTAATGCTTCAGAAAGGCTATGTCTCGATCATCCCATCATGGATTCGGTCGAGTCTTGTGGGGAAAAGTGTGCAAACCTCTGCAGAGTGTATAAACTAATCATGGTTAGCCGTGTCCCCGGTTATGGACATCTTGATTATCTAGTACTTGACTCTATTGATGTGATCTCGTCACTTTACTTACTAAATTTGTTAGGTTAATGATGATACTTTTAATTGCGATTTGAGTTGGGGTTACCTTCTCAAATAATGGGCAACTTGGGAGTAGTTAAATAAATTTATTCCTTTGTTATAGGGAAAAACTAGCTTTATGCAAAACCATGAAACTTACAGCCTCCACCAGCCAAATATTGCATGTAGATATAGTTCTTGCATTTCATTGCTTTACAGTGTAACTCTGCCATCATATTCAATGTGTTGACCTACATGGCTGCAACGTCTCATGTTGCAGACTACTCAGACGACGAATAAGGTGCGATAGGTCGTTGTTTTGCACTCAGCTATGTCATTGTAGTTGATGGACTCATTTACCTTCGAAGCTTCCGCAGTTATCTAGTTTAGATGGCCTTCACCCATGATATTTTTGTAATCATACTCTTTATGAGCACTCTATGTAATAAGTGTGTGATTGAAACTCTGGTATAATTCCTCGAGTACTGTGCGTGTCAGCATTACCGATCCAGGGATGACACTGATGCATAGAGACTTGACCGTTCGAGGTCTGGTCGCTACAATTTCGCCATTAAGAAAAACACTTTTGATGTCCATTTGATATAAGGTAATGTCATGATGATTGGCATAAGCAAGTAAGATGTGAATGGACTCAAGTCTAGCAACGGGGGCATAAGTCTCACCATAGTCCATACCTTCGACTTGAGTGTAGCCTTGAGCAATGAGACGAGCCTTGTTGCGTACAACTTGTCCATCTTCATCTTGCTTGTTTTGAAACACCCATTTGGTTCCAATGACATTGTGCTTCTCATCGGGCTTCTCAACCAATGTCCACACTTGGTTCCTCTCAAAGGTGTGTAGCTCTTCATGCATGGCATTTATCCAATCTGGATCTTCTAATGCTTCTTCAACCTTCATAGGCTCAATGCTAGAAATGAATGAGTAATGTTCACAAAAGTTAGCTAAACAAGATCTTGAGCGTGTAATTTTCCCGGTTTGAATGTCATCAAACATTTGTTCGACGGGATGAACTCTTGAAACTATTGCTCTAACTCGTGATAGCTTTTGTTTGGGTCGGGGTGGAACGTCCTCTTCATTTCTTGTTCTTCCTCTTGTCTTTCTTCGTTGTTGTTGGTGTTGTTGATCTCCCGTGGTGGTGGAGAAGGAGGTCATCGAGATTCATCTTGTTGCACATCCTCGTTCTCATCGTCTAGACGTGTCCCACTTGTGGATGCCTCCAAGTCAACTTGTGGTTCACCTTGGCGTGAGGTTGAGGCTTCCACTTGGCCAGACGAGGTACTCTCCTTCACCTCCGTTGGGCGAATCTTGCTGATAGACAAGTCTTGGATTGCTTCCAAAGGATCTTTGTCACCTACATCAATTGGCAATTCCTCTACTAGCGAGCCATTACATTCATAAAACTCTACATCTACCGTCTCTTCAACCTTTCGGGTGAAATTGTTGTAGAAACGGTAAGTGTGAGAGTTCGAGCCATAACCGAGTAGGAAACCTTCATGAGGCTTGGGAGCAAATTTCGAACGCTGATGCTTATCAAGAATGTAACACTTTGAGCCGAATACCCAAAAGTATCCAACTTGGGGTTTGTTACCTGTGAGGAGCTTGGATACCGTCTTGCCGAGTATCTTTTGAAGATATAGACGATTCGTTGCATGACAAGTTGTCTCAACCGCTTCTGCCCAGTGTTTTGGCGTCTTGTACTCATCAAGCATTGTTCTCGCCATTTCGATGAGCGTCCGGTTCTTCCTCTCAACAACTCCATTTTGTTGAGGTGTGTACGTAGCCAAGAACTCATGTGAGATCCCTTATTCGTCAAGAAAGGTGTCCACATTGGTGTTCTTGAACTCTGTTCCGTTGTCGCTGCGAACCTTCTTGATCTTCACTTCAAACTAATTTTGGGCCTTCCAAGCAAAGTTTTTGAAGATCTTTTGGACCTGTGATTTATCATCAAGAAAGAACACCCATGTAAATCTTGAAAAATCATCAATGATGACCAGTCCAAACAAGTTACCACCGAGACTCTTGTAGGCGTTAGGACCGAAAAGATCCATGTGAAGTAGCTCGAGTGGTCTTTGAGGGAGTCCTGGAATAGGGGGTCCTTGGACAGCCGGACTGTTGGACTATGAAGACACAAGATAGAAGACTGTATCCCGTGTCCGGATGGGACTCTCCTTTGCGTGGAAGGCAAGCTTGGCAATTCAGATATGTAGATTCCTTTCTCTATAACCGACTTTGTGTAACCCTAGCCCCCTCCGGTGTCTATATAAGCTGGAGGGTTTAGACCGTAGCCACAACAATCATAACCTCATAGGCTAGACTTCTAGGGTGTCGGTGTTCTGGGAACGGGGGTCCCCAGACTTGCCTGCCTACGGCATGCGGCGTGGCTCAAAGGGGGCCCAGCGCGGCCCATCTTCATCAACACAAGCTCAAGACCCTCGCGAGGGGCCAAGCCTCGTGGGGTGGATGACAAGGAGCTTCCTCAGTCACGGCCTCATCAGGCTGGCTCACGAGGAGGCGGAGAGTTCAAGGCGGGGTACCTCGCGAGGTGCCCATGATGCAAGCCATGACGACCAAGGGCGCCAGTCGGGCGCCAGCCCGCGCGGTGTCCTCCTTTCCTCTTTGGTGCAAAGGGGGCAAGCGCAGGCGAGAGCATCAAGCAAAGGCATCCATTTCGGTGCAACAAGACCAAGACCAGCCCAACGGCAGGGAGGAAGTCATTGTGGAGCCCAAGCAGGCATCACCACCAGAGCCTTCGACAGGCGAGGACCAACTTTAGTCAGGATAAGTGTACCCGCTGTTCCCCTTCAAAATGGCCAATTGTTGGCGCACTTCCCGCTCAATATTTGGGAAGAGGCCCAGGGCCTTTGCCTATAAATAGGACTAGCCACCCCTAGGGGAGGGGGATCGAGTATGAGGCATACATCTAGAATAGAGAGAGAGAGAGAGAGAGCGACTAAACCCCTCCTAGCAGTTCATCGCACGAGCCAAGAACAGACCCTCGCGAGGCTGTTCTTCCTTGTATTGTTCATCATCAGCCCAAGAGGCAATCCACCACACCACACACTGGAGTAGGGTATTACACCACAATGGTGGCCTGAACCAGTATAAACCCTGTGTCTCTTGTGTTGTTCTTTTCGTAGTTTAGCTCCTAGCGATTCGGCGAGGGGCAGGTAGGTAGAGGGCGAAATCTCCGTGCGCACCCTAGTGTTCGAACCTCAGGGGTCTGCCGGAACCCGAAATCCGACATTTGGTGCGCCAGGTAGGGGTGCGGCCGGAATTCGTCTCCCGTCGCCCTGTTCTTCTCCGACCATCGCATCCATGTCTGACGCTCGTCGGGCCCGCGCTGAGCGCCGAGCCGCCCTCGCTTCCCGTGTCGCCCAAACGGCTCCCGTCGGCGGGCGCCCTCGTCGTTCCCCGTCACTTGCCGTCAACGCCGCCACCGGCCCGGCGGGGAACGGGCAGCGAGCATCATCCCAGCATCCCTCCGTGGCCTCTTGGGAAGAGTCACGTGGCCTCTTCCTCACCCACCACGTCGCGCCGGCTCCCTCGGTCATCGCGACCCTCCTGGGTGGCTCGCAGGCGCCGCCCTCCAGCCACCATGTCAAGCCATTCGTCTGCCGGGTCGGCGCCGCCTCCATGCGGCAGGGGGCTCCCCCGGGCCGGTCGGAGCCATCGACCAGGCTGGCCTTCAGCTCAGAAGACCACCCCTCCAACTCGGCCTGCTCGGGTGCGCTCCCCATGCTCTGCACGCCCACCATCTGCTAGGTGGCTGTCACCAGGACTCTCATCAACGGTGGCGCGGGCCTCAACGTGCTCTCAGTTGAGGCCTTCAACCTTCTCTGCATACCCCGGGAGTGGCTGCAACCCAGCCGGCCCTTCTCGGGCGCCGGAGGCGGGTCGTCCAGCTCCTTGGGACGGATCCGGCTCCCGGTAACTTTCGGCACCTACGACAATTTCCGCACAAAGCTGGTCGATTTTGACATCGCCCCCATCGGCCTCCCCTACAACGCCATTCTCGGCTATCCAGCACTGGCCCAATTCATGGCCGCGACTCACCCGGCGTACAACCTCATGAAGATGCCCGGGAGCAACGGTGTCCTCACCATGCCCGATGACACCGGAGATGCGCTGCGAGTGCTCAAGCTCGCCCTCAAGACGGCGGTGGCAGCACGGCCCGCCGACGCAGAAACCCCCAAGCCCAAGGGGGCTGCGCCAACCAAGAAGAAACAGTTGTTCACCCAAGACAAGGCAGAGACCAAGCAGATACCTGTCGACGAGGACGGGTCCACGAACACCACTTTCACCATAGGCGCCAACCTCGGGCCCGAGCAGGAGGAAGCCCTGGTCAAGTTCCTGCATGCAAAAAAGAAGGTGTTCGCCTGGGAGCCCGATCAGTTGGTGGGGATCCCACGGGGCGTAATCGAGCACCACCTCAACGTGTGCCCCAACGTGCACCCCGTGAAGCAAAAGGCGAGGCGGCAGTCCACAGAAAAGCAGGCCTCCATCGTCCAGGAGACCCGCAAGCTAGAAGCCGCAGGGGTTATTCGCGAGGTCCGATATCCAGATTGGTTGGCCAACCCTGTGGTTGTGCCAAAGAAGGGAGGGATGGAGCGCATGTGTGTCGACTTCACCAACCTCAACAAAGCATGCCCGCAAGATCCGTTCCCGCTCCCTCGCATCGATCAGATCATCGATTCCACCGCTGAGTGTGACCTGTTATGCTTCTTGGATGCCTTCTCCAGGTATCACCAGATCAAGATGGCGGTGGAAGACGTAGATAAGACGGCCTTCCTAACCCCGTGTGGGGTGTACTGCTATACATGCATGCCGTTTGGACTGCGCAACGCGGGGGCAACCTTTCAGCGGCTCATGCACATCACCTTGGGCCCGCAACTCGGGAAGAATATGGAGGCTTACGTCGACGATATTGTAGTGAAGTCTCGCGAGGCCAAGACCCTGATACAAGACCTGGAGGAAACCTTCGCGAGCCTCAATGCAGTGAGCCTGCGGCTCAACCCGGAAAAGTGTGTGTTTGGAGTCCCCTCGGGCAAGCTCTTGGGCTTCCTCGTGTCCCACCGAGGCATCGAGGCCAACCCGGAAAAGGTCAAGGCAGTCGAGGACATGAGCCCACCAAAGACCCTCAGAGAAATGCAGAAGCTCACGGGGCGCGTGACTGCGCTGGGGCGCTTCATCTCCAGGTTAGGGGAGCGAGCGCTGCCTTTCTTCCAGCTGATGAAGAAAAAGGGGCCCTTTGAATGGACTGAAGAGGCCAACAAGGCCTTCCAAGATCTCAAGAGATACCTAACCAGCCCTCCGGTGATGGTGGCCCCACGCCCTCAAGAGCCCTTGGTACTCTACCTCGCCGCCACTCCTTACTCCGCCAGCGCGGCTCTGGTGGCAGTTAGGGAGGAGCGTCGGACCAAAGCCACGGCAGCTACCTGTGTCACGGCAAAGCAGGACCAAGAAGGACTCGCAGAGATCACTACCACGGCTGAGGAGGATCAGCCTCCACAGGGGAGCGCACCGGGAACGGAGGAGGCCCCTCCCCCAGGCAACCAGCTTCCGGAGGCCCCATCGCCTCAGCAGGCGCCACGGCCTCCAGAGGACGCCACCAGCACCGACGCTCCAAGCCTCGTCGAGCACCCGTTGTACTTCATCAGCACGGTGTTGCGGGATGCAAGGGCACGGTACCCCATGCCACAGAAGCTCCTCCTCACACTACTGGTGGCCTCGCGCAAGCTGCAGCACTACTTCCAGGGTCACCCGATCAAGGTTGTCTCAGCATACCCCTTGGAAAGGGTGCTTAGGAGCCCTAACTCGGCCGGAAGGGTCGCCGAGTGGAAAATTGAACTACAAGCATTTCAGCTCGAATTCAGCACGACCAGGGTCATCAAGGGAGTCGCACTAGCAGATTTCGTGGCCAAATGGACGGAGGCACCGGACCTCAAGGCCGACGAGGATCGATCCCTCTCCCCGGGAAGCGAGGCGCCAGAAGGCTGGGTCATGTACTTTGACGGGGCATTCTCCAGGCATGGCGCTGGGGCTGGGGCAGTGCTCATATCTCCCACTCAGGACAAGCTTTACTACGCCGTGCATCTCTATTTCCAGCAGGGTGAAAAGGTCTCCAACAATATAGCGGAGTACGAAGGACTGATAGCGGGCTTGAAGGCCGCCGCTGCCCTAGGGGTGAAGGCCTTACCATCAAGGGCGATTCACAGCTCCTCATCAATTTCTCCAACAAGGTATACGAGCCAAGAGATGAGCACATGGAAGCCTACTTTGCGAAGGTCCGCAGGATGGAGAAGCAGTTCTGGGGGTTGGAGTTACAGCATGTGCCCCACGGCACTAATCAAGAGGCCGACGACATCGCCAAACGAGCCTCCAGGCGGTTGCCCCAGGAGCTGGGCGTCTTCGAGGAACGGCTCTTCAAGCCCTCGGCCCTGCCATCATTATCGAACACAGCACAGCCTCGGGTGGAGCTTCCCCAGCCACCTGCCTCGGGAGCCCCAGCCTGTGGCCCAGCCTCAGGAGCACGCCTGCTCCTGAGGATGGAGCCTCAGGATGGGTGCTGGATCACAGAGCTCCGGAGCTACTTAACACAAGGGACCCTGCCGGAGAAGGAGGAGGAAGCAGAGCATGTGGCGCGGCAAGCTACAGCGTACTGCATCAGGGATGGAGAGCTCTACCGGAAATGACCAAACAATGTGTCCTTGCGCTGCATCACCAGGGAGCAAGGGAAGGAACTGCTGGCAGATATACACGGTGGAGACTGTGGGCATCATTCGTCGTCACGGACCCTCGTCGGCAAGGCGTTCGGCAGCGGTTTCGATTGGCCTACTGCGCTCAATGAGGCTGTCGAACTAGTGAAGGCTTGCGAGGCTTGCCAATTCCATGCCAAGCAGATCCATCAGCCGGCAGGAGGTCTAAAAACCATACCCCTCACATGGCCATTCGCAGTCTGGGGGCTGGATATCCTGGGCCCGTTTCCTCGGGCGCCAGGGGGCTATCGCTACCTCTACGTCACCGTGGACAAGTTCACCAAGTGGGCTAAAGTCGAGGCCGTCCGCACCATCCCTGCTGGTTCTGCGGTCAAGTTCATCAAGGGCATCGTGAGCCGGTTCGGGGAGCCGAACCGCATCATCACTGACAACGGTTCGCAGTTCACCAGTAACCTCTTCAAAACATGCTGTGCTAACCTTGGTACGCAGATATGCTACACTTCGGTGGCGCACCCCCGAAGCAACGGCCAGGCCGAGCGGGCTAACGCAGAAGTCCTGAGGGGCCTCAGGACCAGAACATTCAAGAAGAAACTGGAGGCCTGCGGCAGAGGTTGGTACGATGAGCTTCAGTCCGTGTTGTGGTCCATCCGCACAACCGCGACCAAGCCGACTGGGGAGACCCCCTTCTTCCTGGTCTATGGTGCCGAAGCAGTCCTCCCTCACGAGGTCAGGCGTCATTCCACACGGGTCCTGGCGTTCGATGAGACGCAGCAGGACACCATGCGGGGATGGACCTCGTGCTGGGGGAGGAGCGTCGTCGAGAAGCTGCACTGCGAGCGGCAAGGTACCAACAAGCACTGCGGCGATACCATTGCCGCAACATCCGCCCCAGAACTCTTGAGGTAGGGGACCTCGTGCTCCGGCGGGTTCTCTCCAGGGAGGGACTACATAAGCTCTCTCCCATGTGAGAGGGCCCGTTCAAGGTTGTTCATGTTTCCAGGCCCGACTCCGTGCGCTTGGAGACTCAGGAGGGAGTACATGTCCAGAACGCGTGGAACATCCAGCACCTCAGGAGGTTTTACCCCTAAAAAGGCCCAGAGCCTGTGAAGAAGGCGAATGCCTGTGAAGCTCATCTTTTTGGAAAAGTCCCAGAGCCTGTGAAGAACGTGAATGCCTATGAAGCTCATATTTTTGGAAAAGGCCCAGAGCCTGTGAAAAAGGCGAATGCATGTGAAGCTCATCTTTTTGGAAAAGGCCCAGAGCCTATGAAGAAGGCGAATGCTTGTGAAGCTCATCTTTTTGGAAAAGGCCCAGAGCCTGTGAAGAAGGCGAATGCCTATGAATCTCATCTTTTTGGAAAAGGCCTAGAGCCTGTGAAGAAGGCGAATGCCTTTGAAGCTCATCTTTTTGGAAAAGGCCCAGAGCCTGTGAAGAAGGCGAACGCCTATGAAGCTGATGCGTTTTGGAAATGGCCCGGAGCCTGTGAATAGGGCCAATGCCCGTGAAGCTTGTCTCCCCCAAGAAAGGCCCGGAGCCTGTGAAGAAGGCCAATGCCTGTGAAGCTCGCCGCCCGTGACACTCTCACGTAATAATGAGTTGGGGCTGTACATGCCCCGGAGTCTCAGGAGCGCCAGCCTCAGGCCCTGGGGCTCCCTCCCACACCCAGTGGCAACACTTAGCTCTGTGGTGGTGAGAAGACGTTGAAGACTAGATTAGGTGCCGGACGCGGCTTTTTCATTTGCTTTCTGCAGTTGGCTTGTTCGCTCTTATTTTTGAAGTTTTATTGAAGCTGTTGCCTTCGAGTTGTGGCTGTTCGACTTTTCGCTCTCCTACCTTGATTTCTCTCACGCGAGGTCTCACGAGGGAGCAGCCAGGACTCCCTCGCGAGTGTTTTTCCGCCCTTATCAATCAAGGTTTCTCAACCCAGGTTCACTACAGGAGCACCCCTCCAGTCCGTGCCTCACGGGCATCGCGACACGAATACAGGGCCTGGGTCGGTTGCCCCCACGGCTGAGGTAGGGGATTACCTACGCGCGAACGTGTGGTCAGAGAGAACAATACCAAAATAACGGGAACAGTACGATGATTAACAACGGTACCCCAAACACACCCCAACGGGGCCCCATACTACTGTCTTTCTGCGCAGGAAAAAGGAAAAGAAAGGGCAAATCTCGCGAAGCTCGCCCGGCGTCGGCCCTCAGGGAAGACTCGACCCGCCTCCGGAGCTTAGGCAGACTCCCTCTCGCGCTTCACCGAGGCACGACGGCGGGCGGACCCGACACCACCCTCCAGGCAGGCACGCCGGTGTGGAGGTTGACCGCGGCCTCTGCTGGAAGAGTCACTGCCCGAAGAAGAACTGGTGAAGCTTGAGGAACCCTGGGCGCCGCCAACCACGCGTGCGCTGTCCTCTCCGTCCTCGCCGGGGTTGGGCCCCCGGCCGCGGTCGTCGTCTTCAGGGCAGCACCCTGCGCGGCGACCATCTTCCCCAAACACCCTCACGTAGAGGGTTGCATCACCGTCGAACTTGAAGTGTAGAGTGCACCGGCGGCTCAGGCCATGCGCGCGGGCAAACGTCTGCCAGCCGCAGGTCAAGGACAGGCTCCCGGCTGCGGAGACCTCCAGCGAAGCCCACGAGGCCCGGATGCAGCAGCCATCTGCCTGGAGCCAGAGGCCACCCAGGGCGCCAGCTGGGAGCTCACCTAGGAGGAAGCGAGGGAGCTGAAGCCGGGCGCTAGTTGGCTCCGCCGCCCACACAATGAACTCCGGCAGCACCTCCGCAGTATGGAAGCGCGGCCTGGGGGGTCGCATGGCCGGAGCACGCCCCCCGGCCACGGCCAGCCGCCCATCACTGCATAGAGAGTCACTTCCGCGATCGCGGGGGGCTGCCGTAGAGGCCGCAGGGTGTTTGCGAGGGCGGCCTCGACCGCGCTTGGGCGGGGGAGAGGCAGACTCGACCTGGCGAGCCTTTCCTTTCTCTGCGGCCGAGAACTTCCTTGGCGGAGCCATGAAGAAGAAGGAGAAGCAGAGGGGATAGACTGGAGAGCGCGTGCCGTTCCGTACTTATAGCCGGCGAAGGCCAACCGTCGACCTCCACGATCGCAGGTAATCATGATCCGCTTTGCATGCAGGGACTTGTCGAATCCGTGCAGTTACCGAGGCGTCGTGGGGAAGCGGATACGCCCACGTCCAATCAACCGCCACGCGGCGCCCAAGGCCGCAGGCTGTTAGGGCCCGCGACGCTTCGCACTTGCCCTTTCGCCTCTCTGCTCGGCCAAGTCCGGGTGCGCCGCGGGCCCGAGGGCTACTGTCGGCGTTCTAGGAACGGGGGTCCCCAGACTTGCCTGCCTGCGGCCTGCGGCGTGGCTCAAAGGGGGCCCAGCGCGGCCCATCTTCATCAACACAAGCTCAAGACCCTCGCGAGGGGCCAAGCCTCGCGGGGCGGACGACAAGGAGCTTCCTCGGGCACGGCCTCATCAGGCTGGCTCATGAGGAGGCGGAGAGTTCAAGGCGGGGTACCTCACGAGGTGCCCATGACCCAAGCCATGACGACCAAGGGCGCCAGTCGGACGCCAGCCCGCGCAGTGTCCTCCTTTCCTCTTTGGTGCAAAGGGAGCAAGCGCAGGCGAGAGCATCAAGCAAAGGCATCCATTTCGGTGCAACAAGACCAAGACCAGCCCAACGGCAGGGAGGAAGTCATTGTGGAGCCCAAGCAGGCATCACCACCACAGCCTTTGACAGGCGAGGACCAACTTTAGTCAGGATAAGTGTACCCGCTGTTCCCCTTCAAAATGGCCAATTGTTGGCGCACTTCCCGCTCAATATTTGGGAAGAGGCCCAGGGCCTTTGCCTATAAATAGGACTAGCCACCCCTAGGGGAGGGGGATCGAGTATGAGGCATACATCTAGAATAGAGAGAGAGAGAGAGAGCGACTAAACCCCTCCTAGCAGTTCATCGCACGAGCCAAGAACAGACCCTCGCGAGGCTGTTCTTCCTTGTATTGTTCATCATCAGCCCAAGAGGCAATCCACCACACCACACACTGGAGTAGGGTATTACACCACAATGGTGGCCTGAACCAGTATAAACCCTGTGTCTCTGTGTTGTTCTTTTTGTAGTTTAGCTCCTAGCAATTCGGCGAGGGGCAGGTAGGTAGACGGCGAAATCTCCGTGCGCACCCCAGTGTTCGAACCTCAAGGGTCTGCCGGAACCTGTAATCCGACATAGGGTTTAGCCAATACAATCTTGTGGTAGATCAACTCTTGTAATACTCATATTCATCAAGATCAATCAAGCAGGAAGTAGGGTATTACCTCCATAGAGAGGGCCCGAACCTGGGTAAACATTGTGTCCCTCGCCTCCTATTAGCATTAGCCTTAGACGCACAGATCAGGACACCCTACCCGAGATCCGCCGATTTTGACGCCTACATTGGTACTTTCATTGAGAGTTCGGCTGTGATGTCAAAGATAGGCTTGATGGCTCGCCTTGTTGTCAAGGAAAACATCACCTCCGGGGGAGCCCTGGCTTCAGGCCAAACCCTCCAGCTGGGCGGCTTTACCATGGCCGCCCGATTGGCCGTAGGGCCGACGATGACTTCTCAGGTCATCGAAAATCGCCTCCGCGTCAGCTCAGAATACTCCGAACAGATGGATCCGATGGAGTTGTCGTCTTTAGATGAACTCCTGGATCGCATCGCCGCCTTGGGAGTCGCTACAGACTACGATCGGATTGGGCTTAAACCCGACCAGGGAGAAATTGAATCTCCACTGATCAGACTGTGGGCCTGAAAAATTGGTTGATGCCCGGAGCCCGAACTGTTAAGCTCGGAAGTTTCTCAAGCTCTGGATCCCAGATTGGGTCAGGGTTCAGACTTAAATCCACCCACCCACCTAGATATAAGTGATCTTACCTACATCAGACAGCAATCCCAGGAAGCGCTCCATCACTTTTGGGCCAGATTCCTCCTTGTCAAGGACAAGATCAAAGACTGCCGTGATGAAGACGCAATCTCATTATTCTGCAGAAATTGCACGGACGAGGGAATCCTCAATGCAATCAATCACCGTCATGTATCACACTTTGCTGACTTGGCAACCATAGTACAGAAGTACTGCGCAATGGAAAGCACGTGGAAAACCCAGGCAGCCTCTTGGGAGCCATTGGTTTCCACTGAACCCCTCGTCCGGACAAAAAGGATGTACCCTCATCGGTCGCCCGATCCAATAACAAAAAAATCAAAGCCCATTATGGGGCGGGGGACCGTTCTGGAGGGATGGCTCGATAGGCCATTCAAGATACATACAACACCAAACATCGTACCAACCCACAGCATTAGAGCATGTTGGATACTCCGGCAAGTGGCCAAGAGCGGCGAGGATCTCCTCACCAAAAATACCGCAGAGCAACATCCCACGGAAGACAACAACCCTACAATGCTGATAGTCTTTGAGACTTTCACCTCAAACAACAGCAGCAAAAGAGCACTCCACAGCCTCGCCAAAGTCTGCCAAGTTGCAGCAATGAACACCTAGAACGACACGGCTATAACTTTCAATGCCAATGATGAACCAAAATTCAGAATAGTCCGGGCACCTGCCGCATTGGTCCTCAGTCCAATTGTGGATGGCTTTCGGCTCACCAAATTGCTCATGGACAGCGGCAGCGGACTGAACTTCATTTATGATGAAACTCTCAACAAAATGGAAATAGTCAGGAGCCGCATTGAGCAAAGTAGCACGACCTTCCGAGGAATCATTCCAAGTCGGGAGGGCACGATGTGCGGGAAAAATCACACTTGATGTGGTATTTGGCACGCCGGAGAATTATTGGTCCGAAGAGATAACCTTTCAAGTGGCCCCTCTTAACAGTGGATACCACGCCCTTTTAGGGTGAGATGCATTCTCAAGCTTCCAAGCTATACCCCATTATGGGTACATGAAGCTCAAGATGCCTGGGCCTAATGGAATCATCACTCTCGCCAGTGATCCGGACATAGCACTCCCCGCTGAAAACAAAACCGCCGCCTTGGCCCTCGAGGCACCGTCTGAAGCCCTCGCGGGCGAAGAATTAACTGCATTGCGCTCCACGATGGATAGGGACGACGTGATACTCGACAAGCGATCCAAATCCACCTCCTTCAAACCAGCAGACGAAATAGCCAAATTCCAAGTCCACCCAATGGACTCCACAAAGACAACATCCATCGGGGCACAACTGGACCCCACGGTCGACGCCGCACTACGGACGTTCCTACGCGAAAACTAGGACATACTCGTGTGGCACCCTTCTAATATGCCAGGGATCCCACGCAGGCTGGCCGAACACAGCCTAAACATACTAGGGATATAAGCCGGTCAAGCAAACATTCTGGCGCTTCTCTGAACCTAAACGACAAGCTATGGGAGAGGAGCTAGCCAAGTTACTCGAGGCCGGATTCATCAGAGAAATAAAACACCCAGACTGGCTTGCAAACCTGGTGATGGTACCAAATAAGGATAAATCCTAGCGCCTATGTGTCGATTTCAAGGACCTCAACAAGGCTTTCCCTAAGAATCCCTTTCCCCTCCCTCGCATCGATCAGATCATCGACGCTACCGCAGGACACGACTCACTTTGTTTCCTTGACGCATACTCTGGATACCATCAAATCAAGATGAAGGAGTCCGACCAAGCCGCAACGGCCTTCATAACCCCATATGGACCTTTCTGCTTCAACACTATGCCTTTCGGGCTCAAATACGCCGGTGCCACTTATCAACGCATGATTCAAACATTCCTGGAGAAACAAATCAGCAAGACAGTTGAAGCATACGTGGATGACGTAGTCATCAAAACTAGGCACGTCGAGTCGTTAATAGACGATCCGCGTCTCACATTCGACAACCTACGAACATATGACATCAAGCTCAATCTGGAAAAGTGTGTTTTCAGCGTCCCCGCTGGAAAGCTTCCGGGCTTCATCGTTTCCAATAGAGGAATTGAGGCAAACCCAGCTAAAATATGAGCTTTGTCACAGTTGGGTACGCCAACAGACATTAAACAAGTCCAAAAATTATCCGGATGTGTGGCAGCTTTAAGCCGCATTATCTCCAGACTAGGAGAAAAGGCATTGCCACAATATCGGCTTCTCCGACGCACTGAATACTTTGAGTTGACGGACGCGGCAATGGTCGAATTGGAAGAAATAAAGGCTCGTCTAGCAAGCAACCCAATCCTGGCCGCGCCAAACGTCGGTGAACCCATGTTATTATACATATCGCCCACACACCAAGTCGTGAGCGCGGTGCTCGTTGTCGAACGAGAGGAGGACGGACACAAATTCCTGCTTCAAAAGCCAGTATACAACGTATCTACTGTCCTCACACCATGCAAATCCCGGTACCCACACTACCAAAAAATAGCATACACAGTCTTCATGGCATCCTAGAAGCTATGACACTCCTTTCAAGAATGCTCCATAACGGCGGCCTCCAAAGTACCACTCAATGACATAATAAATAACTGCAATGCCACGGGCCAGATTGCCAAGTGCGCCATTGAGTTCCTCCCATTCGACCTTACATACAAACCACAGCGGGCCATTAAACCTCAAGTACTTGCTGACTTCATCGCCGAATGGACAGAGGCCGAACTCCCTAAAGAGTATGGCACGTATTCCAACCAGGTCATTGATACGTCTCCGTAGTATCTATAATTTTTGATTGTTCCATGCCAATATTATTCACTTTCATATACTTTTTGGCAACTTTTTATACTATTTTTGGGACTAACATATTAATCCAGTGCCCAGTGCCAGTTCCTGTCTATTGCATGTTTTTTGTTTCGCAGAAACCCAATATCAAACGGAGCCCAAACGGGATAAAAACGGATGGAGATTTTTTTTAGAATATTTATGATTTTCTGGAAGTAAAATCAACGTGAAACAATGTCTAGGGTGGTCACGAGGTAGGGGGCACGCCCTACCCCCCCCCCCCCCCCAGGCGCACCCTGACCCTCGTGGTCCACCCGTAAGGCAGTTGACGCTCTCCTTCTGGCGCAAGAAAGCTAATTTTACAAGGAAGATCTGAGCAAAAGATTCACCCCAATTGGAGTTACGGATCTCCGGATATAAAAGAAACGGTGAAGGGGTAGAATCAGAGAACGCAGAAACAGAGAGATAGATCCAATCTCGGAGGGGCTCTCGCCACTCTCAAGCCATGGGAGCCAAGGACCAGAGGGGAAACCCTTCTCACATCTAGGGAGAAGGCCAAGGAAGAAGAAGAAGAAGAAGAAGAAGAAGGGGGGCTCTCTCCCCCTTGCTTCCGGTGGTGCCGGAACGCCGCCGGGGGCCATCATCATCACTGCGATCTTCACCAACACCGCCGTCATCTTCACCAACATCTCCATCACCTTCCCCCATCTCTATGCAGCGGTGTAACCTCTCTCTTACCCGCTGTAATCTCTACTTAAACATGGTGCTCAATGCTATATATTATTTCCCAATGATGTATGGCCATCCTATGATGTTTGAGTAGATCTGTTTTGTCCTAATGGCTATTTGATGATCGTGATTGGTTTGAGTTGTATGTTTTATTATTGGTGCTGTACTATGGTGCCCTCCGTGTCGCGCAAGCGTGAGGGATTCCCGCTGTAGGGTGTTGCAATACGTTCATGATTCGCTTATAGTGGGTTGGTGAGTGACTGAAACACAAACCCGAGTTGGGGGATTGTTGCGTATGGGATAAAGGGGACTTGATGCTTTAATGCTATGGTTGGATTTTACCTTAATGAATCTTTAGTAGTTGCGGATGCTTGCTAGAGTTCCAATCATAATTGCATATCATCCAAGTAGAGAAAGTATGTTATCTTATGCCTCTCCCTCAAATAAAATTGCAATAATGATTACCGGTCTAGTTATCGATTGCCTAGGGACAAATAACTTTCTCATGACAACAAGCTCTTTACTTTTACTAATTTAGTTGTGTCTTTATCTAAACAGCCCCTAGTTTATATTTACGTGTTCTTTACTTTCTTGCAAGCTTACCCAAAAACACCTACAAAGTACTTCTAGTTTCATACTTGTTCTAGGTAAAGTGAACATTAAGCGTGCGTAGAGTTGTATCGGTGGTCGATAGAACTTTATGGAATATTTGTTCTACCTTTAGCTCCTCGTTGGGTTCGACACTCTTACTTATCGAAAACTGTTGCGATCCCCTATACTTGTGGGTTATCAAGACCTTTTTCTGGCGCCGTTGCCGGGGAGTCATAGCGTGGGGTGAATATTCTCATGTGTGCTTGTTTGCTTTATCACTAAGTAATTTTATTTGCTGCTCTAAGTTGTTCTCTATCTTTAGTTATGGATATGGAACGCAAAATACCAAAAAAATTATCTGTACTTGCTACTCATGAGGATGGGGTAACTCCTAAATCCCTCGATTCTCATTATGTGAAAGATATTGTGTACTACTTTGATAATCCGGAGAAAACCCCATTCAACTTTATAATGGGAGACATGTTGGATCAACGTGAATACTTTAGGAATTATCGCTCGACACAAAAAGGGAAACTATTATGGGATCAATTTATTATGTTGCGTTGGTATGCCTGGGCTCTATGCTTGAGATATGATATCACTTGTTGCTCTAGGATGGAGGCTCCACACCTTCCCTTTTCATGCAAATTTAATGTTAATGAAACCTTAGCTTCTTATGCTAATGGTATATATGATTACTATGATGTGGAACAAATCGAAGAATTTGTTGCTTTTAAGGCTGCTTATGAAATTGAATCTTTGTTTGAAAAGTATGAAGCTTTAGATGATGATGTTTATAGGCCTGAAAATCTTGCTATACTTAGATATTGCTATGCAAATTATGAATACAATTACTACATTAATGCATTTATTGAGAAAGTATCCACCGTCCAAGAAGAGTCTAATATTTTGCAGGAAGCTATGGACGACGAAATTAATGAAACTGTGAGCTCATTGGATGAAAAAGATGATGAGGAGAGCGAAGAACAAAAGGAGGAAGAGCGGATTAGCTACCCGTGCCCACCTTATAATGAGAGTAACCCTCCAACTCATACATTATTTAATACCCCTTCGTGCTTACCGAAGGATGATTGCTATGATGATTGCTATGATCCCGTTGATTCTCTTGAAATATCCCTTTTTGATGATGCTTGCTATGCTTGTGGCCAAGATGCCAATATGAATTATGCTTATGGAGATGAACTTGCTATAGTTCCTTATGTTAAACATGAAATTGTTGCTATTGCACCCACGCATGATAGTCCTATTATCTTTTTGAACTCTCCCGACTACACTATATCGGACAAGTTTGTGTTTATTAAGGATTATATTGATGGGTTGCCTTTTACCATTGCACTTGATGATTTTGATGAATATAATATGCATGTGCTTGCTGCTCCTACTTGCAATTATTATGAGAGAAGAACTATGTCTCCACCTCTCTATGTTTCCAATATGATAAAATTGCAAGAAATTGCTTATACTGTGCATTGGCCTTTACTTGGTGTGCATGAATTGTTCTTTTATGACATGCCGATGCATAGGAAGAGAGTTAGACTTCGTTGTTGCATGATATATGTTACTTTGTGCTCACTACTAAATTACAAATCATTGTTAATTAAAATTGGCTTTGATATACCTTGGGATCCGGGTGGATTCATTACTTGAGCACTAAATGCCTAGCTTAATGGCTTTAAAGAAAGCGCTGCCAGGGAGACAACCCGGAAGTTTTAGAGAGTCATTTATTTCTGTTGAGTGCTTTCTTATAGTTTAAAAAAAAAGAGGGGAACCTAAAAACTTTTCAAAAAGGAAAGTGAAAGTAAGAAAGACAAGCATTGTTGAAGTGGGAGAGCTCCTTGAACTTTGTTCATGCTCACGGAAACTTTGTGAATCTTGATTATAGAAACTTTTCAACAAACATAATTATCCCATTGTACAATTCCATTGTATTATAAAAATAATGTGCCAAGGTTTGCCTTTAGGATGTTTACAATGCTTGTTGGTTTGTACGATGCAGGACAGAAACTTTGGCTGTAGTGAGAGATCTTACATTTTTAACTGGAATGTCAAATGGTTCTGATTCCTTTTGCACTGTCTTGCTGTACAATTTTTTTATTTTTCCTAATTTTGGTAGAATTTTTGGGATATCATAAGTATGGTGGATGTTCAGATTGCTACAGACTGTTCTGTTTTTGACAGATTCTGTTTTTGATGCATAGTTTGCTTGTTTTAATGAATCTACCAATTTATATCAGTGGATTAAGCCATGGAAAAGTTATATTACAGTAGACACAATGCAACAACAAAATATGAATTGGTTTGCAACAGTACATAGAGTGGTGATTTGCTTTATTATACTAACGAATCTTACCGAGTTTTCTGTTGAAGTTTTGTGTGGATGTAGTGTCTAATCGAGGATGTTTCGATATGAGAAGAAGGAAGAGAGGCAAGATATCAAGCTTGGGGATGCCCGAGGCACCCCAAGTAAATATTCAAGGAGACTCAAGTGTCTAAGCTTGGGGATGCTAGGGAGGCATCCCCTCTTTCTTCAACAAGTATCGGTATGTTTCAGATTCGTTTCGTTCATGCATTATGTGCAAGTCTTGGAGCGTCTTTTGCAATTAGGTTTCTATTTTTATTTTATCCACCATGCTGGTATGAGATAGTCCTTGGTTGATTTATAGAATGCTCATTGCACCTCACTTAAATCTTTTGAGTATGGCTTTATAGAATGCTTCATGTGCTTCACTTATAACATTTGAAGTTTGGATTGCCTGTTTCTCTTCACATAGACAACCGCCATTTGTAGAATGCTCTTTTGGTTCACTTATATTTGTTAGAGCGTGGGCATATCTTTTGTAGAAAGAATTAAACTCTCTTGCTTCACTTATATCTATTTAGAGAGATGAGAGGAATTGGCCATTCACATGGTTAGCCATAAAATCCTACATAAACTTGTAGATCGCTGAATATGATATGTTTGATTCCTTGCAATAGTTTTGCAATATAAAGATGGTGATATTAGAGTTATGCTAGTGGGTGGTTGTGGATTGTAGAGACACTTGTGTTGAGGTTTGCAAGTCCCGTAGCATGCACGTATGGTAACCGTTGTGTGACAAATTTGAAGCATGGGGTGTTTCTTTGATTGTCTTCCTTATGAGTGGCGGTCGGGGACGAGCGATGGTCTTTTCCTACCAATCTATCCCCCTAGGGGCATGCGTAGTAGTATTTTGCTTCGAGGGCTAATAAACTTTTGCAATAGGTATATGAGTTCTTTATGACTAATGTGAGTCCATGGATTATACGCACTCTCACCCTTCCATCATTGCTAGCCTCTTCGGTACCGTGCATTGCCCTTTCTCACCTCGAGAGTTGATGCAAACTTCGCCGGTGCATCCAAACCCCGTGATACGATACACTCGATCACACATAAGCCTCATTATATCTTCCTCAAAAAAGCCACCATACCAACCTATCATGGCATTTCCATAGCCATTTCGAGATATATTGCCATGCAACTTCCATCATCATCATATTCATGACTTGAGCATTCATTGTCATATTGCTTTGCATGATCGTAAGATAGCTAGCATGATGTTTTCATGGCTTGTCTGTTTTTTGATGTCATTGCTATGCTAGATCATTGCACATCCCGGTAAACCACTGGAGGCATTCATATAGAGTCATATCTTTGTTCTAGTATCGAGTTGTAATGTTGAGTTGTAAGTAAATAAAAGTGCGATGATCATCATTATAGAACATTGCCCCCCAAAAAAGGGGAAGGCCAAAGAAGCCTAAATAAAAAAGGAGGCCAAAGAAGCCCACCAAAAAAAGAGAAAAGGGGCAATGTTACTATCTCTTTTTCCAAACTTGTGCTTCAAAGTAGCACCATGTTCTTCATGTAGTGAGTCTCATATCTTGTGCTTCAAAGTAGCACCATGTTCTTCATATAGATTGTCTCCTATGTTGTCACTTTCATATACTAGTGGGAATTTTCATTATAGAACTTGGCTTGTATATTCCAATGATGGGCTTCCTCAAATGCCCTAGGTCTTCATGAGCAAGCAAGTTGGATGCACACCCACTTAGTTTCTTTTGTTGAGCTTTCATACACTTATAGCTCTTAGTGCATCCGTTGCATGGCAATCCCTACTCCTCGCATTGACATCAATTGATGGGCATCTCCACAGCCCGTTGATTAGCCGCATCGATGTGAGACTTTCTCCCTTTTTGTCTTCTCCACATAACCTCCATCATTATATTCTATTCCACCTATAGTGCTATACCCATGGCTTGTGCTCATGTATTGCGTGAGGGTTGAAAAAGCTGAAGCGCGTTAAAAAGTATGAACCAATTGCTCGGATTGTCATCGAGGTTGTGCATGATGGGGGCATTTTGTGTGACAAAAATGAAGCATGGCCAAACTGTATGATTTTGTAGGGATAAGCTTGCTTTTGCCTTGTTGTTTTGAAAAGACATGATTGCTTTATTGATACACTCGAAGTATTATTGTTTTTATGTCAAATGATAGACTATTGCTTTGAATCACTCATGTCTTAATATTCATGCCATGATTAGACTTATGATCAAGATTATGCTAGCTAGCATTCCACATCAAAAATTATTCTTTTTATCATTTACCTACTCGAGGATGAGCAGGAATTAGTCATGCACTTCGACGGCTCCAAAATGCTGGCGGGCCTAGGGGCAGGCATTGTCCTCACATCCCCTACTAGATATATTGTGCAGTACGTCCTACAAATATTATTCACGGACTCCAACAATGCAGCCGAATATGAAGCCTTATTGCATGGTCTTCGAATGGCCATCTCCATGGGCATACAACGCCTGGAAGTGCGCGGGGATTCAAACCTTGCAATATCTCAAATAAATGGAGATTTCGATGCCAAAGATCCAAAGATGGTGGCTTACCATAACGCCGTTCTCAAAATGTCGGCTCGGTTCGAGGGGCTCGAGTTTCACCATGTGGCGGATGTCCTTGCTCGCATCGGCACCAAGCGTGACCCCGTCCCACCTAACATCTTTCTGGAAAGGCTTTTCAAGCCATCCGTGGTGTGGCAAGGGGAGAGCAACACTACCAATCCGGATCCGAATACCACCCCAGATTCCGAACACGCCGATATTATTGGGGGCTCAGCCACCGAAATTACACCATCGGCCCATCTCATCATGGCAGTCATCGCCCATTGGACCGACCCTTCTTAGCCTACCTTATGAGGCGAGAGCTTCCTAAGGATCAGAATGAGGCACGCTGCATTGTGCGGCGCTCTAAAGCCTACAAGGTCCACGAGGGAGAACTCTATAAGAAAAGCGCTACCGGAGTACTTCAAAGATGTATCTCCGAGGAAGAAGGACGACAGCTCTTGGCTGAAATTCATGCCGGTCTCGGCGGCCACCACGCCGCAGATCGGGCCCTTGTAAGCAAGGCCTTCCGTCCAGGTTTTTATTGGCCAACGGCCCAAGCAGACGCACAGGATCTTGTCCAACATTGCGTCGGATGCCAGCTTTTCGCTACTCAAAACCACATGCCACCCACCACTCTACAAACAATCCCCAGTACTTGGCCTTTTGCGGTCTGGGGGCTTGATATGGTTGGACCCCTTAAAGGAGGAAGCCATAAGAAAAAAATATCTGTTGGTCATGGTGTATAAATTCACTAAGTGGATAGAGGCCAAACCAGTTAAAACGGCCGAAGTCGGGCCAGTGATAGACTTTATATCCGGTGTTGTGCACCGTTATGGTGCTCCGCACATCATCATCACCGACAACGGCTCCAATTTCACAGCCGATGAGGTGATGGCCTGGTGTGCCAATCTGGGCATCAAGCTGGACTACGCCTCTGTCTACCACACACAAACCAATGGTCAGGTCAAACGCGCCAATGGTCTTATTATGAGCGGCATTAAACCCAGGTTAATGCGGTCTTTGATAGAATCAAACAAGCACTGGGTGGAGGAGCTCGACTCCGTACTCTGGGGCTACGGACCACGCCTGATCGTTCTACCAGATATACACATTTTTTCATGGTGTACGGCGCAGAGGCTGTGTTACCCTGAGACATTATTCATGACTCACCTCGAGTGTGCATGTATGAAGAGAAAGAGAGAGGCCGAGCTGGATCGGCAAGACAGCTTAGATGCCCTGGAGGAGGAGTGCGACCTCGTGAAGGCCCGTTCTGCAGTTATCAACAATAGGCTTGCAGGTATCAAAGCAGAGAAGTATGGGCCAAGACTTATAATATTAGTGAACTCGTTCTACGCTTGCCGGAGAAGAAAAAGGACAAACTCAAGCCCAAGTGGGAGGGTCCCTTCATCATTGACGAAGTTCTCACCGGAGGAGCATACCACCTGCGTGATGCATCAGACAACCGCCTAGAGCCGAACCCATGGAACGCGGCCAGATCCGAAGATTCTATGCTTAGCGCCGGGCTCTTCGTTCGTCCCCTTTTTTCCATTATTTATTTTTCTCTCTTCTCACTCCTTTTTTAGAGCTATAAAGCTTTTGTACAGCTAAACCATACACCTTCGACGCATACAATTCTTAATATGTATGGTGATCATACCTGGGGGCTTCTTGTACAGAAGTTTATTATTATTATTTTCCGAGCATCAAGCTCACCACATATGTGTATTTTCCACGTATGTACCTTTTCTTCGCCATTATATGCATTGATATGACTTAAGTTTTGGCCAAGCTGGGTTGCCGGGCTCCTGTGCTTGTGCCCCACTTTCCCGTTAATTCGGCTAGGGCGTAAAGGGAGCACCTCTGCGATTTTTACTGCCGGGTCATCCGGATGTGTACCTCAGACTGGGTGAAGCTGAAAGCTAGCATTCTTAAGGCAATATTCAGTCGGCGGACTAAAGATGTTGTTCACTTGTCGCATTATGAACCCCCAGATGTTATGTATGCTGTGGTTTTTTCAAACACAGTTCAGACATGCACATTGATGCATGCTTACCCAGGAAAAGGAACCCTTAACGGAACAATTCTCTTTGGAAGATGTTTCTTACAATCAAAATGTAATATAACATAACTAGCCGGATACTTGTGTGTTCAAGCAACTATGACCCCTATGCCTGGCTTCCACGCATACCCCGGTTTACAATACCAGCGGGTATTCAGAAGCACTCCGCACCTTCGGGTCCAGAGGTTGAAGCGAAAAGGTCTGCCATGACAAGTGTTTTACAATTCAGCTAGAGACATTAATTTGTCAAATGAAGTACATAGTCACTTAGACTCAAACACTTCTTCTTCTATGCAATCTAACAAGCTATCTAGCCTACAATCCTGATGGGAATACTTGGCGGCTATTTGAACCTGGTCATATACCAAACTAATGGGAATTTCTTCTCCATTTGCCCCTACAGGTCCGACCCGAGCCATGTGATACGGGTCGATCTTGGTATACCACGTTTTCACCATTGTCCAGGCCTCTCGCGCACCTTCCCAGCAGGCCGATATCTTCCATAATCGGAAGCGCCGCCGTGCTCCCTGGAGTAGCTGTACAAGCCCCTCCATACTTCCTAGAGGGGAGTCGGATGGCCATAAAGCCTTAGCAATACATTGCATCGCCTGCCGAGCTCGCTCGTGCATTTGTGACAGCTCTTGTAGCAGATCGCTCGATGATCCGGACACCTCCCCTTTGGGACGGCCCATCAATATACCCATAGACATAATTTGTCAGTTCCTTCACTTGCCGAACTATATAAAGGTAAGTCCGAACACATACCAAATATACTGCCTCGCAACTTCTTATTCTCCTTCACAGAGTCAACTAGCTGGGCCCGGACATCTTTTAGCTATTCGCCAAGCTTGCTGTTGGCATCTTGGAGTTTGTTCTTCTCCGCCTTGACCTCTATCAGGATACGTTCACCCACGGCCAGTTGCCTTTGAGCTCCTGGACCTCCCGCTTGTGCGACTTTCGGTGCTTCTGCCATAAGATTTGCGCCTGTATTAATAACCCTGGTATATGATTATGTTTTCTCGATAGAGGGGAACATTACCATATGATGCCTTCTTGGATTTCTCCAGTTCGGCGGTAGCTTTAGTCAGCTGGGCCTGACACTTTTCCAGCTCTTGAGATAACAGATTGTTCTTCTCTGTAAGCACCTGGTCATATAACGATCCTTAAATCAGTTGTACCAACTGTTTCAAGTCTCGGGGGCTACTGGTATATGATTATCAGTTTTGCACAAATGTGTACTTACCCGCATATCTTTCAATACTGATCTGTGGCTATGGAAAGCCCATCTCGAGCAGCTCGGATGTATGCATCACCCGAGTTGAAGGCATTGAAAGCTTCTTCTGAAAAACCAGGGTCGCGAAGAGCGGCCCGCCGGCGCCGATGATTCATGGCGCTTTCCACTTCGGAGTTTGTGGCGGATACTTTATCCGAATCCTCCCCAGAAGGACAATCCGGTGTCACTTCCGCGTTAGCCTCTGTCCTCGTGGTAGGGTCCAGAATCTGGCTAGTAGAGGCATGACCGACAGGATTCCCGGACACAGTCCGGCGAATGTTCTTCCTGATAAGACACAATGGGTAGTGTCATACTTTAAGATGATAGCCATGGGGCGTATTTTAAAATCATACATCTTCAGTGAAGGCTCGGCCATATTTCTATTTGCCTTCCTCTTCGGAGGCCTGCCCGTCGTAGGCACCGCCTTCTTGCGCGCCCATCGCCTCCCCTTTAGAGCATAATATAGTACGGTGGGTAAGGCAGAAAGAGGGAATTCTCTCAAAGGACAAGTCTCCTGATTACTTACATGTGTCGCACGGAGATGGCTGGGATAGTCAGCAATGATGGCCACTTCGGTGCCGTCACAGCTCGCCTGGTAAAACACCCCTTCCCTGAGCTCCATGAATATAACCGGATCCTCTTCGAATCCGGGGTCAAGGGAGTGGTTATGGTCCTCTGGCTGTGGTGCGGGGATGTGGATCTCCCTGGTGACTCTCCGCCATTCCTGTTATAAATGGACGGATTAATATTATGAAAAAGGATTCAGGGAGTTGATGGAGTAGAGTAGCGGGACGGAAACTCACCCAGCTGGGAGGGTTGTACATGGAAAATCCATCCCTAGGCTTAATGTGGCTGAACTCCTTGCATTATGGATATCGCCATAACCTCAACTATTGACAATCCGGACTGAACGAGCGTCTTTATCTTGCTCATCAGTTGGTGGACTTCCATGCTATCTTCCTCTCTGGGGTTCCAAGGACGCCAGCTGAGGCGCTTCTTCAATGGAGTACTTGAATATTCGGGAAGACTGATACGTCTCCAACGTATCTACTTTTCCAAACACTTCTACCCTTGTTTTGGACTCTAACTTGCATGATTTGAATGAAACTAACCCGGACTGATGCTGTTTTCAGCAAAACTGCCATGGTGTTATTTATTGTGCAGAAAACAAAAGTTCTCGGAATGACCTGAAAATCCACAGAGATAAGTTTTGGAAAATATAAAAAATACTGGCAAAAGAATCAAGGCCATGGGTCCCACACCTTGTCCACAAGGGTGGGGGGCGCGCCCCTCCCCCTGGGCGCCCCCCTGTCTCGTGGGCCCCCTGGAGCTCCACCGACCTCAACTCCAACTCTATATATTCCGTTTCGCGGAGAAAAAAATCGGAGAGAAAGTTTCATTGCGTTTTACGATACGGAGCCGCCGCCAAGCCCTAATCTCTCTCGGGAGGGATGATATGGAGTCCGTTCGGGGCTCCAGAGAGGGGGATTCGTTGCCGTCATCATCATCAACCATCCTCCATCACCAATTTCATGATGCTCACCGCCGTGCGTGATTAATTCCATCGTAGGCTTGCTAGACGGTGATGGGTTGGATGAGATTTACCATGTAATCAAGTTAGTTTTGTTAGGGTTTGATCCCTAGTATCCACTATGTTCTGAGATTGATGTTGCTATGACTTTGCTATGCTTAATGCTTGTCACTAGGGCCCGAGTGCCATGATTTCAGATATGAACCTATTATGTTTTCATGAATATATGTGAGTTCTTGATCCTATCTTGCAAGTCTATAGTCACCTATTATGTGTTATGATCCGACAACCCCGAAGTGACAATAATCGGGATACTTCTCAGTGATGACTGTAGTTTGAGGAGTTCATGTATTTCACTAAGTGCTAATGCTTTGGTCCGGTACTCTATTAAAAGGAGGCCTTAATATCCCTTAGTTTCCATTAGGACCCAGCTGCCATGGGAGGGTAGGACAAAAGATGCCATGCAAGTTATTTTCCATAAGCACGTATGACTATATTCGGAATACATGCCTACATTACATTGATGAACTGGAGCTAAATCTGTGTCACCCTATGTTATAACTATTACATGATGAATTGCATCCTACATAATTATCCATCACTGATCCAATGCCTACGAGCTTTTCACATATTGTGCTTTGCTTATTTACTTTTCCGTTGCTACTGTTACAATTACTACAAAACTGCTACCATTACTTTTATCACTGTTACCATTACTATCATACTACTTTGCTACTAAATATTTTGCTACGGATACTAAGTTATCCAGGTGTGGTTGAATTGACAACTCAACTGCTAATACTATATTCTTTGGCTCCCCTTGTGTCGAATCAATAAATTTTGGTTGAATACTCTACCCTCAAAAACTGTTGCGATCCCCTATACTTATGGGTTATCAAAGACCCCTCCGGATTGGGTCAGGAAGGAATACATCTTCAACATAAAACCATTTGGAAGGCCATTCGTCGGATGCCTTCTTCGGCGTACTGGATAGGTATCCGGTCCCGGCGATGCGCCATATCTCGGCTCCGCCCACTTGGAATATCGATCCCTCTTGATTACGGGGGACAAGGCAAAACAGCTTCATCCATAACTCGAAATGAGCCTCACAGCCCATAAATAGCTCACAAAGAGCAACATAACCCGCAATATGCAGGATGGAGGCAGGTGTGAAGTTATGCAGTTGGAGGCCATAGTACTCCAGAAGCCCTCGGAGGAACGGATGGATTGGAAATCCAGCGCCTCTCAGCAAATAGGGAACAAAGCATACTCGTTCCCCCTGGATGGGTTGGGGAACTTCTCCTCCTGTTCCCCGTCATCGAAAGAAGGCAATCCGACTCGAACGGGACTAGATCTGCGGGGGGGAGGGGGGGAATCCCTGGGTCTGCAGCTTCACCATTTGGCCGTGGGATATGGAACACTTTTCCCAATCACGCTGCTTGGGGTCATGAGGGCGTGAGGAAGAGCTAGGAGCGCTAGCCATGTTGGGGTGGTTTCTGCGAGCAAGCTCAGAGGATTCCTTGTTGGGAGAGGTGGTGTGGATTAGATCTAAAGATCCCCGTCTATTTAATAGACAATTTTCTCATACGGTCAGGGTGGTAAATGCAAAAATGCCCCGACCTCTCGTATTTGCTTGACACGTGGAAGCTGAAATCATGAAAGTGCAGAAGCCGATGAGCGCGTCATTAAATGGAAAGCCAAACACTGCTATTTAAGTCAGGTACTTTGAAGTATTCGGAGAAGGAACCCGCCTTGCAATGTCGAAGACAATCTGCGCGCCGGACTCATCGTCATTGAAGCCTGGTTCAGGGGCTACTGATGTAGTCCTGGATTAGGGGGTCCTCGGACAGCCGGACTATGTATTGTGTTCGGACTGTTGGACTATGAAGACACAAGATATAAGACTTCGTCTCGTGTCCGGATGGGACTCTCCTTTGCGTCGAAGGCAAGCTTGGTGATTCGGATATGTAGATTCCTTTCTCTGTAACCGACTTTGTGTAACCCTAGCCCCTCCGGTGTCCATATAAACCGGAGGGTTTAGACCGTAGCCACAATAATCATAACCCTATAGGCTAGACTTCTAGGGTTTAGCCAATACGATTTCATGGTAGACCAACTCTTGTAATACTCATATTCATCAAGATCAATCAAGTAGGAAGTAGGGTATTACCTCCATAGAGAGGGCCCAAACCTGGGTAAACATTATGTCCCCCGCCTCCTGTTACCATTAACCTTACACGCACAGTTTGGGACCCCCTACCCAAGATCCGCCGGTTTTGACACCGACAGTCTTCTCTGGTCATGATGTTCTTCACGGGGTGGCTTCCTCCAACCTGTTTTCCTGCTTGGCAAGCACTGCAAAGTCTATCCTTATCAAATATTACATCTTTAACACAAAGGATATGATCACCTTTAATAAGCTTGTCAAGGTTTCGCATGCCCACATGACCTATCCGTCTATGCCACAACCAGCCTTTGGAAGGTTTAGCAATTAAGCAAGTTCTAGGTTGAGCCTTTTTAGTGAAATCAACAATATATAGATCACCTCTACGTATGCCGGTAAAGACCATTTTATTATTATCTCTTCAAAACACTTGGCAATCTATTTCAGTAAATAGGACATTGAATCCAAAGTCAGCTAGTCTAGATACAGAAAGTAGATTATAGCCAAGAGATTCAACGAGTATAACATTTTGTATGGAGTTGTCATGTGAGATGGCCACCCTACTGAGGCCAACCACCTTACCCTTTGAGTTATCACCGAAAGTGACATACTTTCGAGGGTCGTCATTTTTAGCAAGCTCGTGAAACATATCTTTATCTCCGGTCATGTGATCGGTACATCCACTATCAAGGACCCATTCCTTTCCTCCAGCCATGTAGTCGCGAAGGTTAGCCATAAGACCAAAGTGTCACATAGACTCTTCAAGATCAAAGTCATTATCATCATCCTCATCATAGTATCCATGTTCAACATCATCTTGCAAATGATCATTTCCTAGAGAGAGTGATTCATCAGATATATGATTTTGACAACGTTCATCTCTATGAATTCTTATAGCTTCAGAAATAATATTGCTAATGATTCCAACATCTCCTTTGGCACGCATAAGATTGGTAACCCCAAATAAACAATCTCCAAACTTAGGATCATTGGGATTCATCTTATTCAAAGCAATAGACTTATGAAGAATCTCATCTAAGTTTTTCAAGGAATAGTCTGGAAATTGTTCCTCAAGGAATCTCCATATAGTATAAGCACAATCAAGAGTTGGCAAGAGACCAATCAAATTTCTAGGAAAGCCTCTAGTGATAAGATTGATAGTCCTAAGATTGCGAATCATGTCAAGAGACACATCATGGGTAGGATGCAAGCGGTCAACAAGGGGTTCACAAGGAGTAGTAATGTACTTGTTCAAGTGAAATTCCTGAAAAATTTCAAGCATCTCATTTTTCCACTCACCAAAGAACTCTCCATCAAGTATAGGCACTCAACGTCTAAGACTCCCCAACATAGACTCATCCATCTTCCTCCAATGGTGATTAAACCAAAGCAATGGAGATCAATGCTCTGATACCAACTGAAAGGATCGAGAAGAGGTGTCTAGAGGGGGTGATTAGACCCTCAACAAATAAAGTTGGCAGTTTTTAAGTTTTTCAAGTTGAGGTGGTAGATTAACACAATTTCAAGCATACACAATACAATTCAAGCAAACATGCAAAGAGTATATGAGCAGCGGAAAGTATAGCATGCAATTTGCAAGAAAATAAAGGGATGGGATTGGAGTGTGCAAATGCAATTGGAGACGCGGAGATTTTTGGCGTGGTTCCGATAGGTGGTGCTATCGTACATCCACGTTGGTGGAGACTTCGACCCATGAAGGGTAGCGGTTGCGCGAGTCCACGGTGGGCTCTGATACATCTCCAACGTATCTATAATTTTTGATTGCTCCATGCTACTTTATCTACTATTTTAGGCAATATTGGGCTTTATTATCCACTTTTATATTATTTTTGGGACTAACCTATTAACCGGAGGCCCAGCCCAGATTTGCCGTTTTATGCATATTTCAGTGTTTCGAGGAAAAGGAATATCAGACGGAGTCAAAATGGAACGAAATCAACTAGAGAAGTTAATTTTGGAAGGAAACCAACCAGATGGGCTTGGAGTGCACGCCAGGGGAGTCTCGGGCTGCCCACGAGGGTGGAGAGTGCGCCCCTCCCCCCTGGGCATGCCCCCCTACCTCGTGAGGAACCCGGAGGTCCACCGATGTACCCCTTGCACCCATATATACCTACGTACCCTAAAACTTCCAGAACAGATGATAGATCGGGAGTTCCGCCGCCGCAAGCCTCTGTAGCCACAAAAAACCAATCGGGACCCTGTTCCGGCACCCTGCTGGAGGGGGATCTCATCACCGGAGGCCATCTTCATCATCCCGGCGCTATCCATGACGAGGAGGGAGTAGTTCACCCTCGGGGCTGAAGGTATGTACCAGTAGCTATGTGTTTGATCTCTCTCTCTCGTGTTCTCTCTCGTGTTCCTCTATGGCACGATCTTGATGTATCCCGAGCTTTGCTATTGTAGTTGGATCTCATGATGTTTCTCCCCCTCTACTCTCTTGTGATAAATTGAGTTTCCCCTTTGAAGTTATTTTATCGGATTGAGTCTTTATGAGAACACTTGATGTATGAGAACACTTTATGAGAACACTTGATGTTTTGGTGATCAACTTGCGGGTTTCGTGACACTTGGGAACCTATGCATAGGGGTTGGCACACGTTCTTGACTCTCCGGTAGTAGTTTTGGGGCACTCTTTGAAGTACTTTTATGTTGGTTGGATGAATCTGAGATTGTGTGATGCATATCGTATAATCATGCCCACGGATACTTGAGGTGAGAATGGAGTATCTAGGTGAAATTAGGGTTTTGGTTGATTTGTATCTTAAGGTGTTATTCTAGTATGAACTCTTTTATAGATTGATCCGAAAGAATAGCTTTGTGGTGGTTTCGTACCCGACCATAATCTCTATGTTTGTTCTCCGCTATTAGTGTCTTTGGAGTGACTCTTTGTTTCATGTTGAGGGCTTGTCATATGTTATATCTATGTTATTATTGTTGAGAGAACTTGCACTAGTGAAAGTATGAACCCTAGGCCTTGTTTCCTATCATTGCAATACCGTTTACGCTCACTTTTATCTTTAGTTACCTTGCTATTTTTATTATTTCAGATTACAAAAACCTATATCTACTATCTATTTTGCACTTGTATCTCCATCTCTTCGCCAAACTAGTGCACCTATACAATTTACCATTGTATTGGGTGTGTTGGGGACACAAGAGACTTTTTGTTATTTGGTTGCAGGGTTGTTTGAGAGAGACCATCTTCATCCTACGCCTCCTACGGATTGATAAACCGTAGGCCATCCACTTGAGGGAAATTTGCTACTGTCCTACAAACCTATGCACTTGCAGGCCCAACAATGTCTACAAGAAGAAGGTTGTGTAGTAGACATCAAGCTCTTTTCTGGCTCCGTTGCCGGGGAGGCTAGGTAAAGGGTACTCACACTCCGTCACTAAGCTCTTTTCTGGCGAGGTGAGTGCTTGAAGGTATATCTTTAGATCTTGCAATCAAATCTTTTTGTTTCTTGTTTTAGCACTAGTTTAGTTTATAAAAGAAAACTACAAAAAAATGGAATTGAGTTTGTCTCATATGCTTCATCTTTTTAATATCTTTCGTGAGTATGATGGAAAGGATAATTGTGCTCAAGTGCTAGAAGAAGAAATCTCTAAATTGTTTGGCACTAAATATTTGAATGATGAGCATGATTGCAATGTTGTTAGTATGAATTCCTTGAATATCCATGATGCTAATGATATGCAAAGCCACAAGCTTGGGGAAGCTATGTTTGATGAATATGATATATTTTGTCCCCCAAGCTTTGATGAGCAAAATTACTATGATGAAAGCATGCCTCCTATCTATGATGATTATTGTGATGATACGTATACTATAAAGAAGAAGTTTGCTTATGTGGAGAGTAGTAAATTTTCTATGCTTGTAGATCATGAAAAGAATGCTTTAGGTGCTGGTTATATTGTTGAATTCATTCATGATGCTACTGAAAATTATTATGAGGGAGGAACATATGCTTGTAGGAATTGCAATAATATCAAGTTTCCTCTCTATGTGCTTAAAATCTTGAAGCTATGCTTGTTACCTTCCTATGCTTGTTGATTATTGTTCCCATAAGTTGTTTGCTCACAAAATCCCTATGCATATGAAGTGGGTTAGACTTAAATGTGATAGTCATATGCTTCATGATTCTCCCGTTATGTTTCAATTCTTATCTTTTTTGTGAGCATCATTGTCATCATCATGCCTAGCTAAAAGGCATTAAAGAAAAGCGCTTGTTGGGAGACAACACAATATGTATGGTTACTGTTTTTGTGTGTAAACATGATTAAGCTACTGTAGTAATAATGTTTTATAGCTTTTGTTTCAATAAAGTGCCAAGTAGAACCTTTGGGAAGACTTGGGTGAAGTTTATATGATCTTGCTGTGAAAAACAGAAACTTTAGCGCTCACGAGAATAGCTGCCATTTTTTACTGGAGAGTGCTATTTAGTTGATTCTTTTTGCAGATGATTACTAGACAAATTCTTCAGGTCCACCACTTTATTTTCGAATTTTTGGAGTTCCATAAGTTTGCGTTAGTTACATATTACTACAGACTGTTCTGTTTTTGACAGATTCTGTTTTCATTGTGTTGTTTGCTTATTTTGATGAATCTATGGCTAGTAAAATAGTTTATAAATCATAGAGAAGTTGGAATACAGTAGGTTTAACACAAATATAAATAAATAATGAGTTAATTACAGTACCATGAAGTGGTGTTTTGTTTTCTTTCGCTAACGGAGCTCACGAGTTTTCTGTTAAGTTTTGTGTTGTGAAGTTTTCAAGTTTTGGGTAAAGATTCGATGGACTATGGAATAAGGAGTGGTAAGAGCCTAATATTGGGGATTCCCAAGGAACCCCAAGGTAATATTCAAGGACAACCAAAAGCCTAAGCTTGGGGATGCCCCGGAAGGCATCCTCTCTTTCGTCTTCGTTCATCGGTAACTTTACTTGGAGCTATATTTTTATTCACCACATGATATGTGTTTTGCTTGGAGCGTCATTTTCTTTTGTTAGTATTTGCTTTCTGTTAATTAGATTAATGTTTTGCATCTTAGGTTCAATAAAGAAGTCAAGGATAGCCTTTGCCATGCTTATTTTGCTAGTATACATGTTGCTGTTTGAAAACAGAAAGTTTACCGCTGTTGCAAAAATTCCCTAGAAAAGTAAGAGAGTGTTATAATGTTGAATATTTTTTCATATTGATCTCTGATAAATTTATTACAGTGGGAATTTTAGTTCATAATTTTTGGAGTTAGGAAAGTATGGATACTCCTGCATTCTTTACAGACTGTAATGTTTTGGCAGATTGCTGTTATGTTTGCATTGTTTGCATATGTTTGTTTGTTTAATGATTCTATTTGAGGATAGAAGTATTAAATATGCAGAGGCATTCAGTACTCAATGTTGAATAATAATTTTAGTGATTTGTTACAGTAGAAGATGATAAGGTTTTGCATTGGTTTATACTAACCTATCTCACGAGTTCTTGTTGAGTTTGTTGTGAATGAAGCTTTTGATAAAAAGAGAAACCATGATATGAGAGGAATTAAGGAGACACAAAAGCTCAAGCTTGGGGATGCCCAAGGCACCCCAAGATATTATTTCAAGAAGTCTCAAGCATCTAAGCTTGGGGATGCCCCGGTAGGCATCCCATCTTTCTTCTTCAACAACTATCAGTTAGTATCGGTTGAGCCTAAGTTTTTGCTTCTTCACATGAGTTGTGCTATCCTTGCAATGTAGTTTTCTCTAGCTTTGCTTGCTGTTTGAATAAAGTATCAAGATCTGAAATTATTAAATGAGAGAGAGTCTTCGCAGTTGCAAAATTATTTAGCTACTCATTGATATTCACTTATATCTTTCGGAGTAGTTTGTCATTTGCTCTAGTACTTCACTTATATCTTTTAGAGCACAATGGTGGTTTTATTTTGAAGAAATATATGCACTCTCATGCTTCACTTATATTATTTTGAGAGTCGTTAATAGCATGGTAATTTGCTTAATGTTAATATACTTGGTATTCAAGATATGTGAAACTTTCTTTTGAGTGTGTTGAATACTAAGAAAAGTTTGATGCTTGATAATTGTTTTGAGATATGGAGGTGATAATATCAAAGTCGTACTAGTAGGGTGATTATGAATTTAAAGAATGCTTGTGTTGAAGTTAGCAAGTCCCGTAGCATGCACGTATGGTTAAAGTTGTGTAACAAATTTGAAACATGAAGTGTACCTGGCTTGTGCATCCTTATGAGTGGCGGTCGGGGACGAGCGATGGTCTTTTCCTACCAATCTATCCCCCTAGGAGCATGCGCGTAGTACTTGGTTTTTGATGACTTCTAAATTTTTGCAATAAGTATATGAGTTCTTTTGACTAATGTTGAGTCCATGGATTATACGCACTGTCACCTTTCCGCCTTTGCTAGCCTCTTCGGTACCGTGCATTGCCCTTTCTCACCTTGAGAGTTGGTGCAAACTTCGCCGGTGCATCCAAACCCCGTGATACGATACGCTCTATCACACATAAACCTCCTTATATCTTCCTCAAAACAGCCACCATACCTACCTATTATGGCATTTCCATAGCCATTCCGAGATATATTGCCATGCAACTTCCATCATCATCATCATGACATACTTTAATTTTGTCATATTGCCATTGCATGATCATGTAGTTGACATCATATTTGTGGCAAAGCCACCATGCATTATTTTTCATACATGTCACTCTTGATTCATTGCACCATCCCGGTACACCGCCGGAGGCATTCATATAGAGTCATATCTTGTTCTAAGTTTTGAGTTGTAATCCTTATGTTGTAATCAGTAGAAGTGTGATGATCATCATTATTAGAGCATTGCACAAAAAAAGGCCAAAATAAAAAAAGAAAGGCCCAAAAAAAAGGAGAAAGGCCAAAATAAAAAAAGGCCCAAAAAAGAAAAGAAAAGAAAAGGGCAATGCTACTATCTCTTTTTCCACACTTGTGCTTCAAAGTAGCACCTTGTTCCTCATGTAGTGAGTCTCATATATTGTGCTTCAAAGTAGCACCTTGTTCTTCATGTAGTGAGTCTCATAAGTTGTCCTTTTATACTAGTGGGAATTTTTCATTATAGAACTTGGCTTGTATATTCCTACGGTGGGCTTCCTCAAATGCCCTAGGTCTTCGTGAGCAAGCAAGTTGGATGCACACCCACTAGTTTTCTTTTGTTGAGCATTCATAGCTCTAGTGCATCCGTTGCATGGCAATCCCTACTCCTCATGTTGACATCAATTGATGGGCATCTCCATAGCCCGTTGATTAGCCTCGTCAATGTGAGACTTTCTCCTTTTTTTCTCCACACAATCCCCATCATCATATTCTATTCCACCCGTTGTGCTATATCCATGGCTCACGCTCATGTATTGCGTGAAGGTTGAAAAAGTTTGAGATTATTTAAGTATGAAACAATTGCTTGGCTTGTCATCGGGGGTATAGAAGTTGGGAACATCTTTGTGTGACGAAAATGAAGCATAGCCTAACTATATGATTTTGTAGGGATGAACATTCTTTTGCCACGCTATTTTGAGAAGACATGATTACTTTGATTAGTATGCTTGAAGTATTATTAGTTTTATGTCAATATGAACTTTTGTCTTGAATCTTTCGGATCAGAATATTCATATCACAATTAAGAATATTTACATTGAAATTATGCCAAAGTATCACTCCGCATCAAAAATTCTTTTTTTTATCATTTACCTACTCGAGGACGAGCAGGAATTAAGCTTGGGGATGCTTGATACGTCTCCAACATATCTATAATTTTTGATTGCTCCATGCTACTTTATCTACTGTTTTAGGAAATATTGGGCTTTATTATCCACTTTTATATTATTTTTGGGACTAACCTATTAACCGGAGGCCCAGCCCAGATTTGCTGTTTTATGCCTATTTCAGTGTTTCGAGGAAAAGGAATATCAGACGGAGTCAAAACGGAACGAAATCAACTGGAGAAGTTAACTTTGGAAGGAAACCAACCAGATGGGCTTGGAGTGCACGCCAGGGGAGTCCCGGGCTTCCCACGAGGGTGGAGGGCGTGCCCCTCCCCCCTGGGCGCGCCCCCCTACCTCGTGAGCAACCCGGAGGTCCACCGACATACCCCCTGCACCCATATATACCTACGTACCCTAAAACTTCCAGAACAGAAGATAGATCGGGAGTTCTGCCGCCGCAAGCCTCTGTAGCCACCAAAAACCAATCGGGACCCTGTTCCGGCACCCTGCCGCAGGGGGAACCCATCACCGGAGGCCATCTTCATCATCCCGACGCTATCCATGACGAGGAGGGAGTAGTTCACCCTCGGGGCTGAGGGTATGTACCAGTAGCTATGTGTTTGATCTCTCTCTCTCTCTCTCTCGTGTTCTCTCTCGTATTCCTCTATGGCACGATCTTGAAGTATCCCGAGCTTTGCTATTGTAGTTGGATCTTATGATGTTTCTCCCCCTCTACTCTCTTGTGATGAATTGAGTTTCCCCTTTGAAGTTATTTTATCGGATTGAGTCTTTATGAGAACACTTGATGTATGTCTTGCCGTGATTATCTGTGGTGACAATGGGATATCATGTGCCACTTGATGTATGTTTTGGTGATCAACTTGCGGGTTTCGTGACACTTGGGAACCTATGCATAGGGGTTGGCACACGTTCTTGACTCTCTGGTAGTAGTTTTGGGGCAATCTTTGAAGTACTTTTATGTTGGTTGGATGAATCTGAGATTGTGTGATGCATATCGTATAATCATGCCTACGGATACTTGAGGTGACAATGGAGTATCTAGGTGACATTAGGGTTTTGGTTGATTTGTATCTTAAGGTGTTATTCTAGTATGAACTCTTTTATAGATCAATCTGAAAGAATAGCTTTGTGGTGGTTTCGTACCCGACCATAGTCTCTACGTTTGTTCTCCGCTATTAGTGGCTTTGGAGTGACTCTTTGTTGCATGTAAAGGGCTTGTCATATGTTCTATCTATGTTATTATTGTTGAGAGAACTTGCACAAGTGAAAGTATGAACCCTAGGCCTTGTTTCCTATCATTGCAATACCGTTTACGCTCACTTTTATCTTTAGTTACCTTGTTGTTTTTATTATTTCAGATTACAAAAACCTATATCTACTATCTATTTTGCACTTGTATCTCCATCTCTTCGCCGAACTAGTGCACCTATAGAATTTACCATTGTATTGGGTGTGTTGGGGACACAAGAGACTTTTTGTTATTTGGTTGCAGGGTTGTTTGAGAGAGACCATCTTCATCCTATGCCTCCTACGGATTGATAAACCTTAGGGAATCCACTTGAGGGAAATTTGCTACTGTCCTACAAACCAGTGCACTTGCAGGCCCAACAACGTCTACAAGAAGAAAGTTGTGCAGTAGACATTAGGCTCCACCCACAAAGGGTCCACGAAGAAACAACCTTGTCTATCCCACCATGGCCATCGCCCACGAAGGACTTGCCTCACTAGGGTAGATCTTCATAAAGTAGGCGATCTCCTTGCCATGACATACTCCTTGGTTCAACTCCACAATCTTGACGGAGGCTCCCAAGTGACACCTAACCAATCTAGGAGACACCACTATCCAAAAGGTAATATATGGTGTGTTGATGATGAACTCCTTGCTCTTGTGCTTCAAATGATAGTCTCCCCAACATTAAACTATCTCTCACAGATTTGGCTATGGTGGAAAGATTATTTGAGTGGAAAGCAACTTGGGGAAGGCTAGAGATCAAGATCCTTGTGGTTGGAATGGAATATCTTGGTCTCCACACATGAGTAGGTGGTTCTCTCTCAGAAAAAGAATGCTGGAAGTGTAGGCACGTTCTGATGGCTCTCCTCATGAATGAAGAATGGGTGGAGGGGTATATATATAGCCTCCACACAAAACCTAACTATTACACACAGTTTCCCAAACTCGGTGGGACCGAATCTTAAAAATCGGTCTGACTAATTCAGGTCAAAATGTGAATGTTAGAGTTTTCGGTGGGACCAACAAGGTCAACTCGATGGGACCGATGTGCAAGGGTTAGGGTAAAACCTCAACTCGGTTTGACTGATTGCTCAAACTCGGTGAGGCCGATTTTGGTAATAAGCAAACAGAGGATTGGTCAAGCAAACTCGGTGGGACCGGCTGAACAAACTTGGTGGGACCGATTTTGTTGTAACAGGTCACAGAGAATCTGCAAGCCCATCTCGGTGAGACCGAGATCCCATCGGTGAGACCGAAGTGACTAGGGTTTTGCAGTGGCTAGATTAGATGAAACTCGGTGGCGCCGGATAGACAAAATCATGGGGGCCGAGTTTGAAATTTAGGTTTAGTACATATGTGGATGTGAGAAAGTGGCTGAGGGTTTTGGAGCATATCACTAAGCACTTTGAGCAAGCAAGCCATTAAGCAACACCTCATCCCCTTTTGATAGTGTTGGCTTTCCTATGGACTCAATGTGATCTTGGATCACTAAAATGAAAATGTAGAGTCTTGAGCTTGTTGCCAATATGTGTCCTTAGCATTTTGAAGGGGTTCCACATCCTCTTGTCCATGTCTATGCCACTCTAATGTTGAACTCTTCTGAAATATACTCGGTAGAAATATTAGTCCAACAAGAGATATGTTGACATAAATTACGAAAATCACCCTGGGAGCACTTGTGCTTTCAACATGACACGTATGTATCGTTACTATTAAGGTAAAAAGATGGGGTTTATTCATACGTGAGTTTATCTTGTCTACATCATGTCATCTTGCCTAATGCATTACTCTCATTTTCCAGGAGCTTACTACACTAGATGCATGCTGGTTAGTAGTAGATGCAGAATCGTTTCGGTCTACTAATCATGGACATGATGCCTATATGTTTGATCATTGCCTTGGATATCGTCATAATTATTTGCTTTCCTATCAATTGCTCAACAGTAATTTGTCTACCAACTGTATGCTATTTTCTCGAGAGAAGGCTCTAGTGAAAACTATGGCCCCCGAGTCTATCTTTTATCATATAAAAATCCTAAAAGTACCTTGCTGCTATTTTCTTTTATTTATTTTATTTTGTATTTTTTGTCAGATCTATCTATCATATCCTATACAATTTAATCTTGCTCGTAACCGTTGAGGGATTGACAACCCCTATACGTATTGGGTTGCAAGTATTTGTTGTTTGTGTGTAGGTGTTGTTTACATAGTGTTGCTTGGTTCTCCTACTGGATTGATAACCTTGGTTTCAACACTGAGGGAAACACTTATCTCTACTGTACTGCATCATTCTCTCCCCTTCGGGAAAATCCCAACGTGGCTCACAAGTAACAGGAAAAATTTCTGGCGCCGTTGCCGGGGAGACATCATCACCATCTATCAAGTACCTACTCATAAACTTTCATCTACATGCAATTATTTTATTTTCCATTTGCCTCTTGGTTTTATCTCCCCGACTTCAACTTTTTTACAAAAATACAAAAATATTTTTCGTTTGCCTTTTTGTTTGCTTGATCACTTTATCGTTATGGCTAGTTTCTCTCTTGTTTCATGTACCCCTGGAAATGGGGTCCTAAATTTTAAGAGAAGAGGGTGAGAAAATTTAAAAGATGCTTGGTATAGAATTTGTGATGCTCATAATAGATCTATTTGTAAGCAATCCACTACTATCAGTCTTCGCAATTTTTATGTGGGCATTACTACTTGGTATAGATTTGTTCTTGATACTATTATCGGAGGGAATTTCTTGAGTTGTCCCTCTTTGGATGCGCACCTTCAGTGATATGGGAAATTTAGTGGGATCACCACCTATCACTATTAATGAAACAGTTTTAACTCTAGAACATGTTATGCAAATATTAGATGCTATTCAAAAGAAAATGCCTACCATAGAGCATATTGAAAATTTGGATAAAAATATCCATAATCATGTCACTCAATTTGGATCAAAGTTAGGGAATACTCTTAAGACGATGAAGGAGAAAGAACCAATAATTAATGGAAGGGTGCAACAAAGTCCTTCTAGGATTGACAAGTTAGAAGAAATTATAAATAATTTGGGTTATGCTTTTTCTTCCATTAAAACTATTGAAAAGACTTCTCCTAGTAAGAATTTCATGTATACTTATGTTCCTAAAAACAAAGGTGCCACTTCTAGTAGCAACAATGAAGATCTAAAGATGATTAGTGTTCTCCCCAATTTTGTTGAGTTAATAAAGAAACCTACTTGCAAGAATGAACTCCTTAACTTTATCCCTAGGAGCGTGATCATTGAGAATATGCATGCTAGATATCCAAGGAATTATGGATGTGTGATTGAGGAGTTGGAAGCCAAAGATGACAACACTTGAAACTATGCATTATGCCTAGCTAGGGGCATAAAACAATAGCGCTTGTTGGGAGGAAACCCAATAGTTATCCTGAAATTTTTTGTTTATTTTATGTTTTTTAATAAATACACAATTATGCTTCTGTTATGATTGTGCTTTTTATGTTTTAGTTAGTGTTTGTGCCAAGTAAAGCCTTTATGATGGTTTGGGTGATAGTTGACTTGATTCTGTTGAAAATCAGAAACATTTGCGCCTAGTTATGGAATTATGTAAATTCACAGAAATGTCTTTTTGATCTGATTTTTTTACACATAATTTATATACAAATTTCCCACATCGTCCTCATTTTTAAGAATTTTTAGAGTTATAGAAGTATGGTAAATATTTAGGTTTCTACAGGCTATTCTGTTTTTGACATATTATGTTTTCGTTGCATTGTGTGCTTGTTTTGATTAATCTATAGATTGTATTGGGGGGGTATAAGCCATGGTAAAGTTAGAATACAGTAGGTATAGTGCAATAACAAAATATGAATGGGTTTGCAATAGTACTTAAAGTAGTGATTTGTATTCTTATACTAACGGATCTCACGAAGGTTTTGGTAAGTTTTGTGTGATTGAAGTTTTCAAGTTTTGGGTGAGATCACAATAGGTGAAGGAATAAGGAATGGCAAGAGCCTAAGCTTGGGGATGCCCGAGGCACCCCAAGGTAATATTCAAGGACTCCCAAGCAACTAAGCTTGGGGATGCGCCGGAAGGCATCCCCTCTTTCTTCTAATGACCATCGGTAATATTACTTGGAGCTATATTTTTATTCGTCACATGTCATGAATTTTGCTTGGAGCATCTTCTATTATATGAGTCTTTGTTTGTTTTGCCTTTTTGTTTGTCACAATCATCCTTGCTGGACACACCTATTTGAGAGAGCCATAATGATATCCTGAGTTGTTAGAATTGCTCTTTGTGCTTCACTTAAATTTTTTGAGCTAGGCAATTGCTCTATGTGCTTCACTTAAACCTTTTTGAGCACTGTGGTGGGTTAATTTTGAAGAAATATGCTCTCATGCTTCACTTAAACCTTCCATGGATTGTGTACGAATGGTGGAAAGTAAATAAACTTTACTTTCTATTTGGGAATCGCATATGATTTATCTAGCATGGAAGATATTGGGAATTCTCGGCCGCTTTCATTGACAGGAAAAGCATGCCTTTCAAAATAATTTTATCTCTCAATTTCAGCTATGAGCTCTAGCACCTCTATTAATCTCTGCTTCCCTCTATGAAGGGCCTTTCTACTTACTTCTATACAATTTCTATTTTTATTTTGAGTCTCCGTCTTCTCTTATAAAGCACCAACTAGAGAACACTATTTTCATACTTGTGCATTGTATTTAGCTAATATTTGAGTGTGTTTCATGAATGGATCAATGATTGAACATAATGGGCTAGGGATAACTTTCTTTAGCATTGATATTTTGAAAGACATAGTTGCTTGTTGATATGCTTGTGTATTGATGTCTTCATGTCAAATTATAGACTATTGCTTTGAATCATTTAAATTCCAAATATCCATGCTACAAAAGAAAAGAATATGTGATGAACATATTAGGTAGCATTCCACATATTTTTTGTTCTTATCATTTAACTACTCGAGGACGAGTAGGAATTAAGCTTGGGGATGCTTGATACGTCTCCAACATATCTATAATTTTTTATTGTTCAATGCTATTGAAGTATCAATCTTGGATGTTTTATATACAATTACAAGCAACTTTGAATCATTTTTGGGACTAACCTATTAACTTAGTGCCTAGTGCCAGTTGTTGTTTTTTGTTTGTTTTTGGTTTCGCAGAATATCAGTACCAAACAAAGTCCAAATGCTACAAAACTTTTTGGAGATTTTTTCTTGACATAAGGGACACTAGAAGCTTCGACAAAAGACCAGACGTGGGAGCATGGACCTACAACCCACCAGGGCGCGCCCAGAGGGGCAAACGCGCCCTGATGGTTTGTGGGGCCATGGCTCCGTTTGATCTAACTCTGCCTTGATAAATACCAATAAATTAGGAAACCAACATGGGAGTCCATGAAATACTTTTTCCGCCACCGCAAGCCTCTGCTCTCGAGAGATCCCATTTGGGGACCTTTTCACGCACTCTGCCAGAGGGGGAAATCGATCACAGAGGGGTTCTTCATCAACCTTGTTGCCCCTCTGATGATGCATGAGTAGTTTACCATAGACCTACGGGTCCATACTTAGTAGCTATATGGCTTCTTCTCTCTCGATGTTTCTCAATACAATGGTCTCCTTGTTGTTCTTGGAGATCTATTTTATGTAATGACTTTTTGCGGCATGTTTGTTGAGATCCAATGAATTGTGAGTTTATGATCACATATATCCTTGAATATTATTTGAGTTTTCTTTGAACTCTTTGACGCATGATTAATATAGCTCCGTATTTCTTCTCCGATTTATTGGTTTAGATTTGTCCCACTAGATTGATTTATCTTGCCATGGGAAGAGGTGCTTTGTAGTGGGTTCAATCTTGTGGTGCTCAATACCAGTGACAGAAAAAGGACATGACACGTATGTATCGTTGCTATTAAGGGTAAAAAGATGGGGTTTATTCATATGTGAGTTTATCTTGTCTACATCATGTCATCTTGCCTAATGCATTACTCCGTTTTTCCATGAACATAACACACTAGATGCATGTTGGATAGTGGTCGATGTGTGGAGAAATAGTAGTAGATGCAGAATCGTTTCGGTCTACTAATCTTGGACGTGATGCATATATGTTTGATCATTGCCTTGGATATAGTCATAATTATTTGCTTTTCTATCAATTGCTCAACGGTAATTTTCCCACCCACCGTATGCTATTTTGTCGAGAGAAGCCTCTAGTGAAAACTATGGTTCCCGGATCTATCTTTTATCATATAAAAATCCTAAAAATACCTCATTGTATATTTTTTTTATTTTGTACTTTTTTCAGATCTATCTATCAAATCCTATACAATTTAATCTTGCTCGTAACTGTTGAGGGATTGACAACTCCTCTACGCTTTGGGTTGTAAGTACTTGTTGTTTGTGTGCAGGTGCTATTTACATAATGTTGCTTGGTTCTCCTACTGGATTGATAAGCTTGGTTTCATAACCGAGGGAAATATTTATCTCTAATGTACTGCATCATCCCCTCCTCTTCGGGGAAATCCCAACACAGCTCACAAGTAGCACTTGGCAAGGGCTTCCGCCCTTTTCTCACGCGTCACCGAAGAAAAGATACATTGGTGGCCAAGGAGTCGATCTCAAGAGGAAGACATCGAAGTGCTGCAGGTAGCCACTCAAGTTACTTGCCTCGCCCATCATAACCTTACCATCATCAATGTGATGGCCCTGGCCATAAGCCAAGGAGTCCAGCCCCTTCAGCAATGAGCTCATCCTCTATGGAGGTATAATGGCTCCAACGACACTACAAAAACCGTCCGAGAGGGCTTCGCTAATCGTCATGCATTCGCATCTGCGCTGGAAGCCATCTATAAAGATGAGAAAGAGGATTTTGTCAAGCAAAGGATGTTTGACGGCTTCTCCTACCACAAACCCGTCGAGGAGGTAAGTTGCTTTATCAATGACTTAGTTGTCCTGAGTTGAGTATTTATATTCCTGATTAGTTGTTTAACATATCCGAGCAGAAGTGGAAGCGATGGATGGACAGAGTATGTAGTTGGCTTCACAACCGGAAACCTACGCTTGCAGTAAAGACCTCGTTTTGCCGAGGACCCTGATTTAGATCTTATCTTAGAAGATGGGGTCTTTTACTAGGAGAGTGTTGAGAGCATTGAAGTGATGATTATTATCGACCATTTGCGTCCTTTGCGTTTATATAACATGGCCCACGCCCCTTCATGAAAACTGACAATTAGTGCCCCTGCTCCGTAGCCAAGCACTTTTACCCCTTCCAACATGGGTCGTCAATCGAAGCGTTAGAAGGCTATCTCGTCCCCTCTAGGGAAGCCATCAAGAGGAAGCTCGTGTGCGACCATTAAACAGTCCTCCTTCTCATGCATAAGTGCTATCCTGACATCAACCCCTTCTTTGCCAAAAAAATCAATCATATTAATATTATGAGCATTGCTTACGCGCTTTGTAGGCCTTCTATCCCCATCAACCTGCCAGTACCCGAAGCTTCATGTACACACGACGCCGTTCCCGAGGCGACTTCTCAATAGCCTCCTCCTCCTGAATAACCTCGTGGTACTCCTTAACCGGAGTCCTCAACGGCGCATTCTGCGACCACCTCAAAGGTCAAAAGCTTAATGCACCATCGGGTGAGAAGGGCATCACTGGTGAATCTAGTTTTTTTTCTGGCGAGGAGTTTAATGCGCACCAAACAGTGGATGCGTACCTCATGGCTTCCCCGATGGGGCTTAAAGAGGCTGCCAACGTATTAGTGACGGGTTTGAAGGTAATTTTAATTTCAGGATTATGAGTATCGAATGTTTTAACTAACCCAGTAGCCCTCGAGGTGAGCATGGGTTTTATGTCCGCGTGAACCAAGAAATGTTTGGCATGGTCTAGGAGTCTTTTAAAATAGAACGTGAAGCCTAGTAACCCCCGAGACACCAAACCAGGGAATCAGTTTACCCCTTTTAAATAGAATGTAGTTAGAAAAGCACGAAGCCCAATAGCCCTCGAGCCTTAATTTGGGCACAACTGGCCCATTTAAGGATCGATTTTATGTACTAATGTTTGCCATTTCCTGACGCAGACAACTCGGCAAGGGAATGACAAGCTCTTGAAGGATATGGAGAAAGCCAAAGATGATCTTACCAAGACGAAAAAAGAGGTGTTAAAGTGCAACTAGTCCCTGAGTGGTTTTGGCAATTCATAACAACATATATCTCATTGAACTAATAGCCTTTCAAGTCAAAGATTTCATGAAGTTCAATGATTGGAATGGCAAGGACTAATGAGTGTGGACCCCTCAAAGTGCGAAGGAGATGATTGGCAAAAGCTCAAGACTCTACATTTTTGGTTAAGTGATCCAAGATCACATTGAGTCCATACGAAAGCGAATACAATTAAAAGGGGATGAGGTTTTGATAATGATTTATTTTCTCAAGTGCTTAGTGATATTGCTCCAGAACCCTCAGCCAGTTTCTCTATCCAAATTTGTAAAAGACCCTACATTCCAACTCGGCCCCACCGAAACTTCCCTATCCAGATCCACTGAGTTCATTTGGACACTGCCACAACCAAACCCTAACAAATCAGAGTCACCGATATGGTTCTCCGTCACACCGGGATGGCTTGCCCAACTCTCTGTAACTTGTTGTAATTATTTCGGTCTCACCGAGTTTTGCAATCAGTCACACCGAGATGGCTTGGTAAACCTTCTGTAACCAGTTGCAATTATTTCGGTCTCACCGAGTTTCGCAATCGGTCACACCAAGACGGCTTGCCAACCTTTCTGTTGCCTTATTGCTTCACATCGGTCCTAGCAAGTTTATGGTGGCACCGAAACAAGGCTTTCCTTTGCCATGGCACATCGGTTCTTCCAAGATGTTTCTGTCGGTCCCACCGAGATTCCTAACATTCATATCTTTTACACAGGCCTGTGCCACTAAGTTGGGTCAAAAGTGTGTAATGGTTGGATTTTGTGTGGAGGCTATATATACCTCTCCACCCCCTCTTACTTAGTAAGAGAGCCATCAGAACGTGCCTACACTTCCACTACTCATTTTCTGAGAGAGAACCACCTACTCATGTCTTGAGATCAAGAGATTCCATTCTACCACTTGAATCTTGATTTCTAGCCTTCCCCAAGTTTCTTTCCACTCAAATCCTTCTTCCACCATAGCCAAATCTGTGAGAGAGAGTTGAGTGTTGGGGATACTATCATCTGAAGCACAAGAGCAAGGAGTTCATCATCAACACACTGTCTATTACCTTTTGGAGAGTGGTGTCTCCTAGATTGGTTGATGTGGAGTTGAACCAAGAAGTTTGTAAGGGCAAGGAGATCGCCTACTTCGTGAAGATCTACCCGAGTGAGGCAAGTCCTTCGTGGGTGATGGCCATGGTGGGATAGACAAGGTTGCTTCTTCATGGACCCTTCGCGGTTGGAGCCCTCCATGGACTCGCGCAGTCGTTACCCTTCATGGGCTGAAGTCTCCATCAAAGTGGATGTACGATAGCACCACCTATCAGAACCACGCCAAAAGTCTTTGTGTCCCCATTGCATTTGCCTTCTCCAAACCCTTCCTTTCCTTACATGTGCAATGTTTTACTTTCCACTGCTATACTCTTAGAATTGCATGTGTAGGGTGTTGCGTGACTTGCTACTATTGCTAAAATCTGCCTACAACTAAAATTGGAAAAAGTTAGGTTTTATTCGGTCTAGTAATCTAACCACCCCCTCTAGACATGCTTTTGATCCTAGATGTGGTATCAGAGCTTTGCTTTCCATAGCCTTGGTTTACATTGCTTTGGTCTCCGTAGCCTTGGTTTCATAACCTAGGAGAGTAAGGCGTCTAGTGAGGGTAATTATCACCGTAGAGGTCCATATTTTGATGGTACAAATTTTGCTAGTTGGAAGCATAAGATGAAAATGCATATTCTTGGTCATAATCCTGCCATTTGGGCTGTTGTTCGTATTGGCTTGCAAGGTGAATTCTTTGAAGATGGTAGAGAACTGGATCATGAAGCGACCGCAGAAGAATTGAAGACGTTGCAATACAATGCTCAATCTTGTGAGATTCTCTTCAACAAATCGTGCCCCGAGGAGTTCAACAAAATTAGGCGCCTTGAGAATGCAAAGGAAAATTTGGATACTTTGGTTGATATGCACAAAGGTACCGAGTCCGTCAAGGAATCCAAGTTGTATGTGATCCAAAGTCAACTTGACAAGTTCAAGATGAAGGATGGTGAAGCAGTCACAGAAATGTACTCTAGGCTTGCTCTCATCACCAATGAGATTGCCGGCTTAGGAAGTTAAGAGATGACCAACAAGTTTGTCATCAAGAAGATCCTTAGAGCCTTGGGTGGAAAATATGATACTGTGTGCACATTGACCCAAATGATGCCCAATTACAAAGATCTCAAGCCCACAGAGGTCATTGAAAGAATTGTTGCTCATGAAATGTCACTCAAGGATAAGGAGGAGCTCCACAACAAGTCAAGTGGTGCATACAAAGCTTCAAGTGATGCTCCTATAACTTCAAGTGACAAACTAGTCTCCAATGAGGAAATAAGTATAATGGTGAAGAACTTCAACACATTCTACAAGAGTTGAAGCAAAGATAGAAGGTCCAAGTTAAGGTCCTACAATGAGAAAAGATCTTCTACTCATGACCATAATTGCTACAACTATGGAAGACCCTGACACTATTCCAATGAGTTTACGGCACCTTACAAGAAAAGGGAAGACTCGCGTGAAAGGAGAAGTAGAAGACATGAATCACCTCATAGAGAGAGAATGAATAGAGATGATCGTTATGAACGAAGACCCTCTCGAAGAAGCAAGGATTCGGAAAGGAAAGACAAGTCATCAAAGTGCTACACAAGACGAAGACATCAAGCTCATGTTGGTGAATGGGTTTCTGGCTCCGACTCCGACATCCACTCCGAGCGAAGTTATCACTTTGACTCCGACTATACTCAAGATGAAGGTGTTTCCAGTCTTGCTCTAGTATCATCCAACTTCCGTTACTTATTTGATTCACCAAATGAAGGAATTGGAAGATGCTTCATGTTTAAAGGCCCCAACGTATCACACCCCGAGTATCATAATTTCAATAGTGATGAAGATGATTTCCTAGGTGATGATGATTTACTTGTCGATAAAACTAGTGATGTGAGCTATAATGAAATTGCTAGTAATCATGCTAATCAAGATGAAACGAGTGGTAATGATAAGAAGGAGATTGAGTGTCTAACTAAAGAACTAAACACTCTTAAGTTAGCTCATGAAACAACTCAAGAAGATCATAGAGAGCTCCTAAGAACTCATGAGAAGCTACACTTCGAGAAGCTAAATTTAGAGCAAGAGCATGAGTTTTTAAAAGCATTCAATGATGATCTTCAAAAGAAGAGTTATTCTTACAATTACAAACGCCTCCTCTTGTCTACTTATGACCACAAATTAAATTAGTAACAAGAGTACGAAAGATTCTTCTTCTAGTAGTAACAATAACAATGCTAAATCTGATATTGTTGCTTCTAGTAATTATCTTGATTCCACTAATGATTTTCTTAGCCAAGTTACACTTGAGCAAGAAAATAGCTTATTGAAGGGAATTATTGAGAAAGATGTTACAAGAGTCTTGCCGGAGTAAGCAATTTGAGGAAATTGTACGCAAGCAATGAAGGCACCAGAAGAATCAAGGTGTTGGTTATTAAGGAAAGTTCAACGCCAATGGAGTTGAATGGGAAGAAGATCAATACCCTAAGACGAAGTTTTTTCCTCAACAAGAGAAGTATGACCCCACTTCTTTCAAAGGGGCACAAGCTCAATATGATCTTCCACCACAAGACCACAAGCTAAAAGGCAAGGACAAGCTTCAAGAAGAGATTGATTAATTTGAAGAAGCACCTCAAGCCTTTGCTCAAGTGGGTTCCCAAGACTTCATCAAGCTCTAATTCATCAAATTTGACTACAACTCCAAGGATTCCCATCAAGTTGATGTGGGTCCCAAAGAAGAAGAACTAGAGTGTTCTTGAGGGTGACTCCACCAACAAACTTCACTCATATTCACTTTGGCATGAACTTGTGCAACCAACTTCAACATCTTGCACTAGTTCATGGAGTCACAAACCCTCTTGTTGGTAAGACAAGGGAGAAGGTATTCAATGCATTCATGGACATCATATTATGTACACTTCACTCTATGTCTATAGATATTTTTGTATGTTCCTTGTGGGACTAACCCATGTAGGTATTGAAAGTGCAAAAATCCAAAGGATAGCTCCCAACTCTTGATGAACTACATCAACATTGAGCATCCAGGTATTCACTATATACATGAAGTCATAATCGACAAAACCCAAGGTTAGTTCATCCTTCTTTGGGGGGATATCACATCTATGGAGAGATTTGCTCTAAGACTTGAGCTAAAGTAACTCTAATGGTGTGAACACATTAATGCTTTATGTAAAACTGGTAACCCCACTTGTGCTTAAATGACAAGCATGACCTATCATGAAATGTTCTCATTTGACTCCTAAGTCAATATACTCATATATAGATGACCTAGTCATCGCCAATGTCTTGATAGATGCTAGAATTGGTTGTGCATGTTTGACACATATTTTATTTACTATCTTATTGTGTGAGCATGTTGGTATGGATGTTTTGTTCTTTCGAGGACATCCATTTGTTATTTTGATTGTCTTGGTTTTTCTGGCTAAGTGGATGTACAAGAATGGCTAAGCACCTCCTCTAGCTATCTATTCTTTCTTGTCTCAAATTCTATTCTTGCTACATCACAAAAATTGAACAAGTCATTTTCGGACCCTCCGGGTGAGGCGCACTCGGAGTCACCTATCTGAGAAGGACTGAGCTCCAAAACCTTCTACTTGTTTTCGGTTGGACCAATTCACTCAAACACGATTAAACCGAAATCATTTAGATTGATATAGTTTTCCTTCTCGGTGTCACCGAGTTCAACCATTTCAGAGTCACTGATGTGCTATACTGCTAGTTGTTACACATATTGGTGCCACCGAGTTGTTCCAGTCGGAGCCACCGATAGCACATGGGTATATATACATCCGCGGCCCGTACATTGATTTTTTTTCAAACATCATGTTCCCACACCCCGTTGCTACCGTCACCCTTGTCTAGGGATCATCACCCTCTTTTCCAACGCGCCCTTGCCACCGGACTCCGTCGCCGTCAATGGAAATCCTCCCCGCTGTTGCCGCCGTAGAGATCTCCACCAAGTTAGGGTGAGATTCGACCCCCTTCATGTTCTAAATTCTAATTCAATGCATGGATGGATTGCCATTATTCTTGCCATGGATTGAAATCCTCCTATCCACTGCAAATTCCGTAGATTAGTTTTGAGCAAAAAAATTAGGTTGAAGTTCCCGCCAAATGCATCTCGGACCGACCGATTCAAATTTTTGGAGTCATCGATTTGGCCCAGGCCATTGCACTAGTATGTCTCGGTGCCACCGAGTTTTACTAATCGGTGAGACGAAAGTAAAGTTTTCATGAAACCCTAGCATATCAGAGACACTGAGCCACATATCGGTCAGATCGAAAATTGTGTGTCATGTTTCTGTTAAGTGCTTCGGTATTACTGAGATGATCAACTTGGTGGATCTGAAATGCCTTCTTTGGAAACTTGAAACTGAGATTTGAACTCAATTTTCTTCAAAACAATCTGCTTTTTGTGGTGACTCATCTACTCTGCCCATACCCAACTATTCACAGGGTCAGCTTGCAAGATGTCAGATGCCAGTGACAGTCAGAATGCCTCAGAAGCAAATGTTGACCTAAGTGAAGGCTCTAGTCCTGAAGATAGCTACTATGAGGGAGAAAGGAGTTCTCCAGAACTGCCTAAAGCTGCTACCAGGGCAAGGAAGAAGAGAACCTCAGTTGATGAGGATGAGGATTTTGTTGCTGAGGGAGCAACATCAAAGAAGAAGAAGATTGTGCTTAGAAAGGAACATGGCACAACTACTAGTGCCAAACCATCTACCAGCTCCAAGGATAGAATGGTAGCAAGGAAGGTTCCTCAGTCTAAGAAGGACAAGATCTCTAAGGAGGAGCCACCAAAGAAAAAGAGAGTGAGAACGGAGTCTTTTTAAGTGATCTTAAAACCTACCTCCATGAGGAGAGATGACATGCCTGAAGGAGAAGAGGAAGAGCGTGCAGCTAATCCACCTCCTGCCAAGTCTCAGAAACTTATGGTAGATGCAATGAAAACTACCGCTACCTCCAAGTCCAAACCCAAAGCTTCAGCACCCAAGAGGACTACAAGAAATGTCTCTGCTAGTGAGAAGAACAAGGCCCGAGTGCCTGAAGCTACTATTGATGATGAGCCACTAGTGCTCGGAAAGTTGAGACCCAAGATTCCAGAGCATGACAATGCCCATCCTGTTGCTGAGAACATGATGGAGAGGAAAGATAAAGATCTGCATCAATGGAGATTGTCTGATCCCTATGTTCTCATAAGGAGGACTGCTTGTGATTATTATTTCCACACTAGAGAGTAACAAGATTTCTATGAAACTGTGCTGCTAGATAAGAAACCTATGGCCAGTGACATGAAATGGGTGGATTGGGAATACATTGATGATAATGAAGACAACTTCCCCCATGTTCATGAGAGCTTCAAGCTTGCTGGTGTTGATGCTTTTGTTGGGAAAAAGATTACCAAGTGGAATAATGAAATGATTATGCAATTCTATTCTACTGCTCATTTCTATCCAGACTGAAACATTGTGTGGATGACTAAGGGAGTGAGAACCAGTCAACCATCTCTGAGTGGACTGCTCTTCTTGGTGCTCTAGAAGAAGATGAGAGAGATATTGATGTATATGCAAAGCCCAAGATGGATCACAACTCCATGAAGAACATGTACAAGCGCATTCCTGAGAAAGATCTTGAGACACACAGGCTAGGATCTGTGAAGCATTTGTTGTTTGGATTGGCCACCATAAACACTACTTTGAGGCATACTCTATTGCCCAAATCTGGAGACGACAAGATGATTTGTGGCCACTCCATCAACCTTCTGCATCTCTTTGAAACACCCCAGAAATTGGTGATGAGCTTAATTGTTGAAAATATCAAGAGAACCGCAGCCGACCAAAAGAAATCATGTAGTTTTGCTCCGCACATTCAGTTGCTCATCAATTCCAATGTTGGAACGAGCACATATCTACTTGATCACGAGCATCTCCCTTTTTTGCCAGAATTTGAGGATAACATAGTTGTGATGGATCCTTCTCACCCTACTTCTACTGAGGCACAAGAGAAGATACAGGCCGCAGCCGCAGCCAAAGCAGCCAAAGAAGCATTTGCTCCCACTGCCAACCTCAAGACGAAGAACGATCAAATGACGTATCTGATGGGAGCAACCCTAAGGATTGACCAAAGTCTGGGCAACCTCACCAATAACCAGGAGAGGCTAGAGTGGGTAGTCGAGACAAAGATACATGATCTTGATGTAAAGATCACATAGGTTCAAACCATTGTGGAGAAGCTGAGGGATGACATTGATGCAGGTAGAGTTGCTGCAGAGGATAGTGGAGATTAGGGATGGCAATGGGTACCCATTACCCGCATACCCCGCGGGTAAAAACCCTATTAGGGCAAGGGTATGAGTTAAAAATATATCCATGGGTACATAAATAGGAAAATTCAAGCCCATTGGGTGTAGTGGCTACGGGTATGGGTTAATATAACCCGTGCCTGTGTACCCATGTACCCACATATAATCTAACAAATAGGCTTTATTTATTATTTACAAAAATTCTATAGCCCTAAAAATACCCTTTTTTAGCGGCCCCTAAAATACCTAATCATGCATGTCGAACCACACTAGCTAGCCCACGAAGCCATATGAGCATAGGACCGAATCACCATTGTCTAAAAAAATCACGTAATCACCATTCATCAAGAATCGCACACGTGATATACGTATCCCTATATGGTTGTACTTGCGTGATTGACGTGTGCTACATCTTGAGCCTGCGCTGATTTTTCCTTTGAAGGGTAAAGGGTGATGCGGCAAAGTAGAGATAAGTATTTCCCTCAGTTAAGAACCAAGGTATCAATCCAGTAGGAGGCACAAGCAAGTACCCAATATATGCACCTGCACAAACTAACAAACACTTGCACACAACGCAAAAAGGGGTTGTCAATCCCTTCACGGTCATGAGCAAAAGTGAGATCTGATAGAGATAGGTATAAAACGAATAAAAGTAAATAAAATTATGCGAGGTATTTTTGGGTTTTTGGTTTTATAGATCTGAAAATATATGATGGAAACCAGACCTGGGGGCCATGGATTTCATTAGAGGCTTCTCTCTTGAAGAAAGCATACGATGGCTAAACAAATTACTGTTGAGCAATTGATAGAAAAGCGCATAGTTATGATGATATCTAAGGCAATTATCGTGAATATAGGCATCACATCCGTGACAAGTAGACCGACTCCTGCCTGCATCTACTACTATTACTCCACACGTCGAACGACTCCTGCCTGCATCTAGAGTATTAAGTTCATAAGAACAAAGTAACGCCTTAAGCAAGATGACATGATGTAGAGGGATAGATCCAATCAGTATGGTAAAACCCCTATCTTTTTATCCTTAATGGCAACAATACAAATATGTGCCTCACTGCCCCAACTGTCACTGGGTGAGGACACCGAAAGATTGAACCCATCGCAAAGCATCTCTCCCATTGCAAGAAAAACCAACCTAGTTGGCCAAACCAAATCAATATATCAGAGAGAAATACAAAGATATCTTAATCATGCATAAAAGGGTTCAGAAAAGACACAAAAATTATTCATAGATAATCTGATCATAAATCCACAATTCATCGGATCTCAACAAACACACCGCAAAAGAAGATTACATCGAATAGATTGCAAGAACATCGAGGAGAACATTGTATTGAAGATCAAAGAGAGAGAAGAAGCCATCTAGCTACTAGCTATGGACCCGTAGGTCTGTGGTAAACTACTCGCACATCATCGGGAGGGCAGCAAGGTTGGTGTAGAGGCCCTCCATGATCAAACCAGAAAAGGCTCCAAGATGTGATATCACGAGGTCACATGCTTGCGGCGGCAGAAAAGTATTTTTGGTGCGCCCTCTGGTGTAGGGGGAATATTTGGGAATTTATAGTGCAAGTATTAGGGTTAGGGGAGTCCCGAAGGGCCCACAAGCCTCGGGGCGACCCCCTAGGGTGCACCCTAAGGGCTTGTGGCCCTCTCGTGGCTCCTCTAGCCTCCTCCCTAAGCTTCATGGTTGTCTTCTAGTCCAAGAAAAATCATCATAAAGTTTTATCCTGTTTGGACTCCGTTTGGTATTGATTTTCTGTAGAAGACAAAAACTAGGAAAAAACAACAACTAGCACTGGGCACTAGGTTAATAGGTTAGTCCCTAAAAATGATATAAAATAGAATATTAATGCATATAAGCATCCAAGATAGATAATACAATAGCATGGAACAATCAAAAATTATAGATACGTTGGAGACATATCAAGCATCCCCAAGCTTAATTCCTGCTCGTCCTCGAGTAGGTAAATGATAAAACCAATTTCTTTTACGCACGTAAAATGAAGCGATCACACTGTTACCTTAAGGACATGTCTAACCAGTGTTATTGTTAATCTAATGCCTCTAGTGATATGATGCAACTAAACAATGTTACAAATGGTACTCCTGCTGTTTTCCCCAGTATGATAAGTAAGTTGCTTCTTTATGCTGCTGAGTATCCTGGTGTCCCCACGGTCCCATGCCCTTAAACCAACTCTTTAGCTGTTGTTGATCTACTGTATCTTGTAAACAAGCAATGCCACCATTAAAGTAATCCCATATTTGACGAATGTCATTGTTGATCGTAATGCTTCCGGTAACATGAAGCATTGCTGACGTTTTAAAATTTCTACCATCCTTGCATGATTGCCATGAACATAATCAAGATGCTTCTTTTCATTTCGTGTGTGTTTCGTATCTTGTTATTTACCAGGAACTGTTTTCTTTGTATCTTTTTGTGCACATAGGGATATCCATTTCACCTTGTTGCTACTGTGACCTTTTAGTGAACTGCACAAAACACTTTTTTTGGAATGAGTGTCTTGTGCAGTTCAACTAAAATATCACATGGGCAACATCTCTCAATTTTGGTGGAACTGCACAAAATGGTGATTAGAGTTTCCAAAATCTTCATCAAATTCTGCTGGTAATCTCGTGCAACATTTTATTAGCCTTTGTAAGATGAGCCGTCACTATCACCACAATGACACTTAAATTTAGTGGAACTGCACAAAAGGATAAGCAAATTATAGTTGCACCTTACATGAGCAGGACAGCCAACCTTAATGTTGCTCAATTTTAGTGCAACTACTAAATAAGAACCTGTCAGCTCATGAGAGCAAGTACTTCTTGCTAGCTAAATGATGCAATCTTTACTTCATTTCAGGTGAACTGCAGAAAAAGTCGCATGAATTGAATCATGGATCTGCAGGTTGACCTCATTGAGTCATGGCGGCGTAGGGGCCCCTCTCGCAGTGACCGGGTATGTTCCTTTTCGGTTGATTTTGACTCTGCATCCAGCTAGTGATCTTGTGCTACTGTTTTGTCACTATTACTGACACTGATAAAATGAACTAATAATACATTTAAAATAGAACTACTATATTAGCTACCATTCCATTTCCAATGTACATAATTTGCTGAAAAAAGTGATCGAAATGAGTTGACGCTCCTCCTCTCTAACTGGCGGGCGCCATAGTTTTAGTTGAACTGCAAAAAAAAGTGATTGAAATGAGTCAACGCTCCTCCTTCTACTGCCACACTGAGGTGTTAATGAATGTTAATGAAACGCTTTCATGGCAAGATATGGGGACAGGAAGAATAACTTGATCTCCCAAAGTCATCTCACACCGGTCAGTACTGTCCTTTATCAACATGATTGTGCTTTGTCATACTGTGCTAACGTTGTATTTTTTAAATAAAGCTATTCTATCGCAATCTTTTCTCGTTTTGGAAATAAATTTGCTTCAACTAGTGCCATTATTATAGTAATCATGCTCTTTCTTATCTGTGCAAACAGGAATACTCAACTACAGATGTTGTGATGGTCAAGAGCATTTGCCAAGTTCTTGGGTTGTATGACATGGCTAGCCAAGATGGATTTAATCCTAATATTCACTTTATCAAAAGGCTCTAATGGGTTGGTTCTGAATCTTGCAAGTTGGGAATCAATGAGATGTGTAGGCATCTTTGTTGTACTTATTATTTGAATCTTATTTGTTGGTTCTGAATCTTGCAAGCTGGGAATCAATGAGATGTGTAGGCATCTTTGTTGTACTTATTACTTGAATCTTATTTGTTGGTTCTAAATCTTGCAAGCTGGGAAACACGGCATAATGATGCAGAGGACAACAACCATAACAAATTGTTCAAACTTGGTAGTATTGTCTGTGTGAAAGTGCGACAAATGTGTTGATCATGTGCATCCTAAGAATAATAATTCTAATTGTTGTGCATGTTGATCCTGTGGCACTTATAGAACGAGCCAATGCATTGCTTGTTTTAAGAATAAATTTTAATTAAAGTTAATTAAATTTAAGTAAAGTGACCACTAACACTTGTTATTACAGTACCAATACAGACTCGCTCGTGAACCGACGTGTGGCCGGAATAGGTTTCTTAATGGAGGCGTTTGAATGCGCCGAGGGTGCATGTTCTACCGGGCGTGCAGCGGGCGAGGGAGGGGTAGTAACTATTTTCGCATGTAAACACTCTGTTTACAGTTGAATCCAGTTCCCCAAGAGCTGAAAAATGAACTACTGCCGCCTACGCACTCGTTCACTTGAAGAGACTCCAATGGCAATCCGAGGGGTGAGCCTGCTGGATATGGACTTTAGCAATGAGTTCACCTTTGAGTTCGTCGTTAAGTCCCATGGCTTCACCAAGTTGAATGTGATGTACACCAACGATCCGGACTCGGTGAAGCTCTGCCTCGCCGAGTTCAAGCGGTACATATAGGACAAGAAAGCACAAGGTCGCAGGACTAGACCTTGTGCCCATCCATTTGTCTCCTGACAGGGACCAGTGGATCGCCGTCGCCCAGGTATGCGTGCCGGACAAGGCTCTAGTCTACCACTGCTGTAGGGCCATCAGAGGTTCTGGAGCATTCGCTCGTTTCATCGGCAGCGGCGACTACACCTTCTCTATGCTGGAGAGAAGGAAGAACGTGTCGATTCGGTCATCTGGTGCAACAAGCTTGTCGACATCCAGAAGCAATACAAGATCATCGGCAACAGGCAGGAGAAGGACTCCGTGGTTGACCTCACCGAGACCATCATCGACCCCTGCTACGCCAACATGAAAAAAGACAATGATACCAAGGACCTGAACACGTGGGAGGTACCTCTGAATCTAGCCTACATAACCTACAGGGCCAAGGACGCATACACATGCTATGACATGTACAGGCGGATCTTGGACATGAGGGCGTGTCTGCTTCCCATAACTGACGAGTACACGGACAGCCGCAGCGTCATGATCAAGCCTGCCAGGAAGGTCTAGATGATGTACTTTATCTGTGTAAGCACCTTTATCATCTGAGTGTTTCATGCATTAGCCTATGTGTCATAATTATTTGTTTTGTCCGAAATATTTCGTGTAAGAACCCATTAACTTGTTTGCTTTTTTAGTGGCTATTTGGTTATGTATGTAACTAGTTCACCAGGCTATCGTGCTTTCAATCTCCTTCCTCCCAACATATTCCCCTTCTCAGGTGGACCCAGCAGGTCTCGTACACAGACATCTGGGACCAACCACCTATCCATTTGTATTTCTTTATTTTGTTCAATATTTTGTCCTCTTCCTATCCAGCGGCTAGCGGCGCTGCCGCGCACGCCTCGGTGACCCATCATAGCCTATGGTGTTGGCCAGGCCATCCCTCTACTCCCACACATTGTCCGGCGACGGCAGCTCCATCGGCCCACCCGGCACCCGAACAAGTCAACCCTCGTCCTCCCCTTCGTCTGCGTCTTCCCCTGCTCCGATTCGTTCGGTCCGAGGTCTCGACGTTGTCCTCCACCTTGGTGCACTCACCGCGGCGCCGCTGTCTGTCATTCCCAATATGGTCAGCAAAACAAGAGGAATCGAGAGACGACTGTTTGTCGAGACGCTGACAGTCCCGGACCCACCAGGTCCACGGCCTAGGTTTTGTTGTTTAACATGTGCAACCCACGACATGTTTCAACTTTTTTTCGATCCAACAGGTATCAAGCAGCCTCTGGGCCTCCCAGCCTAGCTTGTCCATAACATCAGCAGCCCAAGTTATGTTAAATTTTTTCAAGACGACGCACAGCTCAGTTCTATTTTTCTATAAGAATGCAAAACTGAACCTATATTTTCCCTTCTATAATAGTAAATATATTTATATCTATATCTTATTTTATTACATATATATAATATAAACAACATAAGGTTCCGTTAAACCTGTCGTTCATCCAACCATTTTATAGACCTTCCCACTTCCTTTATTTTTCGTTTTCATTAATCCTATATCTGAATTTTCTCCCACTTTCTTTTTTGATATAATCTAAGTTTTCTTCCAATACTTTTCCCTAGAACCAACTCAACTGTCCCACGTCTAGCCTAAAAATAATAATACCCCATGTCCTATTAACTCATCAAATTAAAATGATATTTTATTTCATAAATCGAAAGTTCTTACAAAATAATATTAATAATTGTTTATATATAACTTGGCAAGTTAACTCCTGGTGATTGCGTACATAAGCTTGCAAAGATTTGACTGACCATTGCAGTAATAGACGTGCAATCGTGTGTTTATGTTTTTATAACATTTCTCCGTCCAGCCCAACATGATATTTTCACCCAGCCCAGCAAGTTCGTGGATTTCGAGAACAATGCAAATGGGCTTTAAATTCTACCATAATATATAAACGGGCTGCATAGACGCTACATCATAGTTTCACCCAGCCCACCAAATGGACTAAAAAACAAATGGACTGGCTGACATGTGGGCCAGTAGGTCGAAGCCTAAGCACTTTCGCAAAAAATAAAAATACAAAGGTCGAAGCCTAAGCAAGGCATTGGATTTACATCCAATGGCCGACATTCTTCTTCAATCTCTCGTCTTCTTCCCCCAGTGATGCCGGGACCGCCTGCTCCAGCCTCCGGCGTCCAGCGGTGCTGTTATGCGCGCCTCGCAGTGAGACGCTACCCCACCGACGGCCAGGCCCACCCCGCACCCGAACCAGTCAAGTTTCCCACTCCTCTCTGTCTGTGACTCCACTGTCTCCGGGGCGTTCCAGTCTGGGGCCTCACCGTCGTCCACCGGCTTGGTGCGTTATGCACAGTGTGGTCAACATGGTCAACAAACGAGAGTCATCGGAAGATCACTGTACATGGAGAGGCTGACAATGGGGATGCACCACGCCCATGGACGCATGCATGCAATTGCATCCTTTTTACCCTAAAAACAATGTTTTCTCCCCCTGACAGCTGGGACCCACTAGATACATCTTTGCACACAAGGAAGTGCATCCTTATTATGGAAAATACATGATTCTTCCCCCTAACAGCTGGAACCCACTAGCTATATCTTCGCACGCAAGGAAGTGTGTCCTTATCCTCCCTAATAGCTGGGACCCACCGGGTCGAAGCTTAGGTAGCATTGTCTGTGTACATACCGGTCGATCGGTCTGTCTGCCACGATGAACCATGGCCGAGTAAGGAGCGATAGCAGTTCAGGCAGTCCAGGCAAAACCATGTACACGTATGTACAGCCAGATGCCAAAAATATGGTCACATACGTACATATGGGCGGGGTCTCGAACATGTTGTCGCGCATACGTACGACCAGGGATCATGTACATGGAGAGGCCATGGACGGCAGCAATGGCATCATGTTCATCGGAAGCCAACCGGCTGGGTCAGAACAAAGAAACTGCGTCGTGTTCATGGGGAGGCAACAGAATGCGTCATGTTCAATGGGAGGCAATGGAATACGCCGTGTTCTTCAGGATCCAACCATCTTGGACGGAATAGATGAAACAAGGTCTGGCGTACCACAGAACAGAGGAAACGGGCCATCTGTTTGACCGCGTACAGTCGAAACGGGGTCCTATTCATCGGGAAGGGTCTAGCATACCGCAAAATGGAGGAAACAGACTTGTGTTTGACCGCGTACGGTCAAAACAGGGTCCTGTTCATCGGGAAGGGTCTGGCGTACCACAAAAAGGAGGAAACGGACTAGTGTTGGAGCGCCTACGATCGAAACGGGGTCCTGTTGATCGGGAGGGGTGTGGCGTACCGCAAAACGGAGGAAACGGACTTGTGTTGGAGCGCCTACGGTCGAAACGGGGTCATGTTCATCCACCGTCTACTGCCTCGCTCTAGCCTCCACCAGCTATTGTTCATCCACCGTCGACTTCCTCCAGCCTCCACCTACTACAGTTCATCCACCGTCGACTTCCACCAACCTCCACCAGCTATTGTTCATCCAAGGGGTCCTGTTCATCCAGCCTCCACCAGCTACTGTTCAACCAGCCCTCCACGAGGTCCTGTTCATCAACCCTCCACCGGCTACTGTTCATCAACCCTCTACGGGGTCCTATTCATCCACCCTCCACCGACCTCCTCGACCAGGGTCCTGTTCCTCCAGCGGCAACAGCCTACTACTACCACGGGGTCCTGTTCATCCAACCCCCACTGGGAACTGTTCATCCAACCCAACCACATACGTCTTGACTCGTTCAACCAACCCCCATGTTTACTGTTCATCAATAGGTAGCAGGTTCGACTGACTTCAGTTAGCAGCAGTAGCGAAGGAATCCCTTGATCGTGTTTAGTTAACAGCAAGGGATTGATCGGGGTTCAGTAACATAGCTAGTGCAATCACTCGGTTTTAGTTAGAGCCCAACGCCTTGCTCGGGTTCATCTAGAGCGCAACGCCTCGCACACACGCGCGTACGTGTACAAGAGAAACACGCAAACCTCCGTGCATCGCTCGGCCCCGACCACCCACCATAACCGGGAACTCCTCGAAATTTTCCTCGCCCTCGCTTCTACCATGATTTTTTCTGTCATGAATGGCCCAAAGAATGTCATGCAGGTGTGTCTCTGGCCCGCCCAGGACGAAAAGCCCATTTTTTGTCATGATTTTTTGTCATAGAAGTAGGAGCCCACCACATCTATGGTGATACCGGGTTTTGTCACAATTAGCGTCATAGAAGTGTCATAAGCATAACAGAAAAAAATTCATTCGGCCCTAAATGTCACAGATGTGTTTTTTTTTGTAGTGTACTTTAGTTGAATCTAATTTTTCAAAGGCAGTCCTTATAGAAGGTTAAAAGGCAACTTGATTATCACTGTTGTGGCTTTGCATAGGTAAGAATGGTTCTTGCTAGTTGCCCATAGCAGCCACGTACAATTTGCAACTACAAAGTAGAGGACGTCTAACTTCTTTTTGCAGGGCATGTTGTGATGTGGTATGGCCAAAATGTGATGTAATATATGTTGATGTATGAGATGATCATGTTTTGTAATAGGTTCACGACTTGCATGCCGATGAGTACAACTGCCGGCGTTCTGGATACGGGGGTATCCAGACTTGCCTGCCTGTGGCCCACTGCATGGCTCCATCGACGGCCTGGTACGGCCCAGCTTCAACATCGACAACTCAAGACCCTCGAGGGGCCAAGCCTCGCGAGGCGGACAACACCAAGACCTCTAAGGGGATCGGCCTCCTTAGTCTGGCTCTCGAGGAGCGGAGATTTCTATGCTAGGTGCACCTCACGAGGCTTAGCTGTCGTGAGCCGTGACGATCAAGGCCAGGTAGGCGCCCGCGGGCGCAAAGTACCAGTTTCCTCTTTGGTGCAAAGGAGGCAAGCAGCAGGCGCGGAGTCCCGAGGAATCAGCCAAAGGTTTCCATTCTGGTGCTACCAGACCAAGACCGCTAGGACGGCAGGACGGAGGTCATCGCCGAGCCCACCGCAACATCACGACCAGAGGCTTTTGCAGGCAAAGACCACTTTAGTCAGGATAGGATGTACTTCTTGTCCACCTTCAAATCTGGCTATCATGGGATCCCTTCCCGCCAACATTTGGGAAGAGGACCAAGGCCACTATAAATAGGACTTAGCCACTACCATAGAAGGGGGAGATCAACCCGAACGGGGCAAAGCCATTCCTCGCTCACCAGCCCTCTTGAGCTCAAGAACACCTCTCCTCCAAAGGTTGTTCATCCACTGTATTCATCCTCTGCCCCACGAGGCAATCCACCACAAAGCTGGAGTAGGGTATTACACCGCAAGGTGGCCTGTGGTCTCTTTGTCCCTTTGAGCTCGACGCGCTAGGTTGTGAGGATCGCGAGTAGGCAGGCTGGGTAGGTTGAGATCTCCGCATGCACCCCCAGAGTTCGAACCAATCAAGGGTTTGCGGAACCCAAAATCCGACATTTGGCGTGCCAGGTAGGGGTGCGTCGGAGATCCACTGCCCCGTTTACCACGTCCCGCCACTGGCTCCGATGGCAGGCGCTCCCTCATCGACTCAGCCGACGCGCGCCTTCGGGGGAGCCATGGGCCTCCGCACTTTCACCCCCGCATTGCGACAAGTGGAGTGGCCACCCAAGTTCGGATCGGAGATGCCGCCACGCTACGACGATGCAGCGGATCCGACCGGCTTCCTCCAGGCGTACGAGGAGGCAGTTTGGGCGGTCGGCGGAGACGACAAGGTGATGGCCAACTGGCTCCCCATGGCCCTCGTAGGTGCACCACGCGCCTGGCTGCTCAACCTGTCGGAGTCTTTTGTGGCCTCCTGGGAGGAGCTGCGCGGCCTCTTCATCGCACACTTCGCGGTCCTGGCGCCCCCTGTCGTTGCGGCTCTCCTGGGTGGCTCGCAGGCACCACCCTCTGACCGCCACATCAAGCAATTCTACCACCAAGTAACCGCCGCCCAGGTGAGCTTGGGGGCTCCCCGGGCTGGGCAGCACCCAAGGCCGACCTCACCTTCGGCCCAGAAGATCATCCAGCTACCACGGCGGGAGCGGGCGCGCTCCCGATGCTTTACACCCCCACCATCTACAACGTGGCAGTCACCAAGACCCTCATCAACGGCGGAGCCGGCCTCAACATGCTCTCCGTGGAGGCATTCAGCTTACTTCATGTGCTCCACGGCCAGCTCTGCCCCACCAAGGCCTTCTCCGGGTCAGCGACGGCTCCACCAGCCCCTGGGGCAAATCCACCTCCCCGTCACTTTCGGGACCCAGGACAACTACCGCGCCGAGCTCATCGACTTCGACATCGCTCAGATCGACCTGCCATAAAACGCCATCCTTGAGTACCCTGCCCTGGCCAAGTTCATGGCGGCAACTCATCCAGCCTACAACCTCATGAAGATGCCAGGTAGCAGCGGTATCCTCACGGTGGCGGGGGACACCAAGGATGCGCTGCAGGCCCTCAAGCTCGTCTTCAAGACTGCTGCATCTGCGTAGCCGAGCGGAAAAGGGGGCCCTAAGGCCCCAGGGGCAGCACTAGCCAAGAAGAAGCAGTTGTTTTCCCAAGACCGATACGAGACAAAGGAGGTGCCAGTTGATGAGGATGGAGCGTCAGGCGCCACCTTCACCATAGGAGTTGACCTCCCACGGGACCAAGAGGAAGCGTTGGTCGGTTTGCTGCACGCCAACAAGTGTTCCCATGGGAGCCCAAGGACTCGGTCGGGATTCCAAGGGGAATAATCGAGCATCACCTGAGGGTATGCGTAAACATGTGCCCAGTGAAGCAGAAGGCCCGATGACAGTCCATCGAGAAGTAGGTGTTCATCGTCCAAGAAACCCACAAGCTGCAGGATGCTAGAGTCATTCGGGAGGTGCAGTACCCGGAATGGCTGGCAAACCCAGTCATCATTCCCAGGAAAGGAGGGAAGGAGTGCATGTGTGTCGAGTTCACCAACCTCAACAAGGCTTGCCCCCAGGATCCCTTCCTGCTTTCGCGCATCGACCAGATCGTCGACTCCACCGCCGAGTGCGACCTGTTGTGCTTTTTGGACGCCTTCTAGGGCTACCACCAGATCAAGATGATCGTGCAAGATGTGGAGAAGACGGCGTTCTTGACCCCCTACAGGGTGTACTTCTACACCTGCATGCCTTTCGGGTTGCGCAATGCTGGGGCTACCTTCCAGCGGCTGATGCACATCTCCCTGGGCCGGCATCTCGGGAGAAACGCTGAGGCTTATGTTGATGACATAGTGGTGAAGTCTCTGGAGGCGAAGACCTTGATTGAGGATCTGAAGGAAACGTTTGCCAGCTTGCGCAAGGTGGACCTATAGCTCAATCACGAGAAGTGTGTGTTTGGGGTTCCCTCTGGCAAGCTGCCGATTTTCCTAGTGTTGCACAAAGGAATCGAGGCCAATCCGGAGAAGTTCAAGGCCATAGAAGACATGAGCCCCCTGCAGACGCTCAAGGAGATGCAGAAGCTGGCGGGCTACATGTCCTCGTTGGGGCGCTTCATCTCCAAGCAGGGGGAGCACGCCCTCCCGTTCTTCCAGCTGATGAAAAAGAAGGGGCCATTTGAGTGGACCCCTGAAGCTGATGCGGCCTTTCAAGACCTCAAGAGATACCTGACCAGCCCGCTAGTGATGGTGGCGCCGCGCCCTCTCGATCCCCCGGTGCTCTATTTGGCCGTCACCCCTCACTCCGCTAGCGCCGCTCTAGTGGCGTTGAGGGAGGAGCGCCCGATCAAGGACCCTCAGCAGGGAGCCCGTTCACCAAGCAAAGCGCAACAGCCTCGGGATGGTGCTCATGAGGCCTCGGCTGACTCGACGGCTAACATCCCTCCCGAGGCTCAAACCGCCCCTCCGGCCGGAGGGGCTCCTGAGGCTGAGGCTCGCGAGGCCGTAGCTAGTGTGGCAGGCGATGGGACCCCTGAAGGCTCGCATTCTCAAGAGACACAAGACCTCACCAACACCTCCTCCCTCGTCCAGCACCTGGTCTACTTCGTCAGCATGGTGCTACGGGAGGCCCGGGCATGCTACCCCAAGCCCCAAAAGCTCTTGCTCATGCTCCTCGTCACCTCCCGAAAGCTGCACCACTACTTACAGGGGCACCCCATCAAGGTCGTTTCAGCCTACCCATTGGAGAGGATGCTCCGGAGCCCTAATGCCACCGAGCGGGTTGCAGAGTGGAACATCGAGCTTCAGGCGTTCCAGCTCGAGTTCAGCACCACCAGGGTCATCAAGGGCGCGGCCTTTGCAGATTTCGTGGCAGAATGGACTGACGTCCCTCACCACCGAATATGCGAGGATCGCGCCCTCTTGCCTGGAGACGAGGCACCAGACAGGTGGATCATGTACTTCGATGGTGCATTCTCACGACAAGGCGCGGGGGCTAGGGCTGTCCTCATCTGACCCACCAAGGACAAGCTCTACTACGCTGTACAACTCTGCTTTCAGCAGGGTGAAAAGGTCTCCAACAACATCGCAGAGTATGAAGGCTTGCTCGCCGGCCTTAGAGCCACGGCGGCACTGGGGTGAAGCATCTCACCATCAGGGGTGATTCCCAGCTCCTCATCAACTTCTCCAACAAAGAGTACACACCCAAGGACGAGCACATGGAGGCATACCTGGAATAGGTACGCAAAATGGAGAAATGATTCCTAGGCTTGGAACTATAGACGTGCCATGAGGAATGAACAAGGAGGTGGAAGAAATCGCCAAGAGGGCATCCTGGAGGCTACCTCAGGAGACAGGGGTGTTCGAGGAACGGCTCTTCAAGCCGTCAGTGGCTCCTCCCACCGCAGCACCAGCACCACCTCAGGGGAACCTGCCCCAAGCACCAGCAACAGGCGCCCCGGCATGCGGCCCATCCTCAAGGGCCCGCTTGCTCCTCGTGCTTGATCCCCAGGAGGGATGCTGGACCAAGGAATTCAAGACGTACCTGCTTCGGGGGACTCTGTCGGAGAAGGAGGAGGATGCCGAGCGCGTGGCTTGTCAGGCCACGGCGTACTGCATCCGGACGGTGAGCTATACAGCAAAAAGCCCAATGACATTTCTTTGCGATGCATCTCCAGGGAGCAGGGGCTTGAGTTTCTGGCAGGCATACATGGTGGGGACTGCGGACACCACTCTTCATCACGCACCCTCGTGGGCAAGGCGTTCCGCAATGGGTTCTATTGGCCCACTGCACTCAACGACGCCACTGAGCTAGTGTGCTCCTACGAAGCATGCCAGTTCCATGCCAAGCAGATCCACCAGCCCGCGCAAGGCATCCAGACTATCCCGCTCACGTGGCTGTTTGCAGTCTGGGGGCTAGACATCTTGGGGTTGTTTCCCCGAGCGCCATGGGGCTACCGCTACCTCTACGTCGCCATCGACAAGTTAACCCCAAGTGGGCGGAGGTAGAAGCCGTCCGCACCATCCCAGTTGGATCAGCCGTCAAGTTCATCAAAGGCCTCGTGAGCCGGTTTGGGGTCCCTAACCGCATCATCACCGACGATGGCTCGTAGTTCACTAGCAACCTTTTCAAAACATATTGTGCTAACCTTGGAACGCAAATTTGCTACGCCTCAGTGGCACACCCCAGGAGCAACGACCAGGCCGAGCGCGCCAACGCAGAAGTCTTGAGAGGCCTCAAGGCAAGGACCTTCAAGAAGAAGCTCGAGACCTGCGGCAGGGGCTGGCTTGACGAGCACCAGTCCGTGTTGTGGTCCATCTGCACCACCGCGACCAAGCCGACGGGCAAGACGCCATTCTTCCTCATCTACGGAGCTGAAGCGGTTCTCCCACACGAGGTCAAGCATCGCTCCACGCGGGTCCTAACGTTCGACGAGGCACGTCAGGACGCCACGGGGGGGATGGATCTCGTGCTGGGGGAGGAATGCCCCCGTCAAGCCTCGCTCCGAGCGGCAAGGTACCAGCAGGTGCTACGGCGGTACCACTACCGCAGCGTCCACTCCAGGACGTTGGAGGTGCGCAACCTCGTCCTGAGGCGGGTGCTCTCCAGGGAGGGGCTGCACAAGCTCTCTCCCATGTGGGAGGGCCTGTTTAGGATTGCCCGTGTCTCCAGGCCTGGTGCCGCGCGCCTAGAGACACAGGACGGGGTCCCCATCCAGAACGCCTGGAACATCCAGCACCTCCGAAAGTTCTACCCATGAAGCAAGGCTCCGGCCTGTGAAGGTCTCCACTCGTGACACTCTCACGTTATAATGAGTGGGGCTGTACACGCCTCGGAGTCTCCTGAGAGCCGCCCTGGGGCCTCACGGGGGCTCCCTCCTATGTCCTAGTGGCAGCACTTAGCTCCGCGCTGGTGAGAAGACTAGACTAGGTGCCGGACGCGGCTGTTCATTTGCTTTCTGAAGTTGCTTTGCAATCTTTTAGTGATCTTTAATGGAGTTGGTGCTTTCATGCTTTGGTTCGCCAAGTTGGATTTTCTCTCCTCTCGTTTTGTTTGTTCTTATCCTGGGCCTGGAAGGAGTGGCAGTTGCCCGTCGCTCTTCCGCGCGTGCCTCGTGCGTGGGGGCTAGGCAGGTGTGTGCGCACGGGCCTGCCCTCGCACAAGCACACCTCGCCAAACCCCGTTGCCCCAGTGCTTCGGCTTTATCCTCGCGAGGAGCCCTCGATCAAGCTCATGGGCACCAGTACCCCCTCATGTCCGTGCCCCTCGGGCAGCGCGACGTGGTACATTAAGCCACAACTAACTTATGATAGGAGGCTCGCGCGAGGAGGAACGAGGTGCTCGACAAGTTTTCTTTTTCTCTAAACAGCTCTGCAGTAGATCTACAGCACCTCCAGGGGCCTTAAACGCCTCTCGAGTCACCTGGAATGGGGGCTTCGCCAGATGTCAGGGGTCTCGCCCTCGTGAGGTTGGAAGCTACCGCAAACATGTGGAGCTAAGTTATCCTATCCTTACCTACCCAGAATAAAGACATCATGGCATAGCATTAAGATAATAAGCATGGCATAAAGGGGCATAACTGCCATAGTTCATTACACACCCTAGCGGGGCACCCTACTTTTTTTTAATTATAGAAAAAGGAAAGGTTAAACAAAAGTGGCTCAAGGTCGCGCGGATCCAGCACTAGCGCCGCATCCTCAAGCAGCACCTCAAGTGGCTCGAGGCCGCGGCAGGTCCCGAGTCCAAGTTCGGTCGCCCCGAGCTCAGTTTGGGCTCCCGTCTAGCTTCACCGGAGCGTGGCGATGAGACGACCCACCGCCACCCTCGATCCGAGCTCGACGGCACGAAGGCTGGTCGTAGCCGCCGCTGCTCGAGCTCTCATTTGAGGAAGAGCTGCCATTGCGGGAGGAGGAGTGGACGTCATCAAGGCCAAGCTCACCTTCATCACCGGTGTGGCCGATGTCAAGGCCAAGCTCATCATCGCTGCCATCTTCTGGGCAACATACTGCGCGGCGGCCGTCTTCCCTGAACACCCTTATGAAGAGGGTCACCAGGCCGTCGTACTTGACGTGGAGGGTGCACCTCCCGCTCAGGCCTTGTGCGTAGGCAAATGCCTTCCAGCCACGGGTCAGGACCATGCTGCCCGTGGCGGCCACCTCGGTCCCCACCCACGAGGCCTTGCTGCCGTAGCCATCAGCCTGCAGCTAGAGGCCGTCGAGCCCCGAGGCTGGCAGCTTGCCGGTGAAGAAGCACGGAAGCCGGAATGAGGTGCCAGCGGGCCTCTCCGACCACACCACGAACTCCGGGAGCATGTGAAGTGAGGAGAAGCGCGGCCGAGGATGGCGAGCAACCATGGTGCATCCCTCTTTGCCGCGGGGGCTTCCCCATGGCCGGTGCCCACCCCCTCCCCCCCCCCCCCCCCCGCGCGAGAAGAAGCTCCGCCACGAGCGCCAAGGTAGACGCCAACCCCTGAAGAAACACGCCCGTGCCCCTGGGAACCGCCACCGGGGTCGCGGCGTACTTGCAGGGACGGTCGTGGCCCCTCTTGGGTGGTGGAGAAGTTGGCCCCTCCTTGGAAGCCTTCCCCTTCTCAACAGCCAAGAACCTCCTCGTCGGCGCCATGGGTGCTACAGCAAGATGGAGAAGAAAGGGGACGAACAGCAAGAAGATGGAGGAAGAGATGAGCGAAGGGGGCTCTGCCCCTCCCCTCATTTATAGCCAGAGGAGGCCAACCGCCGGCCTCCATGACCGCGCATAATGATGATCTTCTGCATGCAGCATCGACTCGTCAAGTTGAACGGTTGCCAAGGCAGCGTGGGGAAGTGGAGACGTCCACATCCCATCAATCGCCACGCGTCATCCAAGGCCATGGGTGGTTAGGGCCCGCGGCGCTCCACACTTGCCCTTTGGCTTCGCCCAGAAGCCAAGCCCGAGCGTGCCTTGGGCCCGGGGGCTACTGTCGGTGTTCTGGATATGGGGGTACCCAGACTTGCCTGCCTGCGGCCCACTGCGTGGCTCCATCGATAGCCTGGTACGACTCAGCTTCAGCATCGACAACTCAAGACCCTCATGAGGGGCCAAGCCTCGAGAGGCGGATGACACCAAGACCTCTAAGGGGATCGGCCTCCTCAGGCTGGCTCCCGAGGAGCGGAGATTTCTATGCTAGGTGCACCTCACGAGGCTCAGCTGGCGTGAGCCGTGACGATCAAGGCCAGGCGGGCGCAACCAGACCAAAGGTTTCCATTCTGGTGCAACCAGACCAAGACCGCCGGGATGGCAGGACAGAGGTCATCACCGAGCCCACCACAGCGTCACGACCAGAGGCTCTTGCAGGCGAAGACCACTTTAGTCAGGATAGGATGTACTTCTTGTCTCCCTTCAAATCTGGTCGTTGTGGGATCCCTTCCCGCCAACATTTGGGAAGAGGACCAAGGCCACTATAAATAGAACTTAGCCACTACCATAGAAGTGGAGATCAACCCAAACAGAGCGAAGCCATTCCTCCCTCACCAGCCCTCTTGAGCTCAAGAACACCTCTCCTCCAGAGGATGTTCATCCACTATACTAGTTCATCCTCTGCCCCACGAGGCAATCCACCACAAAGCTGGAGTAGGGTATTACACCGCAAGGTGGCCCGAACCAGGATAAATTGTTGTGTCTCTCTGTCCCATTGAGCTCGACGTGCTAGGCTGTGAAGATCATGAGTAGGCAGGCTGGGTAGGTTAAGATCTCTGCATGCATCCCAGAGTTCGAACCTATCAAGGGTTTGCGGAACCCGAAATCCGACAATGACAACCGACAGGAGCCACAGGGTTGCCTTTAATTTAGTAATCACCATGTAATTGCTTTATTTTATCGCTATGTGTTAGCAATAGTTGGCAGAGATGACCACGTCACGACACGATGATGGAGATCATGGTGTCATGTTGGTGATGATGGAGATCATGTTGGTGCTTTCGAGATGGAGATCAAAGGCACGAGATGATAATGGCCATATCATGTCACATATTATTTGCGTGTGATGTTTATCCTTTTTATGCATCTTATTTTGCTTAGAACGATGGTATCATTACAAGATGATCCATTCACTTAATTTCAAGAAATTGTGTTCTCCCTGAGTATGCACCATTGCAAAAGTTTGTCATTTCGAAGCACCTCGTGATGATCGGGTGTGATAGGCTCTACGTTCGCATACAATGGGTGTAAGCCAGTTTTACACATGCAGAATAGTTGGGTTAAACTTGACGAGCCTAGCATGCATAGACATGGCCTCAGAACACAGGAGATTGAAAGGTCAAACATGAGTCATATATTATATATGATCAACATGAAGATGTTTACCATTGATGACTACCCCATTTCACGTGATGATCAGACATGGGTTAGTTGATTTGGATCATGTGTCACTTAGACAACTTGAGGGATGTTGATTTAAGTGGGAGTTCATTAGTAATTTGATTAACTGGACTAAATTATCATGAACTCAGCCTTAATTGTCTTTGCAATATTTGTGTTGTAGATTAATGGCCCGCGCTGTAGTTCCCCTGAATTTTAATGCATTCCTGGAGAAAGCTAAGTTGAAAGATGATGGAAGCAACTATGCGGACTGGGTCCGTAACTTGAGGATCATCCTCATTGCCGCACAGAAGGCTTATGTCCTTGATGCACCGCTAGGTGACACCCCCCCTCCAGTGTTGTTTGTGGATGTTGTGAACATCTGGCATGCACGTTCTGATGACTACTCGATAGTTCAGTGTGCCATGCTTTATGGCTTAGAACCGGGGCTCCAATGACGTTTTAAGCACCATGGAGCATATGAGATGTTCCAAGAGCTGAAATTGGTATTTGAAGCTCATGCCCGGGTCAAGAGGTATGATATCTCCGACAAGTTCTTTAGCTGTAAAATGGAGGAGAACAATTCTGTTAGTGACATATACTCAGAATGTCTGGTTTGCACAACTGCTTGACTCAGTTGGGAGTTAATCTTCCAGATGACTTGGTTATTGACAGGATTCTCCAATCACTGCCACCAAGCTATAAGGGCTTTGTGATGAACTATAATATGCAAGGGATGGATAAAATGATCCCTGAGATACTCGTGATGCTTAAGGCCGCGGAGGTAGAAATAAAGAAATAGCATCAAGTTTTGATGGTCAATAAGACCATGAATTTCAAGAAGGGTAAGGGGAAAAAAGGGAACTTCAAGAAGAATGGCAAGATAGTTGCCGCTCCCATGAAGAAACCCAAGGCTGGACCCAAACCAGAGACTAAGTGCTTCCATTGCAAGGGGAAGGGTCACTCGAAGCGGAATTGTCCCAAGTACTTGGCAGATAAGAAGGATGGCAATGTCAAATGTAGGTATATTTGATATACATGTTATTGATGTGTACCTCACTAGTGCTCGTAGTAGCATCCGGGTATTTGATACTGATTCAGTTGCTAATACTAGTAACTCGTAGCAGGAGCTCCAGAGTAACGGAGACTAGCTGAGGGAGAGGTGACGGTGAGTGTTGGATGTGTCTCCAAGGTTGATATGATCACCATCGACACCCTCGTAATACCTTCGAGATTAGTATTAAACCTAAATAATGGTTATATGGTGCCTGCGTTGTGCATAAAACATTATATCTAGATATTGTTTATTGCAAGACGGTTAGTCATTTAAGTTAGAGAATAATGGTTATTTTTTATATGATTAATATATTTTATGGTCATTCACCCCTTGTGAATGGTTTATTCTTGTTGAATCTCGATCGTAGTAATACACATATTCTTAATATTGATGCCAAAAGATGCAAAGTTAATGATGATAGTACCACATACTGGTGGCACTACCGCTTAGGTCATATTGTATAAAGCGCATGAAGAAACTCTATGCTGATGGATTTTTGGAATCAGTTGATTATGAATCATTTGATACATGTGAACCATGCATGATGGGCAAGATGACTAAAGCCCCATTTTCTGGAACAATTGAGCGGGCAAGTGACTTATTGGAAATAATACATACCGATGTATGATGTCCGATGAGTGTTGAAGCACGCGGTGGATATCATTATTTTCTTACCTTCACAGATGAGTTGAGTAGATATGGGTATATTTACTTAATGAAACACAAGTCTGAAACATTCGTAAAAGTTCAAGGAATTTCAGAGTGAAGTGGAGAATCATCGTAATAAGAAAATTAAATTTCTATGATCTGATCGTGGAGGTGAATAGTTGAGTTACGAGTTTGGCATGCATTTAAGACAATGTGGAATTGTTTCACAGCTCACACCACGTGGAACACCACAGCGTAATGGTGTGTCCGAACGTCATAATCATACTCTGTTGGATATGGTGCATTCTATGATGTCTCTTACTGATTTGCTTCTTTCATTTTGGGGTTATGCATTACAGACAGCCGCATTCACTTTAAATAGGGCACCGTCTAAATCCATTGAGACTACACCGTATGAGTTGTAGTTTGGCAAGATACATAATATGTGGTTTCTTAAAGCTTATGTCATGAGGCTTCAGCCTCATAAGCTCGAACCCAAAGCAGAGAAGTGCGTCTTCATAGGATACCCTAAAGAGACCATTGGGTATACCTTCTACCATAGATCCAAGGGCAAGATCTTTGTTGCCAAGAACGAGTCCTTTCTAGAGAAGGAGTTTCTCTCGAAAGAAGTGAGTGGGAGGAAAGTATAACTTGATGAGGTAATCGTACCTTTTCTCAAATTGGAAAGTAGCACATCACAGAAAGCAGTTCCCGTGATGCCTACACCAACTGAAGAGGAAGCTAATGATGATGATCATGAAACTTCAGATCAAGTTACTACTGCACTTCGTAGGCTAGCATGGGCTGAGGGGAGGCTCCCTGGCCTTATTTGGCTAGGCACACCAAGCCCTTGGCGCCCCCCCCCCCCTCTCTCTCTCTCTCTCTCTCTCGTTACTCCATAGTTCCTCCGTCCTCGTTCTAGTAGCACTTGGCGAAGCCCTGCTAGCTCCACCACAACCATCACCACCACGGCGTCGTGCTGGTTGTGATCCCATTTACTTCTCCGCCTTCTCTTGCTGGATCTAGGAGGAGGAGACGTCATCGAGCTGCACATGTGCTAAACTCGGAGGTGCCATCTGTTCGACACTAGATCGGTTGGATCGTGATCGGATCACGAAGAGTACGACTACATCAACCGCATTATATTCTCTTCCGCTTTCGGTCTATGAGGGTACTAGACACACTCTCCCCTCTCGTTGCTATGCTTCTCCTAGATAGATCTTGGGTGTTCATAGGAATGTTTCTGATTTTCATGCTTCGTTCCCCATCACCAACCACCTGCTCCCGGGCTGTCATGTGGTAAACATGGTTTATTTCCCAGAGAGCTCTCTTTCGCTGGTTCCTTGAAGGGCGAGTCTTATAGATCATTAGGCTCTCGTCCTCGTCAAACAAATGTTCCTCCCAGCTTGGAGATTTCCCCCAGATTTTCTGAAGTTTGAGGTTGTTTAGGAGATTAATCCCTCCTTTTGCCACCTGCCTGACGAATCAACATGCTCGAAGCTTGTTGAAAGATCGAGGATGTCGCCTAGAGGGAGGGGGGGTGAATAGGCGCTTTAAAATAATTACGGTTTAGGCTTGAACAAATGCGGAAGAAACCTAGCGGTTAATTTGTCAAGCACAAAACCTACAACAACTAGGCTCACCTATGTGCACCAACAACTTATGCTAAGCAAGATAAGCAACTATGTGATAGCAAGATATATGACAAAGAACAATATGGCTATCACAAAGTAAAGTGCATAAGTAAAGGGGCTCGGGTAAGAGATAACCGAGGCACGCGGAGACGATGATGTATCCCGAAGTTCACACCCTTGCGGATGCTAATCTCTGTTTGGAGCGGTGTGGAGGCACAATGCTCCCCAAGAAGCCACTAGGGCCACCATAATCTCCTCACGCCCTCGCACAATGCAAGATGCCGTGATTCCACTAAGGGACCCTTGAGGGCGGTCACCGAACCCGTACAAATGGCGACCCTTGGGGGCGGTCACCGAACCCGTACACTTTGGCAACCCTTGGGGGCGGTCACCGGAACCCGTCAAATTGCTCGGGACGATCTCCACAACCTAATTGGAGACCCCGACGCTTGCCCGGAGCTTTACACCACAATGATTGAGCTCCGAACACCACCAACCATCTAGGGCGCCCAAGCACCCAAGAGGAACAAGCTCAAGGGCACCAAGCACCCAAGAGTAATAAGCTTCTCAACTTGTAACTTCCACGTATCGCGTGGAGAACTCAAACCGATGCACCAAATGCAATCGCAAGGGCACACGGAGTGCCCAAGTCCTTCTCTCCCAAATCCCACCAAAGCAACTAATGCTAGGGAGGAAAATGAGAGGAAGAACAAACGAAGAACACGAAGAACTCCAAGATCTAGATCCAAGGGGTTCCCCTCACTAAGAGGAGAAAGTGATTGGTGGAAACGTGGATCTAGATCTCCTCTCTCTTTTCCCTCAAGAACTAGCAAGAATCATTGGAGGGATTGAGAGATAGCAAGCTCGAAGAAGGTCAACAATGGGGGAAGAACACGAGCTCAAAAGATAAGGTTCAATGGGGAAGAAGACACCTTTATATAGTGGGGGAACCAATCCAACCGTTACCCCACTGAACATCCCCGCACAGAGCGGTACTACCGCTTGGGCGGGGCGGTACTACCGCTCCCACCCAGCGGTACTACCGCGCTGATGAGGAAGACAGGGTCCTGGCCCCAGAGCGGTACTACCGCGGGAGTAAGAGTGGTACTACCGCTTGGAGCGGTACTACCGCCACTACTACCGCTCCTAGTACCGCAAAACCCGACACGAAAAACATCATTCTTGAATCGAGGCGGTAGTAGCCCGGAACCACTGCGGTACTACGGCCGAAGCCCACAAGCGGTACTACCGCTCTTGGAGCGGTACTACCGCTGAGAGCGGTACTACCGCTTCGTGGAGCGGTACTACCACTTGAGAGCTTCGGCGGTACTACCGCTGAGGACCGCGGTACTACCGTTGGCGCCACCCTTATGCCACAACCACGAAAACAAAGTATACTCCAAGGAAAACCAGAACTGCCATAACTTCTTCAAATGAGCTCCGAATTGAGCAAACTCAAGCTTGTTGGATAGAGGAAGACGAGTAGCATCAAAACAGCAGAGAGGTATGCTTAGCAAACAAAGGAGTGAAACCTCCAACAGAGAAGAACCGGCATACCCTCCAACATCGAAAACATCATAGAAGAAGCATGTGAACTCCGTTTTCGATGAACTCGAGCTTGTCATAAAAATGACCAAAAGCTCCAAAACTCACAAGGAGAAGAACCAAACAAGAACTAATAAAGACGATGCAAGGATGCAATGGTTTGAGCTCTCTACGAACGATACGATCAAGCAACTCATCGAGAGCCCCCCTTGATAGTACGGCAATCTATCCTATAACCCGGTCTCCCACAACTACCATGAGACCGGTAAAATAGAAAACCTATCAAGGGAAAACCTTTGCCTTGCACATGGTCCACTTGAGCTAGACGATGACGATCTTGACTCCCTCAAGTTGGACCACCTTTCTTGATTGCGTTGGCTCGATGAAGACCAGATGATTGCTCCCCCATACTCCACTATGGGTGAGCCTCTCTTCCGCACATCTTCACAAGTCCATTGTCACCACAATGGACGACAAGCTTCAAGCATTTGATCTCTTCGTGATGATCCTACTTGAACTTGCACACCACAACCTAACCCCACAAAGAACTCTCACGAAGACCATGGGTTAGTACACAAAGCGTAATTGACCATGCTTACCATACCATGGGATCGCTTGATCCCTCTCGGTACATCTTCTATGCTTTGTGTGTTGATCAACTTGATTCATTCTTTGACTTAGTCTTGATCAACCTTGAATCTTTCCAACTCTCTTCATTTGGATGATGTCTTGAAGGTAAACATGAATGATCACACCCTCTTCTTCTTCAAGACATGCTTGCTATAGGCACAACACTCATATGACCAATCTTTGGATAATTCCTTAATAGCACCTTGGTCATCACAAACTCTCCTTGAAACCACCAAATGGACTCCAAGAAAAGCCTATGGACAAACCCTTCAAACATAACTCAAGGCAACCATTAGTCCATAAAGATTGTCATCAATTACCAAAACCAAACATGGGGCACCGCATGTTCTTTCACTTGTGAGTTTGGCTTGTGTTCAATGAGACAGAGCGTATTGCGCATGGTTCGTCCAATATCGCATCCAATGTAGATTTGGGCCCTTGCTCCAATTGTTTGTGTTTGCGCCCGGGCCGATCAACCTGACCGTCCACTCGAGAGCGCTTTTGGCGTCAGCGTGTGTGCCTGTTATCAGCGAAATCTAACAGGTCCTCGATCAAATCCCTTTGTTCTTCTTCTGTTAACCACGCGTCCTGCATAATGCAATGTCTTGATACTATGTTCGATAGCTCAGGAAACATTCTAATGCGTCTCTGTGCCAAGATATTGGATATGCCTTCATCATGACAATTGAAGCGGAATGTTGCTAGGGCTTCCGCATCATAGCAATCTAGAATTTTATTTTTTACAAATAAGAATCACATCCAGAATTGCCGAACTATTTCTCTAGGCTTCTGTTGAACATAAGTTATATCCCATACGTCGGTTGGCCCCGAGCCATGGGGGCAATATGCGACGTGGGGGTGGGTGGGAGAGAAATTCCGTTCCAGCCCGATCTGACATCGTCCTCCCGGGGAAATCTTCCCAAGGGTGGCTCAAGGGAACCCCCAGGGTGGATCGTATGGCGACATTGTTTAAGTTGTCTTGATGGGAATTCGGATCCGAGCTCCAGGCTCGATCTGATTGGTTGTGACCGTGATCCTCTGAAGGGTAGGGACCAGTTCTTAGATGGCGATCGCTTGAAGATCCGCACTTGGATCTGAAGACACGGCAAGGGATTTGATCACTAGATCCGATCCGTCGGGCTTCAAGTCCTAATAGTGGGTAGGAGCTCTGAAGTGCTCTTGAGCTTCGGTTGACCAAGGTTTTGAGTCCCGAGCGTGGGGGACACGTTGGCATGGATTTGATCGTTAGATGATGCTTCCATCGAACCCTTGCGACCACACAACAGGACTTGTATGGCCCACCAATGTCAATGCTAAAACCAGCGGATCTCGGGGAGGGTGTCCCGAGCTGGTGATCTTGACATGATGGTAACATTAAGTAAAGGGACACAATTTTTACCTAGGTCTGGGCCCTCTTGAAGAGGTAAAACCCTACGTCCTGCTCTTGTTATATTGATTGTGGATGGGGTACAAAGTACAAGATGGTCTACCTCGAGGTCATATGTGTGAGCTCTAATCTCTAAAACCTTGCCTCTACAAACTAAACCCTAATACATCTCCAACGTATCTATAATTTTTGACTGTTTCACATTATCCTACTATTTCCACATACTTTTGGAAACAATTCATATGATTTTCTTGGACTAACATATTAATCTAATGCCCGGTGCCATTTCCTATTTTTGCATGCTTTTGTATTTCGCAGAAAATACATATCAAATGAAGTCCAAACACGATAAAATTTCACGGTGATTTTTTATGGAACATATGTGAATTTTTGGCACAAGAATCAACAGAAGGGGTGTCCCACAAGCCCCACAAGCTCAAGGGGTGCGCCACCTACTCTAGGGCGCGCCCCCAAAACATGTGGAATCATCGTAAGTCCGTTGGAGGTGTCCTTCGGCTGCAAGGAAGATAATATCTAGAGAAATTCCCCTCAAAATTTCAGCCCAGTTGGAGTTAGGGATCTCCGGATATTTAAAAAATTGTGTTTGGCCAGAAAATAGGAGCATGAAACATAGAATAAAATTGAGAGAGATCCAATCTAGAGGGGCTCCCACCCCTCGAGGGCTATGGCGGCCAAGGACCATAGGGGGGACCCTTCTCCCATATAGGGGGGAAGGCCAAGCAAGAAGAAGGAGGGGTGACCTCTCCCCCTCTCTTCCGGTGGCGCTGGAGCACCGCCGAGGGAACCATCGTGATGATGATTTACATGAACAACTTCGCCGTCGTCATCATCAACTCTCCCCCCTCTATGCGATGGTGTAACCTCTCTCTTTCCATTGTAATGTCTACTTGAACATGCTGCTTTATGCTACATGTTATTATCCGACGACGTGTTGTCAACCTATGATGTTTGAGTAGATATCTTTTGTCCTATGGGTTGATTGGTGATCGTATTGGTTTGAGTTGTATGTTTTATTTTGGTGTTGTCCTATGGTGCCCTCCATGCCACGCACATGTGTGGGATTACCGTTGTAGGGTGTTGCAATATTTTCATAATTTGCTTACTGTCAGGGTTGCATGAGCGATAGAGACACAAACTCGGGTAAGTGGGTTGTTGGGTATGGGATTAAAGAGGACTTTACACTTAATGCTATGGTTGGTTTTTACCTTATTGATCTTTAGTAGTTGTGGATAATTGCTAGAGTTTCACTCGGAAGTGCATATGATCCAAGCAAGTAAAGTATGTTAGCTTATACCTCTCCCTCATATTAAACTACAATAATGATTACCAATCTAGTTATCAATTGCCTAGGGACAAATCCTTCTCATCGTTCTGAAAAAGCTTTAAAACATACCTTTTTATTATCTTGCAAAGTACTCCCAGTTTTATTACTGCAAAGTAATTGTATTCTTGTTCTGGGTAAAGAAAGTGTTAGTGTGCGTAGAGTTTTACCGGTGGTCGATATGACTTGAAGAGAATATAAATTCCACCTTTAGCTCCTCATTGGGTTTGACACTCTTACTTATCGAGAAAGTCTACAAACGGTCCCCTATACTTGTGGGTTATCAAACCTCAACTTATATAGGCACCGGGGGTATTTAGGATTACAAGTATGTCCGTTGCAACTAGGGATAACATGCCGATCATTTGAATATGCCTTGAATTATACATCAAGTCTTTGGAGGATTCCATCCTAAGGACACCGAGGGCCACGGCCTGCGCGACCCGTTCTTCTTCTACCGGTGGGTCCTCGGGGCAGCCCATGAATGGAGGGCCGACGTGGTGTGCACCCTTAATCAAGGACACCGTCAGGTAGATCGTAACTGACTCGGATCATGTAGTCGTAGCTTCAACTGTGCTATATAAGGCAAGGAAGGGGACCCTCGAGTGGGACTTACACAATCTCGCATCCACACAACCTACGTGATCTCGTGATTTGCAACATCTATTCGCACAAACCCTAGTTCTTATACGGTACTAGAGCAATACATGCACAAAATGAGTAAGTATGGGATTACCTCATCCTTGAGAGCCTAAACACGGATAAAACCTCTCTTCATATGCATCCCATTGGATTACCAACGACGTGCGATATCCCCATCATGATTACCCTCGGGAATTTACCACGACATGTGGCGCCAAATGAAAATAGGTGTCGACCACCTATTCCTTGTCATGATCACTACATTGTCATTCCAGCCCGATGTTGAGTCACAATATGTTTCATCCGTTCATTTTTTTCAAGATATGAAGAGAGGCTCATATATGTTGAATGTAAAAAGCTAGGTGATAGCTCTGGCGTGGATCCGCCGCCAAGAGACTGGTGTGATTTGTATGCTTGTGTCGTTTGGTTTATTTTTCTATTTTAATTCTATTTTTGACAATTTACTGTCAGATATAGATTTATGTGGTGATCTCATCACCTCTGATAAATATTACATGTCGATTATGCCTTCATTGCAGCCAATTCCACAATTTGGCACGAATCGTACGTCCATACATTATAATTGATTTCCGTCCGCTTAAAAGTTGAACAAAACATGTCTACTATTTTGTACATTCCATTTTATAGTGGATGTGTGATCATGTTACAATTATGGTTGTGTTATTCTTGAACCAAACAAATTCTTGGATGACGACGGAGTTTCTGTGTCGCTCCCCTTCTGGGAGGCCCTGTCGGGGACACATGCATGAGGATGGCACTCTTATGCGGGGATTTTGTCGATTGGTGGAGTTTTCTGTTCTATTTTGTCATCACCCCGTGGTTGATTAGTTGGGTTATGCTCCGTGACGCTGACAATGCAATCTTTTGTGTCGATCTTTGTCTTGTGGCAACGCTCTTCAGCTTGTGCCTTTGTTGGTGAGATTTGTGAATGGCGACTCTTTCCTAGATCTTCACCTTCCTGATTTGCCTATAAAGCCGTTCGGTTATAAGCTGTTACATCATCATGTATCTTTTTGGTCATTTTCTTTCTTCTTGTTGCAGGTTGATGTCATGTGTAATCATGTCCGGTTAATGTCCTTGTTTCAGTCAGGCTCGTCTCAAGCCTTTTCTCTAAAAACAAAATACAATGTCTTTGTGGCCCAAGATATATTTGCGATGTTGATATCGCCTCGGGAGGTAAATACATGATGCATCGAAATGACAAGTGCACAACTTTTCTCTAGGTATAAACAATCTGGCCCTGCAAAAAAATACAAACAATTTGGATAGCTTTAAACTGACTGATCAATGGACCCTTTCTCCATGCAAAAGAAAATGGACCCTTTCTTAAGAGCCCAGTTGTCCGGCACGTCTAGATATTCTTGATGCGGTTTGAAATATGATTTTTTAGGCCGAGTTAAAACATTTTCTTGTGTCATTTATGTCAGACCAAACTGTCCATACCAGTTATACTGTTGTGCATATGTATAAACGAAGATGAAAGGACGAAGATGAAAGGACCGCTACAACAAGTGACATTTTTACGGGAGTACACATAGTGATACTTTTTTTGCGAATACAGTGATACACCCAATTAAAACAATCAAATGAAAACACTTTATTTTACTTTATTTTTCTTATTAAAGCAGGACCCAAAGCACTGGATAAAGTCATCCCAGAACATAACTGAAAGCATATCCAATGATATCGAAGTTAACCAATGAAGTAAACTGTTGACGTAAATCAAAATAAACTACTCCCTTCGTTTCAAAATAGATAACTCAATTTTGTACTAATTTTATTTTGAAACGGTGGGATAAAACCCAGCACCATTACGTCGCTAAACTTAGGCGTATTCGAGTTAATGTTCTCCAAAAAGTAAAATTAGTCACATGGAGCAGCACTGGAGTGCCTTCCAAGAAACACAAAAGAAAAAAAAAGGGAGAGAGCAGACGAGTAAAGAAAAAACAAAAGGAGAAGAGAAAACAAAAATAGTACTACTGCTGTACACTACACTACACTACACTAGGAGAGAGAGAGAGAGACGAGGAGCCCCGGAGAAGGCACCGCACCCGCCCGTTGCTTTTGCATGCTCCGTGTCCGCGCCGAGGACACTTGTCTTCTCCCCATAAACACACCAGCAAGCACACCCGAGAAACCACATGGAAAGCACGGAGGGGGAGGGGCAGCAGCGAGTCTAGACTCTAGAGCGAGAAGCAGAGTGCCCTGGAAGCCTCCCCCACCCCATTCCCCCCTTTCTTCTCCCCGGCCCTTCTTAGTCCCGTCGCGCGAGGAGGGGCACCGCCGCCTGAGCATCCCCGCCCGGCCGCCGAATCGACCGCGAGGTACGCACACCCACTGCTACTCTACTACTCTCCCTGAGTGGAAAAGATGCGGCCGCACTTTCTAGATTTGTGTATGCTTGGCCCAGAAGTTTTTGCGGTTCTTGGCTGGTTTCCCAGTCCGGGCCTCAGATTGGACGGCTTTCGTTTACCGGTTGCTTGATTCGGCCGCGATTCGTGTCGCGTGATTTCTGGTCGGTGGTAATGCCGCCTTCGACCTTCCCTTTCATGGCCGTCGCAGTGCCAGGTTATGGAGCTCGGAGTTTTATTGCTGCATTCCTGTAAATCCTTGTCGAAGCAGCTGTTGGGATTTGGGAGTAATAAGATTGGGGGGGGGGGGGGGGGGGGGGGGGGGGGGGGGGAGAGCTTCTGCTGTTTATCCGTTCGGCTTGGTGTTCTTGTTTTCTTACCTTGACCATGTTCAAGTGACTGTAGTTTTCGGTCTTGCTTTTTGAATTTGCAAGGATGAGATGTTTGTGCTTGGAACCGGCAGGCAATTTGTTAGTTTTCACTAGAAAAAATCACGTACCCGGTTAATCAATCATCGTTCCTTTCTTCTCTTTGATTGATTGATCCTTTGACCCATATGAGTAAAAGCAAAGCAAAAGCTGAAATCTATCTGAACTTTTCTTTGCCCTCGTCACTCACTGCTGACTGATCTGTTTGACTGTTTCAGAGACATTTGCTAGTGCCTGTGCTCCTCGAGAGCAAGCCATGGACAACTGCGCCGACCAGAACCTTGCGCAGAGGAGCACTGGATTCTTCAGGGTCCCTGGTCTCTTTGTGAGGCTAAGCAGCAAAGGCCTGAATGCAGTGGACCCTGAATCAGTCTGGAGCCCAACCTCTCCTCTGGATTTCAAGAACCTGCCGTCATCAAACACCGTGGGCACCAATCTCAAGCCCACTGGACTGCTAGGCATCGAGGCTGATCTTCTGAAGCTCAGAACCGGCTCCCCGAGAGTCGGTCTCGGTCTTGTCGATGCCCTCACCGCCGACGAGGGCTCGTTGCACTTTGGAGGCAAGAACTCCTTTCTTGAATCCATCAAGCCATTTCTTGAGCTTGGGCTGCCAAAGGCGGCTGCCGATGCATCATCGTGTCACAAGACCGGTTCGGTTGGCCATGGCGACGCCATGAAGGACAACACAGGCTTTGTTCAATGTGATTGTGAGGATGAAGAGTACACCTGCGTGATCGAGCACGGCCCCAACCCGAGGACGACGCACATCCTCAAAGGCCAGACGGTGGAGGTGCCCAACGGCGTCCGTTCCAAGAGGCCGATTTTCACCATTGAGCCCATCGAGGAGCAGTCATGGCCGTCGATGCCGGCTGCTGGTGCCGCTTCTGGTTCGTGCTACTACTGCAGGAAGCGGCTGCGAGAGGACATGGACACCTTCATGTATCTGTGAGCACTGAAACCATTTTTGCTTCCATCTGTTTTTATGTGGTTCAGTTGTTGAGTTTTGTGTTGGAATGCAGGGGCGAGAAGGCGTTCTGCAGCAACGAGTGCAGGAAGTGCTGCGTCGAGGAGGAGATCGATGAGGTGGAGGTGGAGCTCATGGTGCTGGATTCCGGCGGCTCCTCTGCTGATCTGCATTGGTGATTGGTGAAGATTGCTTGCTTGCTAGTGGTGGTGGCGAGGAGGCGTTGCCCACAAGCGTATGTTCTTTCTTATTTTGGCTTGGAACTTACTAGGACTCAGCAGGGAAGGGAGGGAGGGAAAAAAACGCTTCTCATTCTGGTTTTTTGTATGAATGGAGGAGAGGTTTTGAATTATCCAGTGTCTGCCATAGCGCAATGGCTGGACCATTTTCATGGGTATTGGGAGTATTCCTTTTTGGCTGTAAGACTGGTAGAAATACTCAAATATCGATGTGCCATAATATATTAATCAATCAATTATATTACCCTCTTATATACGAGTATATTTTTTAGTCCTGCGAGTTGAATTTGTTCTGCGCCGGGGCTGATTGATGATTGTTCATCATAGAGAGATTTTGTTACTCTCTGCTGCTCTCCTGAGGAAAAGGTGAAAGTGAATACTAGCACAGTATGATGCTCTGCTCTGGTGGGTAGTCAGAGGCACTAACTACAGTCGCAGTGCAATTATCACCGGCTTTGCCATTCATTGTGCTGTAGTAGCCCGCAGCTGCAGAGGGCCCTGTGTAGCTACAGTACCATGTTGCATCGACATAAGGACGGGCGCAGGTAGGCAAGCCTTAAGCGCTGGACAGTACGGGTGCTACAGGCAAAACGCCAAGGGTATGCAATGCGCCCGGAGAAAGGAGAAAGGAGAAAGGAGGACTCTTGACTTCAGCGTCATTCATCGCCTTGCGACTTCAGCAGATATCACCAACTTCTTTTCCCAAGGGTCGTTTCAGTTTTCCTCCGGGAGAGCGATTTACAATTTTTACATCAAATAAATAGACAAGCCCAAGAAATAAACCGGGGGCTTGCAAATTTCCCCTTTCGCCCCTCCACTCTTTGGGAGCTGGTTTCACCACAGGGAAGCTAACCATGACAATCTATGCTCTGTTCGCGGTATATGATTGAACACATAATTGTGAGAAAGAGGCTTTTTTTTTTTTGCTTTCAGGAGTACAAAATTTCTTATTTTTCTTTATAACAAACATGTTCTAACCGCGTGAAATTTTTTGTGAAGCTACAAATGTTAAGATAAAATGCAATATAAACTTTGTAGGGCACAACTTTTTTCCTAGGTCACAACTCACAACACATATTGTTTCTTCACGAAATTTTGTGTATGCATATAAAAAGACATGAACATGTGTGTTGTCAAAAAAACATTCAGTTTTCTTTTCTGTTTGAGGGCAACGTATAAACATTTGCATAATTGCCCTCTTGTGTACAATATGATTGAAATGATGCTTTTTGCTACAACATACTAGAATAATTGATCTTTCCCATAACTTTTTTTTGCGGGGAATGTCTTTCTCATAACTTATTTTTTTTGCGGGGGAAACCTTTCTCATAATTTCAACTCGGCTGAAATACTTGTACAGAATGTATCCTTACGAAAAGAGTTGCATACGATTAAAAAAAAGTTTGAACTGAAGAGGCCCTAAAGTGACATCTTTGTAAAGCCCAAGAACCCTAACTTAGCATCGGCAGTGCCGCCATTCCTACATATGACTCCACGCCTAGCGAGGAGTTGCCTCCGCCAAGCTTTTGCATCAACGGCATTGCTCAGATAACAATCCTCCCAAAGAGGTGCCAGGTACATTAACAGGCGAAGCATGCAATAAACTGAACGAAAAGGCAGCAAGAATGTAGACCCGGAAATGACAGCCCAACTTGGTGATTGCTGAAATGGAAATTGTTGATCAAGACATTTTGCAACCATTAAACCATATGCCACACAGCCTGCTGCATGCACACAACACTCTCCCTGGAGAGATCCTATCCGTTACAGGCCTGGCCAATGGTGAGGAAATGATACCAATCGTGTAGAGCACAATTCTACCAGTCTGCCAAGTGCTGAAATATGCAAGGCTTGAAGAACGGATGCGCGGAAACTGTTACACACTTTTTTGATCTAACAGAAACGATGCAGGGCAGCTAACTGCAGAGGATGCAGATAAATTGTCTAGTGATGTGCCTTCGCGGCACACATCACGTAGAACGAATCTCCACTGCCGGAGCACTCTCACCAACTTCCAGGAAGAATGTAGAATCCCTCCAGGGCTTCACTACTTCAAATCTGCCGGGTGTTGTACGACTTGCAATTATGGCACTTATGTGCAATTAAGTGGAACTGCACCTCTGATACTGCCCCACAATCATTGCACAATATGCGAACCTACAACCAGGAAAGGTGGATCAGCAGCGGCCAACAAATTTAGCTCTTTAGTTCAAATTATCTAGCAACGAAATTGGTTAATAATGTGCGGAGTATGCCGCTCATACGAGCAAATGACACAAAACAAGAATGTTACCATTTTATCGTCAAAGGAGTTTGACAGTGTCGCTAGTTCCGCGTCCAGTCTTTCCCATGCCTTCGACATGTCACATACCGACTTGGAGCAGAGCGGGCATGCAAATCTAAAATTTGGTTTTAGACATGTCAGCTGCCATAGGCCTAGTTCTACACATGATAAACCAGCGTATATCGAAGGCCAAGTTAAACTTACTGGCAATGCTCCTTCATCTCTTTCAAGCATTTTTCATGAATTGTATGACCACATGGCAAAACAGAGACATCGTTTCTCGACTCAAACAAGTACTGGAAATCATGACAGGGTCAGACACAAGATAATTTGAAATCAGAAATTAAGCCATTCATCAAACAATATGCTGCAGATACAAATGAGCAACTGAACACCAACCTCGAAGCAGATTGGACAGTCATGATGCATGGCTCCTTCAACACATGCATGACTGTTCTTCAACACTTTGGAATAACAACATCCTGCATGAGATACATAAACAAGGGTTAAACCAACTGAATGGAATAAAGTGACCACAGTTATATGAAACTAATCATAAGCGTAAAAATGACATAAGCCCAATTAAACTGAGATTTTTTAAACAAAAGTAGCAATAGTAAAATGTACACTCTTAAACTATAGTGTAGTTGAGACTTTAGAGTGACTAAAGAACTTGAGGAATAGACTACTCGCTCTGATCCATATTATTTGTCACTGATTTAGTAATAGAGGGGGTATTAAAAATAGTGGATTCTGGAGTTGAAAGTTGAAAATACTATACAGCTAAATTCACCTAGTAATTTATAACATACTACAACAGAATGTAAATATCTCTGAAAAAAACTCTTGTTATTTTCTGGCACAAATCAAACTACAAGTCACGCAACATTGTGTAACCACATAAGCCTAAACAAATATGTGTGTACTGTGTACAAACATGTTGCAGCAAGCCTCCTAAATGACATCATACTAGTACATTGTACTTTCACGAATGCAATTTTAGACACAAGAATGATGCATTACCGCATTTTGAGCAGTGAAAGAAATTCTCCCTGCCACCAATTCTGCAAAGATAAGAACAAATTTCACATTTAAACATAAGTTTCAAAAAAAAAAATAGTAAGAGAGATACATCCATACAATTCCAAGACTGGAAATTATCACAGGAAAAAACTGCATACCTACATATTCCACACGCATGGCAGTGATACTGCTGTTTTGAGACCTGCAATCACAAAATTAAGTTTTAGCATGGCATACTGCCACAACTTGATCAAAGTAGACAAAATACCCAAAACTGGAAACTCCTCTTACTCACATCATCATCAAAGAGCTTGCACACTTCACAGAAGTACTTTCCCATGCATACACCACAGTTGATGCATACTTGTCGTACCTGGCAACAGATAAGCAAGAAGCACCGTGATGACACATTGACGCTAGACAGGAAAGCACCACTTTTATGAAGCAATGACTATGGTTCAGTCACAAACCTCTTGTTCAGTGCCACACAATGTGCATATGACCTGCTTACAGATCAAGAAACAACTCAGCATGACTGTAAGAGTAATGAGGTTGCAAAGTAGTGGTATACCTCAAAACAAAACAAAACAAACCTGCTGCAGTTCATGGCGTGGAAGTTCATGTCGCGTAGGAGTATCAATTTTGATCGAATTCTGTCAATACATAGTACATTATTTCTCCACATTTTTCAAATAAAATAAAATCCAGAAGAATAATGAGCACTTAAGAACGCATAATCGTTTACGAAAAAATTTATACACAATATAAGCAGAGTATAAGGGATATAGACATGCATCTAAAAAGCACCAACAAATAGAACAGTTGATAATATATTAATTGTCAAGCTTAAATGTGAATGATGTTTGACATATGTCACGATATTACAGCTCCCAACATGCTGTTAATACGACTATAGTTTCAAAAATCGTTCCAGAACAAAAATATGAACACTTATCGTTGTGGAAAACCTTATGTGCAATACAAATATAGAGGTACATATATGCATCCAGAAAAAATCAGGAAATAGAACAAGAGTTGACCATATTAATTGTCAAGCTGAAATGTTAATTGTGTTTTGACATATCACGTTGATATTATAGCTCCCAAGTCCCAACAAAACCGTTAATATTAACATAGTGTCCTTGTATCAGCACATAACAGGTACTAAATCAGATTATTTCCCACTGTCAGATTCAAATAGCAGCATAAACAACAGTCAAAGCTCTAAACAAAGCCCATCTACAAACTTATCATCAATCCTAGTTTTCGGCCTTAAAATCACTGAGAATATGAATGCAAAATTAAAACTCGACATTGTTCTTATGAAATTGTACCTTTGATTCATTGTGGCAGTGCCGGCAATCAAAAATCTCATTGCAACATGGTGCTCGTACGCGGCATCTCCTTCGGTAATGTGCACATCTGCAGCATCACATACTTGTAAAGTTCTTGCGACAATAATTTATCAAGAAACTCATTACTGTGAGAAGATCTTAGAAAATAAAATGACTCTGTGGAGATAACAGGACATACCCATACTGCATTAATCCCTTGTCAAAATTTTCATACTCAGAACCATTGATCCTGGCAGTGTCATTTCCATCAAACAACGAAGGGCCTTGAGGAAGTGATTCCACATTTAGCTTAGCTTGTGCATGTTGAGCAGCAACAGACTCGAGCTGCACGGCACCCATGTCGGCTGTTTGGTAGCGCAAAAGCTATTGCGTTGCAAACACAACACAAATACCTGCAAGTATTATGCATTTAGCAGGATGGCTCTCAATACAGAATGCAGTCACATGTCCTAAATATGGAGGAAGCCACTGCATGTAGTTCTGGTTGCTCAATACTGCTGAAGGCCAGGCATATCAACACAAGACCAAAGCAACGCCGGACAGCTCCAATCAGCAAAAACCTCATAGTTTGACCGCCAAACAATCACAGTAGAATAAACTAGCTGGATTGTGAGCTGTGAGAAAACAAATTACACAACTGATATCCATCCAGAGAAGAATTCCCAAGCAATTCGTACACAGTGATCCATCTGCATCAGTATTACTGTGGTGCTGGCCCCCCGTTCTCTGGCAAGAGGAACATGCAAGAGCATCAAATGCCAGGAAAGAGAAGTGAAGGGGATGGGATGGTTTCATGATAAGGTTTCGACGTGTTAGCTAGTACCGTCGTTGAATGTTTTTATCGAACAGAAAGGTTCCTTAAGAAGTCAGATTACAAGGAAGCCTACCTCCAGCAGCCACCGGCTTCATCTTCAACGGAAGAAACTTGTCCAAACATTGTTTAAAGTCGTTCAATATCCGCAAATAAACTAAACTTCCTCTAATTCTCCCATCAAGAACATCTTGAGAAAGCCAGCGTTCTAATTAAGACTTCAGTGGTTTGTACCTGAAATGTAACCTATCTACAATTTCTTACTGAATAGGGATCGTCTCAAGAACTAGTGAAGCAGCATCACTGAAAGAACCTGCATAAGTGAATTCACTTCCCCCAACTCTGTGCCAAAGCAGTAAAGAAAATTAGTAACCAATGCTGCACGCAGCAAGTAGTCTGCAAGTTGCTGCCATCCTAACATGCTCTCTTTAACTAGGATGCCTGAAGGTAACTTATCTAAAACAGTGATAGTTTCTCCTCAACCTTGTATTTTTCTCTCTTTTCGAGAATGAGCCATCAACACGTTGTTACAAGCATATCCACTGTTTTGTTTGATTGGTGAACGAAAACAAAATTATGTTTCTGCCTTTGGCACAACTGAGAGTTGAATGAGGAACCAAAACAGGGGCGCCGTTTCAGGCACATGGAGAGGAAGCAAAATGCAGTGTCCCAGTGTCATGGAAGTTCGGATTAGCCAGAACAGCAGGAGTGTGATGAAGAAGGATATAAGTTGCCAGTTCAATCCAAAAATAGAGGGCGTATGGTGAGGGATCTATGAAGTTGAAAATTTCTGCAATAACAGGAGTCCATTTGCACAGGGCATGCCGCTTCATCGACCGTATGTATACATACAAGGTAATGTGAATCACTGATAATGATTTGTGCAGCCAATGTCCTACACGCCCAAATAGTTGTAGCCAGTAAATAGATCGAACACACCTCGTACCTAGAATATGAAACGCAACCCAAACCCCGCGTACAGGCACTCCAGCGCATATGACACGGGTCTAAAGTGAACTTGAATCGAATTGTGGGGATGCACATCATCTAATTCAAATGGTCAATACTAGCATCAAACAGCAGTCAACGAACCAATTGGCGAGCATGGTTAAACCGAACCAGGAAAATCAGTCACCACAACAAAATCAAGCAAGCAATCAATCAAGCAGTTAGTCATACATAATAATCAGCATCTACAAGCAGGCGCAAGCAACACATACCTACACAGCAACCGAGATCGATCGAGCTAGCTAAGATTAAAAGCGGTAACCGAGCGAGCCACAGGAAACCAGAACGGGAAAACGAACACAAAACCGCGAGGCGCGTGACGGACGAACTTCCTAGCGCGCACACGACCGAATCGAGTGGGCGGGACGGCGCGGCGCGGTGGCCTCGGCGATCGAATCGCGGCTGAATCCTGGAGCGGCGCTCCTGTGGATTGGATTGGGGAGGGGAATCGAGAGTGGGTCGGGACGGAAAGCTGCGAGAGTTTTTTTAGGATTATAAGTACAGGAGTGGCGTAAGCTGATGAGCGAGAGAGATTTGTCAGACTGGAAGCTTATGGGGGAGGTATTTAAACGGATCCTGAATGCACACGGTTTCCAGAGGATTCGGGTGACGCGGACATGGCTGGCCTAGGGGAGGTTTCGGCCTTATCCTGCTGCGTACGTTTAGGCCGACGAAAATATCAAAGTAGTAGTCCGGCCTCCACCGCCCACAGCCCCCGGCCCGCCCACGAGGACGCAAGTGGACGGGAGGAGCAGCCCGGCGTGGACTGGATTCGGTATCGTTTCAATCAAGGAAATAAAATGGGTACGTGGATTTATGCCTTGTCACGTACTACGATCGAGTCATCGAGTGGTATAGCGTGCTCATCTCTATCCCACTTCCAATTTGGGGATGTATCGACGTCGTAGTAAGCTGGCCGAGCTGGCCACCTCCAGTTTTGGCCAGATCAGTTGAGTCACGCCACGCAACCGTGAGTTTGCATCACGTGGATAACTATCGTGGATCCTGTTTTCGTGTCTAGCTAGACGAGCTCTTTTCAAGCCAATGCTAGCTTGTCAAATTACGAGCACCCTGCAAAATCGAAACTGTATAGCCGTTATGCGTTGGCAAGCCAACGCATAATGGAGTACGTGACGAGGCCACTTACCTCTCACGTGAACTAAATTATTGGTTCCCCATTATTGGACTTCTGATTGCCATTCACCAGCCAATATGAATACGACGATGACGCTCTTGTGTGGCGGGCGTATGCAAACCAAGGACCGATGATTTTTAGCATTATTAGGGGCTGATGTGTGCACAAGAGCACATCAACGGGAATTTTCTTCAAGGGACAGCAGGCAAGAATGGACACTGATTATAATGGTGACGGAGCTTGGAAGGATCTGTAATCAAACAATACATCGGTTGCTCATATCGTCTCTAGCATCCATATTGATTCTGCGGAAGCATATCTCAATGGATCCAAACATTTAAGAAAGAAAAACCGAGGCGTTCGCATCAGAGTCGTCAAATAGGCATATATCATTAGTTTAATATACAAGAGTTAATTCATGAACAACCGTTTTTTTCTCTTCGGGTTTCTTTTGGAGCCTCTTAGAAAATACGTGAATGGTCATTACAGAAAGTTAGACGGAAGACGCAATGTTCTATTTAGGAGGTTCACCATTTTCTCTTTGCGAGAACACGAACAACCTTAAGGAAATGCAAACAAGTATGGCTCCTTGTCTAGATGGGTTTCCGGTGACTTCCTATAAGAAAATTTGGGGAGTTTGGGGAGTATTGTTTTTGATTTAGTTGACGATTTTACTGGTGGTTTAATTGACAGTAAGCGTCTAAACTATGGGGCGTTGGCTTTACTACCAAAGATGAGTGGAGCAACATTATTCGTCAATATCGGCCAATAACTTTGATAAATGTGAGTTTCCATCTATTGGCAAAAGGGTTTGCCACGAGACTGGCCCCGGTGGCACATAAAGTAATTCATCACAACCAAACGGCCTTCATCCAGGGACCGAGGTGCATGGCTCCTGGATGGTGTGCACGAGATTAGATGCTCCAAAGAGGAGGTGTTGATCTTAAAGTTAGATTTTGAGAAAGCATACAACCAGCTTAGATGGGTTCTTTATAAGAAAGGGTTTGATCCCATGTGGACCAGTTGGAGTTGTTAGTCCCGGGTGGACAAATGACGGTGAAATCAGTGGAGAAGTTGGATCCTTCTCAAATAAGAGGGAAGGGGATCCACTATCCCACTTGTTATTTAACATTGTAGCGGATGTGCTGGCAGCCATCCTCAATCGTGCCAAAGAGGCGGGCCACATTAGTCGGGTTGCGGCCAAGTGATGAGTCCAATTTATGTGACAGTTTTGATAATTATTTTGCGCCTACTTGGTAGGCTTTGTGAAATTTTATCGCGTTTGTGCACTTCTTTTTGTCGGTATTCCACAGGTAGCGCCTTTTGGAGCAAATAATATTTTATAAAAGAAATCCCAGTAAATGGTAGTGAAATCACGTATATAATGGTAGTGGAATCACGTATTTAATGTGATAATCGATTGGGGTTTGTCACTCTGAGTATCGGAGAGGTATCTCTGGGCCCTTGATACGTCTCTAATGTATCTATAATTTATGAAGTATTTATGCCATTATATTATCATTTTTGGATGTTTTACAATCATTTTATAGCAACTTTATATCATTTTTTGGGACTAACCTATTGACCCAGTGCCCAGTGCCAGTTGCTGTTTTTTGCTTATTTTTTACATTGCAGCAAATTAATATCAAATGGAGTCCAAACACCGCGAAACTTCTTGTGAATTTTTTATAGACCAGAAGACATCCATTGGGCCAAGGAAGCACCTGGGAGTGCCTCGAGGGGGCAGTACCCACCAGGGCACGCCTGGGGGCCAGACGCGCCCAGGTGGGTTGTGCCCCCCTCGGGTGCCTCCTGAACCACCTCTTCGCCCTATAAATTCTCAAATATTCCGAAACCCTTCAGGGTAGCCTAGATCCGAAGTTCCGCCGCCACAAGCCTCTATAGACATAAAACCAATCGGGACCCTGTTCCGGCACCCTGCCGGAGGGGGGAATCATCTCCGGTGGCCATCTTCATCATCCCGGCGGCCACCACGATGAGGAGGGAGTAGTCCACCCTCGGGGCTGAGTGTTTGTACCAGTAGCTATGTGTTTAATCTCTCTCGCGCGATCTTGAGATGTCACGATCTTGATGTATCATGGGCTTTGTTAGATGGATCATATGATGTTTCTCCCCTCTCTACACTTGTTGTGATGAATTGAGTCTTTACCCTTTGAAGTTTTGTCTTGTCAGATTGAATGTTCAGATCTGAGAACACACGATATATGTCTTGCATATGAATACCCGTGATGACAATGGGGTATTATTTTGATTCACTTGATATATGTTATGGCACTCAACTTGCGGATTCCCGAGGTGACTTTGTGGTAATCTATGCATAGGGGTTGATGCATGTTTTTATTATCTTTTCTCCGATAGAAACTTTGGGGTCTCCTTGTAGTTCTTTGTGCGGATTGAATATTATGAATCTGAAATTGTTTGATACATATCGTATAACTAACTCACGGGTACTCGCGATGACATAGGGGTATCTAGGTGACATTAGAGTTGGTTGATATGCATCATATGGTGTTATTTTAGTACAAACTCTTGATAGATCGATCGAAAAGAATAGCTTGCTGTTATTTTAGCACAACTCTAGGATAGATTGATCGGAAAGAATAGCTTTGAGGTGGTTTCGTACCCTACAAATAATTTTTATCTTTTGTTCTCCGCTAATAGGAACTAGGGAGTGATTCTTTATTACACTTTGAGGGATAATCATATTATCCAACTATGTTAGCATTGTTGAGAGATTGCACTAGTAAAAGTATGCATCCTAGGCCTCATTTTCCATCATTGCAATATTGTTTGTGCTCCGTTTACTATTTGCTATTTCCCCCTGCAAGAGGGTTTCAATCTTTATGATTTTTTTATTTTCTATATGTTCTTTCAGATTGTTGTCGAAAATGCATGGATGACTAATCATATAAAGTGGTTCGAAATTTGACCTTTCTTTGTGCACTGCCTACATTCCTAATGTGCAAGGTAAAAATGATTTATAAGACCAAACTAAAAAAATGTGAACAAAGTAAAAAACGTGAATTAGCAAAAAGTTCATGTATTTCAAAAAAAGTTTACAATTTTGGGAAAAAATTCATCGATTTTGATTTTTTTCACAAATTCGAAAAAAATCTACGATTTGAAAAAAAGTTCATCGATTTTCAATTATTTTTAACAAATTCGGAAAAGAGTTCAATTTGAAAAAAGTTCATCAATTTTCAAGAAGTTCATCGATTTTCAAAAAGAGTTCACGGATTCAAATAAAAGTTCATCAACGTTGAAATAATTCATCAATTTGGGAAAAAGTTCACTGATTTTCAAAAAAAGTTCACAAATTCGGAAAAGATTTCATCAATTTTCAAAAAGAGTTCAGAAATTCAAATAAAAGTTCATCAATTTCAAAAATATATATCGATTTGCAACGAAGTAATGGATTCTCAAAAAGTTCGCGAAATTAAGAAAAGGGAAAAGGAAAAAGAAAAGGAAAACAAAAGAAAAGAAAGGAGAAAAAAGAAAAGAAGAAAGAAAAAGAAGAGATAGAAGAAAAATAAGGAAAGGGAAAAATAACCTCAATAGGCGAGGTGGCCTGAGTGGTCATGGGGCACACACCGCGCCAGTTTGCATTTAACACATTAACAGGCCCCCGTTGGTGTTGGGGAACGTAGAAAAAAAATCCTACGATCACACAAGATCTATCACTAGGTGATGCATAGCAACGAGAGGGGAGAGTGTTGTCTACGTACCCTCGTAGACCGAAAGCGGAAGCGTTACGACAACGCGGTTGATGTAGTCGTACGTCTTCATGATCCGACCGATCCTAGCACTGAAGGTACGACACCTCTGCGATCTGCACACGTTCAGCTCGGTGACGTCCCACGAACTCTAGATCCAGCTGAGGTCGAGGGAGAGTTTCGTTAGCACGACGGTGTGGTGACGGTGATGATGAAGTTACCGGCGCAGGGCTTCGCCTAAGAACTACGACGATATGACCGAGGTGTGTAACTGTGGAGGGGGACACCGCACATGGCTAAAACAATTGTCAACTTGTGTGTTCTAGGGTGCCCCCCTGCCCCCATATATAAAGGAGCAAGGGGGAGGCCGGCCGGCCCTCCAAGGGCACCCCCCCAATAGGGGAATCCTACTAGGACTCCAAGTCCTAGTAGGTTTCCACCTAAAGGGAGAGGGGGGGAAGGAAGGAGAGGGAGAGGGGGAAGGCAAGGCCCCCCCCTTCCTTGTCATATTCGAACTCAAGGTGAGGGGGCGCGCGGCCTGCCCTGGCCGGCCCCCCTCTCTCTCCACCAGGGCCCATCGAGGCCCATTAGTTCCCCGGGGGGTTCCGGTAACCCTCCGGCACTCCGGTTTTATCAGAAACTTCTCCGAAACACTTCCGGTGTCCGAATATAGTCGTCCAATATATCAATCTTTATGTATCGACCATTTCGAGACTCCTCGTCATGTCCGTGATCACATCCGGGACTCCTAACAATCTTCGGTACATCATATCACATAAACTCATAATACCAATCGTCATCGAATGTTAAGCGTACGGACCCTACGGGTTCGAGAACTATGTAGACATGACTGAGACACGTCTCCGGTCAATAACCAATAGCGGAACCTGGATGCTCATATTGGTTCCTACATATTCTACGGAGATCTTTATCGGCCAAACCACATAACAACATACGTTGTTCCCTTTGTCATCGGTATGTTACTTGCCCGAGATTCGATCGTCGGTATCTCAATACCTAGTTCAATCTCGTTACCGGCAAGTCTCTTTACTCATTCCGTAATACTTCATCCTGCAACTAACTCATTAGTCACGATGCTTGCAAGGCTTATAGTGATGAGTATTACTGAGAGGGCCCAGAGATACCTCTCCGAAACACAGAGTGACAAATCCTAATCTCGATCTATGCCAAGCCAACAAACACCTTCGGAGACACCTGTAGAGCACCTTTATGATCACCCATTTACGTTGTGACATTTGGTAGCACACAAAGTGTTCCTCCGGTATTCGGGAGTTGCATAATCTCATAGTCTGGGGAACTTGTATAAGTCATGAAGAAAGTAGTAGCAATGAAACTGACACGGTCATAATGCTAAGCTAGCAGATGGGTCATGTCCATCACATCATTCTCCTAATGATGTGATCCCGTTAATCAAATTACAACACATGTCAATGGTTAGGAAACATAACCATCTTTGATTAAAGAGATAGTCAAGTAGAGGCATATAGGGGCTATATGTTTTGTCTATGTATTCACACATGTACTAAGTTTCCAGTTAATACAATTCTAGCATGAATAATAAACATTTATCATGAATTAAGGAAATAAATAATAACTTTATTATTGCCTCTAGGGCATATTTCCTTCAGCCTCCCACTTGCACTAGAGTTAATAATCTAGATTACATAGTAATGATTCTAACACCCATGGAGCTTTGGTGCTGATCATGTTTTGCTCGTGGAAGAGGCTTAGTCAACGGCTGCAACATTCATATCTGTGTGTATATTGCAAATCTCTATGTCCCCTTCCGACACTAAATGACAGATGGAATTGAAGCGTCTCTTGATGTGCTTGGTTCTCTTGTGAAATCTGGATTCCTTTGCCAAGGCAATTGCACCAGTATTGTCACAAAAGATTTTCATTGGACCCGATGCACTAGGTATGACACCTAGATCGGATATGAACTCCTTCATCCAAACTCCTTCATTTGCTGCTTCCGAAGCAGCAACGTACTCCGCTTCACACGTAGATCCCGCCACGACGCTTTGCTTGGAACTGCACCAACTGACAGCTCCTCCATTCAATAAATATATATATCATGTTTGTGACTTAGAGTCATCCAGATCAGTGTTAAAGCTTGCATCGACGTAACCATTTACGATGAGCTCTTTTTAACCTCCATAAACGAGAAACATATCCTTAGTCCTTTTCGGGTATTTTCGGATGTTCTTGACCGCTGTCCAGTGCTCCACTCCAGGATTACTTTGGTACCTCCCTGCTATGCTTATAGCAAGACATACATCAGGTCTGGTACACAGCATTGCATACATGATAGAACCTATGGCTGAAGCATAGGGAATGACTATCATTTTCTCTTTGTCTTCTGCAGTGGTCGGGCATTGAGTCTGACTCAACATCACACCTTGTAACACAGGCAAGAACCCTTTCTTTGATGATCCATTTTGAACTTCTTCAAAACTTTATCAAGGTATGTGCTTTGTGAAAGTCCAATTAAGCATCTTGATCTATCTCTATAGATCTTGATGCCCAATATGTAAGCAGCTTCTCCGTGGTCTTTCATAGGAAACCTCTTATTCAGGTATCCCTTTATGCTGTCCAGAAATTCTATACCATTTCCAATCAACAATATGTCATCTCATATAAGATTAGAAATGTTACAGAGCTCCCACTCACTTTCTTGTACATACAGGCTTCTCCAAAAGTCTGTATAAAACCATATGCTTTGATCACACTATCAAAGCGTTTATTCCAACTCCGAGAGGCTTGCACCAGTCCATAAATGGATTGTTGGGGCTTGCACACTTTGTTAGCACCCTTTGGATCGACAAAACCTTCCGGTTGCATCATATACAACTTTTCTTCCAGAAATCCATTCAGGAATGCAGTTTTGACATCCATTTGCCAAATTTCATAATCATAAAATGCAGCAATTGCTAACATGATTTGGACAAACTTAAGCATCGCTACGGGTGAGAAAGTCTCATCATAGTCAACTCCTTGAACTTGTCGAAAACCTTTCGCAACAATTTGAGCTTTGTAAATAGTAACATTACCGTCTGCGTCGGTCTTCTTCTTAAATATCCATTTATTTTCTATGGCTTGCCGATTATCGGGCAAGTCCAACAAAGTCCACAGTTTGTTCTCATATATGGATCCCATCTCAGATTTCATGGCCTCTAGCCATTTCGCGGAATCCGGCCTCATCATCGCTTCCTCATAGTTTGTAGGTTCATCATGGTCTAGTAACATGACTTCCAAAACAGGATTACTGTACCACTTTGGTGCGGATCTTAATCTGGAAGACCTACGAGGTTCGTAGTAACTTGATCTGAAGCTTCATGATCATCATCATTAGCTTCCTCACTAATTGGTGTAGGAATCACAGGAACTGATTTCTGTGATGAACTACTTTCCAATAAGGGAGAAGGTACAACTACCTCATCAAGTTCTATTTTCCTCCCACTCACTTCTTTCGAGAGAAACTCTTTCTCTAGAAAGGATCCATTCTTAGCAACAAATATTTTGCCTTCGGATCTGCGATAGAAGGTGGACTGAGGGAGTCCCGGACTAGGGGGTGTCCGGATAGCCGAACTATCATCTTCGGCCGGACTCCTGGACTATGAAGATATAAGATTGAAGACTTCGTCCCGTGTCCGGATGGGACTTTCCTTGGCGTGGAAGGCAAGCTTGGCAATACGGATATGTAGATCTCCTACCATTGTAACCGACTCTGTGTAACCCTAACCCTCTTCGGTGCCTATATAAACCGGAGGGTTTTAGTTCGTAGGACGAATAACAATCATACCATAGGCTAGCTTTTAGGGTTTAGCCTCTCTGATCTCGTGGTAGATCTACTCTTGTACTACCCATATCATCAATATCAATCAAGCAGGAGTAGGGTTTTACCTCCGTCGAGAGGGCCCGAACCTGGGTAAAAACATCGTGTCCCCTGTCTCCTGTTACCATCCACCTAGACGCACAGTTCGGGACCCCCTACCCGAGATCCGCCGGTTTTGACACCGACATTGGTGCTTTCATTGAGAGTTCCTCTATGTCGTCATCTTTAGGCCCGATGGCTCCTCCGATCATCAACAACGATGCGGTCCAGGGTGAGACTTTTCTCCCCGGACAGATCTTCGTATTCGGCGGCTTTGCACTGCGGGCCAATTCACTTGGCCATCTGGAGCAGATCGAAAGCTACGCCCCTGGCCATCAGGTCAGGTTTGGAAGTCTGAACTATACGGCTGACGTCCGTGGAGACTTGATCTTCGACGGGTTCGAGCCACAGCCAAGCGCGCCGCACTGTCACGATGGGCATGATCTAGCTTTGCCGCCGGACAGTGCCCTGGAGGCCGCACCAATGTCCGCTCCGACCCTTAGCTCGGAGCCGACTGCACCGATTGAGGACAGGTGGCTGGACACCGCCTCGGGGGCTGCGATCTCTACAGCGATTGAGCCGAACACCAACCCTGTCCTTTGCGAAGCTTGCGACTCCAAGGCGCCGGACTCCTCTCCGGACTCCGAACCTTCCGCGCCCCTGCCAATCGAATACGATTGGGCGTCGATCATGGAGTTCACCGCCGCGGACATCTTTCGGCACTCACCCTTTGGCGACATCCTGAATTCACTAAAGTCTCTCTCTCTCTATCAGGAGAGTCCTGGCCGGACTATGGTCAGGAAGGTTGGGATGCGTACGATGAAGAAATTCGAAGCCCACCCACCACCCACTTCGTAGCCACTATCGAAAGTTTAAACGACCTGCTCGACTTCGACTCTGAAGACATCGACGGTATGGACGACGATGTAGAAGACAAACATGAACCATCACCTATAGGGCACTGGACAGCCACCTCATCTCATGATGTATACATGGTGGACATACCTAAAGGAAGCGACGACGAGGAACAACGGAACGCCACGAGGGATCATTCCCTCGAAAAGCAGTCAAAACGGCGACGTAAGCGCCGCTCAAAATCCTGCCTCGACAAAGACAGCAGCCATACAGACCCAGCCATAGAGCAGGGCGAACCGGTGGACGGAGAACATGCTATCGAGCAACCGTCCAAACAGGACAATATGGATAAACAATCCGTCCCCGGCGAAGATAACAGTCCAGGCGATCTCACGCCGGACAAGTTGCCGGAGCAGAAGAACCTCCACAAAAGGCTCGTCGCCACTGCACGTAGCCTGAAAAAGCAGAAGCGGAAGGTCAAAACAACGGAAGATGCGCTCAGAATCAGATGGAGCAAAGTACTCAACACCGCAGACAAATACGGCGACAGTCGCCGAACAAAGAGCTACCCGAAGTGAAAACTACTGCCCGAATTTGATGAGGAGGCCGTATAGCCCCCGCAATCAAAGAACAAGGAGACCACCCGGTCGGATAGACGACCCCATGGCAAACATAGAGCGGCAAACGGTGCCGTACAAAAGCCGACACGCGATCCGCACACGGATTCGCATCAAAAAGATGGCCCAGTTAGATCTATCTACGGGCCAAGAAAGCAAGCTCTAGTAAGCAATGCAACACGTCAAGTATCCGAATATTATAGTACACCTAAATATAGGAGTGTCGCACATCCCCTATGTTTCACCGATGAGGTTCTGGATTATGAATTTCCAGCGGGATTCAAGCCCGTAAACATAGAGGCATACGACGGAACAATAGACCCTGGAGTCTGGATTGAGGATTACATCCTCCACATACACATGGCTAGAGGAGATGACCTCCACACCATAAAATACTTACCCCTCAAGCTCAAAGGGCCAGCCCGGCATTGGCTCAAAAGCCTCCCCAAAAACACCATTGGAAGTTGGGAAGAACTCGAGGATGCTTTCCGGGCAAATTTTCAAGGGACCTATGTCCGACCTCCGGATGCAGATGATTTAAGTCACATAACTCAACAACCTGGAGAGTCAGCCCAAAACTTCTGGAACAGATTCCTTACTAAAAAGAACCAAATAGTCGATTGTCCGGACGCCGAAGCCTTAGCAGCTTTCAAACACAACGTCCGAGACGAATGGCTCGCCAGACAACTCGGCCAAGAAAACCAAGAACAATGGCCGCACTAACAAGCCTCATGACCCACTTTTGCGCGGGAGAGGATAGCTGGCTGGCAAGATGCAGTACCAGCGAGCCAAGTACATCCGAAGTCAGGGATGGAAATGGGAACCCGCGACGAAGCAAGGACCAGCGCCGGACTACGAGAAACAGCCCGAAGAGCACGACAGTCAACGCCGGATTCAAAAGCTCACGGCAGGATCATAAAAAACTGCCCCCCTAAGGATAATAGGGACGAGCTATCTAACTTAAAGAAAATCTTGGACAAGGTATGCCAAATCCACAGTACCCGCGGGATGCCTGCAAATCATACCCACAGAGATTGTTGGGTCTTCAAGCATTCCGGCAAACTCAACGCCGAACACAAGGGGCTCGACACACCAAGCGAGGACGATGACGAACCCCACAAGCAGAGCACTGGAAAACAAAAGAATTTCCCACAAGAAGTCAAAACTGTAAACTCACTTTACGTGACAAAAGGGAAAAACAGAATGGCGCCCATGGAAATACGCGCCATATAGCCTATCCCAGAGGAGTCCCACCACTGGTTGTTAAAACCAATCACCTTCGACCATCAGGATTACTCTAGAAGTATCCGGAATGCAGGATGGACTGCCTTGATATTAGATCCGATAATCGACGGACTCGTATTTACACAAGTCCTAATGGACGGCGGCAGTGATCTAAACCTGGTATATCAGGACACAATCCGCAAAATGGGGATAGACCCAACCAAAATTCGCCATAGAAACACTTCCTTTCAAGGGGTAATACCAGGCCGATATGCCCATTGTACGGGCTCTCTATTGCTAGAAGTTGTGTTCGGCTCACCCGACAACTTCCGCCGCGAAAATTTAACCTTCCACCTCACCCCATTTACAAGTAGCTATCAAGCACTACTGGGGCGCAAAGCTTTCGCCCACTTTAACACAATACCACATTATGCATCCCTCACACTTAAAATGCCCGGTCCACGAGGCATCATCTCCTTAAAGGGAAATATCGAGTGTTCCTCGAGCGCGGAAGATTGTGTGAATGCCTCGACGGCCACACACTAAACCGGATTCACTAATCCAAGCACCTAAACAGGTCGTTCAGACCCCGGACACGGTTAGACGAGTCCGGCGTAAACATACAGGGGCTTACCAGCCGCATACCCCCGCACTAGGGGCTCCGCGCATGTACAACAAGGGACATTAAAGCTCAATTTTATTCATTTTTTGAATTGTACTTTGTTTATTTAGTATAACGTACATTTTTGCATGACCTTTTTCAACTAAGTTCCTCTCTTTTACAGATGAACACCGTGCTACACCCGTCCAGGATACGGCACAACGGAGACACAGGCGCAGACGTGCAGTAGGGACCCGTTGGAAGGATTCTTTTCAGATTAAGACCCTGCGTAAACCTTTTTTACTGTCTCTTGTTGATACACATCCGCCGGTTTCTTGCTATAACCGAGGAGGAGGCTGGCATTTTGGCATGGGCTACGTCAGAATTTTGCGCGTACCTGGACACCAGGGGCTTATTAGCAAGGGCGTTGTTCGGCCCGTTTTCATAAAGACCGAATACCTTAGGGAGTGTTTGGCTTCTCGAGTTAGGCCTTATATGCATCAGCTCCGAATCATGTCTTTGGTCAAATGTTGGGTTTGCCCGGCTCCTGTGTTTTGCTGCCTTACGTTCCGCTCTATCGGCTAACACGGCACCACGAGAACTACTGCGATTGTGCTCCAGTTCGTCCAGGCGAGCACCTCAGTAGAGAAAGCCGAAAACTGACTGTCATGATATAGCGTGAGACCGGTCAACCACTCGATGACCCGCCGGAATCTATAGGATTCCTCCGCATTGACGAAGGGCCGTTTCCCGGTCACGCACATACGCGCCCCGAATTGGGGTGAGCGCGGTGCCCCTAGGGGCTATATAGTAGCCCCACTGTCAAACTCCTATGGCTAAGTGAAAGTGATAAAGCATTATAGTCCGGTTGCCTAGTTTGCTACGCTACCACCTCCTTTATAGGACCAAGACGTTGGATCAAGTGTGAAAATGCGCCTTCTGCAAACACCCCCGCATTATATGCGTGGGGCCTGAAGCCGAAGACTGCCATCTTTCAGGTTATATACACATACACATTAACGGGCCGCATAGGAGGTATTTTAATTATTGAAGGCACAAGTATAAAAAGCTTTTATATTTCATCGAAACATTGCTTCACAATAATACATGTTATTCAAACATAATATCCTTCGGGCACTGTGTCTCTATTAAACGAGCGCCCTGTAGAACTTCCTGAAAATATTGCTTGACAGGTACTCGGCTTCCGTACGAATCTGGGGATGCAACATCGGTGGCCTTCATCTCTGGCCAGTATGTCTTGACACGGGCAAGAGCCATCCGCGCACCCTCTATGCATGCCGACCTCCTCATTGCATTGATATGCGACACCGCACCAAGGAACTACTGCACTAAGCCAAAATAACTCTTCGGTCGGGCCTTTTCGGCCACAAAAGACTCACGACATCCTTCATCGCAAGTCCGGATAACCTATTCAGCTCCGCCCATTCGGCCAAGCGATCGGTTAATGGAAGAGGGCGCTCTGGATTATGGAACTGCGACCAAAAAACCTTTTCCATTTCATGATCCTTTTGATCTCGGAAGTGTTCGGCCGCGTCAGACACACTTGCCGCCAAGTCCGGATAAGCATCCTCCGAACTCCATAGCCGGTCCAACTAAGCATATTTAGGATCCGTGAACTTCCTCCGCAGCAGGAAGGGCTTTCCAGCCGCGATATCTCCGGCCTGACGCAGCTCCTCCTTCATAGCTCTCATCGCAGAGCGAGCATCCTTGGCCTCGGTAGTGGCCTTCTTCAGATCCTCTTGTACCGCTCGATCTTCTTTTTCAAGAAGCTTGCAACGGTCGACAGCATTCTTCAACTCCACGGCCATCTTAGCCATTTCCTTCTTGCTTCGGTAGTGAGCAGCCTGTTCGGCTTTTAGCTCTTCGGCATCCTTTAAGGCAGCCGCGTCACTCTCTCTGGCCTGCTCCTTGGCTCGGGCGAGCTCCGCCCGCAGATTCTCCATGGCAGCGGCACCATCTGCGTCAAGCATACTTATTGTAAGGCACGGGCATCAAGCTCCTTTACTAGGTGTCCGCGGGGAAATTGCATACCTTGTGACTCGTCAAGTCGCCTATTGACAAGCGCGATGTCGACATCCGCCACGTCAAGTTGCCGCTTTAGTTTGGCAAATTCATCAGTCCGGCTAGCCACCGGACCCTTCGCCACCTGCATAGGAAGGGCGACACATTATACCTGGGATTATGATGCTCGGCGCGCTGTCATTTTTGACAACACACCGAGCCTCAGGGGCTACTATTTACACAGGGCGCATTTTATATGCGGAACTGTCAGAAGGTACATCATTTTGCGTACCTCAAAACCTGTCAGTAAACTTCTGACAGCTTCGTGCAATCCGCTCTCAGCGGATGAAATCCTTTCAATCACCGTACCCATTAACGCACGGTGATCTTCTGAGATAGATGCTCGCCCGAGAAGATCCTTCAGCTCCTCCGATCGTACACTAGGTGGTGCCAGACTCGTCCGATGGCCTTTTTCGAAGGCCGGACGCGGAGGGCTTTGAGGGGAAATATGACTGCCTTCTGGCCCCGCCGGACTAGGAGAAACCCTCTGCGACGACACCTCAGGGTCGCCCGCCTCGCACGACGGTACGGCAGGGGGAGGCGTTTCGCTCTCTATCATCTCCGGATGGAGGTCACCCGAAGATGAGCTCTGCTGAGAAGGGCTGAGATCCGAACTACAAGGTAAAACTCCGGTTATCTTCATCAGAAATAGGGCAGGGATATCCTTTATTTTAATAAAAACTCCCCTTTTTACTTACGGCTCGGTGGAGGGCTGGTCCCTTTGGGGGCACAGTGCGGCCGAGGCATCCCTCGGTGCAGGACCCTCTGACGAAGATTTCTTCCCCCACTTTGAGACCATGGTCTCCGAGTCTTCAGAGGCGGTCCTCAACTTCCCCTGGATGGAGGGATTCTCGATCCCTCCTTTCCTGACAACCTCCTTCGCGGAGGCGGTAGCTTCCTTGTTCCCCCCTTCACCTTCCTCCAAAGGCGCAACCTCCAGTATCCTGGTAAACACGGGATCCGGCGTGGTCTCAGGGAGGGGGGCCGGACACCTGATTAACTTTGCTTTCGCTATCCACTCCTGTTCAAGGGACAGCTCTTTTGAGAGCAAATTCATGATAAACATGGGATAGCGTGTCCGGGTACAGGGCTACTTACTTGAGTATCCGGGCGATTGCAGCTCAGACCTGCGTCCTCGGTCAAGTCCGGACACATCACTTGTGATCCGAAGAAAATCTTGTACATCTCCACGGGCGTCGCGCCCATAAAATGTTGGAGAGCTTGTGGCACCTCTAGGTTAAATTCCCACAGGCGAAGGGGGCGACGTTTGCAGGGCAGGATGCGATGAATCAGCATGACCCGCGCTACTACGACCAGAGTGATCTCTCTCTCTAGGAGGTCTCGAATGCGGCCCTGCAACAAGGGCACGTCCTTGGACGGCCCCCCAGTAAAGTCCTTTATTGACCCATGACGCCAGCCGCGGTGGAGGACCCGAGCAAAAGGCAGGTGGCGCCACCCATTTGGTGCCCCTGGGAGTTGTGATATAAAACCACTCTTGTTGCCATAAGTTGAGCTCCTCTTGAAAAGAGCCCTCGGGCCATGGAGCATCAGCATTCTTGCTTATAACAGCCCCTCCGCACTCTTCCTGTTGCCCCTTGATCATCTTCGGCTCCACTTTGAAGGTCTTGAGCCACAATCTGAAGTGAGGGGTAATACGGAGGAAGGCTTCACACATGACAATGAACGATGAGATGTGGAGGATGGACTCCGGATCCAAGTCGTGAAATTCCAACCCATAGTAAAACATGAGCCCCCTCACGAAGGGGTCCGTCGGGAAGCTTAGCCTCCGAAGGAAGTGAGACGTGAACACCACGCTTTCACCAGGCTTGGGAGTGGGAATAACCTGCCCTTGGGCAGGCAGCCTATGCCAAATTTCACTGGTTAGATACCTGGCATCTCTTAGCTTTAGCACGTCTTCTTCCGTAACAGAGGAAGGCATCCACCGGCCTTGCAGGTCGGAACCGGACATCATCGAAGGTCCGAAGCGCCTGTATATGGAGCTTTGGGTGTTGGAACTCGAGGCGAGGGGCGGATTCGATTGAGATTGAAAGAAAGGAGCGGAGCCTTGGTCTCTTTATAAAGAGGTTGAATACCAAGAGCCTTCCCCGTGACCGTTCGGGGCTCGCCTTCCATAGAGGAGACGTGCCAACGGGCACGACTGGGTTACCCACGCCCGTATTAATGAGAATCCAGGAATAAGGGGACACGATCTCTGCTTTGACAAGACGTGCCAAGGAAACCGCTTCGCTAAACGTGCTGAGGTGGAACAGTAAAAAAATTCGAATAAAGGCTTGGCCGGGGTGTGATGTCACGCCATGAAATGCGTCAGCAGATTGAACTTGTGTAAATATTATTCTCTCTATGGCTGTATGTGGAATTTATTTTGCATAGTCGGACACTATCCTTGTGTTCAAAATCTTCTATGAACTATTCGGAGGAGGAACCCGCCTTGCAATGCCAAAGACAATATGCGCGTCGGACTCGTCGTCATTGAAGCCTGGTTCAGGGGCTACTGAGGGAGTCCCAGACTAGGGGGTGTCCGGATAGCCGAACTATCATCTTCGGCCGGACTCCTGGACTATGAAGATACAAGATTGAAGACTTCGTCCCGTGTCTGGATGGGACTTTCCTTGGCGTGGAAGGCAAGCTTGGCGATACGGATATGTAGATCTCCTACCATTGTAACCGACTCTATGTAACCCTAACCCTCTTCGGTGCCTATATAAACCGGAGGGTTTTAGTCCGTAGGACGAACAACAATCATACCATAGGCTAGCTTCTAGGGTTTAGCCTCTCTGGTCTCGTGGTAGATCTACTCTTGTACTACCCATATCATCAATATCAATCAAGCAGGAGTAGGGTTTTACCTCCGTCGAGAGTGCCCGAACCTGGGTAGAAACATCGTGTCCCCTGTCTTCTGTTACCATCCGCCTAGACGCACAGTTCGGTACCCCCTACCCGAGATCCACCGGTTTTGACACTAACATGGACCAAACAGTTTCCTTTGGGTGTCCTATGAAGACACACTTCTCCGATTTGGGTTCGAGCTTATCAGGTTGAAGCTTTTTCACATAAGCATCGCAGCCCCAAACTTTAAGAAACGACAACTTTGGTTTCTTGCCAAACCATAGTTCATAAGGCGTCGTCTCAACGGATTTTGATGGTGCCCTATTTAAAGTAAATGCAACCGTCTCTAAAGCATAACCCCAAAATGATAGCGGTAAATCAGTAAGAGACATCATAGATCACACAATATCTAATAAAGTACGGTTACGACGTTCAGACACACCATTTTGCTGTGGTGTTCCAGGTGGCATTAATTGTGAAACAATCCCATGTTGTTTCAAATGAAGACCAAACTTGTAACTCAAATATTTTCCTCCACGATCAGATCATAGAAACTTTATTTTCTTGTTACGATGATTTTCCACTTCACTCTGAAATTCTTCGAACTTTTCAAATGTTACAGACTTATAATTCATTAAGTAGATATAACCACATCTGCTCAAATCATCTGTGAAGGTAAGAAAATAACAATACCCACCACGAGCCTGAATACTCATTGGACCACATACATCGGTATGTATTATTTCCAACAAGTCAGTAACTCGTTCCATTGTTCTGGAGAACGGAGTTTTAGTTATCTTGCCTATAAGGCACGGTTCGCAAGCACCAAGTGATTCATAATCAAGTGATTCCAAAAGTCCATCATCATGGAGTTTCTTCATGCGCTTTACACCGATATGACCCAAATGGCAGTGCCACAAATAAGTTGCACTATCATTATTAAACTTCAATCTTTTGGCTTTAACACTATGAATATGTGTATCACTACTATCGAGATTCAACAAAAATAAACCACTCAGTAGGGGTGCATGACCATAAAAGATATTACTCATATAAATAGAACAACCAGTATTCTCTGATTTAAATGAATAACCATCTCGCATTAAACAAGATCCAGATATAAAGTTCATGCTCAACGCTGGCACCAAATAACAATTATTCAGGTCTAAAACGAATCTCGATGGTAGATGTAGAGGTAGCGTGTCGACCGCAATCACATCGACTTTGGAACCATTTCCCACACGTATCGTCACCTCGTCCTTAGCCAATCTTTGCTTAATCCGTAGCCCCTGTATTGAGTTGCAAATATGAGCAACAGAACCAGTATCAAATACCCAGGCACTACTGCAAGCATTAGTTAAGTACACATCAATAACATGTATATCAAATATACCTTTCACTTTGCCATCCTTCTTATCCGCCAAATACTTGGGGCAGTTCCGCTTCAAGTGACCAGTCCCTTTGCAGTAGAAGCACTTAGTTTCAGGCTTAGGTCCAGACTTGGGTTTCTTATCTTGAGCAGCAACCGTTTTGCCATTCTTCTTGAAGTTCACTTTCTTCCCTTTTGCCCTTTTTCTTGAAACTAGTGGTCTTATTGACCATCAACACTTGATGCTCCTTTTTGATTTCTACCTCCGCGGCCTTTAGCATCGCGAAGAGCTCGGGAATAGTCTTGTTCATCCCTTTCATATTATAGTTCATCACGAAGCCTTTATAGCTTGGTGGGAGTGATTGAAGAAGTCTGTCAATGACACAATCAACTGGAAGATCAACTCCCAGTTGAGTCATGTGATTATGGTACCCAGACATTCTGAGTATGTGTTCACTGACAGAACTATTCTCCTCCATTTTGCAGCTATAGAACTTCTTGGAGACTTCATATCTCTCAACTCGGGCATTTGCTTGAAATATTAACTTCAACTCTTGGAACATCTCATATGTTCCATGACGTTCAAAACGTCTTTGAAGTCCCGATTCTAAGCCGTAAAGCATGGCACACTGAACTATCGAGTAGTCATTAGCTTTGCCCTGCCAGATGTTCTTAACGTCATCAGTAGCATCTGCAGCAGGCCTGGCACCCAACGGTGCTTCCATGACGTAATTCTTCTATGCAGCAATGAGGATAATCCACGAGTTACGGACCCAGTCCATGTAGTTGCTGGCATCATCTTTCAACTTAGCTTTCTCTAGGAATGCATTAAAATTCAAAGGAGTGGTAGCACGGGCCATTGATCTACAACAACATAGACATGCAAAATACTATCAGGTACTAAGTTCATGACAAATTAAAGTTCAATTAATCATATTACTTAAGAACTCCCACTTAGATATACATCCCTCTAATTGTAGGATCGAAAGTATGTCTAGAGGGGGGGGGGTGATTAGACTACTTGACCAAATAAAAACTTAACCTTTTCCCAATTTTAGTTCTTGGCAGATTTTAACAACTTAGCACAAGTCAAGCAATCTTAACACAATTCAAGCAAGCATGCAAAGAGTATATGAGCAGCGGAAAGTAAAGCATGCAACTTGCAAGAATGTAAAGGGAACGGTTTGGAGAGTGCAAACACAATAGGAGACACGGATGTTTTTGTCGTGGTTCCCATAGGTGGTGCTATCGTACATCAACATTGATGGAGACTTCAACCCACGAAGGGTAACGGCTGCGCTAGTCCACGGAGGGCTCCACCCATGAAGGGTCCACAAAGAAGCAACCTTGTCTATCCCACCATGGCCATCACCCACGAAGGACTTGCCTCACTAGGGTAGATCTTCACAAAGTAGGCGATCTCCTTGCCCTTACAAACTCCTTGGTTCACTCCACAATCTTGTTGGAGGCTCCCAAGTGACACCTAACCAATCTAGGAGATGGTGTGTTGATGATGAACTCCTTGCTCTTGTGCTTCAAATGCTAGTCTCCCCAACACTCAACTCACTTTCATAGGATTGGATTTGGTGGAAAGATGATTTGTGTGGAAAGCAACTCGGGGAAGGCTAGAGATCAAGGTTCATATGGTTGGTGTCGGTGTCAAAACCAGCGGAGCTCGGGTAGGGGGTCCCGAACTGTGCATCTAGGCAGATGGTAACAGGAGATGAGGGACACGATGTTTTTACCCAGGTTCGGGCCCTCTCGGTGGAGGTAAAACCCTACTCCTGCTTGATTAATATTGATGATATGGGTAGTACAAGAGTAGATCTACCACGAGATCAAGGAGGCTAAACCCTAGAAGCTAGCCTATGGTATGATTGTTGTTCGTCCTACAGACTAAAACCCTCCGGTTTATATAGACACTGGAGAGGGCTAGGGTTACACAGAGTCGGTTACAATGGTAGGAGATCTACATATCCGTATCGCCAAGCTTGCCTTCCACGCCAAGGAAAGTCCCATCCGGACACGGGACGGAGTCTTCAATCTTGTATCTTCATAGTCTTGGAGTCCGGCTGATAGTGATAGTTCGGCTATCCGGACATGCCCTAGTCCAGGACTCCCTCAGTAGCCCCTGAACTAGGCTTCAATGACGACGAGTCCAGCGCGCATATTGTCTTCGGCATTGCAAGGCGGGTTCCTCCTCCGAATAATTCATAGAAGATTTTGAACACCAGGATAGTGTCCGGCTCTGCAAAATAAATTCCACATACGGCCGTAGAGAGAATAATATTTACACAAGTTCAATCTGCTGACGCATTTCGTGGCGTGGCATCACACCACGGCCAAGCCTTTATTCAAATTATTTTTACTATTCCACCTCAGCGCGTTTAGCGAAGCGGTTTTCTTGGCACATCTTGTCAAAGCAGAGATCGTGTCCCCTTATTCCGGGATTCTCATCAATACGGGCGTGGGTAACCCAACCGCGCCATTGATTACGGCGCTTGGGAGATAAGCGAGTTTTACCAGACTGGTGGGGACGTATAGTTTTCATCCATATATAAGGGGATAAGGATCCACCTTTTTACCTATGCCTTCTTCCTCCTTTGCTTATCCTTCTCCGCGCACTCGAGCTCTAGCGTCCAAGTCCGCACATCTCGCCTCAACCTTCTCCAGCCATGTCCGGAGCGGGAGGCAAGTGGATGGCCTCCTCTGTCACGGAGGGGCACATCAAAAGGCTGAGGAAAGCCGGATACCTGCACAACGATATTGCGCACCGGCTTCCCGACAAGGGGCAGCTCGTCCCCACCCCCAGGCCCCATGAGAGGGTGGTGTTCCTTCCCCATTTCCTCCGCGGACTGGGCTTCCCAATCCATCCATTTGTCCGGGGGCTCATGTTCTACTACAGCCTAGATTTCCATGATCTGGCCCCGAATTTCATCCTCAACACCTCGACGTTCATCGTCATGTGCGAGGCCTTCCTCTGCGTCCAGCCCCACTTCGGCTTATGTCTGAAGACTTTTAACGTCAAGCCGAAGGTAGTGGGCGGCCACCAAGCGGAGTGCGGAGGCGCCATGGTGGGCAAGATGCCCAACATCACATGGCTCGAGGGCGCCTTCGTGGAAACCATCAAAGGGTGTCAATCGATATGGTTCTACATCACCGAGCCGCGTGACCCTGAATGGGCAGCGGCCCCCGAATTCAGATCTGGCATCCCCACACGGCTCACCTCCTGGAAAGAGAAGGGCCTGACATGGGGTGATTCGGAGGAGCTGACCGGACTTCAATCCTGCGTCCAAACCCTGGTGAACAAGAAGCTCAAGCTTGTCAACGTAATCTAGGTCATGCTCATCCGCCGGATCCTCCCATGCCAACAGCGGGCTTTCAATTTGTGGGAGTTTGATCCGGCACAACACCCAACCTTGAGCAGGCTCTTCGACACTACGTACGAAGACGCCTGGAGGGTGCTATTCAAGGGCGCCGAGGCTCCCTCATCCGCTACCGAAGATCGCGGATTCAGCTCGCAGCGTCAAGCCGGCAAGGTAAGCTATTTACCCTTTACGGGACACTTGCTTTCCATAGTTTGACTCTATGTGTGATCTAAACTCCCTTTACCTTTGACAGGCCTGGCAGAAGACGTCCGGGCAGGTCAACTGCCCGGCTCCCTTGCCCGAAGACCCAGCATATGCCCGATTATCGGGACTGCTGGCTCTGGCGCCTTACTTGGTGCCGGAGAAGAAGGCCAAGAAGAAGGCCACGGGAACTCGAGGAGTTACCGGCGCCAGGTGTTATCGGACTCATCGTCCGATGACTCTGAGGCGGACTCCTCCCGTGAAGACGAGGAGGAGAAAAAAGAGGCCTCTCCCCCAGCTGGGGGAGAGAAGAAAAGGAAGACCTCCCCGACTGGGGAGGACGGAGGGTCCAGGAAGGGAAGGACCCTTCCTCCGGACTGTTCCACCAACGCCGGCGACGGCGAAGAGGAGTGGCCTTCGAGGGCCAAGCCCCTGGTGAGATCGTAAGTGTCCGGATTCCATAATAACTCATGATTTCTACTTTGTCGCACAGTGTCTTCTAACGCCAAATACAACCATGTAGCCCGCCCAAGGACGATCTCCCCGCTTCGTCGAGCGGGTCCCTGGGTTCGTCGGATGTGAATAGCGCTTCACTTCCGAACGCCTCCTCCCCCCATGATGCTGACGACGCCGAGGCGGGGTCCCAAAAAGGGACCAGCCAGGAGGAGGAGGTCCCGGAGGTGCCGCAGGGCAGCCTCCCGGACTTTGGACCGGATTCCGCACCGGAACCTTTAGTGGTTCCGGAGTCCGGCGGGCGGCCCCTTCGCAAGAAGGGCGAGACTGCGACGCCGGTGACCTCCGTCCAACCGGAGGCGCCGGATAATTTGCTGGAGGCGCTCAACGGCGCTTCCATCGACGAGGAGCACCGCACTGTTATGAGTGCGGTGATTCAGAAAGTTCAGTCCGCCAAGAGCGGGCTGACTGAAGCCTGCGCCAGCCTTCTAACAGGTTTTGAGGTAAGTAATATAAGATATGTAAAAATAGTACCGCATAGACAGTAGCCCCTGATGCTCAGTTTGGTGTTCGGAAAGAAAAGCCGAACTGAGGATCTAAAAAGATATACGCAGGAGTCTAACACAAATATGTCAATATGGGAATGCAGGCTATGCTGCTGACTCTGCCGCACCGAATGCGGAGGTTAATGCATTGAAGCAGAGCCTCGAGCGGTCCGAGAACGAGCTCGACCGTGCCAAGAAGCAGCTCGAGGACAAGGAAGGTAAGTAATACCTTATTAAAGTAATACCTTATAGAAAAGGATTTGGTTGCAAAAAATGACAGGAATAACGTGGGTATTGCAGGGGACACGAACGAGGTGGCAACCCTGAAGGAAGCGGTGTCCGAGGCCGAACTTAATGCGGCCGCGGAACGCACCGAGCGAGAGAAGCAGGAGGCGCGGGTGGCGGAGGTGCGGCAAGAGCTCCAGGCTCTCGTGGAAAAACACGAGAGTTTGGAGCGTGACTCGAAGACTCGAGAGTCCGAGCTCGCCTCGGCTCTTGAGAGTGCCAAAGCCGCCAAGGTCGAAGCCCAAAAAGCCCTCCAGGAGATTGAGGCGATAAAGAAGATAGCAGCGGGTAAGGCATTCTTCATGCAAAGCAAGCACGTGAAAGTGAATTACTTGTTACTTACCCGAATCCGGAGCTCTCCAGGAGCATTCGCAGATCTGCCCCGCAGTGTGTCCGATGCTGCCGCATTCTACCGGGCCGAGGAGGGGAGCTCGATGGAGAAGGTATTCTGGTCTCAGTATGCTGAGGCCGGACATCCGGTGCCTCTGAGCGACCAGCTGAAGCAGCTGGTCGAGCTCCACAAGGTGTCCGAACAGGCTATGAAGGGCCTCATAGTTTGGCTGTGGCCCAAAGAAGCCATGCGTGGGAGCTACTTCGGTCTGGTGTGGCGGCTGGTGGACGCCTGTCCATGGGTTGAAGTCATCAAGCACTCCGCCTGCATTGAAGGTGCCCGTCAGGTCCTTGCCCGTGCTAAAGTGCACTGGGGCAGGATGGACGCTGAGAAGCTTGTGATGGATGCGCCACCGCCGGGCAAGGAGTATCGCACGCCCGAGATGTACTATAAGGGTGTCCTGAAGGGTGCCCGCCTTATAGCGGGTGAATGCTCCAAAGATGTAATTTTTGAGTAGACTCGCAATTTGTTATCCTGTGCGCTGAAAACTTTGTTCATATGCACTAAGCAACGCTTGTTAATTCAAAATATTACCTTCTGTGCGGCCATTTATCAAATCTGAGAGATGGCAAGTCGTTGGCTTCAGCCCCCATGCCACGAGTGCTGGGGTGTTCGGGATAAACTTGAGCGCTCTTTTTCCCATTTTTGGGTCCTTCGAGGGAGGCGCTCGACACAACGAACGAGGCAACTGGACTTATAATGCTTGAACACTCCCACTTAGCCATAGAATTCTATAATTTTAAATTTCGGCGAAGCCCCTAGTGTTCGGAAGACCGAATTCGGGGCGCTATCCACGCCTGGGGCCGGACAAAGCCGGCTCCTCTCTCTAAGCGGCATAAGTCTTTAGGGACTCGAAAAAACCTCTCGAACAACGACCAGCTCTCGCCCTATCATGACGGTCAGTTTTAGCTTTCTCCACTGAGGTGCTCGACCCAGCTCAACTGGGGCACAATCACAGTGGTTCTCCCAGCGCTACCTTAGCCGATATAGCGGAACGTAAGGTACCAAAACATGGGAGCCGGGCAAACCCAACTATTGACCCAAGACATGATTTGGAGCCGATGCATATAATGCTATAAGTTCGGGGTGCCGCACTTGTGAAAGTGTTCGGTCTTATCACACCATAATTTGGGGAACTTAAGCCCCTAGTGTATTTAGCCGTACCAAAGCGTACGGGTGCAACATGTCATAAGTGAACATAAATAAAAAAGGAATGCAATTAGAGGCAAAAAGCGATGCATTGTTTATTCAAAAATACTGCAATGAAAGCAGGACTGTACAAATAGTGCGATAAGCAAGGGATGGGACTATTTAACATGTCCCCCTCCAAGGGTAGGCTGCGGAATGGTATGTAAACAGGTATAATGCTCGTAATGGAGACCACCTGGATACTTGACGTAGCTTTTCTGCTTCCCTGGCTATTGCATCGTGAGTTCGGCAAGTCTACTGCCGGGCAGGGCTTCTGGGAAACAAAGTCCTGTGAATAAGAAGAAAGGAAAGAATGACACAATTGGGAGCCCCTGGTGTGGTTGAGCCGCACTCTGGGCATGCCGTGGTCGTGCCCCTACCCCTATGCCCATGGTATCGCTAAAGCGTAGTTATGTATGCGTGGTACTGGTTTCGCGATTTCGTGAGGGCTGGAGTTGGGGACGTATTGCTACGCGTGCTCGGAACGTGCCAGGTGGTCTTGTTGTAGGTTACTCCGGGCGAGCTTGACGGTGTCCGGCCGCTTAACAGCCGGACTCGAGAATTGCCTTAAGAGGCTACTTTGTACTTCCGCCGCGAGAGCTGTTGTATGCTCCTCCGTTCGGAGAGAGCGTTCGGTGTTTCCGTTGACCGTAATGACTCCTCGAGGGCCTGTCATCTTGAGCTTTAGGTATGTGTAGTGCGGCACCGCATTGAACTTTGTGAATGCGGTTCATCCGAGCAGTGCGTGATAGCCGCTGCGGAACGGGACTATGTCGAAGATTAACTCCTCGCTTTGGAAGTTATCTGGGGATCCGAAGACCACTTCCAGTGTAACTGAGTCTGTGCAGTTGGCCTCTACACCTGGTATGACGCCTTTAAAGGTCATTCTTGTGTGTTTAATCCTTGAGGGGTCTATGCCCATCTTGCGCACTGTATCATGATAAAGCAGGTTCAGGCTGCTGCCGCCATCCATCAGGACTCTAGTGAGGTGAAATCCATCGATGATTGGGTCTAGAACCAATGCGGCGAATCCGCCATGGTGGATGCTAGTAGGGTGGTCCCTTCAATCAAAAGTGATCGGGCATGAGGACCACGGATTGAACTTTGGGGCGACTGGCTCCATCGCATATACGTCCCTTAGTGCACGCTTCCGCTCCCTCTTGGGTATGTGGGTTGCGTATATCATGTTGACCGTCTGCACTTGTGGGGGGAAACCCTTCTGTCCTCTATTGTTCGGCGGCCGGGTCTCTTCCTCGTCATCGCTATGCAGCCCCTTGTCATTGTTTTTTGCAATTAACTTGCCTGCCTGCTTGAACACCCAACAATCCCTGTTGGTGTGATTGGCTGGCTTTTCGGGGGTGCCGTGTATCTGGCACAAGCGATCGAGTATCCGGTCCAAATTGGACGGGCCCGGAGTATTTCTTTGGAATGGCTTTTTCCGCTGACCGGATTTAGAGCCTCTGAATCCGGCATTGACTGCCGTATCTTCAGTATTATCGCCGTTAATGCGGCGCTTTTGCTTATTGTGACGCGACCTGCCATTGCTATCCTTGGTATCCGAACTACCGGAGTTTTTGGTCAGGTTGTTACTGCGAGCTAGCCAGCTGTCCTCTCCCGTGCAGAAGCGGGTCATGAGTGATGTGAGGGCTGCCATGGATTTCGGCTTTTCCTGTCCTAGGTGCCGGGCAAGCCACTCGTCGCGGATGTTATGCTTGAAGGCTGCAAGGGCCTCTGCATCCGGACAGTCGATGATTTGATTTTTCTTGGTTAAGAACCATGTCCAGAATTGTCTGGCCGATTCGTCTGGCTGCTGAATTATGTGGCTTAGGTCATCGGCGTCTGGTGGTCGCACATATGTGCCCTGGAAGTTATCAAGGAATGCGGCTTCCAGGTCTTCCCAACACCCAATTGATTCCGCTGGCAAGCTGTTGAGCCAATGCCGAGCTGGTCCTTTAAGCTTGAGTGGGAGGTATTTGATGGCGTGTAGATCATCACCGCGGGCCATGTGGATGTGAAGGAGATAGTCCTCGATCCAAACCGCAGGATCTATTGTGCCGTCGTATGATTCAATATTTACGGGTTTGAAACCCTCAGGGATTTGATGATCCATTACTTTGTCTGTGAAGCATAGTGGGTGTGCGGCGCCTCTGTATTGGGCTATATCACGACGCAGCTCAAACGAGCTTTGTCTACTGTGTTCGGCCCGGCCGGCATTGCTGTATCCGGCATGACGATTGTCGTCACGTATTGTGGGGCGCCCACACGATCCATAGATCGATCTTGTTTGTCTTGCCTTCTCCTCCAATATGTCTCGCAAGTCCGGCGCATTCCCCTGTGGCTTTGTACTTTTCGAGCGACGCCGGGGTGCGGCTTTAGTGGAGGGCCTAAAGACTTCTCTGTCGCGGCCATGGGGTGGCCGGTCTGCCGTATTGTGCGCTGGTGATGTAGGTTTATGTGCTTCCTCCTCTAGTCGGGGTAGCAGCTTGCGTTTTGGGTAGCTGTTGGAGGGGCGTTCGAGTTCATACTCTTCGGCCGCAAGGACATCAGTCCATCTGTCGGCTAGCAAGTCTTGGTCAGCTCTAAGCTGTTGCTGCTTTTTCTTGAGGCTGCTTGCCGTGGCCATAAGCCTACGTTTGAAACGCTCTTATTCGACGGGATCCTCAGGCACGACAAATTCGTCGTCATCGAGGCTTGCCTCGTTTTCGGAGGGAGGCATATAATTATCGTCCTCTACCTCTCTGTCTTCCGCTCTCTCATGAGAGCTGTCTTCTCCATCCTCCTGCACTGAATCTTGCTGGAGGGTGTTGTCTTCGGCACTGTCCGGGGTGTTATTGTCTCCGGTGCCGGAATCTCCATTCTTGCTGTGGCGGGATTTAGAGCGGCGCCGCTGACGCCGGCGCTTAGGCTGTTTCTTGGAGGGGTCATCCTCCGTTGTTCCATCGCCATTCCCATCCTTTGGGATGTCCACCATGTATATATCATATGACGAGGTGGCCTTTCAGTGCCCTGTAGGCGCTGGGTCTTGGTCGTCTCCTGCATCGTCGTCCATACCGTCGATGTCTTCGGAGTCAAAGTCGAGCATATCGGTTAAATCATCGATAGTGGCTACAAAGTGGGTGGTGGGTGGGCCTTGAATTTCTTCGTCGTCCGCATCCCAACCTTCTTGACCATAGTACAGCCAGGGCTCTCCTGATAAAGAGAGAGATTTTAGCAAATTCAGGATGTCGCCAAAGGGTGAGTGCTGAAAGATGTCCGCAGCAGTGAACTCCATGATCGGCGCCAAATCGGATTCGATTGGCAGGGGCGCGGGAGGTTCGGAATCCGAAGAGGTGTCCGGCGCCTCGGAGTCACGGGCTTTGCGAAGGACTGGGTTGGTGTTCGGCTCTATCGCCGTAGAGGTGGCAGCCCCCGAGGCGGTGTCCAGCCACCCGTCCTCGATCGGCGCAGTCGGCTCCGAGCTAAGGGTTGGAGCGGACTCTTGTGCGGCCTCCAGGGCACTGTCCGGCAGCAGAGCTAAATCATGCCCATCGTGACAGTGCGGCGCGCTCGGCTGTGGCTTGAATCCGTTGAAGATCAAGTCTCCGCGGATGTCGGCCGTACAGTTCAAACTTCCGAATCTGACCTGATGGCCAGGGGCGTAGCTTTCGATCTGCTCCAGATGGCCAAGTGAATTGGCCCGCAGTGCAAAGCCGCCGAATACGAAGATCTGTCCGGGGAGAAAAATCTCACCCTGGACCGTGTTGTTGTTGATGATCGAAGGAGCCATCGGGCCTATAGGTGACGACACAGAGGAACTCTCAATGAAAGCACCAATGTCGGTGTCAAAACCGGCGGATCTCGGGTAGGGGGTCCCGAACTGTGCGTCTAGGCGGATGGTAACAGGAGATGAGGGACACGATGTTTTTACCCAGGTTCGGGCCCTCTCGGTGGAGGTAAAACCCTACTCCTGCTTGATTAATATTGATGATATGGGTAGTACAAGAGTAGATCTACCACGAGATCAAGGAGGCTAAACCATAGAAGCTAGCCTATGGTATGATTGTTGTTCGTCCTACGGACTAAAACCCTCCAGTTTATATAGACACCGGAGAGGGCTAGGGTTACACAGAGTCGGTTATAATGGTAGGAGATCTACATATCCGTATCGCCAAGCTTGCCTTCCACGCCAAGGAAAGTCCCATCTGGACACGGGACGGAGTCTTCAATCTTGTATCTTCATAGTCTTGGAGTCCGGCTGATAGTGATAGTTCGGCTATCCCGACACCCCCAAGTGCAGGACTCCCTCAGTTGGATTGGAGTATCGTGGTCTCAACACATGAGTAGGTGGCTCTCTCTTAGAAAATGGGTAGTGGAAGTGTAGGCAAGATCTGATGGCTTCCCTCATGAATGAGGAGAGGGTGGAGGGGTATATATAGCCTCCACACAAAATCTAACCGTTACACACATTATACCAAACTCGGTGGGTCCGAATCAGAAAACTCGGTCGGAGCGATTTAGTACACATGTGACCGTTAGGCAATTTCGGTGGGACTGATATCATTAGCGTTAGGGCATAACGTAATCTCGGTTGGACCGATTAATCAAACTCAGTTGGACCGACTTTGGTAATAAGCTAACAGAGAGTTGGTCAGGCAAACTCGGTGGGACCAATTCGCTCGTCTCAATGGGACCAAAGCGTTACGAAAAGGCAACAGGGAGTTTGCATTGCAGACTCGATGGGACCGATCGCTCATCTCGGTTAGACCGAAATGTTACAAAGGGAAACAGAGAGTTTGCAACCCCATCTCGGTGAGACCGAGATCCCTATCGGTGAATGATACATCCATTTTGCCTCATGCTTTTATATCGATATTTATTGCATTATGGGCTGTTATTACACATTATGTCACAATACTTATGGCTATTATCTCTTATTTTACAAGGTTTAACATGAAGAGGGAGAATGCCGACAACTGGGATTCTGGGCTGGAAAAGGAGCAAATATTGGAGACCTATTTTGCACAGCTCCAAAACTCCTGAAACTCAACAAAAGTCATTTTTGGAATAAATGATAATTATTCAACGGAAGAAATACCTGAGGGGGGCCACCCACCGTCCACGAGGGTGGGGGGGCGCGCCCACCCTTACAGGACATGCGCCCCTATTGACAAATGTAGTAATTTCAAAAAAACTCCTACACACACGCAAGATCATGGTGATGTATTGCAACGAGAGGGGAGATTGTGTCCATGTACCCTCGTAGACCGAAAGCGGAAGCGTTAGCACAAGGTGGTTGATGTAGTCGTACGTCTTCACGATCCGACCGATCAAGTACCGAACGCACAACACCTCCGAGTTCTTGCACACCTTTAGCTCGATGACATTCCTCGAACTCCGATCCAGCCGAGCTTTGAGGGAGAGTTTCGTCAGCACGATAGTGTGGTGACGATGATGATGTTCTATCGTAGCAGGGCTTCGCTAGAGCACCGCTACGATATTATTGAGGAGGACTATGGTGGAGGGGGCCACTGCACATGGCTAAGAGATCAATGATCAATTGTTGTGTCTATGGGGTGCCCCCTCCCCCGTATAGAAAGGAGTGGAGGAGGGGGCCGGCCAAGGGGAGGAGGCATGCCCAAGGGGGGAGTGCTACTCCCACCGGGAGTAGGACTCCTCCTTTTCCTATTTGGAGAGGGAGAGGGAAGGAAGAGGAAGGAGGGAGGAAGGAAAGGGGGGCCGGCCCCCCTCCCAATTCGGATTGGGCTTGGGGGGGGGGCGCCCCCTCCCTTGCTCCTTTCCCCTCCTTTCCACTAAAGCCCATTAAGGCCCATATACCTCCCGGGGGGTTCCGATAACCTCCCGGAGCTCCGGTATTGTCCCAATCTCACCCGGAACCATTCTGGTGTCCAAATATAGTCGTCCAATATATCGATCTTTACGTCTCGACCATTTCGAGACCCCTCATCATGTCCGTGATCACATTCGGGACTCTGAACTACCTTCGGTACATTAAAAACTATAATTCATAATATAACCGTCATCTAACTTTAAGCGTGTGGACCCTACGGGTTCGAGAACTATGTAGACATGACCGAGACACATCTCCGGTCAATAACCAATAGAGGAACCTGGATGCTCATATCGGCTCCTACATATTCTACGAAGATCTTTCTCGGTCAAATCGCATAACAACATGCGTTGTTCCCTTTGTCATCGGTATGTTACTTGCCCGAGATTCGATCGTCGGTATAGCAATACCTAGTTCAATCTCGTTACCGGCAAGTCTCTTTACTCGTTACGTAATGCATCAGTCCGTAACTAACTCATTAGCTACATTGCTTGCAAGGCTTATAGTAATGTGCATTACCGAGAGGGCCCAGAGATACCTCTCCGACAAGTGGAGTGACAAATCCTAATCTCGAAATACGTCAACTCAACAAGTACCTTCGGAGACACCTATAGAGCACCTTTATAATCACCCAGTTATGTTGTGACGTTTGGTAGCACACAAAGTGTTCCTCCGATAGACGGTAGTTGCATAATCTCATAGTTACAGGAACATGTATAAGTCATGAAGAAAGCAATAGCAACATACTAAACGATCAAGTGCTAAGCTAACGGAATGGGTCAAGTCAATCACATCATTCTCCTAATGATGTGATCCCGTTAATCAAATGACAACTCATGTCTATGGTTAGGAAACTTAACCATCTTTGATTAACGAGCTAGTCAAAGTAGAGGCATACTAGTGACGCTATGTTTGTCTATGTATTCACACATGTTTCCGGTTAATACAATTCTAGCATGAATAATAAACATTTATCATGAAATAAGGAAATAAATAATAACTTTGTTATTGCCTCTAGGGCATATTTCCTTCAGTCTCCCACTTGCACTAGTCAATAATCTAGTTCACATCGCCATGTGATTTAACACCAATATTCATATATGTATATGATTAACACCCATAGTTCACATCGTCATGTGACCAACACCCAAAGGGTTTACTAAAGTCAATAATCTAGTTCACATCGCTATGTGATTAACACCAAAAGAGTACTAAGGTGTGATCATGTTTTGCTCGTGAGAGAAGTTTAGTCAACAGGTCTGTCACATTCAGAGTCATATGTATTTTGCAAAATATTCTATGTCTACAATGCTCTGTACAGAGCTACTCTAGCTAATTGCTCCCACTTTCAATATGTATCCAGATTGAGACTTAGAGTCATCTGGATCAATGTCAAAACTTGCATCGACGTAACCCTTTACGACGAACCTCTTGTCACCTCCATAATCGAGAAGCATATCCTTATTCCACTAAGGATAATTTTGACCAATGTCCAGTGATCTACTCCTAGATCACTATTGTACTCCCGTGCCAAACCAGGGCAGAGTATACAATTGGTTTGGTCCATAGCATGGCATACTTTTATGGAACCTATGACTGAGGCATAGGGAATGACTTTCATTCTCTTTCTATTTTCTGTCGTGGTCGGTATTTGAGTCTTACTCAATTTCACACCTTTGCAACACAGGCAAGAACTCTTTCTTTGACTGTTCCATTTTGAACTACTTCAAAATCTTATCAAGGTATGTACTCATTGAAAATCTTATCAAGCGTCTTGATCTATCTCAATAGATCTTGATGCTCAATATGTAAGTAGCTTTATTGAGGTCTTTCTTTTAAAGAACTCCTTTCAAACACTTCTTTATGCTTTCCAGAAAAATTCTACATCATTTATGATCAACAATATATGTCACTCACATATACTTATCAGAAAGGCTGTAGTGCTCCCACTCACTTTATTGTAAATACAGGCTTCACTGCAAGTCCGTATAAAACTATATGCCTTGATCAAAGCATATATTCCAACTCCGAGATGCTTGCACCAGTCCATAGATGGATCGCTGGAGCTTGCACATTTTGTTAGCACCTTTAGGATTGACAAAACCTTCTGGTTGCATCATATACAACTCTTATTTAAGAAAACCATTAAGGAATGCAGTTTTGACATCCATTTGCCAGTTCTAACATGATTCGGACAGACTTAAGCATCACTACAGTTGGGAAAATCTCATTGTAGTCAACACCTTGAACTTGTCGAAAACCATTTTGCGACAAGTCGAGCTTTGTAGATAGTAACACTACTATCAACGTCCGTCTTCCTCTTGAAGATCCATTTATTTTCTATGGCTTGTTGATCATCGGGCAAGTCCACCAAAGTCCACACTTTGTTCTCATACATGGATCCTATCTCAGATTTCATGGCCTCCATCCATTTCGCAGAATCTGGGCTCATCATCGCTTCCTCATAGTTCGTAGGTTTATCATGGTCTAGTAACATGACTTCCAGAACAGGATTACCATACCACTCTGGTGCGGACCGTACTCTGGAAGACCTACGAGGTTCTGTAGTAACTTGCTCTGAAGTTTCATTATCATCATCATTAGCTTCCTCACTAATTGGTGTAGGAATCACTGGAACTGATTTCTGTGATGAACTGCTTTCCAATTCGGGAGAAGGTACAATTACCTTATCAAGCTCTACTTTCCTCCCACTCACTTCTTTCGAGAGAAACTCCTTCTCTAGAAAGGATCCATCTTAGCAACGAATATCTTGCCTTCGGATCTGTGATAGAAGGTGTACCCAATAGTTTCCTTTGGGTATTCTATGAAGACGCACTTCTCCTATTTGGGTTCGAGCTTATCAGGTTAACACTTTTTCACATAAGCATCGCAGCCCCAAACTTTAAGAAACGACATCTTAGGTTTATTGCTAAACCATAGTTCATACGGTGTCATCTCAATGGATTTAGATGGTGCCCTATTTAACGTGAATGCAGTTACCTCTAATGCATAACCCCAAAACAATATTGGTAAATCGGTAAGAGACATTATTGATCGCACTATATCCAATAAAGTACGGTTATGACGTTCGGACACACCATTAAGCCGTGGTGTTCCAGGTGGCATGAGTTTGTGAAACTATTCTACATTGTTTTAATTGAAGACAAAACTCGTAACTCAAATATTCGTCTCCATGATCAAATCACAGAAAACTTTATTTTCTTGTTATGATGATTTTCCACTTCACTCTGAAATTCTTTGAACCTTTTTCAAATGTTTCAGACTTATGTTTCATCAAGTAGATATACTCATATCTGCTCAAATCATCTGTGAAGGTTAGAAAATAACGATACCTACCACGAGCCTTAATACTCATTGGTCTGCATACATCAGTATGTATTATTTCCAATAAGTCAGTAGCTCGTTCCATTGTTCTGGAGAACGGAGTTTTAGTCATCTTGCCAAAAAGGCACAGTTCGCAAGCATCAAATGATTCATAACCAAGTGATTCCGAAAATCCATCTTTATGGAGTTTGTTCATGCGCTTTACACCAATATGACCCAAACGGCAGTGCCACAAATAAGTTGCAATATCATTATTAACTTTGCATCTTTTGGCATCAATATTATGAATATGTGTATCATTATGATCGAGATCCAACAAACTATTTTCATTGGGTGTATGACCATTGAAGGTTTTATTCATGTAAACAGAACAACAAGTATTCTCTGACTTTAAATGAATAACCGTATTGCAATAAACATGATCAAATCATATTCATGCTCAACGCAAACGCCAAATAACATTTATTTAGGTTTAACACTAATCCCGAAAGTATAGGGAGTGTGTGATGATGATCATATCAATCTTGGAACTACTTCCAACACTCATCGTCACTTCCCCTCAACTAGTCTCTGTTTATTATGTAACTCCTGTTTCGAGTTACTAATCTTAGCAACCGAACAATTATCAAATACTCAGGGGCTACTATAAACACTAGTAAGGCACACATCAATAACCTGTATATCAAATATACCCTTGTTCACTTTGCCATCCTTCTTATCCACCAAATATTCAGGGCATTTCCGTTTCCAGTGATCATTTCCTTTGCAGTGTAAGCACTTAGTTTCAGGCTTTGGTCCAGCTTTGGGATTCTTCATGGGAGTGACAACTTGCTTGTCATTCTACTTGAAGTTCCCTTTCTTTCCCTTTGCCCTTTTCTTGAAACTAGTGGTCTTGTCAATCATCAACACTTGATGCTCTTTCTTTATTTCTACCTTCGTTGATTTCAACATCGCGAAGAGCTCGGGAATCGTTTTCGTCATGCTTTGCATACTATAGTTCATCACGAAGTTCTACTAACTTGGTGATGGTGACTAGAGAACTCTGTTAGTCACTATCTTATCTGGAAGATTAACTCCCACTTGATTCAAGCGATTGTAGTACCCAGACAATCTGAGCACATGCTCACTAGTTGAGCAATTCTCCTCCATCTTTTAGCTATAGAACTTGTTGGAGACTTCATATCTCTCAACTCGGGTATTTGCTTGAAATATTAACTTCAACTCCTAGAACATCTCATATGGCCCATGACGTTCAAAACGTCTTTGAAGTCCCGATTCTAAGCCGTTAAGCATGGTGCACTAAACTATCAAGTAGTCATCATATTGAGCTAGCCAAACGTTCATAACGTCTGCATCTGCTCCTACAATAGGCCCGTCACCTAGCGGTGCATCAAGGACATAATTCTTCTGTGCAGCAATGAGGACAATCCTCAGATCATGAATCCAATCCGCATCATTGCTACTAACATCTTTCAACACAGTTTTCTCTAGGAATATATCAAAATAAACATATGAAAGCAACAACGCGAGCTATTGATCTACAACATAATTTGCAAAATGCTACCAGAACTAAGTTCATGATAAATTTAAGTTCAATTAATCATATTACTTAAGAACTCCCACTTAGATAGACATCTCTCTCTAATCATCTAAGTGATCACGTGATCCAAATCAACTAAACCATAACCGATCATCACGTGAAATGGAGTAGTTTTCAATGGTGAACATCACTATGTTGATCATATCTACTATATGTTGATCATATCTACTATATGCTAGGCTCATCAAGTTTAACCTGAGTATTCTGCGTGTGCAAAACTGGCTTGCACCCATTGTAGATGGATGTAGAGCTTATCACACCCGATCATCACGTGGTGTCTGGGCACGACGAACTTTGGCAACAGTGCATACTCAGGGAGAACACTTTTATCTTGAAATTTAGTGAGAGATCATCTTATAATGCTATCGTCAATCAAAGAAAGATAAGATGCATAAAAGATAAACATCACATGCAATCAATATAAGTGATATGATATGGCCATCATCATCTTATGCTTGTGATCTCCATCTCCGAAGCACCGTCATGATCACTGAGGGAGTCCTGGACTAGGGGGTGTCCGGACAGCCGGACTATATCGTCCGCCGGACTCCAAGACTACAAAGATACAAGATTGAAGACTCCGTCCCGTGTCCGGATGGGACTCTCCTTGGCGTGGAAGGCAAGCTTGGCGATACGGATATGTAGATCTCCTACCATTGTAACCGACTCTTTGTAACCCTAGCCTCCTCCAGTGTCTATATAAACTGGAGGGCTTTAGTCCGTAGGACACAACATACATTACAACAATCATACCATAGGCTAGCTTTAGGGTTTAGCCTCCTTGATCTCGTGGTACATCCACTCTTGTACTACCCATATCATCAATATTAATCAAGCAGGACGTAGGGTTTTACCTCCATCGAGAGGGCCCGAACCTGGGTAAAACATCGTGTCCCTCGTCTCCTGTTACCATCCGCCTAGACGCACAGTTCGGGACCCCCTACCCGAGATCCGCCGATTTTGACACCGACATTGGTGCTTTCATTGAGAGTTCCTCTGTGTCGTCACCGATAGGAAGGATGCCTCCACCCGTCTTCAAAGACGATGTTTTCGCCAAAGGGGCCTTGGCCGCCGGCCAAACTATCCGGCTAGGTGGTTTTCTTATGACCGCCTGTCCGGCCACCGCTTCGACAATGACTTCTCAAGTCGTCAGAAGCAATCTTCGCGTCAGCTCGAAATCTGCTGAACAGTTGGAACCGATAGAGCTCTCGTCCGTTAAAGAGCTCTTGGATCGCATCGTCGCCCTGGGAGTCGCTACAGACTACAATCAGATTGGGCTTAAAACCGATCTGAGAGAGATTAACTCTTCCCAGGCCACCCACCACGTCGCAGTGGTAGAGGAGCAATACGGCAACTCTTCGCCTATATTGAAAACTAGTCACGTCCGGATTCCCGAACCCTCCATGCCGGATTTCCGCGGAGGGACGGACTTCGATCGAGCATTGAACTTAAAACCATGCATCGCTCCGGACTCGCTAGATCGTATCCAGCAACCCAAGCTTCCGAATTCGGAAACTTCTCGGCCTTTAAGCCCCAAGATGAGCAGGGATCCGGATTTTAGTCCACCCACCCGCCCAGACATATGCGACCTATCTCTAATACGGCAAGAGCCCGCTGAAATAGTACATCACTACTGGGCCAGATTCCTCCTGGTTATGGACAGGATAAAGGACTGCCGAGAGGAAAACACAATCTCAATTTTCTGCAATAATTGTGCGGACAATGGAATATTGAACGCCATCGATCGTCGTACAATTACACGCTTCACCGATCTGGCGTGGAGAGTTTCCGGAAAACCGAAAATCAATTTTGGGATAATCCGGCCCCAACCCCAGTCCGCAACAAAAGGGTGCCTTACACTCAGGCCCCAGATGCAAAAACGAAAAAACAAAAACCCAATAAGGGAAACGGAACCGTACTGGAGGGATGGCTCAATGGACCCTGTAAGCTTCATAGCATAGAGGGAGCCGTCCCAACACATAGCCTTCGAGCATGTTGGATATTACGGCAGGTGGCCAAAAGTGGCGAGGAGCTTCTAGCCCCGCAAAACCACTCCAGCAATACCGGTACGGTATCAACAGTCTTTGAGACCTTCGCATCAAACAATATGCAAAAACAAACAATCCGCAGACTCGCCGAAGTCTACCAAATAGCAACAGCAAATGCATGGAGCGACACAGCTATTACCTTCAATGCCAGCGACGAGCCTAAATTCCGAACAGCCAGAGCACTAGCCGCACTGGTGCTTAGTCCCATAGTGGACGGCTTTCGACTGACAAAAGTCCTCATGGATGGCGGCAGCGGATTAAACCTCATTTACGAGGAAACTCTGCGAAAAATGGAAATCGATTGGAGCCGTATTGAGCGAAGCAGCACAACCTTCAGAGGAATAATCCCTAGCCGGGAAGCGCGCTGCACCGGAAAAATCACACTCGATGTGGTGTTCGGCTCGCCGGACAATTACAGATCCGAAGAAGTCACGTTCCAAGTGGCCCCGTTCAACAACGGATATCACGCTATATTAGGACGAGAGGCATTCACAATTTTTCAAGTAGTACCTCATTACGGGTACATGAAGCTCAAAATGCCTGGGCCCGGCGGAATAATCACTCTCGCTAGTGATCCGGACATAGCACTCCGCGCCGAGAACAAGACAGCCGCACTAGCCCTGGAGGCACTATCCGAAGCCTTAGCAGCAGAAGAACTCACCGCGCTGCGCTCTACGGTGAACAGGGACGATGTGATACGCGATAAAAGATCCAAGTCCACCTCCTTCAAACCAGCAGATGAAATAATAAAATTCCAGGTCCATCCAACGGACCCAACAAAGACGGCCTCCATCGGGGCACAATTGAACCCCGAAGTAGACGCCGCGCTGCGCGAATTCCTTCGGGAAAATTGGGACATTTTCGCCTGGCATCCTTCGGATATGCCCGGAATCCCACGCAGGTTGGCAGAACACAGCCTAAACATCCTAAAAGGATTTAAGCCAGTCAAACAGGCTCTTCGATGATTTTCCGAACCCAAAAGACAGGCAATGGGAGAAGAACTAGCCAAACTATTGGAAGCCGGATTCATCAGAGATATCAAACATCCGGATTGGCTAGCAAATCTGGTAATGGTACCAAAGAAGGACAAATCCTGGCGCCTCTGTGTTGATTTTAAAGACCTCAATAAGGCTTGCTCAAAGGATCCCTTCCCTCTCCCCCGCATCGACCAAATTATCGATACTACCGCAGGGCACGATTCATTGTGCTTCCTTGACGCATACTTTGGCTACCATCAAATCAAGATGGCGGAAGCAGACCAAGCCGCAACGGCATTCATCACTCCTTACGGACCATTCTGCTTCAACACGATGCCCTTCTGACTTAAAAATGCCGGCGCAACATATTAGCGCATGATTCAAACATGTCTGGCTACCCAGATCGGCAAAACAGTAGAGGCATATGTAGACGACGTAGTCGTCAAAACAAAACACGTCGAAACTCTAGTAGACGATTTGAGGCTCACGTTCGACAACCTCAGAGCATATGACATCAAGCTGAATTCGGAAAAATGTGTTTTCGGCGTACCAGCCGGAAAGCTGCTGGGCTTCATCGTATCCTGTAGAGGAATCGAAGCAAACCCAGCTAAAATCCGAGCTCTGTCACAGTTGGAGATTCCAGAAGACCTCAAACAAATACAAAAATTAACAGGATGTGTGGCAGCGCTAAGCCGCTTCATCTCCCGTCTAGGAGAAAAGGTGTTGCCCCTCTATCGCCTCCTCAGGCGCATCGAACACTTCGAGTGGACGGATGCTACCACTGCCGGACTCAAAGAAATAAAGGCCATATTGGCAACAAATCCGGTCCTGGCTGCGCCCAATCTAGGCGAACCAATGTTGTTATACATCGCAGCAACGCATCAAGTTGTAAGCGCGGTACTCGTCGTCGAACGAGAGACAGAAGGGCACAAATTCCCTCTTCAAAAACCAGTGTATTATGTATCCACTGTGTTAACCCCCTGCAAGTCCCGTTACCCGCACTATTAGAAGATAGCATATGCGGTGTTCATGGCGTCCCGGAAGCTCCGACACTACTTTCAAGAGTGTTCGATAACAGTGGCCTCTGAAGTACCACTCAATGACATTATAAATAACCGCGACGCAACGGGCAGGATTGCAAAATGGGCCATTGAGCTCTTACCATTCGATATAACTTACAAACCTCGGCGAGCTATAAAGTCACAAGTTTTGGCTAACTTTGTCGCCGAATGGACCGAAGCCGAACTCCCTAAAGAGTACGGCGCATACTCCAATTGGACTATGCATTTCGACGGCTCTAAAATGTTGGCCGGACTGGGGGCTGGCGTCGTATTGACGTCCCCAACCGGGGACACAGTCCAGTATGTACTTCAAATAATGTACACGGACTCCAACAACGCAGCCGAATACGAGGCCCAGTTACATGGTCTCCGGATGGCAGTCTCCATGGGCATTCGACGCCTAGAGGTGCGCGGGGATTCAAACCTTGCAATATCCCAAATAAACGGAGACTTTGACGCCAAGGATCCAAAAATGGCAGCATATCGCAACGCTGTCCTAAAAATGTCAGCTCGGTTTGAAGGACTTGAATTCCATCACATAGCCCGAGATAATAACCAAGCGGCCGACGTACTGGAACGCATCGGTGCGAAACGTGATGCTGTCCCTCCAAATATCTTCCTAGAACGGCTCTTCAAGCCATCCGTACTATGGGAAGAGGAGCCCGGAAGTGACAAACCGGAAAAAACCGTGCCAATCGGCGATTCAGCCTATGACATAACGCCTTCAGCCCACGTCATAATGGCAGTAATCGCCCTATGGACAGAACCGTTCCTAGCCTACTTGCTTAGGCAGGAACTTCCCAAAGACCAAAACGAGGCCCGCTGCATAGTCCGGCGATCGAAAGCCTACAAGGTCCATGAGGGAGAACTGTATAGGAAAAGTACAACCGGAGTCCTTCAAAGGTGTATCTCCGAAGAGGAAGGGCGAAACCTCCTGGCTGAAATTCATGCCGGACTAGGCGGACACCACGCAGCAGCCCGGGCCCTTGTAGGGAAGGCATTCCGTATAGGGTTTTATTGGCCGACGGCCCGGGCAGATGCCCAGGACTTAGTCCAGAGATGCGTTGGTTGTCAGCTCTTTGCTAATCAGAGCCACATGCCACCCACCGCCCTCAAAACTATACCCATTACCTGGCCGTTCGCGGTCTGGGGGCTTGATATGGTTAGACCCCTGAAAGGGGGAACCCACAAGCAAAGGTACCTATTGGTCATGGTGGATAAATTCACCAAATGGATAGAGGCCAAACCGGTCAAAACGGTAGAGTCCGGACCAGCGATAGACTTTATATCCGGGGTAGTACACCGCTACGGAGTCCCCCACAGCATCATCACCGACAACGGCACGAACTTCACAGCCGACGAGGTTAAGTCATGGTGCAAAAATATGGGCATCAAGCTCGACTACGCTTTAGTCTATCACCCTCAAACCAACGCTCAAGTGGAACGAGCAAATGGTCTAATAATGAGCGGCATTAAACCCAGACTAGTGCGGTCACTTACTAAATCTGACACGCACTGGGTCGAGGAGCTCGACTCTGTACTCTGGGGGCTGCGGACAACGCCTAACCGCACTACCGGATTCACACCATTTTTTATGGTCTATGGCGCAGAGGCAGTCTTGCCCTGCGACATTATTCATGACTCACCTCGAGTGCGCATGTACGAGGAAAGAGAGGCCGAGCTTGATCGGCAGGACAGCTTGGACACATTGGAGGAAGAAAGCGACATCGCCAAGGCTCGTTCCACATTCTATCAGCAGCAGGCCCAAAGATATCAAAGCAGAGAAGTACGGGCCAAGACTTACAACATTGGTGAACTAGTTCTACGCCTGCCGGACAAGAAAAAGGACAAGCTCAAGCCCAAATGGGAGGGCCCCTTCATTATCGATCAAGTCCTGACCGGCGGAGCATACCGTCTACGAAATGCGTCGGATAACCGACTCGAGCCGAACCCATGGAATGCAGCCCGCCTCCGAAGATTCTATGCCTAGCGCCGAACTAAGAGTTCGTCCCCTTCCTCCGTCCAAATTTTTACACTTCGGCTGTCTTTTGTTTCTCTTTTCATAACCTTTTTACTAAAAAGCCCCTAAGGGCCTACTTTCGCATTTTTCGCATACACTTGATGTGCCATCCGCACTCATTATTCCTGGGGGCCTCTTTTACAGAAGCTCAATTATAAGGGTTTCATGCCCAGCACATGTGTCAAGCTTCCACATGTACCTTTTACTCACCATTATATGCATCGATATGACTTAAGTTTTGGCCAAGCTGGGTTGCCTGGCTCCTGTGCTTACCCCTACGTTCCCGATTGTTCGGCTAGGAGGTAAAGGGAGCACCTCTGCGATTGTTACTGCCGGGTCAGCCGGATGTGTACCTCAGACTGGGTGAAGCCGAAAGCTAGCGTTCTTAAGGGAATATTCGGTCGGTGACTTAAAAGATGACTTTTTACCTACTCATTTATCCGCCCCCAGATGTTTTTCTGCTTTCTTCGCAGCCCGGACATGCACTTTAGGGCATGCCTCCCAGGGAAAGGAACCCTTAACGAAACTATTCTCTCTGGAAGATGTTTCTTACTAACCATGTAATATAACATAACTAGTTGGGCACTTATCTGATAAAGCACTAATGACCCCTACGCCTGGTCTCCATGCATACCACGGTTGTTTCTTAACCAAAAAGGTATTCGGACACACTCCGGACTCTAGGGTCCCGAGGTTGAAGCGAAAAGGTCGGCAAAGACAAACGATCTACAATCCGGCTAGAAGGCATTTCACATGTCACTTTAAAGGAAATCATACATTGTCAAATTTACTGATTGTATTCCTCCTCAATCCCGTCTAACAAGTTGTCTAACTTACAGTCCCGTCGGGAAAATTTAGCAGCCAACTCTACTTGGCCGTATACTAAACTCACAGGGATCTCCTTCCCATCGGGCCCCACCGGTCCAACTTCGGCCATGTGGTTGGGATCCGCCTTCTTGTAACGCGTCTTCACCATGGCCCAAGCCTCCCTGGCACCTTGACGGCAAGCCGAAATCTTCCACAAACGGAAGCGCTGCCGCACTCCCTGAAGCTTCTCCGCAAGCTCCCCAAGGCCCTCGGGTAGGGAGAGGGCTGGCCATAAAGCCTGGACGACGCCGCTCATTGCCTGCCGAACTCGTTCGAGCAGTTGCAACAGCTCGGGAAGTTGATCACCCGTTGATATGGGCATCTCCTCCGCAGGGTGACCTGTGAGTATACCTACAAGACATATTATGTCAATTTACTTCCTCGCCGAACTCTTCTTTTCAAAAGAGTCCGCTCAAGCACTTACTATAAATGCCGCGACGAAGCCGCTGATTCTCCTTAACGGAGCTGGACAGCCCGGCTTGAGCGCCTTTCAGCTCTTCTCCGAGCTTGGCGTTGGCATCTTGGAGCTTGTTCCTTTCTTGCTGCACCCTATTCAGCACCCTCTCGCCGGCCTTTAGCTGGCGCAGTAATTCTTGCCTGTCCGGATCTTGTCCGGCGGCACCTGCAATGTCACTATTAGAGTTGCGCGCATGCCGCACAGTGCTTATATTTATTAATAAAAATGCGTTACCAGGAGGGGTCTCTGCGTCTCCTCCTGCGGCAGCAAGTGCGGCCTCAAGTTGGGCCTTGCATTCTTGCAGCTCCTGAGACAGCTGGGCATTCTTCTCGGTAAGAGCCTGCATTTCAAATGATCCTTAAATCAGTTAACATAACTACTTTAAGTCTCGGGGGCTACTGGTATATATAACCATTAAAATTCCCTTACCCGTATGTCTTTCACATACTGCTCTGTGGCTCTGGTAAAACCATCTTGAGTGGCACGGAGATGCGCGTCCCCTGCGTTAAAGGCGTCCAATGCCTCAGGGGAGAAGCACGCTTCCCGAAATACTGTCCGGCGGCGCCTATGGTTCATGGCGCTCTCCACCTCAGACTTGGTGGCGGACAGTCTGTCGGTGTCCTCCGTTGGAGAAGGATCCGGCCCGTGTCTTGCGCTTGCCTCCCCCTCTAGGCCGGGCGCTGGAGCCTGGCCAGTGTAGGTTGGATCGGCAACTTCCGCGCCCGCAGTCCGGCGAGCGCTTTTTCTCCTATAAAGATCATGAGCACTCAGACGCTTCCTAGGAACGTTGCTCTGAAAATTCAAATACGAGTTATACCTTTGCGGCGACGTTTCTGTCCGCACCGCGCTCCTTTTCCGCCTGCTGGTCCGGACTGACCTCTGTTAGTCAGCTGCCACAGGCTCGGCTTCCCGCCATGAAGGCGCTTCCTGTAAAATACCATCGTTCGCAAAGGTTAGAAATGGGCAAGGAAGAGATAATGGTGTCCGGACCTCGGTCACAGTCACCTGGGAAGCCGGATACAGTCCAGGGTAGTCCGCCGTAATGGCGACCAAAGCATTATCCATGCTGAGCTGGTGAAATACCCCGTCGATCAGCTCCACCTTGATGTCCGGATCCTCTTCGGAGGCCGGATCCAGGGATCTTTCTGGATCCTCGGGTTGCGGAGCGGGACTTACCATGTCCTCCACAGTCCGGCGTAGATCCTGCGCCGAAGACATAATGTAATAATCCTAAGCTTCGAAAGCATGGGTTGAGCCCTTAAAAGTGTTCGCTTACCCATCCTCTAGGGTTGTTCATGGAAAACCCATTTAAAGGGTTCGTTCGAAGGAAGTCCTCCTTCTCCCCCTTGTACAGGCTGGACAGGATCTTCACCAGGTCCTTGGTCGAATCCGGCCCTTTGCGGCCATGACGGGTAGCATCATCTTCCCCGTTGAAATCCCACATAGGGTGGCCTCTATATTTCAATGGCTGTACCCCCCGCATGATGCATATCGCCATGACTCCAATCATGGTCAACCCGGAATGGGCCAGCAATCTTATTCGGCCCATCAAGTAATGGACGCTCTTGTCTTCCTCCAAACGGGGGCTCCGTGGGCGCCAGCTGAGGCGTTTCTTCAGAGGAGTAGCACTAAACTCCGGGAGGCCAATCCGGACTGGGTCCGGCAGTGGAGCGTCTCCTATGTAAAACCACTCTGAAGGCCAGTCTTCGGACGCCTTCTTGGGAGTACCGGATGGGTATCCGGTCCCGGCGATGCGCCATATTTCGGCGCCGCCCACTTGATATATGGACCCCTCGTGAGAATGGGGTACGAGGCAGAACAGCCTCTTCCACAATGCAAAATGGGGCTCAATGCCTAGGAATAACTCGCAAAGAGCTACGTAGCCCGCGATATGCAGGACAGGCGGGCGTGAGGTGGTGGAGCTGGAGTCCGTAGAACTCCAGGAGCCCGCGGAGGAACGGATGTATTGGGAATCCGAGTCCCCTTATCAAATAAGGGACGAAGCATACTCGCTCCCCTTTATTGGGGCTTGGGGTAGCCTCCGCTTGCCTCCCACCTTGATAAGTGACCAGCCCGGCTCGAACCGGGACCATGAAGGCTGGAGGGAGATACCCCCCTGCTTGGAGCTTCACTAGCTCGTTGTGCGGAACAGAGCACCTCCTCCAATCCCCTGGCGGTGGGCTGGGAGCACGGGAAGAGGAGCCGCGTCGACGGTCCATGATGGAATGGATTTTTAGGTCAAAGGCGCTCCGATGAAGTATTCGCGGGAGGAAGATGGTGTGGTTTGGATCTGGATTTTTGCCTCTTTTATAGGCGGACGGCTCGCACGACTAGGGGGTGAAACGTAAAAGACACCCTGGCTTTTCGCATTCGTGCGACGCGTGGAAAAAGGCCATTATTGGATGTAGAAGCCGAGGAACACAGTATTTATGATGAAGCCGGACACTGTTCGGCAGGTACATGGAACTTGAAGGGAGAACCCGCCTTGCAACGCCGAAGACTATATACGCGCTGGACTTATCGTCATTGAAGCCTGGTTTGGGGGCTACTGAGGGAGTCCTGGACTAGGGGGTGTCCGGACAGCCGGACTATCATCGTCCGCCGGACTCCAAGACTACGAAGATACAAGATTGAAGACTCCGTCCCGTGTCCGGATGGGACTCTCCTTGGCGTGGAAGGCAAGCTTGGCGATACGGATATGTAGATCTCCTACCATTGTAACCGACTCTGTGTAACCCTAGCCTCCTCCGGTGTCTATATAAACCAGAGGGCTTTAGTCCGTAGGACACAACATACATTACAACAATCATACCATAGGCTAGCTTTAGGGTTTAGCCTCCTTGATCTCGTGGTAGATCCACTCTTGTACTACCCATATCATCAATATTAATCAAGCAGGACGTAGGGTTTTACCTCCATTGAGAGGGCCCGAACCTGGGTAAAACATCGTGTCCCTCGTCTCCTGTTACCATCCGCCTAGACGCACAGTTCGGGACCCCCTACCCGAGATCCGCCGGTTTTGACACCGACAATCACCATCGTCACCGGCGCGACACCTTGATCTCCATCGTAGCATCATTGTCGTCTCGCCAACTATTGCTTCTACGACTATTGCTACCGCTTAGTGATAAAGTAAAGCAATTACATGGTGATTATATTGCATACAATAAAGCGACAACCATATGGCTCCTGCCAGTTGCCGATAACTCGGTTACAAAACATGATCAATCTCATACAATAGCATCATGCCTTGACCATATCACATCACAACATGCCCTGCAAAAACAAGTTAGACGTCCTCTACTTTGTTGTTGCAAGTTTTACGTGGCTGCTACGGGCCGAGCAAGAACGGTTCTTACCTACGCATCAAAACCACAACGATAGTTCATCAAGTTAGTGCTGTTTTAACCTTCTCAAGGACCGGGCGTAGCCACACTCGGTTCAACTAAAGTTGGAGAAACTGACACCCTCCAGCCACCTGTGTGCAAAGCACGTCGGTAGAACCAGTCTCGCGTAAGCGTACGCGTAATGTTGGTCCGGGCCACTTCATCCAACAATACCGCCAAACCAAAGTATGACATGCTGGTAAGCAGTATGACTTGTATCGCCACAACTCACTTGTGTTCTACTCGTGCATATAACATCTACGCAGAAAACCAGGCTCGGATGCCACTATTGGGGAACGTAGTAATTTCAAAAAATTTCCTACGCACACGCAAGATCATGGTGATGTATAGCAACGAGAGGGGAGAGTGTGTCCACGTACCCTTGTAGATCGAAAGCGGAAGCTTTAGCACAACGTGGTTGATGTAGTCGTACGTCTTCACGATCCGACCGATCAAGTACCGAACGTACGACACCTCCGAGTTCTTGCACACGTTCAGCTCGATGACATCCCTCGAACTCCGATCTAGCCGAGCTTTGAGGGAGAGTTCCGTCAGCACGACAGCGTGGTGACGATGATGATGTTCTACCGACACAGGGCTTTGCCTAAGCACCGCTACAATATTATCGAGGAGGACTATGGTGGAGGGGGGCACCGCACACGGCTAAGAGATCAATGATCAATTGTTGTGTCTATGGGGTGCCCCCCTCCCCCGTATATAAAGGAGTGGAGGAGGGGGCCGGCCAAGGGGAGGAGGCGCGCCCAAGGGGGAGTCCTACTCCCACCGGGAGTAGGATTCCTCCTTTTCCTATTTGGAGAGGGAGAGGGAAGGAAGAGGAAGGAGGGAGGAAGGAAAGGGGGGGCTGACCCCCCTCCCAATTCGGATTGGGGTTGGGGGGGCCTCCCTTGCTCCTTTCCCCTCCTTTCCACTAAAGCCCATTAAGGCCCATATACCTCCCGGGGGGTTCCGATAACCTCCCGGAGCTCCGATATTGTCCCAATCTCTCCCGGAACCATTCCGGTGTCCAAATATTGAACCCGAGCGATTGCATTGCAGGCTATGCATTGCTGAACCCAAGGGATCGATCGATGGCTGTTAACTGAACCCGATGGAGCGATTTCTTCGCTACTGCTCCTAACTGAAGCCGATCGATTGGATGAACAGTGAGCGTTGCGGGGGGGTTTCGATGAACAGTGAGCGGTGGCGTTGCCTCTGGATGAACAGGAACCCGTGGTGTGGAGGGCTGGATGAACAGTAGACGGTGGAGGGGTGGCCGTGGAGGGGTGGTTGAACAGGATCCCGTGGTGTGGAGGGCTGGATGAACAGTAGACGGTGGAGGGGTGACCGTGGAGGGGTGGTTGAACAGGACCTCGTGGTGTGGTGGGATGGATGAACAGTAGACGGTGGAGGGGTGCCCGTGGAGGGGTGGTTCAACAGTAGCCGGTGGAGTAGCGCGCGGTGGAGGCTGGATGAACAGGAGCCCGTGGATGCTGGAGGAGGTCGACGGTAGCCCGTGGAGGCTGGAGGAGGTCGACGGTGGAGATGAACAGTATCCCGTGGAGTCCCGTTTTGCGGTACGCCACACCCGTCCCCCCCCCCCCCCCGTTTCGACCGTAGCTCTCCAACATAAGTCCGTTTCATCTGTTTTGCAGTACGCCACACCCCTCCTGATCAACAAGACCCCCGTTTTGACCGTAGGAGGTCCGTTTCCTCCGTTTTGTGGTACGCCACACCCCTCCCGATCAACAGGACCCCCATTTCGACCGTAGGAGGTCCGTTTCCTCCGTTTTGCGGTACGCCAGGCCCCTCCCGATCAACAGGACCCCGTTTCGAACGTGGCCGGTCGAACACAAGGCCGTTTCCTCCGTTGTGCGGTACGCCAGGCCTCGTTTCCATCGCCTGTTCCGTCCACGCCCTCCCAATGAACACGACCACGCATTCCGTTCCGACCCAGCCGGTTGGCTCCCCATGAACATGACGACGACGCTGTTTCTCCGTTCCGACCCAGCCATGTACGTATGTGCGATAGGCGTTAGAGACCCTGCCCGTATGTACGTATGTTGCCGTTTTTTCTTTCTTGCACCTTCGCCATTGTACGTACGTGTACATGCTACGTGCGTGCCTCTACTATGACACGTGCGCGCCTCTACATCTATGACACGTGCGCGCCTCTACATCGACCAGTATGTACGTACACGTTCGCGACCAGAATGACGTACGCTTCGACCAGGTGGGTCCCGACTGTCAGGCACTTCCTTGCGTGCGACAATGTAGCTGGTGGGTCCTAGCAGTCAGGGGGGCGAATCATTTTTTTTTCGGACGCACTTCCTTGCATGCGAATATGTAATTGGTGGGTCCTAGCAGACAAGGGGAAACATTTTTTCGCTAAATACGGTGGCCCGTCCGGTGGGTCCCCGCTGTCAGGTGGAGGAATAATTATTTTGCGCGTAATAAGGAGGCACTTCCTTGCTGCGGTCGTGGACCCAGCTATCAGCCTCTCCACATATAGTCCATGTCCGATGGAAGCCATCCCTTGACCACGTTTACCACGCCGCGCCGAGAGCACTAGGGCGATGGACAACGGCGAGGCCTAGGAAGGGGGTGACACGGAGCCGGGGAAGATGCGGCAGTGGATGCCCACGCGTAGAGGAGTATGAGGGTTCACTCGTTCGGCTGCGGTGTGAGGCTGCTGTCGCCGCAGAATAACAGGGGGTGTGGGTGCCGGGTGCGTAGAGGGATGGCTCGGCTAGTGGTGGGAGTATTAGGGTGCGGTGAGGCCTCCGCGGCATCATAGCCGGCCACGGGCGGCAGGAGCAGGCGACACGACCGGCGCTGCTTTGGGCGGCAGGAGCAGGCGGCATGACCGACGCTGCTTTGGGCGGTTGGAGCAAGAAGACCAGAGGTTGAAGAAGCACTACGGCCGTTGGATGGACATCGTACGGTCACTGGAGCTAGAATGGTTCATATATTGACTAAAGTTGACAAAGGCCACTGTCCCAGTCAACTTAGTAGGCCCCACAAGTCAGCCTCCCACCAAGGTTGGTCCCAGCTAGCAGGGGGGTATTCATTTTTTTGTGTGTAATAAGGAGGCACTTCCGGTGGGTCCGAGCTGACAGCGGGGGGGGGGGGGGGGGGACGTTTTTTCGCGAAATACGGTGGCCCGTCCTGTGGGTCCCAGCAGTCAGGGGGATTTTTTTCCGCGAAATACTGGTGACCTGTTCGGTGGGTCCCTGCTGTCTGGTGGAGGCACAATTATTTTCCGCGTAATAAGGAGGCACTTCCTTGCGGCTGCCGTGGACCCTGCTGCCAGCCTCTCCACGTACAGTACTCTTCTGATGGAGGTCGGTCGTTAACCACATTGACCACGCCGCACCGAGAGCACCACGGCGGTGGACGACGGCGAGGGCTAGGAAGGGGACGACGGGGAGCCGGGGAAGACGCGGCAGTGGAAGCCCGCGCGGAGAGGAGTACGAGGGTTCACTGGTTCGGCTGCGGTGTGAGGCTGCCGTCGCCGCAGGGCTGTCCAGCGGTGGGAATAGTAGGGGACGGTGAGGCCTCCGCGGCAGCACAGCCCGCCACGGGAGGCAGGAGCATGCGGCACGACCGGCGCTGCTTTGGGCGGCTGGAGCAAGAACACCAGAGGTTGAAGAAGCACTACGGCCGTTGGATGGCCATTGTACAGTCACTGGAGCTAGAATCGTTCATATTGACTAAAGTTGACAAAGGCCCCCGTCCCAGTTAACTTAGTAGGCCCACAAGTCAGCCTCCCACCATGGTGGGTCCCAGCTAGCAGGGGAGTATTCATTTTTTTGTGCGTAATAAGGAGGCACTTCCGGTGGGTCCGAGCTGATAGCGCGGGGAACATTTTTTTTCGCGAAATACGCTGGCCCGTCACGTGGGTCCCAGAAGTCAGGGGGGAAACGTTTTTTTCGCGAAATAAGGTGGCCCGTCCGGTGGGTCCCTGCTGTCAGGTGGAGGAATAATTATTTTGCGCGTAATAAAGAGGCACTTCCTTGCGGCCACGGGAGGCAAGAGCACGCGACATGACCGGCGCTGCTTTGGGTGGCCGGAGCAAGAAGACCAGAGGTTAAAGAAGCACTATGGTTACTGCAGCTAGAATCATTTATATTGACTAAGTTGACAAAGCCCTTGATACGCGTCAACTTAGTAGGCCCACAGCTCGGATTTGGCAGAGAACATATAGCCCATTTGCGATTTGTAAGAATGTACAACCCATTTTTCAATTCTAATGGAATTTACTACAGCCCATTTACGGGTTTGTTAAAAGTACAGCCCAACTTCTAGGTAGGACAACGATTAATAATTTCAAACAACCACCCAAAACAAAATTAAAAAAAAATTCCCACATTTTGATGGGATCCGAAATATTTTTATCCGAAATTTCTAGTCAGGTTAAATATAATTGCAAAATAAAGTTGTATCACGTTAAAATCCAACGAAATATTGCGTGCGCAACAAGTAATGAAATTAAAATTTCTAAATTCCAAAATAATATATTTTTCAAACTAATTACGTGTTTGGTGCATAGTAATTGCCCAGTTATTATAATTACATCCCATTTATTATTTCTTAAAGTCCATTTTCTTGTTAAGCCAATGCATACCTCCTAGGAAACTTTGTAGCCCAGCGGGGCGGATAACAAGTTGACCCGGATATTGTGTACAACTGTCGGCCCAGTTGCATTACTAATGTTGAAAAAAGGCCTGTCTAGTACAATACAATCTAACATGGTTACTCAGCCCACATTCAGGGACGCCGGAAAGGCCCAAACAAGGCTTCTGTACAACTTTTTAAAGTCACTGAGCTCAATTAATAACTTAAGAAAAAGTTAGATTACAGTGGAACCTAATTAAAAGCTGTCACGAGCAAATAAATAATTCAACGGGTCCCACTTGTGCGTGTGCGCGTGTGTGTGCGTGTGTGTGTGTGCGAGAGAGAGAGATAGAGAGAAAGACCCATCGGTCGATGCTCGTAAATACATCTTTTAGCCATATGCATTGCTGATGCTCAGTAAAAACTTATATAGTTGACACAATCATATAGAACATCATAGCACACTGAACTTGCATACAAAAATTTCACGCAGGTGGCACAATCAGGATGGAAGCAGTGGATCACTACGGGAAGGGCTATGTTGAAACCAACGAAGTCGTACATAACGGTTCATCGTCTTTATAATGACGGGGAAATATCTTGAATGTTGTGCAAAGAAAACAGACAGACAACACAATAAGTTCTGCTAGCACATTAAGTTGACGTACAACCCTTTCTAAAAAAAGTTTAGGTACAAAATTAGAACAGGTCACAATCAAATGTACTGGCATATCAGTGCTTGAGACCCATCGCTCGGATTTAACTAGTACTATCTGACAAGATTCAGTTGTTACCTCAAATTAGAGCACATCCAGGCAGCCAGCCCTGCCTCTTCTCCCAAAGAAGAAGTGGCCTCCGCCGCGCAATGGAGTAGGCCCTGTGCCATCCATCGTTCCGAGAAACATGGGGAAAGTCTGACGTTGACTCCGGTAATGGACGTCGTCGACGGACCCTGGCACCAGCGGGGGCGGCAGGACTTTGATTGATGGATTGACCACTTCTTTGACATGCACGAACACTCGATACAGGTACATCCCTAACGTGGTCCGTGGCGGCCTTGGTGGCGGCGAATAGTACAACCCCGGTTCCTGCACCGGTATCTCAACACCAATCACCTTCGGTATGGTGGACGGCTTATTCATCCATGCCATAACCATCAGAGCCCAGCTGTCTGGAGGAACAAACATACTTACGAGCTCACCTCCAAGGTCGTTGATAAGCTCGTTCATGGACTCGCTATTCCAAGCACGTCGAGGCATGCCGTGGAAGGTAAGCTTTGTTAAAAACTCAAGCTCAGAGGGCACCGAGCCCCATCATGGTTGCCACTGATCAAAGCTATCGCAGAACAAACGCCGGGAAGATTCGAACACACAACTGCAGTCGAAAGTTGTTCGGAACCTGACGAAGAAATCAGCCGGTGGCGGATAGACTTCGACGAACAAGTCACTTGTTTGGATGCCGTGCGCAATTGCAAGAGCTTTGACAAGGTCATCCGGTGAGACGGGAGGCCGGTCGCCATTGATGGTTACCATCAACACTTTGCCAGCAAACTGGTCGTCAAGCGCCGCCATGCCACTGTTGAGCGACAGCACGTAGTGACCGAAGGCAGGACGGACCTCAGGATCTCCGGCTCGGAGATCCGCGTTGACCGGCGACATGATAGTGCGCTTGAGTAGGGAGTACAGGAGGGGGATTTGGGGGAACTGGAGTAGGAATCGAGATTCCAGAGGTGGGGGAGGGGCGGGAGACTGGGGATGAAAAGGTAGCATGAATTTCGAGCACGCGCCAATATGCTCTCGGCGCGCAAGCGCACGAAAACACCGGTGGCACCCACATGTCGGCCTAAGAGTCCTTATTCTTTATTTTTTGGACAGCCCGGCCTTTTTATCAGGATCTTTTGAGAGCCCGGCCCGAGAGTCATAATTGACCTGTTTGGCATTGTGTTACTACTCGGCCCATATTCAACGACACCTCACTGGCCCAAATAAGTGTACATCATCGAAAAGACAGTGAGCTCAAATTATATAACTTGAAAAAAAGGAGATATACTCTGAACACTGGAGAATGGTGATGCCCTCATTTAGCCCACCAGTAGTTCGAGACAATAAACAGTTCGAAACAACGATATATACAACATTCAAACACTGACTAGTGACTACTACTGACATAAACAGCAAGACATGATAGTTCATAAGAAGTCTTGCTACACCACCAAAACGTACCCATCTGCAGCGCTCAGACTCTCGTGATCCAGACGAGAATGACATTCTAAACAGAAGCAACTATTACATAGAAAGAGTGACATAGACAAGGATGACCAAATGACAAGGAATATGCATAACAAAAGAAAGAACTACCCATCCAGAACCAGCAGCAAAGACAACAAAGTCATTCGAAGAGATGATCCAACACCATCATAATTTGCAGCCCCGCTTCAGCGACCAGTGATCCGGAGACACCAGTACTCCACCCTTTCGATGCAACAGCCCAATTACCTATCAACCTGAAGGCTTGAACCACATCACTGCCTGTCGTAATTGAGACATCCAAGGATCAAAGTTAATCCGGATGCCTTTGTCATTCTCACCTTCTTTTGGCTGCATGCTGTATTGTTGACAATCAGGGGAGTATACTCCCGAACTCCTAGGGCTCGCCGTGTAGACACAGTTTTCCATAGCACACAGAGCCTCTCTGCCATCAAGGTCTTTGCCAATGGTGATCTCCTGGTTAATTGGATAATTGAGTCCGAGAAACAGAGAGTGTGAAGCAAGGCTGTTTACCCGCCTCCAACTAAAAAAATCCTAAAGGCCCCAACAAGCTGGTATCCTGCTCATAGACGTAACAGCCACTGTCCGGATACTCACGTATTACATGGTGCTTGTATACAGTGGGGTTTTTGCAATATAACTTTTCCGGCTCATGTGTCCGAATGATCATCAGTCTTTTGCCGTTGTCTGATCGAGCGAGGAACCAGTTGTGCTTCCCTGTTTTTGGCAAAGGTGGTGTAATTACAAAGGGCAGTAACTGTAGGGACACTGCATCATATCAAAAAGGACAGGCATTGTTAATGTAAGATCAGCATTGTTCAGAGTATGAGTAGGATAATGCAAGAAACAACATTGATATGTCCCTATTGGAACTGGGAGGAAAATACAGGGAAATATATACTGGGTTCGAAAATATAGAAGTGCCATGCATGGTTATACTCATGTTATCTCGCAATCGATTCTTCACAGGAAACTACCATGTCATGCATGTGATGTAATCATGTTCTGTCCCCACAAACAAATTCTTCAGGGTAACTAACAGACCATGCATTGTTATATACTCGTGTTCTGTGGGCAAAATTTTTGTGAGGATATTATTCTAGTCATTGATTGCTGAAGGGCGAATATAGGTATGTACACATGGTAAGCATTGCAGGATTTCACTACTTCCAAATATAGAGTTCTCCATATGCACATTTACTTCCCTAATGTATGGTTAGATGAAACCAACAGTGTGGTGCATGTTTCTACATCATGAAAATGAGGAAACTAACATGGCCATTGATACACACTCATATTTAGTAGTAGTATATAGATTACTGTAAAATAAGGATACTATCCATATATTCCAAACCGTTTGATTATTCAGGGTACAAATTGGCTGTAATGACATAGTCACAATCGCATGAATTAAATCATTCCAAATATAGCTGATTTACAGCGTCCCTAATATATTGCCATAGTTCTACTCAAATTCTGCTCAAACAGGGATATGCCAATCATTAAAAAAAGTTCAAACAGTGTCATGGCGTCATCATTAACATGAGACGGAAACAACTTACACGCGCCGTCCAAGCAATACGTGGTGCCATCTGCTTTGTCGATCGCGTAGATGATGCCATTGTGTTCAATAGCATCACAGAAGTGTGTATCAGCTTTGATGATGTTCCACTGCGAGCCGAGTTGTCTCCAGCTAAAAAAGGCACCGGCGTAAAGATAGGCGAGTCCGCGGTCGAACAAGGTAATTAGCTTGAAGTCTGCGTAATTCTTACAATCTTCTGCAAAACAAGGTCCGTCCAACTGACGTAGTAATCTAGATGACTTGGATCGCGATGGTAATACTCTATATAATCCAACGGAGGAAGGATAATCTCATGGGAGGTCTGGAGGTTCATGAGCACCAACTTTTTACCGTCTTCTCTGAAGGCAGCCATCCAGTGGGAGTTCATACCGACCCAGTACATACCTGCCAAGAAGTTTCTGGCGATGGTGATCGGATCGATGTCGAGAGAAATGATGTACGGCGACACACTACATACCTGCAAAGAAGTTTCGGCTAATGGAGATCGGATTGAAGTCGAGGGGCATCATGCACACCTTCGTATCATGGTGAGCCAATCTCGCAAGACCAGATAGCAGCAAGCAGGGTGTCTTGAAAAGCTTAGGCCTCGCTTCGACGATGGCCGTGTGCATGTCCCTCGAGCATGCAGCCAGCCGCAGGGCAGTCAACATATCCATACACGAACAATAGAGGTCGAGGATGTCACTGGGGAGATTGCTCCAATCGCGGCTCATATGGATGCTGCGCGGTTCGCGTTCAGCCATGGTGGAGTTTGGAAGGGGGCTTGATTTACAGGGGAGAAGGATGTCAGTGCTGGAGCGCCTAGCGAGGGAATAGTGGTACTGGGGGAGGCGAGTGAGGCGACAGTACACGGGGGCACAGTGAGATGGAGACGGAGACGGAGACGGAGAAGAAGATGGAGATGGAGTGGTGCTATGGGAGCGGAGAGGTAGACGAGGCGAGGCGCCAATGTGTTGTACAACGGCGGTGACAGACTGCATAGTGCACAGGGTGAGGCTGACTTTGGTAACCCGAACACGCCGCCTCGCCTGGACTAGTGTCAGGCGCAGGGTGTTGTCACTTCACTGTGAGGACCGGATGAATAGTATTTTGACCATCAAGTGTACCACAGTTGTACTACTACTACTACTACTACTACTAGTAGGAACATGAGTACTCCAGTATTGTATAGCGGAAATAGGTCTCCCGTGCTAGCATGCCTGTTCACTTCATCGTTCAGGTATCATCCATATTGCGAGCAGAACCAAATTCTCGTGCATGCCCAATCAACGCCTTGCCGCGATGCATGCAGTGGTCGTTCTGGTGCATCAAGGACGGCATGCAGATCGTTCCACACTTGAGAAGAGGAAAAATGGAAAGGTAGAACGCGGCAGCAGAGGAAGAGAACGCAGGTTAACGAGGCTGGGAGGGGATCGAGCAGGAAGTTAATGCTCCACGCCTAAAGGTTTTGGGAAAACCTGATTTTCATAAGGTGACTTATACTCACCTAAACGGAGGGAGTATTCCTTAACCAGTGAATGTTGTGTCTCGCACTCACGGGCTCAAAAAAAAGCTACGACACATTTTTTTATCTGTTTGCATAGGTCCCACCTATCAGGAAGGATGGGCACGTACACGAACAGGTACGACTCTGTAGTCTACCCGCATAGCCTTTTCGTTTAGTCTACCTAGCCGTCTAATCAACTGCCTGCATGCCACTTCTCCCATTTACTTCTCCAGATTCGCCTTGGCTTCTTCACCTCCCCTTCGTCTTCATTTGCACCCAAACCCCACTGCGTTCACATTGTTTTAACCTCTTTAAATAATCATCTACTACTTCAGTTAGACTAGCCATCTAATCCTAATTCTCCAAACCATAGCCCTCCGTTCCAGCGGTTCCAAATGGCGAAAGAGATCGAGATGCAGGTTTTTAGCGTCCAACATGTCCTCGTCGAAGGCTCGATGCGCATAGTTGCCACCATCACCGTCAACCCAAGGGTTGTTCGACAGTGGATCAACAATGTATACAACTCCCTCGAAAAGGTAGAGACGAGGGTCATCAGTCTCGACGCAGAGTACACGGAGCGTGCCCCTGGGAAGATCCAGCGCGCCGCCGTCCTTCAGCTGTGCCTCGAAGATGATGTTTTGGTGTACCACATCATACACTCGCCCTCCATACCACCCGAGCTTCACGATTTCTTGTCTCGGGAGGACGTATACTTCTGTGGGGCAGCCATCGAAGGGGACAAACAGAAGCTGGAGCTGTACAACCTTGATTTTAAAAGCATCGCTGACCTACAAACAAGAATCAAAATTCCTGTAGAAGATTGTGCTAAACAGACACCATCCCTATTCGACGTAGCAAATTTTGTGCTTGGTACAAATCTTCAGAAGGGTGACGAGACGGTGGCATTAAGGTTGTCTGGATGGGAGAATTATCCCTTGACGTACGAGCGGATAAAATATGCTGCCCTCGATGCCCGTGTGAGTTTTGAGATAGCTGCAAGGTCCAGAGAGCTTGTTGCGAAGCCGTCTCCCACAGAGAATGAGAACAACAACAACAACAACAAAAACAACAACAACAACAACAACAACAACAACAACAACAACAAAACGCTGCACCAACAGGAGGGCATTATGGATGGATGAACTATTTCCTCTCTTGTAAAAAAAATTATTCCCTCTCAGTGTATATTGATATAGATGGACTATTTCGTTGGTGTGCATGTCTTTGGAACAGAGTAGTAGCATGGGTCCGCTTGACTATAAGGAACTATTTATCCGCATATATAGCTTTCTCTGCTACTCCTTCCAGTGATCGGTATACAGTGCATGTGTCCGTAGACATGACAGCTTGTCCATGGAAGTTCAACTACGGCGACCATCACGTTTCATCTCGTGATTCCCACAACGCCTCTCCAACCCACGGCACCACGCCCCCCGACGTGCGCCTCACCCCTCTCGGCCGCACCACCCCTCTGCCTTTGTGTACATGACATGTGGGCCACCTAAAATGCGGCGAGCATCAAGTTTCTACCACAGCCACCCGCGATTCGCACGACGCCGCTCGAATCCATGAAACCACACGTCCCCCGACCTGCGGCTCACCCCTCTTGGCCCCACTGCCCCTCTGCCTTCGGGAGCATTACATGTGGACCAGTCACCTATCGGGTCCACATGTTATTGACTCAAAGGTAGGTGTAGTAAGGCGTTGAAGCTCAGTCCCGACGGCCCTGAGAGGGAAATGTAACTCCTGCGCCAGGGCTTGTGGTGCTCCCGCAGCACGAACTCGTGCCAAACTCGAGATTTGTTTCTTTACTATACATGCACGCGACGATTTAATGGACATTGTAATCAAAACATGTGATGGGGAGCTCTAAATTTGAATTTGAAACTTATAAAATGAAAAGATTCAAAACAAATAAACTGGGAGAGAGGGAGTATATCGTAGGATGTGTCCCATACAAAATAAGTCCCCTGGTTTGTCACGGCGAAGATGCGGTTAGAAAGGAGCACAACGTCTTCATACTCGTACGGCAACAAATCGGCCGCAAAAAGCATGGTTTGCCTTTGACCGCCATGTGCAAGGTTTGTGCTATCTTTTATTCAATCTCATCGTGGTTCCATCGTACCAATTCATGCGGTGGCCCGTTGCATGGCTGATCCCAATGTTGGACAAAGGTTCTACGGGAACGGTGTCACCATTGTAAATGTTGTGCAAATTGATGTTGGTACCCTCCCGTACATATGCAAGCCAATCTCCACTCGCACCAAACCTAGCCTGTGAAACAGTGGGCAGGGGGAGAATTAGGAAATGGACACGGAAGTAGTCTTTAGAATGCATTTACTACGTGATCAAACTCATCTTACCTGCTCATCGGAGGAAATCCGAGTGCCCCTCGACGCGGCATCTCAAGGGGCGTCAACTTGCAACTACGGCCACGCCGCGCTGGAGAGACCCCCAAGTAAACATCCTCGTGCGTTCCACGGAACATCAAGATGCATTTGTATGAGTAGTTTATCTTGTGAGAGAAAAGGATGAATGAGGGAAGGCCTCTAGAGATAGAGATGGACACTACTACTAACAATGTGCTGGCCCGTGCGTTGCAATGGATCCAAACTAGTAGAATAATACTTGTTCATGTGCTTGAAATATAAACACTCTAGTTTTGATATACATGTGTCAGCAGACACGACAGCTTGTCCATGGAAGTTGAACCACGGCGACCATCACGTTTCTTGTTTCTACCACTGCCAAACCCACACGCGATTCCCACGACGCCACTCCAACCCACGGCATGACGTCCCCCGATGTGGACATGGATCCTCTGACGTGGCTATCACTGCCTTGCCCTGCCTTTCCTTCACTGACAGGTGGGACCCACACTTATGGGTCCCACATGTCAGTGAGCGAATGGTAGGATTGTTCGTGCCCCTCATCCCTCTCGGCCCCACCGCTCCTCTGCCTTTGTGTGCATGACATGCGGGCCAGCTGAACTGCGGCGACCATCAACTTTCTACCCCAGACACACCCGATTGGACGCGGTTTGCCTGCTCCGCTGCTGTGCTCCGATCCGTACTCCCGCACCATCGAATTTTCATCCAGCGGCTGTGACACATTTCGTCCCGAGCATCAATCCTCCACTGGAATACTTATGTACTACAGGTAGTACCCGCCGGTGTGGCCATCTACACCTCGTAACGCCCCGACGCCCAGCTGTGGTACCCTCGCCATGGCCACGCCACCACCGGCCGGTTCATCTCGAACGAGTGAGTCGCGAACCACGCCACCACCATGAGAATGACATGTGGGCCAGCCGCATTTAAGGCCCACATGTCATTGACTCATAGGCCGGGCACTAAGCCACTGAAGTTCGGTCCCGTGGGCCCCGAGAGGAAAATGTAACTCCTGCGGCAGGCCTTGTGGTGCTCCCGCAGTACGAGCTAGTGCCAAAACTGGAATTTGTTTCTTACTACTACTAGTACTAGTAGGAAGGTACACGTGCATTGCACGCATGAGATTCTGGTGGGTTGTGCATTATGCTTCTACATGTGGAGTTTTCTGGATTCTAACATGTGGCAAAATTTGGTGGAATGTAAGGTTAGGCAAGTTTGATTAACTTAGGTGAGTGTTTGGTTCAAGCCACACCTTAGGCAAGCCACACTGGCCCCACATGACATACACACAAAAAATGTGGCAAGATTCCCTTAGGCTTGCCAACTTGTGGCAAAATTTGGTGGAATGTAAGGTTAGGCAAGTTTTATTAACTTAGGTGAGTGTTTGGTTCAAGCCACACCTTAGGCAAGCCACACTGGCCCCACATGACATACACACAAAAAATGTGGCAAGATTCCCTTAGGCTTGCCAACTTGTGGCAAAATTTGGTGGAATGTAAGGTTAGGCAAGTTTGATTAACTTAGGTGAGTGTTTGGTTCAATCCACACCTTAGGCAAGCCACACTGGCCCCACATGACATACACACAAAAAATGTGGCAAGATTCCCCTAGGCTTGCCAACTTGTGGCAAAATTTGGTGGAATGTAAGGTTAGGCAAGTTTGACTAACTTAGGTGAGTGTTTGGTTCAAGCCACGCCTTAGGCAAGCCACACTGGCCTAACATGACATACACACAAAAAATGTGGCAAGATTCCCTTAGGCTTGCCAGCTTGTGGCTCTCATTTTGAAGAACTTATTAATAACTTTGCCTGAGCTTAGTTGTGGCAAAGTTAGTCATGAATTAAGTTCAACCATGGAGTCTTCTAGATTATACATGTGGCAGAATCTGGTGGATGATATCCAATGTCCAGTAGTGCTCGGATTTGCCATCTTTGTACTGTCGGATTGGCTTCATCCAACGACCAACTTTCAAAGTTTTTCACACACTATATAGGGGGTATAGATATAGATGTGCCGGTCCGTTGCAATGGATCCAAAGTATATCTATTTAGTGGAGTGCACTCTAAACACATTATCTATTTATTTTTCTCTAACCTTCCGTAGCCATGCAACCAAGCCACATAAGCTTCATGGATGCCCCCACATCATATTATTCATACTATGTTGATTAAAAAAAGATAAATCACCCAAAACAAGATCTTCCCGTTTTTTGTTCCTACGATGTTGTGCTGTGCACGTATCTACTAGTTGTATAGTGGTAGTACTAGTAATATAATAGTATTAGGAGTACAAACTTGGTAGGAGTGGTACTAATACGGAATGCTCCTACTCTATCAACGAGCCCCGTCTGACACAAAATTTCTTGGCTTCCGTGCTACAGCTAGATCTTCCCCTTGTTTCTGTTTTCCAACCCGGCGGCGGGTGGGGTGTCGGTTTGCTCAACGGGCGGTCCCACATGAAAGTGAAAATGCTAGGCTGTAGGCAACACGCCTTCCCTAAGCTATGTGTCGTGCCGGACGGGCCGTGTTGTACTCCCGATTCCCGGGCGTGTGGGGGTGCGATGCGAACGTGGCAGGCCTTTTACTTTTACTAGCAATGTGCCAGTGCGTTGCGACGAATCCAAAGTAGTAGAACAGTAGTATTTGTTCACAAACTTGAAAGAAATCACTATTGTTTTGATATACTCCTAATATATTACTCCCTCCGTACCTAAATATTTGTCTTTTTGAGATTTCAAATGGACTACCACATACGGATTATATAGACATATTCTAGTGTTTCTACTACCTCTCTCTCAGTTTACAGGGCATGCGCGTACCCCTAGGTCGTCAATTTGACTAGCCTAATACAAGTCATATATTACAAAAAATATACCAACATAAACTTTGGAGTTTCTACTTTCAAAAGATATAATTTTTGTGTTATATAGTTTATATTAGGGTGATAAAATTGGTAACCTAGCTATACGCGCAGGACTTGTAAACTGAAACGGAGGTAGTAGCAAGATGCCCGCGTGTTGCACGAAGTTGATGGAAAAGGTAAGCACAACTTATAAATTGACGGATGGAGTACTAGTTACAGTGATGCATATAATTAAGCAAAGGGATCGCACATGTCGGTATTGACTGGAACGAGAATGCAATAGCACAATAAGAATTAAGGCCAGGATGATGCGATCGCAGTGGTGGTTATAGAAGGCAAGAAGAAAGATGGATCCACGAACGTACGGTCGCCTCCTCAACTTAGTGCGCCGGGCCACCGTCCGGCGGCTAAGGAGCGTCGGCTTTTGTGGCGAGGTCGAGGTGCTTCTCAACAAAGGCATCCAAGGCTTCCAGCTGGTTGAGGAAGGCCAACGTCGTAGTGTCCTCACTGGCCTTGTAGATACCTATGTACACGATTTGCTCGTACGTGTGGATGTGTAGGTCGACGAATTCTTGCAGGGCGAGGCGCCTCGCGGCGAGCGCGACCTCCAGGTGGACATTCTTCGTGGCGTCGGTGGGCAGTCGCAGGGCCACCAGTGCTTGAAAGAGGTTCCGGCCATGGAGGACGATTAGGGTGGCAGGCAATGAGGAGCCCGGGTGCGCGGGCTGGAGGAGTACGGCGATGTCGTCCGCGAGCTTCTTGATGACGGTGAACTTGTTGCTGGTGGCAACGATCATCTGGTCCAACTAAGAGTCATAGTTAGCGTCGACGGCAGCCATCCACCAGCCGCTCTCCAACAACGTCTGGAGACGATCCTCGGCGCCATGCTGCAGGCCAGCGTCGTGGACCATCTGGCGCAGCCACTGGCCGCTCACGCGCATCGCCGCCATGGGTTTGGAGCGAGCTCTTTTGCGCTTAGTGTAGGTGCTTAGGCAAGTGCTTAGGTGCGTACGATGTGGTAGATGCATTGGAATGGAGGAGGGACGCCTTTATATGAGGGCAATGAGGGCAAACTGCGTTGCATTCACATTGTGCAACCTCTTTTCCCGGACCTCCTCCCATTACTTCCCTCATGCATTAATTGAAGGAGGATGCATTGGCCGTTCAACATATCGGGAACCGCTACTCCCTCCCTCGTCTGCATTAAAGGCATATCGGGAACTGCGCTGCCCGCTGTCAAATCGAATACTCTCTCCGTCTAGGTGAGTATTATAAGTCATCTTACGAAAACCAAATACTAGTAAGGCTGGTCATAGTGGGGAGTAACTTAGACTAGTAACATGCATATGTTACTAGTTTATGTTACTACCTCTATAGTGCATAGTAACTTAGATTAGTATCATAGGTGGTCTCATTTATTGCCATGCATGACACATAGTAGCATCACATTTATTATGTTACGATATCTACCTATATTACTATAACCATCTCTCTCTTCCTTAATTGCCTGCCACATAAGCATGTTTGCGAGTCCCAAGTGCATGATACTACTTATGTTACCCCCACTATGGCCAGCCTAAGACTAGCCACCGTGGGAGTAACTTCAGCAGTAACATCGAGTCCAACTCAGCAAATTTGCTTATGTGGCTAGTTACTGTAACATCACATGGCCCAATGCAATATGAGTCTATAACCTAATAAATGAAGCTTTGCATGTTACCACACTTATGTTACTACTACCTCTGTCCGGGTTTATTGGTCCCCATTGTATTTCGTGCCAAATTTTGACCATAGATTAAACTAAGAAAATGTTCACGCCTGTCACCAAACATTATATTTTTCAAAACTATGTTCAAAGGCGAATCCAATGAGATAATTTTTCTTGACATGCATTAACATTTTGTTAGTTAAATCTTTAGTCAAAATTTGGCACAAACTATAAAAGGGACCTATAAACTATAAAATTTCATGAGGGCTCTCTATATGTACCACCTTTTTTTTAATTTCAAGTTTTGCTCCATGGCGCAATCCATCGATACTACAACTGTACAAAAGTGGAGTATATACATTTTTAAAAGGCTAGAGGGCGGGGTAGTCTAGTTTGGTCGGTTTCACGAGAGGCAAGGGCCTTTGTGATTTGACGGCTCATTAATGCTGTCAAATCGAATAGTACTGCACTGCCCGCTACACACCCGGTGCCTCCATTAAACCCCTCCATTAAACCCGCATGCAAACTGAGAATCCTACTCCGGCCACACGTCCGTTCATGAGTGGGCCGGAATTAAACGCAACACCGGCCGAGCTCCTCCCGTCCGCCCTCAGTTTAAACGAGGCCAGACGCCGGCTAAGCTCCTACCGTCCGTCCTCTATTTACACAAGGCCAGACAGACAGCGGGCTAGAATCGCACCCCTCCGCCGCTCCCCCATCTCCTCCTTCACCATTTTCTCCACCCTTCCGATGGCTTCCGATGAGCCGTTCTCCGGCATATTACCTGGCTGGGTGGCCCGCCGAGCCCTCCGGATACGGGCGAGGCCGCTCGGTGCTTCACCAACCTTGCTTGGCCCGACGGAGCCAGTTGCGGCCCCAAGCAGGCGCGTGGTTCAGCAACTCGCCGCTCCAGTTCAGCTCGATGAGGAGTGGCGAGTTGCTCCACGCTGGCATGGCGGCAAGCACGCCGGTACGGGCGCCCTCGCTGCCGCGTCGTACCGCGCCACCAGTGTCTGCGGTGGCCGCGCCTCCCGTGTCTGTGGGCGCGCCTCCCGTGCCTGCGGCAGCGCCATGCAGGCAGAGACAGAAGCCGGGTGCGTGGAGAGCGACCAGTCGGTGGCCAGCTTCTCCCTATCCGCCGCCATCATCGAGGAGAAGTAGAACACGGGAGGCCGCCGCCACTTGGGACCCATGAAGGCCACCGCCGAGGCGACGACCGCGGATTCAGGTGGTTTCTTTGCTGCTTCGTCTCTTCCGAGGACCTTCGTCGACCCCACAAGTGTCTGACGGACATGAGGAAGACAAAGGGATCCGCGGGCGGCCATTTAGAACTAAAATAAGTCTAGATATATCCATTTCTAGGACAAGTACTTCCGGACGGAGGGAGTATTAATTATACAAGAGAGCCGGATTAGCACCTCTTAGTTCATGTAAATGTAATGAAATCCATCATGTTTATATGAAGATCCGGCTTTTTTATACGAAATCCTTCATGCTTATATGAAATCAGTCCGTGTTTGCACGAATTTCATCTGGCTGGTTAGAGTTGTAAAAATGTATGCCGCTGGCGTTTGATGTCGTCCTCCGTAGAAGGAAGTGGTAGGAAATTTGTCGGCTACCGTTGGAGATGCTCTTTATGCTGGAAATAATAGAGTGACATCCAATCCATTTGAGTTAATTGCCTGTATGATTGTCCCTCTATAAAAAGTTAATTGCATGTGCAGTGTACACGTGACTTGCAGGGTGGCTACAGCTTCGTACAGAAAGTTAAAAAGAAACAAGTCCATCCTTAATATTCTAAGTACTCTATGGGTTCAACTGTCAGTACAGTAGCGAAAGAAGTATATATTAAATAAGTAGAGTAATATATAATATACAAATCTAAAGTTAAAAGACAGAATTTGAACTCATGTCATCGCGTTGCGAGCATCCGGCGCTAACCATCCCAGCACATTTTTGTTGTAGACCATGCTGGAGATATATCTCCATGTCTACTCTTATATATACTCCATTCGTTCCTAAATATTTGTCTTTTTCAGATTTCAAATGGACTACCACATATGGATGTGTATGTAGACATATTTTAGAGTGTAGATTCACTCATTTTGCTACGTATGTCTTTTCAGGAAGGGGTCAGATTTGTCCTTGATTTATTTATGAGGTATCCACATGGCACTGCACCGCCAATTAAAGAGGGTAACATAAAAATTATGGACTACTTTTTTGAGTATGTTGGTAAGGTCCGGTCATAATCTCTAAAAAGACAAATACTCCCTCCGTCCGGAAATACTTGTCATCAAAATGGATAAAAGGAAATGTATCTAGACATATTTTAGTTTTAGATACATCTATTTTTATCCATTTTGATGACAAGTATTTTCGGACGGAGGGAGTAGAAAACAGAGTTGGTGATGATGGTGTGCGTGCCATCCTGCAATATAGGCCGTCGGATTTATCTCTAACGGATAGGAAAGAAACTATGGCAATTTTGCAAAAATATACCCACACGTCTCTCCACATTCACAAATAAGGCCTTCCCTCGTTCAGCCTTTTCTCTCACAAGATAAACTACTCATACAAATGCATCTTGATGTTCCGTGCAACGCACGGGCAGCTGGCTAATTTCTTTTAAAGTAGTTGCTGCGATAATTGGGTTGAAGTGATATGTTTTATGTCTGCCCCGAATGATTTCAGATTCACTAGTAGTAACAAAGAAAACAGGGTGAAAACTATCACATGAGGCTGGTAAAAACAAGGCACACTGGGTTCAGCGTCATCGTCACTACAGTTGTGCGCGCGCGAGAAGTCTACATATCGAGGGGGCTACCGAGCGAGGCACCGAGACACAATGTTTGAGAGAGAAACCAATTGACAGATTATGATCAGATCGAGTTGTCACGCTTCTGCTGTCATTGTTGGGGGGGAGGGAGAGAAAGACGTATCGAGAGTGTGCGCGGTAGGCACAGAGGCACAACTAGCGAGTGTGTGTGTGTGTGTTTGAAAGAGGAGTCGATAGATTATTATCAAGATCGATGTGCCACCCTACTCCTTCAGTGCCGGGTAGTGTGTGTGTGTATATGTTTGAGAGAGAATCCAGTCGATAGATTAGTATCAAGATCGAGGTGTCACCCTACTCCTTCGGTGCTGGGTAGTGTGTGTGTGTGTATGTTTGAGAGAGAAGCCAGACGATAGATTAGTATCAAGATCGAGGTGTCACCCTACTCCTTCGGTGTTGGAAAGTGTGTGTGGGGGGGGGGGGGAGGGGGCAGTGACACTCACATATCTCTACTCTTATAAAAAAAATAGAGTTGGTGATGATGGTGTTCCTGCCATCCTGCAATATAGGCCATCCGATTTATATCCGACGGACATGAAGGAAAATATGGCAATTTTGCAAAAATATACCCACACCCCTCTCCGCATTTGCAAATAAGGCATTCCCTTGTTCATCCTTTTCCCCCACAAGATAAACTTCTCATACAAATGCATCTTGATGTTCCGTGCAACGCACATGGGCATCTTGCTAGTAGGGAGAAGGAGTTTGTGTGACACATATCTTGCTATATTAAGGGATAGGTAGATAGCATATGTGTGAGAGACATTATTATACTTTGAGACATTAGTGGTTGTGGGTGGGCGGAATTAAAGGGGTGGGCGTGTTAGACATAGAGAGCGTGTGTGTTTCTATGTGAGAGACTTGTAGGACGGGGTAGAAAGACGAATTTAACCCTGACGGAGGGAGAGAAATACACGAAGTGCGCATGTGTGATTCCGACGCCCACAGGGAAATGAGATATGTATGCGTGTGAGAGAGATTGCACAATTCATTCACGTATCACTATCTAGCGACCGTGGACGTGCATCGCTTGAACATAAGTCAATATCTACTTCCTATCGTGGCCAATGGTACAATATTGATTCAACGCTATAAAGATTGGACACTCACATATCACATTTTTTTCTATTTAAATAAACCTTTTTCAGTTGTGCATGCCAAAGTTACAGTGATGTTTCTTCAAACAACCAATGTAGCTATCATGCACATGCACCATTGTTACTCTTGCATTCAAATTCATTAGTCTTGGATGATTTACGTTTCTATTTTGAAGTCATATATATGTAATATTCATATATGAATTCAACGGTTACGCAATTTATGAAATGGAGGCTATGTAATCATATGAGGTAACACTTTTAAGTAGCTAACTACAATATCCATTTCTTTTTGTGCGCCTCTACAGTAACACGTCAATGCATTATGTTTAAAGTAAATAACCAATGGCATTAAATTATCTATTTACACGAGAAATACATAGGCTGAGCGTTTGATCTCTTTTTTTGTGAACGCGCCACTACACCCGTACGATTGGCCGCACCCTTGTGAATGTCCAAGTTATCAGCGCATCATCCCGAGTTATTGCCTTTTTTCTAGGGTGGACTTCACACACCAGTTATTAACTACTGACGCATGCCCCGTGTACACAGTCTAGCATGACCTTCCCGCTAGCACGGTCCAAAATTAGTTGAAACTGGATACGAACGATCCTGCAGGCGGAAAAATCTCCCGCCTCCTTCTAAAATTTCCGCCACCTTAGTCTTTAGCATGCGAAATCCCCCTTTTGTCCTTGGTGCACGGAGACCAATAGTTACAATACCGCCCTCGTCTACATGATAGGTCGGGGCTGTTTTGGTAATTTCTGATTCCCCTCACTACACGCCACCCCCATTTCCTCTCCCCTCCTCCCGCAAAAACGACTAACTCCACAGCACCAGAGCGTCTTACATCGCGCCGTCCGTACTTCATCGCCCTTTCTCCCCTCCCCTATCGAAACCCTAGACTGCTCATCCACCGGCGTACCATAGCCCATTCATTGCCAGCGGTGTCCACCTCGCCGGATCTGCTTCTACGACCACATCTACCCCTCCCACCTTCCCTAGAAACAAGTAGACTTCTCATCCACCACTGTACCACAGCCCCTTCAGTATCGGCCTTGTCCACGGCGCCGGATCTGCTTCGTCAGTACTCTCGTCAACCGCCACGCATCTGTAGCGGCTCATTCGTACTCCCCACTGAAGACGCTTCGTCCACACCCCCCGGAGCCGCCCCACCGACGCCCCTGTTGACGCCTCTGATCCTCTTCGCCGACACCTTCCTCAACCCTACCGGAGGCGCTTCGCCGATACCTTCCTCAACCCTACCGGAGCCGCTTCGCTGACACTAGCGTCAACCCTACTGGAGTAGCTTCGCCTATACCATTCTCAACCCTACTGGGGCCGCTTTGCCAACTCACAAGTCCACGGCCTCAAATCCGCTTCCTCGCACCCTCATCCAACCTACCGGAGCAGCTTCTGATGCCCCGTCCATGGCCGCAGATCCGCATCGTCGACACCACCGTTAACCCAACCATCGGAGCAGCTTCTAACGCCCCGTCCACGGCCGCAGATCCCCATCGTCGACACCATCCTTAACCCAACCACTGGAGCAGCTTCTGACGCCCCGTCCATGGCCGCAGATCCGCGTCGTCGACACCATCCTTAACCCAACCACCGGAGCAGCTTCACCTACGCCCTCGTCCACGGCCATAGATCCGCTTCGCCACACCGTAGTCCACCCTACCGGAGCTGCTCCACAAACACCCTACTCGACGGTTCTAGATCTCCTTACCGGAACCCGACAGCCAGCGTAGCATCATCACCCTCGATGTTTCTAACCTGATTCCCACCGTCTGGAGAGATGCCAAGCACCCGCCACGGCCTAGGTACTTGTCACCTTTAAACTCGTCCAGCATCACCTGCCCGATGTACGTCAAATATACTAACCGGTCGTTGTTACCTATTATGCAGCTGGCAAAAACTACAAGGACGATGTTTCTTCTGGATCTAACAGCTTGGACAACCAAGATCTTGGACTGAGGCATTGCTATGATCTTGTAAGCGCGTCTCTCTCTCTCTCTCTCTTGTATTGTTCTGTGCCTGCCAGCATGCTTTGCTAGGATTTTCGACCAGTAATCCCTTTGTGCAGACAATGATTTCTACTACTGGCTGCTAAATTAGATATGTAGATGTCATACATGATACTACCTCGTACCTCCGTTCCTAAATATAAGTCTTTCTAGAGATTCCACTATAGGCTACATACGAAGCAAAATGAGTGAATCTACACTCGAAAATGCATCTATATACATCTGTATGTGGTCCATACTAGAATCTCTACAAAGACATATATTTAGGAACAGGGGCAGTACATTACACAAAATCATAGGTGGCATGCAGGAATTCCAGTGCACTACATTAGGCTCCCTTAGAGTGCCTGCCAGTCCAGCATACAGAGTCATGGCTCGTTTATGGTATGCACACAATCGTTAATTGGTGGTTTAAATATGTGCAAGGGATATGCAATGTAGTATCATGTAGAGATGTCTGAAATTAGCCGTGTCAACTTGCAGAAAGGTTACACAATGAAAAAGTACAAGATGTATGTGGCAATTTCATGGAACATCGCAAAAAAATGAGAGGCGGCGGTGAGCCTATACAGTGTGCTATGGTACGTCACTCCTCCATTGCAATCATCGTGACATGTTATTTGTATGCCAGTTCTATTAGCCAAGTTTCTTAGTGAAAGCACAAGTGCTCCCTAGGTGGTTTTGGTAATTAATGTCAACATATCTCTTGTTGGACTAACACATTTATCTAGCATGTTTCAGATAAGTTCAACAATGAAGTGGCATGGACTAAAGGATATGGCAACTCCTTCAAGATGCTAAGGACAAAGGATTGGCTCAAGCTTCAAGCTCAAGACTCTTCATTTTACATTTTAGTGATCCAAGATCACATTGAGTCTATAGGAAAAGCCAATACTATCAAGGAGGGATGAGGTGTTGCTTAATGAGCCTCTTTCTTCATGTGCTTTGTGATATGCTCCAAAACCCTCAACTACTTTCCCACATCCACAAATGAACTATACCCAAAGCCATAATTGGTCACACCGATTCCTTCTATCCGGCGCCACTGATTCCAAATGTCATAGCCACTGACACAAACCCTAAGCAAATCGGTCTTACCGATAGGGATCTCGGTCTCACCGAGATGGGATTGTGATCTCTCTGTGTATGTCCATTATCAAATCGGTCTCACCGAGTTTGAGCAATCAGTACTACCGAGATTACAATGCAAGCTCTCTAGACAACTTATTACCAAAATCGGTCCCACCGAGTTTGAGTAATCGGTCCCATCGAGTTTGCCTGACCAACTCTCTGGAAAGCTTATTACCAAAATCGGTCTTACCAAGATTACGTTATGCCCTAACCCTAACCGAATCGGTCTCACCGAGTTGCATTTCGGTCCCACCAAAAACCCTAACGGTCACATTATTTGCTAAATCGGTCTGACCGATTTTAACGATTCGGTCCCACCGAGTTTGGTAGATTGTGTGTAACGGTTAGATTTTGTGTGTAGGCTATATATACCCCTCCACCTCCTCTTCATTCATGGAGAGAGCCATCAGACTGAACCTACACTTCCAGCATACATTTTCTGAGAGAGAACTACGTACTCATGTGTTGAGGCCAAGATATTCCATTCCTACCATATGAATCTTGATCTCTAGCCTTCCCCAAGTTGCTTTCCACTAAAATCTTCTTTCCACCAGATCCAAAACCTATGAGAGAGAGTTGAGTGTTGGGGAGACTATCATTTGAAGCACAAGAGCAAGGAGTTCATCATCAACGCACCATTTGTTACTTCTTGGAGAGTGGTGTCTCCTAGATTGGCTAGGTGTCACTTGGGAGCCTCCGACAAGATTGTGGAGTTGAACCAAGGAGTTTGTAAGGGCAAGGAGATCGCCTACTTCGTGAAGATCTACCACTAGTGAGGCAAGTCCTTCGTGGGCGACGGCCATGGTGGGATAGACAAGGTTGCTTCTTCGTGGACCCTTCGTGGGTGGAGCTGTAACATCCCAAATTTTCAATTTGGAATGTTATACATTAGATCATCATGCATTACATATTTTCTTGCATTTGTCGATCCTAGAAATTTCACGCAACTCAAGGACCCACGGAGAGAGTTAGAGATTTCGAAATTTTCGTATTTGAGTTTTCTCAAATTATGAAAGAGGATCATTTGATTTTATTTATTTTTATCTTCAAATATTTTTCCAATATCAAAATAAGAGAGGGAATAATATGACTTTCCCAAAATTTAGGAAAAATGAAGATTTAATAAATAAAACAAATTTTTGGATTTTCTCGGAGTTTATTTGCCTTAGGGAAAATTGCGTGTTTTCAAAAAAATTGCATTTTAGGTCCGAGTAAAAGTTCATTTTGTTCGACTCATTTTTAGGAGTCGGGGAAAATTTACTTTATAAATTTTGGAGTTCGTTTAGATTTTATTTTATTCGTTTTTCTGCGCGAGTTATTAAAATAAAAAAAAACGCGCAGCGCCCCGCCTGGGCCAAGGGCCCAGCCGGCCCAGCCGCCCCTCCCCTCGCGCGCCCGCGCGCAGCTCGCCGCCATCGCCCCGCCGAGTTTGGCTCGGACTCCGCCCCCGCCGCCGCCCTTGCCTTGCCCCCTCCCCCAAGCAGCACCCCCTCCTATAAATACCCAGCACCCCCCTCTCCTCCCCAACCCGCAGCCGCCGCCGCCCCAAGCAGCAGCGGCAGCAGCCGCCGCCGCCGCCGCCGCCGCCGCCGCCGCCGCCGCCGCCGCCACTTGCGCCGCCGCCCGCGCCGCACGCCGCCACCCCGCCGAAGCCCCGCCTCATCGAGGTAGCCGCGCCGCGCCACCCTCCCCTCGGTTCGGTTTTTTTATAAAAACCGTTCCGGTTTTCTTTTTCGTCATTTCGGTTTTTTTCCGAAACCCTAGATCGGTTTTATTTCCGATTATATTGTTTAGCGAGCGTTCGCCGGACCGTTCGTCTTAACGAACGTGATCACCGGTTATTCCTGGTTAACGAATGTCCGTTCGTTTAACCGTTCGTCGTTTTTCTTTTAATCGGATTTATTCCGCTATTTTCTGATAGCAATTTCAGATCCGATCTTCTTTCTAGTTTATCTTCTCGCTCGTTTATCGGAATCAGGTGATTCAAGCGCCTGGAGTTTCGTTTCGAAACCGCCGTTCCGACTAATCAACTTGAACAAAGTTTTGCTACTGTAAAATTTGACCTAGCTACAATTGCTAGAACCGAGTTGTTTTCTTTTGCCGTTTGACTTTCGTTGCTTCATTTGATTTGATTCTTTTGTAACCAGGGCTCTTAAGTTGAACTCTCTGGTTAGATCTTTTATTCGAGATTTACCTGTGCTTTAGATGAGTACTTATTGTGTGCTTGTTGTTTGTCTGCGATAGATCACCCGGAGTGCGCCGCTTGTTACTTCGAATCTCTAGGTTTCGCGGATTATCAGCAAGGCAAGTAACACTTTGATCATACCTTTTCTACTACCCAGTTTTATGCATTAGATCAATCCTCAAACATTGCATGATTAGGATCTAATTAAATTGTTGGATGGGAAGTAGATGAGGTAGTACCTATTACCTGTTTTACTTATGAAACCTTTGGGAGTTACTTTTGCGTTTGCTTATTATAGCATGCTATGCTAGTAGACGTGGATTGGGTGAGTGAATATCCATGATAGATGTGAGATTCTTAATTAATGGTTTATCTAAGGTGGCAACTTAAAAACACATCTCGGTGGATTGAGGCACCTGGGGTATCCAGTGATTGCCTGCTTTTTTTTGGAAATCCCGGGGGTACCGTGTGATTTTCCTATGGACCGCCACCCAGGCTCAAAGGGATCATAAGATAATTCATGCTAGAAACTTCCGTGTGCAGCCACAAGCCATTATGGGCTCTGGCATAGTTGACTAAGTCGTGTGAACTCTTATAGTGGTGGACTAGCAGATGTAGGGGATGCAGGTGTACCGGTCTACCCATCGTAAGGTGCTAGCGCTTCTGAAAGACTATGTCTCGGTCATCCGTTTCTCAAACACCATGTAGTGCGAGAAACCAAACGGAGGCGATCGAGTCTTGTGGGGAAAAGTGCTCAAACCTCTGCAAAGTGTACAAACTAATCATGATTAGCCGTGTCCCCGGTTATGGACATCTTGAGTATCTAGTACTTGAATATCATGTGTATCTCAACATGTTACTCTAATTTAATATTGTTGGGTTTGTTAATGAGTACTTTTTAATTGGGATTGAGAATGCTGTCAACCATTCTCAATGTTTAACAACCACCATGATAGTTAAATAAATTTATTCCTTTGCAGTAGGGAAAAATTGGCTTTATGCAAAAACTATAACCATAGAGCTTTACCACCAGCCATATATGCATGTAGTATAGGCTTACCATTCATTATTCTCTATGTGTTACATTGCCAGCATATTCCATGTGCTGACCCGTTTTCGGGCTGCAACTTTCATGTTGCAGACTTTTCAGACGACGAGTAAGGTGCTTTTAGGTCGTGGTTCTATACTCAGTGATGCCGTTGGAGTTGATGGACTCATTTATCTTCCAAGTCTTCCGCTGTTATCGTTATTAGATGGCCTTAAGCCATATTTATTGTAATAAGTCCTTGAGGGAGTCCTGGACTAGGGGGTGTCCAGACAGCCGGACTATCATCGTCCGCCGGACTCCAAGACTACGAAGATACAAGATTGAAGACTCCGTCCCGTGTCCGGATGGGACTTTCCTTGGCGTGGAAGGCAAGCTTGGCAATACGGATATGTAGATCTCCTACCATTGTAACCGACTCTGTGTAACCCTAGCCTCCTCCGGTGTCTATATAAACTGGAGGGCTTTAGTCCGTAGGACACAACATACATTACAACAATCATACCATAGGCTAGCTTTAGGGTTTAGCCTCCTTGATCTCGTGGTAGATCCACTCTTGTACTACCCATATCATCAATATTATTCAAGCAGGACGTAGGGTTTTACCTCCATCGAGAGGGCCCAAACCTGAGTAAAACATCGTGTCCCTCGTCTCCTGTTACCATCCACCTAGACGCACAGTTCGGGACCCCCTACCCGAGATCCGCCGGTTTTGACACCGACATTGGTGCTTTCATTGAGAGTTCCTCTGTGTCGTCACCGATAGGCTCGATGGCATCTTCAACCAACAACGCTGTCCAGGGTGAGACTTTTCTCCCCGGACAGATCTTTGTATTCGGCGGCTTCGCACTGCGGGCTAATTCGCTCGGCCATCTTGAGCAGATCGAAAGCTACGCCCCTGGCCGTCAGGTCAAATTCAGAAGTCTCAACTTCACGGCCGACGTCCGCGGAGACTTGATCTTCGACGGACTCGAGCCACAGCCAAGCGCGCCACACTGTTACGATGGGCATGATATAGCTCTGCCGCCGAACAGTGCCTTGGTGGCCGCACACGAATCCGCTTCGACCATTAGTCCGGAGCCGATTGCCCAGATCGAGGATCGGTGGATGGACACCGCCTTGGGGGCTTCAACTTCCACGGCGATGGAGCCGAACACTAATCTTGTCCTTCGCGAAACTCGTGATTCCGAGGTACCGGACTCCTTGCCGGACTCCAGACCTCCCACGCCCCTACCAATCGAATCGGATTGGGCGCCGGTTATGGAATTCACCGCCGCGAACATCTTCCAATACTCGCCTTTTGGCGACATCCTGAATTCGCTAAAGCATCTCTCGTTATCGGGAGAGCCCTGGCCGGACTATGGCCAGGATGGTTGGGATACGGACGACGAAGAAATTCAGAGACCACCCACCACCCACTTTGTAGCCACTGTCGACGATCTAACCGACATGCTAGACTACGACTCCGAAGACATCGATGCTATGGACGACGATGCCGGAGACGAACAGGAACCAGCGCCTACAGGGCACTGGAAGACCACCTCGTCATACGACATATACATGGTGGACACCCCGAAAGATGGGGACGGCGAAGAAACAGCGGAGGCAGATTCTTTAAAGAAACAGCCCAAGCGCCGGCGTCAGCGGCGCCACTCTAAATCCCGCCACAGCAAGAATGGAGATTCCGGCACAGGAGATAATAATACCCCAGAAAGTGCCGAAGACAACCCCCTCCAGCAGGACTTAGCGCAGGAGGATGCAGAAGCAAGCCCTCACGAGAGGGCGGCAGACGAGGAGGTTGAGGATTATAACTATATGCCTCCCTCTGAAGACGAGGCAAGCCTCAACGACGACGAATTCGTCGTGCCCGAGGATCCCGTCGAACAAGAGCGTTTTAAACGCAGGCTTATCGCCACGGCAAATAGCCTAAAGAAAAAGCAGCAGCAGCTTCAAGCTGATCAGGACCTGCTGGCCGATCAATGGACCGAGGTCCTCGCGGCCGAAGAGTATAAACTCGAACGCCCCTCCGAAAGCTACCAAATACGCAAGCTGCTCCCCCGATTAGAGGAGGAAGCATACATACCTCCATCACCAGCGCACGATACGGCTGACCGACCACCCCGTGGTCGTGACAGAGAGGCATCCAGGCCCCCAACCAAGACCGTACCCCGGCATCGCTCCAAAAGTACGAAGCCAAGAGGGAACGCGCCGGACTTGCGAGATATACTGGAGGACAAAGCAAGGCAATCCAGATCCATCTACTGATCACGTGGGCGCCCCACGACCCATGACGAATACCGTCGCGCCGGATACAATAACCCCGGCCGGGCAGAACACAGCAGACAACGCTCTCTTGAGCTGCGTCGTGATATTGCTCAATACAGAGGCGCCGCACACCCGCTATGCTTCACTGACAAAGTAATGGATCATCAAATCCCTGAAGGGTTTAAGCCCGTAAACATTGAATCCTACGATGGCACAACAGACCCCGCGGTTTGGATCGAAGATTATCTTCTCCACATCCATATGGCCCGCGGCGACGATCTCCACGCCATCAAGTATCTCCCACTCAAGCTTAAAGGACCAGCTCGGCATTGGCTTAACAGCTTGCCCGCAGAGTCAATTGGGTGTTGGGAAGACCTGGAAGCCGCATTCCTCGACAACTTCCAGGGCACGTATGTGCGACCACCCGACGCCGATGACCTAAGCCACATCATTCAGCAGCCAGACGAATCGGCCAGACAATTCTGGACACGGTTCAACGCGGTGCCACATTATGCATACCTAAAGCTCAAGATGCCAGGCCCTCGCGGAGTCATCACGGTCAACGGGAATACGGAACGCTCCCTCCGAACGAAGGAACATACAGCGGCTCTCGCGGCAGAAGTACAGAGCAGCCTTTTAAGGCAATTCTCGAGTCCGGCCGTTAAACGGCCGAATACAGCAAAACGCGCCCGAAGCAATTCCAACCAAGACCACCTGGCGCGATCAGAGCACGCGTAGCAATGCGGCCCCAACCCCCGCCCTCGCATGATTGCAAGAACAACCCTCCGCATACATCATTACGCCTTGGAGATACCATGGGCGCAGGGGAAGGGGCACAATCTCAATGGACCCAGAGTGCGGCTCGACCAGACAAGGGGCTCGCAAGTGTGCCCCCCTCTTTTTTATTCTCATTTTCCTTCTTTGTGTACACAGGACTCCGTTAACCAGAGGCCCTGTCCGGCGGTGAACCTGCCGAACTCATGATACAATAGTCAGGGAAGAAAGAAGGCTGCAACGAACACTCAGGTGGTCTCAATTACGAGCATTAAATTCAATTATATACACCAAGTCCGCAGCTCACCCCTGGAGGGGGACATGTTTAATTAGTCCAAATCCCTTACTTACCGCACTATTTGTATCAGTCCGCATTCATAGCAGACCTTCTTTTATAAATAATGCAGCACCTTTTTGACTGCAATTACATTACCTTTTATATATATGTTCATTACATGACATCTTGCACCCGTATATTTTGGTACGGCCTAATACACCAGGGGCTTATGTTCCCCACATTATGGTGTGATAAGTCCAAACACTTTCATAAGTGCGGCACCCCGAACTTATAGCATTATATGAATCGGCTCCGAATCATGTCTTGGGTCAATAGTTGGGTTTGCCCGGCTCCCACGTTTTGGTGCCTTACGTACTGTTCTGTCGGCTAAGGTGGCACTGGGAGAACCACTGCGATTGCGCCCCGGTTGAGCCGGGCGAGCGCCTCAGTGGAGAAAGCTAAAACTGACCGGCATGATAAGGTGAGAGACTGGTCGCTGTTCGAGAGGTTTTTTCGGGTCCTTAAAGACTCACGCCGCTTCGAGCGAAGTTCCGGACCATGTCCGACGAAGGCGTGGATAGCACCCCGGATTCGGCCTTCCGAATACCAGGGGCTTCACCAAAATTTAAAATTATAGAATTCTATGGCTAAGTGAGAGTGTTCAAGCATTATAAGTCTGGTCGCCATGTTCGTTGTGTTGAGCGCCTCCCTAGATGGACCCAAAAATGGGAACAAGAGTGCTCAAGTTTATCCCGAACACCCCAGCTCTCGTGGCTCGGGGGCTGAAGCCAACGACTTGCCATCTCTCAGATTTTATAAACGGCCGCACAGAAGGTAATATTTTAAATTAAAACAAGCGTTGCTCAAGGCGCATATGAACGAAGTTTTCAGCGCACAGGATAATACATGGCGAGTTTACTCAAAGATTACATTTCTGGGGCACTCATCCGCAATATCGCGGGCTCCCTTCAGGACAGTTTTATAATACATTTCGGGCATGCGATACTCCTTGCCCGGTGGCGGTGGGTCCGTGAGAAGCTTCTCCGCATCCAACCTGCCCCAATGCACCTTTGTGCGGGCAAGGGCCCGACGAGCACCTTCAATACAGGCGGAGCGCTTGATGACCTCCACCCAGGGGCACGCATCCACCAGCCGCCGCACGAGGCCGAAGTAGCTCCCAGGCATGGCCTGTCCAGGCCACAGCCGGACTATAAGACCCTTCATGGCCTCCTTATCTACCTTGTGGAGTTCGACCAGCTGCTTCAGCTGGTCGCTTGGGGGCACCGGATGGCCGGCCTCAGCGTACTGAGACCAGAAGACCTTCTCCATCAAGCTCCCCTCCTCGCCACGATAGAATGCGGCGGCATCGGACGCACTACGCGGCAGATCTGCAAACGCCCCTGGAGAGCTCCGAATGCGGGTAAGTGTCAGGTAGTTTACATTAACATGCCTGCTTTGCATGAAAAATGCCTTACCCGCCGCTATCTTCTTTACATCTTCAACCTCCTGAAGGGCCTTACGGGCCTCGGCCTTGGCGGACTTGGCACTTTCGAGAGCCGAGGCAAGCTCAGACTCTCGAGTCTTGGAGTCACGCTCCAAACTCTCATGCTTTTCCATGAGAGCCTGGAGCTCTTGCCGTCCTTCCGCCACCCGTGCCTCCTGCTTTTCTCGCTCTTCCCGTTCCGTGGCCGCACTGCGTTCGGCCGCGGACATAGCCTCCTTCAGGGCTGCCACCTCGTTCGTGGCCCCTGCAATACCCATATTATCCTTGTTAATTTTATTGCAACCAAAATCCTTTTCTGTAAGGTAACTATTCAAAGTGGTGTTACTCACCTTCTTTGTCCTCGAGCTGCTTCTTGGCATGGCCGAGCTCTTGCTCGGACCGCTCGAGATCCTGCTTCAGCACACTGACCTCCGCAGTCAGTGCAGCAGAGGTCAGCAGCGTAGCCTGCAAACCCATATTGACATATTTTAAGCAACCCTGCGTATATCTTGTTAGATCCTCAGTCCGGCTTTTCTTTCCGAACACCGAACTGAGCATCAGGGGCTACTGTCTATGCTACATTACATTACATAATTTTAACTTCTTACCTCAAAGCCTGTTAGAAGGCTGCTGCAGGCTTCGGACAGCCCGCTCTTGGCGAGCTGAACCTTCTGAATCACCGCACTCATGATGGTGCGGTGTTCTTCCTCGATGGAAGCACCTTTAAGTGCCTCCAACAAGTTATCCGGTGCCTCCGGTTGCACGGAGGCTGCCGGTGTCACGGTCTTGCCCTTCTTTCGAGGGGGCTGCCTACCGGACTCTGGAACCACTACGGGTTCCGATGTAGAGTCCGGCGCAAAGTCCGGGAGGCTGCCTGACGGCGCCTCCGGAGCCTCCTCCTGATGGGTCCCTCTCTGGGATCCCACCTCGGCGTCCTCGTCGGCGCGGGGGGTAGAGGCAGTCGGAAGTGAATCCACATCCGACGGGGCCAATGACCCGCTCGATGAAGCGGGGAGATCATCATCGGCCGGACTACGGACAGAATGCGGCATTAGAAGGACATTACGCGACATGAAAGAAATTGCATATCAAGGATCCGGATACTTACGATCTTGCCGGACGCCTGGCCCTTGGAGGCCACTCCTCCTCGCCAACGATGGTGTTGGCGAAACTGTCCGGGGGAATAGATCTCCCCCTCTTGGACCCTTCGGCCTCCCCTATCGGGGAAGCCTTCCTCTTCTTCTCTCCCTCCTCCGGGAGAGAGTCCTCTTCCTCCTCCTCGTCTTCGGGGGAGGAGTCCGCCTCGTCGTCGGACGCCTGATTACGGGAACTCTTTCGAGTCCCCGTGGTCACCTTCTTGGCCTTCTTCTCCGGCACCACGTGCGGTGCCGGAACCAGCAGCCCTGCTAAACGGGCGTCCACTGGGTCTTCTAGCATGGGAGCCGGGCTGATGAGCTGCTTGGCCTTCTCCATCCATTCCTGTCAAAGGAAAAGAGAGATTGAAACCCTCTTAGAATCTGTTTAATTACCACAAGTGTCCCGTAACGGGGTTGAATCACTTACCTCGTCAGCCGGATGCTGTGAGCGAAATCCGCGATCTTCCGTCGCGGATGCGGGGGCTTCGGCGCCCTTAAACAGCACCCTCTAGGCGCCTTCGTATGTCATATCGAAGAGCCCGCTTAGCGCCTGGTGCTGTTCCGGATTGAACTCCCACAGATTGAATGCCCGTTCTTGGCATGGGAGAATCCGGCGGATGAGCATGACTTGGACCACGTCAACGAGCCTAAGCTTATTGCTCACCAGCTTCTGGATGCAGGCTCGGAGTCCCGTCAGCTCCTTCGGATTGCCCCACAGCAAGCCCTTCTCTTTCCAGGAGGTGAGCTGCATGGGGACGCCAGATCTGAACTCGGGGGCCGCCGCCCATGTGGGCTTGCGCGGCTCGGTGATGTAGAACCACCCCGATTGCCACCCCTTGACGGAGTCCACGAAGGCCCCTTCGAGCCAAAGGACGTTGGGCAACTTACCCAACATGGCGCCTCCGCATTCCGCTTGCGTGCCCTTTACAACCTTCGGCTTGACGTTGAAGGTCTTAAGCCGCAGGCCGAAGTGGGGCCGGATGCAGAGGAAGGCCTCGCACACGACGATAAACGCCGAGATGTTGAGGATGAAGTTCGGCGCCAGATCGTGGAAATCCAGGCCGTAGTAAAACATGAGCCCCGGACGAATGGGTGGAGTGGAAAGCCCAGTCCGCGGAGGAAGTGGGGAAGGAAGACGACCCTCTCATGGGTCCCAGGGGTAGGGATGAGCTGCCCCTCGTCGGGCAGCCGATGCGCGATATCGCCGGTAAGGTATCCGGCGCTGCGCAGCTTGGTGATGTGCTCCTCCTTAACGGTGGAGGCCAACCATTTGCCTCCCGCTCCGGACATATTCGGAGAAGGTCGGGGCGAGATGCGCAAGCTTGGGCGTTGGAGCTTGAGTGCGCGGAGATGGATAAGCAAAGGAGGAAGAAGGCGTAGGTGAGAAGGTAAATCCTTATCCCTTATATGTAGGCGGACGAAAACTATGCGTCCCCCACCGGCCTGGTAAAACTCGCTTATCTCCCAAGCGCCACCATCAATGGCGCGGTTGGGTTACCCACGTCCGTATTGATGAGAATCCCGGAATAAGGGGAACGCGATCTCTGCTTCGACGAGACGTGCCAAGGAAACCGCTTCGCTAAACGTGTTGAGGTGGTATAATAAAAAACGATTCAAACAAAGGCTTGGTAGCGGTGTGATGTCACGCTGCATAATACGTCTGCAGATTGGACTGGTGTATATTTTATTCTCTCTACGGTGGAATGTGGAATTTATTTTGCAGAGCCGGACACTAACCTGGTGTTCATGATCTTCTCTGGATTATTCAAGGGAGGAACCCGCCTTGCAATGCCGAACATTATGCGCGCCGGACTTATCGTCATTGAAGCCTGGTTCAGGGGCTACTGAGGGAGTCCTGGACTAGGGGGTGTCCGGACAGCCGGACTATCATCGTCCGCCGGACTCCAAGACTACGAAGATACAAGATTGAAGACTCCGTCCCATGTCCGGATGGGACTTTCCTTGGCGTGGAAGGCAAGCTTGGCAATACGGATATGTAGATCTCCTACCATTGTAACCGACTCTGTGTAACCCTAGCCTCCTCTAGTGTCTATGTAAACTGGAGGGCTTTAGTCCGTAGGACACAACAAACATTACAACAATCATACCATAGGCTAGCTTTAGGGTTTAGCCTCCTTGATCTCGTGGTAGATCCACTCTTGTACTACCCATATCATCAATATTAATCAAGCAGGACGTAGGGTTTTACCTCCATCGAGAGGGCCCGAACCTGGGTAAAACATCGTGTCCCTCATCTCCTGTTACCATCCGCCTAGACGCACAGTTCGGGACCCCCTACCCGAGATCCGCCGGTTTTGACACCGACAGTCCTCTTTTGGACAACGATGTAATAAGTGTGTCATTGCTACTCGGTTATAAATCCTTCGAAGTACTGTGTGGTGTCAGCATTACTGATCCAGGGATGACACCTGAGCACAGAGACTTGACCATCTGAGGTCGGGTCGCTACAGAGATGGTATCAGAGCACACGCTGACTGTAGGACACGACCACTAAGTTAAAGCCATAGGTCACTATTCTCTTCTCATTTTCTAACTCCTCATCTTTTCTACTCTTTTAGGATGACGGACGCAAAGATCAAGTACGCTCAACCAGTTGAAGGCACCCATTTTGGATCCCACTTGAAGGAAGTCGCCAAGTATCTGAACATTGGACTACCAAGCTTCACCGGGACTTTCAACGCCACTCTTCCTGAAGAGGAGCGCTGGAAGATTCAAGCTCATGTTCCGGGAAGGACATTCGCGCCAATTACGAAGCCCATAGATAGTGTTTTCAGTGCACCAACCTGGAGTCTGGGAAAGAGCATGGCAGCTCATATCACCATGGGACGCATTGGAGAAGTTTATCAAGAAGACCTCAAGGACACTATTTACCAGATTTGCGGACGCCGGAATGAAGAATGGGAGATAGTCAGCACCAAGAAGGATAGATCCATTGCAGCTTTCATCCAGGAGTTAAACCAGCACATTCGACGCCAGGAGAACCAGATGTGCAATGATATGATAGAGTTGAAGAATGCGAAGGGAAGGATCACCGAACTTGAAGGAGAACTGAAGTCTACACGCAAGGAATACATGGACGATATCATAGCTGTCGTAAGGCACAATAGCGATCTTAAGTATGAGATTGGCGAACTCAAGAAGAAATTAGCACTCAAGAATGAAGACAAGTACGTCGACTGTCCGAGCAACTACATCATCATCGACGACACCGACTCGGATCCAAGTGAACCCGACTTTGAAGACGAAGCTGGAGCAGACATCATGGAGTCTTCCACCGGTTCAAATTAATAGAAGACCCCCACATATTAGTAGTATTCCCTCCATGTAAACATTATAGTACAAGCACTTTTGCGATAGTTAGACCGTTGTATGCCCTTTGTTTGAAATGAATGAAGTGATTTTGTGTGCATTTGTCTCATGAGCATTTGGGTAGTGTTTTCTCCTTAGACCTCACTCTATTCTTACTTTCTCGTCTTTTCTAAACCCTTCAGATGCCTCCGAGACGCGACCCCGAGTTTGTTTTCCCGCCAGAGATCACTCAATTGATTCAGCAGCAGAATACCTTGATTCAAACATTGGTACAAAACCAAGGCAACAACAACAACAACCCACCACCACCACCACCTGCGGATCACTTGACTCGTTTCCTTAGGCTGAATCCGCCGGTGTATTCCAGTAGCACCGAGCCGATTGTAGCAGATGATTGGCTCCACAAGATAGGAAGGGAGTTGACCACTGCAGGATGCACAGATGGTGAGAAGGTGAAGTTTGTTGCACATCAGCTTGACGGACCCGCAGCAGCATGGTGGGAGAATTTCACAGCCACTTACCCTGTAGACACTGTCACATGGGATCAGTTTCAGCAAGCTTTCCGCACTGCCCATGTTTCAGCAGGAGCTATGGCCATGAAGAAGCGTGAGTTTCGCAACTTACGCCAAGGAGGAAGGACTGTTGGCCAGTATGTGGATGATTTTAGTAAGTTAGCACGTTATGCCCCAGATGATGTTGCTACAGATGCAGCCAAGCAGGAGAAGTTTCTGGAAGGACTGAATGATGAGTTAAGCATGCAGTTGATGGTAGCAAGATTCAATAACTACCAGGAGTTGGTAGACTGCGCCCTCATGATTGAAGGAAAGCAGCAGCAGATTGAGAATCGCAAGAGGAAGTATGGGCAGGGGAAGTATAACTCTGGAGCCCAACAAAAGCCCCGTTATAAACCTAAACAGGGAGTTCAGTTTCAGCATACCCATGGAGGAGGTAGTTCGCACAACCATAATGGCCACAAGAATGGTAATGGGAATGGTGGAAGCAACGGCCAGAACCGGACCACACCATCAACCCCAACCAAGAAAGACCTGAGTCATGTCACCTGTTACAAGTGTTCCAAGACCGGATATTATGCAAATGATTGTCCCGAAGGCCAAGGTGGAAATGGAAGCTCTGGAAAGAAGCCAAACCCTTTCAACAGGGGACAGGTGAACCACATTGATGTGGAGGAGGTTGAAGCTCAGCCCGATGCAGTAATCGGTAAGTTTTTGGTCAAGTCATTTACTGCACTTGTTCTTTTCGATACTAGTGCATCGCATTCATACATATCGAGGGGATTTGTAGAAAAGTATAGTCTGCCTACTCAGATTCTTAAAACCCCTATGCTAGTAAGTTCACCAGGAGCAGACTACATGGCCAGACAAGGATGTTTTCAAGTGCCATTGAGTATAGGAAGGCATGTATTCCAGACGGATTTGATCATTCTAGAATCCCAAGGATTGGATGTGATTCTTGGAATGGATTGGCTGTCGATGTATGGAGGAAACATCGATTGCGCAAATCAGACTATTTTGCTCACAACGCTAGAAGGAAGAAGGATCAGGTATGTATCACGACATGGACCGAATAGGAATCAAGTAAATTCCTTATCAGGAGTTGTGCAGGAAGAGGTACCAGTGGTGAAGGATTATCCTGATGTATTTCCTGAGGAATTGCCAGGAATGCCACCGGATAGAGATATTGAGTTTTTGATTGAGCTTTTGCCAGGTACAGGCCCAATATCGAAGCGACCATACAGGATGCCCGCACAGGATTTGGCGGAAATCAAGAAGCAAATTAAGGAGCTATTGGATAAAGGTTATATACGCCCAAGTTCTTCGCCTTGGGGATCACCCGTACTCTTAGTGGAGAAGAAGGATGGATCATTAAGGATGGTTGTTGATTACCGTGGATTGAATGCAATGACAATCAAGAACAAGTACCCACTACCAATGATAAATGATCTGTTTGATCGTTTGCAAGGAGCTAAAGTGTTTTCCAAGATCGATTTGCGATCAGGGTACCATCAGTTGAAGATTCGAGAGCAGGACATACCTAAGACAGCGTTTACCACAAGATATGGACTGTATGAGTATACCGTTATGTCATTTGTACTGACTAACGCACTTGCCTATTTCATGAACCTGATGAACAAAGTGTTTATGGAGTTTTTGGATAAGTTCGTCGTGGTGTTCATTGATGATATTTTGGTTTACTCGAAGAATGAAGAGGAACATAACGAACATTTGCGATTGGTTTTGGAGAAACTAAGGGAACATCAGTTATATGCCAAGTTCAACAAATGTGAGTTTTGGCTAAAGGAAGTTGGATTTCTTGGACATGTTATATCCGAAGAAGGTATAGCAGTTGACCCCACAAAGGTTGAGACCGTAACCAAATGGGAAGCACCAACGATAGTTGGAGAGATCCGGAGTTTTCTTGGACTCGCAGGATACTACCGGAGATTCATTGAGAATTTCTCAAAGATTGCAAAGCCTATGATGGAGTTGCTGAAAAAGGATACCAAGTTCATATGGACTGAGGATTGTGAGGCAAGTTTTCAGGAGTTGAAGAAAAGATTGGTTACCTCACCAGTGTTAATTTTGCCAGATCAGACCAAGGATTATGAGGTGTATTGCTACGCTTCACGTCGAGGACTTGGAGCAGTGCTTATGCAGGAAGGAAGAGTTGTTTCGTATGCTTCACGACAACTGAAACCTCATGAATTAAATTATGCCACACATGATTTGGAGTTAGCAGTCGTAGTGCATGCCTTGAAGACATGGAGACATTTCCTCATAGGAAATCATTGTGAGGTGTACACGGATCACAAGAGTTTGAAGTACATTTTCACGCAGAAAGAGTTAAACCTTAGACAAAGGAGATGGTTGGAGCTCATCAAGGATTATGATATGAGATTGCATTATCATCCCGGAAAGGCTAATGTAGTAGCTGACGCATTGAGCCATAAAAGCCATGTCAATACGTTGATGACGGGAGAGATACCTAAGGAGCTAGCAGAAGATCTTCGTGAGCTATGTTTGGAAATAGTTCCGAGAGGCTATGTAGCAGCATTGGAGATTCAGTCTACCTTGATGGATAAAATCAGAGAAGCTCAGAAAAATGACAAGGAGATCACGGATATAAAGGAGAAAATGAGCTAAGGAAAAGCAAAGGGATTTCGTGAGGATGAGCACGATACCCTATGGTTTGAGGACCGTGTTTATGTGCCAAAGGATCCGGAGATCAGGAAGTTGATTCTGCAAGAGGCACATGATTCACCCTATTCGATTCACCCAGGAAATACCAAGATGTACTTGGACTTGAAGGAAACGTTCTGGTGGACCGGAATGAAGAAGGATATTGCGGAGTATGTAGCAGTTGGTGATGTATGTCAGAGAGGGAAGGCAGAACATCAGAAGCCAGCAGGATTGTTGCAACCATTGCCGATACCCGAATGGAAGTGGGATAAATTAGGCATGGATTTCATCACGGGTTTGCCAAAGACTCGTTCAGGCTATGACTCGATTTGGGTTATAGTCGACCGCTTGATGAAGGTAGCGCATTTCATTCCAGTTAAGACTACCTATAGCAGTGCTAAGTTGGCAAAGATATACATGACCAGAATTGTGTGTTTGCACGGAGTTCCGAGGAGTATCGTATCCGATAGAGGAACCCAATTTACCTCAAAGTTTTGGAATCAGTTGCACAAAACTTTGGGAACCAGGCTAGAGTTCAGTACAGCTTTTCACCCACAGACAGATGGACAGACTGAGAGAGTCAATCAGATTTTGGAGGATATGCTGAGAGCTTGTGCACTAGATTATGGATCTAGTTGGGACGATAATTTGCCGTATGCAGAGTTTTCTTATAACAACAGTTACCAAACCAGCTTGAAGATGGCACCTTTCGAAGCTTTATACGGAAGAAGGTGCAGGACAACGTTGTCATGGGACGAAGTTGGAGACCGTCAGTTGTTTGGGCCAGATTTGATTAAGGTGTCTAAACAGAAAGTTAAGTTGATTCGCGATAGGCTCAAGGTAGCCCAGTCCAGACAGAAGAGCTATGCGGATTCAAAACGCAAGGCGATAGAGTATGAAGTTGGAGACAGAGTTTATCTTAGAGTATCCCCACTTCGAGGAGTTAAGCATTTTGGAGTTAAAGGAAAATTAGCACCACGTCTCGTTGGACCGTATAAGATCTTGCAACGCATGGGAGAAGTCGCTTATAAGTTGGAATTACCAGAAGGACTGTCAGGAGTTCATGACATATTCCATGTTTCTCAGCTGAAGAAATGTCACGCCGAGATGGCAGAGGTACCGCTAAGAGATACAGTGCCTCTGGAAGCAATTCAGTTCAAGGATGATTTAACATATGAGGAGAAACCAGTCAAGATTCTCGAACATGCCAGCAGAGTTACTCGCAGCAAGGTTATCAAGTTTTGCAAGGTTCAGTGGAGCCACCACACTGAGGATGAAGCCACCTGGGAGAGAGAAGGAGATTTGCTCAAGGACCACCCTCACCTATTTTCTAGCCAACCCGAATCTCGAGGACGAGATTCATCTTAAGGGGGGTAGGTTTGTAACATCCCAAATTTTCAATTTGGAATGTTATACATTAGATCATCATGCATTACATATTTTCTTGCATTTGTCGATCCTAGAAATTTCACGCAACTCAAGGACCCACGGAGAGAGTTGGAGATTTCGAAATTTTCGTATTTGAGTTTTCTCAAATTATGAAAGAGGATCATTTGATTTTATTTATTTTTATCTTCAAATATTTTTCCAATATCAAAATAAGAGAGGGAATAATATGACTTTCCCAAAATTTAGGAAAAATGAAGATTTAATAAATAAAACAAATTTTTGGATTTTCTCGGAGTTTATTTGCCTTAGGGAAAAATGCGTGTTTTCAAAAAAATTGCATTTTAGGTCCGAGTAAAAGTTCATTTTGTTCGACTCATTTTTAGGAGTCGGGGAAAATTTACTTTATAAATTTTGGAGTTCGTTTAGATTTTATTTTATTCGTTTTTTTGCGTGAGTTATTAAAATAAAAAAAATGCGCAGCGCCCCGCCTGGGCCAAGGGCCCAGCCGGCCTAGCCGCCCCTCCCCTCGCGCGCCCGCGCGCAGCGCGCCGCCACCGCCCCGCCGAGTCTGGCTCGGACTCCGCCACCGCCGCCGCCCTTGCCTTGCCCCCTCCCCCCAAGCAGCACCCCCCTCCTATAAATACCCAGCACCCCCCTCTCCTCCCCAACCCGCAGCCGCCGCCGCCCCAAGCAGCAGCAGCAGCAGCCGCTGCCGCTGCCGCCGCTTGCGCCGCCGCCCCGCGCCAAGCCGAAGCCCCTCCTCGTCGAGGTAGCCGCGCCGCGCCACCCTCCCCTCGGTTCGGTTTTTTTTATAAAAACCGTTCCGGTTTTCTTTTTCGTCGTTTCGGTTTTTTCCGAAACCCTAGATCGGTTTTATTTCCGATTTTATTGTTTAGCGAGCGTTCGACAGACCGTTCGTCTTAACGAACGTGATCACCGGTTATTCCTGGTTAACGAACGTCCGTTCATTTAACCGTTCGTCGTTTTTCTTTTAATCGGATTTATTCCGCTATTTTCTGATAGCGATTTCAGATCCGATCTTCTTTCTAGTTTATCTTCTCGCTCGTTTATCGGAATCAGGTGATTCAAGCGCCTGGAGTTTCGTTTCGAAACCGCCGTTCCGACTAATCTACTTGAACAAAGTTTTGCTACTGTAAAATTTGACCTAGCTACAATTGCTAGAACCGAGTTGTTTTCTTTCGCCGTTTGACTTTCGTTGCTTCATTTGATTTGATTCTTTTGTAACCAGGGTTCTTAAGTTGAACTCTCTGGTTAGATATTTTATTCGAGATTTACTTGTGCATTAGATGAGTACTTATTGTGTGCTTGTTGTTTGTCTGCGATAGATCACCCGGAGTGTGCCGCTTGTTACTTCGAATCTCTAGGTTTCGCGGATCATCAGCAAGGCAAGTAACACTTTGATCATACCTTTTCTACTACCCAGTTTTATGCATTAGATCAATCCTCAAACATTGCATGATTAGGATCTAATTAAATTGTGGGATGGGAAGTAGATGACGTAGTACCTATTACCTGTTTTACTTATGAAACCTTTGGGAGTTAATTCTGCGTTTGCTTATTATGCCATGCTATGCTAGTAGACGTGGATTGGGTGAGTGAATATCCATGACAGATGTGAGATTGTTAATTAATGGTTTATCTAAGGTGGCAACTTAAATACACATCTGGGTGGATTGAGGCACCTGGGGTATCCAGTGATTGCCTGTCTTTTTTTTTGAAATCCCGGGGGTACCGTGTGATTTTCCTATGGACCGCCACCCAGGCTCAAAGGGGTCATAAGATAATTCATGCTAGTAACTTCCGTGTGCAGCCACAAGCCATTATGGGCTCTGGCATAGTTGACTAAGTCGTGCGAACTCTTATAGTGGTGGACTAGCAGATGTAGGGGATGTAGGTGTACCGGTCTACCCATCGTAAGGTGCTAGCGCTTCTGAAAGACTATGTCTCGGTCATCCGTTTCTCAAACACCATGTAGTGCGAGAAACCAAACGGAGGCGATCGAGTCTTGTGGGGAAAAGTGCGCAAACCTCTGCAGAGTGTACAAACTAATCATGATTAGCCGTGTCCCCGGTTATGGACATCTTGAGTATCTAGTACTTGAATATCATGTGTATCTCAACATGTTACTCTAATTTAATATTGTTGGGTTTGTTAATGAGTACTTTTTAATTGGGATTGAGAATGTTGTCAACCATTCTCAATGTTTAACAACCACCATGATAGTTAAATAAATTTATTCCTTTGCAGTAGGGAAAAATTGGCTTTATGCAAAAACTGTAACCATAGAGCTTTACCACCAGCCATATATGCATGTAGTATAGGCTTATCATTCATTATTCTCTATGTGTTACATTGCCAGCATATTCCATGTGCTGACCCATTTTCGGGCTGCAACTTTCATGTTGCAGACTTTTCAGACGACGAGTAAGGTGCTTTTAGGTCGTGGTTCTATACTCAGTGATGCCGTTGGAGTTGATGGATTCACTTATCTTCCAAGTCTTCCACTGTTATCGTTATTAGATGGCCTTAAGCCATATTTATTGTAATAAGTCCTCTTTTGGACAACGATGTAATAAGTGTCTGATTGCTACTCTGTTATAAATCCTTCGAAGTACTATGTGGTGTCAGCATTACTGATCCAGGGATGACACCTGAGCACAGAGACTTGACCATCTGAGGTCGGGTCGCTACAGGAGCCCTCCGTGGACTCGCGCAGCCGTTACCCTTCGTGGGTTGAAGTCTCCATCAATGTGGATGTACGATAGCACCACCTATCGGAACCACGCCAAAAACATCCGTGTCTCCAATTGCATTTGAATCCTCCAAACCCTTCCCTTTACTTTTTTGCAAATTGCATGCTTTACTTTCCGCTGCTCATATACTCTTTGCATGCTTGCTTGATATGTATTGTGAATGTTGAAATTGTGCACAAACTCCACTTAAACTCAAAGAAACTTAAAAACTGCAACTTTGGTACTTAGTGTCTAATCACCCCCCTCTAGACACCTCTTCTCAAGGTCCTACAAGTGGTATTAGAGCATTGGTCTCCATTGCTTTGGCTTAATCACCATTGGAGGAAGATGGATGAGTCTACTTTGGGGAGTCTTAGACATAGAGTGCCTATTCTTGATGGAGAGTATTTTCATGAGTGGAAAAATGAGATGCTTGTTATTTTCAATCAATATCATTTGAACAAGTACATTGCTAGCCCTTGTGCTCCTTATGTTGACCCTATGCATCCTACCCATGATGAGTCAATTGACATGATTAGGAATCTTAGAACTGCCGAACTTATCATTAGAGGTTTGCCTAGAAACTTGCTTGGATGTTTGCCTACTTTCAAGTGTGCCTACACTATATGGAAATTTTGTGAGGAACAATTTCCAGATTATTCCTTGAAAAATCTTGATGAAATTCTCCATAAGTCCATTGCTTTGAGTAAGATGAATACTAGTGATCCTATGTTTGGTGATTGTCTATTTGAGCTTACAAACCTTATGCGTGCCAAAGGAAATGTTGGTATTATTAGTGATATTATTTCCGAAGCTATAAAAATTCATAAGCAAGATCACTGTCAAACTCATTCTAATGAATCACCCTCTCTAGGACTTGATCCACCACATGACAATGTTGAACATGGATACTATGATGAGGATGATGATACTGACTTCGATCTTGATGATGCAATGAGACATTTTGGTCTTATGGCAAATCTTTGGGGATATATGTCAGGAGGAAAGGAATGGATTCTTGATAGTGGATGTACCGATCACATGACCGGAGATAAAGACATGTTTCGTGAGCTCGCTGATAATGATAGTCCTCGAAAGTATGTCACTTTCAGTGACAACTCAAAGGGTAAGGTGGTTGGCCTCGGTAAGGTGGCCATATCACATGATAGCTCCATACAAAATGTTATGCTCATTGAATCTCTTGGATACAACTTACTTTTAGTATCTAGACTTGCTGATTTCGGTTTCAATGTTCTATTTACTGAAGTAGATTGCCAAGTGTTTCGTCGAGATAATCATAAAATGGTCTTTACCGGTGTGCGTAGAGGTGATCTATACATTGTTGATTTCACTAAAAAGTCTCAACCTAAAACTTGCTTCATTGCTAAATCCTCAAAAGGTTGGCTATGGCATAGACGACTAGGTCATGTTGGTATGCGAAACCTTGACAAGCTTATTAAAGGAAATCATATCCTTGGAGTTAACGATGTCATATTTGATAAGGATAGACTTTGCAGTGCTTGTCAAGCAGGTAAACAGGTTGGAGGAAGGCATCCCGTGAAGAACATCATGACCACAAGGAGGCCACTCGAGCTACTTCACATGGATCTTTTTGGTCCCAACTCTTACAAGAGTCTCGGTGGAAATTCTTTTGTTCTAGTTATAGTTGATGATTTTTCAAGATTTACGTGGGTGTTCTTTCTCGATGATAAATCGCAGGTCCAAAAGATCTTCAAAAACTTCGCTAGGAAGGCCCAAAATCAATTTGAAGTGAAGATTAAGAAGGTTCGCAGCGACAACGAAACGGAGTTCAAGAACGCAAATGTGGACACCTTTCTTGATGAAGAAGGGATTTCACATGAGTTCTCAGCAACGTACACACCTCAACAAAACGGAGTTGTTGAGAGGAAGAACCGGACGCTCATCGAAATGGAGAGAACGATGCTTGATGAGTACAAGACGCCGAAGCACTTTTGGGCGGAAGTGGCTGAGACAGCTTGTCATGCAACAAATCGCTTGTATCTTCACAAGCTACTCGGCAAGACGGCATACGAGCTCCTCACCGGTAACAAACCCCAAGTTGGATACTTTCGAGTATTTGGCTCAAAGTGCTACATTCTTGATAAACATCGTCGCTCTAAATTTGCTCCTAAGTCTCATGAAGGTTTCCTACTCGGTTATGGCTCAAACTCTCACACTTACCGTGTCTACAACAATTTCACCCGAAAGGTTGAAGAGACGGTAGATGTGAAGTTTGATGAATCTAACGGCTCGCAAGTAGAGCAATTGCCAATTGATGTAGGTGACAAAGATCCTTCGGAAGCAATTCAAGACTTGTCTATTGGCAAGGTTCGTCCAACGAAGGTGAAGGAGAGTACCTCATCCGTCCAAGTGGAAGCTTCTACTTCACAACAAGGTGAACCAAGAGTTGATACGGAAGCATCCACAACTGGGACACACCAAGATGAAGAAAACGAGGAAGTGCATCAAGATGAACGTCAACAACCTCCTTCTCCACCATGACAAGAGAACGACAATGCCAATAATGAAGAAGGCCAAGAAGAAGAACAAGATGAAGAAGATGTTCAACGAAGACCCAAGCAAAAGCTTTCACAAGTTCGAGCAAGAATTGCTAAAGATCATCCCGTCGAGCAAATCTACAATGACATTCAAACCGGGAGAATCACTCGCTCTAAAACTCGTTTAGCTAACTTTTGTGAAAACTATTCTTTCATCTCTAGCATTGAACCTATGAAGGTTGAAGAAGCATTGGAAGATCCGGATTGGATAAATGCCATGCATGAAGAGCTACATAACTTTGAAAGGAACCAAGTTTGGACATTGGTTGAGAAGCCCGACAACAACCACAACGTCATCGGTACCAAATGGGTGTTTCTCAACAAGCAAGATGAAGATGGACAAGTAGTTCGCAACAAAGCACGTCTCGTCGCCCAAGGCTACACACAAGTCGAAGGTATGGACTATGGTGAGACTTATGCCCCCGTTGCTAGACTTGAGTCCATTCGCATCTTACTTGCCTATGCTAATCATCATGATATCACCTTGTACCAAATGGACATTAAAAGTGCTTTTCTAAATGGTGAAATAGAGGAGGAAGTTTATGTTAAGCAACCTCCCGGCTTTGTCAATCCTAAGAAACCCAATCATGTTTACAAACTTCACAAAGCTCTTTATGGTCTTAAACAAGCTCCTAGAGCATGGTATAAATGCTTGACCAAGTTTCTTATTAAAAAAGGCTTTGAAATTGGGAAAATTGATTCTACTCTTTTTACTAAAAGGGTTAATGGAGAACTATTTGTGTGCCAAATCTATGTTGATGATATTATATTTGGTTCAACTAACCCTCGTTTTAGTGAAAAGTTTGGGAAGCTAATGTCGGAGAAGTTTGAGATGTCTATGATGAGTGAACTCAAATTCTTTCTTGGGTTGCAAATCAAGGAAACTAAGGAAGGTACTTTTGTTTCTCAAACAAAGTACACCAAGGACTTATTCAAGAAGTTCAATATGCAAGAATGCAAAGGTATGTCTACACCCATGCCTACTAGTGGACATAATGACCTGACCAAAGATGGTGAACCGGTTGATCAAAAGGTTTATCGCTCTATGATTGGTTCAGTGTTATATCTATGTGCTTCACGTCCCGATATCATGCTAAGTGTGTGCATGTGTGCACGATACCAAGCTGCTCCTAAAGAATGTCATCTTAAGGCCGTGAAAAGGATAGTGAGATACTTAATCCATACACCAAACTTTGGCATTTGGTATCCTAAGAGGGCCTCTTTCGATCTTGTTGGCTATTCCGACTCGGACTATGCCGGAGACAAGGTTGATAGAAAGTCCACTTCAGGTACTTGTCAATTTCTTGGTAGATCTCTTGTGTCTTGGTCCTCCAATAAACAAAACTCGGTATCCTTATCCACCGCCGAAGCTGAATATATTGCCGCCGGTTCATGTTGTGCTCAATTACTTTGGATGACCCAAACTCTTAAAGATTATGGGATATATGTCAGACATGTTCCATTGCTTTGTGACAATGAAAGTGCTATCAAAATTGGTCATAATCCTGTGCAACATTCTCGAACTAAGCATATTGAAGTTCGTCATCATTTCATTCGAGATCATGTTGCTAAGGGTGACATTGATCTTAAGCATGTTTGCACCGAAAAGCAATTGGCGGATATATTCACTAAACCTCTTGATGAGAAAGTGTTTTGCAAGTTAAGAGGAGAATTGAACATCATTGATGCTTCAAACTTGGAGTAGAAACTCCATTGGATACATGCAAGACATGAGCTTATGACTAATCCTTGATACTTCTCTTATGATGAAAATCTTATGTCTTGGATATATTTGTATCTTGCATGTTATCTAACCCATGTAGGTACTTGGTGGAATCAAATTCCATGAGATTGTAATCTACTCACATCTTGAGCAATCTCTACATCACCAAGTCTCTACGCTATGGTGGTTGAAGACAAGGAAGCACAGAACCTCTTAAACATATCCTTTGATAAATTCTATGTTAAGCTTCATGATTGTCATTTTTGGATACACAAGTGCTCTTCCTTGCAAGAACTAACCCATGTATGTAGATGGACTAAAATTCCAAGTGGTGCTCCAAATTCTTGATGAGCTACGTCAACCTTGAGCAACCCACACAAGTTCAACTACATGGACCACACCACTAACCAAGGTATGTTATTCCATCTTAGAGAAGCTTTACTCCAAGTCATGAGCTAAAGCAACTCGACAAGATGTGAATACATCAAGATGCTTAAACGAAAAATGGGAACCCAATTTTGAGCTTAAACGATGAGTATGACCTATGATCAAGTGCTCTCACTTGACTCCTAAGTCAATATACTCTAACATAGGTGACTTTGTCGCCGACCATCTCTAGATGAAGTTCTCTTGTGTTCTTTTCTCTATTTGTGCATTTGTCTCATGCATATTTGTTTCCCCTTTCAAAAAAACTTCATCTAGATTTCTTTTTGTTTGCTCTGCATTTTTCTGCATCAAATTCTTTGCACATCTTTGAGTAAATTCCTTGCAAATCTTTGTGAGATCTTACTAGTCTAGTGAGCTGAGGTGACAAGTGTTTTCTCTGAGATGAACTCGGTTTCACTGATTTGTTATTTTCAGTCCAACCGAATCATTTCGGTACGACCGACGCAAACTACTCGGTGCCACCGATTTCACATCAGGAAAAACAGTTTGCCACATATTCTATGTTTCTTTTGATCCAGCTCCACTCAATGAATCTTGTCCTCTACAAGCATCACATTTTTATCATTGCTTTGTGCTGTGTCTCAAGGACCGAACCCATTCGACAGATTCCAGAAGTCCCTTCTTGGAAATTGATGTCAAAGGGGGAGAGAGAGAGAACATCAAAGCTTATCATTTAGAGAGAGAGATCACATCAAAGAAAGAGTTTATCACCTCCTTAAGGGGGAGAGAGATCTTCTAGGGGGAGAGACCCTCAAAGGGAGAGAGAGAGATCTCCAGGGGGAGAGTATACTTAAGTAGAAAGTATTTCTCAAGGATCCCAGATGCTTGGTGTTTAAGAGGAGAGATGCCCACATGTCTTCTTGAGGGGAGAGACATGTTCATATGATCTGTTGTGCTTATTTGCTTTAGCATACATTAGCTCTGAACATTAGCTGTGATCATCATTCATATCTTTCAGCTCTAATTTTCTATTCCCTATCTTCTCCCAATATCCCATGTTAGATTCAGGGGGAGCAAGACATCTAAGGGAAAGAAATCATTTGAATTCATTGCATATCTTTTACTCTTGGGGACAAGTCTAATCCAATGTGGTACTTAGTACTCACTCTCTACATGTCATCCCAGTCTTAGTATTCTTGTAGTTTCTTCTGTTTGCTCTGGCTAGTAGATGTATCTGTGTTATCTAACCTTGTTTACGCAGGTTCATTCCATCCTAAGCCAACTCAAGACTACAAGGTAAGTATATGCATCACAATCATGTGTACGAGGAATTCTTGCTGATGTACATACTGTTTGCAAGAAGGACTCATGAGCATGAAGGTATTTTCTTTAACATCCTTTGCTCTGATGCATATGGCCAAGATACATGTAACACATTGCCTACTCTATCATGTTATGCTCTCACATGTTTCTATATTCCATATTCACATGATTGCATACATGTAGGGGGGGCCTATGTTTGTTACATGTCTTTCCAAAGCTTTACTTGCTACTCTTTGTATCTTTATCTAAAGCTTTGATGTATGTTGTCACCAATTACCAAAAAGGGGGAGATTGAAAGCACAAGTGCTCCCTAGGTGGTTTTGGTAATTAATGTCAACATATCTCTTGTTGGACTAACACTTTTATCTAGCATGTTTCAGATAAGTTCAACAATGAAGTGGCATGGACTAAAGGATATGCGAACTCCTTCAAGATGCTAAGGACAAAGGATTGGCTCAAGCTTCAAGCTCAAGACTCTTCATTTTACATTTTAGTGATCCAAGATCACATTGAGTCTATAGGAAAAGCCAATACTATCAAGGAGGGATGAGGTGTTGCTTAATGAGCCTCTTGCTTCATGTGCTTTGTGATATGCTCCAAAACCCTCAACTACTTTCCCACATCCACAAATGACCTATACCCAAAGCCATAATCGGTCACACCCATTCCTTCTATCCGGCGCCACCGATTCCAAAAGTCATAGCCGCTGACACAAACCCTAAGCAAATCGGTCTTACCGATAGGGATCTCGGTCTCACCGAGATGGGATTGTAATCTCTCTGTGTATGTCCATTATCAAATCGGTCTCACCGAGTTTGAGCAATCGGTACTACCGAGATTACAATGCAAGCTCTTTGGACAACTTATTACCAAAATTGGTCCCACCAAGTTTGAGTAATCGGTCCCACCGAGTTTTCCTGACCAAATCTCTGGAAAGCTTATTACCAAAATCGGTCTCACCGAGTTTGCGTAATCGGTCTTACCAAGATTATGTTATGCCCTAACCCTAACCGAATCGGTCTCACCGAGTTGCATTTTGGTCCCACGAAAACCCTAATGGTCACATTATTTGCTAACTCGGTCTGACCGAGTTTAAGGATTCGGTCCCACCGAGTTTGGTAGATTGTGTGTAACGGTTAGATTTTGTGTGGAGGCTATATATACCCCTCCACCCCCTCTTTATTCGTGGAGAGAGCCATCAGACTGAACCTACACTTCCAGCATACATTTTCTGAGAGAGAACTACCTACTCATGTGTTGAGGCCAAGATATTCCATTCCTACCATATGAATCTTGATCTCTAGCCTTCCCCAAGTTGCTTTCCACTCAAATCTTCTTTCCACCAGATCCAAAACCTATGAGAGAGAGTTGAGTGTTGGGGAGACTATCATTTGAAGCACAAGAGCAAGGAGTTCATCATCAATGCACCATTTGTTACTTCTTGGAGAGTGGTGTCTCCTAGATTGGCTAGGTGTCACTTGGGAGCCTCCGACAAGACTGTGGAGTTGAACCAAGGAGTTTGTAAGGGCAAGGAGATCGCCTACTTCGTGAAGATCTACCGCTAGTGAGGCAAGTCCTTCGTGGGCGACGGCCATGGTGGGATAGACAAGGTTGCTTCTTCGTGGACCCTTCGTGGGTGGAGCCCTCCGTGGACTCGCGCAGCCGTTACCCTTCGTGGGTTCAAGTCTCCATCAACGTGGATGTACGATAGCACCACCTATCGGAACCACGCCAAAAACATCTGTGTCTCCAATTGCGTTTGAATCCTCCAAACCCTTCCCTTTACTTTCTTGCAAATTGCATGCTTTACTTTCCGCTGCTCATATACTCTTTGCATGCTTGCTTGATATGTATTGTGAATGTTGAAATTGTGCCCAAACTCCACTTAAACTCAAAGAAACTTAAAAACTGCAACTTTGGTACTTAGTGTCTAATCACCCCCCTCTAGACACCTCTTCTCAAGGTCCTACACTTAGGGACAGTTATTACGAGTTATCCTAAGAAAATAAGCACCTGTGAATATAAGCTCCATGTAATACGCCAACCAGTTCTTTTCATTGCGTTTTCAACTTATCTTTGGTATGATTAGTGGAAAGTCTAGATTGCATTATATATATTTTTCATTTTGCTGCACATATGGAAATTAATTTGACTTGCAAACATCACAAATTGAACCTAGTGCAGTAATTAATATGATAGGAAAACAGACCATCACTATTTGCTCAAAATGCAAATACAAAGATACCATCTACTTGGCACAATCTACTTTGGTCAATGTTTTCCATAGAGATCCCATTGCCTAATTTAAACGAAGAACGCATGACCCACATTTAAATGAAGAACAATTATTTGTTGAAATTCGATGTTCCAAGTGGCTGGTTATTATCATATAGCAGCACCACCTGAAAGCATCATATAGCAGCAGCAACTCATAGCAACTCATCATACAGCAGCAGCAATCTGCAAATCATCATATACCAGCAGCAGCTCATAGCAATTCATCATATAGCAGCAGCAGCAGCTCATAGCAATTCATCATATAGCAGCAGCAGGAGCAGCTAGTAGCAACTCATCATATAGCAGCAGCAGCAGCTCATAGCAACTCATCATACAGCAGCAGCAGTCTGCAATTCATCATATACCAGCAGCAGCTCATAGCAATTCATCATATAGCAGCAGCAGGAGCAGCTCATAGCAATTCATCATATAGCAGCAGCAGGAGCAGCTTGTAGCAACTCATCATATAGCAGCAGCAGCAGCAGCTCATAGCAATTCATCATATAGTAGCAGCAGCAGCTCATAGCAACTCATCATACAGCAGCAGCAGCTCATAGCAATTCATCATATAGTAGCAGTAGAAGCAGCTCATAGCAATTCATCGTATAGTGGATCAGAATGAAAATTTGGCAAAAAATCAGAGGAGATCCTCACCTTTTTGGATGAGCTCATCCTTCAACAGCACCTCAAGGCCATGGCCTGGGAGGAGGGGAGGGGAACAAGGTGCCTTCTGCCGCAGTGTGGCATCAGCCGTAGTTGTGCAGCGCCTGCTAGAGTAGTGCGTTGGACGAACCACAGTGGAGCAGCTGCTGGAAACCATGAGAATGAGGGGCGGCGCCAGAGGGAGGAGCAGCCAGGGAGATTTGCCCCTACCCGCCGGCCATGTAGCCTAGCTGGACATAGCATCGTCGAGGACCAGGCCAGATGGGACCAGTGGCGACGGCTCGCTGGAGGAACCCTAGTGCTGCAGGCAGGGGATCGAGGTAGAGGGAAAGGGGAGAGAATATGCAAGCGGGCAGGGCAATGAATGCTTGCGTGTTTGTCTTTACTTGAGGGTCAGGTGTGACACAGGCGTTAGCAGTTGCATTTTGAGTGTAATATAGGCAGACAACAGAGTCATTTCACTATTCCCCTTCCCTTCAATTTTTAGTGCGGTTCTACCCAAAACACCCCCCTCCAAAGCGAAATTAGTTAAGCCCAAGCCCATAACTCAAAAATGACTTCTTTACATCTTTTATGGCTTATTTTGACAATATACCCTGAAAAGGCAGAATCGAACTGGCCCTTAACCTGCAATTCAATTGTGCGTGCAATGATGAATCACTCCTGCCTGCTATCTGTACATTTAGGCATCATCATACATGGCATAACCTAATACATGTGCATTCCATTGTAGAATCTAGAATTTGCAATGTTTATGTTAGTTCATACGTTGCACATGATGTTTAAATGCCCCTTAAATCTGGTAAGTCAAGTGATGGTCTTTAAGCCTCCTTCTTTGCTTCTTTTCTTGATATGTAAGATTTGCTCACACATCTATTCAATTGCTTGTTTGCATCAGCCAGCCATACTAGGACTGTTTGCTTTGATTACTTGTTGTTCTTGACCTAACACTCTAACATAGCTTTTCAACGATTTAAACACTAAGGGCTGCTGTAGTGGGGCCTTGTCTAACTCATAGGTGAATAAAGGTTTGGCTGTACACTACAGTAGGCTCTCCAAGAGTACCTGGAGATCCAGTTCGAAGGTATGCCTAGTTTTTACATAGTGCAGACAAAGCAAATGCTCATTTCATTTTGTGCAAGTGCAAGAGATGCGGCATGTTTCATTATGTGGTGTTTTTTTGTTATAATCTCATCCTTTTGTGTTCACAGACTGGAAAGTATGCATATTTATCTTCCAAGGAGACGAGTAACTAGTTTGTGTCACCTTGTAGAGGGGGTGCAATGAAGATAAGATTGAGGATTTCCAAGTACAAGATGTTAGGAAGGAGCCTTGCAAGAGAAGTAGGAGCTGCGCTGAGCCTCTTCAACCTTCTAAGGTAAGTCACTGTATGCAACTCAACAGTTCAATTCCTTGTTTGTTTCAGGCATAGTCAATTTTCTCTTTTCAATTGCTTTATTTGTCCTCACTTAATGAGATGCCCAAATAAGTATGCCTGATGTTCGGTACTTGTATCACTATTAGTTGACATAATTAAAGTCCTTACCATTTAATTACTCTGCCGAAGTGTGCATGAAGCTTTGAAGTCTATTAACCAACTATTATTGCATGAGGCTCACAATCTAGTTTATACTATGCTAATGATTGCATAGTTTTGCCTGCTGTAGTATGTTTGTATGAAACCCTCTGTTGTTTATTATGCTCCCTAAGACTTTAATTGAGGTACAGAATGGCCAACTGCTTGCTTACTTATACGCAACGTGCTGTCTAAATTTGTAACTTGACTATGTTTTCGATTGGGCCCCAACATCATGCTCCTCTGGTGAGCTAAGAGGGATTTCTGTATGCAGGCTGCACAAACTATCTTTTTTATAATTTTTAAAATATCACCTGCTTATGCTTCATGACGTGTAACATTTTGTGTGTGGAAGTGACGTGTAACATTATTGTTAGTCCTGTTTTGCCATGTAGTACAAAATAGTGTCTTGTTCGCTTCACTGTTGTAACTATATTTTTGCCCTAGTCATGTGTACTTACAGAAACATTTCGGGATGAAGTGACATCAACACAAAAATCTGCGAGCAGTGTGGCATGGACGTTACCGAATGATTATGGATTGGAATTGGAATGTGCTGATGTTCTCGAGCATCAACTAGAGGTGGCAAGACAACGTGTACATGATTGTCAACGTATAATCAACAAGTTGAGACTGGACATGCAGGTATTAGATGCAGGAGTCAAAAAAATGAAACAAGACACCGAGGTAACCATGAAGGAATTGGATATTTTGCAGACTGAAATTTGTGCTATCTGAATCCGGCCAATCCTATTTTCTGAAGAGATTATAGTTCAAATGGAGTTAAGTTGATGCGCGTCCATGATGTATGAGCTGTATTTGCCCAGTGTATGTAATTTGCTATTTGTGCATGCTTTATTATCACCTATGCCGTACCATAATGCCCAGTGGGTATAATCGGCTGTAATTTCTTTATTGTATAGTGTAGGATTATTCTACCTTTCTATGCCTTGATCTCTTTGTTGTATAGTGTATGCTTTTTAGAGGTGATAGTATTGAGTAGGATAATTCTTTGAATATGCTATATCGTTCAAACGGGGGCCAACTCGCCCGACCATAGGCCTTCTACGTCTCGTAGGATCCATGGGCCTTCTACGTCTCGTAGGATCCATGGGCCTTCTACGTCTCGCAGGATCCATGGGCCTTCTACGTCTCACAGTGTCCATGGGCCTTCTACGTCTCGCAGGGTCCATGGGCCTTCTACTTCACGTAGGATCCATGGGCCGCTGACTCATTTATGGGTACTGGCCTTTAATGGGCCGTAGACGGGCCTATAATGGAAATCATACATTTTACTGGCTGACCATAACGGGCCGTTAATAGGCCGTATTTGGTGATGCTATGAAAATGGCCCAATAGACTAATGGACCACAAACGGGCTGACTGTAACGACGGGCTGAATTTGGCCCACAAGCAGAAAATGACAGTAACGGGCCATAAGTAACCGAATGCTGCAAATAAGCCCAAGAATAAATGGGCTCTGAGAAGGCCGAAAGATAACATGGGCTGTAAACGGCCCAACTGAATAATGGGCCCTTAATGGGTATAAAGCGATACACTGTTCATTACGGGCCAGTTTCACCACGGGCCGTTAATGGGTCTAAAGTAATACGCTGTTCATCACGGGCCAGTTTCACCATGGGCCGTTAATAGGCCAAGAGTTACATAGGGCCTCATATGGGCCGAAAGACGTCATGGGCCATACATGGGCCAGAAGTGAAAACGGGCTGGAATCATATTGGATGGCCCAGATGACGCTACTGGGCCTAATTCAGATAGGGTGTAACGGGCCTTGGGTTAGCGGGCTGTAAATGGGCTATATGCGAATAGGACGTTAACAGGCTTCCCATGGGCCGGCCCGTCACCTTTTGACCAAGTCAAACGGGCCGGCCTTTTCACAGGAATGGGCCTTTGTTGGGTCGTGCCACGTGTCTACGTATCATAGGCGCCTTCTGTCCAATGAGTGGATGACATCTGTCCCAACAATGAGCTGACACGTGTTTCCTCCAGCCAATGATGATTTTACACGTGGAAAATCCCCATTTGTAGGGGCTGTTAACGGGTTATCGGATCCGAAACCCGACCCGATAGCTTAACGGTGTTCCATTACGGTGGATGCCACGTGTCGGTCACCCTTGACGAAAGCACTTCTGTGACGCGCGATTTATTGTCATGGAAGTGGACACTTCCGTGATGATAAATTTGGTAATGTCATCGAACACGTCTACGATAGCACATGTATGACTATCTCGATTCTGTTATAAATTTGTCATGGATGTACATGCATGACAAAAAACGCGACCTACTGTTACAAAGATGTATCATCACGGAAGTGTATTTTTTTGTAGTGCATCATTCTCCTAATGATGTGATCCCGTTAATCAAATGACAACTCATGTCTATGGTTAGGAAACTTAACCGTCTTTGATTAACGAGCTAGTCAAAGTAGAGGCATACTAGTGACACTATGTTTGTCTATGTATTCACACATGTATTATGTTTCCAGTTAATACAATTCTAGCATGAATAATAAACATTGATCTTGAAATAAGGAAATAAATAATAACTTTATTATTGCCTCTAAGGCATATTTCCTTCACCCCCTGCCTCGTGGGCCCCCTAGCAGCCCTCCGGTGCCAATCTTCTGCTATATGAAGTCTTTTACCCTGAAAAAATCATAAGCAAGCTTACGGGATGAAACTCCGCCGCCATGAGGCGGAACCTTGGCAGAACCATTCTAGGGCTCCAGCGAAGCTGTTCTGCCGGGGAAACTTCCCTCCGGGAGGGGGAAATCATCACCATCGTCATCACCAATGATCCTCTCATCGGGAGGGGGTCAATCTCCATCAACATCTTCACCAGCACCAATCTTTGTACCAAAACCTCAGATTGGTACATGTGGGTTGCTAGTAGTGTTGATTACTCCTTGTGGTTGATGCTAGTTGGTTTATTTGGTGGAAGATCATATGTTCAGATCCTTAATGCATATTAATACCCCTCTGATTATGAACATGAATATGCTTTGTGAGTAGTTACGTTTGTTCCTGAGGACATGGGTGAAGTCTTGCTATTAGTAGTCATGTGAATTTGGTATTCGTTCGATATTTTGAGGAGATGTATGTTGTCTCTCCTCTAGTGGTGTTATGTGAACGTTGACTACATGACACTTCACCATTACTTGGGCCTAGAGGAAGGCATTGGGAAGTAATAAGTAGATGATGGGTTGCTAGAGTGACAGAAGCTTAAACCCTAGTTTATGCGTTGCTTCATAAGGGGTTGATTTGGATCCACTAGTTTCATGCTATGGTTAGGTTTACCTTAATACTTGATGACCCACAAGTGTAGGGGATCTATCATAGTCCTTTCGATAAGTAAGAGTGTCGAACCCAACGAGGAGCAGCAGGAAATGATAAGCGGTTTTCAGTAAGGTTTTCTCTGCAAGCACTGAAATTGTAGGTAACAAATAGTTTTGTGATAAGATAAATTGTAACTAGTAACGAGTAAATAAAGTAAATAAAGTGCAGCAAGGTGGCCCAATCCTTTTTGTAGCAAAGGACAAGCCTGGACAATTTCTTATAATGAGAAAAGAGCTCCCGAGGACACATGGGACTTATCGTCAAGCTAGTTTTCATCACGCTCATATAATTCGCGTTCGATACTTTGATAATTTGATATGTGGGTGGACCGGTGCTTGGGTACTGCCCTTACTTGGACAAGCATCCCACTTATGATTAACCCCTATTGCAAGCATTCGCAACTACAAAAGAAGTATCAAGGTAAACCTAACCACAACATTAAACATATGGATCCAAATCAGCCCCTGACGAAGCAACGCATAAACTAGGGTTTAAGCTTTTGTCACTCTAGCAACCCATCATCTACTTATTACTTCCCAATGCCTTCCTCTAGGACCAAATAATGATGAAGTTTCATGTAGTCGACGTTCACATAACACCACTAGAGCAAAACACAACATACATCTCATCAAAATATCGAACGAATTCCAAATTCACATGACTACTAATAGCAAGACTTCACCCATGTCCTCAGGAACAAACATAACTACTCATAAAGCATATTCATGCTCATAATCAGAGGAGTAATAATATGCATTAAGGATCTGAACATATGATCTTCCACCAACTAAACCAATTAGCATCAACTACAAGGAGTAATCAACACTACTAGCAACCCACAGGTACCAATTTGTGGTGTGGATACAAGAGATGAACTAGGGTTTTGAGAGGAGATGGTGCTGGTGAAGATGTTGATGGAGATTGACCCCCTCCCGATGAGAGGATCGTTGGTGATGATGATGGTGATGATTTCCCCCTCCGGGAGGGAAGTTTCCTCGGCAGAACAGCTCTGTCGGAGTTCTAGATTGGTTCCGCCAAGGTTCCACCTCGTGGCAGCGGAGTTTCATCCCGTAAGCTTGCCCACGATTTTTTCTAGGGTAAAAGCCTTCATATAGTAGAGATGGACACCGGAGGGCCACCAGGGGGCCCAGGAGACAGGGGCGCGCCCAGTAGGGGTGGGCGTGCCCCCACCCTCCTGGCCAGGGTGTGGGCCCCCTCTGGTGTTTCTTCCGCTCAATAATTCTTATTAATTCCAAAAATAAGTTTCATGGAGTTTCAGGATTTTTGGAGCAGTGCAGAATAGGTTTCCAATGTTTGCTCCTTTTCCAGCCAGAATTCCAGTTGCCGGCATTCCCCCTCTTCATGGTAAACCTTGTAAAATAAGAGAGAATAGCCATAAGTATTGAGATATAATGTGTAATAACAACCCATAATGCAATAAATATTGATATAAAAGCATGATGCAAAATGGACGTATCAACTCCCCCAACCTTAGACCTCGCTTGTCCTCAAGCGGAAGCCGAAATCGAAAAATATGTCCACATGTTTAGAGATAGAGGTGTCGATAAAAATAAAATATGGACATGAGGGCATCATGATCATTCTTATATCAGCAACATAAATAGATTTTATCATATAATTTCTTATGCTCAAGCAACGATCAATTCGCAATGTCAAGCATGGTTCAGAAACTTCATCGGGAACTAACAAACTATAATCTCAGTCATTGAAGCAATTGCAATTTATCATAACATCAGAAAGAGTCAAAAATAGATCTTTTCAGCAAGTCCACACAGTCAACTATCTTGTAGTCTTCTACAATTGCTAACACTCATGTGGTACTTGTGGTTATAGAGTTTCAACCGGACACTGAGAAAGATAGGGGCTTATTGTGTTGCCTCCCAACGTATTCACGTTTAGGTGATGTCAATAATAATAATCCATGCTAACTTACATCCAATTGGATATATATCATGATCTTTCAAACACGAGGAGCTTGCCAAAGGATAAAATGAAAAAGGGGAAAGGTGAAGATCACCTTGACTCAAGCAAAAAGTAAAAACATAAAGTAAAAGATAGGCCCTTCGCAGAGGGAAGCAGAGGTTGTCATGTGCGCTTAGTGTTGGATGCATGAAATCTTAATGCAAAAGAATGTCACTTTATATTGCCACTTGTATGTGGACCTTTATTAGGCAGTCCGTCGCTTTTATTGCTTCCACAACAAGATTGTATAAAGCTTATTTTCTCTGCACTAATAAGTCATACATATTTAGATAGCAATTTTTATTGCCTGCAACATGACAACTTACTTGAAGGATCTTACTCAATCCATAGGTAGGTATGGTGGACTCTCATAGCAAAACTAGGTTTAAGGATATTTGGAAGCACAAGTAGTATCTCTACTTAGTGCAAGGAATTTGGCTAGCATGAGGGGGAAAGGCACGCTTAACATGTTTGGAAGGTCAATGACAATATACTTTAACTGAGATGTGAGAAAACATAAACCATTACGTTGTCTTCCTTGTCCAACATCAACTCTTTTAGCATGTCATACTTAATGAGTGCTTCACAATCATAAAAGATGTCCAAGATAATATATTTGTATGTGAAACCTCTCTTTCCTTATTACTTCCTATTAATTGCAACGATGACCAAAACTACGTTTATCAACTCTCAACAACTTTTATGCCTCATAATTTCCATGTGTGAAGTCATCACTAACCATAAGATCAATATGAACTCTTTTGTTCTCTACTTTCTCAAGATCATAGCAAGATAGCAAAGCCCTTAACTCAACACTAATCTTTATTATAGATAGCTCACAGACTCGATTACATAAAGAGATCACAAAGCAAAACTCAAAGCTACTTGATATCAAAACTTCAATCTACTAGATCAAGATACTACTAAAAGGATCGAACTAAATAAAACGGTAAAGATAGGAGTGTGAAGGTGATACGTTACCGGGGCACCTCCCCCAAGCTTGGCAGTTGCCAAGGGGAGTGCCCATACCCATGTAATTATGTCCTCGGAGGTGGTGAAGTAGGAGTTGTTGATGATGTAGGCTTGTTGTCCATCTTCCAAGGCATAGGCTCACCATCATAGAAGGACAATCGAGTCTCCGGGATCCTTAAATCTGCAGCCAAACTCATCCTCTTGAATCTATATTCATACTCACAGTTCTGGTTTTGCAGGTCATAGATCTGGGCTTGGAGGTGCTCTATTTTCTCTTGAAGCTTGAAGATGGTCTCCCAAATGACTTTGGCATCTAGCTTGTGGTTGTTGGTGAACTCCGTGATCATCATCTGGTTGGCGTTGAGTCCACGCTCCACCATCCCTTGGCACTTGAAAACTTGCTGCTCCACATCATCGAGCTTTGTCTCCACGCTTCCGGTACGCCTTGGTCCCTCCACATCGCAGATGTGCAGCACCCCCTCACGCATCTCAATGGTTTGAGGGTGTTGCAGCACCTCCGCGAGATAGGGGTTGATAACCCTCTTGAAAAACTTGTCCTTGGGAGCGCTTGGAGATGTCATGATGCTCTAGATCTGAAACAGAAACAACTCGAAACAAAAACAGAGGATATTTGCGTGATACGGTGATCAAAACCTTCGGGAGTTTATATAATGAATTTTTACCGACCAAAATACGTAACGTGCAAGAAAACGGAGTCTGGGAGGCACACGAGGTGGCCACGAGACAGGGGGGCACTCCCAGTAAGGGTGGGCGCGCCCTCCACCCTTGTGGAGGCCTCGTGTCCTTCCCGGACTACTTCTTTCTTCCTAAAATTCTTAAATATTCCAAAACTGATAAACATTGCCATTAGAATTATTTTGGAGTCGGTTTACTTACCGTACCACATACCTATTCCTTTTCGGAGTCTGGAACGTTCTGGAAAGTGTCCCTTATGTATTCTTCCGGGGTTACGGTTTCAATAATATTAGTTTCAACATTGATAGGATTACCTGAGATATAATGTTTAATTCTTCGACCGTTCACCACCCTCGGACTTGTGCCTTCGAAGTTGTTGATTTTTATGGCTCCGGAACGATAGACCTCCTCGATAACGTAAGGACCTTCCCATTTAGAGAGAAGTTTTCCTGCAAAAAATCTTAAACGAGAGTTGAATAATAACACATAATCACCTACGTTAAACTCACACTTTTGTATCCTTTTGTCATGCCAGCGTTTGACTTTTTCTTTGAATAGCTTGGCATTCTCATAGGCTTGGGTTCTCCATTCATCAAGTGAGTTAATATCAAATAACCTCTTCTCACCAGCAAGTTTGAAGTCATAGTTGAGCTCTTTAATAGCCCAATATGCTTTATGTTCAAGTTCTAGAGGTAAATGACATGCTTTTCCATAAACCATCTTATACGGAGACATACCCATAGGATTTTTGTATGCAGTTCTATAGGCCCATAATGCATCATCGAGTTTTTTGGACCAATTCTTTCTAGATCTATTCATAGTCTTTTGCAAAATTAATTTGAGGTCTCTATTGCTCAACTCTACTTGACCACTAGACTGCGGATGATAAGGAGATGCGATTCTGTGATTAACATCATACTTAGCAAGCATCTTACGGAAAGCACCATGAATAAAATGTGAACCACCATCAGTCATAAGATATCTAGGGACTCCAAACCTCGGAAAAATAACTTCTTTAAGCATTTTAATAGAAGTGTTATGATCAGCACTACTAGTTGGAATAGCTTCTACCCACTTAGTAACGTAATCAACAGCAACTAAAATATGTGTATAACCATTAGAGGCAGGAAAAGGTCCCATATAATCAAAGCCTCAAACATCAAACGGTTCAATAACAAGAGAATAATTCATAGGCATTTCTTGACGTCTACTAATATTACCAATTATTTGACATTCATCACAAGATAAGACAAACTTACGAGCATCTTTGAAAAGAGTAAGCCAATAAAAACCAGATTGCAGTACCTTATGTGCAGTTCTATCTCCAGCGTGGTGTCCTCCATAGGATTCAGAGTGACACTTGCGTAGGATCTATTCCTGTTCATGCTCAGGTACACAACGTCTAATAACACCATCTACTCCTTCTTTATAAAGGTGTGGGTCATCCCAGAAGTAATGTCTTAAATCATAAAAGAACTTTTTCTTTTGCTGGTATGTGAAACTAGGTGGTATAAATTTAGCAACAATGTAATTAGCATAATCAGCATACCAAGGAGCAGTACAAGAAGCATTAACGACCGCTAATTGTTCATTTGGAAAGCTATCATCAATATGTAGTGGGCCATCAAGAACATTCTCTAACCTAGACAAGTTGTCTGCAACAGGGTTCTCAGCTCTCTTTCTATCAATAATATGCAAATCAAATTCTTGGAGCAAAAGAACCCATCTAATGAGTCTAGGCTTAGCATCTTTCTTTTCCATAAGATTTAATAGCAGCATGATCAATGTGAATAGTAACTTTGGAATCAACTATATAAGGTCGAAACTTATCACTTGCAAACACAACTGCTAAGAACTCTTTTTCAGTAGTAGCATAATTTCTCTGGGCAGTATCAAGAGTCTTACTAGCATACTGGATAACATTAAATTTCTTATGCACTCTTTGCCCTAGAACAGCACCTACAGCATAATCACTAGCATCACACATAATTTCAAAGGGTAAATTCCAATCAGGTGGCTGAACAATAGGTGCAGTGATCAAAGCTTTCTTAAGTATTTCAAATGCTTCTACACAATCATCATCAAAGACAAAAGGAATATCATTTTGCAATAAATTAGTCAGAGGCCTAGAGATTTTAGAAAAGTCCTTAATGAACCTCCTATAAAAACCCGCATGACCAAGGAAACTTCTTATACCTTTTATGTCCTTGGGACATGGCATCTTTTCAATAGCATCAACTTTAGCCTTATCAACTTCAATACCTCTCTCGGAAATCTTATGCCCCAAGACAATGCCTTCATTAACCATAAAGTGGCACTTTTCCCAATTCAAGACGAGACTAGTGTCTTCGCATCTCTGCAAAACTCGATCAAGGTTGCTCAAGCAATCATCAAAAGAGGATCCATAGACGGAGAAATCATCCATGAATACCTCACAAATCTTTTCACATAAGTCAGAGAATATAGCCATCATACATCTTTGAAAGGTAGCAGGTGCATTACATAAACCAAAAGGCATACGTCTACAAGCAAAAGTACCGAAAGGTCAAGTAAAAGTAGTTTTAGATTGATCCTTCGCTGACACAGGTATCTGTGAGAAACTAGAATAACCATCTATAAAGCAAAAATGTGTGTGTTTGGATAGTCTTTCTAGCATTTGATCAATAAAAGGTAAAGGGTAATGATCTTTCTTAGTAGCTTTATTTAATTTACGGAAATCAATTACCATCCTATAACCTGTAATAGTTCTTTGCGGGATCAATTCATATTTATCATTAGGAACAACGGTAATACCACCCTTTTTAGGAACACAATGGACAGGGATTACGTAATCACTATCAGCAACGGGATAAATTATACCTGCCTCAAGGAGCTTTAGTATCTCCTTTCTTACCACTTCTTTCATTTTAGGATTCAATCGTCGTTGAGGATCTCTAACTGGTTTGGCACCGTCCTCCAAATTAATTTTGTGTTGGCATAACGTGGGACTAATGCCCTTGGATCATCCAGAGTATATTCAATGGCAGCACGGTGCTTCTTCAGAGTTTTCAATAATCTTTCTTCTTCTTGCACTGAAAGGTTAGCACTAATAATAATAGGATATATTTTCTTTTCATCAAGATAAGCATACTTAAGATTAACAGGTAATGGTTTGAGTTCAAACACAGGATCACCCTTGGGTGGAGGGGGGTCCCCAAGAATTTCAATGGGAAGGTTGTGTTTCAGCATAGGTTCCTGTTTAAGGAACACTTCATCTATTTCCCTTCTTTCCTTCATAAAAATATCATTTTCATGGTCAAGCAAATATTGTTCTAACGGATCAGTAGGAGGCACGGCAATAGAAGCAAGACCAATAATCTCATCCTTACTAGGTGATTCTCTATCACGAGGTTGTCTATGAAACTTAGCAAAATTAAACTCATGAGACATACCCTCTAAGCCAATTGTAACATTATCCTTTTCACAATCAATCTTAGCATTAACAATATTCAAGAAGGGTCTACCAAAAATAATGGGACAAAAGTCATCTTGTGGGGAACCAAGAACAAGAAAATCAGCAGGATATTTAACCTTCCCACACAAGACTTCAACATCTCTAACAATCCCAACTGGCTTAATGGTATACCTATTGGCAAGCTTAATAGTAACATCAATGTCTTCTATTTTAGCGGGTGCAATATCATGCATAATTTCTTTATATAAATCATAGGGTATTGCACTAGCACTAGCACCCATGTCACATAAGCCATGATAACAATGATCTCCTATTTTAACAGAAATAACAGGCATGCCTACCACAGGTCTATGTATCTTAGTATCTGGTCTAACAATATTAGCAGTCTCACCACAGAAATAAATAACATGTCCATTTAAATCATCATCCAAGAGATCTTTAACCATAGCAATACTAGGTTCAACTTTGATTTGCTCAGGAGGTGTATAAGTCCTAGTATTGCTCTTACGAACAACGGCCGAAGTTTTAGCATGATCCTTTATCCTAACAGGAAAAGGAGGTTTCTCAACATAAGTAGTAGGAACAATAGGATCACTATAAGTGACAGTCTTTTCTTCAACTGTAATAGGTGCAACTACTTTTACTTCAATGGGAGGATTATATTTAAACCACTTCTCCTTAGGGAGATCAACGTGAGTAGCAAAAGATTCGGAGAAAGAAGCTACTATCTCAGAGTCAAGTCCATATTTAGCGCTAAATCCACGAAAAGCATCGGTATCCATAAAAGATTTAACACAATCAAACTTAGGTGTCATACCTGACTCCTTACCATCGTCGGAACCCCAATCTTCAGAGTTGCGTTTAATTCTTTCCAATAAGTCCCATTTGAATTCAATAGTCTTCAGCATATAAGAACCAGCACAGGAAGTATCGCGCATGTTGCGATCACTGAGAGAAAGCCGAGCATAAAATTTTTGAATAATCATTTCTCTGGAGAGCTCATGATTGGGGCATGAATATAACATTGACTTAAGCCTCCCCCAAGCTTGAGTGATGCTTTCTCCCTGGCGAGGCCAGAAATTATATATGTAATTACGATCACGATGAACAAGATGCATAGGATAGAACTTCTCGTGAAATTCCAACTTCAATCGTTTATAATTCCAAGATCCCGTATCATCACATAGCCTATACCATGTCAAATAAGAGAGAATAGCCATAAGTATTGAGATAAAATGTGTAATAACAGCCCATAATGCAATAAATATTGATATAAAAGCATGATGCAAAATGGACGTATCAATACTTCTTTTGTAGTTGCGGATGCTTGCAATAGGGGTTAATCATAAGTGGGATGCTTGTCCAAGAAAGGGCAATACCCAAGCACCGGTCCACCAACATATCAAATTATCAAAGTAACGAACGTGAATCATATGAGCGTTATGAAAACTAGCTTAACGATAATTCCCATGTGTCCTCGGGAGCACTTTTCTCATTATAAGAACTTGCCCAGGCTTTTCCTTTGATATAAAAAGGATTGGGCCACCTTGCTGCACCTTATTTACCTTCATTGCTTGTTACCCATTACAAATTATCTTATCACAAAACTATCTGTTATCTACAATTTCAGTGCTTGCAGAGAATGCCTTACTGAAAACCGCTTGTCATTTCCTTCTGCTCCTCGTTGGGTTCGACACTCTTACTTGTCGAAAGGACTACGATAGATCCTCTACACTTGTGGGTCATCAGTGAAACTGAAAAGACTAGGGTTTATGGCAATGGCTATGTCAAATGAACTCGGTGGCGCTGGATGGATCAAATCGGTGGGGCCGAGTTTGACTTTTGGTTTGGGACATATGTGGATATGAGAAAGTGGTTGAGGGCTTTTGGAGCATATCACTAAGCACTTTGAGCAAGCAAGCCATTAAGCAACACCTCACCCCCTTTTAGTAGTATTGGCTTTCCTATAGACTCAATGTGATCTTGGATCACTAAAATAGAAAATGTAGAGTCTTGGACTTTAGAGCTTGAGCCAATCTTTTGTCCTTAGCATTTTGAGGGGTCCACATTCCTTATCCATGCCATGCCAATCATTGAACTTTTCTGAAATATTTATCTTGTAATGGTATTAGTTCAATGAGCTATATGTTGTTAATCATTACCAAAACCACCCAGGGATAGTTGCACTTTCAATCTCCCCATTTTTGGTAATTGATGACAAAATATAGATCAAAGCTTCGACAAATGATAATAAGATTGAAATACATTGTCGCTTTGAGAAGTATGTGACAAACAAGAGCTCCCCCTAAATTTGTGCATTATTTCAAATTTGCTTTGGACTGCAATGCAAAATGTGTTAGGATCGTGGGTCACTCTTTCATGTCACATACATCTTGGTGGAGCACTCGAAATGATAATAATTGAAATCATGCACTCATCACCAAGCAAAGTGAATGATCACAAATGGATATGAAGGATAATATCATTCAAGCACACATTAAAGTAGCATGTGATCAAACACATGATCATCCAAGTATCTCACAAAAGGCATAGTGTATTAAGCAAGCACACAATAAAGTTGAAGCAAATAAAATGCAAAGAGAGACAAAAAAACTCTCTCTCTCTCGAAGACTATGATCTATACATATCTCTCCCCCTTTGGCAACAAGTTACCAAAAAGTTAAAAATATGCATAGTGCTATGCGCCTCTCAGGCTTGGTCTTCATGAGGTGGTGTAGAGATGACTCCAAGGATGAAAGCTTCTGTAGGTGTAGCTGGAGCTGGTGGCACTGAGGCTGTGGCTGCTGGTGCAGATGTAGTAGCTCTTGTATCTGGTACAGGCACTGCAGCGGACCTCTGACTTCTGGGCACTCTAGTGAAAGCATTTATAGTAAACTTGACCTTCTTCTCCTCCACTTCCTCCTGAAGTTGCTCAACCACTGACTGAATCTTAGTTACCTTGACATCAAGATCATAGAATTTCTGCTCAATGATCCTCTCCAAGCTCTCCTGGTTTTGAGTCAGGGTGGCCAAGCCCTTCTCAATTCTCAAGGTGGATTGGACCAGATATCCAAGATGATCTTGCTTGCTCTTCAAGAACACCTGAGATGCCTCTTCAGCTGTTGGCATCTTTGCAGCTTTCTCAGCCCTTGCCTTCTCTCTCTTTTCATGTGCTTGCACTGAGGAAGGATCTTCCTCATCCATGACAACAATGTTGTCCTCAAAGTCTGGCCTGAGGGGTAAATGCTCCTTGTCCAACAAATATGTGCCTGTGCCCATCTTGGAGTTGATGAGCACCTGAATTTTTGGAGCATACCCACAAGACCTCTTCTGATCTGCAGTAGTCCTCTTGATTGTTTCCACAATCACACTCATCACTTTGAACTTTTGAGGGACATCAAATATATGCAGCAAGTTGATGGAGTGTCCTCTTATCATTCTGTGATCTCCAGATTTTGACAATAGAGTGTGCCTCAGAATGGTATTGATAGTTGGCAGCCCTGACAACAAGTGCTTCACTGAGCCAAACTTGTGAGTCTCCAGGTCTGCATCAGGAATCTCCTTGTACATGCTTTCCATTGAGTTATGATCCTTCTTCTTCTTGGCATAGACATCCAAGTCATCTTCATGAGCTTCTGGGGCATTCATCAGCCTAGCCCACTCATCAACTGTAGACTGGTACCTTGTACCCTCTGACATCCATACAATTCTACCATCTGGATAGAAATGAGCAGTAGAGTAGAATTGCATGATCAGCTCATCATTCCACTTCGTGAGCTTCTGGCCAACAAACTTGTCAACTTCACATGCCTTAAAGCTGTCATAAACACCTGGGAAATGATCTTCATTCTCTCTAATGTAGGTCCAGTCAACCCATCTCATGTCACACACTATGGGCTTCTTGTCAAGAAGGATTGTCTCATAGAAATCTTGTTATTCCTTTGTATGGAACCTGTAATCCACAGCAGTTTTCCTCCCGACAGTATATGGATCAGCCTTTATCCACTATCTCAGTCCTGCATCCTTCCTGATCCTCATGTCCTCTGCAACAGGATGTGCATCATTATGGTCTGGGATCTTTGGCTTTAGCTTCCTTAGCACTTGGGCTTCAGCTTCCTCTTCTACAGCTTCAGGCATTGGGGCCTTGTTCTTCTCCTCAGCAGGTATGTTCCTGGTACTCCTCTTGGGTGCAGTCTTGGGAACAAGAGCAGCAGCTTTGGGAGCAAATTTGGGCTTAGCAGCAGCCCCTGACTTAATAGCATCTCCCATGAGCTTCTGTGCCTTAGGTGCTGGAGCAGCATCCTCTTCCTCTTCATCATCAGATCTCACCATTGAAGATTTTCCAAGTACTTTGGCTGTTGTTGTTCTTGCCCTCTTCTTCTTCTTGTCCTCACCAGCTACCTCTTCTTTAGATTCAACGGTGAAATTCATGGTTTCACCTGTGGCAACTTTGCTTGGCTTGAATGTAGGCACTCTCCTAGCTGGTGCCTTTCTGTTCATGCATGGCCTAGTTGATGCAGCAGTGCCAAATTCTTTCTTCACCACCTTCTTCTTGGAAGTGGCCTCATCCTCAGCTGCAACATAGTCTTCATCCTCTGAATCATAAGTTCTCTTCTTTCTTGTTCTAGTAGCTGCCTTGGGCAAGTTACTAGGTGTGCTCCTGCTGCCCTCATCATAGCTGCTGGAGGGACTAGTGCCCTCACTCAACTGTTCTTGCTGCTCAGACCTGTTCTGGCTGTCACTCTGGTCAGACATCTTGCAGGCAACTGTCAGCAGACCCTATGAATAGGTTGTAGATGAGGTAGAATAGATGAGCATCACAAAGTACATAGGTTTTGTAAGACAAATTGAGTCAAAAAGCTTAGTTTTAGTTATCTACAGAAATGATCTCGGAGCTACCGAATTGACAAACTCGGTGATACCGAAGCAGCACTTGGAGCCTAAACTAGTGAACTCGGTTGGGCCGAATCACAGTTCGGTGGCACCGAGATTGCTAAAGTTTCATAGAATCTTGGACTCGGTTGCACCGATTTGCAATTTTCGGTTGGACCGAAAAGTGCATTGCAATGGCATAAGCCGAATCGGTGAGACCGATTTCTACGAGTCGGTTGGTCCGAGATGAGTTCTGCGGAGAGCTAACCCTAAAATTTTCGAATCAATCTAGACCTAAGGAAGTTTTTTGCTGGATAGATTAATCTCATTCGTGGCAAGAAACATGGCATTGTCCTTGTGCTAGGAATCAGAGTGAAAATGATAGCACAAGGGGTCGAACATGTACCCTAGAACGGCGAGTGTTCGCTACGGCGGCGACGACGGAGCAGAATCCATCGACGGCGGCAGAATCCAACAGCTGGAGGTCGTTGGCGGCGAGGAGACGATCCGGAGACCCGAGGGGGCAGAGCAGGACACGCATAGGCTGAGAGGATTTGAAGTAATTTCCAAAATCTCACCCGTGGGTATTTATATCCTGACCCTGTCGGTGTGACCAAGTGGAACAACTCAATGGCACCGAGATTGCAGAATCGCAGGCGGTTGCTGCAACTCGGTGTGACCGAAGTGTTCAAATCGGTTGCACCGAGATGAAAACCTAGATCAACTTAGTGAACTCGGTGTGACCGAAATGGATTTCTCGGTCAGACCAAAATGCACAAAGAGGTTTCGGAACTTTAAGTCTATGACGAATCGGGGACTCCGAGTGCTCCTCACACAGAGTGATTCGAATCTGACTTGATCAAACTTTGTGATGTAGCATGAATAGAGTTTGAGACGAGAAAAGCATAGATAGCTAGAGAAGGTTCTTAGGCATTCTTGTCCATCCACTTGGCAAAAGAAAAGGAACCAAACAAACAAAGCAACAAGTGGATGTCCTCGAATGAGTAAAATATGCAACCAACATGCAAACACAATAAGATGGCAAATGAAATATGTGGCAAAGCATGCACAACCAATTCTAGCATCTATCAACAATTAGCGATGACTAGGTCATCTATATATGAGTATATTGACTTAGGAGTCAAATGAGAACATTTGATCATAGGTCATACTCATCGTTTAAGCACAAGTGGGTTACCACTTTTACATAAAGCATTGTTGTGTTCACACCATTAGAGTTGTTTTAGCTCAATTCTTTAGAGTAAAGCTCCCCCTAGATGTGAGACCCCCCCTAAGAGGGATGAACTAACCTTTGGTTTTGTCGATGATGACTTCATGTAGGTGTTGAAGATGTGGATGCTCAATGTTCTTGTAGATCATTTGGAGCAATCCATTGGAGTGAGTTGCACTTTCAATACCTTCTCGGGTTAGTCCCACAAGGAACAAACAAGGATATCCATAGACATAGAGTGATGCACACACACAAGATGATGTCCATGAAAGCATTGGGTTACCTTGTCCCTTGTCTTACCAACAAGAGGGTTTGTGACTCCTTGAACTAGTGCAATATGTGGTAGTTGATTGCACTTGTCCTTGCCAAAATGATGTGAGTGAAGAATATTGGCGGAGTCACCCTCAAGAACTCTCTAGTCCTTCTTCTTTGGGATCCACATCATCTTGATGGGAATCCTTGGGGTTGTAGTGGAACTTGATGAAGTAGAACTTGATGTAGTCTTGGGAAACCACTTAACCAAGGCCTTGGGAGCTTCTTCAAATGCATCAATCTCCTCTTGAAGCTTGTCCTTACCTTTTTGCTTGTGGTGTTGTGGTGGAAGATAATCTTGAGCTTGTGTCCCTTGGAAAGAAGTAGGATCATACTTCTCTTGTTGGGGAACAAACTTCGTCTTTGGGTATTGATCTTCTTCCCACTCAACTCCATTGGCATTGAACTTTCGTTCAAAACCAACACCTTGATTCTTCCGGTGCCTTCCTTGTTTGCGTACAATTTCCTCAAATTGCTTACGTCCGGCAAGGCTCTTGTAGACACCCTTCTCTATAATTCCCTTCAATAATCTATTTTCTTGCTCAAGTGTAACTTGGCTAAGAGAATCATTAGTGGAATCAAGAGAACTACTAGAAGCAACAACATAGGATTTAGCATGATTATTGTTACTACTAGAAGAAGAATCTTTCTTACTCTTGTTACTAGACTTGACTTGTGGCATGTAAGTAGATAAGAGTAAACGCTTGGCAATGTAAGAAGAACTTTTCTTGCAAAGATCATTATTGATTGCCTTTAAAAACTCATGCTCTTGCTCAAGGTTGAGCTTTTCAAAGCGTAACTTCTCATGAGTCTTTAAAAGTTCTCGATGATCTTCCAAGGTAGTTTCATGAGCTAACTTAAGAGTGTTTAGTTCTTTAGTTAGACGCTCAATCTCCTCCTTATCATTGTCATTTGTTTTATCTTTATTAGCATAATTAATTGACGTTTCATCATAGTATTCATCACTAGAGTTGTCAACAAGTAAGTCATCATCACCTAACAAGTCATCTTCATCACTATTGAAATCAACATACTCGGGGTGTGATACCTTTGGGCCTTTAGCCATGAAGCATCTTCCAATTCCTTCATTTGGTGAGTCAAATATGTCGTAGGAGTTGGTTGACACAAGTGCTAAACCGGCAACACCTTCATCTTGAGTATATTCGGAGTCGGAGTGATAGCTTCTCTCGGAGTGATGGTCGGAGTCGGAGCCGGATACCCATTCACCAACATGAGCTTGATGTCTTCGCTTTGTGTAGCTCTTTGATGATTTGTCCTTCCTTTCTGAATCCTTGCTTCTCCGGGAGATTCTTTGTTCATAATGGTCATCTCTACTCCTCCTCTCTCTTGGTGGTGATTCTTCTCTTCCACTTATTCTTTTGGGTGAATCTTCTCTCCTTTTGTAAGGAGCCGTACACTCATTGGAATAGTGTCCAAGTCTTCCACAATTGTATCAATTATGTTCATGACTCGGAGATTTTTGTCATTGTAGGACCTTGACTTGGAACTTCTTCCTTGCTTCTACTCTTGTAGAACTTGTTGAAGTTTTTCACCACTAATCTCAATTCCTCATTGAAGGTTTGTTTCTCACTTGATGATGTAGGAGCATCACATGAGGCTTTGTAAGCACCACTTGACTTGTTGTGAAGCTCTTCCTAATCCTTGAGTGACATCTCATGAGCAACAATTCTTCCAATGACTTCTGTTGGCTTGAGATATCTTTGTAATTGGGCATCATTTGGATTAATGTGCACACAGTATCATATTTTCCATCCAAGGCTCTTAGAATCTTCTTGAAGATGAATTTATCGGTCATCTCTTCACTTCCTAAGCCGACAATCTCATTTGTGATGAGAGCAAGCCTAGAGTACATTTCAGCGACACCTTCACCATCCTTCATTTTGAACTTGTCAAGTTGACTTTGAAGCACATCCAACTTGGATTCCTTGACGGAGTCGGTACCCTCGTGCATATCAATCAAAGTATCCCAAAATTCCTTTGCATTCTCAAGGCGGCTGATTTTGTTGAATTCTTCAGGGCACAATCCGTCGAAGAGGATATCACAAGCTTGAGCGTTGTATTGCAGCATCTTCAACTCTTCCGCGGTAACTTCACAGTTTGGTTCTCTCACATCGAAGAATTCACCTTGCAAGCCAATACACACAATAGCCCAAATGGCGGGGTTATGTCCAAGAATATGCATTTTCATCTGATGCTTCCAACTAGCAAAATTAGTACCATTAAAGTAAGGACCTCTATGGTGGTAATTTCCCTCACTAGATGCCATACTCTCCTAGGTTGTGAAACCAAGGCTATAATCACCAAAAGCTATGGAAATCAAGGCAAATGGAGACCAAAGCTCTGATACCAATTGTAGGACCGAAAGTATGTCTAGAGGGGGGGTGATTAGACTACTTGACTGAATAAAAACTTAACCTTTTCCCAATTTTAGTTCTTGGCAGATTTTAACAGCTAAGCACGAGTCAAGCAATCTTAACACAATTCAAGCAAGCATGCAAAGAGTATATGAGCAGCGGAAAGTAAAGCATGCAACTTCCAAGAATGTAAAGGGAAGAGTTTGGAGAGTGCAAACGCAATAGGAGACACGGATGTTTTTGTCGTGGTTCCGATAGGTGGTGCTATCGTACATCCACGTTGATGGAGACTTCAACCCACGAAGGGTAACGGCTGCGCGAGTCCACGGAGGGCTCCACCCACGAAGGGTCCATGAAGAAGCAACCTTGTCTATCCCACCATGGCCATCGCCCACGAAGGACTTGCCTCACTAGGGTAAATCTTCACGAAGTAGGCGATCTCCTTGCCCTTATAGGCTCCTTGGTTCACTCCACAATCTTGTCGGAGGCTCCCAAGTGACACCTAACCAATCTAGGAGACACCACTCTCCAAAAGGTAAAAGATGTTGTGTTGATGATGAATTCCTTGCTCTTGTACTTCAAAAGATAGTCTTCCCAATACTCAACTCACTCTCATAGGATTGGATTTGGTGGAAAGATGATTTGAGTGGAAAGCAACTTGGGGAAGGCTAGAGATCAAGATTCATATGGTTGGATTGGAATATCTTGGTCTCAACACATGAGTAGGTGGCTCTCTCTCAGAAAATGGGTAGTGGAAGCGTAGGCACGATCTGATGGCTTCCCTCACGAATGAGGAGAGGGTGGAGGGGTATATAGCCTCCACACAAAATCTAACCGTTACACACATTATACCAAACTTAGTGGGACCGAAGCAGAAAACTCGGCTGGACCGATTTAGTACATATGTGACCGTTAGGCAATTTCGGTGGGACAGACATGTCATCTCGGTGGGACCGATATCATTAGGGTTAGGGCATAACATAATCTCGGTTGGACCGATTACACAAACTCGGTTGGACCGACTTTGGTAATAAGCTAACAGAGAGTTGGTCACGCAAACTCGGTGGGACCGATTCGCTCGTCTCGGTGGGACCGAAGCATTACGAAAAGGAAACATGGAGTTTGCATTGTAGACTCAGTGGGCCGATCGCTCATCTCGGTTAGACCAAAATGTTACGAAGGGAAACAGAGAGTTTGCAACCCCATCTCGGTGAGACAGAGATCCTATCGGTGAAACCGAAAAGACTAGGGTTTATGGCAGTGGCTATGTCAAATGAACTCGGTGGCGCTGGATGGATCAAATCGGTGGGGCCGAGTTTGACTTTTGGTTTGGGACATATGTGGATATGAGAAAGTGGTTGAGGGCTTTTGGAGCATATCACTAAGCACTTTGAGCAAGCAAGCCATTAAGCAACACCTCACCCCCTTTTAATAGTATTGGCTTTCCTATAGACTCAATGTGATCTTGGATCACTAAAATAGAAAATGTAGAGTCTTGGACTTGAGAGATTGAGCCAATATTTTCTCCTTAGCATTTTGAGTGGTCCACATTCCTTATCCATGCCATGCCAACCATTGAACTTTCCTGAAATATTTATCTTGTAATGGTATTAGTTCAATGAGCTACATGTTGTTAATCATTACCAAAACCACCCAGGGATAGTTGCACTTTCACTCTAATCATCTAAGTGATCACGTGATCCAAATCAACTAAACCATGTCCGATCATCACGTGGGATGGTGTAGTTTTCAATGGTGAACATCACTATGTTGATCATATCTACTATATGATTCACGCTCAACCTTTCGGTCTCAGTGTTTCGAGGCCATATCTGCTTATGCTAGGCTCATCAAGTTTAACCCGAGTATTCTGCGTGTGCAAAACTGGCTTGCACCCGTTGTATGTGAACGTAGAGCTTATCACACCCGATCATCACGCGGTGTCTCGGCACGACGAACTGTAGCAATGGTGCATACTTAGGGAGAACACTTATACCTTGAAATTTAGTAAGGGGTCATCTTATAATGCTACCGATGTTCTAAGCAAAATAAGATGCATAAAGCATAAACATCACATGCAATCCAAATATGTGACATGATATGGCCATCATCATCTTGTGCTCATGATCTCCATCACCGAAGCATCGTCATGATCTCCAACGTCACCGGCGTGACACCTTGATCTCCATCGTAGCATCATTTGTCGTCTCGCCAACTATTAATACTACGACTATCGCTACCGCTTAGTGATAAAGTAAAACAATTACATGGCGATTGCATTGCATACAATAAAGAGACAACCATATGGCTCCTGCCAGTTGCCGGTAACTTTGTTACAAAACATGATCATCTCATACAACAATTTATATCACATCATGCCTTGACCATATCACATCACAACAATCCTTGCAAAAACAAGTTAGACGTCCTCTACTTTGTTGTTGCAAGTTTTACGTGGCTGCTACGGGCTTCTAGCAAGAATCTTTCTTACCCACGCATCAAAACCACAACGATTTTTCGTCAAGTGTGTTGTTTTAACCTTCAACAAGGACCGGGCGTAGCCACACTCAATTCAACTAAAGTTGGAGAAACAGACACTCACCAGCCACCTATGTACAAAGCACGTCGGTAGAACCAGTCTCGCGTAAGCGTACGCGTAATGTCGGTCTGAGTCGCTTCATCCAACAATACCGCCGAATCAAAGTATGACATGCTGGTAAGCAGTATGACTATTATCGCCCACAACTCTTTTGTGTTCTACTCGTGCATATAACATCTACACATAGACCTGGCTCGGATGCCACTGTTGGGGAACGCAGTAATTTTAAAAAAAATCTTATGATCACGCAAGATCTATCACTAGGTGATGCATAGCAACGAGAGGAGAGAGTTTTTCTACGTACCCTCGTAGACCGAAAGCGGAAGCGTTATGACAACGCGGTTGATGTAGTCGTACGTCTTCATGATCCGACCGATCCTAGCACCGAAGGTACGACACCTCCGCAATCTGCACACCTTTAGCTCGGTGACGTCCCACGAACTCTAGATCCAGCTGAGATCGACGGAGAGTTTCGTTAGCACGATGACATGGTGACGGTGATGATGAAGTTACCGGCGCAAGACTTCGCCTAAGCACTACGACGATATGAGCGAGGTGTGTAACTATGGAGGGGGGCACCTCACACGGCTAAAACAATTGTCAACTTGTGTGTTCTAGGGTGCCCCTTGCCCCTGTATATAAAGGAGCAAGGGGGAGGCCGGCCGGCCCTCCAAGGGCGCGCCAGCAATAGGGGAATCCTACTAGGACTCCAAGTCCTAGTAGGTTTCCACCTAAAGGGATAGAGGGGGAAGGAAGGAGAGGGAGAAGGGGAAGGCAAGGGGCGCGCCGCCCCCCTTCCTTCTCCTATTCGGACTCAATGGGAGGGGTATGCGGCCTGCCCTGCCCGACCCCTCTCTCTCTCCACTAGGGCCCATCGAGGCCCATTAGTTCCCCGGGGGGTTCCGGTAACTCTCCGGCACTCTGGTTTTATTCGAAACTTCTCCAGAACACTTCCGGTGTCCGAATATAGTTGTCCAATATATCAATCTTTATGTCTCGACCATTTCGAGACTCCTCGTCATGTACGTGATCACATCCGAGACTCTGAACAATCTTCGGTACATCATATCACATAAACTCATAATACCAATCATCATCGAACGTTAAGCGTGCGGACCCTACGGGTTCGAGAACTATGTAGACATGACCGAGACACGTCTCCGGTCAATAACCAATAGCGCAACCTGGATGCTCATATTGGTTCCTACATATTCTATGAAGATCTTTATCGGTCAAACCGCATAACAACATACGTTGTTCCCTTTGTCATCGGTATGTACTTGCCCGAGATTCGATCGTCGGTATCACAATACCTAGTTCAATCTCGTTACTGGCAAGTCTCTTTACTCGTTCCGTAATACTTCATCCCGCAACTAACTCATTAGTCATAATGCTTGCAAGAGGGCCCAGAGATACCTCTCCGAAACACAGAGTGACAAATCCTAATCTCGATCTATGCCAACCCAACAAACACCTTCGGAGACACCTGTAGAGCACCTTTATAATCACCCATTTACGTTGTAACGTTTGGTAGCACACAAAGTGTTCTTCCGGTATTCGGGAGTTGCATAATCTCATAGTCCGAGGAACTTGTATAAGTCATGAAAAAAGCAGTAGCAATGAAACTAACACGATCATAATGCTAAGCTAACGAATGGGTCATGTCCATCACATCATTCTCCTAATGATGTGACCCCGTTAATTAAATGACCACATGTCAATGGTTAGGAAACATAATCATCTTTGATTAACGAGCTAGTCAAGTAGAGGCATACTAGGGACTATATGTTTTGTGTATGTATTCACACATGTACTAAGTTTCCGGTTAATACAATTGTATCATGAATAATAAATATTTATCATGAATTAAGGAAATAAACAATAACTTTATTATTGCCTCTAGGGCATATGTCCTTCAGTTGGCCCGGCCTGTGAAGGCGTTGTCCAGCTAACAAATAACGCCAAAAACCGCAAATAAGTGCATCCTCAAGGATTTGAACTCGGAACGTTGCATTCTTCCCCGGGCTATGCTAACCACTAGAGCCATTCAACAAGTACGATAGATGATAGCGCCAATAATATAAGAATAGGTGTAGTCACGCTATTTATTTGCATAATATTGTATACTATATCACTTCGATTTTGGAATTAGTTGAAAAAATCATGAATTTGAAAAAGTTCCTCGATGTTTTTAAAAATTCATCATTTTTTAAGAAAAGCTCACAAACATAAAAATAGTTCATTGAATTTGAAAAAAGTTCGTGAAAAAATGGAAAAATTTCACCAAGTTTGTAAAAAAGTTCAACAATTTTGGAAAAGTTGTCATATTTAGACGAATATCATCTAACTTGAGGAAAAAAATCATAAATATTGAAAAAGTTCATTGAATTTGAAAACGTTCATCAAAATATTAAAAAGATCATAAATTTGAATTTTTTAATCATTTTTTAAAATTAATTGAATTTGTAAAAAGTTCATCAGATTTAAAAAAATTCGAATTCATCAAATTTGAAAAAATGATTTAATCCTAAAAGTTCATCAACTTAGAAAAAAAGGTTCACATATTTTATAAAAAACATACATTAAAGAAAACAAAAAAGAAGAAACAGAAAATGATAAGAAAAATAAAAAGAACAAACTGAACAAAAGACAAAATAAAAGAAACAAGCGAAGTATTTCCACTAGTGGGGCGATGGCATGGTGGTTAGAGCGGAGCGCTTGGAACGAAGGGGTCTCGTGGTTCGAAGCCCCGTTCCCTCACATTTTTTACGTTTCTTAAAACAGGAAAAGGAATAGAAATGGTCCCGGTCAGCTTGGAGGGCTTCAGGCGTCTGTTTGCAAAATGCACAATAATAGGCGGCCCACGAAATGCACAATAAAGGAACAAGCGAAGTATTTCCACTAGTGGGGCGATGGCATGGTGGTTAGAGCGGAGCGCTTGCAACAAAGGGTTCTCGGGGTTCAAAGCCCCGTTCCCTCACATTTTTTACGTTTCTTAAAACAGGAAAATGAATAGAAATGGTCCCGGCCAGCTTGGAGGACTTCAGGCGTCTGTTTGCAAAATGCACAATAATAGGCGGCCCGCGAAATGCACAATAAAGAAAGAAGCGAAGTCTTTCCACTAGTGGGGCGATGGCATTGTGGTTAGAGCGGAGCGCTTGCAACGAAGGGGTCTTGGGGTTCGAAGCCCCGTTCCCTCACATTTTTTACGTTTCTTAAAGCAGGAAAAGGAATAGAAATGGTCCCGCCCAACTTGGAGGGCTTCAGGCGTCCGTTTGCAAAATGCACAAAAACAGGCGACCCATGAAATGCGCAGAGCAGCGAACGTATAGCGCTGAAAAAACCGCAAAAACTAGCTATCTACAGGTTTCGAACTCGCATCCTTCCACTGATGTACAATTCCAATAACCACTAGAGCTAATTGCCTTCGGAGATTGTCTTCAACTCATTTACATAATAACAATGTTGCCGCGCTATATATTGCACATAACCGTCTATTGTACAACTTATTTTTTCGATTATTTCAAAAAATATGTTTGGAAAATTTTCAGATTTTGAAAATAGTTCATAATTTTTTAAAAAAGTTCATTGATTTCCAAAAAATAGTTCATCGATTTTCAAGTACATCAAATGTGAAAATTGTCCATCAATTTTGAAAAAGAAACTTTGAACTTCAAAAAGGTTCAGAAAATTTAAAAAGAGTTCATCAAATTTGATAAAAATCATCGAATTTAAACAATTCGTGGATTTTCAGAAAAAAGGTCTACAATTTTAAAAAGAATTTCATCAAATTTGAAAAAAGTTTATTAAATTTGAAAAAAGTTCATCGAATATGACAAGAGTTCATCAATTTTGAGATATTTTTTTCATCTATTTGAAGAAAAAAAATCACAAATTTTAAAAAAGTTCGTTGAACCAGGAAGAAGAAACAAAGAAAAAAGAAAAAAGAAAAAAAAACAGAAAGAAGGAAAAAAGGAAAAAGATGAATAGTATTCACGTGAGCTGTGGTGGTGGGGTCGTTAGTGCATAGTGCTGCAAACAGGAGGTTACCGGTTCGAGCCCCACGCTGCTGCGTTTTTTTGGAAAAACAGAAACATAACGGGGCGAGCCCAGCTACAGCGCGAGAAGGAACTGCTTTAGGCACCGGTTTGCAAAAAACACTAATAAGCGGGAGCCCCTATTTGGCGTTTGAGGCGCCCCTAGTCATGATAGCACGCACCCTCCAGCATCCCCGTGCGCCCTATTGGGCCGTCCATGCGTGGGGTGCTCCCTATTTTTTGTGTTTTCATTTTCATTTCTATTTTTTTCTATTTTTTATTATATGTTAAAATTATTCAAGATTACAACAAGTTCTAGCATTTTTAAAAAGCAAATTGTTCAAAGGAAGTCTTAAATTCAAAAAATGTTTGTGATTTAAAAAGTATGAACATTTTTAAAATTTTAATGATTTTTTTGTGAAAGCTTTTATGAGCATTTTTTTAATACTGATGAACAATGTTTGCATTTGATGATTTTTTTTAATTCTATGAACATTGTTTGAACTTGATGCACAAAATTTGTATTAAATAACATTTTTCTAAACATTGATAAACAAATTTTAATATTTTGTGAGGGTTAAATGACAGTGGGAGAGGCTCGCACTGACCTTTTATTAACTCATGTCACAAGATTACATACTTACAGGGGTGGGGTTAAGGCCCCCAAGCCATGTCTAGGACCAACAGAAAAACCAAACAAGAGTACAAAGAGGGGATTACAAGTTCTGGAGGAACGTGGAGAAAAAGGGATGCAACTCCTGTCTACAGTTGTATGCAAGCAGCTCCATCAGACTCTTGAAGCGCGCCAACCAAGAGTCAAAAGAGTGTGGCACGCCCCTAAAATGCTTATTGTGGCGTTCCTTCCAGATACTCCAGGATGAGAGCATAAAAATGTCCATAAAGATAGGCTGGCTCCATTGCTGTTTCCCAGCGCGAATCAACCTGAGGGGGTTGTCATAATCAGACCAATGGATCCCCAACTTGGACCAACATTGAACAAACAAATTTTAATTCAACAAACAAATTTTGAATTTGATGAACATTTTTTGAAAATAGTGAGCAAAAATAGAATTGATGAACATATTTTTTGTTCGATGAACTAATTTTGAATTTTAATGAACATGTTTTAAATTCAATGAACCAAAAACTGAATCTGCTGAACATTATTTGAATTGTTGAGCATTTTTTATATTGTTTAATTTTTTTTTTTGAATTTGATGAAAAAAATGTTCATGAATCTGAAAAGAAAAAAATGAAAAAGTAAAGATGAAAAAAATAAAAGGAAAACAGAAAAGAAAAAGAAAAACGAATAAGGAATAAGAAATAAAAAAACAAAAGGAAAAAAGAGAATGAATAAAAAGGAAAAAAGGAAATGAAAAAATAAAACAAAAGGAAAAAATACAAAGGCAAAAAAAAGTAGAGAAAACATAAAAAAACCGGTTTTAGGAAGGTTCTAGAACCTTCCAGAAACCGGTTGGAAATAACCCAACCAATAGATCAGGAGCACGGGGGATGTGTGCTATGTCGCTAGCGTGGGGCGCGCAAATAGGAGCTGCCTAATAGCGGTCGCTTCAAGCGCCAAATAGGATCTGCCACGTCCGCCGAAGAGGCCTTTTTGTAAGTGAAATCTCAGACGAAGAATCTAGTGTTGGCCACCCCTAAAAAAAAATCTATTGTTTGCCCTTCTCAATTTCTTCTTCCTGCAAATAGAGAGCGAAATGCAAAATGAAAAACAAAAAGAGAGCGAAATTACTAGAACAAGATTTGGCCTCGTTAAGTCGTCATGATCTTCATTCTCCTTCTTCCACCTAGAAGTTGTAGCAATTTCCGTCTTTGCCTTTTGCAGGCAGGATGAACGAATCACTGCATCAAAGGCTTTACTAAGTTTACTTGATTATTGCAGCGCAGGCAGATCTCACTCTGTGTGTATGCCATCCGCTCATCCTTTTTTGTCTATCCACTCATCTTCTGGCGGGTGAATCAACCCTGCACGGCTGATCTATCGTGAATGTTTATCTACAACAGTGATCAAGGGATGTGTCATCTAAGAGCATCTACAGCCAGGGCGTCAAACCCACCTCATAGTCCGGGCGGGTCATCCGGTAACTGTCCGGTCGCAAAATTTTGATCTAGATGGACGCTTCAAACGAGCCTCAAACGTCCAGGCTGACCGACATCCCTCATATCCAGCCAAAATATGAGGTAGATATGGGGCGCCCGGGCACGCCCACCACATTGGACCGGGCACGCTGGCCCACCCGACCCTACATACATTCCTTCCCATCCGCTCGCCGGACCAAATCCTAGCCACTTCACTCCACCCCCCCCCCCCTCCGCCATCCAAACTCGTTTTCGGTGTCGTCTGGCCGATTCCGGCATGGCGGGCAGCAGATCCGAGTCCTTCACCTTCAGATCCATCGACTCTGAGCTCATCCCATGCGGCCCCGAGGAGGAGATGGTCGTCCGGCTTGCTCTCCGCCGCGCCGGGGAGGAGGCCAGTGCACGGCAGCGCTCGGACTCCTTCCGTCGGGAATTCATTGCTTCCGTCCAAATGGCGCATGGATCCGGTGCTGGGGCAGCCGTCACTGCCTTACCGGAGGCGGCGCAATCCGTGTGGCGTCCGAACGCGGTGGCAGACACCCAACCCCTTAGTTGGCACGTCGAAGCCATGGACGCACCGTGGGCGTCGTCCGACGCAAACATGGCGCAGCGTGCCGGGCACGGGACACGGCGGCAGCGCTCGCCACGGTGGACGTCGGCGAGGCGTAGTCGTTTTTTCGGCGCCCCGTATGGTGCACCGGTCCGAGCACCGCAACCGAGTCGTGGTGAATGTCGCCGGCTCGTCCCAGGACGAATCCATCATCGATCTGACGTCCACCAGCACCCAACGGGTTCCGGGCTCCGGCGAGAAAGACTAGGGCATGGGAGACGGCGGCAACTTGAGTCCTGTGAGCCGGCTCGTGTCCCATACCCTACTCTACCTTGCCGGCGACCGAACCAACACTCGAGGGGCGCAACCGGCTGGCCACAGCGGAGCCGGATGAGCGGGGAACGGAACCGGACGAAGCTATGCTCAAAGATCATTGCATTGCGTGTAATAATAAGGATTTTTTTTGAAACTGCCCAACAATTGCTGGTTTTCATTGATTTAGCAGAGGGGGGTGTTACAAAGGGTGATCAAGTGATCAGTAGCGCTCGGCTGCCCTACCCAGCACTATAGGTTTACATCTCACGGTACGTCCCCGAATGGGCTCTCCACACATCGTGCTCCTGCTAGCCTCCATTGTTCAAGGTCTCTTCTGCATCCATTGATGATGCTTTTCGCGCACGCTTGCTTTCTTCTGAACACGCAACCGTTGCGCTCCAGCCAAATGTGCCAGGCGATCAGGGCGAGCATGGACTTGATGCCTTTTCTGCTTGCGAGGGCGGTGGAGCTGATGATATGCTGGATTGTCGCCGTGGTGGAGTTTGCTGGAGGCCAAGATGCATGTTCTAGGGCGCCACATCCTTTCCACCTGGCTGCACTGCTCCAAACCCTGAGCGAGACCGGGCACTCCCAGAAAAGATGAACCGAGGTTTCTAGGTTTCGCCTATAACGATGGCAGAAGTAGCTGTTCTCCCATCCTCTCCTTTGCAGTCTGTCATTGCACCATAGACGGTCCAAGTGCAGCAGCCAGAGGAACATTTTGATCTTGCCCGGAGCCCAGATCTTCCAAATCATCCCTCTGAATTCATTCGGCCTTGTATTCTCAAACTGGGCGTTATAGGCCGTCTTCACGGTGTACTGTCTAGAGCCGCCCAGCGTCCATCTGATGTTGTCCGCTGTGCCTGCCTGGAAGGAGATCCGAGTCTGCCTAATGACTCGAGCCAGCTGCACGATTTGTGGTAGGATGTCGTCGAAGCTACCATGTCTGAGATCATGTAGCCACTTGTCTTCGTGTAATGCTTCACAAACCGATCTGTTCTCTTGCTTGGACCATGCAAAAACAGCAGGGTAGTCCTGCCGTAGGGTCCTGCCATTGAGCCATGGGCAGGACCAGAAGGAGGCAGTCCGTCCATCCCCGATGGTCACCACCGTAGACGCGGAAAAAAGGGCACGGTCTGCGGCATCACACGAGGTGCCGGTGCCAACCCAGGGCATGGATGGGTATGCCCAGCTCAGCCAGAGCCAGCGAAGCCGCAGGGCCCTAGCGAAGGTTGAAAGGTCGTGGATGCCCAAACCTCCTCTGGCCTCCGGCATGGTCACCACCTTCCATGCCACCTTGCACTTTCCACCGCTGATCTCCTGGTCGTGCGCCCACAGGAAGCGTCGCCTGACCTTGTCTATCTCCTTGAAGAACTTTTTTGGCGCCCGTAATACTGAGAGGGCGAACGTTGGCATTGCTGAAAGGACACATCTGACAAGGACTCTGCGCCCCGCCAGCGGTAGAAGCCGGCCCTTCCATCCGGCGAATCTAGCTCTGATTCGATCTAAGATGAACTGCAGGTGAACTAGCCTAGTTCTACCAGTGGTCAGTGGGAGCCCTAGGTACTTAACTGGAAAAGAGACTGTTGCACCTCCAAAACCTTGCAGTACGTGATCGAGGTTGATATCGTGGCAGCTAATGGGCACCGCAGAAGATTTGGCGAGGTTGACGCGGCAGACCGGTGGCGTCGCCGAAGCTAGCTAGAATTTGTAGCAGACTATCTACCTCCAGCCAGCTAGGGTTGGCGAAGATGACAGTGTCGTCGGCATAGAGGCTTGTCCTCATCCTTGCTGTCGAGCCAGGGATTTGCGAGAGAGCACCGGAGCGCGTGGCCGCCTCCAGGAGCCGATGCAGCAGGTCAATGCATAGGATTAAGAGCAACGAGGACAGAGGGTCCCCCTGCCGTAGTCCCCTAAGGTGATCGATGCGGTTGCCGGGGATGCCGTTGATCAGGCACGACAAGGACGAGGACGAGAGCAGCAGGGTGATCCAGTCTCGCCAGCGTGCGGGGAATCCCAGCGTACACATGAGCTCAATGATGTACTCCCAGGAAACACTATCAAAAGCTCGCGCGATGTCAATCTTCAACAGCAGCGCCGGGGTTTTGGCACGGTGCAGCGCTCTAATGGTGTTTTGGACATAGAGGTAAGTATCATGGATGCATTTGTTCTTCCCGAATGTCGTCTGCGCCGGGGAGATGATCTTGCTGATTACAGTGGATAGCCGCATGGACAAAACTTTAGAGATCAGTTTTCCAATGGAATGCACTAGACTTATAGGCCGGAAATCCCCCATGCTGGCAGCGCCGTCTTTCTTTGGGATGAGGGCGATCATGGCCGTGTTGAGGTCCGCGAAGCTGCCGTCCGCTATATGATAGAAGTGATGGAACACGGCCATTATATCATTTTTGATCAGGCTCCAGCATGATCTGAAGAACGTCCCTGAGAAGCCATCGGGGCCCGGTGCTTTATCTGCTAGTGAGGCCACAATCGCTGCCCAAAGCTCGGCCTCAGTGAATGGATTATCGAGTCCCTCATTGCTGACAGAGGGGAGATGCAGCTCTTCCCAGTTTAATGTGCTAACTCTGCTGATCCTGGAGCCTAACAGGTTACTGAAATGTTGGTGTGCGGCTGCCGCTTTATCTTCATGGTCAATGACAGTGCCTGTATCGGTCTGCAGCGAGTAGATGTGATTTTTCCTCCTCCTGGAGTTGATCTTTGCCTGGAAAAATGTTGTCTTTGCGTCACCCGCTCGCAGCCATGTGATTCTTGATGCTTGTCTCTTTCTGGCTCGCTCGATTGCTGCTAATCTGAGCAGCCTTTGCTTCAGTTGCCGGCGCAGCTGGAATTCAGCATCAGATAGACTTCTCTGCTCCTGCGCCACGTCAAGCCGCAAGATTATCTCGCACGCCAAGTGAAACTAAATTTTTGCGTCGCTGAAGAGAGTGCGAGCCCAAATTTTCAGGTCCGCAGCGGTTCTTCTCAACTTGACATTGAGCCGTGCAATTGGGCAGTCGTGATTCACAGGCCGCTGCCAAGCTCGCTGTACGGTTTCCTGAAAGCGCGGGAACCGGGGACAGAAGGATTCAGACTTGAAAGTCAGCCTTTTACGCGGTGCAGTGGAGTTGGCCAGTACCAGGGGGCAGTGATCAGAGCATGCAGTTGAGGCAGCAAGAAGCATGTGTGATGGAAACATGGCCTCCCACTCGATGTTGCAGAAGACCTTGTCGATGTTGACCATTGTTGGATCCTGGCGCTCACTAGTCCAAGTAAATCGCCGGTTCTTGCACTTGATTTCTCTGAGATGTGCTCTGTCAAGTGCCATTCTGAATCTGCCCATCAGCCTTCGATTTAGGTTCAGGTTATTCTTGTCCCTGGCCTCGTAGATGATGTTGAAGTCACCGTTGATCATCCATGGCTCTCCCACTGGCGGGGCTGCTTGAACCATCTCTGCCAGGAAATCATCCTTTCTTGCATCGTTAGCAGGCCCATACACTGTGGTTAACCAGAAGCTGTTGTCTCCCTGTGTCATCGTCACCTTTGCCGTGATGGAGTAACGGCCGATCGCATGAGTTTCAACTCGGGCGACGTTCTTATTCCATAGAATTGCTGCTCCTCCCCTTGTCCCAATGGCGGGCAGGACCGCACAGCCTTCCATGACCAGCCCGCCAATGTCACGCACAAACTCTTGTGTCCACGTCTCCAGCTTCATCTCCTGGAGGCATAGGATTGCTGTTCGATGGGCCTCTGCTACTTCTCTAACTACAGATCTTTTGGCTGGGGAGTTTAGGCCTCTAACATTCCAGCTCATGACGGTGCAGAGGTTGTTATTCATGGAAAACAGGGGATTCCTTCGCCAGCAAAAACAGTTCTATTAAAAAGAAGCAATAGTTTACACTTGCCGCAATACAGGGGGTCACCGGAGACCACCAATAGGCCCCATAATTCTCCGGTGCAAGTCGATCCACTAATCCCTATCATTGACAGTCTGCCGGAAGGGCCGACAGTGTCTAACACATACCCTAACTCCTGCTGGCTTAAGGCCAACCGCTGGCGAAAACTACTACTACAAAGCCTGCTGCTAGGCTTGAGAGATTGGAGAGCTAACATAAAGAAACTAGATAGCAGCTAAGCAGGCAACAACATCTGAAGCCTAGACTGCAGCATTTGCCTCGGCGTCCGGGCCAGCAAGACCGCCCGCAACGCGGAGAGCATCAGGATCCAGGCGGGTGAGCTTCGCGATGATCGCAATGTCGTCGTCCGTCAGAGGCTCATCGAAGCGCCGGATGAGGGCCTCTGCAACCTCAGCCGTCATCTTCTCCTTCGGGCCGAGCAGACCCAGCTGCTTGACAAGCAGGAGGGAGGCGCGTTGGGCTACAGGCACCGAGCTCGGGTTGGCATCCTGACGCGCGCTCTGCCTGGTCGGGGTGGAGGAGACACGGGTCTTGGGAGGGGCGGAGGGGCGCCGGGGTGGCGGAGCAGCGATGATGGGAGGAGGCACCACGGCGAAGAGGTGGTGTGGTTCCTCCTCAGTCGCGCCTCCGTTGAGCTGCAGTCGCATCACCTGCTGCGTGACCGCGCCCAGCTGCAGGTTGGTGGCGATCGTTGGTAGCGTGGCGTGGCAGGCAGCGAACTCGAGCGGGTTGGCGAGAACAGAGGCGATGGACTCGCCCAGCTCCTGCTGGGCCTCATCCAGGCGCGCTGGCGCCGGGAGATCCCGGCCCGTGGAGTCGAAGAAGGCCGTCACCGGTCTTCAGTGGCTGGGCCGCCTTGGGCCGGCAGCTTGGGAAGTAGGGGCACGGGGCGTTGCCTTCAGGGCCGCCAGCTGCTGGGCGTGCCTCCTCCCTCCGCGGCGACTCTCCGGTGTATGGCTGCGCTGGCGCGCAGCAGGGGCTGCATCGCACTTGGTGATCTTGTCGCGGCCGAGGAGGGTGTCCTTCCATGAGCGCCGTCCGCCACGGTCCTTATCGTGGTCGTCGTGGTCGTGGCGAGGCCCCAGCTGGATGCCACCGCAGCCTGATGGCGACACCAGGGCAGGGTGGCACCGTCCATGCCCCTGACCGTCTTCGACGTGCATGGTCCAGGTGCCGGGCCATATCTCCGGCACCTTTCGCCCCTCCTATGAGCCCGATGATGGAAGGCCGCTCTGAGCCAAGTGGGACGAGCGCGGCGACAGCGGTGACCAATCCTCCACCAGGTCGACGTGGATCAGCAGATCGTGGCGCTTGACGCACGGCGGAGGGGCGACCTCCCTGCTCGGCGGCGAGAAGCCTTGCATGGCCTCAATGCGCCCGGCGCCCCGGGCCGTCCTCCAAAGCGTGTGCCTGGTGGGGATGAGCGCTACATCCCACACCCACACCCAGCATGCAAAGGTCTTCGTGTGTCCGCGCTCGAGTGTCCTGGAGTCGAGCCGATCTACTATGCACTTCTTGCCGAGCACCTTCTCCGCCCCCTTGATGGACCAGAGCTGCAGGGGCATCTTCTCAATGACGACGCGGACATGGAGCAGAAAGTCTTGGTGGACGGCGTGGTCATCTTCGTGCCAGGGCTTGATGTTGAAGCAGACGTCGTCGACGTCGATGGAGCCGAGGCGGACGGCTTTGTCGCGGTACGCCGGCAGCTCGAAATGGACGAGGAAATCCTCCGGGTCGTGGCTCGTGACCCGAAGCAGGTGCGCCGGCGTGCGCATGTGGGTGTCGAAAGCGCGCCCCACCGACATGGGGCTCGCGGCGTGCCGCTCCGCCGTGCAGACGTGCATGACGGCGTGGCGGCGCAGCAGGAACGTCTGGTGCTCCATCTTCTGCGTCTCGACCACCACCGAGTGGCCGGTCATCGGGCGCCGCGAGGGGTCGGTGTGAGCGGGGCGCTCCAGGGCCGAGGCGGGAGGCGCCGGCGAGGGGAAACACAGCCGCTCTCTGACGGGGCCCCGAACGGGCGGCGGATGGCCCGGACCGCGCCGCAGGGGGTAGTCGCGGGCGCGGTGACCAGGCAGCTTGCACTCTATGCAGTGGAGAGGATCTCGGCAGTCAATGCGACGGTGCTCAGAGCTGAGGCATCTGAAGCAGAGACCGCGGAATCGCCTTAAGAAGGCCTCGCGGCCAGCAGCAACAGCAGCATTGAAGGAGGGCTGACGGCCTTGCTGTTGTCGGCGCGCGTGCGCACTACGGCCCTGCAGACGCGAGCTGTCGCGCCGCGCCTTCCGGGACTTGACCACCGTCCATTCATTGCCATTGCCGGAACGGGGGGGGGGGGGGGGGAGCTTGGCTGCGGGAAGGCCTAACTACTATGGATCTAAGCTGTGGTCGCCCAGACAGGGGGGGGGCTTGAGATATCCGGCGTGTAGAAGGGGGGCCGCCTTGGAGCACTCGCCCCGCAGCAGGATTCGCGGCGGGGAGCCGGGGGTAGCCGTTGGCGAGGGGAGGGGCGGCTGAGAGTCCGGCACAACGGACGGACCGCTGGATCCAGACTGGTGCGGCACCGACGAGCCTCAACCCACGCTATCCCTGGAGCGCGACCGGGCCGAGCGCGTGGAGCAGCAAGAGCGCGGATGCCCCATGGCGCCTGAGGGGGCGGGCCGGGGCGAGCTGCCCCGGGATCTGGTGGCCGCCGTGGCCGGAGCGGCCAGCGGCGTGGGGGAGGGGGGGAGGGGTGGGGGATAGCCAGCCAAATTTACTCGCGCATAATAAGGATTCGAGACTCCTAATTTAAGGTATCCGGATGTGGAATGCATCTTTTGAGGCATGACCGGTCACTGTCCGTGAACGTGGCCGAGCGCGTCCGCGGGTGCTTGTAGGGTCGGATTTTCAAGTCCGGTTGTAGATGCTCTAACTCGGGCAGCTCTAGGATCAAGTGTCATATAGATGCTCGTTCAGATTCTATCGAAAAATCTGTTACTTAGGTGTTCATGATTTGTTTTCTACTACCAGTTTAGCTTTAAGTTTTCAAGCCATGCGTTTCAGATGCATACAGAGGAGTAGGAGACGGCTGTGTTACTTCTCCTGCAGGCTGCTTCCATGACATTCTCTACCTTGTGCTCTGACTAGTCAAGACTCAACGGTCAAAAGGTTTTAATGTATTTGAGTTTCTGTCTGGCCTGCAAAGTTTTACGGGGTGGGTTGGTGTAACGATGTACTGCGTTCGTCCTAAAATATAAAACATTTTCTTTAGATCAGTTTAGCCTATAAAAAAGTTTTATATTTTGAGACGAAGGTAATATTTTCACAGTTCCGACTTCTGACGTAGTACTACCGTTGGATTGATCCGCTCGATCTGCGCGTGGGAGTTCGCATGCACCTGTCACCTGTGGCTTTCAACGTAGCTTACTGGCCCCAATGCTTATTTATTTCTTCTGGCCGTGACTTGCAGCAATACTTTACATGCACATCTCGCTTTCCACTGCACACTGCAGAGCGCTTTGGTCAATGCTGCCAAGTTTGTAGCCGTGTCTGCCTTGCATCTAATCACATTTTTTGCAGCGGTTCACTTGATTGCATTTCACAAAGATAAAAAAGAAAAGAAAATAAAACTTGGTTGTATTTTTGCAACTAAACTTACCAGCTACTGCAGCAAAAAAATACAGACAAAAAAGAGTAAAAAGTAATTCAATCTTTTATATAAATAATGTAGACCGTTGTAAAAGGATCGTTAAATTAGAAACCCATTTTTTAATAGTGGCAGCGACAAATAGACCAAAAAAGCCATGTTTGGGGGTTTTCTTTCACTTACGCAACAAGCGTTGCAGCGGTGGGCGACCGACTTTGCAACAGACAAAAAACAACGGCGATTGACCTTACAACATCGCGTATCTGGTCAGCAGCATAAACTCGCGTGGCCCTGACGACGGGAGCATCGTCGTGTTGCCTCAAGGTCATCGGAACGCTTCAATGATGTTGCGACGACAAGCTTCAATGATGTTGCGATGACATGCTTCGACGACCGCAAGGATGGCACAACTGTTGTGTGCTTTGGTGGCCGCGGCGACGCTATGATGGCAGCCCGATTGCTTCGATGATGTTGCGACGACATGTTTTGATAGCCGCAGTGTGCTTTGAAGCTTGCGGCAATGCTACGACGACAACCTGGCTACTTCAATGATATTGCGATGGGTGCTTCGGCGGCCACGACAAGTGCTTCAACAGCAGCGGCGATGCTGCGATTGCATTCCGACTGCTTCAATGATGTTGTGACGACATGCTTTGATAGCCGCGGCGTGCTTTGAAGGTTGCGGCGATGCTGCGACAACAACCTGGCTACTTTAATGATATTGCCATGGCGTGCTTGGACGGCCACGCCAGGTGCTTCAACAACCGCGGCGATGCTATGATTGCATCCCGACTGCTTCGATGATGTTGCGGTGATGCTTTGTTAGTCGCGGTGTGCTTTGAAGGTTGCGGCGATGCTACGACAACAACCTGGCTACTTCAATGATATTGCCATGGCATGCTTCGACGGCCACGACAGGTGTCTCAACAGCCGCCGCTATGCTATGATGGCAGCCCGACTGCTTTGACGATGTTGCAGCGTCGTGCTTCGACGGCCGCGACGGGTGCTTCGAAAGCCATGATGATGCCGCAACCAACCACGACGGTGGCATGCTTCAAACGGTCACGAGAATGCTTCGACGAAGGCCCAAGTGCTTTGATGATGTTGTGACGGCGCGCTTCCTGGACGAGGCGGTGCTACGACGACGATGGCACGACTGCGTCGATGATACTACAACGACAACCTGGCCACTTCAATGCCATTGCGATGGCATGCTTCGACGACTGCGACAGGTGCCTCAACAGCCGCGGCGATGCTACGATGGCAGCATAGTTGCTTCGATGATGTTGCGGCGTCGTGCTTCGACGACCGCGACGGGTGCTTCGACAGCATGATGATGCTGCAACCAACCACGACGGTGGCATGCTTCAAACGGTCACAACAATGCTGCGACGAAGGCCCGAGTGCTCCGATAATGTTGTGATGGCGTGCTTCATTACCGAGGCGGTGCTGCGAAGATGATAGCACGACTGCTTCGATGATACTACAACGACAACTCGACTGCTCTGCAGATGCTGTGATGGGATGCTTCAATGGCCACGGCGTCAAGGACACTACTCTAAACATTGCTATATCCAAAGCAACCATGACTCCATGAACTTGCTAGTACCAAAATCCAGCAAACATCCACGACCAATGTAAGAAAACGGTGTTGGAATCCTCGTTTGGTGCTTGTTATGTGTTTCAGCTTAAGACTTTTGTTTTTTGAACTTATTATTTTGATATTATTTGTAGCCAGTATCATATAGGAGTATGTAGCTAGTATGTGGTAAAGCGCTACGTGTGATGTAAAAAGTAAAAAAAGAAAGAAACGGGACCATGTACCTTTAGGTGAGCAGGCTAGATGCTACGCAGCCAGAATATACGGGCACTCGCGTGATGGACAGAGGCGCTCCGAGCGCACTCAGCGCCACAGGATCGTGTGCGATAAGACGGCGCGCGACGCGGCTGACAAATCAAGATATCATCCGACTTATTTTAAATGTTTTCCATAATATTCGCAGCGTCTAAAGGTGCAGAATATATAGAAGAACTTGTAGAAATCGGCCAGCTAAATTCACGTGCGTCCATATAATCTGGACCAAATTTTCTGGAGAACCTTTTCCAGGATCCCTCCCACGGCGCACTATATTAATCTATGCATTTTCTGGCTGGACAAAGTGCCAAAAATAGACCAGGGTGAGGACTCAGGAGGAACTAGATACGCAAGGACAAACTAGTTTAGTTGCAACTTGTTTCCAGCCATCAACTTGTTACTGTCATTTAGGCATGTGGGTACAAAGAACATGAAAATTCTAGCTTTACTCCTGCCGAGTTTTAGATCACTTTGACGGCATGGCCTTTTACACTTCCACATTTGGTCTCCACGGACTTCAGTTCATCCAGGGGAGGCATCATTCGCCGGTGCATAATGACTACAATCCACTACTAGAGATGCTCTAACAATTTCAACTCCCATTGCGATGGTGAGTCAGTTTCGAAGTAAAGTGCAACCTCTCTTTTGCCATGGTTTCCTCAAATCCTCTTGCTGAAGAAGACAATTCAGCCCGCGTGTTTCAGTATTCTTATTCCCTGTTCGGCGCGGTCGTTGGAAAGCAGGAGGAGGAACCAGGAAGCCGCATATCATGAATATTCGTACCATACCTACCTAGTTTAGTAAGACTTTGACGAAAGTAAAAGGAGATCCTTAACTTCATCGTCAGCATGTGCAGGTCATCTTTCTCCCGATATTGATAAGGTTATGCTACAGGCTCTGAATCTTATCTCACATGCAAAGCCAGCTGCAATGAAACAAAATCCAGAACGACCATCTAACTCATAAAAACGTAATGCTTTTTTGAAATGCCATCTTAGCTTTTGCATATGCCCAAGTGCATCTCATGAACATTTCCCTGTCAGTGAAATGTGTTGCAGTGGGCAGCGTGGCACCCATGCTCGATGCGCACACCTTCTTTTGTTGGTCTTAGTGTTACGTGACGAGCGTAGTAGCTAAATGGCTCTACTTTGTACGAGAGGACACAAGAGAAGAAACGGGCGTCCTTTTCTTTGGGATCGCCAGCTCCTTCTTATCTCCTGAAGTCCGAAGAATCTGTTCTCCCATGGTAAACAACGACTTTACGTCGCACGAGAGGCCAAATATTCAGGTTTATGTGCATATGTGATGATGAAGAGGTGCAATGATTGATTCAGGAGGGTGTAGCTAGAGTAGCAACGTTCCTTGTCTACCCCTGGATGGTGCGCAGTAGGACGGCGATCGATGGTCGTCAAGTTGACGCCCTGTTTGTGTTTCTCCTTGGACAGCTATTCTCCGTGCCACTCACTCAACAGGACGCATTCTGACGGTGTTCCTGAGACTAGGATAGACACTCGATCTGCGCGTCAGTGCGTCACCTATGCTATGCGTCGTACAGCGCGCATGCATGAGTCGAGCCGTGGCATCTCGACCGCGACCGGGTTCAACTGGGGGTCTGCTGGAGGTACGTGCTTGGCGTCACGGGAGCACTTTTCATGGGCTCATGGCTGGAAACACTGAAGCACATTGATGGCTGCGAACTGCACGCCGTTCCTCTGATGTCTGAGCCGCATAACTCTGCAGCGTCCTCTTGCGGATACGCACGCACGCAGCGGCGCACTCTAGTTCAGTCGAATGCCGACATGACATGCGCCACGTACGCAGGCCTGCATGCACCGCACCATCGTTGTTGCCACTCAACTCGAGGTCGCATGGGTACCAGAGATTGGGAACTTGGGGAAGTTCACCACGCGGTAAAAGAGAAGATCTGCCGGGGCCGTATCCACCACCACCATCAACGGTGACATGTCGCCGTTCGTTCGTCAGTCGTGGCGTCGGCTGTGCGGTGCACAGTACAGGACAGGCTACGCCTGCCTCTGTAAACCACTTCCCCAGAAGGGGACGCCGCGCGCCGTGCGCGCTATACGACCTACTCCATGGCCATTTGGTGGTGGCGGTCACTGCCACCTTGACGACTCGCCACGACCACGGCCACGTACGTGTACGTGCCCACCAGCTCAGCTCAATTGATCTGATTCAGTCTCTTTTTTCTTTGAGTGGAAGATCTGGTTTAGTTGAACTTTGTTAGATTCTAAATATATCCTCAAATTTTAATAAATATTGTTCGGTTTGCATGTCTGTTTGAATTATCCGTTTGAGCTAATGCGAACATTGGATGCACACGGTTGGATGGCCGTCTACTCCACCGCTGTCTGCGGTCACATCCAAACGCGTCTTCGATGTGTCAATTTTGGTGAACCGCGTTGGATTTGCCCACACAAGCAGGCTCTGAAAAGGTGACGGCGAGTTTTGCTCCTACTTAATCGCTACAGTAACCCGTTGGAACTTTGAAAGGCAACTTTCGTCAAAACTCAAGTGAAAGCCACCTCTGGCTGCGGACGGAGCTAAAACACTCGAGGTAAAATGCACCTTTCTTCGCAGAATCGGTATGCAAGTTCTTTTCCTGGAATCAAGAGTTAGAATTGTGCTGGGATCTGCAATAACTCTTGTCATTTTCTAACAATTCTTTTTGCCAAACGTTCTCTAACAGTTTTATCTTCTTACTTGGTTGTCACGCTACGAGTTCCGAGTATTGTTAGGGCATTTCTAACCGATCCCCTAAAACTAAAACTTAAAGGAGTATATACCTTAGTGGAGTATATATACTCCACTAAAATTTCGTCGGACCTAGCCGATCCCCTATAGTTAGCGGAGTAAAACTAAATTTGTGCAAATTCAATCAAATTTTAACCCAAAAATGATGCATTTAAACATAAAGTTCAACATAGAAAGTCCTCGTAATCGAACATTAAATATAAATTTAAACTAGAACTAACCCTAAATTAAATTCAGCCGAAGTGGAGGTCGAGCCGGTCCTTCCGGGTGAGGCCACCCTCGGCGCGAGCTGGGTTCGGGCCGGTGTCGTCGTCGTCGTTGGCGAAGACGCTCCGCCACTCCTCGACGCCGATCTCGTCCTCGCCGCCCTCGTTGCCACCCTCGTCGTCGGAGATGACGATAACTTCACCGTCATTGACCGTGAGTTTCGTCCGCTCGGCCTCCACGAGCTCCGGGTACTGTCGGTGGAGCTCATCCATGTAGGCGTCGGCGGCGGCCTCGGCCTCGAGGCACTCCCTCGTCTCTCGGTCCTCCCGTGCCATCCGAGCAGTCACCACCCCCGGCTCCGGCGGGACGAGGTGGACCGTAGCCATCTCAAAGGGGAAGTTGATCCTCGCATTGTGGTGTAGGATCGAAATTAGGTCTAGAGGGGGGGAGGGGTGATTAGACTACTTGACTAAATAAAAAGCTAACCTTTTCCCAATTTTAAGTGTTGGCAGATTTTAGCAATTAGTACAAGTCAAGCAATCAACCTACACATGCAATTCTAAGAGTGTAGCAGTGGAAAGTAAAACATTGTATATGAAGGTAAAGGAAAGGATTTGAAGAAGGCAAACGCAATGTAGACACGAAGATTTTTGGCGTGGTTCCGATAGGTGATGCTATCGTACATCCCCGTTGATGGAGACTTCAACCCACGAAGGGTAACGGTTGCGCGAGTCCACGAGGGGCTCCACCCACGAAGGGTTCACGAAGAAGCAACCTTGTCTATCCCACCATGGTCATCGCCACTTGCCTCACTCGGGTAGATCTTCATGAAGTAGGCGATCTCCTTTCCCTTACGAACTTCTTGGTTCAACTCCACAACATGTCGGAGGCTCCCAAGCGACACCTAACCAATCTAGGAGACACCACTCTCCAAAATGTAATAGATGGTGTGTTGATGATGAACTCCTTTCTCTTGTGTTTCAAATGATAGTCTCCCCAACACTCAACTCTCTCTCACATATTTGGCTATGGTGGAAAGACGATTTGAGTGGAAAGCAACTTGGGGAAGTTTAGAGATCAAGATTCTTGTGGTTGGATTGGAATGTCTTGGTCTCAACACATGAAGTAGGTGGTTCTCTCTCAGAAAATGACTAGTGTAAGTGTAGGCACGTTCTGATGGCTCTCTCACAAATGGAGAAGTGGGTAGAGGGGTATATATAACCTCCACACAAAATTCAACCGCTACACACATTTGACCCAACTCAGTCAGACCGAATAGAAGAACTCGGTGAGACTGATTTAGTACAAAACGTGAATGTTAGGAATCTCGGTGGGACCGATGTGCTAGGGCTTAGGGAAAACATCAACTCGGTGGCACCGATTGCATCATCTCGGTTAGACCGAAGTGAAGCAATAAGGTAACCGAGAGGATGTCAAGCAAACTTGATGGGACTGATTGCACATTTCGGTGAGACCGAAATAATTGCAACATGCAACAGAGAGTTTGCAAGGCCATCTCGGTGAGACCGAGATCCGTATCGGTGTGACCGAATTGTCTAGGGTTTCTAGCAGTGGCTTTGTCAACTGAACTCGGTGGCAACGGATAGGTCATTTCGGTGGGGCCGAGTTTGACTTGGATTTTTGGACAAATGTGGAAATGAGAAAGTGGCTGAGGGTTTTTGGAGCAATATCACTAAGCACTTTGAGCAAGTAGACCATTAAGTAACACCTCATCCCCTTTTAATAGTATTGGCTTTTCTATGGACTCAATGTGATCTTGGATCACTAAAATAGAAATGAAGAGTCTTGAGCTTTTGCCAATCTTTGTCCTTAGCATTTTGAGGGGTCCACATCTCTAGTCCATGCCATGCCAAACATTGAACTTCCTGAAATATTCAACTTGAATGGATAGTAGTTCAATGAGCTATATATATATATATATATATATATATATATATATATATATGTTGTTATGAATTACCAAAACCACCCGGGGATTAGTTGCACGCGGCCGTGTAACCGGATCTGCCACCTATTGTATTCCATGGCCGCAAGCTCGGCCGTGTGGAATGAGCTGACCCACTTCCACTTGTGGGTCTCGCGGTCGGTGATTTCCGCCACCCACGTCCCCCATGACCGTTGCAGGATGCCGAGGTAGGTCCTCGTCAGCGGCCATGGTGGAGGGAGCTCCAGGAAGTCCTCAAAACGGAGGACAGGCACGGCGGCGGGCGGATCGGCCGAGCAGCGACGGCTCAAGGAAGCAGCCGCGGACGACAACCCGTGGGCGTGGAGATGCGGATCGGCGGAGGGGACCAGTGGCCACCGCGTCCGGCCATCAGAAAGAAAGGGGCAACAGATCGGGGCAGGGACGCGCCGGCGGCGGGACGAGGGGTAGAAGAGGAGGAGGAGGAGGGGAAGAAAGAGAGGTGTGGGAGGACGACTCCTGGGTAGGCTCAACAATACTTAGCAATTTTCAAAACATAGAGGCAGCCAACGCCCCTCAGTCCGGCTAGCCCTCTAGCGAGCCCTCCGGCTCTGGGTTGGCTAGGAATGGTGCCACATCCCTGGCCGGCTAGCCCCAGCAGGCAGGCGGCGGGTCAGCGCCTGTCCAATCCAACCGTACGACAAGAAACCCACCCACAACGGGGAGAGCGTGGCAATAGTGCTCACACCACCGATGACCAACAAGAGCGTGGCAACAATGCTCATATATAGTACCACTGGCCGGGGCATATGACGACGGCGCGATGCAGCACTGTAGCCACACAAAGCCGACCACTCAGTGACGCGGCGGGTGACGTGCCACAGCGGAGTGTAGCCGACGGGCCCCGCTGGAAGACAGAGACGATGACAATAGGGCCCCGCCCTCCTTATTCTAGCCATTGTAACCTCGAAGGCCAGGCTATAAGACCTCCCAGGAGCCCCTGGAGAGGGGGTCGGCTCATTCTACATACACCCACACGCTCATTCAAGGAGACGAGAGAGCTAGCTCCCTCTTCCTCCTCCATCCATATAGTGCAAGGAGCACCATTATAGTTCTTGTGATCCTCATAGCCGATCCGACAGGACTAGGGGTGCTACCTCCCTCAGAGGGCCCTGAACCTAGGTACGTCTTGTGTCTTGATACGTCTCTGTCGTATCTATAATTTTTGATTGTTCCATGCTAATATTCTTCAACTTTCATATACTTTTCGTAACTTTTTATACTATTTTTGGGACTAACATATTGATTCAGTGCCCAGTGCCAGTTCCTGTTTGTTGCATGTTTTATGTTTCGCAGAAACCCAATATCAAGCGGAATCCAAACGTGATAAAAACGGATGGAGAATTATTTTGAAATATTTGGGATTTTCCGGAGAAAGAATCAACGCGAAACGGTGCCCGAGGTGGCCACGAGACAGGAGGGCGCGCCCTTCCCCCTGGGTGCGCCTGGCACTCTCGTGGGCCACCCGTAAGGTGGTTGACGCTCTTCATTTGCTGCAAGAAATCTAATTTTATGAGAAAAATCTGGGCGAAAGATTCACCCCAATCGGAGTTATGGATCTCCGGATATAAAAGAAACGGTGAAGGGCAAGGATCTGGGAACGCAGAAACAGAGAGAGACAGAGAGACAGATCCAATCTCGGAGGGGCTCTCGCCCCTTCCACGCCATGGGAGCCAAGGACCAGAGGGGAAACCCTTCTCCCATCTAGGGAGGAGGTCAAGGAAGAAGAAGAAGAAGGGGGGCTCTCTCCCCCTTGCTTCCGGTGGCGCCGGAACGCCGCCGGGGGCCATCATCATCACCGCGATCTTCACCAACACCTCCGCCATCTTCACCAACATCTCCATCACCTTCCCCCATCTATATTTAGCGGTCCACTCTCCCGCAACCCGCTGTACCCTCTACTTGAATATGGTGCTTTATGCTTCATATAATTATCCAATGATGTGTTGCCATCCTATGATGTCTGAGTAGATTTTCGTTGTCCTATCGGTGATTGATGAATTGCTATGATTGATTTGAGTTGCATGTTTTATTATTGGTGCTGTCCTATTGTGCCCTCCGTGTCGCGCAAGCATGAGAGATTCCCGCTGTAGGGTTTGCAATATGTTCATGATTTGCTTATGGTGGGTGGCGTGAGTGATAGAAGCACAGACCCGAGTAAGTAGGTTGTTTGCATATGGGATAAATGGGACTTGATGCTTTAATGCTATGGTTGGGTTTTACCTTAATGATCTTTAGTAGTTGCGGATGCTTGCTAGAGTTCCAATCATAAGTGCATATGATCCAAGAAGAGAAAGTATGTTAGCTTATGCCTCTCCCTCAAATAGAATTGCAATAGTGATTACCGGTCTAGTAACGTAGTCATTTGCTTAGGGACAATTCCACAACTCCTACCACCACTTTTCCACACTCGCTATATTTACTTTATTGCTTCTTTATCTAAATAGCCCCTAGTTTATATTTACGTGTTCTTTATTATCTTGCAAACCTACCCAACAACACCTGCAAAGTACTTCTAGTTTCATACTTGTTCTAGGTAAAGCGAACACTAAGCGTGCGTAGAGTCGTATCAGTGGCAGATAGGACTTGAGAGAATATTTGTTCTACCTTTAGCTCCTCATTGGGTTCGACACTCTTACTTATCGAAAGAGGCTACAATTGATCCCGTATACTTGCGGGTTATCAAGACCTTTTTCTTGCGCCATTGCCGGGGAGTCATAGCGTGGGGTGAATATTCTCGTGTGCTTGTTTGCTTTATCACCAAGTAATTTTTATTTGCTGTCCTTAGTTGTTTTCTATCTTTAGTTATGGGTAGGAAACACAAAATACCAAAAAATTAGTTGTACCTACTGCACCAATGGTTGAAGGACCACTCAAAATCTATCTCACTACTGAAGCTTTTTACTTGGATCATCTTCGATCCCTATGTGCTCGTGCTGAAACCCCAACTAGCTTAGTTGAGGGCAAATTTTTAGATGAGCATGCTTGTTATGTGCGACACCGTATATCTGAAAAAGGGAAACTTTTACTGGATCAAATTCATCGTTTGCAATGCTATGCTTGGAATTTATGTGAAATATATGATGTTACTTGTTGTTCTGAAAACCCTAAGAAACACCTTCCCTACCAATGTGAGTTTATTGATAATGGGATCGTATCTTCGTATGCTAAGGGTGTTTATAATTACTATGATGTTCAACAAATTGAAGAATTTGTTGCTTTTAAGGGTGCTTACGAAATTGCTTCTTTGATTGAAAAGTATGATGCTACTCTCTACAAATCTGAAAATTTTGCCATACTTGAATATTGTTATGATACTTATGCTTCTAATGCCTATGTTAAACTATATATGAGAAATTCTCCGCTGTCCAAGAAGAGATTAATATTTTGCAAGATGCTATGGAAGAAGAAATTGATGAGACTGTGAGCTCATTGGATGAAAAAGATGATGAGGAGAGTGAAGAACAAAAGGAGGAAGAGCGGATTAGCTACCCGTGCCCACCTTCTAATGAAAGTAACTCTTTAACTCATACATTGTTTAATTCCCCTTCGTGCTTACCGAAGGATGATTGCTATGATGATTGTTATGATCCCGTTGATTCTCTTGAAATATCCCTTTTTGATGATGCTTGCTATGCTTGTGGCCAAGATGCCAATATGAATTATGCTTATGGAGATGAACTTGCTATAGTTCCTTATGTTAAACATGAAATTGTTGCTATTGCACCCACACATGATAGTCCTATTATCTTTCTGAATTCTCCCGACTACACTATATCGGAGAAGTTTGCTTATTAAGGATTATATTGATGGGTTGCCTTTTACCATTGCACATGATGATTTTGATGAATGTAATATGCATGTGCTTGCTGCTCCTACTTGCAATTATGATGAGAGAGGAACTATATCTCCACCTCTCTATGTTTCCAACACAATAGAATTGCAAGAAGCTGCTTATACTATGCATTGGCCTTTACTTGGTGTGCATGAATTGTTCTTGTATGACATGCCGATGCATAGGAAGAGAGTTAGACTTCGTTGTTGCATGATATATGTTACTTTGTGCTCACTGCTAAATCATAAATCATTGTTAATTAAAATTGGCTTTGATATACCTTGGGATCCAGGTGGATTCACTACTTGAGCACTATATGCCTAGCTTAATGGCTTTATAGAAAGCGCTGCCAGGGAGACAACCCGGAAGTTTTAGAGAGTCATTTATTTCTGTTGAGTGCTTTTATATAGTTTAAAAAAATAAAAAAATAAAGAGGGGAACCCAAAACTTTTCAAAAAGGAAAGTGACAAGCATTGCTGAAGTGGGAGCTAGCCTTGAACTTTGTTCATGCTCACGGAAACTTTGTGAATCTTGATTACAGAAACTTTTCAACAAAAATAATTATCCCCTTTTACAATTCCGTTTTATTATAAAAATAATGTGCCAAGGTTTGCCTTTAGGATGTTTACAATGCTTGTTGGTTTGTATGGTGCAGGACAGAAACTTTGGCTGTAGTGCGCGATTTTACGTTTTTAACTGGAAAGCCAAACGGTTCTGATTCGTTTTGCACTGTCTTTATGTACAAATTTTTTATTTTTCCTAATTTTGGTAGAATTTTTGGGGTACCATAAGTATGGTGGATGTTCAGATTGCTACAGACTGGTCAGTTTTTGACAGATTCTGTTTTTGATGCATAGTTTGCTTGTTTTGATGAATCTATCAATTTATATTAGTGGATTAAGCCATGGAAAAGTTATATTACAGTAGACACAATGCAAAAACAAAATATGAATTGGTTTGCTACAATACCTAGAGTAGTGATTTGCTTTATTATACTAACGGATCTTACCGAGTTTTCTGTTGAAGTTTTGTGTGGATGAAGTGTTTGATCAAGGAGGTCTCGATATGAGGAAAAGGAAGAGAGGTAAGAGCTCAAGCTTGGGGATGCCCAAGGCACACCAAGTAAATATTCAAGGAGACTCAAGCGTCTAAGCTTGGGGATGCCCCGGAAGGCATCCCCTCTTTCTTCAACAAGTATCGGTATGTTTTCATATTCGTTTTGTTCATGCGATATGTGCAAGTCTTGGAGCGTCTTTTGCATTTAGTTTTCATTTTTCTTTTATGCACCATTGCTGGTATGATATAGTCCTTGGTTGATTTATAGAATGCTCATTGCACCTCACTTAAATCTTTCGAGTATGGCTTTATAGAATGCTTCATATGCTTCACTTATATCATTTGAAGTTTGGATTGCCTGTTTCTCTTTAGATAGAAAACCGCCATTTGTAGATTGCTCTTTTGCTTCACTTATATTTGTTAGAGCGTTGTAGAAAGAATTAAACTCTCTTGCTTCACTTATATCAATTTAGAGAGATGACAGGAATTGGTCAATCACATGGTTAGTCATAAAATCCTACATAAACTTGTGGATCACTGAATATGATATGTTTGATTCCTTGCAATAGTTTTGCGATATAGAGGTGATAATATGTGGGAGGTACTAGTAGATGGTTGTGTTTAGTAAGGATGTTGGTGTTAAGGTTTGTGATTCCCGAAGCATGCACGTATGGTCTACTAACTATGTAACCAAATTGGCGCGCATTGTATTTTGATTGTTTATCTTTGCGTGAAGGTCGGGGGCGCGCGATGGTTAACTCCTACCAACCTCCCCCCTAGGAGCATGTGCATAGTACTTTGTTTCAAGGGCTAATAAATTTTTGCAATAAGTATGCGAGTTCTTTATGACTAATGTTGAGTCCATGGATTATACACACTCTCACCCTTCCATCATTGCTAGCCTCTTTGGTACCGTGCATTGCCCTATCTCACCTCGAGAGTTGGTGAAAACTTTGCCGGTGCATCCAAACATCGTGATACGATACGCTCTATCACACATAAGCCTCCTTATATCTTCCACAAAACAGCCACCATACCTACCTATCATGGCATTTCCATAGCCATTCCGAGATATATTGCCATGCAACTTCCATCATCATCATATACATGACTTGAGCATTCATTGTCATATTGCTTTGCATGATCGTAAGATAACTAGCATGATGTTTTCATGGCTTGTCCGTTTTTTGATGTCATTGCTATGCTAGATCATTACACATCCCGGTACACTGCCGGAAGCATTCATATAGAGTCATATCTTTGTTCTAGTATCGAGTTGTAATATTGAGTTGTAAGTAAATAAAAGTGTGATGATCATCATTATAGAGCATTGCCCCATGAAAAAAAAGAAAAATAAAAAAAAGAAAAAAGGGGAGAGGCCAAAGAAGCCTAAATAAAAAAGGGGGCCAAAGAAGCCCACCAAAAAAAAGAAAAAAAAGAAAAAAAAGAAGAAAAGAAAAGGGGCAATGTTACTATCCTTTTTCCACACTTGTGCTTCAAAGTAGCACCATGTTCTTCATATAGAGAGTCTCCTATATTGTCACTTTCATATACTAGTGGGAATTTTCATTATAGAACTTGGCTTGTATATTCCAACGATGGGCTTCTTCAAATGCCCTAGGTCTTCATGAGCAAACAAGTTGGATGCACACCCACTTAGTTTTCAGTTTGAGCTTTCATACACTTATAGCTCTTAGTGCATCTGTTGCATGGCAATCCCTACTCCTCGCATTGACATCAATTGATGGGCATCTCCATAGCCCGTTGATTAGGCGCGTCGATGTGAGACTTTCTTCCTTTTTGTCTTCTCCACATAACCTCCACCATCATATTCTATTCCACCCATAGTGCTATATCCATGGCTCACGCTCATGTATTGCGTGAGAGTTGAAAAAGTTTGAGAATACTAAAATATGAAACAATTGCTTGGATGACACCGGGATAGGCATGAGGGGTACCTTGTGTTAAGAAAAGGGAGTATACAAGACTATATGATTTTGTAGGGATAACGTTCTGGAAGCATTGATATTTTGAAAGACATGATTGTTTGTTGGGATGCCCTAAGTATTATTGTTTTTATGTGAAATGATAGACTATTGCTTTGAATCACTCGTGTCTTAATATTCATGCCATGATTAGATATATGATCAATATTATGCTAGGTAGCATTCCACATCAAAAATTATCTTTTTTTATCATTTACCTAATCGAGGATGAGCAGGAATTAAGCTTGGGGATGCTGATACGTCTCCGTCGTATCTATAATTTTTTATTGTTCCATGCCAATATTTTTCAACTTTCATATACTTTTGGCAACTTTTTATACTATTTTTGGGACTAACATATTGATCCAGTGCCCAGTGCCAGTTCCTGTTTGTTGCATGTTTTATGTTTCGCAGAAACCCAATATCAAACGGAATCCAAACGGAATAAAAAGGACAGAGAATTATTTTGGAATATTTGGGATTTTCCGGAGGAAGAATCAATGCGAAACGGTGCCCGAGGTGGCCACGAGACAGGGGGCGCGCCCTTCCCCCTGGGCGCGCCTGGCACTCTCGTGGGCCACCCGTAAGGTGGTTGACGCTCTTCTTTTGGCTCAAGAAAGCTAATTTTATGAGAAAAATCTGGGCGAAAGATTCACCCCAATCGGAGTTATGGATCTCCGGATATAAAAGAAACGGTGAAGGGGAAGGATTTGGGAACGCAGAAACAGAGAGAGACAGAGAGACAGATCCAATCTCGGAGGGGCTCTCGCCCCTTCCACGCCATGGGAGCCAAGGACCAGAGGGGAAACCCTTCTCCCATCTAGGGAGGAGGTCAAGGAAGAAGAAGAAGAAGGGGGGCTCTCTCCCCCTTGCTTCCGGTGGCGCCGGAACGCCGCCGGGGGCCATCATCATCACTGCGATCTTCACCAACACCTGCGCCATCTTCACGAACATCTCCATCACCTTCCCCCATCTATATTCAGCGGTCCATTCTCCCGCAACCCGCTGTACCCTCTACTTGAACTTGGTGCTTTATGCTTCATATTATTATCCAATGATGTGTTGCCATCCTATGATGTCTGAGTAGATTTTCGTTGTCCTGTCGATGATTGATGAATTGCTATGGTTGATTTGAGTTGCATGTTTTATTATTGGTGCTGTCCTATTGTGCCCTCCGTGTCGCACAAGCGTGAGGGATTCCTGCTATAGGGTTTGCAATATGTTCATGATTTGCTTATGGTGGGTGGCGTGAGTGAGAGAAGCACAGATCCGAGTAAGTAGGTTGTTTGCGTATGGGATAAAGGGGACTTGATGCTTTAATGCTATGGTTGGGTTTTACCTTAATGATCTTTAGTAGTTGCGGATGCTTGCTAGAGTTCCAATCATAAGTGCATACGATCCAAGAAGAGAAAGTATGTTAGCTTATGCCTCTCCCTCAAATAGAATTGCAATAGTGATTACCGGTCTAGTAACATAGTCAATTGCTTAGGGACAATTCCACAACTCCTACCACCACCTTTCCACACTCGCTATATTTACTTTATTGCTTCTTTATCTAAACAACCCCTAGTTTATATTTATGTGTTCTTTATTATCTTGCAAACCTATCCAACAACACCTACAAAGTACTTCTAGTTTCATACTTGTTCTAGGTAAAGCGAACACTAAGCGTGCACAGAGTCGTATCAGTGGCAGATCGGACTTGAGAGAATATTTGTTCTACCTTTAGCTCCTCGTTGGGTTTGACACTCTTACTTATCGGAAGGGGCTACAATTGATCCCGTATACTTGCGTGTTATCATGTCTCCACTCATTCGTGCCTAATCTCGTCTCCAGAACCCACCGACTTCCATCGGCTCCACCACTCTCGATTAGCCATTCCATGGTGTCTGTCATGAGAACACCATGACAGCTCGCTCCCACCATGGGACCATCCACGGCGTCGGCTAGAGTCACGTCCCGGACGAGACCCTTCACTCCTTTGGTGAGCACATTGCGCATGGTCTTGTCTGCGTGCCTGGTGCGTCCAGCTGCGCCGGCTACGGTGCTGTTCTTGGCGCGGACATTGCCTGTCCTGCAAGAGGCTCCGTCGTCCCCTTCGGCAAGCTGTGCGTCTTCATTGCGCTCGTCCCCGACGAGTACCCTAGCGAGGTGCTCACTTTCTTTGACCCGCTGGCATACAGCGGTAGCGATGTCTCCTACGACATCGATGACCTCTGTGTCCATGTGAAGGTCCTCACCACTAGCTCCAGCACGCCTCTGCTCCAACAGGGAAACGGCAGCGGCCGTGCCCCATGCTGGCCAGTCCAACCCCCTGCAAGCTGTGGTGCAGAACTCGCGCGCTCCCGTTGCGCTGGGGGCCACGCTAGTTGATGCCACAGCCAAGCTCGAGGCAGCCCACTGATAACCCACAAGTATAGGGGATCGCAGAGCTAGATGGCAGTTCCTTACCTCCCCTCGTAGTTGAGGGCAAAATAGTAGTTCGATCGTCTTTCAAGTTCTTCATAGTGATCAACAGATATAAATCCCAAGTGACTCAGAGAATAAAGCTATGCTCCCCGGCAACGGTGCCAAAAATTAGTCTTGATAACCCACAAGTACAGGGGATCGCAACAGCTTTCGAGGGTAGAGTATTCAACCCAAATTTATTGATTCGACACAAGGGGAGCTAAAGAATATTCTTGAGTATTAGCAGTTGAGTTGTACATTCAACCAGACCTGGATAACTTAGTATCTGCAGCAAAGTGTTTAGTAGCAAAAGTGATATGATAGTAATGGTAACGGTAGCAAAAGTAAAGATAAATGTTTTTGGGTTTTTGTAGTAGTTGTAACAGTAGCAACCGAAAAGTAAATAAGAGAAGAACAATATGTGAAAAGCTCGTAGGCAATGGATAAGTGATGGATAATTATGCCGGATGCGATTCCTCATGCAATAGTTATGACATAGGGTGATATAGAACTAGCTCCAATTCATCAATGTAATGTAGGCATGTATTCCATAAATAATCATACATGCTTATGGAAAAGAACTTGTATGACGTCTTTTGTCCTACCCTCGCGTTGAAGCGGGGTCCTAGTGGAAACTAAGGGATATTAAGGCCTCCTTCTAATAGAGAACCGGACCAAAGCATTAACACATAGTGAATACATGAACTCCTCAAATTACGGTCATCACCGAGAAGAATCCCGATTATTTTCACTTCTGGGTTGTCGGATCATAACACATAATAGGTGACTATAGACTTGCAAGATAGATCAAGAACACACATATATTCATGAAAACATAATAGGTTCAGATCTGAAATCATGGCACTCGGGCCCTAGTGACAAGCATTAAGCATAGCAAAGTCATAGCAACATCAATCTCAGAACATAGTGGATACTAGGGATCAAACCCTAACAAAACTAACTTGATTACATGGTAAATCTCATCCAACCCATCACCGTCAAGCAAGCCTATGATGGAATTACTCACGCACGGCGGTGAGCATCATGAAATTGGTGATGGAGGATGGTTGATGATGACTACGGCGACGAATCCCCCTCTCCGGAGCCCCAAACGGACTCCAGATCAGCCCTCCCGAGAGAGATTAGGGCTTGGCGGCGGCTCCGTGTCGTGAAACGCGATGAAACTTTCTCCTTGATTTTTTTCTCCCCGGGATGGAATATATGGAGTTGGAGTTGAGGTCGGAGGAGGTCTAGGGGGCCCACGAGATAGGGGGCCGCGCCCTAGGGGGGCGCCCCCTGTCTCGTGGATAGGCCGTGGGCCCCCTGGCACTAATTCTTTCGCCAAAAAATCTTATTAAATCTAAAAAGTGCCTCCGTGGATTTCTAGGATATTCCGAGAACTTTTCTTTTCTACACATAAAACAACATCATGGCAGTTCTGCTAAAACAGCGTTAGTCCGGGTTAGTTTCATTCAAATCATGCAAGTTAGAGTCCAAAACAAGGGCAAAAGTGTTTGGAAAAGTAGATACGTTGGAGACGTATCAACTCCCCCAAGCTTAAACCTTTGCTTGTCCTCAAGCAATTCAGTTGATAAACTGAAAGTGATAAAGAAAAACTTGTACAAACTATGTTTGCTCATGTTGTTGTAACATGAAAAGCCAGCATTCAAGTTTCAGCAAATATTATGAACTAACCATACTAACAATAACACATAGGTCTCACAATTACTCATATCAATAACATGAGCAGCTAGCGAGCCATAATGATAAAACTCGGATGACAACACTTCTCAAAATAATCATAACATGATATAACAAAATGGTACCTCGCTAGCCCTTTCTAAGACCGCAAAACATAAATGCAGAGCACCTTTAAAGATCAAGGACTGACTAAACATTATAATTCATGGTAAAAGAGATCCAGTCAAGTCATACCCGATATAAACCAATAATAATGAATGCAAATGACAGTGTGCTCTCCAGCGGGTGCTTTTTAATAAGAAGGGTGACGACTCAACATAAAAGTAAATAGATAGGCCCTTCGTAGAGGGAAGCAGGGATTTCTAGAGGTGCAGAGCTTGATTTTAAAATAGAGATTGAATAATATTTTGAGTGGTATACTTTTGCTGTCAACGCAACAACTATGAGATGGTTGTATCTTCCATACTACATGCATTATAGGCAGTTCCCAAACAGAATGGTAAAGGTTTATACTCCCCCAACCACCAACAAGAATCAATCCATGGCTTGCTCGAAACAACGAGTGCCTCCAACATACAACAGCCCTGGGGGAGTTTTGTTTAATTATTTTGATTTACTTTGATCTTTTTGGATCATGGGACTGGGCATCCCGGTTACCGGTCCTTTTTCATGAATGAGGAGCGGAGTCCACTCCTCTTGAGAATAACCCACCTAGCATGATAGATATAGGCAGCCCTAGTTGAAACATGAGCTGCTCGAGCATACAAAACCGAATTTCATTTGAAGGTTTGGAGTTTGGCACATACAAATTTACTTGGAATGGCAGGTAAATACCGCATATAGGTAGGTATAGTGGACTCATATGGAACAACTTTGGGGTTTAAGGAGTTTGGATGCACAAGCAGTATTCCCGCTTAGTACAGGTGAAGGCTAGCAAAAGACTGGGAAGCGACCAACTGAGAGAGCGACAACAGTCGTAAACATGCATTAAAATTAATTCACACCGAGTACAAGCATGAGTAGGATATAATCCACCATGAACATAAATATCATGAAGGCTATGTTGATTTGATTCAACTACATGCGTGAACAAGTGCCAAGTCGAGTCAATTAATACATTCAAAGGAGGATACCATCCCATCATATCACATCATAATCATTCTAATAGCATGTTGGCACGCAAGGTAAACCATTATAACTCATAGCTAATCAAGCATGGCACAAGCAACTATAATCTCTAAATGTCATTGCAAATATGTTTACTTCATAATAGTTGACTCAGGAACGATGAATCATCATATTTACAAAAATAAGAGAGGTCGAGTTCATACTAGCTTTTCTCATCCCAATAAGTCCATCATATATCGTCATTATTGCCTTTCACTTGCACAACCGAATGATGTGTATAATAATAAGAGTGCACGTGCATTGGACTAAGCTGGAATCTGCAAGCATTCAACTCAAGAGAGAAGACAGGGTAATATGGGCTCTAAGTTAAATAAACAATCGTGCATACGAGAGCCACTAAGCATTTTCAATATAGTCTTCTAGACCCCCAAAAGAAAGAAAATAAAATAAAACTATTTACACGGGAAAGCTCCCAACAAGTAAAAAGAAGAACTAGAAATCTTTTTGGGTTTTCATTTTAATTTCTACTACAAGCAAGGAAATTAAACTAACTATTTTTTTGGTTTTTCTCAAGGTTTATAAAACACACAAGAAGAAAACTAGAAAAAATAAATTTAAACTAACATGGATAATACAATGAAAGAGTGCGAGCACCGACGACTAGTGTGTGAACATGAATGTAAAGTCGGTGAGAAATACGTACTCCCCCAAGCTTAGGCTTTTGACCTAAGTTGGTTTAATACCAAGGACCGCCGCTACTCTTCCCGGTGTAGTGGGAGGTGTAATCAGGATACCACTGGCTGGTCATCTCCAGATCCCACTGGACAGATGATGCACGATAAGGGTCCAGCTCAGGTTCCGGCTCAGGTTCAGGTTCTGGAGTAAAAGCTTGAGCTAGATGGTTGTGTGACAAGACAATTTTCTGCAAGCAAATCAAACAACAGAGGCGCAGGCAGAATAATAAACTCAAAGTGTTTCTTATTAAATCTAAGTCTATACAAGAGCATCTTCTCTTCGTTGTCAACAATAAACTTGTGTGCTACCATGCTCTTGTAATCTAAAATGTGAGGAGGTGATTTTGTCTCCTCCTCCTCAAGGTGCCTAATGGGTATCTGAAAATGTTCAGCAAGACGTGCAACATAGATACCTCCAAATATGGGGCCTTTTGTACGATTTAGGGCTAGCCGTTTAGTAATGACGGCACCCATACTAAAAGTATTGTCTCCCAGCAAAGCATGTTGAATAATAATAATATCTGGAATTCTCAAATTTCCACTGTTTCCACGACCAATCAAGCATCTACTAGCAAATATGGCAAAGTAGCGTAAAACAGGAAAGTGTATGCTAGAGACTTTTGCCTCAAAGCCCTTCTTTGTCTCTTCTACAACAATAGTTTTAATGAAGCCATCCACATCTTCACAATGGGGTTCCTCTAATTCTCCCTCATAATGTATCCTACATACCGCGCAAAAAAGATGTAAAGACATTTCTTTGAATTCATCATATAAATGAAATGATACTGTAGGCGGTGACTTCTTAGGATAATAATAAAAGTTTTGCACGAAAGTATTGGTAAGTAAGAGATAATGATCGATTCGGTCGTTCATGAAACCGGTGAGGCCTGCAGTCCCGATTAAAGCATAAAAGTCTTCATGAATTCTGGCTTCTTTTAAGAAATCCTCACACGGCCATTCACATGACCGTACTTCAGCTAAGTGAGGAACATTATACTTGGGTTTTTCCTTCTATTTGTCTTGTTTTTCCTTAGAGCTTTGGCTAGAAGAGCCTTTAAAGAACCTCCTTAACATTTTCTGAAAATTTCTGAAATTTTAGTAACTTCAAAATAAAAGTGAATAAAACTAAACAAGATTGATAGCAACTACTCCTACAAGTGCCTAGAGCCTATATCATGCTGGAATTGCTTGGGACCTCAAAATTTTAACATGCAAGCTCAAGAACATGGTCACCTATGCAGCAAAAATTTGCAATGAATAAAGCACTAGAACAAAAACTAATTGGACCAATGGAGGAGTCACATACCATGCAACAATCTCCCAAAGTAGTTTTGCGAATGGAGCTTTGAGCTAAGAGATCGAAAATCGCAGCAAAACGAGCTAGAACTCGGGCTTAAGCTAGATGGGGATTTTTTTGGGTAGAAGATGAAGTGTGTGGGTGCTGGCATAAGTGGAGGGGAGCCACCAGGGGCCCACGAGACAGGGGCCTGGTGCTTGGCCCTCCTGTAGTGTTTTCAGTGCCTAAAATCCTCAAATATTCCAGAAAAAATCATACTAAATTTGCAGGGCATTTGGAGCACTTTTATTTTTGGACTATTTTTTAATGCACGGATAAATCAGAAAATAGACAGATAATACTATTTTTGCTTTATTTAATCTAAATAACAGAAAGTAAAAAGAGGGTACAGAAGGTTGTGCCTTCTAGTTTCATCCATCTCGTGATCATCAAAATGAACCCACTAACAAGGTTGATCAAGTCTTGTTAACAAACTCATTCCGAATAACACGGAACTGGAGAAATTTTGAATAACACTAAGTTACCTCAACGGGGATATGAAAATCCCCAACAATACGAATATCATACTTTTTCTTGACAGTAGGGAGAGGAAATTCAAAACCTCCAAAAATGATAGTTGGAACTTTTTCAATAGAATTGATGCTATGAGCTTGAGATTGTTTCCTCGGAAAGTGTACCGTATGCTCATTACCATTAACATGAAAAGTGACATTGCCTTTGTTGCAATCAATAACAGCCCCTGCAGTATTAAGAAAAGGTCTACCAAGGATAATAGACATACTATCGTCCTCGGGAATATCAAGAATAACAAAGTTCGTTAAGATAGTGACATTTGCAACTACAACAGGCACATCCTCACAAATACCGACAGGTATAGCGGTTGATTTATCAGCCATTTGCAAAGATATTTCAGTAGGTGTCAACTTATTCAATTAGAGTCTACGATATAAAGAGAGAGGCATAACACTAACACCGGCTCCAAGATCACATAAAGCAGTTCTAACATAATTTCTTTTAATGGAGCATGGTATAGTTGGAACACCCGGATCTCCAAGTTTCTTTGGTATTCCACCCTTAAAAGTGTAATTAGCAAGCATGGTGGAAATTTCAGCTTTCGATATCTTTCTTTTATTTGTGATGATATACTTCATATACTTAGCATAAGGATTTACTTTAAGCATATCAGTTAAGCGCATACGTAAGAAAATAGGTCTAATCATTTCAGCAAAGCGCTCAAAATCCTCATCATCCTTTGACTTGGATGGTTTAGGAGGAAAGGGCATGGGTTTCTGAACCCATGGTTCTCTTTCTTTACTGTGCTTCCTAGCAACAAAATCTCTCTTATCATAATGTTGATTCTTTGATTGTGGGTTATCAAGATCAACCGCAGGTTCAATCTCTACGTCATTGTTTTTGCTAGGTTGAGCATCAACATGAACATTATCATTAACGTTATCACTAGGTTCATGTTCATCACCTGATTGAGTTTCAACATCAGAAATAGAAATATCATTGGGATTCTCAGGTGTGTCTACAGTAGGTTCATTAGAAGCATGCAAAGTCCTATCATTTTTCTTCTTCTTCTTTTTAGAAGAACTAGGTGCCTCTAAATTATTTCTCTGAGAATCTTGCTCGATTCTCTTAGGGTGGCCTTCAGGATATAAAGGTTCCTGAGTCATTCTACCAGTTCTAGTATCCACTCTAACAGCAAAGTCATTTTTATTATTCAATTCATCAAGCAAATCATTTTGAGCTTTGAGTACTTGCTCAACTTGAGTAGCAACCATAGAAGCATATTTGCTAACGCGGTGAAGTTCATCTTTAACTCTAGCCAGATTATCACCTACGCATCCTATCTCGAAAGCATTATTCTTTAACTCTCTACCAACATAAGCATTAAAACTTTCTTGTCTAGCCATAAAGTCATCAAATTCATCTAAGCATGGGCTATGAAATTTAGTAGAGGGTATTTCAACTTTGTCATATCTATAGAGAGAATTTACCTTTACTACCCGTGTCGGGTTATCAAGACAATGTGGTTCTTCAGGCGGTAAATTAAGACCATGTATTTCTTCAATAGGAGGTAAATTCTTAACATCTTTAGCTTTAATGCCCTTTTCTTTCATTGATTTCTTTGCCTCTTGCATATCTTCAGGACTGAGAAATAAAACACCTCTCTTCTTCGGAGTGGGTTTAGGAATAGGCTCAGGAGTTGGCTCAATTGGTTCAGGAGTTACTTCAGGAATTGGCTCAGGAAGAGTCCAATTATTTTCATTAGTCAACATATTATGCAATAGTATTTCAGCTTCGTCGACTGTTCTTTCCCTGAAAACACAACCAACACAACTATCCAAGTAGTCCTTGGAAGCATCGATTAGTCCATTATAAAAGATATCAAGTATTTCATTTTTCTTAAGAAGATGATCAAGCAAAGCATTAAGTAACCGGAGAAGCCTCCCACATGCTTGTGGGAGACTCTCTTCTTTGATTTGCACAAAATTATATATTTCCCGCAAGGCAGCTTATTTCTTATGAGCAGGGAAATATTTAGCAGAGAAGTAATAAATCATATCCTGGGGACTACGCACACAACCAGGAGCAAGAGAATTATACCAAGTCTTAGCATCACCCTTTAACGAGAACGGAAATATCTTAAGGATATATAAATAGCGAGACTTCTCATCATTAGTAAATAGGGTGGCTATATCATTCAACTTGGTAAGATGTGCCACAACAGTTTCAGATTCAAGGCCATAAAAAGGATCAGATTCAACTAAAGTAATAATATCAGGATCAACAGAGAATTCATAATCCTTATCAGTAACACAGATAGGTGAAGTAGCAAAAGCAGGATCGGGTTTCATTCTAGCATTAAAAGACTGTTGCTTCCATTTAGCTAATAATTTCTTAAGATCATTTCTATCATTGCAAGCTAAAATTTCCATACCAGCCGTTTCATTCATAACATAACCCTTAGGAACAACAAGTAATACATAGTCATTGGGGGGGCCTTCATCATCACTATCATCAATAATAGGATCTTCAATATTTTCATTCCCCCTAAATCTAGCAAGTTGTTCATCAAGAAATTCACCTAATGGAAAAGTAGTATCACGCACAGAAATAGTTTCATCATGCATAGCAGAAGTGGCATCATCGATAACATGCGACATATCAGAATTCATAGCAGTAGTAGGTTTAGGTGTAGCAAGCCTACTAATAACGGAAGGAGAATCTAGTGCAGAGCTAGATGGCAGTTCCTTACCTCCCCTCGTAGTTGAGGGCAAAATAGTAGTTCGATCGTCTTTCAAGTTCTTCATAGTGATCAACAGATATAAATCCCAAGTGACTCAGAGAATAAAGCTATGCTCCCCGGCAACGGTGCCAAAAATTAGTCTTGATAACCCACAAGTACAGGGGATCGCAACAGCTTTCGAGGGTAGAGTATTCAACCCAAATTTATTGATTCGACACAAGGGGAGCTAAAGAATATTCTTGAGTATTAGCAGTTGAGTTGTCAATTCAACCACACCTGGATTACTTAGTATCTGCAGCAAAGTGTTAATAGCAAAAGTGATATGATAATAATTGTAACGGTAGCAAAAGTAAAGATAAATGTTTTTGGGTTTTTGTAGTAGTTGTAACAGTAGCAACGGAAAAGTAAATAAGCGAAGAACAATATGTGAAAAGCTTGTAGGCAATGGATTAGTGATGGATAATTATGCCGGATGCGATCCCTCATGCAATAGTTATAACATAGGGTGATATAGAACTAGCTCCAATTCATCAATGTAATGTAGGCATGTATTCCATAAATAATCATACATGCTTATGGAAAAGAACTTGTATGACGTCTTTTGTCCTACCCTCCCGCTGAAGCGGGGTCCTAGTGGAAACTAAGGGATATTAAGGCCTCCTTTTAAGAGAGAACAGAACCAAAGCATTAACACATAGTGAATACATGAACTCCTCAAACTACGGTCATCACCGAGAAGTATCCCGATTATTGTCACTTCGGGGTTGTTGGATCATAACACATAATAGGTGACTATAGACTTGCAAGATAGGATCAAGAACACACATATATTCATGAAAACATAATAGGTTCAGATCTGAAATCATGGCACTCGGGCCCTAGTGACAAGCATTAAGCATAGCAAAGTTATAGCAACATCAATCTTAGAACATAGTGGATACTAGGGATCAAACCCTAACAAAACTAACTTGATTACTTGGTAAATCTCATCCAACCCATCATCGTCCAGCAAGCCTACGATGGAATTACTCACGCACGACGGTGAGCATCATGAAATTGCTGATGGAGGATGGTTGATGATGACGACAGCGACGAATCCCCCTCTCCGGAGCCCCGAACGGACCCCAGATCAGCCCTCCCGAGAGAGATTAGGGCTTGGCGGCAGCTCCGTGTCGTGAAACGCGATGAAACTTTGTCCTTCATTTTTCTCCCCGAGACGGAATATATGGAGTTGGAGTTGAGGTCGGAGGAGGTCCAGGGGGCCCACGAGATAGGGGGCCGTGCCCTAGGGGGGCGCCCCCCTGTCTCGTGGACAGGCCGTGGGCACCCTGGCACTAATTATTTCGCCAAAAATTCTTATTAAATTTGAAAAGTGCCTCCGTGGATTTCCAGGACATTCCGAGAACTTTTCTTTTCTACACATAAACAACATCATGATAGTTCTGTTGAAAACAGCGTCAGTCTGGGTTAGTTTCATTCAAATCATGCAAGTTAGAGTCCAAAACAAGGGCAAAAGTTTATGGAAAAGTAGATACGTTGGAGAGGTATCACCCACAAGCGCTTGCTTGTCGAGGCCACTGATCTCGCTGCCACACATTGCCAAATGGAGTCTGCACATCGCGAGTACAACACCGCCTACGACCTCACTCCAGCCGGCGTCAATCCCAGCCGGCAGGGAGACGTTTGACGTCGTGGCTGAGCCATCAGCGATAGTGCCAACTGGCCCACCTATGCTACCCCCGCCCAGAACATGAGGGCATCGCAGGAGGCCATGGTTGAACATGACCAACTGGAGGGTGAGGAGTTGCTCCAGCAGTAGCAGCGCGTCCACGACCTCATCACCGCCGCCAACTAGCTACAGGAGCAATATGAGTTGGCCGCCACTGGCTTGGAACCCCCGTGACCAGATGATGATCTGCAGCCGACCGATGCGCTTAGGCTGACGATACAAGCTTCCTCCTTGCCTTCTCCCAGCCATGGGAACAGACACTGTGGCAGCCAGGGAGGCCTGTGCCGTCGTGACGCGCCGGCTATCACCAGCCAGCTCGTGGAGCCAGCCGGCTCCATCGACCTATCCCGCGCACCGAGAATGACCGGTTTACGTCGGACCTCGGCTGGCCGCCCTACGATCGCCGATCGGCTCAGGCCCCACGAACCTTATGGCAAGCACAATGCTCGCCACCGCATCGAGCAGCTGGGACGCTCCCTCGAAGTGGAGGAAGAAAGGTCGGTTGGGCCGGCTTGCTTCGGGCCACGTATCCGCGGCGAACCCGTCCCTCGAGGTTTCTTGCTGCCTTGCAACACCCCCAAGTACAACGAGACCGCCAAGTGATACGTCTCCAATGTATCTATAATTTTTGATTGTTCCATGCTATTATATTATCTGTTTTGGATGTTTTATATGCATTAATATGCTATTTTATATTATTTTTGGGACTAACCTATTAACCTAGAGCCCAGTGCCAGTTTCTGCTTTTTTCCCTTGTTTTTGAGCTTCGCGGAGAAAGAATACCAAACGGAATAAAAACCTTCACGATGATTTTTCTTGGACGAGAGGACACCCAGGAGACTTGGAGATCAAGTCGGAAGAGCCATGGGACCCTACGTAAAAGCCACAACAGTGATATACCAATTGCTATTTACCCTTCATAAGGACCCTTTTCATCGAATCCGATCCGACTAAACTGGGAGAGTCAGACACCGCTAGCCACCTTATGCAACAAGTGCATGTCAGTCGGTGGAACCTGTTGAGGGAGTCTTGGATTAGGGGGTATCCGGACAGCCGGACTATATACTTTGGCCGGACTATTGGATTATGAAGATACAAGACTCAAGACTTCGTCCCGTGTCCGGATGGGACTCTTTTTGCGTGGAAGACAAGCTTGGCGATTCGGATGATAGATCTCCTTCTTTGTAACCGACTCTGTGTAACCCTAGCCCCCTCCGGTGTCTATATAAACCGGAGGGTTTAGTCCGTAGGACAAGGACAATCAGAATCATAGGCTAGCTCCTAGGGTTTAGCCTCTACGATCTCGTGGCAGATCAACTCTTTTAATACTCATATCATCAAGATCAATCAAGCAGGAAGTAGGGTATTACCTCCATCGAGAGGGCCCGAACCTAGGTAAAACATCGTGTCCCCTGCCTCCTGTTACCATTAGCCTTAGACGCACAGTTCGGGACCCCCTACCCGAGATCCGCCGGTTTTGACATCGACATTGGTGCTTTCATTGAGAGTTCCTCTGTGTCATCGCAGCAATGCTCGATGGCTCCTTCAATCATCAACAACAACGCGGTCTAGGGTGAGACTTTTCTCCCCGGACAGATCTTCGTGTTCAGTGGCTTCGCACTGCAGGCCAATTCGCTTGGCCATCTGGAGCAGATCAGCAGCTATGCCCCTGGCCATTAGGTTAGATTCAAAAACTTGAACTACACGGCCGATATCCACGGAGACTTGATCTTCGACGGATTCGGGGCTACGCCAGGAGCGTCGAACAATCACGACAAGCACGGCTTAGATCTGCTGTCAGACAATATTCGGGATATCGCACCTGCAGTAGCTCCGGGCCTAAATCCGGGGCAGATCGCATCGTCCGAGGACGGGTGGATGGACCCCGCCCCGGAGGCCGCATACTCATCGGTGGTAGAGCCGAACACAGACTCCACCTCCAAGGAAATCTATGTCGCCGGACCCCTGGACTCGCGTCCGGCTGTAGGCTCCGGACCGTACGCGCCCGGGCCCATCGAATCTGATTGGGCTCCGGTAATGGAATTCACCGCTGCGGATATCTTTCAGCACTCGCCCTTCGGCGACATGCTGAATTCATTAAGGTCTCTCTCTGTCAGGAGATTCTCAGCCGAACTATGTCCAGCTCGAGTGGGAAGCAGGCGATGAGGAAATTCGTTACCCACCCACCGCCCACTTCATTGCCACTGTCGACGACGTAACAGACATGCTTGACTTCGACTCCGACGACACCGACAGCATGGACGTCGGCGCAGGGGATGATTTGGAACCACCGCCCACGGGGCGCTAGACTGCCACCTCATCATATGATATATACATGGTGGACACACCTAAGGAGGACAGTGGTGACAAAAAGGACACAACGGTGGATAAAACCCCCGGGCAAAAGCCAAAACGACGGCGCAGACGTCGCTCTAAGTCTAGCCATAGTAAAAATAGCGATCATAGCGCTAGAAGAATCGACACCCCAGTCAACTCCAAAGGCAACGACGACCATATGGACCCAGCGATGGAGCAGGATGAGCCAGGTCACACCGAACACAGCCCGGAGCAGACGCCTAATCACAGCGATCCAGAGGGACGAACTCATCAACCTGCCTCCGGAGAAGAGTACAGTCCGGACGATGATGCGTTCATCATCCCGGAAAATAACCTCCGCAGAAGGCTTATGGCAACTGCGAGAAGCCTAAAGAAGCAGAAGCAAAGGCTTAAAGCTGCGCAGGAAATGCTCAACCACAGATGGAACAAAGCGCTAGACACTGAAGAACAATACAGCGACGATCACCACACAAAGAGCTACCCAAAGCGCAAGCTACTGCCAGAATTCGACGATGAGGCCATTCCACCGAAGAACAATACGACCAATAGGCCGGACCAACCACTTCATGACCACGATAGAGCAGCTACCGACGCCGCACACGATTTACATGAGCTCCTGGACAAAAAGGCCGGCGCAACCAGGTCCATCTACGGATCCAGAGGACATGCTCCGGCGCAGGATTATGGTCATCAAAATGATCAGACTGATCGAATACCAGTTCAGAATCAACACCGGACACAACAACAGTCGACAGCATGCCACAACATGTCCAGATACAGAGGGGCTGTGCACCCTCTGTGCTTCACCAAAGAAGTACTGGATCACGAATTTCCACAGGGATTCAAACCCGTGAACATAGAGGCATACGACGGAACGACAGACCCCGGGGTCTGGATCGAGGATTTTATCCTTCATATCCACATGTCTCATGGGGACGACCTCCACGCCATCAAATACCTTCCCCTCAAGTTGAAGGGACCAGCTTGACACTGGTTGAAAAGCCTCCCCAAAAATTCAATGGGAAGTTGGGAAGAACTTGAGGATGCTTTCAGGGCCAATTTTCAAGGGACCTATGTCTGACCTCCGGACGCTGACGATTTAAGTCACATAATTCAACATCCCGGAGAGTCCGCCCGTAAGCTTTGGAACAGATTTCTCACTAAGAAGAATCAAATTGTCGATTGTCTAGATGTCGAAGCCCTAGCGGCCTTCAAGCACAGTATCCGAGATGAGTGGCTCGCCAGACACCTCAGCCAAGAAAAGCCGAGGACAATGGCAGCCTTATGACCCGCTTCTGCGCGGGTGAAGACAGCTGGTTGGCCCGTAGAGGCACCAACGACCCGGGCACATCCGAAATTAGGGATGGCAACGGGAAGCCACGGCAATAAAAACAAGTGCCGAAAAAAAGAAGAAAGTTCAGACAACACGGCGGTCAACGCCGAATTCAGGGGCTCTCGACCTGGTCAACAAAAGAATCCATTTAAAGGCAGCATAGAGGGACCGTCCGGTCTGAACAAAGTCTTGGACAGATTGTGCCAAATTCAAGGCACCCCCGAAAAACCTGCGAACCACACTCACAGAGAATGCTGGGTCTTTAAGCAGGCCGGCAAGTTAAATGCTGAACACAAGGGAAGGGAAACACCAAGTGAAGACGAGGATGAGCCTCGCCAGCCAAACACCGGGGGACAGAAAAAATTCCCACCAGAGCAAAAACAGTAGACATGATCTACACGACTCACACACCAAAGAGAAGGCGCAAACGTGCGCTCAGAGACGCATACGCTGTAGAGCCCGTCGCCCCCAAACTCAACCCCAGGTCGGCCTGCCCGATCACCTTTGATCACAGGGACCACCCGACTAGTGTCCGGCACAGAGGATCGGCTGCCTTGGTGCTCGACCCAATAATCGATGGATACCATCTCACTCATGTCCTCATGGACGGCGGCAGTAGTCTCAATCTAATATATCAGGACACTGTCCGCAAGATGGGGATAGACCCATCCAGAATGAGCCAAAGTAACACCACCTTTAAAGGGGTGATACCAGGCGTTGAGGCCTGCTGCAGGGGCTCCCTCGTATTAGAGGTGACATTCGGTTCTCCAGATGATGACCCACAAGTGTAGGAGATCAATCATAGTCCTTTCGATAAGTAAGAGTGTCGAACCCAATGAGGAGCAGAAGAAATGATAAGCGGTTTTCGGTAAGGTTTTCTCTGCAAGCACTGAAATAATAGGTAATAGATAGTTTTGTGATAAGATAAATAGTAACGAGTAACAAGTAAATAAAGTAAATAAAGTGCAGCAAGGTGGCCCAATCCTTTATGTAGCAAAGGATAAGCCTGGACAATTTCTAATAATGAGGAAGGAGCTCCCGAGGACACATTGGGAATTATCGTCAAGCTAGTTTTCATCACGTTCATATGATTCACGTTCGGTACTTTGACAATTTGATATGTGGGTGGACCGGAACTTGGGTACTTCCCTTACTTGGACAAGCATCCCACTTATGATTAACCCCTATTGCAAGCGTCCGCACCTACAAAAGAAGTATTAAGGTAAACCTAACCACAACATTAAACATATGGGTCCATATCAGCCCCTAATGAAGCAACGCATAAACTAGGGTTTAAGCTTCTGTCACTCTAGAAACCCATCATCTAATTATTACTTCCCCATGCCATCCTCTAGGCCCAAATAATGCTGAAGTGTCATGTAGTCAACGTTCACATAACACCACTACAGGAAAAGACAACATACATCTCATCAAAATATCAAACGAATACCAAATTTACACGACTACTAATAGCAAGACTTCACCCATGTCTTCAGGAACAAACACTACTCACAAAGCATATTCATGTTCATAATCAGAGGGGTAATAATATGCATAAAGGATATGAACATATGATCTTCCACCAAGTAGACCAATTAGCATCACCTACAAGGAGTAATCAACACTACTAGCAACCCACAGGTACCAATTTGTGGTTTTGATACAAGATTGGATACAAGAGATGAACTAGGGTTTTGAGAGGAGATGGTGCTGGTGAAGATGTTGATGGAGATTGACCCCCTCCCGATGAGAGGATCGTTGGTGATGATTTCCCCCTCCCGGAGGGAAGTGTCCTTGGTAGAACAGCTGCACTGGAGCCCTAGATTGATTCCGCCAAGGTTCCGCCTCGTGGCGGCGGAGTTTCGTCCCGTAAGCTTGCCCACGATTTTTTCCAGGGTAAAAGCTCTGCTATAGCACAAGATGGACACCGGAGGCCCACCAGGGCCCCAGGAGATAGGGGGTGCGCCCTATAGGGGGGCGCCCTCCTCTCTCCTGGATAGGGTGTGGGCCCCTTGGTGTATTTATTTCACTCAATAATTCTTATAAATTCCAAAAAGATGTTTCGTGGAGTTTCAGGGCTTTTGGAGCAGTGTAGAATAGGTTTCCAATGTTTGCTCCTTTTCCAGCCAGAATTCCAGTTGCCGGCATTCCCCCTCTTCATGGTAAACCTTGTAAAATAAGAGAGAATAGCCATAAGTATTGAGATATAATGTGTAATAACAGCCATAATGCAATAAATATTGGTATAAAAGCATGATGCAAAATGGACGTATCAACTCCCCCAAGCTTAGACCTCGCTTATCCTCAAGCGGAAGCCGAAATCAAAAAATATGTCCACATGTTTAGAGATAGAGGTGTCGATAAAAATAAAATATGGACATGAGGGCATCAAGATCATTCTAATAACAACAACATATATAGATTTTGTCATACGATTTCCTATGCTCAAGTGACAATCAATTCACAATGTCAACTATGGTTCAGAAACTTCATTGGGAACTAACAAACTATAATCTCGGTCATTGAAGCAATTGCAATTTATCATAACATTAGAAAGAGTCAACAATAGAGCTTTTCAGCAAGCTCACATACTCAACTATCTCGTAGTCTTCTACAACTGCTAACACTCACGCAGTACTTGTGGTTATGGAGTTTCAGCTGGACACTGAGAAAGATAGGGGCTTATTGTGTTGCCTCCCAATGTATTCACCTTTAGGTGATGTCAATGTTGGAAATATGCCCTAGAGGCAATAATAAAAGTATTATTATATTTCATTGTTCATGATAATTGTCTTTTGTTCATGCTATAACTGTATTATCCGGAAATCGTAATACACGTGTGAGCACATAGACCACAATATGTCCCTAGTGAGCCTCTAGTTGACTAGCTCGTTGTGATCAACAGATAATCATGGTTTCCTGGCTATGGACATTGGATGTCGTTGATAACGGGATCACATCATTAGGAGAATGATGTGATGGACAAGACCCAATCCTAAGCATAGCACAAAGATCGTGTAGTTCGTTTGCTAGAGCTTTGCCAATGTCAAGTATCTCTTTCTTCGACCATAAGATCGTGTAACTCCTGGATACCGTAGGAGTGCTTTGGGTGTATCAAACATCACAACGTAACTGGGTGACTATAAAGGTGCACTACAGGTATCTCCGAAAGTGTCTATTGGGTTGACACGGATCGAGACTGGGATTTGTCACTCCGTATGATGGAGAGGTATCTCTGGGCCCACTCGGTAATGCATCATCATAATGAGCTCAAGGTGACCAAGGTGTTGGCCACGGGATCATGCATTACGGTACGAGTAAAGTGACTTGCCGGTAACGAGACTGAACAAGGTATTGGGATACCGACGATCGAGTCTCGGGTAAGTAACGTACCGATTGACAAAGGGAATTGTATACGGGATTTGATCGAATCCTCGACATCGTGGTTCAACCAATGAAATCATCGAGGAGCATGTGGGAGCCAACATGGGTATCCAGATCCCGCTGTTGGTTATTGCCCGAGAGTCATCTCGGTCATGTCTGCGTGTCTCCCGAACCCGTAGGGTCTACACACTTAAGGTTCGGTGACGCTAGGGTTGTATGAATATGAGTATGCAGCATACCGAATGTTGTTCAGAGTCCCGGATGAGATCCCGGACGTCACGAGGAGTTTCGGAATGGTCCGGAGGTAAAGAATAATATATAGGAAGTGGTATTTCGGCCATCGGGAAAGTTTCGGGGTCACCCGGTATTGTACCGGGACCACCGGAAGGGTCCCGGGGGTCCACCGGGTGGGGCCACCCATCCCGGAGGGCCCCATGGGCTGACGTGGGAGGGGAGCCAGCCCATAGTGGGCTGGTGCGCCCCCCTAGGCCCACCCCCTGCGCCTAGGGTTGAAACCCTAGGGTGGGGGGGGGGGGCGCACCACATGCCTTGGGGGGCACTCCTCCCCCCTTGGCCGCCGCCCCCTTGGGAGATTGGATCTCCCAGGGCCGGCGCCCCCCTAGGGGTCCTATATAAAGGAGGGCAGGGGGGAGGGCAGCCACACCCATTGCCTTGGCGCCTCCCTCCCCCTGCTACACCTCGTCCTCCTCCCGTAGACGCTTGGCGAAGCCCTGCTGGAGTTCTGCTGCATCCACCACCACGCCGTCGTGCTGCTGGATCATCATCAACCTCTCCTTCCCCCTTGCTGGATCAAGAAGGAGGAGACGTCTCCCGTCCCGTACATGTGTTGAACGCGGAGGTGCTGTCCGTTCAGCACTTGGACATCGGTGATCTGAATCACGTCGAGTACGACTCCATCATCACCATCCCCTTGCAAGCTTCCGCACGTGATCTACAAGTGGTATGTAGATGCAAACTCACTCCCTTGACTCGTTGCTTAGATGAACTCATAGATGGATCTTGGTGAAACCGTAGGAAAATTTTTAATTTTCTGCAACGTTCCCCAACAGTGGCATCATGAGCTAGGTCTATGCGTAGTTCTCTAATGCACAAGTAGGACACAATTTTGTTGTGGGCGTGGATCTTGTCAACTTGCTTGCCACTACTAGTCTTATCTTGCTTCAGCGGTATTGTGGGATGAAGCGGCCCGGACCAACCTTACACGTACGCTTACATGAGACCGGTTCCACCGACTGACATGCACTAGTTGCATAAGGTGGCTGGCGGGTGTCTGTCTCTCCCACTTTAGTTGGAGCGGATTCGATGAAAAGGGTCCTTATGAAGGGTAAATAGAAGTTGACAAAATCACGTTGTGGTTATTCGTAGGTAAGAAAACGTTCTTGCTAGAACCCAATTGCAGCCACGTAAAAGATGCAACAACAATTAGAGGACGTCTAACTTGTTTTTGCAGCGATTGATCATGTGATGTGATATGGCCAGAAGTTGTGATGAATGATGAATTGTGATGTATGAGATCATGTTCTTGTAATAGGATTCACGACTTGCATGTCGATGAGTATGACAACCGGCAGGAGCCATAGGAGTTGTCTTTATTTTTTGTATGACCTGCGTGTCATTGAAGAACGCCATGTAAACTACTTTACTTTATTGCTAAATGCGTTAGCCATAGAAGTAGAAGTAGTCATTGGCGTGACAACTTCATGAAGACACGATGATGGAGATCATGGTGTCAAGCCGGTGACAAGATGATCATGGAGCCCCGAAGATGGAGATCAATGGAGCTATATGATATTGGCCATATCATGTCACAACTATATAATTGCATGTGATGTTTATTATGTTTATACATCTTGTTTACTTAGGACGATGGTAGTAAATAAGATGATCCCTTACAAAAATTTCAAGAAGTGTTCTCCCCTAACTGTGCACCGTTGCTACAGTTCGTCGCTTCTAAGCACCACGTGATGATCGGGTGTGATGGATTCTTACGTTCACATACAACGGGTGTAAGACAGTTTTACACAGCAAAAACACTTAGGGTTAACTTGATGAGCCTAGCATGTACAGACATGGCCTCAGAACATGGAGACCGAAAGGTCGAACACGAGTCGTATGGAAGATACGATCAACATTAAGATGTTCACCGACGATGACTAGTCCGTCTCACGTGATGATCGGACACGGGCTAGTCGACTCGGATCGTGTAAACACTTAGATGACTAGAGGGATGTCTAATCTGAGTGGGAGTTCATAATTTGATTAGAACTTAATTATCATGAACTTAGTCTAAAACCTTTGCAAATATGTCTTGTAGATCAAATGGCCAACGCTCATGTCAACATGAACTTCAACGCGTTCCTAGAGAAAACCAAGCTGAAAGATGATGGCAGCAACTATACGGACTGGGTCCGGAACCTGAGGATCATCCTCATAGCTGCCAGAAAGCAATATGTCCTAGATGGACCGCTAGGTGACACTCCCGTCCCAGAGAACCAAGACATTATGAATGCTTGGCAAACTCGCGCTGATGATTACTCCCTCGTTCAGTGCGGCATGCTTTACAACTTAGAACCGGGGCTCCAAAAGCGTTTTGAGCATCACGGAGCATATGAGATGTTCAAAGAGCTGAAACTAGTTTTTCAAGCTCATGCCCGGGTCGAGAGATATGATGTCTCCGACAAGTTCTACAGTTGTAAGATGGAGGAAAACAGTTCTGTCAGTGAGCACATCCTAAAGATGTCTGGGTTGCACAACCGTATGACCCAGCTGAACATTAACCTCCCAGATGAGGCGGTCATTGACAGAATCCTCCAGTCGCTCCCACCAAGCTACAAGAGCTTTGTGATGAGCTACAACATGCAGGGGATGGTGAAGACCATTCCTGAAGTGTTCTCGATGCTGAAGTCAGCAGAGGCTGAAATCAAGAAAGAACATCAAGTGTTGATGGTCAATAAGACCACTAAGTTCAAGAAGGGCAAGGGCAAGAAGAACTTCAAGAAGGACGGCAAGGATGTTGCCGCGCCCGGTAAGCCAGTTGCCGGGAAGAAGTCAAAGAATGGACCCAAGCCTGAGACTGAGTGCTTTTATTGCAAGGGGAAGGGTCACTGGAAGTGGAACTGCCCCAAATACTTAGCGGATAAGAAGGCCGGCAACACCAAAGGTATATGTGATATACATGTAATTGATGTGTACCTTACCAGTACTCGTAGTAACTCCTGGGTATTTGATACCGGTGCCGTTGCTCATATTTGTAACTCACAGCAGGAGCTGCGGAATAAACGGAGACTGGCGAAGGACGAGGTGACGATGCGCGTCGGGAATGGTTCCAGAGTCGATGTGATCGCCGTCGGCACGCTGCCTCTACATTTACCCACGGGATTAGTTTTGAACCTTAATAATTGTTATTTAGTGCCAAGTTTGAGCATGAACATTGTATCTGGATCTCGTTTAATACGAGATGGCTACTCATTTAAGTCTGAGAATAATGGTTGTTCGATTTATATGAGAGATATGTTTTATGGTCATGCTCCGATGGTCAATGGTTTATTCTTAATGAATCTCGAGCGTAATATTACACATGTTCATAGTGTGGATGCCAAAAGATGTAAAGTTGATAACGATAGTCCCACATACTTGTGGCACTGCCGCCTTGGTCACATTGGTGTCAAGCGCATGAAGAAGCTCCATGCTGATGGACTTTTAGAGTCTCTTGATTATGAATCATTTGACACATGCGAACCATGCCTCATGGGCAAAATGACCAAGACTCCGTTCTCCGGAACAATGGAGCGAGCAACCAACTTGTTGGAAATCATACATACTGATGTGTGCGGTCCAATGAGCGTTGAGGCTCGCGGAGGATATCGTTATGTTCTCACTCTCACTGATGACTTGAGTAGATATGGGTATGTCTACTTAATGAAATACAAGTCTGAGACCTTCGAAAAGTTCAAGGAATTTCAGAATGAGGTAGAGAATCAACGTGACCGAAAGATAAAGTTCCTACGATCAGATCGTGGAGGAGAATACTTAAGTCACGAACTTGGTACACACTTAAGGAAATGTGGAATCGGTTCACAGCTCACGCCGCCTGGAACACCTCAGCGTAACGGTGTGTCCGAACGTCGTAATCGCACTCTATTGGATATGGTGCGGTCTATGATGTCTCTTACCGATTTACCGCTATCATTTTGGGGATACGCTCTAGAGATAGCTACATTCTCTTTAAATAGGGCACCGTCTAAATCCCTTGAGACGACACCGTATGAATTATGGTTTGGGAAGAAACCTAAGCTGTTGTTTCTAAAAGTTTGGGGATGCGATGCTTATGTCAAGAAACTTCAACCTGAAAAGCTCGAACCCTAGTCGGAAAAATGCGTCTTCATAGGATACCCTAAGGAAACTGTCGGGTATACCTTCTACTTAAGATCCGAGGGCAAAATCTTTGTTGCCAAGAACGGATGCTTTCTAGAAAAAGAGTTTCTCTCGAAAGAAGTAAGTGGGAGGAAAGTAGAACTCGATGAAGTACTACCTCTCGAACGGGAAAGTGGTGCAGCTCAGGAAAATGTTCCTGTGATGCCCACACCAACTGAAGAGGAAACCAATGATGATGATCAAGGTACTTCGGATCAAGTTGCTACTGAACTTCGTAGGTCCACAAGGACACGTTCCGCACCAGAGTGGTACGGCAACCCTGTCCTGGAAATCATGTTGTTAGACAATGGTGAACCTTCGAACTATGAAGAAGCGATGGCGGGCCCAGATTCCAACAAATGGCTTGAAGCCATGAGATCCGAGATAGAATCCATGTATGAAAACAAAGCATGGACTTTGACAGACTTGCCCGATGATCGGCGAGCGATAGAAAATAAATGGATTTTTAAGAAGAAGACGGGCGCGGATGGTAATGTTACCATTTATAAGGCTCGACTTGTCGCTAAGGGTTATCGACAAGTTCAAGGGATTGACTACGGCGAGACATTCTCTCCCGTAGCGAAGCTGAAGTCCGTCCGAATCATGTTAGCAATTGCCGCATACTATGATTATGAGATATGGCAGATGGACGTCAAAACGGCATTCCTTAACGGACATCTTAAGGAAGAGCTGTATATGATGCAGCCGGAAGGTTTTGTCGATCCTAAAAACGCTAACAAAGTATGCAAGCTCCAGCGATCCATTTATGGACTGGTGCAAGCATCTCGGAGTTGGAACATTCGCTTTGATGAGATGATCAAAGCGTTTGGGTTTATGCAGACTTATGGAGAAGCCCGCGTTTACAAGAAAGTGAGTGGGAGCTCTGTAGCATTTCTCATATTGTATGTAGATGACATACTCTTGATGGGAAATAATATAGAACTTCTGGACAACATTAAGGCCTACTTGAATAAGTGTTTTTCAATGAAGGACCTTGGAGAAGCTGCTTATATATTAGGCATCAAAATCTATAGAGATAGATCGAGATGCCTCATAGGTCTTTCACAAAGCACATACCTTGATAAGATTTTGAAAAGGTTCAAAATGGATCATTCCAAGAAAGGGTTCTTGCCTATGTTACAAGGTGTGAGATTGAGCTCGGCTCAGTCACCGACCACGGCAAAAGATAAAGAAGAGATGAGTGTCATCCCCTATGCTTCAGCCATAGGATCTATTATGTATGCCATGCTATGTACCAGACCTGATGTAAACCTTGCCATAAGTTTGGTATCAAGATACCAAAGTAATCCCGACAAGGAACACTGGACATCGGTCAAGAATATCCTGAAGTACCTGAAAAGGACAAAGGACATGTTTCTCGTTTCTGGAGGAGACGAAGAGCTCGTCGTAAAGGGTTACGTCGACGCTAGCTTCGACTCAGATCTGGATGACTCTAAGTCACAAACCAGATACGTGTATATGTTGAATGGTGGAGCAGTAAGCTGGTGCAGCTGCAAGCAGAGCGTCGTGGCGGGATCTACGTGTGAAGCGGAGTACATGGCAGCCTCGGAGGCAGCACATGAAGCGATTTGGGTGAAGGAGTTCATCACCGACCTAGGAGTCATACCCAATGCGTCGGGGCCAATCAAACTCTTCTGTGACAACACTGGAGCTATTGCCCTTGCCAAGGAGCCCAGGTTTCACAAGAAGACCAGGCACATCAAGCGTCATTTCAACTCCATCCGTGAAAATGTTCAAGATGGAGACATAGAAATTTGCAAAGTACATACGGATCTGAATGTCGCAGATCCATTGACTAAACCTCTCTCGCGAGCAAAACATGATCAACACCAGAACTCTATGGGTGTTCGATTCATCACAATGTAACTAGATTGGTGACTCTAGTGCAAGTGGGAGACTGTTGGAAATATGCCCTAGAGGCAATAATAAAAGTATTATTATATTTCATTGTTCATGATAATTGTCTTTTGTTCATGCTATAACTGTATTATCCGGAAATCGTAATACACGTGTGAGCACATAGACCACAATATGTCCCTAGTGAGCCTCTAGTTGACTAGCTCGTTGTGGTCAATAGATAGTCATGGTTTCCTGGCTATGGACATTGGATTTCGTTGATAACGGGATCACATCATTAGGAGAATGATGTGATGGACAAGACCCAATCCTAAGCATAGCACAAAGATCGTGTAGTTCGTTTGCTAGAGCTTTGCCAATGTCAAGTATCTCTTCCTTCGACCATGAGATCGTGTAACTCCTGGATACCGTAGGAGTGCTTTGGGTGTATCAAACGTCACAACATAACTGGGTGACTATAAAGGTGCACTACAGGTATCTTCGGAAGTGTCTATTGGGTTGACACGGATCGAGACTGGGATTTGTCACTCCGTATGACGGAGAGGTATCTCTGGGCCCACTCGGTAATGCATCATCATAATGAGCTCAAGGTGACCAAGGTGTTGGCCGTGGGATCATGCATTACGGTACGAGTAAAGTGACTTGCCGGTAACGAGACTGAACAAGGTATTGGGATACCGACGATCGAGTCTCGGGTAAGTAACGTACCGATTGACAAAGGGAATTGTATACGGGATTTGATCGAATCCTCGACATCGTGGTTCAACCGATGAAATCATCGAGGAGCATGTGGGAGCCAACATGGGTATCCAGATACCGCTGTTGGTTATTGCCCGAGAGTCGTCTCGGTCATGTCTGCGTGTCTCCCGAACCCGTAGGGTCTACACACTTAAGGTTCAGTGACGCTAGGGTTGTATGAATATGAGTATGCAGCATACTGAATGTTGTTCGGAGTCCCGGATGAGATCCCGGACATCACGAGGAGTTTCGGAATGGTCCGGAGGTAAAGAATAATATATAGGAAGTGGTATTTCGGCCATCGGGAAAGTTTCGGGGTCACCCGGTATTGTATCGGGACCACCGGAAGGGTCCCGGGGGTCCACCGGGTGGGGCCACCCATCCCGGAGGGCCCCATGGGATGACGTGGGAGGGGAGCCAGCCCATAGTGGGCTGGTGCGCCCCCTAGGCCCACCCCTACGCCTAGGGTTGAAACCCTAGGGTGGGGGGGGGGGGGGCGCACCACATGCCTTGGGGGGCACTCCTCCCCCCTTGGCCGCCGCCCCCTTGGGAGATTGGATCTCCCAGGGCCGGCGCCCCCCCTAGGGGTCCTATATAAAGGAGGGCAGGGGAGAGGGCAGCCACACCCATTGCCTTGGCGCCTCCCTCCCCCTGCTACACCTCGTCCTCCTCCCGTAGACGCTTGGCGAAGCCCTGCTGGAGTTCTGCTGCATCCACCACCACGCCGTTGTGCTGCTGGATCATCATCAACCTCTCCTTCCCCCTTGCTGGATCAAGAAGGAGGAGACGTCTCCCGTCCCATACATGTGTTGAACGCGGAGGTGCTGTCCGTTCAGCACTTGGACATCGGTGATCTGAATCACGTCGAGTACGACTCCATCATCACCATCCCCTTGCAAGCTTCCGCACGTGATCTACAAGTGGTATGTAGATGCAAACTCACTCCCTTGACTCGTTGCTTAGATGAACTCATAGATGGATCTTGGTGAAACCGTAGGAAATTTTTTAATTTTCTGCAACGTTCCCCAACAGTCAACAATAATAGGCCATGCTTACTTACATCCAATTGGATATGTATATCATGATCTTTCAAACACGAGGAGCTTGCCAAAGGATGAAATGAAAAAGGGAAAGGTGTGGATCACCTTGACTCAAGCATAAAGTAAAAAACATAAAGTAAAAGATAGGCCCTTCGCAGAGGGAAGCAGAGGTTGTCATGTGCATTTAGGGTTGATGCAAAAAATCTTAATGCAAAAGAACGTCACTTTATATTGCCCCTTGTATGTGGGCCTTTATTATGCAGTCCGTCGCTTTTATTACTTCCACAACAAGTTCGTACAAAGTTTATTTTCTCTGCACTAATAAGTCATACATATTTAGATAGCAATTTTTATTGCCTGCAACATGACAACTTACTTGAAGGATCTTACTCAATCCATAGGCAGATATGGTGGACTCTCATGGCAAAACTGGGTTTAAGGATATTTGGAAGCACAAGTAGTATCTCTACTTGGTGCAAGGAATTTGGCTAGCATGAGGGGGAAAGGCAAGCTCAACATGTTCGGAAGGTCAATGACAATATACTTTAACTGAGATGTCGGAAAACATAAACTATTATGTTGTCTTCCTTGTCCAACGTCAACTCTTTTAGCATGTCATACTTAATGAGTGCTCCCAATTATAAAAGGTGTCCAAGATAATATATCTATATGTGAACCCCTCTTTCTTTATCACTTCCTATTAATTGCAACGATGACCAAAACTACGTTCATCAACTCTCAACTATTTTTATGCCTCATACTTTCTATGTGTGAAGTTATCACTATCCATAAAATCAATATGAACCCTTTTATTCTTTCTACTTTCTCAAGATCATAGCAACATAGAAAAGCCCTTGACTCAACACTAATCTTTATTATAGATAGCTCACGGACTCGGTTACAAAAAGAGATCACAAAGCAAAACTCAAAACTACTTGATATCAGAACTTCAATCTACTAGATCAAGATACTACTAAAAGGATTGTGTCGGTGTCAAAACCGGCGGATCTCGGGTAGGGGTCCCGAACTGTGCGCCTAGGCGGATGGTAACAGGAGACGAGGGACATGATGTTTTACCCAGGTTCGGGCCCTCTTGATGGAGGTAAAACCCTACGTCCTGCTTGCTTAATATTGATGATGTGTATTACAAGAGTGGATCTAGCACGAGATCAAGGAGGCTAAACCCTAGAAGCTAGCCTATGGTATGATTGTTGTAATGGATGTTGTGTCCTACGGACTAAAACCCTCTGGTTTATATAGACACCGGAGAGGGCTAGGGTTACACAGAGTCGGTTACAATGGTAGGAGATCTACATATCCGTATCGCCAAGCTTGCCTTCCACGCCAAGGAAAGTCCCATCTGGACACGGGACGGAGTCTTCAATCTTGTATCTTCGCAGTCTTGGAGTCCGTCGGACGATGATAGTCCGGCTGTCCGGACACCCCCTAGTCTAGGACTCCCTCAGTAGCCCCCGAACCAGGCTTCAATGACGATAAGTCCAGCGCGTATATAGTCTTCGGCGTTGCAAGGCGGGTTCTCCTTTTAAGTTCCATGTACCTGTCGAACAGTGTCCGGCTTCCTTATCAATGTTGCGCTTCTTGGCTTCCACACCCAATAATGGCCTTCTTCCACGTGTCGCACGAATGCGAAAAGCCAGGGTATCTTTTATGTTTTACCCCCTAGCTGTGCAAATAATCTGCCTATAAGAGAGGCAAGAATCCAGATCCAAATCACACCATCTTCCTTCCGCGAATACTCATCGGAGCGCTTTTGACCCAGAATCCATTCCATCATGGACCGTCGACGCGGCTCCTCTTCTCGCGCTCCCAGCCCTCTGCCAGGAGATTGGAGGAGATGCTCTGTTCCGCACAACTGCATATCGCGGGTTACGTAGCTCTTTGCGAGCTATTTCTGGGCATCGAGCCCCATTTTGCACTGTGGAAGAGGTTGTTCTGCCTCGTACCGGCTCTCACGAGGGGTCCATATATCAAGTGGGCGGCGCCAAAATATGGGGCATTGTCGGGACCGGATATCCATCCGGAACCCCTAAGAAGGCGTCCGAAGACTGGCCTTCGGAATGGTTTTACATAGAAGACGCTCCGCTGCCGGACCCTGTTCGGATCGGCCTCCTGGAGTTCAGTACTGCTCCTCTGAAGAAATGCCTCAGTTGGCGTCCGTGGAGCCCCCAACTGGAGGAAGACAAGAGCGTCCATTATTTGATGGGCCGGATAAGATTACTGGCCCATTCCGGGTTGACCATGATTGGAGTCATGGCAACATGCATTACGCGGGGGGTGCAGCCGCTGCAATACAGGGGCCACCCCATGTGGGATTTCAACGGGGAGGACGATGCCACCCGTCCCGGCCGCAAAGGGCCGGATTCGGCCGAGGATCTGGTGAAGATCCTGTCCGGCCTGTACAAGGGGGAGAAGGAGGACTTCCTTCAGACGAACCCGTTGAATGGGTTCTCCATGGATAACCCTCGGTGTTGGGTAAGCGAACACTCTAAGGGCCCGACCCATGCTTTCAAAGTTTAAGCTTCTTATATTATGTCTTCGACGCAGGAACTGCGTCGGATTGTGGAGGACATGATAAGTCTGGCTCCGCAACCCGAGGATCCAGAGAGATCCCAGGATCTGGCCTCCGAAGAGGATCCGGACATACAGGTGGAGCTAATCGACGGGGTGTTCCACCAGCTCAGCATGGATAATGCTTTAGTCGCCATTACGGCTAACTACCCCGGACTGTATCCGGCTTCCCAGGTGATTGCGACGAAAGTCCCGACACCATTATCTCTTCCTTGCTCATTTCTGACCTTTGCATACGATGGTGTTTTGCAGGAAGCGCCTTCAAGGCGGGAAGCCGAGCCCGCGGCGGCTGACCAACAAAGGCCAGTCCGGACCAGTAGGCGGAAGAGGAGCGCGGCGTGGACTGAAACGTCGCCGCAAAGGTATAGCTTGCAATTAATTATTTGGAGCAACGTTCCCAGGAAGCGTTTGAGTGCTCATGACTTTTGTAGGAGAAAAAGCGCCCGCCAGACTGCGGGTGTAGAGGTTGCCAATCCAACCTCTACAAGCCTGGCTCCAGCACCTGGTCTGGAGGGGGAGGCGAGCGCAAGGCGCGAGCCGGACACTCCTCCAATGGAGGATGCCGACAGACTGTCCGCCACCAAGTCAGAGGTGGAGAGCGCCATGAACAACAGGCGCCGCCGGACAGTATTTCGTGACGCGTGCTTCTCCCCTGAGGCGTTGAATGCCTTTAACGCGGGGGACGTGCACCTCCGTGCTGCTCAAGATGGTTTTACCAGAGCCACGGAGCAGTATGTAAAAGACGTACGGGTAAGAGAATTTAATAGGTGTATATGCCAGTAGCCCCTGAGACTTAAAGTAGTTATATTAACTGATTTAAGGATCATTTGAAACGCAGGATCTTACAGAGAAGAATGCCCAGCTGTCTCAGGAGCTGCAAGAGTGCAAGGCCCAACTTGAGGCCGCACTTGCTGCTGCAGGAGGAAACACAGAGACCCCTCCTGGTAACACATTATTTGAAAAATATAAGCGCTGTGCGGCGTGCGCGCAAGTCTAATAATGACATTGCAGGTGCTGCCGGACAAGATCCGGACAGGCAGGAACTACTGCGCCAGCTGAAGGCCGGTGAGAGGGTGCTGAATAGAGTGCAGCAAGAAAGGAATAAGCTCCAAGATGCCCACGCCCAGCTTGGAGAAGAGCTGAAAGGCGTTCGGGCCGAGCTGTCCGGCTCCGTTAAGGAGAATCAGCGGCTTCGTCGCGGCATCTATAGTAAGTGCTTGAGCGAACTCCTTTGAAAAGAAGAGTTCAGCGAGGAAGTCAATTGACAAGATATGTCTGTAGGTATACTCACAGGTCGTCCTGCGGAGGAGATGCCCGTATCGACGGGTGATCAACTTCCCGGGCTGTTGCAGCTGCTCGAACGAGTTCGGCGGGCAATGAGCGGCGTCGTCCAGGCTTTATGGCCAGCCCTCTCCCTACCCAAAGGCCTTGGGGAGCTTGCAGAGAAGCTTCAGGGAGTGCGGCAGCGCTTCCCTTTATGGAAGATTTCGGCCTGCCGCCAAGGTGCCAGGGAGGCCTAGGACATGGTGAAGACGCGGTACAAGAAGGCAGATCCCAACCATATGGCCGAGGTCGGACCTGTCGGGACCGACGGGAAGGAGATCACTGTGAGTTTAGTATACGGCCAAGTAGAGTTGGCCGCTAAATTTTCCCAACGGGACTGTAAATTGGACAGCCTGTTAGACGGGATTGAGGAGGAATACAGTCAGTCAATGTGACAATGTATTTTAAAATGACATGTAAAATACCTTCTAGCCGGATTGTAGATCGTTTGTCTTTGCTGACCTTTTCGCTTCAACCTCGGGACCCTAGAGTCCGGAGTGTGTCCGAATACCTTCTCGGTAAAAAAAACAACCGGGGCATGCATGGAGACCAGGCGTAGGGGTCATTAGTGATTTATCAGACAAGTGCCCAACTAGTTATGTTATATTACATGGTTAGTAAGAAACATCTTCCGGGGAGAATAGTTCCGTTAAGGGTTCCTTTACCTGGGAGGCATGCCCTAAAGTGCATGTCCGGCCAGCGAAAAGAGCAGAAAAACATCTGGGGGCAGATAAATAAGTAGGTAAAAAATCATCTTTCAAGTCACCGACCGAATATTCCCTTAAGAACGCTAGCTTTCGGCTTCACCCAGTCTGAGGTACAAATCCGGCTGACCCGGCAGTAACAATCGTAGAGGTGCTCCCTTTACCTCCTAGCCGAACAATCGGGAACGTAGGGGTAAGCACAGGAGCCAGGCAACCCAGCTTGGCCAAAACTTAAGTCATATCGATGCATATAATGGTGAATAAAAGGTACATGTGGAAGCTTGACACATGTGCTGGGCATGAAGCCCTTACAATTGAGCTTTTGGTAAAGAAGCCCCCAGGTATAATGAGTGCAGATGGCACATCAAGTATGTGCGAACAATGCACAAGTAGGCCCTTAAGGGCTTTTTAGGAAAAGGGTTAAGAGAAGAAAGAGAAACAAAAGACAGCTGAAGTGTAAAAATTTGGACGGGGGAAGGGGACGAACTCTTAGTCCAGCGGTAGGCATAGAATCTTCGGAGGTGGGCTGCGTTCCATGGGTTCGGCTCGAGTCGGTTGTCCGACGCATTTCGTAGACGGTACGCTCCGCCAGTCAGGACTTGATCGATGATGAAGGGGCCCTCCCATTTGGGCTTGAGCTTGTCCTTTTTCTTGTCCGGCAGGCGTAGAACTAGTTCGCCAACGTTGTAAGTCTTGGCCCGTACTTCTCTGCTTTGATATCTTCGAGCCTGCTGCTGATAGAATGCGGAACGAGCCTTGGCGACATCGCGTTCTTCCTCCAATGCATCCAAGCTGTCCTGCCGATCCAGCTCGGCTTCTCTTTCTTCGTACATGCGCACTCGAGGTGAGTCATGAATGATGTCGCAGGGCAGAACTGCCTCTGCGCCGTATACCATAAAAAATGGTGTGAATCCGGTAGTACGGTTGGGCGTTGTCCGCAGCCCCCAGAGTACGGAGTCGAGCTCCTCTACCCAGTGCGTGTCAGATTTCGTAAGTGACCGCACTAGTCTGGGTTTGATGCCGCTCATTATTAGACCGTTTTCTCGTTCCACTTGACCGTTGGTTTGAGGGTGATAGACTGAAGCGTAATCGAGCTTAATGCCCATGTTTTTGCACCATGACTTAACCTCGTCGGCCGTGAAGTTCGTGCCGTTATCAGTGATGATGTTGTGGGGGACACCATAACAGTGTACTACCCCGGATATAAAGTCTATCACTGGTCCGGACTCTGCCGTTTTACTGGCTTGGCCTCTATCCATTTGGTGAATTTGTCCACCATGACCAATAGGTACCTTTGCTTGTGGGTTCCCCCTTTAAGGGGTCCAACCATGTCAAGCCCCCAGACCGCGAACGACCAGGTAATGGGTATAGTTTTGAGGGCGGTGGGTGACATATGGCTCTGATTAGCAAAGAGCTGACCACCGACGCATCTTTGGACTATGTCCTGAGCATCTGCCCGGGCCGTCGGCCAATAAAATCCTGTACGGAATGCCTTTCCTACAAGGGCTCGAGCTGCTGCATGGTGTCCGCCTAGTCCGGCATGAATTTCAGCCAGAAGGTTTTGCCCTTCCTCTTCGGAGATACACCTTTGAAGGACTCCGGTTGTGCTTTTCTTATAAAGTTCTCCCTCATGGACCTTGTAGGCTTTAGATCGCTGGACTATGCAGCGGGCATCATTTTGGTCTTCGGGAAGTTCCTGCCTAAGCAAGTAGGCTAGGAATGGTTCTATCCACGGGGCGATTACTGCCATTATGTCGTGGGCTGAAGGTGTTATGTCATCGGCTGAATCGCAGGTTGGCGCGGCTTTTTCCTGTTTGTTATTTCCGGACTCCTCTTCCCATAGTACGGATGGCTTGAAGAGCCATTCCAGGAAGATGTTTGGAGGGACAGCGTCACGTTTTGCGCCGATGCATGCCAGTACATCGGCTGCTTGGTTATTATCCCGGGCTACATGATGGAATTCAAGTCCTTCAAACCGAGCTGACATTTTTAGGACAGCGTTGCGATATGCTGCCATTTTCGGATCCTTGGCGTCAAAGTCTCCATTTATTTGGGATATTGCAAGGTTTGAATCCCCGCGCACCTCTAGGCGTTGAATGCTCATGGAGATTGCCATCCGGAGGCCATGTAAAAGGGCCTCGTATTCGGCTGCATTGTTGGAGTCCGTGTACATTATCTGAAGTACGTATTGGACTGTGTCCCCGGTTGGGGACATCAATACGATGCCAGCCCCCAATCCGGTCAACATTTTAGAGCCGTCGAAGTGCATAATCCAGTTGGAGTATGCGCCGTACTCTTTAGGGAGTTCGGCTTTGGTCCATTCAGCGACAAAGTCAGCCAAAACTTGTGACTTTATAGCTCGCCGAGGTTTGTAAGTTATATCGAGTGGTAAGAGCTCAATGGCCCATTTTGCAATCCTGCCCGTTGCGTCGCGGTTGTTTATAATGTCGTTGAGTGGTACTTAGGAGGCCACTGTTATCGAACACTCTTGAAAGTAGTGTCGGAGCTTCCGGGATGCCATGAACACCGCGTACGCTATCTTTTGATAGTGCGGGTAACGGGACTTGCAGGGGGTTAACACAGTGGAGACGTAGTACACTGGTTTTTGAAGAGGGAATTTATGCCCTTCTGTCTCTCGTTCGACGATGAGTACCGCGCTTACAACTTGATGTGTTGCCGCGATGTATAACAACATTGGTTCGCCCAGGTTGGGCGCAGCCAGGACTGGATTTGTTGCCAATATGGCTTTTATTTCTTCGAGTCCGGCAGTGGCGGCATCCGTCCACTCGAAGTGTTCGGTGCGCCTAAGGAGGCGATAGAGGGGCAATGCCTTTTCTCCTAGACGGGAGATAAAGCGGCTTAGAGCCGCTACGCATCCAGTCAATTTTTGTATTTGTTTGAGGTCTTTTGGAATATCTAGCTGAGATAGAGCTCGGATCTTGGCTGGGTTTGCTTCAATTCCTCTACCGGATAAAATGAAGCCCAGGAGCTTTCCGGCTGGTACGCCGAAAACGCATTTTTCCGGATTCAGCTTGATGTCGTATGCTCTGAGGTTGTCGAATGTGAGCCTCAAGTCGTCTACTAGAGTTTCGATGTGTTTGGTTTTGACGACTACGTCGTCTACGTATGCCTCTACTATTTTGCCGATCTGGGTGGCCAGACATGTTTGAATCATGCGCTGATATGTTGCACCGGCGTTTTTAAGTCCGAAGGGCATCGTGTTGAAGCAGAATGGTCCATATGGAGTGATGAATGCCGTTGCGGCTTTGTCTGCTTCCGCCATCTTGATTTGATGGTAGCCGGAGTATGCGTCGAGGAAGCAGAGTGAATCGTGTCCTGTGGTAGCATCGATTATCTGGTCGATGCGGGGGAGGGGGAAGGGATCCTTTGGGCAGGCCTTGTTGAGGTCTTTAAAATCGACACATAGGCGCCAGGATTTGTCCTTCTTTGGTACCATTACCAGGTTTGCTAGCCAATCCGGATGTTTGATATCTCTGATGAATCCGGCTTCCAATAGTTTGGCTAGCTCTTCTCCCATTGCCTGTCTTTTAGGTTCGGAAAATCGTCGAAGAGCCTGTTTGACTGGCTTGAATCCTTTTAGGATGTTTAGGCTGTGTTCTGCCAATCTGCATGGGATTCCGGGCATATCCGAAGGGTGCCAGGAAAAAATGTCCCAATTTTCCCGAAGGAATTCTCGCAGTGCGGCGTCTACATCAGGGTTCAACTGTGCCCCGATGGAAGCCGTCTTTGTCGGGTCCGTTGGATGGACCTGGAATTTTATTATTTCGTCCGCTGGTTTAAAGGAGGTGGACTTGGATCTCTTATCGAGTATCACATCGTCTCTGTTCACAGTAGAGCGTAGCGCGGTAAGTTCTTCTGCCGCTAGGGCTTCGGATAGTGCCTCCAGGGCTAATGCGGCTGTCTTGTTCTCGGCGCGGAGTGCTATGTCCGGATCACTAACGAGAGTGATTATTCCGCAGGGCCCAGGCATTTTGAGCTTCATGTACCAGTAATGGGGTACGGCTTGAAAAATTGTGAATGCCTCTCGTCCTAATATAGCGTGGTATCCGCTGTTGAACGGGGCCACTTGGAACGTGACTTCTTCGGATCTGTAATTGTCCGGCGAGCCGAACACCACATCGAGTGTGATTTTTCTGGTGCAGCGCGCTTCCCGGCTAGGGATTATTCCTCTGAAGGTTGTGCTGCTTCGCTCAATGCGGCTCCAGTCTATTTCCATTTTTTGAAGAGTTTCCTCGTAGATGAGGTTTAGTCCGCTGCCGCCATCCATGAGGACCTTTGTAAGTCGAAAGCCGTCCACTATTGGACTAAGTACCAGTGCGGCTGGTGCTCAGGCTGTTCGGAATTTAGGTTCGTCGCTGGCGTTGAAGGTGATGGCTGTGTCGCTCCATGGATTTGCTGTTGCTACTTGGTAGACTTCGGCGAGGCCGCGGATTGTTCGTTTCCGCATATTATTTGATGCGAAGGTCTCGAAGACTGTTGATACCGTACCAGTATTGTTGGAGTGGTTTTCCGGGGCTAGAAGCTCCTCGCCACTTTTGGCCACCTGCCGTAATATCCAACATGCTCGAAGGCTATGTGTTGGGATGGCACCCTCTGTACTGTGAATTTTACAGGGTCCGCTAAGCCATCCCTCCAGTACGGTTCCGTGCCCTCTATGGGGTTTTTGCTTTTTGGTTTTTGTATCTAGGGCCTGAGTGTAATGCACCCTTTTGTTGCGGATTAGGGCTGTATTCGGGGCCGAATTGTCCCAAAACTGATTTTCGGTTTTCCGGAAACTCTCCATCGCACAGTACTTTCGTACTATGGATGCCAGGTCGGCGAAACGTGTAATTTCACGACGGCTGATGGCGTTCAATATTCCCTTGTCCGTGCAATTATTGCAAAAAATTGAGATTGCGTTTTCCTCTCGGCAGTCCTTTATCCTGTCCATAACCAGGAGGAATCTAGCCCAGTAGTGATGTACTGTTTCAGCGGGCTCTTGCCGTATTAGAGATAGATCGCATATGTCTGGGCGGGTGGGTGGAATAAAGTCCGGAACCCTACCCATCTCAAGGCTTGAAGGCCGTGAAGTTTCCAAATTTGGAAGCTTGGATTGCTGGACGTTGTCCAACGAGTCCGGTCCGATGCCTGACTTTAAGTTCAGTGCTTGACCGAAGTCTGTCCCTCCGCGGGACTCCGGCATGGAGGGTTCGGGAGCCCGGACATGACTAGTTTTCAATACAGGAGAAGAGTCGCCGCATTGTTCCTCTACCACTGCGACGTGGTGGGTGACCTGGGGAGAGTTAATCTCTCTCAGATCGGTTTTAAGCCCAATCTGATTGTAGTCCGTAGCGACTTCCAGGGCGGCGATGCGATCCAAGAGCTCGTTGACAGATGAGAGCTCTATCGGATCCAGCCGCTCGGCAAATTCCGAGCTGACGTGAAGATTGCTTTTGACGACTTGAGAGGTCATTGTCGAAGCGGTGGCCGGACAGGCGGTCATAAGAAAACCACCTAGTCGGATAGTTTGGACGGCGGCCAAGGCCCCTTTGGCGAAAATATAGTCCTTGAAGACGGGTGGAGGCATCCTTCCTATCAGCGACGGCACAGAGGAACTCTCAATGAAAGCACCAATGTCGGTGTCAAAACCGGCGGATCTCGGGTAGGGGGTCCCGAACTGTGCGCCTAGGCGGATGGTAACAGGAGACGAGGGACACGATGTTTTACCCAGGTTCGGGCCCTCTTGATGGAGGTAAAACCCTACGTCCTGCTTGATTAATATTGATGATGTGTATTACAAGAGTGGATCTACCACGAGATCAAGGAGGCTAAACCCTAGAAGCTAGCCTATGGTATGATTGTTGTAATGGATGTTGTGTCCTACGGACTAAAACCCTCCGGTTTATATAGACACCGGAGAGGGCTAGGGTTACACAGAGTTGGTTACAATGGTAGGAGATCTACATATCCGTATCGCCAAGCTTGCCTTCCACGCCAAGGAAAGTCCCATCCGGACACGGGACGGAGTCTTCAATCTTGTATCTTCGCAGTCTTGGAGTCCGGCGGACGATGATAGTCCGGCTGTCCAGACACCCCCTAGTCCAGGACTCCCTCAGATTGAACTAAATAAAACGGTAAAGATTGGAGTGTGATGGTGATACGATACTGGGGCACCTCCCCCAAGCTTGGCAGTTGCCAAGGGGAGTGCCCATACCCATGTGATTATGTCCTCAGAGGTGGTGAAGTAGGAGTTGTTGATGATGTAGGCTTATTCCTCAATTTATGCTTGAGTATAGTATTTTGTTCTTTTAGGTTCTCGATCTCCTGCTCAAGGCTTAATACTCTTTTGCACAATTCCTATTTATTTTCCTGCAAGAGACGAAAAGGGATAAACTCGATCTTTGGCTTCTTTGCTCTATCAGGGAGGCTTGACTTTTTAAACTCCACATGCATATCCCCAGGTTGACGTAATGGGGTTTCGTCCTTGTTTGAACTTGTCTCCTCTTTTCCCTTAGGCTCATAGTCTTCTTCTTCTTCAGAGGTCCAGTGATCATGCTCTAAGTCCCCATAGACCTTAGGGTCTGCAAGGTAATCAGCCGCATAGCTTCCCCCTTCCGAATCCTGAGACGACATAATGCTCTAAATCTGCAACAGAAACAGCTCGAAACGAAAACAGAGGATATTTGCGTGATACGGTGGCCAAAACCTTCGGCAGTATATATAATGAATTTTTACCAACCAAAATACGTAATATGCAAGAAAATAGAGTCTGGGAGTCACACGAGGTGCCCACGAGACAGGGGGGCGTGCCCGGTAGAGGGGGGCGCACCCTCCACTCTCATGGGGGCCTCGTCTCCCTTTCGGACTACTTCTTTCTTCCTAAAATTCTCAAATATTCCAAAACTGATAAAAATTGCCATTGGAGTTGTTTTGGAGCCGGTTTACTTACCGTACCACATACCTATACCTTTTCGGAGTCTGGAACATTCTGGAAAGTGTCCTTTATGTATTCCTCAGGGGTTACAGTTTCAATAATATTAGTTTCAACATTGATAGGATTACCTGAAATATAATGTTTAATTCTTTGACAGTTTACCACCCTCGGATTTGTGCCTTCGAAGTTGTTGATCTTTATGGCACCAGAATGATAGACCTCGTCAATAATGTAGGGACCTTCCCATTTTGAGAGAAGTTTTCCTGCAAAAAATCTTAAATGAGAGTTGAATAATAACACATAATCTCCTACGTTAAACTCACACTTTTGTATCCTCTTATCATGCCAGCGTTTGACTTTTTCTTTGAATAGCTTGGCATTCTCATAGGCTTGAGTTCTCCATCCATCAAGTGAGCTAATATCAAACAACCTCTTCTCACCGCCAAGTTTGAAGTCATAGTTGAGCTCTTTAATAGCCCAATATGCCTTATGTTCAAGTTCAAGAGGTAAATGACATGCTTTTCAGTAAACCATCTTATATGGAGACATACCCATAGGATTTTTGTATGCAGTTCTATAGGCCCATAATGCATATTCAAGTTTTTTGGACCAATTCTTTCTAGATCTATTCACAGTCTTTTGCAAAATTAATTTGAGCTCTCTATTACTCAATTCTACTTGACCACTAGACAGCGGATAATAAGGAGATGCGATTCTATGATTGACATCATACTTAGCAAGCATCTTACGGAAAGCACCATGAATAAAATGTGAACCACCATCAGTCATAAGATATCTAGGGACTCCAAACCTCGAAAAAATAACTTCTTTAAGCATTTTAATAGAAGTGTTATGATCAGCACTACTAGTTGGGATAGCTTCTACCCACTTAGTAATGTAATCAACATCAACTAAAATATGTGTATAACCATTAGAGGCAGGAAAAGGTCCCATATAATCAAAGCCCCAAACATCAAACGGTTCAATAACAAGAGAATAATTCATAGGCATTTCTTGACATCTACTAACATTACCTATTCTTTGACATTCATCACAAGATAAGACAAACTTACGAGCATCTTTGAAGAGAGTAGGCCAATAAAAACCATATTGTAGTACCTTGTGTGCAGTTCTGTCTCCAGCATGGTGTCCTCCATAGGATTCAGAGTGACACTTGCGTAGGATCTGTTCCTGTTCATGCTCAGGCACACAACGTCTAATAACACCATCTACTCCTTCTTTATAAAGGTGTGGGTCATCCCAGAAGTAATGTCTTAAATCATAAAGGAACTTTTTCTTTTGCTGGTATGTGAAACTAGGTGGTATAAATTTAGCAACAATGTAATTAGCATAATCAGCATACCAAGGAGTAGTACGAGAAGCATTAATGACTGCTAATTGTTCATCAGGAAAGCTATCATCAATAGGCAGTGGGTCATCAAGAACATTCTCTAACCTAGACAAGTTGTCTGCAACGGGGTTCTCAGCTCCCTTTCTATCAATAATATGTAAATCAAATTCTTGGAGCAAGAGAACCCATCTAATGAGTCTAGGCTTAGCATCTTTCTTTTCCATAAGATATTTAATAGCAGCATGATCAGTGTGAATAGTAACTTCGGAATCAACAATATAAGGTCTAAACTTATCACATGCAAACTCAACTGCTAAGAATTCTTTTTTAGTAGTAGCATAATTTCTCTGGGCAGTATCAAGAGTCTTATTAGCATACTGGATAACATTCAATTTCTTATCAACTCTTTGCCCTAGAACAGCACCTACAGCATAATCACTAGCATCACACATAATTTCAAAAGGTAAATTCCAATCAGGTGGCTGAACAATAGGTGCAGTGATCAAAGCTTTCTTAAGTATTTCAAATGCTTCTACACAATCATCATCAAAGACAAAAGGAATATCTTTTTGCAATAAATTAGTCAGAGGCCTAGAGATTTTAGAGAAGTCCTTAATGAACCTCCTATAGAAACCGGCATGACCAAAGAAACTTCTTATACCTTTTATGTCCTTGGGACATGGCATCTTTTCAATAGCATCAACCTTGGCTTTGTCAACTTCAATACCTCTCTCGGAGATCTTGTGCCCCAAGACAATGCCTTCATTAACCATAAAGTGACACTTTTCCCAATTCAGGACGAGACTAGTGTCTTCGCATCTCTGCAAAACTCGATCAAGGTTGCTCAAACAATCATCAAAAGAGGATCCATAAACCGAAAAATCATCCATGAACACCTCAAAAATCTTTTCACAAAAATCAAAGAATATAGCCATCATGCATCTTTGAAAGGTAGCAGGTGCATTACATAAACCAAAAGGCATACGTCTATAAGCAAAAGTAACAAAAGGACATGTAAAAGTAGTTTTAGATTGATCCTTCGCTGACACAGGTATCTGAGAGAAACCAGAATAACCATCTAGAAAGTAGAAATGAGTGTGTTTGGATAGTCTTTTTAGCATTTGATCAATAAAAGGTAAAGGGTAATGATATTTCTTAGTAGCTTTACTTAACTTACGAAAATCAATTACCATCCTATAACCTGTAATAATTCTTTGCGGGATCAATTCATCTTTATCATTAGGAACAACGGTAATACCTCCCTTTTTAGGAACACAATTAACTGGGCTTACCCATTCACTATTAGCAACGGGATAAATAATACCTGCCTTAAGGATCTTTAGTATCTCCTTTCTTACCACTTCCTTCATCCTGGGACTTAATCGTCTTTGAGGATCTCTAACTGGTTTGGCATCTTTTTCCACTGTAATTTTGTGTTGGCATAATGTGGGACTAATGCCCTTAAGATCATCCAGAGTATATCCAATAGCTGCTTGGCGCTTCTTCAGAGTTTTCAATAATCTTTCTTCTTCTTTCTCTGAAAGGTTAGCACTAATAATAACAGGATATATTTCCTTTTCATCAAGATAAGCATACTTAAGATTATCAGGTAATGGTTTGAGTTCAAACACGGGATCACCCTTGGGTGGAGGGGGATCCCCAAGAATTTCAACGGGAAGGTTATGTTTCAGCATAGGTTCCTGTTTAAGGAAAACTTCATCTATTTCCTTTCTTTCCTTCATAAACATATCGTTTTCATGGTCTAGCAAATATTGTTCTAATGGATCAGTTGGAGGAACATCAATGGAAGCAAGACCAATAATCTCATCCTTACTAGGTGGTTCCCTATCATGAGGTTGTCTACTAAACTTAGCAAAATTAAACTCATGAGACATACCATCTATGCCAACGGTGACATTATTCTTTTCACAATTAATCGTAGCACTAGCTGTATTCAAGAAGGGTCTACCAAAAATAATGGGACAAAAATCATCTTGTGGGGAACCAAGAACAAGAAAATCAGCAGGGTATTTAACCTTCCCACACAAAATTTCAACATCTCTAACAATCCCAAAGGGTTTAATGGTATCCCCATTAGCAAGCTTAATGGTAACATCAATGTCTTCTAATTCAATGGGTGCAATGTCATGCATAATTTCTTGATAAAAGGTATAAGGTATTGCACTGGCACTAGCACCCATATCACATAAGCCATGATAACAATGATCTCCTATTTTAACAGAAATAACAGGCATGCCTACGATAGGTCTACATGTCTTAGTATCTGGTCTAGCAATATTAGCAGTCTCACCACAGAAATAAATAACATGCCCATCTAAATCATCATCCAAGAGATCTTTAACCATAGCAATACTAGGCTCAACGTTAATTTGCTCAGGAGGTGTATAAGTCCTAGTATTACTATTAAGAACAACAGTCGAAGCTTTAGCATGATCTTTTATCCTAACAGGAAAGGGAGGTTTCTCAACATAAGTAGTAGGAACAATAGGATCACTATAGGTGGTAGTCCTTTCTTCAACTGTAATAGGTGCAACTACTTTCATTTCAATAGGAGGATTATATTTAAACCACTTCTCTTTAGGGAGATCAACGTGAGTAGCAAAAGATTCACAGAAGGAAGCTACTATCTAAGAGTCAAGTCCATACTTAGCGCTAAATCCGCGAAAAGCATCGGTATCCATAAAAGATTTAGCACAATCAAACTTAGGTGTCATACCTGACTCCTTACCATCGTCGGAACCCCAATCTTTAGAGTTGTGTTTAATTCTTTCCAATAAGTCCCATTTGAAATCAATAGTCTTCAGCATATAAGAACCAGCACAGGAAGTATCGAGCAGGTTGCGATTATCAAGAGAAAGCCGAGCATAAAAGTGCTGAATAATCATTTCCCGGGAGAGCTCATGATTGGGGCATGAATATAACATTGACTTAAGCCTCCCCCAAGCTTGAGCGATGCTTTCTCCTTCGCGGGGCCAGAAATTATAGATGTAATTACGATCACGATGAACAAGGTGCATAGGATAAAACTTCTGGTGAAATTCCAACTTCAATCGCTTATAATTCCAAGATCCCGTATCATCACATAGCCTATACCATGTCAATGCATCTCCCTTCAAAGATAAAGGGAAGACCTTCCTTTTGACAACATCATCGGGAATACCTGCAAGCTTAAATAATCCACAAACTTCATCCACAAAGATAAGGTGTAAATCGGGATGCAATGTTCCATCTCCTGCAAATGGATTAGCTAGCAGTTTCTCTATCATACCTGAAGGAATCTCAAAGTAAATATTTTCATAAAGTTCAGTAGGTTGAGGAGAAACTCTTGGCTCTTCTGATTGGGGTGAAGATACCCCAAACAAGCCCCTCAAAGGATTAGTTTCCATAGTGACAAGTAACAGAAAATTTCAGCACACTATATAAATGTTTTCTTACCAAGTTCCACTCACCAAAAGCGCTACACTCCCCGGCAACGGCGCCAGAAAAGAGTCTTGATGACCCACAAGTGTAGGGGATCAATCGTAGTCCTTTCGATAAGTAAGAGTGTCGAACCCAACAAGGAGCAGAAGGAAATGATAAGCGGATTTCGGTAAGGTTTTCTCTGCAAGCACTGAAATAATAGGTAATAGATAGTTTTGTGGTAAGATAAATAGTAACGAGTAACAAGCAAATAAAGTAAATAAAGTGCAGCAAGGTGGCCCAATCCTTTATGTAGCAAAGGATAAGCCTGGACAATTGCTAATAATGAGAAAGGAGCTCCTGAGGACACATTGGGAATTATCGTGAAGCTAGTTTTCATCACGTTCATATGATTCGCGTTTGGTACTTTGATAATTTGATATGTGGGTGGACCAGAACTTGGGTACTACCCTTACTTGGACAAGCATCCCACTTATGATTAACCCCTACTGCAAGCGTCCGCAACTACAAAAGAAGTATTAAGGTAAACCTAACCACATCATTAAACATATGGGTCCATATCAGCCCCTAACGAAGCAACGCATAAACTAGGGTTTAAGCTTCTGTCACTCTAGCAACCCATCATCTACTTATTACTTCCCCATGCCTTCCTCTAGGCCCAAATAATGGTGAAGTGTCATGTAGTCGACGTTCACATAACACCACTAGAGGAAAATACAACATACATCTCATCAAAATATCGAACAAATACCAAATCCACATGACTACTAATAGCAAGACTTCACCCATGTCCTCAGGAACAAACATAACTACTCACAAAGCATATTCATGTTCATAATCAGAGGGGTAATAATATGCATAAAGGATCTGAACATATGATCTTCCACCAAGTAGACCAATTAGCATCAACTACAAGGAGTAATCAACACTACTAGCAACCCACATGTACCAATTTGTGGTTTTGATACAAGATTGGATACAAGAGATGAACTAGGGTTCTGAGAGGAGATGGTGCTCGTGAAGATGTTGATGGAGATTGACCCCCTCCCGATGAGAGGATCGTTGGTGATGATGTTGGTGATGATTTCCCCCTCCCGGAGGGAAGTGTCCCCGGCAGAACAGCTGCGCTGGAGCCCTAGATTGATTCCGCCAAGGTTCCGCCTCGTGGTGGCGGAGTTTCGTCCCGTAAGCTTGCCCACGATTTTTCCAGGGTAAAAGCTCTGATATAGCAGAAGATGGACACTGGAGGCCCACCAGGGGGCCCAGGAGATAGGGGCGCGCCCTATATGGGGGGCGCCCTCCTCTCTCCTGGACAGGGTGTGGGCCCCCTGGTGAATTTCTTTCGCTCAATAATTCTTATAAATTCCAAAAAGATGTTTCGTGGAGTTTCAGGACTTTTGGAGCAGTGGAGAATAGGTTTCCAATGTTTGCTCCTTTTCCAACAGAATTCCAGCTTCCGACATTCCCCCTCTCCATGGTAAACCTTGTAAAATAAGAGAGAATAGCCATAAGTATTGAGATATAATGTGTAATAACAGCCCATAATGCAATAAATATTGATATAAAAGCATGATGCAAAATGGACGTATCACCAGACAACTTCAGAAGCGAAGAACTACTCTTCACCATCGCCCCCCTCCGAAGTGGTTATCATGCATTGCTCGGAAGAACGGCCTTCACTCGCTTCAACGCAGTACCGCACTACGCCTATGTTAAATCAAGATGCCCGGTCCACGTGGCGTCATCACAGTTAGCGGAAATACAAAGCGTTCCTTACGTGCGGAAGAGTATGCGGCGGCTCTAGCAGTCGAACACTAAGCGGCCTCTCCTATCAGAACGCATGATCAGTCGTTAAGACCACGGACACGGTTAGACGAGTCCGGCACATCACTGTCGGTAACAGCCCAGATAAACCTGAGTTGGGTGCTATACACGTAATCCCATAGAGGGCATCAGGGGCTGCAAACATGCAATAAAGCCCACCTTTTGGCTTGACCTTATTAACAGGCCACTGTCTTACACTTCTACTATCCATTGATAATAACCAACTCTTCGCACGACTACGCCATACTCTTTTACATGAGTTTTCCTTTTTACAGACACCATTCGTGCAACACCCTACCAGGACACGGCACAATGGAGACAAAGGCGCAGACGTGCAGCAGGGCCCCGCTCAAAGGTTTCTCTTTAGATTAAGCCCCCGTGTAAACCTTCTTTATTGTCTCTTGTTGCTTGACATCCCATGGGTACTCAATACACCCACAGGGGATACTGGCGTTATTGGCATTTCGCCACAACAGACTAACGCACATACCTGGAAATACATGGTTCATAATCAAGGGCGCTACTCAGCCCAGTATATGTTATAAAGTCTCAATACCTTCGGGAGTGTTCGGCGTCACGAGTTTGGCCTTATATGAATCAGCTCCGAATCATGTCTTTGGTCAAATGTTGGGTTTGCCCGGCTCCTGGGTTTGCTGCCTTACGTTCCGCTTCTATCGGCTAAGGCGGCCAAAGGAGAACTACTGCGATTGTGCCCTGGTTATTCTGGATGAGCACCTCAGTAGAGAAAGCCGAAAACTGACTGTCATGATATAGCGAGAGACTGGTCAACCAGTCGAGGACTCATCAGAATCTTTAGGATTCCTCCGCATTAACGAAGGGCCATTCCCCGGTCATGTACACATGCGCCTGAGGGAGTCCTGGATTAGGGCGTATCCGGACAGCCGGACTATATACATCGTCCGGACTATTGAAGCGTGAAGATACAAGATTCAAGACTTCGTCCCGTGTCCGGATGGGACACTCCTTTGCGTGGAAGACAAGCTTGGTGATCCGGATATTATATTTCCTTCCTTGTAACCGACTCCATGTAAACCCTAGCCCTCTCCGGTGTCTATATAAACCGGAGAGGTTGGTCCTTAGAAGGCCTATCACAATTACAATCATAATCATCATAGGCTAGCTTCTAGGGTTTAGCCTCTACGATCTCGTGGATCTACTCTTGTACTACTCATATCGTCAATATTAATCAAGCAGGAAGTAGGGTTTTACCTCCATCGAGAGGGCCTGAACCTGGGTAAACATTGTGTCCCTTGCTTCCTGTTACCATCAGCCTAAGACGCACAGATCGGGACCCCCTACCAGGGATCCGCCGGTTTTGACACCGACATTGGTGCTTTCACTGAGAGTTCCTCTGTGTCATTGTTGCAAGGCTCGATGGCTCCTTCAATCATCATCAACGGCACAGTCCAGGGCGAGACTTTCCTCCCCGGACAGATCTTTGTGTTTGGCGGCTTCGCACTGCGGGCCAATCTGCTTGGCCATCTGGAGCAGATCGATAGCTACGCCCCTGGCCACCAGTTCAGGTTCGGAAACCTTAACTACACGGCCGATATCCGCGGAGACTTGATCTTCGACGGAATCGGGCATGCGCCAGGAGTGCCGGGCAGTCACGATGAGCATGGCCTAGACCTGCTGTCAGACAGTGCTCGGGATGTTACCCCTACAGTAGTCCCGGACCTAAATCCGGAACAGACCGCGTGGCCCAAGGACGGGTGGATGTACCCCACCCCGCAGGCCGCACACTCATCGGTGGTGGAGCTGAACACAGGCCTCGCCTATAAGGAAGCCTATGACTCCCGACCCCCGGACTCGTATCCGGTTGTAGGTCCCAGTCCACACGCTCCTGAGTCCGCCGAGCCTAGTTGGGCTCCGGTGATGGAGTTTACCGTTGCGGATATCTTCCAGCACTCGCCCTTTGGCGACATGCTGAACTCACTGAAGGCTCTCTCTTTGTCAGGGGGCTCTTGGCCGAACTATGTCTGGCTCGAGTGGGAAGCAGGCAACGAAGGAATTCGCTGCCCACCCACCACCCACTTCATTGCCACGGTCGATGATCTAACCGACGTGCTTGACTTTGACTTCGAAGACATCGACGGTATGGACGACGATGCAGGAGAAGAACATGAACCACCGCTCACCAGGCGGTGGACAGCCACCTCCTCCTATGATATATATATATGGTGGACACTCCGAAGGAAACCAATGGCGATGAGGCAATGGAGGATAACCCCTCAGGGAGAAAAACAAAGCATGGGCATCATCGGCGCTGCTCCAAGCCCCGCCACAGCAATACAGGCCCAGGAGACGAAAACAATCTGGATGGTTCCGAAGAGGAATACAACCCTGATCAGCCCGCCTTCGAGCAGGACGAGCAGGAAGATGAGCAGGTCAGCCCAGACGAACAGGCAACGGACGGATATCCGGAGGAGGACAACTACATGCCCCCCTCCGAAGACGAGATTAGCCTCGGCGACGACGAGTTCGGCGTGCCTGAGGATCCCGTAGAGCAGGAGCGCTTCAAGCGTCGGCTTATGGCCACTGCAAGGAGCCTGAAAAAGAAGTAGCAGCAACTTCAAGATGACCAAGACCTGCTCACAGACAGATGGACTGAAGTCCTAGCAACCGAGGAATACAGACTCGAGCGCTACACGGCTGACCGGCCACCCCGTGTCCGTGATAAAATGGCATATCAGCCCGAATACCAGCCCGCACCCCCACGCCAATATACTACGGCCCGGGGCAATAGGCAGGACATGCAAGATATACTGGAAAATAAAGCAGGACAGCCAAGATCGATCTACGGATCACGGGGGCGCGCCCCAGCATGCAACGATGACCGTCACGCCGGATACATTATCAACAAGTCCGGCCAGGCCAAACACAGCCACCCAGACCAATTCGAACTGCGTAGCCACATAGCCCGGCACAGAGGCGCCGCGCACCCCCTCTGTTTCACTGACGAAGTGATGGATCATGAATTCCCAGAAGGGTTCAAACACGTAAACATCGAATCATACGATGGCACAACAGACCCCACAGTATGGATTGAAGATTTCCTTCTCTACATTCACATGGCCCGCGGAGACGATCTACACGCTATCAAGTATCTTCCCCTTAAGCTCAAAGGACCCGCCCGGCACTGGCTAAATAGCTTGCCAGCAAATTCATTGGCAGTTGGGAAAACCTGGAAGACGCATTCCTCGACAACTTCCAGGGCACATATGTGCGACCGTCGGACGCCGATGACTTGAGCCACATTACTCAATAGCCCGGAGAGTCAGCCAGGAAATTTTGGACTCGGTTCCTAACTAAAAATAACCAAATAGTCAACTGTCCGGACGCTGAAGCCCTGGCGGCTTTTAAGCATAATATCCGTGACGACTGGCTCGCCCGACACCTCGACCAGGAAAAACCCAAGTCCATGGCAGCTCTCACAACACTAATGACCCGCTTTTGCGCGGGCGAAGACAACTGGTTGGCTCACAGTAGCACTACGCCACATTCTGGCACTTCAGATGGCCGCGACAATAACAGCAAGCCACGGCGTAACAGACATAAGCGACGGAACAATGGCGACAACACTGAAGACATGATAGTCAACGCCGGATTCAGCGGATCCAAGTCCGGTCAGTGGAAGAAGCCGTTCAAAAGAAACAATCAGGGACCGTCCAGCCTGGACCATATACTGGAGCGCTCGTGCCAAATTCATGGCACCCCGGACAAGCCAGCCAACCACACTAATAGAGACTGCTGGGTGTTCAAACAGGCCGACAAAATAAACGCCGAACACAAGGACAAGGGGCTGCACAACGACGATGACGAAGAGCCCCGACGTCCGAACACGGGGGCGGGGGGGGGGGGGGGGGAGGGGCAGAAGAAATTTCCCGCCCCCCAGGTGAAAACGGACAACATGATCTACGCCACTCACATCCCCAAGCGGGAACGGAAGCGAGCGCTACGGAACGTCTATGCGATGGAGCCAGTCGCCCCCAAATTCAACCCATGGTCAGCTTGTCCGATCACCTTTGATCGTAGGGATCACCCTACTAGCATCTGTCACAGCAGCTCAGCCGCATTGGTCCTAGACCCAATGATCGACGGATTCCTCCTCACGCGAGTCCTTATGGACGGCGGCAACAGCCTGAACCTGCTTTATCAGGACACAGTGCGTAAAATGGGCATCGACCCTTCAAGGATCAAGCCCACCAAAACCACCTTTAAAGGTGTAATTCCTGGAGTAGAGGCCCGTTGTACGGGCTCTATAACATTGGAAGTGGTCTTCGGATCTCCGGATAACTTCCGAAGCGAAGAGTTAATCTTCGATATCGTCCCTTTCCGTAGTGGTTACCATGCACTGCTCGGACGAACCGCATTCGCCAGATTCAATGTGGTACCACACTATGCATACCTCAAGCTCAAGATGTCAGGACCACGTGGGGTCATAACAGTCAACGAAAATATGGACCGCTCTCTCCGTATAGAAGAGCATACTGCAGCCCTCGCGGTGGAAGTACAATGCAGCCTCCTCCGGTAAACCACCAATCTGGCGATAGCAACTTCGAGCACCATCAAGCGAGTCTGGAGCACCCCGCAACAGGATCATCAGGCACGCCAGGAGCGCGGCTAGTAGTCCGGCCTCCGCTCAAGCCCCATCAAAGCAGCATTCGTGCCACGCGTACACAATTACGCACTCAAAATACCATGGGCATAGGCGGAGGTGCATCAATGACTCGGTCAACAGTGCGGTATAACCGCTACATACCCTCATCACCCTCCCTTTTTATTTTTCAGGACATGGCTTTAGAGCAGCCTCTTCAGAAGAGCCGGATTGTCGGACTCACATAGGAGAGAAAACCAAGGAGGCAACAGGCTTTGCGCACAAAAGAAAATACCCAGGTGGAATCCATTCACGGTCGTTATACCTGTTTTACATACCTACATGCAGTCTGCCCTTGGATAGGACATGTTAAATAGTCCTATTTACTTCTGCTTAAACGCACCCATTGTAAACATACGCTTAAACGTATTATTCATCAATGGGAAACAATATATAGCGTTAGCTTATTATTCCTATTTGCGCATATTTATTGCAAATGTTTATTTAATATTGCATCCGTACACCTTGGTACGATTAGTTTGCTAGGGGCTTCATATGGTGCCTCATAATACGGCAAAGCAAGTCCGAACACTTTCATCAGTGCGGCACCCGAACTTATAGCATTATATGCATCAGCTCCGAATCACGTCTTGGGTCAATAGTTGGGTTTGCCAGGCTCCCTTGTTTTGGTACCTTATGTTCCGTTATATCGGCTAAGGTAGCGCAAGGAGAACTACTGCGATTGTGTCCCGGTTCTTCCGGACGAGCACCTCAGTAGAGAAAGCCGAAAACTGACTGGCATGATGCGGCGAGAGCTGGTCGCTGTTCAAGAGGTCTTAAATCCTTAAAGATTTTTCCGCTTTAGGCGAGGAATCGGCTTCGTCCGATTTAGGCGTGTATAGCGCCCCAATTCGGCCTTCCGAATTCTAGGGGCTTCACCGAAATTTAAAATTGTAGACTTCTATGGCTAAGTGAAAGTTATAAAGCCGCATAGTCCGATTGCCTTGTTCGCTGCACCGGATACCTCCTAAAGGGACCAAAAATTTGGATAAAGAGTATCCGGGTTTTTCCAGGAACACCCCGGTACTAGTTACATGGGGGCGGAAGCCGACGACTGGCCTACTTTCAGAATTCTATAAACAGTCGCACAGAAGGTAATATTTTAAATCAAACAGTGCTACATAGCACAAGTAACTTCGTCTTTATATTACAAAAGTGACAGAGGTACATTTATTCAAAGATCTTGTCTTTGGTACATTCATCGGGCACGAGATGAGCGCCCTTCATAACGCCATCGTAATAATTCTTAGGATAGCGATGCGCCTTGCCCTCCGGCGGCCCGTCCTTCACCAGCTTCTCCGCATCCAGCTTGCCCCAATGCACCTTTGCGCGGGCAAAGGCCCAGCGGGCACCCTCAATGCAAACGAATCGCTTGATAACTTCAAGCCCCGGACAGGCATTCACCATCCGCTTGATCAGGCCGAAGTAGCTAGTGGGCAGGGGCTCACCAGGCCACATCCGGACTATGAAATCTTTCATAGCCACTTCGGCCGCCCTGTGGAGTTCGACCAACTGCTTCAGTTGGTCACTCAGAGGCATTGGGTGTTCGGCCCCAGCATACTGGGACCAGAACAGCTTCTCCGTGGATCTCCCCTCCTCGGCACGGTAGAACTCCGCGGTGTCTGAGACGCTGCATGGTAGATCTGCGAATGCCCCTGGAGAGCTCCGAATTCGGGTAAGTAAAAGAAACGCCTCCTCCACATGTTTGCTTTGCATAAAGAATGTCTTACCCGCCGCTATCTTCTTGGCTGCCTGGACTTCTTGTTGTGCCTTTTCGGCTTCGGCCCTGGCATCCTTCACACTGACAAGGGCCTTCGAAAGGTCAGTCTCCTTCATCTTAAGATCATGCTCCAAGGACTCGAACTTTTGGCCGAGTTCCTGGAGCTCTTTCTGTACCTCGCCCACTCTAGCATCATGCTTTTCGCGCTCCTTGCATTCCAAGGCCGCCTTGTTTTCGGCCTCGGACAACGCTTTCTTCAGGGACGCCACTTCGGCGGTGGCCCCTGTTACACAGTCATGATGCTTCGTCGTTAGAATACCCAATTTTATCTATCCTTCATTACATGAGAGCGGGGAATCACTCACCTTTGTTCTCTTCGAGCTGCCTCTTCGTGAGGTCGAGCTCCCCCTGCGCCTGCTCCAGGTCCCGCTTTAATCCGGTGACCTCGGCTGTGCGGATAGCAGCGGCAAGCAGCACAGCCTGCTTATTCACATGCACACTTATTATTAGACTCCTGCGGATTATAATTGACCCTCCGTTTGGCTTTTCTTTCCAAACACCAAACAGAGTATCAGGGGCTACTACCTATCGGGTGGTAATTTCACACATTTTTATTACTTACCTCGAAGTCCGTCAGGAGGCTTGTGCAGGCTTCGGTTAGTCCGCTCTTGGCGGACAGAACCTTTTGAATCACCGCACTCATAAGAGTACGGTGCTCGTCATCCATGGAAGCGCCTCGAAGCGCTTCCACCAGACTATCCGACGCCTCTGGCGTGACGTAATTCCCCAGCACGGATGGCTCGCCCTCCCTAACGAGGGGCTGCCCGCCTGAGTCCGGAATCGTTGGAGGCTCGGGAGCAGTGTTCGGTTGAGAGCCCGGCCTACTGCGGCTCTCATCGACACGATCCGCGGGGATCTTGAACCCCGCGTGTCCGACATCTGGAATTCTGCCTTGGGGCGTCTCCAGAGTCACCTCCCCTCGCTCTGGGAGCCTTCGGGAGAACACCTCCATGTCATCCGTGGGCTGAGGAGTAGTGGCCGTCGGGAGCGAGTTCATCGCTGAATCGCTCAGGGACCCATCCGAAGACGATACCTCGGGATGAACCTTGGCCGGACTGCATATATGTTCGGTGTTATAAAAAGACTATGAAGTAAGGTCACGATAGAGTGCGGATACTGACGATCGCACTAGGGGCTTCCCCCCGGGCAGCCACCCCTCCTCATCATGGACGGCCTTGGTGGAGTAGTCCAGAAGGGACACCTTTCCCTTCTTGGACGTCCCAGCCTCCCCCTCCAGGGCGGCTTATCTCTTTTTCTCCTCCCCAGTGCGGGGAGGTAGAGTTTCTTCTTGCTTCCCCTGCCTCCATGGGAGGAATCTGCCTCGTCGTCGTCAGACGACGTGGGTATGACGGCCTTGCGCCGAGGGCCTTTCCCGGCCCCCTGGTCTGCCTTCTTAGGCCCCCATCCTCTCCGGATGGGGAGGTCTCTTCTTCTTCTTCCTCCCTTCGGGGGAGGAGTGTGCCTCGTCGTCTTCGGACGAGGCTTCCGGTACGACCTTACGCCGGAGACCCTTTATGGTCCCCGGGGCCTTCTTTTCGGCCTTCTTCTCCGGTGCCTTGTAAGGCGCCGGGACCAGCATCTCCGTCAGGAGAGCATTAGCTGGGCCTTCTGGCAGCGGAGCCGGACAGTCAATCCGCTCCGCTGTCTCCACATAATCCTGATTAAATATGCACAATTACTTAAGACTCCCCCATGAATATACTGCGAAGAGCTGAATCCGGTGGTAATCAGAAAATCACCGGACTAGGAGGCTGCGCGGCGTGGAGTCTGCGGTCCTCGGATGTGAGAGGAGGTACTACGGAGGCCTTTAACAACACCTTCCATGCGACTTTGTGCGTCATGTCGTAGAGCTTTCCAAGCATCTGGTGTTCGGCCGGGACAAACTCCCACAGGTTGAATGCCCGTCTTTGGCACGGAAGAATCCGGTGGACAGGCATGACCTGGATCACGTTGACAAGCTTGATGTTCTTTTCCTTCATGATCTTAATGCAGTTTTGGAGTCTGGTCAGCTCTGTAGGTTCGCCCCAGGCCAGGCCCTTCTTTTCCCAGGAGGTGAGCCGCATGGGGGTTCCGGATCGGAACTCGGGAGCCGCCGCCCAGTTGGCACCGCACGACTCGGTGATGTAGAACCACCCCGATTGCCACCCTTTCACAGTCTCCGCAAAGGAGCCGTCAAGCCAGGTGACGTTAGGCATCTTGCCCACCATGGCCCCTCCACACTCCGCTTGCTGGCCACTCATGATCTTCGGCTTCACGCAGAAGATTTGTAGCCACAAGCCAAAGTGAGGCTTGATGCAGAGGAAGGCCTTACACACGACGATAAACGCCGAGATGTTGAGGACAAAATTTGGGGCTAGATCATGGAAATCTATCCCGTAGTAGAACATGAGCCCGCAGACGAAGGGATGAAGTGGAAATCCCAGTCCCCGGACGAAGTGGGTGACAAACACGACCCTCTCGTGAGGTTCTGGAGTTGGAGTGATCTGCCCGGCGTCTGGTAGCCGGTGCGCAATGTCTGCGGCCAAGTATCCGGCCGCCCGAAGCTTCGTGATATGCTTCTCCTTCACGGTGGAGGCCACCCACTTGCATCCTGCTCCGTACATGTTTAGCTGCGCGGAGAAGACTTGGGCCTGGGCGCTGGAGCTCGAGGTTGCAAGAGTGGTCAAAGGAGGAAGAAGGCGTGGGTAAAAATGGGAAACTCTTATCCCTTTATAGAGGCGACGAAAGCGGTGCGCCTCCCCACTTGCCCGTTGAGAATCGCTTACTTCCCAAGCACCACGATTGATGGCGCGGTTGGGTTACCCATACCCGTATTGATGAGAATCCCGTGATAAGGTGACATGATCTCTACTTCAACAAGACGTGTCAAGGAAACCGCCTCGCAATGTGCGCTGTGGCTAGTTGTGGGAAAACGGTTCGAATAATGACCCGACCGTAATGACATGTCGCGTTGTCTAAAAAAGTTGTCAGCAGATTGCATTTGTGAAATATCATTCTCTCTACGGTGGTATGTGAAGATCATTTTGCAGATCCGGACACGGTCTACATGTTCGATAATTACTTTGGAGTATTCGGAGAAGGAACCCGCCTTGCAATGCCGAGTACAAGACTGCGCGCCGGACTCATCGTCATTGAAGCCTGGTTCAGGGGCTACTGAGGGAGTCCTGGATTAGGGGGTATCCGGACAGCCGAACTATATACATTGTCCGGACTATTGAAGCGTGAAGATACAAGATTCAAGACTTCGTCCCGTGTCCGGATGGGACTCTCCTTTGCGGAAGACAAGCTTGGCAATCCGGATATTATATTTCCTTCCTTGTAACCGACTCCATGTAAACCCTAGCCCTCTCCAGTGTCTATATAAACCGGAGAGGTTGGTCCTTAGAAGGCCGATCACAATTACAATCATAATCATCATAGGCTAGCTTCTAGGGTTTAGCCTCTACGATCTCGTGGTAGATCTACTCTTGTACTACTCATATCGTCAATATTAATCAAGCAGGAAGTAGGGTTTTACCTCCATCGAGAGGGCCCGAACCTGGGTAAACATCGTGTCCCTTGCTTCCTGTTACCATCAGCCTAAGACGCACAGATCGGGACCCCCTACCCGAGATCCGCCGGTTTTGACACTGACAGCGACCGTATCCGAATGCACGCGAAGGTACCAGGGGCTACATAGTAGCCCCACCGTCAAACTCTTATGGCTAAGTGAAAGTGTTAAAGCTTTATAGTTCGATTGCCTAGTTCGACGTGCGATCACCTTCTTAATGGACCAAGACGTTGGAGCAAGTGTGATTACGCACATTTTTGCGAACACCCCCGCATTGTATGTGTGGGGGCTGAAGCCAACGACTGCTAACTTTCAGGTTATATATACATCAAACGGCACACAGGAGGCACAATAACACTTTCGGGCGAAAGTATAAACATAGCCTCTATAATTAAAATACAATCATTTTTACAACAGAACGATTTGTCACTCGAACATGACACTCTTCGAGCACTGGGCCTCTATTAAACGAGCACCTTCTGTTACCTGCTCGAAATAGTGCTCGGTTGGATCCTGGCTTCCCGCCGGATTCTGGGTTGCAATGATGGTGGCCTCCATATCTGCCCAATATGTTTTAACACGGGCAAGAGCCACCCGTGCACTCTCTATGCACGCCGACCTCTTCATGGCATCAATTCGTGATACGGCGCCAAGGAATTGTTGCACTAAACCAAAATAACTGTCCGGCTTCGGTCCCTTCGGCCACAGATGGTCAATTACAGACCTCATTGCAAGACCTGACAACCTATGGAGCTCGGCCACAGCGGCCATCCTTTCACTCAACGGCAACAGGCGCGTTGGAGCACTGAATTGCGACCAGAACAACCTTTCTACTTCGCTATCTTTTTGATCCTCAAAAAACTTGGTCGCATCAGCCATACTTTTTGCTAGATCCGCATATGTGTCTGCAGCGCTCCAGCACCGATCCAGAGGAGCATACTTTGGATCTAAGAATTTCATCCGCAACAAATAGGGGCTTCCAGCCACGATTTTTCCGGCCTGTCGAAGCTCCTCCCGCGCATCCCTAATTTCGGAACGCGTCTCCTTGGCCGCATCAAGGGCCTTCTTCAGGTCGGCCGACTTCACCTGATTCTCCTTTTCAAGGAGCTCATACCTGCCGGCAGTGTCTCTCAGCTCCACAGCCATCTCGGCTATTTTATCTTCGCTTCGGCGATGAGCAGCCTGTTCGGCTCTCAAATCTTCGGCCGCCTTTAGGGCAGCCGCATTGCTAGCCCGGGCTTGTTCCTTGGCTAGGGCAAGCTCCGCCTTCAGGGCCTCCACGGCAGCAGCTTTGCCTGCAGCCGAAGCATATCACATTAACATTATGCTCTTCTTAATATTTCTTATAACAAATAAGGAAAAACAGAGCACATACTCTGTGACTCGTTAACCGCTCGTTCACAAGCGTGATGTCGGCGTCCACAACTTCAATCTATCGCCTCAGTTCGGCGAATTCAGCGGTCCGGTCTACCGCCGGACCCTTAGCCACTTGCGCATGAATGCAGTGCGATCATTACTTAAGAGTGTGATCCTCCGTTTGCCGCCTAGGGCTGGCAACCAGAGTCTTAGGGGCTACTATCTATACCGAGCACACCTAGCGCGTGCGGTACAACAAAAAATTATGTATTTCATTATGTACCTCAAATCCTTTGAGCAGGCTCGTAAAAGCTTCATTCAACCCGCTTGTAGCGGATGAAATCTTCTGAAGCACCGTGCCCATTAACGAACGGTGATCCTTCGAGAGAGCAGCTTGCTCCAGAAGGCCCATCAGTGTGTCCGGCTGGTCGCCGGACTGTGCCGGACCCTTCTTATTGCCCCCCGTGGGAGCCGAACACTCCAGGCTCAGGGCGGCCAAAGTATCAGCTTCTGGCCTCGGTGGATCTGGACTCCACCGTGACGACACCTCGGGGTCGCCTGCCCCATGAGGAGGAGAGGCAGGTGGGGTGATGAGGACATGACTACCTTGGATATGACCAAAAATATTGCACACATGCATATTTGTCAGGTGATTTCTAGTGCAAACTATTCAATAATCTATTTATGTTATCCAGAACAAAAATACTTCACACACTTTTGTATTTTGTCTAATTGCAGGTGTATGGGACATTTGTACAATCCACATATAAAGATAAGGAAGAAAAAGATGTTTATTTGCTGTTCAAAAAGTTCTCTCACGTCACTTTTGGCCCAAGAGAAGATAGGGTCCAAGTCTCTCACGTTCTGGACTCAGATTCGGACTGCACAGACATACCTGAATCAAAACATCAACAACTTTTTCATACGGACTCCGAATTGGGTGATTCTTTTTTTGTTGGAAATTAGATTTTGTCCTCTTTCCAAAACAATTGGGTTCACCTTAAAACTCGTCCGGAGCGTTGAGTTATGGACGAAACAATCTGATGCTGCAGCAGAATCCGAGTCAAACTACAAGTCCAAAGGTGTTACGTCACCTCCACTTGGGCCCATTGGCCTTGTACAACCTAGGGTTAGTTTTAGGCTGCCTTGGGACGTCCTTCCACCTCCTTGGCCGCCACCCCTTGCTCCTATATAAGTAGATCCATCTAGTATCTTTTCCCTTGGGATTTGTTTAGTTAAAAGTTACCATTGCAACTTCGTCTACTTCGTTTGTGTCCAACGACCAGACCAAGACCGCTTTCGGATCCCACCTTTATCAATACATCATATATACTCGCAATATTCAGATTCCTTTTATCATATTCTTTCTTGTTCTTCGATTGCTTGCAGGAATAGACCTTCGTGGTCAGGTTGATTGTGCTCCGGCGTGGTCAATAACCTCTCGGAGTTGGTTTAGCGATTGCTAAGGCGCAACGTCGTGCACGTTTGTAGTCGGATCGTCAAAGTCATCTTCACCAAATCGATAGTTATCATCTCATTGAAAGATCGGGACACCTCCGCCTCTATCATGGGGTTTCACTCTCCATCATCTCCGGAAGAAGATCCCCCGAAGACGAACTCTGTTGAGAAGAGCTACTAGCCGGACTGCAAAGAATGGATCCTGGTTATTGTTCTCGGAGGAGGAAGCGGTAGCTTTGTATTTACGATTAACTTACAGCTCGGCGAAGGGCTGGCCCGTTTGCAGGCATGGCGCGGTGAGGACGCCCTCCGGGGCAGGGCCTCCTGGTGAAGTTTTTCTTCCCTTGTCTAGGCACCTCCGTCTCCAAGTCTTCGGAGGCGGCCCTCTTCTTCCCGCGGGGGGAGGAGACCTTAGATCCCCCTCCCCGACTATCCTCCTTCATGGAAATAGTAATTCCCCCGGTTTGGGTGTGCAATGTTTGAAGCTCTACTTCTCTGTTCTTCCCTTCGTCTTTCCCCGAGAGCACTTGACTTAGCGCACGACTAAGCATCCTGGCTATTGCAGGACTAGGCGAGCCTTCGGGAAGTGGTGTCGGACACCTGATTCTCTCCGCCTTGCTGAGCCAATCCTAGCCGCGGATGGTTTTCAGAATAATGATGTGATAAATATAAACGAAGTGTTCGGTGGTTACTTACTTGGGTATCTGGGCGGTTGCAGCTCAGGCCCGCATCCTCGGTGGTGTCCGGACACTTTACTTGTGGTCCGAAGAATAACCTACACATCCCTTCGAGCGTCATGCCGAAGAAGTGCTGAATAGTTCATGGACCTTCCGGGTTGAACTCCTACATCCGGAGAGGCAGACGTTTGCACGGCAAGATCCGTCGGACTTGCATTACCTGAATTACGCTGACAAAACTGATGTCCCTCTCAAGAAGCTCCCGAATGCGGCTCTGCAATGTCGGTACGTCATTAGCAGGCCTCCAATCCAGTCCCACGTTGGCCCACGACGCCAGTTGAGGCGGAGGGCCCGAGCGGAAGTCAGGGGCGGCCACCCACTTTGTGCCTCTTGGAGCAGTGACGTAGAACCACCTCCGCTGCCATAGATCAGACACCTCCGGGAAGAAGCCCTCTGGCCATGGGGCATCGGCGTTTCTGCTTATTGCAGCACCTCCGCACTCCGCGTGTCCCCCCTCGATCACCTTCGGCTTTACATTGAAGGTCTTGAGCCATAAGCCGAAGTGCGGGGTGATGTGGAGGAAGGCTTCGCACACGATGATAAACGACGAGATGTGAAGGATGGATTCTGGAGCTAGATCATGAAAATCTAGCCCGTAATAGAACATGATCCCTCACACGAAGGGATCGAGGGTCAAGCCTAAGCCACGGAGGAAGTGAGAAACAAATACGACGCTCTCGTTGGGCTCGGGAGTAGGGATGACCTGCCCTGGAGCAAGAAGCCTGTTCTTGATGTCGGGGGTCAGATATCTGACCTCCCTAACCTTCACAATGTCCTCCTATGTGACAGAGGAGGACATCCACCGGCCTTGAAGGTCTGATCCGGACATGATTGAAGATCTGAAGTGCCTAAGCTTGGGCTTCGGGTGGGAACTCGAGATGCGGAAAGACGCAAGCGTGGTAGGAAAGAGGGATAGGCCTCGGCCCCTCTATAAAGGGGGTGAATATCAAGCGTCCTCAGCGTAACCTCTTGGGACTTGCCTAAAAACAAGGAGTCATACCAACGGGCGTAGTGGGGTTGCCCGCGCCCGTATTGATGGGAATACCGCAATAAGGGGAACACGATTTCTGCTTCGACGAGGTGTGCCAATAAAATTGCCTTGCAGTGCGTGTCGTGGCAGGCCGAGAAAACCGGTTCATATTAAGCCAGGCCGCAGCGTAAGGGCACACCGTGAAAATTGTCAGTAGATTAGATTTGTAAAGTGTTATGCTCTCTACGGTGGTGTGCGGAAATTATCTTACAGAGCCGGACACGATCCTTAATCTACCTTGGACTATTCGGAGATGAAACCCGCCTTGCAATGCCGAAGACAATATACGCGCTGGACTCATCGTCATTGAAGCCTAGTTTAGGGGCTACTGAGGGAGTCCTGGATTAGGGGGTATCCGGACAGCCGAACTATATACTTTGGCCGGATTGTTGGATTATGAAGATACAAGACTCAAGACTTCGTCCTGTGTCCGAATGGGACTCTCCTTTGCGTGGAAGACAAGCTTGGCGATTTGGATGATAGATCTCCTTCTTTGTAACCGACTCTGTGTAACCCTAGCCCCCTCCGGTGTCTATATAAACCAAAGGGTTTAGTCCGTAGGACAAGGACAATCAGAATCATAGGCTAGCTCCTAGGGTTTAGCTTCTACGATCTCGTGGTAGATCAACTCTTGTAATACTCATATCATCAAGATCAATCAAGCAGGAAGTAGGGTATTACCTCCATCGAGAGGGCCCGAACCTGGGTAAAACATCGTGTCCCCTGCCTCCTATTACCATTAGCCTTAGACGCACAGTTCAGGACCCCCTACTCGAGATCCGCCGGTTTTGACACCGACACATGTCTCACATAAGCGTACGTGTAAGGTCGGTCTGGGCCCCTTCATCCCACAATGCCGCCGAATCAAGATAGGACTAGTAACAGTAAGAAAATTGAACAGATCATCGCCCACAACTACTTATGTTCTACTCGTGCATAGAATCTACGCATAGACCTATCTCTGATACCATTGTTGGGGAACGTAGTAATAATTTAAATTTTTCCTACATGTCACCAAGATCAATCTAGGAGATTCTAGCAACGAGAGAGAGAGAGAGGGAGTGAATCTTCATACCCTTGAAGATCGCTAAACGGAAGCATTACAAGAACGCGGTTGATGGAGTCGTACTCGCGGCGATTCAAATCATGGAAGCTCCGATATAGCGCCGAACGGATGATGCCTCCGCGTTCAACACACATACAGCCCAGGGACGTCTCCTCCTTATTGATCCAGCAAGGGGAGAGGAGAAGTTGAGGGAGAGCTTCGGCAGCATGACAGCGTGGTGGTGGAGCTTGCGGTTTTTCTGTAGGGCTTCACCAAGCTCTACGGAGGAGGAGGAGGTGTTGGAGGAGGGAGGGGCTGCGCCAAGAGAAGGGTATAGAATCCCTCCCACCCCCCCCCCCCCACTATTTATAGGGGAAGGGGAGAGGGGTCCGGCCCCCTTAGATCCCATCTATAAGGGGGGCGGCCAAGGGCGGGACTTGCCCCCCAAGTTTGGTGGGAGGCGCCCCACCCCCTAGGGTTTCCAACCCTAGGCACCTTGGGCCCTGGGGGGGTGCACTAGCCCACTAGGGGGCTGATTCCCAACCTTTTTAAGCCCATTAAGTCCCCCGGGGCAGGTGGACCCCCGGACACCTTTCGGTGGTCCCGGTACAATACCGATAAACCCCGAAACCATTTCGGTGACTGAAACTGGACTTCCATATATAAATCTTTACCTCCGGACCATTCCGTAACTCCTCGTGACGTCCAAGATCTCATCCGTGACTCTGAACAATCTTCGACAACCACATACAATTTCCCATAACAACTGTAGCGTCACCGAACCTTAAGTGTGTAGACCCTACTGGTTCGGGAACCATGCAGACATGACCGAGACATCTCTCCGGCCAATAACCAACAGCGGGATCAAGATATCCATGTTGGCTCCCACATGTTCCACGATGATCTCATCGGATGAACAACGATGTCGGGGATTCAATCAATCCCATATACGATGTCGGTATGTTACTTGCCCGAGATTCAATCGCCGGTATCCCCATACCTCGTCCAATCTCGTTACCAGCAAGTCTCTTTACTCGTTCCATAATGCATGATCCCGTGACCAACTCCTTAGTCACATTGAGCTCATTATGATAATGCATTACCGAGTGGGCCCAGAGATACCTCTCCGTCATACGGAGTGACAAATCCCAGTCTTGATTCGTGCCAACCCAACAGACACTTTCAGAGATACCTATAGTTCTCCTTTATATCCACCCAGTTACGTTGTGACATTTGGCACACCCAAAGCATTCCTACGGTATCCGGGAGTTGCACAATCTCATGGTCTAAGGAAATGATACTTGACATTAGAAAAGCTCTTAGCAAACAAACTACACAATCTTGTGCTATGCTTAGGATTGGGTCTTGTCCATCACATCATTCTCCTAATGATGTGATCCCGTTATCAACGACATCCAATGTCCATGGTCAGGAAACCACAACCATCTATTGATCAACGAGCTAGTCAACTAGAGGCTTACTAGGGACATATTACGGTCTATGTATTCACACATGTATTATGGTTTCCGGTTAATACAATTATAGCATGAACAACAGACAATTATCATGAACAAGGAAATATAATAATAACCATTTTATTATTAACTCTAGAGCATATTTCCAACAGGCAGGAGTCGGTCTACTAATATTGGACGTGATGCCTATATAATTATTATTGCCTGGTTATCGTCATGATTATTTGAAGATCTATCAATTGCCTAATAGTAATTGTTTTCCCACCATTTGCTATTTTTCTCGAGAGAAGCCACTAGTGAAACCTACAGCCCACGGGTCTCTTTTCATCATATTTGCCTTTGTGATCTATTTTCCTTTGAATTTATTTTCAGATCTATGAAACCAAAAATACAAAAATGCCTTGCTGCAATTTATTTGTTCCCCAATCTATTTATCCTATCTACCACTTTTACCTCACGTTATTTGCCTATCTTGAGGCGCCGTACCCGAAAGGGATTGACAACCCCTTTAACACGTCTAGTTGCGAGTATTTGTTATTTGTGTGCAGGTGTTGTTTACGTGGTGTAAGGAGGTTCTCCTACTGGTTCGATAACCTTGGTCTCATCACTGAGGGAAATACCTACCGTCGCTATACTGCATCATCCCTTCCTCTCTGGGGAAATACTGACGTAGTTCTAGCAGACATCAAAAGGAATTTCTGGCGTCGTTGCCGGGGAGGATCTTCAACATCAACTAGGTTCCTAATCACAAATCTCATCTCCTCGCAATTTACATTATTAGCCATTTGCCTCTGGTTTTCCTCTCCCCCACTTCACAAAAATTTACCATTTTATTCGCCCTCTTTCTAGTTTGTCGTTTTCTTGTCAGATCTGTTCTTGAGTGAAATCTTGTTGCGTAGTTATCATGACTCAAGAGAACACCAAGTTGTGTGATTTCTCAAATACCAACAACAATGATTTTATTAGCACCCCGATTGCTCCTCCCGCCACTAGTGTGGAGTCTTGTGATATTAATACTGCTTTGTTGAATCTTGTCATGAAAGATCAATTTGTCGTTACTCCTAATGAGGATGCCGCGTCCCACCTTAACACACTCGTGGAATTATGCCATATGCAAAAGAAAAAAGATGTGGACAATGATGTTGTGAAGTTGGAATTATTTCTGTTTTCTTTGCAAGATCGTGCAAAAATTTGGTTTTTTTCTTTGCCTCACAATAGTATCGATTCTTGGAACAAGTGCAAAGATGCTTTTATCACTAAATATTTTCTGCCCGCAAAAATTATTTACCTTAGAACCCAGATCATGAATTTCAAGCAACTTGAACATGAGCATGTTGCACAATCTTGGGAAAGGATGAAATTGATGCTAAGGAATTGCCCAACTCATGGGTTAAATCTTTGGATGATCATACAAAAAAATTTATGCGGGATTCAATTTTGTTTCTCGTAATCTTTTAGATTCCGCCGCGGGGGGTACTTTTATGGAAATTACTTTGGGTGAAGCTACTAAATTGCTAGACAATATTATGGCAAATTACTTGCAATGGCATACCAAAAGAGCTCCTACTAGCAAAAAGTCAATTCGGTAGAGGAAATAAATTCTTTGAGTGAAAAAGTTGATGCTCTTATGAAGTTGGTTGCTAATAAAAGTGATCCCATTGATTTTAATGATGTGCCTTTGTCTACTTTGATTGCGCAAAATAGTGATGCCATAGATGTGAATTTTGTTTCGCGAAACAATTTCAATAGATGTGCTTATAGAGGTAATTTTAATCCTAGGCCTTTTCCTAGTGATTCCTCTAATAATTATGGTAATTCCTATGGTAATCCTACTTATAATAATAATAATATAAACACCTCTGATCTTGAGAGCAATATTAAAGAATTTATCAATACACAAAAAGCTTTCAACACTTCGATAGAAGAAAAGTTGAATAAAATTGATGATTTGTCTAGAAGTGTTGATAGAATTTCTCATGATGTAGAAACTCTCAAGTTGAAAATTTTTGTGCCTAAAGTTGAAGAATCAATTAAAGTTCTTTATGTTTCTATGGATGAAAGTAAGAAAAGAACCGCTATGCTTAGAGCTAAAAGGGAATTTTTAAAAAGAGCGTTTTCTAGTGATTACTATCATAAAAGTGATGAAGATCTTAAAATGATTGGTGTTTCTTCTATTGATTCTTTGTTTAGTAAACTTAATATTGATGAAAAAGGTACTGGAGAAGAGTCAACTTCAGTTAGAAGGCGTCCCTATGATTCGGAGGGTGAAAATCTTGTTGAAAATTTTGATAAAAGTGGGTTTGAAGAGGTCAAGACTTTAACAAGTGATGTGCCCACTATTTTGGATTACAAAGACTTTATTTATGATAGTTGCTCTTTGATTGATTATATTTCTTTGCTGCAATCCATGATTAATTCACCCCATGCTTATGAACAAAATAAAGCTTTTACTAAACATATTGTTGATGCCATGATGAAAGCTTTTGAAGAAAAGTTGGAATTAGAAGTTTCAATTCCTAGAAAATTGCATGATGAGTGGGAACCTACTATCAAAGTCAAGATTAAAAATTATGAGTGTTTTGCTTTGTGTGACTTGGGTGCTAGTGTTTCTACAATTCCGAAATCTTTATGCGATGTGCTTGGTCTTACCAATATTGAAGAATGCTCCTTAAATTTGCACTTAGCGGATTCCACTATAAAAAAGCATATGGGAAGAATTAATGATGTTCTTATTCTTGCAAATATGAATTATGTGCTCATAGATTTTATTGTTCTTGATATTGAATGCAATCCGTCTTGTCCAATTATTCTTGGTAGACCATTTTTGCGTACTATTGGTGTCGTGATTGATATGAAAGAAGGCAATATTAAATTTCAATTTCCACTAAGGAAGGGAATGGAACACTTCCCTAGAACAAGAATTAGGCCACCATATGAATCTATCATGACGGCATATTATGGATCTATAACTAAAGATGACAACACTTAGATCCTACGCGTTATGCCTAGCTAGGGGCGTAAAACGATAACGCTTGTCGGGAGGCAACCCAATGAATAAAATTTATTTTTTCCTTTTGTTTCTGTTCTTGTGTGTTATCACAATTATGCTACTGTTATGATTGTGTTTTTTTGTTTTAATTAGTGTTTGTGCCAAGCAAGGCCTTTGGGTTGATTTGCGTGAAAGTTGATTTGATCTTGCTGAAAAACAGAAACTTATGCACTCACGAAAATAGTTTTAATAAATCACAGAATGTTCTTTTGAGTTGATTCTTTCTGCAGAAGATAAATATACAAATTACCCAAGTTTTTCCTAATTTCGCAAGAATTTTGGAGTTACAGAAGTACTCAAAATATCCAGATTGCTACAGACTATTCTGTTTTTGATAGATTCTGTTTTCTTTGCGTTGTGTGCTTGTTTTGATGATTCTTTGGTTTTCTTTGATGATCTTTTGCCATAGAAAAGTTGGAGTACAGTAGATATAATGCAAAAACAAAATAAGAATAGGTTTGCTACAATAGTTATAGTAGTGGTGTGCTTTCTTACACTAACGGATCTCATGAAGGTTTTGTTGGAGTTTTGTGTGATTGAAGTTTTCAAGTTTTGGGTTATCTTACGATGGATGAAGGAATAAGGATTAGCAAAAGGCTAAGCTTGGGGATGCCCAAGGAACCCCAAGATAATATTCAAAGAAGTAGCAAACAACTAAGCTTGGGGATGCCCCGAGTGGCATCCCTGCTTTCTTCTAACAACCATCGGTATTTTACTTGAAACTATATTTTTATTCGTCACATATTATGAGTCTTGCTTGGAGCGTCTTGTATGATATGAGTCTTTGCTTGTTTTGCTTTGTGTTAGAAGTCTTGAATCCTTGCTGAACACACCCTTTTGAGAGAGCCAAAAATTATGCTATGCTTGCTCCTATGCTTCACTTAAATTTTTAGAGCCATGGATTTGCTCTAGTGCTTCACTTATATCTTTTTGAGCATGGTGTGCTTTGTTATTTTTGAAGAAATGCTCCCATGCTTCACTTAGATTTATTTGGGAGTTAGTAAAAATTTCAGAAATTCTCTCTTGCTTCACTTAGATTATTTTGAGAGAAAGAAAAATTATGCTCATGATCTTCGCTTATATTTGTTTGAGCTTATCAAAAGCAACGTATAAAGATAGTTCCAAAGTGATAGATATCGAAGGAGGATATAATAAAACTTTCATGAAGATCATTGGACAAAATAAACTTGATTCTTAGTAATAGTTTTGAGGTAGGACGATATGATATGTGAGTCATGTTGATGAGTAATTGTGCTTTAGTAAGAATATTGATGTTAAGGTTTGTGATTCCCTATGCAAGCACGAAAGTTAATAGTTGTGCAATGAAATTTATATCCTACTTATGGTGCATTTATTCGGTGTTAATTATGCTTAATGGTTGGATATGAGAATTTTCATTTCTTGGTTGGTCGCTTCTCAATCTTTTTGCTAGCCTTCATTTTGCACTAAGTATGATCACTACTTGTGCATCCAAAACCCTTTAAACCAGTTTTGCCATATGAGTCCACTATACCTACCAATATGCGGTATTTCCATGCCGTTCTAAGTAAATTTGCATGTGCCATCTCTAATTTTCAAAACAAATTTCTCTTTTGTGTGCTCTACCGCTCGCGAGGCAGTGAAGGGTGACCAATATTTTCCATGCTAGATGTGTTATTCTCACGATGAGTGTTTATTCACTTGTCATTGCACGAGAGTACGGCAAAGGTAATAGGGATGTCTAGTCCCTAAATGAAAAATGAATTTACTTTATGTTGTCAAATAATAAATTCCTTGGAAAGTCTTGGTATGGAGGGCAACTGTGGATTCGGCTAGCCATGGAAAGTGAAAGTAATGGTGGAAAAGGAATAAATTTTATTTTCTGTTTGGGAACCGCCTATGATGTATCTAGCATGGAAAGTGTTGGGATCTCTAAGTCATTTTCATTGGTGGGAAAAGTATGCCTCCCAAATATTTTTTAACTCTAATTTAAGCTTTGAGCTCTGGCACCTCTACAAATCCCTACTTCCCTCCGCGAAGGGCCTTTCTTTTAGTTATGCAATTTTTATTTTGAATTTGAGTCTCCATCTTCTCTTATAAAGCACCAACTAAGGGGCACTATGATCGTATTTGAGCATTGGGTGTAGCTAATATTCAAGTGTGTTTCATGAAAGGATCAATGATTGAGCATAATGGGCTAGGGATTACTTGCTTTAGTGTTGATATTTTGAAAGACATGGTTGCTTGTTGGTATGCTTCAGTATTAAAGTCTTGATGTCAAAACTAGACTATTGCTTTGAATCATATAAAAGTCCATATGTCCATGCTATTAGGAAAAGAAATGTGATGAACATGTTAGGGAGCATTCCACATCAAAAATTCTGTTTTTATCATTTACCTACTCGAGGACGAGCAGGAATTAAGCTTGGGGATGCTGATACGTCTCCAACATATCTACAATTTTTTATTATTCCATGCTGTTATATTATCATTCTTGGATGTTTTACAATCATTTTATAGTCATCTTATATCATTTTTTTGGTACTCACCTATTGACATAGTGCCCAATGTCAGTTGTTGTTTTCTGCATGTTTTTTACATCGTAGGAAATCAATATCAAACGGAGTCCGAACGCAGCGAAACTTTTTGAGGATTTTTTTGGGCCAGAAGACAACCGGGGGGGCTAAGGATGCACTTGGGGGTGCCTCAAGGAGTGCAGCACCCACTAGGGCGGAGGCCCAGGCGCGCCCTGGTGGGTTGTGCCCACCTCGGGTGCCCCCCTGAACCGCCTCTTTGCTCTATAAATACCCCCAATATTCCAAAAACCCTAGGGGAGTCGATGAAAATCAATTCCAATCACCGCAGAGTCCAGAACCACCAGATCCAATCTAGACACCATCACGGAGGGGTTCACCACTTCCATTGGTGCCTCTCCGATGAAGCGTGAGTAGTTCTTTGTAGACCTACGGGTCCGTAGTTAGTAGCTAGATGGCTTTCTCTCTTTCTCTCTTGATTATCAATACAATGGTCTCTTGGAGATCCATATGATGCAAGTCTTTTTGTGGTGTGTTTGTTGGGATCCGATGAACTTTGAGTTTATGATTAGATCTATGTTTTTATCCATGAAAGTTATTTGAGTCTTCTTTGATCTCTTATATGCATGATTGCTTATAGCCTCGTATTTCTTCTCCGATATTTGAGTTTTGTTTGTCCAACTTGATCTATTTATCTTGCAATGGAAGAGGTGCTTTGTGATGGGTTCGATCTTACGGTGCTTGATCCCAGTGACAGAAGGGGAACCAACACGTATGTATCGTTGCCATTAAGGATAACAAGATGGGATTTATTATGGGGTCTATTTCTACATAAATAGATCTTGTCTACATCATGTCATCGTTCTTATTGTATTACTCCGTTTCTCCATGAACTTAATACACTAGATGCATGCTGGATAGCGGTCGATGTGTGGAGTAATAGTAGTAGATGCAGGCTGGAGTCGGTCTACTAATCTTGGACGTGGTGCCTATATAATGATCATTGCCTGGATATCGTCATGATTATTTGAAGTTCTATCAATTGCCCAACAGTAATTGTTTTCCCACATTTTGCTTTTTTTCTCGAGAGAAGCCACTAGTGAAACCTACGGCCCCCGGATCTCTTTTCATCATATTTGCCTTTGCGATCTATTTTCCTTTGCATTTATTTTCAGATCTATTTAACCAAAATACAAAAATACATTGCTGCAATTTATTTATTCCTCGATCTATTTATCATATCTACCACTTTTACCTCACGTTATTTGCCTATCTTGAGGCGTCGTACCCAAAAGGGATTGACAACCCCTTTAACATGTGGGTTGCGAGTATTTGTTATTTGTGTGCAGGTGTTGTTTACGTGGTGTGAGGAGATTCTCCTACTGGTTCGATAACCTTGGTCTGATCACTGAGGGAAATACCTACCGACGCTATACTGCATCATCCCTTCCTCTTTGGGGAAATACCGACGTAGTTCTAGCAGACATCACATACCCCTCGTGGAAGGTGGCAAATGCAGCAAGTTGCAAGATCAAATTTTGGCCAAGGTGGTGAGGTTGCAAACCGAAATGTGCGAGGAAGCGGCGGAAGAAGTTGCTTGCGGGATGCCAAACCTGCGGGAGAAGTGCTCCGCGAAGACGATGACCTCGTCGTCCCGCGGCTCAGGCATGATCTCGCCCCTGGCGATGCACACCTCCGCCGTCACCGCCAGCGGTAGCTTTCACCGGAAGTAGAGATGTGATAACCCACAAGTATAGGGGATCGCAATAGCTTTCGAGGGTAGAGTATTCATCCCAAATTTATTGATTCGACACAAGGGGAGCCAAAGAATATTCTTAAGTATTAGCAGTTGAGTTGTCAATTCAACCACACCTGGATAACTTAGTATCTGCAACAAAGTATTTAGTAGCAAAGTAGTATGGAAGTAACGGTAACAGTGGCAAAAGTAAAGATAGTAGTTTTGTAGTAATTGTAACAGTAGCAACGGAAAAGTAAATAAGCGAAGCACAATATGTGAAAAGCTCGTAGGCATTGGATCAGTGATTATGTCGAATGTGATTCCTCATGTAATAACTATAACATAGGGTGACACAGAACTAGCTCCAGTTCATCAATGTAATGTAGGCATGTATTCCGAATATAGTCATACGTGCTTATGGAAAAGAACTTGCATGACATCTTTTATCCTACCCTCCTGTGGCAGCGGGGTCCTAATGGAAACTAAGGGATATTAAGGCCTCCTTTTAATAGAGAACCGAAACAAGCATTAGCACATAGTGAATATATGAACTCCTCAGACTACAGTCATCACCGAGAAGTATCCCCATTATTGTCACTTCGGGGTTGTCGGATCATAACACATAATAGGTGACTATATACTTGCAAAATAGGATCAAGAACTCACATATATTCATGAAAACATAATAGGTTCAGATCTGAAATCATGGCACTCAGGCCCTAGTGACAAGAATTAAGAATAGCAAAGTCATAGCAACATCAATCTCAGAACATAGTGGATACTAGGGATCAAACCCTAACAAAACTAACTTGATTACATGGTAAATCTCATCCAACCCATCACCGTCCAGCAAGCCTACGATGGAATTACTCACGCACGGCGGTGAGCATCATGAAATTGGTGATGGAGGATGGTTGATGATGACGACGGCGATGAATCCCCCTCTCCGGAGCCCCGAACGGACTCCAGGCCAGCCCTCCCGAGAGAGATTAGGGCTTGGCGGTGGCTCCGTATCGTAAAACATGATGAAACTTTCTCTCTGATTTTTCTCCGTGAAACGGAATATATAGAGTTGGAGTTGAGGTCGGTGTAGCATCAGGGGGCCCACGAGAAGGGGGCGTGGGCTCCCTGGCCTTGATTCTTTAGCCAGTATTTTTTATATTTTCCAAAAGTTATCTCCGTGGATTTTCAGGTCATTCCGAGAAATTTTGTTTTCCGCACAATAAACAACACCATGGCAGTTCTGCTGAAAACAACGTCAGTTTTGGGTTAGTTTCATTCAAATCATGCAAATTAGAGTCCAAAACAAGGGCAAAAGTGTTTGGAAAAGTAGATACGTTGGAGACGTATCAACTCCCCCAAGCTTAAACCTTTGTTTGTCCTCAAGCAATTCAGTTGATAAACTGAAAGTGATAAAGAAAAACTTTTACAAACTCTGTTTGCTGTTGTTGTTGTAAATATGTAAAGCCAGCATTCAAGTTTTCAGCAAAGATTATGAACTAACGATATTCACAATAACACTTAGGTCTCACATTTACTCATATCAATGGCATAATCAGCTAGCGAGCAATAATAATAAAACTCGGATGACAGCACTTTCTCAAAACAATCATAATATGATATAACAAGATGGTATCTCGCTAGCCCTTTCTGAGACCGCAAAACATAAATGCAGAGCACCTTTAAAGATCAAGGACTGACTAAACATTGTAATTCATGGTAAAAGAGATCCAGTCAAGTCATACCCTATATAAACTAATAGTAATGCATGCAAATGACATCATGCTCTCCAGCGGGTGCTTTTTAATAAGAGGATGATGACTCAACATAAAAGTAAATAGATAGGCCCTTCGCAGAGGGAAGCAGGGATTTGTAGAGGTGCCAGAGCTCGATTTTAAAATAGAGATGAATAACATTTTGAGCGGCATACTTTCACTGTCAATGCAACAACTATGAGATGGTGATATCTTCCATGCTACATACATTATAGGCGGTTCCCAAACAGAATGGTAAAAGTTTATACTCCCCCACAACAAACAAGCATCAATCCATGGCTTGCTCAAAACAACGAGTGCCTCCAACTAATAACAACCCTGGGGGAGTTTTGTTTAACTATTTTGATTTGCTTTGATCTTTTTGATCGTGGGACTGGGCATCCCGGTTAACAACCATTTTCTCGTGAATGAGGAGCGGAGTCCACTCCTCTTGAGAATAACCCACCTAGCATGGAAGATACAGACAGCCTTGGTTGAAACATGAGCTGCTCGAGCATACAAAACAGAATTTCATTTGAAGGTTTGGTGTTTGGCACATACAAATTTACTTGGAACGGCAGGTAGATACCACATATAGGAAGGTATGGTGGACTCATATGGAATAACTTTGGGGTTTATGGAGTTTGGATGCACAAGCAGTATTCCCGCTTAGTACAGGTGAAGGCTAGCAAAATACTGGGAAGTGACCAACTGAGAGAGCGACAACAGTCATGAACATGCATTAAAATTAATTTACACCAAGTACAAGCATGAGTAGGATATAATCCACCATGAACATAAATATTGTGAAGGCTATGTTGATTTGTTTCAACTACATGCGTGAACATGTGCCTAGTCGAGTCACTCAATTTATTCAAAGGAGGATACCATCCCATCATACCACATCACAATCATTTTAATAGCATGTTGGCACGCAAGGTAAACCATTATAACTCATAGCTAATTAAGCATGGCATAAGTAACTATAATCTCTAAACGTCATTGCAAATATGTTTACTTCATAATAGGCTGAATCAGGAATGATGAACTCATCATATTTACAAAAACAAGAGAGGTCGAGTTCATACCAGCTTCTCTCATCTCAATCACTCCATCATATATCGTCATTATTGCCTTTCACTTGCACGACCGAACGGTGTGTATAATAATAATAGTGCACATGCATTGGACTAAGCTGGAATCTGCAAGCATTCAACTCAAGAGAGAAGATAAAGTAATATGGGCTCTAAGTTAAATCAACGATCATGCATATGAGAGCCATTAAACATTTTCAATATGGTCTTCTACTCTCGACCCCCAAAGGAAAGAAAAGAAATAAAACTATTTACACGGGAAAGCTCCCAACAAGTAAAAGAAGAACGATAAATCTTTTTGGGTTTTCATTTCGATTACTACTACAAGCATGGAAATTAAACTAACTAATCTTTTTTTGGTTTTTTTCTTAAGGTTTATCAAACACACAAGAATAAAGCTAGAAAAAGAAATTAAACTAGCATGGATAATACAATGAAAGAGTATGAGCACCGACAACTAAAATAGTGTGTGAACATGAATGTAAAGTCGGTGAAAAATACGTACTCCCCCAAGCTTAGGCTTTTGGCCTAAGTTGGTCTAATGCTAAGGATAGCCTGGCTGATATCCGAAGTTATAACTGGGGTCGTACTGAGATGCAGCAGCCAATGCATCCTGAGCTGCGACATGTTGACAAGCTGCCTCCGCTCTCCCCTCGTGTTCGGCTGCCTCCTCCCTGGTAACAACATATCTTCATTTTGCCTGGTAATCAAAAAGGAAAGGAGCAGGGAGAGTAACATGGACAGCACTACATCTATCAAAGATTAGTCGATACTGGAGGAATTGTTCATTCCTTAAAAGAAAATGATGTTTGACCATCGCGTCATAATCTAAATAAGTAGGAAGCAACTCCATATCCTCCTCACGTGGAGATATACCAAGATAATTAGCAACACGGGTCGCATAAATCCCTCCAAATAAATCTCCAGATATACCATTATTATGCAACCTACGTGCAACTATTGTCTCCAAGTTGTAATCTTTATTACCTAATACAACACTCTTGAGGACACAAAGATCAGGGACACACATGTGACATGCTTCATCTTTACCATTAATGCATCTACCGATGAAAAGAGCAAAATAATGTATAGCAGGAAGGTGAATGCTCCCTATGGTAGCTTGTGCTATATCCCTAGATTCTCCCACAGTAATACTAGCAAGAAAGTCTTTATATTCAGATCTGTGGTGTTCATGAACATTGCCCCACTATGGGAGTTTACAAGAAGTTGTAAAATCTTCTAAGTCCATGGTATAAGATTGATCATAAATATCAAACAGGACATTCTGAGAATTACGCGAAGATGTATACTCAAACCTTCTCACAAATGAATCAGTCAATTAGTAGTACCGAGGACACAAATCTTGTATGAAGTCCTCAAGATCGGCATTACGCACATACGCGTCAAATTCATCCTTAATGCCTGCATTGACCATAAAATCTTCTGATGGCCACTCACAAGCCCGCACTTCGGCTTCCCTTGGTGGTTCATCGTCTTGCTCGCGCATAGCATGAATAGGTCCTCTCTTAGTTGAGGAACCACCTTGGTACATTCTCCTGGACATATTTCTTCCTCTAAAAAATTTCTAAAATTTTTAGTAACTTCAAAATAAAAGTGAATCAAACTAAACAGGATTGGTAGCAACTACTCCTACAAGTGCCTAGAGCCTATATCGTGCATTAGAATTACTTGGGACCTCATAAATTTGACATGCAAGCTCAAGAACAGGGTCACCTATGCAGCAAAAATTTGCAATGAATAAACCACTAGAACAAAAACTAATTGGACCAATCGAGGAGTCACATACCAAGCAACAATCTCCCAAAGCAGTTTTGTGAATGGAGCTTTGAGCAAGGAGATCGAAAATCACAGCAAAATGAGCTAGAACTCGTGCTTGAGTTGGATGGGGATTTTTTTGGCAAGAAGATGGAGTGTGTGGGTGCAGGAATAAGTGGAGGGGGGCCACCGTGGGCCCATGAGATAGGGGGCGCGCCCTCCACCCTCGTGGCCAGGTGCTTGCCCCCCTGCAGTGTTCTCAGTGCCTAAAATCCTCAAATATTCCATAAAAAATCATACTAAATTTGCAGGGCATTTGGAACACTTTTATTTTCGGGATACTTTTTTTATTGCACGGATAATTCAGAAAACAGTCAGATAATACTATTTTTGCTTTATTTATTCTAAATAACAGAAAGTAAAAAGAGGGTATAGAAGGTTGTGCCTTCTAGTTTCATCCATCTCATGATCATCAAAATGAATCCACTAACAAGGTTGATCAAGTCTTGTTAACAAATTCATTCCAAATAACACGGAACCGGAGAAATTTCGAATGACACTAAGTCACCTCAACGGCGATATGAACATCCCCAACAATAAGAATATCATACTTTTTCTTGACAGTAGGAAGAGGAAATTCAAAACCTCAAATAATGATAGTTGGAACTTTTCCAATAGAATTGATGCTATGAACTTGAGGTTGTTTCCTCGGAAAGTGTACCGTATGCTCATTACCATTAACATGAAAAGTGACATTGCCTTTGTTGCAATCAATAACAGCCCCTTCAGTATTCAAAAAGGGTCTACCAAGGATAATCGACATACTATCGTCCTCGGGAATATCAAGAATAACAAAGTCCGTTAAGATAGTGACATTTGGAACCACAACAGGCACATCCTCACAAATACCGACAGGTATGGCAGTTGATTTGTCGACCATTTGCAAAGATATTTCATTAGGTGTCAACTTATTCAATTCAAGTCTACGATATAAAGAGAGAGGCATAACACTAACACCGGCTCCAAGATCATATAAATCAGTTTTAACATAATTTCTTTTAATGGAGCATGGTATAGTTGGTACTCCTGGATCTCCAAGTTTCTTTGGTATTCCACCTTTAAAAGTATAATTAGCAAGCATGGTGGAAATTTCAGCTTCCGGTATCTTTCTTTTATTTGTATTTATATCCTTCATATATTTAGCATAAGGATTTAATTTGAGCATATCAGTTAAGCGCATACGTAAGAAGATAGCTCTAATCATTTTGGCAAAGCGCTCAAAATCCTCACCATCCTTTGTCTTGGATGGTTTATGAGGAAAGGGCATGGGTTTCTGGACCCATGGTTTTCTTTCTTTACCATGCTTCCTAGCAACAAAATCTATTTTATCATAACGTTGATTCTTTGATTGTGGGTTATCACGATCAACAGCAGGTTCAATCTCTACATCAACATGAACATTATCTTTAACATTATCACTAGGTTCATGTTCATCACGTGATTGTGTTTCAACATCAGAAATAGAAATATTATTGGGATTCTCAGATGTGTCTACAACAGGTTCACTAGAGGCATGCAAAGTCCAATCATTTGTCTTTTTCTTCTTTTTAGAAGAACTAGGTGCCTCTAAATCATTTCTCTGAGAATCCTGCTCGATTCTCTTAGGGTGGCTTTCAGGATACAAAGGTTCCTGATTCATTCTACCAGTTCTAGTAGCCACTCTAACAGCAAAATAATGCTTATTATTTAATTCATCAAGTAAATCACTTTGAGCCTTAAGTACTTGCTCAGCTTGATTGGTAACCATAGAAGCATATTTGCTAATGAGTTTAAATTCACCTTTAACTCTAGCCATATAATCACTCAAGCGTCCTATCTCGAGAGCATTATTCTTTAATTCTCTACCAACATAAGCATTAAAACTTTCTTGTCTAGTCATAAAGTCATCAAATTCATCTAAGCATGGGCTATGAAATTTAGTAGAAGGAATTTCAACTTTATCATATCTATAGAGAGAATTTACCTTTACTACCTGTGTCGGGTTATCAAGACAATGTGTTTCTTCAAAAGGCGGTATATTAAGACCATGTATTTCTTCAATAGGAGGTAAATTCTTAACATTTTCAGCTTTAATACCTTTTTCTTTCATATATTTCTTTGCCTCTTGCGTATCTTCAGGACTGAGAAATAGAACACCTCTCTTCTTCGGAGTTGGTTTAGGAATTGGCTCAATTGGCTCAGGAATTGGCTTAGGAAGAATCCAATTATTTTCATTAGTCAACATATTATTCAATAGTAATTCAGCTTGGTCGACTGTTCTTTCCCTGAAAACACAACCAGCACAACTATCCAAGTAGTCCTTGGAAGCATCGGTTAGTCCATTATAAAAGATATCAAGTATTTAATTTTTCTTAAGAGGATGATCAGGCAAAGCATTAAGTAATCGGAGAAGCCTCTCCCAAGCTTGTGGGAGACTCTCTTCTTCGATTTGCACAAAATTATATATTTCCCGCAAGGCATGTTGTTTCTTATGAGCAGGGAAATATTTAGCAGAGAAGTAATAAATCATATCCTAGGGACTACGCACACAACCAGGATCAAGAGAATTAAACCAAGTTTTAGCATTACCCTTTAATGAGAACGGAAATATCTTAAGGATATAATAATAGCGAGACTTCTCATCATTAGTAAATAGGGTGGCTATATCATTTAACTTGGTAAGATGTGCCACAACTTTTTTAGATTCATAGCCATAAAATGGTTCAGATTCAACCAAAGTAATTATCTCAGGATCAACGAGAATTCATAATCCTTATCAGTAACACAGATAGGTGAAGTAGCAAAAGCGGGGTCATGTTTCATTCTAGCATTAAGGGATTGTTGCTTCCATTTAGCTAATAACTTCTTAAGGTCATATCTATCCCTGCAAGCAAAGATAGCTCTAGCAGCTTCTTCATCCATAACATAACCCTCATGAACAACAAACAATTCATAATCAGGGGGAGAACCTTCGTCATCACTATCATCAATAATTTCATTTTTGAATAATTTCATTCTCTCTAACCCTAGCAAGTTGTTCATCAAGATATTCACCTAATGGCACAGTAGTATCACACACAGAAGTAGTTTCATCATAAGTATCATGCATAGCAGAAGTGGCATCATCAATAACATGCGACATATCAGAATTCATAGCAGTAGCAGGTTTAGGTGTCGCAAGCTTACTCATAATAGAAGGAGAGTCTAGTGCAGAGCTAGATGGCAGTTCCTTACCTCCCCTCGTAGTTGAGGGAAAAATCTTAGTTCTTTCGTCTTTCAAGTTCCTCATAGTGATCAGCAGATATAAATCCCAAGTGACTCAAAGAATAGAGCTATGCTCCCTGGCAACGGCGCCAGAAATTAGTCTTGATAACCCACAAGTATAGGGGATCACAACAGCTTTCGAGGGTAGAGTATTCAACCCAAATTTATTGATTCGACACAAGGGGAGCCAAAGAATATTCTTAAGTATTAGTAGTTGAGTTGTCAATTCAACCACACCTGGATAACTTAGTATCTGCAGCAAAGTATTTAGTAGCAAAGTAGTATGGAAGTAACGGTAACAGTGGCAAAAGTAAAGATAACAGTTTTGTAGTAATTGTAACAGTAGCAACGGAAAAGTAAATAAGCGAAGCACAATATGTGAAAAGCTCGTAGGCATTGGATCAGTGATGGATAATTATGTCGGATGCGATTCCTCATGTAATAGCTATAACATAGGGTGACACAGAACTAGCTGCAGTTCATCAATGTAATGTAGGCATGTATTCCGAATATAGTCATACGTGCTTATGGAAAAGAACTTGCATGACATCTTTTGTCCTACCCTCCCGTGGCAGCGGGGTCCTAATGGAAACTAAGGGATATTAAGGCCTCCTTTTAATAGAGAACCGGAACAAAGCATTAGCACATAGCGAATACATGAACTCCTCAAACTACGGTCATCACCGAGAAATATCCCGATTATTGTCACTTCGGGGTTGTCGGATCATAACACATAATAGGTGACTATAGACTTGCAAGATAGGATCAAGAACTCACATATATTCATGAAAACATAATAGGTTCAGATCTGAAATCATGGCACTCGGGCCCTAGTGACAAGCATTAAGCATAGCAAAGTCATAGCAACATCAGAACATAGTGGATACTAGGGATCAAACCCTAACAAAACTAACTTGATTACATGGTAAATCTCATCCAACCTATCACCGTCCAGCAAGCCTATGATGGAATTACTCACGCACGGCGGTGAGCATCATGAAATTGGTGATGGAGGATGGTTGATGATGACAACGGCGACAAATCCCCCTCTCCGGAGCCCCAAACGGACTCCAGATCAACCCTCCTGAGAGAGATTAGGGCTTGGCGGCGGCTCCGTATCGTAAAACGCGATGAAACTTTCTCTCTAATTTTTTCTCCGCAAAACGGAATATATAGAGTTGAGTTGAGGTCAGTGGAGCATTAGGGGGCCCGCGAGACAGGGGGCGCGCCCGGGGGAGGTGGCGCGCCCCCCACCCTCGTGGACGGGGTGTGGGCCCCCTGGCCTTGATTCTTTCGCCAGTATTTTTTATATTTTCCAAAAGTTATCTCCGTGGATTTTCAGGTCATTCCGAGAACTTTTGTTTTCTGCACAATAAACAACACCATGGCAGTTCTGCTGAAAACAGCGTCAGTCCGGGTTAGTTTCATTCAAATCATGCAAATTAGAGTCCAAAACAAGGGCAAAAATGTTTGGAAAAGTAGATACGTTGGAGACGTATCAAGATGCTCAGTGAACTATTTCGCGACGTCGGAGCCCTCCCATGAGCCCTTTGGACCCGCTACTGCCAGATGTGGTACGGGTTTGGGAGCGGCGACGACGCGAAGGATGCCGAAGAGTTGACCTAGCGAGCCACTGGAGAAGGCATGATGGCGGCTGGGGTAGCGGCACGGTGGCGGGGAGCTGCAGGCGTGGGTGCGACAAAAGAGGAGGAAGAAGAGACAGAGTGGTGTGGGCAAATGGTCGAGTGTGCCTCGGCCGCTACCCCTCCATGTAACTCCCCCTCCCGGATCGTGGGGGAGTGGGATCGTTTGTGCCCACGATCCCCACTCCCCTCTGCGATACACGGGCGCATTAACACATTGGGAAGCCCAAGCATCTGGGCTCGGCCGCAGCAGATCCCGTGCTAGGGCCGAGGCTATGGCCTGGTCGGCCCGGTCCATGGCGACGTCTCGTCGCGCACGTGGCTTGGCAAAGTTCAACCCACCGCTGGGCTGCACGTGGCACGCCCCTGGCCTGCGGTGGGCGTGGCTTTTCATACTGGCACGCTTGAGCCAGACGGACTGTTCGGTTCCCTCCCCTCCCCCCACCAGTCGGACGCCGGGCGAGCTGACCGAATCCATAACAACTGGCGAGATCAACCTCCTCCAGGGAACAAGCTGCAGGGAGCCTCCGGCTCGCGGTCGATAGTTCCCAACAGGATCGGGAACTGCTGTCAGGGGGATGACCCCCGGGGTAGGCTCAGCAATACTTAGCAATTTTCAAATCATCAGGGCGGCCAGCGCCCCTCAGTCCAGCTGGCCCTCCGGCTCCGTACTGGCTGGGCATGACGCCACAACCCTGGCCAGCTGGCCGTAGCTGGCAGGCAGCGGGTCACCACCCGTCCAATCTGATCATACAACAAGACATCCACCCACGGCAGGGAGAGCTTGGCAGCAGTGCTCACACCACCGTTGACAAGAAGAGCGTGGCAATAGTGCTCACAGTACTGTTGACCGGGGCGGACAAGACAACGCGACGCGACACCATAGCCACAAAGTACGAACCACTCCGTGACATGGCAGGCGACATGCCACAGTGGCGTGCAGCCGACGGGCCCCACTAGAAGACAGAAATGATGACAACAGGGCCCCGCCTTCTTATTCTATCCATTGTAAACTGGGAGGATGATTTATTTTTATTATATAACTTATCTCACGAGTTCTGTTAAGTTTTGTATGAATGAAGTTTTCAAGTTTTGGATGATTGTTTAAAGGTTGTATCTCCTTCAAATCACGCGGTTCGTTAGTAAAATCCGCCTTGTTCTTCAAAACATGTCCTCTTAAATCCCCCCACCCCATCCTATGAGATATCTGCTTTGTTTTAAGCTTAATCTGGAACTTCGAAGCAATCCCTTGCCTTCAAAGGTTTAGAGTAGATTTTAAATAGTTTGCCAAAGAAATCATCTCCCTTGAGCCAGTTGAGCTCAAATCTAAAGGACTTTGGCTTAGGTTCCATATGTTTCATAACATCTAGAGTTAATGGGTTATGGTAAAAATATCTGATTAAGTTATGAACAATAGCTAAGGGTAGGCATTACTTGATTATTACATTAGTCGCTACATTTGATTAACCTAAAACAAAAAAAGGTTTTTCCATCCATCGTAAACCTGGTACATGTGCGCACACATGCGGAAACTCCTGGTTGCTTTTGTTCAACAAGTAGCTAAATTGAACAGGAAATGTGAAACTGTATCACCTTGCCTCACACCCTTTAAACTCCAGAAATTCCTTCCTAATGTATCGTTGATCTTAACAGTCAATTTCAGGGTCCTACCCTTCACAACCGCTTAAAACCATTTCATCGAGGCTTCCTTAAATTCTCTCTCCTCCTATAGTTTCTTCCTCCTAGACTCATGCAAAATTTTATGCAAAGACATCACACCATCGATGATGTTTGTCCCTTTTATGAAGGCATTTTGACAAGGAGATGTCAGGTTATTCATATAGGGGGACCTTCATAATCATAGCTTTTGGAAAGATTAAAAAGAAAGAAGCAGTAGACATATGGGTCTCAATTGGTGGATAGTATCAGCATCATCCCCCTAAGACATCATTGTTATCACACCAAAAATAAATTCTATTGAAGTCCAGCTTCCCTTCGTGGAATTCAAAAAAGCAAGCCATAACATCCTTCTTCATAAAAGGTTAGCATGCTCGATAGAACTATAGTAAATCCATCAAGACAAACTGCCTTTTTTTCTCCATGCTATCAATGACATATTATATTTTCTCCTCCTTAAAAGGTATACAAAGGTCTCTCATATCATTCTCAGAAAGTTTATCCACGTCACACCACACATCACTCCCGAGCTTGCATTAAAAACCTTTTGCGGGACTAAATAGTGTTTTATAATAAGTTGTGGCGTGTTGCAATAGATCAGTAGTCCCCTGGATGACATCATCACCCTCCTTCAGAGAGAACATGTAGTTTTTCCTCTTTTTCACATTAAAAATCTAGTGAGATTAACTATATTATTATCACCTTTCAACACCTACTTCTCACCAAATCTCTTGTGGCAATATCCGTCCTCTTCTTCTTCCAAAGCGTGACACAAAGCACTCGGAATAAAGCTAATTCTGGCCATTTTGTTCATTGTTTAAAGGTTGTATCTCCAACAAATCCTTCCTCGGCGAAGCCACATTTGATTAACCCAAAACAAAAAAGGTTTGTCCATCCATCACAAACCTGGTACATGTGCACGCACATGCAGAAACTCCTGGTTGCTTTTGTTCAACAAGTAGGTAGATTGAACATGAAATGTGAAACTGTATCACCCTTCCTCACACCCTTTAAACTCCAGAAATTCCTTCCCAATGTATCGTTGATCTGAACATTCAAATTCAGGGTCCAACCCTTCACAACTGCTTAAAACCATTTCATCGAGGCTTCCTTAAATTCTCTCTCCTCCTATAGTTTCTTCCTCCTAGACTCATGCAAAATTTTATGCAAAGACATCACACCATCGATGATGTTTGTCCCTTTTATGAAGGCATTTTGACAAGGAGATGTCAGGTTATTCATATAGGGAGACCTTCATAATCAAAGCTTTTGGAAAGATTAAAAAGAAAGAAGCAGTAGACATATGGGTCTCAATTGGTGGATAGTATCAGCATCATCCCCCTAAGACATCAGTGTTATCACACCAGAAATAAATTCTATTAAAGTCTAGCTTCCCTTCAAGGAATCCAAAAAAGCAAGCCATAACATCCTTGTTGATAAAATGTCAGCATGCTCGATAGAACTATAGTAAATCCATCAAGACAAACTGCCTTTTTTCTCCATGCTATCTGTGACATATTATATTTTCTCCTCCTTAAAAGGTATACAAAGGTCTCTCATATCATCCTCAGGAAGTTTATCCACGTCACACCACACATCACTCCCGAGCTTGCATTAAAAACCTTTTGCGGGTCTAAATAGTGTTTTATAATAAGTTGTGGCGTGTTGCAATAGATCAGTAGTCCCCTGGATGACACCATCACCCTCCTTCAGAGAGAACATGTAGTTTTTCCTATTTTTTCACATTAACAATCTAGTGAGAGTAACTATATTATTATCACCTTTCAACACAACATCTACTTCTCACCAAATCTCTTGTGGCAATATCCGTCCTCTTCTTCTTCCAAAGCCTGACACAAAGCACTCTGAATAAGGCTAATTTTGGCCATTTGTTCATTGTTAAAGGTTGTATCTCCTACAAACCCTTCCTCGGTGAAGCCACATTTGATGAACCCAAAACAAAAAAGGTTTGTCCATCCATCATAAACCTAGTACATGTGCGCGCACATGCGGAAACTCCCGGTTGCTTTTGTTCAACAAGTAGGTAGATTGAACATGAAATGTGAAACTGTATCACCTTGCCTCACACCCTTTAAACTCCAGAAATTCCTTCCCAATGTATCGTTGATCTTAACATTCAATTTCAGGGTCCTACCCTTCACAACCGCCTAAAACCATTTCATCGAGGCTTCCTTAAATTCACTCTGCTCCTATTATTTCTTCCTCCTATACTCATGCAAAATTTTATGCAAACACATCACACCATCGATGATGTTTATCCCTTTTATGAAGGAATTTTGACAAGGAGATGTCAGCTTATTCATATAAGGAGACCTTCATAATCATAGCTTTTGGAAAGATTAAAAAGAAAGAAGCAGTAGACATATGGGTCTCAATTGGTGGATAGTATCAGCATCATCTCCCTAAGACATCAAAAATTCTATTGGAGTCCAGCTTCCCTTCATGGAAAACAAAAAAAACAAGCCATAACACCCTTCTTCATAAAAGGTCAGCATGCTCGATAGAACTATAGTAAATCAATCAAGACAAACTGCCTTTTTTTCTCCATGCTATCAATGCCTTATTATATTTTCTCCTCCTTAAAAGGTATACAAAGGTCTCTCATATCATTCTCAGAAAGTTTTTCCACGTCACACCACACATCACTCCCGAGCTTGCGTTAAAAACCTTTTGCGGGACTAAATAGTGTTTTATAATAAGTTGTGGCGTGTTGCAATAGATCAGTAGTCCCCTGGATGACACCATCACCCTCCTTCAGAGAGAACATGTAGTTTTTCCTCTTTTGTCCACATTAACAATCTAGTGAGAGTAACTATATTATTATCACCTTTCAGCATCTACTTCTCACCGAATCTCTTGTGGCAATATTTGTCCTCTTCTTCTTCCAAAGCTTGACACAAAGCACTCTGAATAAAGCTAATTCTGGCCATTTGTTCATTGTTTAAAGGGAAACGTTTGCGTTCGGCGCACCGGCCGAACGCAGCGCCGGTCGAACGCGAGCCGCGGGATCTGTTTTCAATCGTACGCCTCGCGATCCCTCTGTGCTCCATACAGCTAGGCCCACGAATTGTTTTTTTCTTTACGCAACCTTATCCTCTTAACTGTTCGTCCTCATCCCTTCCTTCTTCCCCGCAGGAAGCTCCTCTGCGTCATGGCCGCTACCTCCGGTGACAAGCCAACTCCTCGCAGGCCTCGGCCATGGCCATGACGAAGCCGCGGTCCTGACACCCATGGCCGCCGCTGCTGGGGGTGCCGTATCCCGGCGAACCTGCAGGCGAGGCACTGCACACCCTGTGCATAGCCCCCCGTGTGCTGCAACCGCTAAAAAAAAGCTTCGAACTCTAGATGAAAAGCTTCAACCGGATATAAAAAAGCTGCAAGCGTTCAGTGCCATAGAGAAAAGCTACAACCGTCAACAGAAAATGCTACAACCTTCGATGAAAAAAGCTTCAACCGAACGATAGAGGAAGATTTCACCCAGGCGTTGCTCAAAACGGAAAAAGTTTCAACAAGCTTCTACCGTAAGGGGAAAAAGCTTCAACCGGCAGCGAAAAAAGCTACCACCGGCGGTAATTTTTGCTACAACCATCGGCGGTCGTCACCGGCCCCACTTTCGTCGTCTCCTTGGTTGTAGCAAAAATGGCCATTGGTTTGTAGCATTTTCGTCGTGCCGTTTGCAGCAAAATCGTGTATAAAAAGCTTCAACCGTGAAAAAATATCTTCGAGCGGCGGGGAAAAAGCTTCAACCGATGTGTGAAAATGCTTCAACCGGTTTGTGAAAAGCTTCAACCTTGGAAAAAGCTTCAACGGCCATGGAAAAAAAGCTTCAACCTGGCATGGCAGTCGATGGCATGGGCGGTGTTATATTGCCACCGAGCTACAACCATCGCCACGCGGAGCTGCAACTAGAGGGTGCAGCTGTTGCATGGGTGGAGCTGGGGGACGAGGGCGGCGACCGGTGACGAGGACGGCCGGCGAGGGCGGCGACCGCGACGAGGACGGCGACCGGCGACGAGGGCGCCGCAGTGGTGCTTCAAGCTCGGTCGTTTCTCTCGCGGGGGTGTGGCGGGGCGTCGGCGGCGCTCGAGGGCATTCCAAATTTCATCGTGGGGAAGGGGGAGGGGGGCGACTGCGAGGAGGACGAAGCGGGGAACAGATCTGAACCATGTTTACCGCTGGATCGGGCGGCCAGGGCTGGACCGGCCCAACCGTTCGGCCGGTGCGCCGGCACCTAGCGTCGCCCTTGTTTAAAGGTTGTATCTCCTACAAATCCTTTCTCGGTGAAGCCGCCTTGTTCTTCAGAACATGTCCTCTTTAATCCTCCCCCCCCCCCCCCCCCCCCACCCCATCCTATGATATATTTGCTTACCTTTCTAGCTTGATCTGGACAACAACTAGGCAATTCCTGGCTTTCCCAGACCAGACTATAAACACTTTGTCAAAGAAATCATCTCTCTTAAGCCAGATGAGCTTAAATCTAAATAATCATGCTTTTTTTTAACACGGTACGATCGAAGATGCTCACGTGGACGCTTAGATTTTCTATATTGCATCATATCCAGAATTAATGGGTCATGGTCAGAAATAATTCTGGTTAAGTTATGGACAGTGGGCAGTACACGATTATTAATTGGATCAGTTGCCACATTTTGGTTAACCCAAAACGAACAAGATCCGTGCATCCATCGTAAACCTGATACATGTGCACATGCGGCAACTTCCGGTCGCTTTTGCACAGTTACTTACTTGTACAATTTGATCCAAACTAACTGCATTTGCATGCGAGAGAACCCTCGACGAGTAAACTCTTTTCCGGCCACAACTTTTGTGTGCCGTCGCTCACGCATCAGGACAATTTCGCCTAATCCTCGTCCAAGTCGCAAAGTTAAGTCGCGCACGTACGCTCAGATCCGGTGGTGCATGCAGGCGGGCGCCACAAATATCATTTCGTCAGCAGACGGGCAGTTGAGCATCAGCAGTCGCGTCACACACACACACACACACATGCATATCGATCTACGGCACCACCTCCAAAACCGCCGCGCGCGCCCCACGTCGTCGATCGGTTCCCTCCTCTCCCTCCCCGTCGTCGAGCGCCTCGAACCGTCTATATAAACCGCCATGCGCGCGCCCGATCGGAGCACAACTGACCCGGCGCACGTAGAAACAGGGCAGGGCACGCACCCGTCCCCTCCGCATATCCCACACACACTCGCTCAACCCATAATTAGGCGAGAGAGGAGATCAGCCACACACCGAGCAGGAGCACGTCCGACTGGACCGCGCCCCCCCTCTGCTTTCCCTCCCCCGATCGCCGCCCCATTGGCGACTCACTCTGCTTCGCTCCCAAGGCCCTTCCGGATCCACCGCCCGACGCCATCTGGGTGTGGGCACCTAGTGACACAGTGACATGGGGACGGCGTCCGGCGACGACGACCGCCACGTGATGCACCAGGGCGGCGTGAACCTGTCGGCGCGGCGCCCCTTCTCGGAGGCGCTGCGGTCGGGCCTCGCCGAGACCTTCTTCCCCGACGACCCGTTCCGCGGGTTCGGCGCGCTGCCGCCCAAGGAGCGGGCGTGGGGCGCGCTCAAGTACTTCGTGCCGGCGCTGGAGTGGGTGCCCCAGTACGGCTTCGACAAGTTCAAGTTCGACCTCCTCGCCGGCATCACCATCGCCAGCCTCGCCATCCCGCAGGGCATCAGCTACGCGCGCCTCGCCAACCTCCCGCCCATCATCGGCCTCTGTACGTTCTTCTCGGATCGCGAGACGGTTGAGATTTGTTGGACGTATACGGTTCGCGTCGCGTTGCATGCGCGCCGATTAATTTGTGCTCGATCCATCCGTGTTTTTTCTTATAGATTCGAGCTTCGTGCCGCCGCTGCTGTACGCGGTGTTCGGGAGCTCCAACAACCTGGCGGTGGGCACGGTGGCGGCGGCGTCCCTGCTGCTGGCGTCCATAATCGAGGACGCGGTGTCGCCCGAGGACAACCCGGAGCTCTACCTGCACCTCTTCTACACCTCCGCCTTCTTCACCGGCATCTTCCAGACCGCCCTAGGCGTCTTCAGGTACCTATATACCCCTTATACGCGGTACCAAATCATCAGTCAGCCCGCCATGACGATCGATCGTTTTTAACTAACTAAACTGACTGCGGAGTTTGGCTGGTGAAGATTAGGGCTGATAGTGGATTTCCTGTCGCGGTCGACGATCACGGGGTTCATGGGCGGCACGGCGATGATCATCATAATGCAGCAGCTCAAGGGGCTTCTGGGGATGAAGCACTTCACCTCCAAGACCGACCTCATCTCCGTCGTAGGCTCCATCTTCAAATACAGACACGAGGTGAGCTCACCTTCAATTCGCTCATCCCACGTACTCCTAGCACCACCGCCGCCACTGCACAAGGAGGCTTCGCCACTCCTCTATTTTCCAGGTTTTTTCTGGTCCGGTGGTTTCTGTTCCATTTTTAGCGCCCCCGTCTCGTGAATGTGCCAACTACCACAAGTAGCATGCAGCCGCGCCCTAGGAAGGAACTAGAAAGGCGTGACTGCGCTAGCATATCGCCAGGAAGTTGCTTTAACCGCCTCTCGAACTTCTCCGAGGAATAACCGTGTATAGCAAGAAAAAAGAACTTCTCCCATGTAGGAAAAACTGTGAACGATGGTTCGAAAAAACTGTGAACGTATGAATTTCCTTTCTAGAAAAGGGGATCACCGACGGCCTCTGCATCATTACGACGCACACGCCCATATACTGTAGTATTTATTTAAGTTTATTTATAATAAGTAACGTACGAACAAGCAAACAATATTTTTTTAGGGAAACAAACAGACAATATTAGCTTCTGCCTAGGAAGGAAGCGGCGTGCTCGTTTTGGACAGACCTATGACCATGTTCTACTTCTAGGCCCATTTGTGCGCATGAGAAGTGGACGTGTAGCAGTGCCACGTTGGTGCTTTTGAAAGAAACGATCTCTGATGGCAACTGCACCAGCCATGGGATTCTCAACTGAACCATCTGTCTCCTCTTTGTTTTTTTGCTAGTGGAGATGGCAGAGTGCAATTCTCGGCGTATGCTTCATCTTGTTCTTGCTCTCCAGTAAGCATCTGGTAAGTGGGGATTTTACTTAGACGATGCTCGAATCTATCTAGTTAAAAGCAGCATATGCTACCCTAACCCACTGCCGATTTCCCCCCTTTTTAAGTGTTATTATGACCTTTTTCTTCCTTCTGATTTGCAAAATTTCAGAAAAAGAAAATGCCACATTTATTCTGGGTGTCGGCCATTGCACCGTTCATGGTTGTCATCATCGGAGGCGTCTTTGATTTCCTTGTCCACGGTGATGAGCACGGCATCCCAATCGTAAGTCGCCCTCCGTTTACCTACTTTTACACATGCTGTCAAGACTTGAGAGCCAAGATCTATTTCAGTTTCTGCCTACCTGACTGCTACATGTCTTTGCCCGCTGCGTGCAACAGGTTGGTGACCTCAAGAAAGGGATTAATCCTATCTCCATTTCACAGTTGAGGTTCGAAGGCAAGCACGTAGGGATAGTTGTGAAAGCAGGGCTCTTGTCTGGGATCCTAGCGCTCGCAGTACGTTTAGTCATCACGAATTCTCCAATCATTTCGCCACGCCAAGCGTTTCTCATCCACTTATATGTATGGCGTTGGTATATATACGTTGATCATTTTCAGGAAGGAATAGCTGTGGGACGAAGCTTGGCCATGATCAAGAACGAACAGATCGACGGTAACAAGGAGATGATCGCGTTCGGCATGATGAACATCGTCGGTTCTTTCACCTCCTGTTACCTCACCACAGGTACGTGCTACTTAGAATTAAACCAGCCAACCAGCCTCTGATGAGTCTGGCAATATGCCTTGTCAGATGAGTCTGGCAATGATAAGGCTGCGTTTGTTGTGCGTTCCAGGGCCCTTCTCCAAGTCGGCGGTGAACTTCGACGCCGGGTGCAAGACGCCCATGTCCAACGTCGTGATGTCGGTGTGCATATTGCTGGTGCTGCTGTTCCTGGCCCCTCTGTTCAAGTACACCCCGCTGGTGGCCCTCTCTTCCATCATCGTCGTCGCCATGATCGGGCTGATCAAGGTCAAGGAGTTCATCCGCCTCTACAGGGTCGACAAGTTCGACTTCTGCATCTGCATGGTCGCTTTCGTGGGCGTCGTCTTCTTCACCATGGTCATAGGCCTTAGCGCATCAGTAAGGATCTCATGCTGCTTTCTACCTTGATCATCGCCATTTTTTTCAGTTAGTGCCGTAGTGACCATGTTTCCCCGTATAACGTCGATCGATTGATGTGCAAACGTCGCATTCGCAGGTCGGCTTGTCTGTACTCAGGGCATTGCTGTACGTGGCTCGGCCGGCAACCGTCAAGCTCGGAAACATAACGGGGACCGAGGTCTTCCGCGACGTAAAGCAGTACCCGCATGCCAAGAGCGTCCCCAACATCCTCGTCTTGCAGCTGGGCTCTCCTATATATTTCGTCAACGCGGGCTACTTGCGAGAGAGGTGAGCAGAGCACGACAACGCCTTTAGGTTTATGATCATATCGCGTAATTGAGATGTTATACTTACTACCACGGTGCCTTGTAGGATTTTGAGATGGGTTGAAGACGAGGAGCACATTTGCAAGGGACACGGGCAGGACTTGGAATGCCTGGTTCTTGATCTTGGTGGTAATTAACATTTAGCCCTCCCATTTCATCTATATTTCTTCGGGCGTCGTCGATCATTAACTTGACATGTCTGAACACCGCAGGCGTGACTTCAATCGACAACACCGGGATCGGCATGCTAGGAGAGGTTCACAAGGGCCTGGACCGGAAGGGCATCACTGTAATTAAACAAAACCCCAACACTACAAGTTACTGCTAAGTACAAACTCTGAATGTCTAGTTTCAGAATTTTGCTGATGTCGTGCTCTTGGCGATCTTCAGATAGCTCTGGCGAATCCCAGGCTGCAGGTGACGGAGAAGCTGGTGGTGTCGGGGTACATCAAGGACACCATCGGGGAGGAGAGCGTGTTCCTGACCATCACGGACGCCATCGCGTCGTGCCGGTACGGGCTGCGGAGGTTCAGAGGCAAGGAGGGATGCAGCGAAGTATAGCAGCGTTTAGAAAGTGTGGATGTAGATATTGTGGTGTGGCACAAGCGCAGGAAGAAGAAGAAGAAGATGCATAAGTAGAAGAAGATTCAGAGCTGCGAGCAAAGACTTGGGTGCCTGGATGGATGGATGGACTCTGGATGTGCCGAAAACTGTATCAGGAAAGGATTCGTGGGAGGTTCAGATTTTTTTTCAAAAGTAGCACGTTTTTTATAGCAGTTTCGGAAACTAGCAGTGTCGATACGTTATTTGCAAAACTAGCAGCCCGTCGGTCAACGGTTGGCCGAAGTGGACCTTTTCGGCCTACGGAAGCCCGAAGACACGTCTTCGGTTAAGCCAGGCCGAAGCGTGCGCGAACTGGGCCGAAGACGGGCCTCTTCGGCCAGCCAGCGACCGAAGATGGGCCTCTTCGGCCAGCCAGCGACCGAAGAGGTCTTCGGCTTACCAGTGGCCGAAGAGTAGCGGATAAGGCCCGAGCGGCATCTTCTTTCTCCTCTCGCTGTTCTTCCTCTGTCTCTCTCGTTCCTCTCTGTACATCACCCCCCTCGCTGATCTCTTCGTTTCTCCACCTATTTTTGAATCCAAAGCACAGAAACGGTAGATCGTAGCCATCTCCACCGACCTACGGTCATTTTTTCCCAATGGGATAGCTATTTGTGCGTACAAGTGAGGTGGAGTCATGATGGGGTGAGGAGGAGAGGCCATGGTGGGCTGAGGAGGAGGAGGCGGTTTGGCTGGTGAGGAGGAAGTGCAGCTTCGTGCCGCCGAGGGGGTGGCGTTGGTGGTGTCTGTTGGTGCAAGTTCTTCGTGAGGTGGCCACACGCGTCGAAGGTATAATCACGCGTCACATTTTATTAGTGTTAATTGGTTTGTGTTGGCATTTTAGCGGATAGTTAGTGTAGCCGGTAACAATTTGTTCATTGTGATTAATTAGAAGGTGGCAATGTCTGACAGGTGAAAATGTCTGTATCAGTAAATTTGACTGTTTACTATGGCCCTGGTAATGTTCGATATAATGAGTTGGGGGTTGATCTTAGCGAGTTTAAAAATGGCGTCATGACACTTTCAGACCCGGACAGAGTGGACATTAGACAGTTGAAGCACTGGTTGACTACTAGTTTTGGGTTGGATTCTGAAGTATGTTCCGTCAGTATTCATGCATTGTGGACCAAATCCTGTAAAAATGTCAAGTGGGAGTTGATGCCGATAGATAGGAGCCAGCATTGGTTGACCCTGTTAAGTCGTTGCCGAGACCGAAGAATCCACCCATATGTCCTAGTGCAGCCAGTGGCGAAGGAGGAGAATACCGTACAACTCCATGTGGGGTATGAACCCGACCAGGGTAGTCGAGTTGCTAACGAGATTCATTTATCCGGGTCACAACCACCGGATGTGGATCCTAGCCAAACCGAGAAGGATTCAGACTACATGTTGGACAATGTTTGTGGTCATGATACTGGGCAGAATATTCAGTCGATAATATTAGCTGGTTCTGGTGTTGCTGATGGGGATGAGGAAGGCGATGAAATGCAGAGGGTGATGGAGGAAGAGAACGATGATGGATATGCAGAGGATCTGGATTCTGAAAATTCTGAGGATGAAGTGGAGGTACCGATTCCTTCTGCATGGAATCAGGACATATCCACCGGCCTTACTGTGAACGATGGCCATGAGACTCCATGGCAATATAATCTGAACCAAGTCCAGATAGGGGCTATGTTTGATACAAAGAAAAAATTGAAGTATGCAGTGATAAAGTGGGCTATGTCTACTCAGAGGGTTTTCTGGACAGAAAGATCAAACCCAACAAACTATACCGTGAAGTGTGTTGAAACAGGTTGTCTTGCGAAGGTGCACGGGCACGTGCCGAAGTATAACATCCACTGGGTTGTCACGAATGTGGTCCCACATAATTGTGTGAGGAAAAACTTGTTGGTTCGTCATCCAAACCTGACTTCAACTCTCATTGCGCAACTCATGTATACTGAGATAGTGGAGAAAAAAGATATGGAAGCAAAACACATCTAGACAGCAGTGAAGGTCAGATGGAATTATGACATTCGTTATGGGAAGGCTTGAAGGGCTAAGCAGAAGGCTATGGAGGAAAGGTTTGGGACGTTCTTTGACTCATATGATAATGTTGTCCGTCTCCTGGATGTACTGAAGGAGAGGAATCCCGGCACTTATGTTAACGTACAACATACAAGGTTGCTGAGTATACCAGGTTTCAAGGTGTTGAAACGAGTATTCTTCTCTTTCGCTATGTGCATTGAAGCTTTCCGGCATTGTCCTCCTGTGATGTTTGTGGATGGTACATTCCTGACTGGTCAGTACAAAGGGCAAATCCTGACTGCCATTGGCGTGGATGGAAACAATCAAATCATTCCACTTGCCATGGCATTTGTGGAGGGTGAGAACTTTCTGAGCTGGGTGTGGTTCTTTCGGCAAGTGAAAATTGCCATCGTGAAGGATCGACCAAACGTGTGTGTCATTCATGATAGGCATGCTGGTATATTGAAGGCTGTGAAGACACTAAGGAATCCAACAGTAGACGAACCAACACCTTGGAAGGATTTGCAGAGCCGGTGGTGCATGCGCCATCTTGGGGCTAACTTTTTCTCACAGTTTAAGAACAAGCGGTTGATGAACTTGTTTAAAAAATTGTGCAAGCAGAACCAGGAGCGTAAATACCAATTTATTTGGTCAAAACTTGATGAGTTTACTAAGAAGCAGGTCCGTGCCAGGAAGAAAATGGAAAAGGACCAACAACAATTAGCAACACTCATGGCGGAGCTAGAGGAGCCAGTTGGTCTCTGTGACTTGCCAGCAATTGACCCTCCTAATACTAAGAGAAAGAAGGGGAGGGCAATAAAGGATTTTTCAGAGTGGATAGAGAAAGAGCCTCCCGTGAATTGGTCTTTGTTGCATGACACCCATGGAGCTAGGTATGGCCACATGACAACCAACCTTGCAAGTGAAACGATTCTCTTACGACAGGTCACTCCTTACTTGCTTAGTAGATAGATGGAGACCAAAGACACACACCTTTCACTTTCCCTGGGGAGAGATGGTGCCTACTTTACAGGATGTCTCCTACTTGTTGGGATTACCTTTGGCCGGTGATGCCATAGGTCCTTTAGAGGCAGAACCTGGCTGGCTTGCAAATATGCAGGCCCGTTTTCTAGCTGCGGTGCCAACTGCTACGGGCTTAAACGATGATCCTCACGGGCCACGTTTTAGGTGGTTGAGCCAGTTTCAGGTAACCTTCGTGGCCACATGACTATGTTTTTTTAGTTACCAATAGTACATCGTTCACACAATTGTATGTTCTCTATGTAGATTGTCTCATTAGGATACCCCGCAGTAGATTTGTCAGACGCACAGATTGATCGATCCCTAGAGGCATATATTCTATGGTTGTTCGGCAAGACGATGTTCATAGAGAACCACGTGACCACTGTTGATGCACGATTCATCGGGATTGCATGAGAGATAGCTGACGCACGTTGCCCTGCGGATATTGTCCAGAGGAGTTTTGGTTCTGCCGTGTTAGCAGCTACGTATAGAGGCTTGTGCAAAGGTTGCTTATTGAAGTCTAGAAAGTCAGGTCTGGTTGGATGTCCACTATTGTTGCAGCTCTGGTCTTACGAGAGATTCCCTATTGGACGACCCTATGTCTCCATTGACACACCATTTGGGTTGGAGGACATGGCAGGGGCTTACATGCCTGCTATCGGCGACTTGCCTACTATGGGATCTATTTGGGCACGGAGAGAGGTAGTTTTAAATTATGTAATTCCTTTGATTATTTTTGCCGTGCAATAGTATTACTAATGTAAATTTGTTGTCATGTACAGAGACAGTTTGCACATACCCAGGTGAAGGGCTGCTACCCGTCCTTCACGGTGCAGTTTGATAGTTTGCACGAGGATCAAGTTACCTGGGAGCCCTACTCGTATCAGACTATAACATCCAGGTATCCAGTTGGGATCTCTGCCTTATGCACTAGAGATCGGCACTACTGGATGACCAAGGCAAAGTTGGTGTTCGACGTGACGTTGAGGAGATGGCTCTTCATAGGGTGATGAGACAGTTTGGTCTATGTCAAGAGCCTGCAATTCCAGATATTCCACGGATACCAGACCACGTTCACAAGTAAGTAATAATATTAAAGTTGTCAGCACTACATTCAGAATATATCTAACCATGCAACGCGCATGTCAATCTGATTAATCTGTCAATCTCAGGTACAGTCGCGTAGGAGGAAACAAGTCCATGGCTGTTTGGCTTCAGAGCATTAGCCCTTACGTTCAAGAATGGACTACGGCACCGACAAATATCTGGAATGAGGTTGGGCCCTTTGACTGGGACAAGTTTGGGTTGTATTTACAAACTTACCGGCATACAACGAGGATCTACTTGGTTCCATCAGCTGCTCCTGATCAGATTGAAGCCCCTCTGACCAGCGATATGTACCCAACTACCTCTGTTGTGGGAACGAGACACCACGCGGTACGTGTCATGCTTCTCATATGTGTAGTTCTATCATAACCTTATCATATACAATGGGTTAACTCTTCATGTGCAGAGTGACTTGACAGTCCAGGCGCGAGAGGAGGTCTCCGCTTTAATGCGGCAGGTTGAGAGGGGGGATACTATCCCACAGCCAAAGCACCTCTCATGGTTGAGGCGTATGGATGAGAAGTTAAGAGGGATTTATGCATCACTTACATGTAGGCGATCTACGGATGTTGTCGTTCCTCGTCCCGCACATCGGCCCCCACGTCCCTCTGTCCATTGTTCAGAACCACGACACTCTGTGCAGCGTTCAGAACCACGACACTCCGTGCAGCAACCACGCCTCTCTGTGCATCAACCATCTCCTTCACAACCAGGGAGCTCTTCCTGGAATCAGCCATCACCTTCTCAACCAGGCACCTCTTCCTGGTCTCATCAAATGGAACTAGGTAACACTACTTTGTACATTCTTTTCAACATTGTAGGTTCGCAAATTAATTTTACCCGTTTTACTATATTGCGGTAGGCAACCAGTCGCGACAGTTCATGCATTCAGTGCAATCACCGATACTTAGTGGTGCTGGATGTGGATTAGAGGGCTATGGCGATGACGATGACCAAGCTGGAAACATTTATGACTTCTCGCACACGGTGTCTCACACTCTACCACCACCACCGTCGCAGGAGACACAGACAGTGACAGACGAGGTTATCTATGGTCGTGGTTTTCGTGAGCATCGTCCACCGCCTCAGCGCTTATCGCCTTCCGGTCCTCGCCCGAGGAAGACCCAGATTCGTCGTCGACCCCCGCAGTGATATGATTATCTATGTATGAGTCATTATCTATGTTAGTTTCAGACTATTCGCATACGTGAGTCAGTATTTATGTATGAGACATGCTTCATGTATGTGTTACTATTGCACTTGCTTCTATCTGATTAGGAGACATATATCGTTTTATGTATGCGAGAGACATATTACTATTAATTCGCATTGTTATTCCAGTTACATTTTCAAAGAAACTACAACCAATAATTAAGATACAAGCACATCTGAATTAAACGGTGCGGTTGAACTTAATAAATACAGCTTACATACTACAAAATGAAATTAACGTAGAACATAATGCCCTACTTGTTGAGGTACAACTGGAATACAGCTTACATACTACATGAAGTCATCATCGTCATCCTCCGTTGATGCAGAACTCTTGCCCTTCGACGATGCAGAACTCTTGCCCTTCGTGGATGCAGAACTCTTGCCCTTTGACGATGCAGAACTCTTGCCCTTCGTGGATGCAGAACTCTTGCCCTTTGACGATGCAGAACTCTTGCCCTTCGATGATGCGGAACCCGGGAGCGGCGGCATGAAGATATCATCTTCGTCCTCGCTCACCTCAGTCCATAAAAATGGATGCTTTTCTAAAGTCCTTCTAAAAGTTTCACTCTTCGGCTCCACTACCTTCTTCCACCTTTCATTTAACCTAAGAAGTTCTTTACGTACCTCCGCATAAGTCCTTTCAGGCCACCCAGCCCTACGTAATTGGTGAGCCAACTCATTCATTATGGTGTCACTACCGGTGAGTTCTTCCCATGGAACTATCCTATTGTCCATCCTGAAATCGGTAGCTAGCCTCAGAAGAGTGCTGCTCATCTCAGGGTGAAAACTACGATCGAAAGGATAATGGGACATCTCGACTACACTGGACTGCTTATTCACCTCCGGGTCAAGGGGGTTTTATAGGTAGAGAGGAGAGAAAATGGCGGGAAAGAACGACTGGGGTATGGAGGGAAAGAGTTGGCGGGAATATATGGCGGGAAAGGGTTGGCGGGAAACGGGTGGCGGGAACATATGGCGGGAAAGGGTTGGCGGGAAACGGGTGGCGGGAACATATGGCGGGAAAGGGTTGGCGGGAAACGGGTGGCGTGAACATATGGCGGGAAAGGGTTGGCGGGAACATATGGAGGGGAAAATATTTACGGAAAGGGCTATGCAATTTTTTTTCATTACAAAATGGGATTCGCAAAATGGTTACACAACATTCGTAAGTCATAATAAAAAACCCTTTTCGGCCTACAGTAAGCAGAAGAGCGCGACCATGCAACTTCGGTCACCTGTTCACGCGAAAAGGTGGGGCCCGGGGACTCTTCGGCCTACGGTTGACCAAAGAGTGCTCTTCGGCCTATGGGAAGCTGAAGAGTCCTTTTCGGCCTAGTTGGGGCACACTTCGGCCAACGGGAGGCAGAAGTGCCCTCTTCGGTCAATGGCTGGCCGAAGAGCCACTCTTCGGCCAATGGGAGGCCGACAGGGTATTAGTTTTGCAAATAACTTATTAGCATTGCTAATTTCCGAAATTGCTGTAAAAAACATGCTAGTTTTGAAAAAAAAATCGGAGGTTCACGGTCCTTGTAAGGGCTTGGGCCTCTCGGGGGAGAAGATAGCGAGGCGGGCGAAAGAAGTGCTCTCTTCTTGTGTATAGACCAATTTAGATTTCTCGGAGGTTACCGCGAACCTCACAGATTTGCTTGTATCGGGTTTACGTTGTAGAATTCGTAAGGAAAGACTGTTCCGTTGCTAGCTGAATAAAGCATACTACTTCCTCTGCTACAAAGTGATGGAGGAAGTCGTGCATCTAAGTAGTACTTATGATAATGTCAAAAAATGTCTTATATTTTGATACAATGGGAGTACCATATAGTAGATGGGTTCATGTTTTACTGCAAGACCGTAACAACGTCAACAAGAGTAGTCCCCAAAAGGAAAGAAAAAATATATAAGACTGCAAGTGTCCAGTGCCGGCGAGCCATCGATGGTGTTAAGCTGCTGTTGTTATTTTCTCGTCAGCTATATTTGGATCTCTTCTGTGTCCAAGCGTATCTCCAGCCCCGTTTCGAAAAAGAAAAAGAAAACGTAACTCCAGCAATCATATGGACGTGCGCGCGGGATAAAATAGCTCCTGAGTAAAGCAAATTACGTGAACTGACACAAGAGATAGACACATGATTAAGAAGCCAAGTCTTTCTCATTGATTGATCATATCATCATCATATATAAAACGACAGGCACATCTCAACTTCAAGTTGATCAGTACTCTCTCCGTAAAGAAATATAAGAGCATTTAGATCACTAGTGAATGAAGGAGTATGAAGGAAAAAAAAGTATGAAGGAAGGATGGTACTTTATTTATGTTAGTTATTAGTACTATATATTCTCACCCTGTGGTGTGGCCGAAAATTTTCCTGTCCCCCAGCATACCACCCCGATCCTCCAGCAGCCCACCTCTCATGCAGCTGTTTCCTCTGCAGTGCCGTTGGCCTCGCTGAGGTTGCGACCACCGGCTGCAGCTGCAACAGCCGTACCCATGTCTGCAAAGATTCAACAGAAAGATGATCAGTGAAATAAACGATTAAATGAAATTGCAGAGAAGAGATGGCCAAGTGAGCTAGCCGAAGGATGATCGAGCTCGCAAGTCACAGAGGTATTAAGCGTTATGTTTAGGGAAACTGCACGACACCTAATACGGGTGTGGCTATCTCATATATATAGAGGTACACAAGGTACAAATACAAGATATGTGGTATACACAAAAGCTACGTATAATCATTGTCTAACACCCTTCCTCAATCTTAACTAAGTTTTCGCGCAAAAAAAAAAAGAAGTACAAAGCAAGTTAAGATTGCGCCTATAACTTTCAAACTGAGGTTGTGGAAGTGGCTTCGTGAAGATGTCAGCAAGTTGATCTTTAGAGGAGATGAACTTGATATGAAGAACCTTCTATGCAACACGTTCCCTCACAAAATGATAGTCAACTTCGATGTGCTTGGTACGAGCATGAAAAACTGGATTAGATGAAAGGTATGTCGCACCAATATTATCATACCAAAGAACTGGTGGCTGCCCTTGAGAGACTCCCAACTCTTGTAATAGAGATTGTACCCAAATGAGCTCAGCCGTGGCATTGGCAACCGCCTTGTACTCTGCCTCAGTGCTACTCCGAGATACTGTGGCCTGCTTGCGCGCACTCCAGGCGATCAAGTTGAGACCAAAGAAGACAACATAGCCCCCCGTTGATCGCTGGTCATCCAGGCTCCCAGCCCAATCTGCATCAGAGAACGCAGAGGATACTCGAGGAGGTAGGCCGAAGATGCAACCATAGGAGACAGTATGAGAGATATAACGCAGTATACGTTTCACAGCTGACCAGTGTGAAGTCCGAGGAGTATGAAGATACTGACACACACGGTTAACCGCATAAGAGATATCCGGCCGTGTGATAGTCAAATACTGCAAACCACCAACAATACTGCGGTACTCTGTAGAATCATCTGAAGAAAGCAAGGCACCATCCAAGGCTGATAACCGATCCGTCGCAGGCATAGGGGTGATAGCATGCTTGCAATGCAACATACCAGCACGCCGCAGCAGGTCCAAGGAATACTTATGCTGAGTGAGAGTCAGACCAGCAGAGGTCCGGGAAACCTCCAGACCAAGAAAGTAATGGAGAGCACCCAGATCCTTGACAACAAAATGACCACCCAGAGCAGACAACAGACGATCAGCGGCAGCCACTGAGGAGCTGATAAGAATAATGTCATCAACATAGACCAGCACATACATAGTAACCTCAGGACGATGTAGAAGAAACAAAGATGTGTCAGAAGTGGATGGAACAAAGCCAAGATGTCTGAGAACCGAGCCAAGTCGTGCATGCCATGCACATGGAGCCTGTTTAAGTCCATAGAGTGCCTTGACAAGACGGCACAGATGATGTGGACGAGCAGGATCAACAAAACCTGGAGGTTGCCGCATGTATACCTCTTCCTCCAAGACCCCATGAAGGAAAGCGTTCTGAACATCAAGCTGACGCAGATACCACCCTTTGGTAACAGCCAAGGACAGAAGTAGACGAATAGTGGTAGGTTTGACAACTGGACTGAATGTATCCTCGTAATCAAGACCGTACCTTTGCTTGAAACCTTTCGCCACAAGTCGTGCCTTGTAGCGCTCAATAGACCCATCCGCGTGCTTCTTGACCTTGAATACCCACTTGGAGTCAATAATGTTAACACCACACACAGGAGGAATGAGGCGCCAAGTATCATTCCTCTTAAGAGCCTGAAACTCCTGCTCCATGGCAGAACGCCAGTGAGGAATCCGAAGAGCCGCTTGAAAGTGTCGAGGCTCAGCAGTGGGGTCAGCAACCGTCTGCGCCACACACGCCGCAATCCATGCAACCGTGCCATCGGTGCGCTCTTTCCGGCAGAAGATACCGCTCTGGCTACGTGTGCGAGCACGCAGAGGAGCGGTAGGTGGCGGAGGTGGCGGCAGAGATGGTGTTGGAGGTGGTGTCGAAGTGGGTGATGACGATGCAGACGAAGCAGCGATCTCGGAGACCACATGTATCGGCGATGCAGCAGTCCTGGCCGAACTAGGCGAGCGAGGCGACACCGGGCCAGGCGTGCGGCCTGGTGGAGGCGACCCGCCAAGGACTGAAGCAGTACGAGCTGACTCAGCCGGCTCGGGCGCCAAGCCAGTGCGGGAGCCGCACGGAGCTGACTCAGCCGGCTCGAGCGCCAAGCCAATGCGGGAGCCAGCAGTGATAGCTGGCTGGGTCGACGCCAGCAGCGGTCCAGCTGACGAGGGGGCAGGGGGAGGCGAAGGGGTGGTGCATGCACCATGCATAGGAGGAATTGCCTCTGTACACCCACCATCGCGCCCCCTAGTGACCAGAGGCGACAAATCATCCTGGAGCTCAAGGCGCGCTCCTCGCCCAATACCTGCACCGTGGTTAGGTAACAACGAGGGAGTATATGCAGCATCAACAAATTGAACAGGCAAAGGTGAAGTAGAGTTCTCAGGTGCAGTGGGAGTGGTGGAGATGGCGGGAAGTGCGGAAAAAGGAAAACCATTCTCATCAAACACCACATCACAAGAGATGTAGACGCGATTAGAGGGAACATGAAGACATTTGTATCCTTTATGAAGAGAACTATAACCAAGAAACACCCTTTGACCATCGAAAATACAACTTCTAATAGCCATTTCTATTTTTTTAGATGTTTCAAACAAGTGATTTTACACTTTTATCCTTCCTGTCTTTCCCCGATAGAGGAGTTTGACCCTTCCACTTCTGCCTTTGCCCTTTGTACTTCTTCCCGCAATTGAGATCCCTGTTAAGGAAGAATATCTCGCTCGTGCTTTTTTTGCGAGGAAATCGCTCTACTTTTTCCCACACTGTTTAGACCGAAACTCCAACTTGCGTTGGTTATATGGATGAAGATGAGGCCAACACGCACACCCAAATACCTTGAGAAAAGTATAGTCAGGAGTTTCATTCAACAAGAGTTCAAGTGGTGTTTTCATCTGACGGAGTCGTGTAGGGAGTCTATTAATAAGAAAGCATGCGGTGGAAAACGCATAACTCCAAAACTGGAAAGGAACGGAGGCATGGGCAAGCAAAGCAAGACCAGTCTCAACTATATGACGATGCTTACGCTCAGCTACACCGTTTTGCTGATGTGTATGAGGACAAGACACACGATGTGTGATTCCAAGCTTATTAAAAATGCATTGAGGTTGTGATACTCACCCCCCCCCCCCCCAATCTGATTGCACATGAATGATTTTGTGATTGAGCAGACGCTCAACATGCGCTTGGAATTGCAAGAAAACATTAAACACATCAGATTTGCGTTTAAGAAGATAAAGCCAAGTGAACCGAGTGTAAGCATCAATAAAACTGACATAGTAATTATGACCACTAACAGAAGTTTGAGCATGGCCCCATACATCCGAAAATACAAGTTCAAGCGGTTTATGGACTACACGACTCGACTCAGAAAAAGGAAGCTGATGACTCTTGCCTTGCTGACAGGCATCACAAACTGCATCAACATGTTTATTGGACACAACTGAAAGCTCATGACGATGAAGTACATGGCGAATGATGGGAGTGGCAGGATGACCAAGGCGTGCATGCCAATGTGATGGAGACACACGAACACCACTGAAAGCACTAGGAGCTGGTGGCACATCAAGCGCATAAAGACCATTATTGCGCAGTTGACCTCTAAGAAGTACGTCCCTTGTGTCCCGATCCTTAACAAAAAAATGAAAAAGGATGAAATTCAGCAAGAACATTATTATCACGAGTAAGTTTAGGAACTGAAAGCAAACTACGTGAAACAGAGGGAACACGAAGGACATTAAGAAGACGTAATTGTTTGGATCGATGTGTAAGAAGTGATGCCTGACCAATATGTGAGATGTGCATACCTTCCCCATTAGCGGTGCGAACCTGATCGTGTCCATGGTACGGCTCCTGTGTAGAGAGCTTACCCATATCACTCGTCAGGTGATTGGTAGCCCCCATTGTCGGTGTCAAAACCGACGGATCTCGGGTAGGGGGTCCCGATCTGTGCGTCTTAGGCTGATGGTAACAGGAAGCAAGGGACACAATGTTTACCCAGGTTCGGGCCCTCTCGATGGAGGTAAAACCCTACTTCCTGCTTGATTAATATTGATGATACGAGTAGTACAAGAGTAGATCTACCACGAGATCGTAGAGGCTAAACCCTAGAAGCTAGCCTATGATGATTATGATTGTAGTTGTGATCGACCTTCTAAGGACCAACCTCCCCGGTTTATATAGACACCGGAGAGGGCTAGGGTTTACACGGAGTCGGTTACAAGGAAGGAAATACAATATCCGGATTGCCAAGCTTGTCTTCCACGTAAACGAGAGTCCCATCCGGACATGGGACGGAGTCTTGAGTCTTGTATCTTCACGCTCCAATAGTCCGGACGATGTATATAGTCCGGCTGTCCGGATACCCCCTAATCCAGGTCTCCCTCACCCGTATCCATGTACCAAGATGCATCAACTGGGTAAGAAGGAGTATTCCCTTGCTCATGGCTCGCCAGGGCAGCCTGCTTCTCATTACCCTTGCCATTGTTCCCATGCCCCAAGAAATCCTGCTTGAAGCGACGATGACAACGGGAGGCAAGGTGACCATCAAGCCCACATAGCTGGCAGGGGATCTGAGCACCACATGAAGGGCAACAGGCACGGACTCGACCTCCAGTCAAGGTAGTGGTGTTCTGTGAATTAGGCGCAGGCGACGGCGACTTGCCACCAGTTGGTGGCTTGGAGGGCTTGCCCTTCCCACGCGTTGCAGCGTTGGCGGAAGGGAAATTCGACATAGACCGACGAGCTTGGAAGCGCTGCTCCGTAGCAAGGAGCCTGCGTACAACTCACGTGACTGGATAGGAGTGTCACGACCATTGATATTCTCCACCAAATTATCATAGTCATCGCTCAGTCCGTTGAGCACATAGGAAGTGAACTCCTCCAAACCAAGTGCCTTGCCAATGGAGGCAAGTGTGTCAGTCATACCTGCCACCTTGTTGAAGTAGTCGGTGACGGTGAGATCCTGAAGCTTCACCTCTCCAAGCGCAGTGCGAATGGCATGAGCCCGCGCTTGAGACTGCGAGGCAAAACTGGTGTGAAGAGCCGTCCACGCGTCCCGAGAAGTAGCGGCGAAGATGCCCAGTGACGAGACCCCCTCCGTAAGAGAGGACTGGATGGCAGAGAGGATAGCCTGATCCTGAGCCACCCACGCATGATGCCCCGGATGGTATGGCGGTGGGCATGGCAGAGTGCCATCAACAAGCCCCTCCAAGTAACGGCTGCAGAGAAGCGGCAAAACCTGAGCACGCCATGACAGATAGTTATCCGTCGTCAGCTTCACCGGGATGAGATGCGCAAAGTAGAACGGTGCATGAGATACACCATAATCCGAAGGCGGCGGCGGTGCATAAAAACCCGGGGTCGTAAGGAGACGCAGGCGCCGAGGTTGGCGGGTAGGCGTAGGCCAACGGGGCAGCACGACCAGAGGGCTGCTGTTGTGCAGTGGCCGGCGCAGCGCCGTAGGAGCCGGCCAGCGCCTGCTGTTGCGAGGGCGTTCCGGCGCCCTGGTGTACATGCAGATGTGTTCCGGCGTCCACGTCCGAGTGCAAATGATATTGCAGCTGCGGCATAGTGCCCTGATGTGACACCGGCGGCTGTGCATGAAGATGCGATCCAGCACCCACGTATGAGGGAGCGCCCTGGGGAAGCAGATGTGAACCGGCGCCCTGATAAGGCCCCCACCAGGGAGCGGCCGAAGCAGCCCCGTAGTAGCCCGCACTGTAGATGCCCGCAGCGGCCGAAGCAGCGCCGTAGGAGCCCGCAGGCTGGCCAGCAGGTGGAGCAGCACCGTAGTAGCCCGCGTGTGGTGGAGCGGCGGAGTCGCCGAAGACCGGCGATGGTGGCGCGGCGGAGACCTGGGCGGTGGCAGCCATGGGGGCGCCGGCCAGGGAGAGCAGAGGCGAAGACGACAAAAACGGAGAGGCCGGGACGGCCGGAGCGAGACCGGCTGCGGCGGCCGGCATCGAGGCCATGATACAATCGTGGCGGCAGCGGAAGCAACGACCGAAACCCTAAGCTGATACCATATTAAGCGTTATGTTTAGGGAAACTGCACGACACCCAATACGGGTGTGGCTATCTCATATATATAGAGGTACACAAGGTACAAATACAAGATATGTGGTATACACAAAAGCTACGTATAAACATTGTCTAACAAGAGGCAGTGGTGATCTAAGCGAAGATCCTCGATCCTTTTACTCGTACAATGGCAGATGGCAGCGATGCACCACACTAGCTTTGTTACCGCTTGCTATTCTACAGGGTTATTAGCCCCGCCCGAGTGCTCAAGTTGCACGTCTTTTTAGGGCATGTACAATGGTGCTATCTTAGGAGTGCCATGTAGGATAAATGATGAGATGGAGAAGAGAGAATTCATAAGAAAATGTTTGTCTTCTCTTATTTAAGAGAAGACAACAGATGATCCCTTAGCATAATATGTCTCATCATGTTTTTAGGAATGGCTAATTATTGAAGAGAAGGCTAAGAGATGACCCATTGTAAACAATTTTTTTATCATCTCTAAATTACATGCAAGATTTAAGATAAAACTATCTTATCAACCATTGTACATGCCCTTACTTGTTATATAAGCGGGACACAGTAGGCGAGACGTCCATTCATCCTGCTCTTCTTGGCATATTTGCAACGTCTGAACGTCACAAGCGAACGCATGCATGAAGTAGACGCGTAACTGAAGAACAGCTCAGGAACGATCAGTTTTGGATCAGTGCACATTTTAGCCACAGACGACAGACGCATCCTAAGAGCAGGTTGACGGACAAAATGTCGTAGACGCATCGATGGGTACGTACGTGATAATGTTCTGCTTCATACTACTTATAATCTAACCTGCGCGTTACATGGGATTTCCGGTTTCAATATGGCATGATCACTGATGCCTTGCGTGTGGTTCATTGAAATGAGTTGAGCGATGGCGTTAAGCCCCTGCGTACAAGGTCGCTATCGCCCAATTTTGTACTACTCCAACATTACACCGTACTGGTAGATGCAATATTGTTCTTGTCTTTGCTGAGCGGCGTCTTCTTTGAATTCCAGTTGGTAATTGAGACTATCTCTTGTGCAAGGTCTTCTCTTTCTTTTTTTACTGGATGGAAAAGGAGAATGTGCCAAGTTATTGCAGCCGGAATTGATTTGATCTTCTTCTTTTTTGCGGGAGGAATCGATTTTGATTGACGTTTGGTGTTTTCTTAGTTTGTTCAACCAAAAAGCTTGCACGACAAAGTCTGTACCACGACTAAAACATGGAAAGTCATAGGTGTAAAGAACTTATGCCTTGGTGTAACAAACGGTGCAACATGCTGGTCACATGCATGATCACATGCACGCGTGCTTATTTTCTCTCTCTTTTGATTTGTTTGAAATGTTCGTTCTCATTTTTCCCATTTCTTAAAAGTCACTCTATAAAATATTGGGCAAAATACTTTTATTTTATTGATTTTATAAAAAATATGTATATTTGAAAAAATGTTCATCCAATGTTAAACATATTTATTGTTAATTTAAAAAATATTCATATTGTGTGTAAAAATGTTCACCATGTATTAGAAAAATTATCGTGTATTTCAAAAAAAAATGTGACAGTAAACAAATATATTCATCGCGTGCTTAAAAAATGTTCATCTTATGTTCCAAAAACTAGATAAAGCACCACAAGTTGTTACTACAATTTATAGTAATTAAATTATCAAAAATAAAATAAGAAATAAGAGAAAAATTCCGCACCACATTCTCATCATGTGATGGTAGAAAACCTATAGGTAAATGGAGGGTGGATGCATGTTAGATTGCCTTGTGACATTCAAATACAATTATTTATTGCTGAAACAATAAAACATAAAAATCATAATGTACATGACTTGCATGTACTGTAAAGTGGAATGTGAAATGGTTTCATGTTCGCTTGGTGATGTGGAGGGTTTGCATGTGGTGAAAAATGATAAATAGATTTGTTGCATGTGCATTTAAATGAGATCACTTACTTATAAATATCATGTTCGTTGTGTAATACTAAAAAAAATGTTCATTTGAACAAATGGTTATCATGCATTTGGAAAAATTCATCACGGTAAACAAAAAATTCAATCGTGTATTTAAAAAATGATCATAGTGTGTTTTAAAAATGGTGTTCAGCTATTTTTAAAAGGTTTACCGTGTAGCTAACAAATAACCATGTGTATTTCAAAATTTTCATCATATATTACAAAAATATTCAACATGCATTTCTTGTTTTCAAAAAAAGTCACATGTATCTAAACAAATGTTCAACAAGTATTTTTATATTTATTTTTAATGTACACGTGAAAATATTAGATAAGTGTTTGATAAAATAAACCAAAAACGAAAAAAATGTGAAATAAAGCATAAAAGAATGGAAGGAAAATAAAATAATATATTATGTGCTAAAAATGTTCATATGAAAAATAATTAAATAATAATAATATAAAAACAAAACAGAAAAAATAAATACAAAATGTAAAGAAAAACCAATAGGGAAATTGGGAAAGAAAAAAAACAGTCAACAAAAAAGAAAACATGTTAAACATTCTTTAAACAAGGAAAACATTTTTGCAAACACTATGAAGAAAAAAGAACCAGAAGATTGTAAAAAAAAACAAGAAACAAAAGGGAAAAGGGGGAATGGAAAAATAAGAAAAAAAAAACAAAAGGGGATCGCATATTTAAAAGAGATTTGCTTGTATCAACTTGACGTTATAAAATTCGTAAGAGAGGAGAGGGTCGGATTGCTAGATGAATAATTTGTACTTCCTCTGCAAGTGATGGAAGAAGCCATATAGATGGGTTTATCATTTACTGCATCAACGTTCTTCGAAATATTTTTTAAACTTCGAAATACTCCCTCCGTTCCTAAATATTTGTCTTTCTAGTGATTTCAACAAGTGACTACATACGAAGCAAAATGAGTGAATTTACACTCTAAAATATGTCTATATACTCCCTCCGTCCTTTTAAGAGTGTACTCCAACTTTATTGAAAGGTCAACTATCTCAAAGTTTGACCGAGTTTATGCAAAAATATGTCAATGCTTGTGAAACCAAATAGGTATATGACGAAAATATATTTTATCATGAATCTAACGCTACTAATTTGATGGCATAAATGTTGGTTTATTATTATATAATTACGGTCAAACATAAAAAAAGTTTGACTTTCCAACAAAATTGGAAGTACACTCTTTCAAGGACGGAGGGAGTACATCCGTATGTGATAGGGAGTACATCCGTATGTGATAGTCATTTGAAATCTTTAAAAAGACAAATATTTAGGAACGGAGGGAGTAGTAGTTAGAGAACTAATCCAACAGATTGCCTCGAAAAAGAAAAAAGAAAAGGAACAATCTAAAAGCAAAGACCATAACTCATCGTAGAAACAAACGTCTCCCCGTGTGATCTTCCACCAACAATTTCTTCAGGACGAGACTACAAACGAAGCTGTAGTATTAACGGAACTAGTGCGCGTTGATAATTTGCTGGTTTTATTTATACCTTACCCAACATCCCTACCGAATTGTGGGAACGAACGACGTGCAGCTTGACCAGATATCAACACATATATACAAGGAAAACACGAGCAAACAAATTCATAGTAGTATAAAACCTCTTGAGTTTTGTCCAAGCAGCATATGCAACATCAGTTCAGCATGTTTTGAACATCCCGGCGTACAGCAAGATGACAAGCATATACTACGTAATTATGTTTATTTATTGTCAGAGCCAGAGATCTTGTACAGTGCATGACAGACAGACTTTCACTACGAGAAGGCTTTTATACTAAAGAGTTTCTCGGCCTATACCGCGGCCAAACTGTGTCTGTCCTCCAAGTCTCCAGCCAGCCTCTCCCAGCCCTCATGGAGCTGCATCCTCTTCAGCGGCGTTGAACTTGCCGTGATCGGCAACCCCGGCAGGAGCCTCCACGCTGCCCTCAGTGATGTTGAACTCGCCGTGATCGGCACCCCCGGCAGCAACAGTCATCGTGTCCTCGTCTCTAGCTGTAAGCATTCAGCAGCAAAACACGGGAAAGGCGGCAGGTCAGACAAACAAACTTGCGGAAAACACAGGAACTATACGTACATTTTCAGATATCTTGCATGCGGGATTGATATAACTTACCTGGGTTGACAAGATCGTCGTCCAATGCCATCACGGAAGGAGTACTCGTCGGGCACCCAAAGAAACAATGGGCACGAGTGTCCATGCAGTGCTTCACGCAGGCATCGTGCTTGTGCGTTTGCTTCATGCACCTCTTGTAGCACCCGCAGAAGCAGCTGTGGAGATCCCCAAGGGTCCCCTGGACCAGGAGGAAGGAGATGAGCATGGCTACGACCAGGGCCTTCCCACCGCGAACCGCCATTGCGCGATCGAGCTCGCAAGTCACGCTGGGACTGGGAGTGTGCTGGTAGTGGGGTGGGGATCTGGATGTGTAGTGTAGGGGTGTGCAGCGGGTGCCTGAATTTATAGCCCGGCGACGCCGCACTGTTCACCCACTCAGTTTCGCGGACTGATCGATCGGTGCGCGTCGGATCCCCGATCAATGGCAGATGGCAGCGATGCACCGCACTAGCTTTGTTACCGCTTGCTGTTCGTACATGATTATTAGCCTCAATTGTTCAAGTTGCACGCCCTTTTACTCGTTAAGCGGTACAGACTACAGAGTTGGTGAGACGTCCATTCATTCTGCTCTTCTTGGCAAGGGCAGGGCGTCCATCAGTCCATGGTTACTAGCTTTGGCACCACCAGACAGGCATGCAACCTCTGAATGTCCATGAAGTGGACGCGTAACTGAAGAACAGCTCAGGAACGGCAGATCAGTGCACATTTTAGCAGTCTCCCACGGACAGACGTATCCTAAGAGCGGAGGTGGACGGCGACAAAATGTCTTGGACGCATCGATGGGCACGTACGTGATAATGTTCTGCCTAATCTAATCTAATCTAATCGAACATGCGCGTTAGTACAAGAGATTTCCGGTTTCAGTATGGCAGTGAGCTGGTGATCACTGATGCCTTGCGTGTGGTTCATTGAAACGCCTGCGGACAAGGTCGCGGTCGGACAATTTTGTACTACTCCAACATTACACCGCACTGGTTAGTGCAAGTTTTTTGAGGAAACGCTGGTTCTTGTCTTGGCCGAGTGGTGTCTTCTTTGAAATCCAGTTGGTAACTGAGACCATCTCTTGTGCAAGGTCTTCTTTTTATTTTACTGGACAAGGAGAATGCGCCAAGTTACTGCAGCCGGAACCGATTTGATCTTCTTCTTTTTCGCGCGAGGAATCGGTTTTGATTGGCATTTGGTGTCTTCTCAATTTCTTCAACCAGAAAATCGCATGGCGAAATACGTACTTATCATCCAAGCGTGTGATCGCTGTTGTACTAAAATCAGAGACACTTAATATAGAACCGGGGATGCATACGCATCTACGCAATCCTTCTATAATCTTTTAGTGTTTTCCGATTAAAAGAACTTGTATAAGATTTTGATGAGTTTTAATCCTTAGAAAAGAAAATTTTCTACGTAGGTCATTTCATCAGCAGGAAATTTATTTGGATAGGTAAGAAAATGGCAATCTTGATGATGAGGAGCGAACCTCGAGACAAGGGTCGATCCGTAGTTGGCCCGATCTTTCACGGCACAAAACTCCATCGCAGTAAGAACAAGTCACGGGTTTACGATGATGTTCGCAAATCCCACGGAAACAACACGCCAACCCCCCAATCCAAAGGAATAACGTGGACGAACCGTATAGGCTCAGTTTGTAATCCCTACGCGTCGCGTCGCAGGAACTCACAACCAGTAGAGATTTTTGACAAGAATTCTCTAAACTCGATAATGGCCGATGGCCGGAACACACACGGTGTCTAATTCATCTCAAAATAACCTAACCTATTACATGACACACAGCTTGGCTTTATAGTAGCAGCCGATCCTTCTAACTTGACTCACAAGAATAAATTCAACTTTTGATCTATCTCTAACTCACGGCTGAAATAACAGAAATAAAAATACTAGATAGTCACGCGCCTCATAATTAAACCGAACACAGCTAACCCAAATACTTGATGCGTCATGTGCAACATGACTTGATTGGGTGGCCCCCAGCCAGACACGTACAAGGACAGGAAGTCCCATGGTGCACCCCTCCGGATATGTGATAACCTATTCTCTTCCGGCGGCCTTGACCGTGAGAAATAATAGCAGGTTAAGATTCTTTTAATCCCAACAAAGCAGTGCTCCTTCGAATCAACATGATCTGGTGGACGTGGCCTTCCAAAGCAATAACAAATATTTCCTTGTGTACGTGGTCTTCTAAAGCAATAGCAAATATTTCCTTCTTTACTTTTCCCATCCGAAATAAGATTTAACTCTGGCGGCCTCGGCAACTCAAATGAATCCATCTTATCTCCTATTTTAATGGAGTTCCAAACAAGACCCGAATCTGATGTATATAGTACTGAATCAGTTAATTATTTGAACAAGTACTTGTACGTGCATGTGTTAGTACCATATGCATGCGCCTCCTTGTCCATGCCAAACATGCGATAACAAGCACACATGTATTCAAATCTTATTTCATTATGCACCAAAACAATTTCTTGAACAAGTGCAACACCATTACGACTGGAGCTAGGACTGGCCGTATCATCCTCCCCTTCTTCCAGCGAAACCGTCCTCGGTTTCATGTCAATGTCTTCGGCAACATCTCTAGCCTCAGGCTGAACGTGTGACGAAAAAATATCGGCAGCTTCTGCATCCTCTGCTTCTTCTTGCTCCTTCCTTTTTCGCAGTCGTTCTTTTCTCCAAGTCTTGAACGACTTCTTCTCCATGACCATGAGAATATATTTTGTATCATGTATGACAGTGTAGGTGTTGGCAAGATAGTCGTGTGTAGCATTATTTTTCTTGTACCATGGCTTTCCCAACAGCATATGACACGAATTCATCGGTACCGGAATAATGTCGCACAAAACTTCACAAACAAATTTTCCCACTGAAAATAGTACCGTAGTTTGGTGCGTGATGTCAAGCTTATCGTAGCACCTCCTCAGCGAGTACGGCCGTGGATGTGGCGTCGTTGATAGCTCCAGCTTCTCCACCATGTCGATGCCGACCGCGTTGACCGAGCTTTCATGGTCAATCGTCATGGCGCAAACTTTCTCTCCCACCTTACAATAGGTGTGGAAAAGTTCAGCACCATAGCCTTTCTCCTCCAGCAAAAAGTCGCCGGAGAGCCTCCAATAGCTCCTTGGCGACGGCACGTCGGCCGTCTCCTCCGAAGTGCCGTGAGAAACGCCAGTCTCTGATACCACTTGATGAGGAGCGAACCTCGAGACAAGGGTCGATCCGTAGTTGGCCCGATCTTTCACGGCACAAAACTCCATCGCAGTAAGAACAAGTCACGGGTTTACGATGATGTTCGCAAATCCCACGGAAACAACACGCCAACCCCCCAATCCGAAGGAATAACGTGGACGAACCGTACAGGCTCAGTTTGTAATCCCTACGCGTCGCGTCGCAGGAACTCACAACCAGTAGAGATTTTTGACAAGAATTCTCTAAACTCGATAATGGCCGATGGCCGGAACACACACGGTGTCTAATTCATCTCAAAATAACCTAACCTATTACATGACACACAGCTTGGCTTTATAGTAGCAGCCGATCCTTCTAACTTGACTCACAAGAATAAATTCAACTTTTGATCTATCTCTAACTCACGGCTGAAATAACAGAAATAAAAATACTAGATAGTCACGCGCCTCATAATTAAACCGAACACAGCTAACCCAAATACTTGATGCGTCATGTGCAACATGACTTGATTGGGTGGCCCCCAGCCAGACACGTACAAGGACAGGAAGTCCCATGGTGCACCCCTCCGGATATGTGATAACCTATTCTCTTCGGGCGGCCTTGACCGTGAGAAATAATAGCAGGTTAAGATTCTTTTAATCCCAACAAAGCAGTGCTCCTTCGAATCAACATGATCTGGTGGACGTGGCCTTCCAAAGCAATAACAAATATTTCCTTGTGTACGTGGTCTTCTAAAGCAATAGCAAATATTTCCTTCTTTACTTTTCCCATCTGAAATAAGATTTAACTCTGGCGGCCTCGGCAACTCAAATGAATCCATCTTATCTCCTATTTTAATGGAGTTCCAAACAAGACCCGAATCTGATGTATATAGTACTGAATCAGTTAATTCTTTGAACAAGTACTTGTACGTGCATGTGTTAGTACCATATGCATGCGCCTCCTTGTCCATGCCAAACATGCGATAACAAGCACACATGTATTCAAATCTTATTTCATTATGCACCAAAACAATTTCTTGAACAAGTGCAACGCCATTACGACTGGAGCTAGGACTGGCCGTATCACTTGATTCCCTGACTATCTTTTTTTTAGAGAAAAGACATAGCGTCCGACTTTATAAATAAAGCCAAACCAACAAGTCATCCAACAAACGACACAGAGTATTAGTTAAGTGACCGGCATACAAGCCAAGAATAAATCGCAAGGGTTGGGTAAACATGCACGTAGGCCACGCAAAGTCTCAACAAAAACAAAGCATCTTGGAGGAGCAGACGGAGCAGGTGCTAGACAGACAATAATACACCTACGTAAAATATTTCCTTACAAAGGATGATTTTATTGGTTAAGAAAAGTGAGGCGGGCCCACCCCAAAAATGGGGGGGGGGGGGGGGGGGTACTAGTTAGGGATGGAAGGTTTAGTAACTTTTACTAAAAAATTACGTGGGTATAGCATTTTTGGGTGCTAGACATAGGTCAACGATAGAGGCACGGGACTTGGTGATGATCACAGAGATGACATCGTGATGCATGCCTGTAACAGATGCCATGGCTATCTTATTGAAAAAGAAAGCTCTGCCGAAAAAATGCTCCTCCCCCGCGTCGCTCCCCATGGGCGACACCGGCGGTGACCTAAACCTACCTCCACTGCCAACTCTCCCTCCTGACATCCTGTCGTCGCCATTCGGTATCTTACTGAAAGAACCAAATCAAAGAAGGTTTTACTAAGAGATCTACAGAGACTTTAAAGATGGTAATGCAAGAAGCAAGCGAGAAAGCACAAAATGGATGAGAGATTCGAGATTTGATACTATGCCTTTTGATTCCGAGAATGTCCGTTTTTTGCGAGAATTTCTGTTTGTTGCCTTACTTTGAATCATACTTGTGTTGTGTGCACGTTTTTAATTTCTTTAAATGCACTCCATTTGTAAGTAGTACTCCAAAATTTCTTTCTATAATTTATTCATTTTCAAAATTGTATGCCCAACACTCTTGCCCCCTATAGATCGCTAAATTAATACAGTATGATTCAAGAACATACTAAGAAACATAAGATCATCCTTATGTCTTTTTTGCTTTTTCTATGTCAGGAATGGGGCAATTTAACACGCACAGGGAGGGGGTACTCACTTGGAAAACGCTCATTCTCATCCGGATGCACGCAGCTGTCCGAGAGACCATCTCGCGCGCCGTCGGATCACGGCGCATCGTACGGTCTGGACGCTTTCTGACCAGGGGGTGTGGACGCGCGTGCCCTAGGTATTTATTTTGCTCCTACCCCCGTGAGCTCGGTCGTCCCTCCTGCTTCCATCCCCATTCCTCTCTAGCTTTGGCGACGACGCAGGCGACCCGAGATCCACAATCGTGGTGGGGCGGAGGAACTGGATCCTGCAGGGACGACAAGGGAACCGGAGGTTCGGACGGCGGCGAGCACCGTCGACCACGGCGCCGAGCTACACAATCACCCTGTAGTTGCGGCGGCGGACGAGAGGTATGGTGCCTTGCAGTTCGCATCATTTTTCTCCCCCGCCTGCATGATTTCCTTTTAGCGGTTCATTTCCCAGTTAATCCCAACAGTTTCCAGCGTTGGATGAGTACATTCGGGTCGAATTCATAGTATAGATGAGTTGTTTGTTCAGGGGTTTCAGTTGAGCCGCTTCTCCCTTCCTACCGCCAAATTCATCCCCCATTTCACCTAGGGTTTGTTGTGCAGATCAGATTAATTTGGTTCCATGTTGTAGCTAGGTTTTATAGTTGAGATTTTAGAGGTAGGGGACGAGTTTTTTATAGGTAGGGGATGAGATTTCAGAGCTGGAGGACTAAATTCTCAGTGGTCTTTTTTGTGATGCTACTGTTTGGTTAGTCAAGTTATGGTTTCTTGCTGTATTTGTTGTTTAGATTAGGTTTTTTAGATGAAAGTCACTGTAGTCATAGTCTTATTGTTTGTTTTATTTCTATATTTAGACAAGATTTTTTCCATCTTATAGTGTTTTGATGCATGTAATTGTTTTAGACTTTTATTTTTGAGCTGGTTGTGTCATGCAGCTAATTGTTTAGTTTTTCTGGATTTACCCACTCTTAAGTAATTGCAAGAAAGGAATGCTCATTGTTTTGCTTCATTGTTATGCTTGGTAGATGTTGAGTATGCTGGAATACAAATGCCCATCGCTTTTTGTAGTAATTGTATAATGGTGTTTGTGCCCAATACTTTTTTTTATTCATTTTGATTTTTGCAGCTACATGACAGACGAAGAAGTAATGGAGCCTGATACCGCGTTCAACCAACGTTTCGCAACAAAACGCTTGCTCGAAGTTGCGAAGACAAAACTTAATCCTAGCAAGAGGCACTGCATAAATGAAACTGACTTCGGTGATCTCACGAGCATCTCACCTTTTATAGCGCCACATGATTTGATGGAGTGGTTAACAATAAACATTGACACTGACAGTCGTGAGCTCAGGTATTGCACCCACCTCCTTTCTTATTCCTTTTTTCTCATGCATCATGTCTGCAACATATACTTTCTTTCTTTTTAGGTCATGTTGATAGCAACCAATGAATACATTTTTTGGGGTTTTCAGGCTGAGTCAGAACAAGGTCATTGTGTTTACTCGAGACATGGTGAAGAAGGTTTTCAATATCCCATCAGGCAACAGACCAGTTGAGCTTTTCAAGAGACATGAGCATTGTGAGCTCCACAACATTTATCACAAGAATGGCAGGGCTCCAATTATGCATACAGTGGATGTGCTTCATCGAGCTAGGAATGATGATGGCGATACTACAAAGAGGTCATGGGTGCTCTTAGCTCTTGCAACAGTTTTAACTCCAAGCACTGGCAACATGGTGCCGCTAGAGTACTTGAAAAGCCTTGAAGAAATGGACAAGGTTACCGAATTCGCTTGGGATGAGCATGTTTTAAGTGTTGCAATGAGAGAGGTTAAGAAGTGCCAGGACAAGATAAAATCACAGGCTACTTCATTCTGGGTTGGGGGCTGCTTCCCTATGCTCGCGGTATACTTCTTTCTTTTTGGAATTTTTCTATCTATCGCAACATGTTTTTGTTTTCTGTAATCACAATTTTCTTCTTATTGTGTCTGATATTTTTTTTGTCTTCTTATTCAGGTTATTTACATGGACCATTTGATATTTCCTCAAGCTGCCATCAACGAGCACCAATTGAATTATTCTCTTCCAAGGGCTTGCTTCGTGCATCAGACTGACTTTGATCTTGTGTTGGACTTTGACAAGGATAAGCTTTCTTTGGGAAAAGCCTCTTTCGGGAAGTGTCGTGTAAGTTTTTTGTGTGGTTTACTTCCCTCATTCATTGCAGCATTGTTTCTTCCCATTTTTTACCTTCTTATTTTTGCTTGTGCACTCATGGTTTTAATTCTTGTTTCTTTTTGCTTTGTGTCCTGTAGTTTCGCCCTCTGTCAGAGACACCATATGCACCATTGCCTGCCCAAGGCCCGGTAGGCAACATCAGTGAAGTTGCTCAAGATCAGCAGGTTTCGGACAACCCGAATTGTGATGACACTCAATATTGTGGAGCTGGAAATATCAACTTTAATGATAACCAAGATGACGTGGCTGCGAAAGAGAACCCTATGGAAGGTAGCAACCCAACGGATAATGGCAAAAGCACCGATGAAGATGTGTGTGGTTCGCTGGATGATTGCCTTCAAAACCCGGCACCATTTGGGGCAAAGCTTGAGGTGAGATTTTTTTTGTGTTTCTATTTCCGTTGTTTAATTGTCAAATACCTTTTTACCTTTTCTATTTTTTAGTTCCATCATATGGTAAGTTGCATCCCTTCTGACGACCGTCACTTTATTTTGCCATACATTTTTTCAGCTCCCATCACACATCTACGACAATCACACAAAACTATATGATGCAAAGTTAAAAGGGGCTCTAAGTTCGTACGGGCAAGTGTTGCAAGCAATACATTGCAAGCCAATGGAGCAGCTTCTCAAAGATGTTCATGTTGCTTCGTCAAGTTCTCAGGAAGCAGCGGATGTTACCTTTGATGTGCAGCCTCCTCGCAGCAATGTTGTAGACAAGTCAGATGGTCATGGTTGTAGCAAGGAAAGTTCTAGGGAGAAGTTCGTAGATGAGCCAACAACTGACAAGGTGTTTGAGCCAGCTGAAGGAGCTCGAAGCAACTGTGCAAGTAGCATTGCTCATGAGCCTAATGGAGGCGACGTGATTGAGTTGGGCACAGGAAGTAGTGCTGTTGTCAGTGAGAACCTTGGACGATGTTTTGAGACTGCAAATGATAAAGTGTCTAGTGGTGAAGATATTAAGCATGGTCACCAACTCAGCCATCGCAATCACTCTGTGCCGACTAGTGTGGTTGGACATTGGAGTGATGTGCCATCAATGAGTTTGTTCCAAGAGGGCACTGAGGCATATGATTGGTGGATCAGTGTCCCAAATGTAGATGCAAACTCCAATGCTCCAACCCATGGCAACACTGTTACAACACCAAAGTCTTGTGATGTTTTTTATGTCACTCAGGCTCCAATCTCAACAGAAGCAGAAGTTCTAGTGTATGATGTCACACCAATCTCTGTGGCTCCATTATCAAGCGGGACTGCAGGTATGCCCTGCCATGTTTTATCTTTGAACAAATCTCTCCTCGCAACATTTTTTGGAAAATCATTTTTTACTATTTTTTCAGATGGACCATCAAAACCACAAGAAGAGCCAGTTGTTCTAGTTAGCAGCAGGGAACCAAGTCCCGTCCTCAACGAGGAGAAGTTGAAGAGCAAGGACGAGAAGAAGCTCAAGAGCAAGAAAAGAGTAGGGAGTCCAATGTCGGCCAGATCAAAGCACAAGAAAATCAAGACAGGTTCGAAGATGGAAGCAATGTACCAGTACTATGTCATGAAGAGGTACAAGATGAAGAAGATGAAGAGAGGAGAAATTGAGTAAGTATCATCTTCTTTAAATTTTGCTTCCATCATTTTGTTATCTCCTATTTATTACATTGTCATCCTATCAAACGCTCCTAACTACTATGGTTTCCATCCTTCTTGTTGCAGGCCTCCTTTCATTAGGATTGGTGATTTCCACATTACCTACACCAACTTTCAGAAGTCGTTAAAGCCACGCGCTCAGATATGCAACGAAGTCATGTCTTTGTTCATCGAAACCTTCAACATTGAACAATTGTCATCTTCAAATAAGCAGAAGAAATTTTCTTTCTCTGTTTTAATGAGCGTTAGTTCATCTCTTGTTGCTCCCATTTAGTGCAATCATTTTTCTAGAGTTTTTTCTTATGCCCTATTGCAAAGTTCTCCATCACTTTTTCTTATGTTTTTCTATGTCCATGTGTGTTGCAGCTTCAACTCTCTGTCCACCCAGAAGTTTTTGACTCGAGTGTTTGTGCAAGAGAGCTGAGGAGGGCGTGCCAAAATTTCCAGATTTCAGTTTTCGACCTAGTAAGTTTGCTCCCAACAATTTTTTTACTCGATTTCTGTGTTTCCTTTAGTTTTTTGTGCTTTAAAGTTTATTCCATTTAACCTCTATCTTGTATTTACTGCTTTTTCTAGCTTTTCTTCACCATCGTCCATGATGGCCACTGGATTGTTTGCGTCGTTAACCTCTTGCACAAGGAGTTCAACATGTTTGACTCATTGGATAACGGAAAATTGGATGTTGTTGCAAGGAATCTGGTAAGTGACATTTATCCTTTTATCTGTAGTTTTCATTGTTCACTATTTGAAAAAACCAGATCCCCAATGAACATGTGTTCAAAATCTTGACAGTGAATCCGAATGTGTATGAAGTTTTAGTGGTTGTAGCATTTTCCCTCATCACTCTTTTATGTTTGACAAAGCCCCTGCTTTTTTTGCCACTATTTCCTATTTCTGCCAGCTTACCAATTTCAAGAGGATTGCTATAGAAGAGCCAGATTTCAAAGTGGATTTATCTTCTTTCAAACCAGACTGGCCCCTACTTGACTACCCACAACAGACAACTCAGTGAGCTCTAGTCACATACCCCCCTCCATAATAGTAGTGTTTACATGTCCTTTTATGTAGAAACCTTTAACTTGTTTCTACCCATTTTCTGAATGGCACCACAAAACAGCTTTGATTGTGGATTGTTTTCAACACTGTACTTGGAAAATTTCGACGGCAAGAGGATGAAAGATTTTAAGAAGGTAAAAATAGATAATCTTGCTTTTTTGGGTACTTTTTCATGTGTTGCATGTCTGATATACGTTTGTTCTGTTTTCACCATTTTCTCTCTTATGCAGCAAACTATGCTTGATGTGCGGAAGACCATTGCTTCGAAGCTGTTTTTCCATCCGCTGAACAAGGTCTGCCCTGCTGATGTGCATAGGGCGGTCATAGTGGCTTGAAGAAAGTGATCATCAAGAATTGAAGAAGGTGATTGCAGCAGTTTTGAAGATGCAACTTTGCAATTTTTGGAAATACATTGTTGCCAGTAGTGTGCTATGTTCTTTTTTTGTGTCAAATGAACTCCATGTAAAGCAAATCAGTTATGGGCCTCTAATTGGCTGGAATGATTCTCAATAGTTTGTAGTAAGGAAACATAATTATATGTTTCAGTGATTTTGTTGGAAGCTATAACCGTGTGGTGGTTTGTTGGAAGCAAGTTATACTAGTTTTGCTACTTGGTACTCAACCTTTTCAAGTTTTATGGAACACTTCTCAATTTTTGTTACAAATGTTTTCATGTGTGTTTTTCTAGCATGTGCTGCCTTATCTTGTCACAATTTGTCCGACAACCACTTTTTGTCAGCAACAATGTTAAGGAATTGCTGGAGGAAGCATGCTCATGAAACATGTTTTGTATATTTTGTTTTTTGGAGCAACAACTTGTGATAATTGTTGCTGGAAGAAGCATTTTGGGAGCTTTGACCTAATACTAGAAGCATTTAGCTTCCTAGAACAAGCATTCTCAATTTTTTTGTCCAATGCTTTTGAGCAATCAACACATTTTTTCTTAATATTTGAAATTGTGTAATATTTCTTTTCAAATACATGCTCTCTTAATTCCCCACAAAACACGATATCAATGCTTCATTTTTTTTCACCCTCACTTCTGCAGCAATATCAACCTTTTGAGCATATGCAATTTTAATGAGGAGTAACATGAACCAAAATCTCAGATAAAGTTAACAGAAAATTCAGTAACACTACACAGGACAAATATGTCTTTTTCGAAAATAGGCTTCAAGTTACTGATACATGAATTGAACTGCAGCAGTATAATCTAACCATTGAGCATGTCCCTCGACTTCCGCTGTTGTAGCTTTAAACTGGATGCATGATTGCATTGTGTGGCCTTCCTCGGAGCAAAACTCACATTTTGTTGTAAGATTAGCAGCCACATCATAGCCTTGTACTCAAGGAATGACTCACGGGTTTTGATAGTGTGTTCTTCCTCACTTCAAAATGAACAAGTAACTTTCCTCTTGGGTTTATGCTTGCTTGATGACTCCACATTGTCTTCTTTTTGCTTTCTTGGCTTCTTTCTAAAGCTTCTGCTTATGCTCGTCTTCTCGCTGCTCTGATAATCCCCAAGTGCAAGGAATCATTGTAGCAATTTCCAAAGATGGAAGTGATAAGTATGAAGTGTCGAACCCACAAGGAGCTAAAGGTAAGATCAATATTCATTCAAGTCCTATCTGCCACAGATACAACTGTACGTACACCGAGCATTTGCTTTCATCTAGAAATGATAAATAAAAATACATTGTGGGTATAAAGAGGATATCTTTTGCATGATATCGGAGAGCTAAAATTTAAAAATAGGTGTTGTTAACATAAAGTTAGAGTATATTACAATACATTACAAATACCGAGTGGAATAATAATGGATCAATGCACGGAATTGTCCTAGGCAATTGTTAACAAGATCGATAATCATTATTGCAATTTTATATGAGGGAGAGGCATAAGCTAACATACTTTCTTTACTTGGATCTTATGCACATGATTAAAACTCTAGCAAGCATCCGCAACTACTAAAGATCATTACGGTAAAACCCAACCATAGCATTAAAGTATCAAGTCCTCTTTACTCCCATACACAAACAACCCCCTTACTCGGGTTTAAGCTTCTGTCACTCTAGCAACCCACCATACGCAAATCATGAACATATTGCAAACCCTATAGCGGGGATCCCTCATGTGTGCGCGGCACAGAGGGCACCATAGGACAACACGAATATAAAACATACAACTCAAACCAATCAAGATCATCAATTAACCCAAAGAACAAAAGAGATCTACTCAAACATCATAGGATGGCAACACATCATTGGATAATAATATGTGGCATAAAGCACCATGTTCAAGAAGTGTATTACAGCGGGGTGCGGGAGAGTGGACCACCGAAAAGAGATGAGGAAGGTGATGAAGATGGTGATGTTGATGAAGACGATCACCGCGGCGATTGTTCCCCCGGTGGCACTCCGACGCCACCGAGAGAAGGGGGGAGAGAGTATCCCCTTTTGCTTCCTCCTCAATGGCCTCCCCCCTAGACGGGGAGAGGTTCTCCCTCTGGTCCTTGGGCCTCCATGGTGCTCGGAGGGGCAAGATCCCTATGAGATTGGATCTCTCTCTCTCTCTCTCTCTCTCTCTCTCTCTCTCTCTCCCTCCCTCCCTCTCTCTCTCTCTCTCTGTGTGTGTGTGTGTGTGTGTGTGTGTGTTTCCTTCTGTTTCTGCGAACCCTATTTCTGGCCTTTCACCGTTTCTTAAATTCTCGGAGATCCATAACTCCGATTGGGCTGAGATTTTAACACGACTTTTATCCGGATATTATCTTTCTTGCGGCGAAAGAAGGCACCAACCGCCTTACGGGGTAGCCACAAGCCCTCTAGGCGCGCCCTGGGTAGGGGGCGCACCCCAAGGGCTTGTGGGCTCCTCGGGCATCATCTCGTGTTGATTCTTTTTCCCAAAAATCACAAATATTCCAAAATAAATCTCCATAATTTTTTGTCGCGTTTGGACTTTGTTTGGTATGGATATTCTACGAAACAAAAAACATGCAACAAACAGGAACTGGCACTATGCACTGGATCAATATGTTAGTCCCAAAAATAATATAAAATGTTGCCAAAAGTATATGAAAGTTGTAGAATATTTGCATTAAACAATCAAAAATTATAGATACGACGGAGATGTATTAGCATCCCCAAGCTTAATTCCTGCTCGTCCTCGAGTCGGTAAATGATAAAAAAGATAATTTTTGATGTGGAATGCTACCTAGCATAATCTTGATCATATATTCTAACCATGGCATGAATATTAAGACACGAGTGATTCAAAGCAATAGTCTATCATTTGACATAAAGACATCAATACTCAGGCATCCCAACAAACAATCATGTCTTTCAAATATCAATGCTAAAGAACAATATCCCTACAAAATCATATAGCCTTGTCATGCTCCATCTTCTCAACACAAAGTATTTATCTTGCACAACCCCGATGACAAGCCGAACAATTGGTTGATACTTTTTAACGAGCTTCAGCCTTTTCAACTCTCACACAATACATGAGCACGAGCCATGGATATAGCACTATGGGTGGATAGAATATGATGGTGGAGGTTGCATGGAGAAGACAAAAAAGGATAAAGTCTCACATCGACAAGGCTAATCAATGGGCTATGGATATTGTCGATGCAACAAACCTTCATGTATGTTTCCCAGACTGTACACAGGCACAAAGGCAAAGATATAGCGAGACCAAGCCCCCAAGCCAGATAAATAGCTCTTTGAGAAGTCAAAGGGCGGATCAAGAAGACCAAGACAAGCCAAGGGAACAAGATATCACTAAAGAAAGACCTCCCTTTCCGGGCAGGCGAGCCTGGCCAGGTCGAGGCCTCACCAAGGACAAGTACCAAGATTCCCCGGTAGGCTTGTCGGGGCTTCCAAGGGCAAATCACCCCGCCGAGACTCCACCGCTCCAGCGCACGGTGACGCAAGTCACTTATCAGTGTGGTGTCTAGCCCCCAAGTGATTAAGTGGTTGTCATTTGGCACGTGGCAGCCATTTGGAAGGGAGATTCTCTCTACATGACACCCATCCAGAGGCGTGTCATGCGGACAGGAAGAAGGTGGTTAAGTGTCGCGGTAGGCTTGCCGGGCTACATCCTCAGTGTTACCCCTAGCAGTGCATTTAATGCACTTTGTCCTAACTGCCAGAGTTAGGTATGATAGTACTGTTGGCTATCTAATCAGTAGATAATGACTGATTTGCCACTGTGGTAACCCCTTAGCCTATAAAAGGAGGGCCATGGCAACCTAAGAAAGGATTCGAACCCTTGTACACTCTTGTCGTAGCTACTCTCCCTGAGGCGACCTTGCCGGGCTTGAGCGCTGCGTGTCCACCACAGTCCTTCCATCAATCCACCAAAGCAGGAGTAGGGTTTTACGCTTCCCAGCAGCCCGAACCTGGGTAAAATCCACCGGTGTCACCTCTGCTGTGCTGTTCCATGGCCTCCGCTCTTTACGCTATGCGATTTTCTCCCCGCCGAACCACAAGGGGCTGATGGCCCCATAGGTGATCGTGTTCTTCCATGACATCTTTGGCGCGCCAGGTAGGGGGAAGCGCTTGCGAAAACTCGAGGTCGTGAACAACACGTCAATCTTCATCATCATCTTCTTCATCATTAGCTTCATCATCCATGGCGCCCAGGAAAATGTCCGGCGCAACGACTCACCCTTCCACCTTGAAGGCCCCCTTGCATGCGGCCACAGATAACGTGGGTGCTGCGATGGTTTTTGAAGACACTGGTGCCATACACTACAAAAAAAGACACATCCGTGACATTTTGGGCCGAACGAATTTTTTTTCTGTCATACTTATGACACTTCTATGACAATAATTGTGACAAAACCCGGTATAATCATAGATGTGGTGGGATCCTACTTCTATGACAAAAAATCATGACAGAAAATGGGCTTTTCATCCTGGGCGGGCCGGAGACGCAACTGCATGACATTCTTTGGGCCGTCCATGACAGAAAAAACCGTGGTAGAAGCAAGGGCGAGGAAAATATCGGTGAGTTCCCGATTACGGTGGGTGTCCGAGCGATGCGCGTTTCTCTCGTACACGTACACGCATGGGTGTGAGGTGTTGGGCTCTAACTGAATCCAAGCGAGGCGTCACCTAACTGAATCCGAGCGATTGCACTGCAGGCTACGCATTACTGAACCCGAGCGATCGAGCGATTCCTTCGCTACTGCTGCTAACTGAAGCCGATTGATGCTGCCTCTGGATGAACAGTGAGCATTGCTAGGGGGGAGGGGGTTGGATGAACAGTTCCCGGTGGGGGTTGGATGAACAGGACCCCATGGTGTTGCCGCTGGATGAACAGGACCCCGATCGATCGAGACGGTTGGGCGTGGATGAACAGGACCCCCGTGGAGGGAAGGTTTAACAGTAGTTGGTGGAGGGCTGGTTGAACAGTAGCCGGTGGAGGGCCGGATGAACAGTAGCCCATGGAGGGGTGGTTGAACAGGACCCCGTGGAGAGGGCTGGTTGAATAGTAGCCGGTGGAGGAGCGTGCGGTGGAGGCTGGAAGAACAGGAGCCCGTGGATGAACAGTCGCAGGTGGAGGCTGGAGGAGGTCGAAGGTGGATGAACAGTAGCCCGTGGAGGCTGGAGGTGGTCGACGGTGGAGATGAACAGTATCCCGTGGAGTCCCGTTTTGCGGTACGCCGCACCCCTCCCGATGAACAGGACCCCCATTCGACCGTAGCGCTCCAACACAAGTCTGTTTCCTCCGTTTTGCGGTATGCCACACCCCTCCCGATCAACAGGACCCCGTTTCGACCGTAGGAGGTCCAACAGAAGTCTGTTTCCTATGTTTTGCGGTACGCTAGACCCCTCCAGATGAACATGATCTCGTTTCGATCGTGGCCAGTCGAACACAAGGACGTTTCCTCCGTTTTGCGGTACGCCAGGCCTGGTTTCCATCGGCTGTTCCGTCCAAGCCCTCCCGATGAACATGACGACGCATTCTGTTCCGACCCAGCCGGTTGGGTCCCCATGAACACAACGATGACACAGTTTCTTTGTTCCGACCCAGCCATGTACACGAGCCCTGGCCGTACGTATGCGCGAGTAGGCGTTCAAGACCCCGCCCGTATGTACGCACGTGGCCGTATTTACTTTCTTGCGCCCTGGCCGCTGTACTTACATGTACAAGCTACGTGTGAGCCTCTACTACGACACGTGCACGCCTATACTACGACACGTGCGCGCCTCTACATCGACCAGTATGTACGTACATGTTCGCGACCAGAATGACAACGCTACGTAAGCTTCGACCAGGTGGGTCCCGACTGTCAGGCACTTACTTGTGTGCGAAGATGTAGCTGGTGGGTCCTAGCAGTCAGGGGGCGAATCGATTTTTTCGTAATATGGACGCACTTTCTTGCGTGCGAAGATGTAGCTGGTGGTTCCCAACAGTCAGGGGGGAAACGTTTTTTTTTGCAAAATACAGTGGCCCGTCCGGTGGGTCCCCGCTATCAGGTGGAGGAATCATTATTTTCTGCGTAATATGGAGGCACTTCCTTGCTGCGGTCGTGGACCCAGCTGTCAGCCTCTCCACGTACAGTACTCTTCCGATGGAAGTCGTTCCTTGACCACGTTGACCACGCTGCGCCGAGAGCACCAGGGCAATGGACAACGGCGAGGCCTAGGAAGGGGACGACATGGAGCCGGGGAAGACGCGGTAGTGGATGCCCATGCGGAGAGGAGTACGTGGGTTCACTGGTTCGGCTATGGTGTGATGCTGTCTTCACTGCAGGGCCTGTCTAGCGGTGGGAGTAGTAGGTGTAGGGGAACGCGGTAATTTCAAAAAAAATTCCTACGATCACGCAAGATCTATCTCTAGGTGATGCATAGCAACGATAGGGGAGAGTGTTGTCTATGTACCCTCGTCGACCAAAAGCGGAAGCGTTATGACAACGCGGTTGATGTAGTCGTACGTCTTCACGATCCGACCGATCCTAGCACCGAAGGTACGGCACCTCCGCGATCTGCACATGTTCAGCTTGGTGACGTCCCACGAACTCTAGATCCAGCTGAGGTCGAGGGAGAGTTTCGTCAGCATGACTGCGTGGTGATGGTGATGATGAAGTTACCAGCGCAGGGCTTCGCCTAAGCACTACGACGATATGACCGAGGTGGAAATCTGTGGAGGGGGCACCGCACATGGCTAAACAATCAACTTGTGTGTACTAGGGTGCCCCCTGCCCCTGTATATAAAGGAGGGAGGGAGGAGGAGGCCAGCCAGGGAAGGAGGCACGCCAAGGGGGCAATCCTACTCCAAGTAGGTTTGCCCCCCCTTTCCTATTCCAACAAGGAGAAGGGGGAAGGAGGAGGTGGAGAGAAGGAAGGAGAGGGGGGCCGCCGTCCCTTCCCCTTGTCCAATTCATACTAGGGCAAGGGGGGCCGCACGCTACCTCCTAGCTGCCCTCTCTCTTCTCCACTAAGGCCCATGAGGCCCAATAGCTTCCGGGGGGGGGGGGGGGGTCTGGTAAACCCCGGTACTCCACTTTTATCCGAAACTTGTCCAGAACACTTCCGGTGTCTGAACATAACCATCCAATATATTAATCTTTATGTCTCGACCATTTAGAGACTCCTCGTCATGTCCGTGGTCACATCCGGGACTCCGAACAATCTTCGATACATCATATCACATAAACTCATAATACCAATCGTCATCGAACGTTAAGCGTGCGGACCCTACGGGTTCGAGAACTTTTTAGACATGACTGAGACACATCTCCGGTCAATAACCAATAGTGGAACCTGGATGCTCATATTGGTTCCTAATATTCTACGAAGATCATTATCGGTCAAACCGCATAACAACATACGTTGTTCCCTTTGTCATCGGTATGTTACTTGCCCGAGATTCGATCGTCGGTATCCCAATACCTAGTTCAATCTTGTTACCGGCAAGTCTCTTTACTTGTTCTATAATACTTCATCCTGCAACTAACTCATTAGTCACAATTCTTGCAAGGCTTATAGTGATGAGTATTACCGAGAGGGCCCAGAGATACCTCTCCGAAACACAGAGTGACAAATCCTAATCTCGATATATGCCAACCCAACAAACACCTTCGGAGACACATGTAGAGCACCTTTATAATCACCCTTTTATGTTGCGACGTTTGGTAGCACACAAAGTGTTCCTCCGGTATTTGGGAGTTGCATAATCTCATAGTCTGAGGAACTTGTATAAGTCATGAAGAAAGCAGTAGCAATGAAACTAACACGATCATAATGCTAAGCTAACGGATGGGTCATGTCCATCACATCATTCTCCTAATGATGTGATCCCATTCATCAAATGACAACACATGTCTATGGTTAGGAAACATAACCATCTTTGATTGACGAGCTAGTCAAGTAGAGGCATACTAGGGACTATATGTTTTGTTTATGTATTCACATGTACTACCGGTTAATACAATTTTAGCATGAATAATAAACATTTATCACGAATTAAGGAAATAAATAATAACTTTAGTGTTGCCTCTAGGGCATATTTTCTTCAGTCTCCCACTTGCACTAGAGTCAATAATCTAGATTACATAGTAATGATTCTAACACCCATGGAGCTTTGGTGCTGATCATGTTTTGCTCGTGGAAGAGGCCGAGTCAACGGATCTGCAACATTCAGATCCGTGTGTATCTTGCAAATCTCTATGTCCCCTTCCGACACTTGATGATGGATGGAATTGAAGCATCTCTTGATGTGCTTGGTCCTCTTGTGAAATCTGGATCCCTTTGCCAAGGCAATTGCACCAGTATTGTCACAAAAGATTTTCATTGGACCCGATGCACTAGGTATGACACGTAGATCGGATATGAACTCCTTCATCCAAACTCCTTCATTCGTTGCTTCCGAAGGAGCAATGTACTCCGCTTCACACGTAGATCCCGCCACGACGCTCTGCTTGGAACTGCACCAACTGACAACTCCTCCATTCGATAAAAATACATATCTGGTTTGTGACTTAGAGTCATCCAGATCAGTGTCAAAGCTTGCATCGACGTAACCGTTTACGACGAGCTATTTTTCACTTCCATAAACGAGAAATATATCCTTAGTCCTTTTCAGGTATTTCAGGATGTTCTTAACCGCTGTCCAGTGCTCCACTTCAGGATTACTTTGGTACCTCCCTGCTATGCTTATAGAAAGACATACATCAGGTCTGGTACACAACATTGCATACATGATAGAACCTATGGCTGAAGCATAGGGAATGACTTTCATTTTCTCTCTATCTTCCGCAGTGGTCGGGCATTGAGTCTGACTCAACTTCACACCTTGTAACAAAGGCAAGAACCCTTTCTTTGACTGATCCATTTTGAACTTCTTCAAAACTTTATCAAGGTATGTGCTTTGTGAAAGTCCAATTAAGCGTCTTGATCTATCTCTATAGATCTTGATGCCCAATATGTAAGCAGCTTCACTGAGGTCTTTCATGGAAAAACTCTTATTCAGGTATCCCTTTATGCTATCCAGAAATTCTATATCATTTCCAATCAACAATTTGTCATCCACATATAATATCAGAAATGCTACAGAGCTCCCACTCACTTTCTTGTAAATACAGGCTTCTCCAAAAGTATGTATAAAACCACATGCTTTGGTTACACTATCAAAGCATTTATTCCAACTCCGAGAAGCTTGCACCAGTCCATAAATGGATAGCTGGAGCTTGCACACTTTGTTAGCACCTTTTGGATCGACAAAACCTTCCGGTTGCATCATATACAACTCTTCTTCCAGAAATCCATTCAGGAATGCAGTTTTGACATCCATTTGCCAAATTTCATAATCATAAAATGCAGCAATTGCTAACATGATTCGGACAGACTTGAGCATCGCTACGGGTGAGAAAGTCTCATCGTAGTCAACTCCTTGAACTTGTCGAAAACCTTTTGTAACAAGTCGAGATTTGTAAATAGTAACATTACTGTCAGCGTCGGTCTTCTTCTTCAAGATCCATTTATTTTCTATGGCTTGCCGATCATTGGGCAAGTCCACCAAAGTCCACACTTTGTTCTCATACATGGATCCCATCTCAGATTTCATGGCCTCAAGCCATTTCGCGGAATCTGGGCTCATCATCGATATCGCTTCCTCATAGTTCGTAGGTTCATCATGGTCTAGTAACATGACTTCCAGAACAGGATTACTGTACCACTCTGGTGTGGATCTTACTCTGGAAGACCTACTAGGTTCCGTAGTAACTCGATCTGAAGCTTCATGATCATCATCATTAGCTTCCTCACTAATTGGTGTAGGAATCACGGGAACTAATTTTTGTGATGAACTACTTTCGAATAAGGGAGAAGGTATAACTACCTCATCAAGTTCTACTTTCCTCCCACTCACTTCTTTCGAGAGAAACTCGTTCTCTAGAAAGGATCCATTCTTAGCAACAAAGATTTTGCCTCCAGATCTGTTATAGAAGGTGTACCCAACAGTTTCCTTTGGGTATCCATGAAGATGCACTTCTCCGATTTGGGTTCGAGCTTATCAGGTTGAAGCTTTTTCACATAAGCATCGCATCCCCAAACTTTAAGAAACAACAACTTTGGTTCCTTGCCAAACCATAGTTCATAAGGCGTCGTCTCAACAGATTTGGATGGTGCCCTATTTAAAGTGAATGCAACCGTCTCTAAAGCATAACCCCAAAACGACAGCGGTAAATTAGTAAGAGACATCATAGATCGCACCATATCCAATAAAGTACGGTTACGACGTTCAGACACACAATTTCGTTGTGGTGTTCCAAGTGGCGTCAATTGTGAAACTATCCCATGTTGTTTCAAGTGAAGACCAAACTCACAACTCAAATATTCTCCTCCATGACCAGATCGTAGAAACTTTATTTTCTTGTTACGATGATTTTCCACTTCACTCTGAAATTCTTTGAACTTTTCAAATGTTTTAGACTTATGCTTCATTAAGTAAATATAACCATATCCGCTCAAATCATCTGTGAAGGTAAGAAAATAACGATACCCACCACGAGCCTCAATACTCATTGGACCGCATACATCAGTATGTATTATTTGCAATAAGTCAGTAGCTCATTCCATTGTTCTGGAGAACGGAGTTTTAGTCATCTTGCCCATAAGGCATGGTTCGCAAGCACCAAGTGATTCATAATCAAGTGATTCCAAAAGTCCATCAGCATGGAGTTTCTTCATGTGCTTTACACCGATATGACCCAAACGGCAGTGCCACAAATAAGTTGTCTATCATTATTAAACTTATATCTTTTGGCTTCAACACTATGAATATGTGTATCACTACTATCGAGATTCAACAAAAATAGAGCACTTAGTAGGGGTGCATGACCATAAAAGATATTACTCATATAAATAGAACAACCATTATTCTCTGATTTAAATGAATAACCATCTCGCATTAAACAAGATCCAGATATAATGTTCATGCTCAATGCTGGCACCAAATAACAATTATTCAGGTCTAAAACTAATCCCGATGGTAGATGTAGAGGTAGCGTGTCGACCGCGATCACATCGACTTTGGAACCATTTCCCACGTGCATCGTCACCTCATCCTTAGCCAATCTCCGCTTAATCTGTCGCCCCTATTTCGAGTTGCAAATATGAGCAACAGAACCAGTATCAAATACCCAGGCGCTACTGCGAGCATTAGTTAAGTACACATCAATAACATGTATATCAGATATACCTTTCACTTTGCCATCCTTCTTATCCGACAAATACTTGGGGAAGTTCCGCTTCCAGTGACCAGTCCCTTTGCAGTAGAAGCTCTTAGTTCCAGGCTTAGGTCCAGACTTGGGTTTCTTCTCTTGAGCAGCAACCTTTTTGCCGTTCTTCTTGAAGTTCCCCTTCTTCCCCTTACCCTTTTTCTTGAAACTAGTGGTCTTATTGACCATCAACACTTGATGCTCCTTTTTGATTTCTACCTCCGCGACCTTTAGCATTGGGAAGAGCTCAGGAATAGTCTTGTTCATCCCTTGCATATCATAGTTCATCACGAATCTTTCATAGCTTGGTCGAAGTGATTGAAGAACTCTGTCAATGACACTATCATCAAGAATATTAACTCCCAATTGAGTCAAGTGGTTGTGGTACCCAAAAATTCTGAGTATATGTTCACTGACAAAACTATTCTCCTCCATTTTACAGTTGTAGAACTTATTGGAGACTTCATATCTCTCAATCCGGGCATTTGCTTGAAATATGAACTTCGACTCCTAGAACATCTTATATGCTCCATGACGTTCAAAACGTTGCTGAAGTCCCGGTTCTAAGCCGTAAAGCATGGCACACTGAACTATCCAGTAGTCATCAACACGCATCTGCCAGACATTCACAATGTCTGCAGTTGCGGTCGCGGGTGGTACACCTGACGGTTCTTCCAGGATGTAGTTCTTCTGTGCAACAATGAGGATAATCCTCAAGTTACGGACCCAGTCTGTGTAGTTGCTGCCATCATCTTTCAACTTAGCTTTCTCTAGGAACGCATTAAAATTCAAAGGAATGGTAGCACGGGCCATTGATCTACAACAACATAGACATGCAAAATACTATCAGGTACTAAGTTCATGATAAATTAAAGTTCAATTAATCATATTACTTAAGAACTCCCACTTAGATAGACATCCCTCTAATCATCTAAGTGATAATGTGATCCAAATCAACTAAACCATGTCCGATCATCACATGAGATGGAATAGTTTTCAATGGTGAACATCACTATGTTGATCATATCTACTATACGATTCACGCTCGACCTTTAGGTCTCAGTGTTCCGAGGCCATATCTGCATATGCTAGGCTCATAAGGTTTAACCCTAGTATTCTACGTGTGCAAAACTGGCTTACACTCGTTGTATGTGAACGTAGAGCTTATCACACCCGATCATCACGTGGTGTCTCGGCACGACGAGCTGTAGCAATGGTGCATACTCAGGGAGAACACTTGTACCTTGAAATTTAGTAAGGGGCCATCTTATAATGCTACCGACGTTCTAAGCAAAATAAGATGCATAAAGGATAAACATCACATGCAATCAAAATATGTGACATGATATGGCCATCATCATTTTGTGCTCATAATCTCCATCATCGAAGCATCGTCATGATCTCCAACGTCACCGGCGCGACACCTTGATCTCCATCGTAGCATCATTGTCGTCTCGCCAACTACTGTCACTACGACTATCGCTACCGCTTAGTGATAAATTAAAACAATTACATGGTGATTGCATTGCATACAATAAAGCGACAACCATATGGCTCCTGCCAGTTGCCAATAACTTTGTTACAAAACATGATCATCTCATACAACAATTTATATCACATCATGCCTTGACCATATCACATCACAGCAAGCCCTGCAAAAACAAGTTAGACATCCTATATTTTGTTGTTGCAAGTTTTACGTGGCTACTACGGGCTTCTAAAAGAACCGTTCTTACCTACGCATCAAAACCGCAACAATTTTTCGTCAAGTGTGTTGTTTTAACCTTCACTAAGGACCGGGCGTAGCCACACTCGATTCAAGTAAAGTTGGAGAAACATACACTCAACAACCACCTATGTGCAAAGCACATCGGTAGAACCAGTCTCGCGTAAGCGTACGCGTAATGTCGGTCTGAGCCACTTCATCCAATAATACCGCCGAGTCAAAGTATGACATGCTGGTAAGCAGTATGACTATATCGCCCACAACTCTTTGTGTTCTACTCGTGCATATAACATCTACGCATAGACCTGGCCCGGATGCCACTGTTGGGGAATGCGGTAATTTCCAAAAATTTCCTATGATCACGCAAGATCTATCTCTAGGTGATGCATAGCAACGAGAGGGGAGAGTGTTCTCTACGTACCCTTGTAGACTGAAAGCGGAAGTGTTATAAAAACATGGTTGATGTAGTCGTACGTCTTCACGATCCGACCGATCCTAGCACCGAAGGTACGACACCTCCGCGATCTGCACACGTTCAACTCGGTGACGTCCCACGAACTCTAGATCCAGCTGAGGTCGAGGGAGAGTTTCGTCAGCATGACGGCATGGTGATGGTGATGATGATGTTACCAGCGCAGGGCTTCTCCTAAGCACTACGACGATATGATCGAGGTGGAAATATGTGGAGGGGGGCACCGCACACGGCTAAACAATCAACTTGTGTGTACTAGGGTGCTCCCTGCCCTTGTATATAAAGGAGGGATGTAAGAGGAGGCCGGCAAGGGGAGGAGGTGTGCCAAGGGGGGGGGGCAATCCTACTCCAAGTAGTCCCCCCCTTTCCTATTCCAACAAGGAGAAGGGGGAAGTAGGAGGTGGAGAGAAGGAAGGAGAGGGGGGCCGTCGCCCCTCCCCCTTGTCCAATTTGGACTAGGGCAAGGGGGGCCGTGCGCCACCTCCTAGCTGCCCTCTCTCTTCTCCACTAAGGCCCATGAGGCCCAATAGCTTCCCGGGGGGGGGGGGGAACCCCCGGTACTCCGGTTTTATCCGAAGCTTGTCCGGAACACTTCCGGTGTCCGAACATAGCCGTCCAATTATCAATCTTTATGTCTCAACCATTTCGAGGCTCCTCGTCATGTCCGTGATCACATCTGGGACTCCGAACAATCTTCGGTACATCATATCTGATACGTCTCCAACGTATCTATAATTTTTGATTGTTCCATGCTATTATATTATCTATTTTGGATGTTTAATGGGCTTTATTATACACTTTTATACTATTCTTGGGACTAATTGATTAACCGGAGGCCCAGTCCAAATTGTTGTTTTTTTGCCTATTTCAGTGTTTCGCAGAAAAGGAATATCAAACAGAGTCCAAACGGAATGAAACATTTAGGAGAGTCGTTTTTGGAACAAACGCAATCCAGGAGACTTGGAGTGGACGTCAAGGAAACAACAAGGCGACCACGAGGAAGGGAGGCGTGCCCAGGGGGTAGGCGCGCCCCTACCCTCGTGGCTCCCCTGACCAAATTCTTTCGCCTATATATACTCATATACCCTAAAAACATCCAAGAGCACCACAAAACCCTATTTCCACCGCCGCAACCTTCTCTACCCGTGAGATCCCATCTTGGGGCCTTTTTCGGCGCTCCACCGGAGGGGAATCAATCATGGAGGGCTTCTACATCAACACCATAGCCTCTCCGATGAAGTGTGAGTAGTTTACCTCAGACCTTCGGGTCCATAGTTATTAGCTAGATGGCTTCTTCTCTCTATTTGGATCTCAATACAAAGTTCTCCTCGATCTTCTTGGAGATCTATTCGATGTAATTCTTTTTGCAGTGTGTTTGTCGAGATCCGATGAATTGTGGGTTTATGATTAAGATTATCTATGAACAATATTTGAATCTCCTCTGAATTCTTTTATGTATGATTTGTTATCTTCGCAAGTCTCTTCGAATTATCAGTTTGGTTTGGCCTACTAGATTGATCTTTCTTGCAATGGGAGAATTGCTTAGCTTTGGGTTCAATCTTGCGTTGTCCTTTCCCAATGGCAGCAGGGGCAGCAAGGCACGTATTGTATTGTTGCCATCGAGGATAAAAAGATGGGGTTTATATCATATTGCTTGAGTTTATCCCTCTACATCATGTCATCTTGCCTATTGCGTTACTCTATTCTTATGAACTTAATACTCTAGATGCATGCTGGATAGCGGTTGATGTGTGGAGTAATAGTAGTAGATGCAAAATCGTTTTGATCTACTTGTCGCGGACGTGATGCCTATATACATGATCATGCCTAGATATTCTCATAACTATGCACTTTTCTATCAATTGCTCGACAACAATTTGTTCACCAACCGTAATACTTATGCTATCTTGAGATAAGCCACTAGTGAAACCTATGGCCCCCGGGTCTATTTTCCATCATATAAGTTTCCGATCTATTTTATTTTGCAATCTTTATTTTCCAATCTATATCATAAAAATACCAAAAATATTTATCTTATTATCTCTATCAGATCTCAGTTTTGCAAGTGGCTGTGAAGGGATTCACAACCCCTTTATCGCGTGGTTGCAAGGTTCTTATTTTTTTGTGCAAGTACGAGGGATTTGAGTGTAGCCTCCTACTGGATTGATACCTTGGTTCTCGAAACTGAGGGAAATACTTACGCTACTTTGCTGCATCACCCTTTCCTCTTCAAGGGAAAACCAACGCATGCTCAAGAGGTAGCAAGAAGGATTTCTAGCGCGGTTGCCGGGGAGTCTACGCTCAAGTCAAGACATACAAAGTACCCATCACAAACTCTTATCCCTCGCATTACATTATTTGCCATTTGCCTCTTGTTTTCCTCTCCCTCACTTCTAAAACAATTTTTGAAAACCTTTGCCTTTTCTTCGCATTCTTCCCGTATGTCTGTTTGTTTGTGTTTCCACATGCCTTCTATTTGCTTGCGTCTTTGCTTGCTAAAAATCTATTGATATGGATCCACTTAAAGTGTTCTACCTGGATTGTCTTTGATCCTTATGCGCTCGTGCTAAAACCCCAACTAGCCTAGTTGATGGGAAATCTTTAGATGAGCATGCTCATTTTGTGCGTCACCGTTTGTCTGAAAAAGGGAGACTCTTATGGGATCAAATAAATATATTGCTATGTTATGCTTGTAATCTTTGTGAAATTTATGATTTTACTTGTTGCTTTAAGAACCCTGAAAAACACCTTCCCTACCTATGTGAGTTTAATGAAAATGAAATCTTATCTTCTTATGCAAAGGGTGTTTATAGTTACTATGATATCGAACAAATTGAAGAATTTGTCATTTTTAAGGGTGCTCATGAAGTTGCTTCTTTGATTGAAAAGTATGATATTACTCTCCACAAATCTGAAAATTCCGACATACTTAAATATTGCTATGAAAACTATGCTCATAATGCCTATGTTAAGGATTTTATTGAGAGAATGACCGTTGCTTTGGAAGAAAATAATGATATGCATAAATCTATAGATAATGATTCTGATGATTTGATTGAAATATCCCTTGATTGACATAATGCTTGCTATTCTTGTGGCCATGATGCCAATATTTATGAAGACGAATTTGCTATAGTTCCTTATGCTAAACATGAGATCGTTGCTATTGCACCCGTACTTGATAGTTCCTTTGATGAAAAGCATGATTGCAATAATATTATTATAAATTCTCTTGATGTCAATTGTGCTAATAATATGCAAAACACTAAGCTTGGGGATGCTAGTTTTGCTATGTCTACTACTTGTTGCAATGATCATGATTGGGGTGATTCTTCTTATGATCTTGAAAATTTTCTTAAGCCCCATGATGAATATGAGATTGATAATAATGTTTGCAATAATATTGAAAGTGGGTTTGAAAGAGTGTCAACTTTAGATCCCACATATTTGGAGAATGTTCAATCTTATGAAGTTTTTGTTAAAAGTGGGTTTGGAGAGGTCATGACTTTAGTTAATGTTAATCCCACTATTTTGGAAGAGTCTCAACTTTGCATACATGTGGATCGTGTTAAGAATATGTTTTGTGATAACTATATTGTTGAATTTGCTTATGATCCTACATGTAATTATTATGATAGAGGAAAATATGGTTGTAGAAATTTTCATGTCACTAAATTACCTCTCGTCATGTTGAGATTGCTATCATCTCTTTCTTCTTCCTTGCATATGCTAATTTTTGCTTGCTATGATAATTTGTTTGCTTATAAAATGCCTATGCATAGGAAGTATGTTAGACTTAGATGTGTTTATCACGTGTTCTATGATATTCTCTTTGTGCTTTAATCTTGTCTTTGATGTGAGCATCAATAAAATTATCAATGCCTAGCTAGGGGCGTTAAACGATAGCGCTTGTTGGGAGGCAACCCAATTTTATTTTTGTTTCTTGCTTTTTGTTTCTGTTTAGTAATAAATAATTCATCTAGCCTCTGGTTATATGTGGTTTTATGTTTAGTTAGTGTTTGTGCTAAGTAAAACCTTTAGGATAACCTACGGTGATAGTTAATTTGATCTTGCTGAAAAATGGAAACTTTTGCACGCACAAGAATAATTTTAATAAATCACAGGAACGTTATTTTCCGTTGATTCTTTTTGCATAGGATTAATAAACAAATTATCTAGGACTTCCTATTTTGGTATAATTTTTTGGGTTCCAGAAGTATCCGAAAGTTACAGATTGCTACAGGCTGTTCTGTTCTTGACAGATTCTGTTTTTCGTGTGTTGTTTGCTTATTTTGATGAATCTATGGCTAGTATCGGGGGGTATGAACCATAAAGAAGTTGGAATACAGTAGGTTAAAAACCAATATAAATAAATAATGAGTTCATTACAGTACCTTAAAGTGGTGGTCTGTTTTATCTCGCTAACGGAGCTTATGAGATTTTCTCTTGAGTTTTGTGTTGTGAAGTTTTCAAGTTTTTGGGTAAAGATTTGATGGATTATGGAATAACGAGTGGCAAAAGCCTAAGCTTGGGGATGCCCAAGGCAACCCAAGCTAAAATTCAAGGACAACCAAAAGCCTAAGCTTGGGGATGCCCCGGAAGGCATCCCCTCTTTCGTCTTTGTCCATCGGTAACTTTACTTGATGCTATATTTTTATTCACCACATGATATGTGTTTTGCTTGGAGCGTATTGTATGATTTGAGTCTTTGATTTTTAGTTTACCACAATCATCCTTGCTGTACACACCTTTTGGGAGAGACACACATGAATCGGAATTTATTAGAATACTCTATGTGATTCACTTATATCTTTTAAGCTAGATAATTTTGCTCTAGTACTTCACTTATATCTTTTTAGAGCACGGCGGTGGTTTTATTTTATAGAAATTATTGATCTCTCATGCTTCACTTATATTATTTTGAGAGTCCTTTATAACAGCATGGTAATTTGCTTTGGTTAAAATTTTAGTCCTAATATGATGAGCATCCAAGATAGGTATAATAAAAACTATCATATAAAGTGCATTGAATACTATGAGAAGTTTGATACTTGATGATTGTTTTGAGATATGAGGATGGTAATATTAGGGTCATGCTAGTTGAGTAGTTGTGAATTTTAGGAATACTTGTGTTAAAAGTTTGTGATTCTCGTAGCATGCATGTATGGTGAACCATTATGTGATGAAGTTGGAGCATGATTTATTTATTGATTGTCTTCATTATGTGTGGAGGTCGGGATCGCGCGATGGTTAACTCCTACCAACCCTTACCCTAGGAGCATGCGTGTAGTAATTTGTTTTGATAACTTGTATATTTTTGCAATAAGTATGTGAGTTCTTCATGACTAATGTTGAGTCCATGGATTATACGCACTCTCACCCTTCCACCATTGCTAGCCTCTCTTGTGCCGCGCAAATTTCGCCGTTATCATACACCCACCATATACCTTCCTCAAAACAGCCACCATACCTACCTATTATGGCATTTCCATAGCCATTCCGAGATATATTGCCATGCAACTTTCCACCGTTATGTTTATTATGACACGCTCCATCATTGTCATATTGCTTTGCATGATCATGTAGTTGACATCGTATTTGTGGCAAAGCCACCATTCATAATTCTTTCATACATGTCACTCTTAATTCATTATCCCGGTACACCACTGTAGGCATCCACATAGAGTCATATTTTGTTCTAAGATTCTTGACTTGTAAGTAGATACAAGTGTGATGATCTTCATTATTAGAGCATTGTCCCATGTGAGGAAAGGATGATGGAAGCAATGATTCCCTCACAAGTTGGGATGAGTCTCCAGACTTTATGAAAAATAAAAGAGGCCAAAGAAGCCCAAATAAAAAATGAGAGGCCAAAGAAGCCCACACTAAAAAATGAGAGAAAAGAGAGAAGGGACAATGTTACTATCCTTATACCACACTTGTGCTTCAAAGTAGCACCATGATCTTCATGAAAGAGAGTCTCCTATGTTGTCACCTTCATATGCTAGTGGGAATTTTTTATTATAGAACTTGGCTTGTATATTCCAATGATGGGCTTCCTCAAATTGCCCTAGGTATTTGTGAGCAAGAAAGTTGGATGCACACCCACTTAGTTTCTTTTGATGAGCTTTCATACACTTATAGCTCTAGTGCATCCGTTGCATGGCAATCCCTACTCACTCACATTGATATCTATTAATGGGCATCTCCATAGCTCGTTGATATGCCTAGTTGATGTGAGACTATCTCCTCCTTTTTTGTCTTCTCCACAACCACCATCCTATTCCACCTATAGTGCTATGTCCATGGCTCACGCTCATGTATTGCATGAAGATTGAAAAAGTTTGAGAATACTAAAGTATGAAACAATTGCTTGGCTAAAACCGGGGTTGTGCATGATTTAAATATTTTGTGTGATGAAGATAGAGCATAGCCAGACTATATGATTTTGTAGGGATAACTTTCTTTGGCCATGTTATTTTGAGAAGACATGATTACTTTGTTAGTATGCTTGAAGTATTATTAGTCTTATGTCAATATTAAACTTTTACCTTGAATCTTTCGGATCTGAACATTCATGCCACAATAAAGAAAATTACATTGAGAATTATGCTAGGTAGCATTCCACATCAAATATTCTGTTTTTATCATTTACCTACTCGAGGATGAGCAGGAATTAAGCTTGGGGATGCTTGATGCGTCTCTAACTTGTCTGCCGGTGGAAAACGACACCTATGGGATCACAAGAATCCCTACTATGGTTGCGGGGCACGGGGTGGTGAGAAGAGCGGGATCAGCAGTCAACACAAACACTCAGGTCGTTTATCCAGGTTCGGGCTGCCAGGATGCGTAATACCCTAATCCTAATTTTGTGTGTATATCTGTGTCCTTGGAGTTCTTGAGCTAGCTACAACGAGCATAACTTGTCCCAGGGTCTGAATCCTTCTCCTGGATGCCTTGGGCCTCCTTTTATAGGCAAGGGGATCGCCACAGTGGCACGCAGGAGGTGGCATTGAGGTACTGTGGTTAAGCCTATCAATTGCCATTACGGGACAAGACGCATTTAATGCGCCTCTGACGTGTCCTCCTTACATTACCGCCGCTTCGCCCTGCCTCGACACACGTCTGGGCCAGCGGGGCGGTCAGTGCCATGTAGGCTGGCAGGCTGCTGAGGTGGTGCGGTGGTAGGGCCTTCACGAAGATTTGCATGCCTCCACATAGGCATGCACTGAGTTGGCCGAGAATCCTCATGTTGACACGCAGGCGCCTGCCCAGCTGGTGGGCTGGCAACTGCATGGGAGCGGTGGTAGAAACTTGGCGGGTGCGGGCCTGGCTGTGGCCTTGCTGATGTCCTCGGCAAGGGCCTTGCCGGGGCCCCGGCAAGGGTCTCGCCGTGGCGTTGCGGTCGTCCCCGGCAAGGATCTTGCCGGGGGTCTTGTGGGTTTCCTCAGCAAAGATCTCGCCGAGGTTCGTCGTCTTCTAATCCTCTTCTGATTTGGAGTGTTTCTTGTGTTCACGAAGATCTGCATGCCATCAAGGAGGCGCCTCCCGAGCCCAGGTCCCAACGTGGTTGGGGGTGTTGGAAAAACTGGGGCTCAAGGGTGGCGCGCTCTACTGGTGCCGGGTAAGCTGCCCCGGCAAGGTCCTTGCCGGGGCCATGGGGGTCGCCCCGGCAAGGGTCTTGCCGGGGGAAACCGGCGGTTTTAATTGAGGAGATTTTTCCGCCCACTGCGCTCTCCCACGATCCGCGTTGCACGAGTGACGTGGGGGTCAGGCGCGCGGGTGACCGAAGCATGCTTGCGTCATCTCGTGGAGAATATAAAGAGGCGGCTTGCGTGTCTCTTTGAGGCCGTAGGGCCGCTGCTCATTTACTCTCCTTACCTAGGAACCATTGCTCCACGCATCCCATTACGCCCATCCCTCGCGCCACGTGCGCTGCATGCACGACGCAGGGTCAATGATAGGTGCACGGAATACGGGAAGACATGCGCGCGTGGGTCGATACCCACACGCCTTCAATTAGGTGGGGAGGACGGTCGACGGCCTCGTCCGCTGTCACCTTAATGACCTGGATTGGCTAAGAGGGGCGACCGAGCCCCGACCCCGTCCCTTTATAAGGAGGGAAGCGGGAGGGATGGCACCTCTCAGTCCTTCGCCATCCGCTTCTCCCCATCCCTGCTCCTTCCTTCCTTCTGCCATGGTGAGAGGGCGCGCTAATGGTTCATCGGTGGCGGAGAGGGTCTCTGCTGGATAACGCGTCGCTCCTCCCCAAGAGCCCATGGCAGCAGAGCCGGCCGCGAGGGGAAGGGGGAGGGGGCGATGCCAAGGCCGTCGTGGTGCTCGGGGAAGAGGAGGACGGGGCGGCGCATCAGCCTCGCCTCCGCCAGCGGTCCTTCCCCCAATGGAGGGCCACATCGGGGACAACCCTTGCGAGTTCTTCATCAGGCTGCACCAGCCGGCGCACCGTTGTCTTCGTCTCCTGACCTCATTCGCTCGAGAGATGGAGCTTGACCCGCCGCAGGCACTGAGGCTGTACATGAGGGGCTACGGGAACAGCGGCACATGGGCCGACGTTGACTTCCCAGCCCCTCATGTCATGTATCTTCGTCGCGGGTGGAAGACCTTCGCTCGCATCCATAGCCTGACGCCGGGGCTCATTCTCTACTTCAAGTTAATGGAGAATGGCCTCCTCTCCGTCAAGGTCTTTGGCAATTTCGGAACTCGCCTGAAGTGTTGCATGGAGAGCTCTTCGGATGATGAAGACTCGTCCTCAAGCGAGAGTGACGAGGAGGACAGCGGCAGCGACGATGAGGGTAGCAGGCGAGAGGATGACGGGTCCAACTAGGTGTCGGACCCGCCGCTCCGGGGCGGTGTCGGCAGCAGCAACATCTGCACCGGGCCCCTTCTTCCGGTGGAGCCGGCTCCTTGAAATTCTTGGGGTCGCCTCCTTGGCGGCTGGAGTGGGAAGGCCGGAGAAGGCGAAGAAGGCGGGTGGCGGGCCGTCAAGTCAGAGTACGATGGCACCGATGCCTTCGTAGCGTATTGACGGACTGCTGCCTCATCTTCCAGCCCTTCCTCCGGCACCACCACCACCAGCCTCCTTCTAGGCGGCCGCCGACATGTTCTCTTGGTGCCTTCTGCTGCTCGTACCTCGCTTAGGCACTCATTCTTCCCTTTTTCCTTCTTGTTTCATTTCCTGAGGAGAGGGACAAGAAAGGGATTACGGGCACCTTATCTTTTCTTCAGTTTGTAAGCCTACAGGCCTTAGTTAGGTTTAAAACTTGTAACCTCCCTATTTATGTTTACATCTCGTACGCACTGTACCTGTATGGAACGTATTAATGAAAAAGGGTGCTTGCCGGGTCTTGTGTTTGTGAGCAAAGCCCATACAAAGGAACAAATCCTTGTTATTTTCAATATAAACACCGTTGCTCGGCAGCAGGCCTTGCCGCTCCCCTACCCCGTCCGTCCATACTCATGCCTTTGGCGGAGGCAAGGACGAAGTAGGGGTGGGCCCTACGCTTGCTTCCTTGCCGCCGCGGCTACAACCAGATTCCGAACCAAGAAGAATTTCTTCGGTGGTAGGAATGAAGGGAGCATGGTAGTCTTGTAATAAAACGAGGTTTCAGACATACCAGTCTTTATACAGAAATACATAACAGGGGATAAGAAAGCTTATCTGGATCTACAGCCCCCGGCAACCCTAGCTTGCCGTGGGTGTACCTTTGTGTCTTCAGCCCCCCGGCAAGTTTGGCTTGCCAGGGCCGGAGCGTCGGCTTGTTCTTTTCCTTCCCCTTAGCTTGGCGGAAACACTTATGTACCCTATAAACCAAAGCGGATGGATAGGACAAAGAGACGCAAACTCGACCTCTATGCTACGGGTTAGTTGCCACTAAGCACTATCAACCCTAATTGAGGGAGAGATTTAATCTAGCATGCATGCTATAACTTAGGGTGCCAGCGCTTCATTTATTTATGCTCAGGATCTGCGCCTGGCTTTGTACAGAGGATGTTCCAGGAGTTGCTCACTGGAATGGCATCTTCGGTCTCCAGGCGGACTGCACCAGGCATGGTGACTCGTGTTACCCGATAAGGGCCTTCCCACTTCGGCGTCAACTTGTTGGAATTCTTGGCCGACTGAACATGCCGAAGAACAAGGTCACCTTCCTCAAAGATTCGGGCATGAACCTTGCGGCTATGGTAGCGGTGCAAGACTTGCTGGTAGCATGCTGCTCTCACAGCCGCCAGAAGACGATCTTCCTCGAGGAGCGTTGCGTCATCTTGCCACAATCGCTCTTGCTCAAGCTCATCATAAGCGAGCACTCGATGTGACCCATATATGAGTTCCGTGGGGAGAACTGCTTCTGCCCCGTAAACCAGGGCAAAGGGTGTCTGGCCGGTGGCTCGATTTGGCGTCGTTCTGATTGACCAAAGAACCACCGACAACTCATCAATCCAGCGCTTCCCGCTCTTGTGCAGCCTGTCAAAAGTCTTCGTCCTCAAGCCACGTAGCACTTCTGCATTTGCCCTCTCCGCTTGGCCGTTGCTCCGTGGGTGTGCCACGAAAGCAAAACAGACCTTGCTGCCGAGGTCTTCAATATACTGCATGAAGGCGTGGCTTGTGAACCGCGTGCCGTTGTCTGTGATGATTCTGTTCGGCACACCAAAGTGGCAAACTAGCTCCTTGAAGAATTTGACGGCTGACTGTGCGGTCACCTTCCTCACTGTTTCCACCTCCGGCCACTTTGTGAACTTGTCGATTGCAACGTACAAGTACTCACTACTAGGGAAAAGCCTAGCAGCAGCGCGGGGTCTAGGTGTATCAGTAGCGCGGGGAGCGGCGCTACTAATAAGGCGCTACAGCTAACTCGTAGCAGCAGCGCGTGCGCTCCCGCGCTACTGATATACAAGTGTACCAGCAGCGTTCTTACAGGGAGCTTGCTACTTCTAATATCTATAGCGCGCTTCTCCTGCGCGCGCTACTGCTACTATCGCGCTGCTACTAACTTTTCTCCACTCGCTACTGCTAATTTTAGTAGTTTTTTGTTTTGTTTTTGGCATATTTGTTTTGTATTTCAACAGGCTTTATAGAAGAATCTTTAGCACATACAAATGTCATCATGATACACATACAAATGCCTGCTAGACAATAAATGTAATCATAGCATATACATACAAACAGTCTCATCATCCAACACAAAGTGGTATCTTGTCATCATCTCGAAAATAGCAATACATGCAAGTCTCGAATACTTGCAACTACAACATCATCCATCTAAACAAAGGTATATGCAGGAAGAGCTATCACTATGAGTGAGAGAGGAACTATGCAGTACATGAGGTGGCTGTTACGAGTCCTCTCTCGCGCTAGCGTGAAGCTGAGGTAACTAGCTTCTCATTCTTGTTTGCTTTTGAAGCCTTTATGGCTGGCGCCCGAGAACCCATTCACTTGCGCCTGACACTCATGCCACTCGTTGTACACCCCCGGAAGCTTCCCTTTGTACACGACATAGCACTTCCATCTCGCCATCAAGAAACTAGGTACCTGTTAGAGATGCATGTTCATGAAGAGGATGTACAATCATATATATGCAACAAAATATACTAGAGCAACACCGAAAAAGAAAGGGTTAGCAACTAGATGCAACATACAGTACGCAAACTAATTAACTAGAGGTACGCAGGTCATCTTACGCCAACTAACAAAGTTGTGTTACGCAAGTTCGGCAGGGACCGTGGACATCACAAAGTTTCATCGCTACAAAAAGTATACAAGTTCAACCGACACATATCATCATCATCGGCATCATAAATCACTAGAAGTTTCATCCTTCCATATCATTGAGGATGGACCCTAGCTTCTTGAATGACGTGAGGTCTAGACGTTGCATGCCTATGTGAGTTCAGACGTCAGCTCGCGATATAGGGCCGTGGTGGAACATCCCCTTCTCATCGACGACTTCTTTCATGATGATCGTCGCAATGTCACGTTGGATGCGAAAGAAGTCATCTCTAAGTTATAATCCGCTTGTCCATGAGATTCTAGCCACTTGTGGATATGATCATCATTTCTGCTTCTCATGCGAAGCTTTTGGTGATCCGTGTTGAACTGAATCATGAGATGGATGATGTATAATCCATCCTTCTTGCTTGGTTTTGGGACATGGATGCAGGAGAAGTTAGTTTTATGCGCGAAACTCATCTTCTTGTTCCTTTGTTTCCTGATCTGCATGTGGCCACCTCTAATGCTGAAGCCTTGGAGAGCATCATCTAGAATATTCATTATGTGGGTGTAGTCTTTTTTTTCGTAGTCTCTGGAAGGGTCAAAATACATGGCGTGGGAGACTTGCGGGTAAAGAATGATAAGGACGGCGCGCCCATTGCTGCGGGGAAAAGACACCTCAAATTATTCCCCATATGAGAGAGAAGGAATGATTGAAATGTATGAAAGGGTTGTCCAGAACTGACTTACTTTGGATGATAAGGCACGACGACAATTTCCCGGTCCTTATTCTGCACCATGAAGTTTTGGAGGTACTCCCTAGTAGTTTCATGCTCAAAGTCGCCGAGACTCAAGAAAGACTCGTGCATGTAGTACGGATCCGCCACCCAGATTTGCGAGACTTCTTCACTCTTCATGACGGAGCTCATATGTAGCGCAAAAAGGCGGACGATTGTAAAATCGAGCCGCCTTGTCAGAAACACCTCAAAGATATGGTCAAACCACAGGAAGAACACCTCCGCGGGCCGTGTCTCAACGTAGCACTTCCCCTCAGGCACATGAGCCGCGTATGTCAGATATCCTGGATCCTTTGAGGCTAGTAGGCTTTTCTCAGTCGATAGCACATGGTCGTGCAGTCTCCTGAGATCCCCTGATAGTGCCTCCAGCGGTTTCGGCGGTAGCATCGGCTCGCCCGTGAGATGGAACATGGCCGCACCTTTCACGGGTACACGCTCTTCAGAATGCATCGTCTAACTGCTTGTTTGGAGGCAGTTATCTTCCCCAATCTCTTGCTCTCCTTTTTCTTGGGCACACCTTCCAGACCCTTCCTTAACCCCTGCCCCAGGGTTCCCGGGCTAAGCACTATACGACCCCCGGCTAGTTGAGCCTGTGTTGAGGCGACATCTTCAGGCGTGTCCTGTGAGGAATTCATGAAGAGAGACTTTTTGCAATCCTTCCAATGACCTTCCTACCCGGGCATATCATCCATATCCTCATTAGCATGCTGATAGCCCGATTCGTCATATGGTTGACTCATCATATCTATGTCACAGTCATATGCGTTTGTATTGAGGAAACCCATAGGATCGACCTCCGTCTCATCATCCATTCTCTGTTCTACAGGACCGATTACATCAGCCAATACTATTGCACCCCCTTCATCACATCGTCCGCCGCTCTCACTCGACACTACAGGAGCTGGTAATTGCGTAGGCGGGGTGGTGGTCTCTGCACATGCTTGTTGATGTGTGGTTATTGGTGTGCTCTCGGCCGGCTCCAGACGAATAAGATTCTTCGACCATAGCAGCACCCAACCCTTGCAGCCTCCAATCCGTGGCAGGGTCTCGTCGTCCTCTCCCACATGCTGTACTGGAGGAGGCAACGCCTCGTGCCCCGATTTCACACTGGACAAGCTAAACCTGAAGTGCCCAGTGGGGATCGGCTGGTTGTGGAACGTGGGTTTCAAGGGGTTCAATATCATCCCCTTTCCCACGTCGACCTTCTGGCCTTTTATCAAGTAGAGTATGGTGCACGGGATTTCTTCGCCCTGCAAACACATATGTCTGTGGCGTAAAACATCCGAAAGGCAACGAAAATGGAATATGCTATATATATATATATGTTGGTGCGACATGTAATTACCGTGACGGCGTCGGGCTCAGCCAAAGATGAAGGCCCACCTAGCATGCCAGAGACTGAGGACGGGCTCCTATGAGCGGGAGCGACCGCAAGAGGAGGCCTGGTTGCGTGAGCAAGTGATGGTGCGGTGTTGTTGTTCATGGAGTTTCTCCCGACAAAACTGGGCATCGGGAAATCATGTACCGTCTTGTCTAGATTTTCCTTCGTCCAGTTGATGATAGTTGGAACCAAGTTAGTAGTGAAATCATTTCTGCAGGCAGTTACAGCTGCATTGACTGCCTGCTGTAGCAACTCATTTTTCTCGTCGGCTGTTTTTTCCGTGTCCTCAGCTGCTTTTTTCTCGACCGCAAGCTTCACCTTCGCGTCAATGTCCTCCTGACTAAACTTCTTTTTCTGCTTCTTGGCCTCCGGGCCCTCGTTGTAAAACACCTTCCACGTGGCGCCGTCTCCAGCGCCGTGCACATGACCATATTGCGGCCGCTAGCCCAAAGGGAGTCCCTTAAGTTCGTTCAAGGCCCGGTTGAGAGGGGTGTCCCACTTGGGCCTCATCGGAGAAGTAGGGCTTTCGGCTGCAAGCTGGTGATGCTTCTCTAGTAGTCTAATCAATTTCCTCGTGATCTGGTCCGTGTAAAAAACCCTTTTCTCCTTGTCCCACTTGTAGCGGGCCCTGATGAAGTCACGCTCCAAGGGGTTGGCGAACTTCGCGAAGGGGTCTGGGAGACCCGCGGCTTCATGTTCCGCGTCCTCCTTATCCCATATGGGCCTTTTACCGAGGTATCCACGGCTTCTGAGGCGATGCTTCCCCGTGTTCCTTTGCTGAAGGCTCTTGAATTTCGCAGCCTTAGCCTTGGCTGCCTCGGTAGCGCAAGTGTCCTTGAACTTTTGGAACTCCTCTTCCGTAAGTGTCAGATTTTCCTCCAGAATCTTGGACAAGGGTTCCTCAGCCTCAATAGCTCGTTTCACCCCCCCTTTCTAGGAGGCCAAATCATTGCTAAACATGCCCATGGCGTGATTGTTAATCTTTTTCATCTTCGGATCATCCCACAGTTGTTCTATGTTATAATCCCGGTCGGGGAACTTGAATCTCTTGTGCAACTTCATTAGGAGCAACTGCTTCAAATGTTCTTTACTCCTTAAGTCATCGTCGTTGATGCTCGCGCATTCCCGTAGGATGCATCCTACTTGGTTCCCATAGCACTTGCGAGGTTCTTCCGGCTCTAATGCCTCAAACTTGCCAAGTGCCATCTTTGTGATCACAAGTCATCCAATCCCTAGTTTGTTAGGTTTTCGTATCCTCTACTTCTTATGCTTCCTCTTTTCGGTAGCGGCATCGGCGCCGGTACCTTCCACACCGGTATCTTCCCCGCCGGTCTCGGCGCTGTCATCGGCGCCGGCGCCGTCGGTGTCGATGTCGGCGTCAGTACCATCATCGAGGCCGACCTGCAAACCTTGCTTAGCAGTCAAATAGTCGAGGTACTCTTGTTCACCCTCATAATCAATCTCGTCTGCATCTTGGTCAGAAGGCCCAGTTTCTTCATTGTTCGACATGTTTCCTATGATTAAGTGTCCTCGTTTATTTATAAAAGTATGAATAAATGAGAAATGACATAAAAAAGGAATCTATGTGCCAACACTTGATATGCCAACTATGTAGCACAAATCATGCCTTTATTCACGGCAAATTTCGGCATGACCTTTGCTAAAAAATGGACATATCGAGCACCTGAAATTCACCGGAACGGAAATGAATCAACATTCCGGCATAACATAGGCCAATCAGATCATTTACCAAAATTGAACCAAAACATCACATGTCCAAATGACATGTTCAAATTCCAAACATGACATGTCCAAAACATGACATATCCACATATCACATGTCCAGTTCAAATTTGCATATAAATTTAGCCTACCTAAATTTGCTTTAACAAGGGATGTTGATTTGGACAATTGCTTAAATACTGCCTTTTCTTTTAACTACAATTGCTTAACCCTAAATTTCTGTCCTATTTTAAAACCTAGCTAAATTCGTAACTAAATAGATAACCTAATTAACCTACTGCCCTAACTAAAACCTAAGTAAATTAACCGAAGAACCCTAGCTAGCAGAGAGAGGAGGGGGGGGGGGTTAGAGAGGGTGCAGGGGCGAGGAGGCAGGCCCGACGACGACCGAGGTTGGGAGGGGAGGAAGTAGAGGAGGGAGGCGAGGGCCGACGGGTCGAGGGCGAGGGCCGGGTCGGGGGCGAGCGCCGGGGTCGGGGCGAGCGCCGTGGCGCGGCGGTGTGACGGGGGAAGAGAGAGTGGGGATTTGGGGGGAAAAGAGGTGGGATGAAGCAGGGAGAGTGAGAATTTTGTGTTAAGTGGACGTAGCAGTAGCTCGTTTAGACAAAACGTGCTGCTACTACCTCCACTAGCTGTAGCGGTTTAGACCAAACGCGCTTCTACTACCTTAACTAGCTGTAGCGGTTTTATAAAGAAATCGCTACTGCTAGCTTGATTGTAGCTGTTTTATAAGGAAATCGCCACTACCAGTTTTCCTTTTTCTTTTCCTTTATTTTCTCCCACTTTTATTTCCCGAGAGCAGTGAACAAAGGGAAGGCGATATATATTGCATCATTTGACGGTTAAATATGTATACAAAATAGGAACATATATATTACATCATTGGACCCATGCATAATAATGGCTAAGTGTGTATACAAAATAGGAACACACACATATATATATATATATATATATTACATCATTTGACCGATAACGTACGGTTCCTCAGTGCTGACGTTTTCCTTTTTGAGTCAGCTTCTTTCCCTTCTTGCTTGTCGAAGAATAATTGAGCCCCTCATTGTGACTTTGCCTTTTCCATGGAGTACGATTTTTCTTAGGTAATGTAGTATTGATTCTTCTTTTGACATATACTTCATCATCATCGTCATCTTCCCTCATTGGGTTGCCGTACTGATCATAGTCTTCCTCGTTGGCGACTCCATCCATTCCAATGATGTTCCTTTTGCCTCTCCTCACGACAACACGACTGGGATTGCATGGGTCGGTTATGAAGAAGCATTGTGTCACGTGCTTAGCGTGTACCCATGGCTCGTTTTTGGCGATAGCGTTCACGGTAGCGCTCTTGGCGTCGGGTATAGTCATGGTAGTGAAAATCTGGTTTTCTCTTTCGACATTCTTAGCCCATCTGACATGGAACATCGTCGTGTTGTGCAGTCCAGAGTAGTCAAGCTCCCAGATCTCCTCGACCCTTACATAAAATCGTTCGGTTGCGCCGTTGTCGCTGCCGGTCATGCATTCCATCGTCACCCCTGAGTTCTGATCATCACTGTCCATATCTTTGGCCTCCGTGTAGAACGTGTATCCGTTGATATCATATGCCTGATAGGTTACGAGGTTGGGCGAGGGGCCATGTGCTAAGGCGTATATGAGCAATCCATCCTTAGAGCCCTCCTTCGGGGGATTAGCAATAATATGCTCTTTGAACCAATGCAGGAAAGTGGAGTTGTGCTCTCTAGTAACTTCGGCGTCCGTCCTGCATACCCCCCGGTCACAATACTTCTTTGCGATAATTTCTTTGTGTAGTGCCACAAAAGGATCTACCTCGTCTAGGTGTTGTAGCACTACCAAGTTTGCTCTGTCAAAGTCGCTGCATCGATCTGAGTATGCCACGTGCAGTTCCCTGCGACCGTTGTAGTGACCTTCTCCTTCGAGCCTCCCATCGTGCTTGTTAACGGGTAAACTAACACTAACACCAGGCGGCTGGTCTGCGCCATATAGAAAATTCTCACAGAAAGAGATACACTCTTGTGTCACATAGCCCTGGACGATGCTTCCATCCGGACGGGACATGTTACGAACGAATCCTTTGATGATCCCATTCATACTCTCAAACGGCATCATGTTCTGCAGGAATGACGGCCCCAGGTCTATTATGTCATCCACAATATGGACACATAGATGCACCATCACATCAAAGAACGCGGGCGGGAAGTACATCTCAAGCTCATTCAGTATCACAACGATCTCTTCCTGTAGCCTCCGGAGCTGCTTCACACTAATTGACTTTCGAGAGATGATGTCGAAAAAGTTGCAGAGACCAATAAGCGTGTCACGGACGTGCTTGTCCATTATCCCTCTAAGGGCAATAGGTAGTATCTGCGTCATCATCACATGACAGTCATGGGACTTCATCCCGCTGAACCTTTTCTTGTTCGTGTCTAGATATCTTCTTATCTTGCCACAGTAACCGGAACTAACTTTGACTCCGGTAAGGCACTTAAAGAATTGATCAATCTCAGCCTGACTTAAGGTGAAGCAAGAAGGGGGGCAATAATCCTCTTTCTTTATTTTCTTGCCCTTCTTCTCCTGTGCCTCTGTCTCCGTCTTTGTCTCGTCTGACATTTTATGGGGCGGCATGTGCAGATCTTCCCTAATTTTCAAATCTTGCAAGTCTTTTCTTGCCTTCGGCCCATCCTTGGTCTTATCCGACATGTTCATCAGTGTTGCGAGAAAGCTCTCAAGGACATTCTTATAGATATACATTTGATCAAGGCAATGAGGTGTATCGAGTTCGTGCCAGTACTCCAAGTCCCAGAACATAGACCTCGTCCTCCATACCTTCAACAGCGACTCCGGCGCCTTTCTCATCATCTTTCCCGGCGCGAGGCACAACTTCTAGTTTTTCAACAGCTCATCAATTTTGGCACCGCTCCGCTTACGTGGAGGTCCTCGATGCTCAGCGTGACCATTGAATAGATCTCCACGCTTTCTCGACGGGTCGTCCTGTTCGAGCCATCTTCGATGCTCCATGTACGCGATTTTCTCGGACCCGCCATCTTTCCTTGATGTTAGCTGCTGAGACGTCGTATCATCCATGCACCGCGTGCATCCGCAATATCCATGGCACACCTAGCCTGCCACATATCCGTAACCGAGAAAGTCCTGCACTGTCGTGATCAGCACGACTCTCATGTTGAAATACTCGCCTTTGCTGGTTGTTTCATAACGTGTCTAACTCCTCTTGAAGTAGCCCCAGATACAAATTAATATTATTTCCTGGTTGTTTCGACCCTTGAATAAGCATGCTCATGTGAATGTACTTCGATTTCATGCACAAGCAGGGGGGGGGGGCAGGTTGTACATCCATACAAACACGGGCCATGTGCTATGGTTGGTGTTCTGGTTGCCAAACAGATTCATGCCATCGGTACATGCGCCGAGCACGATGTTCCTTGCATCACATTCAAAATACCGATAGAAGCTGTTCAACGCTCTCCACTGGCTTCCATCCTTGACATGTCTCAGCTTCGGATCATCTCCATCGTCGGGCTTCTTCCTCTCCGCGTGCCAGCGCATTAGCTTTGCTTCCTTGGGATCTACAAAATACCTCTGGAGACGGGGAGTGATCAGTAAGTACCATACCACTTTCTGGGGACATTTCTTCCCGGCCTTCTTGTATCGAGAAGCATTGCACACCGGACAACTTGTTTTTTTCGTGTGCTCCTTCCGATAAATTATGCAATCATTGATGCATGCATGGTATCTAACGTGTGACAGAACAAGAGGGCACACGATGTTCTTGGCCTCATCAACACTACTAGGACAAAGATTACACGCGGGAAGAACATCCTTTAGGTACTTGAGATGCTCATCGAGGCTAGTGTCGGTCCATTTGTTTTTAGCCTTCGTCTTTAGGGGTTGGAGCGTGAAACTCAAGCGGGTCACCTCAGTATTGCAACCATCATACAATGGAGTGTTCGAGTCTACCACCAGTTGCTCCAGCTTAGCCTGCTCTCTAGAAGCAGCTCTCTCAGTACTCGTCTCCTTGTGAAGCAATGCTTGAACATGAGGGTCCCGCACAATTGAACTTAGTACCGACGAACTCTGCTGCGTGGAGTCCATGTCGTTCTCTCCGCCGCCATGTCCGGCCCCTTCTCCGCTGCCATGTCCGGCCTCTTTCCCGCCGCCATTATCGATCATCTCTTTGTCTTGCCCCATGTCATCATTGCCTGCCCCATCGGCATCCTCAACATCGTCATCCTCATCTTCAATTATCCACCGAGTATAGCCATCCATGAAACCAGTCATGAGCAGGTGTGCTTCGACACGACCATCGTCATGGGGGTCGAGCCAAACTATTCCTTTGCATTTTTGACACGAACATAAAACCTCTGTCCGGTTATTTTCTTTCATGTCCTGCACCGCCGACTGCAACCACCAGTCCACCATCGTTCCACTGACCATCGTCAACTCTGCACGGTAATAATAAACAAATTGATTATAAAAATGCATGCATGCATCAAAGTCATACAAAAATTCGGCATGACCTTCCTTAAAAATAGGACATATATAGATCTAGAGTTTGCCCGGAATTCGCCGAAACGGAAATAAATCGACATTTTGGCAAAACATAGGCAACTCAAAAGCACAATTTGGCATCAACTCATGCCACACACACAATTTCCATAAGCATATCACACACACATAAATATTTCCATTTTGCAAAAGCATGAAATTTTAATCACCTCTATCTCGAGATCGAGCACACGGTGGAGATGATGATGTAGGGAGATCAAAAGTGCACAAAGCTCTTCTTGACAAAGATAGATCTAGTTAGGGGGCAAATAGGTCACTTAACTAAATGCTACATCTACCTAGCTACCTAATTTGGGAGGAGACAACTTCAACTAGTGGAGGGGGGAGGAAAAAGAGAAAGGAGATGCATTAATGGAGGTGGTGTAGTTAGGTAGGAGTAATGAAGAGAGAGAAAGGTAGGTAGAAGAGGGAGAGTAATGGGGGAGAAGTATTGAGGAAGAAGAAGAGTGAGAGTGGGAGAGGTAGGGGAAAGGGAAGGGAGGAGAGGGAGGGGGAGGACGGGTGGGGAAAGGTGGTGGGTTGGTGCGGATTAGCAGTAGCGCGAGACGTAAAACATGCTGCTGCTAAGAAAGTAGCAGCAGCGTGCTTTCGGCACAAGCGCTACTGCTAACCGAGACCAAAAGTGTGCCCAATTTGAAAATTAGCAGCAGCGACCTCAGAAAAACCGCGCTACTGCTACAACTATAGCAGTAGCGTGGCTCACGGTACCGCGCTGCTGCTAAATGGAGTTGGGTGGGCACTGTCGGTCGATATTTGTAGCAGCGCGGGTTACACCGAGCGCACTACTGCTAAACACTTGTCAGTAGCGGGTTTTCCACACCCACACTGCTGCTAATTAGCAGCAGCGCTCCTTTTTGAGCCGCGCTGCTGCTAAGATTCCGTGTATAGGGTTTTCCCTAGTAGTGACTGAGGGAGTCCTAGATTAGGGGGTGTCCGGATGGCCGGACTATGACCTTTGGCCGGACTCCCGGACTATGAAGATACAAGATTGAAGACTTCGTCCCGTGTCTGGATTGGACTTTCCTTGGCGTGGAAGGCAAGCTTGGCGATACGATATGAAGATCTCCTCCCATTGTAACCGACTCTATGTAACCCTAGCCCTCTCCGGTGTCTATATAAACCGGAGAGTTTTAGTTCGTAGGACGAACAACAATCATACCATAGGCTAGCTTCTAGGGTTTAGCCTCTCTGATCTCGTGGTAGATCAACTCTTGTACTACCCATATCATCAATATTAATCAAGCAGGAGTAGGGTTTTACCTCCACCGGGAGGGCCCGAACCTGGGTAGAACCATCGTGTCCCTTGTCTCCTGTTACCATCCGCCTAGACGCACAGTTCGGGACCCCCTACCCGAGATCCGCCGGTTTTGACATCGACATTGGTGCTTTCATTGAGAGTTCCTCTGTGTCGTCACCTTTAGGCCTGATGGCTTCTTCGATCATCAACCACGATGCGGTCCAGGGTGAGACTTTCCTCCCCGGACAGATCTTCGTATTCGGCGGCTTCGCACTGCGGGCCAATTCGCTTGGCCATTTGGAGCAGATCGAAAGCTACGCCCCTGGCCATCAGGTCAGGTTTGGAAGCTTAAACTACACGGCCGACATCCGCGGGGACTCGATCTTCGACGGATTCGAGCCACGGCCGAGCGCACCGCACTGTCACGATGGGCATGATCTAGCTCTGCCGCCGGACAGCGCCCAGAGCGCCGCTCAGGTGTCCGCTCCGACCGTTAGCTCGGAGCTGACTGCGCCAGTTGGGGACGAACGGTTGGACGCCGCCCCAGGAGCCGCAATCTCTACGGCGATAGAGCCGAATACCAGCCTAGTCCTTTGCAAGGCCCGTGACTCCAAGGTGCCGGACTCCGTTCCGGACTCCGAATCTTCCGCACCCCTTCCGATCGAACCCAATTGGGCTCCGATCATGGAGTTCACCACCGCGGACGTCTTTCAGCACTCGCCCTTTGGCGATATCCTGAATTCACTAAAGTCTCTCTCTTTGTCAGGAGAGCCCTGGCCGGACTATGGTCAGCACGGTTGGTATGCGGACGACGAAGAAATTCGAATCCCACCCACCACCCACTTTGTAGCCACTGTCGACGATTTAACCGACATGCTCGACTTCGACTCCGAAGACATCGACGGTATGGACGCCGATGAAGGAGACGACCAAGAACTAGCACCTATAGGGCACTGGAAAGCCGCCCCATCATACGATGTATACATGGTGGACACACCTAAAAGAAACAACGACAAGGATCAAAGGGGCGCAACCAGGGATCACTCCCTCGAAAAACAATCAAAGCGGCGGCGTAAGTGCCGCGCCAAGCCCCACCTCGACAAAGACCCAGCCATAGAGCAGGGCGAATCAACGGAAGACGAACATGCCATCGAGCAACCATCCAAACAGGGCGGATAAACCAAACAATCCGTCCCCGGGAAAGATAATAGTCCGGACAAGTTGCTGGAACACCAGAACCTCCACCAAAGGCTCGTTGTCACTGCACGTAGCCTAAAAAAGCAGAAGCGGAAGCTCAAAACAGCGGAAGATGCACTCAGAATCAGATGGGGCAAAGTACTCAATACCGCACACAAGTACGGCAACAGTCATCACACAAAGATCTATCCGAAGCGGAAATTACTACCAGAATTTGATGAAGAGGCCTTAGAGCCCCCACAGTCAAAAAACAAGGAAGCCACTAGGTCGGATAGATGACCCCGTGATCAATCTCAAGCGACAAAGGGCGCCGCACTCAATACGGCACGCGATCCGCCCAAGGATTCGCATAAAAAAACTTGTCCAACCAGATCCATCTATGGGCCAAGAAAGCAAGCTCTAGTGAGCAATGCAATGCAAAAAATATCCGAACATCACGGCACACCTACATACAGGGGCACCGCACATCCCCTATGTTTTACTGATGAGGTACTGGATCATGAATTTCCAGCGGGATTCAAGCCTGTAAACATAGAAGCATACGATGGAACAACAGACCCTAGAGTCTGGATCGAGGATTATATCCTCCACATACACATGGCCAGAGGAGATGACCTTCACGCCATAAAATACTTACCCCTTAAGCTCAAAGGGCCAGCCCGGCATTGGCTTAAAAGCCTTCCCGAAAACACCATGGGAAGTTGGGAAGCGCTCGAGGATGCTTTCCGGGCAAATTTTCAAGGGACCTATGTCCGACCTCCGGATGCAGATGATCTGAGTCATATAACTCAGCAGCCCGGAGAGTTAGCCCGGAAACTCTGGAACAGATTTCTTACTAAAAAGAATCAGATAGTTGACTGTCCGGACGCCGAGGCCCTAGCAGCTTTCAAACATAGCGTCCGAGACGAATGGCTCGCCAGACACCTCGGGCAAGAAAAGCCAAGAACAATGGCCGCATTAACAAGCCTCATGACCCGCTTTTGCGCAGGAGAGGATAGCTGGTTGGCAAGAAGCAGCCCCAGCGACCCGAGTACATCCGAACTCAGAGATGGAAACGGGAAACCGCGCCATAACAAAGAACAGCACCGGATCAAGGATAACAGCCTGATGCGCATGTCAGTCAACGCCGGATTCAAAAGCTCTCGGCAAAATCAGAAAAGGTCGCCCCCCAAAGATGACAGGGACGAGCTATCTAACCTCAACAAAATCCTGGACAAAATATGTCAAATCCATAGTACCCCCGGGAGACCTGCAAACCATACCCACAGAGATTGTTGGGTCTTCAAGCAGTCCGGCAAACACAACGCCGAACACAAGGGGCTCGAAACACCAAGCGAGGATGACGACGCACCCCACAAGCAGAACACCGGAGAACAAAAGAAGTTCCCACAAGAAGTCAAAACAGTAAATTCATTTCAGATGAAAAAGGGAAAAATAGAACGGCGCTATGGCCATACGGCCCGCCCCAGAGGAGCACCGCCACTGGTTGTTACAACCAATCACTTTTGATCACCAGGATTACTCCAGAGGGGTCCAGAGCGCAGGCTGGAATGCCTTGGTCTTGGATCCGATTATTGACGGACTCCAATTTACACAAGTCCTTATGGACGGCGGCAGTGACCTAAACCTGTTATATCAAGACACAATCCGCAAACTGGGGGTCAACCCAGCAATAATTCGCCATGGCAACACTTCCTTTCAAGGAGTCACGCCGGGCCCAGATACCCAGAGTATGGGTTCCCTTTCGTTAGAAGTCACGTTCGGCTCACCCGACAACTTCTGAAGCGAAAATCTAACCTTCCACATAGCCCCATTCATAAGTCGCTATCAAGCGCTACTGGGACGTGAAGCTTTCGCCCGCTTTAACGCAATACCGCATTATGCATCCCTTACACTCAAAATGCCTAGTCCACGAGGCATCATATCATTAAAGGGAAATATCAATTGATCCCCAAAGTACGGGCAATGGTGCGGCCGCCTGGACAGCCACACACTAATCCAGCCCTACTATCCCGGACAAGGCTCGACGAGTCCGGCGTAAACATACAAAGGCTTAATAGCCGCATAACCCTGTACAAGGGGCTCCGCGTGTTTACACCAGGAGACAATATGGCTCAATTTTGCTCATGTCTCTGTACTATATTTTGTTTATTTTAATATAGATTTCTCGCATGATTATTTTTTCACTAAGTTCCTCTCTTTCACAGACGAACACCGTGCTACGCCCGTCCAGGATACGGCACAACGGAGACACAGGCGCAGACGTGCAGTAGGGACCCGTTTTAAGGATTCTTTTCAGATTAAGACCCTGCATAAACCTTTCTTACTGTCTCTTGTTGATAAACATCCCCCGGTTTTTGCTATAACCGAGGAGGAGGCTGGCATCTTGGCATGTGGCCACGCCAGAATCTTGTGCGTACCTGGACACAAGGGGCTTTTTTACCAAGGGCTTTGGTTCGGCCCGCCTTCATAAAGACCGAATACCTTAGGGAGTGTTCGGCGTCGCGAGTTTGGCCTTATATGCATCAGCTCCGAATCATGCCTTTGGTCAAATGTTGGGTTTGCCCGGCTCCTATGTTTTTCTACCTTACATTCCGCTCTATCGGCTAAGGTGGCACCAGGAGAACTACTGCGATTGTGCCCCGGTTCGGCCAGGCGAGCACCTCAGTAGAGAAAGCCGAAAACTGACTGTCATGATATAGCGAGAGACTGGTCAACCACTCGATGACTCTCGGTATCTTTAGGATTCCTCCGCATTAACGAAGGGCCACTTCCCGGTCAGGCACACACGCGCCCCGAATTCTGGCGAGCGCGGTGCCCATAGGGGCTATTAAGTAGCCCCACTGTCAAACTCCTATGGATAAGTGAAAGTGATAAAGCATTATAGTCCGGTTGCCTAGTTCGCCACGCTATCACCTCCTTTGTAGGACCAAGACGTTGGATTAAGTGTGAAAAGGCGCCTTTTTGCGAACACCCCCACATTATATGCGTGGGGGCTGAAGCCAACGACTGCCATCTTTCAGGTTATATACACATATACATTAACGACCGCATAGGAGGTATTATAATTCTTGCAAGCACAAGTATAAAAAGATTTTATATTCTATCAAACTATTCCTTTTACAATAGCACATGCTATTTGAACACAACATCCTTCGAGCACTGCGCTTCTATTAAACAAGCGCCCGAAAGAACTTCCTCAAAGTAGTGCTTGGCAGGTACTCGGCTTTTGTCCGAATCCCGGGATGCAACAACACTAGCCTTCATATCCGCCCAGTATGTCTTGACACGGGCAAGAGCCATTTGTGCACCCTCTATGCATGCCGACCTCTTCATTGCATCAACATGCAGCACCGAACCAAGGAACTGCTGCACCAAGCTAAAATAACTCTTCGGCTCTGTCTCTTCCGGCCACAAACGACTCGCAACATACCTCATGGCGAGTCCGGATAACCTGTTCAGCTCCGCCCAGGCGGCCAAACGGTCGGATACCGAAAGTGGGTGTTCTGGATTATGGAACTGCGACCAAAAAAGTTCTTCCAACTCATGGTCACCTCGACCTCGGAAGTGTTCGGTTGCGTCTGCCGCACTAGCTGCCAAATCCAGATAAGTGTTTTCCGCACTCCACTGCCGGTCTAACGGAGCATACTTAGGATCCCCAAACTTCATCCGCAGCATATATGGCTTTCCAGCCGTGATATCTCTGGCCTGACGTATCTCCTCCTTCATAGCTCTCATTGCAGACCGAGTATCCTTGGCCTCGGCAGTGATCTTCTCAAGGTCTTTCTGAGCCGCCCTCTCTTCTTGTTCGAGAAATTTACAGCGGTCGGCAGCATCATTCAATTTTATATCCATCTCGGCTATTACTTTCTTACTCTGGCAGTGAGCAGCCTGTTCGGCTATCACTTTTCCTTGCTTGCTCCTTGGCTCGGGCAAGTTCCGCCCGAATGTTCTCCACGGCAGCAGCACCATCTACATTAAGCACATATCTTATAAGGCACGAGCATCGAACCCCTCTTATCATATGTCTGTGGAGCATACCTTGTGCCTCATCTAGCCGCTTATCTACAAGCGCGATGTCGGCATCCGCCACGTCAAGTTGCCGCTTTAGCTCGGCAGATTCATCAGTCTGGCTAGCCACCGAACGCCTCGCCACCTTCATAAAAAGGTGACATATTACACCTGGGGTTATGATCCTCTGCGTGCCGTCACTTTTGACGACACACAGAGTCTCAGGGGCTACTATTTATACAGGGCGCATTTTATATATGCGGCTCTACCAAAAGGTACACTTTTTCACGTACCTCAAAGCCTGTCAGTAAACTCCTGGCGGCCTCGTACAATCCGCTTTCCGCAGATGAAATCCTTCCTATCACCGTGTTCATCAACATACGGTGTTCCTCCGACTGTGCACCAGAGGGTGCCGGACTAGCCTGACGACCTTTTTCAGGGTTCGAACTTGGAAACACCCTCCGGGACGACACCTCGGGGTTGCCTTCCTCGTAAGACGGTGCAGCTAGGGGAGGCGTTTCGCTCTCCATCATCTCCGGACGAAGATCCCCTGAAGATGAGCTCTGCTGAGAGGGGTTGAGATCCGAACTACAAGGTAATATTTCGGTTATCTTCCTCAGAAATAAAACAGGGATGCCACTCATTTTGGAACCCCTCTCTTTACTTACGGCTCGGAGGAGAGCTGATCCCCTTGAGGGCGCAATGCGGCCGGGGCATTCTCCGGCGCTGGATCCTCTGGCGAAGATTTCTTCCCCCGTTTCGAGGCCATCCCCTTCGGGTCTTCAGAGGCAGTCCTTTTCTTTCCCAGGTCGGGGGAATTCTCAATTCCTCCCTTCCTGACAGCCTCCTTCGCGGAGGAGGTAGCTCCTTGGATCCCCTCTTCGCCCTTCGCCAAAAGCATAATCTCCAGCATCCTGGTTAACACGGGATCTGGCATGGTCTCGGGCAGGGGGGCTGGACACCTGATAAGCTTTGCCTTCGCTACCCACTCCTGTTCAAAAGATAGCTCTGTTAAAAGGCAATTTTATGTTGAAAATACGGATGGCGTGTACAAATACGGGGCTACTTACCTGAGCATCCGGGCGATTGCAGCTCAGACCTGTGTCCTCGGACAAGTCCGGACACCTTGCTTGTGATCCGAAGAACAATTTGTACATCTCCACGGGTGTCGCGCCCATAAAATGTTGGAGGACTCGCGGTCCCTCCGGATTAAATTCCCACAAGCGGAGAGGGAGACGTTTGCAGGGCAGCGTGCGGCGAATCAGCATAACTTGCGCCACTATGGTCAAGTTAATATCTCTTTCTAGGAGATCTCGAATGCGGTCCTGCAGTAGGGGCACGTCTTTTAATGGCCCCCAGATAAGCCCTTCATTGACCCATGACGCTTGCCGTGGTGGGGGACCCGAGCGAAAAGCAGGTGGCGCCACCCATGTGGTGACCCTGGGGGCTGTGATGTAAAACCAGTCCCGTTGCCATAAGCCGAACTCCTCTTGGAAAGAGCCCTCGGGCCATGGAGCGTCGGACATCTTGCTTATGATAGCTCCTCTGCACTCAGCGTTCTGCCCCTCGATCATCTTCGGTTCCACCTTGAAGGTTCTAAGCCACAATCCGAAGTGAGGAGTAATATGGAGGAAGGCCTCACACACGACAATGAATGATGAGATTTGGAGGATGGACTCCGGAGCTAAGTCATGGAATTCGAGCCCGTAATAAAACATAAGCCCCCTCATGAAGGGATCAATCGGGAAGCCTAGCCCCCAAAGAAAGTGAGATGTGAACACCACGCTCTCACTGGGCTGAGGAGTGGGAATGGTCTGCCCTTGAGCAGGAAGCCTATGCGAGATTTCGCCGATTAGGTACCTGGCATCTCTCAGCTTTCGCACATCTTCTTCCGTAACGGAGGAAGGCATCCACCGGCCTTGAAGGTCGGAGCCGAACATCGTCGAAGGTCCAAAGCGCCTAAAACTAGAGCTTTGGGTGTTGGAACTCGAAGCGAGGGGCGGATTCGATTGGATTGAAAAGAAAGGAGTCGAGCCTTGGTCTCTTTATAAAGGAGTTGAATACCAAGAGCCCTCCCCGTAACCGTTTGGGACTCGCTTTCAGTTAGGGAGTCATACCAAAGGCACAGTTGGGTTACCCACGCCCGTATTGATGAGAATCCCGGAATAAGGGGACACGATCTCTGCTTTGACAAGACGTGCCGAGGAAACCGCCTCGCTAAACACGCTGAGGTGGAACAGTAAAATGATTCGAATAAAGACTTGGTCGTGGTGTGATGTCATGCTGCAGAATACGTCAGCAGATTAGATTTGTGCAGATATTATTCTCTCTACGATGGTATGTGGAACTTATTTTACAGAGCCGGACACTATCCTTGTTCAACATCTTTTATGAAGTATTCGGAGGAGGAACCCGCCTTGCAATGCCGAAGACAATTTGTACGCCGGACTCGTCGTCATTGAAGCCTGGTTCAGGGGCTACTGAGGGAGTCCTGGATTAGGGGGTGTCCGGATGGCCGGACTATGACCTTTGGCCGGACTCCCGGACTATGAAGATACAAGATTGAAGACTTCGTCCCGTGTCCGGATAGGACTTTCCTTAGCGTGGAAGGCAAGCTTGGCGATACGATATGAAGATCTCCTCCCATTGTAACCGACTCTATGTAACCCTAGCCCTCTCCGGTGTCTATATAAACTGGAGAGTTTTAGTCTGTAGGACGAACAACAATCATACCATTGGCTAGCTTCTAGGGTTTAGCCTCTCTGATCTTGTGGTAGATCAACTCTTGTAGTACCCATATCATCAATATTAATCAAGCAGGAGTAGGGTTTTACCTCCACCGAGAGGGCCCGAACCTAGGTAAAAACATTGTGTCCCTTGTCTCCTGTTACCATCTGCCTAGATGCACAGTTCGGGACCCCCTAGCCGAGATTCGCCGGTTTTGACACCGACAGTGACTCAAAGCCCCCGACGGCGCGGGGAAAAGGGCCCAGTATGTTGAGCCCCCAGACCGAGAATGGCCAGGCAAGAGGGATTGTCTGCAAGGCTTGAGCTGGTTGATGAAGCTTCTTCGAATGGAATTGGCATGCTTCACACTTGGTTACTAGTGCCATCACATCCTGGAGGGCAGTGGGCCAGAAGAAAACTTGCCGGAAAGCCTTGCCAGCAAGGGCCCTCGACCCTATGTGGGAGCCACATATGGCTCCATGTATCTCTGCCAACAGCTCCAGTCCTTCCTCTCGGGAGATGCACTTCAATTTCACCCCGTTCAGTCTTTTTCTGTATAGGACGTTGTCAACGAACTGGTACAGAGCAGACTGGCGGGCTACTTTGTCTGCTTCTTCCTGCTCCTCAAGAAGCTCCCCTATTTAGAGGAATCAGACGGTATGCTGCGCCCATGCTGGAGCCTGTGGCTCAACGACAAGGACCAAAGGCATTTCTTCCGCCGTGGGAACGGTTGCCTCCATGACAAGGGCTTGGCGCCCCGCCGGAGTCGGTTGTCCCACGACAAGCTCGGCGTCCACGACAACTCCTTCGCCGGCGGCTCCAGGGAGCTCGGTAGGAAGTACTTGCCGGGGCCGGACTTCCTTCGCTTATTCTGCTCTGTTGATGGTTCAACGGATGGTTGAGTTAACCGAAGCACAAAGGTACCTGGTTCCATAGATAGCTTGAGGGCAGCGCGCTTTGACAGGTAGTCGGCGATGTCGTTCTTCACTTGGGGGACATGCTCTGCCTGTATACCGTCAAAGCGTTCCTCCAGTTTCCTCACTTCCTCCACGTAGGCTTCCATCACCGGGCTCTGGTAGTCCTTGTTGACCTGCCTGACGACAAGCTGCGAATCGCCCCTGACGATGAGCTTCTTGACTCCGAGGTCTGCTGCAATCCTGAGACCGGCAAGCAATCCCTCATACTCAGCAGTGTTGTTCGTCGACATCTCCGTGGGAAAGTGCATTTGGATCACGTACTTGAGATGCTCTCCGGTGGGTGTGACGAGCAGCACACCAGCACCGGCGCCCTGTAGCGAGAAAGCCCCATCAAAGTACATAATCCAGTTGCGACTTGTTTCATTGTCGGGGAGAGTGGTCTCCTGGATTTCCTCGTTGGGCGTCGAGGTCCATTCAGCAATGAACTCTGCCACAACTCTGCTCTGAATCGTCGAGGTGCTTTCGAACTTCAAACCAAAACTTGTCAGCTCCAAGGCCCATTCCACAATCCTCCCTATTGCATCTGGGTTATGCAGTATCCGTTGCAACGGAAGGCGGGTGACAACGGTGATCTCGTGTGCTTGGAAGTAATGAAGCAGCTTCCTCGAGGCCATAAGGAGGCTGAAGAGCAATTTCTGCACACCGGAGTACCTCGACCTAGCCCCCTGCAAGAGGGAGCTGACAAAGTAAACTAGGCCCTGCACAACTTCTTCTTTGGCGCCACATCACCTAGTCGCGTGGGTCCTGTCGCACTAGTGTCAGCCCTTGCCGGGGGCTCAGTCTTGCCAGGACCAAGCCCCGTCGGGGAGGGTTCTGGCTCGCCATCCGTCGACTCTGCTGTTGCTGCCACCTATTCGTCGACCTCCCTCTGCGCCACCAGCGCGGCGCTAACCACTTGATTTTTTGCCGCTAGGTACAGCAGCAACGGTTCTTGCGGTCTAGGCGCAACCAGCACTGGGGTGGAGGAGAGGTATTTCTTCAAATCCTGTAGCTCTGCCTCGGCCTCCGGGGTCCACTCCATTGGGCCCGCCTTATTCAAGATCTTGAAAAAGGGAAGGGCACGTTCAGCGGACTTGGAGATGAATCTGCTTATGGCGGCAACGCAGCCAATGAGCCGGCGCACGTCCTTGATCCGCTTAGGTGCCTCAATCAGCTCGATGGCCTTGATCTTGTCTGGGTTTGCCTCAATCCCACGCCGCGACACAAAGAACCCGAGAAGCTTGCCGGACGGGACACCGAAGGCACACTTCTCGGGGTTCAGCTTGAGGTTGATCTTGTGCAGGTTTGCAAATGTTTCCTCCAGATCTTGCACAAGTGTTGCTTTGTCCTTGGTTTTGACCACTATGTCATCCATATAAGCTTCCATATTTCATGCAGCTGGGGCTCAAAACCAATTTGGACTGCTCTTGCAAAAGTCGAGCCAGCACTCTTCAACCCGAAAGGCATCCGTGAAAAGCAGTACGTACCACATGGGGTGATGAATGATGTCTTCTCCTCATCTTCTCTTGTCATGAAGATCTGATGGTACCCTGAGTAGGCGTCGAGGAATGATAGCAGGTCACACCCGGCCGTGGAGTCAACAATCTGGTCGATGCGCGGTAATGGGAAAGGATCTTTTGGACAAGCTTTATTGATATATGTGTAATCAATACACATCCTCCACTTCCCGTTTGCCTTGCGCACCACTACCGGATTGGCCAGCTATGTTGGATGGAGCACCCCCCTTACGAAGCCTGCCGCCTCTAGCTTCCCAATCTCTTCCGTGATGAACTCCTGCCTCTCCAGAGCTTGCTTCTGGACCTTATTCTTGACGGGCTGTGCATGAGGACAGACAACAAGATGGTGCTCAATCACTTCCCTGGGAACGCCGGGGATGTCGGACGCTTGCCACGCAAACACATCGACATTCGCCCGCAGGAAGGTGATGAGCTCGCTTTCCTATTTGCCATCGAGGGTGGAGCTTATGGTGAAAGCTCCTCCCGTGCCGTCCTCCTTGACGGACACCTTCTTGGTCTCTGGTGGTGCAGCTCTCGACTTCTTGCTCTTGTCGGTGGAGCTCTCTGGCACGTCCTCGATGGAAGCGCAACACCCCAAAGAGGTGCGCTTGCCGGAGTGGGTACGAGGAGTCTCGCTGGTGTTCTTTCCTCTCAGGGCTTCAACGGTAGAGCAAGCTAGTGCCTTTGCGGCAGCTGCTGCAACCGCTTCCCGGTAGAGTTGGTCAGTGCAAATCAACACATCTTTCTTGTCGGAGGGGACAGTGATGATGTTCATCGGCACGGGCATCTTCAGTGTGTTGTAGGCGTAGTGAGAAGCTGCCATGAACTTGGCTAGCACCGGGCGGCCGAGGATCCCGTTGTAGGGCAAGGGGATCTCGGCTACATCGAAGACAATCCTCTCCGTCCTGTAGTTCAACTCGCCTCCAAACGTCACGGGCAACGTGACCTTTCCCTTCGGCTGGCTCCTCCCCAGGTTGACCCCTTGAAGCGTGCCCATCTCCTCGAGGTCTCCATCAGGGATCAGCAGCCTCTTGATCACAACAGGCGAGATCAAGTTCATGCCGGCCCCTCCGTTAACTAGCATCTTTGTCACCTTGAGGTTGTGGATCGTTGGTGAAACCAACAATGGCAAGCACCCGACCGCAGTGGTCCTCGATGTCAAAGATGATAGGCGTGCTGGACCACTTTAGTGGCTTCCGTGCATTGAGTGACGGCTCCGCTGCTGTGATCTGATACGTCTCCAACGTATCTATAATTTTTGATTGTTCCATGCTATTATATTACCCCTTTTGGATGTTTATGGGCTTTATTTTACACATTTATATCATTTTTGGGGCTAACCTACTAACCGGAGGCCCAGCCCGTATTGCTGTTTTTTTGCCTATTTCGGTATTTCAAAGAAAAGGAATATCAAACGGAGTCCAAACGGAATGAAACCTTCGGGTGCGTGATTTTTGGAACGAACGTGATCCAGAGGACTTGGAGTGCAAGCCAAGAAGTAGACGAGACGACAACGAGGGTGGAGGGCGTGCCCCCCTGTCTTGTGGGCCCCTCGGGCGGCCACTGACCTACTTCTTCCTCCTATATATACCCACGTACCCCGAAAACATCCAGGAAGCCAACGAAAAACAATTTCCACCATCGTAACCTTATGTATCCGTGAGATCCCATCTTGGAGCCTTCGTCGGTGCTCCGCCGGAGGGGGAATCGACCATGGAGGGCTTCTACATCAACACCATAGCCCCTCCGATGAGTTGTGAGTAGTTTAACACAAACCTTCGGGTCCATAGTTATTAGCTAGATGGCTTCTTCTATCTTTTTGGATCTCAATACCATGTTCTCCCCCTCTCTTGTGGAGAACTATTCGATGTAACTCTTTTTGTGGTGTGTTTGTCGAGATCCGATGAATTGTGGGTTTATGATCAAGTTTATCTATGAGAAATATTTGAATCTCCTCTGAATTCTTTTATGTATAATTGAGTTATCTTTGCAAGTCTCTTCGAATTATCAGTTTGGTTTGGCCTACTAGATTGATCTTTCTTGCCATGGGAGAAGTGTTTAGCTTTGGGTTCAATCTTGCGGTGTCCTTACCCAGTGACAGCAGGGGTTGCAAGGCACGTATTGTATTGTTTCCATCGAGGATAAAAAGATGGGGTTTATATCATATTGCATGAGTTTATCCCTCTACATCATGTCATCTTTCTTAATGCGTTACTCTGTTCTTATGAACTTAATACTCTAGATGCATGCTGGATAGCGGTCGATGTGTGGAGTAATAGTAGTAGATGCAGGCAAGAGTCAGTCTACTTGTCGCGGACGTGATGCCTATATACATGATCATGCCTAGATAATATCATAATTATTCGCTTTTCTATCAATTGCTCGACAGTAATTTGTTCACCCACCGTAATACTTATGCTATCTTGAGAGAAGCCACTAGTGAAACCTATGGCCCCCGGGTCTATGTTTTATCATATAAGCTTTGAATCTACTTTTATTTGCATAATTACTTTTCCAATCAATATTATAAAATACCAAAAATATTTTTATCTTATCATACTATCTCTATCATATCTCACTTTCGCAAGTGGCCGTGAAGGGATTGACAACCCCTTTATTGTATTGGTTGCGAGTTCTTTGTTTGTTTGTGTAGGTGCGTGGGACTTTTGAGGAGCCTCCTACTGGACTGATACCTTGGTTCTCAAAAACTGAGGGAAATACTTACGCTACTATTGCTGCATCACCCTTTCCTCTTCAAGGAAAACCAACGCAAGCTCAAGACGTAGCAAGAAGGATTTCCGGCGCCGTTGCCAGGGAGGTCTTCGCTCAAGTCAAGACATACCAAGTACCCATCACAAACTCATCTCCCTCGCATTTACATTATTTGCCATTTGCCTCTCGTCTTCCTCTCCCCCACTTCACCCTTGCCGTGTTATTCGCCCTCTCTTTCCCAATCTTCTTCTCTCTCTTCCGCTTGTCTTTTGTTTGCTCACCGTTATGTCTAGTTCCTTATCTGCTCCTATGTCTCCCGAGTTTGAAGTTCTTCACTTCAAGCAAAGGCAAGGAGAAAACTTCAAAGATGCTTGGTATAGGATGGTGGAATCTTATCACAATTGCACCCTAGAGGTGAATTTTAGAATTCTTCTTCGCAATTTTTATGTTGGGCTAAATATGTCGCATAGACAACTCTTGGATTGCATTGCCAAAGGAATTTTTTATTGAAATTGATCCTAGTATTACGCATGAAATTATAGAGGGAATAGTGGGAACACTACCTCAAAAAGGGCGATCACATCCTACCCAAGAAGACACACAAGTATTTGGAAAAATTTGCGAAGTAACAATTTTTTACAAAAGTCTCTTGAGCCTCTTAAAAGTGTTAGCGGGAATCTTCACCGCATGAATATGTTGATTACTCTTTGCAATAAGCGGTTGGATTCTTTGGATCTAAAAATTTATGAGTATGAAGGGAAACGCAAAGAACCTCCCGGATTCGAGCATGACTCCGCTAAAAAACTGAAAATTAAAGATGGCACTACTTAGATCTATCTTCGCTTTTATGCCTAGCTAGGGGAGTTAAATGATAGCGCTAGTTGGGAGGCAACCCAATTTGTTTTGTGTTTTTTGTTTTTGTTTCTGTTTAGTAATAAATTTTGCATCTACCTTCTGTTTAGATGTGTTTTTATGTTTTAATTAGTGTTTGTGCCAAGTAGAACCTATAGGATAACCTATGGTGATAGTTAATTTGATTCTGCTGAAAAAACAGAAACTTTGTGCACACGAAATTAGTTTTGTTAAATCACAGAAACGTGATTTTGCGTTGATTCTTTTTGCTTCTGATCAATAGACAAATTTCCAAGGACTTCCTATTTCGGTAGGATTTTTAGAGTTCAGAAGTTTGCGTTAGTTACAGATTGCTACAGACTGTTCTGTTTTTGACAGATTCTGTTTTCCGTGTGTTGTTTGCTTATTTTGATGCATCTATGGCTAGTATTAAGTGGTATGAACCATAGAGAACTTGAAATACAGTAGGTTTAACACCAATATAAATAAAGAATGAGTTCATTACAGTACCTTATGCGGTGGTTTTTTTTTCTTTCACTAACGGAGCTTATGAGATTTCCTGTTGAGTTTTGTGTTGTGAAGTTTTCAAGTTTTGGGTAAAGATTTGATGGACTATGGAATAAGGAGTTGAAAAAGCCTAAGCTTGGGGATGCCCATGGCACCCCAAGATATTCAATAGTAGCCAAAAGCCTAAGCTTGGGGATGCCCCGGGAAGGCATCCCCTCTTTCGTCTTCGTTCATTGGTAACTTTACTTGGAGCTATATTTTTATTCGCCACATGATATGTGTTTTGCTTGGAGCGTCGTGTATGATATTAGTATTTGCTTTTTAGTTTTCCACAATCATCCTTGCTGTACACACCTTTTTGGAGAAGCCTACTTGATTGAAATTTATTAGAATACTCTATGTGCTTCACTTATATCTTTTGAGCTAGATAGTTTTTGCTCTAGTGCTTCACTTATATCTTTTAGAGCACGGTGGTGGCTTAATTTTGTAGAAATTGCTAGTCTCTCATGCTTCACTTATATTATTTTGAGAGTCCCTTAGAACAGCATGGTATTTGCTATGGTTATAAAATTGGTCCTAGAATGGTAGGCATGCAAGTTGGGTATAATAAAAACTATCATAGGAAGTGAATTGGATGCTATGATGAACTTGATACTTGATAATTGTTTTGAGATATGGAGGTAGTGATATTAAAGTCATGCTAGTTGGGTGATTAGGAATTTAAAGAATGCTTGTGTTGAAGTTATCAAGTCCCGTAGCATGCACGTATGGTTAAAGTTGTGTAACAAATTTGAAACATGAAGTGTACTTGGATTGTGCATCCTTATGAGTGGCGGTCGGGGACGAGCGATGGTATTTTCTTACCAATCTATCCCTCTAGGAGCATGCGCGTAGTGCTTGGTTTTTGATGACTTCTAAATTTTTGCAATAAGCATATGAGTTCTTTTGACTATTGTTGAGTCAATGGATTATACGCACTCTTACCTTTCCACCATTGCTAGCCTCTTTGGTACCGTGCATTGCCCTTTCTCACCTTGAGAGTTGGTGTAAACTTCGCCGGTGCATCCAAACCCCGTGATACGATATGCTCTATCACACATAAACCTCCTTATATCTTCCTCAAAACAGCCACCATACCTACCTATTATGGCATTTCCATAGCCATTCCGAGATATATTGCCATGCAACTTTCAACCATTCCGTTTATCATCATGACACGCATTACTTTTGTCATATTGCCATTGCATGATCATGTAGTTGACATCGTATTTTGGCAAAGCCACCATACATAATTTTTCATACATGTCACTCTTGATTCATTGCACCATCCCGATACACCGCTGGAGGCATTCATATAGAGTCATATCTTGTTCTAGTTTCGAGTTGTAATTCATGTGTTCTAATCAATAAAAGTGTGATGATCATCATTATTAGAGCTTTGTCCCAAGAAATAAAAATAAAAAAAGAAAGGCCAAAAAGAAAAGGCCAAAGAAAAAAAAAGAAAAAAAGAAAAAAATAATAAAATAAATAAAAAGGGGCAATGTTACTATCTCTTTTTCCACACTTGTGCTTCAAAGTAGCACCATGTTCTTCATATAGCGAGTCTCATATATTGTGCTTCGAAGTAGCACCATGTTCTTCATATAGCGAGTCTCATATGTTGTCACTTTCATATACTAGTGGGAATTTTTCATTATAAGAACTTGGCTTGTATATTCCTACGATGGTCTTCCTCAAATGCCCTAGGTCTTCGTGAGCAAGCAAGTTGGATGCATACCCACTAGTTTTCTTTTGTTAATCTTTCATTCATTTAAAGCTCTAGTGCATCCGTTGCATGGCAATCCCTACTCTTCATGTTGACATCAATTGATGGGCATCTCCATAGCCCGTTGATTATCCTCGTCAATGTGAGACTTTCTCCTTTTTTGTCTTCTCCACACAATCCCCATCATCATATTCTATTCCACCCATAGTGCTATATCCATGGCACACGCTCATGTATTGCGTGAAAGTTGAAAAAGTTTGAGATTATTTAAGTAAGAAACAATTGCTTGGCTTGTCATCGGGGGTGTAGAATTTAGGAACATTTTTGTGTGACGAAAATGAAGCATAGCCTAACTATATGATTTTGTAGGGATGAACTTTCTTTAGCCATGTTATTTTGAGAAGACATGATTGCTTTTATTAGTATGCTTGAAGTATTACTATTTCTTATGTCAATATGAACTTTTATTTTGAATCATTTGGATCTGAACATTCATGCCACAATAAAGAAAATTACATTGAGAATTATGCTAGGTAGCATTCCACATCAAAAATTCTGTTTTTAGCATTTACTTACTCGAGGACGAGCAGGAATTAAGCTTGGGGATGCTTGATACGTCTCCAGCGTATCTATAATTTTTGATTGTTCCATCCTATTATATTACCCCTATTGGATGTTTATGGGCTTTATTTTACACATTTATACCATTTTTGGGGCTAACCTACTAACCGGAGGCCCAGCCCGTATTGTTGTTTTTTTGCCTATTTCAGTATTTCAAAGAAAAGGAATATCAAACGGAGTCCAAATGGAATGAAACCTTCGGGAGCGTGATTTTTGGAACGAACGTGATCCAGAGGACTTGGAGTGCAAGCCAAGAAGCAGCTGAGGCGGCCACGAGGGTGGAGGGCGTGCCCACCCCTACAGGGCGCGCCCCCTGTCTCGTGGGCCCCTCGGGCGGCCACCGACCTACTTCTTCCTCCTATATATACCCACGTACCTCGAAAACAACCAGGGAGCCAATGAAAAACAATTTCCACCATCGTAACCTTCTGTATCCGTGAGATCCCATCTTGGAGCCTTCGCCGGCGCTCCGTCGGAGGGGGAATCGACCACGGAGGGCTTCTACATCAACACCATAGCCCCTCCGATGAGTTGTGAGTAGTTTACCACAGACCTTCAGGTCCATAGTTATTAGCTAGATGGCTTCTTCTCTCTTTTTGGATCTCAATACCATGTTCTCCCCCTCTCTTGTGGAGATCTATTCGATGTAACTCTTTTTGCGGTGTGTTTGTCGAGATCCGATGAATTGTGGGTTTATGATCAAGTTTATCTATGAGAAATATTTGAATCTCCTCTGAATTATTTTATGTATGATTGAGTTATCTTTGCAAGTCTCTTCGAATTATCAGTTTGGTTTGGCCTACTAGATTGTCTTTCTTGCCATGGGAGAAGTGTTTAGCTTTGGGTTCATTCTTGCGGTGTCCTTACCCAGTGACAGCAGGGGTTGCAAGGCACGTATTGTATTGTTGCCATTGAGGATAAAAATATGGGGTTTATATCATATTGCATGAGTTTATCCCTCTACATCATGTCATCTTTCTTAATGCGTTACTCTGTTCTTATGAACTTAATACTCTAGATGCATGCTGGATAGCGGCCAATGTTATGGATGTGATGCCTATATACATGATAATGCCTAGCTATTCTCATAACTATGCACTTTTCTATCAATTGCTCGACAGTAATTTGTTCACCCACCGTAATACTTATGCTATCTTGAGAGAAGCCACTAGTGAAACCTATGGCCCCCGGGTCTATCTTTTATCATATAAGCTTTTAATCTACTTTTATTTGCATCTTTACTTTTCCAATCTATATTATAAAATACCAAAAATATATTTATCTTATCATACTATCTCTATCAGATCTCACTTTCGCAAGTGGCCATGAAGGGATTGACAACCCCTTTATTGTGTTGGTTGCGAGTTCTTTGTTTGTTTGTGTAGGTGCGTGGGACTTTTGAGGAGCCTCCTACTGGATTGATACCTTGGTTCTCACAAACTGAGGGAAATACTTACGCTACTATTGCTGCATCACCCTTTCCTCTTCAAGGAAAACCAACGCAAGCTCAAGACGTAGCATGATCTCACACGCCCACTGCTTGAGCTGGCGGTGGGATGCATGTAGCGAGGCACCACCGTCGATGCACATGGCCTTTGTAGCTTTCTGGAACTCGTGGTCGCCGGACTCATCGTCCTCGTCATGATCATCGTCTTCCTGCTTCTTGTCGTGGCTCCGGGCGGACCTCTCTTGCTGATTATCCTTGTGCAGCGGCCTCCTTGGCCGCCACGCTTCTTGCCGGATCCTTCGGCACCATCTTGGCCCGTCTCCTTGTCCCGCCGTTCATATTCGGCTTTCTGCTTCTCGGCGAGCAGCTCAACTTGTCAGCAGTTTTGGATGTCATGGCCTTTGGTGCGGTGGATCTTGCAATACTGCTTGTCGAAGCCCCCTGGCTTGTCAGCAGCCGTCATGGCCCGGTAAGCGGCACACCCTGAACCTCCTTGCTGGGGTCGCTTGCCTTAGACTTTTTGGCAGTGTCGGTGTTGTCGGATCCCTCGACGGCAAGCACGGTCTTGCCCTTGCGCTTTCTGTTACGACACCGACCCTTCTTGGCTCGGGCGGTAGTGTCATCTGTGGAGTCGGTTTCCGTGCCGGCGTCTTCACTGGGGTACTTCCTCCCCTCTTCGGCTCGAGCGCACCGATAGGATAGAACATAAAGCTTGGCCACATCCTTGACCTTGTTCATCGCCAGCTCCTCGCGCATCTTGTGGTTGTGCACATTCTGATGGAATGCACTGATCATGGCAGCATGATGAACGTCTGGGATGTTATACTGTACTCGGCTGAACCTTTGGATGTACTTGCGGAAATTTTCTCCTTCCTTCTGGGGGATGATGTGCAAACCGCTCGCCTGGCCATGAGCTTGGTTGCCTCCAATAAAGGCGCCAACGAACTCATGACACAGATCCGACCAAGAATAAATGGAGTCCACTGGCAAGTGCATCAACCATGACATGACATTGGGCTTGAGTGCCAACGGGAAGTAATTGGCAAGCACCTTATCATCGAGGGCCCCAGCAGCTTGCATTGCGATGGTGTAGATGCTGAGGAACTCTGACGGGTGAGTCTTGTCGTTGTACTTCTTGCCAACGTCGGGCTTGAACATGCGGTGGGAGGGCCACTGGAACCGCCACAGCTATCGAGTGATGGCCGGACAACCCACCTCATAGGGTAGGCCATCGTAGCCTCCCGGTGCTGGGTGGTCCATAGTAGGCCCTGCCCGTCTGTTTGACTGGTGGCGTGCATCGCGCCAGCTTTCGATGGTGGTTCGAGTGTCTTCAAGGGCTCGCTCCCGAAGAACTTGACGTTGGTCACGGTAGGTCCGCGGATTGGATGACGCTATGGAGATATCATCACGAGTGTCATCACGACGGATCAACACCCGCGGCGGCTGGTGCGGAGGAGGAGAGTGCACCGTGGCTGCATCGCCCCCGGCCCGTCCACCGCTGGTATGCGGTGGCTCGACGGAGCGACGGCCTACGGGCCCCGCTGGTCGCGGCTCATGTTTGTTGGCTATGCCGACGAGGCTCCGGACAGTGGCTCTCCATTCGTCGAGCTTCTCCACAGCAGGAGGAAAGTCGAGGAGCAGCTACGCGCGCGCCAGTGCTTCTGCTGGTGTGGGCGGCGGCGAAAGCTGCATGGACCGTGATGCGCTTCAACTTCTAACTATGTTAGAAGGTTCCCTATCACGGCCCTGTGGCTGTCCGCCATTTTCGCCAGCACCTTGGCATACATGCTGGCCCTCCTCGTCATGTGAAGGGAGCGTGGGACTCTTCCCGGGGCGGTGCCCAGGGTCACCAGCAGGGCGGCGCTGCTCATTGCGCACAACTTGAGAAGAGCGTGCCGTGGGCGCCGGCATTGGTGTCTTGGAGGTCGCCGTGCCGCTATCCGGTGGCACGACGACGCCCCTGGAGGGCCCCGCACCGCCGGCGGGGGCCCCAACTCCGTCTCTGAAGTTTGTGGCGCGTGGCTTGTCGCCTGGCGTACGAGCGACGCCACTCACCAGACCCGGACTACCAGGGTGATGTGGATGTTCGCGGGCTGCACCACGGGTTCTTTCCGTGACTGGCCCGCTACTGGTCCACCCCAGTATTGGCAGTCCGGTCCCGGATAAACCGATCATCGTGGTCGTCTTCTTCTTGGGAGCCATGGCGATGAAGAACTATGCTACTAGCTGCTACACCAGATTCTCACTACTACGCCCCCTACCTGGCGCGCCAAAGATGTCGGTGGAAAATGACACCTATGGGATCACAAGAATACCTACTACGGTTGCGGGGCGTGGGGTGGTGAGAAGAGCGGGATCAGCAGTCAGCACAAACACTCAGGTCGTTTATCCAGGTTTGGGCCGCCAGGATGCGTAATACCCTAGTCATGCTTTTGTGTGTATATCTGTGTTCTTGGAGTTCTTGAGCTAGCTACAACGAGCGTAACTTGTCCCAGGGTCCGAATCCTTCTCCTGGATACCTTGGGCCTCCTTTTATAGGCAAGGGGATCGCCACAGTGGCACACAGGAGGTGGCATCGAGGTACTATGGTTAAGCCTATCGCTTGCCATTACGGGACAAGAAGCATTTAATGCACCTCTGACATGTCCTCCTTACTTTACCGCCGCTTCTCCCTGCCTCGACACGTGTCTAGGCTAGCGCGGCGGTCAGCACCATGTAGGCTGGCAGGCTGCTGAGCTGGTGCGGTGGTAGGGCCTTCACGAAGATCTGCATGCCTCCACGTAGGCATGCGCTGAGTTGGTCGAGAAGCCTCATGTCGACACGCAGGCGCCTGCCTAGCTGGTGGGCTGGCAGCTGCATGGGAGCGGTGGTAGAAACTTGGCGGGTGCGGGCCTGGCTGTGGCCTCGCGGATGTCCTCGGCAAGGGCCTTGCCGGGGCCCCGGCAAGGGTCTCGTCGTGGCGTTGTGGTCGTCCCCGGCAAGGGTCTTGCCGTGGGTCTTGTGGGTTTCCTCGGCAAGGATCTCGCCGAGGTTCGTCGTCTTCTAATCCTCTTCTGATTTGGAGTGTTTCTTGTCTTCACGAAGATCTGCATGCCATCATGGAGGTGCCTCCCGAGACCAGGTCCCAACGTGGTTGGCGGTGTTGGAAAAACTGGGGCTTAAGGGTGGCGCCCTCCGCTGGCGCCGGGTAAGCTGCCCCGGCAAGGTCCTTGCCGGGGCCGTGGGGGTCGCCCCGGCAAGGGTCTTGCCGGGGGAAACCACCTCGCCTTCTTGCTCTTTATGCCTCCATCTTGGCGTTGCTTTGGCCGTCTTGCGGCTTTGATTTCCTGCCTCTGCCCTGCTTAAGTGTGGCCGTAGGCGCGGCTCCGGGTGCCCGTGCACAAATAAGGGGTACAAAGGAGTGCCTCTACTTTAGTACACCAACAATATCTATAATTTTTTATTGTTCCATTATATTATCTGTTTTGGATGTTTAATGGGCTTTATTATACACTTTTATTCTATTTTTGGGACTAACCTATTAACTGGAGGCCCAGTCCAAATTGTTGTTTTTTGCTTATTTCAGTGTTTCGCAGAAAAGGAATATCAAACGAAGTCCAAAAGGAATGAAACCTTCGGGAGAGTCATTTTTGGAACAAACGCAATCCAGGAGACTTGGAGTGGACGTCAAGGAAGCAACAAGGCGGCCACGAGGCAGGGAGGCGCGCCCCCCCACCCTCGTGGGCCCCTCGTGGCTCCCCTGACCGACTTCGTTCGCCTATATAAACTCATATACCCTGAAAACATCCAAGAGCACCACGAAACTCTATTTCCACCGCCGCAACCTTCTGTACCCGTGAGATCCCATCTTGGGGCCCTTTCCGGCGCTTCACCGGAGGGGGAATCGATCATGGAGGGCTTCTACATCAACACCGTAGCCTCTCCGATGAAGTGTGAGTAGTTTACCTCAGACCTTCGGGTCCATAGTTATTAGCTAGATGGCTTCTTCTCTCTGTTTGGATCTCAATACAAAGTTCTCCTCGATCTTCTTGGAGATCTATTTGATGTAATTCTCTTTGCAGTGTGTTTGTCGAGATCCGATGAATTGTGGGTTTATGATTAAGATTATCTATGAACAATATTTGAATCTCCTCTGAATTCTTTTATGTATGATTTGTTATCTTTGCAAGTCTCTTCGAATTATCAGTTTGGTTTGTCCTACTAGATTGATCTTTCTTGCAATGGGAGAAGTGCTTAGCTTTGGGTTCAATCTTGCGGTGTCCTTTCCCAGTGACAGCAGGGGCAGCAAGGCACGTATTGTATTGGTGCCATCGAGGATAAAAAGATGGGGTTTATATCATATTGCTTGAGTTTATCCCTCTACATCATGTCATCTTGCCTAATGTGTTACTCTGTTCTTATGAACTTAATACTCTAGATGCATGCTGGATAGCGATCGATGTGTGGAGTAATAGTAGTAGGTGCAGAATCATTTTGATCTACTTGTCGCGGACGTGATTCCTATATACATGATCATGCTTAGATATTCTCATAACTATGCACTTTTCTATCAATTGCTCGACAGTAATTTGTTCACCCACCGTAATACTTATGCTATCTTGAGAGAAGCCACTAGTGAAACCTATGGCCCCCGGGTCTATTTTCCATCATATAAGTTTCTAATCTATTTTATTTTGCAATCTTTATTTTCCAATTTATATCATAAAAATACCAAAAATATTTATCTTATTATCTCTATCAGATCTCACTTTTGCAGTGGTCGTGAAGGGATTGACAACCCCTTTATCGCATTGGTTGCAAGATTCTTATTTGTTTGTGCAGGTACGAGGGATTTGAGTGTAGCCTCCTACTGGATTGATACCTTGGTTCTCAAAACCGAGGGAAATACTTAAGCTACTTTGCTGCATCACCCTTTCCTCTTGAAGGGAAAACAACGCATGCTCAAAAGGTAGCAATATCACATAAACTCATAATACCAATCGTCATCGAACGTTAAGCGTGTGGACCCTACGAGTTCGAGAACTATGTAGACATGACCGAGACATGTCTTCGGTCAATAACCAATAGCAGAACCTGGATGCTCATATTGGTTCCTACATATTCTACGAAGATCTTTATCGGTCAAACTTCATAACAACATACGTTGTTCCCTTTGTCATCGGTATGTTACTTGCCCGAGATTCGATCATCGGCATCCCAATACCTAGCTCAATCTCGTTACTGGAAAGTCTCTTTACTCGTTCTATAATACTTCATCCCGCAACTAACTCATTAGTCACAATGCTTGCAAGGCTTATAGTGATGAGTATTACCAAGAGGACCCAGAGATACCTCTTCGAAACACGGAGTGACAAATCCTAATCTCGATCTATGCCAACCCAACAAACACCTTCGGAGACACCTGTAGAGCACCTTTATAATCACCCTTTTACATTGTGATGTTTGGTAGCACACAAAGTGTTCCTCCGGTATTCGGGAGTTGCATAATCTCATAGTCTGAGGAACTTGTATAAGTCATGAAGAAAGTAGTAGCAATGAAACTAACACGATCATAATGCTAAGCTAACGGATGGGTCATGTCCATCACATCATTCTCCTAATGATGTGATCCCGTTCATCAAATGACAACGCATGTCTATGGTTAGGAAATGTAACCATCTTTGATTAATGTGCTAGTCAAGTAGAGGCATACTAGGGACTATATGTTTTGTCTATGTATTCACACATGTACTAAGTTTCCGGTTAATACAATTTTAGCATGAATAATAAACATTTATCATGAATTAAGGAAATAATTAATAACTTTATTATTGCCTCTAGGGCATTTTCCTTCAGTAGGGGGCGGTGAGGCCTCAACAGCAGCACAGCCGGCCACTAGAGGCACGAGTAGGCGGTCTCGCCGATGCTGGTTTGGGCGGCTGGTGCAAGAAGAGTAGCGATTGAAGAAGCAGCAGGACCGTTCGATTCAAATCCAATGGTGACTGCTGCTAGAATCGTTTGTTGACTAAGTTGACAAGCCCTGCGTATACGTCAACTTAGTAGGCCCACAGATCAGCCTCCCAACTGGTGCGCCCCAGATGTCAGTGGGAGGAATAATTTTTTCGCATAATAAGGAGGCAGTTGATTACGTGCGGCCAGGCTAGCGGAGGGAGTAGGGTGGGCCGGTGAAGCCTGCGCGGCATCACAGCGGGCCACAAGAGGAGGGAGCAGGCAGTCCTGCTGGCACTAGTTTAGGCGGCTGGAGTAGGAAGATCAGAGATTGAAGAAGCACGTCAGCCATTGGATGGACATCCAACAGTCACTGCTGCTAGAATCGTGTCTTGACTCACAAAGCCTTGCGTAAACAAGTCAGCCTCGAAATCTGTGGTATGTACAACCCATTTGCTATTATTTTTATAATTTTTACTCATTTTCTAATTCATATGGAATTTATTGCAGCCCATTTTCCATTTTTAGAATTTCTGCCCATTTTCTGGTCAGTACCAGGGTTAAAAAATTGAACTAAATATGTGCGAAATTTTGAAAATTCGCAAATTTTTGCTGGGGAACAAAATATTCTTAATCCAAAAATTAGTAGCCATACTAAAAAATTAAAAATAAATTAGTACTATGTCATGTTAAATCCAATGAAATACTCCCTCAGTCCCAAAATTCTTGTCTTAGATTTGTCTAAATACGGATGTATCAAGTCACGTTTTGGTATTAGAAACATCCGTATCTAGACTAATCTAAGAGAAGAATTTTGGGACGGAGGGAGTATAAAATATCAATGAAGAACAAAAACAGAAAAGAAACTAATATCCCATTTGCTATATTTTTTTTTGGAATTTTCAACCCCTTTGATATTACTTTTAACAGACACTGACCATACTCTTTGGCCAGGCCGGAATGCATCCCTCCTCGTCTTGAAAGATTTAAAGCCCAGTAAGTCGGAGAAAACAAATAGGCCTAGCTTGGGTATTATTCAAAAACAAATACTGGGCTACCTATTTCCCCAAAGAAAAAAAATGTTGGGCTGGTCATGTTATTAGACGGGCCACAGAGACCGCACAACCAAGTTTATAGCCTGCTCCTCCGAATTACTACTCAAAAAAAGTTGTGAAATTCTATCGTTAATTGACTATACGTTGAAAATGATGTGGGTCCCAGATATAAACAGGGTGGATCAGAGTAAAAAACGAGGGGTGCATCTGAGTAGTAAAAGAGGCGCTTGCTTGTGTTCGAGAGTGGACCTGGTGGGTCCGTACTGTCATACTCACAACTACAATCCTCTCCCGATTCACAATGTTGACAGGGCCGGATGGCGGCGCCGCGGCGAGCGCACCAAGGCGGAGGATAAAGTGTTGTCGCCAATGTGCTAGGCTGGGTTGGACATTCTTATTTAAAAATAAAAATGGACTGGAACTATTTACGACGTTGTCTATGATTTGCATGGGTCCGCTGGTTGCAGGCAGAAAATGCTGGGAGAAAGAAGTCTGGTCGCTAACTTTGCCTAAGAATAATTACGACTGAATGTAACGACACTATCATAGGAAATAATATCCTCCTGTTAAATCGTGAATTTAAAGAACTGGTGCATGAGCATTTAGCTTTATTTATTTATTTACTTATTTATGTTTAGGGGACCATGAGCATGTACCTGGGCCAGATTCATGTGAGAACCTCCCTTCCAGTTAATTATGGGCTCCTCTATTGGGCCTTCATCAGTGGGCTGCATGTTATCAACAAGTGGAAAATGTGTTCCGTACCAAAAATAGTATGCGCTACGTATGGTACGGGGCACTAAAGGATCAAACCATGCAACGACTTCCAAAACATTGTGTTTGTCGTTCTAACAACACATTTATTCAACCAACAGACGAAATATACTACTGATTGTACATTCAAAACAACAGCTGCAACAACCAGGGCTGGGGGAGCAACAAAAGCAGTAAGCAGGCCAAAAGAGTAAAGACGCAGCTCTCTCTTCCAAACCAAACATCAGCCATCATTACAAAAGGGCTACCAAAAAAGAACAAGTGTATGCATCAAACTAGATAAAGATCCTACTACACCAAGTGTACACATCTAACTAACTGGCTCAGTTAGACGTTACTATTTATTAAGATGTGGAGATTGGCTGACGGCTTGAACCAGATGGGTGCCTGACGCGGGCAACTCCAGCCAGCAGGTTGAAGTCTGATACTTGCGGCCCTCTCTCCTACTTTGGGCTGCAGAGCATGGCGACACATATCAGGGTGTGGTGCATGCAGAGACGCATGGTACGTTGTGTACACACAGTTTTGCATGATGAACGAAATCGCGCTGCCATCATGATCCTTGCCGTCGGTTATCTCCTGGTTAATCGGATAATTCAGTCCGAGAAACAGAGAGCGTGTACCAAGGCTACTTACCAGCCTATGGTCAAAAATTCCTGAAGGCCCAGAGAAGCTGGGATCCTGCTCAAAGACCTTGCAGTGACTGTGATTGTATTCTGTGAAACAACACATCATGTATGTGTGAACGATCATCAATTGTTCGCCGTCGTCTGATCGAGCCAGGAACCACCTGCAACTGCCATGCCGCTTTTCTTTGAAAGGTTCTGGGATTAGGAAGGGTAGGGACACCAGGCGGCCTACAACATCATATCAAGTTGGAGTCAAATAAAAAATGGCTCTTAATGTAGTCAATCTTAAGAATATCATGATATGAGCATGGATATTTTTTCAGTAAATGTTGACAGTAATATAAGCAAGCCATCATGATATCATAGGAAAGTAACATACTGTTATAACAGCCATTTGTAGCGATGACTGGAGTAGGCCAGCAATACGTCCAGCCATAGAAGGAGTCGATAGCGTAATTGAAGCCCTTGTGTTCAATGGCATCAGAGAACCATGGAGGATGTATGATCCTGCGATGGACGTGCAGATTTATCCACTTACCGTAGTGACCTATCAGATAGGCGAGACCGTGGTTGAAGAACGCAATTAGCCTGAAGTCTTTATAATTCGCATATATTGTGGGCACTTGGAAGATTACAACCTTGAGCAAATCAAACTTGGTATCATGTTGGCTACTGTACGATTCCGAGTATTCTGGGCCGCGGTGCCAAAGTAGTGTAGTGTTAATCGAAGGAAGGGGGATCAATCGCCGGGTGTAGACCTCCACGAGCATCCAACTGCCCCAATCGTCGACGAGCACCATCCAAGATGTGTTCATGCCGACCCAGTACATACCATTAATGTATTTGAGGGTGAAGGGGATCGGATCGCAGTCAAGGGGGTTGATGCTTGCCACCCTACGATCGTTATTATAAGTGCATCTAGTGCCCCTTAGTGATTTTGGTGTATTGAAGACTTATAGGTTAAGCGACTAATATGTTTATGAGTGTACACAGGCTCTATAAGTCGATGAGGAGTTTGATATTTACAATGAAAGTCGACCCCTAAAAATGAATGTCTTCAGTTGAAGACTTTGGTTCTCCTGAAGACCTTGAAAGTGAAGAAATTGGTATGACCTTGAAGACTTGGATATTCATGCGAGGATTATGAAGCATGAAGACTTTTGTTTTCGTAGTTTCATTTTGTCTTTCTGAGTCATAGGAAACACCATACTATTAAAGGGGGTCGAGGTAATACTAAGGAAACTGATTTCCAAGTGATGCTCATCTCAAAATCCTACACCTACCTAATCCTTCCGAGGGAAGCCATTGGAAATCTCATATCAGTTCAGTCAATTTCCTCAGTGACAGAGACGAAGATCTTATGGTCTCTGAGGAATTTGTTCTGACTGAGGAGTTAGGAACTCGCCAGTGCGGATTGCCTACACATTGAGGAACATGATAGCCCTGAGGAATTCGAACCTCAAATCCGACCGTTGCTGTGCTACGCGCTAGCTGTCCAAAAATATCCTACCACCTAACGATCATATCATTGAAGGGAATTTATGTCTTATCATGTTGGGCTGCTCCCTAGGCTATAAATAGCCGCCCCCTACAACCACTAGCTGGTTGGCTGCTCCGACAGAAACTGACACTTGTCAATTGAGATCATCCCATCCTCCGAGGACTTTGAGCGAAAATCATCAAGTGAGGAAAACCCAAAACCCAAACCCAAACACCTACAAACCCAAAGTGACTGAGCATCACTGAAGAGATTGTTCCTATGTGCAATAGAGGCTTGTTACCTTTAAGGACTGTGTATCCTCCAGACGGTTAGGTGTCATGGTCTGAGCATCCAAGAGGAATTGTGGATCGCCGAGTGACCAAGTCTGTGAAGGTTTGGAAATCACCTGTGAAGACTTACCATGAGTGTTGGGCAAGGTCTGTGTGACCTTAGCTCAAGGAGAATACGGTGAGGACTATGTGTCTTCGAGTTTAAATACTCAGCCGCTCCAACCAGACGTACAACTGTCACAGCATTTGGAACTGTTCTACCAAATCATTGTCTTCACCAAGCCTACTGGTTCTATTTCTTCAACCCTTTCATTTCCTCATTCATGTGTTGATGAACCTGATCATTATTGTTTGAAGACTTTGACTGAAGACTTTCTCCATTTCCTCTATCCGATTTCTTCAGTCACACTGTCTTCAGCCTGCTTATCCTGTGTTTACGCTACTCGTGCTCTGTGTTTGTTTTTCATATCATCATGATGACTACACTGTTACTCTGTTATATTTACACTTGAGTATTTATTCTTCTGCTAGTTGTTCGTGACTTAGAAATTTCCTCACCCTAAAATTCCTCAGTGACGAATTTGTAAAAATCACACATTCACCCCCTCTAGTCGACTTAATGCACTTTCAATTGGTATCAGAGCAAGGTACTCGCTTGTTTTGTGTGATTTTGGATTAACCGCCTGGAGTTTTAGTTATGTCATCTCCAGGAATGAAGAAAGTGACATGCCCCATCTTTGACAGTCATGAGTATCCCAAGTGGAAGGCCATGATGAAGAAGCGACTCATGGCGATGAACAGCGAACTGTGGACCATCACTGAGATTGGTATTACCGATCTATGCAAGATAGCAGAGGCTGATGATATTCGCAAGTACACTCTACTCAATCTCACGGCGAAGGATATCATCTGGTCTTGTTTGTCCCAAAATCAGTTTAGGAACATCATGCATCTCAACCATGCGAAGCTTATCTGGGACCGACTCTCTGAGGTCTATGAAGGCCATCATACTCGTCATGATCCTTGGTTTGAGGATTTCAAGGAATCTCTCAAGGAGATGAATTTCGCCCCAGAATCATCATCCACTGCACCATGCCTTATGGCAAAGGGTGCCAAGGGAACTGAATGCTACCTTTCCGAATCTAGTGATGATGAATCGGGTGATGAATTTGGACCCAGCTACACTAAACTTGCTTCCCTTGGCACTAAACAACAAAGAGCTCTTGAAAAAGTTCAAAATATGCTTAATGAAAGCGATGAGATGTTGGGTGAGGAGTTGAATCGAACTAAGGCCTTGACTGATAGTCTTCAGAGACTTCAGTCTAGGTTTGACAACCTTCAAAATCATCATAACACTCTCTTAACTGATCATGAGAAGCTTTCATATGAATTTCTTCAGAGAAAGCAAGATCTTGAGAAGTTAAAAGTGAGTTATGAAGATCTTCATAAGGAAAACGATTCATTGCTTGCTCAACAGATCAGTTCCGCTCAGGAAGAATTTATTCCACCATGTCTGAAATGCATTGAGCGTGAATCTGCTAATTCTTCACCTGAATGTTCAAATGCTTCTATTGCTGCAAAGTCTTCATCTGTCTCTGTGGTCACAAATTCCTCATCTGAGGATACCACAAGTATCACTGACGATAATGCAGGGCTGAAGGAATTGTATGTGACAAGCATATACAAAAGGCTCAAAGGTCATCAGACACTTTGTGATGTGCTCAAAAAGCAGATCTTGAACAGGAACCCTAGGAAAGAGGGTATTGCCTTTGAGAGGAAACTCAATGTTGATGGGACCTACTAGAAACCTGAGCAGTATCCCAAAACCTCATGGGTTGCTGCGAAAGGACCTCCTATAGATCCATGCACTCTATCTGTCTTTACTTGTGATTCTTCATATTCCTCTGATGAGTCATTTGACTCGAACTATAAATTGTTCAAGAATCACAATGGTGAAGTATTTGCTCGATATGTTGGAACTAACTGCAGGAATGGTCCCCCTATGAAGAAAATATGGGTTCCCAAAAGGTGCCTTGAAAATCTTTAGGTGAATGTCATCATGACACCACCTATGAAGAAAAGGAACCCCAGATCAATTTCTTCATATGGACGAAATTCTTCATCTGGATCAAATTCCTCATGTGGATCAAAATCCTCATATGAACATCATCGTGCTAACCCTTCTGTTTCGCAGGGAAAGTCTAAAGTCTATGAATATGTGCATTATTCTTCAAACCATTATGTTCATAAGTCCTCGAAGAATTTCTTTGCTTATTCATATGCCTATCCTAACCACTCTTCTGTGAAACGAGGTGCACTAGCTTCAATGCCATCTTTTTCTTATGGAGCTCGCAGAATGATGAAATCTTTGCCACCCCTCCAGATGTGGGTGGTGAAGAAAAATAACTAATCTCCAGGGTTAGGTCTCCAAACAAACTTAATCGTCTGAAGAATTTGCTGGAGACCTGAATGTGCTTGAATGGATGCAAGCTAATCATCAAGAAATGAATCACGCATTTCTCTCGTCCTCACATTGCTATATCTATTACTGTTGATGAAATTGATATCATATTCTTCACTGATGAAGTATATGGGTTCGTAAGTTGCACTAATTCATCTGCGAGATGAACAACCTAAAGCTACTGAGTGGGTCCTCGACAGTGGATGTACAAATCACATGACCGGGGACAGGAAGATACTAATTTATCTCCATCTCATCTGAAGCATATGACCTATGTTGACAAAGGAAAAAGCAAGGTATTGGGTCTAGGTAGGGTTGCAATCTCAAAGGATAGACACATGGACAAAGTCATGCTTGTCGAGTCCTTAGGATTCGACCTCATGTCTATATCAATGCTTTGTGATCTTGATATGGTTGTCGTCTTTGGCAAATATCATTGCATTGTGCTAATGGAATCTGACAATTCCAAAGTCTTCGAAGGCTTTAGGAAAGGAGACTTGTATATTGTTGATTTCTCTACAGGACCACAACCTGCCACATGTCTACTTGCAAAAGCTTCAGAATGCTGGCTATGGCATCGACGACTTGGTCATGCTGGGATGAGGAACTTGCATACACTCGCGAAGAAGAAGCATGTCATTGCCATCGAGGGTGTCAAATTCCTCAAAGATCATCTTTGTGGGGCTTGTGAGGCTGGAAAGATCACCAGACCCAAGCATCCCTCGAAGACTATCATGACCACTTCTTGTTCCTTTGAATTACTTCATATGGATCTCTTTGGCCCTACTCATTATGCCATGTTCTATAGTTCTGCATCATTATATGGCTTTGTCATAGTTGATGATTATTCTCGGTATACATGGGTGCATATCATCACTTACAAAAATGAAGTGCAGGAAGTCTTTAGACGATTTTCCTCAAGAGCTTCTACTAACTTCGGTGTGAAGATCAAGCATATCACGAGTGATAATGGAATTGAGTTCAAGAACACTGGTCTCGATGAATATCTTGATATACTTGGTATTACTCATGAGTTATCTGCTCCCTATACTCCTAAGCAGAATGGCGTCGTGGAGTGCAAGAACAGAACTCTTGTTGAGATGGCTCGCACCATGCTTGATGAATACAAGACACCATAGCGCTTTTGGCCTGAAGCTATTGACACTGCATGCCACATCATGAACAGAGTATATCTTCACAAATTCTTCAAAAAGACCTCATATGAACTCCTCACTGACAAGAAACCCAATGTAAGTTATTTCAAAATCTTCGGTGCTAAATGATGGATTAGAGATCCTCACCATCACTCTAAATTTGCACCGAAAGCACATGAGGGTTTTATGCTTGGTTACGGAAAGGACTCGCACACCTACAGAGTCTTCAACATCAATCATCACAAGATTGTTGAAACTGTAGATGTGCGGTTCGATGAAACTAATGGCTCGCAAAAAGAGCACCTACCTCCTATGCTAGATGAAATGTCACCCGAGGAATCCATCAAGCTCAAAGCTACTGTGGATATCATCCCTACCGAAGAATCTGCTGAAGAAGTCATTCCAGATCATGAAGAAAATCACACTGGTGCTGCTGAAGAAAATGGTCCTGAAGAAATTGCTGGGCCTAAGGAAAGTCGTCAACCTGCACATCCTCGTGTTGGAAACGAAGTGCAGATCGAGAAAATCACCAGTGACATCAATGCACCAGGTCTTCTCACGCGCTCAAAAGCTTCACACTTGTCTAACTTTTGTGGGTATTTTGCGTTTGTCTCTATCAAGGAGCCCGCTAAAGTTGATGAAGCATTCATGGAATATGAGTGGATTCAAGCCATGCAAGATGAATTGCATCAATTTGAGCTCAACAATGTGTGGGAGCTTGTCAAGCAACCAAACCCACGCAAGCACAACATCATCGATACCAAATGGATCTACCGCAACAAACAAGATGAAAATGGCCTTGTGGTGAGGAATAAGGCTCGACTTGTAACTCAAGGCTACACACAAGTTGAAGGAATTGATTTTGATGAAACTTTTGCACATGTTGCTAGACTTGAAGCTATTCGCATATTGCTTGCTTACGCTAACCATCATAATATCATCTTACATCAAATGGATGTGTGATAACCCACAAGTGTAGGGGATCGCAATAGTTTTCGATAAGTAAGAGTGTCGAACCCAACGAGGAGCTAAAGGTAGAATAAATATTCCCTCAAGTTCTATCAACCACCGATACAACTCTACGCATGCTTGACGTTCGCTTTACCTAGAACTAGTATGAAACTAGAAGTACTTTGTAGGTGTTGTTGGATAGGTTTGCAAGATAATAAAGAGCACGTAAATAAAAAGCAGGGGCTGTTTAGATAAAGAAGTAACTAAGTTAGTTTTAGAAGAGAGCTTTTTGTTACGAGAAAGTTATTCGTCCAAGGCAATCGATAACTAAACCGTTAATCAGTATTGCAATTTTATTTGAGGGAGAGGCATAAGCTAACATACTTTCTCTTCTTGGATCATATGCGCTTATGATTGGAACTTTAGCAAGCATCCACAACTACTAAAGATCATTAAGGTAAAACCCAACCATAGCATTAAAGCATCAAGTCCTCTTTATCCCATACGCAAACAACCTACTTTCTCGGGTCTGTGCTTCTGTTCACTCACGCCACCCACCATAAGCAAATCATAAACATATTGCAAACCCTAAACGGGAATCCCTCATGCTTGCATGACACAGAGAGCACCATAGGACATCACCAATAATAAAACATGCAACTCAAACCAATCACGATCATCAATTAACCCATAGGACAAAACGGATCTACTCAAACATCATAAGATAGCCATACATCATTGGGAAATAATATATAATGTTGAGCACCATGTTTAAGTAGAGATTACAGCGGGTAAGACAGGGGTTACACCACTGCATAGAGGGGGAAAGAGTTGGTGATGAAGGCGGTGAAGTTGTTGGTGAAGATCGCGGTGAAGATGATGGCCCCCGGCGGAGTTCCGGCGCCACCGGAAGCAAGGGGGAGAGATCCCCCCTTCTTCTTCTTCCTTGACCTTCTCCCTAGATGGGAGAAGGGTTTCCCCTCTGGTCCTTGGCTCCCATGGCGTGGGAGGGGCGAGAGCCCCTCCAAGATTGGATCTATCTCTTTGTCTCTCTCTGTTTCTGCGTTCCCAGATTCTGCCCCTTCACCGTTTCTTTTATATCCGGAGATCCGTAACTCCGATTGGGGTGAATCTTTCACCCAGATTTTTCTCATAAAATTAGCTTTCTTGCGGAAAAAGAAGAGCTTCAACCTCCTTACGGGTGGCCCAAGAGAGTGCCAGGTGTGCCCAGGGGGGAGGGTGCGCCCCCCTATCTCATGGCCATCTCGGGCACCATTTCATGTTGATTCTTCCTCCGGAAAATCGCAAATATTCCAAAATAATTCTCCGTCCATTTTTATCCCGTTTGGATTCCATTTGATATTGGGTTTCTGCGAAACATAAAACATGCAACAAACATGAACTAGCATTGGGCACTGTATCAATATGTTAGTCCCAAAAAATAGTATAAAAAGTTGCCAAAAGTATATGAAAGTTGTAGAATATTGGCATGGAACAATCAAAAATTATAGATACGACAGCGACGTATCAGCATCCCCAAGCTTAATTCCTGCTCGTCCTCGAGTAGGTGAATGATAAAAAAGATAATTTTTGATGTGGAATGCTACCTAGCATAATCTTGATCATATGTCTAATCATGGCATGAATATTAAGACACGAGTGATTCAAAGCAATAGTCTATCATTTGACATAAAAACAATAATACTTCGAGCGTACTAATAAAGCAATCATGTCTTTTCAAAACAACAAGGCCAAAGCAAGCTTATGCCTACAAAATCATATAGTTTCGCCATGCTTCATTTTCTTCACACAAAATGCTCCCATCATGCACAACCCCGATGACAAGCCAAGCAATTGGTTCATACTTTTTAACGCGCTTCAGCTTTTTCAACCCTCACGCAATACATGAGCGCAAGCCATGGATATAGCACTATAGGTGGAGTAGAATATAATGATGGAGGTTATGCGGAGAAGACAAAAAGGAAGAAAATCTCACATCGACGCGACTAATCAATGGGCTATGGAGATGCCCATCAATTGATGTCAATGCGAGGAGTAGGGGTTGCAATGCAACGGATGCACTAGAGCTATAAGTGTATGAAAGCTCAAACTGAAAACTAAGTGGGTGTGCATCCAACTTGCTTGCTCATGAAGACCTAGGGCATTTGAGGAAGCCCATCGTTGGAATATACAAGCCAAGTTCTATAATGAAAATTGCCACAAGTATATGAAAATGACAACATAAGAGACTCTCTATATGAAGAACATGGTGCTACTTTGAAGCACAAGTGTGGAAAAAGAGATAGTAACATTGCCCCTTTTTATTTATTTTATTTATTTATTTTTCTTTGGCCTTTTCTTTTTTTCTTTTTGGCCTTTCTTTTTTTATTTTTATTTCTTGGGACAAAGCTCTAATAATGATGATCATCACACTTTTATTGATTAGAACACATGAATTACAACTCGAAACTAGAACAAGATATGACTCTATATGAATGCCTCCAGCGGTGTACCGGGATGGTGCAATGAATCAAGAGTGACATGTATGAAAAATTATGCATGGTGGCTTTGCCACAAATACGATGTCAACTACATGATCATGCAATGGCAATATGACAAAAGTAATGCGTGTCATGATGATAAACGGAACGGTGGAAAGTTGCATGTCAATATATCTCGGAATGTCTATGGAAATGCCATGATAGGTAGGTACGGTGGCTGTTTTGAGGAAGATATAAGGAGGCTTATGTGTGATAGAGTGTATCGTATCACGGGGTTTGGATGCACCGGCGAAGTTTGCACCAACTCTCAAGGTGAGAAAGGGCAATGCACGGTACCGAAGAGGCTAGCATTGATGAAAGGTAAAAGTGCGTATAATCCATGGACTCACATTAGTCATAAAGAACTCATATACTTATTGCAAAAGTTTATTAGCCCTCGAAGCAAAGTACTACTACGCATGCCCCTAGGGGGATATATTGGTAGGAAAAGACCATCGCTCGTCCTCGACCGCCACTCATAAGGAAGACAATCAAAGAAACATCCCATGCTTCAAATTTGTCACACAACGGTTACCATACGTGCATGCTACGGGACTTGCAAACCTCAACACAAGTGTCTCTACAATCCACAACCACCCACTAGCATGACTCTAATATCACCATCTTTATATCGCAAAACTGTTGCAAGGAATCAAACATATCATATTCAGCGATCTACAAGTTTATGTAGGATTTTATGACTAACCATGTGAATGACCAATTCCTGTCATCTCTCTAAATATATATAAGTGAAGCGAGAGAGTTTAATTCTTTCTACAAAAGATATGCCCACACTCTAACAAGTATACGTGAAGCAAAAGAGCATTCTACAAATGGCGGTTTTCTATGTGAAGAGAAACATGCAATCCAAACTTCAAATGATATAAGTGAAGCATATGAAGCATTCTATAAAGCCATACTCAAAAGATTTAAGTGAAGTGCAAAGAGCATTCTATAAATCAACCAAGGACTATCTCATACTAGCATGGTGCAAAAAAAGTGAAAACTAAATGCAAAAGACGCTCCATGATTGCACATATCGCATGAACGACATGAATACGAAAACAATACCGATACTTGTTGAAGAAAGAGGGGATGCCTTCCAGGGCATCCCCAAGCTTAGACGCTTGAGTCTCCTTGAATATTTACTTGGGGTGCCTCGGGCATCCCCAAGCTTGAGCTCTTGCCTCTCTTCCTTTTCCTCATATCGAGACATCCTCGATTAGACACTTCATCCACACAAAACTTCAACAGAAAACTCGGTAAGATCTGTCAGTATAATAAAGCAAATCACTACTCTAAGTACTGTAGAAAACCAATTCATATTTTGTTTTTGCAATGTAGCTACTGTAATATAACTTTTTCATGGCTTAAATCCACTGATAGAAATTGATAGTTTCATCAAAACAAGCAAACTATGCATCAAAAACAGAATCTGTCAAAAACAGAACAGTCTATAGCAATCTGAACATTCACCATGCTTCTTGTACCCCAAAAATTCTACCAAAATTAGGAACAATAAACAAGTTGAACAGCAAGACAGTGCAAAAAGAATCAGAAAGCCAAAGTTTCTGTCCTGCACCGTACAAACCAACAAGCATTGTAAACATCCTAAAGGCAAACCTTGGCACATTATTTTTATAATACAATGGAATTAAACAAGGGGATAATTATTTTTGATGAAAAGTTTCTGTAATCAAGATTCACAAAGTTTCCATGAGCATGAACAAAGTTCAAGGCTAGCTCCCACTTGAACAATGCTTGTCTCTCTCACTTTCACTTTTCTTTTTTTTGAAAAGTTTTTAGGTTCCCCTCTTTTTTTTGAACTATACGAAAGCACTCAACAGAAATAAATGACTCTCTAAAACTTCCGGGTTGTCCCCCTGGCAGCACTTTCTTTAAAGCCATTAAGCTAGGCATTTAGTGCTCAAGTAATGAATCCACCCGGATCCCAAGGTATATCAAAGCCAATTTTAACTAACAATGATTTGTAATTTAGTAGTGAGCACAAAGTAACATATATCATGCAACAACGAAGTCTAACTCTCTTCCTATGCATCGACATGTCATAAAAGAACAATTCATGCACACCAAGTAAAGGCCAATGCATAGTATACGCAGTTTCTTGCAATTTTATCATATTAGAAACATAGAGAGGTGGAGATATAGTTCCTCTCTCATAATAATTGCAAGTAGGAGCAGCAAGCACATGCATATTATATCTATCAAAATCATCATGTGTAATGGTAAAAGGCAACCCATCAATATAATCCTTAATAAGCACAAACTTCTCCGATATAGTGTAGTTGGGAGAATTCAAAAAGATAATAGGACTATCATGTGTGGGTGCAATAGCAACAGTTTCATGTTTAACATAAGGAACTATAGCAAGTTCATCTCCATAAGCATAATTCATATTGGCATCTTGGCCAAAAGCATAACAAGCATCATCAAAAAGGGATATTTCAAGAGAATCAACGGGATCATATCAATCATCATAGCAATCATCCTTTGGTAAGCACGAAGGGGAATTAAACAATGTATGAGTTGAAGAGTTACTCTCATTAGAAGGTGGGCACGGGTGATCAATCCACTCTTCCTCCTTTTGTTCTTCGCTCTCCTCATCATCTTTTTCATCCAATGAGCTAACAGTTTCATCAATTTCTTCTTCCATAGCTTCCTGCAAAATATTAGTCTCTTCTTGGACAGCGGAGACTTTATCAATAAATGCATTAATATTGTAATTGTATTCATAATTTTCAAAGCAATATCTAAGTATAACAAGATTTTCTGGTCTATAAACTGAATCATCAAAATCGTCAAACGCTTTAAACATAGATTCAATCTCATAAGCACCCATAAAAGCAACAAATTCTTCTATTTGTTCCACATCATAGTAATCATATACACCATTAGCATAAGAAGCTAAGGTTTTATTATGATTGAATTTTCATGAAAAGGGAAGGTGTGGAGCCTTCATCCTAGAGCAACAAGTATAATCATGTATCAAGCATAGTTGACGAGCATACCAACGCAACATAGAAATTTGATCCCATAATAGTTTCCCTTTTTGTGTCAGGCGATAATCCCTAAAGTATTCACGTTGATCCAACGTGTCTCCCATAACAAAGTTGAATGGGGTTTTCTTAGGATTATTAAAGTAGTACATAATTTCTTTCACATAACGAGCATCGAGGGTTTTAGGAGGTTCCCCATCTCCATGAGTAGCATCTACACCTATTTTTTTTTGGTATTTCGTGTTCCATATCCATAACTAAAGATAGAGAACAACTTAGAGCAGCAAATAAAAATTACTTAGTGATAAAGCAAACAAGCACACACGAGAATATTCACCCCATGCTATGACTCCCCAACAACGATGCCAGAAAAAGGTCTTGATAACCCACAAGTGTAGGGGATCGCAATAGTTTTCGATAAGTAAGAGTGTCGAACCCAACGAGGAGCTAAAGGTAGAATAAATATTCCCTCAAGTTCTATCGACCACCGATACAACTCTACGCATGCTTGACGTTTGCTTTACCTAAAACAAGTATGAAACTAGAAGTACTTTCTAGGTGTTGTTGGATAGGTTTGCAAGATAATAAAGAGCACGTAAATAAAAAGTAGGGGCTGTTTACATCAAGAAGTAACTAAGTTAGTTTTAGTAGAGAGCTTTTTGTTATGAGAAAGTTATTTGTCCAAGGCAATTGATAACTAAACCAGTAATCACTATTACAATTTTATTTGAGGGAGAGGCATAAGCTAACATACTTTCTCTTCTTGGATCATATCCACTTATGATAGGAACTCTAGCAAGAATCCGCAACTACTAAAGATCATTAAGGTAAACTCCAACCATAGCATTAAAGCATCAAGTCCTCTTTATCCCATAGACAAACAACCTACTTACTCGGGTCTGTGCTTCTGTTCACTCACGCCACCCACCATAAGCAAATCATAAACATATTGCAAACCCTACAACGGGAATCCCTCATGCTTGAGCGACACGGAGAGCACCATAGGACAGCACCAATAATAAAACATGCAACTCAAACCAATCATGATCATCAATTAACCCATAGGACAAAACGGATCTACTCAAACATCATAAGATAGCCATACATCATTGGGAAATAATATATAGTGTTGAGCACCATGTTTAAGTAGAGATTATAGCAGGTAAGAGAGGGGTTACACCGCTGCATAGAGGGGGAAAGAGTTGGTGATGAAGGCGGTGAAGTTGTTGGTGAAGATCGCGGTGATGATGATGGCCCCCGGCGGAGTTCCGGCGCCACCGGAAGCAAGGGGGAGAGAGCCCCCCCCTTCTTCTTCTTCTTCCTTGACCTTCTCCCTAGATGGGAGATGGGTTTCCCCTCTGGTCCTTGGATCCCATGGCGTGGGAGGGGCGAGAGCCCCTCCAAGATTGGATCTATCTCTATGTCTCTCTCTGTTTCTGCGTTCCCAGATTCTGCCCCTTCACCGTTTCTTTTATATCCGGAGATCCGTAACTCCGATTGGGGTGAATCTTTCGCCCAGATTTTTCTCATAAAATTAGCTTTCTTGCGGCAAAAGAAGAGCATCAACCACCTTACGGGTGGCCCAAGAGAGTGACAGGCGCGCCCAGGGGGGAGGGCACGCCCCCTATCTCCTGGCCACCTCGGGCACCGTTTCACGTTGATTCTTCCTCCGGAAAATCCCAAATATTCCAAAATAATTCTCCGTCCGTTTTTATCCCGTTTGGATTCCGTTTGATATTGGGTTTCTGTGAAACATAAAACATGCAACAAACAGGAACTGGCTCTAGGCACTGGATCAATATGTTAGTCCCAAAAAATAGTATAAAGGTTGCCAAAAGTATATGAAAGTTGTAGAATATTGGCATGGAACAATAAAAAACTATAGATACGACGGAGACGTATCAATGTGAAAAGTGCATTCCTCAATGGTACGTTTGAGGAAGAAGCATATGTTGCTCAACCACCAGGTTTTGAGGATCCAAAATTTCCAAATCACGTCTACAGACTCAACAAGGCCCTCTATGGCCTCAAGCAAGCACCTTGGGCGTGGTATGACACATTGAAGGAATTCCTCATGAAGAAAGGCTTCAAACCCGGTTCACTTGACCGAACTCTTTTCACCAAAGCATATGATGATGAATTATTCGTATGCCAAATATATGTTGATGATATTATCTTTGGCTATACTAACCAACGTTACAGTGACGAATTTGCCTATATGATGAGTGAGGAATATCAAATGTCTATGATGGGAGAGTTGAAATTCTTCTTAGGTCTTCAAATTCGTCAACAACACAATGGCATATTCATATCTCTAGAGAAATACCTCAAGGATGTGTTGAGAAAATTTGGCATGCAAGATTGCAAAGGCGTCAAAATCCCTATGCCCACAAATGGCCATCTATGCACCGATGAAAATGGTAAAGACTTCGATCAAAAGGTATACGGCTCCATGATTGGCTCTTTATTGTACCTATGTGCATCTAGGCCGGATATTATGCTTAGTGTTTGCATTTGTGCCCGAGTTCAAGCTACACCAAAGGATCACACCATTAGGCTGTGAATTTTATTCTTCGATATCTAGCTCACACTCCAACACTTGGATTATGGTATCCCAAGGGCTCTTCCTTTGATCTCATTGGATATTCTGATTCTAACTATGCTGGTGATCGGGTGGACCGCAAGTCAACATTAGGCACATGTCATTTCCTCGGATGATCCTTGGTACGTTGGTCCTCGAAGAAGCAAAACTGTGTATCACTCTCTACTGCTGAAGCTGAGTACATTGCTGTTGGGTCCTGCTGTGCTCAATTGCTATGGATGAAGCAAACCCTCATGGACTATGGCATCAATGTGAAGAATGCGCCACTCTACTGCGACAATGAGAGTGCTATCAAGATTGCCCACAACCCAGTTCAGCACTCAAAGACAAAGCACATCCAGATTTGTCATCATTTTCTTCGTGACCATGTGTTGAAGGCCGACATCTCCATCGACCATGCAAATACTGAAGACCAGCTGGCCGGCATCTTCACAAAGCCCTTGGATGAGAAGAGATTTAGCAAGTTGCGCTGTGAGCTAAATAGCTTAGAATCTTCGAATGTTCTTTGAAAAGGACACACATCCTAACACTTATGCAAATTTGATGACTTAGATGTGCAACACGCGAAGTAACGTTTTTCTTCAATTAATGAAGACTAACCCTCTAAGTGTGAAGAAATTAATGAAGAATTTGATTCTCAGAACCCTACAACAATTGTATGTGGTGTCTGAAATCATCATTCTTATACGGTGGGTTACGCCACCAACCAAAGTTGAAAATCTTCAATTTGAGTTTTTCTTCATTTTTGAAATTCCTCGGTTGTTCAATTTCTTCATCTTTGCATTGTCTTCACTCTTTACGTTGTTGTTCTTCATTGACTATATATATACTTGAGTTTTTATGTCCTCTACAGCATTCACTTATTGCTAATTCTTCAAGTTGCTTTTTCTACAAAGTGAATATGATCGGACCCCTTTCCCCCTCTATGCTAAACTCAACCCAGTCTGTTCACAAATTCTTCATGTGCGTTCTATTTGAAACCCGTTCAAAATATTCACTATGTCCTTGTCAGCTGAAGAATTTGTGAATGAAACATTAAAATTTTCTTATCTGAATTTTTGGCTTTTGCTGCTCAAACCGTTCCACATCCCACGATAATAATTATCTATTCACCCACAATCTCACATGACCTCCACCACACTGTACGTGGGTGACACATGTCGCTAGGATGAGAAGGGTCAGGGGCACGTTCATCCATTTTCCTCGGGCGAGCGGTTTTTCACTTCGGCTATAAATACCCCTCACCCTCCTTAGACTGCATTTACCCCACTCGAACTCACTCCCCTCGCTCGAGCTCTCAAGCCCTAGCTCCACCGCTACCTTCATCATCGCCGGTGAGGAAGAGCTTCACTGCCTCGACCTCGTCGCCGTCGTACTCGCGCCGGTCGCGGATCTTCACTCTGCTGCTACCGTAGCTGTCTTCCTCTGCCAAGTTAGGGCGTGGAAGATCTGGACTGACGAACTTCCAATCTAACACTCCCAGTTCGTCATGTTCTTCGTCAAGGGTAATTAAAAGTCACTTTTACTGCCTTTGTTGATTCTGATGATTTCCATAAAATCTTCAAAAGGTGTTTATTCTTCAACTTCCACACTTTAAACACCTCACACAATCATATGTTCTTGATCTGTTTCTCTAAGTGACATTTTTCCTCAAGATTCCTCAATTGTGTGAATTTCACAATCCATACAACTCTGGAACCTAAGTCAAAGAACGCTTAGTGAAATTCTTCAAGACATATCTAGTCAATTTCCTCAAACTTGTCCCGTTTTGCAAAAACTTCTGAGAACACATATGACCTCTCCAAATTCTTCGCACCTATACTCTATTCACAGGTACACATGTCTGCTGCTGAATCACTAGGTTCTCATCAACTTAACTCATTTGTAGCGTTCCTCGAAGAAAAGCTGCATACTTCTTCAGAGAACTCAATAGTTCAAAATCCTTAGCTGAAGAAAATGGCAGATGGCAAGAGACCTCAGAAGGGAGGGAAGAAACTGGAAGTGAATACTGCTTTTGAAATCCATGATGACATCTATGCAGGGTATTGCACTCCAGATGAGGCGACTCACGGAAAGGAAATGGAGAATGAGCACAAGGTGCGCATTCAAAAGATTGAACGAAGATGGGCACGGGAATGGAGGGAATACAGATATGTTACTCCAAAGTACATGAAGAAATTCGCTCTAAACCCTCCTTGCCCAAGACCTACGTTGGCAGCTGGCAAAATTGCCGATACCACTAGCATCAAGCGCGGTGAGGACTATGCTGATGAATGTGCCAAGTGGCAAGCCAAGTTGTCCAAATAGGCCAAAGAAGCAGTGAGGAAATTCAACAAAGACTCAGCTGCTGCCGCTGCTGAGGCCTCTACTAGCAAGAATGCTATGCCTAGGAAGCCTACTCGAAACCACATTCCTCAGCAATGCCCTCACAGCCAAGCTCATCTGTGCCCTCACGGCCTATTCCTCAAGCTGCTCTAGTTCCTCAGGTTGCAAAACCCTCAGCTCCTCCAGCAAAGTCCTTGGCACCTGTGCATCTCACCTCTTGCCAAAGGACCATAGGCATCTCAATTGCCTCAGGAGCATCTGCAAGTTCCTCAGCTCCTCCACAGTCTTCAACTGGCCCTACTTTGCTGAAGACCAAGGCTACTACTGGACGAGGAACCAGACCAAGTCCTCACAAGAAGCATGTTGCCTTCCAAGTGCCGTCAGATGATGACGAAGCTGATGATGACGAATTAGCCGAAATCATCAGAGACATACAACAAAGGGCCGCTAGAGCCAAGGGTAGTGTTGTGACCCTCATGTTGGATCCGAGAAGATCCTGGACTTCATTGACCTCTGGCACAAGGACCGAAAGACTCCCTTGCCAGAATTAAGCCTCACACCTGGTCAAAGTCATATGTTGTCGGCTTTCATTTCTAAAGAAAAATGGAAATTTGAGAAAGCCAGGTCTGTGAAGAAAGCCCAGTACAAGAAACAATGCTTTCTGAAGGACAATGTTCTAACGCTATCGCCTGATGAACTTGTCACTCTGCAATCTAAGATCAAGAAACTCAGTGATGAATTTGATGCCTACAAGGCAGAATGGCTGGGAGCCAAAGTCAGATTCGTCAGAATGGCAAAGGGATTTACACCAAAGGCTGCTGCTCCAGCGCACATTGAAATTCCTTAGGCTGAAGCATCTGCTCAGCCTACTAAAGAACATGCCAGCACCGCCGATGAAAATCAGGCTGCTGATGAAACTGAAAGCACCAGGGCTGATGAAGCTATTCTAGCCGCTGAAGAAATTGCCAGGGAAACCTCTAGTGTTGCGCCTGAAGAACAAGACAGGCCAACTAAAGCATCTGACATTGCGCCTGAGAAAACTGAACAAGTCAGGACAACTGCATCAGTTGTGCCTGAAGAAACTACACCAATTTCCTCTGCTCCTCCTGCACCAATGCCAACACCAAGTTCTATTCTTCCTTCCGCATTAGAAGTGAAGAAAACCAAGGTTGCCGAGCGAGCTGCAGTGAAGAAAAGGAAAAGCATCTGCTTCCTCAGAGTCTTCTGCTCCCAAGAAGGTGAAGACTTTGACCAGCTCATTTGCAAATCCAATAGATGTTGTTCCTCTTTCAAGCATGCCGTCAAAGGAAATCATTCATTTTGGTGAAGATTATGTGATTCCAAGCGAATCAGATGAAGAAGATCCTTCTGCTGCTTCAACAGAGCAGATGGATGAAGAAATTGAAGTGGACAGTGCCACTTCAACCCCTCTGGTATCATCTGCCATGCCTCAGTTCACAGCTGAAGAGGCAGGCGTTGAAGAAATTGATGAAGAAGAAGAAGACGTGGACATTGGGTGCACCACTCTAGTGTTGAATGATGACTATTGGAAAAGTCATCACCCCAATTACGCCTTCACCCCACTGCAACAGATTCCTCAGTCCCCAGTCCAGACTGAAGAAATTCACACGGGCTTTGGTGAACCTCAAGCATCTCTTCTTATGATGCCTAAAGAAATTCTAGCCACTAGTGCTGATGATAAAGCTGCTGAAGAAAAGGAGACCCTGGCTACTACTGAAGAAGAAACTAAAATTCCTCAGCCTGCGGCTCCAGAGACTGTGATTCCTGAGGCAATGAAGACATTAACTGATACTCCTTAGCCCAAGCCAAAGAATCCCTTCTCTAAGAAGCAAAACTTCAAAGCTGATGACTTTCTTCCATGAGCATGTGTTCTTCACAGAATACAACCCATATGACTCTGCTCTTCTTCGAAGGAAGCTTTTTTGGACCGCCAGCAAGCAAACTTCTATTCTTCACTACTTTTTGATAAGGACAAATTCTTTGACCATGAGCATATTCCTCATGTAAATATGGAATCGCTACCGTGCTTCACACCAGTGCCCAGTGTTCTTCATGACGCTGGGTGTCGGAGATGTGGGCCACGGGTAGGCTGACCCGAGCCCCAGAACCTTTCAAGACATTGGGGCAGGCCGCGCCCCTCAAAGCCGAGTCTCAGATACCGACTCCCAGATGAACCGAGTCTCGGATGCCGACTCCCAGATGAAACGAGTCTCAGATGCCGACTCCCAGATGAATCGAGTCTCAGATGACGACTCCCAGATGAACCGAGTCTCAGACGACGACTCCCAGGTGGGCCGACTCATGGCTGGCGACTCCCAGAGGAGCCGGCTATAGAGAGTCGGCCCGCGACTCTACACTCATTGCGGGTACGACCACGGCATGGCCGTCACCTCCTGCTTGCAAGGAGCCGGCGTGGCTATAGTGTGCCGTACCGCCGGAGATCTCCGGCGTGGCCCGGCACTGTAGCCACGCCAGACCTGACCTCGGCAACAGTGCGCGGCACACTGTGGCCATGAAGGCCTACCTATACGGCTCAGAGACGGCGGACCCGCCAGTCAGTGAGAGCTAGAAGACAGTGGGTACGCCCCGAAGGCGGCCCCATGGGAGTCGGCTCCCCGGAGTCGGCCAGCCCCTCTCACGGGTCCCACGCACCATTAACCAGACAAGATGGGGAGTAACGACAGTGATCGCCCGATAGACGGCGGAACTGTTGCCATGACCCAATGACCAAGCCTGCGTCATCAAAGGCACGGCTACAGTGCCGGACTCGCCGGCGGGGTCCACGAGTCGGCGGGCCCCATCAGTTGGCGGAAAAGACGGCGGCCTGTGAGACAGACGGCTGGGACCCGCGCCCAGCCGGATTACTATTGTATCCCCCGAGGGTAGGCCTATATAAACCCCCCGGGGCACCCATGCAAAGGGTTCGCATCCATTAGCCTTAGACCAGTTCATATAGGAAGAAGAAGGCTAGACTTGCCTCCTTCTACCTCCAGAATACAGCTCTAGGAGCAACCTTGTAGTCACTACGCCTTAGTGATCATGCGGAGACCCAGCAGAGCAGCAGTAGGGGTGTTATCTCCCCGGAGAGCCCCGAAGCTGGGTAAGATTCACCGGCGTGCATGCCTTCGCCTAATCTCGTTTCCTGGCACCGGCGACATTCTACTCGCTCCCACCATGATAAGCCATCCTTTGGCATATGTCGCACCCAACCCCCGACATTTGGCGCCCACCGTGGGGAGAGGTGCAACGTCGTCCGGAGACCTACTTTGGACGGGAACCCTTTTCCTCCCCCGCGAGCGTAGCCAGCCCGGCACGCCCGATGGCGCTTGCCCCGACGCGCTGCAAAGCGTCGACGATGCCTGCGCGGCAAGCTGCCTCGCTGACCTTCTCGGCGAGGTTAGCATCTCCGATGAGCCTGCATCCGATGCAGGCACGGGCAGCCCCGAAAGCCTCCTCGCGGGCCTCCTCGACCATCTCCACGTCGCCGGCAAGCCTGCCATGGACTTGGAGTCCGTAGGCTCCACCGACCCGATGCTGGTCGACTCCGACGGCGTGTCGCTCGACACGTTCCCCTCCAACGTGGTAACCTACGACGAGCCGCTCCCTCGCGAAGCGAGCGGCGGAAGCGCCATCGCGGAAGTGCTCGTCATCAGTCACGGCGAGCGCTCCGGTGAAGGAGCTCATGACCCGCTCGACGCGGCTCTGCGAGACCTGACGGCGCCCATTCTGGAGGACGCTGACGCCGAGACGCTGGAGGCACGCCGCCTTCAGCTTGTCGAAGGTGCGAAGAAGCTGGCAAGCATGAGACGCTTGTCGGAGGCCTACCAACGTGAGATGGATCGCGCTGTGGGCGGATCGCCGGCGCCGACTGGGCCTGGCCGCCTAGGCGCGGTCCGACAGCGTGGCGCGGCCGTTGACAACCTGTTCGGGGCTGATCGCCCCGTGTATGCCACGCCTGCGGAGAACATCCGTGCCACCCAGGCGGTAGCAGACGAGCTGGACAACTTCGAAGGCGAAGAGCGCCGCCTAATGACCGAGCGAGTCCAGCGACTCCTCAAAGCGACTGCCGCACAGAATGAAGCCGGCTGTCGCACGGAGGCGCCACAACGACAGAACGACGACTTACCTCCCCGCCCAGATCAAGGTGCGACGTCTCGGACGCTGACTGGCGGAGTCCGCGGAAGAAAAGAGAAGGATCCGGCTGTCAGCCACAGTCGGACTCGCATCACCATCGAGCGCGACCAAGACGGCCGCCCAAGAGCAGTGGAGCGGCAGGGCGACTACCTGCCTCCCCCACCACGAAGGGAAAGACAAGTCTTCCCACCGCCTATCGAGCATCCGACTCTCGGCAACCGCCTCGACCGTCGAGAAGGAGTCGGAGAGAATGACGCTCGCCACCGGATCGACCGACTCCACCGATCCCTAGCGCTAGAAGAAGAAGATGAGCTGGGTCCACCCTGCTTTGGGCCCCGCATCCGAGATGAGCCCTTCCCCAAAGGGTTCACGCTCCCCCGAGACACACCCAAATACACCGGCTCCGTGAAGCCGGAAGATTGGCTAGTTGACTACTCCACAGCCGTCAACATAGCAAACGGCAACAAGCGTGTTGCCGTGAACTACGTTCTGCTAATGCTCCAAGGCACGGCCCAGACATGGTTGAACAGTTTGAAGCCCTGTAGCATCAACAGTTGGGTCGACTTCACCGAAGCTTTCATCCGCAACTTCACCAGCACGTACAAGCGGCCTCCCAAGCCACGACAACTCTCCTTGTGCGTGCAAGGCCAAGACGAGTCGACACGCGACTACCTCACGCGATGGGGTGAGCTTCGGAACTGCTGCGAGGGCGTGCACGAGGTGTAGGCTATCGAGTACTTCACTGCCGGGTGCAGAGAAGGCACCCTCCTCAAGCACCGGCTCCTCTGCGACGAGCCCGAGACCCTCGACGAGTTGCTGGTCATTGCAGACAAGTATGCCACCGTCGACTCCTCCATGAAGACAGAGATTCAAGTTAGTGCGACTGGCAAAGTGGCCCCTCAGGCTCCCAGAACTCTGGCTGGAGATACCAGCCGACGACAACAGCAGAATGATCACAAGCGCAAGGCCCCGCAGCCGACTTCCAGCAGTCGGCAGGTCGCGACAGTCGAAGACCAACAGCCTGAGGGGCAGCCTCCAGCGAAGCGGCAGAAGGGTGGCAAGTCCAACTGGATGCTGGCATTCTCTTATGAGCAGACTTTGGATGGTCCCTGCAAGTTCCACAGCGGTGCGAAGCCGTCAAACCATACCACCCGGAAATGCCACTGGCTCACCAGAATCGCCAAGGGAGACGGCCTCCTTCCTTCTCCGCCTGCTGGGCCGCCGCCTCCATAGCCGCCCCAGCAGCTGGCGGCCAGGCCAGTCGGTGCTGTACAAGATGAATACCCTGAAGAGCATGGAGCTTATGTGGTGTTCACCAGTATGGCTGATGATCAACGCAGCAGATGGTTGCAGTAGCAAGAAGTAAATGCAGTAGCATCAGATACTCCGGAGTTTATGCATTGGTCCGAGAAGCCTATTAGTTGGAGCAGCGCAGATCACCCAGAGGTGATGCCGAATCCGGGCTCCTATGCCCTGGTTCTGAGTGCAACCTTGGCCACTGATAGGCGGGCCACTCGCTTCTCGCGAGTGTTGATAGACGGAGGTAGCAGCATCAACATCCTGTACAAGGATACCATGGAAAAATTAGGAATCAAGCAGAAGCAGCTTCAAAGCAGCCGAACTGTTTTCCACGGCATTGTGCCTGGCCTTTCCTGCTCCCCGGTCCGCAAGTTCCAGATAGACATCCTTTTCAGGGACAAAGATCATTTTCGCCGAGAGCCAGTCTAGTTTGAAGTGGTGGACCTTGAAAGCCCATACCAAGCGCTGCTTGGCCGACCTGCCTTAGCCAAGTTCATGGCGGTTCCCCACTACGCCTACCTCAAGATGAAGATGCCGAGTTCAAAGGGGATTCTGACCGTGGCTGGCGACTACAGGAAGTCGTCCGCCTGCGCGGCCGAGAGTAGTCGGTTGGCCGAGTCCCTGGTGATCGCAGCTGAAAGGCGGCTCCTTGACCGGGTTGTGGCTATGGCCGGCAAGCAGCCAGAGATGTCGCCCGACCCCAAGGAGTCGGAATCTGATGGTTCATTCAAGCCGGCTAAAGAAACAAAGAGGATACCTTTGGACCCGGAGCACCCGGAGAGGCACGCTGTCATAGGTGCAAACCTAGACAGCAAATAGGAAGGCGAGCTCGTCGACTTCCTCCGTGAGAATCGAGACATCTTTGCATGGTCCCCTAAAAACATGCCAGGTGTACCGACGGAATTCGCCGAGCACAAGTTACATGTCCGATCTGATGTGAAGCCCCTCAGGCAGCCCTTGTGCCGCCTTTCGGAAGAGAAAAGAAGAGTTGTTGGAGAAGAGATAGCCCGAATCCTAGCGGCCGGCTTCATTATGGAGGTGTTCTTTCCAGAATGGCTGGCGAACCCGGTCCTAGTGTTGAAGAAGAACAAGCAGTGGCGGATGTGTATCGACTACACAAGCCTCAACAAAGCTTGCCCCAAAGATCCATTTGCTCTGCCAAGAATTGACCAGGTGATAGACTCCACAGCCGGATGCGAGTTGTTGAGCTTCTTAGATGCATATTCAGGATATCACGAGATCAAGCTGAACCCGGCAAACAGACTGAAGACTGCTTTCATCACGCCGTTTGGACCCTTCTGCTACCTGACTATGACGTTCGGCTTGAGGAATGCCGGCGCCACCTTTCAGCGTTGCATGCAGAAGTGCCTCCTCAAGCAACTTGGTAGAAATGCCCACGTCTACGTGGATGATGTGGTAGTGAAGACGGAAAAGCGGGGAACACTGTTGGAAGATCTCCAAGAAACCTTTGAGAATCTGCGCTGATTCCAGGTCAAGCTCAATCCGGAGAAGTGCGTCTTCGGAGTGCTAGCTGGCCAGCTCCTTGGCTTCCTGGTCTCTGAATGCGGCATAGAGTGCAACCCTGTAAAGATCAAAGCCATCGATAGAATGGAAGTCCCCCACCGACTGTTAGATGTGCAGAAATTCACCGGCTGCCTGGCTTCCATCAGCCGATTCATCAGTCAGCTGGGCGAGAAGGCTCTCCCTTTGTACCAACTGATGAAGAAGACCACCTTTTTTGAGTGGAACCACAAGGCGGATGAAGCATTTCTCGAGCTGAAGAAGATGTTGACTACTCCTCCTGTGCTGGCGGCTCCGACTCCCAAAGAGCCTATGCTCCTATACATTGCCGCCACCAGCCGGGTAGTCAGCACAGTTGTCGTAGTTGAGCACAAGGAGGAAGGCAAGGAGCTCCCTGTCCAGAGACCGGTATATTACCTGAGCGAGGTACTGTCGACCTCCAAGCAGAACTACCCCCACTACCAGAAGATGTGCTACGGCGTGCATTTCACCGCCAAGAAGTTGAAGCCTTACTTTCAAAAACATCCAATCATGTGGTTTGCACCGCTCCACTGGCCGAGATCATCGGAAGCCGTGATGCTTCAGGCCGAGTAGCCAAGTGGGCCATAGATCTGGCTCCCTACACCATCTACTACCAGCCCCGCACCGCCATCAAGTCACAAGCACTGGCCGACTTCCTTGTCGACTGGGCCGAGACCCAGTACCTGCCGCCAGCACCCGACTCCACCCATTGGCGTATGCACTTCGATGGCTCCAAGATGCGCACTGGCCTGGGAGCCAGCGTCGTCCTCACCTCCCCCAAAGGCGAAAAGCTCAAGTACGCACTAAAGATCCACTTCGTCGCCTCCAACAATGTTGCCGAATACGAGGCGCTCGTTCACGGGCTCCGGCTTGCCAAAGAACTCGGCATCCGCCGGATCCTGTGCTACGGCGACTCCGATTTGGTGGTCCAGCAGTCATCTGGCGACTGGGACGCCAAAGACGCAAACATGGCAAGCTACCGCTTCTTGGTGCAGCAAATCAGTGGATATTTCAAGGGGTGTGAATTCCTTCACATTCCAAGAAATGACAATGACCAAGCGGATGCCCTGGCACGAGTCGGCTCCACCCGTCAAGCAATACCATCCGGCGTCGCCCTTCAGCGCCTCCTCAAGCCGTCTATCAAGCCTTCACCAGAATCAGACTCCATTTTTGTGCCAGCTCCCCCCGAAGAAGTCGGATCCGACTCAAGAGCACCAGCAGACGGCTCCAAAAATACCGCAGTCAAAGTTAGCCTGGGGACTTCAGAACCCGTCCCGGGGACTGTGACAGTCAGCCTGGGGATTTCAGCACTGGGCCCGGCGACTGCTCCAGTCGGCCCGGGGACTTCATCGACCAAGCAAGCGGCCGCGGATCCCAGCCCACCGCCTCCCAGCCCAGCCACCCTTGTCCAAGTCGCAATAGTGGCAATCGAAGAAGTAACAACACCCTCATGGGCCCAGCCCATCCTCAAGTTCCTAGTAAACAAAGAGCTGCCAGCTGATGAAATCCTGGCTCGGCAAGTGCAACGCCGAGCAGCAGCCTATACCACAGTCAACAGAGAGCTGGGCAAGCGCAGTGTCACTGGTGTCTACCAACGCTGTGTCGAGGCAGAACAAGGCCAAGCAATTCTCACAGACATCCATGAAGGCGAGTGTGGCCACCATGCGGCTTCAAGGGCGCTCGTCGCCAAAGCCTTTTGACACGGATTCTTCTGGCCGACTGCCCTGGAAGAGGCCAAAGAATTAGTCCAAAACTGCAAAGGGTGCCAGATGTTCCGTTCCAAGCCGCTCCAGCCGGCTTCGGCGCTCAAGACCATTCCCATCGCCTGGCCCTTTGCGGTTTGGGGCCTGGACATGGTGGGACCATTCAAGACGGCACGAGGCGGCCTAACTCACCTACTTGTCGCAGTGGACAAGTTCACCAAGTGGATAGAAGCAAAACCCATCAAGAAATTGAATGGTCCGACTGCAGTAACCTTCATCATCGACATTACGACTCGGTACGGCATACCACATAGCATCATCACCGACAATGGCACAAATTTTGCCAAAGGAGCCTTGGCCCGTTTCTAGGCTACATAGGGCATCCGACTGGACTTAGCGTCCGTCGCCCATCCGCAGTCAAACGGCCAGGTAGAGCGAGCAAACGGCCTCATCCTATCCGGCATCAAGACCCACCTGGTTGAACCACTGGAGCGCTCAGCTGGCTGTTGGCTCAAGGAGCTGCTAGCCGTCCTCTGGAGTCTGCGCACGACTCCAAACAAGTCAACCGGCTTCACGCCTTTCTTCCTCGTCTACGGTGCCGAAGCCGTCATCCCGACGGACATAGAATTCGACTCCCCGCGAGTCACCATGTACACCGAGGAGGAAGCAGAAGAAGAACGTCAAGACGACGTCGATCTGCTGGAAGAGGGCCGGCTGTTGGCACTCAGTCGGTCCGGCATCTACCAACAGAGCCTGCGCCGATACTACAACAGGAAGGTCAAGCCAAGATCTTTCCAAGAGGGCGACCTTGTGCTCCGACTGATCCAGCGGACAGCCGGCCAGCACAAGCTGTCGGCACCTTGGGAAGGCCCCTTTATTGTCAGCAAGGTGTTGGGCAATGACTCCTACTACCTGATCGATGCTCAGAAGCCCCGAGCTCGCAAGAGAGACGATTCCGGCAAAGAGTCGGAACGACCATGGAATGCAAACCTCCTCCGAAGGTTTTACAGTTGATTCAGTATGTATCACACTACCCCTTTGTATTAAAGTACCAAGACTTCGGGCCCCCCGAGACGAGCTCGGGGACTGCCCCTTTTGATTATCTGTATGATAAGAATTATGCCTTCAAGTATGCTACTTCTTGCTATGCCGCTTGGTGTCGGGTTCGACTAGTCGGCCCAGGGACTCGCCATCTGGCGCTATGAAATGTTTCCTGAAGTCGGACAAGTAGTGTGTGGCGCCTAAGCCGTCTCCTACTAGAAGCCACAGCTCGCAGAGCGACTGTTTGGTAAGCAGGAGTAAGGATGAATGGGCGTCCACACGAAAAATGGCTAAGGACCCAAAACATCAACATAGCTTAAGCCGGCTTCCAGCCCCCCTTTCTTACAAGCCGACTCGCGAGTATTCGGCTTACTGCTTTCTATCCAACTTGTTAAATAAACTCCAAAGAAAGGCAAGTACTTGCTTTCCCCAAAGTAGCTAGGCATTTGGCCCAGTGGCAGTCCGCAGAGCGGTCTGCCGGCTGGCAAAGCGGCAACTAGGGGAAGGCGGTAAAGGAAAAAGCCAAAGGAGCAATGAGCAAGGAAAGATAGGACTCGGATTAATATTTACATAAGCATAGGCCCATTGGCCGAATCTTCAGACAGAAGTTTAAAATACACCCCGAGGGTGGAATTGTGCAAATTAACAAGTTCATCAAAGACCTTCTAGAACAGGTAAATAAAGCCAGAAGGCAGCCTAAGGAGCAGCAGACGGGTTCGGAGGGTCGGAGGAGACGGCGGTGTCAGGCACCAGGGCAGTCGGCTGGGCAGTCTCGGCTTGATCGCCACCAGCGGTAGTTGGCCCGGTCAGACGCGGCTCGTTGCTAGAGGCGCGGTCGAGCTGAGGCTGGTCGCCCGCTTTGCCTTCTAGCACCTCCGTCTCGCCTTCTTCCTCGGTGCTGGAGTCAATCACCTCCGCTGAGTCCTCGCCATACTCCGGGTTCATCCTGAACCACTATGGCGGCACTTCCTTGCCGCCTTCAGCCCGCTCAAGGACGAAGACACTGGTGTCCATGTACTCGGCGATGGCCACTGCACGCTCGACAAGGGCGCCTTCCACAGCCTCCAGCTCAGCCTGGGCCTCTGACCGGAACGCGGCCAAACGGTCCAGGTCCAGCCCCGGATACCACGCCTTGACGAACTCCAAGGCCCGCCGCGCTCCGGCCCGGGCCGAGGAACCCTTCCTAGCTTCAAGACGGTCGGCGGTGACTTCCAGCCAGTCGGCGGTCCGACTGGCGGTGCGCAGAGCCGGCATGTCTGGCCACAGAGCGGCAACCGCCTGGGCGCCGGCACGCTGAAGCCGGCGCATCCACCGGTGGGCCGGACGAAGACGGGCCTCGATGCTCAGAAGCTGCTCATCGACGGTCAAGGGAGCATTGGCGGCAATCACCTCACCGTTTGCCCTTCGTGCCTCACGATCAGCCTCGATGGCCAGAGGGACTGCCTGCGAGTGGCCAGGGAAGAAGTCTGCCAAGACAAAAAAGAAGCAAGTCGAAAAATCAGAAGTCAGCCTAACACATAGTCGGAAATTCAAAGAAAGAAAGCTCACCATCGACGATATCCTCAATCTTGTGGAAGCCGGAAGTCAGCATCGCCTCCCTGTCGGTCCAGGAGGAGCGTTCGCTCTCGAACTCGGCCAGGAGAGCGGCCTCCTTCTTCTCGGCCTCGTCCTGCGCCTTCTTGAGCAGCTCCTTCTGCTCGGCCAGCTGCACAGTAAGCAGATCGCGCTCTGCAGCAAGTTTGCTGCACTCCTCCCCATTGGCACGCAAGGCGGTGTTAACTTCACCCAGCTGCCCCTGAAGAGTAGCGTTGGCCCCTGAAACACGAAAGAAAGAGACAAATAAGTCGTCAAGCAAAGAAGGGCGCCGGGAAGATCTGGCCCGACTGCTCAGCAGTCGGCCTGAATCTCGGGGACTACAGCCCGCGGGTGCGCCAGCGCGCCCCCGCGAAGAAAGATGAACAAAAATAGGAAACGACGAAGTCATCAGCAAAGAAGATCGCCGAAAAGATCCGGCCCGACTGCTCAGCAGTCGGCCCAAATCTCGGGGACTACAGCCCGCGGGTGCGCCAGCGCGCCCCCGCGAACAAGAGGGAAAGAGCTTACTCCGGCTTTCCGTCAAGTCGGCAGTCCGGTTGCTCAACTCCTCAACATTGCGGTTGAAGGCAGTGGAGCGGAGGTTGTGATACTCCTGCAAACAACGATGTCAGAAAAAATAAGTACTTAGAACTCGCCAAAGGGAGTTCCGTGCCGCCTGCTCAGCAGCCGGCCCGAAACTCAGGGACTACACCCAGTGGGTGCGCTGGCGCGCCCCCACAGAGAAAAACAAGAATCAAAAAGAAGAAGAAAACGTACTCGGACGGCCGTATGCGCTGCCAGATGCGCCCTGGTGCAAGTTTGAAGGGCGTCGCCTTCAGCGCGTAGCTTTGCCTGAACGTCCAGTAGCGCTTGATTCAGCGGCCCAGTGCCGCCTTCGCGCAACCACCCGATGGGCGCGGCACTTGTTGCCTCAGCGTCTAGGGCTGCAGAGCTGGTGGCGCCGGTCTCCCGAGGTCGCGGCGCCGAGGTCGCCCTCTCAAGACGGCGGCGCACCGGCAAGGCGACTTGGAGAAGCAGCCTCGCCTCGGACTCGTCCGCGGTCGGCGGCTCCGGCGAACTCGTCGGCTGTTTGCCGTGCGGTCTCCCAGACGGCGGCGCAGGCGACGGTGGCGGCACGAGAGTGTCCGACATGGAGGCCTCGCCGCTCTCCTTCTCCACGATGGGGTTCTCGGTGCCGGCCTCTCCGATCTGCCCCGTGAACTCTGGAGGCGACGGCACAGAGGACAGTGGGGGGACGAGCATCGCCGATTGGCGACGCGCGGCCTCCTCGGCTCGCCGACTCGCCGCAAGGGCGGCTTCGGCATCCTCCAGCTTCTTCTGGGCGGAGGCGGCCGCCTTCTCGGTCTCCGCCTTCTCCAGATGGTCGGCCTCCTCCTTGTTGCGCTTCTCCCGTGCGTTTCGCTCCGTCGCCTCCTGGAGGTCGGCAGCGGGGTTGATCCGCCGAGTATTGGCGGACGTCTCTGCCGACCTCATGACGGAGCGGACGGCGACTCTCTCAAGGGAAAGAGGGGCCCTGAAGAAGAATGGGAGGAGTATAAAAGAAGACTCGGACAAGATTCACCGAAGGAAAATAAAAAAGCGTAAATACTTACGCAGAGACTAGCGGCAGCCTTCTCACTTCCCTACGGAAGCGGTTGGCCTTCGCGACCGCCTCCTCCCGTTTGGTCACGGCGGCCGCCCCCTTGAATTTCTTCAATTTGCCGCCGGGCGCACTCGGCCCGGCGTGATGCCTCTTCGCGTCGCCTTGGCCAGCCAGGCCGGCGGAGGAGCCGGCGCCCGACGAGCCGACCCTCGGCTGGTTGCGCGGGGCGACTTCCCCTTCGACGTCGTCATCAGGCCAGTCGGCGAAGGTGGCCGAGGGCCTGAAGCCGCCTATTGCTCCTCCTCCGCCGCCTTCGGCATCGGCTTCCATCGCCGCCGCCCCCAAGTCGAGGTCGTCGACGTCGCTGTCCGCCCGATCGGGGACAAACTCGCGGGGCTGTCTCGTGGCGCCGGCTGCAAGCTGCATGAGGGGGTTCTAGTTTAGAAGAAACCAACAAGAATCACAAACCGGATTCGGCCGCAAAGAAGACAAAGCAATAGGGAGATGCGACTTACCACTGGTGGGGGGTTGTCGTGCGAGTATGGCTCCTTGCCGAACTGCTAGTCCTCCCCGAACTCGCAGTTCACGATATGATTCACCATGTTTGCCACCTCCGCGCGGGGCATCTCCTTGGTGCTCATCCGACTCGGGTCTCGGAGGCCGCTCATCTGACAGATCAGGTGAGGCCGACCTTGGAGCGGGAGAACTCGGCGCGCCACGAAGGTGGCCAGCAAGTCGGACCTGACGAGGCCCTCCGACTGCGTTAAGACTCGGAGTCGCGCTACGGCGGCGACTCTGGCGGGAGTCAGCATCTTGACCCGATGAGACCAGCTGGGGAGCCTCCCAGCTAGGGGGCCGGCTTCGTAAGCCGGCAGATTGACCCAGTCGCCGTCAGGGGGCGAGGTTCTTCACGTAGAAGTATGAGCGTTGCCACATCCTCACTGACTTGATCAACGAGATGGAAGGGAAGGGGTTGTCGGCCGTCGAGCGCCGCATCATGATGAAGGCACCGCATTGAGCCGGCACGCCGGCGACGTGCGTGCCGAGCTTAGAAGAGAAGAATTCCTCCCACAGCTCGATGGTGGGGAGAACGCCCAGGAAACCTTCGCACAGAGTGGAGAAGGAGGAGAGCAGCACCACCGTGTTCGGAGTGAGGTGGTGCGGCTGGAGGCTGTGAAACTCCAAGAAGGAGCGGAAGAAGCCGCTCGCCGGCAGCCCCAGGCCGCACATGAGGTGCGAGCGGAAGATGACCCGCTCGCCCTCCTCCGGCGCTGGCGATATCTCCTTCGCTGGCACGGTGCGGGCTCGCACGAGGTGTGCGCCGGGGAGCTGGCGCGTCTTGCGGAGGAATTCAATGAGGTCGTCGTCGACCTTCGAGCCGTCCCACGTGCCGGAACGCATGACCGGCCGCGGCGGCGGAGGAAGAGCTCATCGCTGGCTGGTGCGGTGTGGTTCTGCTCGCCGGCGGCAAGAGGGAGAGAGGAAGCAAGAGGAAGCGGGTGCCGAAGGAGATGGGCGCGCGTGCTATGCCGCTCCACTCCCCCCCTACTTATAGCCTTGGAGGCTGAGAAGCCGAGGGGGCGGGCGTGGGATTAACTGCGCCCAGAGCTCCATGCTGCCCCACGATTTACCCCACGAAGTTACTGCGCGTAGTAATGGCGTGGGAAGCCTAACCGTTCACGCGGCCGCAGCGGATCCGTTCGCGTGCCGAGGCGTGGTAGTGGCGGGCCCCGCCTGACAGCCCGTCCCGTCGCGCGCGTGGGATGACACACTGTCCCTGCCGCGTGGCGCCGCGCGATAGGGCCGCGGTGGGCGGCATCAGGGAAGCGTATCAGGTACGCCACCTGGTCTCCCGCCACGACTTTCGAGCTCTCCATAGAGCAAGACGGCCCTCTACAAATCCGACTATGGATAGTCGGCCCAGAGGAAGATGGTAAACGAAGCCCAGGTTCGACCACCGGAAGAATGAAACTGTTGAGGCCCCCCAGCGAGTCACTCTTGGAGCCTCACCAGCTTCGGGGACTACTTTCAGAGATGTGGGCCACGGGTAGGCTGACCCGAGCCCCAGAACCTTTCAAGACATTGGGGCAGGCCGCGCCCCTCAAAGCCGAGTCTCAGATACCGACTCCCAGATGAACCGAGTCTCAGATGCCGACTCCCAGATGAACCGAGTCTCAGATGCCGACTCCCAGATGAACCGAGTCTCAGATGCTGACTCCCAGACGAACCGAGCCTCAGATGACGACTCCCAGGTGGGCCGACTCATGGCCAGCGACTCCTAGAGGAGCTGGCTATAGAGAGTCGGCCCGCGACTCTACACTCATTGCGGGTACGACCACGGTGTGGCCGTCACCTCCTGCTTGCGAGGAGCCGGCGTGGCTACAGTGTGCCGTACCACCGGAGATCTCCGGCATGGCCCGGCACTATAGCCACGCCAGACCTGACCTCGGCCATAGTGCGCGACGCACTGTGGCCACGATGGCCTACCTATACGGCTCAGAGACGGCGGACCCGCCAGTCAGTGAGAGCTAGAAGACGGCGGGTACGCCCCGAAGGCGGCCCCGTGGGAGTCGGCTCCCCGGAGTCGGCCAGCCCCTCTCATGGGTCCCACACACCATTAACCATACAAGATGGGGAGTAACGACAGTGATCGCCCGATAGACGGCGGCACTGTTGCCACGACCCAATGACCAAGCCTGTGTCATCAGAGGCACAGCTACAGTGCCGGACTCACCGGCGGGGCCCGCGAGTCGGCGTGTCCCATCAGTCGGCGGAGAAGACGGCGGCCTGTGAGACAGACGGCTGGGACCCGCGCCCAGCCGGATTACTATTGTATCCCCGGGGGGTAGGCCTATATATACCCCCCGGGGCACCCATGCAAAGGGTTTGCATCCATTAGCCTTAGACTAGTTCATATACGAAGAAGAAGGCTAGCCTTGCATCCTTCTACCTCCAGAATACAGCTCTAGGAGCAACCTTGTAGTCACTACGCCTTAGTGATCATGCGGAGACCCCGCAGAGCAGCAGTAGGGGTGTTATCTCCCCGGAGAGCCCCGAAGCTGGGTAAGATTCACCGGCGTGAATGCCTTCGCCTAATCCCGTTTCCTGGCACCGGCGATGTTCTACTCGCTCCCACCATGATAAGCCATCCTTTGGCATATGTCGCACCCAACCCCCGACACTGGGTTACTCAACTTCTGCACTGACATATGTGATTGGAATGAAGAGATAATTCTTCAATCTACACGATGCTGCACATCACCGGAAATTATGATGATATAAATTCTTGGGGGTTGGACTAGATGACATAAAACACTCACTTCAAATCACCGGCCTCTGAATTGCTTCATGCCCTGCCTGTCAGTCCTTCCCTTGAAGGTGCACATATTATGCATCACAAACCTGAACTCAGAGATCACTACATGCAAGTGTTGATGAATCCGTTGAAGCCTGGTCAAGCCCCAAGGACGAAATTCCTCGTGAACGAATTGCTATATGTGACACGAATTGTCTATCGCATTCTAACCAAGACATTGAGTCCAATCAAAGGCCACGACTCGAATGAAGAAGAAGTCGTTAGCATCATGAAAAATCTGCTCTTCAATATCATCCATGGAGTTCCTGTTAACTACCATGATTTCTTCACGAGGACTCTGGCAAATTTTGCATTGTCTCCTTTTGAACTGAAGCCTTATGCTCCCTGGATTATGAGATTCCTCATATCAGGTCTTCAATAAATTACAAGGCTGACACACTCAACCATGGCAGCTACTTGCCCCCCATTGAAGTCCTCAAGCGGACGTTTTTCTTAGCTGATGAAAAGGGCAAGGCCACTGCTGTTATTGATGAAGGCATTCGTCAATTGGATGGATAGTTCCGCAAAGCTGCATCGTACTCCACCAATGATGACTCTGCCACTCATGACTCTGCCGCCAATGCTTCAAAACAAAATCCTTATGGCACAACTCCAAGGGAGATGACTGATTGTGAGCTTCTCCTCAGTCTTCATCAGAAGGTCGATCACAACCACAAATGGGTCAAGCGTCAGTTTGGTTCAATTCTTCACAACATGACTACTACACACAATTCAGGGAAGAAGAACCATTACTACCTCCATGAAGTATTTGATCGCACCTAGGCTATTCTGTCTCATCTCTACGATGAAGAAGATCTTAAGCAGATGGGCTTCACACAGAACTTCAACTGGTCTAAGCGACCATCAAAGAAATTCAAGAAAGTCGAAGTTCCTTCTTTGGTGGCCAGCTCGTTTTCTTCATCGTGTGAGGCTGATGAAAATGAAGATTTGGACGATACTATGGCAGGACCTACTACAACAACCGAGCCCAACAACGCTGGCGCTCCTCCATCAACTTCATGATGATATTCTTCAGGGGCGTTAGTCCTCTCTTTTCGTCCCTTTTGGTCATTGATGACAAAGGGGGAGAAATTTGAGTTAGTCTTCAAGCTGGTCTCTATATATGGGCATTTTTTGCTAAGTTGCAACTCTCGTTCTTCTGAAGATTTTGTTGGATCGAGTTGTAAACTTAAACCCAATGGTGATCTGATGGTTTAGCTATTTCCTCATATATGTTAATGCACGCATGCTGAATTACGTCAGTCACCATATTTCATCATGCATTTCAAATTCTTCATATCAAATGCTAAATGCGTGTATGAATTACAAGATATAGGGGGAGATGTCCATGATTCTACTCTTCAAATGTGCATTGCTTCAAAAGCAAATTCCTCACTATGCACATCTTCAGGGGGAGTTCTTTTATATCTTGTAATCAAATTCCTCAATATGAGTATTTACACTTCATATGTTTATCCCCGTTGAAAACTTAACCTATATCATCATCAATCACCAAAAAGGGGGAGACGGTAAGTGCATCTAGTGCCCCTTAGTGATTTTGGTGTATTGAAGACTTATAGGTTAAGGGACTAATATGTTTATGAGTGTACACATGCTCTATAAGTAGATGAGGTGTTTGATATTTACAGTGAAAGTCGACCCCTAAAAATGAATGTCTTCAGTCGAAGACTTTGGTTCTCCCGAAGACTTTGAAAATGAAGAAATTGGAGTGACCTTGAAGACTTGGATATTCATGCGAGGATTATCAAGCGTGAAGAATTTTATTTTCGTAGTTTCATTTTCTCTTTCTTGAGTCATAGGAAACACCGTACTATTAAAGGGGGTCGAGGTAATACTAAGGAAACTGATTTCCATGTGATGCTCATCTCAAAATCCTACACCTACCCGATCCTTTTGAGTGAAGCCATTGGATATCTAATATTAGTTCAGTCAATTTCTTCAGTGATAGAGACGAAGATCTTCTGGTCTCTAAGGAATTTATTCTGACTGAGGAGTTAGGAATTCACCAGTGCGGATTGCCTACACAGTGAGGAACATGATAGCCCTGAGGAATTCGAATCTCAAATCTGACCGTTGCTGTGCTATGCGCCAGCTGTCCAAAAATATCCTACCACCTAACGGTCATATCATTGAAGGGCATTTATGTCTTATCATGTCAGGCTGCTCCCTAGGCTATAAATAGCCGCCCCCTACAACCACTAGCTAGTTGGCTGCTCCGAGAGAAACTGACACTTGTCAATTGAGAGCATCCCATCCTCCGAGGACTTTGAGCGAAAATCATCAAGTGAGGAAAACCAAAAACCCAAACCCAAACACTTACAAACCCAAAGTGATTGAGCATCACTGAAGAGATTGTTCCTGTGTGGAACTGATGCTCGTTACCTTTGAGGACTGTGTATCCTCCAGACGGTTAGGCGTCATGGTCTGAGCATCCAAGTGGAATTGTGGATCGCTGAGTGACCAAGTCTGTGAAGGTTTGGAAGAAACCTGTGAAGACTTACCACGAGTGTTGGGCGAGGTCTGTGTGACCTTAGCTCTAGGAGCATACGGTGAGGACTATGTGTCCGGGACTGTGTGTCCTTGAGTTTAAATACTCAGCAGCTCCAACCATATGTACAACTGTGACAGCAGTTGGAACTGGTCTACCAAATCATTGTCTTCACCAATCCTACTGGTTCTATTTCTTCAACCCTTTCATTTCCTCATTCATGTGTTGATGAACCCGATCATTATTATTTGAAGACTTTGACTAAAGACTTTCTCCATTTCCTCAATCCAATTTCTTCAGTCACACTGTCTTTAGCCTGCTTATCCTATATTTACGCTACTTGTGCTCTGTGTTTGTTTTTCATATCATCATGATGACTATGTTGTTACTCTGTTATGTTTACACTTGAGTACTTATTCTGCTGCTAGTTGTTCGTGACTTAGGAATTTCCTCACCCTAAAATTCCTCGGTGACGAATTTGTAAAAATCGCCTATTCACCCCCTGAGGGAGTCCTGGATTAGGGGGTCCTCCACTTTCATCACAATAAGATTCAACATCCTCCAAAATAGTGGGATCACTACTTCCTAAAGTTGACACTCTTCCAAACCCACTTTCATCAATATAGTCATCATAAATAGGAGGCATGCTTTCATCATAATAAATTTGCTCATCAAAACTTGGGGGACAAAAAATATCATCTTCGTCAAACATAGCATCCCCAAGCTTGTGGCTTTGCATATCATTAGCATCATGGATATTCAAGGAATTCATACTAACAACATTGCAATCATGCTCATCATACAAAGATCTAGTACCAAACATTCTAATGCATTCTTGTTCTAGCACTTGAGCACAATTTTCCTTTCCATCATACTCACGAAAGATATTAAAAAGACGAAGCGTATGAGACAAACTCAACTCCATTTTTTTAGTTTTCTTTTATAAACTAAACTAGTGATAAAACAAGAAACAAAAAGATTCGATTGCAAGATCTAAAGATATACCTTCAAGCACTCACCTCCCCGGCAACGGCGCCAGAAAAGAGCTTAGTTGACGGGGTGTGAGTACCGTTTACCTAGCGTCCCCGGCAACGGCGCCAAAAAAGATCTTGATGTCTACTACACAACCTTCTTCTTGTAGATGTTGTTGGGCCTGCAAGTGCACAGGTTTGTAGGACAATAGTAAATTTCCCTCCAGTGGATGACCTAAGGTTTATCAATCTGTGGGAGGCGTAGGATGAAAATGGTCTCTCTCAAACAACCCTGCAACCAAATAACAAGAGTCTCTTGTGTCCCCAACACACCCAATACAATGGCAAATTGTATAGGTGCACTAGTTCGGCGAAGAGATGGTGATACAAGTGCAATATGGATGGTAGATAAAGGTGAGCATAAACGATGTTGCAATGATAGGAAACAAGGCATAGGGTTCATACTTTCACTAGTGCAAGTTCTCTCAACAATAATAACATAGATAGATCATATAACAATCCCTCAACATGCAACAAAGAATCACTCCAAAGCCACTAATAGCGGAGAACAAACGTAGAGATTATGGTAGGGTATGAAACCAACTCAAAGTTATTCTTTTGGATCGATCTATTCAAGAGTTCGTACTAGAATAACACCTGAAGACACAAATCAACCAAAACCCTAATGTCACCGAGATATTTCATTGTCACCTCAAGTATCCGTGGGCATGATTATACGATATGCGTCACACAATATCAAATTCATCCAACCAACACAAGTACTTCAAAGAGTGCCCCAAAGCTACTACCGCAGAGTCAAGAAAACGTGTGCCAACCCCTATGCATAGGTTCATGGGCGGAACCCTCAAGTTTGTCACCAAAACATACATCAAGTGGCACGTGATATCCCATTGTCACCACAGATAAACACGGCAAGACATGCATCAAGTGTTCTCAAATAAAGACTCAATCCGATAAGATAACTTCAAGAGGGAAACTCAATTCATCACAAGAGAGTAGAGGGGGAGAAACATCATAAGATCCAACTACAATAGCAAAGCTCGCGATACAACAAGATCGTGCCATAGAGAGAACACGAGAGAGAGAGATCAAACACATAGCTACTGGTACATACCCTCAGCCCCGAGGGTGAACTACTCCCTCCTCGTCATGGAGAGCGCCGGGATGATGAAGATGGCCACCGGTGACGGGTTCCCCCTCCGGCAGGGTGCCGGAATGGGCTCCCGAGAGGTTTTTGGTGGCTACAGAGGCTTGCGGCGGCGGAACTACCGATCTATCTTGATATTCGATGTTTTTAGGGTACGTAGGCTTATATAGGCAAAAGAAGTCGGTCGGGAGGTGCTCGAGGGGCCCACGAGACAGGGGGCACGGCTAGTAGTGGGGGGGCGCCCCCTATCTCTTGGCCTCATCAAGGATCTTCTGACTTGAACTCCAAGTCTCCAGGATCATATTCTTCCCAAAAATAACGCTGCCGAAGGTTTCATTCCGTTTGGACTCCGTTTGATATTCCTTTTCTTCGAAATACTGAAAGAGGCAATAAAACAACAATATGGGTTGGGCCTCTGGTTAACAGGTTAGTCCCAAAAATGATATAAATGTGTAAAATAAAGCCCATAAACATCCAAAAGGGGTAATATAATAGCATGGAACAATCAAAAATTATAGATACATTGGAGAAGTATCAAGCACCCCCAAGCTTAATTCCTGCTCGTCCTCGAGTAGGTAAATGATAAAAACGGAATTTTTGATGTGGAATGCTACCTAGCATAATTCTCAATGTAATTTTCTTTATTGTGGCATGAATGTTCAGATTCAAATGATTCAAAATAAAAGTTTATATTGACATGAAAATGGTGATACTTCAAGCATACCAATCAAAGTAATCATGTCTTCTCAAAATAACATGGCCAAAGAAAGTTATCCCTACAAAATCATATAGTCTGGCTGTTGCTCTATCTTCATCACACAAAGTATTTAATCATGCACAACCCCGATGACAAGCCAAGCAATTGTTTCATACTTTAATAATCTCAAACTCTTTCAACTTTCACGCAATACATGAGCGTGAGCCATGGACATAGCACTATATGTGGAATAGGATGGTGGTTGTGGAGAAGACCAAAAGGAGAAGATAGTCTCACATCAACTAGGCGTATCAACGAGCTATGGAGATGCCCATTAATAGATATCAATGTGAGTGAGTAGGGATTGCCACGCAATGAATGCACTAGAGCTATAAATATATGGAAGCTCAACAAAATAAACTAAGTGGGTGTGCATCCAACTCGCTTGCTCACGAAGACCTATGGAATTTTGAGGAAGCCCATCATTGGAATATACAAGCCAAGTTCTATAATGAAAAATTCCCACTATTATATGAAAGTGACAACATAGGAGACTCTCTATCATGAAGATCATGGTGCTACTTTAAAGCACAAGTGTGGAAAAAGAGATAGTAGCATTGTCCCTTCTCTCTTTTTCTCTCATTTTCTTTTTTTCTTTTTATTTTTTTCTCTATTTTTTTCTTTGGCCTTTCTCTTTTTTTTGGCCTTCCTCTTCTTTTTCTTTTTGTAAAGTCCGAAGTCTCATCCCGACTTGTGGGGGAATCATAGTCTTCATCATCCTTTCCTCACTAGGACAATGCTCTAATAATGAAGATCATCACACTTTTATGGATTTACAACTCAAAGCTATAACAAGATATGACTCTATATGAATGCCTTTGGCGGTGTACCGGGATATGCAATGAATCAAGAGTGACATGTATGAAAATTATGAAGGTGGCCTTGCCACAAATACGATGTCAACTACATGATCATGCAAAAAGCAATATGACAAAAGTAATGCGTGTCATATGAACGGAACGGTGGAAAGTTGCATGGCAATATATCTCGGAATGGCTATGGAAATGCCATAATAGGTAGGTATGGTGGCTGTTTTGAGGAAGGTATATGGTGGGTGTATGGTACCAGCGAAAGTTGCTCGGCAGAAGAGAGGCTAGCAATGGTGGAAGGGTGAGGTGCATATAATCCATGGACTCAACATTAGTCAAAAAGAACTCATGTACTTGTTGCAAAAATCTAGAAGTCATCAAAAACCAAAGCACTACGCGCATGCTCCTAGGGGGATAGATTGGTAGGAAAAGACCATCGCTCATCCCCGACCGCCACTCATAAGGAAGACAATCAATAAATAAAATTGTGCTCTAACTTCATCACAAAGCGGTTCACCATACATGCATGCTACGGAAATCACAACCCTTAACACAAGTATTTTTCACAATCACCTCAACTAGCATGACTTTAATATCACTACCTCCATATCTCAAAACAATTATCAAGCATCATATTGATCATAGCATCCAATTGTTTTTCTATGATAGTTTTTATTATACCCAACTTGGATGCTCATCATTCTAGAACCAACTTTGTAACCATAGCAAATACCATGTTGTTCTAAAAGACTCTCAAAAAGATATAAGTGAAGCATGAGAGACTAGCAATTTCTACAAAATATAACCACCGCCGTGCTCTAAAAGATAAAAGTGATGCACTAGAGCAAATGACAAACTACTCCGAAAGATATAAGTGAAGATCAATGAGTACTCGAATAATTGTGAAGCTATGTGAAGACTCTCTCTCATTAAAGAATTTTAGATCTTGGTATTGTATTCAAACAGCAAGTAAAACAAAATAAAATTACATAGAAAGGATAGCACAACTCATGTGAAGAAGCAAAAACTTAGGTTCAACCGATACTAACCGATAGTTGTTGAAGAAGAAAGGTGGGATGCCTACCGGGGCATCCCCAAGCTTAGATGCTTGAGACTTATTGAAATATTATCTTGGGGTGCCTTGGGCATCCCCAAGCATGAACTTTTGCGTCTCCTTAATTCCTCTCATATCATGGTTTCTCTATTTCTCAAAAGCTTCATTCACACCAAACTCAACAAGAACTCGTGAGATAGGTTAGTATAAACCAATGCAAAACCTTATCATTTTATACTGTAACAAATCACTAAAATTATTATTCCACATTGAATACTAAATGCCTCTGCATATTTAATACTCCTATCCTCAAATAGAATCATTAAACAAGCAAACATATGCAAACAATGCAAACATAACAGCAATCTGTCAAAACAGTATAGTCTGTAAAGAATGGAAGATTCATCGTACTTTCCTAACTCCAAAAATTATGAGAAAAATACTATGTTGTAGAAGATTTATCATAGCTCAATATGCAAAAAGGTTTCAACATTATATCATGCTCTGACTTTTCTAGGGAATTTTTGCAACAGCGGTAAACTTTCTGTTTTCAAACAGCAACATGTATACTAGCAAAATAAGCATGACAAAGGCTATCCTTTACTTTTTTTATTGAAACTAAAGATGAAAAACATTATTCTAAATAACAGAAATCAAATGCTAACAAAAGAAAATGATGCTCCAAGCAAAACACATATCATGTGATGAATAAAAATATAGCTCCAAGTAAAGTTACCGATGAACGAAGACGAAAGAGGGGATGCCATCCGGGGCATCCCCAAGCTTAGGATCTTGGTTGTCCTTGAATATTACCTTGGGGTTCCTTGGGCATCCCCAAGCTTAGGCTCTTGCCACTTCTTATTCCATAGTCCATCGAATCTTTACCCAAAACTTGAAAACTCCACAACACAAAACTCAACAGAAAACTCGTAAGCTCCATTAGTATAAGAAAATAAAACCACCACTTAGGTACTGTAATGAACTCATTCTAAATTCATATGGGTGTAATATCTACTGTACTCCAACTTATCTATGGTTCATACCCTCCGATACTACTCATAGATTCATCAAAATAAGCAAACAACACATAGAAAACAGAATCTGTCAAAAACAGAACAGTCTGTAGTAATCTGTATCAAACGTATACTTCTGGAACTCCAAAAATTCTACCAAATTAGGAAGTCCTAAGAAGTTTGTGTACCAATCCAGAGCAAAATGAATCAGATCAAAATCACGTTTCTGTGAATTAACAAAACTAATTTACTAGGTGCAAAAGTTTCTGATTTTTAGCAGGATCAACACAACTATCACCGTAAGCTATCCTAAAGGTCTTACTTGGCACTTTATTGAAACAAAAGCTATAAAACATGATTACTACAGTAGCATAATCATGTGGCCACACAAAAACAGTAAGGATAAATATTGGGTTGTCTCCCAACAAGCGCTTTTCTTTAATGCCTTTCTAGCTAGGCATGATGATGACAACGATGCTCATAAAAGATAAGAATTGAAACATAACGAGAGAATCATGAAGCATATGACTAGCATATTTAAGCCTAACCCACTTCCTATGCATAGGGATTTTGTGAGAAAACAACTTATGAGAACAATAATCAACAAGCATAGGAAGGTAACACAAGTATAGCTTCAAGATTTTAAGCACATAAAGAGGAAACTTGATATTATTGCAATTCCTACAAGCATAAGTTCCTCCCTCATAATAATTTTCAGTAGCATCATGAATGAATTCAACAATATCACCAGCACATAAAGCATTCTTTTCATGATCTACAAGCATAGAAAATTTACTACTCTCCACATAAGAAAAATTCTTCTCATGAATAGTAGTGGGAGCAAACTCAACAAAATAATTATCATGTGAGGCATAATCCAATTGAAAAATAAAATCATGATGACAAGTTTCATGGTTATCATTATTCCTGATAGCATACAAGTCATCACAATAATCATCATAGATAGCAACTTTGTTCTCATAATCAATTGGAACCTCTTCCGAAATAGTGGAATCATTACTAAATAAAGTTGACACTCTTCCAAATCCACTTTCATCACAATAAGATTCAACATCCTCCAAAATAGTGGGATCAGCACTTCCTAAAGTTGACACTCTTCCAAACCCACTTTCATCAATATAGTCATCATAAATAGGAGGCATGCTTTCATCATAATAAATTTGCTCATCAAAACTTGGGGGACAAAAAATATCATCTTCGTCAAACATAGCATCCCCAAGCTTGTGGCTTTGCATATCATTAGCATCATGGGTATTCAAGGAATTCATACTAACAACATTGCAATCATGCTCATCATACAAAGATCTAGTACCAAACATTCTAATGCATTCTTGTTCTAGCACTTGAGCACAATTTTCCTTTCCATCATACTCACGAAAGATATTAAAAAGACGAAGCGTACGAGACAAAATCAACTCCATTTTTTTAGTTTTCTTTTATAAACTAAACTAGTGATAAAACAAGAAACAAAAAGATTCGGTTGCAAGATCTAAATATATACCTTCAAGCACTCACCTCCCATGCAACAGCGCCAGAAAAGAGCTTAGTTGACGGGGTGTGAGTACCGTTTACCTAGCCTCCACGGCAACGGTGCCAGAAAAGAGCTTGATGTCTACTACACAACCTTCTTCTTGTAGACGTTGTTGGGCCTGCAAGTGCACAGGTTTGTAGGACAGTAGCAAATTTCCCTCAAGTGGATGACCTAAGGTTTATCAATCCGTGGGAGGCGTAGGATGAAGATGGTCTCTCTCAAACAACCCTACAACCAAATAACAAGAGTCTCTTGTGTCCCCAACACACCCAATACAATGGCAAATTGTATAGGTGCACTAGTTCAGCGAAGAGATGGTGATACAAGTGCAATATGGATGGTAGATAAAGGTTTTTGTAATCTGAAATAATAAAAACAACAAGGTAACTAATGATAAAAGTGAGCGTAAACGGTATTGCAATGATAGGAAACAAGGCATAGGGTTCATACTTTCACTAGTGCAAGTTCTCTCAACTATAATAACATATATAGATCATATAACAATCCCTCAACATGTAACAAAGAATCACTCCAAAGCCACTAATAGCGGAGAACAAACGTAGAGATTATGGTAGCGTATGAAACCACCTCAAAGTTATTCTTTCGGATCGATCTATTCAAGAGTTCGTACTAGAATAACACCTTAAGACACAAATCAACCAAAACCCTAATGTCACCTAGATACTCCATTGTCCCCTCAAGTATCCGTGGGCATTATTATACGATATGCGTCACACAATCTCAAATTCATCCAACCAACACAAGTACTTCAAAGAGTGCCCCAAAGCTACTACCGCAGAGTCAAGAAAACGTGTGCCAACCCCTATGCATAGGTTCATGGGCGGAACCCGCAAGTTGGTCACCAAAACATACATCAAGTGGCACATGATATCCCATTGTCACCACAGATAAACACGGCAAGACATGCATCAAGTGTTCTCAAATAAAGACTCAATCCGATAAGATAACTTCAAGAGGGAAACTCAATTCATCACAAGAGAGTAGAGGGGGAGAAACATCATAAGATCCAACTACAATAGCAAAGCTCGCGATACATCAAGATCGTGCCATAGAGAGAACACGAGAGAGAGATCAAACACATAGCTACTGGTACATACCCTCAGCCCCGAGGGTGAACTACTCCCTCCTCGTCATGGAGAGCGTCGGGATGATGAAGATGGCCACCGGTGATGGGTTCCCCCTCCGGCAGGGTGCCGGAACAGGCTCCCGAGAGGTTTTTGGTGGCTACAGAGGCTTGCAGCGGCGGAACTCCTGATCTATCTTGATATTCAATGTTTTTAGGGTACGTAGGCTTATATAGGTGAAAGAAGTCGGTCGGGAGGTGCTCGAGGGGCCCACGAGACAAGGGGCGTGCCCAGTAGGGGGGTTGTCGGTGTCGAAACCGGCGGATCTCGTGTAGGGGGTCCCGAACTGTGCGTCTAGGCGGATGGTAACAGGAGACGAGGGACACGATGTTTTTACCCAGGTTCGGGCCCTCTCGATGGAGGTAAAACCCTACGTCCTGCTTGATTAATATTGATGATATGGGTAGTACAAGAGTGGATCTACCACGAGATCAAGGAGGCTAAACCCTAGAAGCTAGCCTATGGTATGATTGTTGTAATGTATGTCGTCCTACGGACTAAAGCCCTCCGGTTTATATAGACACCGGAGAGGGCTAGGGTTACACAGAGTCGGTTACAATGGTAGGAGATCTACATATCCGTATTGCCAAGCTTGCCTTCCACGCCAAGGAAAGTCCCATCCGGACACGGGACGGAGTTTTCAATCTTGTATCTTCGTAGTCTTGGAGTCCGGCGGATATTGTTAGTCCGGCTGTCCGGACACCCCCTAGTCCAGGACTCCCTCAGTAGCCCCCGAACCAGGCTTCAATGACGATAAGTCCAGCGCGTTTATAGTCTTCGGTATTGCAAGGCGGGTTCTCCCTTCAAATTCCATGTACCTGCCGAACAGTGTCCGGCTTCATTTTGAATACTGTGTTCCTCGGCTTCTATGCCAAATAATGGCCCTCTTCCACGCGTCGCACGAATGCGAAAAGCCAGGGTGTCTTTTGCATTTCACCCCCCAATTGTGCGAGTCGCCCGCCTATAAAAGAGGCAAGAATCCAGATCCAAACCACACCGTCTTCCTCCCGCGAATACTCCATCGAAGCGCCTTTGACCTAGAAATCCATTCCACCATGGATCGTCAACGCGGCTCTTCTTCACGCGCTCCCAGCCCACCGCCGGGGAATTGGAGGAGGTGCTCTATTTCGCACAACGAGCTTGTGAAGCTCCAAACGGGGGGATTCCTCCCTCCGGCCTTCATGATCCCAGTCCGGGCCGGACTGGTTACTTATCAAGGTGGGAGATAGGCGGAGGACACTGCAAGCCCCAATAAGGGGGTGCGAGTATGTTTTGTCCCTTATCTGATAAGGGGACTCGGATTTCCAATACATCCGTTCCTCCGCGGGCTCCTGAAGTTCTACGGACTCCAGCTCCACCACCTCACGCCCGCCTCTGTCCTGCGTATCGCAGGCTACGTAGCTCTTTGCGAGCTATTCCTGGGCATTGAGCCCCATTTCGCATTGTGGAAGAGGCTGTTTTGCCTCGTACCCCGTTCTCACCAGGGGTCCATATATCAAGTGGGCGGCGCCGAAATATGGCGCATCGCCGGGACCGGATACCTATCCGGCACTCCCAAGAAGGCGTCCGAAGACTGGCCCTCGGAGTGGTTTTATATAGAAGACGCTCCGCTGCCAGACCCAGTTCGGATCGGCCTCCCGGAGTTTAGTGCTGCTCCCTTGAAGAAACGCCTCAGCTAGCGCCCACGGAGCCCCCGATTGGAGGAAGACAAGAGCGTCCACTACTTGATGGGCCGGATAAGATTAATGGCTCATTCCGGCTTTACCATGATCGGAGTCATGGCGACATGCATCAAGCGAGGGGTACAGCCACTGCAATACAGAGGCCACCCTATGTGGGATTTCAACGGGGAAGACGATGCTACCCGGCACGGCCGCAAAGGGTCGGATTCGACCGAGGATCTGGTGAAGATCCTGTCCAGCCTGTACAAGGGGGAGAAGGAGGATTTCCTTCGAACGAACCCTTTGAATGGGTTTTCCATGATCAACCCCAGCGGATGGGTAAGTGAACACCTTGAAGGGCTCAGCCCATGCTTTCGAAGTTTAAGCTTCTTACATTATGTCTTCGGCGCAGGATCTACGCCGGACTGTGGAGGACATGTTGAGTCCTGCTCTGCAACCCGAGGATCCAGAAGGATCCCTGGATCCGGCCTCCGAAGAGGACCCGGATATCGAGGTGGAGCTGATCGATGGGGTGTATCACCAGCTCAGCATAGACAATGCTTTGGTCGCCATTACGGCGGACTACCCCGGGCTAAGTCCGGCTTCCCAGGTGACCGCGACCGAAGTCCGGACACCATTATCTCGTCCCTGCCCATTTCTGACCTTCGCGAACGATGGTATTTTGCAGGAAGCGCCTTTACGCCAGGAAGCCGAGCCCGCGGCGGCCGACCAACAGAGGTCAGTCCGAACCAGCAGGCGGAAAGGAGCACAGTGTGGACGGAAACGTCGCCGCAAAGGTATAGCTCGTATTTGAATTTTTAGAGCAACGTTCCGAGGAAACATCTAAGTGCTCATGATCTTTGTAGGAGAAAAAGTGCTCGCCGGATTGCGAGCGCAGGAATTGCCAATCCGACCAACACCGGCCAGGCTCCAGTGCCCGGCCTGGAGGGGGAGGCAAGTGCAAGACGCGAGCCGGATCCTTCTCTAACGGAGGATACCGACAGACTGTCCGCCACCAAGTCTGAGGTGGAGAGCGCCATGAACCATAGGCGCCGCCGGACAGTATTTCAAGAAGCGTGCTTTTCCCCTGAGGCATTGGATGCTTTTAACGCAGGGGACGCGCATCTCCGTGCTGCTCAAAATGGTTTTACCAGAGCCACGGAGCAGTATGTGAAAGACATACAGGTAAGGGAATTTTAATGGTTGTATATACCAGTAGCCCCAGAGACTTAAAGTAGTTATGCTAACTGATTTAAGGATCATTGGAAATTTCAGGCACTTAACGAGAAGAACGCCCAGCTGTCTCGGGAGCTGCAAGATTGCAAGGCCCAACTTGAGGCCGCACTTGCTACCGCAGGAGGAGACGGAAAGACCCCTCCTGGTAACCCATTTTTATTAATAAATATAAGCGCTGTGCGGCGTGCGCGCGAGTCTAATAATGACATTTGCAGGTACCGCCGGACAAGATCCGGACAGGCAAGCATTGCTACGCCAGCTAAAGGCCGGCGAGAGTGTGCTGAATAGGGTTCAGCAGGAAAGGAACAAGCTCCAGGATGCCAACGCCAAGCTCGGAGAAGAGCTGAAAGGCGCTCAGGCCGAGCTGTCCGGCTCCGTTAAGGAGAATCAGCGGCTTCGTCGCGGCATTTATAGTGAGTGCTTGAGCGAACTCTTTTGAAAAGAAGAGTTCGGAGAGGAAGTATTTTGACATGATATGTCTTGTAGGTATACTCACGGGTCGTCCTGCAGATGAGATGCCCATATCAATGGGTGATCAACTTCCCGAACTATTGCAGCTACTCGAACGAGTTCGGTAGGCAATGAGCGGCATCGTTCAGGCTTTATGGCCAGCCCTCACCCTACCCGAGGGCCTCGGGGAGCTTGCGGAGAAGCTGCAAGGAGTGCGGCAGCACTTCCGTTTGTGGAAGATTTCGGCTTGCCGTCAAGGTGCCAGGGAGGCTTGGGCCATGGTGAAGACGCGGTACAAGAAGGCGGATCCCAACCACATGGCCGAAGTTGGACCGGTGGGGCCCGATGGGAAGGAGATCCCTGTGAGTTTAGTGTATAGCCAAGTAGAGTTGGCTGCTAAATTTTCCCAACGGGACTGTAAACTAGACAGCCTGTTAGACGGGATTGAGGAGGAATACAATCAGTAAATTTGACAATGTATGTTATCCTTTAAAGTGACATGTGAAATGCCTTCTAGCCGGATTGTAGATCGTTTGTCTTTGCCGACCTTTTCGCTTCGACCTCGGGACCCTAGAGTCCGGAGTGTGTCCGAATACCTTTTTGGTTAAGAAACAACCGTGGTATGCATGGAGACCAGGCGTAGGGGTCATTAGTGCTTTATCAGACAAGTGCCCAACTAGTTATGTTATATTACATGGCTAGTAAGAAACATCTTCCAGGGAGAATAGTTCCGTTAAGGGTTCCTTTCCCTGGGAGGCATGCCCTAAAGTGCATGTTCGGACTGCAAAGAAAGCAGTAAAACATCTGGGGGTAAATAGATAAATAGGTAAAAAGTCATCTTTTAAGTCACCGACCGAATATTCCCTTAAGAACGCTAGCTTTCGGCTTCACCCAGTCTGAGGTACACATCCGGCTGACCCGGCAGTAACAATCGCAGAGGTGCTCCCTTTACCTCCTAGCCGAACAATCGGGAACGTAGGGGTAAGCACAGGAGCCAGGCAACCCAGCTTGGCCAAAACTTAAGTCATATCGATGCATATAATGGCGAGTAAAAGGTACATGTGGAAGCTTGACACATGTGCTGGGTATAAAACCCGTATAATTGAGCTTTTGTAAAAGAAGCCCCCAGGAATAATGAGTGCGGATGGCACATCATGCGTATGCAAAGAATACAGAAATAGGCATAGAATCGAAAAAGGATAAAAAGAGAAACAAAAGACAGCCGAAGTGTAAAAGTTTGGACGGGGGAAGGGGACAAACTCTTAGTCCGGCGCTAGGCATAGAATCGTCGGAGGCGGGCTGCGTTCCATGGGTTCGGCTCGAGTCAGTGATCCGACGCATTTTATAGACGGTATGCTCCGCCGGTCAGTACTTGATCGATAATGAAGGGGCCCTCCCATTTGGGCTTGAGCTTGTCCTTTTTCTTGTCCGGCAGGCGTAGAACTAGTTCACCAACGTTGTAAGTCTTGGCCCGTACTTCTCTGCTTTGATATCTTCGGGCCTGCTGCTGATAGAATGCGGAACGAGCCTTCGCGACATCACGTTCTTCCTCCAATGTGTCCAAGCTGTCCTGCCGATCAAGCTCGGCCTCTCTTTCCTCATACATGCGCACTCGAGGTGAGTCATGAATAATGTCACAGGGCAAGACTGCCTCTGCGCCGTATACCATAAAAAATGGTGTGAATCCGGTAGTACGGTTAGGCATTGTCCGCAGCCCCCAGAGTATGGAGTCGAGCTCCTCGACCCATTGTGTGTCGGATTTAGTGAGTGACCTCACTAGTCTGGGTTTAATGCCGCTCATTATTAGACCATTTGCTCTTTCCAGTTGACCATTGGTTTGAGGGTGATAGACTGACGCATAGTCGAGCTTGATGCCCATATTTTTGCACCATGACTTAACCTCGTCGGCTGTGAAGTTCGTGCCGTTGTCGGTGATGATGTTGTGGGGGACTCCGTAACGGTGTACCACCCCTGATATAAAGTCTATCACTGGTCCAGACTCTGCCGTTTTGACCGGTTTGGCCTCTATCCATTTGGTGAACTTATCCACCATGACCAATAGGTACTTTTTCTTGTGGGTTCCCCCTTTAAGGGGTCCAACCATGTCAAGCCCCCAGACCGCGAACGGCCAGGTAATGGGTATGGTTTTGAGGGCGGTGGGTGGCATATGGCTCTGATTAGCAAAGAGCTGACAACCAACGCATCGCTGGACCAAGTCCTGTGCGTCTGCCCGAGCCGTCGGCCAATGAAATCCTGTACGGAATGCCTTTCCTACAAGGGCACGGGCTGCTGCGTGGTGTCCGCCTAGTCCGGCATGAATTTCAGCTAGGAGGTTTCGCCCTTCTTCTTCGGAGATACACCTTTGAAGGACTCCGGTGGTACTTTTCTTATAAAGTTCTCCCTCATGGACCTTGTAGGCCTTCGATCGCCGGACTATGCAGCAGGCCTCATTTTGGTCTTCGGGAAGTTCCTGACTAAGTAAGTAGGCTAGGAAAGGTTCTGTCCATGCGGCGATTACTGCCATTATGACGTGGGCGGAGGGTGTTATGTCGTCTGCCGAATCACCGGTTGGTGCGGTTTTCTCCGGTTTGTCGCTACCGGGCTCCTCTTCCCATAGTACGGATGGCTTGAAGAGCCGTTCCAGGAAGATATTTGGAGGGACAGCATCACGTTTCGCACCGATGCGTGCCAGGACGTCGGCCGCTTGGTTATTATCTCGGGCTATGTGATGGAATTCGAGTCCTTCAAGCCGAGCCGACATTTTTAGGACAGCGTTGCGATATGCTGCCAGTTTCGGATCCTTGGCGTCGAAGTCTCCGTTTATTTGGGATATTGCAAGGTTTGAGTCCCCGCGCACCTCTAGGCGTTGAATGCCCATGGAGACCGCCATCCGGAGACCATGTAACAGGGCCTCGTATTCGGCTGCATTGTTGGAGTCCGTGTACATTATTTGAAGTACATACTGGACTGTATCTCCGGTGGGGGACGTCAGTACGACGCCAGCCCCCAGTCCGGCCAACATTTTGGAGCCGTCGAAATGCATAGTCCAATTGGAGTATGCGCCATACTCTTTAGGGAGTTCGGCTTCAGTCCATTCAGCGACGAAGTCAGCCAAAACTTTTGACTTTGTAGCTCGTCGAGGTTTGTAAGTGATGTCTGTTGCGTCGCCGTTATTTATAATGTCATTGAGTGGTACTTCAGAGGCCACTGTTATCGAGCACTCTTGAAAGTAGTGCCGGAGCTTTCAAGACACCATGAACACCGCATATGCTATCTTCTGATAGTGCGGGTAACGGGATTTGCAGGGGGTTAACACAGTGGATACAGAATACACTGGTTTTTGAAGAGGGAATTTATGCCCTTCTGTCGCTCGTTCGACGACGAGGACTGCGCTTACAACTTGATGTGTTGCTGCGATGTATAACAACATTGGTTCGCCCAGAGTGGGCGCAGCCAGGACCGGATTTGTTGCCAGTATGGCCTTTATTGCTTCGAGTCCGGCAGTGGCAGCATCCGTCCACTCGAAGTGTTTGCTGCGCGTGAGGAAGCGATAGAGGGGCAACGCCTTTTCTCCTAAACGGGAGATAAAGCGGCTTAAGGCTGCCACGCATCCTGTTAATTTTTGTATTTGTTTGAGGTCTTTTGGAATATCCAACTGTGACAGAGCTCGGATTTTGGCCGGATTTGCTTCAATTCCTCTACCGGATACGATGAAGCCCAGCAGCTTTCCGGCTGGTACACCGAAAACGCATTTTTCCGGATTCAGCTTGATGTCATATGCTCTGAGGTTGTCGAATGTGAGCCTCAAATCGTCTACTAAAGTTTCGACGTGTTTTGTTTTGATGACTACGTCGTCTACGTATGCCTCGACTGTTTTGCCGATCTGGGTGGCCAGACATGTTTGAATCATGCGCTGATATGTTGCGCCGGCGTTTTTGAGTCCGAAGGGCATCGTGTTGAAGCAGAATGGTCCATATGGAGTGATAAATGCCGTTGCGGCTTGGTCTGCTTCCGCCATCTTGATTTGATGATAGCCAGAGTATGCGTCCAGGAAGCACAACGAATCGTGCCCTGCTGTGGCATCGATAATTTGATCGATGCGGGGGAGAGGGAAGGGATCCTTTAGGCAAGCTTTATTAAGGTCTTTAAAATCGACACAGAGGCGCTAGGATTTATCCTTCTTTGGTACCATCACCAAATTTGCTAGCCAGTCCGGATGTTTGATATCTCTAATGAATCCGGCTTCCAATAGTTTGGCTAGCTCTTCTCCCATTGCCTGTCTTTTGGGCTCGGAAAATCGTCGAAGAGCCTATTTGACTAGCTTGAACCCTTTTAGGATGTTTAGGCTGTGTTCTGCCAACCTGCGAGGGATTCCGGGCATGTCTGAAGGATGCCAGGCGAAGATATCCCAATTTTCCTGAAGGAATTCGCGCAGTGCAGCGTCTACTTCGGGGTTCAAGTGTGCCCCAATGGAGGCCGTCTTTGTTGGGTCCATTGGATGGACCTGGAATTTTATTATCTCGTCTGTTGGTTTGAAGGAGGTGGACTTGGATCTTTTATCGAGTATCACATCGTCCCTGTTCACCGTAGAGCGCAGCGCGGTGAGTTCCTGTGCCGCTAAGGCTTCGGATAGTGCCTCGAGGGCTAGTGCCGCTGTCTTGTTTTCGGCGCGGAGTGCTATGTCCGGATCACTAGCGAGAGTGATTATTCCGCTGGGCCCAGGCATTTTGAGCTTCATGTACCCGTAATGAGGTATTGCTTGAAAAATTGTGAATGCCTCTCGTCCTAATATGGCGTGATACCCACTGCTGAACGAGGCCACCTGGAACGTGACTTCTTCGGATCTGTAATTGTCCGGAGAGCCAAACACCACATCGAGTGTGATTTTTCCGGTGCAGCGCGCTTCCCGACTAGGGATTATTCCTCTAAAGGTTGTGCTGCTTCGCTCAATACGGCTCCAATCGATTTCCATTTTTCGCAGAGTTTCCTCATAAATGAGGTTTAGTCCGCTGCCGCCGTCCATGAGGACTTTAGTCAGTCGAAAGCCGTCCACTATGGGACTAAGTACCAGTGCGGCTGGGGCTCTGGTTGTTCGGAATGTGGGCTCGTCGCTGCCATTGAAGGTAATAGCTGTGTCGCTCCATGGATTTGCTGTTGCTACTTGGTAGACTTCGGCGAGTTCGCGGATTGATCGTTTTCGCATATTATTTGATGCGAAAGTCTCGAAGACTGTTGATACCGTGCTGGTATTGTTGGAGTGGTTTCCCGGAGCTAGAAGCTCTTCGCCACTTTTGGCCACCTGCCGTAATATCCAACATGCTCGAAGGCTATGTGTTGGGACGGCTCCCTCTATACTATGAAGCTTACAGGGTCCATTGAGCCATCCCTCCAGTACTATTCCGTTTCCCTTATTGGGTTTTTGTCTTTTCGTTTTTGCATCTGGGGCCTGAGTGTAAGGCGCCCTTTTACTGCGGACTGGGTTTGGGGCCGGATTATCCCAAAATTGATTTTCGGTTTTCCGGAAACTCTCCATCGCACAGTACTTTCGTACAATGGATGCTAGATCGGTGAAGCGCGTAATTTTGCGACGATCAATGGCGTTTAGTATTCCCTTGTCCGTGCAGTTATTGCGGAAGATTGATATTGCGTTTTCCTCTCGGCAGTCCTTTATCCTGTCCATAACCAGGAGGAATCTGGCCCAGTAGTGATGTACTGTTTATGTAGGCTCTTGCCGTATTATAGATAGATCGCATATGTCTGGGCGGGTGGGTGGAATAAAATCCAGATCCCTGCCCATCTTGAGGCTCAAAGGCCAAGGGGTTTCCGAATTCGGAAGTGTGGTTTGCTGGGGACAATCCAGCGAGTCCGGGGCGATGCATGATTTTAAGTTCAATGCTCGATCGAAGTCCGTCCCCCCGCGGGAATCCGGCATGGAGGGTTCGGGAATCTGGACATGAATTGTTTTCAACATTGGCAAAGAGTTGCCGTATTGCTCCTCTACCACGTCGACGTGGTGGGTGGCCTGGGGAGAGTTAATCTCTCTCAGATCGGTTTTAAGCCCAATCTGGTTGTAGTCCGTAGCGACTCCCAGGGCGGCGATGCAATCCAAGAGCTCGTTAACAGACGAGAGCTCTATTGCATCTAACTGTTCGGCAGCTTTAGGGCTGACGCGAAGATTGCTTTCGACGACTTGAGAAGTCATTGCTGAAGTGGCGGCCGGACAGGCGCTCATGAGAAAACCACCAAGCCGGATAGTTTGGCCGGCGGCCAAGGCCCCTCCGGCGAAAACACCGTCTTTGAAGACGGGTGGAGGCATCCGCTCTATCGGTGACGACACAGAGGAACTCTCAATGAAAGCACCAATGTCGGTGTCAAAACCGGCGGATCTCGGGTAGGGGGTCCCGAACTGTGCGTCTAGGCGGATGGTAACAGGAGACGAGGGACACGATGTTTTTACCCAGGTTCGGGCCCTCTCGATGGAGGTAAAACCCTACGTCCTGCTTGATTAATATTGATGATATGGGTAGTACAAGAGTGGATCTACCATGAGATCAAGGAGGCTAAACCCTAGAAGCTAGCCTATGGTATGATTGTTGTAATGTATGTCGTCCTACGGACTAAAGCCCTCCGGTTTATATAGACACCGGAGAGGGCTAGGGTTACACAGAGTCGGTTACAATGGTAGGAGATCTACATATCCGTATTGCCAAGCTTGCCTTCCACGCCAAGGAAAGTCCCATCCGGACACGGGACGGAGTCTTCAATCTTGTATCTTCGTAGTCCTGGAGTCCGGCGGATATTGATAATCCGGCTGTCCGGACACCCCCTAGTCCAGGACTCCCTCAGGGGCCTATCTCTTCGCCTCCTCGAGGATCTTCTAACTTGAACTCCAAGTCTCCAGGATCATATTCTTCCCAAAAATAACGTTGTCGAAGGTTTCATTCCGTTTGGACTCCGTTTGATATTCCTTTTCTTCGAAATACTGAAATAGGCAATAAAACAACAATATGGGTTGGGCCTCCGGTTAATAGGTTAGTCCCAAAAATGATATAAATGTGTAAAATAAAGCCCATAAACATCCAAAAGGGGTAATATAATAGCATGGAACAATAAAAAATTATAGATACGTTGGAGACGTATCACCCCTCCGGTGTCTATATAAACCGGAGGGTTTAGTCCATCGGACAACAACAATCATAATCATAGGCTAGTTTCTAGGGTTTAGCCTCTACGATCTCGTGGTAGATCAAGTCTTGTAAAACTCATATCATCAATTTTATTCAAGCAGGAAGTAGGGTATTACCTCCATCGAGAGGGCCCAAACCTGGGTAAACATCGTGTCCCCCGCCTCCTGTTACCATTAGCCTTAGACGTACAGTTCGGGAGCCCCTACCCAAGATCCGCCGGTTTTGACACCGACATTGGTGCTTTCATTGAGAGTTCCATTGTGCCGTCACGATAAGGCTTGATGGCTCGCCTTGTTGTCAAGGACAACATCACCTCAGGGGGAGCCCTGGCTATAGGCCAGACTCTCCGGCTGGGCGACTTTGTCATGACCGCCCGTTCGGCCGCCCTGCCGACGATGACTTCTCAGGTCATCAAGAACAGCCTCCACATCAGCTCAAAATTCACCGAGCAGATGGATCCAATGGAGCTCTCTTCCCTGAACGAGCTCTTGGATCGCATCGCCGCCCTGGGAGTCGCTACGGACTGTGATTGGATCAGGTTTAAACCCAACCAATGGGAGATTAACTCTTCGCCGGTCACCCATCAGATAGCGGTGGTGGAGGAACAATGCAGCGATTCTTCCTCTATTTTGAGGACAAACTATGTCCGGATTCCCGAGCTCTCCGAGCCGGATACCTGTCTACGGGAGGACATGGCCTAGGCTCCGAACCTAGAATCGGGCAGCGGGCCAGAAATATTGGGCAACATCCCGGAGTCCGAGCTGCCAAGCTCGGGAGCTCCTTTGCCCCTGGGTCTCAGATCAGGTCAGGATTTGGACTTAAATCCACCCACCCACCCAGACACAAGTGATCTTTCCCACATTAGACAAGAGCCCCAAGAGACAGTACATCACTTTTGGGCCAGATTCCTCCTTATAATGAGCAAGGTCAAGGACTGTCGCGAGGAAGACGCAATTTCATTCTTTTGCAAAAACTGCATGGACAAGGGAATCCTCAACGCCATAAGTCGCCGTGACATAACACACTTTGCTGACTTGGCGGCCATAGTACAGAAGTACTGTGCGATGGAAAGCGCCTGGAAAACCCAAACAAAATTCTAGGATCCTCCGGCTCTCACTAAAACCCTCGTCCGAACTAAAAGGGTGCACTCTCGCAAGTCACCCAATCCAATTACAAAGAAGCCATAGCCCTCTATAGGGCGTGGAACTGTATTGAAGGGATGGCTCAACAGGCCATGCTAAATTCACAGCACACCGGATATCATACCAACACACAGCCTTAGAGCATGTTGGATACTCCGGCAGGTGGCCAAGAGCGGCGAGGATCTCCTCATCAACAATACCGCAGAGCACCATCCCGCGGAGAATAACAATACATTACTGACAGTCTCCAAGACTTTCGCCTCAAACAATAGGCGTAAGTGAGCACTCCACAGCCTCACTGAAGTCTGCCACGTTGCAGCAATAAATCCATGGAACGACACAGCCATAACCTTCAATGACAGTGACGAACCTCAATTCCGAACAGTCCGAGCACCAGCCGCTTCGGTCCTTAGTCCAGTTGTGGACGGCTTCAGGCTTACTAAAGTGCTCATGTATGGTGGCAGCGGATTAAAACTCATCTACGAGGAAACTCTCAACAAAATGGAGATAGACAAGAGCCGCATTGAGCAAAGCAACACGACCTTCAAAGGAATCATCCCTAGTCGGGAGGCACGATGTGCGGGAAAAATCACACTGGATGTGGTATTCGGCATGCCGGAGAATTATAGGTCCGAACAAATCACGTTCCAAGTGGCCCCGTTCAGTAGTGGATACCACGCCCTTTTAGGGCAGGATGCATTCACGAGCTTCCAAGATATACCCCATTACGTGTACATGAAGCTCAAGATGCCCAGGCCCAGTGGAATTATCACTCTAGCTAGTGATCCAGACATAGCACTCCGCGCCGAAAATAAAACCGCCGCACTAGCCCTAGAGGAATTATCCGAAGCTCTCGTGGTCGAAGAATTAACTGCGCTGCGCTCCACAATGGACAGGGATGACATGATACTCGACAAACGACCCAAGTCCACCTCTTTTAAACCAGTAGACGAAATAGTCAAATTCCAGGTCTACCCAATGGACCCTACAAAAATAGCATCCATTGGGGCACAGCTAAACCCCACAATAGACGCTGCACTGCGAGAGTTCTTGCGCGAGAATTGGGACATCTTCGCCTGGCATCGTTCAGACATGCCAGCTATCCCACGCAGGCTGGCCGAGCATAGCCTAAACATACTAAAGGGATATAAGCTGGTCAAGCAGACTCTTCGGTGCTTTTCAGAACCTACGCGACAAGCCATGGGAGAAGAGCTAGCCAAGCTACTCGAGGCTAGATTCATCAGAGAAATAAAACATCCGGACTGGCTAGCAAACATGGTGATGGTACCAAAGAAGGACAAATCCTGACACCTATGCGTCGATTTCAAGGACCTCAATAAGGCTTGCCCTAAGGATCCCTTCCCCCTTCCCCGCATCGATCAAATAATCGATGCTACCGTAGGACACGACTCCTTGTGTTTCCTCGGTGCATACTCCGGGTACCATCGAATCAAGATGGCGGAGTCCGATCAAGCCGTAACGGCATTCATCACTCCATACGTCCCCTTCTGTTTTAACACCATGCCTTTCGGGCTGAAAAACACCGGTGCAACCTATCAACGCATGATTCAGACATGCCTGGAAACACAAATCGGCAAAACAGTGGAGGCATACATAGACGATGTGGTCATCAAAACCACACATGTCGAATCTTTAATAGACGACTTGAGGCTTACGTTCGACAATCTCCGAACATATGACATCAAGCTCAATTCGGAAAAATGCGTTTTCGACTTACCTGCCGGAAAGCTCTTGGGCTTCATTGTTTCCAATAGAGGAATTAAAGCAAATCCAGCTAAAATATGAGCTCTGTCACAGTTGGCTACCCCAACAGATCTCCAGCAAATCCAAAAATTAACTGGATGCGTGGTTGCTTTAAGCCGCTTTATCTCCCGATTAGGAGAAAAAGCACTACCTCTCTATCGCCTTCTTCGACGCAGCAAACACTTCGAGTGGATGGATGTGGCTATGGCTGGACTGGAAGAAATAAAGGCCCTCCTGGCCAGCAATCCAATCCTGGCCGCGCCAAATATCGGCGAACCTATGCTGTTATATATAGCTGCAACACATCAGGTTGTAAGCGCAGTGCTCGTCGTCGAATGATAGATGGATGGACACAAATTCTCGCTTCAAAAGCCGGTATACTATGTATCCACTGTCCTCACTCCATGCAAGTCACGGTACCCACATTATCAAACGATAGCATACACGGTCTTCATGGCATCCCGGAAACTACGACACTAGTTTCAGGAGTGTTCAATCACGGTGGCCTTCGAAGTACCACCCAATGATATAATCAATAACCGCGATGCCACGGGCCGGATTGCTAAGTGGGCTATGGAGCTCCTCCCGTTCGACATCACATACAAACCACGGCGAGCCATTAAGTCGCAAGTACTGGCTGACTTCGTCGCCAAATGGACAGAAGCCGAACTCCCTAAAGAGTACGGCGCGTACTCCAATTGGATCATGCACTTCGACGTCTCTAAGATGCTGGCTGGTCTGGGGGCAGGTGTTGTCCTGACATCTCCCACCGGAGATACAATCCAGTACGTACTCCAAATACTATACACAGATTCCAACAATGCAGCCGAATACGAGGCTCTGTTGCACGGTCTTCGGATGGCAGTTTCCATGAGCATTCAATGCCTAGAAGTGCTTGGGGATTCAAACCTTGCAATATCTCAAATAAATGGAGACTTCGATGCCAAGGACCCAAAAATGGCGGCTTACTGAAATGCCATCCTCAAAATGTCAGCTCGGTTCGAGGGGCTCGAATTCCACCATGTGGTCCGGGAAAATAATCAAGAGGCGGATATCCTCGCCCGCATCGGCGCCAAGAGCGACCCCGTCCCACCTAATATCTTCTTGGAAAGGCTATTCAAGCCATCCATGATGTGGGAAGGGGAGACCGGCAATACCAGTCCGGATCCGAACACAACCCCAGATCCAGAACACTCTGACGTAATCGGAGGCTCCGCCACTGAAATAGCACCTTCGGCCCACGTGATTATGGCTGTCATCGCCCCATGGACAGAACCCTTCTTAGCCTACCTAAATAGGCAAGAACTCCCTAAGGACCAAAATGAGGCACGTTGCATTGTGCGGTGCTCTAAAGCCTACAAGGTCCACGAGGGAGAGCTTTATAAGAAAAGCGCAACCGGAGTGCTCCAAAGGTGCATCTCCGAAGAGGAAGGGTGGCAACTCTTGGCTGAAATTCATGCCGGACTCGGCGACCACCACGCCTTAGCTCGGACACTCGTAAGCAAGGCCTTCCATACAGGTTTCTACTGGCTGACAGCCCGGGCAGACGCATAGGACCTTGTCCAACATTGCGTCGGTTGCCAGCTTTTTGCAAATCAAAGCCATATGCCACCTAACGCTCTCCAAACAATCCCCATAACTTGGCCCTTTGCAGTCTGAGGGCTCGATATGGTTGGACCCCTTAAAGGGGGAAGCCATAAGAAGAAATACTTGTTGGTCATGGTGGATAAATTCACCAAATGGATAGAAGCCAAACCAGTTAAAACGGCCGAGTCTGGACCAGTGATAGACTTCATATCCGGGGTCGTACACCTTTACGGTGTCCCCCACAGCATCAACACTGATAACGACTCAAACTTCATAGCCGACGAGGTGAAAACTTGGTGTGGCAAAATGGGCATTAAGCTCGATTATGCCTCCGTCTATCACCCCCAAACAAACGGTCAAGTCGAGCGATAGAATGTTCTTATTATGAGCGGCATTAAACCCAGACTAGTGTGATCCTTGAAGGAATCAGATACACAATGGGTCGAGGAGCTCGACTCCGTACTATGGGGGCTGCGGACCACGCCTAATCGCACAACCGGATACACACCATTTTTTATGGTGTATAGCGCAGAGGCAGTGCTACCCTGCAATATCATCCATGACTCACCTGGAGTGCGCATGTACGAAGAGAGAGAAGCAGAGCTGGATTGGCAGGACAATTTAGATACCCTGGAGGAGGAGCGTGACGTCGCAAAGGCCCGTTCCGCATTCTATCAGCAGCAGGCTCGAAGGTATCAAAGCAGAGAAGTACGGGCCAAAACTTATAACATTGGCGAACTCGTTCTACGCCTACCAGAGAAGAAAAAGGACAAGCTCAAGCCCAAGTGGGAGGGTCCCTTCATCATTGATAAAGTTCCCATTGGAGGTGCGTACCGTCTGCGTGATGCATCAGATAATCGACTCACCGAACCCATGGAACGCGGCCAGACTCCGAAGATTCTATGCCTAGTGCCGAACTTTGTGTTTGTCTCCTTACCTCTGACTTCCTTTTTAAGTTATATCCTCTCTCTCTTTCTTTTTTATACATGGCCTTAAAAGATTCAAGTATGCTTCGACCGCACACTCCTGCCAGGCTACACGCGCTCAATATACCTGGGGGCTTCTTATACAGAAGCTTAATATAATTATATTCTGGGCTTTATGCCCACCACATATGCGTCACTTCTCCATATGTGTCTTTTTTCGCCATTATATGCATTGATATGACTTAAGTTTTGGCCAAGCTGGGTTGCCTGGCTCTTGTGTTTATGCCCTACGTTCCCGTTAATTCGGCTAGGGCATAAGGGGAGCACCTCTGCGATTGTTACTGCCGTGTCAGCCGGATGTGTACCTCAGACTGGGCGAAGCCGAAAGCTAGCGTTCTTAAGGGAATATTCGATCGGTGAACAAAAGATGTTTCTTACTAATTTCAATACATGCCCCCAGATGTTTATATCCTCCGTCGCTTTTCGCAGTTCAGACATGCACATTAATGCATGCGTACCCAGGGAAAGGAACTCTTAACGGAACTATTCTCCCTGGAAGATGTTTCTTACTATCCATGTAATATAACATAGCTAGTTGGGTACTTGTCTGTTCAAGCACTTATGACCCCTACGGCTGGTTTCCATGCATACCCCGGTTTTTTCATAACTGAGCGGGTATTCAGATACACTCCGGACTGTCGGATCCGGAGGTTGAAGTGAAAAGGTCCGCCATGAAAAATGATTTACAATCCGAATAGGGACAAAATATGTCATTTAAAGTACACAGTCACTTAGACTGACTAAATTCTTCTTCTATACCATCCAACAGGCTGTCTAGCCTACAATCCTTTTGGGAATACTTTGCGGCTAATGCTACCTGGTCATATACCAGACTAACGGGGATATCTTTCCCATCTGACCCTACAGGTCCGACCTCGGCCATGTGGTTTGGTCAGCCTTGGTGTATCGCGTCTCCACCATGGCCCAGCCTTCCCTTGCACCTTGTCGGCAGGCCGATATCTTCCATAATCGGAAGCGTCGCCGCTCTCCCTTGAGCATCTACACAAGCTCTCCCATGCCTCCGGGCAGGGATGCGGATGGCCACAAGGCCTGGGTCTCCTCTTCGGGACGACCCGTCAGCATACCTACAGACATAATTCGGTTAGCCCGCCTCTTTGCCAAACTTTATAAAGGTTCATTCGAGCACTTATTAAAAATGCCGCGTCGAAGCCTCTTATTCTCCTTCACGGAGTCAGCAAGCTGGGCCCGAACATCTTTTAATTCAACATCCAGCCGGGTCTTCGCGTCTTGGAGATGATTCTTCTCCTGTATAACCTTTGTAAGCACGCGCTCGGCAGCCTTTAGCTGTCGTTGAGATTGTTGTTCATAATGTTGTTCATCCTCCGATACGATCTCCGGATTACCTCCGGGATTGTCTGCAGAATCTATTGTTAGATTTGCATGCATGCCGAATACTAACTGGTATATGTCAGTGCATTCTTTTCGATCAAGACGAGTATTACCAGACGAGGCCTTCTTGGACTCCTCCATTCCGGCGACTGCGGCCCGTAGCTGGGCTTTGCACTCCTCTAGCTCTTTAGACAGTTGGGTATTCTTCTTTGTAAGAACCTATGCATATAATTGATCCTTAAATCAGTTGTGCCAACTGTTTCAAGTCTCGGGGGCTACTGATATACATACTTATCAGATTTTCTTACCCGTATATCCTTTACGTACTGGTCCGTAGCTCTGGCGAGGCCATCTTGAGCAGCTCGGATGTACGCGTCCCCTAAGTTGGAGGCATTAGACGCCTCTTCAGAGAAATTAGGGTCGCGTAGTGTGGCCTGTCGGCGCCTGTGATTCATGACGCTCTCCACTTCGGAGTTTGTAGAGGATAATCTATCCGCATCCTCTGTAGGAGGATTGTCCAGTGTTGTCCCGGCATTGACCTCCGCCCTTGAGTTTGGCCTCGGAATCCGGCTGGTGGAGGCGTGGCCGGCAGGCTCTCCGGATATAGTCCAACGAGTGCTTTTTTTGCCAGGAAACTACGAACATTGTTATATTTTCAAGACGATAATTACGTAGCAGGTTTTTAATCATACCTCTGCAATGGCGTCTCGGTCCTGACCACCTTCCTTTTAAGCCTACCCGGCCTCGGTGCCCCTTGTTGAAGAGTCACCGCGGGTTTGGCGCGGTGTCCCGATGGCCTTCCCTGTAAAACACAAATACATGTGCTGTGGGTAAGGCGCAAAAAGGGGATCCTTCTTGGAAGTTGGGACTCCGATTTTACTTACATGTGATACAGGGAGTAGGCCAGGATAATCAACTATGATGGCCACCAAGGCACCATCACAGCTTAACTGATAAAATGTCCTCTCGACGAGCTTCACAAATATGTCCGGATCTTCTTCAAGTCCGGGGTCGAGGGCCCGGTCGGGGTCCTCTGGCTGTGGAGACGGGCTGTGAACCAACCTCATAACTTTTCGCAGTTCCTGCTATGAATTGGCAAGGTAAAGATTTGTGCTAAGGAATGCGGGAAAGACCGGAATAAAAGATAGAAGCTCACCCAGCTTGGGGTTGTACATGGAGAATCCATCCCGTGGCTTAATACGGATGAACTCCTCTTCTTCTCCTTTGTACAAATCGGACAATATTTTCGCCAGAGCGGCGGCGGAGTCCGGACCTTTACGGCCACAACGGGTGGCATCGTCTTCTCCATTGAAGTGCCACATGGGTTTCCCCCGATATTGAAGTGGATGCACTCCCTGCATTATACATATTGGCATAACCTCAATTATTGTTAGTCCTGATTTGGCTAGAGTCTTTATCCTGTCCATCAGGAAAAGGACCTCTCTGTTACCTTCCTCCTGGGGGCTCCGGGGGTGCTGTCGGTGTCAAAACCGGCGGATCTCGGGTAGGGGGTCCCGATCTGTGCGTCTAAGGCTAATGGTAACAAGAGGCAAGGGACACGATGTTTTACCCAGGTTCGGGCCCTCTCGATGGAGGTAAAACCCTACTTCCTGCTTGATTGATATTGATGATATGGGTATTACAAGAGTTGATCTACCACGAGATCGTAGAGGCTAAACCCTAGAAGCTAGCCTATGATGATTATGATTGTTATGATCGTCCCTATACGAACCAAACCCTCCGGTTTATATAGACTCCGGAGGGGGCTAGGGTTTACACAGAGTCGGTTACAAAGAAGGAGATCTCATATCCGGATCGCCAAGCTTGTCTTCCATGTAAAGGAGAATCCCATCCGGACACGGGACAAAGTCTTGAGTCTTGTATCTTCACGGTCCATCAGTCCGGCCAAAGTATATAGTCCGGCTGTCCGGACACCCCCTAATCCAGGACTCCCTCAGTAGCCCCTGAACCAGGCTTCAATGATGATGAGTTCGGCGTGTAGTTTGTCTTCGGCATTGCGAGGCGGGTTCCATCTCCGAATACTCCAAAGTGATTACTGAACACTTGAATCGTGTCTGGATCCGCAAGATGATCTTCACATTCCACCGGATAGAGAATGATATTCCACAAATGTAATCTGCTGACAATTTTTATACGTCGTGCTCCTGCACCGTGGCTCGGCCCAATATGAACCGGTTTTTCTTGGCCTGCCTCGATACGCGTTGCGAGGCGGTTTTATTGGCACGCCTTGCCAAAGCAGAGATCGTGTTCCTTTTATTGCGTGATCTTCCATCAATATAGGTGTGTGCATCCCCACGACTTCTGTTGGCATGACTCTGTGTTTTCAGGTAAGTCCTGAGCGGTTACGCTGAGGACGCTTGATAGTCACCCCTTTATAAAGGGGCCGAGGCCTATGCTCTTTTCCACCACTCTTGCGCATTTTCGCATGTGATGCCCAGATAATTAAGCTACAATAATCACCTTTTAATGGTGCCATGGTATCACATTACTGTTGCTAATCTTCGGTTGATCCAAATCACAATTCAAATTCAAATTCAAATTAAAGTCCAATTTCAAATTTGTCAAACATGCAAATAAAAATGTTCCAGGTGTGGCAAATAATCCCTAGATATTTGTCATGTTGGAACCAACCTCTTTTGAATTCCCAAAATGCCCCTGGAATTAATTTTTGGTCCAGCAGCAATTAAATTGGCCTTTTCAATTTCTAAAAATGGTTAGACAACTCCTTTTGACCCCATACTTTTTGTTCCATATCAATATATTGTGTTAGAATTATGTGCCAAGTTTTTTTCATAACAAAACTCATTTGGTACAAAAATAAAATGCAAAAGGAAAAGAGCAAATGGAAAACAGAAAAGTAAAAGAAAGGAGAGAGAAGAAAACAGCCCCACCCCCTGGAGCCTGGCCCAACTGGGCCAAGGCCCAGCCAGTCGGCCCACTCCTCCTCCCCGGTCACCCCCTCCTCTGTTGTTGGGGAATGTAGTAATTTCAAAAATTTCCTACGCACACGCAAGATCATGGTGATGCATAGAAACGAGAGGGGAGAGTGTAATCTACATACCCTTGTAGACCGAAAGCGGAAGCGTTAGAACAACGCGGTTGATGTAGTCGTACGTCTTCACGGCCCGACCGATCAAGCACCGAAACTACGGCACCTCCGAGTTCTAGCACACGTTCAACTCGATGACTTCCCTTGAACTCTGATCCAGCCGAGTGTCGAGGGAGAGTTTCGTCAGCACGACGGCGTGGTGACGATCTTGATGTTCTATCGTCGCAGGGCTTCGCCTAAGCACCGCTACAATATTATCGAGGAGGACTATGGTGGAGGGGGGCACCGCACATGGCTAATAGATCTCAAGGATCAATTGTTGTTGTCTCTTTGGGGTGCCCCCCTACCCCCATATATATAGGAGCAAGGGGGAGGTGGCCGGCCTATGGAGGAGGCGCACCAAGGGGGGAGTCCTACTCCCACCGGGAGTAGGACTCCTCCTTTCCTTGTTGGAGAAGGAAAGAGGAGGAGTAGGACTCCTCCTTTCCTTGTTGGAGAAGGAAAGAGGAGGAGAGGGAGAAGGAAAAGTGGGCTGCCCCCCTTGTCCAATTCGGACCAGAGGGGGGGCGCAGGCCTCCTTCCTTTTGGCCTCTCTCCTCTATTCCTGTATGGCCCAATAAGGCCCGTAACTCTCCGGTACTTCGAAAAATACCCGAATCACTCGAAACCTTTCCGAAGTACGAATATAGTTGTCCAATATATCAATCTTTACGTCTCGACCATTTCGAGACTCCTCGTCTTGTCCCCGATCTCATCCGGGACTCCGAACTCCTTCGGTACATCAAAACTCATAAACTCATAATATAACTGTCATCGAAACCTTAAGCGTGCGGACCCTACGGGTTCGAGAACAATGTAGACATGACCTAGAACTATTCTCGGTCAATAACCAATAGCGGAACCTGGATGCTCATATTGGATCCTACATATTCTGCGAAGATCTTTATCAGTCAAACTGCATAACAACATACGTTGTTCCCTTTGTCATCGGTATGTTACTTGCCCGAGATTCGATCGTCGGTATCCAATACCTAGTTCAATCTCGTTACTAGCAAGTCTCTTTACTCGTTACGTAATGCATCATTCCATAACTAACTCATTAGCTACATTGCTTGCAAGGCTTATAGTGATGTGCATTACCGAGAGGTCCCAGAGATACCTCTCCAACAATCGGAGTGACAAAACCTAATCTCGAAATACGCCAACCCAACATGTACCCTTGGAGACACCTGTAGTACTCCTTTATAATCACCCAGTTACATTGTGACGTTTGGTAGCACCCAAAGTGTTCCTCCGGTAAACGGGAGTTGCATAATCTCATAGTTACAGGAACATGTATAAGTCATGAAGAAAGCAATAGCAACATACTAAACGATCAAGTGCTAAGCTAACGGAATGGGTCAAGTCAGTCACATCATTCTCCTAATGATGTGATCCCGTTAATGAAATGACAACTCTTTTGTCCATGGTTAGGAAACATAACCATCTTTGATAAACGAGCTAGTCAAGTAGAGGCATACTAGTGACACTATGTTTGTCTATGTATTCACACATGTATTATGTTTCCGGTTAATACAATTCTAGCATGAATAATAAACATTTATCATGATATAAGGAAATAAATAATAACTTTATTATTGCCTCTAGGGCATATTTCCTTCAGTCTCCCACTTGCACTAGAGTCAATAATCTAGTTCACATCATCATGTGATTCAACACCAATATTCACATCTGTATGTGATTAACACCCATAGTTCACATCGTCATGTGATCAACACCCAAAGGGTTTACTAGAGTCAATAATCTAGTTCACATAGCTATGTGGCCAACACCCAAAGAGTACTAAGGTGTGATCATGTTTTGCTCGTGAGAGAAGCTTAGTCAACGGATCAGTCACATTCAAAGCCGTATGTATTTTGCACATATTCTATGTCTACAATGCTCTGCACTGAGCTACTCTAGCTAATTGCTCCCACTTTCAATATGTATCCAGATTGAGACTTAGAGTCATCTGGATCAATGTAAAAGTTTGCATCGATGTAACTTTTATGACGAACTCTTTTATCACCTCCATAATCGAGAAACATCTCCTTATTCCACTAAGGATAATTTTGACCAATGTCCAGTGATCTACTCTTAGATCACTATTGTACTCCCTTACCAAACCAGGGCAGAGTATACAATAGTTCTGGTCCATAGCATGGCATACTTTTAGAGAACCTATGACTGATGCATAGGGAATGACTTTCATTCTCTTTCTATTTTCTGCCGTGGTCGGGTCTTGAGTCTTACTCAATTTCACACCTTTGCAACACGGGCAAGAACTCTTTCTTTGACTGTTCCATTTTGAACTATTTCAAAATCTTGACAAGGTATGTACTTATTGAAAAACTTATCAAGCGTCTTGATCTATCTCAATAGATCTTGATGCTCAATATGTAAGCAGCTTCACTGAGGTCTTTCATTGAAAAACTTTTCATTCAAGTATCCTTTTATGCTATCCAGAAATTCTATATCATTTCCAATCAACAATATGTCTTGCACATATAATATCAGAAATGCTATAGTGCTCCCACTCACTTTCTTGTAAATACAAGTCTTCCCAAAAGTCTGTATAAAACCATATGCTTTGATCAACTCATCAAAGCGTATATTCCAACTCCGAGATGCTTGCACCAGTCCATTGATGGATTGCTGGAGCTTGCACACTTTGTTAGCATCTTTAGGATTGACAAAAACTTTCTGGTTGCATCATATACAACTCTTCTTTAATAAATCCATTAAGGAATGCAGTTTTTGACATCCATTTGCCAGATTTCATAAAATGTGGCAATTGCTAACATGATTCAGACAGACTTAAGATTCGATACGAGTGAGAAAATCTCATCATATTCAACACCTTGAACTTGTTGAAAACCTTTCGCAACAAGTCGATCTTAGTAGATAGTAACACTACTACCAGTGTCCGTCTTCCTCTTGAAGATCCATTTATTTAACATGGCTTGCTGATCATCGAGCAAGTCAATCAAAGTCCATACTTTGTTCTCATACATGGATCATATCTCAGATTTTATGGCCTCAAGCCATTTCGTGGAATCTGGGCTCATCATCGCTTCCTCATAGTTCGTAGGTTCATCATGGTCTAGTAACATGACTTCCAGAACATGATTACCATACCACTCTGGTGCAGATCTTACTCTAGAAGACCTACGAGGTTTGGTAGCAACTTGATCTGAAGTTTCATGATCATCATCATTAACTTCCTCACTAATTGGTGTAGGAATCACTGGAACTGATTTCTGTGATGAACTACTTTCCAATAAGGGAGAAGGTACAATTACCTCATCAAGTTCTACTTTCCTCCACTCACTTCCTTCGAGAGAAACTTCTTCTCTAGAAAGGATCCATCTTAGCAACGAATAACTTGACTTCGGATCTGTGATAGAAGGTGTACCCAATAGTTACCTTTGGGTATTCTATGAAGATGCACTTCTCCGATTTGGGTTCGAGCTTATCAGGTTGAAAACCTTTTTCATATAAGCATCGCAACTCCAAGTTTTAAAAAACGACAGCTTAGGTTTACTGCTAAACCATAGTTCATACGGTGTCATCTCAACGGATTTAGATGTTGCCCTATTAAACGTGAATGCAGCTGTCTCTAATGCATAACCCCAAAACGATAGTGGTAAACCGATAAGAGACATCATAGATCGCACCATATCTAGTAAAGTACGATTACGACGTTCGGACACACCATTACATTGTGGTGTTCCAGATGGCGTGAGTTGCGAAACTATTTCACATTGTTTCAAATGAAGACCAAACTCATAACTCAAATATTCGTCTCCACGATCAGATCATAGAAACTTTATTTTTCTTGTTACGATGATTTTTCCACTTCACTCTAAAATTCTTTGAACTTTTCAACTATTTCAGACTTATGTTTCATTAAGTAGATATACCGATATCTGCTCAAATCATCTGTGAAGGTTAGAAAATAACGATACTTGCCACAAGCCTTAACACTCATCGGATCGCATACATCGGTATTTATTATTTCCAATAAGTCAGTAGCTCGTTCCATTGTTCCAGAGAATGGAGTTTTAGTCATCTTGCCCAAAAGCACGGTTCGCAAGCATCAAATGATTCATAACCAAGAGATTCCAAAAATCCATCTTTATGGAGTTTCTTCATGCGCTTTACACCGATATGACCCAAACGGCAGTGCCACAAATAAGTTGCACTATCATTATCAACTTTGCTTCTTTTGGCATCAATATTATGAATATGTGTATTACTACGATCAAGATCCAACAAACTATTTTCATTGGGTGTATGACCATCGAAGGTTTTATTCATGTAAATAGAACAACAATTATTCTTTGACTTTAAATGAATAACCGTATCACAATAAACATGATCAAATCATATTCATGCTCAACGCAAACGCCAAATAACATTTATTTAGGTTTAACACTAATCTCGAAAGTATAGGGAGTGTGCGATGATGATCATATCAATCTTGGAACCACTTCCAACACACATCGTCACTTCACCCTCAACTAGTCTCTGTTTATTCTATAACTCCTGGTTCGAGTTACTAATATTTAGCAACCGAACAAGTATCAAATACTCAGGGGCTACTATAAACACTAGTAAGGTACACATCAATAACCTGTATATCAAATATACCCTTGTTCACTTTGCCATCCTTCTTATCCACCAAATATTCAGGGCTTTTCCACTTCCAGTGACCATTTCCTTTGCAGTATAATCATTCAGTTTCAGGCTTTGGTCCAGCTTTGGGCTTCTTTGCGGGAGTGACAACTTGTTTGTCATTCTACTTGAAGTTTCCCTTTCTTTCCCTTTGCCCTTTTCTTGAAACTAGTGATCTTGTCAACCATCAACACTTGTGCTCTTTCTTGATTTCTACCTTCGTCGATTTCAACATCACGAAGAGCTCGGGAATCGTTTTCGTCATCCCTTGCATACTGTAGTTCATCACAAAGTTCTACTAACTTGGTGATGGTGACTAGATAACTCTGTCAATCACTATCTTATCTGGAAGGTTAACTCCCACTTGATTCAAGTGATTGTAGTACCCAGACAATCTGAGCACATGCTCACTAGTTAAGCGATTCTCCTCCATTTTTTAACCATAGAACTTGTTGGAGACTTCATATCTCTCAACTCGGGTATTTGCTTGAAATATTAACTTCAACTCCTGGAACATCTCATATGGTCCATGACATTCAAAATGTCTTTGAAGTCCCGATTCTAAGACGTTAAGCATGGTGCACTAAACTATCAAGTAGTCATCATATTGAGCTAGCCAAACGTTCATAACATTTGCATCTGCTCCTGCAATAGGTCTGTCACCTAGTGGTGCATTAAGGACATAATTCTTCTGTGTAGCAATGAGGATAAACCTCAGATCACGGATCCAATCCGCATCATTGCTACCAACATCTTTCAACACAATTTTCTCTAGGAACATATCAAAATAAACGTATGAAAGCAAAAATTCAAGCTATTGATCTACAACATAATTTGCAAAATACTACCAGGACTAAGTTCATGATAAATTTAAGTTCAATTAATCATATTACTTAAGACTCCCACTTAGATAGACATCCCTCTAATCCTCTAAGTGATTACGTGATCCATATCAACTACACCATGTCCGATCGTCACGTGAGATGGAGTAGTTTCAACAGTGAACATCAATATGTTGATCATATCTACTATATGATTCACGCTCGACCTTTCGGTCTCCGTGTTCCGAGGCCATATCTGTTATATGCTAGGCTCGTCAAGTTTAACCTGAGTATTCCGCGTGCGCAACTGTTTTGCACCCGTTGTATTTGAACGTAGAGCCTATCACACCCGATCGTCACGTGGTGTCTCAGCATGAAGAACTTTCGCAACGGTGCATACTCAGGGAGAACACTTCTTGATAATTAGTGAGAGATCATCTTAAAATGCTACCGTCAAACTAAGCAAAATAAGATGTATAAAAGAAAAACATCACATGCAATCAATATAAGTGATATGATATGGCCATCATCATCTTGTGCTTGTGATCTCCATCTCCAAAGTACTGTCATGATCTCTATCATTACCGGCACGACACCATGATCTTCATCATCTTGATCTATATCAATGTGTCGTCACATGGTCATCTCGCCAACTATTGCTCTTGCAACTATTGCTATCGTATAGCAATAAAGTAAAGCAATTATTTGGCACTTGCATCTTATGCAACAAAGAGACAACCATAGGGATTCTGCCAGTTGCCGATAACTTCAACAAAACATGATGATCTCATACAACTACTTTATATCTCATCACGTCTTGACCATATCATATCACAGCATGCCCTGCAAAAACAAGTTAGACGTCCTCTACTTTGTTGTTGCAAATTTTACGTGGCTGCTACGGGCTGAGCAAGAACCGTTCTTACCTACGCATCAAAACCACAATGATAGTTCGTCAAGTTAGTGTTGTTTTAACCTTCTCAAGGACCGGGCAGCCACACTCGGTTCAACTAAAGTTGGAGAAACAGGCACCCCCTAGTCACCTGTGTGCGAAGCACGACAGTAAAACCAGTCTCGCGTAAGTGTACGCGTAATGTCGGTCCGGGCCGCTTCATCCAACAATACCGCTGAACCAAAGTATGACATGCTGGTAAGCAGTATGACTTGTATCGCCCACAACTCACTTGTGTTCTACTCGTGCAAATAACATCAACGCATAAAACCTAGGCTCGGATGCCACTGTTGGGGAACGTAGTAATTTAAAAAATTTCCTACGCACACGCAAGATCATGGTGATGCATAGCAACGAGAGGGGAGAGTGTAATCTACATACCCTTGTAGACCGAAAGCAGAAGCGTTAGAACAACGCGGTTGATGTAGTCGTACGTCTTCACGGCCCGACCGATCAAGCACCGAAACTACAGCACCTCCGAGTTCTAGCACACGTTCAGCTCGATGACGTCCCTCGAACTCCGATCCAGCCGAGTGTCGGGGGAGAGTTTTGTCAGCACGACGGCGTGGTGACGATCTTGATGTTCTGTCGTCGCAGGGCTTCGCCTAAGCACCGCTACAATATTATCGAGGAGGACTATGGTGGAGGGGGGGCACCGCACACGGCTAATAGATCTCAAGGATCAATTGTTGTTGTCTCTTTAAGGTGCCCCCCTGCCCCCATATATATAGGAGCAAGGGGGGAGGTGGCCGGCCTATGGAGGAGGCGCACCAAGGGGGGAGTCCTACTCCCACCGGGAGTAGGACTCCTCCTTTCCTTGTTGGAGAAGGAAAGAGGTGGAGTAGGACTCCTCCTTTCCTTGTTGGAGTAGGAAAGAGGAGGAGAGGGAGAAGGAAAAGTGGGCTGCCCCCCTTGTCCAATTCGGACCAGAGGGGGGGCGCAGGCCACCTTCCTTTTGGCCTCTCTCCTCTATTCCCGTATGGCCCAATAAGGCCCATATACTCCCCGGCGAATTCCTGTAACTCTCCGGTACTCCGAAAAATACCCGAATCACTCGGAACCTTTCCGAAGTCCGAATATAGTCGTCCAATATATCGACCTTTACATCTCGACCATTTCGAGACTCCTTGTCTTGTCCCCGATCTCATCCGGGACTCCAAACTCCTTTGTTACATCAAAACTCATAAACTCATAATATAACTGTCATCGAAACCTTAAGCGTGCGGACCCTACGGGTTCGAGAACAATGTAGACATGACCTAGAACTATTCTCGGTGAATAACCAATAGCGGAACCTGGATGCTCATATTGGCTCCTACATATTCTGCGAAGATCTTTATCGGTCAAACCGCATAACAACATACGTTGTTCCCTTTGTCATCGGTATGTTACTTGCCCGAGATTCGATCGTCGGTATCCAATACCTAGTTCAATCTCGTTACTGGCAAGTCTCTTTACTCGTTACGTAATGCATCATTCCGTAACTAACTCATTAGCTACATTGCTTGCAAGGCTTATAGTGATGTGCATTACCGAGAGGGCCCAGAGATACCTCTCCGACAATCGGAGTGACAAAACCTAATCTCAAAATATGCCAACCCAACATGTACCCTTGGAGACACCTGTAGTACTCCTTTATAATCACCCAGTTATGTTGTGACGTTTGGTAGCACCCAAAGTGTTCCTCCGGTAAACGGGAGTTGCATAATCTCATAGTTACAGGAACATGTATAAGTCATGAAGAAAGCAATAGCAACATACTAAATGATCAAGTGCTAAGCTAACGGAATGGGTCATGTCAATCACATCATTCTCCTAATGATGTGATCCCGTTAATCAAATGACAACTCTTTTGTCCATGGTTAGGAAACATAACCATCTTTGATAAACGAGCTAGTCAAGTAGAGGCATACTTAGTGACACTATGTTTGTCTATGTATTCACACATGTATTATGTTTCTGGTTAATACAATTCTAGCATGAATAATAAACATTTGTCATGATATAAGGAAATAAATAATAACTTTATTATTGCCTCTAGGGCATATTTCCTTCATCTGTCTGTTCATCCGACCGGGCGCGTCCCGCTCATCCCCGCCGCACCCGGCTCGGCGCTCCACGCTGCCACGTCGCCGCGAGGGGATAAGCCCCCCCCCCCCCCCCGGCGCCTCGAGTCCTCCCCCCTGCCCCACTCACCCGCTCACTTCCCTCATATACTCTGCCTCTCCCACTCCCCTCCAGATCCACCTCGGTCGCGCCTCACCGAGCGCCGCCGTCGCCATGGCTGTGCCAAAGCCGCGGCCACCAGCCCCCCGTGCCTCGCTAGCACGTCCACGAGACGCGCCGGCGACCTCTACCTCAACTACGCCTCGCCGTCGACCTCGAGAAGCACCGCAGCCACCGTTCATCCTCGTCCCCATCTCCGGCCACCGTGACGTCGCCGTTGCTCCGCCAACCCCCTGTTGCTCCTAAGCCGCCGACAAGCCTCTTGTGCTCCCTCGGTGAGATTCACTCGCCCTCCCCCTCTCTCTTACGCGCACCACAGCCACACCCCAACTAGCTCCGCCCTCGGCCTCCGCCTCGGCTCGCCGTCGGCGACCTTGCCGGCCCCCCAGCCGATGCGAGCCCCACCATTGGACGCGCGAGGCCATGCCCGTTCGGATGCGACCAGTCGCGGCCGATTTGGCGCCTCGTAGGCTTTTCCAAACGCGCTCCCGAACGCCGCTGCCGCCTCCGCTCGCCGCCGGCGATGCTTCGGTCATCCCCGACGCCGGTCGTCGTCACCATCGTGTGCGCGGCGTCGGGCTGCGCCCTTAGGTCCAAGCCGAAGGTCCGGAGGCCTCCTGTAGCGCGATTTCGGACAACTCCGGCGAGGCGCCGCCGTTGTTTTGGTCGCCGGAGCTAGCTCCGGCACCACCGCTAACCTGGCTGGCCGGGGCCACCCCCTCGGTCGCTGACCCGTGAGCCCCTGGGCCCGACTGTCTTGTTGACTTTGGTCAACTGATGACTGGGCAGGCCCCAGCCACTGACATGCGGGCCCCACCGCTTATTCCTGTAACTAAAATGTTTTAATAACTAAAACTAATTAGTTTAGCTAATTAGTGTATGATAGGTGGGGTCCAGTAGCTAACTAACCTAGATTACTTAGTTTAATACACTATTAGACTGACAGAGGCTGACATGTGGGTCCCACAGGACCCACAGGCCTGATTTGACCTAGTCAGCCGCCCTGCTGACTGCTGATGTCACTGTGACGTCATGCTGACGCAATAAACCCTTCTGTTAATTTATTTAATTCTAGAAAATGTTTAAAACTTTGAAAAATTCATAGTAATTCATCGGTAGCTCTGATGGAAAAACTTTGTACATGAAAGTTGCTCAGAACGACGAGACAAATCTGAATATGTGGTCCGTTCGTCCGCACACGCCCTAACATAGCAAACATGCAACCTTTCCCCTCCGGTTCATCCGTCCGATAGACGTCCGGAATCAGGAAAACTTTCCCGGATGTTTCCCCCTTCGCCAGTACCGCCTAGCGCCGTGTCAAAACATGTCTAGCTCTGTCTGTTGTCCTGTTATGCACTTGCCTGCTATGTATTTACTGTTTCTTCCCCCTCTTCTCTCCGGTAGACCCTGAGACCGATGTTGATGTCCCTGTGATCGACAACGTCAACGACGACCCTCCTTCTTGTCTGAGCAACAAGGCAAGTCCCCCCTTTGATCATCTCGATATTGCCCATTCTATACTCTCATGCTTGCATTAGATTTTGCTACTGTTATTGTTTGCTCCTATTCTAATGCATAGCCTGCTTTTGTACCTGTTATTGTTACCTACCTGCTTATCCTAAACTGATTAGTATAGGTTGGTTAGTGATCCATCAGTGACCCCCACTTGTCCTTGTTGCCCCTGCTTCATCATCGACGACTCAATCAGCATGATCGACGACCAGAGCCCGACACCTCACATCACATCACGCCCCTTTTGTTGCTCGACTCTATAGAGCTACTATCGAGTGCCGAGGGTGATCCCTCATAACGCACTCCTGATGTTAATTCTGTAGTGTAGCTATTCGGTCGTGGTCATCGAGGGTGATTTCCTCTTTCACCATTCCCGATATGGCTCTGTCGTTCAACACCTCAAGTGTGAACCTCGAGGGTGTTCCCTCTTACGTTCACCTTGATGATTACATTGAGTGGAATCCACCAGGGGTGAATCCTCGGGTTTTCTCCTTGATGTTTGGACACACGGTTACAATGACTTTACTTGAGACCTTGGTGGAAGTCGGGCAGGCCCGGAGAGCACCCGCAAGATAATGACGTGGCACGGCCGGGCATTCTAGGCCCTTGTGGTAAGTCCACGAGATGGGGCGATGAGGTCACTTTCGATCGTGAGTCTTTGCTCATTTCCGCAAGCTAATAATACACTATGGTTTGGGTATTTGTTCTAAGTTGGCCTCTGGCCTTTACGCACTAACCACCACGCGAGAATAGATATGGGCCTCGACGTTGCAGTATCAGCCGAAGCTTTGTTAAACGCCCTATTCAGCATTGTGGCACGGTCGGATCGTGCTGTCCATCCGAGGCGGTGCTGGTATCCACGCTGCACACAATGACCCGGAGTGCTGCGGGCGATGGGCCCAAGACCCCGGAGTGCTTAGGATGTAGACCGGCGGGGACCTCTTTGCTGAGCCTAGGTAGGGCTGCGACGTGTTAATCTTCCGAGGGCGGGCATTGACCCCATAAAGGTGTGTCCAGCCAGAGTGATCGAGCATGTTGGGTAACGTGGTGCACCCCTGCAGGGAAGATATATATTCGAATACCGTGTCCACGGTAATGGACGTTCAGACATGTATCCTGATCTTATACAACTACAAATGGATACTTGAGATATGTGGCTTCGGGATTGCTTTCTCGCAGGGAGTCGTGGAAGGATCTCTGGGCATTAATGTTACAACATGTTTGTTAATTATAAACTGCTATTCTTTACTCTTCTACATGCTGCAAGATGCTCGGAGCTGCTTGAAGATGCTAGTCTTCGTTAGGCTAGGCCTTCCCCCTCTATTCTGGCATTCTGCCGTTCAGTCCACAGATACAAACCTTCCATTTGATACCAAATGCATACTTAGAATAGATCTGATGCTTGCAAGTACTTTGGATGAGTACTCACGATTGCTTTGCTATCCCTTTCCCCCTTTTTTTCTTCTTTCTGGTTGATGCAACCAGATGGTGGATCCCTGGAGCCAGATGCCACAGCCGACGGATACTACTACACAGAGGCCGCCGAAGACCAGGAGTAGTTTGGAGGTCCTAGGAAGGAGGCCTTGCCTCTTTGATCGTTGTTGCTTTTGTGCTAGCCTTCTTAAGGCATCCTTGTTTAACTTATGTCTGTACTCAGATATTGTTGCTTCTGTGGACTCTTGTGTATCAAGCTATGTATTCGAGCACTTGACGCCCCTGGCTTGTAATATAAAGCTTGTATTATTTTGATTTGTGTCTAGAGTTGTGTTGTGATATCTTCCCGTGAGTCCCTGATCTTGATCGTACACATTTGCGTGTATGAATAGTGTACGATTGAATCGGGGACGTCACAAGTTGGTATCAGAGTCGACTGCCTGTAGGATCCCCCTTTCCAACTCCTTGGCCGAAGTTGAGTCTAGTCATTGAAAAACTAATTTACTAACATGGTTGTGTGGCTTACGGGCCCACGTCGCCATTGGATGGTATTAGGATCTTTTATTCCTCGTCTATACTCTAGGACTCTGATCTCTCTTCTATTCGGGTTAAATGATTTTGCTAACTCTAACTCTAGGTTCTCGTATATACTTTCTCCCGGAGGGCCCCTCACTCCAGATGATTACTTGGTGCATCAGAAGATTCTGAAGACACTCTTTGATGTTTTATCAAGTCCCTTGTACCCTTCGCGTTGCGATCCCTACCATCGATAAATCCTTAGGTGTAACTACTTACATTGTTTTTCATACAGTCATTCCTCATTGATCTTGTTATTACAAGATACCCTGAATTTCTCCTTATTTGTTTCGAGAATACCTTGTGCTTACTGCCTTGCAGTTCCTTGCCGCATGAATACCCTTATGGATAATTACTCGTTCTTATCGAGTATCTGTTCATCCCTAGTTATCCTTATGCTTCATAAGATACTTTGTGATACAATCTAAGCTTTTGATGACCTCTGTCGCCTATTGCTCTAGAAGGTCTTACCTGCCTACACCCTGGTTAATTCCATATGCCTAGCAGTATCCATTGATGTCCTTTGTCATTATCATCTTGAGTCTTTTGATTTGATATGTTTGTGTCGCAATCATCAGTTGATCCTTATAAATTATCTTTCTGGATCAAACGTCTTCCTGAACATGAGCTGGTTCTCGGCTAATCAGATTGCCATCGGTTCTGCCTAAGTCTATTCAACTTATCCATTCTTGATCAGAGTGTTTGCTTCTGATCCCTTGATTTGGGAATCATAATTCATTTGCATTTGAACTCTGAAATAGTCAGTTGCTTCTATAATCTGACCTCCTTGCATTCTTCCTTCTCCTGGTTGAGTACCATTGCTCACATCAGATCCCTCGTGGACCACCAGATCCTTGGTGTATTTTATCCGACAACATCCTTCACATTCGGTAACCTTGCGAGCTTTTCCTCAGATACATAATACCTTTGGTAAATTGTATCCCCGCTCTTGTCAACCATACTCTGCTTTCGGGCTTGAGTTATTTACTCATGAAGAGTGTGGTATATATGTCCTAAGATGTCCCTATGCTTGAATCTTTGTCTTCCCTAAATCCTTGTAAACTCGAAAGTTATGCGGGTTATGCTGTACTGGCTTTTCGTCAGGTGAAATTTCAACACTACAACTTCTTCGAATGCGGGAAGTGAATGGAGAGTTGCGCATTAGAGAAGTGGGAGTCGACCTTGAACCTTTGTGTTCATGCCCATGGACCCGGTGTGGAACTTATCATGGAAGCTTCTTGTAATAATAATAATTCCCTTGTGATAAGTTCATCTTGTAACCATGTTTGGTCCTTTGCACCCGTGGTTCCGCCCATATAGTTCTTCTTTGATCCCATCTCTCGGACAAGTTGAAGTACTTGCCCTCTACAGATCTTTTCACCTGTCCAACCTCTATCTTGTGCTACCTTCGAGTATTACCATCTGGTATCTCGAGAATATCACGGAACTACATAACTTCTTATGAGTTCTTCATCAACTAGTATTTCTCGTTGGTTCCAATATTCCATGGGTTCTGAGTTGTTAGACACTCGAGAACACCGATAACTGATTCGAGTCTACACTTTTCTCTCCATTGCTCTGATTAACCCTTCTTGTAACCTAACATATTTGAGCAGTGATAGTTCCCTGCTTATATATACCCCTCGGTGTACAAACTCTGGCAGTAAGACCTTGTTACTATTGTTGATGACATTCCGGTAGCCGCCGATGGACGAGAACTTTGCCTATTGGTCCGCCTCGTCTTAACGAGCAGGAAAATGGTTATCTTTGTTCCTCGCCCTTGGTACCAATGTTGTTGCCAACATAACTGACAGGATGTCCTCTGACCTTCCTTGCTATCATGACCTGGCAAATGTTAGCACCCTTCCGGCTTTTAACCCACATGGTGGGCCCATAACCCAAAGTTCCACATGATCGAAACCTGACTCTCCTATACATCCCTGTTTTCAAAGTTATCCCTCGCACTTGGCTTCCTATGTAATTCACGAGCCACCTTCCTTGTGATCTGTTCTGGTATCAGACACAATACTTATTCTCATTGCTCTGAACCCTTTTCACCCTCTGTTTCAGGCAACGAACGATTGCCTACCCACTTAAAGCTTCTTATTACATCTCCTGACCTTGCTCTCGACGTCTTTCTTGAATTTCGACTCGAGAAGTACCTCTATGCCATGTTCAATGAGATAGCCCCAGGTACCCTATCTTGTGTTGAGCTTCGTCATTCCTGAGTCTTTCCCCCTTACTCCACCCCTTAAATCTCGGGACGAGATTTCTTGTAGTGGAGGAGAATTGTGATGCCCAGATAATTAAGCTACAGTAATCACCTTTTAATGGTGCCATGTCATCACATTACTGTTGCTAATCTTCGGTTGATCCAAATCACAATTCAAATTCAAATTAAAGTCCAATTTAAAATTTGTCAAACATGCAAATAAAAATGTACAAGGTGTGGCAAATAATCCCTAGATATTTGTCATGTTGGAACCAACCTCTTTTGAATTCCCAAAATGCCCCTGGAATTAATTTTTGGTCCAGCAGCAATTAAATTAGCCTTTTCAATTTTTAAAAATGGTTAGACAACTCCTTTTGACCCCATACTTTTTGTTCCATCTCAATATATTGTGTTACAATTATGTGCCCAGTTTTGTTCATAACAAAACTCATTTGGTACAAAAAGAAAATGCAAAAGGAAAAGAGCAAATGGAAAACAGAAAAGTAAACGAAAGGAGAGAGAAGAAAACAGCCCCATCCCCTGGATCCTGGCCCAACTGGGCCAAGGCCCAGCCAGTCGGCCCACTCCTCCTCCCCGGTCACCCCCCTCCTCTGTCTGTTCATCCGACCGGGCGAGTCCCGCTCGTCCCCGCCGCACCCGGCTCGGCGCTCCACACTGCCACGTCGCCGACGAGGGGATAAGCCTCCCCCCGGCGCCTCACGTCCTCCCCCCTGCCCCACTTGCCCGCTCACTTCCCTCATCCACTCCGCCTCTCCCACTCCCCTCCAGATCCACCTCGGCCGCGCCTCACTGAGCGCCGTCGTTGCCATGGCTGCGCCATAGCCGCGGCCACCGGCCCCCCGCGCCTCGCTAGCACGTCAACGAGACGCGCCGGTGACCTCTACCTCGACTACGCCTCGCCGTCGAACTCGAGAAGCACCGCAGCCGCCGTTCGTCCTCGTCCACATCTCCGACCACCGTGATGTCGCCGTTGCTCCGCCAACCCCCTGTTGCTCCTAAGCCGCCGACGAGCCCTCTTGTGCTCCCTCGGTGAGATTCACTCGCCCTCCCCCTCTCTCTTACGCGCACCACAGCCATGCCCCGACTAGCTCCGCCCTCAGCCTCCGCCTCGGCTCGCCATGACCTTGCCGCCCCCCCCCCTAGCCGATGCGAGACCCACCATTGGACGCGCGAGGCCATGCCCGTTCGAATGCGACCAGCCGCGGCCGATTTGGCGCCTCGTAGGCTTTTCCCAATGTGCTCCCGAACGCCGCTGCCACCTCCTCTCACCGCCGGTGATGCTCCGGTCGTCCCCGACGCCGGTCGTCGTCACCATCGTGTGCGTGGCGCTGGGCCGCGCCCTTAGGTCCAAGCCGAAGGTCCGGAGGCCTCCTGTAGCGCGATTCCGGACAACTCCGGTGAGGCGCCGCCGTTGTTTTGGTCGCCAGAGCTAGCCCTGGCACCACCGCTGACCTGGCCGGCCGGGGCCACCCCCTCGGTTGCTGACCCGTGGGCCCCTGGGGCCCGGCTGTCCTGTTGACTTCGGTCAACTGATGACTGGGCAGGCCCCAGCCACTGACGTGCGGGCCCCACCACTTATTCCTCTAACTAAAATGTTTTAATAATTAAAACTAATTAGTTTAGCTAATTAGTCTATGACAGGTCGGGTCCAGTAGCTAACTAACCTAGATTAGTTAGTTTAATACACTGTTAGATTGACAAAGGCTGACATGTGGGTCCCACAGGACCCACATGCCCGATTTGACCTGGTCAGCCGCCCTGCTGACTGCTGATGTCACTGTGACGTCATGCTGACACAATAAACCCTTCTGTTAATTTATTTAATTCTAGAAAATGTTTTAAACTTTGAAAAATTCATAGTAATTCATCCGTAGCTCGGATGGAAAAACTTTGTACATGAAAGTTGCTCAGAACGATGAGATGAATCCAAATAAGTGGCCCGTTCATCCGCCACACACCCCTAGCATATCAAACATGCAACCTTTCCCCTCCGGTTCATCTGTCCAACAGACGTCCGGAACCGGGAAAACTTTCCCGGATGTTTCCCCCTTCGCCAGTACCACCTAGCGCCGTGTTAGAACATGTCTAACTCTGTTTGTTTTCCTGTTATGCACTTGCCTGCAATGTATTTACTGTTTCTTCCCCCTCTTCTCTCTGGTAGACCCCGAGACCGATGTTGATGTCCCTGTGATCGACTACGTCGACGACGACACTCCTTGTCTGAGCAACCAGGCAAGCCCCCCTTTGATCATCCTGATATCGCCCATTCTATACTCTCATGCTTGCATTAGATTTTGCTACTGTTATTGTTTGCTCCTATTCTGATGCATAGCCTGCTTTTGGACCTATTATTGTTACCTACCTTCTTATCCTAAACTGCTTAGTATAGGTTGGTTAGTGATCCATCAGTGACCCCCACTTGTCCTTGTCGCCCCTGCTTCATCATCGACGACTCGATCAGCGTGATCGACGACCAGAGCCCTGCTACGTCTTGAGCTTGCGTTGGTTTTCCTCGAAGAGGAGAGGGTGATCCAGCAAAGTGTAGCGTAAGTATTTCCCTCAGTTTTAAGAACCAAGGTATAAATCCAGTAGGAGGCTCCTCAAAAGTCCCACGCACCTACACAAACAAACTGAGAACTCGCAACCAACACAATAAAGGGGTTGTCAATCCCTTCACGGCCACTTGCGAAAGTGAGATCTAATAAAGATAGTATGATAAGATAAATATATTTTTGGTATTTTATAAGATAGATGCAAAAAGTAAAGATGCAAATAAAGTAGGTGAAAAGCAAATATGATAAGAGATAGACCCGGGGGCAATAGGTTTCACTAGAGGCTTCTCTCAAGATAGCATAAGTATTACGGTGGGTGAACAAATTACTGTCGAGCAATTGATAGAAAAGCGCATAGTTATGAGATTATCTAGGCATGATCATGTATATAGGCATCACGTCCATAATAAGTAGACCGACTCCTGTCTGCATCTACTACTATTACTCCACACATCGACCGACTCCTGCCTGCATCTAGAGTATTAAGTTCATAAGAACAGAGTAACGCATTAAGCAAGATGACATGATGCAGAGGGATAAACACATGCAATATGATATAAACCCCATCTTGTTATCCTTGATGGCAACAATACAATACGTGGCTTGCAACCCTTTCTGTCACTGGGTAAGAACACAGCAAGATTGAACCCAAAGCTAAGCACTTCTCCCATGGCAAGAAAGATCAATCTAGTAGGCCAAACAAAACTGATAATTCGAAGAGACTTGCAAAGATAACTCAATCATACATAAAAGAATTCAGAGAAGATTCAAATATTATTCATAGATAAAGTTGATCATAAACGCACAATTCATCGGATCTCGACAAACACACCGCAAAAAGAGATTACATCGAATAGATCTCCACAAGAGAGGGGGAGAACATTGTATTGAGATCCAAAAAGAGAGAAGAAGCCATCTAGCTAATAACTATGGACCCGTAGGTCTATGGTAAACTACTCACAACTCATCGGAGGGGCAAGGATGTTGATGTAGAGGCCCTCCGTGGTTGCTTCCCCCTCCGGCAGAGTGTCAGCAAGGGCTCGTAGATGGGATCTCGCGGATACAGAAGGTTACAGCTGTGGAAATTGTGTTTCTTGGTGCTCCTGGATGTTTTCGGGGTACGAAGGTATATATAGGAGGAAGAAGTACGTCGGTGGCCGCCTGAGGGGCCCACGAGACAGGGGGCGCGCCCTATAGGGGGGGAGAGGCGCCCTCCAGTCTCGTGGGGCCCTCAGAGCTTTCTTGACTTGCACTCCAGGCTCTCCGGATCAGATTTGTTCCAAAAATAATGCTCCCGAAGGTTTCATTCCATTTGGACTCCGTTTGATATTCATTTTCTTCGAAATACTGAAATAGGCAAAAAAACAACAATATGGGCTGGGCCTCCGGTTAGTAGGTTAGTCCCAAAAATGATATAAATGTGTAAAATAAATCCCATAAACATCGGAAAGAGGTAATATAATATCATGGAACAATCAAAAATTATAGATACGTTGAAGACGTATCAAGCATCCCCAAGCTTAATTCCTGCTCGTCCTCGAGTAGGTAAATGATAAAAAAGAAATTTTTGATGTAGAATGCTACCTAGCATAATTCATAATGTAATTTTCTTTATTGTGGCATGAATGTTCAGATCCAAATGAATACAAAATAAAAGTTCATATTGACATAAGAAATAGTAATACTTCAAGCATACTAATCAAAGTAATCATGTCTTCTCAAAATAACATGGCTAAAGAAAGTTATCCCTACAAAATCATATAGTCTGGCTATGCTCTATCTTCATCACACAAAGTATTTGATCATGCACAACCCCAATGACAAGCCAAGCAATTGTTTCATACTTTAATAATCTCAAACTTTTTCAACTTTCACGCAATACATGAGCGTGAGCCATGGACATAGCACTATATGTGGAATAGAAGGGTGGTTGTGGAGAAGACAAAAAGGAGAAGATAGTCTCACATCAACTAGGCGTATCAACGGGCTATGGAGATTCCCATTAATAGATGTCAATGTGAGTGAGTAGGAATTGCCATGCAACGAATGCACTAGAGCTACAAAAATATGAAAGCTCAACAAAAGAAACTAAGTGGGGTGCATCAAACTTGCTTGCTCACGAAGACCTAGGGCACTTTTGAGGAAGCCCATCATTGGAATATACAAGCCAAATTCTATAAGGAAAAATTCCCACTAGTATATGAAAGTGACAACATATGAGACTCCCTAACATGAAGATCATGGTGCTATTTTGAAGCACAAGTGTGGAAAAAGAGATAGTAGCATTGTCCCTTCTCTCTTCTCTCACTTTATTTTTTTCTCTTTTCTTTTTTCTCTTTTTTTTCTTCTTTTTTTCTTTGGCTTTTTTTCTTTTTGGCCTTTGTCTTTTTTTTCTTTTAGTAAAGTCCGAAGCCTCATCCCGACTTGTGGGGGAATCATAGTCTTCATCATCCTTTCCTCACTAGGACAATGCTCTAATAATGAAGATCATCACACTTTTATGGATTTACAACTCAAAGCTAGAACAAGATATGACTCTATATGAATGCCTCCGGTGGTGTTCCGGGATATGCAATGAATCTAGAGCGACATGTATGAAAATTATGAAGGTGGCCTTGCCACAAATACGATGTCAACTACATGATCATGCAAAGAGCAATATGACAAAAGTAATGCGTGTCATATGAACGGAACGGTGGAAAGTTGCATGGCAATATATCTCGGAATGGCTATGGAAATGCCATAATAGGTAGGTATGGTGGCTGTTTTGAGGAAGGTAAATGGTGGGTGTATGGTACCGGCGAGAGTTGCACGGTACAAGAGAGGCTAGCAATGGTGGAAGGGTGAAAGAGTGCGTATAATCCATGGACTCAACATTAATCAAAAGAACTCATATACTTGTTGCAAAAATTTAGAAGTCATCAAAACCCAAAGTACTACGCGTATGCTCCTAGGGGGATAGATTGGTAGGAAAAGACCATCGCTCATCCTCGACCGCCACTCATAAAGAAGACAATCAAAAAATAAAATTGTGCTCCAACTTCATCACAAAGCGGTTCACAGTACGTGCATGCTACGGGAATCACAAGCTTCAACACAAGCATTCTTTAAATTCATAATCACCCAACTAGCATGACTTTAATATTACTACCTCCATATCTCAAAACAATTATCAAGCATCAAATTGATCATAGCATCCAATTCACTTTCTATGATAGTTTTTATTATACCCAACTTGGATGCTCATCATTCTAGGACCAACTATATGATCATAGCAAATACCATGCTGTTCTAAAAGACTCTCAAAATAATATAAGTGAAGCATGAGAGACTAGCAATTTCTTCAAAATTAATACACCACTGTGCTCTAAAAGATATAAGTGAAGCACTAGAGCAAAAACTATCAAGCTCAAAAGATATAAGTGAAGCACATAGAGTATTCTAGCAAATTCTAATCAAATAGGCTTCTCCCAAAAGGTGTGTACAGCAAGGATGATTTTGGTAAACTAAAAATCAAAGACTAATATAATAGACGACGCTCCAAGCAAAACACATATCATGTAGCGAATAAAAATATAGCTCCAAGTAAAGTTACCAACGAACAAAGACGAAAGAGGGGATGCCTTCCCAGGGCATCCCCAAGCTTAGGCTTTTGGCTATTCTTGAATATCTTGGGGTGCCATGGGCATCCCCAAGCTTAGGCTCTTGCCACCCTTTATTCCATAGTCCATAAAAGCTTTACCCAAAACTTGAAAACTTCACAACACAAAACTCAACAGGAAATCTTATAAGCTCCGTTAGTGAAAGAAAACAAAACCACCACATAAGGTACTGTAATGAACTCATTCTTTGTTTATATTGGTGTTCAACCTACTGTATCCCATCTTCTTTATGGTTTATAAACTAATTTACTAGCCATAGATGCATTGAAATAAGCAAACAACACACGAAAAGCAGAATTTGTCAAGAACAGAACAGTCTGTAGCAATCTGTAACTAACGCAAACTTCTGGCACTCTAAAAATCCTACGAAAATAGGAAGTCCTGGAAAATTTGTCTATTCAAGAGCAGCAGAAAGAATCAACGCAAAATCACGTTCTTGTGAATTAACAAAATTATATTCGTGCGTGCAAAGTTTCTGTTTTTCAGCAGAATCAAATCAACTATCATCGTAGGTTATCCTATAGGTTTTACTTGGCACAAACACTAATTAAAAGATAAAAACACATCTAACCAGAAGGTAGATGCAAGATTTATTACTAAACAGGAGAAAAGCAAAAAACATAAAGAACATTGGGTTGCCTCCCAACTAGCGCTATTGTTTAACGCCCCTAGCTAGGCATAAAAGCAAGGATAGATCTAAGTGGTGTCATAATAATAAGATAGATCTTGAAAGCTCATCTCATATTCTCTACGTTCGGCAGCAAGTTTCCTTTGAGGCAAGCAAAAGTAATCAAAAGGGCTAAATTTAGTGGGACAGAGATCCCCAAGATCAATCACAGGAGGAACGGGTTCCTCCCTTGGCCCTTCATAATGCACAACTATTTCATCACTAAAAGCATTCTTTTGGCAAAATCTTGTAAGCCTATACTCAAGAGAGTACCCTAGCTCATTGTTTCTGAGGGCAAAATCATTATTAAGCTCATTAATGCAATCAACCAAGACATTGGTAGGAACCTTTTTTCTAAGGTTTTCATTAAAAGCGACATAGTCCGAAGATTGAAAACGTCTAATTTCCTCTTTATCATAGAGGATCGCTTCTATGGGTGGACGACTGGCGTCCACCCTATAGTGCGCAAAGATTTCTTTGGCCTCTCTTATGACAAATCTAAACTCATGAGCCAAAAATATAGTAACAGCACGCTTAACAGAAGAGTGCTCAATATTAGAGAATTCTAGAAAAATTCTTTTAATGCACGGATGCATATGCATAAATTGTCTTTCAAGTTCAACTACATGCATAGCGACAGTATCCGCAAGGCTACTAGTTCTATGAAGGATAGAACAACCCAAAGAAGGTAAAGCACCGGCACAAGTAAAGAAATCTTGAATAACACCTTTGCGAATGATGTTACCACTACCGATTCGAAAATTTTTAGTATGCAAGATAGGGGGTTCATCGGCCGGAGCCTCGGGATTTTCTGTGTTATCATTGTTTTCCATATCGATGATAATCTCCCCAATTTCAGACATAGCGGCAAACAAAAGCAAGGCGGAAGAAGGCAAGCGAAAAAGAGAGGTGGAGAATGGGAAAGAGAGGGCGAATAAAATGGCAAGGGTGAAGTGGGGGAGAGGAAAACAAGAGGCAAATGGCAAATAACGTAAATGCAAGGGAGATGGGTTTGTGATGGGTACTTGGTATGTCTTGACTTGAGCGAATACCTCCCTGGCAATGGCGCCAGAAATCCTTCTTGCTACGTCTTGAGCTTGCGTTGGTTTTCCTCGAAGAGGAGAGGGTCATGCAGCAAAGTGTAGCGTAAGTATTTCCCTCAATTTTGAGAACCAAGGTATCAATCCAATAGGAGGCTCCTCAAAAGACCCACGTACCTACACAAACAAACTGAGAACTCGCAACCAACGCAATAAAGGGGTTGTCAATCCCTTCACGGCCACTTGCGAAAGTGAGATCTAATAAAGATAGTATGATAAGATAAATATATTTTTGGTATTTTATAAGATAGATGCGAAAAGTAAAGATGAAAATAAAGTAGGTGAAAAGCAAATATGATAAGAGATAGACCCAGGGCCATAGGTTTCACTAGAGGCTTCTCTCAAGATAGCATAAGTATTACGGTGGGTGAACAAATTACTGTCGAGCAATTGATAGAAAAGCGCATAGTTATGAGATTATCTAGGCATGATCATGTATATAGGCATCACGTCCATAACAAGTAGACCGACTCCTGCCTGCATCTACTACTATTACTCCACACATCGACCGACTCCTGCCTGCATCTAGAGTATTAAATTCATAAGAACAGAGTAACGCATTAAGAAAGATGACATGATGTAGAGGGATAAACACACGCAATATGATATAAACCCCATCTTGTTATCCTCGATGGCAACAATACAATACGTGTCTTGCAACCCTTTCTGTCACTGGGTAAGAACACCGCAAGATTGAACCCAGAGCAAAGCACTTCTCCCATGGCAAGAAAGATCAATCTAGGAAGCCAAACCAAACTGATAATTCGAAGAGACTTGCAAAGATAACTCAATCATACATAAAAGAATTCAGAGAAGATTCAAATATTATTCATAGATAAACTTGATCATAAATGCACAATTCATCGGATCTTGACAAACACACCGCAAAAAGAGATTACATGGAATAGATCTCCACAAGAGAGGGGGAGAACATTGTATTGAGATCCAAAAAGAGAGAAGAAGCCATCTAGGTAATAAGTATGGACCCGTAGGTCTGTGGTAAACTACTCACAACTCATCGGAGGGGCAAGGATGTTGATGTAGAGGCCCTCCGTGGTTGCTTCCCCCTCCGGCAGAGTGCCAGCAAGGGCTCCAAGATGAGATCTCGCGGATACAGAAGGTTACGACAGTGGGAATTGTGTTTCTTGGTGCTCCTGGATGTTTTCGGGGTACGAAGGTATATATAGGAGGAAGAAGTACGTCGGTGGCCGCCTGAGGGGCCCACGAGACAGGGGGCGCGCCCTACAGGGGGGGCGCGCCCTCCTATCTCGTGGGGCCCTCGGAGCTTTCTTGACTTGCACTCCAGGCTCTTCGGATCAGATTTGTTCCAAAAATAACGCTCCCAAAGGTTTCATTCCGTTTGGACTCCGTTTGATATTCCTTTTCTTCGAAATACTGAAATAGGCAAAAGAACAACAATATGGGTTGGGCCTCCGGTTAGTAGGTTAGTCCCAAAAATGATATAAATGTGTAAAATAAAGCTCATAAACATCCAAAAGAGGTAATATAATAGCTTGGAATAATCAAAAATTATAGATACGTTGGAGACGTATGAAGCTCGACACCTCATATCACATCAACCCCTTTTGGTGCTCGCCTCTGTAGAGCTACTATCGAGTGCCGAGGGTGATCCCTCATAACGCACTCCTGATGATCATTCTATAGTGTAGCTATTCGGTCATGGTCATCGAGGGTGATTTCCACTTTCACCATTCCTGATACGGCTCTATCGTTCAACACCTCAAGTGTGAACCTCGAGGGTGGTCCCTCTTACGTTCACCTTGATGATTACATTGAGTGGAATCCACCGGGGGTGATTCCTCGGGTTTTCTCCTTGATGTTTGGACACACGGTTACAATGACTTTACTTGAGACCTTGGTGGAAGTCGATCGGGCCCGGAGAGCACCCGCAAGATAATGTCGTGGCACGGCCGGGCATTCTAGGCCCTTATCGTAAGTCCACGAGACAGGGCGACGGGGTCACTTTCGATCGTGAGTCTCTGCTCGTCTCCGTGAGCTAATAATACACTATGGTTTGGGTATTTGTTGTGAGTTGGCCTCTGGCCTTTACGCACTAACCACCACGCGAGAATAGATATGGGCCTCAACGTCGCAGTATCAGCCGAAGCTTTGTCAGACGCCTAGTTCAGCATTGTGGCACGGTCGGATCATGCTGGCCATCCGAGGCGGTGCTGGTATCCAGCCTGCACACAATGACCCGGAGTGTTGTGGGTGATGGGCCCAAGACCCCGAAGTGCTTAGGATGTAGACCGGCGGGGACCTCTCTGCTGAGCCTAGGTAGGGCTACGATGTGTTGATCTTCTGAGGGCTGGCATTGACCCCAGAAAGGTGTGTCCGGCTAGAGTGATCGAGCGTGTTGGGTAATGTGGTGCACCCCTGCAGGGAAGATATATATTCGAATACCGTGTCCACGGTAATGGACGTTCAGACTTGTATCCTGATGTTATACAACTACAAATTGATACTTGAGATATGTGGCTCCGGGATTGCTTTCTTGCAGGGAGTCGAGGAAGGATCTCTGGGCATTAATGTTACAACATGTTTGTTAATTATAAACTGCTATTCTTTACTCTTCTACATGCTGCAAGATGCTCGGAGCTGTTTGAAGATGCTAGTCTTCGTTAGGCTAGGCCTTCCCCCTCTATTCTGGCATTCTGCAGTTTAGTCCACAGATACAACACTTCCATTTGATACCAAATGCATACTTAGAATAGATCTAATGCTTGCGAGTACTTTGGATCAGTACTCACGCTTGCTTTGCTATCCCTTTCCCCCCTTTCTTCTTCTTTCCAGTTGATGCAACCAGATGGTGGATCCCTGGAGCCAGATGCCACCGCCAACGGATACTACTACATGGAGGCCGCTGAAGACCAGGAGTAGTTAGGAGGTCCCAAGCAGGAGGCCTTGCCTCTTTGATCGTTGTTTCTTTTGTGCTAGCCTTCTTAAGGCAACTTTGTTTAACTTATGTCTATACTCAGATATTGTTGCTTCCGCCGACTCTTGTGTATCGAGCTATGTATTCGAGCCCTCGAGGCCCCTGGCTTGTAATGTAAAGTTTGTATTATTTTGATTTGTGTCTAGAGTTGTGTTGTGATATATTCCCATGAGTCTCTGATCTTGATCATACACATTTGCGTGTATGATTAGTGTACGGTTGAATCGGGGGCGTCACATTGCATCTCGAGTTCTAACACCCAAATCCCAAGCTCAAGCACTTCGGATCCTCAATCATGTCCAGATCCAACCTTCAAGGCCGGTGGATGGCCTCCTCGGTCACAAAGGAGGACATTGCGAAGCTTAGGGAGGTAGGATATCTTATCGCTGACATCAAGCACAGGCTTCCTGCTCCAGGGTAGGTCATCCCTACTCCCGAGCCCAACGAGAGCGTCGTATCTGTTTCTCACTTTCTCCGCGGCTTAGGCTTCACCCTTGATCCCTTTGTAAGAGGGCTCATGTTCTATTACGGGCTAGATTTTCATGATCTAGCTCCGGACGCCATCCCTCACATCTCATCGTTCATCGTTGTGTGTGGGGCTTTTCTCCACGTCACCCTACACTTCGGCTTATGGCTCAAGACCTTCAATGTGAAGCCAAAGATGATTGAGGGGCGACACACGGAGTGCAGAGGCGCTGTAATAAGCAGGAACACCGACGCCCCATGGCCAGAGGGCTCCTTCCCAGAGGTGTCCGATCTATGGCAGCGGAGGTGGTTTTATGTCACGGCTCCCAGAGGCTTAAAGTGGGTGGCTTCCCCCGACTTCCGTTCGGGCCCTCCGCCTCAACTGGCGTCATGGGCCAACGTAGGATGGGAGTGGGGGCCTGCTGGTGATGTACCAACATTACAGAGCCATACCCGGGAGCTTCTTGAGAGGGACAGTAGCCTTGTTAGCATAATGCAGGTAATGCTAGTCTGACGGATGTTGCCGTGCAAACGCCAGCCACTCCGGATGTGGAAGTTCAATCCGGAAGGTTCGCGGACCATTCTGCACTTCTTCGGCCTGACGCTCGAAGGGATGTGTAAGTTATTCTTCGGACCACAAGTAAAGTGTCCGGACACCATCAAGGATGCGGGCCTGAGCTGCAATCACCCAGATACCCAAGTAAGGAACCCAGAAACCGAACACTTCATTTATATTTATCATAGCATTATTCTGAAAATCCTCTGTGGCCAGGAATGACTCAGCAAGGCGGAGAGAATCAGGTGTCCGGCGCCACTTCCCGAAGGCTCGCCTAGTCCCGCCATAGCCAAGATGCTTGGTCGTGTGCTAAGTAAGGTGCCCTCGGGGAAAGACGAAGGGAAGAACAGAGAAGCAGAACTTCACACATTGCACATCCAAACTGGGGGAATTGCTATCTCCCCAAAGGAGGATAGTCGGGGAGGGGAATCTAAGGCCTCCTCTCCTCCCGGGAAGAAAAGGGCCGCCTCCGAACACTTGGAGACGGAGGTGCCCCGACAAGGGAAGAGAGCTTCACCAGGGGGCCCTGCCCTAAAGGGCATCCTCATCGCGCCATGCCCACCAACGGGCCAGCCCTCAGCCGAGCTGTAAGTTAATCGTAAATACGAAGGTACTACTTCCTTCTCCAAGAACAATAACCAGGATCCATTCTTTGCAGTCCAGCTAGCAGCTCTTATTTACAGAGTTCGTCTTCAGGGGATCTCCTTCCGGAGATGATGGAGAGTGAGACCCCACCAACCTCCCCACCTCATATGGTGGGCGACCCCGAGGTGTCGTCACGGAGGAGTCCAGATCTGCCAAAGCCAGAAGCTGATACTTCGGCCGCCCTGAGCCTGGAGCGTTCGTCTCCCACGGGGGGCGATAAGAAGGGTCTGACATAGTTCGGCGTCCGGCCGGACACACTGACGGGCCTTCTGGAGCGAGCTGCTCTCTTGGAGGAGCACCATTCATTAATGAGCATGGTGCTCGAGAAGATTTCATCCACCACAAGCGGGTTGAATGAAGCCTTTACGAGCCTTCTCAGAGGCTTTGAGGTATGTAATGAAAATACATAATTTTTGACTCTGACGCATGCGCTAGGTGTGCTCCATATGGATAGTAGCCCCTGAGACTCTAGTTGCCAGCCCTTGGCGGCAAACAGAGGATCACAATGTTAAGTAATGATTGTGCTGTATTTATGCGCAGGTATCTAAGGATTCGGCAGCCGACCGGTCAGTTGAAGTTGCCGAACTGAGGCGACATATTGGAGTTATTGATGCCAACATCACACTTGTGAACGAGCGGCTTAACGAGTCACAAGGTATGTGCTCTTGTTTCCCTTTTTATAGGAAAAATTGAGAGGAGCATAATATTAATGCGATATGCTTGGACTGCAGACAGTGCTGCTATCGTGGAAACCCTGAGCGCGGAACTTGCCATGGCCAAGGAACAAGCCCGGGCTAGCAATGCGGCTGCCCTAAAGGCGACCGAAGAGTTGAGAGCCGAACAGGCTGCTCATCGCCGAAGCAAAGACAAAATAGCCGAGATGGCTGTGGAGCTGAAAAATGCCGCCGACCGGTATGAGCTCCTTGAAAAAGAGAATCAGTCTAATTCGGCTGACCTGAAGAAAGCACTTGATGCGACCAAGGAGACGCGGTCCAAAATCAGGGATGCACTGGAGGAACTTCGACAAGCCGGAGAAATCGCGGCTGGAAGCCCTTATTTATTGCGGATGAAGTTTTTAGATCCGAAGTATGCTCCCCTTGATCGACGCTGGAGCCCTGTAGACGCGTATGCGGACTTGGCGAAGAGTACGATTGATGCGGCCAAGTATTTCGAAGATAAAAAGATAAGGAAGTGGAGAAGCTACTCTGGTCGCAATTCAGTGCTCCCACGCGCCCAGTGCCGTTGAGTGAGAGGATGGCTGCTGTGGCTGAGCTTCATAGGCTGTCCGGTCTTGCAATGCGGTCTGTAATAGACCATCTGTGGCCGAAGGGGCCTAAGCCGGATAGTTATTTTGGTTTAGTGCAACAATTCCTTGGTGCTGTATCGCAGATTGATGCCATGAAGAGGTCGGTGTGCATAGAGGGTGCACGGATGGCTCTTGCCCGTGTTAAAGCATATTGGACAGATATGGAGGCCACCATCATTGCGACCCAGAGTCTGACGGGAGGCCAGGATCCGGCCGAGCACTACTTGGAGCAGGTAACAGAAGGTGCTCGCTTAACAGAGGCTCAGTGCTCGAAGAATGTCATGTTCGAGTGACAAATCGTTTCATTGTAAAAACAATGCTATTTTAATTATGAAGGCTATGTTTATACTTTTTGCCCGAAAGTGTTATTGTGCCTCCTGTGAGGCCATTTTATGCATATATGTAATCTGAAAGTTAGAAGTCATTGGCTTCATCCCTCATGCTTGCAATGCGGGGGTGTTCACAAGAATATGCATAATCACACTTGATCCAACGTGTTGGTCCATTAAGGAGGTGATCACATGTCGAACTAGGCAACCGGACTATATAGCTTTAACACTTTCACTTAGCCATAGGAGATTGACGGTGGGGCTACTATGTAGCCCATGGTACTTTCGCGTGCATCCGAATACGGGCGTGTATGTACATGACCGGGAAACGGTCCTTCGTTAATGCGGAGGGATCCTAAAGATTCCGATAAGTCTTCGAGTGGTTGAACAGTCTCTCGCTATATCATGATAGTCAGTTTTCGGCTTTCTATACTGAGGTGCTCATCCGGAATAACTAGGGCACAATTGCAGTAGTTCTCCTTTGGCCGCCTTAGTCGATAAGAACGGAACGTAAGGTGGCAAACCCAGGAGCCGGGCAAACCCAAAATTTGACCAAAGACATGATTCGGAGCTGATGCATATAAGGCCGAACTCGCGACGCCGAACACTCCCGAAGGTATTCGGACTTTGTAACATATACTGGGCTGAATAACGCCCTTCATTATGAACCCTGTATTTCCAGGTTCGTGCATTAGTCTGTCATGGTGAAATGCTAATAACGGAAGTATCCTCTGTGGGTGTAGTACCCATGGGATGTGTAAACAACAAGAGACAATAAAAAGGTTTACACAGGGGCTTAATCTAAAGAGAAACCTTTGAGCGGGTCCCTACTGCACGTCTGCGCCTTTGTCTCTATTGTGCCATGTCCTGGAAGGGAATCAGACGAATGGTGTCTGTAAAAGGAAAGACTCATGTAGAAGAGTATGACGTAAACGTGTGATGAATAGTAAAAGTGTGAGACATTGGTCTGTTAATAAGGTCAAGCCAACAGTGGGGCTTTTTAAAATATCTATAGCCCCTGGTGTCCTTTATGGGATTACATGTATGGCGCCCCAGCTCAGGTTTATCTGGGCTGCCGGACTCGTCTAACCGTGTCCGTGGTCTTAACGACCAATCCTGCGTTTCGATATTGGCGGCCGCTTAGAGTCCGGCTGCTAGAGCCGTCTCATACTCTTCTGCGTGTAAGGAACACTATGTATTTCCATTGACGGTGATGACGCCACGTGGGACGGGCATATTGAGTTTAAGGTAGGCGTAGTGTGGTACTGCGTTGAAGCGGGCCAAGGCCGTTCTGCCGAGCAAGGCATCATAACCACTTTGGAGGGGGCGATCATGAAGAGTCGTTCTTCGCTTCTGAAGTTGCCTGGGAAGCCGAATGTCACCTCTAGTACAAGGGATCCCCTGCAGCGGGCTGCAACGCCTGGTATCGCCCCTTCAAAGGTGGTGTTACTTTGGCTGATTCTAGATGGGTCTATCCTCATCCTGCAAATAGTGTCCTAGTATATTAGGTTAAGACTACTGCCGCCGTCCATGAGGATGTGAGTGAGATGGTATCTGTTGATTATTGGGTTGAGCACCAAGGCAGCTGATCCTCCGTGCAACATACCAGTCGGGTGGTCCCTGTGATCGATGGTGATCGGGCAGGCCGACCAGTGGTTAAGTTTGGGGGCGACGGGCTCTATAGCATATGCGTCTCTGAGCGTGCGTTCGCGCCTTCTTGTGGGTATGTGAGTCGCGCGGATCATGTTTACTGTTTTTACCTTTGGTGGGAATTTTTTCTGTCCCCGAGTGTTTGGCTAGCGAGGCTCATCCTCGTCTTCACTTGGTGTTTCCCTTCCCTTGTGTTCGGCATTTAATTTGCCGGCCTGCTTAAAGACCCAGCATTCTCTACAAGTGTGGTTTGCAGGTTTCTCGGGGGTGCCATGAATTTGGCACAGTCTGTCCAGGACTTTGTTTAGGCCGAACGGTCCTTCTTTGCTGCCTTTAAATGGCTTCTTTTGTTGACCGGGTCGAGAGCCCCTGAATCCGGCATTGACCATTGTGTTGTCCGGACTTTCTTCCTTGTTTCGACATTTGTTTTTATTGCGTCGTGGCTTCCCGTTGCTATCCCTTATTTCGGATGTACTTGGGTCGCTTGTGCCTCTACGGGCCAACTAGCTGTCTTCACCTGCGCAAAAGCGGGTCATAAGGCTTGTTAAGGCTGCCATTGTCCTCGGCTTTTCCTGGCCAAGGTGTCTGGTGAGCCACTCGTCCCGGATGCTGTGATTGAAGGCCGCTAGGGCTTCGGCATCCGGACAATCGACAATTTGATTCTTCTTAGTGAGGAATCTGTTCCAAAGCTTGCGGGCGGACTCTCCGGGCTGTTGAATTATGTGACTTAAATCGTCCGCGTCCGGAGGTCGGACATAGGTCCCTTGAAAATTGGCCCTAAAGGCATCCTCAAGTTCCTCCCAACTTCCGATTGAATTTTTGGGGAGGCTTTTCAACCAGTGCCGAGATGGTCCCTTCAACTTGAGGGGAAGGTATTTGATGGCGTGGAGGTCGTCCCCACGAGCCATGTGGATATGCAGGATAAAATCCTCAATCCAGACCCCGGGGTCTGTCGCTCCGTCATATGCCTCTATGTTCACGGGTTTGAAACCCTGTGGAAATTCGTGGTCCAGTACCTTTTCGGTGAAGCACAGAGGGTGAGCAGGTCCTCTGTATCTGGACATGTTGTGGCATGCTGTCGACTGTTGTTGTGTACGGTGGTGATTCCAAACTGGTACGCGATCGGTATGATCGTTTTGGTGACCATAGTCCTTCGCCGGAGCGTATCCTCTAGATCCGTAGATGGACCTGGTCGCGCCGGCTCTTTTGTCCAGTAGCTCGCGTAAATCGTGTGGGTGTTAGTGGCTGGTTTGATGCGGCTACGAAGTGGTTTGTCCGGCCTGCTGGTCGTATTGTTCTTCGGTGGAATGGCCTCATCATCGAATTCTGGCAGCAGCTTGCGCTTTGGATAGCTCTTTGTGCGGCGATCATCGCTGTATTTTTCTTTAGTGTCTAGCACTATATTCCATCTGCGATTGAGCGTTTCATGGGCGGCCTTAAGCCTTTGCTTCTGCTTCTTTAGACTTCTCGCAGTGGCCATGAGCTTTTTGTGGAGGTTATCTCGTTCCAAACGTGTTTTCGGGATGATGAATGCATCATCGTCCAGGCTTTGCTCCTCTCCCGGGGTGGGTTGATGGATTCGACCCTCGGGATCGCTGTGATCGGGCGTCTGCTCCGGGCTGTGTTCGGCATGACCTGGCTCATCCTGCTCCATCGCTGGGTCCATATGGTCGTTGTTGCCTTTGGAATTGTCCGGGGTGTCGATCCTTCACGCGCTGTTATCGCCGTTTTTATTGTGGCTGGACTTAGAACGGCGTCTGCACTGTCGTTTTGGCTTTTGTCCGGGGGTTTTGTCCTCCGTTTTATCGCCATCGTCCTCCTTAGGCGTGTCCACTATGTATATATCATATGATGAGGTGGCAGTCCAGCGCCCCGTGGGTGGTGGTTCTGAATCGTCTCATGCGCCGACGTCCATACGGTCGGTGTCATCAGAGTCAAAATCAAGCATGTCTGTTACGTCATCGACAGTGGCTATGAAGTGGGTGGTGGGTGGGTAATGAATTTCTTTGTTGCCCTCTTCCCCTTTGAGCCGGACATAGTTTGGCCAAAAGTCTCCTAACAAAGAGAGAGATTTTAGTAAGTTCAGCATGTCGCCAAGAGGCGAGTGCTGGAAGATATCCGCAGCGGCAAATTCCATTACCAGAGCCCGGCCAGAGTCAGCGGGCTCGGGGGCGCGCGGTCTGGGACCTACCACCGGACACAAGTCCCAAGGTCCGGAGACATAGGCTTCCTTGGGGATGAAGTCCGTGTTCGTCTCTTCTATCGACGAGTGTGCGGCCTCTAGGGCGGGGTCCATCCACCCGTCCTCGTGCGACGCAATCTACCCTTGATTTAGGTTCGAGGCTCCTGTGAGCGCGATATCCCGAGTTTTTTCTGACAGCAGGTCTAAGCCGTGCTCATCGTGACTGTTCGGCGCTCCTGGCATAGGCCCGAATCCATCGAAGATCAAGTCTCCACGGACATCGGCCGTGTAGTCCAAGTTTCCAAATCTGACCTGACGGCCAGGGGCGTAGCTGTCGATCTACTCCAGAAGACAAAGCGAATTGGCTCGCAGAGCGAAGACGCCGAACACGAGGATCTGTCCGGGGAGAAAAGTCTCACCCTGGACCGTGTTGTTGTTGATGATTGAAGGAGCCATCGAGCCTTGAAGCAACAACACAGAGGAACTCTCAATGAAAGCACCAATTTCAGTGTCAAAACCGGCGGATCTCGGGTAGGGGGTCCCGATCTGTGCATCTAAGGCTAATGGTAACCGGAGGCAAGGGACACAATGTTTTACCCAGGTTCAGGCCCTCTCGATGGAGGTAAAACCCTACTTCCTGCTTGATTGATATTGATGATATGGGTATTACAAGAGTTGATCTACCATGAGATCGTAGAGGCTAAACCCTAGAAGCTAGCCTATGATGATTATGATTGTTATGATCGTCCCTATACGGGACAAACACTCCGGTTTATATAGACGCCGGAGGGCGCTAGGGTTTACACAGATTCGGTTACAAAGAAGGAGATCTAATATCCGGATCGCCAAGCTTGTCTTCCACGCAAAGGAGAGTCCCATCTGGACATGGGACGAAGTCTTGAGTCTTGTATTTTCATGGTCCGTCAGTCCGGCCAAAGTATATAGTCCGGCTGTCCGGACACCCCATAATCTAGGACTCCCTCAGGCGCCAGGTGTGGTGTTTCTTCAACGGGGCATTTACAAACTCAGGAAGGCCCAACCGGATAGGGTCCGGAAGGGGGACGTCCTCTATATAAAACCACTCCAAAGGCCAGTCTTTGGATGTCTTCTTCGGAATACCGGACAGGTATCCGGTCCCGGTGATGCGCCATATTTCGGCTCCGCCCACTTGATATACAGACCCCTCCTGAGTGCGGGGTACAAGGCAGAATAGCCTCTTCCATAGCTCAAAATGAGCTTCGCAGCCCAGAAATAGTTCGCAGAAGGCAACATAGCCTGCAATGTGTAAAATGTAGGTGGGGTGAAGTTATGCAGTTGGAGGCCATAGAACTCCAGGAGCCCGCGGAGGAACGGATGGATTGGAAATCCAAGTCCCCTGAGCAAGTAAGGGACAAGGCATACCCGCTCCCCCTTGGACGGGTTGGGCAAACTCTCCGCTTGCTCCCCGCCATTATAACTGGCTAGACCAACTCGGACGGGGACCATGTATGCAGGCGGGAGAAACCCCTAGGTCTGCAACTCTACCAATCGGCTATGGGGAATGGAACACTTCTCCCAATCGCCTGGCTTAGTGCTACGGGAGTGAGAGGAGGAGCTGCGACGGCCAGCCATGATGGGATGGATTTTTTCGGGCGTGCTCTGATGGATGCTCGCTGGGAGGAGATGGTGTGATTTGGATCTGAGGATCCCCGTCTCTTTAAATAGATGATTTACTTACATGGTCAGGGTGGCAAATGTAAAAATGCCCCGACTTCTCGCATTCGCTCGACACGTGGAGATAACCATTATTAAAGCACAGAAGCAGAGGAGTGCAACATTAATGGGAAGCCGGACATTGCTCGTTACAACAGGTACTCTGGAGAATTTGGAGAAGAACCCGCCTTGCAATGCCGAAGACAATCTGCGCGCCGGACTCATCGTCATTAAAGCCTAGTTCAGGGGCTACTGAGGGGTCCTAGATTAGGGGGTCCTTGGACAGCCGGACTATATACTTTGGCCGAACAGTTGGACTATGAAGATACAAGATTGAAGACTTCGTCCCGTGTCCGGGTGGGACTCTCCTTTGCGTGGAAAGCAAGCTTGGCAATTCGGATATGTAGATCTCCTTCTCTATAACTGACTCTCTATAACCTAGCCCCCTCCAGTGTTTATATAAACCAGAGGGTTTAGTCCGTAGGACAACAACAATCATAACCATAGGCTAGCTTCTAGGGTTTAGCCTCTATGATCTCGTGGTAGATCAACTCTTGTAACACTCATATCATCAAGATCAATCAAGCAGGAAGTAGTGTATTACCTCCATCGAGAGGGCCCGAACCTGGGTAAACATCGTGTCCCCCGCCTCCTATTACCATTAGTCTTAGATGTACAATTCGGGACCCCCTACCCGAGATCCGCCGGTTTTGACACCGACACCCCCCTCTAGTCGACTTAACGCACTTTCAGTTATGTTGTGTGACATGCTATTTTTGAAGATCAGGTGGCATCAGCAAAGCAAGGAGCTGGCTTAGAAAGCTCCGGCCTAAAGGCTTTGAGTAAACGTCACAGCACCGACGAGCACGCGGCGAGCGGCATGGTACTAAGATTGTCCACACGCGAAACAATGAGCTTGCTCTGTGGGGAGTGAATTCCAGCCACTCTTTCGGCGAACGCTGATCGGTTCTGCCATTGTTAGTGCTTGGGTTTTGGACGAGGGGGGAGGCGCCTTAACTGGATGGAAGATTGGACGAGATTATGTGCGGACAAAGATGGAGAAGCGAATATGTGCTGCGGGAAGTGGACAGGTGATGATGACTACAACATGCCGCTTGACTTACAAGACACATACCAACAGCGTAGAGTCATATCGATGCCAGACAACTTGCTTGAGTGATCACAGTACCGGTACTCCCTACAGTACCTACTACTATTCCCTAACTTGCTTGAGTAGAGTAGTAGTGGAGTAGGACTCTGCTCTACTACTAGCACCGGAGGAGTAGTATATTCTAATCTAAAATAGTTACAAACTTCAATGCCCGAGCGTGGAACGACTATGAACCGCCATCGGTGCTAACTCCAATCCCTAGAAAACATTCGCTATGAGACATGGCAGTTGCAAACGCCCGCGACACAGTTACAGTACGTGTGTAAGGGTAGTGGTTTTGTCAAATTCTATGGCTTCAAAACAGATTCGCCAGGATTGAGCTCGTGGCGAACAATCGCCAGATATCATTACTAAAAAAAGGTTAAAACACCCGGGGCTATAACTTTGTAATGCCCCGGATTCGATGTGCCAGGTGTCCGCCAGTTATTTGCCGTAGTTACCATGTCATTTGCTTGCATGTTACATTTTGCCATATCATCATCTGCATTTCATCCGCATGTTTTTCAAAACTTGCATCCGTTCGGGTTCTCCCGGTTCTCTCCGTTGTCCGTTCGGAGTCCAGACCTCTCGCGCGTGCCCCGTCGCCCCTCTCAGACCTTATTTCGTGTGTGGGTCTTAAGCTTTCTCTGGATGGCCTGAGGTTTTCCAAGCGGCCTTGGTATAACACCGGTAGAGCGCCTGTGAAGTTTCGTGCCATTTGGAGGTCGTTTGATACTCCAACGGTTAACCGAGGGACCAAAAAGGCCTCGTGTGTGTTGCAGCCCAAAACCCATCCTAACCCCCTCCATGCTCTCGGTCATTCGATCACGATCGTGTGGGCGAAAACCGCACCCCATTTGGACTCTCCTAGCTCCTATAAAAACGTCCTCCCCGTCCATTTTCGTAGTCCAAACCCTAGCCCTGCTCCTCCCGCCGCCGGACGCGTCCACCCCGCAGCCGGACACGTCCGTGAAGTCGCCCCCGGCCAACCCCACGCTGCCACGTCACCCCCACCAACGCCTCCCACCGCGCGCCGCCGCCAGCCCTGCAGGCCCATCCGCGGCCCGCCCGAGCCCATTTGGGGCCCGGGTCAACCCGTGCCGCCTTCGCCTCGCCTCCGTGCCCGACCCGGCCGCCGGCGCCCTCGCCGCCCAGCGCCGGCGACCTCCGCCGCCCGACCGCGCCTCGTCAGACCTCCGCCGCCCACGCCAAGCGCCCCCGCCAGCGTCCCGCGCCTCCCGTGCCTCGCCGCCCTCCGCCTTCGCCTCTGCCCGACGCCGCCCTTGCCTCACCGCGATGCCGCGCATCCTCACCGGCCGAGCACCGACCAGAGCTGCACCAGCCCGCCCCGGCCGCCCGCCGATTCCGTCGCCTGCGCGCCGCCTGGCCCCTCCGCCGGCGCCTCCAGCGCCCTCCATCGCCGCCGCGCCGGATCCGGCCGGATCACCCCTCCGCTGGCCGTCCCCGGCCTCCCCCGGCCATCTCCCTCGTCGCCGTTGACCGGAGCCGCTGCCGCCTCGATCCGCGTGCCCGAAACCCTAGATCCAGTTTCAAAGGTGATAATTCGTCTAAGTCCTCGAAATATTTTGCATTATGTTAACCTGTACATCGCATCATAACTTGTTGCATACTGCTCCATTTCATGCGTGTACTATGTCAAATTGTTCTTTGTGAGATGTTCTTCATTTCGTTCCATTTCATCATGTTCATTTGAGTCCATCTTGATGCCTGAATCATCGTTGCAAAAGTGCTATATAATGTTGTTTGCTGTGTGTTAACAGAACATGTTCATTTGTCAGTTTTTCCATGTTTGATGTGTGCATCCTATGAGGTTGATGTCTACATGTGTTTTGTGCTACATCATGCCATCTTTACAGGGGTGTATGCCATGTATTTTTGTGATCAATGTGGTGACTAGTACAAGCATGGAAACTAGGCTTCGTGATGTTGACGATTTCAGTCCCTGTTCTGCTGTTATTTTTATGCCATGTAAACTTGATGCTACAGAGAGATCCAAGCATATTTTGAGATACTTCAGTAAGGATGTTTTGAACATATGGTTATTCTCTATCCATTAATGCCCCTATTTGCAATTATGGAGTGGTATAGCATGTCATTTTCTTGCTCTACTTTTGCTATAAAATGATTCCTGACAGATTGTTTACATGTTATTCAATTTTGCCAAGGTTGTTGTAGTTGGTCCTTGCATGATATGAACTTGTTCTTGCCTTGGTTAGTTACATAAACATGTCTTCTTGCTGATTATATGCTTATCTTGTAATGCAATGATTTGTGGTGAGTGAATCAACCTTGTTAAGTAGGGTACTTGCTGTTACTGTTTTGCTAGGCTGAATCTGTTATTTTGTGATGCAATGTAAACCTGCTGCTACAAGTGATTCTATGCTTAATCTGGAGATGTTCACTAAGGATGTTTTGTTATACATGTCATTATCCATCCATCCATTCCCCTTGTTGTATTTATAGCCTGCTGTAGCTTGTTGTAATCTTGCTCTCAAATTGCTAAATAATGTTGCTATCAGCCTGTTAACATTAAGTTCAGTTTTGCCATGTGTGTTTCTAGTTATCCATGCACCCTATGAACTTTCTATTGCCATGTATAGCTTACTAAACATGTCTTCTTACCGTTGGTTGCCTTGCCATGCCATGTAATGCTATGTGGTGAGTGGTACAAGCTCACCAACATGCCTACTTATTGTTGTTTCTGCCATGTATGAATCTGTCATATAACTTGCTATGTTTACATGGGTGCCATCATATCTTCTGATCCTTTTTGGCTCATGGTCAGTAAAGGACGTTTTTCTATGCATTTAGCAGTTTCATGCCATGCCTTTTTTTTGCCATGATAAGTTCCTGTAACATGTTGTTTGATAGCTCTAAACATTGCAACCTGATGTTATTTCTGCAAAGTCTGAAACTGTTATTATTTGCAATCTTGCCATGTGTTTTGGAGCATGTTCTAGTGATTTCTGGAGATAGCTCAGTGTTCATGTTTTGTTATGCTTTACCTGTACATCATGTCCATGCCTTTTGTTCTCATGTTGTGGTACTGTAGCTTGTTTTTTTGATGCTTTGAATATGCCTAGCTGCTGTTTTGGACAGATTGTTGCTATAACTTGTATAGAGTGTATGTGTTGAACTGTTGCTCCGTTTCGAGTGTGCTCTATATGAAACTTGCTTGATTTTGCATGTAGTTTCATATTATCATGTTGCATCCTTGTTTTGAGGTGTTTGCTTGATGTTTATATGCATTTTGCATCAATGCCATGTTTAACTTGTTTTGCTCAATATCTTCTAGGTCTTAGCTCCGAACTAAATGAACTTTATATGTAACTTGACTAGAATCTCATGTAGATCATCTTGGTGCATCTTAACTTGATGTTTAACAACTTGAACATAAGGTTTATTCAGATCTGGACCAATTTCGAAATATGCATATGAGGACTTACCAGAACTGTTATATGTTGTTCCCGACCTCATTTAAACTTGCCTTGATGTGTTGTTCCTGTTTGCATCGTCTCTTGCCATGAGTAGCTTCATGTAGTCTTGTCTTGCATAATGCTTGGTTGTGCATCATGTCTTGACTATGTGTGGTGTGTTTACCATGTTCTGTGCTTCTTCTCGATAGTTCCCGTTTCGTTGCGATCGTGAGGATTCATTCGTCTACGCTTGGTTCGTCTTGGTGGCTTCATCTTCTTCATGGACTCGTTCTTCTTCCTTGCGGGATTTCAGACAAGATGACCGCTACCCTAGATCTCACTACTATCATTGCTATGCTAGTTACTTCATTCTATCGCTTTGCTGTGCTACCTATCTTTTGCTCATCAAGCCTCCCAAATTGCCATGAACCTCTAACCTTTGACAGCCTTCCTAACAAACCATTGTTTGGCTATGTTACCTCTTTGCTCAGCCCCTCTTATAGCGTTGTTAGTTGCAGGTGAAGTTGAAGATTGCCCCATGATGGACAGGTTTATGTTGGGATATCAACAATATTTCTTATTTAATTAATGCATCTATATACTTGGTAAAGGGTGGAAGACTCGGCCTTATGCCTGGTGTTTTGTTCCACTCTTGCCGCCCTAGTTTCCATCATACTGGTGTTATGTTCCCGGATTTTGCGTTTCTTACGCGGTTGGGTGATTTATGGGACCCCCTTGACAGTTCGCTTTGAATAAAACTCCTCCAGCAATGCCCAACCTTGGTTTTACCATTTGCCTCACCACCACCTATACCCTTCCCTTGGGTCGGCCAACCCGAGGGTCATCTTTATTTAAGCCCCCCGGGCCAGTGCTTCTCTAAGTGTTGGTCCGAACTGAGCTTCCTGCGGGGCCACCTCGGGGCAACTTGAGGGTTGGTTTTACTCGTAGCTAGTCTCATCCGGTGTTGCCCGGAGAATGAGATATGTGCAGCTCCTATCGGGATTTGTCGGTGCATCGGGCGGCTTTGCTGGTCTTGTTTTACCATTGTCGAAATGTCTTGTAAACCGGGATTCCGAGTCTGATCAGGTCTTCCTGGGAGAAGGTATATCCTTCATTGATCGCGAGAGCTTTTCATGGGCTAAGTTGGGACACCCCTGCAGGGTATAATCTTCCGAAAGTCGTGCCCGTGGTTATGCGGCAGATGGGAATTTGTTAATGTCCGGTTGTAGATAACTTGACACCAGATCCGAATTAAAACGCATCAACCACGTGTGTAGCCGTGATGGTCTCTTCTCGGCGGAGTACGGGAAGTAAACACGGTTTTTGGGGTATATTTGACGTAAGTAGGAGTTCAGGATCACCTCTTGATCATTGCTAGCTTCACGACTGTTCCGCTTGCTCTCTTCTCGCTCTTATTTGCGTATGTTAGCCACCATATATGCTTAGTCGCTGCTGCAACCTCACCACTTTACTCCTTCCTTTCCCATTAAGCTTTGCTAGTCTTGATACCCATGGTAATGGGATTGCTGAGTCCTCATGGCTCACAGATTACTACAACAATAGTTGCAAGTACAGGTTATGCGATGATCATGACGCGAGAGCGATGTTTGCTTGTTTTGGAGTTCTTCTTCTTCGATCAAGGAATAGGTTCCAGGTCGGCAGCCTGGGATAGCAGGGTGGATGTTGTTTGAGTTTCTGTTTGTGTTTCATCCGTAGTCGGATGATGCTCTTATGTATTGTGATGTTGTATTCGTGTGGCATTGTATGCCTCTTGTATGTATCCCATCTATTATGTAATGTTGATGTAATGATATCCACCTTGCAAAAGCGTTACAATATGCGGTTCTATCCTTGGTGGGACCTTCGAGTCTCTTTAGGATAGTATCGCATATTGGGCGTGACAAACTTGCACCGGCCGACCACTAACAATGATACTAAGATAGTTGTAAAATGGTCAAAGACCGTGTCTAGGTGGTGTTTGGAATTATATGCAAAAAAAATAGCAAGATGCCTGTGCATTGCACGGCACACCAGCATCACCAACTCGGTTTTTTCTCTACTCCTACTCCTATAACAGACTCAGTTGGTGATGATGGAGGCAAGGAGGCGTGTTCAGCCGAGCATGCAGCGGACAGCGCAGTACTATTCAATTTGTTAATAAAAAACAAAGAAGAGTAGTAGAGATAGAGATAAGAGTAGAGATAGAGACTTAGGGAGGAGCACCATCTACTATTTTGTGTGCTACTCCTGCGCTCCATTTGGTGGCCACAACGTTCCCTACAACCACTCCCTCCTGCACTCCATTCGGCGGGTGCTGTTGAAATTTGGGGAGCGCACTCTCGTGACTGCTGGCAGCGACGACACCGATGACGACTTCTTCCCCGACCTCAGCAACCTCTTCCTCAACGACATGGGCGACAACCTCAATGCCAATGGTGCTGCTCCCGTTGCACCGTATGTGTTTCTGTCCTTCCTGTTCGAAATCATGGTGGAATTGATGTTTCTACTCTGTATCCTAGATTCTTTCTGTTCATTTACTATGCTAGTCCACATGATTAGTTTAATCTCTGTTATAGCCGTCATGATTTATTTTGTGCTTATTCGGATTAAATCTCATAGTAACTTGCTCATATATTCAACTGGCGCAACGTCCCCTACAGCCACTCCTGTTTCATGGACAGCCTGGTCGATCCCTCCAAGGAGCCCTTCGTCTACTGCTATGAGTGCCTGATGTCGTTTTGGGGCTCGCTGCAAACATCGTGCATCACCTCACGGATGTGTAAGGTGGTCACTACTGGCCCTTGGCGAAGAACATCAAGTACGAGACGTGCTACCTGTTCACCATGTCGGAGTCGCTGAAGGATCACCGCCGCCTGCTAGTCTCGAAGGAGGACGGCAGCGTCTTCCTCTTGATCGTGGGCACCGGCAAGGCCCGCGCAGGCCGCCGCCCCGTCTCTGTAATGTGCGTCAGGGGCGACGCCGCTGACGCTGACGCTTACACTGACATGAGGCCAATGTACGGGTGCGTGCTCAATTTTACTACCCCTTAGAGGTACGTGGGCGGCGACACCGGCTCCATCATGCTGACTAGGACTATGCAAAGCTAGGACCTTCCCGCCGATGTGCACATGGAAGACTCGTGGTATGATTTACGCCCCATCGCGGTGCATGGGGACTCCAAGGAGGTTCACCTGGACATATGCATTACCAAGTTAAATGTTGATCATTAGTCTTTGCTCAATGTAATCCGCTGTCTAAGCATGTGGAGAATTCTATGCATGATCTTGCTCTATTGGAGTATCGTGCATGAATAAAAGTGTATCCATTTATGGTTTAGTCTAGAATCTTCCATGTATGATTTTTTACTACAGTACTGGTGAAAGACATACGATGAACCATTTCTTACATCTCCTCTGCCCCTTTCCAAGTCATCATGATTTAATCCCTCCGTCTAGGTGTATAAGGACATGGTTAATACGTAATAGTATAGCCAATTGTTGACTATAAGAAAGTGCCATGTCATCTGTAGCTAACATGTATAACAATCGATACTCAAAAACTAATTCTTAAAGATCATTTCTTGCAAAGCACAATAAGTGTTATTTCTTCACAAGTTTTGTATGCAGGTTGAACAGTTGAATGCTTTTGTTTGCAAAAGATACTTTTTTATCTATTTCACATGGATGTTTCTGAGCTCTAGAGATGAAATAATATCCGAAGAAACCTATCGATACCCGTTACACATGAGATGACCCCCACATCCTTTGTCAAAATAAACAACTTCCCGATCAATGCATTTCACTCTTCCATGCAACGCACATGCACCTTACTATAGATTAGTATGGCCAAAAATTGAACTAACATCACATATAGTACGATAAATGCTGATGCATCACCTAAAATTATATCATTGAAAACTATGTTCAAATACGAATCCAACGATATAGTTTTTGTTGACATGCACTAACATTTTGTCAGTTAAATCTTCAGTCAAATTCAATGGGGGACTAATAAACCACAACCGATGTAGTACTAGTGTAGAGGGCGACGCTGCACGGGAGTCTCACCCCGCTCGTGGCGCAGCAGTAAAGCCTTCATATCACAAAACCCAACCACTGCCAGTAATAAGTGGCCTGATAAAATAAATGGACAAGCAACCATCACATCCCTCTGTCTTTTTTGCATTTCATCTCTCTGCATTTACTTTCTCCTGTTCATCTCGCACACTCGATCCCTTGCTGCTACTCCTAGTATCCCTAGCTACTACTCCTAGGGCCAGTTCTTTTGGCGGCTTAAAAAATATGCCGTCTCTTCCCCAACTTTTCCCATAAGACTAGTCATAGTGGAGAGTAACATTAAGGCGCCTCACTCATTTATTTGGGCTTCTAAACAACTACTAGTACCTCTGTCCTGGTTTATTCGTCACCATTGTAGTTTGTGCTAAATTTTGACCAAAGATTTAACTGATAAAATGTTAGTGCATGTGACATGCACAAACATTACATTAGTTAAATTTATGATCAAAATTTGACACAGATTACAATGGGGACCAATAAACCACGACGGAGGTAGTAGTAATGGGATTTCTAATCTAGAAGCCTAAATGAACTGGCCCCTGGTAGACCTACTACTAGTAGTACTCAAGTTGGAATTCTAATTGCACGACACAACTTGTTAGGCAAAAAATTTGATACAGGGTGTAGGAAGCGGTTTGGGAATTTGCATGCCTTCCTGACCAGTGAGATACTCCGTACAAAGTACGACAGAGAAATAACCACAGAGAAGGAAGCTAAAAGTAAACAATCAAACGAGCATTTTTGCATTTGTTTTGCATTGAAACGTTTCACAATCTTGACTAGTGATGTTTTTCTACTTTTACAAAAACCGCATATAATGTTAAAACGTGCATTTGCACGTACATAAGTGTCACATCCCTAGCTTCTGGTGCTGCCTAGTGTTTGCATCTTGTTGCATCATGTTTAAATTTTATTTAAGTTGAATTGGGGATGACAGAACCCCGAGCACCCCCCCTTAAACCAACTAGAGTTTACTAAAATCATTTTCAATGAACCCAAAATGCCCTACTAAAATGTTCATCATCTTTGCCTTGGTCTAGAACCTCTGACAAAAATGGTGCACACTTTTCTAGGACAACAGAGGGTCACTGGATTAAATCATTAGTTAATTGCATTTGGGCATTTAAATGCTAGTAAATATTTTAAATGCCCAAATAATCCCAAACCAAAATGTTCCATGTTGGATATATTCTAAACATCGGGCATGCACAGTTTGGTGATTTTTGAAAGTGCCTAGATATTTTTAGTAATGCCACAAACTTACAGAACAAAAGAAAAATAGAAATAAAAGAAAGAGAGAGAGAGAGAGAGAAGGACCTACCTGGGCCACTTACCTGGCCAGCCCAGCCCACTGGCCCGGTGCCAGTCATCGCCTACCTCTGCCAGTAGGCAGAGGAGGGACACCGCGACGCCGCCGAGCTCGCCACGCCACCTCCCTGCCTGCCTGGCTCCTCCCCGGTGCTCCTAGACGATGCCACGGAGACGCCACGCACCCCCCGGGCCCTCTCACTCTCTCCCAAATGTTCTCCCTCCTTCCCTGGTTCTCTCCCTCACCCCGCGGCCGAGCGCTACCATCGCCACCGACCACCGTTGCCGTAGCTACCGCCGATCCCTCGCCCCTCCGTCGTGCCCAGAAGCTCCACCACGTCGCCGGCTACCCCTCCACCAATCCACGTGCCTCGGGAGGCCCTGGAGCGCCTCCATCGACGTCGTCTTCATCCCCGGCCACTGGAGATCGTCATCGCTGCCCCGCCGTCTCCAGTGCATCCTCGAGCTTTCCGTCAAGGCCGTCGAGTCCGCTGTGAGCTTCTGCTCCGTTCCCCTCTCTCCGTTCCTCCGTTCTCGCGTTGTAGCTCCCTCTCCCACCCCAGCCGAAGCAGCTCCGCCGCCGGCCATGTCGCCGCCGCAGTTGCAACACCCGCACGTCGCACCAGAGCATGTAGGCATGCTCAGCGCTTCCTCAGGAAGCCGCAGATCCCACCAGTTCAGCTCAAAACGCACTGTAGCGCCTAAACCGTCGGTGCCCGAACTCCAGCGGCCGCAAAAGAGCTCGCCGCCGTTAGCTCCGGCCACCCCAGCTGCTGTCGCTTATCTCTTTAGATGCGCCTTCCTCCTAGGAACCTGTAGGAGCAAACCGCACGTCAAATGGTGCTCCGTAGCAAGCGCACAGTGCACCTCCGCCGTCGGCCATGGTCATCGCTGGCGACACTCCGGCGACTGATGACGTGGCCGTCATTAGCCACTAATGACCCAGCTAAGCCACCCCTAGAGCCACTGCCATGTGGGTCCCAATGCCTAAACTAATTAGTATTATTTCTGTGTTGGATTAACACTAACCACAGTGGGCCCCACCTGTCAACGTTGAGTTGGCCACGTTAGCTTTGACCGGGTCCCACATGTCAGCCTCTGTAGTGGACTTTGTGTCACTGGCCAGTAGGCCCCACTGGTCAAGTTTGACCTGGGCCGTCCGTTGACCTGCTGATGTCACTAATACGTCATGCTGACGCAGTAATTGTTTTCTGGAGTTTTAAATAAATCAGAAATGATTTATTTATTTCAGAAAATATCAAAACTTCTAAAAATCATATAAAATCAACCGTAACTCCAAATGAGATAAATTATATATGAAAAATGATCAGAAAAATCTATTCTATCCATCTGTACTATTTTCATGCATGTTAGAACAACTTATAGCTGCTGTTTAGCACAAATCATATAAATGGCATTTGAATTTCACATATGGAGTTTGGATTTGAACTTAGGGTTCAAACCAACTTCATTTAACTTTGTTGCTAGCTGCATTAGCTCAAAACACCAGCATGTTGCCATGTCATGATCATGCATCATAATGTGCATTGCATTGATTGTGTTTCCTCTCTATTGCCGGTAATTGTCCCCTCTCGATAGACGCGTTTCGACGATCAGATCGATGACACTGATGAAGAGCTATACTATCTTCAGAAGTGCCAGGCAAGAAAAACCCCCTTGTTCATTCCAATACAATCCCACTCTCTCGCTCCTGCTCTCTTTAACTGCATTAGGACAACAATGATACATCTGCTACTTGTTGCGGTAGTTGAACCCCCTTTATCCTTTGCATGACCTGTCATTGCCACAGTAAATAGATGAAACCCACTAGCATGAGTAGGAGTTGTTTGAGCCCTGATGTGCCTACTCATTCATGCTTGTTTGTCATGCCTGCTACTGCTTAGAGTTGAGTCAGGTCTGATTCATCGGGGATGAATTGGAGGTGTGTAAACATGTCCTACTGTGTGTGATCTAAGTGTGTGAACACGTTTTGGTAAAGGTAGCGGTGAGAGGCCATGTAGGAGTACATGGTGGGTTTTCTCATTGCAGCCGTCCTCAGGAACTGAGTTCTGTGTTTGTGATCCATGAACAGTTACTACCACACATTGGGCTCTGGGCGCTCCAAGCTCTCTCGACTTATTAATCAACTTGATATCTGTCCAGGAGTTGCAACTAGTTTCTGGTGTTTGTAGGTAGTGTTAGTAGTCTACCAAGTGGCACCCGGTACAGGTGGGCTTGGGACAGACTAGGCACAGTGGCCCGGTGTACAGAGTAGCACCCGGATGGTGGGCTTGGGAACCCTGCACACATCGTTTGGGGCCGTGAGCGACACCCCGGCCGGATCTCCTTGCGGATGGCACCCGAATAGGCGATAAACTTGGACGAGAGACTTGTGTGGTTAGTCAGGTCGTGGCCGACACCCTCGCTGGGCTTCCGCTTGAAGGTTGCCGAGTACATGTCGTGTAAACGGTGGTAAGTGGTGAGAGCATGTGTGAAGAAGTACACCCCTGCAGGGTTAATATGATCTATTCGAATAGCCGTGTCCGCGGTAAAGGACTTCTGGGTTGCCTGTACAGTTCATAGATAACTTGAAGTGGATACTCTAAAATACGCAAGATAAGCGTAAGTGCTATGGATGGCGTTCTCGTAGGGAGACGGGAGTGGATCCATAGTGGTGTATTGATATGGTGAATATGTGGACTCGTGTGCGCCACCTCAAAAGAGTTACTTGCAGTCGTAGTTCAGGTTAGCCACCGAGTCAAAGCTGGCTTGCTGCAGTTAAACCCCACCACCCCCTTTGTTGATAATGATGCATATGTAGTTAGTTCTGATGTAAGTCTTGCTGGGTACATTTGTACTCACATTTGCCTATTTTATTTTTTTGCAGAGACTTCCGTCTCACTAGTAATTCTGCATGGACTTTGACGTTTAGCTTGTTACCTCAGCTACGATCTTGTGCCCTCGGCAGGATCTGGTAGTTAGTCAGGCTTCTTAGCCTTTTTCATTTGTAGATGTCTGTACTCAGACATGTTAAGATTCCGCTTGTGCTTTGACTTGTATGCTCTGAATGCTGGGTCGAGAGACCCATGTTTGTAATATCTCACTCCTCAGAGCCTATTGAATAAAATACTTGAGTTGTAGAGTCATGTTGTGATGCCATGTTGTATTTGCACATATCGAGCATATTGTGTGCATGTTAATGAAATGCTTGGTATGTGTGGGATCTGACTATCTAGTTGTTTATCCTTAGTAGCCTCTCTTACCGGGAAATGTCTGCTAGTGTTTCCACTGAGCCATGGTAGCTTGCTACTGCTCCGGAACACTTAGGCTGGCCGGCATGTGTCCTTCTTCGTTCCTGTGTCTGTCCCTTCGAGGAAATGTCACGCGATGAATACCGGAGTCCTGTTAGCCCGCTACATCCCGGTTCACCGGAGTCCTGCTAGCCCAGTGCTACAGCCTGGATTCACTCGCTGATGACCGACACGTTTGATGCTGGGTCATGGATGCCTGTCCCTGTAAGTTTGTGCCACTTTGGGTTTACGACTAGGCATGTCTGCCCGGGCTCCTTATCATATGGATGCTAGCGACACTATCATATACGTGTGCCAAAAGGCGCAAACGGTCCCGGGCAAAGGTAAGGCGACACCTGTGGGGATACCGTGCGTGAGGCCGCAAAGTGATATGAGGTGTTACATGCTAGATCGATGTGACATTGAGTCGGGGTCCTGACAGCTTTGGTATCAGAGCTTGACTGCCTGTAGGATTACCAAGCCAAACTGGTCGAAGTTGAGTCTAGAAATTCTTTAGTTATATAACGGAATTGATTGTGGGATGGAACGTAAGGCTCTTTTACTCCTTATACCTTATGCCCTTCTGATCTGAGTCATCTTATCTTTCCTGCGGGGTTAAGGAATTAGGATTTCTCTTCTTTCTATCAGGATCACGTGTTACTAATCCGTAGTCCTATAGGATTGATGGTTCTAAGCTTGCGTTCAGTTCCTACTATCTTCTGTATGTTAACTGTTGATCTCGAAACCTTGATATTGTGCTTCTGAGTGGCTATGCCACCATTTTTGTAGCATGTCTCCAATCTTTTGAGCATTTACAGCCGTTATGCTGTCTGAGTCATCCCAGGTTTCTAAATAGTCTGATGCATTTGCAAATCTTTTCCCTATGGTTTCGATGTTCCTTTGGGCCAGATTAACCACACTAATCGGTGAGTTGAGGTACTCTATTGCCTTGACATATATGTTGGAATTATTATTATGACCCTAGGTGTCTAGAGTATCATCTAGTAATCTAGCCATGTTTTGTGTTCCCAGTGCGATGATTCTGGCCATCATTCTCGAAAGCATCCCGTGATGCCATTTAGTTGGTAGGTATTCTACTCCTGGGTCTCTGAACCCAAGATTCACCCTACTTACTTCATGTTGATAGTGTTTGCTAGTCCCTTTAGGATACTAGTAACCTTTGCGATAGTCCTCAAGGTCCGTGGTATTTCCTTCTTCCAAATACTATGAACCACTTATGGCAGAAGTTTGTTGGATCAAAAGATCATAACAGGAGTGCTCTCGATGAGTTCTTCATTTTATATTGTGACTCTGCCAGCTCAACCTTTTTGCATGGATTATCCGGAAGAAACCTATTGAACTTGGTTCGACATACTAATCTATGCATCCACAACTCAAAAAAATCATTTGTTCTTTTGAGTTGTCCTATTTCATTTGTCTTCCGACCTTCGTCTATCAATTGATAGTCAAGAGTATGTGTGCATTCGTTAATCGATGCCTACTACTCTTGTGGTCCGTCAAGCCATTCTAGTTCAGAATGACTAGGAGAAACAAACTCAAGTACCTCATCCATTTCTAGGATTGGGTCAAAGCAGTTGTATTCCGCAGATCAAAATGCCAATCTAGCTTTTGTTCTGCTCCACCTTGGTGTATTACCATCTTTATATCAAGAATATCATGGGAATTGCATACCATCCTATGAACTCTTGATACCGTGATACTCTCTCCATCATTATTCATTTCTCGGTTCCCGTGTTGTTGCAACCGGAATGTCGACAAGTGAATCGTGATGTGTGAAATCAATACTCCTAGCAACCTTGTTGCTTGGTAGTTAAAGGACAATAATTTCATTCTTAGCGTGTTGGTTCTTGAATCATCATTCTAAGTCTGATCGTGCTACCTAGTCCTTATTTTCGGTGCACCCTTCGATCAATGAGTTAGGATTGTGTCAATTCCTCGCTCTCTGATCATATCGTCTTGCCCTGAAAAGCAAGATTGTTCTCGAGCTTAGTAACGTATCAGAGGTTCGTGATTTTCCGAATATCTTCTCGGAAGTATGAACAGGTTTCACCTGACCGCTATGTTGAGTTCGTGATCATGTTGGTTTTCTTCCAAACCACCCATTCTCCAAGATTATGTGTTGGATACCCCGAGCTAGTTGGTTAAGCTAAACAACAACTTGGAGAGTTGGAAGATGGAAGCTTGTCCGACTTAGTTCATCACTAAGGGATATCCTTGAGTGTGAGTGTGTGTGTGTTGAAGAAAGATGATATCTTCATCGACTGATCCCCGTGATCAGTTGTTGAATCTATTGTCTTGTCCAAACCTAGATTTGACTGTGGGCTATCGTCAAATTAAGTTAGAACCAACGATATTCGTAATGTTGTCTTACACGTGGTTGATCCCTCGAGCATACACCATTACATCTTTTGGTCTGACCAATGCTAACACCTTGTTTACATAGTTATGGGATTCCATCTCCATGGGAATCTCGACGACTTGTTGTTGTGCTCATCAGCAACATTTTACCCTCTCCATGATTCATGTTGAACATCTAAGTTAGTAATGGAAACTTGTGTAAGCATTTTCTTCATGACCCGTTCGTGAAGCATATGTTTGGACAAAAGAAGTGAGTCCCTCTAATTCATGTGCACTTGATGCAAGTTTCCGCCATGAATTTGAGAAGGCTTGTTTTACCTCCTCTGGAATCATCCCAAGTTAGTCATGCGCGTGCGAAGTATTCTATGGTCTGATAGACTGATCATCTTCATTCCATACGTATCCCTAGCACACCAAGCCACTTATTGATTTGTTCAAGGATAAGAAGTTCATCGATAAGTGCACAAGGGCTTTGATATCCTCAATGATGGTTCCCTACCAGAACTCGGTAGTGTTTATTGTAAGACTACCATGTGATCATGTTTGTCTGGGACAACGTGTTCACATGTTTGTAGCAGAACCAGCTCATGTTTTGGAGCTTACTACCGTAGTCCATTTCCCGAGAATCTCACAACATTGTCTCGTCGATTTGTGTTGCAAACTTTCATTTTTCTTCCTAGACTCGATGAGTCTAGATTATTCTGACACCAACCAGATCTGAATCTCAGGCAGATATGATGGTTGGAACATTGCCCAAGCACTATAATAATGGTCTCTCTGTAACTGGTTAAGTGGATGTCGTGGCCAACACACCCAGCCGGAAGACCTATTATTGTAGTATCTTGATTGAGGAAGTTGGCCACCTCCCCATGAGGATTTCTTATGGATTTACTTCCGTAGTTATTCCTTATGATTTTTGTGTTCCCGAAGTCCGACCTTTACTTGATGTCCTAGATATCAACCCAGTTTAATAAATGGGTTGCACTAGCACATCAAGGAGAACATTAGAAGCGGAGTGCTAAATGTCTCTCGGTCGATCATCCAGATTTTGGTTTCCTTGGCCCCGCCAAGGTGAAGTTTGAGAAGGTGTTATCTTCCTTTGCATCTGCATCTTCCACCGGTATTCATCATGGTAGTACGTTGTGTTGCCAGGATCCTTGACGCGGATATTAGTAATACCTTGATGAATATGGAAATGCTCAAGTTCCTGAGGGCATGCTCAGACACTAGGTTATATCCTCGGTATCAATTGGAATGTGCCTTCCATTTGTCGAGTTGTCTTATAACTCAAGTTTTCTCTCCAAACTGAGTATGCCATTTCTTTGAACTCCTTCACACGGTCGTTTGTGATTTTCCTTAGGATGCTTTAGAGAATTTCAATGATCTATGCATCAAAGGTAATTCTTTTTGCCACTTAAGGGGGATATATCTACGAGTCACCATCCCTAAGGTGTCTCGTTGTGGTATCATGGCAACTCAACTTCTTGCTACGTTGACAACCATTCACCACCTTCTTAAGTGTGAAATTGTTGTCTACCTAGTGAACCTTCGTCATCTTTTACACTCCATCCCTCTGGATGTATGTTTCATGTCTCAGCCCGAGAGATGTTGCTATGTCTCATCCCGTGAGTTGATCCTGAGTTGTTCGGTTTTCGAGAAGATCGGTTCTTCTAGAGTTTTCCTTTCCTCTTCTTGTCATGTTAGTTGGAGTTCTCAAAGCAAGACATCGAGACAAAGATGGTGATCAAATTAACGCCCCTATGAAGTGCAACCTGGATCGTGAAGATTGTGTTAGTTTGCGTTCCCCCTTCATATTACCCTACGCTTGAATCTCAGGACGAGATTTTTGCTTAGTGGGGGGTGAGTTGTCACATCCCTAGCTTCTGGTGCTGCCTAGTGTTTGCATCTTGTTGCATCATGTTTAAATTTTATTTAAGTTGAATTGGGGATGACAGAACCCCCAGCACCCCCCCTTAAACCAACTAGGGTTTACTAAAATCATTTTCAATGAACCCAAAATGCCCTACTAAAATGTTCATCATCTTTGCCTTGGTCTAGAACCTCTGACAAAAATGGTGCACACTTTTCTAGGACAACAGAGGGTCACTGGATTAAATAATTAGTTAATTGCATTTGGGCATTTAAATGCTAGTAAATATTTTAAATGTCCAAATAGTTCCAAACCAAAATGTTCCATGTTGGATATATTCTAAACATCGGGCATGCACAGTTTGGTGATTTTTGAAAGTGCCTAGATATTTTTAGTAATGCCACAAACTTACAGAACAAAAGAAAAATAGAAATAAAAGAAAGAGAGAGAGAGAGAGAAGGACCTACCTGGGCCACTTACCTGGCCAGCCCAGCCCACTGGCCCGGTGCCAGTCATCGCCTACCTCTGCCAGTAGGCAGAGGAGGGATACCGCGACGCCACCGAGCTCGCCACGCCACCTCCCTGCATGCCTGGCTCCTCCCCGGTGCTCCTAGACGATGCCACGGAGACGCCACGCACCCCCGGGCCCTCTCACTCTCTCCCGAATGTTCTCCCTCCTTCCCTGGTTCTCTCCCTCACCCCGCGGCCGAGCGCAGCCGTCGCCACCGACCACTGTTGCCGTAGCTACCGCCGATCCCTCGCCCCTCCGTCGTGCCCAGAAGCTCCACCACATCGCCGGCTACCCCTCCGCCAATCCACGTGCCTCGGGAGGCCCTGGAGCGCCTCCATCGACGTCGTCTTCATCCCCGGCCACCGGATATCATCATCGCTGCCCCGCCGTCTCCAGTGCATCCCCGAGCTTTCCGTCAAGGCCGCCGAGTCCGCTGTGAGCTTCTGCTCCGTTCCCCTCTCTCCGTTCCTCCGTTCTCGCGCCGTAGCTCCCTCTCCCACCCCAGCCGAAGCAGCTCCACCGCCGGCCATGTCGCCGCCGCGGTTGCAACACCCGCACGTCGCACCAGAGCATGTAGGCATGCTCAGCGCTTCCACAGGAAGCCGCAGATCCCACCAGTTCAGCTCAAAACGCACCGTAGCGCCTAAACCGTCGGTGCCCGAACTCCGGCGGCCGCAAAAGAGCTCGCCGCCGTCAGCTCCGGCCACCCCAGCTGCCGTCGCTTATCTCTTTAGATGCACCTTCCTCCCAGGAACCCGTAGGAGCAAACCGCACGTCAAATGGTGCTCCGTAGCGAGCGCACGGTGCACCTCCGCCGTCGGCCGTGGTCGTCGCCGCCGACACTCAGGCGACTGATGACGTGGCCGTCATTAGCCACTAATGACCCAGCTAAGCCACCCCTAGAGCCACTGCCATGTGGGTCCCAATGCCTAAACTAATTTGTATTATTTCTCTGTTGGATTAACACTAACCACAGTGGGCCCCGCCTGTCAATGTTGACTTGGCCACGTCAGCTTTGACCGGGTCCCACATGTCAGCCTCTGTAGCGGACTTTGTGTCACTGACCAGTAGGCCCCACTGGTCAGGTTTGACCTGGGCCGTCCGTTGACCTGCTGATGTCACTAATACGTCATGCTGACGCAGTAAATGTTTTCTGGAGTTTTAAATAAATCAGAAATGATTTATTTATTTCAGAAAATATCAAAACTTCTAAAAATCATATAAAATCAACCGTAACTCCAAATGAGATAAATTATATATGAAAAATGATCAGAAAAATCCAATCTATCCATCTGTACTATTTTCATGCATGTTAGAACAACTTATAGCTGCTGTTTAGCACAAATCATATAAATGGCATTTGAATTTCACATATGGAGTTTGGATTTGTACTTAGGGTTCGAACCAACTTCATTTAACTTTGTTGCTAGCTGCATTAGCTCAAAACACCAGCATGTTGCCATGTCATGATCATGCATCATAATGTGCATTGCATTGATTGTGTTTCCTCTCTATTGCCGGTAATTGTCCCCTCTCGATAGACGCGTTTCGATGATCAGATCGATGACACCGATGAAGAGCTATACTATCTTCAGAAGTGCCAGGCAAGCAAAACCCCCTTGTTCATTCCAATACAATCCCACTCTCTCGCTCCTGCTCTCTTTTACTGCATTAGGACAACAACGATACATCTGCTACTTGTTGCGGTAGTTGAACCCCCTTTATCCTTTGCATGACCTGTCATTGCCACAGTAAATAGATGAAACCCACTAGCATGAGTAGGAGTTGTTTGAGCCCTGATGTGCCTACTCATTCATGCTTGTTTGTCATGCCTGCTACTGCTTAGAGTTGAGTCAGGTCTGATTCATCGGGGATGAATTGGAGGTGTGTAAACATGTCCTACTGTGTGTGATCTAAGTGTGTGAACACGTTTTGGTAAAGGTAGCGGTGAGAGGCCATGTAGGAGTACATGGTGGGTTGTCTCATTGTAGCCGTCCTCAGGAACTGAGTTCTGTGTTTGTGATCCATGAACAGTTACTACCACACATTGGGCTCTGGGCGCTCCAAGCTCTCTCGACTTATTAATCAACTTGATATCTGTCCAGGAGTTGCAACTAGTTTCTGGAGTTTGTAGGTAGTGTTAGTAGTCTACCAAGTGGCACCCGGTACAGGTGGGCTTGGGACAGACTAGGCACAGTGGCCCGGTGTACCAAGTAGCACCCGGATGGTGGGCTTGGGAACCCTGCACACATCGTTTGGGGCCATGAGCGACACCCCGGCCGGATCTCCTTGCGGATGGAACCCGAATAGGCGATAAACCTGGACGAGAGACTTGTGTGGTTAGTCAGGTCGTGGCCGACACCCTCGCTGGGCTTCCGCTTGAAGGTTGCCGAGTACATGTCGTGTAAACGGTGGTAAGTGGTGAGAGCGTGTGTGAAGAAGTACACCCCTGCAGGGTTAATATGATCTATTCGAATAGCCGTGTCCGCGGTAAAGGACTTCTGGGTTGCCTGTACAGTTCATAGATAACTTGAAGTGGATACTCTAAAATATGCAAGATAAGCGTGAGTGCTGTGGATGGCGTTCTCGTAGGGAGACGGGAGCGGATCCATAGTGGTGTATTGATATGGTGAATATGTGGACTCGTGTGCGCCACCTCAAAAGAGTTACTTGCAGTCGTAGTTCAGGTTAGCCACCGAGTCAAAGCTGGCTTGCTGCAGTTAAACCCCACCACCCCCTTTGTTGATAATGATGCATATGTAGTTAGTTCTGATGTAAGTCTTGCTGGGTACATTTGTACTCACGTTTGCCTATTTTATGTTTTTGCAAAGACTTTCGTCTCACTAGTAGTTCCGCATGGACTTCGACGTTTAGCTTGTTACCTCAGCTACGATCTTGTGCCCTCGGCAGGACCTGGTAGTTAGTCAGGCTTCTTAGCCTTTTTCATTTGTAGATGTCTGTACTCAGACATGTTAAGCTTCCGCTTGTGCTTTGACTTGTATGCTCTGAATGCTGGGTCGAGAGACCCATGTTTTTAATATCTCGCTCCTCGGAGCCTATTGAATAAAATACTTGAGTTGTAGAGTCATGTTGTGATGCCATGTTGTATTTGCACATATCGAGCATATTGTGTGTATGTTAATGAAATGCTTGGTATGTGTGGGATCTAACTATCTAGTTTTTTATCCTTAGTAGCCTCTCTTACCGGGAAATGTCTCCTAGTGTTTCCACTGAGCCATGGTAGCTTGCTACTGCTCCGAAACACTTAGGCTGGCCGGCATGTGTCCTTCTTCGTTCCTGTGTCTGTCCCTTTGGGGAAATGTCACGCGATGAATACCGGAGTCCTGTTAGCCTGGTACCGCCCGGTTCACCGGAGTCCTGGTAGCCCAGTGCTACAGCCTGGATTCACTCGCTGATGACCGACACGTTCGATGCTGGTTCATGGATGCCTGTCCCTGTAAGTTTGTGCCACTTTGGGTTTACGACTAGCCATGTCAGCCCGGGCTCCTTATCATATGGATGCTAGCAACACTATCATATACGTGTGCCAAAAGGCGCAAACGGTCCCGGGCAAAGGTAAGGCGACACCCGTGGGGATACCGTGCGTGAGGCCGCAAAGTGATATGAGGTGTTACATGCTAGATCGATGTGACATTGAGTCGGGGTCCTGACAATAAGTAATAGTAGTACTCCCTCCGTCTAGGTGTATAAGTCTTCCCTCCTTCTTGGTCACGGTGCAACCCCAAAGATGACTTGTTCACCTGGATGGAGGGAGTAGCATAGTATGCAAGCATATATAGAGAGAGACGTGTAGTGCAGTAGTATATAGTAAAGTTTGTGCTATATGCACGAACTTACAAAATGCGAACGGATACACAAGGTTTCCAAACTTTCCCTTTTACATACTTAATTAAGGACGCTAATAATTCCCTAACATTCAGGATTTATCATTTGCGTCCCAAAACTAATGAGATCGCCTTACGAAACTAAATTATACTCCTACTAAAAGCCATGGTGCGCGGCCGTTTCCCAGCGCGCTGACACAACGCCTCTTCCTTAGCCTCGCAACTCGCGAGGTGCCGATTGGCGGCTTGCGGCTTGCGAGTGCGATCTCACCGGTGTGGTGATCCGGCGCCAACAGGTACTCCTCCTTGGTGGAAGCGTGCACCCGGTCCACGTACCGCCAAGCGTAGATGAGGCACTTGGGCCCAACTGCACTCAGGGATTTGGCACGGGCGTCCTCCGCCACCCTCACGGCCCTCGCACGAGCCTTCTACCAAAGAGCCAATTGCCCGACTCTCTCGGACGCTACATAAAACGGCCAGGCAGCTTGCCACGCGGAGCGCTTCTTTTCCTCGTCCTTCTTCTCTGCCTCTATTTTGGCATGCTCTACCGGAGGCAAAGCCTCCCTCAAGGCGACATCCATTTCTTTCCAAAGCTCCTCAAGGCTGGGGGGGGCTCGACGGGCGGCGCGGAGTTCTCCTCATAGCGGGGAGCCGACGCCTCCTCCGACTCTCGTGCTGGCAAGATTGGGAACACCGACGCGTCCACCTCAGTGCGTCACGGCGAGGAGTGGAACATCGATGCGTCCTCCTCGACTAGTGGCGGCAAGGAACGGAACAGTGATGCGTGACCGTCTGCGCTGTGCAGCGAGGGTCCCCTAGGGCTTGGGAGGGGAGATGCCATGGTGGTCGACGTGAGAGGGAGGGGGAGGAGATAGCGATGAACGTGCGCGTTCTTCTGAATGCCGTGGGAGGCGTAGTATTTATAGCGAGCAATGGCACACCTATGTAAGATATGGACTGAGCTGCACTGACTTAACTGCAGTTCCAGTTGCATCACTGACATGTGGGCCAGACCCCTGTTGGGCCCATATGTCAGTGATCCAGTCCACCTGCAGTTAAGTAACTGAAGCAGTGTCCCATAAGATATGTTGCGTGATTAACATAATAGCACGTGGGCATATTTGTTGGAGATATTACAGGGGAGGGAAGAGGTGGAAATATTGCTGGTCACAACGGATTGGACGAGTGCGGGGGGAGGAGAGTCATCCATGCAGATTTTTTCCACACGGGGTGGAGTGGTGGGACCGCCGGAGGGAGAAGGAGAGTCTAGCAGGCATATTGTTTTCACACACGGAGAGGAAAAGATTTGGAGACGAACGGGCTTCCTGTAGGTATGGGGAACAGTGCATAATAAGTCATCTTGCATGCCGGGCTAGGTATAGTCTCAAGTCATTAAAAACATACACGCCCCACACATGTTCATATTTCAAGGTGCACTAAATTATTGCATGCGATGATTAAGGCTAGCCATAATGGTGGTATCTTAGCTGGTATCATGCACACGGGAATAGCAAACATGCTGATGTGGCAAAGAATTAAAAAAGAGAAGGGGCTTAGAGTAATTAGTGTTCATGCATGCATGCAATGCTATAATGCATTGGTAAACACATTTTTTGTGAAGAACGACAACATTAGTTGAGTACTTTTGTAGACTACAAAAACTATTCCACCGCCTCTATCTTGCTAAGAGTAGGTGAAATTTTTGAATCGAACCCTTTAAGCTACAAGGGAGGTAGCAGTACTCTAATAGCTAACCTTGTTGTGATGACTATATAGGACATGGCACGCACCTGGACGGAGGAACTAGTCTGCATTGTGCATTTAAGTTTTGTCTGAAGTCAATGTACCTCTACTTTGACCAAACTTATAGAAAAAGTATCAACATTCACAATGTCAAATCAATATTTTTATACTCATTGTAAAACATAGTTCTTATACTCATTATAATCAGTATTGTAGATATTGATATTTTTAGTATAAATTTTGTCAAACAATTTGCAAACGGTTTACGGAAGTAAAAAGGACCAGAGGGAGTATCATGCATGCGGAGTAGGCAAAAAAATTGCTCATTCATAGCCGGTTGAAGTCTCAAAGGGCGCGACCGTGCGAGGGAGGCGAAGGTTGTGGGGGGCGCGACGGTTGATGGAATTAAGTGAAGTTACATCCATGTGCCGGCATGGCGTGTGAATAGGCACAAGCTATAATGTCAGGCCTACGATATGGGTCTAGTAGACATGACATCTAGTGGGTCTCGCATGGTACTCGAGAACTCTTCGGGGGCTTGGAGACGTTTATCCATCGGGCAAGCCAACAACCCCACGCCATTCGCACGCCCTACTCGTCCCCCTCTTCTACTAGTACAGTACCTTACAACAGTTCGCTCCCAGTCGTCCCATCCTTTCACATTACACCAGTTCAACTTCTCCTAACCCTCCTCCAAAATCCATGGCCTCCCAAATCTCCATGGTCGCGGATGAGTACCAGGTTAGAGCCATCACCGGCGATGAGTTCATCGTCATCTACACACGTAGATCCGCGATGGTGAAAGCATGCCTTGCACGCTTCCTACGCATGTTTAATAGTTCAAAGGATGAGTGGGTCACTGGGCTATATGTTGAGTACACCACAGTCCTGGAAAGAGAGAAGATTCTAAAGGAGGCAGAGAAGAAGAAGCCCACCGTGATCTAGGTTTGCGTACATAACGTGTGCTTGGTCTACCACATATGCCATGCCAACGTTGAGTGCCGGGATTTTAAGAATTTCCTCAACGACGAAAGAGTGAAATTCATTACTAGAGACTTTAGGAACGACAAGGATGTCCTAGGTCGGATAGGCCTCGCTGTAGGCCAGCCCTTCGATCTCCATAAGGCAAGCCTTGGGTCCTCCTCTCAGCCTTCAATCCTGACCCTGGCAGCAGCCATGATTGATCCTTCGTAAGCTAAACTGAAGAAACCTCACCACGAGTTTCATCATGCATGGGAGTCGAAGATATTAGATGAAGATCACATCATGTATGCAGCAATGCATGCCTACCTTTTTTTAAATATCAACAAGGGTTGGATGAAGAAGCAGAGTGAGGGAGTCCTGGATTAGGGGGTCCTCGGACAGCCAGACTATGTACTTATGCTGGACTGTTGGACTATGAAGATACAAAATTGAAGACTTCCTCCCGTGTCCGGGTGAGACTCTCCTTTACATGGAAGGCAAGCTTGGCAATTCGGATATGTAGATTTCCTTCTCTGTAACTGACCCTGTGTAACTCTAGCCCCCTCTGGTGTCTATATAAACCGGAGGGTTTAGTCCGTAGGATGAGAACAATCAGAATCATAGGCTAGCTTCTAGGGTTTAGCCTCTACGATCTCGTGGGTGATCAACTCTTGTAATACTCATATCATCAAGATTGATCAAGCAAGAAGTAGGGTATTACCTCCATCGAGAGGGCCCGAACCTGGGTAAACAGTGTGTCCCCCGCCTCCTGTTACCATTAGCCTTAGACGCACAGTTTGGGACACCCTACCCGAGATCCGCCGGTTTTGACACCGACGTTGGTGCTTTCATTGAGAGTTCCACTGTGCCGTCAACATAAGGCTTGATGGCTCTTGCAATCATCTACAACGATGCGATCCAGGGTGAGGTTTTCCTCCCCGGACAGATCTTCGTATTCAGTGGCTTCGCACTGCGGGCCAACTCGCGTGTCCGTCTGGAGCAGATCGATAGCGACGCCCATGGCCATCAGGTCAGGTTTGGAAGCCTGAACTACACAGCCGACATCTGCGGAGACTTGATCTCCGACGGATTCAAACCCATGGCAGGTGTACCGAACAGTCATGATGAGCATGACTTAGAGCAGCCATCGGACGGTGTTCGGGAGATCACACCTGCAGCTGCCCTCGCTCTAAATCAGGAGCATATCGTGCCGTCCGAGGACGGGTGGATAGACCCCGCCACGAAGGCCGCACACTCATCGATGATAGAGCGAAACACAGACTTCGCCTCCAATGAGGTCTGTGTCATCGGACCCTCAGACTCGTCTCCGGCCATAGGCTCCGAACCGCTCGCATCCGTGCCTATCGAATCTGATTGGGCACCGATCATGGAGTTTACCTCCATGGATATATATATACAGACGGTCTATTCTGCTAATATTAGCAGAATAACTATTCTGCACACCACTTCCGCACTGCACGCTCAAACAGAAGCGCACTGCATCATTTTGACGACGAGCACTGCAATAGAGACTAGTGAACTTCTCGTCGGAAAAAATTGCACGCATTATTTTTTCGGTACTATTTTCGCTCTAATTTTTAACCGTTTATCGGAATGAGGCATGTAATATACCATTGAAAAGCTATGGATTAGGCGCAACTTCGACATGTTGAACACTTTTCAAGATTCCACATGGTTTAAGAGCAGTTTGGAAAATAGTGCGGCGGATGACGAGTGACAGCGAGCGTTTTTTCGCGTTTTTTTCTAAACCACTTGTCGGAATGAAGCAAATGACACGCCATTGGATAGATATCATCGAGGCGCATCTTTTTCATATATAAATCTTTCTCTAATTCGTTACAGTTTAAGAGCAGTTTCAAATTTACTAAATCGCGGAACTCTGTTTTTCAAATTTTTTGAAATTTTCGGTACTGTTTTCGCTCCAGTTTTTGAACCGTTTGTCGAAACGAGGCGTGTGATACGCCGTTGGAGAGCTACGGACAAGGCGCAACTTTCATATGTTGAAATGGTTTTGAGATTCCTTACGGTTTTTAGTTAATTTCAAAAATCGTGCGGCTGACTTCGAGAGGCAGCGGCTGTTTTTTCACGAAATTTTTACGAACAGCTAGTCGGAATGGTTCAAATCATACGCCGTTGGAAAGATATTGACGAGACACAACTTTTTCATGTAGAACACTCTCTCTAATCCCTTACGGTTTAAGAGCAGTTTCGATTTTACCGAAAAGCGAACACTCTGTTTTTCGCGACACCCAAATGGACGTGGGTACTTCATCCGACTGAAAACCGTACTGCAACGGACGAAAACTCGCACTGCAACACACGGGTAAGAGAACTGCATGGTTTCATTTTTGGGGGACGTAAATTTTTGAAGACGAGGAAGAAAACCGCACTGCTTTTAGACGGAAAACCGCACTACATCAGAGAGTCAAGCGAACTTCATGATTTTTTTGTCGGGGCGTAATTTTTCTCAGATGAGCTTTTGTGAGTTTTTTGTTGTCATTTTTTTATGAACAACAGAAGAACGCACTGCTTCAGACGGAAAACCACACTGCATCAGACAGTCAAGCGAACTTCATGATTTTTTTGTTGGACGTAAATTTTCTCGAACGAGTTTTTTGTTTCCTTTAAAAAAAATTATGGACGAGAGTGGACCGCAGAGACGAGTGCAAATGAACCTCAACATAATAATAATGTATAGTGAGCTGCACATAATTTCATCTAAACTACATGGTTAATGTTAGTGAGCTACATGGATGAGGCAACCGGACTGCATCAAAAAATATTACCTCCCACCAAAATTCTTTTGGATCTTTTAGCAAACAAGTGAACCACACATAACAAAAATAAAGTACTGCACGACCGAGCTAACCAAGCTGCACGCACACCTTATGTTTTTGCCGCACTGTTGATGCTCATGGACACAATACATGCATTTGTTGTTTTACACAGCCACACTCATACATACACCGAAAATTAGCACTAGCCAGATAAAAAAATCAGCACCAACAGCCAGCCAAATTACAATTTGAGGACAGCCGAACTGCAATAGATCGCATTACAAGTACATATACAAAAAATAAATCACAAGGACACCAGTGAAGGACTGCATGTCACGGCCAGCGGGAGTGCAATTCTACTTCTCTCAACTTCTCGGAATATCTGAAGAAAAGCAAACCCGCACAAGATGAAATTGTGCACTGCAAAACAGTAAGCCACACACACCATTGAGCAAAACAGTTTTTTTTTGCAATGTACACATGAAACAAATTACAAACATATCGTCTCACCACCAGTAGCATCCTCTAGATATTCCAGAACTCGATGGATACACCAAACTGCTTGCAATCAGAAACGCACCGTTCGAGGGTTCACGCCAAACTGCATACCCATAGGAACTCCCCTTTGGGCTCGATTGATCCGAAGATGCAGGAACGGATTTTGGCAGCATGGTCAGTGGGAGAGGGGGCTCCAGCGACGGGTGCATTCCACCATGCGTGGGTACCAACCACTGCGAGCTGGATCCAGGAGGCCAACGACATCGATGACCCTCCGTGCAGCTAGATCCAGGAGGCCGACAACACGAGGCTGAGGTAGAGGAGCAAGGCGACGGCCACGGCGAGGTTGTTGTGGCTGGGTCGAGGACGCTGACGGTGTCCCCCGGGAGGACCTGGAAGGAGAGTACCGGTTACCGGCGTGGGGATTGGGCGGTCCACGGCAGAGCGGCAGGGGCGGAACCGCGCCGGCAGCAGCGCGGGGTGCCTGGGGGCAGCGCTTCTGGATCCATGTCGGCAGCCGCGCGTGACGCCTAGGGTCGGCGGTGGCGGATCCGGCGGCGGGGGAAGCCGTGCTGGGCTGATCCGGGGAGGAATGAAGAACCAGGGAGGAAGGTGGTGGTGGGGTAGTGGCCTGGTGGGCTTCGCCGAAGGAAGATGGCGGGGTTGGGGGAAGCTGGTGGGGCGGCGGCGCGGGGGAACGAGGTGGCTCGGCTGCGCGACATAGGCAGGTCGGGCGGCTGTGGGAGTGGGCGGCGCGAGGTAGGCAGGTAGGGGGCGGCGCAGGCTAGGCAGATGGCGGCGGCGCGAGGTAGGCAGATGGGGCGGCGGCGCGGACGGGTGGGGAGTGGGCGCTGGAAGTGGGAGGTCGTGGGGGAGAGAGAGAGGATTCAGGGGTGAGGGGGGTACAAGAAGATAAGGTGAGCAGTTCGCTGGGGTCTTTTTGCGGTTAGTTTGTAGCTATGGGTCAGCTGGATACTGTTAGCAGAATAAGAAAGTGGTGTGCAGAATAAGACTCTTAAGGGTGTTATATATATATATAGTGGATACACCCAAAGAAAGCAATGGCGATGAGGCAACGGAGGATAACTCCCTTGAGAAGCAATCTAAGCACTGGCGTCATCGGCGCCGCTCTAAGCCTCGTCATAGCAAAAATAGTGATACCGACACAAGAGACAATAGCACTCCGGATAACGCCGAAGACGAAAACAATCCCGCCCACCCAAGCTTCGAGCAAGCCGGACAGGGGGATGGGCAAGCTAGCCCTGATGAACAGGCAATGGATGGAGAATCGGAGGACGACAATTACATGCCCCTCTCCGAAGATGAGGTGAGCCTCGGCGACGAAGAATTTATCATGCACGAGGATCCCGTCGAGCAGGAGTGCTTTAAGCACCGGCTTATAGCCACTACAAAAAGCCTGAAGAAAAAGCAGCAACAGCTTCAAGCTGATCAAGATCTGCTAACTAATATATGGACCAAGGTCCGGGTAGCCGAGGAATACGGACTCGAGCTCCCAACCAAAAGTTACCCAAAGCACTGGTTGTTACCTCAACTCGAGGAGGAGGCACTAGAGCCTATAGTACCAACACAGGATGCGGCTGACCGGCCACCTCATGGCCGAGACAAAGCGGTGTATCAGCCTGAAGTACAGCCCGCACCCCATCGGCAAACAAGCAAAAACATGAAGGCCCGGGGCTACATGCATGACCTGCAAGACAAATTGAACAAAGCAGGACAGTTAAGATCAATCTACGGATCACGGGGGCGTGCCCCAACATGTGACGATGACCATCACGCCGGGTACACTAAATATAAATCCAGCCGGGCCGAATACAATAGACCAGACTCATTGGAACTGCGTCGTGATGTATCCCGGCATAGAGGCGCCGCACACCCCCTATGCTTCACTAACGAAGTAATGGATCATGAATTCCCAGAAGGGTTTAAGCCTGTGAATATCGAGCCCTACGATGGGACTACAGACCCCACGGTATGGATAGAAGATTTCTTTCTCCACATTCACATGGTTTGCGGGGATGATCTACACGCCATCAAGTACCTCCCACTAAAACTCAAGGGACCGGCTCGGCATTGGCTGAATAGTTTGCCGGCAAACTCCATTGGAAGTTGGGAGAACCTGGAGAACGCATTCCTGGATAACTTCTAGGGCACTTATGTGCGACCACCGGATGCTGACGATTTATGTCACATAACCCAACAGCCCGGAGAGTCAGCCAGGAAATTCTAGACTCGGTTCCTAACTAAAAAGAACCAAATTGTCGACTGTCCGGATGCCGAAGCCCTAGCGGCCTTTAGACATAACATCCATGACGAGTGGCTTGCCCGACACCTCGGCCAAGAGAAGCCGAAGTCCACGGAAGCCCTCACGACACTCATGACCCGCTTTTGCACGGGCAAGGATAGTTGGTTGGCTCGTAGCAACAGCACCGCAAGCAATCATGGCACATCAGAGGACAGAGATAGCAACAGCAAGCCCCGACGCAACAAACACAAGCGTCGCAATAATGGCGATAACGCCAAGGACACAGCCGTGAATGCCGGATTCAGTGGCTCTAAGTCCAGTTAGCGGAAAAAGCCATTCAAAAAGAACAATCCGGGCCCGTCCAGTCTGGACGGCATACTCGACCGTCCATGCCAAATCCATGGCACCCCAAGAACACTAGCCAATCATATCAACAGAGAATGCTGGGTCTTCAAACAAGCTGGCAGGTCAGATGCCGAAAACAAGGAGAGGGGGTCTCAAAGCGATGATGACGACGAGGAGCCCCAGCCACCAAACACGGGAGGGCAGAAGAAATTCTCCCTGCAAATCAAAACGGTGAACATGATAAACACCACCCACATTCCCAAGCTGGAACGGATGTGCACTCTTAGGGATGTCGACGCAATGGAGCCAGTCACCCAAAATATAACCTATGGCCGATCACCTTTGACCGTACGGATCGTCCGGCCAATACCAGTTAGGAAAATTCAGCCGCACTAGTCCTTGACCCAATAATTGACGGATTCCACCTCACACGAGTCCTTATGGACAAAGGCAGCAGCCTAAATCTGCTATATCAGGACACATCGTGCAAGATGGGTATCAATCCTTCAATGATCAAGCCCACTAAAACCACCTTTCAAGGTGTTATACCAGGTGTGGAGGCCCGGTGTATAGGCTCCATCACTCTGGAGGTAGTCTTCGGATCACCGGACAATTACCGTACCGAAGAGTTAATCTTCGACATCATCCCTTTTCGCAGTAACTATCATGCACTGCTCGGACAAACCACGTTTGCTCGATTCAACATGGTGCCACATATGCCTACCTTAAGCTCAAGATGCCCGGTCCGTGCAGCGTCATAACAGTTAATGGCAAGGCCTAACGATACCTCTGTGTCGAAGAGTATACCGTCGCCTCAACAGTAGAAGCAACAAGCGGCATCTTTCAATCGAACCTTGAGTCGACAGCCAAGCTCCCGGACACCGTCAAAGGAGTCTGAACTACTTCGCGGCAGGATAGCCCGGCTCGTCCGGAGCTCAATTAAAACACTCCGGCAAAAGCTAGGATAGGCCACACACTGCGGCTTAACCACTCCATGGCACACAAATGATTTTTGCATTTTCTTTGTAGGTTCGCTTTTGCGCAGGCCAGGACTGGCGACATGGAGACAACACCCATGAATGGACAAGAAACATCTCGAACGCATAAGGGAATCCTCAGCCTCCTCCCGCCTGGTCTCAGCAGGTTCCGAAGTCATATTTCTTTTTATCACATTACCTGTACTCATACGCATTGACGTGTTATTCAATTAAACATGTGGCTTTATATGACGCTTATCTGCTGTTGTTTCTTATTGACACTCTTTGTCAAAATGGCATTTGTACACCGCGATATGCCTTAATATGCGAGGGGTTTCATTGTATCCATAATACGGCAATAAAGTCCGAACACCTTCATGGTCATTTGGCACCCTGAACTTATAGCATTATATGCATCAGCTCCGAATCATGTCTTGGGTCAATAGTTGGGTTTTCCCGGCTCCCATGTCTAAGGCGGCACAGGGAGAACTACTGCGATTGTGTCCCAGTTCTTTCGGACGAGCGCCTCAGTAGAGAAAGCAGAAAATTGACTGTCATGATACGGTGAGAGCTGGTCAGCTGTTCGAGAGGTTGTAAAATCTTTAAGGATTTCTTCGCATTATGCGATAACTAATGCAGCGTGTGATGGATGAGATTTTCTCCCGATCAGGTGTAACGCCCCGGTTTCGATGTGCCAGGTGTCTGCCAATTATTCACCGTCATTGCCATGTCATTTGCTTGCGTGTTGCATTTTGCCATGTCATCATGTGCATCTCATTTTGCATACGTGTTCGTCTCATGCATCCGAGCATTTTCCCTGTTGTCCGTTTTGCAATCCGGCACTCCTATGTCCCCTGACGCTCCCTTTTGCCTCTTTTTGTGTGCGGGTTTAAACATTCTCGGAATGGACCGATATTTGTCAAGCGGCCTTGGTACACCACCGGTAGACCGCCTGTCAAGTTTCGTGCCATTTGGAGTCCATTTGATACTCCAACGGTTAACCGGGTAATCGTAAAGGCCTCTTTTGTTGTCCAGCCCAACACCCCTTCATAACAGCCCATGAGCCCATCCAAACCCCCTCCATGCTCTCGGTCGTTCGATCATGATCGCGTGGCCGAAAACCGCACCCCATTTGGAGTCTCCTAGCTCCGTCTACCTATAAATAGGCCTTCCCCCTCCATTTTCGCGGACGAAACCCTAGCCCCGCTCCTTCCGCGCCACCGGAGTACACCCCGCCGCCGGACGCATCCTCCGCCGCCTCTACGTCGCCCCGACAAATCAGGGCGTGCCACGTCAGCCCACTGCCGCCCGGAGCCAGTGGCATCGCGCCACATCGCCCCTCCGCCTCCTGCTGCCGCCGCCGGCCCGCGGGGCCTGAGTTGGGCCCGCGGGGCCAGTCCTCCGCCGCCGCTCCGGCTTAGTCACCCGCCGCCGCGCGGTCCCCGTCGCCGGCCGCCGACCGCGCCGCCCGCTGCCTCCCGCGCCTCCGCCGGACCGAAGCCTGCGCCGCCACTGCGTCCCGCGCCTCATCCCGACCCCGCGCCTAGCCTCCTTGCCCGGCGCCGCCTCGGCCCGCCGGAGCCGCCCGCACCTCGCCGGCCGCGAGCTCCGGCGAGCTCGTCTCCGCGCCCCCAGATCTGGCCGACCCCATCTCCGGCAAGCTCTTCTCCCACTCCGGCCACCACCATGTCCATCTCCGGCGAGAAATCCGGCATCCTCGAAATCCGTGACCGGAGCCCCCAGATCCAGATCCAAAACGGAGGTTGACTTTCCCCCTCGTTTTTCGTCTAAGTCCCTGTAATTTTGCATTCTGGTCCCATGTTTGACATGCCATAACTTCATCTGTGCTGCTCTGTTTTGCGTGCATAATATATCAAAATGTTCGCTGTGAGATGCTCTTCATTTAATTCCATTGTGCCATGCTTGTTTGAGTCCATCTTGATGCCCTAATCATCGTTGCAAGAGTGCTATATGATGTTAACTTATGTCTGTTAGCAGAACATGTTGTTTTGTCTTTTACATTGCATTTTATGTGTGCATCCTATGAGCTTGATGTCTACACGAGTTTTGAGATATATCATGCCATCTTTACTGTGGTGCAATCCATGTATTTTTGTGGGTCTTGTAGTGAGTGCATCAAGCTCGTGAAGTAGGGTACTTGCTATTACTGTTTTGCTAGGCTGAATCTGCTATATCATGATGCTATGTAAACCTGCTGCTACAAGTCACCATATGCATAATCTGGAGATGTTCACTAAGGATGTTTTGTTATACATGTCATGCTCTATCCATCCATGCCCATGGTTGCATTTATAGCCTAATGTAGCTTGTTGTAATCTTGCTCTCAAATTGCTAAATAATGTTGCTGTCAGCCTGTTAACATTAAGTTCAGTTTTTCCATGAGCCTTGCTAGTGCTCCATGTACCCTATGAACTAGCTCTTGCCATGCTTAGCTTCACAAACATGTATTATTACTGTTGGTTGCCTTGTAATTCCATGTATTGTTGTGTGGTGAGTTTCTCAAGCTCACCAGCATGCCTACTTATCGTTGTTCCTGCCATGTCTGAATCTGTCATATCATTTGCCATGTTTGCATGGATGCTACCATCTTTTCTGTTGATCTTTGGAATTAGTTTAGTAAGGGAGTTGCGTTCTTTGTCTTCAGAGCTAGCATTCTATGCCTTTGTTTGCCATGTTAAGTTCCTGTAACATGTTGTTTGATAGCTCTAAACATTGCAACCTGATGTTATTTCTGCTAAGTCTGTAAACTGTTATTATTGCAATCTTGTCATGTCATTTTGAGCATGTTATAGTGTTTGCTGGAGATAGCTCAGTGTTCATGTTTTTTCATACTTTACATGTACTTCATGCCCATGCCTTTTGTTCTTATGTTGAGATATTGTACCATATTGTTTTGAGGCTTGCAAGATGCCTAGTTTCTGTTTTGGGCAGCTTGTCCTTTAAACTTGTATTGTGTGTATGTGTTGAACCGTTGCTCCGTTTTGAGTGTGCTCTATATGAAACTTGCTTAGGGTTGCATGTAGTTTCATATTATCATGTTGCATCCTTGTTTTGAGATGTTTGCTTGATGTTTGAATGCATTTTACACCAACGCCATGTTTAACTTGTTTTGCTCATATCTTCTAGGCCGTAGCTCCGACTTAAATGAACTTTATATGTAACTTGACTAGAATTTCGTGTAGATCCTCTTAGTGCTCTTTAACTTGCTGTTTAACAACTTCAACTTAATGTTTGTTCAGTTCTGGACTAATTTCTAAATTTGCATATGAGGACTTACCGGATTTGTTATATGTTGCTTCCAGCCTCATTTAAACTTGCTTTGATGTGTTGCTCTTGTATGCATCATCTCTTGCCATGAGTAGCTTCATGTAGCCTTTGTCATGCATCATACTTGAGTGTGCATCATGTCATGTATATGTGTGGTGTGTTTACCATGTTGTGTGCTTCTTCTCGATAGTTCTCGTTTCGTTGCGATCGTGAGGATTCGTTTGTCTACGTTTGGTTCGGCTTCATCCGTTCGTCTTCTTCATGGACTTGTTCTTCTTCCTATCAGGATTTCAGGCAAGATGGCAGTCACCTTGGATCTCACTACTATCATTGCTATGCTAGTTGCTTCGTTTTATCGCTATGCTGTGCTTCCTATTCACTTGTTCTTCAAGCCTCCCAAATTGCCATGTCAGCCTCTAACCTTTTCACCCTTCCTAGCAAACTGTTGTTTGGCTATGTGCTTTTGCTCAGCCCCTCTTATAGAGTTGTTAGTTGCAGGTGAAGTTGAAGATTGCTCCATGGTGGACAGGATTATGGTTGGGATATCACAATATCTCTTATTTAAATAATGCACCTATATACTTGGTAAAGGTTGGAAGGCTCGGCCTTATGCCTGGTGTTTTGTTCCACTCTTGCCGCCCTAGTTTCCATCATACTGGTGTTATGTTCCCGGATTTTGTGTTCCTTACGCGGTTGGGTGATTTATCGGACCCCCTTAACAGTTCGCTTTGAATAAAACTCCTCCAGCAAGGCCCAATCTTGGTTTTACCATTTGCCTCACCACCACCTATACCTTTCCCTTGGGTCGGCCAACCCGAGGGTCATCTTTATTTTAGCCCCCCTCGGGCCAGTGCTTCTCTAAGTGCTGGTCCAAACCAAGCGATGTCCGGCGCCCCCTGGGTAACCAGGGTCTATGCCAACTCGACATTTGGCTCATCCGGTGTGCCCTGAGAACGAGATATGTGCAGCTCCTATCGGGATTTGTCGGCACATCCGGGCGGCTTCGCTGGTCTTGTTTTACCATTATCAAAATGTCTTGTAAACTGGGATTCCGAGACTGATCGGGTCTTCCTGGGAGAAGGAATATCCTTCGTTGACTGTGAGAGCTTGTGATGGGCTAAGTTGGGACACCCCTGCAGGGTATAAACTTTCGAGAGCCGTGCCCGCGGTTATGTGGCAGATGGGAATTTGTTAATGTCTGGTTGTAGATAACTTGACACCAGATTCGAATTAAAACGCATCAACCGTGTGTGTAGCCGTGATGGTCTCTTCTCGGCGGAGTCCGGGAAGTGAACATGGTTTTGGGTTATGTTTGACGTAAGTAGGAGTTCAGGATCACCTCTTGATCGTTACTAGCTTCACGATCGTTCCGTTGCTCTCTTCTCACTCTTATTTGCGTATGTTAGCCACCATATATGCTTAGTCGCTGCTGCAACCTCACCACTTTACCACTTCCTTTCCCATTAAGCTTTGCTAGTCTTGATACCCATGGTGATGGGATTGCTGAGTCCTCGTGGCTCACATATTACTACAACAATAGTTGCAGGTACTGGTTATGTGGTGATCTTGACGCGAGAGCGATGTTTGCTTGTTTTGGAGTTCTTCTTCTGCTTCTTCTTCGATCAGGTGATAGGTTCCAGGTCGGCAGCCTGGGCTAGCAGGGTGGATGTCGTTTGAGTTTCTGCTTGTGTTTCATCCGTAGTCGGATGGTGCTCTTATGTAAGATGATGTTGTATTCGTGTGGCATTGTATGCCTTTTGTATGTATCCCTATCTTTTATGTAATGTTGATGTAATGATATCCACCTTGCAAAAGCGTATCAATATGCGGTTCTATCCTTGGTGGGACCTTCGAGTCTCTTTAGGATAGTATCGCATATTGGGCATGACAAGTTGGTATCAGAGCCTCAATCGACCATAGGAGCCCCCTTGATTGATTGTGTAGCTTGGCCGTTGTTAAGTCTAGAAGAAAACTGTTTTCGGAATCTAGTTATATCAGAGAGTAGGAATTCTTTTACTCCTCAGCCCCTTCGTCGCTCTGGTGAGGAATCTTGAGGTAGGTGTTTTGAATTACTCCTCTTCCCCTTCAAAATTTTCTTTAGGATCACGCAGTTGGTTTTTCGATCGTTGGTTCTCATCTCTTTTCATCTGGTGCATTTCCCGTCAAGTTGACTCGAGCCTCTTCATCTTTGCCAAGTTCAATCCTCAGTTGTTTTTTCTTTTTCCCACTCACCCTCCCTTTTTCTTCTCGGAGCCGGAGTCTGTAATCGAGTATCCATCATACTCGTGTGAAGTCTTTGTTTTTTTTCCTCAATGATTTCAACCGGTGTTTTCTCTTCAAGATCTTCGTCGGTTCCCCCTTCCAAGTTGCCTTTGTTTTCTCGCCCTCCCACCCTTTCTCCTCCCGGAGTTTGAGTCTCTTTCGACCATCAATTTCATTCGTGCGGAGCCTCTTCAGTCTTCCTTCATTTATTTCAACCGGTGAATTCTCGTCAAGTTCATCATTGATTCGTCTTATTTTCTTTCCGGTGAACTCAACTCAAGTTTTTTTCGGTGTTAATCATATTGTTTCCCTTGGATCAACTATTTTCCCTGTTCATTCACCTCTCGCCAGTTTATCCTTCTGCAGTGCTCAAGACATCTCAGGAGATTCGTCTGTGTTCCAGTTAATTCGAGGTTGTCACCACATTCAAATATTTCAATTGATTCGGTGCATCATCTATCTGTTCAACATCCCTTTCCAATGGTGTTTTTCTCTTTAGTGGGCCCTAGCCCACAGGTATTTTCCCAGGATCTTACCTGACTCTTCTAATTTCCCAGAGCTATTCTCAAATCCATTTTGAAGTTTGACGTATGTATGAATTTCATCAGTCAGTTCTTTTCCAAGATCAATTTTGAATCATTTTCATTGTTGCCTCAACTTCTCCGCTTTTCATTCTCCCGGAGTATCTCAACAAATTATGGTGGTGTTTCTCGTCGTCATTTGAAGACCGAAGAAGAGTTTTTCCTCTAAATTTTGCCCGTTCTCTCGAAGTTTCGTGGTTCTAGCTTCATGTTATCCTCTCGAATTATTCCATTTGTCAGATATTTTTTTAACCATCCGGAGCATGTCAGAAGTTGTTTTCCTGTTTCTTTTCACCGGTGGCCATCGTTCTAGAAGAATTCTTCGTTCTCATTTTTCAGTTACCATTATCCAATTATCTCGGTGCTTCGCTCAAGTGTTCTTTATCAGCTCATGATCTCTTTGTTCTTTTGCATCTAAATCCCCTCTAGCATATTGGTTCTTCTAATTCTTCCCGGTGATTCATTCTCTTTCGTCAGTCATTTCCGAATTCTAACAGTGGTTCTTTCAGATTCTTTTTCTTTCTTTATCATATCAATTCATTCGTTCTTTCCAAATCCTAATGGTGGTTCATTGAAGACCTTCCTAAAGGTGGTGCTATGTGACTTCTCAATCCTTTTCAAGAAGAATAAGTAGTATGCAAAAATCCATTGCTTGTCATCAATTTAATTTGATGAAGGATAAGCATACAATAAATCTTATTCTTATTTCATCCAAGTGAGTAATCCCTTCCATCAGAGTTTGTTCGTGAGGAATAAATTCTATTTCCAAGTGTTTTCATATTTTCTTTTCCGGAGTTCAAATTTCCTTGGCCATTTCGTCGGAACCTCCGTCTAAATCATCGCAAGGCTAATCTTATTCTTTCATCGTTCATTCTATCTCACCATCCTTTTGTCACCGGAGTTCTTCATGGTGGTCCTTCATGATTTAATTCATTCTTCAAGAGTTCATCAAGATTCTTGTTGGTGGAGTTCAAGTATTTTTTTCTTCTCGCATCTCGAAGTGCAATTAATTCTCCGTATTCTTTTGAAGTGGAGTTTTGCATTTCTTCGTCCTTCTCAGCTATTTCAACCATTTACGTTTGTGGTTGGTTATCACCCTACAATTTTGAGATGTTTTCCATAAGCCCACAACAAGCTTATTCTTTTCGTTGTTGATTTTCTCAACAACTTCGTTCAATCCTTCCTCCTAAGGATGCTTTCAAACTCAGTTGTGGTAGATGATATCATTTCTTCTCCGTTCCTTTCATGCAGCTATTTCAATTCTTCCGGAGGCATTGTGTCGTTCCTCTCGTCAAGTGTCATTCCATCTTCTCAAGTTCATGTTCTAATCTTTCATGTTCAGCCGGTGTGCCGCCTAAATTCTTTCGTTCTTATTCCTTGTCTATCTTGTTCTAACCGGAGTGGTTTCAGAATCTATCTTGTTCCTTGAGCTTTTGGGTCTCGTCATATTCATTATTCCTCTCTTCTTCCCGAGTGCCCTCAACCTTGTTCATTATCTCTCTTCAGCTCTCGTTTCACCTCATTCCTTTTCCCTTCCGTCTCGTTCCTAAGATCTCGGGATGAGATCTCTTGTTAGTGGAGGAGTGTTGTAACGCCCCGGTTTCGATGCGCCAGGTGTCTGCCAGTTATTCACCGTCATTGCCATGTCATTTGCTTGCGTGCTGCATTTTGCCATGTCATCATGTGCATCTCATTTTGCATACGTGTTCGTCTCATGCATCCGAGCATTTTCCCCGTTGTCCATTTTGCAATCCGACACTCCTATGTCCCCCGACGCCCCCTTTTACCTCTTTTCTTGTGCAGGTATTAAACATTCTCGGAATGGACCGAGATTTGTCAAGCGGCATTGGTACACCACCGGTAGACCGCCTGTCAAGTTTCGTGCCATTTGGAGTCCGTTTGATACTCCAACGGTTAACCGGGTAACCGTAAAGGCCTCTTTTGTGTGCAGCCCAACACCCCTTCATAACAGCCCATGAGCCCATCCAAACCCCCTCCATGCTCTCGGTCGTTCGATCACGATCGCGTGGCCGAAAACCGCACCCCATTTGGAGTCTCCTAGCTCCTTCTACCTATAAATAGGCCTTCCTCCTCCATTTTCGCGGACGAAACCCTAGCCCCGCTCCTTCCGCGCCACCGGACGTGTCCACCCCGCCACCGGACGCGTCCGCCGCCGCCTCCATGTCGCCCCGACGAATCAGGGCATGCCACGTCAGCCCGCCGCTGCCCGGAGCCAGTGGCATCGCGCCACATGGCCCCTCCGCCTCCTCCCGTCGCCGCTGGCCCGCGGGGCCAGTCCTCCGCCGCCGCGCCCGCCTAGTCGCCCGCCGCCGCCCGGGCGAGCCCGCGCCGCCACCCGGTCCCCATCACCGGCCGCCGACCGCCTCCCGCACCTCCGCCTGACCGGAGCCTGCGCCACCGCCGCGTCCCGCGCCTCACCCCAACCCCGCACCTAGCCTCCCTGCCCGGCGCCGCCTCGGCCCGCCGGAGCCGCCCGCACCTCACCGGCCGCGAGCTCCGGCGAGCTCGTCTCCACGCCCGCGCGCCGCCCCGCACCCCCAGATCCAGCCGACCCTATCTCCGGCGAGCTCTTCTCCTACTCCGGCCACCACCACGTCCATCTCCGGTGAGAACTCCAGCGTCGTCGAAATCCATGCCCGGAGCCCCCAGATCCAGATCCAAAATGGAGGTTGACTCCCCCCCCCTCGTTTTTCGTCCATGTCCCTGTAATTTTGCATTCTGGTGCCATGTTTGACATGCCATAACTTCATCTTTGCTGCTTCGTTTTGCGTGCATAATATATCAAAATGTTCGCTGTGAGAAGCTCTTCCTTTCATTCCATTGTGCCATGCTTTTTTGAGTTTATCTTGATGCCCTAATCGTTGTGCAAGAGTGCTATATGATGTTAACTGCTGTCTGTTAACAGAACTTGCTGTTTTGTTTTTTTCATTGAATTTTGTGTGTGCATCCTATGAGCTCAATGTCTAGATGAGTTTTGAGCTATATCATGCCATCTTTACTGTGGTGCAATCCATGTATTTTTGTGAGTCTTGTAGTTAGTGCATCGAGCTCGTGAAGTAGGGTACTTGTTACTATTTTGCTAGGCTGAATCTGCTATATCATGATGCTGTGTAAACCTGCTGCTACAAGTCACCCTATGCATAATCTGGAGATGTGCACTAAGTATGTTTGTTATACATGTCATGCTCTATCCGCCCATGCCCATGGTTGCATTTATACCCTATTGTAGCTTGTAGTAATCTTGCTCTCAAATTGCTAAATAATGTTGTTATCACCCTGTTAACATTAAGTTCAGTTTTGCCATGAGCCTTTCTAGTGATCCATGCACCCTATAAACTTGATCTCGCCATTCTTAGCTTCAAAAACATGTATTTGTACTGTTGGTTGCCTTGTCATTCCATGTATCGATGTGTGGTGAGTTTCTCAAGCTCACCAACATGCCTACTTATCGTTGTTCCTGCCATGTCTGAATCTGTCATATCATTTGCCATGTTTGCATGGATGCTACCATCTTTTCTGTTGATCTTTGGAATTAGTTCACTAAGGGAGTTGTGTTCTTTGTCTTTAGTACTAGCATGCCATGCCTTTGTTTGCCATTTTAAGTTCTTGTAACATGTTGTTTGATAGCTCTAAACATTGCAACCTAATGTTATTTCTGCTAAGTCTGTAAACTGTTATTATTTGCAATCTTGCCATGTCCTTTTGAGCATGTTATAGTGTTCGCTGGAGATAGCTCAGTGTTCATGTTTTGTCATCCTTTACCTTTACTTCATGCCCATGACTTTTGTTCTTATGTTGAGATGTTGTAGCATATTGTTTTGATGCTTGCAAGATGCCTAGTTTTTGTTTTGGACAGCTTGTCCTTTAAACTTGTATAGTGTGTATGTGTTGAACCGTTGCTCCGTTTTGAGGGTGCTCTATATGAAACTTGCTTAGGGTTGCATGTAGTTTCATTTATCATGTTGCATCCTTGTTTTGAGATGTTTTCTTGATGTTTGAATGCATTTTGCATCAACGCCATGTTTAACTTGTTTTGCTCATATCTTCTAGGCCGTAGCTCTGACTTAAATGAACTTTATATGTAACTTGACTAGAATTTCGTGTAGATCCTCTTAGTGCTCTTTAACTTGCTGTTTAACAACTTCAACTTAATGTTTGTTCAGTTCTGGACTAATTTCTAAATTTGCATATGAGGACTTACCGGATTTGTTATATGTTGCTTCCAGCCTCATTTAAACTTGCTTTGATGTGTTGCTCTTGTATGCATCATCTCTTGCCATGAGTAGCTTCATGTAGCCTTTGTCATGCATCATACTTGAGTGTGCATCATGTCATGTATATGTGTGGTGTGTTTACCATGTTGTGTGCTTCTTCTCGATAGTTCTCGTTTCGTTGCGATCGTGAGGATTCGTTCGTCTACGTTTGGTTCGGCTTCATCCGTTCGTCTTCTTCATGGACTTGTTCTTCTTCCTATCAGGATTTCAGGCAAGATGACTGTCACCTTGGATCTCACTACTATCATTGCTATGCTAGTTGCTTCGTTTTATTGCTATGTTGCGCTTCCTATTCACTTGTTCTTCAAGCCTCCCAAATTGCCATGTCAGCCTCTAACATTTTCACCCTTCCTAGCAAACCGCTGTTTGGCTATGTTACCGCTTTTGCTCAGCCCCTCTTATAGCGTTGTTAGTTGCAGGTGAAGTTGAAGATTTCTCCATGGTGGACAGGATTATGGTTGGGATATCACAATATCTCTTATTTAATTAATGCATCTATATACTTGGTAAAGGGTGGAAGGCTCGGCCTTATGCCTGGTGTTTTGTTCCACTCTTGCCGCCCTAGTTTTCGTCATACCGGTGTTATGTTCCCGGATTTTGCGTTCCTTACGCGGTTGGGTGATTTATGGGACCCCCTTGACAGTTTGCTTTGAATAAAACTCCTCCAGCAAGGCCCAACCTTGGTTTTACCATTTGACTCACCACCACCTATACCTTTCCCTTGGGTCGGCCAACCCGAGGGTCATCTTTATTTTAGCCCCCCGGGCCAGTGCTTCTCTAAGTGCTGGTCCAAACCGAGCGATGTCCGGCTCCCCCTGGGCAACCAGGGTCTATGCCAACCCGACGTCTGGCTCATATGGTGTACCCTGAGAACGAGATATGTGCAGCTCCTATCGGGATTTGTCGGCACATCCGGGCAGCTTTGCTGGTCTTGTTTTACCATTGTCGAAATGTCTTGTAAACCGGGATTCCGAGACTGATCGGGCCTTCCTGGGAGAAGGAATATCCTTCGTTGACTGTGAGAGCTTGTGATGGGCTAAGTTGGGACACCCCTGCAGGGTATAAACTTTCGAGAGTCATGCCCGCGGTTATGTGGCAGACGGGAATTTGTTAATGTCCGGTTGTAGATAACTTGACACCAGATTCGAATTAAAACGCATCAACCGCGTGTGTAGCCGTGATGGTCTCTTCTCGGCAGAGTCCAGGAAGTGAACACAGTTTTGGGTTATGTTTGATGTAAGTAGGAGTTCAGGATCACCTCTTGATCATTACTAGCTTCACGACCGTTCCGTTGCTCTCCTCTCGCTCTTATTTGCGTATGTTAGCCACCATATATGCTTAGTCGCTGTTGCGACCTCACCACTTTACCACTTCCTTTACCATTAAGCTTTGCTAGTCTTGATACCCATGGTAATGGGATTGCTGAGTCCTCGTGGCTCACAGATTACTACAACAATAGTTGCTGGTACATGTTATGCGGTGATCTTGACGCGAGAGTGATGTTTGCTTGTTTTGGAGTTCTTATTCTGCTTCTTCTTCGATCAGGGGATAGGTTCCAGGTCGGCAGCCTGGGCTAGCAGGGTGGATGTCGTTTGAGTTTATGTTTGTATTTCATCCGTAGTCGGATGGTGCTCTTATGTAAGATGATGTTGTATTCGTGTGGCATTGTATGCCTTTTGTATGTATCCCCATCTTTTACGTAATGTTGATGTAATGATATCCACCTTGCAAAAGCGTATCAATATGCGGTTCTATCCTTGGTGGGACCTTCGAGTCTCTTTAGGATAGTATCGCATATTGGGCGTGACATCAGGTGCTTATAGAGCCCCTCGTGCGGTCTTCCGAACACCAGGGGCTGCGCCTACCTTCCTTTTGTCAAACTCCTATGGCTAAGTGAGAGTGATAAAGCCTTATAGTCCGATTGCCTAGTTCGTTGCGCTGAACACCTCCTTCAAGGACCCAAGACTAGGATAAAGAGTGCTCAGGTTTATCCCGAACACCCCCGTACTTCCTACGTGGGGGCAGAAGCCAACGACTGGCCAACTCTCAGGATTAATATATAAAACGGTCTCGCAGGAGGAAAATTTTTCAAATAATAGGCAATAAATAATAGAAATGACCTTGTTCAATATTACAAAGGGCAACATGATTGTATTCATGGAAATATAATGTCCTTGGTGCATTGCTCCGCCGCAAGGCGGGATCCTTTCAGGACACTATCATAATATAACTCGGGCTTGCGGTGCTCCTTCCCCCCGGCGGTCCCTCGGACATCAGCTTTTCAGCGTCCATCTTCGCCCAGTGCACCTTTGCGTGGGCGAAGGCCATTCACGCACCCTCCATACAGACCGGCCGCTTGATGACTTCAAGTCGAGGGCAGGCACTCACAAGCCGCTTTACGAGCCTGAAGTAACTGCTGGGAATCAGCTCAGCAGGCCACAGCCGGATAATTAAATCCTTCATGGCTAGTTCAGCCGCCTTATGCAGTTCGATCAGCTGTTTCAGTTGATCGGCAAAAGGCACTGGTTAATTCGGCGCCAGATAATGCGACCAGAAGAGCTTCTCTGCAGTGTTCCTTTCTTCGGCTCGGTAGAATTGGGCGGCATCAGATATCCTGCGGGGCAGCTCTGCAAATACCCCTGGAGAAATCCTAACTCAAATTAGAAACGTGATTTTCTCCTCAAATACTTGCTTTACATAGAAAAAGCCTTACCCATCGCGATCTTCCTCGCCTCCTAGATTTCCTGCAGGGCGCCTTGGGTTCCCCCCCCCCCCCCCCGGCATCACGTGCGGCTTGATTAGCCTTGGTGCGTTCGGATTCTTTCTGCATTAAGCTCTGCTCCAAGGTCTCGCATTTCTTCACGGCCTCTTGAAGCTCTTGCTCAGCTTCAATAACCCTGGCCTCGTGCTTCTCACGAAGAGCCTGCTATGCGGCTGCCTTTTTCTCGGCCTCGGCCACAGCCTTTTTAAGAGCCTCGACTTCGGTCACCGCCCCTAGAGCAAACCATGAACATATTTATCATACTAAATATTCGTTCACGCTAAACGCATGCAAGGTATTTTGCATACCTTGTTTATCCTCCAACTGCTTTTTCAATTGGACAAGTTCATCTTCGACCCGCTCCAGACTCTGCTTCAGTCCGGAGACTTCCGTAGTATGAGAGGCGGCAGGCGCTACAGACGCATGCTTACAAAGAAAAGGAGGGAGAGATGCCATAAAGTGAGTCTCCTGCGAACATATATTGGATCCTCTGTCCGGTTCTTTCTTTCACCGAACAGTGTATCAAGGGCTACTACCTATACTATGACACTCTTCAAAACCTCATAGAACATACCTCAAAGGCCGTAATAAGGCTGATGCAGGCTTCATTCAGTCCACTCTCCGCAGACTGAATCTTCTCAATCACCGCACCCATAAGGGCACGGTGTTCTTCAATGATGGAGGCGCTCTTTAGCGCCGCCAATAAAGTATCCGGCACCTCTGGTTGAACAGAGGTTGCCGACGGAATAGGCGCACCCCCTCCAGCCGAGGGAGGCTGCCTGCCTGATTCTAGAGTCGTATCAGTCTCCGGAATTGTGTCCGCCCGGGGGCCGAATTCGAGATAGCCCCCGCCGTCGACGTCCATGGGAGCCTTTTCTCCCGTGTGTCCGACCCCTGAAGTTTGACCTCCTGGCGCCACCTTGACGATCTCCCCCCCTCCTTCTTGGCTTGGGTCCCTCTGTGACGATACCTCGGTGTCGTTCACATGTTTTGGAGAAGGGGCCTTCAGGGGTGTCCTGCTGTCCATAGCATCTGAGCCCAGTAAATCCTCCGATGAGGATTGTTCGGTGCGGGACCTCGCCGGACTGCTAAAAAGTATGGCTCAATGATTAAAACGTCATAGTGAGTTTGGATGCGCAAGCGTGTTCGGATTTTATACTCACGAGTTCTCCAGGGGCTGGGCCCTGGGATCCCACTCCGGGCTGCTACCAGTAGCGGCGGTGGACTCCTCCGTAAGGGGGGTTTTTTCTTCTTATGTGACTCGGCCTCCAAGGATGTGGAGGCCATCCTTTTCTTTCTTCCCCTCACTGGGGTTTGGTCTTCCTCCTCTTCCTCGACTTCTCTGGAGGAAGAGCAGGCATCGGAGTCTTCGGATCTTGTGTCCGAAGTGCCACGGCGACGAAGGCCGCCCCTGGTCTTTTTGGCCTCCTTCTCGGCCTTCTTCTTCAGCGCCTTGTAAGGCGCCGGGACCAGCATCTTCGTTAGAAGTGGACCGGCCGGTCCTTCTGGCAGTGGGGCCGGATAGTAGGTCTGTCGCGCCTTGTTCGTCCAGCCCTAGGAGAGTTGTGGAAAACACATTAAGCATTTCCCTTAGGTTATGCGAATAAAACGTATGACTTGCCAACATACAATGACTTATCGAACTTGCGGGGCGGGACAGTTGGTACCCGCGGTCCTCAGTGGAGTCCGGCCACGATTTGCCGGACTTAAAAAGCACCTTCCAGATGTCCTTGTGCGAGGAGCCAAAGAGCTCTAGCAAGGTCTGGTGCTTGGCCAGGTCGAATTCCCATAAATTGCGAGCCCTGTGTTGACAAGGAAGAATCCGACGAACTAACATCACCTGGACTACATTGACAAGTTTGATATTCTTGTCTTCCATATCCTTGACGCGCTTCTGGAGCGGCAACAGCTCATCGGGTGAAAACCAGTTTAGGCCCTTCTTGGGCCAGGATGTAAGCCGCAGGGGAGCTCTGGATCGGGATTCGGGAGCTACGGTCCATTTTGGGTCGCGCGGCTCAGTGACATAGAACCACTGCTTTTGCCACCCCTTGACGGAATCATTCAAAGTACCTGATGGCCATGTGACGTTGGGTATCTTGCTCACCATGGCACCTCCGCACTCGGCGTGCTCGCCGCTCACTACCTTGGGCTTCACATTAAAAATCTTCAGCCATAAGCCGAAGTGTGGCTAGATACGAAGAAAGGCCTCGCACACGACGATGAATGTCGAGATGTTGAGGATGGAATTTGGGGATAGATCATGAAAATCGATCCCGTAGTAATACATGATACCGTGAACGAATGGGTGGAGTGGAAACCCTAGCCCGCAAACAAAGTGAGAGAGGACTACAACCCTCTCTTGGGGTTCCGGGGTCGGGACGATCTGTCCCGCCGGCAGGAGACGATGGCTGATTTTCCTGGCCAGATACCCGGCCTCCCGAAGCTTTTTGATATCCTTCTCTCAGACGGTAGAGGCCACCAGCTCCGGATCCGGACCTTTTCAAAGAGCCTTTGTGGGCGGAGAAGACGAACGCTTGGGCACTGGAGCCCGAGCGAGAGGGAATGGATGGGCAGAGGAAGAAGAAGGCGTGGGTGAAAAAGGGGAGTCCTTATCTCCTTATAAAGGCAGCAGGAATCCTGCGCCTCCCCACTTGCCCGGTAAACTCGCTTATTCCCCAAGCGCCATGTTGATGGCACAGTTGGGTTACCCACACCCGTATTGATGAGAATCCCGAGATAAGGGGACACGATCTCTTCTTCTACAATACATGCCAATAAAACTGCCTCGCAATGTGTGTAGTAGCAGGTTGAGAAAACGGTTCGCATAATGACAAGGTCGCGGCGTGATGTCACGCTATGGAAAGTTGTCAACAGATTAGATTTGTGGAAAATTGTGCTCTCTACGATGGTATGTGGAAATTGTTTTGCAAAGCTGGACACGATCCTTGTGTTCAAGATCTTCTATGGAGTATTCGGAGAAGGAACTCGACTTGCAATGCTGAAGACAATCTGCACGTCGGACTCATCGTCATTGAAGGCTGGTTCAGGGGCTACTGAGGGAGTCCTGGATTAGGGGGTCCTCGGACAGCCGGACTATGTACTTATGCCGGACTGTTGGACTATGAAGATACAAGATTGAAGACTTCGTCCCGTGTCTGGGTGGGACTCTCCTTTGCGTGGAAGGCAAGCTTGGCAATTCGGATATGTAGATTTCCTTCTCTGTAACCGACTCTGTGTAACCCTATCCCCCTCCGGTGTCTATATAAACTGGAGGGTTTAGTCCATAGGACGAGAACAATCAGAATCATAGGCTAGCTTCTAGGGTTTAGCCTCTACGATCCCGTGGTAGATCAACTCTTGTAATACTCATATCATCAAGATCGATCAACCAGGAAGTAGGGTATTACCTCCATTGGGAGGGCCCGAACCTGGGTGAACATTGTGTCCCCCGCCTCATGTTACCATTAGCCTTAGATGCACAGTTCGGGACCCCCTACCTGAGATCTGCCGGTTTTGACACCGACACAGAGCCCAGTGTCCGGTTCAAGCAAAGAAGCATCGGCGAAGAGGAAGAGGAAGAGGGACAAGGACGAAGTCGAGGACGTGGACTCGGAATCCGAGTAAGATGGCAGTGTTGTCGCTCATGCTGGTTCTATTGCAGTGTCAAGCAGACTAGTTGCTTAGTTTATTTCCAGAGGTGTGTTGTGTTGAGCCCCCAGCTGAACTATGTTTATATTCTTTCTCGTTATTTGAACTTTATGTTCTTTCTCATTATTTGAACTCTTTAGTATGTACAGTAGTACTAGTAATATTTCTTACTACTGTTCTTCTTGCAGTTGGTACTACTGCACGTATCTTCATGTTCCTACTGTACTTAATACGTTCGTACTAGTGGTATAATTTGGTTCAGTCGATTTGTGAAATAAGTTCGACGGAGCGCACGAAGAAGACAGTAGAGAAGCTACCCTAGTATCTATATTAGGGTGGTCGGGTGCCCATGATCTATCTTATGAGTGTTGGGTGTGGAATGCAGTTCGCCGAAAAAATGGATCATGCCAGGGGTTAAATGGATGGCGGGGGTGGGGGGAGCATGGCGGTGGCAGGCGGTTCAGGGCAGGGCGGGACGGAGGCGGCACGCGGTTAGGCATGTGGCGGGCTGAGAAGATGAACCATGCATCAATTTTGGAGGTTGAAGAAGCCCTTCTAGCCAACCATGTTGCATCCAACGGCTCACAAGAGTCGACTGACCCAAATTGCTCATTCAGATTGCAGGATCCATGTGGCATTCAAGGTCTCGAAGGTAGATTCCACGTCCGCACCTGGTTTGCGGGCTCGGCGTGGGCGCGACCGGCTTCCGCCGCGACAGCCACCAGGCGCGCCTCCTCCGCGTGGGCGGAGACGACAATGACACGCTAGTTCCTCCTCGCTGGCGTGCTGGAGCACGCGCTCGTCCTCCTCTTCATACGCTGCGTGCATAGACGCGGTTCCACCAGCTGCTCCTGTGCTTGGCAGCACGGCGGCATCACGAGGAGGGACTGCAGACGACGTGAGCGGGCGAGCCTTCGGCTTCATGGCATAGGGATGGAGGCGACACGGTGGTGATGGACGAGAAATTGTTGGACGGAGCAGGCGAGCACCGGCATGCACAATGGTGGCAGGGGCATATTCATGAGTGCGCGCATGGGAGCTTAGTTTAGTTTTATAAAAGGTTGGTCAAACTTAAAAGAAAACTGTACTAGTACACGTAAACATTGGATTGAGGCAACGCTTATATTAGTTACCACAGCCACGATACGGAATCATGTGCAAGCGAGTGAACCGCGGCCGTGCGGTCAATCGAACGGTGCGTCACCGTGTCGCGCTCGAAGGACATCCACCGAACCTTTTTTTGTGTGTGAAAACAATCCCCGAATATTACTCAACATTTTCCTGGAAAAGTTCTTGACGCTACAATATTTCCATATATTTGAATTTAGCTCGAGTTCGTATTTATTTGGATTTGGACGTTTTAGGTGCACCTTGTTTTTTAATACTGATTTTGTGTGTGTGACTGAGAGAGAACGTGTGTATGAGTCCATCTGTGTGTTGTGGCGGAAGGGCAATGTGGAGATGGTGTGCGTGTGATAGAGGCATAGAGAGGTGTGAACATGCAAATGATCATTCACGAGTGAGACATAGACAGATGCCAATACATTGTGTATACATGAGAGAACGGTCTTCTATTTTACTTGTGTGTGTGTGTGAGAGAGAGAGAGAGAGAGAGAGAGAGAGGAGCATCCGTAACACAACAACCATCTCTCTCGATTCGTTCGTCCCTCGCACGATCGCATGTAACACATGCATCAACGCACACATTTTGACACCCTCACCTGGCCCCTGCCCACCTCAAGACCCGCACATCGCTCTCTATCTCGCACGCACAATCTCTTCATGAAAACCCTGTTTAGCATGTAGCTTTCCTTCACATACACACACATTTCTCTCCATAGGTTTGTTTTCTCTCAATATCTGACACACACACACACAAACACAAACACACACACACACACACACACACACTCCCCCGAGCACACAATTTATCCCCATCCAAGGTAATATGGCGACCACTCTCGCTTGTGCTTCTCTGCACCCCAGCATGCACAACACCTCAATCTTCAAAGAGGGCATCGAGGAGATCGAAGATGGCGACCACACTGCGCTAGAGAATGCGGGGCCATTTGGAAGCAGGATGATGTGACGACGACCGACTGACTCCTCCCCCCACCGTCTCTCTCCTGCACAAAATTACCAATCCCTCTCTCCCCTGCACAAAATTATCAATCCCTCAACCCACGAGATCCTTCCCCTCCCTTCCATGTTTTTCCATCTCTCTCATCAAACCAGTTGTCTCTTCTCCTTCCATGTGTACAGAATCCAGATGCACACGCATCTCACGTATATTACATGTCTCCATCTTTCTCACAGACCTAACTTCTTCCTCTCTCTTTCTCTCTCTCTGTCTCGTTAGGTTTGTCTCCTACTCTCTCATCCACATACGTACAATATTTCCCGCCCTATCTGCTCCATCTTTGCAAGCTCTCTCTACAAGTTTCATTCATACATTGGGATGTGCTCAAAATGTTGCTTTTATAATGGATGATGTAGAGTTATGGTTGGCTTTGTTGCATCCTACAAAGTAATAACTATGAAATGCATTTAGATTCTCATTTGACTTGGATTATGTGAGTTTGAGCATATTGTGAAGTACAATAGACCTTGTATACATCTTGGAATTCAACAATGATTGTAACTATTGAATTGTATAGACCATTACATTCAAAGTCAGTAGCCTAATATATTTATTTCACACACTACAAAAAGAATACACTTCCGTGATGATACGTGTTTGTCACAGTAGGTCACGTTTTTTGTCATGCATGTACATCCATGACAAATTTATGACAAAATCAAGATAGTCATACCTATGCTGTCGTAGAAGTGTTCGATGACATTACCAAAATTATCATCACGGAAGTGTCCACTTCCATGACAATAAATCGCGCGTCACAGAACTTCTTTCGTCAAGGGTGACCGAAACGTGGCATCCACCGTACAGGAACGCTGTTAAGCTATCGGGTCAGGTTTTGGATCCGATAACCCGTTAACAGCCCCGACCAATGGGGATTTTCCACGTGTAAAATCATCATTGGCTGGAGGAAACACGTGTTGGCTCACTGTTGGGACAGATGTCATCCACTCATTGGACAGAAGGCGCCTATGATACGTCGACACGTGGCACGACCCAACAGAGGCCCATTCTAGTGAAAAGGCCGGCCCGTTTGACTTGGTCAAAAGGTGGCGGGCCGGCCCATGGAAAGCCTGTTAACGTCTGTTCGCATATAGCCCATTTACAGCCCGCTAACCCAAGTCCCGTTACGCCCTATCCGAATTAGGCCCAGTAGCGTCATATGGGCCATCCAATATGATTCCAGCCCATTTTCACTTCTGGCCCATGTATGGCCCATGACGTCTTTCGGCCCATATGAGGCCCTATGTAACTGTTGGCCTATTAACGGCCCGTGGTGAAACTGGCCCGCAATGAACAGTGTATCACTTTACACCCACTAACGGCTCGTGGCGAAACTGGCCCGTAATGAACAGTATATCACTTTATACCCATTAAGGGCCCGTTATTCAGTTGGGCCATTTCCAGCAAATGTTATCTTTCGACCTTCTCAGAGCCCATTTATTCTTGGGCTCATTTCCAGCATTCGTTTACTTACGGCCCGTTACTGTCATTTTCTGCTTGTGGCCCAAATTCAACCCGTGGTTACATCGGCCCATTTGTGGTCCATTAATACGTTGGGCCGTTTTCATAGCGTCATCACATACGGCCTATTAACGATGGCCCGTTATGGTCATACGGCCCGTATAAGGCCCATTGATGATACGGCCTGTAGAAGGCCCATTGTTTCTACGGCCCGTAGAAGGCCCATTGTTTCTACGGCCCGTAGAAGGCCCATTGTTTCTACGGCTCGTAGAAGGCCCATTGTTTCTACGGCCCGTAGAAGGCCTACTGTTTCTACGGCCCGTAGAAGGCCCACTATTTCTATGGCCCGTAGGAGGCCCAGTGTCACTACAGTAAATATTAGCCCATGGTTATTGTGGCCTAGTTTTAAAAAGAACTGCACTGACTACAAGCAAACAAATAAACAAGATAACAAGGAAATAAATAAGCAAGCAACTTATGCTAGGCTATCACGGCTATTACACATATTACATCCACTGGGCATCAAAGTTCGCCACTAGTGCAAATATAGGGAACAAAGCAGCATATCATATACACTGGTTGTCAAAGTTGGCGACCAGCGCAAATAAACGCCACAGCAAAACAAATCCAGAACTGAAACCACTTCAGAAGATCTCTAGAAACAATATCCTGGGTACCCATAATGCTAGCAAGATGCTTAGCAAGCTTATTAACTTTCTCTTGTTTGGCGCTTAAATCCTCCAGCGCTTGCTATTGCACCACAAAATATGCATCTGAATTCTGCAGGGACTTCTGCAGGGAATTCTGCAGGGAATTCTGCAGGGACTTCCTCAGTCCTTCAGCTTCCTGTCGCAGCACATCTGATCGATGTATTTCAACTTGAAGTTGAGACTCAAGAAGACGAACTGATTCAGGCAGCGAGTTCGAAGAGCTTGTGCCAGCAGTAGTTGCCAGTAACTCGAACACTACATCAAGACAGGACTTTTGGGTTCCCTCACTGTCGTCAAGATAGTTTTTATTAGCTTTCTTGGAGACCAACAAGGATGTCTCACTATCTTGAACCTTATCTGCATTACTTCCTTTACCATTGGATAACGCGGTACTGTTCTCCAATATTTTGTCCGCATTCTAAAAGAGAAACAAGCAGACACATCACATGTTTACCATGTTCTATATGAAACTCATTTTGGTAAATGAGTTCAGTAGTAAAGTGGACAGGATAACAACATGAAACAAACATATATCTATGTGCCATGGTCACTTTATGGTCTATATCATTCTAGTTTTTGTTGCCAAATCAAGATAGAGACACAGTTCAAATAATATTTGTTCAAGATAAAGCAGAATAGACAGAATATAAGTGCGGGTAACTATAGAGCAACAACAACACTTGTAATGTGCATGACATGAGAACACAACTGTTTATTCAATTGAAACAGAAATCAACATAGAGCAGGTTATAATAGCAAACCAGTTAAAGAAACAGGTTTAAAACATACCTGTTGCGCCATTGGAGTTTCAATTCCATCCTTCAAATTTGAAAATAGTTGGTATGAGTAAATACAGTAATGCAAGAGCAAAGGAGTATGAACCATAGCTACAGAACCTGACCTGAGAACAAATCTTCTTCTCCTTTAAGTGTTGAGTTGGGATTCGGAGTTGTGGTCCTCGTGCTTTGGGCACTGCAGTTCCCTTACTAACTGCTCGTGTTTGGGTGCTCTGTGGTGGAGACGGTGTTGTGTCAACTGGAACCGGGTTACTATCTGTCGGGGTTGGGGTTAAAAGGGGTGTAGCTGGTTCTTTGTCCAGCTGGGTAGGGTACAATCTGCGAGAGTATGGGTTATGTCTGGTGGATCTGGTCCTTGGGCAGGTACGACCGTGGTTCTATCTGCATCAACTGGTAGCACTATCTTTTCTGAAGACCGTGTTGTTACTCCCTTAGATACTGCCATCACGCTCTCCAATTCAAATGGCTGATAAACAAGAAAAGTAATTGAAAGTATAGACATTGTATGATAGACAGGTGCAATGGATAGTGGGGAATAAAAGAGGGCATGAAATAATTCATATTTATGTTGTCTAACCAAACAGGATAGCATGACACAATTTCACATATATGATGGCTAACTAAACAGGGTAGCATGACACAATTTCACATTATGATGGCTAAATAAAAAAGATGGAAAGACATAGTTCAAAATATGAGACTATGTAAACAGGATGACATGACATAACTATATAATGTGTTTATTAAATAGGTTGGCATGCCGTAATTCACATACACTCATGGATAGAATGCCATAATTCTAAATATGATTACTGTAAACACTAAACAGGATGAGATGATATAACTATATGATGTCTTTATTAAATGGGTTGCCATGCCATAATTCGGATAGATGATGTGTATGTACTATGTAAACATGATGGCATGATATAATTCAAATATATGATTTATATAGTAAGCAAGTAAGCAGATGGCAATCTATATATGATGTAAAAACTAAGCAATGCAATACAACATGCATGACATGGGTAATATAACCCTGCCAAGTTTGAGCATAGACCTCAGGGGGGAAATAGGACTGGTCATTAGTCTCTGAATCCTCCTCTGAGGAGCTCTCTGTAGCTAGCAAGATGTCTGCTTCAGCAGGTAGCATTGTCTGCTCTGAATACCTTGTTTTCACTCCAGATAGTTCCATCACCGCTTCAAATGGCTGATGCACAGGAAGAGTAGTTGAATATACAAAGGTTTTCGATAAATGGAACACGTAATACAAAAAAATGATAGCATGATATAATTCACATACATGATGATTGGCTAAACAACATGGCATTGCATAATTCACATATATAATGCCTTTGCAACAAGATAGCATTGTATAATTCACATATATAATGTCTTGCAACAAGATGGCAATGATAATTCACATATATGGTTATTAGACACTGAACAGGTGGCATTCACACAAAGCATGTCTAAACTAATCAAATGGCATAGCAATGCGAGACACCATACGCATGATATGAGCAACATAACCCTGCCAAGTTAGAGCATACACCTCGGGGGGAATAAGACTGGTCATCTGTCTCTGAATCCTCCTCTGAGGAGCTATCCGTAACCAGCAAGATATGCGCTTCATCAGATAGCATAGTCTGCTCAGAAGACCTTGTTTTCACTCCAGAATTGGCCATCACCGTGTCAAATGGCTGATGCACACGAAGAGCAGTTGAATGTACTAACATTGTTGACGAATGTAATATGTAACGGAAAAAAAAGATGGCCTGATATAATTTAGATATAAGATGACTGGCTAAGCAGGATGGCATTGCAAAATTCACATATATGATGCCTGGCTAAACAAGGTGGCGTTGCATAATTCACATAAACGATGAATAAACAAAACAGATGGCATTCGCACAAAGGATGTCTAAACTAAGTAGATGACATATTTGATGTATAAAGTAAGCAATGCAAGACACCATATGCATGATATAACCAACATCAGCATGCCAAGTTAGAGCGAAGACCTCAGGGGGTAAATAGGAGTTATCTTCTCCTTCTGAATCCCGCTCAGAACAGATATCTTCCTCTCGATTACAATCCGAAATGCGTGGAGGGGGGGCTGCCTTTGCGCCTACCATGGAGCGACGTCTGCATGAAATTATATTGCCATGCAAGGCTCGTCTCTTTTGCTCTACATGTTCAGTTCCATTGTTTGCAATAATTGTCATGCATAGGAATAAAACATAGTGAGATTATGTAAGGAGTGCATGCAGAAATCCAGAGTGATGGTAGCAACCTGTGGATAGACCCAAAACCAATAATAGCAGGTAGATAATGGCTTCAATTAATAAATACAGATAATGGCTTCTTTACTGTTTGTTTCCCACCCAACATGAAACTCATAGTAGACACCGGAGATTAACCAGATAGTAGATAGATACTATTGATAGCGGCCTCGATATGTACCCCACAACCATTTAAAAACTCAAGTTTGACCATTAGTTTGGAGCTGACTCAGAGTCTAATCAGTGAATAGGACGATAAAGTAGCATGTAATATTAAGCGATGCATAACGTAAGCAGACACGAAAGAGTGCGACCTCTCTTGCGGACCCGTGTAGTCCTCGAGATCATCTGCTCGGTTGATTATGGTAATGCAGTTTTCATGGCTGCCAGTGGCGGGGAAGAAGATCTGAGGCGGTGAAAGACAGTCTGGAGGCCGGATCCCTGCTCTGCTGGACCCTTCTGTCATTGGAGCAGCTGAACTGGGGTGGACGACGGCGCAGCAGGACTAGGACAAACCACGCAAGGTTTTCTTCGACAACTATCTGTAAGAGAAGTAATTCTGTAAGGGCTCGTTTGAATTGGAGGATTCCAACAATGCAGGGATAGGAAATAGACAGGAATAGGATAGGAATGCACGTGCAAAACAGAGAATTTAAAAACACAGGATTTCTGCCAATCTGGGTGTTTTATTCACAACAATTGGAAGATCACATGATGCAAAGAAGCGTGGTGAAATTCAGTCAAACCACAAGAAAATGTACGGTTATAATGCTATTATGCTACTATCTCTTAGTCTTGTGCCTCATGAATAGGAATTTGAAAAGGAGGACAAGTGAAAATTAAAATTCCTACGTTTTTTCTTTCAAGGAGACACTAAAGGAACAAATCCGTGTGCTCAGTGGATAATATATATAACATGTAGAGTAAAAAAGAGATGCAACAAGTGTACAACCTCTTTGGCGAAGCCATGTTGATCTCAGCGTGATTGGGTTGGCCGGTGAGGATGCTCCGGCTGACTTTGCTGTCGGAGGAGGGGAAGAAGATCTTAGGCGTCTGGAGATGGAGCCCGAGGTACTGCTCCGCTGTGATGGAGGGTTTCTTCGTTGGAGCAGCTCCGGTGTGTTGTACGACGTCGAGGCTGAAGCAGGACAAGAGAGACAACGAACAACGTTAGACTGAGTGGAATTCTAATAGCATCTCCAATACATGACGTAAAATACATAACCACAAAGTGATAGATGTAAAATGCATCAGCCGCTCATCTCTGAACTTAACTGTCGAAACTGAACTTAACTGTCAAAACTGAACCTAACTGTCCAAACTGAATTTTGCTATCGAAACTGAATTTTGCTGTCGAAACTGAACGCACTAGCAAGGTGAGGCTACACGTTAGTCGATTTTGTAGCCGTTGGATACGAAATCAAGGGTCTGCGGTTCATCTTCAACCTCCACCCCCCCCCCTGAGCCGCCGGCCACTAGCGGCCAAACAGCAGCCCCCCACCGCCCGCGGCCGGCGGTGCGCCACCCTGCCCACCCCGAAAACACTCCCCACAGCCGGTTCGCCGCCGCCCCGGCCATCCCTCTAGGCCCCCAATGCCGAGCTTTTTCTCCGGTGATCCCCACACCACCGCCCCGCCAACGCCCCGCCACCGCCGGCGACCACCGCCCCCATCCTGAACCCTAAGATAGATAGTGGGGTCCCTCTACGGAGAGCCCTCCTCCCCGCTGCGGCTGGTTCTTCCTTCACCCCGGCGAGCCCACCCTTGGAAATCGACTGAACCAAAAGTCGATTCAGTCGACTGAAGTGTAGCCAAATCGGAGCAGCATCTCAAACAAGAGCAAGAGCGAGAGCAGGAGCGCGAGCAAGAGCAATAGCAAGAGCAGACCAGGCAGGGGACCGAGAGCAAGAGCAGAGTAGCAGCGCGAGCGAGAGCTAAAGCAGCAGCAGGTCCTACTGATGTGGACGTCGCCGCCGAGGGAGCGACGCCATGGAGGAAGTGGCCGGCGATGCCGCCGTGGATGGAGCCGCACCGTGTCGGTTCGGGAACGAGCGCCAGCAGCACCGTGAGATCGAATCAAGAAGAAAATGCGGCGATTAGTGTACAACCTCTTTGGTGGCGCCGATTAGGCCGCAGCTTCATCCGAGGAAACGGTGATGATGATGCTCTTCCGGTGGTGCAGGTGAAGACGGCGGTGTTGGAATGGAGGTGGCACAAAAGACGAGGGGAATGTCGGGGCAGCTCCTTGGAGGTGGAGGACGGGGTGGCTGAACTGGCGGGACGATGAGATCGACGACGGATCCTCATCCGGTACGGAGGATGAGGGACGTCGAGGTGTTGCTATGGACGACGTCATCGGGGAAGAAGCCCCGGATGGGTGGCGGACGGAGCAGGGTGTGGGGTTTCGTCGCGGGTTTTCGCGGCCTCGGTGTACGAATGGGTGGGCGGATGGGATGGCAGTGGGGAACCATGGCTTAGAGATGTGCTTGTCCAAAATGTGGGGTAAGTTACGAAAGTACCCCCCACCGATTTGAGGTGGTTCTTTCGGTTCAGGGGTACCATGGGCATTTCACGTGTCGGGATTTCACAGGAGGTGGGAGTTTTTGCGTGCTTTGTAATTTTGGAATAGCAAGGCACGGGTTGAGATGGAGGGAGTTGTCAGAGCACAACGAGACAAAGATATATCTTAAATATTTCGGGCTAACAAGGCGCGGGTTGAAATTTCCGGACAAGCCTAATGTGTACTGTACCAAATCAATGCGCACTACAAATGTCATTCAAAACTTTGAATTCATGTTATGTTCAATTAAAATATTTCTCTACCTACTACTCAAATGAACGTTTTAGTGCATTCCAAACGTATATACTACCGCTTCAATATGAACTAAATTTGAATAAGATCTACAGTAATGATTGTTGTGAAATCAAAGCATTTGAATTCATTTCTCTGTTTTAATAAGATCTACAATCATCATTATTGTCAAGTTACACCATCGTTTGTGTATTATCTTCACAGCACACCACATGATCAGTATCGAGTTACATATGAACTATGTGTACTATATGAACTCGAACTAGATTTTTTGAATCCAATTTATTTTGATTTAAAATCACATTACATTTCTAGATCTAGCTAGATCTTCATAATCTAAACCATGTCTCATATGTATAATGTGTTTATGACATTATGTATGGTGCCCCGCCCCTATGCCTACAAGTATTTAGATGTGAGTTGCAAACACCACACATTACCACAAATTCAAATAAAATGTGAGAATGTTCGATATATAGTATTGTTTAGATTGCTCGATATTTAGTTGTAAGCTGTAAACGCCGCACATTATCACAAATTCAAATAAAATGTGGGATTGTTTGATGTATAGTATGGTTTAGATTGTTCGGCATTTAGCTGTGAGTTGCAAACGCCATGCATTATAACATTATGGTATAACATGTGCACAGCACGTGTATCACCGGTATATTCATGCATGCAATGTTTAAAATACTATGATCTCCTATTCAAATATATGAATCCGATTTCATATCAAATTATGATCTTTGTTAGTCTCTTACACCTACACAGTCCTCTAACCTTTGTAGCTACCACTAACTTTCTCTCGTGCATGCACACGCCCTCCTCGCCCTCCCCCTCCCTCGGCATTCTATCCACCAGGCACATTCATTTTTTCCTTTAGGTCGTTCTCCCAGAGTCTCCACAACTCCTTCCGGACACACACCGATTGATAAACCTCTCCAGCGATGCCTGCCTACAGCATACACACACAGCTTAAATCTCCTCCTATATGTTTCCTTGCCTCGTGTCTCTCATATGGTCAGATACACGTGTAAACTCTCACCCCTCTTTTAATCGGCCTCACAACCGCACACTCCACCCCCTATCCAGCTAGTAGTTGGGCCTCTCGCACCACCTCCTAGCTCCATTCTCTCTGTCTATCTATCTCGCTGGGCCTTATTTGCCTCTAACAAATGGACTACACCGACCGTTCTCTCGCTATACATATAGCCAGCTAGGTCCTTATAACTCGTTTTACCCACACATCGATCGATCTACCTCATTAGTTGTGTCTCTCCCTTCCTCCGACAAACAACAATTGATCTACCGATCTAATTGTTGGGGAACGTAGTAATTTCAAAAAAATTCCTACGCACATGCAAGATCATGGTGATGGCATAGCAACGAGAGGGGAGAGTGTTGTCTACATACCCTCGTAGACCGTAAGCGGAAGCGTTATGACAACGCGGTTGATGTAGTCGTACGTCTTCACGATCCGACCGATCCAAGTACCGAACGTACGGCGCCTCCGAGTTCAGCACACGTTCAGCTCGATGACGATCCCCAGACTCCGATCCAGCAAAGTGTCGGGGATGAATTCTGTCAGCACGACGGCGTGGTGACGATGATGATGCTCTACCGGTGCAGGGCTTCGCCTAAACTCCGCGATGATATGACCGAGGTGGAATATGGTGGAGGGGGGCACCGCACACGGCTAAGGAACGATCCGTAGATCAACTTGTGTTGTTCCTAGAGGTGCCCCCCTGCCCCCGTATATAAAGGAGCAAGGGGGGAGGGGCCGGCCGGCCTAGGAGGGGCGCGCCAAGGGGAGTCCTACTCCCACAGGGAGTAGGACTCCCTCCTTCCTTGTTGGAGTAGGAGAAAGGGGGAAAGAGGGGGAGAGGAGGAAGGAAACGGGGCCCGCACCCCTTGTCCAATTCGGACCAGAAGGGGGCTGCGCGCCTCCTTCCTTTCGGCCTCTCTCCTCTATTCCCGTATGGCCCAATAAGGCCCATATACTCCCCGGCGAATTCCCGTAACTCTCCGGTACTCCGAAAAATACCTGAATCACTCGGAACCTTTTCAAACTCCGAATATAGTCGTCCAATATATCGACCTTTATGTCTCGACCATTTCGAGACTCCTCGTCATGTCCCCGATCTCATCCGGGACTTCGAACTCCTTCGGTACATCAAAACTCATAAACTCATAATATAACTGTCATCGAAACCTTAAGCGTGCGGACCCTACGGGTTCGAGAACTATGTAGACATGACCTAGAACTATTCTTGGTCAATAACCAATAGCGGAACCTGGATGCCCATATTGGCTCCTACATATTCTACGAAGATCTTTATCGGTCAAACCGCATAACAACATACTTTGTTCCCTTTGTCATCGGTATGTTACTTGCCCGAGATTCGATCGTCGGTATCCAATACCTAGTTCAATCTCGTTACCGGCAAGTCTCTTTACTCGTTACGTAATGCATCATCCTGCAACTAACTCGTTAGTCACATTGCTTGCAAGGCTTATAGTGATGTGCATTACCGAGAGGGCCCAGAGATACCTCTCCGACAATTGGAGTGACAAAACCTAATCTCAAAATATGCCAACTCAACATGTACCTTCGGAGACATCTGTAGTACTCCTTTATAATCACCCAGTTACGTTGTGATGTTTGGTAGTACCCAAAGTGTTCCTCCGGTAAACGGGAGTTGCATAATCTCATAGTTACAGGAACATGTATAAGTCATGAAGAAAGCAATAGCAATATACTAAACGATCAAGTGCTAGGCTAACGGAATGGGTCATGTCAATCACATCATTCTCCTAATGATGTGATCCCATTAATCAAATGACAACACATATCTATGGTTAGGAAACATAACCATCTTTGATTAATGAGCTAGTCAAGTAGAGGCATACTAGTGACTATATGTTTGTCTATGTATTCACACATGTATCATGTTTCCGGTTAATACAATTCTAGCATGAATAATAAACATTTAGCATGAAATAAGGAAATAAATAATAACTTTATTATTGCCTCTAGGGCATATTTCCTTCACTAGTTAGGTTTGCTTACCAAACACATGGTTCCCCTTCATCATCCATGGATGCGTCCCAACAGATCTATCACGCACAGGCACACATAGAAACACATCCCCACTCTTATTGATAACATTGCAGTTGCACCCTCAGTTTGTCTAGTAGGCCTCTCCCAACATCTCCGAGAAGCAACTCCATCACCCATCCAGCACTCTACCCCTCTCTCCCTCCCTCTCCCTTCCTCTCTCTCTCCTCTCTCTCTCTCTGTCCCATCATATTTCCCGTCCTTCAGTTATGTATGGATGTCGACCGATCTCCCTGATGACATAGTTGGGTCTCTCCTTCTCAACACATATACGAGTCGTTCTACCTCTATAGTTAGGCCTCTGCCTACTCCTCCCCCACCCCCTCCCCCACACACACACCGATACATCAAGCTCTCTAGTCATGTCTCCTTGCCACACACAAACTTGGCATGTGCCCTCTAACATTCAAGTAGGCCAGTCGCCCTATATCTTTGACTTGCACACACACACACACACGCAATTTCGATGGCTCTCTTCATCGATCTTGCACCCACCCGTACTTGATCCTCTCTTCGACTCTATCGATAGCTATGACCCCTCCCTCTCTTCTCGTGGATTGCCCGACCCTCTATGTATGATATGGATAGGCCTCCATTTCACACACATTGCATGCAAAATTTTGTTTGAGATGTCATCGACACATATTCCCACAAATAATTCACGAAATCAACCCCCACCCCACCCCCACCCCCCACCACAAAACAAAAAACACTCACGAACGCAGTTTGTATCTCACACACACACGTAGGTGGGGGACGTGCACGAAGAGAAGAGGTGCATGCACGGCGCATGTACTCTCGTCTCTTTCCCAACCACACCCGCGCGGGTACACGGTGGAGCTCATTTCTGTATGAAAAAGGCAGCCCACGTGGTAATTTGGCATGTGTACTGGTTGTCCACTTGGTGGAGGGAGGATCGTCTACCACGGGTGAACAAACAAATTGCGACTTGACGCGTTATGTTAAATTAAACAAAGAGGCAAACCATGTGGGGCCTACCTTAGAGGCAAGGCTCTATACACTGGAGTACTTTTGATGTGTCCCGTCAACTCATAGAACGAGGAGAAGCTTGCTTAGTACGCCGCCTCCCCCGCCCACAGGCGCGGTGGCTCGCAGGACGAGGAGAAAAATTTACTACTCCCTCCGTTTACTCCTTGTCCCTACTACCTTGGTTATAGAGATTTTATCATATTGTTTGGAATATATATGTCCTTAGTAGATTTCAATATGAACTACTAGTGCATACTCCAAACACTGATGTATATAGACGTATTTTAGAGTGTACATTCACTCATTTTGCTTCGTCTGTAGTAGCACTCTCCCTCGCCCCTCGATCCTCGCCCACGTGGTGGACGTGCAGCAATTCATTCGGTCTCATATAGCCAGAACGATATATACTGCACTACCATTATTGCTCGACTTCCCGAAGAGGCGAAGAGCCAATCGCAAGGTTAATATTTTGGAGATGCCAGGTGCAAGGTTATGGGAGAATGAGTAGTAGGTGCCGCGTCATTTATAAATAATTTTTTTTTCTTCAGTGGCACGTACGCAATATGATAGGTTCACATGGAGAGAAAAGGAAACCGCTCCATTATATATATAGTCAGGACAGGCCAGCCTACACGGTTGCTTGCTGGGGTTGCTCTCTTCACACTCTCTCAAACAAAACGACTGTGGCCACATCTCTAACATCCCGGCGGATCACGTCCGCTTGGGGAAGGGGTGGATGCTTAGTGTAGATGCGGTGTCCGTCGCCGACGGTGAAAACCCACTGTTGGCACATCCCGGTCAGGGGTCCCCGCCATTCTCTCTCACAAAGCCGGTGAGGTTGCCTTCGTCCCATGCTCACTGCCGCGACGTGGGAAGTTGCCACCTCCCGCCGCCCTCCTCAAGGTCAAGCTACGTCCCTCAGGTACAACTCCCTTTACAGCCGGCGTGCACCACTGCTCCAGCTGCCCACATCACTCCCTGTGGATATTTCTCTACTTCTTTGCCCCGCACATACCTGATACCTCTATTGGCTTCTACATACTATATTTGTGATGAGTTTATGTCTCATCAACTAGTCCTAGTAATCTTATTCTAATCACGCTTCTTCAATTTCTTTGCCACAGGGATGCTCATCTCGATTTTGGTGAAACTGCACAAAATGATCCGATGGTCAAAAGGTTGCAAACTTCATTTATTAGGAAGCTCGAACCTTGCCAGCAAATTGAAGCCTGGTCAGGGCTCACAGTTCAAGGGCTAGGGACTGCATGGATCGTTTTTTTCTTTAGCTGCCTCTGTTCCAAAATAAGTGTCAACTTTAGTAGTAGTACAACTTTGTACTAAAGTTTGCACAAAGTTGAGACACTTATTTTGGAACGGAGGGAGTACATATTTGCTATGATCTGTCAATCATTGAGATGCAATAGCATGCATGTTAGTCTCCTTTGTATTTGATGAAATGTTGCAACGGGCAACCTTGGACGCTAGATACATGTAACAGGAGCTAGAAGCTTCATAGCATTGTACAAATTTATCTCGCTGATAAATTACAGTACGTACTAGTACTATACTAGTACTTCCTCCGTTCCTAAATATAAGTCTTTGTAGAGATTTCACCATTAACCACATGCGGATGTATATAGATGCATTTTAAGTGTAGATTCATTCGTTTTGTTCTGTATGTAGTTCACCTAGTGGAATCTCTACAAAGACTTATCTACTAGTAATAGCTAGCCCCCACTACTAGGAATTCTCTATCCTCTCCTTGAGCCACGTCATCAAAATTGACGTAGCCGTTAGATGAAGTAAATTAGTCATAATAGCCTTCTGATCTAGACGTTGAGAGGCTCAGCACTAAGCCACATGCAAGCATGCAGAAATACCATGGCACATGCATGTGAGTGGGTTTTAAATCACATCAACATGTCTGCATGCAAGCTTGCACCGGTAGCATGCATGTAAGTGAGCTTTTAAGTCCCATTAACATGTCAAAAAGAAAAATATAATCCCATTATGCAGTAGGACTTGGCTGATCTTTTTTCCTTATGTGGGATGATCTAAATGATGATGGGAGTTTATTTAGTTTGGCTACCACATTTGTCATGCGGTTATAGATTTTTTTTAGTTCTATGAAATTGATAATTTTGCGCAGAGAGATATGCCGTTGTTCCGCGGCAACGAGCGGGGACTCATCAAGTAATATTTAAGAACGGAGGGAGTACTATGTAAAGAGTTAGGTGTCGCACGGTGATAGTGTGAGGTGGGCCATGTAATCACTGAGCCTGCGTGTTTTCACTGCTCTTGCACTCCTCCACTGTAAGAATGGAGAAAATTGTAATCTACTACCTCCTTTTGCCGAAAGCATGGGACATCCAGCAGTCCTACCACCTTAGTAATAAAGACCAATGAGCCGTCAAATCACATAGACCCAGCAGTAAGTTGGACGGACGAAGCAACCATCACTCTTGCGCCAGTGAGAGGTCACGTCCTCTCAGCCCGGGCATGAATGCGGCACCGATTCTTTGGAGCAGCGCTGATCGTTTCGGGCGGGAAGCGCGCGCGGGCGGTGGAGGGGCTTTGGGTGGGCCAGGCTGGTCAGGAGCGGGCGTGGCAGCTGTCCGCATGTCCCTACCGGACACGCCCGGAAACGAGAGGATGCACCGACTCTCGCGGCTAAAATCATACACTACACACCATATCTCTGTAGGAGTAGGTCGATCTGTCGCACTCTCTAAAACACACGCGCACACGCATGCACCTTGGTCCCGTTGCACCTTCTAACGTGATTACACCTAGACGGAGGGAGTAGTAAGTATACGAGATACGGTGGCTCACTGACTTAAGTCGAATACAAGTGCCCAAAATTTGTGTGCATGTTATAATAAGGATTCACTTAAAATAGTATGTGAGCGAACAAAGGGATCAATTGGACAGTGTTCCCGAGCAGTAGCGAGATGTGTGAGGTAGGAAGATACACCGCTGGTGCTTTTAATTTTTCTTATTAATTTGTTTGTTTCACCCTCTGACTGGTGGGACCCAACGTACTACGTGGAGAGAGGTAAGGTGACTAAGGCTGCATTATTTCTGCACCACTGTGGATAGTCTTACCACCAAAGCCACATGACACAATTATGATTGAAATCCTAATCACTCCCACACACACACACACAAAAACACGACATGCCTGTCACATGAATGCAGGAATGTATAAAAGATTATTTTCCTCTCGTTGAACATAACGGGAGGGTTGTGTAGCTGGTTAGCATGTTCGCTCATCAAACTTGAGGTCTCGGGTTCGATAACTACACTTGAGCATAATTTTTGCCAGGAGGATTCTTTGACTGGTCAAAATGTTTTCTAGGGTTTGCACGCTTCACACTCTCCAGTATATATATACACGCTGGAGCCTCAGCGCTTGTAGTTGATCTCTTCACACTCTCTCGCCCTCTCCCGCTGGATCCTCAGCGCTTGTAGTTGCTCTCTGCACACTCTCTCGCCCTCTTCTTCTTCGCTGCCGTCCCGTCGCCCACCGAACCACGCCCCAAGAACCTTAAGGTATATTTTACTTACGCCACATGCATTGCTCTAGCTGCATGTATACCATGAATCGAGGACGTGGTTCAAAGAGGAAAAGAGTGGGGGAAAGTAGTGGGAAAAGTTGTATATAGCATGAATCTAGGACGTGGTTCAAAGAGGAAATGAAGGGGGAAAGTTGTATAGCATGAATCTAGGACGTGGTTCAAAGAGGAAAGGAATGGGGGAAAGTAGTGGGGAAAGTTGTATCGCATAAATCTAGGACGTGGTTCAAAGAGGAAAGGAAGGGGTGAAAGTACTAGTTCAAAAAGGAAAGGAAGGGACAAGGCTGTAGAGTTTGAGCAGGACTAGAATTGCTGCGCTCACATAGGGAAAGGTGTCTAAAGATAACAAAACTGGGACCAACACAAATATGCTCCTTGGTTGTTTGTTCTTTGTTGCAACAGACTGTGCATGACCACAGTACATCGGTAGATGCACATGGTGCTGGTGCGTCCACTGTCCCGTGCAACTCATTAGCTGTTGTTAATATATGGCCCTATTTGGTTAAAAACTCCCTAGTCCCTACCTGCTTGGTTCCAGGGACTAAACATGGACTAGAGGTTATTAAATGACATGATAAAAGACCATGTTACCCCTAGTAATGAACTAATAGAAACAAGGTGTGATGCGTGGCAGGGGCAACTGTTGGAAAAAGTCCCAAAAAGACTCCCTCGGGGTCTTCTTTCTTTAGTCCCAAATGCCCACTTTTAGTCCTGAAAAGTCCCTCCTGTTTGGTTTAGATGTGACTGACACGGAGTTTTTTTAGTCCCTACACCAAAATGTCCCTGTAAACAAACACCCTCTAATAATGCCGCTGGAAAATTGATGCAATGTCACAGTTAAAAGCAAATTACATGTTTAACGAATTTTATTGTTAATACAATCTCTATGTTAATATTAATCAATGCCACCATTTGAGAAATGCTACTATCTTGCTTTCTTTCCCATTTAGATAAGGTAGATGCTTCTTTTTGTTGGCTTCTGTGTCATCCACCGTTATTGACCACTAATTGTTTCCTTTGCACCTCTGTGTAAACAGGGTTATCTACTTCACCTCGTTGCCATTGTTACCTTTTGTTGCACTGCACAAAACACTTTTGTTTTAAGAGTGTTTTCTGCAGTTCAACCAAAATGTCACGCCGACAACGTTGCTTGATTGCTTGATCTTAGTGGAACTGCACAAGAGGAGATCTTACTTCCTATCCATTAAGGAGAATTTGGTTCAGATCTTCTTCTTGTGAGTTGTTTGAATTTCGCATCATGAGAGGTCAGTACTAGCTTCTTTCACATGATTCTGCAGTGTGCTTTCATATGTTGTGCTATTTGTACGATAATGTTGCTTGATTTTAGTGAACTGCACAAATGGAGACAAGACTTCCAATCTGTATGTGCACCGTAATATCCCATTGAGGTAAGATAAGGATATTTCACAACTGCTGGCCTGTATTTTTTCAGTTTCATCAGAAAATTAAGTTTAGTACTATACTTGTGCTCCCTAATTGACATGTGAAATCTTACATTGAAGGCGAAGCTTTTCTGTTATTGAACCAAGTGATGACGGGGACGAACAAGCGGAAGAAAAACAAAAATCAACTCCCGGTGCTGTAATGAAGCACCGGAACTGTGATGACACAAGTAATGATATAGTTTTGCATCTTAATTTATTGCTATGGCTGGAACGAGCAATTGTTTTGCCACTGATTTGATGCCATACGTAATTATCTCTACTTGTGCAAACAGGGATCTTCTTTGAAGATACCATATATTTTAGTGGAATTGCACAAGAAGATGTTGGAAACATTAAACTAATCGAGGAGTTTATTGTAAGCATGGCCACCCCCGTAGATAGCAACAGTTGGTTCCCAAGAAGTGCTTCATCTGTATGCTCTACACAATCAGCCTCCTGACAAAGGTTGGTACTCACCCACTGATTTCATCCATATGATTGAGCTTTGTCATCTCTATTGGTGTTGTGCTACTGTTTAGATACTGTCATGAAAAAGTGGTATTGTCCTTGGGAAGTGCTTCATCTGTGATGTTTTAAATATTTCCTTTCCTTTTTTTCGAGCAAACATGGATGCTAGCATTTAGTAGTCCTCTTGTCTTTGCACAACAGGATCATCTTCCTCTGAAAAAGAATATGGAGTACGTGAAGTGACTAGTTCCGATTATGCCAGGATGAAGAAGCACTGTCTATCTCCTCATCAGAAGGAGCAGTTTAAGGATGGTTACATTACTCCCCACAAGACCAAACTAACTTCAGCTCAGAAGGACTGACAAATCTCCATTTTTTGCTGTGATGCGCGAGTACAACATTGTTCTAGGATTCTTTATGGTGAGTTCCATTTTTCTAAAAGTGTGCTCTACATGGACCATGTATGTGCCTGTTGAAATTGTCAATTCATAGTACAGTTTGCTTTATACTAATCACTTTTTTGTATTTGTGCAAACAGGGGTGCTCAGCTTGATTTCAACGGGAACTGCACAAAATGTTCATGAATACATCGAATCATTCATTTCCACCACAAGAAAGGAGGTGCCCATAAGTTCAAGGCGTTGCAACATATAAGGGCGAAATCATACAAGCTACGCGCGAATTTGGTTGATTTTGGTGGAACTGCACAAAAAGAATAGCTGATTTATTTAGCACGAGTTGCCATCTCAATGTCCGAACTGATGGCAAACCCTGCCCATTCCACAATCGTAGGCATTTGATATTTTGGAATGGGACAACCTTGTCAAATTTTGCTCATTGATTTTAGCAAGATATGTGTTTGATATTTTCGAATGGGACGCCCTTTGCTGTCAGCAGCGGCGATCAATTTTTTCTTTATTCTTTAGTTGTGAAGTAAATATTGCCTCTGACATGTGAGTCGCTGAGATGCATAATCATCGATTGTTTTGAATGTTCTCTATGAATTGCTAGGCACGTGTGTTTGATTGCAATGTACAGAAACGCTAAAAAGCTGCTCAAACTCTTTGTACTCCTTCTGTTCCTTTTTACTTCGCACATTGTGAAAGTGCATACTTTTTTGTATAAGATTGGTCAAAGTAGAGATACTTTGACTGCAGACAAAACTTGTATGCAGGCTAGAAAGGACCGGAGGGAGTACATGTGAAACTGCTGCAAACATGGTGATCACCCTAGGAATAATGCTAGTACGTATTGTTTTGCATGTTCATCCAATGCCAGTGATACAGGAATTCGAACTAATCAAAATAAATTCATTCATACATGGTCGGATTTCATATAAACATGCCGGATTTCATTACATTTCATACATTCTTCAACTAAAAAAGGGGTGTTTGTGGCCGCATGCATCTCCCAGATGCAGAGGCCGGGGGTCATCCTCCTTTTCAAAAAAAAAACTAAAAAGGGGTGCGCTGGAGGTATAATTAATTAACCGAAGCTACCCACCTGTGTCCCGCTGAGCTGAACAGAAGCTTCAGTGACTTAACTGCAGGTGCAGTTGCGTAACTGACATGTGGCCTGTTGGGCCCACGTGTCAGTCAGCCAACTGCACCAGCAGTTAAGTAGAAGCGGCGTTCTTCTCCAGCGCAGTTCTTCGACTCCACGTCGCCGCCAAGAAGCTAACCGGCCGTCAATGGTCAACCCGCCTAGCTTGGCTTCAACTGGAGGGTAGCAGCGGTGGCCTTACTTGGACCCGAGCGGCAGCGACCTACCATGTTCTACTCTTCCTTGTTTTCTGTGTGGCGCGGCCTCGTTGGCAGCCGGGCAGGGCCTCGGCGGAGCCAGTGATGCCTCTATCTCGTTGCCGGCGGGCGGCGCCTCAGCGGAGCGGTGGAAATCCTCCCCCACATTGCCGGCACGGTGGGGCCTCGGCTGAGCCGGCGATGTCCTCTGTCTCGTTGTTGGCGGGGCGGGGCCACGGCGGAGCCGGCGGTGTTCTCTGCCTCGTTGTTGGCGCTGCGGGGCCTCGGCAGAGCCGACGGTGTCCTCTGCCTCGTTGTTGGTGCCATGGGGCGTCGGTGTAGCAGGGCATCATCGACGCCAGTGGAGCGGGGACTCGTCGGAGCCGGCATTGTCCTCTGCCTCATCCTCGGTCTTGCCAAACAGCGCCTCGCCCACTTCATCGCCCTCTTTGCTAGCCTCTTTGTAGGCGGCCGCAGCCTCTGCCACCCGCATGCGGTACCACCAGCGCTCGAGGCGGCCCTTGCGGGTGGAGCGGTACAAGTCGAGCAGCGCCTCCTGCTCCGCCCGCTCCGCAGCGATCTGCTCCTCCGCCTGCAGGTGCTCCTAGAGGAGATGGTGGTTGTAGGCGGCGTCGGTCTGCGCCTCCCGGAACTGCTCCTCACGCATCTGCCTCACCTTGTCCATATATTGGGCACGGGCCTCGCCGATGGTCATGGTGCAATGCACCGGCGAGGATGGCGCGGAGGAGGGGGTTGGCGCCGGATCATCGACTACCATGTTCTCCATTGGGACGTCGTCGTCCTCCGGCTGCCTACTGGCCAGCCGGTCGGCAGCAATGGCTGCTATCTCCTTGTGGTCCGTCGTCCGCCCGTCCCGAAGAGCGCTGGAGCGCGAGGAAGCCATGGTGGGCAGTAGTGGTGTGGACAGGAGAAAGGCAACGGATGCGGATGACTGCGGCTATGGTCGGTGCAGTAGTTTATATAGCAATGGTGGGCGGGCGGAGGGACGGACGTGTGATGCTGGAGTAGCCGCCTCGGCAACCGCGTATCATTAATGTGTGCGACAGATGGACGGACGGACGACACTTGTGTCGTTTGAAGGCAGAGCAATCGCCTGCACCGGGAAGCGGGGTGGCCGGCGCTGACTGTTTCGGGCGGAAAGCGCGCGCGGGCAAGGAGATCACTTTACTTGGATAGGATGACAATGGGGACCCAACAGGTCCATAGCCTCACGTACGCAAGTGCCTCCTTATTATATATATCGGTCCCCATTGTCTACCTATTGGTTTCCTGACATCACGGTCCCACACCATTGTCTACCTATGTATTTTGCTTCCTCCTGGTTTCCTGACATCACGGTCCCACACCATTATCTACCTATGTACTCCCTCCTTCCCGGTTTATAGGGCTTATCTCAAAATTTTAGTTTTCCCATTTTATAAGGCTCAATTTGGTTGTTTTCCATCACATGTTCAGATTCCAAGGTGCATTAAATCATTGCATGCAAGTATTAAGAGAAAATTGACCAATGCATGTACTTTATGCATGCATGCATTGCAATTAATGCATTGATAAACATAATTTTTTGAGGATGACAAGAGCATTAATTAGGTGCTTTTGCAAAAATAGAAAGAGTATTCCACCACTCGCCATCTACTTTGATTGGTGAGATTTTTGAATTGAGCATTATAAACCGGAAAGGAGGGAGTAGTCAATAAACAAGAGAATTGCACGAGAAGCGGCCGACAGCTGGGACCAAGTAGCTCGAGCAGTATTTGTGTTTTTGAGGTGTGAGCACTGCAGAGTTTTTTGATGTTTACCCCAGATATTAATTTTTCTCCTCTGAACAATAACGAAAACATCACTGCAGGTATTAACTGGGTGGGCTGTGGCCCGTCTAGCCCAGGCCAGATATCCAGCCCAGATATTAATTTTTTTCAAGCTAAAAATGCCTAGCCTTGGCGCAGTGGTAAAGCTGCTGCCATGTGACCATGAGGTCATGGGTTCAAGTCCTGGAAACAGCCTCTTACAGAAATGTAGGGAAAGGCTGCGTACTATAGACCCAAAGTGGTCGGACCCTTCCCTGGACCCTGCGCAAGCGGGAGCTACATGCACCAGGTTGCCCTTTTTTTAAAAAAAATGGCTAGCCCAGCTATACTTTTTTTAGGAATACCCAGGCAAGGTCAAGTTGTTATTCTCCGCCCCGCTGGGCTGCAAATCTTTCCTAGGAGGGATGCATTAGGCTTAACAAGAAAATGGGCTTTAAGAAATAATAAATGGGATGTAATTATAAAAACAGGGTAGTAGCTATAAAAAAATGCACCAAACAGTGATTACTTTATAAAATATGATTTTTGGAATATTGAAAATTTTAATTTCATTAATTGTTGCGAGTGGAATGTTTTGTTGGATTTTTACGCAATATAAGTTTATATTGAAATTGTATTTAATCTGACTAAAATTTCGGGATAAAAATATTCGGATCCCATCAAAATGTGGGAAATTTTATTGAATTCTGTTTTGAACGGTTGGTTGAAATGGGTTGTACTTTTAACAAACTGTAAATGGGCTGTAGTAAATTCCATTAGAATTCAAAAATGGCCTACACATTCTTACAAATCTCAAATGGGTTATAAGTTCTCTGCCACACACTTCTGGCCTTACTAAGTTGACGTGTCCCCTAAAAAAACAGAGTTGACGGGTATGCAAGGCTTTGTCAACTTATAGTGAACACACGGTTCTAGCAGTAGTGGCCGTTGGATGTCCATCCAATGGATGCCGTGCTTCTTCTTCAATCTCGGATATTCTAGCTTCACCCGCCCAAAAAATGATTCATCCCCCTGACATCTGGGGTGCACCGTTTCGTAAGCTGACCTGTGGGCCTACTAAGTTGACGTACCAAGGGCTTTGTCAACTTAGTCAATATAAACGATTCTAGTTGCGGTGACCGTATGATGTCCATCCAACGGCCGTCGTGCTTCTTCAACCTCTAGTCTTCTTGCTCCAGCCGCCCAAAGCAGCGCCAGTCGTGCCGCCTGCTCCTGCCTCCCATGGCCGGCTGTGCTGCCGCGGAGGCTTCACCGCCCCCTACTACTCCCACCGCTGGCCAGGCCATCCCTCCACTCACCCACTAACCCACACCCCCTGTTATTCTGCAGCAACGGCAGCGCAGCCGAACCAGTGAACCCTCGTACTCCTCTCCGTGTGTGCATCCACTGCCACGTCTTCCCCGGCTCCGCGTCGTCCCCTTCCTAGGCCTCGCCATCGTCCACCGCCGTGGTGCTCTCGGCGCGGCGTGGTCAACGTGGTCAAGGAACGACTTCCATCGGATGTGGACTGTACGTGGAGAGGCTGACAGGTGGGTCCACGGCAGCCACAAGGAAGTGCCTCCTTATTACGTGCAAAATAATTATTCCTCCACCTGATAGCGGGGACCCACCGGACGGGCCATCGTATTTCGCGAAAAAAATGATTCGCCCCCTGACTGCTGGGACCCACGAGCTACAACTTCGCACGCAAGGAAGTGCGTCCGAAAAAAATGATTCGCCCTCCTGACTGCTGGGACCCACCAGCTACATATTCGCACGCAAGGAAGTGCGTCCGAAAAAAAATGATTTGCCCCCCGACTGCTGGGACCCACCAGCTACACCTTCACACGCAAGGAAGTGCGTCCAGGCAAAAAAAAACGATTCGCCCCCCGACTGCTGGGACCCACCAGCTACACCTTCTCACGCAAGGAAGTGAGTCCGGGCAAAAAAAACGATTCACCCCCCCTGACTGCTGGGACCCAGCAGCTACACCTTCGCACACAAGGAAGTGTGTCCGAAAAAAAAACGATTCGCCCCCCTGACTGCTGGGACCCACCAGCTACATCTTCACAGGCACGGAAGTGCCTGACAGTCGGGACCCACCTGTTCGAAGCGTACGTAGCATTGTCATCCTGGTCACGAACGTGTACATGGTCGATGTAGAGGTGCGCACGTGTCGTAGTAGAGGCGCGCACGTAGCATGTATACGTACGTAGAGCGGCCAGGGTGCAAGAAAGAAAATACGGTCACGTATGTGTACATACGGGCGGGGTCTCAAACGCCTAGTCGTGCATACGTACGGCGAGGGCTCGTGTTCATGGGGAGGCAACGGAATGCGTCGTGTTCATGGGGAGGCAACGGAATGCGTCGAGTTCATGGGGAGGCAACGGAATGCGTCGTGTTCATGGGGAGGCAACGGAATGCGTCGTGTTCATCGAGAGGCAATGGAATGTGTCGTGTTCATCGGGAGGCAACGGAACGCGTGGGAGCCAACTGGCTTGGACGGAACAGGCGATGGAAACGATGCCTGGCGTACCGCGGAATGGACGAAACAGACCTCCTACGGTCGAAACAGGGGTCCTGTTGATCGGGAGGGGTGTGGCGTACCGCAAAACGGAGGAAACGGACCTCCTACGGTCGAAACGGGGGTCCTGTTGATCGGGAGGGGTGTGGCGTACCGTAAAACGGACGAAACGGACCTCCTACGGTCGAAACGGGGGTCCTGTTCATCGGGAGCGGTGTGGCGTACCGCAAAATGGACGAAACGGACTTGTGTTGGAGCGCTACGGTCGAAACGGGGGGGGGGGGGGGGGGAGGGGTGTGGCGTACCGCAAAACGTGACTCCACGAGATACTGTTCATCTCCACCGTCGACCTCCTCCAGACTCCATGGGCTACCGTCGACCTCCTCCAGCCTCCACGGGCTCCTGTTCATCCAGCCTCCACCGTGCGCTACTCCACCGGCTACTGTTCAACCACCCCTCCACGGGCACCCCTCCATCGTCTACTGTTCATCCAGCCCTCCACACCACGGGGTCCTGTTCAACCACCCCTCCATGGCCACGCCTCCACCGTCTACTGTTCATCCACCCCTCCACACCACGGGTTCCTGTTCATCCAGAGGCAACGCCACCGCTCACGGTTCATCCAACCCATCCCCCCCCCCCCCCCGCAACGCTCACTGTTCTTCCCAGAGGCAGCATCGATCGGCTTCAGTTAGTAGCAGTACTGAAGGAATCGCTCCATCGGGTTCAGTTAACAGCCATCGATCGATCGCTCGGGTTCAGTAACGCGTAGCCTTCAATGCAACCGCTCGGGTTCAGTTAGAGCCCAACGCCTCGCTCGGGTTCAGTTAGAGCCAACGTCTCGCACACACGCGCGTACATACGAGAGAAACGCGCATCGCTCTGCCCCCGACCTCCCACCGTAACCGGCAACTCCCCGAAATTTTTCTCCCCCTCGCTTCTACCACAGTTTTTTCCGTCATGGACAGCCCAAAGAATGTCATGCAGTTGCGTCTCCGGCCCGCCCAGGACGAAAAGCCCAATTTCTGTCATGATTTTTTGTCATAGAAGTAGGAGCCCACCACATCTATGATGATACCGGGTTTTGTCACAATTATCGTCATAGAAGTGTCATATGTATGACAGAAAAAAAATTCGTTCGGCCCAAAATGTGATGGATGTGTCTTTTTTTTGTAGTGACAATTACAACAAATGATTAATTCACTACAAACTAAGAAAAAAATGTTTACTCTCTCCATTTTTATTTAAGTTCGCGTATTAGCATTGGTCAAAGTCAAGTTTTATAAACTCTCAGAAAGTTTATAACAAAAAATATTAGCATATACAATAACAAATAAATACCATTAGATTCATTATTGAATGTACTTTTCACATCATACATATTTGTTATGGTAAGTGTTTATATTTTTCTAGAAACTTGGTCAAACTTTAGGAAGTTTGACTTCGGTCAAACCTAATATGCAGAATTAATAAAAACGAAGGGAGTACTAGTAGTTACTAGTACTACTCACTAGTTGCTTAGCCGAATCACCCAGCATGCCACACGGGGAGTTCAATATCACAAAATTTTGAGGTCGGTGGGAAAATCTCCCACGACCCTGATTCGAGCAGTGGGAAGTTACCGTCATAGCCTTCGGAACAGGCCTACAGATGACGCTTGGTAGGGGGCTGTTTTCGTAACTTCAGGTTCACCCTACCCAGCCAACCCCACCCCGGCAGCCAGAGTAGTACACCTGAATATTCCCTATTTTCTATCCCCACCGCAAAATAGACTTCTCCACGGCCCCGCAGCCTTCGTGCTCCTCCCCTTCTACATCGGCGCACTCGTCCACCACAGTGCATCTGCCTCATCGACGACCTCGTACGCCACACTAGAGTCAATCCACCGTCGTTGTCGTATACAGAGCCTCTTCCCCGGCACCGTCTTCCACACTCTCGGATCTGCTTCCCAGAAGCCGACGCCAAGTGCAGAAGCACCACCATCATAGACAATGAACTGACTCCCGTTGCCGACCATGATGCACAGAGGCCGCCGCGACCATCGTTCTCCTCCTCGATTGGTAATGTGTGTATTGAATCACTTAGCAGTATATGTGCAGTTCCAATTTCGTTCATACCTACCCTTCAAATTTCCTGGTTGCTATTGTTCCCGTAAAAGTAATTGGTTATCGCCTCCATTGTCCAACAGAATATCAGCTTGTAATTGTGCGTCGCTCCTGTATCGCGTTGTGCTTGGGTAAGTTCTTCATACGCAACCAGCAGTGTGGCAAATGATGGAAAAATTTAGAACTAGCAAGATGCCCATGCGTTGCATGCATCATGATGCATTTGTATGAGTAGTTTATCTTGTGGGAGAAAAGGATGAACGAGGGAAGGCCTTATTTGCAAATCTGGAGAGGGGTGTGGGTACCTTTCTGCAAAATTGCCATAGTTTCCTTCCTATCCGTCAGATATAAATCGGATGGCCTATATTGCAGGATGGCAGGCACACCATCATCACCAACTCTGTTTTTTTAAGTAGAGAGCATAGAAGTAGAGATAAATATTAAATATAAAATAAATATAATAGTAGAGAAGAGAGTAGAGATAGCAGGGACGTCGGGAAAGGATCGCGCGTGCGCAGGAAAAAGTGGTCGGACATGCACTAGTTTTGGCGCGTGGCGTCGACGCGCTTTATAAAATCCAACGCCCTCCCACCGCTCTCTTCCTTGCCACCACTCTCTCCCCGCTCTATGCCTTGCCACCGCTCTCTCCCTACTCTTTCTCGCCTCGCTATTGCATGCCACCATGCCACCGCGTCGCCGGAAAACTTGGGGATACCGCGGCGTCCACGCGCCCCCCTCCGGCGGCTTCTCCACCGAGATCCGGTTCTATGGATGCGCCTCGTCCTTAGCAATTTTGACACCGCCAACGAGGCCACCCGCGCATACAACGCGGCGGCGTGGCACCTCCGGTGGCCTCGTAGAACATTGAACTTCCCCAACATGCCGACTGGAAGCGAGCGTAGGAGCTCGCGCCTCTGCCGCGGCTTATCACCGACGAGGATCCTCCCAACAACGGAGGTGGGAGCATCATCCCGGCATCACCGAGATGGACGAGGAAGCCATGGTGTTGTGGCGCCAACGCTTCCCGCAGGACATCATCAATGAGCGCGAGTTGTACGTGCAAAGGAGGGCAGAGAGGGAGAAGAGGAGGGCGGAGTGAGCCGCCTATCGCGAGGACAAGCGTAGGCGAAAAGCGGACGCTCAATTCAACATGAGGCTAGGAGCAGCGTCACCCTAGGAATCCAACGATGATCGGTATCTTCATTCCTACATTCAGACGTCGGAGGAGGACATCACCGAGGAGGATTAGGACGATGAGGAGTAGTTGAATTATCTATTTTTTATCAATCAATGTTGACAACTATCCTCTACTCTCTAGTCTCTACTCTCTATCTCTACTTCTTGATCTCAGCACTGTATACACTTTTTTAAAGCACCGCGCATTGCGCTTTTGTTGGAGATGCTCTAACATGGCAGACGAGTGCTTTAATGTTGCCCACAAGATGCATGAGTATTAGTAGTAGTATATTGTTCTTGCCATGTTGATATTTTAAAACCACGAGTGCGAACATGCAGAGGAGCAATGAAGACCAAACCCGGGATATTGGGGACATCTTCAAGGAGCGTGGCAAGTTAAAGAGGAGCTGCACCGAACCTGTAAAACGAGCTTTGGTAAGTAACACCCTTTCAATTACTTTCGTTTAGCCTCGTGTTCTTTGATGTGCATATGTTGTAGTTTCTGTTTCTCTTAGCCTTGTGTTCTTCGATGTGTAATAAGAAGAGTCTTAATCGTCCTAATGCTTTTGTTTTTAGCTTGATGTAGGAAGTGGGTGTTCTCACCTTGTAGGTTTTTTTCTTTTTAATTCACTTCTCCAAGTCCTGTTTATCTGGCTTCTACTAAATGGATCTGGGTTGCTCTGAGTATTGATCTAAAAAAGAAGTAAATTCATGTCAGGATGCAATTCCAGCAAGGAGGGAAGTATGGTCAACCTCGAGATCATGTTTCCAAAATGAGGCTGGATTGCACACAAGGTGCCAGTTCCCTAATCATGATGGATTAGACACAAGTGCAAATTCCCAGATGATGCTGGATTACACACAAGTCAGGTGGAGTCATCAGCTGTTCGTGTCCTCGTGGCTCTAGTAAAGGCTGAAAGAAAGCGCGCGGCAGCCCTTGAGAATATAGTTGAGTTCCTGAAGAAGCAAAAAGAGCAATCAGAAGCTCTCTTAACCCAAGCCAAAGAAGAGATGGAAGAAGCCAGGAATAAGCTAGCAGAGGCAGATCAGGCTAGGTGTCTCCTGCTATCTAAAATTGTTGTCAATACAAAATTTCCTTCATAATAGCTAGGTTCAAATGTTTATCCAGTCAGCATGCCTGTTGTGATGTCTGTGCATCTACTGATGTGGCACAAAATAATTTTTTTCGGGTCATGTAATAACAGCAATTACTTTCCAAACAATAATAGACGAAGCATTGGACATGATATAGTTCACGCGCAAGCCTGACATTCCAAGTTCAACTTCCACATGAAACTCATGTTCACAGATATCTGCACATTCATAGATAATGTCCACAACCATGATTCACTTCATAGCCAAAAAAATGTGAGGAGAGTTATAAATAAAGAAAAACCTCTAGTTCCTGCTACCAGTGCAAGCACAACAAGTCAAGACCATGCGTAATTAATTATATTTTGGTCATTTTTTTTGTTCTAAAATGTCGGTCGGCTCGCGGAAGGACTTGTTACCGGCACACTCACAGATTAAATGGAGGTAGGTGAGGCAGTCTGAAGCCGGTTGCATGCAGCGAGGATGCGTGTTCAGCCGGGCCTGCAGCGAGTGGGGCACTCTTGGCTGGCACACCGGTTCAATGCTTCTGCTATGAGAGGTCGCGTCCGTGTCAGAGCAATCACTCCCTCCAGTCCTTTTTTGTTTGGGTATAACAAAATCTCGTTTTCCATTCACATTTTACAAGTAAAATTCGTGGACAAACTTTGACCCAAAATACGATGGGGACTAGTAAACCAGAATGGAGGTAGTAGTTTTTTTTATCAAAGAAGGGTTTCCCCCCTCCAATTTTCATTACTGAAAACCAACATCTAAACCATAGTATTTTCCCTAGAACTACCAGGTTCAACATCTCACAACATAAACCCATACAACCATACACCAAGGAGGTACTACCTCTGTCCTAGTTTATTAGTCCCGTGAGCTATCACAGGTTGTACCATTTTTATTAGGCTGTTGCATTTAAGCATGTCACTTTATTTCCTCCATCCCAAATTCCAACACTCTCCCCATGGAAGCAAGTGCGTGGGGCTGCTCGATTGGATATGCATGCAGGCCAGCTACATGCGTGCATGTTGGAGATATGCCCTAGAGGCAATCATGTATCATGATATTTCCTATGTGTTTATGAATAAAGATAGTCATTGGACATTATCAATCATGTGGATCAGCAAGTACGTGACTTGTTTGTGGGACCATGCATTGTATGATGGCTGTCCTAAAAGGTCCCCAGTCGAAAGGGCTGTGTGGACGCGCAGCCGACTAGACTAGCATATTATCGGATTTCGGGTTCCGGCAGACCCTTGAGGTTCAAACTCTGAGGTGCGCATGAAGATCTTTCCCCTACCGGCTCACGCGTCGAAGCCTCGCAAGGATCTAGGCTAGAAGGAAGAACACACAAGGGACACGAGATTTATACTAGTTCGGGCCACCGTTGTGGTGTAATACCCTACTCTACTTTGTGGTGTGGTGGATTGCCTCAGGGGCTGATGATGAATAGTACAAAGGGAGAACAGCCTCGCGAGGGCTGTTCTTGAGCTGGTGCGGTGAACTACTTGGGTGAGTTCAATCGCCTCTCTCTCTCTCTGGTTGATTCGACGATCTCCCAGATGCGGATCCCCCTACTCTGTGGTGGCTAGTCCTATTTATAGAGGGAGGCCCCGTGCCTATTCCCAAACAATGAGCGGGAAGGGCGCCAACAATTGGCCATTTTGAAGGGGAACATATAGTACACTTATTCTGACTAAAGTTGGTCTTCGGCTGCCAAAGGCTCTGACGATGACGCCGGCCTAGGCTCCATGGTGACCTCCATCCTGCCGTTCTGCTGGTCTTTGTCTTGTTGCACCGAAGCGGTAACCTTTGCCTGATGCCTTGGCCTGTGCTTGCCCCCTTTGCACCGAAAGGGAAACAAGGACACTGCGCAGGTCGGTGCCCGCCTGGCGCCCGCCTGGTCTCGATCGTCATGGCTTGCATCACGGGCTCCTCGCGAGGTGCCCTTGCCTTGATCTCTCTGCCTCCTTGCGAGCCTGCCTGGTGAGGCTGCTCCTGAGGAAGCTTCCTATCGTCCGCCCCGCGAGGCTTGGCCCCTCGCGAGGGTCTTGAGCTTCAGCTGATGAAGCTGGGCTGCACTGGGCCCCCACTTGAGCCATGCTGCAGGCCGCAGGTAGGCAAGTCTGGGGACCCCTGTTCCCAGAACGCCGACAGTAGCCCCCGGGCCCAAGGCGCGCCCGGACTTGGCTTAGCAGAGAAGCGAAGGGGCAAGAGTGAAGCACCGCGGGCCCCAATAGCCTGTGGCCTTGGGCACCGCGTGGCAATTGATTGGACGTGGGCATCTCCGCTTCCCCACGACGCCTTGGTGACCGTCCATCTGACAAAAAGAGGTGCCCGGGCCAGAGTTACTTGCTTTGTTCGTGCTTGCCTTGCTCTAGATCCCCTTTCTTGCTCTTCTCCTTCCTGCTTCCGAAATCCTCCAGATCTGTCTCAATCCTTCCCATCCAGCAAGCCATGGCGCCTCGCAAGACCCCATCCGAGGCCTGGTACTCGCCGGCTCTGGATCCCCCGAATGTGTCGGAGAAGAATCTCACCCTCATGCGCCTGAGTACGGTGGCGTGGGGCAATGATGGAGTGACTGTGCTCAAGGCCAGCTCCGACCAGCCTGAAGGCAAGGGGAGCACCTTCTACCCGCTCTTTGTGAGCGCCATCATCGCCGGTCTGGTGCCCCCTTTTTCCGAGTTCTTCCTTGTTGTTCTTCGCCTATACAACTTGCAAGCTCTGCACCTCCACCCCAACTCTGTTCTTCTCCTGGCGATTTTTGCCTACTACTGTGAGGCTCACGTTGGGGTAAAGCCCTCAGTGGCCTTGCTGCGTTATTACTTTTACCTCCGGGTTTCTCGTGGCCCCATCACCGCATGCGCGAGCTTTATCGCATACTCCAACTCCAACGCCATCTCGAAGCCCGGGAAGAGGATCGAAGGCTTCCGGAGCAAGCGGGTCATGGTGGATGTCGGGCGCCTCCACCCCCGACTGGTGCTGCCTACGGGGCAGCCCAAGGCCATCGATGTGTGGTCTCACGCGGAGCTTGTCAATCCCCGCGTGAGGGCTGTGCTGAAGAGGATGAACGCGGACCTGAGGCCAGGCAACTTGGGGGCGGCGAAGCTGACCGGGGCCACACTCCTGAGGGAGTTCCTGGAGCACCGGGTGGCTCCACTCCGGGAGCACTCGCTCCCATTGTGGAGGATCGGGGAAGCGGACGTTGCCCTTCGCCTGAGCTCCGAGGCCCTGGCCAACGAAGATCTGGTTGTGGCTCTCCACTCCTTTGGTTGGGGGAGACGTGGCAAGGCCGGAGGGCGCTCCCATCCCCCTGTTCCTTTGCGGCGACTGGGAGCAGGTAGTGAACACCATGCCCACCTTCAACGGTGAGGGGCTGGTGCCCGCAGAAGCTCCTAGGGATCTGGCGGCGTTGCCGACAGTGAACGTGTCCTCCGACGACTCCAGCGGGAGTGAGGAGGAAGAAGAGGAGGGGGAGGAGGAAGAAGAGTTCGACTCCGAGGTGACTGGAGAGGAGTCAGAGGAGTCCTTCCCCCAGTGCAGGTCCCGCGCTCTCCACTCCATGCCGGACGACGACGAGGCCGGTGCTAGGCGATGAGGGGAGGATTCTCCTCTAGTACCAAGGAAGGGCAAGTCGGGGCTGGTTCTCCCTGGGTCTGCTCTGGTCCCAGGGCGGTCTGAGGCCAGCTCCATCCCTCCCGACGCGCCTTCTGCCTCCGGGCCTCCCAAAGCCGACCCCAGCTGCAGGCTCTCGGGCTTCATGTTTGGCCGGAGGCCTCTTGAGTCCGCGAACGACGACCAGTAAGTGCTCGATCCGCGCTTTGCTTTGTTTCTGCCGCCGAGGCTTGACGTCTGGATTCTCTTGGCCAGGCCGGCGCCCGCAGCAAAAAGGGCAAGAGGGGCTTCTGCAGCCCTGCTTGAGGCGGGTTTGTCTGCCGAGGCAGTGCCTTCATCCGTGGGGAAAGGAGGTAGTGAGGCTCGGGCCTCCCCTTCCCGGTCGTCCTCACGAGCCCAGCAGGGACACTCTGGCGAGGAGTCAGTCTCCGTGGCCCCGCTGACTCTGGAGGTGCCTGCGCTTGATGCTGCCGCTGAGTTGTCCAAGGCCCAGAGGGCTCCTTCCTCCCAAGCCGTGATCACACTGCCATCCTCTCCGCCTGCTCCACCAGCTCCCGTCTCTTCTGATCCCACTGGCATCCTGGACCAGGCTGCCAACAACTGAGCCGGCTGTGGGAGGATCTTCGGAGCACGGACCCCCGCCTGGTGGTCGGGCGCCTGGAGCTAGCTTCTGGCTAGGCCCGTTCTGCCGCCTCCGTCCGAGCGGCGCTGAGCTAGGCCGTGTCGGCCTCCGATGGGGAGAAGCAAGCCGCCCGCCAGGCCAAGGCCGCTCACGATGCTGCCCAGGGCGACACTGCGGATGCCCGAGGCCACTGCAAGGTGCTGGAGGTCGAGCTGCAAGGCCTGCGTGACGAGCTCGCCAAGGAGGTTCGCGGCCGTCGGGAGAAGGAGAAGGAGATGGAGGCTCGGGAGGCAGCCGTCAAGGACCGGGATGCCGAGCTTGATGACCATCGTGGCCGGTTGGAGACGCTGGAGCAGGCGCTGAAGGCGAAGAGGACCGAGCTAGACAGCAAGGCGAAGGTCCTGGGCGAAGATCGAGTGGCCTTCACGAAGCTGGAGGAGAGAGCTCGTGCTGCGCTAAAGAAGCTTTATGAGGGCGACTTAGAGAAGCCATTGGCTGGTGCGGAGGATGGCCCCACCGAGCTGCTTCCCTTCCTGGTCCGTGCCCTTGAAGATTTCACGGACGGCCTTGGCCCCACGGCCGAGGCCGAGGCTCGTGCCCTGTCCTCTGCAGCGCTGATGCGCGTCCTCAGTCACGTCTACCTTCGCGACCCCAACATCGACCTCAACAGCCTGCTGGAGCCTGTGGGCGGCGACCTTGCTGCTGCTGCTAGCTCCATGGCCTTCAGCACCTTGCCCAGGCGCGATGCCGCTAGCTCCGTGGCCTCAGGAGGTGGAGCCGCCTAGCGTGACTCCACCACAGGCGGCGGCGCCACTGGAAAGTGATCCCTTCACGACTTCTGTCCTGTTTTAGTTCCTACAGCATGCACCATGCCTCGTGGAGGCGTTTAAACTTGCATTTGTCGTTTGTGAAACAATCTATGGCTTGTAATATTTGCTTTTGAATTCCCTAGAATTTGTATTTTTTTCCTCCTATTTGCTTGTGTTCTACGTCGGCAGGGCCCGACCCCGCGCATACCTCAGCCACCGTTAGCCCCGACCAGAAACCAGGACGGGACTAAGGAGTGAGGGGCTACGTGGCAAGTTAGGCTCCTGAATTGTGATGCTCAGGAGTCCCCCTTGACGCGCAAAGAGCAAGTAGGGAAGGGAGGCGTAGGAGTGGATTTGTCATTCTACGTCGGCAGGGCCCAGTCCCGCGCATACCTCAGCAGCTGTTAGCCTCGACCGGAAACTAGGACGGGACTAAGGAGTGAGGGGCTACGTGACCAGTTAGGCTCCTGAGTGGCGATGCTCAGGAGTCCCCCTTGACGCGCAAACGAGTCTTCATACCATGGCTCCGCTCGGGAAGGGGCATGCGACGACCAGGTCCGAGGGACCTGGCTGGGTGGCGTGCGCTCGAGCGTGGCCCGGGCGCAGCCCCCGTGTCCAGCCCCCTTGCGCAGCACTCCTGAGGGGAGGCTTTGCGATGGTGCCAGACACTGAGCTCTGGGCTCCCTGAGGTTGATGCGGCAATGGGCCTCCCTCAGTTGTTTATCACCAGCGCGGAGCATAGTGCTTCCGTATGTGTACGGGCATAGCCGCTCCTCGGCAGTGTCGTCAGCCAGCACGGAGCATGGTGCTTCCACTAGTGCGTGGGAGGGGGCTCCCCTCCGGGAGGAGCCCTCGGGGCATGTACAGCCCTGCCCTGACACGTGGCCGGCACGGTAGGGCTAGGAGAGGTGTATCTGGGCACCCGTGAGGCAGCGCGGGACTCACGGGGCCCTACCTCGAGGCGGGTTGCGCCTGGCTCTGGGCCTTTATCAATGGTATGTTCCTGTAGGGTGGTTAGAATGCAAATGCTCTACGTCCTCAGGTCCCGGCCCTCTAGTGAGCTTAGCCGCCGCTGGTATGACAGGTCGCGATGTCGTGGGTCAAGGCCAGGGGGTGAGGGCTGGAGAGCCAGTAAGATCCCATGAGTCGCGATGCTCAGGCGCCCCCTTTTAACATGCAAGCGCTTTGCATGAGGGCGGAGCGGTCCGCGATAAGCAGCAGATGATAACCATGGGAACCAGGTTAAGCTCAAAGGAGAAAATCCATTTAGATATATGCGGAAGCCACTGGGCCAGGCCCGAGCAGCTTGGGGATAATGCAGCCCGAGGGGCGCCGCCAACAAGGTAGGTAAAGAACATAAGCAAAACGGATACATGCCACAGGGACGGACCCACGCGACTTGGGAATGATGCAGCCCTGCGGGCGCTCCTAGCTAAAAACGGAACTTTGAAAGATGTCACCTGAAACGGTTGAAGATGAAGGGATGCTGAAATAGCGGACGACGCGCGGTGAAGAGGCCAACCCTCATGAGCTCCCGGGACCTGGAGCCTCGGGAGGCTCCGGGGGCACAGGTGGATCTTCGAGGGCCATCTCCATCTCCGCCAGGACCGCATGACGCCTGACCTTCTTAGCCTCCATAATGCTCCTCAGCAGGCGCTGATGAGCGGCGACCGCGTTCGGCAGGCCGAAAGGCATGCGAACGTAGCTGTGAGGTGGACTCTCGCAATGCCCCACGCCTAAAGGCCAGAGGCGCTCCTGAGACACGGCTCGGTTGAGCCCTGGTACGTCGATGCAGACACATAGCCCACCATCCTCGCTAGCATGTGGGGCTACGGTGGGTAGGCGGAGGCTGTCGCGCATGACTCTTGACACCTGTAGCTCCTGAATGTTTCTCGCGGTGAACTCCTGAGGGTTTGGCCCCCCTTGCCTCATACCTTCCTGAGGGAAACGTGCCTTGAAGCACGCCTCCAAGTGGTGCCCGAGCGCCTCCCTCCTGACCTTGGCGAGGTCAATGGCCCTCCAGGAGAGAGCCCCCGAGCCCTGCCCGAGGAGGGCACTGGGCGTGCCTTCCTATGCGACAGAGGGTGGCGCCCCTTGGACGGGCATGGATCCTGACACAACGCCTCTGGAGGTGCCTGCCTCCTGAGGGTTTGGGACAGGGGAAGCCTTCTTCTTCTTAGGGACCGCCTCGGGGATCCTCCCGCTCCTGTGATCTGGGTCTTCGATTGCCGCGGCTTGGAAGGCACGCTCAAGAGAACACACTACATCCCTCTTCTCACCAGGCAATGTGATGATTCCACTGCTTCCTGGCATCTTGAGGACATTGTAGCCATGGTGAGTCACTGCCATGAACTTGGCCAGAGCTGGGTACCCGAGGATGGCATTGTATGGTAGGCGAATGTGGGTGACGTCGAAGTCAATGATCTCGGTGCGGTAGTTGTTGCACTGCCCAAAGGTGACAAGAAGGCGGACTTGCCCTATCGGAATAGTGGAACCATCAGTGACTCCTGAGAAAGGCTTGGTTGGCTGAAGCTGATCATATGGTACTTGGAGATTGTTGAATGTCTCGACAGACAGGACGTTGAGTCCTGCTCCGCCATCGATGAGGATCCTGGTGACTTGCACATTGCTGATGACTGGGGAACAAAGCTTTGGGAGGACACCGGCCGTTGCTGCGCACTTGAGCTGATCCACTGAGTTGAACATGATAGCGCACGCAGACCACCTGAGAGGGCGCATGGCCTCAAGCTTGGGGAGGACTGCATTCACCTCGCGAGCAAACTGCTTGAAGATGCGCTGAGGGGCTGGGGCCTAAGCACCGCCCAGGATGCAAGCGATTGCGCACGGCTCCTGGAAGCCCCCGGCCCCCTCGTCCTGATGATGGTCTTCATTCCTCCTTGGCGGTGGTGGCAGAGGAGGGAGGCTTGCATTGCCTTGAGGGCGATCCTCACGAGGCTGATCCCTCCAACCTCCCTCGCAAGACTGGTCCTGCCAGCAGTCCTCACGAGGTCGGTCACGCCACCCTTGGTGAGGGCCACGGTCTTCCCAGCGTCCTCCACCTCTTCCTCCGCCTCGGCCATAGCCTCGGTCGTTGCACTCGGGGCGTCGGCTGATACGCCCATCTCGCATGGCCCTGAGCTCTTGGCATTCGTTGGTGTTGTGGGTGTGGAGGTCGTGGTACACGCAGTACCGGCTGTCCTTGGATGTCTCAGGCAGATCCATGCCTTGATTGATGTCTGGCTCTGCTGCAAGCACAGCAGCCCCCTTGCACTTCACGTCCTTGACCTTGGGCTTATTCTCTTCTGGATCGGCAGCCGGAAGATCAAGGAGGGAGAGGCGCCCTTCCTCAGCCCTGGTGCACTTGGTCGCCAAGTTGAACAGCTCCAGGGATGTGCACAGGTCTTCATGGATTGCTAGCTCCTCTTTCATCTTGATGTCACGCACGCGCATCGGAGAAAGCTGAGATGATGGCCTCCTCAGTCACCCTGGGGATCTTGAGGCGAGCGTTGTTGAAGCGTTGGATGTACTTCTGTAGGGTCTCTCCTGGCTGTTGCTTGATGCGGCGTAGGTCACTCATGGCCGGGGGCCGGTCGCGAGTGCCTTGGAAGTTGGCGATGAAGCGGGTGCGCATCTCGTCCCAGGAGGAGATCGTGCCAGGAGCCAGGTTCAGGAGCCAGGTGCGGGCATCGTCCTTGAGCTCCATGGGGAACCAATTCGCCATGAACTTTTCGTCCCCGTTGGCGGCTTCGATGCCCAGCTCATAGAGCTGGAGGAACTCCACGGGGTTGGCAGTGCCGTCGTAGCGAGGAGGCAGGTCCGGCTTGAACTTGTCGGGCCATGCAATGGTACGCAACTCGGCGGTGAAGGCGCGGCAGCCTGCAGTGACCACCAGAGCTCTCTGCTGATGCGGGGCTTGCTCCTGGGGATTCCCGTGCACCGCTGCCTGGAGCAGCGCGTGGTCTTGACATGGAGGCGCAGGGATGCTGTCATGGCGCACCGGTGCTAGGAGCACGCGGGCACCTTCTTGGGGACGAGGGATCTCTTGGCAGCTCCTTTCTTGTTGCGCGGGTGCCGGACGCGATGGGTCTCGTCCTGGGGCCACGCGCCTTGGAGCCAGGGCGCCTTCTTTGGGAGGAGGTGGCGGAGGCACCTCCTGATCCTTGCCCCCTGCGCAGGATGGAGGGCGAGGCAATGAGAGGGACGGCATGGGAGAGCCCCCTGCGGCACTGAGAAGCTCGGTGATGCGAGCGAGCTAGTCCTCGTAGAGGTCATCGACGCGACGGTAGTGCAGGAGCTCACGCGCCAGGAGCAGCGCAGTGTGCACGTTCGTGGGGGCGCGACGGGCGTGGGACGACGAACCGGCTGGAGTCAGCAACGGGGTGGCGGTGCGGCCTTCCTGACACACCGAAGGATGCAGGGATGAGGCCTGTTGCTCGTTCCCCGCCGGACCGGTGGCGGCGTTGGCGGCAGGCGACGGGGAACGACGGGGGCGACCGCCGATGGGTGCCATCTGGGCGACGCGGGTGGCTAGAGCAGCCTGACACTCGGCGCGGGCTCGGCGAGCGTCAGCCATGGACACGACGGAAGATCACACGCGACCAGCGGAAGAAAGATTCCGACGCACTCCTACCCGGCGCGCCAAATGTCAGATTTCGGGTTTCGACAGACCCTTCAGGTTCAAACTCTGGGGTGCACACAAAGATCTTTCCCCTACCGGCTCATGCGTCGAAGCCTCGCAAGGATCTAGGCTAGAAGGAAGAACACACCAGGGACACGAGGTTTATACTAGTTCGGGCCACCGTTGTGGTGTAATACCCTACTCTAGTTTGTGGTGTGGTGGATTGCCTCAGGGGCTGATGATGAACAGTACAAAGGGAGAACAGCCTCGCGAGGGCTGTTCTTGAGCTGGTGCGATGAACTGCTTGGGTGAGTTCAATCGCCTCTCTCTCTCTCTGGTTGATTTGTCGATCTCCCAGATACGGATCCCCCTACTCTATGGTGGCTAGTCCTATTTACAGAGGGAGGCCCCGGGCCTCTTCCCAAATAATGAGTGGGAAGGGCGCCAACAATTGGCCTTTTTGAAGGGGAACATATAGTACACTTATCCTGACTAAAGTTGGTCTTCGGCTGCCAAAGGCTCTGACGATAACGCCGGCCTGGGCTCCATGGTGACCTCCATCCTCTCGTTCTGCTGGTCTTGGTCTTGTTGCACTGAAGCAGTAACCTTTGCCTGATGCCTTGGCCTGTGCTTGCCCCCTTTGCACCGAAAGGGAAACAAGGACACTGCGAGGCCGGCGCACACCTGGCGCCCTCCTGGTCTCGATTTTCATGGCTTGCGTCACGGGCTCCTCGCGAGGTGCCCTTGCCTTGATCTCTCCGCCTCCTCGCGAGCCTGCCTGGTGAGGCTGCTCCTGAGCAAGCTTCCTGTCGTCTTCCCCGCGAGGCTTGGCCCCTCGCGAGGGTCTTGAGCTTGAGCTGATGAAGCTAGGCTACACTGGGCCCCCACTTGAGCGACGCCGCAGGCCACAGGCGGGCACGTCTGGGGACCCCCGTGCCCAGAACGCCGACACATATGACACGGTCGATGGCTCGGTCTCACTAGCCATGGAGCATTCGATGCTAACCGGATAATATGGACTTGGAAAGGTCTGGTCGCATTCGATGTAGTCGGATCCGAGTCAAGATAAGGTCCGAGTCGAAATAAGGTCCGAGTCGGACAGACCCAACTATGAGAAACAGCGATATGTCATCTGTGAGTCTCTAGTACAACATATGTTCTATGTCCTAAGAACTGAGCTGACGCATGTACTCGGGATGGTGACAGACTTGCTTTGGGCCGACCAAACAATACTCCATGACTGGGTAGTTACAAACTTAGGTTTCGGGTTTGTCCAGTCCCATGCCGCGAGACATGGTCGAGCAAGATGGGATTTGCCCCTCCGATAAGGAGAGATATAGCGACAGGGATTATGAGATAATCCGGTTTGTGGTTGGTATCACTTGAACAAGAAAGAGGTTGGGCTAGCACAAGGATGACAGTCTCGCCTTTATCCCGACAACATATATCGTGAGGAAAAGGGAACAGAAGTGTGACATGTTGTACAGGTCCGCCTAACCAGCTTCATAGTCTGCTTGGTGGTCGGCATGCCTTGCTAGAGGCCGCTACCAACCGTGCAGCTCGGAGGTGATCCAAACTGTGACCAAGCCGACTTGAACCTAAGGGGTCGCGTGCTTATGGGAAGGAACTTACGAGGTTGGTTTGGAGGACATTGGTCGGATGTGATCCGAGCTCGATTTGGAACGCGACCGAGTAGACTTTGGGCTTTAGGATCCGTGCAAGGCCCAAATGTTGAGCCCGCGACAGATGCCTATAAATAGTGGAGGTGCGACACACTCATTTGATTGATCTCTTTGGCGCTGTCACTAGGGTTTGCATGTGTTGCGAATAGACTCCTCCACTCGCCGCCGGTTGTGTGATCGGACCTAGCAGCCCACCGCACGACGTTCCTCCTACACGTGCGAATACCGTTAGAGGCGGTGCACTTGTGCCGCTCCGGCGAACCTGTACGAGGGATCCGACGACCGGCTGTTCGAGGGAGATCCCACGAGGAGGAGATGAACCACGTGGACGTGCTGCCCCAACTCTTCTTCCGCTACACGGCACTGTGCGTCTAGTGGTAACGATCTATGATCCATTCCCGTAGCATGTTCCTGGTTGTTTTGCGTGTAGCAAAATTTTAATTTGCAGTCGATGCACCCTACCATGGATCCCAACAGTGGTATCAGAGCCTCTGCTATAGGATTTGGATTCAGATCGTATGCATATTAGATATGTGGAGGCGGCAGATGAGATCTACTGTTGTTTATGAGATCAGCTATGTGCACGGTTGATGTAATCAACTGCACATGGGGATCGTTGAGGCGATGTTTTCTATCAATCGGGATCGATGAGGTCATGACATGATCTACCCCTACAGGTCAGTCATCCGCCATCGGGGTTAACAATGAAACGTAAATCCGAATCGGACTCGGGATGATCAATAAGATCAGCCAGATCAGAAAATTCGGCATGATCGGAGTTCAGATGTGATCTGTGATTTCTGAAAACGTGTGTGTAGCGCCGTGTATTTCGTACCAACACACAAACCGGTAGAATGTGATTCTATGCATAACTTTGTGTTGCAGGTTTGATGTGAATAGTAGGCTCATGTGTCTGTGATGCATGTGTGTAATTTATACATGGCCTGCGTGTCATGTTTGCCAGCCGGCAGGAGCCAAAGTGCTGTCATTATATTGTATAAGGACCTGCGTGTCGACTTGTGACTCTATGTAAAATTCATTACTAGTTGTAGTAGTTGGATAATAGAGATCAGGTTGGTGTCTGGGCGTCCTGGCGTGACAAACAAGATGGAGTTCCTAGATGGTCATCGGAGTCGGAGCCGACCTGGAAGAACATCCATGAAGGAGCCATACTATTTCACAATATATGCTTATTTGTGATTGTCATGCTTCTTATTTTCTATGCACGTTAGAATGGTAGAAAGATCCCTCGTTAATATCAAGAAACTTGCCATTCCCGATGTTGCACCTTCGCACGTCAAGTACGTCTAGTAGTGGGCTCATAAAATTGAGGTGCTATTGGGTGTCCTTGAACTGAAGGGTTCGTGTTGGACACGGACATGCACTGCATCAGGTTAACTTGACAAGGCTATCAAAACGGTTTTGGGCCTTGTGAAAAAGAAGGTTGGGAGCCGGGGTATGAGATACCTTCCCGACCGACAGGAGTCGTATAGAGATATGATTAGCAAGGAGTTGCTTACCGGATAGGTATGTTGGCTAGCAGTGATGCTAACGCTCACTAGTTGCATGCGCTAGTCGGATCCTGAATCACTAAGAGTTTGCGGAGGGATGCTGACTTCAGTGGGAGTATTTTTGTTTAGGCTAGAATTACTCTACATAAACACATTGCTTAGTGATTGCATATTTTCTATTGTATATCAATGGCACCACCTGCTTAACCCAACTTTGCATTGAAATCAATTCTGGAAAAGAATAAACTGAATGGAACAAACTTTACCACCTGGTATAGAAATTTGAGAATTGTTCTCAAGCATGATAGAAAGGAACATGTTCTAGAGGATCCACTTCCAGAGGAACCTGCCGATAATGCTAATGCCACAACTAAGAATGCCTACCAGAAACTCGTTGATGAATCAACGGAGATCAGTTGTCTGATGTTGGCTTGTATGGAGCCCGATTTGCAACAACATTTTGAAAATGTTGAGGCTTACGATATGATCGAGAGTCTCAAGAGCATGTTCCAGACACAGGCTAGGACCGAAAGGCTCAACATCTGGCGAACCTTGATGGATTGCAAGCTGAAGGAAGGTGATCCACTGAGCCCACATGTGATCAAGATGATCGGATATGTGCAAGCTTTGGATCGGTTGGGCTTCCCGCTCTTGGATGAGCTGGGTACTGATGCAGTTCTAGGTTCTCTTCTGCCTAGCTATGAGATGTTCATCTCGAACTATCATATGCATGGCATGGATAAGTAGCTCACTGAATTGCATGGGATGCTCAAAGTGGCAGAGCAGGATATTAAGAAAGGCACGCATAAGTGTTGATAGTGCAGAAATCGGCTAAGTTCAAGAAGAGTGGGTCCAAGAAAAAGTCTAATGAAAAGGGCACAGAGACGGTAACCTCTGCCGCTGCGCCGGAGTTTGGACCGGACTCGAAGACCATTTGCTATCACTACAAGGAGACCGGTCACTGGAAGAGGAACTGTAGCAAGTGGCTTGTAGAGCATGGCAAGAAGGCCGGGAATGCTGCTTCAGGCAAAGGTACACTTGCTGCATATGTTATAGACATTTACCTTGCTGACATACCTAGTAGCTCTTGGGTATTTGATACCAGATCGGTTGTTCATATTTGCAACTCGATGCAGGGGCTGGTAAGAATTAGGCGTGTGGCACAAGGGCAGATTGACATCAGGGTCGACAACAAAGCAAGAGTTGCTGCATTGGAGGTCGGCACGATGCAGCTCCAGCTTCCTTACGGATTCATTATGGAATTGAATAATTGTTATTACATTCCTGCACTTAGTCGGAGCATTATTTCTGCCTCATGTTTGATGAGTCAAGGTTATGAATTCAATTTAAAGGACAATGGTTGTTCGATATTTTTGAATGGTATGTTCCACGGCTATGCACCCATCATTGATGGCCTTTTTATATTGAATCTAGAACAAGAACTGGTCTATAACGTGAATAACAATAGGCATAAGCCTAATGAGATAAATTTGACATACTTCTGGCATTGCCGGCTTGGACACATTAGTCTGAAACGCATGAAGAAGCTCCATGATGATGGGCTCCTAACTTCGTCCGACTTTGAGTCATTCGAGACATGTGAATCATGCTTGCTCGGCAAGATGACTAAGTCTCCATTCGCAAAGACTTGCCAGAGGGCGTCCGAGCTGTTGGAAGTTATACATAGTGATGTGTGTGGTACAATGAGCACAACTGCCAGAGGTGGCTATCAGTACTTCATGACTTTTACCAATGACTTGAGTAGATATGGATATATCTATTTGATGAGGCACAAGTCGGAGACTTTTGAAAAGTTCAAAGAGTTTCAGAACGAGGTTGAGAATCAGCTCGGCAAGACTATAAAACTTCTACGATCTGATCGTGGAGGTGAGTTACATGAGCCAGGAGTTTGATGATCATCTGAAAAGCCGAGGTATAGTACCTCAGCTCACACCTCTAGGTATGCCACAGAGAAACGGCATGTCGGAACGGAGGAATAGGACCTTGTTGGACATGGTTCGGTCTATGATGAGCAAATCGGATTTACCCTTGTCATTCTGGGGATACGCTCTAGAAACTGCAGCTTTCACACTTAACAGGGTATCATCAAAATCCGTAGACAAGACACCACATGTTATGTGGACCGGGAAGTGCCCCAGTTTGTCTTTTCTAAAGATTTGGGGTTGTGAAGCATTTGTCAAGCGACTTATGTTAGATAAGCTTACACCTAAGTCTGATAAATGCATATTCGTGGGATATCTGAGGGAAACCTTGGGATATAGCTTCTACAACCGGGAAGAGAACAAAGTGTTTGTCGCTCGGAACAGGGTTTTCCTTGAGAAAGTGTTTCTCAGTCGGGAGGCTAGTGGGAGGACGATTCGACTCGAAGAAATTCGAGGACCATTCAGGGAGGCTCGACTGGTGACGAAATCATACCGGAGTCAGTCAGGGAACCCGTAGGGGAAGCGGCACCGGAACCACGAAGGTCGGAAAGATTGCACAGAGTGCATGATGTATTGTTCCTAGAAAGCGATGAGCCGGCCACGTATGCGGAAGCGATGGTGAGCCCAGATTCCGAGGCATGGCTGGAGGCCATGAGATCCGAGTTAAAGTCCATGGATGAGAATCAAGTCCGGGACTTGGTTGATCCGCCACCTGGCGTAACTGCCATTGGTTGCAAATGGGTCTTTAAGAAGAAAACCGATGTGGATGGAAATGTTCAGATCCACAAAGCTCGGCTTGTCGCTAAAGGTTATGGACAAGTTCAAGGGATTGACTACGACGAGCCTTACTCGCCGGTAGCGATGCTGAAGTCAGTGAGGATCATACTAGCTATAGCTGCATATTTCGATTACAAGATATGGCAGATGGATGTCAAAACGGCTTTCCTTCATGGAAATTTAACCGAGGACGTGTATATGATACAGCCCGAGGGTTTTATTGATCCGACTAGCACTAGTAATGTATGCAAGCTCAAGAGATCCATTTATGGGTTGAGGCAAGCATCTCGGAGCTGGAATATTCATTTTGATGAGGTCGTCACTGGTCTCAGTTTCATCAAAAGCGAAGAGGACGCTTGTTTATACAAGAAGTTAAGTGGGAGCTCGAAAGTATTTTTGATCTTGTATGTGGATGACATACTACAGATCGGAAATGATGTTTTGATGCTAAACTCGGTCAAGGAGTCATTGAATGGCAAGTTTTCGATGAAGGACCTTGGTGAGGCATTCTAAATTTTAGGCATTAAGATCTATAGAGATAGATCGACGAGGCTGGTCGGCTTGAGCCAGAGCACGTACACAGATAAAGTGTTGAAGCGGTTCAACATGAGTGAGCCGAAGAAAGGGTTCTTGCCACTCTCACATGGTATAAGGCTAAGCGAGACTCAGAGTCCTTCGACATCTGATGAGCGAAGCAGGATGAGTAGGATTCCATATGCCTCGGCAATCGGATCCATCATGTATGCCATGATATGTATAAGGCTGATGTTGCTTTTGCAATAAGCCTAACAAGTAGATACCAGGCCAACCCAGGTGAGAGTCACTGGGCAGCGGTAAAGACTATTTTGAAGTACCTGAAAAGGACTAAAGAGATGTTCCTAGTTTATGGAGGTGAGGAAGAGCTCGTCATAAGGGGTTACGCCGATGCTAGTTACAAACCGACAGAGATGATTATCGATCACAGTCTGGATTCATGTACGTCATGAACGGAGGGCAGTGAGCTGGATGAGTTCCAAGCAAGATACGGTGGTCGATTCTACCACAGAAGCCGAATACATTGCGGCTTGTGAAGCTGCAAAGGAAGGTGTTTGGATCCAGCATTTTCTGGATGATCTTGGTATTTTCCCAGCCTCGATAAAACCGTTGGACCTTTATTGTGATAATTCTGGTGCCATCGCACAAGCCAAGGATCCAAGGAATCACCACAAGGTCAGACACATAGATCAGAAATATCACCTGATACAAAAGATCGTAAAGAATGGTGATGTAGACTTATGCAATATTCACACGGATGCAAATGTTGTAGATCCGTTGACTAAGCCGCTTCCACAACCCAAGCATGAGGGGCACATTAGAGCTATGGGCATTCGATGTCTATTTGATTGACTCTAGTGCAAGTGGGAGACTATTGGAGATATGCCCTAGAGGAAATCATGTATGATGATATTTCCTATGTGTTTATGAATAAAGATAGTCCTTGGACATTATCAATCATGTGTATCAGCAAGTACGTGACTTGTTTGTGGGACTATGAATTGTATGATGACTGTCCTAAAATGTCCCTAGTCGAAAGGGCTATGTGGACGCACAGCTGACTAGACTAGCATGACACGGTCGATGGCTCGGTCTCACTAGCCATGGAGCATTGGATGCTAACCGGATAATATGGACTTGGAAAGGTCTGGTCGGATTCGACGTAGTCAGATCCAAGTCGAGATAAGGTCCAAGTCGGACAGACCCAACTATGAAACACAGCGATAGGTCATTTGTGAGTCTCTAGTACAACATACGTTCTATGTCCTAAGACCTGAGCTGATGCATGTACTCGGGATGGTGACAGACTTGCTTTGGGCCGACCAAACCGCTACTCCGTGACTGGGTAGTTACAAAGGTAGGTTTCGGGTTTGTCCAGTCCCATGCCATGAGACATGGTCGAGCAAGATGGGATTTGCCCCTCCGATCAGGAGAGATATACTCTGGGCCCCTCGTGTGATCCGACCAGGATAAGCATGGCCATGCGACAGGGATTATGAGATAATCCGGTTTGTGGTCGGTATCACTGGAACAAGAAAGAGGTCGGGCTAGCACAAGGATGACAGTCTCGCCTTGAGCCCAACAACATATATCATGAGGCAAAGGGAACAGAAGTGTGACATGTTGTACAGGTTCGCCTAACCAGCTTCATAGTCTGCTTGGTGGTCGGCATGCCTTGCTAGAGGCCGCTACCAACCGTGCAGGTCGGAGGTGATACGAACTGCGACCAAGCCGACTTGAACCTAAGGGGTCGCGCACTTAAGGGAAGGAACCTACGAGGTTGGTTCGGAGGACATTGGTCGGATGTGATCCGAGCTGGACTTGGAACATGACCGAGTAGACTTTGGGCTTTAGGATCCATGCAAGGCCCAAGTGTTGAGCCCGCGACGGATGCCTATAAATAGTGGAGGTGCGGCACACTCATTTGATTGCTCGCTTCGGCGCTGTCACTAGGGTTTGCATGTGTTGCAAATAGAATCCTCCACTCGCTGCCGGTTGTGTGATCGGACCTAGCAGCCCATCGCACGACGTTCCTCTTGCATGCACGGGTACCGTTAGAGGCTGTGCACTTGTGCCGCTCCGGCGAACCTGTACGAGGGATCCGACGACCGGCTGTTTGAGGGAGATCCCACGAGGAGGAGACGAACCACGTGGAGACGCTGCCCCAACTCTTCTTCCGCTGCACGGCACTGCGCGTCTAGTGGTAACGATCTGTGATCCATTCCCGTAGCATGTTCCGGGTTGTTCTGTGCGTAGGTAAATTTTAATTTGCAGTCAACGCACCCTACCGTAGATCCCAACAGTGCAATAGCCATTGCATGCACAGGGGTAGTAAATAGGCCTATTTAGTAGGGGTAATTAGAGAGGTAATTTTTTCCAATTTCTCTATATGTGTGCTTTCTTGGTCTTTGCATTTTGGCTCAAGGGCCCAATAAACCAGGACGGAGGTAGTAGTAGTTATGAATTCCATTTTCGCTCCATATCAATCGTTCTAAAAACTACTTAGTACTTATAACACGCCATTCAAAATCGGAACTCTTAACCCCGCTAAAAAATGATATTTTAAATGTGGCTACTCGATCTATGGCAGGAAATAGTTATTATTACAAGAAGCTTCCATGATAGGATCTACATCGTGTCCATGGGCATGAACACAAAGTTCAAGGTCGACTCCCACTTATCCAATGCATAATCTTGCATTCACTTCTCACTTTCGATGAAGTTGTACTATTGTAATTTTATCTGGCATAACACCAGTAGAGTATGACCCGTAGAAGTTTTCGGGTTCACACGGATTAGAAAAGACTTAGGTTCAACCCATCGGGGCATCTTAGGAACATATACCACAATCTTCAGGAGTAATTAGCACAAGCTCGAATGCATAGTATAGTTGAGAAAAACAGAGGATGCAATTTACTAAAGGCATTATATATCAGGGGAAGAACTGAGAAGGTTACTGAATATGAATGATGTTGCCGGATAAAATCCAACAAAGGATCTGTTGGTCCACAAGGGATATGATGTGAGAATTGGTACTCAACTAGAAGAAGAAAGTATGCAACGAGATCATATTATAGAAATAACTGACTAATTCAAAGCTCAAATGCAAAGGAATTATTATTTCCAAATCAAGGGATCAGAAGCAAACACTCTGATTAAGGATGGATAAGTTGAATAGACTTAGGGGTACAATCAACGACAATTTGATTGGTCGAGAACCAGCTCATGTCTGGAGTTACGCCTGAGCCAAAGGGACGAATTCTAGTCTCGAATGATGATTGCGACCATTCACAAACATGTCGAATCAAAGGCTCAAAATAACGATGACAAATGATACTAATGAATATTGCTAGACAGATGGAAAGTAACTATAATGCAAGCAGACAAGTATTTGCAGATCAATAGTTGGCAGAGGATTTTTGGAAGATTGAATAGCATTTTGAATTTTTTTGTTAACATATGAACAACTGGGGATGAACAAATTCCCAGTAAGTGTGAGGAATTATATGTACAGGTATTCATGGGGCAAAGAATTGCAAGGCAGTGGCTCAAAGGATTCTTATAAGTCGGAGAATATTCTGATATATCTTGTAATAACAAGAGCAACTGGGAATGAAAGTAAGAATGGAAAATGTAATCCGTTGTCCATAAGGATATATCGGTGGTAGGGGATTGCATTGGCAATGGACACAAGGGTCTCTGGAAAACATCGAAGAGTATCTTCAGAATCTTCTGGTGAATCAAGCCATCGTCTCAAATGAGGGGCTCTCCGGGAGGAAGTAGTTACGAGAACCTAGAGTTAGAGTTAGTAAAATCATTTAACCCAAATAGAAGAGAGATCAGAGTCCCAGAGTAAAGACGAGAAATAAAAGATCCTAATACCACCCAAATGTGGTGTAGGACCGTAAGCCACACAACAATGTTAGTAAAAGTTTTCCAAAGACTAGACTCAATTTCAGCCAAGGAGTTGAAAAGGGGGCCACCTACAGGTAGTCGGCTCTAATACCAACTTGTGACGCTCCTGATTCAATCATACACGCAAATGTGAACGATCAAGATTAGGAACTCATGGGAAGATATCACAACTCAACTCTAAACACAAATAAAGTCATACAAGCTTTATATTACAAACCAGGGGCCTCGAGGGCTCGCATACATCAACTCGAATACAAATGAGTCAGTGGAAGCAACAATATCTGAGTACAAACATAAGTTAAACAAGTTTGCCTTAAGAAGGCTATAACAAAGCCAACATAGATCGAAAAGGCAAGGCCTCCTGCCTGGGAGCCTCCTAACTACTCCTGGCCGGTGGCAGCCTCCACATAGCAGTAGGCACCCTCGGGGTAGTAGTAGTCGTCGGTGGTGGCGTCAAGCTCCTGGGATCCATAATCTGATCTCAACAATCAGGTATGGGGAGAAAGAGGTAGCAAATCAACCATGAGTACTCATCCAAAGTACTCGCAAGACTTACATCAGATTTAAACTAAGTATGCATCAGTATCAAGGAATGGGTTGTATCTATGGACTCAACTGCAGAAATGCCAGAATAAAGGGAAGGCCTAGCCTATCAAAGGCTAGCATCTTCAAGCATCTTGCAGCATATAGAAGAGTACAAAATAGTAATTTATAAATATCAAGCATGTTGTAGCATTAACGCCCAGAGATCCTTTCTCGACTTCCTACGAGAAAGCAATCCTGGAGCCATCATATCCAAGTCACATCTCAGTATCCAGTTCTAGTTGTATAGATCGGGATACAACTCCAAGTCGTCCTGTTACCGTGGACACGGCTATTCGAATAGATAAACTTCTCTGCAGGGGTGCACCACATTACCCAACACAATCGATCACTCTGGCTGGACACACTTTCATGTGTCATTCTCGGCCTCGGAAGATCAACACGTCGTAGCCCTACCTAGGCTCAACAGAGAGGCCAGTCCACCAGTCTACATCCTAAGCGCACACGGGTCTTGGGCCCATCGCCTTTGCACTCCTGCACATTACATACACGGTCGGTGAGCAGACCTAGCCCTCTTATACAAGAGCAGGCTTCCATAGTCCAACCCTGGCGCGCGCTCACTCATTCACTGAGGTCTGAAGAGCTTCGGCTGATACATACGACACCGAGTGCCCATATCTGTTCTCGCGTGGTTGTTAGTGCGTATAGGCCAGTGGCCAACTCATATCAAATACCCAATCTCATTAGTGTCTTGGGAGCGCGCGGTAATGAGCAGAGACTCACGATCATGTGACCCCATCGCCCCATCTCGTGGACTTACGGTAAGGGCCCGGAATGCCCGGCCGTGCCACGTAGAAATCTCACGGGTACCCTCCAGGTCAACTCGACTACACATCAACTCGCAGGTACCCCTCAAGACTGTCCCGACTTCAACATGGTTATGTGGTAAAGCTAAAGTAATCGTGTGTCCAAAATAGGAAGTAGGAAACCCAAGGAATCACCCTCGATGGATTCCCACTCGATGTAACCGTCAAGGTGGACTTGGAGGAATCACCCTTGATGGTCCACACTTGAGGGGTTGCACGATAGAGTCATTATCGGGAGTGGTGAAGGAGGAATCACCCTCAAAGACCACGACTGATTAGCTACACTACAGATTTATCATTAGAAGTTCTATACAATGTATCACCCTCGGCACTCGATAGTAGCTCTACAGAGTCGTACAACTAAGGGTGTCATGGATTTGTCACGATAGATGTCCTAATGTGAGGACTTAGTCATGAGGCCGTTCGTAGTCGCTTGAGAGGTGTTGAGCGGGACGAGAGAGGCGAGGGTTTACCCTGGTTCGGCCCCTCACGGTGGAGGTAAAAGCCTACATCCTGCTTCATTGATATTAATGATGATGATCACGATTACAAGGGTGCTCTATCTCGAGAGTTATTGACTTGTTTGTCTAAACCTTGTAAAACTTGTCCCCGTTGAGGTGCCCTGCCCCTCCTTATATGATGAGGACATGACTACCTTGGATACGACCAAAAATATTGCATACATGCATATTTGTCAGGTGATTTCTAGTGCAAACTATTCAATAATCTATTTATATTATCCAGAACAAAAATACTTCACACACTTTTGTGTTTTGTCTAATTGCAGGTGTATGGGACATTTGTACAATTCACATATGAAGATAAGGGAGAAAGAGATGTTTAAGTGCTGTTCAAAAAGTTCTCTCACGTCACTTTTGGGCCAAGAGAAGATAGAGTCCAAGTCTCTCACGTTCTGGATTCAGATTCGGACTGCACAAAAATACCTGACTCAAAACATCAACAACTTTTTCATACGGACTCCAAATTGGGTGATTCTTTTTTTGTTGGAATCTAGATTTTGTGCTCTTTCCAGCCCAATTGGATTCACCTTCAAATTCGTCCGGAGCATTGAGATATCGACAAAACAATCATACGCTGCAGCAGAATCCGAGTCAAACAACAAGTCCAAAGGTGTTGCATCACCTCCACTTGGGCCCATGAGCCTTGTACGACCTAGGGTTGGTTTTAGGATGCCTTGGGACGTTCTCCCACCTCCTTGGCCGCCACCCCTTCCTCCTATATAAGTAGATCCATCTAGTAGGTTTTTCCTTGGGATTTGTTTAGTTAAAAGTTAGCCATTGCAACTTCGTGTACTTCGTTTGTGTCCAACGACCAGACCAAGACCGCTTACGGATCCCCACCTTTATTAATACTTCATATATATTCGCAATATTCAGATTGCTTTATTATATTCTTGCTAATTCTTCGATTGCTTGTAGGAATAGACCTTCGTGGTCAGGTTGATCGTGCTCCGGCGTGGTCAATAACCTCTCGGAGTTGGTTTAGCGAGTGCTAAGGCGCAACGTCGTGCACGTTTGTAGTCGGATCGTCAAAGTCGTCTCTACCAAATCGATAGTTATCATCTCATCGAAAGATCGGGACACCCCACCTCTATCATTATATAAGTTGGAGGGGCGGGTTACATGAGGAGCCCTAGTAGGATTAGGATTATTCTATTACAAGTGGAATCCTAGTCTTGCTTCCTTTGTAAGGGAATATTCATTTTGCCTTCCTTCTCAAGTCGGCCTTCCATGAATCGCCTTTTGGGCCATCGGGTCTTGTTGCTCTTCTGACCCGCCTATCGGGTCACCAATGAGTCGCCAACTCTGGGCAGGTTACTAGTCAGTCGCCGGGTCAGGGCGGGTCACTAGTGAGTCGCCAAGTCCGGCCGGGTCATACATCCGGCAGGGTTACACCGTAGGGCTTTATCCCCGACATTAGCCCCCAGTTTAATTTGGATTTATCCATGTTAAACTCATCCTGAAAAATAAACACAAGAACATATTTGACGGGTTGTGCTCCGGGTTAAAAGTTTTTCTGAATCGACACCTGATCATCCTTAAGTCCTTGTCATTTCCTTCTTCTGGAAAGTCCGGGTCAATAGACCAGCTTCATAATCATTTTGTTGACATTGGTTTCTCATAGAAAAATATTGTGAAGAATAATTCATTTTGATTCAGCTCCCAATGCTTAACAAAAATATTGGTCTTGAAATACTCATCTGACTTTCAGCCGGTTTGAATATGTAGAACTTGTCGGTTTATAATTGCCTGTAGCCCCCAAGTCTTAAGAGGGGAACGTAGTGATAGCTTTAAGACTTGCTTCAACATAAATATCGCAACCTTGAAGAAATCCGGGTTGTTCATCTCAGTCACTAGTCATAAACTGAATATTCCACATATGTAGCCCCCAAGTACCAGCTTGTCTTGCTTGCAGCAACCTGGGACATGTAATTGCCTTATACTCATAAAAACTTCAACCAGTGTAGCCCCCAAGGGCCGTGTCATTATGCAATAATGAGCAGGGACTTTTGCAGATCTGATCATATAAACTTGATGAGCAAAGTGTAGCCCCCAAGGGCCGGCTTAGTAAGACAATATTGGGCTGGGACTTAGCAAAAAGGATATAAGGCCGACTCATCTTCCTGAAAGAACCGAGTCTGTTGTTAATGTGATAATTTGAAGAGCAACTTGCATTAGCCCCCAAGTACCATGGTGCCTGCTTGCATCGACATGGGACTTGCATACTTGAAAAAATCTTGACTTGAATAATGTAACCCCCAAGTGTCGGGTCGTATGCCTGCAGCAACTCGGGACTATTCCTTCCATTGTAGAATAAATCATATCCATTGATAAAGAAATAATAGCCATTGCACTGAAGCAACTTTGAAAACCTCAATCATAATACTGGTTATTGATAACCATAATAAAAATCCAGCCATGTTGGCTATTCAAGATTTTAATAATATAATCCGGTATGAAAACCTCCATCATTCAATATCATAATGAAAATCCAGCCAAGTTTGGCTATTAAAGATTTGAATATTTTATCTGTTGACAAGTAAATCCGGAGTTAAATACCAGGCGGCTCTTGGTCGATGGCGACTTGATACGCATCCATTATAATCCATGATTTTTGTAACCCGATGACTTATAGCCTTTGTAAAAATCCAGAACTGATAACCCTTTTGAAACATCAATTTAAATCTTTGATGATGGGCTTGAACTTAATCATTTATATAAACCATATCTCTGCATGTTTTGCACAAAGTTTAAACAACATATGCCCTGGCGACTTAACATCAAAAGCCAGGGCAGGTAACAACCCAATATAGTCTTATGTAATTACTAAAGAGACCAAGCAAGGCCATTCAAGCCTAAACATACTAGTGACTTAAAGTCAAAAAGCCAGTGCGGGTTATCAAACCTCGCATATTTATATAACCAGAAAAACATACATGTAGAATTGGCTCATACTGCCGGCTTACATCGCCATATCCAATGAGGGTAACAATCCAATGATTTATAATCGCATGATTCCAATGGCGCAATCCAAAATATGCTGGCAACTTAATGTCCAAATCAAGGGCGGGTTATCAAACCTCACATATTCATCCAACAATTTAAAAACATACCTAGTGACTTGGCTCAAATTGTCGGCTTACAGTGCCACATCCAGTGAGGGTAACAACCCAAGTACTCATAAGCGCATAATTCCAATTGCGCAATCAAAGTATATTGGCGACTTAACGTCCAAAGCCAGGAGGAGTTATCAAAACCCAAATATGCTCAAATATGAGTCATCAAGATTAAGGCTACATGGCATGAATTGTTTTAAACCATATGTTAATATGGATCAAGAATATGAATCCAAACAATGTTCAAAAAATAACAAATCAAAATAAACAAGGCTTTCCATAGGCCGCCGAGCCGAAATTTCAAGTGCTATTCATGGGCTGCACAGTCACTGAGTTAATCCTTTAATTAAACCTGTAAGGCGGGCCTCACATGACCAACCGCCGTTTTAACTTTGACAAGTTCAGGGTCTTTATAAGATTGACTGTCAAGAGTATGGCGGGTCATTCCAGGATTACCTAGGCGGAATGGCAGACATACAAGGCAGGATAACCCGGAATTTTGGTGAATACACCTGGTATCAAAGCCGATCACGAGGGTAAATAAAGCTTTGTTCTTTGAATAGGAAGCCCCCAAGTAACCCATAACAAGCCATCAAGGTAGGATACCTATGTTTGAACTGCACACTACAGCAAGTTCTCTTTGTAACCTTTTAACTTTGGGCAGGGAATCCCAAGTAATTTGCAACAAGGCGTATAAGACGGATCAAAAAGGGTAGTCATAGATATGCTCAATGAGTAGGAAGCCCCCATGCAATCTGTAACAAGGCGTGTAAGCCGGATAAAAAGGGTAGTCATAGCTATGCTCAATGAGTAGGAAGCCCCAAAGTGGTCTGCAATAAGATAAGCCAATAAGGCAGGATACCTATGTTTGAACTGCGTGTCATGGCAGCAAGTTCTCTTTGGCAACCTTTAATTTTTCCTGAGAACTCGAACTTTGCAAGAATAAATTTCTTCTTGAGCTAGGATTTTAAACTGGATATTGTGATCTTCAAAGCTTTGTGGGAGATAGATTTTCATTGAACCAGAATCTTTCCTGATAACCCAGAAACTAGCAACATTTGCTGAGTCATGTCATTGTAGCCCCCGAGTCTTAAGACGACTCGAGGAGTTGGCTTGAGATTCCCCATACTTGACAGTGATATAAACCGGCATATAGTTGAATAGCAGAATGTTGTAATTTATGTAAACCAGAAGCTTGAAGCGAGTTGATGATCCTCACAATACTTGTTGTATACTCCCAGTATGAGTCATTCAAAAAACTCCATGACATGACGGTCACCTTTCCAGTAGACAATTTGTCCATGGTGAAGTTGAAGTTAATCATGGGCGACTCGGCCGCGGGAGCAGATAGATGAGTCAGCCGCGGCATTGTAAGCCGGTTCGGACAGGTGAGTCAGCCACGTCGTGTTGATGTAAATTGGGCCGCAGAGGTGGCGACTTGCACACGCTCGTGGAGCAGTGAACAAGCGTGTATGCTGGTGTATGATGATTCTAGTGCCTGCTCCATATCCACGGCCTGGCACCACTTTTGTAATGAACAATTGTCTTGCGCAAAAATATTACCTGCCAGAGTAATTGTTCCCAGATGAATATGTATTAAAAATAGATAGGATAGATAGTAGCTGGTATTTTTGTTATATAAACAAGGATACTTGTGTTGGATGAATTTTTCGGTAGCCTGGCATGGTACAGATGCTTGCACGGCCTCTAGCGTCAACGTATGTTTGACTGCAAACTGTCGAGCCCTTCACGTGTTCATCGGACACCGTCATGTAGACGGGTCCAGGAACGGCGTCTGACCACAACAAGCCTAGCATGGGTAATTTTTCTTGAATGAACAGTTGTGCTCGAATGGAAAGATCTTCATGTGCAGGAGCCACATAATCCATCAAGTCTCGGTCTTGATGATGGTCATGTACGCATATAGTCTTGTAGCAAGGGTATCCCTTTACTTGGATCATCGCATGAATACTTAAGTGGTTTCCCTCGTGGTACATGCACCCGCGCCAGTGGAGAACTCTGCCATGTGTCTTGGTATTTCCTTTTATCCATCGTAAAACATATCCACATAGCTTGTTTTGTGACGATGTAAAACAAACAACATCCGGTCAAACCAGGGGCTGTAATGGCAGGAGCAGTATCAACTACAGAACCATGAAGAAATTCAAATATTATTCCAAGGGTCCAAGCAGTTGTGTCTTTCACATCGGGTGACTGTGTTGCTTCACAGACGACTTTCATGATAAAACCACGCTTCATGTCATTGGGGACGTTAACCTGAGCAAAGCCCAATGAATTATAGAATGATCATGCGGTTGCGAGCCTTACTTCAGAGTTCATTCATACCCCGAATAATAGCTGCAGAAAAATAGTAGCATCCAGCAAGTGCACTGGCGTCGACCCATCACCATCGTCATAGCAGGCCCGCAACTCACCCATGGAGTAAGAACCACGCAAGAGACATGTACCAGAATGGGCAGTAACGCCAAACCCGCAACTCACCCACGGAGCCACGCAGTTAGAGGCCGCAGCGGCGGGTTGAAGGCGAGACCGACAAGGTAGGTGGTGGCTCATAGGTGCTTGGTGTCCGGCTGCTCAAAAATTTGGAGGCGAGGGGAGCAGGGCGTCTCCGAACAATGGAGCATTAGGGTGGCTCGTGGCAGCGAGGCCACACCGGCAACTCGGACAAGGCCAACGGCTCACAGACGAGGCCATAGCGGCTTGGATAGGTCCAAACCGAGCAGCTTGAATGGTGTTGTGGCGCAGGTGGGCGTGGCGACTCGCCATTGGCGGCGGTTCGACGACCGGGTCGTAGTAGCGACGATGACGGACCGACGCCGGTTTGCAAGCGGCGGCTCAATAGCTTGGAGGCGAGGCCGTAGGCAGCAGAGCCGACGTGACACGGAAGTGGCAGAGACTTGGCCGGGGCGGCTCAAAAGGGCTGTTCGGTGACACGGCGTTTCACCGTGAGGTGGCAGGAGTTCAGCATTGAGGCGGAACGGCTTGGAAACGGAGGCGACTTGCGGGCGGAGTCCGCCGGCTCGACGTCTTGTTTTTAGTGGATTCTGCCCCATCCAAAATTATCCAATGTACCATCGTAGTCTGGTTTTTTCCTGTCCATCTCGGTGCGCCTGACAGATTACCTAAGGCTGCCACCACAAAAGGAAAAAACTCGTCATGGATTCGGCGGATCGCTAGGGTTCTTGCTGGGGCCGCAAAAAATGCAACCCTAAATTTTTGTTCATCTCAAATCTCATATATGTTGTTCTGACTGTTCGTCAGGAGACAATGTAGATCCTTCCAAACCGGTTCTTCTTCACCGGAAAAATTGCAACCCTGTCAATCCCTGAGAAATCCCTTCAAGAACTCAACACCATCATGTGCTACCCCACGGTGGGCGCCAACTGTCGTGGATTTGTCACGGCAGATGTCCTAGTGTGAGGACTTAGTCGTGAGGCCAACGCATCTACGTAGTCACTTGAGAGGGGTTGAGAGGACGAGAGACGTGAGGTTTTACCCAGGTTCGGCCCCTCACAGTGGAGGTAAAAGCCTACATCCTACTTCATTGATATTGATGATTCTAATCATGCTTACAAGGGTGCTCTATCTCGAGAGCTATTGACTTGTCTGTCTAAACCTTGTAAAACTTGTCCCCCTTGGGGTGCCCTGCCCCTCCTTATATAAGTTGGAGGGGCGGGTTACATGAGGAGTCCTAGTAGGATTAATATTATTCTATTACAAGTGGGATCCCAGTCTTGCTTCCTTTGTAAGGGAATATTCCTTTTGCCTTCCTTCTCGAGCCGACCCACCATAATATGAGTCGGCCTTCCATGAACCACCTTTTGGGCCACCGGGTCTTGTTGCTCCCCTGACCCGCTTGCCGGGACACCAATGAGTCGCCAACTCTAGGCGGGTTACTAGTAAGTCGTCGGGTAAGGGCGGGTCACCAGTGAGTCGCCAAGTCCGGCCGGATCATAGATCCGGCCGGGTTACACCGCGGGGTATATCCCCGACAAAGGGCAGTGTGATGTGATGTGTCAGGCTCTAGACGTCGATCACCATGAGCAAGTCATCGGTCATAAAGTCGGGGCAACACGGACAAGGTGAGGCGCCACTGATGGATCAATAACCAACCTATACTAAGCAGTTTAGGATAAGCAGGTGAGGTACCTAGCAGGTTACAACAGTAGGCTATGCATCAGAATAGGAGCAATCAAGTACAGCAGCAAAATCTAATGCAAGCACGAGATAGAATGGAATGGGCAATATAGGAATGATCAAGGGGGTTTTGCTTGCCTGGAAGCTCTGTAGACAGATACGGTCCCTCGAAGGTGAACTAGTCGATCACCAGACAAACAGAGGTCTCAGGGGTCTACCGAAAAAGAAGTAACGGAGGGGGAACACAATAAATAACAAAGCAATCAAAAGTATTGATAACCCACAAGTATAGGGGATCGCAACAGTTTTCGAGGATAGAGTATTTAACCCAAATTTATTGATTCGACACAAGGGGAACCAAAGAATATCCTCAAGTATTAGCAGCTGAGTTGTCAATTCAACTACACCTGAAATACTTAATATCTGCAGCAAAATATTTAGTAGCAAAGTAGTATGAAAGTAAGGGCAGCAATAGTAGCAGTAGCAGTTTGTAGCAATCGTAACAGTGGCAACGGAAAAGTAACTTAGCAAAGATCAATATGTGAAAATCTCGTAGGCAATGGACCAATGATGGATAATTATGTTGGATGGCATTCATCATGCAACAATTATAACATAGTTGACACAGAACTAGCTCCAGTTCATCAATATTATGTAGGCATGTATTCCGAATATAGTCATACGTGCTTATGGAAAAGAACTTGCATGCTATCTTTTGTCCTACCCTCCCGTGGCAGCGGGGTCCTATTGGAAACTAAGGGATGCTAAGGCCTCCTTTTAATAGAGTACCGGACCAAAGCATTAGCACTTAGTGAATACATGAACTCCTCAAACTACAGTCATCACCGAGAGTGGTCCCGACTATTGTAACTCCCGGGTTGCCACATCATAACATGTACTAGGTGACTATAACTTGCAATATCGGATCAAGAACACAAATATATTCATGAAAACATAATAGGTTCAGATCTGAAATCATGGCACTCGGGCCCTAGTGACAAGCATTAAGCATAGCAAAGTCATAGCAACATCAATCTTAGAACATAGTGGATACTAGGGATCAAACCCTAACAAAACTAACTCGATTACATGGTAATTCTCATCCAACCCATCATCGTCCAGCAAGCCAATGATGGGATTACTCACGCATGGCGGCGAGCATCATGAAATTGGTGATGGAGGATGGTTGATGATGATGATGGCGATGGATTCCCCTCTCCGAAGCCCCGAACAGACTCCAAATCTACCCCCCCCCCCTCCAAGGAAGAACAGGGCTTGGTTGCAGCTCTGTATCGTAAAACACGATGAATCCCTCTCTCTGTTTTTTATCTCCCCGGACATGAATATATGGAGTTGGACTTAAGGTCGGTGGAGGTCCAGGGGGGCCATAAGGTCGAAAGGCGCGCCCAAGGGGGGTGAGCGCGCCCCCCACCCTTGTAGCCAAGGTGTGGGCCCCCTTCACTTGATTCTTTCGCCAATATTTTTTATTAATTCCAAAACTTATCTCCGTGAAGCTTTGGGACATTCCGAGAACTTTTTATTCTGCACAAAAATAACACCATAGCAATTCTGCTAAAAACAATGTCAGTCCGGGTTAGTTCCATTCAAATCATGGAAGTTAGAGTCCAAAACAAGGGCAAAAGAGTTTGGAAAAGTAGATACGACGGATATGTATCAACTCCCCCAAGCTTAACCCATTGCTTGTCCTCAAGCAATTCATTTGACAAACTGAAAGTGACAAAGAAAAACTTTTACAAACTCTGTTTGATCTTGTTGTTGCAAATATGTAAAGTCAGCATTCAAGTTTTCAGCAAAGATTATGAACTAACCATATTCACAATAACTTTTAGGTCTCACATTTACTCATATCAATGGCACAATCAACTAGCAAGCAATAATAATAAATCTCAGATGAAAACACTTTCTCAAAAAAATCATGATATGATACAACAAGACAGTATCTCGCTAGCCCTTTCTGAGACCGCAAAACATAAATGTAGAGCACCCCTGAAGATCAAGGACTGACTAGACATTGTAATTCATGGTAAAAGAGATCCAGTCACAGTCATACTCAGTATAAATTAATAACAATGCATACATATATGACAGTGGTGCTCTCTAACTAGTACTTTTTATAAGAGGATGATGACTCAGCAATAAAAGTAGATAGATAGGCCCTTCGCAGAGAAAAGCAGGGATTTGCAAGGTGCCAGAGGTCGAGTTTTTAAAGCAGAGATAAATAATATTTTGAGTGGCATGCTTTCATTGTCAACATAACAACTAAGAGATCTCGGTATCTTCCATGCTACATACATTATAGGAGGTTCTCAAACCGAATGGTAAAGTTTATACTCCCCCACCACCAACAAGCACACTCCACGGCTGGTCTGAAACAACGGGTACCGTCCAACTAACAACAATCCTGGGGGAGTTTTGTTTGCAATTATTTTGATTTGATTTGAGCATGGGACTGGGCATCCCGGTTACCAGCCATTTCTCGTGAATGGTGAGTGGAGTCCACTCATCATGAGAATAACCCACCTAGCATGGAATATGCTGACAGCCCCCAGCCGCTACATGAGCAATTTGGGCATACAAAATAGAATTTCATTTGAAGGTTTAGAGTTTGGCACTTGCAAATTTACTTGGAACGACAGGTAAATACCGCATATAGGAAGGTATGGTGGACTCATATGGAATAACATTGGGTTTATGGAAGTGGATGCACAATCAGTATTCCCTCTTAGTACAAGTGAAGGCTAGAAAAAGACTGGGAAGCGACCAACTAGAGAGCAACAACAGTCATAAACATGCATTGAGATTAACCAACATTGAGTGCAAGCATGAGTAGGATATAAATCACCATGAACATAAATATTGTGGAGGCTATGTTGATTTTGTTTCAACTACACGCGTGAACATGTGCCAAGTCAAGCCACTCGAATCATTCAAAGGAGGATACCATCCTATCATACTACATCACAAGTGTTTTAATTTTCATGTTGGCATGCAAGGTAAACCATTATAAGCTCCTAGTTTATTAAGCATGGCATGAGTAACTATAATCTCTAATTGTCATTGCAAACATGTTTCATTTATAATAGGCTGAATCAGGAACGATGAACTAATCATATTTACGAAAACAAGATAGGTCGAGTTCATACCAGCTTTTCCTCATCTCAATCATTTCATCACATATTGTCATTATTGCCTTTCACTTGCATGACCGGACGGTGTGGATAAATAATAATAGTGCATGTGCATTGGACTAAGCTGGAATCTGCAAACATTAATTCAAAGGAGAAGACAAGGTAATACAGGCTCTTTGTTAGATCAACAATAATGCATATGAGAGCCACTTAACATTTTCATCGTGGTCTTCTCCTCTCGACCCCCAAAGAAAAGAAAAGAATTTCAAAGAAACGCACTGAAATATTTTTGGAGTTTTTGTTTCTCTGAAGGAAGAGAAACAAGACCAAGAAAAACTATTTACACAGGGAAGCTCCCAAAAGCAAAAGACGAAAGAGAAATCTTTTTGGGTTTTCTATTAATATTACTACTAAACATGCATAGAAAATAAACTAACTAGAACTATATTTTTTTGGTTTTTCTTAAGGTTTTTCAAACACATAAGAAGAAAGCGAGAATAATAAATAAACTAACATGGATAATATAATGAAAAGTATGAACACCGACAACTAGAATGAGTGTGTGAACATGAATGTAATGTCGGTGAGAAATACGTACTCCCCCAAGCTTAGGCTTTTGGCCGAAGTTGGTCTATGCCCTCGGCTGGCCTGGTGGATATCCAAAGTTGTAGTCGGGGTTGTACTAAGATGCAGCGGCTACTGCCTGAAGGGCTACAGCATGGAGGCGAGCAGCCTCCGCTGTTCTCTCATACTCGTTTGTCTCCTCTCTAATTATAAAATAACGCCCATTTGCCTGAAAGTTAAAGAAAGCCGAAGCAGGAAGAGTAACATGGACGGCGCACCATCTATCAAAGATTAGTCGGTACTGGAGGAACTGTTCGTTCCTTTTAAGAAACTGGTAACGAACCATAGCCTCATAATCTAGAAAAGCAGGTGGCAACTCAATATCATACCCTCTTATGGGTACACCCGAATAATTAGCTAAACGAGTTGCATAAATCCCACCAAATAAATCTCTGTCCTTAGCATTAAGGTGTAGACTCCTCGCAATAATAGCCCCCAGATTATATCGTTTATCGCCTAATATTGCACACATGAGGACACTAAGATCCGAAACGCAAATGTGGCAATGGTCATGTTTACCATTAATGCACCTACCAATAAAGAGAGAAAAAATCTTCTAGGCCCATGGTATAAGATTCCTCATAAAGATCAAATATGACAATATGAGTATTACGCTTAGATGAAAACTCAAACCTCCGCACGAAGGAATCAATGAGATTATAATATTGTAAGCACTTGTCTGACAAGAAATCCTCAAGGTCGGCATTTTGTAAGTACGCATAGAACTCATTCTTAGAACCCGCACGATCCATAAAACCATCCGACGGCCATTCACATGGCTTCACTTGAGCTTCCCTTGGTGGTTTAGGGTCCAGCTCGCGTATCACACGCCTCGGTGCTTGTTTCCTTGAAGAACCACCTTGGTACATTCTCCTAGACATTTTCTTTTCTCTAAATTTTTTTTTGAAATTTTTAGTGACTCGAAATACAAGTGAACTAAAGTCAACAAAATTGATAGCAACTACTCCTACAAGTGCCTAGAGACTATATCATGCATCAAAACTACTTTGGACCATATAAATTTGACATGCATGCTCAAGAACAAGGTCACCACAACAGCAAAAATTTGCAATGAATAAATCACTAGAACATGAACTAATTGGACCATTGGAGGAGTCACATACAATAGATCAATCCCCCCAAAGCAGTTTTGTGAATGGAGCTTTGAGCAAGGAGATTGAAAGTGGCGGCAAAATGAGCAAGAACACGGGTTTGAGCTATGGAGTGATTTTTTCTAGAGGAAGAAGGAGAGGATGGGTGCTAGAATAAGTGGAGGGGGGCACGTGGGACCCATAAGGTCAGGGGGCATGCCCTCCACCCTTGTGGCCAGCTGGTGAGGCCCCCGGTGTGTGTTCAATGCCATAAATTCAAAAATGAAAAATAAAAAATCGTACTAAATTTTCAGGGCATTTGGAGAACTTCTATTTTTGGGGTATTTTTTATTGCACAGATAATTCAGAAAACAGACAGACAATATGATTTTTTGCTATATTTAATCTAAATAACAGAAAGTGAAAGGTGGGTACAGAGAGTTATGCTTTCTAAATTCATCCATCTCATGCTCATCAAAAGGAATCCATTAACAAGGTTGATCAAGTCTTATTAACACACTTCTTCCGAATGACATGAAACCGGAGAATTTTTTAATAACACTAGGTTACCTCAACGGGGATATGCATTTCCCCAACAATAACAATATCATATTTCTTTTTGACAGCAGGAAGAGGGAATTCAAAACCTCCATAGTAATAGTCGGAATTTTTCCAATAGAATTGATACTATGAACTTGAGGTTGTTTCTTCGGAAAGTGTACCGTATGCTCATTACCATTAACATGAAAAGTGACATTGCCTTTGTTGCAATCAATAACAGCCCCTGCACTATTCAAAAAATGGTCTACCAAGGATGATCAACATACTGTCATCCTCAGAAATATCAAGAATAACAAAGTCCGTTGAGATAGTAATGTTTGCAACCACAACAGGCACATCCTCACAAATACCGATGGGTATAGCAGTTGATTTATCAAACATTTGCAAAGAGATTTCAGTAGGTGTCAACTTATTCAATTCAAGTCTACGATACAAAGAGAAAGGCATAACACTAGCACCGGCTCCAAGATCACATAAAGCAGTTTTAACATAGTTTCCTTTAATGGAGCATGGTATAGTTGGTACTCCAGGATCTCCAAGTTTCTTTGGTATTCCACCCTTAAAAGTATAACTAGCAAGCATGGTGGAAATTTCAGCTTCCGGTATCTTTATTTTATTAGTAACAATATCTTTCATATACTTAGCATAAGGAGGCATTTTAAGCATATCAGTCAAACGCATACGCAAAAAGATAGGTCTAATCATTTCAGCAAAGCGCTCAAAATCCTCATCATCTTTTCTCTTGAATGGCTTAGGAGGAAAGGGCATGGGTTTCTGAACCCATGGTTCTCTTTCTTTACCATGTTTCCTAGCAATGAAGTCTCTCTTATCATAACATTGATTCTTTGATTGTGGGTTATCAAGATCAACAGCAGGTTCAATCTCTACATCATTATCATTACTAGGTTGAGCATCAACATGAACATCATCATTAACATTATCACTAGGTTCATGTTCATCACCAGATTGGGCATTAGCATCAGAAATATAAATATCTTTGGGATTCTCAGGTGTGTCTATAGCAGGTTCACTAGCATGCAAAGTCCTATCAGTTTTATTTTTCTTTTTATTACTAGGACTAGGTGCATCAGTATTAATTCTCTCATAATCTTGCTCAACTCTCTTAGGATGGCCCTCGGGATACAAAGGTTCCTGGGTCATTTTACCACCTCTAGTCATAACCCTAACAACATTATCATTATTCTTACTATTCAACTCATTAAGCAAATCATCTTGTGCCTTAAGTACTTGTTCTACTTGAGTTGTAACCATGGTAGCATGTTTACTAATAAGCTTAAGATCATTAACAGTTCTACTCATATAATCACCCAAGTGGTCAAGCATGTAAGCATTACGTTTCGATTGTCTACTGACATAAGCATTGAAATTTTCTTGTTTGACAATAAAATTATCAAACTCATCCAAGCATTGACTAGCAGGCTTATTATGAGCAATATCACCTTCATAAAGTCTACGGAGAGAGTTTACCTCTACTACCCGTGTCGGGTTATCAAGACCATGTATTTCTTCAATAGGCTGTAAATTTTTAACATTTTCGGCTTTAGTACCTTTTTCTTTCATAGATTTCTTTGCTTCTTGCATATCTTCGGGACTGAGAAATAGAACACCCCTTTTCTTCGGAGTTGGCTTCTCAGTTGGTTCACGAAGTGTCCAATCATTTTCATTACTCAATATATTATTCAATAGCATTTCAGCTTGCTCAACAGTTCTTTCCCTAAAAACTCAATCAGCACAACTATCCAGGTGGTCTCTGGAAGCATCGGTTAGTCCATTATAAAATATATCAAGTATTTCATTTTTCTTGAGAGGATGATCAGGCAAAGCTAAGTAATTGGAGAAGCATCCCCCAAGCTTGTGGGAGACTCTCTTCTTCAATTTGCACAAAATTAAATATTTCACTTAAAGCAGCTTGTTTCTTATGAGAGGGGACATATTTTTGAGAGAAGTAGTAAATCATATCCTGGGGACTACGCACACAACCGGGAGCAAGAGAATTAAACCATAACTTAGCATCACCCTTTAACGAGAAAGGAAACAATTTAAGAATATAGTAATAGTGAATTTTTTCCTCATGAGCAAATAGGCTGGCTATATCATTCAATTTAGTAAGATGTGCCTCAAATGTTTCAGATTCATAACCATAGAAAGGATCAGATTCAACCAAAGTAATTAACTCAGGATCGACAGAGAATTCATAATCCTTATCAGTAACAAAGATAGGTGAAGTAGCAAAAGTGGGATCATATTTCATTCTAGCATTCAAGGATTTTTCTTTTAGCTTACACAACTGCAGGATGGTGCTAGCGCAACACTACGATCAGAGACCCTTCGAGAAACTGTGTGCGATGCAATAATTGCAAACGATGGTGTCAGAGAACCATCAAAAATGTCCAAAACGTTTGCAATGACCGATGAATCAAACACGGTTCTGATTTTAGTTGCATGTGCGATGCAGGGCATACGATTGATCCAAAAGAACTGTTTGCGATGAGGAAGAACAACAGAAATGGGCAGCCATATCAATGTGTGTGCGATATACGACATACGGTTCCCTTCGGTGAATTGTGTGCTATTAGGGAATGCAACAGAAACGGTCAGCCAGATCAAGTTATGTGTGATATAAGGCATACGGTTCACTCGGACAAACTATTTTCGATTAGGCAAGAGAATGGAAACAGTTCATCTTAACAAGATGTGTGTGATATGTGGCATTTGCGATCAGCCAAAAGAACACAAACGATTCATGTAAACCATATGTGTGTGATACGCAGCAAACAGCCCACTCGGATGAACTTTTTGCGATGAGAAATTATAACACACACTGTTACTATAGTAAGTTCGTGTGTGATTCTATTCACACAAAAAACTTTGAAAATACAAACTAGTTGCTTGCACACAAACAATTATCAAAAAGTAATGAGATAGACCTTCTTCAAGCCAATCAACATGTGTTCAGAAAACAAAAACTGTCAAAAATTACAAAACAAAGACCTCGATATTAACTAGATGGGATGGGTCAGTACAAAGGTTTATAATACAAAGGTGTATAATAAACCTTTGCGGTTGCCCATCCAACTAGTTAATATTGAGTCCACTTCCCATCCGGTCACCCATCTCATGACTACTCCAGTCTCAGCACACTTAACTTGGGAGTTCTGTTAGATGAGCTATCGGTAGGGAAGCTGGTCCTTGCTGCTGTAGATCCCTCTTTGCAGCCTTTATTGCGCAACACAATGGAAACGGTTCAACTGAACAATATGTGTGTGATACGCGGCAAACAGGTCCGTGATTAGAAATGTGTGCGAAGACCAATAATAACACAGACAATTGCTGCTAATAAGTCGTGTGATTTGCCTTGTCTACAGAAGAATAACATGTATATATATAATTGAAATAAACATCCAATTACATACGTGACTATACGGATCATTCACACACACCTCAATAAACAATTGCATGCATTATAAAGTACGAGAAACGACTATCTAGTCATCTACTTCTTGTGACGCTCCCACCACTGCTTGTGGCTCGATCCATCGGCTCGGTCATGAACAAGACACTTCCTCATGTCAACGATCCGCATGTACATCGTGTAGCTTGTGTATGCGTCATTGGCTACGTACTTGACGTGTTCTTCATCCAGTCTCTTATGCCAAACACTATGCCAGGTGTCCTTGTACTTCTTGCTCTCATCCTTCATCTTCTTGTAGTAGGGGTCGATGATGGCCGAGGCAAGGTCAACCAGGGAGTTCAGTTTGTTCTTGGCGCTGCCCCAGACCTTGTAGTGGTCCTGGATGATGACAAGATTCGGGCATTTCAAGCATGAAACCTTGAGCGCTTTTAGATCATTGGTGGTGTCCACCGCAACGAACTTTTAGTCGGAGCTCTTGATAAAACTGGAGAAACGCTCGCAAGGCCTTGTGGCCAGGTGGTAGTGGTAGACGAGGACGTCATGCCGCACGCACAACTGGGCGAGGACAACCTTCTGATCATGCCCGGCATGACCGGTGGTGTACTCAAGGTCGAAGCCGACCACTTGGTACTTGTCCTTGGCAAGGAACTGCTCCATAGTTTGGATGGATCTCTCCACTGACACCGGATCGTTCGTGTACACCACCGAGAGGGCCTTCCCCTTGCGTGGGTGTCCACTACGTGATGCGTGGTGAACTGCCTGCCGTTGTCGTCGTCGGTCGCTGGGAGCGCCATTGGAGCCACGAGGATTGCCATTGAACCGCTGGATGTCCTCTCTGTATGTGTTGTCGTGGAGGTGCTTATTGTGTCATGTGACGCGAGAGATGAAGGTAATGGCCGCAGGAATAAATGGGGGCCAAACGGCCTGAATTCTCGGCGCGTCTGCATGACAGTTTTTGCATCGGGTAACTGCATTGTGGAGTTGCGCCCGGCTCAACCGCATGCACATGAACGTGTGTGATCGTGCGCCGGCCCCAAACTCTGGCAGCGCGCATGGAGGGATGAGGGCAGAGCACCCGGAGGGACGCGAGAGGGCAGAGCATGCGCTGTGGGACGCGAGCAGAGCACGCCGCAGCCGCCTCAACCGCAATCAACCACATGCATAGAGCAGTTGAACACGCAGGAAATGGTCGCCTACAAGCCGGCCGACACTTGCGTCGCTGCGTAGAGAGCGGTCGGGTGCTACTACCTACGTCTTGGTCTATAGTCCCCTTTATATTATGTGCCATACTTTACCCTCAAATTAAGCAACAAAATATTAATGCATGTTATCAAAATTATATAATTGGAAACTATGTTCAAATACGAATCCAACTATATAATCTTTGGCGACATGCATTCGTATTTTATTAGTTAAATCCTACTTAAACCAGGACGGCTGTATAGTAGGTAATTCAATCACAAACGTTTTTTATTATGTGTACGTGGCCTTTTGTCCTCCTCTCACTGTCGAGTTGGACTGTTTGTATAAATTAAGCACGACTGCTTAATATATGAATGAAATATATGCTTAATTACTGGATTTTAGTTGCAAAAATTATATAGTGCTAGTGATTTTTAGCTGCATATTTTGACAAATCACAATGTTACAAGGTTGACAAATGGCAATGTTACTAGATCAACAAATGTCTATCTTTCAAGTTTGACAAATGGCAACATACCCAATATGACAGATGCAAATCTTACCAAATTGTTTGTAAGTGGTTGCACACGGGTCATCCAAAATGATAATCCCCAAGTGCAGGGAATCATCGTAGCAATTTCCAAAGGTGGAAGTGATAAGTATGGAGTGTCGAACCCACAAGGAGCTAAAGGTAAGATCAATATTCTCTCAAGTCCTATCTGCCACTGATACGACTCTACGTACACCGAACGTTTGCTTCCAACTTGAAACAAGAAATAAAACTATGTTGTGGGTATGAAGAGGATAACTTTGCATGATATCGGAGAGCTAAAATATAAAAGTAGGTGATGTTATCATAAAGTTAGAATATATTACTAAATATTATAAATAGCAAGCGTGGAATAATGATAGGTCGGTGTGCGGAATTGTCCTAGGCAATTGTTTAAAAAGATCAATAATCACTATTGCAATTTCATAAGAGGGAGAGGGATAAGCTAACATACTTTCTCGTCTTGGATCATATGCACTTATGATTGGAACTCTAGCAAGCATCCGCAACTACTAAAGATCATTAAGGTAAAACCCAACCATAGCATTAAAGTATCAAGTCCTCTTTATTCCCATACGCCATGTCCCACTTATCCGTGTTTGTGTTTCAGTCACTCACGCAACACAGACAATAAGTAAACCATGGAAATATTGCAACACCCTACAGCGGGAATCCCTCACGCTTGCGCGACACGGAGGGCACCATAGGATAGCACCAAAGTAAAACATACAACTCATACCAATCTAGATCATCAATCAACCCAAAGACAAAGGATATCTACTCAAAACATCATAAGATGGCAACACATCATTGGATCATAATATGTGGCATAAAGCACCATGTTCAAGTAGGGATTACAGCGGGGTGCGGGAGAGTGGACCACGTAAAAGAGATGGTGATGGTGATGTTGATGAAGACGATCACCGCGGCGATGATTCCCCTCCCGATGGCACTCCGGCGCCATCGAGAGAGAGGAGGAGAGGTCCTCTCCCTTGTGCTTCCTCCTCCATGGCCTCCCCCTGGATGGCGAGAGGTTCCCCCTCTGGTCCTTGGCCTTCATGGCGATGATGGCCCCTCCGGGATCCTCCTCCATGGCTTCTGGTGATGATGGCCCCCTCTGGAAGGGTGCCGGAGAGGGCCTAGATTGATTTGTCGTGGCTATAGAGGCTTGCGACGGCGGAACTTCCGATCTAGGTTATTTCCCAAAGGTTTCTGTATTTATAGGAGGAGTTGGTGTTGATTTCACGTCAAGGGGCCCTTGGGGAGTCCATGAGGCAGGGGGCACGCCCCAGGGGGGTGGGCGCGCCCCCACCCTCATGGGGCCCACGGGACTCCCCTCCGGTAGATTTTTGTTCCAGTATCTTTCATATTTTCTAGAAAAAATCTTCGTTGATTTTCAACGCATTCCAAGAACTTTTATTTCTGCACAAAAACAACACCACGGTAGTTCCGCTAAAAATAGCGTCAGTCCGGGTTAGTTCTAATCAAATCATACCAAAATCATATAAAACTATTGTAAACATGGCATGAATACTTCATAAATTATAGATACGTTGGAGACGTATCAGCATCCCCAAGCTTAATTCCTGCTCATCCTCGAGTAGGTAAATGATAAAAGAAATAATTTATGAAGTGTGAATGCTAGCAAATGCATAAGTTTGATCAATGATAATTTCAATCACCTTTTGTAGCATCATTATATGTCATAACAATAGCTCATCTCATAAAACTTTTCATGATCAAGTAACAAGCTATTCACATGTTAAAGTATAGATCATAAACTTTCTTGAAACGACAAACTATATTCTCAGTCATCAAACAATTGCAATTCATCTTATTTTCAGGAAGGGTCTATGTCAGAGCTTTGATTCAGCAAACTCCACATACTCAACTATCATTTAATCTTTCAGAATTGCTAACACTCACGTCATATTTATGGGTTCAAAGTTTTAATCAGACATAGAGAAAGATAGGGGCTTATAGATTCGCCTCTCAACCTTTTACCTCAAGGGTAAAGTCAACAATAATAGTTCATGATAACTTACATCCAATTGGATATATATATATATATATATATATATATATATATATCAGGATCTTTCCAACACAATGCGCTTGCCAAAGGATAAAATGTAAAAAGGAAAGGTGAAGATCACCATGACTCTTGTATAAGGTAAAAGACAAGAATAAAAGATAGGCCCTTCGCAGAGGGAAGCAGAGGTTGTCATGTGCTTTTAAGGTAGGATGCACAAAATCTTAATGCAAAAGAACGTCACTTTATATTGCCTCTTGTGATAAAGACCTTTATTATGCAATCCGTTGCTTTTATTTCTTTCCTATCACAAGTTTGTATAAAGCTTATTTTCTTCGCACTAATAGATCATACATATTTAGAGAGCAATTTTTATTGCGTGCACCAATGACAACTTACTTGAAGGATCTTACTCAATCCTTAGGTAGGTATGGTGGACTCTCATGGCAAAACTAGTTTAAGGGATGTTTGGAAGCACAAGTACTATTTCTACTTGGTGCAAATAATTTGGCTAGCATGAGAGGGAAAGGCAAGCCCAACATGTTGGATGACCCAAAACAATATAACGTTTCAGATATAGGAAAACATAAGCCATTAAGTTATCTTCCATGTCCAACATCAACTTTTTAGCATGTCATATTTTAATGAGTGCTCACAATTACAAAAGATGTCCAAGATAGTATATTTATATGTGAAATCTCTCTTCCTTCAATATTCTTTCATGAATTGTTCAAGTGACCAATTCTGTGTTTGCTAACTTCCAATAAGTTTACTACCTATACTTATTACGTGTGAAGTCATTACTCCCCATGGTATAAGCATATGAAACATATATAAATTGAGATCTATGATATTCAATTCATTCAACCATTTATCATAGGATATACGTGAAACACGTGAGTAAATGACAAACTACTCCGAAAGATATAAGTGAACACTGAGTAGTCAAATAATTAACTAGCCACGGGAGGATTCTTTTTCATTCAAGATTTCAGATCCAATGATTTTATTCAAACAGCAAGTAAAATTGAAAATACGCTCCAAGCAAAACACATATCATGTGATGAATAAAAATATAGCTCCGAGTAAGGTATACCGATAGTTTTGAAGACGAAAGAGGGGATGCCTTCCGGGGCATCCCCAAGCTTAGGAGCTTGAGTCTTCCTTGAATATTACCTTGGGGTGCCTCGGGCATCCCCAAGCTTAGGGTCTTTCCACTCTTTTTCTCCTCATATCGATATCTCACCCAAACTTGAAAACTTCAATCACACAAAACTTAACGGAACTTCGTGAGATAGGTTAGTATGATAAAGAGCAAAACATTCACTTTGGTACTGTAAAAGACAAGGTTCATAATTGTTCTCACACAATGCCTACTGTACCATACCATTTCTGCAATTTATATTGAGAAATATAAGAAATAGAAACTAGAAAACAAGCAAACTATGCAATGAAAACAGAATCTGTCAGAAACAGAACAGTCTGTAATGATCTGAACAGCAACCATACTTCTGCTACTCAAAAAATTATGAAATAAATTGGTGGACGTGAGGAATTTTTCTATTAATCATATGCAAAAAGAATCAACCTAAAAGTACTCTCCAGTAAAAAATGGCATCTATTCTCGTGAGCGCAAAGTTTCTGTTTTTTTACAGCAAGATTGCAAAGACTTCACCCATGTCTTCCCAAAGGTTCTACTTGGCACAAACACTAATTAAAACATAAAACCACATCTAACCAGAGGCTAGATGAAATATTTATTACTAAACAGGAACAAAAAGCAAGAAACAAAAATAAAATTGGGTTGCCTCCCAACAAGCGCTATCGTTTAACGCCCCTAGCTAGGCATGATGATTTCAATGATGCTCACATAAAAGATAAGAATTGAAACATAAAGATATAATCATGAAGAATATGACTAGAACATTTAAATCTAACCCAATTCCTAAGCCTAGGGATTTTGTGAGCACATAATTTATAGGAACAAGAATCAACTAGCATAGGAAGGCAAAACAAGTATAACTTCAAAACTTTAAGCACATAGAGAGGAGAGTTGATATTGTTGCAAATATTACAAGCATGTATTCCCCCTTCATAATAATTTTCAGAGGCATCATGAATGAATTCAACCATATAACCATCACATAAAGCATTCTTTTCATGATCTACAAGCATAGAAATTTTCTACTCTCCACATAAGCAAAATTCTTCTCATTCGGAATAGTGGGATCACTAATTCCTAAAGTTGATACTCTTCCAAACCCACTTTAGATGATAGTATTATTCATACTCCAAAATAATATAAGTGAAGTTCATGGATCATTATTAAATTAATATAGACTAACCAATATCCAAGCTCAAAATATGTAAGTGAAGCACACGAAGCATTCTATAAAACCATACTCAAAAGATTCAAGTGAAGCACAAAGAGCAATTCTATAAAATCATTCTTAAAAGATATAAGTGAAGCACATGAAGTATTCTATAAATCAATGAAGGGCTATCTCATACTAGCATGGTTCTTAAAGGAAACACAAAGGACACAAATCATGTGAACAAAACAAAAACCGAGGTATACCAATATTTGTTGAAGAAGAAAGATGGGATGCCAACCTGGGTATCCCCAAGCTTAGATGCTTGAGTATCCTTTGAAAAATTTACTTGGGGTGCCTTGGTAATCCCCAAGCTTGAACTCTTTCCCCTCTTTATTCTTCTCATATTTATAGCTTCTCGATCTTCGAATACTTCATCCACACAAAACTTTAACAAAAACTTTGTGAGATCCGTTAGTGTAATAAAGCAAACTACCACTTTAAGGTACTTTAATGAACTCATTCTTTATTTATATTGGTGTTAAACCTACTATATTCCAAATTCTCTATGGTTCATACCCCCCGATACTAGCCATAGATTCATCAAAATAAGCAAACAACACACGAAAAGCAGAATCTGTCAAAAACAGGACAGTCTGTAGTAATCTGGAAGTTTAGTAAACTTATGTAACTCCAAAAATTATGAAATAATATGAAAATTTAAAAAAATTGTACATAAGTAATGTTCAAAAAGTTCCAGACCCATTTGACCTTCCAGTAAAAAATGTAAAATCACGCGCTACAGCTAAAGTTTATGTTCTTGTTCTGCACATAGTAAACAAGCAATCTAATCATCCTAAAACCAAAGGTTGGCACATTATTTTTATAATACAATGGATATATACAAGGGGATAATTATTTACAGAGAAACTTCCATGAAACATTCTACATTGTTTCCGTGAGCATGAACACAAGTGCTCAAGGTCGACCCTCACTTCTTCAATGCATAACTTTCCAATCACTTCTCTTTTTGAAAAACTTTTTTGGCATGAGAGGCAAGTAAATTTTTTTTGTATTTTCATTCTTTAATGTTTTTTTGTATGTTTCACCCACAACTAAACAAAAACAAAAAGGAAAAAGAAATTCTACTTAGTGAAGGATCCAAACAAGCACACACGAGAATATCAACCCCATGTTATTGCTCCCCGGCAACGGCGCCAGAAAAGAGCTTGATAATCCCCAAGTGCAGGGAATCATCGTAGCAATTTCCAAAGGTGGAAGTGATAAGTATGGAGTGTAGAACCCACAAGGAGCTAAAGGTAAGATCAATATTCTCTCAAGTCCTATCTTCCACTGATACGACTCTACGTACACCGAACGTTTGCTTCCAACTTGAAACGAGAAATAAAACTACGTCGTAGGTATGAAGAGGATAACTTTGCATGATATCGGAGAGCTAAAATATAAAAGTAGGTGTTGTTATCATAAAGTTAGAATATATTACTAAATATTATAAATAGCAAGCGTGGAATAATGATAGGTCGGTGTGCGGAATTGTCCTAGGCAATTGTTTAACAAGATCGGTAATCACTACTGCAATTTCATATGAGGGAGAGGCATAAGATAACATACTTTCCCGTCTTGGATCATATGCACTTATGATTGGAACTCTAGCAAGCATCCGCAAGTACTAAAGATCATTAAGGTAAAACCCAACCATAGCATTAAAGTATCAAGTCCTCTTTATTCCCATACGCCATGTCCCACTTATCCGTGTTTGTGTTTCAGTCACTCACGCAACACAGACAATAAGTAAACCATGGACATATTGCAACACCCTACAGTGGGAATCCCTCACGCTTGCGCGACACGGAGGGCACCATAGGACAGTACCAAAATAAAACAAACAACTCATACCAATCTAGATCATCAATCAACCCAAAGACAAAGGATATCTACTCAAAACATCATAGGATGGCAACACATCATTGGATCATAATATGTGGCATAAAGCACCATGTTCAAGTAGGGATTATAGCATGGTGCGGGATAGTGGACCGCGTAAAAGAGATGAGGATGGTGATGTTGATGAAGACGATCACCGCAGCGATGATTCCCCTCCCGACGGCACTCCGGCGCCACTGAGAGAGAGAGGAGGAGAGGTTATCCCCCTTGTGCTTCCTCCTCCATGGCCTCCCCCTGGATGGGGAGAGGTTCCCCCTCTGGTCCTTGGCCTTCATGGCGATGATGGCCCCTCCGGGATCCTCCTCCATGGCTTCCGGTGATGATGGCCCCCTCCGGCAGGGTGCCGGAGGGGGCCTAGATTGATTTCTCATGGCTACAGAGGCTTGCGGTGGCGGAACTTCCGATCTAGGTTATTTCCCGAAGGTTTCTGTATTTATAGGAGGAGTTGGCGTTGATTTCACGTCAGTGGGGCCCTCGGGGAGTCCACTAGGTAGGTGGCGCGCCCTAGGGGGTGGGCACGCCCCCACCCTCATGGGGCCCACGGGACTCCCCTCCGGTAGATTTTTGTTCCAGTATTTTTCATATTTTCCAGAAAAAATCTCCGTTGATTTTCGGCGTGTTCCGATAACTTTTATTTCTGCACAAAAACAACACCACGGTAGTTCTGCTAAAATAGCTTCAGTCCGGGTTAGTTCTAATCAAATCATACCAAAATCATATAAACTATTGTAATATATACGTTGGAGACGTATCACAAAACAACCTTGCGTTGAAGAGATGCACAAATCCTGATCTTGCTTTGCATACATGTGCTCTATCTAAAACATTTGTGATCAACAGCTGCATAAATCCTGCTCGGCACATTTTCCCTTGGCTTCCTAGGGAAGCTGACGAGTTTGCATACGGGTGTTCTAACTAAAATGTTTCCGATTGAGATACAATATTAAACCCAAGAAAAAAATTATTTCCAGCGGTGGCGAAGGAGGCATGCCGTGCCGTCCTTGTCGTTGTCGTCCTCCGAGACACCATTGTTGAAGTTTTCAAGGCAGCTCAGAATGTTCTTCACTTGTAATCAAACATCATGTCATCGCACGATCGACTGGCGGGGTGCGGGAGGACGACAGCTGGCGGCCCTGAGAGGCAGCGGTCGACGGCGGCGTCCCAGGCCGCTAAGGGGAGCACGCGCACGGGCATGGGCGTGGCGGGTGTAGCCAAACGCACGGGGACCGACGCCGTGGTGGGTGGAGGGGCGCGCACATGCATAGGCACGGGCACGGGCGCTGGCACTGGCGTTGGCATGTACACGAGCTCGCACGGGTCTGCAGAGACCTCGGTGACGCCCGCGGCTTCCAGCTCTGCGATAGTGCTTGGCGACCAGCCTGTCAATGCTACCGGGATGCTCGTTGGGACCGGAGCGGGGGCAGCAACAGCCGCAGCCATCTCGTTCTAGGCCATGTCCATGAGGCCCCATTCCTCCTTATTTTCTATCTCCTCTGGCTCGGAGTCGACTTCACCAAACTTGAAGACTAGTGGCAGATGATCCTTCTGCGCCATGGTGTTGGTGGAGGTCTGCTGGACGGAGGGGAATGGGAGGCGAACAGTAAGGCCGCCCGTATTAAGAAGCGGCTTGGGCGCCATTAATGGGCAGGAAGGCGGTGGGCCATGGAAGTAAAAGGGCTCGATTCCTAGTGAGCCTGCACAGCGTACAGCTCGCACACTTCCCGGTGAGCCTACGCATTGGAGGACAGCTTGCACGCCTCTTGGTCATCCTATGCACCGGATTGTGCTCGCACGCCTCCCGTTCAGTCAAGCAGCTGTCCGCACGGCACCTCCTATAGCCATTAGAACGAAGACACGTGGCGTCACGTGAATGGTTAACAAACGCACACGATTTGAATTATACAAACGTTTGAGAGGTTATAGTGGTAGCTATTAGTTTGAAAATGCCTTTGTTGGCTGTTATTCGAGTGATTCTTCTCTCAAAATGGACACAAAAAATACCACAGCATGTCAGGTGCCATTCCATAATAGCATGCCAAGTTTCATGAATTTCAGACGAGTTTTGGATTTGCTAGAATTTAAAAACAAAGTAGTTCAACATTTTGTCGGCAATCAACAGTGCCCTAGTGTTTGAAATTCATTCTCATTTCTTGCATGGGACCTAAGCATACACCCAAGGACAAAGATTTAATTTTTCAACCAATTTATATGCACTGGAGCATGTGCATGTAGTTCAAATTTGAATTATGCACATAAAATTCCTAGAAAACCCAGTTAATGTATAAAAATGTCCAAACGAACCCCAAAAAATTGCAAAATTTAACACAACACTCCAGTTGTTCTATGTTGACACTAGAAAATTTTAGAAAGCAATAAGAGGCAGCGGATATCGTTTCATCCCCAAAGGTGGGACATTCCTACCGAAACCATAAGGCTTGTTGTGAGAAGCTCTGGTTTGTGAGAAGCTTATACCCAAACCAGCCCCAAATGAGACAAAAAAATTATCACAGCATGTCGATGCCACTCCATGACAGAATGCCAAGTTTCATGAATTTCAGACGAGTTTTGGATTTACTAGAATTTAAAAGCCAGGAATCTCAATGTTTGCAGCCGAGTGACGGTAGCAGGGTGTTTGACATTCATTACCATTTCTTGCATGGGACCTAAGCATGCAACCAAGGACAAAGATTTGATTTTTCAACCAATTTATATGCATTAGAGCATGTGCATGTAGTTCAAATTTGAATTATGCACATAAATGCATCAAAAACTCAATTAATGCATAAAAATGTCCAACGTGTTGGGGAACGCGGTAATTTCCAAAAACTTCCTACGATCACGCAAGATCTATCTAGGTGATGCATAGCAACGAGAGGGGGAGTGTCGTCTACATACCCTCGTAGACCGAAAGCGGAAGCGTTATGACAACGCGGTTGATGTAGTCGTACGTCTTCACGATCCGACCGATCCTAGCACCGAAGGTACGGCACCTCCGCGATCTGCACACGTTCAGCTCGATGACGTCCCACGAACTCTAGATCCAGTTGAGGTCAAGGGAGAGTTTCGCCAGCACGACGGCGTGGTGACGGTGATGATGAAGTAATCGGCGCAAGGCTTCGCCTAAGCACTACGATGATATGACCGAGGTGGAAATCTATTGAGGGGGGCACCGCACACGGATAAAAGATCAACTTGATCAACTTGTGTCTATGGGGTGCCCCCTCCCCCAAATATAAAGGAGTGGAGGAGGGGGGCGGCCGGCCTCAAGGGGTGCGCCCCTAGGGGAGGAATCCTACTCCAAGTAGGAGTAGGTTCCCCCTTTCCTAGTCTAACTAGGAGGGGAAGGAAGGAGGGGAAGGAGAGAAGGAAAGGGGGGCCACCCCCCTAGTCCAATTCGGTTTGAGCTAGGGAGGGCGTGCGCTCCACCTTGGCCTGCCTCCTCTCTTCCACCACTTGGCCCATGAGGCCCAATAACCCCCCGGGGGTTCCGGTAACCCTTCGGTACTCCGGTTTTATCCGAAACTTCTCCGGAACACTTCCGGTGTCCGAACATAGCCATCCAATATATCAATCTTTATGTCTCGACCATTTCGAGACTCCTCATCATGTCTGTGATCACATTCGGGACTCCGAACAACCTTCGGTACATCATATCACATAAACTCATAATACCAATCGTCATCTAACGTTAAGTGTGCGGACCCTGCGGGTTGAGAACTATGTAGACATGACCGAGACACGTCTCCGGTCAATAACCAATAGCGAAACCTGGATGCTCATATTGGTTCCTACATATTCTACAAAGATCTTTATCGGTCAAACTGCATAACTACATATGTTGTTCCCTTTGCCATCGGTATGTTACTTGCCCGAGATTCGATTGTCGATATCATCATACCTAATTCAATCTCGTTACCGGCAAGTCTCTCTACTCGTTTTGTAATGCTTCATCCCGCAACTAACTCATTATTCACGTTGCTTGCAAGGCTTATAGTGATGAGCATTACCGAGAGGGCCCAGAGATACCTCTCTGAAACACGGAGTGACAAATCCTAATCTTGATCAATGCCAACCCAACAAACACCTTCGGAGACACCTGTAGAGCACCTTTATAATCACCCTTTTACGTTGTGACGTTTGGTAGAACACAAAGTGTTCCTTCGGTATTCGGGAGTTGCATAATCTCATAGTCTGAGGAACATGTATAGGTCATGAAGAAAGCAGTAGCAATGAAACTGTAACAATCATGATGCTAAGCTAATGGATGGGTCTTGTCCATCACATCATTCTCCTAATGATGTGATATCGTTCATCAAATGACAACACATGTCTATGGTTAGGAAACATAACCATCTTTGATTAACGAGCTAGTCAAGTAGAGGCATACTAGGGACACTATATTTTGTCTATGTATTCACACATGTACTAAGTTTCCAGTTAATACAATTATAGCATGAATAATAAACATTTATCATAAAATAAGGAAATAAATAATAACTTTATTATTGCCTCTAGGGCATATTTCCTTCAGTCTCCCACTTGCACTAGAGTCAATAATCTAGTTCACATCGCCATGTGATTTAACACCAATAGTTCACATCTGTATGTGATTAACACCCATAGTTCACATCGCCATGTGACCAACACCAAAAGGGTTTACTAGAGTCAATAATCTAGTCCAGATCGCTATGTGATTAACACCCAAAGAGTACTAAGGTGTGATCATGTTTTGCTCGTGAGAGAAGTTTAGTCAACAGGTCTATCACAATCAGAGCCATATGTATTTTACAAATATTCTAGGTCTACAATGCTCTGCATGGAGCTACTCTAGCTAATTGCTCCCGGTTTCAATATGTATGTTTGACACGAGAAAAATCTTATTTGCACTCCGTGAGAAGGGAAGAGAAGGAGTGTAGATTTCTCTCATGCGACGGGAGAAGAAAATGTGGGCGCGCCGGTTTACCGTAGTACACAAAGAAAACAAAGAGATGGGAACAGTATTTTATTAATCTCAAGGATAACAAAACCAATTCCCGATATGCACTCCGTGGCCTACTAGCATGGCCTGCCTAACTAGCGTTGTGCGGTCTCCTGGTTCCCGGGGCCTCGGAAGGCTCCCGGTTAATTACTCCCGCGGGTTGCTCCGCGAGATACCTCCGATTAAGCTATGTGGTCGTTTTCGTCGTCTTTGCTTCACGTTCTCCATGCATATGATGATGGTGTGTGTAGGTGCGGGCAGCGGCAAAGCCCGTGTCCTCATTGGTACACGTGCCGCTCAAAACATGGCTTTGTGCTAGCCACATCTGTCCTCGCCGTCGCGCCTTGTCGGTGTTGACAGCATTGATGTAATCGGTGTTGGGGTAGCATGGATCCTGCTTGGCTCAGACTTCTTGATGATGTAGCGGCTTCATCGGGGTATGCAAGGGGTTGCCTCGCGGGAGTATTCTTTTGTGGAGACTCTCATCAGTGCAAAACCAACGCACACTCACATCGGCATGGCCGGTATGGTTGGCATCTCGTCTCAACTAGACGTCGAGGTTACGACAATCTATGGAGACAAAGACTCCGCTTCACAAGGCCGTGAGAGGTAACACCTTAGAGGGGCGTGGTGGATGCCTCGTCTCGGCTAGACGCCGTATTCAGTGGTCTGCCAAAACAAAGATCATGCCGCGGGGCCGAAGAAAAGTGACATCATGCAAAGGCACGGTTGATGCCTTGTCTCAGCTAGACGCCATACTCGGTGGTCTGCTAAGACAAGGATCACGCCGCCTGTACGACAATAAGACCTGTATGCAAAAAAGGGTGCACCTCTTCTTGGCTGGACGCCGTATTCGGTGGTCCACCAAGACAAAGGCGAACATCGCGGGGCCGAAGAAGGATGACATGGAGGGGCGTGATTGATGCCCTGTCCCAGCTAGACGCCGTATTTTGTGGTCTGCTAAGACAAGGAGCACGCCGCCTGTATGACAATGAGACCTGTGCAACGAAGGGTGCGCCTCGTCTCGGCTGGACGCTGTATTCGGTGGTCCACCAAGACAAGAGTGAAACATTTTGGTGTTTAAGAAGGATGGCTTCATGGAGGAGCGTGGTTGATGCCTCGTCTCAGCTAGACGCCGTATTCGGTGGTCTGCTAAGACAAGGAGCATACCGCCTGTACACTGAGGCCTATAAGCCATGAAGAGTGCACCTCGTTTTGGTGAAACACCGTATTCGGTGGTCCGCCAAGACAAGGGCGCTGCCTCACAAGACCAATGAAGGTGACTTTGTAGAAGGGCGTGGTTGGGCTCCATCGTTGGCGAGCTCCGTCCGCACCCAATCACGACGTGCAAAGATGAAGGGCTCGGTGTGGACAAACTCCAGCGGTGTTGGTGTAATCTCCTTGTTCAATGAAGTCCCCTCCAGTGCCGGCGATGGAATTGTATGAGCGTTGTCTTCGGCGACGAGCACGTACCCTTCGTGTAGTGCATGCATGCTGGATGTAAGGAGGAGACAAAAAAAATTAGATAAAAGTCTCGCCTTCCGGAAACATGACCATTGTGTTGATCGCCACCGAGGTTCTTTGCGCGGATGAGGGTACGCCGAGTCACCGATCTCCTGTCAACGTGCGTCGGCTACGTGCATTTTGCCTGTTGATGAATGTGGCGTTGCGTGGACTTGCTTGATGGATGGATGCGTGATGAGTTTGTTGGGTGCGTGTGTGAGTGGCGTGAGATTTCTTTCATGGGTTTGTTGCCTGTCCTCCCCTCAATGTTGAGACTTTGCCTCTATATATAGGCGTCCGGCTGGTGCAGAAGAAAGGAAACGTGACAAGGAACGAATCAGATTTCTTGGACTGTACTCTTGCTTCGTTCGGCAAGTCATCTTTCCTTTTGTATTTGTTTCCAAATTTTGGTGACTCCACGACTTTTTATTGCTCCTTCGTGAGCTAAGTAAATCCTAATGCTGCTTATACACCTTCCTTCTGCTAGCATCTTTCCATTTGAGACTGCAAAAAGAAAGGAAACCATCTTGCCTACATGGCTGCCGCGTATAATCTACCAAAAATACATGCATGTATGTTACTTTACGTGTGCATGCAAAAAGGTAACCAAAGACTAGCTAGTAGTACACGTATATGCTTGGTTTGAGTACTGCGGGTATTCGGAAATATACACGGGCTTGCCGGCCGGCCGAGATACCCGAATACGTACATATAGCATATAAATACCAAGTGCAAGGCAAGCTTGTCACGTACATGCAAAACCCATTTTTTTTATTTTTGAACGAGCATGCAAAAGCTACGTACATATGATTATAAGCCCAAACTCAAGTACATTACCTGTGCATTACCTGTGCCGAGCTCGAAGTTGAGATTGATACGGTGAAGCACGTCGGATAGCTCCATACAAGGCAAGTTTACTTCAACTCTTCATACAAGGAAGCAAAGTCCTCAACATAGTCCAAAGCTCCCGATCGATGCAATCCCTTGCCGCATCCGACCACGGTTCTTGCATAGGTCTTGCCATGTATGCATCATCTATGCTGCTATAAAGATGAGACCCTGGGTAGCGTCCAAAAGCACACAAGTTTGATCATCGCCCACAACACATCTGATCAGAAGAGAAAAAGGTACAATTTCGTTATCTCTTTTCTGAAGCTAATGCATCTCCTAGACTTTGCATGTTCTGTGTGCATGCCTAGTAGATAAACTTGCATCTTTTGTCTCCTACTAACTTTGTATTTGTTGTTTCAACCGTATCATCAGGACACCATGGGACGGGGTGACAAGTTAAAGAAGTACAGATCAAGAGATGTTGAAGGCTCGACGAGCGGCAGCAGGAACGGCAAAGGAGGCTCAACTCCTCCACCACCTCCAAGCAAGTCGGGAAACCATTTCAAGGGCGTGGAGTACACACACCGGTCACCACCGTTGCCTAGTGCCCCGCCGCTTGTACTGAAGTCGCATAGCACAGTGCCACGGACTACGCGTAGCTACCCGAACCGCAACTCAAAGAATTCAGACGAGACATCCATCTCTCTCGATGCCGACGCTCCACCACTAGGGAACCTCGAGGTAAAGAAAATAATAAAGAAACAGAGCTTGATTGAATGTATTCTTTTCTTACTTCTATGTATATCCTGTATGCATGCATGACAAACTTAACGACGTGTTGCCGTTCGTGCCTATGAGCCGCGGTATGGAGCAACTCTTAGACGAGGTGATGGAAAGCATGGACCAAGATGAGCCGGCCTCAAAATATGCACCTCCGGCCAATTCTAGTTCAGTGAAGAAGCACACGCCCCCGGCGGCGAGTGATCCAACTGCGAATTCGTCAAGTGTGGCAGGGAGCGATCTCGTCGTAAAACTCGCCTCCCTGGTGAAAAAGCCCGCTTCTTTAACCACATCAACAAGCACCCCCAAAGTGGACAAATAGCGGTCATCGGGTGCTATCAGTGACAAGGATGTTGGGATAACTGGAAAGAAACCAAGGCCGCCTGCTTGCGGTACGTGTATAGTACACCCACCACCTTTGCATAAATTTTCTTTTGATGCTTTCTTGACTCTTTCTCTTTTTGTCGCCTTTCTAGATGTTTCCAGCAAATCAACTAATCTAGAAGGCTTTTATTCCCCTGAGGCAAAGGAGCTCCGTGTATTAATTGAGCAACACCAAAATATCCTTGCTAGAGAAAACACTCTGAACAAGAAGCTCAAAGTCCCTCCGACTAATAACATCTCAACGCCAAGCCTTGTTCTCCCGCCCGAAATAGCAGCAAAGTACATCTCAATAGGACTCAAGGATATACAAGAGGTGCTAAGGGAGCAGCCGATCAATGAGGAGCTAACCATAACTAAAATCAAGTCTGTGATAAGTATGTGGAAGATCCCGTATGCGAACGAGGTCCCGCCAGACCTTGAGATTCTGATTCGACACCTTGAAGTAGTGGTGGCTCGTCTGGGCGGAAAAGGTGGTCTTGCCACTTCCCACACATCAGCACCCGCGCCGGCGCAAGTGTCATCTCTATTGGAGAAACTCGATGCAGCTATGCAGGGATCACTCAAGGACTTTGCCGCCTCGAGAAGGAAGGGCCGCGCCTAGAGGGGCACCTTGCCGACCTCGCCTCCATCTGCAACAGACAAAAGAAGTTGGCCGAAGAACATCGGATGCTTACCGGCAAACATCAGCAGCTTGTCAAGGAGTACAAGGCCCTCTGTGAGAAGGAAACCGAGATGGCGGCACTGGCTGAAAAGCGCACGTGCGTCCTAGCTGACATGATGACTTCTAGCTCCCGCCATCTTGAAGCTCATGAGGATGCAGTCTGTAGTTCGTCACAGGTGGTCGAGTCATACACAAGACGTCGTGCGGAGGCGGCTGCCTTCCTGGCCGCCGGCGGAACGCTTCCAGAGATCGCGACGATCCTAGCATATAAAGTTCCTGAGTGAGGGAGCGGGCTAGAGATCATGGACTGCTTTGCAAAAGCTGCACTTAAAAATAGGTTCTATCTTAGTTAAATATAATTTGTCTTGGCTCATCCAGAAAAAAGTTTGATTAGTCCCAGTGAACTTTTGTATCATCGATCAATAAAATGATAGCTTTTGTGATATGTCTCCTTTTTTACTTCTACTTGTCGGGTCTTTGCTTCATACTGGCCATGGAGCTGCGTTGTATCAGCTTCCCACAACGATGAGGCTAGCTAACCACAACCTCCCTGGTATATATGCTGCAATCCTTCCGGCTTGCTCTTCGTTGGACTCCACCAATGCTTGATGCAACAGCTTCAACTTGTCTTGCACCAGCCGCGACACCTTCGAGCGCACATCTAGACATCAAAAATATATCGATCAATCCATCATATGTGTGGGTGTTCGTATGCTTATTTGTATGTCCGTCGTCGCGGCCTCCACGTATAACCGAGGCATATATTTCCGATGTACATATTGCCGCCCTCATGCATGCATGTATGTACGTAGGCAAAATTGCCATGCACCACGTACAAGATCAATCAAGAGATTAACTAGTTCGTGCATGCACTAGTCCACCATGTGTGTACGTATACTCTTCCCTGTGTAACCTGCACTCCCGAAAATTCCTTTTTGTTCAAAAAATAATAATAATAACAATTAAGGGATTAGTCACGTAAGAGAGAGAGGAAAAAGAGTTGGTCCGTATCTTTTTTAGTACTTATTTAACCTCTCTTCTTTAGTACAAAACTGTGCCAAACAAATGCCCCCTCACAAAATAAAGTTCGAGTGTGAACCGATCGAACTTAATTTGGTGAAAACATTTTTTTGTAACGAATTGTTGCATCAACATGTGTGCAGCCTAGAGAGGTATTGACCCGATGTTCGCGATATTGAGGGTCGTCCCGAAGATGATTGATTGATAGTAATGTAAATTAGTGTAGGCATGTCCATCCACACCTGTGTTTTTCTAGGGTGCTCGTTGGATCGTATAACACGCACGATGCCAGCCAACGAAGGAACCCTATCATGTCTTCGTTCCATGGCGAAACATCACGCCTTGTCCTGAAAACAAAAATAAATTTTTTACCAATCATGTCGCCACCGTCTAGCTGCTACGGTGCCAGCCGACTTGATTGGAGGGTTTCACAGATTCACGCTGCCCGCACTGGCGCATTGCATGCTCCCGTGATCTCTTTGGTGTTGATGTAGGCGAGGCATCGGTAGACCGTCGATAGCTCCCCTTCGTTGAGCGAACCGTCACACCATCCATGGTGTGATAATTCTGGTGGTGCGCCGGGACGCCATCAGCCTTACGAATAATCGAGGGGTTGACGTTGCCCCCACGCTTCATTGTTGTTGGAGATGAGGTTGTGGAGATGAAACGGCTCCACCTTCGTGAGCGCCGGTGTTGCCTTCTGGCGCCCATCGTGCGTGTCGGTGTAGACCATTGGTTGTCGGGCTGTCGTCGGTGTTGTCAGGGACGCATGGGTATTGCTGCACCCAGGATGTAGTTCGATGTAGTGCTTGTTGTCGGAAAGCCGTCGACGATGACAGAGAGTACCTCTCCATGGCTGCAAAGATGTTGGAGGAGCACAACTAGGAACACCAACGAAAACAGGCGAAAACGAGAAAGGGAAAAATGTGGGTTTTAAAATGTTGGCTTTCCCGTTATACACGAGCTATAGGCGTGATATCCGAGAAGGCTACCGAAGGACTTGTCATTGGGAACCGTTGAAAGACCTTGACGATTGCAACTCAACAACTTAAATAGCTTTCGTGTATGTGTATGAAGACACCGTCTTTCGGGATGCTTCCGAGAGGCAACAAAAATTCACACTCTAGCCCATCATCATACTGAGGGCCCCATAGCTCAACATGCCCCCTGCACACGCCCCATGAGCCCAGAGACTTGGGTGTGATAAGTTCAGGGTAAATGGTTTTGGGACAACAGCTTGGCGATTTTCCTTCATGCATCTTGAGGGGTGGTGAACAACTACCTCCCGCCTACCTTCCAGTGGGTTCCTTACTGCTTGGGAACGCTTGATTGCTTCTTGGACTGTTGGGATTTTCTTTCTTGAATTTGCTTCACGGACTTCGGAATTTCATCTTATTGCTCACGGGGATGATTGATTGGCCGCGGACTTCACGGACTTGTTTTGACATTTGGCTCGAACTTATTGGGGACTCTTCTTCCAGGATTCTTCGGGACCCACCTTGGGAACTTGGAACTGAACTGTTCACCTTTGTGGACTAGGAAAAACTCTCTAGCACTTTATCTGGGGCTTCTGTGGCACACCCCAAGGTTGCCACGTGACTACACACCAAACCAACTTGTGTTGGGTCAGGCAGCCCTCCATGATCTTTTCCTATAGTCTTCCCTGGAGTGCGAGCCTCTGTGAACACGAGGCATGCCGGGAAACATGAAGAGCGCGGGGTCTCAATACTCAGAAGTGCCCAAGTAATCATCTCCGCTGCCTCTGGAAGCATACACCTGGTACATGTCGTGCGTTGTGGGTGTAGGAGCTGCTCCACCTGCGAATCAACACATTGTGCCGCCCTCTAGCAAGTCCTAGGGTAACCAAAACTTCAATCAACAACTTAGTGCGATAGGGGAAAGCCAAAAATTTTGTTGGACTTAGTCCATAAAAATTGGGGAAAACTAGATATATCCACGAAATGCAAAGGAGAATGCATCATGGATCCGATAGCCCACAGAAAAAGTTTCCCCAATGAAAAAGCAAAAGAGGCAAAAATTTAAGAAAAATATTTTTTGAGGAACCTTCTGTTGATTGGGGGCATAGGTCGGACTCCTTGGGAATCGATAAGCTGATATGCTCCCCCGTCATAGACTTGCTCGATGACGTATGGCCCTTCCCACTTTGGCTCGAACTTGCCCTTTGTCTTGTGCATCATGACGATGGGACGCCTGAGCACGAGAACCAACTGGCCTTTTCAGAAGACGCGTTGCTTGACGAGCTTGTCGTAAGCTCTCACCATATTCTGGCGGTAAAGCTCCAGGTTCTGTAGGGCATGAAGTCGCCCCTCTTCAAGGGCATCGAGCTCCTGAAACCGCAGTTGTACCTGTTTGTCGTGGGTGATTTCATATTGGATAGCCACCCTCAAAGAGGGTAGCTGGACCTCCAGTGGTAGGACTGCCTCACTCCTGTACACGAGAGAAAACGGAGTCGCCTGTGTTGGGGTACGGACTGTGACACGGTACGCCCATAAGGACTCAGAGAGACGATCATGCCAGTCTCTCCGATTCCTTGTCACCGTCTCTTGAGTATCTTGCCGGGCGTCTTGTTGAAAGCCTCGATCGCACCATTAGCTTGAGGGTAGTAGCCGGTGGAGTAGTTCTACTTGATCTTGTACTTCTCCGTGAACCTTTAAATCTTGTTTGACTTGAAGGCCTTGCCGTTGTCGGAGGTGATCCGATGAGGTATCCCAAAGCGATATATGATGTTTCTCTCTAGGAAGTTGATGACGTTGTCACTCTTCACCTCCCGTAACAGAACAGCTTCCGCCCACTTCAAGAAGTAGTCTGTTGCAGCGAGGATGAAGCGGTGCCCCCTGGAAGATGGAGGGTCAATAGGGCCAATGATGTCAATTCCCCAGGCATCGAATGTCCAAGAGGGAATGGTAGGGTGAAGAGGGACCGACGGCTTGTGCTTGAAATCACCATGAACTTGACAATTGTGGCACGATCTAGCCACCTGAAGGCAGTCTGCCATAATGTCGGGCCAGTAGTATCCTGCTAGACGTATACTATGATACATCTTGGCCCCTCCTTGGTGCCCGCCACTGACTCCATGATGCATCTCCTTCAAGATCTTGTTGGCTTCACTTTGGTTTACGCATCGAAGTAGGACCTCATGTCCATGTGAACGCTTGTATAGGACACCTGCTTCAAAAAGATAGAAAGGGAGTCGTCGTTGTAGTTGGCGCCTCGAGACGGGGTCATCGGGGAGGCTCCCATGCTTGAAGTAGTCGAGGAAGGGTTGCAGCCACTCGCCCTCCTCTACGGCATTCGTCATGACGGTATTGACTTCGTACTCTGCCGGGATGAGCTCCAAGACAGCCGGGAGTAGCCACCATTCTTCCATGTTCACCTGCATTGTTTTATTATATGGAAGCACCAATGCCGCTACTAGTTTCGCCAAGGCATCAGCAGGCGCATTCCTACTTCGTGGGACATGATGCACTTCAACATGTTGAAAATTTTCCATTAGATTCCGGGCCGCGGCATAGTACGGCACCAGTTCAGGCTTACGAAATTCATAGATGTCGTTGACTTGACGGATGATGAGTTGAGAGTCTCCATAAGCCCGCAAAGAACGAACCTCCATGGAGAGCGCCAAGAGGAGGCCGAAGATGAGCGCCTCGTACTCTGCTTCGTTGTTGGAGCATTCTTCCTTAAGGAGGGAGAATGAGTGATACATCACCCCTCCTTGCGGCGTTTTGAAAACCAAACCTGCACCGGCTCTTCGTCTTGGGGTACCATCGGGGTCGGCATCCGTGTGGGAGGCACCATCAAAGTAGAGCTCCCACGATGCGTCGAGGTTGACGTTCAAAACCTCCTCATCAGGAAGGTCCGTGACAAGAAGTGAGTCGTCTGGAATTGGGTGCACCGCGAGAAATTCCGCCAAGGCTTGACCCTTGATTGCTTTTTGAGGCACAAAGGTGATGTCAAAATCCATCATGATAAGTGTCCATTTTCCAAGTTGCCCCATGAGCACGGGCTGACTTAAAACGTACCTCACGGGGTCCGCCCTCGCGACGAGCTAGACTTCATGCTTCAACGTGTAGTGTCGGAGCTTCTTCAAAGCAAAGATTAGGGCCAAGCACAACTTCTCTATAGAAGAGTAGTTTCGCTCAGCCCCCACCATGGTGCGGCTCAAGTAATAACAAGCCACCTCCTTCCCCTCGCCATTGTATTGGGCGGACAAAGCACCTATCGAAGTAGGCTGCGCTGCAATGTATAGGATGAGTGGGCGCCCCTTTACGGGAGCTGCCAAGACGGGTGGACTAAGGAGGTACCTTTTGATTTCATTGAATCCACGTTGGCATCCTTCATCCCACACGAACGGGGATCCTTTATTCATGAGGTTCGAGAAGGGTTGGATGCGTCCAGAGAGGTTGGAGATGAAGCCCCGGATGTACGCTAGCTTCCCTTGCAATGACCTCAACTCCTTGAGATCTTGAGGTGGCGGCATGTCGAGGATGGCCTTGATCTTCTTAGGCTCGATCTCTATGCCTCGGTGATGAACGACAAAACCGAGGAAGAGGCCTGACTGAATAGCAAAGGCACACTTCATCGGGTTCATCTTGAGTTGATGTTGACGCAGCCGCTCAAAGACGACCCGAAGATCCTCCTAGTGGTGCTTGCGATCCTTCGTTTTGACTACCATGTCATCAACATAGCATTCCACCGAATGATGTATCAAATCACCAAGAACGCATGTCATAGCACACTGGTACGTTGCACCGGCATTCTTCAGTCCGAATGGCATGACGGTGTAGTAGAAGTTGCCCTTCGGGGTCTTGAAAGCGGTGTCGATGGTGTCATCGGGATCCATATTGATCTGGTTGTAGCCTGATGAACCGTCCATGAAGGAAAGTGCGCCATGGCCTGTGGTGGAGTCGATGATGATCTCTGGGATTGGTAGAGGAAAGTCATCCTTTGGGAAAGCCCGATTTAGGTCACGGAAGTCCTGGCCGATTCGTATCTGCCCATTCTTCTTCTCCACCGGGACAATATTGGCGAGCCACCGTGGATACTTCGTCTCCTTGATGAAACCTGCAGCTATTAACTTGTCGACCTCCGCGATGACATCATCTTCAAGTTCTGGACGTAACCATCGTGATTGCTGCTTGATGGGACAGAATCGTGGGTCAATCGCCAACGTGTGTGTGGCGACACGAGGGTCCAAACCTGGCATCTCCTCGTAACTCCAGGCGAAGCAGTCTCGGTACTCCATCAAAAAGCTTCGATAGTCCTCTCGCTCCTCTTTCGTCAGTGTGGCGCTAACAAAAGTGGGGTGTGGGTCATCCTCTGTTCCAAGGTTGACTTGGATGAGGTCATCAATGGTGGGCTGCCCTCCGTCTTCTAACTCCTGTGGTGCTGATATGGAGCTAAGTTCCTCGGCGTTACTTGGCTCACCGTTGGCAGAGTGTTGTTGATGAGGAACGTGGACAAAGTGTCGTAGTCAATGCTCGATGAGATGGAAGTGGTGTGGCAGTCAACTCGTGTTCCTCCACCATGCTCCTCCTCTTCATCGGGGACGTCATAGGTGCAGCATCCCATCGTATGGTGCATTTTGGATTGCCAAGGACGGATATCATGGCATGCTGGTACGTTGCACCCGCATTCTTTAGCCCAAAAGGCATGCCGGTGTTGTAGGAGTCTCCTTCTGGCATCGGTCTCCCTTTGTCTTCTAGTTCTTGTGGCGCTGGCGTGGAGCTGAGCTTCCCCTCATTGCTAGGGCCATCGAGGTTGATGTAGCCAAGCCCAAACTTTGGTTGAGCTTTGCCTTTCTGCTTGATGAGGTCTTCCGCTTGTCTCCACCATTCCTCGCATATGGAGGGTGGCGGAGGCATCCTGTTGTTTCGCCCAAGAGTAATCCCGGCCTTCTCCAACAAGCGAACCATCTTGGGCTCTGCCTTCATCGTCGATAGTACCTCCTCTAGATCACTGCAAGTTTTGGGGAAATTTAAATACAAAATCACATTGTTTTACCTGCGGGACATTGTAGAAAATGGTATGTACTCTAGATCCAGACAAATTGGGGATAGCCCAAACCTCCAATGGGGAAGTCACTGAGACATAGAGCGATGGGGGCTGTACACCTTGAGCTCCCCTTGCGACTTCCTCCACTTCTTTTATTCTTCTTCTATCGGCTATCAGTATGGGCGCATGTTCTTCCTTCCAAGGGTTGCGTTCCCGTAGCATGATGGGTGGTGGTGCATCATTATTGCGTGTTAGCATCGTGGAGCCTTCCTGGGCACCTGCAGAGCTTCCCAGTGTTAAACAAATGGGCTCTCGGTGCACCAAAGCTGATGAAGAAGTGGCAGCCTCTTGAGAAATTGTTGTAGCCGACCTCAGCGTGATTGGCGTTGACGTCGGGAACCTTGCCTTCAACAGTAATGGGATCGCTGGACCAGGCATAGAAGATCCTGTTCCACATGATATCAAAGCAGAGCCCCCTACCTGAAATTGGGAAGAGGGGCTATAGTCGTACCGTGCAGATGAAGATGATCGCCTACGGACTTGGCTCCTGTGACTCCGAGAGGAGGAGCCCTTCGCATCGGCAGGTGAGTTCGGCATCATGGGGAGCTTCATCTCAGCTACTGGCCCAAAACTTGGTTTGGTCAAGAGATCCACCGGGGGCGTTGTGCGCCCCAACTGCTGGTCGCTATCTACAACAGGGAAGTAGTACTTCGCATCTGCATGGTGAGACTCCTGCACATTATAAGGAGATATGTTGTCGATGATGCGCTTTTGTGTGCCGCTAGCATCGAGGAACTTCAGGCATTGATGGAGGGTGGATGGCATGACGCGGTACTTGTGGATCCACGGTCTTCCTAGAAGGGCGGAGTAGGAGGTATTCGCCTCGATGATGAAGAACCGCACCTTGAAGCCAAAAGTTGACATCTGGATCTTCAATGTAATGGCACCTAGCGTAGGCTTCCCTTGGTTGTCGAAGCCGCAAATCATTACGTTAGTAGCCTCCAAGTCGTCCACCATAAAACCTGCCCATGTCAAACTCCGAAGAGGGAGAATGTTCATGGCAGACCCTGGGTCTATGAGGATCCTGCGAAGATGTGCAACACCAATATTACCTTCCACATATAGTGGCCGGTTGTGGTCACCATCATCTATGAGCTTGTCCTCTTCATCGAACGTGATCTCGTTCACCAACAAGGGGCTGGAGCAAAGACAGTGTTTCACCATGGACACCTCGTAGAGTTCCGGGGCTTGGAGCGCCTTGATAAGGGCCTCACGAAGGTCGAGTACCATCATGAGCGCGTTGTGCACACACAAAAGTGTTGGAATCCTCTTGAGGTGGGCAATGATGTTGTAGTCGACGTCACGTGCCTTCATCTTCTCTTGGCCTTGGTGTTTGTATTCCTCCCCCTACAAACGCACCTCCTTTGGGGCAGCTAGCTTCTGCATCCTTGTCGACTTGATATTTAGTGGTTCAGGTAGGACCTTGCCCCCATGCAGGTTCATGTTCACCTCTTCCAACGGCACTTCCTTTGTTGCCTCTTCGGCGTGGAGGACCGCCTGCTCTTCAGGAGTAAACACATCTTCGGAAGGAGTGTCTCTGTAGTCATGGATGACATTGCAACTCTCTATGCTTGGTGATTGGGGTGAGTTGGCTCCTTCTTGAACTTGCTCCACCTCCTTTGCCGGTGCCTGCCCCAGCCGGGTGGCAAGAACTGCACCAAGGTTGGTAGCACATGCCCCGGTCGAGGAAAAGGCTCGTCTCCCTCTGACATAGGGACAAATCTTGGCAGAGTCCGACGTTGGCTTGGATCGAACCGCCTTAGAATTCTTGGGGGAGCACGTTCTGGCGAAACCGGGCGAGGATGTCGGGGTGGAAGCCTCCTTGCGTATGGCCTTCGGCGCACCATCCTCCAAGGCTCCTCTTCAGGAATGGCTGGGGTCACCTGGGGCCGAAAGGGAGATACCTGCGTCTTGGAGAGGACGAGGTTGGATAGCTGGTCTTCAAATTGGGCCAGTGGCACCCATGTTTCTTCGAGCTCTGTGGCTTCACTTGGCAGAGACGATAACTTGATGCTCACCATGTTTACTGCATGGTAATCTGGGTTGACAGCTTCTGGGTCGAGGTTGATCCTTCTCTCATTAATGGCTCTTTGGAGCCATCCTTTGAACGCGACACAATCTTCAATGACATGTCCCACATACCTGTGATATGGGCAAAATAAATGATTATCTGTCATCCTCACCTGATCAAGCCTCCGAGGCTCTGGTAAGTTCAAGGCCCGATGCTCCATAACCTGGTCGAACATGTCCTTGATGAGCTCTCGACGGAAGACGTACTGCTTCTTGAGGAGCTCCTGCATCGACGAGCGTTGCCTCCCTCCAGCTTGTTCGCCTCTTGCACCTAAGATGGGCACATGGCCTTGTGGTGCAGACGACAAGACCTTGGTGGTGTTTGTTTCGGCTAGTGCCTTCGCCCTGCTACCGTTGTTGACTTGTTTGGACGTTGAGGCAAAGCGCTTGGCGGGATCAAATGCACTGGCATTCTTATAGAGCTCCATTATCTGCGGTGATTTATCAAACTCAAGCTTCATGGCTGCTACCGCCGTGCTGAGGGCACTAAAAGTTCTAGGCTCACGCCGAGAGACTTCAAGTGACCAATGTTGCTCCATCCCATGGACGCACATCTCAATGGCATCCTCAAGGTGCATCCCCTGGCGAGACGCACATAACTATTGCGGAAGCGGACGATGTAGTCATCAATGGACTCATCTCATCGTTGTCGGACTTGCGCCAGCTCGATAACGGAGAAGTCCTTCTTCATGGCGATGAAGTGCTTCTTGAAAACCTCTTTCATGGCCGCCCAACTCCCAATGGACCCAACCGGTAAACGGCTGTACCAATGGAAGGCGGGCCCAGTTAATGACCCTGAAAATTGGCGAAGGAGAAGTGATGGGCCGTTTGCTGTGTCACCGCATGCCGCCTCTAAGTATGCCAAGTGCTCCCCTGCATCACCGGTTCCATCAAATTGACAGAACTTTGGTGGGTGCCACCCTGCGGGATACGGCATCATGTCACGCCACGCTTTGTAAGGCTTCTCCAGCTCACTCTCGGAGGTGCGAGGGGCTTGATCTATCGCCATTTGCATCAACTTCTTGTCCACCATATCCCCAACCATGTCATGGTAGTCCTTCGGCATAACCGCGCGTGGTACTGCGTTGGTAGAACCAGCAGGGCTAACCCAAGGCCGAGCTTGTGTGTTGGGGTCGTGTTGAGGCACATCATTTAAGGGCACCCTAGCAGGAGGGCCCACCTGAAGTTCCTCCTCTTGCAGATCAACCACTCGCTGCAGCACGCCTTGTCGAGGGACGCCTTGGTTGTTCATCATGAGCTTAATAAACTGGTCAAGCTTTGACGCCAACTGGTTAATTGTCTGGCGCTGGCTTTTGACCTCTTCTTCTCGAGACACTTCTTGTGGTGCTACTATGTTTTCAACACTTGGGCCATGGATGCCATCAACGGGTGACTTGGCAGCAGGATCTTGATCCATGAGGCTATCACCATGATTCACCATGCGAATGGGCGCGGTGTGGAGGTCTTAATCACTGCCCTCATAATCTGACAAAATCGATGAAGCTAGTTCATGGTAACGAGGGGAGTGTGGACGACTCTCCAATGATGGCGAGGAGGACGAGTCAGAGAAACCTTCTTCATCATCAAGGTGGTCTTGGCGTTCTCCATCTCCGGGAAACCCATCCGTCACACCTTGACCAGCGATGGATTTTAATCTTGTACTGGCCCCTGGCCGGTTTGCAACTTGTCGTCGTCCTTCAAGGTCTTGAGGAAGCCTTGATGTAATGTTGGTGTAGTGTCACTTGTATATATCTTCATTTTGTGAAGTGCTCCCTCCACCTAATGAGCCTTTCCCTGTTGTCACAGGAAGACACGTGGCTCTAGATCTTGCAGCTTCTTGTGACGTTGATGGGCTTGTCTTGGCATCCCCTTCGGCACCCCTCAACCATGCACGAACATGGCCAAGGCGCGGTAGGAAGGACCTCTGGAAGTCCGCCTTTGGGTTCGGCATGATCTCTTCTTCAGAAGGATAGTCGAACTCCTCGGTGATGGCGGGAGGTTGCCATCCATTACTTGACCCTTCACTTGGCTGCACTCCAAGAGTACCGCACAAGGCAAGGTTCTTCTTAGTTGATTCCTTCGCTTTTTTAGCCTCCTACTGGGCTTGAGCTTCTCCATCTTGATCCATCCTTTCAGAGGGAACGAGAGGAAACTTCGTGGGAAGTGTTGTGTCGGGAGGGCAGCGTGGGCTACACCCTCAGAAGCTACTTCATTATTGGAGGAGAACGTAAGCTTGGCTTCTTTGACGCCTTCCATCGGTGTGGCCGTCGGCGCTAGCATGTTCTGATTCTCTAGTGGGGATGCTGGTGCAGTAGCCTTCACCTGTTCATCATTCTTATGGGGAAGGGATGAAGAAAGAACCACCTTGCTCCCTTGCTTAGTGCTTCTCGTGGAAGTCTTGCATGGTTTCGGCGCCAACCGGCTGAGTAGGTAGCTATACCGCTCATGCCGCTCCAAGTCGGGGGAGATGAGAAATTTGATCCTGTCATTCTCTTGAACAACCCCACCATCGGGTCGTAAACGTACCTGAGTGTGTCGAAGGACTAAGTCCTCAAGTTCTTTATAAAGAACATGGTGGTTTCTCCGACGCCTCTCGCGCTTGCGCTGATTCTCTGTTGGAAAGATACCATCCCTTTGCACCGGTGGCGTGCATAGGAGTGTTGGTGCAGGGCGCCTCACGGATGATGAAGTCATGTCCGTCATCGCCTTTAGTTGTGGCCGATCTCCCCACCTGGGAGGTGACAAAGGTTGTGGTGGAAGTGTCGGTCACAAAGGTTCCCATGGTTGCCATAGTTGAGTGGGCCGAGGGTCCCTCTCATCATCTTGACGTCCCTGCCTGGGTGGTGATGAAGGTCGTGGTGGAAGTGTTGGTCGCAAAGGTTCTCATGGTTGCCACTGTTGAGTGGGTCGGGGGTCCCTCTCATCATCTTGATGTCTTGACCATCGGTTCCAACGTGGAGGCATGTTGGGATATCTCCGTTGTGGGAAGTGTCGAGTTGGTGAAGGTTGTTGTCGAGGCGCCAAAGTCTGGCGCTCATGTTGAGGACGATGACTTGGGGCTTGACGCCTCATCCTTCCCGCAGCTTGAGCCGCTGATGCACTTGGCGCCGTTGGATCTTGGAGCCTCCTCTGGATATTGTTAATCTGCTCTTGGAGTTGGCGAAATTCTCGCCGTAGGTCGTCGTCCCATGGAGCGGGTGCCTCATGCCGAAGGGTGGAAAACCTGTTATTGTTGGGGACAGACCTTCCGTCGACTCTCGAGTTGTGGAGACACGACGCCCATGCACCCCTTCGCGTATCGCCAATGTTGAGGAAGATAGTAGGGCCTGGTAGAACGGGCTCTTTGCATGAGCGCCGCTTCCAGAACTCCTTCATGATGGCGCGTCTCACCAACTCTTTGACCTTGCATGGCTCATATGCCCAATCATCAGGGAACAAGTCATACGGAGGGGTTAAGGTGCTTCGGTAAGTGAACACCTTATCAGCTAGGTCCATGGTGCCGAGGGACCAATCCTCCTCCGGCACCATGCTCTGAGCGATGCGGGAAGCTATTTCTTGGTGGAGTAATTGCACCTTGCGGTACTTCCTCCTGTAGTTGCATAGGGGATGAGGGCTATCCGACAAACGAGCGTTGGCCATGAGCGTACGCAAGTTATGGGACATGGCCTCCTAACCCTCGAGAAGTTCTACCTCAGTGCGCCGTGGAGTTGGCTTTGACGGCTCCGAGTGTGTAGTCGTGGTAGGGGTGTGGAGGGACACCGCACTAGCCTGCCTGTTGGCGGCTCTGGTGCGGAGGCGTTGAGATGCCTCCACATCTCCTTTCAAATTTGCCCTTGTCGACTCCTTCAATAGGGCGCGCGCCTCAAGCATTAGCTCGCGACGCTCCTTCTTCACCTTGGCAGCCTCCCGCCTTAGTGCCTTTTTCGACTGCACAGTTTGGAACTGCGCAGGATCTTGATCTTGATGCATGTAGACCTTCTCGCCAAGCTCGATGACGACCATGGGCGGCATCGATCCAAACTGGATCATCACCGGCTCTGAGTTGCTGTCACGGGAGAGTCCACCTGCATGAAAGGGATCTTGATGAGCGTAAATCCTCACTGATGCCTTGTCATGCAGCATGTTGTGCAGGTTGGGAGATGAGCGAAGACGATTCAGACGACCACAACGAAGCAAAGATGGGAGGAGAACCACGTCCCACCAGGCGTGCCAATTTGTTTGACACGAAAAAAATCTTATTTGCACTGCGTGAGAAGGGAAGAGAAGGAGTGTAGATTTCTCTCATGCGACGGGAGAAGAAAATACAGGCGTGCCAGTGTAACGTAGTACACAAAGAAAAAAAGAGATGGGAACAGTATTTTATTAATCTCAAGGATAACAAACACAATTCCTGATATGCGCTCCGTGGCCTACTAGCGCGGCCTGCCTGACTAGCGTTGTGCGGTCTCCTGGTTCCCGGGGCCTCGGAAGGCTCCCGGTTAATTATTCCCGCGGGTTGCTCCGTGAGATACCTCCGATTAAGCTGTGTGGTCGTCTTCATCGTCTTTGCTTCACATTCTCCATGCATATGATGATGGTGTGTGTAGGTGCGGGCAGCGGCAAAGCCCGTGTCCTTGTCGGTACACATGCCGCTCAAAACATGGCTTTGTGCTAGCCATGTCTGCCCTCGCCGTCGCGCCTCGTCGGTGTTGACAGTGTTGATGTAATCGGTGTTGCGGTAGCATGGATCCTGCTTGGCTCGGACTTCTTGATGATGTAGCAGCTTCGTCGGGGTACGCAAGGGGTTGCCTCGCGGGAGTATTCTTTTGTGGAGACTGTCGTCAGTGCAAAACCGACGCACACTCGCATCGGCATGGCCGGTGTGGTTGGCATCTCGTCTCGACTAGACGTCGAGGTTACGACAGTCTGCCAAGACAAAGACTCTGCCTCACAAGGCCGTGAGAGGTTAACACCTTAGAGGGGTGTGGTGGATGCCTCGTCTTGGCTAGACGCCATATTCGGTGGTCTGCCAAAACAAAGATCATGCCGTGGGGCCGAAGAAAAGTGGCATCATGCAGAGGCAATGTTGATGCCTCGTCTCAGCTAGACGCCGTACTCGATGGTCTGCTAAGACAAGGATCACGCCGCCTGTACGACGATAAGACCTGTATGCAACAAGGATCACGCCGCCTGTACGGCACCTCCGCGATCAGCACATGTTCAGCTCGGTGACGTCCCACGAACTCTAGATCCAGTTGAGGTCGAGGGAGAGTTTCACCAGCACGACGGCGTGGTGACGGTGATGATGAAGTAATCGGCACAGGGCTTCGCCTAAGCACTACGATGATATGACCGAGGTGGAAATCTGTGGAGGGGGGCACCGCACACGGCTAAAAGATCAACTTGATCAACTTGTGTCGGATTTTGGGTTCCGGCAGACCCTTCAGGTTCGAACTCTGGGGTGCACGCGGAGATCACACCTCCTGCCTACCCGCGTTTCGTCGCCTCGCAAGGATCTAAACTACACGAAGAACAGCACAAGGGACACGAGGTTTATACTGGTTCGGGCCACTATTGTGGTGTAATACCCTACTCCAATGTGTGTTGTGGTGGATTGCCTCAGGGGGGCTGATGATGAATAATACAAGGGAATAACAGCCTCGCGAGGGTCTGTTCTTGGCTGGTGCGATGAACTGCTAGGGTGAGTTCGGTCGCTTCTCTCTCTCTCTCTTGCTGATCTCCAGATGCCTCTAATCTCTCTCCAGATGCATCTACCCTGTGGGTGGCTAGTCCTATTTATAGATGGAGGCCCTAGGCCTCTTCTCAAATATTGAGCGGGGAGGGCACCAACAATTGGCCATTTTGAAGGGGAACATCTAGTACACTTATCCTGACTAAAGTCGGTCCTCGCCTGCCAAAGACCCTAACGGTGACGCTGGCTTGGGCTCCACGATGACCTCCATCCTGTCGTCCTGCTGGTCTTGGTCTTGTTGCACCGAAATGGTTTCCTTTGCTTGATACTCTTGCCTGCGCTTGCCCCCTTTGCACCAAAGAGGAAACAAGGACTCTGCGCAGGCCGGCGCCCACCTGGCGCCCGCCTGGCCTCGGTCGTCATGGCTTGCGTCATGGGCACCTCCTGAGGTACCCCGCCTTGATCTCTCCGCCTCCTCACGAGCCAGCCTGACGAGGCTGTGCCCGAGGAAGCCTCATGTCGTCCGCCCTGTGAGGCTTGGCCCCTCGCGAGGGTCTTGAGTATGTGTTGAAGAAGATGGGTCGTACTGGGCCACTCCCTGAGCCATGCCGCAGGCCACAGGCAGGCAAGTCTGGGTACCCACATTCTCAGAATGCCGACAGTAGCCCCCGGGCCCAAGGCGCGCCCGGACTTGGCTTAGCAGAGAAGCGAAGGGGCAAGTGCGAAGCGCCTTGGGCACTGCATGGCGGTTGATTGGACGTGGGCGTCCCTGTTTCCCCACGCCTCCTTATTTTGCGCCCAGCTAGGCGGACCCGCGGTTGCACACAGTCATCCCTCTTCTCGCTGCTCGCACGCCTCCTGCTCTTCCTCCTCTCGAGCTCCAGCCTTCGCTTCCAATGCAATCTCGAATCCCCCCCCTTCCTGTCGCCATGGCACTGACGAAGAAGGGGAAAGGGCAGAAGCTTGTGCCCTCACCCCGCTCGCCGCCGTCGACGGCTCCTGCCCTTGCCACCATCTTCAATGAGTGCAGGAGGATGACGGTCTGGCCCGCGTCTCACCTCTCCATTGACAGAATAGTCACCGAGGTCCGGTACTTCGCTGATGCCCTATGGGAGGGACTGGTTCCCCCCTTTTCCGATTTCTTCAATGTCGTACTTTCCCATTACTAGATCCACATGATGCATTTGGGTCCCGAATCCATTGCTCTCCTTGCCGTTTTCGCTTTTGTTTGCGAGGCAATGGTGGGCAATCCTCCTTCAGTCGCCTTGCCGCGCCACTTCTTCTCTTTGTGCCTCAGTGACCCCACCCAATGCTCGGGGTGCGTGAGCTTCCTCGCCGCACCAGAAACGGCGGCCTCGGGAATTGATTTCAGCCTTCCTCCGCCTGCGACTGGGTTCCGAGAGCGGTGGCTGTACGTGGATGTCGGAGTGCCCAGCCCCTGCTCTCGGAACCAACCTTGCCCGCTATCCCAATTCGGGCTGGGGCCAGGAGACGCTCACGAGCCCCCGGCTCGTCTTCGTATGGCATCGCTTTGCGAACTTGAGGGCGCTTGGCGTGATGGCACCCAAGGTGGTGAAGTTGTTCCTCCTGTGCCGCATTGCCCCTCTCCAGCGCCATTCCTGTCGGATGTGGGCCTTCGGGGGCGTGAAGATCGCATGAGGCTCCAGGAGGAAGATCTGGCGCCTGAAGTGCTGAGGAAGGTTCTCATGATCCTGACTAGGGACCCTTCCCCTGGCAGCCTCCGGCAAGGGGGTGCCCTGTTGTACCTTTGCTCAAGCAGGGATGATTTTGTGAAGCAGATGCCCAGCTTCGACGAATGGGGGCTGCGCCCTGCAGGCCTCATGGGACCTCATGAGAACCCAGTTGTGGTGGTTGCCCTTCCGGTTGCCCGCGGCGGTCCTTCCTCGAGTGGTGGAGCTGGAGGCAAGGGCCGCTGGGGGCTGAGGGGGCGCCGTCGGGATGATGACGCCATGCGGAACTCCTGAGGTGGAAGCTCCTGAGGCCCGTCCTGCGGCGGCTGAAGGTGTTGAGCCGCGGCCCGCGGCTCCCGTGGCAGAGGCTCCTGAGGCCCTGGCCATCCTTCGCGGGGCGGCGTATGGCGGCATGCGCCAAGGCGATGCCCCCGACGCCGGTCACATTGGCGCTTCTTCCTCGTCGCAGGCTGATCCTTGTGCCAAGCTCCTAGGGTGATTCCGCATGGACTTCGAGGCTCTCCGAAAGAGAAAGGAGGCCTTTGGTGATGATTACCCTTGCCGCCTATTGAAGCACAGGAAGTACTTCGCCATTGATGAGTAAGCCTTCCCCTTTCTTAGTCCCTTACTTTCCCGTTGCTTCAGCTGATCATTGCCCTGCAGGGCCCTTCCTGCCGAGTTCACGGAGATGGCTGAGGAGCCATCCCTCCAGGCCTCGCCCTTTCCACCGTCCCCAAGCGCCCCGAGCTCAAGCACTGCCCTTGTGGTGAGGCCGGTTGGAGAGGTGAGCCATCCTGTGATGCATCATGATTCTGTGCACCTCGCGACCCTCCTTCGCGAGCCCTCCCGGGGTATAGTCAGCCTGCCCTGGGCTCTTCGATTGATCGTGGATGGCGACTGGCTGAGGTCGGTCTTGCGTTCTTCCTTGAAGGACCAACCGGCTCTGGGCCAGGCTTCTGGTGAGGCGCGTCCGGCCATCGCGAGGGCGCCAGCCCCCAGCCCCCTGCCCAGAGGGGGAGTGCTGGTTCGTGGCCCCCCGCGCGCGCCTGGGGTGGAGGATGACGCAGAAGACGTGCTCGAGCGCGCTCGGCAGCGTCGCGCCCTTCGCCAAGGGTTTCTCCGGAGGGCGGCTGTAGGACCTTGAAGTATGTCTAGAGGGGGGTGATTAGACTACTTGACCAATTAAAAACTTAACCTTTTCCCAATTTTAGAGTTTGACAGATTTTAGCTATTTAGGACAAGTCAAGTAATCATCACACAGTTCAAGCAAGCATGCAAAAGAGTATATAGGCAGTGGAAATTAAAGCATGCAACTTCCAAGAAAGTAAAGGGATGGGTTTGGAGGATTCAAACGCAATTGGAGACACGGATGTTTTTGGCGTGGTTCTGATAGGTGGTGCTATCGTACATCCACGTTGATGGAGACTTCAACCCATGAAGGGTAACAGTTGCACGAGTCCACGGAGGGCTCCACCCACGAAGGGTCCACGAAGAAGCAACCTTGTCTATCCCACCATGGCCGTAGCCCACGAAGGACTTGCCTCACTAGCGGTAGATCTTCACGAAGTAGGCGATCTCCTTGCCCTTACAAACTCCTTGGTTCAACTCCACAATCTTGTCGGAGGCTCCCAAGTGACACCTAGCCAATCTAGGAGACACCACTCTCCAAGAAGTAACAAATGGTGTGTTGATGATGAACTCCTTGCTCTTGTGCTTCAAATGATAGTCTCCCCAACACTCAACTCTCTCTCATAGGATTTGGATCTGGTGGAAAGAGGATTGAGTGGAAAGCAACTTGGGGAAGGCTAGAGATCAAGATTCATATGGTAGGAATGGAATATCTTGGCCTCAACACATGAGTAGGTGGTTCTCTCTCAGAAATGGCAAGTTAGAAGTGTAGGTTTGTTCTGATGGCTCTCTCCACGAATGAAGAGGAGGTGGAGGGGTATATATAGCCTCCACACAAAATCTAACCGTTACACACAATTTACCAAACTCGGTGGGACCGATTCAACAGACTCGGTCGGACCGATTTAGTAAACCTAGTGACCGTTAGTGATTTTCGGTGGGACTGACATGCAACTTGGTGAGACCGATTTGGTTAGGGTTAGGGCATAACGTAATCTCGGTAATACCGATTACACAAACTCGGTGAGACCGATTTTGGTACGGTGGGACCGATTTGCTCTTTTCGGTGAGACCGAAATGTTACAAAAGGGAAACAAAGCGTTTACATTGCAATCTCGGTGGGACCGATCGCTCACTTCGGTTAGACCGAAACGTTACGAAGGGAAACAGAGAGATTACAATCCCATCTCGGTGAGACCGAGATCCCTATCGGTAGGACCGATTTGCTTAGGGTTTGGGGCAATGGCTATGACTTTTGGAATCGGTGGCGCCGGATAGGAAGAATCGGTGTGACCGATTTTGGCTTTGGGTTTAGGTCATTTGTGGATGTGAGGAAGTAGCTGAGGGTTTTGGAGCATATCACAAAGCTCATGAAGCAAGAGGCTTATTAAGCAACACCTCATCCCTCCTTGATAGTATTGGCTTTTCCTATAGAATCAATGTGATCTTGGATCACTAAAATATAAAATGAAGAGTCTTGGGCCTTTGAGCTTGAGCCAATCCTTTGTCCTTAGTATTTTGAGGGATCCACTTTCATCATCCATGCCAATGCCATTCATTGAGCTTTCCTGAAATAATAGTCTTGGAATAGCATTAGCTCAATGAGCTATATGTTGTTATGAATTACCAAAACCACCTAGGGATAGTTGCACTTTCAATCTCCCCCTTTTTGGTAATTGATGACAACATATAGATCAAAGCTTCGACAGATGATAATAAGAGTAAAAACATCGTCGCTTTGAGAAGTATGTGATAAGCAAGAGCTCCCCCTAAATTTGTGCATAGATTAAAATTTGCTTTGGACTGCAAATGCACAAGGAATTAGGCTCATGGGTTACTCTTCCATGTCACATACATCTTGGTGGAGCGCTCAAAATGATAAGTATTGAATACATGCACTCATCACCAAGCAAAGTGAATGATCACAGAAGATAGATAGGATAATATCATCAAACTGTTGGGGAACGTAGTAATTTCAAAAAAAAATCCTACGTACACACAAGATCATGGTGATGACATAGCAACGAGAGGAGAGAGTGTTGTCCACGTACCCTCGTAGACCGTAAGTGGAAGCGTTATGACAACGCGGTTGATGTAGTCGTACGTCTTCACGATCCGACCGATCCAAGCACCGAACGTACGGCACCTCCGAGTTCAGCACACGTTTAGCTCGATGAGCTCCGATCCAGCAAAGCTTCGGTGATGAGTTTCGTCAGCACGACGGCGTGGTGATGATGATGATGTTCTATCGGTGCAGGGCTTCGCCTAAACTCCGCAACGATATGACCGAGGTGGAATATGGTGGAGGGGGGCACCGCACACGGCTAAGGAACGATCTGTAGATCAACTTGTGTTATTGTGAGGTGCCCCCTGCCCCCGTATATAAAGGAGGGAGGGGGAGGTGCGGCCGGCCAGGAGGGGCGCGCCAGGAGGAGTCCTTCTCCCACCGGGAGTAGGACTCCCCCCCTTGTTGGAGTAGGAGAGAAGGAAAGAGGGGGAGAGGAGGAAGGAAAAGGGGGCTGCACCCCTTGTCCAATTCGGACCAGAGGGGGGCTATGCACCTCCTTCCTTTCGGCCTCTCTCCTCTATTCCCGTATGGCCCAATAAGGCCCATATACTCCCCGGCGAATTCCCGTAACTCTCCGGTACTCCAAAAAATACCCGAATCACTCGGAACCTTTCCGAACTCCGAATATAGTCGTCCAATATATCGATCTTTACATCTCGACCATTTCGAGACTTCTCGTCATGTCCCCGATCTCATCCGAGACTCCGAACTCCTTCGGTACATCAAAACTCATAAACTCATAATATAACTGTCATCGAAACCTTAAGCGTGCGGACCCTACGGGTTCGAGAACTATGTAGACATGACCTAGAACTATTCTTGGTCAATAACCAATAGCGGAACCTGGATGCTCATATTGGCTCCTACATATTCTACGAAGATCTTTTTCGGTCAAACCGCATAACAACATACTTTGTTCCCTTTGTCATCGGTATGTTACTTGCCCGAGATTCGATCGTCGGTATCCAATACCTAGTTCAATCTCGTTACCGGCAAGTCTCTTTACTCATTTACGTAATGCATCATTCCATAACTAACTTATTAGCTACATTGCTTGCAAGGCTTATAGTGATGTGCATTACCGAGAGGGCCCAGAGATACCTCCCCGACAATCGGAGTTACAAAACCTAATCTCGAAATACGCCAACCCAACATGTACCTTTGGAGACACCTGTAGTACTCCTTTATAATCACCCAGTTACGTTGTGATGTTTGGTAGCACCCAAAGTGTTCCTCCAGTAAACGGGAGTTGCATAATCTCATAGTTACAGGAACATGTATAAGTCATGAAGAAAGCAATAGCAATATACTAAACGATCAAGTGCTAGGCTAACAGAATGGGTCATGTCAATCACATCATTCTCCTAATGACGTGATCCCGTTAATCAAATAACAACTCTTTTGTCCATGGTTAGGAAACATAACCATCTTTGATAAACGAGCTAGTCAAGTAGAGGCATACTAGTGACACTATGTTTGTCTATGTATTCACACATGTATTATGTTTCCGGTTAATACAATTCTAGCATGAATAATAAACATTTATCATGATATAAGGAAATAAATAATAACTTTATTATTGCCTCTAGGGCATATTTCCTTCACAAACATGCATAAGTGTAGCTTATGATCAAACACATGATCATCAATGTCTCACAAGCATAGTATCTCAACCAATCAAAAAGCAAACAAGTTCAAACCAACAAAGCAAGAGAGAACAAAAACAACACTCTCTCTCTCTCAAAGCCTATGATCTATACATTTTTCTCCCCCTTTGGCAACAAGTTATCAAAAAGTTCATAAAAATGCATAGTGCTAGATCGACTCTCAGGCTTGATCTTCAGTTGGTGGTGTCCGGATAACTCCAAGGATGAAGGCTTCAGTTGATGTAGAGGGTGCTGGAGTTGATGCTGAAGCTGGTTGCACTGGGGCTGAAGGGGCAGTAGCTGGTGCTGAAGATGTTGATGTAGTGTCTGGCACTGGCACAATAGCTGACCTCTGAGCTCTAGGCACTCTGGCAAAGACATTTGTGGTTGTCTTGCCCTTCCTCTCCTGCATGTCATCCTGCAGTTGCTCCACAACTGACTGAATCTTAGTTACTTTGACATTTAGATCATAGAATTTTTGTTCCATGATTCTCTCCAAGCTCTCCTGATTCTGAGTTAAGGTGGCCAACCCCTTCTCAATCCTCAGAGATGATGCTATCAAGTAACCAAGCTGCTCCTGCTTGTTTTTCAAGAAATTCTCAGATGCCTCCTCTTGAGTTGGCATCTTGGCAGCCTTCTCCTTCCTTGCCTTCTCCTTCTTCTCTTGAGCTTGAACTGATGATGGATCATCCTCATTCATGACAACCTCATTGTCTTCAAAGTCTGGATAGAGTGGAAAATGTTCCCTATCCAATAGATATTTGCCAGTTCCCATCTTTGAGTTGATCAATTCCTGAATCTGAGGGGCATATCCACAACTCCTCTTGTGATCTGCTGCAGTCCTCTTAATGGTTTCAACTATAAGGCTCATGACTTTGAATTTCTGTGGCACATCAAATAAATGCAACATATTGATAGCATGCCCTCTGATGATGTTGTGGTCACCAGACTTGGGCAACAGAGTGTGCCTCAGAATCCAATTGATAGTTGGCAGCCCTGACAACAGAAAATGGACTGATCCAAAAGAGAAAGTCTCTAGGGCTTTGTCTGGGATCTCCTTGTACACGTGTGCCATGGTATTGTGTCCCATCTTCTTCTTTGCATATACATCCAAATCATCATCATTTTCCTTAGGGGCATTTATCAGTTTTGCCCATTCTTCAACAGTGGATTGGTACCTTGTACCTTCAGACATCCAAACAATTCTTCCATCTGGGTAAAAATGTGTTGTGGAGTAGAATTGCATGATAAGTTCATCATTCCAGTTTGTGAGCTTTTGCCCAACAAAATCTGCAACTCCACAAGCAACAAAGCAGTCTTGCACTCCAGGATAGTGCTCTTCATTTTCCTTCATGTAGGTCCAGTCGACCCACCTCATATCACAAACTATGGGCTTCTTGTCCAATAAGATTGTCTCATAGAAGTCCTGTTGTTCCTTTGTGTGGAACCTTTAATCAATAGCAGTTCTTCTCCTTGTGGCATATGGATCTACCATCCTCCATAGTCTCAATCCTGAGTCTTTTCTGATGTTCATATCCTCAGCCACAGGATGGGCATCATTGTGATCTGGTATCTTTGGCTTGAGCTTCCTTAGAACCTGTCCTTCTTCATCTTCTTCCTCAGCAACCTTAGGCACTGGGGCCTTGTTCTTCTCAGCAGCTGGAATACTCCTGGTATTCCTCTTTGGTGCAGACTTGTCCTTGGGGCAGCTTTGGGTGCTTCCTTGGGCTTAGATGTTGCAGCCCCAGATTTAATAGCATCACCCATAAGCTTTGGTGCCTTTGGTGCTGGTTCAGTAAGCTCTTCCTCTTCCATCATGGAAGGTTGCCCAACAACTCTGGCCATGGTCTTCTTGACCCTTTCCTTCCTCTTCTTGCCTTCAGCAGCTAGCTCTTTGGGACCAGGATTTTCAGGCAGTTGAGTTGATGCTCTGGCCTTGGACATAGGTTGTCTTCCTGCAGGCCTCTTAATCTTCATGCCTGGCTTAGTATCTTTTGTTGAGCCATATTCCTTCTTGAGCACCACTTTCTTGGAAGTAGCCTCATCTTCTTCAGCTTTGTAGTCCTCATCTTCTGAGTCTGAGGTTCTCTTTCTCCTTTGCCTGGTAGCAGCCTTAGGCAGGTTGCTAGGAGTGCTTCTGCTTCCTTCATCTAAAGTGCTGGACGGACTAGTGCCCTCACTCATGTGAATCTGCTCTACTGATCTGTTCTGACTGTCACTCTGGTCTGACATGCTGCAAAAGCTGACTGCTGACCCTGTGAAGAGTTATAGATGAGATGGAGTGGATGAGCATCACAAAATGCAGAGATTTTTCACAAGAATGATTCAAAAATTCAGTTTTAGTTTTCCACAGAAAGCATTTCGGAACAACCGATTTTCAAACTCGGTGATACCGAAGCAGTTTTTGGAACCTAAACTGATGAACTCGGTTGGACCGAGTCATAGTTCGGTGGCACCAAGACTGCTAGGATTTCACAAAATCCTAAAATTGGTCGCACCGATTAGTAATTCTCGGTCAGACCGAGAGTCACTAGTGCAATGGCATATGCGAAATCGGTGAGACCGAGTTTTTCAACTCGGTGGGTCCAAGATGGTTTCGGCGGAAACCTAAACCTAAAAATTTGAATCTAATCTACTCTACGGACTACTTTGGCTGGATAGGATTGTTTCAGTCGTAGCAAGAATCAATAAGAGTACAATGTGCTAGGAATCAGATGTGGATAGCACAAAGATTGAGTCCATACCCTAGTGCGGCGATGAACTCGCTACGGCGGCAACGGTGGGGTTGAATTCCGTTGACGGCGGCGGAGACCAGCGACAGGAGGCGGCTAGCGACAAGGAGACGATCCGGAGACCTTCGATGGCAGAGCGAGCTATTGCGCGGGCGAAGGGGTTCGGAGGAAGTTCCAAAATTTTGCCCGTGACTATATATAGCCCGACCCTGTCGGTGTGACCGAGTGGAACAACTCGGTGGCACCGAGATGCATAACTGTGTTCAGTTACAGCAACTCGGTGTGACCGAAAAGTTCAAATCGGTTGCACCGAGATTGAAAACTCAGATCAACTTAATGATCTCGGTAGGACCGAAATGGAGGAATCGGTTAGACCGAGAATCACAAAGAGGTTTTGGAAGTTTAAGTCTATGACGAATCAGGGACTCCGAGTGCTCCTCACACAGAGTGGTTCGAATCTGACTTGATCAAATTTTGTGATGTAGCATGAATAGAGTTTGAGACGAGAAAAGCATAGATAGCTAGAGAGGGTTCTTAGGCATTCTTGTCCATCCACTTGGCCAAAACAAGAAAGAACCAAGCAATCAAAACAACAAGTGGATGTCCTTGAATGAGTAAAATATGCACCAACATGCTCACACAATAAGATAGCAAATGAAATATGTGGCAAAGCATGCACAACCAATTCTAGCATCTATCAAACAATTGGCGATGACTAAGTCATCTATATATGAGTATATTGACTTTGGAGTCAAATGAGAACATTTGATCATAGGTCATACTTATCGTTTAAGCTCAAGTGGGGTTACCACTTTTACATAATGCATTTATGTGTTCACACCATTAGAGTTGCTTTGACTCAATTTTTGAGATAAGCTCCCCCTAGATGTGAGATCCCCCCTTAGAGGGATGAACTAACCTTGGGTTTTGTCGATGATGACTTATGTAGGTGTTGAAGATGAGGATGCTCAATGTTGAAGTAGATCATTTGAAGCAATCCTTTGGGGTGAGTTGCACTTTCAACTTACCTACATGGGTTAGTCCCACAAGGAACAAACAAGAATATCCATAGACATAGAGTGATGCACACACATGATGATGTCCATGAAAACATTAGGTTACCTTGTCCCTTGCCTTACCAATATGAGGGTTTGTGACTCCTTGAACTAGTACAAGATGTGGAAGTTGATTGCACTTGTCCTTGCCATAAAGATATGAGTGAAGAATGTTGGCAGAGTCACCCTCAAGAACTCTCTAGTTCTTCTTCTTCGGGATCCACATCATCTTGATGGGAATCCTTGGAGTTGTAGTTGTACTTGATGAAGTAGAACTTGACGTAGTCTTGGGAATCCACTTGACCGAGACCTTAGGTGCTTCTTCAAATGCATCAATCTCTTCTTGAAGCTTATCCTTGCCTTTGTTCTTGTGGTCTTGTGGAGGAAGATCATCTTGAGCTTGTGTCCCCTTGAAGGAAGTAGGATCATACTTCCCTTGTTGAGGAACAAACTTTGTCTTGGGGTATTGATCTTCTTCCCACTCAACTACATTGGCGTTGAACTTTCGTTCAAAACCAACACCTTGATTCTTCCGGTGTCTTCCTTGCTTGCATACAATTTCCTCGAATTGCTTACTCCCGGCAAGGCTCTTGTAAACACCTTTCTCTATAATTCCCTTCAATAAGCTATTTTCTTGCTCAAGTGTAACTTGGCTAAGAGAATCATTAGTGGAATCAAGAGAACTACTAGAAGCAACAACATTGGATTTAACAATATTATTGTTACTACTAGAGGAAGTATCTTTCTTGTACTTGTTACCAGACTTGACTTGAGGCATGTAAGTAGATAAGAGTAAACGCTTGGCAATGTAAGAAGAACTTTTCTTACGGAGATCATCATTGATTGCCTTTAAGAACTCATGCTCTTGCTCAAGATTGAGCTTTTCAAAGCGTAACTTCTCATGAGCCCTTAAAAGTTCTCAATGATTTTCGAAGATAGTTTCATGAGCTAACTTTAGAGTGTTTATTTCTTTAGTTAGAAGCTCAATTTTCTCCTTATCATTGTCATTCGTTTGATTAGCATGATTAATTGACGTTTCATCATAGTATTCATCACTAGAGTTGTCAAAAAGTAAATCATCATCCACAAGCAAGTCATCTTCATCGCTATTGAAATCAACATACTCAGGATGTGTTACCTTTAGACCTTTGGCCATGAATCATCTTCCAATTCCTTCATTTGGTGAATCAAATATGTCATAGGAGTTGGTTGACACAAGTGCTAGACCGGCAACACCTTCATCTTGAGTATATTCGGAGTCGGGGTGATAGCTTCTCTCGGAGTGTTTGTCGGAGTCGGAGCCGGAAATCCATTCACCAACATGAGCTTGATGTCTTCGTTTTGTGTAGCTCCTTGATGACTTGTACTTCCATTCCGAATCCTTGCTTCTCCGTGAGGGTCTTCCTTCATAACGATCATCTCTACTCCTTCTCTCTCTTGGTGGTGATTCTTCTCTTTTGCTTCTTCTTTTTGGAGAATCTTCTCTTCTTTTGTAGGGTGTCGTACACTCATTGGAGTAGTGTCTAGGCCTCCCACAATTGTAGCAATTTGCGCTCTCAACTGGAAGATCTTTTGTCATCGTAAGACCTTGACTTGGAGCTTCTTTCTTTGCTTCTACTCTTGTAGAATTTGTTGAAGTTCTTCACCATTAAGCTCAATTCTTCATTGAAGGTTTCTTTCTCACTTGATGATGTGGGGGCTTCACTTGAGGCTTTGTAAGCACCACTTGACTTGTTGTGAAGTTCCTTCTTATCCTTGAGTGACATCTCATGAGCAACAATTCTTCCAATGACTTCCGTTGGCTTGAGATCTTTGTAGTTTGGCATCATTCAGATTAATGTGCACACGGTATCATACTTTCCATCCAATGCTCTTAGGATCTTCTTGATGATGAATCTGTCGGTCATCTCTTCACTCCCTAAGCCGGCAATCTCATTTGTAATAAGTGCAAGCCTAGAGTACATTTCAGCGACACCTTCACCATCCTTCATTTTGAACTTGTCAAGCTAACTTTGGAGCACATCCAACTTGGATTCCTTGACGGATTCAGTACCTTTGTGCATATCAATCAAAGTATCCCAAATTTCCTTTGCATTTTCAAGACGGCTGATTTTGTTGAATTCTTCGGGCACAATCCGTTGAAGATGATATCACAAGCTTGAGCGTTGTATTGCAGCATCTTCAATTCTTCCGCATTCGCTTCACGGTTCGGTTCTCTCCCATCAAAGAATTCACCTTGCAAGCCAATACAAATAATTGCCCAAACAGCGGGGTTATGTCCGAGAATATGCATTTTCATCTTATGCTTCCAACTAGCAAAATTAGTACCATCAAAGTAAGGACCTCTACGGTGATAATTTCCCTCGCTAGACGCCATACTCTCCTAGGTTGTGAAACCAAGGCTATGACCAACAAAAGCTATGGAAATCAAAGCAAATAGAAACCTGGCTCTGATACCACTTGTAGGACCTTGAAGTATGTCTAGAGGGGGGTGATTAGACTACTTGACCAATTAAAAACTTAACCTTTTCCAAATTTTAGAGTTTGACAGATTTTAGCTATTTAGGACAAGTCAAGTAATCATCACACAGTTCAAGCAAGCATGCAAAAGAGTATATAGGCAGCGGAAATTAAAGCATGCAACTTGCAAGAAAGTAAAGGGATGGGTTTGGAGGATTCAAACGCAATTGGAGACACGGATGTTTTTGGCGTGGTTCTGATAGGTGGTGCTATCGTACATCCACGTTGATGGAGACTTCAACCCACGAAGGGTAACAGTTGCGCGAGTCCACGGAGGGCTCCACCCACGAAGGGTCCACGAAGAAGCAACCTTGTCTATCCCACCATGGTCGTCGCCCATGAAGGACTTGCCTCACTAGCGGTAGATCTTCACGAAGTAGGCGATCTCCTTGCCCTTACAAACTCCTTGGTTCAACTCCACAATCTTGTCGGAGGCTCCCAAGTGACACCTAGCCAATCTAGGAGACACCACTCTCCAAGAAGTAACAAATGGTGCGTTGATGATGAACTCCTTGCTCTTGTGCTTCAAATGATACTCTCCCCAACACTCAACTCTCTCTCATAGGATTTGGATCTGGTGGAAAGAGGATTGAGTGGAAAGCAACTTGGGGAAGGCTAGAGATCAAGATTCATATGGTAGGAATGGAATATCTTGGCCTCAACACATGAGTAGGTGGTTCTCTCTCAGAAATGGCAAGTTAGAAGTGTAGGTTTGTTCTGATGGCTCTCTCCACGAATGAAGAGGAGGTGGAGGGGTATATATAGCCTCAACACAAAATCTAACCATTACACGCAATTTACCAAACTCGGTGGGACCGATTCAACAGACTCGGTCGGACCGATTTAGTAAACCTAGTGACCGTTAGTGATTTTCGGTGGGACTGACATGCAACTCGGTGAGACCGATTTGGTTAGGGTTAGGGCATAACGTAATCTCGGTAATCCCGATTACACAAACTCGGTGAGACCGATTTTGGTAATAAGCTTTCCAGAGAGTTGGTCAGGTAAACTCGGTGGGACCGATTTGCTCTTTTCGGTGAGAACGAAATGTTACAAAAGGGAAACAAAGAGTTTACATTGCAATCTCGGTGGGACCGATCGCTCACTTTAGTTAGACCGAAACGTTATGAAGGGAAACAGCGAGATTACAATCCCATCTCGGTGAGACCGAGATCCCTATCGGTAGGACCGATTTGCTTAGGGTTTGGGGCAGTGGCTATGACTTTTGGAATCGGTGGCGCCGGATAGGAAGAATCGGTGTGACCAATTTTGGCTTTGGGTTTAGGTCATTTGTGGATGTGAGAAAGTAGCTGAGGGTTTTGGAGCATATCACAAAGCTCATGAAGCAAGAGGCTCATTAAGCAACACCTCATCCCTCCTTGATAGTATTGGCTTTTCCTATAGACTCAATGTGATCTTGGATCACTAAAATATAAAATGAAGAGTCTTGGGCCTTTGAGCTTGAGCCAATCCTTTGTCCTTAGTATTTTGAGGGATCCACTTTCATCATCCATGCCATGCCATTCATTGAGCTTTCCTGAAATAATAGTCTTGGAATAGCATTAGCTCAATGAGCTATATTTTGTTATGAATTACCAAAACCACCTAGGGATAGTTGCACTTTCAGCGGCTGACGCAGTGAGCCAGCTCGGTGTAGAGCTTGCTGATGAGGACGCGTGCCTCAAGGCCGAGGGCCTACGCCTAGCTGAGTAGAGGCGCAAGCTGAAGGTGGCCATTGCCCTTGCGTGCCACTAGCGTGACCTCGACAATGAGAATGCCGAGGTGTCACTGGCGGCTGCTCGGGAGGCCTTCTCCCGGGCCGTCGAGGAAGCACCTGGTGGCACAGGCGGAGGATGACTTTGCCGCGAGGGAAGCCCGAGCCTCAGAAGAGGTTGATCGCCGGGTGGCGGCGGCCCGCTCGAACCTCGAGCGCGAGTTCGAGGAGAGGCTGGAGTTGATCAGGGTCGAAGCAGAGGGTAGGACCGCTGCCCTGAAGGCCAAGATGGATGAAGTGACACGGCGTGCGGACGCCGCCGGGGCCGCCCTTGGTGCGGCACAGGTGGATCTGGCTTCCTCCCGCGCCGAGGTGCTTCTTATCCGTCAAAGGGTGGACGCGGCTGAGGCCGTCGCGCGGCAGAGCGAGGACGAGATACGCCAGTGGCAGACCTTGGAGCACATGCATGGCCCCATGCTCTGCACGCTCCGGGAAAGAGCTAACACGGCCTTGGGCAACATTTGCGAGGCAGCCGTCGGGGAGCCTCATGTGGTTAACTATGCTGGTAACCTTCAGTTCTTCACTGATGTGGTGACACAGCTGGAGACTCGGTCGGGCAGGGCCGACAGGTTGGTCGAGGAGAGGAGACGTGCTCTGCTTGGGCGTGCTTTTTCTTGCGTCTTCAGTCATCTCCAGAACATGGACCCCCATTTTGACTTCGATGCCGCCATCGCACCGGTACCCCTGGCAATCCGGGGTGATCTAGCGCATTGGGTGGAAGACAACGTGGACGCCCTTGTTAGGGCCTTCATCACCGATGATGATGGTGTGGTCGTAGCTGCTGATGAGGGCGGAGTGGTGAATGGCCCAGGTGCTGATGACGGCGGCGTAGAAGGCAACGGCGAAGCCAGCGATGCCAGTGGTGACTCCAGAGGCGCCCCTGAGGATGCATTGGGGGATTTATCCGATTGACCGCGTGTTGTTCCTGCTTTTTACCCTGCGCAGAGAGAGTTCGGGCTTGGCCCTGAGGATCGTAAGAGCATTTTGGGAGGGGGAGCCCCTCGTGTAAAAACTTGAAGTTAGCGTGTTTGTAGACATGATATCACCCGCGTGCCTACGCCAAGCGGCTGTTCTTGCGACGAGTCGACTGACTTGTTTACCTTCGACCCGTGTGGGCCCTGAGCGAGCCTGCGGAGGGCCGTGGTGTCCTGAGTGCCTCCTGAACGAGGCCATTGAACCTGTAATGAGAACCTCCTGAGAGGACGTGGCGATGGCAGTCCGGACTGCGCGTATGCTGGGCCTGGCCCGGCTCGCGAGGGGCTCACGAGGGGAGGCAGCTAAAGATGGATGGACGCAAAGCGGTAACCAGAACACGAGAGATTTCTCGAATGAGACTAAACACCCCTTCCCCGAACACACGCAAGTCTCAAGCTCAAATCCAACTTAAATCCGAACAGGGGAAAAACGACAACCAAAGGAAAGGCAAAAAGAAACAGAAAGGCCGCGTCCGGCACCTAGTCTAGTCTTCGACGTCTTCTCACCAGCGCGGAGCTAAGTGCTGCCACTGGGCGTGGGCGGGATCCCCCGAGGCCTGAGGGCGGCTCTCTGGAGACTCCGGGGCGTGTACAGCCCCACTCATTATTAGATGAGCGTGTCACGGGGCGGCGAGCTTCACAGGCACTGGGCCTTCTTCACAGGTACCGGCCTTGCTTCATATCGCCAGACGAGGGCCCCGCCTTGCGCCACACTATTGCCATCGACGACGGCCGGAGACCGAGGACGCTGCTGATGGGATAGAGCGGTCGCCAGTGGTTCCCCCGATGACCACGGGTCCTCTGCCGGGGGTAGGCCCTGGGGCACCTCCCCGGCAGAGGGCCTACCTCCTGAGGACGCCTTGCTCCGAGTGTCGTGTGGGCGAGGCCAGATCTCGGCCCCTCTCCTGCAGCCCCCGGTGCCCTCCTCCTGAGGGGTGGGGAGCTGCTGGATTGGGGCAGCCACCCACCGCGATGACATGTACCTCCTGTGATCCATGGTTAGCGTATGTCTGTTCCTGAGGAATTAGCGGTACCCGATAGGCGCTGCTCCTGAAAGAGCTCAGCTTCGGGTATCTCTTCCCCCCAGCCTGGGCCGAGGAACTAGCCATGGTCTTCCTCCTGCGCGTGCCCTTGATCCACCATGTGGGGCACATACGCCTCCGGGGCCGCCGCCCCGAATGCCTCGTTGTAGTGCCCCATGTGCCACGCAGTCCTGCTCAAGGTGCCCACATAGGAGTGGTAGCGTGGCGGCCCACCGGGACCGTGGGCTGTAGTGCATCCCCCTTCGCTGGTCAGAGGCGGAGGCGGCACTATCGGCAGCCAGGCGACGATGGCCAGGTTGGCGTTGGAGTGGCCCTGGAATCCGCTCAGAGCTGTGTGGGCGTGCGTGGGGCCTCCGTGCGGTCTGCCTTGGGCCTGAGGCGGTGGCTGGGCGCAAAAGGGGTGAGCCCCCGAGGCGGCAGAGCCCAGGAGCTCTACCACCCGCTCTAGTAGCACGTCGCGGCCGCCCTCCAGCAGCTTGCATTGCGGTAGCTCTCTGGCTACCGTGAGCGCGGCCCTTGAGTTTGCCTGCTCCTGCTGGGAGTACGGCGCCGTGGCCGCGGCATGGCTTGAGGCCCTTGCTGCCGACCGCACCTGCTGCGGCGTGAGAGCTGGTGCCGCCTGACCACGTCGCCCGCAACCCGCAGCGCCCTGCGGACCGCGGGCTGCCTGGGGCACGGGGTTGAGGTCGCCCTGGGAAAGCGGCTCTGCATGGGCGAGCCAGGCTGCCCAGGGATCGGGATTACCCGTTGGGTCGCCGGACATGGTGACAACGATGCGACGGTACGCGGGGTGGTAGGAGAAGGATTCCGGCGCACCCCTACCTGGCGCGCCAAATGTGGATTTCGGGTTCCGGCAGACCCTTAAGGTTCGAACTCTGGGGTGCACACGGAGATCACACCTCCTGCCTACCCGCGTTTCGTCGCCTCGCAAGGATCTAAACTACACGAAGAACAGCACAAGGGACACGAGGTTTATACTGGTTCGGGCCACTATTGTGGTGTAATACCCTACTCCAGTGTGTGGTGTGGTGGATTGCCTCAGGGGGGCTGATGATAAATAATACAAGGGAAGAACAGCCTCGTGAGGGTCTGTTCTTGGCTGGTGCGATGAACTGCTAGGGTGAGTTCGGTCGCTTCTCTCTCTCTCTCTCTTGCTGATCTCCAGATGCCTCTAATCTCTCTCCAAATGCCTCTACCCTATGGGTGGCTAGTACTATTTATAGATGGAGGCCCTGGGCCTCTTCCCAAATATTGAGCGGGAAGGGCGCCAACAATTGGCCATTTTGAAGGGGAACATCTAGTACACTTGTCCTGACTAAAGTCGGTCCTCGCCTGCCAAAGACCCTGACGGTGACGCTGGCTTGGGCTCCACGATGACCTCCATCCTGCCGTCCTGCTAGTCTTGGTCTTGTTGCACCGAAATGGTTGCCTTTGCTTGATACTCTTGCCTGCGCTTGCCCCCTTTGCACCAAAGAGGAAACAAGGACTCTGCGCAGGCCGGCGCCCGCCTGGCCTCAGTCGTCATGGCTTGCGTCACGGGCACCTCGTGAGGTACCCCGCCTTGATCTCTCTGCCTCCTTGCGAGCCAACCTGACGAGGTTGTGCCCGAGGAAGCCTCCTGTCGTCCGCCCCGCGAGGCTTGGCCCATCGTGAGGGTCTTGAGTATGTGTTGATGAAGATGGGTCGTAGTGGGCCACTCCCTGAGCCACGCCGCAGGCCGCAGGCAGGCAAGTCTAGGTACCCCCATTCCCATAACGTCGACAACTTGTGTCTATGGGGTGCCCCCTCCCCCGAATATAAAGGAGTGGAGGAGGGGGTCGGCCGGCCTCAAGGGGTGCGCCCCTAGGGGAGGAATCCTACTCCAAGTAGCAGCAGGTTCCCCCTTTCCTAGTCTAACTAGGAGGGGAAGGAAGGAGGGGAAGGAGATAAGGAAAGGGGGGCCACCCCCTAGTCCAATTCGGTTTGGGCTAGGGAGGGCGCGCGCTCCACCTTGGCCTGCCTCCTCTCTTCCACCACTTGGCCCATGAGGCCCAATAACCCCCCAGGGGGTTCCGGTAACCCCTCGGTACTCCGGTTTTATCCGAAACTTCTCCGGAACACTTTTGTCCGAACATAGCCATCCAATATATCAGTCTTTATGTCTCGACCATTTCGAGACTCCTCGTCATGTCCGTGATCACATCCGGGACTCCGAACAACCTTCGGTACATCATATCACATAAACTCATAATACCAATCGTCATCAAACGTTAAGCGTGCGGACCCTGCGGGTTGAGAACTATGTAGACATGACCGAGACACGTCTCCGGTCAATAACCAATAGCGGAACCTAGATGCTCATATTGGTTCCTACATATTCTATGAAGATCTTTATCGGTCAAACTGCATAACAACATACGTTGTTCCCTTTGCCATCGGTATGTTACTTGCCCGAGATTCGATCGTCGGTATCATCATACCTAGTTCAATCTCGTTACCGGCAAGTCTCTCTACTCATTTCGTAATGCTTCATCCTGTAACTAACTCATTAGTCACATTGCTTGCAATGCTTATAGTGATGAGCATTACCGAGAGGGCCCAGAGATACCTCTCTGAAACACGGAGTGACAAATCCTAATCTTGATCAATGCCAACCCAACAAACACCTTCGGAGACACCTGTAGAGCACCTTTATAATCACCCTTTTATGTTGTGATGTTTGGTAGCACACAAAGTGTTCCTTTGGTATTCGGGAGTTGCATAATCTCATAGTTTGAGGAACATGTATAGGTCATTAAGAAAGCAGTAGCTATGAAACTGTAACGATCATGATGCTAAGCTAACGGATGGGTCTTGTCCATCACATCATTCTCCTAATGATGTGATCCCATTCATCAAATGGCAACACATGTCTATGGTTAGGAAACATAACCATCTTTGATTAACGAGCTAGTCAAGTAGAGGCATACTAGGGACACTATGTTTTGTCTATGTATTCACACATGTACTAAGTTTCCGGTTAATACAATTCTAGCATGAATAATAAACATTTATCATGAAATAAGGAAATAAATAATAACTTTATTATTGCCTCTAAGGCATATTTCCTTCAGTCTCCCACTTGCACTAGAGTCAATAATCTAGTTCACATCGCCATGTGATTTAACACCAATAGTTCACATCTGTATGTGATTAACACCCATAGTTCACATCGCCATGTGACCAACACCAAAAGGGTTTACTAGATTCAATAATCTAGTCCACATCGCTTTGTGATTAACACCCAAAGAGTACTAAGGTGTGATCATGTTTTGCTCGTGAGAGAAGTTTAGTCAACAGGTCTGTCACAATCAGAGTCGTATGTATTTCGCAAATATTCTATGTCTACAATGCTCTGCATGGAGCTACTCTAGCTAATTGCTCCCAGTTTCAATATGTATGTTTGACACAAGAAAAATCTTATTTGCACTCCGTGAGAAGGGAAGAGAAGGAGTGTAGATTTCTCTCATGCGGCGGGAGAAGAAAATGCGGGCGTGCCAGTGTACCGTAGTACACAAAGAAAACAAAGAGATGGGAACAGTATTTTATTAATCTCAAGGATAACAAATACAATTCCCTGTATGCACTCCGTGGCCTACTAGCGCGGCCTGCCTGACAAGCGTTGTGCGGTCTCCTGGTTCCCGTGGCCTCGGAAGGCTCCCGGTTAATTACTCCCGTGGGTTGCTCCGCGAGATACCTCCGATTAAGCTGTGTGGTCGTCTTCGTCGTCTTTGCTTCATGTTATCCATGCATATGATGATGATGTGTGTAGGTGCAGGCAGCGGCAAAGCCCGTGTCCTCATTGGTACACGTGCCGCTCAAAACATGGCTTTTTGCTAGCCACGTCTGCCCTCGCAGTCGCGCCTCGTCGGTGTTGACAGCGTTGATGTAATCGGTGTTGGGGTAGCATGGATCCTGCTTGGCTCAGACTTCTTGATGATGTAGCGGCTTCATCGGGGTACGCAAGGGGTTGCCTCGCGGGAGTATTCTTTTGTGGAGACTGTCGTCAGTGCAAAACCAACGCACACTCGCATCGGCATGGCCGGTGTGGTTGGCATCTCGTCTCGACTAGACATTGAGGTTACGACAGTCTGCGGAGACAAAGACTCCGTCTCACAAGGCCGTGAGAGGTAACACCTTAGAGGGGCGTGGTGGATGCCTCGTCTTGGCTAGACGTCGTATTCGGTGGTCTGCCAAAACAAAGATCATGTCGCGGGGCCAAAGAAAAGTGGCATCATGCAGAGGCATGGTTGATGCCTTGTCTCAGCTAGACACCGTACTCGATGGTCTGCTAAGACCAGGATCACACCGCCTGTACAACGATAAGACCTGTATGCAACAAAGGGCGCACCTCATCTTGGCTGGACGCCGTATTCGGTGGTCCACCAAGACAAAGGAGAACATCGCGGGGCCGAAGAAGGATGACATGGAGGGGCGTGATTGATGCCCTGTCCCAGCTAGACGCCGTATTCAGTGGTCTGCTAAGACAAGGAGCACGCCGCCTCTATGACAATGAGACTTGTGCAACGAAGGGTGCGCCTCTCTCGGCTAGACGTCGTATTAGGTGGTCCACCAAGACAAGGGTGAAACATTGTGGTGTTGAAGAAGGATGGCATCATGGAGGAGCGTGGTTGATGCCTCGTCTCAGCTAGACGCCCTATTCGGTAGTCTGCTAAGACAAGGAGCACACCGCCCTATACGCCGAGGCCTATAAGCCATGAAGACTGCACCTCGTCCTGGTCAGACGCCGTATTCGGTGGTCCGCCAAGACAAAGGCGCTACCTCACAAGACCAAGGAAGGTGACTTTGTAGAAGGCGTGGTTGGGCTCCATCGTTGGCGAGCTCCATCCGCACCCGATCACGACGTGCAAAGATGAAGGCCTCGATGTGGACAAACTCCAGCAGTGTTGGTGTAATCTCCTTGTTCGATGAAGTCCCCTCCAGTGCCGGCGGTGGAATTGAATGAGCGTTGTCTTCGGCGACGAGCACGTACCCTCCGTGTAGTGCATGCATGCTGGATGTAAGGAGGAGACAAAAAAATTAGACATTAGTCTCACCTTCCGGAAACATGACCATTGCGTTCATCGCCACTGAGGTTCTTTGCGCGGATGAGGGTACGCCGAGTCGCCGATCTCTTATCAACGTGCGTCGGCTGCGTGCGTTTTGCCTCTTGATGGATGTGGCGTTGCATGGACTTGCTTGATGGATGGATGCGTGATGAGTTTGCTGGGTGCGTGCGTGAGTGGCGTGAGATTTCTCTCGTGGGTTTGTTGCCTGTCCTCGCCTCAATGTTGAGACTTTGCCTCTATATATAGGTGTCCGGCCGGTGCAGAAGAAAGGAAACGTGACAAGGAACGAATCAGATTTCTTGGACTGTACTCTTGCTTCATTCGGCAAGTCATCTTTCCTTTTGTATTTGTTTCCAAATTTTGGTGACTCCCCGATTGTGTATTGATCCTTCGTGAGCTAAGTAAATCCTAATGCTGCTTCTACACCTTCCTTCTGCTAGCATCTTTCCGTTTGAGCCTGCATAAAGAAAGGAAACCATCTTGCGTACATGGCTGCCGCGTATAATCTATCAAAAATACATGCATGTATGTTACTTTACATGTGCATGCAAAAAGGTAACCAAAGACCAGCTAGTAGTACACGTATATGCTTGGTTTGAGTACTGCGGGTATTCGAAAATATACACGGGCTTGCCGGCCAGCCGAGATACCCGAATACGTACATATAGCATATAAATACCAAGTGCAAGGCAAGCTTGTCACGTACATGCAAAACCCCTTTTTTATTTTTGAACGAGCATGCAAAAGCTACGTACATATGATTATAAGCCCAAATTCAAGTACATTACCTGTGCATTACCTGTGCCGAGCTCGAAGTTGAGATTGATACGGTGAAGCACGTCGGACAGCTCCATACAAGGCAAGTTCACTTCAACTCTTCATACAAGGAAGCAAAGTCCTCAACATAGTCCAAAGCTCCCGATCGATGCAATCTCTTGCCGCATCCGACCAGGGTTCTTGCATAGGTCTTGCCATGTATGCATCATCTAAGCTGCTATAAAGACGAGACCCTGGGTAGCGTCCAAAAGCACACAAGTTTGATCATCGCCCACAACACATCCAATCAGAAGAGAAAAAGGTACAATTTTGTTATCTCTTTTCTGAAGCTAATGCATCGCCTGGACTTTGCATGTTCTGTGTGCATGCCTAGTAGATAAACTTGCATCTGTTGTCTCCTGCTAACTTTGTATTTGTTGTTTCAACCGTATCATCAGGACACCATGGGACGGGGCGACAGGTTAAAGAAGTACGGATCAAGAGATGTTGAAGGCTCGACGAGCGGCAGCAGGAACAGCAAAGGCGGCTCAACTCCTCCACCACCTCCAAGCAAGACGGGAAACCATTCCAAGGGCGTGGAGTACACACGCCGGTCACCACCGTTGCCTAGTGCCCCGCCGCTTGTACTGAAGTCGCATAGCACAGTGCCACTGACTACGCGTAGCTACCCGAACCGCAACTCAAAGAATTCTGACCAGACATCCATCTCTCTCGATGCCGACGCTCCACCACTAGGGAACCTCGAGGTAAAGAAAATAATAAAGAAACAGAGCTCGATTGAATGTATTCTTTTCTTACTTCTATGTATATCCTGTATGCATGCAGGACAAACTTGACGACGTGTTGTCGTTCGTGCCTATGAGCCGCGGTATGGAGCAACTCTTAGACGAGGTGATGGAAAACATGGACCAAGATGAGCCGGCCTCAAAATCTGCACCTCCGGCCAAGTCTAGTTCGGTGGTGAAGCACACGCCCCCGGCGGTGAGTGATCCAGCTGCGAATTCTTCAAGTGTGGCAGGGAGCGATCTCATCGTAAAACCCGCCTCCCTGGTGATAAAGCCCGCTTCTTTAACCACATCAACAAGCACCCCGAAGTGGACAAAAAGCGGTCATCGGGTGCTATCAGTGACAAGGATGTTGGGATAACTGCAAATAAACCAAGGCCGCCTGCTTGCGGTACGTGTATAGTACCCCCGCCACCTTTGCATGAATTTTCTTTTGATGCTTTCTTGACTCTTTCTCTTTTTGTCGCCTTTCTAGATGTTTCCAGCAAATCAACTAATCTAGAAGGCTTTTATTCCCCTGAGGCAAAGGAGCTCCATGTATTAATTGAGCAACACCAAAATATCCTTGCTAGAGAAAACACTCTGCTCGAGAAGCTCAAAGTCCCTCCGACTAATAACATCTCAACACCAAGCCTTGTTCTCCCGCCCGGAATAGCAGAAAAGTACATCTCAATAGGACTCAAGGATATACAAGAGGCACTAAGGGAGCAGCCGATCAATGAGGAGCTAACCATAACTAAAATCGAGTCTGTGATAAGTATGTGGAAGATCCCGTATGTGAACGAGGTCCTGCCAGACCTTGAGATTCTGATTCGACACCTTGAAGCAGTGGTGGCTTGTCTGGGCGAAAAAGGTGGTCTTGCCACTTCCCACACATCGGCACCCGCACCGGCGCAAGTGTCATCTCTGTTGGAGAAACTCGATGCAGCTCATGCGGGGATCACTCAAGGACTTTGCCGCCTCGAGAAGGAAGGGCCGCGCCTAGAGGGGCACCTTGCCGACCTCGCCTCCATCTGCAACAGACAAAAGAAGTTGGCTGAAGAACATCGGATGCTTGCCGGCAAACATCAGCAGCTTGCCGAGGAGTACAAGGCCCTCTGTGAGAAGGAAACCGAGATGGCGGCACTGGCTGAAAAGCGCACATGCGTCCTAGCTGACATGATGACTTCTAGCTCCCGCCATCTTGAAGCTCATGAGGATGCAGTCCGGAGTTCGTCACAGGTGGCCGAGTCATACACAAGACGCCGTGCGGAGGCGGCTGCCTTCCTGGCCGCCGGCGGAACGCTTCCGGAGATCACGACGATCCTAGCATATAAAGCTCCTGAGTGAGGGAGCGAGCTAGATATCATGGACTGCTCTGCAAAAGCTACACTTAAAAATAGGTTCTATATTAGTTAAATATAATTTGTCTTAGCTCATCCAGAAAAAAGTTTGATTAGTCCTAGTGAACTTTTGTATCATCGATCAATAAAATGATAACTTTTGTGATATATCTCCTTTTTTACTTTTACTCGCCGGGTCTTTGCTTCATACTGGCCATGGAGCTGTGTTGTATCAGCTTCCCACAACGATGAGGCTAGCTAACCACAACCTCCCTGGTATATATGCTGCAATCCTTCCGGCTTGGTCTTTGTTGGACTCCACCAATGCTTGATGTAACAGCTTCAACTTGTCTTGCACCAGCCGTGACACCTTCGAGCGCACATCTAGACCTCAAAAATATATCGATCAATCCATCATATGTGTGGGTGTTCGTATGCTTATTTGTATGTCCGTCGTCGCGGCCTTCACGTATAACCGAGGCATATATTTCTGATGTACATATTGCCGCCCTCATGCATGCATGTATGTACGTAGGCAAAATTGCCATGCACCACGTACAAGATCAATCAAGAGATTAACTAGTTCGTGCATGCACTAGTCCACCATGTGTGTACATATACTCTTCCCTGTGTAACCTGCACTCCCCAAAATTCCTTCTTGTTCAAAAAATAATAATAATAACAATTAAGGGATTAGTCACGTAAGAGAGAGAGGAAAAAGAGTTGGTTCGTATCTTTTTTTAGTACTTATTTAACCTCTCTTCTTTAGTACAAAACTGTGTCAAACAATGTATCCAGATTGAGATTTAGAGTCATTTGGATCGGTGCAAAATCTTGCATCGACATAACTCTTTACGACGAACTATTTATCACCGCCATCACCGAGAAACATTTCCTTAGTCCTCACTAAGGATAATTTTGACCGCCGTCCAATGATCTACTCTTAGATCACTATTGTGCCCCCTTGCCAAACTCATGTCAAGGTACACAATACGTCTGGTACACAGCACAACATACTTTATAGATCTCATGACTGTGGCATAGGGAATGACTTTCATTCTCTTCCTATCTTCTGCCGTGGTCAGGCTTTGAGTATTACTCAACTTTACACCTTGTAATACATACAAGAATTCCTTCTTTGACTGGTCCATTTTGAACTCTTTCAAAAACTTGTCAAGGTATTTGCTCATTGAAAAATCTTATCAAGCATCTTGATCTATCTCTATAGATCTTGATGCCCATTTTGTAAGCAACTTCACCGAGGTCTTTCAATGAAAAACTCTTATTCAAGTATCCCTTTATGCTACCCAGAAATTCTATATCATTTCCAATCAACAATATGTCATCCACATATAATATTATAGAAATGCTACAGAGCTCACTTTCTTGTAAATACAGGCTTCTACAAAAGTCTGTATAAAACCATATGCTTTGATCACACTATCAAAGCATTTATTCGAACTCCGAGAGGCTTGCACCAGTCCATAAATGGATCGCTGGAGCTTGCACACTTTGTTAGCACCCATTGGATCGACAAAACCTTTTGGTTGCATCATATACAACTCTTCTTTAAGAAATATCCATTTAAGGAATGTGGTTTTATATCCATTTGCCAGATTTCATAAAATATGGCAATTGCTAACATGATTCGGACGGATTTAAGCATCGCTACAGTTGAGAAAATCTCATTGTAGTCAACACCCTGAACTTGTCGAAAACATTTGCGACAAGTCGAGCTTTGTAGATAGTAACACTACTATCAGCGTCCGTCTTCCTCTTGAAGATCCATTTATATTCTATGGCTTGCCGATCATCAGGCAAGTCCACCAAAGTCCACACTTTGTTCTCATACATGGATTCCATCTCAGATTTCATGGCCTCAAGCCATTTCACGGAATCTGGGCTCATTATCGCTTCCTCATAGTTCGTAGGTTCATCATGGTCTAGTAACATGACTTCTAGAATAGGATTACCGTACCATTCTGGTGCGGGCCATACTCTGGAAGACATACGAGGTTCTGTAGTAACATGATCTGAAGTTTCATGATCATCATCATTAGCTTCCTCACTAATTGGTGTAGGAATCACTGGAACTGATTTCTGTGATGAACTACTTTCCGATTCGGGAGAAGGTACAATTACCTCATCAAGTTCTACTTTCCTCCCACTCACTTCTTTCGAGAGAAACTCCTTCTCTAGAAAGGATCCATTCTTAGCAACGATCTTGCCTTCGGATCTGTGATAGAAGGTGTACCCAACAGTTTCCTTTGGGTATCCTATGAAGACGCATTTCTCCGATTTAGGTTTGAGCTTATCAGGTTGAAGCTTTTTCACATAAGCATCGCAACCCCAAACTTTAAGAAACGACAACTTTGGTTTCTTGCCAAACCACAGTTCATAAGGTGTTGTCTCAACGGATTTTGATGGCGCCCTATTTAAAGTGAATGCAGATGTCTCTAATGCATAACCCCAAAACGATAGTGGTAAACCGGTAAGAGACATCATAGATCGCACCATATCCAATAAAGTGCGGTTACGATGTTCGGGCACACCATTACGATGTGATGTTCCATGTGGCGTGAGCTGTGAAACAAGTCCACATTGTTTTAAATGAAGGCCAAACTCGTAACTCAAATATTCTCCTTCACGATCAGATCATAGAAAGTTTTTTTCTTGTTACGATGATTCTCCACTTCACTCTGAAATTCTTTGAACTTTTCAAATGTTTCAGACTTGTGTTCCATTAAGTAGATATACCCATATCTGCTCAAATCATCTGTGAAGGTCAGAAAATAATGATACCCACCACGAGCTACTACACTCATTGGACCGCATACATTGGTATGTATTATTTCCAATAAGTCAGTAGCCCGTTCCATTCTTCCGGAGAACGGAGTTTTAGTCGTCTTGCCCATGAGGCATGGTTCGCAAGCACCAAGTGATTCATAATCAAGTGATTCCAAAAGCCCATCAGCATGGAGTTTCTTCATGCACTTTACACCAATATGACCTAAACGGCAGTGCCACAAGTATGTTGCACTATCATTATCAACTTTGCATCTTTTGGCATCAATATTGTGAATATGTGTATCACTACGATCGAGATGCAATAAACCATCAACATTGGGTGTATGACCATAGAAGGTTTTATTCATGTAAACAGAATAACAATTATTCTCTGTCTGAAATGAATAACCGTATTGCAATAAACATGATCTAATCATATTCATGCTCAACGCAAACACCAAATAACATTTATTTAGGTTCAACACGAATCCCGAAAGTATAGTGAGTGTATGATGATGATCATATCAATTTTGGAACCACTTCCAACACTTATTGTCACTTCATCCTCAACTAGTCTCTATTTATTCTGCAACTCCTGTTTCGAGTTACTAATCTTAGTAACCAAACAAGTATCAAATACCCAGGGGCTACTATGAACACTAGTAAGGTACACATCAATAACCTGTATATCAAATATACCTTTGTTCACTTTGCCATCCTTCTTATCCACCAAATATTCGGGGCATTTCCGCTTCTAGTGACCATTTCCTTTGTAGTAGAAGCACTCGGTTTCAGGCTTTGGTCCAGCTTTGGGCTTCTTCACGGGGGTGAAAACTTGCTTGCCATTCTTCTTGAAGTTCCCTTTCTTTCCCTTTGCCCTTTACTTGAAACTAGTGGTCTTGTTTAATCATCAACACTTGATGCTTTCCATTGATTTCTACCTTCATTGATTTCAACATTACGAAGAGCTTAGGAATTTCTTTTGTCATCCCTTGCACATTATAGTTCATCACAAAGTTCCAGTAACTTGGTGATGGTGACTAGAGAACTCTGTCAATCACTATCTTATTTGTAAGATTAACTCCCACTTGATTCAAGCGATTGTGATACCCAGACAATCTGAGCACATGCTCACTGCTTGAGCTATTCTCCTCCATCTTTTAGCTATAGAACTTGTTGGAGACTTCATATCTCCCAACTCAGGTATTTGAGTGAAATATTAACTTCAACTCCTGGAACATCTCATATGGTCCATGACGTTCAAAACGTCTTTGAAGTCCCGATTCTAAGCCGTAAAGCATGGTGCACTAAACTATCAAGTAGTCATCATATTAAGCTAGCCAAATGTTCATAACGTCTGCATTTGCTCCTGTAACAGTTTTGTCACCCAGCGGTGCATCAAGGACATAATTCTTCTATGCAGCAATGAGGATAAACCTCGGATCACGGACTCAATCTGCATTATTGCTACTATCATCTTTCAACTTAGTTTTCTCTAGGAACATATAAAAACATAGGGAAGCTGCAATGCGAGCTATTGATCTACAACATAATTTGCAAAATACTGTCAGGACTAAGTTCATGATAAATTAAAGTTCAATTAATCATATTACTTAAGAACTCCCACTTAGATAGACATCCCTCTAGTCATCTAAATGATCACATGATCCAAATCAACTAAACCATGTCCGATCATCACGTGAGATGGAGTAGTTTTCAATGGTGAACATCACTATGTTGATCATATCTACCATATGATTCACACTCGACCTTTCGGTCTCCAATGTTCCGAGGCCATATATGCATATGCTAGGCTCGTCAAGTTTAACCCGAGTATTCAGCGTGTGCAAAACTGGCTTGCACCCGTTGTATGTGAACATAGAGCCTATTACACCTGATCATCACATGGTGTCTCAGCACTAAGAACTGTAGCAACAGTGCATACTCAGGGAGAACACTTGTACCTTGAAATTTAGTAAGGGGTCATCCTATAATGCTACCGTCGAACTAAGCAAAATAAGATGCATACAAGATAAACATCACATGCAATCAAAATATGTGACATGATATGGCCATCATCATCTTGTGCTCATGATCTCCATCACCGAAGCATCGTCATGATCTCCATCATCACCGGCGTGAAACCTTCATCTCCACCGACTATCGCTACCGCTTAGTGATAAAGTAAAACAATTACATAGCGGTTGCATTGCATACAACAAAGCGACAACCATATGGCTCCTGCCAGTTGCCGATAACTTTGTACAAAACATGATCATCTCATACAACAATTTATATCACATCATGCCTTGACCATATCACATCACAGCAAGCCCTGCAAAAACAAGTTAGACGTCCTCTACTTTGTTGTTGCAAGTTTTACATGGTTGCTACGGGCTTTTAGCAAGAACCGTTCTTACCTATGCATCAAAACCACAATGACTTTTTGTCAAGTGTGTTGTTTTAACCTTCAACAAGGACCGGGCATAGCCACACTCAATTCAACTAAGGTTGGAGAAATAGACACTCACTAGCCACCTGCGTGCGAAGCACGTCGGTAGAACCAGTCTCGCGTAAGCGTACACGTAATGTCAGTCTGAGACACTTCATCCAACAATACCACCGAATCAAAGTATGACATGTCGGTAAGCAGTATGACTATTATCGCCCACAAATCTTTGTGTTCTACTCGTGCATATAACATCTACGCATAGACCTGGCTCTGAAACCACTGTTGGGGAACGCGGTAATTTCAAAAAAAATCCTACGATCACGCAAGATCTATCTAGGTGATGCATAGCAACGAGAGGGGAGAGTGTTGTCTACATACCCTCATAGACCGAAAGCGGAAGCATTATGACAACGCGGTTGATGTAGTTGTACGTCTTCACGATCCGATCGGTCCTAGCACCGAAGGTACGGCACCTCCGCGATCTGCACACATTCAGCTCGGTGACGTCCCACAAACTCTAGATATAGCTGAGGTCGAGGGAGAGTTTTGCCAGCACGACGGCGTGGTGATGGTGATGATGAAGTTACCGACGCAGGGCTTCGCCTAAGCACTACGACGATATAACCGAGGTAAAAATCTGTGGAGGGGGGCACCGCACATGGCTAAAAGATCAACTTGATCAACTTGTGTCTATGGGGTGCCCCCTCCCCTGTATATAAAGGAGTGGAGGAGGGGGCCTGCCGGCCTCAAGGGGTGCGCCCCAAGAGGGGAATCCTACTCCAAGTAGGAGTGGGTTCCCCCTTTCCTAGTCCAACTAGGAGGGGAAGGAAGGAGGGGAAGGAGAGAAGGAAAGGGGGGCCGCCCCCTAGTCCAATTCGGTTTGGGCTAGGGGGCGCCCCACCTTGGCCTGCCTCCTCTCTTCCACCACTTGGCCCATGAGGCCCAATAATCCCCCCCCCCCGATGGGTGCCGGTAACCCCTCGATACTCTGGTTTTATCCGAAACTTCTCCGAAACACTTCAAGTGTCCGAACATAGCCGTCCAATATATCAATATTTATGTCTCGGCCATTTCGAGACTCCTAGTCATGTCCGTGATCACACCCGGGACTCCGAACAACCTTCGGTACATCATATCACATAAACTCATAATACCAATCGTCATCGAACGTTAAGCATGTGGACCCTATGGGTTCGAGAACTATGTAGACATGACCGAGACACGTCTCTGGTCAATAACCAATAGCGGAACCTGGATGCTCATATTGGTTCCTACATATTCTACGAAGATCTTTATCGGTCAAACCGCATAACAACATACGTTGTTCCCTTTGTCATCGGTATGTTACTTGCCCGAGATTCGATCATCGATATCATCATACCTAGTTCAATCTCGTTACCGGCAAGTCTCTTTACTCGTTCTGTAATGCTTCGTCCCACAACTAACTCATTAGTCACATTTCTTGCAAGGCTTACAGTGATGAGCATTACCGAGAGGGCCCGGAGATACCTCTCTGAAACACGAAGTGACAAATCCTAATCTTGATCAATGCCAACCCAACAAACACCTTCGGAGACACCTGTAGAGCACCTTTATAATCACCCTTTTACGTTGTGACGTTTGGTAGCACACAAAGTGTTCCTCCGGTATTCGGGAGTTGCATAATCTCATAGTTTGAGGAACATGTATAAGTCATGAAGAAAGCAGTAGCAATGAAACTGTAACGATCATGATGCTAAGCTAAGGGATGGGTCTTGTCCATCACATCATTCTCCAAATGATGTGATCCCGTTCATCAAATGACAACACGTGTCTATGGTTAGGAAACATAACCATCTTTGATTAACGAGCTAGTCAAGTAGAGGCATACTAGGGACACTATGTTTTGTCTATGTATTCACACATGTACTAAGTTTCCGGTTAATACAATTCTATCATGAATAATAAACATTTATCATGAAATAAGGAAACAAATAATAACTTTATTATTGCCTCTAGGGCATATTTCCTTCAAAACGAACCCCGAAAAATCCCAAAAATTGACACAACACTCCTATTGTTCTATGTTGCCACTAGAACAATTTTGAAAGCAATCAGAGGCAGCGGATATCGTTTCGTCCCCAAAGGTGGGACATTCCCTGATACGTCTCCAACGTATCTATAATTTTTGATTGTTCCATGCTATTATATTACCTGTTTTGGATGTTTATGGGCTTTACTTTACACTTTTATATCATTTTTGGGACTAACCTACTAACCAGAGGCCCAACCCGAATTGCTGTTTTTTTTGCCTATCTTAGTGTTTCAAGGAAAAGGAATATCAAACGGAGTCCAAACGGAATGAAACCTTTGGGAGCGATCTTCTTGGAACAAACCCAATCCAGGAGACTTGGAGTGGACGTCAAGAAGCAGCCGAGGCGGCCATGAGGCAGGAGGGCGCGCCCTAGGTGGGTGGGCGCGCCCCCGCCCTCGTGGGCCCCTCGTGGCTCCCCTGATCGACCTCCTTCGCCTATATATACCTCTATACCCTGGAAACATCAAGGAGCACCACGAAAACCTATTTCCACTGCCGCAACCTTCTGTACCCGTGAGATCCCATATTGGAGCCTTTTCCGGCGCTCCGCCGGAGGGGGAATCGATCGTGGAGAGCTTCTGCATCATCGCCAAGGCCTCTCCGATGAGTTGTGAGTAGTTTACCACAGACCATCGGGTCCATAGTTATTAGCTAGATGGCTTCTTCTCTCTCTTTGAATCTAAATACAATGTTCTCCTCGATCTTCTTGGAGATCTATTCAATGTAACTCTTTTTGTGGTGTGTTTGTCGAGATCCCATGAATTGTGGATTTATGATCAAGTTTATCTATGAGAAATATTTGAATCTCCTCTGAATTCTTTTATGTATGATTGGTTATCTTTGCAAGTCTCTTCGAATTATCAGTTTGGTTTGGCCTACTAGATTGATCTTTCTTGCAATGGGAGAAGTGCTTAGCTTTGGGTTCAATCTTGCGGTGTCCTTTCCCAGTGACAGCAGGGGCAGCAAGGCACGTATTGTATTGTTGCCATCGAGGATAAAAAGATGGGGTTTATATCATATTGCTTGAGTTTATCCCTCTACATCATGTCATCTTTCTTAATGCGTTACTCTGTTCTTATGAACTTAATACTCTAGATGCAGGCATGAGTCAGTCGATGTGTGGAGTAATAGTAGTAGATGCAGGCAGGAGTCGGTCTACTTGTTGCGGACGTGATGCCTATATACATGATCATGTCTAGATAATTTCATAACTATGCACTTTTCTATCAATTGGTCCACAGTAATTTGTTCACCCACCGTAATACTTATGCTATCTTGAGAGAAGCCACTAGTGAAACCTATGGCCCCCGGGTCTATCTTTTATCATATAAGTTTTTCATCTATCTTTATTTTGCAATTTTTACTTTCCAATCTATATCATAAAAATACCAAAAAATATTTATCTTATCTTATTATCTCTATCAGATCTCACTTTTGCAAGTTATCGTGAAGGGATTGACAACCCCTTTATCGCGTTGGTTGCGAGGTTCTTGTTTGTTTGTGTAGGTACGAGGGACTTTTGAGGAGCCTCCTACTGGATTGATACCTTGGTTCTCAAAAATTGAGGGAAATACTTACGCTACTTTGCTGCATCACCCTTTCCTCTTCAAGGGAAAACCAACGCAGTGCTCAAGAGGTAGCATTCCCTACTGAAACCATCAGGCTTGTTGTGAGAACCTTTGTTTTGTGAGAAGCATATCCCCAAACCTACCCCAAATGGGACAATATTTTTACCGCGGCATGTCGATGCCGCTCCATGATAGCATGCCAAGTTTCATTAAATTATAGACGAGTTTTGGATTTACTAGAATTTAAAAACCAGGAATCTCGATGTTTGCGGAGTGACGGTGACAGGGTGTTTGACATTCATTTTCATTTATTGCATGGGACCTAAGCATGCAACCAAGGACAAAGATTTGATTTTTCAACCAATTTATATGCATTAGAGCATGTGCATGTAGTTCCAATTTAAATTATGCACATAAATGCATCGAAAATTCAATTAATGCATAAAAATGTCCAAACGAACCCCGAAAAATCCCAAAAATTGACACCACACTACTATTGTTCTATGTTGACACTAGAAATTTTCTGAAAGTAATAAGAGGCAGCGGATATCGTTTCTTCCCCAAATGTGGGACGTTCCCTACCGAAACCATCAAGCTTGTTGTGAGAATCTTTGGTTTGTGAGAAGCATATCCCCAGACCTGTCCCAAATGGGACAATATTTTTACCACGGCATGTTGATGCTGCTCCATGATAGCATGCCAAGTTTCATGAATTTCAGACGAGTTTTGGATTTACTAGAATTTAAAAACCAGAAATCTCAATGTTTGCGGCCGAGTGACGGTGGCAAGGTGTTTGAAATTCATTCCCATTTCTTGCATGGGACCTAAGCATGCAATCAAGGACACATATTTGAATTTTCAACCAATTTATATGCATTAGAGCATGTGCATGTAGTTCAAATTTGAATTGTGCTCATAATGCATTGAAAATGCAATTGATGCATAAAAATGTCCAACGAACCCCGAAAAATCCCAAAAATTGACACGACACTCCTATTGTTCTATGTTGACACTAGAAAAAATTTGAAAGCAACAAGAGGCAGCGGATATCGTTTCATCCCCAAAGGTCGGACGTACCCTACCGAAAACATCAGGCTTGTTGTGAGAGCCTTTGGTTTGTGAGAAGCATATCCCCAAACCTACCCCCAAATGGGACAATATTTTTACCACGGCATTTTGATGATGCTTCATGATAGCATGCCAAGTTTCATGAATTTCAGACGAGTTTTGGATTTACTAGAATTTAAAAACTAGGAATCTGGCAGGGTGTTTAACATTCATTCCCATTTCTTGCATGGGACCTAAGCATCCAACCAAGGACACAGATTTGAATTTTCAACCAATTTACATGCATTAGAGCATGTGCATGTAGTTCAAATTTGAATTATGCTCATAAATGCATTGAAAACGCAATTAATGCATGAAAATGTCAAAACAAACCCCGAAAAATCCCAAAAATTGACACAACACTCGTGTTGTTCTATGTTGACACGAGAAACATTTTGAAAGTAAGAAGAGGCAACATATATCGTTTTGTCCCCCAAGGTGGCACGTACCCTAATGAAACCATCAGGCTTGTTGTGAGAGAAGCTCTGGTTTGTGAGAAGCTTATACCCCACACCTGCCCCAAATGGGACAATATTTTTACCATGGCATGTCGCTGCCATTCCATGATATTATGTCAAGTTTCATGAATTTCAGACGAGTTTTCGATTTACTAGAATGTTAAAAGCATGTATCTCAATGTTAGCGGTTGAGCAACAGTGTCAAGGTGTTCGACATTCATTCTCATTTCTTGCATGTGACCTAAGCTTGCAACCAAGGACAAACATTTGATTTTGCAACCCGTTTTTATGGACTGGAGCATGTGGTTTAATTTTAAACTGTGCACCTGAAATGCCTAAAAAACCAAGTTACCATATAAAAATATCCAAAGGAACCCTGAACAATTCCAATTTTTTACGACACACATATAGTTGCATATTCACTACAGATAAAAGGTTTAGCAATTCAAACATCGTCCATTGCCGCTGTGACCCCATTCTATATTTCAAATCAAAATTAAAAATCAAGTTGATCCCACACAGTTTATTATCACCAACCATGTGAGATGCAGTACAAAATATCCTGGAGCACCGTCGATGTATAGTACGCCTATGGCTTATGCGAGAAGGTGCGTCGGCTACAGTCCACAGCCGGCGTGTCAAGCACACTAGCTCACTCCCCAAATATTATTTCATTGTTCAGTCGTCGTCGGTGAAAGATGGGTACGTGGACCCGCGTCATGAGGGCAACTTCGGCGACCCACTCCGGCGAGAGCGCGGCCGCAGCCGCCATGTGCGTGCTAACAAGGTGCTTGAGCGCAGCCGCAATCCGCGACCGGGCGGCCATGGCAGCCCAAACGACCGTTGTTGCTTCTCAGGTGGCGGCAGTAACATCTGCCCCGGGGATAGCAGCTGGCGAGAGCAGCACAATAGTTGTTCGTTCCACAGAGGCGGCCTTAGCCCTGATGGAGGACGCCTACGACCATGTCGAGGCCGCCCATGCCCAGCTCGCGGCGGTCACCACACAAATCGAATGAAGCTTCTCCGACAACGGTCGGTAACCCACGGCCGAAGAGTTGGCAATCACCAAGAGCATTCGAGCAGCCATCCGTTCCTCCGTCGCATACCTTGCGATGACGGAGCCCGTCCAAGCCCAGATCACGGCCGCCCACGCCCAGCTTGTGGCAGCCGTTTCCAAAGAGATGGCAGACGCGGATGGCGAGATGCTTGCCGAGTATGGTGTGATGGATGCCATGGAGCCCCTTCCCCAGTCGACCATCGGGCGCGAGCTGGACATGGAGGAGGCGGCGGAGATCGACGAGCACCAGCTGTAGTAGTACTCTTTGTTTTGTTTAATTAAGAGCGCCAGTCTTTAATTTGTTAGAGTAATGTTTAGGCCAGCTAGCTCTGTTTAATTGCTGAACTTGCTCGATTAAGAAGCGTAAGTGTGTCGTAGTCTCCTTTGTGTACCCAAATTATGCAATGACATGGATGAGCACTGTAACCAGGGAAATTGGAACCAAATTTTTTGACATTCAAACTCATAGCACACGGGTTAAGTTATATGAACCATTTGTGATGTTCACATATCGTACACAGTTCTGAATAAGGGATCATGTCTGATGACACTTTGTGCGCCAGTTTTTTGCTGAAGCGATTCCAAATTTTCGGCTTCCGCGGAAATATCTACCTCCCCGCCCCCTCCCCCTTACTAAAAGCCACATTTCCCCTGTTTCCGCCTTCCTTTCCAAGTTGAAACCTTCACTCCTTGCTTGCAGCGCCGCCTCCTCACCGGCGACCCTCCTTCACGCTGCTCAGCCTCGCCTATCCAAGCAGGTAATCCACACCCGAACCCCATCCTCCTCCAACTTCCACATCCCACATGCCCCGACCGCCGGCGCGAGTGCGACACCTTCCACCCAAATCACCGACCCCTCCACCAAATAAGCGTCGTCCTAAGCCATGGTGCACATAGTATAGCCAGGATCTCAAGGAGCATTTGGTAGTGGAGAAGCAAATCGTGGCCGCACGCGCAGATGAGGTCGTGATGGCTACCATTCGTGCCGACCCCCAGATCTTGAAGGAGCACCTTGCCATTTGCTAGCTACGCCGGTTAAGCATACTCTGTTTACCCGTTGTGTGTGCTGCTCCTGCCTTTCCTTAACAAATTCTAGTGAATTGTGCTATCTAATTTTACCATGCAATCTGTTGATCCTGTGTATATGTTCTATATGTCGTGCAGTGTGGTGCTCACTTATTAACTGTTTGGTTAATTAGTTGTCGTCTTCGGGTAATTGTTTGGTTCAATTCTGCAAATGTGATGTTCAATTCTTCAGGCTGCAATTTTGTATTGTCTTCCATGTGAGAAATAAATCGAATTTATTTTTACAAAATACATGAGAAACGAATAAAAATACAATTGATATATTTCCAAGTTGTCAAGCATGCTTGGTTTGGTTATACATTGTGCAATGTGGTGCTCAGTTAACCTTTGGTTCATTTGTGTTGTGGTGTTTAGTTAACTGTTTGGTTCAATTCTGCAATGCGATGTTCAATAGTTGTGGGTGCATTCTGTTATTGTATATCATGTGAGAAGTAAATCGAATTTGGCTGTACTAAATACATGAGAAACAAATACAATTGCTATATTTCCAAGTTGTCAAGCATGCTTGGTTTGGTTATACATTGTGCAATGTGTTGCTCAGTTAACGTTTGGTTCATTTGTGTTGTTGTGTTTAGTTAACTGTTTGGTTCAATTCTCCAATGCGATGTTCAATAGTTGTGGGTGCATTCTGTTATTGTATATCATGTGAGAAGTAAATCGAATTTGGCTGTACTAAATACATGAAAAACAAATACAATTGCTATATTTCCAAGTTGTTAAGCATGCTTGGTTCGGTTAACTGTCGGATCTTCTATTAGTAGTATGTTATATTGTGTAATGTGGTGCTCAGTTAATGTTTGGTTCATTTGTTGTGGTGTTTAGTTAACTGCTTGGTTCAATTCTGCAATGTGATGTCCAATTGTCGTGGTTGGAATTTTATGTTGTTGTGCATGTTAGGAATAAATCAAATTTGGCTGCACTTAATACATGAGAAACATATACAAGTGCTATATTTCCTAATTCTTAATCTTGCTTGGTTTGCATAAATGGGTTTTCCATGTGGCTTGAATTAATCTGATGAATCTGCAATGTGCTTATTTTTCATCAACATATTTTACTCACAGCATGCAAACCCTTACTTAACCTGATGACTAACTAACTTATATGTGTTGCAGTGAAACAATATAATGGGAAGCACTAAGGTTTACAATCAAGGTTAGCACGTGCATGGTCCGTTGTCTAATAGCACATTATTGTGCAATTGTAGGAACCATTCTAATACTTAGGTTTTTAATAATTTGGTCTTGCACATGTAGGTCCTACTATCAGAGGTTTTGACCCACTGTTCGACCCTTTTTGCATATGGGGAAATGAGTTGTCCATGAATATCAATCAAGTCAAGAAACTCAGAAAGATTGTTAGGATAAAGAAATTGGCGACAGAAAACAACAAGATCTTTGTCTGCACAATGAAGAAGACATCAGTTCACTACAAGATGGTACTAACTATTATACCTTGCCTTTTTTATTCCTTTGCCCCATTTCCAATATAGAGAAGATATTTATGCACATCCTTGTTTTCAGGCCTTTCCAAAGCAGTTCACTGATGATTACCTCTCAAACCACCTCTATGGTCAGGAGGCGAGGAAGGTCTTCATACAACACCCATGATTCAATATTGAAGTGTTCCTGAAGAGGACGAAAGATGGACAGTCAATCATCCACAGGCACTGGCCTAACGTTGCAAAGACCTTCAACATCAATGAAGGCTCAATATTCGCCTTCCGCTTCAGCAGTTTTCCCGATGAGATGCATCTGTCTTTGTATCGTCTATGATGCTAATTTCGAAAGGTTCTAGATTTTGCATGTGAAACTTGGTGCTGGTGCAGTTGTGTAATGGGGTAGCTGAGTGCTGAAGCTATCATGTTGTACTCTGATGTATTTCAATTATGAAATCCTGCTTCCTTAATATGGGAATGAAATATATTATGTGTTTAATATGAATGTCAATTAGATTAATAAATAGATTATTAATAATAGGGCAATTAGCCTGCTAATGGCGAATTAGCCTGCTAATTGGTTTTTGCTATTGCAAATGGTTATCGAGAAAATACCGTGAGCGATGACCTAAGGCAATGCACACAGTTTCTAGGAATACCGTGTTGGATTGATGAACAATCACACACGACATTCTCCTCAAAACTGTTTGCGTTAGGCCACCTTGCGCAAACGTTTACCGCATAAAAACTGTGTGTGATGGATAGCCTTTGCCACACAGTTTCCTCTATGCACAGTGTGTGATGCATTCAATAACGCAAACGATATTTTTTTTAATATTGTGTGCGATGGGAACGCCATCACAAATGATTTAATGGGGAAAATTATGTGTGATGTACCAACAAACAGAAACATTTTCCTTGCAGCGACTGTGTGGGCTGTATATACGAATGGAAACGTTTCGCGGGGACTGACTGTGTGAGATGTACTTACGACTGGAAATGATTTTGCCTGTATAATTGTATTTTTTAGCATTATTGTACGTATAACCGTATTTGGTCGCTCGCTGGTCGCACACGACCTCATTTTGCCGAGCGTGTGTGTGCCAGGAGGGCATATCCTCGACAGTTTCTGGGTCATGTGGGAAGGACCCCCTAATCGCCCACACTCACTAGGCGAAGGTTCCAAATGCCGTCGCAGAAAGGGGTTTTAAACCGTTTGTATAGCACCGACATGTACCAGTGTTAGCTAACAATTTTTAAGACCCTCTCTATCATTGCAAGCAAACAAGTCTCCAGCAGTTTCTTCATCCATAACATAACCATCAGATACAACCGGCAATTCATATCTAGGGGGAGAATCATAATCATCATTTTCAATATCATCAATTTCAGTAATTTCCTTCTTTCTAACCCTAGCAAGTTGTTCATCAAGAAATTCACCTAGTGGCACAGTATAATCAAGCACAAAAGTAGTATCATCATAAGCATCATGCATAGCAGAGGTAGCATCATCAATTACTTGCGACATATTAATATTACTAGCAGGTGGTGGTGTCTCAAACTTACTCAAAACAGAAGGTGAATCTAGTGTAGAGCTAGATGGCAATTCCTTACCTCCCCTCGTAGTAGAGGGATAAATCTTGGTTTTTGGACCTTTCAGATTCTTCATAGTGATCAACGGATATAAATCCCAAGTGATTCAGAAATAAAGTTATGCTACCCAGCAACGGCGCCAGAAACAGGTCTTGATAACCCACAAATATAGGGAATCACAATAGTTTTTGAGGGTAGAGTATTCAACCCAAATTTATTGATTCGACACAAGAGAAGCCAAAGAATATTCTCAAGTATTAGCAGCTGAATTGTCAATTCAACCACACCAGAGACTTAATATCTACAACGTAATATTTAGTAGCAAAGTAGTATGGGAGTAACAGTACAGTAGCAAAAGTAGCGGTAGAAATTTTGTAGCAATCATAACAGTGGCAACGGAAAAGTAACTTAGCAAAGATCAATATGTGAAAAGCTCGTAGCCAATGGATCAATGATGGATAATTATGTCGGATGGCATTCATTGTGCAATAGTTATAACATAGGATGACACAGAACTAGCTCCAGTTCATCAATATAATGTAGGCATGTATTCCGAATATAGTCATACGTGCTTATTGAAAAGAACTTGCATGACATCTTTTGTCCTACCCTCCCGTGGCAGCGGGGTCCTATTGAAAACTAAGGGATATTAAGACCTCCTTCTAATTGAGTACCGGACATAAGCATTAGCACTTAGTGAATACACGAACTTCTCAAACTACGGTCATCACCGGGAGTGGTCCCGACTATTGTCACTCCGGGGTTGCCGGATCATAACACGTAGTAGGTGACTATAACTTGCAATATCGGATCAAGAACACAAATATATTCATGAAAACATAATAGATTCAAATCTGAAATCATGGCACTTGGGCCCTAGTGACAAGCATTAAGCATAGCAAAGTCATAGCAACATCAATCTTAGAACATAGTGGATACTAGGGATCAAATCCTAACAAAACTAACTCGATTACATGGTAAATCTCATCCAACCCATCACCGTCCAGCAAGTCTACGATGGGATTACTCACCACGACGGTGAGAATCATGAAATTGGTGATGGAGGATGGTTGATGACGACGATGGCGACAGATTTCCCTTTCCGGAGCCCCGAACGGACTCTAGATCTGCCCTCCCGAGGAAGAACAAGGCTTGGCGGTGGCTCCATATCGTAAAACGCGATGAATCCGGCTCTCTGATTTTTTTCTCCCCGAACGTGAATATATGGAGTTGGAGTTGAGGTCAGTGGAGGTCCAGGGGGCCCACAAGGTCAGAGGGTGCGCCTCAGGGGGTGGGTGCGCCCCCCACCCTTGTGGCCAGGGTGTGGGCCCCCTTCACTTGATTCTTTCGCCTATATTTTTTATTAATTCCAAAACTTATCTTCGTGAAGTTTCAGGACATTCCGAGAACTTTTTATTCTGTACAAAAATAACACCATGGCAATTCTGCTGAAAATAGTGTGAGTCCGGGTTAGCTCCATTCAAATCATGCAAGTTAGAGTCCAAAACGAGGGCAAACGAGTTTGGAAAAGTAGATACGACGGAGATGTATCAAATATCACAAAGCAAGACGTGGCAATACGTTGTTGTGTTAGGGGTAACAAAACGCAGTACTATGTATGTTAGTTGGTGCGAGAAAGCAACCGGAGGTATTTTACCAGCTCTGGACAATTATCGGTCAGATGAACAGGGGGTGGGCACAGCCCGGGTGAGCGGCAATCTGCGGTGGCGGAGGCGTGGCAGAGAGGGAAGGACCGGAGGCGGGCGCCACGAGCAGTGGTGCCGCAGCAGAAAGCAGATAGCGGCACAAAGGGCGCGCGGCGGCAGAGCAACAGGTGGCGTAGGCGGCGGCATGCAGCGACGGGGTAGCAGCAAGCAGAGACGGGAGGGCGCGGCGAGCAGAGGCTTAGTGGGAGGTAGCGGCGAGCACGGGCGGTTGGGCGAGCGGATGACGTGGGCGCGGCCAGGCAGCAGTATGCGTGGGCGTGCACGGTGGGCGGATGCGGGAGCGGCGGAGGGAGCTGCATGCAGCGGCAGTAACAGAAGCAGGAGCGGGCAGCAGCAGTAGCAAAGGGCGCGAGCGACGGCAGCAGCAAGCGCAGCGTGAAGAGCAGCACAACAGCAACTAGCAGGAGCAGGGGCGCGGCATGGGCGCACGCGGGACAACACGATGTCTACGGCGGAAGCTAGCCTACGGGGCATGAGAAGAATTAAGGGGAGGTCGAGGAGGAGACGGGGCTCACAGTGAAGCTCGGGGTGGGCTCGTCAAGGCCGGGGACGGTCGGTGAGGAGCGGATCGACATGAGGGATGAGGCGGATCCCGACAAAGAGAACGGAAGTGAGCGGCGTCGCAAGTGCTCCCTGGCTTTGATCCGGTGGTGTTGTCGATGAAGAAGAACCCGCAGGGGCTCCGTGACTCCTTGGAACAGCGAGCGACGGCCGGTGGCCACGACTACGATGGTGGCGCGGCCATGGACGCATATGGCGAGCTCGGGTTCGAGCGTGGGATTCGATGGGGAGGAGGAAAAGTGGCTAGGGTTGCCGGGGGTATCGTGGGCAACGTTCTTATCCAACAAAGGAGCCGAGGGATGCTCGACGTGTGGCGCCGGCCATGTAGATGGCGCCATGGCTGCCCCTGCAGCTTCTGTAGCTAGGTAGGAGACGGGTGGGGATTGGGTTGGGCCTGGTACAGGGAGAAATGATGGGCTATAGTGCAGAGTAGGTGCTAGGCAGTTTCCTTTTCTTTTGTTTCTTTTCTATTTAAATCTGTTTTGACTTAATTTTAACAGTAAAATAGTTTTATAAACATATAAGACTTAGCCCACAATTCTCAATGCAATTTTTAGGCACTGCCATAAAAGTTTGAGGAATATTTGAATTCATTTTAGTTTTGTTTAAATAGAAAAGATTTACTTTGGGGTTGTTCGGTCCAGTTTAAAATAGGTTAAGGGCATATCAATAATTCAAATAATGTTGGTCTATTCATGAAAATTAGTTAGTGAATTTTTTCAACCCAACGAACATTTTTTTTGAAGAAATAATTTATTTGACTTTAAATTTGGATTTGAATTGTGATTGAGATGAAGTGAGGATTAGCAACAGTAATATGATGACATGGCACCATTAGGGGATATTTCTGTAGCTTGACACTAGGGGTGTTACAGCTCTTCAGTAAAACATGTGACGATCCATCGGTTATCTCGGAGACCAACAATCATGTGAGCCTTGCAATCGTGATGTTGCAACCTGTTCCTTTTGCTTGTGTCACCCCATGTTCATCCAAAGTCCAGGGTGTTTGCTAGCATTGCTTGACTCTGTTGCAATACTATCTGTAGTGCTATCAAATTCACGTTTGCTTCCATTAGTTCGTGCATGAACACATGTGGAAGTCCTACTAATTAACTCCGTGGGTCCTTTCGCCTGGCTATTTTTCGAAGCAGATGTTCTTATTCCAAACCCTCAGCTGAAAGCATGTGTTGTAGAATTTTCTTGCATCGTCAACTGAATCAAAGGTCATGCCCACATATGGAACAAGCGGCCATCGTCAATTGAATCAAAGGTCATGCCCACATATGGAACAAGAGGCTGCGAGGATATTGCATCATCATCTGCATCATCTCTATCGTGTTGCACATCAGCAACATTAATCATCCCTTCCATATTGACTCCATTTGCAGCAGAAATTTGCTCATGATGTAGCTCTCATCATCATCAACTCCAGCACCAGCAGCCCTTTTTTGGTCGTTTTTATTGTTGCAGAAAATAATAATCACATTGTCAGTAAAAAAAGGTAGAATGTAGAGAGGAATTAGTGCTTCTAGAAATGTATAACTTCAGTTTTTTTCCACCTCATCATACTAAATAAAATGCTTCTACTACATGCTACAACAATGATTCACAATGCTAAGCTAATCAAGGTGACAATGTTTACTACAAATTAGCTTTTGCCTAGTAGATTCTTCATGTCTAACTTTACTAGTGAAGAAACTTGACCAACACAACTACTATGTTTTAATTGCAACATAGCAAACAGAGTCAGAGTCAGTGAACAAAGTCAGCGACCAAGACAACTACTATTTTCACCACACATAGCATTACCAACATGCACATATCGGAACAATTCACCACACATGCACCTTAACTCCCCCCTCCCTGCACATTTTTTAATGCAATTCGTACTTCATGCTAAACACTTCATGCTTCATGAGATTCACGAAATCACAAACACAGTACACCCATTTTCTTTTGCTTCATGCTTCACAAGAAGGAGCTGGATAGCTAGGGTTGGAGCTGAATAGCTAGGGTTTTGAGCAACTTACCCAACCATGCAAGGAGCTAGCTGGGAACCTTTAGCAGAGAATACAGGAGGATCAGGGAGCTCCCTTGCAACTCCAGTTTGTGGAATTGACTCACCGGCGAGAATCGGGGTCGATTCGGCTTGCGTGCCACTGGATGGAGCACCGAAGCTTCGAGCCACGACGGCCGAGAACATAGACCACACTATGCGGGGAGATGCCATGTTGTGGGAAGGTGTACGGGGCGATGCTGCGTCGGCGACGGCGGCCGGTGGTAGAGGCGATGTTGCGTCGGTGTTGGCGGTGGTAGAGGCGATGGTGCGTCGGCGGCGACGGTGCATTGGCGACGACGATCTACTACTCGCCTTGGCCTCGGGCGGGGTGTAGAGGAGCTGCAAAGGAGGTGGAGATTTTGCTTCCACATCCAACGGTTGCAGCAACACTGTGGAAGACAACGAGAGTTGTTGTTCCTGGTGACACGTGGCTTCAATCCGACGGTCGCACGTAATTAAATCCGACGACTGTTTTGCAGGCTGTTAATTGGGGATTTAGCAGGCAGATGACACCTAGCTACCGCCGTGTACACATACTAAAATCTCATTACTGTGGCCCACTTGTCGGCGCCTCAACATCCCTAAATTGTTTTTTAGCTGGACCTCCCAGTGGTTTTGCATAGTGGCTCCAGCTAATGAATGCCCTTCTCTTTCCCCTCACAACAGAGAGAAGCTGATCGATCAGAAAAGGTGATCGAATCAAGCCAGTCCGCCAAAAAACAGAACAGCTTTCCACGCGAGGTCGAGAAGCCTCTCGAACCTTCCGGATTCCCTCAAACCCTAGCTTAAACCCTAGCATTCTCGCCCAAATTGGCGCGGCGGCCTCTATGGCTGAAGAGGAGAAGGCGGCGACGGCGGAGGGGGACGCGACGGAGGACGTGAGCGACGTCGACGACTCGCCCCTCCCGGCGTTGAGGCGCCGCGCGGCGGCGAGCGACGACGAGGAGGAGGGCGATGGCGGCGGCGGTGGGGGGAGTGGTTCCTCGCCGCCGCCGAGGGTGGTCTGGTCCGATTCCGACTCCGACGAGCTGGGCGCGGCCGAGGTGGACGGCGAAGACGAGGGTTCTGAGGAATGCGAGGAGGTTCGCAAGGAGTTCGACGCAGGATCTGGGGGCGGTGGAGAGGCCAAGGAAGTGACGCCGGATGAGGTGGCTGCGGCGCCGGAGGACGAGGGGAAGTACGAGGAGGAGGAGGAGGAGGCCCAGGCTGAGACGGGAGCCGAACTGAAAGAAGAGGACAAGGAGAACAAGGGGTTCGAGCCCGACGCCGTGCCGAGAACAGGTGCCTTCTACATGCACGATGATCGCTTCCAGAACAAGGAAAACCGCGGCCGCGGGCGCCAGAGGTTCGAGCCTTTCGTCTTTCACTGGTTGCTTCCTCTTCGGATGTTCATCTGAGGCTCGGTATTATGTCTCTCTGACCGTACAAGCTAGTCTGAACTCTGAAAGCATGTGCATCGCATTTTAGTTGCAGCAAGGATTGTTGATCAAATTTAAGCCCCCCACATGAAAAATGGCGAGGTATCTTGGTAGGAGCACCTCTACATGCTTAGAGTGAATCAACTGTTCCACGATTGGAGATTGTACGATAAGATCGTGCATTCAAAGGAAACATCGTGTAACACTGTCTAGATGGAACTTGTACAAGTACTGTTTGTTGTAAGAGCTTAAAGAGATAAACTGGTACCTAACTGCATTTTGTTACTCTCTGTCATTGATTGCTTGGCACATCTAGAAATCGGTAGAGTTTGAAGTTTGCTCCCTTTTATATAATTTTTTTCCATCTGTATTCACTGCAAATTTTAGCCCATATTGTCTGACTGATATGTCCATGTTATTAATTCAGGGACTTTTCCGGTGGCCAAAAGTTATGGAATTCTAAAGATGACAGCGTATGGCTGCATGATCGGTTTAATGAGATCAATACCCATGATGTTCAACATGACAGTGTCTGTATCACGCCTTCCCCCCTATCTGTTATGTACTAGTATTCTTGCTGACTTCGTTGATTTGCTTTGCCTTGTTTAGACAAGGAGGCCAAGAAGTCCTTTTAGAGCTTGGGCTGGTGGTAGAACTCATGATGTTAATCATGATCGGTTTGATGAGATCAATACCCATTATGTTCAACATGACAGTGTATGTTTCATGCCTTTCCCCCTATCTGTTATGTACTAGTATTCTTACCGACTTCGTTGATTTGCTTTGCCTTGTTTAGACAAGGAGGCCAAGAAGTCCTTTTAGAGCTCGGGCTGGTGGTAGAACTCATGATGTTAACCATGATCGGTTTGATGAGATCAATACCCATTATGTTCAACATGACAGTGTATGTTTCATGCCTTGCCCCCTATCTATTGTGTACTATTATTCTTACTGACTTTGTTGATTTGCTTTGCTTTGTTTAGACAAGGAGGCCAAGAAGTCCTTTTAGAGCATGGGCTGGTGGTAGAACTCATGACGCTAACCATGACCGGTTTGATGAGATCAATACCCGTTATGTTCAACATGACAGTGTGTGTATCACGCCTTTTCCCCTATCTATTATGTAGTGTTCTTACTGACTTCGTTGATTATCTTTGCTTTGTTTAGACAAGGAGGCCAAGAAGTCCTTTTAGAGCATGGGCTGGTGGTAGAACTCATGACGTTAACCATGGTTATCTAGAAGGAACCAAATCCGCATCATATTATCATGATTACAGAGCAGACTACAAGTATGGGAGTATCAACAACTACAATAGATTTCCAAAAGAGGCCAAAACTTCCTATTACAGCGCCAAGAACTACAGAAGTGTTCCAAGAAAATCCCATTCGTACTATGACGAGCAGAACTTTTATAATGCTCGGACAGAATCTCGTATCTGTTATGTGAATGCTAAAGGTCACAACAATGCACCAAATGTTAACAGAGGGAAACCATCAAGGCCCTATCAACCTACCTGGAAGAATACTTTCCAAACCTCTTCAGTGCAAAACAATAGGTGAAGTGTGAATCCATTCCTCCCTTCTTAGAGATTGCTAGCTGAATTTAGCATTAACTATGTTGTTGCCTATGCTTCATAGGACATATTCCAGATCACAGAATGAGGAGGGCTGTTCTGATACAGGTGTGGAAAAGAACTCACATCGAACTTTAAGTTTGCAGAATGAACAAGAGTTTACGTCGAAGCAAGAACCCCCCTTTGTAGAAAGAAGGAAAGCACGACCTGACATTTTAAGTAAGCTCTTCTCATCCTCTGTTCGAATGGCACATAGTTCTCTGAAACCTCAATCTCGTCCCAGTTTTGGAGTGAAGGCATTTGCTCCATCTGGTGAGCATGGAAATACTGCTGGTTCTCTTAGTATGGTAAAAGGCATGCCTAACCTTGGTTCTCACTCAACTGTATCAACATCAAATAGCCAATATTCAGAATCCAGGGATCAAGGAAGTGGTTTGAACATTGGTGTCCCCACAAAGAACAAACTTTCTACTCAGATATTTCATCAAAACATTGCCAGTGCCAGCAAAATTCAGTCTCATCCACAAAATACACTGATAAGTTCAACTGAAGATGCAGAGACCAGTCCCCCTCCTGGGTCAAACAATTCTTTAGCACCGTCTGTTATAATAGTGCAAAATGATAAGGTAGAAGCAGTGAGTGGCTCTCTCCCTTGTGGTGGAGGTCATGCTCTTGATGTTACAGGAGCAAAGGACCTTACTCTTGGCACTCCAGCAGTATTGCCAGGTATGTATTGTTAGTTCCCCTCAAAAAAATTAAAAAAAAGGTATGTATTGTTAGTTGGGATACATGACATATATGAATTTAATTATACAATTGCAACCAGTAGAGCAGTCCAACCACCCCATAAAAAAAGTAGAGCAGCCCAACCATTTAAAGTTTGTTCTGACTTGGTACAGAAACTTTCATGCAGTCATGCACTTAACAAAGTGGGGAAATGGCAACGAGATTTGATTTCAACAAGTTTTAAATATTCTAGCATGAATTTGATAACTCAAATAGTTCCTTTCTTTGCGATTTGGAGCTCCAGAAGTGCGTATGGGCCAAGTGTCAACTGTAGCCTAGCTGCTAGAGAACTTCAGGAAATACTACTCTGTGGTCATTCCAGAATAAGGATTAGGTCTAGGTATCATTTTATTTGCAGAGTTGTAGCCTTGCTGGTTCTTACCTAATCTTGGGGTATTGTGCTAATGTTATCCTATGTGTTATATTCTCAGTCTGCATTGCCATACTATATACTCCATACTCTTGTACATGTCCTTTTCTTCTGAAATGTGTGCATGCTTGAGGCTCTGGTCCTGCACATTCTCTGTTACCCTAATTTTGAACTCCATTTCCTCGGCAGTTATGAAGTTTGGTGAACAGCATCCTAGGGGACCTGATATCCCATGCACTGGTATGGCTTTCCCAGGACTTTTGGCTCATCAACCCAGTGACAATTCTGAGCTTAATAAAATTACTTGGTATGTGGGATTCAATTTTCGTATAGATCTTTCGGAAGAAGTATTGCTTCATTTTTCTGATTGGTATCTTGATATTGAAGCTGCAAACTCCATTTAGCAAACTTCTTCATGAGTACTACAGATATTTGTGATTGGTTGTGGTGCACTCTGCAGGGTTCATAAAAAAACTTGTTATCTTGTTAGTACTATTATTTGGGCCAAGCTGTTTTTTTTTAGAAAATGGAAGCTTCATTACCCCCAGCCTCTGCACCAGCTAAGGATGAATACAACCAAATTATTACAAATACAATAAAATCAGCAAAAAGAAGAAGAAAAAAAGGACGCCAAGGCAGATTGCCAATAGACGAGTCATTTGGGCCAACCAATGTCTCAACTCTCAACAGTCCTACACTTATCCATGCCATGCCATAAATGTTTTTTTTTCCTGTAGAAAAATTATCAGACATACAGACAAACTTATCCATGGCGTGCTGAAGGCCTCTCTGTATTTGGCATGGTATCCACGGATACTGTACGTTCCTGTCATGTGCTATTACAGAATAGATTAGATGAATATGACAACCATGGGTTCCTAGGAAGAACATCATGGTACTGAACTGGTTGATTACATGGTAGTTACTGGCAAAAATAGTCTGATTCCATTTTGTAGGATCCTCGAATTTGCTGTTAAGATTGGTTGAACGTGCTTAATTAGCTGAGCTCTTAATCAGTAGCCAGCAATTCTAGTTACATCCATTTTACTATGGTTGGATCGTGTTATCTTATTCTTTGATCTAAACCGGCATTTGATCCCTCTTTGACTTCATTTGCTGAAAATTAGGCTGCAAACATTGTCTGGTGCTACTGGGGTTCTTGGGGCAACATATGATCCTTCTTATATTGGCAGTCATTATCCCCAACCATCAGTATTCCCAAGGTAAAATCCTAACTTCGGTGTCCTTTATGTTACATGCTTTCAGATATCGTGTTCTCACCTTATAGGTGTATGTATATACTTCGCAACAAAGCTAGATGGTATTTGCCTAACTGCAGTTGTAGTTAAATCAGTTGCAGTCAGAGTTTAGCATCTGAACTCTGAAAAATAATCACCTATAACAGTTACAGTTGTGTGTATACTCCTGGTCAGTATTTTTTATTGGCACACTTTGTGGTCTGATTGGTGCTAAAGATTATGGCTATCTTCAACGTAATCACAATTACAGCATGCAGATTATTAGGACACCATAATCTCAGAGCTAGTTTTTCCTATGTCTTCTTACAATCTGTAGCTCAAATTTTCTGGTTACACTGAATTGAATGGCTGGCCTCGACAATTACAAGGTTCTCAACTAGCCTTTCTCTGTACCGTGTTCCCGCTGCAAGTCGGACTTTTGCTTTAGCTGCCTTCCTGGGAGTTCCAGTATAAGTCATAAAACAGTAGAAAAACATTTCTGTGTAGGAAGTCGGTAAAAAAAGAAAATCCTGAAAAGAGGAAGTCAGTATATGGCTTCATGGATATTGGGAATGGGATGTTGGAGGTTTTTGCGTTTCACCATCTGTTCCATTGATTCTTTTATAGGCATCACTGTACAACACACGGATTTGTGTAACTTTATACCTTGTATCTTGGTGTATGCATTTCTTGTCTTCGTTCCAGTTCTTTACAGATTCGAGGTTTTGTATCCATGTAGAGGGCCTGCCAACGGCCTGACTATTTCAAGTCAGATTGCATATTTTGCTTGTGAAACTTGCATAGACAAACAAGAACTACAGTGCAGTACAAGAAAGATGAATACCCATTGCTTTATGTTAATTTCTTCTTTTTCCCTGCAGACACCATTGTGTGACTGAAGTTCCTGTTTTGTTGAACTCCCCTGAAATACCAGGTGAAAGAAACCACTCAGTCTCATTGCATATTCTGTATTCTTTTAGTCTTAACTGATGTTTAAATGGTAATTATTCTCTAGATCTTATTCTATAAGTACAACTTATATTTTATATCTTACCTTTTTGGCGGAGGTTGTAGGTCATGAGCTTGGCCAGCGCAAGAACAAACTTCTCAGGTAAGTTCAGATCATGGGAATTAAATAAGGTCTTTGCGCCGTGTTAACACCAAGTATATGTATTGACATCGCTTTAATTTATCAGATACTCAGAGATGAACTTCGCTTCATGAACATGGTGAGTTTAGTGACAACCAAAGTGAATCCACAGTATCAGCTTTCAGTCTTTATCAGAACTACCGCATTCTGCATTGTATTGCTACGGCTGTCAATTATAGCGCACAGCTCAGTACTAAGTCCAAGCCCTGAGCTCCTTGTTTTTTCCTCCCGAAGCACTTTGTCACTGTAACAAAATACACCAGGTATGCCCACTTTTGCGGCTTCCGAGTAGATCTTGGAAAAAGATGCTGCCCTCTTCGTTATTGACAGCACTTAATTGCATTGACTTGTGAATCTAGGTTTTGTTATAGTAACACATAGGCTTTGGATGATGTGTTCACTGTTTCTGGGCAATTGGCACTTTGACTGCCATGGGAGGAAGTTCTCCCCTTTGCTGTTTGTACAACTGTATATTCATATTCTATTTTGGTTTCTTTGGAACCACCAACCTATTCGTTTGCAAAATTCTGCTATGAGTTGGCTAGCATCTCATTCTTCTTGAACTACCTTGGGTTCAGCAATCACTAGGAAACATAGAGCAACCTTTATATGCTCTTAAGTATATGTATTGTGATTTTTCATTGTTTGTTCAATCATGTGTGTGGCATGTAAAAGTCTAAATTAGGTCATACGATTCGTGGGTGTAAAATGTGTAATTTTGCTGCTCGATGTAATCTTGGCAGGTTGGACTGTTTAAGTAAGCAAGTCCTTTTGCTATAGTCCTGTCTCCTGTGCACTGGCCTGCTCCTTCTGCTGGGTCTGGTATTCCATTCTAACTACATGCCAGTATGTTTTTTCTTGTTTGTCATTTTTCCTCATGGACATGCCACTATTGATTGCTTATGACCTTGGCAGATCTCTCACCATGATGATCCCAAGGTGGCAGTTCCGATCCGTGTACTCTTGCTCCTGGTCAAGAGGAGTAACTTTGCCTCTGCTCTGCTCTGCTCTTCTCTTCTCTTCCGTAGTAATTTCCGGTTGATTTGATCGTTTTGTCAGCATGGCCTTGGTTTGATATTTCTTCTCGCTATTACTCCCTCCGTCCGAAAATACTTGTCATCAAAATGAATAAAAAGAGATGTATCTCGAACTAAAATACGTCTAGATACATCCCCTTTTATTTATTTTGATGACAAGTATTTCCGGACGGAGGGAGTAGTATTTAGTAGTAGCATGTTGACTCCTAGTTGGTGGTTAGCCATGTCTTCGTACTCTTTTGACGTACTCAGTGCAGATTATTTTGTATGCTGCTTATAGTTCTGTTCTTATGTGCTGCTAGTACATGGTTAAACCCAGTCTTGTAGTCAGGGAAGAGAGCCATACGATTCCTGTCCGTTGGATGATTTGGATCAGTTATTCGTGTCTGGTGAACATCTGGTTGCAAGCACAGTCCACACAGATAGATTCCCTCTGCGCAAAACGGGCAAGGCAGAAGGACATGTCCTCTTCATCCTAGTTCAGTAGTTCGTCTCATGCTCCACATTCGGCTCCAAGCACGAAAACATGATCGTGGTTAGGACATGGCAAAGGGGTCCCCTGGGCCCTGGCTGTGCACACTTGAGCTTGTGAGTTGGTCACAAGCAGCACTCTATCTGGCTATCTCTGCCGAGAGTGGTGTTCATTTACATGCCGGCAGGGAATCCGGAACACCCACCAAGCCTAGATCGCAGCTCATTTCTGGTTGCCCGAAGAGACAGAACAATGGCTTTTCCCGTGCATATGATGGATGGATACACTCCACAGAAAGAGCCAACTACACTATAGTGCTCATATGCTTTTCCCTCGGTCTCGTTTCCGCGGGTAAGTTTTGGGCACACGTGGTATGGCTCTCGGCCGTCCGCGAGACACACATCACCCTCACACCATCGGCTCATCATCGCACGTCGTTTCGGTTGAACTAAAGCAAACATTTCTGGTGAAACGTCTCTAAATTTCATTTCGCAGTAAGCAGATAGTACCGGGCACCTAGAGTGCTGGCTGGGGTGGCCCAGGCAGACATGGAGAGTGGCGGAAGGTACTGAAAACTTGTCACAGATCGTGTTGGCTTCATCATGATTCGGGCATCGATTCACAAGGAGGCAAGGGGCAGGCAAATGGTACACCCCGTCCCTCTCGGGCAAGCGTACGGCCTCACCTGCGCCCCCAGCCCAGCGATCCAATAATGCCGTGCTGGCCGGGCCCGCCTGCCATGCTTGTCCGTCGGGCCATTGCCTTGCAGATAGACGCACACACACAGACATTCGCGCGCCGAGCAGGCAGGTAAATCGCGGAGGCCCACCACTAGATTCCCCGCTCACTGGATCAAAGCTGGAAGCGATTAAGATGTTGCGCATAGCCATCTGCAGATATGACGGATTAATCAATCAATCCCATCTCTTGGAGCGCATTATGCTAGCTTTCGGCGAGTAGAAAGGTGACAGCACCATACAACACGAGATGGTAGTAGCACCGAGAGATTCTTCTCCCTCGAGTTAGTACTGCCGCCAAAAGATGAACGCTTGAATGGCACTAGTACATCCGTTCTCTCATGAACACGCAGAGGAGTGCGTTGATGCAGTCACTTGGGCCGTGTTTGGTTGCCGTTTGCTACAATGTCTGCATCAAAAACATGCCCTAATACGCCATTTGTAACTTGTTTGGTTACCTGCATCTAGTGTCTCTGCATTAGGTAATGCGCAAGTGCACTTTGTTTGGCTGCCTGCATTGGCCCTAACGGCACATGAACACGGCTTTTGGTTGCGTACGGCGTACATGTTGTGCTTACCTTGTACCCTAGTTGGTGAGCTTACCCACAGTGATCACACCTAGCACACCAACGCCACAACACAACAATGGTGATGAACTGGGCGAAGATGATGAAGTTCTTCAGCTTCAGCCCAAACTGACGATCCACCTTAGCAGCTTTCACTTTGACACCTCCAACCTTGCCACTGTCAACACTGCTGCCTCCGTGCTTTCGCACCCAGGCGGAGTAAGCTTGTTCTGCTGCCTGCCTAGTCTTGAACCCTCTATAGTTGCTGTTGCTATACGATGCCACTTGTGCATTGGCTTCTTCCCATGAACTATAAACCCCTGGAACCTCACCGATGAACACGGCATACCATTTGCCCTAGCAATGCACAAAAGTAAGAGTAGAAGCAGCAAATCAATGGAGCACAAGTAGTAAGCAAAGTAGCACACAAACAACAATGGAGCAGAAGAGAAGTAAAGCATGCATGATCATACGGCATAGCAAGTTCAGCCTAGCACTACCTTGGTGTTAACCTACCACCACATCCAAAAGAGGGTGTCGTCCTACCACCGCAAGTTCACCATCAACGTGAGGGATTAGTATATACCACCTCACCAAAATATACAGACCATCAAATAGTTTTTGAGCCCTAACTACATAAAATGTAAGTTCACCATCAACGTGAGGGGTTAGTATATACCACCTCACCAAAATATACAGACCATCAAATAGTTTTTGAGCCCTAACTACATAAAATGTACGTCGTCGTCGTATCCACCGCCATCGCCGTCGGGGATCATGCACGCTCACAGGCAGCACTACTCTAGTAGTAGTGCTTGCCCAGCCAGCTCCTGAGCCACAGCACCCTGTGAGCGTCGGCCATGGCAACGAACCCAACACCCTAGGCCTTGTTGTCAAGCAGGTGGCTGAGAGCTGCCATGAGAGCCTCGTCGCTGAATCCACCCTGGGTCATGACAGCGCCATACAGGTCAGGGTGGACGTCGAGGGGCTTGCACTCCCTGATGGTTGTTGCCACCTCCTTCACCGCCCCAGTCATGCTGCAAAAGACATTGATCTCCTCCTCCATCAGGCCTCCTCTCTTCCTCTTCCTATCATGGATGGGGTCAAATGGCTTGTTGAAAGGCTTCGCAGCGGGCTTGTCAGGGCCATCAAGGACCTCAACGTCCGGTGTCCCAGGGAAGTCTGGCATGGGAGAACCAAGAGGCTCACCCGAGCCCATGGCATGCTTCCCAGTTGCCAGCCCGAAGGAGAAGATGTGCTGCATCTGGCTGTAGTTCTGGATGGGTGTGTTGATGAACTCAACGTCCCTTGGGTGGTCCTAAGAATGAAACACAAGTGTTGTTAGTTGCGATTAGGAGTAGGCAATGGTGGACAGTATGAAAAGGAAGAGGGTTGTGAGCTAACCGGGCCGGCGTAGTGCTCTGCCTCCAGAACTATGGAGCAAGTGTTCTCATCCCATGAGGCGCCGCTAAGGTCCCTCAACTTGGACACTTGGATCCATCGACTTCTCCACTTCCTCAGGTGGTTGTACACCTGGGTGGCAGACACCTCTTGCCCACAGAATTCGAACACCTGCTTCGCAACGGTGTTCAAGTGCACCTCCTTGAAGCCCTCGTCAGTCCTAACTCCACTAGAGATGAGCTCACACATCTTGTTCAGCACGAACATGGACATGAACGGCTGCCACTTCATGTTGTTCGACCTACCATCCTTCTTTGCCTTTGCTGCTGCTAGCTTGATTGTAGCGGCAGCAGCGGCAGCAGCAGGAGTTGGCTCAACGAGCACTACTGGCACATAGAGGGAATCAGACTCAAACACCTCTGAATCAGGTGCCATCTCGGACATAGGCTGCGAGTCCTCGACAAACGATGGAGCATACATGAAAGAAGGAGCATACATGTACATGGTTCATCATTATCATAGCAAGCACATGCTTCATCACTATCATACTAAGCATACCGGACAATCTATGAGCAGAAACATACATCTACAACAAACAGCATGCTACAAATGGACCACCAATAGCTACAAATCACAGATCTAAGCATGATTCAACACAAGCGCAAGGTTCAACTTCAAACTCTAGTACTAATCTAGCCTACCACATGCTTGAATATCTAGCCCTACCATGAATTGCAACCGCAGCATAGCAACCAACCATATCAGTTCACAGATCAGATCACTAATCAACCATGCATCTAGATCAAACCCTAGTTGCAGCTCAGATCTAGCTAGAAGGAACAGAGAGAAAGGGGGATTGAACTCACAGAGGCCATGGCTACAGCTTGAGGACGAGGGGGACGGTCGTGGAAGATGAACGCCGGCCGGTGAAGGAGCGCCAACGCCGTGGACCGCCGGCTGATGAAGATGCGCCGCTTACCTACTCGTCGGTGCCGATGCGCGTCGGTGGGAAAGCTCGAACGGAGGAAGAATGGTGGCGGGAGTTGGGCGGTGAGGGAGGGGCTAAATAGGGGTGGACTCGGCGGGAGGTGAGCCGAAATCCTCCCGCCAATTTTTCGGCGATGCGGGCGAGCTCGCGCCATCTCCCCTGCTCGCATGAGGGGAGAAGCGCGTCGCCCTCCCCTGCCTCGCCCGAGCCAGGCTCGCGAGCTACTGCCGATTCGTGCGTTTCCCCTGGGCCTGGCCTAGACGTGCTTTAAGTTTCGTGCGATGCGGGCCGCACAGTGAACGCAAGAAACCAAACGGGTCACTTTCTTCTCGCGCGGGCCAGGCTGGGCCTAATGCGGGCAACCAAACACGCCCTTGGAATTAGTCTGCATTCCACCAAACAAACTGAGCAAAATCGCCATATAATTTGCCAAATTTGAATAGATGTAGTGGCAATTGGCCAAAAAAATAAAAGGTCGTCGTCATTTTGCAAAGTCGTGGTCTGCAAGGAAGAGATGCACTGTGGCATGCGTCAATGAAGGTGGCCAGAGCCTATTCTATACGTACCTTTAAGCGCCCTTGTTTAAAAATGTGATGTCCTCTCGTGTCTCTTCGGCGCAAGGGTAAGGCGGATATGGTTTTATATGGTAATAATCGTCGCCGTCTTGCTTGTGTATGTACGTATGCTCACGTTGCAGCGCATATATTCCCCACCGAACGGAAAGCTACAAACATACACTATACACTGATCGCCGATGTGCACAAGTGAAAGACACGTATGCGGCAGCCTCTGAACCTTGACGTGTCTAACCTAACTTTTCCTTGTTTTCAGTTGCTTGTGTATGCTTTTTTTTTTCTTCCGAAAAGGAGGGCTTTCGGTTACTTGTGTGTATGTAAAGGCCAGCCTCTCATTTGCAGGATGATTGGGTTCTATATATTCTATGGTTATGCTTTCAGCTCAAGGCGTAGTGTTGTATGTACGCATGGGCATCGCGATGTGCGTGTGTTCCAAAATGCATGATTCCACGAGTGGTAGCGGTAGCGCCAATAAGCAAGCACATTGTCACATGGAGGGCTTGCCAGCTTGTCTGTCCCCTTGTCAAACCGGCTCATGACTCTGTCTTGCACCAAAACAAAAGCTATAATAATTGTATTCAACATCGGGAGCTGCTTCGGACTTTTGAGCTATAACCCACTTCTATACTGCCCGGCGCTGCTGCTTATATGCATATATATATTCTCATCCCGTGCCTCATTCCAAGCGCTTTGCTTTGGTTTGGTAGGTCTGCTCGCTCAGCGCGCGTACCAGCTTGTCTCTTCTTCCTCGTCGCCTTAAAAGGGTCTCTGCGCTTTGCAGTGCGCTTTTCACTTCTGAGCTTCACTTCTCAGAGACTTCAGAGAGAGAAGCAGAGAGAAGCCGTGGTGAGTGAGATAGAGATAGAGAGAGGAGAGGATGGGGAGGAAGCTAGGGCTGGATAGAGTGCTGGACTGCTTCTCGCTCTCCGTGTGCGCCAACGCTTGCGTCTGCGTGCACGCGGTGGAGGACGAGGACGAGGAGAACGAGGGGAAGGCCCTGGTGAGCGCGCAGCTGGACGAGCTGCTCAAGCTCAAGGACTTCGGCGGTGGGGCTAAGACTCTTGCTTTCCATCTGGAGCCAAAGGTAAACAAGAATTAGACACCCGTTCTCTCTCTCTCTCTCTCTAAGATGCCTCTGCAGCAACATGACTGCTAATATTCACTATGGATGCAGACAGTGGAGCTGAGGGTGTCCATGCACTGCTACGGATGCGCCAGGAAAGTTCAGAAGCACATCTCCAAGATGGAAGGTACCATGCGAATGAGAACTGAACCTTTCAATCCCTTTTTCGGGGCAGTGTAGAGATTCTTTTGATAGGGCATAGCGCTAAAAGCATACAATCATGCTGGGGTACTTGTTATCGTAAAGTTCCTATCATTTCACTCCAAACAAAAAAGGAATTGCAGAGTTATACAACTGATCTGGCCGTAAGCTTTGCTAATTAGTATTCGCTAAGGGACAACTTAACATCTTGTTTTTTCCTTGATTATCTCACTGCAATTGCTTTCGAACCTGCACAAAACACAGCAGATTTCTGCCTCGTATCTTACTCTAATTTTCTCTTCCCTTTCAACGCCACCTCGATCTGTTGATAATTCAGACACAGCCAAGTGTGCATTTCTTACTGCTAGTATCATTTGATATAAAAAAATAGAGCGTCCATATCTTATTAGTGGGGCGGAGCATTAGTATATCCAGGATCTCGAAGTAATCAACGACTGTGAAATGTGGCGCGGATCTGTAGACCGGATAATAATTTTTCAAAGTAGAGTGGCGTGGTAGCCACCACATGGGCGGGCGTCAGGGTCACGGGGATAGGAGCGCAGCGTCTCAGAAGTCCAGAAGCATTTGGAGCAGAGATAAGTGGCGGCCTGTCAGACGCGGGAAGGAAGAATGCCCTGCGGCAGGTTGACCTCTGTGCGCCAAAACCACAAATTTCTACTCTGCTCTGCCACCCTCGTTGGTGGGCTAACGGCAAGCAGTGAACACAGCCACGCAGCCATGAGCTCCGGAAAGCTTTTAGGTTAGTACACTAGTGCTACTGTTGTGGCATGTTACGGAATAAAACACAGGTCACCGACTCACCGCAGCCAGTGGCGGGTGGGCGTCGATCCATTCGGTCCTGTGCGCCTGAGTTGGCTCCGGTGTCGTTTTGGCCGCGCGCCGATGCATGCATGGGGAGGGCTCCGTTCGCGCTGCCGCTGCGTGCATGCATGCATGCTTGGGCGCATCTGCACATGTTGGCACTCTGCGCATGTGCAGGGCTGCCTGCCTTTTCTGGAAAAACTTTTGGTGGCACCGCCAGTCGGTGGCCAAGATTTGGTACTACTGCTGCTCGCCTGCGCTCATAATTGAGCTCCCACCACCTTCACCGTACGGCTCATTGTCGGAGCATCTGCATCGATAGATATTATCAGTTCGGTTAAAATATGTTGATTTACGAGCCGTGTCCCGGACGGGCGATCATCTCTGACATTTGGTTATTTTCCTCTGTGTGTGTGTCCAGGTGTGTCGTCGTTTGAGGTGGATTTGGAGAACAAGAAGGTGGTTGTGACGGGGGACGTGACGCCCTACGAGGTGCTGCAGAGCGTCTCCAAGGTGATGAAGTTTGCGGAGCTGTTGGTGGCTCCCAACTCCCTGACTCCGAGTAGATAGATGATGATGATGATGATGATGATGATGATGATGATGATGATGATGATAAGCTGATAGGGTGGGTGTGACAAATTTCACTTGATAAAATCAAATATACATATGCCATGATTCTCACGCAAGGCACGCGTACGTAGCAGCACACGCAACCATGGCAAGGAAGAAACTATCGGAAGTTTGTAACTAGGGGGCCAAGGAAGAAGAGCGTGGTTGGGTCTAATTGGTTGATCTATCTACTCAAAGGAAAAAAACGGTCCGTCCATACATGCAGCATGCTTTAGGGCGCGTTTGGTTACCTGCACCGTTTTTTTGCCACTTTGCATACTTGTCCCAGTTGGGCCTGACTGAGCATACGCAGGGAAAAAACCAACATCTGCATGTTGATTGGTTGTCTGCATGTCCTCTCCCTGCATCGTAACGATGCCTCTACGCACCGCGTTTGGTTGCTCGCATTGTATGTGGTCAGATGACTGCATGTTGTTTGGTTGCTTGCACGAAATATGATTAAGACTTAACAGCTATCCATAACACACAGTGTTACACTAGAGTACCTCGGCTGCATCAGTGGGCGGTGGTCGCGGTGCCGCGTCTGACACGATGAGCATAGAGTCGCCGACGAGCGATCTCATCGGCGGCACGGTGAGCTGTTTGCTAGCGCCGTCGCCGCAGAGCAAGTCCGTGTGGAGTAACGAATAGGAAGGCATTGGGGCAGAGGATGATGGTGAAAAATGCAGTGTGCCGGCCATGGCGTCGTCAGTGTAGTAGAATGTGGAGGAGTAGGCCAAAAAGAATGACGATGACGACGACATCAGTGTAGTATGACGCAGAGGAGGAGGTCGAAAAGAACGACGATGTCGTCGCCGCCATTGTAGTAGGATGCGAATGAGGAGGCTGAGAGGAACAACGTCAGCGATGGCTTCAGTGTAGCAGGACATGAGAGAGGAGACATAGAGGAACGACGACCGCGCGAGTGTAGTAGGACATGGGAGTGGAGGTTGAGAGGAACGACGCCGGCGGTGACGCTAATGCAACAACACGCGGGAGGGAACGACGATGGCGACTGTCGGTGTCAAAACCGGCGAATCTCGGGTAGGAGGTCGCGATCTGTGCGTCTAGGCTGATGGTAACAGGAAGCAAGGGACACAATGTTTACCCAGGTTCGGGCCCTCTCGATGGAGATAAAACCCTACTTCCTGCTTGATTAATATTGACGATATGAGTAGTACAAGAGTAGATCTACCACGAGATCGTAGAGGCTAAACCCTAGGAGCTAGCCTATGATGATTATGACTGTAATTGTGATCGGCCTTCTAAGGACCAACCTCTCCGGTTTATATAGACAACGGAGAGGGCTAGGGTTTACATGGAGTCGGTTACAAGGAAGGAAATACAATATCCAGATCGCCAAGCTTGCCTTCCACGCCAAGGAGAATCCCATCCGGACACGGGACGAAGTCTTGAGTCTTGTATCTTCACGCTTCAATAGTCCGGACGATGTACATAGTCCGGCTGTCCGGATACCCCCTAATCCAGGACTCCCTCAGTAGCCCCTGAACCAGGCTTCAATGACGATGAGTCCGACGCACAGTCTTGTCTTCGGCATTGCAAGGCGGGTTCCATCTCCGAATACTCCAAAGTAATTATCGAACACTTAGATCATGTCCGGATCCGCGAGGTGATTCTCACACACCATTGTAGGGGACATAGCATAAATTTGATCTGCTGGCAATCTTTGTACGTCGTGACTTTGCATCGTGGCCCGGTTCAACATGAACCAGTGTTGCTCGCCCCACCTCGACTCGCGTTGCGAGGCGGTTTTATTGGCACGTCCCGTCAAGGCAGAGATCGTGTTCCTCTTATTACAGGATCTTCCATTAATACGGGCGTGCGTAACCCCACAACGATCGTTGGCATGACTCTGTGTGTTGTTAGATAAGCCTCAAGCGGTCACCCTAAGGACTCTTGATATTCACCCCCTTTATAAAAGGGGTTGAGGCCTATGCCTCTTTTCCACCTCCCTTGCGCCTTCTCGCACCTCGAGTTCTAGCACCCAAGACCTAAGCTCCCACACCCCAATCCTCCAATATGTTGGGATCCAACCCTCAAGGCCGGTGGGTGGCCTCCTCGATCCAAGAGGAGGACATTGTGAAGTTTAGGGAGGTCAGATATCTGACCGCCGACATCCAGCACAGGCTTCCTGATCCAGGGCAGGTCATCCCTACACCAGAGCCCAATGAGAGCGTCGTGTATGTTCCTCACTTCCTCCGCGGCTTGGGCCTTACCCTCAATCCTTTTGTGAGGGGACTCATGTTCTATTACGGGTTGGATTTTCATGATCTAGCTCCAGACGCTATCCTCCATATCTCGTCGTTCATCATTGTGTGCGAGGCTTTTCTCCACGTCACTCCACACTTCGGCTTATGGCTCAAGACCTTTAATGTGAAGCCGAAGACGATCAAGGGGCAACATGTGGAGTGCAGAGGTGCCATAATAAGCAGGAACGCTGACGCCCCATGGCCAGAGGGTTCTTTCCCAGAAGTATCCGATGTATGGCAACGGAGGTGGTTTTATGTCACGGCTCCCAGAGGCACAAAGTGGGTGGCCGCCCCCGAGTTCCGCTCAGGCCCTCCGTCACAACTAGCGTCTTGGACTGACGTAGGACGGAATTGGGGGCCCGCTGGTGATGTACCAGTACTGCAGAGCCGCATCCGAGAGCTTCTTGAGAGGGACATTAACCTTGTCAACATAATGCAAGTGATGTTAATCCGACGGATGTTGCCGTGCCAACGCTGGCCTCTTCGGATGTGGGAGTTCAATCCAGAGGGTCCGCGGACTATTAAGCACTTCTTTGGCCTGAAGCTCGAAGGGATGTGCAAATTATTCTTCGGACCAAAAGTAGAGTGTCCGGACACCACCGAGGATGCGGGCCTAAGCTGCAATCGCCTAGATACTCAAGTAAGTAACCTTGATACTGGACACCTTGTTTTGTATTTGTCATAGTTGTTATTCTGAAAATCATCTGTGGCCAGGAATGGCTCAGCAAGGCGGAGAGAATCAGGTGTCCGGCGCCACTTCCCGAAGGCTCGCCTGGTCCCACCATGGCCAAGATGCTTGACTGGGTACTCAGCAGAATGCCCTCAAGGAAAGACAAGGGGAAGAACGAAGAAACCGAACTTCACACGCTACGCATCCGAACTGGGGGAATTGTTACCTCCCCTAAGGAGGATAGTCGGGAAAGGGAGGCTAAAGCCTCCTCCCCACGCGGGAAGAAGAGGGCCGCCTCCGAAGACTTGGAGACGGAGATGTCCAAACCAGGGAAAAAGGTATCACCAGGGGGCTCTGCCCCGATGGGCACCCTCACCGCGTCATGCCCGCCAACGGGCCAGCCCTCCACGGAGTTGTAAGTCAATTGTTAATTCGAAGGTACTGCATTTCTCCTAGATCAATAACCAAGATTTGTCTTTTGCAGTCCGGCTAGCAGCTCTTCTCAACAGAGTTCGTCTTCGGGGGATCTTCCTCCGGAGATGATGGAGAGCGAGACCCCACCCACCTCTCTGCCTCATGAAGCGGGCGACACCGAGGTGTCGTCACGGAGGAGTCCGGATCTGCCGAAGCCGGAAGCCAATGCGTCAGCCGCCCTGAGCCCGGAGCGTTTGGCTCCCACGGGGGGCGATGAGAAGGGTCCGGCACAGTTCAATGTCCGGCCGGACGTACTGACAGGCCTACTAGAGCGAGCTGCGCTCTCGGAGGAGCACCGCTCATTGATGAGCGCGGTTCTCAAGAAGATTTCATCTGCTACAAGCGGTTTGAATGAAGCATTTACAAGCCTGCTCAGAGACTTTGAGGTATGTAGTGAAAAATACACTATTTTTTGGCTGTGAGGCACGCGCTAGGTGTGCTCCATATAGATAGTAGCCCCTGAGACTCTGGTTGCCCGCTCTAGGTGGCAAACGGGGGATCATATAGTAATGATTGCGCTATACATACGCGTAGGTATCTGTGGGTCCGGCCATCGACCAGTCCGTTGAAGTTGTCGAACTAACGAGGCAGATCGGATCTATTGATGCTGATATCACGCTGGTGAACGAGCGGCTGGACGAATCACAAGGTATGTGCTCTGCCTTCCTTATTATGTTGTATAGGAAAATATGAGAGCGGCATAATATTAATGCAATATGTCGGACTGCAGATGGTGCTGCTGCCGTGGAGGCCCTGAGGGCGGAACTTGCCCAGGCCAAGGAGCAAGCTCGGGTTAGCAATGCGGCTGCCCTAAAGGCGGCCGAAGAGTTGAGAGCCGAACAGGCTGCTCATCGCCGAAGCAAGGAAAAGATAGCCGAAATGGCTGTGGAGTTAAAAAATGCCGCCGACCGGTATGAACTCCTTAAAAAGGAGAATAAGGCTAGTTCGGCCGACCTGGGCAAGGCACTTAATGCCACCAAGGAGATGCGGACCGAGGTCAGGGGTTTGCGGGAGGAGCTTCAACAGGCCGGTAAAATCATGGCTGGGGGCTCCTACTTACTGCGAACGAAGTTTTTGGATCCGATGTATGCTCCCCTGGATGGACGCTGGAGTCCTGCAGATGCGTATGTGGACTTGGCGAAGAGTACAGCTGATGCAACCAAGTTTTTCGAGGATCAAGGTGATAAAGAAGTGGAGAAGCTTCTCTGGCCGCAATTCAATGCTCCCGCACGCCCGCTGCCGTTAAGTGAGAAGATGACTGCTGTGGCGGAGCTTCACAGGTTGTCCGGGCTTGCAGGTCTGTAATAGACCATCTTTGGCCAAAGGGGCCGAAGCCGGACAATTACTTTGGTTTAGTGCAACAGTTCCTTGGGGCCGTGCCTCAGATCGATGCCATGAGGAGGTCGGCGTGCATGGAGGGTGCACGAATGGCTCTTGCCCGTGTTAAAGCCTATTGGACAAATATGGAAGCCACCGTTGTAGCGACCCAGAATCCGGCGGGAGGCCAGTATCCGGCCGAGCACTACTTGGAGCAGGTGACAGAAGGTGCCCGCTTAATAGAGGCGCAGTGCTCGAAGAATGTATTATTCGAGTAACAAATCGAATCATTGTAAAAAACAATGTTATTTTGGATACAAGGCTATATTTATACTTTTTGCCTGAAAGTATTATTGTGTCTCCTGTGCGGCCGTTTATATATATATATATATATATATATATATATATATATATATATATATATATATGTGTGTGTGTGTGTGTGTGTGTGTGTGTGTGTGTGTGTGTGTGTGTGTGATCCGAAAGTTAGCAGTCGTTGGCTTCAGCCCCCACGCATACAATGCGGGGGTGTTCGCGAAAAATATGCATAATCACACTTGATCCAACATCTTGGTCCATTAAGGAGGTGATCGCACGTCGAACTAGGCAACTGGACTATATAGCTGTAACACCTTCGCTTAGCCATGGGAGTCTAACGGTGGGGCTACTATGTAGCCCCTGGTACTTTCGTGTGCATCCGAATATGGGCGCGTATGTACTTGGCCAGGAAACGGCTCTTTGTTAATGCGGAGGAATCCTAAAGATTCCGGTTAGTCTTCGAGTGGTTGAACCGTCTCTCGCTGTATCATGACAGTCAGTTTTCGGCTTTCTCTACTGAGGTGCTCATCCGGAATAACCAGGGCACAATCGCAGTAGTTCTCCTTTGGCCGCCTTAGCCGATAAGAACGGAACATAAGGCGGCAAACCCAGGAGCCGGGAAAACCCAACATTTGACCAAAGACATGATTTGGAGCTGATGCATATAAGGCCAAACTCGTGACGCCGAACACTCCTGAAGGTATTCGTACTTTATAGCAAAAAATGGGCTGAAGAATGCCCATTCATTATAAACCCCGTATTTCCAGGTACATGCATTAGTCTGTCGTGGCGAAATGCCAACAACGACAGTATCCTCTGTGGGTATGGAACCCATGGGATGTTTAAACAACAAGAGGCAATAAAAAAGGTTTACACAGGGGCTTAATCTAAAAAGAAACCTTTTGAGCGGGGCCCTACTGCACGTCTGCGCCTTTGTCTCCGTTGCGCCGTATCCTGGAAGGGTATCGCGCGAATGTTGTCTGTAAAAAGCAGAACTCGTGTAGGAGAGTACAACGTAAGTATGCGATGGATAGTAAAAATGTACGACGTTGGCCTGCCAATAAGGTTGAGCCAAGTGTGGGGCTATATTAAATATTTATAGCCCCTGGTGTCCTCTATGGGATTACATATACGGCGCCCTGGTTCCTTTTTATTCGGGCTGCCGGACTCGTCTAACCGTGTCTGTGGTCTTGACGACCAGTCATGCTTTTTGGTATCAGAGGCCGCTTAGAGTTCGGCCGCTAGAGCCTTCACGTATTCCTCCGCGCGTGAAGAGCGCTATGTGTTTCCGTTAACGGTGATGATGCCACATGGACCGGGCATCTTGAGTGTAAGGTAGGCATAGTGCGGTAATGCGTTGAAGCGGGTGAATGCCATTCTTCCAAGTAATGCATGATAGTCGCTTTGGAAGGTTGCGATGGTGAAGAGTATTTCTTCGCTTCTGGAGTTGCCTGGGGAGCCGAATGTTACCTCCAGTACGACGGAGCCCCTGCTGTAGGCTTCAACGCCTGGTATCACCCCTTCAAAGGCGGTGTTGCTTTGATTAATTCTGGATGGGTCTATCCCCATCCTGCGGACAGTGTCTTTGTATATTAAATTGAGACTGTTGCCGCCGTCCATGAGGACGTGGGTGAGATGGTATCCATCGATTATTGGGTCAAGCACCAAGGCCTCTGATCCTCCGCGCCGAATACTAGTTAGGCAGTCCGTGTGATCGAAGGTGATTGGACAAGCCATCCAGTAGTTAGGTGTGGGTACGATGGGCTCTATATCGTACGCCTCTCTAAGCGCGCGTTCGTGCCTTCTTGTAGATGTGTGAGCCGCATGGATCATGTTTACGGTTTTAACCTCTGGTGGGAATTTTTTCTGTCCCCCAGTGTTCGGCTGGCGAGGTTCATCCTCGTCTTCACTTGGTGTTTCCCTTCCTTTGTGTTCGGCATTTAATTTGCCGGCCTGCTTGAAGACCCAACACTCTCTGTGCGTGTGGTTCGCGGGTTTGTCGGGGGTGCCATGAATTTGGCACAGTCTATCCAGGACTCTGTTCAGAACAGACGGCCCCTCTTTACTGCCTTTAAGTGGCTTCTTTTGCTGATCGGGTCGAGAGCCCCTGAATCCGGCGTTTACCGTTGTGTTGTCCGGGCTCTCTTCCTTGTTTTGACATTTGTTTTTATTACGCCATGGCTTCCCATTGCCATCCCTTATTTCAGATGTGCTGGGATCGCTGGTGCCTTTTCGGGCCAGCCAGCTATCTTCTCCCGCGCAAAAGCGGGTCATAAGGCTTGTTAAGGCTGCCATTGTCCTTGGCTTTTCTTGGCCGAGGTGTCTAGCGAGCCACTCGTCGCGGATGCTGTGTTTGAATGCCGCTAAGGCTTCGGCATCCGGATAGTCGACAATTTGATTCTTCTTAGTGAGGAATCTGTTCCAAAGCTTGCGGGCAGACTCTCGGGCTGTTGGATTATGTGACTTAAATCGTCAGCATTCGGAGGCCGGACATAAGTCCCTTGAAAATTGGCCCTAAAAGCGTCCTCAAGTTCCTCACAACTCCCAATTGAATTTTCGGGGAGGCTTTTCAACCAGTGTCTAGCTGGTCCCTTCAACTTGAGGGGAAGGTATTTGATGGCGTGGAGGTCATCCCCTCGAGCCATGTGTATATGCAGGATAAAATCCTTGATCCAGACCCCTGGATCTGTCGTTCCGTCGTATGCCTCTATATTCACAGGTTTAAAACCCTGTGGAAATTCATGGTCCAGCACTTCTTCGGTGAAGCACAGGGGGTGAGCAACCCCTCTGTATCTGGACATGTTGTGGCATGTCGTCGGCTGTTGTTGTGTCCGGTGCTTGTTCCGAACTGGTATTTGGTTGGTATGGTCGTTTTGGTGGCCATAGTCCCTCGCCGGGGTGTGTCCTTTAGATCCGTAGATGGACGTGGCCGCGCCGGCTTTCTTATCCAGGTGCTCACGCAAATCGTGCGCGGCATCGGTAGCCGCTCTATTGCAGTTATGAAGCGGCACATCTGGCCTCCTGGTCGTGTTATTCTTTGGTGGAACGGCCTCATCATCGAATTCTGGCAGTAGCTTTCATTTTGGATAGCTCTTTGTATGGTGATTGTCACCGTATCTTTCTTCAGTGTCTAGCACTTTATTCCATCTGCGATTGAGCGTTTCCTGTGCAGCTTTTAGCCGTTGCTTCTGCTTCTTTAGACTTCTTGCGGTGGCCATAAGCTTTCTGTAGAGGTTATCTCGTTCCACGCGTGTTTCCGGGATGATGAATGCGTTGTCAACCGGAATTTGTTCTTGTCCTGGGGAAGTTTGATGAACTCATCCCTTAGGATCATTGTGATCGGGCGTCCGCTCCGAACTGTGTTCGGCATGACCTGGCTCATCTTGCTCCATCGCTGGGTCCGTATGGTCATTGTTGCCTTCGGAGTTGACTGGGGTGTCGATCTTTCTGGCGCTCTTGTTGCTATTTTTACTGTTGCTGGACTTTGAGCGATGTCTGCGTCATCGTTTTGGCTTTTGCCCGGGGGTTTTATCTTCCGGATTATCGCCGTCATCCTCCTTGGGCGTGTCCACCATGTATATATCGTGTGACGAGGTAGTAGTCCAGTGCGCTAGAGATTCTGAATCTTCCCCTGCATCGTCGTCCATACCGTTGATGCCTTTGGAGTCGAAGTCAAGCACGTCGGTTGAATCATCAACCGTGGCAATGAAGTGGGTGGTGGGTGGGCAATGAATTCCTTCGTCGCCTGCTTCCCACTCGAGCCGGACATAGTTCGGCCGAGAGCCTCCTGACAAAGAGAGAGACTTTAATGAGTTCAGCATGTCGCCAAAGGGCGAGTGCTGAAAGATATCCACAGCGGTAAACTCCATTACCGGAGCCCAACCAGGCTCGGCGGGCTCGGGAGCGCGCAGACTGGAACCTACAGCCGGATACGAGTCCGGGGGTCCGGAGTCACAGGCTTCCTCAGAAGTGAGGCCTGTGTTTGGCTCCACCGCCGATGAGTGTACGGCCTGCGGGGCAGGGTCCATCCCTCTGTCCTTAGGCAACGTAGCCTGCTTCGGATTTAGGTTCGGGGCTACTGCAGGGGTGATATCCCAAGCATTGTCCAACAGCAGGTCTAGGCCGTGCTCGTCGTGACTCTCCGGTGCTCCTGGCATAGGCATGAATCCGTCAAAGATCAAGTCTCCGCGAATGTCCGCCGTGTAGTTCAGGTTTCCGAACCCGATCTGATGGCCGGGGGCGTACCTGTCGATCTGCTCTAGATGGCCAAGCGAATTAGCCCACAGTGCAAAGCCGCCGAACACAAAAATCTGTTTGGGGAGAAAAATTTCACCCTGGACCATGTCGTTGACGATGATTGAAGGAGCCATCGAGCCCTGCAGCGACGACACAGAGGAAATCTCAATGAAAGCACCAATGTCGGTGTCAAAACCGGTGGATCTCGGGTAGGGGGTCCCGATCTGTGCGTCTAGGCTGATGGTAACAGGAAGCAAGGGACACAATGTTTACCCAGGTTCGTGCCCTCTCGATGGAGGTAAAACCCTACTTCCGGCTTGATTAATATTGACGATATGAGTAGTACAAGAGTAGATCTACCACGAGATCGTAGAGGCTAAACCCTAGGAGCTAGCCTATGATGATTATGACTGTAATTGTGATCGGCCTTCTAAGGACCAACCTCTCCGGTTTATATAGACACCGGAGAGGGCTAGGGTTTACATGGAGTCGGTTACAAGGAAGGAAATACAATATCCGGATCGCCAAGCTTGCCTTCCACGCCAAGGAGAATCCCATCCAGACACGGGACGAAGTCTTGAGTCTTGTATCTTCATGCTTCAATAGTCCGGCTGTCCGGATACCCCCTAATCCAGGACTCCCTCAGCGATAGCACTAGTGTAGTAAGACGCGAGCGAGGAGACAGAGAGGAATGACACCGGCGATGGCTTCAGTATAGCAGGACATAGGGGAGGAGGTTGAGAGGAATGATAACGACAGTGGCTCTAGTGCAACAACACGCGGGAGAGGAGGTCGAGAGGAGCGACACGCCAACACCGATGGTGACGCTAGTGTAGGAGGAGACAGGGGAGGAGACCAAGATTAAGGAGTGTCATTACACTACTAGGAGAAACCTTATAGATAGAAATTTAGTAGTAGCGCTGGTTATGGGTCCAACACTACTGCCACTTAGTAGTAGTGCTGGTTAACACCAAGCGCTACAGGTACGAAAGTAGCAGTATCGCTGGGCCCCCTGGCAGCGCTACTGCTAAGTGGTCCCATGGCCACCGACAGGAGCTACACGTAATAGTAGCGGTCGGCTGGAACCAGCGCTACTACTAGAGACATAGCAGTAGCGCTGGTCGACGAGTCAACGCTACTGTTAATGCTACCTTATCCTCTTCCCGGACTGTCCGATCACTCTCCCTCCCTCCTCCCCTCCTTCCCTCTCCTCCTCCTCCTACCTCCTCCTCCCTCCGGCGGCCCTCCTCTCTCCTTCATCCTCCTCCTCCTCTCTCCCTCCGGCGGTCATCCTCTCTCCATCCTCCTCCTTCTCCTCCTCCCACCTCCTCCTCCTCCTCCCTCCTTTCTCCCTCCTCCTCCCCCTCCTCTCTCCCTCCTCCTCCCTATATGCTATATGAGATTTTATAGTTAAAGAATTTAGTTATAGAATTATTTTAGTAATAGAATTTAGTAATAGAAATTTTAGTAAAAGAATTTAGTAATAGACTTTTTTAGGTACAGAAATGTATTAGAATGCTATATGAGATTTGTTTAGTAAATGTAGTTTTTTTAATAGAATTGAAAAAATAAGTAAACTTAGGTCTTTTGAATAG